>LR990127.1:0-10000000 GCA_905147285.1 Hypena proboscidalis
GCGTGTTTGACGCAACAAGTGATAAAATATTATTTTAAAATTTTTGGGGGATTTTTTCTTCAAAACCTGAATTTTGGGGGGATTTCGGCGAAGTTTTGGGGAGAACGCGAGACGACCATCTGGCAACACAGTGCGCGACCCGAACGCGAGCAGACGCGTGAGGGCAGACGTTGTTGACGGTTGTGTCCGTTTTTCGAATTGATAATACGTCAATGCAATTGATACATTATTTTTATTATTTAATATGATGATTAATGAAAATTAATTCATAATTATATAGTTTCTTTATTAACTCATTAAATTTGATTTGTATAACCTCATTTCATGTTATTTTAAATATTGTTAATTAAAGGCAATCTGTGTGTACATTTATTATTTTTTATATTTTTGGAGTATAAATAGTTTTTGTTATTAGTATCTATATTTTTTTTTTGTCTGTTCTGAAACCCTTATATATACAGTAGTATACACACATTGTTTTTACTCCTTTATTTTCTGCTTGAAGTGTAAGATATTGCAACCTTATATACTATGGATTTATTAACAAGTAATAATTTAATTCCATTTCTATATTTAAGTTTATTTTCTCTTTATAACCATCTTTAGCTATAATGTTGTTTTGGTTGCTATAACTTACACATAGAATTATTGTCAAAGAACAAACAAAAATTGTATGAATTATTTGAAAAGATGGTGCACATGAGTTTCTCACCAGCTCTTCTCATGATGAATACCCATCGGAGCTGGTACTTGGATTGATTTTAATTCAAATCTCTTAGTTGAATTAAAGTCAATCTAAGCTCCGGTGTCAAATCATTTTATTACAATAAGCATGTATTATAATTTAGTTAGCTAAGTTTTATTTTAATTTTATATTTTTTGTGTTTTGATGTTTGTTTTGACGTGTTCAAGCGCCCCTTGGTGCCCATGGAAATACATGATTTGATTTGATTTCATTTATTGAGTTTAGATTAAGTAGTTATTATCAGAAATAGGTTTATTTAGGTAGATAGGTATTTTATTTTCTGTTATTGAGTTTTTTTATTGATGTACTACCTACCACGCAGATGAAATCGCGGGAGATAGTTTGTTTGTTTGAAAGCGCTAAGTTTAAAAACAACTGGGTGAATTTTGATATTTGACATTACGCTAAACTCTACGGGCTGTCACGGACGCACGTGTCGCAATTTCTTATTTCAAAATTTGAATTAGTTTCGAATTAGGTACATGAGTTGTAGCTATTTATAAGATAAGATAAGATAAGATAAGATCATTTATTTTGCTAAAACATGGTACAACAAGGTCTTACAATTAAATAATGCTCAACATGTTTTTATCACATTTACATGACATGCAAAAAATTATCAATTCAATTACAAATTAATTTAACATTATAATGTCCGATAATAAATAGAAACTAAAATATTACAATAAATGTCATAAAATTAGGATTAATAATAGAGAATACAAAATGTCAACAGATAAAATGTCCAATAACTAGTGAATAACAAAAAAATAAAAAAATTGATACAAATAAAAAAAATATAATATTCTATATAGGCTTATCTGTTTTGATTTGTTTGAATATTATTTTCCTTGAGTTTTTGTCGTATATTTGTTTTGGTCGGTTTGGTAATTGTCGAGAACTCGACATGCATCGCCCGCGCACATCAGCTGACGGCGCCGAAACGGGTTCCTTCACCAGTCATCGGCACCGCACACCCCGCACCTCACCGCGCCAACAGCTGGCCGCCGATGGCCGGCCCGCTCGTCAGTCAGCCATAGACTGCGCAACGCACGCTCACGCTCGCGCTTTCTCTCTCTTTACATATTTATATAACGTAGCTTCGCATAAGCTTGTAATATTGTAAGATTCAATACATCTTAAAACTACAGTCCACTCGTTTTCATTATACACAACTCCTGCTGAGCTTCGACGGCAACATTGGTCCTTTCACCGCCTTCAAGAACTGGAAGAAACTTTTGAAAATTCAACGGCCGCGGAAGATTTTTTGAATTTGTAGCCGTTTTTTTGGACTCAAAAGTTGAAGTTTCGTCGATTTCTGGGATTGCATCTGCCTTTGGACCTCAAGAATATCAACACGGCCACAGAAAAGCCGTCCTTGTTGATTATTTTCTTCAACCAACGGATGCAAGAACGGAAAACATTGGAAATCAGGACGAAAATCACATTCACTGGAAGCTCCACGTCTTCAGATTGTCTTCGTGCATTGGAATCATCTCTAAGGAGTTCCTGCATAACAATTATCATAGTGGTTTGCTACAGAAACAGTGAGTTCGTTCCTTTTCCTTACCTTTATTCTGATTTTGCATAATCATCTTCTTTTCCATTTCACATAATCATATAATTCCCATCTTTATTTACATTTCATATCATTTAAATACATTTCAATCAAATACATAGGTTAATTATTATAATAATTGCCTAGTCATTCAATTATCTTCAGCCACATATATTTGATCAAACATTATCCATTTTTTCATGCATCTAGTCTTTAGATTCATCTATTCATACAACAATTAGTTTTTATGCTAATAGTAGTACTAAGTAGCTTTAATATAGTCGCTTGGTTGTTGAATAATTTTTATTAGATAACCTAAGGCATTACTCAGCATTTTTGTTGGCAAAAAAATTGCTGCGCCTGGCGTAAATTAATAGCACCATATATTTTGCACAGTTGCTTACATTATTTTATCAGGCATATTTAAACGCATTTAATTTAGCTTTAATTTTAATTTAGCAATTTAAATATGGCTGACATTAAGACACTTATTAAAAAGCGAGCATCAGTCAAAGCCAAGCTTACGCAATTTGCTGCCTATCTTAATATTTCCAAGTCTTGCGATAAGCTAAGTGAAGTCCAGTTAGTGGAGGTTGAATATCGTCTTGGTATGTTCGAAAGCTTATACGAAAAATACGACGTGTTACAGAATGAGCTGGAGATAGCTGCCGACGATCCTGCCGACCAGTTTACCGAGAGACAGGAGTTTGAGACGTTATACTACAACTTGGTAGCTTCTGCGCGTCAACTGGTCACTGAAGCTCGCAAGGCCCTTACTGGAGACAGCTCAACCGAGGTGAGTTCTGGTAGTCCTAGCACACATAAACAAAATACAATTCGCCTTCCAAAAATAGATCTTCAGAAATTTCAGGGAAGCTATACTGATTGGTTACCTTTTAAAGAACTTTTCATTTCCATTATACATAACAACAATAGCATAGAAAAAATAACCAAATTACATTATTTACGCGCCTCTTTAAAAGGAAGTGCTAGTCTTGTTATCGATAATCTCGACTTTAGTGCTGACAATTATGATGCTGCCTGGAAGCTACTCTGTGAGAGGTACGATAATAAAAGATTGCTTGTCAACAATCATGTGCAAGCACTTTTCAACTTACAATCAATCACCACAGAATCAAGTAAGTCTTTGCGTTATGTAATTGACACCACCAACAAGAATCTTAGAGCCTTAGCAAGTCTTGGACAACCCGTTCAACACTGGGATACTTTAGTTATTTACATAATCACCACTAAACTTGATCAGGTTACTAGCAGACAATGGGAGGAACATAGAAACTCATTGACTGAACCGCCTACTTTACATATTTTTATAACCTTTCTTAGTAACAGAGCGGATTTGTTGGAGACAATTGAGGAGTCGAATCCCCAAAAACATAAGGACGAAGCCCCCCACACAAACAATACCAAGCCTAAATCAAATGCCACTGTCCCCTCATCTAGCAATAACAATTCTCATTCACATAAAAAATATTCATGCCCTACCTGCTATGAGAATCACTACTTATACCAGTGTACAAAGTTTGCTAATTTACCGGTGCAGGCGCGCATTAAAAAAGCACATAGCTTTAATGTCTGTCTAAATTGCCTTCGACCTGGCCATACTGTAGACAAATGCAGATTGTCTCATTGTAAACATTGTTCTGAGAAGCACAATAGTTTATTACACGTAGGTACAGATACTGTTTTAACCGCAGACACACAAGCAGTTGTACTATCAGTTATTCAACCTGATACTGCTCGATTCGTTTTGCTTTCCACAGCTCTCGTGAAAGTGAGGGACGCTGAAGGAAATCTTCACTCCGCACGGGTCTTGCTGGACAACGCAAGTACGGCGAACATTGTCACTGAAGAGTTTGCTCAAAGGCTTCAATTGACTACCTATTCTACCAAGTCCAAGGTGGTTGGTATAAACATTCTTTCTTCTACTTGTGCAAAAGGATGTTCAATTTCATTAAAGTCCAACAGTGGAGATTACGAAATTGATATTCAATGCTTAATATTGCCTAAAATATCCTCATACATTCCAAATACGCATGTGGATATTAGCAATTTAATAACGCCATCAAATATACGCCTTGCCGATCCACAATTTTACGTTCCGTCGTCTATCGATATTTTAGTAGGCGCCGCAGTATTCTGGAGCATTGTTGGCAATAGTCGTATAGAGTTAGGTAAACATATGCCCATTTTATTAGAATCAAAATTAGGTTGGTTAGTTTCTGGTGAGATAAATCAGTCTCGTTCTTCTTCTCATGTATGTATGCTTGTCGATAGCTTACATATAGACTTAAATCGTTTTTGGGAACTTGATACTATATCAACAAAACATAAGTTCACCGCTGAAGAACGATCATGTGAACAATTTTTTGTTGATACTACCTATCGCAATACGGATGGTCGATTCGTAGTTCAAATCCCCTTAAAAGAATCACCTGCAGCATTAGGTAATTCATACACAATGGCAAAACTTCGCTTCCTATCCCTCGAGCGACGTTTTGAAAGAGACCCTTATTTTAAAGGTTTATATACAAATTTCATGCAAGAATACATTGACTTAGGTCATATGTCTGAAGACAAGCATCCAACAAATGAGTCTACAGTCTCTTACTTTTTACCCCATCATGGGGTCTTAAAAGAGTCAAGCTCAACTACCAAATTAAGGTGTGTTTTTGACGCTTCAGCTCGAACAACATCGGGCAAGTCATTAAATGACATCCAGATGGTAGGACCCACTTTACAAGACGACTTATATTCTATATTACTGCGTTTCCGTCAGCACAAAATTGCTGTAAGTGCAGACATTGAGAAAATGTATCGTCAAACCCTGGTCCATGATAGTCATAGACCGCTGCAAAAAATCATTTGGCGAGCACAGCCTGCTCACCAATTAAAAACCTACACACTAAATACAGTAACGTACGGCTGTGCATCTGCAAGTTTTTTAGCTACAAGGTGCTTATTGCAACTTGCTGAGGAATGCCCTGATTTGTCGACAAAGTTTTCTATAACTCATGACTTTTATGTAGATGACTATTTGTCAAATGGTACATCAGTTGTAGAAACGTTGGATAAGTGTCGGCAAGTGATCGCTGTTCTTCAAACGGCTCAGTACAATTTACGCAAATGGCGATCAAATTCTAGCGAGCTTTTGCAAGCTCTTTGCAATGATCGTGATGGACACGATGTCGTTGACTTTGGCGATAGCGGAACCACAAAGACTTTAGGTCTTCACTGGCATTGTGCTAGTGACACATTATCATTCTCAGTTAACTTACCTTCCACCGATGTGAGTACCAAGAGGCACATCTTATCTGTCATAGCGCAAATCTATGATCCTATTGGCTTGGCGGTAACATGCATCGTGGAAGCCAAAATAATTATGAAGCGTCTTTGCCTAGCAAAATGTTCCTGGGATGAACCAGTTCCCGAGGACATTCAGTATGCATGGAACAGTTTCCTAAATAAAATTACACATTTAAACAAACTTACGATACCCAGATGGGTTATGTCCAAATCATATTCTCATGTTTCTCTTCACATATTCACTGACTCATCTGAAAAGGCTTTAGGATCATGTGTTTATGTTCGCAGTATTTCAGAGGACGGTGATATACATGTTCAGCTTCTTACTGCTAAGAGCAAGATAGCACCCGTAAAATTTGTTACAATTGCTCGTCTGGAGCTCTGTGCCTCGTTATTGGGCACACGTCTCTACGATAAGGTTCGTCAATCACTTACTCTCACAATAGATGACGTAACCTTCTGGACAGATTCAACCATAGTGTTAGGTTGGTTAGCTGCTTCGCCGGCACAACTAAAAACCTTTGTACGTCATCGTGTTACAGAGATCAAACTACGGCTGGTAGAACGTGGCGTTATGTTCTGTCACAAGAAAACCCGGCAGACCTCGCTTCGCGTGGACTTAGCGCTGATAAGCTGCTGTCTTGTTCATTTTGGTGGTCGGGGCCTAAATTTCTGGCTGACCATGAATCATCATGGCCTCAGTTTCCTAGTTCTAATCAACATAATTTCTCAAACTTACCAGATGTAGTTACTTCTTTACATGTTGATACTAGAAATCAATTTTCAAATCTTATATCTAATTTAATCTTAAAACATTCTCAATTTTTCAAATTGCAACGCGTAGTGGCATACCTTTTGCGATTTGTTTATAAATGCAAGAAACAATCATTTGAATCTGCTTCTCTCACAACAGCAGAATATAATAGGTCATTAAATACTTTATTGAAATTAAGCCAACAGGAATCATTTCCTGATGAATACAATTTATTATCATCAGGCAAACAATTACCGCCAAAAAACAAATTATTATCATTATCTCCTTTTTTTGATACAACTAATAATATAATTCGAGTTGGTGGTAGATTACATAACTCTTTCTATGATTATGACGTTAAACATCCCATCTTATTGTCAAGCAGTCATCACATTTGTAGATTAATATTCCACATGTATCATCTAAGACTGATGCATGCTGGACCTCAACTGTTATTGGCCACAGTACCAATACAGGCACAGAGTAAACAGAGACTAAGCTTCATACAACCGCGCTTAGATACGTCCACTCACACAAGCATAAGACGTCTGTGTGCGTGTCCACTTGCGGCCCTATCACGTACGAGGCGAAACCGGTTTCTACCGGCTCGTATCGTAAGTGCCTTAGCGAAGGGCTCTCGCGCGCTCTCGGCGCGGCTCGCGGACACTACCGCAGGTCACATAAATGTACCCTGTGAGTGTGCAGTGTGCAGTCTACAGTAGTCCAGCGCAGCCGCGGTGCGCGCACGCCCGTATGCTCACTCGCAAGTCTCGTCCTAAAGGGCACGACGCGCGTTATAATTTATTAATACAAAATGTACTGTAGGTACTGTTTGTAAGAACAATAATCGTCGAAATAAGAACATATCTTTTTTTTTCTATCCCAAGGAATCTACTAGGTTAGTAGTAAATTGATAGTAAAAGAGTAGCTATTTTTATTATATAGGTACCTATTCAATTTATATTAGTGGGGTAGATAGATACTTCATACATAATTACATAGGTAGGTACCTAGTGTACCTACATCAATATCAAAGCAAATTTAAATCTGTGCCGTGTTTGTAATGCGATGGAACCTTGACACAATTCACAGCTAATAATATATTCCTACTTTTGTATGAGTCACTAGCTTCTACGCGTGGCTCCAACCGCGTGGTACGTCGATGTAGCCTATATTATTTCTGGGGTCTTATCTTTTTATACCTATGATTGTATAGATGTATGAGAATGACAGTTCTAATGTCATGCGCTCTTCTACCTAATACGTTAATAGGTAGGTAGGTACGTTAAAATTAAATTGTAAAAGGTTCTACTTATCACATTAGGTACCAATTTGAGAGGATTATACTTAAAGACTTTTATTACTTTTTTGACTTGTTGAAATATGTAAAAAATACCTATCTACCCTTATTATTAGCGATTGATTTATTATGATTAGGTACAGGTAATACAATAAAAAAAACCGCCGCGTCGTTAAAACACCACTATGCCGCCAGTGTAGTAATTGTACTAGTCACATGGTTTGTCCTGTTGTGCCAACACTGCCAAGTGCCAACCCTAGCAAAATAGGTAAATATCTTAGACGTTCTTTAAAAGGTTAGCCTCTGTTCGTTACTCTGTGACAGTACGCCATCATTATTATCCAATTGGAGGCAGAAATCTGGCAAAGAAAATTACTCATCAATGTGTTAAATGCTGCAGGATGAAGGCTAACACTATTCAACCGATCATGGGTAACTTACCAGAGCAACGCTTACATTTAGAGTTTCCATTTTTGGATACTGGCGTAGATTATGCGGGGCCAATCATGATAGCTGATCGAAAGGGCAGAGGATGTAGACTCATTAAATGTTTTATTTGCATATTTGTGTGTTTAGCTACCAGAGCTCTACATCTTGAACTTGTGTCTGGCCTTACTAAAGACGCCTTCTTAGCTGCTCTCTCTCGGTTTATTGCTCGACGGGGAAAACCGCGTAACATATTCTCCGATAATGGCACTACCTTTGTGGGTGCATTTAATGAATTATCCAGTCTTCTATCCCAAGACTTGGAAGTATGTAAAGTGGACCCAGGGATAACCTTTAACTTTATTCCAAGCTATAGTCCGCATTTTGGAGGATTGTGGGAGTCATCAGTGAAGTCAACAAAACACCACCTCCGACGCGTCTTGAGCCTCACAAACTTGACGTTTGAAGAAATGGCAACGTGTTTGATACAAATAGAGGCTATACTCAATTCCAGACCTATTACTCCTCTTTCCCAAGATCCTTCTGATCTTACTCCTTTAACTCCATCCCACTTCCTAGTAGGACGCTCACTTGTTATGTTGCCACATCCACAGATACAGCATCTAGGAGACAGTACAGTAAAATGCACCGGTGCATGTGAAGGTGTGTTCCATAAGAAATGCGCAATAAAAATCAGTGCATTTAATGAGACTGGTTTGTGTGACGAATACCAAATCGTTCCGAAAAAAAAACCTCTAATAGTAGTCGACATGGCAAAAACCACGCCCGAGAAGGTTCTAGCTGAAGTGAACGATAAACTGGCGATTGTCGTAAAAATGAAGAAAACGTTGGAAGATATGTCGGAAGACATCAGTTTCTATGCTGAAAAATACCAGGAATTAATAGAAGAGAAAGAGAAAACTAACAGCAGAATTAAAGCTTTGGAGCATAGAAATGTTCACCTTGAGACCGCTAACAAGGCATTGGAAGAGAGGATCGTATACTTAGATATTAAGGAAAAAGAAAAAAACGTTGAAATAATAGGATTAGAGGAAGCTAAGGATGAACAAATTGAGAAGAAAGTCGAAGTATTAGCTAAAAAGTTAGGATTGGAGGCTGCCGTGATAACGGAGGTAAAGAGGGTAGGTGCAACGGTCACTACCAATCTGCGTGAGAAAAAACCGAGACCAGTTATTGTCACGTTGGATACTCGTGCAACCCGAAACAAATGGTTAGCTTCCAGGAAAACAAGCAAATTAACTAACGAGGATGTTTATGTGGATGGAAGTAAGCGCAGGATCTACGTGAACGAAGACTTAACAAAATATACGCGCAATCTTCTTTGGACGGCCAAGAACGAGCTTAAACCTACATATAAGTATATCTGGGTACAAAACGGCCAAGAGTGCAATGTCACAGCTGCAAGGCATATGGAGGAATCGTAACATCTCACGCAAAACCAAAACTAATTTAGTTAAAACTTTGGTATTCTCCATATTTAGCTACGGAGCTGAGACTTGGACTCTCAAAAAGGCTGACCGTAACCGCATTGATGCCTTCGAGATGTGGTGCTGGAGGAAAATGTTACAAATCCCATGGACTGCTTTTCGCACAAACATATCCATCCTGCGCGAACTGAACATCAAGACCAGACTGTCAACCATCTGCCTGCGCAGAGTACTGGATTTCTTCGGTCACATAGCCAGGAAAGAAGGCCACAACCTTGAACAGCTCATAATTACTGGCAAGGTTGATGGCAAAAGACCTAGAGGCCGTAGCCCGACAAGATGGACAGACCAGATCCGTTCCACTCTGGATACCCAACTGCATGTTGCACTACATGATGCCAAGAACAGAGACAGATGGCGGGACACTGTCAAAAAAAAAAAAGATAATACCACGGGGACTTCACGACCCTCAGCAATGAGGAACACGACGCGAGGAGGAGGAGGGTACAAAACGGCAAGGTTCTCATAAGAAAAGATGATCCAACAGATGACAAAATAAAAGCGATTTCCAATTTAATCGACATCAACGCGTACGCTAACAACAAAATATAATGCAAGCATACCTACAGAATAGGATAAATAAAAAATAAAATTCGATGATCAGACGATTAATATCACTCCAAGCATTGAATATAGTAAATACTTGAATGTACATGCATGGCAACAATATCTACTGCAAACTCATGCAAGTTTGAACATTATTCACATTAACATAAGGTCTTTAAGAAAAAACTTTAATCAACTTCAAGTTTTACTAGAGGAATGCAAAGATAAATTAGATTTAGTGGCACTAACAGAGGTAAACATCAAGCATAACGAACAGTCGTTGTATAACTTGGAAGGTTATGATACATATTTACATGCAAGAGAAACCAGGAGGGGAGGGGGCATATTGTTATATGCCAAAAATAATATAAATTTTACTGCGAAAATAAGGGACGCGCATTATTCAGAGATAATGCACGGACAGTTTTATCAAGATGGAAGGAAGACGATTCATGTGTTCGTGGTTTACAGGCCTCCCAATACCAATAGGCATGACTTCGTAGAGGAGCTGCATCGTATACTGTCGAGTGTACCTACAAGTTGCGAGGTGATAATGATCGGTGACACAAACATAGACTTACTTGGTGAAAACTTGTCGAATAGTACGGTGACTCATTACGCGAACAATATGTGTGAGCTAGGCATGGAATGTGCTATCAATGACGTAACACGAGAAGAAGTGTATGGTGACAAGGTTACACGGACATGCATCGACCACGCCTGGGTTCGGTCCCGACGCTTAATATCGGCATATATAGTGTTGTGTAAATTAGCGGATCATTATGTTATTGGTGTATGTATCGCGGATGGTGAGGTCAATAATTCGTGCGGTATGAGGCAAAGCGTAAGCATAATAAGTGATGATAAAGTAAGAAAACAGCTGGAACATATTGCATGGAGCGATCTCCTAGACTGTAAGTGCCCCTTGTTGTTGTATAAAAAACTAGAATCAATTTTTTCAAATGTGTACAATGAGTCCACTATTCAAAAAAAAATATGTAACAAACGTGTAACGAAACCGTGGATAACGAAATATTTAAAGAGTATCATTAGTACGAGGGATAGGCTTTTTAGAAATTGGAAAAGTAATCCTAAAGATATGAATTTAAGAATGCAATATAATAAATATAGAAATAAAGTTAATAAATGTATAAATAAGGCAAAAAATAAACATAGACGAAATGAAATCTTGCAGTGTAATAAAAATCCACGAAAAGTATGGGCTAAAATAAATTCTTGGACGGGTCAGGACAAAAAGAGTATTGATATTATTATTTTAAAGTACTTAGGGAAAACAGACAGCATAATTAATATATGTAATAATTTTTCAAACACATTTACTAATGAAATAATAGAACTTAAGCATGAATGTTCACATAAGTTTTTAAGTAGGTCACATTATGTAAAACCCACAGATAGATCATTAAGGTATCAAAAAGCTTATCCTGAGGCAATTGAAAAAATCATAAATAATCTAAGCAGGGCAAAAGCGCCGGGCATAGACAGGATAAGAGCAAAGGATATCCAGTTATTTAAAACTCAGCTTAGCCCTGTAATAGCACTATTTATTAACTTATGTGTTCGAACAGGTTTCTATCCAGATAAACTTAAAACAGCATTAATAAGACCAATATTTAAACAAGGATCACACTTAGATTATACTAATTATTGACCCATTGCTGTACTTTCAGTTTTCAACAAAATTGTCGAAAAATATATTATAGGTCAGATAAGTGGTTTTCTAGAGAAATACAATTTGTTATCTAACACTCAGCATGGTTTCCGACGGGGCCGTAGCACGGCGACAGCACTGGCACAGTTCACTGATGACGTCAATGAGAGCCTGGACCAGGGGAAGCAGGTGGTGGTGGTCTACATTGACTTCAAAAAAGCTTTTGATACCCTGGGGCACCACCAGCTGCTTCAAGCCATGGAGGAATGTGGTATAGCGGGACCACTAAATAGGTGGCTTCGCGCTTATCTTGCGAATCGAACCTTGCGCACTATGGTTGACGGCGTGAGTGGTGACTCATATCGCGTAGCCTGCGGCGTGCCGACCGGTTCTGTGTTCGGTCCCGTCGGATACATAATGCACGTGAATAGTATGTGTAATGTAGTACATAAATGTCGTATGTATATCTATGCCGATGATACCTGTTTGACATATGCCGAAAAAGATTTAAATATTATAGAGAAGCACATTCAAGAAGATTTTTGTAATATTATAAAGTGGGCGCATGACAACGGCATTATTATTAACATAGAAAAAACTAAATGTATGCATATTCGCTCACCTTATAATAAAAATGTAAACAGGGCACCCCGCACAGTGGGGCATAGCTACGAGTGCCTACACAACAACGTGGTGATGTGTGAATGCGCGAACATTGAGGTGGTAGAAGAGTACAAGTACTTAGGACTAACAATAGATCACAACTTCTCGTGGATGAAACATATAAATATCTTGTGCGGCAAACTTAGGTCAGTACTTGTGAAATTCTACCATCTCAGTGGTATATTAGATAGGGCCACTATGTATACAGTATATTACGCTTTAGCTGACTCACTTCTTTCTTATGGCTTGGTAAGCTACGGTCGTACATTCAAAACTTATTTAGATAGAATAAAAGCGTTACAAATTAGGTTTATGAAATTATTGGTAGATAAGAACACAAAAGAACGCTGTAAGGTAAGCGATTACGAACGATTATTTTGTGAATGTAAAATACTGCCAGTTCATGAAAGAGTGGTGTTACTGTTAGCAATAGATCAGTTTTGCTGCAATGACTTCAGGACTTTTTCCTTGGAACCTAGGGTGTGCGGGGAAAAAGTGTTGGAGGTGCCTGCTTGCACAAACTATTATGGACAGAGGACCAGAAAGCATATGGTACCAATGATATTTAACGAAATACCACAATATATTAAGGAAGGTACAACAATGGGTAGGTTTAGAAGTGGTACAAAAAAGATTTTATTGGAGAAAGTTTGTAAAAATGTACAGTGCGACAGCTAATATGTGTGTAAGAAATGCGTATTTAATTGATGTAATGTATACAAAAATTTTTTATAAGTGAAAAGTATTAGTAAGAATTACTATATACTATTTTATTAGAATTTTGAAGGATATAAATAAAATGTTTTAAAATAATAATAATAAATGAATATATATAAAATAACTTATAATTAATAAATGTGAAAAATATAAATATGCAGATGTAAAAAGGGAGCTTTTTCTGCCAACAAACTGCTATGCAGTTTGGCGGAATTATTGTTTTTTATTTAAGGCATGTTTATTGAATAAATATTTTTTCATTTCATTTTCATTTTTCATTTCATTCATTTCATTTCATTTTTTCATTTCATTTCACATCAATAGCCTCCAAAGATTTCGACGCATTGAATGGCTAAAGCAACATTTTTGGAGTCGCTTCTCGCACGACTACATACTCTACCTTCAGGAGAGAACTAAGTGGCGCCGATCTTCAGGAGAGTTAAAGACAGGAACCTTAGTCCTTATAAAAGATAAGACGTCACCCCCTTTGCTTTGGTCTTTAGGCCGTATTGTTCAGGTCTTGCCCGGCAGAGACGGCATCGCAAGAGTCGCCGACATCCGCACCAGCAAAGGAGTCATCCGACGCGCTTTCAACACAATCTGCCCCTTGCCCGTCAGCGCTGTTGAAGATACTTCAACGGCGGGTACCTAGTATGTCGAGAACTCGACATGCATCGCCCGCGCACATCAGCTGACGGCGCCGAAACGGGTTCCTTCACCAGTCATCGGCACCGCACACCCCGCACCTCACCGCGCCAACAGCTGGCCGCCGATGGCCGGCCCGCTCGTCAGTCAGCCATAGACTGCGCAACGCACGCTCACGCTCGCGCTTTCTCTCTCTTTACATATTTATATAACGTAGCTTCGCATAAGCTTGTAATATTGTAAGATTCAATACATCTTAAAACTACAGTCCACTCGTTTTCATTATACACAACTCCTGCTGCTGAGCTTCGACGGCAACAGTAATAGATAGGTAAGTAAGTACATGAGTTGAACCTACTATTGTTATATTGACATTGTTACCTTTAGCATTCTTTGTTCATAAAACGACATCCACGCGGACGAAGTCGCGGGTAACAGCTAGTAATATATAAAAAAAACCGGCCAAGTGCGAGTCAGACTCGCGCACCGAGGGTTCCGTACAAACCTGTAGGTATATAAGTAAAAGTTATGGTATTTTTATTGCTAAATGAAATCCATAACATAACAATGTGGAAAGCTGACGGTACCTTGTCAATACATATATGAAAACATGTATGTTCGGAAAAATCTTCATCTCTTTAAATGTAACTAAAAATTTAAGATTTTCGGAATTTTTCCTATATGTGTACTTTATAACGTTGCTTCATGCCAAATTTCAAGATTCCAGGTCGTCTGGAAGTATCCTTTAGGTTTTGATTCCCTTGCGAGTAGTTGCGAGTTTCAAAATATGCGGCTTTCATTGCTGTATCTTTTGATTGCGTTGACGTAGAAGTTTGATTTTGTTACAGCTTAAAGATATTATAGATTTGAGTATTTGTTAAGAATTTCAATATAATACCACTACGCGTTCATGAGTAAAGGGGTAATAAGTTTAAAATTATTAAAAATATTTTTATTATATGATGTAACTAAAAATTTATGCTTTTCGCAATTTTTCCTTTATTTGTGTTATAAGACGTTGCTTCGTACCAAATTTCAAGATTCTGAGTTCACGGGAAGTACCCTGTAGGTTTTGATTCCCTTGCGAGTGTCGAAAATTTGCGGCATAAACGGGAGTATCTTTTGATCGCGTTGACTTAGAAGTTTGATTTTTTCACAGCTCCAAGAGACCATAGACTTGAGTATTTGATATGAATTTCAGCTTGATACCTCCACGCGTTCCTGAGAAAAAAGGTCTTGACAGACAGACAGACAGACAGACGGACAACAAAGTGATCCTATAAGGGTTCCGTTTTTACCTTTTGAGGTACGGAACCCTAAAAAGTCCACACTTTTTAACTCATGGCAGCAAACAGTAGAGGGCGGGCGTAGGGGTTAGAAGACAGGCATGGATTACTAATGGTCTTAATCCGGCACTGCAAGAGTATACATTAGAGTAAATAAAAATAAAAAACGAGAACCACGTTTTTAGGGTTCCGTAGTACCTACAAGGAACCCTTATAGTTTCGCCATGTCCGTCTGTCTGTCCACGGCATAGCGACGAAACCGTTGGTGCTAGAAAACTGAAATTTTGATAAACATGTATGTTAACTAAACAAAGAAAGTCGTAGAGTAAAATTTGGAAAAATATTTTTTTTTCAGGTAGCTCCCCTACATGTAAAGTAGGGATGTTTTTTTTTTTGTCGCCTACCCCATAGTGTGGGGTATTGTTAGATAAGACTTTTAAAAACGTTTAGGGGTTGCTAAGACAGTAAGTTGATTTAGGGATCCGTTTGCGAGATAATTAACTTTAAAGAGCAAATTTTTGTTCGAGTAGGGCGTCCCCCCCCCTCTAAAAGCTAAACTACTGGATCCTAAAATCTGAAAAAAATTATGTCGGTAGTACATGTAATGAACTTTAAAGAAAAACTATAGCGGATAAGTTCACTTCATTAGTTCAAGAGGAATAGGGGTCCGAAATGTCAGATGCAGTTACTCAGAATATTTCGTTCAAAATTCTAAAAACATAAATAAACATACATAATACATATATAAAATCACGCCTTTATCCCACGGGGGTAGGCAGAGACGATGGAACGCCATGTGCTTCGCTCCTTACATACTTCTTTCGCTTCCTTAACATTCATACATCTCGTCATACGTGCTAGTTATTTATATATACGTTATTATTGCCGGCAGAAATGGGGGAAAACTGGTAACATTCAGATTATGCCAAAATTTCGGAAATTAACCGGGGGATTATATTTAGATACAATCAAAGAGCTTGGGTAAAGTTGGCTGCCAATTAAATTAATGGCAATAAAGGCTTTTGGTTGGCCAATCATTGCGCACCGTACTCGAGAATGACACAGACCCGTAAGTCCCGTGACATTTTATTTGTGGTTTACTTTAAACCCGCCCAGAACTTTGATTTTATCTATACCCGTATCTGTCAGATTTTTTGCTTAGTTTGAGGCAGTTTCACCATTTTTGATATGGCTACATTGTTAGCTTAGCAACACCAAAACTAGTGAAGCTGAACTGGTAGCCATTGATGAAGCCTGTAAATGGCTCAATACACAACCGGTTGTTACAGCTGTAATATTGTCTGATTCCAGATCAGCTCTTGAAGACATACAAAACACTAGTAGCACACACAAACTTACCACAAACATACATAACTTCTTGCACACAACTCATACGCAAGTCCATTTTGTATGGATTAAAGCACACGTAGGGATACCTGGCAGAGATGTGACTTATCTAAGATACAAGTATCTGAAATACAGATACAAGATACGTATCTAAAATACTTTTCCCAAAATCATTTTGTATCTTGTATTTAAATACATTTTGTTAGGTATCTTAGTATTTTACAAATACTTTTTCTGACAAAATACTTTTAGGAATAAGTTACCAAAAATTTTTATGAAATATAACACCTGTTTGCCGAAGTCTGCCCCTGTGGAGCGACTCTTTTCTTTTGGATTCTAAGGCCACATAGAAGAAAAATGAGTGATCAAATGTTTGAAGTACTAGTTTTACTTAAGTCTATTTAAAATACTTATGTAAAAGTAGTTCTTCAAACATTTCTTTTGCATGAAAATAATATAGGAATCATGTCATGTATGTCATCATGTCTTATATCTCTGTTCTCATATATTATGCCAATAATGACAGAAATAGAAAGGTTTTGTTCCGGTTTCAAGTGAGGACATGTATCCACTGGGGGGGGGAGGATATGTCTGTATCTCTTGCTCTCATACGTGCCTTATGCAGGGGGACATGTGCGTTCTCAGTCACTCGCAATAATGTTGTCAACAGACAACCTTTGAGAACTGACCATCTTTCTATTTCTGACATGTTATTGTTGATTATGCCTCATGTCTTATGTCTCTTATCTCATGTTGTATCATGTCATGTCTTTTTGTATTATTGTCTTAGAAAATCTTCAGGGTGTTTAGAAAAAAATAAGTAACCTGATGGCCAACCAAGGAAATTGATAGCTTTTGATTGGTTAATTATTTTTCCTTAAAAATATAATATTTTGTCTTGTCGCATTTCAGCGATTAACATAATATATTCGTAAATAAATAACATTAATGTTTATTAAGATTATGTCAAAAATAATCTTAAATTCAATAGAACAAAATGTTGCTTTCTTACAAAAGTATTTTTATCTTGAAAAGTATTTAGAAGATACGTATCTTGTATCTAGTATTTCAAATACCATTCTCGAAAGTATTTTGTATCTGGTATCTGAAATACTTAATTTCAAAGTATCTTGGATTTAGTATTTCAGATACTTTTCAGAGGGTATTTTGTACATCTCTGATACCTGGAAATGAAGCCGCCGATATAGCAGCGAAATCTGCGGCCGAGGAAAACATAGCACCCTCATTCTCTAACTTTCCATTGAGCTATGCAAAAAAGATGTCCAACCGTGCCAACCTCACCGGGGCTGAGGCGGCTTACAACAATAACACCAAAGGACAAATAATAAAAACCTGGTGTCCGACCCTCACACACTTACATAAACTTATCAACATAACGGGACACACATTTGCTCTTACCCAGCTACTCACGGACCACGCATACCATACCATAAAAATACCTACATAGACTCCAGATCACTGACAACGACACATGTCCCTGCGACAACACTACAGCTCAATCATTTAGACACCTACTAACACAATGCCCCAACTATACCCAAACGCGACACAGACACGAACAATACTGCACACTTAACCAACTCGATCCATACGACTTAACACAACTAACGACAGACATCCACTCCATCGACACCTTCATGGCACATCTCACCCATATAGTCAACACACTTAAACTGTTCAATAACACATAAACAGTCAAATTATTGAATTTTTCTTTTATTAATTTATTTCCTTATTTAATATTTAATTTAATTTAATGATAAATGATAATTATTTTAATTTTGAACTATTTGTATATACAATTTTATAAATTTTGATAAATAAAAAAATATTCTGTATCAAATAGCAGATAAATAAACTCCAACTAAATAAATAAACAAATAAACGCAAATAAATAAACTGACTTTAAAAAAGAGTATTTGAAGAAAGAAGTGCCAGTATGAAATAAATAAATAAATATACAGAATGAATGCGCCCATCGCGTACTCGCTTCTTTATCTGCTATTTGATAATAAACCTCAAGAGGAAATCATAAAAAAAAAATCGGAATAAAATGTAACTCGAGTTATCCTTAGTAAAATTACATGTGACTCGAGTTACGTAACGTAACTCTGGTATAATGGGTGAAATTTGTTTTTAACTGACTTTAAAAAAGAGTATTTGAAGAAAGAAGTGCCAGTATGAAATAAATAAATAAATATACAGAATGAATGCGCCCATCGCGTACTCGCTTCTTCGTCCTGCGGGAACTCGAGTTAAATTCTACTCGAGTCAACTCGATCCTGAACTCAACTCGAGGCAGTGTCTCCATATACATGGTAATTACGGTAGATGCACCGTAATTTAGTCTATATCTACCGTCAAGGTAATAATAAATTACCGTGTCTTAAACCACCGTATTAAAATTATAATTATATTCTTTTGTCGAAATAATTCATCATTTAATGCGTAAAACGAATCGTAGTTAATCAACTAAAAACAAAATTGTAATAGCAACACTGCTTCTGGTTGTCGGTTGTTCGTTGTCGGGAAATGCTGGGTCCACACCGAGCCAACGAACGACCAACGAAGGCTAGGGATGTGATAAAGTTATTCGCATCACCTATATACATTACGTTTCATTCGATTTGAATTTGTGTGTAGCTTATGTTTGAATGTGTATTGGACCAAGTAAACGATGAAGACTGACGGGACTCGCGAATAATCCACTCGAAATGGCATCAATAGTTAAAAATAAGTAATTGCCACTTGATTATTAACTTATGTAAGTTATTAATAATCGAATAAACACTAATCGTTATATGTCAAGCGAATAATTTTGTAACATCCTTAGCCGTTCGTTGGCCTTCGTTGGTCAGGTGTGGACCCAGCAAAAGTCTCGCATCTCGCATACTATGGGTGCGTTCCATTAGCTCAGTTTAAACGTTTTTATCGTTTTTTTTTTATCCGATTCCTGTTCCATTAGCGATTCTGTGATCGTTCTGTTTTGAGTGTTTTGACCTCAGAAGAACGAATTTTGACCCATGTTCCACGAGCAAAAAAAACGTTCAAAACGATCACGTGATTTTGCTCTTTTTCACCCAGCTCTGTCCTTGGCGTAAAAGGTGTAAATATTGACATAATTATAGAATTTGACATTTAGAACGATTCTGTTTTTAATTGTTAACTAGTTTACTGCTTTTATTTCATACACTTTTCAAATTGCTTTTATTATTTTTATGTGTTATTTTGATCGTGTTATAAGTTGAGGTAAGTTAGTTAATTACTTGTTATATCATATGCTTATTTCCTCTGGAAATGACCGTACAAAATCAATCCGATGCTCTGATGCGGTTTGCCGCCAAATAAATTATACTTAAATGCATGAATAATTCACTTTTCGTGAGCAAAGTTATCACATAGAAAAAAGCGAGAGTAAGAGTAATCGGAATCGGAGAAATGTCAAAATTGAAGCACAGATCACTTGTCAGTCGTTCCACTTGCATAGATCTGCTCAGATTAAAAATATCGAAAATAACGTTTTTTTCCAAAAGGAACAACAAACTATGGGGTAAAATAAAGGAAACGTTTGGGACAAAAGGAACGCTAAAGGAACGCACCATATAACTACATTGGCCGGTAATCTATTTTCGTCCTTATTATAGCACAAGGAGTGAAGTTTGCAAGTGTGATGGATGATAGACACAATATTATGTAGGCGTTTCGCATTAAAATGCCGATTGCGAGCGCATTTTCTGCCGTCAATGATATTAAAACGAAAAAAAGAAACAAACTTCTTACGAAAACAATTAAAGGAAATATTTTTACCCAGCGAGCCGTCAATAAAAAATGCAAAAAACTGCGTTGATTTCAGGCCAACAAACGACTTGTTCTCCAAAATAAATAAAACTACTGTCCATCAAATCTAAGACGTACCGTTTGACAGTTCATTTATGCAAAGAAAAATATACCTTACGCTAAATGAAAAAAAACTCAAGAAAACAACATCAGATTTTTTAATACAATTATTTATTTAGAAAATTATACTCTACTAGATTTGATGGACAGTATATACCAAAAAGAAATTGTCGTTCTTGGAGAGTCTGATACAGAATAAGTTAATAATTGACAGCGGTTTTTTTCGTTTATAATTAAAATTAATCATTACACTAGTTGTAAAACTTTAATGTACAGATTTGATTGGTTATAATGTTGTTTTCCTTTAAATTCCTTTGAAAAATTGCAAGGTAATTTGCACGGTACTCTTTTAAGCAGGTTCACCGTAATCTTGTCTGATGCTGGGTCCACACCTGACCAACGAAGGCCAACGAACGGCTAAGGATGTTACAAAATTATTCGCTTGACATATATCGATTAGTGTTTATTCGATTATTAATAACTTACATAAGTTAATAATCAAGTGGCAATTACTTATTTTTAACTATTGATGCCATTTCGAGTGGATTATTCGCGAGTCCCGTCAGTCTTCATCGTTTACTTGGTCCAATACACATTCAAACATAAGCTACACACAAATTCAAATCGAATGAAACGTAATGTATATAGGTGATGCGAATAACTTTATCACATCCCTAGCCTTCGTTGGTCGTTCGTTGGCTCGGTGTGGACCCAGCATGAAACAACGTATTTTTTACCCTGGCAACACGGTAACTGTTAAATTGATAAAATTATGGAGACACTGACTGACTCGAGGTGACCATCCATAACTGTGTACGCGTCATAACTATATTCAAAAGCAAATTATTTTTTAATATTACCACAGAATGTTTACTAATTTTGTTATGTACATTTCATGGAATATACGATTAGAACACACCTAATTATGTCATTGGGATTGGTGGTGAGATTATTGATATGCTGGGTCCACACCGAGCCAACGAACGACCAACGAAGGCTAGGGATGTGATAAAGTTATTCGCATCACCTATATACATTACGTTTCATTCGATTTGAATTTGTGTGTAGCTTATGTTTGAATGTGTATTGGACCAAGTAAACGATGAAGACTGACGGGACTCTCGAATAATCCACTCGAAATGGCATCAATAGTTAAAAATAAGTAATTGCCACTTGATTATTAACTTATGTAAGTTATTAATAATCGAATAAACACTAATCGATATATGTCAAGCGAATAATTTTGTAACATCCTTAGCCGTTCGTTGGCCTTCGTTGGTCAGGTGTGGACCCAGCAATATAGTTGCTATTTTACATCGTAACATTTTTTGGGATGTATCCAGTGACCGGGTTCTCATGCTGGGTCCACACCTGACCAACGAAGGCCAACGAACGGCTAAGGATGTTACAAAATTATTCGCTTGACATATATCGATTAGTGTTTATTCGATTATTATTAACTTACATAAGTTAATAATCAAGTGGCAATTACTTATTTTTTACTATTGATGCCATTTCGAGTGGATTATTCGCGAGTCCCGTCAGTCTTCATCGTTTACTTGGTCCAATACACATTCAAACATAAGCTACACACAAATTCAAATCGAATGAAACGTAATGTATATAGGTGATGCGAATAACTTTATCACATCCCTAGCCTTCGTTGGTCGTTCGTTGGCTCGGTGTGGACCCAGCATCAGTCAACCTGATAGAATGTGCCAACTAATGCTGGGTCCACACCTGACCAACGAAGGCCAACGAACGGCTAAGGATGTTACAAAATTATTCGCTTGACATATATCGATTAGTGTTTATTCGATTATTAATAACTTACATAAGTTAATAATCAAGTGGCAATTACTTATTTTTAACTATTGATGCCATTTCGAGTGGATTATTCGCGAGTCCCGTCAGTCTTCATCGTTTACTTGGTCCAATACACATTCAAACTTAAGCTACACACAAATTCAAATCGAATGAAACGTAATGTATATAGGTGATGCGAATAACTTTATCACATCCCTAGCCTTCGTTGGTCGTTCGTTGGCTCGGTGTGGACCCAGCATAAATCACATACAATCATTAATTTGTAATGCTGGGTCCACACCTGACCAACGAAGGCCAACGAACGGCTAAGGATGTTACAAAATTATTCGCTTGACATATATCGATTAGTGTTTATTCGATTATTAATAACTTACATAAGTTAATAATCAAGTGGCAATTACTTATTTTTAACTATTGATGCCATTTCGAGTGGATTATTCGCGAGTCCCGTCAGTCTTCATCGTTTACTTGGTCCAATACACATTCAAACATAAGCTACACACAAATTCAAATCGAATGAAACGTAATGTATATAGGTGATGCGAATAACTTTATCACATCCCTAGCCTTCGTTGGTCGTTCGTTGGCTCGGTGTGGACCCAGCATAAAAAAAATGCAGATGAAGGCTGAGATCCATAACTAAAACGGGGTATAGTCTGTGACTAAAACCTATCATAGTTAACTGTCAAAACCACATGTGAATTGTGTATTTTACTGTATTTCTTAAAAGTTGTAATAATAATGCTTAGATAGTTATTAATAGTTATAATATAGGTAATTATCAACTAATAATTTAGGTGTGTTTCAATGAGTTACAGAGAACCATTAACTTATTCAGATAGTTACCCACTATCTATATCATGAAATTTAATTTAATACTTATCTGTAAATCTCAAAATAAATGTTTATTATAGGATATGGTGCTAAACGGGCTAGTTTTGTGATATATATATATAACAGAACCTTAACTTAATCTATATTGAGTGCCCACAATATCACTAATTTTGTTACTTTTCAAAGTGAGTTTAAATTCACATAAAATGTTAGGTACATTACATTCTAAATAATGAAGAACTTAATATAACTATTATCAGGCATTGATTAATTACGTATTATTGTTCTGTTTCAGGTGTACATAGAATATTCGAGATAGAGCTTGTAAGTACCTATAGGTATGAAAAATATTATTTAATCTATACTATTACTACTATTTGAGTTAAAAATCCTCAGATACAGCTCTTAATTTAATGTTTTGAGGGTTTTTATCCAAGAGGTGAAAATGGTATGCTATTATGAAGACTATGCTGTGTATTAGTCTGTCACCAGGCTGTTTATAAACCATGATAGCATATCTGTTTGCCGAGTACAGCCTCTTGTAATTAAATCAATGTACAGTCAATTCATAAATATGTCTACCACAAGTTGCAACAAAACACAGCCACCTAAATTGCTTTAAATATAGAAATGTGTAGAACTAAAACATAAGTATCCAATATTTTGGTCATTAATATGTAAACACCTACGTTACCACATTGGCGGCAAAAATTGCATCATAAATTGCTACAGATATGGAAACATGAAGTGATACAGATTCATTTAAAGTAACATGTGGTGGAGCAGGCTGTGATGATGCTGAAGTCGCTCCAACACATAGGGAGAATCCTCAAGCTCTGTGTTATTGCCTGATGGACAGCTATGCAGCTATAGTGCTGTAGAAGTCGTATAAATGTATATTTATAACTTGTTTGATTTGTGTGTCATATGTAAAGTATCATGCATAATTTCTGGCCATTGTCTATTATTATCTACCATATAATTTTGTCTGATGTGTTTGGCGCCTCATCTATTAAAAACAAAATGAAAGAAATAAAGCATTGGTTGTCCCTTTCATTTTGAACATGATGTCATTGGCATGTATTTTGTTTATTGTTTGACGTCATTGGTATATATTTTGTTTATTCGATCGATTGCATGTTGGGACCAGATTCCATACAAAAATAGTCTTGAAATTTTATGAATACTACAAAGTAGTTCAATTTAGTTTGCACCAAATTGACAGACTTAGCATTTTGGAGCACTTTCAGTTCGGCAGATCTGAGTTCCATTTGTTTTACGTCAAGGTGTAAAATACCGTATTTGATATTTTGGTGACTTTTCTTCTTGTGGTCTTGAATCAATGCCCTATTTCACGACAGGACCTGGTCCAGGCGATTCTAGTAATGGCGGCTGCGGTACCTGAAGTAATCGCCGATTCTGTGGACGCAAGGTTAAATGAAGAAGTTTCCGCAACAGTGAACGAGACGGCAGCAGGCACAGATGAAGATCTGTCGGTCGCACAGCGCGCACGCATCGAACGCCACCGCCTACAAGCGCGAGCGCTACGCGACGCCCGCCTCGTGCAGCGACCACCAACGTGAGCATCGTCCTTGCAGCTCCGCCACGCCACTCACTGTCGCCCGCACTAACCTACGTGTGTGTGCAGGGACGCCGGCGCCACCCGTTCATTGGCGCCCGACTCCGGCGGCGGGTTCCTCCTCGAAGAGGACGACGAGGCAGAGACGCCACGCGCGGTCCCGCCGCCTGCGCCCGTCGTCGACCCGGCCGAGCGACCGCGCTGTCTCGAGTGCGAGCGGAGCTTTGCGCAATCCTACCTGTTTGACTCGTTCGAGCACCGCGTGTGCGACGACTGCCGCGACGATGCGGACGCGCACGCGCTCGTGACGCGCACCGAGGCCAAGACGCTGTACCTGCTCAAGGACTGCGACCTCGATCTGCGCCAGCCGGCGTTACGCTGCGTGCGGCGCCGCAACCCGCACAGCTCGCGGTTCGGCGACATGCGCCTGTACCTGCGGCCGCAGGTGGAGGCGCGGGCGCTGACGGTGTGGGGCTCGGAGGCGGCGCTGGAGCAGGAGCGCGAGCGGCGCGACGAGGCGCGCGCGCGCTCGAAGCACAAGCAGACGCAGAAGCGGCTGCGCGCGCTGCGCATGGACGTGCGCTCCAGCCTATTCGACCGCACGCGCGCCACGCACGACCACGTCTTCGGCGTCGAGCGCTATGACGCCGATGGCGACCAGTACGAGCGCACCTGTACCACGTGCGGGCACGTCGAGACTTATGAGAAGATGTAGCCTTTTCGGCACACTTCTCATTCATGTGCATGTATATGACTTTTATTTTTTGGTGTAATATTGCGCCTTATTGTGTAATATAATTTTTGTCGAGTTTCGCTGCCGCTAATGGTGTTGAGGCATGATGCGGTTGCGCAAACCCTTTCTCGCTGTTATGTTGTGTCATCACCCTTATCTCTCGCTCTCGCACGGGACACTCTTTCAGCACAATATGCTCAAGGGTCACCTTGAGCATATTGTGCTGAAAGAATGTATTGTCATATGTTGGTAAAAGATTAAAATCATATCAGTGTAAATATATTATTATAGCACTTCACCTTAAAATATTATATAAAACATTTTTATTTCTGTATAGCAAACAATTTTGTAAGATAACTTTTTAAAATAGCCTTTTTCTGAAAATTCATGTAGTATCCGCCAGGAGTACAGTTGCAAGCGGGCGATTTAAACCGTTTCAAAACGAAACGGGCGCGGGCGGCATAAATCAAATAACGATGCGGTGCGTTATTCGTCGATCGCCGAATGTGAGCCTAATATTATTATAATAAGTATTTTTTTACATTACGAGCAATGTTTTATGAAGGTATGTGAATTATTTATACATTAAAAGCATAATAGGTATCGTTAACTTATCAAAACGCAACTGACAGCAAAAAGAATAAAAGAATGAAATCATATAACACTTCATTTTTTTATTAATATTTATGATCCTAATAAAAAAATAAACTTAATAGAATCCGAAATCTGCTTATTTATTGCCTCTAAGATGGAACAAAGTTCGCCGGGTCAGCTAGTATTTAACATAAAAAACACATATACGGGGTGGATGCGACATAGCGACATTTATTGAAACCACAGCTTCTATACATGGTAAATATCAATTTCCACCGGATAAAAATTCTCTGGCGAAAAAAAAAAAATCACGTTCTCCGAACAATTTGAACATTGCAATCGTGCAATTTGTTCGGAAGACGTGGATTTTTTTTTTCGCCAGAGAATTTTTTATCCGGTGGAAATGCATACTGGCCAAGTATAGAAGCTGTGGTTTCAATAAATGTCGCTATGTCGCATCCACCCTGTATACATACTAAATATTTACTATAGGTACCGCCCATTGTGCATGTTTCAATTAGACTGTGTATCACAATTCACTTTGTGTACAATAAAGAATTCTTTATCTATCTATATAACCATGGTTAGTACATTTTAAGGCATTCCACGCGGATGCAGTCGTGGGCAATGTTTTGTAGGCAAAAGAGCTCCCGGTCGTGGTGGTACCAGGGCAGCGATAAATTTAATAAATTTAAAATGAGTGTTTCATTTAAAAAAATATTTGGTACAACTAGGTACCTACCAATCGGCAGACTAGTTACTATTTAGTCATGGGCGTTATTAGATATTTTTGGCAACCGATATTACACCGGTATGGCGATACAATACCGGCATAGACAACCGATGCCGAATACCGGTATTTAGGTGCAGTTACTGCAATTATTCTAGCTATAGCGTTTACAAACGTTTTAAGCTAAGGTAGGTATTTGTCACCAAGTTAGTTGCCACCACTTTTTACGTTATCCAATGTCCGATATGATTATTATGATTCGACGTGTGAGTGAGTACGCCCCTGGAGCAGAATGATTTTGGCGATTTCCTTCAAGTTTTTTTTCTAGGCTCAGGACTAGCCCAATTTTTAACTGTAGTTTTAACTTTTAACTAAACTTTAAACCTAAATTGTACCTATATTTACACTTTTTATACCACTAACTCATTTATCTAGTTATATTTAATATGTACAACAAATCAATCGTCACTTTAATGAAATAACAGTACTTTACAGTACTCACTACTCACTCACAGCCGAATCAAAGGCAACAAAATAGGCAGCTCGTAATCATTAAAAACAAAGTATTTGAAAGTATACTGCGTTAAAAACGACCGCACAGCCAAAAAATGCCGAATAAATAAGTATCAAAACAAAGCCACGCGCTGGCAGCGGCACCGCAAAACTAAACAGAAACGCATGTTTCACTAAAAGCAACTCTATGCCAATAGTCCAAGCCCAACTACAGTGAACGGGTTTCGCGCGCATCTACTTACAGACGGCTACCGATCAACCTTATTCATTGTAAGCTGGTCTCGCATTGCACGACTTGCCTATACAACGTGAGACCATCTTATACTAGAAATGTATAGGTTGATCGGTAGCCATCTGTGCGTACTCAGTTACCGATCAGGCGATCAACCTTACATTTCCAGTACAAGCTGATCTCGCATTGCGCCCGGAGCCTATATAACGCGAGGCCATGTTATACTGGAAATGTATTGGTTGATGTGACGCCGCCCGTCCGTCTGACTGAACTCAACTCAAGGCTAATCTAGCGAGAGCGACCGCACTTGTTTACAGTTTGATTAAGCCGTAGCGCAATAGATATAAGGTCGTCTTTGGCTTATAACAATAACCTTGAATGGTTTGCGTTTGCGCCGCTCGCCCCATTTCTTTTATGCATGCGATATTATCACTTGTAAGAGAGAGATAGATAAGCTAGTATCGGTTGCGTGGATTCAGTTGGTTTTGAATGTCAGTTATTTAGTTATCAGATATGATGCGGGTTCGGTTTTCAAACTACGTTGACGCGGGTACGCAGTGATTCGGTAGTTACTTCATAGTTCATACTAATACCTGATAACCGTTGGCAACTATTTTAATACCGATACGGTACGTTAGAGAGATGATAACCGTTTTCAGTTACGTTTTGGTATAGCGGACACATGACTATTACTATTATCATGCAGCCAATAACGTGGCTCAGTGTAAGTTTATCTAGCTTGAAATTTGGTACTGACTTTGCTTACTCAAGGTGAAAATACATGTTGTTTTCGAAAACATTTGAACAGGTGCAAAGAAAATTTAATGCTATAAAAATATTCAACCAGAATGTGCAAATATACTATTAATATGAAAAAAAACCGTCTCTGCCCGGCCCAAATGGCTAAAATCGTTTCGCCCGGCTTATCAACTATAGGCTGGAGCAGCACTAGTATGGAGGCATCAAGGACTTTATAATACCTAAAGGGGTAATGCATTCGCTTCAACAATATCCACACGTATATTATAATAGAGAAAATAAAATGTATGTATAAATCTGAGATTAGATATTATGTCAAACCGAGATGCCGGCATTTCGGTACTCATACCCTAGCTCACAGGTTCATTTGCCGGGTTGGGCAAAATAGTTTTTCGGGATTTGTCCATTAGGAAATTTACACTAGAGGCACGGATTTTATAATATTATACGGTAGATGTCGGTGAGGCTCACCCCTATTTAGTCTTGGGGTTTGAAAGCTTTCAAGTATATTTGGTGAAACCCTGAACATGCGAGTTCCATCTGACACCCTTGACAGTTCTTTTTTTATATTCTGCTACAATAGTTAAGATGGTAAACTATGAATTGCTTCTTCTTGCTTCACTTGTGTTGCTAAAAACTAACGTGTGATGTTGCTTTTATATTATTTCCTGTTTTTAAAACCATAATTTATTTTTTGAGA
Organism: Hypena proboscidalis; assembly: GCA_905147285.1. Taxonomy (NCBI): domain Eukaryota; kingdom Metazoa; phylum Arthropoda; class Insecta; order Lepidoptera; family Erebidae; genus Hypena; species Hypena proboscidalis. The sequence continues at coordinate 28,911 of LR990127.1, forward strand.
CATTGCAAAAAACTAGTTCGGGAAAACAGACCTACTTACTCTCCTGAAATAAAACGAGTTTTCGATATATAAATACTTAGTATTTTTAACTTAAAATACTAACAAGATATCTGGTTAAATGCTGAACTATAAATCATATTCCTTGAACATCGGCGAAATATGTAAAGCACAATAAAACCAAATCGTTTGTTTAGTGGTTGTGTCATCATCACGCGAGTATCGTATCATCGAACTGGGCGATTACGAATCATGTTAATTTAAGTGAACAGGTACATACATACGAACATTGAACACAGCAGGCGTCAGCGTCGAGTAGGTGTACGCAACAATACGCTCTAAAGAGCTCATGGCAGTCACTGACAGCTGTATTCAAGAGGGCAATGCATTGAAGTGGTCATTCCATCCAGTTAATAAAAAACAACGTAGAAATAAACAATTGCTGTTACAATTAGAGAATATTTTTACAATTCTTAGAGTTAAATAAATGTTAAACCTAGATAAGTCGATGTGTTACACAGATTTCAAGTCTTCGGGTAGATCATTTTTGGGATGTTTATTTTCGAAATGCTGTTTGTAGGTCTTAGGATCGGGCATCTGCGCCTGAAATCAAACAGATTTGCAAATATATAAATTATATCAAACTAGGGAACTTGTTACGACGCCTTAAAGGCAGGACAAACAGCAAAGATGTGGATCGGATAGGTACAGGACATAGACGTGTTGCGTTTAGGGTAGGTATATTAAAGGACGAGGCGCAGAACGACTGCACGGGCTCGTGCTCCTGTCACGTGTTCATTTACAAGTAACTCCTTATTTTAGTATTGAGGTAACTGTTACCCAAACACTTCGGGTAGCACATAAGTCCCTTTAGTTTAATTATAATTCGATTCCATCACACAAAATAAGAAATGTTTCTTAAAGTAGTCTTTAAGAAACATTTCTTATTTATAATAAGAAGCTAGCATTTAATGCTACGGCATTAAGTCCACCCATGTACCATTTTTGTGCATAAAGTTTAAAAAAAAAAAAAAAAATATAAGTCCACTTGAATAATAGCCAACCATGAGGTGTAGAGTGCTTGAGCTGGACCTACGCTTTTTTTTTTAGAAAGTTGTTCAGTATACACACTATAGATTCGTCAGAAAATTCACAATAGCAGCACGGAGTTGGAATTTTGCCCGGTGGATGGCGATAGGTTTTTTTTTTTTTTTTTTTTTTTTAAATAAAAATATATTTATTCTCCCAAACAATTAAAATACAAATATAAATAATATCAACAATAAAAAATTTCTAGTGTATCTTAGGGGCTATACAAAAAACTGTAATTGTGAGACTGGTGCCTAAACTAGATACAACAGTGTGTATCTGTATTTATAGGTCACCAGGAAACCCACGCAACCAGTAAACACGAGTAGGAACGAGTACATTATTACTATTTAATTTTGTTATATAAACAATAAGAAACAAACTACAAACTACATTATGGATTAACTACTATTTTATTGATTTGGTCGTAGGAGTTAAATTAAAACCTCGAGCAAATACTCTGTTTCATCGTAATTCAGATGCTGCAACCAATTTGTAAGCATTTTTTTGCATTCATATCTAGATTTAGTGTACAGGCTTATGCTTCTATTAGCTCTATTGTAAAGTCTTGGACCCAGAACGTAACACTGGCGAGCCGCGAACGAAGTTCTATGCGTAACCGGCTCGCATATCGCGTGCTTTCTACGGGCTAAGGTGTAGGCGATAGGATCATACTCAAGACTTGTATGAGTATGGTAAATTGCTTTAAGCATAAAAAGTTGACGAACTGTCAGGACTTTGTAATTACGATATAGTTGGTCGGTCGGGTATCTAAAGGGCTTCCTATTTATCACCTTAATTACAGCCCTTTGTGCTCTTTCCAGTGGTAGCAGAGTCGTTTTGTGTGCTCCTCCCCACGCCAGTATACAATATGTTAGCAATGACTGTGCAAGGGTAAAGTACACAGTTTTTAAGATGGTGGCATTCGCTGAGTTCCGTAACAATTTAAAGATGTACATTAACTTGCGAGTGCGAGCTTTTAAAGTTTCAATCTGTTTTTTCCACGAGAGCGTTTCGTCTACATATACCCCTAAGTATTTTATGATGGAAGATCTCACTAATTCTAGTCCTGCACAGTCAGTCAAGTTAGTATGGGCCCTGACGCAGATCGAGTCTGGGGGAGGTAAGCAGCTGGAGATTGGGGCGAATGTTACGTACACTGTCTTTGCTATATTTAGGGTAAGTAGATTGTTTGAAAGCCAGATAGTTACTAGTTTCATAATCTCTGCAGCCTTAAATTGCACTTCTTGCCACGTCATTCCTTCTACTATTAGGGCTGTATCGTCTGCGTAGGAAATTACTGAACACCCGGCAAAGCAAAGCTGGCATAGTTGATTTATGTAAATCAGGAAGAGTGTAGGTCCCAGAACGCTTCCCTGCGGAACACCAAAGGATAGTTTGGCGTACTCGCTAGTGACAGTATCGACTTTTATACACTGTGTCCGGTCGCTCAAATAATCATGGAAAAGTTTTAGTGCCAATCCTCTAATTCCAATGTTCTCTAATTTGTTTAAGAGAACAGGAATCGATACCGTGTCAAATGCTTTTTTTAGGTCAAGGAATATACCAACACATTTTAGTTTTTTATCTAGTGTTTTTGAGACGGTTTCAGTCAAGTGGAGGACAGCGTCTTCCGTGGATCTATTTTTTCGAAAACCATACTGATTATTTGATAGTATGTTTTCTTTTTCAAGGAAATCTAATAACCTTTTATTTAAAACTTTTTCTAAAATTTTAGAGAAGATATTTAGTACAGATATAGGTCGATAGTTTTCAGCTTTGGCTTTATCCCCTGCACCTTTATAGATGGGGTGCACAATTGCTTGTTTAAGGGCTCTTGGAAATACCCCTGCATTAATGCAGAGGTTACATAGTTGAGTTAGAAGGGGGACTAGAATAGTTCTTGCATTTTTTACAAAGGATACTGAGATATTGTCCCACCCCGAGGCACAGTCGTTTTTGAGTGATAGGACTAAGTTCTCTATCTCCCTGTTATCAGTTTCTAGAATGGCAATTGAGTTTGAGTTGCTGGTAAGGGGGAAAAAGTTAGGTGGCAAAGCCATAGGGGTAGTTTTATTGGTGATATCACTTGCCAGCATTTGTCCGACGGTTGCAAAGTAATTGTTTATCAAGTTGACAGAGGTTTTCGGATTCTCAGCCGCTAGCAACAAACTGGTGGACCCAGTGGATTTAGCTGACATATTTGCAACCATCTTTATAGTCTTCCAAGTTGCCTTTGGATCTTTTGGATCTTTGGTTCATCTATCCCATGGGGCCTTAACATAACAGGTGAAGTGTGGGTGTTGTACACCTCTGCCACACCCTTCTGGGTAATATAGGCTCACGCCGTTATGTTATGTATGTTGTATTTTGATTACTGAATCGGTACATAAGAATAATTGTATAAATTGGAATTTGTTGTATTACGCTCCTCTATTGAGCAGTTTAGCGTGATGTTAAATGCCCTAAAACTTTTCTTTAGAATTAGACTATCAAACGCAAAAAAATATGAAATCCAACCAATTGTTGGCAAAATAAGCGTGATCAAACAAACATGTTAAAAATCATTGTTATTTTGACAATATAGACAGGCATTTTAATTTCATTTATGTACTTAGTCTGGCCATAAATACTGTTAAAATTAAAAATAAAGAAATTATTACATTTGAATTTGGAATCTGTCACTTTGATATGATTTTTCATTGTTTTCTTATTTTGGCGCCAATACATTGTTCAATATTTTGCGATATTAAAATGGAGTGGGGTGATAAAGAGAACCGAATCGCTGTGATTGCATTACACAAAGTAGGTATGGAGCCAACTGCAAATTTTAAAACTCTCCATACGCTTGGTATCAGTCAAATGTTTGTGTACCGGGCTATTCATAGGTACAATGAGACCTCCACTGTTTGTGACAGAAAAAGATCTGGCCGTCCACGTAGTGTTCGTACAAAAAAGGTGGTCAAAGCAGTGAGGGAAAGAATTCGAAGAAATCCTGTCCGAAAGCAAAAGATTGTATTTCGGGAGATGAAGATAGCACCTAGGACCATGTCGCGTATTTTAAAAGATGACTTAGGACTTGCTGCCTATAAGAGACGCACTGGTCATTTCTTGACTGACAATTTAAAAAAGAATAGGGTGGCAAAATCGAAACAACTACTGAAGCGGTACGCAAAGGAGGTCACAGAAAAATTTTGTTTACGGATGAGAAAATTTTTACAATTGAGCAACATTTTAACAAACAAAATGACCGTATTTATGCTCAAAAGCTCTAAGGAAGCTTCACAATTTGTCGACGGAGTGCAACGTGGGCATTATCCGACTTCCGTGATGGTTTGGTGGGGTGTTAGTTATAAAGGAGTGACTGAGCCATACTTTTGTGAAAAAGGTATCAAAACATCGGCTAAAGTGTATCAAGATACCATTCTTGAGAAGGTAGTTAAGCCCCTTAACAAGACCATGTTTGATAACCAAGAATGGTCCTTCCAGCAAGACTCGGCGCCGGGTCATAAAGCTCGGTCTACACATACTTGGTTGGAAACTAACGTTTCCGACTTCATCAGAGCTGAAGACTGGCCATCGTCTAGTCCTGATCTTAATCCGCTGGATTATGATTTATGGTCATTTTAGAGAGTACGGCTTGCTCTAAACGCCATGCTAATTTGGAGTCCCTAAAACAATCCATTCGATTGGCAATAAAGAATTTTCCCATGGAGAGAGAGAGTGCGTGCTTCTATTGATAACTGGCCTCAACGTTTAATTAAAGGACTGTATTGCAGCCAATGGAGACCATTTCGAATAAGCTTTTTATTTTTTAAATTGTTTTAAATGTTTGTATTAAACTTATAAATCGGGGCAACCATCTTGGGCAAACGACCTTGAATGCGCAGAAACGAATTTTGGGTCTCTTTGGTTACGAGGCTGAGGCGCAGGGGGCGTACCTGCGCGTGATTGGTTGATCAGTCGACCCTTGCCCCGCGCACCGCGTCTTCGTTCCGCTTTCTCCCGAATACCCGTGCGTGCAGTGAAAAGTGCTTACTTTTGTGCTCTGTTATAAATCGTTAGTTGTTGTTGTTATTTGTTGAGTTAAAAGCGGATTTTATCACTGAATATAGTCGGCGATTTTGCCAATATTAAAAACCGAGTTAACTATTGTTTTAAATCGTAAGAAGTTCAACAAAACATGCCGACAAGCATTGTTTTCGATTTAATTATTGTTTAAGTTATGAGAAATTTGACAAAACAATGCACATACAAAATGTTGCACATGTCGGCTATTGTTTATATTTTGGCTATTGCCTACCACTGCACTCACACAAATACAATTGTCTATACATAATACAATATCCCGAAATAAACAGTAATTGTAATAAATAAAATAGGTAATTCTAAAAACTCGACGTAACTAATCATAAAAGGGTGTGCAATATTTTGAACGTTATTGTAAGATGAAATAAATTGATTTTGTTTATTCCTATTTATAACTATCCTTGGGTTATTTTTAGGCTTAAATTGAAATAATATATTACAGAGGCTGCTCAAGTTTTCGAACAAGTGTTAACTTCGTCCAACAACAATTAAGTCCAACGGCGGCGGGCGCATTGAATATCGTAATGTCATCATTGCGCCTATGGATTAAAAGATGAATGGATTGATATGCAAGTATTTGTAAATAGGATTTTTATATTGATGCGTTTAATGGGAGCGATATTTTTTTTTACTATCCCTCACTCTGACTAACTTTGTGTCCGTCGCTCATAAAATAAATTAAATTGTTTTACTAACCCTCATTCTCTGACAAGCTTTGTCTCCGTATAGTATTCCGTAACAACAATTTGACATAACAATTTGTAAGTTTACTGATAACAATTTGTAAGATACTGAGAGTATCTTGTAGTTTAAATTAATAAATAATTTGTATATCGGCAACTCAACAAATAACATGTTAAATATCCCGAAATAAACAGTAATTGTAATAAATAAATTAGTTAATTTTAAAAACTCGACGTAACTAATCATATATTTTGCACGTAAGTGTACGATGCGCAAACTTTCCCCCACCACGTCACCTAATGCTCAAGAAGTTTGCCTCGACCTGTACACATTGTAAAAGTAATATATTTTATTTACAACAGAAAAAAATATATTTTTCCATGTCACAATATTTATGGCAAGACTAGGTATATTGGTAAAGAATCGGGTAATGGGCCACCAAAATAGCTGATTTCAGTGACCTCAAATACTAATCTATAATGGTGCACCCCTATGTTCTTTGTAAAGGACACCAATGTTTGAATGTTCAAGACTAATTAAATTAAAAAAAATAATAATAATTATTATTTATTGACATATAAAATAACACAATTGGGTATGAGTCCCCTTATTTGCAACATTTACCTCGTTTAGACAACTAATTATATAGCAAATATTTATTTAAATATTTCCATTAAAAAGGAAAATGTCTGGCTGCGGTAACGTTACCCCAGCAGGAATAGTTTTTGTGAAATAACTATAAACTTATAAGTGCAACAAATTTAAAAATGTGCGCAACACTTACAGAAGATGGACAACAAAAAATCTGTAAGATTAAAATAACTATTTTCGACATTATTTGCTGGGGTAACGCACACTCAAATTTATTAAATAGCAACATTACTTTTATTAAACACTTACATTATAAAAATAAATAACAATTGAAACTAGCCTCATTGCACAAATTGTCAAATGGCGACTGTGGCAGCTTATTTTAATATTTCTTCTTTGTCTATTCTTGAACCCGTATGTATACAGTACCTATTATACAATAATTGCTTTTACTCCTTTACTTTTTGCTTGAAGTGCAACCATATACTATGGACTAATTTATTTATAAGTATCAATTTAATTTCATAGCAATATTTAAGTTTATTTTTCTCTCCATAACCATCTTTAGCCATTGTGTTTTAGTTGCTATAACTAAAATATAGAATTATTGTCAAAAAAACAAACAAATATTGTATGAATTATTAGAAAAGAAGGTGCACATGAGTTTCTCACCAGCTCTTCTAATGATTTTAATTCAAATTTCCAAGTTAAATTAAGTCAATCTAAGTTTCGGTGTCAAATCATTTTATTGCATGTCAAATCATTATAATACTTATTATATTATAATTGATTTCGTTAAGTTTAATTTTAATTTAATATTTTATGTATTTTAATGTTTGTTTAGACGTGTTCAAGCGCCCCTTGGGTCCCATGGAAATAAATGATTTGTTTTCTGATTTCTGATTTCTATCAATATGAATAACCAATACAAAGAAGTTAACAGACAGAAGAAAAGCGCGGTATTTGACTTAAGGAAGCAAAATCCAAAAGTGTATTTTATAAATTTATGAATCTTAGTATAATACTTGGATCGCTAGACCTAAAATAAATCGTCTTGGTATAGGGCACTGGGCTGGAAGAGGATGGGAGACAAATTATTCTCTACGCCGCACGGTGGTCCCGTAGCAGATCAAAATCTTCCAGGTTCGATGATTGAATTATGTTTATCATAATCATGACATAATTCATTGGAAGATGTGGAAGTCACTCATTTCAAAACAAACAACCGACTTGTGGGGTATTCCCGTCAAGTTATACTGCAGAATATAATTGATAACATAGCATTATATTTAACAAATGTGTAGATAGTGTTGTGTGTTTCCAGATCTTATAAAACATAGAAAATTAATACCATTATTGAAGAGTGAGTCTAAAAGCGACTCAAGCCATTTAAATCCCATGTAACTAAACGATCTTGGCAGCAGTCAGTAAAATCTTTGGAACACTTATTTTGCAACAATTAGAGACATTTTAATATTAATAATTTATTTCATAATGAGCAGTATGGTTTCACAAAGGGTCGTCCAACCATAGATGCAGATTCAACACTTATAAAACATTACATTTTATTCAATGCCTGGCAAAGCATATGACTACATGATCAGGATGTGATGAGTAGAGACAAACCGATCGGTTTCAAATAGATATATATTTAAAATGTTTAGCATAAAACAGGAACAATTTTCTGCCATTGCGACATTTAGTGATTAGGAATTAATTTAAAATGAGATTTCACATTTATCAAAATAAAAATAAAAATTTAATTTAATTACAAATTAACTACTAACAAAAAAAATAGTATAATATAAACTATATTTATTCTTTGCCAGTCAGTCTGTCTATTCGAGGCATAGCGTCGAAACCGTTAGTGCTAGAGAGCTGAAATTTGGCGTGGATATGTTAACTATCTCTAGAAAGGGGTAGAATAAAATCTTGAATATTTTGTTTTTCGGTTATCTCCCTTTATAAAGTGAGAATGTTTTTATTTCTGTCGCGTACCTCATAGCGTAGGTTTCGTTAGATAGGTCTTTTAAAAACATAAAAGAGTTGATACGACAATAATTTGATTTACTTCCGTCCGATCCGTTTGCAAGATATTTTCTTCAAAGAGTAAGTTTTTGTTTGAGTAGGGTGTGCCTTCTCTGTCATACCTCTACCTCTCATACCATGGTGGTATATTATATATATATGGTATATTATATATATGATGAACTTACACGGAAAACTATAGCGGCTACCGTTAGCTTATTAGATCAAAAGTAATTGGGGTCCAAAGTGTATAATGCAGTTGCTTTGAATATTTTGTATAAAATACGAAAACCTTTAAAAATAATGACTTGTATGAAGTTGTTATATTCAATTATAGATAATAAACCTGATTTGAGTCCATAATTATGTTGTTACGGCTGACCACGGTATCCTATTGCACGTGGCCCGACACGCACTTGGGACTGTTTTCAAAATTTGGGTGGGACCTTTAGCCTCGTCCCACCCCCACCACGCTACTCAGGCTCACCTCCTAGAAGCGGGGACTTTTAATATGTTTATTGCCTAAGTACCCCAAATAACTTTCTAAGGAAATCGCTTAGGCCCCAGCTCACACGCTCTACAAATCCTTCTTTCAGTAGACTATAATATAATAAGTTAATCTAGGCTATAAGCTAGGTATATGTGTGCACATTGCATCAAGATCCATCCAGTAGTTTCAGCATGAAAGGGTAACATCCATATATACATATTCTCATATTTTTTTGTATTTTTTTGTATTTACATTTCTACCTTTCACCCACAATGTATGTAAAATGATAACCTATACATTAGTACACACTTTAAGCTACATGTTAAATGTATAAATTTAATCGACCCAGCAGTTCTGCGAGGAAGAAGTACAAGCATCCACATTTAAGAAGGACTAGTTACCGCCGACCTGGTACATACTAAAACTATGGTCTTTGTTTCCTACTTGTCATTACAAGTAGGAAACAAAGACCATAGTTTTAACACGTCTTAGGGCCAGGGCATTCCCTGGCCCTAAGACGTGTTATACATAATGCATGTCTCACTTTGCCTATCATAGGCATATAGCGTATAGGTATATTATGTTAGAAAGACAAGATTTCGAGGATGACGTTACCTTGCACACCGCACACACATGGACCAGTGCCTTCTGCGCAGCTTTCTTCTGATCAGTGGCGCTGTGGCCCTGCTGTTTTTTCATTTTAGAAGCTTTTTCTGCAGCTTTAGCTTGCGACTGAAGTTTTTGTTGACCACGAGCCATCGCCACCTGCGTATATTCAAAAAAAAAATGCATAGTTGTCTCAATAATAGTAAAAAATTAACTAATGAGAATATAATTTATAATTATATACAAGTCCTTCAGCCGGGTAGGTACACCCAAATGCTCCGAAATATTTTATTCGGCATTTTGCTATTCCGACGTTCGAAAGTCCGAATTTCATAGCACCAAAGAATCATAATATATTAATTAGTCTTTATTAATATACTTTTTCTTTATTATATAATCAAATAAACGTAATACCGAAAGTCGTAAATGCGATTTGTTTGTTTTCCGATTTCATTTCATACGTCCAAGAATCAAATGCCCGATAGGTTCTCGGTCCGAAAAACTTCATTCCGATTTTCAGTATTCCGAATTAAATGCCAAAATTAGGTTTCTGATTAAATTGATATAATATTTAATTACTCATAATATATTCAAAATCTTTATATGCGTAATAAGTTTTAAGGTAATTTAAGGTCAAGTTGAAAAGGATCAATGATGAATCGGAGTTGTTTAGGAGTAAATGAATTAGAACCATTCGGAATTACAAAAATCGGTATTTTAAATAAATAATAAATAATAAATATTTATTTATCATCACAAAGGATTGTACACAATTACTTAAAACTAAGACAAATTGAAATATAAGTATACAATGCAATATTGTCTACAATCAAGTGGGTGAAGTGCACTGTCCTCCTAGCTAGATTATTAAATAATCTGTGTTAAGGAGTAACAGTCTCTTTTCCCTCTTAAAATGATAATAATTATGATGATCCGTATACATAAATTCAAGCTTTTAGATTGTTCAATAGATTCTTGGTTTGTATATCTGTCTGTCCACGTTTATTTCTTAAATTCGTGTGTGTGTGTGTGTGTGTTTGCGCGCGTATGTGTGTGTGTGCGTGGGTGTGTGTATGCGTGTGCGGATTATATTATGATTGTGATCCAGATTGATGTGAATATATGTATTAAGTATGAAAGTAGTTAGTTGTGTTACGTTAAGTATGATTCTGTTTCCTCATAGGTCTTGTTTTGGAGAATTGACTTTACAGCTTCTTTGATATTATGGTGTGACAGTGCATGTATGGGTCGTGATGCACTTATTTTATTATATAAAGATGGGCCCAGAAAAAAGAAAAATCGTTTAGCAAAAGTTGTATGTACAGGGGGTAGTGGAAAGACTTTGTCTTTTCGTCTTTTATTAATTGTTGTGGAGGGGGCGTTACGATGTTGTTGTAGCACCGTTTGTTGTATGAACAGTTGCCGCACACTTAAAACATTGACACTTTCGTATAATTCAGTCGTTCGATATAAAATGGGTTTAAAAGTTGCCACTTTCAGTACTGCTCTATGTGCGATTTCAAGGGGTTTCAATGTGGTTTTAGCTGTACCACCCCAGCTCGAGATACAGTACGTAATGATCGATCGGCAAAGGGCAAAATAAACTTGGCGTACAACAGGCGGATTTGTAACATATCTTAATTTTTTAAATATATAAATAAGTTTACGTACTCTAGAAGTGAGAGAATTGATATGTGCTTTAAAATTAAGGTTTTTATCAATGATTACCCCTAAATACTTGAGACTGTCAACGTTGGCTAGTTGCGAGCAAGTACATGTCTGTATTAGTTGGTTGCACGTGTGGGCTTTTATACCTATTAGTGGTTTGGGTCGGGCGGTTACACTGATTGAAAAATTAATAAACTTGGTTTTCTGAATGTTAAGAGTAAGTGAGTGGAATTGGAGCCAGTTTAGGACTGTGTTAAAACCGCTTTGGGCATGATTTTCAAGTTCAGACCAGGTGCTTGCGAAGAAAGTTAGAGCAGTGTCATCTGCATATGACGTTATTCTGGCGTTGGGAATTTTAATATTGCACAGGTCGTTAATAAACACTAGAAACAGCGTTGGGCCCAGAATACTGCCCTGTGGGACTCCATAGTGAATTGGCAACTCACCACTGTTATGACACTCTATTCTAGTTACTTGCGATCGATTTATTAGATAACTTCTAAAAAGATCGAGTTGAAGACCCCTGACCCCAATATTCTCAAGTTTGATCAAAAGTGAAGGGACGGGAACAGTGTCAACGCTTTCGCGAGGTCAAGGAATATCGTATGATTTTTATTTAAATTTTCCACAATTGGGTTACATAAGGCATGTACTGCGTCAGATGTTGATTTTTGTTTCCGAAATCCAAATTGCTGTGGGGACAGCAATTGAAAGCGCTCGAGATAGCCTGTTAGTCTGTTATTTATAAGCCGTTCCAGTACTTTTGATAAGGCACTCAGAACTGCTACAGGGCGGTAGTTGTTTGGCACTTTTCCGTCCCCACCCTTGAAAATCGGATGAATAATGGCCTTTTTGAAAGAGTCCGGGAATACTGCAGTTTCAAAGCAAAGGTTGAATATATGGCACAGTATTGGGGCCAAATGGGAAGAGTATCTTTTTAAAATAGATGGTGAGATAGCGTCCCAGCCTGTAGATGCATTGCCTCGTAGCGTGTTGATGATACGTATAATTTCGTCCGGGTCAGTGCGATCCAAAACAAAAGATGTTAATATTTTACTATCGTGTGATTTTAATGGGCTTGTTTGTTGTGCACGATGCTTTGCTGCTATAGCGTCTGCCAGGGTTTGACCGACGTCCACGAAGAATTTATTAACGTAATCGCATGATTTTGAAATTGGTATTGTGGTACGAAAAACTTTATTACGATAGTCACACGACTATCGTAATAAAGTTTTTCGTATTAATAATGTAGTGTGCCATCTTCAGCCACCCTGATGTGAGAGGATACAAGTATGTGTGTCATCAATAGGTTATTTGGCAACTAGGAAATATATACAGCTACATTTTTAGTCATCCCATCAGTTAATAGCGTAAATGAACATAACATAGTCCAGGATCCATGGTACATTGTTGCACTAGATTACTATTAAGCTACTTTTCCGTGAATAGCTTCATTTGATGCAACGCCCAACAACTTCCTGTAAGAAACTCTCGATTGTGGTAGCTAACAGAGATAGCAAGGATACAATATGTCGATAAGATGATTCTCAAATATGTATTACTAAGTAAAAAGTTACCTAGTGAAACACATTTGGTCAGGCAAACGTCAAAACTTAATTAAACGAATTTAGGTTTTGCACCAGTCACACTTCAATCAGGTATTGGCATGTCTTAGCACAGTTTAGTTTAGTAAAATTACAGTTTATTTATTATCCCATCCACAGTACAGTATACAAAACGAACTATTATTAACTGACTTAAAAAAGGAGGAGATTATGATAAATCATAATATTAAGGATCGAATTAAAACAAAATTTTAGAATGAATATGGTTGCGAAATGGTCCCATTTGCACGAATTAGGATCTGATGATGAGATATTAGGGAGAATTGAGGAGAACCCGGCATTTTTATGGGCTCGTACCTTCATTTTCGTATATTTTCTGCAGTAATTTGTAGTCACTACCTCCTATCGTCCAGTAGAGCACCTGCTGAAAATCTTTAATTTGATACGCCGTGCATGTATTAAACATGTTACAAGACAGTACAGTCGACGTTTGGTAAAGTTTGTTTGTCGGTTCTAGGATCGGCTAGGCAAAGCGAAACAGATTATTTTTATTTTGACGTTTGTCTGCTAAGTTGAGAACTTCTAGTTGATTGGAATTTATTTCAGAGTTCGCCCAAATGTTTTGGGAAAACCTAGGACATATTGACCTTTTACTATGACAAATGGACTAAAATTATAATAATATTATAATTAAAACTAGAGATGTGCTGACTAGTAAACAAATCACAATCAGGGTAGGCATCCAGGAGTGTTGAATGCAGAAAGGGTATGTGGTATAAAAAAACATTGTCGCTATAAAAAAACTACCAGAGTACCAAACAGAGTTTAATGAAATTTTGCACATATTTGGCTTATACTTAGTGTGGATTAACATTATAGGCTCCCGTTAGGCTACTGCAAGGGTGTCAAGCTTTTCAACAGGTGAGCGGAACGGACAACTGAAATATTCTTGGCAGGAGTGACTTTCTTATAATAATCTCTTTAAAATTGAAGAGCCAGTTTTTTTGCGATAATTTATTTATTAAAAACGTTATAGCTAGATAGTTAAAATTTTCACAGATGATGTATAGCTGTTGCCGCTATAATAACAAATACAAAAATCTGAATAAAATAAATATTTAAGGCTCTCATACAACAAAACTGACTTTATTTTTGCTCTATCTTGTGAAATGTTATAGAATATTTTCTATTGCTATTGCTATAACAACAAATACTAAAATCTGAATTAAATAAATATTTAAAAAGGTATTAATGGTGGTACTTTGTCATGAGATTACTCTGCTAGGGCAGGTTGTAGGTGCCTATGTGTGGTTGTTAGTAATGGATTCTACTAAAAAAACAACCAACAAACTAGCAGCATGTCAATGAGCAATGGAAATAAGCATGTTGAATGTGAAAAGATCCAACTGCCGGAACCATGTCATAAGAAGTAAAGCAAATTTGTAGACATAACCCGTAAAATCAGAAGGATAAAGTGGTGATGGGCAGGACACACAATGAGAGGACGTAAGAAATGAAGAAAAATTGTGTAGAGTTCGAAAAAGAAGAAGAGGCAGACCAGTGCAAAGGTTGTACAATGACATAAGGCAAGTAACAGCAGTCACATGGCACAGAGTGGCACAACAATGGAACGAATGGAAAAGGTTAAAGCAAACAGATCTTCAGAACAGTCAAAACACAAATAGTTGATTAATAGTGCTAGATTGATTGATACAAATTCAATGTATGTTTTATTCAGATAACATATAATGTAGATCTGATTATAAGTCTTTATTATTAGTATATTATTAGGTAAATTAAGTAAAAAAGTTAGTAAAGAACTACTTAAAGTGTGAATGAAAATCACAAGATAAAGCAATGATGAGCGTTTAGCAAGCCGTAACTTTATACTATCGTGCTATGAAACTTAGCGCGTTTGGTGTAGGATTTTACGTTTAAGTTATGAGTGAAATTATTATTAGGTTACCCAAAATGTGCCTGTAGGTAAGAAAAGTGAAAACAACCAAGTGAATGGCATAAAAAAAAAATATGAAGGACGACGAAAACCTAATACGCTAGAAAATTATTGGGGGGTCAATTAGTTTCAAAATCTGTCGCAAAAAATATGTTCAATTGAACGTGAAATGTCAGTGCACAAAACAAAACCTCATTGAATCATTCTTACCTGTACAATTGAAACTATTATTATTCAATAGTACAATGTGTTTCCACAAAGGTATATTATTTGGCGATGAGCACCAACGTTTATATGTACGAAACACTTAAATTTTAACAAGGGAATTCCTTATTTTGAATGAAAGCAAACTTGACTTCAAAAAAGTGCCAAGTTGCCAACGGAGAAACCACAGGTAATATAATTATAATCCCTCGGGTCCGAAACGCTAACATTACCCAGATCGCTGCACTTAGAGCGACGCACGCTATTCAATCTTGTTTTTTAATTTAATATCATAAAATCATAACATTATTTATATGTTTACGTACTTAAGAGCGTGTATTCCTTTTCAAAATGTAACTGTCAATTTTTTATGTGTTTTGGGCATATTTCGTAAAAACTGAATAAAAGTATGATTTTATTCAACTAACTTTTTAGAATGTGGGCTTTAAAAGGTAAATATGACAATTACATTTAATAACTAAAGCATACTTTTCTATTTTATCAGTTGAAAGAGTATTAACTGTTAAGTTGATAAATTTCTAAATTATGCTGTATTTACGAATGAAATTGTTATATTTACCTTTCAAAACTTGCATTCTAAAAAGTTAGTTGAATAAAATCATACTTTCATTCAGTTTTTACGAAATATTCCCAAAACACTACAAAAATTGACAGTTACATTTTGAAAAGGAATACACGCTCTTAATATAAAATAATTGTGAGTAAATGAAATCCAATTTCTCAACTTCTCTTCGAAAAATATTTATATATCTTTCATTGGCATCGAAAATAGAAAAAACATCGATAATTACTATCGTCATTTTTAGTATCATGACAACCCTAGGAATATCAGTTTGACAAATGTCGCAGAGATCAATTTATTTATTTATTTATTTAACACTTTATTGTACACAAAAGATTACAGAAAAATAAACATATTACAGTAAGAGTATACAAAAGGCGAGCTTAACTCAGTGCTTGAGTTCTCTTCCAGCAAACCTAGAGCAATAGAGGAGACGATGATGCCATAAAGGGCAAGATAAGTGTACAACTTAAGTAGAAAATACAAAATATAAATATAACTACATATACATAACATATACATACATAATATTATTCATGAATAATATATATTATAAATATATATATATACACACGACTACCTACATATATAATCATTAAATAATAATAACAATTCATGAAGAAATAAAAATCAAATAAAACTATAAATATCATGTCAAATTGGTTTGATTTAACAAGGAAAGAAAGTGCTCTTTAACTTTTTTCTTAAAAACATTTATTGATGGACTATCGCGTATTTCATGAGGAAGACTATTCCATAACCGCACTGCTTGAATGGAAAAGGATCCGTCATAACAGCTAGAATAGTGTAGTGGAGTACGAAGAAGAAGAGAAGAGGAAGAACGGCAGGGTTTACCCCTGGGCACTAAGTACTCAAAGCGTTCACGCAGGTAGAGATTAAGCTATATTTTACGAAGACTTTGGCGGTGGCGGCGTGGGTGAGTGCACGTTGACAGCGCGTGTTTGCCTGCGCCGCCATCGTCAGAGTCCGAGTATATCGCCCGCCATTTTGGACGCTTACAATAATTTTAATTATATTTCACACTTGACACTGGCAGAAATGGTCACCGCAAGGAGACCCAGTTGCCATTAAATAAAAGAAGAAGAAGAAGTATTTTACGAACTATAATAAATAAAGATAGTAAGATTAATAAAGAAGTAAATAAATAAACACTTTAACCGAGCCGGGAATCGAACCCGACACCTCATGGTGAGAGGCGCATACGCTAACCACTACACCATCGAGCATTTCTCACCACTAGACCATCGAGGCAGTTTATTGTAGGTGTTTGCTTGCACAAAATCGTTGTAAGAACAAGAAGTCATTGCATTGGGAGGCCCCCAACATCGATTTTATTAGCAACTCGGACCTCAGCAATAAAAAAAAAGAAGTCTGTACACAGACGGCTACCCGCACAACTACAATATTATTTATCATCAATAATTCGCCCTTTGACTGCTTCATGGAGTGCTTTTACTAGTCAAAGCTGACAATATTGACAATAATGAAACGGTTACCGCTAGCCGCCCGCAAGTAGTAGGGTTCCCGATCCCGTGATTACATAATCTCCGCCCTGGGAGGCTGAACCGCCACTTGTGTAAAATCCCTGGCGTATTAGTCGTACCGGAGAAGGAGACCAGAGTGGACCCGTCTATTCCGTTAGGGGGGGACTAGGGGCCATTCCAGTCACCGTGCCGGCAGACTACACCACCTGCCCTAAATGATAGGTGGCCGCCACCGCACTCTGTCCCTTTTACTGTCTATGCAGTGACTCCCTTTAATCTATTACCAAACTCAGTCATATATGGCCAACAAAAAAAAGAGAAAACGTTCCACAGTGGCATCTACATCCACCACAAAAGTGGACTTTTGCAACGTTAGGGGTCTCCACTCTAACATCATCTCAGTCCACCTCCACCTGGAGACTGCCCAGCCAACCCTTCTCTTTCTTACGGAGACACAAATATCCTGCCCGGATGATATATCTTACCTACTCTACCCCGGATACAAGCTCGAACATTGCTTTGTTCGTCGCGCCGGGGTATGTATGTACGCTCGGGAGGATGTCTGCTTCCAACGTCTCCATGGCCTCGAAGATAAGGACCTGTCCCTAATCTGGGTACGCGTTAATCACGGTAGCCACATCCGTATATACGCGTGCTTTTACAGGTCCCACAGTGGTGATCTGGACCAGGGATGTTATGGATATGAAATTTCGGATACGGATTGGATACGGATATAAGATTGATTATTATACCAGATACGGATTCGGATGCGGATATTAATTAATTTTGTATAATTTCAATTTAAACGCCAACAAACGATCGATGCCGCTTTGCCGTCCAAAATATTCCGAAGGAGAACCAACGAAAGCGTTTGCCTTTGTTTGATAGGAGGCGAGTCCCGGCAAGAGACAATCCACAATTTGTCTGTACTTATAAAAACATGGTAGAAGTTCTAAACGTATCCTAAAATTTATAAACTGTGGATTACATCATACTAGGCTGCGTAGCATTATTGTGATAAAAAAATCGCTAAATTAAAATTGATCACGAAATATCGAAATATTGACAATTATCTCAGAAAACAGTCAATCCACAAAATATTACGTGTGTGCGGCGAGCCACAAAGATAAATAGGTGTGTTCCACATGAGCCTATTTTATCCAAAACACTTTAAAATAAAACTATAGTTCATTTTTTAATCAGAGAGACTAATTTGACGGCAAGAACAATGCCTAGTTGTCATTAATCTATTGTTCTTGCCGTCTAATTAGTATCCAGGATTAAAAACTTAAGCGGTTCCGCGCAAATGTGAAACTAAACCTGAATAGTCAGTACACCACACACCTACAATAATATATCTATACCTATCAATATTATCGCTTTGACAAGAAAAACCAGCACGAAAACCAGTTAAAGTGCGAATTATTGTAGTTTTAATATAACAAAAATATGTAGCCGATGGTGATGATGATATGTTGCAAGACATGCAAAATTGCTTCGTGTAGTTCAAGTGGAATACACCCAATATTGTAAATGTAAACATACATGACATAACCAAACTTTATTTTTTTAAGCTTATAGTTCTAGGCCTATGTTGGAAATTTTAATCAAACTTAAATTTTGTTCGCTTCATTTGAGTTACGTTTCACTATTTTGTTGTGCCCGTATTTACACTTTCTACGTACTTATTTGGGACTAGTTTCATTTAATTATTACATCTAAGAAAATGTAATCTTCGTAGTTATTACCTATACAACTTTTAAGGAAAGTGCTCAATAACCATGATTATGACAAAGATAATCTATTGTAACGTATAAAATCCGTGTTACAACGTTATTATTAATAATTCGTTATAATTAGACTTCTTATTAAAGCTAAAAAACATAAAATGTTGCGTATAATTCGAATGAGCCTAAAAAAACCCGCGCGGTCGGCTCGAATTCGCGAGAGTAGTTCAAGTGGCGGCGAGGACACCGATAAAACTCCTCTTCGTCGGCTCCTTGACGACGCCAGTTCCTTCGGTGAGGCCACCGCAGAGACACCAGAGGGGGAACTGCGCTGGGCCACGCAGCCGTATGCAGCGCGGCCGCAGAAGGGCGAGGACCGCGCCGAGCGCGTGGAACCGCGCGACACTACCGTACTTCTGTTCCCGGGACAGGGCTCGCAGCGCGTGGGAATGGGTCGACGCCTACTGGACGTGCCTGCTGCCAAGGAACTCTATGACCTTGCATCCAGCATAGTCAGGTTTTTAACTATGGTATTCAAAATAAAAAATGAAATATACTAACTCACAGTTATGCACTTGCTATTGAGTTACAGTTGCCAATTTTACTGGCAAAGCATCTTTTGTAAAGAAGAAGTACTGTTATGTTGACATAAAATATGTTTCAGTTGTGTGCAGCTATTTAAAATTTTCTGATGTAAAAATCTAATTAACTTACACAAAGCTGTAGTCCAAATATGTGGCTTGCTTAGAATATTATTTTTATGGTGGTTAGGTGGTCTTGCTATTGTCACATAGACATAAAGTCTAAGTTTTATTTTGGCTCAAAACACTAGGTTTGCCTGGAGAATTTAAAGAAGGAACAGTAAACTGAGTATAACCATAGACATTGGCTTGGCGTGGCCAAGGTGAGACAGAATGTCCTAGAATATTTTGCATGCCCAGTACAATACTGCATTATGATGAAAAATCTCAAAATCAACTTTTGGATATAATTAAATATGACTAACACTTCAATTTTACGGATTTTATCGCGATATTTCACTTAAATTTCACTTACTTTGATTTCCCAACGTTTCAAATGCTATTTCAGCATTCATGGTCGCGGGTAGACTGAGCTGGTAGGCGTCTTGACATCTGGAAGAAGTTGTTCCGCAGTACCCTTCATTTCTTCACTTTTTCTAATGCTGAGAGTTTCTATTTACGCAGGCTGAACTCACTGTGTCTTTAAGTCTAGCTGTGTTTTGTTTGAAGGGTGTCTTAGTTAAGTCAATAACTGGTAAATAGAAACTCTCAACATTAGAAAAAGTGAAGAAATGAAGGGTACTGCGGAACAATTTCTTCCAGATGTCAAGACGCCTACCAGCTCAGTCTACCCGCGACCATGAATGCTGAAATAGCATTTGAAACGTCGGGAAATCAAAGTAAGTGAAATTTAAGTGAAATATCATGATAAAATCCGTAAAATTGAAGTGTTAGTCATGTATAAACATTCGCGTAAACCTTAGAAAATATTATATAATTAAATAGATAAAAATATGCTACTGAAACAGGCATATTTATATCTACAAAATTCTAGAAGATGTGCTGCAAAATTGTACCACAATCGCAGGCTATTTCTAGTAGCAACACGGAACAGCATGAAATCCTTTAAGTAACTATGAATTATTTTGCCATAATTCAGTATTGTTAAATATAGTTAGTATGAAAATGACTCTAAATTATTTTGTTTTAATTCACTGTACAATAATTACCCTTTTTATTTTGTTCAGTCATTTCTCATCAGTGAAATAAGACAAACACTTTTTTTTTGCCTATTTGCATTTTTTTCGAATCAACATTATCATATTAGTACATACTGGTTTCTTCTCATGCTATGTACAAAAATATCAAATAAACTTTTATGAGTTGGTTTTTCATTGTGTCTGAAAAATCTGCTTTTTTGATTTGGTGCAGTGTTGTTCTGACATATTATTATATAGGCTGTCCTTGACAAAACCAGCATGCATGAAGAAACATAAAATATAATAACTGTTAAATTTTTCACACAAGATGGCATAAGTTTTAATTGTTTTCTGTGAGTGCAACGGTAGCTATCCATTAGTCTATAGCAATCTCTGTATACACAGATTGAAGACCTTATCAAGAAGTTTAAAGATTTAAATGCAATACCTGGAATGGGTTCCAATGGATGCAGGCAAGAGAGGAAGAGGGTGTCCCCTTAAAAAACTAGGTTGTGAAGAGAGCAGGATGCTTGAAGCAGGTTGGAGGAGGTCTTTATTTTAGGACTGACAGATAAAGAAAAACAAAATGTATCTCTTAAGTGAATATAACAAATAATTGTAATTTTTGAAATAAAAGCTAATAAATAACTAAACCTCTGTCTACAGGAGGAACTAATATAATATATCTGTCTCACAAAAAAAAAACCGGCCAAGTGCGAGTCAGACTCGCGCACCGAGGGTTCCGTACAACAAACTCCTCCGAAACGGCTGAACCGATTTGCATGAAATTTTGTGTGCATATCGGGTAGGTCTGAGAATCTGCCAACATATGTTTTTTTTTTTAATCGCTGAACAACGTTTGCTGGGTCGGCTAGTAAGTTTATGATTATTAAAAAAAATATACTATGTGATGTAACTAAAAATTTAAGATTTTCGGAATTTTTCCTATATGTGTACTTTATAACGTTGCTTCATGCCAAATTTCAAGATTCCAGGTCGTCTGGAAGTATCCTTTAGGTTTTGATTCCCTTGCGAGTAGTTGCGAGTTTCAAAATATGCGGCTTTAATTGCTGTATCTTTTGATTGCGTTGACGTAGAAGTTTGATTTTGTTATAGCTTAAAGATATTATAGACTTGAGTATTTGTTAAGAATTTCAATATAATACCACTACGCGTTCATGAGTAAAGGGGTAATAAGTTTAAAATTATTAAAAATATTTTTATTATATGATGTAACTAAAAATTTATGCTTTTCGCAATTTTTCCTTTATCTGTGTTATAAGACGTTGCTTCGTACCAAATTTCAAGATTCTGAGTTCACGGGAAGTACCCTGTAGGTTTTGATTCCCTTGCGAGTGTCGAAAATTTGCGGCATAAACGGGAGTATCTTTTGATCGCGTTGACTTAGAAGTTTGATTTTTTCACAGCTCCAAGAGACCATAGACTTGAGTATTTGATATGAATTTCAGCTTGATACCTCCACGCGTTCCTGAGAAAAAAGGTCTTGACAGACAGACAGACAGACGGACAACAAAGTGATCCTATAAGGGTTCCGTTTTTACCTTTTGAGGTACGGAACCCTAAAAATAAACACAATGTCGGCAAGGACTTTAAAATACCTAACATGTTGGTATTCTGAGATAGATAAAGAACCATAGAGCAACTACAGTGCTAGAGGGAGACAGCCTTAAGTGTTTTGACTAATAATTTTGTCTGTCTCTTATATGTGCCTAATGCAATGGGGACATGTGCACTCTCGCAACAAGTTAGTCTTTTAAACGCCTACCGCCAGATACTAATTCTCAAAATACACTTCTTAACTGAATGGTGGTGTGGTGTAAAATCCCAGTATTATTTGGCCGAAACTCATTTTTTTTAAATGTAATCTTTTATACTGATATAATAGTCTTTACAGGACATAAAGAGAAAATAATTATAGGGCAGTAATTGTTATGGCAGGTGGGACGTGGCCAAAGTGTGTACGTCTGGTCCCGAGGAGGAGTTGGCGCAGCGCTGCCAGACCGCCGTGTTCGTGACGGCGCTGGCGGCGCTGGAGCGCGTACGCGAGGAGCGGCCGGGCGCTCTGGAGCGCGTGCGCGGCGTGGCCGGCTTCTCGCTGGGTGAGATCGCGGCGCTCGTGTTCGGCGGCGCGCTGGACTTCGAGCGCGCGCTGCGCCTCGTGGAGCTGCGCTCGGCCGCAATGCGCGCCGCCGCGGCCGCTCGCGCCGGCGCCATGCTCACGGTGTGGTTCGGCGCCGACGCGCAGCTCAACCACGCGCTGCTGCGGGCGCGAGAGCACGCGGCCGAGCGCGGAGTGCCCGACCCCGTGTGCCAGGTCGCCAACTACTTGTACCCGGGCTGCAAGGTCATTGCCGGTGACGAGGAGGTGAGCCCGCCGAAACGATTTCGCTGTCAAACCACTCGGGGTTCCTCTGTAGCCAGCTTTTTCCAAAGAAAATTATGTCAAAAGCAATTATGCTAAAAGGCAATTATGCGTAATAAATGTTATGCGTAGCTATTATTATGCCAAAGGTATGCTAAGTTCAATTATGCCAAAATATAGAAAACCAAAAAAAAAGATGGCAGCATATAGATTTTTTATAATATTTTTCTGGACCGGACCTCCTCATGACTGGGTTTTTCTCCAGTTTCCCGAATATTTTTGAGTTTTGGGACACCCTGTCTGTACAAGGAATACGTCGAATTTACAATAATCCTGTATAATAATATATGGTATAGGTATATGTATAATTTATATTATACTAGCTGCCCCGCGCGGCTTCGCCCTCGATAATATTTTAAAAGTATCCTATGTCCTTCTCCCGGTTCTAAGCTACCTCCCCACCAATTTTCAGCCAAATCGGTTCAGCCGTTCTTGAGTTATAAATGGTGTAACTAACACGACTTTCTTTTATATATATAAGATATATATAATATGTTATGTGTGCGTTTATTTAAGCCTAGGCCAAACCAACGCGATCAGCTTGCGTCCGCGGTGGCGTGCACGGTGGCGATCAGATGTTGCGTACGAACTTGTAGCGACGTGTTCACATCGGGGCGTCCTCCTGTTTGGCGGTGGCGTCCGGTGCAGCGTCTGCACGCAGCGGTGGCGATCAGATCGCGCTTGTTACGTTAGGCCGCTGCACGCAGCTACTATTTCATTTGTTGAAAAACTTTTTTTTTTAGTGTGGTTGAACCGGAAGAAATTATAAATGAGGTTCATAAATACCTATATGATACGTCTCATTTTGATTATAAAAACAATAGAAAAAGGACTAGGTGTGGAACGAAATCGGAAGGAGACATGGATTTTAATACTATGTTTATTTAATAATTTAGGTTAGGATACCTATGATAAAAAAATACACTTAATCATAAAACGATATTTATTTGTTGGCCACATAAAGTAACAGAATATCCATTATACATTATACGTTTCTATACAAATCCTTATGGATTGAAATATCTCACATATTGTTCACGAATGATAAAAACATAATTAGTACTTCTATGATTTATATGAATTGCTGTAAAGGCATTTAGCTGTTCAGTTACTGGTGTCAAAAAAGTGTAGTCATAGTTCACATTTCGAATGATTGATCTCAAATAATTGTGCAAAATGCACGCAGCTTTTACAATTAGCGTTGATCTTTTTGCTTTCATTGGTCTGGAAAATTCGCCATTTTTGAGCTAGTATTACGAAAGCATTATCGACTACTTGTCTTGCTCTGCAAAGTTGTTTATTATAATTCAATAGACATTCTATAGTAAATGAAAAATCGTTTTTAATCTTCACGTAATTGCCAGTGTAAGGTATGAGATTTACCTTCCCTTTCTCTCGTTTCATTTATACTGTGTACCCATACCCTAGTTTTTCTGAAAAAATATAACATAATGAAACATTATCTTACAAAAATATTTACTAAACTAGCGCAATATCTTCAAATAATAATAATTATAAGTAATTGCAACCCGTAACCATCAAAAGCATATTCAGAATATCCCATCATATCGTGACGTTCACTAGACTTAGCTACTGTGATTGGGTTGTACTTACCTTTCTTGTTCCTCTTCATCTTCAATGAGAGCAGACAGAAGTAAAACTTCTTCAATTTCACTATATGTATCAGAGAGCATTGTAGTTAATGGCGTGACGCCAGCCTGGTGAACGCAAGAACAAACGCGACAGTGTGCACAACTTTTGCACGCATAGTATCGCCACCGTGCACGCCACCGCCGAACGCGAATTGGACGCGTTGGTTTGGCCTAGCCTTTACTCAACATAGTCTAGGGATATTTAAAAAGTTTGGATGAGAAAAATAATGTTTATGGTATCGTGCTTCCAAATTTGTGCTGTAATATACCCATTTTTGGAA
The DNA here is from genome assembly GCA_905147285.1 of Hypena proboscidalis. Classification (NCBI taxonomy): domain Eukaryota; kingdom Metazoa; phylum Arthropoda; class Insecta; order Lepidoptera; family Erebidae; genus Hypena; species Hypena proboscidalis. The sequence continues at coordinate 53,787 of LR990127.1, forward strand.
ACGTGAGCAATTTAGATTCTTATCCTTTTGTTATGTTATTTTCTTATAAAAATTAAAATAAGAATTATATGAAAGTCGATATGGACCCCTCAAGCGTTTACGTAAACGACAGGCACTGCGGTTCGTGGAGAGAGCGGGCGCCGAGTACGGCGTGCGGCGAGCGGCGCGCGTGCGCGTGGAGGGCGCGTTCCACACGCCGCTGATGGGCGACGCGGCGGCGGCGCTGCGGGAGGCGCTGCGCTCGGTGCGCGTGCGCGCGCCGCGCGTGGCGGTGTGGAGCGCCGCCGAGGCGCGGCCGTACGGCGACGCGGCGGACGTGCGGCGCGGCCTGGCGCGGCACGTGACGCGCGCCGTGCGCTGGGAGCAGACGCTGCAGGCGCTGTACGCGCGCGCGCGCGGCCAGTCGTTCCCGCTGACGCTGGCGCTCGGGCCCGGCGCCGCGCTGCGCTCCACGCTGCGCCAGGTCAACGCGCGCGCCTGGGACTCCTCGCTGCAGGTCGACGTGTAGTGCCCTACGCCGCACGGTGGGTCAACTCAGGCGCTCCCCTTTCGTAGGATTTTCGGCAAAACTAAATATCTATCTTGACTGTTCCAAGTTATAAATGTTAATTAGGACATTAAAACATTTGACAATTTGTTAAAAATAACCATTTTATACTAGTGGAACACCATCAAATTCAAGGTTTTTCATCGAAAATGTATGAAAATGAACTTTGTTTTGCTTCTATCTTCGTAACGTATTAAGATGTAAAGATGACACTTAAAGCTAATAATTTAGACCGCAACTATAAAATCTTTGACCTTGTCAACTAACTTGCCCGTTTAGAAGCTGTGGGCTATGAAAAAAACGATATTTTACCTGTATTTATATCAAGGAGTACACAGATCATTTTTTGGATTAAAATAAATTGATCTTTTGGCTGTATTTGATTATTTCATTTTGGCTATTAGAGATATTCGAGATAGTCACAAAAGTAATTTTATATTCATAAATTAATTGTTGCAGAGTTTGCTGTTTGTTATTAGCAACAAAATAACGTTAATGAGAAGGAAAGCCTTATCTTACGAAACATAATTTTATCATAAGAGTTTTATTGGAATGAAAGTGTATATGAATAACATCACAACTTTTAAAACCAAATAAGGTTCGTCTAGCTAAAAGCTGGCACAAAAAGAGTTGAGAAATTTCGAGTCCGGCAGCATACGAATCCATAGCTGAACTGGCAAAGCACTTGGGGCGTATACCCAGGGGTGCAGGTTCGAGTCCTGCTGGATTCTTAATTTTTCAACTTTAATATTTTATAAATCACAACTTTATTTAAATAAAATTTGTAAAATACCTCTTGCCGATGAAGCCAAATCTCTTTTACTTTCTAGTGAAGACAAAGAAAATGAATTAATAGAATCTGACGACGAAGTATATATATGTAATTGATGGATAGAAAAATAGTATACGCGCTCATTATCCATCAAGCAACCAATTCAACACAAAAAACAATCTGTATACTCCGTTAGTAATGATATAAGTACAACCAAAAGATCGATTCTTTAATAGCCCACAACTTCTAATCGGGCAAGTCCGGAGTCAAGGTCAAAGCTATTGTAGCTTAGGTATAATATATGCTCAAAAATATTACCTGAAAGTGTCATCTTTACATCTTAATACGTTACGAAGATAGAAGCAAAACAAAGTTCATTTTCATACATTTTCAATGAAAATCCTTGAATTTGATGGTGTTCCACTAGTATAAAATGGTTATTTTTAATAAATTGACAAATGTTTTAATGTCTTAAGTAACATTCATAACTTGGAACAGTCAAAATAGACATTTAGTTTTGCCGAAAATCCGTGTGTATCAGAATGGCGGGTATAATGTTATAAATCAGAATAAAATAAGAATGAGTTGAATCTACCTTGAATCTACCTAAATCTACCAATGAAGAAAATGAATGTACCTCTTCGAATGTGGAAATAGGACAAAACGAAAGTGAGCCGCCAACCTGACGTCAGCTTGGCGTGTACGTTACGCCAGCAAGAAAGTGTCACCTAGAGTGATATGAGTAGAACGTATAATTAGTGCGCAATCTGCTGTAAATGTGCGCCGCATAAAAAATTTGTGCGTCTTGTAGTTTTGAAAAAAAAACGTAAAAACGATTCCTGCTGGAGTAACGTTGTTCTAGCAAGAAAATTCTAGACGAATCATCGGAGATATAAAATACATACATGGGCAGAGAGCTTATATTTGTGCAAATTTGTGCGTCTTCAGGTTTTCGAGATATTGCGTTTCCCGCTGGAGTAACGTTTTGCGAATTCGTGTATCTCAAAGACCATTATATGTGCGCCTGTAGAATGAACATACACGAATAGCTCTTAATTTGTGCATATTTGTGACATAATTAGATGCCAGATAATATTTATAATTTTCAAGTAATCGCGCTTTATTGAAAACTTAAAAAAATATTGTAGCGCCTAAATGAGAAGACGTATAAACTCGCTAAAAACTGTATTCGTTCCATCTTGACGTTTATAATTACCATAAAAAGTTTCAAAACAGAACCTACAACCGCTAATGAATAATATTACTAAAAGTCAAAACGACGGCATCATAACTTTGACGCCATCAATCAAGAAACTTTTTTTTTTTTTTTTTTTTTTTTTTTTTTTTTTTTCGCGGGGAAATGCTTTTACGCTTACCACCCCACCCGTGGGGGGACGGGCAGAGTGGCTTTGTGGGACTCCCGTGCCTACGATGTTAAACGGCACAGAATACCCACTAAAACCCCGCGGTGTGCCCTCGTCGCCGAAAGATGGTGGTCGGCGAGCCCCGGATCGATATTATATCCACAGGGCTCGCCGCGGCGACCATGCCCAGTTCGACCTCTGACCGGGCACCCGACTCTACTCAGTCCTACTCTCGTAGCGACGCCCCGGGCACACCCAGGGCGTCACTCCGTCGCGGAAGGCATCAGCGGGCGGCGGAAAACCCCCTCCACCGCCCGCGGCCTCGCTTAGGGCGGCATTAGGCTCGCGGCGTACGCGCGCCTTCGCCGCCCAGCTCGCCGGCGGCGGAGCGGATCAGCCAGGAGTGAGTCCTCCCTGATCCGCTCCGCCGCCTCCTTCTGCGAGATGACGTCCTCACAGAAGGATGCGACCGCATCCCACGACCTCGCGCTGCTCATTGCCGCGACCACAGCCGGCAGCGAGAGGTCGTTCCCAATGACCGCGGTGAGATCCCGGCGCTGCACCTCCCAAGCAGGACACTGCTCGAGAGTGTGCTGCGCCGAGTCCTCACCGCAGTCGCAGTGGATCAATCAAGAAACTGGCTCAACCTAAGATGTGTAAATGTAAACCAAAAATTAGTGCATTTATCAAATAATATATAGTTAAAATATCCAGCTTTAACTGTTTCGTATTAAGTAAATATTAAGACTAAACCAAAACAGTTATTCGGCGCAGGTTATCCGACCAAATTCGAATGACTACAAAAAAGCGACGGATTCATACGTATCGATGACCACCTTTATTAAACGTATTACACCTAAACTGTGTTCGTACAGTCACACTCAAATGTTCGTTGGGAATTATTATTACAATGACCTAATAAAAATATAATATATATTAAAATGTACTTTCTGATCATATGAAATCAAAGAGATTGTTGGTTTAAAAAAATATTATTTTTATTATCATAATCATGATTCTTAAAGTAATTATGGCATCAAATCACAGATCAAATTTCCTACCTATAAATATTAAAACAAACATTGTTCAATTAAACTATTTGTACCTTGTATAGTCATTTGGTATTATTTAAAATCACAGATCAGTTTTTCATTTACTTAAATACACAAACAATAAAATCACTTAAAGTGGCTCAGTACCATCATGGCGTGAAATTTAAATATTAAGTAGTTGTTGTTTTGACCGAGATATAATTAAGTTTTGGGTATGATTGTATAGTACGCGAACGTAATAAATACCTATAGAGCGTTATATTTTGTTATGAGTTTATGTTTCTTAAAAAATAGCCGGATTTGAAAACTTCAACCCAAGTTTCACATATCGGGCTGCTTAGGTTTGGGTTTTCAAATTAGGCTAATTTTTAAGAAACATAAGCTGATAATAATTTTAACCGGTCTATACTACGTTCGCGTATCATACTATCATATCCAAAACTAAATTATATCTCGGCCAACAAATAGGTAACTACTTTATACTTGAATTTCCCGTTATGATGGTACTGAACCTTTATCACAGAAAATCACAGTTTTTTCGTTTTTCTACTGATATAATAAATGCAAATGGCTAAATTTATTTATGACTAATCAAAAAAAAATCTGAATTTATTTTAATAACTATTTCTACTGCACTGTACTCGGGCACAATACGTTTCAACCAGTTAGCGAGTAAAGTTAAGAAGGTCATCGATACGTAGAATCCGTCGCTTTTTTGTAGTCATTCGAATTTGGTCGGATAACCTGCGCCGAATAACTGTTTTGGTTTAGTCTTAATATTTACTTAATACGAAACAGTTGAAGCTGGATATTTTTACTATATATTATTTGATAAATGCACTAATTTTTGGTTTACATTTACACATCTTAGGTTGAGCCAGTTTCTTGTTTGATGGCGTCAAAGTTATGATGCCGTCGTTTTGACTTTTAGTAATATTATTCATTAGCGCTTGTAGGTTCTGTTTTGAAACTTTTTATGGTAATTATAAACGTCAAGATGGAACGAATACAGTTTTTAGCGAGTTTATACGTCTTCTCATTTAGGCGCTACAATATTTTTTTAAGTTTTCAATAAAGCGCGATTACTTGAAAATTATAAATATTATCTGGCATCTAATTATGTCACAAATATGCACAAATTAAGAGCTATTCGTGTATGTTCATTCTACAGGCGCACATATAATGGTCTTTGAGATACACGAATTCGCAAAACGTTACTCCAGCGGGAAACGCAATATCTCGAAAACCTGAAGACGCACAAATTTGCACAAATATAAGCTCTCTGCCCATGTATGTATTTTATATCTCCGATGATTCGTCTAGAATTTTCTTGCTAGAACAACGTTACTCCAGCAGGAATCGTTTTTACGTTTTTTTTTCAAAACTACAAGACGCACAAATTTTTTATGCGGCGCACATTTACAGCAGATTGCGCACTAATTATACGTTCTACTCATATCACTCTAGGTGACACTTTCTTGCTGGCGTAACGTACACCAGCTTGGCGGGTTTATTTGTGTTTTTGTATAATAAACTGATTGTTTATGTGAATTCGTTTGCCATATGAATCTACCTGTTCAGTACCTTACGAAACAACAAGCAAAATTTTAATTTAATGATTGTATAAGGAATAATTTAAAAACGTATGTGGAAATATAATAAGTACTACTTACACCAATCGTATATTTGCTATTACCAATTTGCCAGGCGTTTAAAACAGAAGAGTTTCGTTTTTAAATTATTCCTTATCCAATCATTAAATTAAAATTTTGCTTGTCAATTAACCTTACAAGTTAGAAAGAGATAGATAAATAGAAGGAGACACAGATATAGATCTCGGGAAATCCAAACCGATTCAAAGACACCGATGCCGCCGATGCCCATCCGCCCAGTACGATTCAAACGGCCGTCCGCTATGATTTTCTCTAACAAAAGACGCGCGTGGACTGAAGTTAGCGGCGACCAACCTTGACGCTTGGTCGGGGTTCGGACACGCGAAGTACATGCATTTGCGTTATCTATGTAGATCTATATATTTAGAAAGAGATAGAGCATAAGGGTTGCCGAATAACAAAAGAGCAGGTAGTCTGAACAGGAGCGGGTGGGGATGTGGTAAGATGATCTCTTTATTGTTAATTTGTCAGTACGCTTCCTATCTTTCTGTTTTTAATTGACGTGGACGATTTTTGGACTTGATAAAGTGATCTGTGAACTGAACTGGCTTTATTTTGGACTCTGATTTTGTTGTTTTTAATTGGAATTTTCCATTTTGGACTGTTTAGCGCTCATTATGCCGCTACCCTACACGCCGTTGGAATATGCCAATATGCACCTCATTTATGGAGAATGTCGTTGCAATGCTAACGCTGCTAGCAGACTTTATCGAGAAAGGTACGCGAATAATAAAAAAAAAGAGATATCCGGATTACCGAGTATTTACTAACGAGCACCAAGCCTATGTGGAGGGTCGTATACCATCTGACAGGACAAACGCTGGAATAACTCAATTGGAATAAGACGACGAAGTTCTTAACCAGATAGAACTTAAAACAACTACCTCCGTATGAATCAGCTACGGGAATCCCAAAAATTTCTTTTCAACGAATTTTAAAACGTCATAGGCTTCACCCGTATCACTACAGGCGTGTGCAGACGTTATTACCGGGGGACTACCATTGCGCGTCGCAATATGCCGCAGAATGCTGCAGAGGCACAGAGAAGATCCCCAATTCCTAGATAAAATTCTATTGTCAGACGGAACAACTTGCAAGAAATTTAATATTTATCAATATGTTTGTCATTAATAGGAGATAGTATTTAATTTTGTTAATTTTGAAAATGAGTTTTGTTAATGTTATGCTTTATTATTGTATAGGTTTAGTTGTAGTTGTTTCATATTAATATAATCTAGTTGTTTATCCTTATACAGGGTGGATGCGACATAGCGACATTTATTGAAAACACAGCTTCTATACATGGCCAGTATGCATTTCCACCGGATAAAAAATTCTCTGGTGAAAAAAAAAATCCACGTCTTCCGAACAAATTGCACGATCGCAATGTTCGAATTGTTCGGAGAACGTGATTTTTTTTTTTGGCCAGAGAATTTTTATCCGGTGGAAATTGATACTTACCATGTATAGAAGCTGTGGTTTCAATAAATGTCGCTATGTCGCATCCACCCCGTATATCGTTGATTGTGACACAAAAATTGTAAATGTAATTATTAGATATTTTTATTTATTTTTTTTTTTTTTCTGTCTTTGCACACTGCTTTCTATTCATTCTTTCTCTGGGCGCATCAGAATTATCAGCGCTGCGGTGCTTTTTGGCGCCGCAGTATTGTGCTGAGATGCGTACCATTTCTGGCATTAAGAATGATTTTTGAAATTATTTAGTTTAAGACGTTTTTTATGTATTTTTTTGTTTTTTATATGCCAGAATAAATGATTTTTCTTTCTTTCTTTCTTTCTTTCAAGAAAGACGGTTATTTTAATCTTCATAACCTACATAGCTGGAGCAATGAAAATCCACACCTGATGAGTGAAAGTGATCCTCTGGATGGGTATATTAAATAGAAACGCGATTGGGCCCTTCGAATCACAAGGAAACTTAGATGGCAATAGTTATTTGAACTGCCTACAAAATAACTTGCCAGAATTATTATTTGATGTTCCCTTGCTGGATTTACAAAACATGTGGTTCCAAAATGATGGTTGCCCAGCTCACTATGCCCGTCCTGTGCGAGAATATTTAGACCAAGAGTATCCAGTGCGTTGGATCGGGCAACTTGGTCCTATCTTATGGCCACCGCGTTCGCCCGATCTAAACCCTTTAGACTTCTTTTATTGGGGTTCTCTTAAAGACAAGGCGCACGCGAAACCAATAAGAACATTAAATGAGCTTCGTCAAAAAATTACTGAGGCTGCGAATTTTATCAACCGCAGAAGATATGCACGACAGATAAAAATAAGTTTTTTAAGGCGATGTCGTGCCTGTTTTAATGCCAATGGCACACAATTTGAGCATTTATTGTAATTATTATAACTTCGAATAAATAATTGAGTTTTTATAATTGTTTGTTTCATTCAATTTTATACACCACATTATTCATTTTATTTTGTACAATAGTTAGGTTTATTAATATCCACATGGAAAACACGTTGCGGTGTCAATTGCCTGCCAGTATGCTACCAGCCCTATTGCACAATAGGGCAGGTAGCACTAATTGCCCTATTGTTATTCGGCAACCCATATGCTCTATCTCTTTAAAAGTATGATCTTCTATCTATCTCTTTCTAACTTAACTTGTATGGTTAATTTTATTGACCATGCACACGTGCCATTCAATTCGAAGAATTTGCCACAAAATTTCAATTGTGGACTGAATAAACGCTATTAATATCAAAAACGACAATTTATGAATTTCGTGCCTGTTTAAAAATAATTCACAACTTCTTTTTATGGCGAGTTTTCCTAGGTATTATACCATTTTAGAATCATAATTAATTGCGTCAACTTTAAAAAAAACTTGCCATGGTAGTGTCAAAAGTAAGTAAAGCGTTTTGGTCCTTAGCGAAATCAGTCGAATCGAACTTCTGTCGCCCCTCACCACCTCCACTGCTGAAACCTGATGGGTCACTTGCTCACATTGCTGAGGAGAGGAGAAAGCGAATTTATTCGCTACCATCTTCGCGCCTAGATGCTACCCCCTCGTCCACTAGTTTGCGAGACTTCTATGTCGGACATACGCATTCGTCAGACAGAGGTTCGTACGGTTTTGCGGAGTCTAGACGTGAACAAAGCAAGCGGTCCTGACGGTATTCCAGCCATAATTCTGCAAACCTGTGCACCTGAATTGTCTCCTATATTGACGCGCCTCTTTCGCCTCTCCATGGCTGCTGGACAAGTCCCGAAATCTTGGAAGCTTGCTAATGTGCAATCAGTGCCGAAAAAGGGTAGCCGTGCCGACCCTGCCAACTATAGACCGTCTCTTACAGAATATGGAAGAGACCGAAATAACGTGTACTTAATAACAGACTCCTGGCATACCTGGAAGCAAACGACCTCCTCAGTGACCGGCAGTACTGGTTTCGCCGAGGCCGTTCTACTGGAGACCTTCTAGCGTATGCCACGCACATCTGGAGCTCTGTGGGATGGTTCAGCCAAATACCAACTTGAGGCACTCGAGTCAGTGGAGAGGACGGCCAAGAAAATCATCTGCGATAATGATCTGACGAAAGCTCGACTACAAAGTCTGGAGCACCGTCGCAAGGTTGCCAGCCTATCGGTCTTTTATAGGATACATTTCGGAGAGTGTGCCGAGGAACTACACAACCTTATCCCTCCGTCCCCGTTTCACCATCGGACTACCAGACAAAACTTCAGGACACAGGACAAACGACAAAACACTCAGGCATCGCTTCACGGTAGATATTCCACCATTACGCACTAAGCGTTTCGCTTATACATTTCTTATGCGAACTGCCAAAGAGTGGAACGCCTTGCCCGAGTCTGTGTTTCCGTATGAGTACAACTTGGATCTCTTCAAAACAAGATTCAATAGGTATCTCATAGGTAAGCGTGCTCCACCGTAAACCGCATCATCACTCACCATCAGGTGATATCGTGGTCAAACGCGAGGCTATCCACCATAAAAAAAAGACAAATATTAACAAAATATTTTTTTTATTATTAAATAGTTTGCAAGTATTCGTCTCGATCTCCATAACTCTTAACATATTGCCGAGTAGCCGTAAAACGCTACAAAATTCTAAAAAATACACTGACACGATTTTTCAAGGTAATAACAAACACTAGGAATCTAGGCGTCGGGTCGCTAAGCACGCGCAGCTCATGGCGCTCGGAGACATTCCATCGAAGCCAAAGGCGGAGGCCCGCCGCCTATAGGTTGAGCGGGTTGGGGCTGGCCTGGCCGCCCGCCGCCGCCACGCTGGCGCCCAGCTCGCCCAGGCGGAGGAACTGGCGGCCGGCGCGCGCGTCGCGGGTGGCGGCCAGCGACGCCGGCATGCGCGTCACGCACTCCTCGGCCCACGCCTCCGCCAGGCGCAGCTCGTGCGGCGCCGACGCCAGGCGCAGGCGCGCGGCGCGGGAGGCGCGCGACAGCACGGCGGCCGCCGTGTACGCGTCGATGGCGGACGCCGCCAGGCGGTTGAGCAGGAACTGCTCGTCCACGATCTTGCGTCCGTGGCGCACGAGCGCCGCCTCCACGCAGCGCCCGTGCTCCATGGCCAGCTTTCCGAGCTCGGCGCCTAGCGGCCGCAGCTCGGGCGCCAGCAGCGGCGCCAGGTCGGGGCCGCGCGCGAGCCCCACGGCGGCGGTGGCCCTCCGCCCCGCCTCGCTGAAGATGAGGCCGAGGTGCGCCGTGGGGTTCTTGAAGGCGCGCTGCAGCTCCTGCAGGTGTGAACCGGCGAACTGGATGCCCGTCAGCGCCACGAACAGCCGCAGGATGTCGTTGGTGCCCTCGAAGATGCGGAAGATGCGGAGATCGCGCAGCACGCGCTCCAGCCCCGTGGCCTTCATGAAGCCCATGCCGCCGAGGATCTGGATGGCCTCGTCCACCACCGTCCACGCCGAGTCCGACGCGAAAACCTGTGGAGACGAACCGTGGGAACTGTTAGCGAGGCTGTGTGGAGGGAGGGGAGGGAGGCCGATTAGTAGCGTCTGACCTTGGAGATGGCGGCCTCGAGGTGGTAATCCTGGGCGCCGGAGTCCATGTTGCCGCTCACCATGTAGGCGAGAGACTCCGTCGTGTACTGCAGCATGGCCATGCGGGCAAGCTTTTCCTGCATACAGATAACGATAATAATAATAATAATAACGGTACTACTGGACACGGCACGCATTGTGAGGAGGTTCCTCTCTCTGGAGCCCTAACCATCGGTAGTTTGGTCCCTGTATCCGATACCGGTGGGGTACTGTTTTTTATATTTTTAAATATTTTTTAGTACTTATATTTAAAAATGTAGAATTTTATACTTTTATATTTTTAAATGTACTTTACTTTTATAATTTATATTTAAACATATAAAAAATGAGAAAATGGATTAAATGAGTGAATAATAATAATAAATCTTTATTTCGGACAGTATCCATAATTTTTTTAGTAACACGATAAATCTTAAAAAACTAGTGTTAGTAAACATTAATTAACTAAATAATAAATAATAACATAAGAACTCTGCCCAATGCGACTTCCTACAAGTTTGGTATGCACTATCATTTGATGGCATGCAATTTCACCCATCGTCTGAGCAGCGGGGAGTCCCATCGGTCAGCCAATACGCACAGGATGCTGTTGGTACTTGATCTCAGCCGTACAAGCATGGAGGCGCAACGCTTACGCATTATTGCAGCAAAACTGTCAATGTTAGCCTCCGCAAACATGCCCGACGCACTACAGAACCTTGGTAACCCCATCAGCACCCTGTACGCATTGTTGTACTGGACTCGCAAGTCGCTGTATGCCCGCTGCGTATAGCCAATCCATAAGCTGCACGTATACAAGGACTGGCAGTATGCTTTAAAAAGCGTCTTCTTTACTGGTTCACTACAGCGTGCAAACCTACGGGCTAGCATATTACAACGGACAGCCAACGACCTGCGCTCCCTTTCAATATCCACATTATCTCGCATATCATCTGTGATCCAGTGACCCAAATACTTATACCTGTGTACCCTGTTTATCAATGCACCACACAGGTAAATGTCTGGTACAACCTCGTAACTCTTGTTTCCTGCTTTAAACAACATAAACTCACTTTTGGTTGTGTTGTATTTGAGTCCATGGGCCACAGCGTATGATTCACAAATGCGAAGCATTTTTCTCAACGCACTGATCGAGGGGCTCAGCAACACCATGTCATCAGCGTAATTTATGTTATTAATACATACCCCGTCAATGTGACACCCAATTCCGGTGCTGCTGAGCTCCTGGATCAGCTCGTTTACATACAGGTTGAAAAGGCGAGGGGAGGCTAGCCCCCCCTGCCTTACACCACATTCCAGCCTGTACTCTTCTGAGAGAGCGCCTGCCCATCTCACATTGTTTCTTTGGTTGTCATACCAATGCTCCAACACAGATACTATCTCCCGAGACGCTGTGGTATTTCGCACCTTTTGCCACAATACATTATATGAAACGAGGTCAAACGCCTTTGAAAGATCTAAATAGCAGGCGTACACTGGTGTTTGTCTAGATGTATAATAATGGACAGTCTGTTTGAGAGTCAGTGTACAGGCTTACTGCACATTTCGCTGGTTCAGCGTGAATCAAATAACATGTAACTGCATCATAATCAAAACTTTTATATATTAATAAAGTCAGTGCATCATTAGCATTCAAGCAAGGCGGTTTTATTCATCAACCTAAGCCGCCCCGATTAGCATCTTTACGACATATATGTTAGAGGGTATCAGCAGCCCCTACATATATTTTTGGTCTTGTTAGAGGGTATCAGCAGCCCCTACATATATTTTTGGTCCTTCGAGGTATCAATCAGTTATTGTACCAGGGCCACGCGTTCATTGGCTTTTCGTATAGCCACGCGTTTTTTGGCTTACTCGCATAGCCACGCGTTCATTGTCTTACTCGTTAAGCCACGCGGGTTTACAGTATAAGTTCTGGACATACATATTTAGTAATACATAGACTAAAAGTGTGAGACTTTGGAGTGAAGTGTATCCAAGATTTATCTACACAACGAGTTAAGGTTTGGTTGCAGCCGTTCAAGTAAGTCTGTTCCAATTACTTTCTCATCAGCATGGAGGCTACGATCGATCGACAGGTCGAGCTTCTAAACCACATAACTAGAATACAGACGAACTTCGGCAAAGACTCTCCGTCTAGAAAAACTCAGCAATATCTTGCCACTAGACTCGAAGCTTTAGACAATCTTTGGAGTGAGTTCGAGCAAAATCATGCGGTTCTTTCTCAGTCTGCCAGGAAAGAAAATAAATATTTTACGGAAAATATTTATGATCAAGCAAAAGAGGTTTATACAGTCACTCGTCATAGCATTTCGTCTTACGGGAAAGAAGAAAAAGCAATACAGCCCGACGGCGAAATCGATTCGTTGTTATCATTACAAAGAACTTATTTTCGGGCGTTCAGTCGACTTCTTAAAGGTATTGACGTGAACACCATCTCCGAGAAGTGGGAAATAGAAGATGAGTTGGCAAAAATGCAACACAAATGGAACACCATTGATGAACTGCATATCAAAATTGATAACATTTTGGAAGGTGGTGATGCGACATATGAAGAAGAATTTTTCAAGTATGAAACATCACTGAAGAAGATGAAAAGAGCGCTGAACCTCAAATTATCATCCGAAGTACATATCAAAAATTATATTCCCAAATTAGAACTACCCGTGTTTACTGGCAAATATACTGCATGGCCTTCATTTTACGATTTGTTTTGTGAAACTATTCACAATAACAATTCCATAACCAAAGCACAAAAATTTCAACATTTAAAGAATCAGCTCAAGGGTGAACCTGAGCGTCTTGTACAGCATTTGCATATTTCAGCTGAAAACTATGACGTTGCTTGGGAAATATTGGTACATAGGTACAACAATCCGCAAACTTTATTTTCGAAAAATATAGAAATCTTACTCAATCAAAATAACATAAGCAAACCTTCGTGGAACGAGCTTAAGAAATTGTACGATACGACCACTGAGTGTGTTCATGCCATTCATAACCTTGGCGTTGACACTACATCTTGGGATCCATTATTGGTACATCTCATATGTAAAAAGTTAGATCCTGAAACTTACATCGATTATAAAGAGTACCGAAAATCACCAAGAACGTTGCCTAAGCTGGATGAGTTCATGACCTTTATTGAGGGAAGATTTGAGGCTTTGCAACCCCTCTATAGGAAGGACAAGGGAGCTCCAACAACTCAATCTCAGCAGCAAACAAATCAAAATACAAAGCGCGAATTCTATAACAACAAATCATCAAATACTAAGCATTATAATCAGGAGCAGAAGCGTAATCAAGTACTTGTAACTCAAGCGTCTCAATGCCCTGTATGCAATTCGTCACATGCACTTTTTAAGTGCAAGAAATTCAACATCATGGCACCTGAGGTTCAGTTAACAACAATTTCGAAACACGGATATTGTAAAAACTGCTTATACAAACATGATAAAGAGTGTACATCAACAAAACGCTGTAAAGTGTGCCAATCTGAGCACAACACAATTATTCACCAAGCTTTTGTGCCCAAAGGCTCGTCGAGTTCAAACAACCAATCTTCAAGTACTATTTCTGTACAAGATAAGCAGGTTGAGTCGACTACTCCTTCGGCACAATCAAATGAAACAAAACAAATTTTTCATGCGGCGTCACAAAACACAGAAACTATTTTACCAACGGTGATTGTCAGAGTACAGGCAGCAGATGGTACTTATATCAAAGCACGAGCTCTTCTGGATCAAGCCGCTCAAGTATCATTAGTTTCTGAAAAACTCGTTCAGTTATTAGGACTGAAACGCTATCATCCTTCAGTTTCTCCATGCATAAGCGGTATTGACCTTGCCCCCAAAAAAAGTAAGGGTGAAGTAGCAATGCGATTTCAATCACTGTATAATGACTATCAATTTGAAACTGAAGCATATATCGTATCAAAGGTCACCTTTGACCTTCCCAGTACATCTTTTCAGTATGAAAATTTATCACATTTACATAACTTAGAGCTAGCAGATCCTCGTTTTAACGAGTCTCGCCGAATTGATCTACTTTTACACAGTGATATCTACTCACAAGTTATTATGGAAGGTCTTATCAAGGGTCCAAACAGGACACCTATTGCCCAACACACCAAATTGGGCTGGATTATATCAGGCAATATCAACACACACAGCTGTTACGTTGTTACGAAACCCAGGCTGGACTTATCTCGCTTCTGGGAAATTGAAGATATCGGTGACTCATCGCCCTCCCATCTCACTAAAGCAGAACAGTTTTGTGAGGATTTTTATCAAAAAACAACACAACGGCTTCCTGATGGTACATATGTCGTAGCGTTGCCCATGAAGGAAAACTATAAACAACAATTGGGTAATTCTTGGAATAGGGCTTTGGCACAATTTAATCAATTAGAAAAAAGTCTCGCCAGAGATCAAGCATTGTCGGAGTCTTATAAACAATTTATATCAGAGTACATTGACCTTAATCACATGCACAAGGTCAACTCACCCCGCCGTGATTTAAACTTTTTGCCACACCACGGAGTACTGAAAATGGAGTCTGAAACGTCAAAACTTCGTGTCGTTTTTAATGCTTCGATGAAAACATCTTCCGGGAAGAGCCTGAATGATTTAATGCATAGTGGTCCAAATCTCCAGAGCGATTTACAAGCTCTCATTATCAGGTGGCGAACATTTAAATACGTCATCGTTGCTGATATCGAAAAGATGTTTCGGCAAATTCTTATCAGATCAGAAGACCAACATTTGCAGTCAATTATTTGGAGAGACTCACCGAACGATGACATTCAACACTATCAATTGAGTACTATCACCTACGGGATGAATTGTGCGCCTTTTTTGGCTATGCGTACTTTGAAACAGTTAGCCAAGGACGAAGCAAAAAACTACCCTTCTGCAGCAGTGGCCATCGAATCCTCATTTTATATGGATGACCTTTTGGTTGGCCAAAATTCATTGCCAAAAATTAAGCAATTAAAAGAGGAACTTATCAAAACATTTAAATCTGCAAATATGAACTTGAGAAAATGGGCTAGTAATGAACCAAGTCTTTTAAAAAATAGCAACTTAAATAACAAGCATTATTTATTTGAATTTAAAGGCCTTGAAACGAGAAAAACACTCGGCCTTAAATGGAACCCTGCGTCAGATTGTTTTACATACACTGACATTATCATGAACACAGATACATCATTAACGAAACGCCAGTTACTATCTGAATTTTCAAAGATTTTTGACCCTTTAGGCTGGTTATCACCTTTGACAATTCGCTCTAAGCTACTTTTCCAAGGTACATGGAACATGAAGAACCTTGATTGGGATGACGTTATCATGGCAGATACCCATAAGGAATGGGTTCAATTAAGCAAAGATTTAAGCATGATATCTGAATTTAAGATATTACGTCATTTAGGTAATACGAATCAACGTTGTCAATTGCATGCATTTTGCGACGCCTCGGACAAAGCTTTTGCAAGCGTAATATACTTAGTATCAGCAAATGATAAAGGCGAGTACACATCGCAACTTGTAGTCGCGAAAACAAAACTAACACCATTATCTAAACGGGTTACATTGCCACGTTTGGAACTACTTGGAGCAGTTTTACTTGCCAAATTATTATCAAAAGTACTTGATTCATTTTCCGGAATTGACATCGAATTGCATGCGTGGACAGATTCCATGATTGTACTGGGATGGATACACGGAGATATATCACGATGGAAACAATTTGTTGCTAATCGAGTGCAACAAATTACGAATATCATACCACCATCATGTTGGCGTCACGTCAAGTCGGAGGATAACCCTGCTGACTGTGCAACCCGTGGCATAACCAAAGAACAATTATCTGAACACCCGCTCTGGTGGACAGGTCCAGAATGGATTCGGAAATACAAATCTGAAACATCAACTTCAACTTTATATCAAAGCCCGAACATTGAAATAAAAAACGCGTGTGTATACACTGCTTTACAGCATAAAAACAGTAACTTCATTATAAATGAACTACTGAATCATCATAATTCGCTTACCCGAGTTGTTAAAATACTCACATGGGTATTGCGTTACAAGAGATGTTTACTTGGAAATCGTGACGACTCAAATGGAAAGGTGTTGTCACCCAAGGAAATTCAAGACTCTTACAATATTATTATCAGGTATGTTCAAGAACAAGAGTTTGAAAAGGACTTATGTGATCTAAAGAAAACAGGCAGAGTCGGTTCCTGTAGTAAGATTTTAGCCTTGAACCCTTTTATTGACAGTCAGGGACTGCTGCGAGTCGGAGGAAGATTAAGGAATGCGCATATCAGTTATTCAGCAAAATATCCAATTATTTTACCATCACATAGCCGACTCACAGATTTAATTATTTATAAAGCACACATGACAACATTCCATGGCGGACCACGTTTGACGCTATCTTATATCAGGAATGAATATTGGATAATAAGCGGTATTCGTACAGTAAAGAGACAGCTAAGACAGTGTGTTCGTTGTCGCAGATACAGCAGCGAAAAGTACCAACATATTATGGGTGACTTACCACAAGCAAGAGTAACACCCTCTCGCCCGTTCACACACACAGGTGTCGATTTCACAGGCTTTGTGGAGTTGCGGATAAACAAAGGCCGCGGCATTAAAACTTGCAAAGGATATATCGCTGTTTTCGTGTGCCTAGCAACAAAGGCCATACATTTAGAGTTGGTGTCAGACTTGAGCACACCTACATTTTTGGCAGCTTTTCATCGATTTCGCGCCCGAAGAGGTTGTCCCCAGCACATGTACAGTGATAATGGGACGAATTTCATTGGTGCCGATCGACTCTTGAAGAAAGAGTTACAAGAGATAAGCAAGAATATCAATTCAGAGTTTTTTCAAAACATACATGATTTCAACATTGTCTGGCACTACAACTGTCCTAAAAATCCAAGTGCTGCTGGAATCTGGGAGTCAGTTGTGAAAAGCACAAAGTACCATCTAAAACGAGTGCTCGGTGAACAGAAACTCACTTACGAAGAGTTTTCAACGTTACTCCATCAGATTGAGGCGTGTCTTAACTCTCGTCCGCTGTGTCAACTCACCGAAAACTTTGATGACAGTTACCTTACACCGGGACATTTTCTGATTGGCGATTCATTACTATCAAGACCACAAAGCGAGCCTGAGTCTATCAGTCTCCCTAGACGTTGGCAATTAGTGCAGACTATGAACAAACATTTTTGGAAGAAATGGTCTGCTGAGTATTTGCAGCAATTACAAGTTCGAACAAAATGGAGAACCTGTAAGAAAAACCTACAAATTGACGACATTGTGCTTATCAAAGAAGATAACCTACCACCGGGCAAATGGGCGCTCGGTCGTGTTCAGGCTCTTCACCCAGGAAAAGACGGGTTCGTGAGAGTTGTCACGTTGAAAACTGCTGGAAACACCTGCAGGCGACCCATAAGCAAGCTAGTTCCTCTTCCAGTGCAAGAACAAAAAGAAGAAGCAGCGCAACCCCTCGTTATTAGTACCCCTGTTACATCATCAAATCAAGCGTCACAACAAGCTACTAACAATCGTAACAAACCGACATGTAAAGGCCTTGGCCTTAAAAATATTCTTATCACCATGCTATTCATATGTGCGACTATCATATCGCCGAGTTTGCAACAAACGGATAACCATGCATCGTATAACATATCATTGTTTGATGACCATCAAAGCTTATATTTTGATAAAATATCAAATATGCAGTACATTAAAGATGATTGGAATCTCGTTGTCTATTATAACATGTCAACATACTGGCAAAGTCTGTTAAGTATTAATGACTATATGAATCATATACAGGACGTCTGTAAGAAACATAGTCCTCAGTATCAAAATATCATACTACAACTTGAAAACGAACTAAAGGAAATTGAACATTATAACTCTTTATTTTCGACCAGAAATGCGAGGAGATCAAGAAGAGGTTTAATAAACGGCGTGGGCTATTTAGCGAATGAACTGTTTGGCGTATTAGATACAAGATTTGCTGAAAAGTATAAAGAAGATTTAGAAAAAAATACAGGAAACGAAAATCATTTGCAAGCTCGTCGTGTATAAGGACCAAAAAGCTGGCGCCGACATCTCAAAGCAAAGATAAGTGTACAAAAAAGGATATTAAACAGTCTTCTTTGAACAGTAAAAAAAAGATGTGTATTTTAAGTAGTATCAAGAGAAATACGGTACGATCTATAGCCGAAGACATATACCCAAACATGGAAATATGCCACTATCTTACACCCAATAGTAGTATCTTAAACATGATTAAAAACCTACACACAAAACTTGCTAACTACACCATGGAAGATTACTGTATAATTCTATTTAATCACGAAGATTTAAAAAACGTCAACAATTACTTTGATGTTATATTAAAAATCCGAGAAACGTTAATGAATATCAAATTCACTAATGTTATATTGTGTCTGCCTATATACACGCTTAATGACCATAATATAATGTACAATTGGGAAGTAGAAACTTTTAACAATCTTCTTTATCTAGATGTACTAACTCACCAATATGCCACCCTGTTTGACTCAAACGTAGACCTATCATACGATCACACTATGTTCTCAAAATCTCATGGTAGTATCAATAACTTTGGCATAAGAAATATTCTAAACAATTTAAAATATTATATCCACGACTCTGAAGTAAATAAACTATATGTTGGATGGAATAGTAATAATATAAATAACAATGAAAATACAACATATATTGATAATTTTTTTCGTTTGTAAACATTTGTACGTACTACATCAGAATATCGCTGGTCTATTTTCTAAGTCCGACGCCCTCTCTGTTTGTCTTAATGAGCTATTGTATATGAATAAATCTGTTGACGTTATATGCATTACTGAACATTTCATTATGTCAGGTTATGAAGGCCACCTTGATATACCAAATTATTACCTAGCTGCTTGTTACAGCAGACCAAATAGTAAAAGAGGCGGCGCCTGTATTTTGATAAAATCAGGGCTTTTAAGTAAGGAGCTAACAGAGGTTGCCAATCTTTCACAAATGGGTATTTTTGAATGCTGTGCAGCAGAAATAACGGAGTACAAAATAGCCATTGTATGTATTTACAGAACACCTAAATCAGGGCATATTGAACTTTTTTTCCAGAAATTAGAGCAATTACTATCTGTTTTAAGCAAAAAGAAATATGCAAATATTATAATAGCTGGAGATTTTAATATTGATATGATGAAAAACAATAATATTACTGTAGAATTCAAATGTCTCCTTACGCATTTTAATCTGAAACTAGCTTTAAATCATCCGACACGGATTAAAAGCCAAACTTGTATAGACAACATTGCACATAACTTTCACAGACCATGCAAAGCCGAAATCATAGAGTTCGCATTATCTGATCACACGGCCCAGTTACTGAAATGTCCCGTAAAAAACCAATGTACGCTCAAATATTGGCGTAAGAGACAACGCGACTTTTTAAAGAAAATATTTTGAAATTTAAAACCTGTATACAAAATTTATCTTTTACAGAAATCTATCAAACAGATAATGTAAATAAAGCGTACGATCTATTTATAGATCAATTCAAACTGTTTTACGACCTGTGTTTCCCCGTTAGTATAATTAGTATAAACGTAAATAAAATACCAAAATGGATCTCACATGGCATTAAAATATGCAGTAAGAGGAAACGACAACTTTTATGGACCTACCGTTACAAACGTACGCAGAATAATTTCATCAATTACAAGAAATATAACAAAATGTACAAAAAAATTATAGCGCTAACAAAAAAAGCTCAAAATTGTTACAAAATAAAAACTTCGGACAATAAAGGCAAGGCTGCATGGCAAATAATTAATAATAAAAAATATAATGTACCTAAAGATGGCGTACAGAAAATAAAACTAGACAATAACTATGTCTCAGACCCCTTGATGTTAGCAAACACTTTTAATAACTATTTTATAGATAAAGTCGTGCCATTGCAACAATACGGGGAGAAAGTCACATCTCTCATAAAACCTCAGAAAAACTCTATGTTCATGAACCCTAGCGCGCCTATGGATATTTTAAATATAATAAAATCACTGAATAATACGAGAAGCGTTGGACATGATGAAGTAGCCACAGTTATTCTTAAGTCTGTGGGTCATTTGATATGCCAACACCTAAGTTATATTTTAAACCTATGTATAAGCGATGGTATCTTTCCTGAAAGATTAAAAATGACCATTGTTAAACCACTGCACAAAAAAGACAGTAAAGATAAAATTAGTAATTACAGGCCAATTGCATTAATATCAGTTATATCCAAAATATTTGAAAAATATATTTCTAAAGAAATTAATAGATATTTTGAAACAAAATCATTATTTTGCCAGCAGCAAAAGGGTTTTAGAAATAACATGACAATCAATATGGCTATTTATGATTTTTTATTAAATATAATGACTAAAATGGACAAACGGACACCTGTGTGCGCTATATACTGCGATATGACGCAGGCGTTCGATTATGTGGATTATGGTATACTGAAAAGCAAATTAGAGTGCTATGGTATAAGGGGAAACGTCTTAAATCTGATTAATTCTTACCTATCAAACAGGAAACAAGTAACAGTCATCTCACGCCTAAACAGTAGGACTAAAACAGAGGAACTATACACATCCAGTGAACGCGAAATCAAGTTTGGCGTTCCCCAAGGTAGCGTGATGGGACCTCTTTTATTCATTATTTACATCAATGACTTACCGTATTCTACTAATCATCCAATGACTCTGTTTGCTGACGATAGTACATTAACCTTGACATGCAAGAATCCTGACTTATATGAAAATGACATCAATAATTCATTGACATCGATTATTACGTGGTTAAATAACAACAACTTGAAAATAAATTTAAATAAAACTAATATAATGTACTTCAGCCAACGCATAGATACCCGATCAGAAATGAAAATACAATATGAAGATATGGTAATAGAGGAAGTATACAGCACGAAATTTCTTGGGTTGATTATAGATAAAAAACTAAACTGGAAAGAACATATTACAACTCTTTGCAATAGATTAAGTAAATCCTCATACGCTCTTTATAAACTTGCTCCAACGGTTAATTTAGATACTCTACTAACTGCATATCACGGAGTAGTTGGCTCCATATTAAGATATGGAATAATTTTCTGGGGCCATTCAACAGATAAATCTTTAATATTTAAGCTCCAAAAACGATGCATACGTGCTATGTTTGGACTAAAAGTTACTGACAGTTGCCAACCATATTTTCATGATCATGCCATCTTAACCCTTCCATCGTTATATATCCTAGAAGTATGTCTCTTTGTAAAAAACAATCCATCACTATTTCCAAAATTGTCTGATACTGTACAACGTAACCGACGAGACCATGAACGACTATGCATGCACAGCGCCAGAACTGCTCATTTGGGGAATAGTATAATCTGTATGGCGCCTAAAATTTACAATAAGTTACCAAAACAATTTAAATCCTTGAATTATAATATGTTCAAAAGTAAAGTTAAAGAAATGTTAATAAAGAAATGCTATTACAATATTAAAGACTACCTTAATGATAATTATATTTAAATTATGTAATCTACTACGACATTACTATTTTATTATACAATTTATTATTACTATACAATTCCAATATATTTTATTTGACATTTTTGATATATTTTGACATTTCTATAATTTTACTTTATTACTAAAATACTGATGCATGCATGACATTGACATTGTGTAATTTTAATTTAAATCAATTTTATATTTGTACGCCTTGCATGGCAAAACATGTTGTTACGTAATACCACCAATACAACTGATATAGAATGTAATATTCTGTAGACCACACATGTTTAAAGCAAATAAATATATCTTTATCTTTATCTTTAAGCATTATTACGTAATCAAACATCTATAATTGAAGCGCAGTACAATATATTGCGTAGAAATGAAAATATTATGAATCAACAATTTCAGTTTATTCATGAACGTCTGCACAATACTTCATTTGAAGTCAATCGCTTACAAGAAAATTTTGACACTGAAACATATATTATATCATCGGCATTAGCCGCCAGCATTATACTAAATAATTTACGTCGTATTCAGCAAACACTCATTGACACTATCACTGATATTTCCCACGGGCAGATCGACGGACGATTGTTACACCCTGAGCAATTAATGTATGAGACTAGCATCATATCAGGACAATTGAAGGGAGACTTAACATTGCCAGTGGATAGAAATAATATCAAGGATTTATACAAACTATTGAAAGTATCGTGTCTAGTACATTTGGGTTACCTTATCATCGAAATTAAGATCCCTCTATTGAGCAATGATCAATACGAATTGGACCGAATTATTAGCATTCCGCAAACCAAAAATGAAAATCAGACACGCATAGTTGTACCTCGTATGCATTACATAGCATATGACCTCAACAAGGACACAGCTTCACTACTTTCTGAAAATGACCTTCAATCTTGTGTCCAAACCAATGACCAAAGAACGCTCTGTGCCAAAAGCTCACCTATATACGATCTAAACATCAAACAATCCATTTGTGATATTCAATTACTTGATGACGGGCCGGCGTGTGCCACTACAATAACAAACTGTCGCGATAAGTGGATTAAGTTACACCGCACTGATAACTGGCTGTTCTCATGTTGCAGAGAATGCCAGGTTCGCATTTATTGCGCGTCAAGCATGACAATTAAAGATCTTAAAGGTGCCGGTATAATTTATATCGAAAAAGGGTGTTTATTAAAAGGGGATTATTTCACATTATATGCGCACAACAATTTCTTCAATCAGATTCATGTTCATCCGGCACTTCCAACTCTGAAAGTATCGATTTTGAACAGAATCATCAATACATCTGTCTCTGAAGACATAGCGCCCCCTCAGTTAACATATCACAGTGACACAGATTGGAACCAACTACAAGAGAAGATTAATGACATCAAAAGGAATTCAGAGAGTCAGCTCACAATACACGATGTTCATCAGTACTCGCTATTGTACATAGTAGTGACTGTGCTGCTCTTGGCTGCTGCTGTTGCCGCCTTCATCAGATACAAGGATGGTATCTTACGCCGCCAGCTGGCGGGCCCCGAAGCCACGGTGCCTACACCCCAGCAATGTGAGACAAGTGTTAACGCAAGTAGTGACGTAATAAGTGAAGTGATCACACCAATACAGTGTGTACCCAGTGAAATAAAAAGGTCTGTGTAAACATGGGGACCTCCCCAATGCCTTTAAGGTCACGTTTTGCAGAACTTTAAAAATCGCGTTAATTACTAACCTAACAAAGATTGTATTCATCTTATATCATCTAACAATAATTTTATATCATTTATTTTAACTATCATTTCAAACTATGTTGTTCAAAATTGCATCTCGTTCGAGTGGCCAGCATGTACAGGCTTACTGCACATTTCGCTGGTTCAGCGTGAATCAAATAACATGTAACTGCATCATAATCAAAACTTTTATATATTAATAAAGTCAGTGCATCATTAGCATTCAAGCAAGGCGGTTTTATTCATCAACCTAAGCCGCCCCGATTAGCATCTTTACGACATATATGTTAGAGGGTATCAGCAGCCCCTACATATATTTTTGGTCTTGTTAGAGGGTATCAGCAGCCCCTACAGTCAGGATAGCACTTTCTGTTGAAAGACCCGTTACGTACGTTATTTCCGTATCGAAATTGAATGAGACCTTATTACGAGCATTTCATAAGAGCTCATTAAGTAACTGTAATTAATAAATCACCATTATTTTTATTTCCTCTGTTATAATAAAAATAATTTGTAGAGTGCATGAGCTAGGTCACGCACTCTACAAATTCTATTGCTCGCTTAAGAGACGTCTTCAGAAAGTTATTCAGTGTACTCTCTAAGCACTCGTTCAGAAGACTGAAAGAATAATCGAATATGAATAAAATTTTCATGAAAATAGATTCGAGACGCAAACGAAGTAGCAGGCAACAGCAATTAAAAAGAAAAACGTGTTTGAAACTTGTCTTCATGAGAAGGGAACACCGCAAGCGCCGACTTTTACTGCTTAGGATAGATACCCTAATCAATGACTTATTAGTAGGGCATCACGACGTAGGTATCACTGGGTTATTGGGTCTTTATTTACTGTCATTGGAAGGTGACTACTTTTCTAGCTATCCGCGCTTGACTTAATGTTATAAAAGAGTTTCTTTAATAACTTAGTAATATTGATATGGACTCCTAAATCTTGTCTTCGCGGCTTTTCAAACAGCGTAATCTTTCATGGTCTAGCAAATGTTTTCTTTGTGCGGTTTCTGGTGCCCCAATTGCTTTATTTGCATACATTGCTAATCCGGCGCTGAATGTATATGGTCTGTTCAGAATTTTTAATAATTTTTTAAATTAATTAAAAATTTTTTTTTTTTAATTTTACGCGGAATAGTATGGTATGTATGTATGGCTCAAGCAACACCGTCCTGCATTTTGTAATAAAATTAAGTTATGGTAACATGAGTTTTTTTCGAACACCCAAATAAAATAAAAAAATCTGCTCGCTGGTAGAGACCAAATGGTTTCTTAGGGCTTCTGTTGCTCTATAATAATGTACAAAAATATGATTTTGTGAAGCAAATTTTTTGGAGATATTCATTTAAGTTCAAAATATTAAAAAAACCCATTACAAAATAGAATATCTAAAACCTTGTTTTGCAAAATAGTGGCGCTCCAAGTTTGATATGGTAAATTTTTACTGTTTTATCTCCTGTATAATTTGAGAAAGCACATCAGATTCTAGGCATTGTTCAGAAGGAGTGAATTCGAAGCGAAACGGTTCGCGGTCGAAATAGTCGCCCAAACAATCATACATCGCGTTCACAAGCATCGCGCCCAATCTATCATGTTTCTGACTACTAGCTAGTCATCACACTACTAGTATGGGCACTTTCGACAACAATAAACATCAGTGTCGCTACAAAGAGGTCGGTACCTGGATGGCGCCGAACTCCGCCAGCTTCTTGCCGAACTGCACGCGCGTGGCGGCGTGCTCGGCGGCCTGGCGGATGGCGGAGCGCTGCGTGCCGGCCAGCGCTGCCGCCATGCCGAAGCGTCCGTTGTTGAGGATGTTCATGGCCACCTTGAACCCGTTGCCAAGCCCGCCCAGCACGTTCTCCACCGGGATCTTCACGTCCTGCGCGACCACAGAGTGTCAAACCACGCTTGCATTAGGGGAACGGTTGGTTAGAAGGCGAAGGTCAGGCATTACCTCGTAGTAGACTTCAGTGGTGTTGGAGCACTTGATGCCCATCTTGTTCTCGGGCGGGCCCGACGACACGCCGCCGAACGCTCGCTCCACGATGAACGCCGTCACCTGTATTTATTTATTTATTAGGCGCACAAAACGCATTACAATCATAGTAACTTTAAAAATAGATAATGTACAGTTCAGATCTGGATCGTAACATAATACATATGTGCACACAGCAAAATCAGTATTTAAGATCAAAAAGCTGGGGGAGAGGGGGGGACGAAGTTTTGCGTCAAAAAGAGATTAATCCTAAATTTAAACCAAAAATACTCACACAGCAGCTTTTCCATCGCGGGTTATTTAATCGTCAAAGATCAACATCACTTGGCGAAATAAATGCAGCAAATTGAATAGCAACAACAGATTCATAAAAGACACAGATCGCCAGATGAAAAATAAATAAATTAACGAAATGCTAAAAGAACTCAGGCACGAAGAGAAACACATAACACCAGTAGAAATCTTACTATCGGGCCTCGCTCAGAACCGCTTCTAGACTCAGAACCAAATGTGGAGACATCCAATAGCTTCTCTTTACTCAATGAAGAAGACGAAACAAGAACAGTTTCTAGCAAAAAATAACACTAGTAAACCCATTAGGCCACCACCTTAGGTCTTATATGGTATTGAGGGCCTTAGAAAGCTAACGGAATTCATTAAAGAAGTAAAGACGATTATACATATAAAATTGTGTCCATTAACCAACTTGATATTTCATCGTCATCTGTGGAAAAATACAAAACCCTAATTGAACACATCTAGAACAAAGGGCTAATCGGACACACGTTTACTCGAAAAGATGAAAAATGCACCAGGATTATATTAAAACATCTTCACTTTAGCACACCAAAAGATGTTATAATACAAGCAATAGAAGATACTGGCAACCAAGTGAAAGGAGAGATTGTGACTGCTCGCAAAAGAGGTAGCAAAGAACCACTTAATACGTTCTTTGTTAACGTAATTCCCCATGAAAATAACAAATTATTGAAGGATATTAAATACATTTATCACCAGAAAGTTACAATCGAGGACCCAAGGCGCAAAACTACCATTGCACAGAGCACAAGGTGCCACCAGTATGGGCACACTAAGAACAACTGTATGCGCCCTTATAGCTGTGTAAAGTGTGCAGGCCCACACCGAACAATAGAATGTACTATAGATGACAATACGCCTGCAGTCTGTTCTCTCTGCTCTGGAAATCATCCTTCCAGCTATAAAGGGTGCAAGGTGTGGCAATACTTACAAGAAAGCAAACATAAAAAAACAAATGCCTTAACATTTAAAACGCATTCAAAAGAAAACCTATTCAATTGTTGATGTGGAAAACAGTCTGACCAAAGTACCAGCCAAAGCTCAAAGATTGAATACATACAGTGAAGTGGTTAAAAGATACCAAAGTCCTACTACCTAGTTTGACCCCAATTATAAACCGTGATCAAACTAGGTCACAGCGAACACATTCCAAAGAAACAGACACTAATACAAGTAGTAAAGAACATGAAAATACTCTAGAATACCTAATATTAAAGCAAACAGGTCGACAAAGCAATCTTTCGCTCAGTACCTAACAAACTACTTATCTACAAAATGATAATAAAACCCATATGGACTTATGGAATAGAACTATGGGGTACAGCAAGTAACTCTAATCTAGAGATCCTACAACGAATCCAAAACATCACCTTGAGAACTTTATCAAATGCACCATGGTTTTTGAGAAATTCAGAACTGCATGAAAACCTAGAAATGCCAACCATCAAAGATGAAGTAAACATGAGAATTAAGAGATACAAGGAGAGGCTCAATAAGCACATAAACGAATTAGCCCGAAATTTGACCACACAACAAACAACAAAGCGCCTAAAAAGATGGCAAGTGCTGAACCTGGATCAGAGACAGTAACTAAGGGACATGATCACGAGGGATAAGGTTCAATGGAACACCACCTCTACAACAAATACAACCGTGGAACACATCTGATTATGGCTTACAGCACAGCCGATTGCAGATTAAATAAAGAAAAAAAAACCGACTTAAAAAGTAAGTAAACTAAAAAGCAAAAAATAAATTTACTTCGCACAAAATAATACGTTTTTTCATTTAGTTAAATAGAAATTATTAAATAATTATTTTATAATTCTGAAGTCGGTGCCAAGTAAAAACAACCTTTCTACAATATCAAATTACAGTACACACAATAAAGGGAGGCGTAGTTGTGCTAGTGCGCGGTCGCCCAGTATTGGTACTTACCACAGAAATATAACAGAGTTATTAATTGTTTACTTGGCACCGACTTCAGAATTATAAAATAATTATTTAATAATTTCTATTTAACTAAATGAAAAAACGTATTATTTTGTGCGAAGTAAATTTATTTTTTGCTTTTTAGTTTACTTACTTTTTAAGTCGGTTTTTTTTTTGTTAAAAATTATTTTATTTTACGATTTTAAGTGATGGGTAGACCGAGCAAGAATGTTTCTCAAAAGAGGAGACGACGGTTACTTGAGACGGAAAACTTATTATAATAAACAAGAATTAAATCCTTTCGCCTGACTATTGAGGGTCACGACCTTCCATCATCAACTCATTTGACACAATAACTAGCAGTAGGAATATGCGTACAGTAGTGAAAGAATTATCCTTTAACTCCTAAATATTGAGGAGTTGACCTTCCATCATCAGCTCAACCACATAAAATTATTGCGACCAAGCGTAAATCCTGGCCTCGATTAATAAAATATGAGGGTTGCCAACGATTTCTCTGGAATCCCATCATCAGATCATGACATGCTGACAATGGGACCACCTTTGAAATATCTCCGTTCCAACAGCTCACTTGACATCATAACTAGCAGTCTGAATATGTGTACAGTAGTGAAAGAATTATCCTTTAACTCCTAACCATTGAGGAGTTGACCTTCCATCATCAGCTCAGCCACATAAAAATACGTAAATACTGGTGAAGCTTTAAAAAACACACTAAAAACATTACATGTGCCTATAAAATTTGAGAGTTGCCCTCGATTTCTCTGAGATCCCATCATCAGATCACGACATGCTGACAATGGGACCCCTTTGGAATCATCTCCTATCCAACAAAAAAAGAATCATCAAAATCAGTTTATAAACGACGGAGATATCCGTGAACAAACATAAAAAAAAAGCAACATATATACGAATCGAATTGAGAACCTCCTCCTTTTTTAGAAGTCGGTTAAAAAGAAAGAGAAAGAAAAAGCTCTAACAACTAAAAATAATAAGGAACGCGGTTTCAATAGCTAATCCAGCAATTAAAGATGATTATTATTTTGTTTGGATGTCTCAGATGCTTCTACAGGAGGGACTGACGCACCTAACCCAATACTTACATGAAGGATGTATTTTAAATTATGTATAAACTTATTAAAGTGTTGTTCGAAAATATCTTTTGATATTTTTTACTAAATCATTATACTGCCAAACCATTCTTGTAATGAGATTATAATACGAGATATTATTTGTTCACCACACCAGCACGAAAAAGATCGATTGCGTGCCAGAATTCAGTGAGTAAAAACCGTTTTTACACACTAGTGAGGCAAAGTGATTCAAATTTCGAAACACAAAATCCTTCCAATGAATAGGCGCTGAAAAAAAAAACAAAGCAGCCACCATGTAGGTTAGTAATAAACATTGACATCAATTTTAATAAATAACTACATACAATAAGTTTTAATTATTTTAAATTATATAAATACGCGCTTATTTACTATTTTAATGGTTTTATATTCGTGATTGACCATTAAATTAATTAAAATCAGGTACTTAATATTTGACTCTATAAATCAAATTTACGGAACGAATTTCCGAACGCACGATTTAAAAAAAAAAAGTCTGTGTCTGTGTCAGTCATCGCGGGCAACTATAAATTCTTTTCAGTTTATGTTTAATTGTTTACTAGAACTTTTTAACAAAAAATAGTGAATCCAGTGATAAAGAACTTTGTGAAACTCTAAAAGAGTTACGACAACTTGCTTCTAACACAGAAGTTTCCTTTTTACCAGAAAATTCACGTGAAAAGTAAGTTAAAGCGTGCGACATATTTAATTAGTGGCGACTTACAAAAGGCCCTAAATCGCATTCTGAATTGGTATTACTGTCGTATTTCATGGAATTATTTCAGGTTAGGCAATCGAGTACGAGTTTATTTAAATCTTAATTTTTTCTCACTGGAAGAGTGAAAAGTTTTGTATTGTAACGCGTAAGAAAAATTTAATTTCCAGTTCGTGACCTCTTAAAATCTTTCGCTTGCGAAGTAGTCTTTATTAGAATCACTCGCTACGCTCGTGATTCAATTTAAGACTACTTCGCAAGCTCAAGATTTAAAATTGGCACTCACAAGACAGAAATATAAACTTTTTCTCACTTGTACCATAAATAACTATTATATATTTGTAATGCAAAGAGGTTAGTAGCGTTGGACCTACGGGGACTGAATTTAATATTAAAACTAATTTGAGATAGCAATTCTGGTGAGTCAATAATGTTATGAATAATTTTGTATAAATAAACTGAATCAAAATACCTATATGCATTTGAAATATAGTCTGCCCTGATGATAATCCAATTGTGACCGACCCGGGCTTTGACGATAATTGAGGATTCTGTGGCATTTTCTCTGAATGCGCTCAATTTCGTCAATGTACTTCTGACTAGGGAGAAGAAAAGATACAAGCTGTTTTTCTGAATGGCTTTGTAGATCTTAAAACACTGATTCCCAAAGTGGTCCAGGTGGACCCCCAGGGGTCCACGGGAGACTCGTTGGGGTCTACGTAGGTGTAAACAAAAAATGCGGGTCCACAAGATGTTAATGGGGGTCCATGAAAATGTATCTGCTTTTGATAGTGAAGAGCAAAAATGAAAGCATAGTTTTTATAAATATAGGTATGCCATGCCGTAGGGCCTACATACATTGTTTTAAGTACCTAACTAAGCAGATAATATTTTAATAAGACAAACGACTGTTACTTGTCCAAACTTGCGTATTCGATATTACGTACAATTCGTGTTCAGACTTGCAAAGTGCAATCCGCCGCGCAAAGCGCAATGCTTGTTAAGATATGAACTTGATCACCACTATAAATACTTGATGTCATAAGCAAACACATTCATTTGTTTCCGAAATTTCGAAACAAAAAGGTGTGAGATAATTTACTTATATCAGTGTTTGCTAGTGCCGGAGAAAAGTAAGTACCTACCTACCTATACCTACCTTTGTTATAGTATTTAAGTACCTATTTTGTTTACGTGTAGTAGCGACGTAAGAAGTTGTAAGTATGTGATCTCATAATCACAACTGCTAGTTGTAACTATATGTAACTTAGTAAATTACAGATAATTTAATTGTCCTCTATCGCTTTCAAGACAAACACAGCACGTTTTATTCAATTGTTTTTTCACGAGACAAGCGCTGCCTCTCTTAAAAGGCCGAATAAGCAATACTGCAGGACAATTAATTTTGTATTTTTCTTGCAAACTACTAATTTTACAGAATAGTAATTTCACAATACTTTTAAATTAGTTTTGAAGTAACAATTTTATCAAAATTTTCGATTTGTTAATTGCACACAAGTCCGAAAGTAAAATTATATTATTTTTTGTTTGTTTATTTTGCCCTTTTCGGAAAGAGCGAGCGGTGCGCGGGAGACGGGATTTGATGAAATGTTAGTTATAGTATTTATGCACAGTTTTGGGATTTCGGCTTTTGTTTTTTCTACACAAATATCGCACCTTCGATAACGTTTTTTGAGATGAAAGTGCG
Source organism: Hypena proboscidalis (assembly GCA_905147285.1). Taxonomy (NCBI): domain Eukaryota; kingdom Metazoa; phylum Arthropoda; class Insecta; order Lepidoptera; family Erebidae; genus Hypena; species Hypena proboscidalis. The sequence continues at coordinate 85,436 of LR990127.1, forward strand.
TGAATATTTGTTATAATTAACAAATATTCACCCGAAAAATATCTTGACTGTGGGAAATAGCAAGGCAACTTTTAATAGCTTTTCCCTCGTTATACCTTGTCGAAAGAAGTTTTAGCGGCGTTACAAATTTATTAACAAAAAAAGGAGCAAATTAAACATCGCAGAGCGGGGGGATTTGCGGTTATTACTCACAAAAATAAAGCCAAACATTTATCGTATGCTGACACTCCATCAAATACATCCTTCCCATTAAATAAAATTATGACTTGAAACTAAAGCTATGTTACCTTATTAAGTTTTCTTGTAATTCTATTCTTTTAATAAATAAGTGTTTTAAAAATGTACCATTTTTTGTTTTTATTTTACCTATCGAAATATAGGGTCAGAACTTAGAAGCGACCTAATTTTTATTTTTGGCGACTGTGGAAGAATGTGGTAGAAATGTAGCAGCAGGGGGTCCACCGAAACTAGTAAAATTTTGAAAGTGGTCCACGAGAAAAATAAGTTTGGACTACTGTCTTAAAACGAATCCAAGGAGCCGATTAGCTCTGAATATAATATTGTAGTGTGTGTTAGTTCTTCGGCCGGAGTAAGTAATTAAAACCACGTACGGAAGGAATAGTAGTATATTTACATTTACAGTAGTTCTTCACAATGTAGAAATACAGTTAGTATGTTCGACTTAGGCCCAACAGGATAGGCAATCGTAAGCCGTCAAAAAAAGGTAAACAAACAGGAAGTCCCAATAAACATTTCCAAATGAATGGACGTTGTCATCAGATGCAACCTTAGTAATCAACGCACTAGAAGTCCCGATAGCTAATTCCAAATAATGGACGTTAGCACCAGATGCAACCAGTAGTAGATCACAAATACAACTAATTAACGCTGCGGTAGTCATTCAGCCGTGGAAAATCTTAAAATCGCCATTCAGAAAGTGACGTCAGAGGGATAGTGACATCTAGTGTAAAATTTCAGAACTAAGTGGTGTAACTGCTTGTCGGGGATCGATGAACCGCAACTGCTCACGTAGTTTGAAGGCAGACTTACAGATGGCGTTAGTGATATTTAAATGTAGTAATGTTACAATATGACAATAGTACACATTATGCATAGTTTGGGATGGTGTGAGAGTTCGTTTTTTCGGTTGATTGGTTTGTTGTGGTAACTGTTTTTTTTTTCAAATTATTATTTTATCATATTTGATGATTGCAGATTTACCTTCTTGTCTGAGTTCATTTACTTTTGGCTGTAAGGTTTTTCCTAATTCTAAAACTTTTTTTGGAAAATCTTCCTTAATGTAATATGGAGTATCTGTCAAAAATTTCTTATTTCTTAGGATCTCTATCTTTTTTCTGGCGTTGTTAAGGTTACTACAATAGGCCTTGACTTGTCTCCTTTTTTTCCAATGCGTCTAACGCTGTCAATATCATATTTCTCACAAGGTAGCTTCATATGTTGATATTATAAATAAAAGTTTTGTACAAAGCTGGAAGTAGTTCCTTTCTTCCTCCTCTAATCCAAAAAACAACAAGATTTCTTTTTTTGTTCCTTCTGTAAGTAATCTATTTGTTTTTCATGAATATTAAGTTTTTCTACTAAATTTTTGTATTTATTATCTATTTCTTCAAATTTTTCGTTGACATTGCTGTTAATATTTTGTTATATTTTTTTGCGTCATATTATTGGGCACCGAGACTTGACCTTAACTATTATTTACATATCGCCAAAAATACTGTTTTTATTTAGAGTCTTCAGTTGCAAATGTTTCATAATCGCGGGGATTACCGTATTTTTGTAAAGTTTATGGTATTTATGTTTTTCCTCGTTGCGAGGAGGATTTGAAATTCATGTATTGCATCAACAACCATCCGTCTAATCATGATCAGACCAAATATTTCCCTTACTAACAATGGAAGAATGTGAGAAAGGCACTTGATTGTCACATTACTATATGACATATAAAATATGACAATTTCGCACTAACTTCGGCATTTCGAGTCAGAAATGCTGGGCTCTAAAGAAGACCGATGAAAGGAAATAACACGTAGCGGAAATGCGCATGGTGAGATGGATGTATGACAATTATGACAAGACGGGATAAAATTAGGAATGAGAATACTAAGAAACAGTTGAAAAAATTATAGGATATGTATATATATATATGAAATCAGTGAGCTAGATTGTGCTTCGCGTCATTTCAGTGAGCCAGACTCGATTTTGCTTCGAATTTAGATTTCGGATTTCGCTCACTGCTCGCTTTTTTTAAATATCACACAATTGTCATTTGGATTTAGGACCTGAGCTGATATTATTCGAGCTCTCACCTTATCGACAGTCTTGCCGTCCTTCTGCACGGGCGTCTGCGCGAACACCGTCATGATCTCAGCGATGCCGCCATTGCTGATCCAGATCTTGGAGCCGTTGAGGATGAAGTGCTTCCCGTCCGCCGACAGCACCGCGCGCGTCCTGCAACAAGCCACTCGTCAGCGTCGGTCCCACCGACGTCGGCGACGTCACTCCGCGTACGTACTTGATGGAGCCTGCGTCCGAGCCTGACGACGGCTCGGTAAGGCAGAAGGCGGCGTACTCTCCGCCTGTCACTCGCGGCAGGTACTTCTCTTTCTGCTCGGGGTTGCCGAACAGCAGGATGCCCTTGAAGCCAATGGACTGATGCGCGCCCAGCGTGATGCCCACTCCCAGGTCGTGCGCGCCCACCACCTGCACACACACACGGACACCGTCACCGCTCGTTACGTCTCACGGTAACTGCCTCATTGCTAGCCGTGCTAGCGGTACTAGCGGTAGCACTAGCACTGAGAGACGGGGAGTACCTCGACGAGGCGCGCGTATTGCGTGTTACACAGGCCGAGGCCGCCGTGTTCGGCCGGCACCTGCAGCCCAAACGCGCCGAGCTCCCACAGCCCCGCCAGCGTGTCCGCCTCGATCTGAGAATCCGCATCGTTCTTCGCAGGGTCATTCACCTGTAATAAACACTTCTTTTAATATTCATATTATTGTGTAAATCATAGTTTCCCAAACTTTTTGCACTACCAACCTCTTTTTAAGAAAAAAAGAATCCAACACCCTCCTTTAATATACAGGGTGTTGGATACATCATCGTATCTTTAGCTATAGCTTCAGTACCCCCTAACTCACTTTTTATCTCACCAGTTTTTATTTAAAGTATTAGAAAAAAAATGGCGTATTCGGCTTTTGAATAACCTCTTTATTAAATGAAGTTAATTATACCAATTTGTCTGTCTATTCACTTTGTCGTTCTCTGTAATTGTTATACTAGTCATGGGTCACATGAGAAGCAGATAGTGCCGCAGGCGCCAACTCTTTTCTATAAATATCCTCTTAACCCACTATCGCCTCCGTTGCCAGCCTATGGTAAAATAAATAATTAACTATAGGTATATTGGATCAGAGAATGCCACTAAACTAATAGACCGAGACAGACAGTAGGAATAGCGCATACCTCCTGAAAAAATTTCTCGACGGGCGGCACAAGTTCCTGCAGCATCTGGCGCTGGTCCTCGGAGAGCGGCTCGGGAAAGGGGAACACCTGTGCCGGCTCGAAGTGCCCGCGGAACAGGTTGAGCGTGAAGGACGCGCTTTGACGCGGGCCCTCCCGCGGTGCCTTCGACGCCAGGCATCGCGTGCTTTATCAAATAATATAACGTTATTCACCTTGGCCACTACTACTACTACTACTACTTGTACAATTTTGCTTACTAATCTCTACTTGCTTAGTACTTTAATATGGAAACTAACTAAGGGCCGAGGTCAATGCTGAGCTACAATTTTCGATCTCTCTGTCCTGTTCTAGTTCTAAAGATCGAAAGTCGGGTTCAGTGCTAGCTGTGGGTTTAGAAGTTTAGTGAAATTGGGACTACTCACAAAATAAATAATGACAATGAATGTTCCAACTGGTTTAACTGGCTGACTACTATATCCTGCACTAACTAGTAATTGACGATGTAAACAATGCTTTATCAAAGATAGTGAACTGGTTTAGTGCTAATAACTTGCTTTTAAATGGTAGTAAAACAAAATATATTAGATTTTTTACAAAAAATGTTAAGCAAGTCAAAACTAGTGTGGTGATGGACAATGAGGAATTGGAAATGGTCAATAAGGTTGTCTTTCTTGGTATAACATTAGACTCTAAATTACAATGGGGCCCACATATAGAAACGTTGTCTGGTAGACTCAGCTCAGCAGCTTAGGCCGTAAAAACAATTCGTCAACTGACCGATGTTGACACTGCGCGTTTAGTTTATTTTAGCTATTTTCACAGTATAATGTCATATGGTTTATTGCTTTGGGGTAGTGCCGCGGATATAGATTTGTTATAAATAGTTATATACTCTTTACTATTTTATTTTTAAAAGAATAATTTAAAATGTCACATTACTGTCATGCTTTTTTCTAAGAAAAATATTATCTTTGGATCTGAATTAAATATTACTACATTGATATTTAATTGATGAGTTATTGGCTGCATTATTGTTGCAAGGATTCACAGTGGAGTTTCAGCCAATGAGACTGGCGATAGAGAATATTAATGCCATTCTAACCACAGATTATGTAAAAGGGAAACTGTTCCAGATGGAAGATGAGTACGCAGCAAGTACTAACATTAAACCAGACTCAGCACTTTTAACAAAGAAGAAAAGGAATTTCAAGGGGAAGAGTACCTCTAACAAAGAAAAGACTAAGTGTAAGTGCTTTATCTGTGACAGGCCACACAAGGCAAAGGATTGTCCAGATAATCCAAACCGAGATAAAAATGCTGCAATGCATGTTTTTGCACTTGGTACTTCAGAGGCAGGAATCACCAATGATTGGATAGTGGACTCAGGAGCATCTACACATATGTCTTGCAAGCAATCATGGTTTAAAAGTCTTAAGAAAACCCCGAAGCCACTGAAGATTATGTGTGCAGATAGAAGAGAAGTGCTTGGTGAAAGTGTAGGAACAGTTGAATGCAAATCTATATTTCAAGGACTAACCATTAGTGATGTAACATTTGTACCAGATTTATCGTCTAACTTGTTGAGTGTGAATGCAATTACAAAGAAAGGTCTTGTAGTGGTGTTTACTAATAATGGTTGTGACATCTATAAGAATGATGAGTGTGAGGTGACAGGTAAGGCTGTAGTGAAAGGTGTAGAAGAGAGGGGCATCTATAAAATTAAGTGCTGCTTGCAGGGTTCTGCGCTGGCCACAACAGATAAAGATACCAACATGCTAATGCAGTGGCATCGGAGGATGGGACACCTTGGTATGGGAAACCTCAAATTACTGCGAAATAAGATGGCCATAGGGGTAAGTTTTCCTAACTCACTTAGTAGACTGGAGTGTCCACGGTGCCTAATGGGAAAGCAGACCAAACAACCATTCCAAAAAAGCGGTATAAGCAGAGCAAATGAGATGCTCGGGTTAGTGCACTCTGATGTGTGTGGGCCTATGGAGGTGCCATCAATCAGTGGGTGCCGATATTTTTTGACTTTTATTGATGATTTTAGTCGTAAAACTTTTGTATACTTTCTCAAGCAGAAGAGTGAAGTATTTGAGAAGTTCGTTGAGTTCAAGACGCTTGTAGAAAACCAAACGGGCAAGAAAATCAAAACTCTTCGAAATGATAATGGCAAAGAGTTTGTCAATAAACGAATGGATGAGTTCCTGAAGAAATATGGTATTCAGCGACAACTTACAGTTGAATATACACCCCAGCAGAACGGCGTAGCGGAGAGAGCAAATCGCACCATTTGTGAGAAAGCGAGGTGTATGCTCGCAGAGGCGACCTTACCTTAACGTTTTTGGGCAGAGTCAGTCCGTCATGCTGTGTACCTGAAGAATAGGTCTCCTACTGTTGCTGTGAGAAATGTGACACCAGAACAGAAATGGTCTGGAAGTAAGTGTGACCTGACTCAAATCAGAATTTTTGGGTGCAAAGCTTTTATGCATGTACCTGACCAAAAACGAACCAAATGGGACGCGAAGAGTAGAGAGCTGATCTACGTAGGTTCTTGTGACGATGCAAATGCTTATCGTCTCATCGAACCTGATACTGGAAAACTTTTCAAGGCTCGAGATGTCGTATTTCATGAGAATGAAAAATTCAAGGGACAAACTGGGGAAGTCGATGAAAACTCTGAGAGGATACAGCTTCTGATAGATAAAGAAGACGACACTGAGTATGTAATCGTTGAGAACAATCAGGATACAGAAGATTTTCAAGACTGTGAAGAACCAGTGGCTGCTCACGAAGATATCTCTCAAGAAGAAAATGACGTTCACGAATCCACTCCAGAGGGAAGTGGTGAACAAAGCAGTGAGGATACAGAGAGTCTTGTTACAGACGCTTCAGCAGAGAGTATACGGAGATACCCATTGCGAAATCGAATGCACCAGCAGTATCCAGACTTTGTGTCATATAAGGCAGAGGTAAGTGAAGATCCAACTTCAGTTAAAGACGCATTATCGAAATCTGACAGCAAGAAGTGGAAAAGCGCGATTAAGGAGGAGTTGGATGCCTTATACAAGAACAACACTTGGGTTCTTGTGAGACCGCCAGTGAAATGTAACGTCGTTGATTCAAAATGGTTATTTAGAATAAAAGAAGAGGCGGGAAATAAGACACGATATAAAGCACGTCTTGTCGCAAGAGGATTTAGTCAACGTCATGGAGTAGATTATGACGAAACTTTTTCTCCTGCTGTCAGACACAGTTCACTTCGAATTTTGTTGGCAATGGCAGCAAGAGATGGCTGGAACATTGACCAAATGGATGTAAAGACAGCATTTTTGAATGGAGAACTATCTGAAACTGTCAATATGAAACAACCTGAGGGTTTTGAAGAGAAGGGCAAAGAGGACTACGTGTGTCTTCTGAAACGCTCTCTTTACGGATTAAAGCAAGCGCCAAGAGAATGGAACAAAAAACTTAACGCAGAGTTGCTAAACCTAGGTTTCAAACGATCTCAATTCGAGCCATGCGTTTATATTAGGCCGGACATCATCCTAGCGGTCTACGTAGATGACATATTATTATTTTGGAAGGATCCAAAGAAGTTGGAAAAACTAAAAATGGACCTTACCCACAAGTTTGAAATGAAAGATCTTTGATCTATCTTTATACAGTCGGATGACTGTATAAAGATAGATCAAGAGAGGTATATTGACAAAATACTTCGGTCAGCTGGGAGAGCAGAAAGCAGCAGACGGTGGCACTCTCAACTGCAGAATCGGAGTATGTGGCCATGTCGGAAGCTACCAGAGAAGCTATGGTAGTCAAGCTGAAGTATGTAGAGACGGAACGGATGGTTGCTGATGCATTAACAAAACCGTTGTTGAAAGGGAAGTTTGACTGGTGTATAAAAGGCATGGGATTGAACAAATGAAATTAAGGAGGAGTGTTATAAATAGTTATATACTCTTTACTATTTTATTTTTAAAAGAATAATTTAAAATTTCACATTACTGTCATGCTTTTTTCTAAGAAAAATATTATCTTTGGATCTGAATTAAATATTACTACATTGATATTTAATTATAATTATTCAATAACCACGCTCTGCTACCCACATTGATATTCAACTTATATCAAGATTCAATATTTGTGCTCCAGAAACGAGCTATTCGAGCTATCTATATGATGAGTCCCAAGGAGACACTAAGAAATAAATTTAAAGAGATACATATTATGACGTTACATTCGCAATACATTTACGAAAATTTAATGTACGTTCACAAAAATCAAACGAAATTTAAGAAAAATAGTGATCTCCATAAATTAAATCTAAGGAACAAAAACAAACTCGCTGTGTCCACTACTAGGCTCCATAAAATCTCTAACTCGTTTCCAGGTCAATGTATACGCTTTTACAATAAACTTCCTTTAGACGCAATAGAATTATTGATAGGTAAATTTAAAAAATATGTTAAAATTAGATTATGTCAAAAAGCTTACTACAGTATTTCAGACTACATGAATGATAATAGTATTTGGCAATGAATTGCTCTTCTTATGTGACTTTTATATGTACTTTTATATTGTTATATTTTTCATTTTAAAAGATGGTGCACATGAGTTTCTCACCAGCTCTTCTCATAATGCAATACCCATCAGAGCTGGTACTTGGATTGATTTTAATTCGATTCTAAACAGTTTGATTAAAATTAATCTGAGCCCCGGTTATTCAAATCATTGTAATTAGTATAATTTAGTATTATTTATGATTTATTTTTATATCATTTTTTGTAATGTTTTGACGTGTTCAAGCGCCTCCTGGGGCCTATGAAAATAAATGATTTGAATTTGAATTTGAATTTTGAATTTGAATTTGAATTTAACATATTAACCACTGCGCTATGAAGGCCATGACACATCACAGTCTGCCACTCTGTGAGTGTGAGACAAAGTCAGTGCCTTCAGCCAACTCTCACTCCTGGCATTTGGAAATTCACAGACTGCCTATACAAAGTTTTAACCCCTAATTCATCCCCTTACAAGTAAAATACAAAATAAAAAAAGACTAGTTTTAAAGTTAGACAAATATAAAAACAACATTAAATTTTATACAGTTGTTTTTGAATCATACCCATACAAACAAAAGTTCAAATAGAAAATTGTTTTGGTGTGTACTGCTGATATAAAGTCTACTTGTACTATTTTTTTTATATCTTTAATATAAAAACTTGGCTCATTGTATAGAAGGTGAAAGTTTACCAGAATGTATTAAGTAAAATTTGTGGACTAATTTTGTAACCCATGTTTATAACAATATAAATATGCACTACATGGACTTATCAACTATTGATGATGCAAAGGCACTATGCTACAGCAGTGGTTGCAACAATGTACTCACAACATTGACTAGCAAGGCACCATGCCCCATGTAACACATCAGCCACAGAATTGGAGCACAGATGCATGCTTTGTCTGTACCCAAAAGTCAAATTCTTATTATTCTGGTCTATTATAGTATTATTTATTAAAATAAGTTGAATAGAAAATAAAGAATTGATTGGAAACTACAATAACATTCTTTTGGCATAGTAATGCATGGCTAATGGTTGGGTTCACAAAAGATTCTCTCCAAATGGAGTGCCAAATGGACAATTGAAATGAGTGTTGCATTGCATACCATTATGCAATAAATCGAACACTGACTGTTTGCAAAGGGTAGGTGAATACTTCAATAAGATTTTTTTTTTTTTCTAAATTGCACCTATAAGTTGTTTTTACACAACACAACATTGTTTTAAAAAACATCATAACACCATGCAGACATTGACCTTATTATATATTTTGATCATAATGTCTGTTATTGAGGTTGCGGTACAAAGTCCAAGGCGAACGTGGACTATGGAACTACAAGGCTACCATTGCAGGTTAATTTCAATATGACACTATTTACATAATAAATTCTTATATTTTTACCTGTGCAATGCGGGCGACTTTCCCGTCAAGCAACGATTCGCACACGTTATCAACTTAGCACCTTTCATTATGAATTGAGAACTTGTTTGTGTAAATAAATTGTATAAAATTTAAAATCTCAACATCTACGCTTTGTAACAAAATAACTATTGCGTAGTAAAGTTTCCAAAATTAATTTAATAACACTATTTTGTAAATTTGACTACTTACACTAAAATCAACTGTTAAAACTTACAACAAATCAAATTAATTGTGCGGATAGTGCCCTATATGTTGAATTTATCACTGTTTGATGTTTGACATTATTGACATGACGGTGATGACAGTCATGAGTAGTCATGACATTAATTTCCCCGGAGCGAGCAGAGACAATATAATTATGTCAAAAACTAATCATGACGGTAATTTTATTTAAACAGATCTTAATTTTGCAAAAATTTGATTGTCCCTGCCATAGAGTACATAAAAAAAGCAGGAGAGAATGTCACCTATAAAATGATGGAAGCACCAAAATGGCGGCGGTCTGTTTATGTGTTCGTGTGTTAGGGGTTACCAGCCATGAGAAATATTACCCACATTTTTACAATAATTTAAATAAATATTTTAGAGGTTTAGTTCTTATATTTTTTTATTTGCTGCTTTTTACCATCAAACATGATATAGGTAGTTTTATACTACCGTGGCCAAAAACCAAACAATATAAAACAACTTTATGTTTGAATTTCGAAACAAAGTTGATTTTATATTTCTAGCAGTCGATGCGGGCCTGCAGGTGAAAGCATCTTTACCATCTAAGAATCAGGAAGCGCCGTAGGAGTCGTAATTTTAAAATATTTTCCAAAAACTGGGTAGCTGCACTAAAGCATCTTCGCTGCCTTGCGTTAGGAGTGCCCAAAGCAACGAATTTTGTACATAATATATTATGTAAGTTCCTTCCTGATTCTTAGATGGTAAAGATGCTTTAGTGATATACAGGGTGTCCCAGTTTAGGACCTGGAGCCGAAATCGGATAGTAGGATAAGTTATGGCAGTTAGCAAAAAAATTAAAAACAATTCAAAATCAAAAATTCTTTATTACATAAACTATCAGAAAGTGCTTGAAAACGTCAACAAAATGTACAAACCAAATAAAATATCTAAGTTAAAATAAACAAACAATTGCGGAGCTTATATTCACTTACATGCGATTTTTCAATATTTAAAGAAATATTGGCAATTAAAATAATCGAGAAAATTTACACCCTGTGACGGACTTCCCGCTTCATTTCACCTAAATTCTTTTATCGTTTCGTTTTAACATGGCTGCCACGAAATCTCAAACTCGTATGACATTCTGCGGGCCCTTGATTTGAAGGTCAACATTCGTATTCGCAAATGTGAGAAATCATACGATTTGTTACATCACATCGTACATGTGTTTTACACAATAATCAACGAAATATTCATTTTTATTAACAGTTTTTTTGACTATTTCAAAAATAAAAATCTTTATTGACCACTAGCATCCTTAACTTGTGAATCCCCTAACGCCTGCACAAGTAATAACTGGGTTGCAGGAGATAGCGTCTTCCCCGTACAGCAGACACTATTACATTTAATGTTATGAATAGGACAATTTAAATCAAATTTTACAAAAAAAAAATCTTCGTAAAATTGATTTTTTATAAATTAACTTCTTTTGTAATTATTACTTACATTTCTTTTTAATTTTATTGTGCAAATGTTCAAGCAATAATTGCTTTAACATTAGCACAGAAAAATTAATTGTGTCGTTCCATTTTTTTACAATAAATAATAATGATCAGTGGTGTGCTTTTCAATTACTTACAATCTCTTATGCTGATTTAATTTTACCAACTGTTATAATTTCTGCAGTTTCTAATTATTTCTACCCAAAAATATTTCCATGCGTCGTTTGCCGCAGGAAATCTATAAAACATAGAATAATAATTTATACTAAATGTATTATACTGCTAAAAAATATTTACCCAAATTCAGGGTAAATGAAAATATTTATTGACTGTCAACACTGATAGTTTTGGTATAATTTTTTACGAAAACAATATAATTTCGGCAATAAGCTGAATATATTACTTGCTTACCTATGAAAAGTGATCCCCTGGTTTTTTTTTATCGAGGCGCTATGGTTTCGGCAGCTTTTCACAACACAAGACGGCATTTTTAATTATTTTACTTGAACATCCGAGCAACAGCACAGTCCAAAGCGTAATGGCGGGCGATTGACTTACTATTGTGTCAATGTGTGTGTTCTGTGTGTACGTGTGACTTACTATGGGTGCTTCAGTAAGTGTTTCAAGAGACGGAGTCCTGCCTTTTTTTATGTAGTCAATGGTCCCTGCTATAGTGATGTCTTTCATTGTCTATGTGCCCATGGATAACGAAAGAGTGCATTGCATACTATGTCAGTTTATATTTGATATTCTAGAAATGCATCTTCTCAATAAGTTTGTGAAGACGCTATTGCATTAAAAAAACAAGAAATAGATAACATAAAATATGCATAAAATACATTTATTACACAGAAACAAGATATTATAAAATTCAATAAAACTCACTATCTATATCTAAATAAAATCACTTTATGCATAGTGTAAAATTAAGTAAACCACGCACGGGGCTGTGCACTAACGTGAGTTTACATCATGAACAATCTTAAGAAATTCTTACCATCTTACTCATTTCCTAAAATAACATGCCCGTTCCTGAATTATATAGAGCTAGCCGATCCTGAATACAATATCAGCCGTCCCATTGACTTACTGTTAGGGGCTGAGGTCTATTCAAACATCCTATTAGCAGGCATGTGTAGGTTAAGCGATACACTACCTATCGTTCAAGAGATCCGGCTCGAAGGACGAAAAGATGTACGGGGAAAGATACATCTAAATGGTAAGTGTGATAAAAGATAAAAGAAATGTATTTATAGTCAGATAGATTATTAGACTTAAAGCTAATGTTAATTGACCGACACGCGGCGAAAGGAACGTTTTGCTGTTACCCAAACCGATCGATTTCAACAACTGATTATTGTGTCGAATGTACGTATTTTGTTCCCTTCACTGCGCGTTGATGTCAGCATAAAACTAAAACTATTGCGATGTACGGGTTTGCTCGTACAACGTCCGAACAAAAATAAATCAAAAACGCCAAAAAAAAAATAATTTGTTGCCTAATAAATTGAACATAAAAATAGTCTTAAAATAAAATGTTGCGTATGACAGATTTCTGAAAAAGTCTTTCGTTTTATAATGGCATTCCAAATGTTTTAATCAACTTTTTTTTCATTCTTCGCTTTTTCGAACATGTTTAATCCATATGTTTTTTACTTCCGAAGCCAAGGGAAACTTGCAAGGTTTTTGAATATAATATATCATAATACTAGCTACGACCCGATTGGTATGTCAACATTATGCAGTATAAAAATACGTCCTATTTCCAGTCGGACTAAACGAACTCATAAGAATCATAAAAATCGGTCCCGCCATTTCGGACAAGTTCGAGTCTTCGAGAACTAACACTGTGACACGAGAAATTTATGCATTGAGAAAATTATCGATACCTTCGCGACACTGCCAAGTTCTAATTTACTGGTTTTTTTTGTAGTTTTTAGCTTTTAAGAAATTAGAAATCATTTATTTCCATGGTCCCCAAGGGGCGCTTGCACACGTCAAAACAAACATCAAAAATATTAATTATTAAAAATACAAAAATATTAATTTAAATAAAACTTAACCAAGTAAATTATAGTATTTATGGCAGTAAAAAGAGCTAGTGAGAAACTCATGTGCACCATCTTTTCTAATCATTCATACAATACATTATATGTTTATTTGTCTATCGAATAAGATCAAAATTACAATACAATTTTTCTTAATAAACAAAGTCCTCCTATAGGTTCTAAAAAATTCTACATTCTGAAAACAGTACAAAGTTAAAATTTTGTTAATGGCCATTCCATTAACAAAATTTTAACTTTGTACTGTTTTCAATGTTACCTAAAATTACTTAGAATTTTTTCGTGCTTCAAACTTTATCAGTTTTACACACAATGTTTTTTTTTTACTGTCTTCAAATAATAATAAATTATTTTATCGACATCGATGCGGACGTATTTTTTAAAACCTGAACTTTTTATTAGATCTATTTTATTTAATAAGTTTGTATTATTCTTATATATTAAGTTAAGTTTTCACGAATTGATATGTTAATTAGAATTATTTTATTATACTCTATATTAGAGACAACTTAATTCCTTGTACTGAATTAACATTTTTTTTTTCAGTACATCCATTTTTTTCATATAATATCTTAGATAGGATAGAAAATCGAATTGTTACTTGATTGTTCACCTTTGTTTGATTGTATTTTATAATTTATTGTACTTCTGGTGTAAAATATATATTTAATTTTATATATTTTTGTATAGACATTTCAAGACACTTCAGTTCAAATGCCCTTGTTCTATCAACATAATTATGTAAATTTTATGGACTTTGACAATTTCAAAGGGAATATTTGTCAAATGGGTAATGAATCAATTCTGCTGATAGTACATCGACAATGGAGAACATCACTGTAGCAAGTTGTTTCATCTTGACATCTCTTATTTATGGACAAGCAGATGACAAATGACAGTTGACGGCATGTCTAGTCTATTTATTGTCAGATTTGTCAGCATTGAATACAGTAGTCTGACGTAGTTTTTATTTTATTTTAAATTTATTTTCTATTTGTCTTACACTTTACTAAACATGTTAGGTATTTTTATGTACATATTTGAAATAAAAAAGGAGTTGCTGGTTGGATTTTCTCTTTCATTACTGTACATAACCTATTATCTAGTGGAAGTTGTCAAGGTAAAGATAATTATGTTATCAATATCAGTGTGGAGTGTCACGGAGCGCACTTCGTCATTGTGTGTTGCTAACACGACGATTACGATCAGTATTAAGAAAGTGTTTGTTTCCGCCGCAGAAGCCAATACTAATATGTCGCGAGGGCGAGTTCCGTCGGTTCCTTGAGCAGAACGTGCCGCTGTTGAGTGAGCACTACTGGCCTACGCCATGGTGCGTGGAGTCTCGCCTGCAGACCGTGCTTGGCTCTTTGCTGCGCTCGCGACTTCTGCCGCCCATCAAGTATCGCCGGTACGAGCTCCATTCTACTACATAATTAATTCCATACATATATAGACATAGTGCTTACTTATTCATGAGTAATCGACTTATTTGTATGTTAATTTATTTCTTGTTGAAGCAATATCTCTATGGCCTTATGAGCTAATCATTTATGGTGTGTTCCATTTTCCATTGGTTGTGAATCACATTCCTGTTCCTTTTGTGAATTTTCACACATGATTCACACATAACAACCATCCAACATAACATTCTTAGTTTGTGCACTGTTTCCACACTTTTGAAATGTATATTACAGCAGTCTATACCCAGCTTTAGATCTAATGCGTATTTTAATTGCATGCCTCATATTGTAAAGGTTAGGAGTATGGTTCTTTGGTTGAATGCACTAATCCCAGGAACGCTGGACCATTTTCTTTTTTTTTGTCTTGGATCTTTATTAACCACGATTTTACTCACAATTTACGTTAATACTCTGCTCTAGTCAAGTTTTCATACCTCTGCATTAAGATGAAAAGAGAAACACATTTTACCTATAGTATGTCAATGACAAACTTACCTTCCTCATGCAGCACTTTACCTATTGATGAGAAATGCATTATGTTTATTCAGTTTTGAGTTTATTGCAAACAGACAGTCATTCTATGAGGCCTTCGCTTAATAATATATAAGGATGTGTAATCGCGGGCAGTGAGGTGCTGCGGCTGTCGGACGGCGGGCAGGTGGCGCTGGACTGGGTGGAGAGCGAAGAGACCGAGCCGCCGCGCGCTGTGCTGCTGGTGCTGCCGGGGCTCACGGGCAGCGCCGACGCCGACTACGTGCGCTGCCTGGCCGCCGCTGCCGCCGCGCTGCCGGCGCGCTGCGTGGTGTTCAACAACCGCGGGCTCGGCGGCCTGCCGCTCACCACGCCGCGGCTCTACTGCGCCGTCAGCCACAGCGACCTGGCCGAGGCCGTGCGAGCCGTGCGGGTGGCGGCGGGCGACGTGCCGCTGCTGGCGGCCGGCGTGTCGCTGGGCGGGCTCATCCTCGGCCACTACCTGGCGGAGCACGGCGAGCGCGCGCTCGTGCACGCCGCCATCGTGGTGTCGTCGCCGCTGGACGTGGTGAAGGGCAGCGAGTGCATGGAGCGGGCGCCCTTCAACGCGCTGCTGTCGTACCACATGGCGCGCAACCTGCGGAACACCGTGCGCCAGCACGCCCCGCTGCGCGCGCTGGCGTGGGACTGGCGCGGCGTGGAGCGGGCGCGCTCGGTGCGGGAGTTCGACGCCGCCTTCACCACCAAGCACTTCGGCTTCGACTCCGTGGCGGCCTACTACCGCGCGGCGTCGCTGCGGGACAAGCTGGCGCGCGTGCGCGTGCCGCTGCTCTGCCTGTGCGCCGCGGACGACCCCTTTCAGCCTCTCGACGGTGAGTATAGCCCACTAATCTGCTTCCTACAAAGCTTGATTTTTAAATAATAGTCCCATCAAAAACCCTAGTCCGCTACGTACGTAATTCTTCTGCCGTAAAAAGTTGTATAAACAAATATAAACCAGTCGGTTGATTCAGTGGCTTCGCCCAGTGACAAATGCACGCGGCAAAATATTTTATACTATTAACAAAATCCATCCGATATTAGCGTTCTGAGCTTATTCGTTTGAAAGGATATAAGGATATTATATATAGAGGATGATATTATAAAAAATATATTATATTTTTTATTTATTTCAAAATTTCTGATAACTACATACTCTATTATTCGATTTCGGTTTGACGTCATAAATTGGGACACCTTGTTTTTTTTTTACACAAACATTATGTAAATCCTACGACCCCAACTTATCTCAAAGACCATTTCAAATACGTACATGACACACATTGCAAATTCTTGAGGTCATCCGAAAATCTGAGACTTGAGATGCCAATGCATTCCACAAATTTTTACAATCAATCGTTTACAGTTGAAGCCGTTCGGTTGTGGAATGCATTACCTCTAAATATCAGACGAGCACAATCCTTAAATATTTTCAAAAAATTGTTAAATGAACATTATATGCATTACAATAATTTATTTTGTAGTGTATATTAAGTATGTATAATTTATGATTTTATGTATATGTTTTTTATTATTTTATGTTGTTATTTTATTTTATCTATTGTATATAGTATGTATTTATGTATTGTATGTATTTTTTATATTGTATAGTGTGTATTTAAGTGCCTATGCACCCAATATTTCATGTACTATTTTAGTATGTTTAATTATTTATTTATTTTTATTTTAGTATTTAGTTTTGACAAGCCTTGAGCAAAATAAAAAGAAAAAGTAACAACAAATCCAATGCAATAAACTACCGCAAATATCCATTCTATTATGTCCATCCTAAGGTTGCCTGGAAGAGATCGCGTCAAGCGATAAGGCCGCCCTTTGTACATTTTAGTTTTAAGTACCTATTTCTTTGTATGTTTTTTACAAATTTGATGTGCAAATAAAGTTTTCTCTTTCTATCTATCTATCTAAATCACAACATATTGAAAGAAGAGGTGAAAAGTTGTGTATGTAACGTAAGTATGTATGTGCATAAGAAAAATTTAATTTCCAGTTCGTGACCGCTTAAATCTTTCGCTTGCGAAGTAGTCTTTATTAGAATGACTCGCTACGCTCGTGATTCAAGTCAAGACTACTTCGCAAGATCCAGATTTAAAATTGGCACTCACAACAGAAATATAAACTTTTTCTCACTTGTACCGTATTATAACTATTGTGCAACAAGAGAACAAAGTACGTACTTTCTTCGAGTGTTAGACTCAAAGGCACGAGATCTAAGATCGGGTTTTGCTCACTGTTTTTATACAGTAAGGGATGACTTTTCGAGCTGCTAAAGAATATTATTATACAAATTAAAAAAATTGTTGTGTCAGAATGGTTTTTTTTTAATTGACTGATAATAAATCATCATTTTTAATCCAGCTTTGTGGGAAGCAGGTTAATCCGATGCCTCAGTACTGTAGTACTGTAGTTACGAGTTGTACGCATTCCCGCAGCGATCCCGGTGGCGGAGGCGGAGGCGGCGGGCGTGGCGCTGGCCGTGACGGCGCGCGGCGGGCACATCGGCTTCCTGGAGGGCTGGTGGCCGGCGCGCGCGGCGCACGAGCAGTACATCGCGCGCCTGACGCTGCAGTACTTCCGCGCGCTGCTGCAGGCGCCCGCCGCGCCCTCCTGCTGACATATCCCCGAGCCCACCAGTGCTGTGATGTACGTTATACACACCTTAGTTATAGTTGTACGAGGTTGCATAGTATATATTGTAGTTGCGTACGTTGTATGATTCGAGTCGCGGACGGACGGTTCGCGGATGAGGGCCTTAATAGTCGTTAGTGATCTGCGGATGAGAGCCGCGGGTTTAGTATTGTATACTATTATTATACACGTTATATTTGGTGCATTTCAAATCGTTTAATATTATTTAAGTGTTACGTCGGGTCGAGAGTCGGACTGTCGGTATAGAGGCGACTCTATACCGACATCAGATGATTGCCTACGCTGTATCAAATATTTATCGAAATAATTTATGTACATAATGATTTTAACTGTGACTAACACGATAGGTAACTATATCATTTACAAGATAGTTTTATTGTTAAGTATTCTGCTTACAAAAGACAATTATTCATCTAAATTAAAGTAATGAGATACTTCGCTCTTGTATTTACGCGCTGCCAACGATGCTACTACGATATATTCACAGAAATTATTGGAATAACTCGTTTGTGATAGAAAACGGTTATCGTTAAAACTAAAATTTGCCTGAAGTCAATTCTTCAGGCAAATTTTAGTTTTAACGATAACCGTTTACTTAAGAGCTTTGCGGAAATATTTTTTCTATACAGGCTGTCCTAGTTAACGGAGCACATAGGTCGATTTTAGCTATTTAGGCGGCCAAAATTATTTAGAGTTGTATTTTGTTTTTTTAAAAGATATTCTAAATATAGTAATAGACATTTGTGTAATTAGCATGTTTTAGTTTTCAAAAGTCAAAACTATTAAACAAAACGTAAAAATAGTACAAAGTACAAGGTGTAAATGAGAATATGACGAAGCTATTTGACAGTGATTCTGTATATATATGATTTTGATATCCTGGGTGCAAACATTTTTATTTAAGGATTTATGATTTTTCCGAGGCAAATATTTGTTAATTGCGATTTTTTTCCGACTGATTAAAGAAGAGTTTACTCTAGATTATATACAATACATTGGAAATTTCCTGGTCAACTTTGATTGACTAAATAATCTTCGAGATATTTAAACCATTTATTAAAGTTTTTCTTCCGACTTTGGTAAATCTTGCAGTTCATTTGATCGTAAAAATAGCGACGGGTAAATAAAATACTAATTTTAAACCAGAATTACCTAAAACAAAAAAAGCAAATTAGTATACCAAAAATTAATTTGAAACAAATAGAAAACAACCCCTTAACTTTTAAACATCTCTTGTCGAACAGCAGCGGCTGTCCGCTATCAAAATATATGATAAAGTACTCGTACACCTGAAGAATATAAAACGAAAAAAACATTAGGCGAGAGGAGGCGAAAATATGACAAAATGATGAATTAACAACAAAAAACACAAGGAAATAAATAAATTATACAGGACTTTTAAAACTGGACAGATACTATAAAAACAAGTTTTAATGTGCCAAATACGTCATATTATAAGAACCTGAATTACTTAACCGATCACAATCGTTGCGAAATATCACGTGCAGTATTTACGAATTATTTTGGTTTAACACCTTCACCACCTGCGAGTGCTCGATACAATAACGTGCTACCTTCCTAACGATTGAGTTTCAAATGCCGGAGCACGCGCACGGGGCGTATTGTTGGAAGGGGTGATCAATTCTTGTAACAGGTTGCGTTCATTTTAATTACTTTTGGTAACTAGCCGTTTTTGAAATTTGATTTATGGCCAAGCCGGAGTTGGGAAATAGGGTAGTTATGACAGTTATCAGAACAAATATATCGTTCCGCGCTAGTGTCAAATCATGGATTTTGAGAACTAGTTCTATATGACGTGAGAGAGCGGCGCTTGTCCACATTTGGCAGCGGGGGACGCCTGACAATGACGCCTCCGGTTGGCTTATTTCTCTGAGAATCAGGCCCATATTGGCGTATGGGCCAAATCATAGAAATCTTAATAACTAGTCAATAG
The DNA here is from genome assembly GCA_905147285.1 of Hypena proboscidalis. Lineage (NCBI taxonomy): Eukaryota > Metazoa > Arthropoda > Insecta > Lepidoptera > Erebidae > Hypena > Hypena proboscidalis. The sequence continues at coordinate 105,241 of LR990127.1, forward strand.
AAATGCTATCGACTATCTTTTAACACTGGGACGCATGTCTCCGGTTTTCAAATACCACTACATAACCAAACAATAAAAACACAATTTCGCCTACACATACATTTTGTATTGCTGCAAACAAAATTATTCTTTTTGCGATGACATTAAGCAATATTTTCTAAAAACGAATAATCTTTAGGGGCGCGGCTTCTGCAACCAATAATAAACATGTGCAAAAAGCAGAGAATGATATCGGGCGCTCATTTTCTCTAAAGAATAGTGCAATGCAAAGTTCAAAATACACATATCGATAATTATAATTTTCCGTTGAGCGTAAATCGCCAAAGAGTATCGCAACAATAGATAACTATTTATTGCAAGTGTTTCATTCCTCACCTCGCTTTTAGACGATTTATTTATGAGAAAAGGAATACAATAATTAAAGGTCGATAAGGTTAGTAAATTTTTTTATTAAGTTGTAAAAATCTTAAAGGCCAAGCTCCAATACTTCACCTTACGGGGAAAAAACAATGAACAAATAATCAAATAGAGCAATAGTGGTACAACAATGAAGATTAAACAATTGTGCGCCAAAATAAATTAGGAAATAATAAGTGCAACATCAGAAGTTATTTCATTAGTATCATCCATATTACATATTTCTTTGTAAGTAAGCAACGAGTTAATAGTTTAGCATCTTTACTATTGCAACAGAATATAAAAAAGCCAGCGTCAAATAACAAACGTACCGGTTAATATATTCACTTCTGAATTGTTGACTGTGCTTCTAATCTTAGGAGAACGTTTCTTTCTTAATTTTAGAGATTCAACACCTGTCCGCTAATAAAATAAAACAAAACAAAACTTTTTAAATTCAGCAACTAATTTAATTAAGAAGCGTGATGAAAATAATAAATTTATCACTTTTATCGTGCATTTATAAGTGATTTTTAAAAATAACACTACACTACCCATAAATGTTATACTTTTCCAAAATAACGTAATCTTTCTTATCAATCAAGCAATAGAGGAAAGGCGGGGTTTTTAAGTTTTGGGCCTATAACACATTTTTATTCTTACCGTAATGAGTTTCCATATGTCAACTGTCGGTACAGCTGATTTGATCAAAGTCCGTCTTTTTGTTGACAAGTTAAATTGTTCATTTGTGAAATGAACAGAACAAATTCTGCTATAGTTTGTCGGGAACCAATTTTTTTTTCCAGTAGCAGATATCCATTTATCTTTAATATCTGGATCTTTTGGAAACCTGTAATAATAGCATTAGAGAAGGTAAACAGATGCATATGAAAACGTATCGAACCGATCCAACTTAATCCATATCCTTACAATACGTAATATAATAATAATAGTAATATGCATAAGTACCTACTTCATTATTTTAACATTAAAAATATTTGTTAAATTCTATTTCATACATCTTTAATTCTAATATTTAACGAAACATCATAATATTTCATTCCCATTTCGGCAAAACTAGATATTAAACTAAAAAGTAATAAATTATCGATACAAAAAAGTAGTGGCACGTCACTAATTCGCGGCCAACTCATGCAGTGCGTTCCTTGAATTTACGTCAGCGGCGATATTGTTTCTCCGCACCACCCTAGGTTGACTGTTAGAGAATGCCACTAGGCATTAAGTCCACCTATGTACCATTTTGTGTGCAAAAAGTTAAATAAATAAATAAAGATATTGGTTATTACGCTATGGCTATGATTCCATTGCTGCTTTTAGCATTTGTCATAATAGACATGAACAAACATAAGTATTAATGGTTATTGAATTGAGAAAAAAAACTTTTTTCTGTGATAATCATAGTAGCGGCGGTGAGAATATTTGATTTGACTATATTTATAAAAAACTACATTATTTCATAAATTAAGTACTTACATATGAAAAGTTATCCCTTTATTTGTTAAGTTAAAATTTTTGGAAGAGTTTCCGCAGTTGGATATGCTGCAAAGCACCATGTTTACCTCTGCGCGTCCCAAACAACACTGGTAACCACGAGAACTCCTCAACTCGCACTTGTGTTCGACTAGACACATGCGCGGCGACAAGGTTTTTAAGATTTGCCTTGTTATTAATATTTCTATGGGCCAAATGTAGTAACAGTACGAATTCAGTAGGTAATAGTATAATACAGGTTTATTCCTTGAGTGTGTTAATGTGTAAAATCGCTGCATTGGGATCTTTTGGTCTAGCACAACCGAGTTATGCCAGGCAATTTAATTTTGACTTTGTTTCAATAAGTCCAGTCCTACACGCTCCATATTGCTTTCGCAAACAAAATGTGCAAATTTCAATGCAAGCACATTTTAATTTGCGCAAGTAAGATAGAGCGTGAAACCGCCAAAACCAACTGTTTTCGCAAGTAAAATTAGAGAATTAAATTTGTTACAGAATTGCTTTGCAAAACTTGTATCTTGAAAATGAGTCAACTTTAGATAATGTTGGTCAAAACTACATATTGCGATCTCAATGTATCTACAGACGATCGAACGTTTTCTGTGCCAATTCCAACTACATACAAGGTCAGGTTACTTAGTAAAATGATTGTTATCATACGATCTATAGCACATTTCTGCGGCGAAAGAATGCCAAGGCAAGGACAAAATATTTCTATCCCTGAACTTTGTGTCTATATCGTTGTCCCGTTTTGACGGGCTGCTATTGGTCGTCAAGAAGTTCTCGACGGCCAATTGTATTGGCAGTGAGGAGACGAGCAGTTTCAGAGTGATAGAATATTAAACATTTAACTTCATTAATAAAGCACAGTATCGCTTGAGAATCTTGGAAGGAGCACTGCGACGACTCACGCGCTGCGGCGACGCTCAAGCGATACTATGTAGTAACTAAGGTAAAATTTAAAATTCTAGGACACTGAAACGCTCGTCTCGTCGCTGCCAATTTTATTCAGAGTGGCTTGAGCCTAAGTGTTTGCTGTGTGATGGCGCCGCACATGTTCCATAGTCTGTAGCTACTACAGAAGCGCAGTCGCAGTATCTGCCCTGCAACCATACCAGATTTGCAAAAAAACATGTTGTGTAAATGTTACATACGGACAGAGCAAGTTAAATAAAAGCTTGTAATGGCACCGTCATTCTCTTTCATATTTTACGTAGGCCTATATTATATAATATTATTATATGTTTTGAAGGTGCTTTTCCCGGCGAACAGAATAATGATATGATTAATAGTATAATGTATAAATGGCACACAGCACACAGTCGCGGCGCATCGCTCGCTTCCCTCGCCCGCTTGTTGCCTTTTGTAAAAGCGATTTAAATTATAAGTCTATCATTATGTACAGATTGGTCCAAATAGTTATCTAAAGACTCATATCAAGTCCATGTTTGTTGCTAAAGTTTGTTAAATGTGCTTATTGTTACAGCAGATAGTAACATTATGGCCTTTGTGAAAATAAAAGAACTTTTGGTTTGAGTAATATTTATTATTTCAAGTAATATTTGCTATTAGTACCGCGCTATTTGGACCAGCTTGTATGGGTGCGATAACAATAATTATATTGTGATAAGCTCCAATTACAAAAACTTTGGATTAATTACACTTATTATTGTGATAAATAGTACACTAGTTAAATTCAGCTTAAATATACATTGTACAGTTAGAAGAATTGACTTGTAAACACCGGCCGAAAGTAAGGGAATAATTATGTGCAGTGTTAACTAATTTCAATTGTAGACTAGATCATCACAGTTAGTCATGCGGTTTACTACGGCCGTGAGCGAACTATGTATCAAGAACATAAAATGACTGCATAACAAAGGGTTATAATAATAGTCTATAACTGAAATTGGTTGAGGCTGGTCTCAAAGACTCGCATATATTATTCGAAGGTTTGGTGTTTGGTGCCTTCTTCGGGCCGCTAGACTAGCATAATCAATCGTCCATTTTGCACTTGTCGTGCGAGCCCAGGCAAATGTGTACACCTTAGCTGTATACCCGCCAGCAAGCGGGATTGATGGCGGCCTCGCGACTGCCAACACTACCGAGCACCAAGGATGTGCTATCGAGTAACATTACCCGTATGCTACAAAGGATCGCTCGCACGCAAATATTTTCGAACAGGAGTTAACGTGGCTTCTTTAAAAAGTACCTCCGCCACGGGCCTTGCTAATAATGCTGGCTAAAGATCTGTATAGTTGGTTCGCGCCGTCATCACTACCCACTGGCAGAGCCCGCGGGATGACAGCCAAGACACCGAGTGCCAGCAGAGGAGCATACCCGGGACGGCATGCCAATGACATCCTTGCTGCTCCGCGCCGCCATTGGTTCATTAGTTGACACGGTTTGCCTGCGCTCGCAAATTTAATAAATATAATAGATGGTTTTATAATTATAAGATTTAGTTTGTGATGCGAATGTGAATAGTTCTGTCGATAGTCGACAATCAAACTAAAGTGAGATTAACATTAATAAATTATGCTTTGTTATATTGCACACACTACGTGTGCACCATTTTAACTATTACACAACGGGTATTACTCACGTATTATTATAATAATACGTGAGTAATACCCGTTGTGTAATAGTTAAAGTGTGCACCATTGTTGAACAATATATTATACCTACAGTATTTTATTATAATAGTGCTATGATCAAGTTAATAAGTTTTAAAATTTTATTGGACTAGGGTAGGCTGTAAAGTTTTGAGCCCAAGTACCCCAAAGTATGACTAATAGCTAACGCTGCGCAACACCAGTCGTGAGTAGCTGTTATGACATAAACGCCAAGTTTCAGTGTGCGTCAGAATGGCTGGTTGTCTATGGCGTTGGTCTATGAGAGTAGATTCGAAAATTGCTACATAATTGCTTATATTTGCTACATATAATAAATAATTGCTACAGATATCTATTTAGAAATCAAATATTTATTTTGACCAGCCAGCCTGACGTTTGGTTGGCTGGTCACCTCCTAGATTAAAGTCAAGCGTGCAGAGTTTTCCAAAATGTATTGCGTCAATAATTGCTACATATTTACTTCATTTCTCTAATTTAGTAGAAACATAATAATATGTTAAATAAAGAATGTAATAATTATTTAAATATTCCCAAGGAAAAGTGCCTGATACAATGATGTTGTTTGTGACGATGAAGAGAGGAAGAACTAAGTGTTTGCCATTATTATATTATCAGGCACTTTTACTTGGGATAATTTAAATAATTGCTACATTCTTTATTTAACATGTGTTTGAAGTTACAGCTAAATTAGAGAAATGAAATAAATATGTAGCAAATATTGACGCAATACATTTTGGAAAACTCTGCACGCTTGACTTTAAACTAGGAGGTCACCAGCCAACCAAACGTCAGGCTGGCTGGTCAAAATAAATATTTGATTTTTAAATATATATCCTATGTAGCAATTATTTATTATATGTAGCAAATATAAGCAATTATGTAGCAATTTTCGAATCTACTCTCATAGACCAACGCCACAGACAACCAGCCATTCTGACGCACACAAGTTTCATGTCATAAGCATCTTTACAATTTGAGTAATGAAATCGTGAACACCGCCGTCCGAGTGATCCGCGCCTCGCCGAGACGCAAGCCTTGCGGCATGGACCGTCCGGTCGACGCCGCAACGGCAGAGAACAGCCGCTTTTAGTTCGTTATTTGGACGCTGTCATGGTGGTGTTTAGGGCGTAATTACTAAAATAAAATGTGTTTCTTACCCGCATAACGCGACAAGTGCTACGCGCCGCGATTCCATACAAAACAGACGATAAGTACGAAAGGTACTTAGGCTCAAAACTTTTCAGCGTCCCTTCGTAGTTTACCCAGACGGAAAGAATGAGATGTGTAAACAATTTATATTGTTGACTCAGTGTAGATGACCACATTTTGATGACCAAAGAAATGAAGACTACAGCGATTTCATCACAAGTATTATTTATGATACTCTGTTATGACTTAAATATAATCAACATTACCTACTACTTAAATTTAGGACCAGTTTCAACAATGCCGCATATTTGTTTTCCGCCGCAAAAAAATATATTCTTACCGAATATAAAGCGCTTCACATACTGCAGCTACTGTGACATAATTTACATTTGAAAATAGAACACTGATGTCACTTTCATTTGTGTGTGCTATATTATTGTCAATGTTTATCCTACAAATAAAATTAATCTAAAACTTATGAAACTGGGCCTTAATAATTTGAATAAATTTTATTTTATATTATCTATTATTTCAACACCCTTAAAACTAATGAGGGTTTGGCCAATTGAAAGTTTTGTTGATAATAATAGTATCAAACGAGAAGCAACATTTAATGTTTCTTATCATGAAAGTGTGACCAATCTACCAATTAAATTAATGTAATTATTTTACATATGTATATTCCCTAGTTATTATTATTATTTAGTTGTATCGCTTTATATTCGTATGATTGAGGTTGTGAGCTGACACAAGCAGGTACGTGCAATCGCAACGACTGCTACTTGTTGTATCTCAAGTGTTAATGTCGCTCCGACACACTACGTGAACACGCCCGTGCTTGAAACATCTTTGTGAAACTAAATGATGCCCCTACCTACACTCGTCTCTTGCTTTCGATGTGTGAGGATGAGCTCGCTGTCGAAGGCGAGAGGTGCGATAGTAAAATGTCGCTGTTGGCACCATATCGAATAGTTCTCCAGAACACAGACCATTATACTTGCGGTACAGCACACAAAATGAGGCCAGGTCTCTCTGTATACACAGTGGCTCGATACCATTTGTGAGCTGGTCTTAGGACCGAGTCAAAGGCCGAAGCTGGTACTCAGGTGCTCCAGCCCATAGGTGGCAGCAGTACTCCACGTGCGGCCTTTGCCCCGAGGTTAAGTACCACTTGGGTCTATTGTTCATACCCACTATACTGCCGTGTTTAGGATATGTGCAGTAACTAGGTCTGACATGATTCCAAGAAAAACGCGGTTAAAGTTTTTAATTTTATTTTTTCTGTAGCTCCAAGTCCAGATATGTTATGATGACTTTTTATATATCAAAAGACAGGTTTTTTTTCGTAGAATAATACGAATGCATAAAAACGACATAATTCTTTAAGGTTAACTGATTAAAAGCAAAAATCTATAAGATTTATAACAGAAAAACAATTTTAATCATAACTGCAGTAAGTATATAAGTTACTGCACTTATGTTAAGGTACATTAACATACTGCTGTTTTACGTAGTCGTACATGGATGTTAAAATTTACTTAACATTAGGCATCAGTGCAGTAACTACGTAGTTACTGCATTCATGACAAGGTCTTCTTAAGTTAATATGGTATTATATTTATACCTTTAGTCAGAAAAATAATGAAATTAAACAAAAAAGGTACGTAAATTGCTTTATTATAAAATACTGAAAATTATTATTATCAATCACAATATTAATTAGGTACTTATAATTATAGTAACAATATAAAATTGAGAATCAAAATAAAAAATAACTAAAAATACTTCAAAAGTCAACAAAAATACAGTTCTTATTTATTTATTTGGCACATAATTTGAGATCATCTGATATTGAGCTTATTAATCGAAATAAATATAAATTAAAACTAAATATAAATATAAAAACGTATCTTTTACACTATCGTCGGAGTCTTCAAATATGTGCGTAGGTGCAGTGGTTTCAGATGGTTCATCATCAGCTGTATCATGTATAGACTCTAAACACTTTAAATCTATGTCCGTAGAATGAAGTGGCCCTCTCTTTTTATTCTTTAAGGCATCAAGATTGCTTCTCTTGATGGTAAATGGCAATGAAATAGGCTGTGTTTCGGGTTTTGATTTAACTAACGCTAAGATTAAATCTCTTCTAGACATCATCTTGGCCTGAAATCAATTAAAATTTTGTATGTTAAGGTAAATAGGCAAAGGCAAAGGTAGGTAGTAGGTAGAAGGCATAGGTAATAGGTAGGTGTAGGTATTTATCTAGGATAGAGGACGACCTCTGCTAGTACTTCCAGCCACATCTGAGTTGTTAGTATATCTCTTTCACTAATCTACTTTCATTCATTCTTTCAACATGACCAAACCACCTAAGCATACCTTTCTCAATCCTAGTCACTATTATCATCTTTCAAACCACAACGATCTCTTATCACACTATTCGTTATCCTGTCATTCAAGGTTACACCACACATACTACGTAAGTACTACTTACTACCACACAAACTGAATAAGTACTTATTAATATTCTATATAGAGATTACTTTCATTACATTTGTTAAGTAAACTAAGTAAATATATATTTCATTTCAATACCTACATAACACTTTATAATTCTATAACCTAAAGTAGGCACCTAATAATTAAATTTAATAACATAATATGAATACTAATAATTAAAATGTATTGTGGATAAAATATCTTTACATAATACCTACTAAAATATATACTTACTAATTAACAAAAAAACTTACCGCGTAAAATAAACTGAAGCTAACGAAACACACAACATACCCTCCCGGCACGAACGCAACTTCGCGAAGCGCAAGGATGACCCTGATGACCCATCCCCGCGCGTCTGCCCCGCGCTCACCTTAGTAGTTCCCTAGCATTTTTGCAGTAACTCACTGATTTAACACAGGATTTATGGCGTTCTATTGAAAATGATGTATGATTTGCTTAGAATAAATGCAGTATATTGTAATATAGTAGAACTTGGTATGTAAGTACGTGTACGAAAATATAAACTTTCTACGAATAAACGCAGTAGGTATCTAATACATACTGCACTTATAAGTAACTGTTCCATATGAACCCGTACACCATAATAAGTATAAATGCAGTAACTATAAGATACTGCACTTTTAAGTAGGAATTTACGTATGTACTCTATAAATCATAATAAAATATGAGCAGTAACTTTGAATACTGCATTTATTTGTAGTTTGATAATATACCTCAATGATCAAGTGGTGCCGTATCTATGATTACTGCACATAAGTTAAGCATATTAAGAATTGAAATCCTAGTTACTGCGCTTTTGCTTCCTGGATTTCATGGTTAGAAAAGGAATTTTGATACAGGAGTGAGAACAAAATATAGAGTTTTTTTTCCTCATTCCAAATATGTACTTAACTCAATTTCGTCAAAAACCCTAGTTACTGCACATATCCTAAACACGGCAGTATAGTACCCTGTATATAAGATTTAGTTTTGGAAATGAGAACATGAGTTTATAATAATATTGACATCCACTGTTAGTGTATTCGTACGGTTTCGCTATTGTAAGTCTAGCACGGCGATGTTATTTTGTGTTGAAATGTTTGCTGTATTTAATATTTATTAATAGAATTTGTTATCTTTTATTATTATACATGGTTTTGTTAAAATTAGCGACACTACTGGTTACCTTACACATGAATTGTGATTAATATTGTTTTGTAACTCCATGTTTATATTGTATGAGCTTAAGACATTCAAAGTTCCCTTAGGCCGTTACATGATTAAGCGGTGCAGGAGTGGCGCGGTTACATATTGTAATAGAAATATCAGGCGCTCGCTACCGAAACAACCACCGGCCGAAACGTTCCCACACCGAGTAATCAGGGAACGACCTTATTCATTAATATACCGATACAAATGAAAATTGCCTAAAATAATGTAGAAATTTTATTATTATCTAAATATTAAGGTACAAGACTCTTCGCTATCGCGTTATCAGAATACAACGAAACTAAATAAATTTTATTATATAAAAAGATATAATATAAATATACATTATTATATTACAAAATGCATTTTTCTATATTACGTACCTACAATAAATAACTAAATATTCAAGACTGAGAATAGTTTCAGTTCGATTACATCATGGACATGTTGTTTGGAGCAGTAGTAAAACGGACGCAACGCACAGTAATCCGACTTCTTGATGCAAGAGCCACATTAACGAAGGATACTGGCGGAAACAATACGTTTTAGTACGCGCTTGGCGCAGTTCAGAGTTGATCTTTATAAAAAAAAATTATGTTAGAATAATAGTAAAGAATGTTTACCTTTAAATGGGATACAGGTGGATACGACATTGAATTTAAACACAGATTCAGATTCAAGACGTGGTCATGTTCAACTTAACAATGGACGATATTGCTAGAAGTTCAGCCACCAGATGTTGCTCAGATAGGTGATGAATTGAAATGGGCGGCTGTAATTGGTGCAGAAACAAATTTACTGATTGCATAGGAATTTTGACTGGTGAATTTTTTTAATATTTTTGATTTTAAGTTTTCCTTGCCTACCAAGTGATGTGTTTGTTGAAGAGACTCGATCTTATTTATTAACGCTACCGATTGCTGTCATAAAATACAGGATTCCTGGTTGAGTAAGCATATTTTCAAAAACCTTTGAATGTAGTATAAATTGCTTTACTTGAGTTACTCCTTCGAACTAAGGCGCTAGAACAAAAGGGCCATTCTTTGTAGTAAACGCGCACACTTGTGTCTTAGTGGGGTCCAATTGGACTAGGTTAATGCCTCTGAACCGGTCACAACTTGTGTGTGAAATCGAATTCAGACACAAGATGTCTATCAATGAGAAGTCTTTCATACAATGAACCCCGAGAGACATTTTGTTAGCTCGCGTTCTGTGCCTCACCCGTACTGTCCTCATCCGCATAGCAATGCATGTTCTCAATAGACTGATGAGCAGGATAAATAGCGTCGAGGAGAGCACCGTACATATACCGAATAATTGTAATTAGAGTGAGGTTCGCAATAACAAAACGTCGTGTAAACGACGTCGTAGTACCAATTTAACTAAAAGAGTGTGTAGTAACAGAGCTTGCATCAGTCAGCGTCCGGGTCGACGCCGAGCGCGCGGCAGAATGCCAGCACTAGCTCCTCGGCGCGCTCCAGGCGCTCCGCCCGCTGCTCCCCCTCGCCCCCGCGCGCCGCCCCTCCCAGGCGCTCCAGCGCAGCCGCGAACAAAGCCACGCGCGCCTCGTCCCCTTCCTCCCCCGCATCGTCGGGTGCCCGCGCCCATGACCACTCCGATTCCGACTCGGAACCTGACGACGCCAAGTCTGCAACTGGAAGTACGGTTTCATTTAGAAAGTACTTGGTCTGGGAAAATAAGAATCCCTCTGAGAATCACGCTTTAACTCGAGAGAGATGCTCTCGAGTTATAGCGTGCCCCTACATATTTATAATGTCTTGAGAATTTATTTACGTCTAGCATAAGACGTAACAGGGTAATCGATCAAGATGCGATTTAAAGAATACTCACCATCGAGTCTTGGGGAAGGCCTCGAACCTTTGCGCACGAGGTCGGTCCAATGGTGCGCGTGCAGCGCCGATCGCACGCGCTGCATGCCAAGCTCCTCCGCTGACAGCGAGTCGTCGGCATCATCGGCGTCGTCGGCGTCGCTGGCTTGCTCTCGTCGCGGCACTACGTCGGCGGTGCGCGCGCGCGCCCAGGGCGCCAGCGCTGCCGCCGCCGCGCCGCCGTCGCCGGCCAGCAGCAGCACTCGCACGTCGGCGACGCTCCACGCCGCGCACGCCGCTCGGCGCTCCGCATACGATTCGCCGTTAGATAACTGTAAGTTTTTACGTAAGTAACTCTAGACGTCTAGTATGTTTTAATCAGAGAAGTATGGATTGAAGATCTTCATCATCATCTACTGCCCGTTTCGTCCACTGTAGAGTATTGGCCGTTGCTTATGCCTCTCTTTACGGTCCTGTGCTGGCCGCATCTAGGACGACCTGCAATCTTTATTATATCATCAGCCCATCGTGCTATCGGACGACCAACACTCCGTCTGCCTTCCATTGGGTGCCACTCAGTGAGTGAATTCACCTTAATTTAATTTCAAGCATGCAACAATTTAGTTGGCCCTTTGTGCAACTCTCAGCTTTTAAACGTCCATGTCTCTGAGCCGTGGAAAGACAAGTCTTAAGGGATTGTGGCACTGTTCTGGAGCACAACACATAATCCAATTTACCAAACGTAGCCCAACCCAGCTGTATTCTCCTGCAGGCCTTTTTAACTTGGTGTTCTTTGCCATGTCCCAAATAAACATACCCATCAACCATCTCCTGTTCTTCATTATCAACGATCATTATTAAGAATTTATGGACAATGTTATGTCAAATATAGATAAAAGAAATCCTGTGTGTGCGGTCTTTTGCGATATGACGCAGGCATTCGATCACGTTGATCACAATCTCCTAAAAAATAAACTGGAGCGTTACGGTATTAGAGGTAACATGTTAAAATTAATAGTGTCATACCTATCGGATAGAAAGCAGTATACAGCTTTATCAGGCTCCAATATCCAATCCAAGGAAGAAAATATAACCACCTCTAGTGAACGAATGGTTAGATATGGGGTGCCACAGGGCGGTGTACTAGGGCCATTATTATTTACCCTTTACATAAATGACCTACCTACAGCAGCAAATCACCCTATTATTTTATTTGCGGACGATAGCACTTTAACTGTAGCATGTAAGACCATAGATAATTATGTAAATGACATCAACAATTCATTATCTCTTATAATTTTATGGATGAATAATAATAATTTAAAAACTAACTTAGAAAAACACATTTAATGCATTATAGTCAAAGGCCTTCCTCTTTGCAAAACCAAATCATTGTTAAATATGGAGATACTAATGTTTCAGCAGTGAATAATGTTAAGTTTCTAGACTTAACAATTGATGAGAAACTAAACTGGAAAGTACACTTAGAGCAGTTATCTAACAAATTAAGTAGTAGATCGTATGCACTCCTTAAACTTGCACCAGTTGTAAATATACCAACAACACTAACAACCTATCATGGTCTCATAGAATCCATACTGAGATACGGTATCATGTTCTGGGGCAACTCAGTTGATAAAGATATGATGTTTACGTAGACCAGGGTAGATCCCTTTAAAAATGATAAAAAGTCAAAAAAATAATAGTAGGATGAAACCCATTAGAAAAGAAGGAAAATATTACAAAAATTTAAGGAAAAATAATTTACGGGCGATCTGAGGTCAGGAAGAGGGGAAGGGGGGAGTTTTAAGGGTAAAAAACGTTTTTTCTCGATTTCCGGCAAAACTAAGTCCTATGGAAAAAAATCAAATGGCAAAGTTGTTGGTAATAAAAAGATCTAAAACTTTTGTATTTACACTTATTCATATAACCTCAAAATTTATGTGAAAATTTATGTAAATCTTCTCAGAAAATGCAAGATAAAAATCGAAAAAAACTATTAATATATAATTAATACATACAATTTTGAGTTATTTATTAAAATTTACACTTTAATTAGGTACTCGAAAAACGTAAGATTACATGTTACATTGATAAAATATTAATTTTATTAACTAATTTGTTTGTAAATAGCTCAAAATTGTATATATTAATAGATTTTTCCGATCTTTGTTTTGCATTTTCTGCGAAGATTTACTATAGTAACATATATATATATTTTTTCATCATCGGAAGGTAGAGATTTCAACGAACAGAAAACATACCAATTTTCTTGAAAAAAGCTGTTATTTTGACGGGTGAATTTTCGATCGAAAATTAGGGTGCCTTTTCGATATTAGTTCAAAATAAGGTGAACAAAAATAAATATTTCTAATCAAATAAATTACAGCGTATTTAGGACATAAAAAGGTAAGTTTTCACCAAATTTCGTGAAAAAAAATATTGTTTCTAAAAGATAAAAATAAAAAACCAAAAACTTGTTTTTTTTAATTTTCACATAAATTTTGAGGTTATATGAAAAAATAGTAAATACAAAAGTTTTAGATCTTTTTATTACTAACAACTTTGCTATTCGACTTTTTTCCATAGGACTTTTAGTTTTGCCGGAAATCGAGAAAAACCGTTTTTTACCCTTAACCCCCCCCCCCTCTTCCCCTTCCCGACCTCAGATCGCCAGTAAATTATTTTTCCTTTAATTTTTATAATATTCTCCTCCTTTTATAATGGGTTTCATCCTACTATTATTTTTTTTGGTTTTAAAAATTATCGACTCTGGGCTAACGGGGTATGTTTGGTTTACAAATTACGGACAGCTGTAAGCCGTATTTTCAAAAATATAATATTCTTACGTTACCTTCACTGTAATTACATATATGAAATAGCAGTATTTGTGAGGAGCAACCCTCAACTATTTGCAAAGATGTCTGATAAAACAATTCGTAATCGCCGTGACAATCAACGTCTATGTATGCACGCTGCTAAATTGGCTCTTTTGAGCAAAAGCATTTTTTGTATGGCTCTAAAAATCCCATAAAAATCTCATAAATTACCCAATGTATATAAGGACCTAAATTTCAATTTGTTTAAACGTAAGTTAAAACGCATGCTTATTTCGAAATGCTATTATACTGTATCTGATTATTTTAATGACAGACATATGATCTGAATGTATTGAATTTTGTATCACTCTATTGGGATTTAATTTAACTGACGTAATATTTAACTTCTTGACATTAACTATTTGACATAATAAATACAATATTTTTTTTTTTATTGCATTAAATTTATTATATATAATGATTATTATTTTGGATCGTAATGAATATTATAATTAAGGCATGATAAAATATTATTTGATTTTTTATGAATTTATAATTTTGTATGTCCTTTACAAAGGACAGAGCATGTTGAGACATAAACCACAATGTAACACCAAAAACCTACACATGTTGGAACAAAATAAATAATCTTTTAATCTTTTAATCAACCAATCATTATTTAGTTGTGGACATATACTGGGTGGCGCAAAAGTACTGGCACTAAAGAAAATACTTTTTTTTTTTTTATATGACATTTTCTGTCATTCTGTTGTTGAAAATTGTGTAGTGAACAAATGTAAAATACACTGAAAATAAACATGGACCGTTTTACTCCCCAAGAACGTGGAATAATTGTGTCAATGTTCTTACGGAATAATTCATCAGTGATAAGAACACAACGTGAATTTCGTCGACGATTTCCCCACCGTCCGGCACCGATTGGTCGCACAATTCGACGCTTTGCCACACGCCTTGAAGCAACTGGCTCAACATTGGATAGACCTAAGTCTGGGAGACCAAGAACAGGCCGTTCAGTTGAAAATATCGATGCTGTGCGCGAAGATGTGGAAGAGTGTCCAGAAACATCAACGAGGTGACGTGCCACGCAATTGGGCATTTCCAGACGGACCCTGCAGCGTATTTTGGTGAAAGACTTAAAGATGTTCCCGTATAAAACTCAAATGACTCATCAGCTGCTGCCTGCTGACCACCGAGCTCGTCTAGATTACTGCCAGCGCGTCATAAACCTCAACCTTGAAGAGGATGATTTCCTTCAAAATTGGTTATGAGTGACGAAGCGCATTTCCATCTCTCAGGGCATGTCAATAAGCAGAATACTCGGTTCTGGGGCACTGATAATCCGCGCATTATTCAAGAAACACCTCTACACCCACTAAAAGTTACTGTATGGTGTGGCATCTGTGTTGACAGAGTGATCGGACCCTATTTTTTCGAAGACGCTGGAGGCAATGCGATAACTGTCACTGGAGAACGCTACAGAACCATGTTACGTGAGTTTTTGATACCCAGTTTGGACGAATTGGGGCTGGAGCACATCTGGTTTCAACAAGACGGCGCTACGGCACACACAGCGCGCGACACTATGGACTTAGTGAGGGACGCTTTTCCAGACCGAGTTATCTCTCGTTTTGGCGATTTGCCTTGGCCTGCAAGATCACCCGATCTGACCAGTCCAGACTTCTTTCTTTGGGGTTTTTTGAAATCTCGGGTGTATGTGAACAAGCCACAGACTCTCGCAGCTCTAAAAGAAAACATTCGTCAAGAAATAACGAACATATCGCAGGAAGTGTTACGGCAAGTTATGCAAAATGTCATAAATAGGGCTCAAATGTGTATCAACTCTGGAGGTCACCATTTAAAAGACATCATCTTTAAATCCTAATGGTACGAAATTTAATGGCACAAATATACATTTAAAAAAATCTAAATCTAGTTTTCTAATTTAGAAAAAATGTTATAGCTGAACCAAATAGGGTCTTTACTTTTGCGCCACCCGTTACATCTTTAGGCCGACAGTTAAAGATGCGCCATTAGATCTCTCAACATAGTTTGGAGATCAACCAGGGACTCCGCAAACAAAACCAGGTTGTCAGCGAACTTAAGGTGTGACATGAAGACGCCATTTATGTTTATGCCCTTTTTTGCCTAGTTAAGTCACTTAAAGACATTTTCCAAAGCAGCTGTAAAATAGTAAAATAAATATTTTACTGTGTGAAATAGTATCTCCATGCCACACTCCTTGGCTGATGAGGGCATGCAATTCCGGAATTCCGGAATTCTGGACCATTTTACTGATTTTTCCAGTTCCGGAAATGAGAGGAAAAATTCCGGAATTCCGATATTTTTGTCTTTTGTATTTTGATGATTATTTTCTTCTAAACGCACGCAATCTAACGTCTGTGGATTATGACACAAACTGCAAGTCGAATGGGCAACACGCGCGCGTCACACCGATCACGGCGCACTAATACTTACCACTCCGGTACTGGTCAAAGTCGTTCGTAACTGATATCGCTCAGTCTCGGTCTTCCATACCCAACGAACTAGGTTATTCCTTTAGTTTGTCCGCTCTTTGTTTGTCCATCCCCACTATCCACAGTGTCATCCCACACTCACCTTGACCAAAGAAAGGCAGATCGTTTGGTCGTTCTGATATTGCTCCCGTTGCTTGTTACAAAATTATGAGATGGTTTACTTTTATCCACAGTTTTTGGTTTCTTACTATTTTAACGCAAATAGATTATTGTAAATAATACCTATGTATGTTTACTGGTGCAATTAAAACTAATTTGTGTTTGATGTAAAAAAAACTGGTTCTTAATATAAAAATAATAGAAAATAATTAAAAATAGCTTAAACATACAAATTCAAATTCAAATCATTTATTTTCATAGGCCCCAGGAGGCGCTTGAACACGTCAAAACATTACAAAAAATGATATAAAAATAAATCATAAATAATACTAAATTATACTAATTACAATGATTTGAATAACCGGGGCTCAGATTAATTTTAATCAAACTGTTTAGAATCGAATTAAAATCAATCCAAGTACCAGCTCCGATGGGTATTGCATTATGAGAAGAGCTGGTGAGAAACTCATGTGCACCATCTTTTAAAATGAAAAATATAACAATATAAAAGTACATAAAAAAATCACATAAGAAGAGCAATTCATTTCCAAATACTATTATCATTTATGTAGTCTGAAATACTATAGTAAGCTTTTTGACATACGAGACGCTCATTGGATGCATGTACAGTATAATAATGAGTGAGTGGCAGTAGATAAAACAAAACATAGAAGGTAGTTCACGTCGTTTATCCGTAGGAGCGCTCTTTCGAACTAGTTCGTTCGTGAACGAACTAGACACAACATTACCGGTGGTCAAGAAGTCACCCAAAAAACGTTGCCGTGAGTACACGTCGCCTGACGTTCGGCAAGTGGAGGCGTACATATTTACGTTTTAAGACTTATTGTGCTTCTCCTTGAAATCTTGCTTTATTTAATTGTTTACTAGCTTCTGCACGCGACCCGTGCGCGTGTTATGTCGATAAAAAGTAGCCTATGTCCTTTCTCAGGTTTTGAACTATCTCCATACTAGAGATGATTAATATAGCTATCGACCAATAAATCAGAGTATATTTTTTATATGTTTTGTAATTGTTGAGTTACATTTTGTTTTATATAAACCTTGTTGATTTTACTAATGTGAGAAAGTTTAATTATAAGAGAAAATAATGGCCAAATAATTTGTAGCTCAAATGATTATTATAAGGCTGATTTATTACATTTTATTTGATTTGATACATTGTTTTTTTATTTTCCTAGATAGAGAAAGGACCACGAATCAAATATAAACCAAAAGAGAGTGAGAAATAAAAAAAAAATAAAAAATGACAATTCCGGAACCAATTCCGGAATTAGCCGGTAATATCGGATCTCAGTTCCGGAATTGAGATCCTTCCGATATTGCATGCCCTACTGATGATCTGTTGAGTTTTAGAGTGAAACTGAACCTGCATTGTGGCCGAATCAGACAGTTCCTAACACACATCTATGTGTTAACCATGCACAGCGCAGCGGAGAGTTAAACACGGCCGTGTTATAGGACTTTTCATACAGTTCTGGGTTTTACAAGGAATATAATTATGTTCTTGTAATACCCCTTAACAAACAAACAACAGTCAGCCTGAGTCAGCATTCCAGTCCCTTACAATGTTACTTATTTCATCAGTAAGTTTAAATAATTGTTTTTGTACAATACCAAAACTAGCTGCAAAAATAAGGTATACACAATGTTGAGTGGATATTTTGTTAAACAACATTTAATCTCAACTTATGTTCCTTCTTATGATGCTGAGCAGATATTTGGCCGCTATGATTGCATTTTGCAGCTTATTAATTACATTTAAATAGCGAGTGGAGAGTATACAAATTATTATATTCATTGTTCACTGTACACACAAATATTATTTTACAGCACATATCTCGTCTGTTAGAAAATAAGTAAGTTTACTGGCAAAGGCTCTTGTAATATAAGGGTTGGGGGGAGGGGACAGGTCAGCAAAATGTGACTAGTTGTTCCACACAGTTCCTAAATATCCTGATGTCACATCACATTTCAAAATCTCAGGTGTGATCTTCTGATGAAAAACAAACGGATAATTCCGAAATTATGTAATAAAACAAAACCATATTCTTATCCCAATATGGCAAAGTCAAAAGGAAGAGTAATTAAGGTTAATATTGTATTTTAGGACAACATACCTCATTATCGTTTATGTAAATAATATGCGCTTCCACAGTTTCTGGATTAAGGAGTAACTGTGCATCATCAGTGAGGATGTGCACTCTTACGTCTGCGCGGTAGTACTTGTTGTCCAGCCTCCACACGCGGTCGCGGCACTGCTCCTCTTTCTTGTACTCCTCCGTTACATCTTTGGTTATAAGTTCTGAAAACCAGTAAACACAGATGAGTATGTCACGGCAACTGCAAAAAAGCAACGCAGCCACAACACAACTAGTTTTACCAACCATACATTACTGATGATGCCTCTAGCTCATTTTCAGCGCTTATTAGCAGAACCGGCAATGTATCAATTTCAGGCATACTTATTAATATTTATAAAATATTACATAAATACATAATTATTCCACAAATCAAACAAATTTAATTGTAGTGCAAATTGTTTGTATTCCACAATCCAGACATAAGTTTGACATTTGAACTGTTTGAAGTTTGAAGTGTAGTGTCACAAAATTGTGTGTTTAAAGCAAAGACCTTATACCCTAAAACTAGACTGTGTACCATAATTTTTTGTTTAGCTAAAATGAGATTTATTACATTACAATTAGGGTAGCTATTTTCTTAAAAGCGGTAACTAGCTAAAAGCGGTCCAGGTGAGAGGCTCCCGCCGGTAGTGTGTCCTTGTCTGACATCTTGCCAGCTCAACTAACCTTAGGGTTTGGTAGATATGGTAGAAAATTAAATATTATTCTTTTTTATGTTTTAACAAAACGAACAATTCATGAACTATAAAACGTATATAAATATCTTTATAGTCCTTATAATTAATAATCACTTTGTAGTATTATAACAAAAAAACATTAATACCGAGTTGACAGCAGTATTTAAATGTTTGTGCTTGGTAACACATATGCAAGATGACGGTTTGCTCATTTCGTTGTTTGGTTGAATATTGTTTCGATTTGCGATTTTGTAAATTTTCGTTTTCAATGTGTTTGTTTTTTTATAAAATATAGTGAATTCTTGTTGTGTGACAGGGTGCAGAAATAAGTCTTATCCCGATAGCCGCCTTTCTTTCCACGGGTAAGTAAAAACAACAATTATAACCTTTAGGGTAACCATGAATTTTGTTCAGCAAAGATTTTTTTACTATCTCGTAGTAGATAGGCAGAAGATACGACGTACTGACGGTCTTAACTTGGAGATTTACCGGTTACCGTCAGTCATCAATGTGCACAAGAGGCAAAACCTGACATTTAGATTTTTTTTTATGTTATCGTGTCCTTCGACTGTACCGATGACGTTAGTTATACTTGTTATTAATTATATTTCTTGTATTGTAGATTTCCGAAGAATGAAAACCAGAAATTGAAGTGGAAAAATGTAGTACCTGGAAAAATCTCAGTCGTCTGTTATTTGCAGTGAGCATTTTAAATGTGACGATTTTATTACTGGTTTTACCAGAAAAATGCTGAAACCTGATGCTGTTCCGTCACTATTTCCTAAGGTAAGAATAAATCATCCGAGTGTGTGCGTTCATTAACTTGATAACCTTGAGGATTCAAATATTGCGACGCCTTTTTCACATAATTCTACTGAACCGATTTCCTTAAAATTTTGCACGCGTATTAAGATCACGTGCTTCTCAATACCAATATGTATGTAAAAGATTTAAAATTCGGGTTATGAATGAGGGTCTGATAAGAAAGCGGAAGTAAAACTCCTCAATTATGGCTTATGGCTGGGAGACGCTCCGATATGCACCACTGCTCTAGTCTACTCTAGTCTACTCTTGTCTACTCTTGTCTACGGTGTTACATTAACTTCTAATGTTTTGCAGGTCATGCGGCTTAACAATAAACATGTCTGGACTCAGGTCTTCGAAGAAACAAGACATTACTTGAGTAAACTTAAAGTCGACGGGAAAAATATAATGACCCATAGAAGGAAGACGCCGGTTTTTGGTCTGATAATAGACACATACAGTTTTGCTGAATTAGCAACTGATTTGTTTAATGTTAATTTGACCTACCTATTACCATACAAAGCCTCGCAAGACCACATTGAAATGTTTTTTTCATGTGTGAGAGCAAGAGCAGGGGCAAACGACAACCCTACTGCTCTTGAGTTTATGTTTATTATGCGAAAGTTGCTATTTCGTAACAGCGTCAGACCAAGCATTAATGCAAACTGTACAAATCCCGATTATGAAAATTCTGCAATACTTGAGTTCCGAAGTGCCAAAAGATCGATGGTGGAAGACTCATTACAGAAGAAAATGAGACAGATAAGAGTGATGTTCTCATGCAATTAGTGGACAGAACCAATTTATCCGACTATAAAAACAATATATTGTTCTACATATCTGGCTACATTGTAATGAAAATAGTAGACAAATTTACATGTCAACATTGCCGAGCCTTGCTCATAACGCATCGTACACATAAAGATCATGACTACTTGATTGACGTTTGTGAATTTTCTTCTTTCACAGCCTTTGTAGACAGAGGAGGGCTAAAATATGCTTCAACATTTGTGTTTAATGTAGTAAAGTATATAGAAAAACTTTTTTTGGTTATGCTTATGTCTCCTGATTTACAGAGTTTGAATATGAAAAAAATGCTTAATATGACAGTACATCAATTCTCCCCTAAAATTAAGCACATTTTGCCTGCCCATCCAACGTTTGACGAATCTCACGAATTGGAACTGATTTAATGTATTGGTCAAAAATACTTAAATTTAAGACTTAAAAGCTACGGGAAGACTTTAAGCCTCAAGCACGTAGGAAATAAGGCTACATTACGACAAAAATTGCGTAAAACTGTATTGTTCAAGCAATGTATAAAAATAAATCAATATTAAAAGAAAACAGTTTTTTTTTCGTCCACAATACTGCATCACGTTCATTTGACCTAACACATATTCAATAATAATCCTCCTCCTCATCTCCTTATCTTAGTAAATATTATCCTGGTTACATGCGCTAAGCTTTCACTTAGGAACTTGCCAAGGTTCGCCGAATATGATCCTGGAGTGGCGAGTCTGATAATTACAGTTAAGCGATTGCCATCTGACTTTCAAAGCCACAAGGGTAACCGGACTCATTTTTCGGATAATTCATTCAGAAATCTTAATGTGCAAGTTTCCTCACGGTGTATTCCTTCACCGATATCATCATTCTTCTTTAATAATAATAACATGTGGGAATTTCTCACTTTTGAGAAACATACCTGCCTTTTTTACATGGAGCGAAGGTATAATAGGTTGTTGTAAAATTAACAAGTCAGATGATAGCTAAAAGGAGGAAAAATTACTTTCAACCAACCCACGTGTAAGGTTACGTTAAGGTTAGTCACACTACAGTTTTTGTATTATAATTTTTTTTTACATGAAATTAGGTTAGTGAAGTTACGCTAGTTAGGTAGTATCAATATTTATTTTATTTTTATTTATTGTGGTACAAGAAACATAACATTATTGTGGTACAAAAAATATGTCAGGCTACTAACACAATCGTTTTTACAAGCAATTTGTCCCGTGTTCTGTTTGGTCATGGTCACCTCATTAGAAAGGGACATACTACCAACGGGAGCACTCTCGCTGCCGCCCGGTTTTTGCGCCATAGTGCACAGTCTAGTTTTAGAGTATAAGGTCTTTGGTTTAAAGAGTGTTTAGCGCAGTTTAGCGTAGCGATTTGAATTTTTATTTGTGTTCCATTCGCTCTGTTGTCAACGAAATTTTCGGTATATTTAAAAGAGGCATGTGATCAAAAATTACAACTATAAGGCGAATTCAACACAATACTA
This sequence comes from Hypena proboscidalis, assembly GCA_905147285.1. Lineage (NCBI taxonomy): Eukaryota > Metazoa > Arthropoda > Insecta > Lepidoptera > Erebidae > Hypena > Hypena proboscidalis. Next base: position 127,874 of record LR990127.1, read on the forward strand.
TTCTTTATTTTTTTTGTAACTTTTGCACATAAAATAGTACATAGGCAGACTTAACGCCTGATGGCATTCTCTAACAGTCAACCTAGGTTGGTGTAGAGATAGATAAGCATAAGTAGGTGCAGTTCAGGCAGAGGCATAATTTGAGAGGAGGTTGACTGGTAGATAATGCCTACGGCATTAAGTCCGCCCATGTACCAATTTTTGTGCATAAAGTTTTAAATAAATAAATAAATAATTATTGATATGTAAATAGAAGAAGTACATATTATATAAAATACGTAATAGAGATACATAATATTGAAAATAAAAAATATAATATTTTATAACATACATAGTTATATATATACATTTATAAATAAAATAATAATACTAATTGGCTACCCGCACATTACAATATTATTGTCAGTATTTCACGATGCAAGATTGACAATATAATTCATCGAGAAGTCTTATTAAATACTACAACTTTTTTTCCGCTGAACTTATTTTTTTTTTTGAAGGAGCTTTTCAACCTATTTAGAAACAAAAAAAGGTTTTTGTTTCCAAATGGGTTGAAGAGCTCCTTCAATTCAAAGTTTAACCTTTTACCTACGTTTTCTACTAAATTCCAATTAATTGTAAGCTTTCTGCGGCCGCTTAACCATAGAACACCGTGCAGTGCAGCGCTCGCTGAAAGGTTAGAGTATTTTCAATCGTTACCCAAAGAAGTAAGAAGATTTTTAGACTTTAATAATAGTAGCTTTTCGGTAGTAAGCGCTAGTTTTACATCTTCGATCACTTGTTTCGAGTTTGAGTACATTAAAATATACTCAAACTCGAAACAATTTTAAATGTGGTCTTGTTTTGATTGGTCGCAGTTCTACCTTTTCTTTTGTCCTCCTAACCCATAATTTAGCTAAATATATACTTTATTAATTAAAAAATGTTAGTGGTAATCATTGCTAAAAAACCAAATGCCGTAATGTCAGTAGTATGTAGCAGTATAATGAAAATATATCCGTGTTCTTAGTTAATATTCTGCCAAGAACGCCAAAACAAAACATAAATTTGGTATTCACTACGTCACTACTACGTCGTCGGTACGAATAAAAAATTTGACGATTAAGTGAGGGTAGTGGACAGTATCCGCGCTTCACGGTGACGACGTTGAGCTTCACCAGTCGGCTTTGCAGTTGGCTCGTGACCACGAATGATGCAAGTCGTTTCGAAATTTCGTGCATAGGTATTTTTGTCTAATTTTTGAAAAGTGATTTTATTTGGGTTCTTGTTTTGTGATATTTACTCTAATATAAACGGATTACTCTGATATCTAGCCCAGTGTCGATCATTTTTAAAACCAAAAAAAATAATAGTAGGACGAAACCCATTATAAAAGGAGGAGAATATTATAAAAATTAAAGGAAAAATAATTTACTGGCGATCTGAGGTCGGGAAGGGGAAGAGGGGGGGGGGGTTTAAGGGTAAAAAACGGTTTTCTCGATTTCCGGCAAAACTAAAAGTCCTATGGAAAAAAGTCGAATAGCGAAGTTGTTGGTAATAAAAAGATCTAAAACTTTTGTATTTACTATTTTTTCATATAACCTCAAAATTTATGTGAAAATTAAAAAAAACAAGTTTTTGGTTTTTTATTTATATCTTTTACAAACAATATTTTTTTTCACGAAATTTGGTGAAAACTTACCTTTTTATGTCCTAAATACGCTGTAATTTATTTGATTAGAAATATTTATTTTTTTCACCTTATTTTGAATTAATATCGAAAAAGCACCCTAAGTTTCGATCGAAAATACACCCGTCAAAATATCAGCTTTTTTCAAAAAAATTGGTATGTTTTCTGTTCGATGAAATCTCTACTTTCCGATGGTGAATATATATATATATATATATAGAGATATATATATATATATATATATATATATATATATATATATATATATATATATATATATATATATATATATATATATATATATATGTTACTATAGTAAATCTTCACAGAAAATGCAAAACAAAGATCGAAAAAAACGATTATTTAAAAAAAAAAACCGCCCGTAAATTATTTTTCCTTTAATTTTTATAATATTCTCCTTTTTTTCTAATGGGTTTCATCCTACTATTATTTTTTTGACTTTTTATCATTTTTAAAGGGATCTACCCTGGCCTAATCGGTGAAAATGGAAATATGAAAGTTTTAATCAAAGAAATATCAAGCTATAGACAAAATCGTAGTCTGCTTCCAACGTTTTCGTAGTTAGAATAATTCACATGAAGTAAAATTAACATTAATATAAGATTTTTATTTTACTTCGAATAATTTTAGCGTGCTAAAAACAAAGTTAATAATGGGAGTCTAGGAATTAGTTTTATTAATAATTAATAAATTTGCCTCAGAGCCTGAAACGCTAATTATCAGATTTTATACTGTAAGCGATTTTAGCTAAAAATTGACTAAAATCGGTTTCGGAAAACCGGTCCAAATGAATTTTAGCGCACTTCATACATGGGATTCGGATCTTAGAATTGAATTGAAAAGAAAATTATCTGTCATTACTGTCATCATCCGCTATAATGACATATAAATAAATAAATAAATGTTATTTTTGTTTTAACTCGGATAAATATCATAAGAAATCTAGAAAACAGTCTTGAGAGTTGGTTATGGTTTTGAAGTCTTTTATCAGCCAGTAAAGCGTGCGATTAGCATAATGGATAATATAAGATCATGGACGGCTGAAGATGAGGCCATCATCGCGACCAACACGGATGCTTCGGAGTGCAAGCGATGCGCAGTGGAGCTCGGCTACTGGAAGGATGATTATATCTCGTACTTCGTGCGCCATGTCGATCGCAAGGCCCCTGAAATTAACCGCGGCTACTACGCAAGGGTCAAAGCAATGGAGATGTTTATTCACCAGTTTTTAGAGGTTAGCCTTTTATTTATTGTTTTGGTTGGCAGTTACGGGTGTCTCGAGCAGCGATGCCATAAATACTACCCTTCATTTGCACTTGACTCCACTGCTCGGGAGGAGAGCAGAGGAAGGTTGCACAAATGATACATGATTGTTCTAGAACTAAGCCCTTTTTGACAATATATGTAACAAACAAATATTGCCATTACAACAAACCTTGAAACTTGAGACTTATCTATGACCCATGCATTTAACCACAGCTTAGCTTACCTTTTAAATTAGGATACATGGTAATAACTTTTAATGAATTGAGTAATGCCGAGATATTTTTTTTGTTCTGAGTGCCTTTTAGTTCTGATATTTTGTTGTTCTTCAAAACAAAGTGTTGAAGTATTGTTTTTACTGCGCATTACACCAATGGTTTGCCAACTGACTTTCACTAAACATTATTACATTCCACAAAGTAGCAAGGCAATAACTGACCACAAAATCATCTGGCCCAAGTCTATTCCCTTTTCTTTGCATAATTTAATTTAGCATTACATGTTGCATAATTTATTTTGGCATAGTAGTCACTTGGCATACTATTTCATTTGACATAACTATCATTTGATATAATGTTTTTTGCATAATAGCTTATTAGGCATGCAGTTTTTTTTCGCATGATAGCTTATTAGGCATAATGTTTTTGTCGCCTAATAGTTTTTAGGCATAATTTTTTTTAGCTTAACAGTTATTGAGGGTGCGGCGGAGGTGGACCATGGTCATCAGGATGGCGGGTGTACATCAATAAACAGTGATTCTATACACATGACAGCAATGTTCTAGCAATGTGAGGAATGTGGGTAAGATTTGAAGCAATGTGCTTTTAAAAAAATAGAGTTATTTCAGAAAGTTAGTGAGCTGCTAGCCTGATATCAGAATCTCAGGTGATTTCGCCGATGTTCAAGCCCCTCCTGGGGCCTATGAAAATAAATGATTTGAATTTGATTTTTTAATACAAGCAAATCGCTTACTATCTAGAGTTGAAAACATTACCGTAGCAATATGCTGGCAATGTGCTCTCGAACGTACCAAAAGCAAAATCAGATGCGGTGAAATGTTTAAAAGTAATTTTGCAAATAAAATTCTATATTTTAACGCCTGCTGATTTCATACAGGCAATCCGAGGAATACTGTAAAGAAACATTTATGCCCCAGGAGTTCCTTCAGTGCAATTCAAATGCTTTAAATTTTACGCACTTTCCTCACATTGCTTTCATGTGTATAGAATCACTGTTTATTGACGTACACCCGTCATCCTCATCTTCACGTTTATTTGATAACATATAATAAAAAGTATTTCAAGACCTTTTCTTTCCTAAGAATATTATGCTAAAAGACAATCATGCCAAAATGATATTATTGCCAAAAATGTTATGCGTAGTAATGAATATGCGTAAAGTATTTATGCTACAAGATATTATGGCAAAAAAGTTATGCTAAAAAATAGTAAATCTTCCATTGATACCCAATTTGACGTTGTTAACTAACACACTGTATACAATGGTTCTTGTAGATACAAAACAGTTGCTCACCCACACTTTTTAGTATTCCGTTGCCGAATGGCAAAAAAAGGAACCCTTAATGAGTTGTCATGTCTATCCGTCTGTCCGTCCGTATGTCACAGCCACTTTTTTTCGTAACTATATATTTTTTTCATCAAACCCATACGTGTATCTATGGATAGGTCTTCAAAAATTATATTGAGGTTTCTAATATATTTTTTTTCTAAACTGAATAGTGCAAGAGAGACGCTACCAAAGTAGAAAAATTTGTGTCGCTGCCCGTAACTTCTAAAATAATAAATGCAAAAATAATATAATGATGTACAGTGGCGACCAAAAGTCCATAGGCAATCTCACAAGGCAATAGTTTGAAGTGAAGTTTGACTTACGACCTTCTATTTCCAAGAAATAGACACATGTTGTTAACAAATGATTGTAGTTACATAATTTAGTTTACATAATTTCACTGTCGTAGTGTGAGTCAAGATGGCCGAGCGGTTAAGGCGTGCAGTTAGATGCGTTTAGCAATGAGCCGTGAGATCTAATCTCGTTAAGTCCTTTTTATACTTTTTGAAGTTTAGGGTATCAACAATTATATTTTTGTTATTAGAACATCCTTTCCTTGTTGTCATTTTAGTAACATTTATATTATTGGTGGGTAACAATAAAAAATCTTATGAACGGTTACAACGGTTTAGGTAGGAATGTGACGTCACAATTATCTTAAAATTTTATTAATTGTTTAAATAAATAAAACGAATAAACATTTTTATCATCATTCAGCATGATTTTTTTTATTTCTACCTTACAACAATGAAAATAAAATAAAAGAAATACGTAAATAGTTTAATAATAACAACATATTTAACTTATTAGATCATTAGCACCTACTGATTGTAGGATTAACTTTGAGAAAATCCTTAGATTAAGTTGTTTTATTTTTTGTTTCATTTACAGTTGTTTATTTTTAATTCTTTATACTTTTAATTACAATATAACGCTGGTGGTTCACAATATGTTTTAGCTTATAAGTGCGCATGTAGTGTTTACCTATTAGAGTTTGTTACACTTTTGTATGATGTAAAATTTAAAACAATCCTGTGTAATTTTAGTGTAAACAAATGTTGGTAAACCAAAATAAATAAATAAAAAAATAAAAATAAAAAATTAGTTATTATAGTAATCAAATTCTTATAAACGGTAACAAGGGAACTTTTTTTATTTAGGTTAGAAATGTGACGTCACAATGCTCTTAAAAGTTAATTAATTGTATAAAGAAATAAAACGAATAAACATTTTTATTATCATTCAGCGTGCTTTTTTTTTATTTCTACCTTACAACAATGAAAATAAAAATAAATAATACGTAAATAGTTAAATAATAATAACATATATTATTTAACTTATTAGTTATCATATTAATATGTAACTATTTATGTATTGTATGTAACTATTTAAGCATAACTCTTTTACTCGCAATCAGGGCGCACCAGAATACCAGCGCTGTAGTACTGATGTGCTGCAGTAGTATGCTGAGGTGTGTACCTTTTTTGGCACATCAATTAAATTTTTATTAATTATTATTATTAAGATTATGATTTGCCAAAATAAATGTTTCTTTCTTTCTTTCTTTTCTTTCTAGTAAGTTTGTGCTTAAAATATTACAAATATTATTATGATTTCGTAAAAACAAAATAAAACCACAAATCAACTAAGCTTCAAACTCAGATTTATTTGATCGTGATCGCAATGCTTACCCGATACAGCTACCTGCTCATGATAGATAGATGCAAATTTTAAGAACAGGACGCCACTGAGACGCGTTTAGTACGAATGCGACAACATTTCATTAGTGTATGTTATCTTATAAACTGCTTTACACGCACGCGACTTCGTTAGTGTGTGTACTGGCTGTATCGGACTCGTACAGATCATAGCAATGTAATCCTTAGCATGCCTATGGACTTTTGAGCGTTTACTGTACATTACCATGCAAACTTCCACTTAAAATTAGTTTGAACGAGATCTAATAATTAGTTTTTTTTAATACGTAATAAATCGTAAACCGCATTTTTTTACCTTTATTTATTTAGATGTATAGTGGTACGGAACCCTACGTGCGCGAGTCCGACTCGCACTTGGCCGGTTTTTTGTAACTGTTGTTTTCTTGTTTGGCAGAGATGTGGAACCAAGTGTCAGATCATCAACCTGGGTTGTGGGTTTGATACGTTGTACTGGCGACTCAAGGACACCACCCAAGCAGTGGCCAACTTTATTGAATTGGACTTTCCTGCTGTCACTGCCAAAAAGTGTCACATTATCAAGAGGAATAAACAGTTGCTGCAGAAAATTTCTAATGAAGGTATGTACTCTATTATTGATGCCAATCGATTTCTCAGGTGAGGTTGATATTAAATTATTGATGAATACCACTACTCGCTAGGTGCCTGATTTGAGGGACAATCTTATTGATCACTTATCTTCTGGAGTTTGCATGATGTATTTGTTGTTGATTTCCTTGCTATCAATACTTTACGTCGACAGCCTCGTCATTCGTTTTGTCTCTTATTTAAATTTGTACCGTTGGCTAGACGGCGAGGTGATGATCCGCGAGGGCGACCTGCACTCGGACGGGTACCACCTGCTGGGCTGCGACCTCCGCTGCCTAGCGGAGGTGCGGCGCAAGCTCGGCGCGGCGGGGATGGACCCCCGCGCGCCGGCGCTGCTGCTGGCCGAGTGCGTGCTCGTGTACCTGCGCCCCGACGACGCCGACGCGCTGCTGCGCTTCCTGGCCGCCACGTTCCCGCGCTGCGCGCTGCTGCAGTACGAGCAGTGCAACCTCGGCGACAAGTTCGGGGAGGTGATGGTGCGCAACCTGGCGGCGCGCGGCTGCGAGCTGGCGGGCGAGCGCCTGTGCCGCGAGCCGGCGGCGCAGGCGCAGCGGCTGCTGGCGCTGGGCTTCGAGCACGCGCGCGGCTGGGACATGGAGGCGGTGTGGCGCGCCTTCCCGGACGACGAGCGCGCGCGCGCCGAGGCGCTGGAGATGCTGGACGAGCGCGAGTTGCTGCTGCAGCTCAACTCGCACTACGCGCTCACCGTGGCGTCGCGCGGCGAAATGCTCGCCGACATCGATCTCAACGCCTAGGCGCTCCCCCCTCTCCTTTCGTATTGCTCCCCGTATGAGATCCCAGTGTCGTTCTAGTTTTTGTTCCTACCGTTTCGAGTGGCTTTCGGTGTAAAATTGCAGTGAAATGATCGTGATCCATGGCGTAGATTGCGTCCGCTGCGATCGACGCGGACGCGACGTCCGGCGTGCTAAAAAACCGGGCGCAATGTTCCGATGGGCTGCGCATATTTATTTCATTTAGGGAGAACATCTCTGCCGGCACTCGTGCGTCACGGACTTGGCCGTCGTAACTGATAAAGTGGTAGTGTCTATTGACACATAGTAAAGTTAGGTAAAGTCAGGTAAAGTTTTTTAATATTCAGACAAAGACTATTCATCCTAATTTTGACATATTCATTTTAATTAACATATAAAAGTAGAGAAAACTAAGAAAAATATACAACCCCTTGGTTGTATATTTTTCCTTTTGGTTAGGCCTTTTGGTTATGTTACAAACAAAAATACTGTTGTTTGCATGCGTTGTATCGAGTGCCGGCAATCGAGACATTCTAGTTATCTGTTTATAAAAAACGCTTTCAATGCTTATACACAAATTGTTAACAATTTGGGGATATAGTCATTACCTTGTTACCTATTCATGTGTGTGCATAATATACATATACGTATATGATTGTATAGACCTCACACGTTTTAACTAAATGTTCCTTGTTTCTTCATTATGATTTTGGATTACCGATGTGAGGATAAACGGGGGAGACGATGCACATCTTGAAGGAGTTGAAGGTCATCAATGATTCCATTCGGAAGCGCGCCTCGCCTTTCCTGTTTAGCGTCCCTAAAGGACAAACTTAATTTAAATAAAGGATCACTTTTAGTGACCATTTGAAAGTGTATCTTTAATATAATAATATTTGTTGTACTTTTGTTTTCTTATAAATGCTTGTGGTGGCTATTGGTGTTTCTATAGTAGGTACATTTATTAATGGTGTCGTAATCGTTTCCCACAGAGTCCGGGAGTCGCAGGCGTCTTTGCTTACTTTGGTGTCAATTGATTGAATTAGCCGTGGCATCTCTTCATGATTGCCGCTCATTTACCGACAGACCTTTGTTTCAATCATTTGTTTATGTCATGCAGGGATAGAAATAAGAGATAATTGCAATCTTCCATTTAAACTATGACATTTTAATAGGATGATAGGATGTTGGATGTGAGATAGGTTTGTGTCGGTGCCTGTCTACGGGTATACTTATATTGACTGTTTTCATTTATTCAAATCTAAGACTAAAACAAACATCAGGCCAAATTTGTTGCTAAGTTCTACAGTTTTTTTCAGTTCTCCGATAATAATGTATTTTTAATAATGTACTTTTGTACCAAAGCTTGTAAATCAAAATCTTGCGGCAATTTATGTACTAAATAAAATAATTATGTTAAAAATATTAACAAAATAATACGAATAGTTTAAACGTCCACTGCTTTAAGCAGTGGACGTTTATCTTTCTCTTTATCTTTCTCTATCCTTCTTTTTACACTTAAGCAGTCTGCTTAAGTGTAAAAAGAAGGATAGAATGCCCGCTCACTATCGCTCATTCGGTCACATCAATAGACTAGTTTTTTTTTTAATATTACTAGAAATTTATTTATATCTAACTAGTGGAAACGACCGAGTCTAGACTCTGTGGTTTTAACAAATGCAATATTATTTATTTAAAATGTATACAGGGTGTATTTTTGAAACGGGGCAGTAAGGGCAAGTACCTTAACCGTTGCAGTTACAGCAAAACGTTCTTAAAAGACCTTCCCTAACTTTTTAGGACATTTTGAACTGCATTCACAGATTTTGTAAAAAACTTACAGTTAGCAAAAAAAATGCAAAAAGTTCAATTTTTTTTTTTTATGCCAATCGATTCTATTTCATGTGGGGATCAAAAAACTCTATGGGACCATTTTAGCTTTCAGTACTAGAAAAGACAGAAATCGCCAAAAACGTTTCCCATACATTTCGGCAACAGAAACGAATTTCTACGATGGTCTAACTTTTTATTATGGCCTGGAAGTGGGTAGAATTGACTGTAAAGTAATTAAAAAGAATTTTTACCCTCAAATTTCGAATTTGATTCGAAAATCTGTGTGTTATACTTAGTTTCAGCTGAGAAACTTCGTATGAGTTATTAATTAAGGATTTTCGCTAAAATGTCTTCTAATCGTGAAAAAATTGACTTATTAGAAGCGTATTTTGTCAATAATCGAAATGCGGGAGCTGCATTAGTGTGGTACCGCAATAAGTATCCGTTGCGGCATGTGCCAACAAGAAAGGTTATTACAAATCTTTTGAAAAACCTGGAATTGCAGGGTTCTTTCAAAATACGCTTCTAATAAGTCAATTTTTTCACGATTAGAAGACATTTTAGCAAAAATCCTTAATTAATAACTCATACGAGGTTTCTCAGCTGAAACTAAGTATAACACACAGATTTTCGAATCAAATTCGAAATTTGAGGGTAAAAATTCTTTTTATTTACTTTACAGTCAATTCTACCCACTTCCAGGCCATAACAAAAAGTTAGACCATCGTAGAAATTCGTTTCTGTTGCCGAAATGTATGGGAAACGTTTTTGGCGATTTCTGTCTTTTCTAGTACTGAAAGCTAAAATGGTCCCATAGAGTTTTTTGATCCCCACATGAAATAGAATCGATTGGCATAAAAAAAAAATTTTTGAACTTTTTGCATTTTTTTTGCTAACTGTAAGTTTTTTACAAAATCTGTGAATGCAGTTCAAAATGTCCCAAAAAGTTAGGGAAGGTCTTTTAAGAACGTTTTGCTGTAACTGCAACGGTTAAGGTACTTGCCCTTACTGCCCCGTTTCAAAAATACACCCTGTATATTCGAATATAGACAATTAAATTTTACTTGGTGCCTAAGAAGGTGTTTATGAACATATCAAAATCAAATTTTATACGAATGTCAGGTCAGTCAGAATTGCTTGTTGCCACCCTAAATTCACAAACTGTCGCAAAGGACATTTGACCAAAAATTTGTTCTATATGTATGTATATTATAGCCTGAGATACGGTGAATTTTTGCTGCGTGTTTGTTATTGTATTAATCGCTTTTTTTAAATAATAGGTGTGCCATTTTTTTAGGCAGCCTGGGACTATTACATGATTAACTCATGAGCTCTATTGATTGTTATAAATATCTAGTATCTATAACATAATTTAAACAATCGTGATCTCCCTTGCCTTTATGACACATGACTATAAAGGACACCAATTTTCGTCAGTAATCTTTTTGGAGATGAACATGAAAATATTGTTGAGGTTTCTATTGACTGCATGAATAATAGAACTTTAATAAATTTTAAAAATATATTTCGTTTTCACATTTTTTTGTTGTTTTTTGGCTCTATTGAATAGAGCCTCTCCTTTTTGTCTTCAATCGATTTACACGATTAACGCAAACTATTCAGTTTACAAAAAAATATATTAGAAACCTCAATATCATTTTTGAAGACCTATCCATAGATCACACGTGTGGGTTTGATGAAAAAAAAAATAAGTTTCAGTTATTTTTTCTATTTTTGTATGAAAATCTTAATGCGGTTCACCGAATACAACTACTTACCAAGTTTCCACAGTATAGCTCTTATAGTTACGGAAAAAAGTGGCTGTGACATACGGACGGACAGACATGACGAATCCATAAGGGTTCCGTTTTTTGCCACTCGGCTACGGAACCCTAAAAATATGTGATTATTTTTATACCTAGGAGAACAGTTGAAAAATGTTTTTAAAATATTTTAGCAATTTGATGTTATTAGTATCTTATTTCATAGTTTCAATTTGATATCTGTATTTTACAATATTGTAGGTTCACCAGAAATAGGTACACCTACTTAGTGCCGATTGCACCAACGGAAGTCAACGCTAAACTAGGTTTTCGATATCTCTTTCTCATTCAATGCTTGAACGGGACAGATTAGTGAAATAGGCCCTGAGGCGCGGGACACAGGCGGGTTAAAGTGTAGGCAGAGGACGGGCGACAGCGCCAGCACGGGCGCGCGGGTGTCACTTCTTCAAAGTGACCTACCCCGCACCTCTTGCTGACACGTTTTATCTGCGTCCTGTCTCTTTAGTATGTTTTCGCATAAAGTAAAGTCGTAAGCATCGTGCCGTCTGTCTTTTCTATAAGTATGATTTGTGACACTTCTATACATTTTACATCTTATCTGTTTGTCCCGCCCGCGCCTGAGACTAATATTGTATGTATGTGATATTGGTTTGTTTGATATATTATTGATATGAACCGTATTGCATCAAGTACATGCTTTTATGGAGCGTATTTCAACACCAGGCTGGATGTCCTTTTTACATGTAAGATGATTGTCTTCACATAACTTAGATAAATAAAATTATATGTTTAACAGTGCCCCTGTTTATATTACCGGATGTCTATTAAGCACTGACTTCCGAAGTTTAAGAGCGTGTATTCCTTTTCAAAATGTAACTGTCAATTTTTGTAGTTTTTTGGGAATATTTCGTAAAAACTGAATGAAAGTATAGAATAGAATAGAATAGAATAGAATATTTATTTGTCTAAAGTGTGGTACAATACGTTGTTACAATACAATTACCGGAACCATTACACTTTGTCATATTATTGACGTGACAATAAGAATTAATTGTAGAAAATAATAATAATAATAATAATTTTAAACAATCAATTAAATTACAAGCAATAAAATTAAACAATGATTATAATTACATAATTATATCGAATCCAATAATAATAAACCAATAATAAATAACACTATAATAATATGATAAAAGAGTGAGAAAGATTGTAAAATAATAACAAATTAAATTAAACATTCAATTCAACATCTTCCAAGAACTCTGTAACATTATAATAAGTTTTACGTTCCAAGAATGTCTTGATTTCTTTTTTGAATGCATTTCTGTTTAGCTTTTTCCATTGTTTAGGCAGTTTGTTAAATATAATTGGAGCCATACAGAAGACACTCTTGCGCATAAGAGCAGTTTTGGCTTTGTGCAAGCGGAGCTTAGTATTATCACGTCGATTGCGTGATATTGTATCTTCCAGTCGAGGAAATAAGGACGGATTTGATATGACAAACATCGCTACCTCGAAAATGTATAAACTCGGTAGCGTAAGTATTTTATACTTTGTAAAATAGGGTTTGCAGCTGTCTGTAGTTTTTAATCCAAACATAGACCTGACACATCTCTTTTGAGCCTTAAAAGCTATTCCAGCATCTGTCGAGTTGCCCCAAAATATGATACCATAGCGTAGTATCGATGCTGCCATACCATGATAGGCCGTAATTAAGGCATCCGTGTTTACTATTTTGGAAAGAGAATATAGAGCAAACGCACTTGTACTCGTTTTTTTGCATAAAGTATCAATATGTGGTTTCCAGTCCAGCTTTTTGTCTATAGTTAATCCAAGAAACTTTGTTGTATTTACGGTTTCTAGGGCTTTATCATTATATTTAATCTTATTATTTATACTGTCTGGTAAATTCACACGTTGACTAAAATGCATAAGTTTAGTCTTATCTAAATTAATCCTCAAATTATTGATATCTAGCCATTTTATTATAGATGTCAAAGATTGATTAATGTCATTAATATACAAATTTATGTCATTTTTATCACAGGAAATTGTAACGGTGCTGTCATCCGCAAAAAGTGTCATAGGATGTGGAGTACATTTTGGCAGGTCATTAATATAAAGGGTGAAGAGTAGAGGTCCAAGTACGCTACCTTGCGGGACTCCATAAATAACGTCTCTCTCCTCTGATATATAGTTTTCTTCCTGTTTTGCTCTAGTGTTTATCCTAACAATTTCTGTCCGTTGCGTTCTACCTGATAAATATGACTTAATTAAATCTGACACATTACCTCGCACGCCATACGCTTCAAGTTTGTTAATTAGTATTTTATGATCAACATAATCAAACGCCTGGGTCATGTCACAAAAGATAGAGCATACAGGAACATTTTTATCTACATTTGTCATAACTCTGTGTAAAAAATTAAATATTGCAAGATTAATGGTTTTACTTTCGCGAAAACCATTTTGCTCTTCACATAGTATGTTATTTTTCTCAAAATATGAATATAATTCCTTATGAATATATTTCTCAAAGATCTTTGACAAAACAGGGATCAGAGAGATGGGTCTGTAATGCTCTATGATTTCTCTGTCCTCTTTCTTCAGTAGCGGTTTGACGGTCGATATTTTGAGTGCATTTGGGAATATACCTTCACTGATACATAGATTCATAATAAAGCTTAAAGTAATGAAAGTATGATTTTATTCAACTAACTTTTTAAAATGTGGGCTTTAAAAGATAAATATGACAATTACATTTAATAACTAAAGCATACTTTTCTATTTTATCAGTTGAAAGAGTATTAACTGTTAAGTTGATAAATTACAAAATTATGCTGTATTTACGAATGAAATTGTTATATATTTACCTTTCAAAACTTGCATTCTAAAAAGTTAGTTGAATAAAATCATACTTTCATTCAGTTTTTACGAAATATTCCCAAAACACTACAACAATTTTGACAGTTACATTTTGAAAAGGAATACACGCTCTTAACCATTACACTTAAAGTTTCAACGTTGTAGAAGATGTAATAAGTAGTAATAACGTACATACCATATTATAATTACTGCATGTGGGTAGTATAGCTCGTCACATAATCCTTTTTCTGTATAACAATAAGTGATGAAGAAAAAAAGATGCAGGTCCGTATCCGTTTGTATTTTTACCTTGAATTGTTCAATACATAGTTGAATTTCTAATGATGATTCTGATCTTTGAAAAAAAGGCAATGAATAACAAATGAACTCAACTCCATTCAGATTTATCAAATCAAAAAAACCATAAGAATATTCAAAATATGTTTTAAGTTAAAATAGCTTAGTCTAAAATTATCAACCTTAATTTTAAAAATGAGCTAATTATTGAGGTCAACAATTTCAAGATAAGTAAAGCTCCCTAAAACATATTTTGAATATTCTAAACACCAAACAGACAACCTTAAGTTTCATTTTAGGATGAAGATTGTCATGTTGGCGTTGGAACCAAGCCAAGTGTCTGCTGTGGGTGAGCGTAATATTTGGATAATATTGTTTATCGTGATAAACAACATTATCCAAAAGTCACGCTTATACTAAGACGATCCTTTTTTAAATAATTATTGCCGAAAGCCTCCACGACCGTGAATCCATATTTGGTGGTCGTTCTCACAGGAAAGCTTTTATAAAAGGATGTGAGTGAGCCGCCCACGGGCTCTCACTGTATTTGGTTTTGTAAATCACTTGGTTAGGGTCTTGATCAATGATAACATACGTTTGTCAGTGTATGACATGGACCTCAGACATGGATTGATTATATTATCCAAGTGTCAGATACAGAGAGATTCCAGTCTTTGAAAAAGTTGTTGGGCTTGTACACTAATGTATGTAAATAAAACATCAGTACCAGTGGCGGCATACAATTGATGGGTACCCAGATAGGGTTCGGACGACGGCCCCATCTCATGGTTTCTTGTGTGTATAATTACACTACGAAAAGTGTCATCGGTGAATATGCCCGTCCCTCGAGGCCACGGTCCGTGCTCACTTGCTCATGGCATTCAGTACTTATGTATACATGGCAATAGCCGCATCTGTTTCACTCATGTAATTTATCCGTTCTCTTCGGCCATTTGCAAGCGCCTGTCGATTTACTCATCTGGTTGACTTTGTCATTTTTTAATATTATAATAATTATATAAAGTAAGTGTTAAATATTTATTTATGCTATAAACATTGTATAAGGCATAAGCTTGTTTCATTTATTTAATATATCCAAAATTCAAAGCATTTCGCTAGTGCCGAAAATTCTAACTTTGTGGTATATTTTCGCTTTTTGAATAGGTATGTTTCGTAAAGCAACTGGCTGCATACAGAACGATGAAATCGTGAAGAGCGACTCTGCGCCTGCCGTTGGCACGTTACCGTCGCATGCCTGGACACATTGGCTACACGATCTAGTAACTTGCCAATGACAGTAACGGATTTCTTATCGACCCCATAGAAAGAATACCTATTATTTATGGTACAAGTTAGAAAAAGTTTACATTTTCTCACTTGTACCATAATAGTTATTTATGGTACAAGTGAGAAAAAGTTTACATTTCTGTTGTGAGTGCCAATTTTAAATGTTGAGAGTCTTGAATTGATTCACGAGCGTAGCGAGTGATTCTAATTAAGACTACTTCGCAAGCGAGAGATTTTAAGAGGTCTCGAACTGAAAATTATTTTTTTCTTATGCGTTACATACAAAACTTTTCACCTCTTCCAGTGAGAAAATATTAAGATTTAAATAAACTTGTACTCGATTGCTTAGCTTGGGATAATTCCATGAAATACGACAGTAATACCGATTCAGAATGCGTTTTAGAGCCTTTTGTGAGTCGCCACTAATTAAATATGTCGTACGCTTTGAAATACTTTTCACGTAATTTTTCTGGTAAAAAGCAAACTTCTGTGTTAGAAGCAAGTTGTCGCAACTCTTTTGGAGTTCCACAAATTTCTTCATCACTGGATTCACATTTTTTTTTTGTTAAAAAGTTAAACATAAACTGAAAAGAATTTAGTAAAGTGTCAGTCATCCCAGGCAACTAGCCCGCGATGACTGACACAGACAAAGACTTTTTCTTTTTTAAAATGCATTCGGAAATTCGTTCCGTAACAGTTATTTATAGTCTAATAATAGATACCTGATTTTAATTAATTTAATGGTCAATCGCGAACATAAAAACATTGAAATACTAAATAAGCGTGTATTTATATAATTTAAAAAAATTAAAACTTGTCGTTTGTAGTTATTTAATAAAATTGATGTCAATGTTTATTACTAACCTCCATGGTGGCTGCTTTGTTTTTTTTTCAGCGCCTATTCATTGGAAGGATGTTGTGTTTCGAAATTTGAATCACTTTGCCTCACTAGTGAGTAAAAACGGTTTTTACTCACTGAATTCTGGCAAGCAAACGATCTATTTCGTGCTGGTGTGGTGAAAATAACTATTTGTAAGTTATTCAGTGTGAGTCGAGCATA
The DNA here is from genome assembly GCA_905147285.1 of Hypena proboscidalis. Classification (NCBI taxonomy): domain Eukaryota; kingdom Metazoa; phylum Arthropoda; class Insecta; order Lepidoptera; family Erebidae; genus Hypena; species Hypena proboscidalis. The sequence goes on from LR990127.1 coordinate 144,601, forward strand.
GAAATCTTAATAATAAGGCAATAGAAATGTCAAAGACGCGTGACCTTGTCGCCGCGCATCTGTCAAGTCAAACACAAGTGCGAGTTGAGGAATTGTCGTCTTAATGTCATCGCAAAAAGAATAATTTTGTTTGCAGGAATACAAGCGCATGAGTCTAATCGAACACAAGTGCGAGTTGAGGAATTGTCGTCTTAATGTCATCGCCAAAAAGAATAATTTTGTTTGCAGGAATACAAAAAGTGGTATTTGAAAAACGGCGACATGCGTCCCAGTGTTAAAAGATAGTCGATAGCATTTCTATTGACTAGTTATTAAGATTTCTATGGAGTCGAGTCAGATGACAAATAGGGCTTCTCAGAATGTGACCTATCTGGTCAGTCGCTGACAAAAACAAAAGTTTAAAGTCGTAAGTAGAATTTATATTTATGTTTAAAATATACATTGCTGATGATCGATGATAACAAAGGTGAATCGTCGTGAGCGTCAGACGTGCGGCAGGCAGGAGGCGATGGCGCGCCGCAGCGCCTGGCGCACGTCGGCGCCGCCCTCGCAGAACACGTGCGTGGCGTGGCGCTCCACGTGCAGCAGCGTGTCGTGGCGCGGCAGGTGCACGATGGCGCCCTCGGCGCCGCGCTCCACGCGCGCCTCGCCCACGCCCTCGCGCGCCAGCGCCGCCACCAGCGCCTCCACGTCCGGCGCGCCCAGCTCCAGGCGCGGCTGGGCGCGGCCGGGCGGCGGCTCGCTCAGCGCCAGGCGCGCGTCGCGCACGCGCAGCGCGGCGGCCAGCGGCGCGGCGCGCAGGCCGGGCCGCAGCTCGCGCGGCGCCAGGCGGGCGGCCAGCGCGCCGCACAGCTCGGCGCGCGCCAGGCCGCGCCGCACGCCCAGGCGCCGCGCCGCGCCGCGCCGCAGCACGGCCGTGGGCACGTCGGCGGCGATGGCGGGGCGCGCGGCGGCGCCGGGCGGCGCGGCCGCGTACTGCTCGGGCAGCGCCAGCTCGCGCGGCCGCAGCTCCCGCACCAGCTTGTTGGCCTGCGAGTAGTTGAGCGAGGTGTCGATGGGGCAGTGGAACGCCTTCATGCTCAGCGGTTGGAACGGCGCCAGCGCGTCCGCGTACGGGAAATCCGGCTCTGCGAGTGTCGATTGAATTAGGATAATGACATAAAGTGCACTTATGACATAAATAATAATAATAAAAAAAGATTTACACATTACATAAAAAAAAAAAAAAAAATTTTTTAAACAAACTCGACTTAGTGTCCCATTATAGTTATTATCGGAAATAAGTTTATATCTAAAAAGCTAAGCTCAAATGTCCATGGGAGATCGACGTGGGCGTGAAGGAAAACCTACTAAGCCTGCCTATGGCATTAAGTCCGCCATTGTACACTTATTATGTGCAAAAGGTTTTAAAATAAATTATTATTTTCTTACATGAGAGAGAACATGAGGATACACAAGTTGTAAGTGGGTAAGGCAGTTGTCCCACCAACGACGAGAAAAAGACTAACTATCGGCTATTTTCTCGCTCAAGAAACCTGCAATAGATATACTTTCCGTGTGAACAAAAGAGATGCATATACAAACAGTTGATCGCTGACTGTTCACACTGCCGGCGAGCACTCGCTTCACTAGTTTGTCGCTGAGCGACAAGAGCTATGAGGGATAACACTCGCTCGGCGATACTCGCCAAGCGATTAGAACTCACGCCGAGAGAGCAACCAGTGGTCATTTCTCTACAGTGCGTATCTGTATCCGCCTCACTCGCACACTCGCTTATAGCCAAGCTACACAAATATCGCAAAATATAATACTCGCTAACTCGTTTCTAGTTCTAGCTCTACTCGTTACTCGTTAATCGTTACCGGTGAGACAAGTGCCTAAGGCACCTCTCACCGGCAACGAGTGGAAACCTAGAACTAGAAACGAGTTAGCGAGACACGGGGAGCGAGTGCGTAGTTTTGATATTTGTGTAGCTTGGCTATAAGCGAGTGTGCGAGTGAGGCGGATACAGATACGCACTGTAGAGAACTGACCACTGGTTGCTCTCTCGGCGTGAGTTCTAATCGCTTGGCGAGTATCGCCGAGCGAGTGTTATCCCTCATAGCTCTTGTCGCTCAGCGACCAACTAGTGAAGCGAGTGCTCGCCGGCAGTGTGAACAGTCAGCGATCAACTGTTTGTATATGCATCTCTTTTGTTCACACGGAAAGTATATCTATTGTACGTTTCTTGAGCGAGAAAATAGCCGATAGTTAGTCGTATTCTCGTCGTTGGTGGGACAACTGCCTTAAGTGGGAGCCACGATTTTGGTAGATGTTAAAGAGCAATGTTGGCTTGAATTTACCAATCAACTTATGGATAAACACATAATTCTTAAAAACTGAGGAAGCTAAAAAAATTATATAAAAGCAAAGAATCAAGAAGGAAAGAAGGATTTCTTAGCAGAAATATTTCAAAGAAATATAGACTTAAACGTCGTCAACAATATTATGCATCTGTACAGTGTGAACCCTGTACATTTACATTTTGCTGACGCTGCAGCCTACCGGGCGCACGTCGTTTACTCAATCATAACAAAACTGACTTAGTGCGAACTGTGCAACCGTACAGGTAACATAAAGAGAGTTGATTAGTCACCCTTTACTAGTATCGTAATAATTATTAATACACGTGATTATTTAGTGCAAGCAGTGTTTACTTCTTCTCTCCGCACTCGCAACCCAAGTGTAGGACACCCTACATTTAATGGTCCTTCGAGCCGGATAGTATTTTTGTGATTTGTGTTCTTTCGGCGGTAGCGAATCGGTTCAATTGGCCTCCCACAAGCGGGTTTCACCAATTGAATTGAGAACGTCGCACATATCGTCGATTGAGTGCAAGGATCGGCATACTTACGAACCACATCCATCTCGCTCGAGTTCGAGAACCAGTTAACTTACAACAACACTTGGTTTTGGAATTCGTCGAACCGACTAGAAGAAATTGCGGTAAGCCTGCCGTCTTTGTGTCGGGAACTAACGCTGCTCTACGCCTTTGGTCATCAACAACGAGGTGCCTAGGCTACGGAGCTAACGAAGCTTTCTACTACAACAACTGTTGCTCATCTGCAATTATCTACAACGTACGAGGACGCGTGAGCTAACAACAACAACATGGACAAACTAGAACTGCAGTCAACATGTTTCGAGAACATAAAGTCTTTGTGTGTAAACTATCGCAAGGACTCCTCATCTCGGAAGTCTGTGGACTACCTGAACAAACGCTTGTCTTTGCTGGAAGGTAACTGGACGGAGTTTAACAACAGACATGCTCTACTAGTGCTGGAAATTGAAGACAAGGAAATCAACTATTTTGTAGACAACGTCTATGAAAAAACTCAAGAGATGTACGAAGCAACGAAGGCGGACATCTCCAACTTGCTCTCCAAGGAAGGGAAACCAAAACAATGCGTGACCTTCGACTTAACTGGAACATCCGACGTTTTCGCACCAACTGACGGAACCGACGGTGTTCAAATGTTACTTAACAAACAAAAATGTAACATCAACGCGATACGACGCACTTTTTCTAAAATAGAGAAAGTTTCTATTTCTGAAAAATGGGAACTGGATGACTACTTATCCACTATGAAATCTAAATGGGAGCCAATCGACAAACTACATTGGCAAATAGATTTCTACCTACAAGGATCAAACAAACAATACTACGAAATGTTTGCTGAAATCGAAGAAACTTACGACAGTATTAAGAAGAAACTGAACGAGAAAATTTGGTCAACTGCTCACTTTCAGTAATCTGCCCCTAAGCTGAAAATTCCTGAATTTTCTGGCAATTACAAACAGTGGATTTCGTTCAAACTTTGTTTTTGGAATCTATACACAAAAACCCTTCCATCAACAATGCACAGAAAATGCAGCACCTCAAGAGCAAACTACGAGGGGAGGCTGAACGATTGGTTAAACATCTAACCATAAGTGCTGAAAACTATAACTCATGTTGGGATATACTCAATCAGCGTTACGACAATCGCCGATTGCAGTTCACTTCCTTCCTGAATACTATGCTGAATTTACCAGTCATACAACAGCCCGACGCCTTTACCTTGAAGAGGATGCATGACACCATCACAGAGTGCTTGAACGGAATTTCGAACATCGGTGTGGATACAACTACATGGGATCCGATCATAGTGCATATTATGTGTTTAAAATTGGATTCACATACTTTGGGCGACAACATGAAAGAGCTACAAAACCACCGAGATTTACAAAATCTATCAGATTTCTTGTTTTTCCTGGAGACGCAATTTATGGCACACGAAACCATGAAATCCGCCAAGAAAGGAAATTCTTCCGAAAAATCTTCGAATGAAAAATCCAACAAGCAAACCCAGTCGAAAAAACCTAGTGTTAATTCGAACAAAAGTTACAATTATTTCGCAACCTACGGAAAGTGTCCACATTGCCAAGGCGATCACGTGTTGCGACAATGTGACAAATTCCTCGAAATGGACGCCGCGCCGGCAAACGACACTGCATAGTAACAAAATTGCAACTCTGTCAAAACTGCTTATACAGTCACAACAACGGTGAATGCAAATCGAAGAAAACTTGCCGTGAATGTAATTCGAAGCATCATACTTTATTGCATAATGAAAAGAAACAACAACAAACTTCTTCAACTCAGCATCCAACATCAAATCATCTACAATCGAACAATACCGAAGTTTTACTAACCACGGTTCAGCTGGAGGTGAAATCTTTAGAGGGCACGTATGTTACATTGCGTGCACTTCTCGATCAAGGGTCACAAGTGAACCTGATCTCCGAAAATGCAGCACAGATGCTACGAATTCCACGGAAACGAATGAACGCAAGTGTGACGGGCATCGGCTCTGTTTCTGGTGAATGCAAGGGACAACTTACACTGACTTGCAAATCGATTCACTCAGACTACAGTTTTGACACGCGTGCGCTTATTATGAAAAAGCTCACCAATAATTTACCAACAAGTTCATTTGAAAAGAGAGACTGGCCACATTTGAAAAATCTGAAACTAGCGGATCCGGATTTCAACGTCTCTCGTCAAATTGATCTCCTTTTGGGGGCTGATATATATTCAGATATTATCCTGGATGGCGTCTTGAAAGGAGACAGTCAAACACCTGTTGCACAACAAACGCAAATAGGCTGGATACTATGTGGCAAAATGAAGACATTTTCATGTCACGTAACCCTAATTAACTAAGAAGAACTAACGAGATTTTGGGAGTCTGAAGAAATTCAATCGACCCAGGACATACCGAAAAATGACCGCTGTGAACAATTCTACAAAGACACAGTACAACGATTACAAGACGGAAAATATGTTGTGAAAATGCCGTTTCACCCGAATTTTGAAGAAAAACTGGGCAACTCAAAAAGCATCGCTGTCTCACAATTTACGCAACTAGAAAAAAGACTTGATAAAACATCAACATTTTCTACGATGTATCGGCAATTCATACAAGAATATGCGGATCTCGGTCACATGAAACCGTCGACTCACATGTCAACAACAAATAACTCGTGCTATCTACCACACCACGGTGTTTTGCGTGAAAATTCCACAACAACAAAATTACGTGTGGTTTTTAACGCGTCACAAAAAACTTCGAGTGGGTATAGCCTCAACAGCCTAATGGACAAAGGGCCCAATCTACAAAAAGATGTGCAGACTTTGATTTTGAAGTGGCGATCATACAAATACGCTTTCACTGCCGATATTGAAAAAATGTATCGATGCATATGGATATCGGAAGAACAACAACATCTTCAGAAAATTGTATGGCGAGAGTCACGTGGCGAAACTTTACGTGACTATCAGCTGTGCACTGTGACATTCGGTATGAAAGCCGCGCCATGGATAGCTATGAGGACATTGAAACAATTAGCTATTGATGACGGCCTGAAGTACCCGGAGGCTGCGAGAGTTTTACAAACTGAGGCGTACGTTGATGACGTCATAAGTGGCCATAACAATTTATTGGAAGCCCAAAAATTACAACAATCTCTTATCCAACTACTGAAAGGAGGCGGGATGAACTTACGCAAATGGACAAGCAATCATAGCGCCTTACTGGAAAACTTACGGGAAGACCAAATTTCCATGAACTTTTTCGACTTCAAAACTGAAGAACCATCGAAAACATTAGGCATCGGCTGGAATCCTGAAAGTGACACTTTTCACTTCAACTGGCCTGTGACACAGCCTAAAAAACTGACTAAGAGATCTCTACTCTCGAGTATTTCGAAGTTTTACGATCCACTGGGATGGGTGTCGCCAGTCACGGTTATAGCGAAGCTTCTTTTCCAAAAAATCTGGATGAGTCGTCAGCTTAGCTGGGATGACGAAGTACCTACAAACATTAAAACGGAATGGCTGAAATTGCAAGAAGAATTGCACCATGTCAAAAACATCAAAATAAACCGACATATAGGCGACACACAGCAACGAATCGACCTACTTGGATTCTGTGATGCAAGCGAGAAGGCCTATGCATGTGTTATTTACAGTCGAACACGGGATGAACAAGGTCAACCAACAATAACGCTGCTAGCTTCCAGAACAAAGGTCGCACCAATCGCTCAGAAAACTACCCTGCCTCGACTCGAGTTAAACAGTGCCCTACTGTTGGCCAATCTTATGTCAAAAACAAAAGAAGCTCTTGTGGAATACAACATCTCTATACAAGCCTGGAGTTATTCCCAAGTCACCCTAGCATGGATACAAGGTGACTCGACGCGCTGGGAGCCCTATGTAACCAACAGAGTAACAAAAATTAATAACATCATCCCTGCAACAAACTGGCGATATGTGAAATCCGAACAGAATGCCGCAGATTGCGCTACGAGAGGTCTACTACCGAGCAAACTATTAAACTTTGATCTGTGGTGGCATGGACCCGACTTTTTGAAGAAACAAGAAAGCTCAGTAGTCTCTCCTTCGTATGAAACATACTATGGCTGTATAAATCATGCTGAAACAAAAAAGAAACAGTCTGACAGTAATGATTATTTAATAACAACGTTATTAAATAAATACAGTTCATTAACAAGTCTAACAAGAATTGTCGCATGGATACAACGTTTTATTACAAACTTGCGCAATAAGACGAAACCGAACACCTGCCCCGCGCACCTATTGCACCTAACAACAAGCGAGCTCGGCGCAGCGAATAAAAGTATCATCAGACACGTGCAACGCACACAGTTCGATTCAGAATACAATGAATTGAAGAAAACTGGAGCTGTGACGAAAAGTGCTTTTTTCAAGCTCTATCCTTATGTGGATGAAGAAGGAATCATTCGAGTTGGAGGTCGTCTCAACAACTCAAACTTACCACCAGGAGTGAAAAACCCTGCGATCATACCACATACTGGCAGATTCACGCAGCTGCTGATTGAACAAGCTCATAATATAAGATCGTTACACGGTGGAGCTCGTTTGACTTTGGTACTTATACGACAACAGTACTGGATTGTGGGCGGGAACAGAGCAGTAAAAACACAGCTACAAAAATGTGTTCGCTGCCATCGATTCAACCAAAAACACGATACACATCAATTGATGGCTGACTTACCCCGTCAACGCATTACACCATGCCGACCATTTACCCACACTGGAGTGGATTTTTCTGGCCATGTGGAGGTCAAACATAACAAAGGCAGAGGTGTAAAGACATCAAAGGCATACATAGCTATTTTTATATGTATGGCCACGAAAGCCGTGCACATCGAACTGGTGTCGGACCTTAGCACCGAAACATTCATCGCGGCTTTCCAGCGACTATGTGCCCGTCGTGGAGTACCTACACACATGTACTCAGACTGTGGTACTAACTTCATTGGTGCCTCGAAAATACTTCAACAAGAATTTCAAGAATTCAAACAACTTTTGACGCCTGAATTTTTTCGAGAACTAGCCAAACTGGAGGTCAAATGGAGCTTCAACATACCTAGCCACCCATCATCTGGCGGGTTGTGGGAATCGGCTATGAAATCGATGAAACATCACCTGCGTAGAGTGTTGGGCGACCAGAAGCTGACTTATGAAGAATTCACCACCCTTCTGGCCAAGATAGAAGCCTGTCTTAACTCAAGACCTTTGTGCCCTCTTACTGAAGACCCGGAAGAGTTTTACAACTGCCTGACACCGGGCCACTTCCTCACAGGCAGCCCGACACTATCGCTACCGCTATCTGACTACAGTGACGTCACACACATAAACTTACGACGTAGATGGCAACTAGTTGAGCATATGTTTCATCAATACTGGAAAACATGGTCGAATGAATACCTTACTACGTTACAAATTCGTAGTAAGTGGAACAAACCTACAAAAAACATCCGAGAAGGCGACATCGTACTGGTGAAAGACAACAACCTACCGCCAGGCAAATGGGCAATGGGACGCGTGCTGGAGACACACCCCGCATCTGATGGTCTCGTGCGAGTCGTCACTATCAAAACTACAACCGGAGTTGTGGCAACGCCCTGTGGTCAAACTTGCCCCACTGCCTCTGGATGCTGAAATTGACTTTGATAAGAATAACGAGGTGACAAACAAACCCACACCGAAACGCAGTTAACGAAACAAATCAATTTATTCGTTATTCACTGCAGTCTTATCAATGTTTACATTTATATCGGGTGCCTACAGTGCCAGTAACGGGACGAACAAAGTGTCGAGCGGCGCTCAGATTACAACCTTAGAACCCGAGCGGCTAATATACTATGACGCAATCGGCAAGGTACAAACAATGCACGACGAATGGACATTATTAATGTACTATAATTTAACTAATTACTGGGATGGAAATCATCGACTGAATTATCTTGAAAACCTGAAAAACGTTTGTTACCAAACGAAATTACAACACTGCAGCACAACCATGGAACAGCTCAGTCATGAAATGGACCATCTTGAATTCTACAATACTTTACTGATAAATCCTCACAAGCACCTGAGCAACCGCAGAAGGCGAGGATTGGTGGATGGCGTTGGATACGTGGCTAACAGTTTGTTTGGTATTTTAGACCAACGCTTTGCTGAAAAGTATCAAAATGACATTCAATCGCTGCAGAACAATGAAAATTATCTACTGGAACTGATAAGAAACCAAACTTCTGTTGTGGAACTGGAGAACCAAGTTTTAAAAGAACGTGAGAACAACATTCAACGACATGCGACAGTTTGATTTTATTGACAGCTTCATAAATCAAACGAACTCAAACATGGCCTCAATAGAATCGGCACTGGGAATAATATCAGCAACTACTTACATCAACTCCGCTTCTTTCACTGCATATTTACTGATTAACAGCCTACGGAAATTTCAAGAAACGCTGTTGAACACATTAGTAAACGTTTACCAAGGACATGTGGATGTACACCTGATCACTCCAGTTAATTTGATTCGGCAGCTGAATGAAATATCTGGCAGTTTACCCAAAAGTGTGTATTTTCCTGTCGAAAACTATAGAGAAAACATCAAAGATATCTACAAACTTATCGCCGTGAAAGCTCGAGTTACCGAAAGCTTCTTCCTATTCGAAGCACACATTCCACTTGTGTCGGATGAAGATTACACTCTCTACCGGCCTATACCTCTTCCTATCAAATCGATCACGAACATGGTATCCGTGAACGTGTCACAGAAATACATTGCCATAAACCTTCAAAAGAATAGATACATTTCTATAACAGAAAACGATATCAGGCAATGTATTCAGTACAAGTCGGATAACTTTCTTTGCAAGAAAAACATGCCATCTTATGATCTCAACAATAACAATGCGCCTTGTGAAGCAAAACTGCTGTCGCATCAAAATGCCACGCCTTGTGACGTCGACCGCGTGCCATGCAAGGACGCCTGGATTGAGTTACATTCAACGAACACTTGGCTTACGATTTGTTGCGATAAGTGCTCATTACGTAGTGTTTGTAGTACTGACGTAACAACATACACGATGACATCGCCGGGCATAGTGAAATTATCTGAGGGATGCGTCTTACATTCCAAAGACTTGACCATCTATGCTCAACGCCAGTACAACAGTCGTTTGAAAATGGATTATGAGTTCACAATTCCGACGTTGGACAATTCTATCAACAGCTTAGTGAACTTAACACACCACTTCGACTTAACCATCAGAAAAACAAAAACGACAGATGAACAGATAACCAACATAGAAGGCAGACTTGCGACGCTGAAAGAAAACGAAGCACGTCGCACGTCTACAACGATCTCCAATCACGACATTCATCAGTACGGCATCAGCTACGTGTTGTTTTCGGCTGCTGTTACTGCTTTCGTTGTTGTGGTTGGGAGGAAGCGCTACCGCCCTCGACAGACTAGCGTGCCCTCAACGATGACTGGACACAGACACGAAATCATCGAACTTCAAGAGTTCAGTCGAAAGGAAACACCTACCACAGAAACCATAGGCTCTGACGTCATACATCAGCTGGAGTCTCAACCTGAGATGACATCACGACGACCATTCAAAACGGGAATCAAGAACATTGCTTTTAATTTTGATTGAATTTGATTTTACTTGTTTTGAAATGGCATTTCATCTCTCTTTTGTTTATTTGTTATCCTCTCGGGGTTGCCAAGATGTACAGTGTGAACCCTGTACATTTACATTTTGCTGACGCTGCAGCCTACCGGGCGCACGTCGTTTACTCAATCATAACAAAACTGACTTAGTGCGAACTGTGCAACAGTACAGGTAACATAAAGAGAGTTGATTAGTCACCCTTTACTTGTATCGTAATAATTATTAATACACGTGATTATTTAGTGCAAGCAGTGTTTACTTCTTCTCTCCGCACTCGCAACCCAAGTGTAGGACACCCTACAGCATCTTTTTGCTTAGTTCTACCTACAGAACTCCATTGCAAACCACTTTCATTCTTATTTCTCTGGATTACGATTCAAGTGTTCTAAACGTATTCAGCTCACGCTCCACGTGCAGCGCGCTAGGGTTTGAGACGGTGACAAGAAGCTACTATCGCACTAGTAACTGCAGTACTCGGAGTACCCACCTGTGAATATGATGGCGTGCGCGGGGTTGTTGGCCCACAGCTCCACGAGGTGCACGGCGGCGCCGAAGCGCAGCGACGGGTGGCCGGCGAACACCACGCAAGGCTGGCGGAAGTCCGCCAGCGCGTCGTCGTGCAGCGAGCGCGCGTGCTTCAGGCGCCCGGCGCGGGCCAGCGCCGCGTGCGGGAACGGCTCCTCCGGCAGGTACACGCGCGCCTGCACACAGGCGAATGGTCACTCACTAGCTGTTGCTGCGAGACGCCGCGCGGTGGGTCAACTCAGGCGCTCCCCTTCGCTTTCATAGGATTTTCGGCAAAACTAAATGTCTATTTTGACTGTTCCAAGTTATGAATGTTAATGAAGACATTAAAACATTTGACAATTTGTTAAAAATAACCATTTTATACTAGTGGAACACCATCAAATTCAAGGTTTTTCATTGAAAATGTATGAAAATGAACTTTGTTTTGCTTCTATCTTCGTAACGTATTAAGATGTAAAGATGACAACAGTTGTGGGCTTTGAAAATATCGATATTTTGAAAGCCCACAACTTCTAATCGGGCAAGTCCGAGGTCAAGGTCAAAGCTGTGCGCCGGCGCGTCGCCGAACAGATCGTTTTCGTTGAATCCGATCAAATTTCATGCTATGTTTTAGTACTATGTCCCGGTTTCGACAAAATAAGCCCGCTTTTTTCACTTAAAATGTATCACAATAACGACTTTCCTAAAAAAAATCTGGCAACGCTGTTCTGGAGGTAGTTAAGTTTGAAATGTTTAAAAAAACTCATAACAAAATGGAATATTGATCATCGTTCTCTTAGAAAATATTTTTTTTAAATTATTTAATTGTTAAAGTAACCTTAAAAAACCACTACTTTGCTTAAGGGCGAACATTTGGTCTTAAGTAATATTATAAACGATAAAGTTTGTAAATACAGATATCGTTGAAATAAAAGCCACAAATCAATGGACGCTACTCAGTCGCCAGTTCCGTACCTGCTTCCCGACGGACACCCACTCGGCGAGGATGTTGCTGTACGCCAGCGAGGAGTCGGCGACGGGCGACACGACGTACAGCGGCACGTGCGCCAGCCCGGCGCCGTCCAGGTGCGCCGACAGGCACTCGAGCAGGTCGTACAGCACGCCGCTGGGGTACACGGGGCACAGCACGGAGCCGCCGCCGCGCAGCGTGACGGTGGCGTGCACGCACAGGTCCCCCAGCATGTGGTCGGGGTTGTGCGCTGGCGTCTGCGTCAGTGCCGCCAGCACCAGCACGTCGGCCCCGCGCAGCGCCGCCTGGTTGATGGGGCGCGGGTGCGTCGTCAGCGTGCTGGAGCCGCTCACGTACGCCACCTTCTCGTGCGCCGAGCGCAGCACCCAGTTGGCGGAGCCGAGGCAGAAGCCCGAGCTCACGGCCGTGGCGTCCAGCGCGCCGTAGATGTCCACGCGCTCGTCGTAGCCCACCACGCGCACGCGAGCCAGCGCCCGCGCGATGGCGGCCGGCGCGAAGAGGCGCCGCCACGAGCGGGGGCGCAGCGCCAGCGCCAGCGGCGGCGGCAGCACGTGCAGCAGCTCCTTCCAGCGCTTGGCGGCGCCGCCCGCCCCGCCGCCCGCGCCCCCCGCCCCCGACACCCACTCCGCCAACTCCTCCAGGTAGAAGCGTCCGATCTGGAGCGTGGGTTCCGTGGCGTACACCTGGCCCTTGAAGCCCGTGTCCTCGGTGATGAAGGGCAGAGCCATCATGCACGTGTAATTGGAGATCAGTATTACATCTAATTGGGAGAAATCCACCACCTTGTCCAGGGGTGGACAAAATTCTGGTATGCTATCCACGAACACTCGTCCACAGCATTCTTTCAGCTCCTACGACAATGACGAACTTATTAAAATATGTAGCTTAGACTAAACACACATAATATCTTGTGGCAGATGGTGCAATGTGCAATACAGGGTGTTTGGTACATCAATGCCGAATTATATTGGCTAATGGTTATCCTTAACTAAAATTTACGCAGCACTAACTCTCTTTTCAATTTACGATTTTTATTTCATTTGAACTTTGTATGTATTACAATAAAAAGAAATGTAAAGTTTTAAATCTTGCTAAATATATTATTGTTTTCTTCAATATTGTGATTCTCAGTCAAACTCACTGAGAAAGCCATAGATATTGCATAAAATTATAAATGAGTTGTTATGTTTGATTGAGAATATCTGTGAATGGTCTAACATTTGGCATTAGATGCCATAGTAAGTACCTACAGGGGCGGATCCAGGTGGGTGAGGTTGTGGGGGTCATGACCCCCCCCACCCTGGGCCTTAACTGCAACTAGGGAAACAGAAGAATTCTTTATTATTCGCGAAAAAATAACAATAATTCGTTCATGTGCCGCCCTTTTTTCCTCTGCAATAGATTTTGTAATGACAATAATGTTGTGCAGTATTTGTGTTCCAGTTAACCTTAACTGCATCACCATGAAGTTGATTTTCAATACAATATCTTTGGATACCATAGATGAGATATTTTATTTTAAATTTATGCTAGCTTTGTAGATGTGGGCAATCTGCATCTGCATAGAATTTGTTCTATTAAGTAACAGCTGCTAGACTTCCATTAAACCATTACTGCTTCACTTCCACACTGGAGTTAAGCATGATGACAAATATAAATAGACAAATATTTTCAACAATGGCTTTTAGGTATTTTGCAAAAAGTCAGCTATACCAGCTGAAAAAACATTTAATTTTTTTACATTAAAAACAGAAACTTCAATTTTATTTATATGTTTTATTGATGGAACGTTATACTTTACGGATGATATTGCTACGGTTCAAGTTGAACAAAAATGATGCACAATATTATAGTAGGTAACATAGCACAGTTACTAACAGTAGCGAAGCAGTAGCATTTAGCACTGCGCTATCTGTAGCAAATATTTAAATGCATTGTCAAAATACACCAACAATGAAAAATGTTGCTATAGTAGCTTATGTTCAGCTCAAAACTACCTATGCAATGTTCATCAATTACATTTAGCTATTGAAGAGTGGGACTAAATTCCATACAAACCCTAATCTCCTTTTAATAATCTACAAGTTGGTCCTTAAAATATGACAGAAAAGCACAAGTGTATTTTATTAAAGATAGGTTTAAAAGAAAGTGTGAAGAAATAGCAAACAAACATAACAACAATTATAATGATAGCAGCCTTGCATAAACATAGTGTCTTACTAGCATAGTCTCCTGCTTCAAATTGAAGTTTCACCACCAACCAAATGGTACACATAATAATGTTCAGATTGTGTTCAGATCTTTTAAACTGTTGTTATTTATGCTTACTCCTTCAAGTAAAGGATCGTTGAGGTGCGGCGGTGTGTAGTTGGGCAGCGAGGCGAGGCGCGTGCTGGGCACTGGCGGGAGCGGCAGGAAGTTCAGCACCGAGTGTGCTGAAAGACCGCAGTCCAGCATTATCATCAACTCCTTGAACGACAGCACGAAGCACGGCTTCGCCGCGTCACTGCTTAGGCAATACTGCAAAAGTCATTAGTTTCAAAACATTGTAGCACTGTTAGCGTGGCTTGTGCTTCAGTATTAGGATAATCCATCTCTTACCAATTTCATTTTGGTTTGGTTGCAGTTTCCTTAACCTCAAACCATTTATACATATAATTCTAAATTTATTGTAACAAATGTATATATATTATAATTCTACAAGCTATTAATGTTTTTTAGTACTAAACTTATTAGAGAAGAAATATAGTTAACTAGGTTTTTGGATTAATGTTGTAGTTGTTTGTTGACAAAGCTAGTCAAAAGCAAAAAATATGAATGAATTTTGACATTGACAAATGAAAATGACAAAATTTGACAAGTATTAGTGTCAGTGTTACCAGAAAAAAAATCAAACTGCTGAGGGTACTGCCGTGACGTGACTGGGCCAAAAAATTTAGACATAAACATTTAGCATAGAATTCCTCAGATGAAGGATAGTACATAAATCATAGTGTATAGTAGACCAATTATTTTATATTCAAATACAATAAAATAAAATGCCTTAAAGGGGGAAAATATGGTCTTCTTGATAGTGGATATATATATAATTATGTTTGCGCCTTTTGGGGTAGAGACATTAGGGCCGTGGGGGCCGGAAGCGCTCAATCTGTACAAACAGATTTCAGCTCGCCTGTTTGAGGCCACACTTTTTCCAAATGCTGGTATTTATTTTGGCCAGAAGTTGAGCATTGCCATACAACGTGGCAATGCTGCCAGCATTTTGGGAACGTTGCCCACTGGTAGCGGTCTTTTAGATTAGGTTTGTACATAGTTTTAGATGTAGTCATTTATTTTTAGGTTAATAGGAATTTTGTTTTCTTTTTTTATAATTTTTTTTTATAATTATAATAATTATCACATAAAATATGTAATTATTTACGGCGAGATATAGCGGATGTAATATATCTAGAAAAGTTACTTTCGTCGTCGTTGAACAGCCCGGAACTACTCTCCAAAGTCAGTATTAGTATACCTACAAAATATACGCGACATTATTCACCCCTCCACCTTCCACTAGTGCCATCTAACTATCGGCAGCATAGCTTTGTCCGGA
Organism: Hypena proboscidalis; assembly: GCA_905147285.1. Lineage (NCBI taxonomy): Eukaryota > Metazoa > Arthropoda > Insecta > Lepidoptera > Erebidae > Hypena > Hypena proboscidalis. Next base: position 160,296 of record LR990127.1, read on the forward strand.
GAGCTAGTAAGACCCTTAATGATGCAAGCAAATTACATAATGATGTTGATATATTTAATGCAAACCTGGAGTCGATGAGACGGGTGCTAAGCCGTGATTTCTTTTTTCAATATCAAGGTGTTTAGTAATATTTTGAGCAATTGATTTGTATAAGGCTCTGTAATGATTTGATAAAGTACATTCGCAGTTCTTAATTTTTTAATATATTGTTACTTATTCGTGAGGACCTGTAATTGGCTGAATGTTGCATAATATTTTTATTAATATTAATTGTTACTGCTGTTGGTCTTCCAATAAATAAATAAATAAATATTAAACTAATAATTCAATAGATTGAAGTTTGAATAATTAAACAAAAATATTTTTCCTTTTGACTTCTAGTAATTGTTAAAAACATAGAACTGTAAATGCAGCATGGAAAAATAGTCCAGAAACGGAATCATAATATTTACGTCTACTTGCTGGCTGGCTGTCGATTTTATTAAAGTGTTAAAACTTTTCAATATAATGGCTGTGTCCTCTTACACCCCAAAATCCGACAAAAGAATCCGAAGAAAGAAGAATTAGAGAACCAATGAAATATGATGTCGTTTGTTTTGTCAAGTTTTAGGGTCGGACATGATAATTATGTAAGTACGGTTATATTAGTTACTAGCGACCCGCCCCGGCTTCGCACGGGTACAATGCTGATACTAAATACACTACAGAAAAACTGTGAACGTTGTTTATAAAAATACAGCGGCCCGCTCCGGATTCGCTATGGTATAAAATATATAGCCTATGTCACTCACTGAAAAATAATTAAAATCGATCCAGTCGTTTTCATTTATTCATTACTGCCCGTGGCCCGCACGCGTTAAATTCGGAGTAAAACAATTCCCCTTTTAATTTACCATGAAGATTGCCTGCTATCTTTGGAATATTCATACACAACATTTTTACTTATTTACTTTTTACATTTCTCAGCTCTATATCTATCCCGAAGCTGACTGAGTCGAGCCTCACGCTCTACTGACGATTCTCTATCCCTCTGAACAGGCTCGCTCCCGCCGCGCCGCCGCCGCGCCGCACGGTGGGTAAACTCAGGCGCTCCCCTTTCATAGGATTTTCGGCAAAACTAAATGGCTATTTTGACTGTTCCAAGTTATGAATGTTACTTAGGACATTAAAACATTTGACAATTTATTAAAAATAACCATTTTATACTAGTGGAACACCATCAAATTCAAGGTTTTTCATTGAAAATGTTTGAAAATGAACTTTGTTTTGCTTCTATCTTCGTAACGTATTAAGATGTAAAGATGACACTTTCAGGTAATATTTTTGAGCATATATTATACCTCAGCTACAATAAGCTTTGTCCTTGACTCCGGACTTGCCCGATTAGAAGTTGTGGGCTATTAAAGAATCGATCTTTTGGTTGTACTTATATCATTACTAACGGAGTATACAGATTGTTTTTTGTGTTGAATTGGTTGCTTGATGGATAATGAGCGCGTATACTTTTTGAACTATATCAAAAACGTCCTCATACGGGTACAAAAATAGGTATAAATATTGTACCTGTGTAATGACGCTTCTATCTTCGTAACGTATTAAGATGTAAAGATGATACTTTCAGGTATTATTTTTGAGCATATACCTAAGCTACAAAAGCTTTGACCTTGACCTCGGACTTGCCCGATTAGAAGTTGTGGGCTTTCAAAATATCGATATTTTAGTTGTACTTATATCATTATAAAAGGAGTATATGGATTGTTTTTTGAGTTGAAATGGTTGCTTGATGGATAATGAGCGTGTATATTTTTTGATCTCAATCAAAAACGTCCCCATACCGGAACAAAAATAGATACATTTTTTGTACCTGTATAGGGACGTTTTTGTCTTCCTTATGTATTAAGCTGTAAAGATGACACTTAAAGCTAATAATTTAGACCGCAACTATAAAATCTTTGACCTTGACAACTAACTTGCCCGTTTAGAAGCTGTGGGCTATGAAAAAAACGATATTTTACCTGTATTTATATCAAGGAGTACACAGATCATTTTTTGGATTAAAATAAATTGATCTTTTGGCTGTATTTCATTATTTCATTTTGGCTATTAGAGATATTCGAGATAGTCACAAAAGTAATTATATATTCATAAATTATTTGTTGATATATAAACTCCTTGATATAAATACAGGTAAAATATCGTTTTTTTCATAGCCCACAGCATAGAGTACATAAAATAAAAAAAGCAGGAGAGAATGTCACTTATAAAATGATGGAAGCACCAAAATGGCGGTGGTCTGTTTATTAGTTTTTTTTTTTTTTTTTTGAGTTCATATGGCTTGGTTACAAGACCTTTAAGCCAAGTCTTCATTTTATAAAGTTCTGTCATAGAGTACATAATGTAGTCAATGAGTTCTGTAAGTCCTTTAAATTCTTCCAATTGTATTTTTCACATATTGATATATTGGTAAAAATAGTTTCACGTTTTTTAATAAGTCACTTAATCGGCGGCGGGAGGGATTATAATTTGTCACTATTTCACTAAACTCACTTATTTCACTGGCTAGGATAAGTCTTTGGAGGTTATACGTTTGACATTTAAAAATCAGATGTTCAATATCCGCCTGAGGCATATTACATTCTTTGCAGGCATCACTGTTTATGATTTTCAATCTCGCTAAGTGTGCAGGTGTGGAGCAATGTCCAAATCGAAGTCTGTTTATAGTAGTAATATAATCTCTGCTGGCTGACTTCAGTTTGTTATACCAGGGTTTTGACGGTATGTCTTCTTGAATACTGCCATACCATTTGCCTTTTTCTTCTTGGTCTTTTTTCCACATTTCTTTCCAATATGTTAGTATTTCTTTTGTTATAGAACTATGATAGTCAGTTAATGGAATGTCCATCACGCATCTTACATCAAATAGGTTAATGCCTTCATATGCAGTCTTATCGGCTATTTCATTGCCAGATATCCCTTTATGTGATGGTATCCACATGAGAGCTACGTTTATACCTTTTTGGTGTAGTTGAAATATAAAATCTTTAATCAAATATAGAATATAGTTAGTTCTGTATGCAATCTTTAAATGTTCTAAGCTTTCTATCAAGCTGAGTGAGTCTGTCAAAATTAGAATATTATTATATTTGCTGTTTATATAACTCATGGCTTTCAAAGCTTCAAAAACTGCATATGCCTCTGCCGTAAATATTGTACAATGGTTATCAAGCTCGTAGCTTCGAGCATACTTTGTTTGTGGATCATATAAGGCTGATCTCACATGGGTATCACATTTACTACCATCAGTATATAAAACATAGTATTTTTTTTTATTTTCATCTAAAAAAACTTGCATATCATTATTGTCAGTAATTTTATGTCTTACAGTTGTAATTGGATGTATTATACTATTAAAGGAATGTGTGTAGCAAGGCCACTGACTTTGCATTCTTATGTTTTTATAATTGTTTTGCATTTTCAGTAAAATTTGGATCAACTGTGGAGATCTACCATTTAACAAATCATCTTCTGAAACCAGAGACTCAGAAACATATATCAAGTGAGGAACTACTCTTTTAATTACTTCTTTATTGTCTGATGCCATGAGCTTCAGACAATATCTTTCAGAAAGATAAATTCTTCTGAGGATGAGAGGCATAATTTTTGTTTCAACTTCCATGGCCCTAATGGGAGTTGAACACATTGCCCCTGAAATAATTCTCAGAGCCTTGTTCTGTATTATATTTAATCTATGTACATAAGGGCTATTTATGTAAGCTAAACAACTGTAATCAAAATGACTTCTAACAATTGCTTTATACAACATTGATAATACTTTTGGATCCCCTCCCCAGGATACCCCAGCTAGGCATCTTAATATGTTAAGACCTTTTAAAGCCTTGTTGGAAATTTGTTTTATATGCTCTTCAAATTTTAATTTCTGGTCTATAACAATTCCTAAGAATGTATGTTGATGTTCTCTTGTTATTATATCTCCATTGTATAAAACATTGTCAGAAGAATATCCATCACCAAAAATCATATAGCTGCTTTTAGATGTATTAATTTTTAAATGCAATCTGTTGTCATAATAATGATTGAGCTGTGTCAAAGCAGCATTAATATTTGTTAGAGCTATAGTTAAGTGTTTATTACTACTGTACATAACTAAATCATCAGCAAATTGAAGTATATTTACATTTTCAGTATTTACATATTTACAAATTTCACTAGTATATAAGTTGTAAAGTAGAGGAGAAAGGGTAGCACCTTGCATGGTGCCCTTAGATGCTATATTGGGTCCATATAATATATTATTATGTCTTACATATAAAGTTCTATTATTCAAAAAATTATAAATCCATTTAGCAACTTGTCCGGGTAGTCCTATGCTTTCTGTTAAAATCTTAGCCAATATACCAGGGTCCACACTGTCAAAAGCACCTTGAACATCTAGGAAAACACAAACTGTATGTAATTTTTCATTGTTTGCTCTTTGCAGATCAGAAATCAGAGAAACAAAGCTGTCTGCACAGCTACGCCCTCTACGAAAACCAAATTGAACTTGTGGAATAACATCATTGGATTCGGCAAACCAGTCAAGGCGACTCTTTAACATGTTTTCAAATATCTTTCCAAGACATGATGATAAAGAAATTGGACGATAAGAGTTTGCAAGTTCTGGTGGTTTATTAGGCTTAAGTATAGGGATAACACATTGTGTTTTCCATGAGTCCGGAATAATATTTTGCAACCATAAATTATTTATGATCTTGAGAAATAAATTTTGTACAGATTTATGTAAGTTTTTAATTAAAAGATATGGGAAATCATCTAAACCTGGAGTCGTATTTTTTCTTGATTGTAAACTCATTTTAAATTCAGTCCATGTAAAGGGTTCTAACAAAAACTTTGTCTTGACATTTTCATTATTACAACTAAAACAGTGATTAAATGTCTCAGGATCTATTAGATTACTTTTTTCTGTTAGTTTACTTAAAAATGGCTTGACAAATTCATCCTTACAAGATTTATTGCCGGTCCTAATGCCCTTAAACCTTCTAATAAGATTCCAGATCCGACTGATAGGAGTAGTTCTATTAAAAGTATCACACAATTCATTCCAACCTGATCTTTTTTGTTCACAAATAGTCCTTTTCTTTAATGCATCTAACCGTTTATAGTTTATGTAATTAGCTATTGTTGGTTCTTGTCTATATAATTTTAATGCATTGTATGATGCTTTCACACTTTCCTCACAAATATTATTCCACCAGGGAGCCGGAATCCTACTTTTAAAGGTAGCTGTACTCGAAAATTTTGGTATAATCATTTGTTTAAGGGTATCAAGACATGCGCAAAACTTAAAATATGTTGACATGGGATCTTCATCATTTACCATGAAGTCACTGAAAACAGTACTAGAATATTGTTCAAATTTTTCCCAATCTGTTTTGTGATATAAGTACTTATCAGCTGGAGGATTTACTTGATACTTGACTATGTTAAGTGTAATATCGGTAATAGTTGGGTAATGGTAACTTCCCATGGTATCATCATGAACATACCACTGACATAATGGTGCAAGATTGGGGCTTACAAAAGTCACATCTATTGCAGAAGGATTACGTGTTGGATAGTTAATAGTGGTAACAGAGCCATCATTTAGTATACATAAATCATTGTCATCAATGAGATTGTATAAATCAGTACCTCGGGACTTTGTTGTGGTACATCCAAATGCGATGTGATGTGCATTAAAATCTCCACTTACAAATATAGGTTTTGGTAGATTTCTAATAATATTTTGAAGTTTATTTACTCTTACACGACCCCTCCTGGGAGGGCAATATACACACAATATTGTTATGTTACCTATTTCACTAGATAGTGATATTGCAACAGTTTGAATATCTTCATAGAAGATAGTGTCTAGAGCACTGTATTTTAAGTATGGCTTTATCAATATTGCTACACCATTGCATGGATTAGCAGAATTTTTGTAGTAAATGTTATAGCCAGGGATGCTAAACCTTTGGTTTTCTTTAAACCAAGTTTCATTCAATAAACAGATATCAATATTTTCATTATGTAAAAAATTTATAAGTAATGCTTTTTTGCTATTGGCACTTTGGATATTATACTGGGCAATACGTAACCGTGAAATTATATTGTTTGTATTTAAATCCATTATATTAAGTTAAATTTTTAATTAACATATCTTTGATGTTTGATGTGTTTATAGGCACATCATCATTTTTATTTCCCAATTCTATTAGAGTACGTACAAGGGCCATTAGAATTTCCTTATTTTGTAATATTTGACTTTTAATAGACAAAGTATTTTCTTGTATTTTACTACTTGTACTTACATTATTTACATTCATTTTAACAGGTTGCATATTTTCTACAGGTTTTTTATTTACAATCTTAACAGGAAGCATAGGAAAATTCTTTTCAAATTTCGTTTCTGTTGCACTTGCATAAGAAATTTTTGTTTTCTTTTCTAAAATTTTCTTCATTTTAACTGGACAAGTTCTAGATATGGCAAGATGTGGTCCACTACAGTTAATGCAACAAAGTTCACTTGGTTTGTCGCAATCTTTATATGAGTGATCTCCAGAACAATAACTACAACGCTGTTTACCATTACAAATCTTAGCTGAGTGATTAAATTTAAAACAACGATAACATTGCTGCAGAGGAGGAATATATTCAAACACACGGTAAGAGAATAAATCATATTGAACGTTATCTGGTAGGGTGTTGGACAAAAAAGTGATGCTGATGGTCTGTAAGGGAGTACGTGTCTGTCCTACTTTCTTGGTGAATCTTCTTACTGCTACTATTTCATATGCTGAAGTAAGTTTTGTATACAGCTCTTTATTCGAGATATTTTGGGGCACGAATCGAATAATGCCAGTGCGTTCTATTTGCGCCGCTGGGATATACGCTTTAAAATTATATTTTGTCAGGAAGGCCTTATTGTTAATGAAATTATTGGCAGTATTGTACTGCTTAAATAGGACAACTATTTTGTTGGCGTTAGCTCGCCGTATAGCTACCACACCTTTTACTTCCGTTGTGAATATATGATTGAGATATATTGGGCTTTTGTTGCCCAATTTTTCATTCTCCATTGCCTCAACGAAAACCTTAAACTCAACATTTGTTGAAGTTTCTGGATAAAGTCTTATATAATTTGGTTTAAAATAAGGTTTATAGTCTGATACCTCACCGCCGCCGGTAATATTTAGGTCCTTTCGCTTTCGCGTTTTCGGGTCCGGGGGACCATCCCCCTCGCCCTCGGCCACCTCCATCAATTACTAATTGTCAATATTTACACAACTTTAGTCCATAAAATTATCAAATAATTAATATTTACATTAAATTTTTAAAATGAGGGAAATTTACGCGCGCTCTTTTTAAATTCCCGCCAAAGAATCTCTGTTTATTAGTGCGTGTGTTAGGGGTTACCAGACATGAGAAATATTACCAACATTTTCACAATAATTTAAATAAATATTTTAGGGTTTTATTCTTATATTTTTTTATTTGTTGCTTTTTACCATCAAACATGATATAGGTAGTTTTATACTACCTTGGCCAAAAACCAAACAATATATAACAACTTTGTTTGAATTTCAAAACAAAGTTGATTTTATATTTCTAGCAGTCGATGCGGTCCTGCAGGTGGAAGTTGTTTGTTTTTATTAAGGGAATATGTACAAAATTCGTTGCTCTGGGCACTCCTGACGCAAGGCAGCGAAGATGCTTTAGTGCAGTTACCCAGTTTTTGGAAAATAATTTAAAATTACGACTCCTACGGCGCTTCCTGACTCTAAGGGTCTACCCACATTTATCGACGCGGAATCTGCTAACGCCGGTCAAAAAAGTCTTTATGCCGACGGAATAAGGGTGTTACTAATACCTTTCGCATCGGCTCGACCCGGCCGACGCGACGCGACACTGGCCGACGGCGAAACGAGCCGTTTGTCGATTAGCTGATCGCATCCGTTCGGCGCTGTCGAGTAGTGTGGTGATACGCGCTCGGCTTAAGCCGATCCCGCGTCGATAAATGTGGGTACACCCTTAGATGGTGAAGATGCTTTAGTGATATACAGGGTGTCCCAGTTTAGGACGTGAAGCCGAAATCAGATAGTAGGGTAAGTTATGGCAGTTATCAATATAATAAAAAACAATTCAAAATCAAAAATTCTTTATTACATAAACTATCAGAAAGTGCTTGAAAACGTCAACAAAACGTACAAACCAAATAAAATATCTAAGTTTTGGTACGGCAAAGCTGACAATGCGAATAAGTCCACCTTTTGTTTTATATAAATCAATTTCCTCGAAGTGTATACTGCAGACTACACTATATTTTGTTGGATACCAGCTGTTATCATTTCTGCAGTTTCTAATTATTTTTATCCAATAATTTTTCCATGCGTCGTTTGCAGCAGGAAATCTATAAAACATAGAATAATAATTTATACTAAATGTATTATACTACTAAAAAATATTTACCCAAATTCAGGGTAAATGAAAATATTTATTAAAAAAAAAAAAAAAAAAAAATAAAAATGTTTATTTGACACAAGTAAAGTATATACATATTTTTACTTATCTAATAGTTTGACGCTATTCGTTTACATAATTATGTACAAAATAAAGGTACTGGCACTGTTTACTAAACTAGGCAGAAGCCTGTATTTTAGCTGACAGTGTTCAGTCGAAGGAAGTGACACTTTAAAAACGTTATTTAGGCGTTAAAGTCGTTGCACAGCTAGTTATAAGGCAGGAGTAAGTAAATAATAGTAATCTACTAATCAAATAAAGTTATTACTGTTTTGATTCATAATTGATAATTTCGTAAGTGATTGGGTGTGTTGTGTGTGTGAGTGCGTAGAGTGAATGTGTGAGTGTAAAGTGTGTGTTTCTGATGAGGTGTTTTGTGAATTGTGAATGAGCATGCAGGTGTACAAGTATTGGGTTCGAGATGGTGTAAGTAGGTGACACATGCATTTGAATATAAATATATTGTTACTATGATAAGTGATAAATACAATACAATAGCCACTAAGCGGTGTAGGTAAGTAAGTCTTCCGTCAAACTGTAATCCAGCTGCTGTAGCCAGGCGGTTATTTTATGTTTTACTTCGCGTCTGGTTAAGCCTGCAATTTTATTCTTTTTATGAGCATAATTATATATTTTGCAGCTAAGAATGTAATATTGTCGTCTTCCAAAAGTTGTTTTGCAAGCGATGTTGCTGGTGATGTGCTTTATGGATCGTTTACTCGGGTCAGGAATGGGTATATTGCTATGTTTTTTGAGAACTAGCCGGAGCACAAAGAGCTGTCGTACCGTTAGCATTTTTGTGTCTGAGTATAATTGCACCGTAGGGTATCTGAAGGGCTTTTTGGATAAAACTTTGAGCACAGCTCTCTGTACTCTCTCTAGGCTCATGAGGTGTGTTTTAGCTGCCCCACCCCAGATTGTGATGCAGTATTGGATGACAGATCGTCCTAGTGCCAGGTATATAGAATTCAATGTCCCTTGTGGTGTAATGTCTCTGAGGGATTTAAATAAAATTATAAGACGTCTAACACGCGTTGTCATTAGTTTTATGTGTTCATCCCATCTTAGTCCACTGTCTATCACAACCCCCAAATATTTTGTAGAGTTGGCCCTATTTATTGATAAACAGGTGCAGGTGTTTTGTAATGAGCAGATGTGAGCCTTAATGGAGAAATTTTTAGGCGGAGTATTAACTTTAGTGATAGAAAAGGGAATGTAAAGCGTTTTCGCTAAATTAAGGGTAAGAAGATTCTGGTTTAACCATTGCATCACTTTCATAAGGGAGTATTCTGCTCTTTCCTTAACTAATTGCCAACTAGAACCTGACACCAGAATTGCTGTGTCATCAGCATATGTAAAGATGTTAGTATAGGGTAGAGACATTTCACAGAGATCATTTATATAAACTTGGAAGAGTGTAGGGCCAAGAATACTCCCTTGAGGAACTCCGTAAGATATTTCCAATTCCTCACTCATATGGTCTTCTATCATTACTGCTTGCTTCCTATTGGAAAGGTAATCTTTAAAGATTTGGTGTTGTAAACCACGTATGCCCGATTTTTCAAGTTTATCTAATAGAATTGGAACAGAGACTGTGTCGAAAGCCTTAGAAAGATCTAGGAATATGCACAAACATTTGGTCTTTACGTCAAGGTGTTTGCTCACTGCAGTTGTCAGATCGAGCACTGCGTCTTCGGTCGAGATACCTGAACGAAAACCATACTGATTTGATGCCAATATATTAAATTTAGAAAGGTATGTTTTTAGTGAGTTGTTTAGTAACTTTTCAAGTACCTTTGACAAAGCGGGCAGAATCGTGATTGGTCTATAATTGCTGACACAGCCTCTGTCTCCGTTTTTATATATTGGGTGGATTATTCCTTTTTTAAAAGCCTCTGGAAACACACCAGAATTTAGAGCTAAGTTGCAGATATGGGTTAGAGGCGGGGTTAACACTCGCCTGGAATCCTTTAGAATCCGAGACGAGATGCCATCCCATCCCATTGCACAATCCTGACGAAGTTGTAGGATGATGGATTCCACATCAGTTTCTGAAAACTCTGTGACTACTAAAGAATTAGATGGACTATTTATAACGGAGGTAATTACGGACATAGATGGTGGGGGGCGATGATAAGAAGTGACTATTTTATTCGCTAAAGTTGCACCTATATTGCTAAAATAACGACCTACTTCATTTATTGATGTTTGGGGGCAAGGAGTTACTTTTAGCAATTCTGAGGGACTGGTTTTGGTTTTGTTTGTGTTTGTTATTGTCCTTATTGCCTTCCAAAGTGCCTTACTATCATTTCTGGCATTATCGATGAGTGATTTTCCGTATTCCAGTTTCAACTTACGCAACAGACCATTGCAGAAATTTCTGTACCTCGTATACGTAAGTTTTAAAGTCATGTTATCAGGAGATTTTTTAGATTTTAAGTGTAGCCTGTCGCGGTTTCTTATGCACCTTAGTAAACCTGGAGTCATCCAGGGCTTAAGAAGTTTATTTCTTTTACTATGCGTTTTTGTGATACTATTTTTTGATATGGTTGATGATATTAGAGACACAAGTGTGTTTGCAGCTAGGTTTGCGTCATATATAGCAAATATTTGGGAGAAATCAATTTTTTCCAAGTCTGCTATTACTTTTACATAATCCACTGTTGTTTTAGAGCATAAATTACGATTACTAGGTAAAAATCCATTTATAGTCCATACCAAAGGCATATGGTCTGTTATGTACGATTCTAAGATGAGGGTGGTCGAGGGAAGATTAGAGTTAGTTAGTATATGGTCCAGGCACGTTTTTGTCCTTGTAGGATAATAGTGGGTTGAATAGAGGCCATGGGAGGCGTTGAAGGTGAGATATTCTTCAGCGTACGGGTCTTTGTTATCAGGACTTATATCTATATTTATATCACCCACTAGTACCAGGATCCGGCCAGAAAATTCATTGTAAACGCTATTTAAGCTATCTATAAAATTGTTAAACTGGTTTCTGTTTTTTAGTGATGGTGAGCGGTAGATTGACACAATACTGATGTTGTTTATCGTGCAAATTAAACAATTGGCATCTTTGAAAGTAGGTTCATATATTGAACAGCTTAAATTTAATTTTGTATATATGACTATTCCATCATTTTGGTTTAAAGTCGACTTAGTAAAGTGCGCTGAATAACCGTCCAAAAATGGTAGATCACCAACCTTACTGAGCCAGCATTCAGTTAGCACCAGTATGTCGTATTTTATGGCCGTTTGTATCAATAATAAGCGAAACTGGTCAAAATTTTTGTTTATACTACGGATATTGATGTGTAGCAATTTCAGCGTTGAGTATTCATCTCTTAGAAATTTGTTGCAGGTTTCTGGCTTGCAAACGTAATAGTCAGATAGATTTTGTGTATCCAGATCATTGTTGATATTTCTTATATTAGTCATTTTTGTACTTAAACGCAGTACGGGTAGGCAATAGATTAATCAGGGCTACATGGAGGCATGTGCAATATTTGTGTTTGAGAGGTGTGTATGGAGTTTGAGTGTGGTGTAATGTATGTGTGATGGTTATATGTGTGGTGATCAATGCAAGTGATCGTAATTTAAAGATGCATGCTTTAATATAGTTTGTATGTTGTAGCTGGTGTAGGATGCTTAGATTATAAGTTATAAGTAACACGAAAATCAAGTGGATTAACTTGTTTAAGCTATGAAAGGTTAAAAAATTAAAGCAATAAATAGTATTAATTTTTCTTGAAAACTCTAAAAGTAGTCACATATCTTTCCTCAAGTCTGTTAGTGTTTGTTCTGATGTGATCAAAATTTGCTTCTCACCTTGTGCCTTGCGTATAAATATGTTACCGTTCGTAGACCAGCAAAATTTATAACAATATAGTTTGGAAAATTCTCGAGCCTGGTGAAATAATTTTTTAGAGCTGGCCGGAAGATGATCTGTGACATAAATTGGCTGATCTTTACCGGGAATCAGAATCTGTTGAGTGTTCAGCTTCTCTTCCACTGTTGCTTTTTTGTTGTTGAAGTCGCGAACTGCTGCTATTGTGTTTACCTTCATTTGGACCGATTGAAACTCAGCAACTATTGGGCGGGTGGTGCCCGATTTGCCGGGTAAGCGGTACACGTCACGGAGATCTGAGGTTGACACTGCTACACCTGTTGTTTGTCAAATTTTACAAACCGCATCTGATAGATAGCCATAACTTTCGTTTTCACGCTGAGGAAGATTTCTTATTTCAATGCAGGATGATCTTGATTTCAGCTGAAGGTCATGTATCTTCCTCTCGACAGTTTCAATTGATCTGCGCTGATCCAGGCGTTCTTTTTGCAAGGTGACAATTCCTGTTTTGATTTCTTCATACTGAGTGTTTATAAAGGACATGGAGGTAATAATCTCATCGTTCGAATTCTTGATGTTTGCAGTCTGCAGTTTTAGTTCAGAGATCTCCGAGGATAGTTTGGTTATAAGATTATTTTGTTTGTTGCACATAACATTTAATTTTTCATCAAGTTCTTTTTTCCAGTCTGTTAATAACTTATTTTTATTGACTGTCAACACTGATAGTTTTGGTATAATTTTTTACGAAAACAATATAATTTCGGCAATAAACTGAATATATTACTTGCTTACCTATGAAAAGTGATCCCCTGGTTTTTTTTTGTCGAGGCGCTATGGTTTCGGCAGCTTTTCACAACACAAGACGGCATTTTTAATTATTTTAATTGAACATCCGAGCAACAGCACAGTCCAAAGCGTAATGGCGGGCGATTGACTTACTATTGTGTCAATGTGTGTGTTCTGTGTGTACGTGTGACTTACTATGGATGCTTCAGTAAGTGTTTCAAGACACTCAGTCCTGCCTTTTTTTATTTAGTCAATGGCCCACAGCTTCTAAACGGGCAAGTTAGTTGTCAAGGTCAAAGATTTTATAGTTGCGGTCTAAATTATTAGCTTTAAGTGTCATCTTTACAGCTTAATACATAAGGAAGACAAAAACGTCCCTATACAGGTACAAAAAATATATCTATTTTTGTTCCGGTATGGGGGACGTTTTTGATATAGTTCAAAAAGTATACGCGCTCATTATCCATCAAGCAACCAATTCAACACAAAAAACAATCTGTATACTCCGTTAGTAATGATATAAGTACAACCAAAAGATCGATTCTTTAATAGCCCACAACTTCTAATCGGGCAAGTCCGGAGTCAAGGTCAAAGCTATTGTAGCTTAGGTATAATATATGCTCAAAAATATTACAAGAAAGTGTCATCTTTACATCTTAATACGTTACGAAGATAGAAGCAAAACAAAGTTCATTTTCAAACATTTTCAATGAAAAACCTTGAATTTGATGGTGTTCCACTAGTATAAAATGGTTATTTTTAATAAATTGTCAAATGTTTTAATGTCCTAAGTAACATTCATAACTTGGAACAACTTTTGCCGAAAATCCTATGAAAGGGGAGCGCCTGAGTTGACCCACCGTGCGCCGTCCCGACCGGCCGGTACCGCCGCAAACGCTACGTCCCGCAATTTTTAACCGACTTCTAAAAAAGGAGGAGGTTCTCAATTCGATTCGTATATATGTTGCTTTTTTATGTTTGTTCACGGATATCTCCGTCGTTTATGAACTGATTTTGATGATTCTTTTTTTGTTGGATAGGAGATGATTCCAAAGGGGTCCCATTGTCAGCATGTCGTGATCTGATGATGGAATCTCAGAGAAATCGAGGGCAACTCTCAAATTTTATAGGCACATGTAATGTTTTTAGTGTGTTTTTTAAAGCTTCACCAGTATTTACGTATTTTTATGTGGCTGAGCTGATGATGGAAGGTCAACTCCTCAATGGTTAGGAGTTAAAGGATAATTCTTTCACTACTGTACACATATTCAGACTGCTAGTTATGATGTCAAGTGAGCTGTTGGAACGGAGATATTTCAAAGGTGGTCCCATTGTCAGCATGTCATGATCTGATGATGGGATTCCAGAGAAATCGGGGGCAACCCTCATATTTTATTAATCGAGGCCAGGATTTACGCTTGGTCGCAATAATTTTATGTGGTTGAGCTGATGATGGAAGGTCAACTCCTCAATATTTAGGAGTTAAAGGATAATTCTTTCACTACTGTACGCATATTCCTACTGCTAGTTATTGTGTCAAATGAGTTGATGATGGAAGGTCGTGACCCTCAATAGTCAGGCGAAAGGATTTAATTCTTGTTTATTATAATAAGTTTTCCGTCTCAAGTAACCGTCGTCTCCTCTTTTGAGAAACATTCTTGCTCGGTCTACCCATCACTTAAAATCGTAAAATAAAATAATTTTTAACAAAAAAAAAACCGACTTAAAAAGTAGGTAAACTTAAAAGCAAAAAATAAATTTACTTCGCACAAAATAATACGTTTTTTCATTTAGTTAAATAGAAATTATTAAATAATTATTTTATAATTCTGAAGTCGGTGCCAAGTAAACAATTAATAACTCTGTTATATTTCTGTGGTAAGTACCAATACTGGGCGACCGCGCACTAGCACAACTACGCCTCCCTTTATTGTGTGTACTGTAATTTGATATTGTAGAAAGGTTGTTTTTACTTGGCACCGACTTCAGAATTATAAAATAATTATTTAATAATTTCTATTTAACTAAATGAAAAAACGTATTATTTTGTGCGAAGTAAATTTATTTTTTGCTTTTTAGTTTACCTACTTACCTTTTAAAGTCGGTTTTTTTTTGTTAAAAATTATTTTTAAATCTGTAATATCTTCGAAACTATTCATTTAAATCACATGCTGTAAAGGGCAATTTTGATCTACATGAAATGCACAATGTATGTAATGTATTTAATTGGATAAGGAATGATACTGTATCGTTTAAAATAGCTTGGTAAATAACCCATTTTTTTTTTGTAATATGTAAAAGATAAAAATGGTTACTGTGGGTTATCCTTAGTAGATAAACATATGCTGTCGCGGACATTTTTATTCATTTTTTTAACATATACAATTCCGTAGTAACTACATAAATTTGATTTATCTCTTAAGGTTTAGCCAGCGTTAGCAATGTAAGCGCAGAAAAATATGTTTGTTACGACATCACATTACAAATCTTTAAAAAATAAAATAAAAAAAAACTAATTAAAAAAAAGAATATTCTTAACTCGAGCGTATTCTAAATATTATAATTATGTACTAATTTTTTTCAAAGAAAAAGGAACCGCCTTCAAAAACTCAAAAGTAAAAAATAAAATATTCGCTGAACTTTGCTTACCTTTATATTAATTTGTTTAAAACAATAAACCCAAATAATTATGTAATACTAATTAATTATATTTTTTTGAAGTCGGCGCCAAATTAGAAAATCAAATACCAATTCAATTGGTATTTGATTTTGAGATTTTTTCAACAATTATTTCGGTAAATACGGTTTTAATTGGTATTTGATTTTGTGATTTTTTCAACAATTAATTCGGTAAATACGGTTTTAATTGGTATTTGATTTTGTAATTTGGCGCCGACTTCAAAAAAATATAATTAATTAGTATTACATAATTATTTGGGTTTATTGTTTTAAACAAATTAATATAAAGGTAAGCAAAGTTCAGCGAATATTTTATTTTTTACTTTTGAGTTTTTGAAAGCGGTTCCTTTTTCTTTGAAAAAATTAGTACATAATTATAATATTTAGAATACGCTCGAGTTAAGAATATTCTTTTTTTAAATTAGTTTTTTTTTATTTTATTTTTTTTTATTTGTTTTTTTTATTTTATTTTTTTATTTCAAGCTTTTTAGTGTCTTAGTTTTTTAGATTTAACGATGGGGTTAGGAAGAAATACTAAGGCATCATTACGCATGAAACACAATAGAAACAATCAAAATAATCAAAAAATTCTTTCTGAGATCTTCATGATCATAAGTTATCACTACGATAATAACAAATGTGCTGAAACGTAAGCCCCGTCCAAACCTAAGCAGAGCTTTCGGTACTTTAAGGGTAGGTAAGTAGGCTGTCTCTGCTTACCCTTCAAAGCATACACAGGCATGATGTTATGTTATGTAGTGGTGAAAACAATACATAGATACACGATTGCACAAAACGTGGTTCATTAGCTATTCGTTTTTGAAGAGTTCCGTTGCCTGTCTCCAAAGATCTTCATCAGATTCTGATAAATTATATACTAAAACCTTCCTTGAAACACAAGGATTAAAATACCGAAAACTGCATTCAAATCGGATCAGTAGTTTCCGAGAAAATCGCGAACATAAAAAGGTGACATACATACATACATACGGATCGAATACAGAACCTCTTTTTTTTTTTGAAGTCGGTTAATAAATATCTCGGCTTTTCTCTACTATAATATGCATGTATTATACATAAAAACCTTCCTCTTGAAACACTCTATTCATTAAAAAAACCGCATCAAAATACGTTGCGTAGTTTTAAAGATCTAAGCAGAACTTTGTTTTATATTATGTAGTGATATACAGCTAAGTATCAAGTCTCGGAAACTGCACTATACTATACTATATACATATATATACCTATTATATATATAGGTATATATACCTACACGTTGGCTTGAGAACCTCCACGGTTTTTTTTCTTTCGTTAAAAAGTCAGTGCCTGCAGCGTTTTCTAACACTCAGATTTTAAAGAGAATATTTTTAAAATAGGACGGCGCTTACTACACAGTTTGACAATAAATAGAACCTAAAATCATTTTTAAAATGCACAATGGGCGGCCTTATCGCTAAAGAGCAATTTCAGTAATTTAGTTTAGTTTAGTAATTTCAGTTTCAGCCTCGTAGTCAGTTAACTGCATCTTAAGTTATCAAAATCTGTCCGGCCGTTTAGAAGACTAGCCGATACAAACAGACAGACAGACAAACATTTTAAAAACTATTTTTTTGGCGTAGGTATCGTGCAAAGACTAATTTTATATATTTACGTTGTATTAATGATGATAGGTCAGGCTCCGACGCTCCGAGGCACCGAGTGCGAGGTTCAAGGGCTGCTGTTGGTATAATTGATCAGATGTTCCCCGCGAGTGTTACACTTGTAATTAAAGGACCCGCAAGTCGGGCTAATTACTATGCCCCGGAGAGTAATCAGTATCAATTTAAAAGCAACAATATCGCGAACAAGCACGTAGGTATGCTTGTGTATTTTCCTCTGTATACAATAAACAGGGAAAATGCTATAATGCTATGTAATATAAAGGCAGTGTCCTGACCGAGTGACTTAAAATCAACGCAGAGCCCAAACCGCTGGTCGTAGAGATTTGAAATTAGGAGAGCGTATTCCTTACAAGATTAATTTTGGAAATTCGGCCTCTAACAGGGTGAAAAGTGGGACGAAAGTTTGTATGTAAAAGCTTTTGTAGTAATTGTGAGGCTCGATCAGTTTAAACCATGGAACTATGCCGAGCCATCGTGCGACAATGATCATATGAAAAAGATAATTCTGAGTGTGAACTTTTTAATTTATTATCATTTTGGCAATTATGAATATCTAATGAAGTAACTAAATTTTATAATAGAAGCTGACAGAAAAAAATAAAACGAGATTATTTTTTTAAGATTGCAAACAAGTCCAAGGTCCTCTTGATGGTAAAAGGTACTATCTAACGATTTACCATACCATGGGGTACGCGACTGAAAAAAAATCATCCCTACTTTACATATAGGGGAGGTACACGAAAAAAAAAAATTGAGACGTGTCCCGGATGGAACGAAGTTCCTTTCGATTAATTAGTGGAGGAATTGTGATAAAATTTTATTTTTATAAGTTATAATAATATTTTTTTTATTATTAACAAATATAATGTAAAATAAACTTAATCAGTAGGCTCAATTTTAGTAATATATCTGGCTTGCTTGCTTGCTTTCTATGAGAGAGAGAGAGAGAGAGTGAGAGAGACTGACAGAGAAACGCGCACGCCGCACGGCACTGTCGTTACAACTTTTGGTCTTAATTTTTTCCGTCTAGCCCCCTCGCGCAACGCGCGATAAGGAACTTCGTTCCAATATTTTTTATTCTACCA
Organism: Hypena proboscidalis; assembly: GCA_905147285.1. Lineage (NCBI taxonomy): Eukaryota > Metazoa > Arthropoda > Insecta > Lepidoptera > Erebidae > Hypena > Hypena proboscidalis. The sequence goes on from LR990127.1 coordinate 178,931, forward strand.
CATTTTTGACATAGTTAATATACATATCCATGCAATTCAGCTTTCTTGCCCTATCGGTTTCGACGCGCTGTCTCGGACAGGCAGACAGACGGACGGACATGCGAAACTATAAAAGTGTTCCTTGTAGGTACTATCGGCTGCAGATAAGCATGCCCACTTTAGAAAATATTCCTGCGACAGCGCAGGTAGTAACGCACACATTGAACCAACGAATCAGAGGCATTTTTTTATTTGTGTGAGTGCAAGCTCAATAGCCACACTTCCTTACCCCACCCCCTTTGAGACAATTGTATTTGTGTGAGTGCAGTGGGCAAAATATAAACAATAGCCGAAATGTGCAACGTTTTGTAAGTGCATTGTTTAGTCAAATTTCTCAGAACTTAAACAATAGCTATTTTTTTTGTGTTAGAAGCCGATAAATGATGGTTAAAACATGTTAAACAATATTGCACCTTATCTACTTAACAACTATGGTAAGGTGATTCAAAATCGCTAACAATGCTTGTCGGCATGTTTTATTGAACTTCTTACGATTTAAAACAATAGTTAACTCGGTTTTTAATATTGGCAAAATCGCCGACAATATCCCGTGATAAAATCTACTTTTAACTAACTTAAAATGAATTTACTAGTATATAATTTAACACATTTAATTTATTTAACAAATAATAAGCAATCAAGACAGTTATTTCACCCCCATTAAACGCATCAATATAAAAATCCTATTTACAAATACTTGCATATCAATCCATTCATCTTTTAACACAATGATGATATTACGATATTCAATGCGCCCGCGCCGTTGAAATCAGTTTTATCAGAGATTTATTTATACATTCCATTTAAGATTTCTTCACAGATTAACTTAACACTTGTTCGAAGACTTGAGCAGCCTCTGTTAAAATATATTATTTCAATTGAAGCCCAAAAATAACCCAAGGATAGTTATCAATTTATTTCTTTTAACATAATCTAGTCACTAAGAAATTTTTAATAAATAAAAAAAGATAAAACTAAAATAAATTGTTGAATAAATTAATTCTTATCAAAAATAAAATTTGTTTCAGAAAGTTCAAATAATCATTTGAATATATTTGGCAATACCAATATATTTTTTTTATCTAAACATTTAAGATAGTAATAAGTTCAAAATTGTTTCTCGCTGGCAATAACACTATTCATAACAAGGAGCTCACGCGAATGGGATTTACATTTATTTAAAAATCATCTACAATTAACCGAGCGCACACTCGCTTAGTGTGAGTGTAACAATTATACATATAGATATTTATACGCATACAACTCGAATATCGTTCGCGCTCCCCATTGGTCAGAACGTTAGCATCGAGTATACACGCCGTGAGCGGTGCTATGCGATTACCGTCTTAAAGGTGGGCATGCGGAACTGCTTTCGATAGTACTACGAAACCCTAAAAACCGACTTCAATTACAAAAACGCTCCAAAAAGTAAGAAATACCTAAGTAATATTCAATTTCTCCCCTCATCTGTGAATAACTTGAAATAATACAGTTAACGGCCTTAAAGAATTATACCCCTACTCCTAACGAAAAACATAAAGAAGCCGTTCAATTGTGATTGTGATCCTTTTCCATTCAAGCAGTGCGGTTATGGAATAGTCTTCCTCATGGAATACGCGATACTCCATCAATAAATGTTTTTAAGAAAAAAGTTAAAGAGCACTTTCTTTCCTTATAGCCCAGGGTAGATCCCTTAAAAAATGATAAAAAGTCAAAAAAATAATAGTAGGATGAAACCCATTAGAAAAGGAGGAGAATATTATAAAAATTTAAGGAAAAATAATTTACGGGCGATCTGAGGTCGGGAAGAGGGGGAGGGGGGGGGGGGTTAAGGATAAAAAACGTATTTTCTCGATTTCCGGCAAAACTAAAAGTCCTATGGAAAAAAGTTGAATGGCAAAGTTGTTGGTAATAAAAAGATCTAAAACTTTTGTATTTACACTTTTTTCATACAGGGTGGATGCGACATAGCGACATTTATTGAAACCACAGCTTCTATACATGGCCAGTATGCATTTCCACCGGATAAAAAATTCTCTGGCGAAAAAAAAAATCCACGTCTTCCGAACAAATTGCACGATCGCAATGTTCAAATTGTTCGGAGAACGTGTTTTTTTTTTTTCGCCAGAGAATTTTTATCCTGTGGAAATTGATACTTACAATGTATAGAAGCTGTGGTTTCAATAAATGTCGCTATGTCGCATCCACCCCGTATAACCTCAAAATTTATGTGAAAAATTCAAAAAACCAAGTTTTTGGTTTTTTATTTTTATCAAATCAAAATTTTTTATTTTACAAACAAAAATTTTTTTTCACGAAATTCGGTGAAAACTTACCTTTTTATGTCCCAAATACGCTGTAATTTATTTGATTAGAAATATTTATTTTGCACCTTTTTTTTTAAATAATATCGATTTTTTACCCTTATTTTCGATCGAAAATTCACCCGTCAAAATATCAGCATTTTTCAAAAAGTTGGTATGTTTTTTGTTCGTTGAAATGTCTTCTTTCTGATGGTGAAAAAATATATATATGTTACTATAGTAAATCTTCACAGAAAATGCAAAACAAAGATCGTAAAAAACTATTATATATATATATATATATAATATATATATTATTCATGAATAATGTTATGTATGTATATGTTATGGAAGTTGTCTAAACATGTCTAATCTAACTCATCTCTATTAGGGTATCTTCATAATCTTTTTTAATTGGATACAATGAAAACCAATCAGGATATCTGAGATTTATTCGTTATTTAAAAAAGTCCAGTGATTTTTTACAAAACAAGCCAATCACTACATCATTAAAATGTATAATTTTATTTACTTAATTGTGGTTTATTTCTTAATTAGAACAAACTACGGCCACAGAATAAGCTACGGCCTCGAATCGCGCGCAATACGCTTACTAACCTATTTCGGTCTGACACCATTTTTCCTGTACGATTGTTAATTTATTTATGGCATTGTAGTGTTTTTTCAACCTAATTATATATTATACAGAAATTGCCTAAGACTGTGGTTTTTAGAAAGTCAAAGTGCTGTGTTTAATTTTAAATAAATAATAAAATAATAAACGTACTAATCTGCATTACGAGGCAAATTTTACGTGTCCACGGGAAAGTCGAGGTGTAAAATGATTTGATGTTTATTTTTTTTATATAGTAAACTAGAGGAGGTTCTCAATGCGATCTTATTTTTTTTTCATGTATGTTAGACGATTATTCGAATATTTTTTTTTCTGAAAGAGTATTCTTGTCATGTGATCTCATCAGGTCACGATCTGATGATAGATTTGAGAGGTTTCTATATTGTTTTTCTTATATTTCCTCAAGTAAATCGGATATTTGCATCTAGTAGTCAGCATTTCATGTTGCTGAGCTGATGATGGAAGGTACAACTCTTCAACGGTTAGGATTACGGGGATAATTCTTTAAATATAGGCACCTTAAGGCCATTTACTGTGTTATTTAAAGTTTAGATAAAGTTGAGAGAGGCGAGTCGTATTTTTGTGCATTTATTTTATGCCTGGTCCTAATTTTGGTGGATTTGGTGGCGGAAAACAACACCGAAATTGAAAATAGGCCACGATTTCAATCGCGTTAAACGATTTACCCCGTCCTCGTTATACATGCCAATCATCATGCCAATGTTCATATAAATAATTCTTGAAGAATCTTTAAAATATTTTATAAGTGTTAGTATGTACAGTGGCGACCAAAAGTCCATAGGCAATCTCAAAAGGCAATAGTTTGAAGTGTAGTTTGACTAACGACACGTCATGTTGTTAACAAATAATTTATTGTAGTTCATAATTTCACTAACATAGCGTGAGTCAAGATGGCCGAGTGGTTAAGGGGGAACAATCGGTATGGAATTCTCATACAAAATGAGTATGGTTGTATCTTTTACATTTTTCATCACAATGTTATAATTTTTGCACAGCCAATTTAAAACATGATTATCTATGTTCCTTCGATTTCAAATTATCTTTAGTCTGTCTATTTTAAAAATTATAGGCATCCAGACATCCGTAGTTTTGAACTGCCTGACAAATGCGACTTTTTCAGTATTATACAACAGATTATTACAAATTTTCGAAACGAAGGAACCTCGTAAATATAATGAACTTTCTATTTTATCAATAATTTTCATCAAAGTACCTCATTTTCATTCATCAAATACCATAATATTACAATTTAAAGGAAATTACAATATCTATCTCAACTCATTGACGGGGGGGTAAGGCAGCCATTCGTTAGCTACTCGGAAGTGCGCGAGGGGTGGCAGGGAGATACCGAACCAAGCCAAGTTTTGACATACCATAGTCTTCCGACCAGAGAGTATGCATTAAACTGCATCAAACCTTTTTTGACATTCACGACTGCAACACGTTATAGTCCGAGATCTAGCTGCAGAATCTTTCATTCTTAATAAATATTAATTTTCAGATAAGCATCGACTAGTTTTGTAAATTTATTTAAATATTTACATTACTAACCTAACTACAATGTAATTTTAAAACTAATTAAATGAATACCAAACTATATATACATCAAATAAAAGAAAAATATAAAACTATTAAATAAACTAAAACCCGTATGAAATTCAGTTGTCAAAAATAAGTCCGCATCGATGTCGACCGCAGGTAATGTGCCCAGAAGGCTGGCGGCATTACCACGTTATATGGCAGTGCTGATCCTTAATATTAATTATATTTTATATTATTATGTAAATTATCGTTTAGGGGCAAAGCTGTACACATGGCAGAATGTCCAAATGGTCCGATTGCCTATGAGTAAAAAAATACCAGAGTCAAAATGTATAACAGAAATAAAATATGATTCTTTGAAAGAATGATTGTTATGTGCATTAATAACTTATTTATAGTTATTTAGATAAATTGTCAAAACGAGCTAGAATCAAAATGTACTATTGTTACAAAGTGTAACTGTTGGTTGATAAAAATAATCGTAATCCTTCTTCATACATAATAATGATAATGCGGATATAATATTCATTCATAACACAGCTCTTCGGCTATCTAAACTGACTGCTGACACTGAAACTGACATTGCAATTCGCTTGTGTCTATTATATAGACGCGCTATTTGCTTAGGCTCAACTCACATCGACTAGCTTGCTACATATTTATCAGTAATCACCGACGTTTTTCATGATCTATTTAGCCCAAGATAAATGTGGGCAAATTGCATGGATATATGCAGATAGATAAAAAGTTACAACATATCCAAAATCAGCTTTTTAAATTAATTTGAATATTTAATAATATTGGTTAATTTGATAACTGATTTATAATATTTCCACACGGGCCATGAGGCGCAAATGTAAATATATTATAGAAGTTCGCGGCTTAACTCGTGCCTCGTCTCGTAGTTCGTGCACTCGCGGCACCGGGCAAATACAATTCTTATTTTATGGAAAAACTGACGCTCATTGCAAAGCGTGAGCTCGAAAATAGAGATGAATCTGCAAATATACCGTTGCAACGCTTTATTTATCCAGCAGGCCCACAAAATGAAGATATGTATAAATATGAATAATATTATTCGTCAAATCTGTAATCTCTTTAAGTTGCCTGCCTGCAGGTAAAAACAGCGCCGTGAGTTCTTAGCCTGCATTAAGCCTAAAGATATAGAATATCTATATTTAGTCATTTTTCAGTCGACTTATCAGTCGACTTGTGCATAATGCAGCTGACTGCGGATCAGTAAACATCCCTGTTCCACATACAAATCTCGTCATTGTTACAATAGCAACAAAATTTTGTTGCTAATCGGCAGACTTATCATACAACAAATCCGAGGTATTTCATCGTTGAGTAACAACTGAACATCAACACGTATTTTCACTCACACATTTATATCATAGGCCGATAGAGACAACAATCCCAACTAATCCCAACTAATATTATAAATGCGAAAGTAACTCTGTCTGTCTGTCTGTCTGTCTGTCTGTCTGTCTGTCTGTTACGCTTTCCCGCTTAAACCTTGCGACCGATTTTGATGAAATTTGGTACAGACAATCTTTAGACCCTGAGACAGAACATAGGCTACTTTTTTTAAAAAAAAAAAGGGATGAAGGGGTTGAAATAGAGGTTGAAAGTTTGTATGGGATTTCTTAATTTTAAAAGATAAAACCATGAAACTTTATATTTAAGTACTTGATAAGAAATCATTCGCTTTTGAAGTTTAAATTCCTTTTAACGAATGCTCTGCATCGCCACCGCTGCCGTCGGTCGTAGTCGCGTACATTCGCCGAAGTGTGGCGGCATCTGCGGCAGGCATCGTTGTCGGACGCATGCCATTAGACAAATTTGCGCTATAAAGAATTACATTTTTCGATCCAGTAAAATTATTTTATTGTTTCGTATAACTTTTTAAGTGTTTTTTATTAATTAAGTCCTGTAAATTAATTTTGTTCATTTTGTTCATACTTGATATTTCTTTTAGTTTATAGTTATAAGTAGGTTAGATGTGTAGGTGATCAGTTTCCTTTACTTTAAAAAAATCCGATTTGCTTTTATTTCCTTTTTTTCCTAATAGGGTATTTTTAATCTAATAGGTCGTAATAGGTAATAATATACAATAAAATACAAACTTAACTTTGCGGTTTGCTCCCGAACCGCAATGTTAAGTTTGTCGTAGGTTATAAATGACCTATGACAAACTTATATTTGCGGTTCGACTTATAAAGATAAACCGAAAGGTTTCTTTTTATATAAGTCGTACTGTATAGATTTTAATTTTAAAGTATTGGTATAGGTAGTATATTTGATATTGTACGTCACTACGTACAATATCAAACAATATCAAACGGTCACTACCGTAGGTTATTTTATAATACTGTTAGGTAGGATAAGACATTCGTATAGATATTAGTTTATAGGGATTTTGCTTATTTATTGAGTTTAGATTAGTTATTATCAGAAATAGGTTTATTTAGGTAGGTAGGAATTTTATTTTCTGTTATTGAGTTTTTTTATTGATGTACCTACCACACAGATGAAATCGCGGGAGATAGTTTGTTTGTTTGAAAGCACTAAGTTTAAAAACAACTGGGTGAATTTTGATATTTAACATTACGCTAAACTCTACGGGCTGTCTCGGACGAACGTGTCGCAATTTCTATTATTTCGAAATTTGAAGTAGTTTCGAAGTGTACCTATTTGTCTGTTTTGATTTGTTTGAATATTATTTTCCTTGAGTTTTTGTCGTATATTTGTTTTGGTCGGTTTGGTAATAGATAGGTAAGTAAGTGCATAGTTGTACCTACTATTGTTATATTGACATTGTTACCTTTAGCATTTTTTGTTCATAAAACGACATCCACGCGGACGAAGTCGCGGGTAACAGCTAGTACCTTTATATGTAAGCGATTGTCTACCCTTAAGGCATGCAGTTAGATGCGTTTAGCAATGATCCGTGAGATCTAATCTCGCTAAGTCCTTTCTATACTTTTTGAAGTTTAGGGTATCAACAATTATATTTTTGTTATTAGAACATCCTTTCCTTGTTGTCATGATGCATCATTTTAGTAACATTTATATTATTGGTGGGTTACAATAAAAAATCTTATGAACGGTTACAAGGGCACTTATATTATTAATTTAGGTAGGAATGTGACGTCACAAATATCTTAAAAGTTTATTAATTGTATAAATAAATAAAACGAATAAACATTTTTATCATCATTCAGCATGACTTTTTTTATTTCTACCTTACAACAATGACAATAACAATAAAAAAATACTTAAATAGTTAAATAATAATAACATATTTGACTGATTAGTTATTATATTTATCAAAAATCTTATAAACGGTTACAAGGGAACTTTTTTATGTAGGTTGGAATGTGACGTCACAATGCTCTTAAAAGTTTATTAATTGTATAAATAAATAAAACGAATAAACATTTTTATCATCATTCAGCGTGACTTTCTTTATTCCTACCTTACAATGAAAATAAAAATAAAAAATTATGTAAATATTAAAATAATAATAACATATTTAACTTATTAGTGTTGCATGTTAATCTTGCAACTGTTATATTTCTGCCCTGTAGAATGTTAAATAAAGCTAATTTATGCAATGGAAACAAAATGGTTTGTTTACATACAACACCATAGAACTTACCTTTTGATTTCTGTGCAATGTAACGTAACTTACGGTTAAAAGGATGTTTCCACGTAACCAAATCATACACTATAGCATAGCTAAACATCGTATTAGACTTAATACCATTTCTTTGTTTATTTATTTAACAATAAAACTGATAGCGTTTGCGAATCAATAACCTAATCAATAAAGTAGTGACAAATAAATTGACAATGACGTTTGACAGCTGGCTGACGTTTAGTGACGTTCTTCTAGATATTTTTGGTAAATGATTTACGATTGCTTAGGAAGTTCTATGTTGTCGTAATTACCTGTATTGATCGTTAATCGATTTATACTGGTACATCCTTCATAGATTTGACATCTGTGAGTTGTCAATCGTTTTCTTTTGCTCTTCAATATGGACGTGGAACGACGCATTATTGTATTCGAGCGTGGGCGTTGCGATTGTTCGCGCATGTATCCACCATAATCTTTTGGGGAGCCAGCAATATTGTAATTGTACTAATACTGCAATGCTGGCTTCCACCGCTATTCTACTATTTTCCACCGCTATTCTACTATTTTCCACCACTATTTCAACATTTTCAAACATTTTCCAACATCTTTCAAATTAATGTCCTGAATCTAGATAGTATTCAGCCCATTTTCCACGACAACATGTTGTGTAGTTAATGTTTTGTCCTCATGTGTGTACACATGTGACTATATTTCACTCATCTTGAGCTTATGATTTTAATCCAAATTTAACATAATCATCTTAAGATGTTTACCAATAATCTTTAAGGTCTCTGACCTCATTTAATTTCTTCTTGCAAATGCAAGTAATATTTCACACTGGAACCAACAAGCATCTTCAAGACTGACAGATCTGAAGGAAGGCCTCACATCCCGGTTTGACCGAGACGAACCGGAGCGTGAATCCTCCGCTAGTGCTGCCCAGGACCAAGACAGGAAGATCCAATGTCGTTGAGCTTCTGTTAAGTTAAGATGGTTCCAGTAAATTAGGTATTAATTATAAGTAAACCTTGTAATTTAATTTAAGTAACTATATTCTAAGCTAACCCTAGAATAATAATTAATATTATTTTAAAACCATGTGAGAAGTTAGGTTAAACTTTAATTAAAAATTGTATTAACTTAACTATTGTTTATTTTGTAAATTCCAGGAGTCCTTCAGACCCCTGGTGGCGCCCTTATAAATTTCATAAATCATACACTCTGTCAAAATTACAGATATATAATAACCACAACACATGTACCCGATACTGTTGTCAATAGAGGCGACCGTCCCACCCCTGGATGATTGAGCTTGGCTTATACAAAAAAGTGCTTCAGCATTAAGCACGTAACATAAGTTATTATATTAATATGTAACTATTTATGTATTGTATGTAACTATTTAAGCATGAATACCTAACAAATTTGTGCTTAAAATATTACAAATTAATATTATTATGATTTCGTAAAAACAAAAACAACCACAAATCAACTAAGCTTCAAACTCAGATTTAGTTGATAGTTATCCCAATGTTTACCCGATATAGCTACCTGCTCATGATAGATAGATGCGAATTTAAAGAACAGGTCGCCACTGTGACGCGTTTAGTACGAATGCGACAACATTTCATTAGTGTGTGTTATCTTAAAAACTGCTATACACGCACGCGACTTCGGTAGTGTGTGTACTGGCTGTATCGGGCTCGTACAATGTAATCCTTAGCATGCCTATGGAGTTTTGAGCGTTTACTGTACCTATCTATCACTATCGCAGAAAAATACGGTCTATGGGATTCAATTGCAACTGCAATGCTATTTCAATATTAAGAGCAACATACTATGCTTGAAATTACTAAGACTGGCTAGTCTAGCTACAAAGGAAGAAATGCCTTTGTTCATAGTAAGTATTTAATAATTCAATAAATTGCAATAGATAAACCGAATGAACTGCAATTCCTAACAAAGAAGAAACACGACGCGCGACAATAGTGTTATTATTATTATCAGCACTATTGCTATATTATACTTACCAGCGAGCTAATCTTTCCACTTTATGGTTTTACTAATTAATATTCATGAGAGCAGTACCGAATTATTCAGAATTAATAAAATAACTATTTAATTGCTATATGACGTATTGTCATATAATAGTACTTATTTATGCGAGATACCGCGAAACGTGGTTAGTTAACATACCATTATTAGATGCCTGGGGATCGGCAGTCGGCAGTACCTACTGCTCAGAGCCTGTCGCCGACCAGTAGTCTGGCAGCATCTGATTAAACTCCGTCAGCCGACATTCGTCAATCAGCCGTCGTCGCCTCGGGCAGTGAGCAGCGAGCAGGTGAGAGTGTTCGCGCACGATCTGTGTCACTCGGTCAAGTGCCGGGCCAAGGACAACCGCCGGCGCACTGACCCCTGGCCGCGCGAGCGCCGCTACCCGCGAGAGTCGCACAGTTCCCGACCAGCCGCCGTTCGACGTGCCCGTGCGCAATATGGCCGCCATTGCTAAGTTCACACGCAAGGAGGTGGAGGAGCGCAACACGCGCCAGAACGCCACCATCATCATCGACAACGTGGTGTACAACGTGAGTGAGTTCCTGGATGACCACCCCGGCGGCGTGGAGGTGCTGCTGGACAACGCCGGCAAGGATGCGTCGCAGTGCTTCCACGAGGTTGGCCACAGCGAGATCGCGCTCGAGTGGCGTCGGAAGTTCGTGATCGGCGAGGTGGTGGACGAGGACAAGTGGGAGGTGAAGACGCGTGAGGCGTTCGCGCAGGAGCAGGCCGAGCCGTTGACGATGAGCGCTTTGGTTAGCGTGTGGGGCCCGCCCGTGGTCATGGCGGGGCTCGCCGTGATGCTCTACATGTACCTGTTCCCGTAGGCCGCGACCGCTTCCGCCGAACCGCGGAGGTGGAACATTTGACGTGCATGAGTTCCTGCTGTTTTTATTTGTACATTTTGTGCCCTCTGTAGGGTAATGTGATTGTGAAATGGGTAAAGCGAATGGATCGATACTTAAGTTAAGATGGGATTTAAGTGAATTATTGGAGTATTGTGGTCCCGGTGCATTGTGTGGAGGCAGCATTAAGATCGAGCGGTATGTGGTCGCGTCGCTCGGCGCGCAGTGGCGATGTCGTGCAAAGTGCGAGCACGCAGTGTTACAAATTGATATGGCGTCGTACCACGCTGCGCCAGCGAGCCTTCGCTCGACTTGCAAAATGCACATCATATCATTTAACTAGTTTTACGGAATAAAGGTTGTGTTTTTATACAGTAACAAAAACGTTTTATATTATTTCTAATAACAAACAACTGTGGCAATTATGCGCGACTGAATTGCGAAATGCCATGCATTGAAGGTGTTAACACACTAATGAAACCGAAGATATTGATAGTTTGCGGGTAAACTGCTGTTAATAGCTGGTTTCTGGAGATACGCAGTAGTTTTATTGCGGACAGCATGCGGTGCGTGTGCGGTGCGTGTGCAGTGTGATGCGGTGCGGGTGTTGCATGCGCAGATTCCGCTGCAGGCTCAAGGTGATCCGCTCCTCTTACGTCGCCGCGTCGTTAAACTACCATTACTTAGCCGCCAGCCTCTCGCTACATGCCACCTTGTATTGTATTTTAATCATTAACCTATTCTATTCTAATACGCGAGGGGTCGACAATTACGAGTATAATACTGCATAAATAAATGTATTAACAAGAAAGTAAGTATACATGGTAACTACGTAATGAATAGTAATTATAAAGAATGAGCCATGTGAGGCGATACGTCACCCTTAGCGAGTCACCGCGTGTCGGTAGGTCAGGCCATAGAACAGAATAGAATAGAATTCATTTATTAGCTTAACATAGGTTTTTTACATACAGTCTTACAATATATCATCAAGCCATCACGATACAATTTCAATTAGATGCATTATAACAGCTTGTTTATAATTAAACAGGGCATTTACAGTAGTCCAAAGATTTTTCTTAGATGTAGGACATTCTAATAATTGATTTAGACCCAAAATATGTGCCACAAAAATCAGTAAATTAGAAGTTTTTTTCTTTTTGGTTGTGGAACCGTCCCTAAATGGAAGTGGTTGCATTAAATCGACAACAGACATGAAACTAGCGAGAAAGCTATTTTTGAGATTTTACACAAGGGGTAATATGGTATTAGACCTTTTATAAGCTGTTTTTAATTTTCGATTGTTAATGTCCAATTTCCAAATAATGTTTCAAAAATAATAATAATATCACTAATCATTCTCGTTTAAGACTGCTTGTCTAGCTAGCACAGTTAGAAGGACAGCTACTTGTTACTCTTAACTTCTTATATGAATATACCTACTCAATTATTATTTAACATCTCGCCTCATCTCTGTATAACTTAAAAGAGTTAACGGTCTTAAGGTGCCTATATTTAAAGAATTATCTCCTGACCTTTGAGGAGTTTAATCTTCTAGCATAAGTATACAAAAACACTGTAAGAACCAATAAAATTTGAGTTTTGTCTTTGATATATTATATATTGATTTCTTTGGTATATATTTATCAGATCCTGATTTGGTGGGTACGTATTCAGAATGTATATACATTTTGGAAGTACACTCTCAAATAAAAAAATATTTTTTTAAATCGTTTCACTAATGACGGTAAAATCACTAAACCAACATAAAGAAATATTATATGTGACGGATATAGAACCTCCCTCCTGTTTTTTGGAAGTCGGTTAATAAAAGACATCAACGCGCTACGTATAAATGAACTTGTTTCGACGATACGTTTTGTTTTATACGACGTGTAGTGGACATGAGTTTGTGTTTAGTTCGATTTTAATACAAACCTAAGCAGGTGTATAAAAATGATATATAATACAATATTCAAATAATTTGTTACCTAAGTTACTTAATTGGTTTAAAATTTTGTTTATGTTTTTTATAACGTTTGAAAAGTGTGCCTGCTATGTAGTTCATGAGATGGTAAGCAGTAATAACATACAAAGGTGCATCAAGAGCCTAGCCATTCAAGCGGTTTTTAGTAATGTTATGTTTAAAATATTTGTAATGGTTTGTAATGAGGGGTGACAATGAGCCGATATCGTGCAAAACAAAACAAACAAGTAACTTGATTATGTTGTTATTGATTGTAGAACACGAGCACTTCGTTATCTGTGGTACTTTCCATATCCTTTGCAGAGAGGTAAAGGTCACGAGATTGCAATATGAGTATGGCACTTGAATACAAACGGGTAGGTATAGGTAGTTATGAATTACTAGCTGTTGCAGCGTGTTGCAAAGAAATAGCCGTAATGCTTAAAATGGGTTTAATGGTCCCAAAAAGAGTATAATATATATACATCATTTTGTCACTGTATGACTTAAAGCTAAGCACATTTTTTGGATCTTACTAAACCTAAAAGTAGATTTTCAATGATGTTTATAGGTTTGTTACTAATTATTATGTATAATGAGCTGTTCGATTTGTCCAAGTATTATATGACACAATACATTAGTGCCGTATAAACTAGTGAGAGTATCGTAAAGTACTGGGTGGCGCAAAAGTAAAGACCCTATTTGGTTCAGCTATAACATTTTTTCTAAATTAGAAAACTAGATTTAGATTTTTTTAAATGTATATTTGTGCCATTAAATTTCGTACCATTAGGATTTAAAGATGATGTCTTTTAAATGGTGACCTCCAGAGTTGATACACATTTGAGCCCTATTTATGACATTTTGCATAACTTGCCGTAACACTTCCTGCGATATGTTCGTTATTTCTTGACGAATGTTTTCTTTTAGAGCTGCGAGAGTCTGTGGCTTGTTCACATACACCCGAGATTTCAAAAAACCCCAAAGAAAGAAGTCTGGACTGGTCAGATCGGGTGATCTTGCAGGCCAAGGCAAATCGCCAAAACGAGAGATAACTCGGTCTGGAAAAGCGTCCCTCACTAAGTCCATAGTGTCGCGCGCTGTGTGTGCCGTAGCGCCGTCTTGTTGAAACCAGATGTGCTCCAGCCCCAATTCGTCCAAACTGGGTATCAAAAACTCACGTAACATGGTTCTGTAGCGTTCTCCAGTGACAGTTATCGCATTGCCTCCAGCGTCTTCGAAAAAATAGGGTCCGATCACTCTGTCAACACAGATGCCACACCATACAGTAACTTTTAGTGGGTGTAGAGGTGTTTCTTGAATAATGCGCGGATTATCAGTGCCCCAGAACCGAGTATTCTGCTTATTGACATGCCCTGAGAGATGGAAATGCGCTTCGTCACTCATAACCAATTTTGAAGGAAAATCATCCTCTTCAAGGTTGAGGTTTATGACGCGCTGGCAGTAATCTAGACGAGCTCGGTGGTCAGCAGGCAGCAGCTGATGAGTCATTTGAGTTTTATACGGGAACATCTTTAAGTCTTTCACCAAAATACGCTGCAGGGTCCGTCTGGAAATGCCCAATTGCGTGGCACGTCGCCTCGTTGATGTTTCTGGACACTCTTCCACATCTTCGCGCACAGCATCGATATTTTCAGCTGAACGGCCTGTTCTTGGTCTCCCAGACTTAGGTCTATCCAATGTTGAGCCAGTTGCTTCAAGGCGTGTGGCAAAGCGTCGAATTGTGCGACCAATCGGTGCCGGACGGTGGGGAAATCGTCGACGAAATTCACGTTGTGTTCTTATCACTGATGAATTATTCCGTAAGAACATTGACACAATTATTCCACGTTCTTGGGGAGTAAAACGGTCCATGTTTATTTTCAGTGTATTTTACATTTGTTCACTACACAATTTTCAACAACAGAATGACAGAAAATGTCATATAAAAAAAAAAAAAGTATTTTCTTTAGTGCCACTACTTTTGCGCCACCCAGTACATTGAGTAGTTTATACGGGGTGGATGCGGCACAGCGACAATTCTTGCTACCACATTTTCTGGACGTGGTTTATGTTCGGCATTATTTTCGTCGTGTGAGATTTATAAGCCGGTGGAAATAAGCAAAGACCACGTCTAGAATAATGTGTTATCAATAAATATATTTTTTTTAAATATTAATACGGCCTATTCTCAGACTCTAAACAAACGCATACAATTTCATTGAAATGGGTCCTGCCGTTTCGGAGGAATTCGAGGACTAGCACTCGAGACTAATAGTTCTTTTTTATGGTTTATTCATTACATTACACATTGAAAAGTTGATCGATACTTTTACAACACTACAAGTTCTAGTATAGTGATGTGAACACTTATATTTATAAATGGCATCGTGACGGAGCCGCTTACCTGTGATTCATTGCATGATTCTGAAACCCAGGGAGCCATGCATCGGAAAATCGGTCTTACAAATTTTTCGACGTCATAAAAAAATGGCAAATGAATATAAAAATTCTTTGCAGTGCTTAGAAACAGTCCGAAAATAAAAATATCGGAATCTGCAATTGGGATTTTAGTCATCGGAAAATTCCAAGTTGACCGGAGAATGGCACAGTTGCCAATAGAAAAAAAAAAACAAAAAAAAAAAAATAACAATTCAGTAATTGGGATAGTCTAGGGTAACGTTACTCTTCCATTAACAGTCGCTAAAATTGCCAAAAACTAAGAAGAATCTCTGTAAAATCTTGACTTATTTCAAGGAAAATTTTCTTATTATACATATTATATATTATATATTGGTAAGCGGGTTCGTCACGATGTCTATTAAACCCTGTATGTGACAATTTTTTGTAGTGAACTTTACAACTTATTGGTTCTGCCTGTATTCATGTTGTGCATGACGTTAGAATAAATATATATATATGAAGTCTTAAAATTAGCCTTTATATAATTATATGAAGTCTCAAAATTTGTAAAAGATCATCCGTTTCTTTTTGAAAGTAATGACAATAATAATAAGAGACAGATTACTCACTTGCCTCTAAAAATGCCAGTGCCTCAATTAGAGCTGTTTCGACGCAGCTGTGTGTATATGGCACCACTCATTTTTAATAGTTTGCCCAAGGATATAACGGAACTGCCACGAACGAAATTCTGTCATGCTTTGCAGGAATGGTTGATTAAGGAAAGCTTTTATTGCATTAAAGACTTTTTTAAGAAAAGCGCCTGTCGTTTTTGTCATTATGAAAATTCTTGTAAATTTTAGTCTTAGTTATAATAGTAATAGTATAATTATAATATATAATATAAGAGTTATAGTATACATAAAATAAGTTATAAATTGTTAGCATTTAATATAATGTAAACAAAATTATGAAACATTTGCATACCTGTACTATAGGTGAAATATGTCTTGAACTATAAAATACAATGTAAAAACTATCTTTGTACCATATTTAAAGCAAATAAATGATGATTTGATTCGATTTGATTTAAATAAATATTAAAAAACGAAAGTTGTCTGTTAAAGACCGGGCCAGAGAGTCTGACGTCTAGTCTAACAAAGAGTATCGTATAACCTCGTACTAGGCTGTGTGCATTCGCTTCACGTAAAATACTGATATTCAGCTAAATCCGCCGCCGCGACCCCCATGTAATTGGAAAAAAAGGCTCGGAAGATTGACTTAGTATTGATGATTTAGTTTTCAATACAGATTGCACTAGAAGAGCACTGAACATTATTTATGCACACAATACGTACTACATATTTTTCTGGCTTTTAGTGTGTACAATGTTTTATATACGCCGCCGTGCCTCGTCTCTGCAGACAGTACAACACTTGGTCAAAATCTAGTGACTTAGACCTGAGCACCTCGCTATCCGTATTTAAACGCAATCTCGAAGATGCGGTGAAGCAACATGAATTTGATTGATTACTTATAAATGTTTTTCGAACCTCAAGTAAAATAACGTCCTGTTAAAAAAAATATAATATTTTCGTTCTAAATTGTAATACTATGTTTTGATCTCATAATAATAATATGTAATTTTTTATTTTAATTTTATTCTTGAACTTTTTATGTAATGTTTGTGAGCTGTGGTTTCCTTTAATTGAGAGAATACACTAAAATGTTTCATTGTGTTTGTTATATGTCTATAATGTGTAGTGTATAGCTCTTGTTGGAGATCCATTATTAATTAAATAAATATAATTGAAAAGATTTTAACCTGAGATAGGTGTACACTTATCTGGTTACGGCTAGTTTCCTCATAAATGGTCACGCGGTCTTCAATAGCTTACGGATTCTATCAAAATTATAATACAGAGTTTTGTTAGTTTGTTCGTTTGTTTATCAAACGCGCTAATCTCAGGAAATTTGTTTTCAATTTGGATCCAAATTTGATCTGAGTTAAAATTTTGAATGGGCAAAGTTTTAAAATTAAAAAATGAATAAATTAATCAGTGTCTAACCGAAGCTGAAACCGAATATTTGGCCCTGACGCCTGTTTCGGCCGCAACCGAAACCGAAACTAAAAGTGTGAAGTGACACCTAATTACCTCTGCTACCAGAGACAAAATTAATTCTTATTTTTTCTGGGGCACACCTATTAATGACCATTCACCCTTTACAAAATTTGGAAAGGCGTATGCGTGAATAACTTTACTTAGTGCAGTATAACTGCAAGCATTTCAAATTTTCTTTAACAATTAAGTAGCTTTGCCGAAGCGTATTTGCAGTCAATAGTCAGGCTGCGCCAAAAGTGACGACTTTCTTAATAATTTCTTAAAAACTAGCGCTTTTTGCTACTGAAGTGCCTTTACCGCCAAGAAGTAGAGAGAGCACCGAAAGCCAGGCGAAGCAGACAGCGCTTTCAGCGGTTTAAAACTGCCCGTAAAAGTTAAAACGTTCATGGAAAGACTACTAGGGCCTGCTAACGACCGGTAAACCGTGATCAATTTGTTGTAAGAGAAAAAAAGTTAGGTTATGTATGTACTAACACACACTTTCTACAAAATTGGTCAAATATATTATAAAAAATGGTTCATACTTTATGGGCACAAAATATCATTGTTCTTTGGAGTTTAGAAATAACATATGAATAGCTCATATTCACCATTTTTAGGGTTCCGTACCTCAAAAGGTAAAAACGGAACCCTTATAGGATCACTTTGTTGTCCGTCTGTCTGTCTGTCTGTCTGTCTGTCTGTCTGTCTGTCAAGACCTTTTTTCTCAGGAACGCGTGGAGGTATCAAGCTGAAATTCATATCAAATACTCAAGTCTATGGTCTCTTGGAGCTGTGAAAAAATCAAACTTCTAAGTCAACGCGATCAAAAGATACTCCCGTTTATGCCGCAAATTTTCGACACTCGCAAGGGAATCAAAACCTACAGGGTACTTCCCGTGAACTCAGAATCTTGAAATTTGGTACGAAGCAACGTCTTATAACACAAATAAAGGAAAAATTGCGAAAAGCATAAATTTTTAGTTACATCATATAATAAAAATATTTTTAATAATTTTAAACTTATTACCCCTTTACTCATGAACGCGTAGTGGTATTATATTGAAATTCTTAACAAATACTCAAGTCTATAATATCTTTAGGCTGTAACAAAATCAAACTTCTACGTCAACGCAATCAAAAGATACAGCAATTAAAGCCGCATATTTTGAAACTCGCAACTACTCGCAAGGGAATCAAAACCTAAAGGATACTTCCCGACGACCTGGAATCTTGAAATTTGGCATGAAGCAACAGTTACTCAGAATATTTCGTTCAAAATTCTTGAAACATAAATAAACATACATAATACATATATAAAATCACGTCTTTATCCCACGGGGGTAGGCAGAGACGATGGAACGCCATGTGCTTCGCTCCTTACATACTTCTTTCGCTTCCTCAACATTCATACATCTCGTCATACGTGCTAGCTGGTTTCGTGTACTACAAACATTTCCTTTCTGAAGGACGCCTTTTAGTTAAAAAGTAAAATTAAAAATATTTTTTTACGGAACCCTACTGCGCGTGGACCGACACGCACTTGGCCGGTTTTTAAGATTTATTAAGATTCGTTTATTAATATGTCATTTACTGAGATCTAGTATAGGTCTGATGGTCAAAATTTGTTTAACTTGTCCATAAACATTTGAATAAACATAGAAAAAGAGTTTTACCAAATGTATTATATTTTGTACGGCAATCTAAAAGCTGCTCATATGTTTTGGCCATGCCGAAGGCTCGGCCGTTTTATTTGTCCTCAACCGAAACTATGACCGAAACCGGACTTTTAGCTGAAACTTGCTGATACCGAAACCGAACCTTCGGTCTGTCACCAATTTAAATAAAAATCATGCAGCACGCTCTTTTGTTACCCGACTGCGTCAGAAGGAGGGTTATGTTGATATGTTGAATTGATGTTTTTCGAGCGTATGTATGTATGTATGTCTATTTCTTTGTGCCGCCCTACAGCCCAAACGGCTAGACGGATTTTGACATATGAGGTGTCGTTGAATTCGTCGAAACAGTGATAGTGACATAGGCTATATAAATTTTCAAAATGGCGCCGGCAAATGAAAAAAAAGGGGGGGGGAGGTATGGATTTTCTTTTCATCATAGTAATATGGGTATCAAATAAAAGGCCATGAAAAGACCATTTCAAAAATATAAATACAAAATATAATACATTTGGTAAAACTCTTTTTCTATGTTTATTCAAATGTTTATGGACAAGTTAAACAAATTTTGACCATCAGACCTATACTAGATCTCAGTAAATGACATATTAATAAACGAATCTTAATAAATCTTAAAAATGGTGAATATGAGCTATTCATATGTTATTTCTAAACTCCAAAGAACAATGATATTTTGTGCCCATAAAGTATGAACCATTTTTTATAATATATTTGACCAATTTTGTAGAAAGTGTGTGTTAGTACATACATAACCTAACTTTTTTTCTCTTACAACAAATTGATCACGGTTTACCGGTCGTTAGCAGGCCCTAGTAGTCTTTCCATGAACGTTTTAACTTTTACGGGCAGTTTTAAACCGCTGAAAGCGCTGTCTGCTTCGCCTGGCTTTCGGTGCTCTCTCTACTTCTTGGCGGTAAAGGCACTTCAGTAGCAAAAAGCGCTAGTTTTTAAGAAATTATTAAGAAAGTCGTCACTTTTGGCGCAGCCTGACTATTGACTGCAAATACGCTTCGGCAAAGCTACTTAATTGTTAAAGAAAATTTGAAATGCTTGCAGTTATACTGCACTAAGTAAAGTTATTCACGCATACGCCTTTCCAAATTTTGTAAAGGGTGAATGGTCATTAATAGGTGTGCCCCAGAAAAAATAAGAATTAATTTTGTCTCTGGTAGCAGAGGTAATTAGGTGTCACTTCACACTTTTAGTTTCGGTTTCGGTTGCGGCCGAAACAGGCGTCAGGGCCAAATATTCGGTTTCAGCTTCGGTTAGACACTGATTAATTTATTCATTTTTTAATTTTAAAACTTTGCCCATTCAAAATTTTAACTCAGATCAAATTTGGATCCAAATTGAAAACAAATTTCCTGAGATTAGCGCGTTTGATAAACAAACGAACAAACTAACAAAACTCTGTATTATAATTTTGATAGAATCCGTAAGCTATTGAAGACCGCGTGACCATTTATGAGGAAACTAGCCGTAACCAGATAAGTGTACACCTATCTCAGGTTAAAATCTTTTCAATTATATTTATTTAATTAATAATGGATCTCCAACAAGAGCTATACACTACACATTATAGACATATAACAAACACAATGAAACATTTTAGTGTATTCTCTCAATTAAAGGAAACCACAGCTCACAAACATTACATAAAAAGTTCAAGAATAAAATTAAAATAAAAAATTACATAATATTATTATTATGAGATCAAAACATAGTATTACAATTTAGAACGAAAATATTATATTTTTTTTAACAGGACGTTATTTTACTTGAGGTTCGAAAAACATTTATAAGTAATCAATCAAATTCATGTTGCTTCACCGCATCTTCGAGATTGCGTTTAAATACGGATAGCGAGGTGCTCAGGTCTAAGTCACTAGATTTTGACCAAGTGTTGTACTGTCTGCAGAGACGAGGCACGGCGGCGTATATAAAATATTGTACACACAAAAAGCCAGAAAAATAAGTAGTACGTATTGTGTGCATAAATAATGTTCAGTGCTCTTCTAGTGCAATCTGTATTGAAAACTAAATCATCAATACTAAGTCAATCTTCCGAGCCTTTTTTAACCGACTTCAAAAAAAGGAGGAGGTTCTCAATTCGGTTTTTTTTTTTTTTTTTTTTTTTTTTTTTTTTTTATGTTTGTTCGCCGATTACTCGAAGACGCCTGGACCGATTTGAGAAATTCTTTTTTTGTTTGATAGGATATACTTGTCATGTGGTCCCATTTTTTTCCAGTCACGTTCTGATGATGGGATCCTAGAGAAATCGAGGGCAACCCTCAAATTTAAAAGGCTTCTATATTGTTTTTTATATATTATCTAAAGCTACTCGAATATCTGCATCTAGTAGTCAGCATTTTATGTTGCTGAGCTGATGCTGGAAGGTACAACTCCTCAACGGTTAGGAGTACGGGGATAATTCTTTAAATATAGGCTCCTTGAGGCCGTTTACTGTATTCTTTCAAGTTATACACAGATGAGGCGAGACGTTGAATATTACTTATGTACATTCATAATATGAGGTCATGATTTGATGATGGGATCCTAGAGAAATCATGGGTAACCCTCAAATTTCACAGGCTTCTATATTGTTTTTCGTATATTACCTAAAACTTCTTGGATATTTGCATTTTAAGTTGCTGAGCTGATGCTGGAAGGTACAACTCCTCAACGGTTAGGAGTACGGGGATTATTATTAATAAGTTTTCCGTCTCAAGTAACCGTCGTCTCCTCATTTGAGAAACATTCTGGTCTACCCATCACTTAAAATCGTAAAATAAAATAATTTTTAATAAAAAAAAAAACCGACTTCAAAAAGTAGGTAAACTAAAAAGCAAAAAATAAATTTACTTCGCACAAAATAATACGTTTTTTCATTTAGTAAAATAGAAATTATTAAATAATTATTTTATAATTCTGAAGTCGGTGCAAAGTAAACAATAACTCTGACTATAGACTAATCTTTCTAACAACTATTTTCTGACTGAATATTATTTATCCGATTTACTTGGCACCGACTTCAGAATTATAAAATAATTATTTAATAATTTCTATTTTACTAAATGAAAAAACGTATTATTTTGTGCGAAGTAAATTTATTTTTTGCTTTTTAGTTTACCTACTTTTTGAAGTCGGTTTTTTTTTTTATTATTTCCAATTACATGGGGGTCGCGGCGGCGGATTTAGCTGAATATCAGTATTTTACGTGAAGCGAATGCACACAGCCTAGTACGAGGTTATACGATACTCTTTGTTAGACTAGACGTCAGACTCTCTGGCCCGGTCTTTAACAGACAACTTTCGTTTTTTAATATTTATTTAAATCAAATCGAATCAAATCATCATTTATTTGCTTGAAATATGGTACAAAGATAGTTCTTACGTTGTATTCATTACGACATATTTCATTTGTTGTTAATGAATTTAATGTAGATAATGAAAATCTTTTTTTTAAGCAGTCGGGTTTTTTGTTTTTTTAATAATTATTTTTGATTGCATATAAAATGTCTCGGGAGTAAAATCCTCGTTCCGCGAATAAGAAATTCCACGCGGACAAAGTCACGGGCAACAGCTGCTACTCGTAGTTACAACTGTTTTTCAACTCACACTTCAGTTTTAACGATCAAGTAGGTATGACATCATGTCAACTAGTTTTTGTGAAAATGGTTTTTACGAGCGTAGGGTACCTGATTAGGTATATTTGTGGCCGGTTTATAAACAAAAAAGCGTTCCATAAATCGTTGTTCAAGGCCTGCCACTTTTGTTATGTTGATTTGATTGCACGCAACAGGTGTTTGTTTATTTGCGATACTTGTTTTGGCATATTTGTGTTATTAATTATATAAAGGATGTGGCAAACGATCCAGCATTCTCCCTGACAGTTTGCATAAGGAACGTTGAAGCGATACCCTTGGTGCGTATTTGTGGCATAATGTACCTTGAAGGGTGCCGGAGTGCCGCTTGTCTAGCAATCCGATGGTGAAATGGGGACGTTAGAATAAGGATTTTGCAGTTCCTCGGCACACTCCGAAATGTATCCTAGTTTTATATCAAAAGACAATGGATTAGATACTCCTGTTTAAGTGATTTCAGTTTGTAAACGTACCTGGCTTAGTGTGTGGTTACTACTACTACTTACTGCTTATAGCACAATCCAGAGCCTTGATTACGTAATAACAACGTACATTATGTACCTACTGATATATTACGCGGCATTCCGGTTCGTGATTCGTTTTTTGTACTCAAGTATCATATTTTAATTTGCGCCTATAACCTTCGGTTTACTTATCATATTTATATTATTATCAACAAATACATTACGATCAGCTACCTTACCTATCTGACAGACTTAATTAATGAAACTATTAGGTGCTATGAGAGCTGTGACGCTTATGTCTTGTGACTAATGTAATGCGTAAATGCCGTGGTGCTCGCCCTGCTTGGTACTGCATCTGTCATTTATGTGGTGTGGTTTCATGTTTTCCCTAAATAATACAAAACAATATAGATAAAAGTACTAAATGGCTTCTCTATATAAGATTTCCGTGGTGGTTTTCTTATGTAATTGGTAAGCAACTCTGTTATATGTGTATTTTAATACTTAATATCTAACCAAGAATAAAAAAGAAATATCATCATAATAAGAAGGTAACAATTTTAAATATTTATCTCTAAGTATTTACGAAATCAAAACAGTAATCAGTTGTTACAGCGATGATAAACGTTTATCAGAATGAGTGAGCGGAGTGCCGGGGGGAAGGGGAGTGGATTGAAGTGGGGAGGGGGGGGGGGGGGGCGACAGTCAGCCGACATAGAAGAGTCGAGGCGTGCTCCCCGCAGTACTACACAGCGCACGCGCACAGACTTACACGCGCGCTGACACCGCTGCCTTGGCGCGACCACACAAACATGACCGACAAGAAGTTCACTCGGGAGCAAGTCTCCAAGTACAACAACAAAACTGAGACCGTGTTCATCATCGACAACGTGGTGTACGACGTGTCCAAGTTCCTGGACGAGCACCCCGGCGGGCACGAGGTGCTCATCAACGCCATCGGCCAGGACGCCACCGAGGAGTTCGAGGACGTGGGCCACAGCATCGACGCCCGCGAGCTCATGCAACGGTACGTCGTCGGCGAGCTCGTGGCCGAGGACCGCGTCGAGCGCCCGAAGCGGCCGCAGGCGTGGGACGAAGTCAAGCAGGTGGACGACGAGGTCAGCTTCGTGCAGTCGTGGAAGTTCCCCGTGCTGCTGGGCGTCGTGGTCACGGTGCTCTACTCCTACTTGTTCGGCTAAGGCCGCGGACGGCGGCGGCACCGAGCCGATTGAACTGTTTTGGTGTGTGACGTTGCATTATGCAACCGTTGACGTTAGTTGTAAGGACTGACAAGGTGTTGTGCGTTATTTATATGTGTATACATTGTGATATTTAATTAAAGTACTTTTGTATTTTTATTAGCATAGTGTTTGGAATTCCATAAATGTCGCCTCGCTCGCGTGTTTATCGGCGGCAAGGTCACGGGCCGTCAGGACCGGTCCGCGGATGATTCTTACCCATTAGCCTACGTCGTTCATTGATCACAAACAGTCAGTTGCCAAACACTCCAAGCAGCACGCACGCGCCCTGCCCATTAACTTTATTCTACACGTACTGTTTGCAAATAAAATACTATAGGACGCCATACTACTTAGGTTGTTGCATATTCAAGAGAATTAACAAATACAATACAAATGTTTTTGATAAAATTTAAAGACGTTACAATTATGTCCAAACGTTCTTGGTTAGAATATTTTTTTTTTTAATTAGGAACTTTTCGGGCTTATAAATTATCGGTTTTAGCTAGGACAGCTGTGGATTAATCAACTTAATCTCTTATTGCAATCATCATACATCATTAAAATCTTAGCCGAGCCCGATCCGATTGGAAATAATAAAGCTAAGCTGATGATGAACAAAGCCATACAACAATAAATGTCTGCAAAAGATCATTTTTGACAGAAATAATGAGTACATCGATGACTGGTGCGGGCAAGTACCTAAATAAAGCAAGTTGTTTGGAAGGTAAAATGTATAGGTAACTCAGGTGACCTACACTTAAAATGGTGTGCCACAGACATTACTGCCGTGCCGTGACAGCCAGTTTCAAAAAAATGGCGCGTAAAGTTAGGCGCCACAATTGGTGATTAAAGCACCTATGTTAAGGAAAAAGTTTCCTCCACAATAGAGAATTCATTATTATCAGAGCAGCGTTAACAGATACCGCGGTTTGTTAAGCACCACATAATTTATAATCTGGGGCTTGAGGAAGCTTAAGCAGTATCCAGCACTTGCGGCTAAGGTATTGAGGTTTTTTTTGTAGTTACTGCGCTTATAAAAATCTAAAATGATAATAATTTTTGATACAAGCAATTTATAAACTATTACATACAAAGTTATAGATATCGATACGGCGATTCCGAATGTGTAACTAACTCAATATTGTGAAAAATGTTGGATACGGCGGTTATAATAAGCACGGCAGATTACTGGTATTTAAAATAATAAATAAATAAATTATTTATTCTTTCTTCACAAAAGGTTATAATTAAATGAATCAAATATAAATCTCTTTATTTTTACCTGTGTGAGAGACTGTTGCCTGATGTAGATTTTGGGTAAAAACCTGTATTACATGTCACTAGTGTAACTCAGCCTCGGTAAAAAAAAATAGCAGTTTTATTTAAAATAACTAAAACTTAAAAAATGGTATTTTAAAGGTAAAGCTTTATTAAAGGTAAACTTCTACATTTCTATAACCTGGACACCAAATCGTACTTTATCATACGATAACGTATGATAACGTATATCAGGGTGTATTTTTGAAACGGGGCAGTAAGGGCAAGTACCTTAACCGTTGCAGTTACAGCAAAACGTTCTTAAAAGACCTTCCCTAACTTTTTGGGACATTTTGAACTGCATTCACAGATTTTGTAAAAAACTTACAGTTAGCAAAAAAAATGCAAAAAGTTCAAATTTTTTTTTTTATGCCAATCGATTCTATTTCATGTGGGGATCAAAAAACTCTATGGGACCATTTTAGCTTTCAGTACTAGAAAAGACAGAAATCGCCAAAAACGTTTCCCATACATTTCGGCAACAGAAACGAATTTCTACGATGGTCTAACTTTTTGTTATGGCCTGGAAGTGGGTAGAATTGAGTGTAAAGTAAATAAAAAGAATTTTTACCCTCAAATTTCGAATTTGATTCGAAAATCTGTGTGTTATACTTAGTTTCAGCTGAGAAACTTCGTATGAGTTATTAATTAAGGATTTTCGCTAAAATGTCTTCTAATCGTGAAAAAATTGACTTATTAGAAGCGTATTTTGTCAATAATCGAAATGCGGGAGCTGCATTAGTGTGGTACCGCAATAAGTATCCGTTGCGGCATGTGCCAACAAGAAAGGTTATTACAAATCTTTTGAAAAACCTGGAATTGCAGGGTTCTTTCAAAAGAAAGCGGCAGCCTCGTGTGGACATGGACACGGAGATTGCGGTTCTGACTTATGTCGAAGCATATCCAGAGGTATCGTCCAGGCAAGTCGCCCTTGAAGTAGGTGTATCCCACTCCCTTGTGATAAAGATATGGAAGAAATACGGCTACGAAGTGTTACGTCCGGGTGATGATGTTCGAAGGCTTACTTTTTGCAGATAGCTAAGAGGAAAAATAAGCAGAGATCATGAATTTTTACATTACATACTGTGGTCAGACGAAACGAATTTTTCCAATAACGGTATGTACAACAGAAAAAATCACCACTATTGGTCCAAAGAAAATCCACTAAGAGTTACGGCAAGTCATAATCAGGTTCGCTTCTCATTCAACTGTTGGTGTGGTATAATGTCCAATCGAGTCATAATGGTGGAATTTTATGAAGGGAAACTGAATTCTGCCATGTATAATGAAGTCATTTTACACCATCTTGAAAACGAGATGGACGAATGGCCCCTGTCGGAATTGCGAAAAGTTCATTTTCAACAAGATGGTGCTCCGCCACATAACAGTCACCTTTCACGTTCCAATTTGAGCCGCCTATTCGGTACACAGTGGATAGGTACACATGGTCCAACACAGTGGCCACCTCGTAGCCCCGATCTAACACCACTTGATTTTTTTTTAAGGGGCTTCGTGAAAAACGAGGTGTATAAGACGACGTACGCCAGTGTTCAAGAGCTCAAGGATGCATTAATGACCATTTTACGTAATATTCATCCCAGAACATTATTAGCCGCCATTCGTTCAGTGCAAAAAAGGATAGACTTATGTATTCGTGAAAATGGAAATCATTTTGAGCAATTTTTTTCATAAACCAATTTCTTAAATGTTTAAATGTTTTTTTTTATTTAAAAAAAGTTCAAAATTTTACCTGACCTATGAGTTTCGAGTTGATTTATCATATTTCCGTACGAAATGTATGGGAAACGTTTTTGGCGATTTCTGTCTTTTCTAGTACTGAAAGCTAAAATGGTCCCATAGAGTTTTTTGATTCCCACATGAAATAGAATCGATTGGCATAAAAAAAAAATTGAACTTTTTGCATTATTTTTGCTAACTGTAAGTTTTTTACAAAATCTGTGAATGCAGTTCAAAATGTCCCAAAAAGTTAGGGAAGGTCTTTTAAGAACGTTTTGCTGTAACTGCAACGGTTAAGGTACTTGCCCTTACTGCCCCGTTTCAAAAATACACCCTGTATAGTGTACGAAAGCTTTTGTTTTATTTATTTCTATGTTTAAAACTACATGTTTTCCTCTATAAACAGACAAGACAATCATAGTTTTAGGCCTAATAGTTTTTGTATATGTAAGTTAGTTGTATTACAAATGTCTTTATTTACTGTTTAATGACGTCATATCCGAAGCCTTAGAGTGAGTATTATCTTATTTAATCCACCTTGCTCGATAAGATATAAAGAATTTTTGATATCATTTCAAAATGCTTCTTTATTGCCTATTTTATTATAAACTATTTGTGAATTTCTTTCAAAATTATTTTAAAGTGATACTTTATAGCTTATCTCAGGTATTCGATTTGAATTGCTGAGTATCATCTTGCCCCATCGTATCAAAGTCCTTATAAAACTAAAACTACTTTTGTACTACCAATACCTACTCATTTAACTCGTGTAACTGTAAGTGAAAGAATGTACCTTTAATTCGAGGTATGAATAAGAACATTTCATCCTTTGGTTACGACACATTGAATTTTAAAATTTTCAAAATGCAATAACTCAAAACATGGTTTTGAAAATAATACCGTATTGTTTGTGACATGCGATATACTTATATAAAGTCCAGCCTGGACAGTAATGGGGTCTAAATGCACTCGTTCTGCATGAAGTGTCCTTTAACATGGTAGATTATAATCACAATTTATTTAGGTTGCGTAATTTAATTATTCTGACGGACGAAATCATTTGTTTGTATCAATAAAGCGGTATTTTTTTCCACAAATAATACCGGTTGATTTTTTTACGAAAAAAACTTTCACGTTTTTCGAACACAAGATATTTAAATAATTCAATTTGTTCGTAAACGTGAATATGGAATCTGAGTTCCATATATTTGTGTTCAATGTCGCTACGTCGCATCCACTCTGTTTGACATTCGTCAACTAGTCGAATAATTATATTCAGTTCTGGGTGTAATATATATTTTTTTCAATACAATTTTACATACCCAATTTAGTTTTATCGAACAAAGCTTTTCTGTGACAACAGTGCGGCCACGGTAGGCAGAATACATTTAAATAATAATATGCTATGCGTGGTGCAAAAAAAAATAACAATAAATAAAAAGAAAAGAGCAGGCAGAAGAAATATTTCAATTAATATTTATTCTGCCTGCCTCTTACTGCTTCGTTGGTCAAAATCAAAATCAAAATCAAAAATCATTTCTTTCCATAAACTATTACATCACACTTAGAAACGTCAAAATGTACAAATAATATTCTAAATTATTAGACTAAAGTCACGGAGATTAGATTCACTTAAATGAAAACAAATAAAGATGTAAGTCAAATCAAATCAAATCAAATCAAATCATTTATTTCCATGGGCCCCAAGGGGCGCTTGAACACGTCAAAACAAACATCAAAACACAAAAAATATAAAATTAAAATAAAACTTAGCTAACTAAATTATAATACTTATTGTAATAAAATGATTTGACACCGGAGCTTAGATTGACTTTAATTCAACTTAGAGAATTGAATTAAAATCAATCCAAGTACCAGCTCCGATGGGTATTGCATCATGAGAAGAGCTGGTGAGAAACTCATGTGCACCATCTTTTCAAATAATTCATACAATATTTGTTTGTTTTTTGACAATAATTCTATGTGTAAGTTATAGCAACCAAAACAACATTATAGCTAAATATGGTTATAAAGAGAAAATGCAATTAAATTATTATAAATAAATCCATAGTATATAGGGTTGCAATATCTTACACTTCAAGCAGAAAATAAAGGAGTAAAAACAATGTGTGTATACTACTGTATAAGGGTTTCAGAACAAACAAAAAAATATTTATAATACTAATAACAAAA
Source organism: Hypena proboscidalis (assembly GCA_905147285.1). Taxonomy (NCBI): domain Eukaryota; kingdom Metazoa; phylum Arthropoda; class Insecta; order Lepidoptera; family Erebidae; genus Hypena; species Hypena proboscidalis. Next base: position 208,780 of record LR990127.1, read on the forward strand.
ACTATTTATACTACAAAAATATAAAAATTAAAAAATGTACACACAGATTGCCTTTACTTAACAATATTTGAAATAACATGAAATGAGGTTATACAAATCAAATTTAGTGAGTGTGAATTTTCATTAATCATATTAAATAATAAAAAATAATGTATCAATTGATATTCATTATAATGTCAAAAGTTGAAACTTAAGTCAATAATATGATAATATGATGTCAAAAATAAATTATGTCAATCTCAATATAGAATATAATATGTCAAAATAATCATAATCAATCATAATTATAAATAGGATAAAACAGTGTCTAACTTGGCAATTCATTTGAAATATAATAACCATAATAATTGTAAATAATAAATACATTACTGTAATAAATACATTAGATAAATAAATATTATTTATTAAGTGAATCTAAGTCCCATTTCCGTGTGTCAATGCTCCGTAAGAAGAACTGGAAAGAAACTCACAGGCTAGACGCTTTTTAAATGACAGATCTTTTAAATATTATCATTATATATATATATATATTATGTACACAATAATAAAAGGTCTAGTGCTAGAGCGCGCAGTGCTGACGGCGGATCAGCACGGAATTGGAATAGTGCCCCGTGGGTGGCGATAGCACCACCCCCTATCTCATTTGACCTAAACATAACAAGTGAAATGAGGGTGTTAGACACCTCTGCCACACCCTTCTGGGTAATATAGGCGTGATGTTGTGTATATTATTCTAATGTCCTTTAGATATGAAAAAAACATAAAAATATAACTGCTTTGCTAGATTATTCATTCAATTATAAATACAATAATGTATGTGCGCGTGTAATGTTATGAATTTATGATGTAATTGACAACAATTAGTATCTACGGCGCGGCGGTAATCAATTCAATATCTAATATATTTTTGACTGGTCGGTTGTTTTTGTGTATTATTCCGTACTTCGCCGAGAGATAACGAAGGTGATATCAATTGAGTAGGTACTCCGCTGTGTGACTCGTGCGACATTGGATCAGTGGACCAGACTATTAGACAATTTTAATGCGAGCGTTTTTTGTTTTGCTGGCTCTTGACAAGTGCGTAGTGAGCGATGCGGAGACTCGTTAGACAGAGATCTTGGTACGCTATGGACCTATGCGTAATGATCACGATCCGAGACATTTGGTTCATGTTGTGCTTCGTTCTAACATTATATGTATATGGGATATGTATATGGGATGTGTATATGGGATGCATTCGTACCAGAATGGATTACAAACAGATGATAATAATTATAATGCTATGAACCTCTACATAATGTGTGTAAATGAATTGCTCATCGGCTGTTTATGGAAATCCGTCTTGTTTATATAAAAGTGTAAAGGAATATATATAAGAAGATAAATAGGTGAATACGAGAGCTATAGTAACCAAATATTGGCACTAGAAAGAAACTAAAACACATTACATTACCAAAATATCTGTTGTCAATTTTTTCGGCAAATTATGTAACATTACTTAATTTCTGTTCCAAGGTTTGTATTGACTGACAAAAAATACATTACCTTATGTAGTTTTTCGATGACTTTCTCTTAAATACTTCCATCGTCGAATGCCTGAATTCTGTGGTATTAAAGCTGCCGAGCTGCTGGTGTGACAGCCTACGAGGTGTAAAACGTAGCTGTCGGAACAAGAAAACGCATAAACCCAAAATATACCTATGCCAGTTTGCCAAATTACAATTGAAAACGAGTGGTCCAGGGGTCTCGTGACGGCATTTGGCTGTTGTGCTGGGTATTAACACTAAACAACTTACGTAAGTGGCGTTTATATTTCGAGTCCTTTCTCCCTTTTTTTATAATGCTTACGTAAAAATACGAAGTTGTTCCTTGTGGGTAATGAGGTAACCTAAATAATAATATTATTTAGGTTTAATAACACCCACATTTCACCTAGTAAACAGGTGAAAGATGTGTGTTATTACACCTTTGCCACGCTTAGTGTTACTAGTAGCAATTTGCTGACAATGGGAGGGAGATCTAAAATTGCAAACAACAGCTTACGTAATGCTTGAAAGGTTCTTTAAAGGAGAAATGTGGGTGATATTACACCTTTGCCACACTGTCTTATGATTTTAAAAACCACCACCATTGAACAAATGTGCCTTTTCATTGAGATATTGAATATTTTCACTAAATGTTAGAATGTAATAGACAAATTTTCTACGTAATAGTAGTTATGCTTGTTCACGATTTTTTTAGTTACGTTGATAAATATGTTATATATGTTATTATATAACGGGTGGCGCAAAAGTAAAGACCCTATTTGGTTCAGCTATAACATTTTTTCTAAATTAGAAAACTAGATTTAGATTTTTTTAAATGTATATTTGTGCCATTAAATTTCGTACCATTAGGATTTAAAGATGATGTCTTTTAAATGGTGACCTCCAGAGTTGATACACATTTGAGCCCTATTTATGACATTTTGCATAACTTGCCGTAACACTTCCTGCGATATGTTCGTTATTTCTTGACGAATGTTTTCTTTTAGAGCTGCGAGAGTCTGTGGCTTGTTCACATACACCCGAGATTTCAAAAAACCCCAAAGAAAGAAGTCTGGACTGGTCAGATCGGGTGATCTTGCAGGCCAAGGCAAATCGCCAAAACGAGAGATAACTCGGTCTGGAAAAGCGTCCCTCACTAAGTCCATAGTGTCGCGCGCTGTGTGTGCCGTAGCGCCGTCTTGTTGAAACCAGATGTGCTCCAGCCCCAATTCGTCCAAACTGGGTATCAAAAACTCACGTAACATGGTTTTGTAGCGTTCTCCAGTGACAGTTATCGCATTGCCTCCAGCGTCTTCGAAAAAATAGGGTCCGATCACTCTGTCAACACAGATGCCACACCATACAGTAACTTTTAGTGGGTGTAGAGGTGTTTCTTGAATAATGCGCGGATTATCAGTGCCCCAGAACCGAGTATTCTGCTTATTGACATGCCCTGAGAGATGGAAATGCGCTTCGTCACTCATAACCAATTTTGAAGGAAAATCATCCTCTTCAAGGTTGAGGTTTATGACGCGCTGGCAGTAATCTAGACGAGCTCGGTGGTCAGCAGGCAGCAGCTGATGAGTCATTTGAGTTTTATACGGGAACATCTTTAAGTCTTTCACCAAAATACGCTGCAGGGTCCGTCTGGAAATGCCCAATTGCGTGGCACGTCGCCTCGTTGATGTTTCTGGACACTCTTCCACATCTTCGCGCACAGCATCGATATTTTCAGCTGAACGGCCTGTTCTTGGTCTCCCAGACTTAGGTCTATCCAATGTTGAGCCAGTTGCTTCAAGGCGTGTGGCAAAGCGTCGAATTGTGCGACCAATCGGTGCCGGACGGTGGGGAAATCGTCGACGAAATTCACGTTGTGTTCTTATCACTGATGAATTATTCCGTAAGAACATTGACACAATTATTCCACGTTCTTGGGGAGTAAAACGGTCCATGTTTATTTTCAGTGTATTTTACATTTGTTCACTACACAATTTTCAACAACAGAATGACAGAAAATGTCATATAAAAAAAAAAAAAGTATTTTCTTTAGTGTCAGTACTTTTGCGCCACCCAGTATAAATATAAATTTATGCACTTAAAATTAAGTTCGTACATTATTATTCATATTAATCAAATACGGTCATTTATTTTCGCCAAGAACAAAGAAATATTACAAACTCGATTTACTCCTAATTTGCCTGTTGTAATGTCTGTTGTACTTTTTTTCGACGGCAGAATAGTCCTGTAATGATCTAACCATTTTGTTTTTGTATCTACAAAATATGTTATAATCGTGTTAATCTCACCACAAAATATGTTATAATCGTGTTAATCTCACCACAAAATGTGTTATAATCGTGTTAATCTCACCACAAAATGTGTTATAATCGTGTTAATCTCAGCACAACCTGTGTTGTGTTGTGATAAAGCATAAATCTTTATTAAATATTACTTGTACCAAATATTTAAAAGACGTAGAGTCTTTGAAGCCAGCTAATATCTCAAATATGTTCCTGGTTATTATCTTGTCGATCGACGTTCGACGCCATTTCAAACCCATTGATCAAATTAATTGGGTTCCCTAGACAGACAGCATAGATAAATACATAGACTAAAATAATTGGCGGTAAATTAGCTTTTATTACAGGAGCTGATCATTCTAGAACATAATAACTAAACGAGGTGTACTTATTTTCAATTCTGCATCGGCATCGGGCTAAGTACTACTCACAATTGCAAAACTGTTTCAACACTACACGTGCAACAAACTCTACAACATAAACAGATCAAACTGACTTCGTAGTATTAAGGAGTGCTGCAGAAAATGAAACCAATTCTTGCACTGAAACGATACAAGATTAAATGGCCTAATTAATATGCCTCGCAAACAACAACTACCTACTGAAGAGTCTGAATACCAATATATATTCCCTCAGAGGAAATAATCTCTAGAGGGAGTCTCGTGCAGTGAACATTGCAACAAAGACGTCGAAAGTGGACAAGCAAGTGTGCGTGAAACCATTGCTTTACGATGACTTGACATTCATCTGAGAGTTACCAGTAATTGAATTTACCCCAATGTAATGGGAGAAAAAAAATAAATGGGGGTAAAAATACACAATACTGCAGTTATAAAATAAACTACTGGCGCTTTAATTTACAAAATTATTGTGTGTTTGCAAAAGCAAAATGATAAAAATATATTTTTACTTTGCAAAGTTAAAATATATTAGCAAGCTACTGTTGGAGAATTTAAGTTTTATACTGTAAATAAAATATAAAATCAATTAAATCCTTAAAAAAACTTGTTTATTTGACACGGTATAAAACGTAAATGTATTCTATGTCCGTCTTTTGGTTGTAACCACCTTCCCACCAATTTTCAGGCAAATCGGTTTAGTCGTTCTTGAGCTATACAAAGTATAACCAGCACGACTTTCTTTATCGATTACACGATACTAGGATTCTCGCTAACATGATCGGACACAAATGCATACATCTGCAATCACTTACATCGCAATACTTTCATTCAGTTTCATGGCTGTCACTTTGATTTCGTCAGATACTAAAATTGAATCATATCCTCGAACGAAACGAAGGAACATTAGATAGATAGATAGATAGAGAATTCTTTAGTGTACACAAAGAAGAAGTACATAATTGTGATACACAGTCTAATTGAAACATGCACAATGGGCGGCCTTATCACTATAAAGTGATCTCTTCCAGTAACATTTAGTAATAACTAACTTGACTAAATTAATTTCATTATAACAAAGAATTGGTTCCTACTTGCACGAGTTTAGTTGTAGGATTACAACGATCATTTGCAATGTCAGTAGATATTTTTGTATCTTAAACCCATTTAGATGATGCAAGTATTTAATTATTGAATACTTGTGCCGCAATAATTGACCTTTAAGGATTGTAGGTAAAGTTACTGTTTACATACGGCGATATTTAATACAATTATTAAATGACAGTCTTGATAGGTAATAATTGTGTGACAATTATGTTTACACACATGCCATTATGGTAAGGCAATTATTATTGCTTACACGTTCAATCGTCTAAAACAGACTTGCTTTTGTGCTTGCTTGTACTGTTTATTGACAGTTGCTTCAAGTATTGCATGTATTTGCGGTGTCAAATTTTCATTCAAGTATTGAACATCAGAAGCTATCGCATGTTTTGTATACATCAAAGGCAAGTTTAGAACAAAACAAGGCAAGAATGGTACGTGTTGTTAAGACCATGCAAGTAATTTATTGCTTAAAATGGATACTACCGCTGACCTTGAATTAAATGCCTAAAACAGGTGAATAACGTGTTGTCGTCAAATGTTAGTATTATATCAGACATGGTTGATGTCTAGCATTTAAAAATAAACGAAAATAAAGTGGAGTAGAGTATTAAATTGCTACTTTTATTACGCAGGCAAATGCAGAAACGTTTAAGTTTAAGCAATGTCTCCTGCGACTCAAACACCTGATGACCTGACAAGTGCACGATACACCACACTATAATTTCGTTTAATTCTGACGGATCACAGTAATCAAGCGATTTGATTGGCTGTCAAAAATAGTTTGTCAGGTGGTTAAGACACAAAGAATACGCCTTTTGTAATGTCGGTAAAATCTTGATACTTTTGATCGACATATCGTCGATGACGTACCAATACCTCCTAAGTGTTGAGAATCAAATTTTACACCAGAAGAAAAAAACTGTTTAAAACTAAGGTTTTATTAATATTGATCAACTTTTGATAGTAACGTAGTTTCAAATACATTACCTTTTTATTAGTTACGAAGGTAGGTAGGAAGGTATGGTTATGTTGACGTTTTCTAGGGATTTAGTCACTTAGGAGATATTGATGAAATGAAATTGAAAATCCACTTTAATGTTAGGAGATATTTCTTGTAAGTAAAATACATAATTGACTAAATAAATTTTATTTGACCATAATAATTCACAATGTTTCATAATAACAAAAACAAAACAATCACCGAACTCAAACCAAACATGAATATTTTTTCAAAAATCGCTTTTAGAAAACAAAATAAAACAAAAAAGCTAAAAATCTTCTTGACTTTCTATTATCGACATTATGGACAAAGTATTGGGCAAGAATTAGTTATTAAATCGACGTTTCCTGAAATAAGCATAGATGCCACCAATAACATAATAAAACATATTTACTTGTGAAGTTTTAATATAAAAATATGTTATTTATTTATACAATAATTTTATTGTGTGTGTCATTGTTTAGATTCCAAATACAGTAAAATATATTTGGGAACTACCCACATATATCTTTTTTCTTTTGGCATTTACTCCATTAGGTTATGAAATTATAGTGGATAATGTTTGTTGGAAATTATGATTTCGAAAAGCAATGGAATTTGTTGTTAGGAATAGTAAAAAAAATATGTATTGATAGTGAAGTGTGTGCATCGACGTCTATAATAAAAAAACTCATGTAAGTGAATAATTTATATTCTTTTTCATCATCATCATTGAAATCAATGCTTCGTTGAAAATTTCTTCACTAATTTGTATATTTGGATTTCCCATTCTATTTCGTAGTACAAAATATCATCACACATAATAATCTCTATACTTGATCCTCAAATCAATTGGGTTTGATGGGAAGCATGTAGATATGATTATAGAAAACAATAATAATAATAATAATAATAAATATTCTTTATTGTACACCACTAAAAAAATACAGTTATGAAAATACAAAGACAATGTTGCACAATCGGCGGTCTTATCGCTAAAAGCAATTTCTTCCAGACAACCTAAATGGACAAAAAATATAGGACATAATTTATAGCCATGGCATACCATACAGAACGAAAGAGAAACAATAAAAATAGATATTTAATCCTTAAATCTACTAACTTGTACTACATTGTACAAATATACCTACATAATTATAATAATATATTTATACATGAATATTATAATAATATATATATAAAATACTTATATACATATTACATAAATAAATATAATATAATATACTTATACATAAATAAATATTTAGTGGGCAGGAATGTACGAAGGACGCAATAACGAGTCTATAATAAATCAATTTTGTAACAAATAGTGCTCCATAACTAATTTTTTGAATGCTGGTAGGGATTTGGCACGGCTAACTTGTATAGGTAAAGCATTCCACAAACGAACGGCTTGGACAGTAAACGACTTGTCGTAGAAGGTGGTTGAATGCATTGGTGTGCTTAACTTCAAATTTTCCGATGATCTCAAGTACCTGTTATGTGTATCATTAATGAAATGGAAACGTTTTTTGAGATAAGTAGGAGTTCTGGAATTAAATAAAATATTGTATAGCAGTGACAGAATATGAGTATTCCGGCGAAGGCGGATTGGTAACCACTTGAGCTTTGAACGAAATTCGGAGACGTGGTCATACTTGCGTAAGCCAAATATAAACCTTATGCAGAAGTTTTGAAGTCGCTCAAGTTTGTTTAATTGTTCCTCAGTGACATCCAGATAGCTGGCATCAGCGTAATCGAGGATAGGGAAAAGGATAGAATGAACAAGTGCAATTTTGGTGGGGATCGGTAGAAAGTTGCGTAATCTTCGCAGAGATCCCGCAGATGCAAAAAGCTTCCGACTAACTTCTTGTAATTGAGGTTCCCAAGACAAAGTTCTATCGATGATTAACCCTAAGTTTTTAACTTTAGTACTTACAGGAATACGGATACCATCAAAGATTATATCTGGGAGGAGTGACCAATCAATTTTTGATATAAACCTGGGACTACCAACAATAATGACTTGCGTCTTGATAGGATTCACCGTAAGTCCATATTCTGAGCTCCAGTGGCATACTTGTGTTAAGTCGTGATTAATTTTATTAATGGCGTCCAGTAAGTTTTCGTAGGGAGCTTGTGCATATATTTGTAAGTCGTCAGCGTAAAGATGGTAGGATGAAAGAAGCTTACAGGAAATAGATTTAATAAACAGAGCGAAAAGTAAAGGAGATAAAACGCCACCCTGCGGTACACCAGCAGAAGTATTGCACCAAGAAGAATAGGTATCCTCAATTTTAATACGTTGCCGGCGACCAGACAGGTAACTATGAAACCACTCAATTACCGTCGGAGATATGTTAAGAGAGCTGAGTATGCCTAAGAGAATATCAAAATCTACAGCGTTAAAGGCATTTCTAAAGTCAAGTAGACACAGAGCAGTTAGATTGCCATTTTCCATACCCAGCCTGATATCATCCGTAATATTTACCAAGGAAGTGGGTGGTACTGTGACCAGGACGGAAACCAGATTGGAAAGGATTTAGGAGATTGTTTTTGCAGATAAATGAGTTAAATTGATCATGGGTAAGGCGTTCCAGGACTTTGGAGAGGAAAGGTAGGATTGAAATGGGACGGTATTCTGAAAAGGACGAGGGATTTGCCTTCTTTGGCAGAGGAATAATTTGGGCATCTTTCCATGCCATAGGAAAACTGCCACTGGATATAGAAAAGTTCAGGATATGGCAGAGGATGGGCAGGATGTCATCTAGGATAGGAAGGATCATATTACGGCTGATACAGTCGCTGCCGATGGCATTAGATGTTATTGCCATAATACTCTTCTTAACATCACAAGCAGAGAATTGAGTAAAGATGAATTGTGAGTAATCAGGAGTTGGAAGAGAGGAAAGATTGTGTAAGGTATTTGCCTTACTGATCCTATTAAAATAAGGAGACGCTGTGAAATGTTGGTTAAGTAAATCTAAATTTAAGTCCTTTGGGATTTTATCACAATGTGATTTTCCAACTCCAAGTGATTTTAGAAATTTCCAGACTTTAGCTGGATCTCCATTTTGAACCGACTTATGGATATTTTGGCGTTGTGCGTCCCTACACATCTTTTTGCAGACATTGCGAACGCTGACGTATTTCTCCCTATTAGCGACATTGGGGTTACTTTCAAATTTGACCTTTGCCCTAGCTTTTTTATTAATTAACTGCTGTATTTTATCCGTCAGCCATGGGCTGGGCGGATGTTTTATTTTGACGGGTCTTACTGGTGCATGTGAGTCATAAATACGCGTCAGTATCGCATTGAATAAATCCACCTTTTCGTTTATCGTTTCTGCATCAAGAAGCTTACTCCAATCAGTGCTGTTGATATCCTTGCTAAGATCATCAAGACGCATACCACCAAAATTACGTTGTAATAAGAATTTAGATTTTGCCTTAGGAGGGCGAATCTTGTAAGATAAAAAGATAAGGTCATGATAGGAAAAGTCAGCTGAGCATTGACCGTATTTAACGGCGTGCACAGTCGAAGAAACGAGAATTAAATCAAGGAGAGAAGGAGTACAATTAGGAAAATGATGAGTCGGGTTTAAGGGGAGAGCATATAAATTAGAAGATGATAGAATACTATTAAAAGAGTTACAGCGAGAGTCGTTCTTAAGTAAACAAGTGTTAAAATCACCCATTATAATGGTATGACTATAGATAAGAGAAAATTTTTCTAATAGATTTTGGAAAGATGAGAAGAAGTTAATGCGTAAAGAAGGACAATAATAAACACCTAAGAGGACTTTTGTATGGTTGAGTTCCACTTCCATAAGGATGTGTTCCCCGGCATCAGACGGGGGCGGCTGTGCTGATACATCTAAAATTGAATAGGGGATATGGTCACGTAAGAAAATGGCAACACCGCCGCCGCCAATACCACCGGTTCGGTCGTTCCTTATGAGATGGAAGCCTGGCAACACATATGAAGTCGAAGGAAGGCTAGGTTTCAACCACGACTCAGAAACAAGTATAGCGTGTATATTTTTACATTGAAAACTGGCCAGCATATCGGTATAGTGAGCCGGAATACTCTGTGCATTTATATGAACCACATTAAAGTTCTTGCTAACATCGGAAAAATGAGAGGACAGAGTATCGGCAAGTGACGGAATACTAACAAAACTGTCATCGTCATCGCTTGTTATTGAAAAAAAAGAGTCATTACAATCAGATAGCATAAAAAATAATAATAAAATAAGTTTGTTTATATATTATATAAAAATAAATAATAAAATAAATATTATAAAACATAAAAAAAAAAAAAAGCAACATATATACGAATCGAATTGAGAACCTCCTCCTTTTTTAGAAGTCGGTTAAAAAAGACGGTAATATTACCTATTAAACTAAAGACTAAAAGCTATAATCAATCTAAATATTTGTTGTCCACCCACCAGTCAGAAGTGTTATTTAAGAGCGTGTATTCCTTTTCAAAATGTAACTGTCAATTTTTGTAGTGTTTTGGGAATATTTCGTAAAAACTGAATGAAAGTATGATTTTATTCAACTAACTTTTTAGAATGCAAGTTTTGAAAGGTAAATATAACAATTTCATTCGTAAATACAGCATAATTTTGTAATTTATCAACTTAACAGTTAATACTCTTTCAACTGATAAAATAGAAAAGTATGCTTTAGTTATTAAATGTAATTGTCATATTTACCTTTTAGAGACCACATTCTAAAAAGTTAGTTGAATAAAATCATACTTTCATTCAGTTTTTACGAAATATTCCCAAAACACTAAAAAAATTGACAGTTACATTTTGAAAAGGAATACACGCTCTTAACAGTTATTAAAATTATGAAGTTGGCGAAATAAAGGATAAACATGGTAAGCGTATGGAACAGTCGACAATCAGTCATCATAATATTATAACTATGGAAACAAACGCAATCAGTCGAGATTGATCATGTAGTAACAAAATTTAAATAGAAAGGAATGGAACAGAAAACAAACCAAAAAAAAAAAAAAAAAAAATGTTACGTCAATGACACTATGACACATTGACAGCTGACATATTATAAGTATTGAAATCTTGGAAAGAAAAGTCAAAGACCATGAACTCATTGAGAAAAGTAAACAAAGATTGAATGAGTTATTTGATTGCGCTGAGTGAAGTAATATTTTATGAGTGATTCTATATCATTCGTAATTATTCAATATAAGTGGGTACATACGCTAGAGAAACTGTGAGGTGATATCCAGTCGTCTAAATGTAAATACTAGAAGCCTTACACGATTAAAACAGTTACTTCTTCGCCACCGTTCGCTTCGCCTTTGTTGATGGAGCCGCCAATGTCTTCACAGGCGCAGCAGCTGCAGAAGCAGCTGCAGAAGCAGCTGGTTTCAGCAGCAATTGCTCGACTTTGTTGACCTCCTCAAGCGTCGTAACTCGATGACGAGTGCCATCCGGTCCGAGGATGTATATAGAGCCGTCACTAGTCCAGCATTTGGAGATAGTAAACTTCGCCCTGGCAGCAAGAAACGCTACATGACGAGCTTTGTTTAAGTATTCAGACAGAGTGTATCCAGTTCCCTTCAACTTTGTCTTCGAGAACCAGATTTTCTTGCGCATGTCAAAATCACAAATCTTGACAAGTATTGGCCTCGGATTATTACTATTCCTCGGTTTACCAAGTCGCTGACACCGTCTAATATCATCAGAAGTAAAACTGTCCACACCAATCCGGCCCCGCACTATGTCAACCAGAACTTTTGCAGTATCTTCCTTGGCAGCTTCAGGGACTCCATGGAGCAAAAGCATTTTTCGACGACCCTGCATCTCAAGATTGTCATTGTGACTACTCACTATCTCTAGCTGTTGCTTGAAATTATTCATTATTTGGAGCACAAAAGTCTTGAATGCAGCAAATTCATCAGCCAACGCCGAGCTTCCATCGATAGGCAGTCTTGCCTGAAACTCTGCCATCTTTTGGTTAAACATATCTTGCACTTGTTGTAGTGATTGTGTAGAGACCATAGTGATCAGTTTATGTGAAATTATTTGTGAATAACTAATTTGGATAAGGAGATAACACTTTGCTGGTAGGTACTATGTATTATCTACATGTAAATATCATTAAATATTATTAATAGACTTAATAAGTATTTTATTTCAAATTAAATATGAGAGCAAATTAAAGTTCAACTGTATCCTTCAACTACCCACAGCAGAAAAAAAAGCAATGTTCGTATTTGATGAGCGTGTGATGATATTACAGCATCATCGAGAGTTTGATCCCAAGGAGCGTCATTTTCTAGCAATTGCAAACGTTGACAGGCTTCTCTGTAAGATCCACACAATTCACCATCAACAGTTCTGAACTACTAACTAATATAAACTGCAAATAATTTATAATTATCTAAGCATAAACTACCTCTTTATTTTCTCTTTCTGAAATGTCCATCCTAAGGTTGCCTGGAAGAAATCGCTTTAAGCGATAAGCCGCCCTTTGTACATTTTTTCTGTTACTTTCCTTTTGTGAAACGAAACTTGTGACTACCAACGAAAAGTTCTGGATGAGTACCGAAAAATCTCAACAATTCGTTTCGAGTGCAGTAACGGCTTCACACAAGATTGACAAGGAAGGCTTCATCGTCGTCGAACAGAGACGCAAGAAAAGGCCCACTTGCCAAAACGAGTGCGGTACAGCACCGACCGGCCCAAAAATGCTGCTGCGTCCTGCCATCCCAACGACGCAGTTGTATGTTGATAAAAACTGTAACAATTTTATCTATAATCTCTAAATGGACAAAACAAGCATATAAGCGAACGGCGAAATGATGCGACTTGGACGAAATGCTTTTTGGACGAGCAGCTATCAAATACTTTCTGTTTAATTATTCTATTTTTTAATTATTATAGAGAATGACATGTAAGCTATAACTCTGGTTTGTTTAGAATTTTCACAATGTTATAGACATGATGTCTACGAACCGAACGCGCACACTCCTAAGAACGCTGCAAATCTTAAACTGGTCTGAAGTTAAAAGCTCGGCCCATTGCCCGCGAGCACGCGCGCCGCTCTCCCCGCGCCGCGCGGCCTGCACTTACGACACTTACGAACCATTTAATTTATCCTTGACATAAAAACATTTTGTAGCCTATATTATTATAATCTTTTAAGACAATAATAATATAATTATGTTTATTCTTCTATACCTAAAATCTTTTATAATACATAATATAAATAACTCAACTTATTAATTACCTTTAAGAGTTATTACGCATATAATATTTAATGATTTTGAATACTATATGCGTAATTGAATATTATATGCATTTTCATTTGATCAGAAACTTAATACAAATATCGAAAAAAACCAAATCGGATTTGGGTGAATAGCACAAGCAAAAAAAAATACACGGCAAACCTGAGAATGGTAGTGCAATGTGCTGATTTTTTATTTTATATATTTTTCTCAAAAAAGTAAGTACTTCTCTACCTTGGCAAAGCAAAAAAAAACATTGATTTCTACCCTATAATATACAAAAAAGCCTGTCCCGAACCCAATTCCGCTCATAAAATACCTTCCCCTGCAAATATATTCATAATATGGATTTAAATCGGTTGTTTCATCATTTTGTTTGTTTACCTTCTTTCTCATGGATTTGACAGGCAGTCAACTTTTGTCTGGAAAAAAAGTTATCATTTCAGAGGACAGTAAGTTTTAGTTTAATAGCCACGTCAACATTGCGTTGTTATGCCCTTCTCACCTTTCCTCACTTCGGATCAGGCCGGCTCAAGCTCTAGGCGCGAACGCACCAGTTCCAATGTTTTGCGGTTTCCTGCCACAAAAGTAAGTTTATCATTTCAGTGATATGAGGACAAAAGTAGGATCATTTCGGTGGCTGTTATAACTTGAGCTAGATTCGTTTAATTTTTTTCAAAATTGTGTATTTAATTTCGCCGTTAGTACTGATTTGCTTGAGTAGTGTTAATATTGTTTTAAAAAAATTATCACACAGTAAGAAACGGTGCACAGTCTATCATTTCAGTGGTAATTTTTTATCATTTCGGTGGACTCTTAAAATTCATCCATAAATATATTTAAGTAAGTTTTGATGATATTTAATGTCCACTCACACACAATGTTATAAAATAGGCTAAAGAATCATTTGTCACTTAAAATATATAGATAGCATTGAAATTAAAAAAATCCACCGAAATGACACAAAAAAATCGCTTGTTGAAATTCACCCATTTACGACTTTCGGAAAATACCTTATAATTAAGTAAGGTGTTATGAAATTTGGACCTTAGAACGTCGGAATAAAACTATTTCGGAGTTTTTGAGTGTTCCCGTCACGACTGCTACGAAATAATCGGTATTGAAATGTTACTTCGTAAAATTATTAAACAAAATTTTAAGAAAAAGTGATTCACAAAGTGGCGTCGGGGATCATACTCACTTACAATAAATCACGGGCGAGATTCACGTGAAATTTAATTGACTCGAGTCGACCCGATCCACTACCACCTCCCATATATTACTGCTGATTTGACGACGTCGGGAAACGCTTTATTTTACTAGCAATGTAAAGTATTCTACTCTATCGCGACTGTCCTGCACGTAACGCCTTACGTGAGAGCACGAGGCACTGCAATAGGGACCCTATAATGATCGAAGTGGGTTGGATTTCAATGAGCATTGAGTGAAATAGGGTTTTATGGAGGGTAGTCGCGCTTCGCAGCAGTGTAAGCTTCGGCGGAGGCTGCATCAAGCTTACATCATCAATCTTCGGGACACGGCTGGAGCACTTTTTCTTGCAATCGTTGGAGCATTGACATTTATTCTCTTTGAGCGGAATATTGCTGGCTCCGGTCATTACTCATCGTGTTCTTATTTATTGTGCACACTGTTTGTGTAATATCGAAGGCAAAAGTTCGTTGCTCCTTTCAAAATCCGCTAGAACGATACATACATTCAATGAATTATAGTACTAGCTGCAACAATATACACATTCAATGTAGATTAGCATATTGCCATCATTATCAATATAATAAATAAGTAACTGTCTCATCTCTCTGGGGTACTACTTTAGGGCTTTTGTTGGCTTTCAGCTTCACCTACAAACCATGTAGTCTTTACTGACATGTTGACACTAAACAAACCAAAGTTGTCATTATTGTAAACCACTAGGTTGTTACACCAAGTTGAAAGGATTATAAGCATCACAATGATAGAGAGATGCTGTCTGCGGCATTAAGGTTATTTTCTGTACAATGAGGACTGTGTGAAGCTTCTGAGACATTTAACTCCTTGCCGAATTATGGCTACGGCGGTCAATCTCAACGGAGCAATCAGCCAACTGTGCGCGACATTTTATACCTAGTGCTCAAACATCTACGCGTAGCACAAGAGCACTCTATTCCCTCACTCTCATAGCGCGGTGGGAAGGATCGACCGACACGACCAAAGAGATCTAGCGAAGAAGATCCTCTACGTGACTTGCGAACCACCACCGCACCGGTGTAAAGACCGCCAACTGCCTGTCTCCGGGCAGATATTAGGTCTTCTTTACAGAAAACCTATCATCTCTTTTTGCCCGACCCGGGCATTGAACCCGAGAACTTAGCGCGGCATCGCATACGCTAGCCGCCTGACCACGGAGGCAGACATTTATCTATCTTAGTTACGTAGTCGTTTTTGTCACGCTGAGAATAGTGTAATATTTACACCAGACAATCGATGCGCAGAGATCAATTAATGTCATAGGTTTATTAGTTTGTAGAACAGAGAATTAGGGTACTTCGGTTAGTTTTACTTATGGGATAGGGCAAGGTTCCTTCAAATTACCATTAATTGGCAGGCCGTTGTTTTAGCAGTTTTAATTCAAATGTCCGATCACTGGCGATGTCGCGATGGCTACCGGCGGCCGGAACGACGCGTGTAAACAAACCATCACGTCAAATTGTTGGAACTCGAAACTGTTCGGTAAGAATACCTAACGTGGTTTTAAATGTTTTGCTCTAATCAAAGGTTGTTATTAATGCATGGTCCATAGAAACATGTTTGACAAAGATTTTAGGTGTTGTCAATATTAGCTGTTGCCCGTGACTTCGTCGGCGTGCAGTTCGATATTTCCATGCTATTTCCTACAAAATTAAAACACTTCCCTCATACACATTCAAACTCAAATTCAACCGCCTTGGGTAGTAGAATTGCCAATAAATCTATCTTATTGTTAATTTATGTCATGTTATCTTTAATGTACATACATGGCAACTTTTACAGTTTTCTTACATGAAATAGATGTATAGATTTTATGAAAGTCTCTTCAGAAAATATATGACTAATTTAAGTAAAACGTTCTTACGTCCCTATTGTATGATCATAAACAAATGTATGTTAGATTGTGTATTGTCCCAAACCGCCACATATAGCACAGTCAGTAATCACTGATCGCAAAGCATTCGTGGTTTGCGTCGATGTCCGTCGCCCTCGAGCCAGCCTCGAATATCGAGTCGTGGAGCCACGAGCCGTGAGCCGTGAGCCGTGGGCTGTGAGCCGCCGCAAGCCGGCTAATCTCGGCTTGCTGTGGCGACAACAATGCCTAGGGTTGTTAGCAACACTAACGATCACAACACTACAAAGCCAGCTTTTTGAATTATAATGAAAAATGTGTTTCGGTGTATAGTACAAGCTAAGCTACGGAATTTCATTACTTAGTTTCCAGTTTTATTTTAGAACTTAATTGCGTTTTCTCAGAAAACCAACATGATCATCGATTCGTACGCACAACTGCACATAGTCGAAACGTCACCGAGCACAAGGAGTAAGTAGCCTTACATGGTAAAAACACGTTCTATTCCACATTTCAAGCACTCGCAGAACATGGCTGTTAGTGGTGCCGACGATCTGCACTCACGATCGTACAGCCCTGCTCTCGAGTCGAGAGGCTTAGCTAGCCGGTCTCGTGCCGTTGCCGTGTCGCTCCCTTCTCGTACCGTACGCAAGCCGTGCTCACAAGCGGTAATTGCGACTTGCTATGCGAAACTAATGAAGCTAAGCGAAATTGGTAATACAATATATAAAAAGTTTTGTTTTCTTGTCATAATATTCATCGCCCTAAGGATTGAAGTGGCTTTTTGTTAACTTCTTCTTCATACACTTATCATTCTTGGTATAGTTAGTTTGTGCTAGCACAGCATAGCGCTGTTACATATTCATGCACTAAATTCCATCAAACGAATAAACGTAATAAAACCAATCGAATGTAGTACACAAAGAAAAAAGGTTTGACACTTGAAAAAATCCCAATTCTCTCGCAATACGATTGAAATATTGTTATTGTTATTTCATGGTAAATTTTCTAGTTGGATATTATGTATTTTATAATTGATTGAAACAATCAATTTCAGTCGAGCAAGTAGATTCGGACTGAAAAGCCTAAGAATTGAGCATTAACCCGCTCCTCATTATTAATGGCACTCTCTTTTAATGAGATTAGTAAAAGACTAGTTGACTCTTCACGTGACCAGAGGGCTGGTTTCTTCTTTGGACAAAGGATCAGCATTGCCATACAACGTGGCAATGCCGCCAGCCTTCTGGGCACGTTACCCACGGTCGACATTGATGCGGATGTATTTTTTGACACCTGAACTTTTTATTTAATCTTCTTCTTAATAAGTTTGTTTTAATTTTTTTTTATTTTTTTCATGTATATATAGTTAGGCATATATTTAGTTTTCTGCCTTATATTATAGTCTAATCCAAATATAAATCATATTTAAATCAATATTTTTAAACATTTTAATAAAACTTCTAAGGACTTAAGATGTTGGAATAGAGTTAGTGAGATTTCTGCGAACAGGACCGCGATTTTATTGCATTATAAATAAAATAATACATCTATGCTAGGTATTTATAAACATATCACAAACCTAGATTATTTATGTGTAGAATATTGAAAGTGACATTCACTGACGAGTGGACCGACACTAAATAACCTCCAAAAGGGTTTGAATTAAAGCTTTTTGATTTGATTGGTTCGTTGCAAGTAATGTTTAGTACGATATACACTACTGTGGTATATATTCGCGATGTAAAGGGACTACAGGGTAGAATTCGTGTCTCAAGTTTAGTGTGTTTCCGTGTCGGGCGTGAAAAATGGCGGCACCGTGACGTCACGCCGGACTGCTCCCCGCGCCGAGTGTTAAATACTACACAGTGCGAAGTGTCATTACTTTGAAAGGGGATCTTACAGGAACTAATATTATACGAACATAAATCTTTAACATAGCTATAAATAAAGCGAAAACCTTTGATAAAATGCGATGCAACTCAAATGGATTATATTATAAACTTTCATCAGTGAGTTACAGCTCTTCGTTAACGATTTACGAACGGGAATTTTCCTCAGAAACAGCCAAGGTTAAGTTATTCGAGCACATTGCACGGATTCCCAGCTCCATGGGCCCAAAATTCTATGTAAATGTCCCTTTTATGCAGCCCAGCGTACACAAAGAGGAAAATAAATAACGCTAAGCCCCTAAATGTTCGTATTTAAATAAGTCCCGAAAAAAATCTTTTGAGTCTCAAAGATAATTCAAAACTCTACGAAAATCCCGGGACGGCGGTAATAAATTCTAATTAAAATACTTCTTAATAATAATCATCAAGTAATCCGACGTCGACAGATGTATAGACGATGGATACAGTGATGGATGCGCGCTGTGACACGGCACGGCACGGCGCGGCGTGGCACGATGCGACACGGTGCGGCGGCCGTGGCCCCTAATTGTAATAATGATAAAAGATTAGAGGGCGCGGCGCTCACATTTGTCATGATTCTAATTAACGATGAGATTAATAACCTCATTTGGCTATGAAAGATTCGCCGGGAAATGGCGCCACCGTGGGACAGGTGCTCATTACATTTATAATATCCTGAAACTGAATAATGACACGCATTAATTACAAAAACGTCGGTTCGGAGGCAAACAAACAGTGTCGTGTTGACGAGTGTCGTGTATACGCGATCGATGAGTGAAGGGTGCTCGGACGAGCATTGGCAGTGCAACATGGAGCGACCATGTACTTCAGCGGCGGACGGCGGGGACATACTCGATATCAGCACAACTGTTAAAGGTATCTAATACTACTCGTGTCACGTGTGTTGTTAGCAAAGTCCTTTGAAAGCTGACGTGCGCTGGCCCACTGTCGCTGATCTATTTCAATCATATTTACCGCTAGGTACACAGCACATTGACAGTCTGAGTATGTCCTTGTCAAATTCTTGATTGGAAGACTTTCAAAGCTATATGTAGCCCTACGCAGACACGGTTACCATACGTACAGGTACTAAATACTAGGTTACAAAGTTTTGTAATAGCCTCCTCGTCATTTAGATTAATTACAGACGTGCCGCAGATCTCAATGCTCGTTGCTTGGAAGTGATGTGTAGGGCGCGGGGGTGCGGGGGTGCGGCGGCCGTTGATAGAAGTAGAATTATTTTGTTGAATCCAAGCGTAACTGTCACCGGCGCCCCCCGTCCCCGCACCCTCGGCCCCCGGGGAAATCACTCGTGCCATTACAGAACAATCACATGAAATGTGGACACAATATGACAGCTTATCAGATGTTTGAATTATCAAACATGTGTTTTGTATCATTTGTACACATAGATTTGTGTACTTCAGTCTCATAAATGGAACGATTGTTTCTTTGCTTTATTTTTATCTGAAGAAGCTTATAGTTAAGTATAAATATCAACAAAATTTAAATTCAATATTTATTGCTCTTGTCACCCCCCATGATATAATTATGTATATACTATTATTAAATTATTAAAAAACAAACAGTGCTGATTACGATGGCATTATAACATCTGTAATAAAAGATGTAGCACATATTATTTCTCCAGCTTTGGCCAATTTATTCAACCATTGTATTGAAATTGGTGTTTTTCCAGACGTGCTAAATACGACCATTGTTAAGCCAATGTTTAAATCAGGAGCAATAGCTCTTATCCCGATAATTGCTAAAATTTTTGAAAGGATCATTCATAATAGCATAAACGGCTTCTTTGAAAAGGAAAACTTATTTGTTTCAGAACAGTATGTATTGTGGCTATTTATAATTTTTTGGGATCCGTTACCATAAACATGGATAGAGGACAGCCAGCAATAGGCATGTTCATGGATCTATCTAAAGTTTTCGATTATGTCGCATGACATTTTATTAGATAAGCTCTATCATTATGGTGTAAGGGGTAATGCACATGAACTTATAAAATCTTACTTATGTAACAGAAAGCAGATTACCGAAGTTACCAACACATGTCATGTCTGCAGACAAAAACTGAATTAGTTTGTAGGTCAGACACGAGAACTGTTAAATTTGGTGTTTCGCAGGGCACTGTGATAGGACTCTTACTTTTCATTATTTATATTAATGACATGCCACTAGGGCCTTATTATAATATGACATTATTTGCAGATGATAGTACTTTATTTTTTTCTAATAAATCTATGACATTACTTGAAACTGACATTTATAATTCTATTTCGTCAATGATTCAATGGTTAAAATTAAATAATTTAAACATTAACTTAGACAAAACTAAATTTCTAGATTTTAAGCAAAGAGAAAAAAAACATCTTATTGTTTAGATATCTATCTATATCTATATCTATATATATAAAAGGCTTTGTCCTGACTGACTTAGTATCAACGCACAGCCTAAACCATAGGTCGTAGCGACTTGAAATTTGGAGGGTGTATTCTTTACGAGATTTTATCGTGCAATAAGAAAGGTTTTTTGAAAATTCGGCCTCTAACAGGGTGAAAAGTGGGACGAAAGTTTGTATGGAAAAGCGTTTGTAGTAATTATGAGGCTCGATCAATTTCAAAAATGGAACTTTGTTGAGCAATCGTGTGACAATGAGATGTTGACATGAAGTTTCATAAAAAAAGGATTTTATGTCAGTGTAAACTTTTTAATTGTCATTTCGGCCTCTTTTGATATCTAAGAAGTAATTGTTTTGTTTAGTAGAAACCAACTTTAATGTAATGGAAGATGTGTGATGTAAATTATAAAAAAATATTTAAATAGGGTTAAAACTATCATTTTGATGTGCTATAGTCAGGTGGCAAACATGCCCAAGGTTTAACTGATGGTAAGTTATTTTTTCATTTTTTTTATTTTTTTTTAAAACGACGCCCGCACTAGGAATAACTCCTGTGTCGCGGGGGTGTTTACAAACATACATTTCACACACACAAAGCACACCCAGAGTCAGAACAAATCTTTGCGGATCACACAAAGATTTGTCCCATGTGGGGATCGAACCCACAACACCAGCGTAGTTGAAAGCGGCGAGGCGACCGCTTTAGCCGCTACGACAACCATGCACTCAAGTTAGGGCATCAACTGCGCAAATTATACAACATACACTTTTGACGGATGGACTAATTAATATTAAATATAATCTACAATAAAGCCCGACACGTGCGTTTATTTAAGTAAACAGGAGGTAGAATCAAAATCCATCGGATCTTGGTATAGTGGTTTCAACGGTTGACGAATTAATAGCCCATATATATAATAATATCCAGAACCTACCAAAAAAACCAATGGAGTGGCAAAGTGAGCGTGCGATTTTGACACTAAAAAACGATCAGGCTTCCGTCATTAATGATATTCTGCTAATGTCATTCGAAGGGTCCATACGATAATACCAATACAAATCTGTTGATACTGTAGTACATTCAGATGATGCTACCAGCTATCCTGTAGAGTTCCTGAACACTCTGAATCCACCCGGTCTTCCTCCTCACATCCTAAACCTAAAAGTGGGTGCTCCGGTAATGTTATTGCGAAACCTCAATCCTCCCAAACTATGCAATGGAACCAGACTGCAAGTGAAAGCGCTACATAAAACGGTGGTAGAGGCCATTATATTTACAGGCTATATGCACGAGAGGAATCAGTGTATATATTACGGATACCACTTAAAATACCGTCTGATTATCCCTTCGAGTTCAAGAGATTGCAGTTCCCCGTTATGGTGTCTTTTGTAATGACTATAATTAAAGCTCAGGGTCATCACTGAAAACAGCAGGTATCGATCTGAGGGGGAACTGCTTCTCACACGGCCAGTTTTATGTCGCCTGCTCAAGAGTAAGTTCGCCTCGAGATCTGGTTTTGTTGGCACCTGAAGGGAAGACTTCGAATATTGTTTACAAAGAAATACTTTAACTGGGTATTTATTTATAATGATAACTCAACTTACGACAACTTACAATCGCGAGCAAAGCCGCGGGCAAAAGCTAGTATTTATATAAAAGGCTTTGTCCTGACTGACTTAGTATCAACGCACAGCCTAAACCATAGGTCGTAGCGACTTGAAATTTGGAGGGTGTATTCTTTACAAGATTTTATCGTGCAATAAGAAAGGTTTTTTGAAAATTCGGCCTCTAACAGGGTGAAAAGTGGGACGAAAGTTTGTATGGAAAAGCGTTTGTAGTATTATTATGAGGCTCGATCAATTTCAAAAATGGAACTTTGTTGAGCAATCGTGTGACAATGAGATGTTGACATGAAGTTTCATAAAAAAAGGATTTTATGTCAGTGTAAACTTTTTAATTGTCATTTCGGCCTCTTTTGATATCTAAGAAGTAATTGTTTTGTTTAGTAGAAACCAACTTTAATGTAATGGAAGATGTGTGATGTAAATTATAAAAAAATATTTAAATAGGGTTAAAACTATCATTTTGATGTGCTATAGTCAGGTGGCAAATATGCCCAAGGTTTAGCTGATGGTAAGTTAGGGCATCAACTGCGCAAATTATACAACATACACTTTTGACGGATGGACTAATTAATATTAAATAATTATAATCTACAATAAAGCCCGACACGTGCGTTTATTTAAGTAAACAGGAGGTAGAATCAAAATCCATCGGATCTTGGTATAGTGGTTTCAACGGTTGACGAATTAATAAATTAAGAATTAATCTCTTGAAATTAAGTAATGACAACACAGAGCGCTTTAATTCACTTGTTAACAACCATTCATGTCAGTGCGCTCGCTCTAGTTCACCACAGCCAGTGAGTGCTCCCTTAGTTTGCTGTGACAATAGTAAGAACTTGTGTGATGGCTCTCATACTAGTGTTAGGACTCAGCAGTCATTAGGTGCATCAATTGATGTAACATGTTGTACACCAAGTGATGCACAAAGTACTATTATGTTTAGTGATGGTATTGGAAAACATATGGGCTCAAAACTGAATTCTCTTGTTAAGGGACAATCAGTTGTTAACCATTGCTTACCATCTGCAACATATGATTTTATTATGAAAAGAATTTTAAGTTATAACTTCAGTAATTATAGAAATCTGATTATTTTAGTGGAAAATAGGGGTAATGTTACCAAAAAGGATTTAGTTAATTATTTTGATAATTTATTATCTCTAGGCTTAAGTAGTATAATTTTGTTCACATTCCCCTACTGTAGGAGCCTGTTAGATGCGGAAAATAATCTTAGATATAAGTTGAACAATGTACTACACACTATAAGTACATATTATAATGATAGTATTCATTTGATTGATACTAACAGTTTTGTTAGCAGCAAATTATATTTGACTAAAGGTAACTATTACCTTTCTGCTAGTTTTAAGCGACAGATAGCAATTTCGCTATCCTATTTTATTGACATTACAGCCAAGAACTTGGCTACTAACAGATCTGCTTCTATTGAGCAGACTAATGACATGCAATTATCTAATGATTATTTGAATCATGACATGAATTATAACTTAGCCTCTATTGAGGGTACTTCTGACATTCTTAATATTAATGATATTGACATTTCTAATTCTCATATTAATTCTGAAATCTGCAATCATTTAAATTAGTTCATGAGACAACAGAGGTAGCAACCTCTAGCTCTAATTTATTACATGTACAATTGATCAATTTAGCTGCAGAATCAAATAGTAATTATATGTCAATACACCCACAAAAATGTACTAATTACAATACAAACGAAAATATAAACCTGGTGCATCAAAATATATGTTGTTTAAATCTGGGTAAGCAACTAGAACTGGAATTATTCATGAAATCTGAAAATATTAGTTTAATGTGTGTTACTGAGCATTGGCTTAAGGGGCATCAGCTCATGTTTAATTTCAGCAACCACCAGGTTGGTAGTTCATTCTGCAGGGTCAACACAATACATGGGGGTCCCTAATTTTACTTAATAAGAAACTTAAATTTAAAGAACGGAAAGATATTGTGTCCCTCTCTGTAGAATGTTCCATAGAACTCTCCTGTGTACAATTAGAGCAGTTCATTATTATATGCGTATATAAACCTCCCTCCGCAGACCTTAATTTATTTTTAGAAATCATGGATGAAGCCCTATGCAGAGTAAATAATTTGGGTAAAACAATTTTAGTCTGTGGAGATTTTAATATTAATATTCTAGTTAATACAACTGCATCATGTCAAATTTTGAGTCTTTTTAAATCCCATAATTTAATAAACTTATTTATGGAGCCTACTAGAATAAGTGCCAACACGGCTACATGCTTAGACAATATTTATACAGATATTAGTCCAACTCACAGAAGTATTATTAATAAACTAGATTCTGATCATTCTGGGCAAATGATAAGTTTTAAAATAAAAAGTAAAAATGTAGTTAGGAAAAAAATTACTTCTGTACCAGTAACAGCTAGTCGCTTTGAACGTATGAGAGTTAACCTAGCTAATAACTTACCTTTCTTAGATAATGACATAGAGCCTAATGTAATGTATAATTCGTTTTTTGATTCATTTCTTCGCGATTTTAACTCAATATTTACTTCCAAGGAGATTACTGTTACTAGTAGTCCTGTCTTTGGTGACCGGGCAACCGCAGATATCCATAAGAGTAGGCAAACATTGTACATTTTATACTATGAAAGACAATTTAATAGCAGTGAAGAGTTTAAAGAACATGTCAAATCATACTCGAAGATTTTTAAACGCGTTTGTAAAATTGCCAAATCTACATTTATTAAATCTAAAATCAAAAACAGTAGTAATAAAATTAAAGCCACATGGAAGGTTATTAATGAAGAGACTGGGAAGGTTAGATCAAAAAATTCAGACTTTAAGTTAAGTATCAATGGTCAAGTAACCAAGTCAGATTTAGAAGTTGCCAGTGCTTTTGAAGGATTTTTACTGCTTTTCCTGTCTCTCTAACTAGTGCTTTAGGCTCTTCCTCCTCCGTTGCCGAGTCGTTACTTAAAGATAATGTGCCTGAGTTTTACAATAATTTCGATTTTCACCATGTTAATTTGTCTGATTTTAAAGCCGCGTTTAAATCAATTAATATTTAGAAAACGGCTGATCTATGGGGCATTTCTGTACATATTATAAATTCGTTGATTGACATTATTGCACCTGATTTAATCGTGATATTTAATAGATGTATTGATTGTGGTGTGTTTCCTGACTTAATGAAATTAAGTAAAGTCATTCCTTTGTTTAAATCAGGTAGTACATTAGTCCCCACAAACTTCAGACCAATATCGGTGCTACCTACGTTTAGTAAAATTTTTGAAAAATTAAGCAGTTACCTAAATATTTTAATGAAAACAATCTGTTGCACACTAAACAATTCGGTTTCACTCGCGGACGGTCAACATGTGATGCTGGGGTAAAATTACTGGAATGCATATTTGAGGCTTGGGAAGAGTCGCGGGATGCCTATGGGGTGTTTTGTGACTTATCTAAGGCTTTTGATTGTGTGCAGCATGAAACTCTAGTCAAGAAGTTACACCACTACGGTATAAGAGGCATCGCTTTGGATCTTCTTACTCAATATCTAAGCGATAGGATTCAGAGAGTAGATAAAGATAAATTAGATAAATTTGGATTTTTACATTAGATAGAACGCCAGAAGCAATTACACTATCCAATAGTCTCAATGACAAGGCCAATACACATTCACTCACACAAGCACACAACAGTCCAGTCTCAGAACAAATCTTTGCGAATCACACAAAGATTTGTCCCATGTGGGGATCGAACTCACAACACCAGTGCAGTTGAAAGCGGCGAGGCGACCGCTTTAACCACTACACCACACGTGCAGACGTCAATGGAAAGCGTTCGCATGGATCAGCTGTAGCAATGGGGGTGCCACAAGGATCTATTTTAGGGCCTTTCCTGTTTCTCTTGTATATTAATGATTTACCTCATCTTGTTAAGGATAATCATGAGATAGTATTGTTTGCGGATGTTCTTTAGTTTTGAAGGTAAAAAGACAACAATCAGTAATTGACGATGTAAACAATGCTTTATCAAAGATAGTGAACTGGTTTAGTGCTAATAACTTGCTTTTAAATGGTAGTAAAACAAAATATATTAGATTTTTTACAAAAAATGTTAAGCAAGTCAAAACTAGTGTGGTGATGGACAATGAGGAATTGGAAATGGTCAATAAGGTTGTCTTTCTTGGTATAACATTAGACTCTAAATTACAATGGGGCCCACATATAGAAACGTTGTCTGGTAGACTCAGCTCAGCAGCTTACGCCGTAAAAACAATTCGTCAACTGACCGATGTTGACACTGCGCGTTTAGTTTATTTTAGCTATTTTCACAGTATAATGTCATATGGTTTATTGCTCTGGGGTAGTGCCGCGGATATAGATTCAATATTTGTGCTCCAGAAACGAGCTATTCGAGCTATCTATATGATGAGTCCCAAGGAGACACTAAGAAATAAATTTAAAGAGATACATATTATGACTTTACATTCTCAATACATTTACGAAAATTTAATGTACGTTCACAAAAACCAAACGAAATTTAAGAAAAATAGTTATCTCCATAAATTAAATCTAAGGAACAAAAAGAAACTCGCTGTGCCCACTACTAGGCTCCATAAAATCTCTAACTCGTTTCCAGGTCAATGTATACGCTTTTACAATAAACTTCCTTTAGAAGCAATAGAATTATCGATAGGTAAATTTAAAAAATATGTTAAAACTAAACTATGTCAAAAAGCTTACTATAGTATTTCAGACTACATAAATGATAATAGTATTTGGAAATGAATTGCTCTTCTTATGTGATTTTTTTATGTACTTTTATATTGTTATATTTTTCATTTTAAAAGATGGTGCACATGAGTTTCTCACCAGCTCTTCTCATAATGCAATACCCATCGGAGCTGGTACTTAGATTGATTTTAATTTGATTCTAAACAGTTTGATTAAAATTAATCTGAGCCCCGGTTATTCAAATCATTGTATATGTATAATTTAGTATTATTTATTATTTACTTTTATATCATTTTTTGTAATGTTTTGACGTGTTCAAGCGCCTCCTGGGGCCTATGAAAATAAATGATTTGAATTTGAATTTGAATTTGAATAGCCCATATATATAATAATATCCAGAACCTACCAAAAAAACCAATGGAGTGGCAAAGTGAGCGTGCGATTTTGACACCAAAAAACGATCAGGCTTCCGTCATTAATGATATTCTGCTAATGTCATTCGAAGGGTCCATACGATAATACCAATACAAATCTGTTGATACTGTAGTACATTCAGATGATGCTACCAGCTATCCTGTAGAGTTCCTGAACACTCTGAATCCACCCGGTCTTCCTCCTCACATCCTAAACCTAAAAGTGGGTGCTCCGGTAATGTTATTGCGAAACCTCAATCCTCCCAAACTATGCAATGGAACCAGACTGCAAGTGAAAGCGCTATATAAAACGGTGGTAGAGGCCATTATATTTACAGGCTATATGCACGAGAGGAATCAGTGTATATATTACGGATACCACTTAAAATACCGTCTGATTATCCCTTCGAGTTCAAGAGATTGCAGTTCCCCGTTAAGGTGTCTTTTGCAATGACTATAAATAAAGCTCAGGGTCATCACTTAAAACAGCAGGTATCGATCTGAGGGGGAACTGCTTCTCACACGGCCAGTTTTATGTCGCCTGCTCAAGAGTAAGTTCGCCTCGAGATCTGGTTTTGTTGGCACCTGAAGGGAAGACTTCGAATATTGTTTACAAAGAAATACTTTAACTGGGTATTTATTTATAATGATAACTCAACTTACGACAACTTACAATCGCGAGCAAAGCCGCGGGCAAAAGCTAGTCAATTATAATGGACACAAATTTGGAAAAAAGAGGTTGCAAAATTTTTAGGTTTAAGAATAGATAACAAACTGAATTGGAAGGCGCATATAGAATTTGTTTGTTCAAAAGTGAGTCAAAACGCTTATGGCCTGTATAAATTAAGAAACACAGCAAATATATGTACAATGATGGCCGCATATCATGGTATGGTAACATCAACTCTGCGATATGGAATTGTATTCTGGGGGAACTCTACAGAGTGGCATTTGGTGTTTAAAGCTCAAAAGCGATGCATCAGGACTATGTTTAACATCAAATTGCCACATAGTTGTAAACCCTACTTCACAGAGCATTGTCTATTGACTTTTCCGTGCATTTAAATTTTGGAGTGTGCTATCTTTGTCAGAAAAATATGCAATTATTTGAGAGAAGGTCACGCGTACGTCATGCTGAAAAATTATGTGTTGTGGCAAGTAGGACAGCATTGGTGCACAAAAGTTTGTTCTGCACTGCACCTCGCATATATAACCATAAAAATTTTGATTATTATTATAGCATTTAGCTATGCTTAGCAAATTATACTAAGAAACAGTTGAAAAAGATATGGTGTGCAGTAAGGTCGCAGGTTCAAATCCTGCCGGTCCCATATCTTTTTCAACTGTTTCTTAGTATAACCATAAAAATATTAAAATTCTAAAAATGTACAGACTTTTAAGTGCGAACTCCAAAAACTGCTCATAAGGAACTGTTATTACTCTATTCGAGAATTTTTAGAAGATAAAAGTATACATACACAGCAATAAGGATAACACATTTGTAATTATTAAGGAGATTTATATTTGAATTTGTATCATTATTTCATTACATTCTAAAAATATTTATTGATTAATTGAAATAATGTAAATTTGACATCATTTTGTATTTTTTTGACACTTTATTATGATTCTCATTAATTTAATTTTGAATTTATCACATTAATTTAAATTTGACATTATAACTATTATTTCAATTTCAATAATCGTTTTTTTTTATTTAATAAGCTTAATTATTGCATGAATTATTATTATTATAAAATTAAAACTATTTGCATTCTACATGGCTGAATGTGGATGAATCAATCAACCTCTGTACCATCTTTATGTACCCATATTCGCAAATGAATAAATAAATAAAATAAATAAATAAATAAAATAAGAATATATAGGGAGTACATGCGATAAGCCATTTATGGAAACCACAGATTATAGACGTGGTCACTGTCCATTTCCAGCGGTTATGCTAAAATTATTCCTTTTTCCAGGGCCAATAATTATAAACAATACGATTAAAAAAAAACTTAATATATCTAAATATAATAAGTAGTCCGTACAAATATATATATAGTACCTACATATGTACCAGAATTGCTATAGTTTATTATAATGCGATTAACCATTTTAGTTGTCACTGCCAATAATGTGAAAAACAAAAGCAAGCTGATCTAAATAAAAAAGTATAAAATAAAAAGCTAAGCTTACCAATATTTATCAAAATGTTGCGGCAACCCTATATCTGACAAATCTTAAAAGTACGTTAAGTTTAAATGTTCGCCTTTTCGCCGCGTTATTCTACTGCGTTAACATTTTGTAGACTTATGTCTATTTTCTATTAAAACAATGAATTAAATTAATTTTTATTACGGAGGTCCATTACAGTTTGGCACTAACCAAAATTATAATGGCCGAGTGGTTAATTTGATTTATCACTCATTTTGAATAAAATACATATATAATATAAATATGCCATTTTTTGCGTACTATGCGTGGATATTAAAAAGTTATTTTGTGACCTATGATGGACATTTGAGTTTGAAATGTATCTACACAGATATAATGCGTATGTATTGTATCTGCGTCGCTTGTTCGTCGGATGTCAATAGGCAGGTGCCGTGCGTGACGGATGTCTTGGGTTGTCACGTCACAAGTTTGATCACTTGTATTATCTACAGAACACCGTTCTGCGTTTATCTCATTATTGATGTGTGTAGTTACATACAAAATGATAAATATAAAACAATTACCTAAAGTCAAAGTCAAAGTCAAAGTTGCTTTATTTGTTGAACATGGTAAAAAACAGATGTATTAATATAAGATAAGTACAGCATATTCTGTCAAGTCTGAGTCTCAAATTAAACATAATATCTATATATTTTAATAGTCATAGATACAACACAGAACAATTTAAAATAAGAAAAATAAAATATAAAATTATCAAGCTTACTAAATATTACAAAATACAATCAAATATTACTATAAATAACCATGGAAGAACTACTATTATATTGTATCATTTAAAGATTCTTCAACACCTAGTCAGAGCAAAAATCCTATTGTTTCATGACTGATTGCAAATAACGGGGCGACATTTAAACAAGTTCATTAACAGAACATATACCATTAAAAGCACATATTGCGAGTAACGAAACATACTTAGCTTGGCATTGTCACACGGAATTAAAACCTTGTATCGCAAACCCCGCTCTTTGTTACTTGTAGATTGTTTGTGTGTTGTCGTGCTGTGTCATAGCGTAGCGTTAACAAACGCGACACGCGAACGCACTCGGCGCCCCGCGTGCTACGACACACATCTGCCGCACACTGCTACGAGTGCTACGACACCATACTACGACACACATTAGCCATCAGACGCTTGCTTGTAAAGCATTACCGCAAACAACCGCTTGTAGTACTTGTAGCATTACCTACCAATAAGATAACAAAATTATATCTCAAAGTTTCTAAAGATGTGCAGATGTTTATTGCTCCATCAGGCAAAATTGACTAAATTCATTGTGATTAAATTTTGTACTGATATAGCTTATAGTCTAGCAGGGCCGCTGAAATGATATTACTACATTATATTACAACAAAACCTATTCAAATAAAAACAGTGAAACAATCGCTGTGCTAATGAGAATCTCATATTTAACTTCTAATTTGCCTAGTGATTTAAATTAGGAAATACTTTGATGAAAATTAAGCTCTATAATATTATGAGTTATGAGCGCAGGGGGGAAATGAACAACTATTATGTTTATTTCAATATTCTTTACAAAAAATATTTACTATCTAAATATAAGGCTGCGTTTCCACCAGAGATGTGCGATGGAAATATGTCGTGCGAGGATGTCTAGCTGTGCTGTGAAAATGTGTGGGTGTTTCCACCAAAGCTGTGCGATGATAATGTGCCTACGATGATGTGTAGCAGAGCTGTGAAAATGCGCATTAATGTGTGGCGCGAGGATGCGTTGCGAAGCTGTGAAATGTTAAATATAAAAGTATTTTGGAACGAAGGCGGAAAAAAAAGGAACGAAAAGTTGTAACGACACTTTTCGTAGCAATTCTCGTAGCAGCGTAGTAATTACATGCTACGTTACAGCTACGGTGCTACATCATCAGACAAAACAGAAAAATGCGCACGCCGTGCGGCGTGCGCATTTTTCTGTGTCCGTCTCTCTTTCTCGCTTGTAGAAAAAAAGAGATAAATTAAATAAAAAAAAAAAAACTATAAATAAAAAAATAACTAGAATTGAGTTACATAAAAAAAAAAAAAAAATGTGCACGCCGCACGGCGTGCGCGTTTTTCTGTGTCCGTCGCTCCATCTCGCTTATAGAAAAAATAAATAAAATTAAAAAAATAGTAAGAAAATAAAATTACTAGAGTTGGTTGAGTTTCTGCAAAAATAGGGGCGCTGGCGCGCTCAGAAAGGTCTGCGAAGGCGTACACGATCGCTGTTCTAGTCAGATACCAGGGAATAAATAGCTCGATATCGTGAACATTACTCCTCACTTGGATCTGCAGAACATACTTAAACTCTAAATCGGTGGACCTTATATACAGGACCTTGTAACGAAACCATAGCGCGATCTAATGCGATCCCAACGCCATCTATCGCGCGACTTCGGAACTAATTGGTGCTACAGAAATATGCTGCGCATAGAGAAAGCAAGCGAAATATTTTCATTTTTTCTCTCTATGAATAATAAAGTAACTAAAAAAAAATATTATCATAACTTAAAAAAAAAATACAATTCCCGCCTTATTACATTATCTTTGCCCGCCTTTTGTTGACAGGTGTTTTGTATACAGGTGTTTTGTACATAATAAATTATTAAAAATAGTTACAATAATGAATCCTGACAGTGTTTCTGCACAAGTTCTGGATATTGCTGATGGATTTAGGTAAGTAGAGATTTTATACACACGATAATAAATGCTTTTGTATTTTAGCAAGTACACATTATAACCTTTCTTTACTATTGTGCTAACCAAGTCATACGCGTTATAATCTCTTCATTATTGTGTGTTTAGCAAGTGTACGCGTCATAACTATATTAAATTCAAAAGCAAATTATTTTTTAATATTACCACAGAATGTTTACTAATTTTGTTATGTACATTTCATGGAATATACGATTAGAACACATCTAATTATGTCATTGGGATTGGTAATGAGATTATTGATAATGAGATCTGATATTATTATATCGCGAGTAAACTTGCGAATACAATTTAAAAGAAAGCAAGATAATCGCAGAAAAATAATGTTAAAGATAAGGTTTGTTATGTGTGGTCATAGAACTATTACTCCTAGAAACCGAGTACACGCATGAAATGTAAAGCCACTTTAATTGTGCCGTTTCAGTTCAGTGTAACTCTCTGGTATTTATCAGATTTTCGTTTAGTTTGTCTGTCCGCCAAGCGGTGCATTATAATTTTCAATCAATCTGTTTTTAGCCTTACTTTATACTTAAATTCATACAAGCAGTTTATTTATCTAGGCATTATAAGTCTATGCGTGTGTTTGAATGAACCTCGCTTTTGAAATTCGAATAGCGCGAAAGTTTGAAGATAAGAATTATTTTAAAATTAAGTGTGTAAGGCACAGGAAATATTGTTATGTAGCCATTCAGCCTATAGGAGTATTGTGATAATATCTCCAAAATGATTTTAAAAGTATCATTCGATTATTTTAAGAGAATGATTAAAGTGATTCTGAATGATCTTGTGTACGCTTGCTACGCTTGATAATTCAATTGTCTTAATGTTTGTTTTTATTTTAATTTGGTTTAAATTTTTGTTACCGTATTTAGTTTATAAATAGACTGTTTTATTTGTTTAGTGGTTAAGGTCGCATACCTTTTACTGCAATCTCGGATGCGAATCCTGATTTGTTGTTATTTGGAATTACCGAACTTCGTTCCATCCGGGTGTCCCTTGACACCTCAGTAGTTTTTTTTTCTTTTTCCAATTATCCATATCTATTTTGCGCACTTCTACTTGCAACAAACTCCGTCTCTGGACTGGCTGGTACAGTGTGCGCAAACCTCGCAACACATCTTTCTTAACACACATTCCTCGCACACTTCCCTCGTACACATTCCTCGCACACTTCCCTCGTACACATCCCTCGCACACATCCCGCGCTTGTTTTGTATGCGCAAAAATCTAGCTCCACTGAGCCGTTTCCACCAGAGCTGTGCTGACCGAGGCGAGGTAAATGAAGCGATTCTATTGGTTCTTTACAAACGCATCCCTCGCTATGCATCCTCGCACATCTCTGGTGGAAACGCAGCCTTAACACCAATTGTGGAGAACACTTAGTATGTCCAGCAGTGGAGACTTATTTTATGAAAACTAATAAAAATAACAATATTACATGGATTTTTTTACGATGACGACGGTAATCATTATAATAATTTCTGCATCAATACTACACACATCAACATACATTGCCTAGGGATATTTCATTTTTACCTTATTATATGAAATTCTGTAAATATTTTGTTAAAACAATTATATATGAAATTGAAGTTTATATTATGGTTTATACTTGCAATACATAAAAAGAGATGCATCAAAGATTTTTAATTTATTTTTTTTGTGATTTTATTTTTGGGTATAATTTTTACTTTGTACATAAGGGATTTTATGTAGGAAATTATGAAATTTAAAGTCATATAATAACAAAAAACGACATTTAATTAAAGTTAATAATCAGTATTTCTTCCGCTAACATTAATTAGAGTTCGGCATCGGTTATTCATGCTCAAAATTAAGTTATCCAAATCGAGCTGTGGTATCAGGTCCCAGGTTCTTTTCAAGTGCAGGAAAAGTTGTTCTTCTGTTATCAAATTTGGAGAAAAAATAACCATAGCTCTTCGTTGTAACATGTCCCATGCGTGTTCAATAGGATTCATGTCGGGGGACTGAGCAGGCCAGTCCATTACCCTGATTTCATGTTCCCTAAGCACAGTTGATACCAGCTCAGCCGTATGAGCACAGGCATTATCGTGCATGAGTTGGAACTCCTGACCCATTTGTACCCTGTGTGGGATAATCACAGGTTCCACTACCTCATTGCGGTATTTCAGTGCATTCTTGTTCCCTCTTTTCCAAATGAGATCGGTTCGCGCACCGATACAAATACGAGCCCAGACCATAATAGTGCCGCCTTGATATGAATGGACTTCTTGTG
This sequence comes from Hypena proboscidalis, assembly GCA_905147285.1. NCBI lineage: Eukaryota > Metazoa > Arthropoda > Insecta > Lepidoptera > Erebidae > Hypena > Hypena proboscidalis. The sequence goes on from LR990127.1 coordinate 243,782, forward strand.
GATGCTGGAGACGGCTTCGTCTACCAGGAACTCGCCAAACCCTTAATCTTCGTGAATCCGGATGAAATCCAAACCGAGACTCATCACAAAAAAGCACCATGGAACATTGCTCGTCACTCCATGAGAAATGTTCTCGAGCCCACAATAGTCTCCGCCCGTGATTGCCGAGCCGCAAAGCTGGAACCCGAAGTGGTCTGCGAGAATGAAGACCAGCTTCATGTAATCTTCTTCTTACAGTTTGGTCACTAACCAACAATTGGTGGTCAGATTGTAGCCTTTGAACCATTTGCATAGCCGTAATATTGAAAGAAAAGAAAGAAAGAAAGAAAATTATTTTTTATTTTCTTACATAATATACAAAAATAGGTAATTATTATAAAAAAATATGTAATAAATATGTAAGAAAACAGTGGTGGTTGCTCAGCTTTAATGCTGTGGAGTCTTGCATTTCTGCAAAACTTCCACAGCGCTGATTTTCAGCAACCACCACGGTTGACGGCACAAATAGAAAACAGGTAAGTACAGCAACATATAAAGATGACAGTGACAAAATTAAATTAAGCTCAAATTAAATTATACAAAGGAATAATATATAATTAATAATGAAACATAAATTAGGTTATATATACATGCATAGAATATATTATGGTTACAAAGTAGTTACAAAGGCAAGAAAAAAGAAAACTAAATAAAAATAAAAATATAGCAAACCTAAAACAATTTATAAACTAGATATAACTAAACTAAACTAAAAATATAATTATTAAACATAAAAAATGACCGGATGGCGCTAGTATCGCCTTGCGCTGGCGACGCGACGACAGTGTCGACAGTTGGTACACTGTTTATGGCTTGCCCAATCACAGTGAATGTCAGGCCTAAACTAAATGTATTTTCCGGTAAATACTTTTTTTTACTTTGCAGTGTTGATGATATCAAAAGAATGTTAAGAATGTGTAAACAAAAGAAAAATGTGATTGTGTTATGTGTATTGAGTTTTGTGCTGTAAGTAAATAGTTGTGAAAATATACTTAATTGTGGTGTGATCGTCGTGTGAAGCTGTTTTATTTAATTTTCCAAGCGGAGCGTCCTTTTTGTGGAGATGGAACATTTTTTGTTGTACGAATAGAGGTAAGAAATTTACATTATGTATTACAATATAAATAAATAAAAATTAATTAGTATTAGAATTGTAGAATAAATAGTTGGAACTCTTTTATCCTGGGGATAAATTGCCAACGTTATTTCTAGCATTATTTGTACCTTTTGCTGTAACACAACGCCATCTTTGGTGTGTTTATTCGCGTTTATTCCTGAAAATAAACTGAAAACATCCATGAACATGAGTGACGAAGAGTTACTATCAGGTCAGTTTGATTGTGTGTGATTAAATTTATAGGTAATGGAAAATTAATAATTGTATCAAATTAACTAATAAAAATAAATGAGAACAGAAATAAAAATATTATACGAAATATATGGATTGTATGTGAAATTATAATATAATGGAATATATTTAAAAATGGATAATAATACTATTGATTAAATAATCATTAAATTTATGTAAATGTAATAATATTATAATTACAAATGTCATGCTTTCATTATCCTATGATGCTTTTCAGGTTGGTGGGCAGAAGTGAAAAAATAAAACTGAGTCTGTCTAAGCAGATAGCCACAGAAAAGCACAAACAAAGTGCCATGAAGCTGGAGTGTGTCACATCCTATACTAATAGTTAATAACCTGTTGGTAAGCATAATTACTTCAAATGAATACAATTCTTCTGTGTATGGAGCAGAATCTTTTTCAAATTGTATTTAAAACTATAAATACTTTCCAGTGACTTCACTGGAGGTGGCAAATCATTCCAGCAAGATGTAGCTGCATACTTGAAGCATCCTTTAAAGGAAGTTGTTCTGTACCGTGGCATTGACAGTGGATTAGCTGTTGAACGACTGGAGTAGCTATAATGATCATGTCTCCAGCTGAGCTTGTCGAAGAGATATGCGGGCTTTGAGGTATTTATCACACCAAACAATAGATTGCATAGGTGCAGTTTCCTCCTAGCAGCCATCTTTAAGATGTTGTGCTGGTTCAGGAACGGGGTTACATGACTTCGCCAGGGCACCTTGAAACAGTATCTAGCACATGCATTCTGAACTCTTTGAATCAATCGCTTAGTCCTTGACAGCAAGCATGGACCATACACCGTGTCAGCATAATTAAACTTAGAGAGAACTATACTTTCTACTAATCTCTTCCTCATATCCACATTAAGGTACTCTCTAATTCTATACAAGATTTTTAGTCGGTAGAAGCAACTTTTTACAACATTACTTATGTGGTTCTCAAATCGCAGCTCAGGGTCAATGATGAGCCCAAGATTGCAAGCTGTTTCAACTCTTTCTATATTTTGACCCTGTATTTTGACTATGGGGTTTGCTTGTATGATGTTATCTATTTGATGCCTGCTGCCCATGACCATTAATTTAGATTTCAGGGTATTTAAAATCAGACAATTTGACTCAGACCACTCAGCTACCCTTTGGAGATCGTCATTAATTTTAGTTAAGGCAGATGTGGTTTCAGACGGTTTAAATGAGTACACAAGTTGGGTGTCGTCTGCGTACAGGTGATACTTGCACTCCTGAAAGCAGGTAGTTATGTCTGCACTGTATATAATAAAAAGAATAGGCCCAATCAGCGAGCCCTGGGGAATTCCTCTGGTCACAGCTTGTGGAGTTGATGCAAGGGTTGAGCCATCTTTTTGAAGCACTTCCACCTGTTGGAATCTGTTTGATAAATAGCTTTCAAACCATCTAACTGCTTGCAATTCAAAACCATAGAAGGTGAGCTTGGACAACAACAGGGTGACATTTATCGAGTCAAAAGCCCGTGAAAAGTCTAGTAAGGTCAATATAGATCCATCACCCTGGTCACGTGCCTCGAGGATGTTCCCCACAATATCTGCTAAAGCTGTGGATGTTCCACGCTTTTTTCTAAAGCCTGATTGTAAGTCTGGTAGTATGTTGTTATTCTCTAGAAATTCTACCATTTGCAAATAGACCACTCTCTCCAGGACTTTAGATAACCAGGGCAAAATGCTGATTGGACGCAAGTCTCTAAATGATTGAGGGTTGCCATTCTTTGGTAAAGGTCTCACAATAGCCATTTTCCATAGATCGGGGAAGGTGCAGGTGTCAATAGATCGATTAACTATTGCCGTGATGGCTGTCAAGGCCTGTGGTAGTGTCAGGCCCACCATTTCCCCCGAGATGCCATCAGCACCTTGGGCATTAGTAGATATCTGTTGAATAATCCTACCTATAGATTCCTCATTTGTTGTTTTAAGCATAAACCTGGCTGTACTGTAGCGGTTAAATTCGTAGTACGTCAGTTTCGATATACTTACATTAGGATTACCTGGAACATCAAGAAATGCCGAGTTTATTGCATCTGGGTTGTTAAGGTAGTCCGGCAACCCCACATCCCTTTGAACCGGAAGTACATACTTTTTAAGATTGTTCCATAATAGTTTTGAATTGTTAAAATTATCATTTATATGTTTTTGGAAAAATGCAGATTTTTCACTTTTTAAAGCAATAATTGCCTGGTTTTTTAAATCTAGATAGTATTTTTTGTGTACTGTCCTGTTTCGTTTCACGCGATTGGTTCCTGGCCTCATCTCTTAACTCAAACATTGTTTTTATGGTGTCTGTTATCCACATATTGGGTTGTCTCCTAGCGATATTTTGAAGAAAACGGTCCTGTCTAGGAGTGATGATGTGATTTCTGCCTGAATGCCGTTCAGCGACATCGCCTGCGCCCGCTTCCAACATGCCTACAGCTCTAATCTGCTCTTCCCTTGTCAAATGTCGACGTGACATAACAATACATGTAACACACGTTGAAATTAGGATAAAGAAAATGTGTAATCGCTGTTAATTTTTCAAAACTTCATTGTTTTATTGTAACATGAACTAACTTTTCGACCGCCAAATTCGAACAATCGATATTCTTTGTTTCAAAATGAGTTTTTGTTTTTTATTTTTTTTAATTTCGAAAGAAGCGGTGGAGTGGAAAATATTATATGTACAAACTTTTTTTTATACAGTAAATAGTTTTTAAGTTAAGAAGTCTTTCATGTAATATCCCTAGACATTGTTGATGTGTTTACTTTTGACTTGATATAACAAGACTAATAGTCTGGAAAAATCATATAGTTAAAATTATCTGTCAATTGCAGCAACTAATCATATTTGTAGGTGGTCAAAAGCAGCTAATAATATACATGAAAAATATCAGTGTCATTAAAGTCGTTGTTAGTCAAAACACTGAACATTTCCACGGCACACACTACACCGCGCGTGGCGTTCTCACTCTACATTGGAGTGGTACACAACAGTCAACTACAAATATATATATATATACAAGTTGATTGAAATAATATTACTTTGTTCTCATATAGAGTCCCACAAAATAGTGCACACAGACATTATTAATATGTTTACAAAAGAAACCACAAATATTATGTATTCTTGAAAGTTTACAAAGATATGTCCACATAGATGATCAAAGTGCCAAAAACTATATAAATGGTCTAATTTAAGTATGTAATTTTTTATCGTATTTTCAATATTAAAATAAAATGATATTTAAAATACACGATATCTATAGCAATTTAAGAAGCTACTTTTGGTGGCAAATTTTACATACATACACATTATTACATATTATTGACCAAAATAATGTTTCCTTACTTTTGTAGTTCATCACGTTTCCAAATTTATGACAATTTGAAAGGTTAAATTTTGTGGCAACTTGAGGTGTATACATATTAATGAGCTTGACTGTACAATAGCATACAGTCACTCACACGTCTCGGTCACGCACATACGTACTGTTTTTATTATTTACGCTTCACTATCGATGAAAACGCGAATTGCGCTATATTTATTAATTCAATATTTGTTACAAATATGACAAGCGAATGATTAGCAACACAAGTGACAAACAGAACTGTACATAAATTGAAATTCAAAATAACTGGTTACGATGCGGTTTGGTATTTGCAAGTTTTTGTTTATTTTAGCATTCATTTTCATATTTTTATTGTCAGACGAGTATTTTTTACTATTTATATCCATCACCGGCAGAGAAAATGCACGGAACAGTTAAGAGAATCACCACGTTTTAGGCCATATTCAAAGATTTTAGCAAAATGAGAAAAATGACGTCTTCATCTATAACCTTTTTCTCTTCAATTTATTTAACGGCATTTAGAATTTATGTACACAATAGATATATATTTATACGAGCCTTTGAGTAGCTTTCAAAAGTTCTGGTGAAGTCCCTAATAGCTTATTCAACAGAAGGACATACAAACTATTAACATGACAGACAAACTATTAACTTTAATATAATAATATAATATAATAATAATAATATAATAATAATTTATTTCCAAAACGTAGATTGTACATGGCATACAGAGTTGTCTTATTATAATTATAGTTATAAAGAAAACCAGTACAACTTTAATAAAAGGAATCATAGGACTCCATTTCCTAAACTAGGCAGGAAACCTGTCTGTATCTTAGGAAAGAGTATCCATTTTTGATGTCTTAATACAGTTACAACAATATTGGTACGTGCATTGGACGAACAATTACTACTTGTATTTTTCTTATTACATATTTTATACTTTAATGGTAAAAATTAAAAGTATGAATGTGTGTTTGTGGGTTTATGTTTGTGCGTCTGTGAGTAAGTATGTGTGTGTGCGTGTGTGTGTGTGTATGTAGTATGTGGGAGCCTATCTCATTCTACTGTGCAGTGCTTAGAATGTCCTCGGTGTCACCATACGTTAATGTGAGCAGCCAGGAATTCAGTTTACTCCTTGTGATATGGCAAGGTTACAAATATGGGTGATGGGCGGCACTAGAAAGTTTCGAGCCATTTTAATTAATTTGGCTGGTATGTTGTCCCATCCCGTGGCACAGTCATCTCGAAGTGTTATTATAATTGACTCGACATCACTTACACTAACTGGGAGAAGTGCGATCGAGTTTAGTGTATGTACTATGTTTCGATGTAAGTACGGTTTGGGAAGTAATTATTTTAGATGCCAACGTTTTGCCTATATCAGCAAAATATTTGTTGATTAAGTTGACAGAGGACAGGGGATCCGTAGACAATGTTAGAAGATTCGTAGCTGGCTGATTGTTTTTATCTGTATAAGTAAGTTTTTTGACGACTTTCCAGGTTGCTTTGCTATTATTTTGAGCTTTATTAAATTGATATTTTTCATAAGATCGTTTGAGTTTATTAATGAGCCGATTACAAAAATTACGATATCTTGTATATGTTAATTGGAACACCGTGTTTTGCGGATCCAGATTTAGCTTTGAATGCATGCTGTCTCGGTTTTTAATGCACCTGATAAGACTAGGTGTCATCCAAGGCTTAATTATTCTAGATTTTCTCGAAATTTTGATATGTATCGTGTGGGCTAAGACTATACACTTAAGAATACCAATCAAATTTTCCGCAGCAATGTTGGCATCCGTAGCATCCAACACCGGGGCGAAGTCAGAATTTTCTACATCGTTAACAGCTTTTATGTAATTTAAACGTGTAATAGTCTTTTGAGAAAATACTCGGTTCACCTTGTTTCTGTTTATGCATAACGCCGTAGCATGATGGTCAGTGACACTCATTTCAAGTATGAAGGAGTTTGCTGGGAATTTAGTTTTTAATAATACATATATGGTCGAAACAAGTATTTGATTGTGGTCTAGTGGGATGTACAAATGTTGGCATGAGACCCAGTGTCGCTGTGAGTTCGGATCCCTGTTTCCTGACTTAATATCAACGTTCAGGTCACCCATTATAACAACAGATTTGCTGCTCCTTAGGGCAGAGACAGCTGTTTCCAAGCTATTATAGAAATTTGTCAAATCAGTATATGAGGGCGAGCGATACAAGGCAATGATTGCAGTGTCTTGAGTCCGACAAATCAAGCAATTTGCGTCGACAAAGAAAGGTGGTTCTGTTACAGTACATCGTAAGTTATATTTAATGTAGATTACTACTCCGTCTATACGGTGTAACCATCTATATTTGGGGTTAGGCCCGCATTTTTTAATCGGCATTCTGTCATTATTATGAGTTCAAATTGTATAGGCATCTGCGCAAGAACTATTAAAAAGCTGCTTAGGTTTTTGTGTACACTACGGATATTAATATGAATAATTTTCATCGAAGTTTGCTCAACGTTTTGTAAAGAAGCATATGCGTTTGGAGCACACAGTTCAAAAGTAGCTACTTTGACTTGATCAATTAAATAAAACTTACCTATTTATTTAAATTAAATTTAATTATTTAAATTTAAGTATTTTTAATTTATTTAACTATCCGAAAACTTATTATGAACTGATCAAATTGGACCTTAGGCCTGCTAAATATACGATTAGATATTCAGGAGAGGAACATAATGTAATTATGTAATACGTATTTGCAGATATCCAGTGACGGTTATGGCAGACTGTCCAAATAGTGCGAATGCCGGTGCAAATTTTTTAATTATTTATTTAACATAGTACATAGGTGGCTCTTACAGTTAACCTAGGGTGGCGCAGAGATAAGCATAGGTAGGTGCAGTTCAGAAAGAGGAATATTGATTGATTTATTTATTTATTTATGGCACTCCAACGACAATTCACATGACATTTTAGGCAGATAATCTTATGCATTCATATGCTAGGTGAACTTGTCACTTAAAGGTGTGCACAGCACTTACAGTTTATTTTGCGATAACATTATAATTATAATATCTGTTTTAACTAAATAACTAAATAACATGCAATTGAATTTAATGAAAGTTAATCATAATAAAATGTGTTACATTTGAAAAGGTACATGATATGATATTGTTGATATTGATATGTAAATAGTATCTGTGGTGAGGTGACTTCTTACCGTCTCACGTACACAATCACACACTTACACGTACTCAATCACACACTATAACGAAGTACCCATGCTTATTTGCATAGATATTGACTAAGTGCTCTTTGACTTTTACCTTTTTACATAATCATAACCATAACCATAACCATACATACGACCACTACTATGACTACGACTATGGCTCTTACTATGCGATTTGTGAGCGTTTTTAATATCTGTGACAACAAGCTCGCGTGGGTCCGCCGGAGCTGTGACAGAAGTCATTTATATCATCATTATCATAATTTCTTGGCATTTGTCGAAATTATCGATCAAAATGTTTGCACCTATATTCGTAATTATATAAATTATGTAATCACTAAAAAGTGTTTTCGCAAACTTATAACATACATTTACGATTTTCTGATCACTGATTTTTCGATGTGTAAAATATCCACTTTAATTCACTATCAAATCCAAGTTATTGTGATGATGGATATGAGAGTGACTTTAAGCATCGCGAACTTAGAATAGAAATATATTTTTTGTATGACGATTCTTTGTAAAGTCTAAGGAATAAATATATTTTTTTTTCATTTCATTTCATATTTTCATTTTATTTCATTTCATCCGATGATATTTTTGGACCCAGGGAGATGACCCAGGGTCTAAGAATGGATTGATAAGAATATTATGAATTGCAATATGGACCCGTTTGAAAAACTACATTATGAATTGCGATGATTATAAATGCCGATCATAATTATTTAAAATAATTATGAAGATCAATTTCGATCTTGCGATTTTATGAAGAAAGTAGTATGAGAAGCAAAGCCATTGCCACCCTGTATAATGTAGTTGAAGCGCTTGGCTTGCACAAATTACACTGATTGATGTGCGCACTTTTTCTACTGACCAAACGCGGCAGGGTGCAGGGTGCAGGGTGCAGGGTGCACGGTGTAGGGTGCAGGGTCACTCGGCCAATAGAACATGCTGGCTTTGATATTATTAATTATTAGTAAGATTTATTACACCTAATAATCATTATAGCGTTCGAGAAGTTTTATTGAAACAGTAAGATGTTACTTATAATAAGCCAGCCATGGGTTAAGTAGGTTGCTGAATTAGTAATTTAGGAGCCGGTGTATATTTTTTAAGGCAAATAATGCTATTAAAAAGAAGTGAGTTAAATAAGCGCCAAAATAAACTATTTAATAAAAGCTAAAGGCTCCTTTAACAACATTTACCAGTATTTAAGTGGCAATAAATCGGCTGACCTTCAAGAATAAATAACTTAAAACGTCACTCTGTACAATATACGGTGTGTGCAGTGACTGTAGTGCCGCCGCAGCTGCGGCGTCGTGATAGAGCGTGACGTCATCAATCCAGCGCAGCGGCGACCCCTGGCGGCGTGACTGCGAATTAAATACCAGCTTTTTATCCCACCGCGACTGCTCCACGCTGCAATGCTGATAAATGTATGTCTTGTTAGTGAAGACACTTTATTATCCAACGCCGAGGGTGCTCAGCTGCATAAATGATGTCGCAAGAACTGACTTTGAAAATTTTCTGTGAATAATTAAGCTTGGTGATATATGGTGCACGATGCCACTACGTTTTCAAAATTATGTACATAAGAATTGTCAGCATGTTTTTTCTCTGTTTTATGATGATTTTCACCTTAATACTTTTACATTTTGTTGCTGATGGACGTCGCATAGTACGAACATAGATTGACAGATGTTAATCTAGATATTATTATGTAAATTTATATATATCTGTTTTAGCTGTAAATATTAGTTGTAGAATATTCAGCAGATATGTGAACTGTCGTGAAGTGATTAATATGCGAGCGTGCGATGGGATCAAGAGCAGTTGCATACACGACGAGCGTTGGATCGGGATGCAAATGTGACGCCATGACGCACACAAAACAAAAGCGCGCTAGTTGTGAGGTATGCAAATGCCGACCTCGGGACGATCCCGACGATTGAATCGAGGCGACGACGACTGCGTCCTGTGGTGCCACTATTGTAGTATTACATGTATTTTGACGACGACTGCGTCCTGTGGTGCCACTATTGTAGTATTACATGTATTTTGACGACGACTGCGTCCTGTGGTGCCACTATTGTAGTATTACATGTATTTTGACGACGACTGCGTCCTGTGGTGCCACTATTGTAGTATTACATGTATTTTGCTTCTGTAAATTGAGAGTTTTGGTCATATTTGGCATTCTATATAACCCCAGTAAAACATATTGATAAACCAATTTGTGTATCGCATAAACCTAAATAGAATACTGGTGGTAGAGCTCTTGTGAATGAGCTCGAGGGCGGCAGCCACCGTCTCACCTTTAACCTGCCGCCAAATAGTAGTGCTTCCATTACTGTGTTCCGGTATGGTGGTGAGATCAGGCCCTGATATTACTGGCACATGAGGCATAACACCGTAGTCCTCAGCTGCAGCGACGCATCTATACTCTGCTTTTGTGGATTGTTGATGTTCATGGGCTGTACTCCACTTACCATCAGGTGGACTACACGTTCGTTCGCTGTAGGCGTAGTATAAAAAAAAAAGACAACCAAAACTTGTAACACAGAATTGCTACGATAGCTTATGTATTTTTTAAAGTGGGTAAGTAGTAGTGGGTACCTTTGTATATTTACGAGGTTTAGCGAGTCGAACCCATTATCTCTCGTTTAATCGACATGAATCTTACCATTAAGGTTCGGCGCTGTATGAGAGGGCGAGTCATTTAGTAATTTAATTTCTTAACAACAACATCTCGTGTAGTATTGAGACAAGAATAACATCAGTAACAAAATATAGTAATTAGTGTGACTCGTGAGAATTTTATCACTACCTATAGTATAGAGAGGAGCTCTTCGGCAATAGTCACTGTGCCGTTACCACCATGACTATTTGACTGATGGCTCTGTTGCTGAATGCTAAGCTGTGATACTTGTCTTGGATTTCTCTGAATCAAAGGCATAGCTGTGAACGCGGATATTGCTAAAGACGCAACATGTTTGTTGACAAATTCAAATAAGTAAGAATCACAATAAAATCAAGATAATAGGTTAATAGTGTGTTTTCGTGTAAGTATTTGAAGTGAAAGCGTTGTATTTAATTTATTTTTTGTTATTCCAACTTTTGTACCCAGAATATTACAAATCAGGTTACAGACACAACATAAAATGTATTCTCAAACTGAAACTCAAACATCGCTCACTTGTACTAATGACTGCGTCGCGGCGCGTTGATGGTCACTCTGTGATAAGTAATGAAAGTGTAGATGTTTAGCAGCAAGGTTGGTAATGAGATGCAACCCCCCATCCTCCCCAGTGCCCCATACCCCGCCGAGCTCCGACGGTAATGAGATCGATTCGGTAACGAACTCGATGCTGCCTTCACTTGTTAGCAACAACTTTGTACCCCCGCGCCCCGCCACGCCTGCCTCAAAGCACTAGTTCATGAACTGCTCCCACTACTCCACGTAAGCTTTCAGAATTCGTACTTCTAATGAACAGAGAATAATTGGGCTCCTATCTCGTTCATGTTTAGTCTGAATTGTTTCAAATCAAAACAACTGTTTCATCTCGACAGGAGGCCGCGTGTTAGCCAAGTTAAGAAAAAAAGAGGAAGTGGTGACGCAACAGTAAGTAAGTGTACTCAAACCATTTAGAACAACTTTTGATGCTTCACAACTTGAAACTTATTTAACTTACATCCTTGACGTTTGGAACATTTAAAAAGAACCTCCACGACTTATTAGTAAATAACTGCTATTACTCAGTAAAGGAATTTCTAGAAGATAAATCACTCACAAAAAGTCACCTGCTTTAGTCATGTTGTGAACAGTGTGGTTGTAACCTACCACCAAAAATGTATTTAACAATTTATGATGCAACAACCTCATGATCAATTAATAATTAAATGTATCAATTTTGTTCAATAATAATGTATCAATTTTGCTCTGTTTTGTATTTCTGTTATTGTTATTATTTTTTATTTCTCTATTTCTATCTAATATAAATAAAAATGTATTTCTCATTATGCCTTAAGGGCGAGACATAGCTGAACTTAGTTTCTAAGAACATCTGTATAATGCATGCTTGTACCAACCTATGATCTTATGAAAATAAATGAATTATGAATTATGAATTATGAACATGCATGAAATTCGTTAGTTAACCTAGAATTCAAAGTTTCACAAATGAATCTAAAACTGTTGTCGAAATGATAGCGATCGTTATCTCAACTACGAATGTCGGGCAATTTTTTTTGGTATTTACTACCGCATAAATTTCATTTTTTATTTTCATTTCATTTATTTCATTAACAATATTACATTATGTTGAAAAGGAGGAGGAGGAGTTTAGTGCAGTGTGCGCTCGGAAACGGACGCACCTCATTATTCGCACGAATTTTATTCGCGACCTGCACGGCGCTAGCCGTTGCCGTATTTACCACGATGCGTTGTGAAACGCTCGTAGTGAATGAGCTGCTTGCTTTCTTGCAACAGCAGCTGGACATCATGGACGAGGTCAGCGTCATACAGATCTGCACCTCGAACTTCAAAGAGGAGGAGATTCGCCAAGCCAAGACTCTGCTGTACGAGTCTATGGAAATGGTGGACCGAATGCCGACTCGACATCATCCATTTTCTTAAGGTGACTGACCCGGATGACGTGCTGAATTTTGTTGCCAAGGACTTACGGAAACTGCCGCCGGTCACGTTTCAACACGTCGATGTAACCTGTCTGCTTCGAGACATCGTGTCTTTGAAAGTACGTCTGGATGAGATGCATGTTAAGTTCGAGGGCTCTCAAACTATCATCAATGAGCTACGTGCCGAGGTAGTAGACTTACGTAACACTATCGCAACATGTAGATCACACGAGGCATCGAACGTTAACCCGAGCTCGGGTGTCAGCAATACGTCGCAATCAAGTTTTGATTATTCAGCAAAATTTGACACGTCGCCAGTCGCCGATATCAAGAATGACGCACTACCTGTGCCTGCGTGTCGTGTTTTACCCAAGACCGACACACCAAAGAACATAAGCCCATCAACACCAAAACGTGCTTATGCTGCAGCCGCCCGCCAATCCTCTACCCAAGGTGAGCAGCATCCAACAAAAAGTTCGGGAATAGTGCCGAAAAACTCCAAACAATTTGTTTCGAGTGCAGTACCGATTTCAAACAAGAGTGAGAAGGAAGGTTTCATCGTCGTCGAAAAAAGACGCAAGAAGAGGCCCACTTGCCGAAACGAGTGCGGTACAGCACCGACCGGCCCGAACATGCTACTGCGTCCTGCCATCCCAACGACGCAGTTGTATGTCTCAAGATTAATGTATTCCACAAAGACTGAAGATATTGTGGAATACATTCGGGTGAAGACCAACTTAACGTTGAGAGTTGTTAAGCTGGAATCGCGTCACAACGTTAATTTCGTTTGTGGTGCGAATCCCGACGGAACGGCTAGAAACATACACAAAAGTGGACCTCTGGCCGAGAGGTGTCGTGTTCCAGCGTTTCCGAGGAACGCTACATGACATGAAAATAATAATATGTATGTTATTCTAAGGTATTTATGTATATGGGCCTTTGAAGCCTGCAATAAAAATGATTTGATTTGATTTTGATTTGAAAATACGATACAAATTATCTTAATCTATGTCTAAAATTAAAGTAAATTAAAACATTAAATAAAATATTATAAATTGTACTGTCATATATTATTACAAATAATCCGAATAAAATTTACTAATCTATTTAAAATTAAAATGTCAATTTAGCAATATAAATAATGAAAAAGAAAAAAAATAATAGCAATATAAAAATAGAAATAATTACTACATTAACAGAACAAAAAAAGAAAATGTCATTTTTAATATTCTTCTATTGAGTAGAAACACCCACTGACAAGAAAAACCCTAAGTTTGGATTCAAACTCTTTTTTGTACACAATACTCTTTAATTCCGTTGGAAGTTTATAGAATACTCTGACTGAGTTATAACAGGAGCTATGTTTCACCACATTTAGAACAGGTGCTATCATGGACGGCATATCTTTTGTACGCGTACTTTCACGATGTGACCTTTGCTCGCTGTTTTCATAATTGTAAATATTTTTTGAAAAATTTGTTAATAAGACCAAAATATATAAACTCGGTACCGTTAAAATATTCAATTCTTTAAAATAATTCATGCAGGATTCTTGTTGATCTATACGACAAATTGTTCTAATAGCCCTTTTTTGTACTATAAAAGCCCTTTGGACAATGCAGTTATAGCTGCCTCCCCAAAAAAGAATGCTGTATCTTAGTTTAGACTCTACCAAGGCAAAGTGTACAGCTTTTAGTTGTTTCAGATTCACAACATCTCTAAGACTTCTTAGCACAAAGCAAGGAGAGTGAATACTAGCTTCAATTTTACTTATTTCACTTTTCCAATTTAAAAAACTGTCTAAATGCACTCCCAAAAATTTTACTACCTCGACTTGGGCTACATCTTCACCTTTAAGAGTGCATACCAACGTATCAGAGTTCTTGTTACTAGACTTAAATAAAATTATGTTTGATTTCGTGGCATTAATTTTCAAACAGTTAAATGCGAACCATCTGTCAAAATGACCCAAAGCTTCGATTACTTTCACATTTAAACTGCTTTAATTATTAGCTGATACAACGGCATTGGTATCCTGGGTAAAAACAGTAAGGTTTAAATGTTCAGGCATCTGATTTACTACACTACATACAAGGTCATTCAATCAAGTTTCGCAATTAATAAGTCGTGATTGACCGCATCAAGGGCAGAACTTAGATCCAGGAAGATCCCTGCGATAAATACCATAATGCAACACTTTGACTCGTGTCGTAGTTACACATCGCAGCACAAAGAGCTATGCTACGTAGCACTAGGTCTACGAAGCGTAGCACTACACACAGCCACAGGACTTCTCCACCTCTACTGATTCTTTGCTATCCTGGTACATTTAGCGAAGAAAATGTGGTTTTATGTTTGACTGTAAGTACCTTTCAATAATTTGCATGTTATAATATAATTATGTTTATGGCGAGGTGTTCGGTTGATTCCCAGGTAAGGCAGAAGCGTCTTTTGGAACTTTTCCGTCAGGAAATTGTCAATAGCAGCACGCAGTTAGATTTGTGCCCAGTAGATGAAGATAAGCTCACAACATGAAACCTAAATCTACAATCTATGTACCTTATCTGTGTGTAATTTTTCATCTACTTGTGTGGCTCACTGTGCGCATTAGGCAACTGTAAGCACAGTGAGCAGTTGAGCGTAAAATAAATAAATAATAAATAAATAAACATAAAAGATGAAATATGGGTACCTCTGCCACACCCTTTTGGGCAATTAAGCGTGATGTGATGTAATTAGTTCTCTGATTTCTCCGTCTATTTTACTGTAGACCTATTTTAAAACATCTTATAAATTTCAAAGGTATTTTTCCGAGTTGGTCCTATACACGATGCTTGACCTGCGCAGGTAACCGGCGAGAAACGTCGAGAACGTTCGTTTAATGTGGTACTCGACTAATGTGGTACTTACTCTATTAAGAATATAATATATCATCGCACGATGTACCAGGGTAGCAAAGAATCAGAAGAGGTACTGTAGTTTTGCGGGTGCGCCGGTGGATGGTACGCTAGAGGCGGGGGCACGTATACTTGCTTCTTGAATCATAACCGGGGGGTGTGGCCAGGAAGTGGTGTTCGTGCGCTTACGCAAGACGGCTCTCATCTGGCTTGTGTGTTTTCAGCCAATAAGAGACGGTTCTCAGCAAGGAGATGGAGTTTTTCCGCAGTGCATTAAGTTACGCAGGAAGACCGTAGCGTGAATGGGTCACATTAGTCGAGAACGTTCGTTTCATGGTAAAGCTACTTCATTAAGAGTATAATATCATCGCACCATGTACCAGGGTAACAGAAAATCAGTGGAGGTACAGTAGTTCTGCGGGTGCGCCGATGCCGGTGGATGGTACGCTAGGGGCGGGGCCACGTATCCTTGGTTTTTGAATCATAACAGGGGGTGTGGCCAGGAAGTGGTGTTCGTGCGCTTACGCAAGACGGGTCCTCATCTGGCTTGTGTGTTCTCAGCCAATAAGAGACGGTTCTCAGCGAGGAGGTGGAGTTTATGCTCGTGTATTTAGTAATTACTTAATCCTCTTTAAAATGTATGCACTCCTAGTAACTAAGTTCGTGTATTGTGTCAGAGCCTTGCAGTTGTGCATAAAATATTAATTTGGATTTCGATGTTGTAATCTAGCAGAGAATCTAGAGTTGTAACGTGTGTGATCATAACATTTTAAGAAGTTATGTTAACACAAAATCTTGTTTTGTTCCAAACTGCCACATTGTTGGATTGATTCTGGACCTCAAGTTACTAGCACAGGTGGCATATATTTGCGTAGTTCTCAAAAGTGCGTCGCACATGCTATCTGAGAATCGTGCATGCGTGAGTAGCATAGTCTTGGGGACAAATAAAAACGAACTTTACTTAAATATTAAATATTTTATTTGAAAACAAACTTATTCTGTTTATGTATACATATAGTTTGATGTCTCACATACATATAGTCTCGTATCATACAATCGTCGTCACCGGCGAACGATTACTTACAGCGAAGTTATTGTAAAACTTTGTATCTATTGTATTTACACTTTATTCTATACAAAAACATTTCTTTGAAGTCTGTATGTTACAATTAGCTAACGTTACGTTATCTTAAGCTAAACGTTTGAGAAACGCCAGAACAATGGTTTTATACCTATAGTTGTGTTACACTGAGGGCTCGCGGCGACTTCTACCGTTCTACCATTCTACCGCGGTACCAATCCAATATCGCTCTCTAATTGTGAGGCACAACGGGCCAGTGATTGTCACTTCGTGATGCGGTACAAGTATATTATTTTACTATAAATAAAACGAACAACTAAGGAAGTTATTTGCCTTGAAGATAATTATTCCAATGTCTTTCACTAATCGGTTTATGTTTCTGATACTGGTATAAAATACAAAAATAAAAAACCGTTGGGATTGAACACTGACTATGTCTAGAAACTGTGGTTTCGATAAATATCGCTATTTCACATCCACTCTGTATAATTATAATAAAGTAACAAGTACTGAGCCCGTGCAAACAAGGTTGACAGAATTTTCAGTAAAATGTGAAACGACGTCATCATCGCGTGGAAAGTTTTTAACTTTGTATGAATATGTAGTTTATATTCAGTCTGTAGTACATCCATGAAACAAGCACTTCATTACTATGGAAATGTGGTACAGTTACAAACTAGCGTCGTTCGCCGTGCAGCGATGAAGGCAGGCGCGTGCCGCTTCATCACCGCATACAAGTATCTCATCTTTGCTTATCAGAGCTACTAGCGTTTCTATCGTTGTCGTTGCGTCGCCGCGCCCTCACATCAACGAGTTACTCTATCGTTAAAAAGTATGGAATTATCACTAGTATATTACACTAAGATGTTCTGTGAGTACGCACTCTCGCACACATGCACAGGTGCACCGTATAACACACACACTCTCACACACAGTGTATGAACGAGCTCGGCGTCGCGGTGTTTGAGCACAAGGAGCGTACACACCGTGTGTGAATGCGCCGTACGCTGCTCCATGGTGTGTAAAGACCCGCATACATATTTCCAACACTTCGCCTTGTGGCGTAGCACTGTCTACAAGCACACCGTAGCAGAAAGAGCGACGCGCCTTAGCACTACTATGTCTACGACGCGTAGCTCTTTGTAATAGCAGACGCGTTAGTTTTGTAATAGGGTGCGAGAATGCGAACTTACAGTACTGCAAATTTACAATTAACTTAAGAAAACATGTATCATATAAAATTTACATTTGTTCAGACTTAATAAAATAAAATGGTACGATTTCTTAAAACAGCATTTAAAAACAATCGTCTGCTTACTTATATTACAGCGGTAAAATATACATTGTCTATAGTGTTTATTTCATATTGCTCACAGAGGTTATTCAACCATTTCTCATCATTATTTTTCGTAAATTGAAAAACATG
This sequence comes from Hypena proboscidalis, assembly GCA_905147285.1. NCBI lineage: Eukaryota > Metazoa > Arthropoda > Insecta > Lepidoptera > Erebidae > Hypena > Hypena proboscidalis. Next base: position 261,814 of record LR990127.1, read on the forward strand.
TTAATTTATTTTATTATTACATAGGTTTTGGTGACAATTGTTGGATTATGATAGTTATGGGGAAATTGATTTATCAACAGAAGTAGATTGTGAATGCTAAAGGAGATCAAATGAATGGTAGTTTATGACTTACGAGTCACATTTTGAAGTTTGTTATACGTAATATTCATATTTTGTGACAATCAAACGAATCAGGCAAAAAAAACAACTTTTATAGATGCTACTGCCAAATTAATATTTTTTTAAAAAGCCTATGAGTGTTTTATTAAGTATTCTGACGAAACGATACCATTCATTTGACATCAAACTAGCAGTGCAATAATTGAACAATGAAGTACACAAGATGACCGAATGAGCTAACTACCGACCATGTTATATAAAGAGTGATTTTCTAACGACAATAGTATTTAATACAATATATCATCTCACGCCCTCAAACAATAAATATATGTACAATATTCTGTAACCAACGCTATTATATTAAAAGTTCAATTCTTTAAAATTTGAAATACCACTCCGTAACTACAACCTCCGCCTTCGCTTCGCCTTCGCTTCGCCTTCGCCTCCACAACAGCAAGTCCACGAGACGAAAGAGAGCTTGAATCACAGTGACTTGACGCTACGATACTCGTTTCTCATAAAAATCTTACGATACTTATATAAATCATTTATTTACTTATCTATACGAAAACTAAGTTTTCGCGGTAAAATTATGCATTTAGATATTTAGATGCGCGTCGCCGTAACACTGGCACTGTTGTTCGCACACACGCACTCACACAGCGGGGAGTTGCGATCAGCTGTCGAGCTGCAGCTGCCGCAGCCGCTGCTGCAGCTGCACGAGCAGCAGGAGCGCGGCGATGCAGCGCGCGCTGTTGGACAGCCCCGCCGACCCCGTCTGCATCGCCGCCGGACGCTCGCCTGCAATCACACACATACACGCATTAGTTCATCACTCACAAGCAAAAGTGTAAAATGCTAGGGATCATAAACAAAATATATAACCTTACACCATCGCTGTACGGCTGTAGGTAATCATACAAGCCAATTTCATAAACATTATGAAGAAGTCGAACAGTTTGGCTGAGAGCAGCTCTTGATATGATACTCAATCTTTAGCCAATTGACTTTATCTCTAAAATACAATTTGTTAACGAAACTGTACAGACAGTGAATCATTACTTCGTAACGCGAAGTCATGGCGAACTTTAGATGAAGCCCAATTATCCTTTAATTAACGATTAACCCAATTAATGTACATTCTTTATTCGCCATTAACAACCGCTCTGCTCATTTCTATTCAATTATTTCATAAAGACATTGGGCGTTATGCGGAAGTATGAGTTGGAACACTGTTTCAGACTTTTGATGTCTGAAAGCGGTTAGTAAATTGTATTTTTTTAAAGAAACGAAATAACAGAGCAGCGAACACTTATCCCTGATTTGTATTTTTTTTAGGAAAGTAGCAGTAGTGCGTAGCGTTCTTTATTGATTTGACGTAAAAAAAATACAAAATAAGTGTGTAAATGTAAGAAAGAAGGTGTATGTATATTACCGTTGAGCACGTGCACCCTCACGGAGGCGACCTCTGCGTTGGAGGGCGAGCAGGAGTAGCGGCCGGAGTCGGCGGGCGCGGCGTCCTGCACCAGCAGGTACGACGTGGTGGCCGCGCCCTTCTCCGTCACCACCGACACGCCGCCGCGCGACGAGTCGTACGATATCACCTGCTTCATACACATGCCACATACATTCACGTAGCTGTCGTTAAACCCAACTATGATACGTACAACACATATTAATAATATACTTATTTTAAATCAACATCAAACAAACACTATGAGAAAAAATATTATTAGTTGTACTGTAGAATATCCTGCGGCTTGTACATTGCCCGTTTGTCTCATGGCAATAAAAGGGTTCACTGCCAGTTTTCGAGAACATAAATCAAACTAGTCCCGAAATAATGTAAGTGTCGCGTCGGTGTGCACCTGTCCTTGTAATAACTAATAAACGGCTTCAAGCAGGTGTGTGTATGTGTGTGTGTGCGGGCTCCCTGACCTGGACGCGATCCAATTACCTAAAGACCGGCGGCGCGATTGAATCTCGGAAAGGTCCATTACCAGCTCGCTTTAGCGTTCATAATTGATCACCGCCTGACTTGTGCCGCTACACGCACACTAATGCCAATTCCGTGACAATCACCATCGATGAACTATCACACACTTTTACATAAAAGCGACATTTTCGTCACGGGAGATATTTCAGTGAATCCTAATGTTAGGCTTTTTAGAGAAACGCGGAGTGCGTCCCCGCGGCGCGACTACTGAACCGGCAAACCCCGCGGGGTGATACCTAGTTGTAACAAATCAGAGGCGGAATATCTCGTAGCACACGAAATGCCCCGATATATAATGTATGTACTTGCTCAGGCTCAGAGTAATAAAGATTTGATCCAATATGTGCGAGGCCAAGGATAACGTGACGTCGCGGGATGATTCAATTATGAATAGCGGAGAGTGCTTACCCCGAGCGGTGAGCCGGGCCCGACACGGTGCGGCTTGTTGCTAACTAGTGCGTTAGTATTCAGCCGTGTTAATCACTTATGGAAGTAATAAAGCGCGGGCACACGTCGCCATTACGCGGCGCGGTGCGACACAACACAATTCGTATAATTAGTCCCACCGTCGCGGTGCCACGTCTCCTACACATACAAATGAGCTCGCGCGTGAACAACGCGTCTCACATTTGTATCACATTGCCGATTGAAATTCGTCCACATTTAATTTTCTATGAGTTTCTGTATTCTAATCCATGTATTTACAAGGAATAAGACACATAAAATAAGCATTTCTGTTACTACATTGTGTTAAAAAATAGGAATTGTAAAGATGCTAGTTTCTTTGTTCAGTTACATGATTGAAAAACAAAGTTAATGTTATATTGTGCATTTCAGGACAGATTCTAGTATTTTTTTATTGATGATTTGCTCATAATAGAAAATAGAAATGTTTTTGAAATGAATGAAGAACTAGAATCAGAATAAAATCACAATAAAACTTAGCTAGAATTATCGTGGCACCACTGTTCCAAGTGAAGATACTTTATTCTATATTAATCTTGTATTAGGTTCAAATAATACCTTGTAATAGCTACTGACACGTATTCGACAATACGACAAAATATTAAAATAGGCAGTAGAATATGATCCAATGTTATTTATTTAATAGCAAAATACCGACGGACGGTAAATCTCTTGTTCGTGATGTTGTCCTCTATTTTTATGTTTTCCGAACCTATGTTCCCAATTACTTTGAACGTTGTCCAATTGTTCCCAATTACATTGTATATGTATACTTATACATACTTCCTCCTAACATCACGCCTATATTACCCAGAAGGGTGTGGCAGAGGTAAATAACACCCATACTATACCTGTTATGTTTAGGTACCATGTGATAGGGGGTGAGCCATCTACAACTCTCTCAATCTATTTGAGAATGAAAATCCCGAATTTAATCAGAAATATACAGAGTGAATTTTTCAAGTGGGCCTTCAGGGCTAAATCCGAAAGTATAAGGAATATCAAAAAGTGTTCAAAGGAGTCGCGAGCTCGATTTTGATGAAAACAAAAACTGCATCATTGGATTTTAGAAAAAGTAATAATCCTAGCCAGGATTCCGAACCCAATGATTTAAAAAAAAAAAACACATCCTGTATTATTACACCACTCAATAGCGTTGTTAATAAGAATCGATTTCTGGGAAGTAATGATATATGGAGAACTTAAGGAAAGAGCGATACAACACGTAGTCCGAGTAACTATTGCTTGAAAACTTCGACAAAATACGAAAAAGACTTTGTAGTATTTTGTACAAAATGACTGTCGTACAAGATTTAAATTAATGACGTCAATTCGCTTTACGTTTTAATTTCAAATGTTTATTTTTTTATTGTGGCCCATAAACACAGTATAAGAATACAGCCATAACCAAAAAGAGATAATCGAAATTTGAAATTAGAACATAATGCAGTGAAGATACACCCATAGACAAAGCATCACTCGCTCCGCTCGTTGAATAGACGTTACATAAACTTTTTAGTCCTACCAATTCCTACTGCGCGTAAAAAGCTGCGCGTGCCAGATAATTTGACGTCTTAAACGTCAAAGACACGGCGCGGGTCATATTTCCCTTGGTGTTTTATTAGAATTAAACCAACAAAATCTGTTCAAAAAAGTAAAAAACCCTGTAGGATACAATGGGTTGGTGTACAGTACCCGGCTGCGAAAGCAAAACGGGATATGACGCCGAATAACGTTAAAGTTTCGTTCCATCGGTAAGTCGATTTTAATATTATTCAGTTTCCATCCGTGAATCTCAAAACTCTACCTATAATACAATTCAATGACGATTATTGGATGTTTAGCCAAGTCTACATAGGGTCTAACACCTCGCTTAATGTAGTTATATGCTAAAAACTAAAAATATTCAGTTTACTAGAACTAAGTAGTGTTGTGAAAGTATCGATAAACTGTTCAATGCATAAATGTGATCCTAACTAATATTATAAATGCGAAAGTAACTCTGTCTGTTACGCTTTCCCGCTTAAACCTCGCAACCGATTTTGATGAAATTTGGTACAGACTATCTTTAGACCCTGAGACAGAACATAGGCTACTTTTTTTTCAAAAAAACGGGTTGAAATAGAGGTTGAAAGTTTGTATGGGATTTCTTAATTTAAGTGTTTTTTATTAATTAGGTCCTGTAAGTACCTATTTGTCTGTTTTGATTTGTTTGAATATTATTTTCCTTGAGTAGTTTTTGTCGAATATTTGTTTTGGTTGGTAGTAATAGATAGGTAAGTAAGTACATGAGTTGTACCTACTATTGTTATATTGACATTGTTACCTTTAGAATTTTTTGTTCATAAAACGACATCAACGCGGACGAAGTCGCGGGTAACAGCTAGTAAACCTATAAAAATAAAACCTTATTCTGAAAGTCTCATGTCACAATGTTAGATCGATTTTAATAAAATTTTATGTGTTCGTTTTAGTAGGTCTGTAAATATTTTTACACTGCAAATGTGTAGGTTCATACCACGCGGATCGCACCTAGTTCTCAAAAACATTGCAGGTTTCCCTTGGATATTAAAATAAAAAATGTTAAAATAAAAAAGACTGGATTCCTACGGAACACACCAGAATTTGTTCCAAACATTTTGAAGAAAACTGTTTTCGTCAAATTCCTGGGCGAAGAACTTTACATTCGCAAGCAGTACCAACGATATTTCCGCACCTACCAGCATCAAGTCAGCCTGTAAGTTCCTATCGAACATAATGTAATATTAGTCTACAAACAAACTTTGTACCCATGGATAAATAATGTTATGCTCAAGATGTAACTTAAAGAAAACTTGATGGTTATTCTTTTGCAACAATTGAACCGTCAAAAGTTTTTTATATGGTTTATGGGCACGCGTTTCACCACGATCTCACCCGATGGTAAATAATGATGCGGTCTACGGTGGAACACGCTTACTTATTAGAAAAGAAAAGAAGTTCATAGAAAATTCTATATAAGTCCACCCATACATGATCGATGAACTATCGATAAATCAATGATTATAAATATTTCACAAATTTTATTAATAAATACAAATAGCAAAAACCCATAGGAATTGAGATATTTACAAAAAAAGCTCAAAAAACCGATTTTGTGACCTTTCACCTTGAAATAGTAACCCTACCATTTGTAGATTTTGAGACAACTTTTAGGGTGTCAATATACAAGTATTTACAGACTTACAGCTGGGTATCTCGAATTCCGAGATTTTTACCTAATTTAAGCTTAATCACTGCACTATTTATGTACTTGATATTACACATGACTTTTTTTCAAGAGGGTAACATTAAAAAGAAAACTGGTCGAAAAATAAAGTAAGTGAGTAAGTAAGTTAGTGTTACATTTTCATCGCATTTCAATCTTCTTCGTCATCATGGATACGTACTGAATCATGTACTGAGTCACTGGTAAGCGGCTTCGTCACCATGTCATTTACACCCTGTATAAACATATCAATAATCGGCTTTTGATAAAAATTACATTATTTTTATTTGGTTATCGATCATGTAGTTAATAAGCAGTAAATTTTACTAGGAAACATGATATCTAAGATTGATAATATTCATTGTATTTCCTTTTCAAATTATGTGAGTTTGATTTTTCAAAACGATCGGCATCGATTCCCGAGCTCAGTACAAGTTTTTTAAAAAATATAAGTGCTTTTGCAGTTTTTATTTTTACTAAAATCGATGTCATGGTCCCAAAGAACAGATCTTTGCATCTCTTATAATAACAGACTTCCCCATACTGACCGTTATAAATGGGCCACCCTGTATAGAAATTTAAATAACTGTCACTAATAAGTTCAAATTTAATGATAATACTTCATGTTCCATTTAGTTTGCACCAAATTGGATGACTTTTAGCGCTTTGGGTTACGTTTTCTTGCGCTGATCCAAGGCCCATTTGATTTTACGTTAATGCATAAGTGATCATATTTTGTATTATTGTATTTTATAATTTCTTGTGTAATAAATGAATGTATTTCATGTTATCTATTTCTTGTTTTTTTTTAATGCAACAGCGTCTTCACAATCTTCTTTAGGAAGATGAATTCCCTGAATATTAAAATATCTTATATTATATTGACATAGTATTCAATGCAATCTTTCGATATCGATGGACACATCGACAATGAAGGCCATCACTATAGCAGTGACAATAAAATTTTTGCAAATGTGTAACTGTCAAATTGCCTTTATATTACTTCTTTGACATCTATGTTCTCTGGATACACCGATCTACAGGCACTGGGGGTGTGTATTTAATAAAAATATGATGATATCGCTATGATTATCGCTTCAATCAAGGCGGTTATGATACATTTTTGTAATATTTAAAGCAAATTTTAGCTTTGCTATGCTTTTTTGTATTTATATAATATTAAAGTTGAAAAAATTAAGAATCCAGCAGGACTCGAACCTGCACCCCCTGGGTATACGCCCCAAGTGCTTTGCCAATTCAGCTATGGATTCGTATGCTGCCGGACTCGAAATTTCTCAACTATTTTTGTGCCAGCCGAAGCCAGACGAACCATTACTTGGTTTTAGCGCCATCTATGCGATGTAATAAGTTACTACCAAGTAATGGTTCGTCTGGCTTCGGCTGGCACAAAAAGAGTTGAGAAATTTCGAGTATATCGTATATCATTACTTCCCAGAAATCAATCCTTATTAACAACACTTTCGGATGGTTTAATAATACAGGGTGTGTTTTATTTTTCAAAATCATTGGGTTCGATACCTGCCTAGGATTGTTGAATTTTCAAAAATCTAATGATGCAGTTTTTTTTTTCGTCAAAATCGGGCTCGCGACTCCTTTGAGCATTTTTCGGGTATACCTCTATTTGCCAGAATTTCATTTGCCCGAATTTTATTTGCTATAATACTCACCTGACATATTATTGTTTCTCATAATTTTATTTGTCATATTCATTGTTTACCATATTAGTCACGTGCTAGAAACTTTGTTTCCCATAATGTTAATTCCATAACATCATTTGTTATAATCATTGTTGCCCATAAAATCAATTTCCATAACATCATTTGTTATAATCATTGTAAGCCATAATTATCACATGCCAGAACATCATTTCCCACCGAAATTGCTTGTAAAATAGGTTAAAATAATTATAAAAAATAATAGGTTAGGTTAGGTTAGAAACATGAAAAACAACGCACGAGACGAGCGAGCGAAGCGAGCGTGCCGCCGCAGCGGCCGGCGAAGTGCCAGAAAGCCAATCGCTTTTTAGGACAAAGGCGTTAGGTTAAATTTGTACGGAAGCGACTTAGACTAATTATAGTGATAAGTAGGTATTAGAAATAAATCAATTTTAATACTATAATCATACTTTATTAATTACATTTGTTTTACAATTATTAGTGCAAATACAAATTCGATGGTAAAGCACGTAAAAATTCATCTTTTGTATATTCACCATTTTTAGTTAAGTAATACCTCATTGATTTTAATTGTACGATTTAATGTTTTTTTCTGTTGCATAATATTATTGCAATTAAAAGTATGGATAACAAAAAATACGTATGGCATTCGAATCATTATGTAATCAAATGTTCGGGCAAATAATATTATTGCAATTGAAAGTATGGAAAACAATACGTATGGCATTCGAATCATTATGAAATCTAATGTTTTTTTTTTTTTTTTTTTTTTTTTATGTGTTTGGCGAACGCTTGTGCGTTCACCGCGGGCTTTTCCCCTGACTTCATCAGAGTCCTTGTGCATCTGGGTTTGTTTATTATTTACGTTGTAGTTGTTGTTGTTGATTAACCTATAGCTTTAATTTTTCTTGAGATCTTGTTTTTTATTATCTTTTTATTTGCATATTTTTAATTTTATCTTTATTTTTGCTTTTTCTATATTTGTTATTTACTTTTTCTTTTATCCATTTTACGTTGTTTGTATTTTTAATCCTGTTTTTGTTATCTTTTAGTTTTGCATGTTCTTAATGTAATCTTTACTTTTATTTTTCTTATATTTGTTATTTCTTTTTTCTTTTACGTTTTGCATGCCTTAAGTTTTATATATAAATTTAATATTTTAATTATACCCAGTGTTTGTTTTTCTTGAAGTCCCGTTATTTGTTTCTTTTTTACCTTACCTAGTTTGGTTGTTTTCTTTTTGTTATTGTATGTTTTTACCTTATTTTGTTTCACTTGTTTGCTTGTAAGTTGCCTTCTCCTTTAATCTTTGTGTTTTTCCGGGTTTTTTGCAAGCATCCTTTGGTGCAGCTCCGACTCCTCCCGGTCGGGATCGCGAATGCAGTCAAGACTAAATCCACGTACTTCTGAGCGATTTGTCTTCAATTTTCTAAAAATTGTTTGCCGTGCGTCCTTTCCTAAAAGAGGCTTGAAATCTAATGTTCGGGCAAATAACAGTATGTCACATGTCTTTTATGGTAAACAAAACATTCGGGCAAATGAAATTCGGGCAAATGAAATTCGGGCATATGAATATTATGGCATATTATTCTTCGGGCAAACAATAGACAACCCATTTTTCGATATTCCTTATAGATTCGGATTTGGCCCTGAAGGCCCACTTGAAAAATTCACCCTGTATAGTTGAAGTTGGAAAGTATGGATGGTAAAAATAATAATAAAGTAAAAATGTTCTCGGTGTTTAAACATTGAAACAAATGTATATTAAGGTTTACCACCATTTATTTATTACTATGGTTTCCATCAATAAATCAACATCAAAACTATAGGAGCTACCTCCAAAGGGTTTGGAAATGGTTTCAATATCAGTAGCAATGCGGTTACAGTATTGGTTGCAAAAGGGACGGATCACAGGAGACGGTTCGTCGCACGATGTCGGGTACCGTTTGGAGCTTAAAGCTGTGTACCTATCACTTTTGTCAAGCTGGGAAGCTTCACATTTGACACATATTTGTATGAGTATTTGTAACTTAAGTTGGATTACTTACTTTTTACGCCAAATATTATACGAAACGAATTAAAGACGTATTCTGACTATGTGCCTGTCGCAGACGCATTCTTAAAGTACGAAATTTTTTAAACGAGCACCACACTAACGGTGGTTAGTCAGAGCCTAATTAGCAAATACTCAAATGGATTTATAATTATCCGTATACAAGAATGAAAGCAGTTTACGTATGTTTATATTTATAATTATCCGTATACAAGAATGAAAGCAGTTTACGTATGTTTATATTTAGCATAGTCGCTTTGCTGACCACCATCAGCATTAAAATTATAATTATTAGAATAGGGAATCGAACCTACAGCTTAACTGGCTGTCTGTGGACGAGCGTGAGGTACCGGCTACACGTTACATCTTACTTGCACAAGTCGTTTGTGCAAGTTTCAAATGTATGAAAATTTCAATTAATTTGTCCTAGTAAGATGCAAGTCGACCTGTTTTCACAAAACATCTGTACAAGTAAGATGAAGCGTGCAGCCGGTATGTTAGCATTAATTACCGTTAATCTAAATAATATTATTAACTGAAACCGAATAGCGCTCTGTGCTCAATAACTGTGTCTCCTGCTAGCAAAACGACGACGTTCAGACGAGTCGATTGTCAGCCAACGTTTACATGCAGAAACGCACCAGATGCCGAACACTCGGCCACATTCCCTACCCTTAAGCTAATACAACATAAATACAAAGTAGTAGGTGGTGTATAATTACTTTGCGTCCGCTCACCTCGTCCTCGTGGTACCAGAAGATGTAGGCAGGCGGCTCGGGGCTGAACTGGATGAGGCAGGTCAGGTTGATGGTGGAGCCCATGTCTACGTGCAGGTCCGGCCCGCCTAGGATGCGGGCGGAGGGTACTGCAATAGAAAATGGTATACCGTCATTCAAATTGAACGGTTATCTGTTAAATGTGGAGTGGGATAACATGACCTGTAAAACATATACCGGCAGCCAACAAAATGGGTTTTGCGATCGCAAAATTATTTATATATATATTTTTTTTATACCACGCCCACAGCGGACGAACGTGTAGTCCACCTGATGGTAAGTGGAGTACAGCCAATGGACATCAACAATCCACAAAAGCAGATTATAGATGCGTCGCTGCAGCTGAAGACTACCGCAGTCTTCAGCTGCTGCTGCTATGCCTCATGTGCCAGTAATTTCAGGGCCTGATCTCACCACCAAACCGGAACTCAGTAATGAAAGCACTACTATTTGGCGGCAGGTTAAAGGTGAGACGGTGGTGCTGCCGCCCTCGAGCTCATTCACAAGAGCTCTACCACCATATTTTTAACATTTAAAGTTTATAAACTTTGAAATATAAACCAGTTTAATTTTATGTTCTAAAAACCAATATAATGTTTCATATAATTCGTTATAAAAAGTCACAAGTATAAAATACAAGCTTCCGCCCGCGGCTCCGCCCGCATGGTATGTCAATTAAAAGTAGCCTATATGTTAATCCAGACTATAAGCTACATGTGTGCAAAATTTCATCGAAATCGACCCGGTAGTTTTGGCGTGAAAGAGTAACAAACATCCATCCATACATCCATACATACAAACTTTCGCCTTTATAATATTAGTAAGGATTTTGTATCACAGGTTATTTAATACCTACTTCAGGCACCAGCGATCCTCAACCTATGCTGTAACATAGCTATGTAGGTTACAATTTTATGTATATTATGGTTGATGGTCTTCTTCTTCTTCTTCTTATCGTGTCAATGGCTTGTTTAATAATACTGTCTTGGACCAGTAGGTGGCAACTTCAACCCCTTCCTTGTTTGCTTGCATGAGGTCATCGCGGGTGCAAGTGGCGGGTAGTAAAGGGCAAGACAACAGATGGGCCATACTCTGGTTAGGGGATCCACATTCGCAACTAGTATTGGATGAGTTGATGAATCCCACTTGGCCAGATTGTCTCTGCAACGGCCGACCTGAGTTCGAAGTCTATTAAGGGACTTCCAGATCGGCCACTGCAACTCATTCCCAGGTGGCAGATGTTCAGCCGGTTCAGGAAAGTTGGGAGGTACAGGATGGTTAGCCTTCCAGATTTCGCAGCGTAGATTGGCTGACTGGTGGTACGGCATGACGGTGGAGTGGGTGACGGTTATCATTCTCCTGTTTCCACTTTTCAACCCGGCATGAAGTTTCGCGGCGAACAAAAGGTGGTGATATACCTGCTAATGGGTAGACCATGTTAAGAGGGGTAGGTTTTAGGCAGCCGGTGATGGTTCTACATGCATCGTTTAGCGCCACGTCTACTTGCTTGGCGTGTGCAGAACGATGCCATACGGGGCATGCAAACTCCCCTGCAGAAAAAGAAAGTGCAACTCGTGACTCGTCGTCCTCAGAACTAGTGGGGAAGCGCCCCAGGTCGTACTTGTGAGTCGCCGTAGTATGCTATTTCGTGCACAGATGTTTTTCTTGGTCTTTTGGCAATGATTTCGAAACGTGAGGGTTCTGTCGAGCGTCACGCCCAGGTAGCGTGGGTAAGGACAATGCTCTCAATGGTTGATGGTGAGAAATAAATTCATTTTTATTTAATTTTTCTCATAAAAAAATAGAGGTTCATAATAACCGATGTATATGATACCTATGTTATCCATTTTTAGTATATAACTAGGTTACGTGAAAATGACAGAATAATAACTCATCCTCTTAGATATTCACACGTTGACTCTGAGAGGTAGGAGTTAAGCCTTCTTGCCATGATACTGCTTAATTATTCTACGAGTGCCGTGGCGGGGCGCGGAGGGGCGCGGCGATGTCTCATCAAAGATTAAGGAGGCTGAGCTGACACGCACCTATCGGCGCCATTCATCATCGTGTTTAACTTCTTGACATTTTAATTCGTTATCCAAACTTAATACTCTCTGTTCCTGGCTATTATTAATCCCATCTGTTGGTGGGTCAGCCTTCCTAGTTTTCTCTTTCCACTTCGCTCTATCTTCGACGTCTGTGTCGGTAAACTTGCTTGCCAACTTGTCACTTTCTATTATCTGAGACCATCTGGTCTTCGGCCTGCCACGGGACCGCTGTCTGGGAATTGAAAACTGTAGGGCCCTATTGCCATTATGGTCTGTGTCCATACTTAAAAAATAACAACTAATTATCTGCTTCGGTATTATATTTTATGTAAAAGGTTTTTATTCCAGGATCAACGCATACTAAAGTGGTAAAATAATCTGTGCGAAGTCGTGAACAATTACTGTACAAATCACAATGTCAATATATTAATATATACTTAGGTACCTATATAATTTGGTCGACATACTTTCTGGACGTAAATAATTAATTTTAAGCTTATTTTAATTTTCAAGTTCGACAATTGCGTCTGAAGCGTGACGTCACCATAGTTGAATGCGTCACGCACCGTCAACGCAGTGAGAGGTCTCGCAGAGGTCAACAGAGGTCACGCTGGTAATCTGGAAGCCGTGTGATGTCTATGATCCGAGCGCGGGCTCGGAATATCAATGTTATGGAGATCCGCTAGTTTTTATCGTCAGCTCTCTCTCGCTGCTGTCGAATACACAACAAATGGAAACCGCTCTGTAAGCGCCAGAGCACTGCTGATTGGATTCGATACGAACATTCGAACATTTAGATGAGAAAAATCCTTTTGCGAATACAAAGAGATTCCCATCGATAGAAACCTAACGAAACGTATAACAAAAAGGTTATTATAACACATGCAAAGGTATATTCCAGGTCCAAGTAGGTAATATAGACTAGTATCATCATCACAGATGCAAATACAATCACATACAGATACGTCATATATGGAGCACTTTTGCGTCTGCGAGGTTTGTTGTCACTCTCTGTTATATACCGTGTTTAACATAACATCACGCAGAAGGTGTGGCAGAGGTGTATAACAGCCACACTTCACCTTTTATGTTTAGGTCCCATCTGATAGGGAATGAACTCATCACCGTCCACCGGCCACAAATCCAGAGAAATGCCTCACGGAAAAATAACAAATAACCGTTTCGCTGGAGCCGGGCATCGGAACCAAGGCGCGTACTGATAGACCAACGAGGCAATCACATATTTGTAGATATAAAATGATTACAGATGATGGTAACGTGGTGGTACAATGTTTCATTCATATCGATGCAAGCGTCACATTAGCATTTGACAGCGGCATTTCATTACGGCGCGGTTTTAATAGATGTGATGCAGTTTCATGGATATGATGTATGGAGGCGCCACTGCCGCCGGTTTAATTCACGAGAGTTATACATTATGCAGCGACGGCAGCGGGGGCGCGGGCAGGAGCGAGGGGGGCGGGGTGCGGGAGAGGTTAGAGAATGACACATTTGCAGTTCGCTGTCCTCATTATAGGTGGCTGAATGCACTTAGTTTCAAGTGCACGTCCCAACCGCCGCTTAACCCTGAATAAACGCGCGTGAATCCACTTAATTACGTCGCTGAATGCAAATGGCGCGTTTAATCCCCGCCCCTGCCGCACGTCGCGGTTATTATGTCATTGCCGTAACGAGGAGAAAATTGAGTGTTGGGATGCGCGTGCGCCGCGTGCTCGTTGTTATAATGCTTCAACAATATTGCTGTCGTTATAATCAATATTAATATTCTAGGCTTCAATTTCACAGGTAAGATAAACCTTTTGGGCAGGATTAGCATATAACACACACAAATGAAAGTGACAGCTGTGTTTTTTTAAATTCGGTCAGGTTATATTTTATGGGTCAGATAAGATCTATCCAGAACCTCAGAAACTGGCCCTAAGCCTTAAAACCAAAGGCGTCCTTTGGTACCAAGTTTGATTACTAAGAACAAGCTGTATCTCTCTAGCATCGTATATATATGACCGCATCGGTAATTTACTTCGCTACAGACGAGTTTTACGCTAGCATTGGCTGCGTGTTGTTTATGTTGTTTACCATTTGTGCAGCTCTGGATACAAAGCTAACGTCTCCATAAAGCTAAGCTGTGACGTAACTGGTTTACTACTCCCAGTTTTCATGAAGTCCCAGTATAAGCGCGGGACAAACAGATAAGTCGTAGGGCGCGGCGGCAGTTCAATAAATTTTCATAGAAAATGTAGAGAATCAACGTGATACAAAACATACAGAAAGGCGGAGTGGGGACAAGATACGGGCACGTAGCTTATACGACTGTGCCTTATTCAAAAATATTCAGAAGAGGCAGGGCGCAGACCATTCACGGCTAGAAGTGGTGCGTGGGGAGTTAATTATAACATGTCACACCCGCACTTCCGTGCTGTTGTTCGTATCTCGTCCGAGCCTCGTCCATTTAATATAATAATAATAATAATAATAATAAATTTATTTGTCACAAAGAAATAGATTAACATGACTTAGATAAAAAAATGTTACAGTATAGATTAGATTATCACAAACAAATTGAAGCATCTGCAGCCGAACTAGGCGTTAACCTGTATCTCGGCTGGCAGCGCTAATCTCCACAGTGTAATCTTTTCTAAATATACTTAGTAGTTGAACGAATATTTTACAAAATTTTCTTTGCCAAAAGTTTATAACTTGGGTTTAAATATAATATTATTTAGTGTGAAAGGAAGTTGTGTGTATCTGCATGTTTTGTGTTGTGGGGTGAGTAATGGTGTGTGTGTTTTGAGTATTGTGTAATGTATGACGAAATGTGTGTTTGAGTGAGAGTCTTACTAGTGCATCTAGTTGCAGGAAACTTAGGTCATCTGGGAATATTGATAAAATCTTCTGTTTGCATATATGAGAGGCTTTGTAGGTAAGTAATTAATTTATTTTTACATGAAATCTTGTTTAATGGGTATATATTTAAAATTTGGTTAATTTTATCATAAATATAAGGCCCTAAAAATACATAAAAACGTCTGATGAATGATGTCTTAGGTCTATAGGCAGAACATACTTTGTATGTTCTACGTTTGTCCAAGTAACTACGGTCATAGGTAAGCTCCCCATGCTGTTTCAAGACAATTGAGTGAATAAAGAGCTGACGGACAGTAAGAAGTTTACACTCTTGATATAGTAAGTCTGTGGGGTAACGCATTGGCTTGAAATTATATACCTTTAATATTGCTCTTTGGGCTATCTCCAGACTCTTTAGTGCGGTTTTTGTTGATCCTCCCCATGATGATATACAGTAGGTGAGTATGCTTTGACACAAGGCTAGGTATATGGTTTTAAGAAGCGTTGTGTCCGCTACGTGTCGGAGGTTCGCAAAAATGTAAATTAGTTTGCGTACACGGCCACTAACGTTCTTTATGTGTGTCTTAAAGTCAAGATGGTTGTCTATAGTTACCCCTAAATATTTAATGCTATTGACGCTTTCAAGAGGAGAGCAACAACAAATGCCTTCACTTGAGCAATCATGCGGAGTTATGAAGTGGTCGGACTTTATGTTAGAGATGTTGATCTAAAACCAAATGCAATATATTTAGTTTTTTTAGCATTTAATGAGAGGATATTGTCACCAAGCCATTCTTTCACCGAGTTAAGTCCGTCTTGGGCCGCTCTAAAGGCTTCGTCCCAGGAATCCGCGGTAAAGAGAAGTGCGGTATCATCTGCGTAGGATATAATCTTACCGCTCAGCAGATTAAGGTTTGTAAGCTCATTTATATAAACGAGGAACAACGTGGGACCCAAAATACTTCCCTGCGGGACACCATACGTAACCGGGAGATCAGTCAGATCAGTACTAGTGTGGTTATTCACACGTATTCTTTGAAAGCGCCCAGTGAGATAGCTATTGAACAAATTTAACTGAAGGCCCCTGATCCCAAGTCCCTCCAGTTTATTTAGCAGTATGGAGACAGAAATCGTATCAAACGCCTTTGCCAGGTCAAGAAAGATGGCGACACATTTATTACCTTTATCTATATTAGATGAGATCGTTTGAGTCAGCGCGAGCACCGCTTGGTCAGTTGATTTACCACGGCGAAAACCGTACTGATTTGGGGAAAGTAGATTGTTATGCTCTAGGTACTTGACCAATCGGCGGTTAATGATTTTTTCTAGAATTTTAGACAAAGCCGGAAGAATAGAGATAGGTCTATAATTACTGATACAGTTTCTGTCTCCAGCCTTATAAATAGGAAGAACTTCAGACTTCTTAAGTACATCCGGAAATACACCATTCTGCAGACAACTGTTAAAGATGGCAGTTAGTGGTGGGATCAAAAAATCTTTATTCTTTTTAATTATTTTATTAGATATTTTGTCCCAGCCAGTGGCAGACTCTATTTTCATACCATTAATGTATTGCTCTACCTCCTCATCAGACACGTCCTCCATAACAAATGATTTTAGCTGAGTATTTTTTGGGGAGCCGACTCGAGTACTAAGAGATTTTCTGTTTTTTATTTTTAAATTGTGCTCAGCGAGATTCTTTCCAACGTTAATGAAGTAGGAGTTTACTTTATTTAAAGATGTTTCAGGTGTCGAAGTGACTTGTAAGAGATTTTCAGGGTGGCTATTATTTTTGGCAGTGTTTGTTATAGTTTTAATAGTGCTCCATAGTTTTTTAGGGTCAGTTTTAGCGATTTTCATTTGACTTCTTTCATACATCCTCTTTACTTTTTTTAGTAGTTTAGAACAAAAATTCCTGTATCTTTTATATGTTATTTTTAGGGTTTCATCTAGGGGTGATAATTTAGTTTTTTTATGTAATATATCTCTATTTTTTATACAGCGCAGTAACCCTGGTGTTATCCATGGTTTTATTATTCTGCGTCTTTTGGATACTGCGATAGTTGTTGTGTTTTTTGCTATAGCTGTTTGTAATTCTTTTATCATATAACTCATTGCAGTGTTGGGATCTTGCGATTGATAAATAGGAATGAGGCTAATTTTGTGAATATCATACGACAATGATTCTGAGTCAACCTTATTAACAGTTTTTGGTGGTAGGGATCGAGAATATTTAAATTGCAAACACAAAATGACTGGGTATTGATCTGTCAAAGTTGTCTGTGGTACAATCGTGATAGCATTGTAATTTGATTTTAGCAGTATATGGTCTAGACATGTTCCACTAGTTTCCCTCGTAATTTCTGAGTGTGTAGGTAAGAGACCATGAGAGGCAGCCATTGATAAGTACCTCTCGCCAGTTAGTTCTATTTTGGAAGAGTTAATAGGTATGTTTATGTCTCCAGTTACGACAATATTTTTGTTTGATGCTAGTTTAGAAAGGCTATCATCTAGGCATTGTAGAAAGGGATCCGCGTTTTTAAAAGATGGAGAGCGATAGATACAGATAATAGCAGTTTCTTTACCCTGGGTTAATATTAATATATTACTGTCTTTTGAGTGAGGTTCTTCTACTAAGAAATGAAGATTATCTTTGATGTATACAACTACTCCGTCATTCTGCTTACAGTTCCTTTCAGTATAGTATGAGCGATACCCGTCCAGAACAGGAATCTCACTTGCACCAAGAAGCCAACATTCGGTAAAAATAAGTATTTGACAGTCAATGTTTAGTCTAGTCATCATTACTTCAAAACCGGATATATTACAGTTGATACTGCGAATATTTATTTATATATTTTGACCCTGACGACTCCGTGCCCGGACCGCAACGCGTCCTTGTCCCACGTCTTTTCTGTATGTCCCACGCCTTATATATTCATGAGACGATAAACGCTGTGTTGTTAATACTTGAAGGGAGGATGCGGTAAGGATATTAAACAATACATGCAGTTACTGCCGTTCCGTTGCCACATCGCTGTCTAGACGAGTTGTTTGTTATTGTAAGATACACGCAGAAGGTTTATTTGCATATGTATCTCAACGTGATTAGGCCAGCAGTAGATACTTTATGTCAAAAACGTTTATTTATCTACCTATAATTTATTGTATGAAAATTATACACTTTATGTACAGGATCTGTACTGTGGAAGTTTGATGGCAGACGCTCCACGTAAAATACTGATATACAGCTACGCAGCATTACGCTGGAACCCGAGGCTCGGTAGACAATGATGTTTACGTTCGAGAATGTATCGACATCTATGTTTAAGGTGGAACAGTCTAACCGATTTGCTAACTCTTGAGATCCTTAAGGTGCTCCCTGACCGCTTGTATTGTGAAGTTACAGATTCGAACGTCACACTCGGTGTGGAAGGCGAATCGATCGATTTGACATTTTGAATTGAAATGTTACATTACAGGTGAATGCTCGCGCGGCCTGTGAGCCTTAATCGTGGGTATTTTATACTTATAAAATACCCACGATTAAGGTATGTCACTCACACATGCATAACTCATGTCATTCTGCACTTTGACGTAGAAGTTAGCACCTTGTATACCTAATTGCTTTGGTCTGTATGCATATATTTGTGTCCTACCGTGCTATTGCGGCATAAACGGTACGGTACGGTGTATACGGCGCAGTGCGATAACTTGATCGAGTTATGATAGGCAGGAATGCTGACGAGCGAAGCGTTGCATTCGGTTACTGATTACTAATCTCAGAGATAACTCACGGCGATCGTCACGGACCACTACACGGGCTCCGAATTAACATTCCTATCGATTTGCCACTATATGGATTCTTTGAATATACTCAGTCTTGCAAGTATTTGGTATAAAATCTAGAGCAAAATATTAATTGTCATGTACGACACGTGGTAAATTCTACTAAAAAATGAGTTAAATTAGCCAAAGTCAAATTATTTTATTTGTAAACATAGGTCAAAAGTTGTTACAAAAGTTACAAAGTGTCAGCTATGTTTGGCCTAAGGCATACAAATACAGATATCTTAATTCTTATAATATAAATAAAACCTAAATTAATGAAATAATTATGGAAATAATAATGTCCCACAGTTAATTATCTATGTCTTAATATTTTTGTCATTACGGTATTCAATTATTGTGTAATAGCCCCTTTTTTATTGAAATGTCATAGCAAAAATATATATATTAACATTATATTTAACAGAAGACTATAAACTTACTTCTACATAAATACAATTTTGCATCCAAATAAAATGTTGGATCAACCTTAACTAATATTATAAAGAGGAAAAATTTGATTCTTTGTTACGATTGAACTCAAAAACTACTTGACCGATTTTAAAAATTCGTTTACTTTCAGAAAGCTATACTAAAGCCTACGAATCAAGATAAATTTATGTTATTATAAATCACACGAATATAAATTCTATTGCTTTGTTATTTAAGTTGATTTTCCTATAATAAAAACTGTTAAAAATGTCCTAAACAATCTCGATTGCAATAGAAATTGGGTTTATAATTGTAAATCATGAAAATTATCTCGTTTCGTTGTCTGAAGTATACATCATCATTGCGTAACGGAAACTATATTTGATCAAGGTACTACGCGGGCGAAACCATGTGGAGAAGTTAAATTTAGATAATTAGATCCAAACAATTATAAGATTAACAATTAGTATAGACAGCAGCGGTACGTTATGCAATGCTAATAGTACACGGTGTGCGCTTTGTACAGTACGCCAGTCGCAGGTGCGGCTCTGTTACGACAATGTACAATTGTACAATATTGTACAAGACACGAGATGACTCCATTATACTACAGCAGAAGGGACTAGGGCTGATTGTCCACCGCACAGAAATAACACTAGGTACTGTAATATATAATCTTAGAAATGTACTACAAGCTAATGCACTGAATATTATTATATAGCAATAAATGATGTAGTTAACTCGGCAACCTGACTCCACAAATGATTTTACTTTCCTTTTAGGTATACCATCATCGATATATCATTACCATATGTCTAACAACTAGCCTTATTTATATATGTGAGTGATTCTTGAGAAAAGTTAACAATATAATAAGCTCTATGTCAAAATATCAAAGAGTTAATTATTTAGAAAAATACTTAAATGATCGTAAATCACTATTATTAGATATTTGAATTCTGTAAAAAATAAATTAATTCTACTGGCTCAGACGGGATTAATCGCAACCCACTCAAATGTAATTAAGCATTCTTGTATGGATGAAATTCTACGTATGACATGATTTATGCAAATATTTTTATAATGCGTTATTTCAAGTTAATATTGATGTATTGATTGTGCAAATAGGTCAAAGCGCGAAGTAAACATTACTGCAACTAATTACTCCGAACAAACATAATAGTAGCTTGTGGATCTATATTATGCACCTGTGCATTTGTGTGATCGTGATTGAATACGGCGCTGAGCAATGTAACTCTCTACAACTATGTCTTTAGGGTAAGGCACTTGTGTATTACCATGCACAATACCAGTACAATAATAATATACCACCTTGTTCTAAATCCATGTACCTCATGTACGATAGTACTACTAATCCGTTCTATTCCTTAATGACTCCATACTAACTTAAAGATGCGAAAGTAACTCTGTCTGTCTGTCTGTATGTTACGCTTTCAGGGCTAAAAAATAGTATGGAGTGTAAGACCTGAGAAAGGACATGAGCAAATTTTTATCGGCGGAGCCGCACGCAAATGTTAGTACATACTATAAATGTTAAAAGTTGGTGAGGATGTGTGTATGGAAGGAACTACCGGGTCGATTATGATACAATTTTGCTCAGATGTAGCTTATAGCTTGATTGATCATTATGAGTCTCCAATTTATGAATTCATCAAAATGTGACCTGAGTTTACCTCCTGAACATGCCATGTACATTATCTTGCACGGTCAACATTATATCTCATAAATTAGACCATAGTCGACATAATTTCGGATCATTGGTCGTTACTCCATAAACAAGCAGAGCCGTAAATGGGAAATTACGTATGGGACTCAAACCCACTGTCCATTTACTGAGCAAACAAATGAAAGCACAGTCTCATACTTAAATTATAATTAATGTGAAAGTTTTTAAAGATGTTTGAATGTGTGGGTGTCTGGATGTTTGTCACTCTTTCACGTAAAAACTGCGAGATGACTTTTGATAATATTTAGCACGCGGACGGAACCACGGGCAGATGCTAGTATTATAAATATGTAAGTAAAAGAATTTGTATTGTCTGCACTTATGGATGTTTGTTGCTCTTCCAGGCATAGACTGCTGGAGGATTTTGATGTACATGTAATCGTTAAGTGAACACACTTAGCTCTGTATAAATAAGCTAGCCTAAATTATCATAAATTTAACTTTTTATAGACAAATCGTGCGAGAGGAGCCACGAAGTTAGTGTTATTAGTCATGCAAGTTGTAAGGATGTGAATGTCTGTTATTTAATCACATTAAAACTACTTGATGGATATTGATGCAATTTGACACATATATATGTTCTACTTTTTATTGATGAACCACGGGGGCTACGCTAACATTTCATAACGCTTACGCACACATCATAAGAGAGGTATGAACTTTTGAATACGAAATTCTCTACAGGCTTCGTCCCACATGTGAGCGCCGAAGCCTTCTCAAATAAAACCTATAACAATAATAGAATTCTACTCGGAACACGGGCAATTTCACTTAATTCCGTACTTTATGACGTCATATTTCGTGGCGGGTCTGGGGGACTGCGGGGTGAAGTACAAGGGGAGGTAACACAAAGAATAGTCCGCCATTTAACCTGCCTGCTGTAGGAACTGGTTTAACGAGAGCATGTTGCCACGGCAGCTTTATGAATGCTGTCTCGGGACGGTTGAAAATAAGACGATGTATTGTAGAATTGGTAGCTGTGAAACTAAACAGAAAAGCTTAAATTAGACATAGCTTTTGTTGCAAGTTACTACACCACCCAAATTGGTTGGTCATATCATTATAGAAGTAATTGATTAATGCCACAATAGTCATATTTTTACCATAATGATATTCAGGTTTACCGAGGCATCTGTAGATAATTTACAGCTCGCACAAATAGTGAAGAAATAATAAGAACCTTGGCTTTTTAAATAGTTAAAAAGCCAAGGTTGATCAATCGTGGCACTGCCCACACAAAAGCAAGTGGGCATTCGATAACCACAATAGTTTAAACAATGGTATCAAGTGCAAATGCAGGGCTTGCGCAACCGTGGCATCGCAGCGGTCTGCCGGCGTAGCACCGGCACCGTAGCGCGGCGCTACGCGGTGTGCCAAAGAATAATTGAGAGGGACCACGTGACCGCGTAGAGCACTTTGTTTGGCGCGTTGTGTACAAGTGCTCGAGTGCCCGAGTGCTCGAATGCTCGAGCCCAGGCAACGAGCTCTAATTGCTTTAATCGCTCGCTCTTTGTTGCATTAAGCGCTCACCGCATGCTCCGACTAAGCACAAGTTCACGGCTCCAACGAGACTGATCTTATTAAGCTGCTATTATAGCTTAACTTACACAATAGATTGAACGAGTAATGTATGCTCAAAAGAGCTGCCAGGAAACTGTCTCCTTGTTACCGACACTTTAAAATGTAAGGTGAAGCTTGGTGATTGATCGAGTGTAAATCGATTGTTAAACTGAATTGGAAATTGGACCAATTAAAACATCAAAGACTGGTGGATTGGTCCAAATTAGTGGCAGAATTGAAAAAATGTTTCGCTTTTTGAGTGTTTTTCGATAATTTGATTAAAACTTTACAATCTTGATGCCTATGACAAATAAAATGGTTTAAACTTATAAATTGTTTCTCGTTTTTACATTGGTTAATGGGGCTGTCAGTAAAGAGTGAATCACCAGCTATAATATCGTTTAAAATATACTTCAAAAATATAGCCTGAAAGTATATATATATTTGAAAACGGCTCTAAATATAGCGGTTCTTTTGTGGTCGCGTGGCGTGAACCAATGTGCAGCGAGTCGCACGAGCGCACTCCAGCGACCGGCGCCGGCCATACTTTGCTCACAAAAAATGAAATGACAAAAGCTGGAAATGGCGCAGCCAGCGGTTCCTGCAATCAATAGCACAAGAAAATAGCGAGAATTCAATTGTAGAACATTAAGTGCAGGAGGCAGGCGCCGCTTGGCACCGCGCCACGGCCACGCCACCGCCACGCCAATGCCTCTCTACCACATTCACCTGCACAAACCATGGCTTGAAGTGCGCGTGCCAGATAAATATAATAACTGATGTCACAATATAGCCAGCAAAATATATTAGACCTTGTCGTCGATCATCAAGTGCGTTCTCTGACGCACGTAAAAAGTTTGTCTTCAGAACGCCCAAACAAACTGTACCTCTATAGACACTTATAAACGCAAGGACCGCATAGCCAACCTGCAAATAGTGACAACAACCTGCAGCATATTTGATATATCAGAGACCTTATGCTACACAAGCACTCCTAGCGGCGAACGCATACGCGATAGCCCTCATTATCCCTATTTAACGAGATTTTATACACACAGTATATTCTGTGTGGTGCTCACAATTTAAATGCCCTACGTAGTGCTGAATTTCCATCACAATATCCTAAATCGAATTTCGATCAATGTTGCTTTGATTGCCTAATAATAATCACACCAAAACATGTATTATACACAATAGACATCGAAATATCAATTTAAAGCAAAATACTGTTCCTACAATCAGTATATTTCTTGAAGACTGGAGACAAGAGTTTCCTTGTTTTGAAGCGCTAAACGCCAGTCCACTTTCGCAAAGAAGCGGAAAAGCAAACAATTCTATTTAGCTGTCTAGAGACTCTAGAACAACAAATTTGTTTCCCCCTTAGCATTTGCAAAGAGAAGTACATACTTTATTATGTAGGATAATAAGAAAAGATAGATCTATATATATATATATATATATGGATATAGGTTTAATAATAAGTTTGTGTACAGTACCGGATGGCGGAGTGGATAGTGTACCTGCCCGCGACGCCGAGGTCGTGGGTTCGATTCCCACTTAAGACAAATCTTTGTGTGCATGAACATGGGGGTTTGTCTTAGTCTGGGTGTTTCTATGTATAATAAGTATGTATTTACAAAAGAAAAGTAGGTATATATGTATTAGTATCAGTTATTCTAGTACCCATATTACAAGCTCTGCTTAGTTTGGGACTAGATGGCGTTGTGTGTGAGTTGTGGAATATTTATTTATTTATTTAATTAATCTCTATTACAGGCCGATCGAAATTAAGTTTTGACAAATGTAAGAACTGAAATGTAGTCCTGTGGATTGTACACGTGGTCTATTTAGTTGTTTAAAAAGAGAGTTATGTTATTTAAATGTTAAAATTATGGTGGATGAACAGGCTATGAATATATTTTCCATTATTTTATATTTCATATGAATATATTTTTTTCTATATACAGAATGTTTGGTACATCGTTTGCGATTTTTTTTTGGCTAAAAAGTAGTATCCTTAACTATAGTTTTAGTTCACCCAACTCACTTTTAACATCGCCAGTTTTATTATTTTAATTTCAAAGATTTTTCGAAAAAAACACCTTATTTAGCACTTGAAACAAAATAAAAAAAAATAGCCTTAAAATTTTGTACTACTTTTAATTTAATACGGTTGTGTTTCTGAATATATTCAAAAATTACTTTCAAATAACTCATAGTCTACTTTTTATTTACGGACGAACTTTTGATAACAGAAAAAGATAAATTAAAGGTGAACTTTTTAACGCGATTTACAAAGACAGACAAAGTTTTTGTTTTTGGTATTTAACATTACGGGAGCGGACTACTACTACTACTACTACTATTACGAGTTCCACGCGGACGAAATCTCAAGGAAAAGCTAATTATCATATATTTTCAAGTAACATATAGCTAACTAAATGTTTTTCGAACATGTTCGATTGTTCGATGTTTTTGACTGATACATACTGTTATTAATTTTATTGCGTATAATGTTACCTAGTGAGTATTCGCTCCTTTAGCATCGGTGATTTGCGACTGTTTCCATAGAAGCAGCTCGATGGCGGTATTGAAATCGTGCATTTTGTTGTCTAAAAGTATCATGTGTGCTATGGCTCTAACCAAGTCGTAAAGTTGGCGACGCAGAGTAAAGGCGCGTTCATAAGTAGGCACATTTTGACAAGGGTAATTCCCACCGCTACCCGATGTTATAAACAAGGGCAGGTGTCGTCGCTCCCCGGCGCGGCCTTGCGTTCGCACATTCACAACAACGAGGTACTATCGAAAGCAGTTCCGCATGCCCACCTTTAAGACGGTAATCGCATAGCACCGCTCACGGCGTGTATACTCGATGATCACGTTCTGACCAATGGGGAGCGCGAACGATATTCGAGTTGTATGCGTATAAATATCTATATGTATAATTGTTACACTCACACTAAGCGAGTGTGCGCTCGGTTAATTGTAGATGATTTTTAAATAAATGTAAATCCCATTCGCGTGAGCTCCTTGTTATGAATAGTGTTATTGCCAGCGAGAAACAATTTTGAACTTATTACTATCTTATGTTTAGATAAAAAAAATATATTGGTATTGCCAAATAAATTCAAATGATTATTTGAACTTTCTGAAACAAATTTTATTTTTGATAAGAATTAATTTATTCAACAATTTATTTTAGTTTTATCTTTCTTTATTTATTAAAAATTTCTTAGTGACTAGATTATGTTAAAAGAAATAAATTGATAACTATCCTTGGGTTATTTTTGGGCTTCAATTGAAATAATATATTTTAACAGAGGCTGCTCAAGTCTTCGAACAAGTGTTAAGTTAATCTGTGAAGAAATCTTAAATGGAATGTATAAATAAATCTCTGATAAAACTGATTCCAACGGCGCGGGCGCATTGAATATCGTAATATCATCATTGTGTTAAAAGATGAATGGATTGATATGCAAGTATTTGTAAATAGGATTTTTATATTGATGCGTTTAATGGGGGTGAAATAACTGTCTTGATTGCTTATTATTTGTTAAATAAATTAAATGTGTTAAATTATATACTAGTAAATTCATTTTAAGTTAGTTAAAAGTAGATTTTATCACTGGATATTGTCGGCGATTTTGCCAATATTAAAAACCGAGTTAACTATTGTTTTAAATCGTAAGAAGTTCAATAAAACATGCCGACAAGCATTGTTAGCGATTTTGAATCACCTTACCATAGTTGTTAAGTAGATAAGGTGCAATATTGTTTAACATGTTTTAACCATCATTTATCGGCTTCTAACACAAAAAAAAATAGCTATTGTTTAAGTTCTGAGAAATTTGACTAAACAATGCACTTACAAAACGTTGCACATTTCGGCTATTGTTTATATTTTGCCCACTGCACTCACACAAATACAATTGTCTCAAAGGGGGTGGGGTAAGGAAGTGTGGCCATTGAGCTTGCACTCACACAAATAAAAAAATGCCTCTGATTCGTTGGTTCAATGTGTGCGTTACTACCTGCGCTGTCGCAGGAATATTTTCTAAAGTGGGCATGCTTATCTGCAGCCGATAGTACCAGCGTACCTGTGCTGCCGAGTGGAAACTCCGTAAATATGAGGGGATATGAGGCTATATTTAATGATAATGATATGGTTAGCGAGATAAATGATATTAGTAGCTAAACGGAGTTGTGAGATTTTTTTATAAAATAAAAGGAAAGATTACGTTTCAAGTATTTTTACGTTTTTGGTACTATAGAGCACTTTACAAACAACACACACTATATTGTAGCATCGGTTAATCTCTTTTTTATCTACAGCAGACGGACTGTGATAAGATTCTGGATGGTAAGTAGCGTGGCAGTTTACCTTCGGCATTCGTGTTATGTGAACAATGTCTCAAGTTAAAGCGGTTGTAAATCTTTGCACATGCAAACTTTAGCGAACATTATATTTACAAGATTAGTGGGCAGTTGTTTTACGCAATAGCCACTTACTGTAAGATTGAGTGCATGCGCGTCTGCCTCGTTGATCTAGTGGTTATTTATTTATTTATTCATTATATCTTATAAGCTAACAGACACATCCAAAACGCTTACAAGATTAATTATTACAATTAAATTATAATACAAACAAAAAAGAAAAACAACAAAAAAAACAATTATTTACAAAATTATTCATAGTTATGTTATAAAGCAATAAAAATATAGTAAAATCAATCAAAAATAAAAAAATAAAAATATATTCATAAGGTCGTCATAAATGTCAAAGTCATTATAAAAATAGATTAAAATTAAAAAATAATAATAATAACAAGAAAAATAAGATGTCAGTTCAGTATTGAGTCAAATTAAATATTAAAATAGTAATAAATTAGGTATAATAGCATGTCAGATCAAAAAATAATAATCATTAAATTAGTTTATTGTATGTCATTTAAAAATATATGAAATTGATTATACAAATGTCCCAATCCATCGGCAAATAAGTCTAGTTCTTGGTGCTGGGCAAGTATGTCCGCGATAGTACGGAGTGCGCGGTTGGTGGGAGCGTGCCGGCCACGCTCGGTGCGCGCGGCGGGCGGCTCCAGAAGCCGAGGACGTCGGCGCGGCGCCACCTGCAGGCCCTCCGAGTCTGCTGATATGTTCCCGGGGACCAAGAGCCGGACTCGCTCTACTATTCGGGGACTATCGATTTTATTATAGATTATCGATAGATAATGGGCGACTTGAGACATAGTCCTTCTAAATCTTAACGTCTCCATTGTTAGTGTATGCGCCTCTCACTGCGAGGTTTCGCTTTCGTTTTCCGAGACAGGTCAAATTGTTACTTTACAATTTTACCGTCAGATTTTTTTAATAGCAGCAACAAATGGGATTTGTGCTCAGTGGATGGCGATAGGCTCACCCCCTATCACATAGGACATAAACCTAACAGGCGAAAACTTGGATGTTATACATCTCTTCCACACCGTTCTAAGTAATATTGGCGTAATGTTATGTTTGGTCCTAGTATTCTTGTGGTACAAAAAATAAAGTTGTAATATAGTTTATTTTATTAAAATATATGTAAACATAAACCAAAAGCAAGAAGTTTTTGTAACATACTATAAGTCTTAATCATTTTATGATCATTTCAAGTTTCATGGGCGAGTCTATTTTGGTAATTTAATGACGAAATTATTAAAAAATATTTTTTCATTAAATTATAGCAACTTTATTTATAGCAAAAATCCCCCACAATTTATAGCAACTTTTATGAAACCATTTTCATAAAAGCTTTATTTCGCATAGCTATCAAACAAAATTCATAACTTCACCTACAAAATACAAAAGCGTGTTACGCTTATGTAGCCGTTTGTTTGGAAAGTTTAGGTGAGTCTATTATAATGTGAATTTAAAATTGTTTTCAGGAAGTTTACGTGTTAACAAAGAAATTCTTTTAATGATGTTTTGAATATCAAGAGGTATTGCTATTACACACAAAAATGAAAATTGTCATAATGCCAGTTCCTGATGTAATATAGTAAAGTGACCCTAAACGCTTAAATTTGTAGTCTAAGATTATGCCACGGAGTCTAAAAACAGCCATGAAGCCTTGGAACCTCCGCCATTAACGACGATGAGGCTCCGTCACCGGCTGATTAACTGCTTTTACAATCCTGTACACAGAGTTTACGATGGGTGACGCAACACGTAATCAACAACACTTCATTACATCGACGTACACTGTACATAATAATCTACATTGTAAATACACTTGAAGTATAGGTCGCGTCATGTAAAAAGAACGCTGGCGGTCAAGCTGCGCATTAGGCGATTTTTCGATATTCGTTCTCAAAATACCATCGCGCACAAAAGTTTTTATTTACGAAATGGTTTTACACAGAAAAGTGAGAAAAATGAATTATGACGTATATTGTTTTATGAAGAGAGAGGCTGATAATAATGCAGTTGATAATTTAAAACAATGTATGAAACGGACCGCAGTGGCAACAAAATGTTCTGAGCCTACAGTGAGACGAATTGTAAAAGGTTCAAAAGATTCAGAATCCCTTACTGTCTTCGGAACTCCCGGCAAAAATAAAATAATCAAACAAAAACCAATAACAGATATTGACAACTTTGACCAGGGTGTTATAAAAAGAATCATCCACAATTTCCACGTCACTGAAAAAGAATTGCCTACCATAGGCAAGTTGCGAAGACCGCGTCCTTATCTGGTTTTCACGTCACCAACGACGACTTAATGGAAGGAGTATCAATATTACTTTATTTTTTTGTAATTAGATTAAACATTTTAAACTAAAATAAACATGTTTTAAATTCTATTTAATGATATTTTACCTAGTAAATTTTGCAATGTACTTACCGAAAACCAATATACGAAGCCGCGAGCGACAAGCTAGTTCAAAAATAAAACAATAGGTAGCTAGTACTTTCGTGCGCGAGTGTACCAATGCGCAAACACCCCCCCCACCACTTTCTTTCAGCGTTCTTTTTACGTGACGCGACCTATACGTACATCACGACTCCTTCACAATACAAACATCATTTTGTTCTCTTTGCATAGAAATTGGATCAATCTTCATGTCTGAATTGAACTTTGCGACTGACTTATTTTGTGCCGACGCGCGACGTCTATTTGTCACCAGCTATCCTTGATACGTTTTTAAATATATTAAAAAAAACAAATTTATCATATTTTTTAATTAAAATATAATATGTAATCTTCAAGATTTGCAAAAGTATTAGTTTTTTAGAAGATTAAAGTAAATTTTATAGAAAAGCTAAAACACGATCCTTTTGTAATATAATTTTTCTATGACACTTAAGCGTTTCTATATTTTTCTCAGAGCAAATAACAGTAAATTACCAAACAATAAGAAGCATCTTCGGCAAACTTGTGCCAAAGATTAATAATAATGGTGGTCAAACGGTGGTTTGATGAAGAGTGATCGTCGGTGCTGGACGCTGGGCACCTGCAGCCATCGTCCACTCCCTCCGCACCCTCGTCTGTCATTGCTAATACACTTTTAATAACAAATCACGCAATTACAGAGACAGTTCACCAGGAACATTACTTCTCTTTGGACACGACTTATTGGATCATAGAGGCACGACTATTTTATTTTATGGCTAGTCTTTTCTCTGGGTGCACGGACCTACTTGTAGCGACGTATGCAATCCCCGCGCTCATGGCGGCCAACATTATAACTAACAGTGGCTCCATCCGTGATCCTTAGGATAAAAAATAGTTTACATGTATAATTTAGGCCATAACATAGATGAGTACCAAATTGTATCATCCCAAATATACCTATATTTAGCGTGAAAGAGTTACACACAAACCACAAACCATCGCGTTTACAGTGCAGTATAGTTTTCACGAAAAGGTTCATTCATAGCATCGGAAAGATGCATGGTGCAGCGCGCTCGATGCAGGCATTAGATGTTATTATTAGCAAAGCGGTATTACTACTGCTTTTAATATTGCGCCCGTACTAATCTAAGCAGGATTAGAGTTTATATAATATGGGGGCGAAAGCATATCAGTGGTATTAGCCACTTTATCTCTACTCTACTTTGACTGGCTTAAAGTGTGTGCGATGAAATTGCGAGTTTATTAAAATGTACACTTTAATTACTCAAAAAACGTAAGATTACATGTTACATTGATAAAATATTAATTTGATTAACTTATTTGTTTGTTAATAGCTCAAAATTGTATATATTAATTATATATTAATAGTTTTTTTCGATTTATGTTTTGCATTTTCTGTGAAGATTTACTATAGTAACATATATTTTTTTTTTCATCATCGGAAAGTAGAGATTTCAACAAACAGAAAACATACCAATTTTTTGAAAAAAGCTGATATTTTGACGGGTGAATTTTCGATTGAAAATAGGGTGCTTTTTTGATATTAATTCAAAATAAGGTGAAAAAAATAAATATTTCTAATCAAATAAATTACAGCATATTTGGGACATAAAAAGGTAAGTTTTCACCAAATTTCGTGAAAAAAAAAATTGTTTGTAAAAGATAAAAATAAAAACCAAAAACTTGGTTTTTTGAATTTTTCACATACATTTTGAGGTTATATAAAAAAAAGTGTAAATACAAAAGTTTTAGATCTTTTTATTACCAACAACTTTGCTTTTCGACTTTTTTCCATAGGACTTTTAGTTTTGCCGGAAATCGAAAAAACCGTTTATACCCTTAAAACCCACCCCCTTCCCCTTCCCGACCTCAGATCACCCGTGAATTATTTTTCCTTTAATTTTTAAAATATTCTCCTCCTTTTCTAATGGGTTTCATCCTACTATTATTTTTTTTTGTTTTAAAAATTATCGACCCTGGTCTAAAAATATATATTTTTTTTTAATAGTCACAATTTATTTCAAATTTGATATTTCCTCTGGCTCAAAATAAATAAAGGCACATAGTGTGTGCATAGTGGCTGATGCATCGCATGCCATCGTCAGTATGATGCGGCGGGATACGGCTCATACAGGATGTTGGAGCATTAGTTAAACATGCGCCGCGTTCATAATGCAGGCTCATCCCGCGCAAACAGCGAGATGAGCGAGGGAAGCGGAGCGTGCCGCGGTTACTGCCGACGGAATGTACACTTCAGCCGTGCGGTGGTGCTAAACGGTGTTTAAGTGTTATGAGCATCACTTTAGTCATATTGTTTATTACTTCCTTAGTATACTTGAACCTGACGCATTTATTAGGTACTTTAGGACAAATATACAAGAGTTTTGATACCAAATGCCTCAATGCTCCCAATAGCTAGCGGGCTCTTAAAACCACGAGGAAATATAGACGTGATGTTTCATCATAACATAACATCCACTTACACAGGTCTCATGTATTAGGGGATTAACCCATCGCCATCCACCGGGCACAATTCCAGACTCCGTGCTACTATTCAGAATTTCCTGGCAAAAAAAACACTTATTTTATTTTACACCTCTTCATCTGTAGTCTGCTGACCCTTATTTTTTCATGAAAAAAATATAGGGAGTCAAGAGCACATATATGTATATTAAGAGACAAGAGTAAGGGTACGCTGCGGCTGGAGGCGAGGCATTCAAACATGCAGCTTCATTGCCGGCATTTTGGAGCGCAAACAAAAGCACGCGCGTCGCATCATAATGTACCAAATATTCGCACCACTCCACGACGCTCCATCGACTCACCGCCTCGGGTCGGCAGAGTTTGTCATCACTAAACTATGCAAGGAGTGACGTCACGTGCCCTCCTGACGACGCCGCCTTTCGTGACGTGTTTGTTGACGGAGCGCCGGCACCGTGACGCCACCTATCAGACAATACCGATGCCACTTACGCACACCGTGCTCAAGTTAGACAGTTGGGTAACTTGTTATTTGGATTAGAAATGTAATTGATAAAACGTGAATTAATCACGCTGGAGGTATAGCGTGCTTGACACTTTTTACAGTTTTCGTCGTCACTAATGTGCGACTTGGTAAATTGAAAAGCTTCTAGCTTTTCTAGCAGTCATTTATCAGAGATAAGGATAAAGTGTGGCGGATATGACCGCTCGCCGATAAATCAGCGACCTCAGCGCTGCACTGGAGCCGCTGCTAACATCTTGGCGTAGTAAAAACCTACACCATGTATCATCCATCATGTTTTTAAACTCGTTGTCAGGAAATCGCTCCTCGGCGCCAAACTTATTGAATTTCCAATTTTTCAGGACGGATTTATTTTTATTTGTAGACGGTTTGGCCGGCGCCCCTCACCCCTCCCCTTCGCCCCGCCCTCCCCCACGCCTCGCTGACGGCACCGTTGTAAACAAACTGTAAGCTTTCAAAACAAAACGGAATCGATCTCTGAGCAGACAGACAAAGTTTCAATTTAATTGAACCATTCGTTACGAGAGAAAGTTCATCGAAATAATTTCTCTACGGATAAAACACAATTGAAAAGTTTAGTTCGATCCAATATACGCAGCCAGTATATTGTAAAAATGTTGAGCGCCATCCAATTGACAACATTTCAAAATTTGAAAGTGTCTAAAACAAAAATACCGTTTCTTTATTATCCTATCCGGAGTACAAAAACATTTTTTTTAATTTTTTTGGATCAGTAGTTTTGGAGAAAAAAAATGAAAACGAAAAAATGCGTCGTGACGTCACATATACGGCTTAATAAACTATTACCTTTGCCCATGCTACGACAGAATGAAGAGTAATCGAAAATGACAGTTGTAATGTCAGTATTGTCAGTTGCCTGTCAACTAACGATAAACACATATTTCGCAATAATGAAAATATAAGCAATATTTATTGATTGCAACTATAATTATTCCTAAATCGAACTGAATCTAAGTGAGGAATATACACCTACGATGGATTTAAAA
The DNA here is from genome assembly GCA_905147285.1 of Hypena proboscidalis. Taxonomy (NCBI): domain Eukaryota; kingdom Metazoa; phylum Arthropoda; class Insecta; order Lepidoptera; family Erebidae; genus Hypena; species Hypena proboscidalis. Next base: position 295,554 of record LR990127.1, read on the forward strand.
TATTATTTTGTACGAACATGTAAAAACAAATCTAAAGACGCCAACTCAAACAAGAAAGAAAAGTGTAATGCACTGGATGTAGTTTGTTCGAAACAACTATAAACACATAAAGAACTATGTGTGTAAAGAAGCTATAGACTACATAACATTACATTACAACTTAAAGGAACGCAGCAGTAATGAAATAAGTAGCAAAAACTGGGAACATTTCAGAAACGGGACTGGAAAAGTAAAACCTTGGGGATCAGTTAGTTTAATGATATAATGTTATTAAAATAGTTTAATTTACTTTTATGTTCTCATCAGTAATGTTTAGATGTGGACAAGACCTGGGCCATGTGAAAATAAATTATTTATAATATTATACAAGTATCTTTTTATTTTTTATGCTGTTTCATATTTTGTTTATAAAAACTAACACACATGTAATATATCATAACATCAACCCCATATCACCCAAAAATAAGTATTAATAAAAGTATTTATTTGTTTTTAACATGAGAGAAAAAGTTATGACATGTGTGAGCGAAGCAGTTACATAGCTACACATACACTGTATAACTAAAATACAATTGTATTCATTAAAGAACACAAAAAAAAACATAAATAAATAATCAAAATTTATTTAGCACTTTCTAAAATATTTTCAAATATAAATTGCTTCCAAAAATGTTTAGCTTCTTGCAGAATCTTTGCTGTTTAATCTTTATCTTACTCAACCTAGTATTTGTGGATTAGCTTGTTCTTTTCATAATCTGGATCAGCAATACAAAAGAAGACCATAGGTTTGTTTGCAGCATGCATTTGTACCATTATTTGAGCTTTACATTTTTCTTTAAGTTTGCCATCCTTGATGTAATTTTTGATAGTGTTTTTGCTAATAGGGTACTATATTTCTATAACAAAGTCTGCACAAAGCCCATCTGGTGAAACACCAATAATAGGGGGTATAAGAATTAGAACTGTGCTTTCATTAACTCCAAAATCTTTTTCTAAAATATTAATGATGAGTTTTTTTAATGTTTTACTCCGTCTTATGGCTTTTGTTTAAGGCACCTTGTAACCACCTAAAATGCTTTGCACTAATACACCTTGTTCTGTTTCGCAAGGGACAGCTTCATGTATTCTAGACCCTATCACTCAACCTTGACGCATTGAATGCCATAGTTCGGAATCCACTTGTTTTGTTGTAGCTTTAGCAACACTGTTAATAACTTCTTCACTGAGCTTTTCCTGGCAGAATCATATAAAACTAGGTAAGTATTGTCTTGTTGGATGTGTACAAACTGCAGCATTTAGTTCAAAGTAGTTTGACGGTTACCACAGTACTTCATTTCATGTCCTCATCTTCTGCCTGTTGCACTCTTCAGTAAACATGGATAAACTTATTATTAACATTTACATTGTCAGGGGTAATTTTCATTTTGCCAATATTTTTGCTAAAATAATCTTCTGATCACCAGCTTATCTTGGTTTACCCCAATAACACGCAGTAGATGTGACAGAAGGTTCATCTGACAGATTTATCAGCCACATGGCAAAGCAGATAACGTATTTGCACCCTCCTGAAGACGCAGTATAATCATGACACTGAACAGAAATGATATTTTCCTTAGACTCGTCAATTTCAGCAGTTACCATGTACAACATGGCTCTTACTTTAAGTTCAGGTGTCACCCTACATTTAATGGTGCACGAGTTGGTATCACGCTTTACTTCCACACATATCCTACAGCTGTGTCTACGTAAACATCCCTGGAAGCTAATAATGCTTTGGCACTACGCGTTTCGGCGGCATTGTAGCAGTCGTTTTCTACCATATATTCCAAAAGCATAACGTAGTTAACTTTTGGCAAATTCTTGCTATCAGCAGCTTGAAATCCATCTGATACCTTCATGGTTGATGAATGAAGAGCAGAATAGAGAGAATAATACGATTTTTATGCAAGAAAATAAATGTAAACAAACAAAATCACAATTGACGCTAAGTTGTAGACAAGTATGACAATTATGACATTTGTCACTTTAAAAAATAAGTAAAGGCATATCACTATTCCACCGTATATGTGACGTCATTTGGCGCTTACGTCTATTTAGAATGCACTAACTTTCAAAAAGGAAATAATGAATGAAAATAATAAAATTTCGCAAAAAGAAAAAATACGGGTCTGTTTATTTTACATCTAGTTTCAATTAAAATAATAATTTATATATGTTAAAAAAATGAAATGTTGTCAATTAGGCGATCACCAACAATGTTTGTCTCGCAGCGGTGCAGCGGTGCTGGAGCGGGTGATCAGCTCGTCTGCTCCAAGGAACTTCGCGGAATATCGTTTGTCTTTCTTGGAAGGTTTTGGCAATGACAGATATTGAAATGGAAGCTAAAAACTTCGCTCAACCTTTAATTCTCTTACTTGTTTTCGAGATCATAGACGAAGGAAATAAACACACAAACTGACGTACTAAGTGATAACATTCGGATGGGATTTCTCAGAAATATGTGCAGTGTGCACACACGGTACACACGGATACACAAGAGGATTAAATTGCAGTTGTCGGCGCGATATCACGAGAAGAAAACCGTGTTTTGTATAGTTCGCCGGTTGTCTAGACAGCGAGACGTGCAGGGAAGGCGAGCAGCGTGCAATCTACGCCGTTATTAAATTTGCACCGGCCGGCGGCAGCGACGTTCGACGTGTCGCCGTGCTGTGGTGTTGACACTTTTAAGATTTTATCCGACATCGCCTTTTAGTAATACTTTACGCATAACATTTTTTTTTATAATATCCTTTTGGCATAATTGTCAACAAAAATACGTGCGTACGTACTTCTTAAAAATTTTTGTTCAGAACGCCATAAATAACTGTGCCTTTGTAAAGAGACATAAACTCAATGGTTGGGGTAAATCAATGTCTATCAACAAACTCCGACCGACCTTACTCTGCAGTGGCTCCACGAGTTGGGACAAAAAACGATAGCCCTCATTGCATAGCAAAGTTATCTTTATTTAATTTCAATATAAGACTACTATCGCATATCTTTGCAATTATTTTCTTATCTTCGAAGCAGTATACTTTTTCGTATTCGTTTAAAAGTGGTATTTTTCGCTGTGCTGAGGCTTTTAAAACGGCCGTTTCTCTTGAATTTTTCTCTATTATCGAAGAGCTTGAACTTTAGGAGGGTATGTTTAATATATTTAACGAGTGTAAAATGGACGAAGAAATGATGACAAGAATCCACATATAACTGACGGTCAAACGCTGTTCATGCATTTGGGATCCTTCTCAGGGCTCAGTTTCCATCAAAGGAAGAAAACTGCGTATTACATCATAGATTATTTCACTCCATCATTTATTTTACATTTTGTGTTAACATTTAAAATACCGAGTTGCCTCGTTGGTCGAGTGGCTAGATTATACCGACGTGAAACGTACACCACGTTCGTTTCTTGGGTTAAAGCATATTCTATGCCCTCCTGTCTGGAATAATAACTCAGGATAGACAGGCAATGGAATGTCATGAAGTAGAAAATCCACTTATTTGTAAGAATAATGACTTGCATTGGTGATTAGATTAAACTCAAATGTTGTCTTCATTATATCATAAAGGCAAAGGCAAAATTATATTCCTTACACATATATCAATTGCCTCAGCATTTCACTAACAGTGTGTAGTTATAACATAGGCCATATTGAGCGCATGATATCTCAGAGCACACAGCATCCATGCCCGTGGCCGGTGCGGTTCGAACGCGTAATTAGCGCGTGCTAACACTGTATTACAGCTTCTAATACTCCACACCACTGCACTTATGCGATCGTGCAGTAGTGTAATGTTGACCAATAATTACAGCGGATTCTATTCAAACCAAAATACACAATTTCTCAACGCAAATACAGGCTGGCTGCACAAAAAGCACAGGTTGGTGTTACGTCGCGTCGTGCAATAAATATGCGGGTGTCCGCCGCCCGGCGTAACACGTCACACGTCGGGGTCAACGCCCTAACCAATTCTAATACCGACTGCGAATAGATCACATGCCACACTCACTAGTCGCTACACATTTATTTATTGGTAGTCATTCCGTCGGACTTCACTCACGACTGAAAGGTTTCGGAGAATACCAAGTATTTACGACATTTAAAGGAATATACAGCGTGGCTCATGTACATCGGTCAGTAATGATAAGTCTGTAATTATTTTTTCACCACACCAACACGAAAAAGATCGTTTGCTTGCCAGAATTCAGTGAGTAAAAACCATTTTTACTCACTAGTGAGGCAAAGTGATTCTAATTTCGAAACACAAAATCCTTGCAATGAATAGGTGCTGAAAAAAAACAAAGCAGCCACCATGGAGGTTACTAATAAACATTGACATCAATTTTATTAAATAACTACAAACGATACGTTTTAATTATTTTAAATTATTTAGTATTTCAATGTTTTTATATTCGTGATTGACCATTAAATTAATTAAAATCAGGTACTTAATATTAGATTCTATAAATAAAAGTTACGGAACGAATTTCCGAACGCATTCTTAAAAAAAAAGTCTGTGTCTAAAAGTCAGTCATCGCGGACAACTATAAATTGTTTATTGGTATTGGTAATTATTCCAGGTTAAGCAATCGAGTACGAGTTAATTTAAATCTTAATGTTTTCTTTCGCTTGCGAAGTAGTCTTTATTAGAATCATTCGCTACGCTCGTGATTCAATTCAAGACTACTTCGCAAGTTCAAGATTTAAAATTGGCACTCACGACAGAAATATAAACTTTTTCTCACTTGTACCATAAATAACTATTAAATTTTAGTTATTATTTAATTGAAACATTTACTGTTCATCACTTACCCAATCGATATGCAATTAGAAATAATGAGGATTAAATTTTTCAATTCGACAGGGTTCGATTTTCGAGCTGCGTACAAGTTTTTTCTTAAACCTAAGTATGCAGATTTTTTTTAGTAAAATCGATGTCATGGTATCTATGAACAGATTTTAGTATCTGTAATAATTTTGACTTCCCATACTGACCGATATAAATGAGCCACCCTGTATATTTTGGAATTGTGCTAATATAGTTTGCCAAATAATTTGACTGAAATGTAGTGAACAAAATTTAACCTTTGCATTGCTTTTTAATAAGAACACTAAAAAGTTTTACCGTAATGTAGATTACATTTTTTAAAGCTGCAGGCAATTATAGCAGTGACTTTTATTATTATTAGGCATCGAGCGCAACTACCGGAGTTTACACAATCAAGCCCCGTTTTCGACGTTCTAAGTTACTCATTACTACATACTGGAACGCCGCCAGCACTTTGCAATTTCAGCCTTCACACTTTCAGTTAAAGATAGTTTTCTCTCACAGACTGCGAGGGCGACAAACGCGCGTTCTGCAAATTCTCGTTATTAAATCTGGTGACCGTAAAAACAAGGTGAAGTAGGTTTTCTTTACACCCCCGTTTCTCCTCTCCCCACACCCTGCGTCCGCCTTCGCCGACAGTTTACACGTAGCCTTGTTCCTGGTTATTTAACCCTTGTGCTGTTCACACTAAACGTGGTAATATCTTTTTCTACGTCAAAATGTTATTTGTAGCATAAATATGAAAGGTTCAGTGGTCAAAGATAATGAAAGGATTGTGGGGGTTTCGTGTTATCGGACCGAAACTTTGGGTGATTAGGGGCGTTTTGTTTACTCTTAAACCTACGCGGCTGCGATTTCCGTCAATTTCCTGTTGTAAATTATTCCAGCAGTTTCGAGTTACGTGGTGAGCGTAATCGTGTCTTTCCGGGTATTTAACGTCAGTTCAATTGTGGTCAGCAGCGGGTGACAGTGACTGGCTTTTGATTTGAACTGTGGGTAGAGTAGTCGGTGCGTGGTGGCTCGATTTCGGCAGCTAGTGAATCAGCGCGGCGGCCACAGAACAAATAGAGAAGCGCGGTGCCTGCAGCGAGCAGCGTGCGCTGTCACGCTGGCATTTGTTCGCGCCGTTGATAAATCACGCGGTGACTACCTGCCACACTGCTCACTACGGCGGCGGCGTGCGTGGCACACGAACGTTAAATCTATGGATATGCTTCGTGCTAACATTATATATTTTCAATGTTTTGACACCTGAAAATGACATTGTGGTATTTTACAAATGTTTTATTTCAGTTTATTTCTGAATTTATTGCAGTGATAATAAAACGCGAATGCTTAGTATAAAGTCTGAACTGATGGTCACATTCAGTAGATATAACAGATCACTTTGTCGATATGACTGGCATAATGTAGATGTAGTAGATACATGTTAGCCATGTCTTCATCTATTATAATAACGATAATGTATATCACACATGTGTATGTATGTACCTGATACGAAGGCACATGTAACGTCCCTAAGAAGCTTGTGTAAACCTTACGAATGAGTCCATGGGTTTTGACCTTAATGGGTATTATGATAAATCAAGATTAGGCAGGTTGACAGTTAAAGATCTATACAGGAAACTGCCGGTTGCGATAATTTTGTGTAACCTTATACTCACACAAATATGCGATCGATATTTGATTGACAGAAATTCAAATTTGGCGTTATTCCATTTATGGCGTACGTACACCGGCCAACTTCGTTTCACCTTAGAAAATTATGATATTTCTTCGACTCATTTTAAGAATATTTATTTTGCTTATTTTCATTATTGTCCTGCTATTTGAAGTTGAAAGTTGAGAGCAAACATCCTAACCTGCATGACTAGTTAATGAAATAAGTATTTAAAAAGCTATCAAAATGTCAAGTTCTTGCATCGTTGCTTCTACTTGTTCATAGTCACGTGCAGCGACAAAACGACGTGTCGCAGTCGTCCCGCCGCCGTCCCGTCACTGCACAGCGTGTTTTTTACAAATGTGCCTAATAGGTTCGCCGTCTGTCACGAGGCACGCTCCTCCATCGCATTAGCTTTTTATTTGCACCTTCAATTTTATATTCCGTTTCAGATAGATGTTATATAGGATTTTTTTTATATAAGAGTTTAGAAGAGCTTTATTATTTACACGCTTAGTGCTGACAGGAGCAAAGTTATGAAAAATAACCTTCAAACTCAGTACTTGATAAACCGATAGGTGAAAATTGCTTGTCTATGATCACTGCGATCACAAACAGTTAAGTTTATATATTACTGGTGGTAGAACTCTTGCGGATGAGCTCGAGGGCAAAAGCACCACCGTCTCACCTTTAACCTTGCTGTTTTTTTTTTTTTTTTTTTTTTTTTTTATGTGTTTGGCGAACGCTTGTGCGTTCACCGCGGGCTTTTCCCCTGACTTAATCAGAGTCCTTGTGCATCTGGGTTTATTTGTTGTTCTAGTTGTTGTTGTTTTTGTTAATTAACCTATTGCTATTATTCTCTTTAGATCTTGTTTTTATTTTATCTTTTTATTTGCATGTTCTTAATTCTATCTGTAATTTTATTTTTCCTATGTTTGTTATTTACTTTTTCTTTTATCCATTTTACGTTGTTTGTATTTTTAATCCTGTTTTTGTTATCTTTTAGTTTTGCATGTTCTTAATTTTATCTTTAATTTTATTTTTCCTATATTTGTTATTTACTTTTTCTTTTCCGTTTTGCATGCTTTAAATAAAATGTATATTATAAATAGAATCTATATTTGATGTTGTACTTATACCCAGTGATTGTTTTTTCCTTAAGTCCCGTTTTTTATTTCATTTATTTTCTTTGGTTTAATTGCTTTTTGTATTTTATTGTATATTTTTCTTACTTTTGTTCATTTGTTTGTTTATAATGTTTCCTTTTCCTTCGTGCCTTGTGTTTTTCCGGGTAACCTTGCTGCTTTAAAGTGCTAGCTATAACTGTGTTCCGGTTTGGTGGTGAGATTAGGCCCTGAAATTCCAGGAACATAAGGTATAACATCGTAGTCCTCAGATGAAGCAATGGACCCACAATCTGTTTTTATGTACATTCCATGGGCTGTAGTTATGAAATACTCAATGATATATTAGATAAATCTGTTTCCCGTAAAAAAAACTTAATGATTCGCGGTACGAGATATTAAAAACATAAAGATTAAAGCCCAACTTCACAGGAAATTCAAAAAAAAAAAAAAAAAAACTAAACTTGATTGTAATTACAGCAAATATGCAAAACATAGAACCCATGTTAAAAAAAAAATATAGAAAAGCACACAAATAACACAAAATTAAAATTCAGTACCAATTTGCTAAAGATCCAATATCATTCTGGCAATATGTAAAGTCACAAATAAGTAGTGTAAATAAGCAGAGTATCATAAAATATGGTCAACATCTTACGGACGGTGAGTGTGCGAGGCAATTCGCAGATTTTTTTTTTTTTGAGTCTGTATACAATAAGGAAGCACCGAGATTAGACGCGCGAGCGGCGGTGGAGGAGGTCGGTGCGACCAGCGCACGTGTACATATAGGGTCTTTGAGCCTTGGAGACGTAAGTAAGGCGTTGGTAAATCTCAAACCGAAACGTTCATCGGGTCCTGATGGAATACCAGCTTTTCTGTTTAGAGACTGTGGAAGAGTGCTAACAGAACCGCTGCATCATATTTTAACACCTGTTTGCAACAAGCGACATTCCCAGCTCGGTGGAAGATCACGCGTGTCATACCAGTACCTAAAGGTAAGGCAGGTCCAAATATTAGTGGCTATAGACCGGTGGCAGTACTATCAACGCCAGCAAAAGTTTTCGAGTCCGCCATCCAGCGCTGCATCCAGGGACAGGTGCGAGCGCAACTATCGGATGCGCAGCACGGATTCAGGCCAGAGCGCAGTACGACCACCAATCTGCTTAACTTTATTGCAAAGGTAGTACCGTCACTTGATGCTGGTGTGCAAGTAGACGCAACGTACTTTGATTTTAAAAAGGCGTTTGACACCGTTGACAATGACATCTTGTTACAAAAGTTAGCGGCAGTTGACTGTACATTTGTTGCAGTTCTTCGTAAGCTATATAATGGATAGGCAGCAGTACGTCGATTACAATGGGTGTGAGTCCGAGCTATATTACACGAGATCAGGGGTTAGCCAGGGCAGAAAAAAGAAGAAAGAAAGAAGATATTGACAGAGTGGTTGAGTGGAGTCATAATAACAAACTCTACTTCAATGTTAACAAATGTTCGGTTAAGACGTTCACTCGCGGACGGTCGCCGATAAGCTACGAATACAAAGTTGAAGCAACGCCGATGCAGCGAGTGACACAGGTAAGAGATTTGGGTGTATGTCTAACGCCGGAACTCACCTTTCGCGAGCACATTGTTAAGGTATGTAAAAAAGGCTTACAGAAACCTAGATTTCGTGCTGACGCAGTCGAATGGCTTCACAAACATAACAACGCTTAAGGTTCTGTATGAAACCTTAGTGAGCAGCCATCTTGAACACAGTGCCGTTATTTGGTCACTACACGAAGAAAAATAAAATACATTGTAATGCTTGAGAGGGTTCAAAATAAATTTACGCGGCATTTATATTTAAAATTATATGGGGTTTATCCGTTTTACCCCCTAATGTATCCCACACTTTTCGTACTGGGTATGGTGGGATATAATGAACTGAGGGTACGTCGGGAATTTAGTCTCGCAGTATATATAGTGAAACTACTGCGGGGTGTAACAACTAACCCGGGAGTGCTGCGTCACCTCAAATTAAATGTACCAGATCGGTGTGAGGCGGCGACGCCCGCAGCTGATGAATGTTCCCGTAGCCAGAACCAATCTTCTGACGAAAACACCCCTCACCAGAACCATTCGCGTTGTGAACGAAGTTCATGAGCGACTGGATATTTTTTCGTGCACTTTGAGTGAATTCGCAAGAGTTTTATTAAATATAGTTACTTATGTTAGAAAATAAGAAAGACATATTATTTTTTTTAAGCACTAATTTAGGTTAGACTTAAAAAATAAGTGATTTTATGTTAAGTTGATAGCTGCACTGTCGCATTAGGTTTAAGGCCTGTAATGATAGTTGTAAGGTTGTCATAATAAATAAATAAATAAAATGTCCGTACGTCGGTCGTATAGAGAAAAAAATAATTACAAGTTTAGTGAGCACAAACCAAGTATATACTTTTTATGGACATTTTCTAACTCCTAATTTACCTCTTTAGGGATACAATACAATGATAAAACATATATTAGTTTTTAAGTTAGATCTCTAACTACACAATCATGGAAACCGCATCCAATTTTATGCAGTTGTTTTTGCGTGATGCGCGTATGAACATACAGACAGACAAAAATAAAAAATAAAAATGTTATGGCTTCTACTGCTGATATAAATACACTTCGTATATTTTGTTCTTAAATATCTTTAATGGACAGACATGCCAAATTTACAATCTTATTATAACTATAAAAAGATTAAAAAGATTAAAAGATGATTTATTTTGTTCCAACATGTGTAGGTTTTTGGTGTTACATTGTGGTTTATGTCTCAACATGCTCCGTCCTTTGTGGACATACAAAATTATAAATTTATAAAAAAATTAATAATATTTTAAGGACATACAAAATTATAAATTTATAAAAAAATTAATAATATTTTATCATGCCTTAATTATAATATTCATTAGGATTCAAAATAATAATCAATAAATTCAATGCAAAAAAATAAAATAAAATAATAATAATTAAATTTGTATTTATTATGTCAAAATGGTAATGTCAAATAGTTAATGTCAAGAAGTTAAATATAATGTCAGTTAAATTAAATCCCAATAGAGTGATACAAAATTCAATACATTCAGATTATATGTCTGTCATTAAAATAATCAGATACAGTATAATAACATTTCGTAATAAGCATGCGTTTTAACTTACGTTTAAACAAATTAACATTTAGGTCCTTATATAAATTGGGTAATTTATTGTAGATTTTTGGAGCCATACAAAAAATGCTTTTGCTCAAAAGAGCCGATTTAGCAGCGTGCATACATAAACGTTGATTGTCACGGCGATTTATAGAGTATAGATTGTGATAACAAACAGATACTTATGATGTACCAACCTATTGTCACTTACATCAATACAAGTAAATAATCTTTGAGTATATAAGTAAATAACCATGAAGTGTCTGTCTGTCTGTTATTCGTATGTACGAAACCAGTGCCTAAAATCCAGTTTTTAAGTCTGTCAGTCTGCATCGGCGGGGCTCAATTTTGCTAGCAGGTAACTGATTACAAGGCGTGTAACATAAGCCATTGCTTATTGATGTACCTACCACGTAGATAAAACCGCGGGAGAAAGTTAGTTTGTTTGATCACGTTTATCTTGGCAACTACTATAGTAGTTAATATCCGACTATAGTCGGATATTAATAATTGTTTTTGTTGAGTATGTGTATCCGAACGCATCTTTGGCCAATCGCGTCATTAGGAATCACTGGCCAACCAGAACACTTCAAAATGACGCGACACACGCGCTGATTGGCTAGTACAATATTGTTCCCTCACCCACCTTCCATGAATGCTGTATGATTGAAATTATACTCGCCTTTGAACTTTCAACCGAACAATGCATTTTATTTTCACTCCAAGAAACCCTGAGTTTTGTCTTTGATAGTCTTATTCCTAAAGAAGTTTTGAAAATATGTAACATTTCGCCAATTTTCCCGGGCGTGGCACAATTAGGTTTAATCAAAGTGCGGCAGCAGCAATTACTTACCTAATACAAAAATTCCACGCGGATGAAGTCGCGGGCAAAAGCGAGATACTAATGGTAGAGCTCTTGTGAATGGGCTCGAGGGCGGCAGCACCACCGTCTCACCTTTAACCTGCCGCCAAATAGTAGTGCTTCCATTACTGTGTTCCGCTTCGGTGGTGAGATCAGGCCCTGAAATTACTGGCACATGAGGCATAACACCGTAGTCCTCAGCTGCAGCGACGCATCTATAATCTGCTTTTGTGGATTGTTAATGTCCATGGGCTGTACTATCATCAGGTGGACTACACGTTCGTTCGCTGTGGGTGTAGGATATAAAAAAAAAAAAATATTGTATGATACAAAGATATGTAAGCTTGATGATGCGGTCTTTCCGTAATCCTATAAAACGTGTTTGCGTGTTGTTGCCGCGCAGACGTTCGCGGGTGATTAGCAATGATTCTAGAGAACGTTACGTGCCATGGTAAGATATAAGCGTCAGGCAAGGTAGAAAGTTTGATTGGCATACGGTTTTAGCTGCTGTGTATTTGAATATAGTGAGATGTTTTAGTTATTAGGTATCATTTACAAAGGAACCATAAATATGTGACTTTATACTTTTAATAAGATAACAACGGATATCCATTATTTTAACTGCATATATAATATTTTTAAAATAAAATCTTTTGGTTGACTTAAAGATTTCATTTTGGTACTCTCATTAAATCTTTTGGTCCGTCGGTTAGCAATCTTAATAGTGTAGCAGTTATAACAACGGCTTGGTCACGTTTTATTCAGAATTAGTATCCTTGAGTATAGTGCATAAGCTCGCATGCCTGCGCTCGTTACGTGCTCGTCAATTTTACTCGCGCATAAATTGTCGCCTGACTCATACAATTACTTCAGGTTAAGTCGATATGCTTTGTGGATGACAGGAATAGTACAATTCCACCTTAATAGCTACAATTACTAAGAACTCGCAACGAACAAAAACTTGCTTTTTGTGTTTTGTGTTTGCTGAAAGTACATGAAAAGTTCCGCAATTATGTGTCCGCTTTGCTACCATCAGAGTTCAGCGCTGCTATCGCACCAATTTAAGTAATAGTGGTGTCAGTTCACGTTGGCTACAGTTAGCAGCATTTATAGCAGCTTTTAAAAGTGTTATCGCCGAACTGAAATCGTTTAGTTAACATAACAACGACACTCAGACTGAAATGTGGGCCATTGCACTGTTATTTCTGTCAAAATAAACCGTGGCGTAGTGCGGGAAGACGGTGACGTGACGGCGCCGCGGCAATGCAATGTAACGATCGCAACACGTGCACTCACCTTCGCGCTGCCTTAACGTTCGTGCCATACTCCTAACACATCTTAGTCTGATTTTTAATTTAAAAATATTTTTGTAAACAAGGTGTGACCAATTTAAATATATATTATATTAATGATATAGAAACATCTAATTATGGCAAAGAGCCTGTTAATAAATTGTTTTAGCTCTTGAATTAATACGAATTATCAATTTCAGATATAAAAAATTAGTTATTTATTACCTCACAGTTTCAAAGTACTTTATATTTTTAGGACCATTCAACACTGCCACTATGGAAAGCGGAGCGGGCACTGTTAGAAATTGTTGTAATAAAGTTGTGTGACGTAAAAAGTAACGCCATCTATATTTTGTTTTCCCGGCATTTGTTTTTACTCTTCGCTACGGCGCCCTCGCCTCACTTCTCATCGTGAGTCGCCGCTACACACGGCTAATAATGCCATTTTCATAATATCTATGGAAAACTTTTGAAAAATCTGTGTGCGAGAGTTCTCCGATGATATTGTTGTGTGTTTGTTTTAGGCGATAACGAGTTTTGGAGTTAGTGAGATTACATGCGGAGTTTCGCGGTGATCGCATGAAGGCACGTTGCTCATGAATCCGACTTCCGAAATGTTTGTTTGTATTATGTAAGTAGATGAGATCAAATATTTTTACCTCGGGTGCCTCGAGCTAAACAAAATAGCAGTGGGCTGGATGAGCGGGTAGTTTGCGTGTGAATATCTGAAATGGTTAAATTTAGCCGTGAATGCGAGATAGCCGTGTGCAGGGGCTCGACGACCGGCCGCCATTACTGCGAGGTATGTTACTTCTTCTTAAATTACCGTATTCCTTTAACTATGTAAAAAAGGGTAAGGTCTCGTTCAAGCTTTTGTTCTTAGAGAATCGAAAAAATTATACGAATGATAATAATATTGCATCCTTTAAATTAAGAATTAAATGATCGTTGTGTCATGACGAGCTTTGATATAAAATTAATTTTGTTAGCGGCCATTCTTGAACCGAATGGTCTGAGCCGTGACGATGGTAAGAGACCCGATGGAATGACTCTTGTTCCCTGGAAGTTGGGGCGGCCCTTAGTGTGGGATGCTACTTGCATTGACACTTTGGCGCCGTCACATCTCCCGGGGACCCAGGATAGGCCTGGTGCGGCGGCAGAATCAGCCGAAAACCTCAAGAGGCAGGTTTATATTTAGTTTTAACGTATTTAATAATATAGTGTTATTTTAAATCTTTAATTGTATTAAAAATAAGTTTTAAATTGTATAATTTATTAAATTTTGTTAGTTGGTAAAATGTCGTTAGTAGAGTAACGACTCTAATTCTACCAACGTTATTTTGACCTAAACCGGTCCAATGACAGTAATTACATCATTAGAGATGACAATCGCGCAACATAACGCATCCATACAACTAACAGTTGACATTTATCTGATCCGATTCGATCGTATGGCTCGCATACAATAGGTACGATGTATTATATTGTATTGTATTTGTATTGCTAAATTCGCAGCGGGACACAACCGCGGCGGATTAAACGCAGTTATTTTCAAACACATTACATTGCTCCCGGCTATTGTATTGTAGCATTTAGAAATTCGAATTTAACGATTTTATAGTGCAGCAGGGTTGTCACCACTTTAATTTATATCGTTTGAGTATAAAATGACTGGGTGTAACGATATATTATTATCATAATCATTATTCGTTTGTGTTTTCAAGTAGAATCTTTTTTTAGTCAGCTACATCTGACGTTAGTAATCGTAACATGTTTTTATATGAGTAAACTTTTATCAAATCATTAGCCATAATCAGTACTTATCCAAATTCTCTGTCTAATATGTACAGCTTTGTATTTTTCAAATAACAATAAGTACACACAATGTATGTATTTTTATAACTTCTAAGGATGCAACCCTAGATTGGAATCAGAAAATATTTGTAATATTTTATTGTATCGGAGCGGGCCGGCTCGAGAATGCTGCTAGCACAATGCCCCCGTGCCTCACCATCGGATCACACACATAGATAACGTAAGAGTATTGTGGCCTACACAATCATTTTAACGTCCAAGTGACATCGACTTTTGTCACGCGGCCGCGATGCAATCCGACTGCACTCACTGCACCTTCTACGTACCGCGAGGTTCCGTATAGTAAGGTATGGCTACGTCTTCACTACAAGGCGTCTATAAATCGTTCCGCACAAATGCCAATTTGGAACTCTAAAAGTTGACGTCATAAATGCAATTGCTTTATCGATGTAAAAAAACAATAATTTTAGTATTTTAATAAGTTATTTCATCATTATAAATGAACCATTATTTTATGAAAGCTAATAAAAACTACAATACGTAATTTTGAGCGGCGAAGGCACTTTCGCCGCTCGCTACGCAAATCTTTCCATACGTTTTACGTTCAGTTATAAAGGTTCTGTTTAGATATGCATTAAATGTTTACGACCCCTGCTATGCAGTTTTATAAGGCCCGTAGGGAGAAAACAAGCCATGAAATATGAGTAAGTATAATAATTTCCGACGAAGGACGGTTATGATTATTGAAACGCAGGCGAAGGCTCCTGTATGGAAGTATTTTCACGTATAATCTTATTACTGTTTTTAAAAATTTAGATTGAAAGTATTGTTAATACAGAGTTCGATAATCTTCGTCGTCATCGTATTAATAAATACGTAATGAATTAAACTTGAACTTCAAACACAGAAAAAAACACATTTATCAATGAATGGTACAAAGTACCAAGAGCACCTGAGTACCAGCTTGGGCCTTTTGACTCGGTTCAAAGACGAGCTATCAGGATAGTCGACGATCCCAAGCTCACAGACGGTATCGAGCCTCTCAGTCTGAGGAGAGACCTAGCCTCCCTTTGTGTGTTCTACCGCCTGTACAATGGGCTGTGTTCTGAAGAACTGTTTGATATGGTACCTACGGCTACGTTTTACCACCGTACCTCTCGCCATCGACAGCGAGCTCATCCTCACACACTTACACAAATATCGTCGCGCACAGTGCGGTTCGCGAGGAATTTTCTCCCACGCACGATAAAGTTGTGGAATGAGCTCCCTGCCAAGGTTTTTCCTCAAGACTACAGCATGGGGTTATTTAAAAAGAGTGCAAATAGATTTTTGAAGGGTCGGCAACGCACGCGTGATGCCCCTGGCGTTGCAAGTGTCCATAGGCTACGGTAACTGCTTACCATCAGGCGGGCCGTATGCTTGTTTGCCACCTCAGTGGAATAAAAAAAAAAAAAAAAAAAAAAAGTTAAATTATGTTAGATTTCAACCTCTTTTCAATTAATCTTTTGCTTGTAAGTTTTTCTTGTTTATTACGTGGCTATAGTATGAACACGTTAAATTGATATTTGCTGACACTTAGCTTTAAGTTCATTTCGTCTCCTCGTGGTACGTCGATAAAAAGTAGCCTATAGGTGTCACCCTCATTAGGCGTACGCGATCGTTTGGCGAGTTAGCGCGCTGGCTGCACACACGTCACTCAGTAGTAATACGCGACGTTGTGTGACGTTTGTGCACGAGTGTGCAGTCAGCGCGCCCACACGACTGAAAATCGCGCCCACCTAATGAGGAGTCAGTCATAATAATATGGTAATCGAAATGAAAGTTACATCTGTGCAAAATTTAATTAAAATCGCTCCGTGGTGCGAGTCTGTTAGCGAAACTGTCGGTGCCGAAAATTAAATACAACCTTATCAACATATAAATACGGTCAATATCTCGAATGGCATACGCATGCCGATTTTTTTACATGAAAGAACAATAAACATCCAAACTCACATATCTTAACAATCTTTCAAATTTATAATATCAGTAGAAAACCTCCCCCTCCCCTTTGCTACAATCAATACGAATCGTAATTAATAAAAAATAAATCATTCTTGGTAAGTCCAATCAACGGAATGGTGAGGTCCAAAAAGTAATTTCCTTCACCGCAGCAAAACAAACAATAGTAAACTCATAAGACGTATCAAAAGAACGGCCATATCTCACACTTGCTCGTAAAAACAAGTGACAAGAACAGTAAACAACGCCTTGACTCACGAATTTATCAACGTTTGCTTGCGGAAGTTTCAAACTTGTAGTATTTAGTTCAGAGGTAACAACTATCATTCAACCATCACTTATCTTGGAACCCAAGGGATTTTACATATTTGAATCCATATACATTTACTGCCTGAAAACTATTCTATGAAGCCAAAGAGGAATACTTCCGTCCATGGGACGCTAACTTTCACCTACTAAGCATGAAAATTTGCCTGAATATGGAGAGGTCCAAATATTCACAAAATAAGTAAAACACAGCATTACGCCTGTATTACGCAGAAGTGGTGTATACCATCCACACTTCCCTTGTTATGTTTAGCTCCGATGTGATAAGGTGTGATAATCTTAACTCTGTGCTGCTATTCTTAAATAATACTTTTGCCCGAGCCGGTAATATAACCCAAGACCTAACGGTGAGAGGCCGCCTAAGCTAACTACTAGTCCACCAAGGCAGTAAAACATGAACTTTTTGTTATGACTTGATAGTCTCTATTCTATTCTGTTTAATAAGTTGTCCATCACTTTGGAGGATATTACTAGTGTCTGCGCGGTCATGCCGGTAATGTATTCAGTTCATTGATGAATGGTTGCCACTGTTACCTGCGCGCTATGACAAAATACATTTTGCCGGCTACACGCTCAATCTCACTTGAATTAATTGAAATTTAAGAAATTAATTAGAAATTTGTTTGTTTATGATACATCTAATTATGTCAAACAATGCTTTATGCATCGAAAAACCTTTTTGTAGGAGATATTTCTGAAATAACAATGTTATTATCATTGAAATTACAGATTATTACGCATGAATATCTATGAGAGAGCTGTTTTTCACAAAAGTCAGGCAAACCGAACCGTCGTTAGACAAAAACCACAAAACCAGTGACTGGCCTAATTTCCCTTTCCTAAGGTTTTCATTTGGACAAGTTGTCGAGTGTTGTATGCGGGCTAATTAAAACATAACGCTCACTGAGCGCCATGACTTACATTAAACATGGAACTGGGCTTCACCGTTCAAAAATATATTTTCTCTATTCTTCTATAGCTTTTCCCTCTTCTATCTTATAACTCTTATTGTTTTTATTGCATTCTCTCTTATTTGTATATCGTAGATAAAGAGGCAAACTATTGGTTTTCTTAAATTCAGTCTGAAAGTGCAAATGTTGATGCCGCGTCGAATTACTAGCACCGTCCCTCCGACCATAGATATATTAGATATCGAACGATTGAGCGCAATTGAGCCGACACAATGCGGTGCGGTGCGGTGCGGTGCGAAGCGGTGTGATCTGCCGCGTTCAGCCAGATTATCTCCTGCCTTTGTGCAATACGTGCCGAATATGTTACCAGAAACTGCGTAAAGCAGAACATTAGATTGCTTAGTTTATCTATACCCAGATATTTATCAAAGTCCATTTATACTCATTATTTAGAATGAGTTATTTATGATAGTTCTGGAAAAATGAACTTGTATTAGTCTTCTACATACCATAGAACTGATTTTCGAAATGAAAAGAATTATAATTCATTCTGATTTAAATTATTCTGTTTAACAGAATGCTCGTTTGCCACATCTGTAGCGTAAAAACTGTCGCCCGACGACGCTGTTAAACTAATCAGTTCTTGTCCTTACGACGCATTACTTTTCACGTCTAAACATAATCTTCTTAATTAATCCATTTGCTTATTTAAGTGCTTCTCTCTGCTTTATCTTTGATATAAATTACGTGGGATGTTCCTTGATGGTGGAAAGTAATACCGCCCACTGAAAATAGTCGAATGCTTCATTTGCCAATATCCTTTACGCTTTGAACTAGTACTAATTAATAGTGATATAGAAAGTTATTTTTGATTATCTGTAACTTAAGATAATTATTCTGATAATTTTTGAAGATAGAAATTGACGAACAAACTTATAGAAGAGTAGTTCTTTGGATTGAGTTATATAGTAATAAGAAGCAACGCTACAAATACATGAAAATATGTATATCACATATCTGTATAGTCTTTTTTAAAGGTACGAATATGTAAAGGCGTAACATTGTTTTAATTTAAACTGATATGATCAGTAAAATTATCCAACCAAATGAACAGGAAAACTAAATTACCAATACTTATATAATCCAGACTCAGTAGTCGCGATCCGAACGTATGAAAATCATATCTAATAAATGGGATATTCAATTGAATATCTCTTCCGGCAGATATTACGATATTCGAATGAGTGCGAGTGCGGCCTTAATTTGGAGGAGGGAATTTAATAAAGAATGTTAGTGAATGAAATAGTGAGTTAGTAGTGCCGGCGCGTGATGACGATGGCGTTGTTGGCGCTGACGCCCGTCACTTTGACTGGTCGTCCGTGAAATGGACACTCCGCTAATTCGCGCGCCCTCACTAATGGGAAACACCGATCGATGCGAATGTGTCCTCTATCCTTTAATATTTGAGCATTACTGTTCAAACTAAGACACGTAAAAGAACTAAATGCTTACTTGATCTAGAATACAAACAAAGTAGGAGTACCACAAGGCAGCATTTTAGGGCCTCTATTATTTTTACTCTACATTAATGATCTGCCTTCTGTCACTAAACATCAATGTATTCTTTACGCGGATGATTTCTCTATTGTCGTTCCAAAGGTACCTAATGTAGACTACTATGGCGAACTAAACAGCACTATCAGTGATATTGTGAAGTGGTTGGAATCCAATAATCTTAAAGTTAATATATCTAAGACCAAATTCATCCAATTTCGTAACAAGGGCGCAGAAAAACAGGAACTAGATCTAAGATATGGTAATGAAAAATTTACTGAAGTAGATGAAACATGTTTCCTAGGTATAACACTAGACGTCCATTGCACATGTAAGCCACATATAGAAAAGGTGTGTAAAAAAATTAACAGGTTTGTTTACGCTTTGTAGAGATTGACTAGAATATCAAGTAAACAGACAGCCCTTAAGGCATACCATGCTTTTGTGGGATCTAATCTCAGATACGGCATTGCATTGTGGGGTAATTCCGTGGAGGTAAACACCCTATTTATAACACAAAAACAGTGCATCAGGGCCCTCTGCAATGCTGCTCCATGGGATAGCTGCAGGCCTCTGTTTCGCAAGTTATCAATTATGACTCTTCCATGTCTATACATATTTGAAACCTGTTTGTTTGTAAAGGATAACTTGGACTTGTATGCATGCAAAAAAGATGTATGTAAATTCAATACAAGATATCCCGATAAATTAGTATTGCCAGGTATAAGGACAGATATATGTAACAGAAATAGCTACGTCATGTCAATAAGAATATATAATCATCTACCACAAGGGGTCAGGGTTTTACCAGCTAATAAGTTTAAAAAACAGCTATTGAGATTTTTGACAGAAAAGTGTTTTTACTCTGTTAAAGAATTTTTAAATTATAAATTTAGTACCTAAATCTTATTTCATATTGACATGAATATAAATTATATTGTATAATAAATTGATAAATATGATAAAATAAGGTAGAGAAAGGTAGTAGATATAATAATATTGTGATTGGTGAACTCTGATATTTTTATGTATAATATAATCTAATTCTTTCATAATATAATATAATTATTTGATCATTAGACATTTACTTATACAAGACAATACATATTAATATTATTAAATCTTATTTTTTTTTGGTTGACATGTTTGTTAATGCAATTTAATTCTTATGTATAATATTTGCATGCCATAATATAGTTGGTAAATGTGCTGATCTTACTTTAAATTTAAGAACATTGTGACCACATTTAAGCAAATAAATGATTTGATTTGAATATCTTCTTTACAAAGTGTAAATGACATAACTACAAAGTTCAACCGAGCAATTCAAGGGATTCTGCAAAGGGCTAGAAAAAATGCATTGTTTATTCTCACAAATCGATAAATAGATCATAGCAAAGATTCACATGAAATAGGAAAATTGCATGACAACCTTTGGTTAATATTACTCCGTTCCGCCGCGCCTTAACTTTGTTTGCATCTATGGAGGCAGTGTAATACGACTTATGGAAGTAAACAAAAGACGGTTTTACTTGTGCACATTACAGGGATACGCGGCGAGGAGCTGTTTAATTTTTGAGCAGGCCCTTGCAAGACTGCGACGGAGATAATGACTTTTCATTATTTATTCACAACGTCCTTATGCACCGAAATATATGGGTCAAATATAGAAAAATTTACATGTTTTCTTTTCGCTGCGTACTTTAATATCATACTTTACGTTACCTAATTTACTTACTTTGCAAATAAAATAAATGTAAATATATATTGCATTTAGGTACAATATATTTTATTGCTACAAATTTTAGAACTTCAATGAAATATGTGAAATTTACACAGAACAAAAAGAAGAACATTGCCAAAGTGAAAACTTTTTGAATAGCTACTTGAATTAAGTCCAATCATTGCTTTTTGTTTTACTTTGGCACTTGTATTAGCTGTGACCTACAGAAAGTCACCGAATAGCGGGACGTCGCACATCCCTCGCGACGACTCCACTGGGTCAAAGTAATTCTCTACGTAATCCCGGAGAGCCTACTGGAAGAGACATAAATTGTGCGGCCGCCATGTTAATAACTCGTGTAGAGCAGAGTGAGAGCTTCAGCGGATAATGCTCGTTATTACAATTTTATTTCAGCCACTAGTCCGCACACTGCCCCTGCGCCCCGCACGTCTCGCTGGTCTACAGTACAGCGACACACCAATAAGGGACTCGAATTACGTATTTATTCCCATCCGGAATTCGGCCTACATTCCCGAGTCGTCCCTTTATGGGCGGATGACATGCCGGCGTGCCGGAACCTGCGGCTCGCTAGCCGAGAGGCTTAGTAAAAAATGAATGGGATAAAGTAGACGAGTAATTGAAATCGGCCGAGGCTGCCCCCGCGCGCCGCGCACCTCACCCCCGCTTGAAGCCTGCGCCACCTCACACGTCCGCCGCCGATACAGGCGACATTACTCTGGAATAAGGAACTCAAAGAGCCGAATGGCGCGACCGAACATCGCTGCAATCGCTGAGACAAATGTAAAATTCAAGCGATTCAGATTTTAATCATGAATTCTGTTTCGTAAGATTTGTTATCTTTGAACCACTTCACTTTTGTGTAGCGCGGCTTTGTGTCCCCTTATACCGCTAAAGTTAGTGCCCTCTCATTGCTACTAAAATTTTACGTCCTTTTGTTCGCACACACTTTCGACGCAAATGATCGAACTGAACGTACGAACAACAGTTTAGCATTATGTTATTGGATTAGCGGCGGTTCGTAGCGTGTTTACTTGAGAGTGAGTCGTTACGCGTGGGGAGATTAGCCGAGCACGCATTACGGGTGTAGAGACAAGCTGTCGCAGACCGCAGCAGCGGGCAGGCGAAGCGGGGTCGAGGCGCGGGTCACGGTAATCCAGGCCTCACATTAAGTCGAGCATCGCCGCTGATCCCGCGGGATACACGCGGGATTTGATAACGCTCACCTCACTAGTACGTGAACCTGAATTATTTACATAATAATGTTACTAAAATATGAACATGTCTTTCTTTCTTTATTTGACTTACGAAAAAAAAAGATTATACGTTTTATTTGTAAATTGTTTAATAATAATATACCATTGTAACAGCTGTGTGTCAAATTTTCATAAGAGCACGTTGCTAGAGAGAACATTGCTGTTATTTCTTAATATTTTGATTTTAAAGAAAATGGTAATCCTTGTAAATTTTCAGTGAATAAAATTTATTGATGCGATCGGTACGAGTGGCTATTGTTATTATAGTGGCGTTAAATAATGCCGATCTATGTTTAAATGTAATTTTGTGGTTGATTTCTGAATTTTGTAATTTTTTGTTTGGATGTTTATTATTGTATGACTTATAGAACAGTAATTTAAACTTACTTTAAGCTCGTATTAAATATATTGATCCGCCTTAATTACCATTGGCTATCGACGCTCTATTCTATAAATCAAGTTTTTCGATGTACCGCTATATAAGATACAGATATCCTCAGATATCATAACATATAACTCATTGTTTTATTTATGAAGTGTAGTGTCTGTCCGCTGCCCTGTGTGGTGTGTTGTGTGTCGAGTCGCAGTGTGTGTTGTGACAGCACTTTTAAGAGATTACCAATACCACTAAGAGGACGAATCGCAAACTGTTTGTTATTTATTTTATACATAGTCCATTGTTTCAAACTTGGGAATTACTTCAACATTGAATGTTACGTAAACATTTGAGCTGTTTTCAGTATCTTCGTAATTCTCTTAGCCAATTTTGCTGTTATATGCTTAGTAAGGCTGCATGCCATTTTATGAATTGGTAAATACAAACACTCTTCGCTGGTTCTAACCTACTATTGTTTTTTTCGCCATATTTCTTCTCACCCCAGTATCCCATCATCAGATCGTGACTTGATGAGTATGGAACCACATGAAAAAGATCTTTAAAAAAGAAACGAAATTCTCAAATTGGTCCAGGCACCTTAGAGTAATCGGCGAACTATCGAAAAAAAAGGACAATTGAATTGAGAACCTCCTCCTTTTTTTTAAACGGTTAAATAGACGCTGAGCCATTCAAAACTCCATATCTTAAATGAGTATTTTATTCAATTTTAACGTCAATGACGTGAAATATTACACTTATAAATATTACACAATTTGATTGATGACGTTTCGTCGATTAATCGAATTGGATTTGCTCTTTGCTTTGTGTATATACCCGAGAACTAGCCTTGTTATCCGAAGCCAGGACCCAGACGTTTGTACACAGCCTGCCACTAGTTATAGTGTTGAATATACAGGCACCACTAACTTAGTTTATCCGTCGATTCGGGATAAACCCTTGTAGATCAAAGGAATGGCACCAACGTCCAACTGTCTCTTAGCAAGGGAAGAGAGGAAGGATAACATTATGCTAAAGATAAACCACCTTTTTAAGTGTAAGGTGCACTACGGCGCGGGGGTCACGGGAGCCGCGGGGGTCGCGGGGGTTTCGGGGCGGTATGACGTTGACGACACAAATCTGTGACAACTTAATTTATGTTCCGGGGGTTTTGGAACAGACACTGACAAATTATGTCTTAGATGGTGTGTGTGAGCTATGCAGCTGAGCCATTTTGATAGTTATTTAATATCAATCTACGGGTAGACTACTCTGCGACTACGCGGCATTTTTGTCCAAAATTCGAAAAACACGTCATTATTCAAACAAGGTGTAAATGTCGTCGTGCCAAAATCGCTTTCCCCTGATTCATGTTTCCATGATACTGAGAACCTAGATGCAAAAAAAATAATTGTAAATGGAAACGAGAATTCGATCCCGGGATCCCGACCATTTTTCGAGATTGCAAATAAAACAAATAATGAGGACAAATTCAACAACAGAATAATGATAACTATAGAAATGTATTAAAATACATTGCTTTTTCGTTATCAATCACGGTAATAATGGTTATACATGGGTTTTTAAAAGTAAATGCAAAAATGTTTTTTTGCATGCTAATTTTCTACACGAATAATTCCAAAAATGCTACTAAGTGCAAAGGAACATTTTTTATCGATATGTAATCAGACTTTATTGCTTCACTACATAGTATAAAACAAATTCGCTTTCTCTGTCCCTATGTCCCTATGTATGCTTAGATCTTTAAAACTACGCAACAGATTTTGATGCGGTTTTTTTAATGAATAGAGTGATTCAAGAGAAAGGTTTTTATGTATAATTCATGCATATTATAGTAGAGAAAAGCCGAGAAATTTAAAGATTTGTAATGTGATGTCGTAACAAACATATTTTTCTGCGCTTACATTACAAACGCTGGCTAAACCTTACGAGATAGATCAAATTTATGTACTACGGAAAAATCTTAAAAAGATGAATAAAAAAGTCCGCGACAGCATTATGTTTATCTCCTAAGGATAACCCACAGTAACCATTTTTATCTTTTACATATTACAAAAATAATATGGGCTATTTACCAAGCTATTTTAAACGATACAGTATCATTCCTAATCCAATTAAATACATTAAATACGTTGTGCATTTCATGTAGATCAAAATTGCCCAAAAAGATATTACAGATTTAAAAATTGCGGGACGTAGCGTTTGCGGCGGTACCGGCCGGTCGGGGCGGCGGGAGCGAGCCTGTTCAGAGGGACAGAGAATCGTCAGTAGAGCGTGAGGCTCGACTCAGTCAGCTTCGGGATAGATATAGAGCTGAGAAATGTAAAAAGTAAATAAGTAAAAATGTTGTGTAAGAATATTCCAAAGATAGCAGGAAATCTTCATGGTATAGGGAAAGGGGAATTGTTTTACTTCAAATTTAACGCGTGTGGGCAGTAATGAATAAATCAAAACTACTGGATCGATTTTAATCATTTTTCAGTGAGTGACATAGGCTATATATTTTATACCCGTGCGAAGCCGAGGCCGGGTCGCTAGTTAAACATAAATTAAAAAGAAAATAATTCTTATATCTTATAAATTCTTTCGTAAAACATAAAACTTATTGTAAAAAAAAATCTATTGTATATTTTTGGTTAACTCAACTTTCACTACTGGGAGTTTTAGTGTTACGGAGCGTTTAGAGTTTTGGTCGGTTAGGGGATGCCGCATAAGACACTATACCTATAATTATACTTGTGTGTTACACGTTCAATATCAGGTATTGTTAATTCTTGTTATTTTGTTTGAATCACATATTTACCTTAACATTATGAACGACGGCCTCGTAGGGCTAGTGGTTAGCGTTTGCGGCCTCTTGCCGCGAGGTCTCAGGTATGCTTTCCCGGTCGAACACAAGTGTTATTAGTAGCACCGAGTTGGAACTGTGCCCGATGGACGCGGCATTGAATTTCTATTATCTACTCCGGCTCCACGAGGCACCTACGTGGTTCCGTTGAAGTTGACACCTACGCGTGACCTCTGCAGAGGAGAAGCAACCGCGTGGCGACTTTGACTTTCAAAATTAGACGGATCCTAAGGCCAGTGTACTGTACCATCCTAGACTCATAGAAACTCGGTGACCAAATCCACAAGAAAAGGCAATTAAATAATATTAAGTAGATACTATTTACTGTATTATGTGACGTCACTCGTTGAAAAGACAAACAATGCTTGTTGACCAGCCACCGCAGCCCTACACCTGCAGCTACGTGTCTTCGCAAACTGGAATAAACCAGATTTCCACACGTAGTGTATATGTTTTGAGAATAAACCGGACGAGATCGCAGTGCTTGTTTATAGAGGCGCTGGAGGTGAGCCACCGTGTAAACACTGATGGTTAGTGCCGATGTCTGAATAAACATACATACATTACCCACTGTGATCATTTGTCTTCATCATAATTAAATTTAAACTTGTAGAATTTTCATAGAAATATTCATTACTAGCTTCCGCGCGCGGCTCCGCCCGCGTGGTATGTCAATTAAAAGTAGCCTATATGTTAATCCAGACTATAAGCTACATGTGTGCAAAATTTCATCGAAATCGACCCGGTAGTTTTGGCGTGAAAGAGTAACAAACATCCATACATCCATACATCCATACTTACAAACTTTCGCCTTTATAATATTAGTAAGGATTGTATGAATTACACATAATTGGAAAATAATGATAAACACATACATTTCTCATATGTGGAGCTGTCCTTTTAGTTAGTTATTTAAATAAATATAACCATAATATTATTGCTACTCCGTAGGTAAGGTAGGTCCAGCCAGGGTTGGTCACTGTTACAAGACATACGATCGTAAAAACGTGCCGCCGCCATCGCTGAGACTGAGTTATGTGGTCCATTCGTTCGGCTGAGGCACCCTCCTCCCCGTCCCTCATACCAACGTTATTTAATACCCACAATTTTCACACTTCCCACATTATACCATAAGTTATCGAATTTTTCAGCTGATGACGCGCCATAGCCATGATTTGTCGTGTGCGATTGGAAGTTTCGTGGACACACATTTTCAGATTTACAGCACACGTATCGAGCTGTGAAAGCCAAATTGCTCACATGTTTTATAGCGAGGCGAGGGTCTAACTTCAGCTCGTTCGCACGGTCCACAAGACTTACAAATGCATGAATCTCCGGAAGTCGTGTGTCGCATAAAGCACTAGTTTCACGACGTTATTAATGTCGTAGAATTTCCCTCATAAAAATAACTGTAGGCGAGTTTTAATTAAAACTTTCATGGCTACAATTTTATTTAATGTTTCATTTTAACTTAATTTCCCCACAGAGAAATAATAGTTGTAACGATTATCGCGCTGCACGAATTTTAATCTGTGGAACATTTGTATATTATAATTGGCAATGTGTAGTGTCGCCTTGTCGTGTGCTGGTGTAAAGAAAGTACCAACATAAAAAAGGGAAATTACTAAAATTATCTAGGTAGATAAGAGTTTGATGTTTCGCCAGAAAAAAATATTTATGCTCTATATACTTACCCAATCTATCATTACGCACTAAAGTAAAAAAAAAAAAAAAAATATTTCCTTTGTTACCTTATACATAAGTTAACGTCTTGAGGTCTACTCGGCCAAGTAAGTATGGGAAGTCCCTCATAAACTTCTTAAGGGCCCAGTCATGAAATAAACGTAAAGAACATTTTATGCAACTCGCGGCTGTTTCACCCACTACTTATCATTATGCGCGGCGAATGAAATTCTATTTAAGAATATAAAGGTGCTTTCAGACTAGGAGGGTTTCAACCAGGCATAAAGAGCGATCGAAACGATTGCAGTACAATTTCGTTCCCAAAATTCTATAGCGCTATAATAGTCCTGTATGCGATTGAACCAAGAATGAGAGGTAACGCAGTAGCGTCAAGAGCTGAATAATGTTGATTTAGTTAGTAGCAGAGCACAGGCGCTCTGAAATAATCATGTGACTGGCTCCCTACTCGAGTTAGCTCTCTCGGAGCACACGATAATAAGCTTTAATACTTGATGCAGCTTCGGCGGAGGCTGCTTTATGAGCGGTGCGCCCTTGCGATGCGACCTACTGCCCTCCATTGTTCCACATATCTTTTTATTACATTTTAGGATGTTACACTCACTTTACGGAGTAGTTTTATCTTGTGCAACTTCGAACTGCTCATGCCTTGGTATAACTTATGTGCGTCCATATTCGAATGTTATTGTAAATTTGAAAGTTAGTCACGAGTTTGATCAAAAACGGCTTTTATCTTGTCTATTTTGCAGGAATTGGTATATAAAAAATATATTTAAAATAAAAATATATTTATTTCCCCAAACAATTAAAATACAAATATAAAATAATAGCAACAATAAAACTTATTTCTAGTGTATCTTAGGGGCTATAAAAAAACTGTAATTGTGAGACTGGTGCCTAAACTAGATACAACAGTTTGTATCTATATTTATAGGTCACCAGGAAACCCACGTAACCAGTAAACACGAGTAGGAACGAGTACATTATATTTTATGAATCCTGGCTCTCAAGTCTTTTTACAAAAGAATATGGAATTGAGAGGCAGTGTGGCCTGTTTGGTGATCAGGGCAATGTACACGCTAGAGAGCATACATATATATAAACAAAAAGAAACAAAATAAAAACTACATTATGGATTAACTACTATTTTATTGGCCAACATCTCCACGGTAAGATGTCAATATTAATATCGCCAAGAATAGACACAGTTTTAAATGATGATAAATTACATAAAACTTCATACAAACAATCTGTGAACACATCTGTGCTAGTGAAGGATGGCGAACGATAAATTGCCACAACAGCAAGGTCGCTTTTAAATTTGCATACTAAGACCGAACCTTCATTAAATCTAGGGCATTCAATATGACATTGTATGTTGCTTTTTACGAATATTACTACGCCATCATTTTGATTAATGTTTACATTGGTACTATGCGTCATAGCCAGCCATCGGTGGAATATTCGACACTTTGCTTAACCAGCACTCTGACGAAATTATGAGGTCGAAAGTACACTTAATGTCCGCTAACAAAACTAAGAGTTGATTAAAATTACGATTTATGCTACGTATATTCATATGAAAAATCTTAATACGCGAGTTTTTATTACCTTCCAATATAAGTAGAGTTGTGTTTGTACAGAGTAAATTTTATATACGAGGTTATACGGAGTATATCTGGTATTGGTTATACAATTTAAATCCTGTTGCTTATTAATATTTAACATTCGATCTTTCAATTTTAATTATGAAAGTTAAAAAATAATATTTGGGATATTTCATGTTAATGTCAAAAATCTTTTATCGTGCGTTGGACAGGCCAGTATGCGGCGATCGCTCAAACATTGCCATTTTTACAAAGCTATAGGTACTACGCTCTTGACCGAGTATGTGACGAATCCTTCTATTCACATTTAGGTTTTTCTCTCACGGCTTTGAGGTATAAATTTAATGTACACACGGCTACCGATCATCCTATACATTTAAGTATGAGCTGGTCGCGCATTGCACGGAAAGTCTATACAACGCGAGCCCATCTTATACTGCTTTCGTTCTCGCACCATCTTGTTTAATTATGTTTGTTTTGCTTTTAAACGTTACTGGCGAGGGTGCATTAGAGCCGACCAGAGCATTCATCATGGCGCGGCCATAGACTAAAGAATTACTGCCGCCACCGCTGCATCGCACTTAAGTACCTACATTACTTGCAGCTTCCTGACGCTGTTGCCACAAAATCTGCTCTTAATTATATTCTTTAAGATTCCTCATTTTATTTATATGAATAAGTGTTAAGGATTTCAGGTGAAAGTGTCCAACCAAACGTGGTTTTGAAGTTAAATAAATGGCGCATAAAAATATGGCTAACACATAAAATAACATAATGCCAATATTACCTAGAAAAGTGTGGCAGAGTAAATAAAAACACCCACTATTCACCTGTTATATTTAAGTCACAATTCCAATGCCGCACTGCTATTAAAAAAATCATGATGGATAAAACCAATAAAACACTTTGGCCCGACCGGGAATCGAACCCGAGACCTCCCAGTGAGCCTCCCTGTAGGGTACGTTACCTACGCTGCTAAGTAGATGCTGTAGATGCTAAATCAAACACTTCGATAACCCGGTAAATCCGTTTATTACTATAAAAGTGCTTAATGCTATTGATGACGATGGACGATATTTGCTTAGCTAATACGAACGAATGCACCCGGTTGCTGTCCGAATATGCACTGAGGTCGCCGCGCACTTGAGGCGGCCGTATTATATAGCTTGATCAGCAATAAGGTGTTCGATCGTAAATATTGCATCGAACATGCTCTCGAGGGGAGAAAATGAGATGAAGTAAGATAAGTTAGTAACAATAAAAAGAGTTACGTGAATATGAGCTATGCTAATGAAGGTTAAGACAATGCTATTTTTTAGATGAATAACAAGATGAAAACAATACAGTTATATAATATAGTTACTAACTAATACAGATACTCAAACGGTTGAGTTAGCTATTAAAAATCCATTTTGTCTTTTCGCGATTGGAGACGTTGAAGTATCACGCTTCTTTAAACGCAAACTAGACCACTTTTTAGAGAAGCTATGCTCACTACGCGGTTTGCACGCACAATCACTCGTGATCCCTTTATCGGATCGAGGTACATCGAACGCACTAACACTAGGACTTGGTTCGGCTTGGTTGATGCTCACTTGCACTCTAGTGGGCATGCTTTCGGGGCGTACTGGAGGGACCGCGGCACTGCCGTGCTTGCGCCTCCAACACAGGAACCACAGGATCGCTGCTACTGCTGCTGCTAACAGCCCATACGACACTGTATATAGATGAATATCATGCGTAGTAAGGCTCTCTGTCTGCTGCGCTGAGTCTTTCATAGACTTAATTTCTTCTCCGAGATTCTTCAAAGAATCGTTGATATGTGAACTCTCACTCTCTAGTGCTTCAATATTTTGGATAGGTAGCGTAAGGTTATTGACTATATGGTCAATGGGCGTAAGCTTGGTTTCTAAAACGTTCAACTTAAGATTCAGCGTACTTTCCGATTGTTGATATGAATAAAGTGTGATGTCACGACCTTTAACAATGCACTGCTTCGTAAGCTGAATAAGTCCGGCCTTGCTGACTTGGCGTGTGTGTAGTTCATTGTCGCACATAATCTTCAAAGAGTATGAGTCACAACAGAAGTAAAAATAGGTAGAAAGGTCGTGCAAACGAATCCATCTATTTTCACAGCTTGATTTTGTTAATTTACATGACGATAAATCTACTTTCTCACAGAATTGTTCTTCTGGAATCAGACTCATGACGGGTCCCAGTAGATGACAAATGTAAGTATCTTCTTGATATTCACAGTTTTGGAAGTCATTATGGTTTGCTGACAAATAGGTATCTCTTCTAAGGTTGATCGCTACGTATTCTGATAATGGTTTTACAATGACCATGCTTCTGTTGATTTGAACCGGTATTGGTATCAAATTGTACAGCTGAAACGTGTCTCTGCTAATCAGAGGTAAGGTAATTTCAAATATAAAATATTTGTCGGTCATTCTAGCTTTGACTTTCAATAATTTATATATTGCGTGCAGGTTTGTTTGAATATTATCTAACGGCAATGCTAGTTCCTTAGATAATTGACTGGACACGATTTGCAACTCAGCTTGAAGTTGATTTGGTGACAAAAGATGAAGATTTATCTGACCGTGATAGATTTCAGTCATTGTGTCTAGCAACGTATCTTGTATTCGCTTTAAGTTCTGAATCATATTGTTTGTTGCTAATGCTGCTAATGTAAAGTCTTGTTGAATAGACATTATATTAAACTCTTTTTGTAATGTGTTTGTGAAGCTGTCTAAATAATTGAGATGTTTGTTAATGATCTTATGTTGCTATGTTATTTAATATTTATTTTATTTTAATATGTTATATTCTACCTCTAAGACTGATGTTTGTTTCTGATACAACTGAGTGATATGGGTCATATTACTACGTACTAGGTCAATGTCACGCTGGTATTTATTTGCGAAATCCTGATCAAGTATACCGAATAGAGTATTAGATAACGAACCTACTGCGTTTATAAGACCGCGTCGAATTCGCGAGCTACTTAAATGTTGTTGATTCGATAACAGCTGATTATAGTATTGAAGTTCGTTATACTCATGTTGTACTTGCAGCGTGATGATATGACAATGGCTTTGATTTTTAATTTTATCGCAGGTTTGCTCGAGATATTTAGTAAATTTTGTTACAGCAATATCTCCCTGCCAGAACGGCGACATATCGTAATAAGTTACGATTTTCCACTTATCACGAATAAGCTGCATTTTGCCTAGAGGATCAAAGTGTAATGTTTGATTGATGGCAAACGATGTAAAATTAAAAGACGCTTCAGATAAAGTTATGATATTGATAAAAAATAAAAACATTAGAGCGAGATTAAATATAGATGTACAACTGCTAATCCGCTCGCTTTTGCTTATTATAATATTGCTTTGTTGATTTACAGCTTTGATATTTTGGTGGCATTGTTTGTCCGCTACTTTTTCATTAATAGGTAATATCGATAGTTTTACGATTGGACGCTTCATATAACCATTTTTTGTTTTTAAAGTTACTACTCTGACAACTCCGTCCTTTCCTGGGTGAACATCTACTACCCGACCGACAGGCCATTTTCCAGAATGGATGTTGTCGTCATGAATAGTGACCATGTCTCCTACTTCAATATTCTTATGCGCTTTTAACCACTTAGTACGGACAGACAACTGACTAAGATATTCAGTTTTCCACCGTTTCCACAGATCCTGAAACATTTTATTTACCATGTACCATCTAGTTCTAGCATCTTGAGCTGTATCTATGATTGTTAGACCCGCACGGCTTGTTAGAAAATGTGCTGGAGTCAGAAAATCAATGTCATCGATATTCTCAGAAATTGCACATAATGGTCTGGTATTCAGGCTGGCTTCTATCTGTGATAATAAGGTGCTATATTCCTCAAAAGTTAAGGCTTGCTCACCGATGACCCGTTTTAAATGCTGTTTTAGGCTTCGAATCGAGCGCTCCCATATACCAGAAGCACTCGGCCAGCTAGGACAGGTCCGTTTCCATTCTATTCTCATCTCGGTGATTTCTTTATAAAAAGAATCGCTAAAGATTTGCTCTAGCTGTTGCTGCTCTTCTTGTAATATTTTATTGCCACCCACGAAATTAGTTCCGTTATCGGAATAGATATATTTCGGGGCGCCTCGTCGCGCTGCCATACGACGTAAAGCTGCTATAAATGACAAACTGCTTAGATCAGAAACTAACTCTATATGTACTGCTTTTGTAACCATGCAAATAAACAAAGCGATATTTACCCTTTGGATGTAGTTATACCTCTACCTTTGTTGGCTTTCACTCGAACAAATCCGGTGAAATCAACTCCAGTATGATAAAATGGGGGTGCTGGATTTGTTCTAAAATCCGGTAAATCTCCCATTATTTGGTTCATTTTTCTAGGCTCTTGTTTTTTGCAGGTTACGCAGTTACGAAGCTGTTTTTTAGTTGCTCGATTACCTTTAATTATCCAATAGTTTTGCCTCAATATAGATAAGCTAAGTCGAGGTCCACCATGGAAAGTGAGCTCATGTGCTTGCTGAATAAGAAGCTCTGTTAATCTTCCGCTATATGAAATTATAATGGGATATTTCATATCTGAGCTAATGTTAGCATTTTTAAGGCGACCGCCGACTCTTAAAATACCATCTTTGTCTAAAAACGGATTTAGATTTAAAAGTTTGCTATTAGACTTAAGTTGTTTATTTTGAAGTAAATCTGCAATATCAGATTCAAAGTCAATGCGCTGTACGTTTTTAATTATTACTAACTTTGCTTTGCGCAGCTCGAGTAATGTGATATAAGACGGTCTCTGCTTACGATTCGGTGCGATTGCACGCAATAACCAAGCAACAATACGATTTACTTTAATGAATGAGCTATGTTTATTTAACAAGTATTCAATGATGCTATTATTAGAATCGTGTTGTTGAACGTTTACGAGTTGTTTACGTATCTCTTGATCTGTCGTATATTTTGATAGCTCCTGCTTAGGCTCAAAATTGACATTTGACAGCCAGGATGGCCCTCGCCACCAAAGTAAACAATCTTTTACTTGTGAAGCGGAGAGGCCTCTACTTGCCGAATCGGCGGGGTTTTCTTTAGTTGATACGTAATGCCATACATCTGACGGTAAAATGCTAGTGATTTTAATCACCCTATTTGATACAAAAGGTTTCCATCTGTCTGGGTTACCTTGGATCCAACTAAGAGTGACTTTGGAGTCACTCCAAGCGTATATCTTGTGCTGAATGCTATTTGAGAAGCTACTTATTATTTTTGATAAGAGTTTTGTTAATAATTCCGCAACACACAGTTCTAATCTCGGTAATGAAACCGATTTGCTATTAGGTATTAATCTCGTTTTTGCTGCGACTAATACCACTGAGGCTGCGTTTAGAAACTCTTTCTGCTCATCAGACGCTAGCTGCTTAAAAGTCATCATCGCTAAAAACGGGGCTGAGTTTGTCCCGTACGATATTGTAGTCAGCTGATATGTTGCTATTGGCTTGTTTGAGTGTTCTCGCCAAACAATTTGTTGAAGACATTGATCGTCTTCGGCCACAAAAATTTGGCGATACATCTTTTCGATGTCAGCCGTGTACACAAAGCGATATATCCTCCACCTCAGTAATAATTCCTGAAGGTCTTTTTGTAAGTTTGGACCTTTGTACATAAGGCCGTTAAGGCTATACCCAGTGGAGGTTTTAGCTGACGCGTTAAACACGACTCTTAGCTTTGTGGTACAAGAATCATCGCGTTGAACAGAATGATGTGGTAAAAAACATTCTTGCTGCTTATTATTAAAAGTGATTTGCTTCATATGACCTAATTGTTCATATTCACTAATAAATTGCTTATATTGCTGTGCTAAATACTCATTCTTGCTAAATTTCCTTTCTAAATTCCTAAATTGTGCTATGGCAATGTCTTTTGATAACCCTAATTTTTCACTTAACTGTTGCTTAACTGGTAATCGAACCTCATAACGACCGCTTTCTAATCGTTTTGTGGTTGAGGTGTAATAGTCAACACAATGCTGATCTTCGGTTGACATATCACTTTGCTGCTGAATATCCTCAATCTGCCAGAATTGATGAATATCCTCTGTATTGTTTAAGACAACGTTACAGTGAAAGGTATTGATTCCACCGCACAATATCCACCCAAGCTGCGTTTGCTGAGCTAAGGGTGATGCTGTATTTGAATCCTTTATTGTACCACCCAACATGATGAGCGAGTACACGTCTGCCCCGAGCAATAAGTCTACAGGACGACTTGTGTAAAATTCAGGATCAGCTAAGTTAATATGCTCTAGATGTGCCCAACAAGGCTTTGTAAAGGACTTGTTAGGTAAATTCTTTATTAAATTTTGCATGATTAAAACATCAACATTGAATTTATAGCTAGAATACAGTGATTGACAAATTAAATTTAGTTTTCCTTTACAACCACTGTCCTTTTCTCCAATGCCATAAACTACGCCATTAAATTGTTCCCGCTTTATCCCTAACTGTTGTGCTGCTCTTTCCGTAATTAAGGATAATTGCGAACCCTGATCTATCAGAGCTCGTAACACTATCTGTGAGCCGTCTACCGATGTCACTTTTAACAACGCAGTTGCTAATAAAATTTCGTTAATTTCTTGCTGAGATGCATGCACGTTTCCGCTATTTTGCTGATCATTATCACGTTGCTTATTAAAATTTTGTTGTTTAGCACCGGATGTTGATTTTTGTTGTTCAAAACATTCATGTAATACGGTATGATGATTTTTAAAACACTTGCGACATCTTTTTGTGGAATAGCATTTATTTCCATTGTGACAAAAAATGCAATTGATACAATATTGCAAGTTGTTTACAGTTTTTAGTTTCACATCGTTCGGCATTTCTAAAAATTTATTGCAATTATACAAATTATGTTCTTCGGAACAAATTGCACAATTGTTTTTCGACACGTGTAACGATTTCGTAATTGTTTTTGTCGGTTTCGAATTGCTATCGTACGATTTATTATAATAATAAGGTTTTCTATTATTAGAAAATGGAACGGATGAACTAGCTTGCTGATGAGGTGATGATTGATTTCTTGGAACAATATCTTGTCGCCGACGAGCTGTCTCTAGGCTAGTGAACTTATTCTCCAAGAAATCAAAGAACTCTTGGAGTACAGGTAATTCCCGAGAGTTTTTTAGTGACTCAATGTACTCAGAATAAGATTCACCATCCAACTTTTGCGACAAAATATGCACTAATAGAGGGTCCCACGTGCTTATGTCTATGCCTAAATTCTTTATAGCGTGAAGACTCTCTAAAGTAACATCATGTAATTTTTTAATTGCTGAAAATGATTGTTGCTGTATATTAGGCAGATTCATAAACACATTTATGTGCGATGTAAAAATAAACTTTTTGTTATTAAAACGATGATTTAAAATTTCCCAACAAACAGTATAATTATCAGAACTTATTGGGAGATGCTGTATTAAACGCTCTGCTTCACCTTTTACCTTGCTCTTTAAGAACTGCATTTTTTGAGCGTTAGACAATGCAGTATTCTTGTCTATGGCCTCATTAAATAAGTCCTTAAATGAAACCCATTGATTAAAATTCCCCATAAACACAGGGATGTCCATTTGAGGGGTTGCTTTCGTGTGGTGTGTGGTAGACCACATTTTTGAATTAATGGACTTTTTCAATCGGTTATACGTCTGCTCATGCTTAGTAAACTGAACTTCATAATTTGGGATTTCATCGGACTCGCCTACGATTTCCCAATGAAATTTATCTATGGCACTCCAGCGGTTTTTTAAAATCTGAAGAGCATCCTCAAACTCCCATTTGTCAGCTAATGACTCCAAATCTATGTTACTTACTGCTCGCTCAAACGCTTTAAAATTGACAGACTGCTTGTGGAGCATGTCGTCAAGCTTACTAGATGATCCTCTCGATACAGTAATCGGAGGCGCTGCTGATACTTGCTGTGGAGGCTGTCGCATTGAAGCACCAGCTTCACCTAATTGCTCAAAGGTTGAAGTCTGACTTTGCTGGCTCAACTCTTCTTGACGGCTATTGATAAGAGATTTTATCGTCAAGTAAAGTTCACGTGTTTTGTCATACTCAAAGTTAAGAAAATATGCGTGGTTTGACCTTTCATAAGGGACCATTTTCTCGTTGTTCAACTCAAATCGTTGCCAGTGCTGCTCAAGTTGCTTTAGCTTATTATGGCAATAATCAAAAGTTTTACGCTCTACGCTATCCTTTTTAAAATTAATGAGCATCTTGTTGATACTCTCCGCAATCTCGGATTGAGAAAAAAATAGACTCTCCATCTTGAGCCTGCTGCTAGTTACAAAAGTCGTTAGAGTAAAAGAACGATCTTACTTTGAACTGTTAGACCGTCGAAGGTTGCTCTCGACGATGTTGAAGTTTGAGCTGTGGGCTCGCTGCTGCTGGAGTTTGAGCTGTGGGCTCGCTGCTGCTGGAGGTTGAGCTGTGGGCTCACTGCTGCTGTGCGTACCTCTTAAAAAGTACTGCTGGAACTGTTCCTGGTTGTACTGAGTGCTCTCAGTACTAGCTGCTACATATACCTCACGGACACTGCTAGATAGTTCGCTTATTGTTCAATGTTCGAGTCACTTCACTTGTCGATATATAGTCCCGCTAGAACTATTTTCCCGATCGCGAAGTCTTTCAAAGGATCGAAGGACCAAAAATGTAGGGTACGTTACCTACGCTGCTAAGTAGATGCTGTAGATGCTAAATCAAACACTTCGATAACCCGGTAAATCCGTTTATTACTATAAAAGTGCTTAATGCTATTGATGACGATGGACGATATTTGCTTAGCTAATACGAACGAATGCACCCGGTTGCTGTCCGAATATGCACTGAGGTCGCCGCGCACTTGAGGCGGCCGTATTATATAGCTTGATCAGCAATAAGGTGTTCGATCGTAAATATTGCATCGAACACTCCCTCTACACATCACTGGACCAACGAGGCAGTTGTAATAGTCTGCCATAACATATTATAATATTATATGAATTATATTTTCACATTCGCCATTAGTAATTAAATACAGAATATGCTTATTAAATCATGGTTTGGAAGCTCGTCGTAATTACGTGTCTAAAGATATAGATAAGGTATTTATTGAATGAGTTAATCCGCCATGAGAGGCACGATCGCTTGCTTATTTGTGCGCCTTTGATGTGTCAGCACTTAGCGCGTCGTGCGAGTGATCCACATATTCAATTAAACGTAATGAGCGAGTACACACGGCTACGCGTCAACAGATTCATTGCCGGTGTAAGATGGTCCCGCATCGGATATGCGCCCCGTGCAATGCGAGGGCAGCTTGTACTGGAAACGTATCCCTATACAACGACGCGACAGTGGCGCCGCCGCGGTACATCCACAGGAGCCATTATCAAACTACTTATAATTATGTTATTTGGTACTCCAACGTGTGGCAGTGAAATTATGAACCTATTCATTTCATATTTTTACTAAACTATTAAAAAATATGTTGTCACGAGTTCAAGTCAAGCAATATTTTGAATGCGATACACAAAAAGTGCTTTCGCACATGCACAGGTTACAAGAACGTAAGTCAGTATTAGATAACAGTCCGAAGACTGTTAAACTCGAAAGTCGAACTCGAAAGTTAGACAAGCAATTATGTATGTTACTCATGCTGTGTATCTCGCATCAATAAAAGTACAACTGAAATGAACAAAGATTCTTGTAAAACACTTAATGCTAAAAAGCGTCATGTTCACTCAAATCAATTGCCGGTAGTAGTACTACTAGTATTATATTATCTGTGGTAGTACAGAGAGTACGAAGGGTAACAATCAGTGAAATTACCAAATCATGGCTTTCAGCGAATCCTTGTAACATGTTTCTGTATCGCGCCTACACGAGTCTTCGTAAAATTATACTTTGAAGTACGAAGCGGAGTAATATGGGTAATTTGTTTGATAGGCACACCTTAAATGTTATTACTTCTCCCTGGCGCGGGTGCGAGGTGGCAAGCGGGGGGCGTGAGGTGGGCATTAAACAAAACACGAATAAACAAGTACAAAGCTCACTATGAAGAAGTTCGCTAAGCCGTTTTATGGCGCGTCTGCAATAAAACTAATCTTTATGTAGTGAGTCCCCGCTCTCTGCTCGCTGTGTGACCCACATTTAAGTTGGAGGAAAGAGCGCCGCAAAAACCGGATAACGACGACATAAGTCATCTAAAAGCCATACAAAAAAGTTTTCCTCAGCTTATATTGGAGTCGGACGACGAGCCTCGATCGACGCGAACTTCCCACCCGCTCCGCCAGTCCGCCTGATTCCACCCCGATATTATATTCAGTGCCTTGATGAGCCTCGCTTCCAACTACTCACATCCAATGTAATATACCAATTTACTTCATTGAACTCCGCCGTGGTTTATCGGCACACTAAAATGTTATATTTGATCATATTACACGGCCCTGCCTGCGTATGCTTATTACGTTTGCTTTCCAAATGTTCTGGCAATAGCAGTGCGTGGAGTGTGCACTCGACATCAAACGTTTCAAACATAATGATCGTACAATGGGACGCGAGCAGTCGGCGGCGCTAATGCGACAATTAGTCGCATGTGTAATGCCGGCCGCGACTGGTTATGATCGCATGAAACGTGCGGCCACTCCATGCGAACGACCAGCGATTTTAATAAGGTGTAGCGAGCGCTGGCGACTATTGTCGATGTCGAGCGAATTACACGATGATTCGAGCGAACCACTCGAAGCTCGGCGTTTGGCTACTGCGCGCGACATTAATGTCGCATGCCGCTGATTTACGCCCCTGTGTCGCTGCGCACATTGCATTATACCATTTGTTTGAAACTCACGATAAAAATTGATATTATGCGTTTGCTCAGTCTGCTTTATTGCTTCATCTGATATGGGGTGAATCGATTCATCGCCTCGTTTATTTTATAGTATAAATCATGCAGACATACTTGAAGTAATTTTCGGGTATGTTGAATGAGATATTTATTATATTACTGTTGATAGCTATAATTTACGGAGAGCTTTTTATATCTAAATAATACCTACAACATCAGATGATTGCGTTCCACATGAGCATATTTCTATTTGAGTGTTTCCATTTATTTATTTTTTATTTATTAACATTTACAAAAGCCATCTGAAAAAAATTAACATCTTAATGCGTTGCTTAAAGGTTTGCCTGCAGCGCACAAAAAAACCACAGAGGTTTGCCTGCAGCGCATTTGGACACGGAAAAATAGGTCTGATCCTAACCAAGGACAGCCACGAAAAAACATATTGCAAAAGAAAAAAGCTACGAAAGCTCAAATGATTTCGATCTTTCACGCACAAAATAATCGCTGCGTTTGTTGTAGGCGCGGCGCTGACGGTCGAGCTCGCCCGGAAGCCGTGCCGCCGCCGCTCGCAGCGCGATTGATGACTGCAGCTTAAGCCTGAACGCTGCTCGCAGATTTATCTCACGCATTTTTTAGCTCCATACCACTGAGCAACACACACCCTCACTAAATTTATACTCATTTGTTCAGCCAAAGATTGATCGGTAAATGATATCGCACAAATTTTATTTATTTTTGATACAACTTAACATCACGCCTATATTACCTAGATGGGTGTGGCAGAGGTGTTTAACACCCATATTTCATTTGTTATGTTTAGGTCCCATGGGGTAGGGATTGAGCCTTTCGCCATCTACCAGTCACAATTCCATCTCCGTGCTGCTGAGAATTTCCTGACGGAATTTTCAAAAAATATCAAATCCAACCCGAGACTTCGCGGTAAGACCCATACGCTAACCACTAGACCAATACGGCGGTATTTCTTTTTAGACTTCATAAAAGCCCATTTATCATAGTACATCAATAATGCTATTGATGTACTATGATAAATGGGCT
Organism: Hypena proboscidalis; assembly: GCA_905147285.1. Lineage (NCBI taxonomy): Eukaryota > Metazoa > Arthropoda > Insecta > Lepidoptera > Erebidae > Hypena > Hypena proboscidalis. Next base: position 336,644 of record LR990127.1, read on the forward strand.
TTTATGAAGTCTAAAAAGAAATACCGCCGTATTGGTCTAGTGGTTAGCGTATGGGTCTTACCGCGAAGTCTCGGGTTGGATTTGATATTTTTTGAAAATTCCGTCAGGAAATTCTCAGCAGCACGGAGATGGAATTGTGACTGGTAGATGGCGAAAGGCTCAATCCCTACCCCATGGGACCTAAACAAGAACATTTAAGGATTATCTGCGGAGTTTGTTCCATTTCCCAATTAATAGGATTAAGCGCTTCAATCTTTTAGTTCATCTAATTATGGAGGGCTCGGGCATTGCGTCGGCCATCGGTCGATCGACTCATTGCCAAGGATTAGCGCTTTACTCTTGTATCGCACGAGCCGTAATTGCATACGATACAGATTTATATATCATCAATCAAATATGTCGCGAGAAATAAAGAAATTCCAACAAACCTCATAGAGATTGCAAAGCTTTATTCGAAAGTTATCCGCGCGGCATCTTCAAAAAGCTTGATTTACAAGTCGTAGGAATAAGTTTAAAACATCGCTTCAAAGCAAACTAACAGTAAGATGTATAAACATGAATCGAATTACTGTAGATGGGGCGCGAGATAGGCGAGGCGGTAAGCCGGCCGCGGCGAGAGGTCGTCGCCGGAGTTGGCTGTGGAGTTCGCGCACTCGGCTTTGAGTAGGTCGGGTAATGCCGAGAAAAGTTTGGTGGCGCGATAACGTGTGTGTCGTCGCGATTAGTGCGATTCTATCACACATCCATCCGCGAACTCTCAGCCTAACGCCAAAGACACACACATGCCAAAGTAACACTTAACGCTTTGATATTGGGAATCTATTTTGAATTTCGAATCTACCTGATGTTATTGTGCTGTATTAAATAGTATAACCTTTTCTACCTATATATTTTAATTAACTGAACATATTTTGAACTATTACATATATTTATTTAAAATCTATACATCTATACAAATTTAATTTAATTTTATTTGGAAAACTTACAGCTATAAACTTACAGATTAACAGAAAAAATGAAGGCCATTTACAAGTTTCCACAGATAGAAATAAAGAAAATAGATAAATACAGGTCGGTACAGAGTATGGCATAACAGATAAATAAACAGATATATGAATACAAAATATTAAATACAAAAAAATTAAATAAACAACATATCAAATCTAGAAGGAAAAAATACAAAATTCATATGATGGATACAAAATCAAATTATAAATAAAGAAAATGGAGAACAAGTAAATACCGCAGACATCAGCCGAAAAAGATTTTTACCAATATACGCTTTAGATGAGCAACACTGGTATGAAATAGATCCAAGTCATAGTCACGTGCTAAGCAATTGTATGATCTACAAACTCGAATAAAAAGAGTTACATACCTACTCCGAGCTTTGCGAATCAAAATAACATTTTTTAAAAGCATTAGACAGTGCAGATATTATTATTCTTCTTTAATGCCTACATTCTATAGATGGGATATCTTAGGATTTGAATGTGTAAATCAATCGATAAATCATCAAGGGTCCTTTGGCTTGGCGATCTTAGTAGAAATCAGCAACTTTCACTTTCTAAATATAATTAAGAAGACAAGATATAATTATTTTTGGAGTCAGAGTGCACTTGTTTGCATTTCGTCTACTTCAGTCAATCTCATTATCAGAAACACTACCATTTTGCATTAATATTAACTACTAAATGCTGCACATTAAACATTGTAGCTTGTTCTTTAAACTCATTTAGGAGCATAAATGTACGAAATATCAAATAAAACAGTAAAGTGTGCGGCCAACGTTCCCGTCGCGCTAGCTACGCTCGCCAGGCGGCGCTCGCCACTTACAAATTGCTATTAAAAGCTCGAATTAAAATTAAATTGACTAACTGGAGCACAAGAGTACATCTCTCGCTGTGAATTTTACGCCGCTCGCTCTCGACAATCATTTTGTTCTTTAACAAGTACTTAAATAGCATAATGATATCAGGCCACTGCTGGCGCGGTTGGATTCGGGTCTCGTTTAACAGGAAGGCCTCTCGCTTCGCTCATTGGCTACATTTAATATTGGAACGACAAGAATGCTTTGTATAAGTTTTGGGTGAGGAGTTAACTTCACTGTTTGAGTTTTATTGTAACTATTTGATTAATTGTCAATGGACATTTGATCAAAGCAATATATAATATATTATGTATTTCTCCTTATTTTGCCTAACTAAGGGTTGAAATAGTTATAGTGAATACTGAAATATTTTTGCGTATTTGAAAATAAATTCAGTGGTTTCAGTGTACGGGATTTTTATGAAAATTAGCCATGGATTTGTTACAGTTAGAGATTGAAGAAAACCACGTTGTTATCCATATATTGATCTCGCAAGCATAATGTATATGGACACAGTATTAGAAAACATTGTTTGTAGAAATAATTAATTACTAAAATGTATTGTAAAATTATTCTTACTTTGAGCCCAGTGTAAGTATCTAGTTTAGCAAAGTAATTATAAACTACTTCATCCGAAAGCCAAATTTAGCAAATGACTATCTGAAGACAGCAACCATCTCGAAGTTCCTTATCCCGTAAAGTATTTCTAGACGTTTTGATACAAGACCTAGAAAGCGACTAAGAAGCAAAGCGTCTTGTATCTTGCGGCGAGTGTCCGCCTTTAATTCAGACAACAGAGTACGGAGGGCGCCTCGGGACTACGCGCCCTTTCAACCGCGCCAAATACTTAAGCCTCTCAGATGATGTAATGTGTAAGGATGCCAGCTCCTGAACTATGCGAAGTAAACGTCGTGCAAGACGCGCTTCGATATTCCAATAATGTTGCCATGGCGACGCGCCCATTGCTTGGAGGTCAGGCAGTAATCGCAGAGATTTGCACAGATTTCATTGTGCTGGATCGTTTGCCTCGCAAGTACTGGTTAGCGACTTTTCGGAGAACAAGATTCCAATTGATTGATTGCTTCAGACAATACGTTTGAAAGATGAATGAGCAGTCATTTATGACACATGTACTATAACATACCCTCCACCAGGCTACAGACCGGATCGGCTGGAGACAGTCCGTTGCTCGTCTGAAATGGAGTCACGATCCTCAGTAATGGGGGAACGATTAAGCAGAGAAGAGACTATAACATAACATAACATTACACCTATATTACCTAGAAGGGTGTGGCAACACCCACATTTCACCTGTTATGTTTAGGTCCCATGGGTGAGCCTATCGCCATCCACTGGACACAATTCCAACTCTGTGCTGCCTGCTGAATTTCCTGACGGAAAGTTCACAAATAACATTTTGCCCAACTCTGGAATCGAACCCGAGATCTCACGGTGAGAGGCGCATACGCTAACCACTACACCACCGTGGCAGAAATTTACCAAAAGTCCATGATAATGAACATGTTTTATGTGATAACACCTTTTAGTATCATATTTAATGCAAATAAAAAATTGAATCAAATTTAATTATTTATATTAAACAAAAAAATACTTTTTATTTATTTACTTCTTGCACATGACGTGTGTGGAACGGCGAATTTAATGCTATGGAATTCATAACCAGGAAATTTTTGGGTGATACATCATTTTTTTATTAATAAAGGTGGATGTCCCAATTGGATAACTTTTCCTGAATGATAAATTTACTCCAAAATCGCATCTCTAGTATGAAATACCCTTACCGTGGTTACTCAATAACCACAGCGATGCTGTATTCATTGTAATCGCCCGTGAGGCGTCCCCTAATGAGATTACTGCCTAATACCGCTTATACAGACGCAGGGCAGCCTTCTCCCCTGACAAAAAATCTCTCTAATGTAGGATTACGGACAATACGTTTTGACTATAGCAGAGTTATATCGACAATGCAATGCTCTAATAGAAATATTGTTTGCTTTATTTTTATACAACGATCTATAAATACAGGATGTGCATGACATATTTTGACCCTTATAATTGACGACATCGATTGGTGCCATACAAGAAGATAATGCTACTTTTTGGATAAGCTGGTTCTAAACCTATACCCTAGAGATCAAGTCATAACGAAACCTATGATTTATTTACTTTAAAAAAATCTGTCTACTGTTGTTAGTCTCCAAATATCATAACAATACATACTGTATTTTGCTTATCACTCAACGTGTAAATGAAAAGCTCAGTATAACCAGTAAATATGTGCACCAAATTATCATGGCAACGGTTTCAGTTGATGTTCACGATCCAATTATTTCTCAAATGCGTAAAATTTTTCTCTTGAATATATTGTTAAAGTTCACAACAAATTCGTTGCACAAAACCTTCGCAGGAATGCCTGTATGAAAATAACTCATCTTGTCGGCTGTTACATTTATTCGAATTAAATAATTTATACTTATTCGCATCGGGGATAATCGCGACGCACAAGCATGTGACGACGTCGACGATTCACCGCTCGGTGCGGTGCGGCGTGGTACGATGCGGTGCGGTGCGACGCGGCACATTCCGTGCCAGGCGAAAATTAACGTCAAAAGCATGCGCAGCATTTTAAACCGTGACAACCGCGCGATTTCATGCATTATATGACTATCAAAGGTGATGCAATTATATGAGCAAGAAAAGGTCGTTGTGAAAGTATAATATTTGTGATGGTGATTTATATCAGTGATATGACGTCTCATTGCCAATTAAATTAATTTTTAGTTTTTATCGATTCAAAACCACTTCAGCTTTTTATTGAATTTTAATGACAAAAAAGTAAGGTCCCCTAAAATGTATCCCAGACAATTTGTATAGGTTAGGTAGTTATCCATACATAATATATTTGTTAAATGTACTATCAATGCTAAATAAACTTGAACATTACATAGGTATTCAATTAACCAATGATACGCTTTCGTGTATTACATCATAATTATGTGTACTGAATGTTCGTATCTATTATTATCATTATTTACAGTACATACATATTATATTAATATGTACAGTTTGATTAGTTCTCAATAGTATTGATGTTTCAAGGAGGAGAGTGTGTGCGTGTATAAACCAGTCAATAGACGGGGCCGTCGATATGCTTTGACGAATATTTGACAACGCATTGAGATATTGTCACAAAGTAAATCTATTTTAAGATAAATTTGACATAATTTAAAGATAATAGCCATCGTACGTTGTTTTTTTGTGATTTTAATTTGATAACGATATCATAATGTAAGTTTTTTTTTTGTGATTTTAATTTGATAATGATAGTCGTTCGTTTTCATGTAGGCTAGAAAATGCTTGGTTTTAAAACATCAACATCTATATTTATTACCCAGAAGAATGTAAATTTCAGCTGTTAGGGTTAGGTCCCTTGTAATCCTATCGCCATCCACCGGGCACAATTTTAACTCCACCCGAACCGAGAATCGAGCTCGAGATCTCAACCACTAGATCAACGATCAACGAGGTAGTATAGTTGGTATTAAGACATTTTAAAGAATACAATTTCAATAGCAAAACGTAATAAATTCAAAAATGTGATTGCATCGTAAAGCGTAATGATATAAAAAGTAGCAGTTTGTTACCGAACCGTCCTCATTACGGAGCCGCGCAAAAGTTACAGAAATAAAAAGTATAGGTACTTTAGGTGGAGTGAAAACGGCGACGTTTCTACTTTATTATGGTGGAATTGATTAATTCCGGGAACTTTTGTATGGCTCATGGCCAGTGGCTGCGGGACGGGACAGGGTCACCATGACATGTGTGCGAAAGATGACGCACGAAAAATTGAAAATTTCTGAATATTTATACATATATTTTCAAGCAAATCAAATTTAATTTAGTATGGTTCGAGAATACAATAAATAATTTTAATATATTGTTATGACTCTGTTTAATATATTGAGGTGAATGGAGGAAATATAACTATTTGAACCTACATCAAATTAAAAGTGAGAAGAAGATTGTCAACACTATTAATATATACCTCATAGTGAATGTCTAAAGGTACCATTTTAAGATACATTTGTTTTTTATTTGAGTAAATCAATTGCAGGTATAAAATAAGTGCCAGTTATTTCAGGAGCAACCGTTACCGTAATAAACGTTGAACTGGTGACGCAGCCTACTTTTTATAACATTACAATTAAGTTATCAGTATGAACATTATTTTGCATAATAATATATTAACCAAGGTATATATCGCTCGCATTTAGATAGAAATACCACTTTCTTTCAGAAAAGATTTGGTAACCCTACGACGGAGTATAAAGTTGTTAGAAAGTAAAATGGCGGTGATTCATACCGCGCAGATTTATGTATTTGTTCAGATTTGACGGACGCCGTGCGGTTGAGGAACTTGTTATTGCCATCGTCTCTCTCTCTCACTCGTTACAAGAGAGATTATGCTGAGATTAGGATTGAAACCGAGATTAAACCAAGGACTCGATGCGGCCTTTGGAGATCTCCCTTAGATCTTTTGATACGACGACACTTCAATAACACGTATAGTCATAGTAACGTATTTATAAGTAACGTTTTAAGTAATCAATTATCTTTGTTTGGTTGGTGGCGCCTGGCGTATATAAGTTGCTTCATATATAATAGTTAATTAGATATATTTGTTTGAGTAGTTATTAAGGTAACGCCCCGAATACAAAACCTTTGTCTTTTTTTAAGACCGTTATAACTAGCTACTATTAATAGATTGATTGATAAATTGGTTAAGTAATCCGCCATACCAAGTTAGTAAAAAACCGTACCATAAGAAAATCAACCATAAAATATAACCTCTGAATCGTTTTATCGCACGTTTTTGCTAATACTGTACTTAAACTTGACAAGGCAGTAATGTAACAGAATTGGTTATATTTTAACTGTTTAGTTGACGTTCTGCAAGAATGAGGCACAGGTATGAGCAGATAAGTGCTCCGCTCCGTCACGCCGTAGCACACAAACGTAGCACAACCGCGTAGCACTATGCTACGCTGCTACGTCGCCGCACATATTTGCTCGTATCTAATTCTCGCTAAAACGTTACACTATATAATGTTACAGATTGCAAAGCTTTCAAGCTGGAAATTGCGGATAAGAATGTGAAAATTCCGTTGTAAAAAGAGAACACGGATTTGTACAAAATGCTGCATTTCAAGCGAATATTTTGTGAAATCTCTTGTTTATTTTAAGGCTAAGGATTTTCAGAAGCTAAGTGTAAAATGCACCTTGGATTATTTTATTTATGTTTTGTTAGTAAAAGTAAACGTTGAAGACACATTTTTCAGTGACTTTCGAAGATACTGTTTCAACTGATTCTAAACTCTCGCGATTTGTACAAATAATTACTTATTATTGACACGGGTCTTCATCGCGTGAATATTTAATGGTATAAATACCTCGTTGCTTTACAGTTGCGATCGAATTGTGGTCAGTTCGTGACCACGGTCGGTGCCATTCGATCGAAACTGGTGAGCAATGACATATTTGTACCTTAAAATATTCACGCGATTAAGACCCGGGTCAATAATGAGTAATTATACTATTTCCCTTACGAATTCGATATCAGGCGTCAATCCTGGAAGACCTTTACAAAGTTCGAGTTTTCATTATTTGAAAGAAAGAAAGAAAGATAGAAACGTTTATTTTGGCAAATCTTAACTTCTAAAGCTACTTATAATAAAAATAAAAACCGGCCAAGTGCGTGTCGGGCCACGCGCAGTATGGTTCCGTAGAAAAATATTTTTAATTTTACTTTTTAACTAAATGGCGTCCTTCAGAAAGGAAATGTTTGTAGTACACGAAACCAGCTAGCACGTATGACGAGATGTATGAATGTTGAGGAAGCGAAAGAAGTATGTAAGGAGCGAAGCACATGGCGTTCCATCGTCTCTGCCTACCCCCGTGGGATAAAGACGTGATTTTATATATGTATTATGTATGTTTATTTATGTTTCAAGAATTTTGAACGAAATATTCTGAGTAACTGCATCTGACATTTCGGACCCCTATTCCTCTTGAACTAATGAAGTGAACTTATCCGCTATAGTTTTCCTTTAAAGTTCATTACATGTACTACCGACACAATTTTTTTCAGATTTTGGGATCCAGTAGTTTAGCTTTTAGAGGGGGGGGACGCCCTACTCGAACAAAAATTTGCTCTTTAAAGTTAATTATCTCGCAAACAAATCTCTAAATCAAAAAACTGTCTTAGCAACCCCTAAACGTTTTTAAAAGGTCTATCTAACAATACCCCACACTATGGGGTAGGCGACAAAAAAAAAAAACATCCCTACTTTACATGTAGGGGAGCTACCTGAAAAAAAAATATTTTTCCAAATTTTATTCTACGACTTTCTTTGTTTAGTTAACATACATGTTCATGCAAAATTTCAGTTTTCTAGCACCAACGGTTTCGTCGCTATGCCGTGGACAGACAGACGGACATGGCGAAACTATAAGGGTTCCTTGTAGGTACTACGGAACCCTAAAAATTGATGTGCCAAAAAAGGTACACACCTCAGCATACTACTGCAGCACATCAGCACTACAGCGCTGGTATTCTGGTGCGCCCTGATTGCGATTTGCAAACAATTATTCAATTTAAAACTGTTCGCAGAACAACATAGTAAAAAACAACACAAGTAGTTACATTCTATCAATTTACTGAACATTATTCCTAGTTGAGTAGCAAGCTTTCAATAATTCACAATCATATCCTTTTCATGTATAAAACATTTCCGTTTCCTTTGCAGCAGTACTCTGTATCTCGTACGAAATAAAACGAGGGGAGACAAGTGCGATAGTCGCACTCGCACTCGCACTCAAGGCGCTCTCGATGAAATTGAGTCGGAGGGCGACGGCGGCGCCGGACAGGAAATAAATTGGTTATTATTGCACTGAATCTTAAATCACAATATTGAACGGAAAAGTGCTTGTAATACCGATCGTCGGTGCCACTGAACCATTTCATAAATAGACGCAGAAGGTTCAGTTATATTAATATATCACACAAATACCTAACAGTAGGTAGCTCATCTCGTTAATAATTAAATAACCAACATTTAAAAAAACTTAATTAGGTGAGAACTTAAATTTGCGAGCTCTCACCGCGAGGTCTTGCGTTCGATTCCAAGGTCGGGTAAAAATTGCATTTGATATTCTTAGGTCAGAACATTCTCAAATAGCAACACGGAGTTGGAATTGTGGCCGGTGGATGACGAAAGGCTCATCCACCGTTACTTAGAACATAGCAGATGAAATGTGGGTGTTATATACCCCTGGTAGCGGGTAATAGAGGCGTGATGCTATATTTTGATAACTCAGTTTATATTTCAACTTTGGGCATAAATAAAAATTCGGTATCAAATACAAAAGCAAACTTTCCTTTGTACCTTCCAATCATACTGTGTAGATAATTTGAAGGGGGAGGGGATAGAGGGGGAGTCCTTAATATCCCACCGGATGGGATTCAATTAACGCGATTCGATTGGCGTGTGACGTCGCGAGTCTTGCTGCTGACCACTCCACAGTTACGAGGTTTTGTCTGCGTGTAATGGAGCGTGTGATGCGATTCGTTTCACACACATCACGCTGTTTGTATGTATCGAGGGAAACAGGTATTGTATTGTACTCATTGTGTTTAAATGTTGTTGATTTCTTGTATTGGTTTTTATGGATTGAGGGTTTCGCAAAATAACTGCAGATTTTTGTCGCAAAGAACATTTTAACGTTATTGTTTTAGTATTTTTTTTTCCTTTTTACGTTGTATGTAAATCTTACCCTTAATTACTTAATTTTATTTATCCGTCCATGATTCTCAGTTGGCGATCAGAAAATGTTTTATTTAGCATAAACATTTTAGCAAAGGAAAAAAATATGTTCACTCTTTCGTAATATTAGTAGCCACAACAAAAACACAACAATTTAAAAAATATTAATAAAACACATTCTAATACTCTTCGGTTAGTTGTTAGTTAGAGCGTGGCACTGATCACGCGTCACACCGTCAGCGACGGTCGCACGTGCGAGACGCAGTGATTAGTTCTCGTGTGTATACAGCAGAGTCATTTTAAAAATACTAATCAACTCTTAGAAGCAGCTTATACATAACACATCGGGAAAACAATTATTTTCTGTACCGCTGTTTAATTAACTTAATGGGTACATAAATGACAATAATAGTAAATGTATTTTGAAGATCAATGTCTTTCGTGATTTAGTTATTGATTTTTCTTAACAATATCAAGATAACACATTCACGTGCCTTTTAAAAATCTGTACCCTAATTCCATATTATTTGATTTGCGTACAAGATGTTGTCAGTTAAACAAAATAGTGTGTAAGAGCACTGTGTTAAAGTTATTTTTAAAATGGCCCATATAAATGCAGAGGCAGTAATCAAACGCGTTCGATGTAGCGAGGTTTGTTAGCCCCTCCCCCTCTCCCCGGTCTGTGCCTCGTGTCATGTACCTTGGTAATCAACGGCTATGAGTGCCGGCTGGAAAATCTGGTTACTTGACACCGTGTGCCAATATTTACTTAAAACGAAGCTTACTGTTATGTGTCTTGATATTTAATATACTTATCATAATTATACATTTTCATTCCTCCCTTCTGGCTAACAAAGGCAGGATAAATAATCAGTTACTTACGCCAGTCACCGCAGATAATATCTTATGTTAATTGCATTAGGTCGCAAATAAATAAAACACCATTTTCTGGTTTTAGACTACTGGTAGGTAACTAACTACTCTAACATTACACCAAAAATGCAATGTTATTTTGCAATTTAAGATGCTTAAATGACTGTGTTAATTACAAATAATTGATTCTCCAAAAATGTTGTGACAATTGTGACGTTTGTAAAGTCATTGGCTTGCGTCGGCACGGTATCGGTGCAGTAGAATATTCTCATAGAAATATAGGCGATCGTTTTTTGTTTCAGTATATTTTCTAAGAGAATATTTTACTCCAATGACAAAACGACCTTACACTCAATTTTCTCAACGCGTCTCCTATGCAGGTGTTAGAGTACATGTTATGGATGGAAAGAGCCAGGTTTTGTTAGTTGAACACATCAGTACTCTCGAAAAAAAAATTAGGAAGCGTGAAATTAGTTGTTAACAAACGACACTCATCAAACTGCGCGTAAAAGACGCGTACGCACCTGCGTCGGAAAACATCCGCTGGTAGATCTCGTCACAATCTGTCGAGTACAACACATACTTTAATAATGGTCCTATGCATTACAAATATGTCTCCCATTGCCGAAAAAAGAGGCAATAAAAAAACAAAAGGTAATTTAAAAAATGTAGACACCTTGTATAAAAATATTTCTTAATTATTTTTTATTTATTATTATTTTTTTGTATGAAATTTGCTATAATACTGCTGCTGTAACTTGTGTTAAAGTCAACGCGTTTTTACACTATGTCACGCTGGCACTTCATGAATGATCAAGTTTTTGACGTATAATCTAAATTTGTGAAGCGTAAAAGTTACTTAATTTCATAATATCTTTTACTGATTACTCCCACGCTCCATTCTAGGAGAGCCTCATTGGAAGTAGAAGCCTGCCAGAAATATAATATAAGTCGGCAGATCGTTGACGCTCACTTTTGGGAATGGGAAATTTGTTATTATTTAGTTCAGCGTGAGCTAAACCTTTATTAATTCTTTCTTAAGTTTACTTTGATTTTGAAACACAAACGAGAAGTTTAATTACGTCTCGGCACGGCGCCGCGCGGTCCGATTCCCGAATGCTATCTACTGAAATGTGGGTTACTGTACCTAAATAGGAGATATGTCTTTTAGCTAGATATGAGATTTAATTATTCTGAATAAAACGGAATATTAGAGATAACAAAGCAAGGATAATTCCAAGAACTTCTGTTTATGCTCGTTGAGCAATAGGGAGATATTAAAACTTGTATACTGATAACTTTCTCCGGTGATATTTTATCATCTTAGCAATTAATATAAAAAATATTATTTATTATGTATTTCTGATGTATGTACATATTTGTAATTCTATTAGTCTATGAGATGTACGTAATTTACCTACAATTAATTTACCTATAACGTAAAAAGGAATGGCAAGGTATGGCTAAAATAAATTTCATCGCTAAGCAATGTTTATCGCCATCAGTTCGCGGATGGGTGAATATAATTTACAAAAAAGTGTTTGAAATAAAGAAACTTAAACTCACTGACCAAAAGGAGGCGTCATATCAATTTTGCCCTGCAAATATTTTGAGATCACAGCGCTGTAAGGAAGGCTGTTTGTGTTGGACACATGAAACAGATTTCTGCCCAAAACATGCCTTTGAAGTGCAAGCGAAACAAAACGAAGTATTGAGATATTCACCATGTTTTGATTTCCTTTCATGTAATTAGAATTTATAGTACATTGTTGTCATTATACACTTTATGTAAGTTCTCCTTGAACCGGAACAGCAACTTTGCTTGACTGTTTTTGACGGTAGTTAGTGAAGTGACAGAGGGCAGTAAACATTTAACTACAAAACTATTGTTGTTTCACAAGTGGTGGAATTCGCGGAGTACACTGGCGTATCGCCAAGTGCGTCGGGCGTATCGGACGGTGCGCCGGCCGTGGCGGACTACGCCAACTGCCCGCTAACACTAAACGCTACACGCTGTCATTTGTAACTATTTTGTATTTGCCGGAGCTCGTGAAGTTCTTCAGTCTTGGTTATATTCTGTGTACTACAGCGTTGTAGACTTTGAGATTTAAGATGATTCTTCGAGCAGATATTTCGCAGAAATAGAAGCAATTTAACAAAATTAAATTCTGTACTAATATTCTGTAACGTTGTCATAGAATAATAATTCATTGTGAAATATTTAATTTTAAGTAATTTTATCATGCTAAATAGTAACAAAGTAATGTGGCGTTAAATATATGGCTGTTAAATTTATTACAAATGGCATCCTAAATTTGATAACTGACTATTTTTATATTAGCACGCACATCGCATATAGGACTCGTTTTACATACAAATATCAATGTATGAAAATGATATTAGATGGGAAAGGAAACGTAACAGACCAATATCGAAGATATAACAATAAAATGTAACATTTGTACGTATATTAAACGATCGAGCCGTGAATATTATGTAATATTACACATGAATACGCGACTCGAGCAAATTTGCATTCACGGCATGACATCTGCAGAAATTATAAAGAACTAATCGGCAATGGCTGGCGCTGACGCAGTTAGAGGCGACGCGTCTACAAATTACTATTTATTCACAGTACAATAGACAATACACTCGACGGCAAGAGTTATCGCTATTAAAGCGACAAAATTTGTGAAAGCATTTCTAGTAGCTTGAGAGCTTGAGACAAGGAGTTTTGTTAGCATTCCTAAAAGGCAATTGCCTATCTGAAGTTCTAGGAGAATATGCAGTCGAGAGCTGTTTGTTTTGCGTGTTAAATTTTCACGATTTGTTTTGGTAATTGATAATGTGTGGTGCGGTGCGTAGCGCAGGAGCGTCGCTGCCGTGGACGGTATCGCTTTTATCTCTGGATTTACAACAAATTGGTGTTTTGGGCGCGAGCGCGAGTCCCCCGATTAATTCAAAGCACGTCCATCCGCTCCTATAAATATGTTAAAATGTTCCGTGACAATGGCTCGGTGCCGATTTCGCATCGTATTTTCGAGTCGCCGCCGTTTGTTGAAATTGTTCGCGCTCTCTGTGCATCACCCCGTGCCCCATGCCTGCCCCGCGATGGTCCACAGCGTGACTTGGTCGCAACGCAAACATTGTCCACACGACTAATCCGACAGATCCGACATCCGGCCGGCGTAGTGACGTCACGATGGCGCCGATAAAGCACTCGCGTCGAGATTGCACCCCGCACGTCCCCGCACACGACGACGTTAACAATAATTTTATGTAAATCCTAGACAGTGTACTCAAACGAAGAGCGCAGAGTAATGTATTCAAATTCTGTAAAATTATACGCTTATAATTTTATCTGAGCGACGATTTTAGTTAAGATAATAATTGTCATGCGGCCGAAACTTATTAAATATGATTTTAGCTGCGGTTAAACATCAACCGTACATCTAAATGCTCCTAAATTATATTCTTAAAACAAGACTTACAGCAAAATGCAGATGACAGGGACTACCTTGTAACTGATACTTTGATAAAGGTTAAAAATATATACTCACGTATTTATTTTTAAAGTTGTCGGACCAACTTTTACAATGTAATAAAATAAGTATGGCTGAGAATTTCCGATAAAATGTAACTACAGCACTTAAACCTGAAAGGCACCAGGACAAGATGGCTGTACAAAAGGACTATACGTTAATCCTCGTTAAAAAATGTATCATGTTCCTTCAAGATAGTCGTGCTAAGGCGCAATTCCATCAGCTCCTGGTAAGGTTTCGGATAGTTAAGTGGTGGTTATTTTAAAAACTTTCTTTACAATTGTAACATTTCACCTTCAAAAAAGTTCCGAATAGGCTACCAGGGAATTATCTAGAGCTGGTGAAACTGGCTTTAAGTGTACTTGTGACTCACCCACGACATGAAGCGTGACAAAGAAGGAGCGGACGGGCTGCGTGGACACCTGGCACTCGTACACGCCGGCGTCGCGCTGCTGCGCCCACTTGATGTGCAGCGTCCAGTCGTCCGTCTGCGCCGAGTGCGTGGCCTGGAAGCGCTGGTCGGACGTGTACGTGTACCCCCCCACCGTCAGGATGTGGAGGTCGCGGTGGCGGATCCATGATACCTGCGACAAGCAAATTGAGGTAATTTAGAGAGTGTAGGACCTCAGCAAAAAACGCCGATACTTACTAAATACTTAAGCAAAACTTTTGCCAATTTCATAAAAGGCTGATGGTTTAAACTCATCCTAAAAAGTATCTCCGAAATCTCTTTGTGTGGGATAGTATCCTGGTTGATTTAAAAGTTCGCATATCATTATTTTAAGCTTACACAATTTCTGTTAGACGACTGTCCGAAAACAAAGCCTCTTTAGAACTGTTATAAGCAAAAAGGCTATTTATATTCTAATGAATTAAATTGTCACAAAAGCCGATTAAATTCTGATCACGTGTTAAAAATTAGATAACATCTGTTAATACGATTGAAAGTCCGTAACGTCCGCTGTTTCAGATGACCCCCATTCAGATAATCGACGCGAGAAGCTTTCACAATTCACAATATATTTTCTCTCTCAATATAAATCAAATTATTCCTTCAATAGGCTGTTTGATTGATTTGATGTATGAATTCTTGATACGAATATAAATTTATGAATCAATTTGTAATAAAAATGATGTGTACATATTAGATGGTATTTCTTCTAACGTTCATAAAAATTCATCAAAAAACTAATCGTGCGGCGACGCTATTTATATCTCAAACGTCGAGCGAAACTCGTCGAAGATGAGAGCTCAAAGGCGCGGTGCGTAGCTCTACGCGCGAGCTACGAGGTGCTACGAGGCTACGAGGCTACGCGGTTCCGTTTGAAGTATTCTTTGGCATTAATATTCGGCGGCGGTTGTTTTAGGCGCGGCGGCCATTGGCATGCAAATCAGCCGTCTCTATGAAAATGGCGGACGGCTCTTTATTACTCATTCCTTTTATTTACTGTTGGCATGCAGAGCTCCGGTTTCGGCTCTTTAATTATCTCGGGTGCGTTAAAATTCTACATTTTTTAGTTGATTTACTCGTTAAAATGTCTAGTACATTGCGCACATTTTCATGTGAGTGAGTGGGTTTATCGAGACAATATGAGGTCTCCAAACCCTCGGGGATTGGGGTCACTGTTCTTCAGATTATGAAATGGATATCCACTCTACAATGTACACAGAACGAGTTCAATTTGTTGGGAAGGATTTTACAATTTAAAGTAAATGTTATCGGAAGGAGTGAAAACAGAAGGTACTCTGTTGTTCAAACATTAAGTGAGCTGTAACGAATTCATCTGTGTGTAGAAAACAGCGGCGGTAATGAACCCGCTCGTTCGTTCATGAAGTCATTCACTCGTACTCGATCTCGTTCACTTGTTCATAGTTTGCTTTCAACTGGAAAATTGAATAGTAGTGACGTCATCGTTTTCTTGAATACAATTCATAGTTTACACACGAATAGATTTTACGTGAAACTTATTTGCTTTAATATTTTGGAGAAATTGCGAATATTTTATCGGTGTGGTGGACGTGAGGAACCGTGGCTCAGGCGACGCCGCGCGACCGCTCGATCTTGCAGGTTATAAGCAATGCTATCCGCGGTCGGCCGTCCATGGGAGACCATCTTAACATAGCGTCGTTCATTTCTTTGTCTTTTTGGTTTTACTATTTTATTGTTTTTTTTTAGACATATATTATATATTTGTAGTATGGTTAATTTCATAGATTTATAAAAAAATAAATAGCTTATGTACGGCTTTAAAATATGTATCTTATAGATAACGTCGTCTATTACGCAATTGTATTTTTTAAAATTTAAGTTTAGTTTGCTTTAAAAAACTTGTATTACTTATTATGTAATTGTTTGTTATTCCAAATAAATAATATAAAATAAAAAAACAAAAATAACGAGTTTTCATCAGTGCCTCAGTGAGCACGCTAAGTCGTCAGTCCCGGTTGCCATTCGACCATCTACGGCAGTCGTCACGGGTAGTCAGAGGGCAGAAAGTCTGACAACTAGTCGAACGAAGAGTTGTATTACCTCGTACTGAGTTCCGGAGGTCTGATTCCACGTAAAATACTGATATTCAGCTAAATCCCTTAGACTACAAGCCGACCCTAATGTAATTGAAAATGCTTGGAAGATTGATTGGTATTATGTGTTTCATTTATGATATTTATGTTTACATACTTGGTCATTAAAGCTTGGTGACTGATAAAATGACGGACTAAATTTCATTGCCACAAATATACGTTTTACCCTCAGGTTGCTTCAATTTCAAAAGCTGACGGCTGTCTTCACAACTTTACAGATAAAACACGCCCCGCACGCCGCACCCCGCACCCCGCACCGCACAAATATCTTAAGAATATCCGCCGGCAATTAATTTGACAACTTTAATGAACAAACAATAGATGAACGGTAACAAGCGCGACACCAAATTAATTAATTCATTTTGAAATTCACGAAAGGGTTGAAGGAATTTATTTTACAAGTTTGTGGCGTGGATGTGGCGCAGGATGTGGTGCGGGGTGTGGCGCCACACCTGATTTTGCTTAATGTTTTGTGCCGTGTTTTAGATTGTTTAATTTTATCCAAAGGATTAGCTAAAACTTTTGTGATTGAAATGTAACGGAGGAGCGATTGATCCCGAATCAGATTGAGATGATTGTAAACAAACCGGATATTAAATTTACTAATGAGTGTTTGATTTTGCCAGTTATAAATAGCATCATAACTTTGAATCTCATTTGGGTAAATATGTGAATAATTCCGGTGTTACAATTGTAAATTATTGTAATCAATGTAATCACACAACATTTATAGTTTAATAAATACTAGTATGTAAAAAGTTCATAAATAATCGTGTTATACCTATTTTTACTTAAAAAGGTGTATTTTATATAAGCTTGAATAGTTTTAAATAAATACTTTAAATAGTTATCAAAATATCCTTTTAAATGTGTTTAATGCTCGTAAACAATGAATCAGCGGCGTAGTCCTAAGTCTACACAATAAACTTAATGGAATTCGTCTAAAAGAGAAACAACAATGCTTTAATGTCGTTAAGGTAAAGGGATTAATTACCTTTCTACAAAGAAACGTCTAGTATCAATACAATAAAATATACTCAAAAATAAAAAGTTGTTTCTGTATAATGAGCACTTATTAATTTCTGTACGACAAACGCTTATACACATGCTTACGCATTAAAAGTGTTTGTGAATTAAATAAAAGATTATTTTTTTTCAGTTTCATTTCAGAGAAATGAACGTCTTCAAAATCTAATGAATTAGCTGCTTAGTTTCTACAATAGGGTCCAGTTAGTCAAGAGACATTGTTTTGTACACATAAAAACAAAAAATATTATTAGATCTCTAATAAAATCTGTTTCAAAAATATCTTTTGACAACTGGGTGAAAAAACTAGTACCGATTCCAGAAAACGCAAGAGATCGATCGCCGTTTATACATATACTTGTGCACATTTCACTTTCCCTGAATCCAACAGTACGTACACGTACTGCTTGCCGGCAGTTGTGAGGGAAGGTTTACATGGAGTATTGCTGGATCCCCGGGAGTTCCTGAGAAGTTAATTACGTCAGCTCTCGACGTGATCGGGATGAACCCGAATCTGTACCACGTACTGCTAGTGCCTTCCCCCAACACGCTGTATAATTATTATAACAAATTGCTTCCAAGTTACGAGATAATTTGTTACCCTTATCACAATTTAAATTCAGAGGTTGCCATGGCTAATAAGTAGGTGGAACGGAATAATAAGTCTAATAATATCGTTAAATCCTCTCAACAACAATGTTAGAAAGGAGGAGTTTGTAATCTAGCAATCTTCCGGGTTGTGGAGTCGTTGTGCCTTTGTCATAAAACATCTGCCTTAGCCCATAAGTCGATTGGACGCATTTACATAACATCACGCCTATATTATCCAAAATGGTGTGGCAGAGATGTACAACACCCACACTGCACCTGTTATGTTTATTTCCCATTGGATAGGGAATAAGCGTTTCGCTGACGCATTTATGACTGACATATTTTGATTTTGCTGTGTGTATTAATCGAGGCCCATCAACAGCCAAGTTTAGCTCGGTCGTCAGAGACGCGACTAACAGACGCCGGTGGAGGCAGATTATTAGAAACAGATGCAGGCCAACCATATCCAATGATGACCACGATCCTCAGCCATGAAGGACCGACCCCAGAGAGTGTGTATTAAGCTATTTATTAAAGACAAAGTGTTTTTAACTATGCACAAATAAAAAAAACAAAATAATCATTTAAAATCTGCATACCAGAATTTTAGAGTTATATAATTATGATAAATAGGTAGGTTCTATTACATAGTCAGAGTGGCCACAAAGTGTGCGGGGCGGGGGCGGGGGCGGGGGAATCGCTCGACCGCGAGCGGCAGTTTGTGTTTAAGTAAGCGTGGTGAGTTTCCGCTAAGTCAAGTGTTGGGACGGGACGATGCCGGGACGATGCCGGGACGACGCCGGGACGACGCCGGCCTGCCACTGAACAATGCCACGGCCAGCCCGCGAAGCAGACACGCCTATTGTGCTCTAATTAAATGGATTTTGAATTAAATGTTTTGAGCTTTGTGTCAAAATATGTTTTTATTTTCCTGAAATGAAACCTTGCAGATAAGCTTAAAAAATATCTGCATTGTTTATCATAAATATACTTAAATCTCGAGGCCTATCCTTGACTGATTTTAAAACTAAGTGTGACTGCGACTGATTGGTGATTTGAGAGCCAAATCGAAATAGACAATTTTTATTCTTATTTTCAAATGATTTCACATTACACAGGGTGTTGTGATTTTAACTGTATCGATTAACCTGAACTCTTTCGGGAAAAGAATAGCAGATTGCCTCCCGGTTTCATCTCAAGTGCTGTGTGGACGATTTGGCTCTCAAATCGACTGATTGGCGATTTTTCTTTTCCCGTAAGAGTTCAGATTAATCGATACAGTTAAAATTACAACACCCTGTGTAATGTTAAATCATTTGAAAATAAGAATAAAAATTGTCTCAATAAATAAAATCGATTTTAAAATATTATCTGTTACTCATTTATAAGATTATATAGATAAAAAGCTATTAAAACAAAACGATATTCTTAACGATATACAAAACATTCTTCATCTTGTATTTACTTACTGTACTTTTCTCGTGTCATGACAGTGTCGCTATATTTTCATGTCATAAAAAGTAATTTAACTTAAATTGACGAACATAACTATGTCATTACACTGAACAATACGTTAATGACCAAAAACGTGATTTTTTAGAATTATTATAGATTGCATCAAAGAATTGGGCCTTATGTTCCGGGTGCGCTGGCCTTTGGGCACCTTTCCCGAACCTCACACACAACTTATGCAATGTCACCGGATAGTTCACAACTTCCACAAGTCGTTCCAACAACTAACTTTGTCTAAAGGTTGTATTGACTGTGTGATGCCCAAGGACTTTGTTTTACAAATTGACTGAATAAAATACACATAAAGTAAAGGTAATCATTTTTGTGTATTGTATTTACGATAGAAGACCCTCAAGGCCGCGAGTGATTTATTAACATCCTGCTATGGACTGACAAATGACTTTCGTTAGACCGATCAACGATGAATATGATAAAAAGAACTGTGTTTAATAGCATGTTGTAAGTACAAAGTAATCTTCTCTATAACTGCACGTACACTAGCTGATAGTAACGACCAGTTTTACCAGCTCTAGATAAGTCTCTGTTAGTCTATTCGAAACTTTTTTGAAAGATGAATTTATATTATTTGATTATATATTTATGAGATTGTTCAGCATTTAACAATAAGAAATTATATCAGGGACTGGTGATATTGCATCTAAATCTTTTCTCAGCAAGTATTATAACAGTGTAATCCTATTAACATCTGGCACAATTCGTACGAATCATCTACTCAAGAACTGGCTTTGGATTCTTTTACAGCTTACTTTCAAAAGCCAACAACGTGCTATTCAAGGAATGGAAATATTATCATAATCCTTGAAATATTCAGCTATGAGCACGTGCCTGGTGGCTGCAGGACACGAGCGAAAGATTTGATAAAGTGGAGGAATGGTGGGAACAGCGCACAATATGGCGCGAGTCAACAACACGTCCAGAGAGCAAATAGTGCCGATCCACAGCAGAATACTTAATATCTTCACCTGATATTATTATCATGTACTCGTACTAAATATATTGTAAAAGGTTAGACTCAGGCCTATTGTAATTAAAATGGTCAGATTCTTGGCTCAGAAGATTTACCTAAAACGCATGAAAACAAAAGAATGTATTTTATAACAATCTAAATTAAAACTTTATCAGGTATTAGCAAAATCAGGGTTAAATATCAAAGAGTAGATTTGAAAGTTCATTCATATCCAATCTACATCAAAGATACCATTCCGTTCTATATGTGAGTTGAGTGTTCTAAACAGTTTTGTATACAGAGTGTGTTTGTTCACGCGATCCGATTTTTATTCACATCGCGAATTCAGGTATTGATAAAACGGGAGCAACTACCATCGTTCTGGAATATTCAATTTACGTATATATAATTTCTAGCTATAGTTTTATGTAAATGGCGGGGGTACACTCAATCAATAAATGAAAAAGAATATTCCCTTCTTCAAGTTGTTCAAGTTGAAAACTATCACGCCACAGAGTTACATACAAATATTCGGGCCGTTTCAGAAGTAATATGGCAGCAAATGAGTAATAATAAAGTCATGAAAAGCAGCACAATTCCACACTATGAAATAAAATTGTGCTCGTGGCGGCAACCGCGAGTGTCTGCTATAATCGTAGCTTTTTATGAATTCGCACCATTATATTGTGGTGTGCATTTACGTGCCTCGCCTACAATACACCTTCATTTCACCCGCAATGAGCTGAAGCTTTTAATGCTGTAGTTGTTGGAAAAAATTTACTTCGCACAAAATAATACGTTTTTTCATTTATTTAAATAGCAATGATTAAATAATTATTTCATAATTCTGAAGTCGGTGCCAAGTAAATCGGATAATTAAGAACTAATATTCAGTCAGAAAATAGTTGTTAGAAAGATTGATACAGAGTTATTGTTTACTTGGCACCGACTTCAGAATTATGAAATAATTATTTAATAATTGCTATTTAAATAAATGAAAAAACGTATTATTTTGTGCGAAGTAAATTTATTTTTTGCTTTTTAGTTTACCTACTTTTTGAAGTCGGTTTTTTTTTTTGTTAAAAATTATTTTATTTTACGATTTTTAGTGATGGGTACACTGAGCAGAAATGTTTCTCGAATGAGGAGACGACGGTTACTTGAGACGGAAAACTTATTAATAATAATCCCCGTACTCCTATCCGTTGAGGAGTTGTACCTTCCAGCATCAGCTCAGCAACTTAAAATGCAAATATCCAAGTAGTTTTAGGAAATATACGAAAAACAATATAGAAGCCTTTGAAATTTGAGGCTTACTCATGATTTCTCTAGGATCCCATCATCAAATCATGACCTCATATTATGAATATACATAAGTAATATTCAACGTCTCGCCTCATCTGTGATAACTTGAAAGAATACAGTAAACGGCCTCAAAGAGCCTATATTTAAAGAATTATCCCCGTACTCCTAACCGTTGAGGAGATGTACCTTTCAGCATCAGCTCAGCAACATAAAATGCTGACTACTAGATGCAAATATCCGAGTAGCTTTAGATAATATACAAAAAACAATATAGAAGCCTTTTAAATTTGAGGGTTGCCCTCGATTTCTCTAAGATCCCATCATCAGAACGTGACTAAAAAAAAATGGGACCACATGACAAGTATATCCTATCAAACAAAAAAAGAATTTCTCAAATCGGTCCAAGGGTCTTCGAGTAATCGGCGAACAAACATAAAAAAAAAAAAAAAAAAAAAAAAAAAAAAAAAAAAAAAAACACAACCGAATTGAGAACCTCCTCCTTTTTTTGAAGTCGGTTAAAAACACGCGGTCAACAGGAACACACCAATCACATTTTGTGGTTATTGTTCAATATCGGTCTATCGACCGATTTACTGTCAAGTGAAGTCGTTATCGCAACGATGTGATTTTTATGTGGATTGTAGAAATAGTTGTTTTTATCTGGCATCCACATTTTAATAACATAGCAAACTACCAATAAATTACTTAATTTTTGTTTGAAGTTTAATTGACTGTATGTTAATGAATAATTTGAATTTTCTAAGAATAAATACTTCAATAAAGAGCCATAGTCATTAATAAAGCAGTTTTTATTACTTAAAACCAGAGGATATTAATCATACAGAAAATTTATATACATGGACAACGACGAGCCAAGAATATTATAAGTACAACAAGAACTCGAGCCTGAGGTGAGCGTCTTTGTGTTGTCGTAACTGTAATAGGTTCGATGAGACGATACACAAGCTGAGAGCGTTCAAGAGGCTCGTTATAACATTAGCATAGTTGATGGCGTGACGTCACAGCTCACGACCAAGAACAAATTGAGCGCGACAAAGTGAGTGTCGCCCTCTGCCGACGGCCGAGGTAAACACACTACCGTTTCATTTACTTTACATGCCGGTAATTCCTGGCCTCATAAAGGGGCTCCCAAACTATTTGCATTCCCGACAGTGATTACACCGCCTCCTCGCGCCCACCACTTCAAACGGAGGAGAAAGGGATAGCGACGACAATAAAGCTTCGCGAAGTATTGTCGGTGTTGCTAATAGTTGTTAAGTGTTGTTGATGGGACCTTGCACATTGTTGAGTCATGTTGAGACGTTTTGATGAAGTTTATTACTCGCATTCAAGAGTTGTGAATTACTGCACGTGATACAATAATAAAAGCAGTCTTAGAGACTATCATATTTGAATGCAAATGTTTTCGCAAAATCATCTAAAACCAATCCAAACTATCTATAGTTAGGACATTATTCACAAAGTAAGCTGCATAGCGCGTGTCATCCTGGAGCGAGGCCGAGGGGACGGCGCTGAGCCCTCGCATTACAAATTCTATTTAAAACGCAAGTTAACAAAAGCGCGGATAATTTTGTATTGGGCGCCGTGGTAAGTGCTGTATTTATATTCTCGCGCACGCCGCCGCCCCGCACCGCCCCGCAACCGTACCGCACCCGCCTGCGGCTCTCACCAAACAATACGAGGCCGGCGCGTCTTTATGTATGGCTCGCCGCACACGTCAGTCAGCTAAATTGTTTTAGTGTTGAAATACGTTCAAAAGAAAACAACGCTCCGTCCGCGCTTTTAAATTAACTCGCTATGATTGTTAATGATGGTACATGGACTTTGTAAAGTCGACGGGCGAGGGTCTCTCTCAAACAAAATAAATGGAGCCGACGAAACTTGTTGGAATTACACACGCCGAGCTTGTAACTCTTTAAAGATTAAAAGTTGTGAATTGATAGGGGCAGGAGCTCGCGCTGATCCCGGCTTTGAGCTGATGGAGAGAAGAGGGGAGAGGGGGGGGGGGAATAGTCCTCGTCGCGGCCCTTGCCATATCGGCAATCGCAGAGTTCGTTGCTATCATCGCGAGCCAGCGACAGATACGCAGTCAGCGAGCGCGGCACAAAACACTCGGCGTTTGTATCAGAGTCGTTCCGATAACTACACGATAAGGTATCAAGCCTCGCGAATCGCAAACATGACTTGAATACGTTATGCATTGTTTTGTTTCTCTGTTGTTTGCCACACTTGTCGCTCAACAGTACTCCTTATAATTGGGTACACGATTGAGTAGCTAAAATATGTATAACATACCTCAATTATCCCTTAGTACTTGGTATGGAATTGATGTTCAAGACAGACTAAAAGCAATAAACCACGTTTGTTGAAGTTTCGTGGATTACTACTGAGGATCCCTAAGAACTTGCCAGTTGGGCTTTGAGATTTTGTGTAATAAAGCTTAGGCAGAGATCAGCTCATGTATGTTATCATTGTTTGAAATATTTTAACTTTTGTTACAGAAGGAAAAAACTGTACGTATATAGTGCTTTATAGGATTTTAGCGAGTGCTCTTTCAGATGAGCTGTACCAAACTACCACGTACTTTTAAAAGCATTTTAAGGTAAAAGTCAATCTTGAGATTTTTGACTGCCGGTTGATTCCCCTGTCGCAATTAGTCTAAATATTGAATGAATTATTTTTTTACCGTTCCTATGACAATAAATTTTTGTTTGTATTTTGGTAAACTGGTAAATGTAGAAACTTAAATTATCTACATATTTTTCTCTATTTATAAATGATTCAAGTTCACAGGTTTGTTTGAATCTTTTACCGTAAATAAAATATCGTTAAAACAGAAATATAATACACCTCATTTATTAAACACTTTCAATATTATTTATACTGGTCCATAAAAAGGTTGAATATTGAAAGAGCTCGATTAAGTATGATGGATCAGCTGACAGCCTTTAAAAAAACATCCACATTTCACCAAAGCCAAAGTTTACGGCACTCTACGCGGCAAGACCGTGGCGTAATAACATGTTTATAAACCGATTTAAAAAAATAATGACGTGTTCTTTTCAAAACATGTATGTGTAATAATCTAAGAATAGCAATATTTTTACACTTATTTATGTGTGTATTAGGGGTGCCACACATACGATAATAACATTTAAAAGATTTTCTATATTTTCTACTAACCTATTAATTGTATTGCAACAATCATATCGCATTAGCTCACATTTAGTCGAGATCACAGAGTTCGCAAGTTTCATTTAAACCAGTTGAGTAGTTTTTGACATACCGCAGAAAATGTTAAACATATCAAGTCAATGTGTATTTTTGTAACTTTTGTTACATTATCTTTATTACAAATTATTACATAATGTTTTTACATTATTACAAGTTGTCAATGCAAATGGATTTTCACATTATTTTATTCTAATATTTTTACAAATAAAGACAAAGTACACAAGTATTTTATTTGTAAATATTATATATTATATTTCGGAAAAGTAATTGTTATAAAACATCTGCCGTCATATTTTGAGAGGCTGTTTGGTTGTTTTAGCAGAAATGGCCACGTAAATTGTCACTCTAAAACCTTTTGAAGGCTTCGGTGGTCTCAGACGAGGAACAGACAAAGGCATGGAGGCCTGATGACATTGTAATCCTATTAATTCTATTTTTGTTGTGCCTGGAATTTCCCATCGCGGTTTATATAAAGGAACAAAGGAATATGTTTTTTATTTAATAACCTTAAATACGCAATGGTTTTGTAAAACAACAACGCACATTTTGTGTGTATATTTTTTCTATTAATGGCATAATTTTATGAGTAAAAAACGGTTTAAGAGATTTCAACGAACAGAAAACATACCAATTTTTTTAAAAAAAGCTGATATTTTGAGGGGTAAATTTTCGATCGAAAATTAGGGTGCCTTTTCGATATTAATTCAAAATAAGGTGAAAAAAATAAATATTTCTAATCAAATAAATTATGGTGTTTTTTGGTACATAAAAGGTAGGTTTTCACCAAATTTCGTGAAAAAAAATAATCGTTTGTAAAAGATAAAAATAAAAAGCCAAAAACTTGGTTTTTTGAATTTTTCACATAAATTTCGAGGTTATATGAAAAAAGTGAAAATACAAAAGTTTTAAAACTTTGCTATTCAACTTTTTTCATAGGACTTTTAGTTTTGCTGGAAATTGAGAAAAAACGTTTTTTACCCTTAAAACCCCCCCCCCTCTTCCCCTTCCCGACCTCAGATCACCCGTAAATTATTTTTTCTTTATTTTTATAATATTCTTCTCCTTTTCTAATGGGTTTCATCCTACTATTATTTTTTTCACATTTTATTATTTTTAAAGGCTTCTACCCTGGTCTATAAGTGATGAGGTGGTTTATAATAGAGCACGCTTGCCTATGAGATACCTACATATTTACTCTTGCTTTGAAGACAGTCAGATGTACTCATGTGGAATCACAGGCTCAAGCAGGCCGTTCTAGTCTTTGGCAGTTTGCATAAGAAATGTTGCGTGTTATGTGCGTAGTGCCGTTTGCTATTCTTCGGCACACTCTCCGAAATGTATATAAAAAGTTTTATAGGCAACCTCGCGACGATGCTCATGTCAAACTCTTGACTTTGAAGTCAAGCGTTTGACCCTACTTCTGACTGACTTGAGCTGATTTAAGATATTTGTTTTCTAAAATGTAAACACTTTGACAACAAACGTTTCTAGACATTTACTATTACATGTCTCGTTAAACGGTAGGAGTATATGGACAGTTTATTTGGCATGCAAAGTGTTTTGTAAACACATTATCCAATAGTTTAGAACCTTATTTGCATGTGCTCGACCAAGATGGCTGGCGCTACGACGCGGCTACGGTCTGGCTATGGACGCAGCTACGACGTAGAGGTGCTACGCCAATATACTTACATTGTATTCAGCGGTAATTACATTTAAGCCAATTCTTGGTTAATTAGGACTAATTATATGTATTGAGATAATCTAATGATGCCTATTGTGTGTGCATCGTACATTAGATTAG
Source organism: Hypena proboscidalis (assembly GCA_905147285.1). Lineage (NCBI taxonomy): Eukaryota > Metazoa > Arthropoda > Insecta > Lepidoptera > Erebidae > Hypena > Hypena proboscidalis. Next base: position 363,819 of record LR990127.1, read on the forward strand.
TAACTATTGAAGTATGATATTTTATAGTTTTCCTAAAACATATACAAGCTTATTTTACCAAAACTGAGAAAGTGGTTTGTTCAGAATAAGCAATATAATTCATTCTCATTTTCAATCATTTTGCAAGTTAAAATAAGTTTTTATAAAAGTAATTTTACTCATGATTTTTTTATTTCCTTCATTATCTTTCTGCATCACCTAAAGGTTGACTGGTAGATAATATCTCAGGCATTAAATCGGCCATTATTTACCAATTGTAATAATGAAACTGGAAATGATGATAAAATAATAATAGTCTGGCACACTCAACGTACAATATAGTTGAGTGAATCGCGGGAGTACATAACGCGAGATGTCCCTCGCCCATAAAGTACTCCGCAGTGTGCATGTACAAAGTTTGTTATTATGAAACTTAGCTTGTAAGGGCAGATTGTGCGTGTGACGGTCGTCGGCCTGAGCCTCCAATATCGCTGAAAGCCTTTTCATCCGAGCGCCGGCGAACCTTATGCTATAAATAATTCTTTAGGAAATTTCATACTTGATACAATATTGAGCAGCTACAAATTGAATCTAAAGCCTAACGCCATTACATCGGTGTCAGGCCAACGATAGATATAGTTTTATTATGATGGCCAACGATAGATATAGATTGTAGTTTTTTTTGGCTCTTTCATTTTGTTATGTTTTTTGTCTAAAATAATATAATATAAAAATTGTTACTTTGTTTGTCTCTTAGTTACATTTGTACCTAACCTACTTTATTTAATGGTATTGGTATAAAAATTATAGCAACCTGGAAATAATTACACATTTACATAAGTACATACCGTTATTTACAAAACATATTATTATATATTATTCTTCGCACTTATGTTGCCTCATTTAGGATTATATTTGTAAACAAATATGTAGTATAGTTATCCCTTATAGAATTGTAAATAAGGCACCTTATTTCCAGGAAATCAAAAACAATCACGATCCTTATTCCCATATCTTGAGTAAAACCTTGACTTGATCAATGATTGAACCTTTTGAAAATAATACAATGACCTCTGTCGGTAGATATTGTTTGTTTTCTATTACAAACAAACAAAGGCAATTGTTTCAAAAACTTAAATACATACATACGTACATACAATCACGCCTCTATCCCACGGCGGTGGGCAAAGACGATGGAACGACATGTGCTTTGCTTCTCTTTCTCAACAGTCATACATCGCATTCATACAACTTGTACTTTCTGAAGTAAAACACATCTATTTTTATAAAATCTACGTTTTCCTCTGTTTTTGCTAGCTAGATTTTTTTTTGCTGAGAGTAGTTGTAATATAAAACGCGTGAATGTTTAATAAATAGTTCAATTGAACAGTTTATGTTTAATAAATATAAACTGTTCAATTGAAGATTAACAAAACAAGTTTTCAAATTGCGTAAACAGCCGGAACGAGTTATGGATGGTTACAAATGTATACATAAGATAACTTCACGCCTTCATTATGGTGGTGGGATGTCAGGGTATTCCTCAGAAGGGTGTGGCCCTTCGAGGAATATACCTACCATAGGTATATAAGAGCCACACTTCACCTGTCATGTTCAGATGCCTTGTGATAGAGAGTGAGCCTATTACCATTAATTGGGCACAATTCAAACCCAATAAATCACAGTTCAAACTTTAACTCGACCCAAAAAATAAACTCCAGACCTCACGGTGCGAGACGCATTCGCTAATCACTAGTCCATTGAGGCAGTTTTTGTCCATTATAACGAAATCCACGCGGTGAGCAGCTAGTCGATTATATTATTATAAAATTGTATACCATGTATAATAGAATATTCCACTGGAGTGTAACATCTTCACGCGTGAATGAATGCTCTAACGAGATAGTGATGTCCTTCGCTACAGGCATCATACATCTGAGAATCGTGATAATTAATTACAAAATTGTTTGACTCTTTTGTTACTTTATACCATTCAACAAATGGTTTTGTATAAAAATTATTTTGATAATTAAAGGGAATAATCTAAGTTAAATTATGACTTTTGAGCAGGAGAGTATGAGCCAAAGAGTATACTAATTAGAGTTAAATACATTTTAACTCTACCTGTTTCAATTGTTCATCGTAGAGATTGTGTTTCCAAATATTTCCTTTAAAATTATCTAAGTCCATAAGGTTCACATTTTGTTGAGAGCGAAAAAGAATAAGTAAATTTAGAATTTTGTGTTTTGAAATATCTATAAAAAAATCATATTAAGGTGGATCATGGATCTACTTTGTTGATAGTACACCTACAGACAAATATGATAAACGCGACAATCACACTAGACAGAGATTACTACACAAATAAAGTTCGGTGAGCCTTCCATCAGCATTACACGAAACTATCGGAATCGTCGCGTAATCCCGGCGTAATTACAGCCTACCCCTCACCCCTCGCCCGGAGTCCTAACGCGCCGAGACAAGCCTAACTTTTAATAGCCCAACCTTACCAACCTTACCCCGCATTACTGCTTGTACTAACCCGAAGGATGTGTTGTCATCGGACAAACTATTTGTAGCAAAGCGGAAATTTACATTTTGGACTTGTGTCTCCACAAACACTACAGTTTTAATGTACTGACTATACTAATTTTATTATCTTTTGTACCGCTTACAGAAAATTCATCTAACAAACTGAAGTAAATTAATTTAAAAATGTTGCTGTTATTGCTATTGACACTTGAAATATATCAATTGAACTGATGCTCAGATTTACTAACCAAAAGAATTTTTTTTTTCGATATCCTATGTATGAAAATAGATAGCAATTAAATTACATTCAAAATAAATCAAAACTAGCTTTGAACGGGGGGAATTCACAGGAAATACCCTCTAAACAAGAAATATTGACACCGTAAAAGCACTTCTATCAGACATAGGTCATGGTCGGCAGGCGTACTGTTTGCTCTGTGATAGTCTGTCCTTACTACATCGACCTTTGCTCCCGTGACCTTGGCGCACTAGTCTCTAGGGTGACAGCGGGGGAAGCGAGGAAAGCCGGGGAAGTGGGGAAGGGAGGCTGTGGTCAACGAAGATTAATCCCAAGCCTTTGTCCTGTGGAGCTTTTTAATTGTGAGTGATGTTTTGTGGACAACTATAGCAAGGGTTCTGTATGTTAATATTTAATGGAAGCCGTTTGACTTGTGATCATATTGTAGCGTTTTGTTTCAAATAGTCTGGAAGATATGGTTACTAGTGTTTTAGTGGTATTTGTTACAAAACAAATCAGATACCCAAGAATTATCTTTTTGAATTTGGAAAATTACTCAAACCTGAAAATATGTTTTAGTAAAATCAGTTATAGTTTCATTTTCAAATTGTTTTTTTTTTTTTGCAGTTTGAAAAATTTTTGACAAAATATGCACCGAATGGGTGGGCACCATATGAGATGCAGAGACCATAGAGAGGCATATCTATCGTCTCTGCATCTCATATGGTGCCCACCTAAAAGGATTTTGTGATTTTGTAGGGCAGTGTCAGCCCTGCAGTGGGATATCATAGGTTTTTAATAGTTATGGGATTGTTTCTTATAAAAGTTAATAAAAATAGAAACTTAAAATATTATATATATCATTTCTCTTCCATATTCTCAAAACTATAGTTAGGAAAGTTTAGTGTGCTGTAGGACATTAGAGCGAGAATATTCGGCCGTCCATTTGTCAGCGGCTGCTCGGAGCATGTTTCATTGGAAATGAAACAAGTTAGACATTCGTACGGACATGTGTGCTCGGAGCTCATTAGCAGCAGCCAGGAGACTATGAGAGTGCTGTGCTAGAGCATTTGTATGTACTATAAATGTAGGCGATACACATTTAGGTCATCTCCAAGTTAAGTTTTTAATCTGGGGACACGGCAGTGCCCAGGGCAAACCTCGAGTATTTTATTTATAATAAGCAAGACTTTTAAAATTAGAGAGAATTGATTTATTATTATACAAATATAATACAGTCATGACAAACAAACAAACAACAAATTCGTTGACATTTTCTAATTGCAGTGTCACCATTTTCAACTCTTTTAATAACGACTTCCAATAATTTGAACAAGGCTTTGTTTATTCGTTCGAACTGAACTATGTAATAAGCGAAATAACACAAGTTCCAAAAAAAATAACACAAGTAATATATTTTGTTATTGACAAACTGTACATATTGACAAGTTTTGTTTGACAAGCAAAACAGACATTTAATATTTACTCGAGCAGAACGTGGGAAGCTTACCTAGACAGTATAATACAAATACAAAAAAAAATATTATTAATTGTGTTTCACAGTAAATATTGAATGATTAAACATATCTAGTTTCAAATGTTACAACATTTAATGACGAAATTACTTAAGATTAAGTTAGTATATGGCAAGGAGCGATTTGATACCGTCGTCTGGAAAGTTTGCCACAATTGACAACCTTCATGTAAGCTCGTCTTGACTTCAAACCTGCTACCTTCAATTTGATTAAACATTTAAGATGCATACACCTTGCCAAAAAAAATTCAGCTTTTATAAGTCGTCTATAAATTGACATGTGGTTACTAATTTAATAGCCATATTTATTATTTTGTACAGAAATATATTCCGATAAATTTAAGCGCCACGCTATCAGCTTCCATCTTTATATTTTAAATAAAAGAATATTTAATTATATTTCATCTTATTTTATATAAAAACTCAAACTCAGTCGAGAGGCAGCACTTAAGCTCATCACTTCAATCCTTTTTAAGCTCCTGACAAATAAAGCCTCTATTCTTTTAACATTTCATAGAATATTTCTATTAAGTCTTGACTAAAATTAAATAAAAATGTAGTTTTGTATTTCAAACGATTGCTTTGATGCCAATTTCAAAAAAAAGTGTTTATTTACTGACATCTGAGGCATTCATCGAAATAGTGTTGTAATGAATAGAGTCATCACAAAAGCTTTTTAATAGCCGAATATTTAATTCTCAAGACTGAGTGACCTTTCTTGCGACTTGTAAGATCAAGACAATGGGTCAAGTATTGCTACTTAGAGACATTTGAAGGTTGATGTCAAATATTTAGCAATTGCTTAGATTTTATTGTTACCTTTGAATAGATATAACTAAAGTAGTGAAGTAATTGTATTTTATGGCAAAGGAATAATAACATAATACAGCTATTTAGTGCCTTTTTGGTCTAGTGGTTAGCTTATGAGGCCTTTCACCGTAAGGGATCGGGTTCGATTCCCGGGTCGGAAAGTGTTATTTGGTATTTTTCTGCCAAGATTTTCGCTATACAACGGAGCTAGAGCTGTGCCCAGTGGATGACGATAGGCTCACACCCTATCACATACCTAACCTAAACATAATTGATGAAATGTGGGTATTATACACCTAAATTCAGAACCTTAATTGGCAGAATCAATGCCCAATCTAGACCGACGGAACAATCCATATACTCAATCGGTCGGTATTCCTCTGTAGCTTGTAATAGACTTATTCCTATGGCGAATGGTAGGATAACGTGTTCTGGATCGTGGTAGCTATAAGTGTTCGAGAGTCGGAGCTTTCGTACACGAGGGAATGTTCAGGGATATCTGAGGCTATGCAATTGTTCATGACTCGCAATCGCTGGATGGATGCCAATCGTCGATTATTCTGCGAAACATCCAATTGTTATATCGTAGCTTTTGTCATCATGAGCAATGATGTCGGTCAAATATGACATTTTTGAATGTATATTGACTAGTTTACTTATACTTTGAATATTAAAATGTCGTTTAAAAGTCTAATCGTATATCTGTTTATTACCCGTTACCAATACCCTCCAACGGCGGATTCTGCTTCTGGAATATCTTGTATAATTTAAAATTTAGTTCTTAAGTAGATATGCAATGCTAACCCTGGTCGGCCGTGGATGGGTGACCATCTTAAATATAACGAGCTTTCTTCCGGGTCTCAAAGAGCACGTTTCTACCGGGCCTTAAAGAGCACATTAAGCCATCGGTCCCGGTTGCAATTTAGACATTTTTAACAGTCGTTACGGGTAATCAAAGGCCAAAGTATGATAACTGGTCTAAAAATGAGTATCGTTTTACCTCGTACTGAGCTGTGGCGTTTTAATGGCAATCGCTTTACGTAAAATACTGATTTTCAGCTTAATCCGTTAGACTAGTAGGAGGAATGTTATTGGGAAAAAAGACCCAGAAGATGATAATGTTCTAAAGTAGATATTTGAGTAATATTAACATTTATATTACAACTAAACTCCGTCGGTAAGCACATGCTCACTAAAACATAATCCTTTTAATGGGACTAACATAGCTTATAACAACGAAACTGGACTCAGCACACTTGAAACTCATAGTTAATTGACGTTCAAACATTTGATTATGTGAGACCTTTGTTGCTGACCGTACGTACAAACTATCAACTTAGCAATACTCGAAGTAAAGCATTTGAAAGTTGTGACATTCAAGTAACGGTGGTGCGTAGAAGGACATCGTGAAGATTTGCTGTGACGTCACGCCGCGCCGGTGCCGTGCCGTGACGATGTCGTCCCGCGGGATTTCCCCTGTTTGCACTTCGACATGTGTACAGTTTACGACAAAATTGTAAGTAATAATACAAGGCTTTTTTTACTACGTAGGCAGAAAATATAAAATGATATGCCGAATGGCATTGCCTTCATCTATGGCAGTGGCCATAGATGAAGCCAAGACGAGCCAGCGAAGTGAAGGGCACTACATACCTTTTCTTAAAGTGTTTCGTAAATTTTTCAAACACTTATAATTTAGGTATGGATCGCATAATATTTTCAACTGTTTTTTAGTTTAATTGGCTATGCATAGCTAAATGCTATAAAAATAATCAATAAGAAGTTGGGTTTGGATCATACCCGATCGATGAGATTCTCGGATATGATAACTTATTATATATTTAAGTTTCAATTAAATAGATAGTTAACTTTTGATATCTATTTTACTAATATCTTATTTTATTCATATCTAAACCCCCAGATTTCGTCACTGTGTCACTGATGATCATCAAAACTCATAAGGTACTTCCCGAATCTCTAGAAAGCTGAAATGTTGAATGTAAACTAGTATAAGCGCTAAACCAACAAAAAATACAAAACTTGGATATTTATTACCCTTAACTCCCCTCCAAAACGAAGTTATCTAAGAACTTCGTTAAGTTTGTGTACTTCCTGGAGTCTTAGAAAGCTAAAATTTGATATTTATTTTATACTGTAGGCCATATCATGGCCTCATCTGGGCAACATTAGATTCTAAAACAAAATTATTTTTGTATTAGATACTCTCAATACAGTTCTTAAGATATTTGACATTACGCTATACTCTACGGAAAAAGCTACTAAAAAATATTTCTGGCAATCAGTTAAGAGTACACACATTTATAGTACAGATGAGATCATGGTCAAATGCGGGCCTATGCCAGCATAACAAGTGCACCATTACATTTGACGCATCTTTGCCATAAAGCAACGACTTTTGTTGCTGTCTGTACTTTGAAACAAACGTTTTTTCACACGTCTGGCGGCAAACTTACAAGTGATCGCTGGGGACGCTTTATGATCCACGACTCACGGGTATGAGAGCCTTGTACGGACTTACAACTTTGTCACACATTACTCTACTTTCTTTTTGATGGCTTTGAGAGACTTATGCGTTAAATAATTCAACAAAACGCTAGTAATATGATCTAGAAAGAATTGGTGAAGTTTGGGATACAAAAGGTTCTGAAAGTAAAACAGTCTAGGCGAAACGGCGACCGGTTTGATTAATGCAAGGAACTTAGAAGAAATATTAGCGATTGTTTTTATTATATGAGATATAACTTGTTTTCAACAGGAGCCGCAAACGACTATGTTGATTTTGAATGTTTGATTTTAAGTTGAAAATATAAAGTCATAGTTAGACAAGTTATTTTACTAGTCGGTCTCTCATATGTTATAAATGAAATTAAGCCTACTTTATTATGTATAGATATTCTTATTGATACTACTGACGTCAAATTCCATGCATATAATATATTTTTTAAGGATCTGAGTATTCATTATAGTATTGTAGGTATCAATTTAAATAAAATAGGTTTGATAAACAATATAATAAGCTAAATAATAATTAGTTTTATAAACTAAACCTACTTTACACAAATTGAAACCACGGCTACCTTATTAAAATAATCAGTGATTCTTGGCAATCACAAAATTATTACGAAGTCTAAAATCAAACCTTATAAAATGTATGCTAAATATTCTCTGATCTTTTATTCTTTTGTCAACTACTTAATGTATTTCTCATTGTATATAGCACAAATCACCATTTATAAAATCCGTCACACCGAAGTCGCCTACACAAAATATTCATGCTTACGAAATTTTCTTCAGCAAAAATAATACATATTTTTACTTTGAAACTTAAATGGAGCTCCGAACTTAACCAGTTGTTAGGTGAAACACGGCAAAAAGTGTTTTAGTCTCGCCATTTATTTACAAATTGTGAATTTATTCCCCCTTTTAGCAAATTACTTTAAAAGTTAGGCTGTTTTCTGAGAAAGGCTACATGCCGGATTGTGGCTCCCTGGATCGGGTATCAAAGGACTTATTGTAAGACCTGCAACTTATTGGCTCTCATGATTTAACCATGTTGTAGTAAAAACATATCATTTTTAAGCTTACCTATTCATTCGATCTTTAGAATGTTGATTATTACAACAAATGCGAAAGTAACTCAAATTTAAAATATCTTAATTTCATAAACTGTTACATAGTATTTGAAATCGTCAACAAAATGTACAAATAAAATATCTAAATTAAACTAAACTACAAATCGCAAAGCTTAGATTTAAGTGAGATAGCCGTGGGCGGCAGCTTTAACAAAAGCATTCATGATAAAAGCATGGATTATTTTTCAAAGCCATTTTCCCTGTACCAACTGCAACGTGTTGCTCAGACCTCAGCCTTAGAGTTTTCCAACTTCTTTTGTAATTTTATTTATAAACGTGAAGGTGAGGGAAGGTCGACGAAGTCAATTGTGACGTTCTGTGGAGCGCCCACGCGGAGCTAAGACATATTGCGATGATTAATTATGATGCTTTACTCTGAAGATAGTACCAAACTGATCATTTAATTAAAATTAAGACAGCCCATAATAAAATATACAACGTTCTAATTTTCACTCAAAAATAGACATTTTCAGTTTAGTCAGCGTATGCGGCGTCTCGCCGCGAGTTTGCGTGGTTTGATTCCCGGGCTAGGGAAACATATAGTTTGGGATTTTTCCGTCAAGAACATTGCAATAGCAACACAGAGTAAGGTTTGTCTGCAGTGGACGGCGATAGGCTTATCACCCATCTCATGGAACATATCGGGTGGAATGTGAGTGTTATACGCCTCTACCATATCCTTCTGCTTATTGGAGGCATGATATTACGTTACATTTTGTTTATAACAAGAGTGAGTAAGTAACAAGTTCTTGCTAGGTACCAAGACTGGCGAGTGGTTGCCGCTGCGGGTGTGCCTCGTGACAAACGACGCGACGAAAACAATGTGACTAATGTCTTGAGTCCGCGAGACTGCGGCTGACGGCGACGACGACCAATGTGAATAGAAATCTCTGCTATTTCACTTTAGTTAGCTTTAGTTCTCTAATTCAGAAGTTTTATGAAACAAATAATGGTTCCTTTTATATATTTACTAAAATACAGTGACCTAAATGGTTAGTAGTTAGTGGTAGTAACCTAGAAGCAGTGTGTGAGTTACATAAAAGTTCATGATTTATTTAACATAAAATCACGCCAAGGGTGTAGTAGAAGTGGCAAACACATATACTTTTCCTGTTATGTTAAAGTGCCATGTGATAGGAGCCATTTACCGGGCACAACTGCAACTCGATGCTACTGAAACCTTTTGAACCGACGCAGGCACCTAATCCACCACACGGTGAGGCCTCTCTCGCATTTGAACCGACGCAGTAACCGAATCCATCACACGGTTAGGCCTCTCGCGCATAAGCTAACCTCTAGACCAACGAGGTAGTTGATTATTTAATAATCAGTAAAACAGAACAAGAAATACGCGTCCCAAAAAACAGATTTATTGTATCCGCCATCAGCGTAAAAATACTGGCTCCTATAAGAAACGGTCAATAAAGATTGTTTACAGCACAACTACACCCATTCCTTCCCTTCTTTATCACCTCTACGCACGTAAAAATAACGTAACCACCAAGTCACATACTACCTTTGGACACTAATGTCGCTTACAAATTATGAACAGTTTCCTGTTGGTGTACAGGATTAGAATGGCGTATGCGACAACTTGTGAAAAGATGTCGCGGCTTAATAAATAAGCTTCCAATATTCAATGTAACGTATTGTGCGTATTTCAGAATCCTTTATGTATTATCGAGGACAGATCCTGAATAAATACGAATTTCTTTTTGTCATAGAAGCTATATACTATTGAAGTTATGTGGTCACAAAAGGGATTGGTATTTGATTTCTAAAACTAGATTACTTCTAGCATATGTTAAAGCAGTTTGCCTACTTAAAAGTGTTCCTAAACCACAAGAATTCGCATTTGATGTAATTTACAGTCAAATATTAAACCAATATAGGAGGCGGAGCATTACAGACCGCAACCTAAAGTGATTGATTCAATTTGAATTTTAAAATGTTACAAAAAAAACGAATGCTCGTTAGTCTGGAAGGCAGTTTGTAACGTAATGATGAAAAATCGATTTGCAACGGTAAATACAGGCAAAAACTCGCTGTTTTGGGACCATCCTTATGGTCATACTATAAAGCGGGTACCTATATCTATTGCGAATTTGATAATACACCTAAATACAACGTCAATGATCGTATCAGCTGTCACTGCTCCTATCAAGTTCAATGTCCAGTAGTCCCGCCCGCCGACGTTTTGTTTAAAACTATTTTGTATGAGAAGTACAGCTCAGCAATAAATTCACTGAACGCGTGAACAATCTGAAGAAGCGACAAGTATCCTTGTTTTATTCAGAACAGTATTAAAATGCACAGCAGAGCTTTCTTAGATTTCCAACCGTCTCTTTCATACATTCATTTTTATACGCTTGTACTTTGTTCGTACTAGTTTTAACTTGACATGTTTGATATAAATATGTTTTAAATTTATGGTGTTTATGTGTGTTTATTTATTTATTTCAAAACTTTATGTACAATATCGCACATAGGCGGATTAACTCTTAACTCCATAGGCAATTTCTACCAGTCAACCTTTGGGTGATGCTGAGAGTAGGGTAGTACGTGCTCAAGTGTTTACCTGTTTCTGGAATTCTTTTTGTTATGTTATATTATTATGATAAAACACAAACTAATCAAAGTTCAGGTAACAGTACTTTAAATATATGATCCGCGTTACAATGTTGAAGTATATTTTGTCGTTATTGTGTACACCCACAAAGTTAACAAATTGCTTTTTTGAGTAGGTGTCTCTATTTATATAAAAGAAGAAAAAAATCTTTTAGAAAGCAAATTAATTGAACTAAATTAATATTGGTTGGTAAATGGTTTTATTTTTCTTTAACCTGTGAAATTGTACTTTGATAAGACAAAAATCAGTTTTTCAATAAATGACCCAATGTAATATAAAAAAAAAACAGTTGAAATCCGTTGTTAGAATAAAATGTGTGTTTCTTTTCATTTTAACAACGGATTTCATTTCAACAACCCATTCACTCACATGCAGTCCAACTTAAAAGAAACAGTCATACATTCGTTTAATACTCACACATGTACACAATATGGTTCACATTAGTACTCTCGTTACGGAGATAGCGTGCGAGCCTTACACGTAATATCCTGTGCCGATTACAGCGGTAATTATTTACAGTGCGCCCGCGCCATTTGTCAGCGCAAAAACTACCGGACGTACTTCTCCCCCCGCCCCACCGCGCCGCGCCCCGGCGACGCCTGCCGACGATTAATGACGAGTCTTTCCCATGAGCAAGAGTACGATCTGTCTTCGTTTCAACCCGTGTTTGTTAGTACTACATTATGCGATGTTTTTTTGTTTTTTGTTTTAATTAATTTTGTTTTTGTATTGTTGTTAAGCAAGTCATGACTGATGACATCATTGTTAAGTAAGATTAAATCCATAATTAGTGATGCAAGTTTGGCAAGGCAATTCTCGTCTTTGAATTGTGATTAACAAAATAAGCTTTAGAGCTGCCTTGCAGAACTTTTATCGTCTAAACACCTTTATAAGTAAAATACGTACGGTCATATTTTAGATAAACTTTAAATTATTGAGTGCACGGTTGGTGTAGAGGTTAAAGCGGTCGCGTTGCCGTCTTCAACTGCGCTGGTGTTGTGAGTTCGATTCCTACACAGGACAAAGGCTTAAAGATTTGTTCTGAATCTGGGTGTGCTCTGTGTGTGTGAAATGTATGTTTGTGAACACCCCCGTGACACAGAAGATATTCCTAGTGCGGGCGTCGATGGAAAAACAATAAAAATAAAGCAGAAGCAAAAATGCCTTACAATTATATCTGGGATTGATTGTAGTTTATCTAAGAAAATATTTTACATTTGCATCAAATATAGCACACACTACTTCTCCGGTACTGTATGTTATCTACATTCATTAACAGAACATCAGACGTACATTCAACATCGGGTCTCATTTTTACAAAAATAAAACTGAATGTGCATGACGCATTTCAGTTACAGCCGCAGTCGGCGACGGTTACATAATACAATCTGCGTCCATGAGTCAGCGTTCAGCAGCGTTCAGCAGCGCAGCGCAGCACAGCGGGTGTAACTTCAGCCATTTCTTTAATACAAAAACATCCAACTTCTTAACTTTTTACAAATTCTGTGTCATCGTATAATATATTTCAAGTCGGATGCCAAGTTTTTGCAGTAATACTTTTAAGCTGCATGTTTTTACCGTTTTGCTGCACTGACCTGAATCACAAAATAACAAAAAAACCCGATTTAACTTGTTCAGTGTTCAGGCCGAGTGAGCTCTCGACTGCTCGAGAACGTTCCGGCGATCAGCGCGATTCAGCAAGACAGAATTAACCTCAGCTGCATCGTTGGTGTAGTGGTTAACGCTTGCTACTTTAGACAATAAAGGCTTAGGTTCAATCCCCGGATCAGACATCTTCTGTCTGGAATCTGGAATTGTCCTTAAAATAAGGCAATAGGCGTATCCTTTTTCATAATATGCTCAGCTCTTGCACCTGCCACTTGTCGTATTTGCATCACCTAAAGGTTGACTGGTAGATAATGCCTACGGCATTAAGTCCGCCCATGTACTATTTTTTGCATAAAGTTTTAATTAAATAAATAAATATGCATTTTTATAGGAAATCATTTTTATCAACACAAGCCAAAATGCCCGTTTACGAAGAATCTATTTCTTACGAAAATTTGATTTTACTCATCGAATTCACGTGCATAGAAATGTGTATGTTATACATGGTGTTGTTAAAAATCATTTTACAAGCAACCACTTAATGCATTTGTAATTTCTACACTTGTACTTGTATAGTAGGGCTCGTTATATATTTAAAATGTCTGTAATTTCCTTAAAAAGGCTACTTGTATTACCGTTAGCATTACGGAGGGTCTGCAGCCATTGTTGTAACGCCACATTTCTCTTTATTCTTTTTCTTTTAAACTCTACTCAACCCTTTGAGTGGGATTTCTATTGTATCAAGTCTAAAGGATTCGCTTTTTACTTTCAGTAAAACTATGCGATGTGAGTTGTACCTTCATTATAATGTTTTATCTTTGCTTATTTTTGCTCGCATTTCAGCTAAATTTTGATATAACAACATAACATCACGCCTATATTACCCAGTAGGGTATTGCAGAGCTGTACAATATCCACTTTTTTTTTGTCCTGCATACCTATTTGCTTTGCCCTTTGTACGTAATGACAGCGTTTTCAATATTCATGGACAATTTGAATTAAAATACACTTGCTAAATTTGTTGTTAAATTAAATTCAGTCATAATGTAGCATATTTGCAACAACATGTGACATTACACACACAAAAGCACGCAATTCCAGCTCCAAAACGCCACCAAATGCTAAAGTTACAAATTAAATTCACATTGAAACTATACGCGGTAACGAGCGTTAATTAATCTAACGACGAACGAACGTGCGGTTATTTAAAATGTGCCATTAGAATTACCCGCGGCCGCGGTCACCGCACACTACTTACCACCTTGTCAGGGTAAAGATATATCTACCGAGTATTCCACCTTCGTATTACAACAAACGTTGCACCTTGCTTGAAAGAGCGCAAAAAACACCAACAACAGACGGGGCTGCGCGTCGTGACGAACAAATTTAAAAATAGAATGTTCGAAGCTTAAGTAATACAAGAAAATCAAATACAGTAGGTGGACAGACCTATCGTGTACCGTGCAACTGCCTTTTGTTATTTCAAGGAAAGGAGTATAGTCAGAATACTCTGTAGACATATTTACTCTGATCTAGTGCCTACAATCAACATCTCGAAGCGCTCCGTAGCGCGTAGCACCATCCGCGTAGCACCATAGCGCGTAGCACACCTATTTGCGTAGCAGCGCTTTTTGCGTCGCGCACTAATTAATCGCGGAGTCACCGACTCTTTTCTTATTTTATTGTTTTTCCCAAATGGGTTACTTTAAAATGCGTCTTTAAATATTCAAACGTGAACGAATCGTTTATTTATATTCATAATTTAAATATTCATATCGTTTTAGTCCAGCCACTTTGCAAGACGATTTGTCTCATACATTCGGTACTCTTTAGTCCCTATTCACTTAGTTTTTGGGCACGTGTGACGTCAAAGCGCTATCTCTACCAATTAATCTTGTTGACATACAAAAAGGCTGTGTGACCTCCGCCTCTGAATAAACAGATAACTTATCTCACGAATTTGCCCGCAAATTTGAGATGAATTACATTTGCCGACCTCTTCTCTTAAAGACCTCATGTCTTTCTTCCTACAGCGATATCACGAGTAAAAAGTAACGTTGTATTTATTTAATACGCAACAAAAACTGTTTGGGTATAATCCGGGGTCGTGATGGTAGGAAGCTGCGTCATCGCCAACGAGCCGGATATGCGTCGCAAACACTAACGCATCTCATACATTACCTCCAAGCTTCTGCAGTCATACATTCATTTATTTTTAACTGAATTTTAGTTCTAATGTCTGCTTGTACAACGCTGTGTTATTATTTTTTTAAACTTTACTCATCATTTTCCACACCATGATGTCTCGTGCTCGATTCCTGGGTTGGGCAAAGTGATATGTAGTAAGTGATATATCCAACTAGCTTACCGGTCTCACTTATTTTTGTAATGTATGAGACGCTTTATTATTTTTAAAACTGTTTTTAAAACATATTTATTGTGAAGAAAAATAATTGTCTATAATGCACATGTGTTAAGGATTACTCATGTAAATAAGTATGTTTAATGTTTCATATTTAAGAGATTTCGCGTGTCTTTTGTGATATTTTGTAAATAGAAACAACACTAAGTAATCATCGTAATGCCTACTACTTTCATGTTTCAATTCATGAAACTTCAGTAAAAGCTAATTTTGAAATGAAAATTATTTCTTAAGGAACGAATGTTTGCTGAAGTTCATTCAGTCTCAGCTGAAAGCTCCAACGTAAATTATTATTGAGAAATAACATTTCACTTACATTCAGCCGCCATCATCAATCATATAAATTAAAACTTAAAGATGGTCAAGTCATAGTGCTTTGTAAAACGTTCACAGGATTATGACCCTTATCTACCGTTCCTGTGAAGGCGAAAGGAGTCATAATCGCTTGAGACATCTAAATTCCTCGTATCTGTTTGTGTCTAAAGGAAAGCACTCGGAGGATTATACAATAACTCAATCGAGCAGTAATTTGTGGCAATATGATCTCTGTGCCAGCAGTGAAAGGCTGAATTTACGACGAGACATGCAAATGACTAATTATGATTAAAATATGAGTTGATCTGCTCGGAGGCAGGTAATGGGCGATGGCGGGGATTTGCGAAGGGATTAATCACCGCGTTTGAGAACCGAGTGATACCGCGCCAGTCGCCGCCTACCCACTGATACTAATATAAATACGATACGAACTGATACGAAATATGACTAATATTATTTTGTATGGTTCAGTTATCAGTTATGCCTGTGCTGTGGCTAGTTTCAATGAGGCTGTCGCGTATGAGTTCACCGCTAGGGGTGCTTGTGCGGCGTGAGGGCTCTGACATGTCACTACTTGCGGGTCGACTATGTGCTCATTGCGTTTATAAGTGTCTATAGAGGCTCAGTCCTTTGGGGCGTTCTGAAGACAAACTTTTTACGAGCGACAGATTACGCACTTTTGCATAAGGCACGTATGAAAGCAAGAAAGACGGATGTATTAATGCAACAGTTTTTTTATCAGTTTTGTTCCAAAGTGTTTGTGTTTAATATGCCCTAATTATCTGTGCCTTTATAAAAACGTAATAACTCAATGGTTAGGATAGGTCAATTTCTGTCAACAAACTTTAACAGACCTACACTCTTCAGTGACAAAGAACGATAGGATTCATTAAATGCTCTTGACACTTATTAAACGGCTAATTTGCGAATTTATGTCGCGGTGCCGAAACTTTATCCTTAGTATTAATAAAATAAAATTTAACCGAGTCCGACATATTTTTTTAAAGTATAATTGATTTAAAATATTAGCCATAAAAAGCAAAAAAAGAAGGTTTTGTTATACACCCGTACTAAAAATCATTCACGTGTTTTGATATCATACTTATTAGCACATCGTCTTACGAAAAGCTGCATGAAGATTTGTCTCGAAGTGGACTGGAACCCACAACACTAGCACAGTGTAGAATATCTACATAATTATCAGTCAGTCTAAAGCTGTAGGTTTATAATAAAGTTTAATGACGCGTTTGATAATGTGATTACTTCATTCGAGGAAACGGTAAAACGGAAATCTAATTACACATCACGCAGCGCTTAGTAATTGAAAATATCGCCTTTACACACTTAAGTTAAGACTAATGATTCGGAGATAAGAGAGATATCAGCAGTGAATGGATCCGCCATCCACCATCCACTGTCAAATACCGTCGTGAGGACTCTAGTTAAAGTATTTAATCCGCCCTCGACTACGGTTTCTTTAATGAAAAAGCGACTTAGACGAGCGCGGAGTGAGGTACGAAGTGCGAGGTGAAGGGGTGACGGGCGCGGGGTGCTCTCTTATTTCGGTGGCGACAATGAGAAACCCGCGGCCTGCTTATGATGTTTACGTCATGGAAAAAGAAAACTTTTTAACTTGTTTCATGTGGCACCGCCGCGGGCCGCGAGCCTATCCGCTTTGTTTACACTCCGCGCTTCGACGCAAAGATACTACGTCCACATTTTATATTATTTCATCTGCTCCAGTCAGTTAACTTTTATTCTTTTATGTAATAACGTTTCCAATGCGTCTGAGATCTTTCCGTAATCTGTTCAATTTCATATTAAATTGCTCTCGATAAATTGGGCGCTTCGGCTGATTGCCGTGTTTTTACGAGTTACGAGCGATTCCAAACCTTTGCTTCGTGCCACTCTTTGTGTAAACTGTTTAATTCAGAGTATCATTCTCACAAGAATGCCTAACATTGCAGTTCTAAATACACAAATGTAACCACGACATTCAAGCATCTATCAAAGCACACGACACGAGCATTTGGCTGCAGTGCTCACGTTTGCATGGTCGTTGCGTATGCAAATTTCTGCAAACAAGACCTTTTCTACTAAATTATGAAGGGCTTTGGGGTCTGAGTTGAGCTGCAGTTTTAATATCGGCGGCGTCATATTAAAAAAGTCGTTTCTTCCGTTATAAGGTGGCGGGTGCGTGACGGCGACGTCAAATTTCCCGGGGATTTGGTGCGACACTCGGGGGCTCGTTTATGGGGACATTACTGGCGCCCCCTGCTGGCCCGTAAGTAACTCGCGTGGTCAAAGGCGGAGTTTAATTTGGAAATCTCGGAGACGCGCATATAAATGTGAGTTGTTGAAGCGCATTAGTTCAAATTCAAATTTTCAAATTCAAATTCAAATTCAAATCATTTATTTTCATAGGCCCAGGAGGCGCTTGAACACGTCAAAACATTACAAAAAATGATATAAAAGTAAATAATAAATAATACTAAATTATACTAATTACAATGATTTGAATAACCGGGGCTCAGATTAATTTTAATCAAACTGTTTAGAATCGAATTAAAATCAATCTAAGTACCAGCTCCGATGGGTATTGCATTATGAGAAGAGCTGGTGAGAAACTCATGTGCACCATCTTTTAAAATGAAAAATATAACAATATAAAAGTACATAAAAAAATCACATAAGAAGAGCAATTCATTTCCAAATACTATTATCATTTATGTAGTCTGAAATACTATAGTAAGCTTTTTGACATAATTTAGTTTTAACATATTTTTTAAATTTACCTATTGATAATTCTATTGCGTCTAAAGGAAGTTTATTGTAAAAGCGTATACATTGACCTGGAAACGAGTTAGAGATTTTATGGAGCCTAGTAGTGGGCACAGCGAGTTTGTTTTTGTTCCTTAGATTTAATTTATGGAGATCACTATTTTTCTTAAATTTCGTTTGGTTTTTGTGAACGTACATTAAATTTTCGTAAATGTATTGAGAATGTAACGTCATAATATGTATCTCTTTAAATTTATTTCTTAGTGTCTCCTTGGGACTCATCATATAGATAGCTCGAATAGCTCGTTTCTGGAGCACAAATATTGAATCTATATCCGCGGCACTACCCCAAAGCAATAAACCATATGACATTATACTGTGAAAATAGCTAAAATAAACTAAACGCGCAGTGTCAACATCGGTCAGTTGACGAATTGTTTTTACGGCGTAAGCTGCTGAGCTGAGTCTACCAGACAACGTTTCTATATGTGGGCCCCATTGTAATTTAGAGTCTAATGTTATACCAAGAAAGACAACCTTATTGACCATTTCCAATTCCTCATTGTCCATCACCACATTAGTTTTGACTTGCTTAACATTTTTTGTAAAAAATCTAATATATTTCGTTTTACTACCATTTAAAAGCAAGTTATTAGCACTAAACCAGTTCACTATCTTTGATAAAGCATTGTTTACATCGTCAATTACTGATTGTTGTCTTTTTACCTTAAAAACTAAAGAAGTGTCATCCGCAAACAATACTATCTCATGATTATCCTTAACAAGATAAGGTAAATCATTAATATACAAGAGAAACAGGAAAGGCCCTAAAATAGAGCCTTGTGGCACCCCCATTGCTACAGCTGATCCATGCGAACGCTTTCCATTGACATCTACTCTCTGAATCCTATCGCTTAGATATGAAGTAAGAAGATCCAGAGCGATGCCTCTTATACCGTAGTGGTGTAACTTCTTGACTAGAGTTTCATGCTGCACACAATCAAAAGCCTTAGATAAGTCACAAAACACCCCATAGGCATCCCGCAACTCTTCCCAAGCCTCAAATATGCATTCCAGTAATTTTACCCCAGCATCACATGTTGACCGTCCGCGAGTGAAACCGAATTGTTTAGTGTGCAACAGATTGTTTTGTTGCATTAGCCGCAGAGCGTCGGCGTTCGGTACGGTGAGGAGGAGGACAGCTCAGGGTCGTTTCTGTAAATGTTTCAGAGTTAATGAAGAATTCCTTCGGTAGTGAGTGAGTGGAGCGATTAGCGTGTGGCGGCGGAGCTGTTTTTGTGCGGGTGACGAATGGCGTGGCCGGAAGACGGTTAGTTATCGCTTAATTATGGGCTCGCATGCCGCTGCCGCCACGCCGCCGTGCCGCACCCGCACCCGCACCGCTGAGCCGATGTATCGTTTTTTGTTGCTGTTGCTCTGAACTTTGTGACAAATTAGCTTTGGTTCCTGGCGACGGACGTAAGCTTGATGTTGACATTCTTTGTTTGCTAATTGCATTGTAAGTTAATCATGGTTTAGGAAGCAAAGCCAATGGTGGCGTGACATTATTAACAAAAATGTTTCTTTGAACATATTATTTTTATACAATAATCACACAAGAGATCCCTTACGTCTTTCTGATATAATTATTTGAATCTAGGGAAAGAAAACCATGATCATTTATATGAGTTTTTCCTCCAAATCACTAATTACGTTGGTGATGCGAACTCTACGAGACACGGAAATGAGACAAAGTCTCAGATACAATATATATAGAAATAGGTTCATAAGGATACAGAAAAAACGAATTAAGTTTACCAAGATATATATTTGTTCAAGATTTTATAAAGCCATGACGATAATTGCATATACATTTTATAAATATATGTAAACACAATATTAATTAATTAATTTGTATTATTATATATTATATATTAAAAAATATATATATTAATTATTATTAGCAATACGAATTAGAACTTGATTTATTTATACAATAGCATCATCTTCATATGACTTGTATGGGCCCTTGTCAGCTCATACAATACTTGATGTTTGTGATAAAATGATAAACCTTGATGTTTCTTGTTAAAATGTTTTTATTGCACACAAAATACGTGTTTACAATAATGTGGTAAAATCTGAACTCATTACTTGTTTAAAGAATGCTTATACATGAAAAATATAAATTTTGTACGATGTGCATGATCGTACATATTCCGGGGCGAGATAAATGCGAGATGAAAGTAACTTGATTTACAAAAAATAAAAATAAGTTATGTATAAAATTGAATAATTAATTTGGCGACGTGCTTCTGTCCACGTGAAGATTGCGAGGTCCGGGGATGTTAACAAGCTCCAAATGTCCACTTGATTCGATTCTTGACCGAGGTGCCGGGGCAGGGATAGCTCCATACTCCTCATCTTGAGCGACGGACGGTGGCGGCGTTACTGGAACTCGCCATTGGCAATAGCTGCGACGAGCCAAAATAATGATTGCAGTGATGCATAATAACCCAAGTATTACGTAGATCATTGCGTAGTGATGAATATCGTGATAAGAAAGATCATCAGGTAACATCACTTCCGCTTTCTTCATGGACTGGATATCCTTGTCTACTTGAGCGATTCCTTCTTCGATATCTTTAGTTTTGTTTCCCAAAATTGGATATGATGGTATGCTGATGTTGAGGAAATGGTTTATAGGAGCAATCTCTGGCACGAAGATGTCTGGTATCGCCCTTGATTCGCTGGAGTATTCCTTGTATGCGTGGATGGTAAAGTTTTCTGTTTTTACGATACATCCCTGACCTATATTGACAAGGCCGGCGCGCATTAGCTGATGTATGGACATTTGATCGTCGCATATTGTGCGGACTTGACACCGGTCACAACAAAAGTACAAATAGGTATTAGGTATGTTTGTTGCTAACCACCTGTTTGTGCACTGTGTCGTAATTGTTTTGCATTGTGAATTTTCTGTTTCACAATAGTTCTGAGCATCTCTGAAATGGTAGACTGGACTCAAAATCTGGCAGTAGAAAGCATCTGAGTCCTTTAAGCATGATCTTAAGTCTTCCCCTGACACATGAATGTAGCTGTCTTTTTTCAGGTTCATAGAGATGTATTCAGAAGCTGGAACTATGCTTGTCATAAATGATGTCTTCACTGTTCTTGGAATAGGAACGACCTTTAGAAGTTCGTATGTATCTCTACCGATAAGAGGCAACATTATCTCGAAGATGATGACGTCATCCAGCATCCTTGTCTTGACTCGAAGTAACTCGTATATCTTCCTGAGATCGGCATGGATGTTGTCAATTGGTAGAGTGACATCCTTGGTTAGCTTACTGGATATTGTGCTCAGTTCTTGTATGAATTGTTCGGGCGTTATCAGGTGTAAGTTGAAACGCCCATGATATATATCTGTGACAGTATCTAACAGCGTGTTCTGTAAGCTTTTCAAACTGTACAGCAGATTACTTGCGATAATAGCCCCTGTGTTGAAGTCATTTAGGATACTGTTTGCTTGCACAGTATTTTTCAATGAACCAACAGCGGTATCTAATTTGTTGATATGGCGATTTACCATTTTTAGTTGTAGGTTCATATCTTGTTCTGTCCTTTTCAATAGGTTGTTTTCGGCTTCAATAAGTGATGTTTGATTGGACCACAAGTTAGCTAGGTGATTCTCATTGTGGTGTATGAGTGCTATATCCTTGCGGTATTGTTCAGCGAAGTTTTCATCAAGTACTCCAAACAAACTGTTCGCAAGGTAACCGACACCGTTGATAAGGCCACGGCGCCGACGCAGAGTCTGTCGCGTGCTCAAATGCTGACTCAGGAGCGCTCGGTTGTAGTACTCGAGTTCCGAGAACGCGTGACGTAGTTGGAGTACGATTACCGTGCAGTGAACTTGATCTTGAATTATGTCACAGGTTTGTTTTAAAGACTCGATGTATTTATCGTATGTTTTTGTCGATTGCCAATATGTTGTCATGTCGTAATATACGACGAGCTTCCAATCGTCTTTGATAAGCTTCATGTTCGCTATCTTGTCGAAAAACAAGCCTTGATCTTCTCGTAAGGGTGTTGTATGTAGTTTACATTCCGCACTTGTAAGGAATGTAAAGAAAAACATAAGGGCAGCGAACATAGATACGACATTTATCTTTGTTCTTGGCCGCCTGGACCGCCTTGTTGCAGAGTCTGTATCTTGCTGGATCGCTTCCCTTTGTTGCACGTTCGGGATCAGTTTGCTAGGTAAACTAACTTCTGTATTTTCGACGAGGATGGATAGTTTTATCACGGGGCGTTTTATAACCCCATTTTTTGTTTTTAGGGACACGACTCTAACTTGATTGTCCTTGCCAGGATGTAAGTCAAGAACTCTTCCCATTGCCCATTTTCCCGGAGGTAGGTTTTCATCGTGAATGATAACGATGTCGTTGAGCTTGATGTTAGGTTGAGATTGTCGCCACTTGCTTCTGACAGTTAACTGGGCTAAGTACTCGGTGCGCCACCTTTTCCACAAATCTTGTAATATTTTTTGCGTTAATTGCCAGCGTGTGCGTAAGTCTCTCTCGGTCTCAACCAATGTGACGGTTGGTCCTCCAGTTAGAAAATGAGAAGGTGTCAAAAAGTCTAAATCCTCCGGATCTTCCGTTATAGCACAAAGCGGTCTCGTGTTTAGACAGCCTTCTATTTGTGCTAGAAGTGTCGAAAACTCTTCGTATGTTAATTTTTGTTCTCCGATCACTCTTTTGAGGTGGAACTTGAAACTTTTCACCGCTGACTCCCAGGCCCCCCCAGCTGAGGGGTACAGAGGTGGTATTAGATGCCAGGTAATTTTCATGTCTGCTATTTCCGCCATGAAGCTGTCGTTCATGATGGTCTGAAGTTCTTCGTACTCTTGCCGTAAAACATTGCTGGCTCCCACGAAATTGCGACCGTTGTCACTGTACATGTCAGTTGGCGTCCCCCTCCTTGCGGCCATCCTGCGTAACGCAGCAAGGAAGGATGACGTGGTCATATCGGAGACTAATTCCAAATGTACAGCCTTGGTTACCATACAAATGAATACACACACATATGCCTTGGTCGTCTTGACTCCACGACCCTTGTTGGCCTTTATGAAGAAATGACCAGTAAAATCCACCCCCGTGTGCGCAAAACTGCGAGAGGGGTTTATTCTTGCTGAAGGCAGGTCACCCATTATTGGCTGCATTTTTACTGGATTGTGTCTCTTGCATACGACACATAGACGAATTTGTTTTTTCGTTGCATTATTTCCGCCAATAATCCAATAACATTGTCTAATGTAGGCCATCGTAACTCGAGCGCCGCCGTGAAACGTGAGTGTGTGAGCGTTTTCGATGACTAATGTTGTCAATCGATGCGAGTGAGGTAGAATAATGGGATGTTTTTGGTCACGATTGATTGCAGCGTGACGTAGTCTACCACCAACCCGTAGTATCCCCTCTTCATCTAGGACCGGGTTTAGGTTCAGGATTTTGCTTTTTGAAGAAACTCTGCCAGTTTCCTTTAAGTCGTGTATCTCTTGCGCGAACTCCCTGCTTTGTACATGCTTGACCAGTAACTTCTTAGCTTTCCGAGTTTCCGCAAGGGTGATGTAATTAACCGCAATTTTCCTGGTTTTGCAGTTAATAAAGCGCAGTACCCATGCTAGTACGCGTACAATTAAGGTGAACGAACTAAGCTTGGTAAGTAGGTCGTCCACAACACTTCTACATGTGCTTACGTTGTAAGTTGCGACATGTACCTTTTGCAAGACAGTTTCCTCGTTCGTGAAATAATTTTCTTTGCTTTTATGATCGTCTAGCTGGCATTCGGTTAACCAAGAGGGTCCATTCCACCAAAGATCGTGTTCCTTTAGTTTTGAACTCGTTAGTCCCCTGCTAGCGCAATCCGCGGGATTCTCAGCTGACTTCACATATCTCCAACAGTTACCAGGCATTTCTTGCGTTATTTGTCGCACCCTGTTTGCGACAAAAACCTTCCAGCGTGCGGGGTCGCCTTGAATCCAACCCAAAGTAGCTGTTGAGTCCGTCCATCCGTAGACCTTGATCTCGAGACCGTGCAAACTGTCTTTCACCTTTTTCATCACCTGAGATAAAAGATGAGCGGCACAAAGTTCTAATCTTGGCAAAGAAATAGTTTTCTTGCAAGGAACCAGTCTTGATTTACCAACCAATAAAGTTATTTTTGTTTGGCCCTGATAACTTGTTTTGCAATAGATGACACATGCATATGCTTTTTGCGATGCGTCGCAAAATCCGTGCAATTGGATAGAATTACCGGCGCCCTCGGTGCCTAACCATCTAGGTATTTTAAACAAGTTTATGTTGTGTAAATCTGTTCGAACTTGTATCCATTCTTGATTAATAGCCTCGGGAAGCTTGTCATTCCATTGTAGGCTATTTTTCCAGACACTTTGAAATAGCAATTTCAACTTGGTAGAAATCGGAGTAAGCCAACCGAGAGGGTCAAACAACTTTGATATCTCAGACAGTAGTTTTCGCTTGGTAATACATGTGACGTCGTCGGCAGACGTGTCAATTACAGCGTTGAATGTAAATATATCTTGTTGTGGATTCCAGTGAAGGCCTAATGTTTTGGTGGACTCCACTTGTTTGAAGTCGTAGTTAACCTCTTGATGGTCATCTTGCAGCTCTTGATAATTTGACCTCCACTTTCTCAAATTGAAACCACCAGCTTGCATTAAACTCTTGAGGTTTTGCTGTAATCTTTTGGCAGATTCAAGGTCATCTGAACCATGCAGAAGGTCATCCATGTACATAGACTCTTCCACCACTCCAGCTGCGACAGGATATCTTGACCTTTCATCTTCCGCTAACTGTCTGAGAGTCATCATTGCCAAAAAAGGCGCGGCTTTGAAACCGTAAGTAATTGTCGTCAGTTGATACTCTTGCAAAGCTTGATTGGGGTTGTCTCGCCAGATGATTTTCTGCAAGCTCTGATCATCTTCGTGCATCCATATTTGTCGAAACATCTTCTCAATGTCGGCGATAAAAGCAACGCGATGTTGTCTCCATCTGAGTATCAATGTCAGAAGGTCCTTTTGAAGGTTGGGTCCTGTGTACATACAGTCATTCAAACTTTTGCCATTCGAAGTTTTTGATGACGCGTTGAATACACAACGTAGGGCAGTTGTTGATGAGTCATTACGTATCACACAGTGGTGAGGTAAATAAACTTGCCTACTCGTGTTGCTAAGCGCCGGTTTCATATGTCCGAGCTGTAGGTACTCGTCCATAAATGCTTTGTATTGTTTTGCAACACATTTATTTTTAGAGAGTTTTCGCTCTATCTGATAAAACTGCGCAACAGCTTGGTTTCTTGTATCTCCAAGTGTGCAGTCTGAATCAGTCTTCATGGGCAATCTTACTTGATATTTACCGTCTCCTAGCCTTGATGTGGTAGACTGGTAAAATTCCATACATTGCTTGTCCTCGTATGAAATTGAGCTGTCCTCAGAAATATCTTCGATTTCCCAGAACTTCTGAATGTCTTGAATATTGTTCAAAACGACATTGCACTGCAGACTGTGAGCTTCTCCGAACAATATCCACCCAAGTCGAGTTTCTTGCGCGACCGGGCTGTTTGAATCATTTCGGATGGTGTTTTGCATGATTATATTTGCGTAAACATCGGCGCCCAATAATAAATCTACTGGCTTGCTAATGTAGAACTGTGGGTCGGCCAATGGTATATTTTCTAAATACGCCCATGATGGCTTGGAAAATGTAACACTCGGAATGTTTCTTGTTAAACTATTCATGATGAGGACGTTCGTGTGGAAAGTGTAGTCATCACCCCATGAGGAACAGGTGACACTCATCATTCCTTTGCAGTTTGTATCGTTCTTGCCAACGCCTGTTATTACGCCCTTACACCTTTGTCGCGGTAAACCGAGCAATTGAGCCGCGTTTTCAGTGATCAACGAAATCTGTGATCCTTGATCGATCAGGGCACGCATTTTCTTCTGTGAGCCGTCAGCGCCTGTCACCTTGACAACTGCAGTTGCTAAGAGAACAGTAGATGTCATCTTCTGCTGCGCCACGTGAGTCGCTTGACCTGATTCTTGCGTCACTCCAAAGTCGTTCGCTGACCCCGCTTTGTCATTGCAAAACGCTTCATGCAAAATAGTGTTATGCGCTGCGTTGCATTTCCGGCAGCGTTTGCTCGAAGAGCATTTTTTGTCACTGTGACTGTATAAACAATTTATACAGAAGTTCAATTGCGAAATTGTTTTTCTTTTCAACGCTGCGTCCATTTCCTTAAACTGCTGACAGTAATATATCCCATGATCTTTGCACACAGGGCACGACATTGAAGTGTTTTTTGCCGATGTAGCCTTGTTGCTAGCATAGTATTGTTTGCCCTGGCTTGGTTTAGAATTTCCGGCACTTGAATTCGAGTTGGATTTCTGCGGCACGTCTTGCTTGCGGCGAGCGGATTCCATTGAAGTAAATTTGTTTTCAAGAAAATCCAAAAATTCTTTCAAAGATGGTAGCTCTCTGGGTTGTTTCAGGGACGCGCAGTAGTCGTTGAGAGTTTCAGCCTCCAGTTTTTGACTCAGTAGGTAAACTAATATTGGATCCCAGGTTTCAATGTTAACGCCTAAATTCTTGATGCCATTTAAGCATTCAGTTGTTACGTCGTGAATTCTCTTGATGTTATTCGCAGTCACTTGTTGTATAACAGGAATATTCAAAAGAGTATTCATATAGTTCGAGAAAATCAACTTGCGGTTATTATAGCGATGATTCAGTATTTCCCAGCAAGTTTCATAATTCTCTGAACTAATCGGCAGATGTTGAATGAGACGCTCTGGTTCACCCTTGATCTTGCTCTTCAAAAACTGCATTTTCTGAGCGGCAGACAGACACCTGTTTTCATGTACTGCCTCGGTGAAAAGGTCCTTAAACGAAACCCAATTTTGGTAGTTCCCATTATACACAGGAATTTCAAGCTTAGGGGTGACCTTTTCTCTGTGCGAGACCGACCATAACTTGCGATTGATCTCTTTCTTGATGTTGAGATATTGCTTCTCGTGCTGTGTATACGAAATTTCGTAGTTCTCGTCTATATCATCAAACTCGGAGTCTATTTTCCAGTGGAGGCAATCAATTGCTTGCCAGCGAGCTTCGATAGTCCTCAGCAAATCATCGAACTCCCATTTCTCTTCTATTTGTGTTAAATCGATGTTGTTGAGTGATCGCGTAAAAGCCTTGAAGTTGCTTACTTGTTTCCGCAACCTCTCATCGAGCTTACTATCCGTACCACGTGACGTGACTTCAAGCACCGGTTTTGGACTTGCAGCTGATGACGTGCCCTCCGAGGCCATAGCTCCTGCTAGCTGACGACCAAACAAAGACGGCTTCACTAAACCTGCTCGCTGAATCGATTCACTCACTTCCACATAGAACTTCTTGGTTCCCTCGTAGTGATCGCCTACAAAATAATCATGATTTTGATCCTCAAACATACACAACATTTCATGATTATTCTGAAACTCTTTCCAGTAGGTACTCAGAGTTTCAAGTCTTTTCTTGATGTAGTCAGTTGTTTTCCTCTCCTGACTATCCTTCTTGAAATTAGTCCAAACTTGCTGCATGCCATTGATGACATCTTGCTGTTTGCGCAGAAGTTCTTCCATAATAATTCTTGAAAAGTAAATGAAAAATCAGTTGGCCTGACTGCTTTTTCTTCCTGCTAGTCCTTGCTGACTTGATAGTCCCTGCTGACTACCGGAGTTCAAATTCCACAAAGTTCTTGTTTCTTGATAATGATAGATCAATCTTGTTTTTCTTGCTAGCTAGCTTGTCTTGAATTGTTGTAGCCTTGTTGCTACGAATCTTGATAGTTGCCTTGATGCTATATTTCCTTGGACAGGACCGCTTGTTCCACTCCTGGGTGGCGTGCGTAAGTTCTCGTTCACCTCGTATGAGTTGCTCTTACAGCCGTAATCGGTGAGACCCGCTGGTGGGAGGCCGACGAAACTGATTCACAACCACACGAGATTCCCGAAAAAACACTTAACACACACAGGCTCGAAGGACCATATGTATGGGCCCTTGTCAGCTCATACAATACTTGATGTTTGTGATAAAATGATAAACCTTGATGTTTCTTGTTAAAATGTTTTTATTGCACACAAAATACGTGTTTACAATAATGTGGTAAAATCTGAACTCATTACTTGTTTAAAGAATGCTTATACATGAAAAATATAAATTTTGTACGATGTGCATGATCGTACATGACTCCTTGGCCTAAGGGTTAGTGAAGGCCGTAAAGTCTTGCTCCCTGTGGATGTAAGATCGATGCAGGGCTCGTCGATCCACCATCTTTCGGCGACGAGGGCACACCGCGGGGTTTTAGTGGGTATACTCGTGCCGTTTACCATTCGTAGGCACGGGGAGTCCCACATAACCACCCTGCCCGCCCCCCACAGGCGGAGTGGTATGCGTATTAGCATTTCCCCGCAAAAAAAAAGAAGGCCGTAATGTCTCGGGATCGATCCCTGAGTCGGCCAAAAGATTCATCAAAGATTTCAGAAAATTGTCAGTACCAGCACAAGGTCTGCAATGCCCGGCCCGGCATCCTCTGTGTGAATCCTCTATCGCATGGGATCTCAATGTAATAGCTAAAGCGTGAGAGTTATACCCCCTAACACACTCTTCTGGTTAGTTATAATAAAGACGTGGTGTTATGTTTTATTATTAATTCCATTTTCCCTGAAAATGAGTTTACTCAGGACTTCCCAGAGTCCATAATGAAACAAATTAATTAACGGATTGTGACTGCAAACAGAGATTTTTAATTACCTGTTTATGTAATAAATCAATAATTGTATTTAATCGTGTCTCTGAACACTTAATTATGACTCTGTTATCATTTCTTTTGTCAGAATTTTAGAAGCATTTATAGTTTTTGTAGTAATGGTGGTAGGCAATCCCCTTACCCTCTAAACATGACCGGTGACAGGTGATCAAGAATGCATATTATACTCTTCAGCACACTTATTCTCTAGATAATATAGGCGGGATGAAATTCATATGACACGTTGACTTCCTCGTCAATACCTGAGTCATTCCATACATGCCTGTTTCGACCGCAGCGCTCGTCTTGAATACGAACAGTTTCGTGCCATAGTTCCACAAATACCTATATATCACTGTTCCCTATTTCGTGTCTACTTCCATTTTCTTGTGACGTAACTAAATGATACCTGTAGAAGGTATTTGAATGCCTCGTGATCTAGCGATAATTTGAGACCACCTACCGCGAGATCTCGGGTTTGATTCCATGGTCAAGCAAAAGTGTTATTTGGGAAATTTTATCCGGCAATGTGCCCAATAGATATGTGACCTAAACATAATGGGAGAATTATGGGTGTTATGCGTCTCTGCAACACCCTTCTGTGTGTACAAAATATAGGTAAGATTTTAAGTTTCGATAGGTATTTGGGACGCGTGGAATGATCTAAGTCACCGTGATTTAAACTTTCGTTTGCAAACACTGAGATAAGATTGCTTAGTTTCAACGAGCTGGTTTTGGAGCTCTAGGTCAAAAGGAACTTTTTAGACAAATTACAAGATTGTAGATTTGTCTCAGCTAGAGCATGAAATTGTCCTTCATATAAATGAACTGATTCACTATGGCTTTTTTAATGTCTGCTAACATTTTTATTGATTGTATAGTGAATATCCATATTAATTGGCACCTTATGCACTACAGTATAATATGCTTGCTACAAAAGCTACAAAAGCTTGCATAGACTTCACGTAATAAATTTCATTTCAAAAAATCTAAGTCAATTTTTAACTAAAAGGTCCAATTTTGACCAAGACAAAGAGGAGAAGAGATTATTATAATAACCAAGAGAGAAGATGTGGAATTAATTAAAACTGATTGGTCATTCAAACACGTCTCCTCTCATCTCCTTTGCTAGAAACCAGACCTAATAGACAAGAGCAACACTGGAATAATTATTATATAATTTCCTAAACGTTGTTTTCGTACGGCATGAAAGTTTAGGGGTTGATTTAATAACAATGTACCGTCATCACATACTGCCCAACTTTAGTAAAACATCCTCCAACGTACCTGCACCCACACGGCCTACAATTCTAGACCTTTCTCAGAACAGCCTACGCACCGGCCAGTGTTTTTACAAAGTTAGCTCATAATATCAGTATAACTAAAGTACAATGTCCCTAAGGCGTCGTTCAAGCTGCCCAGGAGGTTATACAAGCAGTATCTACGCCGGAGTTCCTCGCTGGAACTCCTCCGGGTATTAATGGTATACTTGCAAGGATTGGTATATTGTTATATACAGGGTGCGGCGCGGTTACTTCCTTATTTAAAACAACGATTACACCTTCAATACAGAAATAGATTTCATCCTTATTCGTGTTTTAAATAATTTTGAATACTTTTTCAAGTTTTTATTCATTGTTCTGTCCTTCATCCTGCTTGGTATTTGGAGGGTCGTTTTAAAATTTTTCCCTTTTTTTGTATCGATCAGATCAGAATGGCTTTACTGATATATTCTACAGCTCATCAAGGGTTTTCGAAATATTGGCAAAACTAAACATTTTAGAAACCCCATAGAAAAAGTAATACACACGTGAAAACTAAACACTGCTCTGAGACTACTGAATCAACTGTACCAAAATAAAAACAAAATATACCCTCTCAAATGAAACTATCCTCACTCTTGGGCAACTATCTCGTGCTACTACACATGACGACATATTTTTTGGTAATTGTTCATTACAAGTCAATGTTACAATATTATAATACATTGTAAAATTATTCTGCATTCAATCAAAATCATATGAATAAGTACCTATGTCAATTTTTAAAGTCATATGGTCTTTGCTCGATGAGCCATGCCTTTAATTTATTCTGAAATTTCAACAAGGAACCGCGCCGCACCCTGTATATACCTTATGTACTTAAGTTTACGTGAATAGACTGGTTATGTAGAAGGTAGCCGTATTTCAGCCTAAATCAATAACTGGAGTAATATCAAAGACAGTATTGTAGGTAATTTTATGACTAATTTAGTCGATGGATCTTACCTTTGATTTATTTACCGGTTCAGTGAAACTTAATTAGAATCCACATAAACGAGTTTATGTAATCGGTAACCTGAAGTAAATCGATCCTGGGTTTCGTATCTTTTTCTTTAAAGGTTGCTTTATGATATATATGTGTTTGTCAGTCCGTGCGTCAAAATGGATTTCCATAAAAAAAGTTACAACCGATCGTATTTTTAACCGACGTAAAAACGGAGGAAGTTCTCAATTCAACGTGTAATTTTATATTTTTTTATTTTACTGAGAAGTCCGACTTTGTTAATTCTCTTCGAAAGAGTATACCTTGAGGGTAGTCCTATATCAAGGATGTCAGGGTCCTATAATGGAATCCTAGGGGAATTGAGGGCAACCCTCGAATGTTATAGGCAATTATAGTGTTTTTTATACAGTTTTTGAATCTATCTCTTTCTTCTATTCTGAATATATATATCTACGTCGGAAGGAAAGTATGGAAATATGGAAGATACAACTCCTAAACGGTTAGGAGTAAGGTGATTTTTTTTTAAACATAGGCACTTTTAGACCGTCTGTTGCTTTATTTTACGGTAAATTTAGATGAAACGATGATGTAAAGTGCCTGTACACATTATAAATACATAGGTACTTCACTGAAAAGAGTAAAATAACTTAAATTTTCACTTGTTACGCCTATTTTCTTTTGTTTCACTTTAAAATAATTGAAGAGTGTGGTTATTTGATGTAACAATTTTTTTCAAGTTAACTATCAAGGCTTGCATAGACTATGAAAGACTTATTACAATTTGTACGTGGTAACAAAACTGCAATTAATCAGCGAACTAACTACACTCGTATGAAATTTCACAATTAAGGCGCTAGATATCTTCAATGAGCTTCATTTCCAGACAGAAATTTGCTCTGATATGAAAGTTCTAGTCTATACATGAAATATGTTGGTAATTGAAAACGAGCTACCAATATTCCAATTAACAATGTAATTAAATCATGAAATCTTTTTCATAGTTTTCTGATTTTGTGAGCTGGTTACACATTTTTAAAAGTTTTTAGCCACACGGTCAACTGCGAAACGCTGCTCAACGCCACGCGTGTGCGTATATGAGGTCTAAATACTTATTACCGCTTAATGATTACCTTATTAATAATAAGAGTCGCTTTCCCGAAAACAAAAACAGCGTTTGTAGACGCACACAGCCACTTCATAACTCTTAGTACACAAATAGTTAAGTAAAGCAGCGCACGTAAGTAAGTAAGTATATAAGTAGTAAGTAGACATGTTTGTGAGTATAGGCGGATGATAAAGGCTTGTTTGGAGACAAAGTTTGAGGGTTGTTACTAGGTAGCACTGTTACGTGGCATATCATCATGCCTGTAAAAATATGGACTTAAGCCGAGGTGTGCGGAGTAAATCTACATAGATTTGTTATGTAGACGATCTATGGACTGCTGCAAATATTATTATCTGTTTGTAACAGGCAAAAGGAGAATGTGTGGCAAAAGTTTACAGTGACATACTGGCCGCCAGCACTCATTTCCGATTGACAGTTGACCGATAGAACGTGAAATGTTTTGACTATTTCTCCTCGCCGGGAATGAGTACTGGCATGTAGTCTATGCTAGCGACGCATCCAAGCCGATGCCACGATGATTTTATTTGCAACACAACAATGACGCAATCCGCGGTGTGCTTAAGTTTTAACTCAAGATTGATGCCCAAGTTCACAATATTCATATCCGTCTCACCAGCATACTGACGCAATTTAGTTAATTATTTATTACAATAAATATAAGCCATCACGCCTGCCATAAATAACGTATATTAAAAGTTGACAAATTAGTTTTAAATGTTCATATAAAGTGAACTAATTACCCGGCGGCACTGTAACAATGTAGCTTTAATGCGGTACATCCACCACAGTGGGCGATGACCCCGTGCTCATTCCAAATACACGCAAAAAATACATTTTTCATACGGATATTTTAAAGTGTTATTTTATAAAAAATCCTGACCTCATAAACCTATTGTAACTAGTTTAATACTTACTTAAATACACATGAAAGTTGCTACTGTGGGAATGAGACTCGGAAACTCGGCCGTACCCAGTTATTTCTGTTCGAGAGTGGTAGAGTGAGATTTGAATTATCATGAGTAATATATCAAGGCTTTATTTACTCATTACTAGTGTAAGCTCGGTACGTCGATCGAATAATATGAAGCGATTACTGTTAATAATAAGTTAAGCCATAGCTACATCACATGTATTGTGTGTCACGTCAAATCTATTTCTAAATGAAAGAGTAACAAACAGCTACACGCGATTAATATTCAACTTTGAGCTAGCACATGAAACAATAAATAATACAAAATAAGTTAAATTCTGTGTCTTGTTACAATAGGAGTTAAAGAGAGAGTTGAGAAATGTTGCGCTCGATGTGAAGGCGTGTGTACATCGAAGGTTACTCCAGGCCATACGGGGGATAATGGCCAACCTTTGCTCATTCCGCTAAAATTTATGGGCTTAGAAACAAAGACTACAAGGATACGCTAAAGATTAAATATTTGCTAGTCATGGTTAGGTCGTAATAGAAAAGAGGTATAGTTTATTCGGAACTGTGAAACACGCTCTACACTGATCTATTACTTAAAAATTCCCTTAAATGCCTCATGAAATTTGATTTACATAATTTTAATAGGTAGTTATAGAATTTCTTGAAATAGGAGAATAGTCTATTGCCTAGCATTAAGTTGTAACTTTTTAGAGTTTTAAATTGGGTTCGAGCTCGTGGCGTGGGTTGGTATTAATATTTTTCAGCGGCATACACATTGTCGGGAACGTCAGTAGAATAACATTATGCCGTGTACTACCACTTATTTTCATGACAAATTTTGTAAATATTTCATTATGAATTGCCACATTTCATAGGGAAACCTTCCAAATTTGTTTAAACTTGACACTTTCAACGATTTTCATTGTAATTTAATTTAGACTTTGATGTTTTGAAAAGCCTTCGTAAAACTTATTATGTATTAATAAAATATTATGAAGAAAGATCAATTGATCTGATGTATTATTAGATCAGATTTGATAATTTTGTAAAGTACAAAAAAATAGGCTCATTCACAATCTACCCTCTGAAGGTTTCTCTACTTATGCGAAGGTATACCTATAGGGCGTCACGTCTGTTCAATATCACCCGACGATTGGATCACCTCCATCTTATTCCACTAAAGGTAAGAAATTACTAAGGGAAATTGTTTGCTTTACCCTGTTTTTGTCCTTCAGCAAATAATATTGTTATTCTCCTTGATGTAGTAGTTGCTATGCTGAACTATTATTTGATAAAATTCGGTCAGTATTTCAAAAATAAACGCTTAAGATTCGATCATACAAAAACTTCTGATTTCTATGTTATTATATGAAAATAAAGTAATACAATCAATATTAATAGGATCTCTTAATTTAATTTCAACATAAATATTTAAAAAAAAAGAAAGAAAAAAAAAATAATGCATGTAATAAATTAAATATATATTTGCATAATAATTAAACTATCATATCTATTAATTTAATTAATACAAATACTTGTCATTAGAAAAGAAACAATGAATTTATATTAATTAATACAAAAGAAACAATGAAATGTTAACAGATTAAGTCAATTTATTAAGTTATTTAATTAAAAATCAATTAAATTATTGGTTAAATGAACTATTGTTATAAATTTATAAATTTTAATGTATTTGATGTTTTGTTTGTTTATATTTTTGCGCAAGAAATAAAAGGCTATTTTATTTTATTTTATTTTATTATATGAAATTATGAAGAGCAGTGATAGTCGAGTAAGAGACCGTAGGACTGCAAAGTCAAAAGTCTCGGGTTTTAATCTTCGGCACACACCTCTGTCAACAAATCATTATGATTCGTCGTCCGCGTGAAATGCTTTAAATTAACCTCAATCTATTTTCGATGTGGTTGTGGTTCTCTGCTCCTGTGGCATTTGTTTTCCGTTTTGGCAACAAATTACATTGTTTCTCCATTTCTATTAGTTGTAGGGTAATGTTCTGTAAAAAAAGGAGTGAACGTTGCTGCGTTTTCGGCGAAAACTGTATAACATAAAAAGCCTTTGACACGAAAAAAGATAAAGTGTAATGTTAAATAGCCTAATAGCCTGCCGCAATAAAAAGGCTATCTAACTTTTTGGACCAAACAAACAAACAAACTTTACTTAATAATGTTAATAGTAGGTAATTGTAGCTGTAATGAAATTGTATATAAGCTTCAGGTAACAGCAACCGAAAGCTTTTGCTTCAGTTCATGAATCTCATTAATTACAACAAATAACAGTATCCAAACTACTGCGATGAATATTCAACATTCCTTAAACAAAGAGAATACACAACAAAGACGATGGAACTTGTTCCACATCGCAGTTTGTTATACATCGCCAGCCGTGTTTGTGAGTGCGCAAATGTAGTTGATATGTTATACGCAATGTAACTCGCTAACAATGTGATTGTTGCGAGGCAATCAGAGATTTCCATTAAGGGACAAGACTCGCATTAAGGGGCAACGAACACCTGCATTTATTTTTCCTTTTATCATGGTTTGTTTTTCTTAATTATTATAAAACGATGCATGAAGCGAATGGATGTATTTTTCACCTGATAGTTAGTGGTAACTATTGCCCATGAACATCAAAGCGTCACTCGCTCTGAGGACTATGGTGTTATGCCTCATGTGCCAATAATTTCAAGATCTAATCTCACCCCCCAAAGCGGAACACAGTAATGCACTACTATATGGCGACAGGTTAAGGTGAGTAGGTGGTGCTGCCGTCCTCGAACTTGTTCACAAGAGCTCTACCACCATTAAAATTTATTTTTGATTATTTAAACTTACAGCTCTTAGCTCAGAGCGATGAAAAAGAATATGAAACTATTTAATAGGTGTGATATCATTTGTAAAGTAAAAGTTATACAGGGTGGATGCGACATAGTGACATTTATTGAAACCACAGCTTCTATACATGGCCAGTATGCATTTCCACCGGATAAAAAATTCTCTGGCGAAAAAAAAAATCCACGTCTTCCGAACAAATTGCACGATCGCAATGTTCAAATTGTTCGGAGAGCGTGATTTTTTTTTTTTCGCCAGAGAATTTTTATCCGGTGGAAATTGATACTTACCATGTATAGAAGCTGTGGTTTCAATAAATGTCGCTATGTCGCATCCACCCCGTATATAATATTAGTCCATTGTATTAAAGTGTAATTTTCCTATTCAAATATTCTGTATGAAGTGTCGGTGAATTATGTAAGTCCTCCAAATGTACAACATAACATTGCATCATCTCTGTACCACCCAGAAGGAGTGGCAGAGGTGTATAACACCCACACTTCCCCCGGCCAAATCCAAGAGTCTCCTGACGGAATAAGCCCAGTTAATACTTCTGCTCGACCCCGGTTTCAAACTCGAGACCCACTTAAAGACAAACGAGCTAGACAGTCTAAATCTACAATTTAAAAGATATATTCTGCAGAACGAAAAATAGACTTTCCACAGAAGCACTGCCGGTAATGAAGTAAGCGGTTTCGCGCTCACAGTTCTAATTGCAGCGGAGAGTGGAGAGACTGCCAACACTATTTATAATCGTTTTGTTCTAGCTTGAGTATAGCTAGCTCAAAAACTTATTGTTTTGGAATATAACTCTAATTTTTGGACCTCAAAACCAGTAAAATCGGAAATAATGTACAGGAAACCTTAACAATATTACTGCCACAGGGGTCATGAAATTGTGATCAAAATAAGTTTTTTTTTTATTTTTCTGCCTACGTTTCATTACCACACATTATTTTTTTAGCAATTTTCGAGAGAGGAATTGGGACAAGCATTTAAAGTATGTTTGTACAACCTTTCATTTGGAATTCATACATGAGGATTTTATAACCCTTCAAATTCCCTTCCAGAGGCAAAAAATCTACTGAAAACTTTTTGTTTCAGCAAGGACATATTTTTGTGAAAATATCTGTAATAAATGCTTTTACTGAGTAGCCAATATTTATGTATGTAAATAGGCCTTCTGGCGGTGACTTATTAAGATTAGATTAAGTTATTAGACTAGTTTAGTTAAAAATCTAACTTTTAAAACCACATTATTTGGTTACCATTAAAATACTGGATTTATCTTACCTAATAATTCAGATTTGAATTCTCTCCTAATCTCTTAATTAAACCAGTGGTGTTCCCGAACGGAATACGGCAGAGTAATCACTGTCGTTTGGTGGGAGGTTAGTTAAAGCAGTGGAGCCTGAATTAGTACAAAATGAAAGTGAATAAAGTGAGCGGTGAGCACAGCCCTGGGCGAAGCCCGAGTGTGGCCGACAGTACACTATTTATAATGTTGAAGCTAAATGCTGACTCAGGAATGGAACGTATTCGATACAGTAACAAAAACTGTTTGCAATTATTTTTCGACCTGCGTTGCGTAACAATACAACTAGTAATAACCATTTACGGGTTGTAACCTTACGTTGATTTATTGAAAACGTACAGCCAATATTTCGTATGTACCAAACGAAATATTGGCTCGTTTTCGCGTCGTTTGTCCCGGATTATGTAATATTTCAATGGTCAAATGAAGACAATGGAAACAATTCAGTAAATCACCAAAAACGATTCGCAAAAAAGAATAAACTGTCACTTCTTAACTTAGAATTTAAATATAAAGTAGATTTTTGAATAATATATATCTGGCGAACACAGCAAGGTTTTGCAGGTACAATGCTACGCATATTAATATGAATGAGGAGCTGCATCGAAACAGTGCAATAGCATGCATTATTACGATGCAATTGCCGAGAACCTCGAGAGAAATACCTGATCTCCTATAAATCCATCTTTTGTACACTTTTCTTGCAAAAGTTCCGCCGGGAAATGCCTTGAGTATTCTAAAACTTATACCAAAGAATAATATCCTGTTTATTCACATATTTGTGAATAAATCGTGTACAATGTACATACGACGTTATGAGTGCCTAAAGAGTAATGTTCAAACAATTGAATATGCACTTTTACATTGTGCTGGACTGACTGTACATTACAGGTACATATTATTAGTCTGTAAGTTTAGCAGCAGTAAATACAACAGATTTATTCCTTGGCAGCAATTACAGTTGTCTTTCTTACAATTTACAACTGACCTAGAAAAAAAATCACTTTGTAGATTTTAGAAATATAGCTCCACACTACGTTATATTATATTTTATGTTTGCGTGGATTAGCAAGTATTTTCAACAATAATTGTTAACAAATCATACTAAATTCATTTTGTCCATATTATTATTATCTGATTTCCATATTATACGAAAGTTATTCGATGCCCTTTGTCAAAACGTTTAATACAATAGTTATCCGAACAGCGCACACAATGCTCCCGTGCCTGCACGTGGAACCGATAGGAAATTAAATTAGAATTGTATGACAATAAATTATATCACCAACTGAAATAAATCATGCAACATGCGGCATATTGTGAAATAGGCTCATAACAAGTAATAACAAAATATTGTATGTTATTATTTAAGTAAAACATATATTTCATAACAAATGAATTACACGGTATGATGGGCAATCTAATCTATATATTTGTGTGTGTGTCTTTGTTTAATATTTCCTCAAGTAAGTACGTTTTGTACTCCAAGAAACAACTGCCATAAAAATATTTTACACAGTAAATATTCGAGATTGCATTTCTACAGTTCCATGTCTTTAAATTCAATATACTGTTATCTACACGCTATAAACAGATACAAACAAGAACTGAATAAGTACTATTCTGTTGCATAATAATGCCTCGTGGTGTAGCGGCATACTTTGCGTACCGCTCTTCGTGAGGTCTCGGGTGCACGGTGGATGGCGATATTCACCAGTTATGTTTTGTCCAATGTGAAAACATGGGACCAAACAGAACACGTGAAATGTGGGTGTTATACACGTCAGTCACACCCTTCTGGGTAATATAGGCAATATGATTATTATATATTATATATATAATAATTTACATAAATGTAATCTGAGAGGATCTTGGAAACAAAACTAAAAGGAAGAAATTCGTAAATGAAAACTATATGTTCTTCTGTAGTATACATTTAAATGCTTAGCGTGTCATGAAACCACAAGTACTGAAAACTAAACCTGTTGTGCTTAATGCCTGCCTCGCATAGAATAATATAAATCAACAGTTGCGCTATGAATCTGTCACAGCCGTTACGAATGGTCGCGAAACTATCGCGTACACTACAATAGTAATTCAGCTGAGCTTATGTTACCTCCATGAGGAAACACACAACAGCGTCACCAAGGCTGACACGCTATTACACGACAAATAATGCACCAGTCAACTGCCACGTTGGACTAGTAGTACACAGCCACTCACTGCGAAGTTTGGGGTTCAAATCCAGGGTAAGAGGTATTATTTGGGTTTTTCAGTCCAATTCTCAATGGAACGGAGTTGCAAATATGCTCGGTGGATGACGATTGGCTCACACCGTAACACTGGTGACCTGAATACATCACGTGTGTTGATATCGAGTGAATTGTGTGTGTAATGTATCTCTGCCATACTGTTCTGGATAATATAGGCGTTATGTTATGTTATGTTTCATATACTGCACCAGTGTATAAACATAATATAGATAAATAGATAGAATAATCTTTATTGCACACCAAAATAAATACATAAATAACATTATTTAGCGTAAAGACATGTACAATGGGCGGCTTTATCGCTAAAAGCAATGTCTTACAGGCAATCTTTGGATGGATAAAAAGATAGTCAGACTGATACCAATATAAGATGTTGTGATCACATCATCTAGGTATCTGAACAAAAACATATTTTTAGGATTACTTATCAAAGCGAAGACTTTCATTCAGCCATAAAAGAGCTGCTATTGGTCATTTTAACCCCACTACAGCGACGCAAAAGGGGTTAATGATTATGGTAGTCTATGTATTTGTACTCAATTCTCTAACCTTAGCCTATAGAAATATCACTAAGTACAGCAAATGTTTTGTATCCCAGTAGAAATATTGTCTGTGCACTGGCTGGTACAAAGTTACACACGTATTATTACATTAATATAAAATGTTAGCTTAACGAAAGCTCGAGGTTTCTCACAATTTTCCTTCTGCGGATAATTCGTGCGCAATGCTATCACGGTGAATAAATTAATGTGGCATTCCACGTGAAATAAATTAAATAAAGTAGTGTAGTGAACTATTTGTCACAGCTGACACCCGACGAAAGCTACACGCGATTTCGTGCTCAGAGTAATTCTTTACGAGGATTTAGGAATATACACACGAAATAAATGATGCTATTTATGTTTTATTCTATGTGAAATTTGAACATACCTTTTGTAATAAATTTAGTTTTTGAATCTCGAAATTGCACTATTAATTCGGTCAGAGCCAAATGGTTAACTTATTTAGAACTGATTAGAAAGTTATTCATTATTTTATTAATTTGTTTAGTTAGTTTGTACATTAGGCTGCATGTAAAGGTGTCAATAATATTAGCCATTGTTGCTTATCAAATTATTTGAGTATGATGAAAAACATCCAAGATAATTTAAAGGCAGAAAACCTTAGCATTCGGGCGAATTTTATCAACCTTCATGGTGCATGGTTTCCATTACCGGATTAAGGAAAACGATTATTACATACTTCGTCGAAAAATGGGCAATACGGCTTTTCTATATAATCCGTAGATGTTCCGTGCTCTCTCACGTGATATTTTAACACAAAATATGTGAAATATAGAAGCAATAAATCCATCTAGATGGATAGCCAATCGTATGGGTGTTTCTATGTATAATTAGTATGAATTTACAAAAGAAAACATATAGATGTATTAGTATTTGTTATTCTAATACCCATATTACAAGCTCTGCTTAGTTTGGGACTTGATGAAGTTGTAGGCAATTAGTGTGATATTTATTATTTATACATTGATTGAAAATACCGGTTTGATGAGCTGTTCTGTAATTGATTAATTTCTGATATTGTTCTCCAAGCACTAACAAGTATAACAATAATACGTGTGGACTGAGGAACATTCTGCTTGCAGACATTTCTCAATAAGGTGTCGATACATTCCTCTTCTCCCATTTATACCTGCATGATGACGTCACATTTTCCTTTCCTCCCACTGCCCCCACTTATCAGGAGCAACTAAAGTTTTTACCTGACATTTTCTAGTGTAGTAGAAATTTTGTTAAAATTTCCTTTACAAAGTAATTGGGTA
Organism: Hypena proboscidalis; assembly: GCA_905147285.1. Classification (NCBI taxonomy): domain Eukaryota; kingdom Metazoa; phylum Arthropoda; class Insecta; order Lepidoptera; family Erebidae; genus Hypena; species Hypena proboscidalis. The sequence continues at coordinate 405,758 of LR990127.1, forward strand.
TTTATAAAAGAAAAAAAATAGTCAAATGGTTGCTAAGGTCTTTAAGGTTTTAGTTAGTTCATTGTTTCAACTCACAAAAGAAGCCCATTTGGAAGAAGTAGCATAATCAAATGAAAAATATGATAAAAATTCTTACTATTTTCACTATCATAAATGTTTTTTGAGCTATTGTTTAACTTTGCCAATTTTGGGAAACGCCCGGGGCTGGATTACGATCTTATTTTGTTTACTTAACACATCTTATGGAATGGAGCCATAAAGGGGCAAAAGTAAACAGAGCCGCGATACAAACATATACCCTAAGAACAAAGTTTCAATTGTTTGTTTGCTAAGAAACGTGGGAGAAACTTCTTTATCTACTTTGAATAAAATTGAGTTTGAGCTTGAAGCCACGGCCACAGTGGGTTCCGTATACAATTTTATTGATATTATTTTCATAGCACGTGGGACGTACGCCTACGAGTTGCCTCATTACTGCCGGTGCTAAGGAAGAAGGAAGATTTTATTCACAATATAAGTAGGTCAGGAAGCGAATCCCTTGAGCTTTTGTGATTGGTTTCGTTTCGATGCGCTTAAGCATTAACCATACCTTCTTCAACTATATCTTAGGAGTATTCTTTTACGTTTTTATACTTCCATTATACCAAATAATTTCCATAATATGTACTATCAAACTAATAGATTCATGAGCCGTTTATCAAATGTTTCGTATTAATATTTATCTTTTGATAAAATAGTTATTAGTTCGTTTAAACTGATTCTGAATTTCCTAAAAAATATGGTTAGGGAACCATATTTTTTAGGAAATTCAGAATCAGTTGTCTAGTGAATTTTGACAAAAACGTTTTAATAACTTAGCATAATTGGTATTAAGGTGTATACATTTATTGATCTGATAATGCTATTTTAGCAGTACAGGATATATTCACGTATATATTGTTACGATGATGGTATTCAAGAATTTAGTCGTGCAATTATTGCAAATTTTCGCTGAACAGTACATACCTTTGACTGGAAAACATTTAAATGACATTACCAGGTGGCGAGGTTCCTTTACCTGCCACTTAACTACATCACAATTAAGCACCTGCGCACTTTCACACCCTTGATCGCTGAACCATGAGTATCTATGTACGAAAATGGATACGGTAATACTTCAAGATTTTACAATCTAATCTAATCTAATAGAATAAAGTTTGTCATATATATTATATACTCTTACGAGTATAAATACGAAACACTTTATACTTCTAGTCTGTTATTTGGTCCCAAGTACATTATTTATTATGTTTATTTAACTTCAAGATATTGGTACAATTTTTGCAGGAAAACATTGCAGAGACGAGTTTTCCGCTTGATAAATTACTATCGAAAGAAAAAACCAGCTTTGAGATGTGCCGGATAGATCTTATCCACCCGATAAAATATAACCTGACCATATCAAAAAGTGACACAAGTTACACTTGTTTAAAGAACTCAGCGGTTACTGTGTGTGTGTCATATGCTTATCTGAAACTGGGGCTCAACCTGCAAGTCATACTTATTATTATAAGTTCTTGTGAATAATAAACGTGGCTAGGTAACGTGATGGTATGCAATAACCATAATATATCTAAGTATCGAATAGCTATGCAGCCTTTACCGTGATTAGTTATTAATGACCGATATCGCAGCAATCAGAGCGCCTGCAGGCCGGTAATGACAACCACTGCTACTAACGGGGAGCAGCGTTAGATTGTGATTGATATCTTTCGGAGTTTGATTTAGTTTGCTTCGGGCATCTTGCAACATGCAACATGTTTTTGACGGCCTGTGTGGCACATTGTTAAACCTATTATTAGCCAGAACAAACATACACCAAATATCAGAAAAATCGGTCTAGCCGTTCGAAAACTAACACTGATACGAAATTTTTATTAAATATTAGAAAATATAGCTTCAAAAATCAATCATAAATTAATTAAAGACTTGTGCATTTTTGTTAATATGATCAGCATAAAACGTGATATGAAGTTATACCATAGAAATCTTAATAATAAGGCTATTAAGATTTCTATGAGTTGTACACATAGGAACGCTCATAGAGACCACAATATTGTTTTGGCAGATACCTTAACATTTATGTAGTCTATGCCGCTCCAGGAATCTTGAAACTGTTTAATTGATTACACGCTAATATTTAATAACATTAAATTATATACAACTAATTTTAACATGTTAAGCATTCTTGCGTATATTAATACTGGTTAGTTAATTTCTGATTATTTTTATAGCATTTATTAGCTAGCTTTCTCAACTGTATGTTACGTCACGAAATGACGTATCATACAGTTGAGAAATTTAGGGTTCCGGTAAGAGGCGACCGTAGCTGGATGGCTAAGAGCGGCTGCCCGGTGTGCAGTAAGGTCGCAGGTTCAAATCCTGCCGGTCCCATATCTTTTTCAACTGTTTCTTAGTATGGTTAGTTAATGTTGATGTGTTAAATTTTAAAACATGAAATTTCGCTAGCTCTTTTTGTGTCTGTGGAATTTATACAAAGTAAATTCAATATAATGAGCCACATACACATTATCTATCCATTATCTCTGTTTGTCTGTAACGCTATCACGGCTAAACTACTAAACCGCATGCGTATTCCATAAATTAAATCACACAGAATTAAAATATTTGTTGATCAAATATCAACCGTATTTTGATGAGATTAAGTATGCACTAAAATTTCTAATTGGACTGTTTCCTTACATTACAGAACTTTACCTTCCTTCTTACAGAATAGGACCACAAATCTTAATGAAAATTGGTATGAAATTAGTTCAAGGCCTGGGGAAAATAAGAGGATGTGCTTAATCGACATATCTATCACGCGAGTGGAGCTGCACGCAGAAGTTAATATGATTTGAGAAAAAAAAACAAACAAAATAACCTGCATATATTATCTTTAATCATAGATAAATATCTATGATACATATTTTCGGTATAAAAGATACTTGAAACAATGTAAGAGCGATGTTTTGAGTCATAGCACTCTCTCGGGAGCAACACACAACTACCATTCCAAACGATCGTACACAAAAAACATCGTCTCGAAACAACATTAGTAGTGAACAAAGAGCCTTGCGTGCCCCGGGGATGAATTGCCTCACAAATTCACGATATTCTGACAACTCGACAGCGTGTCTCATGCGGACTAGGATAAATCAAAAATGCTCCAATGACCACTTACTAAAGAATTATTGTGTTAATAGTATTTATTTGTAAATATTAGTGACTTAATACTGTTTTTCTAATGATCGTTATTGATCCAATTCTTTACTCGGTAACCGAAAAAAGACTCCATTCATTCATAAAAAAATATTATCGAATTGGATGGTAAATTTTATCCGCACCATGATATCTCTTTATCATTTTGATGCTAAGGTTAACAATTAAAAATCAAAGTTAAAAGCCAGACCAAATTACCGCAAGAGAATAATTCATCAACATTTGGTTGCATTCACAAACACAGTATATGGAGATTCGTGTGTTTTTTATTTAAGAGCGAGTGAGTTGTGTAATTAGTGACACTCTGTCGTTCATGCGACGGTTTTTAGGTCATGCAGCTGAATCTTGAGCGAAATTTCCTTGCATTTTCCATTTATGAGCTGACAACGCGGTGACATTCGGTTTTGGGATAAACTTCATGTTATGTTTGAAGCTGTAGAGCCTCTGCTAGCAGGGTTTGTGTTGAATTTATTCATTTTCATTTGTAACACTGATATTATTGTCTGTTTTCTTGAAGGAATGTTTTCTTACGGTTTTAATTTAAGAACCACTCTGAAGATAAACAATTCTCAAGAAAAGTGGCTAAAATATTTTTATTTTTACAAAGAAACAGAGGCCTGAAACCAAAGAATTACGAAACACCAATCAAAAAGGCTTTGGTTTATCTCTTTGAATGCCCGATTGCATTTTGTTCTTCATAAGATTTTCGAATATCTGCTTGAAGCTATTCTACTTACTATCACGAAATTGAAATAGTCTCATATTTTGTTCTTTAGGCGTATAAATTCCACAATAACGTTCTATTAGAATGTATGAAATGCGATCAAACACGATTTATGTTATTGGACACTGTGAGTGAATGATGTCGTGGAGGGCAGACGTTCGACCGAGTGACACTCTCGCCCGCGCGAATCACTCAGATATTACTCTTATTGTGTGAATACACTCATTCACACAACACTTATATTATTCACACGTTTATCTCTCGGTACCACAATATGACATCAAAGTGCTGCTAGTAAAACAATGACTAATTGAAAGCTTTTACAGCGCACCACAAAACGTTAGATAACGTCGCTCTTTTAAGTGTTCTTAAAAAGTTAACGAGGCCTTTAAACGTAAATAGAGGTGGTTGTTTTTGACAAAAAACTTTAGTCCCGAGCGATGCCTAAAGCCGGACCAGCAGAAACAAATGTCCAGGGCCACTAATGCGCACGTACTCGCCGCTGCGTTTACCAAAAAATATAAAACCGCTCGGAGCATGTCAGCCGGTTATCCAATTTGTTGTGGAATCACCGCGGGTCCCTCTATTTTACTTTAGCGGCCACAATTTTCAATTTTGTTTGCGCACGGCATCCAAAACGGTAGTTTAAATTTCGTTTTTCAGATAGAATTTTTATTTTTAAAATACGCCCAAGGAAATCCGAGGTTCGAAATCAGGGCTTCGCTTTGAAATGCTCGAGTGTATTTGGCGAGTGGCTGGCGGCGTTCTCCTCCTCCCTCGTTTTTCGCATGAGAAGGTGTCGTGCGGCACAGTGGGGGGAGGCATGCAGCAGGAAAGGGGCGAGGGGTAGCTCGCAGCTGTAAGCCATTGAGCTTGGCGTCACCTGTCTCCGCCGCGACGATTCAATAGGTGTTTGTTCGTTTGGCGGCGGCGTCTGTAACGCACTGCTTCACTGAGTTACTGCAACCACAATGTCTTGCGGTTTGTTTAAGTGAAGTAGGCCGCAAGGATATGCGCTCATCTCATGCCCGAGATAATGGATCATCGCGCTTTTGTTTTGTTTAGCTTGATGTAGCGAGTATTAACCATTTCCTTACGCAATGGTGTAGACAATTACATACAACTTACATGACTTACGTGACATGTTTCAGTAGCTCATCATAAGGTTCTACTACTAGTCGTAACTGCCAATCACTTAACTATTGTTTGTGCAACACGGACCTATTTGTATCGTCTAAGCAGCCACTCGTGCCGCACTACAATTAGTTACACAATTAGCCACTGTAAAGTAGCAGCTGTGCCGCAGTTTTCTCGCCAACTATTCTGTAATCTTTCCTTGAAGTGACAGCTCAAAGCGTCACTCCGCTAAGCCTTGTGACACACTAAGCGCAGCGATCGCGGCGACACCTGGCGGATTTGCCCGTTCCTCGCTCTTGAGGAAATGCGCGGAGTGACAGGTTGAGATGAAAGTGCTTGACAAAGTTATATGCTAATATCTAGAAGCGAACTTTAGTTTTTAAGATTAACTGAAATGTTTCTAATATTAAAAAATATTACATTTATCACATTGAAAGATTACAATTAACAGTCTACATTTTACTTAATAGTCATTCTGCTGAAAATAGGTTTAAACTAGATTATAAACAATGATTAAACGACATAAAATAACCAACGAATCCCGGCATAAAACACTACAAATACTAAAACTTTAAACATAACATGTATCTTATTCCGAAGCCGAATGTCACTGCATTGTCAGCTCATAAATGGAAAATGCAAGGAAATTTTGCACAAGATTCAGCTGCATGACCTAAAAAGCGTCGCATGAACGACAGAGTGTCACTAATTACACATCTCACTCGCTCTTCAATAAAAAACACACGAATCTCCATCTACTGTGTTTGTGAAAGCTACAAAATGTTCATATATTATTGGTTTATTCTTTTATGGTGTTTTTGCTGTAAGACTTAAATTTATTACTTGTATTAGGCAAAAAAAAATACAGGTAGACTTTTAACGAAACAAGAAACACTAAAATTATAACCAACCTACCACAACATTAAATGACACAAATATACTTAGGGCCAGTTTTTGCGGTTTCGGATAGAATCTTATCCAACCCATAAAATGAATCCTGACCGAATTTAAAAGTGACACATATACATATTCAATCTAAGTCAACTTTTTTTTTTACTGTTCTTAGTATGAAGATAAAGATAAAGATAAAGATATATTTATTTGCTTTAAACATGTGTGGTCTACAGAATATTACATTCTATATCAGTTGTATTGGTGGTATTACGTAACAACATGTTTTGCCATGCAAGGCGTACAAATATAAAATTGATTTAAATTAAAAATACACAATGTCAATGTCATGCATGCATCAGTATTTTAGTAATAAAGTAAAATTATAGAAATGTCAAAATATATCAAAAATGTCAAATAAAATATATTGGAATTGTATAGTAATAATAAATTGTATAATAAAATAGTAATGTCGTAGTAGATTACATAATTTAAATATAATTATCATTAAGGTAGTCTTTAATATTGTAATAGCATTTCTTTATTAACATTTCTTTAACTTTACTTTTGCACATATTATAATTCAAGGATTTAAATTGTTTTGGTAACTTATTGTAAATTTTAGGCGCCATACAGATTATACTATTCCCCAAATGAGCAGTTCTGGCGCTGTGCATGCATAGTCGTTCATGGTCTCGTCGGTTACGTTGTACAGTATCAGACAATTTTGGAAATAGTGTTGGATTGTATTTTACAAAGAGACATACTTCTAGGATATATAACGATGGAAGGGTTAAGATGGCATGATCATGAAAATATGGTTGGCAACTGTCAGTAACTTTTAGTCCAAACATAGCACGTATGCATCGTTTTTGGAGCTTAAATATTAAAGATTTATCAGTTGAATGGCCCCAGAAAATTATTCCATATCTTAATATGGAGCCAACTACTCCGTGATATGCAGTTAGTAGAGTATCTAAATTAACCGTTGGAGCAAGTTTATAAAGAGCGTATGAGGATTTACTTAATCTATTGGAAAGAGTTGCAATATGTTCTTTCCAGTTTAGTTTTGTATCTATAATCAACCCAAGAAATTTCGTGCTGTATACTTCCTCTATTACCATATCTTCATATTGTATTTTCATTTCTGATCGGGTATCTATGCGTTGGCTGAAGTACATTATATTAGTTTTATTTAAATTTATTTTCAAGTTGTTGTTATTTAACCACGTAATAATCGATGTCAATGAATTATTGATGTCATTTTCATAGAAGTCAGGATTCTTGCATGTCAAGGTTAATGTACTATCGTCAGCAAACAGAGTCATTGGATGATTAGTAGAATACGGTAAGTCATTGATGTAAATAATGAATAAAAGAGGTCCCATCACGCTACCTTGGGGAACGCCAAACTTGATTTCGCGTTCACTGGATGTGTATAGTTCCTCTGTTTTAGTCCTACTGTTTAGGCGTGAGATAACTGTTACTTGTTTCCTGTTTGATAGGTAAGAATTAATTAGATTTAAGACGTTTCCCCTTATACCATAGCACTCTAGTTTGCTTTTCAGTATACCATAATCCACATAATCGAACGCCTGCGTCATATCGCAGTATATAGCGCACACAGGTGTCCGTTTGTCCATTTTAGTCATTATATTTAATAAAAAATCATAAATAGCCATATTGATTGTCATGTTACTTCTAAAACCCTTTTGCTGCTGGCAAAATAATGATTTTGTTTCAAAATATCTATTAATTTCTTTAGAAATATATTTTTCAAATATTTTGGATATAACTGATATTAATGCAATTGGCCTGTAATTACTAATTTGAAGTTGCTAAGAATAGTTAAATGCCATATAAAAATAATTTACACGATATAATATTACAAGATAGATTTGTGATAAAGGATTGATATTTTATTTCACTTATTGTTTACTTGTCAAGCGATAGTTTTGTGTTTTATTTTTTTGTGTTATCTTCTCGACTATTTACAATGTTAGTTTCGTGATAAAGTCCTAATTTCACAGGTGTCAGTTATTTTTTTTTGGCTAGATAAGCATTAATTAAAGTAACAGCTGAGTTTTTTTCAAGTTTAACTTGCATCACTTTTAAATTCGGCCAATCCTTTTGTCGCGGGTTTAAATCCCGCTTCACAAAAGCATACTGCTGTTTTATTGTAAAATAATGTTAATCGAACAGTTTTTTGCATTTGGTCTTTCTATTTTATAACTCTAATTCGATTTGCACGCGGGAAACGTCGCGACAAACAGTTAGTTTTTATATGATATTGTGTGGTCTACAATTTTGTGTGACATAATTTTATATTGAAACTTACCGTTTTGCTGGAAAATGCATAAAACCAATTTTAGAGACCTTTGACGTTAATTTTTTTCCAAGTACAGTATCGATGAGGAGTTTATAGAATTTATTTATGATGGTGTTCCGAACATTGATAACATTTTTTAGCTCTACGAAAATTTTTGTACCTTCGATGTTAATTAAAGCCGTATCTTTACCGGATTATTATTGTCACACACAAAAATAGGCATTGTTTTTTTTAGGATCACTACACACAGGCGGGTTGGCACTATCGGATTGTCCAAGTTTATATTTGATTGCGGCGTGAATCTGAGACAAGTGTCGGGGATGCCTATATAATAGTTTAATCGGGCGTCACGCAACATGATCGGCATAATAGGTCGGTTTTTTGTTTTACAATGCAGAACCGAATGTCCTACCCGATTGGCGCATAACGGTTAGCTTTGTTGTACGCCAAATACTGCGGAATTAAAATAACCAGGTCGCTTCCGTCGACTCTTGACTCAGATATACGCAGCCATGGAACATATACAATAACACAATAGTCTCCAGAATTTTAGACAGGCACGGGAGTAGACTTATGGGTCTCAAACCCTTAAGAATAGAGAGACAAAGAACCTTAGGTAAAGGCCTCACTAAAGCCAGCTTCCACAGATCCGGGAATGTTGTGGTGGATATTGATCTGTTTATTATACATGTAATGGGCGCAAGTGTTTGTGGTAACATCATAATCAGCATATTAATAATGTAATGCCATCTGGACCCATGGCATTTGATTTGAGGCTCTGTACTAATTTATTTATTCTCGACAGTTTACATAACGATTTACTGATTGTGTACATTTTTTTTTATTTTTTTGTTTTTGGAGTATACATAGTTTTTGTTATTAGCATTTATATAATTATTTTCTTTGTCTGTTCTGGAACCGTTATGTATACAGTAGTATACACACATTACTTTTACTCCTTTATTTTCTGCTTGAAGTGTGAGATATTACAACCTTATATACTTGAAGTGTAAGATATTGCAACCTTATATATTTATTTATAAGTATTAAATTCAAATTCAAATTCAAATCATTTATTTTCATAGGCCCTAGGAGGCACTTGAACACGTCAAAATATTACAAACAAATGATATAAAAAATAAATTATAAGTAAAACTAAATTATACTAATTACAATGATTTGAATAACCGGGGCTTAGATTAATTTAAATCCGACTGTTTACAATCAGATTAAAATCAAACCAAGTACCAGCTCCGATGGGTATTGTACTATGAGAAGAGCTGGTGAGAAACTCATGTGTACCATCTTTTCAAATGAAATGAATAAAATATAACAATTATCATACATATTGAAAGACACATAAAAAGAGCAGTTAATTTCCAAATACTATTATCATTTATGTAGTCTAAAATACTGTAATAAGCTTTTTGAGACAATCTGATTTTAATATATTTCTTAAATTTACTTATCGATAATTCTACTGCGTCTAATGGAAGTTTATTGTAGAAGCGTATACATTGACCTGGAAACGAGTTAGAGATTTTATGGAGCCTAGTAGTGGGCACAGCCAGTTTGTTTTTGTTGCTAAGATTTAATTTATGGAGATCACTATTTTTCTTAAATTTTGTTCGATTCTTGTGGACGTACAATACATTTTATTATATTAATTTAATTCCATTGCAATATTTAAGTTTATTTTCTCTCCATAACCATCTTTATCCATAATGTTGTTTTGGTTGCTATAACTTACACAAGGAATTATTGTCAAAAAAGAAACCAATATTGCATGAATTATTTGAAAAGATGAGTTGAGTTTCTCACCAGCTCTTCTCATGATGCAATGCCCATCGGAGCTGGTACTTGGATTGATTTTAATTCAAATGTCTAAGTTGAATTAAAATTAATCTAAGCTCCGGTGTCAAATCATTTTATTGCAATAAGTATTTTATTTAATTAGCTAAGTTTTATTTTAATCTTATATTTTTTGTATTATGATGTTTTTTTTGACGTGTTCAAGCGCCCCTTGGGGCCCATGGAAATAAATGATTTAATTTGATTTGAATGATTAAAACATCCAAATAATTCCAATTATATTTTTTATTTTAAAGAACTTGTTGATAAGTTCTTCTTTTTAATAGTTGGCCATAAACCGAAGTAATAAATATTTGGTGTAAGTGCAATTTGTCAAAACCATTTGTGTGCTAAATTTGGGTGTGATGTGATTGACTGTAGTAGGGCATAAGCCTAATTTAATGCAATTGGCAAAAAATACCCATTTGTTCACTTATAATTAGTATTTGCCATGTCAATAACGTATAAACATACATACATTTAATTGCACAGATAAATTTTTAGGTACAATATAGATGATTTAAAAAAAAATATTATGCTATATCTGAAGCTTTACTTTGATGAAAGTTGTGACCAAAGAGACATAAACACTATTATTTATTTTAGAGTTTTAGGACAAATACAAATGTTATCAATATATTTATTTTTATTAAATTTAGATCATATTCCAACAAAAATGCAAAAACCTATAGCACACTTGCACAGTTTCTGAACTGACTTCAAAATGAGCATTTAATTTTTACACTTTGGGCAGTTTCTCAACTAGTCACTTCGCGTAATCTTTCAATGTAATAAATATAATATTTTTAAGATTAGAAACATTTCAGTAAAACTTCAAAACTACAGTTCGCTTCTAGAAATTAGCATATAACTTTGTCAAGCACTTTCATCTCAACCTGTCACTCCGCGCATTTCCTCAAGAGCGAGGAACGGGCAAATCCGCCAGGTGTCGCCGCGATCGCTGCGCTTAGTGTGTCACAAGGCTTAGCGGAGTGACGCTTTGAGCTGTCACTTCAAGGAAAGATTACAGAATAGTTGGCGAGAAAACTGCGGCACAGCTGCTACTTTACAGTGGCTAATTGTGTAACTAATTGTAGTGCGGCACGAGTGGCTGCTTAGACGATACAAATAGGTCCGTGTTGCACAAACAATAGTTAAGTGATTGGCAGTTACGACTAGTAGTAGAACCTTATGATGAGCTACTGAAACATGTCACGTAAGTCATGTAAGTTGTATGTAATTGTCTACACCATTGCGTAAGGAAATGGTTAATACTCGCTACATCAAGCTAAACAAAACAAAAGCGCGATGATCCATTATCTCGGGCATGAGATGAGCGCATATCCTTGCGGCCTACTTCACTTAAACAAACCGCAAGACATTGTGGTTGCAGTAACTCAGTGAAGCAGTGCGTTACAGACGCCGCCGCCAAACGAACAAACACCTATTGAATCGTCGCGGCGGAGACAGGTGACGCCAAGCTCAATGGCTTACAGCTGCGAGCTACCCCTCGCCCCTTTCCTGCTGCATGCCTCCCCCCCACTGTGCCGCACGACACCTTCTCATGCGAAAAACGAGGGAGGAAGAGAACGCCGCCAGCCACTCGCCAAATACACTCGAGCATTTCAAAGCGAAGCCCTGATTTCGCACCTCGGATTTCCTTGGGCGTATTTTAAAAATAAAAATTCTATTTGGAAAACGAAATTTAAACTACCGTTTTGGACGCCGTGCGCAAACAAAATTGAAAATTGTGGCCGCTAAAGTAAAATAGAGGGACCCGCGGTGATTCCACAACAAATTGGATAACCGGCTGACATGCTCCGAGCGGTTTTATATTTTTAACCGACTTCCAAAAAGGAGTCTTCTTTATATTCGACTTACTTCTCTTATATATTTTTATGTTTTCCAGCGATTTCGCCGTCATTTGTGAACCGATTTTATATTTTATTTTTATTTGAGAGATTGCACTTTCAAAATAGTCCTATATCCACCAAGTCAGGATCTGATAAAGGAATTCCAAAGAAATCGAAGGTAACCCTCAAATTTTATAGGTTGTTACAGTGTTTTAATATATTTTCTGAAACTATTGAGATACTTGCGTCTAGCATCTCGTGTTGATGAGCTGATGCTGGAAGTAACAACTCCTCAACGGTCAAAAGTACGGGGATAATTCTTTAAATATAGGCATCTTAAGACCGTTTACTGTATTTTTCAAGTTACCCGGATGAGGCAAGACGTTAAAAATTACTTAAGTATAGTCATATAAGTAGTTAGGAGTAACAAAATAAACTACATAGGGCACAAAAAGAGTTGAGAAATTTCGAGTCCGGCAGCATACGAATCCATAGCTGAATTGGCAAAGCACTTGGGGCGTATACCCAGGGGGTGCAGGTTCGAGTCCTGCTGGATTCTTAATTTTTCAACTTTAATGTTTTATTAATTACAAAAAGGCATAGCAAAGCTAAAATTTGGTTTAAAAATATTACAAGTATTTGATAAAAATGCGTCATCTCTTGACTGTAACAGTGTTGATCTTAATTCATACTTACAGTATGTGAATAGTGACTTATCACATCACATAGATGGCGCTAAAACCAAATAAGGTTCGTCTAGCTAAAAAGCTGGCACAAAAAGAGTTGAGAAATTTTGAGTCCGGCAGCATACGAATCCATAGCTGAATTAGCAAAGCACTTGGGGCGTATACCCAGGGGGTGCAGGTTCGAGTCCTGCTGGATTCTTAATTTTTCAACTTTAATGTTTTATAAATTACATAGGGTAAGTCGTTTATGGTACCTGTCCTTGTAACTCTGCTGGCCAAATGGTCTTAAATGAGAATTATTCATAATAAACATACTTCACTTAAAATACATAAATTAAATATTTAAAAAAAAAGAAATATCGACTTTAACAAACCTTAATAAACTTTAATGAAACGCATTAAATAACGCCAAAATTCGGTGCTCATAAATTTCAATTGGAATAGAATTGTATTTAACCGATCTTTGGCGTTCTTTAATGCTTTTTTTTAAAGGTTATTTTTTTTATCAAAACATGTTTGGTAAACGCTGCGGTGACATGCACATTAGTGGGCCAGGATATTTGTTTCTACAGGTTCGGCTTTAGGCATCGGTTGGGACTAAAGTTTTTTGTCGAAAAAAACAACCACCTCTATTTACGTTTAAAGGCCTCGTTAACTTTTTAAGAACACTTAAAAGAGCGACGTTATCTAACGTTTTGTGGTGCGCTGTAAAAGCTTTCAATTAGTCATTGTTTTACTAGCAGCACTTTGATGTCATATTGTGGTACCGAGAGATAAACGTGTGAATAATATAAGTGTTGTGTGAATGAGTGTATTCACACAATAAGAGTAATATCTGAGTGATTCGCGCGGGCGAGAGTGTCACTCGGTCGAACGTCTGCCCTCCACGACATCATTCACTCACAGTGTCCAATAACATAAATCGTGTTTGATCGCATTTCATACATTCTAATAGAACGTTATTGTGGAATTTATACGCCTTAAGATGTGATACGTTTACACAATGAACAAAATATGAGACCACTTTAATTTCGTGTTTACAGATAGTAAGAAGAATAGCTTCAGGCAGATATTCTGAAATCTTATTATGATGAGATAATGCAAATCCCTTTTGATTAGTATTTCGTAATCCTTTGGTTTCAGGCATCTGTTTCTTTGTAAAAGTAAAAACATTGCGAGCAAAATTCTCTTTTTGAATGATTTATCGAGTAAGTATAATTAGAAATTATGAATTTTCAATGGATATTTTATGAGTCATAAGTAGATACGAACCCAGAACTCATGGGCAAACAAATTCATTGATCGGATTGCCTTATTGACGTCACAAGAGATTTTCAATTACTTGATGCCGAAGAATTCACTGAAACTTTGAGATTACTTATAGCAGTCTATTAAATAGTACATAATTAGCTTAAAAGCTTAGAATGAAAAGAAATTGCCATTAAACTACATTTCTCTTATAATCTTAAGCTCCTGACGTGTAACTAGGTGCAAACGGACATGCACTCATCATTCACCTACAGATCAGATCAGATCTCATCTTACTGAATAAGAGTTGGCAGTAAAATTAAGTGACTTACAAAATTAGATCACAAAAGTTGGACCACTCTACAAAAGTATCATGTGTTCAAATAAAGAGTGACTCATAAATATTTGAGGGGTGTTACAGAATCAATTTATTACCCACCTACGTTACGTTACAGGCGTCCCTGACATGGACCATTCGTCTTTCGCGTTTTAACATAATTTATGAGCGAGCGCCAGGCCTTTTATGAGTGAGCGCCCGGCCTGCCGTTAGTGAATACAGCATGAATTTGTACTCACAGATAAATATCATATACCTACTTTTATTTATGTACTTATGTGTTAGTATATTTTTGTGGTGATTCCAGAATGAGAACGGCATTTCAAGGGCTTAGAGCTTTCCATGAAGAATTCTGTTTATAATTTGGTTCTCTATGAAAAGTTTAGTTAAATGTTTATTTTTTATCATATGCGAGGGTTTAGTCTGTAAAACTCTTGATACTTTTAATTAAAACGTACAAAGCCTACAAAAAGAAAATTGTTTTTCAGTCGTCCATTGATTCGTTAGGAGTTTCAGGTCAGCAACATTCTTGTTAAAACACAAAATCCACTTTTGGTATAAAAAAATTTGAATTCACAGAAATATTAGCATTTTGAGAATGTTCGTGTTATTCTAATGAATTTTCATTAAATTGACCGAAAGAGGGTAGATCGTCTTACTCATAGAAATCTTAATAACTAGTCAATAGAAATGCTATCGACTATCTTTTAACACTGGGACGCATGTCGCCGGTTTTCAAATACCACTTTTTGTATTCCTGCAAACAAAATTATTCTTTTTGGCGATGACATTAAGACGACAATTTCTCAACTCGCACTTGTGTTCGATTAGACAAATGCGCTTGTATTCCTGCAAACAAAACAAGCTTCCGCCCGCGGCTCCGCCCGCGTGGTATGTCAATTAAAAGTAGCCTATATGTTAATCCAGACTATAAGCTACATGTGTGCAAAATTTCATCGAAATCGACCCGGTAGTTTTGGCGTGAAAGAGTAACAAACATCCATACATCCATACATCCATACTTACAAACTTTCACCTTTATAATATTAGTAAGGATTATTCTTTTTGCGATGACATTAAGACGACAATTCCTCAACTCGCACTTGTGTTTGACTTGACAGATGCGCGGCGACAAGGTCACGCGTCTTTGACATTTCTATTGCCTTATTATTAAGATTTCTATGGTCTTACTGCTTAAACCTAAGATAACCTGCATGTACTCGATAAAAACGAAGTAAGGCAAATACTGCACAGCAATTCGTGTCACATTACCTGAAACAAAAAAAATATAAACTGTTAGAGATAACCAACATTAAAAAACTATTGTTTAGAAAACTATTAAAAATAAGTAAATGTATTGTGTATTTATTTATTTCCAATAAGGATGAAAATGATGAACGCGAACTAAATAGATGATTCAAAATTAAATATCAAACATATTGCTGCTTAAATATTTTACATAGTCATATATTTTGTTGTGTTTTATATTTAATTTTATGTATAATTGTTAAAGACACACACACACACACACACACACAGCTGCAAATGGTTGAAATCGTTGAACGTGTTATTTTAAGTTAAATGCCTTATTATACTCTTGCCGAACTTAAGCATAAAAGCCAAACTGGAGAACAATGTGACCCTAAATGACTATTTATACTCTTATCATTTTATTCAGCATGCGTACCAAAATGTAACTTATTTAATATTTACCTTATTTTGTTTTGTTCACATCTTCACAACATAATATCTTACTCACACAGTCCCAACAGCCAAACATACTTTCATACAGCAAACCATTACATATCACCTAGCACTATCACTACTTACTACAGCGTTATATATTATACACACACCCTAAGTAAACATGTACTGCAGATTAAGTTCCTAAATAGCTTAATATTAGCCCACAAAAAAATGCACACAACACTCACTTACTATCTTACCAATGGCTAATTTAACGCAAATAAACGATGATATAGACAAAATAAGCTTTGCCAAACAATTCAAGCTCGATTCTATCGACGATTGTAAATTTTATATTAGCAACACAGGAAAGCAGTATACTGTGGTTGTGCAAAATATACGCAGCATTAATAAAAATTTTGATGGTTTCCTTGTAGCTCTTAGCAGACTTACATTCTCTCCAGATATCATAATTTTAACGGAATGCATGCTTGATGACAGCTCTCCAAACTATACTATTGATAACTACAATTACTATTGCTCCAAAATTTACTTCAACAAAAATGATGGCATTGCTTTGTTTACTAAATTATCACTACAGGTAACTGTAACGGAACCTACATTCAAAGAATCAAATTGTCTTTTAATTGACATAAATAATGAATTATCTATTATTGCCTTGTATAGATCACCGTCTTTTTCTAACATAACGCCTTTTTGTGACTCACTACTTAAAGTTTTAGAACTCTGCAAGGGCAGTACATGTGCAATAGTGGGTGATATGAATGTTGATATCAAACCTGGTTCTACAGATGACAAAGCTTCTCACTACTTAGACCTGATAGAACACTATAACTACTATCCTGGTCATACACTTATTACGAGGGAAGCTTCGCAAACTTGCTTAGATCACGTTTTACTTAATACACAAAGGGCCGTGACCGTGTTAGTCTGTAAAACGGACATCACAGATCACAACACCATAATTTTTGGCATTCATAAAACAACAGATAATTCAATTACTCAAAAATATATAACTAAGATTAATTACGGTAATTTGATTAGTGACATTGAAAATGAAGACTGGTCTTGGCTTTATGAAGACTATGATATTGACAATGCAGCTCAATTATTCATAAACAATCTTAACGACAAAATTACTAAGCACACTTTTAAACGTACTTATCACAGTTCGGAGGTTATTATAAAACCATGGATAACCAAAAATCTTCTTAAATGTATCAGACGTAGAGACCAAATGCATAGCAAAGCAAACAAAAAGGAAAACCGCGAAAATCCTGTCATTCAACTCCAGTACAGAAAATATCGTAATTGCTGTAACAATATAATAGCCAATCTAAGACGCGAACACGAACGAAAAAAATTAAATGACGCGAAAGGAAACACCAAAAAGCTATGGTCTGAAATAAAAAATATTTGTAACATAAACACTAAAACAAATAAAACTTCTGAACTTATGACAAATAATATAAACCCAGTACAGACATTGAATGACGTAAACAACTATTTTACAACTGTCGGGGAAAAATTAGCGGAAAAAACACTACAACAACTAAACTCAACAGAAAGTAACCTAGCGAGAGATGCTGGTTACTGCTCCACTTCTCGCTACGACTCCAGCTCTTTCTTTTTCGATCCGACTGATGAAGTAGAAGTTAACAAAATAATTAAAAACCTTAAAGAAGCATCAGCGCCCGGTTACGATAAAATTGATAACAAAATTATCAAGAAATGTGCACATGTCTTAGTCAAACCTATCACCTTTCTATGCAACCTAAGTCTAGCAACAAGCACTGTCCCTAATTGCTTTAAGACCGCTAATGTGTGCCCTATATATAAAAGCGGTGATCCCAAGGCCGCTTGCAATTATAGACCGATCTCATTGCTGACATCACTCTCCAAAATATTGGAGAGGATTGTCAACAAGAGACTCTTGACATATTTAGAGAATAACAATCTGCTTTCAGACAATCAATTCGGTTTTCGTACTGCCCGATCCACGGAAGACGCAGTAACAGACTTAACTGACTTTGTTGCCCACAAACTAGACCTTGGCATGACATGTACTGGCGTCTTCCTGGATCTGGCCAAAGCATTCGACACTGTGTCGAGGAAAATACTAATTCGAAAATTGGAGCTAATGGGAATCCGCGGTGACGCACTGCAATGGTTTATTTCTTACTTGTCTGATAGGAAACAGAGAGTAGTCATCGGAGAACATTGCAGTGAACTAGAAACAGTGAATTTTGGTGTTCCACAAGGCAGCGTCCTTGGTCCCACACTTTTTATAGTCTACATTAATGGACTTTGCGCCCTGGAATTACCCCAAGCAAAAATATTCACCTATGCTGATGACACTGCCATGGTTTTCTATGGTAAGACTTGGGCGCAGACTCAAACCAACACAGAAACCGGCCTTCAAATAGTCGCTTATTGGCTGCAGCAGAATCTACTAACACTTAATGTTACCAAAACCAAAGCTATAAATTTCTTTGTATCCAAACGCACTTCGCCATTGCAAAACATGGAAATAAAATTACACTCGTGCTCGTCATCGTCTTTCAGTACCTGTACTTGCCCACAAATAGACTTAACTAACACAATTAAGTATCTCGGGATCAACCTTGACAACCAACTTACGTGGACCAACCATCTTAATTCCCTTAATACTAAAATTAAAAAATTAAAACGAATATTCTATCAATTGGGAAAAGTTGCTGACGATAAAACTTTAAAAATGGTATATTTCTCTCTCTGTCAGTCCATTATTAGCTACTGCATTACTGCTTGGGGTGCAGCAAGGAAAACCCATCTGATTGCAGTAGAAAGAGCCCAACGCGGTCTCCTAAAAGTTGCTTTTAGCAGACCATACAGGTACCCCACGAATTTGCTGTACTCAGAACTTGGTGTGCTCCGAGTGAGACAATTATATATACTGTCTGTCACGCTTCGCTTTCATAGAACTGCTATGATTAGTGCCACTTACAGTCGTTCGGGTCGTAGAATCACATGGCCTACTGTACGGTGCTGTAAAGAAATAGGTAGGAGATCGTTTTACTTTATAGGAGGTTTCATATATAAGCAACTGAATGCTATGCATAATATAGTACAACATACTAAATACAGCTGCAAAAGTAAAATATACAAATGGCTGCTAGAATTAGACTACGAGCAAACAGAAGGAATCTTAAGTCATTTGCAGTAATAAATCAGCGTCATAACACAGTTTCGCACAGGCATGCACACACACACACACACACACTCCCACACACACACACACAAACACACACACACACACACCCACACAAACCCCTCTTTGTTTTGTACTGTACTATTTCAATTATTCATAATTATTTTATTATATATGTGAGCTATAATAAAATTAAATTTATTATCTGGTTAAAAATATTGTCTACTGGGCCGAAAGAGACTGGACTCCACGACACAGGTTATCCTAGTGTGGAGCCCAGGGATCAAACACAAGTGTACTAATTTTAAAGACAATAAATGATTTTTGATTTTTTTTTTTGATGCCAGTATCTAGACATGTTCAATAATCGTTTAATTACAAACGATGTGTCTTCATTTAAATGTAGACAAATAGCTATTGTGAATATATAGTATAATAAAGTAGTTAAGGCTTTACAGAAACACTATCAAACTTCATCGTTTCGGAATAGCTATTAAAGAGCTTTGGACCAAACCGATACAATTATGTATCCAACAGACAATTTACTGCACGTCTTACAAACTATAGCGTTCGTTTAGCAAGCAATAGCATTGCTTATAATATACGTAACAAAAAAATAGTACTTTGAAGGTCCACATAAGGCTCTCCTTTGATGCGGAGCATTAAGTATTAAGTAAATTAAAGAGATTATCGCAAGTTATAAAACAGGTATAGTTATAAAACAGGTATATATTACTGTAATGGTAATATTATGTTATCCTAAAGGAAATGGGAACTCCTAAGCATTAGATCTTGCTTTTACAAAAGCTATACCTCGATGGCAAGTCAACTAGCCCAAAACAGAGTGGCGTAAATATAAAACTTAATTAATTTTGTAACAATATCCAACCAAGGCAACTGTGTAATTACAAGATTAGGTTCCAAATTAAATTAAACACGTTTAATACAATAAGGAGAGGACATTAACCACTCATTAAAACTCAAAACGTGTTAAAAAGATTGCAACATTTAACATAACGATGACTGCTCTATAAATTGTGATATTATAAAGATTTTTGTTGTAATGAAGGATCATTGGGCTGTCCGGCGAGCGGCGAGTCCTAGTCGACAAAAAGCGTCATTTTCCTCCTAAAACAAGACAGTATACGATCGCTCCCGTCATCTGTTTTTTATAACAACGAACTTTCCTCAATCAAGTGTTACGACTTTCAACGAATATAATTATAATGGGGGATCGTGAGGTTTTTGCCTCTAGTGGGGAGAACTGATTTGAATTTTCATGTTAATTACGCGAGGGCGCGATTTTGTGATGCGGGAAAAATCTGCATTGTTTTTTCAAGCGTATAATTTTTTATCTTAGATGAACGATTATATCTAATTGAAACTTGTGGTAACATGAATTACTTTATTTTATTTTCTTGCCAAATAGTAGCATAAAAATAAGTTACACATTTCCAGATTTTGGGTAGGTTATGTTAAGAGAGTAAAAAAAAAATTCATAAAAGTAATGTTTCGCCATAACATACTACTTGAAACTAAAGCAATCTCTACCAACTACTGAAGAGAATCCTTCATAGTGTAAACTTGAGGACATAAATCTATAGTTATGCCTCATCTGATAGCGAGCGGTGTGAGAGCAGCCTCGTAATGGAAATCGTCCGCTTAAGCCGCTACATGTTGCGGTGACACCCGCCCCTTCACCCCCTCGCCCGCCCTGCTGGTGTTACCTGAATGGTCAGATACACAGGTGAGGTAGTAGGTCAGATGCGTGGGGTTACTGCTGATGAGACGTCGATCGATGGAGGAAGGATCGATACAGGTTTATTCACCAAAATGATAAAATGCTGTACTCATGAAACAAAATGGAACTGGCACTAAGATTCATTTACATAAATTGTATTCTTTGCATGTTAGTGGATGCCGCGATTTAGTTTAATTTAGATATAATTTTTGTATGCAGATTTTAGTGCTTTGAAAGTCTAAGTATCATATCATATAAGGTCATCATTTTAAATAACTTAATTTAGAATGATGACCTTATAATTGAAATATTCAAAAGCTAGGTGGCCAGGACAAATCATTTAATGAAATATTTTCGTTTCGATATAAATATAGGCCGCTCATTGCGCATACATAGATAATACTCTTTTAATAAATTTTAATTTAAATCTCTGTATACAATACAAGAATTTCTATATATCTATTATTATATCATAATTGTACCACAATAACAATATAATGTGAATTTTACCATTATATTAATACAAATATTCAAGAGCCACTTCAACGAGTTTAATCAAAAGTACTACTTCACCTAAAAACAAAATTAAAAGTATTTTAAATATTGGTGGAAAAACGAGCTTACTTTTATAAATATATAATTGAGACATTGAACCGATTTCAGCGGAGTACTACGGTTTGAAACGCTCGGGTGCGACGATGAGTGAATTTTAAATGACATTCTTCGAATTTTACTAATAAATGTATTAAAGAGACGTTTAATGCAGATATTACATTTTATATCTTATTAATATGAAAGTAAAACTTCGTTTCATACTTTCAGCAAAAAATTCTATAAAAGTAAAAGTGCAAAAACTGAGCAGTTTACATGAATTAGTTTTATGAAATAGTGATATCATTTTCTTATTATTCGTTAAATGCGAGATTTTTTTGCAATTTTCAGGAATAGTAGCACAATACTGAGGGGTTGTGTAGGGATCTAATAAAATATTTCCAAGCTACTTTCACCATTGTTGAAAAATAATATTCATGTCGGGCAATCCATCTCATGACCCTTGATTTATATAAATATAATTTGTTTGTAATATGGCGCCCGAGAGAACCAGTGGCACGAAGATGAAACGATAAAAAGCACATGTCACATATTCGAGTTGTATTTCTGTTCTATTCCTGTAGTACGTCATGACATTAGGGTGTCCACGTCTCAGGTGCGGAGAGGCAGGAAATGAAATTCCTGCGTCCGGTGGCGAGCTGTCCGCCGCAGCGCCCGCTGTGTGGACACCTCCCTACCTATGTGCTAACAAATAGTTAGGGAACTTACTTTACATGCATTAATGTGTGTTTTGTTCTGAATTACAGTGAGTATAGGACAGTATTTACTGTGTATTTCTACATCCAAGGTATTTGTGAGTGTCCGCTTGGGACATTTATTATAGGACATATCCTTTCAGTTTTCATTTAATCGAATGCCAGAATTGTTACGCTTTGTTTTGAACTAAACTGAGGGGATACAACACCGATAGGGAGGTATCTAAAGAGTATTTCTACCTACGTCGTGTGTTGGTTGGAGTGTGGAATATCTTTTATGGGCGAACTACTTTACATTTAAATGTAAAGTGTACTCAAATCATATAAATTCAAACTGATATATTTGTGTTACACAACGATAGTTAAAATTAAGAAATACATTTTTTTTTATATTTTAACCAGAAAGCCCGTAGTTGAGCTGGAAATTCAGATCAATTTAGCATTTTCGGCAATCTCTATATGTTTTAGGTAAAGTCAGATTCGTTCATGCAGGATCTCGACGATGTTTTTCTCTGAACATTCAGTATATTATTATGTTACCTTTTTATTTCTATTTACAGGCGTCAGGTCAGTAATAGGCACGGTGACTGATCCATAGATAGTAACATTTAGAATAAGTTAATCTAATTCATTTTATGATCAAGTTTCATGGGCGAGTCACAAAAGTACAAAATTATAAGTATATAACAATATTTTATTATTAAATTACCCACACAATTTGTGGCAACTTTTGTAACAAAAACATTTTCATAAACGCAATATTTCGTATAGCTATCAAACAAAATTAATAACTTCAAAAAAAATCATAAATACAAAATACTTAAGCGTGACGTCACGCCATTACATTGTAGCCGTTTGTTTGGAGCGTTTGGGCGAGTCTATTATTAATGTGAATTTAAAATAGTATTATCTCTAAAAGCATAAGTGATATAAAAGTAATTATTTTAATGATGATTCTAATTCAATACCCGCACTGAGTTGGATTGTGCCCGCTGAATAGTGATATGGCTCACCCCTCTTACTTGGGACCTTAAAAGTATACATAACGGGTAACATGTGGGTGTTGTACACTTCTGCCAAACCTTTCTGGGTAATATAGGTGATAGCGAGCGGGTGGACTGTATGACGGGCGAATTATTAAATTAAGCAATGGTAGTTTTGTATAGTATATTATATTTACAATTAAATAAATACAAGAATAAACATAAAAACGAACCGTACTTACAAAGCACCAAATGTCAAGAAGAAAATTATAATGTCAGTTTTTGAACTAAAGAATAAAAAGAACAAATAAACTAAACTATTATCAAACAAGGTTTTATATAAAAAAATAATAATAAAACCTATTTACGAGTCAGTCGCTAACATTCCGGGCCCCTAGTGGAACACTAATCCGTTATAGCGACTGACTGGTGTTCGGATACTAGTGGTAGGAGCTTTCGGACTGGTCGACGTAAGATGCCACCTTTTGTGGCCACGTCGGCTACGCGAACCAATCCGTCAGCTCCCTTGAATACTTTGACCACTCTACCGAGGAGCCAAAGGCCTCGCGGCAGGTTGGAGTCTGCTATAAGCACCACATCACCCTCGCAACAATTACTGTTCGATGTTCTTCGTCCTCGTGGAATTAGCGTTGGCAGGTATTCCTTTAGCCACCTCGCCCAGAAATGATCGGACATCCGGAGCACGCGCCGCCAATCGCACCTGCGCACGAGGTCTGCGTCGGAAAGCTCTGCTGGCCATTGAGTGACGGAAGAACTACCCAAGATAAAGTGAAAGGGTGTGATAGCTTCAGGTGTTTCCGTAGAGCTGGACACATACGTCAAAGGTCTGGAGTTCACGATGGATTCTGCTTCCAGAAGAAGTGTAATAAAAACCTCTTCACGTGGCAATTTGTCCTTTAGAGTGGCTCGCAGGGCTGTTTTTACAGAGCGCACTAATCTTTCCCATGCTCCACCCATGAAAGGAGACGCAGGTGGAATGAAGCGCCATGAAATCTTGCGGCTTGTCGCGTAATTATTTACCGCGTCGTCGTATAGTGCAGTAAGTTCGCGGTCTGCACCGACAAAATTTGTCCCATTGTCGGAGAATATTGTAGAAGGCTCTCCTCGTCGGGCTATCATTCGTCTTAGACTCATAATGGCAGCGTCAGAAGTTAGCGATGAGACGACCTCCAAATGCACAGCCCTGGTGACCAAACATGTGTATAAAGCTACATAACGCTTTTCACGGCGTCTGCCCACTGCTACCTCTATTGGCCCGAAATAATCAAGTCCTGTGTGCGTAAATGGCCTGGTATGATGGTCAAGACGTTCCATAGGCAGATCTCCTGTAGGAGGCGTATGCAATCGTCCATTTTGTCTCCTGCACGAAAGGCAAGCTTTAGCTATGCTGCGAATTGTAGCTCGGGCACGAGGAATCCAGAATCTTTGCCGAAGCTCATTCAAAACAAGCTCGTGATTGGCGTGTCCAGCTTCTACATGTTTGTGCGCGATTATGAGATGTACGATGCGATGGCGACCATCCAGAATGAGAGGTGACTTGACGTTGGCATCAATTTCAGGAGCAGATTTAATTCGCGAGTCCAATCGGATTAATCCATCTTTGTCAAGCATTGGACAGATTGCTGCTATGCGGCTACTTTTAAAGACGGGCTCTGAAGCTTTCAAGCACTTTATTTCTTCACTAAAGCTGTCTACTTGAATACGCTTTATCAGCATCTGTTCTGCTTGGATTACATCTTCAGACAAGAGGTGCAAGGGGGATGCAGTAACTACATGGGCTCTTTGAAAGCGCGGTGAGCTAGACCGTGAACAAAAAATACGTACGGCTTGTAATACGCGTGCCGTTGATCTTAATAAACGTATCCAGCTACTAAAACGAGCTGGGTCTGGAACCGGCGGTATTAATAAAGGATTATCTACTAGAAGTCCCACGAACTCAGGTTTTAGCTCAGTTCCTGGAACTTCATCGATCATGCATTGGGGTTCATCTGGCCATTCAGCTGGAGATTTTAAAAGGAAGGCTGGGCCAGAGAACCACCTATGCACAAGAGAGAGTTTAGAAGCTTTCGGTTTAGTTGCGTCGTCAGCGACGTTTTCATTACTCGGGACCCATCTCCAGTTTGATGGGTTGGAGAATTCAAGAATTTCGCCTAACCTCTGACCCACAAACGGCTTAAGACTTCGGGCATCACTACGAATCCATTTTAGGACTGTAGTGGAATCCGTCCAATAATAAACCGCTGATGGTTTTGTTCGATGAGCTAACAAAATAGTCTGACCGAAACGTGTCGCAATTACGCCCGCTTGGAGTTCCAAGCGCGGAATTGAAAATGGCTTAAGGAGGGCAACACGCGCTTTGCTACCTATTAAAGCTAAATTTACTGAACCGTCTGAAAAGGTGTACCGCCAATATGCAACGCATGCATACGCTTGTTCTCCCCCGTCAGCTAAGATATGAAGCTGCGTGTCGCATGGTCTTGACCTGCCTACGTACCAACGTGGAATACGAAGGCTCGTTACTGACGTAAGCAAATCGAACCAGTTCCTACACTCAGACCATCTGATAGGACTATCGGTTGAAGACTTATTTTGTATGTTCGTTCCGTGATATGAAGATAATTTGCATTCTTCTGCGTAACCTTTTTGAATAATGCTATCAATGAATTGTGCGTACGCTGAGGCAAACGCTTCGTCTTTCACGAATTGTCTCTCAAGGGCTTTAAAGCGCGACAACGCTTGAGGGTAACTGTCGGGTAGAGTTTTCATGATGTTATCTTTCCATGGTAATCTTACCTCAAAACGACCGGAAGTAAGTCTTTTAGCCGATGACTCTACTAAACATACCGCCCTAGCGTCATCATTGTTATGCCGGGTAGCATATTTCATAATGCCTAAAGAATCTATTTCGCACTGCCGTTTGATAAGTGTTTCAATTGAATTGAGTTTATCATTTGCCGAAATATGGTTCACAAAATCTACAGGTTTAGATGAGATAGACAGGGCACCATGGAGCACCCAACCTAGAGCCGTTCTAGACGCCACGGGTTCATGTTTTTGACCTACTCTCATTTCTTGACTTACAGACAAATACCAATCTGCAGCACCAATGAGCACAGTTGGGGTTGCATTTTGGTAGATTAAAAGGCTAGAGAGGTCTTTCAAATATTCGTATTTTGACAAATTGACAAAATGTGTACTTTGTGGGGCCAGGTTAAGAGGGGTGATAGTGCGAGCTCCTTGAATTAGATGACGTTCAGGTAATTCACGTCCGCGTATGTAGAAATTTACGTAGTGAACGTCCACATCCAAAAACATACCGCCTATGCCGTTGACACGTAATTGTCGCTGCCCGGTAGACTCTGCACCAATCCGTGTGGCCACATCACCATCAATGAGTGTGGCAGTACTACCTTCGTCGAGTAAAGCGAAAGTGTCGAACGAACCGCATGGTCCCTCTAATGTGACTGGTACAACTTTCAATAATCCTCGTATCGACTCAACTGTCTCAAAATCAGACAAGTTAGCTACATTTACAGCGTCCGGAGGTTTTGGTAAAGAAGTGGACGCTGTGATGTTGTTGCTTTGGTGGGGGACAGCTGAGGGAAGTTGGGTCAAAATAGAACTATTAACTGAGGAGGTATTAGTACTGTTATGTTGGGTTGACTTGTCGCCATGAAGAAGATTGTGGTGGCGCATGATACAGCCACTTTTGCCACATCGTTTGGCACGACAGTCATTCCACTTGTGTGGGTTTGATTTTAAACACCGATAACACGTTTTAGATTCTTTGATCCACTGCCACCTAGCATCTACAGAAAGCAATAAAAACTCCTTACAAGATTTGATTGTATGCGATTTCAGTTTACAATACGAACACTCTGATATCTTGTCGTTTGCTACACGAGCAACATTAACGCAATCTGCGCCTTCGGCGCTCTCACCCCTAAAGACATCGACAGTATGTACAGAATCTTTATTAACAGACTTATGAAATGCTGACTTATTAGAGCTCGGTGTAACCTCTACTAAAAAGTTATACCTAAGTTGACGCTCAGCTTCAATTATTAAGAAACGAGAAAGAAGCTCCAGCTTTGTTGTAGATGGTTCAAAAGGTTTATGAGTGACCGCGTAGTCCGTGAATCGATCTCTAGTATTTTCACTGAGTTTTAACATTATCGTAAGTAGTAGTTCTATCGAAGATAAGTACTCAGGTTGATTCACTAGCTTAATAGTAGCTACGCAGTTTCTTAGTCGATTAGCTAATGTATTTAAATGTTCGGGAGTCGTTACCTTTAAGCTGCGAAGACTGGCAATTTCGTGTTGAATTAGAAGTTCAGGACGCGCATAGTTTTGTTCCAAGGCTATTATTATATCTTGGGGATCCTGCGCTGTCCATAACAATGAAGAAATTGCTGCCTGAGCCGTACCTCGAATAGCATTAGTTAGCCGCGATAAATTCTCTACAGGGCTGAAAAAAGTTTTAGTGCGTTCGTAAGTGCTTTTAAACGCCAACCATTCTTGCACGTTTCCTGAAAAAGGAATGAGATTAGGTATTTTCCTATTATCGGATAACTTACAGATAGCCTGCGCCAATTGCGCAATAGGTTCATGGCTCTGTGCTGCGTGCACTTTGGGGGATGCACCCAGTTGTGGGGTGAAAGGGGCGCAAGGTGCATCTTGACGTGGGTGAGGTACGCTCTTAGGTTCAGCCTGATCCTCAACCCATGACGTAACACGTTCTCGTTTATAGTTATGAGAAGAGCTACGTGAACTTTTAGAAGAATTTGTATCTAGAGCTGCTAATTTTGCGCGCAGCTCTATCTCCTCAGCTTCCTGTTCTAAAAGTAAAAATGTACGTTCACGCTCTACACGGCGTCGATGTATTTCGGCCTCGATAGCGAGCTTCTGTGCTGCTACACACTTACTTGACCTGCGTGAATTTGTAGTGCTATGTTTCGACAAAACTAAATCCTTTTCTAGAGGCTGAACGGAACTCGTTGGAAACTGTACGGGCGTTTCCTGCGGGTGCGAGTCCACGTTCCGGACGACGGCCGCTTGAAAAGTTCTGTCCCCAGACTGCCCTGCTTGGGCCGTATCACGGAGGACGGGCGTGGATTCTCCATGATGCGCGGCTGGGGCCGGGGTGGTCGAATGTTCGTTTAAATGCGTTTGACTACGTGTGACTACCATTGCAAAAACAGATGAAAATCAACTATGAAAGTAATGTAAAATTTAGGCTACAAATGGACCAAAAAATGATAGCGAGCGGGTGGACTGTATGACGGGCGAATTATTAAATTAAGCAATGGTAGTTTTGTATAGTATATTATATTTACAATTAAATAAATACAAGAATAAACATAAAAACGAACCGTACTTACAAAGCACCAAATGTCAAGAAGAAAATTATAATGTCAGTTTTTGAACTAAAGAATAAAAAGAACAAATAAACTAAACTATTATCAAACAAGGTTTTATATAAAAAAATAATAATAAAACCTATTTACGAGTCAGTCGCTAACAATAGGCGTGATTTATGTTATGTCATAACGAAACTGTACTGTTTGAATAAAGTTGAATAATCATCACAACAACACATATTTAAACATATTAAACGAAGCGGTGCTGTCTCCCTCTATCTGATTCGCAAAATCTCTACCCAACTTTTTACTTGCCCTGAACAAAAAATTATCAAAAGTTATTAATATTCAAGCAGGTTGGAGCAAATATCTAGTTGTTTGCTCACATTACCCCCTCTAGTGAAGTTAAGGCTGTCTTAAATTCCGCAGAAGGGTATGTCGTGGTTAAAAATGCAGGAACGAGCCTTCAGGGGGTGTTCGCGCGACACCTGACTCACTGATTTATGAAATGAACTGCGCAGCTCATGGCGTTCGTTCAAGCTTGGAGATCTGGTTGCAGGGTACATTTATTTTAAACAATGTTGCGATAGGGTATCAATATTAAAACATTAGTTAAATCTCTCACTTTATGCATGCCTATTTTGTATTTTCTGGACTATGTAAATCATAATGAAATAATACAAGCGAATAGTTTTTTTACACACTCCTTTCAACACTTGTTTTAATAAAAGGATAATATTTTTATATGAAACAATGGGTAACGGAATAATAAAAATATTATTATTAATAAATATATTATTGTTGCATGTACATTCAACATGCAACAATACATGTACATACTGATATATTTTCACTTTTTCTTCTTGTAAAATATGTAGTAAGGTATTTACACTTGTCGTGTATTACATAAATATATATTGTAGACTATTTGACATAAGTATTAGATAGAACAAGGTAACGTTAAGTCTTATGTAATAATTAATTAAACCGTAAGAACTAACCGTAATAGACTTAAGCTAAGTTTTATATAAACTATTGAGATATGCATTTAAGCATTATGATCAAGCTAATCTTTGTTTAATTTTGTAATTAATTTAAATCCAGTGCACTCAATAGCACTGGTGGCGCCAAACAAAATACAATATGTTATTAAATAACTTTATATAGTGAATCTTACAGACCCTATCCCGATAAGTCCAAACATATCGCAACCATTCGAGAATATCCGAACCCACTTCTTTGTGGTACGAGATAGCCGATGCTGAATAATCACATCTTCCTCTTAACTGTAACAATATAAAGCATTTCCACAGAAAGGGTGCCGGAAAAAGTCTGTTAATAATATGTATTATTCAGAGTTCCATTCAGAGCCATCTATAAATGAAACCTTCGACGAGTTAGAGACGTTAGTATTTCTGGTTACAGGCACTTTTCACAAAAAGGACAGATATCTGAGATCACGTATAGTTTTTTTGACGAAGTTTTGTCAACAAGCTCGAAGAATCAAGTATTACCATTCTACCTATATTTCTTTCATAGTGTAGATTCTACAAGAATCTTTCAATATAGTGGCCCTTAACTATATATATGTTTCAGATGCAGAAAAACAACTATAAGTATCTATATAATCTACAGCTGCCGTAAACCATCTAAGACACTTCTACAAAATGTTTGTTTGACTCCGTTACCTTTAACACACTACGAGACTTTACCATTGCCGAAGTGCCGCTAGTCTGGTAGTTCGATGCTGAAATGGGAACGGAGGGAAGGATGTGCAATTCTTTGGCACAATCACAGAAATATATCCTTTAAAAGACCGACAGGCTGGCAATCTTGTGACGATGCCCCAGACTTTAAAATCGAGCGACTGTCAGATTGTCGTCGATGATTATTCTCCTGGCCCTCCTCTCGACTGACTCGGCCTCAAATTGGTATTTTGCTAAACAATCCTATAAACGTAAACAATGTTCCACACATGATCGGACTTGTGCTCGGTGAAGGTCAGGCAGCTGCGTTGGTGTAAAGCACTGCCTTACCTTGTTGAGGGTGCCCAGCTTATTTGCGGCTGGCTGAGCTTTCGACTCGACGTGTAAGCTGAAATTGAGTTTCGAAGTCAGCAAGATACTGTGAAGCTCAAGATGATCGGTTCATCCATAAAAATAAAATACTGTCGGACTGCAGTACTTTACAGAATCTGTACTCAAGCCATTTTTTACGACGTGTTACAAGACCTTTTATAACTAGGTGAAAGTATCATGAATTTGTTCTGTCCTAAACTTCTATTTATTACATTTAGCACAAGTAAACACATGCCAGATATAAAATATAATAAAAGTGCAATAACAATAACATAACTGGCGAGAAACAACACGTTTTGTTGACGATAAGAAGTTCCGATGAGCATAATTATGGCAAAGGTGTTTTCGTGATGGAAGCCCTAGGCGCCTAATTCTGATAACGATATCCGCACGTTGTTAGACTTTAAGCAATTCGGCTAGTTGTAAATATTTTTTATTTAATGAACTCTACTAGTTTTGTAATCGTCATGCTATAATTTTAAGTGATTTAGAGTAATACGAATTTGATCAAAATCGTTGAATAAAGCTCATTAGCCAAACGTTGTATACATATCAACGTATAAAATAATATTTAGATTCTATATTATTACAAATATTGAATTTGTCTAAATTAGCTATCAACAGGGATCCTATTAGACTCCATCCAATAACTGTTTGATGGACAATAATATTTGAGCTCTATTGATTTCCAGAATCTTAATTTAGATCACAGAATTAATAACTTACTTCTTCATACTTACTTCGACAAATTCTTATCGTAACTCGTCACGTCGCGTTAAGAATTAACAGAATCCGGTCGTTTTAGTCATGTTGGCCCTGGCGAACTGTGCATTAAGCTTAAAGATGTGGCTCTTAACGCTTACGAGGGGCATTAAGGCACTCATTGATGATAATGAGCCGACGCCTGCTGGCTATTGTTTGACTTGCTCTAATTATAACGTGTTGCCATATTACCTATTATGTCGCTGGTAGAAAAGTCTATTTACAGATTACCGAAATAATGGTCTTTTTTGGTATTTTCATATATCTAGGTAGGCTTTAAATGAAAGACTTTTATTTGACCGTATTATTTAATGATTAAATATGCATTTTAAATGTTGTAAGTACTAAAAATATATTAGTGAAGATGTGACAAGAATCGACGATGTTAAGAAAATAGTGTCACATCTCAACTTGTCTCATCACGCACATGCTTGTAGATTAGTACTATTATTATATAGAGCTTTTGATGGCAAGAAGCTTTTACTAAAAAACAATAATGAGTAGTGGTATGATGCGAAGTATATAAGATAGGTTTATTTATAAAATAGATTGTTTTCAGTCAACTCAAATTTTATTCGGTTGCGGTTATAAAAAGCTTACCTTGAAAATCGACCTTTTACGCAACTTCTTTCATAACGAGCAAGCACCTAGTACCTAAT
This sequence comes from Hypena proboscidalis, assembly GCA_905147285.1. Taxonomy (NCBI): domain Eukaryota; kingdom Metazoa; phylum Arthropoda; class Insecta; order Lepidoptera; family Erebidae; genus Hypena; species Hypena proboscidalis. The sequence continues at coordinate 437,883 of LR990127.1, forward strand.
AAAATATTATAATCTACCTAAAACCATAACTACTAACCCACTTAGCACATTAATTTAAAAAGCTCCAATAACGAGGGTGGGTTAATCTTATTTGTTAACGCGTTTTACCGCGAGCTGCCCTCTGCACACAGCGCTGTTTGTCTACTCTTAAACCGTAATGCCGTTAACGTTTGGGTGGATATGGCCTGATTCTGTGTCACTATGGTGAACGAAACGGACCGTGTTATACGAGCGTACTTATTATGAACTTAGTAATATGGATAAAAAGTTTTTTTTTTAATTATTTATTACAAGCTGTGGAAGAGCGCAGCAGCAAAGTTAAGTCATCAATATCCAGTTAGCAAAAATATCGACTAAGATAAAGTATTTGAAATTATTCAGACACATGATGTTAAATTACAAATGCAATGCTACTTTGATATGGTAAAACTTTCCAATTTGGAATATTCTTTAAGTGACAATAAGGCAAAATTGGACGGAGATATGAAAAAAGACTTATCACAGTTTCTATAGTTATCAAAAGTTATTTGCCTGATTATTTTATGAAAAATACATCGTAACTTAACAGACAGAGAAGCTGTGTCCACTCTGTCAGTGTATCACCCGTATCAATATGCGGGCAGGCCGTCGACCTCGCACAACTTTTATCGCTCATATTTTGCAGTCATTTGTCAATTTTATTTTATTCGTTGACAGTATTTGTGTGATATTCTTTTTAGTTTGGAATAACTCGAATTGGCTTTTTTGGATCATCGATCGGAAATACAGCTTTGTTGTCTAATATTGGTTTTATGGCAGGATATAAACTAGAAAAAGTTTTAAAAAGTTCGCGTGAAAAAGTGCACATTTCATTTTTATTCGTAAGTTTTGCTGTGATGTAACAATGTTGTTTATTCGTTGGAATTTTAATGCTTATTCGCAATAGTGTTACATTTGAGTCTTTATGTGATCATTAGTTGACTACATCAGTGAATGTTAAGTGTTTTATTTTAGTTGCTACAGCATCTAAAACATATCAAACAACTATCGCTCCCTCAATCTACTTATATTCTATTGATGATTGAATGAAAAGCATCTTTTTGTATTGCCGCAATCAATGCAAATGTCTGCGGAGAACAACGTCACAATCGCACACAAAGGCGCTGCTGCACTTGTGACCCTGTTCCCGTCAAATATACACGCTACAGATAATATCAATTACGAGGAGGGACCGAGACAGTTTTGTTCTGATCCTTGCTTTGTGGAAGCTAAGCACTTCAGTGCTTTGTTCACTGGTTTACTTCCATATTTAATGATTTATTGAAGTTTTATAGTGAGTAAGCGTTGGACAGTATCCAATGCTGCTGTAATTATTATTTTTTTACTTAGATTAAGCTTTGTCCAATCGTTTTCCATAAAGTTTTGGCAATCATGTTCTTCTTGAGGTGTCATTTCTTGTTTATATATTATTATATTTTAATTTGCCTTCATATATAGTAATCGCTGGAAAATGCTGAGCCTAGTTTTTTAAATATGATCAAGAATTATAGTACATTTTTGACCCAAATACAATCTTCAGCAAACAAAGTCGTAAGATGTTTCACAATGGCAGGAGTGACAGTGTTCCTCGCTAAAGCACCAGTTGCCGATAACATCAATTTATTTGAAGGATCTCTGGGACGAGTCTTTTGTTTTCTTGCTTTGCAAAGATACAATACTTCAATAGATATTGCGTTGATTTCTCTGACAATTTCTTGTTGTCTCTCAACTACTTCAGTAAATCTTTGTACTATAATACAACACAAAGTTTAGCAGCCTGGTTGTTACAAATGGCAACAATAATTACAGCTGTATAAATTAACAATGCGGTACTTGCGTGGTTTGGCCAAAATGTCTCATTAAGCGTATGTCATTGAGCGAGTTCGTATAACTAGTGTAACTGATAAATTCATTTTTTTAAACCTTCTGACTTCGTGATATGACTTTGATTAAAGAAACCTGTAGGCACACATTCGAATTCGTATTCTAAGCCCATCGAAATTCAAATAAGAACACGGAACCTAATAAAAGCCAGCGAGAGCATATTTTTACACGAAACAGAGGGATTTCCGCACGGTTTCACCCGCACAAATGTTCGCAGCGTATTATCGTTACCCGACACGGAAAAATCTTAACAACTGGCAGTGTGTAATCATCGTAATAGCGCGGGCGGAGACAGGGGCGCCACATGCTTGCACGGGTGTTGGCGCACGCTTCAATGCGCCAATATAATACCTATTTTAGACTTGTAAGGATGTGTCGCTTGATGCTAACGGGCTGTGTTACTTTTGCTGAAATCATGTTTCTTTTCATTTTATTTGAAAGTAAATGTTGTTTTGTCACGGAACGGTAGATTTTATACAAAATATTGTAAAAAGGTGTGTCCAATAATTTGTTTGAAAACAAAATTGTAAATTCAAAAATAAACAACGTGGGCTATAAGATAATTGAACTTAGTATATTAGTCTAGAGATACTTACTGAGTAAATACTCTAAAGATCTATAAAAAGACAAAAACTCATTTAAGTCTGTTTAGCATCTTCGTTGGCATTTTTCATCGCCTATTTTTCGCATAATGGGCATTTTTAAGGCATAATAATAAATACAAGTAAGAAACTAATTACTAGGATTGTATGTAATTGATGTCACGTAAACTTATATTCCGAGAACTGGAAGCACAATAAAAAAGCATTTCAGAGTTTTTCCGTGGATAAAATACCATAAATATAATGAGCCTAGGTGAGTTTTAAATTATAAGAGGTTGACGATAAAAAGCTTCAATGATGACCCAGAAATCAGGTTGCTTTTTTGTTCAGTGCAAAGTGTTCGCATTTCATCGACGCATTTGCCGCTCTGCGATAACCCGGCGCAGTGCTCACGCCGCAACTGAACCGTAAATGATAGTTTTTATTTCAGCCCGCTGATTTTGGCCCCCGGCCAAAGCGATGTCCAACCTTTTAATGTCAAAATACTTGATTTTCAACTCTAATCGTTACTTTGAAATGGGTCATTCGAGTGAAAAATGGAAGTATTGAATGCAGGTTCTCAGTCCTAATTGAAAGCTACTTTTATTTTTTTGAAAAACTTCTATCGACATCCTAAAGGTGCTTCCACATTGTGCGGTCTGCATTTTATTTTTTATATTCTATCTCCAAAATAAACGTTTAAATCATTTTTATGGTACCATTAACCCAAAGTTGACATATTTTTATGATAAAAATAGTGTAAAAATCTTGTAACTGGAACTTTCAAAGAGAAAAAGTAATATTATGTGTTGTAATGGCACACAACACATATAATGTTGTACAAACGTTTGACACTACTATTTTGACACCAGAATTTCCAGTTATTATAATATTAGCTTATATAATAATACATATAATATGTTTATAGCAGTAATGTGGTACTGCCCTAATGAATTCATGAATAGCTTCAGAGAAAACTCTTTTAGTTTAACATTTGCATTAGAAGTAGCTCGGAGGAAGTGCTTCGGAACAGCCGAGCTCACTAAGGACAAATTGATTCGTTTCCGATTCGCGACGTGAAACAGTTAGCGAATACAAACTCACTCACGAACGTGACAGGCTTATTAACTAATTGAATACGTATACAACTGTATACATGTATAGTTTGTATACAAAATTATTCACCCGGCAATTTGTGTATTGAAGCTTGAATACAGGCCGTGTTACAATGGGATGTTATTTGCGAGAAAGCTATTCTCTTGCCAAGAATTGGCGAATGTAAATTTATTAGAGTATATTAGGGAGAAACGCAGGGCTTTTGCTTTAAAGGAAATGAAGTTTAAAGCACGAAATTTTAGGAAACTCTATCTCAGGCGCAAATAAACGGCAGAGACCCAACGGTATTTGGGAATATAACTGGATTGGCGATGTGTTTTGGTTTTTTAATTCCCTTCTTTTTTAGTCATTTCAATGAACGCACACCGTAGAACAAAGTTTCTAAATTCTCAGAAACAGCTCCAACTTTGATGATATTTGTTTCATTTGTTAGGTTTTTTATACTCTTTAAAATTTTAAAGCTAAAAGAGAGAAATTATAGTATTATTAAAACAATATTTATAATATTAAAGGAGAACTAAAGAGTTCTGTGCTCATAGTTCACGTAAACCCATTGAGTTTAGACTTATTACTGTTGTAAATATCTAAATACTATAATCTTTTTAATAGCAAACTCCTTGTATCTTCGAATATAGTTTTCTATCTTGGCATATGTCATTACCTACTCTTTGCATTACCTGTTTGAGTCCCTGTCTAAGAATGTTGTTTTAAGTTGTGAAAATATATTTTATTATTATGAAACTCGTATTTTATCCTACCAATCCACCACCTTCAACAATTACATTTGTCACAATGAGTACTTTCGTGACAAGTGATGTTCAGGGTGTAATGATGGAAGGTATGCAGGGTATTTCAAATTTTGGTGGACATAGTTTTAGACCCATCGTGTATGGGCTTATTAGGTTTGTCATGTCCTATATAATCCCGGGTACCTTTAAACATCCATCACCAGACCCTGAACATAATTTGTCATGAAAGTGCTAATTGTGACAAATCCAATAAGTCCAAACACGATGGGTCTTCGACTACTTTAACCAAAATGAGAAATCGCCTGGAAACCTTCCTAAATCCATCATCAGACCCTGAACATCACTAGTCAGAAAATACTTATTATGATAAATCCAATAAGTCTAAACTCAATTGGTCTACGTGAACTATAAGCAAGTAACTTTTTGCTGTCGATCAAGAATATCGTTAAATAATACTAATAATTCCTTTCCCGCTTCAAAATGTTTCTAATTTTACATAGTATAAAAATCCAAAAAAAAAACGTAGCTGTTTCTGAGAATGAAGAGGTGAAAATAATGCTTTATTGACGCAGATCTCACCCTCGACAAGGAAGAAGCAGTTTAGCTGAGTTCTATTTTCCATTTCAATTACATATCCATAATTTGTCCTCAATACAGCTGTTATTAAACCTGATGATAAAAAAGACATGGTAAAAATCATGTCTATTATAAGGATTGCGTTGAGTAATCCACAAAACGTGATGTCACGGAAAAACAATTTTTGGTAAACCCTCCTTCACAGCAGCAACTCGCGGGCTCATGTTAATTGACGATGGGACGTGTCATTTTGATGTGGTTTCAATGGTGCTTGTAGCTCAATGATCTTTCCGATATTATGTAAATCTTCTGGATTATTGTTAATTGGATGCCATTCTTCTGCTCTTTGGGGTACGGAGAAAATTTCGTTTGGTAAAGATGTTCACCCATCCAACGGCCGATCAAGGTACGCATTGCCTAACCTGCAGATCAATCGGTCCGTGTGACTTTAACCATGAATTCCTATAGGAAAAGGTTCAGAGAAAGATGAATGCCACTTCAGTTTTTCAAGGTTAACCCAAAAAAAGTCCAATGAAAAAGATGCAGCTGTACTTTATGGTATGATGTAATGGTATTTTGTTAGAAGTGTTCCATTTAGCAATATCTAGGTTTGCAATACTAGCGAGTAGGAGAAACGTCGATCGTTTGTCATATTCACCGTCTCGATATCGCGCATTGCCGAGATGGATTGCATAGTTTGGTCCGTTACTGTCGCCATTGCAGCGACGCTGCGACGCGCGACGGCGACACTCGCCAGTATCTAGTTATGTCATAAAAATAAGTAAGTAAGTGTACACATCAAAAATTGTTAAATAATGTTTTACCAATTGTTGGAAAAGTGTCTCGGGTTCGATAACTAGGTCGGGCAAGTGTTATGTAGATTTTTTCATTTAATTTTTCACTGGCAAAAAGACCTAAACAAAACAGGTGAAGTGTGGGTGTTATACATCTGCAGTTTTCACTACATCATCATCATTCACGTTACAATTGTACAATACTTCAAAGATCCAGTCCAAAACAAGGATCAAATTAAACAGTCAAGGTTACGTTACATGTTTATACCATGTTTATTGCTTGTAAGGACTTATCTTTATCTGCAAACAATATCAACAAACATTGTCTTCAAAATGTAAGTATTTTTTGCCCAACTAGATTCCATCAACCTACATTTTCATGCAATACAAGCCTATCCTTGCGGCTTCGTTCGTTAGAATCTGCCACAAAAAAAACTCTAGAAAAAAACAATGCAAACTAACTTATAGGACCTAAACATAACAGATGAAAAGTGGGCTTTATGCATCTCTGTCACACCCTTCATTTCAAATCTTTATGAATAAAAGAAAGCCGTGTTAATTACACTATTACACGCTTTATATTAGCTTCACTTGTATGTTTGTTTGTTTGTATGTAACCGACTCCTTTGGACGCTATTTTGACTCACTTTAAACGTTCAGATTTCATTTAAATTTTGCACACCTGTCAAAGACCGATGACAATGCAATAATTCGTTTTTTATTTTAAATTGAAAAAAAAACGCTTTCATATATAAACCAAACTAAAAAGTAGAAAATAAATAATAGTTTAAAAAAACTAAAAAACACGCTTTATATAAAAAACCAAACTAAACAATTTAAAATAAATTTTAATAATTTTGAATTAAGAATAGTGTAAAAAATTCTAATAAATATAAATGAATAAGTTTAAATAAGTTTTTTGTTTTATTTAAATAAAAGCGTGGGGTAGGTCATGGGTCAATAGTTAAAATATTTCATTGACAGACATGAGAAGAAGGATTATCATTTCGATAATATCATAAAAAGCACGCTTTTTTAAATATTTTTTACACTATTATTCATATATTTATTAGAATTTTTACACTATTTAAAATTATTAAAATATATTTTCTAGTTTTTAGTTTGGTTTTCTATATAAAGCGTGTTTTTAATTTTTTTTTAAGTATTATTTTTTTAACTCAGGAACGGCTGAACCAATTTGACTGAAAATTAGTGGGGGACCAGGTAGTTTTAAGCCAGGAGACGGACATAGAATACATATTTTATCCCATTCCCGTGGGACGTGACATAAAACGTGGTATAACATAAAACTGACATTGAATAACTAAACGCAACTGAAAGCAAAACAAAAAAAAGTTCAACGCGGGTCGAATCGCGGGAGCAGCTATTACTTAATACAAGAAAATCGACGCAGACGAAGTCGCGAGAAAAAGCTAGTAATAATATAAAATAAATTATAGGTAAAATAAATGTTATGTTATGTAAGTAAATGTGGTTGCTTGGGCAATAAACAATGAATGGGTGGCAACTATAACTGTTGTCGATGGCGCCTCCACAAATAAATGTCTTGAAAGTTTGCTCGTTTGTCCTGTAGCACTATTCGTATACGGTATATGGAAGGCTTTGTACTTTATAAAATATAGTATCCAGAAGTTTTCTAAGGGCTATTTTTCAGTTGGAACCTTTTGTAAAGGGAATGCCGTCTCTAGTCGTAGTCAATAAAAATAGAGAGAGAAAGAGTCGAGCATTTAAGACTACTGATTGACTTCAAGAATTTGATTATTTCTCCGTGATTATAAATTGATTCTTGGCACGTGACAATGTTTTTTAATTTATTAAAATAATTTAATCACTAGCTCCCGGTCACCGCGCCGCTCGCTCCGTTCATGATATAAAGTTACCTACATGTTTAACCTGGCTTTAAAGCTACATGTGTGCGAAATTCATCCAAATTAAACCGGTAGTTTATTAAAATAACTTTTTAAGACAAGGGCCAGTTTCTCAGGTTTCGGATAGATCTTATCCGACCCATAAAATATAACCTGACGGAATATAAAAGTGACAAAAATTACACTTGCAAAAAGAACTGCTTATTCTGTTAGATAAACCTTATTGGCTCCTGCCAATCTATCTAACACCTGTGCAATTTGGGTTAAAACTGAGAGATTGACCTACAGTTAAAGGAAAATTTAGTGAAAGTTTTGTAACTATATTTTTGTTGTATTTTCCATGCAATCTCATTGTCTTTCAAGATGGCACAAACAACGTTTATGTATGCTCTATATTGCAGTGTCAACTGCTCGTGTTTTATCGTGTGAGCCATCGTAATAGAACAAAAACAGAGATGAAAGGTAAACTATTTCTTACTTCCGTGACTGAAAATAAGTTTGGTTTTATAGTTTCTACATTATACTACATGTATACAGCATCTTAAGACATTGCATGTTTATATTCACTTGCTATTCACATGGTTTAACTATGAAATCAATCCTGTATAAAATATTTTTAGTCCAAAATTGGCAAATAAAGGGTTGGTGCAGCAGAAATCTGAAGTTATCAAAACTACGTAATTCTTATAAAAATCTTGCGTTTGTTTATGATTTATAGGATTGTACCACGAGTTAGGTTTGTGGTATAATCCGTGTGCAAGTATCGTCACAAATCAAGGATTAAGAAAGGAAATCGCCAATCCCGCAAGGGATGTTAGCGCCAATGACTCCAATACAAATAAATAAGAAAAACGAACCTATGTAGTTTTTGTATTGGATTACTCGAGCAGGTACACATACATTGGGTAAAAATGGAAATACAATAGTGATTAAGTAAAAATTATAGTAGCTGTCTTGCGAACGAGCTCAAAAGAAAAAGCAAGTCCGTCTCACCTTTAACCTGCCACCAAATAGTAGTACAATATTAAATGGCCTGCGTTCAAAATCACCAAAATATGTTCCAACTAAATCAAAACATAGGTAATAATTAGCCGCATATATTAGGCATATAAATGTATCCGCCATAGACGTGGCTTAACACCGCAGGCACATTAGCATAATTATAAATATGTGCAGCTAATTTATTTGCCTTCCTAAATTGCCGGCTAGCCTTTGTTAACGCTTTTATCCAATATTCCGATCCTAAAAGCCAAACATTGGAATATTTCAAATGATGACTAGTTAGCTTACAGTATTGCGAGGTAAGCTTGTAAAACGAGGAGATATTGGAAAGGTATACATAGAAAAGTAAACAAAGAGTAGGGCCGACGATTACAAGAATATACTACCTGTATAATGGATACTAACGGATCATCAATCATGGTATTATTGTATTTCCTCTGCAGTACGATTGGAACATAGCAACAGTAAACATAAAGAAGTACTAACAGATGATAAATCATTACGATTCATTATTATAGGGTGATAATTATTATGCGTATAGATTAGGTTGAACCTTTTTTCTTTGAAAAGCACAACCTCGTGACACAGTTCTAAAGATTTGAACCTCATCAGTTCTTTTTAGAATACGAGCATTAGCCTTGGCTGGCAGCGACCCGCGACGCCAAAGCCAGCGCTAATAATTGGCAGCCATTTGTCGTTTTAATTATGTACCGGTGAAATTCATCCGCTTTTGTTATTTCCCGGGGGCCGGCCGATGCCGCGATGTAGCGATAAAGGATTAATGCGCCCTATCGTAAATCCTCCATCAAATTTATCGCAAGACTCACTGTTTGAGCTATTCTCTAAAGGAAATATTGTTATACAGCCTCTGTGGAAGGTTTATGTGTTGTGTTACACGCCTGGCTGACCTTATTTGTTAGTTAAGGATAGCTATCTGTGGCAGCTCTGATAAATAAAGTAATTTAGGGTTGGCTGGCTTTATTTGTAGGGCGAGTAGTAAATATTGATAATTCAGGGCGGAATTGAGACACGGCTACCTTTTGTAGTTTATGAGGTCGAATCTTACTAGTTAACAAAATACCAACGAGCAATATTCTAATTAGAAATAGATACCTTTCTGACAGTTATCACAGACTATTTTCTAATTTTATTATTTACAGTTGTCACAGTCATATTTATGCATGTAGCATAAAAACAAAAATTAATGAAAGTTTTCCTCTAACTTGTTCACCTGTTTCGCCAACACACTAGTGATAAATAAATAAATAAATAAAACACTCTTTATTGTACACCAAATACAAAACAAAAGAAATTTAGACAAAATGCTATGGTAATACAAGTGGCGGCAATATCGCCTTGTGGCAATTTCTTCCAGGCAACCATTGGATTTAGGGGAGCGCGTGGTGTATAAAGATTGGAAAACTAAAAATTATACTGTTTAATATCTAAAGTAAATCTAATCACACATAATTAATATAATATAGTAATACTGTACTAATACGTATATAAATAAATAGTACTTATATAAATACATAACAATATGATATAAATAATGGTAATAAATATAATATTTCATAAATAAATATAGATGTGTAGCATAATTATTATTATGTGTGATATCCAATACACCGCTTAATGGACATCCACGCGAGCAGTTACAAAACAATGGCTGCCATTATGTGACTATGTCAGGGATTTCGGTATCACTCAATGACGAAAGCTTTATAGAAAGTCATGTATGAGTGGTCGTTATCTTACTGTCAATTAAATAAATGAAAAAACATTTATTAATAGATATTTTAGACACCTACATTTCTAATATATGATGTCTCAAAGGGTTATTAGATTTAATTAATGCGTAGTCAACTTTTAAACGTTTGAGACTGTGTTTAGCATTATTATATCTACGAGTCAAATTCCACGAATATGAAATAACACAACTTTGGTATTTAGATCATATAAACACAGTTAACATATTACTCCAGTGCGGTATATGAGGTAATTTGATTTGGATTGAAGAGATACACTTTGATTCAAGTTTCTTCGAAATGCAATCAGTCATCCAAAACTAATATCATTTCTAACAGCCATCAAAACTTGAGCTCATCGAGACATAAGGCATCTAGTACTCAAACTTGGACCCTAAGCCAACCGCAATACGACTCGGTTTACGATAAAATCACAATTTGACACACTGCTTAACCGTGATTGAATAAGAAAGTTTTGTCAACTGTATTGTGAAATTGGACAGCAAGTCTACATTTGCGTTGAGAGATAACGAGCATGAGTGAGTTTGTGACGAGAAGAGCGTGAAACGGAGCGTTTAAATAAACCTAAAAAATTTATAGAACTATCAACATTCCAGTGCTAGGAAAAAATGTCATCTTAATACAATGCGCACGTGAATGCCGGTTGAGCAGGGCAAATTTATTTTATGAACTTATGATTTAAAAATAAAATTTAATTCCTAACACTTTTCCTTGACTAAAATGATTGCCTAAGTTATGCTTGAGTTTTAGGACCGAATTTTTAATGATTTATTTATGTTATGTTCGTTTTTTTCAAAGCGCATTTGAAATCTGTTATCTCAAAATATTGTAGCATTCTCTTGAGCGTTGTTGTCTTTTAAATACAGTTGTATAGACGTTACGCCCCAATAAAAACGCTATCCGCTCCGCTTGGATATATCTGTTAAGAATACACAGCCTTACAGATTTAGGCGCACCGCATCTAAGACCAAACTTGTTTCACGCGGATCTTCCTAAGATAAACCCTAGACAATACACCGACGACCCTAGTTTATTCTAAGTAGCTAAATCCACATATCTTTGAAGAAATACCTCCATATTGGAAGCTAAAGATAAAAATACCTTTTTGCTGATGTTGAGAAGTTTTTTGTTATTTTATTAGAATATAAAGTTGTTTTTGTGGGTGTAAATGCTCGCTGAAAGGATAAGAGAGCTATGAACTTGTAACGTTTATGAAGGAAAAGAAATTTGCATATAAAATATTGAGCACGCCGATTAACATCACGGACGATGACCGTAAACAATGGAACGCCTTACTTATAAAAAATACTTTATTTATATCAGGAGATCAATTTTGAGGATCATATTTTATGGCTTTTGGGGTGTTGATATTTGTCTATGCTGTTTTAAAAACATATTTTTATTTTAGGAGATATTTTGTCTTATCAACATAATCAGTATTTCGCAATATATAAAGTAATTAAATGAAATTGATGATAATTATTGTTATGGTGAATGTAATTTAATTATAATTCAATTCAATTTAATTTAATAATATTATCTTATAATTATATTCAGAAATATCATTCTTTATGTGAACAAAGTGTACATTTTGTGTACTCATTATCAGTGCATATATAGCTTTGGTCTCTGCGTAAGATCGGCTCATTATTTGATGGATTGAATTTAAATGCAAGTATGTTAATTATTTTTCTTTTGTATGTGAAACTTTTTGTAAAGGCACAGCCTCTAAAAACATCAACATCAGGATATACCTACATTCAGACTAAGATCGTTTGTATTTATTGTTGTAATATTTTATGCCAAATAAAGACTTTGAAAAATCAATCAATCAGTATTTAGAACGGTTCGACAATCTGTATTGTTTTACACATTAAGATGGTTATCAATAAATAAATAGTTTAATATTTTTTATTTATCTAAGCAGTTAATATTTGATATAAAAAGGAACTATTTAAAAGACAGAAATGGTAGCTATATACAATAAAAGTGAATAAAAAACAAATATTTACCAATTTATAGCTAAGGTGTCATAGAATTATTATTATTATTATTTATCTATCTATATATATAAAAATGAAACCCGTTTTCCGTTGTCACGACATAGCATGAAAACGGCTTGACCGATTTGGCTGATTTTTTTTTGTAGTTTTCTAATACTCTGCACAAGGTTCTTAGGAAAAAAAAAACAAAATAAATTAAATATTTATTAATAAATTTTCTGTAAAAATATAAAAATTATTGAACCCTACGGAATAAACACTATAATGAAAATATATATTTTGTTTTTTATTTAATAAAATTAGTAAAGTCCTTCTCAGGTATGACGAGACCAGGGAAATAGGTATTCATTTTTATATGGAGGATATTATAGATTCCAGTTCAAATTGAATAGGTACGCATACATAAGATAGGTCAGCTATACAAAATAAAGTAGTGCATCAAATTTACGCTAAGGCGGTACGAAGTTCGCCGGGTCAGCTAGTAATTAATAGTTTGATTTACCCATAGCATTTACGATCATGACATTTACGGTCATCGATGACGACTTACGTCACGGTGTCACCATGGTGCTGTTCCATGACGTCATGGCTGTAAATGGTATCGCGATGGGAAATCGGTGTTTGATGGGACGCTGTCTTTGTTATGGGAAATAGGTGAAGAGCGAATTTATTAAAACAGTTATTTTCATCTTTATATAAATGTAAACTCTATCATATTTGATAGTTCGATTTGCTATATCAACACTTATTATCACATAACATTTACGACATTACGTCACGGTGTCACCATAAAGCTGTCCTATGACGTCACGGCTGTAAACGGTGTTGCGATGGGAAATTGGCGTTTGATGGGACACTATCTGTTCGGGAAATTGATGGACTATGAATTAATAGGATTTTATTCATCTTTCACGATTTATACTCCACTAGTGACCCGCCCTGGCTTCGTTCCTGGTACTATAATATGCATGTTATATACACAAAAACGTGTGTTATGAATCAGTCTATAATAAAAAAATACATTAAAAACAGTTGCTTAGTTTAAAAGCAACTTTGCGCGGGAAGCACTTTCTGAGATCCGCACGATTCAAATATAAACTGGCATTTAAGAAAAACTAGCGGTATAAAAAATAGCTTATATTCTATTCTCGGACAGTACAGTTTTATAAGAACAAGTTAAAGCTCTGCCGGAGGAAATCGATAACTAACACTATGACACGATATTTTTATAATTAGTAGAATAGAACATAGATAGATGGATAGATTCAGTTGCCATTTTAACTCCACCCTCTGTATCTCATGTTCACGAGATTGATTTCATTGATGAGAGAGTAAGAGTATGACTGTAACATGTTGACGCGTGGAAATATCGTGTTGAAATAATCTTATTGCAGGGGACGAGGGTTCACCCCCTGCAGCTCATGGTGAATTTTAAGCGTTATATTGTGAACTAAATGGCGTAGCAGAATATAGATAATTGCGATAATAAATAATAGCCATAGGCATGAAAAGCTTTTGCAGTCAATAACATTTGGATTCCAAACTCATTACTAAGCAGTTTGTAATTAAACCTTTATCGTTACATCGATATCCAATTATTTAATTATTAATGATGTCGTGTAATTTACTGCCCAATAATAAATATTTTACCATATCACCCGTATCAAATAAAGTCGTAATAATGTCCGGATAACGTCGGATAGCGGCGGCTGCATAAATGCTTGCAGAAAAGAGTAAACGCTCGGTTGCAAACAATGAATAGTCGTCGACTGCGCCGGCGCCTCAAATGCGACATTAAAAGTACCATACCATAAAACAACATTTTTAATATTCCGACGTCTTACACAAGAAAATATTCTTATAAAAATTTCGAGGCGCTCGCTACGTACTTCACAATTTCCAGCATGAAAACTTTTCGTGTTTCACGATTAAAAACTGTTCTGTACGGTAAATTTTGACATCGACACCTCTCAGCCGAGACTTGGCCAGTGATATAGGTTACAAGGCGAGTGCATGTATGCAGGAACCAGGTCGCAACACAGACTCTGCGGCCTTATCGATTGCCGGCGCGCGCACTCGCCGTGCCCGCCGGAGCCCGCGAGCCGCGCCGCTTCCATCGCTCCGGAGGTACCGCTTGCCTGAGACCGATCCGTTAGCCATTGCGCGATGTATCTCGTAATGGGCGAGCTTTGATTCCTCTCTCGGCGATCGCGGGAGATCGGCGAGCGGGTGATGTAAAGTGATTGTGCGGGCGAGGCGGGACGGACGGCGGACGGCGGCGGTGTAAGATGAAATAAAATTAAGTTGGATGTAAGGCGGCACTCGATTTGCATCGGAATCGAATGTTTCTAGTGTCGATTACTCGGCGAGCGCTGTCCTCGAGCCGTCCGCGTCATCGTCGCTCCACTATACCCGATTGTGCGAATTGAGTTGCCAATTTCTATGAAATTGATTCCGTAAATGAAAATTTCATTCTTTTATTTTACAGTTTGCTCGTATTTTTCTTCTCGAGTTGAGAATGCAGTAAATAAAGTAGTTCGTTGAGAATGTTTGCCAGCTTTGGTGACGGTACTGCTATGGTGGATTGTTTGGTGCAATGTTCACAAGTGCCCCCATAAAACTTGTGCTCGAGTTATAGTGGCTTATTTTTAGTAATTTTATTTTTTAGTTTATTTAATACTACGCCTGCAGCCAACGAACGTGTAGTCTACCTGGTGTCAAGTAGAGTATAGCTCATCGACATCAACAATACACAAAAAAAAGATTGTAGATGCGTCGTTGCAGCTGAAGATTTCGGTGTTATGTCTCATATGACAGTAATTTCAGGGTCTGATCTCATCACCAATCCGGAGTGCAGTTATGCAAACACTACTATTTGGCGGCAGGTTAAAGGTGAGATGGTGGTGCTGTCGCCCTCGTGCTCGTTTACAAAAGCTCTACCACCAGAAAATTAACTAGAAAAATTAGAAAAATAGGGACATTTTTCATGGTATCGTATAAATCGGGCACACAAGACACATTATTGGTTACAAAAAATTTTGCTGTACTCAATGTGGGAATTAATTTGGCTGCACATTTTCGATAAATGGACGAATGAAGCGAAAAGTACGCGGCTCGTACAAAATGGTGTTTTATTTTCATTTTTCCTCGACGGAGTATATTGATGAAAAAGTCGGGTAAGTTACGGGGTCACTGTTTTTATTAATGGAATATCAGTTTCGATGATCTACGTATGAAAGAGATATTGAAATTACTCGAATATTGTGTAGGGAAAACTAAAAGAATATATGAAAGTGGAATTTGTGAGCGATTTTATTTGATACTTCACATATTTGTTATAACTTTGTTGTATACTGTATTTCTTGTTATTATTAATCAAATAGTTTTATGAAGAATAACAGACACTTATACATACGTGTTCACGTGCATAGAAGAAAACCAATACAAATACAACGTTCAATGGCACACTCGTACATAAGACGCTTCATACAATCAGATGACAGTTACCAAAGCACTTTAGTCTAACAAAGACATACAACATAGGCCGAGCGTCCGCAGCCTCCGATTACTCCCCGTCCGAAGTCACCGCATCAATAAAGTCTCTCAGACTAACATCGGCGATGTCCGCTCGATTGTACTACTGTCTACTACACAATTTATGTGTTTGGCCAACACCGACGCAAGCACGGAGCTAATGGCTGGACAAAGCCGGGGTTTGTGTCTGTAATAAGATTACCTGTACAATATAATACTGGGTACCTCACGGCAATGTTTGATGGACGGAAACTGTCTTTAATAATGTTGACTGCATTGTAATGTAAAAAGACTTTATTTTGATTTTAAAAGTAATTGAAACTGCATTTAAAGAATTTGTTTTTTTTTACAAACCCTTATATTTCATGTTTTTTTTACATTCAATTTACTATGTTTGATAAAAATTAGATCCTTACTGATGCCTTAATAGTACGGGGTTTTACCTATTTTCAGTTAAATTTTCTATCTACATAATTTAAAATACTTTCTCTCAATGTGACAGCGCTACACCCTGACTAAGGTATTTACAGCAAATATGAAGTAATTGATATTTTTCCAATCGGTTTTGTTTTTCATCCGTTTATGAAATGTTGTTGTGTTACCTTACACGTGCCGCGTCTACATCAGATATAATTGATTTACCTGGAACAACAAGTATTTTAATTAATAAAATATTTAATATTATAGCCGTAACTTTGTAGTAGGTATATTACTCATATTAGCTTATTTATAGAGTAATACTTGACAAGTACATTGCCATTATGCCATACACATATTCAGTCACAGGTGGTAGAGGCAGAACTTTTGTAAACGCGCTCGAGGGCGGCAGAACCACCGTCGCACCTTTAACCAGCCGCCAAATAATAGTGCTTGCACTACTGTGTTCCGGTTTAATGGTGATATCAGGCCCTGATATTACTGGTACACGAGGCATAACACTGTAGAGCTCAGATGAAACGATGCATTTATAACCTGCTTTTGTAGATTATTTGATGTCCATTAGCTGCCGTTACCACTTTCCACCAGGCGGACGTAACGCACGTGTATTGTTCGCTATATACGTCGTGTAAAAAGTAAACAGAGGCCCCGATATTATGTCGATAATATTATACATTAATAACAATATTGTTTACAATAATAATAACAATAGATGTCCGTGCTACAAGAGAGCTAAGTTCATATTTTCTTAGAGTTCTAATTTCTCAAATATGCGAAAGGTTCTATAGTAGAATCACGAGCGTAGCGAGTAATTTTTGTTTTGAATCTTGAGTGTAGCGAGGGTCTCAAAAGCATGAGGTGTCTGACTGATGACTTTTCACCTCAGCACCTCTAACAGGCATGCAGTTACCAAAATTTAACTTTGTTTGAAGTGCGATAAAAGCCCGAAGCAAATACGAGTTTTTCTCACTAAAAGGACTCGAATTTTGCTCACTGTTTTCACACAACAGAGAACACCTTTTCGAGCTGCTGAAATGACAAGGTGATTTCCATACCTTATAACGAACAAGAAGCTTACCACTATCTCACAATAGGTACTACATATTGCAAATCTGTGGCTTTCGCTACAAAGCCACTACGCCGTAGACAGACGTAGTGGGTCTACGAGGATACTAGCTAGGAATGCAATCGGCGTCAATGCAACAATACAAATACTATACGCAGAGATTACAAGACCGGGGCTGGGTTCCGATTGTGTCCGGGTCCGCAGAGGTCCGTCCGGGTCCAACCAGCTGATTGTGTCACAACATACCCGGAAATTAATATCTTGCATTCTCACGTTCGTCTAAAAGTAATCAAAATTGAACAAAACATTTGTGATACTCGGTGGATGAAAAAAAAGGGAATTGATTAATAATTCTATTTGTCAGGTAAGAAGATATTAAAAATATGTAGTAAAATATTTCAAGCTGAACTTTTTGCCATCATTGTCGAAAGTGACCGATCTGGTACCGCTTCAAATATTATTTCGTGGCAATTATGTGAAATCCATATTTATTACAAACATCAAGAGTATACAATGTTTAAAGTGGCATAACGATAACATTATTTTATAATTATACTTCAGGTAATTTTGTTTGGTCCAAGAACAATTTTTTTTTGTTTTATTGAGGTTATTACAAAAGATAGGGCCGATTTCATCAAGCTGCTTAAACTGCAGTTTTCTTAAACCTGTATATATATTTCTCTCTCATTTATTTTTTGTACAGGATCAAGAAATTGAAAGCTATAGCTTAGCGTTAAACGTCCGTTTAGCACGTTGATGCAACTGGTAGTTATTTAAGCAAGCCATAACCTGCAGTATGTCCCATTGACTTTCTCCTCTACAAACTTAACATTGGTTTGAGCTGAGGACTAATCCACAACTTTGCTTGACTCACTCGAGCCACTCGACTCGCCGAGTATTTCTATTCGTATTCAAATTGACTTACAATTGCTTCTAATTGCATTTGTTTGCTTCAAGTTTATCGACGGTAATTCCATTTCAATTGAATTGCTCTACCTTGTTAGAAATATATTAATTTGTTTATATACTAAAATGTTTTAGAAAATATGAAGTAGTAAGTTTTTTTCATGTGAATTCTCAGAAATTTAATTTTATTACCAATGTGTTGTGTACATACACATTATTCTTTAATACGGGAATTTGTGGCCATTTTAAAACTATGAATAAATAAAAATAAAATAAATAATTTGAATTGATTAATTTGTCATCATTATATAATACAGGGTGTATTATATCATGATGACATCGTGACTAAGCCGCTTAGCAGTGATTCAGTACAATATGATTCTGAGACCCTGAAAAATATTCGCCGGAAATATACGTATTTTCCAGCTAAATGTTTTTACGATTTTGCCGATTGATTATGTAAGAGTAACGGTATACTAGACTATCCTAATATATTTGCAATGCCACAGTTAACTTTAGGATTTTTTGATAAATCGAATCATATTTGTAGAATGTGCCGATTAAAAATGTTTGCATCTAGAGCTTCAAAATTATGTGTTTAATCATTAAATCGTGTTTTGATGGCTTATCATTATATATTTGCAATTTTCTTATGACGTCTATAATCCGATTTCAAGAAGTGTAAATTTTTCCGATGCTAAATTTTAGCACCCAGGTTCTCATAACCATATAATGAATCACAGCTTTCGTCACGCTGTCATGTACACCTTGTGGCTAGATTACGAGCAATGAGAGCCTCTGTGCATCAGAATAAAATACAATTTGTCTTAAAACTTTTAAGAACTTATGATTTAGAACACAAAAGCTGAAACATTTTGTACAACAACTGAAACAATTTGTTTCTAAATTAATATCTACTTATTTATTTAATCTTCAGAACTGTCGTAATTTACAGTTAGAAATTAATTTACGCTCTTAAATGTTACGTGATTTACGTAATAGTTAATTTCTTAGAAGTTAAGTCTTTTCATGAAAGGCTTTCACCTTTTCATTTTGTTTGAGAATGTCTTTAGAATTTGTATAAAATATAATGTGAGGAGTTCGTCTGCGCCCCTTTTCGCCATAAATCGGTTCACATTTGTCGCTTGTTTTAAACACCCATTTAGATTAATTTCGTCGCATTAAGATTACGTTACACCGGCGATGGGGCGGCGGCGGCGCTGCAAACGTTTTTGTGTGACATTAGCGCTTCGGCGGCGGCGCGGCGGCTCGGCTCGTGTGCGCGTTCCCGAATATCTTTCCGCCTCATAAACTCAAGTAACGCGAGAAAACGCCACAAATTGAATCGGCGCGATGTTCGCTAGATGATGACGTCATCCGCACGTGCACACGACGCTGCACTAATTACGTGACAAACACACGCAAGCGCTTAGTTTATTAAACGACACAATTCACTGTGTGTCGGCTGTCACAAGTACTCGCAATTATAACCGACCGTCACACCCCCACCCCGCTCCGCCTAGCGCTCTGCAAATATTAAATTCAGCACGTATTGGAAAATGTACACACAATTTTATAGTCGCAATAGCGGAAACCTCACCCCGACTCCAAGCAGGCGTGTTTTAGAGCTAAACTTTGCAGCGCTCGTGAAGACATTTGTCAAAAAATAATAAACGTCACATTGTCCTTGGCGTTTATAATTTGTTGAGCCGATACACAAATTGCAATTTCATCAGTCAAAGCACTCGTCGAAACTTGGAACAACTTATTGGCTCGGCGCAAACTTACGTTCGGTGGTCCGTTTACACCGCGCCGCCTACTCGCGCCACTACTCCCCACGACTGTTCGAGGCACTTGATAACTTTTAATTAAATAAGTTTTTGAAAGGCGGGATTCTTGCAAATTGAATTTATGCATGCAATTTTGCCAAATAAAATCTGAAATTGGATTAACTAGTAAAACAAAGTTGACGAAGTAGTGCGATTATAAAACTTGTCGCTGCGTAAATGAAATATATAACCTGCACACTCAAAAACTGAATTAATATAGATAACTTAATCTCATATATTATGGATAGCATTAAATCGGCATAAACAGTGCAGATAACTCACTATCGTTCAAGTAACGCGGATGTAGGCCAGGAGCTCACAACTCATCGGAGTGACGCAAACGGCCCGCGCAAGCATTCCTTCCGCGGAGCAAACACAAAATTAAATTCGCAAATGGAGCCTTGATTTTAGGGCTGCCTCGTGATATGAGTGACTCAATAATGTCAGTAGGGCTCCTTTGAAATGTTACTAGAATTAATGTTATAATATGGGACCTAAAATATTAAATTAATTTTAGAATGCTTGCCTGTACTCTATTTATACATGTCTAACTGATACAAAAACACTGCCAAATTAATATTTACGTAGGCAAGGTTTTATGTAAAGAAAACATGCACAAAAATTAATTGAGCTTACGTTTTCCATTTCTAGTGACATTTTTAATTCTCCGTGCCATTATCCTCTTTGCGACAGCCCTGACTGCGTAGAGTTGTTGTGTTGAGTCGCAGCTGTTTACTTATAGCAATTAACAGCCGCTAAACGAATAAAAAGCGAAGAATCGTCGGCTTATTCAACTTTGTTCGTTCTCATTCCTTCACCGACACTGTGACGCTATTAAACTGTTTGCAGCTGGAAACAACCCCTTTCGTTTATTTTTATTTATTATAATTTTATTAACTTTGAATTTTTGAATTCTATTTAAATGTTTGAATGCAGTGTTTAATGAAACAACACCTGGATACTGACACCAACGCGTGTCTTTTTGTGTTATTTTATAATAAAGCAATTAGATACATGTTTTATAAAGCCTGCAGTCTATCTATATCTATATCATATATATATATATTTATATATATGCCCAACGCATCGCTTGCACGAGCGCCGACCCTACATAGTTTTTTTTGAGGAACTCCAGGTTGTTTTTTAGGGATAACACTGATAAAAAAAATTGGGTAGAATAGTAGAAAATCGCTTTAAAAATCCGTGCTTAATAATTTTATTTGCCAAATTAATTGTATGCGAATGGAATATTTAGCAGTAACACCTGCACTATAATTAATATGCAGCCGTCGCGTATTGTTGTGAACTATTGATACAGATTAGTGGCGCGGGCAGGTCACAACACGAGATAACGCGGACAAAGCCGGGGTAATAAGCTGTAACTATTCAATACACAATATGAGGTTAATTGCACTGAATTTGGCGATCGGTTCGATGCGCTCCGGTACACGGTCGTAAATTAAAAATAAGCTCGATGTTACGCAGCACTGAACTTTCAATCGGCTCGCTGTGGCGTCATGTCATAAACTTAATAGTTTATATGAAACAGTACAGCGACCGAGGTGGTTACAACGTGTTACATATCTTCAATTGTCTAACGGTATTACAGGATGTTATCTTACATACTCGGTAGTTGTTTGTGTTAACAAGACATGTATTGTAATAAAACCTTGAACGTCGCAAGTGAACTATATTTATGTAGGTATACATAATATATACACTCATTGTGTTTCTTGTCAAAGGAACAGATAGCTCCACGATAATGAGCTGTAATAAACGCTTTTTGCGCCACGAGACGTGCTGCGTGCTGTGTTAGCAAATGTTTGAAGACTGAGATGTTTGATGTTGCTACGACAGATCACAGCAACACCCTCAGTTTAGCGACAGCGACACGATGCGCCCCACTTCCAGGCTAGCGGCACACAACCTCTGCGCTCACAGTGTTAACTTTCATTGCTTATTTACCGAATTGAGGGCTGTTTTACGACGCCAGCCGGAATAGCTGCGCACCTCTTACGCCTAATCTTTATGTTCTATAAAACGAAACACTAAACGTGCGCCTTGAATAAATGCGGCACGAAGGACGCGCGTAAAAGGCAATTCAGCTATTCATACATCAATCCGTCCGCGCCGATCGGAATTAGTCACTTTATGACTCCCAGCTATTTGTCCAGAGTTGGATCATTGAAGATAAGATTGTTTGTTCAAGGTTCGCGCAATTCCGGAACTAAACGCAACGGCTGTAAAAAGTTGTCAAGTTAAATCGGAAAGGCTTTGCGGCGTGACGACGAAACAATGTTTTATAGCACCACGTCTCAGCTCAACTTACTGAATCTAGATGAGGTCGCCGCAATATTCCAACCTCTCTTGTTTTAATTATAAATTCGCCAACAAAAATAGTAGTCATTTATGTAAAGTCTGGCACATCTGAGCCGCTCCTTCAATACAAGCAGAGATGTTGGAACGCTTCACAATTTTAACTTTAAGAATTTAGTTAAAGTTTAAATATTTACATAGACGGTTGTTTGGCTCGAGGCAGACATATTTTAATGTTTCATTTGAATAATTTAAGTAACGGGGCATCGTTAAGGATGTAATAGATATTCCAGAATTGTTGTCAGCGATATTACATGAAGGGCACGGTGAAGTTTAATGTTCATTTTTATGAAGCCTTTAAGTAAGCTCGATTTGCTGCGATTGCTCGAAAGCTATTTTTCATCAATTTGCTTATTTTATGATGTCAGCTTCGAGCATACAAATAATATTTAATTTTTTTAACTCTGTTTAATACAGTATAAATAATATTGATTGTGTGCGTATAAAGTTTATGTTACGTTCTAAAAATATAGGTATTTGCGATTCGAGATTTGCTGGTGGCTGTAAATTCATTTATATTTTTTATGATAAACTTTTAAAGATTAATTTAAAACGTCCGTTTTATTGACTCATAAAAATATATAATCATACGTTCATTAAACTTTTCCTCGCAATAAAAACCACAAAAATATAATGCTAGTTTTATTACTTCATGGTCGTTACATTTTTATTCATATTTTTTAATAACTTTGTAAATTAGTTGCGACTTGTCTCCGTGAATTAAGGACAGCAATTTTATAACAAAGCCCAACATAACAACACGCCTATATTATACATACATACATGGGTATAAAGGAAGTGTATAGCACCACACTTCGCCCGTTATATTGTCCCAGGGGTGTCCCCGTTTGCGACATCTCATGTCTCAAATTCAATTTCCAAGTCGAACAACACTGTTATTTGGGCATTTCCATCAAAAAATTTAATAGCAGCATGGAGTTGGAATTGTGTCCGCCGGATGGCAAAGGGTGAACCTTTTGCCAACAACCCCTAGATCCCTATTACATAATACTTAAACATAACAGCTGAAGTGTGGGTATTATACACCTCTGATACATCCTTTTGGATAACATAGGCGTGATATTATGCTCTGTAATCAAGTCAAATTACCAATCCAATATTGCTTAAATGTGAATATAATTACAATTAGGACATTAGGTGCAAAAATAAGCTTAAGCATAGTATTAGCAATACCAAGTCACTCCGAGTATTTATGACCGCTGCTTCTACCATCACGCACTAATTAATTAGAAGTAAAACTATTGCGTATGCGTGTATGTAATACTCACGTTATAATTACATTTGCTCTTATTATTCACAATAAAATATAAGCAGGTATATGAATTAAATATGAACCAGGTTGTAGCTTTTATTTTCAAAAGCGAAGTACGTCGATAAAAACTCGAAATGTTATTCCATCAACAACTATGCTAGCTGCCATCCGCGGCTCCACTCGCGTGGTACGTCAATAAAAAGTATACAATGTTATTTCTGGTGTCTCCAACTATCTCTATACAAAATGTTATCAAGTTCAGTAAATTCGGAACCTATTCGGTACAATCAAACAAACAAAATATCTTTTCTTTTTATAACATTACTATAGAAATAGAACACTTATATGACAGCCCTCTATTTTAATAAAAAAAAATTAAATGAGAGAGATTTACCAATTTTAATACATATCGATATTTATACATGATACTACAGAATTCTACTTGATATTTTTACATATATAAAAATACCTTGAAAGTCGCTGACACCGCCAAAAAGCCCTACACATTTACCGCATATTTATTGCTCTGCAGTTCACGCGCTCTACATTATAGTATAAGTTACACCGGCGCCGTCTAACAACGAATCCATCTCTACCTCTCTACGTAGAGCACCTCTATAAAGAATATCGTATAGAGCAGAGTGTAACGTTTCCCTCGCGTCAAATATATTTTTTCCGCGACAGTAGAGTCGTGTTCAGAGCGCCGTCGCTTCCTCTCAACGGCTCTACCGACAATAGGGCTGCCACGCAAAAGTATATTTATGTTGGAAAAAGCCACAAACTGTTGTCATGTTTATATAACTCCATTTTATGTCTGAATTCTTGAAAACAAGTCTAAGAGAGCTTTGATCTGACAAAAAATTATGAAAATAAAATTATCTGGTTTTGTATGTATTTTCCAAGTATATGTCCTAACTTACGAGTACTCACTTAATAATCAATCTTTTCAAAAAATTCCATTATCAGGTATTTTTAAATATAGTATTATTACTATGTTACTATATTATTACTATGTGTAACAATGTACTCATTATTAGTTAGCTAATGGACTTTTTAAATTAACCGGTTACAGACCTTAATACATAACTAGGTTAAATATAAAAAATACACATGAACCATAATTGCAGTAAGATATTACACATACTTATTTTTTTGTTTGTAATAAATCTTTACTAGTAGACATTAACCCTATTTTATTGTGAAATGCAAATAGTGGCAAATGGCAGCCCTAAGTGGTTCGTCTGAAGCGGATGCGGCGTCTCAAATTGACGTGGATGGTGACGCGAACGTACTGAACGTGCTGCACCCGACGCCTTCCTTATTCTATTACTATTGCAAATTCACTTTTGTTGAGTAAAATGTAGAATTCAAAAATTACCCATTGGTTGATTTCTCAGTATTTAAAAGCTTTTGCTGAATCAGAATAAGCATCGATCGAATGCGTCAAACTCATGGAATATTGTACGCACTGATTTGGAAGCGTCGTCGGAAAAAACCAGGGTTAAAATTTTTATATTCGAACCATTTTATGCGACTACCATCGTTACAAAATTATTACAAAACAAAGTCTACCACCACCTCGGTCTGTCTTATTGTCTCTCACGATATACTCAAAGATTACAAAATGGATTGTCATGATTAATGAAAAAGCAATAGAAACATAAATTGTTAAGATTATCAACGTAACACGTGAATAAAGCCGCGGGCGGGCGCTTTTTCTAAATATCAGTTTATTAGAAGTACGTCTCAGTATCATAAAAGTCAGCAAGCCTTTTCTGTCGTAACCTCATTTCCTTGTTCGACATCGCATCGAGTTGCTCCTCTCTTGGGGGAACTGATCTCGAAGACAGTTTCAGGACAGGTGCGCAATATAGCAAAACTAACGACTTTATTTGTTTTTAGTTTTGTATTTTGACAGGGATGAAAATTGCATTTTTTTCAGACAATTGTATTTAAATTTTAAAAAATAAATAATTTTGAACAGTACCGTTGTGCTTAGAAAAATAAGATTAAAGCAGCCTAACAACTTAATTTTCACTGCACTTATTTTTTGCAGTCATATTTATTTATATCAACAATATAAATCTGTGGCTCATGAGATAAATAAATAATTTTGAAGTAGGTATATTTGTTAACTGGGCAAAATAAAATAAAGGAAAATTAAATATTTAAACAACAACAGAATACTAATAACATTCTAGTTTGTTAAAAAAAAATACCAACAATTTGCATATTTTATAATACCTACAGCAACATAAATCTATTACATTTTCTCAATTAGAAAAAAAAAGGTAAAACTAAACGAACATTTGAACTTTAATTAGATTGTTATCTCAAAGTAGAAGCTTTAAAACTAAGTCAGCTTTTCCTACGCACATACTGGTATCGGCGCGAGCTTATCTATAATAGTTATTAGCTTTTAAAACTGCAGCTCTGATGCCAGATAATCACTAAAGTACATCAACGCTTAGTACTCAAGAGATCAGTCTGATAATAACTTTTTAACTCTCATATTTTATAAATTGTCTTACATTTCTGTATTCTAACAAAGTATGATACTTTGCCGGTATCTTTAAGTTTAAGTGAAAAGACACAATTTAGCTTCTATAGCGCAGTCAAGGAAAACTTCGAGTCATTTATGCAAATTACAGAGGGCTGCGATAGCCCCTCCCTCTTCTTATTAGGTAATTGCAAACTCATTTGTTACACATTCGATGATTTCATTTGTAAGTAAAAAAGAGAACTCATATCGAATAAATAATAAATGCCATATTTTATATCCGATTCATTTAAAAACTATCACCCTTATCGGCAACGACCTGCTCAATCTACTTACCGCTAACAGTTCAAATATTATGATTATCGACACGTACCATAAACACTTACCATCATATTGTATGCCCCATAAAAGCCTGGGGCCTGTCGCCTCCCATCGCAGATAAAACTAAACTTATACCCGGAATGTGAGTAACGGAAAACGGGGATCCAAAATTACAATAATAAAAACGTTTGTGAAATGGAGTGAAAAGTCAAAGCACTGCAATCCCCAAGCTTACACATTCGGATGTCTCAAGCGATACCCGCCCTTATTTATATAGTCCTAGAGTGTTTTGTATCTGCATGTAGTTAAGCAAGAGACAGGCGAGCGGGGCGGTTCGGGGCCCAGCAGAAGCAATTCATTCCACATTAGAAGGGCGAAGGGCTTTTTTATATTAATTGCCGCCGCCATTACAAGGTCAACGGTGAATCCTGTAATATATGGAAATTATTCGGCTTTGCTTCGGAACCATATTGATTTGTGTAACCATTAATAGACTATGAAGTATAAGGTGTTCAATAATCGCGATGGAGGAATTTCTTGCCAATTTTTCCCCGCATAGTGCTAAAGTGCCAGCAATTCGATAAGCAAACACTTTCAAGTGGAAGTGTTGCCAAATATGTTTTAGATTTAGGTTGGATGCATGGGAAGCTTGGCGGCGTCTTGCTTTTGTCGGTCTGTGCTCTCACGCTTCGCCAGGCAGAGGCGTTTAAGTTTAGACGCACGGGTGGTAGGAAATTGATCGCTTTACTGGACATATAGGTAATGTAGGCTGCTGGACGATAACCTTTACGTATGTAGTATACAAACCAGGTTTTGACACATATTCTTATCTCATTATAAACAGGGATTTTAGATGTCCAAAGAACTTTTAGATAAAATATTTTCTAAATAAGACCGTCCCTAATGATTTCTTCAAAATGTAGATTACGTTTAGACAGTCTTAAATTTTGGAGGGAATAAATTACTTTTTATGTTTTTTAAGTAGTACGCTAAAGCCAAGTTAGTGTTATTTGGGCTTTTTTGTCAATAAATTCTTAACAGCAGCATGGAGTTGGAATTGTGCTTGGTAGATGACAATAGGCCTAAGCCTATCACATGGAATTGAACATAACAGGTGAAGGGTGGGTGAAATACAACTCTGCCACATCCTTCATGGTAATATAGGTGTGATGTTATGTCCAATTTTCTAGAACGTCACTTATTTTGGTTCAAGGACTATTATCCAATTTTGGAGATAATTTCATGGAGAAGCATTCTATGAGGGGTAACACAGAATGATGTTTTCTACATTCATCACGTATATTGGGAAAGGGAGTGGGGGGTGCCTTGCCTTCTCTAATAAATCATTTCTGGAGCTCATCAATTTCTATTAAGTACTTAATGTACTCGTTTTCTCAACTTGGCCTTACTCAATATGTTTTACGCACATAAAGAAAGCTCTAGAGGAAATCTATCATGGAAATAGGCTAATAATTCATATGTGCTTGACGGCTTCTTGAAGTTACTATGGAAGTGTGTGTATGGAGTGCACGGTTGGCGTAGCGGTTAAAGCGGTCGCCTCGCCGCTTTCAACTACGCTGGTGTTGTGGGTTCGATCCCCACATGGGACATCTTTGTGTGATTCGCAAAGATTTGTTCTAACTCTGGATGTGATATGATCTGTGTGTGTGTAATGTATGTATGTGAACACCCCGCGACACAGGAGTTATTCCTAGTGCGGGCTTCGTTTCTTTTCTTTTGTTT
Source organism: Hypena proboscidalis (assembly GCA_905147285.1). Classification (NCBI taxonomy): domain Eukaryota; kingdom Metazoa; phylum Arthropoda; class Insecta; order Lepidoptera; family Erebidae; genus Hypena; species Hypena proboscidalis. The sequence goes on from LR990127.1 coordinate 466,250, forward strand.
ACTTGACTTGAAGTGACAAATTTGTTATTTCAAATGTTTTAAAAGCCAGGACATTTTTTAAATGCTAGTTGGTCATAATGAGACCGGTTTGTATTACAGCTGGAGATTATTGGCTAACAAAAGTAAAAAAATCTAAAAAGGATAGGCAGTTTTTAATAAACTCTATGTCAAAGCGTGACAAGGCTAAAGTAAAATATCGTAGGGATCCCACTAAGGTAAATTAGGACACGTACAAAAATGCTTCGGAATCGTTGCAGTCGGATGTGCAGGGATGCCAAAAGACGCCACATACACCGCTCAATTCAAAATCTTAAAACCACACAAGTTTGGCAATTCCTTAAAACCCTAGGCATTGGCAAAAATTCTGCGAATGGTAACTCTGACATAGACACCTTTCCAATCTCCCTCGGCCACTTAATACTGCCTTCTGTTTTCACCCGGTTGTAGAACTAGACGTTAAGAAATCTATCCAGTCTATATCCACCAAAGCGGTAGGACATGATGGTCTTCAAATCTAAATGTTTCGCCCGATCCTTACGGCTACTTTGCCCATTATTACCCACATCATCAATTACTCCCTTTGCTTCAACTCCTTTCCCACCTCTTGGAAGAAGGCACATGTACTACCGCTAAAGTGACCAATCCCACCTCATTGTCCCAGTACCGTCCTATATCTATTCTTCCGGTGATGTCCAAAACCCTATAGAGTACTGTCCATGACCAACTATATAATAAACTTCTTAGCCCTAATCAATACGGGTTTCGTGAAAACCATTCCACTGATGATGCTGTTTTACAACTTACCTCTAAAATCACAGAGCACCTTGATAAAGGAGACAAATGTGTAGGGGTGTTCCTGGATCTACAAAAGGCGTTCGATACCGTATCAATTCCAATCCTTTTAACTCGCCTAGAGAATTTGGGAATTAGAGGGAGCGCAGTTTTGTGGCTACAGGACTACTTGACTGATCGGTACCAATGTGTTAGAGTCGAGAATCATTTCCTTCAACTCGAAAGAGCACAGAGAGTAGTGCTCAAGGTACTACTACATTTACGGTTCCGGTATCCTACATATTTACTATATAAAAAAGTTGACGTTCTAACAGTCCGCAAATTATTTATATACCAGTGCCAGTACCAGTATAAATATCACAAAAAACTGTACCTATTTTGCATGACTCAGGTAAAAGAGTGGATAAGTGTCCGGTACCCAGAGTTCGAAGCACATTTGCCCAACAACACTATTATAATATTGCACCTCGATTGTACAACAAACTCAATCTGGTATTTAAACCGAAACACCTATAAAATTATCAAATAAAAAACACTATTAAACTATGGCTTAAAGATTTGGATTACATTGAGGTCGAAAATTTGTTAGTAATCATTAAATAGAACACATACACACACACACACACAAACACGCACACGGACGATTGAAATATTGTTAATAATTTTACTGTAAGGATTTCTTTTTCTTGTTTTATTTTATTATCATTTGTAACAAACATACCTTAACTATGTTAACTCTATTTGGGAAGGAACTGGTTCTCAACACACTGCTCACGCTAGTTTGGGAATCAGGGCTTATATTATTTTATATTGTTAAATGTATTTTGTTGCAATAAATATATATTATTATTATTACCTTTATTTTAACAGTCTGCTGAGACCATACCAGTCTGGGTTCCGTCTTCGCCATAGCACCGTTACAGCATTGGTGAAAATCACTGATGATGTGCGTCTGGCTATGGAAAACATGCGGCTCACGGTCCTGGTTTTATTGGATTTTAGGAGTGCTTTCAACTCCATTGATTTTGATGTACTCTTTGCAATCCTATCCTCTCTTAACGTCTCTACGTCTACAACCACATGGTTCAAATCTTACCTTTAGGGTCGCTTGCAGTCGGTCCGCTATGAAGATACCAATTCTGAATGGTGTGATCTGGCTGCGGGTGTTCCTCAAGGTGGCCTTCTTTCACTTCTGCTTTTCTCCATTTTTATAAATGCCATCACAAAGGTCCTTACTTCTCAGTACCATATCTACGAAGACGATTTGCAGCTGTATCGTGACTTTGAAGTTAACGACGTTGCATTAGCTATTGACGCCGTCAACAATGACCTTGTAAATGGGCAAAGTCTTTTGGACTTTTAGTCAACCCAATTAAGTAGCAGACGGTCATTCTTGGAGGCAGATATATGGTCAATATTTTAAACCAGCAGCCTTTACCACCTATTACATATGAATATATTTCTACTCCGCTCACAAAATATTTAAAAAATCTTGGCTCTAATCTATCATGGGACGTTCATATCGCAGAGGTTAGCAAAAGAGTGTTCTGTTCTTTTCAGGCTCTCAAACGACTCCAGATATTCCTACCATTTCAAACTAAAGTTACTCTTGCCCAGTCACTTCTTCTCCCACTTATTGACTACGTTGATGTCTGTTTTATAGGTGTAAAAGAGGAACATCTTATCAAACTGGAACGTCTGCAGAATCTGGGTATCCGCTTCATTTTCGGTTTTCAGAAATATGATCATGTTTCCGAATTCAGGAAAAATAGAGGTTACCCATTCGGCAACGTCATAACCTCCGTATTATGTCTCTTCTTTTCTCCGTCCTTCACAATCCTAATTCTCCTTCTTATCTGCGTGAACGCTTTGAGTACTTAGTGCCCAGGGGTAAACCCTGCCGTTCTTCCTCTTCTCTTCTTCTTCTCACTCCATTACACTAGTCTAGCTGTTATGACGGATCCTTCTCCATTCAAGCAGTGCGGTTATGGAATAGTCTTCCTCATGGAATACGCGATAGTCCATCATTAAATGTTTTAAGACAAAAGTTAAAGAGCACTTTCATTCCTTGATAAGTCAAACCAATTTGACATGATATTTATACTTTTATTTTATTTTTATTTCTTCATGTATTATTATTATTTCATGATTATATAATATATGTTGTAATATATATTATTCATGAATCATATTATGTATGTATACGTATATGTTATGTTTATGTAATTTATATATAAGTACTAGGATGTAAATATGTATATAATGTAGTTTTATTTATCTTTTGTATTTTCTACTTAACTTGTTCACTTATCTTGCCCTCTATAGCATCATCGTCTCCTCTATTGCTCTAGGTTTGCTAGAAGAGAACTCAAGCACTGAGTTAAGCTCGCCTTTTGTATACTTTTACTGTAATATGTTTATTTATCTGTAATCTTTTGTGTACAATAAAGTGTTAAATAAATAAATAAAAAATAAATAAACTCACACCACTACAAGTGCATAAAAATGCTTAATGGAGGTAAGATTTATTTGCAGCTGACTGTACATTATCTAAACCAGAAATCCTAACTTCATACCTACAAAATGAATTAAGGGATAGGGAAGGGTTAACTTATCCCATATTACCATAATTTTGTATCCTAGTACTCCATCAACATCGCAATATTATTTATCTTAATAGCTAGATTACGATTTTTCAAAAATTAGACAAGGGGCCAAATCGTATAACTATTATAAAGGTAAATAAATACCTATGCCTGACGTTTCGAGCCTTTATAATAACAACACGATTTAGACTCGTTGGCTAACTTTTGAAAAATGTTCTCAAAACGCGAAAGTATAACAATTATACCCGGATAAGTAATTTATTTTTATGTTTTCTATTACATTCCTTATTCTGCGCTATTATTTAGAACAACGTGGTAGGCTGAAACAATTTAGGCCCAAACTGGCCAATTTCATTATTAACATTTGTATAGAGATATATTTTGACATCATCACGAAGTGGTTTTCTGCTATATTTTGTATGTTCTTTTTTTAAACCGTAGTAGCCATGGTTTACCTTAATCTTAACGTAACATAAAATCATGGGTTTGACAGAGATGTTTTACGACCACATTTCACAACTGCAGCACTAATTATATAACAATGAGATAAGCTTTAGCATTTGTAATTCACTTAAATTTCAAATTACAAGTAACAAAGAGAATTTCAGTGTGTTCGTGACTTGGCAGCACGGACACCTTGCTTGGGTCGTTTGACCGATTTCTCCAAACTTCTTACTTATTCTACGATTTTGTTAAGCCCGTATTTGCATCTCTCTCTTTCTCTCATTCAATGTTTGTTCGGGACAGAGAGATCGTAAGCTAGGTGAACGGATGGCGTATTGGTTAAAGCGGTTGCCTAGCCGCTTTCACTGCGCTGGAGTTGTGGGTTCGATCCCCACACGGGACAAATCTTTGTGTGATTCGCAAAGATTAGTTCTGACTCTGGGTATGCTTTGTGTGGGTAAATAATGTATATTTGTGAACACTCCGGGACACAAAAGTTATACCTTAATTAATAAAAATGAAAAGACGGTAGTTTTGCGTAAACTTTAGTTTAACACGTTACATCAAAATATTTATAAGCACTTCTTGAAAAATAAAAACACGTCAGTTATTGGACGTGCAGCTATCCATTTTACTTGTCTCGTATACAATGTAAGTTTGTCTGCCAGGGAGATAGCGATCTCACTACATCTTCGTGTCATCCAACTTTGACTATTTCAAACAGTAACTTATTTACTTCGTGACAGTTATATTTATTGGTGTACCTATACAACCTTTTGTTCATAAATTGTTTTAGGATTCACTGTTTTTAGGTGGGTTTATTAATAATGTTTGAATCTGATTGTAGTTTTCATTGATTTTACACAAACAGTTCATATACTTAAATATTTTAGAAAGGTCTCTATAGATTTATGTTTTTCATCTTCAGCTATTTTTTAGACCAACAAGGTGTTATGCACTTACGATTCAGATGATGACGACGGAATAGAACGAAGTGTGACAGTGCCAAGTCATCACTGCGGCTTCACACAGAATATTGCACTGGACGTGTGCCCAACCTCACAGCCTCATGCAGTCTGAAATGAGGCTGAAACTGCGGCAGATTTGTATGTTTGTGCTCAAAACTGACACAAGACAAGCAGCACAAGCTGTTTGATTCATTTGTGCCTACTGCCTGACTGCACCAAACGATTGCGTCTTTTGAAGATCGGAATAAGATACAAAATAGTCATTTATCTGCCGAGCAAAGCATGCAGATTATCCATACAGAAGTGCGTAAGTACCACCGCTCATCTGTAGGCGTTTCGTCGCCTGTAAGAAAGCACCTCTCGCCATTTATTACATCTCACACATTACCATCGATCCGGAAATTATTGCCAAAGAAAAAAACAAACAACTCCGACTTTTGTCGGCACGTAAACACTTCTCGTCACCCACCGTCGCGACCTATCTCCTTTATCAACAGCCAAACGAAAATCAATCTTACCGCAACCCAATAAACTTGATATTAGTTCTTAACAAAGTGGTGCGTTTGTCTCTTCGGAACGGCTTCAGATTTATATTTAAGGGAAGCTACTTCACTGCCTGTATTTGCATAAGTTTGTTTATAAAATTTGCCTGTGCTTTATCAGTCGGGACCGGGACTGCCACTTAACTGGTTATTATCTGTTTATTCAAGGAATGGAATGCAAACAGAGCGAGTGCAGGTGCCTCGAGCCGGCGATGAAACTGTTTTTATTCTGGGAGCTCAAATGGTCACTGAACTGGCAAAGGTACGCTGCGAAAAAGGTACAGTATAATGTAATATGTTTTCTTTGAGTTCTAGACGAACCTTTTTCATTCCATTGCCTTTTACATCCCGCACGGAATGATAAGCAGGCGGTACACTATTGTTGGCCTCTCCATTACATTCGGAGGGATACAATAACTTGCGCGCATCTGTTTCGTACCAACGCGGCATACAAAGTTGTCTGTAATAAATATTCACGAGCCCTTACAGTTGCAATTTAAAACTATGATTAAACGCGGAAGCTCGTTAAAAGTTTGGTGCACGCTCGACGACCGTTTAAAAGTTCCACCTGCCGGACAACACAGCCGGACGCGCGCAGACGGCGCCGGACGGACGGACGACAGACGCTGCGTCCGGGAATCTCTGCGAAACAACGTCACTTGGCACGAATACGCTTACGTTTGAATGGTATGCTAATGCCCGATGGCCGCGTGTCACGCCGCTAATGAAAGCGAAACTGACCAATTTGACGGTGGGCGCGGGGCGCAGGGCCTGCGGGGGTTTTTAAACCCGTGTCGAAAACTTTCAATAATGGCTTTAGAATGTTCACCCTTTGAATTTAATTAAATATTAACGACTGCTTAGTGGTATTTAAACGCTTCTATTGTGGTAGTCAACTAATAGGTTTAAAAGTGTTTTTTCCTGAGGGGAAATAGCTAGTTTAACAAAACTTCATTAAAATGTGAGAATTATGTAGTCAATTTAAAGGATTTTTTGTAATTAAACTTTTTTTTTTTTTTTTTATTCTACGCCCACAGCGAACGAACGTGTAGTCCACCTGATGGTAAGTGGAGTACAGCCCATGGACATCAACAATCCACAAAAGCAGATTATAGATGCGTCGCTGCAGCTGAGGACTACGGTGTTATGCCTCATGTGCCAGTAATTTCATGGGCTGATCTCACCACCAAACCGGAACACAGTAATGGAAGCACTACTATTTGGCGGCAGGTTAAAGGTGAGACGGTGGTGCTGCCGCCCTCGAGCTCATTCACAAGAGCTCTACCACCAGTAAAACTGCTATATTTTCGCAAAAACTAAAAAAAATGTGACTTTGGATAGCGCTGTAATTTAGGATAACGTGTCTATCTTTAATCTCACTAACCATATAAAAAACATGCTTTTACATTTTGAAGCTCTATCAGTGCAGAATCTCCACAAAGTCTGTCTATTAATAAAGCTTATATAGTTGAGTCGTGCAAATAGGCTGGCGTTAGTTTTTACAAGCGCGGGGCTAGTGGTCGCGGCCATTAGCGTTTTTGAGGCCGCCACGACTGCAGCAGTAATGGTGTTTTTTGTGGCGGCCACTATTCGAGGGCTGGCGCGTGACGGGAGGCGGGAATGTCACAATTGTGGGCAAAATCTGAAATATGAGCTGTTTGTAATGTACAGCTAGTGGAATTTGTGAGTACGTAGGGTGAAAGGTATTAAGAGTATGTAAGTATGACTGGAAGTGTTTTTTTACGTATCGTCTATAATGTGCCACAGCTAGGAAGAGAGCTATGTAATAATATATTGATCATGCAATCAAGCAAACGTCTTTAGGTACCGTAAATATTTTTACGTCAAATAATACTAATAATCATAATTGAGGAAATAAAATACGGCCGTCTGTCATATCAACGTAAAAAAACTTGTTTTCAAACAGGACAGTGAATCAGAAAAAACTATCTAACAAATACGAATCGTATTATGGAAGGGATAAATTTCACATATAAAAGTTTTTCCATAGCAATTCAATAAGTGGGCTCGCAGTTGTTTTGCGGAGGAGTTGGCTAACAAGGACCCTTTTTGTAATAAGATATATATTCTTTTCTACGCACCGTGTTTGGAGATGGAATACACAAGTTGATAGTGCTACTCAGTTTGTAACTGGCCTAAGGGCAGAAATGTACTGTTCAGAACTTTACTTTAGTATACATTTAATTAAATGTTTATGAAACTATAACCGTAAAAGTAAATGACTAAAACTACTTAACAAGGCTTCAGGGGATAACCCGTGTGATGATTCACAAAATACGAGGCGAATCAAAAACCGAAAATTTTCATGCTGAATGAATTTGACACAAGTTTACGAGGTTTGAGTATGTCGTTACATGAGATAAAAAACAACTCTTGATGATAAAATATAAATCTAAACATTGGGCTATAGAAGTTACAGAAGAGCATCATGACTCATTAATACGCTTAGGAAAGTTTCACAGGTTCCTGATAAGTCCTTAACAATTCGGAAAAAAAGGGCATAATTGTATAGAGTTATCAGGCGGTTAAATATCTAAAGCTTTGTCAGGGACGGACGGGTGGAATTGGGACTAGACTTGATAAAATATAGTAATCGAACACAGACAAGGTGTTTTATATACAATACACACGAATACTGACCCTCAGAGCCTATTTCAGTAATCTGAAACACGATCATAACTGTATGAACATCGAGCAAAATGCTGACCCAGCACGTCTCGCCTAGTGTGTCCGAAGCCTTACTCGTCCGCTGTAAGCCGCGCCGAGGGACGTATTCCACGCGGTAATGGGGAGTAAGTAGCCTCGCGCATTATACCAGTGCTGTGCCGCAATAAACGTATTTCTCACAATAATGCGATACTGGCCCATGTGTTATTGTACTGTTATGGCCTCGCCGCGCTTACAATCGAGAACAAACACTCTAAACATTTTTAAATTGAAAATGTGAACACATTTCTGAAATGGAACTTCAATATATTTCATTTTCTGTCATGAAACTCAAACATTTTCTTTGACGCTTTAGATATTCCACGTTTATTACGTCGCTTTGATAAATTGTTCACTATTTATGACAATAACATAATGCTAATTTAATTAATAATACATTGGATCTTTACTTTTGAAAAATTCTCAAAGGTACATAAATTGAAAAAAAGAAAATAATGTAAAACATAAAATAATGTATCATCTTAAAATAATTATGTTATCATTGAATTTGTTCCTTAAGTAATTGGTCACATAATTTGATATATACATTCCGAAAATATATTTTTATAGAAGTACCTACAGTAATACATTTTTGAAGACATTTAGTAATTTGCTAATCCTATGGTACGCGTCTTTATTATGTATATTGAGTAGGTATATTATGTATTGTCATCGGAACTGGATATCGATACAAAAGTAAAAAATGCCGAATTTAGAGGAAGAGGTTCAATGAACACTAGCAAGATTTGTCCGCACATACACGCACAAGTCCAGTTTAATAAATGCTTATAAAAATCATGAAAAAAAAAACAAAGTAATGAAAGCCCAATGTAATTCTTTGGTACACAAGTAAGTTAAAAATAAATGATAAAGCTGAGCGTAATGAAAAACTGTTTATTTTGATGCCGTATTTTCATATCTGACAAACAAAGAACATCTTCTCGAATCTCGAATCTGATATATTTATTTGTAAACTGCAAATTGTATTATATTCATGACTTTTTTGCCAGCAAAAATAATAAATTAATTAAATCAATTTGAAATAAAACCTTCTTAACATCGTCTGTCTTTATCGGAGTAGGAAAATAAATTTTATCTAAAGGTGCTCCCAGACCGCTAGCATTCGCTTGTAATGTTACGGTTAGCACTTTCATGATACGATTTGATTTTTCTTTTGATAACATGTTACATTACAAGCACGTGCTCCCGGGCTGAGAGCACCTATGTTGTAGAATCTGAAAATAAATTACTTGTACAATAGGCAAAACTTGTATAGTAAACTACTTGTATATGAAAATATTTGTGTCTTTTCATATTATTTTAGTACGTTTCAATCTTATCGAGCTTTTATTTAACTTAAACTAAATCAGATAACCGATCGATCGATTCGTTGAATTTTCCGCAAAGACAAATCGAATGGCGAATCGTTTATCAGAATCAGCTTAGCAGTTTACGTAAAAAGACGAATGACACATACATAAAACATTGATTTAGAAGCCCCTTTGTTTTTCGATGGGGAGACAATGAAAATACCTTTGGTAATAATAGATGTTCTTTTCAGCTTTGAATCAATTGTGTATTGATTTAGTCTGAACGGATGCCTCTGGATATTTTCGAAAGCCCGACATTACATACATGTTAAATAAATGTGGCAAAAAGCGTCATTTTGCTAGAACTGATTTATCCTAATGTATACATATCATGCATGATAGATTTTGACAGGTATTGTTACTTAATTTATGCAATTTATTATTACTTTAAATGCATATTAGTATTACAATTATTTTAAATAAAAATGAAAATGTCACGAAGACTTTAAATCAGTGTCTTATCTTATATATTAAAAGGCCTGGTATTAAGGCAGGAAAGGATCGATTTTTTTTTTATATTCTGACTGCGTACTAGTACTACTTTTTCCAAGCGGAAATTAAACGATAAATCAGTACTTAGAAGATTTATCTGCGAATTACAGTATTGTTTTATGATGTAAATTTCATCTATTTGTATCAAACGAACGAACGTATTTATTCATTGTATGAACACATAGTAATAAATGATACCTCCCACACTTGTTTGAATCGAACCGGACGCCAGAAGTATGAGTAAACTAGGCCTTATGGACCTAACATGTCCATCAATATAGTATTGACATGTAGTGTGTAGATCTTAGGTGTTCAATAGAGGGCAGGGCAGGTACATGCGGGTGCAATTTCCCGGTGAATAGCGTTTGACGTCACAGAGTGCGGCCGCCGGTTGATTGCGTCCGGCCCGGCTCCTTACCGTATTCACTCTGTACCTCCTTACTCCTCAGCCAAGGGACCAAGAGATTGAACATTGTTTCGCCGAACATATACTTGGGAGTACTCCGTTTTGAATACAATTTAAGACTAACTCTAAAGTAAGTATCTGTTTGCTATTGAACATTTCTACAAGATTCTGAGTTCAATAAAGAGACAAAAATATATTTCCAAGAAACGCTAGCCGAAGTTTAGATCAAAGAAATAGGCGTCAGAACGTATTTCAAACATCTGAGACCTGAATCCTTCCAGCCGTTTAGAAGATTGTTCTAAACGGCTGAAAGGATTTTAATAAAACTTTAAAATGTAGGCGCGTAGCATAGGCTACTTTTTAATGATGACAATAGAATTGCATGACATAGAATGCATGAGTGAAATAAATATTGAATATGTGCAATATACTCTCTATTTACTGTTTTAACTACTATGATATGCACTCACTTATCCATAACTGGTGTAGTAAGTCTTTTCTATGACTTAAAAAAAAATATACCTAACTCGTTGGCCCACTGTTCCTACCACGCAGACGAAACCGCGGCAGAAAGTTAGTTTGTTTGTTTGATAATCTCGAGAACTACTGGTAAATTTTTGATAATTCTTTTTTTGTTTGATAGTCTAACTCTCAATAAATGCGCAGGAGCAGATACTACCTAATAAAACGAATGCCACAAAAGCTAGTTGAAAATAAAAAGCCATTAATATATATATTTTTTTAACGTTAACAAGCTAGAAATGCCTGCAAAAACAATGTACTTGTTAAAATATAAAGTTTCAAAATAATTTAAAGAAAAAATTGTTACATACTTCTTTATAATTAGTACAAGATACAAGATTCTTTACAACATTTGTGCTGAATGTAACTTCGCCATGTTGGTTTGTATCCTACTTAAGATAGGTACAAATGGATGAACGTGACGTCACGTAATGACGTAACATACAGTTGAGAAATTTATGTAGCGTAGTGGTTAAAGCAGCCGCCCGGTATGCAGAGGTCGCAGATTCAAATCCTGTTGGTCCAAAATTTTTCAACTGTTTATTAGTATAATTTGCGAAGCATAGCTGTATGCTATAAAAATAATCAATACGAAGTTGAATTGCAACTATTGTTCCGCTGAGTGACAAATACAGGATTAATTCACGGACATTGGAAAATCTAACTTAACGTTTGTTAAACAAGGTTTGAAATTAAGTGACGCAGTTAGCTCGTTACCGGCACTTGAGATGCAAATGGAATAAAATAGTAAATCAGTGTCGTCTCTATTGTTGCTCTACAGTAAAGCTGAACTAGTAGAGTTGTACAGTGACTGGATAGAGTTTGTTAGTGCTTGTAAACAGATTGCTTTATTTACTATGCAGTAGGTATTCAAGATTAGTTTGTTATGTTGAAGTTCGATTAATTATTTTTAAATTATTGATAACAATATGATATAAACCAAGCCATAGATCCACCAGCGTGGTACTGAGTGGAGGTACCTACGACCTATTTTCAGACCAACCCTATACCTACAACAATAAAAATCTCTTAAATAAGCGACAACTAACACTGTGACACTATTTTTTTATATATTAGATTATACAGTGTCATTACTTTACCTGAGATGATTAGGTAGCGTAGAATCGAGGTGTGATTTGCTTACCTGAAAAAAATAAACATGATATTAGAATACTTAGTTACTTAATAATATAAAGTGCTCTTAATCTGTTACTTTTCAAGCTCAGTTCTGATAGGTACATCAAATAAATGTATCTTAATAATACGAATTATTGTTCTTTTGCAATCTCGAATATCAAAAACAAATTAGCAATGACTTGTCTCAAAATAAGATTAAGAGCAATAATTGAGCACTCATCTTGAAGTTTGTTGTGAGAAAGTATTAAACATATTTTACTTTGAGCGAGTTCACAAAGTCATATTGATTTAATTCTACCTCTAGATCAAAATACTTCATACCGTTGAATCTATGTAAGCAAATAAATGACTGTATATTTATTAAGCAAATACGTTATTAAGAAAAGACGTTGCTTACAACAAATAAAGCTGCTCGGTCACATGATGTTTATTTCGTCGCTAAGCAAACACGCGCTGAAAGCTGCACACACACAATATTTGCATATCATTCCGTGAGTCAACGCGCACTTCATCAGATTACACTCGGAATTTTTAACATTATACCGATATTTTCATAAACGACACAAACCAAAACTATATTCTAGAACTAAATATAACGACAACCCAAATTTTCTATAATTACAATGACTGTTCTCGCGCTTATTTAAAAAAGTTATCGATAATCAAAATCAAATTATAAGAAGTATGATCAATGTTTTTGAATATGTCTAACGAACATATTCAAGGCCATTGTATTCAAAATCTAGAATAGAATAGATGCAAATTAATGAAACCACCATAATCCAATCATATTAACAAAAAACATCAGCTGATACCTGATAAGCGAATCTAAAACCTTTTATTTTTTACTTCCTAGTAAGCTTTTTACTAAACTAAGTAGTTAGAAGATATGAACAAAAGTAGTAAATTATTCCAAGAAACCAATTCTCGATTTATTTGATCGTAAAATATTATCTACTAGCTTTTGCTCGTAAACGTGTAGAATTTCAAGCATTTGTTTTGTAATTGATGAAACCCAATATAAATACCCTCTTAGGAATTAGATACAAAGATAAAACATATGACTAGTTTTTAAGTTAAACTTTCAGCTACACAAAAGTGAAAACCGCATTTAATTCCGTGCTGTAGTTTTTGCGTGATACACGTACAAACACACAGCCAGACAAACAAAAAATATGTTTTGGCTTCTACTGCTGTTATGAAGGACCCTAAGTATTAAGTTTTCTTAAATATCTTTACTGTGCAGGCATGACAAATTTTCAATTTTATTATATTATGTATAGATAACGGAACTAAACTAAATATTTTATTTATCTTAAGCATCAGGAATACTTTATGCCACCGCCAAGTTATATTAAGTTATGGTTTCAAAGAAGCTACATAATAGCTGTAAATGTTGCGCGTCACTTGGAGATTAAACAAATAAGCGTGTCGCAGGACCTCGAGTCTTCCTTTGAATAACATATAATTTGCGTTGTGAGCAGCACAACATTGCTCAACGAGCTATCTAAGGGGGCGGAATTATAGCGACAATGTCATCTAAAGACAGACGAGGATATAAGCTAAAATAAACTTACCTAATATATAACTAGTTAAGTGATATTTTTTATTTAAATATTTACAATACTAACCTAACTATAATTTAATAATTGCTGCTTCAGCGGAGACTCTCAAGCGGCGCAAATACAATAATCTAATTGGGAATTATGTATTTGAGTCGTTTGGGGTCGAGACGCTGGGACCGTGGGGTCCGAGAAGTTACTATGTATTTGTACCATTTTTTGGTTTCGAAAAAGCGTCATAATAGTTTCTTTGCTCGCGCGTTACAAGTGTGTTGAGACCTGAAGATCATTATTTGAATGGTACTTTATTTGCGTTCGAGCGAGCATAGGTTTGCTATTCGATGGCTATGAGTGTCTATGAGTGCAAATGCCATTCCAAATCTTGTTAAGTTAATTGGGATTAAATTAAATTAAATTAAATATTCATTTATTTCAGTCAAAACACCATACACATTAAAAATAAAAATAAAAATTTACACATTTTATTACATGCTAAATAATATAAAATCGTCATGTCAATCAATCATAAAATCGAATAAATAAATATCACAATTCAATAAAAATATAAAATCATCATCATTACAACTAAAATAGGTCAAATAAATAATTGAAAAAAAAATCAATAGGTACATTATAACTTTAGGTCCATCAGCGTTTTCATCCATTTATTGTGGATGGGACAGTCCATTCTGTCATTTATCATCTACAGGATGCCGTTGCGGCTGTCTCGCACTCGCTGTCGTAAAGAAGCAACTTTCTGATCTTCTCGGATAACCGCATGAAAGTCAGATATTAAAGAAATTGTATTTGTCTAACATTTTATTTGTTTGTTTCCTGCAGCAGTCAGCGTAAGCATTCGCATTTACTAGCGCTAAACCAGCGAGACGTAATAATGAAACCTCAAAATAAAAATCATAAAACGAATTTAATTAATATACATAACAAATTGAATTGTCTCTAAAATATTTCTACCGTTAAATATTTAAGGAAATTCCAGAAAGTCCAGTTTCTAAGTCGGAGGATAATTTCCATTTCAATAAATCAGCGTTGAGCTTTCAAACGTATTTTCAATTAAATCAACATTAATTTACAGAAATGGGATCTATTTTCACGATATTTGAAGTAGGAGGAGCGCTGACCAAAGGATCGCTATTTCACAGGTTTTGGCAAACGCATGCAGATTTCAAGTGAGAAGACTCGTGAGGAAGGACTTTAAGGATATAAGCTTTGAAAATGATGAGACTGTAGTTTCAATGGATTGCGAGTGAAGTTTTCTTTTTGTTACATTGTATACACACATTGCTTTTACTCCTTTATTTTCTGCTTGAAGTGTAAGATATTGCAACCTTATATACTATGGATTTATTTATAAGTATTAATTTGTTTCCATTTCTATATTTAAGTTTATTTTCTCTTTATAACCAACCATCTTTAGCCATAATGTTGTTTTGGTTGCTATATCTTACACATAGAATTATTGTCAAAAAACAAACAAATATTGTATAAATTATTTGAAAAGATGGTGCACATGAGCTGGTACTTGGATTGATTTTAATTCAAATCTCTAAGTTGAATTAAAGTCAATCTAAGCTCCGGTGTCAAATCATTTTATTACAATAAGTATTATATTTTAGTTAGCTAAGTTTTATTTTAATTTTATATTTTTTTGTATTTTGATGTTTGTTTTGACGTGTTCAAGCGCCCCTTGGGGCCCATGGAAATAAATGATTTGATTTGATTTGTTTGATTTTATAATAGCCAGTAAATTTGTTAGTCACCTAATTAAAACAATGTTGGAACAGTTTTTATAATAACATCATGTCTAAGTAGAAATCGTTTACACCAGTCAGTAGCCAATAAAATGACTAAGCAATGATTAATTTGAATAAATATTGAGTAGCCTTGTAGAAATTGCGTCAAGCGATAGGGCGGCCAGCCGTTTGCATATTGTTTTGGTCTTTCAATAGCTATCTTTAGTATGTAATGAAAATGGTATGCAAATAAAGTCTTATCCTTCTATCTATCTACAACAAATGAGCACAATCTCCTCATCTTAAAGTGGAGCGGGCACTAAGAGCTGCTTCTTCTTCTTTTCGTGTCAGTGACTATTGTAATTCTGTTTAATATTTCCAGCTTATATAGCTTTAGACCAATAGGATGCTACTATTACGCCCTTTTCGGGGTGCATGATAGGAGCCTCCCCGCGGCGCGCCCTGGACAGCCAGCACACGGTAACGCAGTGTCTGGTTGACTAATCCTATCACCACAATGACTATAAACAGTTCTTCTCAAAGATCACTAACAACTAAGAGCTGCTAATATTACATGACATTGCGAGTTGATAGACCGCATTGTTTGCTTGTTGCAATATTACTTCGGTACCTGAAATTGCTGTTCCATCTGTTTGCACTTCGAATGTAAGTGTAGCCGTTTAAGATAAGATAAGACCAATTAAAATTTGAAAGTGGCTGGGAAAAATGTAGCTATAATGTCTACAAGTTAAAGGTTCGCCCAGAGAAGGTGCCCCACCTAAAACCAGAATTAACTCGCACTCTAGCGTCTCAGCACATCATGTATTTTTATCAAATGAAATAACAGGTGAAGTGTGGTTGCTATGCATCTTTTTAACACCCTTCTGGATGGTATAAGCGTGATGGTATGTGTGTTAATAAAGTTATTTTTATCGCACTATTTCCAGTTACAGTACGAATTTCGATAACGTATATTTCGTTAGCGTATTATAAAAATGACAATAATATTGAGTGGTATGTTTCCCATGACAGTTGATTAGAAATTCCGTGTGTAATGTGATGAGGTATGCGTTGACTCACGGAATGATACGCAAATATTGTGTGTGTGCGGCTTTCAGCACGTGTTTGCTTAGCGCCGAAATAAACATCATGTGACCGAGCAGCTTTATTTGTTGTTAGCTACGTCTTTTCTTAATAACGTATTCACTTCGGCAATACACATGTTTATATAGTGACGTTGGTAATTATATTAGAATAGATTTATAACAAATATATTTAAGTTCTAGCTTTTTCCTAATGTATAGCAATTATAAACACAATTAATAGAGACGATTGAGAAGGGGTAGCAAAACTTTAGAACACAATGGCGATTCGTACAAGTAATATTAAATACAAATATTATTACAATACGGTTCTTACAAAATGAAGGCAAACAGAATCGGAACCAACCACAAATAGGAACAAGTTTGACCAAATTAAATCAACTCTTTTGAAGTTCACAAATAGAGAGAACAGTTGAGAGCATTGTGTAACACAACCTTTTATATTTGTGACTTTGATCTGAATTCTTTTAAAATTTAGCTTTTATAGAACAGAGCTGATTGGAAAATGACGCTTTGATTTAGCTTCGCATAAAACCACCATGTGAAAACCTGTAGCATGATTTATTCAATAGATGTTTGTGTGATAATGTTTTATTTTTATTCTTTTTTAAATTTGAGTGTAGTGGATTGTTTATATTTAAAATGCTATCGGATTAAATACTATGGGAAGGTGACAGAGTCCTTTGACTTACCTACTTACATTTATTTTAGGCTTAGCGTTAAATCTGCATTCGTGAATTAACCGGCCAAGTGAGTGTTGGGCTACGTAGTTAGTTGTTACAACATATTTTATTCATAAAATGGGGTTTATTTGTGTATAAAGTTAGTAAAACACTTCATACATGTCATTATTTTCAAAAGTTATTGTAATATTGACTATAAGGGTTCCTTGTAGGTACTAAACCTAAAAAATGGAAACGAAACCCAAAAAAAGACGTCGACGTCATGTTTCAATCTCAAAGAAGGTCTTAATATACCTTTAGTAAAAAATGTAGAGAAAAGCGATGATATCAAAAAGATACAAGCACAATTATGAACGTGATTATGTCAAGATTCTAGATAAAGTATTTTCTTCTTTTTCTTGTACAAAAACTAAAACTACACAGATTTATATTTATATCTTCCAGGTAACAAGTTAATAAAGAACCTCTTTTATTTGCAAGATAGAATATAATTAAGATAATAAGAACTTCGCTCAAACTAAAAATATGATTAATATTTTCTCACAACAAACTTCAAGATGAATGTGCTCAATTATTGCTCTTCTCTAGTATAATCTTATTTCGTTACCAATCATTGCTAATTTTGTTGTTGATAGTTCAGATTTTGAAAAAACAATCCGTTATATTGAATTATATTTAATTAATTATGTCTGAGAGATTCGTCATATCAATATAATAAATATTGACCTGAGTAGATATCTCCAGCTCGATGCCCGGCTCGGGCAAAGTGTTATTTGTGAACTTTCCGTCAGGCAATTTACAATAGCAGCACGGAGTTGGAATTGTGCCCGGCGGATGGCGATAGGCTCACCCCCTATCCCACGAGACCTGAACATAACAAGTGAAATGTGGGTGTTTTACTCCTCTGGCACACCCCTCTGGGTAATACAGGCGTGATGTTAAGTTATGTTATGTTAGATATCATAGTCAACTTAAGCGACAGGCGTAAAAAAACACAGAGTTTGAATTTTCTTGTATATATTATATTATATGTATAGATTGGACAAGCTCTAAGCCAATTGTATCAGGTAAAACCATAACCCTTGTTTGCAGTCGGGTAAAAAGGATAAACCACAATCAATGTTTAAATATGCTGAAAGGTTATGACGTTAAACTAACACTTGGATTCACGTTACCTATCCAGTCACTCTACAACTCTACTAGTGCGTTTGTTTAGCTTTACAGTAGAGCAATAATACGAGATGACAGATTTTCTATTTTATTCTATTTTGCATCCCGGTAACGAGCTCATTGCGTCTCTCAACTTAAAACTTTATTTACAAACGATAAGCTTGATTTTCAAATATCCGTCAATCCATCCTGTATTTGTCATTTAAAAAAAATTGCCATTTTAAACAAAGCAAACAGATTTAGTTCCGCAAAAACAGTTTTGGCTTTAAAATCATTCTGAAATTGTAGCTAGTGATAAGTGGAGCAAATATTTTAAGCTTATTAAGCTTTATTGTATCAGGGATTGGTATATTGATACATTATATTATTTTTTTATTTATTAAGATAGATACAATTTAAGTTTTTAATTTGCTTGTGAAATATCGTTTAGCACCTATCTAAAACAATTCGAAATATGAAATTATTTTGTTCGTATTGTTAGTTAATATCTGATAAGTAAATTTCCACAATACGTTTTAATAAAACAGAGTAGGAGATCGCTACATTCACTTACTTCCATTTTGAAATCTAATTTTAAAAATACAAATGAATTATTATGTCGTTATAATTAATTAACCTTAATAAAGTTTTAATTCTCATTTAGCAAGTTAGTAATTATAATTTGTAAAAGTTAATTTAATTAAGTACCTTGATAAAATTTTCCTAAGTAACATCCGAAAAGTATTTTTTAGTGAAATGAAAGCTGGCCTTTAATATTTCAAAATATATTAAAATACAATATAAATGAAAAACTGTATAAAACAAGTAAATAACTCAATTAATCTCATAGATCATCATCACTTCAAGTAATACCAAAACGGTACAATTGTCCAAGAATTCTTGAAACAAGATGTTGACCTAAATCTCCAAGTACATGTTATATCAAACGGGCCTAGCTTATACCAAACCAAGTATTATGATAGGCAGAACAATGATCAATCTCTTGGTCCCTTGACTGAGGAGTAAGGAGGTACAGAGTGAATCCGGTAAGGAGCCGGGCCAAACGCAATCAACCGGCGGCCGCACTCTGTGACGTCACACGCCATTCACCGGGAAATTGCACCCGCATGTACCTGCCCTGCCCGCTATTGAACACCTAAGATCTACACACTACATATCAATACTACATTGATGGACACGGTGGGCTCTCTAATGTAAGCTTTACACTGCATACGACTTAGTTCCAGAAACTATGTGCAGCTCTGAAGGTTTAGATTCAGTTTTTGTATCCTAAAGTTTGTTAAAGGCTAGCCAAACATCTATACTTTGTCCATTCCTTTATTTTCTTTTTGACAGATCACGCCTATGAATTACCGTTTTTTTTGTCAGATTAATGTACTACAATAATAATGTACTATATTGACAAGCGGCACTTTTTAGGGAAGTTCACTGTTTGTAACAAACAACCACAGACTATAAATCAAATCGTGAAATGAAATAAATCGATCATTATGAAAAAGAATAATTTGACTTTTATTTGTGTTTTGTCTGTATTTTTATAAAAAAAGAATATAATAATAGTATCATGATTCCATGAATAATTATTTGCAAGAAATCAAGTCGAAATCTTGGAATTAAAAATGAAAATGTAAACAAAGGTAACTAGGAAGTCGTCATAGACTAAGTATGTGACATTATTATTATATTATTATTTTGTATATTTATTTAATCTAATAAAAACTACTAATAAACGAATAATTAATTATGAACTAAAACCATTTCGATGTAATTAATCGATTGAAAGTTCTTCGTAGACAACATCGATTATGATTTCAAATCGAATCAGTAACGTGTGAAGGCATCCCTAAATGTAATCTGTCAAAAAGAAAATAAAGAAGTGGACAGAGTATAGTTATCCTTTAAATAACATCAACTTACATAAAGTGTTGTATTAACGCTACCAAACCTGAGTATTGTTTTATTTCAACACCTTTATAATTATTATTGTGAAAACAAACATAGTACTCTGGAAAAAAAAGTAAGTATTATCATCTTAAAAGGTTGTTAAGATTCGTAAATAAACTGTCTAAGTCCCGATTAGGTCTTTTTGTAATTTCCTCAAAAGCGTAGGATAGAAATAAGGTTGATAAAGAGCATTTATCTCGTCCAAAAATAGCCAAGGCTTCCTTGTCATTGTAAAATTGAAGCTGTATTACTGAACCCATTTCAAAAATGTCTGAATTTTATTCTTGTAAATCTTTGAGTAGCGATCCGCCTACGCGTTACTCGCTTCGCTCTTTTAGCCTTTTCTTTACTATGATATACAATCTTTATCCTTTCATTCTATTTATCGGTTTAACAATATTTAATTCCGTTGTGTACTTTACATGATCTAACCCAGACATTTCTATTAGATACGTCACAAAATTTTCCATCCCGTGGTCAGTTTTGAAGTTCGGTGCTCTATTTAATTAAGATGAAATCCGACAATTTTGACGCTTTTTAACGGTCAAAAGCCGAAATCATATACTTACTTCTAAATTCCAATTTGTCGGTTTGTATTTTTATTAAATAGGGCCATCTCTTTGAAGTTAAAGAGTGCAATCAGTCATACCAAGCTTACACAATCAATTTAATTGATAGTCGTCTTGACGGAGGAGCCGTCATCGTAACATCAAGCGATGATAGAGCAGAAATCGCATGTTTTTGTACCTCGGTGATCAGCTGCCTGTCTCCGATGCCATCTACATTCATGTGCTAATGGCTGCCCCTTCAGATATCAAACGTATCTGCATCTCAATGAATAAAGATTGTAATAGTTGAGATTTACATTGAAAGTGACATTCGGTGTATTGTTAAGAAGGTATTCTTAACAATACATTTAATACATTTAATCTCACTTTTAATCGTCGCTATATATCATGCAGGGATCTCGATTTTGATGTTCTTAGCCGAGAACTGTATCTTAAGCTATTTACATTCATAGTGCACAGAACTCCAGGTAACGCAATATCGTAGTGGCGTAATATTGCAGGGAACTAATAGAGCAGTCTATTTCCTCTCAATGTTATGAAATATTTGCAGCTCTTTGTGACCACTTCACTTTGACACTAAGAAACTTACTATAACTCGTTCGCGTTAAGAATGCAGTGCAACTGCAGGGTAAATGTGTATTTACAGTGGTCACAAGCGTTACGTTTGAAGCAATGCCTTCAACTGGTTACTGTAGACTTGACCTTGTATTTTATAAAGATTTGATTGAAAGAGGCGGGGCGAGTGGACAATGATGACTCACTGCATTTTTAACGCGAACGAAATATAGTGGTTTTACAAGCAATATAGGCAATTCATCATTTCAATTTACTCGTCTTACTAAATTAATTACCTATTCTTCAAGAAATAAAGTTTTTTTTTTTGCGCCAACATGCAAAGTTGCAGTCAACCTATTAAATAAGCAAAGCTGCTCTCTTGTTAAATGTGTAACATACTTTTGGAAATACTTTATTGTCTTGGTAGTTAGAGTGTCTTGTGTTAAGATTTCTAGTCACATTTTGTCTCAATAAGTTAAAATTGTTTATAATTTTATAGTTAAGTAAAACGTTTTTATTTATTTATTTCAGAACAAAAATACATTTGTGTCGAAAATTTGAGGTACACGAGAAATAATATAAAAAAACACATAATAATAGATAACAAATCATAGAATAAATTAATAAATGTCATTTAAAAAATTTGGTTTGCAATTGCATGCAATTCCAAACCTAGTTAAATGTTTATAAGGCGCCTTATAAACATAAAACTACTACATACTCTATTAGAAATAGTAACTGTCATAATTGGCAAAGCTATCTTCAGGATACCCTGCAAGTCCATTTACTGAGGTTCTACACTTGAAATCTGCGTGCGTTTGCTCAAACGTGTGAAGTAGCGCCCGCGTGGTGCGTTAATAAAAAGCTTTTAATACTTCTTGGGTCGTGAACTGTCTCCACATCAATTTTTATTAATATCGGCCTAGTAAATTCGTATATTCTGGGGTACAAACAATCAAAAAAAAACAATTCTCTCTGTTATTTTAGTATAGATTATACTAACAATATTTATTTATGTAAAGGTTAAGGCAAGTATCTCCTTCAGCATAATTTCTCCCTCGGAAACATCCAGCTAACGCTATACAATCGTATGATTGCTCACTGCGTAAATAAAGTAACGTTCAAAGAAATCCCGAGGTCCTGCGACTAAATGCCTGCACTAATTTGTTTAGACTCCAAGTGACGCGCGACCAAAGGAACTATTATGACGCTGCAAAAGATGGTAAATAAGTATGGTAACTTCAAGTGTACTAATATACTTAAGCTGCTAAAGACACATTTAAGGATGGCTAAAGGTAGATATACTCTGCTTTAAAATACAAGATAACGTGTATGTTTATTAACCTTAAACATTAGGTCTTTTCCTAGGTTATAATTTTGTCTTATTTTACTACTTGCTTTTGTGCATGTTCAAGCCCATCGATAGCCAGTTGCTTATAGGTATACCTATTACCTGGTTGGTATTAGCAGCTGTATTGAAAATAAAGCAATTAATCTAAATATGTATATAATAATATATATTACGGAGAAGGTCTTAAAATGTTTTGCCTCTTGTAAAAGATTTTAGAATCATCACGAATATTGTGATGAGTTTATTATACATGACAAAATGAATGAAACTTACTTTATCGAAAATGAAAACGAACAAGAAAATGTGGATACATTTTTTTGTTCGTTTACTTTGTAAAAGTAAAGAAAGATATTTCATGAAGTAATTGAAAATATCAAGTCAGTTTATACGACGATAACGTGACATCGAGTTTTATAAAATTCAAAGCGTTTCACTTTCAGTTATGAAGCTTACGAGTAATGAAATAGCTTTATTTTGCAAAGTACATGTGCACGAGACACGTAAACTACTTAAATTAGACGTTAATATTATAGCGTTTAGATTTCTCCCGGGACGCGAGCTCGCGCTGGCTCAGCTCTTATGTTTGCACAGCTAAAGCACCTCTTTCTCAACTTTGAACTCATAATAGTGGAGTTATTGGTGTTCAGTCAGTTCTGTACTGCTCACTACTTAAATAGATGTTTGCTTGTTGAATGCAGAGTGCATTCACCGCCACCGCTCGTACGCTTAAGAGATTAGTTTTCAGTGGCTAGCTCTCTTTACAACGCTGCAAAACATCCCGTTGACGAATTCAGTCCTATTTACTGACGCTAGAATTGAAAGGAACGTTGAAATGGTAAATGAATTACTTATTTCTTTCTCTAGGTGAAATGGGTGTGTAATATTTTTAAAGACCACATTTTATTACAACAGGTTGATTGTAAAAACAGTTTTACGGTCCTCATTAAAATTCCAATTAACTATTCCAGTTTATTATAACGGTGACCGATAAACCGTAAGCCTTGTAAATTACATAGTAAGTAAACATGGAAATATGACCATAAAGAATTGCGATTAGCATCTACATGTTTTAAAACTCAAATATTTCAGTTTTGCAGTTCAGTGACCTAAAGTACAAATACAAGAAAATAGTACACACGAAACTTCCTAGTAAAATACCGGTAGTACGCAAAATTGGGAGTACACACGCAGTACACAGTTCAGTACGCGAAGTAACTACGACAGCGTATTCGCTGCTTCGTATTCAAGCAATTGAGTCCCAACTTGGTATTTACAATAGATTCCAATAGGTCGTTTTTGTTTGATTTTTGCGGACCGTTCTCAATATTGCCCGTGTTTGTATTACCTTCCTTTGTTACGAACGAATGTGAGTGCACAATTTGTTTCCGTTTTAAAAATATATTTATAAAACGTTTCCGTACAAAGGTCTTCATTGCCGCTCTGGTAAACAAAGTGCAACGTTTCCAAATATATTTGAAATACGTTTCATAAGTACTTAATTATCCTTACTAATATTATAAAGGCGAAAGTTTGTAAGTATGGATGTATGTATGGATGTTTGTTACTCTTTCACGCCAAAACTACCGGGTCGATTTCGATGAAATTTTGCACACATGTAGCTTATAGTCTGGATTAACATATAGGCTACTTTTAATTGACATACCATGCGGGCGGAGCCGCGGGCGGAAGCTAGTAACAACATAATTAGATTATTGTACTTTCTACTTTAGAAACATACCTGTCTATCCTCACTATCATCTGTATCGCTGGAATATCGGCTTTCTTAGAGTCTTTGCTATGGGAGGGAGGGAGGTAAATGTGATCGAGTGACATTAAGGAATTAGAAGTAGTATCTATCTTACTACTACCCATCTACTTTACTAGTGTAAATCAGAGAGAAACTAGTAGAGACCTAAGCAAACTTATTCTAGAGCTAATAGACATGTCTTCTCAGTCAGTTAGCGGTACCAATACACCACCTCACGTACATGATGTTAATCATGATTGAGCTCTGATAACAGACGTGTGGTGTAACAATCAGGCGGCAGCTCCCTCGGTCTATTATTACCTGACCGCACCGTAATTGAATGTGATGATTGAATTCTAATTTGACTAAACGACTGTAATCTTTTCAACAAAAACAATTTGAGTTCCCAACGCGATAAAGATCGATCGATTTCCTTATAACTGATTAGCTTAATTAAATTCGCGAACGAGATTGGAAATGCGAAAGTAATTTGTTGAAATCCGAATTTAATTCTTGCATTGAAATGAATTAATGAATTAATTTATTATATAAATGGATGGACGGATATGATCATTTGTATCATTTGGTAAATGGATGCAGGGTAGATAAACCTCTTTGCGCGTTAATTGGCTCTGCCGGCGCGTTCGGGTAATAAGTGCAGATGAATACAGTCGTATTGTAATTAACACTTGTGAAAGACTTTGCTATTATACACCGAAATACAGTTTGGGTTGGAGTTTTAATTATTTACTTGTTTATATGAAACTACCATCTTCACGCGGCTACGCCTGCATTGTAACTCAATCAAATATAGCCCATGTTACTAAAGAATATAGCATTCTTATGGTAAAAAATATTTTGAAATCTTATATAATATTATATATAATATTAAAGTTGAAAAATTAAGAATCCAGCAGGGCTCGTACCTGCACCCCCTGGGTATACGCCCCAAGTGCCTTTGATTTTGAAATCTGTCCGTAGTTTTTGCGTTAAATCTATGTATACTATCTGCTCCCAATCAGTACACGCGGCTGCGCTCGCGCCGTCTCATAGCGACGGCATCTGTGCGAAAATGCACTGCACAATTTGCGCCAACAAATCACGCCATGGCACTGATCAACGCCTTGATTGCTCAGCATCCAGATGTTGATATTTTTGAAATGAAATTGGCAAAATTTTTGAATATTTGTGTCACATTTTTTTTTTCAAATCAAATCATTTATTTCCATGGGCCCCAAGGGGCGCTTGAACACGTCAAAAAAAACATCAAAATACAAAAAATATTAAATTATTTATTTTAATTTAATATTTTTTGTATTTTGATGTTTTTTTTGACGTGTTTCATTACAATAAGTATTATAACTTAGCTAACTAAATTATAATACTTATTGTAATAAAATGATTTGACACCGGATTCAGACATTTTTTTTTAACTATAAGTAATTTAGTCTTTAATACCTAATTATTGTATACCTAACTTATTGTACAGTGGGCCAACGAGATAGGTATGCAGGGCAAAAACTTCTAAGTCATAGTAAAGACTTACTCCACCAGCTATGGATAAGTGAGTTACATATCTAAATCATGGGTACATTACACTTATTGGATATGTAATTCACACATGCATATCAATTGCAGTCAGTTTTCATTATTGCGTAGAAGTTTTTGCCCTGCATACGTAATTGCTTGGCCCACTGTACGCATTGGTAGTAACTGTTAGTGCAATGAGCATTTGAATAAATCCCAACTAATATTATAAATGCGAAAGTAACTCTGTCTGTCTGTCTGTCTGTCTGTTACGCTTTCCCGCTTAAACCTCGCAACCGATTTTGATGAAATTTGGTACAGACAATCTTTAGACCCTGAGACAGAACATAGGCTACTTTAAAAAAAAAGGGATGAAAGGGTTGAAATAGAGGTTGAAAGTTTGTATGGGATTTCTTAATTTTAAAGGATAAAACCATGAAACTTTATATTTAAGTACTTGATAAGGAATCATTCGCTTTTGAAGTTTAAATTCCTTTTAACGAATGCTCTGCATCGCCACCGCTGCCGTCGGTCGTAGTCGCGTACATTCGCCGAAGTGTGGCGGCATCTGCGGCAGGCATCGTTGTCGGACGCATGCGATTAGACAAATTTGCGCTATAAAGAATTAGATTTTTCGATCCAGTAAAATTATTTTATTGTTTCGTATAACTTTTTAAGTGTTTTTTATTAATTAGGTCCTGTAAATTAATTTTGTTCATTTTGTTCATACTTGATATTTCTTTTAGTTTATAGTTATAAGTAGGTTCGATAGTTTCCTTTACTTTAAAAAAATCCGATTTGCTTTTATTTCCTTTTTCCCTAATGCTACTGCTACACCTGCGTTAACGTTAACGTGAATGGTAATCACCAACTATGCGTTAATAAAGGCATTCTAAATATTCAAATTGGTGCCTTGGCTACATTTACGTTGCAATGCCAATAAAGCTAATTCTTCAAGAAATAACGTGTTATCCAGTGTGACCATTTGTTTAATCTGGATGCTATTTTGGTAGTTTTTGGCCCTTAATTTTGTCTACGGTAGGTTTCAGATCTGCAAAATTACGTTTGTATTTTTATGATAAAAAATGAATAAATTTAGGTGTTAAAATTAATCTGTCTGAAGTGGCAATTTTCAATAGTTTTGGCATCAACTGGGGCAGTTTTTTGCCCTAGTTTATGCCTTGTAGTAGCAGTTTCACTATTTTTAAGATGTTAACCCTGGGTATTACACATAAAGTCAGTTCCACTAGCAACGTGATTTCGTCATACGTCAAGTTGACGTCAAGCGAAATATTATGTCATTAATGTAGCCAACGTCCGTCAGCGCGCTAAAGTGATCGCTAAAACCCTTTGATGTGTCCAAAAAACCGACACCCGACCTATCGCCTAATGTCTAATGAAAATAGCAATGCCGTTAGTCATTAATCACGTTAAACCTTTGGCCACATCTGCGTAAACGTGATTATTTGCGCGTTAAGACGCAGGTGTAGCAGTAGCATAATAGGGTATTTTTAATCTAATAGGTCGTAGTAGGTAATAATATACAATAAAATACAAACTTAACTTTGCGGTTTGCTCCCGAACCGCAAAGTTAAGTTTGTCGTAGGTAATAAATGACCTATGACAAACTTATATTTGCGGTTCAACTTATAAAGATAAACCGAAAGGTTTATTTTTATATAAGTCGTACTGTATAGATTTTAATTTTAAAGTATTGGTATAGGTAGTATATTTGATATTGTACGTAGTGACCGTAGGTTATTTTATAATACTGTTAGGTAGGATAAGACATTCGTATAGATATTAGTTTATAGGGATTTTGCTTATTTATTGAGTTAAGATTAGTTATTATCAGAAATAGGTTTATTTAGGTAGGTAGGAATTTTATTTTCTGTAGATAGTTTGTTTGTTTGAAAGCGCTAAGTTTAAAAACAACTGGGTGAATTTTGATATTTAACATTACGCTAAACTCTACGGGCTGTCTCGGACGCACGTGTCGCAATTTCTTTTATTTCGAAATTTGAAGTAGTTTCGAAGTAGGTACATGAGTTGTTCCTATTTGTCTGTTTTGATTTGTTTGAATATTATTTTCCTTGAGTTTTTGTCGTATATTTATTTTGGTCGGTTTGGTAATAGATAGGTAAGTAATTGCATGAGTTGTACCTACTATTGTTATATTGACATTGTTACCTTTAGCATTTTTTGTTCATAAAACGACATCCACGCGGACGAAGTCGCGGGTAACAGCTAGTAAATAAATAAATACTATGCTATGATTAAGATAATATTTTGCATTATTCGCAAAACGACAGAAATGGTACTGTGGTGGCACTTGATAAATTGGCAATGAACGATAAAATCGACTTAAACAAAGCGCAGTAAAGCATCACCGTAATCCATATCAAGTTCCGAGGATCACAAAACTGCAATGAAATAAATGGCGCGAATCGCAGCATTGGCAGGCGCGACCAATCAAATATCCAGTGAAATAAATCATGAATGCGTTTAAATGACGCGACACGAGGGATCTAATAGATAAATATTAGCAGACATACACTTATTTAATAATTTCTATTAAATAAATAATATTTAGTGAGGATTGGCTATTGGGAAAATTAATCGGGTTAGGTGGCTGCGAGTAGCCAAATTAGAAAAATCAATTTTAATATTGTATTTCATAGCATTCATTCAATATCTTGATAATTACTTTCCCAAATATTTTAAATGATTTTCATACAAAATTTAATAAATCAAAGTTAGCTCGTCAGCAATATTAATTTTAAACTAGTGTCAATGGTTCTTAATTTCATAGTTTTGGGATCATAACTCAAAAATGGCAAGTCTGTAAGTGATATGCGATGTGATCTTTTTATGTAATTAAGAGAAAGGT
This sequence comes from Hypena proboscidalis, assembly GCA_905147285.1. Lineage (NCBI taxonomy): Eukaryota > Metazoa > Arthropoda > Insecta > Lepidoptera > Erebidae > Hypena > Hypena proboscidalis. The sequence goes on from LR990127.1 coordinate 495,108, forward strand.
CCCAAAGGACACACGGCTTGTGTGAGAAACTGTTAGATCAAACCAACTTTATTTCTGATATTGTCTGAGTAAGTATTTAAATACAAGAGCTTTGTTTTTACGTTAGGCTTTCATAGAAAGTGCATTTGATTCAATTGTTAAAAACAGGACAAACAACACGTGCGTATTCACCAAAATAAAGAAATAATTCTTGACATAAAAGAGTGAAAATGGGAACAATAATATTTATGACAAAGAAAAAACAAACACTTACTGATTCAACCTAAATATTAAAGGTCTTTTGTCATGTAGAGAATATAACTGCGAAAATATCAAAGGAAACGAGGTGACGAACAAAAGTTATCTGTCCAATATACTTCAGCTGTTGCCTGCCTGTCTGCGATACAATATCTACGAAACATAAGGCCCGAGTCTATCCAGATTTCGAATCAGAACACGCACCCTTTGTTTTATGTTGCTATTGTATAGATTTGAGGACTAGGTACATATAGTTATCAGACAGAGTTAGTATTTCAGGTATATTCTCTGAAAGGTCTCAGTCAAACAATATTTAATTTACTTGTGTTTTTTGAAAACACTGACAAACTGCCTTGTTTGTGTAGTTGTTAACTTAAGCCTCTCACTTAGAGGACCTAAGTTTGTTTCCCGCCTTGGGTAAATTGTTATTTGGGATTTTTCGTCAGCAACACGGAATTGCACCCTCTATTACATGGGACTTAAACTTAGGTGAAGTGTGGGTCTTATGCGTGATATAGGCGTGGTGTTATGAAAACACTGATGGTAGAGCTTTCATAGAATCTCGAGAGTGGCATCACTGTCTTTTCACGTGCCGCCCGCACCGAGTATTAGTGCATGCACTACTATAATTCAGTACTATAAGTCAGACACTTCCACAAAAGGTTGTCAATATCGGTGAACCCTTTGCAGACTATAAAATACAGCGGCCACTTACGAAGCGACAGTAACCGTGAGATATACGGCGACGCGACGGGGGTGGCGCAGTGACGACGCGGCGTCGAGTGACAATCAGGCGCTTACCGTCCGTGTCGCTCGCATCACATATTCGGAGACGAATCGAGTAACACCACACCTGACTACACATCGCTTTTTAGATTCGCCACTCCAGAATTCAAGGCTCAAGAGAGCAATGAATAGGCGGCACGGGGCGGTGCGCGGTGCGGGGGGTAGGAGGGGTCGTCGTCGTCGCTCGCCGCTGAATATTTCATGCTTGCCCGATGTAGCGTCGTCGATATTTAATGCTGTAGGTGTTCGGACGTCTGCGAGTACTTTCGAATTACATTGACATATCGTCGGAACTCTCGCTCATTTATTTATGTTAAGCGACACATTTGTACGAGCTGCAATGTCGGACAAACAGCAAATTCCTCGAGAGTAAAAGTGCCCAGGGTTATCTTGCATGATTTCTCTTAGGTAGAGATGTGAACGCAGGTGTAGGTAGTAACAACGAAGGTATGTTATTTTGCAAGGCAAGTTATATGAGGGAAAGGGTCCAGTTAATAGTGTTCTTGGGTGGAGTAACTTGTCCTCACCTGCGCCCTGTTTAATATGTTCCGTATTCCTGCCGTAGGGATCTGTGTTACAGAAAAAGATGAAGTAAGAGAAACACTATTAATCTTGCTAAATATGTTACCCGAAGCTAAATTAATTTGTTTGGTTACATAGGGATAAGGTTCTTGGAAGTCAGAATAAAAACGTATTTGAGGAAAATGTTGAAAGTTCTATTTGATTGCTGCTAATATAGTGATAGATATAATTAATAATATGCGTGGGTGGAAGCAAGCAAGATATAATCCTTAAAAAAACTTAAAGCACTATGGACCAAATCTTATTTCTCAGTCCTGTGATCGCGCGCCACGGTATTTCTTTATCATTTATGTACCGAGCCATCAGCTAATGACATTAAAAGTGTTGCTTTGAAGAATTATGTACCGGACTGAATTTTCATTTCTTTTCAAGTGAAATGTTGATTTTCTAGTCAATCCTTCCAGGTAAGCTGAATGGTTGATTCATGTCAGTAATGTAAAATCATGTTCCAAGGACTTAAATGTCTGTTGTACATGTAAATTCAGTTTAGTGGTAAGATCAAGCCCTGAATTTACATGTACAACAGACATTTAAGTCCTTGGAACATGATTTTACATTACTGACATGAATCAACCATTCAGCTTACCTGGAAGGATTGACTAGAAAATCAACATTTCACTTGATAAGAAATGAAAATTCAGTCCGGTACATAATTCTTCAAAGCAACACTTTTAATGTCATTAGCTGATGGCTCGGTACATAAATGATAAAGAAATACCGTGGCGCGCGATCACAGGACTGAGAAATAAGATTTGGTCCATAGTGCTTTAAGTTTTTTTAAGGATTATATCTTGCTTGCTTCCACCCACGCATATTATTAATTATATCTATCACTATATTAGCAGCAATCAAATAGAACTTTCAACATTTTCCTCAAATACGTTTTTATTCTGACTTCCAAGAACCTTATCCCTATGTAACCAAACAAATTAATTTAGCTTCGGGTAACATATTTAGCAAGATTAATAGTGTTTCTCTTACTTCATCTTTTTCTGTAACACAGATCCCTACGGCAGGAATACGGAACATATTAAACAGGGCGCAGGTGAGGACAAGTTACTCCACCCAAGAACACTATTAACTGGACCCTTTCCCTCATATAACTTGCCTTGCAAAATAACATACCTTCGTTGTTACTACCTACACCTGCGTTCACATCTCTACCTAAGAGAAATCATGCAAGATAACCCTGGGCACTTTTACTCTCGAGGAATTTGCTGTTTGTCCGACATTGCAGCTCTTACAAATGTGTCGCTTAACATAAATAAATGAGCGAGAGTTCCGACGATATGTCAATGTAATTCGAAAGTACTCGCAGACGTCCGAACACCTACAGCATTAAATATCGACGACGCTACATCAGGCAAGCATGAAATATTCAGCGGCGAGCGACGACGACGACCTCTCCTACCCCCCGCACCGCGCACCGCCCCGTGCCGCCTATTCATTGCTCTCTTGAGCCTTGAATTCTGGAGTGGCGAATCTAAAAAGCGATGTGTAGTCAGGTGTGGTGTTACTCGATTCGTCTCCGAATATGTGATGCGAGCGACACGGACGGTAAGCGCCTGATTGTCACTCGACGCCGCGTCGTCACTGCGCCACCCCCGTCGCGTCGCCGTATATCTCACGGTTACTGTCGCTTCGTAAGTGGCCGCTGTATTTTATAGTCTGCAAAGGGTTCACCGATATTGACAACCTTTTGTGGAACTGTCTTTGCGAAATATACGGAGCGATTCGTCGCCCGCACTGAAATAAAAAGGCCTCCTAGGGTGGAGCGACCTAAATCTTGGTCGAAAGCCAACATTTTTTTAGTAAATCTACATCATTCCGCTACGGGCCCGTTCACCTATTACGGTCCTTCCACCGACAGGAGGATTATCATTTTATCCTCGAGGAAAATGCTTAGTGAAAATGAATTTAAATATCACTTCCGGGCATTGTCGGTCCTCAAGTGAGGGACCACGTGTCGGCAATACAACTTTTCCCATTATTAAATTTTCAGACCAACTCCAAGTCTCGATAATCTTCATAATAAAACGGCTTTGTTAAAACACATTCGGTGATAAGAACGTTAACTAGAACCTCGTTAGAGCAAATCTAATATAGGGCGATTTCCAGTGCGTCGCTCTTTAGTCGACCCGCGTCGCTGTCAGTGACTCAGAGCTCAGGGTGCACAAACATGATTAGGCGCGAATGAGGGGAGTGTAATTGTTACTATTGCCCTAATTTGACGGCCATTACATAAAGGTACAACGGAGATTCCGTCACGTAATTGTGTTTTCCTGTTTGTGTAACCTTTCGATTGCTATACTGATATGTCTATTTATGTTGTGATATATGCAAACATGACATAACAAAGTGCAGTCCATATCCGCATATGAGATAAGAGATGGAGGCCGCGAAGGATGCATAACAAGGAATTAGCATATTCGGATGGAGTCGGTGCATACGAATCTCAATAAATTAAGTGCGGAGCGCTGTAACGCCACCTCCTTATTCACTCCGAATAATTTGAGCTAACTCTGCTTATACTTGATAAATTAATGCCGATACTCCCGTGTAATTTACTTCTAGGAATTTAATTTGGATAAATGAAAGTAAAATTTGATAAGTACTCTTACACCTTAACAAATTAAAAATACTGTATTTCGAATAATCTTTATTTTGTAAACTGATTTGAAGACAGTGCCCAAGGTAGCGAGAACTATCACCAACCTAGTTATGAAATTCTATAACAAAAGAAATCCAGTTTTGGTGCCAATATAAAACCGAACACTTTTATTTATTTTTCCATAAAGACTGACGGCGCCCTTGAGATCGAGAGCAGGCTTTTAAAGGAAGGGTGCAACTAGTTCAAGGTCAGGGGAAGTACGGCTCGTTGCACCACAAGGGTAGAGAGGGGAGAGGAAGCCTACAGTTGTACCGGAAGAAGGAAGTCCTTTCAAGTAGTGCGTTGTGGGTGAAGAGGCCTAATTGGCGTACTGTATTTCCATTTTCCACATATTGTAGACCATTGCCTTTGAAAGAGCCGCCTCTATGTTTTTATTTTTTTATTTCTTTACAATGGAGGCCGATAAAAGCCTCCAAAGAGCTTTCGCGTTTGAAATTGTGTTTCGGATTTCAGGGCAAATTTTATGTTACTGATTGTTTATCTTTTATTTGAGTGTTAAACATTTAATTGACGACATTATTTCATAAAGACAGTTGAACCAAGTACAAATATATTTTTTTTATTAGGTCACTTCTAAATGTACAAATATTTAGATGTGACCTAAAAAAAAATTCCATTTAAACTGGACATCTAAATGAAATTTCTAAAAACCAATTTCCTTTTTATTTTTTATTCTTTCATTTTCTTATGCTTGTATGTTCATTTAAGATAAAAAAGTACATGTTTATTCGTTTTAGGTTAGGCTTAAAGAATCAAAAGAACTATGTTTCAAAATCAAAACAAAAATCTTCATAAATATGAGTTTCAAAAATATATGCGTAGTAAATAATTATTATGTTAAGAACTTTACTTAAGAAATATTTTGTTAGGTAAATCGTAGTTATTATGATATGGAGTTGAATTGTAAGTAGGAAGCCAACTATAACTCCATAGATTTTATTATGTAAAGGGTGCCTTAGAGGCATTCGCAGAGTTATGGACTTGCTTATCGGAACACGTTTAATCGCTGAAGTTGGCGAGTTATTCTTTGTGCGTAGCTTATCGCCGGCTTCTGACATTCAATGCGCTAATAAATAGCACAACTTTTGAATACGACACTTTGGTGTAACCTTAAATCGAAGACTTGGTGAAAAATGTCAAAAGAGTCTAACCAAATTGTTCAGTTATCAGATACCCGGTAGATCAGATAAAAACGACATTCAATCGAGTTATGCCTATTTCTAAAAGGAAAATTTACGTTGGAAGAAAGAAGAGATAATATACTCCACCTAAAAGAGTTAATTTAAGTTCTTAAAGTCGGTGCTCATAACTTCAAGAATTATTTAATCTATTTTTTGCGTTCTTTAATGCTTTTTATTAAGGTTTTTTCATCGGTTTTATGACATAAATCCTATCTACAACTCATTACCGACCAAACAATCCATATTGACCTCATCACAAAGTTATTTTCGACTTCGCTTTGCTATCAGTTTGAATAAACAACTCAAGTCGAAAACTGCAAGCCCGCAGCCTCACACAAAACTTTATGATCCAAACCTCTTTTCTATTTACTCTGCAGCGCTTTGAAGCGGCCGTGCAGTCGTCCGTCTAACTGTAAAAGCGCTGCTCTGATATACGGGACCATCCACTGTGCAGCTAGTCAGGGGTGATGGTGCCTAAATTTGTATTGGCATTGCTCCAGGTTTGTGTGATAGACTACGCCAGTGTGTAGATAAAATGCTAGAATAGGTATTCATTCGCCGAGCATATCCCGAATAACATGGGATCGGCTACTAGTCTAACGGATTCGGTCAAATATAAGTATTTGACTTACAATAAAATAACTACCATGAGTTGTTTACAGTCAGGTATATATTATTCTAGTTGGGATACCTATTGACCCCTGACTACCCGTAATACTGTTAAAGATCTTCAACTACAACGAGGACCGACGGCTTAACGTGCTCTCCGAGGCAAGAAGGAAATTTTGTTCTGTTAAGATGGTCACCAATCCAACGGCCAACCGTAGTTAGCATTGTTTAACCTGAAGATAGAACGTTAGCCAAGAGTCTCTCATTGTAGGAAAGGTAGTAATCATCATAATCATATATTATAGAAAATATGTGTGACGGTCGAAGAATGTTCTTTCTTTATAAAACAATAATAATAAAGGCACCCATGACTATAAATATTTCGCCGTAATTCCCCTCGAATTCGTTCTAGCTCGCGTGACTATCAAATGACCAACATTCTACGCGAACCGGATAATCCGATTTAGTGTGAACGTTTTACTACTTAATCCGTTTATCACAAATACTAAAGAGAACATTTTCGTTATTCTTTTTTAGTACTATTGTTAGAACACGGTGTTTGTATTAGTCGTCACGGTATTTAATGGAATTTGATTAGGTACATGGCATTAGAATATTCTTTTTTTTATAATAAAAATACCTTAATTTTTTTTTTCATTACATTCGGAATCCGTACCTGAACAATACATCATCAGCAATTATCATGCGTAACTGTCACATAATATAGTTGAATTATTTTCATTGCAATAATTAAAGTTGTTGGGCACTTTTCAGTAAGTGGATAGTATTTTCTTTAGCGCAAAACAGTAAAAATCATAAACGGATATTAAACGCGATTATGATAAAAGCATACAATAGAATATGTCCTAAATATCAAAATATTCACACATAATATCAACGGATAGCACGATTTGTTAGCACTATCTCTGGTCCTGAAATCTGTGAAGTTCTCATCACTTAGGGACGCCATTCGTCAGATGCTATCGTTCGTGACTGATGCGAGTACACACATCGGGTTTGCCTCACGCACATAATACTACCATCCGTTTGATGGCAGAGGATTTCAAATAAGGTTGCTACTAACAATTTCAAGGCAAGTAAGTTGTCTTTGACATTATTCTATGTATTTTGTCAGTATGCTTGAATATAAATTATTATACAGGTTGTAAATGACATCATAACGAAACCGCTTACAAGAAATTCAGTTAATGATTCTGAGACAATGGGTGCAAGTGATGGAGTTTTTTTTTCTAGTTGTAGAATTGTTGTGCGACTTGCCGATCTTTGACCTTTCATTTCGTTGAATATTTTGCCCTAGGGTCTCAGAATCATGTGCAGAATAATTGGTAAGCGTCTACGTCACGAGGTAATTTACACCCTGTATTTAATTGCTGCAGCAATTTCGTTCTGTTGGCATGAACTAATATGCCTAATCTCACAAATCATAATAAGCAACATTACCGAGAAACAGGATATTGTAGATTACCTAATATTTCATTAAAATTGTTACAATACTCGCGGGAAATTACAGTAGATACAATTAAGTTATCAGGGCTGTTGATTACACAAATAGCTACTCCGCCTAAGCCTTATAATTCGTGTACACACCGATCAACCTATCCATTGCCAGTGTAAACTGGTCTCGCGTTCCTCGGATACAACGCGAAGCCAACACAAACTGAAAATGTAGCTTGACGTGTAGCCGTGTGTACATCAATAATATTAAGCACAGTAAGTTCCTGAGACAAACTTGCCTTTTCCGAGCCCCATACGTTATGGAGAGCTTAAATTCACTGTCTTATGAGGCAGGTGGTACCCTCTATAACTAATGATACAAGTTATGAATTAGGTCGAAGACAGACTAGGCAAACAGTTATTTCAAATATTTGAATGATTACTGAATTGATTGAGTTGAATAGATGAAGGAAAAAATATAACACAAGGAAGAAAAACTTAAGCCAGATGAATCCGAGCTCTGAGATATTTAATTTATTAAGTTACTTGACAAATCTTAATCGCCATTTACAATTAATGATTTCGGAAAATGTATATCTTCGATATTTACATTATAACATACATACAACAATTTGAATACTTGAAACTCTCTAAATGATGTCTGTCTAGAATTAAACTTGGTTGAGTAACGGACATCACTGCCTCGATGCTCTAGTGGCTAACAGATGCGCCTCTCGTCGCAAGGTCTCGGGATCGAGTCACGGGTCGGGAAAAATGTTATTTGTGAACTGTCCGTCAGGAAATTCTCATTAGCAGCACAAAGTTGGAATCGTGCCCGGTGGATGGCAAAAGGCTCACCCTCTATCCCATGGAACCTAATCATAATAGGTGAAATATGGGTGTTGTACACCTCTGCCATACCCTTCTGGGTATTATAGGCGTGAGGTTATGTTATGTTAAGTTAACGGACAATAAAATATGTCTCTAGAATCTAAAATAAACTGAACCTGACAGTAAAGTTGAGTTTATCAGCGGTTTGGACATAAAACGTAGCCAATTTGGTTCAGCCTGATCTATTGGGGGACACATGGAAGCTGTGCGGGTACTCGATTACACACGGTTTAATTAAGGAGGCAACTACCCCCATGGCTTCCATTCACCTCGTAGTGTACACTTTTGAGGTGTTAATCGGTTTGGTTTACTTTTAAGTGGAATAGTTAAGTAGATAGGGAAGTAATTGTTGTTTGAGATGTTAAGGGTGTTTAATGTTTACCTAGTAAATGGATTCCGTGTTATAGTTGTAAAACTGATATTGAAAACTACTTTCTTGATATTTATTTTAAATTTCACACCACAAAACCCAAAGTGTTTGAGAGTCTGAGTTATAATCTTTTTGTAGCTTATTACTTCCGTTAATTTGTCATGCGTCACACAACCTTGTTTTTTTTTTCATAGAAAAACTGCCTCTCCGCAAAAGTGTTATTTGGGATGTTGCCGTCAAACATTTCTCAACAGCAGCACAGAATAGGTGACGACGAAAGGCGCATCTCCTATCACGTGGGATCTACACATAACAGGTGAAATGTAAGAGTTATATATCTCTGGCTTTTGGGTAATATAGGAGTGGTGTTATGTTATATTAGGTATATAAAACCAAGGTTCTTAAATTTTTACCAAGACCAGTCAATATTAGCGGTAATGGACACTATCATCAACCTTATCTCAGTCACCATTTTGGTGACTCAGTGCTCAGTGTCGTCTGATGTGTTCACGATCGCAGGGTTTGCTCCATTTGTCTTACCGCCATCCGTGTTTATCATGGCAGGCGACGATTTTTGTGTCAGCGTGTCGTTCACCGCCTTGTTAATATCTCCCAGAAAACTTTTTTGTGAAAATTTATTTCCAAAGTGATGTTTTTAATAAAAACAGTGAGTTTAATAAGGATAAAGTCGAACAGGAAAGTTAAATAATTCTACAGAAATTAAATGCGAAATGTCGTACGTTGGATTGATATGAGAACGCCTCGTAATTATAACATTTATTGTTACAACTTTAAGCAATAAACTGTATCTAACACAAAATAAATAAAAAAACAAAACAACCAATCACTTGTAAAAGCCATTATCAATTAATAACCTGAAATACCTAAGAGCTATTCAAAGGTATTGCGAGTAATTTATACAACCTGGATTCGTCTCTATGGGGAATAATCCGACAGTAAGCAAGTCCCTGCTCATTGGCATCTGTCGATAAAGGCATTAACTCCAATATAATAGCAAATGCCTACCTACTGGGTATAGGCTGCTGTTTCTCGACCGTTACTATTGCGTAAATTGTTATTACTGTGATTCGGCGACCTTACAAATGTTGTATCAATGGTCTTTGTTTATTTATCATTGTTTATTATTTGTATAGATTATTATTGTTATTATTACAGTGATGTAGCCGCTTAGCAGTGAGTGCTAGTGCTACAGTGAGTCATGTTTCTGTCATACATAATCAAGGTGCAAAAACAAATCTAAAAATCAATCCAAAAGAAATTAGGTCCAATACCCATTAATACTCGTATTTTGGGTCAAACCATTTTTCAATTGCTGGATATGTCGATAGATTTGCACCAATCATATAAAATAACTAATTTATAATTGAAGTCTGACGTTTATAGTTAATTATTGTTTATTATGATGGAAGTAGAACTATCAAATGTAGATGAGTGGATTAAATTTGCAGCCGCTGTCATATTCTATTGAGCTTAGCAGTGATGTTAGTTGGTCCCAGGGCGAATGGAATGTACTAATATAATTAATTAATATGTCACTTTGTTGCCACTGCAATCTGACATCAATTTGACCACAATATTTGTCATGAACTGATTAGTTTTCAGTTATTATAATTATTGCGTAGAATTATTCACGTTTATTTGTGTCAAGTTATTTTCAATTATATTATGGTCATAACAAAAATGTTATTTATGATTTTCCATCAGGAACTTTGGCAGCAGCACGGAGTTTGGATTTGTAACGCGTAGATGGCGACAGGCTCACCTTTTACCTATAAAATATGATCTAAATAGTGAAGGTTAAATGCATGTGTTACAAACCTTTGTCACACTCTGATGAGTAATATAGGAATGCTATGTCATGTTCAATCACTCATGTCACGTTTGAACGATTGTTGAACAAATTGTTGTAACTTCAAAGAGCATATGTAATAGGAGTTATATACCTTAGCTGTCCCCCCGTAGTTCATAATTCAGTAAGTGAAGTCATCAACCTCGCTGCTTGTACAGTTATACAAAATTAATGAAACAGTGAGTTATAAGGTTAACGAACTTTCAATTTGTTGTGTCATTTGTTACTTAACAAGAAAACTATTCACAGAGCTTTATGAAAAGTGTAGCCACATATTTATTTTGTAAATAAACAATGTATGTAGTTTCTACAACCAATCATGTAAATTGCCGACAAGTTTGCTACACCGCTCGTTATAAAAACGTAAATCGTAATACTTGGACGACGATCACAGTGGGTTATTTAAAAAAAATTAAAGTATTATTTTGTCCTTAATGCCCGCATAGATATTAATAACAGTACATAAAAATTACTGAATATGACTAAAACAACAAAAGCCTTTCAGTTAAAAAAATATTGACAGAAATTTAACCGAACGTGATACATTGAATACTGCGTCATGTTCTGCTTTAAGTGTCTGTTACCAGTCATAATAATATACTCTTACAACCTGCTATCTTTATATCAACAGAAAAGACAAATACTCTCAACGCTCATTACGCGAAACAACTGCTAAATTACTGGTTAATTCGGTAAAATATTCGCAATTATGAAGTACGTTTGACGCCCTCTGTAAATAGGGGAGCGATGCATCACTCTGCGCCCGCTAATTGAATGTGTTACGTTCAGACGGCTACACATCAACCTATACATTTCCATTGTAAGATGGTCTCGCGTTGTAAACTCTTCCCGTGTAATGCTAGGCCAGCTTATACTGGCAATGAATAGGTTGATCAGTATCTGTGGGTACTGGTGCCACGCAGATTTATTGTGAATTACATCATTGTGGAACTGAATAGGAGGTTTTGAGGTTCTAGTGCCGTTTTATGGGTTAATAGAACCTTTTGGGGAGTGTGAATGTGATTTGTGGATGTACTACGTGCTCATGAGGGTAAGAGTTCTCAAAGTAGGCAGATGAAAATAAATATTTTAAAAGGTGATAATTTATGTCAAAATAAGATGCACGGGTCCGTGAAATTCTTATAAATAACGAAATAAAAAAATTGATGAAGCATAAATGAAGAGCATACATAAATAATTTGGCTGAATAAAATGTAAAATAAATTTAACTATATCATTAGATTTTGATCGCGCAAAGATGGGTCTGCAAAAAAAAATATTTTTTTTTGTACTACGTCCATAGCGAACGAACGTGTAGTCCACCTGATGGTAAGTGGAGTACAGCCAATGGACATCAACAATCCACAAAAGCAGATTATAGATGCGTCGCTGCAGCTGAGGACTACGGTGGTATGCCTCATGTGCCAGTAATTTCAGGGCCTGATCTCACCACCAAACAGGAACACAGTAATGGAAGCACTACTATTTGGCGGCAGGTTACAGGTGAGACGGTGGTGCTGCCGCCCTCGAGCTCATTCACAAGAGCTCTACCACCAGTAAAAATAATATGAGAATAAAAGGTTATTTAGCAAAATAATAGATTTGTCAGCAAAATCATAGAATCGTCAGCAAAATGAAGTGTTGTCAGCAAATGTAATCAAAGAATGAATAGTTCAATAGGTACAAAATATGTTCATACTCAGATAAATAAAACAATGGCAATGGTGATTAAGACAGAAACTAATTGCTGTAAAACCGACTGCCCTTCTCCTAGAGTGTAATTTAGCCAAAGCTGCGATGATGGCGTTTAAACTGCGACGATAAGCTTACGTGAGACAAAGTAGTGTAGTTCGACAAAGTCTACTATTTTGCTGACAGCAATTTGCGGACAAATTCTATTAAGTTGCTGACAGTTAAAATAACACCCTTATCGCATATTCTAAAAATATGTTATATCGCCTAACAGGCTTCATACCCACATAGTCATTAATATTCCGTGTTCTCAAGTAGGATTTCTTTTAAAGATGGCCGCTTTCATCAATAATAAACCAGAGACGTGACTGTATCGCCGAGCCGTAAAATCTGTGCACAGACAGACCTACTAAATAATACCGAAACATAAAACTATCGTAAGATTCAATCCATCCTATCTTTCGCCGAAACTATAAAACACACACAGCAATAAACATTGATACACACACGCATAAAACAATGCCAGAAAATATATTTAAGCGTTATATTATTCTTTACTATAATAATATATATATACCAATACCATATTGTGATATAAACTACACAACACACAGTAATTTGTGTCACCTTTAACACGTATAATAATTTTAACAGAAGCAGAATATTGAAATCCAGGTATTTAGTATTAAGAGATCTTTACATATTATTGTGTTTGATAGACAATTTATAATTTAAAATATTGCTTTATATTATCTTGTATAGTTAGTCATCGCATGTGACAGAAATTAGGTATTTGTATTGTAGACTTAGTCGGGCAAGTCGGCGGCTTAGTTACAATATTTAAATCAATACATTTACAATTCCATCCAATTAATGAACGTATTTGTTTGATTAACAATACAATCAAATTTGAACAGATTAACAGAATAATATTATTTTTTTTATAAAATTTGGATTAAACTGCTTTAAAACAAATAAACAAGCTTTTAATGAATCGAGTCCGAAAGTAAGACAAAACACATATTGGGTTTATCTTTTTATAAATAACCGAGTAAAGCTACGCACGTGCCGCAAGGGCCTGGGGCAATTTAGGAATGTCGTGTCGATTTTCTATTATTCCTCAACAGTCGCGTTCAATTTGCGTGGCTCAACTCAACTTGCCTCCTAGATTGTCCCTGCGGCAGGTGCGTAAGTAGCTTTACTCGGTTATTTATAAAAAGATAAACCCAATATGTGTTTTGTCTTACTTTCGGACTCGATTCATTAAAAGCTTGTTTATTTGTTTTAAAGCAGTTTAATCCAAATTTTATAAAAAAAATAATATTATTCTGTTAATCTGTTCAAATTTGATTGTATTGTTAATCAAACAAATACGTTCATTAATTGGATGGAATTGTAAATGTATTGATTTAAATATTGTAGTTTCTTTCTATATAAACGATTTAGTGGGATTCTATTTATAAAACTTTATTTAAGTGATTTGAATGAATATTTATTCTTTAGACTTTAACAAGCACTTAGAATCGTCATACATTGTAACATATTAAATTCATAATTAAATAATGGTTAAAACAATAAATATTTTGTTTATAATTATTCTAGAACACAAACGAATTCCGAAAAATTATAAAGTTATTCACAATTCTTTACCAGCAAAATCCTAATCCTGTGTAGAGCTACTTACTTGCTTCCAAGGTTTTTTATCGTTTATATACTCATTGACATTGTAGTAAGCCCTTTGAAGAAGGTGTTGTTTGACTGCAGATTTAAATTTATGCGTAGGAAGATTTAGAATTTTCGCTGGTATCTTATTATAAAATTGAACACCAAGTCCTACAAATGAATTATGGACCTTGTGTAAACGATGGTACTGGCCAACTAATTTATGTTTATTTCTTGTGTTAATACTGTGAATATCACTGTTCCTTGTGTAAGTATGTATTTGTTTTCTAACAAACATAATATTTTCAAATATATATTGTGATGCTATAGTAAGTATGTTTATTTCTTTGAATCGTTCTCTAAGCGAAACTCTAGCTCCTAGGTTATATATAGCACGTACCGCACGCTTTTGAATAATGAAGATGGTTTCAATGTCAGCTGCCTTGCCCCAAAGTAGGATTCCATAGGACATGACACTGTGGAAATAACTAAAATAAACAAGTCTTGCTGTGTCAATGTCAGTCAGCTGTCGTACCTTCCAAACCGCGAAAGCTGCTGAGCTGAGTTTCCCCGTGAGACACGATATATGGGCGCCCCACTGTAGTTTTGAGTCTAATGTTATACCTAAAAATTTTGTTGAATCTACGAGGCTAATAGTTTCATTATTTAAAATTACATTAGTGCTTACTTTTTTAACATTTGGCATTGTGAACCTAATTACTTTAGTTTTTTTCGAATTTAGAAGTAAATTATTAGTTGTAAACCAGTCCAGGACTTGAGCGAGTGCACCATTAACCTCATTTAAATCTTTTTGTCAACGAGAGTCGGATCAACACAAATTGTATCGGAAGCGTCCGACAAAAAGGTCAATTGCGTAGGTAGTATTCTCAATCAGTAAATATTTACTCCTATGTACATCAATATTCTATTGTTGAAAATGCGTAATCGAAATATTGGTAATTTGTTTGGACCAGTATCATGCAGCTGGAAATTTATATGATATATAATTAATATTATGTTATTCAGGTTTCTGTTTTCGATGTAATCTATTCATAATCTGAAAAAAAACATAATGTGTGAGGCGAATGGGTAATGCAATTCCGTGCTTTCTTAATAATTAATATGAATAAAGAAAGGGGATTCTGGCTGCATAAGGTCTGGCTGGTCTTTAGTTTTAATTAGTGTGACAAAGCCTTTTCTTTATGTATTTTCACGAGCATGTCAGCCAATATCCAAAGTTGTATAAAAAATAAAGCAGTGTTTCCCCCACACTAACATAGTAAAATGAAATATTTGATTAAGTCTGACACGCATCATGAACTATGTCAAACATTCATTTCCCTAATTCTAAAACTAGAGACATGTCGAATAGTGTAAAGTTTCTCCCTTACAAATAGATGTACAGTCACAGTAATGTTTCAAACAAAATGAACAAAGGCCTCACGACTAAAATAGTTGCGAATTGGAGCCGTCAATTGTATGGGACATTCCAACTGTAATACCGAAGGAAAGGATTGAACTCTTTACTGCAGGGTGGCCATCATTGAAAGTGTTATTTAAAAAAAAATGTACGTAAATATAATACACACACGTTAATCTAGAATTAAATATTCCATTAATAATTTTACATGGATTGATGAATAAATGGGGTTTTAAAAGCTTGTTAAAGATCTTTGCTCATAAAATTATTTAACATGTATGCGGGTTGACAAACAAATATCCTTGTAAATTAAAATAACTAAAACGTATTTTTAAAATTAGTTACGCCATTGATTTGAGGACCTAAGCTTAACTGTAGGCCCCTTACAAAATGTCCCATGCGAATTTTGCACCCTAGTCCTTATACACTCCTGTTCTTCACACAGATGCTTGAATTTCGGGCATATCCGGTCGAAATTGGATGTATGGCAAAACCAGATTGTGAGGGAAGCCGAGTATCGGGCCCGAGGGGCGCGCGCCTCGATTGCTCACTAAATGAGTTACAGGCTAATTTGTGCCCGCATTAAATTCCCCCCGTAAGCGACAATGTGTGGGCGACGACCAACCTACACCGTACACATGTGTACGATAATACACAGACCAGTGTATAATAATACACAGCTGTGTGTTTGTGTATTGCGTGGGATGAGCTCGATCTGCCTGTAATTGCTATACGTGGTTGGAAATATCGAAGTGTTGCTTTCGGATAGAGTTTGTAACTAAGTTATTGTGTCGGCTTTGAGAATGTGTACCTCGTAGTGACATAATGATTGCGCGATCGAACGTAATACACTTCGTGAGAGTTAAGGCTGTAATGACTTTCAGAAATTACACAGATAGTTGAGCTATGCTCGTGCTAGCTTAAATTACTTATCTTTCATTTACAGCTTTGGTAAATGGTTTGATATTCAGGTTATACTGATTTTCTTAACAGTGTTAGTGTCTTATGCTTATATACTAACAAGTTAACTGAAGTAGCTTCAATCACGGTTCTATAATTTATAAGGCCTTTAGGAATAAGAATAAGTTTATTTGTCTTAATAAATTTCACTAGTTCTGGATAAGTCTTTGATAGCCTATTCGAAACTTTTTGTTCGAATGAAAATTTATAGAAATTACCTTTTAGATAAAAGTCTGTCCTATACTTTATACTAAAAATACTAAGCCTTTTTAAAAATAATAGTAAATATTTCAGTAAAGTTAACGTCCAGCCCAGTCCACTCGTAATCAGACTAAAAATAAAGAATTGGTATATCATCTCGACAGCCTGCACTTGAGTTTTCTATCGCCTCAAGTGCTTTCATCTCCACTCTCCGGAGCAATTGTGTGCGTAAACAAGCGTCCTGTCATCAACGAGTGTTGAGGATTTCTGATATGGCCGTGTCATACTCAAGAGGTTTAAATTTATCGCAATTCATTTTTTCTGCCACATTTAAGTATCGAAAATTTGTATTTTCTGCACAAAACAAGCTTACCACATTATTGTAATAGATTTTTCAAATACGGTTAATATTAATGAAAATAACTTTTCTCTATATGTTAAGTCCAGGACTCTATTTTATTACCAAAACAAATTAGTAAGTCATCATAGCTAATGAAATAAAAACTTTACATTTACAAATGCTGTGGCCACAAAAATTGCAAGCGAGAAGTGTTCACAGGCTAGATTTTTTTTGGCAGCCTTTATATCCTATTTATTAACTCCTTAAAAAAGTATTAGATAACCGTAGTCCAAATGAAAGCACGAGTGCCAAACATGCCCCGTTTTACTTCATACAAAGAATAATACTACAGCGATGCATTTAAATGCACTGTTTTGTATGAAACTGTTAGCCGATAGCCGAACTTAAACAGTTTCTTATTGTTTTAGGTTATCTAAGTAATATGAACAAACAATGTTTATATATGTTATGTTAAAAGATTGGAAGTCAAGCGAAGTTCTTTAACTCTAAAGCACACATTTCACATTTCTTTAAACTATAAAATGAGAACTTTTGGTTTTGCAAAGTATCTAATAATAATACTGTATAGGTATTACATAATAATAATTATATTTGATACATACCTTTCCATTCGCCTCGTATCTCTTTCTAATGTTCTGTAATAATTGTGACATACCTGAAACAAATAATTAGAGACAATTAGAAATACACCTTTTAACATTTTATTGACTTATTTAAATGACCCACAAGTAATAATATAAATCGTTTAATATTTTTCTATTCATTTGAATAATCAAATGAATCGAAAAATATTAAACAAAATAAAATTGTCCTCCTAAAGTTATTGCTGATCATAAATAAACAGAACGCTATGCATAATTAAAATTAAAATAGCAACCGGGATGCAAACTCAATTATTTACTTTTATAAGCACTGTCGTACCGCACACAAACACCAGCTTAGTTTTCATTTAGCGTTTGACCACGCTCTCAAATTAACTTTGTGGGACAGAAGCCCAGCTTTACGGTAATCCCAGCGGTGGGCAAATGTCGCTCCTACACCGACCTAGCACACTAACTTCCCCCAGCTTACCTCGATTAGAAAACCTAGGTTAGTAAACTGTATGAGGTTCGGATGAAAATAAAATTCTAGACGGAAA
This sequence comes from Hypena proboscidalis, assembly GCA_905147285.1. Classification (NCBI taxonomy): domain Eukaryota; kingdom Metazoa; phylum Arthropoda; class Insecta; order Lepidoptera; family Erebidae; genus Hypena; species Hypena proboscidalis. Next base: position 513,194 of record LR990127.1, read on the forward strand.
TATAGGTCACACTGAAGTGTAATAAAACCACTTGTGTATGAGAAAATTTATGTAAATACACCAAAAACTCCTTATTTTTGGTGTATTATTTTATTATGAGGCCATTCAGCTTTAATTTTATGACTCAGGTTTATGAGAGCGGCGGGTCATGCAGAATTTTAGAGGCTTTACTATTCGAGATTATAATTTTAGTTGAATAAATTAGTTCAAACAGCTCCACATATTTAATTTGGTAAATAAAAAATGTGTTCATAAAATTTCGTGAAAAATATTTATTATTAAAGCTATTTAATTTCAGTTAATAAAAACAAATTAAAGAGGTTTCTTTTACTCATAAATTTAATTTTATATTCATTGACTTTTTTTATTTCAAATTATGATTTACTGTTTGGTGTTTTATGGGATAAAATAAAATATAAAACAAATTACATGAAAAAATATATTTTTGTGTTTTTATCTAAACATTAAAATAATTATAAAATCTTTTTAGCAAAGTTATTATTTTTAATTTATGAGATAAAATAAAAATATCTAACAATTTGCATGAAGCATGCATGCTATATTATGTGCTATAGCCACCGTAATATGACCTTCTTCCTTGTTGACCCTCACAAATTGTGTTTACATAAACAGCTGATAGCTTGGTGGTTTTTCTTTAATCTATTTAACGCCGCAACAGCAAAAAATTTGCATACCTTTTACATATAAGATACAAGTATTAAATTCTGCGTGTATACGAAATATTCAACTTTTATATACTCTGTAATAAAAAAAAAATAAAAACAATACGAGACTTTTGTGTCTATTTACACAGACGTATCTAACTTGCATAACGAGCGCTAGATGGATTTTGTCACGTTTTGTCATGTTTCCATGCAAAAATAAGAGAAAAACGCGACAAAATCTATCTCGCGCTCGTTATACTAGCCCTTCTGAAAAGGTTGATTGATCGATTGAAAATATGGTTGAAATTTACAAGCACCTCAGAACAATAATATATCACAATAAATTGTTAATGTAGTAACGTAACGGCAAAATAATATAATTAAATATTTTATTTGCGAATGTTTGACGGCGCGGTGGCCGGTCACCACGCGTTCGTATTTCATTGGATAATGGTCTCGTAAATTAAATGCTGGCTTAATTAAGCAATTGTATTGTACGATGTATGGGAAAGGAGGGATTTTATTTAATTTATGCCTCATTGCTTCTAGGAGCATTATTGCCGGTTACGTTTGCGTCATAAATATTGCAAGAGTATTTTTACTTTTGATCGGATTAATATTGTTATGTATAGGTATTCCACGCTTCACTTGTGTGATATTATCATCATTTTTGTTAATTTTGATCTTAAGTCTGTATAAATTTTGACGTACTACATGTGATAATATTATACAGCAGTTAATGTGATTACAGCGACTAAAACGCGAGGCATCCTCGGATGATGGAGCTGCAGAGGATATGTACGAACAAACCTAACAGAAATGCTACGATATCAGTTTTAAATTTTATAGCCAAAGTTTATGACAGGCAAATACAAAATTATAAAAAGTGCCTTTTATTTCGGCTATATATTACACGAGATAAGATTCCAATTGAAATCGTGCACTTTAGTGAAAAATATCCTATGACCCAAATATACCCATAACATAAAATATCATCACTCTTATATTACCCAAAAGGGTGAGGCAGAGGTGTACAACATCCACACGCCACCTGTTATGTTTAGGTCCCATGGGATACGGAGGGAGTCTGTCGCCATCCACCGGGTACACGTATAATAGAGTCAACTAATTCATAAGCACAATCGGTGCAATCAATCGTCTCACAGATCTGAAGGTAACAATTTATTTACCCATCGATTTATCATTAAATTAGTTCGAATCGTTCATTCATGCAACAATCAAGCTTACTGAAATCTCAGTTCAATTAAATAATTCATTCAATATTATTTAAAGCTCTCATTCGCAGTTACATTTCCGAACTAACAGAATGAAAATAAATTAATTCATTTATTATGAACAAATGAAAAGCACCTCGCCATATCGAAATAAAGCAATCAGTAACTAAGGGGAACAATTGGTTGGCTGTTTTTCATACAAAAGTAATATGGGTTTTACTGTAATATTATTAGGTTTTTATCTATTATTATAGACAGATTATATCTAAAACACTAAAATGCATGTTTGATGGCGCCCACTTTTCAAAATTATTATTTAAATTTTTCAGCTCGTGTAAGAAAAGAAAGACAGAAAGAAACATATTTATTCTGACAAAAAATAAATAAAAATAATACAAATAGAAAATAAAAATAAAACTTACAATACTAAACATTTTTTTTGCCAGAAATAGACACCATCTCAGACATATGGTGCAGAGCAACAAAGCCCTGCAGCGCTGATTTTCTGATGGCGCCAGAGAGAGGACGGGCTATAGTAGACGATGTAGGTAGTTATCAGTTTATATAAACTTGCCACTTTAACACTGTCTTCGCAAAATTATTTAGTACTAGCTTCCGCCCGCGGCTCCGCCCGCGTGGTATGTCAATTAAAAGTAGCCTATATGTTAATCCAGACTATAAGCTACATGTGTGCAAAATTTCATCGAAATCGACCCGGTAGTTTTGGCGTGAAAGAGTAACAAACATCCATACATCCATACATCCATACTTACAAACTTTCGCATTTATAATATTAGTAAGGATTATCTTAAGTCTAATTGGTCTAAGAATACACTACTCATCAAACTATTCATTTCCAATACAATAACGTCTCGCATTGTATAGGCTTCCCTTGCAATGCAAGACAAGCTTATACTGGAAATGGATAGTTTGATTGGTGGCCTAGCTGTGTGCCCTCTTTCTTGAAAATACACAGCACATACCTAAGTTACTCAGACTGCAAGTTTGCATACCACCAAAAGTCCAACACCGAAAACAAGTTCAAAACAACAACGTTCCTTCTCGACTTCAAGACTTTACTGTATAATATTTCGAAGCATTGCCGAAGCTAGGTATTCTCAAATAAATGGGTGTAATTAACATCTCCTAATGGAACCTTTCAGACATTATTTCAATTGGCAAATGAATTGCGCCGTGGAATGCCGGCCGTTTAAAGTCGACGAACTTACTTAATGACTGTAATCAGAAATAAAACTACAAATCGTAACAATATTTTAGTTTAAGTTTAATTTGCTGTATCTGTTTAAACATTCTTATAACAGTTTATTGCGGTTTTTAATTAAAAACGCTCTAAACATCATTTGAAAAGTTTTTTAATTAAGATAAAAAATAATTAGCACTATTTTTTTGCTTACTGCTACTACGAAATTTCACGGGCGTTCCTAAGTAGCCCATACACAAAAATACATACACACGAACGTATTCTCATGATCTATTTTTGTAAAAAATACGCATGTATCTAAATATCTCTCATCAGCTCTCTGAACTGCAGGCCAGATGCCACTTACGCCTGGCCTTTATTCTATTATTTCTCCTTTGTCAAATCAACGAAATCAATATGGTACGTAAATAGATATAGAAAAATAAATAGCCGGAGAATCTTCCCAGAAAGTAAAGACTACGACTGCAAACAATTGCAGCATCTCCTTGCAACTTAACTAGAAGGAATCACCCCGGATATCCAGAATTTGGTTTGTAGTTTTACAAAAGCCGGACAAAAGTTCTGAACTAAAACTCTTCCCAAAGGATTTAATAGTGCGGTTGTTTTAAACTCATTTGCACTGCTATGATGCTGAGAAGTTTAAAAGAAAAATAAAAGTACCGGGTTCGGTGTTTGTTCCAGTTTCATTTATTTTTGCTCCATGAAATATAAGCCAAAAGGTTTTAATATCGATGCGTCAGTAATATTTCCCAAGTATCAAGTAATGTAATGAAATGCGCTAACTTAAAATAATGTTAGCGCAATTCATTAATGTTTTAGTATTTTTTTATGTTAGAGGATGTTTTTTCTTAACAATCTCCATTAATTTTAAAAATAGCTACACATTTTAAATACATTTTGGTTCGGTGCTTTGTTTTGCTGACGTTTTGCACTGTTTCACATTTTTTAATATTTTGAAGAACAAAGTAAATCAAGCACCAAAATATACACTATTTTTTATGTTTCAGACATAATCACTTCAGATTATCTCAGGCTTAATAGAACTAAAAAAGTTTGAACTATTACCCACTTTAAAATGATTTGGAGTGGAGGGTGGTACGAGCATCCTCCATCAAGGTGTCGTGTTCCCCAGCACTAACCCCAAGGCCACCATAGAGCGTTACCATTACAGATAGTTTCCTCAATCGGTAAGGAACCCACGACCCGCACGGCAGCTCGCGTGACCACACCACTCCGCATATATGACTCTTTTTAATTACTTCTACCAAATTGTTTTTTGAAATGTATTTGATTGTTTCTTGGTGAGTTAAACGGTTCGCTTTACTGTGTTTAGTATTCGTGTATACGGGGGGAGTCCTTGAGGATTTGTATTAAATATCGCGGCAATTAAACACTTTATGATCTACTCGCACCAGTAGTTGGCACTTTGGAAACAACATTTTGTTATTGGTCAGGTAATATGCTAGATTTTTTGCATCAAAAACAACATGACAATGCCCGCTAGGTGACAATAAGCACATTATATATTTCATACCTAGGACCTACTTTAGGACCAAGCAAATGTGCTATTTTGGATATTTCTGTCGGGAATGCTAAGCAGGTGTACGGGGTCTAGATGAGTGACTTATCACATGGGACCGAACCCTAACAGGTTAAATTTGGGTGTTATAAATTACACCCACATTTCACCTGTCATGTTTAGGTCAAACCTCTGCCTCACCCTTCTGGGTAATATAAGCCTGATGTAATATACGAAAATTATAGTTTGTAAGACAACAATTTATTTACAGGCAGTTTCTATATTAATTAGCTACCAGTTTTGTATGTATACCATAACAAAAGCAATTCTTATAATTCGTGGGATTTGACCATGAAATTCAAGAAACGCTCATGCTTGGGATTATCTCAAGGCTAATATAAACTTTTTGAATCTAGTCAAAATACAAGTTATTCTAAAATATATATTAGTCTTTCATAGAAGAGATAGCAACAAAACAAAAGTTGAAATTAAACAGACATAAAAGATGTTCACTCCGGGTTATATCGCCGTGGTATTTTCACGGACAAGTTGCGATACGGGAGCGGGCGGTCCGCGGCGATACGCGGCGATAAACGCGAACAACGCTGGAGTGCGGTTGCGGTGTCAGTTTATTGCACTTTTGAAGTGGTTGCTCTGTTTTTGGATGTTAAATAGTATTATACAAAGTTGTGTTACCGCAAACATCCTGTTTTTAGACGGAATGGTGTTGCTGTGTAACTACTTTTGGAATTTTACATACAACTACTACTGTAACTATTTTATATTTCGGGATTAGGAATTGGCTTGTCAAATGACATAGAAATTTACTAGTTACATAATAATAAGCTTTACATATATACATTTATTAAAATTCTTAATTAGTCATGTCTGCCTGTCTATCTATATGTTTGTACGCGCATGACGCAAAAACTGCAGCATGAATTTAAATGCGGTTTTAGCAGTTCTGTAGCTGATGGTCTGACTTAAAAACTGGTATTATTATTCATCTTTGTATTTTGGCCGTAAGGAGGTCATTTTGCAGGTGTAAGTTTATATCGGTCATTCGTCAATTAAGCAGAAATTGCATGAAATTCCGCACTTTGGTTCCTTACATGATGTAAATCAACTACAAGATAGATTTTAAGAAATATTATAATAATAAATATTATTGTAGTAATAAAATCTAGTTAAAGAAATATAAGAGATAAGCGAAGTCAAGAGTTTAAATATTTGTTATATAGTTATCAGCTGTTGATAACTAGTTTTAGTAATGAACAAAAACATTGCTAATCGTAAACCGGAGAGTTAAGTTAGGTTGCAAATATTAGAAGTTAAATTGCTTTTTATTTATTGTAAAATGTATAATGTACTTATTTACCTTTGCGTGCTAATAATTACTTCAGGTGAGTGGTTTATTGATTTATCATATTTATTTATACATATTATTATGTAAACATAAGCAAAAATTTGTACATTCTTAAGTATTTTATTATTTAGACATAGTTAGAAAACGTAAACGTAGCTGAAATAATTAAATTTATCATAAGTATATTTTCATGAAAGGTTTAATTCTCCAAAGGTCTGTAATATGTAATTTGACCATATATTTCGGTTTGTTATTACGTTTGCAGATGTTCAAGGCCGACCAGAGGCACAAGACAACAGATTCCAGCTCAAATGTCTTAACCTTGGTAAGTATTATTTGCCCAATATCATGTTATCATATTATATTATAATGCTCAAATAATAACTTAACGTTTATTCAAATTTTCTATTAATTGAATATGACTTAATAGTATGGAAGTCCATTTTTCATGTAAAATAATATTAGCACGCAACTTTACTTATTATTTTAAATGCGAAAATAGTTCTGTCTGTTGCACGATCTTAAAGAATACAAGTTTAGCATAGCATAAACTGCTCCCGCTGGTTGCAAGTTAAAACAGGCACCAACAGAGTTATTTAAATTCCAATAATGAAATAATAAAACCATTGATATAATTTACAGGATACTCCCTCTATTCACCGGGCAGTTGTTACAAGCTGCACCTAGAAAAGAAAACATTTGACGAAGCCAACACCACCTGCGTATCCGAAGGGGCCTACCTGGCAGTCATCAATGACGAGAGTGAGGCGGACATTATTCATGGCATCGACTTGCCCTGGGATCCTTGGACTTGGGTTGGACTTAAAGCCCGTAATGATGTTGGAGACTGGAAGAGCTTAGACGGTAAGATAAATTATTTAATCTATGGTATTGTATTCAAAGCAAATACTAGATAACTAACCATTGATTTTTGGGCCAATATTACGACGTTGTAATGCGAACAGGCAACGACGGACCAGAACATCCATTATCCAATAAAGGTTAGAATTGGCGTCTCTAAATCTAACCATAATAATGCAAGTATTCAAAGTAGTTCAAGCACTACTTCGAATTTGGCAGCAGGTTAAGAGTGAAGCAGTTTAAAACCTAATATTTTCTTTTCAGAAACACGTATAGAGAACCTGTATCATGAATGGGTTGGTCATCGCAAGCCTGACCACACTTTCATTGCTAAGTGTGCGGTCATCACATCGTTTAAAAGATTGATCAACTTCGACTGTAACGTGCCACGAGCTTTTCTCTGTGAACTGAGACCTAAAGCAGGCTAAAAATATTATTAATAAAATTACATAATTAAACAAAGGTTTATTTTTATAAAACAACTACATTATACACTAAAGTTCAAATTAAGTATTTACAGCCCATGTGATTAGCAAAGGGATTTTAAATTCTCACTAAATCGTATGACTAAAATATTATTAACTCATTAAATCATCTGTGATAGTCATTTAAAGGTCCAGATATATAATACTATTTCTTTCTATCTACATATAAAATTACTAGTTATAACTGAGTGACTCATCAACGCAGAACCTAAACCGCTGGGGTGACAAACTTGACCTTTTGCTTAAAGGTTCCTTTATGTCGTAAGTGCGCACAAAGTAGAGATAAGATAAAGTCACAGATACACGTGCTCATTTAAAAATTTAAAGATTCAACAAACAAATATCAAAAGAAATTGCGTCAATTTAAAGAGGACACTTGTTTTAAGCCGGATCCACACCTAACGAGCGAAGTGTAACGCACGCGATTTTTAGTTTTTGCTTGGAGTAGTATGCTTGGCGCGAACGCCATCGATCGTTTGCCGGCAATCCGAAGCGTGGCGGTAACATTGAAGGATTCGTTGGTATTTGCTTAGCTATCCCAAATAAGACCAGCAAATCCTTTCGTTGGCCTTCATTCGTTTAGTGAAGACTCTCTTAAAGCATGCTAAAAAGCATGAAATTATTAGCATATACCCTGTGTAGTATCTGTAGCTTAAAGGAATAACAATTGTTAGAAACACTACATATCAAGTCGGAAAATCCGCTGGTGGAATCTGGAACTAATATGGGCTACCTTAGCTACCTAGCTTGTGATGTCAAACAGTAATAGAACTAAAGAGTGTATAGCAGCCATTTTCATCCAATGTTTATGTTGTTTGGAGCGGTTTAGTTAGGAGTTTGAAATTAAAACGTGTTTAAAATATGAGCTGAAACGCTCGTGTACAGGACACACTTCCAGCTATACATTTCCAGTTTGAGATGGTCTCGCATTGTGTAGGTTTCTCATGCATTGCGAGACCAGCTCATGCCGGAAATGTGTATGCTTCATGTGTAGCCGTGTGTACTTGTTTGAGCTGCTGTGAGGCTACCAAGGGAGACATTTCACTACATAGGATTTTCATTTTAAAAAACTTTTTTTAAAAGCCGACTGCTTTGACAATATTGACGCTTTAGTTATAAAGGTGCAATTTAGTTTCAAATTTTTTCTAAGGAATCGGTAGAACACTTCATCTTACTTGCACAAACTGGCAATATAACCTGTTTGCACAAACTATTTGTTCAAGTAAGATAAAGCATGTTGTATAACTTGGTCTCACACTGTACAGAAAGCTTATACAATGCGAGACCAGCTTATACTGGAAATGGATAACTACTTCGCTACAAAAGACAAATATCACAAAGATGTGAAGTATCCGCCATACAATTCGATCGCTTTACCATCGCGTCAGAACGGAGGGCTTTGGATGCCGCGTGTTGAATCCTGATTGATGCCATACAACTAGGGCATCCAAAATCTCGGAAATTTTTAATTCCGGAATCGAGTACGATATTAAACTTCAATACCGGAATTCCGGTACTAATGGCGGCATTGAAGCTTTCTATTTTCAATTGAATATTTTCATAATAAACTTCATAATTTTATGACTTTCTATCATATTTAACATTATAATATAACATATAATATAAAAATGATTATTCTTACTAAACAAAATTTATATTATGACATTAAATACTGTCCCTTTCTTTGTATTATAATTTGCCCTTTAAGTGGTAAAAAACTCAACTTTAGATATAATTTTCACTAACTAGAAGTCTAGAGTAATCTCTCGATAACACAAAACATCTATTATAACACACTAAAGGTAGATAATTATGTTTATTTTTTCATTAAAGCTTTGAGCCCTGATAAAAAGTGTGTAGTACAAAAGTTAAGTTTTCGAAATACAATTTCGAAATACTTGGTACGTATCTATTTAAAGGGACGTGCATTAATTACATAAAGCAATTATTAGCATGACGCAAATACAAAAGGACCGTATATTTTTAATTTTCTTTAAAGTGAACAAAAACAAACATTACGTATCTGATTATAACCGCGTAAACAAACCAAAACCTCATGTACTGTTATGAAAGAAAAGAATTACAAAAATGTACCGCGACATTTTCACAGTGGATTGTCCAAACGCGGCCGGAAATGGCGGCACCGCCGTTATTGTTTTGCTTACTTTCAAAAGCCCGTTCTTAGGGTTCCGCAGCACCATGAAAGGTCGCTTAGAAAGGGTCTTTACATAACCCTTCCATGACCCATCTATTGGTCTCTTCGGTGGAATAATATTTGTTGTATATTTTACGAAGTTTGAAATCAAACCTTTTTTTGTCGATTGATTTAATCGTCTTCATGAAAGTTTAGCCACTGTATAATGTTGTTGATCAACGCTTTAAAATGCAGTAAATAGAAGACTTTATTAGAAAATAGAAGAAATTATATATTCAATTCTATTCAATTTAATTCGTTAATAGAAATCACTACAAAGGATTTAAAGTCTAATGAAGCACTTCTTCAACTTTGGCCATAACAAACTTCAAAAATTGACTATTCAGAAAATATCAAAATGCGTTTCAGTAAAAAAAAAATCATGACAAATAAATACCTCATACAGAACCTTTGCAATTGTACTAAACATTCTTGGCCGCTTTTTATTGAAAAATATTCGCCACATAATAGTACTTTGTAAAAGAGAATTATCGTCCGCTTTGTGTGGTGAGGTTACATCACAGCGCCAGCGCTCAGGCGGCACTGATTCGTCTTCGTTATAAATCAAGGTCAAGGTCATACAAGTTTTCTGTGGAGGATGGACTTAATGGTCAAAAATACTGTGCCTTTTTGTTTTTCCAGTGAAGTGTAGAACACCTTCCAGATTGTAGGGGTTTTAAATAAGTCTCAACACTTATAATGAACGAAAATACATTTATTTTCCACACATTTAATTGTATACGGTTGACAATAGATTTATATAGTACTTTCATGTCAACAGTTATTATCCAATTCACTCCACTAAATCAACGCAGGCACAATCTACCATGTGATATTAATATTTCTGATTATAAAATTATCACTTTAACCACAGTTCACTTTTAGGAGATCCTACTCGTTCGACAGTTCAACAAGGACTGCCGACCGTTACCATTCGCCTGGCGATCAAACGTTTGATATTTGACAGATATCGTTCGACGACCGGTTGAATCAATGACTAAAAAGTATTGCCAGGAAAAATCTAATAAGATTATCAAAACACTCAATAAAAAAAATTATAAATTTTTTGTATTAAAATTATAGCTATGTATTAACTCAAACTAAACATTAAATTAACGTAAAAATATTCTAAAGGTTTTACTACGGCAGTAAATATAGGCGTTACCTTTAAACAAAATAAACGACATAACAGTACTTTGTAAAATACCGCAGTTGCTTGCTATCAGCAATTTTGGTACCGCGGCAATGTAGCCGAGTGGTCCCCATTAATTCCACACTGATAATTACATTAATTTTCAAGTTTTTTTTGTTATGTATGTATATATCTGAGTGCGAAATAAAAATACTATTTATTCTTTCTTTGTCCGCTTCATGTAGGCAACTGGTAATCTCAGTTTTAGGACGGTACTAAATTCATCTTCGTTAGGAACCAAGGTCAATATTATTCTAAGTTTAGTGAGTGTTCAGATTAAGTTTTGAAAGGCTATTTATAAAATGCCACATTCCTTAACTAGATTACAGTTGCTATGTGTTTAGTTACTTTTTTTTTTGTAGTTTGCGTGTAATGTTCGTTTTTAGAGTTCCGTGGCGTCTTAAAGTTTCGCTACGTTCATCCATCCGTCCAAGGCGTAGCGTCAGAACGTGTTAGACAGCTCAAATTGGGCATGAATATGTAAGTTATACCAACAAAGTGGTAAAACAAAATCTTAAAAAATATTACTGTTACCGTACATGTAAAGCAATTTTGTTGGTTCGTCTACCCCATAGTGTATGGCATCGTTAGGTTAGGTTAGGTCTTTTAAATCTTTGAGATTGCTAAGACAGCTTTTTTTTTATAGATTCGATATTTTTTTTGCTTGAGTGACAAGTCCACGGCTGACTACGCGACATTGCGACCCGATAAGCACTCGACCGGTTTTACCCGACTGCGTCAGAAGGAGGCCTATGTTTTTCGAGCGTATGTATGAATGAGGTGTCGTTGAATTCATCAAAATAGTGGTAGTGACATAAGCCATATAAATTTTAAAATGGCGGCCGCGAATGGAAAAAGGGTGCAGGATATCAAATTTAAGGTGAAAGACCATTTAAAAATATAATATATATTCTATCACATTTAAATTACTGATTAAACACAAATTAAAATAGAATAACTAAAAGTATGCAATACAACTATTATTTTAAAAACATAAAACCCAAACGCATAAAAATAATAAACCGAAAAGATAAAAACCAGTATCATTTAAATAGCTCCTCTTAATCACGGCTCTACTCACACTGACACAACAAACCCCTAAATCAGGCTGGTATCGGAATCAACTCTACTTCTGCGTTCAATTCACTTTCTTTGACTGCGGTGACTTCAAGGAAAGTTCTAATACGTTTTTCTTTGTGGTTTTTTAGATTCGTACTCTGAGGTGTAGGGATACGCTCCTTAGGCACCCCCCTTCCCCACACCCCTATCATTGTTTTGAGCAACAGACCTTTTTGTTACGTGACCACTTTGCTTGTCTGTGTATTTTTACGCTTTTACAGCTAAACCAATGGACCAATCACACTGAAGCCTAGGTAGGTAGTTAGGCAACCTTTATACGACATACTTATGACGTGAGCGGGGCCGCGGTCAGAGGTCAGTTTATAATAAGTTGCTAAGTTGTGAGTTTGGTTGCTTGATGATTATTCGGCCAGGGAGCGGTGCTGCAAAATATACTCATTGAAATAATAATTAAGCCGGGTGGCTAAAAAATATTTCAATGATTTTACCGGTGAGCCGTGGCCGTGACCATTTCGTCTACTTGAACAAAAACAGCACAGTGAGAACGTGGTTCGCGAGCGGCTCACCACCAACTAAATGTTTTCGTTTTGGGTACAGTAGATGCAACGGTTACGACTTCAGTGAGTACCCGGCTTTAGCGTTCTGCGACAAAACGGGCTTTTACTCCCAAACTACATAGGGTTACAGCTTCAAAACAATATAGTTAGTGATATGCAATAACAAAACCACTTAACTAATTACCATTGGTCCAGCAAAGGACAACAAACGAATAGCTATTCCAATCGAAAAACACTTAGCACTTAACCTAATACCCCGCAATACAATTACTTCCCTTAAGGAAAAGGTCGAGAAACATTAAACATGTCCTGTGCGTGCTCGATGTATCTTCACGACCACGAAATTTGGCACTGACCATGGATGTAACGCTGAACTCCTACACTTCACCTGTTAGGGTTATATGACTCCCATCTGATAGGGGCTGAGTCTACTGCCATCCACCGGAGACAATGTCAGTTTGAGTAATTATTATTTACAACAAAGAATAAGAATAAGAATACGTTTATTTGCCTTTAAAATACATAACGATTTTAAGTTGAATCCTTATACAATAGGGTAACCTTTTTTTTTTTTTTTTTTTTTACGTGGGGAAATGCATTTACGCATACCACCCCACCCCGGGGAAGGGCAGAGTGGTTATGTGGGACTCGCCCGTGCCTAAAGATGGTAAACGGCACGGGAATACCCACTAAAACCCCACGGTGCTCCCGCACTCGCCTTGATGGGGGGGTCATGGGAATCTGGCACAGCCTTTACGTCCACAACCCCCCCGGCGATGCCCGCCGAAGCAGGCCCCTCATGGCCCCCAAAATGTGGGGGGGACCGGCGCCGAGGACCGCGTGCAAAGCCATCGGACATTCCCCATGTCCGACGGCCTGGTCCTCTCGCGGCGAGACAGGTGGTCGGTCCCGCCGCCCACCACGCCGCAGTTCAACGGCTGCGGCCCCGCCGGGACCGCGGAAGGTAGGGAAAGTGGCAACAAAACACCAACAGTCCTCTCCCGCCGCGGCCCCGTAAACCACCGGGCTACAGTGCCAGCTTGCGCCAACACCGCAGCCCGGCCTTGCCCGCCTAGGCAGGCCCCTCATGGCCCCCAAAATGTGGGGGGACCGGCACCGAGGACCGCGTGCAAAGCCGTCAGACACTTTCGTATCTGACGGCCTGGCCCTCCGCGGTGAGACAGATGTTCGTCCCACCGCCCACCACGCCGCAGTACTAACGGCTGCGGCCCCGCCGGGACCGCGGAAGGTAGGGAAAGCGGCAACGAAACACCGACAGTCCTCTCCCGCCGCGGCCCCGCAACTCCTGGGCCGCAGTGCCGACTCACGCCAACACCGCAGGCCCTCCTGTTGCAGAGCCCCCCCATAAGGGCCCTGCAAAATAGGCTGCTGCACAAGGGCTTCGCTGCCCAAAGCCCGAAGAGCAGCCCCCCTCTGGGGTCCACTTGGCTTCGCCGTGGTGTGGAGGCACCACGGGTACTAAGCCCCACCGCGACGACAACGCGGGACCCGTTGGTGGGGATACAATAGGGTAACCTAACTTAAATTACTCAAGTGATAAATCGATGAGATAGTATAAACAAATGAGATAGTTGTAGTACTTACTACTTAACTTATATGTCATTAGTAGGTACACATTGCAAGCAAGAGAACAACTACCAACAATCATATTAATAGTAAAGTTGTTCTCTTATCTCCTCCATAATGATAAAAAAAAGAAAAGAAAAGATTAACCTTAACTAAATTACTATAAAGTTTATATTTAAATAACAGCTATGATTCAAAGCGTCGCTTATTTGCAACCAATGTTAATATGAAGTTATCATTGTTCCATTTCTGTTATGGTTTTTTATAGCAATATAAGAATTGTTTTATTACCAAGAAATGTTTTCATATTAGTTTATTATCTTATAGTTTTAATTTCCAGGTGCTAATTTGTAAATGTAAGGGCCAGTTTCACCAGTTGCGAACAAGTCTCCGATAGGCTAATCGCAACTTTATTGACAGTTACGATGTCAAATTTGTATGCAAATTTATATAATTAACCAGTTAAGTGCTGGTTAATTATATAAATTTTCGAAACCTTATTAGGTACCGGCAAAATTAGGTCAAAAGAATCGTTCTTTTTTTTTTAAAAGAAATAAGAATATGATATTACTAAATTCAACATAATTGGTAGGTACAGTCGCGACCAAAAGTCCATAAGCAATCTCAAAAGGCAATAGTTTGAAGTGTAGTTTGACTTACGACCTTCTATTTCCAAGAAATAGAAACATGTTGTTAACGAATAATTGTATTTCATAATTTCATCCACAATGTAAGTGACAAGATAGCCGAGCGGTTAAGGCATGCAGTTAGATGCGTATATCAATTCACCGCAGGTTCAAATCTCACTTGGTTACTTTTATACTTTTTGAAGTTTTTACTCGATTAGAAGGAATGGGATATAGTATTCTTTATCTTGTTCACATTGTTTACACATTTTTAAATATATAGAAAATGTATGGGGTTTGATGGTGCAAAGGTGGGAGTCACGGGATGAAAGGCAATTGCATGGAAGTGTGGGAAAACTTAAGAGGAACCAGTATATATGTGCTAATATTGTAGGGTCCATGCGCATACGTCTACTTGACTGCATTGAAAATAATGGGGGTTATACGAAATATTAATAATGTTATAATTATTTAAGATTAATTTAAGATGTTTTGGTTTTACTAATAAGACGCTGTAACTGAATATTAGCACTTCTGTAAATATTTAATGATCTTCAATGGAGATTTAGTTTCCTTCTTCTTTTCGTCAAGACAAGCTGTAACCTCAATACATTTATTGTGACGTTACATTAAAAAAAACATCATCATAAAGTGTAAATCATAATATTAGTCTTCAATAAACGCTGCTGTATACCAATACCTATTATAAGTGGGTATCAACAATTATATTTTTGTTATTAGAACATCCTATCCTTGTGAATCAATTTAGTAATATTTGTATTATCAATGTTATGAATTGACTAAGTGGGTTACAATAAAAAATCTTATAAACGGTTACAAGGGCACTTTAGGCAGGAATGTGACGTCACAATTCTCTTTAAAATATATTAATTGTATAAATAAATATAACGAATAAACATTTTTATCATCATTCAACATAACTTTTTTATTTCTACCTTACAACAATGACAATAAAAAAAAACGTAAGTAGTTTAATAATAATAACATATTTAATTTATTAGTTATTATATTAATCAAAAATCTTATAAACGGTTACAAGGGCACTTTTTTTAATTTAGGTAGGAATGTGACGTCACAATGTTCTTAAAAGTTTATTAATTGTATAAATAAATAAAACGAATAAACATTGTTATCATCATTCAGCGTGACTTTTTTTATTTCTACCTTACAACAATGAAAATAAAAATAAAAAATTACGTAAATAGTTAAATAATAATAACATATTTAACTTATTAGTTGTTATATCAATATGTAACTATTTATGTATTGTATACATATATTGTATCGCAATTTAAGCATGAATACCTAACAAGTTTGTGCTTAATATGTTACAAATATTATTATGATTTCGTAAAAACAAAATACAACCACAAATCAACTAAGCTTCAAACTCAGATTTAGTTGATAGTGATCCCAATGTTTACCCGATATAGCTACCTGCGCATGATAGATAGATGCGAATCCAAAGAACCGGTCGCCACTGTGACGCGTTTAGTACGAATGGGACAACATTTCATTAGTGTGTGTTATCTTATAAACTGCTAAACACGCAAGCGACTTTGTTAGTGTGTGTACTGGCTGTATCGGGCTCGTAGCGTTCATAGCAATGTAATCCTTAGCGTGCCTATGGACTTCTGAGCGTTTACTGTACATACATAGTAGTATATACCTTTATCATATTATGGTGAGAATAATATTCTTACAAGTGATGATCTTCTTAAAGGTGATTGTGGAAATTCATGAGCATCTAAATAAAGAAAGAAAACTAGGCATTACATCGCTAATAGTACACAATACGTCAAAAATAAGTTTTATGCACATGTAATTGCCAAATTTCAACGTTCAAGGTTATTATTCCAAAAGCTCTACAGGTAGCTATAGCTTTAGGTAGAGCATGGACTGCTATAAATTAAAAGTGAAATCAAAGCCAACGTTTCAAAGTTCAAATAAGCCAACGTAGCAGACGTAGGTTATTTTACATGACGTTACCTAAGTCAAAAAATATGTTCTTTAGAAAGAAAAGCAATTTATTTCACCGAATTTTATTCCATATTACAATATCAAACATGTCAGAAATGAAATCAGTTTTAGTTTCTGTTTCATAGGCTCTCCATTTTTGATGTGAAACATATTATTTTCAATTTTTTGCACCTGGCGTTTGAATATATTGAAATATAGACAATTTGTAATATTAAAATAAATATTTTTGTACGAGCCTCGTACATCATGTCATTGCCCGACATACATATTTCTGCGGCGTCAGCAAATTACTTATTAAGTAAATTAGTCATATTTGAAATCAGTTCGCGTTCACGCTCTGTAATCCATCAACGTATCGCGTCTCACTTCATATCATTTATCTAATATCATTTTATCGATCAATATAGTCAGTCAAAATTTATAACTGAGTTTTACTGTGCTATATTCCTATCATTACCTGGTGTACGGACCGTACATCCATTTTTTTAAATTCTTTTATCACTGACTATATCGTCGCGAGTGAATCAGTGTATCGTAATTATCATTCGACTCTCTGTGACACTAGTGATTATCAGTGGATTTAACCGTTTGGATCAACCAGGTATCAACAGATACCACCCAGCGGAGGAGCAACAGCTCGAGAACAATAACAAGTATCAAGATATCAAGTAAGATCTTTCCATATTACTTCACTGAACTATCATCATGTCTAGTATGGAGGACTTATTGGCTAATCAGGAACGAATTTCACTTTCGATTGACCAACTAATTTTGAACTTTAAGAAAGACAGTTCAGTTAGGAAAACTCCTGATTACATCAAATGCCGTCTAGAAACACTAGAAGGTTACTGGGCTGAATTTCAGGGCAATCATAGAGACCTATGTTCATTTGGTACCAGTTCCCATCAATATTTTATAACCAATCAATTTGATCGTACCGGAAACCAGTACAATACTTTTAAGACAGTTCTTCAGAACTACGAGGTTTCTACAAAACCAAAAGAAGATACATTTCCTTCTTCCTCACTGCTTCGACCAGCTACTCCTTTAGCCACTGGAGAGCCGTCGCAAGCCCGTGGCAGCGACAGTAAAACCGACGAAATGCTACGGAAACAAGTTAGTAATTTCAAGGCATTTGAGCATACCATATCAAATATTGAGTTGGACTCCGTTTCAGAAAAGAGGGAGTTTGAACACCTGCTGCGTACTATACAGTCTCGTTGGTCGACCATCGACACTCTTCATTGGGAGTTAGATAGCGAGCTAGGGCAGAGGAATCCCAATTATCAATCTCATTTCTTTGAAGCAGAAAAGAAGTACAACAATATTATCAAGTCCGTAAATAAGAAATTATGGTCTGTTTCTCATTTTGAGAAGTCAACGCCAAGGCTTGACATTCCAAGCTTTTCTGGCAACTTTAGTTTATGGGTTAGTTTCAAAGACCTGTTCACTGAGGCTATACACGCTAATCCGACACTATCCAGTGCCCAAAAGATGCAGTTTCTGAAGTCGAAAGTAAGAGGTGAAGCTGAGAGACTCATCCAACATTTGCCTATCTCTTCGGACAATTATGCAATTTGTTGGGAGTTACTTAATCATAGGTACAACAACAAACGTTTAATAATGAGTTCTCTTTTCGATCAAATGTTTAACCTTTCCTCTGCTCAACATATTTCTATACAACACATCAAGAAACTGCACGATGTTACCCGTGAAAGTCTTAATGCTATCAAAAATCTCGGCATAAGCGTAGATTCGTGGGACCCTCTTATCATACATCTTCTTAGCCAGAAACTGGATTCGGAAACCCTAAGCGAATACTTAACTTCTCTAAAGGATCCCAAGGAAATACCCAATCTAGAGGAGTTTTTATCATTTTTAGAAAAGACCTTTACGACCATGGAAACTTCTAAGAGAAGGTTTGATCCAAAAACTACGCAAAATCAAAACCAAAGTAGTCACAAAGGTCAATATTCTAACAGCAAACCGTCGTCGACCGGACGTAACATTTCGCAATCACCAGGTAGCAAAAATGTTCATATGACGAAATATTATAAATGCGCTATCTGCAAAACCAATAATCATGCCATATTTAATTGTAATAAATTTCGCAATATGAATCCATCAGCAAAACGTAAAACGACCAAGCAATTACAGTTATGCGATAATTGTCTTTATTGCCATCATGGAAAGGAGTGTATTTCAGAGAAACGATGCCGCGAGTGTAATATGTCACACAACACATTATTACACGAATCATTTACGCAATCGGAAAATGATTCTGAGTCATCAACGCCAACCAATACTAACGACAGCTCTCCTAAACAGGGTCAGCAAAGGTCGGCTACCCGAAGCGCTCACGTTTCTATGCAATCAGAAGTTCCTGAAATACTCTTAGCAACAGCAATGATCAGGGTTGAGACGAAGGATGGTTCTTTCCTCACCTTGCGCGCACTTATCGATCAGGGATCACAAACCTCCCTTATATCTGAAAATGCGGCTCAACGCCTAGGTTTGCCGCGCAAAAGGTGTCAAGGAGTGATTACTGGTGTAGGCGCAAAACAAACAAATTGCAAGGGAACTATCAATATCAAATGCTTATCAATGAATCGGCACGTGTGGTGTAGTGGTTTAAGCGGTCGCCTCGCCGCTCTCCACTGCACTGGTGTTGTGGGTTCGATCCCCGCATGGGACAAATCTTTGTGTAATTCGCAAATATTTGTTCTGAGACTGGGTGTGCTTGAGTGAGTGAATGTGTGTATTTGGCCTTGTCATTGGGACCATTGGATAGTGTAATTGCTTCTGGCGTTCTATCTAATGTAAAAAATCCAAATTTATCTTTATTTATCTTTTATCTTTTAACTTCGAGTTTAACACCGACGTTATAATTATGCAAAATCTTATAAATAATCTGCCTGCTAATTCCTTTGCTAAGCCGGATTGGTCGTACTTAGATCACGTATCCTTAGCCGATCCTGAGTATAACGTAAGCCGCCCCGTAGATATTCTGTTTGGAGCCGATATTTATTCTTTCATTTTACTAGAAGGAATTTGTAGAGGCGAGCAAAAAGATTCACCTATAGCGCAGAACACGCGATTAGGGTGGATGTTATGTGGGTGTGCTAAGACTTTACAATGCAACGTCGTATTAAATAATTTAGACGAAATCCAAAAATTTTGGGAAATTGAGGATATTGCAGAAGAGTCTAACTTATCATCTGAAGACCAAGAGTGCATTCAGTACTACAAAAATACCACAATCCGTCGAGGCGATGGCCGATATGAGGTACGGTTACCTCTAAACACTAACTTCTAAAAAGTCCTGGGCACATCAAAAAATAAGGCAGTAGCACAGTTCAAATCGCTGGAACGAAGATTTTTGAAAAACCATGCGATGGAACAAAGTTATAAAGCTTTTATGAAGGAATATCAAACCATGGGCCATATGACGCTCGCTCCTCCCGAAAAAACCGCTGAAACTGCTTTCTATCTGACTCATCACGGGGTTGAAAAACCAGAGTCTTCTACTACCAAATTTAGAGTCGTGTTCAATGGTTCCGCTAAGACATCAACGGGATATAGCTTAAATGACGTCATGAAAAGTGGGCCAAACCTTCAACAAGACTTGCAGTCGCTTATTATTAAATGGCGTCAATATCAATTTGTTTTTACTGCAGACATTGAAAAAATGTTTCGGCAGATTTGGATTAACTATCAAGACCAAAAATTCCAAAGAATCATCTGGCGAGATGATGAGCAAGGTCCTATCAAAGACTGGGAGCTAACCACTGTTTCGTACGGAACAAAAGCAGCACCTTTTTTGGCAATGATGACCCTTCGACAGTTGGCATCAGATGAAAAAGAGAATTATCAGAGTAGTCCAGCATCCGAAGTACTGGAAAACTCATTTTTTATGGATGACCTTGTACATGGTTGCCATGACCTTCAATCTGCGAAACAATTACGAAGCGATCTTACCAGTCTATTAAAATCCGGAGGATTTAACTTACGAAAATGGAGATCAAATATTCCAGAACTATCAAATGCGAATCAAGAAAGTTTTAATTCCCGTCAAGTTGAGTCATCTAAAACATTAGGGCTCAGCTGGGATCATAGATTAGACGTATTTATGTTCAGTTCTAACATAGAACAATCTAACAAACCGGAAACTAAACGATCGCTACTATCAAACATTTCTAAGCTATTCGACCCTCTCGGTTGGCTTACACCTTTATCAACGAAACTTAAAATCATTTTTCAAAAAGTTTGGTTGTCCGCCATTCAATGGGATGACCCCTTACCCAATGACATTATGTCTGAATGGAGCCTTATTAAAGACGATATCAAAAACATAAACAAACTGCAAATACCTAGATGGTTGTCAACATGCGCACGCGATATCATCGAATTACATGGTTTTTGCGACGCGTCAACAAAGGCTTACGGTTGCATCATTTACTGTAAAGTAAAACAAAACAATCAAACTATCATAACACTTTTGACCGGAAAGGCGAGGCTTGTACCAAAATCTAAAAATATCAGCCTCCCGCGATTGGAATTAAGTGCAGCTCATCTTCTATCAAAACTAGTACGCAAAGTACAGCAGTGCTTGAGTACATACGAAATTAAATTATACGGCTGGTCTGATTCTATGATCGTTCTAGGCTGGCTTAACGGTGACCCAAGTAGGTGGCGGACATTTGTCTCAAACAGAGTACGTGACGTCACTAATATCATGCCGTCAGAGTGTTGGCGTTACGTTAAATCAGAAGAAAACCCAGCTGATTGCGCTAGTCGTGGGTTAACTGCCTCACAATTGATTAATCATAATCTGTGGTGGCAGGGACCATCCTGGTTACAAAGCTTTGATGGACAAGGCAAACAGCCGGAATATATCACAGATGTAGAAAGGAAAAAAGTTCATCAAAGTTATGTAGTAACTGATCTCCAAATAGAGAACAACATCATTTATCAATTGTTATCAAAATACAGCAGTATTAGCAAGATCATTAGAATAGTAGCATGGATGCTTAGAGCTACTAGTAAACAATACAAACTTCAGCATATTTTGACAATATCTGAATTGGAGAGCGCCGAAACCATTATTATAAAGCAAGTACAGCAAATTGAATATTCGCAGGAAATAAAAAACCTAAAAGATAATGGTCACGTGTCTCCAAAAAGCAAGCTATCACCGCTAACTCCCTACCTTGATGAGAAAGGAATACTGCGCGTTCGAGGGCGATTAAGCAACTCCACCCTATCTATCGAGATAAAACACCCTGTAATCATACCGGGTTCCTGTCGCTTTGCAGAACTACTAATAGATCGAGCTCATAAAGCAACATATCACGGTGGAGCCCGCCTCACGTCGGCATACCTAAGAAACAAATATTGGCTCGTAGGAGGGAATAAGATTGTGAAGAAACATCTTCGTAGATGCGTCGTTTGTAGACATCACGATCCTGTAAAACATGAACAAATAATGGGTGACTTACCTGCTGCTCGAATAACGCCTTCGCGCCCATTTTATCGAATAGGCGTCGATTACACTGGATTTGTTGATATCAAATCAAGCAAGGGTCGCGGCATAAAATCTACCAAGGGTTACATAGCAGTGTTCGTGTGCATGGTAACCAAAGCTGTGCACCTCGAACTTGTGTCCGACTTAAGTTCATCAGCATTTCTAGCCGCATTACGCAGAATGGTCGCCCGGAGAGGAGCGCCCTCTCATATTTACAGTGATAACGGGACTAATTTTGTAGGCGCAAACAACATTCTTAACAAAGAATACGTGAATCTTCATGAAATATTGGACGAAGCCTTTTATTTATCAATCACTGATATGAAGATCCACTGGAGTAAGATTGCACCTCTGAACGCGAGTTCTGGAGGACTGTGGGAGAGTAATGTGAAAAGTCTCAAATATCACCTAAAAAGAGTCATCGGTTGTCAAAAACTGACATATGAAGAGTATGCCACTCTCTTAACTCAGTTAGAAGCCTGTCTAAACACAAGACCTTTATGTCCGCTTACTGAGGATCCCGATGACTTGGAATATCTCACTCCGGCTCATTTTCTAGCCAGTGGTCCCACTAACTCTATCATTGAAACTGAAACAGACCTTCGAACACGATGGACACTTACCCAAAAGATATTTCAGGACATTTGGAAGAAATGGCAATCAGAATATCTAAGCCAATTGTCTACCCGTAGCAAGTGGCGTCAGCCAAAAGAAAATCTGAATATTGACGATATTGTCATAATTCACGATGCTAATCTACCGCCTGGGAAATGGGCTCTCGGTAGAATTATAACATTACACCCAGGAAAGGACGAGTTCGTTCGGGTTGTCAGCCTGAAAACAAAAAACGGTACCATCAAAAGACCGATTACAAAAATATCCAAGTTGCCTGTCCAAAAAACTGAAAAAGTTGACGGTGACCCAGAGTTTAAACAGGCACACTCGAATAACTGCGTCACAGAAACTATCAGACACACTCGCATTCCTTGCCTATACAACATTTTCAACATGTGCCTATTACTATTGTTTATAATAACAACACCCGTATGCGGCAAATATCAAATATCAAGCCTGAATGAAAGCCAAGGAATCTATTTCGATCGTATCTCTAACTTACGCTTAGAGCGAGATCAATGGAAGTTAGTTATCTACTACGATATGTCTCCCTACTGGCAAAGCGCTGAACTATTAGGCAAATATATAAATCACTTAGACAATATTTGTAACGATCAGACCAGAAAAAAGATATTGCAATGTGACGTAATCCTTCTTCAATTACATCATGGGCTCAATGAACTAGAACACTACAACAGTATTATGCTCGGTCAGCAAGGCCACATCGAGCGCCGGCGCGTACGGCGCGGTCTTATCAACGGTGTCGGGTTAGTTGCAAACAGACTATTCGGCGTATTAGATCAAGAATTCGCAGAACAGTATGAAAGAGACATAGAGTCTATCAGAGGGAATCAGAAACATCTTGCTTTACTGTGGAAGAATCAAACTTCAGTCGTAGAGGGAGAATTCAACTTGATAAAGAGAATTGAAACATCAATAAATAAACAAAGCAAACTCTTTAATCAACATTTAAATATCATCGATAGATCGCTAAACAGGCAAGCTGATGATTTATTAGCCATATCAATCGCCAGTGACTTTACTTTGTCGTCACTTATCGCACAAGGTATTCTAGTAAACCTGCAAGGAATCCAAAATATGATCATTGACTCCTTAACAGATATTTACTCTGGGAAATTCAATTTTCATCTTCTAACTCCTAAACAGCTCCAAAACGAAATGAATATTATCACCGGTTTGATCTCAAAGGACTTATCATTGCCCTTGACTAACCTGGAAAACATTTCAAAGATTTACCATCTACTTGCAGTGAAGGCAAGAGCTACAAATAATTTCATTATTTTCGAGATCTGGATTCCACTCGTTAGCAGAGATAACTTCGAGTTATATCGACTTATACCCGTTCCACAGCAGACAGAACATTCGATGACGAGCCTAGTGCCTGTATCAGATTACGTTGCTATTAATATGCATCAGGACTCTTATGTACCTTTAGGCGAAAGAGATATCATGACATGTTCCGAAATCGAAAAAGACGAAAATTTATGTCCTTTGCGGCAGCCTATTCACAGAATGAGATCAGATGAGCATCTGTGTGTCAAGGATCCTCTGTCTGAACAATGTCAAACCTCGACCATGGCATGTAAAGACTCATGGAATGAGCTACATAATAAAAACACCTACTTGTACTTCTGTTGCGGTCTTTGCTCTATCATTATCATGTGCGGGAATCAAATTACCGCCGAGCAATTACATAAGTCTGGTATCATAACAATAAGCGAGGAATGCATAATTAAAAGTGACAACTTTATTATTTATGCTCACCAAACTCCTTCAAATGCGTTAGAAACTGTTGCTGACGCTATCAAAATCCAGATTCCTCCGATCAACCATATCAAAAACACCCATTTACCAGTAGCTCAAGTCAACAATCAATCCATGTTCGCCGAACATGAAAAGTATTTTAAAGTAATCGACCAACAGATACAACAACTGAAAACAAGTGCATCTGAGGGTGTGCTGTCGGATCGTCTGACATATCACGACGTACATCACTACGTCGTCATCTACGTCGTGCTGTTTGCAGTATCAGTCATACTAGCAGTGCTGGTGTGGCAGCGCTTACGGACGAGGGCAGCATCGCCGCAGCCGTGCCCGGAAGTGCCCGCAGACGTGCTAACTATGACGGCGCCTCCCCGAAGGAAACTAGATGTCCAGTTTCAACAAGTGAAGAACGAACCTTCGGTTAGATGTATAAGTGAAAGTGCAGTGCATCAGTGTTGTGTTCGTAAAGACGAAAATAACAAATCGCGTAGCATGCGTGTCCTAGATAAGTGTAACTCGCCTGTGTTTTTTGATAAACGATTCGACCATACCATATAGTTATTATAGTGGCAAAGAACAGTATTTTGAACTAAAGTGTAATCTTTAATATTAAGCAAAACATTGTTCTATCATCTTGTAACTCATGTCACTCACTTATCATTTTAGTAGCATATCACCATCCCTATTTTCTCGCCCCGGAGTATGTACGAGCCTCGTACATCATGTCATTGCCCGACATACATATTTCTGCGGCGTCAGCAAATTACTTATTAAGTAAATTAGTCATATTTGAAATCAGTTCGCGTTCACGCTCTGTAATCCATCAACGTATCGCGTCTCACTTCATATCATTTATCTAATATCATTTTATCGATCAATATAGTCAGTCAAAATTTATAACTGAGTTTTACTGTGCTATATTCCTATCATTACCTGGTGTACGGACCGTACAATTTTAATATCTATTGTTGCCCTTGTTGAATATGTTATGTGAATTTTTAAACTAAAGCTTGCCGCATTCAGATAATAATGAGTAGATACGTACTTTAAATGTAGTACATCGTCAAAATCATAAGGACTATTCTTGAGCTTTAATTGATACACAATATCAGAGAAACCACGGATTTTTAACACGTCGGAAATCTAGGTGCATACATTGCTTATTTAGTCATAGCTTTGTTATACAGTAGCTGTGTCTCAGTATCACACTCCATGAAATCACCGTTCTTTTAAATAATTTCATTTTTGCATTTGTAAATTCATTTATATTATATTATTATAGTTCTCCACGTTTCCATATTTATAACCGATTGAAAGGTTACATTTTGTGGCCACTTGTGGCGTTTACAAATTAACGACCAAAATTTTGTAAACTTAATTTGTAGTTTTACACGTTTAAAAATTTATAGCAGTTTATAAGGGTAGGTTTTGCGGAAACTTGTGGTGTACACATATTTATGAATTTGACTGTACATACAAACAAAGACATACATTATATACAGGGTGGAAGCCAAGTGTGACGTCATATAACCAAGACACTGCACGCTAATTAACTAAAATAATACCGTCATTTATAAGCGTCCGCCCCGGCGTTAGGCTGCCCGCACGCCGCCATTAACTTGCGACTATGTACGACAATTAATTACGTTGACACTGATATTTTTCTAAACGTCTTGTTACGTTCTGTCTATGTATCATGGTAACATATTATTATGAACTAAGCACACTGCTCCGTAATTAACTGAGATAATATTATAATTTATTATGTGTCCGCCCTGAGGTGACGGTAGGTGGGGAGTTCTCAGTCATTAGTTTAGTAGACATGGTATTATTCTGCTTTGGATTTGTAGCTAGTTTAGACCGGCGATAAATTATTAAATCTATGTTAATCACACTAAACAGTTATGAAAAATAAACGATTTGAAATTGATATTTTTTTTTAGTTTTTAGACGTCGTTGTTAATAATCGTGTTACAATACATTTCATCGGGTTAGTTTTACATCGGGTAACAATACAATTCAGAATAAGACAGAAAATTGTTTTTTTAAATATGGGAGCAATAATCAAAAGTTTTTTTTAGTCTGTTATAGTAGCATAGAACCATGTTCGTAATGCAGTTTCATGCTAAAGTTATATTATTATCCTGGAATATTTAGGCAGTAGGTGTAACGTTTGTGCACCTTAGCACTTGCACACGCGTATCAATCTTGCGTCGCACGACAGCGACACGACACGACACGACACCGCCCAGGAAGCGACGTGTCGTGGGCGTGCGGACGGCCTGATGTGATTTAATTTAGATTGTTCTTCTGAGTTTGAATAATTTTGTATATTTATCCAACGTGGGAATTAAGTATGGTTATCCAAAATAACAACATACATCCAAGTTATTTCTGTATTTATAAAATTTTAATACAATATGTTTAAATTTGGACACCATAATTATGCAAATAAATTAGGATTTCACATCACATTGTATCATTTTTAACACGCTTATATTAGCTTCACCTGTATGTATGTATGTATGTATGTATGTATGTATGTATGTATGAATGTATGAATGTAAGTATGTATGTATGTATGTATGTATGTAACCGACTCCTTTGGACTCGATTTTGACCCACTTTAAACGGACAGATTTCATTAAAGATCGATGACAGTGCAATAATTCGATAAAAAATTAAAAAAAAAAAATAAAATAAAAAATAAAATAAAAAAAACGCTCTTATAAATAAACCAAACTAAAAAGTAGAAAATAAATAATAGTTTAAAAACCTAAAAAACACGCTTTTAAAGTACTTCTAACTAAAAAGTGAAAATAATTCCTAATATAAGCTGAAAATGGTAATGAACAAAAAATACTAGTATTATTGTGAAAAAAAGCGTGGGTTGCTCGATAGACGAAAAATATGGCACAGAGCGCCCCACGCTTTTTTACTTTAATTCAATCTAGAAATACTTTTTAACTACCTTAAAATAATACAGTAAGCTCCTTATAAAAGTTTACTTTGAAATTCAATTTTTGTGAAAGCCTCCATTAACACTTTTTTTAATATTGTGAATGAATAATTGTTCTTTTAGCAGTCGAAGGCTTTATTCCACTTTATTAGAGTCAAGTGGAATATTATGGTGTTTACGCAATAGTTTCAATCAATTCAACAATTTGTTACCACGCTTTGTAGAATTTAAATGTAGATGATATTTTCATTTAACGATATTTAGTAACTGGTTTCAAACAATGAATAGTTCATATTTATAGTAACTTTCAAACAGACAATATGCCATGGTTCTGAGTTTAATAAGTATTAAAAAAAAACGAATTCATTGCTGAAATTATGAAAGCCATACTGTATCGTATTTATTTCTGACGTTTGTTCAAAAAACGTTTAGACATTTTAGTACCAAAATGAAGTAGTTATTTCAACAATAACGCAATCAAATAAAAATACACTACCGAGCAACTAAAATACATTGTAGGAAGGGAAGTAGTATCTTTGAAAGTGAACCACCATCAATCTTTTGTTCGTGACGGCGACAAGCGACGTCTGCCGTTGAATCTAAACTATGCATAGTTCAAGAGCTGGTGGCATCGATTTAGTGCTTATTATTTAACTTTTTATACGACAAATCAAATATTAGTTAAGTTTTTGATTTAGTGAAAGTCTAATCAATTTGTTATAGAGTGAAGGTTGCAATGAAATAGTTTCAAGCCTTTAAAAATATTTGTTTAACTACTGCTGTAGTTAAACAATTATTTTTAAAGGCTTATTATATGCTTATAATGTTGATAACTTTTGATAGAGGTATCTTTCCTACAGAAGAGTAAGTGTAATGAATACATCTTTTCCTGTTTAAGAGTTAATTGCGGTACATTTCCCGATGTATCCGCGTCGCTGTCACGTCGGGGACAAACGATATGGCAGCGACGTAACAAGACAGATGGTATAACGCATTGTTTATTTCCTGATTGACATACCATAGTAAAATGGCAAGGGAATTTAAGGAAAAAGAAAAACAGTCAATGCAATCAATTAAGAAAAAATTAATAAGCATCAGATGTGTTAACATTGTTTGAAAATTCGTGTATGCAGTTATATGTAGTTGAAAGCCACTTTATAATCTAAAAGTGTTTAACAATGAGGTTTAGTCTCAATTCCTCAGGTGTTAGATGAACCATATTGGCAGGATAAGCAAATAACACACAGTGTCTTGACTTGTGTCACTTTACAATTCGGTCAGGTTATATTTTATAGGTCGGATAAGATCTATCCAGGCCCTTAGTATTTAAGGCATTACGTTAATACTTTCTGCAGAATAGAAACTTATGAAATGATCTTTACATACAGATCATATAAAAATACATTTAACTTAAACTTTTTCTCCAAATCGTATTAAAACATCTCAAAACCGTCTCAATCTCAGATATTTAGTAATCAATATTCAAGAGGCGTTACGAGTATTGTCTACTACTCATCCCTTCACGCCGGATTTTATAAATGAGCTACGAGGGGTGCACGCAAATTGTTGCTCGTTACCCAATTGCCATATTACCCTGTATTACCCGCATTACCCAGTGTTACCCGGTGTTACCGAACACGTTACATTTAATTACCCTGAATTATTACAAGGCGTACGTACATTCAAGCCTGAATTGTTAATATTGTATTAAAGTGGCTGTTATGTTTAATATTTATGGCGCACAATTCCGTTATGTATATCATGTTGCTGTAAAAGTTTTATTACGTATATCCTAAAATTGCAAGGACAATATCAAGATATTACTTAAATACTCCATATTATTATGATAATTAAATATTATTTTTCTATGACATATTACGATTTCATAAGCGACTTAATAAATTACACGTATTTTTACACGTTGAATGTAAAAGTTTGCATGGATTTGCATAAAAAAACGTTAAATAAACGTTTATAACGTTATCCTCGTTAACTGAACCCGATACCTAACAAAGAGAATATTCATCATCTCAGCAATAATATGTCTTTGCAACTACCGTTTTATATCAATTCAGGCAATTCTCAATAGCAGCATGGAGTTGGATTTCTGGCCGCAGTTGGAATAAACATAACAGGTGGCATTTAGGTGTTGAACACTTGGCCACACCCTTCTGGGTCGTAAAGGTATGATGTTACGTTTATGCTATGTAAGTACTACAAGTAGCTATGTAAGCAGTAACATACACCACATACAACCATAGGAGCGTGTGTGACAGTTGTGAATTCCCGTGCGTTAATCGATTAGCAAATTAATCATGGAGCGGTAATTATGTCCTCATTACGGATGTACGGTGATGGCTGGTACATATTACTTGAGAAATTATGGCATGTTTTGATAAATGCATTGAGACCCACAATAATTTTGCCCGGTTCTACCTTCGAAGCTAATTTTGTGTATATAAATTGATCTACCAGGGAAATTCCTCTTTGTACGGGCTCCGTGTTGCAATTCTGAAAGAGAAACTATTGGTAACGAACTTAGTGCAACCTTATTTTTATAAAAATATGGTCGATATTTGATTGATAGAAATTCAAATTTAGTGTGATTCCATAGATGGAATACGAACTGTGCGTTTCCGCATTAGTACAATGCGGGTTTCATCAAAGCAAGTCAAAAGTAGTAGACTGCATCGTCACTCACCATCAGGTAAGATAATGGACAAACGTCCACGATATAAAATAAAAAACCGGCCAAGTGCGTGCCGGGCCACGCGCAGTAGGGTTCCGTAGCTAGTCGTAACAACATATTTCGACTTAAAAGGGATTTACTATCTGTATTAAACAAGTAACATCTTCATACAAGTCATTACTTTCAAAGGTTTTTGTAATTTGCACGAATTATTCTAAGTAACTGCATTTTACACTTTGGACCCCAATTACTCTAGAACTAATTAAGTTAAAGTAACCGCTATAGTTTTCATGAAAAGTTTATTACATATACTACCACCGTGATTTTTTTCAGATTTTTTAAGCTATCGGTTTAGCTTTTAGAGGGGGGTGGGACGCCCTACTCGTACAAAAATTTGCTCTTCAAAGTTAATTATCTCGCAAACGGATCCCTAAATCAAAAAACTGTATTAGCAACCCCATTATGTTTTTAAAGACCTATTCTAACGATACCCCACACTATGGGGTAGGCGACAGAAAAAATATCGTCCCCACTTAGGCTTCGAAACTACTTGACCGATTAGAGCTCGTGGCTAAGTCGAAGCCGCGCGGACCGATCGATCTTGCAGGTTAGGCAATGCTAACCGCGGTCGGCCGTTGGATGGGTGACCTTCTTAACATAACGAATTTTCCTCCGTGCATCGGATGAGCACGTTAAGCCGTCGGTCCCGGTTGCCATTTTGAAATCTATGGCAGTCGTTACTCTAGTCTTAGTCTGACAACTAGTCTAACAATGAGTGTGTGGATGGCAGGAATGTTGAGGAAGCGAAAGAAGTATGTAAGGAGCGAAGCACATGGCGTTCCATCGTCTCTGCCTACCCCCGTGGGATAAAGGCGTGATTTTATATATGTATTATGTATGTTTATTTATGTTTCAAGAATTTTGAACGAAATATTCTGAGTAACTGCATCTGACATTTCGGACCCCTATTCCTCTTGAACTAATGAAGTGAACTTATCCGCTATAGTTTTCCTTTAAAGTTCATAACATGTACTACCGACACAATTTTTTTCAGATTTTGGGATCCAGTAGTTTAGCTTTAAGAGGGGGGGGGACGCTCTACTCAAACAAAAATTTGCTCTTTAAAGTTAATTATCTCGCAAACGGATCTCTAAATCAAAAAACTGTCTTAGCAACCCCTGAACGTTTTTAAGTCCTATCTAACAATACCCCACACTATGGGGTAGGCGACAAAAAAAAAACATCCCTACTTTACATGTAGGGGAGCTACCCGAAAAAAAAATATTTTTCCAAATTTTATTCTACGACTTTCTTTGTATAGTTAACATACATGTTTATGCAAAATTTCAGTTTTCTAGCACCAACGGTTTCGTCGCTATGCTTCGGACAGACGGACGGACAGACGGATATGGCGAAACTATAAGGGTTCCTTGTAGGTACTACGGAACCCTAAAAAGGCTGGCTCTCAAACAGACATAAATTTTTATTCTTTAATTTTGTCATGCTATTTAGATGGCAAACGAACATTATTCTTAATTGAAAATGTAAGCTTATTATCGTTTTGTCTTCTTTATTAAATACAGGCCGTATTTAATAAAGTTTCTTTTTTCATTGTTCATGTTGATATGACTTCCAGAATATTATGTTGTGTAATATCAGACATATCTCCTATAAAATGTAGGAAAAAACAAATAAAAACGTTTGAACATTAAAAAACTCAATTGAACATTATAATGTTACATGGTAGAGTGACTATCTCTCGAAGCACGTTCAGAACAATAGTGAGAGCTGGCACGGCACGCGCGCAGAGGTTAATTCGGGAGTCGTTCGCAACGGCTGTGGCTATTCATACTCACGATCGAGGAGTGCAGCGGGCAAATTGTACGCAGACTGTTTGTTCTATTAATGAACAAGCTTTTAATTACGAACCAACGTTATTTCATACTTGTACATTCCAGAAGTTTTAGAAAAAGTCTGTATATTTTAAATCTGCAGTATTTTTTACTAGAAACTAGACACTAATTCAAACTTTTTGTAAAAGTAATTATCAACTGCTTGATCTTATCCAAATAACATCCTCGTAGCAATTATACCGTCTTACCCGACTAAGACAAAGCCGAAGAGATTTTGGAAATTTATGTATGAGTGCATGTTAAGATGTTCCACAATAGCGCCTAAACATCTCGATGGATTTCATTGATTTACGTGTCGATATATTTGTAAAAATGACCCAAGTGACATAAGCTATATAAATTGTATCAAATATTTTGCGACAAAATTTAATGTCAGATTATAACTTAAAAAAAAAATAGTTAATCATGACATGTTTCATATATAATAAGAGGTATTGGCGAGCATAGATCAAATATGAATATTATTTTGTATTTTAAGTCAAAATAAATATATATTATACGTTTAAAATACGTTCAACAGTACGCGCGGTCCAGTCGTTTCAGTTACATAATTATGTCGGTAATCAAGTAACAGATTTTTTAATCTTTTAATGTTGTTTGTTAGCTATAATAATAGCATCTTTGAAAAATGTTTCCATCTTTACTCAAATTATTACCAAATCATAAAAGCCCTGAATATTTTCAGGATTGCTATACCTCACACTAAAGCTCAATAATATATTTTCTTAAAAATTACAATGCAGACAGTCTATTTCTATGCCCAGCTCTTTCATACCCAGATTTGTCCTAAGCTTCGTCACAAAAGATAAGTAAGTACAGTCAGTAAAGAAGTAGCTATTACAAATATATATATTTGAAGTCACTTTTTTTCAAATTCGTAATTATTTCATGATTTAATTTAAAACTTTTAGCAATCAATGTTTATATTGTGAAAAATGTGAGTCGTAGCTGGTGGTACGGCAGTTTTAAGAACGACTTTTGTTGCTGACTGTACACAGTAAATAATCTCTAGAGAATGGGATCACGTGCTCAGCCGCTAAAAGAATGTTCAAATCCTTTTACATTGCCACACGATATATATTCAAAGGAGCCTCCAGGATTAATGCCATTTTAAACAGAGGCTTTAAAAATGTGCTTGGTTATTTATCGTTTTATCAGTTCTGAGTTTAAGGGCCACCAAAGTCAAAGTCAAATAGTTTCTGTTTTAAAACACCAAATGGCTCTTGAACATGTCAAAAAACATTACAATTACAGAGCACGTATAAATAATCTAAAGAATAAATTAAATTAAAATACTAATCAAATTAATATTTTTAAATTACCAAAGCTTAAATCAATTTTAACCCAACTGTTTAGGCTTAAATTAAAATCAATCTCGATGGGTATTGCATTATTGGACAGAGCTGGTGAGAAACCCATGAGCATCCTTTTTAACCGACTTCAAAAAAAAAGAGGTTCTGTATTCGATCCGTATGTATGTATGTATGTATGTATGTATGTATGTATGTATGTATGTATGTATGTATGTATGTCACCTTTTTATGTTCGCGATTTTCTCGGAAACTACTGATCCGATTTGAATGCAGATTTCGGTATTTTAATCCTTGTGTTTCAAGGAAGGTTTTAGTATATAATTTATCATAATCTGATAAAGATCTTTGGAGACAGGCAACGGAACTCTTCAAAAACGAATAGCTAATGAACCACGTTTTGTGCAATCGTGTATCTATGTATTGTTTTCACCACTACATAACATAACATCATGCCTGTGTATGCTTTGAAGGGTAAGCAGAGACACCCTACTTACCTACCCTTAAAGTACCGAAAGCTCTTAGGTTTGGACGGGGCTTACGTTTCAGCATATTTGTTATTATCGTAGTGATAACTTATGATCATGAAGATCTCAGAAAGATTTTTTTGATAATATATAAGGATTAGATAATAAAAAAAATTAATAAAAAAACTAATAAAAAAAAAAGAATATTCTTAAGAGCGTATTCTAAATATTATAATATTTTATGTACTAATTTTTTTCAAAGAAAAAGGAACCGCCTTCAAAAACTCAAAAGTAAAAAATAAAATATTCGCTAAACTTTGCTTACCTTTATATTAATTTGTTTAAAACAATAAACCCAAATAATTATGTTATACCAATTATTTATATTTTTTTGAAGTCGGCGCCAAATTACAAAATCAAATACCAATTAAAACCGTATTTACCGAAATAATTGTTGAAAAAATCACAAAATCAAATACCAATTAAAACCGTATCAGCAATTATGTGATTTGGCGCCGACTTCAAAAAAATATAAATAATTGGTATAACATAATTATTTGGGTTTATTGTTTTAAACAAATTAATATAAAGGTAAGCAAAGTTTAGCGAATATTTTATTTTTTACTTTTGAGTTTTTGAAGGCGGTTCCTTTTTCTTTGAAAAAAATTAGTACATAAAATATTATAATATTTAGAATACGCTCGAGTTAAGAATATTCTTTTTTTTTTATTAGTTTTTTTAATTAGTTTTTTTTTTTCAAATAATAAATCATACAATTTTGTTTGTTTTCGACCATACTTCTGGTAAGTGTAAGCTATTGCAACACCAAATCTTTATATAAAAGAAAATTATATAACATATTTTACAGGAATAATCACCTTATTTCATGGTCTAGCAACTTTGCTGATCGACTGCGCTGATTACCATGTTAATAAATAATTTGTTTTTAGGTAATAAATGATGACCCAGTGCATAATGCCAGGAGTATAGCAGGTCTAAAAAGCGATATTCTATGAGACACAAATTATATAGAAATGCCTCAACCAATGATAGCAATTGAACAAGTTAAAATAAAATATGAATCTCTAAATACTACTGCCTCGTTGGTCCAGTGGTTAGCGTATGCGCCTCACGTTTCGTCTCGGATTCGATTCCCAGGTCAGGATAAATGTTATTTGGATTTTTCTGACAAGAAATAATAATAAAGACGTGATTTTATATGATGCTATGTTAACATATATAAAATCAAATCTTGGTAAATAATTACTGGAATAATGTCGCGGCCACATCTTAAATTCGCTCACTTTTTTACACATACATGAAAACGTTCCTACTAAAAATCCAATAATTAATGTTGACTCACACTACACGTCCTGGACTACTGTCTAACAGCGCATATTGCGTCAGTACCATCGCAATAACCACAACGGTGTACGTGCTAATAACTTTAATAATGTCATAATTTGGAATGTTCTTCGTGAACTTTATATAGCCTAATTAGTTGAGAAACGGGCCAACAAGCTCGTCACCGTCTATTATTTAATGACGTCATCAAACAGCCGCCATTTTGGAAATTCATTACCGTTCAAAGTTGAGAGGTAATGTCAATAAAAGTCAAATTTCACTATTGGTTGTTTCTTGTGGATTGAGTAAGAGTTACTCTAAGTAATTAATAGGATACTTTGAGGCTATTTGATCACGTATGTAATTTTTCATATTAATTGTATTATAATAATAATCTAAACGTGTCGTCAAACCGGTTAAAACAGTAATCACGTTTGCCGAACAATTTCATCATTGAGGTCATTCAATTTGTCGGGCAAACGAGGCTTTTTCCGTTACTGTAGATTCAGTTTTTTATATATCAATGCATCTATGTATTCCATTCAATAAAAACATTATCCTATAAAAAAAATAATTTGCCATATCTGTGCATTGAAGATATTTAAGAAAAATATAAAAGGGGCCTTTTTAACAGTAGTACAAGAGAAGCCAAAACATATTTTTTTAGAATTTTGGTACGTCTGTCCATCCCTCCTTCTGTCCGTCCATCCGTCTGTCAGTCTGTCTATGTTCATACGCGCATTACGCAAAAACTATTGCATAGAATTAAATGCCGTTTTCACATTTGTGTAGCTGGAGCTCTAAAAAATATTATACTAGAAGCCGACTAGAAACCCAATTTAATTGGAAAAAGGCTCAGAAAATTTAAAAGCCACTCTCTAAAGGAGTACATTTGGTTTTGAAAATGTAAGAGGGAATTTAAGTGCCTCAGTTTTTTAGGAAATAAGCATGGTAATATTGAAATCCTCGCGGACAAAGTCGCAGACAAACCAACAACAGACTTTTAAATAAATGCCTCTTTATATTTCACGAGGTTTTTTTTATTCGATAAAAACTTTAATTATATCATTCTTAATTGCAAAATGAGCAGTGGTATTAAATTCATAAGAAACAAAATATTTCACATAGGCTGGTGACAAAGGCAATATAAATTTTATCAAAATTTCATGTACCAAAATTTAAACGTCAAATTCTACCATAAACAAGTGACATAATCATGACGTTTTTTTGTATCAAATGAAAGGTCTTGGCGAGCACATTACAAATATAGTTTAAATGCATTCAGTTTTCGCGGTCCTCTCTGTGTAGCAAACCAAGATTAAGTACAATATTATTACGTAGTCAGGTTATAGTATTTAATTAATTCTTGTTTACTATGCGGTCTACGAAACTCTGCATTGCGCGTAGCCTACACGCACTTATCCGGGTTATGTTAAAGGGCTTTATTAAAATTGCCTGAGTCAAAGGTAAAACAATTTATATTGTTTATACAATTGGTGAAGGTGTGGGGGGCGGGTGACAAATGACATGGCGACTGGACATAATTATCCTGTTAATGGATCCGAGGGTTGATGTAATCGGTCGGGGTGGCCACTCCAAAGCCACTGGGTAAATAATAAACCAGAAAAGATACCATCGGTTTTAGGGCAAATTATCAAAATATGATAACCCATTGACCTTTTGACATCATAACTCTTTTTACTGGAGTGAATCATAAACTGGAATATTTTGTCATGAATTTATATAATTAGTGTCGTCGCGCCCTCCTGCTAAATAATTAAATTAATAATATATAATTAAATGTTTCTATACCTAAGCAATACCCAAGGTTGCTTGTGCCCTATTCATCAAAGTCTAGCTTTTGCCCGCGACTTCGTCTGCGTGAAATTAGTTTTACTTATTAAGTAGTAGTTTCTCCCGCGCTTTGACTCGCGTCTAACCTTACTGCTCTACTCCCGTGGAGTTTAGCGTAATAAACGCGTTAAACGTCCAAAGACCTTTAATTAGAGTAAGACTAAGAAATACAAAAAAAGAAAGATTTGAACAGTAGTTTTCGAGATAAGCGCTATCAAACTAACAAACTTTTTCCGCGGTATCGTCTGCGTGGTAGGTACATTGATAAAAAGTAGCCTATGTGACGCGCCTTGTAGTCAGTTACCTGCATTAATTGTTTTATTAAAATCGGTCCAGCCGTAACGATTAGCCGGTATGAAACCGACGGACAACAAAATTAAAAACTGTATTTTAGGGAAAGGTATCGTGCAAACAACTATAATTTCGACACTTCGTGGTCGTCAAAAATTCATAATTAAAACTTTAAAAAATTATCGAATATTAAGCAGCAAAAAAGTCCTAGAGTGGCGGCCACAAACTGACAAACGCAGCGTGGGACGGCCTCCCGCTAGATGGCCGGACGATCTGGTCAAGATCGCGGGGAGTCGTTGGTTTCAGTCGGCCAAAAACCGCACGCTGTCGAAATCGATTGGTGAGGCCTACGTTCTGCAGTGGACGTCTTTGGGCTGATGATGATGATGATGATGAAGTAGAGCCCTGGTAGAGAATACATTTGCCATTTAATCTACCTCAGCACTAATTTGCGCATAAACGTATAAAGTTTTCAATAAGTTAATAAAAATTCAGCAGGAACAAACAGCGATAGTCGAGTGGAAGACCGTAGAACTGCGAAGTTCAAACCCACGGCACACACCTCTCGTCTTTTCAAAGATATGTGTGTATTTATCATATAAATTTATCGCTCGCTAACGGTGAAAGAAAACATCGTGAGGAAACCTACATGCCTGAGAGTGCCTAATAAGTGCTCGAGGGTGTGTGAAGTCTACCAATCCACACTTGGCCAGCGTGGTGGACTATGGCCTAACCCTTCTCATCATGAGAAAAGGCCCGAGCCCAGCAGTGGGACATGTATCTATTAAATACAGGGCTGCTATTATAACAAAAATGACAACTAACACTAGAATTTTCAACTGCAACACAATATATTCTTGAATATAACCAAAATGCGAAAAGACGCACTTTCCTAATGTCCTCCATTTCCTGTCCCTGTCATTCACTAATCTGCTCTGCTCTTTTTATTAATCGTCGTAATAATAGCGCGTCAGTAGCGATGTGATTGACCGAACTGATTATAGCCTCGCCGTGATAATTTACTGGTAGTGTGAGCAATGACTGAATTAGTTCACCATATATTATGTCTAGAATACATAATAATAGAAGCCATTTTAGTATTCGTTTTTAGAATTTTGCCTAATGTTTAAATAAATTTAACGTAAATTTAAAAATAAATTCCTTATTTGCAGATTCAATAAAATGAAATAAAATTTGTCCTCCTTGCCATACTAAAGGTTATCAATACACCGAATTTGACCTTTTCAATAGTAATTAAAACAAATCAAGTTAATCAAAGTACCTAACTTTTTGAATAACATTAAATAATGGAATCTAAACAGCGAACGTTTAGATATCGGTGTAGTTTTTGATAACATTTTACCAATTAAATGAGTTGTACCCTGTTATACAAGTTAATAACGGTTTAATGGGTAATTTCGGGTAATTATTACTTTTCCACTAGAGGTTTGGAACGGTTTAAGGACGAATTATTTAAATTTGACCTTACACCGTTTCAAACCTATGTATTACCCAATATATTTTATGTGTTAAAAAAAATAAATAGAATTTGATAAGTTATACAGTTTTATACATTTCAAGGCGTGTAAATAAAAAAATACATACAATACATTACAAAAAAATTAAATATAAGTGTAAAAAGGTCAAAATGGTTCTCGACCTTTATTTTTCCTTTTCTCACCTTAACTCACCAAGCACAGTTTTGTTTAATATTTTGACATAAATCGTAAATTATGATCAACATACAGTCATAAACTCAAGAAATGATACTTCTTATTTGTGGTCAATAAGCCAAAATTTGCTACTTCAATACGTAAGTGGTGGTTTTAGACACATACGTGTGAAATCAGTGATGTGACAAAAGCGCAGAAGATTGGGTGGGATAATGCGTCTAGCCCTGCCACCCCGGGATTGTAAACCATTCCCGTTTTAAGGATCCCGGGTCACTTGCCATTCAAGAGGCCTACGACTCCCGCCTTATAGAGATGGAGGGTCAGCAGCTAATGTTTTTGTCTCTATTTATACTAAATCCGAATATTTTTTGTGAACTGTCAAGATTATTGCCTGCTCTCCTTTTTTGAACGTCGTTATGGTATTAATATGTGAATATTAGCGATAATAGTAGCAGCTACACGATGCACTTTAGGGTGGATTTTTGTTAGCAAGATATAAATTTAGCCGTTTATAAATTACAATGGCTTTCCCCTATTCATCATTAATTTTTTTTTAAATAAAACTTAATATTTAACAATCACATTTTAACCACTTAATCTAATTTCATTTCATTAAAAGATAATCAGTAAACGTCCAATAATACCGGAATCACAGAACAAACTTCTTGTCCAACAACTCATTATACAATTAAACATCACACATTTACTATAAAATTACAAAATCACTCCAAACGTACCAAATATTCCTCTTTGCCACAATTTCATTGCACAGATCGATGAGACCTACACAAGTTAAATAAAAGTTTTCCCGGAAAATACGGAACTCTGCCGTTTGAAGCGCTTCCCACAAATTAATATTAGTTGGAACACAGGATAGTTATTGTTTTCAACAAAAGTCAAAACGGAAAGTGTGAAACTTGCTCTGTCTGTTAAGGTAACATTTGCACCTCGTTCCGAATGAAACGCTATCCAAAAGCAGTTAAGTGAAATGTTTTATGGATTTAGTACTTGTTTATAAGTCTGGTTTGATATATTTTAAATGTGAAAGTTTGTGAGCAAGCAT
Source organism: Hypena proboscidalis (assembly GCA_905147285.1). Lineage (NCBI taxonomy): Eukaryota > Metazoa > Arthropoda > Insecta > Lepidoptera > Erebidae > Hypena > Hypena proboscidalis. Next base: position 553,271 of record LR990127.1, read on the forward strand.
GTATGCTACTTTATCACGCAAAATAACTAAAATAAAATTTTGCGCACCTTGTCACGTAACTTCTATCTATTTTTTATTTATCTCTATACTACGCGAGTAGAGCCGCAAGTGGAAGCTGGTCGAATTATAAGTGAACTTAATTCTTGAGTGAACTAATATTATTTGAGCCATGAATAAACATAGTAAAAACTTCCTTATATTGTTAAAATTGGGTCAAATCATTCAGTTTTAATCTAGAATAAACATTCATAATTTTGCGCATTGCGCTTAGGAAAAGGAAATAAACCGTTCCTACTCTCAGCCAAACAAACTTTGAGTTATGATTCTATAAACTTGAATTACATTCCGGATCGAACTATTAATAACCCAGTTTTCCGTGTGATCGAATTCAATATTATATTAATATTACAAATGAGTTCAAGTCAAAAACACAACAGTCATTAAATCGTTTGGTACAAACGTAAAAGGTGGACTGTTAGGATTATACGAAACATTGCCGTGCGTGAATGTAGTAAGGGGCAGTAAGGGGCAATAAGGGGCAGTAAGGGGAAGATAGGGGCAGTAATGGGCGGCCCGCGGTGAGCGGTCGCTACACCATGCATCACTTGTCATGCATGGAAGAGACTTGCTCGAGGAAAACTGCCCTCGCGTGGTAAAAGGTAAGTAGCATTACGTATCACTGTTGTTGGTTGAATGAAATTAGTCACACGATCACGAACCGTATTAAATAGCTCACTGTGTATTTTTTTTAGACACACAGTGGTAGTTGTATTTTTAACGGGCTTCCTATATTTCTGCTGTAAATTCCATAAAATATACTGGATAGAATGAAAAATACGTTAAAAACGTCAGTTCTATTTTATTACTAAATACAAAATTTGCTAATTCTTTGGAGTTCGTAATAGGTAAAAAAATAATTCAACCAGTAGGCAACCATTCATATACACACAACATAAAACTGACTCAAAGCTGTAAATTGTACGCTTAATATTTGCGCCAATTTATTTTCCTTTGAATTTCGTCCAACAAAATGAGAACTCAAGTACGTATTTTATTTGAAAACAAAGATATGGCAAGTAGTTTGTTCCGAAGCACGTCCGCTGTCCTCGGTGTGGAAGCAAATCTAGATAAGTCGCCAAACAATGAATATATTAAAACGAAACAAATTGCATTTTAAAAAGGCGTATTACACGAAACGTTTCCGTGTGTCGCGGCCATAAAGCGCGGCGCTTCCCGGGGCCGAGCGGGGCCGGGCCGGGCCCCGGGCCGCGGGATTGTCGGCGCAGTACATCACTAGTGACGAGTGAAGAAAGCCACGATTTACATATTGTACAAATGTAAACTAGTGGACTGACTCGACTCTCTTCATACTAATTTACAGTTGCATAGATAAGAAAATTTAAATGTTAGCATAGTGTTTGAGTAAAAAATAAGGCATTTAAAAATACGTAGTTTATTAACACGTCCTTAACATGCTAAGTAGAACACATCCATCTTCGATAACAACAGATGTGAAGAGATCTCAAGTTATTTTGTTATGAGTAAACTAATACATGCGCAAAATATGTATTACTAGAAAAAGTGACAGAAATGTTACAATCTCGAATAAGTATCATGTCCAATTGTCGTACAAAAATACATACATAAAGCATTCATAAATTAGGGCGAGTTTCCTCATGGCTCAGTCACTCGCCGCAATTCAGTGCAAACATCACACAAAACACAACATCAAAATATTTGAGCCACAACTAAACATTGGTAGTGGAGGCATCCGTCAAGCACGGCCGATTGCTCTCTATGCGATTTGGAGCGGCTCCAAAACGCAAACACATGCCACAGTGCAATCACAGAAGGACCAGTCTAAGCTCTAGCTTGGTACAGTCAAATACAAAAATATTTTAACAAGAAGATTGAAAGAATATAATTATAAACATGACAATATCATTAAACTATATAATTTAGTAGGACTACGAATAGAGTCCCAAAAAATTGTTTACTCCTAAATGCAAACAAATGTAAATACAAGTCTACCCATAAACAGGAAGAATTATGCAATTTTGGATAATTTAATTAAGATTATTTAAAAAAGTCAGCATTCACTTTGAACCTACTACTTTGTACATTCATCATTGTCATTTAAATAATGAAATAAAGAGATAAATAAGCTAAATTTATGTACAATGAAGCAGGCTTAAAATGGATAACTGCTTTAATGTAAATTTTATTAGTGCTTATGTTTACTATATCTGTATAAAATAATAATGCTTTTTATTTACGCAAACAATTGACCATACATGTTTGATTATTTAGATTTATTTTAATGGTGTAAATATGAATAAATAATCATGGTAAACCACTATTTGACGGCATATCATAAGTACACACGCAGTAATTATTCGCTCGAGCTTATTTATCATTCAGCTCACAATTGGTTTAGTATATTGATTAATAACATATATAAAAACGCACCTTCTGTGTATCTGTTTTGTGTGCCGCATTCACACACTTAGCCACGTATATCTGCAGTATAATGACATTTTGTGAATTCTTTCGTCATTTTCGAGTGTCAACGTGAAGTTTTGTCGTAAATATTCTGTGAATTACTGTCACCTTTGATTCAGTTCCATGTTTGATGTTTTTGTTGTTATATAACAATCTGAAGCGTGTTTCGAGTTGTCAGACAGCTGTTCGTTGTCTTGTCATATTTATATTATAATGAGAAAGAAAATATAATAATAAATAAATATTTATTTATTTATTTATTTAACTTATTGCACATAAAAATAGTACATAGGCGGACTTAATGCCTTATGGCATTCTCTAACAGTCAACCTAGGGTGGTGCAGAGATAAGCATAGGTAGGTGCAGATTATACAGAGGAATAATTATTGATATGTAAATAGAAGAAGTTAATATTATAGAAAATACGTAATAGAGATACATAATATTGAAAATAATAAATATATAATAATTTATAACATAATAAATACATACTTTTATAAATAAAATATAATAATAATATATACATAATTATACAGCCTTACAGGAGAAGTTGATAATTATATAAGATAAATAAGATATATTATGATGATTTTGCCAATTGCTCAGTCAACAGTTTACGCACGTTAAACTTAAAACTGTAACGTTAAACTTAAATATATAATTAATCCATAGAAAACTGTACCTTGTTAAAATTGAATTTCTTATTGCATTGTTAGTGATGATAAATTTCAGGTTTCTACGACATTTCAATGGCACTATTTGAGTGAATAGCCCTGTTAACTGCTATTAATCAAACATGATAGAGGGCTCATGGAGCTATATACAATATGAATTAGAAAGGATTTTATTAAGATTAACGACTTTGGCTAGAGTATATTTTTTGTAATTGATTTAATTATAACATCACGTCTCTATTACCCAGAAGCGTGTGGCAGAGGTGTACAAATCGCACATTACACCTGTTAAGTTTAGGTCCCATGGGTAGAGGATGAGCCTATCGCCATCCACTGGGCACAATTCCAACTCCGTGCTGCTATTAAGAAATTGAAAACCACTTGGAATTTAATAATGTAGATTTGCTAAATACCCGGACAAACATACCTACAGACAGAAAGATCAAGACATAATAAGACACAAATTCAGGCAGTCAAATTATGCTTGGCAATTGCTGAAGTCCCGCTACTAAATTACAATGCCATCAGACGCCAATCCTAAACTACTTAAGTAATTGCAGCTAGGGACGTAACTGCCTATAAATGTCAAGTACTATATCCCGTCACATTACAGGACCGTTTTCACAGATCTGATATGATGGAGGTCTCTAGGACATTTAAAGATTAACTAAATGGTACAATTTAGACTGCTGAGTAATTTTAGGAGGTCGTGACTAAATAAAAGCTGATAAATTGTTCACCGGGGTTGACCACGGATGGGTCACCACAATAGGACCATTTTGCACGTTTGTGTCATTTAAAGAGCTATGACAACCGTTAAGAGTCAGATCTCAGTCAAGAGTAGGTATCGTATCGCCAGGTCTGAGTTGTGAAGGTCTGTTGACAATCGCACAATGTTTATTTTCTGCCGAATCCGTTGGGCTACAACCTGATCCCCAATATATTTGGGAAAAAGCCTCCAAAAAGATGAGTATGAATTTGAGCAAATTTTCCTTCAGTAAATAACAATATTCGTATGTGATGTGTTTGTTTGTTCGTGAGAGGTCCCGGGAAGCGTTTATTAATTACTTTACCCAAAGGGCTCGCTCTAGTGTACATTTAATTTAACTTTGTTTGATCAGTTTTTAATTCCGGGACTTTTGTTTTAAGTGTCAGCATATTGAAACTGGTAATATCCCTGGAACGCACACATAATCTATCAATGTCATTTTATAAATACCATGAAGGACGCCTTCAACCTTCTGACACAGGGAGGATATGGCATTAAGATCAATGGCAAACACATTACTTACCTTCAGTTTGCCGACGACATTGTAGTTATGGCAGAATCGCTTGAAGACCTAGGCGCCATGCTCCGTAACCTTAGTAAAACCTCCTAACAGGTGGGTCTACAAATGAACATGATCTACAAGATCAAGGCAATATGCATTTTCTTTGTGCCACTAGTACCGACCGCTGTTGGGAATGCCATTTAACTCTCGAAGCTGTAGACGAATATATCTACCTAAAACAAACGGTTCGGTTGGGTTAGAGCCAGCTTCGAAAGGAAAAATCCTGTATAAAACATTGATTGATCTCCTATAAAAAATATGTCATGACTCATAAAAGTAGAGCTTAAATATTATTTGGCAAGCGAGTAAAAGCCAACCATCTCTGCGCTTAAAAAAAGCTTTCGATAAAAATACGTGATCATTTAAATAATATGTACCTTTTATTCAAATACGGATATAGGATAAAATCAAATGATGGGGAAAAGATGAAAGGTAAAATTAAATATCAAATTATTTCATGTCACAGTAGTTTAAATTCCTAAGTCAAATGATATTACGACAACAAGCGTGACATCACCATGAGATCTTATTGCCACAAAAATGTTAACCAAATTTGATAGCTCTAGACACAAAAAGGTTCCAATTCTAGATTGCGAGGTAATGTCAGAAAAGGCAACAGACAAAATGATTATTTATTGTCGTCTATTATTCGACACGACTAAACACATTATCACTTTCAAAAGTCAACAATATATTCTCTACAGAGTTACCTACCACGCTATAGATAAGATAATATGAGACATAATGAAAAACAAAAGACGAAAGAATATGTTTTTTATAACCAAAATAGATTATGTAGCGGTGGTACGAATGCAGTTTACCTACAAACAACTTTACAGATGTCCCTTGCAATCAAAAGAAATCCTGCGACAACACACAACAGGACATTATACATTATAGTCATAAACAGGCACAAAGTCAGGATAAAAATTAAGCGGTATGGCGGTGGAGAAAAAAAGGAAAAGTAATAATATCTGTAACTGCAGTAATGCCGGACGCTTGTTGACCAACTTTTTTGTTACCGTTTAAAATTTCGCTTCGGTCGACGAAAAATATTCGTTAACGAGCGTCCTTTGTGTATTTTTACTGTCTACAGTTATTTCCAGGATTATACCGTTTATACAGTCCAAAACGAACTTGGGGAAAATGATTTCCAATCGTTGGCTATACATTGATGACCCCTTTAACCACAATATATATTACAATACTGTTATTTAATCTACTTAATAGTTTTATGAAATGGTATTCATTTTATTTCATATAATGGTTCTAATATATCGTTCTAAATGTGACTGCTCTCAGCACTTTACGGGTAATGACATTTTGTTTGTATGTACACGCCGCAAGTTAATCATTATTTATATTGCTTTTGTTTAAATATTATTTTATGATAAATTTCTGATAAACTGACATGCATGGAACCGCCGATAATTAAAAACCTTCATTGCATGTTTCCCAATAAAAGCAAAACATTTAATTTGCATTAAAAACGCTTTCGTAGTACCATTATAACTTTTGTCAGTTGTTCCCAATTTACACGAGATAAGCCAATAAAAGTTAAATGTTCAGTTAAATTTTCATTAAGAGCCTCACGCACGTCGAACAGTCGAACAGCGATCGTTATGAGTTAATACAGTCGGAACGTTTGTAATATCGTTTAATATGATAGACTGGCATAAAGCGGGTGAGTGCGCACGTCCGATTGGGACGACGCATTATATCACCCTTAATTATTACTTTAATTGGGAAAACTTTAGTCATATTGTTATGCTTATTGTTTTGGTTTGTTTGTTTATTGGATATTTACGAGACATTAATCGAAATCTGAAATACTAAACATAATTAATACCAAAAAGGTTTTAATAGCTCTTTTACAACTAGAGAGCCAAAAATATCAAGAAAACAGAGTAAAATTTTTGTCGCTATGAACGTCAAAATACGCCTATGAAAGTCAATAATGCTTACATAATTTCTATATTTGTATGTGTGGGTGGAGACACGCTGACTTTTCATATTATTATGAAATTGATAACTAATCCGTTCTATCTGTTCCTTCTTTTCTCTGATTAATACTATATCGTTCAAACGAAAAAGCCAATTTATTTCTATTACTGTGACCCCAATGTTTTCACATTTTACATTAATGATCTATAAAAGTCATTATAAAGTAAAACATTATAATATTATTTATCATCACATAACCAGCAAGAAGGTTTGTTAAGTAATAACTGATTGATTCCGTTCAAATAGTAAAGACAGTTTAATTCATTGCATATATCAGTGGAATAATAAAGTGGAACACAAAATTGTATTTCGTTTCTATAAACGTTGTTTCTGCATAGCTATTTCTGATTCCGTGTATTTTTTTTTATTGCATAGTTTTTTGTTTTATATTCACGCGTATTGGTAATTAATGAACAAAACATGCACTTTTTCTGCAAACGAGTTTTTTAATAACACAAAAAAACCAATCAATTCTGAAATAAATTTTAAACCGGTCTGTTTAGTCGTGACCTACTTTCCAAAACAATATGACTGAAACGCAAATCCCTCTTTTAAACAAAATTAGAATTGTAGGGTATAAAATTTCGTCGGTTCAGACCCTCTGATTGGTCTTTCAACCTTTTAATTTGTATTGAACAGGGTCACACGATAGCTTAAAAGGTTAATAGGAATGGGATAAAGCTTTGATATTTCATTATTTTCAGTGACGTCACATTTATTTGAATATAAAATTGTGCCCTACGAGAACACTATTAAGGTAACTAATATATATATTATACATATTATACCTAATGGTAAGTGGTAACTATAGCCCATGAACGTCAACAAAAGCACATTGTAGCCTCATGTGCCAGTAATTTCAGTCTCCGATCTCACCACCAGCCAGAACACAGTAGTGCTAGCACATATAGCACATACCTATATGTGAGACGGAGATGCTGCCGCCCAAGAACTCGTTCACAAGAGCTCTACCACCATTATCATATATCTTGATACTTCAATATTTAAAGTTTTGCCTTTTTTTATAGGGTGATTTCATTTGGGTCAATAGTAAAATCCAATTAATTAGTATTGCCTGCCGGCTGTTTTGCCTTCCGGAGACAAGGCTATATTTCTGAAACGCAGTTTCATTTAAATAATTTTACATTCGCAGAACCGAGCCAATCATTCAATTCATTTTAAATGATTTGGTGCGTCGCTTTTTAGAGATATTATTATCCATTTTTGGCTTCGGAATTCAAATCCACAAACAGGCATCCCATGGTTACATAGTACACACAGCACAGTATTGAATAGGGTCATAAATTGTAATGTTCGTTCATCTCTGAACAAAATATTGAATCATGTACAAAGGCGAAAAACGACAAGGTTCTGTCACGTAAAATATGGAAAAGCTTCTTATAAAGTAGAAGATAAAGAATATCTTTCTTTGTCAACTAGATTATTCAAAACTGGCAACAATATGATGTTTGTAAAGCCGGCAGTCGTACGGCGTACAGCGTACAGCCTTCGGGAACGGGGCCGCTTTGGAACTGCAACAAAACTGATACAAAACTACCAACTACTTTGTTGGACTTATTTCCATATTGATCTCGAATCGGGATAATATACAATTGAAAGATTTGCTACTTAGTGAGAGGATTCGAGAGCTATTCAAATCGAAGGATGGGTAATATCCGAGAGTTCTAGCGGATCGGTAAATACTACTAAGCAAAGTTTATTTAGTACAAGGAGCAATATTTTCAGATACGGATAATAATATTCCCGATAACGTCATGAAGTATAAAAAGGTACTCTGGTAGGTTTGAGATCGATACTTCGAAAAAGATTATAGACGAGGGAGAATCTGAAAATAATACCGCAGCTTTGTTTCGGATAGTACTATGGGGCTCAACAACTAACCGAGATATACTTTTTACGTAATAAAAAAGAATTATTTCGGTTGTAATTTTAACGGAGCTAGAACTAACTCTTGCCAAGGTTGATAACTCGGCTTCCCTATTGTATTCTATCCGTACAAAAATTGTCACTTCACTATTCACCGAAGACCGTAAGAACCAAAGAACCCTAAACATAAAGAATTCGTTCAAAAACAAAACTTTTCCTTCGCACCTCGTTCACCTAGTCCTTCGAATAAATTCGTGGCTTGTCAGAATATAGGTTAATGATGATCCTTGGTTAGTTGGAGGTCTGTGGAGCCTGCGATAGACCATTACATAGACGTATGTATGTACCGGGGCGATTTACCACGCGCCCAATATAAACGCGAGCGTTAAAAATAATGCTGGTTAGAACATAACGGGTGTGGTGTAAGGAATAAGCTTGGGATATTTTTCTTACTTATATATAACAACTTCCTTCTTCACCGGGACCTCAAAATAGACGTTGCTCATGAACGAAGACTTCATCATCACGTCAACATCGAGGCAATCCAACTCCTCAATAACACGGAACTAGTGAAAAGACTAAAACAAACAAAACCATCCGAGTTAGTGTAGTGGTAAGTGTTAACTAAACAAGTGCGATAAGCCTCATTATAAAGAACACATGAACAAAGTGTCTTCCGCTTAACAAAAACTAAGTAAAGTGTTAAGGGACACATTCTTTGATTATATTATTACTTAGCAATTTAGGTTAACATTTTATTACTTATTAGTCTTGATAGCCTAGACTGTAATGTAAATAAGATATCATAATTTTAATAATTGATTTCTTATAAAATATATAACAACTATGCTTGTAGTCTGCCTTATGACAAGCAGCAAATAACGACAGAACTCACCAATAATATGCAACAAAATCAAGCCACAATATTCTAACACTACAACTTGGGCAACATGTAAGTGTGACGGTGTTACTCCTTACCTTACTCCTAACAAAAATATCTTTACTAGAAAATATTTAGGTTAAATTCTATTTAGGTAGATCAAATTCATAGTAAAAATATTAAAAGTTCGTTGGAATACTGCAAGTCATATTTTTTTGCATGCCCATACAGATGAAGGAGAGGGCATGCATTAGGTGTTCATAACTATTCTTCAATTGTTGAGATTTGGTAACAGTTTTCCAAAGCATTTCATCAATTTAATTCTTACTGGGCAAACCACTTGTCATGCGCGGTCTGTTTGACCGACGACATGAAAAGCTTATGGTTCTAGTAAAAGTTGATGTTACTAGATGGGTCAATTAATGAGGTGACACCACAAACATATAGATAATAATAAAAATAAACAAGCCTAGGTAACTAAATACCTAACTAACTACCTACCTTAGATGTATTTCAAAACATAATTCGTACTCCTCTAACCTCCCACAACTTGCGGCACTAAGTTATTTTTATTATTTCGAAGAGCGATGTTTATGAGTGCATAAAGCGGGCGGGGCCGGGCAGCCGATAAGCGTATGCCCGGGGCAAACACATTACGTCGCATTTTTTATTTCTCGCAACTTGCGAAATGGTTTAACTACCGATATACCTTTAATGGCTGGTTATTCGCCGTGTGGTTTACGCCAATGGATGACGATTATGAAGGATTATACGATTGTTTTTATGTACTACTTCCAATATTTTTTGGGAGTTTCTTGAGTTTTCATTTTACCTTCATGTTCGAAGCAAAACAGCTTTCGACTTACTGAGACTAACGTGCTTGAGTTAGTTGCAACATATTAAAAACTCTACTCTACTCTATATATATATATAAAAGCAGCTTCTAATCTCGATTATTCTACATTCTAATCGCCCTACATTGGCGCTATCGTCAGATTAGCAGGCTCCAATAATCCTTTTATACAAAAATCTGGAGTTTGAAAAAGAGCCTTTAAAATTCATCTCACGCAACATAGCGCAATAACCCAATGCTGAGAATTATCCGTCGCTTTGCTGGCCAGCCAGTCGCCACGGTCCGGCCACCGGCCAAAACGGCCAGCGACCAACGGCCGTAGCGTTCACACAATAAACACTGGAAATTGTTCGCCATTTGACACGGTCCACGATAACCTTTCCTAACTATTATTTTTAAGCTCTTTTATATTTGGTCAATAGGCTTTTGTTAGTGACTTTTTTTGATTAAGCGTCAGTTGTTTTTGACTTAAACATTAATAAAGCCTTTAAACAAGTAGTTTTATTTCGGTGGAACACAAATATAAAAACAGTAAAAGCACGTCAGAATAAGCGTGTTAATAAGTAAATTTTTCACTAAAAGCAATTTTTTTAACAGCAAAACCATTTCGCATAAAATGGTGACCAATGTAAAAAATGAACGGATAAGGGAAGAATAATATCGAAACAGATGGATGGCCTGAACAAAGATTGATATGAGAAAAATTGAATGCTGAGATGACGAATAAAAGGGATGGTTGGAAAAACGAACGCTACATTTTGAAGAATTTGCAGGAACGAGGCAGTTAAATTATCAAAGAAAACTGACCAAGTGCGTGCATGCCACGCGCAATAGGGTTCTGTAGTTTGTAGTTACAATATATTTTGGTTTTTGAAAAGGTTAATTATTTTTATTATTTTCTTCTTTATTCGAGTCGACGGCAAATTTCGATTTTGTTTGCGTATGTGGCTACCTGTTAGCGCGTCCCTTGTATGAAAAAAAAATATGTATTTGTATTAAATAAAGATCTGCATGAAGGTTACTTATTTAAACAAGTAACATCTTTATGCAGATATATTAGATTGAAAAGTCTGAAAAATATTAAAACACATGGAAATGGAAACAAGAACGGTATTATCGGTTGCGTTCTTCAGGACTATGGTGCAGGTGATGGGACATAAAGGGCATAAAAGAAGGTGAGCCATTGTAATTTGTAGAGTGTGCGTGGGCTGACCCCTAATTTTTTTTGAACGGTTGATATATAACCTTTTTGCCTGGATTAACATATAAACTACTTTTCATTGACGTGCCTCTCGGACATAGCCGCGGGCTGTAGCAAGTGTTCTTATGTATTATACTTAAATACTATTACATACTACTATTAGAGTAAAGTTGCGATAACTTAACACCGACTGAACAAATTTTGATTGAATTTTGCAGGTAATAGCTTAGGACCTAGATTGACAAAAACTTCACACTTTATACTTTTTTTATCTAGAATAACACAAATAAAGCAACTGGCAACATCATGTTAAACTACTTACCGTATATACCGTTGTATACTTTACCGAAAATTGTAATTCGTAAATAGGCAAGAGTTTGAAAAAGGTGCGGATATAAAAGTAGATAACTTTATTAGCTTTTATTACATTAAAAACATGTTTTCTCTGCAACACACCGTTTTCGAACTATTTGCGAAAAACACAAAAGTGGGACCTTATAACCCCACCCTCTCCCCCCACTCCACCTCACCTCCTAGGCGCCAGGGCTTGAAGGATGTTTACGCTCTTAGTACCCTGAACAACTTTCTCAAGAATTTTCTTTGAGGCTCACACCCCCTAAAAACACTTTTAAGCCATTTTTCGGTAGATTATTAAGTGGCTTTTTAATTCAAAGCTCATAATACTATTAGCATAATTAGTGATTCGCGGCAGCTTAACATGTTAAAAGCTGTACATAGACAAATAATACACGACTTCAAAGGCTCGTGTGCGGGGGAGGGGCCCGAAGGGGAAGGAGTAATCCTATTATATCGTTATTAATACCACATTTTGATGCTTTCTACGGAGAATCACGATTTAGTGAGCATTCAATTGATAAAAAAGGTTTTTGTGTATGTCAGTTATTTAAACTAGGTTGGATTTAATGTTTTCCAATTTTGTACAGCCTTGAAAGTGGTTTTTGACTTATTTTTTAACAAGATGTTGTTAATCGTTTTGTATAATAATATCGTACAAACAAGGAAGAGTGTAGAACCTAAACTGCTTCCTAGAGGTATGCCGTTGAAGATTGGGGATTCGTCATTACCATCTACACTAACTAACTGTGCGATGTCAGAGTTAGCTTTTGAACAGATCTAATTGTGTCACTCCGACACTAATAACGATAAGGTAACGAGATTTGGTTAAATAAAAATGAGATGTTATTTTGAATAAGCATGACCGCAGTATAACTATTACATAACATTACATTACGCCTGTGTTACCCATAAATTAAATTAAAGTAAAATCCAACTCCATACTGCTATTGAGAATTTTTAAAAAAGAATGAATATGCTCGATGATGCATGTTCTATTCGAAATAAATATATAGTATTTACTGATTTCATTGTTCGAATTTATTTTGTAACATTACAGGCAAATGCTCGCGGTGAAGAAGTACCTTTACTCAACTAAGATTAATTTCATCCACACTCATTGGTTTAGCTCTTGCATGTTACGTTTCCTACCTACGTTTCTGTAGCTTCAGCTACGAGTATTTATATGGCAGGTGTGTTTGCAACGAGACATCACACATTTAGTGTAGCTTTAACTCAAAGTTTTAACGATGATGAAGCATCACAAAGTGACATAAAGCACAGGTATCAAGGTGAACTAATCCGCACTCAGCCTTGGGCCTTAGCACGTGTTGAAACGACGCAAATATCTTTTTACCGCCAAAGAAATAAAATTACCCCGCGGCGGGGCGGGAGGGGCGCCCGTGAATCCACCTTTTATTTTTACCGCCCTTTACTTTTTATTACTGCGTGTCGTTTTATACGTATTTGCGTATGTCCGATACCTACAGCCTCGCCGTACTCCTGTTAAACGCACTGCGCAGAATTGCTACAATTTCGCGTTAAATATTTGCGAAATGCGAAATATTTTGCCTTTCCTCTGATGCCGCTGTGTATTTTACAGACAAGCCTCATTTTTTTACTCTTTCCGACGGTTATCGCCGATTGGTCACGTGTCGGTGTTCTTATTGTTGAGCTTTTCGTTAAATTGTTTTTTTTTGCAACGGAAATTCTGAAAATATTCACGGATATGATGAAAGGTTCAATATGTAGCGAGACTGTTTGGATTATCTGGAATATTGTTTTTTTAATATCTCGCTCGGTTTGTTACTTTTGACAGCGGCATGTTTGTTTACTCCGGACGCTCAAGAATATTAATAGCTTCTTCGTATTAAATGTGTTTGATGTTGGCTCGGCTATGTTAATGCATTTTAATTTGAAAATAAAAAAAAAATCTAAGTTACCCGAAAATAATTGTAAAAATACTGCGTAGGGAAGTTTACATATATAATTGTCAATAAATAAACATCAGGCCGGAATGTGAGCGCTGTGTCGCGAATAACTTTGTCTGCAACTCTTTGGAAGCCTTTGAGCCGCGCCCCCTGGCGGAGGAAGTCAGAACTTGTGACCTGGGTAATTAGGCAACCGAACGAACTTTAGGCCTATGCGGGCTAAAACTTAACTATACCAACCCAATCTCGTGGCAAACACAGTATTATTGAAAGTTTATCTGCTAACAAGTTATATTAAAATACTCCCGTTTTTTTGTAGTAGTGTGTAGTGTTCACTTTATAGAAATATTTTATATATATGTGAGTATCTCAACCAGATGTTTATTACAATATTATATCAACATAACAACAACCTTCAAAACAACAAAAACAACCAAACCAGAAATAAACATGTTATTTACGTCCATCGACAAAAGGCTTTATTCCATAGCCTTCGTAAACCTTGAGTACCCTTAAGTCCTACATAAGTACTGCGTATTAAATCTCAGAACACAGCTTAGAGCTGCCATAATATGCAAATTATGCAGTGTATAATAATACTTCAGGGGTTATTTTGCTTATGATTGTCCGTTCAGAACTTATTATAAGTGAAGGGTGTATCTTGACTTCTTATTGCTACTCGAGGTTAGCCTATGCGACCTCTCGCCACAAGGCTTTGGGTTTGATTCTCGATTCGGGCAAATTATTTGGAAATTTCCCATCGGACGATTCTCAATAGCAGCACGTAGTTGGAATTGTGTCTGATATTCTCACCTCCTATCACATGAGACCTAATCATATCAGATGAAGTGTAGGTGCGATACACTTGCCTCACTGCTCCAGACAATATACACGTGATTTAACGTTATACTATGGAACGATTCATGCGAACTGGCAAGGAATAGAATGTTCTACCTAATTCTGTGTTTTCATATTAGCTAAATTTAGATCTCTTCAAACTAAGGGGGCATAGGCACCTCTTAGGTAAAAGAATTCTACTACTACATAAATAGAATTCAGCTGAAAATTTTGTGTGTGACGTCACATGATCCATCACATCGCATTTTCATTTATTAAAAAAATAGAAATACTTCCGTGGTTTTGCTATTCCAAGATCAGTGCAGAATAAATTTACTCGCTAGATCCATTTTTAAAATACAAAATAAGTAATTATTATAAAGGACCAGTCTTTATTTAGAGTACATTAAGTTTCAATACAACAATAAAATTTTAGACGACCGGGTAGCGGTATCGGTTGTGCAACTGCCTGCTACGCAAAGGTCGCGGGTTCGATTCCCGAATTTAATAAGTGTGCATGAACATGGAGGTTTGTCTTGTTCTGTTTCTATATATAATAATTATGTATTTACAAAAAAAGAATACATATTTGTATGAGTATTGGTTGTTCTAGTACCCAAAATACAAGCTCTACTTTGACTACGACTAGATGACGTTGTGTGAAAGTTGTATTTCATATCATGATCTACTTATTTCACTACAACGTAAGTGCATGTCTAAAACAGCGGTGTTATAAGCGCACGCTACATTTCGGTGCCAAATCCGCAATTTCGACTATCACTACAATTGATAGAATATGTCGGCCGTGTCATGTGATTTGGCTAGTAATATCGATAATGCTGGCTCATCATTTGAAAACATTTAAACGTATATACCACCATTCATTCGTTAGCTGTTTACTCCACATTAGGTTCAGCTTTTGGTGCACCATTAAGGTGCACCAAAAGCTGAACCTCAGGCTGCATATCCAAAACTGCACTCAGCTGGGTTATTATGTATTTTTGAAAAAAAAAACTTTACCCGCGCATATCTTAGTTTTTGACGAATAAGAACATACTCGTAGCCTTATACAGGTGTTTTTTTACTGTTGACGACTTCTTTGTGTTATTAGCGTCCGACCGACGCACCTCGCAAAGCGAAGACGAACAACTTTAGAATTAGCATTTTTTGCAATGAGATGAGATAGATAGTTTTTATGATGTGTAATATGAAAAATAAAATGTTTTTACCATCTTGATATTATAAGCATATTTAGATACTTATATCCATACATGACTTTATATTTAATCAGTATTTTATAATAGAATAATGCATAATTAAATGATACATTATACAAAAAATACAAAATAAAAGAATTAATGAAAGTCACATAAATAATGTAGTCAGAAATTGCTTTTATAGATTAAAAATTTGATACAGGGTCATCTAACAGTAGAATTAAGGAAACGGTTAGTTGATAGCTTAGTGCTATCTAGATTTAATTATGGAGATGTTGTATTTGGGCCGTGCCTGTTGTCTCGTACAGCCGCTTAATACAACGCGTACAAAATGCATGTGCCCGATACTGCTTCAGCATACCACGACGTTCTCATGTGACTCCTTATTTGAACCAGAATAATGTTTTGAAAATGACGGCTCGGAGGCAACTTCATTTGGCAAATTTATTGTTTGGTATTTTTAGAACTCACAAGCCGGCATACTTGTTTCACACTATAAACCAGAAACATGAGTCCATCCGATCCTCAACTGTTCCGCTTTTCATACCTCGGTATAAAACCACAGCTTTTAGGGGATGCTTTAGATATGCTGCCACCCGTTGTTGGAACAACATACCGCCTCCTTTAAGAACTGTAAGAGGTCCATAAAGTTTTAAATATAAATTTAAAAAATATCTTTTATGCATACAAAAATCTTCTATACATTAATGTGGTATATCAACAAGCAAGCATACAAACTTATATATTTTTTTTAATTTCATATATTTATTCATCCTTTTATGTATTGTTTACTATTTTATTAATAATACAATTGCCAGTATTTAACTATTATTTTTCATTCTTGTTTTTGTAATAATATAAATTCCTCAGTATTTATTTAATAACTTATTGTATTTATTTATTTATAAAATAATTAGGTACCAGTTGAAAACCAGCGCCAGGCACCTGTGTCTAGCAATATGCTGAACTGGTTACCAATTTGGTAGTAAGCGCGAAACACTATAATTTTGAGTGATATTGACTTTTTATGTATTAAGACACTTCTTATCTGTTATTTCTTGAATTTTATCAACTGTATCGTTTCTTAGCATTATGTATAATTATTCTATTTTTGTTGTGTGTATCGTGTACTTCCAAATAAATGTATTTTCTTTCTTTCTTTCTTTCTATTAAAACATATGACTCAGGTGCATATATGTTAGTACTAACGCGATAGATTACAAAAGCTACGCCAGGAAAGTAATAAATAATTCCTTCTTTGAACCACGAAGCATTCTTTCTCCGCATACAAACACTCATGAATTTTCATCCGCCCCATAAATCGAACTCAAGAGAGACGGCGATATTGTTCATCTTATTCATCTTCCTAAGGTTCTCTCCCACTAGCAGTAAAACATAACTGGGGGAACATAAATCGTGGCCATTGGCAGCACGGTGGGAACAAATTAGTTAATACATACTTTTCGCATAAATATTATGGTTTCGTATAAGTGGAAATGTTTGGCATTCTCCGTCATCTTTCTCGTAAATGGTAACTATTATATTTGTGCCCTCTTCGCTATGATTGTGTTTAATTTTTGATGTTTTCTCATTTTATCTTTCGTTGTTTTTATTTGTTTTATATTGTCATGAAGTTTTGAAATTGTATGGGTTTCTAGATTGCTATGATTTTTATATTCTGCATTTAACACAAAAGCTTAATATGATAAAGCTTGATTCAACTATTTTTTTGACTTTCTAAGCAAAATTATATCAGTATAACGTTGGTATAGATACTTGTTTGCTGTCTACTCTTTCGAGGAAAAAATACTAAAAGGATTTAAATAAAATTCAAGAAAAGTTTATTAAGTAGTTTTATAACATATAATTTGACCTGCTTGTAATAACGGAAACTTTTAATCACATAGAAAATTAAACACTAAAACCTAAACTTTCTATTTCGACGATCAACAAAAAAAGATATACTTTTAAATTTAATCCATATGAATACTTTCATTCGAGTTTGTTGCCCCTAGCTTTTCCAAAACTTAGTGGGAAAAGCTATTGACAAAATACTTCAAGTATGAAAACCGAGATACGCAAGTAAGGAAATAAATAAATAAAGTAATATGGCTTTTCTCCCAGAGTTCGCGGAGCAGTAACTTTGGAATCGTCGAATGATGAAGTTTCACCTTCCGTATTCCCCGAAAGGTTTACATTCAAAACATCTCAATATAACGAAGTTAAGTCATAACTGTCCCGAGCCTGACTACAGATGCTGGAGACCATTCCAATAAGCATGGGGGTTTATGTCCCGTGTCAAAATTAGGGGTGTTGCGCTGTGGAAACTGAATTTTGTTAACACAATTTAGGTAAAGCAACATCAATATTTGTTATTAATTTTAATGATAATTAAATTTACAAATGAACAAGTAAATAACATAACATTTTAGTGCGAAACAAACTGTTATTTGAATTTTGTCACTTTGAGTAAATAATATAATTAAATATGAAATAATTTAATAATTAATATTATATCATTATTTTAAGCCCCAAGAGGCGTACGAGAATTTAAAATTATTAATTACATACAATAGAATCGTTTTGATATTTGATACAACACAACATTATTTTGAAAAATAAATTTACGAGAAAGAATAATTATTTACGGGCTTTAATATTAACTAAATATTAAATCCCGAAAATTATTATTATTTTTTGTTATTAGTGAATAATAAATCATGACATTTTAGTATAATTTATTGTTTATTTTCTCATCTATGAATATCATTAGCAAACATCAAACCAAAATAATACATTATTATACATTACTTCACCCACACATAATTCGCTGTAATAATTAATTAGTTATTGGTGATTATGGCTCCAGGCACGTTAATTGTGATCAGTGTGGCATGATAGGATATTAATAACCTACCCGGGATTTCTCGGCATCCCATTCAGGACTGCAATTTGATATTAGTCAGAAATATTATTGTTAAAAACTAATGTTTTTGAGGGTAACTCAACCAAATAACACAACAAAACTACATCGCTTAGATACCAAAGAAGGATTTGATTTCACACCCACACTTCTCCTCGAAATTTACTACAAACTTATATTTCTAATTTTTAAATTATTGTTTAACCTTAACACGAAGTTTTTGAAATATTATTATATTTCAGCATTCAATAAATTAAACGTGAATATGTGTACAAATACAGTTTGACATAAAAATAATCATGACAAATGATTTGCATATTACATCGGAAGTTAGACGCGCCGGAAGTGGCGGAAATAACAGCTAGTTTGTCACGGCCGCGGCATTGACATGACAGCGATACAGCGAAGCGACGATTTAGTTAAATGATTTCGGCTTGCAGGGTTGCTGGTAAAAAATAACTACGCGCTGAATACCTCACCACCATAACCTTCTCCTTTTTTATATTTTTATATTTTTATAATGATGTACTATTTTGTTATGTTATGTCATGTTTTACAAATGCACTTTAGACCGTTTTCTGATGTCTCGGCGCGGTAGGTAAAACTATATTTTATAAGACAAGATATTTTTTTAAATTATTCTATTTTTCACCGCGCTACTCTTGTGCCGTGTAATCAGAAAATGTATTACTCACGAAATTAAAGAAAATCTTTGTCCCATCTTCCCATTTTTTTGAGCACTTTTATGTACGGTAATGGTTGGATAATGTTTATTTGATAGATAATTTACCTACTTGACGATAATATATAAAGTGTTCAGTTACTAGCAACAATTGTGTTTCCTCTTTATTGGGAAGTGTGCTTATGTAGAGGAACAGGGTGTGATGTGTGTGGAGGAACACTAAGATAATCAAATTATCTTCTTGTATATTACTCTTCTGGGCATGTAGGCGTCACGCCTATATGTGAGAGTGTGGGTGTGTGTGTTGTGAAATTATAATGTTATGTTGTTTATGTAAAGAGATTAACTCTAATCCACAATTTATGAACCCAACTATATAGAAAATGAGGCAGTACATACAATATTTAAATGTGAGATTCCACTGCCATAAATAAACATGCTTATTATCATTGTCGACGGCCATTTCGCTGACTATTAAGGCCGGGACCCTATTATGTGCCAGATATATTACTATTGTGTTAACTTGTTGTCATCTAATGTGGTAAGTACTTTTGTTGTATGCGGTGTTTCTTTGTGGGGTCCCCACAAGGTTTATGTTTGGTCCTGCTTTCAAAAAAGTAGATTTATTCAATGTCACAAAAGAACACAGATTTTTAAACAAGCAACGTGTGTAGCAATTAGGCCTACAACTATTTTACACCACTATCTTAAAAATATGACTACATTACAACGCCTCTTGTGCGTGCAGTTTAATGATGCAGACCGCAAACATATATTTTTTTTGGTGGTTGTTATACAAAAGTCTACCACCGGTAGAAGAAAAAAAAGGAATAAGGAAGAGAGAAATTATGTTATGTCCAAAAATAATTGACGATATAAGTTTTATGTTATTTATTCAAACTTTAGCATTAAGCAAAAACTGTTTTATTGATTCGCTGTTCGCCTGTATCGCTGTCACATAACTGCCGTGTCAAACTAGCTGTCATTTCCGTCACTTCCGGCGCGTCTAACTTCCGATGTAATATGCAAATGTATATTTATCATCATTTTATTTCAAACTAAATGACTTGAACACCTACATAATTATTATTTTACTGTTTACATCTTTATCAGGATTCATGTTATTGTTTTTAAATAAAATGTCAGAAACATTTTTTAACTAGTTTTTTCCTGTTCAAAGTAACGAATTATATTTACACTTGTTACGCCACTGCATCTTAATATTATCCTTACTAATATTATGAGTGAAAAACAAATTACGTCATTCTGCCTGACTGTTACACTTACACAGCTAAACTACTGAACCGAAGTTAGTTTATGGCCTTAAAAAGGAAATAGACTTATTTTTAATACACATACAAGCTTGTTTTTATATATAGTACTAGATGTACCGCGCGGTTTCACCCGCGTCAAACATTATTCTGGCCTGTGTCTGCAAGTAAAAAAATATTATCATCGCCATCTATTGAATGTTTGCGTCAACTCACTTCTTACTGAAAATCCCTAAATTTCCCGAGCTCTTGGGACTAAATTTAGAAAAACCCCGGTACAGAAATTCATTTATTTTTAATCAAGTAGAGTTAAATACGAAATGTCATGCTTGTAACTTCAAAAATGACGGACTTCCATGCAAACTTTCGTCCCACTTTTCACCCTGTTAGAGGCCGAATTTCCAAAAATCCCTTCTTAGAACGCGCCCACGTCATGAAAGGAAGCTTTGTACAAAATTTCAAGTTCCTAGGTCCAGTGGTTTAGGCCCTGCGTTGATGAATCAGTCAGTCGAGCGAACAATTATATAAGTATAGATAAAACATACATGTTGTTCTACCCAGCAGAAGAAATTCAGGTTTTATCATGCTTTCTTTAAACTTCGACAACATAAAGCTTCAAGAAATGAAGTCGATACCAGCTTGCAGAAAGAATACAAATGATTTGTGAAATTGAAACAATTGGCTGAAGCACAAACACGGATCGCCAGTGCGGGTAGTGAGGGTATTGTACAATTCGTGCAGGTCACAAGCTCACCCAATCAGTGGACCACTTCACAAAATGTCATCCACAAGCCAACAGCTTACCAATACATAACTCAGGGCTGCCAAACAATAAACTAACGAGCAATCTAAACATACGTACTAACAATAATAA
Organism: Hypena proboscidalis; assembly: GCA_905147285.1. Lineage (NCBI taxonomy): Eukaryota > Metazoa > Arthropoda > Insecta > Lepidoptera > Erebidae > Hypena > Hypena proboscidalis. Next base: position 574,692 of record LR990127.1, read on the forward strand.
CGCTTTTTCTCATGGAGATGATAAACATAAAATGCTATGTGCTACAATTTAAACACAGCTTTTTTTAATATTAAGCCTTTTTCCAACAAGTTTAACTAATTTGGATTTGTTTTTGATAAAAATTTACAGCAGACGTTCTTAATAGGATTACTGAATACCTCTTCGAATAATTTTATTATTAAAATAAAGCTTTTATAAAGTTTTAAAAGATTAAGCCCCAGTTTCAGAGGTGTTAGATAAATCTTATTGGAGAGATTCATAAGTTTCAGATAAGATCTACTGAAACCACTGAAACTGAGCTTAAATTTAACCATTACTAAAGGTGTCAGTTTTAATAATATAATTTCATTGAAAATCGTTTATTAATATTTTTAAAATGTTTTCATATTGAACTACGATATTCTATTGTGATAAATAAATATCACTATGAGAACGAGAAAGGCTATGTGGGCCTCTTGGGATAAAGGCGTGGTTTCATGTATGTATGTCTAACACGATAAATTAATTTATTGACATTTAAAAATGAAAATACTACCTTTACCTATTACAACGTATTTGAACATGATGAACGACCAATATCTTTTTCTGCAATAATTTATCTGATCATCCCGGATAAAGGGCTTCACACACAGCAGCTATAATGTAAAGATGTACATTATAGCACGATACATTTTATTACATCTTTCCATAGAAATCGTCAGGAGAGCACACACGACAGCTATAATGTTTACATCTTCGAATCTTAAAATACAGAGCGATACGAAAATATACATTTATATTTCGATACATCTTAATACATCTCAATACATTTCCGTATATCTCTCTCCGAAAAGGATGTTCAAAAATCTTATAGATCTAATAGTAAGTACCTCGACGGGTCCATAGTATTATAACATTAAAAATAAGAACACCCTTTATAACACTTAAGCAGCTGGAGAGTGTGTCAATCGAGACGTATGCCAATGAAATGAAGGGAAAGATACATTACATTACCTGTTGTGTGTGTGATACATTAAGATAATTTAAAGCTATACATCCCGGGATGTAATGTACATTAATATACATTATAGCTGCTGTGTGTGAAGCCCTTTACCCTAAATCCGATAGCTATTTCTATGACACGTCATTGTATCGTCGTCGTGTTTGCACAGGGTCGGAGCGGGCGGGGGTGGGGCCCCACTGACCATGTCCACAGGAAATGGGCCCCGATGCACCCACTCAGCTGGAGCGACGATAAATAACTCGTCCCAAGATATATCATCGATCACAGGTTTATGCACTGAAGTGTTGTGTAACTTTACTACAGCCTGATTGATCTTGCCGAAGCAAATGGCGAACGCTTTTAAAGCGGTTTGGTTTGCGGTTTATGAACATTTTTGGATTGTAAATATATTGTTCGATGCTGCTTAAAATTAATAACTTAAAAACCATACTACTGTTTTGCCACAATCAATATAAATAAATAGTTTGAAGTGTCCGTTTTTACTGTCAAACTAGCATTTTTTTTTCAAGTTGGTATAGCTGTTTGCACGACATCTTTGCCTAAAATACAGTTTTTGTCTGTCTGTCTGTTTAAATCGGCTAAACCGATTTCAATAAAATTTATGCAGGTTACTGATTACAAAGTGCGTTACATAGGTTACTTTTTATCATGTACAGGACCTACCACACAGACAAAACCACGGGAGAAAGTTAGTATATTTGTTTGATAGCGCTAATCTCGAGAATGAATTTTAATAATTATTTTTGTGTTTGATAGTCGAACATTCAATAAAGGTCTTTAGATATTTAATATTACGCTAAACTCCACGGTTAAAGCGTGAGAACGGCTACTACTTAATACAACGAAATACTTTTTAGGAACCATAAATGCGTTCTTACTACTCATGTTCCTTCATAGTGTGAAGGCTCACTTGCATACTTCTATGCATTGCACACAAGATGTATGAATGTATTGCTGAGGTCATCAGGTCGCGTGCGGTGCCCCGCGGCGCTGTCGCGATCGCCGATAGCTTGACGTTCCATCACCTCATCAAATGTGGTGCACTGCGGTGTTACAGCGTATCGATGCCTCATATCGCTGCAACAGCTACGTTTTACTTAGTTTAATGGTGTAGCTGTTTGAAAGTACATGCACATCACATGTATAAAATACTGCTGTGATATGAAATAGTTCTCGAATAAATGCATCTCGCATGCATGTATTTGGCGACAGTCGATTCGATTCGGTTACTGTCCTCTTTCTATTCCGATTATAAATGAAATATTATCGATAGTATGCTAAGCTTAATACGCTGCACTTGCCCAATCAGGTTGATTATATATTAATGATCATTCACTTTGGCGCATTGTCGAATCGCATCGGATCACGACTCTAACTCGATTATAATTTTTTTGGCTCAAAGTCTGATGTTAGTGGACACTGTATCTTTTGTGTTAGTACAATTATTAATGGAGACAAAAATCCAATTGACCATTAAGTGTTCAGACCACAGATATAGATCTACATAGATAACGCAAGTATCACGATTTGTATTGAAACCAAGCGTGCCGACTTTTTAATACCTTTTGTGACGTCACAGCCGAAATTTAGTGACGGGAAATACAAACCGATTCAAAGACACCGATGCCGCCGATGCCAATCCGCCCAGTACGTTCAACTGGAGCCGTCCGCTATGATTTTCTCTGACAAAAGACGCGCGTGGACTGAAGTTAGAGGCGACCAACTTCGACGCTTGGTCGGGGTTGAGACACGCAAAGTACATGCATCTGCGTTATCTATGTAGATCTATATCTGTGGTTCAGACACTAAGAAATAATTATTTCTATATTGCCAAACAAAAACAGGTGATGGCTAGCTAAGGCTCGGCGCAAATGGGCCACCGACCACCGCCACCGGTGTCTGTCGCGCGCTACCGCCACATTTCTAAAAGTGTCAGAAGCGAGCGACAGCTACCGGTGTCTGGAAACCGCTACATTTTATAACCCGCTAGTGCAGATCAGAATTCAAATCCCAAATAGCGGGACGTGAATGGATTTCCTATATGAATGTACCAACATCCATTGAGACGTTGTGCTCCATGATGGTACGCGTGCGATACGTATAACGTCGGACGGTTACTGCGCGGGGGGTGTAGCAATGCGACAGTGGCGGGTGTCGGCGTTTTGTATGGCACGTAGTGACCACTAGTGGCGAGTCGCGGACACTGCTGCTACTGTAGCGAGTGGCCGCCACCGGATACACGTGTGCGGCGTGTCTATACAAAATATATTAAAAAGTGTGTTAAGTCGGCGTCGCTGGCCACCGCCCAAGTAGCATTACAAGCTGTATAAAAGCTGTACTAGAGCGTAATTTTATACTTAAAGCTGTATAATAGCTGTATAAAGGCTGCATAAGCGCTTATACAGCCCTTATAAGTGTAACATGGGCACAAATTATACAGCGTTTGGTGTTATAAGAGCTGTATAGTAGCTGTATAAAGGCTGTATTAGAGCTGTTATTTGGTGTACAAAGAAACTACAACTCTCCAGATCGTATCCTAGAAGTAGCTTGTAAGAATTAAAGTTCTACAATAGTGTTATAAAAGAATTACAAAAGTATAGATATTTTAATGTACATCATATTTTTTATCTACATTATGCATATTATTGTAATGGCAAATTACTTGCTAAGAAAAACATATAAATGATTTTGAACTTATTGGTTTGGTGAAAATAACGTGCAAACCAATATTTATTGTAAACCTGTATATGGTTTTCGGTAAAATATTCGCGCGCCAGCATAAAAATCAAGAAAAACTAAAGAAATACTGAATATCGGTAAGTAAGTTTTTGTTTTTTAAGGTTAGAATAACAACATTTTAATTTCAAGTAATAAGGAAAAGGCCAAGTTAACGTTATATAAGCTAGTAAACATGATACGGCTAAAGATAATGCAAAATAATGTCAATTCTTTTTGTTTTTAGAATCATCTATGTTTTTGTTTATTAGAAAATGGCGTCAATTTTAAACAGCCCTAACACTATTTGAAGAGCAATATAGCGCCAGTAGCTGTACTATGGAATAAATGAAGTGTATTGTACAGCTTTTAACTTCTAATTAGAGTAATTTTAGAATAATTTTATTCAATAGGCTGTATTATGCTCTTCATTTAGATAATAACTAATAACCTCTTTAGAGATACGTATAAAGCATTAAAATCTCTAAAACCATTTTGACGATTATTTATTAAGGTATTTTCTTTATTTTTCAGAATAATATGTCGTTCAAGATAATAGAAACTGAAGAAAAATGTCAAAAAGACTTTGCATAGTGCCAAGTTCCTGGGAATCAAAAGGGGTGTTATGATGGCGAAGGAAGCAATTAATAATGTTATTTTTATCTCCTTTTTTTTTTTTTCTTTTTTTTTTTTTCGTACGGAACCCTCATTGGAGCTATGGATTGTCGGTGTGGTTGAATGGTTTTTTCTTTCAGTCAATATTGGTTCTCTATCATTACTGTTATTTAAGTTGTAATTCCTTATATTCAAATATTCCTTCTCAATCCATCTCCTGACTGCGACATTGATTTGACGTCTCCGTCAATAATACAGACTAAAGCTGTACTATAGCTGTCATTTATCTTTTTAGTTCTATAATACTCTCTTAGAAGTAACTATTACAGCTTTAATACTTATAAGAGTGTTAAATTACACCATAAAAACTAGTGTTATAATGGAGTTAGCATATGCCTTTGTACAGCAACAAGTGTCAAGTAACACTATAATACAGCCTTTAAACAGCTTTAGCCGTAGAAATAAGCTTGGAGTGTTACACAATTATTAAAGCTGTATAGTAGAGTTGTAATATCCTGATATAACACCTTAAGTGTACGCAGATACCATAATAAAGCCTGTATACAGCTGAGCTGTATAATAGCGGATTGTAACACTCTTATAACGCTTATTACCTTTCCTGACTCTCTTATACGTCTCTTATAACACTTTAATTTCTATATTGGCTGTATAATTGATTCTGACGACACTTACGTGCTACTTGGGCGGTGGCTGTGGTCGGTGGCCCATTTGCGCATACATACGGATCGAATACAGAACCTCTTTTTTTTTGAAGTCGGTTAAAAACAACAGAAATTATAACTTCCCTTGATAATGACGTATTGTACTGTAACAAAAGTGTACAATGAACTTCATTTAAGGAACCAACAAAATGAATAAGTTGTCTCGAAGTTGAAAGTTACAAGTTACAAGGTGCACTTCACTTGTTAAGGTAACAACTTATACATAACTTGTTGGAACGACTTGGGAAAATTATAAGTGTACGTAGTTTCTTCATGATTGTGAAGAAACTAATTTCTCTTTATTGGAGAGAAGCATATCTGTTTGTAGATTGACATCAATAACTGGTATTGTATTACACAAATGAATTATCCATGGACATATTAGTTATCGGTGCGGTTCAACTACCTCGATGGTCTAGTAATTGGCGTATGCTACCTCGTGAAGTCTCGAAAAGTGCTTTAAGTGAAATCACTTAAAGCACTTTTCTTGCCCACTTTGCCCGACCGGAGAATCAACCGAGAACCACCAAAGTCTCAAAAGCATCACGGAGTTGCAACTGTGCCCGGTCGGAGGCGATAGGCTCACCCCTTAAAGTTCCAACCTAAACATAACAGGTAAATGAGGGTGTTATACACCAAAATCATACCCCTATTACCTGTTGGGTAATATGGATTTGATGTTATGAGATAATATAATTGTGTTTTTTTCTAATAACAATATCTGATTGCTTTTTTTTCCTCTTTCTACTTACCCCAACGATTTTAAATGTAATATCACACGATATCAGATTCTGAATCATTGTATTACTTGACTTTTACAAATTTAATCATAATATTTAGTAAGATGTCTGAATCAATTTTCAATGTTCTTCAGCGATATATGAATAAATTCATATGTCAGACACATTCATTTGGAATAATTGCTAGTTATTACTTTCCCTTAGGCTACAGTGCAGCTGACAGATACAATTTACAGTGAGATCAATGGCTTTAAAAGGCGATCGCACATCAATCCACAGCGATCGCTCAATACGAAACAAATTTAAGATTTTTGTTTTGAAAACATGAAATCTCGAACTATTGTTCATGCTGAATTGGACAGATCTTTGAATTCGAGAAAATTAAAATTATTTGGCTGTTGCCATCAAACTTGTTGCGACAGTGAGATTGAATACACATAATGCGCTTGTGTATTACAATACTAAAGAAAACGTCGTTGACGTCGAAGCAGCGGATAAGTGAGCGTCCACCTTAAAAGTAATAAGTGAAGACAAAAACTTTGTATCAAAGGAGTGTCATCGTACTATCGCCGACAAAACCGTTTGTAATTCGTTCACTTTCTGAAATAAAGTAATACTTCTTAGAAGACAAAAGATCTTGTCTCTCAATGCAGTTTTCAGTTCTCTCGACGCCGGGCTATCTAGAATCTAGATCTTGAGTGAAAGACTTTTTGTTTTGAATAGACGCTCGAGCATTAATCTGATTGCTATTGATAGAATATAGTCATATTGTAAAGATAAGACGGGTATTGTTTTAAAACTTAATTAAATAAAAGGTAAGAAGATAATTTTCAAAACTTGTTATCTAAATAAAAAAACCTCGAATAAGATTTATTTTTAAGATCGGGATCGTATACACGTATTTTTTTTTAAGAATGAATGATCTAATCTGAATGACGAATCTAATGACGAAAATTTTATATGATCAGTCAAAGTATATTTTAATATCAATGACATTTAACAGAATCGCATTCGATACGTCCGGCGCACCCTGGGTAATTCGCGAGTTCTCCAAAGCGAATTGGCTAATCCTTTCACCACGATGGCAAGTCAAAATAAAATTTGACTCAGCCATCGACACGACGAAGAAGAAGAAGAACAGAATTGCGTTGGGACTCGAACAATATTTACGAAAATTATGTTCTTCTTAGACATAGGTTCATGTTTAGAAACATGTTTATAAACATTTATAAATATTTATAAACCTGTCACAAACTTTAAATTTTTTGATTGTCATAAAATTTGCACCACATCGGATGAATTTTAGTTATTTAGAGAACTATCAGGTCAAATGTTTTTTAAACGCAAACCCAAGGTCCATTTGATGCAACGTCATGCCCATTATCATCATGCCTCAAACTATGAAACTTAGAATGAATTGTAACGTTCACTTTGGATAGTTTTCATCAGTTCGTTCAGTAATGGTGCAGTGACACTAACATGTCACAACAAAAGCTGCATGACTGGAGCCTCGAGTCTCGAGTCGCGAGGCCGCGGTCCAACTCCTGCCATCAATCTTCAACCATTTGTCGCAGAACACCGAACCGATCCCGGATATTTTTGTTGCTAACAACTAACTTTCAGACCCACAGTGTAGCACAGTGTGAGTCAGTCTAAAATGTGTGTTAGGGACATGTTTGAAATGCGGTCACTGTGAAGTTATATACTTGGAAAATTATTAATTAAGCTATTGTTATAGAATTGAAAACACACTCCTTTTTATATGGGACCAACATTGAAGAATCACCGCATGATAAAGTTTAAATATACTAGTGAATTGCTCCTGCTGTTAAAAGACGACAGATAATAGTTTAAGGAATTATGTCTTCTACAACTTATATTACAAGTTTTTATTTTGTGTAAAACTATACTCGACACAAGAGAAGATTTTTTATGTCATGAACAAGACACTACGACACTTAACATCGTTGTTCTTCTATTTAGTGATGTGCATTTAAGTGGAAATTCAAGGCACATTACGGGCTGTAAGGAGCTCAATTTTCAGAGCAGACGAGAGAAAAGTAAGGTCTCGGTGACGTGTATAGTAGGGATGGAAACTTAGTGGAAAAGTACCGATACTACAATTGTAGTACATTAACTCACATACTGCAATTTTAAACTTATAGCAACATAACAAAACAAAACATATTTTATTCTACACTAAAGAAATAAATACTGAAAATTACTTAATACAGAAAAGTACAAATGGTGGTCTTATCACTCATAGGTCATCTCCTACAGAAAGATATCTCAAAGAGAAAATAGATAGCAGTCTGAGGTGTACTTTATATTTCAGCAGTCCTACTTATTAAAAAAAAACAAATAAAAATACTATTCTTAAAATATAAAAGGGATATTAAAACTACATTAATATCTTAATTTTTATTACCTTTGAAAAAAAAATTGTACATAATGAAATAATATAAATTTAATCTCAATACGTTGTGTATTTATACTATTGCATAATTATACATAAATATAACACTATAAATGTAATACATAAATACATATCAAGATACATACAATATTAATATATATAACTAAAGATAGTACTTTATATGTAATACATAAATACATATCAACATACATACAATATTTATGTATAAATGAATAAATATTTACATACCAACACAGACAATACCTATTAAGGAATTATAAAATAGTAGTAAGAAATAGTAATGTGTTGGTTGACGAAGTGACAGATAATGCTCCGTAACGTATCAGTCTGTTCAATACTGACAAAGACTGTGCGCGTCTCATCGGAACTGGTAATGCATTCCACAGTTTTGCAGCTATCATCAATTTAAATTTTGTGTTTGTCAGTATTAAAATGTCTGTTTTATGTGCGAGCCTCATATTATCTATATTATTCAGAAAAAAATAATTTTAGAACACCAACAATTTCATAGCACTGGGACTTTTACTAATATTTTAATTAATGTAAAAATACTAAAACCTAGTTTTAAGAATATTTGTCCATACCTAGTTTTAAGAAACATATATTTAAGAAACTTTTGTGTACCCAAAAGCAGATTTAAAAGTAATTACTATTTTTTTTTATTTTGTTTTTGTTGTAAATATATATTTTATTAAATTGATGCTGGTTTATGGGTGCTGACCTCAGTTTTTTCAATTCGTTTTTAATAAATAATTCTTGTAATATTTAAAGCAAATTTTAGCTTTGCTATGCATTTATTTTTATGTAATATTAAAGTTGAAAAATTAAGAATCCAGCAGGACTCGAACCTACACCTCTTGGGTATACGCCCCAAGTGCTTTGCCAATTCAGCTATGGATTCGCATGCTGCCGGACTCGAAATTTCTCAACTCTTTTGTGCCAGCCGAAGCTAGACGAACCATTACTTGGTTTTAGCGCCATCTATGCGTTACTTATTCACATAATCGCATACAGTACGTTTGAATTAAGATCAACTCATTACTGTCGAGAGATGACGCATTTTTATCAATACTTGTAATATTTAAAGCAAATTTTAGCTTTGCTATGCATTTATTTTTATGTAATATTAAAGTTGAAAAATTAAGAATCCAGCAGGACTCGAACCTGCACCTCTTGGGTATACGCCCCAAGTGCTTTGCCAATTCAGCTATGGATTCGCATGCTGCCGGACTCGAAATTTCTCAACTCTTTTGTGCCAGCCGAAGCTAGACGAACCATTACTTGGTTTTAGCGCCATCTATGCGTTACTTATTCACATAATCGCATACAGTACGTTTGAATTAAGATCAACTCATTACTGTCGAGAGATGACGCATTTTTATCAATACTTGTAATATTTAAAGCAAATTTTAGCTTTGCTATGCATTTATTTTTATGTAATATTAAAGTTGAAAAATTAAGAATCCAGCAGGACTCGAACCTGCACCTCTTGGGTATACGCCCCAAGTGCTTTGCCAATTCAGCTATGGATTCGCATGCTGCCGGACTCGAAATTTCTCAACTCTTTTGTGCCAGCCGAAGCTAGACGAACCATTACTTGGTTTTAGCGCCATCTATGCGTTACTTATTCACATAATCGCATACAGTACGTTTGAATTAAGATCAACTCATTACTGTCGAGAGATGACGCATTTTTATCAATACTTGTAATATTTAAAGCAAATTTTAGCTTTGCTATGCATTTATTTTTATGTAATATTAATTGTAATATTAATTTGGCGTATACCCAAGAGGTGCAGGTTCGAGTCCTGCTGGATTCTTAATTTTTCAACTTTAATATTACATAAATAATTCTTTTTTAATTTCTAGTTTGTTGCAAGTTAATCTTGCAACTGTTATATTTCTGCCCTGTAGAATGTTAAGTAAGGCTAATTTATGCAATGGAAACAAAATGGTTTGTTTACATACAACACACCTTTTGATTTCTGTGAAATGTAACGTAACTTACGGTTAAAAGGATGTTTCCACGTAACCATAACATACACTATAGCATAGCTAAACATCGTATTAGACTTAATACCATTTCTTTGTTATTTACCTACTAACAATAAAACTGATAGCGTTTGCGAATCAATAACCTAATCAATAAAGTTTGTGAATTGAGAAAGTGACAATTAAATTGACAATGACATTTGACAGCTGGCTGACATTAGAGTGACGTTCTTCTAGATATTTTTGGTAAATGATTTACGCTTGTCTAGGAAGTCTTATGTTGTCGTAATTACCTGTTTTGATCGTTAATCGATTTATACTGGTAATTCTTCATAGATTTGACATCTGTGAGTTGTCTATTTTTTCTTTTTGCTCGTCAAGATGGACGTGGAACGACGCATTATTATATTCGAGCGTGGGTGTTGCGACTGTTCGCGCAGGCATCCGCCGTAAACTTTTGGAAGCCAGCAATATTGTAATTGTGTAATACTGCAATGCTGGTAAGTGATAATTTGTTCATTGTGTAGGAATATTTCTCTCACCATGTAACGCGTAGCCCCTACTAATAATATTTTTCCACACTTTCTTCCATATTTTCGTCCACAACTTCTACATAATTAGATAGTTATTAGTTTAATTTAAACGTTTTCCAAATGTCCTGAATCTAGATAGTATTCAGCCCATTTTCCACGACAACATGTTGTGCAGTTATTGTTTTGTTCTCATGTGTGAACACATGTGACTATATTTCACTCATCTTGAGTATATGATTTTAATCCAAATTTAACATAATCATCTCAAGATGTTTACCTATAATCTTTAAGGTCTCTGACCTCATTTAATTTCTTCTTGCAAATGCAAGTAATATTTCCCACTGGAATCAACAAGTATCTTCAAGACTGACAGACCTGGAGGAAGGCTCCACACTCCAGTGTGACCGAGACGAACCGGGGTGCGAATCCACCGTTAGCGCTGCCCCGGACCAAGACAGGAAGATTCAATGTCGTTGAGCTTCTGTTAAGTTAAGATGGTTCCAGTAAATTAGGTATAAATTATAAGTAAACTTTGTAATTTAATTTAAAAAACTATATTCTAAGCTAACCCTAGAATAATAATTAATATTACTTTAGAACCATGTGATAAGTAAGGTTAAAGTTTAATTAAAGTTGTATTAACTTATCTATTGTTTATTTTGTAAATTCCAGGAGTCCTTCAGACCCCTGGTGGCGCCCTTATAATTTCATGAATCATACACTCTGTCAAAATTACAGATATATATTAACCACAACACATGTATCCGATACTGTGGCCAATAGAGGCGACCGTCCCACCCCTGGATGACTGAGCTTGGCTTATACAAAAAGTGCTTCTGCATAAAGCACGTAACAAGTTCTCCTAGTACACCTTGTGTCTTGTATCTGTATCTAGGAATTTTCGTTAATTTTTAATATTTAGTTTATTTTTCTTGTATTGTTTTGTTTGGTTGTAGTGTTACTTTGTTTATATATTCTTGTGAGCGTTGATTTACTGTGTTGTTTTTTCTGGCAGGGACTAGCTGAAAATCAGTGCTGTGCATTGCGCGCAGCAAATACTGAGCTAGATCCCTTGCCGCATATTTTCTGTGTACTATTTTATATTTCGTGTAAACTGTTTTTTTAAATGTAAGATAATGTGTGGCGAATAAATGGTTTAAATGGTTAAAAACTGTCGCCAATTATGCTTTAAGTAACGTTATTTTAGCTGTAGCAAAATGGAATTCGAAAACTTGTAAAAATAATTTATCTTTGATTATTATCGTTATTATGTTTCCCGTCCCTAGAGCTTTACTCACGATGCAAAAAGTAACAGAATGCAGGTTCCCGCCTCACTGGAGCCGTAGAGGTACAAAGAAAATTGTACAATGAAATGTTCACCCAATTTGTCCTGCTTCATGCATCTACCGAGAGGTACTATAGTTTTAAAACAAAATTAAGTTAGAAATTAGCTATCACTGGTTTATTATGTTGATAATATTGAATCTATCTACCTTTTAATTTGCTGTTTTATTTAATCATCGAAAAAGGCAGTTTATAATCTATTTTTGACTTGAAAAGTTACTGTGAGGTGCTTTGACAACAATAAAAAAGGTTAAGCTAACCTAACCTAATGAACCTAACAAATAAATGGGAAAAAGAGAAATGTCTGCAAAAATACTACTACTACAACAGAATTTCAATTAAGAACCTTACTCAGAACGGATATATTTGTATTATCCCTTGCAAGTTTGTAAAACATTTATAATTTGTACCAACAAAAATGCATTTAGAAATGTTATCGCCTCATTTGAATATAAGAACATTTAACAAGAATGCCATATCCACTTGTTAATGTTTAATGCATAAATTAACCATTCCTCGAAAGAAATACATTTAACTAGTAGTTTTGTAACGACGCGAGTACACGAATGCACTGTGTCGTGATTACAGACAGTTATTCGCTAGTCGTGTCCCAGTATCGTTGGAATGCCTTCAGAAAATAATCAAATTGAATACACGACGTGGGGAGACTGTAACTCCCCTTGGCGCCAAGTGTGCGTGACGATACGCGCAATTATGCCCCATTCAATTTAAAATTTTATCAGCTTCTTTTAACGAAAATATATTTTCAGTTAAAGTTTCAACTGAATATTCACTTTGATCAGATTATGAATTAAAGATATGGAGAAACGTTTCAGATAGTTTTTTTATTTAAAATTGAATTTTGAAAGGAAAGTATTTTATAGTTTATTTTAAAATATTTTTTTTAGATAACTGAAAATAAGCACTTTTAAAATGAAAACTTTATGCATACTTGGTAATATTCTTTTTCATCAAAAAAATATTAAGGTCATTAAATAATTAAAGTCTTTTATACAATATTCACGCTAAAGTCATTAAAGTACTTTTGTTTTGTATGTGTGTATATAATAGTATCATACTTTCAATTCATACTTTGATCTTCTGATCGAAAAACGTCTTCTTCCTCAATTGTCCTATATTGTCAATCCAAACGTAATTAAAAAATCTCTTGCATTCGTCACTAAAACAAAACTAATGTGACCTACTAACCATTCCTACCCCTATTGACCTACACACCCAGGCAGGTTGCATTACAACAATATTGCTCAAGGCATAATGGCAATGCTTATCGCGCCGTTATGAGTGCGATCCGCGTGCAGCTCGTGCGAGTTGCGTGGCAGATAAAGGCTATTATAGCCTAGGCTAGGTAAGCCAGACTTCCGGGCGAGTAAATGTTTATGTGTATGATATTATGCATTTAAAGGTATTTGTCATCTAACAATTACATACTATATTATTATAGTGATTAACATTTCATTTATAAAAAAAATCTAACAGCAAATGGCATAAATCTTAGAAATAAAAACGCGGGTATGAAACTTCATCTAAATGAATCACATAATCACAATAAGTACCCAACTTTCATGTCTTTAAAATATTATTTTCGCCAATTGACTATTAATGAGGCAGGTAGTTAAAAAAATATTGCTAGAATTCGTAAATTACTGAGATTCAAACTTGTCTTTTTCAGGAGAATCCATTGATGTCGTTATACTTGCTTCAAATCACAGAACGTTAATTTCGAGTAGGTATAAAATGACAAGAAATAAATATTACCCTACATTATACAACATACTAACCATACTACATTATCTAATAAACAGTCGGTAACGAAACCATTCTGCCCAGCTTACCATTATTATACCACTGACAAAATATTTAGCCATTATTACAAACTAAAATCCGACTTCAAAACATTGAGTCAGCCCTGAGCCTGTCATTTTAATAGGAAGGTAACTGTCCCAATTGTCAAACTGGAGCTCGTTGTGGTCGAAACTGCCCTAGCTACTCACAAAACCGATTTTAAAGCTTAATTGCCTAAAATAAAGTCGAAACTTCGGTGAGGGATTCGAATAATTCGGTTAAGTAGAAGTTATTATAGGACAAATCAGGAGTTGTCAGCGCGCGGAAGCAATTTTGTTTTTGACGCCTTGTTTTGTTCTGTTTTTTGTTTCTGTTTTGTTGTGATGTGTGTGACATTTTACTGAAAGTGCACCGTCTCGTGACGTGTCGTGCTAGCTTGTGAAAGCTAGAGAGGATAAAGGGTAAAGCTGCTATCGAACTGTCGTCGTATCGATAATGTTATCAAGTTTACTGCGACAGGGGTGAATCAATCACGCTGTCAGCTTCGTAATACCTTTGCATTGAGTTGTTTGATAAGAGGTAACTATCAGATTTGTCTTATCTTATCAAAAGACAACGTAGAGTTTATTTATTAAACTGTCTTTACCCACGAGGTAAGTTAGTAGCCTGGCACGCCGAAGCTAAGCTTAGCTTTTTCTAATTTGCTTAGGTACCTACGTTAATCACCAATTTTAAAATTTTTTAACGATTAATAAAAGAAAAGGATATCCCAAATTTACGCCAAATGTACAAAAGTTCTCATATTGTGTGATTATTTTATATTATTTGCAGCTAAATGAATTCAGTACAATATTTTCACTTTCAATATTGCCCCACAGCTGCTCAGGTCTAGCGCAAAGCTCTCTATCAGGCTATTTTACGATGCAATTCGCGCGTCCACACCGCATTCCAATAAATAAAATGAAATTCATCCACACATCAAATACTCAACCTGGTTACAGGTGCATGGCCAAATAAATATTTATGCTACGCTCGGGAGCACCATTTTTGTCATTTTTATAAATTTCCCTCCCTCATAACCCACCGAGTTTGAATTCCCACGCGTTTAAATCGCAAGAGTGAAAAGTTGATAGAGATTTGAAGTGATTTCAATTGACATGCGCAGTTTAGATTAAGCTGCGTTTTTATGTGCGCTTGGGTGACGTTATTACCATTACATTAACCATTTTCAGAAACATTGTCACGCAATTTTTAAGTAAGCTGTTATTTAAAAGGTATGGACGTGAATTCACCAAAAACTGGTGGAATTACCATTTTATGTCATAATTCAGTTATATCAAATTTGCTATAGAAATAAAACACAAATATCATAATCCTGCAATCCATCAGCAATTTAAACCACAACAAGTAATGCAGAAATGTGATTAAAAATAATATAAAGTAATATATCAGCAAAAACCAACAAACATTTCAACCTCATTTCGTCGTAATAACTGCCAACAAATTTTCCGTGTGGCCCGAATAATAAACTCCATTCAACTTTTACAATTAGGGTTTAACGATCAGCCTCTATACGCCGCTGCGTCACAGTGCAATGTGCATTTATCTCAAATAAAATCTGTGCTACAAGCGCTGCAGCGGGCAAAGCCGCCGGCCACAATGAGGTTTCATTTTGCCCTCAGTTAGCTCGACTTCCATTATATTACCAACTGTTTTATTAGTTCGGATAGAAAATTGGAATACTTACTTTGTTGATTGTAGAATGTAACATATGTTTCAAAGTTGACTTTTACCGTTTTAATAATGGTTTTATGGAAATGAATAATAATTTAACTCGTGCAAAACAAAAACAAATTCAATATTTTTGTATTTGTAGTGACTACTGCAGTAAAATCTTCTCGTACTTTGTATTGCAGCATCATTTGTGCTTACTTTTTATTGAATTCTTAACACTTGTATCGGAAGACAACTTTACGACATTAAAACTTCAGCTAGTTCTCAAACAAAACATATTCTTTTCAGAATAAAACATGAAACTGCCATGCGTCTTCCACCAGATGCAAAGTGAGCGTAAAGTCACGACCCGCTCTACGCTATGCTATACATCGCTGTGTAATGCTATTGCATCGCGTCTCTTGAACACGTCATAAATAAAAAACGTGCCGACAGCTGACATACTGCCAACGAAGAATGCGATCGTTCACACCACAGATGCTATAGGGCGCTATGCAGAACTACGCACTACGCAAGTTATTGCCATGGTGTAAATAAAAACGTGCCGACAAATGACGTAGGCATACACGCTCTTGCGTGACGCTGGCGTTAAATAATGTGAAGGTATGAGCCACGATTTATGATGGGCCACAGCACGCGCATCGACACGCTACGACTACGCGACGCTTGTATCGTCACGCGGCGACGCTCGCTATTTATAGCCACCTCGTTTTTATAGCATCGTAAAGGCGGTGCAATTAAACTTTATGAACGTGACGTAAGCATGATGTGGTTTGCAAACAAATGGCATTGTGTCTGATAACAATTCCTTAAACCTTCTGCAGTTAAGCTTCTAAGTTCGGATAGAGATAAACTCTCGTTGCGGTGACGTCATGACGTGTATGCTCTTACCTGCAACAACGAATTATGAATTTTAAAATATATTTCAGTTTGAAAAATTACGGCAGGGAAATGTGGGTGCTAGCATTCATTTCAGCGGCCAGCTCTGCAGACGGTTTATTCTCTTTCTTTTTGGCAGTTTTCCATGTAAGCTACCAGCGCAATTGATGAATATAACTTAATATATATCTGAGATAAAAATTCCTTTTAGTGATAAATAACAATTTCAACTTAATTTTATCTTTAAAAAGTAGTTTACTTGCATGTTCCGGATATAAAATGAGTTATTTGTGCTTTAAAGTTAGCGTCGTCAAAAGTCTTGCTCAAAAATCTACTTAATTCAATTGAGAGGCACGGATACAAAATTAGCTCCAAGCTGGAGCTTAGACCTACTTTAGCCGTGCTCTACTTTCAAACAGTAAAAAACATATTTTTCTTAGAGCAAACGCTTATTGCTGGATTCTTAGAAACTACGCGACTCGAGCGCCGTGTATTTTATGTTCATATACGAACTATTCTAGACTGCCTAAGCCGCCAGGAACTAATTCTACGTCTGTTTTTATGCGCCGTGAAAATAGATGACGACTGTTTCTTGAAAATTTTTAGGTCTTTCTAAATTTAAATTCTTGAAAGCGACTAATGATGAAACGTAGCTTAATAGTAGAAAAATGAGAGAGACAGTGCAAGAATTTAATCCAAGATATTTTCGTCAATACAAGTAATTCAAACCGTGAATTGTTTTATTCATTAAACAAATTGGTTCAATATTATTGAAAACGCTTCCTCAAAATACAATTGGAACAACGGTTTTCGACGAAACAGCCAATTCGTAATTAAATTTGTTTCCTATGAGTGTCAAAAGTAAGTCGAAATATCAACACTTTGAACAAAAGATTCTTTTTGTAAATATTTGCGACAGACAAGACCTTTCTGAGCCATTCTTCATGGATTATTATTCGCTTTCTGAAAAATGATTTAATAATAGCGTTATGATATTTTTCATGTTGACTTCATAACCTTATAAAGATGGCAAACATAAACTGAAGTGCCTTGCCTAGGTGCCAAATGGTGCAAAAGTGTGTGGAGGTTTGTATATACTTTAGGGTTCATAAAATATTTTTTGTAAATCATTGTCATAGATACTTTCGTGTTATAATTTTAACTTCTCACACGTAAGTCGGTAACATGATATTTGTCTTATATTAACCATTTACAATACATAATAACAAGTTGCAAATAGTGTCTGATTGAGTAAGAGTGTTTGTTTGGCAGTGCGATTTAAATTTAAATATAAATTCATTGATAACTTCCACCACCGAGAGTACTTTTCTAATATTTAACTCCAAATAAATCAGCGCCGGTAAAATTGGCGAGATGTTATGATAAAATATTACAAAATTTTCTTAGGTTTACTTACCAAAATTTTTATAATTTTATTTTTTTTCATATTGCGACACGTTTATAAATAAGGGAGTCTGTGGCTGTATTAAAACTTATTCTATGTCATCACATATCCAGACAAAGGGTTATTGAACCCTTGAAAGGATTTCAGCTTAATAAAATGGAATGAAGTCGACTGTCGGTCCTAGTGATATGCCCTGAGGAACGTCTCTACAAGTCATTGTCACGGAAAGAAATCAGCTCTCTTGAATCATATACTACAAATTTAAATAAAGGTGTTTAAAAACATGTGTTTACTTCAGCAGCTCGAAAACTCACTGTTTTTGCCTTTTCGAGTTGCTAAGGTGAAAAGCTGTATTTGCAACACGAGATGAAAATTAGAAGGGCGCAGAGAGAAACTCAAAAGCACGAGATTTACTTGTGCCCTCACAATGCTTAAGATTGTAAACTACTAACCCTAAGTACTATAGAATCTTTCACTTATTCGAGATTCAGAGTATGCACTCAAAGAAAATACAAACTTTATTCTCTGGTTGCTCAAAACACTATTGTGTTGTTGTGTTCGTTTCAAAAAAAATGTTTAAATTGTTGCGTCATTTTAGCTTATCCCGCCATGGGGATAAGCTAAAATGACGCAACAATTTATCATACATAAGAAATCACACCATTACTCCATAGTAAAGGTGTGATTTCTTATGTATGATTTTAAAAATCAACATCTATGTCGTACTGCTTTATTATTTCAAACCAATCAATTATAGTGCATTATATATAGTATTATTATAGTGCACGGTGATAGCTGTTCATAAACTCTATAGATGAGCCCGATAAATGGCGAGAGGCAAATGAAATCCAGGCAATAAACCTCTGCGTAAATAAGCGAGTGATGTTATGATAAAATATAAACTCTCTAAAAATAGAATTAATTCAAGTCCCTCTTTATCAATGGCGTGACAGTAGACAAAGGTAAAATATTGTCAAACAGAAAAACATCAAATAATATAATCTGCAAAAGAACGCAGCGGGCGGCATTCTCTAAACATTGAGAGACAAAGCGACATCCTGAAATATGACTTGCTCTTTATAAATTCAGTTTAATACAACGAATTGAATTATCTTCCCCAAGAATATAAGATTTTCAATAAATGGAGGAATGTTTTTGTGTTGTTTTATGTCGATGCCCGCAGTTTCATCGTATGAATGCTCTTTTATTTAGAATGTATGTTATTTCATTATTACTTGCATATTTATGTGCGTTTATAATATTGCCTGTTCTTATTAAACTTTATAATATAAGTTTTAATAAGTCTATGTGCTTCTCTATCCCACACTAGTCATGTGCACGATTTTACAAGAAAATTTGGGTGACCACGTACTGTTGCTTGCACAGTACACCTAATCGTAATTGACATTTCATAATCTTTTTCTTCCCTATACATGAGAGCCAGTTATTTTTATTTTATCCTTATGTTTTTAATTGAGATTATAAAAAGAGTATATCATAATTAAGTCATTGTCTTATTGTAAAAATATGTTGTACGTACGTTTTGCCTTTCGAAAGCCTCAGAGGCATATTTTTGTGGAAGGCATATTAAAATTAAAAGTTTGCGCAAAACAGCACTAGTTTGTATGCAGAGGCTTTTAAGGGTAGACTACCGAGCGCTGAGCTTTCATCCTAACGTAGTATAGGTTTATCTTTAATATTGTGACGTTTTATCAATCAAAAAATTTAATAATAAATTCGAAAAAATTGACGATATCAAAAGTGCTTTTTAGTGTTTTAGATATGGTTTGTCTTTAGAAATAGATAAAAAACTTAATAATATTAAAGTTAAGCCCATATTACTTTTGTATTGAAAACCACCAAATAATTGTTCTCCCCTAAACAAAAAGTTCTTAGATCTAATTACGGTTCTTTTTCACAGTTATTTGACGAGAATCTTTCTTCGTACCTTTTAATAAACTATAATAACATGTGTATTATATATTTTTGTGTATGACGTATGTAACGTCATAAACAAAAATGAAATATGGACCATTAAATAGATTTCTCATCTCTCATTTTGTATTTCTCTGAACTGTATGTTTAACCTAAAGAAATATTTTTTCTTGAGGTAATATAATATGAGAAATAAGATTGAGAAGTAGTTTCGTGATTGCATAAGCTAGTATTAGTGCAAAAACAACCGAAAAACATACGATACTTGCTTTTTTTATTACACACACATATTTTGGCTAAGGTGTAGAGTTGTAAAGTAAGGGGTAGTGTAAGAAGCTAGGATCTACACGCAATCTGATAACTTTTGTCACTATAGGCCTCGCCTGGGCAATATTTTACATGAACATGTTTTTGGTTCGATACATTGTTTTATTAGTACTAGATAGGTACATCTGATAGGTTAGGACTGGTAGGTATGGGATTTAGAATAACATTTGTCAGAAAACTAAGTAGTTTAGGGGCCGGTCACTTAGCAGACATATTAGTACTGAGCAGTTAAAGTGATCAAACAGACCTTGTATGTAACCTTTTGTGTTTGTAATTATTTGTCCAAGAATTGATGAGCCGCTCGCGTCGCGCTTCTAACTTGTAACAGGAAGTAAAGCATACCCCTATTTTATGCATAAATAATAACAATGATATAAGCTCTTGTTGCCTTCACGTTGATAAGCTTTGAAGTAAACATGGCACAGTAATATTTCAAAGTAATGCATAACTGCGACCTACTTTACGATATAACATGGGTGTTACTCCAGTACTGCTATCGGATTAATGCTAATTTTGTATTTTATGTTATAAACTGCCGCTGAACATAGATTTACTTTTAGTGCTAAGCCGATTCTTGGAATACTAGCATGATTGGTATTCGAATGGAAATGAGCCCGGTGTTAGTTACGTTATTTGATTTCAAATTACTAAAAGGACTATGTAATGTATTTGTGTTATTTTGTCGGATATCATTAAACATAGGGGTCATATGTCACACGATATATTTAAAAAACATACACGTGTACTAACTAAACTCTATTAATAACTGTTTAGAAATGGAATAACATAACACAAATCTAATGAACTCACAGAAAGTTTGCCAACGCGCTACATAATTATACAATTACTATTAAATAAATAATAGTTAATAAATGAGCTAAGTCTATTCATATTTAATTTCAATGAGCAATTCATTAGGAAATGGCAATGCTTTTGACATTAATTATTATTTTATACATTTTGTACAACTGTTTGCGTTAGTGTGCTCAATAAATCGCGTTAATATGCAAGTATTAATTATTTAGATTTTGAGTTGAAACGTAAGTTTTTAGGGTTCCGTAGTATCTACACGGAAACCTTATAGTTTCGCCATGTCCGTCTGTCTATCTGTCTGTCCGAGGCATAGCGTGGAAACCGTTAGTGTAAGTAAGCTGAATATGTATGTTAAGTAAGTGGTAGAATAAAATATATTTTTTTCGTTTTCCTCCCCTATAAGTATAGTTGGGATGATTTTTTTCACTCGCGTACCCCATGGTGTGAGGTATAATTAGATAGGTCTTTAAATAACAAAAGGGTTGCAAAGACGTTTTTAGGGTTCCATAGCCGAATGGCAAAAAACGGAACCCTTAATGAGTCGTCATGTCTGTCCGTCTGTCCGTCCGTATGTCACAGCCACTTTTTTCCGTAACTATAAGAGCTATACTGTGGAAACTTGGTAAGTAGATGTATTCGGTGAACCGCAATAAGATTTTTATACAAAAATAGAAAAAAAACAATAAATTTTTGGGGTTCCCCATACTTAGAACTGAAACTCAATTTTTTTTTCATCAAACCCATACGTGTGGGGCAAGAAGTTATATCCAAAGTGGAAAGAAGTTATATCTGCCCAATTATAAAATGCACTTACTTGGAATAGTTCGTACATAATACAATTAAAAATTATGACTTGTATGTAGTTGTTACTTGCTAAAGACAGATACCAAACCCCTTTTAAGTCTAAATATGTTGGCACGACTAGCTACGGAACGCTATTGCGCGTGGCTCGACACGCACTTCTAATATTGAATTGCCTTGTTATTGTTATTTTATATTTATTATTATTTAGACAATAGTTCTTCAAGAAATATTCTATTGCCATGTCTGTATTATGTAATATTATAAATTATGTTATAATTTAAGTTTACAGACGAATGCTCGCGGTCTGCGAGTACCTTCAGATACAAGTACCCGCGGCTACCGAGGGCAGAGTCAACCTTTTACCGTCAGCACAAACAACATGTTTGCTGAGGAGGGGAGCATGTGTGTTTTAATCTAAAGCAAATTACTATGTAAAGCAGACGTTACTTTAACCCAACTACTACTGGCAATTCAGTGGGTGAATATCCCGAGAGAGTAAGGGGGGATGGCAATACACTTTTACGTTAAAAAAAGACTCTCTCTGATCTGTTCGTAAATAGGTTGGTATCTTGTGATTAATTTTTCAATTACACTTATTAAAATACACAATTTTGATTTGATGACTAGATAATATATAAAATCCTGAGGTAGGGGTGCATAAATACACTTTAATAGACGTAACAATAACAATGTCTACGTCCCACGTGATAGGAGGTGAGTCTATCGCCATCCACTGGGCACAATTCCAACTCAGTATTGCTATTAAGAATATCCTTACGAAAGAAGCCCAAATAACGTTTTTTACCTTTCTCATTAAATAGAGTTTACTATTGTTAATCCTCAATGTACAAATTAAATAGAAACAAAATCAACAACACGTTATGCATCTCATTATCAAACACAAAATTGCGAATTAAATACACAATAAGTGAATAACATCTATTGAATAGAGCTCCGGACCTATTTATTCAAATTCAATTGGTTTCTCATTGCTCGGTGTTATTCTACGCTAGTTAGTGCTAAAGTTGGTGTCACACGATCTGTGCGGTGTCGTCCGTCACCGTGCGGATCCGTGCGACTTCGTGCGGCTGCGGTTGCAGACGCTACGGAGTTAGACGCTAGTTTCGAATCTGTTCCGAATTTTCGCATAGTTCGTGTGTCATATAAATTGTTGAACGATATTACACATCAGTTTGGACATTGATTAGTCCTTGGGGTATGAGTGAATGCAATTTAATAGTTTGTAGTTTCTTTTCGATTGATGAGTAATGTTTTTTTTATCACTTAAAGCTTACAAGTAATTTGCTTAACCGTCTCCAGCTAAGCATAATTCGCTTGTGTTTGGAAGAAGTTCGCGGTCCGTAGTGTAATGGCCAGGGTTCGAGCCCACTCCCTCTAGTTGTAAGACCAATACCTTATCTATTGCACCACGGTCGCATTTAGTTAGTTACACTATTCCGACGATCGGTTTTGCTTGAAATACTGTAAATTATAAGCAAAATAGGAGCTTTTAGCTATAGTAGACTCTATTAAGCGAGGTAAATCACAAACTATGTTTTACGTTATCGCACAACATAATTATTAGTGTCGTAACATCTTCCTCGTCGTCACACTCTTGACAGATTGTTCGTGGTACTCACATCAGACGCGGTGGCAAGTTTCACCATCCGTCGCTATTCCACCCGCACTGGATTGCGTTTGGTATATTCGTGGAGTGGACCATGATTGTAATTGTAGTCGTAATATTACTAGCATACAAATTCCCAAAAAAATAAAAAAGGTTTGACATCGGCAAGGCCCTGGTCCTGCCGAAAATAGATTCCCCGTTCCCTCGTGACGTCACGATGCCACAGCGCTGGCTGTGGCGCTGCGAGTTAACTTGTTCACTTTTAAGTGCCACTTATATTTAGGAATACAAATGTACCGTTAGCAACAGCAGTCGATTAATGTAATAAAATGTTCAAACTACCCTATGCCAAATCTTTTTTATATCAGATATGTAATTCCATGTAAATACTTTCAGCTCATGCATGTAAATACTTCTTAGGACTATTCGAAGTTTAAGAGACTAGTTACCGAGGTGAGGCCACCTCAAATCACCTTCAATTAATGAATTACTAACCAATTATCTAAAAATTAAGTCTCCCAAACGACTAGAACGACATGTGACAGTATTAAACAAATTTCTCCTGCTTTATTAAAAACTTCTTGCAAATTAAAAGTATTTAGTTTGTTACTGTGCCGGTATCCGCACATAATAAATGACAGATGACATTGACAACGTTAAGAAGTGACACAAATGTCAAAGAGCGCTGAATCGCGATAGCAAAGTTTTAACAGAAAGTGTAGATAAATACTACTTCGAAGACCAGGCCTGTCCACCTGGCAATACCACCGAACCTAGCCGGTGGATCCTCTCTTTGTGGTGGAGGAACATCACAACCGTTACACCAGTTATTTTTTTTAAATATCCTATATTAACTAAATGCTTACGTCACACATTATTCTCAAAATTTAATAAATGTACTTCAAAAATGTCATGCTTTTATTTCGTCACTCACAAATAAAGTGTAGAAAGCTCCTGGTAACATAATGTTCGTTAGTTAAATCCCGCGTCAATATGACGGATTATGAAGCCGTAAGACGTCGCGTTTATAACGCTGTCTCTTATAATTAAGTTTTAACACCCTGTATTCTCAAAGGAAGCTTTAGTATTATGGTTTATTGCAGTGTGTGTGTCAGTGTGAAATCATTTTGATGCTAAGTGATACCTAGGTGTAGAAACAAGCTTTGTTCGTCGATGACTTTTTTGTATGATATGCCTTATCATACAAAAATGTCATCGACGAAATGTCGCATCTCCTATAGTATGAATTTAAGCGAGTATGCTAGTAATAGAGTATATTTTATCCAAATAATGTATTGTATTTAGGCAGTCCCAGCTAAACCTAACTGCGATCAAAAGACAGCTCCCAAGTAGCACGTAAGTATCGTCAGCATCAATAAAACAGCCAATATAGAACTTAAAGTGGTATTAGAGACGTATAAGAGAGTCAGGCAAAGTTATAAGCGTTATTAGAGTGATTTATCCGTTATTATACAGCTCAGCTGTATATAGTCTTTATTATGGAATCTGCGTACACTTAAGGTGTTTTATCGGAATATTAGAACTCAACTATACAGCTTTAATAATTGTGTAACAAGTCCAAGCTATTTCTATGGCTAAAGCTGTATAAAGGCTGTATTATAATACTATTCACTCGCTTATTACAGCTTTAAGCTGTATTATAGTATTACTTGACACTTGTTGCTGTACAAGGGCATATTATTATGCTAACTTCATTATAAAACAGGGTGCATGAAAGGAGCCTCCCCGAGTGACGTACACAACGATTCCCTACGTCCGGCGCACCCTGGGCAATTCGCGAGTTCTCCAAAGCTAATTGGCTAATCCTTTCACCACGATGGCAAGTCAAAATAAAATTGACTCAGCCATCGACACGACGAAGAGAAAGAAGAGATTATAAAACTAGTTTTTATGGCGTAATTTAACACTCTTATAAGTATTATAGCTGTAATAGTTACTTCTAAGAGAGTATTATAGAACTAAAAAGATAAATGGCAGCTATAGTACAGTTTTAGTCTGTATTATTGACGGAGACGTCAAATCAATTGCTTAAAAAATTTCGTGTTGGAAGGCTACGCGATAATGTGGAAAAAAAAAAGATATGGCGCAGTCAGGAGATGGATTGAGAAGGAATATTTGAATATAAGGAATTAAAACTTAAATAACAGTAATGATAGTGAACCAATATTGACTGAAAGAAAAAACCATTCAATAAAATCTCTAACTCGTTTCCAGGTCAATGTATACGCTTTTACAATAAACTTCCTTTAGACGCAATAGAATTATCGATAGGTAAATTTAAAAAATATGTTAAAATTAGATTATGTCAAAAAGCTTACTACAGTATTTCGGACTACATAAATGATAATAGTATTTGGAAATGAATTGCTCTTCTTATGTGACTTTTATTATGTATACCTACTTATTGTTATAGTTTTCATTATTTTTAAAAGATGGTGCACATGAGTTTCTCACCAGCTCTTCTCATAATGCAATACCCATCGGAGCTGGTACTTGGATTGATTTTAATTTTAATTTAAACAGTTTGATTAAAATTAATCTAAGCCCCGGTTATTCAAATCATTGTAATTAGTATGATTTAGTATTATTTATTATTTATTTTATATCATTTTTTGTAATGTTTTGACGTGTTCAAGCGCCTCCTGGGGCCTATGAAAATAAATGATTTGAATTAATTGAAAATTTGAATTCAATCACACCGACAATCCATAGCTTCAATGAGGGTTCAGTACCAAAAAATTTAAATACAGATATTAACGTACAGAATAGTGTGGATTCAGTTAAAACTTTGGGGTCTGTTGACAATATTTCTTCATGCAGCACCGTAAGTAGCTCTAATGATGAGGACGACAAATTTTCAAAAAATCTATTGTTTTGTCAACGTATAAAAGAATGGGCTATAGAAATAAATATATCTCAAGAAGCGTGAAATGATTTAAGTGCAATTATAAATAGCAGAATTATAAAATAATTATTTAATAATTTCTATTTAACTAAATGAAAAAACGTATTATTTTGTGCGAAGTAAATTTATTTTTTGCTTTTTAGTTAACCTAATCTTTGAAGTCGGTTTTTTTTTTGTTAAAAATTATTTTATTTTACGATTTTAAGTGATGGGTAGACCGAGCAAGAATGTTTCTCGAATGAGGAGACGACGGTTATTTGAGACGGAAAACTTATTTAAGGTGCCTATATTAAAAGAATTATCCCCGTACTCCTAACCGTTGAGGAGTTGTACCTCCCAGCATCAGCTCAGCAACTTAAAATGCTGACTGCTAGATGCAAATATCCAAGTAGTTTTAGGTAATATACGAAAAACAATATAGAAGCCTTTGAAATTTGAGGGTTACCCATTATTTCTCTAGGATCCCATCATCAAATCATGACCTCATATTATGTATACATTAGTAATATTCAACGTCTCGCCTCATCTGTGTATAACTTGAATGAATACAGTAAACGGCCTCAAGGAGCCTATATTTAAAGAATTATCCCCGTACTTCTAACCGTTGAGGAGTTGTAACTTCCAGCATCAGCTCAGCAACATAAAATGCTGACTACTATATGCAAATATCCGAGAAGCTTTAGATAATATACAAAAAACAATATAGAAGCCTTTTAAATTTGAGGGTTGCCCTCGATTTCTCTAGGACACATCATCAGAACGTGACTTGAAAAAAATGGGACCACATGACAAGTATATCCTTTCAAACAAAAAAAGAATTTCACAAATCGGTCCAGGCGTCTTCGAGTAATCGGCGAATAAACATAAAAAAAAACATATAACCGAATTGAGAACCTCCCCTTTTTTTGAAGTCGGTTAATTATCACATGACTCTGATATAATGGTTAATGTATACGGCAAATATATATATATTTATTTGGGATTTCCATCGGGCAATTGTTATTAGCAGTGAGAAGTCTGGGATTGTCCCTCGTAGATGGTGATTGGTTCACCAATTATCACATGGTACTTAAAGTACCATGATGTATAGGCTGGTGTAACCTCGTTGTCGCCTTCACTCACGCGTGTTATATTTCAGTTTAATATCACCTTCTGCTCATTGGTTCGACGCAACGCGGAAAATATCGCCAATAACGGTTGCACGTATCCGATAAATTCACAAAAATAAAATGTGCCGTTTTTCATAAATAAATCACCAAGATGCTGTATTTTAAGGTGATATTGTAATCTGATATTTATAATGTTCGACGTAACAAAATAATTAGAACTAATTGAGTTTCTAGTCGCTGACCCCGGCACATTGTATATGTCGACCTTTACCTAGCAGTATATAAAATAATCTATCATAAAAATCGAGCAAGCCGCTTTAGAGGACTAACACTGACACAAGATTTTCATCTATTAGATATATTTATATGTTTCAATCATCAATAACTTTTAAGCTATATATTATAATATATAGCATAATTAAAGTTTTCTTATTACTTTACTCTAGGATTTGCTGTAATGTAGAATTTCTACACCGAAATTCAAATCATCAGCAGTTTGTTTTAACTTTCCTTAAAAAAGCCTTGGGATTAAATTGCCTGAGGTAATGCGATGAACATTACCTATCCAACAGGTTTAAATTCTTATTAGCTTATTCATGCAAATGAGGCCCCCAGCATTAAATTGTAACTTTGTATACTCATTTGTAAGCATAATATTACCTATTAATGTTAATTTATGTACTACTAAATACCGTAATTTTGTTCATCGCTGAAGGCACGTAATCGATGCCGGCTTCGCTGAAACTGCCGAAAGGTTCAGATCATTTTATGTTTTAGAAGAAGCTGCCTATTTTTGGCTCATTTCAGATAAAAATCATCCTGATAGGCTCGTGATTGAACCGATGTGCTTTCACTGAAAGCTTATATATTATCGTAAATTATTAAATTAATATTGGTTCGGCACGAGCGGCCCGCGATAAACCCTCTCTTCAAATTTTACGCCAAATTTTATGATGAAAAGCGTTTTTACGTAAATATACGAATGAGAAATTTATGTGAATATGTAATTGTTGACCGTGCGGCCGAATTGAGCAGGTTTTTATCACGATTTAGGAAAACAAATATAATATTTCAATGCAGCTGTACCCTGTGTTTTATGGTTGTATAACGACGGTTTGGAGCCTTTCATAGATTAAATCTTGGTTATTAATTGCATTTTTTGTGTGGTTGCCCATTTTGTAAAGCTTATCTAACCTTGGTTATTGTGTGAGTTACACAACATACATATTTAAACAATAAATCACAAAATTTAGATCCATAGTTTTATCAATACAATGTTTAAATTTAAACATGAATGTTGCCACTTAAGATTTTATCCCACACACAGCAATCGTTTCTCTCCATAAACATCCTGCCCCGCGCAGGCAATATTGCCTACTTTTTATGCACTTGTAAAGCTAACAAGAATCAAGAGAGCTTCCCTACATTACTAGGACAAACAAAACACTCGGCACGTAATTAATGCCACTAGTTTTTCACCTTTTGTCTACCGTAAAAGAGAAACGTCTACTTCACGTACTTGCATTTACTAGAGTCAATTTAAAAGAACCTTTCTCGGGTCTCAGTGAATTTCTTACGCTATTTATCACCCTTCTTTTTGTTTTCGTTCCTGAGTACTGTTCATTGGAAAATAGAATATTCTAGCAGAAATCCCACTGTTTGTTTATCACGATTTTCTAAAAAACAAAAGGTTAAAAATAAAATTGCATTTGAAATTATTTTAACTTTTAAAGTAAACGTTAATTTTAATTTACGGTTATGTAACTTGTTTTTTACATTTTCTATAGTTCTTACAGAGAAAATAAGGAACATAACATACTAAACTTTCCTTTCCCGTCCTTATTCTTGAAAAATATATAATCAAATCGAAAGACAATTTGTCACTTTCATTCAAAACCCGAAAAGAGTTTGGAAGAAGAACACGAACGGTGATACCCATTAGTAGAGAGAACGTGATCAAACGTGTTCATATTCACCATAAAAAATACTTAATGTAACTAAAAAAGGTTACATCGTAAAGAAATTGTTACGTGTTAATACTTTTGAATAGCAAAAATACAGTTCATTCGTAAAGTTTGCGTATAGAATATATGGACCGTTAGATCGAGCTAGCTACAAATCGACTGTCGTCCAAAAACGTGTTTAAAGAACGTATGCTAAGTTCGGTGCTACGATTGATAAGGGAGGTGAATGAGAACCTGACCCTTGTCAGTCTTTTGTCTTTGCAGTTTATTTGCTTTTGTGAACGAAGCCTTAATCCAAGGCGCAATAAACGTATATTGAGTTCTGTCGGCATAAAGATTCCAAGTCTTTGAATTTTGGTTACCTTTTGTGTTTTATATAGATGAATATCTACGGGCGGTTTTGCCCGTATGGTACTTTAACAAAATATAGGCTATATTTCACAGGAATAATCCAGAACACTAATAGTGATGAATTTATGAAATCGGTTCAGCAGTTTTAAAATTAAGTCGTTACAAACGAACAAAAAGACCTCTTAATTATATAATATTATACATTTATTTATTTACTTAAACATATATTTTGTAAAACATTACAGTTTAAGACCAAGATGTACACAGAGAAAAAAAAAGAAAAAAAAACACTGTGAGAGATATTTTACTTACTGCAAGACGCTAAGAAGTCTTGTGTAAAAAGTGTGCTTAATCATATCGGTATTTTATAAACTACCTACATTCAAAGGTGACTAATAACTTTTATTAGATTTTTCATACCACATTTTTTATATCAAACATGAGCAAATAGCAACATTTGAAAATTGATTACGTTGGTACTAAATTTACTGGTATTCAAAAGCATTCAATGCAATGTTACTTAAATGTGAACACAGAAAAATCAAATGGACAGTTTTGTGAAAAAATTCCCTCTCCAGCAGCGACACATTTTCTCACAAATGCTATTTAATAATTTCGAGTTCATTGACTCGCGCCGACATGTTCATTGCTTTGAATACGTAATCAAATTGAAACTTTCACTGAAATGCTTCAATTGTTATTACAAATAACTTTACCTTTACTGAATCAATATGGTTGTATTTATTTCAACTTTTGTTTGAATGAAATTCAAAACATGTAACAACTTTAAATATGATAATACTGTAGGCAATCTACGAAACTCGTAGCGTTCGTAGCCGTAGTTCGTAGCACGTGAGTACGAATCTAACCTTACTTTTGATATAACAATCCTACTTGTTCTACTTATGTCACTATCTCAAAATTATTCCAAGATAATTTGATTGTTTCGAGATAATTTGATTTATTAAAATGCTAATGCTTTCTCCCACTATACTTTAAATGTGCCAATGCAAATAAAGGGATAGTGCAAAGGAATAATGCAAATAAAGGGATAGTATTAAAATTGTGATTTATTTAATCTACTACAAGGTATATTTTGCCAATTCAGTTGCAGTTAAAACACAAAAGCAGTAGCAAATATTAATCACTTGATATTGGACATCCCCAATAATCACCTTCATATCACTCCATTCAATACATTCAATTCAAAAAAAGAATAAAATTACAAACGTAGATGAATGGGTTACACGCCTTTAACGGACGTGACCGGCACATTCCCCGGGAATTGCCCGACATTACCAGGCTTGTACCCGCATTGACCGGCGCCGGGCATGCCCGATAGAATATGTATAGTGATGCACTTTTACAAATGTACCTATAAAAAGTATTAGTAATATTTGATACCATATTTTCATGTGCATGAAAATGTGTTATATTTTTGGGACCAAAACAAGAGTTGGTAGTGTTGGTACTCAATATATAAAACCGAATTACAAACCTTTACTGATGACCTTGTAAACAATATCACGAAATTAGAACAAGTAAAATTATATTACGAAATTTTAAGACAAAATCTTGATCATTTTACTCTAAAGCCGGTGTGATTACGTAGTGATAAAACAGAATTCACTTATCTTAACTAAGCTTTTTAAGTGCTTTCCGTTTTACTCAAAGATTATTTATTTACTAATATAATTTTGCATTTTGAAGACTGACGACCTAAAGAAGGGACTTGTTGCGGCCGGCGGGATGAACCAGTGTTGTGGCGTCAATTGGGAGAGGCCAATGTCTAGCAGTGATCTACGAACGGCTCAACGATGACTTTGATGATAATATTTATTCGGTCAAGTTGCCAAATACAAATACTCGTGTTGGTATTCGTTACATCACTAGAAAATTTGATCTCTTTGCCAACGGCGGCACATTTGTCGGCCAAGCACTCGCCGGCGTGGATCAAAGTATTTTTGTATATCGTTATCTTAATAGCAGGGTGAGGCTCGATTTTAAGGAATAGGCTTCAGTATCGCTGCTTTTATGGCTTACATAAGCTGTTGTTTCGATAATATAAAGTTTTTCACGCGGGTGTTTGATAGAAAATAGCAAAAATTTTAGTTTTTTGGGTGATATGAAGTTTGATTAATCCTGATTAATCATTTCTAAGTACCGATTTCACCATCGCGTTAAGCTCAACTTTATTGTGAAGCTTCAGTTTTAGTTTAGACTAAAAAGTTTGTGGGCTTTCACCTAAAAGTTACTTCCACTACTTTGTTATACGTGCTAGTTTTTCTCAAATATACATTTCCCGACTACTACTACAAATATTAATGTTCATTTCAAAATCATGTCAATGTTGCCAATAAAATTGCAGTGACATAAAAATACTTATAAGATAAATAAATGAGCAAACGAATGCAATTTATTTAAAACATTCATGCAAACAAAAAATACCGGTCAGATAAACGTAGCTACTTTAAAAATATTGCAAAAGTATTTCAGACGCTACCAAGTAAAGTTTCGTTTACTCAAAGCGATAGGAATAGAATCGTCTCGATACGTTTGTGGCAGTGGCGTAGTCCCGAGCGACCACGCACTACTTCCTTTCACTTTGACAACTTTGAAACCTTACTAATTCAATATTTTCCGCCGCCCTAGAGCCTTCGCTGCCTTTGAACGTAATTAGATTAATGAAAAGACTACTCCGATGGTTCGCTGGGCACAAGTTGATAGCTGAATAATCCTCAGGTAGAATTTCAAATTGATAAAAAAAATGTTTGAAAATTGATTTCATTCGGATTGATATGTAATTAATTATATTTTTTTTGAAGCTTAGATATTGGTAAAGATGGCTTATTAAATTTATATATCGTAAAACAGGGATAAGGAAGTGTTGCTCGAATAAATGTTTGGTATAACTATACCACAATATACCCCACGCATTACAAACATGCGAATGAAAGGAATGACACGTGCTATTCAATTCGTAAGTGCGAGCGAGGGATCCGATAAAGATTCTAATCAAACTTTATCCTTTGACTAGCAATAGAACAAGTTAAGGCTAAAACATCGTTAAAATGAACTAAGTATAAATTCCTTTCACGTGTTTCTTATATCTCGGTCAAAAAACGGTTTATTCGTTGCCGGCGCAGCGCTATTTTGGTTCGTGTCTAGAGCATCTAGTGTTGAATTATCTGTCAGCCTTTTCTGACACTAAACGGATTTAAGTGGCCATATTTCTAAGTTTACTCCGAGTTAACTTTTCAGGTGACTTTTATACGACACTAAAACGTTCAGTGGTCGCTCGTTTTTGAATTTTTAAGAATTTACGTTCGATAGTGTATGTTTTCTAAGGTTAATATTTTCTGAAGGTTGTCCCCGAAGTCCTCGTAAACATGATCTCATAAACTTTTGTTGGCTTAATAGATTTCGCTAGTGCCTTAAATCTGTTTAACAATCTGCAAGTTAGAGTTTATTGGTTTAATTTTGCGTTGTGCGATAGCTGTTCTATTTATTTCTTTTGCTAGGATTTTTTAATATGTTGAACAGGTTATATAAGTGAGATAAATTTTATTGAATACTTTAAGTGATATAAAGTTTTTATTAAAATTGTAATGAAACTAAAAAAGACATTATGACAGAATCTCCTTTTTTTATAAAATTATAGATAGTTTTACAATGGCATAATTCATTTATCGGTGGTCAGAACACACCATTTCACTATTAGTTTGAAATGTCGTATTATGGTGTACAGAAATAAATTATTTTGACGATATAGTAATGTAAAGGATATTCAAAACAACGCACCAACGCAGTACAGAGTACATAAATATGAAGTCACCCACGATTTCATCATAAATATACACAATAGTGCATAACTCGTTACAAGTTCGTACTAGCACCAAACTCGATTGCGTACGTAAATCCTAAGATGAATACTGTTAAACCTAACTTCCTCTAACTACGCGGGCCGGTCATTACATAGGATAACAGCGTTTCCACCAGAGAATCTGTGAGATGTGCTAGGGTGCTGTGCGGTGTGATGATGCATAAGCACGCATGGGGATGCAAGGATATGTAGGAGACTCTTGTCAGTTGCTAGTGACTATGAGCAACATTTTAACTCGCGATCTTACCTAACAAATTTCCCTCGCACATCTCTCGTTTGTATTCAACATGACTATACCGTAAAAATATAATATATTTTATATATACTATACAGTGTAAATGACATCATTAATGATTATGAAAGAGTAACGTTACCTTAGACTATCCTAATAAATTTTAAATTTTCGGGACAACTTTGGAATTTTTCGATATTTATATTTTTTTTCCATTTCGATAAAAAAAATTGCGCACCCAAAGCATTAAAATCATGTTACTAATGACTGAAAAACGTAGACTTATTCTCATACATTTGCGATTTTTCTATGATGTTTAAAAAACTCTCAAGACTGACATTCCGGTGATATTTTTTTTGCACCCAGGGTCTCAGAATCATTTACTGAATGACTGCTAAGCTGCTTTGTTACAATGTCATATACACCCTGTATAACTCTTGCTTGTTATGTCTCTAATACGACTAAAACTGTTACTAAAACCTCGCTCCGCTTAGCCCTTCCACAGAATCGCTTAAGATTTGCAAAAGTCGAGTGAAGCTAGGTAATTCAATTCGTTTTAATCAAACGTATTTTAGCATATTTCTGGTGGAAATGCAGCTCTAATGAAGTATGTACACTGTCCGACGCTGTCATAAAGCCGATTAATGTCGTTATTGTGCAATTAATTTATTATTCCAAACAGGACGTGTTTCTTTGAACAATGACACAATAATTATGTCCCTCAAACATAAACACATTAATGTAAAATTATAATTGTTTCTTATTAAATTACGAAATAATGTTTTGAATTAAATGCCCATCAATTGCAATAATAAATCGTAATACGTTTAACGTAATTTGCTTTGAATACGCATACAGGTAACGGTTTTATTATTTATCACATTAATAAACGAACACTTATTAGTAATGTTATAATTAAGAGTAATGAATCGTTCTGAAGTTCTAAATTTGAAATTGCACATTGTTGCACAGTATTAAGTTTATTTATTTATTTTTATTTATTTATTTATTTTCTTTTAGAGAGTTTGTTAAATGTTTCGTTCAAAAACCACTTCATCAAACAAAAACTTCAAACGTGCCGTTTTTTTTTCAAGAATGCCTATGAAACAAACAATGGAAATCTCATCGAATTCCAGTTACAAATTCAGCAAACTTTTTTCCAGATCAAAAAATCAACGCTGACCTTAAAGTTCTATTGAGATCCCATAAAAAGCACCAAATTGTGTAAAATAGCAGAAGCTATAAACGTTCTAGACCTTTGCCCTGTTTAGTAAAAAAACAAGCGTCCATAAACAACAATGAACGTAACGTATCGTATCAAGCCCTACAAAAACTATCGCTTAAAATAAAGCTTAGAATAGCTGGCGAAACAATGGCGGATCCTAGGAAAACACATAAAGCCGCGCGGCACCGCCTCGCTGCGATAACTAACAAGCCGCAATAAAACTTTTTCGCTCCCCTCCCCCTCGGAAAATAATCCTCGCTGAAAAGTCACTGAAACGGCATACTTAACAAAAGGGAATTCGGCCGGCTTACACTACAGCCCGTTCAGCCCCCGCTGACAACGCCGCGATCAAGATGCCCGAGACGTATTACGGAGATTATTAACCCCCAAAGGGTACTCCCACCCCGTGATATATGCATTTTCTTACAAAGATTCATTAAAAAATGTTTTTAGTATCGCTAAGTTGGTTGGCGAGAGTTGCACATTAAGTTAAGCTTGGCTCTGATTGCGGAACTTGCGCGCGTCGACGCAAACAAACTTTTAATTTAGTTTTTGTGCTTTGCCAATGTCAATGGAATGGAAGGCTAATTTGAAATTGTTTGAATAAACAGAATAGGTAGGAAACAGCTACTTAAAAGCCAAGTCAAAAATGAGCATATTTTTTTTTTAACATTTACCTATAATGTTTTTACAAAATTAGATGTCAAAATTTTATATGATAATTCAAAATGTTTTTTTTTAACATTGATATTTTAAGATGGCACCATAATGTATATTTTTGGTTTCTACTACTGTAAAAGACCATCGTATTATTTTTTTAAATATATTGGCAATTACACAATTTTATAATATGTATGTCAATTAAATTCATTTATTTGCAAATAATGGATTACGGTGGGTCACAATACATAAATGTAGTTTCACCACAATTAGCTCTTCAGCATGCGAATCTAAAACCATAAAATAATCAATCAATTACTCAAACAATGATATTGTAATGCTAGTAAATGAAAACAAAAAATGTCGGAGCGTGGAACGTACAGCCTCATCTATCTTAGTGCTGGTAACTCCAGAAACGGCGTGGGGGCGTGACGGAATATGGCGGAAGTGAATATCGGACTTTGAGGTGATAAAACCACGTGCACGATCAGGTGATAAAAGCAGTGACAACTCAGTGTGTATTCCAGCTAACAATGATAACACTTAGTACAGTGTTTATAATTCTATGTCCACAAACCACCTCTGGTAATGTATATCTATATCGCTTGCTTTATTAATTTACTGTGTATGATGTGTCTGTAATAATTGAATTTGTCTCATCATTTGCGCCATAAGTTGCATCAAAAGGCGTTAGATGCAGCCACTGAAATCTTTTATCAAGAATTTCATTTCATAATACCTAAAGCATACCTCCTAAAATAATTTAGCATTTAGAATCATGATCTACATTCTGCTACACCGCTCGGTACTGAGCTTACCCCGAAATATATATAATGCTAGATAACAATTTACTACTTAATCTAAATTTGGATAGCTCACATTAGACAGAGCGCCAGAAGCTACGCACGACAACAGTATCTAATGGTGCCAATTACAAAATACACACAATCAAGAACACCAAGTCTTCGAAAAAAATCATCAAGAACAGCGAGGCGATGATCATTTCCAATACTAAAACTGGACCAACAAATGCGTCCTTTATGTTATTTTGAAAGGTTTTTGGGGAGCTTAGAGATTTTACTGTTGCCACAGGACGAACGCAAATATCGCTCTGACAAAAACCACATTTTGTAATTTATTCACAGCATACGTCATTGAAATAAACGTTAGAACAAAGTTATAGTATTGCAGACAACTGTGTGGGGTCCGTGACAAAATGGTACAGTCGAGTGCATTAATATGTTGGCAGTTTTGAACCGTATTACGAAAATAATGAACTTGACTGTACCTATCTAGGTACAATTACAGACAGATGATATTTTAGTGTAGAGAATGTTTATTATGCGTAACATTAATGGTTTGTAATATGAGTGAGCTAGGGTAAGGCATTAATGGTTGGATACGTCTAGACTTGGAATATAACGCTGTCTGACGTGAATGTCTAAGGGACATCACTCTCTTACCATATTTTCTTTATCAGAGATTGCTGATTCTAACAAATGATATAGTGTATCACGCTCATCTATCTGTATAATTTGTATAAATTGAACGCATATTATCAGTTTGAGCATTAATAAGATGTGTAATGATCTTAAACACAATTTTATTATTTATATACTTTTATTATAAAGGGGTAAAAATTTTTGTTTGTTTCCAAAAAAGGAAAGCTCGACCCTTTCCAAGTAACTTTTGCAATTTTTACTGACATAGTATGCAGACAAAGCAGCATAAGGAAGTTAACTAATAATAAACCGAATTTATTCAGTCATCATAGCTGTGAAATTGTGTTATAAGTTCTAGAAATAGAATTCCACCAAAAACATTTTCATGTAAAATATTGCCCAGACGAGGCCTAATATGGCCTAGTGACAAAAAGTTATCAGATCTCATGTAGAGCCAAGCTTCTAACTCTAAATGTCCTTACATTACAAGCCCTAACTTCACAAACTACAACTTAGACAAAATATGTAGTAGAGAGTAGCAATTTTTTCACCTTAATAACACCCATGTAACGGTATCGAAAAGGCCAAGCCACATATTTTGACTAAGATGTAGAGTTTATAAAGATATGGCTTGTAAAGTAAGGGTATGTAGATTTAGAGAAAAGGTAGGTAATGCCCTTCGCTTCGCTTGCTCGTATTGGCGGGGCCACTACCGTGGCTCCAGATTGAATACACAGCTATGAAATATCTAGGAGATGAGGGGTGCGGTTAGCGGGGTAAACAGTCGGCATTATAACCTTTATTGCGCTATTTAATTAAATATTTTAATTGGGTTACCAAAATATAAATGTAATTAACCAGTAACGTTCATTACCTGTATCGAAAAGCTTTATGGTGATGAATAATACGCAATAAAAGGTAATGTATTTGTTTCACGACCGTGTAAAGGTTGGTTTTATAGGACTTTTAAAAGTTGATGGTGTTTCGCAAAATAAATCGTTTACTAATTCTGCGAACCAAGGTCACTGTTTTTGATCATATAAAGCGCTATGTTTTAAATAGAAGATAAGGGAATCAAAACTGTTTTTTTATGTTAATAACCTACCTATTCACTACCCATTCAAAACACTTACCTTCTGTATTCAGTAAGGATGCTAGTAGCCCATCAGCTAATAGCGTCCAAATTACGTGCATTAGCTATAACATGGCCCATGAATAAATTACGCCAACGTAAAATATAAAAAAGTTATGGTTGGTCAACACTTTACAGTCCAGCCAATTCATTGATCAATTATATTGTTAGCGTATACAAATAGAGAGGAAGGACTATATCAAATAATGTATAAAGAAGCTATCAAATCTGATGCTGTGTCATATTTACAAAAGCTTGTTTATGAATAAAATTGACACCCGAAAATCATTTATTAGATGCTTAAAATTTTATGCTGACTTAATCATTTTTGTGGCGAAAATGTTGATTAAAAGAAGCTAAATTCATTAATACCTTATTTATTTAATATTAAGTAATACAAATATTAAACATACCTAATTCTTGTTTGCTTAGAAGCAGTAAAATATTGTAATGTTCATCGTGACGGAAGGCTGATAGACCTCTTTTGAAGCTTTAAGGACATAGCATCATACCTTTAATCTGCCACCTATTTTTTTTTTACTACTTTATCCCAGTTTAGTGATAATATTAATTGAAAGTACTGACAAATGGGTCATAATCGCGTACTTAACAAATGTATTGAAATATATGCAAACTTTAGCGTAGTAAGGACGTCTGTGGCCTTTAATTGCCACTTATCACCAAGTAAACTACATCCCTGTTCACTACATAACTAAATATAATAAATTAAAAAATATATTTCTCACAAGACGACTCTTTTTCTCTCTAATAAATATTTTGTACTCATTGTCTTTATAAACGAATATAAAACAAAATAAGATAATAAATTATCAAAGCGGAAGGCAAATTAACGCCGAGGAATATAATTAATTGATAATAAATTAAAAAGCCCCTTCAGTTTGTTTTTATTGAGATTTCGGAGAAGGCCGTACTTGAAAACAAAATTAGTTATAAAAGCTTTATTTTATGTAAGTACATAGTTATAATTATAACTTAAGAACCTTTAATAATAATATCATTTTTCAATCTGTGATTCGAGAAACCGTTGAACCTGTTAAACCAAATCATAAAACATATGTTTAATTTCTTACACTATTTCACAGTAAATATTATTTTCACCACAGCTGACAGATGAAAATCCAATCCAGAATCCAAACAGAAGAAGGTAATTGACTAAAACCAAGCTTCAATTCACAGG
Source organism: Hypena proboscidalis (assembly GCA_905147285.1). Lineage (NCBI taxonomy): Eukaryota > Metazoa > Arthropoda > Insecta > Lepidoptera > Erebidae > Hypena > Hypena proboscidalis. Next base: position 614,242 of record LR990127.1, read on the forward strand.
TATTAGATAACTAGGCATTAGATAAATTCTAAACAAGAAAACTAGTTCGTTACGTTCGTGAAAATTAATAAAAGAAAATAGAAGAACTCTATTATTCAGGACTTAAAATAAGCAATCGTAGAAAATACGAACTTTGCTCTCTTGTTGCACAAATATCCTTTTATTTTACCACAAATTTAGAATGTGAATAGTGTAACGTCGACTTAATCAGTCGTAAAAGAGAGAGGAATATTAAAATATCGACTTTGATATATGAAGTAATCATGGATAAAAATGTGAGTAGAAATCTTCAATTTCTTTAGAAGATTTCGTTTATCCATTGAAAACCTGTAACTTATTAATCAGTCAGGTAACAGGTGCGACGGGATTAGGTCCTTTTAAAATATTGCCAACTTTAAAATCGATGTACTGTAAAATAAATAAACCTTAATTTGTTTTGTTGTTAAGTATATTTTTATGATAAATATTATTATGATCCTTGTAATATTGAAGTAATTTTAGTTTTGCTAAGCATTTATTATAAAATATTACGGTTGAAAAGTTATGATTTCAGTTAGGCTCGAACCAATCCACTTTGGTCATGGAATCGAGCCCCAGTGGTCTGGTCCCTATATTAAGGTTAAGCTTTTCAATGACACCGTGACCAACCTACATGACCCATAATTTAAAAGTGACATAAGTTACACTTGAAAAAAGAACACAGCTTTCATTAATGTGTGTTATATGCATCCTGCCTATAAAGTTTATCTAACACCTGTGAAATTGGAGCATGGTTTTAGTCCATTACCTTCTTCTGTTTGGATTTTGGATTGGATTTTGATCTGTCAAATTGCATAAGTTCAATAATAAATCAGAAACTTAGTGGCTTTAAACTTGCAAAAACAGATCATAAAATTAAATATCTGAGTGGCGATCTCAAATAAAAAAGCACTAAAAATAATTGAAAGCGCTTTAGAATGTGATAGACTCGATCCTGTTAAATTGAAAAGCGGAAGATCTAAGTAATATCAATATTATTATGGCCGTAGTTTGTTCAATATATTTGCGTACTTGTATGAAATTTTTGTGTGTAGATAGGTCGAAACGCCTGAAGACATTCGTTTGTGTGTAAGCAAGTTTCACTTGGGATTTCATGTACAATTATTTGACATACAAGTGTTAAGCAATGTTGTTCTGTTTCTTTGTTGGTTCTATTATGAAAGATTAGGGTGTTTTTTTGTTGCAATACATTTGTCTTAATCTTTACTAATATTAAAAATGCGAAAGTTACTCTTTCACGTCAAATTTCGATTTTGATGAAATATTGCACACATGTAGCTTATAGCCTGGATTAATCAACGAAAAAAGATACATAGAAGGCATATAGAGTAGATGCATATGACGCGTAAGGACTGTATTGAGACATTTTGGCTCGATACATCCGAACGTCCGGCAGTTGTCAAGCTCTAACTCTTAGGCAAACATTTCTTGACGCTACCGTAAATTAAATAAAATACGGTTGTGTAGTCAATGGACGCCACAATGCATTAGAAAAAAAAAACTAACGATACAATCTTTTTTCATGTAAGCACTACAATACTGTTTGTATTTGGCTTCACTATGCAAAACGCAAATTAAGAATAGAAAAAATATATAAAAATAATAATAATAATTTATTCACGCATATGAAAATTAAATACGAGAATTAAATTTCCGGCTGCCAAAGTATCCCAGACATAAGCAACAAAATGCCCAATTTTTCGACGAAAAATAAATACAATTCCAAATAAATAAATATTTGAGAATGTATTTATTATTCGTAAACCATATATGTATTTAAAAATATGTGTTTCAATAATTATGTTTTATGTTATAATGTTCAAAACAGCCTGGAACATTTTATGTATATTTATCACGGCGCACAACTAAAATAAAAATCTGATAATTTTCTAAAATTTTATCATACTATAGTATGAAAAAAAAAACCTTTATTATTATAATTAAATCTAGCTATCGAAATTTTGAAATAAATATCATTTTAAATTTTATTTTTTATATGAATGAATATACTTAGTAAGTAATAGACAACATCACGTCTCATCTGTGTGTAACTTGAAATCATTCGATAACGGTCTAATGGAACCTATATTGAAATAATTATTCCAGTAATCCTTAAAACTGAGCTTGCAAATATCTAAATAGTTTCAGGAAATATATAAAAAAAAACTGTAAGAACCTATAAAGTCTGAGGGTTGCCCTTAATATCATTTGGATTCAATCGATAGATCCTGACTTGAATAATTTTTAAAATCTGTTTATAATGACAAAAAAATCGATAGACAAACATAAAAAATAGAACTTCCAAATTTTTCGAACTCGTGTAAAAACTGATTTTGTTCATTGTTATTTTTTTACCTTTTCGTCAAAATCTTATCAATCAGTGTTTTTTCACTCGATTGTCTATTTGAATTCACCGAATTACGTGAAGGCTGTTACTCAGTATAAACTCATCGTTCATTAGGAAAAATATTATTTGGAAAGAGAAATTCTTAACAGAACAATGTGAATAATGGGGTCGATATTTTACTTGTCAGCAAAATAAGAAATAAGGAAAAAGTCAAACAGTAGCGATGCGAGTTTGTGATTAAAGTAATTGCATCACTCGATTGCTTTATTTATCATTCATTTTTAATGAAAGTGTTTCTTTCTTGAAGTCAAAAATGAGCATATTTTTTTTTTAACATTTACCTATAATGTTTTTACAAAATTAGATGTCAAAATTTTATATGATAATTCAAAATGTTTTTTTTTAACATTGATATTTTAAGATGGCACCATAATGTATATTTTTGGTTTCTACTACTGTAAAAGACCATCGTATTATTTTTTTAAATATATTGGCAATTACACAATTTTATAATATGTATGTCAATTAAATTCATTTATTTGCAAATAATGGATTACGGTGGGTCACAATACATAAATGTAGCTTCACCACAATTAGCTCTTCAGCATGCGAATCTAAAATCATAAAATAATCAATCAATTACTCAAACAATGATATTGTAATGCTAGTAAATGAAAACAAAAAATGTCGGAGCGTGGAACGTACAGCCTCATCTATCTGGCGTGGCTATCACGGCGTGGGGGCGTGACGGAATATGGCGGCAGTGAATATCGGACTTTGAGGTGATAAAACCACGTGCACGATCAGGTGATAAAAGCAGTGACAACTCAGTGTGTATTCCAGCTAACAATGATAACACTTAGTACAGTGTTTATAATTCTATGTCGACAAACCACCTCTGGTAATGTATATCTATATCGCTTGCTTTATTAATTTACTGTGTATGATGTGTCTGTAATAATTGAATTTGTCTCATCATTTGCGCCATAAGTTGCATCAAAAGGCGTTAGATGCAGCCACTGAAATCTTTTATCAAGAATTTCATTTCATAATACCTAAAGCATACCTCCTAAAATAATTTAGTATTTAGAATCATGATCTACATTCTGCTACACCGCTCGGTACTGAGCTTACCCCGAAATATATATAGTGCTAGATAACAATTTACTACTTAATCTAAATTTGGATAGCTCACATTAGACAGAGCGCCAGAAGCTACGCACGACAACAGTATCCAATGGTGCCAATTACAAAATACACACAATCAAGAACACCAAGTCTTCGAAAAAAATCATCAAGAACAGCGAGGCGATGATCATTTCCTATACTAAAACTGGACCAACAAATGCGTCCTTTATGTTATTTTGAAAGGTTTTTGGGGAGCTTAGAGATTTTACTGTTGCCACAGGACGAACGCAAATATCGCTCTGACAAAAACCACATTTTCTAATTTATTCACAGCATACGTCATTGAAATAAACGTTAGAACAAAGTTATAGTATTGCAGACAACTGTGTGGGGTCCGTGACAAAATGGTACAGTCGAGTGCATTAATATGTTGGCAGTTTTGAACCGTATTACGAAAATAATGAACTTGACTGTACCTATCTAGGTACAATTACAGACAGATGATATTTTAGTGTAGAGAATGTTTATTATGCGTAACATTAATGGTTTGTAATATGAGTGAGCTAGGGTAAGGCATTAATGGTTGGATACGTCTAGACTTGGAATATAACGCTGTCTGACGTGAATGTCTAAGGGACATCACTCTCTTACCATATTTTCTTTATCAGAGACTGCTGATTCTAACAAATGATATAGTGTATCACGCTCATCTATCTGTATAATTTGTATAAATTGAACGCATATTATCATTTTGAGCATTAATAAGATGTGTAATGATCTTAAACACAATTTTATTATTTATATACTTTTATTATAAAGAGGTAAAAATTTTTGTTTGTTGCCAAAAAAGGAAAGCTCGACCCTTTCCAAGTAACTTTTGCAATTTTTACTGACATAGTATGCAGACAAAGCAGCATAAGGAAGTTAACTAATAATAAACCGAATTTATTCAGTCATCATAGCTGTGAAATTGTGTTATAAGTTCTAGAAATAGAATTCCACCAAAAACATTTTCATGTAAAATATTGCTCAGACGAGGCCTAATATGGCCTAGTGACAAAAAGTTATCAGATCTCATGTAGAGCCAAGCTTCTAACTCTAAATGTCCTTACATTACAAGCCCTAACTTCACAAACTACAACTTAGACAAAATATGTAGTAGAGAGTAGCAATTTTTTTCACCTTAATAACACCCATGTAACGGTATCGAAAAGGCCAAGCCACATATTTTGACTAAGATGTAGAGTTTATAAAGATATGGCTTGTAAAGTAAGGGTATGTAGATTTAGAGAAAAGGTAGGTAATGCCCTTCGCTTCGCTTGCTCGTATTGGCGGGGCCACTACCGTGGCTCCAGATTGAATACACAGCTATGAAATATCTAGGAGATGAGGGGTGCGGTTAGCGGGGTAAACAGTCGGCATTATAACCTTTATTGCGCTATTTAATTAAATATTTTAATTGGGTTACCAAAATATAAATGTAATTAACCAGTAACGTTCATTACCTGTATCGAAAAGCTTTATGGTGATGAATAATACGCAATAAAAGGTAATGTATTTGTTTCACGACCGTGTAAAGGTTGGTTTTATAGGACTTTTAAAAGTTGATGGTGTTTCGCAAAATAAATCGTTTACTAATTCTGCGAACCAAGGTCACTGTTTTTGATCATATAAAGCGCTATGTTTTAAATAGAAGATAAGGGAATCAAAACTGTTTTTTTATGTTAATAACCTACCTATTCACTACCCATTCAAAACACTTACCTTCTGTATTCAGTAAGGATGCTAGTAGCCCATCAGCTAATAGCGTCCAAATTACGTGCATTAGCTATAACATGGCCCATGAATAAATTACGCCAACGTAAAATATGAAAAAGTTATGGTTGGTCAACACTTTACAGTCCAGCCAATTCATTGATCAATTATATTGTTAGCGTATACAAATAGATAGGAAGGACTATATCAAATAATGTATAAAGAAGCTATCAAATCTGATGCTGTGTCATATTTAAAAAGCTTGTTTTTGAATAAAATTGACGCCCGAAAATCATTTATTAGATGCTTAAAATTTGATGCTGACTTAATCATTTTCGTGGCGAAAATGTTGATTAAAAGAAGCTAAATTCATTAATACCTTATTTATTTAATATTAAGTAATACAAATATTAAACATACCTAATTCTTGTTTGCTTAGAAGCAGTAAAATATTGTAATGTTCATCGTGACGGAAGGCTGATAGACCTCTTTTGAACGAGCTTTAAGGACATAGCATCATACCTTTAATCTGCCACCAATTTTTTTTTTACTACTTTATCCCAGTTTAGTGATAATATTAATTGAAAGTACTGACAAATGGGTCATAATCGCGTACTTAACAAATGTATTGAAATATATGCAAACTTTAGCGTAGTAAGGACGTCTGTGGCCTTTAATTGCCACTTATCACCAAGTAAACTACATCCCTGTTCACTACATAACTAAATATAATAAATTAAAAAATATATTTCTCACAAGACGACTCTTTTTCTCTCTAATAAATATTTTGTACTCATTGTCTTTATAAACGAATATAAAACAAAATAAGATAATAAATTACCAAAGCGGAAGGCAAATGAACGCCGAGGAATATAATTAATTGATAATAAATTAAAAAGCCCCTTCAGTTTGTTTTTATTGAGATTTCGGAGAAGGCCGTACTTGAAAACAAAATTAGTTATAAAAGCTTTATTTTATGTAAGTACATAGTTATAATTATAACTTAAGAACCTTTAATAATAATATAATTTTTCAATCTGTGATTCGAGAAACCGTTGAACCTGTTAAACCAAATCATAAAACATATGTTTAATTTCTTACACTATTTCACAGTAAATATTATTTTCACCATAGCTGACAGATGAAAATCCAATCCAGAATCCAAACAGAAGAAGGTAATTGACTAAAACCAAGCTGCAATTCACAGGTATTAGATAACTAGGCATTAGATAAATTCTAAACAAGAAAAACTATAGTTCGTTACGCTCGTGAAAAATTAATAAAAGAAAATAGAAGAATTATTTTCTATTATTCTTTCTATTATTATTATTCAGGACTTAAAATTAGCAATCGTAGAAAATACGAACTTTGCTCTCTTGTTGCACAAATATTTTTTTATTTTACCACAAATTTAGAATGTGAATAGTGTAACATCGACTTAATCAGTCGTAAAAGAGAGAGGAATATTAAAATATTGACTTTGATATATGAAGTAATCATGGATAAAAATGTGAGTAGAAATCTTCAATTTCTTTAGAAGATTTCGTTCATCCATTGAAAACCTGTAACTTATTAATCAGTCAGGTAACAGGTGCGACGGGATAAGGTCCTTTTAAAATAGTGCCAACTTTAAAATCGATGTACTGTAAAATAAATAAACCTTAATTTGTTTTGTTGTTAAGTATATTTTTATGATAAATATTATTATGATCCTTGTAATATTGAAGTAATTTTAGCTTTGCTAAGCATTTATTATAAAATATTACGGTTGAAAAGTTATGATTTCAGTGAGGCTCGAACCAATCCACTTTGGTCATGGAATCGAGTCCCAGTGGTCTGGTCCGTATATTAAGGTTAGGCTTTTCAATGACACCGTGACCAACCTATATGACCCATAATTTAAAAGTGACATAAGTTACACTTGAAAAAAGAGCACAGCTTTCATTAATGTGCCTATAAAGTTTATCTAACACCTGTGAAATTGGAGCATGGTTTTAGTCCATTACCTTCTTCTGTCTGGATTCTGGATTATATTTAGATCTGTCAAATTCCATAAGTTCAATAATAAATCAGAAACTTAGTGGCTTTAAACTTGCAAAAACAGATCATAAAATTAAATATCTGAGCGGCGATCTCAAATAAAAAAGCACTAAAAATAATTGAAAGCGCTTTAGAATATGATAGACTCGATCCTGTTAAATTGAAAAGCGGAAGATCTAAGTAATATCAATATTATTATGGCCGTAGTTTGTTCAATCTATTTGCGTACTTGTTTGAAATTTTTGTGTGTAGATAGGTCGAAACGCCTGAAGACATTCGTTTGTGCGATGTTGGAATATGGACCCTACTTAGAGCTTATTTCCACTTTCGAGTGGCAGCTTGCTTATTTAATATGAAGAACGAAAGGATTTGATCATTGATGTGTGTAAGCACGTTTCACTTGGGATCTCCAAATTCATGTACAATTATTTGACATACAACAAGTGTTAAGCAATGTTGTTCTGTTTCTTTGTTGGTTCTATTATGAAAGATTAAGGTTGCAATGTTTTTTGTTGCAATACATTTATCTTAATCTTTACTAATATTTTCACGTCAAATTTCGATTTTGATGAAATTTTGCACACATGTAGCTTATAGCCTGGATTAATCATCGAAAAAAGATACATAGAAGGCATATAGAGTAGATGCATATGACGCGTAAGGACTGTATTGGGACATTTTGGCTCGATACATCCGAACGTCCGGCAGTTGTCAAGCTCTAACTCTTAGGCAAACATTTCTTGACGCTACCGTAAATTAAATGAAAATACGGTTGTGTAGTCAATGGACGCCACAATGCATCAGAAAAAAAAAACTAACGATACAATCTTTTTTCATGTAAGCACTACAATACTGTTTGTATTTGGCTTCACTATGCAAAACGCAAATTAAGAATAGAAAAAAAAACAAAAAATAATTATAATAATTTATTCACACATATGAAAATTAAATACGAGAATCAAATTTCCGACTGCCAAAGTATATAGTGACCCAGACATAAGCAACAAAATGCCCAATTTTACGACGAAAAATAAATACACTTCCAAATAAATAAATATTTGAGAATGTATTTATTATTCGTAAACCATAAAATATATATGTATTTAAAAACAAAAAATATGTGTTTCAATAATTATGTTTTTTTTTATAATGTTCAAAACAGCCTGGAACATTTATGTATATTTATCACGGCGCATAACTAAAATAAAAATCCGATAATTTTCAAAAATTTTATCATACTATACCTTTATTATTATAATTCAATCGACCTATCGAAATTTAGAAATAAATATCATTTTAAATTTTATTTTTGCCAGAGCTTCCGCTCTAGCCAGCACTCAACTTGAACAACTAAGACATCTATAATTATTAGAACTAGATAGAGAGAGACAAAGTTTTGATGTTTATTTGTTTATTTTAAATACATTTTATATAAAATGTATGTTTAAATAAAAAATAATAAATAGCAGCGCAAGATTGATTTTCCGTAATAACCATTACGATATTGTGAATTATCGACAAAAAAAAAGCACTTAATAGGAATAAGGTCATTACCAAGTACAATTATTCAAATTTCACGTAAGTACAAAATTGCCCTGTTCTTAATTATAAATAATAGCGCCATTACTTGAAACACTCGACGAGTCAGAACAAATCATTGCGAATCACACAAAGATTTGTCCCATGTGGGGATCGAACCCACAACACCAGCGTAGTTGATAGCGGCGAGGCGACCGCTTTAACCGCTACGCCAACCGTGCACTCAAATGTGCTTGAATAAAGAATACCTATCAGAATCTAGGTGTCATTATTCTAAGCTGTCGGTATGTCAATAAAACTAGCCTAGATGGCTAGTTTTATTGACATACCACGCGGGCGGAGCCACTGGCGAAAGCTAGTTCTTTAGAAGGGCGTTTTTGGTATTTTGTTTCCGAGTTGTATTTTTTTTTTTTTTTTTTTTTTTTTTTTTTTATTAGCTATCACTCCTGTTGCTTTTTATTGTGCAATAACCTTAATCTAGTTAGAATATACCTATTTACTTATTCCTATTAAAAATTTCCTATTAAAATACTTGGTGTGTTCTCACCACCTACTAATTGATACACTATACATTACTACTATTATGGCTATTCTACATTACTATTTACAAACATTACATTTCAGTTCCTGCTAATTAATACATTATACACTATTACTGGTTATTCTTACTATAATAAACTATATACAATATTTTATTTAAGTTCCTATTTGTATTTACATTACAGCATATACTACATACAAAAGCAAGCTCACATTACTATTCTACTGTACAAGACGTTAATACTTACATACAATTATTTCCTAATACAACACTAAGTACATACAATTTTCCTAATTACAGACACATACAAAAAGCAAAAGTTACCTACATGTTTACTGAACAGAATAATTTAAGTTACATTACTGAATTGATTACATTGTTGAGCCATTTGCTCTTGCCACTTTCGTCATGATTACCTCAGCATACTCGAGAAGAATCTTCCTCTTCTTCTTGTCTTTCATGATTATTTTCAAGTTGCCACCATCAAGTCGGTCTTCCAGCTTAATCTCACATTCGTTTCTCAACACACCGAATCTTGGACATTCGATGATGATGTGAGCTATCGTCTCTTCCGTCTCATCATCGCATATACAGAAGGGTTTGTGGCAAGCTTAAATCTATGGAGGTACTGCTTAGTGCCGCCGTGGCCGGTGAGCAATTGGGCCTTGATGTTTGACATGGCCATCCCAACAACCACTTTATGAGCCTCTCTACAGTCATCAAAAAATAGCTTCGTTCCGCTGCCTGGAGTTCCATTAAAGTTTCAGCATTCCGAGTTGTATTAAAGTCTCTTAGGTTCGTTTCAAGGTTAATACATGGCCATGGCAATATGAAAAAAAATTAACCGACTTCAAAAACCTTGTGTAAGCATTAGATAACGAAACGTCGGTAAATAGTTCTCGAAGTCGGTGCTCATAAATACAATTGGAAGAAAATGCTCAGCACAGTCTTCAAAAACTGTTTTTGCGATATTTAATCCTTTTTATAGGTTTTTAAGTCTGTATTTCTGTTGTTCAAAAAAACAAATTTATACATCTATTTGGTTAATTATCCTAACGAATAAACCTTCTCGTTTAAGACTGCTTATCCAGCAGTAAGAAGGTCGGGTAAAAAAAATACTTATCCTATATATATTATATTATTTTGTTACTTTTAACTTTTTATATGAATGAATATACTTAAGTAATAGACAACATCACGTCTCATCTGTGTGTAACTTGAAATCATACAGTAAACGGTCTAATGGAACCTATATTGAAATAATTATTCCTGTAATCCTTAAAACTGAGGAGTCGTACCTTACAACATCAGCTCAGCAATAAGAGACACTGACTGCTTGATGCAAATATCTAAATAGTTTCAGGAAATATATAAAATCATCTGGATTCCATCGTTAGATCCTGACTTGAATAATTTTTGTAATCTGTTTAAAATGACAAAAAAATCGATAGACAAACATAAAAAATAGAACTTCCTCATTTTTCGAACTCGTGTAAAAACTGATTTTGTTCATTGTTATTTTTTTACCTTTTCGTCAAAATCTTATCAATCAGTGTTTTTTCACTCGATTGTCTATATGAATTCACCGAATTACGTGAAGGCTGTTACTCAGTATAAACTCATCGTTCATTAGGAAAAATATTATTTGGAAAGAGAAATTCTTAACAGAACAATGTGAATAATGGGGTCGATATTTTACTTGTCAGCAAAATAAGAAATAAGGAAAAAGTCAAACAGTAGCGATGCGAGTTTGTGAATAAAGTAATTGCATCACTCGATTGCTTTATTTATCATTCATTTTTAATGAAAGTGTTTCTTTATTTTCAATGTATCTTTTATCTACATAGTTTTTAATGATTTTTATTGAATACCTTGCAATGCATATTGAAGAACATGCATTCGAGATAAACATGTTAAGTAAGTAATAAAACACGTTTAACTTAACGATATTAAAACTCAAATTTATTTCAGTTTTAACATCATTAACTTAAATATAATAATTATATTATTAATTGATAATAACGAATCATCAAAGAATTGACTACGGGTCACATTAATTTAGTAAAGATCGCGATTAGGTGCGTAAACTTGTTATTAATTTGTAAAGAAAAGATGCTCTGCCAAAATCAAGAAAGTTAAGAAATTAACTTACCACCAAAATAAAAAGAATGATGGTCTAAAGAAAAATACATATCCGCATTAATTTATTACATAACATTACGTCTAAATTACCTAAAAATGTGAAGCAGAGATGTATAACACCGACACTTATGTTTAATCCCATTTGATAGGGTGTAAGCCTATCGCCACCCGCTGGGCACAGCTACAAATTGCAATCCGCAGTAAGAGGCCGCGCACGAGCCGCTAGATGGTCGAGGCAGCTTCATTATTACAGATATTGAATCCGTTCTTCCTCCTTCTCAGAGCAATAAGAGCCGATATACAATAGTGTTACACAAATTGGTATTCCTCTCAGTCACTAATCTCCAACTTACGATATCGTTCACATTTCCTTCCGCAAATCTTCAACTACTAGTGACTCAACGAATACCAATACGCGTATTCGTGTTATCCGAATAGAAAAATGATAGTCGGATAAAAAAGTTTTAACTCAATGGACTGCACTTTTATACACATACTATGGAATCGGTTTTTACATTCCTTTTTTAATAAATTGGAGTATTGCCCATTTATAAAATTGTGATCATAACCGACTAAAAATGGAGGTTATCCCTCTTAAGTTAAGCAAGGTTGAGAGTGATGTTCTGCATAGGATAAGCAACGATTTGTATTTTGATTATTTGGTAGTTAAATTTTTAAAGAGAGTATTCGTAAAGAAATGGTATTAGTTGCATCACTAGACAATAGCAGCTGGCGAAGCAGCAATCATTTTCAAATACGATATTACCACATACATAATACATTAGATGGAATGAAGGAGAATAATCGATCCCATCATTATTGTTTATCGGACCATCTAATACATTTCTTTCTGTTTCATCCCGATTCCCGATGCGCTTATGTCATCGGATAAACGCATGCAATGTGTTATCGATTCTAGCATGTAATTGTTAAATACGATAATGATTACTGTTTTATTGCCTACTGCTGCTTGTATTTAAAATTTCTTGAAATTGTACTATCAGCAAAGTTGTTTCCTGACCCATTTGCAAATATTATGTTTGAATTTGTCAACGTTGTTAAGGTTGACATTTGTTGATAGGACAAGCGAATTTAGACTTATGTGATTTATAATGACTTCACAAAAATAGTATTAAGGGGGATAATGAATCTGCTTTGTTGATAGTACATTGCTGTTATCATTAATTATTTTAATGCAATAGCTTCGGTCATGCATTTATTACAATAATTACACTGTAAAATGTAATTAAAGTAATTAAATAAAAAAAAAATGTGAAATAGAACAAGGTATAAAATGGTCGTAATTGAAAGAGAGGGATAAATGAAGCAATCGAGTAATGAAATTACTTTTATTCACAAACTCGCATTACTGTTTGACTTTTCCTTATTTCTTATTTTGCTGACAAGTAAAATATCGACCCTATTATTCACATTTTGTTTTCTTAAAAAAATCTTTTTAAAAGAATATTTCACTAATGAACGATGAGTTTATATTGAAGAAAAGATGGCCTCGTAATTTAATGAATTCAAATAGCGAACTCAGTGAAAAAGATTGATTGATACAATGTTTCAATGTTTCGGGAAGATGAATAATAACGATGTTATATGATTTTATCCTACAGTTAAGTTGAGAAAATCAGTTGGATAAGGTTTCATATAGTTAAGCGTTGCTTAATTCTATTGATATTTCATCTGTTAAAGTTTGATAAAGTTTCGAATGGACTTCAAAGAATTATCCAGAAATATGAGAAACTGGCCCTTCCCTTAGACTTTAAACTGGCATAATTGACTTAACAAAACTAACGATTAAAGAAATCGCAAACAAACCCCGGTACTCGATGTCCATCAAATGCTAGTATCCGCTTGACTAATAAGATTACAATAACATAATTTCCCAAATGAATTTAATAAATGATTCATACGAAACAACATTCATTTACAATTAAACCAAATACGAACGGGAAAATTGCTTAAGAAAAGTATGTCATATAATTGTACCTGAATTTGGAGATCCCAAATGAAACGTGGGTGACTACACACATCAATGACCAAATCCTTTCATTCCACATATTAAATAAGGAAGCTGCCACTCGACAGTGGAAATGAGCCCTAAGTAGGGTCCATATTCCAACATCGCACAAACGAATGTCTTCAGGCGTTTCGACCTATCTACACACAAAATTTTCAAACAAGTATGCTAATAGATTGAACAAACTACGGCCATAATAATATTGATATTACTTGGATCTTTCACTTTTCAATTTAACAGGATCAGTTTTATCACATTCTGAAGCGCTTTCAATTATTTTTAGTGCTTTTTTATTTGAGATCGCCGCTCAGATATTTAATTTTATGATCTGGTTTTTGCAAGTTTGAACTCTTGAAAATTGTCGAGATCTTTTTACATAAAAATATAATAATATTAACGTTTCAATATGCCTTTTGTTATTAATTAAACAGATGCCGTATTGTCTGCTTCAGTGATTTCTATTACCCAAATTATTTAATTAATATGTACTACTAGTTATGACATCGTTTGTGATTAGTGTGATTTTAATTACAGTAATTGGTTTTAAAATTAAATTTATTCTGAATTTAACTTAATTAAACTACGAATTCTATTGAAACAAAACCTCACATATTTACTCTCATACATTCCGCTCCCAAACCTTTTCGATTACTGAGGGTAAGTTTTAAAACAGCTGTTATAAGTCAGCAGCCGCCCTAAGCCGTTAGTCTACCGATATACTTGAGCAAACTGCTTTCTTCTAAGTTTGTGAACTCTACAATATCCATAAACTATCACCGGATTAGATGTCAATGACTTCACTAGCTACTCGAAAAAAAGTTATTTGTCAATTCTTTTAGATTAATTGTTTAGCTTTTTCAGTCTTTGTGGCTATGCTGACCACCGACTATACATAGATGATCAGCATCGCTAACCACTTACACTAAACGATTAATATTAGTTAATAAAATAACTAATCAACTAATTTATTACAACCGGAACTAAGGCAAGGTGAGTTATCGCAACGGCTTGACCGATGTTTATATTAATATTGCTTATATTGTATTTTTTTGTAAATCTGAAAATAGACCGTAGGTAATTTTTAATGAACATACCAGGCAGATTGACGCTTGTTTTTCTATTCATTTACCATTAATTGATGAAATTATTAAAACTTTGAAAACATCGCGGGATTGAATATCGGCGTGAGTATAATAATGTTTGTAGCTGACTGTGCTACACAAACGTACTATGAAGCCGGCAACCTCTGCATATATTCGTGTCTGATTGTAAGTACAGTCAACAAGCGAGGAACGTCGTTAGCCGCAGGTTTGATTGCATGACTTGTGCATGGCCCGGCCTGCAATCTCCGTGTTTGGGTGCACGAGCGATGCTCGGTCGAGATTATTGTTGGAACTGTGTTTTTGGCGGACTTGGATGAGAAGCCTATTCGTATCGATTCCATAACATAACATCACGCCTGTTACCCTTTAAAGTATGACAAAGGTTAATGACACCCACACTTCACTTGTTATGATAGAGGGTGAGCTCATCGTCAACCACTGGGCATATTTCCACCGTCGCGCAACTATTAAAATTTCCGGACGGGAAAATACCAAATAATAATTTTGCTCGGCCCGGGAATCGAACCCTAGATCTCGTGATGAGAGATTTTATAGTACATAACAACTAGACCAAGGAGGCATTTGACGTTCCTACGATTTGACTTCGTTTAATCGAATTTACAACGTCGTTTTAAGCCAATAATGGGCGATTCCATTAAAGACGATTCGCGAGTTTTATTTTTTAAATCTAGCTATTAGTTGTTATTTTTGTAATAAAATGCAAATAAAACTGACGAAATTTAGTATTAAACATTATTTTCATCGATATTTCTCCATATTTAAAATTATAGTTAGCTATCCTGTCTTAAAACGGCTATTCTCTGATAGTTTGAGGTTCGTTTTACTAGCTGAACTAAAAGTGACAATATTCATTTATTTTTTTGTTTAAAAATGATGTAACTATTATGTTGTTATGTATTAAGTATTATTGAGCATTAGAATACATTGTTAACATTTTGCACCCACAAAAGGTAAGAAAGTTAAATTTCTTTTAACAGAAGTAAAAAAAAAACATTTTGAAACTTTTTAAAAGTAAGAAGAAATCAAAACTCAAGTAAAATTAATCGTTTTTAGGTGTGTAATGTTTTTGGCCTTACTTCTGTTTTTTTTTTTAATATTATTTATAAATTCTTATTAATAAATAATAAAAAAACATATTAAAATGAAACCTTTAAAGATAATTTTTTTTTAATGTTTTTTTATTTAATTACATTAAACTAAAACATGCGTCTATCTGATCATTTGAACGCCACAAAAAAACCATTTAATTGCGAGACTCATATCTAGCATAGAAACATATTTTAACACGAAACGATTTGTGACCTCCAGTAATGTAAGCAACAGAAGCTATGAGTATATTGATATTATGCATCCCACATAATAAAGGTCCGTCAGTGCGGTAGACTCTATTCACGAGCACGGATCACTCCAGCGGCGCATAAGGGCATAAAGCAACGGCTATAAGAGCATAAAGCAACGTAATTACTGCTTGGAGTGGGGCATTGCAGTATCTGTGTGTGCATCTCGGCTCAACTCCATTAGTACATGAATGACGAGATTCACGCATGAGAAGCCAGTGGAATGTAAACTGAGATACGATTGCGTATGCTGGGCTAGTTAAGTTTGTTGTAGTTATCTTATACAGGGTGTAAATGACATCGTTACACAAACTGCTTACCAGTGACAGTACATGTTTCTGAGACCCTGGTTGCAAAAAATCGGATCTAATCAGCTCTATTTGTCCTGTTCAAATTATTTTGATTACGAGAGAGAGGGAGAGATCGAAAACCGAATTAAGCGTGGAGCACAGCTTAAGAAATTCGGTAAAATTGAGGAGAAATGTATAATTATGGAATATTCACTATGCACGTTGCCAGAATAAAAGTAAAATAAACGTGCGCAACAAACAATAATTACAAGCTGACCTATATTTAAACCCGCATCACTCATTATAACCAAAGACAACCAACAAAGGTGGTACAACCTGAACCGAAAAATACCAGGCATATTTCCATAAATACTTGGTGGCTATGAAGATCCGTGCATTATTTTTAACGAGCCCCCGGGAGATGGCGCTGGGCTCAAAGGACGGGTGAAATGTAGGCAGTTCTTTGAGGTAGCTTCTTTACGCCGCTTAAATTGCTGCCAGGACCGCCGCGTAATCAACGGACGGATTTAGGGTAGCCACCGGACATTAAAAGTGCTCAAGTGATTTCAGACTGCCCTAATTTTCAGAGGCAGATAGGAAAATTTTGCTAAACTGGTTTTAGAAAAATGCATCAGTTTTTAGTTGTGGGTCTAAATAATGATAAAATAATGATAAAATAAAATAATGATAAAAATTCATTAACATTTTTTTTACTCCTGTAAAGACCGTTATTTTAAAAAAGTAAATAGTTAGCACTGATATGAGGTACAACGATCATGCTTATAATATAACTTACCGAATTAAGTATACTGGTATAGTGAAAAAAGTTAAACCAAATTACCTGCAACAAGAAATAACAAAATAGGTTAGTTAAAAAGCTTCACAACACTGTGGATTCAATAAAAAGCAAGTTTTAAAAACATTAATCACGAAAGTTAATAAAACAGTCTCAAAAAGTGTAATAAACTAGGCCGAGGCAGCCCTGACGGACGTCCACCTTATGTTAATCCACAGAAGGACGATGAAGGCGAAATTGCAGCGGCGATGATAAATTGTGCGGTAAATAGAAATGGCGCATGCAACGCTTTTATAAACATGATTTTCATGTCGGCGATCTTTATCGACCATTAGAAACTAGCGCGAATACCCATAGTTCCAACTCCAGAAAAACGCGACGGCTTTTTAAACCTTTTAAACCAGCTTTAGTTTCGTAATTTTTAAAAAGTTTTCAGCAGCATTTTAGCAACTTCACGGCCGGTTTATTGAAATTCAACCCGGTCATGTAATGGAATTTTAAAGTTTGGGAATTTGTCAAACCACGGTTAAAGGGCTAATAAATAAACACTCCAGGGAGTTGAAGTTATTTATTTAACTTTTGATACCTCATTATTTAAAGAGCTAATTCAATCGCGTATGCATTAAATCTTCTTAAAAGCTCCTACAAAGTGGTTTACCATACATTATTCATCCCATCCTACGTTGGTAATAGCGCCACAACAAAATGGAATAAATAGATTGCTTACCCGACAAACAGCGAATAGAATATCGGCACAAATTACCATACATTGCACGCAATGGTCTACAAATTCTCGGACTGTCGCCACATAATAACGTAGTACCGGCAAACTTTATACTGGTGCATTATCCGTGGGTACTCCCTCCGCGTAGGTTTCACCCCCCTTCCCGGGCCCGGCCCGCCCTGATATCACTTCAAATGATATATTTGGGGGCAAGTCCGCCTTTTTTCTTTGTTTGCACTAAATTTATCGCATTGTAGGAGCAGATATGCTTCCTCCGGGACCTACGTGCGTTGCTGCGGGAAACCACTCAGGCTTTGGTGAAAACGAAAACCTAATTCAGGCTGGATTTTTTATGTAAAGAATAATGGTCGGTGTAAGTACGTCTCGCTGGGGGATCGGTTTATGAGCTCCTGTGTCTTACGATCATTACCTGTGTACTTTATCGAGTGTCGTGTCTGGAGGTGATTTCTGAACGAAAAACATTCATTTATCTCTTGTTTTCGAGATTGATACACATGTTTTTCTAGTTCATTTTACGAGATTTTATGCCAAGTTAAACCTATGTTTTTATTCAGTGAATTGTACTAAGATTATTGCACGTAAATAGGCAAATATCTAGTAAAAATTGTCAAGAGAAAATGCTACCAATAGTTCTCGGAAAGTGGGGCAGCCATTCCTTGGAGCAAGAATGCTGACGTTAATTCTCTGAGCCGATCAATACCTTTTATTTTATTCAACAAATCATCATGGAAAAATCCGTTGAGTCGAATTGATTTATTAAAGCTCCTTTTGTTTGGGTCATCGCGTTTAATTGCTTTTCAATCCCCTTCCGTTTATTTAAGAGCTTTAAGTCGAATCGGACCCAACAATAAGGAAATAAAGGTCACCCTTACTTTCACGCTCACTTTCAAATATTAGGGCAGCAGAATTCAAAGGTGGAATTAAGACTAAAGAAAAAAAAGAGGGAAAGTAAATGAGGAAAATATGCTGATGAGATATTGACACAGTCACAAACAGCAGAGCAATCGCGCTGCTTCTTAATTCTCATTAAAAATCACACCTGCCACACCTTTCTGGATAATAAAGACGTTATGTTACATCAAATATTTAAAATTTTAACAAAATATTACCTTTAAAAAACTTTGTAAGGCTATTCAATTATTTCAGTCATAGAATGTCACAGTATGTTTATGCTTATAAACTTAACACATTTTTTTTCACATACCTACACCAAAACAGCATTACAGCCATAAAAAGTGCCTTAAAAACAAACCGTTAGCTAAAGCCTTAGTACATAACAAACGACGCCATTTAAAATAAACCCCGCACGAGCGGTCGATGACCTCGAGGAAACTTTTAAAGAACTTCAACCAATAAACGGTTCATTACTGGCGTTCCTGTGAACCTCAGAAATAAACCTCACTGTTAATAGAAAGGTACTGTGAAGCGAAGGGCTACCACAATTATTTCTGTAGACGATTTCAACACTACAGGAATGCTTTAAACTCACTTTCTTTGTGATTCTATACTGTTCTATTCTTCTTAAATCCTACGACTTGTTTTTGAAATAAGTAAAGCCTATTGATTGGACTAACCGTTCCAATATACGCGGACAAGGCACTTTGCATTCCTGGGGGGCAAGCTTACGAGCCCAAGAAAAAACCAGTCACGTTTTTGTCATATTTTTATATGAGGAAACATGACAAAAAAGCGAAAGAATCTATCTCATGCTCGTATGCTTGCCTGGTTGGATTATGAACGCGGGGTAACACGTCGAGAGTCGGCCAGCCAGCAATGCATTGGTGTATAAATGTACGCGTGTTCGTTAAACATACCTAGATTACGCGTAAATACAGTGGAATGCTTATACTCCGTGGCTTAATACATGTACTGTTACCGCACAGGTACAATTAACGATCAGTGATCGTTAATTGTACCTGTGCGGTAGTATATTATTATTATATGTTATTATTATTTTAATCTTATTTATTAGGTTTTATTTAAAAGTTTTATAGTTTTTTAACCAACTTTAAATAGAGAGTAGTCGAAAGCACTTTAGCTGCAAGTTTTCCGCAGATCTCAGGCACTTTGAATGTGTGTCATTAAGGAACTGAAAACGTTCTTTAAGATAGGCAGAAGTACATGGATTAAACAATATATTGTAGAGAAGGAAAAGAATAAGAGCATTGCGGCGAAGGCGAATTCGGAGCCACTTGAGCTTTGCGCGAAATTCTGAAACGTGATCATATTTTCTTAAACCAAATAGAAATCTAATACAAAAGTTTTAAAGTCGCTCAAGCTTATTTAGCTGTTCCTCGGTGAGATCAAGATAGCTGGCATCAGCGTAGTCGTGGATAGGTAAAAGAAGAGATTGTGCAAGCGCAGTTTTGGCGACAATGGGAAGGAAATTACGTAACCTACGGAGTGATGCAGCGGTCGCATATATTTTGGAATGTACAACATCAGTCTACAACTACGACTAAAATCTGTGATTACAATAACTAACCGATGCTTTGTCGCATTTACTCTGCATAACTCTACAATTATTATTTGTTTATATTATGTTACTTGTTTCAGATAAATTCTAAAAATAAACTATTTACATTTTGATCTTTTTTCATCTGCAAACAAAGCACATTGTAAAAATATCAACTACCTAATACTCTTTTGTATACCGTAAAACGTCGCCCATAAAATACTGCGAGACAGAACGAATGAGAAAAGGTATCTTCATTAACATTTAAACACTTTTTGCAACTCGATTTTCTGCTCCGAAGTTCGCAAACCGCTGCTTTCCATAAATTCTCAAAACATCGCATTTCGAAGAAGCTTAAAACTTATCACCTTAAAATTGAATGTCAGGTCTGTAATGGCTTTGAAACTACAAAAAAAGTAAACAGAAATCCGCACCGAGACGAAAAAACCCTGACAACTTTGTCGTATAGTGTTGTAAAAGTTCGTCGAGGCGATCGGGGCAGATTAAAAAGTATTGGCTAACGAAGCTGGTTTAATTAAAACTACCGGTGCTCGGGTGTCCTAGATATACCCGTCTTCTCCCAAACTAGCTTACCATCTGTTTAACAATACAATTACTTACCTCCAACTTTTTCTAGTTGTATACTTTTTATCAGATGTTTACATGTCATGTTTTTTACATGATTTACAAAAGTCAAACTATTCCGTTTCTCTTTAAGCGTCTTAATTAAAACCCAACAAAAGGACTATTTAAAAAAACTCATCCGATATCAGTCGATCATAAAAATATCTACTTTCACAAACGATAGATCAATAAACAGACGGTGTATTTACATCCCCACCGAACACAATTTTATAGACTCCATTTCAATGCGTGACAAAAAAACCGCAACGCTGATTTTAATTTGATCCAACAATCAGACCCGTTCTGTTATTTATTATAATTATACAATAAATTAATATTATTGTTGTGGTCCGTAATAAAAAGTACTTTGTAAGTATATATTTTTACACAAATATGAGGCCAATAAGTCTGTAAATAAAAAAATAAATTTCCTTTCATTTGGCTTAATCGAAGTCTGGTAAAAAGAATGATATATTATAAGTAACAACTAAAATCGACAAAATAATAATATGAATGTATTGATTCTCTAGTTTGATTACATACATTATCTTTAGATTGTTCTGAAAAAACACAAAAGTAAACTGTCGGTCAATCAAGTAGCAAATGACAAATACTAACCAGTGATAACTGATTTTTGTAGTCAGTAAATGTATGTTATTCCTCCTTTGCTTGTAATTATTTTAATTTGATGACACCTTTGGGTCACAAATTGCTATCATTATGCCAGCCTCTTTTTGTTATCTCCGAGGCCTGAAATGCGGGTAGAATATTGGGAAAGTCATTAAGATTTCGCAAGATCGAGAAAAAATATAAGTTGTTTGAAAAAGGACCCTGAAACTAGACACGGATAATGTTAGAAAAAGAACACGATTTATCTTCACGAAGTTCTTGTAAAGGATCCACAAGAAATTGCTTTAGGGAATCTTTGCCTATTTATTCTACATAGTTCTTTGACTTTAAATATCTGCCTTTTCGTTTCAGTGAAATAGATTTTCGGTATCGGATCGCTTCTTTATGTAGTTCAAATAAGATCTTGAAAGTTACTTCTATATTCGGATATCAATTTAATAAAACCATTTGGTAATACAGTCTCCATTTATTATATCTTTCTTTGAAAATGAAACAATGACCATAACTAGTAAATGCTATAATTATAATAAATACTTAACAACATCTGAAATCGAATGTAATTGAAAAATATCGTTACTGATTGAACTGAAATCAATCCTTATTATCGTTTATAGAAAAGGCATTCATTTTATAAATACAATCAAACAACAATAGCGTTCTTATAAATACACAGAGTGACTTCATCAGACCATGAAATTAAATATTTTCAAGTCCTAGATAAAAACTACTTTCTGCAAATGACGTGAAACATCTAAACACACAAGTTGTAGCAATAACAGTTTGTTCAGCAAATGCCATGCACAAGACACAACATGCTGCACGTGTGACTTGTTCCAAATCTACATACACAAGTGTAGCAAACGCGGCAAAACTTGTACAACTTGTGCCCACAACGGGACAAGTCCAGGCAAGTTGTGCGCGACCTACCATGTGATGTCACTTTTGAGTTTTCAGGACGCCTCATCTTTATAAAAACAGAATTTCAGTTTAGAAGAAAGATTTTTTGGTGTGTTTTCATGTAGCTACTAAGTTAAACTATTAATATACCTAGTGTTCGAGTTATGAAAGGGTCTACACGAACATTCATCAAAAATATATTTTTCACCTCAGCAGCTCGAAAAACCGTTCTTTGCTGCGGAAAAACAGTAAGCAAAACTCAATTTCATTTCAGCGTGCGCGTGTATAACCTAGCTTAGTGACAATGTGTAGAAAGTTAGTTCATTCATATTATCTCTGTCTCTTTCACTTCGGTAGTAAAAAGAAAAAAAGAAAATTATGAAAAAAGAAAGAATATTATCATCAATTCGTTTTTTAGTAATAAGCAAAACTTAATTTTGCTTCGAGCGAGAACAAAACTCAAGCAAAATCGAGTTTTGCTCACAATTTTAAAACAACAAAAAACACTTTTTCAGGCTGCTAAGATGAAAAGATAAATGTAAGTTTTTTTGAAAACCCAATTTACTTCTTTCGCGGCGCACGAGTTCCAGTACTTTGTTATACCTGCTATGTCGCTCTAAGGCGCAAACTGCGTACAGCTTGCTCGCAGCTCGTCCCTGGTCTCATGTATGGACTGAAAGAAACATTAGCTGTCAACTTGACTACAATAGCCAATGTGCCAATACCAACAGCGCAATATTTTTAACAGAAAATGGATAAATAAGGTCTATATTCATTTTGGAATATGTTCACGTATTTGAAATTTCTACTACAAACATAAAGTAGTTGCAGTAGGTATCCAATGTGTGTGTTTGGCATCGTTTCGAGAACTGGCTTTTGTTGAATTTGATCGCAATCGTCACTTTTCTTCGTACTTATTTATGTTGCCAAGATTGTTTCTACGGAGTGCTAAAATATTTCGTTTTAAGCTTTATTTTGGCAGGAAATTGGATTTACTAGTAGAAAAGTTGAATTAAACTTATTATTTGTCGAGCTATAAATAGTTTAAACAATATAATACCTATTAATATTTACAATACAACTGTTCATTTTAAAATACATAGTTTTCTACAATTATAATTATTTGTGTAAGAATAAATGTTTCGAGTTATTAAATAAATTTACAATGGCTGATATAAAATCTCGAATAAAACTTTTTTGAAATAGACAAGTGCCTGAACATGTCCCTTAATTAATCAAGTACAGACAACAAAATAAATACTAGAAGTAGAATGTTCAGGGATGTGGCACACTTCGAAATCCTCTTAATGTCGATGCTATTGTAAAGGCAGGATAAAACATGCGGAAACAGGGTTTAGTTTCCAGCTTTTACAGCTGTAAGAGTGGGACAGACCTAACGCCGGCTCACATTCAATTAAACACAATGACGTTAGCGCTATCTACCGGCAGGTTTTCAACAAAAACAATTACTAGAAATGGGTCTCTCACAGCCTACGTCATGTAGTGTCCCTAATTACCGTGCCAGCCTTACCCCGGGTCTTTTTCCTGGCAACCTTTTCGGAAACGTTGATAGAGAACAGCGATATATCGACGCTTCGTAAACTATTACAGGAGCCCCTAGATACGCGAGTCGATCGATTGATTTGTGGAGGTGAGCGACTATTTATGAGAAACAAGAATAGGTTATTAGGATTATAGGTTATCGGTACAAATTCCTACTAATACTATTATTTATTATAACTAGGATGAAAGACGACATGTATTGAAAATACTAATAATGAGGTGGATGAGCAGTGCGACTAGAATTGATACAATAAGTATATTTATAAGAGGACGCTATGGGGAGAAGCATCTGGGAAAGAGAAATGAATGAGAGAAACGTTCTCATTGTATGGCATTTAATGAGAAGAGACGAAAACAATGTTATTAATAAAATTAAATGAATTAATGTTAAATAGACCTAATAGTTTTTTTCGATCTTTGTTTTGCATTTTCTGTGAAGATTTACTATTGTAATATATATATATTTCCATCGGAAAGTAGAGATTTCAACGAACAGAAAACATACCAACTTTTTGAAAAAAGCTGATATTTTGACGGGTGAATTTTCGATCGAAAATTAGGGTGCTTTTTCGATATTACTTCAAAATAGGGTGAAAAAAATAAATATATCTAATCAAATAAATTACAGCGTATTTGGGACCTAAAAAGGTAAGTTTTCACCAAATTCCGTGAAAAAAAATAATTGTTTGTAAAAGATAAAAATAAAAAACCAAAAACTTGGTTTTTTGGATTTTCCACATAAATTTTGAGGTTATATGAAAAAAGTGAAAATACAAAAGTTTTAGATCTTTTTATTACCAACAACTTTGCTATTCAACTTTTTTCCATAGGAATTTTAGTTTTGCTGGAAATCGAGAAAAACCGTTTTTTACCCTTAAACCCCCCACCCTCTTCCCCTTCCCCTTCCCGACCTCAGATCGCCCGTAAATTATTTTTCCTTTAATTTTTATATAATATTTCCCTCCTTTTCTAATGGGTTTCATCCTACTATTATTTTTTTTGGTTTTTAAAATTATCGACACTGGTCTAAAAGGGCATAGGAAGATCGAGGAAAAGTAAGATCGATTGTGTGAAAGATGACATGACTGGCAAGGGTGTAAGTGCTGAGTTCACGTTCGATAGGAAAGTATGGCAGGATAAAATAAATTGCGCCGACCGCCAGTAATTAGGATAAGGGCAGGTGAATACGGATGTCCGAGTCGTATCTAAACATTAAGACAGGCCAGCCTTACTTAGAAACATAATTGTCACATCTCTTTTAACGACATATCGAACAGACATCTAGTTTCGGTAGTTTATAATCGGTTCCTTAGACTCCGATTCAATCTAATCTTTCACAATAAGACTTTAACGACTTAAGCAAGTCGATTTAATACACTCGGGAATGGAGAGATAGTTAAATAACGGCATAAAGCGAGTAATATCGTTACAATATTATAACAAAGACATTTACTAACTTGTTCAATGTTTGAGTTTATTAAGTGTTCTTGATCAAGTTTCGTTCTTTGCAAATGTTTGATCGAAACTAAATGACCAAGTAAAATAAATTTATGATTAATAAAGTTAGAATTTAAGATGTAATTATTTTATTTTCGGTAACGGCAATAAAACTACGTTATAATAATATGTCTATTAGCTTTGTTAATATAACTGTTAATGCTTGATTCATACGAGTCCCAACTAGATTATGTGACCTGATCGGATATTAAGACTGTTAATTTATAATTACAAATCCGGAAACACGGAATTGTATACAAATTAGCTCTTCTCACACATTAAAACTATTTTAGACTTTGATTTTTTCAGATTGATCTGAAATTAAATTTAGATTAAGAATAAAAAACCTAGACTTTGCATATGTGCGCTCGGTGTTACGAGCAAACTTTTACTCATTGACACAAACAATGTAATTTCAAAACTCTGCCATACAAACATTTAATTCGAAAAGATTTGCATTTCTAGATGCAAGTATAATTTGTATAAGTACGAATCTTTAACGAAGCTAAGTTCGTATTCTCACATACACGGTACATCATTACAGCTCCATAAGGCTTGGCAGCGAGCCAAAAACGATCAAGCGCATTCGAATTTACCTGCTTAGTTTTCCAAGAGTAAGTAAGCTAACTACTATATCGAGGATTACTGTCGGATGTGCACAGGTGTGGCAGATCATTAACATTTAATATTACCCAGAAGAGTATGGTAGACGTATAGTAATTGAAAACCCATATTTCACTCGTTAGATTCAGGTTTAATGTGATAGAGTTTGAGAGTCATCATCAGCCCTTTGGATACAATCCTAGATATCACGCTATAACTGAAAAATGCCTAAAAAAACACAAGTAACATTTTTGATCTACCTGGGAATCAAACCCGAAAACTCATCATCATAGTAACAGAAGTATCATCGTTAAAAACACTAGATGCACGAGGCAGTAGAAGTACTTCGTTGTTGTGTAAAATAATAACTTTAACCAACGTTATCGTATAATTTAAGTTTATAATCCAGTTATGAAACTTAAATGTATAAGTTTCTGTTTCTAAGTATTCAAATACCTAAGTTACTTAGTAATCAACTCGTGGTGGTTGACTTTTAATAACTATCAAGAGTGGTAGGCGTATGAGGCCTATCACTGCGAAAAGTTGGGATTGACTGCCGGGTCTTCTAATTCTCGATAGCAGTACGAAGTTGAAATTGTGCCCGGTGGACGGCAATAGGCTCACCACCTATCAAATGGGACCTAGACATTATAGTTGCAGTGTGGGTGATATACAACTCTACCAAACCCGACTAGGTAATATGATGTTATATTGTGTTATTACACAACAATAGGCAAAAAATAAAAACAAAAAAATACTGTATAGTATAAACAAAACAATATTCGTATCCACAAATCGCACATAGTGGTAATTTAATTTCCAATTTCAAATAGAAGCAATTGCAAGCATTAGATTATCCGCCGCGGTAATCCGTGCAAGCCTCGAATCATATTTTGTATTGGGCATGTACACATCCGATACAAATTCACTTTCGGTCGAAACATTCGGTGGAATCGATAGCGCATTAACTCGCATGCAACACAGCGACGGTTGCCGTGCAAACCGTGCTACTGAAAATTGCCAACGTTATCGATGGCGGCCATAAACTCGCAATGTTCCTCTATAAAACTCAGTAAATTTTGCGCTAGTTTCGCGTTTATGTCGATCGCGTCTGTTGGATGTGTCGCACGCAACCTCGGCTGCCATTACCAATAGTTTTCGTTTTCGAGTCCCAAAATGTATTCTTCTTCTTTATTAAGGTTTTAAAGTTTTTTTGAAGTATGTAAAATATATTTTAGATGGTTCGAGAACAATATGTATTGTGGTGTGGTGTAGTGAAGAATTACGACTCAGAACATGCAATCAAATGTTTCGGTCTGAGTTAGTTCTTTCTAGATAACAACTCTTAATTATTCGTCTGGTTTGGGTTTGACAGACATGAATAGATAAGAAAGTAAAATCGGGTTGTTAACCTTTTGGTTATAAATTAATGTTGATGAATTCGTTCTCTAGATTGCTTAGAATTCTAGTAAAATTTTTATTTATTGACTTCAAAAGGCAATAAAAATGTTTGAATCATAAATCAAATTTTTCTGATGGGCAATAAAGATAATAGTTCAGCCACAAATCCAAACTAAAGATAAAATACACAAATAAAATTTTAAAATATTTGTAACAAAAGTGAAGAAAATCGTTTTGAAAGTGGGAAAACATTTGTTTTCAAGTAATAGCAGCATCAGCAAATTGCTCTGTGTACAATGTTGAACTCTAATAAAGTAATAGTCAGTTAGACGGAGCGGGGCGGCACACCGGTAGACCTAACGAACAAATGCAGACGTGTATTCAATAACAAATGTATACCATTACCGGAGCGACCGCTTTACCGCTAGGTGAACACTACTGCGTACTAGTTAAAGTTCAAATTGGTTCGTATCGATTGCAATCGCAAGTTTGTAACTAACAATAGCGGGTCCCGGCCGCTGCTCGTCCTGATATTTACGACAAAACTTGGTTGGAATGGAGCCTCGCCGCGCAGGTACCATGTCTCACCAACTAACGTTAAAAATCTTACTGTAAAATGAGCTAACAGATCTTAGACTTTATTCTCTATTCGCTGAAATTTTAAAAGTTAAACCGAACGGAATTCCTCTGAAAGCTCTTGAAGGCTCCCATTGTTTTAAAGAAAGACTATTTGGGTGAAACGAGTTTATTCGTTTGATTCTTTAGTTTGCTGTGCAGTAGCAGTAGGACGCAGTGGTGTATGAATTTTATGCTCTTTTGTATCAGTTCTCGCAGGTTTGCTGCACTTTGTCGATTAGTTTAAAAGCAGTTGGCGTCTTCAGATCTAAGTTTAGTTTCATTGTTATTCATTCGCACAGTGTGAAAAATATTTCATTTATTTCTTTTATTCTATTTAATTTGATTTCATTATCTGTAATATACAAGTAACGTTTTAAGACGACGTACTATGTAGTCAATTCTATCTGATGGTGAGTAACAACAACATATAAGAAAATTCACCAAAGCGACGGCTAAAGCTACGATGCGTCGATACACCTACGAGGGCTTAAGGGGGTTAGGTCTTATTTAGTAATTTAAGAGCCTAACCTCACGACATAATTTGAACACTGTAAAACTTACTCTATTTAGTGGCATGGTGTTTTAACTGCCTCATTAGCCTAGTGTTCTCTAGTGTTCAGCGTATGCGCCTCAAACTGCGAGGTCTCGGGTATCCGGGACTGACAAAAGGGTTATTTGGTAATCCCTCCCTTTACCATTCAATTCACTTTGCGTCATCTATTACAAGCTCCTTGCAATTATTACTTATCAGCTACCGATCTCCTTCAGATAATCCGGTCACACTGTACCACAAACGCGTAAATCAGTCTGTTTGAGTAGTGTTGCTAAATTCAAGGAATAGCTAATTGACATTGATTGATTGTTGGCATTCAGGGAGGTTCCATTGCTGTCAATGTCAATGGAGCCTTTGATCAACAGGGCTCGCTTAACCTCCGGCAATGAACTGACAATAGCTTAGCCATAGAAATATTTATTTTGCTTGGAGACAAAGGCAACAACCTTATTCTTAAACGTAAGGTGAGGTGTTTAGTGTGGCTATTAACTTACAAACATACCTCAATGATTGCCATATTTGTGAGCAGATTTATGATTATAATCGAGTGTATGTTGCTGTTATAATTCTAACTAGTATGTATAGTATATAAATCCGAAAGTAACTATGTCTCTCTGTTGCGCTTCCACGTCAGAACCAATTTTTTATGATTTTAAGGCACAACGTGGGCTTCTTTTTGTTCGTGGCTAAAATCATGGGGCGCAGCTAGTCGTAAAAAAATACAGTAACTAACATTTATCCAATATATCTATAGAAAAATAAAAAGTTAAAAAAATGCACCGTAGAATTTAAATGTTCGAATCGTATTGCTTCGTTATCAATGCAACAGTAGCTGTTATCCGATATCTAAACCGAATTGCACAAATACTACAAAATCAATTCAATCCAATATGTAACCAAAAGGAGTGTCGATATCCCTTTCAATGCAATTCAGATATTTCAGATAAAAATTGGCTTTTCAAAATGTAAAAAGTACATTCCTGAAATATGATGTTCACGCGAGCCAGCCAAATAAATTACACAATCTAAAAACCAATTACTGGAAAATAATTTATTTTGAACTCCAATACTAATAAGATTTTTACAGCTAATGGCTTTTATCGGGATTTGGAAGCTTTATTATGATTGTAATTGTATTATTTTTAATGTTTTGCGGGATTTATGAAATATTAATTTACCATTTGTATAGAATTCAGTAAGCTATTGCGATGGTACTTTAAACGTTTAACCACGAAATTTAATACAAATACTTAACTCATTGTATTACTATGTGTACTGTAAATAATATAATGTTTTCCACAGACTTGCACCGAGGCCTGCGTTGTCGTATCGATTGATGGATTAGATCAGATGTTTTAATCATAGATGCAATGCACATAAATAGAGTTGCGGTTACAAATAAGTTATGATGTAATTATATAGCTTTCCTATTGATCCGCATTTTTTTTGGCATATTTTAACTTTGCATACCGTCATTTGGCATAGTGATAGTTACGCATAATATTAATTGGGGATAACTTTTTTTTCGCTTATATTTTTAGTCTAAATACTTTACGCATAATCATTGTTAGGAATAATGTTTTTTGCATAATGTATTTCACCTAATAAATACCAAAATTAATATTGAAATGGATAATTTAGTGTTATAATATGTAAGGGTGCGGCGGGGGTGATGAATAGTGGGGATGGGACATGAAGTAGTTTGCGAAAAGACAATTACGCTAAATGACTAATATGCGAATAAATATTATGCGGAGAAAAGGGATCCCAAAAAAATAAACTTAATTGTCTCAACACTTGCCAAGAAAGTCGAACCGAAAATGTCGGCAAGTTGGCCAGTCCATTTTTCTCCGAAATGGAGTCATAAGTCTGGCATTTTGTCGTGCCATTTAGAAAGTGTCCTCCGGCCATTTCTCGCTTAATTAGTGGCAGGTACAGCCGGCAGGAGCAGGACGTGAGCGGCGCCAATTACCATTGCGACTTAACTGACTAAATCTGCATTTCTGGTGCAGTCAAATAAGCATTTCACCTCGGAATTAAAGTCTCTCGCCAGGTCTCTTTGCATAATTCATTAACTCATCTCTTTTCGTTTTGTTTACTTTCCACGACTGTTATTTGTTAAACTGCAAAGTTTTTGGTTGAATTTAATTAATATCACCTCCTCAAGTAAAAATTTAAAGATGTTGTTGGTACTAAATTGCTATACTCATTTTCCAAATGTAATAGAAGATCATAATATTCGTTCAAGTGAAATTGGACTTGCTTCTAAGATTGTAATTAAATATGTTAGTATACTTTATTTTCAATATTACTTATTAAGATAGCTTTCAATTTAATTATACGTTACGAGTCATAAAATAAATTTGTAGAAACTCGCAGAATCGCAGTCAGTTAAAGCCACCGTCTAAGTAATTTACACATTTTCTTTAGCAATTATTTTTGTATAAGTTTTGATTTCCGTCGCGGTTGACAAAATGCTATTGACAACTATTATAGGTCTATTATACTTTCATTCTATAAATGAAAGAAACATTACGTCTAAACTTGCATTCAAGTTTGGGCAAAAGGTACGGCCCCCGCTATCATTGATATTATGCCAAAAAACCGCAGTTGCTTTTTTGTCAAATTGTATCTTATTTAACAAGTGAATAACAATTAACAAGAACGCGTCTAAAGACATTTACAGCATCTTGTGTCTAACTCATTACCTTCTCAAACAATAATTTATGATTATTTGAATACTTGAGTAGGAAATTGTCGTATGAACAATGCAGGGTCGGGTCGTAAGGGTCCTTAACAAACCTGTAGTAATTACATTGACTTGTTGAGTCAGCGAAATGGTGACGATCTTAGGGCTGGCTGGAATAGATTTTATATTTATACTTTCCTACGGTCTTTCCGTAGTTATAATAAAGGGTTTTTTTTGGCGGTGACTTTGAAATGAAATATAAGACATAAAAATAATGCTAATTGTCATGGTTCGGGCTTTGTTTTAAGGATAATCTAATGTCATCTGTGCTTAAATATGATTTCGGACATACACGCGCCAGGGCTGGCCAAAATGAAGCGTCAATTCTTTATTGAGCGTCTAAGATCTTGTACCGCCAATAACGTGGCTAATATTAATTTCCTAGCGGTCTAACGTGAAAAATAGCGCAACGTGCTACACATCACGCAACACCGACAAATTACTGCAGAAAACATATGATAAGCGCATGATTTTGTACGATCACAGGATTCGTGGATGCTAGCTCATGAGATCATTACGAAAAAATATGCATCAATCGTATGTATCTTCCAGGAACTGCTTAGTGTCGTGTGATGTGTAGTATGGTACGCTGTCTTTAATGTTGGACCACTTTATAATCCTCATAAGTTAAGTTCCTGATTACGATTAGGCTCCATACGAGTCAGCCCTAGCTAACAAATGTCCAAAGTCAGATGCAATCACAAATGGCATAATATTATTTTTAAAATCATAATCATTTACATTATTTTAACGCACTTTGATTCACTTTAAAAATTAAACCTGTAAAAAACACCTATTGTTTATCGATAAGATGTAACCCGAATGAGGCAAAGTGTAACTGTTATATAGCTCTGACATACTAACAGGCTTTAACAGGCATAATGATATGTTAAGTATATATTATTGCAGTTGTAAATAAAGCGAGGGGAGTGAAATAGGACCAAGGTTGAACGAAACAGAAATAGGGTCAGTGCTTAAATAGAAATAGGGATACAATAAACTAAAAAGTAGAAGCACTTGGAAATCTCGGGCTGCTCAGATAGCTAGGATTTATAAACTTCGGTCTAAATGCAAATATGTGTCTTAGCTCTCAAATGTATCATAGGCAGGTCTTTACATGCTTTACGTAAATATAGCGGGTTTATCAATTTAAGGTTATAATGGAGAAATTGAGAATCTATTTGGATGATAAATAGTTTTTTATATCTTATATTATGTTGGGTTTGACCTTAATTGAAAACACAATTGTGGTGTCATTATGGCAGAAGAAAAATGAGAAAGCGACGATCATTAAAATGTACAAAAATGAACCGTCCCTAATACTTTCATAGAAATTGAGTTTTTAACAATGTCTCCACCAACAATCTCGGCCTCATTAAAGCTTAGAAGTAATTATTTAATATAACAGTTTTTTCACATCCAAATAGTACCTAAACAACAAATTATGGAAGTTAAGTTTTAAAACATATGCCATTAATACGTTCCAGAATTATTGAAACTTATATTGAAGGCTGTAAATTTTCACAAGTAAAGCTTATTTAAATAATTTTTCAAACTATTGCTTTATTTAAATTACTACCTGACTATGAAAGCCATAGCAATATTAATGTAGTGATAGCCCTTTTTGATGGCTATAGCGCAAAATTCTTTGACTACAAAGGATTAAACATATTGAAAAAGCTGGCTCTGCGTAAATTTAACAAACGCGTAGCCTGGATCAATGCAGCCTTTGAGCATATTGCAAATTCATTTTCAGCAGGCAAAATAAAAAATAAAAATCTGCCATACCAATTTGAAAATAAAATCCAAGATCGTCGTCAACGATGATTACAAGGGTCATCAGAAACTGATGCAAAAACGTCTCAGACAATAGACGTATGGCCCTTGAGGTGAGCGGGCAGAGCCGGGCGAATCGCTTGTTATACCATCAGCGGCCGATTGATACCTGACCCATTTGTGAAGAGCCCCGGCTTCGTTTTAATTACCGCGGACTACCGTCTAGGAGGGTTGGCCGCCACTTGACACGGCCTCGGATAGGGCTGATACCGGAATTGATCCAAATATTTGGTACGATCAAGATAGAGCTCCGATGTTCGCCACTTATCGTCGATTGGTTACGTTTCTAAATTATCTGAGATTAAATTTTAAGAGGCTTGAAGAATTGGAATTTTGCAACGTACAGGCCTGATCATTTGACAACAGCCTTTTAGAGATAACGCAAACACTTTTAAGTGGGTTATAGGAAACTAATTTAAAAAGATTTTACTTAAGACTTAAAAATGTTCCAAGTTGATATTTAAATTAAATTAAAGTGCATTTTTTTCTAAGATGTAGCTTTAAAATAATAATTTAATAAAATATACCATTCATGAAAAATGTTTCTTTAAAAGGCAAGTTAGCCCGTAAAACATTCCAATTAATTTGACTTAGCAACTTAGCTTGGTTTTACCGAAACTTTTTACTTTCAAAATATGCCTATAAACTTGAAACATAACGCATGATTTAAGTTCAGTAAGAGCTGTAAAGTTTTGTGAAATACAACTGTAGGTATAGGGGCAACCCTAAGAGCAGCGAGCAACAAAAAGCACGGACTCTGACACAAATATAGTTGAAATTATTGGTGTGTGGTAACCCTGGTTTGTATGTGCCGTTCTCGAGCACTGAGATTTTTAGTGTAGCTTTTGTACGTTACTGTGAAATGCGGGCAATGTATCTAAATGTTCTTTTATGGATATCGTTACAATGTTTAAGTTTTGTAGAAGATGTAAACAACAATCCAGTCAGCAGTTTTTAGTATCGATGTGACAAAATATTGAATTGACAACAATTGCTAGGTAAACTACGCCTTTGAGGTGGTTGTATACGGCCCTTCGCTGCTAAGTCTCAGGTTATATTTTTTGTTAGGAAACGGCGATAAACTTACCCCCTACCACATAGGATCTAAACCAGGTGAAATAAGCATGTATACACCTTTGCAATTCTAGGTAATATAAGCGTAATTTGATGCTAGGTAAATACAAAAATATATTTATACTCATCTTGTAGTACAATAAAGCATGGCTATATTGTATATTTCTATCACTGATTATGTTCTTTAGCGTCTCTAGCCTTGAATGATATTTTTATTTTGACAAAATATAAAAGATGTTAAAAATCTTTATTGAAATCTATATAAAATTGAGAGCTACGTCTAAAACAATGTCTTTCATAAATAAAACATCAAGAGCCTTGTACATGAAATAAAGCGAAACAAAACCTTTTATTTCAGGAAAATGAAGGCCGAAACCTTTCATAAATTATTGGAGAACGATTTTGGAAAAAATAGACAGGTTTTAAGAGTTTTTATTATTATGAGACAGGAAGTATGCCTTAGAAGAGGTTCTCTAACTTATTGTTCTTTCTTAAAATAATGCTTTTTGTTAAGTGCAAAGATTGTGAACCTGATACAATACACTGATGATTCTGATACAACACCAATAAAACATTTCAATTTGAAACATGTAGCTTCCAATCCAGTCTGAGATCCAATTAATCATAAAACAGATTATCATGATTCGGTATCCTTCATTGCTGAGATATCATCTACCTTCTTCTTTCGATTGATTACCAAGGTCTGCACTATTAGTCTGATGTATTCCCGAACGTCGATTCCCGCCACGTCGACTCTTATAGTCTTCGCTTGTTTTCTCTTTACGCCAACTCGACAGTAGGACATACAGTCATTAATAAAACAGTATAGCCAGACTAGCTGTTGGCCGCGACTCAGTCCGTGTGGTTTATCGATCTTCACCGAGCGGTTTAAAAATAGTTAACCTCTAATTCGAAGACCGTTTCCGAGGAGTTTTATCCCTAAAACTGTGAAACGAGATTTTTATATCACAACATCACGCCTATATTACCCAGAAGGGTATGGCAGGATGTACAATACCAACACTTCACCTCTTATGTTTAGGTTCCATAAAATAGAGGGTGAGCCTATCGCCATCCATTTTATATACATATTAGAGAACATGTGATGATTTATATGTGTCCATAAATTAAACATTAATTAGCAGATAGCCTACATCCATCAGCTAATACAGTACATACATGGTGTAACAGACAGCTAATACACATCAGTACTAATGCAAGTTTATCGAGGTTGATACACAAACACAAACCCGCTGACACACATATTGAAATAGAAACCCTCACGAATATTTACCCTTTCAACAAGCTTCATATAACGTATAACATAATAGAATGTAAGCAGAGGATTACAACATCGAGATCTTCAAATAATTGCTACGGGATTTATTACAAGACATTTATGAAGCAAACATCCAGCACCGCAGGGAACCGTAAAACCAAGTGATTTAGATGAATCATTGTGCACAATAGACAAAGCAAATACATTATCTGGGAGGTAACACTGAAACGGGGACGGGGGTAGGCCCCTACCTGAAAAATCCATTGAAAAGGAAAAAAGCGGCCGCCTTGAGCACGGACAATGGGGTGTCTACTATGTGTACAATTAAGCTAAACGAAGCCAGATAAGTGAGAAATTTATCACTCAGCAAAATGGGGCAGCGAATTGTTTTAGAGATGTTTCGTTTAAAAGATGTGAAATTACTGTAACATTTTGGACTATACACTTTAGTATACTTAGTACGGGGGAGGGGACGTTTAAGAACTCATTATGTGTTTGTTCGCTAGTTTCGAAGTGTGAGTTTTAACGCATACCTAAGTTTACTGTTGTTATGCGAAAACACATAAATAAGGAAACACCGTTTTCCTCATTACGGGCATACGTTTATCTCATACACGAAAAAGGTCAAGCAAACAAACCTTAATATTATTTGCTAAGTAATCTTAATATGACCCAAAATGTTGGTCAAACCTTTGTGCAAATATTGAAAAGTGGTAAAATAACCTTGAACATTAAAACCAATTAAACTTCATTTGCCAGTGATCTTACTTAATTACACCAAAAAGGAACAAAATAATAATTACTATTGAGCTAATCCTTGATTTTCTTCGTAAAATTTAAATGTAAATGTACACTTACTACTGTATATTTTACTTGAATGCATTAATCTATGGAAAGATTGTCTTACTCATGATGAGATTCATATGCAAATTAAAGAAGAAGTTATGGCAAATTTAATTAACAAATAACCAATATTATCTATCCTGCATGCAAGCTTACATCTTGTACTGTACACACGTGTTTGACAAAATAAATATCTTTAATCTTTTAAATTTAAGTTTGAAACAAGAAGCTAAAAACAAAACAGATTGAAGTTAGCGCAGCACAGTTTCATCATAGTTTAATATGAAGTACAAAGTAGTCGCCATTAACGAGGTATCGGGACACGAGTTAATGGCTTCTTCCCTTTATTGCCGACAGTTCAGCTCTGCTTCACGTTATGTATCTAGGACAGGCTGTGCTTATGTAAAATGTAGCTCATTGTCTTTGAATATTCTATGTTTTGTCAAGGAGCGGTCAATGGACCGGGGAATAGTACATAGAATTTTGAAAATACTTGTCTTTGTAGATGGTAATAGAAAAACATAGGATTTTCCGTTCAAGCCTAAAAAGTTTAGGTTATTTATACACAAGTCGGAACCGAAAGTCATTTTATAGTTAGAATAGACATAAATAGACGAATAGTTTCGAGAAAACTGAGCAACTAGGCGCCATTGAAAAGTTATCGACATACTTACAAACATACATAAAATCACGCCTTTATCCCATGTGGGAGGCAGAGACGATGACGAGATATCAAAACACGAGATAATAGGGTTCTTCCCTTTATTACCGAGAGTTCAGCTTCTTCTCGTTTATGTATCTAGGACAGGCTGTGCTTATGTAAAATGTGCTTCATTGTCTAAAAATATTCTATGTCTTGTGAAGGAGCGGTCAATGGACCGGGGAAATAGTACATAGAGGAAACGGTAGAGGCTCTAAAGATACCTCTATTTGTGGATGTTAGTAGGAAATCACGTGATTTTTTATTGATGGCCTAAACAATTTATTCATCGGCGCCTACCCAAAATTCTTTTTATAGGTGAACAGACTTACATAGAGGAATGGTTACGAAAACCTGAGCATTAATCAACGGAATTATCCTTTGTACTATGAGGAAAACGAAAATATAGACTACACATACATACATTTGTAGTATAAGCTGGTCTTACATATCACAGGCAGCCTAACAATGAGAGACCATCGTAAACTGAAAGTGTAGCTAGCTTGTTGTGTAGCCACACAAACTCGTATTAGTAGTAGTACTCGTACACACATACTCGTATTACGTGAAGGCAACATTTCTTGGCTTCACCGCACGGTGGTACAAGTTAATGCTGACTAATGTGACATCGATGTCCTGCTTTATGACGTAATGCCGCATGTCGCGTCATTCGACAGTTGACGCGTCATTATTCTCATCAATTGATTTACTTGCGCCGCTTCGGCGGTTATTGCAAGCTCATGAGTTATGCACTGACTTGTGATGCTCCGTGTACTTTGTAGTGATTTGTGAGCCATGGTATAAGGTTTGATTTGTGGTATTTTGTCACTATAAACATCAACTACTGCCTCGTTAGGATCGTTCGATGCCCGGGACGAGCTGGGATTGAAATATTGCTGTCAGAAAAGTCTCAATAGCAGCATGAGGTAGGAATTGTGCCCTTCGGATGGTGATAGGCTCACTCCCTATCACCAGGGACCTCTAAATAATAGGTGTAATGTGAGTAATGTTATAGTAACAGTAGTTCACAACAATCTGTCATTTAACAATTTGAAATATCGTCGTTGTCAAACCAAAATCTGCAATGTGCAGAAATCAGTTTAGAGATACCTATTGCAAAAAAGGTCTCCTGCATTTAAGGGAATGTAGGTTGTCAATAAGAAGTCGTAGATCGTCATATAATGGCCATAAGCGCATGACAGTTTTTTATATGGTAGAATATAGCAGCGAACTATATGCAGAGGTTAAAAGTAGAAATCTTACAAAAATGCACATAGCAGATTTTGGTTTGACAACGACGATATGATATTCTAATAATACAGAAACAATCTAATCACTCTTCTGTTATAATAAATTAGAAATACTTTAGCAAAAGCTTGAAATAGATATGCTAAATACTGTGGCTATGTACGAGTATATCAAAGGTTCTTTTGTTCCTACGATAAACGATCACCTAAATATTCAGGTACCTAACATAACCCAAAGCGTTAGTTTAATAATTTATCCACCTTCACTCAGGCACTAAAGAACAAAAATAAGGCTATTTTCGCATGATTAATTCATTATTTTCCTGATTTACAAAGGCGAGAGTATACAGGGTGTGTACTAAAGCCACTAAATTGCCGCGAGCTGTAATAATACGCGTTTATACCACCGCCACCGTACGCGTGTGGAATCCATTTGGCATCTAACTACAATATGCTGGGTTTCGCCCTCCGCTAAGATTAGTTGCTCCTATTTTCCTCGAACAATACATTGCAATATGTTACTAGTCAATCAACCCTGTATTAATCATACGATTTCCTTTAGTTAATGTGGCATAAATGGTGAAAAGTTTGGCATCAAAATTGGTCAGATGAATAATGAAATATATGACATACAGTGAATCTTCGATTAGTATCTAGTATCTATATACTTGCCTGTATATTGATTATTGAATCACAGTACAAATATAAATCATATAACTAAGTAATGAACTAAGTAACTACCTACGCTTCGAATCGGAAATCCAGCTGCAACCATTCCGCCGTGTTTACCCAATAGCTTCTCTATGAAAATACAATTTGTCATGAACCGATAGCCTCAACAAACACGTCCTAAAATACAATACAAGCCTAAAATACACGGTCGCGGTTCAAGCTATAACTCATCGCTATCATTACGTTATTTATCCATAAGCCGGCCAATGTTCCATTACGAGATGAGCACACATCCCAAATAAAATAGCATTCAATTAAAAAGGGCGTGCGCAGACTAGCGCGGCACGGCGCGGGTGAAGGCCAGCCGCGATAACGCGCGTCAAACTCGACCATTGTTCACGTTTATCTCGAAAGGCTTTGTTTCATTTGAGGCCTTTTATTGGTTGTTGGGGTGTAAAAATGCGGATAGAAATTCGCCGTGGTCCCGTCCGATGCTATCCACGTCCGGCCCAGATAATGAGGTGGTTGAAGTGCCTGCAGGGTTGCCATAGCCCAATAAATAATCAAGCTCGATAGTTGTCGTCTCCGAAAATAATTCCGAAAAAAAATCTGTCTACATCCCGAAAACAGTCGTTAATATTGGCTTTTGTAACTTCATAGCATCGACTAGGGCTTATTGTGTTAGTGTTGTACCAGCCCTATGAGGGGCCGGTACTATTTGTCCTTTCAATGTTCCGCAATTTAGCGGGCCGCGCGTTTCGGCCCTTTCATTCCTCCATACACATTTTCACCGGCCCAAGTGTTGATTTGAAAACGTGCGCCGCTCGTCAACTCGTCTGGTTTGTATTACTCATAGAGCCTTGGAGATGGAACCTTCTGATTATTCTAGACTATTCGTAATCTGCCAAACTTGCTTTATTTAGTTACACAACTCCTCAATCAAAGTTTTTCTCTATTTACCTCCGGAGCAGATATTTCGGGGATGTAATGTTTTTGG
Source organism: Hypena proboscidalis (assembly GCA_905147285.1). NCBI lineage: Eukaryota > Metazoa > Arthropoda > Insecta > Lepidoptera > Erebidae > Hypena > Hypena proboscidalis. The sequence continues at coordinate 654,332 of LR990127.1, forward strand.
CCTAATTCCGGCGAGCATGTAAATAACTTGACGCTACATTACTATGATGATTTAGTCAAAGCTTCCAACTTGCGAGTAATGGAGATTCTTTGTTAGCTTACCGATCACAATATTTTGTAAGCTTATATTTGAGAGCTCAAATATGAAAGAACTAGTCCAATACTTAAAGTGCTCGGGCTACTCAGAGCCCTTACTTCATCAATATTATACTTGCAATATTGCCCGAGAATTATATATACGAGTATATTTGCTAGAGAATTAGTATTAGAAAGCTTTTGATAGAACAGTTTACATCAAAGAAAATGGATATAAAAGATTGCAACATTAAAAAAATAATGAAAACACGTAATAAGTTATGCTGTAAGCTGTAGCGATTTACGCAAGCCCTATTATAGCAGTTTTTGTCCCAGCGTGTCAATGTGACCTCGCCTTAACTGTCATCAATCATCAAATTTCATTTCTTTTACAAAAGGTAATAACATCTAAATTCAGTGACGTGAAATTAAGTAGATTTCATAAAAGCCACACAATATCTCGTGTATTAAAGCAGGGGTGGCTTCATAAAGATTATTTTCCGCACTGACCATTTTGAAGGTAACAGGATCCAATGATATTAGCTACTCTTAAGTAATTGTTATAATTTCATACTTATGATAGAGAAAAAGTTGATAGTTTGAAATAAAGATCATGGATTGAACATAGATTTAGGCCCTTTTTAACCGACTTCTAAAAAAGGAGGAGGTTCTCAATTCGATTCGTATATATGTTGCTTTTTTATTTTTTTTTATGTTTGTTCACGGATATCTCCGTCGTTTATGAACTGATTTTGATGATTCTTTTTTTGTTGGACAGGAGATAATTCCAAAAGGGTCCCATCGTCAGCATGTCGTGATCTGATGATGGGATCTCAGAGAAATCGAGGGCAACCCTCGAATTTTATAGGCACATGTAATGTTTTTAGTGTGTTTTTCAAAGCTGCACCAGTATTTACGTATTTTTTATGTGGATGAGCTGATGATGGAAGGTCAACTCCTCAATGGTTAGGAGTTACAGGATAATTCTTTCACTACTGTACACATATTCAGACTGCTAGTGAGCTGTTGGAACGGAGATATTTCAAAGGTGGTCCCATTGTCAGCATGTCATGATCTGATGATGGGATCCCAGAGAAATCGGGGGCAACCCTCATATTTTATTAATCGAGGCCAGGATTTACGCTTGGTCGCAATAATTTTATGTGGTTGAGCTGATGATGGAAGGTCAACTCCTCAATAGTTAGGAGTTAAAGGATAATTCTTTCACTACTGTACGCGTATTCCTACTGCTAGTTATTGTGTCAAATGAGCTGATGATGGAAGGTCGTGACCCTCAATAGTCAGGTGAAAGGATTTAATTCTTGTCTATTATTAATAAGTTTTCCGTCTCAAGTAACCGTCGTCTCCTCATTTGAGAAACATTCTTGCTCGGTCTACCCATCACTTAAAAACGTAAAATAAAATAATTTTTAACAAAAAAAAAACCGACTTCAAAAAGTAGGTAAACTAAAAAGCAAAAAATAAATTGGGTTGTTTTTACTTGGCACCGACTTCAGAATAATAAAATAAATATTTAATAATTTCTATTTAACTAAATGAAAAACGTATTATTTTGTGCGAAGTAAATTTATTTTTTGCTTTTTAGTTTACCTACTTTTTGAAGTCGGTTTTTTTTTTGTTAAAAATTATTCAGTATCGACAAGTAAGGTAAATCTGGTAAGGTGATATTGATATCAAGTCAGGTTATTACTCATTGCATGAATATTTATTTTATTTGACGATATTGCAACTGGCTATTAGGATAAAAATAGAAATAGTTCTACTTTCTATCTCCTAGTCATTATTTATAGGAGCGCCTTTATATTTGTAGAGCTGTGACGAAATGAATAATTATGAATTCAACGTGGAACTCCGACAGAAAGTGCGTTCATATTCATTAGTGTGTAGATGCACGTTCTGTTGGAGTTCGGTACTGAATTCAATTCGTAACCATCAATACTTTTAATTTATTCATTTAATTTTTTGCTGAATAGGATGAGGTTTGTAGGTTATGCAGTTACTGGTACAAGAGGTATAAAATTGTTGTCTCAATCCAACAGTTGTCCAAATAATTTACCGTGGTTAATTCAGGCATTCATATCTTATAATATATCCAAGATGGGGCCGTATCAATTTCATTATCTTTAACCGTAAAATATAACAATATTTTTTTTTGTTTTTTTTTTGTAAATAATGCCCTAATAACGAGACCTGGTCGTATTTTAGACTCATTTTTCGTACAAGTAAATAGGAACATTATCCTAAAATACGTACAAAATAAGTATAATACTTAGAGTATTTGGAGCGGAAAGTGTGTTTGGCGGCATAGCTGGCCGTTAAGCTAAGTGGCCATAATTTGTGTCGTGGAAGCGGCCAGCGAGCCATTCGTCGCCAGAACGTCGACTAAATGGAGACAGTCACTTTGATATTTCTAATTTTTGCTTATTTGTGTCAGACTTGGATTAATTAGATTAATGAAATACTGATATATAAGAAAATTACTTACAAATTAGGTGGTTGCTTTTGTGTAAAAGAGACCATATTAATATGAAATATAATTGCTATTCTATCCTCTTGCCTATATTCACAGAACACGTCAGCATTGGTTCTTTCAAGCCAATAAAGCCCCGCTTGTAAAGTTGATTTCCTTCTATGTTCATTAGAAAAAAGCTTTTACATTATTACAATAATTTATTGGCGATATTTAGAGCATGTTTGTACGATATTGTTGTTCTTATACCATTCGTTGCTAAACTGTAATAAAAGGGTACACGTTCTCAATTTATCCTGGAAACAATTTCATTTTTGTCAAAGCCACCTTACCCGAGAATTCTAGCGAATATATAGAAAATTGATTGATTTTACAAAGGTGACACAAAAAGGTGATGAGGGTTAAACATAACCTGTTTATCTACGTCACGTCACTGTCACCTGTCACGACTGTCAAGATATGGATGGGTCACCAATCCGTATTCCGATCAAACGTGACTAAATTGTCGTCACAAAATGATTTGACTAGTTAAATGCTCGTAGTCCTCGTTGGCATTTTATAATTTTTAAGATCATTTGCAACGTAATGGAGATGACCCCGTATTTTGGAAATTTTTGATGATAGAGTTAGTGTTACATGATTTCATACATTTCTTAAAATATAAGTTAAAGTAAAACTCTCGTTAAGATTTTTCAAGTGAAAAATAAATCAAAACCGACTTCTTCAAAGTATTGGCCACGTTAATTAATTCCGCAAAAAAAATATGCCATTTTGATAAACAAGTAAATTTGAAGAAAGAAATTTATCTGCTCAGAATACTTATTTTTAGACCGTGACCGTGACCGTAATATATATTGATACTGCGCAATATTGGCCACGTTATGGAATTATTCAAACTAACATAAGCCTATTTAAATATTTCATTATTAATAGCAAATTCACTTCGTGGTGAAAATTTTCACTTAATTTGCAATATAATGATATTTTAGTTGATGGTTATCATTAAGGGGATGAAAGCTCATGATTGATGATACAGCCACCGTGAAAACACTGAATCACTGTTGTCTGTCGGTTTCACTTACACCCTTTTCACTTTGTAAAAGGGTTCATGTTTTTTTTGGTGAAACATGACGTTGTTTCCATAGTCATATCTGCCGTGTAATTTTGTAAGCGTTTTATTTTCGAAGGTACATAAATTCTCATTATGGAGGGAAAACATTGCTAAGCCTGTTGTTGGGTACACGGTTCTTCGGTTAAGTACAAAGAGTTTGTGAGTAAGGTTTTTTGTCCTATGTATTAAGGTGTTTTGGTTAGAACAATGTACCACATAATCTGCGAACATTTAAATTAAATAGCTTAATACAGTTAAGTGTTTATGAAATAAAATGTCTGAAATATAACTCATCATCAAAAACTCGTAGGCAAATAATTAAGCCAAGTATATAATTTCTTGGCGCCTAAAACGTTGCTGCAATATTAAAAGCTTGAAAAGTCATAACAAGTTAACGACCACCTAAATAAGACGTAACCGGTTTTGTTTGTAATATGATGACTTTGTTAAAGCATCCATCAATCAATACGAATATCGCATAAACCAGAAGATTCCAAGAAAATCCCATACTGATTTGAAATAGTTCCAAAACTATAAAGTTTCGGCATGGAATTTCTCCACTAGCTTAAACAAAATAATTTGAAAGTTGTGATGAGTCCCGATGGTCGCCTATAGACTCAACTTAATCTTGTTTTAAAGCAACTTTGATGGAAAGGAAATAAGGTCGTAATATTTGAAGTTTGGAGTTCGGACGCCATTAGAGCAACGCTTTGATGCCTCTGAAGTTACGAAATGGAGTACTGATGGTGCAATTAATTTTATTTGTATATAATGTCACACATCATCACATTGCCGATCTGATAATTTGATTATAATAGCATTTAAAAGATGTTTACGGAAAAACTGTTATGTATATGAAATTAATTATATGGACTAAAGAGTTTGATAGCCGTGAACAAATTAGAATTATATTTCAATGATACAGCAAAGGTCAATTACATGAGGGTAATGATTTTTGATAAAATTTTATATGGCGGTGTACTCTTTTGTGAGCAATAAAGAGCGAGTCGTATAAATTTTGCAATCAATTGTATGACAAAACAAAAAATAGTCCATAATTATTAAATATATATTATTATTTGTTTTACGAGGGTTTAGGTATATTTTCACACTGAAAAAGCATTTTAACACAAATAGCGCGCGTTTGAATTTTTCGTATTTGTACAATCATGATGATAGTGTCGTGTTGACAATGGAACATGTCCGATGCAAAATGATTTAGTTCTAATATTATACTATAGATATGTCTACAATACAGACTTGCCGACAATAGGTTTTTTCGACAGTAAAGTACAAAAAAATTGTATTGAATGATGAAATCTTGATTTCAAAATTTTAACGAACCGAAATAAAATCTACAGGTAAATAAAAACATAGCGTTAAATTTATAGGTATGCCATAGTTGTTATCTTTAACTGACCCCGCGGTTTTACCCACGATATACTTTATTGTTCCGCTTCCGTTGCTAAAAGCGTGAAGTTTTAAAGTCTTTAGCCTTCTTTAACAAACTGGTTATCTAATACAAACAAAAATACATCGTAACATGCAATAATCTAAGGAACTACTCCTTAGATTAATGCATCTAACCAAACAAACAAAACAACCCTTCAGCTTTATTATATTAGTATAAAATAAAGATAACGCATTTCTAAATTAAAAACGGCACTTGGAAACACGCCATCGATTAAATAGTATTGAATAACGAATACTCGTGTGCTTCTTATCCGTCCGCTCTGTGCCCGCGTCAAGCGGTGAAACTGGCAGATTTATGGACGATCGATTGCGGTTACTCGGATTTTACCTTAGTGTAAATGTATCATTATATCCTATCCTAGATGCCTCTTTAATGTTTAGGATTTTTAAGTGTGAGTGTGCAATATTTCTTTTATTGACTTTCAGATATAATTATGTCGTAAAAGACTGATCTTGGTTGGTTTTGTTGATTATGTGAGATAAGGTTAGATTTTACTTACATCATCTTTTTTTTCTGAGGATATTTTTTTTTAAAACGACTTACTATTGCCCGCGACTTAATCTGCATGGATTTCTTTGTTATAAATGGTGTTTTTCTTGCGAAGTCTCGGGTTCGATTTCTGGGTCGAACAAAGAGTGGTTAAGGCATTTTTCGTTAGTAAATTCTAAAAAAGCAGCACAGACTTGGAATTGTGCGATTGGCGATAGGTTCACTCTTTATCACCGGTTGCCCAAACAAATGTGGGTGTTATACCTATGCCACACCCTTCTGGATTTAGGCATGATGTTATATTATTTTATGTTAACTGATCCCCAAAATTTTACAAAACAAAATTATATCTTACTGCTCATTTTTTTCACTGGAAAAATCTACATGCAAAGTTTCAAGTGAATCCATTGAAGAAATAAAAAGTGTCAGTTTATCTTCATTTTCTCCCCCTAGGGGGTAATTACCTCTCAACAAACACAGATGACAAATTATTGCTTCTTGCGTTTAGTAGTTCATCCCCTTTTTCTACCCCTAAAGGGGAATTTCCAAAAACCCTCCCTTAGTGCTCTGCTGCACCTCTCAACAAAGACTCATGCCAAATTTCAGCTTCTTGTGTTTAGTACTTTCGGCTGTGCACTTTATCCTCTTTTTCTTTCCCTAGGAGGGGAATTCCCAAAAACCTCTCGTAGTGCTCTGCTGCACCCCCAACAATACACATGTCAAATTTCAGGTTCTTGCGTGTAGTAGTCAGTCTCACACAGTCACTCAGTCACTCAATCACTCAGTAACTGAAACGTTTTATATAATTAACTAGCTGCCCCGCGCGGCTTCGCCCTCGATAAAATTTTGCCCTCGAAAATATTTTAGAAGTATCCTATGTCCTTCGCCCGGTTCTAAGCTACCTCCCCACCAATTTTCAGCCAAATCGGTTCAGCCGTTCTTGAGCTATAAATGGTGTAACTAACACGACTTTCTTTTATATATATATATATAGAAGATAGATAGATAATAGCTATAGATTACAATTGCGATACATTTGTACTGTTATTTCAAAAGCAACTAATTTGAGCTCGTACATATCTTTAGCATATAGATCCTTTGTATAACAACAAGGAAGTTGTTTTCAAACTATTGCAAACAGTTAAACTTTAGGAAGCTAATAATCGAAATCTTGTATTCTGCTTCAAGCATAAATTCAGCCCGGCTATGAATAGACCATTGTTTGTTATTTTGTAACTTCTTGATGTTAGAAACCATTCCATTGATTTTCCAAAATACCAATACACAAAGAACACCATTTCCCAGCTGAAACTACTGTCTTATTAAAACTTCAAGAAAGGAGGCAGTTATGAATTATGGACATTTTTTACAGCGAAGTCAAAACGAAGGGTTAATGATTTCGGCAGGCTACGTTTGAATGTGTGTTTGTATATTCCACTATGGCGCCTAAATCACTAGACAGTCTTTAATAAATGAGGTGTCATTAAATCTGTAAGTATGGCCTGGGTAAAATGGACTATAAATAGGTATATATAAAAATATTTTTTCGCGGCATTCTAATGTCTTATTTTAACCTCAAAAACCTTTTATTTGTTTATTTATTTATTACAATGATCATACCCCGTATATAGCTCACAGTCTTAAACCAAACGCAACATAATGGCAAAACATAAAAAAAATGTAAATTAAATACAGTAAGAATTAAAAATTAAACTTTCTAAAATTAAATGAAATGAAATAAAAAATTGCAATTATGTAAAAGTAACAAATATTATAAAAAACACATACATTAAATTAAGATAATCATGACATGTTTGGTATCAAATGAAAGGTCTAGGCAAGCACATTATAAACATGTTTATTATTCTTTGTTGAAGTTACAGACACGTTTAAAATCCGAACATACAGTTCGCGCAGTTCAATCGTTTTAGTAATCTCCGTAATCGGGTAACCGTTTTTTTTAAAACATTAACAGCTGGTTATAAGACCTACCAAACGTGAGTGTAGTCCACCAGTGATAACTGCAACCCAAAAAAGATTGCCGATGAGTCACCAACTAAGGACTACGAAATTATGCCTCATGTTTCAGTAATGTGTCAGTTCCGAAGAAAACAAAATTGAATTATAAGCCATGCCAAGTAACGATAACATACGCGTAAATCATACAAGTTTGTGCTAATATTCCAGTAAGCACTTCAACTTTTCCATTAAAACAAATATACGCAGAGAATTGAACCTCTAGAGGAAATGACAAGCTGAAATATCAGATGCTTTTTCACAACTCAAAGTAATTTCTGAGAAAACCTATTTTTTTTAGGGTATATTAGACCTATTTGATTTTGTCTGTACGCTTTTTGAAACTTTAAAAAGGATATGTCGTTACTTTTTATATTTAAAGCCTTATGTTGACATTCCGGTTTTTTAAATTATTATATATTTCAATACTAGCAGTGGCTCTCGACTTCTTAAAAAATCAATTTTATGCAGTAGTTTTTGCGTGATGCGTATAAGAACGAATAGGTTTTGGCTTCTACTGCTTAGTGTTTAGATTTGATATGTCTATAAAGATAGATAAAAGCTTAATAATATTAAATTTGAACCCATATTACTTTTCTATAGATAACACCCAACCAATTGTTCCCTCTTAATAGTTAATATAAAACCATTATTAAAAAAGCTTTCGATTTCAAAAATATATTACAAATTCTTTTGTAAATTTGTAATTTATTTTCGAAATATTATAGGTATACCTGAGGCAATAACTAGTTGATGACCGATTATTTATTTTTAGCAGAGAAACTTACATGCTATTTATATGGTACACGGCGGGTAATAATAGGTTATTACGTAGTAAAGTCCGTGCAAAGCTAACGTTTTAATCTACCGAGTTATAACGTTACGATAACGAAATAATAAATAACCATTATTATTTAAGACATTATTTAATTTAAACAACGCAAACATGACGTTCTAAGTCGAGTCATAGATTTTAATTCTATTTTTAAAATAATAATGAACTTTTGAATAATGCATTATAAAGTCGCTCATTTATTGCTAGTTTACACGAAATTAACACTACGTCAGAAACGTGCGATCCGTTTCATCGAACCTCTCGTTCGCACTTATTTGCATTGCGTAGTATTGTACAATCGTTTTCGCACGCTTTTATGTTAATAATAATAAAATCAATGAACTCCTAGATATTAGTTGTACCTGAAGATAATTTGAAAGAAATAACCTAAAATTATATATGACTCGCATTAGTGGTATAAAGCTCGGGTAAAATAGGTCTTGGAAATAAGTGTATTAGATATCAGCTTATACGCTATCAAAAATGGAAAGCAGGTATAAAAAATTAAATAGTTGCTTCAAATATTATGAATTTATGTAATTAATATAATGAACATTAACTAAACAATAAATTGGTTACACTGGATTTGCCACAAATAGGGGTTTTCTCGACAGAGCCCAAACTACTTATAACGTCTCACTTCCATCGTGGTAACCTATAAGCTGTATAAGTTTTCACTCAATATTTACTTGATCTAAATATGCACTCAACTAATACCAGTTTGATTAAATCTAAATCCTAATTTCACCATACTTCTTAATCTACCGTTAACGTTAAACCTGGATTCAATCGCTCTCTATTCGAACTGGATAGAGAGAATGAAAACGTTCGTTCATTGTTAAACATCGCTATAACCCGTTGGTTATGTTGGGTATAAATTAACTGTCGTCAGAAAATCTCAATATACGCGTCTGACAGTAAATGTTCTAAAGTAAACAAAGCGAGTAAACATTAGCGAGAACAAATACACTAGCGGGATTGAATCCGGGTCTCCGCGATACCAAACGTACACTTTGGAAAGTAAACAGCTATAACATTCTTTTGGGGATGCCATATTGGAGGAAGTATGCTGTACTTATGTGTGAATAAACAAAAATAAAACTAGATAGGCAGAAAAAGGTAAAAGCTTTCTATTATTTTATATTGTTATAAAAAAATTGGTTTACAAAAGCTCTATGACTCCTATGAAGCACTAACTGCATGAGCAGCCCGTCAGTCTGTTTGCCAGAAATTAAGTGCCATAATCGCATATTTTTTTTAGATATCATTATGTATACTACATTACCCTAACTAAGCCATTTTCCATTCCAAACATGACTATTGTCGAGTTAAGCAGCAATTCAAACAGCCATAATGCCTTCAGACAACTCGTAAACGTCATCATTGGTTTAATCAAAACACAATCAATATTAAACGAGGCATCATTGTGAATGTTAACGAATCCAATACTTCCATCCTCAGGGTTTTGAGGCTTTCAATGTGTGCTTCCACTCACGACGTTTGTTTTGTAACATAATACGAGTACATACGCACTTTACTGGGAACATACAGTACACACACAACACACATGTACACAAATGCGCCTGAAATAATATGAGATGAATGAACAAGAAGCAATTATAAATAACATTTGTTAATGTAAGAAACTATTAGTATAATTAACAAGGAGACGCTGACCTTCCTGAAATATTGCTTCAGATTACATCTAAGCATTTCAGGCCTCACTTTACCCTATTGTTTATAATGTGAAAAGCGGTTTCTTCAAAGACGTAAATTACATCTTTACCATTAACAAACTCTGTTCTCTTGTTTCATTTTACGAAAAAAAAAGCGGGAAAGAATTACCCGGTTCTTTATTTTACTTTCTCGTTCGTTTTAAATTACGTGCGCATAGAAAGAGAAGAGGAAAAAAGCGTTGCATAAAATTATACAATGTAAAAAAGGAAACAATGGTTGCAAATATTATGACTTGCAATATTACGACTGGTTCATCGGTTCGTCCCGCGGCGATACCTCCAACTCACGAGTTCTCAGATAACGTTAAAAGCCACGATTGGATAGATTTCAAAAACTGCTTTAGATAGAATTGATAGAAAAATAAAGCATCACTGCTTCAAGAAATAAAAATACCAAGCAACGGCGGTGAATAAATTTTACAGCAAAAAATTCAACGAATCCCACATATTGGGACGTGATTTCGATCTGCACATGTAAATGAATGCTGGTTTGAATGCATATTTCGAATATTTATCACGTAGCAAATAAAAAGACATTAACGTTTAGCGCTTGCAATATGTAGTCCATTACTGAAGCTTTTGCAGCGCTCAGTAGCAGCGTGGAATAGTGCGGTGTTGATACAGTGAATGTTGCAGAGTCGAACTGCAAATAAGATTCTAGCTCACATGTCGATATTAACATACAAAACGAAAATTTAAAAGAGCGGCACTCTACTCGTGTTTACTAACAACAAAATCTTATGTTTTAGTTAAAAACAAATGAATTTACGACAGCTATCTACACATAATTAATGTAAAATTGTTAGAGAGCCATGTCTGTACATAAACAAAAGCATACAATTAAAGTAATGCTTGCCTGTAAGTTGGTTGTAAGTTGGTCCGGGCATCATGGAAAAACTACAGCATGAAATCGCATGCGGTTATCATAGTAATTATACGGCTGCAGGTTTTACTCAAAAACTAAAGTCACTCAAAAGCTGAATATACTCCCTAGAGAAATTATATAAAATCAGTTATGGTTAACGCGGACGTACTCGCAGGCAAAGCTAGTACAGACATAAAGTTTATAAAAGAGGCAATTCCTGTTCGTGTGAACGAAGGAGAGCCAATAACTCAGCGATGGAGGTTCCGAAAGGGCGGGGTATTGATCTTGGAGGCACCTGGCCAGGTTCCAACGCCTGGGAGCAGCTGACCAGCCATGTGTCACACCACTTGAACACACCTACAATCCGACACTACGAAAGATATTGGTTTAGGCAGGTCGAAAGGATCCCATTGATTTTGATGTCCCTTTGTTTTTATTGTTATTGCGGATAGAAGATGGAATCGAAATGGCTGGATGGGGATTGTAATGGATTTTGGTTATCGTGAGTTCCTAGTCATGAGATGGTTTCACTTTTAATTTTGATAAGGAGTAAAATGCTATTTGAAATTGATAACATTGTCTTGAAATAAAGAAGATTTAGATAATACTTATTTGGTTTTAGCGCCATCTATGTGATGTAATAAGTCACTATTCACATACTGTAAGTTTGAATTAAGATCAACACTGTTACAGTCAAGAGATGACGCATTTTTATCAAATACTTGTAATATTTTAAAGCAAATTTTAGCTTTGCTATGCCTTTTTGTAATTTATAAAATATTACAGTTGAAAAATTAAGAATCCAGCAGGACTCGAACCTGCACCCCCTGGGTATACGCCCCAAGTGCTTTGCCAATTCAGCTATGGATTCGTATGCTGCCGGACTCGAAATTTCTCAACTCTTTTTGTGCCAGCTTTTAGCTAGACGAACCTTATTTGGTTTTAGCGCCATCTATGTGATGTAATAAGTCACTATTCACATACTGTAAGTTTGAATTAAGATCAACACTGTTACAGTCAAGAGATGACGCATTTTTATCAAATACTTGTAATATTTTAAAGCAAATTTTAGCTTTGCTATGCCTTTTTGTAATTTAAAAGCTAAAATTTGCTTTAAAATATTACAAGATTTAGATACAATTTTGCAAGTAGTTATAGTTATTAATCTACTCTCATTTTGTTTTATAAAATACCTATAGATGTACAGGTTACTGAACACTTCAAAATAATTACGATTTTGAGAAATAAGTGACTTATGTTGCTGACTGTTCCTATTTCCATGTTAATTAATTAAGTATTTATAGCGTTAGAATATGTTTTACTTCGACGAACTTAATAGTAACGTTCAAAATATCTTTTGAACTCGAACTCAAGACGATTGATATGTCACTTTTCCAATCCACTCAACTACCGCCGATTTCAAGCCATACACACATAAATATTTATCAAATCAGAGACTAGTTGCTTATCTGTCCACACAAGTATTAAGTCGTAAAATAAACTTTTACGAGTCTTTGTAAAGATAACACTGGCTGTACGGTATTGCTATTTATTTATATATTCTAAAGAATAAGACTATTTACGACGCCATGATACCTTGGAGCTTCGGTTAACCTATGGCTTCTTATGAAGGACTTACTTAAAGAGACGTAAAGTTACATAAACATGTTGAATTGTGATACCGCGTTGCAGGGTTTTGTTGCTCTGCAGCATATGGCTGAGATGGTGTCCATTTCTGTCAAATTTTTGGTTAGTATTGTAAGGTTTTTTTTCTTTTTCATATTTTTTTTTTTTACGGGATAAAAATGTTTCTTTCTTTCTTTGAACTATATCACATATTCTATCACGGTTCAGTGTCAAAAGTTATTATTGAATCACGACTCTAAGGGTGTCGTCGGATGGATCGGCGTCCATCGATGTCAATTGGTCGTCGAACAGCGCTTTTTAAACGTCAAAAGCATCATTTGTCATCGATCGATTTCGGTGTTATAACACCCTATTATCTATTAGATAATAGGGTGATTAGATAATATGATGTGCATTTATTATTGCTACTTTTAATCGTTTTTATCGAGAACATAACAATGACATGAGTATACAGGGTGGATGAGATAGGGGCATTTAAAAATACCCAAAATTCAAGACGTACTCAGTGTTCATTTTCACCATTCAAAAAAGAAATCAAATCTTACTGTTCAATTTGTTCGGACAACGTGAATCTCCGACCTCGTGACCCGATGTCTCATCCACCTATCTACGCAAAGTAATAACCCTCCCACAAAACAGGCCAAGCGGCCAGGCTTGTCACGGTCCGAGCGGACCTTCTGACAGTCACTCAACTGGCAAATACCGTCAAATTACGTAGGTTAATCCTGGACAGCTGCCTGATAAAGCCAAGCTAATGTAAATTCCGCGGCAAGAATGTAGCCCTAAATAAGTGGTCCTCAAAGTCCGTGAGCGCCTTTCCGGGTACAAAGGACTAATTACATAATGCCAGGCCTCTCGCTAATGACGTGATTACGGAACACAAAAATTACAAGTCTTTTTGCGGTGTCTAGGAGCTGCGCCGGAAAATATTGTGGTAACACATAATTCATTTTGTGCGCATTTTCTGGTTGTTGGTTAGTGAAAAAACGATATTATTATATTACTGAGGATGTCTGAAAGGAACATAAATATAAATTTCTTACCTTCAAAGTAGTAGCGTGGTAGTAAAAGGTATAATAATATAACTAAAAACTTTCAGCCGAAACAGTTTATAAAATCTTAAATGTAAAATAAAATGTCAATAAAATCAAATCGTAGTATAAAATTCACTATGACTCCTAATACAAAGATAAATATTATGCTTCAGTTCAAATAATTTTACAATAATAATGTATTGACCTTTTCGGGAACGTCCAGATTCCCTGAAACAAAATGTTTTCTGTCTCGGAAACTTCGTAAGTCTGTTTGGCTTTTATTTAATTCGTCAGCACTTAATTCTCACTCATTCTCACTCTTAATTCATTAGCTCAAGTTTTATATTTCACTTCATTTTGTGTGGCTTCCTCCGTGGGCTGTACAAAATACTTAATTCTGCTGGGAAGTAACTTGCAGAGAGTACAGTCAGTAACATAAGCCGTCAAACACTTCAAAGTTATTTATTTCTCAAAATCGTCATGATTGCATAATTTGATGGATAAAAATTTAGAATTATCGATACAATGTGTGCATTATTTAATAAAAACGATATTTTTGTGATGAAAATAGATACTCCAGTGTAGTTTTTCCACAATACGTTTATTTCTAATCCTTTACAACATTTTACTTAATAATCACTTCACTTTAACAAAACGATTCTTTCACAAGTAACGCACAGAAGAGACTGCCATTTTTTAAGTCAACGCCATTTCATTTCTATTTGCCGGAAATACGTTTTATTTTGCAACATACTTTTAATGACTTTCAAAATGTCAACCTCATAAAATATTAAACTGCTGATATAAAATAATACATTACAATTTATTCTAAAAATAATACTTTAGAATGTTTTAAACAAACAGTATGGAATTGATTTATTTAATTAAAGACATCAGTCAAGTTATCTAGTCAAAATTACAACTCATTGCCATAACCTAATTTTAATCATTAATTTACTGTAAATAAATACAAAATCATTACCCAACTACGTGTAATTACCTATTTTTAATCATAAATTAATATAAATAAATACAAAATCATTACATTCGGCCGTCCGACTACGTGCTGTCTCCTGACGCACGTATAAATTTATTAACATATTCAAATCACTTAAAAATTAAAATAAGTAACAATAATAATCATTACATTCGGTCTTATTTAAAATAATTCTAGATCTGGAGACTTATTGTCGCCCTTATTAGCTTCACTATTAGATGAGCTATTACTTTCAGACATCGGGCTTTTATCAACATTTCTGTCAAGTGCGTTAATACTATAATCCATGGTCTATTGCTACAACACTTTTAAACTTGTACTTTCGCTTACTACTGATGCTGACATTCATAAGTTTAGTGCTATAGCCATTGTTGTTATAATTAGTCCTTGTAATTTTAATTAAGTCACTATTAATCATACATTATTTTGGTCCTAGTTTAGTTTTACATTTAGCTAATACATTTATAATGGTTTGGTTGTACCTTTCGGCCTAACCATTGACTCTGGGACATGCTACGGCATTTAGTACGTGTTTTACACCATGGTTCTCACAAGATTTCTTAAAGTATCTCGGTCTGATATTATGCGCGATGGCAATCCCAAATCGTAAAAAAAAATATTTAATGTAATAATTTAATTGTAATTTTGCTCTTTGTATTTTTAACAGCTCGAACGAATAGGTATTTTAGCAAAACCATCGACAATAGTTAGATTGTAGACATTGCCGCATTTACTTTTGACAAACGGACCCAAACTACTACTTTTTTATAGAATATAATTGGCCACTTTTTTTTTTTTGTTGCGAGGTAATATTTATTATAAGCGCATTGAATGCAAGACCTCTCATACTTCTTTACAAATCTACGTAGTTTAGGAAACCAGGGACCTATCAGGGACTTGTCCGGAACTGGTGAATCTGGCCCTTACATTCATAAATAAGCAGCTTGAAATGAAAACTATAAGATAATAAACGAATATGAAAACATTTCTTGGTAATAAAATAATTCTTATATTGCTGCAAAAAATCATAACAGAAATGGAACAATGATTACTTCTTATTAACATTGGTTGCGAATAAGCGACGATTTGTATCGTGGCTATTATATAATTCTGAACTCTATAGTAATACAGTTAAGGTCAATCTTTTCTTTTCTTTTGTTTTCATTATGGAGGAGATAAGAGAACAACTATCAATATGATTGTTGGTAGTTGCTCTCCTTCCCGCAATTTGTACCTACTAATGACATAATAATATAATATATGTACTACAACTATCTCATCTGTTTATACTATCTCACCGATTATCACTTGAGTAATTTAAGTTATGTTACCCTACTGTATAAGGATTCAACTGAAAATCGTTATGTATTTTAAAGACAAATGAACGTATTCCTATTCCTATTATTCTTATTCTTATTCATGATAAGACTTGCATATCTGCCAACGAGCACCGCGAGGAACTACTAAACACAATGTATCACCAACCTTTCTGTACACCCTATTAATTTTAACAACAAAGTTTTTCTATGATCTTTGGCTTCTTCATCGATTTCAGGTTTAGGGATTTTATTTATACGAAAAATATCTGGATCTGTTAATTGTAAAATTAACAACCAATTGTCAGTTTCAATATTATCATATACTGTAACGGCTGATTAATCTATTACCTCAAGTGGTAACTTCGTATTACGACTAAAGACGTCCACGTGAGCCATACGAGCACCTGGGCGATATTCTATACTAAAAGTAAATTCACTTATCAAGGGCCGCCACCTAGCTCTTCGCGGTATTAAGTGTTGTTTAGTAAGTGTAGTCCGAAGGGCGTAACAATCGGCAAATTTAAAATTTAGTCCTAACAAATAGACCCTAAACTTTATTGATGAGCATACGATCATCAATGTCATAAGAGTGTAAATAAGGATCTTCAGGTGTAGTCTGCCTGCTAAAATAAGCTACCGGTTTAAGGAGTCCTGGGGTTGGCTGCCATTGCATCAATATATCACCCACACCCAAAGAACTATTCTCTATGCAACTCTGTCTCTAACTTAGGATTATAAAAGGCTAAAATTGGTCGATCAATAAGCTTATATTTGAATACTAAAAGGCATTTGACTTGTCATTAGTCCATTGAAAAGTGTTGCCCTTTTTCAATAAATTTGTTAAGGCTTAGCTATTTCGCCAAAGTTTTTGATACTTTTTCTAAATAAAATATCCTGCTTGTACGAGCCAATACTGCTCGTACAGCGAATTATACTGTAAACAATAAACAGTCGTTTACGATAGTCACTACCAAATAAGTGGAACGCATAAACGTGTGTTTGGTGAACAGATATTGTTTATAAACGTGACTCACAACTACTAAACGTAACAACAACTGACAATGTAACTTATTACAATTTAACTATAATTAAACCATTCACAATAAACTATTTAACCTGAAGTGATTTTGGTGTTACCACAAGCTACCTTCTCACAACAACAACTAACACACAATCGGGATAGCGGGGTTACAGTCAACGACGAGATAGCCCCAACACTGCTAAACCCAAAAATTGACAAATCTCATGTATATTCTGAGGGTCGGGAAATTCTTTTACAGCTATAATCTTATTTTCTTTAGGATGTATGCCGTTTGCAGAAATTTCGTATTCTAAATAGTTAAGGGAAGTATCGAATAGACGACATTTCGAGAGTTTCAAGGTAAGATTATTTTCTCGTAATAATATAAGGTCTATTAATTACCGGTCTATCATTAAGTAACTCAATTTTCATTTCTGTAGAATTTATACAACCGATTTCACCTAAATTAAATCAAAAACAACTAAGCATAAACCCATGAACTTTAAGCAGGGTTTTCTTCATCTACTTAACTCTAACTTTAATGTCTGATATCAAAAAAGGCTGAAATTCTGACATATCTTTAGTCAATCTAAAAATATATTTAACTTTATCTTCAATTTAAGGGATCGCCCTGGCTATGGGCCACTTATTCGTAAATGCTAAAATCTGGCTTGATAAATTAGTGATAGGTATTAAACCCTCTCCATTCGTTACTTTATAGGTGCCCCGATGTAAGTAGTATTCTTTTCTAGGTTCACTACTGCAATAACCCTCAATAAATATATCCCCGAAGCGAATAAGCGAATTGGCTAATCCTTTCACGACGATGGCAAGTCTAAATAAAATGTGACTTAGCCATCGACACGACAAAGAAGAAGAAGAATATGTCCCCGTAGTAGTCAGGGTTAGAAGTGCTAACATAAACTAGATCTTAAAACTGAAATTGCGCTATCATCTATTATATTCAATTTTAAACATTGGCTTTGATAAAATAATTATTGGCTGTGATTCATAAAGGCAGATAGATGCATACGGCAGTTCAGTAATAACCTACCAATAGACCTGGTGGCATAAATTCGTCATTGACTACAAGCACCTCTATTTCAGCTTTGACTTCATCTAATTTTAAATCCATGGTGCTTTTATAGATTGGAACAACCTTGGCGTTGCCATATCCTTTAATTACTGGTAACTCTGTAAAAGTTTTTGATAAATCTAAACCGCGAGCATCTGATTCACGTATTAAGTTACACTCACTGCCAAAATCAATAAATGCAATTAAATTTGAATTATTGTTCACTAAAACATTTTTATAGAATTTATAGCTACTATTATTGCTTAATGTAGATATAGTCAATGTAGTCTTAATTTGATTGTCAGTCTGAGTCATTCGTAAATGAGGACACATTCGTTAACTTTCCTTATCAAACTATCAATATTCTGCGATTTATTTGATGGGTCGAATTCTGGTATACGTTATTGAAATTATTATTATTCAGGTTAGGTGCCGTGGTTTCACGTGCTTGCAAAGAACTAAATAGATCCAGTACCTCCTTAGTCGAGCTAATTCCTTACGCGGTTTCTTATCCATATGCCGTGAACTTGCTTTCGACTTACTGATGGTCGTGCTGCTGGAAGTAGATAAACTAGACGAGCGTTTACGTTTTCTTGATCGTTTTTTGCTACGTCTAGCCTTTGTGTTTCTTCCTTGTTTTATCCTCACGACACGGTGGTTCACCATCAGGAGTCATCGCATCGTCCAAATTCATTGCCTCAAAATAAAAATCAAATTCATTAGTTCTGAATCGATTTAATCATACATGGGTAAATAAACGTTGAGAAAGTCATAAAAAGATCATAGGAGTATGGCCTACTAGAATAAATATCTAATTACCATCTTATAATTTAACTTTAAAAATTAAATATTACTCTTTTATATAAAATACTATTAATAAACAAATAAATTAAATTATTTTAATAAATTATATATTCTATTAAATTAAAGCTCTTCTAAGAAGCAAAAAGCATACTTAATCCTCTATTTATCAAAGCAGCACATAACCTCCTATCAAAATGAGGTGCACATAACCTATCCTGATATCACGAGGCACACATAACTTTTCTCCATATCTCGAGGCACACATAACTTCTCCTCATAACTAGAATAAGTATCTAATTACCATCTAATAATTCAACTTCAAAATATTACTCATAATATGCACAAATAAATTAATTGATTTTTGTAAATTATATAGTCTATTTGATTAAAGCTTTTCTAAGAAGCAAAAGGCATACCTACTTAATCCTCTATTAATCAAAGCAGGCTTGGCTAAAACATGAGGCACACATAACCTCCTATCAAATATGAGGCACACATAACCTCTCCTAATATCACGAGGCACACATAACCTCCTATCAAATATGAGGCACACATAACCCCTCCTAATATCACGAGGCACACATAACCTCCTATCAAATATGAGGCACACATAACCTCTCCTAATATCACGAGGCACACATAACCTCTCCTAATATCACGAGGCACACATAACCTCTCCTAATATCACGAGGCACACATAACCTCTCCTAATATCACGAGGCA
The DNA here is from genome assembly GCA_905147285.1 of Hypena proboscidalis. Taxonomy (NCBI): domain Eukaryota; kingdom Metazoa; phylum Arthropoda; class Insecta; order Lepidoptera; family Erebidae; genus Hypena; species Hypena proboscidalis. Next base: position 674,043 of record LR990127.1, read on the forward strand.
CACATAACCTCTCCGCATATCACGAGGCACACATAACCTCTCCTGATAGTGTGAGGTACACATAACCTCTCCTAAATGATATTACGCGGTACACATAACCATTTTCAGTCCATTTAGGTTGTCTGGAAGAAATTGCTATTAGCGATAAGACCGCCGATTGTGCAACATTGTCTTTTGTAATTTTCATAACTGTATTTTTTTAGTGGTGTACAATAAAGAATATTTATTATTATTATAACCTCACCTAATACCGTGAGGTAAACACGTCATAACCTCTCATAATAGCATAAGGTACACATGACCTCTCCTAATATCATAGGCTACACAAACCTTTTCCTAATTAACATAAAATTCAACAGTTGTAAAAATTGAATTTTAAAACGACTAACCTTTTTTCCAATCCGTGATCCCACTTCTGAAATGTGATGAAAATAGATACTCCAGTGTAGTTTTTCCACAATACGTTTATTTATGTTTAACATTTTACTTAATAATCACTTCACTTTAACAAAACGATTCTTTCACAAGTAACGCACAGAAGAGACTGCCATTTTTTAAGTCAACGCCATTTCATTTCTATTTGCCGGAAATACGTTTTATTTTGCAACATACTTTTAATGACTTTCAAAATGTCAACCTCATAAAATATTAAACTGCTGATATAAAATAATACATTACAATTTATTCTAAAAATAATACTTTAGAATGTTTTAAACAAACAGTATGGAATTGATTTATTTAATTAAAGACATCAGTCAAGTTATCTAGTCAAAATTACAACTCATTGCCATAACCTAATTTTAATCATTAATTTACTGTAAATAAATACAAAATCATTACCCAACTACGTGTAATTACCTATTTTTAATCATAAATTAATATAAATAAATACAAAATCATTACATTTTTGATGTAAAAATGTGAGTAGTTCAACAATTTGTGTTGGTGACTGTATTTGCTTCTTCAGACGCTACAATAATCTTCTCGGTTTGTACTTTATTTTGCAATTCAAATATGATTGAAGACAGTAGATAATATTTTTTTACCCGATTGTCAAATGCCCAAGGTGAAACTATAGTTCTCTTATTTGGTGTAAAATATGAGAGTAAAATTATTTAGTTGCCAAAATATAAATTCGCTCCTATTACTTTACAATGGTATTTACTTTGCATGCCATTATTACATAGCGGTACTTCGTATCTTTCAGTCATTGTTCTCTGCCCGTGGAATACATTATGAGCTGTAACACTCGCATAAATAAAGCGTAGTTCAACTTTTTGCCTTACATTATGTAAGTGGTGGGCTTTGTGCGAGGCTTCACGCAAACCGCCGCGTTCGCGGTTACCCTGGACGTGTACGCGCGCGTTTACGTCCAGTCGAACAAAGGGCGCCTTTGATCTCGAACCATTAAGCCAGGCTTACGGAAACACAACCTTATATGTGATACACTACAATTAAGCCGTATTAGTACTAGTTGTGACCGAAGTTTAAGTCAACAATTCTCAAGGCTGAGCGTCTCATTTATTTTAACGTTTGTTCAATTAGTATAGTGTTCTTTTGAATTAAGGGATAACACTTTGTCAGCTCTTAAGTGAGAAAGTTAAAAGTATTTGCTGAGAGGAGGATGTGATAAGTTCAGTGTTCTCATTAAAAAGTAAGTGCTAAAAAGTCTAGTCGACTTTTTCGTTCTGAAGACGTGTTTTCTTTTTTAGTAAAAAAATAAATTAAGCCGTGTCAAATACATCCTGTATATTAGTAGATATAGTTTGATGTTTACCTAAAGTTGAATTAAGGAAAGAATAAGCAAATATGTTTTTTTATAATGTTTTTCAATATTAAATTATAAATAGTTTTAATAAATATCAAAATATCAATAACAATGTAGTGCCGTTTCAAAGCATAATCTTAACACTAACAAGCGCCAAGAAAGTGTCCATTGTTCGTTTCCACAAGTACCAAACGACCCTAACAGCCTATAGAGCCTATTGACCTCCGATTCAATTGGTGGCATTCACCCTACCCTCCCCATCCGCCTGTCCGCTAATTGTAGCCTACGTGATTAATGCCTAATCTAGTAAATATACCAAAAAAAACATTTATAACAACCTCTATTCTATATTTGCTTTTTAGAGACCTCACACACCAGACCTTTTGTGGTGGTGACTAAACGCGACCACACCTGTGGCAGTCTAGTGGTACAGAATGCAACCACTTACCGCGTGGTTTTGGATTCGACGTATTGTTCATTATTCTTGATTTAAGTATCAACCATTAGTTGAAAAAAATTGTCCAACACTGCTTCCTTTGACAAGCAGCACAAGTAGCCTAGTGTACGTGCATTCTTATATACCATAATTTATCACACTTCCAGAGATAATTCCTCGGCATAAGGTCATAATTATATTATTCAAATGGCGTTTGCCCAAAAGCATGTAATTAACCACTCTATAAATTAATTTAGTGAGGTTGTACCATGAATAATTAAATTTCGATAGCGGCCATAGAAAGTTATGTTTCAGGTGAAATATGGATAGCTCAGTAATCTGTCGATGGCGTGATCACGATTAATCGAAGTGAATAAAGCCTATGAATTATGATACCTATTACTGTGTATGAACACTAACATGATTTATTGAAAAGATTTACACGTAGCCATAATTTTTCATAATTACTCACCTTCATGATGTCATGATGTTTTATTACACGTACACACGTTAGTGACATGTACCATTTTCAACGACTTCGACTGAGTGTTTCATATAATTACGTTGCGTATAATCAAAGCATAAGCCTTATCAAGTCCCTTGCAATGAATAAACAATCACTAGTAGCCAATTGCTCAGATCCTCGAGAATCAAGCTTATGAGCATTTGTCTTTACTAAATATTTAGCGAACATATTTTTTTCTAATAATGCTAGAATTATTCATAGCAATCTTCTCAACAATATAAGTAACAGTAGCTAAAAAGAAAACCGATTCTTAAAAAAATGTAGCGAGCGAACAAATAAATATAAAACCGGCTAAGTGCGTGTCGGGCCACGCGCAGTAGGGTTCCGTAGAAAAATATTTTTAATTTTACTTTTTAACTAAATGGCGTCCTTCAGAAAGGAAATGTTTGTAGTACACGAAACCAGCTAGCACGTATGACGAGATGTATGAATGTTGAGGAAGCGAAAGAAGTATGTAAGGAGCGAAGCACATGGCGTTCCATCGTCTCTGCCTACCCCCGTGGGATAAAGGCGTGATTTTATATATGTATTATGTATGTTTATTTATGTTTCAAGAATTTTGAACGAAATATTCTGAGTAACTGCATCTGATATTTCGGACCCCTATTCCTCTTGAACTAATGAAGTGAACTTATCCGCTATAGTTTTCCTTTAAAGTTCATTACATGTACTACCGACACAATTTTTTTCAGATTTTGGGATCCAGTAGTTTAGCTTTTAGAGGGGGAGGGACGCCCTACTCGAACAAAAATTTGCTCTTTAAAGTTAATTATCTCGCAAACAAATCTCTAAATCAAAAAACTGTCTTAGCAACCCCTAAACGTTTTTAACAGGCCTATCTAACAATACCCCACACTATGGGGTAGGCGACAAAAAAAAACATCCCTACTTTACATGTAGGGGAGCTACCTGAAAAAAAAATATTTTTCCAAATTTTATTCTACGACTTTCTTTGTTTAGTTAACATACATGTTCATGCAAAATTTCAGTTTTCTAGCACCAACGGTTTCGTCGCTATGCCGTGGACAGACGGACAGACGGACATGGCGAAACTATAAGGGTTCCTTGTAGGTACTACGGAACCCTAAAAATGGAATCTATCTTTAGACCCAACTCGTAGCTTCGTTGATATAGACAGATTGTTAATAATCCGGCGATACGAAAAAATGTGCCTATATTAAGCCCTATTTAAATTAAAACTTACGTGGCATAAAATTATTGCATGCGAACAAAGTAATTACGTTGGCCGCCGCCAGAGGGTCGAAAAGAAACCAAATTGACTTAAAATAAAACTATAATTAAAAATACAAATAAAATTTAAATGTCTACATTATAAGATAGGTGTCTAACGCTCGATGTTAGAAACGAAAGTGCACCAATCCGGTAAAAATGGTTGTATGGCGCGACGTCCACCGCTCGTATTGCTGACGCTGCGCCTCGGCTCATGTAGCTCCTAAGGTATGCCTGACGCATACGTAACAAAGTCAATAACAACTTTTATTGTTGAAAATAATCAACATCTATCACGTGCAGACATCAACTTTTACAATGCATGCATTAATTCTATGCTACTAGTTTCTTCATGTAAATTAGGCTTTAATTTCTTAACTTTGTCAAAATATGTCTACTTAAATATACGTAGGTATAATGAGCCAAGGAATTAGTTATGATGGGCAACAACTTCTACGTCACAGTAAAGACCAACGATACTAGTTATGCATGCCTGAATACATATTTGCTGCCGCCCGCAGCTCAAATCGCTTGGTACGGCGACGAAATAGTACATTGTACAAGAAATTAAAGTAGTCGATTTCATCGAGGGTGTTGTTTAATGCCCGAAGCAAAGCGAAGGGCCTTAATACACCCGAAAGATATCAAACTTTATTCTGAGTGATACATAGAATACTTTTACTTTATACTACTCCTGCAAAAAACTAAAACTCCCAAAAGCAACAAAATCTACCATATATCTGCTAAAATTACAGAATCTACCAAAAATTACCAAATCAACCATTTACCTTTTATATAATTTGATTTAAAAAAATAAAATAATTATATGCTACTGCTTGATCTCTTAGATATTTTGGTTAATTTATATTATAAAATACTACATTTTCACTACACAATTATGTTATGTTGTTTTCTAAGCAATACAAAGTATGTATGTTTATCGCGTAAGTCATAACAAGCGCCAGGCTTCCAGACTCTAACTTATGCAAGACTTGGGATCCACTTATTTTGCTTAATTACTTTAGTCCGGATCAAGTGCTTAGACTTTAGACTAATTGCTTAATCGTATTTATGAGACGGTGAGAGTAACAATTCGGGTTACGCTAATAGGAGCTGGCCATGTCTGGCAAGGGACTTTCTAACTTAACTTTATTAGTACTAATTTTGTAGCAGCATTTAAAATTAGGGTCAAAGCATCCTTGATTTAAAATTTATAATATGTATATGTTTCTTTTTCACAACCATCACGAATTGCATCTAAATCATAATTAAAAGTAAGCCGAATCATTATTTTTCCTGCCATTATGAGGTAATTAATATTCACACGTAATAACGTCATAAAAAAAACTCATTTGGTGGAAAGTTACCCGCATTTTTTCATTTATATTGATACTCTCAATAAAAAACATAACTTCAAGAAAATTTAATACTTTTTGCCTCTTCTGCCCATAATAATATTTATATTCGTAATTTAGTTATAACATACAATGGCACCATAATACAAAGTACCACAATCTTGTCCACCCACCAATGGATTGCAATCACTCAATAATTCTCAATCTTTAACCCAATTGCGTATAGCTACGTATTCAATGAAAATATATTTTTGCTTGGACAATAAATTTCCATGACAAGCGACAATTTGCCTGTATTCAATCAAATATCAAAAGGGTGATTTTATTTTACGCGTTTCGAGAGCGCTCAATAAATATATTTTGGAAAATATTGGGATAAATTTTTGGCGTGATGACCTTTGGCTGACGTTCGTGATATCGTAGAATTGATGGAAAGTAGTAAATCGGACGTTAAATGTGATGCAATTGCGGCAAACAGCGGCGTGTGGTTTTGATTTTCATTTCAAAGTGTTTTTCGTCACACCCAAACCATAGGATTGATTTAGATCTCAAATTCTAAAGGCGAAAATTTCAGGTTCAGTTTTCGGTATTTTATGCCTTTTATAAGCTTGAAATCTAAACTGTAGAGAGCAATCATTGATCTCTTTTTGAAAAGTAACAAAGTTTGGCTTTACTAAAAAAGTATCAAACAAAGTGTCTCAATAATCCATAGTGTCTTAATGTTCCACAATTTAAGAAAAGTCTAAAATTGTTTTTAATTAATACGTGTTTTTATAGAGTAGACCATTTTTTATTTGATTGATGTTATTTCTGTTTTATTTTATTTATATAAAAATGTTCATTATCTTTTAAAAGTGTATTCAAAAAATATTAAGCCTAAAAAATTGCATACCTACTGTAATTTACAGTGAAACATTTTGGACAATTTACTATATAAGATCATTATGTAACCATGTTTTCGCAAATAAATATATTGATTAATTGTTTGACTGGTACGGAATAAATATATTCCCTACACTATTATGTTAGAAAAGAGTAAATTATTTAAATTGAAAGTATAGTTTGAATTTAAATGCACCAATTTAATTAAATAAAGACTCTTTCTAAATTCACGCTGAGTAAATCTGAACTAAAAGTGTCCTTTATCTTTGTTAATCGGTAACTAAACGCCAAACTATTTGGGATAGTTAATTATTCACATATTGAATACGAGGCTAACGGTGCATGCTGCATTCCTTTCACATGTAAATCGAGGAATTAATTAAGGACACACTCAATAAACTCGTTAAATTTAAGCCGTTTTGCATACTTGCTCTAAAAAGAGAAAAGGGGTGTCTGATAAAGTTTCGACGAGCGACGTGACGAACAAGTATTGATTAAGTTAGCAGACGATTTGTAATTTGAAACCCGATAACAGCGATTTGTGATACATTAATTAAACGTTGTGAATGAGAATGTTTTTAGTCATGATACTTTTAAATAAAATTTAGTTTTGAATTAGTTATTGCTCGCGAATTTGTCCAGTTGTTTGTAGTTTTGCAATGTATCTTATTGAAATAAATTTATTATTTTTATTAATTGTTGTAGTCAAGTTAAGCCCGTGAAATTTTGAGGTACATATCTGTCTCACAATAGGTACAAAATTGTTTTTCGATATTCTGAGATGGATATAGAACCAGAGAGCGACTGCAGCGCTAGACGAGGACAACCTAGGCTGCGCCGACTCTATAGATACGATTTGCAATCAAATTCAATTACATTGGCATAAGTATTTCAGTATCTATATTTTTCATTCAACGTCGTGATGTAAATTTGTAGCTTCAGTAAATCTATCACTGATCGGTTTATCCTTATATCGGAGAATTAGTACAAATAACTTGGTGGTATTCGCCGAGTTTATCCGCCATACATCTGCGTCTACACGGCGGCGTCAGCACATTTATCCGAGTACCGGCGAGCGCTGCCGACCCCTCAAGGATTACAGGGATCGTGCGGATTATCGGAGCCGTGTATATTGTGCGTGTTGGATAAGGCGAGTGCGTTGAGTGATGGTCGACTGGGTTCGAGATGAGATAAGATTTCAAATCTTGTGGGTTGTCCAATGTCAATGTTTGAAATTAAAAGGCAAAAATCAATAAACGCGTTCAGAAATGTTGCATTTTTATTTCTAATCAGAAATAACAGTTTCCACCCACGGCTCCGCGCGGTGAAGTGTTGGTGTTGTACACCTCTGCCACTCCCCTCTCGGCGTGGTATAATCTTATGTTATAAGGTTTTTTTTTCGGAAATCGTAACAAAGATTTCTAGATGTTTTCGTCAAATCTTGTGATTAAATTCAGATTTTTCCAGAACAAATTACTTTCAGGATTCAGAAAATCACTCATAAAATAGGTAGCATTTAGTACGGATATAAAATCAACAGATAAAAATAAATGCTTTTTACTTTATCCTCTTTAAGTCCAACCCATTAAGTTGTTTTGACATCTCAGTCAGACATTGAATAATTCAGAAGTTACTATCATGTTTCTTTCTCCGATAAACTGACACACAATTAATATTTGTACGAACCAACGAGATGTTACTACCTTTTCTTTGCAAAATAAAGGTAATCTATTATTATTTTTGTTTGCTATAGATAGTTGCTCATTCTCAAGGTGAGAGAGATTATTTTGCATTGTTGGTCTAGCAGCAAAATTTGAGACCACTCACTCACCTCTCGGTTTGATGATTAGAATTATTAAGGCTTTTTGCAGTAGAAAGACGAAGTCTGGACCCGCTGAATGGCGATAAACGCACCCTCAATCACATCACACCTAAATATAGCAGCTGAAGGATGGGTGCTACACCCTTCTGAATAACATAGGCATGATAATGTTATGTTACTAAATAGTATATAACGAAATATGAAAAATATCATCAATGTCAGAAGAAATAATTTAATAATTGAGCCATTTTTGCGATACTATAGCAAAATTAAATGTTTTTTATATCCGTAACTTATCATTCTGGCGGTATATCTAAACTTACCATTTTTGACTGAAAACGAATATATCTACATTAAACATTGTAAAAAGATTTTCAATCGAGTAACTACTCGAATGTTTCAATATTGCATGTTCAATTTTTACATTACATTTTGACCAATATTTAATCTTGTTCATTCTACAAAATATATTGGTTTAACTGAATGTTTTCGTTGTGATCATTTGTGTTCTATTAGGATTATGATCAAGCAATGGTTTGCTATCAGATTCTATATATTTTATATGTTTACGATTAAAACAATTACGTTTTCGGGCGTTCAAACAATACACAAAAAAATCCTTCAGTGTAATCTGGGTGGGTAGTACAGTAGGTTTTCTTTTTTTACGACGTTAGAAGCGAACGGACGTATAGTCCACGGTGGTGCTGTTATCCTCAAACTCGTTCACAAGAGCTCTGCCACCATCATAACGTATACACCACTACCACCATCATAAACCTATAAATGTAATGTATGATGGACTCTATGACATCACAAAATTGGCACTCAAGGGCGCATTTCTATGAAAACATCAAGACCCTTTAGAAGCCGTGCCTAGGTATTATAAAAAAGGTTTTGAATTTAAAATTTATTGCCTCGATGGTATAGTGGTCAGCGTAGGCACCGCGGGGGTTCAATTCCCGGGTCAGACAAAGTGTAATTTGTAAACTTTCCGTCAGGAAATTCACAAAAGCAACACGGAGTTGGAATTGTGCCCGGTGGATGGCAATAGGCTCACCCCGTATTCCATGGGCCCTAAACATAACGGTGAAATGAGGGTATAATACATCTCCGCCACACCCTCCTAGGTAATATAGGCGTGATGTAATGTTAAGTAAAAGTTCAATTTTATTTTGTAATAATTTTAAGTTTCGATTGTACCCCAAAAACAAAAAAAATATCAATCCCTTTCGGTACTTCTGAAACAAAAACCTTGCACTCCAATCGCACTTTACCCGCTTCCGCTCTCGCTTGCACAAAGCCTTCACCCTAAGGGTGACTTTCCTGTTTATCGCCACCGAAAAATTAACGCCCCCCAAGTCGAATTTCAATTATAATGGTTCGTTTTACTTTATGTTTGTTTGTCTGCCCCCGGGTTGATAATTTGCTCCAAAACTTTAATTTCCATAACTTGGGGGCCGCTTCGTGATATTTTCTTTAATGTAACGTTATAAATTGGAATGGTTTACGAATGGAAATTATTTCGTTTTATGGGGATGATAATAAAATTAGCGTTTAATTCATAAAGAACGGTGGTACTCGGTCATTTGATGAAATAAATGTACCTAGTGCTTATATAATGTATAATCCCCGCAGATTGGTGATTGGGAAGAACCTTGCCATAATTCACTTCAACATTTGAAAAGAAATCGCTCGGTGGAACCTTGTCGTACAATTCAAATTGTGACAAAGTTTTATCCCGTTTTCAATTTGCGGGCGCGTATATAACGCTTATTAGCTAAGATCTTTTAATAAATGATTGAAATTATATTACACCTAGCTACTTGGGTGAGCTAATTAGAGCAATTTTTAATTCAAATTGTATTTTATGTAGGTACTATCAGACAACAGATTTGGTTCACTTTAATACTTTTGCAAATACTCTTCAAAGCATTAAAGACTAAATTCGCTAAGCTTATTATTTCGAAATGGTGGTAGTGTCAAGTTTAAACAAACTAATAGCTACCTTATCGATCCTTCTTCAATGGGTCATAAATCTTTCGGTCTGATAGTTTCTAATATTAGCTTCCTATTTACTATACCATTACTGTATCAAAATAATTTTTCCCTATTTAATATGTATATTTGTCACACTGGTATCGCATTACTCGCATAAAACTACGAAGTTACTTAACTTAATAAATCCAACTTTCATATTTTCTCGCATTCAAACTCAGCAAAAACAAAGTTACGATGATACAGACAGCAAAAAAACAGATTCACAAAGCTAATCTACTGTTTTGTGTATTCATAGTGTTATGCTGACGCTACAAGACTAGAATACGTATATTTAAGCGCGCATAAAAGCATGACACGACTCGTCTGCGTGTCAAATGTTACTCTATGGTTTATTGCTGTTTGTATGAGTTACCGGTACATAAAATGAAAAATATGGCGTTCCTACTCAATAAAGCTGTTTCTAAAGAAAAAAAAGTTGACATGACAATAAGTTCAACCTTAACATAAGAACCACTTACAAAATAGTGCGACCAACTTGTGAAAACCAACTACTAAGCTTTTGTTGTTACATGTATCATTTTTGATTTTAGATCTACCATATCACACGCTCTGTCAGAATTAATCTTAAAACCTCTATCAGTGACTAGGATTGAGAAAGGTATGCTTAGCTGGTTTGGTCATGTTGAAAGAATGGATGAAACTAGATTAGTGAAAGAGACAATTTATTATGCTCGAAAGAAATATAGGGACCAGATAAATGGCGTCCTTTAGAAAAAAAAACGAAACCAGCGAGCATGTATGACGAAATGTATGAATGTTGAGGAAGCGAAAGAAGTATGTAAGGATCCAAGAACATGGCGTTCCGTTATCTCTGCCTGTTGGATAATGACGTGATTTTATGTATCTGTACCTCTATCACCTTTGAAAAAATACGTTTGAATCCTCCAGCTATTAGCCGGTTCACTAATTGAATTAGACTCATGCAGTGAGCTATTTTCTCTGTACCGTACACAAAGCACTGATACCATTGTTAGTAGTAGCCTCAATTAGCTCGACGTTGGCTGATTTATTGCATACATATGCCAGCATTTAGTGTTTTGTACCAAAATTCTAATTAAATTAGATTGTTTTATTACTATATTATTTCAAGAATCACATTAAAAATATAAGTAGGAATTATCTTGTGCCAAAATTATTTTGATTTAATATTAAGTAATGGAAAACAAAACAAATAAACTTTTGATCAAGTGGGTCACAAAAACGTTTACACATCCAACGGCCAACCACATCAAAGTAACTAGCAAAACGTTTACAGACCACCACATACTATTACAAACGTCTTCATTACAAGACGTACTTTAAAATTTAACCTTTAAAAGAAACCTCATTTCTCCATTTTAAAATTCTCCAACGGATCATTAAAAGGATATTCTTTTACTTTTTCCAAACAGGGTAACAATTAAATCACCTTTTGTTTAAGACGTAACGTCTAGAGCTCTGTTCTGTGAAAGTGTTCTAGAATGTTCCGTCCACTTCCAATTTCCTTTTGAACAAAAAGGTGATGCTTCCTGAGAGCTAAGTGAACGGCTAAGAAGAGAACGCCATTAAATGTGTAAAAGATTGAATTTACGCTGAATAGCAGATCTCAACTTGGAATATTAACTAGTATTTTACATTTTAAGCTTTTTAATAGTTCTATTTTTAATCAAGTAACACCTTTTTGAAATAGCTGTTTTTCCATGTAAATAAATCAAAAGTAAGTAAGGTATTTAAATCGGATATTTCATCTTTAAAAATAATTATTTACATTTTAAAGCTTTGTTTTTATAGTGGTATTTAAAGGCAGACATTTTTTAAAGCAGTAAATAATTCATAGTAGGTACATTTGCGGTGTGTCGTGTCTGTGATGACGGGTAAACCAACTCTGCCAGAGCGTTGACCACAACCACTCTAAATAACCCAAACGCGCTTCATTCATAACGTGTGTTTTCACAAAAGTACAAATTTATTTTGTTAAACAGAAAGTTATATACAACATAAATGCATATCCGAAAATGTTATATATTGTATACCTCTGCCACACGCTTCTGGGTAATATAGGCGTGATGTTATGTTATGTATAAATGAGGATTTCCAATACACGATTATGTTATTAATAAAACACGGAAATAACGATCATTAACAATCCGAGAGAATAAATAAAACAATTACAAGTCTTGGAATCCAACTTGGTAATCATAACTATGTCTGAGCCCACCCAAATCATCTGATGGGATGGTTAGAATGTCTGACATCGGAAATGCCTAGGATATAATCAAGTAACTGTCTCCCACTAAAGCAATATTTTCTTTAGACCCTAATAAGACCAATTCACAATGCTGGAAAAACATCTTCTTAATAAAACATGCATAACCAGGCCTAATTAATTTATATTCATTTGTAGAAACCCTCGTTACAATAATGCTACTCCGCCACCGTTAAGCATAACAATAAACGAACAAAATTAATGCGGTCCATACAATTATGCCGCGGTACCGCCCGCGTTCTCTGCGCCCCTGGTACCTATCGCCATAGACCCCGTTGCCCCAGGTTTGGGTGAATATTCAACACTGAATTACCATAAGCAAATACACCCGTACATCCTGTTACTTCTTCCTGACTAACCCCATGTACCTCTATAGGTTCTAAAAATATATTTCAAGGGGATTTAATTATTTTGAAGTGTTTATGGGACTTGGGGGCGTTTGGCAACGTCATGAATCCTATTTTATGGTGTGGTAAGAGTTTTATGTTTGCATTTTTATGAGAAAATAATAGGACAAAATTAACGTTCGCGCCGAGGGAGCTGCGTTGCAAAAGTATAACTTTTTTAGAGGGGGTTTGAAACGTTCCCTGCGTTGTGGTGTAATTATCCTCTCTTCTTTGATGGCATGAAAATGTTAACGAAAAGCTGCTCATTAGAGGGAACATTTTGCTAAAATCTCTACCCATAAATAATTTTAACCCGTAACCATAAAATGTGGTTAGTGACTGTGTTGCTGCTATACCTATATCTATACATATAATATAATTTTAAACAGACTATGTCTGTACATTAAAGTTATTTAAGAAAAATAATTCGAGGAGCCTTTATAACAGCTCTAGAAGTCAAAATATATTTTTTAGAATTTTTGTCTGTCTGTCTGTCTGTCTGTATAATCGCACGCGCATCATGCAAGATCTACTCCACTTTTATCTTCGTATTTTATCCCAATAGAGGTAAATTAGGGGGTGTAAGTTTATATGGGAGGTTCGTCAATTTTAAAGGAAAATGCATGAAATTCTGCACTTAGGTTCGTTACATGACGTTAATGAGCTGTAAAATAGATTTGAAATATATAATATCACTTCCCAAGGGGGTGACTTAGGGGTTGTAACTTTATATTGGAGGTAAGTCAATTTTGAAAAATATGCACGACATTCTGTACCCGACATAAATTAACAATAATTTAGATTATTTGGCGATTTCACTCCATAGCCTAGCCTATCCATAGAAGGCAATACATATTTTTTTAGAATTTTTGTCTGGCCTTTTTTCTCCCTTTCTGTCTGTCCGTATAATCATATGGGCATCACACAAAAACTACTGCACGAAATTGGATGCGGTTTTCACAGTTGTGTGGCTGAAGGTCTTAATTAAAAACCCTTTAATAGGGTAAATAAAGGGTTGTAAGTTTGTATATAAGGGTTTTTAAATATTGAAGCGAATAGAATGAAGTTCTGCAAATAGATGTCCCACATGTCGTTAATGAACGGTAACTTAGATTTTTTGGAATTTCTTATGGCAACGGGGAAAGTAGGGGTATAAAGTTTATTTGGAAAGTTGGTCAATTTTACATGAAATAGCATTAAATACTGCTTATAAGTTCCTAGATATTTTGGAAATAAGGGGTTGAAAGAGTATTTTTTTCATTTATCTAAATCTATGCGGACGAAGTCACGGACAAAACCTAGTATATAATATTAAAACAGTCGTCGACGATACAAATGCTTCTGCAAATACTAAAAACCCATATATTGGTGGTAGAGCTCTTGTGAATGAGCTCGAGGGCGGTAGCACTACCGTCTCACCTTTAACCTGCCGCCAAATAGTAGTGCTTCCATTACTGTGTTCCGGTTTGGTGGTGAGATCAGGCCCTGAAATTACTGGCACATGAGGCATAACACCGTAGTCCTCAGCTGCAGCGACGCATCTATAATCTGCTTTTGTGGATTGTTGATGTCCATGGGCTGTACTCCACTTACCATAAGGTGGACTACGGGTTCGTTTGCTGTGGGCGTAGTATAAAAAAAAAACATAAACCTATGTGAGAACGAAAAAAAAATTGTTTATAGACATATAATTAAATATCGTATTTACCACAGTTATTTAATCCAACAGACAACCCGGCCGTCTGTTGCGATTATACACAGACAAACCATCAGACCTAGTTTACATTAATATCCACGAAATCTTATTCAAATAAAGCAAATTGTACCATCTTATTCAAATTCACTGTGAAGAGAAGCTGAATACAAATTATATTAAGACAAATTAAAAACTAACCTAGATATTTTGTAAATTAAATTTGGCTGGTATCTAATTAATGTATATTACAATGAAGTAATAATTTAGGAGCTGAATAACTTTTGGTTTATATTTTGAGAAAAGTAATATTTGGTTACGCTTGTCGCGAAATAAGCATTTAGAGTTACATCATAAAAACAATTCAAGTTTGTCTAGCTTTAGTAAATTAATTAACTTCGTTTATGCCGTCGCAATTTGTACTGACTTTAAAATAATTTATTGATGTGAAAAAGTTAACGATGAAACAGCTACAGTATGTTGAATATAAAATAAAATGAACATTAAAAGTCTTTATTGACACAAATAATACGGGTTCTCATAATGAGTTAAAATGAAGACACATGTAATGTATTGTACTTTGGGTACTGATACTGTCTCCCAAACTAAGCGAAAGCTTGTATTTTGAGTGACAGTGGACAGTCTTATTTTGTGACTCGATATAACAATTTATATGTAACAAAAAGTGAAAACAACAATCGAAAGACTACAGTATAACATTTGAATCATTGTTATTTAATTAATCTTTTTAAATCTTATTTAAACAACATTGTAGGTTTGATCCTTTATTTTAAAATTTTTACCCCGTCACAAAACTGAAGAAATACCTAAATCTAATGAAATACATACCGATACTCTCAAAGAGTACCACAACATTTACATGTTTCCCAATAAACTCAAGAGCTCATTCTCTTCTCGACAAAGTCTCGTTTAATTTGCAAGCTCCGGGGTTCCGCAAGGCAGCATTAGCGGTCCCGGCCTGCATTCCGAGCTGCATTTCAATGTTAGATCTAGACGCTAAGCGACGCGACTTAGGTTAATTCTCTTGAATCATGGCGCACCTTAGCTACCGGGATCGCAGATAATTGGATACGGTTCACGTAATACTCGTACTATTTGCATTTGGAAATAGAACTATTTTGAAAACCGGCGACATATTTCACGACTATAGACATCGATTAAGACCCATACAACACTGATTTTTTTCATCAAAATGTTATATATTTGAATGCTAGTACTGGAATTTAATTTTCGCAAAATATTTCACAGTAAAAAGTGTATTAAAGAGAGGGATAATCTCTGCACACAAAATACGTATTTAAGGACGAAAATTTCCATTTACCTGTACAAAACGCAGAAAATTGCCCGATCCGAAACAAAAAGAGCACTCACTACCACAAACGCATCCCTTCTTTCCTACATCACCTGTACGTAGCAGGAAGCGACCGTTGCGTAATTATCGCGAGCAATTAGTCGCAGTCGCGAGTCGCAGCGATTAATACACGAAAGTAATTGCGATATACTTGCAAGTATTTGAGAGCGTTACATATCCTTACTTATCGTGTTCTATTTGAAGATGAGAACGTATATTGTATAAAACTGTAATAGCGTCATATCTTTCTTACATTGTATTAAACGAAATCATCTATTTGTCAATCAGACTTGATATAACTATGACGCCTATTATGCTGCCACAGCTTTTAAGGTAAAAATCGATAGTGAGCTAACTTAAAAAAAAGCTTTTGACACCCTTGCTTTTGCGTTTTTTTATAGGTGAACTGTGAAGCCCGTAGTAAGACACTTGCCACGGACTTACTTAATAATGGTTAAATTAAGTACTCTACTAAGCCATAATTTCACCAACGTGTTCAACTGGACGTTTTACGCTAAATTACTTCTCTTAATCTCTCTGTCCTGTTCAAATATTGAAATAGAACGAATGTAAGATTAAAATACGTGTATAATAAAACCGTAAATTAAGAAATTTGGTGCAATCGGTCCAAAAACTGTTACAAACTATCTTCTAAGAGGCCTCTACATTATAATACAATGAAATAGTACACTTGAGGCTCTTTACAAGGAGAAACAGGAACTGTCTTATGTAGTTGCGCTGTCTATTATTGTCTATGCAAATATTAGAGGGCGTCAGATATCGTGTGTTGGAAGTGACGATGGAAAGTGTCGGCACGCTCCAAAAGGGAAGGATTATGACATGACCCATAACTAAGGTTCGTTAACTAGCTGTATAAGTTTATCTACATGCGACTTACTTCTGATTGTAAAGTAGATTTGTCCTAGAACTATCTGACCCGACAGACGTTGTCCTGTCTTAACTATGAATACATCCTCTTTGACTATATTTGCAGCACGCATTCTGTCAATGTAATGTTATAGCACGCAGCGGCAGCTCTCAATAGGAAAAAAATCGCCCTATTTTGAAACATTCTTTATTGGTGCTCCGCTCCTATTGGTCTTAGCGTGATGATATATAGCCTATAGCCATCCTCATTAATGGGCTATCTAACACTGAAAGAATTTTTCAAATCAGATAACAAACAAACTCTTCAGCTTTATAATATTAGTATAGATTTGGTTTTAAGTTTATTTAATTGATTTTGTACACAAGCGTTACGTGGTCGTCTATTAGTGTTTTTGTTAATATTTCTTACGTATTTCAGAGATCAATTTCTGCAAAAAACACTTACCGTTCTATTCCCCAGATTGCGCACCCGGCAGCTGAGATAAGCGGACTTGCCGACGAGTGCAGTGACGTTCCTCGGGGTAGCCGCGTCAAAGGAGGGCGCCAGGCGTGCGCCCACGCCGCTCGGCAGCGCGTTCACAGACCCCGCCCCGCCCGCTACGTCGCATACACCTATAACAAAAAAAAACATTTCATCCCACGATACAAAAATGAAAAATATATTGGAATGTACGCAAGTGTTCATGAAAAAGTTTGAAAATAGAAAAATCGATCAAACCGTTTCATAGTCACGACATTTTTATTTACCTAAAGGGAAGAAAGCTTTATCGTGCGTAGCATTATTCCGAAAAGCTGCTTCCAAATAAATAATTAAATTATACTCCTAAGTTGTTACTTTTAATAAAAAATATAACCAAGAATTTAAGACTGGTGTTAGCTATTAAATCATGATAGCTTCACGCTCGCATCGCAAGTTTGAACGAAGATATTTTTTTTAGGTTTTAATTGTTTTTATTATTTGTCTAACGTGCGTTACTGTCTAGTCTTCATATGAGTACCACGCAACCCATAAAGTAGATAAGTTTTACTCTATATAGCAACATAGTTTGCTTCAATAAAAGAAGTAACTACTCCTTGTGAGTCATTCTCAGTCGACAAATACATCAAGATAGTAGAAACGGACAAAAACACCAGCCTACCTCAATTGAGAGCACAATGAGGCGAGGGGAGAAGTGGGTAACGGGAGTCACTTAAGCAATAATGTATCCAAAACACAAGTTTTTGTAGTAATATTTATTAATATAAGTTTTTAACATAGTTTACTTAATCATCTATCAGTCTGACGAGTTTCATTTACTTTTGGGACGAACTTTCTTAATTATAAGACTTAAAGAAAAAAATCACTTTGACCACTATTGCCCACACGTGCGGGTAATTGTGGTCACGTATTGGATAATGGGAGTCAACAGATCCTAACAGTTGTCGCACACATATCCTTCTGCTGAATCCCACCCGGTGCAGTCTGCGTGTGCCCATAGCCCACACTCCGTGCATCTGTGCCAGATCTCGTTGTTGCGCCCGAACTCGGTACAAATATGGCAGGTACTAGTGCCAATCCCATCTATATTGTCCAGGTCATCATCTTCATCGTCGTCACAAATGTTATGAAGACTTGAATCTGACTCTGAAGTCGATTGGATGTCTTGTAAAACACGTCTTTTAGCCTTGTTTTTCACGATCTTACACTGTGTTATGCGTGTCTTTGCTTTCGCAGTAGTTTTTTGCCTTCTATTTTTTCTTACATTCTTTTGGCTTCTTACCTTTAGTTTTGTAGTTTTCTTTCTCTGCTTTCTCTTTTTTCTTATTTTCGTACTCCTGGGACTTAATTTTGGCATCTGCAAAACAGACAATCTATAAATAAACTATAAAAAATCGAATCTTGTGTACGCCATATACAGGTAATGAGAATCACTGGGGGAAATCGGAGTCACCGCGACTCTCATTACCCTAATCTGGCAACTTGAAAAAAAATGAATAAATAGTCGAAATGTATAACAGAAATTGACTTACCGTTTATTTTGTGCACACGTAAAATTATAAGAAAATGGCGCGAAACACTAACAGGGCCGTATCTTTCGAGCGCTCGGGGCGAAGTAAGCACGCGTTGGTGCGGGGCCTGTATGAGGTGAAATGACCCTGGATGCGCGGCGTTTGCGACTGAGCGCATTTGGTTTCTCGAGTTATTGTAGTGACCACGATTGCCTACTGACTCCCATTACCTACTTCTCCCCTAATATCCTACATGGAGTCAACAGATTCCCTTCAGCCTTGAAAACGTACAAAACATGTGACGTCATCATACCAGCACATTTATTTGCTGATCCTGATTCTGTCAAAATTTAACATAACACATTATCTTCTTGAAGCGTTGGTAAGTATTACATCTCATAAATCATAATCACATGTCATATGGTCACTTATTACAAGTCATGCAAATCTTCGTGTCTTTGTTTACTTTCTACTTGTAAGTTTTTTTTTTTATGGATTCTGATTTTTGAAGCAATATTTTTAATGTCAACTATAACCAAATTGAAAAATTAGGTCTGTATACTTTTAACGTTATTTTTATTGAAAACACTGCTATGAAATGAAAAGTGTAAACGGTCAAATATATTCCCATATATGCAGGTAAAATATTTGAACGTTTTGTCGGTCGTTCATAACGTAACGCGGGGTGTTACGACTGGCATCAAGAATCGGAGTGCAGAACATCTATTTGGCGAGAAGATAAAGAAAATCTCGGCGCTATTGTCAAGATGGCGATTATTCGCCCGGAGACAAAGGCCATGCTCCATTGTTACTCACTTTAATTAAATTAAATGAAGAGGATATCGCCTTACTAAATACACGCCCTAAATCAAGTTGTTGCTGCCCATTGGCGGAGTTACACAGAAATAGACCTTAATAACAAGTCAAAATATAAAACATCTTGAAATACTTAGGGAGTATACTTTAATTAACATTAAAGTCTATTTTTGGGTAACATAATAAACAAATTAAGTGTGAGTTTTTGTAGGGTAACAATATTATTTTACCATATTAATACATAATTGTAATTATGTTGGATAAAATAATAATATGGTTGTTTGTAATTATTTTAGAAACAGGCTTTCTTAAATAAAATGTCTCTTTTTCCAAATAGGTACTAACCTTGTCTACAAAAACAATAAATCAATAGTTAAAACTGGCAGCGACTCAAACAGTAATAAAGACAAGCGCACACTGCTAACAAACGGAACTGAAAACGGATCTCGTTGCGGAAATCATTCCGCTGCGCCACACCGCTTTAATGCTTGATTGATGTTCCAACTACAGTTATTGCGTTATGGAACTCCGAACTCCGTGTTAGTTCCGGAGTTACGTTAGTTCCTCGGAGCTTCGGCGCCGTGATTTCCATGATTGATACACGGCTTAATTGTTAAGAAGGAGGATAAATGTTTGACTGTAATTTAAATTAATTATGTGTTTAGAGGTGTAGATGTGTGAGAAGATTTAGGAGGTGGTGGTGTAGATTTATTTTAGAAAGCAAAGAGGCAAACCGGAAAAATAAATAAAAGTATTTGAAAAGGTAAAGAAATAAGAGTTAAGAAAAAGCTTTTAGAACTCTCATACTAAAGTCAATAGAACTCGATTAATTGGTGGCTGTCAGACAATGAATTAAAAACAACAACCAAAACAGAGCCTCAATTTCAAAGCTTCTGACTGAGCAATTCACCCCACCGCATCGCAAAGCTGTGCGCTGTTTCTATTGAAACAGTTTTCAATTAAAAATAAAAACAGTTTCATAGCCGCATGAATATGCACGAAGGCGCGGTAGTTCCAATATATCAATATTAAATTAATGGCATTTTTTCAATGGCCACTAGGAAAACCAATCAATCTCAGCGCGGCCAAAAAATGACGGAACACCAACTTAATCAATGAACCATCAATAGCCGCATGATGGATGTACCCTTAATTAAGCAACAGAATAGATAACACACCCAACCACTCCACCATAGCAAAATCTACCTTATCCTCGAGGAATATGGTTTATATCAACTACTGAATCGACTTTGTTTCACCAGCAAGTAAGTGAAAACAATGCAGATTTAGCGAGGAGAAATTTCGACTTTATTCTTTAGGCAGTAAAGCGTTAGATGCTGCAAAATAGTTGGGTTCATTTCAGAACAGATTGCGGCCGCAGACGAGCCAATGAGAATGATAAAGTGACCACCAAACCAGGCTATGTCAGTGTCAATATTTGGCAAAACAATAGAAACTAATTTGCACCTGTTACTCGCACATTATGGACATTCGTTTCATTCTTGTGGACCTTATTAAATCACAAATCGTGAAATTAGGCAAACTTTGCAGTAGAGCGGGGCCGGTTGTTCCAATAAACAATAGGTTGGCACGTTATTGGCAAATTTCATGTTTGGTAGTATTTGCTCGGCCTGCCTCTGAGGGTCTCCTTTGTGTGTATTGAGTGCTTGGCACGGCATTGGCTGTTCTGCAAACGGAGAGTTGAAGTATCATCCGATCGTGGTTAGAATGGTGAATTGGCATGCCTCGTTCCTGTTATGAAATAGCGATCAAATCTTAACGACGACATTCCAAAGTTAACAAGTTGACGAAGAAAAAAAAAAAATACGTGAGAAATATTCCAAAAATAGACGTATGTATTGCCAAGTAACGCAAGTCAATAAAAAATAAAAAAATCCATAACTGTACATTTCCACATACTGTTTACTAAGTATAACCCTAACATATTTTATCTGAACCTTCTGACTGAACACGTACTAGCTAGCATTAACTATGCATAAGGGTCAGCGCACAGCGGGCAACGTGGAGCAACATAATGGCTCGTTGATTTGGTTACCTGGCAAATTCCACGAACGTGTTGTACACAAAAATAAATTATTTATTCGTCTGTCTTTCACATCAGCTTTTCTGACGGAATATTTCACCAGTTACATTTTTTATGAGCTGTATTAAATACATTTCACGCACAATTTATTTTTACAATCAACAAGCTATACGTCAAGCTCTTGCAAACCAAACGACATATAGATATTTAATAAAATACTAATATTATCTTCTCTCTCTATTTGATGACAGATTTAACGTGAGACAGTAATGCTGTCTTCCCCTCGTTTGTCGAGCTGTTCCACTTTTCCCATACAAATTTATTTCTAGTATGAAATTGAAGTATAATTCCCAAGTTTAAATGGACCTTAGCACTGAACCCTGCTTACCCCGCGCTATAAAGCTGTCTGCATCGACGTGTGAGCTAAGAGCCAGCTCACACAGCGCGACGATTTATTTATAGCGGCACTCGCGCGGCGACGCGGGTCGATAGCTAATAGGTTTGGCAATCCGACCAATAAGGGTGCTTGAAATTTGTGTGGGTGCTATGAATAATATAACTTATTTTGTTTCTTTCACATTTTCTTTAGTGAATGAGGCGTTTTTATTTTTAGGTTTACGTTATCCAGTATTGTGTTTTACTTTGGTGTCACTTTCTAAATGTTTTAATAATTGGAATTGATTAACTGCTGGTTGTAGGGTGTAGGTACGTTCGAGAACCAAAATAAAAAAAAATACGATTTTCCATTTCGATAATAAAATAAAAATATATCAATAACCCGTTTAAACGTGTCACATAACCATGTGTAATTATTATCTCATAGAAATATCTCTCATCATAATATCTTCACTGCCCACTATTTAGTATAAAACCAAGTCGCTTCCTGCCGTATGTCTGTCTGTCCCTCCCTATGTATGCTATCAATAAATTTCGCTACGGATTTTGATGCGGTATTTTTTAATAGATGAGAATGAATAACGAAGGTTTTTATGTATACATTTAGTTTAGTTTAGTTTTCCTGGGCGGTATCCGCACTTAGTCCTCCTATGGGACGGTCCTATGGTTTCCCGTTTAGTCCACCCAGCCTATATCGGTCCAGAAGGAAAGCAGCCTCCGAGGACTGCTGCAGGCTTCCGGAAGCGATGTTGGTGACTGAAGAATTTGTGCCCGTTGGTCGGCCACGCTGCTACATTCCATGATGATATGCTGTGGCGTTTCTTCTGCCTTCATGCATCCTCTACAATTCTACATAGAGGGCTGTCTGTTATTCCTATCGTGTGTAGGTGTTTGTTAAGTAGACAATGACCGGTCAAGATGCCAATGACCTTGCGGAGTCTGTCTCTATTCAGTTTGGTGAGGTCGCGGGCAAGTTTTTTATTAAGAGCTGGAACAGCATTCTTAGTTTGCCGACTTCCTTCACTTGTTGTCCACAATGTAAGGTGTATTTTCTGGATTCCTTCACGCAACCATGTTTTAAGTTGGGCCTGAGTGATGGGCAGCAGAGGTTCCGGACCATACACTTTTGTGTCTGCTCCCCTCCTGTATACATATACTAAATGTACTTCATAGTACCCGGAGCGAAGCCAGGGCGGGTCGCTAGAATCAGTAGTAAATAGGAAACTAAGGAATACTTTTTATTACTTCCTTTTTTAATAACAAGCCCAATCAAAGGCAAGTTTAGCAATAAATAGATAAATTACTTCGACAATAATTCGTTAGCATATTATTAGATTTTGGGAACTCTGTAGTTACCCAAAACTTTTTCGAGTAACCACAAAAATCGTAATTTTTAATCTCAATATCTTATTGGCCGCTGAACTTTAGTCGTTGTGGCGGAAACTTTGGTCATACAAAATATTTTTCATCACACGGAATGTCCAATATTATATCCACTAGTTTTGTGCAAGTTTATTTTTCTATTTGAAAGTGGGTAAGCAGCCCCTAGCGGAAACAACCCCTGGGGACCAACCCGGAAAGATAAACACTTGATACATTCTATTTTTTATTGGAAATATTTGTATTTTTTGTTATGCTCTTATTTTTATTGCACGTTAAACGTTATTATGGTAAAATAATATTTACATCCACAAACATATCGAAATATCATGCCCTTATTCGTAGATCATGCCAAAAATATTTTGAAACATAAATCAGATTTTTGTTTTTTTTTACACAAATTTACTATTCACTAAACTTAGTAAAAAAAGCATCAAAATCTTAAAACTGAAGATGCTGAACGAAAAAGCAATAGTCCTAGTCTCATTAACCCTTAATTTGACAATGTATTCCGGGGCATACATGAACTTAGAAAAAATATTTTCATGACAAAACGAGTCTCAAATTGATTAAAAAAAATATTTATATAATGCAACACTTATTAGCTTTGGTAAAAAATATAATTACACACCTGTCAACATAATTCTGTGACACAACTCCAAAAAATGGCATCCCGGCAAAAGTCAGCTGTACTGTCAAAGGTATTTATAGTATTTTTTAATGTTATTTTACCGTTTTTGCAGGGTGTATTGATATTTTTTTATGCTTGATAGTATAATTGAATACCTATAGTAATTATAATAAAGTTATATTGAAAAAAAGTGGTTCTATTTTGATCACAAAAGTGTTGTATACTGTGACATACATTGCCAAATTCACAGCGAAAGACCCGTATTTTAGCTGTATGTCACGGTATACAATGCCAAGTTTGTATACAATATTGTTTGTATGTCATGGCATACACTGCCAGTTCGAGGTTGCTTTATAGGTTACTTTGCATTTTTTTTTATCTTTGTTGGCAGCAAAAGCTTCAATCCCGTGGTGGTAGAATTTTAGCGCTTGTGCCTGCTGCAAATGCACCCTCTGATGATAGTGAACTTTCTGAGCATGAAGACGAATTTAATACCCGCACCCCGCATTCTCTGTATACTTCTTCCGCACCTTCAATTAACAGTTCCTTGGAAGAGCTTAACATTTTAGACGATGACGATGAGAATGTTCGGCTTACTCCAGTTTTTCAAAGCATTTATCCAAGTTCTTCTTTGAATCCGAATTTGAATAAAGTACCTGTGTTAAGCGACCTGTCGTCATTTCCAACTACACCTGCAACACCATCCACTCCACTAACGCTTTCACCTCGATTAACAGAAACTATTCTAACTCCTAACATAGTTGCAAATAAAAGATATGTATTAATAATTCGTGGTTGCTGTACAGACAAGATTGCTCCAAAGCTCACAAACAACATATACCTCTAAAGGATTTTCGGTTTGAGATCTACGAGGGTTTGACAAAATGTGGTCGTGCTGCAAAGGGTGACGGATACAAAAAAGGTGTACCACGAGCTAACCCAGTGGACTCATCCCGTTATGACAATGTTGGTCATTTCATGACCATGACAACTCAAGGTCGATGTAGATTTTGTTCAAAGCTAACGAGTGTGATATGTATTAAATGTCAAGTCCGCCTGTGTTTTGTTACTGGCAAAGGTGCCAGAAATTGTCAACTAGACTACCATGTAAGAACTTAAGTTCTACAACGATATTCAAGCCGTATTTAGAATGTGACATCATACTTTTTCATTTTATTTGTAATTTTTGTAACACGTTTTGTTATTAGTGAATTTGGTAATGTATGCCCCTACATACAAAAAATTAAATCCAAATATTGTTGTCTATTTGGCGATGTATGCTGCATCATACATAGTTTTTCAGGAAAACTGTAATTTTCATATTTTTTTCATTATTTTTTTTTAGTACCTTATTAAGCCCTAAAACTATGTTAATTAAAGTTTTTTTAAATATTATTGTTTTTTTATTCTGCCAAATTAAGGGTTAAATCAACACGTAATAACTTCCTCCTAAAGCGTTAAGACAAAAGACAGACACGACTAAAGTGTCTTAATGCTGTTCACGCATTAAACAAAAATAGTAACGCAGGGGAGTGAATTGTCTGCATTCGTCATTAGCACGATAAAGGGAGGAAAGGAAACATGTGGGATTCGAGTGCGGAGAGACACGAGCGGGTCGGCCCAAAATTAAATGATTTGTTGTGTCTAGTAGTCTCCTTAGTAGTTTTTACCCTCGTCTTAGATGATTGTTCTTTCGCCGGCTTTAATCTATTTAAAAAAAACAGATTTTTTTAAATAATGTAGGTATAGTTGTTGAGTCAATGCTATAAGGCAGCTTAGATAGATATTTGTTTATTATTTCAACATAACATCATGATATGTCTCATCATCATAGTCAGTCAGGTGGAGTATGATTTTCTCATACGGAACATATATATAAACGGAATTCCACAATAATTTGTGATTCAAGCGTATTTACCAAATACTATTGTGTTATTCACATTAAGACAGTAATTAATCTTGGTATTTGTCAAAGAAACATTAAAAATATCTCCATGAATCAGTTTAAGCGCATTGATTTCACTAACTTTTACAGCGTAAACGTCACATTGTGATCATATTTTATGTTTATGTTTATTCATATAAATATTTTATATCTGTTATATTCTTTATACCTACAGAAACATAGTTTCTACTGTCCAGTTTTGACAATTACAAAGGATGACAAATTACAAAATAGAAATGGGAAAATACTAAGTTTTCATTCATAAATCTTGGCAGCCACGACATATTTTATTTGCGTTTACATTTTGAACGATCCGTAGTGCTGTCTCGCGTGGATAAATATAAGCGCACGTGCGCCAAACAGAGATAGTATTACTCCATCTGATTTTTTTCATTTGCTTGCAAATGGATGGTATAATAAAAACGTGGTCCTTCCACAAGACTCTTAAGATGATATTACAATAAGACGTTGTGTTTATTTTTACAGGACCGAGTGATTTATGAATTTTATAAATAAAATGTAATACTGATCAAAATCACAAAAGGTCGCCCGTTCCTGCGATCAACGAACTCTCACAGTGTTGTGTGTGGCGGAAGAATTAAAAACCAAAAATAGTGAGGGTGGTTTTCAAAAAATCATCAACCTCACGATCGGAGCCGGGGCGCTGCTGAATCAGTCTGCTTGCGACCGTTACAAAGTGCAAACTTGTCGATACGGCAAGCACCAAAAGGTAAAAAAATAATCGCGTTAATTCCCATTTAAATCATTTCAATGTAGTAGTATAGTAATGAATCGTTGTTTTGTAAAATTTTATGAGCAACAACACTACAATCAGTACTATTAACACTGCATTATAATCTCAAGCATTTTAACTGCCAGCCAGTCACGAAACTTTTAAACAAATCCGGTGCATATGCAGGCAGTTTAAATGTTATTCCGCGGCCGTTCCTTTCGTGTAACCGTGTGTTTCCAACGAGTGCGAGTGGTCCGCTACAGTTTGTGTTCCTAACTTCATCCAACTACCAGTTTGTAACTTAAAACTTGTTTATTTGTTGTTTTACCAGTGATTTATATTAGGTTCTAACCCCGGGCGAGGTATACGTGATATTTTTGTTACGCGTTTATCTGCTCAGCGCCCGTGAACGTGTTTAGCAGCCACTTACGCTAATAAGGGTTGGATGAGTTCAAAGGATGGAATAATATTGTTTTGTTAGGTGCCTACAGTTTGTGGCTAATAATTGTATAAATATGTTTAGATATAAGTTTTTGTGTAACCCAAATTTAGTGACGGAAGTTTATTTTTTTATTTATTTATTTAATTGGCTCTTCAACAATGAGAACACTGTTACATAAATAAGGGTTAACATTGTGAACTTAATTAAGCGTCTCACTATTTATAGAGGAGCACAACATGCACAATAATAAAGAAATTTGACAACACATTAAGCTAATTTAAAAAAATAACATATTTCCATCGCTTCTGAATTATATTTAATGATAATCATCACAATACATAATAAAAGATTATATTACTTTTAATATTTACTTTATGTTTGTGTAGTAGATCCTATGTACGCTGTATTGCGAACACAGAAACTATCCATTGTTCTAACTACTAATTGGATATACAGTAAGTCAATTAGTCATTCATGCTCAACCACAAGAATTGGCAAAGAAGTACAATATCTATGTCCCTAAATCCAAATCCCGCCGGACAGACATAAACACCGCGTTAATTTGTTTAATTACTTCCGTAACCGCAGCCCGGCTCTTTCCACCCAATCAACTCCATACCTCAAAATTCACACAAAAAGTATCAAATTTTATCAGCTCAATTATCCAATTTAAGCCCCGATTACAACGCGCCATTACCTTTAGCACGTATCGTGTGTCGGTCGGTAACGCAGTGGACAGCGGTAACAAAATAAACAACGCGGTAACATCGATCAGTGTCAGCTGTGTGACGCGCATCGAGCAGTTAAATGTGCGTGTACTCTTATGCGATCCGATTCACGTATGTTTTATTTCAATGAAAAGTAAATACTTTTTACTGAGTTCGAAAAGTACTAATTACACAAAAAAAAAAAGTGAAGTTCTTGTCTTCAAAAGTGGAAACATAAAACCAGTTTATGTTCCGCCAATCATGCTCTATGGTGCCGCGCTGAAGGTGGTAACTAAGTTTAAGTACCTTGGACATATTGTGACGGAGGACCTTACCGATGGTGAGGATATAGAGAGGGAGCGCAGAGCGCTGGCTATCCGAGGCAATATGATTGCTCGCCGGTTTGCACGCTGCTCGAGTGAAGTTAAAATCACGTTATTTAAGGCATACTGCCAATCTTTTTACTCGAGCAGTTTGTGGGTGAATCATACGCGTCGGACGGCTAGCACCCTGCGAGTCCAGTATAATGACATCTTCAGGGTGTTGTTGCGGCTGCCTCGCTGGTGCAGCGCATCTACGATGTTCGCTGAGACGCACACTAGTGACTTTCATGCGGTTATCCGTCTGAAAGTTGCTTCTTTACGACAGCGAGTGCGAGACAGCAGCAACGGCATCCTGAAGATGATAAATGACAGAATGGACTGTCCCATCCAAAATAAATGGATGAAAACACTAATGGGAGTAAAATTGTAGTGTATGTACTGATTTTTTGTAATTATTTCTGTCTTTTTCCTATTTTAGTTTGTAATGATAATGATTTAATATTTTTAATTAATTATTTATTTTTTTGATTTTATAATTTATTGACATGTCCATTTTATATTATTTTTATTTTTATTTTTGTAATGAAGTGTAATGAAATCTAGGATATTAACTGAAATAAATGAATATTTAATTTTAATTTAATTACAATAAAGGCAAGGCTAGGTGATAAGATTAGTAAGTATATTGCACCGATTTCAACCTATGAAGTTCATCTGAGCTTTACAGAAAGAAGCAAACTAGAATCCAAATGTTGTTTTCAACCTAATATCTCATATTGGCTCAGTACCTTTTTCACGTGTGAATTCTGATTCAACGTCGCATGCTGTATACTAGCTACAATTTAATATGTTGCTATGCGGAAACGGTACCCTCCTTCCCCCCTTTTAATGCTAGGTTGAGTGGAATCTCCGAATACTTGGTATGTACGAGATGGCGGCGAGGCTGGCGTGTGCTAGCCAGTGTGTGGGATTCGGTTATTTTGATTGCGTCAACACGATTTGTAGCTGGAAGTATAGCAAAATCTGAGTTGAGAGATATTTATAAGCTCTAATTTGTGATGCATATTTACAATTAGAAGCGTCTTTGTTTAGATAACATTACAGCAAAGATCTTATATATTTCAATATAATTCGATATGCAGTCGAGTACGTGAACAACAAATTATCATTCAAGCAACGATTGTAATAAACTGACATTATACGCAACTATATTTGACTAATAAACAATTAAACACTGGGATACTTTCTTCATACCAATTTTATTAAACCTTTTTATCTATAGTTTTATTAAAACCGTATTTTCAACTCTCTCTCGTTCGTTCAAATTTTGCACGGGAAAGAGAGATCACAAGCTGTAGCTTAACGTTTAACTTGACTTAAAGACTTTGGTGAAATCGGCACTCATTCACAAACTTATTTACTGAACTTCAGGCCTGTCATTTAATCTCTATAACACATATTTATCGAAGTATTTCCCAACAGCCTTTGCTCATAAACTATGGATTAAGTTGCAAACTGAACGGTCTGTCAACAAGTTGTGCACTTAGTCTTTACGATATTACGTTCACTCGGCTACATATAAAGTCAAACATTGCCAGTATAAGCTGGTTTCGCATTGCACGGGAAACCTATACATAGCGAGACCATCTGGTGTTAGTGTATTTTCTATATTTATTGTGAGGAGACGTGCTTGTTTAAGATTTTGCTCAGTTATGATTTAAAATTAAAATGGAAGTAACCATTAAAGTAAGAATTCAAGGGTGATCGATCAATTACATAAAGGGTTGTTTGATATGAACATTTAATTATTTAAGTGTAAATAGACTTAAGGCCAGTTTAAAATAAAATATAACCTGACCAATTATGAAAGTAAATCAATTTTATTTAAAAATCGAACACACTTTGATTTCTGTTTGTGATAAAATTATGTTTTGTTTATCCTCCCAAGGTTTATCTGAAGCTTGTAAAGCTGCCTCTTAGTATATCTAGGTAAAAATCTAGTCCATTCTTTTATTCAATTTAATAGTGATTTGTAAGTTACATCCGTTTACGAGGATTTAAGTTTGTAATTGAATCTAAAGCACTCAGCGAGCGAAAACAAAAAGTAATTAAGAAAAATACGACAATTTAAGAGTTGTTTACGCAAATTAATACAGAACACCAGTGATTTGTGTTACCAGCGAAGGGAATTACCCTTCAAATAGGGAGAAAGTGAACAAAAAACGGACAGAAACCAGACACAGGCATTGACAGTGCGCAGTCGACACCTTGTTCGTACAAATTAGGTAGAAGTTTATGTTGCCATCTGGCAAGGAAGTCAGGCAATATTTTTAGTTTGAAACAATAATTAGGTAGTTTTTATTAAGTTTTAAAACTGGAAAACTTACCATTTTATATCTATACTCCCGTGCCACTGAATTAATTATACCTCTCTCTAGGGCTACGTATTTAATCTGTTTTCAGTATACTGACAATTTTTTTTGGAAATAACAATATATCATTTGAAAGCTAATTCAACATTAGCTTTCTCTTCATTATTTTCTTTGTAAATATCATGAATAATATTTTAATAAAATCAAAGTATATATGTTGCATGCGAGTGTGGTTAACATAAAATAAGTTTACAAAATGTAAATAATAAAGTGATAATCCTAACTGAGCAGAACGCCGGATCTGAGGCTACACAAACACACGGCTTTATAAATTTCATTAAAAATATGTTTACAAATCCCATGTTTGAAGATAAACATTAACTCCGAGAGCATTAACTTTTGTAATTAAAAGGACACTCTCAATGCCGTAATTTCATACAAACGGAGTTTGGTTGTCATTTTAATATGATTCGTTATTTATCTATTTTTATGCATATTTCATATTATATTATTTATTATTAGGTTTGTACGTATTTATTTACTTTAGCTAAAAGTCATTTATTTTTAGGTTCGTAGAAATTTTGTTTTTTATTTTTAATTAATAATTTCATTGCAATAAAGACCATGTTTTTATAAATGCGTCGCTCGAAATGAAGTCTGTGACAAACGCAAAAATGTCGCAGCTTGATAATTTCTAGATAAAATATTTTAAAATGTGTGACCAGCACGGGGGAGGATAGGAAGGAAGGAATTTATAGCTTAAAATGCCCCGCCATCTTAAACAGAATTCTATCAAAGTTGCCAAGCTATACATCTCCATTATCTAGTCCCACGCTTGGGCTGTGGGACACAGTGCATATTTCAGCTCGCCCAGTTATCGCCGTGGTCCCAATTAAGTTATAATTGATGGGACAAGTTGCGGAGCGTCGGCCAATCGGCGATCGATAATATTGGCTAGTTGTAGGAAATAACATGGGATGTTTATGCCGCGGGCGATGGGCTACGTATTGATTTTTGTGATTGTTCATAATAATATGGTTGAGGTCGTTTGTTGATACAATCAATAGTAAGTTTACAGTACATAAAATTGCAAGATCTTTTCGTGTTTCGTGTTTTTAATGTCAACATCAAAATAGAACATAAAATCAAGCTTATGTTGCCCAGAAGGGCGTGGAAGAGGTATATAACACCCACATTACACCACTTATGTTTAGGTTCCATGTTATAGGTGTATGCCCAGGCCATAGCCCTCTTCATCAAAAAATATCGAAAACATATATTGTAAATCTATAGGTATAAAAAACATGATGTCATACTAACGTCTAAAGGCACTAATGAACTTATAACATTCGATTTCTATGAAGCAGAATTTGACTAATTTATTTAATTTTTTATTATTAAATGAAAGTGTTTTTATACACATGTTTTTATGTTAATAAAGTCTCCATGGGCAGCAGAAGCTCGTGGCTAAGTCGAAGCCGCGCGGACCGATCTATCTTGCAGGTTAAGGTATGCTACCGCGGACGGCCGTGGGTGCATGACCATCCTAACATAACAAGTTATCCTTCATGCCTCGGAGAGCACGTGAAGCTGTCGGTCCCGGTTGTAATTTGAAAATCAATGGCAGTCGTTACGGGTAGAGGCCAGAAATTCTGACAAATAGTCATACAAAGAGTATTACCTCGTACTGGGTTGTGGTAAAATATTCAGCTAAATCCGTTAGACTAGAAACCGACCCCAATGTGATTGCGAAAAGGCTCGGCAGATGGAAGATGGATGGGCAGTTGTTTTCAAAACGTACCACATTTGATTAAATCAACGTTTTAAAGGTGACTCAATGGTAATTTCATCAATACCTTTAATAAAATCGCAAGTAAAGTAAAATGTAAATTGTAGTTATAATTTTAACCCACAAGGTCAAGTTTCTTCTTTCCACAATAATAAACCTTCAACCTAGACCTCAACAAAATAGTCTTTGAGTAAACTGAAATAGTTCCAAATGGAGTTTGACCGTGGAACTATTTCCGTTTATTAACTTACAATAATACTGATCTAGAGTGCAAATGCTATCGAAAGCTCCAGAATAAGTCTGACCTAGAAAGAGTGTGGAAATACCAATACCAATGTTAAATATAAAGTTAAGTTGGAAAACCTAATCGTATCGGAGCGAGCTATGAATGTATCCAAATGCACATGCAAGAAAACTTTGCCATTTTGTAAATAGCCCAAGAGGATAATATTTGAAACTTGAACGTATTTGCAGTTTCTGTTTAGTAGCGAATTTTCAACTAAAACTGTTAATATTAATGGTTTTGTGCAACGATTTATTTATTAAAACAAACATAGAGTGTAATGATGTAATTATTAAGTCTAGAATTTTTTTATTTTGTACCGTGTCGACGGCAAGTTACATTTTGTGAGCTTAGTGTGAGGCTATTAATCTGAACTGCGGTTTCTTTAGCGTTAATTAGTGCTTTCTTTATTTAGGTGATAGGACACGCAGGAAAAGCCATAAGAAGAGCCATGGTGATCCGTGTCGTCGACAAACCTCCACTGTTATATTTGTTACGTCCAACTTGGGTTTTTTAGGCGCTTGATACAATTTGGCGAGTCCTTTTTGTCATTTGTACCCATGCGTTCTGTACACCATTTCATTTTATATTACATTTTAACCTCCTGACGAAATAGCTAAACCTACGCACTAACAACCCAGCCAAATTGTTAACAGCAACTAAAAACTATGTATACTACGGCGATAGAACCTGTACACGTTCGCATTGTTCTGCGGAATAGTTGGCTAATTAATTCAGTGTGACAAAGGCTCGCAACGAAGTTGAGACAAAAGACATAACTTGGAACAATTACTGTTGAGCAGTAGTGTTTGGTGTATCGGCCATTCCGATCGCATTCCTGCCAATGTCTCGCTTACGACTGGCGTTGGGGAATGCAATGAGGCATGCGCCAACTGATATTACATTCTTACGTATCCTTACTGGTATTATAAATGTCAAAACCAGTATGTGTATCTGTCTGCTTTTGCGTCTGATATTTTGATACAATTGTTATGGCAATCATGATTGCAAGCTGACTAACTCCACTGTGTGGATTTAAGTCACGGTAGGTGCACTAAAATTACAAAAAGAAAAGGGACAATAGTCCTCTAGAAACAAAACAGTTGGAGATCAATAGATTAACGAGCAATGATAGAATCTTTCTTCTTCAGAGTTCCAGGATTATGTCTCAATAATAGGAAGAAAGCCCGGGATGATGGTATCACTTTATTTAATGGCATTGATAGATGGGGTAGTTTTTTCCACTTTTCTGCAGTCTAGTCTGCAATCAAAGTACAACTGAAAACATGATAATATGGTTTATTTTTAAGAAGCGAGTTAGGGTAATTTTTTTTTGAACTTTTTTTTTTAATTAAAAGTTTTGACCAATACTCAATTTTATTTAACCACCAAGCAAAAGACCATAAATTGGGCAGATTTCAGCATTTTTCTTTAAATTTGCCTAAGATTTAAATGTGTCAGACAGTGTCAGTCATTGTTGTGTTCGCGTGACGTCTCGGGGATAGTGGGTTCATGCCCGGTCGTGACAGCCGACGTTACCTAATGCCGTGCTTACCACACTCTACGTAGTCTACGTTATACAACTTGAAACTTTGCCAAACTGAATAAATAAGTAGAATAATTTAAAGAATTAAACTGTCTTAGCCTGTAAGACTTTGGAAGAAGGGGAACCGTGTTCTAATTTGAAGCTTTTATTTTATAAACGAACGTTGGCCAAATTTTGTATAAATTAGGTCTAAATTCAAGCCTATGGTTTTAATAGAGTGAATAATCATTTTGAAAGATTGAGCCCTTCCTCGTATTTTGAGGATTTTGGCAAAACACTTCGCACGCCGCCTGTGTGCTAAACTTTGTCTTTGGTCAATACTGTACGATAGACAATGGTCAAAACGAAGAAGCTTATTAATTTTACCGTCTGGCTCCAGATTTTTTTAAGCAAAAGCTAAGTCTGATCGAGCAATAACTCTTCAGTTTAAACCTTATTAATAAAACGTAGCTAAAATAACTCTTTGAGGCAAGTACAAGCATATTTCACGAAACATATACGTAAGTAATTTGAGTGTACAAACTTGAACGTAGCTTTAAGATGCGAGGTTTTCTCAAGTGCGTCTCAGACTGAGCTCAGACTTGAAGTAATTTTAACGTAAATGTTGGTTTTTGCTGTTTTACATTCGGTTTTGTAGAGTACTTGATTCAATTTAAAATTCATTTGAGTTTGTGCTCAAAACATGCTACTATATATCACATAATATTTATTTGTTCCCACATACAGCTTGGTTTGTTTACAGTTGCAAACATAATCCTTTGGGAAATAAATACACTTTGATTATTTTGTAAAAGAGTTTCAATTATATTATTTGTAACTTTTTAATTTTAAGTGCACTGCACATTATAGTTTACATGTCATACAATAATTTTATGTAAGCGATAAATAACTACTGACAACATGAAAGTATCTCTGTAAAACCACTAACAACCAGAGGCCCAAAATTACGAAACGGCAGATTTAGCGTATCTTCAAAGGTAAGCTAAATGTCAATAAAACCAGTACTTACCGTACCTGGCTGTCCTACTTATTTTAAATGCAAAAAGAACCTTCAATTTGATACTTTGTACATCTTGTTCCAGTGACCTTATGATTTAATACAGCATTCCCTTTGAATACCAAAACACTCGTCAATTTAGCATTAAAATCCTTTGTTACCGCAAAAACACCCTTTGTCCACGTGCCTTATTCTAAATTCAATACGAACTTAACGCGCCGTGTAATAGTGTAACTTGATAATTTAATAGATTGTTGTTCTGAAGTTTATCTATCAAGGGTGCACGTGTATGAAGGATTTTCATTACTTGGAAACTGGCAAACTTATTTAGGCTCTAACCTTGATTTAACATTATCATATTGTAGCGTATTATAACAATAATTATCAAGAAATCATTCAGGTGGCACGTGCCAGCAGGCGATCGTCAAGTAAGTAAATGACCCTTCTTTGACAGTCAGATAAAAAGTCAGTGTTCAAGTAGTCAAGAATTATTTAAAGAGTCGTAGAGATTTTGTTAAAGTGCTCGATAGAGACCTCTATTTATAGGTGATATAAGAGCCTAGATATTTTATATTTGAAGTATATTTTAATCATCCAGTATTTGTGCAGATTTCTTGTAAATGTTCACGAGCCCTAAGTAATCTTTCACACGCGTTACGTTACGTTGACTTTC
Organism: Hypena proboscidalis; assembly: GCA_905147285.1. NCBI lineage: Eukaryota > Metazoa > Arthropoda > Insecta > Lepidoptera > Erebidae > Hypena > Hypena proboscidalis. The sequence goes on from LR990127.1 coordinate 709,770, forward strand.
AGAATCAGTGCTTTAAGGACTTAGTCGTTTCGGATGACATTTCCTGCGTATTCGACCGGTTGAGTCTTGGAGCATTCTACAACGCTTGTCATGAATTATTTACGTCGCGCTTTATCGGCGTATATAAAGATGTTTTATTCTCTTTAAGAATAAACACATAAAACAACTGGACGACTACGGAATATCATTGTTGTATTTGGGTTATCGTGAAATTTGGATTTTGAAACTCTTGTGTTAGTTACGTAATCTTACGTAAATAACTACAAGCCATGGATTTCAACAAATCCACAAACTCAGATTGGAGATGCGTCACTTCATCTGAGGAACACAGTGTGTTATGCGTATGCCACAATGCCACAGAGTATTTTTTTACCTTATCCCGTTATCAACTTTACAAAATTGTATTGTTATCGCGAATTCTATTATCTAATACTAATTTTTATAATAATCTATATTTTAACATTCGCTCAATGCCCGTAAATAAAAAGAAAACATATTTGTACGGTTTATAATAAATATAACTGAATTAGTAATAAGTGAAACAGAATAATAACATCAAAATGACAATTTTAATTTAATAATATGTAGCAAAAATTAAAATTATTTTTATGGAAAACGGCCATATTTCTGAACTCCCATTCTAAGACGCTTAAAATAATTATTCATTCCAATATAATTCATTGCAAAAATACGCATTTATGGTAAATATGGCACTGTTGTATTAAATGATTACGATTACTTAATTGTTAAGATGCAAACTAAGGCTTTCCCTTTTTGTATTATACAATTTGAGTATAACTACAATAGACCCACGGAGGTCGACGTGAACACCCAAAGCCTCTTCCCAATAACTATTTGTGTATGAATGCATAACGCACGTTTTTTAAATATTTAAAATATTGCACTTTTGTATTCCACTTACCATCAGGTGGACTACTCGTTCGTTTGCTGTGGGCGTAGTATAAAAAAAAAATAAAAAAAAAATAAAGTATAACCACACTTACCTGAAGTTTTAAATGCAACACAGAAGTATTTTAGATTGTGGCACTTTTTCACGTAACCGACGTACATTCACATTGAATTTCGGGGCGCAATTAATAAAATGGCGGTTTTGCACCGACGTTACCTGTCAAAGTTCTCCAATGCAAAAGTGGCGGTAAGTCAGTGTGGCCATAATAATTGCAATGATGATAGAAGTTTTTTAGTACTATAAAATATAGACGATTTAGTTATAATTTTTGCAATAAAACATTTTTTTGATTTTGTGACCCTTTTGTATTCAAGGAGCGATTTAGTGCCACAAAGTAATGTTTCACGTGCAATCAACTACCCGATACCACCAACAAACCGATACACAGTATCGCAAGCACTACTATTTGGCAGTAGGTTGAGGCGAGACAGTGGCTCGCCTCGGGCTCGTTCACAAGAGCTTTACAATCTCCAGTGTGGAAATCATTTCATAATCACCTCATCTATTTTATCCTCACTTCACGAGACTGTATTGCTTACTGAAAGAAACGCTCCGATGAATCACAATGAACTTTAAGACAACAGGATGTTACACATTCGTTTTATAGCTTCGTCTTCAGTTTCATAAAAAATAAACTCTGTTTATGAACCGACGCTAAACGAATCCAATGACAGTGCTAACACGTGAAATAGTATTAAGTATTTCATTATGTAGCTTGGAAAGCAAGCTCAAAAACCGCAATTATCATTTCATTTAAAATAAAGACTGCTTGGATAGTCGACGGACTTATACAAATAAATCAATGTTAGTTCATCATGGTACCATTAACTAATGTTGGTTAACACTTTTCTCGTTTAAATAAACACCCTGTATATTGTTAATAGACGCTAATGAAAATAAATACCTTAATAAACTTATTTCAATTAACAAAAATGTTTGATGACGGGTCTTTAAACAGATTACTCGACCTTCATAATAATACGTTAATTTGTTTTTTCGACCTTCAACTGCCGAATGATACGTACACATCCCCTTATTAGTGATACTTAGTAGTCACGCAGTATTATTATTTACTATAAATACTGTATGGATATTAAACTTGGGTTCGATACGCATATTACGCATATCCTACAAGTCACTCGTGAGTCGCCGACGTACAATTTCACTACAGTCCAACACGGTGCAAAGAGTCGACGACGCGTGTCTAACATAAACACTATCCAGGGTGGATAGGATTTAGCATATTTTATTTTAACTACAGTTTATATATAAGGTCAGTGTTAATTTCTGTCGGTTCATTTATTTTTTCGCAGATAAACAATTAACATTTGCCGAATAAATTGAAAATTGTGGTACACTGCATGAGAGAATGGTTGGTGGTTGGGTCACCGGTTTCATACGTGACGGCGTTGCAACTTATATTGTATGTATATTATAGGTATAACTGACAAATGGCATCACACTCAATCATACGCGTCGCTTTTTTGTATGAAACCCTCGTCCGGATTTGCTTAGAATTAATTAAAGAATTTGAAAGGAATTAAATCGGCTACTTTTCCGTTGAAATGCTATTTCAGTTACATTGCATGTATGAAAGAACAATGAATGATGTGTGAGAACTATAATTGTTCCGCCACAAGAAAGAGACAGTGTGTCTCATATAAAACGCTGTCCCACTCACACACAGAACTCTGTGACGCTTTTAATAATTCATAGCCGCGACCCTGTTTTAAAATAACTTCAGCGAAAGGCGGATTTTTCTAATAACTTATGTATGTGAGAATTAAGTACACTTTGTGCATTTTGAGCGACATTTTATACCGAATGTTTTCGAGTGAGTATATTTAGCAGGAGTGTACATTTTACAAACAAAAGGCTTTCGAGACGTATGAATAAAGCTTGTCATTAGTCTTTTAATAACTGAATTGTTGAAATAATTTTTACAATTGACTTATTATTTATACTTACGAGTAGTTATATATATAAATATTGGTAAAATATTTGTGTCGTATTTCTATAAGTATAATATTGTGTTTTATTAAAATAGGTCGTGAGCAAAATAAAAAAACCTATAATATTATAATGCGATCGATAATCTGTGGATGAATAAATCTTTGTCGCTCTTTCAAGCAAAAATTACGAAACCGTTTTTGATGAAATTCAACACATATAAAGATATAGCCTAAATTGACACGGCACGACAAAGCCGCAGACTTGTAGCTGTATAAGTGTATAAGCTCGAGATTATATAGAAGCTTTCACATTCCAGTGACACAAGAATACAACAAAATACAAAATAGCTCCGTACTCGGAGGAGTCCCAACGCAACACAGTTAGCAGTAAATATCAGCAATAGCAATAGAATAGACAGTAAGGCACCAGCGGCACGTAAGGCACGTGCGTCATAAATGCATGCACCTGTGCCTCAAAGTAGAGGCTATTTAAAATTCTCGGATGTGTAATTGTGTACATACGACTACACATCAAGCTATACATTTGGAAGTTGGTCTCGCATGTCACGGCAAGCCTATACAATGCGAGAGAAATCTTATACTGGACATGTATAGCTTGCTGTGTAGCCATGTGAACATATTATGGAAAATATAACTTAGTTTTATAAAGGAACAAGAAACTGTATTTTTCTATTATTGTTAAGTTGTATATAACCATACAACATTAAATTTGCGTACCATCTCTGGCATTATGAATAATATTTTAGAATTATGTAGTTTTAGACGCTTCGTAATGTTTTTTTGTTAAGCCAGAATAAATGATTATTTTCTTTTTTTTCCATTCTCAGACCTACCAAGCATACACTAAATATTTCATAAAAATCGTTCAAGCCGTTTCGAAAAGTTCGATAACTAATACTGTGACACGAGAATTTTATTCAATAGAAGATCCTTAACTATTTTTGGAATAGTTCCGTCGAGGCTATAGCATTAAATAATTGAAGCGAGTTATAAGAAACTTTACTCTTTCTAAGAAGTTGTATGTTCCACCAAAAATAAGGTCAAACTAATTCCTCGATGGCTTTATTGGAATTGAACGAATTTTTCCGTCTTTTTGTAGTTATGTCCAACAGAACTTTTTACCATGCATGCTAATTTTATAAATCAAAGTCACGTTAATTTATGATGGGTTGTATAAAATCAACTTGTAGCCCCAGAATTATTAATCACCAATGGTTTAAAGTTAATATATTTTTTTTTTAATAAAGCAAAAACGCTCGAAAACGACAAATTAAATATTTTAAGTCCATCAAGAAAAAACTACAGGCGATTTGACGAACAATAAGATCAAACTTCAACAGAACCGTTTTGTATTCAACTCAGTTATAAAGGAAAGCTGTATATTTCAGTTTATTGTGAGACCATTACAGTGCCCGAGTTGTTTCACACGAAAACGATATCAAATTAATAACCCTTTAATGGCTTTATGCGAATACGTAATGGGTTTGAAATAAACGGCCTTAAATTTAACATAAAGTAGGCATTTTTTGCAGAGGTGACACATAAACCGCACGTGCCCGACATAAACGCATGGAAAATTGTGTACTTTTGCTCGGAAAATGTGTCCTCGAATTCTTGTATGAAGCTGGCGAGTTTTTGAAGTAAAATTGTTGAAATATTACTAAAACTCTTTATTACATTGATTTAATACGCAGGTGTTTGTTTAAAAAAAAAGGTTATCTGCATCGGTCATTAATCTCCACCACAATATTTGAAGATCAATACTAATAACTGTCTTTATTTCTATATAGTTCTAAAATTTTATTTTTCTAATCAAAATATTCGATTGCATCTTCGAACATTTTGGTTGTGAATGTTAATGATCGAGGTAGAAAATTTTTTTTTTTTTTCAAAGAAACACCCACCTCGTTTTCTATAATTGAAAGTAGGTATATTGTGTTATTTTTTATTTAATAATGAGCCATGTTCTCTGAACAACGAGAGCTTGTAGATTCATTGCAACACGAAGACTACGATATAAAGCGTCCGTGCTGTTATTTCACTGTACTATCAAAGTGAAGCTAGCGCTAGCACTACAATTTGGCGGGTTCGCATGGCATGTTTCAGGGAAATAGCCAATTAAAGTGAGATATTCTGGGCGAGCAATCAATTGTACGAGCAAATACAACAAAAATACCCCTCCACTTTTCGGCCATTCATAAAATACTGCATGTTGCAAAGTTTTGTCGAACTAACACGCTGTTACTGAATGCCACACCTTAATAAACGGGCTAGTGAGTGAATAACAAGTTTAATTGAGAGTCGGTACTCCAAAATGAATTTGTTCGATCAATTCCGGTTCCGGCATTCATGGATGTAATAACTCCGGATATAACAAATTCTCTCAAGTTCCGAATATTTGCGGAATGTTCAATTAGCAGAATGGAGTTTCAATTGCTAGCCAGTCTAGATCAAATAACAGTATGAATACTTATACTGAGACTTTGGTATCTATTAGTAATTAGAATCACCAAAAACACAAATACGTATTATTGTTATAATAACAATATGCTGAACTTTACATTATAAGGCTTGCGGACCTTTTGAAGCGATGACAAATGCACGACAGCATCGTTACTATCGCGCGTTCGTCGCGTTTGCAACGTGAGACAAAAGTAATGAAAATCATGACAGTTTTGGACACAAAACGTTCCCAGGTGTATTTGCATAGCGACTGAAGAGCGGCTAAGTTGCGAGCGGCTAAGGTGTATGTACTCAACCCGGAATAGCATCGCGTTTATATCGATACACATTTGCGATAGCATCTCGTCTATATCGCTACAAAAAGTCATCATGGGCGCGCGCCACAGATATAATATACCTACCTATTACTAACAAACTTCTAAAGGAAGTTAGTGATTTAAATATTGGGCAACAAGCAGTCAGTCATGCGAGCATTAAACTATAAGGCTTTGTGATCATGATCATATAGTACATCTATCTCAAAAACGTATACCTGACTACTTCACTAGTCAGAACAACCTAAAATTCACAAGCATGCGCTTCAATGAACCATGGCCGCGCTCGTAATTAGTATATCGTGCTAATCAAAGGCTACATTATTGCTTAATTGCAATCAATTTATCAATGGTGTCTAATCAAACCCTTGAGTGGACGTAATTAGAGTAATTAGCTACTAGTAGCGGTTTGCGGAACTTTAATATGAACTTGATAGATGGGAAATTAAGTTGGTAATTCAACCAAGTAGTTTTTTTTTTAAATAGCATTAGGCTATGCTTAGCAAGATAAACTTACTAGAAGTGTTCGAACTGGATCAAACAAAAGCCTCAAGTTTCATATTATTTTTTGTTGGTAAGCTATGTTTGATTGAGGGAGACTATAGATAGATTATAAGAAACGTTCTACGCGGGTAAAACCGCGGGCCCAGGGGTTGGTGGTCAAGAGCATGCATATATTTTAATAATAAATTTAATCCATAAATGAATAGTATTCATTTGTATAGTATTCAAATGCTATAGTATTCATTTTCAATAATGTCGCTTTTCTTAACATTTATTCACCATACAATTCATTTTCTGATACTTGCACGATAATGCTCGTGCAGAACAAGCGTCTGCAGTTTTAATGTTATGATCATGTGAACAAGCATACAAGCAACAGGCATGCAGCAAGCAACAACATAACTAGCTTCTGCGCATTGCAATAGCGATAATTATTAAAACCACAGATTCATTACATGGTATGTGTTTATTTCTACTATGAACATTATTTCTACGAAAAAAAATGTTTTTCGAACAAATTGGATGATGAAGATAATAATTATTATTATATTTTCGTAAATATATATTTAACCGGTGCAACACATCCACTTTGTATAACGCGGCATGTATACATTAATTAATTTCTATACTGATTGGTTGCGATACCAACTATATAATTAACCAGTATGTCATTTAATTTATTAGTATAATTATACAGATTTAAAATTCAGTTAAGTAACATTTTGTTAACATTAATTGTATATTTAACTGTGCTTTTGAAAATACTGCATTGGATGTGTTTCACTTTATGTTATTTAAAACATAATCATTAATACAATTGCTCTTTAAAAATATAGTTTGTGATATAATATAACTACTTATTTATATAAACATGGCATAGTAATATAATAATATCTTTTGACTCATAGATTTAAGACATTACATGCTTTTACTAAACTAACGATGTATGTACATAACTATATCATGATGAGATAATCACAAATGTATGACGATATCCTCTGTGTAATGACGGCAATCACCATCTGATGCGATTTATATGCGACCGATAGTGCTGCGTAATCATTCGTGTCAATTATAGATGGCGCTGATGCAGATTACGGACTATCACGGAATCAATACGGTGTGTATCTAATGTAGTAAGAGGTAAGGTAATAAATTACTAAGACTAAGCTAGCATATCGCAGTGAGATAATCACGAATGAATGACGATAGATCATCCTTTGTCTAATGACGGCAATCACCATCTTATGCGTTCGATATGTCACTGATAGTTTAACCGCATGCACCGAATCTTTATTAAAACCAATTCCACTAATATTCAAAATACGAAAGTTTATGACGATGACATGTGTGTGTAAATGCATTTGTGACTCTTTCACGCAATACCTACTCGGCAGATATATATAGTTTTGATTAACATATATAACATAGAGAAAAGGTGTACGTACGAGTTGATCAAGGGAATATATATATCTCGTAAATTTATGAGTCTACGTATTGTTATACTAAAATTGTTATTATTTAGCTCATTTATTATTATATTCCACTTTTTTAAACTCTACTAAAGGATCATGTTGTATACCTCGGTATCCAAGTTGATCCCTACATAAGGGGCAAGATGATCCATCAGATCAACTTGCTTTTATTTTGTGAACGACAATAAGATTTGATAATTTACGAAATATATCTTTAATAACAAAATTAAAAAATCTTTTAAATCTATTCCTAGCTAGTCGTTATAATTATCAATTCGAGATCAAGATGCTTAACGAAATTTAAACTTTTCTAAAATACCTAATTGGTATAAAAATAAACATAAAATAAAGTATCAGCTCAAAACACTTCATGAGTTTTAAGCTCTCTAAAAATAAATATAAAAGAAAAACTATTGTTCAAAACGGATCAACTTTTGTACGCTTTGTAACTGATCATCATAAAATTCCCCAACACTTGCCTTTTTATTTCGTGTCTGATAACATGATGTCAACAATAACCGTGCCATTATGAATCAAAATATAACATTTTACAAAGGAGCTAATACAATGGGCTTAGCATTAGATCACATCATCAATGCATTCATACATACTAATAAATAAAATTGAAGTGTCTGTTTTTATTGTCAAAATAACAATTTGTTTTCAAGCTAGTATAGTTGTTTGCACGATACTTTTGCCTAAAATACAGTTTAAAGATAGCGTTTATAGTTTTCTTGCAATAAAAAAGGATTCTTGTCTTTAGTGATCATCCCGCGCACCTTTCCCGTTCGAGCTCAGCCCAGAGCGAAAGCTAGTACATATTATATTGGCTATGGCAACAATTCAATTCCAAGTTTAAAGCGTCCTCCGCACCTTAACCCCCGAGAGATCGCTAGAAATCCCCGATTCTAAAGTCCAAACTAAAACAGATAATAGTGCAAACTACCTCCAGCATAATCTGGCGCCCCATCCAATTTCCGGATCGAACGCCGGCACTTACCGTAAATCATAGCGCGTATTAACCGCTCTACGGTATTACTATGGTGCCCATTCATTCTTACTATTTGAATGTTAAGCTGAATTAGAAGGTCAATTTATGTTACTGATGTTGCTTCAACAGTTTGAAAAAAAACTTTGATCCGTCTTTGATATTGTTTAGATATATTTTGCAACTGCAAATTGTGAGGTTTTAACGTCTCAGGTCGAGCGTAAACTAAAACTAAAGACCCATTTCGACGTTGCGAGTTTTGAAGTGCAATTCTCTTGTCATCAACGTAATTTTATGGTGGTACCGACGGATAAAAACGTAATTTTATGTATGTATGTATTAATACATACAGTATTTTAATGACATAACGTCACGCCTATTTTTCAATTTACAAAACAATTTCACCTGCTATGTTTAGGCCTCATGGGATAGGTAGTAGATAAGTCTATCGCCATTTACCGGGCATAATTCCAATATCCTGACTGAATATTAACAAATAACACTTTTGCCCGACCCGGGCATCGAACGCGGAGAGAGGCGCATACTCTATTTTCTAGACCATCGATCATCAATCATCAACGGTATTTAAGTAAACTTTATAGATTACGGTTTGTCGTCAATTGGAAAACGTGTGTAATTATAAAACTGAACGTTCATCAATAAGGGGTGGGTAAGTTCAAAACTTCCTACATCTAACGACACACAAAAGTCATGTTAATAAGTTTTACCGCAAACTGCGTACGTACAAAAAGGAAACCAATTATTTCTCGACATAGTAAATTATCTAGCAAAATATTTAGATAAACGAACCCCAATCAAGTCACAAAATACCTGTCACCGTTCAGGACTGGCATCCCTACCGTTCTAGTTACGAATGTTACAAATTCATTTATTACATCTCCTTTTCTAAGGATGAATGACCAACTGTCAAACTATTACAGCAATTTCATTACACGGTCACGGATTGGTTAAATTATTTTGGACGCCGATAATAAATTGGGCCAATATGTATTGAATTCTTGTTGAAAGCCGTTCAATTAAATAGGTTAGATAATTTATATTGGCCTGTTTTGCGCTATAATAACTGATTTAGCTCAATTTAGGTATAACGAGGATAATTTGGATAGATTAGTTAAAATTATTATGTAGTACAAAACCAAGGCAATGGAGTACATACAATCAATAAATAAACGTATCCTTATCTATCTAGGACATATTTAACTATTTTTGTTTTGTACGTATTACGCGTTATAATATATGCGTCATCTAGGTATAGCTAATTGAATACGCGTGCAGGCATAGTTAGGTACCAACGTCTGCACTCGTATTTGTATGTATGTACATGCTCAACACGTCTTAAAAAGTACAAATTATACTTTATTTATCCGCAAACCATATTTATACTCGTATTGTCGTACCCGTTGAGGTACCTATGTATGTATGCTGACTTGGCATGTCGCTAGTTACTAAAGGAACCTTCAAATATGACTGTAAACTTAAAATCTATTTATTATGGGAAAGCTTCTTGTTAGAAGGTTTGGTGTCATCAAGTAGTTATATGTTATGATATAATATATCATATAGACATTTTCGCTTTGCTAAGCCTTTTTTATACAATAATACAATTGAAAAATTATTTCAGTGAGGCTCGAACCCACACCTCTGGGCTCCACTAACCCAGCCCCTTAACCATTTTGGCCATGGAAATGAGTCCTAGTGGAATCGATTTCGTCAACTTATTCCTAACATGAATGCCAGGCCTCGCCTTATTGACTGCACGCCATCTATTGAGAAATTGTTCAGGCATTTTCTCCAAACAGCAGGTTTATGTGTGGGCTATCACTACGTTTATATTTCTTAGAATAATGTGATACACGTGTACGATGCACTTTTATAATAATATCACCTCTCATATTTCAGTCCTAGCTCCTGCGTATTAATGCTACTTAAATTGATATTTGATTCGAAATATTTTTCAGTTTGTTAAAATAATATTAATAAACAATTTTTAGCAGAAACAAACAACAAACGTCAATAGTGAAAAGCGAAGGTATATTAATGTTACTTCAAGCTAAAAGAGGATATTCCCAGAAGAGTAGGTAATTATAATACACATACAGACATCGTTACATATATCATAAATTAGTAAGCGGAATTCGTGGATTCGCATACATCCTCTCTTCAATAATACGTTTCATACTTATCTAACATTTTGAATCAAAGCCTTCAAAAGCCTCGATTGAGAATACCAGTAACTATTAGCGGGTTTGAAGTTGCACCAAAGAGGAGGCACAAAGAGATTAGATGCTTCAAAAAGTGTCCGGTACAGGCATATGCCTGTGACGTCACACGCATGCGCGCACACGGCAGGAGTAAACAAAAGTTTTTCTGTGACGGTGGCAAATTGAACTACTGCAAATGTTTGGTGACAGTTATGAGCAAAAGCGATTCACGCAATAAAAAAACTCAACAAAATGTTGTTAAAAATGTCGTCGAGATGTTTGTAAAGATTTATTTGATATAAAGTTACCAGAATAAAAATATATTGTTCTATGTATACAAAGTTAATTTGCTATTCGCGAATATCAATAGCCACCAACCATAAAATATGATACGATATAGATATAATTTTATTACTTGGAAGTTCAATGAAAAGTTTATGACTTAAAGCAATGCTTTGCATTTAATCTCCAAGAAACTTTTGCAATCTGTGACACAATTTGAAAGCATTTAGACCGTTTTTCTTGCTTGATATTATATTCCATCATTTACTTGCGAGACTGTTTACTTTGAAGCTAAAAGCCTTGGGGCGGAAAACTTTTCAATTATGGGCCACAGGCGTAATCCGACTTAGCTTGTTCCCTCTTTGAGCTATCGCCCGCAGCGCATCACTTGTACCGCGCGCCCAGTGCCGTGCAATAACTCAAAACAGTATTTTGTTAGAAAAGTCGCAGCGAGACGCGACTGCACCGATTTCGTATACAGCTATTTATTCCGCAAGATTTATAGACACGTCTTTTTAGTCCAACATGGCGTTATTTTTATTTCAGTGTTCTTTTACAAACGTATGGATCAGTGCGATTGTTTGAAACATATTAATGGTTCGGACGCAGCTACAATCAATTGTGAGGAACCTTGAGCTTGAGTGGCTTGTACAAAATGGTATCGACATCATTACTTTCTCGTTCAAGTCACACGTGAATGGCTTTCAGACTATAACTCACTGAACGAACTTGATTAATAAGTTAAATGCGTATTTTCAGATTTTAGGTAAACCAAAACGTAAATTTCAAAAATTTCCAAAAGCTAAATATCCTTTGCCTTATTTCTATAGAGCAAGATAAGTTTTTTTTGTATGATTCATAATTGGCTTACAGCGTAAGGTATGTCATGTTTGACGTAACAAATAATATCGCTAATTGAAGGTCGTGTAGTGTAGGCTCAAACAGGTTTCCTTACAAGATTACCCATTAATATTACACTAAAGGAAAGTCTAATAAAGTAATTTATCTATATTTCCTTTATGTAAGGTTATCGACTGATGGGAAAATCATGGTAATCTTCGGCACAGTATAAATATGTACAAACAGTACGGAAACTGCACAACATGCACACTGACGAGACCCCTAAGCGGCGGAAAATCGCTTAGGGGTCTCGTCGGTGTGCATGTTTATGTGTGCGTGCCGTTTCGCACGTTTGTAGGCAGTTTCCGTACTGTTTGTACATATTTATACTGTGTCTTCGGTGGCTACACAAATCAATAACCATAGCCAGATTACAATAGTTCTATGGTTTAATGGTCATAGGGTCTATTTTTAAATTTGACAGCCCTGAACAAATGGACTCACACTCTATTTGAAGAATTAAAACATTAGGCTTAATGCGTAGGGTCATCAGCATGTCATTTGAGTGTGCGTGTCATTTGCGAGCAAACAACGTGACATTTAAACAAATATGGCGTCTGATTACTTACTAATTGGGAGGTGACAGTCACGGTAGCCTTCGGAGGTAGTTTTGGAGGTTTCTAGGAAATCGAAATTTGTATCATTAACGATTTGTTTTACAGAGTAAACAAGTTTCATGGCTGTTTGATGACATGTAATAACCGCTCATGGAACTATAATTATGAGACTATAGAAAATGTAGTCCATTGATAATAACCCTTCCTATTTTGATAAATGTTTTAATATTATAGGCCACCACAATTATAAGTGCCTTTATATCTTGTCTTAATCCTGTAATATACAGATGCATTTTATTTATTAAAATAAAGTTGTGGATTTAACAATATTATTTGACTTGGTTATAAAATGACAATTTAGTCACCATATTGTCACCTAAATTTTTAGCTAAACTACAAATCAAATCCCAATTCCAAATAACCCTAAATCGGTGTTGATCGCAGTAAAAACCTGACAAATCCTCGAAAAATGGCCTTCACTGCAGCAGTCTCTATGATAACCACTAAACCCAATTTGATTGGGTTTGCCTCAGCCAAATTTCCGGAAGACCGCTAAGGTTTTTTTGCCAGCGTTTTTTGTTCGGCTTTTTGCACAAACACCGCACTGTGCATTTTAATTGAACGACGCGAATTCCTATTGACATGTAGAATATGTGAATGGATTAGATCGCTTTTGTGGATTCGTTCACGCGTGTATGGATCTGATTAACTTCAATATATTACCTTGTATTTAAACTTATATTTCCTGATGCATAAAGAATTTAGGTAATTTTCAGAAACAGGGTGTCTAGTCGGCAATACATGAGAAGGCTCGTTTTCCACATGTGACAGTCTTTTATGGTAAGATACAATTATTGTTTGAATTCATTAGTAGGTATGTAATTTGGTAAGCTAATATGTTAATGAGGAAAAATGAAATTGTAGTTTGTACACACACACAAGTATACTATCTTATTTAAAAACTACAGGACCGATTCCATAAAATCCATTACCTTTTATAGTCTAGATTATTCTTGAGTAACATTGGCAATATTTAATCAAGTTACCACGTTTTTAATTAAAACACTTGGCAATCATTTCCAAGAGCTCCGTGAATTATCACACCTTCTAACTGCATACTTTTATGACTGCAACTCCATAAAAAGTAATATTATGTGTAAACCCTCGAGTGCCGTGTTTTCATACTAACGTAATATGAGTTTTACTTTAATATTATTAAGCTTTTATCTATTTTTATAGTCAAATCATATCTAAACAAAATTGTTTCAAGCATTAATTGAGTTCCATACAAACTGAAAAGTAAAAATAATAATTTTGAAAAAATTGACGCCAACTAACATGCATTTTAGTGTAAAAGATACACTTTGTCTACAAAAATTAAAAAAAACTAATTAAAAAATAAATACTATGAAAGTTAAACGCATAATACTTTTGTTTGGAAAGCAGCCAACCGATATTGTTTCACCTTAACGCGTGAAGAAGTCTGCAAACCCTCAGTGCTTGGTGTTTGTATAAAAAGTAGGTAAAAACGCCCTCGTCACTACCATTAATATCACTTTATTACTGTGCAAAACAAAGTTCACGCACACCAATAAAGTGTTTTTGTAACGACAAGTAATTGCTTAAGGTGCGGTCCCAATGCCAGAGACTGAAATGGCGCACTGACTTCTGTAGTGTTTGCTTGGAAGAGCAACAAACATTCAGACATCCATTCATCCATACATCCTTACTCACAAACATTCGCATTCATAACATTAGTAAGGATAGATAAATAATTCTCATTACATTCATTTATTTTTATATTTATTTATTTATTTTACACTCAGCTGCTCAATGTGCTTACAGTTGCCTAATGCGCACAGTGAGCCACACAAGTAGATTAAAAATTACACACAGATTAGGTACATAGATTATCACTTAAAAATAACAAACAAAAACATACAAATTGGCAAAATTTGGTACAGAACAAGTCTAGTCAAGTCATTGCGGCATCCAAGACAGTTTTAACTTTCACTGGGATTGCCCGTGTGTCATGCACGGTGCCTAAGGTTAAGATCTATAAATTGACTTAGCTTACACTTAGCTCAAGCTAACCTTAAACAAAACACTACTTTTTGTTTTTGTCACAAAAGCGGCGCCTAAGCTTTGTCTAAGTACGCTCTTTAGATCTCAGTCTTAGTTTTAGATACCGCTGTTGATCCTGGTTACAAAATACACAGACAGTGGTGAGAGTGTGGATGGAATAATATCCCATTGGTTTTCGGAAATGATTGTAATACTTAAACGATTTGTTAAGTCTTTTTGAGGGCGATCACAATCGCGTTAACAAAAAAAACTGCAAAATAGCATTGAATAAAAATAATATTCGACTGTAAAAACTTTTGTTACTTTAACGACCTCGCATAAAACAGTACATTTTACAGTTGAAACGAGTACCTTTGTTATTGAATACTTTATATCGATAATCAAATACTGCTGTACTCTACGATCCATCAAACAATAAATAAAACAAACATAGTTTGTTTAACGATACTAACAGTGTACATAATTCACATTGATCGTGTGATTGTTGTTTAATATGTTGATGAGTATCTCTATTAAGGTCAAATAGCTAAAAAAATAGACCATCACTCATGTATTATGTATTATTAAATTAGGTAATATTAACAATTAGCTCAAGGCAATAGGCCTTCTGAGGGATAGATAAAGGTATAATACTCCACCAAATCCTTTGAAACTGTAAGTGAAAAAAAACTTCTACACAAAGTTAAACGATTAACGCCTGAGGTGTTTTCTTCCTCACCGTAAAATAAACTAGGTAAGTACAAAGATGAGAAAGTACTTAATACGCAATGTACATAAAAAAGTTAGCACCGACCGTACTCGATCGGAAAATCGTCCAACAAAAAAATTGTAGAACCTTTATTGAACAATACTTTTTGCGATAAGAGGTTTCTTTTTTAATTTATTACCCACACACTGAAAAGGCTCTAATTTATATCCGTCGTAACATACAATCCAGCTATATGTAATAAACGCGTGAACCGTTTCCGACCTATTTCACTGCCTCCCCCCCACTTCCCAGCACTCATTAAGGAGGTTTTATTCTCGTTGCCAGATGTTAATATTTCTGTTTATTTTACTTTCCCGTGTTTACGCGAGTTTTTAAAGGGTTAAAGTTGAAGAGAGGGGGTTCGGGTGGGAGGGAGGGGAAGGTATAGAGCGTTAATTAACGAGTTTTTTTGTTGTTTGTACCCACGGGGATGGAAATAAGACCCGGGGGCTGAACGGCCCGGTTCCCATTCAGCCTTAACCTGATTGTGCATTCCGTTTTATGGTTAGCCAACATTATAAATAAACCACGGCCATGCTTCGGCAATGTTCAAGGTCCCCGTTTTTTAATTACCGGCCAAGTTGTAAAACGAGAGGTCTGCAATAAAAAGTATTGCTCTTTATGTTTGGCAGAATTGTATATTGGATTTGCAATCAATATTGTATCAGGCAACACCTGTTTTACACATTTAACGAACCAATAAATTTGGACGAAACCAAACTTGAAGCCGCCTCTTATTTCTCATAAATAAAATATGAAATTACTACAAATAAGAATATAAATACAGAATGACGGTGGCCGAGTAAAGCTACTTTCTCTCCAAATTATTTGAGAGCTTGTTTTTTAAAGAGGAAAATATTTTATCATGTACATTTTTTTCTGTGTGTGCACAAAATGCTTTTTAAAATTCGCAAATTAATTTGTGAAAATACCTCTGCATTGTATTTTTCTACGGGGATTCGGATTCAAAATTCAGACAAAACAAATGTTCTGATGAAATAATCGCCGGTAAAAAAGTAGGTATGTCTTAGATAAGACGAAATCCTCTATCCCACGTCATTAAATCACATTCTAGAATCATAATAAATGATCTACTCTTCTCCTTCACAATCTTGCTGCTCAAATATTACTCAACATTACTGAGGAGTTGCCACTAAATAATTTAAATCAGCCGACATGTATTTACAGCGTAACGCAAGTCCACCAATCTCGTGTACACAGCGCAAGATAAAAAAGCATGGAAACAAACAGCTCACGAAAAAATCTTAAATTAGTACACCCTTACCCCCTACGGTCAGGCGAAAAGTCAGATATCCAAACAAACAGTGCAAAGACTCGACTTAACACCGGGATGGTACTTTTGGGGAGTTTTTCTTTAAAACTTATTTCAATTTGAAGTTGGCAACATTAGCAGAGGCTGCAATTAACTTGCTAATTAAATCGGTAATTCATTCTCTCTCCTTTACGAATTATGGATGCTGAAACGAAACACGACGGGGGAAGTTTGTTTGTTTGAGTCGGCTTGTTTGATCATTGATCTTGTTAAAACAAGAACAGTTGTACTGGAAATGGATTATAAGGGCTGTCGGCATTTAAGGAATATTGCTGCTCACTCACTTCTGAACGTTTGCCGTCAGCGCTGTGAATTTCAATGTTGCGACGACAAAACCTATTGATACATTGCTTTTTCGATATCCTTTATCCCAAAAATATATTTGGTACAAAAGCTTAGAAGATTGAACATAAGTATTTGTTTTAGGTGTAGGATGTTGAGATACGTAAGTTATTTTGAAAAGCAAATTCATCATCATCATCATTATCAGCCGTGGGACGTCCACTGCAGGACATAGGCCTCACCAATCGATTTCCACAGCGCGCGATTTATGAAAAGCAAATTAGCATTCATCAAAACAAAAATATTCCAACACACTAATTTGTTAAAAATTATAATAAAATGAATATTAACATTACTTTCCGTAATCGAAGGAAAAAGAAACGATACCGTAGATTGTGTGTATAGAGAATGCTAATTCAGAGGGGCATCAAAATATGCTAAACTACATATGTACCAAAATATACCACACTCAGACAAAACTTCGGTTGATGAGCAACTTATAGTACATTATTTCATTCACAGACTAATTACACCAATATAACACTACTTTGTAACTGAATAGTTCCTAAATTCATTGCGAATAGTGCGCACACTTCGATTAATTCTACACAAATCTCTTAGACCGAGAAGTGGGGGAGGGCGGTTTCGAGGGAGAGGGGTTAGCTAGACACATTCCAACTGTAGAATGCCTTTGTCGCAACCTCTATCTGCAGTTAGTTCTCAGCTACCCTCGCGCAGAAATTTCATAAAGTTATTAACTAGATTTACACGGCCATTCGTTCCTAAATGTGGTTTTCAGCCATAACCGGCAGATTTAATATTAGTGTGACCTGTGAAAGAGTGGCACACACTTGCGCCAGAATGTTTTAGCCACGTACCATTTGCCACAATATTATGCGCATAATGGTATTACTCTGAACCATAAAACGGAGGTATGCGTTCCGGTTTTTCAAGGCTGGTAATTTACTTTTTTTATGTCAACTCGTTAGTAAAAAAAATAATGAAAACCAGCACATAAAAATATATAAAGCCTGTTTCATTTAAAACTTATGATTGATGATTGTATTCATGATTATGATTGCAGAAAATAAAAGTAGATTTTCGTTTCAATCATCGCATCAATAACAGAATGACAGGAATCCGATTCGACAATATTTGTTAACATGTCACAGTTTCACCAATTTACAATCATGTTTCACGCTGCTTTTATTTTTAAACTAAAAGTGGAAAAATCTTTTATAACGCATCGTCCATCATTGTGCAATAAAAACGAGTTGATTATACTATTTCCGACTAGCCTCCGATTATATTATTTCCTAAGGATGATAATGTAGCTTTCTTCTTGTGATTTTTAACCATAACGTATGTAACAGTATATACAAAAATATAAAAAATAACCCAAATATTTCCTATTCATAATATTAAGATGTTATTTCAAATCGATCGACGCAGACAGCGCAGTGGTGCGCTACTTTAAATGTTAAATTCATCGATCGACGGTCGATCGATTTAAATGGAATAACACCAGTAGTTTTGACAGTTTTTCAATTTTTTGCTTCATACAAGTAAATAAAATGACATAATAGTAACAAAGTCTATCAATTATACGTATGAACCAGTTGAACCAAAATAGGTTCGTTAGTTTGATTCAGGCTTCATTAAATTATGAAAGGCTTTCTTCGTGACATAGAGGCTTTGAACGAGCGGTGGTGAATAGCAGCGATCGATTTGTCAGTGTCTAGTTACCGCCCGATTCACAGAATGTCTGAATGCTAAGGGTCTGGGCTCTGAATGTCCGAGTTGAAGTTGTAGGATTGTCATTATTAGTAGTTTGATTTGTGACGGTTTCGAAAAATAAGAAAAGAAAGAAAGAAACGTTTATTTGCCTAAAACATGGTGACAAAAAGATGGTACAATTCAATAATAATACACATGTTTCACCGGATAATCGGTATGCAAAATATACAATGTTATATCTAAGTACTTATATTATATTAAAGTTATAGTAAACACTAACTTAATATAAAGTAAATTAAAAAGTATATTTACAAAGTGAAGTTGACTCCATTTGAGTAGTGATCTTGGTGTAAATAAGCTAGAAGATGGTTCAAGCTTAGGGCAAATAATGCTATGTAAGATTCCTTTTTCTACTACCTACTTATAATAGGTAAACCCGCCACCCATGCAGGTTTATTATAAAGCTATAATTATTATTATTTTATAATAAATTACTTTTTAATTATTAGTCTACCGCCGGATTTAACATGAAAACAAAAATTTCAAGAACAGACTTGAAAAAGACCAAGATTTATGAATGACATCGAAAAACGTAGACAAAGGTAGGTGTCGATGTTGTAAAATTTTTGAAAATGGTATTATTATTTCGATATTTAAAAAACAGTGATATTTTGGATCAACAAATTTTACATTTTCGAATCAGGCGTGTTGCCGTCAACCTGCAAGTAAAGGATTATCCATTAATTATGGGACATTCTGGATGTGTAAACGTTTCATTTGTTCTTCACTTGAATAAATGAAATTTGCTCCATTGTTTTTTGAACTGAATAAACTCGTATTGAAAAAAATAAAAGGCCATTTTCGTCCTACAAAAAATGGGTATTTTACCTTCAAAATATGTATATATTTTTGTATGAAAAGTAAGTATTAATAATTCATACTGAATGGTTGAGTAGAATATTAAAACACTAAATATTGTAGCAATGCAATGAGATAGACCTGATATGGCTATTTTTCTCTATTATATTTTTACATCCTGCTTCTTTGTTATTCATATTTTTAACAATAAAATGATTTTTTACTTATCTGTGTATTCTAAACATATAAAATTTGTAATATGCCTAAAACCTGTCTGTAACCCTTTCTGATTTTTTATTGAGGAAGTCTTATTCATAGTATTGCAAGGTAATTACTGTAGTTCCAGTCAACTTTATAAATAAACAAGCTTCTACACGCGACTCCGCCCACGCCCATTATAAACTTACACCCCCTAATTTGCCCCATTTAAAGATAAAATACAAAGGTAAAACATGCACCTGTTTTTAAGTTCCAGCTCTGTTGTAGCAATTGTGAAAACAGCATCCAATCCAATCACAAAAAAACTACTGCGTGAGCAGTAGTTTTTGCGTAATGCGCGAACGAACACAGACAGACAGACAAAACTTGTAAAAAAAGTTTTAGTAGTGATTTTTCATAAATATCTTCAATACAGACATGGTAGATTAACTATTTTATTATTATGTACTTAAAACAGACGGACGGACGCGCGGACGCGAAATGGCGAAAGACTTTGTTTTTGACACTATCGAAACAATTTGTTATTCGCGAGCATCGGCCATATTAATTATTTTTTTTTTTTTTAAATAAATCAATAAGAAATCCTGTTGATAAAAGTTGGATGTTTGGTCAATTTTTATTTAAATTTTTATAATCCCTTATAAATCCCTAAATTTTTATAGTCCCTCAAAATGATTATTTTCATAATTAATTGCAAGGCTTTAAAATTAATTACACAACAAAGGCTTAATCTTAATAACCGTTTGACACCGACATTTGACAAAATAATATTTGTGTGAAAAGTGTCGAGTCAGTGGCAACTGCCGCTAAACTACAGTTAACGCCAGTAATCATGACTTGTAGTTAACTAATAGTTGCGTCACGGTGCCATCGACCTGTGACTGCTTTACACAATGTAAATGGGACGTTTTGTTTGAAAATAGATTTCTTTGTGTTTTTTTCATTTTTGACGAACAATGCATGTGTCAGCCGATTAATAAATAAAGAAATTTTACTGTCATACAATAAATGAGTTGGGCGGTTCCCTTACACTACTTTGTGTATTATAAAAAAATAAATTTGAAGTTCATGTGCTAAATCAGAGTAAATTTATTGGTAGATAGATAGGATGGGATACAGGTTACATTTTTATTTGAAAAAGGAAGCTAAATACAAACAAACAATTCAAATAGCTGTAGTAACAAATCAAATAAAACGGGTGATACTTTGCATAGGTATAACATTTTAACATGCACTTTAACAGATGAAACGGTCAAATATTCGACTTTTTTTACAAATTAACCAACACCATACATGAAATGCCGCCTTTATTACCAAAAAGGGTATGGCAGAGGTGTATACCAACGTTTTATCTGTTATGATTAAGCCTCATGTGAAAGGGGTGATCGAGGTTATCACCATTCTTCGGGCACAGCTCCAATTTATTGTTGCTATTGAAAATTTCCAGACGGAAAATTCTAAATAACACTTGTCTCTTCCCGGGAATCGAATCCGAGACCTCGTGGTGAGGGGCGCATACAATACGTAACCACTAGCTAGAGCTAGCTGGTTGTATGGTCGAGGCAACGAGCCAATAAACCAACAACATGCAAAAATATCCGATATTGAAAAATCTGATGCTAATCTTAAGCTACAATGTATTTATTCTCTGCAAACACTCAGTAACACAATCAGTCAACACAAACGAGTGAATGGGGCCCACAGGCCGCTGGGCTCGGCGGGGCCCCAAAGGGACGCGGTTCACGGCAGTCGGTAAAAGGAGGTATTGTGTGTAGGTCCCTAGGGTACGCACTTGAGTGCCTTTGTGCGTGGCCCCGAGAGCCATCCAATTTTTAGATACTTTGTATTTTCTTCAACGCGTGAAGAGTAAGTGTTTTCAGTGAAAGTAAATTTTAAGGGGGTTTTCGTGGTTAGAATTTTGTAACGTAACATTCTATGTACTTGTTGGGTTCGGCAGAAGTATGTAACCGGACATTTCAGATGCTATGCTCAGTTGCTACGAAGATTAAAAGCCTAGTGGCTCTACGAAACTGCTACGCGTACTACGAATATGCTACGCCTAAGAGTGAGCAAAATACAGTATTTGCCAACATCCAACAAAAATTGGGATGTTGTGGGTCACTGAATCGTTTTTAAAAGGTTATTTTTCTATAAATATACAAAACTAACTATTCTTTAAAATTCGTAATGTTTATAAAAGTAGATGTTGCTCGATTTTTATCAATATCTTTATCCACTCAGCCCGCTCTTAACCTTATTTTAAAGCACATTCTACTTCGCAGGATTTAATGAAGATAGCTTCCTATTTTATCCTATTTTCTCTTATTTTGTTCACATCTGAAGAGCTGTCGAGTTTTTAATTAAATCGCAAGAACAAAATGCTTGGTTATTAATCCAGTGGCCGGTGTTTGTGAGGAGTTTTTGCTCATCGTGAATAATCGTGAATAATCGCGATAATCAGTGAGAGGACGCGACGCCAGGACACCTAATTAACAAGGCTGGATTAAAAGCTGCTCCTTCAGGTTTTATTAACGCAGCTTGAAAGTTTCGACTTTATCTTTTCTGAGATGTCTTGGCCCTGTATTATATTATAAACTAGCTGACCCGGAGACGTTGTCCTGTCTTAACTATGAATACATCTTCTTTGACGATGTTGGCAGCACGCATTTTGTCAATGTTATGAAACCCCATAACGTTACATTAAAATAAGTTACACTGTCATAAGCGCTTCGGTTACATTACAAAAAATGTTGGTAAAGTATTCTTAAGTTTTTTAACGATTTTTCTTCCATAAGAACTTACTCACGACAATACCAAACACAACAAAAAAGAATTAACAAAACCGGTCCAACCGTTTACGCATGATGCCGTGACCAAGGGAAATAGGGATTCATTTTTAGGGTTCCGTAGTACCTACAAGGAACCCTTATAGTTTCGCTATGTCTGTCTGTCTGTCCACGGCATAGCGACGAAACCGTTAGTGCTAGAAAACTGAAACTTTGCATAAACATGTATGTTAACTGAACAAAAAAAGTCATAGAGTAAAATTTGGAAAAATATTTTTTTTTCAGGTAGCTCCCCTACATGTAAAGTAGGGATGTTTTTTTTTTTGTCGCCTACTCCATAGTGTGGGGTATTGTTAGATAGGCCTTTTAAAAACGTTTAGGGATTTCTAAGACAGTTTTTTGATTTAGGGATCCGTTTGCGAGATAATTAACTTTAAAGAGCAAATTTTTGTTCGAGTAGGGCGTCCCCCCCCTCTAAAAGCTAAACTACTGGATCCTAAAATCTGAAAAAAATTGTGTCGGTAGTACATGTAATGAACTTTAAAGGAAAACTATAGCGGATAAGTTCACTTCATTAGTTCAAGAGGAATAGGGGTCCGAAATGTCAGATGCAGTTACTCAGAATATTTCGTTCAAAATTCTTGAAACATAAATAAACATACATAATACATATATAAAATCACGCCTTTATCCCACGGGGGTAGGCAGAGACGATGGAACGCCATGTGCTTCGCTCCTTACATACTTCTTTCGCTTCCTTAACATTCATACATCTCGTCATACGTGCTAGCTGGTTTCGTGTACTACAAACATTTCCTATCTGAAGGACGCTATTTATCTGGTTACTTTAACTTAATTAGTTCTAGAGTAATTGGGGTCCAAAGTGTAAAATGCAGTTACTTAGAATAATTCGTGCAAATTACAAAAACCTTTGAAAGTAATGACTTGTATGAAGATGTTACTTGTTTAATACAGATAGTAAATCCCTTTTAAGTCGAAATATGTTGTTACGACTAGCTACGGAAGCCTACTGCGCGTGGCCCGACACGCACTTGGCCGGTTTTGTATTAATAGATAAAGCCGTGTAAAAGTTGCTTGAAATAAAAGAGCTTCAATTCATCTTCAGAGGTTATGCACTATGATTTCATTTTGTAGCTCGAAACACTGACGCCTTTGAAGTAACTATATTTTCAATACTTTTTTCTTTATACGTCGTACTAACCTAACGGAGACGTGTAGTCTATCTGATGGTAAATAGTAACTACTACTCATGGAAATAAACAATTTACAAAACCAGATTATAGGTGCTTCGCTTCATCTGAGAACTACGTTGTAATTATGCTCTATGTGTCAGTAAAATTTTAGTGCCTGATCTATAGATTTAGAGCCTCCAAACCGAAATACACCACTACTATTTGGCTCGTTTGAGATCGTTCACAAGTGCTCTACCGCCATCATCACAATCACTTTAGATTCAAGAATCAAGATTCAAGTAATTTTTTTTCATAGGCCCTAGTGGGCGCTTGAACACTGCAAAATATTACAAATAATAATATAAAAATAAATTATAAGTAAAACTAAATTATACTAAATAGAATCTCGCCATAATTAATATTTGAACTCCACTAAAATTACTGTGTTTATTCGCCCGTGATTTCACCATCCTTAGTTAACATAATTTTATCAATAAACCAGCTTTTACAATCAGAACAAAAAGACTTCGCTTTGTTGTTTATTCATTTGATGATTTTAAAACAAAAATGCAGAGTCAATAATCGGCTTGCACTTCATTGTTCATTTTAATCTGTTAAATCGTTTTAATCCATATATACCTGATATCGTTTTAAATATTAAAAGCGTATATAAAAAAAATACAAAAATTGAGAATGCAACAAATACATTGTGATATCCTGAAATATATAAACGTTGTTGTATCCTTAGAGTAATTTAGATTTAGGACCAGTTTCTGAAGTTCCGGATAGATTGTATCCGACTCATAGAATTTCAATATCAAGATGAACCTCATTGCATTTATTTTCACAAGCTATTTAATTCTAGCTGTGGTGAAGCTCATTACAATTGAAAATAATCCCTGACTCAAAATATGACCCATCTGTTGCTTTGCCCTTTACTTCCCTCCACGTCGCCAGCTACTGGTCTAACACTAATAAATGAACAAGCCATTGAAACGATAAGAAGAAGAAGATGAATTGGCGATCAAGATTTGTTGTCAGATTGCCTTGCTATAACAGTTGAATGACGTCGACTCTTCGACGAAGCGGCCATCGATCGAGGGTCGATCGACTGGTATAATAACAACCTTACACGATCTTTCACTGCATTGTACAAGAAAAATCAATATTGCCAAACCAGATACCGAACTTACACGTAAGTTTTCAAACTTATGTCCATGTTAAAGTTGACTGTAGTTGGTATATTTTTAACAGTGAAGCAACGGTTTGTGTGACAACTTACGTAGATACTTTGAAGTTTGATGTAATGTGTTGTTAAGTTTGGGAAACTTCGTTTTGAAGTAATGTAGTTGTAAAGACTTTAAAGGCGGTTTTACATTGACGAGGCGCGGCAGAACAGGAGAGGAGTAAGAATTGAAACCACGCTGACTCTATTAGGTATGTATTTTGTAAAAATATCTATATTCAATATACAGTTAATAAAACTGTAAAATTGTCATATCTGTACATTGAAGATATCTAATACGAGGGTTCTTTAAAACAGCAGTAGCAGCCGTTTTTATTTTTGTCTGTCTCACGATCCGGAAAGACATCTGTCTTTCCGGATCGTACAGGCATTACGCAAACAACTGTATGGAATTGGATGCGAATTTCGCAGTCGTGTAGGTGGAAGTCTAGCCTACAACTGGTATATGGTTTACTTTTGTATGTTACCCCTAAGTGGGTATATTAGGGGGTGTATGTTTATGTGGGTGGTTCGCAAATTTTAAAGGAAATAATAAATGCATGCAATTCTGCACAAAATAACAATAAGATATTTTTTTCTAAAATTTCACTTTCTAAGGGGGTAAATTATGGGTTGTAAGTGTATGAGAGAAGACCGTCAATTGTGTAGGATATAGCATGAAAGTACCTAATTCCACGCGGACAAAGGCACGGGCAATAGCTAATTTTATATAAAAATTATTTCACTGTCTCTGTCTGGCCATGCACATGAAGGATGAGTGTAGCGTAGACGTAAATCTTCCCATACAAATATCAATTCCCGCTCTGCTCGACTTTGCCACGCTTCGCCGGTATAAAATCACCTTTAGACTCTGAGAGAAGTAAGCTACGTTTCTAGTAAACACGATGTTTCTTTACTTTAGTAGAATTGTTTCCGCCAGTTAGCAATTTTAAAGCAAGATATGAAATGCTAAAACCTGCCTATTGACTCAACATCATTCGCTCAAAAAATCTGTTCTTACATTAAATAAAATGAAATGAAACAAATAAATATCTGTCTGTTTTTCCATACAATTACACGAGACCTTTACTAGCCTATTAAGAAAATTTCCGAAGCAGCAATACCGATATAACTTAACATTCTGTTTCTCAATAATTGGAGTAAAACTCGGAAATAGGTAAAGAAAATATCTCCCAAGGAAATTGGAAACATAATGTTGGATCATGTGCGAGTTTTTCTTTGAAAATCCTTACAAATTACGCTCATTATGTTTGAAGGTATAAAAAGTCACTTTTATAAGATCTATGTCACGTTTTGACCGATATTTCTCGTCAAATATAATATCATTGAATTTAATGTTTGTTCATTTTACTTATTTTTGATTCCGCTTGAATCTATTACTGTCTTGATTGTACGATGTAGGTTTTTAACGGTTTGTATGACTCTTAAATCCTTATATCGTTAACCTTTTATATTATATAATTGTCAAAAAGAGCCAAGGACGTTTCCATGTCAGCACATTAAATAATCGATAACTAATAGCGGTGGACTTCAAACCATAGGAATTAGTTAAGTTCATTTCATATTCATAACAATAGAGGGTATAGTATTTACTTCTGGCCGGTACCGGTACTCTTATTGCTTCTTGGATAGGGTTTTAATTCGAATATTAAAAGTAAAAGAAAGAAACTGTTCGCAACAATATAAGTTTTAAGACAAAGCATGGTTATTTTCTCATGAAATTTTAGATCTCACGGGAATTTTTTTTTATGTATAATTTTATAGAAGCCAGATATAATGATATTTTAGTTGAAGATCTTTGTTCACGATAGAACAAAGAGATTGCAACTTTTCTGAAATATAGAAAAAACTTGCTATCTCAAAATAATTAACATACTAACCTTTTCACTGGAACGCGTGCAGAGTCTGGACTCGTGCCGCTTTGAGGTGTATCTGTTACGCATCCAAAGTCGAGACGATCGCCACTTCTCAAATTGCACAGCTAATATAAACATTATTGTTATATTTAACTCACTAAGACCTTTTTTAATGTGTTCGGGCAGTAACAGATCAAACCTAGTACTACATGTTACATTACCTTTTTCAGCATGGGTCCGTAACGTAACTTCCACAGTCATTATGTTCGATTCACGGTAAGTCGACTGATCGATTGCCTGAATAGAAGTTATTGCGAAAAAAAAAGACGAATTTAATAATTGGCTTCGCCGACTAATCTCCAATAAAATTCATCATTCAGTAGAAGTATAGTCGATTCAGCGTTTGGCGATAAAAGTTTGTTTCGCAATAACTTCTATTCGCCATTCGTTCAGTCGACTTTCGATGAATCTAGCATATGACTGTCGAAGTTTCGTTACGGACCAGCAGATAGGGTCCCTAACGTAACTTCGACAGCTATAGTACAAAAAGAAAAAATGTCGTTGCTTTTACTTTAAAATAGTTAACAATGACCTTTTTTACCTTTCTACCTTAAAATTCGTTTTAAATTAAATGAATACCACGGCATTGAAAACCGGCCCGCTTTATGGATTCCATGAAAACTTTATACGAATCGATTAAACCCTCACTTAATTAAATAAACTCCCTTTCGATAAAATTCGTACAACATATAATTTGAACAGGATATCGCCTTAATTGCTGCATTTTGCAATTAATGAAACCGATACTGTTCACGTTTATTGCCTTCAAATAGAAATTGAATGGAACGTTGATTATCTGGTCAAAATGCCTATGAAATATGATTTTCGGATTTACAAATATACCATTTAGTTACTATGAGTGCGAGTAAGATATAGTTGTAGTAATTTTAGGAGTAGTTATTTATCAACATGAAGAATATTTAATCCGCGCGTATGGTCATTACACTTGACGAAGGGCCCCAACAGGACCCTAAGGTCCCCAGAGTGCGGCCATGTCTTCTCTTGTGTTTCGTATAATTTGCTCGTCACAAACTTTTCCCATTAATAAACAAGTGCCGCAGTTTCATGTTGTGACGTTTGATGGGATTCTGCATCATTAAAACCCTCATAACTTTCAAACTGCGAGTGCCTTAGCGACCAAGTTTCCATAACTTATTTATTACAATTCTACACAGCGTTGATCAATATTCAACATTGACATCGACTAATGACTGCCTTGTAAAGCTACGGCTCCTGTGACGTCACACTTTTACGATTTAATACTAAAATGATATCCTACAAAGTTAGCTATAACGAATTTCGCCGATGTAATCAGTTGAGTTTTATTGTCCCCAGTTTGGTAGTATCGCGCCGGGCTGGTCGGGGTCCGCCGCCCGGGGCCCCGGGGCGCTTCTCGTATCTGAAGGTCTGCGTCCCGAACTTTTTACGATTAGGTAAATTTTATCGAGTTTATTCATAGAGCGAGCCCTGAGCGCCCCACTACCAAACGCTTTTCAATTTCAACAAGGATCGCCCTTTCTATCGGCGCGGTGAGGAAACTTCGGAGATAAAACAATTTTTGGCTGGTTGAGCATCAATTCCGCGTTTTATTGGCCATTTTAGAGCCATGCTCGGCGAAATTTCAACATGGAACCCTTATCGGTCGAGTGTTTTGTCGTTACGACAAATAAAACCGGTGAATATAGAAAAATCTGACTCATATTTTCGTCTTTTATTATTCTAGATATTCATGTGTGATGGACATGACGTGGAGGACACATTCGAGCACTTTGACATAATAAATCTTTATAAACATTAAATAGCTTTAGCTAACACTAGTAATAAGATACGTTGTCGGGTTTTTGTAATTTTTTTAACGAACATGTTTATCTTGCCATAGTTCAGTAAATAATTTCAACGCGTTACTTAGGAAAAAGCCACTCGTGGCGAAACAGAAATTATGAGGCATTTGACAACCACGAATTATTAACAGCCTTAAAATATCGCTAGAGAATAAAAAGGGAGGCAGAAAGAAAACAGGAAATATTCGCGACGCGTATTTATTGTCTTACGGACACTTTTCCTCATTACACAATGTAAAAGAGTAACATCATTATAATTTAGTATTTTTGTGAATGAAGATTGACAATATTCTGCTAAACCAGAAACCATCCAAAGTGTTATTTTAATAAATCATGAAAAAATACTGGATAATAACATCCTTGACAAAGATGATACAAATTAATCCTGAATGTTTATTAATAAAGCTTTCTGTGTATCTTAATATATTTAAGCAACATTCGAAAAAAAATCAACTTAAAAGGTATATGTCACTGTATAATAATATCTTGAAAAATGTAGAGGTGTGTCCACATACCTGGCGGCGGCAGATGCGCAAGCGCCAGCAAGGCGAGGTGCGCGGCGGCGAGTCGAGCGCGCATGGCGTTAGCGGGGAGGGCCCCGCGCGCGCCGCCCGCTGCGCATGCCACGACAACAACACTACTCACTTACACACACACGCGACGCACATAGGACTCGAAAGCGGGACCTGAAAAGGAAAATATTAATTACTATTCTGTAGCCTGTTGTAAATGTGCCTAAAACAAATAGCTTATTAACAACAACTATGGATATAAAATAAAATTATTATTACTACAGTGTTTGTGAGAATCGCCACATATTAACCAGATTAAAACACTTTAATGTAATTGGCCTTATGTTTTAGTACTTTTTAGTTATTCACGAGACAGCACTTTTTGTTTTATCGTCTTATACTATAAAGGTATATTTTTCGTTGAATTACTCAGTTTTGAATAATTTGATAGTGCTTTCAAACGCGCATGTTTTGTAATAAACCAAAGTGTTGAAAAGCCGTTATAAAATTATCTAATTAATGTTTATAAAGCAACCCAATATCACGCGTGACGCTTGATGATTTGATCCCAGAAACAGGTCAAGGGGGTCGGAATAAGGATCAACCGTAAATATCACTGAACGAGAATGCCGATCGGCCGATAGTGAGGGCTTGAAGAAATCCGCCATAAAACGTCCCGACTGATATCATCCTTCAATACACCCTTACACGCGATTGCGATTGAAGGGTCGCCTTGTAAAGGGTACAACCATGTGACTCGGTACCTACAAACTATATCTCATAAATTAACAGCCCTTTCTTGTGACGAAAAGGAGAGGCTGAGGCATACAATCACGTTTTCCTGACAGAAATCGAATAGATAAGATTACTTGAACCCTATTGTCGTAGCAAACGAACTTGCAGCCTATCTTGTGACAAGAAGTATCTGAATGCCTAACAAAGGAAAGTATTTGTTTCTGCTGGAAAAGCTGAGTAGCTTGTCTACTTCGGAATGGTATCTCTAAGTTACTCATTAAGCAATTATAAATTTCAAAAATTATAACAGAAATATGCGACAGATTATTTTTATGATTTCCTAAAATTTGTGAAGAAGTGGTAAACTAAATTTAGTACTTTATATACATAAAATTACACCTTTATTCCACGGCGGTAGGCAAAGACGATGGAACACCATACGCTCCTTACGTATTTCTTTCACTTCCTCAATATTCATACATCTCGTCACACATTTATTTTAAATAACATAAATGTCGTATTTCTGGCATTCTACCTAAAAATCTGTGTTATAAAGTTTATAAATGGTTAGTTCGCTCACATTTTAAAGATAAATGCAGTGCGCGTGCTACTCTGACTCTGTGCTACCTACAAAAGAAAACCTACCGTATCAAAAAAAAAACACGTTTTACGAACAAATTTCGCATTGAGATCATTTAATTCATTAAACCTTTAACTGGAAAAAATAAACACTGACCTCATCAAAAATCTGTGGTGTCGTTAAACCCAGGCTATAAGCTACATGAATGTTCAATTTCATCAAAATTGACCCGTTAGTTTTTGTGTGAAATGGTAACAAACATTAACCCTACTACCCTTTTACCAATCATAACAAACTTTCGCATTAGTAGGATAAGTAAATGAAAAACGCATTAGACGAGCCAAAAGAGATAAAAAAGATCTTTTTTAAATAAAATATTTATAAAATATATAAAATTATTTTCATGAAAGTAAGTCGACAAATACCTCAAAATGTTCATTTTCTTACTGAACTCGACACTAAGTAGTCTCGAATCAAATATTCAGTGTTGAATAATCCACCACTCTACTCCAAACTTCTTAAAAATAACCTTCTGACATTGTTTTCAATAAGTCTTGTTTAAGGGACTTCAAAACTACTCCACTTTTAGCCAAGTTTACCTGAGTAATTTTTAAGTTTTTGGGGAAACATCGAATAAGAGGGTGTCGTAGTTTTACAATATATAAAGTTTATCTATTTACGAGTATCGTCGTGTCTATAGTTGAATTAGTGGTCAGTTTCAAGTTAATAGAAAACATGAATTAAGACATAAAGCGTTGCAAACTGACATCTTCATGATACAATTTCTGAAAGGCTTCATGCCTTTGCAGGGCAATTCTTAAATCATCTCGGTTTTTGTCATCGGGATGAACAAAGCAAGCAAAGATCCCAAGAATTTAATGGTGTAAATCAGACATAAGAAGATACCTAAAGACATTTTAAAGGTTTATTTCTAAAAATAAAATATTTATAGAATTACAAAGGGCGTTAAGTATAATAACAAGATAATACGGCGTATAACACCTTCCCTTGGCATACTTCGCAAAAGTATAAAATATTCAGCATTTCAGAATATGACTGTTATTTTCATTTATGTGAAGCAAGGGATTTATGAAGATACGCTTTTGAAACACAACAAGGTTAATAAAAATAGTCGATATTTTCGTATGTTTGAATATTTTTATCCATATTTTTTTGGAGTTGCTCCCTATACTTGAACTAGCTTGCAAACGATTGTACGGTCGATTGACCTGAATAATCTGTAAATATCTCTCTAACCCTCTAAACCGAGTCTGTTAGAACCCTTAAATAAAATAAACTCAGTTAAAAATCCAAATTATTAACTAATTTATGTTATTAAGTTCGAAACATCAAGTATGTACGTAATCCTTTTCTTCTTTGCTTTCACGGCCTACTTTGACACAAAATGGTATCTATAGAAAGAATGAAGGTCCAAAAACGGACAGAAGCTATTTTTCTTTGCACTCCCCAATGTCTAATACAAGCTTACAAAAAGGAAGTAGAACTGGCCACATACCTGGTAAAAAAGCCATTGACACGAGATGACGAAGCAGTTTTTAATTGACATACCACTAGGACGAAGCCATATGAGGAGGATAGTGAGTTATAACTGTTTCTTCCTTGGATGAAGACCTTTAAGATATAGTAAAACCGATTATATTATCACAAATAAAAGGCAGCCGTAAAAATAACGCAATTCAAGCTCTTAAGAAATACTTATGATAAAGAAGGATCGCTGTTGGACATAAAATTGATGGATATATTGAAATATACCCATCCGTGTTATGAGCTAGATATAATTTTAATACTTTATAGTCATTTTGTGCTTGTAGGGCAATAATTTTTACGGTTTTCTTTCTCGTCATATCATGTCATATCTTCTCAACTATAAAGGTTGGCATTAATGCTCAACTAGGTAAATGCTTACCTTCGCTTAAATGACAAAAGGCCACGTCATCTGCTTCATATATTTTACTTTGCCAAATAATTATGAAAACGCTATAAATCTTTTATTTGCCATCCATTTTATGATTTCGAGCTATAACGTGTATAAGTGTAGTAAAAAAAAAATCAGTCGAAGAATTATCTGATACTACTAATATTTGTCGCGTAGATTACCGTCATAACCTAGTTTTTAGGGTTCCGTATCCAAAGGGTAATAATGGAACCCTATTAGTAAGACAACGCTGTCCGTCCGGCTGCCCGCTCCAACTATCGCCAGGCTGTCATGAACGGTGATAGCGAGACAGTTGAAATTTTCACAGATGATTACTAAAAAATCAAAAAAATGTTTTTTGAAAGGAGCCCTCCTTTACAATAAACTCGTTTTGCTCAATATTGGACCCAGGCTGTTGCTTATAAAAAGTGATAGATAGACAGCTTAAAACTTTGACAAATGGTGTATAATTATTGTTGCTTTAACAAAAACGACTAAAAACAAAGTCCCATATAACAAACGTGATTTTTTTTTTTGCTTGTTTTTGCTTGGTATTTATAACGGCAACAGGTAGACGTTACGATATTGACTTTAAAAAATAGTAATTAACATAATATGACATACCATAATATCACACCAATATTACCCAGAGGGGTGTGGAAGAGGTGTATAACACCCACATTTCACCTGTTAGGTTAAGAGACCCATAGGATAGGAGGTGAGCTTATTACCATCCATCGTTCAAAATTACAACTCCGTGCTGCTATTAAGAATTTCCTGACGAAAAGTTCACAAATAACACTTTGCCCGACCGGGAACGGGCATCGAACCTGAGACCTCGCGGTGGAAGGCGCATACCTTAACCACTAGACTCGTGAGGCAACCCATACAACAGACATCATTTTAGATAGTGGTACGGGACCCTTCGTGCGCTAGTCTGACTCGCATTTAACTGGTTTTTGTGTTAAAAATTTATACCATAGTTTTTGCATTAATCGGCAGCTAGAGAGATGGTTTTTCTGACAGTTGGCTTTGTTGAAGAATATATGCACAACACAATAATATACGTATTCAACGAAACGCGTCACTATTGCAAGAGTTGTCGATCTTTTGTTTCATTGGATGTCACACACTATGACACACGTGTACACATTCAAGCTAAACACATGTAAAGCCCAACAACCTTCGTGGATTAAAAGAACTATAACATAAGCGAGCACTTGAGTACCTTTTTTCTAACACTACAAACCTATAGGTATACAGAAAACAAACGTAATACTTGTGACAATCTGAAAAACGTCACAATCCTGTTATCAGGGTATTCATAAGCAAAGGTGCTCCCCCGTTTAGCTTCAGACCTTTAATACTGAAGGGATAAGTCCAGTGCAGCGTTGCTAAAAAAAGGGTAGATTTGTTTTTGTTTTGTTACAGAAATGTGTTGATATAAACAATGGGATTTTTTGCTCGGACTGGCACCATAGCTGACACTGAAAGTATTCGCTAAGTTTTTACGCAAAATTAAAAGTACAGTATTGAATAAATTATAGAGAAAAACATAATTGGGGTCAATGTAGAATAATATATTCTTACTAAATCGTTTGATCATATAGAGCAGTGGTTCCCAATTAGTTTTTTCCACGTACCACTTAAAGAAAGACCTTCTTTTCCGCTTACCCCTTTATAGACCAGGGTCGATAATTTTTTAGGATGAAACCCATTAGAAAAGAAGGAGAATATTATAAAAATGAAAGGAAAAATAATTTACGGGCGATCTGAGGTCGGGAGGGGGATGCCGGGGGGGGTGGTTAAGGGTAAAGAACGGTTTTTTTCGATTTCCGGCAAGCTAGTTTAGTCGAATGGCTAAGTTGTTTGTAATAAAAAGATCTAAAACTTTTGTATTTACATTTTTTACATTTAACCTTAAAACTTATGTAAAAAATTCAAAAAACCAAGTTTTTGGTTTTTATTTTTATCTTTCACAAACAATTTTTTTTTCACGAAATTTGGTGAAAACTTACCTTTTTATGTCCCAAATACGCTGTAATTTATTTAATTAGAAATATTTATTTTTTCACCTTATTTTGAATTAATATCGAAAAAGCACCCTAATTTTCGACCGAAAATTCACCCGTCAAAATATTAGCTTTTTTCAAAAAATTGGTATGTTTTCTGTTCGTTGAAATCTCTACTTTCCGATGGTTAAAAAAAATATGTTACTATTATCTTTCGTTTTTTGTTTTGCATTTTCACAGAAAATGCAAAACAAAAAACGAAAAAAAATATTAATATATAATTTAAATATACAATTTTGTAGTAATTTAAAGTAGAGATTTCAACATGATTGACAATGACGAGCAAATAGGCGGCAGCGGTAGCGACCGCAATCGGGCGACACGAGGCGCGGGAGTCGCGGGAAACACGGGTCAATCGCCGCCGCCGCGGGCCAAAGCGCTTGATGCATGCGATTTACTTACCGGCTTGTTCGATGCAATATTTACGATCGAACACCTTATTGCTGATCAAGCTATATAATACGGCCGCCTCAAGTGCGCGGCGACCTCAGTGCATATTCGGACAGCAACCGGGTGCATTCGTTCGTATTAGCAAAGCAAATATCATCCATCGTCATCATTAGCATAAATTAGCACTAAACACTTTTATAGTAATAAACGGATTTACCGGGTTATCGAAGTGTTTGATTTAGCATCTACTTAGCAGCGTAGGTAACGTACCCTACATTTTTGGTCCTTCGAGCCTTTGAAAGACTTCGCGATCGGGAAAATAGTTCTAGCGGGACTATATATCGACAAGTGAAGTGCCTTGAACATTGAACTATACAGCGAACTATCTAGCAGTGTCCGTGAGGTATTTGTAGCAGCTAGTACTGAGAGCCCTCAGTACAACCAGGACCAGTTCCAGCAGTACTTTTTAAGAGGTACGCACAGCAGCAGCAGCGAGCCCACAGCTCAAACTCCAGCAGCAGCGAGCCCACAGCTCAAACTCCAGCAGCAGCAAGCCCACAGCTCAAACTTCAGCAGCAGCGAGCCCACAGCTCAAACTTCAACATCGTCGAGAGCAACCTTCGACGGTCCAACAGTTCAAAGTAAGATCGTTCTTTTACTCTAACGACTTTTGTAACTAGCAGCAGGCTCAAGATGGAGAGTCTATTTTTTTCTCAATCCGAGATAGCGGAGAGTATTAACAAGATGCTCATTAATTTTAAAAAGGATAGCGTAGAGCGTAAAACTTTTGATTATTGCCATAATAAGCTAAAGCAACTTGAGCAGCACTGGCAACGATTTGAGTTGAACAACGAGAAAATGGTCCCTTATGAAAGGTCAAACCATGCATATTTTCTAAACTTTGAGTATGACAAAACACGTGAACTTTACTTGACGATAAAATCTCTTATCAATAGCCGTCAAGAAGAGTTAAGTCAGCAAAGTCAGACTTCAACCTTTGAGCAATTAGGTGAAACTGGCGCTTCAATGCGACAGCCTCCGCAGCAAGTATCAGCAGCCCTCCGATTACTGTTTCGAGAGGATTATCTAGTAAGCTTGACGACATGCTCCACAAGCAGTCTGTCAATTTTAAAGCGTTTGAGCGAGCAGTAAATAACATAGATTTGGAGTCATTAGCTGACAAATGGGAATTTGAGGATGCTCTTCAAATTTTGCAAAACCGCTGGAGTACTATAGATAAATTTCATTGGGAAATCGTAGGCGAGTCCGATGAAATCCCAAATTATGAAGTTCACTTTACGAAGCATGAGCAGACGTATAACCGATTGAAAAAGTCCATTAATTTAAAAATGTGGTCTACCGCACACCACACTAAAGCAACTCCGCAAATGGACATCCCTGTGTTTATGGGGAATTTTAATCAATGGGTTTCATTTAAGGACTTATTTAATGAGGCCATAGACAAGAATACTGCATTGTCTAACGCTCAAAAAATGCAGTTCTTAAAGAGCAAGGTAAAAGGTGAAGAAGAGCGTTTAATACAGCATCTCCCAATAAGTTCTGATAATTATACTGTTTGTTGGGAAATATTAAATCATCGTTTTAATAACAAAAAGTTTATTTTTACATCGCACATAAATGTGTTTATGAATCTGCCTAATATACAGCAACAATCATTTTCAGCAATTAAAAAATTACATGATGTTACTTTAGAGAGTCTTCACGCAATAAAGAATTTAGGCATAGACATTAGCACGTGGGACCCTTTATTAGTGCATATTTTGTCGCAAAAGTTGGACGGTGAATCTTATTCTGAGTACATTGAGTCACTAAAAAACTCTCGGGAATTACCAGTACTCCAAGAGTTCTTTGATTTCTTGGAGAATAAGTTCACTAGCCTAGAGACAGCTCGTCGGCGACAAGATATTGTTCCAAGAAATCAATTATCACCTCATCAGCAAGCTAGTTCATCGGTTCCATTTTCTAGTAATAGAAAACCTTATTATTATAATAAATCGTACGATAGCAATTCGAAACCGACAAAAACAATTACGAAATCATTACACGTGTCAAAAAACAATTGTCCAATTTGTTCCGAAGAACATAATTTGTATAATTGCAATAAATTTTTAGAAATGCCGAACGATGTGAAACTAAAAACTGTAAACAACTTGCAATATTGTATCAATTGCATTTTTTGTCACAATGGAAATAAATGCTATTCGACAAAAAGATGTCGCAAGTGTTCTAAAAATCATCATACCGTATTACATGAATGCTTTGAGCAACAAAAATCAACATCCGGTGCTAAACAACAAAATTTTAATAAGCAACGTGACAATAATCAGCAAAATAGCGGAAACGTGCATGCATCTCAGCAAGAAATTAACGAAATTTTATTAGCAACTGCGTTGTTAAAAGTGACATCGGTAGACGGCTCACAGATAGTGTTACGAGCTCTGATAGATCAGGGTTCGCAATTATCCTTAATTACGGAAAGAGCAGCACAACAGTTAGGGATAAAGCGGGAACAATTTAATGGCGTAGTTTATGGCATTGGAGAAAAGGACAGTGGTTGTAAAGGAAAACTAAATTTAATTTGTCAATCACTGTATTCTAGCTATAAATTCAATGTTGATGTCTTAATCATGCAAAATTTAATAAAGAATTTACCTAACAAGTCCTTTACAAAGCCTTGTTGGGCACATCTAGAGCATATTAACTTAGCTGATCCTGAATTTTACACAAGTCGTCCTGTAGACTTATTGCTCGGGGCAGACGTGTACTCGCTCATCATGTTGGGTGGTACAATAAAGGATTCAAATACAGCATCACCCTTAGCTCAGCAAACGCAGCTTGGGTGGATATTGTGCGGTGGAATCAATACCTTTCACTGTAACGTTGTCTTAAACAATACAGAGGATATTCATCAATTCTGGCAGATTGAGGATATTCAGCAGCAAAGTGATATGTCAACCGAAGATCAGCATTGTGTTGACTATTACACCTCAACCACAAAACGATTAGAAAGCGGTCGTTATGAGGTTCGATTACCAGTTAAGCAACAGTTAAGTGAAAAATTAGGGTTATCAAAAGACATTGCCATAGCACAATTTAGGAATTTAGAAAGGAAGTTTAGCAAGAATGAGTATTTAGCACAGCAATATAAGCAATTTATTAGTGAATATGAACAATTAGGTCATATGAAGCCAATCACTTTTAGTAATAAGCAGCAAGAATGTTTTTTACCACATCATTCTGTTCAACGCGATGATTCTTGTACCACAAAGCTACGAGTCGTGTTTAACGCGTCAGCTAAAACCTCCACTGGATATAGCCTTAACGACCTTATGTACAAAGGTAACTTACAAAAAGACCTTCAGGAATTATTACTGAGGTGGAGGATATATCGCTTTGTGTACACGGCTGACATCGAAAAGATGTATCGCCAAATTTTTGTGGCCGAAGACGATCAATGTCTTCAACAAATTGTTTGGCGAGAACACTCAAACAAGCCAATAGCAACATATCAGCTGACTACAATATCGTACGGGACAAACTCAGCCCCATTTTTAGCGATGATGACTCTTAAGCAGCTAGCGTCTGATGAGCAGAAAGAGTTTCCAAACGCAGCCACAGTGGTATTAGTCCCAGCAAAAACGAGATTAATACCTAATAGCAAATCGGTTTCATTACCGAGATTAGAACTGTGTGCCGCGGAATTATTAACAAAACTTTTATCAAAAATAATAAGTACGAGTAGCTTCTCAAATAGCATTCAGCACAAGTTATACGCTTGGAGTAACTTCAAAGTCATTCTTAGTAGGATCCAAGGTAACCCAGACAGATGGAAACCTTTTGTATCAAATAGGGTGATTAAAATCACTAGCATTTTACCGTCAGATGTATGGCATTACGTATCAACTAAAGAAAACCCCGCCGATTCGGCAAGTAGAGGCCTCTCCACTTCACAACTAAAAGATTGTTTACTTTGGTGGCGAGGGCCATCCTGGCTGTCAAATGTCAATTTTGAGCCTAAGCAGGAGCTATCAAAATATACGACAGATCAAGAGATACGTAAACAACTCGTAAACGTTCAACAACACGAGTCTAATAATAGCATCATTGAATACTTGTTAAATAAACATAGCTCATTCATTAAAGTAAATCGTATTGTTGCTTGGTTATTACGTGCAATCGCACCGAATCGTAAGCAGAGACCGTCTTATATCACATTACTCGAGCTGCGCAAAGCAAAGTTAGCAATAATTAAATACGTACAGCGCATTGACTTTGAATCTGATATTGCAGATTTACTTCAAAATAAACAACTTAAATCTAATAGCAAACTTTTAAATCTAAATCCGTTTTTAGACAAAGATGGTATTTTAAGAGTCGGCGGTCGCCTTAAAAATGCTAACATTAGCTCAGATATGAAATATCCCATTATAATTTCATATAGCGGAAGATTAACAGAGCTTCTTATTCAGCAAGCACATGAGCTCACTTTCCATGGTGGACCTCGACTTAGCTTATCTATATTGAGGCAAAACTATTGGATAATTAAAGGTAATCGAGCAACTAAAAAACAGCTTCGTAACTGCGTAACTTGCAAAAAACAAGAGCCTAGAAAAATGAACCAAATAATGGGAGATTTACCGGATTTTAGAACAAATCCAGCACCCCCATTTTATCATACTGGAGTTGATTTCACCGGATTTGTTCGAGTGAAAGCCAACAAAGGTAGAGGTATAACTACATCTAAAGGGTATATCGCTTTGTTTATTTGCATGGTTACAAAAGCAGTACATATAGAGTTAGTTTCTGATCTAAGCAGTTTGTCATTTATAGCAGCTTTACGTCGTATGGCAGCGCGACGAGGCGCCCCGAAATATATCTATTCCGATAACGGAACTAATTTCGTGGGTGGCAATAAAATATTACAAGAAGAGCAGCAACAGCTAGAGCAAATCTTTAACGATTCTTTTTATAAAGAAATCACCGAGATGAGAATAGAATGGAAACGGACCTGTCCTAGCTGGCCGAGTGCTTCTGGTATATGGGAGCGCTCGATTCGAAGCCTAAAACAGCATTTAAAACGGGTCATCGGTGAGCAAGCCTTAACTTTTGAGGAATATAGCACCTTATTATCACAGATAGAAGCCAGCCTGAATACCAGACCATTATGTGCAATTTCTGAGGATATCGATGACATTGATTTTCTGACTCCAGCACATTTTCTAACAAGCCGTGCGGGTCTAACAATCATAGATACAGCTCAAGATGCTAGAACTAGATGGTATATGGTAAATAAAATGTTTCAGGATCTGTGGAAACGGTGGAAAACTGAATATCTTAGTCAGTTGTCTGTCCGTACTAAGTGGATAAAAGCGCATAAGAATATTGAAGTAGGAGACATGGTCACTATTCATGACGACAACATCCATTCTGGTAAATGGCCTGTCGGTCGGGTAGTAGAGGTTCACCCAGGAAAGGACGGAGTTGTCAGAGTAGTAACTTTAAAAACAAAAAATGGTTATATGAAGCGTCCAATCGTAAAACTATCGATATTACCTATTAATGAAAAAGTAGCGGACAAACAATGCCACCAAAATATCAAAGCTGTAAATCAACAAAGCAATATTATAATAAGCAAAAGCGAGCGGATTAGTAGTTGTACATCTATATTTAATCTTGTTCTAATGTTTTTATTTTTTATCAATATCATAACTTTATCTGAAGCGTCTTTTAATTTTACATCGTTTGCCATCAATCAAACATTACATTTTGATCCTCTAGGCAAAATGCAGCTTATTCGTGATAAGTGGAAAATCGTAACTTATTACGATATGTCGCCGTTCTGGCAGGGAGATATTGCTGTAACAAAATTTACTAAATATCTCGAGCAAACCTGCGATAAAATTAAAAATCAAAGCAATTGTCATATCATCACGCTGCAAGTACAACATGAGTATAACGAACTTCAATACTATAATCAGCTGTTATCGAATCAACAACATTTAAGTAGCTCGCGAATTCGACGCGGTCTTATAAACGCAGTAGGTTCATTATCTAATACTCTATTCGGTATACTTGATCAGGATTTCGCAAATAAATACCAGCGTGACATTGACCTAGTACGTAGTAATATGACCCATATCACTCAGTTGTATCAGAAACAAACATCAGTCTTAGAGGTAGAATATAACATATTAAAAAGAACAGAGGCGACAATTGAAAAGCAACATAAGATCATTAACAAACATCTCAATTATTTAGACAGCTTCACAAACACATTACAAAAAGAGTTTAATATAATGTCTATTCAACAAGACTTTACATTAGCAGCATTAGCAACAAACAATATGATTCAGAACTTAAAGCGAATACAAGATACGTTGCTAGACACAATGACTGAAATCTATCACGGTCAGATAAATCTTCATCTTTTGTCACCAAATCAACTTCAAGCTGAGTTGCAAATCGTGTCCAGTCAATTATCTAAGGAACTAGCATTGCCGTTAGATAATATTCAAACAAACCTGCACGCAATATATAAATTATTGAAAGTCAAAGCTAGAATGACCGACAAATATTTTATATTTGAAATTACCTTACCTCTGATTAGCAGAGACACGTTCCAGCTGTACAATTTGATACCAATACCGGTTCAAATTAACAGAAGCATGGTCATTGTAAAACCATTATCAGAATACGTAGCGATCAACCTTAGAAGAGATACCTATTTGTCAGCAAACCATAATGACTTCCAAAACTGTGAATATCAAGAAGATACTTACATTTGCCATCTACTGGGACCCGTCATGAGTCTGATTCCAGAAGAACAATTCTGTGAGAAAGTAGATTTATCGTCATGTAAATTAACAAAATCAAGCTGTGAAAATAGATGGATTCGTCTGCACGACCTTTCTACCTATTTTTACTTCTGTTGTGACTCATACTCTTTGAAGATTATGTGCGACAATGAACTACACACACGCCAAGTCAGCAAGGCCGGACTTATTCAGCTTACGAAGCAGTGCATTGTTAAAGGTCGTGACATCACACTTTACTCATATCAACAATCGGAAAGTACGCTGAATCTTAAGTTAAACGTTTTAGAAACCAAGCTTACGCCCATTGACCATATAGTCAATAACCTTACGCTACCTATCCAAAATATTGAAGCACTAGAGAGTGAGAGTTCACATATCAACGATTCTTTGAAGAATTTCGGAGAAGAAATTAAGTCTATGAAAGACTCAGTGCAGCAGACAGAGAGCCTTACTACGCATGATATTCATCTATATACAGTGTCGTATGGGCTGTTAGCAGCAGCAGTAGCAGCGATCCTGTGGTTCCTGTGTTGGAGGCGCAAGCACGGCAGTGCCGCGGTCCCTCCAGTACGCCCCGAAAGCATGCCCACTAGAGTGCAAGTGAGCATCAACCAAGCCGAACCAAGTCCTAGTGTTAGTGCGTTCGATGTACCTCGATCCGATAAAGGGATCACGAGTGATTGTGCGTGCAAACAGCGTAGTGAGCATAGCTTCTCTAAAAAGTGGTCTAGTTTGCGTCTTAAGAAGCGTGATACATCAACGTCTCCAATCGCGAAAAGACAAAATGGATTTTTAATAGCTAACTCAACCGTTTGAGTATCTGTATTAGTTAGTAACTATATTATATAACTGTATTGTTTTCATCTTGTTATTCATCAAAAAAATAACATTGTCTTAACCTTCATTAGCATAGCTCATATTCACGTAACTCTTTTTATTGTTACTAACTTAACTTACTTCATCTCATTTTCTCCCCTCGAGAGCATGTTCGATGCAATATTTACGATCGAACACCTTATTGCTGATCAAGCTATATAATACGGCCGCCTCAAGTGCGCGGCGACCTCAGTGCATATTCGGACAGCAACCGGGTGCATTCGTTCGTATTAGCAAAGCAAATATCATCC
Organism: Hypena proboscidalis; assembly: GCA_905147285.1. Taxonomy (NCBI): domain Eukaryota; kingdom Metazoa; phylum Arthropoda; class Insecta; order Lepidoptera; family Erebidae; genus Hypena; species Hypena proboscidalis. The sequence continues at coordinate 752,850 of LR990127.1, forward strand.
ATCGTCATCATTAGCATAAATTAGCACTAAACACTTTTATAGTAATAAACGGATTTACCGGGTTATCGAAGTGTTTGATTTAGCATCTACTTAGCAGCGTAGGTAACGTACCCTACACGGCTACTGCCGTTTAATTAAATAGAATATTTTTTTGGCAATTGTAGAAATAGAGAAGATATTGAATTATTGTTTTTTAGGGATTTTAGTTTAGAGATTGCTGCGCGTACCCCTTGATGCAACCTCGCGTACCCCTGGGGGTACGCGTACCACTAATTGGGAACCACTGATATAGAGAGAATAGATAAAAGTCTAGTTTCCTAGTTTATAATTAAAATAAAAAACAAAAAATAATCCATCCTCGCTAATCATCCGCAGATCTTCAAAAAACGCAGTAAGTTCACGAAACTGGCGATTATATAAATATGACATGAAGAAGAAGCAAAGGAGGCGTGAAAAAAATCATCCCACTTTCTATGTGACGGAAATACCCGAATTATTTTTTTCAAGATTTTACTCTTCCACCATCTTGACATAGTTAACATACATATCCTTGCAACTTTGAGGTTTCTAGCACTAACGTTTCGACGCTATGCTTCGGACAGACAGACAGACGGATAGTGCGAAACTATAAAGTTTCCTTGTAGGTACTACTACGGAACCCTAAAAAAGTGAACGCTAAACATTTTTTCAGTGTCCCGTAAATTTGTTTATTTGTACTCATTATTTCTTGGTTTTACACAGTCGATAGACGCTGTTGTAACGACAGGTAGTGTAAAGTCAACATAGCTTAACAGGGCGTTATATGATTTATAGTGGCTAATGATTACCCCACTTATCACATATTATGTAATACACACATGTTTAAATAGTGTAAAACATACACTGCTTAGACATGTAACACAGTCATGCCAAACTAGTGTAGTAACTATTTACTTTCGCACTAAAGTTTATACCGTTTAAGGAAACGGCCCTGTTGACTCACTGACGTTACGTGTACTTTCCAATACCCAAAATACCCTTCAACTGTATTAATACAAATACCTGACCTTCCAAAACAAGAAAAAAATAGATTACGAAATAAGTAGAACCAAATTCGCAAACTTAACCTGCGATCCCAAAACTATCGTGCCCCAATAAACTTGGGAATACTTGAAAACACACTGTATACGGCAAAAATAGTTGATAAGAAACATGTACCGACAAATGACGATACTTTTTTCGTTCAAGATTTGTGGGAGAAAAGAGTGAAGAGGGTAAAAATACAGCTCTGAGAGTTAACTCCTATCTGAACGGTATTTACCGTCTTAAGCCATAACAAATTGCCCATAGTTTTACCATCAAATTAAGTAAGGTTTTATTGTTTGAAAGATGTGCATGGCTTTTGAGGGTAAGGAAGGCAGCAATACCACTTTTGCATTGGATAATAATAATGATTAGACTACTTACTTAAAGCAAGAACAGTTTTGTTTATTCGTGGTTAAAAACTAAACTTTCTCGCAGCTAATTTGCGGTTCAAAATTGGAACTGCATAGCATTTGATGGCATGGACTAGGAGTCACAAATGTTTGACAAAAGATTTTAACTACTACTGTCGCAAACTCTGTGCCATAAACGTGAATTCCGTCAAAGCACATAAAATACTATGCAATTAACGCCCGAAACACTAATGTACTTTCAGAACCGCATACATCGTTATTCGCACAATGCTTTCACATTCTATTTCTTTTTAGCTTTTTGTCTGTGAGCAAAAATCCTTCTATGCCAGCTAAGTTTTAAAATCGACATAAATTTTAATTCTGCATTTGAAATAAGAACGCGCGCTAACGGTTATTGTCACAGCGCACATAAAACAGCGGTACATGTCCGCTCTGTGTCTCGTATGATTTGTAGTTCTTATTGCGACATCGCGTACTATGTTCTCCAATTTTTATTTTCTTTTTGTAGGAATTTATAGGGCACAGCTTAAAACAGCCAGTTCTTTATTCGTGTGTTAAATACTCAGAGCAATAAGCCAACCGGAGGCGTCATTGTCAGGCAAAATGAAAAAGAGTGCGGCTTTTGCACTTTATATAGAACTAGTTGTCAAGTGTAGTGTAGTGTCAAGTGAGATTAAGCTCCGCAAATTTAGAATCATTTTGTATAAAGTGCTTTGTAATGTCTAAGGAATATATTTATTAAAAAAATTGCGTATTAATTATGTGCTCTTTAGTTGCACATAAAAAATAACAATATTCTATTTTAAAATGGAAGGAGAAATACTTCATTACCATTATTAATTAATTTCGCTTAAGATTATTTTGTCACCTTTACTTTCAACCAGTCTCACGATTTCCAAAGTTTCGAGTAAATCAATTTGCATTTTAATTGTATATTTAGACTTGACTTTACAAATAGTACTTTAACGACTTTTTTATTATAGTAAATATTTACTTTTTCTTAGAATACCAACATTTCTAAGTGATTTTAACATTGAATTAATGTAAACACTGTAAAATCTGAAACTAAGTACATAATAACAAAATAACATAGAAAAAAAGCACTGTTTTAAGTGAAATTATTTGCATTTTAAAATTAGAACGGCAAATAAAGTCTATAAAATTGCTCTCAATGGACTTACTTATTCTTAGTTGTTTTGAGAGCCTATCAGCATTTTAGGGCAGTTTCATAAAGTAATTTTAACTTGAAACAAAATAGACTTACTATTTAAATTTTAAATATGTTAAAATACATGATTGCTATGGACTAAAGTACATAATATTTATTTAGGTGGTATTTGGATGGCAGATCACTACACTTCACAGTAATCTTGCTGATTTACTTTGAATTCTGTTCTGTGTAATGTGTAGGTGTGTTTAGTTCAAACATCATCCACAATAGTACTCGGTTCCTTTTATGCCAACCAAGCTTTGATTAAACAATTTCGTTGCGCTCCCAAAATAAAGTTTTTAATCTTCGGTTGTGCAGGATATGACGTCACAGCGAATTGGGGCTAAACAAAGACTCTGAAGTGGATTCTTTTTTTAAATTTGTTTTAAGGATTCCGTAGTACATACAAGGAACCCCTAAAAGTTTCGACATGTCAGCCTGTCTGTCTGTCCGAGCCATAGCGTCGAAACCGTGCGTGTGTGCTTGAAAGCTGAAATTTTACATGGTTATGTTAACTATCTGATTATTTTTATGGCATTTAGCTATGCTTAGCAAATTATACTAAGAAACAGTTGAAAAAGATATGGGACCGGCAGGATTTGAACCTGCGACCTTACTGAACACCGGGCAGTCGCTCTTAGCCATCCAGCTACGGTCGCCTCTTACCGGAACCCTAAATTTCTCAACTGTATGATACGTCATTTCGTGACGTCACGTTCATCCATTTGTTCCTATATTAAGTAGGATACAAACCGGTGTGCAGTAAGGTCGCAGGTTCAAATCCTGCCGGTCCCATATCTTTTTCAACTGTTTCTTAGTATATGTTAACTATGTCGAAAAGTAGTTGAAAAATCTTAATAAAATCATAGTGATATTATATGTAATAATAAAATGCAGCTACTTGGAATAGTTCGTACATAATAAAAAACCTTTGATAATAATGACTTGTATGAAGTTATGACTTGTGCAAATAGCCAACCTCTTTTAAGTCCAAACATGTTAGTACGACTAGCTACGGGATCCTATTGCGCGTGGCACGACACGCATTTGGCCAGATTTTTTAATTTTATGGGCAGTTTGTGAAGGATCGGATTTGGGTGGCGTATTTGACTACACAAATATGTTACTGGCTGGATTTTGGCTTTCACGCGTGAAAACGCAAGGGGTCTGGACTATTTTTGGATCGCTTTTTTGTACTTTTAGATCAAAAGCGCTAAACAAAAAAGCGATTTTTTTCAATCTGAATGACGTGGCAGATTTTAAATAAAGGCATTCGAAACAATGATAACATTGACACCTTTTACCTTTAAACATAACATAACATAATATCACGCCTATATTACCCAGAAAGGTGTGGCAGAGGTGTACAACGCCCATATTTCTTCTGTTATGTTTTGGTCCCATGAGATAGGGGTTGAGCTTATCGCCATCCATCGGGCACGATTCCAACTCCGTGAATTGGCTGATGGAAAGTTCCCAAATAACACTTTTTCCGACCTGGGAATCAAACCCGAGACCTCGCGGTGAGAGGCGCACACGCTAACCACTAGTCCATCGAGGTAGTCAACAGTCATCGAGTCAGTTTACTTATAAATAAACGCTTCTTAATTTAAGCCTCTTAGCATTTGCTTAGGTATTCGTTATAGGTTAATTGAAAACTAAGCAACCAACACTAGCTATAACAAGTTAAGACGCTCGCTTAAATTAAAAACAACGCCGGCACTAGAAATAACTCCGGTGCCGTGGAAGTGTTTGTTACATATCGGTGCTAACATGTGCCATCGACCCGTGACCTCAATCACTCCACGAGGCTTGTTTCGCAATCGTTACCAACTCAAGCACTAGACGCCGAATCAGCACTAGAGTCATCGACTGGTTGCAATTAACCCCACTTATTCGACCCCACTTTGGAGTAGTATAAAAAGGCATCTGAAGACAGAAGACAAAATTAATTACGTAGAATAGTTGTAAGATAGAATGTAGTTCCTCACATCGGACTCATTCATCTTTAGGTTAGATAGATAGAATGTAGTTCCTCACATCGGACTCATTCATCTTTAGGCTAGTTAGATTAAATAAGTATAATAAATCTCATTTTAAGTCATTCTAGTTTCTTCTTGCACCCCTCCAGCTGCGACTTACATAATTGGCGCAGTCGGTAGGATACTCGCGGGGTTAGCTAGCTTTCGTGGTCATTTCTTTATTGTAAAGAAGATACATCAATGGCAGCACTACAACCCGGGGGACTTCCAAGTCGCCGCTTCGAGTATCCAGAATCTACATGAAGCCGCAGCGAGGGAGTATCCGAACATTGATACCGCACAGAAGCCAACTAGATTGTAAGTACCTTAGAATCGTTCTATGGTTGCTTCCTTTTTATCCCTAAGTTATCCTTAAGTTATCCTTAATTTCCACCAAAATGTTCCATTCAAGGAATTCTGGTACACCCTCTAGACTAGGTAGTCCTAAATTCAGGACAAAGATACTGATAGTGTAGAATTATAATAATTAGCAAAGTAGAATAGTGAATAATAACATCCATAGAAATAGTTAATATACATAGAAATAGTTTATCTCAAGGCTTCCATCTTGTAACCGACCTCGTTAGCAACCTGTAATTTTTTTTTATATTTTTCTAGTAACATACTCAGTTTTCACATTATATAGACAGTTCATTTCATACAAAATAATTACTGTCCCGCAGCTCGATGATAAAAACTCATTACTGTGAATTTAAAATAAAAAAGTGCAATTCATCAGACGTTATATTGTAGGTACTACTTGTGAATACTTACTTTACTCAAGTTACATTTAACATACGTTGCAGTTTTAGAAAGAAGCATTGTTGCAAGTAGGGTTGACACAATGTTAGTTTTGATTTATTTAGTTTTGACATAATTGATTATTAACAGCGATTTTAAAGTTAAAATGTAATAGGTAATCTTTTTTCTAAAATCAGAATAAATAATATCTAATACAATTTATTTATCTTTTTAAGAATTAGATCGATAGTTTAATGCTGATTTCAGAATCCATGATAGGCAGTAAATGATTTTACATGAACTTACTGTCCTGCCTATGAAGTAAAGAAGTGTACTGAATCAATTGTAATAATAATTAATTAATAGGTCGAGTCGTTTTTACAGAATTTAATACAGAATTGTTTTAATTGTAATAGTTTTGACAACCCTAAACATTTCATTGTATTTTGTTCGAATCAGGTTTCGTCGACCACTATCATCACGACTATAATAGTATTGAAGCTTAGCTGTGTTACTCAAACCATCATGAATATAATGAATGCCATCTTACTGTTATAGTTTGCTTAAACCCTAGCTCATTATAATGCATGCCAAAAGTAAGCAGTAGGCAATACATCTAGCCCCTTAAAATGGATTATATTAATACCCTTTTATAGCTCAGAATTTAATTACATCATTTAAAATAATCTTTCCAAAATATCAATTTAATGTTATAATAAAATCTATTTTAAAATTCTTATTTAGTATAATTAATTAGTACATTAAATAAAACTTATAATTAAACTATAACTATTATATTCGACTCTTACCGCCCTGAAAGCTTTAGTCTATGGCTTAGATTAAATTAACTTGCAATTAGTTCAATTACAATCATTTTTAGCATATCTAATGCTATTAGTTACAATAGCGTCATAAAACGCAATAAAATATGATAATCTTCAAAAAATAAGTTAAATCCACCTAATAGAAAACTATTTAATTAAATTATTCATTGTCAAGTACTCATAGAGTAAAATGAAGTAATTGCGAAATTAAATAAAATATAATATATTATAATTAAGTTGTATTATGTATAATAAGTTAATAACTTTAAATTCATTTCTATTGAATAAATTAATATGTCAGATATTTTTTTTGTATATCAAGTTTTTTTAAATCAGTTTATTTCATTATCACTAAACTAACTTTACTAAATTTAATTAAGATTTATTTCTTCATGCCTACAGAATACATTTAAATTTATTTGAAATATAAATAATATTTTTTAAATATCATTTAGTTCATTTTAAAAGATAAAAGAAATAATAATACCTTAAATATATTTGTACGACTATTTAGATTGATTTTATATCGAATTTATTAAGTATACCCTTTTCTTTATCACTTATTAATACAATCCAACAAATAAGAAATTTATGGAAAAAAAAAACCCCTGCAATACAATATAAATAAGATTATATTAATTCTTACATTTCTTTTTATTCGAATAAAATTAGGAAAAATGTATATTAATAATTAATTGTAGAATTTCTATTAAAATCTTCAATCGAGAAGGAAATAATTGAAACATAGAAGGTTACACTTTGAAATAGTCCAAAGTTGTAAAATTTGATAAGGCTTTAATAAATGAGTCAAATTAACATAAAAATTAAAATTATATTGCATGTTCAGTACGGATCCCTAATGAATATCAACGACATAGCAATGTATGAATTCACTATGAATTATAATTAACTAGAATAGCAGTGCCGATTTAGCACCATGTGCAAAAACGTCCGTACATGAAGCATTCGCCGATGCAGCAAAAGTGCAGGTGTGCCGATGACGCACATCGATTGCCGACATAGTGAATTGATTTTTTTGTATTTTATTTAAATGTTGGATTGTCATTGATATCCATTGCATGATAATTTTTATTTGATTTATTAAAATAATTAAGAAATTAAACTTATTTCAAAAACAGTGATTGCTAAAACGTAGTAGGTATTTTATAAAAAAAAGAAAAATATTTTTTTTCCCCAAGCAAAAATAACTGATTTTACTAAATAAAAAAAAAAATATATAATTATATATTATATTTATCACTGAAATCATTTTTGAAATAGAAGTGAGCTATTCATATTATGAATTTATCAAAAAAAAAAAAGGGATGTAATATATATATCTTACATTTAAATTGGCTTTTATATCTACTGATTATTAGTTAAATTGAAATTAAAATAAATATGGAGAAGGGAGATTAATTTAAAAATTTGGCTTTCTATAATTATATCAATAGTATTAAAAATCGTTATATATAGTGCAGTTTGGTTAAACTGGAATAAATATATTAGATAATAGAATTAAAACATATATATGTCACAAAGCCGGGAATGGGCGGCATTTCCTAAATTAAATCGGCTGTTTGTTCAATAACTATTACATTCAATAAAGTCTCAAAAAGAAAAAAAAATCAAATTACAGCATATAATTATTTTCTGTTTTATTCATTGAAATAAAATTTTAATAATATTGTAATAGGAAGTGATTAAAAAAATAAATTTTATGTATAATATAATATGTATGTACTTAAAATTAATATTAAATTTATAAATTATAAAAATATATTTTATATTATTTAAAATACTTCTGTATTTTCTTTCTGTGACCGACGGTGACGTAGTTTTGAAATAATTTTGCTAATTCTTAATAAATTTTTCTATCCATTTCATAAGTAGGTAACGCCTCTCTATATCACTCATTTTAAACTCTGAGATTTGATGTTTTAGGTGATAACTGTAGTATAACATAAGTAGCAGTAGTTATAATGTCGCAGATAGCCTTACCTAGAAACCTATATCTAACATAAATTATCCACAATACCTAATAGAATTAACCTATTCCTTTTGCCTATCCTCACTCCACATAGCAATTCATGAACTATATTCTAAGTACATAGAGACAGAGAGTCTGAAATAAAATTTATGGTATCCCTGCAATGCATCAGAGATGTAATGGATCGATGGTCTTCATGAAGATAATTTAGAAGATAACTTCGAGTCATCAAGCCACAGCGCAACATCGTCCAAACTCATCACCAATAAAACCTGAAAGAAGAAGCTTTTGAATAACTCGACGAGATGCGATGCAAATTTGCAATCCATTTATAACCCCTTAGTACATACCAAACGAAATTATTCTAAATTTTTGGCAAGGATATTTTTGGGCTTTATCCTGCAGCAGCTCCTTCCGCCTCATACGGGATGTTCAGATCTTCCAGTTCCACTTCATCCAGGGCAGCAAGTAATAAGTGGCATCGAAATATGTGTACCAGCCCCAAAGACACAGTCAGCAATATTTTTTCAATTAAAATGATTGCTGATCTGTTATACCAAGAATTTGCAAAGAAACTACAAAATATGCAAAGGCCTTATTGCGACACATAGAAACCAGCGAGCCACGCGCATACAAAACTGCTATCGAGCCGATCCCGATGCACACTTGCAAAACTGATGACAAGCCGTAACGTGAGGTTCGCCGTGCGTCATTTTCCACCGCAAGCGAACAAATTATGAAATACCTATTGCATAGTTCAGCACTATTCTCAACTTTGTCTTCAAATAGTTGCTGTTCTGAGGGTGGAGATGTTACATATCGGTGCTAACATGTGCCATCGACCCGTGACCTCAATCACTCCACGAGGCTTGTTTCGCAATCGTTACCAACTCAAGCACTAGACGCCGAATCAGCACTAGAGTCATCGACTGGTTGCAATTAACCCCACTTATTCGACCCCACTTTGGAGTAGTATAAAAAGGCATCTGAAGACAGAAGACAAAATTAATTACGTAGAATAGTTGTAAGATAGAATGTAGTTCCTCACATCGGACTCATTCATCTTTAGGTTAGATAGATAGAATGTAGTTCCTCACATCGGACTCATTCATCTTTAGGCTAGTTAGATTAAATAAGTATAATAAATTTCATTTTAAGTCATTCTAGTTTCTTCTTGCACCCCTCCAGCTGCGACTTACATAATTTGTTCACAAACATACATTCCACACACGCAAAGCACACCCAGAGTCAAAACAAATCTGTGCGGATCACAGAAAGATTTGTCCCGTGTGGAGATCGAACCCAGAACACCAGCACAGTTGAAAGCGGTGAGGAACATTACACATATTATCTAAAATCGCTAAGCAACAAACATGATTTAATTTTCGTACAACGTCCAAAGATTCCGCCATCTGTGCTTCGAATATCTATACTATACGGGTTTTGTGACGTCACCGATCCGTACTTACTCCACTGGCCCCAAACTCTTTCCGACTATTGAACTGAAAACTCTCTGAAACTAGACTTAGCTAACGGCACTTCATAAAAAGTCCGAGATTCGTCCAAACCAACAGAACAATTTAAGTGTAGCTTTGTTTTATTATATACCCTCTCTTGAGCACAAGCTTAATTGCAAATGAGAGGGGGTAGGTAAGGTAAGATAAGGTTCCGCGCGGCTTTGACCTAGCCAAGGGTTCTTAAAGCCTTGGCTAAGTCAAAGCCGCGCGGATCGTTTGATCTTACAGGTTAAGCCATGCCAACCATGCTCAACACGGTCGGCCGTTGGATGGGTCACCATCTAAACATAACGAGCCTTCCGCTCTGCTTCGGAAAGCACGTTAAGCCGTCGGTCCTGGTTGCTTTTTAAAGGCCAAAAAGACTTCTAACAAGTCCAACAAAGATTATCGTATCACCTCGTACTGGGTTGGAGAGATCTGATGCCGTCGCTCTACATAAAATACTTTTTTTCAGCTAAATTCGTTAGGCAAGAAGCCAACCCCAATGTAGCTAACTGAAAAAAGGTCTCGGCAGATGGTGATGATGATGAAAATGGTTAGACCATAGGCACCCCACTATAGGTTATAAAAATTATCTTTAAAAAGACCAATCTAAACGGTAATACGGCTTTGATTTTTCGCCGAGACCTTCGCCTTGACAGTTGGTTTTCCATCCGGCAATCACTGCTTTTCCCTGATAAATGTAACCGGATTACTCCCAGACACAAACTTTGACAAAAACCAGGTGTCTTTCCCCATTTTTTTCACCTAAACTTCCCAAAGAACCAAGGTCCTATTAAGAATTTTATTTCCACGATTTATCATTCAGGAGATGAAATAGGGTGGAAATTCGTTGATAAGTGGAAAGCCATTACTTCAGCCAGGGTTTTGGAAACTCTTATATAAATCATCAATTAAACTCCGGGAACTTATCCATCAACGTGATTTGAAATGGTTTATACTACGGGGAATACTTTTTTACTCAATCATAGATGAAATTGGTGCCAAGACACTGGTGAAATTTCTACCTTAGGAAACTTATTGTTTGTTCCCGTGGTAAAAAATCTTCAAATTCGTAACATTATAATAAAATTTATCCTAATTATCAAAATTTACCAATTACGTTTAGGATCCATCGTCCATGGTTATAATAATTATGTTAAGAACACCATGTCAAAGTTCAAAATAAAACGGGCGTTCACTATCACCACTGTTTTCTCGACCGAAATATTTCCTATATGGTCTGTATTCAAAAATAATATCTGCCGACCGCGGCACCTCCCACGTGATACGTTGATAAAAATAACCTCTTGTTTTTAAACAATTTCTTTAACAATGTTCATCCAGATCCGCCCATTTGTTTTAGAGTCTATTTGGTACAAACAAATGAAAATTCTATCCTCTTTTTATATTAGTTATAGGAAAGTAAGTACTAAAAGATTATCAAAATTATTTTGTCCTCTTCTCACCACCTTCACCAATTTTCAAAGGTTCCATTGACATTTTACATTTTGAATTAGCCTTAAACATACAACTTTTCTCTCACAAAAGAATTCGCCATTAGAGACAAGATCTGTTCTCGCGTTGTAAGAAATATGTCTTAACAGCCTCCAAACTTTGCTCCACCTCTAATGGACAGTGTTGTAACCTTGAGTGTTGTGTGAAGGGATGGGAAAAGAAAAATCGATTGTTTTATTTTACTTATGACTAAAGAAAGAAATGACAATTCATTGAGTGCGTCTCGACAAAACACGATGCTGCATTTTTTAGATGGTTTATAAAAAATCATTTCAGTTATAAGACTTTTCTTAAAAGTAAGTATAACAAATAACAATAATAACGTCCTTCAGAAAGAACATGTACATAGTACACAAAACCGGCGAGCATGTATGACGAGATGTTTGAATGTTGAGGAAGCGAAGGAAGAAGTATGTAAGGAACGAAGCACATGGCATTCCATCGTGTCTGTTTTGGGCTACCCCCGTGGGGTAAAGACGTGATTTAAGTATGTATGTAACAAATAAAGAACAATGAAACATAAATAAGAAATTAATTGAGCAAAAAAACAAATTAATATAGCATTTTTGTTGAAGATGCTTCTGCCAATGATAACAATAACACTATATTTTTATTTCAAAGAAAATAATCATAGTTACTTGCGCTTAAAAATTTTGAAGTAAAACAACATTTTCTAGACTGTACAAATGACTCGCAAAAGTTTCAACGTCTGTTTCTGATTTGAAGCACAGTTGCCGAGGCTGCGTTGTTTTCCTTTTTGCTACTTTTGGATAATTCACTGGATAATAAACAGCTCTTGGTTTTGACTTTTGAAATTAGGCTTTCAGGCACCGTCGGAGATAACACGTAAAGTATGAAAAATTATACCTAGTTAAGAGTTTTCTTCTTTTATTGTACTTCGCCGGTATGAATGGAAAATTACTTTTAAATGCGTTAACTTTGACACCTGAATAAGCTACGTTAGGTTTTACACAGAATACCAAAGATCATTAATGTCAAAAGGTTTTTAGTACATGCTCTCTGCAGAAAAATAATATTATACTATAATATAATACTAAACAACGAAGGTTTGTCAAATCAAATGATTATATTGCCTTTAAGCGCATTTCAATAAATTCTCTTAAAATTGAAACTGATTTTGATAGTCCGCACGTATTTACGAAATATATCCACATTTGAGGCACACACAACGTTTCCGCAAACTGCAACTGTCAGTTGACAAATCGCCACCGAAATTGTGCGTTAATCGAATTCCATTCGGCTCGGCGTGCACCCCAAATCGAGGGGTAATTTATCGCGGCCATCACATCACTGACCCAAAACCCGATATCGTTCCCAAGACGATCATTTTTACAAGTTTTACCCCCTCCTTCCCTTGCGGTGACAACGCTCGAAGATCGCATCACAAAATCGTTCTACGCATACAACGGCAGGCCATGAATCTTTGTCCAAGTTCCCGACAGATGATAGAAAAACTTTGTCTTTTCAACACTCATAAACGATTATGATTAATCATCCAGTGTCTCGGGATTAAAATGACAACCGAAAATGAGTAAAGTCGTCTCGCCTCACAGCGCCGTGAGATAGAAGGCATTCTCGTGATAAAACCCAGAGTCGAGATGTCTGTGGAGATAGGGAGTGCTTATGTCACTGAATAAAAGCTTCTAGACAGAAATTGGCGTCCGTAAAACCAAGGACACTGAGCCTTAAAAGCCTGGATTCGAGTTAAGTCAGAAATTTTTTTCGGATTGTGTATTTTGCTTATCAAACTTAAATGAGAAGAAAAATGGAAATTGCTAAAGATTTATCAATATAATTTATTTAATTGTGTTTTCATTAATATTTTTTGTTTCTTTAAGTTAATAATAAATTATAATAATAATAAATCTTTAGTGTCACTTAGGTCTCTTTATTGATTTGGATTCCCTGGGCCCTAGCACTAGTGTAAACTGTGTCGCAGGTGCCAGAATTAATAAAGAGAGTTGATAAAATACATTTGCTTAAACATAATTATAGAATAAGTAATATTGTTTGATATTTGAAGCTTACACTCATGTTCTAAAACTGTTTTCTCTTTGATAATATGTAAATACCATGTAACAATATAAATATTTACATAAAATGTTGCTATATATATGACAACATATATACATAGACATATATATGACAACAACATATTGACGTGAGATGAAATGAACGAGGATGGAAATGATAACATCCGAGCTTTTCTCTTATCTGACGTTTATGCGACAGCTACAAGGAACCTTGGACCGACTTGTCATTTTTGTTTGCTTCCACGTCGTATTAACACAACGCTTTATTATTCAGCCTCAATGTTGCCTTAGAAACGTATTTTCTTAATCGCAAAAAATCCGAACTGAATTTAGTCTACACTGTTTATCTCATAAAACAAAGATGGTTGGTGAGCAACGCGATGACAATCGTGATTTATATCTTTGGTGTATAATAATAGCAGCCCTTAATGCAAATAAATGTCCCACTGCTGGTCACGGGCCCCTTCTCATGAGAAGAAAGATTAAGCCTTAGTCTACCAAGCTGGCTAAGTGCGATTTGGTGGACTTCACACACCCTCGAATACTTTAAGGCATCCTCAGGTACACAGGTTTCCTCCTCGATGTTTCCCTTCACTGTTAGCAAGCGATAATTTTCATGATTAATACAAGCATATGTTCCTAAAGACGAATCTTTGGTAAATACATACCTACTGTAAAGTCTGACAAGTAGTGATGGTGATCCATAATAGACAATAAGTTTCAATTTCTAACCACACCATGAACATGTCATTAGATAATAATTATGTGTGTTTTTATAGGAGATGTGACTTCAAAACTAACGAAACTTATGTTGATCTGCATATAGAAAAAAATATTTCATAATTACTATTCACACAGATTCAAAAAAAAAATTTGTTTAGGAACACGATCAAAACCCTTAACACAAGTTCCCGCCTCAACCAGCTCGGAAGAGGCGAGTAATAAAAATATTCATTTATAATCAGGGTCTGGCCGTTAATCCCCGACTCAATCAGGCTCCCCCGTGGTTTCTCTCATATTTTAATGAGGTACAGCAACAAATAAAAGTGCCGTAAACGCTACACGAGGCCGTAAAGGAGCGTTGTAAAGTGGACTACGCTTGAAGTTGAGATTACTTCATCTCGAGATACAATTGAAATTGTTGTTTTGATAGCAGCAAAATTAAAGTTTCACCGTTAACCGACAGTTTTCATGTATTTGTTAAAGTACATTCTTTTATACAATTAACTTACAAAAACCAATTTATTGAATGTTCACGATAGACATTCGATTTCGTGCAATTATTTTATTCTGAGAAAATTTTTTGGAATATTTTTATTACTCGTGGCTGTTTTTTTGCTACCTGTGTGCCGATGAGCGGTTGTATATACTACAGTGTTCAGGCAAAAGTATTAATTTAGATTTTTGATTATGATATTGAAAATTACTCAATTACAGCACGGAGTACAGTTTGGAACTGTTACCAGTAGATGGCGATAGTTTACCTCTATCACATAACAAGTGAAATGTGGGTGTTACTGCCACATTCATTCAATTTTATGTAGTATATTATTAAAACTACTTTACTGCACAACGAAAGGTGTTTTAATAGTTTCTGTTAAGTGATGCTCAACTAGCTCATAAAGCACAATGTAAACAAATACAAGTCAGGTTTAATTACTCGGCAATGCTTGACCAAAACTTCCGCCAAGTAATGGAGAATATTAAAATTAGATGGTAATGACTACGTACATACCGAGGATGTGGTTATATTAATTGTATAATTATTATCTATATAGTTTTGAATTAATATAAATATCGCTGTGGTTGAAGATAAACTACTATGGAACTCCAAACTCAATTGGTTATAAGAAGTTTCGTCTTATTTTGTACATCTGCACTTTTAATAAAATAGCTGTTTTGTAAAATCATATTTTGGATGCTTAAATTATTTGTCTTTTTAATGCTATTGCAATTAATTACCTTGCGTGCGCCTTGCCAGCCTTGCCAAGAAACGTATAGCAGCGCTGTACTTACAACAATATTATTCCAAATCCCATAGTGAGTTTTATTATATTTTTTATAAGTCACTACACACTATTCAAACGAGCCTAATTAGTATTTCCAGCCTTCATACTATATAGCCTTTTTATCATGAATCTAAGAAGCATAAACATAAAACCTTTTCATTCAGAGTTTAGCATAAACACTAAGGCATTTTAATTAGGAGGGTAGGCTTGGCCTTCGCGGAGGTGCGAGGGGAGGGGGCTATCTGATTCATCTAAGGAGATAAGTCAGAAAAGACCCTAACTCTGTGCCACTAACTTATTTCACTTTATTTTGAATACATTTGAGTATCCATTTGTTAGTTAGACAAAAGTTGGACACAAAGTACCGCGCCTGGAATATTTCTTTATCCTTATTTTTAGCGGATCACACAAAGAATTGTCTTATGTGGGAATCGAATGTACAATGCCAGCCTAGTAGAGAGCTGTGAGGCGATTATTTAAAGCTTAAAATCACCATCCGTGAAATCCTTATAATATTATTAAGACCAACGTAACACTTCGCTGCTGAGAACTCTATAAAATTTATATTATTTGAGAATCGACCTACAAAATATTTAACAGATATAACGTTTATGTTTTTTAACTTATATTTATAAAGGTGTCTTCTTCTTCTTCGTCGTGTCGATGGCTGAGTCAAATTTTATTTTGACTAGCCATCGTGGTGAAAGGATTAGCCAATTCGTTTTGGAGAACTCGCGAATTGCCCAGGGTGCGCCGGACGTAGGAGATCGTTGTGTACGTCACTCGGGGAGGCTCCTTTCATGCACCCCCATAAAGGTGTGATATAATGTTACTTAAAACATAGACAGGTAGTTCTGAAAAATAATGTCAAGAGAGATCGTTGGCACAGGTCCACAACTGGACATATTTTATGTTTTATGTCATTCTCTGTTTATACTGATATTTCAGTGAGGTAAAATATAGTCCAAAATTTCAGGCTATCTACAGTTTTATAGTTCTGCAGGCACTGTTAGACTTTTACGAGTTGCGGAATGGGCTAGCAGCTAAACATGTACGGGAAGTTTTACCCGTGCTCCTGAATTAAAATGTGAAGTTTTTTTGAAAAAGGCTCTATGCAAACGAATGCGCTACATGAAAAACAAATAAAGACGTATTTGTGTTGTTTTTGATTGGGTTTTGTATGTTCATTTATCCTTTTTACATCAAAAAGACAAAAGGCATATTATAGTTGAAGATGGAGTGAATTTTCAATTACCAAATTTATGCATTTATCTTAATTATTTTAACATAATTTATAAAAACAAATTAAAACACTTAATAGCCGAGCAAATTTTTCAAAATCGAATATATTTTCAAGTAAGAAATAAAGCACACAAACTGTGTTCAATGTTATTCAAATAATGGCATCAATCAAAAATTCGATTACACTCTGTAATTTAAATGTGAATGATATTAAAATTTAAATCAAATAGAGAGTAATAACCTCATTACTGGCATTGCTAGAAAGGTGAAAGTACATTGCAGTAAGATGTACCTATTCTCATACTTCATAGTGTACATACTTAGCGTTGAATCAACCAAACTGTACGAAATGACTTCATCCATAGTCTAAAATTACCAGATAGGTATATTATACAAAAGCTTGTTCGTATAAATACCAAACACAGACGGGACTTTAATTACCTTCAGATCAGATTAAGTACATAAATATTGTATCAATTCTTAACTGTTATATCATCCTAGTACCCAAGTACGTCTACATGTCGGGCTGTATTTGCAAAGCAATACATCTCAAAAAGCTTTTAGATACCACACTCAACCCATTTAAAATCTAGCCTCAAAGTTTGAACTAGACAGTTTATAAATAAAACGTAGAAAAGAATCGCATTACGTTCGTATAACAAAAGTGTCATTACACAAACTGACTATACAAACACGAGTATTACTAGAAGAGGCCCGCGGGACACATTTGTTACAATTGAATGGTATAATGTCACATAAAAATAGCAAATGACTAATAGATATGTTTCTGAAAGGTCTAGTTTCAAAACGTATGATATTATACTAAGAAACAGTTGAAAAAGATATGGGACCGGCAGGATTTGAACCTGCGACCTTACTGCACACCGGGCAGCCATCAAGTTGAGAAATTTAGGGTGCCTGTAAGAGGCGACCGTAGCTGGATGGCTAAGAGCGACTGCCCGGTGTGCAGTAAGGTTGCAAGTTCAAATCCTGCCGGTCCCATATCTTTTTCAACTGTTTCTTAGTATAATTTGCTAAGCATAGCTAAATGCTATAAAAATAATCAAAGTATGGCATTATATGGTTAAGAGACAAAGGTAAGAGGAGCTCGTGGCTAAGTCGAAGCCGCATAAACCGTTTGATTTAGCAGGCTAACCGCGGTCGGTCGTGGATTGGTGACCATCTTAACAACAATTTGACGACCGGATGGCGAAGTGGGTAGTGTACCTGCCTGCAACGCCGAGGTCGTGGGTTCGATTCCCACTTAAGACAAATCTTTGTGTGCATGAACATGGGGGTTTGTCTTAGTCTGGGTGTTTCTATGTATAATAAGTATGTATTTACAAAAGAAAAGTATATATATGTATTAGTATCAGATATTCTAGTACCCATATTACAAGCTCTGCTTAGTTTGGGACTAGATGGCGTTGTGTGTGAGTTGTGAAATATTTATTTAAAAAAAAAAAAAAAAAAAAAAGTTTTCCTCCGTGCCTCAAAGAGCACGTTCAACAATCGATCCCGGTTGCCATTTAAAGATCGATGGCAGTCAGTACGGGTAGTCAGAGGCCGGCGAGTCTGACAACTAGTTTCACTAGTCAATGAGTATCGTATCACCTCGTCCTGGGTTGTCGATGACTGATTGGTGGCTGCAAGTAAAATATTCATATTCAGTTAAATATGATAGACTACAAGCCGACCCCAATGTAATTGGGATATAGGCTGGGAAGAAGAACAAGGTTTAAGCCTGAATTGCCAAGAGTGGACAGGCACTCGAAAACTTAACCTATAATGAGATGTCATGCGATAGGAGGCTATGTTTCCAGTCTCCATCATGTTACCGAGAATATCAGGATGGATAAATGCGAAAGTACTTTAAGCCGAAGATTGAATCCGACAGCTCACGGTGAGTTAGTTTAGATGTATGAAAATTTTTCCTTTTTCAATTTTTTTTTAGGACTGGCTATAAATAATTATCAAGCTGTGATTTAGAGGGTTAAATAGTGATCGTAGAAATATCATTCATGATTAAATCTGATATTACATTCGGGGAACAGCCGACATGATGGCGTACGTGACGTACGTGTTATGCAGTAAATTATATAGACATAATATGTAGCATAGTTTAGTCTATAATAGGCTTAGTTTTAATGTATAATGGTTATGGGTTACTTGATCCGTATCACTGATATTATTTAGTAACCGCTTTTGAACACATATTTGTCCCTATCTATCATTAATGTTTAGGGGTCAATGACACAATATACTTAGCTTATTAAGCATTCTTTATTAACTAAGTAATCTAAGTTACTTATTACTTAGCTAAATAAATAATTCTTAATTACCAAGCATACATTAAGAGTGTTACGGGTGCTAGTATAAGTTTATCTACGTCTGGCTACAATAAAATTATAGGTATTACAATTATCTAGCTTATATCATCCACTTGAAATTAATTAATGTAATTGAATATAATATAAAAACCCTCTTCACATTGTTAGTTATCAATTGCCTTCGAAACGGCTAAACCACTTTTTTCTGTGTGTATTTGGTAGGTCTAAGAATAGGTCGTAAGCTATTTTTATTGCGGTACCACATGAGCAGAGCCGCAGGTGGAGCTAGTATTAGATTAATCCACCAAAAAGTTTGATTATTTAACCGTTCATAAATAATCGCCTCCACTAGATTTGATTAGATTAACAATTCATGTAACTACGTGTCATTAAACATGTATTTACCAACTAACAAAACAACTGAAAAACGTAGGCTCGACTACTCTAGTTAATTAATTATATTGTATTCATTCACGTACATAAACATGAACGATTGTTTAACCCTAATGCCGGAGAATATACATTTTAGAAACGTATACAAGTAAGACCAATCAGTGAATCAATCAATCTTTATATTATATTCCCCCTTATTTACCTTCGCGTGTAATAAGTTAAGCTTTCTATCAATTAAATAATGATTTTAGCCGCATCCGTGTATCCTGAGATAACGCCCTCCAAACAAACAAATTCTTTGGCCTCTATTATTTTATAAGAGGCATGATGACTAACCCATAGATAGTAAAATATAGCATGCCGTATCAAAATATAGGTTAACATAAACCAAATGCAAGATTTTTTTATAACACAGGCTAAATTATTTTAAGATCATTTAAAGTCAACTTTTAAAGTACGAAATTATAAAAAAATAAACTGTAGCACTTCATAGTAAAATCATTTTCATAAACCAATATTTCGTGTAGCTATCAAACAAATTGCATAACTTCGCATAAAAGCTACAAATGGATGACGTCACGTCTTTGTAGCTGTTTGTTTGAAGCGATTGCGCGAGTGTATTTTATTAATGTAAATTTAAAATTGTATGATCTCAGGCAATTTATGGGATAACAAATTAATTCTTAAAAAAATAAAAATCCTTCATTATGCCTGTTATGTAATTTTGAGAAACGCGGGAACAAGACAGTTGTTATAAAATAATAATATCATGTATATAGAATATCCTTAACGTCTGAAAAACAAACTCAACAATGTCGTAACAGGCCAATTAGAATATGTAACAGTAAAAACATATTTTCCCCGCGCATTCTTCGAAGTAAGTCTATATCTGAATTGTAAAATCTTTATGTGAAACGCGGATTAGCGACACACCGTTTTAGTTAGACGTTGGATTTACACCTGCTTTTGTTAAACAGCCGGATTAATTAAGCTTTATAGTACCTCCAAATAATATGTATTACTTTACAAAGATTAAGGGATTTCGTGCCGCTATGGAATTATATCAAGACTACTAACATTACGCTTAGAGTACTTCCATAATTATTTTGTTAGCTGAGATAGAACTAAGTCCGCAATCTAATTTTGTTACCTAATGTGTGTTTCTTACATTATTATGGTTATGTTTTCATTTTAGGTAAATCAATTCTAACAATAGTCAAATCGCGAAGGAAAAAATAATGCCAATAATATTTTTTGATATCGGTGTTACTAGATTAGGAAAAATGGATTAGCACCAATAACAAAAAACTATTTTTGGCGTTATTTAAATGCTTTTGAATTTAGGAAGTCGGTTCAATTTAAAAAATATACATACTTTTGTCTTTTAAGTGCTTAGCAATACTGAACACTAGCACCAATAACAAAAAACTGTTTTTGGCGTTATTTAAATGCTTTTGAATTTAGGAAGTCGGTTCAATTTAAAAAATATACATACTTTTGTCTTTTAAGTGCTTAGCAATACTGAACACTACTACTACAGACTGCAGAATACGGACAAACGATTGCACAAATCTCGGTAAATAAGCTGTCCATTTTTGAAGAGTGGTCTGTCTGCGAAGATTTACATCTGATCGTGCTAAATTATTTACTTAAACCTTTCTTAAAACACAAGGTTAAATATACTGGAAACCGAATCCGAATCGGATTAGTAGATGCCGAGAAAATCGCAAAAATACAAAGTTCGTATCGAATACAGAACGTCTTTTTTTGAAGTCGGTTAAAAAGAGAAAAGAGGTGATATTGTTGAATCCAAAGCGGATGGCGTTCCATTGTCTTATTTCTTTTGTCTATTGATTACGCCCATGCGCTACAGGCGTGACTTGATGTGTATGAAAGATTTGACTATTTATTGAAAAAATCTATACGGTGCGATTTTAACACGCCACCGAAGTGCGGGTTAGTAGATATATAGGATATCGACTAACTCGCACTTAGGTGGCGTGTTGTACTTACTATATACCCTATCATCATGAGAAGAAGGACATGTATTAATACAGGCCAAAAATAATAAATACAAAATTTCTATTATAATTTTGTGGCAATTTAACCTGAACTAATACCGCAGTTAATATACCTAGACAAGACTTAATAATTTTAGTGAGTATTCAGTTTCATGTATGTTTAAACGATAATAACAGTCCATCATAGTATATGTTTAATGATCCCGCAGTAATTAGAGAGGCGATTAGTAACAAAGCAATGAATAAAACCGCACTAACCACAAATGTTGCTGAATTTAACATTGGACATGATAAAAGCTCAAACAGGAGATATGATGATGCGTTTTGTCTGACATGACAGGTATACTGTACTTTGTTTTGTGGTAAAATTAGTTTCCTGAAATTGCCGAATCTGCATCATTTGTCAGTATTTCCTAAAGTTGAGTTGCTTGAGTTTTGCCTGTTACTTAAAAGTATTAATTACTGTAGTATAGAGCGCGCTTATTGCAAAAATTGTTTTGTACGCAGCGTAGGCAGGTGAGTCATAGACAATTAAACAGATATTGATGGGTGAATGACAAATAGGGGTGTACTACGTACCCATCGGCATCGAGCAATAAATATTTTTGCTTGGTACTTCATAGATTCAATATACTTGGTCTAAAGAATAAAAAACCGGGTTAAGTGTTTATTTATTATCATAAATGAAATAAAAATAATATGCAATTTACATAACTTTAAAAAATATTTACCAATGAAATGTGAATTTGGTTAGTATCGTTTTTGCAAGATAGAATTGCACATTCTATTTTGATAGTTAAAAATGAACAAAATCTTCGAAGCAACGCATACCACTAGCTTTCACTGGCAGCGTGGCGAGAGCAAGTGATGCAAGCGATCGTATGATATTATCGTACATATGCACGATATTTCAGCCAGGCACTAACTGAAGCCGTAATTGGTACGTACATGGTGAGCCGCTCGCGAACTGCTCGCAAACCACGTACACACTATGTTTTTTTGGTAACAGTAAATGCTGATGAAACGGTTGCAGTTACGGCTTCAGTAGGTAACCGGCTAAAAATATTATACACGTACGATAAATAAATATCGTACAATTGTTGGCATCACTGGCGGTAACATCATCATTATTCTCTCCTGTGCCTACTGTTCCAACATCATTGCGCTCTATACTACTGTAAATATTTACTGTATGCCTGTTGCTACTTTTATTTTCATTTGAACTAAAAGTCGATCAATGGTTAATTAAGTCTCTAAGAAATTATTAGGCTTTTTTGTATTTTTATACATCGTATTTTACATATAAGATCTTATTATATAAACACACACACAAACACACCCACACTCACATGATACTCATGTTCATGACGCCTAAACATATACCACATACCACACTAAGCTTATAACTATTTAAGTATATTATATATAATGAGACTAATTTGTTAAAACTGTTTGTTTTTCACTTACACAAGAAATGTAATCAATTGAGAGGAGTGGAGACCTGGTGTCCTAAAATACAGGGTGTACCGCCGTTTGCCAGAATTTCATTTGTCCGAATTTTATTTGCTATAATACTCACCTGACATATTATTGTTTCTCATAATTTTATTTGTCTTATTCATTGTTTACTATATTAGTCACGTGCTCGAAACTTTGTTTCCCATAAAGTTAATTGCCATAACATCATTTGTTATAATCATTGTTTCCCATAAAATCAATTTCCATAACATCATTTGTTATAATCATTGTAAGCCGTAATTATCATATTCCCACCAAAATTGCTTGTAAAATAGGTTAAAATAATTATAAAAAATAATAGGTAGGTTAGGTTAGAAACATGAAAGACAACGCACGAGCCGAGCGAGCGAAGCGAGCGTGCCGCGGCAGCGGCCGGCGAAGTGCCAGTATAATCATTGTAAGCCGTAATTATCATATGCCATAACATCATTTCTCACCAAAATTGCTTGTTAAATAGGTTAAAATAATTATAAAAAATAATAGGTAGGTTAGGTTAGAAACATGATAGACAACGCACGAGCCGAGCGAGCGAAGCGAGCGTGCCGCGGCAGCGGCCGGCGAAGTGCCAGTATAATCATTGTAAGCCGTAATTGTCATATGCCATAACATCATTTCCCACCAAAATTGCTTGTAAAAAGTTTAAAATAATTATAAAAATTAATAGGTAGGTTAGGTTAGAAACATGAAAGACAACGCACGAGCCGAGCGAGCGAAGCGAGCGTGCCGCGGCAGCGGCCGGCGAAGTGCCAGTATAATCATTGTAAGCCGTAACTATCATATGCCATAACATCATTTCCTACCAAAATTCCTTGTAAAATAGATTAAAATAATTATAAAAAATAATAGGTTAGGTTAGGTTAGAAACATGAAAGACAATCGCTTAAATATTAGGACAAAGGCGTTAGGTTAAATTTGTACGGAAGCGACTTGGACTGAATAGAGTGATAAGTAGGTATTAGAAATAAATCAATTTTAATACTATAATCATACTTTATTTATATCCAGTTATACTCTTGTCAATAAATATCGCCTACAAATATTTTTCCTACCCACTAATTTGTAATTACTTAAGTTTTTAAATAATTTTAGAGCGCCTGTTAAAATTTCATGAGCAAATACATACCTTAGATAGATTGGAAATTAATTTAGTATGGCGTTTGAAAATTCTGTTGCATAATATTATTGCAATTAAAAGTATGGATTAATACGTATGGCATTCGAATCATTATGTAATCAAATGTTCGGGCAAATAATATTATTGCAATTGAAAGTATGGAAAACAATACGTATGGCATTCGAATCATTATGAAATCTAATGTTCGGGCAAATAACAGTATGTCACATGTCTTTTATGGTAAACAAAACATTCGGGCAAATGAAATTCGGGTAAATGAAATTCGGGCATATGAATATTATGGCATATATTCTTCGGGCAAACAACAGACAACCAAAATACAGACGTTATTCTAGTTGAGGCACCAGTCTCACACAGTATAATTGGTTGTCTGTTGTTTGCCCGAAGAATATATGCCATAATATTCATATGCCCGAATTTCATTTACCCGAATTTCATTTGCCCGAATGTTTTGTTTACCATAAAAGACATGTGACATACTGTTATTTGCCCGAACATTAGATTTCATAATGATTCGAATGCCATACGTATTGTTTTCCATACTTTCAATTGCAATAATATTATTTGCCCGAACATTTGATTACATAATGATTCGAATGCCATACGTATTAATCCATACTTTTAATTGCAATAATATTATGCAACAGAATTTTCAAACGCCATACTAAATTAATTTCCAATCTATCTAAGGTATGTATTTGCTCATGAAATTTTAACAGGCGCTCTAAAATTATTTAAAAACTTAAGTAATTACAAATTAGTGGGTAGGAAAAATATTTGTAGGCGATATTTATTGACAAGAGTATAACTGGATATAAATAAAGTATGATTATAGTATTAAAATTGATTTATTTCTAATACCTACTTATCACTCTATTCAGTCCAAGTCGCTTCCGTACAAATTTAACCTAACGCCTTTGTCCTAATATTTAAGCGATTGTCTTTCATGTTTCTAACCTAACCTAACCTATTA
This sequence comes from Hypena proboscidalis, assembly GCA_905147285.1. Lineage (NCBI taxonomy): Eukaryota > Metazoa > Arthropoda > Insecta > Lepidoptera > Erebidae > Hypena > Hypena proboscidalis. Next base: position 777,761 of record LR990127.1, read on the forward strand.
TTTTTTATAATTATTTTAATCTATTTTACAAGGAATTTTGGTAGGAAATGATGTTATGGCATATGATAGTTACGGCTTACAATGATTATACTGGCACTTCGCCGGCCGCTGCCGCGGCACGCTCGCTTCGCTCGCTCGGCTCGTGCGTTGTCTTTCATGTTTCTAACCTAACCTACCTATTAATTTTTATAATTATTTTAAACTTTTTACAAGCAATTTTGGTGGGAAATGATGTTATGGCATATGACAATTACGGCTTACAATGATTATACTGGCACTTCGCCGGCCGCTGCCGCGGCACGCTCGCTTCGCTCGCTCGGCTCGTGCGTTGTCTATCATGTTTCTAACCTAACCTACCTATTATTTTTTATAATTATTTTAACCTATTTAACAAGCAATTTTGGTGAGAAATGATGTTATGGCATATGATAATTACGGCTTACAATGATTATACTGGCACTTCGCCGGCCGCTGCCGCGGCACGCTCGCTTCGCTCGCTCGGCTCGTGCGTTGTCTTTCATGTTTCTAACCTAACCTACCTATTATTTTTTATAATTATTTTAACCTATTTTACAAGCAATTTTGGTGGGAATATGATAATTACGGCTTACAATGATTATAACAAATGATGTTATGGAAATTGATTTTATGGGAAACAATGATTATAACAAATGATGTTATGGCAATTAACTTTATGGGAAACAAAGTTTCGAGCACGTGACTAATATAGTAAACAATGAATAAGACAAATAAAATTATGAGAAACAATAATATGTCAGGTGAGTATTATAGCAAATAAAATTCGGACAAATGAAATTCTGGCAAACGGCGGTACACCAGTATAATTATTATGTAGCAATGTGATAAGTATCCCTATGTATGTTTTTTCATGTGTGATTTTTATATTGTGTTGAGTTTTTATTATTATATTGTAAAACTATAAACCAAACTAGAGATACATACATTTTTTGTTGTTTATTCAGTCAGTTAACTTTTACACGTGCACATAAATAAAATCTGACCATACATTTTTGTACCCAAAATTATTGAACCCAAGAAAGGATGCCTATTGTCGCCAATTCTTGTGAAGCGAGATAATAATATACGAGAAAACAGTACCTTTTCTCAATATCAAAGAAACCAAGAGGGTTATATACTCTGTTTTCTTTGACTGGCAAAAAAGTAAATATTCGAAATAACAAGATGAGAATTTGTCGAACTATTTCATATCCAGGCTTCGCATGCCAGAGCCTTTTGTTGTTGTAATACTAATCCCAATAACTTTCTGCTAGCGATCTAATAAATTCTTTATGACATCAAGCATATATCACCCAAAGGGTGCGGTAGAGGTGTACACCACCCACATATCGCCTGTTATATTTTGTCTCATGATAGGAGGTGAGTCTATCGCCATCTACTGGGAGCAATTGCAGAATTTCCTGACGGAAAACCCGAAATAACCCTTTTCCAAGTCTGGGTTCAAGCCCTAACCTTACGATGAGCCGAGTACTTATTAACCATCAAGGCATCAATAAAATCTGTTGGAGCAATAACAATGAGTTTTATCGCCCGGACTTTTAATTGTATGGACGCGGCAGTCTGATTTGCATATCTAAGCTTTGGAATGGATTTCGTAAATTATTAGGACTTTGACTTCAAACAATCTGGCTGGCTAAGTGTTTTAGAATTCTCTGTTGGAATACTTTAGGGACATTAACGGGTCTGGGATTTAAAAATATTTTTATTTAGGGTGGAAAAACGAGCTTTTGTTCTTTGATAGCGAGTAGTGGCTTAAAACTCTTGTAAAACTAAACCAATACACTTAGTGCCAAGATTTAATGAACTATAGCTTATTGTTTCTTAATGGATAGAACGACATTATTCGTTACAGATTTTTTCTATAATTGAAGAGAAATCTCAGCACAACACAAGTTGTAGGGTTCCGGTTAAGTAGTTCACAAAGTACGGATCGGTCACATCACTCTCAAAGATCGTACGTATCAGTTATTAAATAACAAGGTTAATTGCTAAGGTAAACTGCATAAGAATCACAAATCACTCATCATTGCTCAACACAAATCAAACCGAGAATCTAAACAGAAGTCTCTCAACTGAGACTTATTTATAGTCCAGCCATTTCCCAGCAATCGGTGGACAGCACTATAAATAGCTTTTAAAGCAACTTTAAATCTTTTAGATTAGGAGTAAGATATTTGCTGTGCAGCAACGCAGCAAGGCAGCAATATATTGTATCGTGAGGGCAACGACGACCAACAAAGAGCGAACAATGAGCAATTCACTAGTGATGCCACGAACACTACTTGCATGAATATGGATAGATTTAATATTTGACGAATACGAATACTTTTAAAATACCATTGGATATTTATTTCGATATTAGAATCCTCAGCTACTGGAAATACACATTACCAAAGTATCGATCTTAGTCTAAGTTAACGAACACACATAAGGCATGAATTAAACACAAAGAGAAATATTTTCCAATCGTTTTGAAAATATGAAGTACTCGTGATTAATTTACTCTAACAATGGTTATCACTTTATATTTTGTTTTTTTTTTATTTCAAAATTTCATTCACAATGTACGAGTATATGCTCAGTGTTGTACGAATATCATTTTGTTGTAACGGTGCGATTGGCTACAATTTTGTTTTTACTTTGTTTGAATCTACAAATGTTAATGATTATTCTGTGCTTATGTATAATTTTGCATGCCAATAATGGTGGATATGTGTACCATTTATATTTTATAAGACCTTGTTAACCCATATTGATAGGGAATAAATGATTTGATTTGATTTACAATATTTTTAAATCTTATTTTATAGCGATTGGATATTGCATAATAATATGAATTAAGTAAAAAAATACACAAGATACGAATATTCGTAATTGTATTCGTAGCATCACTAAAATTCAGTGTGAATGTTAATTGCTCCGTCGTTTGTACGGAATTTCCTGCAATTTGAGTGAATTCCTGAGGCCGCGTCACCGGAGACAATTTTGGAGTGCACGACGAAAATGTATTTGTGGAGATGATTCCGCTTTACAATGATAATTCTGTTGTACGAAACAGTTTGCACTTTCAGACACCTCGCTTTGGTAAATGTCAGTGAGAATTAAAGAGTGACTTGAAACGCAGCTAATTGCTTGTATTCCGTTGAAGATTTATTTAATCTGTATAATCTCATGTCTACTTATCTTATCTATACAGGGTAGTGGCGACATAGGACCATTAAATTTAACACGTTTTACGAACAAACTGAATGATCGCTATGCTCAATTTGTTTGACACTAGACAAAAATTTAGAATATTTTTGTGAAACAAATGCTTATCTCTGCCGTGCGCAATGGATAAGGCAGCGGACTTACGGTCGAGAGGTTGTGGGTTCAAATGCTAGTCCTTACACCACGGACGTAAACGTCCTCCTTACAAAATTGAATTAAGCTTAGCCGGAGGTTGAATTAAAAATATTAGAAATATGTCTTTGCAAATTTAGTGAGCTTTTATTTTAATAAAAAACCTCTTATTTATCTTGTAGAATATGTTGAACTAAAATCAACATTATGACTCCTGAAGCTGATCCATAAAACTGAATGACTCCTATTTATAAAACTACAAATACAGTTTGTTTAATTAAGCGTAGTCGGGGCATAAACCTAATCTATCCGTGGTATTTTTTCAGTGAATGCCGAGAGGCAGCGACAAGACGAACACACAATAATTAGCCACATAAATCAGCGCGGTGACGGACGGACACAAATACCGACCGAGATTAATATTACACTAACCAGAGAACTAAAGACTTGTACTCACTAGACCATTTTGTTGATAAACATTTTTTTTTAAATACATTATAATTGGCTTCGATTGCCAGTTGGTTATTTATCTTGATTAAAATATCAAACAAAATAAAATGTTTAAAATGTGTGATTTTAACTTTCAAAATCCAATCTACGTAATATCCTGCCAAGAAAATTAAACACAAATATTCACTATTTACAAAGTTTCTTGTTCATTGTGCTTTTATCGTTTGATTAATCTATTTTATTTCTGAGACGATCATTATCTATTCGATAAAAAGTTCAACACTAGCTGGGGTGTACCAGCTAGTGTTGAACTTTTAATATAATGTATTTAATAACGATTAATATAATGAGATCTATCCTTATTAAAGCTTAAGTACACTCCCGACTGCCGTATTTTCATACATTCGTAACTTAAAAATTATTAAGTCTTTATCTATTTTTATAATTTTTTTTTTATATTTTCAGTTTTTATATATTAACTTATGGTTTAAACAATTTTGACAAAATGGACAGAAACAAACATGCATTTAAGTGTTTCATTTATTATATGTCTATAAAAATTAAAAATACCTAATTATATTAAAATAACAACCCGATTACGAATTAGATATACCGGGATATTTACCTGTATATATTTGTAGTAGCGAGTTTTTTCGTGATTGCCCGTAAATATCCCGTTATATCTAATTTTTAGTAAGAAAACAACCATGTTTAGTCTCAAAACTTTTATCGATTACGAATGTATGAAAATACGGCGTTACCTACACTCGTATTAACTCTAAGTAGTGTCCAGTAATAACCCTATAAATATAAATGCAATTGCGGAAGAATGGGCACTAATAAACGTATAATGAAGGCTCATTAATCATTTGCATAGTCGTTGGCGCCTCCACTTATACATGATTTGGTCATACATCAACGCTTAGAATGTTTTTATGGTCCATTGCTACGAATATGGTGGTTAGATTAAGATGTGTGATGGGTCAGTAAACTATGTCTGAAGCAAGTTACAGAGGATCAAGAGATCAGATGTATGAAAGCAATACTAAAAAAAGAATAAAATAAATATTAAGTGATTGTAATTTTGAAGTGTACCATATGCATTAAAATGGTCATCGTAGCGGCGTAGCCATTGGACAGTCACCAAAGGTGTAAGCAGAAGGCTATGGTAAGTCTATCGCTATGAAAACTAATTCCTTTTCTAAACGAGGATAATGGAAATTGTAATTAATCATCAACCTTGATGAACAATAATAGCCTTCATTACTTTCTAAATATAATATTTAAATATTCTTTAGTATTTAAAAAAAAATAGAGCTCTAAAATATTCAGTGTGCTGTGTAATAATCTCAGAACGTCCAACAATAGTTACGTTATCGCATTCACAGTTATCTGCAATACTAAAACGCCATTTGTATTCTATGCGCTCGCTACCCTCCAAGGGAATAATATCAAGATTATCTTTATTCATACTGATATTATAAAGAGGTAAAACTGTTTGTTTGTTTGTAGCCGATAATCTCTAGATCCACACATCTAAATAAAAAAATATTTCAGTAATATGAAACTAAACTCTCTCCAAATAAAATAATTTGAAATAAAATTTCGCCTTTATTACGGCAGGGGTGTATAACACCCACACTTCACCTATTATGTTTAAGTTTCATGGGACGGGGGTGGTGTTATTGCCATTTACGGGACACAATTCCAAACTAACGTGCTACTATTGAGAATTTCTTAAATAACATGCCCGACCTGGTAATTGAATCCGAGATCTCGTGGTGAGTGGTCGTAAACCGAAACCACTAGACCAACGAGGCAGTTTTTTTATTTATCACTTTATTTTACACAAAATACTTTACAAAATAAATTTTATACAATAGAAAATTATACTAAAGTAATTAACCACAATTATTCATGCGGGCGAAGCTGCGGGTGTTAGGTAGTCTTTGAATTAATATTATTATCTACTGTAAGCCAATGGCTTTTTCGCGTGTTTTGTCGAGAATTATACTAAGTTACTTTTTAATTAAATAATGCTCGTGAAATCATGACATACGGATATGCAACATGTGAAACAACCATTATCTGCTTTCATTATTTTTAAAAAGTGAATTTTTCAGTCCTCAGTATTAAAAAAAATCATGTTAATACCTACTCGTAAGTATGTTAATAATTATAAAAAGACATTACTTAATAGTATTATTTTATACCTATGAAGTGACAAAAAACGTAGAACCTTATATGCAGTGGTAGAAAAAAATATCTAACATCGATCATCAGTAGCACCATTGGTTGCCAACGCTAACTAGACAAAAACATTTTAAACTTCTTTTTTAAACCCCATTTATATTCACTTTAACAGCACTGTTTTACCAGTTCTAGATAGTCACTGGTAACCCATTCAAAATTTAATTGACAAATGAAATGTCAAAATTGTATAGAAAATAGAACTTAACCATCCAATTTTTTATCGGGAACTGGGGAAAACTGAGGAAATTTGGTATTGTTGTTATACAATATAACATTTTAATTACTTTTTATCATATTCAGTTTAATTTTTGAAATTGCATATCCTCGCTTGATTTCACACATCCACCTCACACTAAATCACCGCCATGTAGTTACAGGGATAATTAACAACATAGCGCACTTAACCCTCTGCCACAGAGTATAAATACTCCTCACTGTCTCTTTACGCCGCAACTCTCATGATCTCAGTTAAATATAACCGACGATTTAAGTCTTAGTTCTCATGCTCTCAGTTAAATATAACTGACGATTAACTGCCGCGTCGTTCCGCGCAATCACTTCATTTGGTCGCACGCGCAACTAATTGTTTATAAATATATTAGTTTATAATAGCTAGCGTGGATTTCAACTGGCCGGCGCGACGCGGTGGGTGCGCATGAGGTGGGGTGCGCGAGCGGCAGTGTCCGCTCGATAAGTCAATGCACACTAACAAGTGAAGTAGTGTGCGTGAAATACTAAATGATTGAATGAAGGATTCGCGCTTGGCGCGAACATACACTAAGACTTTTGTGCTACGCCCACATACGAAAGTGTGTATGTGTGTGTCAGTCATAATTATTACCCGGCATATCAATTACATTATAAATGTAATACTCAGTATTTTATATTTTAGATTTTGGCTCAAGAAGAAGCAATTCAGTAATGAATAGAAAATAGTGTATTACGAAAAAACTCTATACTCTACGACTACTAGCTAATTTGCGTCGATTCACACTGGTTCGTGCGGGAGGCGTGCGGTTTCAGTATCATAGAACTTTTAACTTTATGTTTATAACTATAAAGCTGAGTATCGTTTGAAATTGAAAGAGCAAGCAGCTGCTTGCGCCCTCGTCAAGATTTTAAGCTATATTTTGCTATACAGCAAAAAAATATAAAGTTTAAAATTATATGGCAAAAATTAATTGACGCGTCCCGCCAATTCAGTGTGAATCGTCCCTAAGTGTTGCGTTAGTTTGAACTAAATTTACCTCAAAATTGGCCATACATCAAACAAAAGTAATGCTGGTGCACATCCGTATTGATCGTCTACAGTAAATTCAGTCTTGAACTTACAGTGTTATATTTTTAGTACCATCAAAGTAAACTATACAGACGCCGACCACTCGACAACATATCGATGACATGTTCTAATTCTGAATTACGCTATCGTCTCTGGTTATCACTAAAAGGTAGCTCACGTTTATGCTAAATTTTACATTTAACTTAGCGAAAACAAAATGAGAATATATATTAAATTTTTCCGCATCACTTGTAGGCCTTCACGGGAAAGTATATTTACTCGTATTTTCTTGTTTTCTTGGCATTTTTAAGGGTGCGTCTCGATAATTTTCCAAGAAATAAACACAATGTTAAAATTGGATTAACTTGTTACACAAAGTTTTTTTTTACTTTGATGCTTAAATGTATGTTAAAATTAAGGTTTCCCGAGGGTAAATGTATCAAATTGGCCGTGTAATTTTTGGGTGAGGGTGGAGTTCATCAAAAAGTTATCATTGGATTAGCGGCCGCTTACATCTTTGCGTTTTCTATTAATAGATACAGTCAATCTAAAGATAAAAAATCGTGGTTTTCTGTTCATGTATAAGATTGCCGAATCTTTATATATAATATTAAATCTTTATATAAATTGTGGTTTATTCCACATTATACAAAGTTTTAAAGTCTCAGCTGCATAAAGGATACATGTCTTTAATCGAAACAGAAATCACGTGTGAATTGGTTAACACAAAATAAATAAATCCAACGTTAAAGTAAAGAGATCCTTTCATCTGTAAATGAAGCAAAAATAAACAAACTAGTGGCAACACAAGAACATCCCACATTTGAAAATACTCGAAAACTCAATTCGTAGAACAAAAGCTTTACCGCGATTGTGCTCAATACAAAGATACTTAATTACATAGGCGTGGCGTTCGAAAAGAGGCTCTATGGCCATAGAAATAAGGTTGAGAGGTTAATATGTGCAGGAGTGCGGTGCAGCGTAATGAGAACAATGATGAGCCGCGGCGCTGCGGCCTGTGTTATTACTCCTCGCGCTGTTTTCAAGTGTTCATACCATAATTTTGACTGTACTCTTTAGTCGCTAGGCTTTTGCACTTGCCGACAGGTAGCCTGGCAATGTTATGAGGAAAAAAGCACGGTAATTTTATTACTTTTTTATATTAATATTGTGATATGTTTAAGGTGAAAAAATCCCATTATAAATGTTTTATGACTTCTTTTAAGTAAGTTACAGATAACGGCAATCCATAATTTAAATTGCGTCACTATAATTCTATCTTTAAAAATATATAAAACCTCTTTTTGATTAAAACGATGCAGACTTTTATTGAATAACATTTTTATTAAGGTTACGTTGTATAATCATAAAGTTTACCTAATGGAAAGATATGTCACGGCGCCGGGACTACAAAATTATGCCATTTTACTATAAATGGATTCCAATGGTGTAAATCAACCATTTCACTGGATAAGCAAAATTATTTAGTTTTATAATGAATTTTTTCTCCGTATTCCATGAGACATAAACAGATCAGGTGAAGTGTGGGTGTTGTACACCTCTGCCACACCCTTCTAGGGGATATAGGCGTAAAGTTATGTTATGTTTAAAAGCATTTTGTGGCTTATATAGATGAAGCAGTTTAAAGATTGCTGTGATTTTATCTAAGTACATTATATCCTTCTCTACTTTCTGAGTTAAGTTATTAAAGTAGTGGTCGCTGTTCCTGCTATTACGGCAGCATATTATACCAAAGTCCGGTGAATTGCCGCTGATATTGCACAACTAAATCATTGTAATGGCGACTTTATGCATCCCACCTCACAAATATGCATAGCGTCCCACTGAATTGTTTATTTCTGACCAAATTGAATCATAAAAGAGTCTGAATGCTATTTTATAACTTTTGAGATGTGTAGATGGTATGGCAAAATTGTTCGAAATGGTTCAGGAATTTCAGCTTTCACAATCTAATATACATATAACATCACACTACCTTTTATATTCAGATTCCATGTAATAAGGGATGGGCCTATCGCCATCCACCGGGCACAATTCTAACTTGAGAATTTCCCGATGGAAAACTAAATAACGTTCTTATCCTTCCCGAGAATCGAATACGAGATCTCACAGTGAGCGATCGCATGCAGCTATATACGAAATTGCTAGACAAACGAGGCAGTTAAGTATTGTACCTGATTACAAACTAAAAAGAAAGACATCAATAGTCAAAGTCAAAATCAAGACAAGAGTATCAATAGTCAAAGTCACTGAATCAGTGCATCAAAAACCCATTTTACGACAGAATTTATTGCCATAATACTTAAGTACGATGTCAAATACAACTAGTAAATCGTATCAACATAGTCTCCACAGTCAAACTGCTTAACGAGCTTACATTAAAAGTTGCGATAGCACAAATAAAACTGCTGTATTCCTCCGACTTTCTACTATATTGTGTGCCACTTTGTACTATGTTAATTGTACAGTTGTACATTGTACAACCTAGCTTCCGGTACGGCAAGAAATTACCATGTCGTATTTTTTGCTACAAAATGCCTCCCCGTGCTAAGGATCCTTGATCAAAGACTTAAATGAGGCCCGCAAAATAATGAAACAAAGAAAGAAAGGACATGCCATGTCGAGTACAGCGCTCAGTCGTTAAACCATTGGAAATCCACGTACGGACCAACAAAAAGACAATCAGAAAGGATTCTCCTTACTGTGGTTCCGTTTGTTACTACGTAAGCTTAAAGCACTTGCGAATAGTACTTTATTAATAACTTCTTTACAGACTACACTAGACTACTTAGACCCATCACATGGGCCTAGACATAACGCATGTGACCATTGTATTTCTCTGTCATACCCTTCTGTCTAGTAATGGCATGATGTAATGTTATAATATTTCCGTAGTGTCTAATAAAAGTGTAGCTTCATCGTTGAAAATTAAGCCATTGAAATAGTAAGCATAGTTTAATCAATTCAATAAAAATGCAAAATGGAATCGTATTTGAACATAACGTCTTTTCTTTTATTACTAAATGAATTCAATCAAACAATCAATTCGCGCACAACCTTCTTCCTGTTTTGATAAAGTCCTTTAACTAGATTAGTTTTCGTTTTTAATAAAAGATTTTAGGAATTTAGAATATTTTGAATGAAACAAAAAAAAACCGTAGCAACTAAAATATACTCGAATATACAAATAAACTTAAAATCGTTCTAGGGCCTACCATTGCCACACTAAAAATACCAAGAGACATAAATCACAACATTATCAGTAACATTACCCGAATAACTCATAAGCCAGTAAATTCTTCCAGTATACTGATTACAGACACAATCAAAACATCTGCACGTAGAATACACAAAAGAATACGCACGAAAATCCCAAACAAATGTTTTCCCATTAATAATAAAGGATAATACGTATCGCCGAAAAACCTTGAGAAACACTGCCTTTATCCAGGGCTGGCGCGGCATGAACTCATATACTATTCATTGGCGCTCGCCGGAACAAAGCAGCCGGTTTGGTGCAATTTATAACTGGCGCGTTGCAGCCCTACCCCTTTTAAAGAGAAAAGAAGCATTAAAAAGATTATTGATTAGAGTTAGTGGGTCAGAGGCTGTCAATATTTTCCTTGGAATAAGTGGCGAGATTTTTCTAAATATGTCACTTGGGTATAGCTAACTAAATCATTTAAATTAAAAAAACATACTACCTATTTATGAACTTTTAAAATCGACCATTTATAAGTCATTAATTTTTAAGGTGCTCGCATAAAGGATTATTATGGAATAAAGTTGCTAATTTTTGCACTATTGAGGAAGAAAATGTCTAAACATAAACATATTATATAACTATGGTGGCTGTACCGTTTTTTACGCCAATTTGCCGCCACTGTAGAGTGAGCTCCTATCAAAGTTTGTTATTACCTTTGAATTATATGGGGTATAATTATATATATAACCATTGAGTTTATAACTACATTTTACACACAGTTCCTTGAGGCGTTTTGAAGACAAAAACAAAAAATATATAAACGAATACGGATTTTAGTTTCAAATCAAGACATTAAAACGTCCGTCTCTCTCGCTCTTACGTACTCTCTTACGTATGCACAAGTGCGTTGTCTGTCTCGAAAAGTTCGTCTTTAGACAGACACATATAAACTCAATGACAGCCTACCCGCAAACAGTACAATTTGGCATTTTGGAGACCTATTTGACCAGCGGCGAATTCATATTCGATAGCCCTCATTAAGCTGTTAACGAGCTGAAGCAAATAAAAAGTAAAAGTTTAAAATCGTGTAAGTACAATTTAACATATCAAAAATACACTAAAAGTTACTGAAGCATGACAAAAATATTTTCCTATGAGAAAAAGTTTCGTTCAGTAATTTATCATTAAATCTTCATTACAAACTGTCAGTTTCTTTGACAGTTGACACCGACAGTGTACAGCTGAGCATTTTGACAACTGCGGTCACTCACCGAACTATGTGCGTCACGATAAAGGAATGAATTGACAAGACTAAAAATAGATTTGAAGATTTCTTCTACATTTGTATTTATGTATTTTAAAAATGATCAACTTGAACTTGTTATTAATTCGACATAATATATCTAATCGAATGTGTGCAAGTCCACAGTGAGCTCATTTTTAAAAGTGCCAAGACGTGGATTCATTTCATATTTGATGTATGCTATCTCTGGTTAAATGGATCTTGTATACATTTGCTTGTTAGGAACAGACGATCTTGCATAAAGTATGGAGGATCCGAACTTCTACGTCCCAGTGAAGTCTTAGTACACTACATATTGATTATTTTTACAGCATTTAGCTATGCTTAGCAAATTACTCATACTAAGATACAGTTAAAAATATTATGGGACCAGCAGAATTTGAACCTGCAACCTAGTACTTAGTACACTGGTATGCATCGGTACATACCCAATCAGTGAGTAGGTATATTACACTTCTTTATATGTAACTCACAAATGCATAGCTAGTATAGTCATTGTTTACTATCACATAGAAGTTTAAACACTGCATACCTATTTGTTTTGTTCTTTGTATACTCGTATCACCATGACATTGTTAGTTTAACATAATTTGTTTTAAGAATTTTAAAATCAATCATTGGATTCATAAGTAACAAGTTTTTTGAGATTTAATTTTCATTATGTATATTTGAACAGGCCTGTTTGTCGATTAATAATGTAATGTAGTTTCTATTTCGTTGAATTGCGCACATTCGTTGAATTAACCATATTAAAATACGCTTTACAGTGTAATTTAAATGGATGGCCTAATACCATATTGAATTTAGATTGTAATGTGTTCAGTGTTATTTTGCTTTGCACATTGATTTGCAGCGATGAACAAATGATTGTTTTGCAATTTACTAAATAAACGTGTAAAATGAAATGTGTTTTGTTATCTATACTAATGTTTTAAAGAGAAAAGATAATTTTTGTTTGTTTGTAATCAATGGGCTCTAAAGCTACTACGATTTTAATAAATAAATATATGGAGTTAGATCCAAGGAAGAACATAAGCTCTTTTTTATGGACTTACAACGTGGGATGAAGCTAGTATATATACAATGTATAGTAATATTTGTAATAATAATATTTAACACTTGTCATGTGCCAAACGCAAAAAGTCTTATCTCCCAATAGGTTTTAAGAGCTTGCAAAGAAAGCAGCCAAAAAGCGTCTCTTGTAAGTAGAGCCTTCGTTTAAAATAGGAGGGTACGCAATATTTACCTGAGAAGCCGCCCCGTTATATTGGCATTCCGGATCGCGCCTGGCATCTCAGAAACGTGATCCGGAGCTGTTCTAATGGAAATACGTAACTGTACAGCGTACGGCGATGTATTGTAATTGTTCCGGAAGTTAACCGGCTCTGACTTGTCGGTATGACGGGTATGCAGCTAAAGACTGAAACGAGGTAGTGATTCCGTACGAATCACTTACTGGCATTTACAACTCAATAGTCTTAGAATCTTTATTGTGACCGAAAGAAAAATAAACATAGGATCGAGTTTAAAACCTCCTCTTTATCGTCGGTAAAAAAGTGTAAAACTAAACTATCAACAAAGTGTATCAAGTTATAAATGTGGATAGCAGCAGTGTATTACCCCTACTTTTTCACCATTTATGTTTTTGGCTCCATGTGATAGATTTTATCGCTATCTACCTAGCAGTATTCTACAATTAGTAAGATCTATTGAGAAATTCTTGACGGAATTGCAAATAACATATTAAAAATATTTGAATTATGGAAAACAAGCCATATTATTATGATTAGAAACTAACATGCAAATTCAGAAGAAAATACTTGTAAAATATATGAATATAGAATTACCTATATGCACGAATGATAAAGACATTAATGTTAGGAATAGAAAGTAATAGAAACGCCTAGGTTATGAATAAATGAATGTAAATTACAAAAAATCAGGCGTTTCCTTTGTTTCGGTGAACAACATTATTTACCAAGTTATTACAAGATCGTATCAATAACTATGTCTTTCTACTGTTTAATTGTATAGTAGTCGTATTAAAATACGATTGTTTTTAGTTCCTTTTACGGTATGTGGAGAAAAGGACGTGTAGTCAAATTACAAATCAATTACAAATTCGGCAGAGTTAAGGTGAGGGTGCTTTTACCCCTCGCGCGCGTTGACAAGAGAGAACACCATCAATCTTCGTCCAACAATATTGGAGTGTATTTTATACATTTGCAGTTAAATTGCTATAACCAGGCAGCAGAAACTATTAGGTATGTTATTTTTTGTTTATACGGTCGATTTTACAAAGAATACATTTTCACCACCTCTCATCTCGCTTCTGCCATCAAAAGTACTTATCGACGCACCCATCAATAAATACAAAGCCTACCTCATAGCATGTAAACAGATTTGTGTTCCCATCGGAACCCCTTACATTCCTCACAGAACACCGTAGCAGAAGTGATAGGAGTAAGACTTATGGTGTCGATTTGTTTCACACCGAGCCTTGCTGATGTCGATCATCTGTCATACATCGCTCTCATACGTCATAGAGTTCTTCACAAACAACTCGAAGTACGAACGATTACACTTCCAGTTATACATTTCCAGTTTATGGTCTCGAATTGCATAGGTTCAGTGTTGCCAATTTAGCTACTTTGTCTTTGACTTTGTTTTAGAGACTTTTAAATATGCCCATTATTTGAGTAGCAACAAAAAAACACTTTAGCGAAAAAAAATCTTGCGACTTTCAGACGACTTTTGGGTTGCTCCAATGCGTTTTTTTATTTGACAGTAATATTTGAGAACGTTGATTGGTGAGCTAAAAATTAACTAAGCTCATTATATGCAAAGATGTGGGAATACAGCATCATACCGGCGACTATTGGCACTGAATCTAGCGACTGGAAAATTTGAAAGTTGGCAGCACTGATAGGTTTCCCGTTCAGTGCGAGACTAGCTGGCTTGATATGTAGCGTGGAAACCTTTTTTCGTAATATTTTGTGAAGTAAACAATGTGTGTCCACCTAAATAAACTAGTAAGGGACAAAGGGAATCCTTATAAAAATACTAGTATATTTAGGGATGTTACTGTCCAACCTTTTTAGGTACTTTGCTTGCCGATCTAGATTTTCTTCCCATTAAATGTAATGATTGATTGTTGCCATTAAATACCCTTGCCATTAAATGTAATGTTTGTACCAGTTGATTCTATTTCAGTAAGATTGCTGGCACATATGCACGGTTGGCGTAGTGGTTAAAGCGTTTGCGTCGTCGATTTAACTGCGCTGAAGTTGTGGGTTCGATCCCCACATGGGACAAATATTTGTGTGATCCGCAAAGATGTGCTTTGTGTGTGTGAAATGCATGTTTGTGAAAACCCTTGTGACATAGGAGTTTTTCATAGTAGGGATGTCGTCTTAAAAAAAAATAGATTTATATAATACTAAATTTAATTAGTATATCGACGTCGTAAATCTTAACATGAGAAACAAACTCTGTTGAAATTTTATGTTTCAAAGCCATTGACGTATCAAGTAAGGACACGGCTATCGCGCGATAAATGGACTCAACCTTTTTGGTGTCAATCTGACTACAAAAAGCGCGTAGTGAAATTGTCTATGATTGGCTGCCTCCGTGAGCGGTCAAACACGACAAAATGCCTAATTGTGCACTGAAAAATTGTACGAACTACCAAATTAAACATAACAAAAAAGATTATGGTATTACATATCACCGGTAAGTCACAAATATCTTAATATATCCACCTCTTTACATTATTTTATCAATTTTATTTGCTAAAATTTTTCGTTCCGACGCCATATTCCTTAATCGTGAATATCCGCGTGACATGACTTTGGATCTGCGCAACTGCGCTTAGTTGAACTATGCCGCGGACGTTCAAGAGAATATTTTTGGTAATTTAAGAAAAGTATTTGTTATGAATTGTCATATTATTGTGAAATGTACTGTTACTGCGTTAACTTGTCATCAACCCACAAAAGCAGATTTTAAACGCGATTTTAGATTTAGAAAAGAAATTGTTATTATAATAAAACGGTTAAATGAAAAACTGTGTTTTTTTTGACACATTATCGAGTTTTAATTTTAATATTCAGTTGCTAAAAATATGAAAACCAAAAAAATTTATCTAAACTGATTCTTGATGATTAACTTACTTACTTTAAATGGCCATTTTAGATTTGTATTTTTTCATAATGTAAGTACCTAATTTTAATAGTCAAGTATGGTCTATAATTTTGTTAAAGTTGATGAATTGAAAAAACTAAATAATATCTTGTAACAAAAGTTCAATGATTTTTTGGCTTTTCACTGATTATAGAGAATGTTCACCAAATGATTTAAGTACAAATTACATTTAGTTGTTTGTACTTAAATCATTTATACATACCACGTGGGCGGAGCTACGACCAGAAGCTAGTAAAAAATATTTCTCGAAACAAACATTTTATTTTATTCCTCTAACAAAATATGACCTACTTTTAGAATGCCCATGATGTACGGTTCTTTTTATAATATAACTAGGAGTATTTTTAATTTTGTAATTATAAATATTTTACACTATTGAAAGAATCACAATTTTATTACCTTTGGCAAAAAAAAATGCAAACGAAATTACATCACGCTCTTACAAGGTTACACATCGCGTGAATGCAAAGTCTGAATGAATGGAATGAATGGTAGTTCAGAGCAGATGGCGTTACTGATCCTGCTATTTATAATGTCAATTTTGAAGGGCAATGTGTTCGGACAAGCCATTTCTATAGTATATATTTCTATGTTCAAAGCCCAAAGAAATTACCGTCAAAAATCAATCATACTATTTTTAGTATATTGGTGACAAATAAGAAGAAAAGAGACAGTTTTTTAATTCCATGGGTCTCTTTATGGAGCATTAAAACACCAACCCTGCCCGCTGTACCATTAATATGTGAGAAGAAAGTGATATCTCGTGTTTTTTTTCACCCTCTCAAGTGCGAAGGTTAAATATGCACCCCCACGTATCATAGGACTTACTAAAGCCCGCGGTTTGCGCCCCACGTCTATTAAAAGCTGCCTGTATTTATTCAAGTTTCAGTATCTCCCACACTTGGTGACAATACTTTTAAACGAAATAGCTAGTAGAAATTTGACATTTGGTGTATTAAATATCAAAAATATTTTCACACTAGATTAACATTTAAAAGGCACACAATGTTACATTTTATTTAGTTTGCGCTTGAACTTGAGCAACTCTAAACTATAGTAATCCTTATTCAATTGGTCTAACATAATAAGCAGCAATATTTAAGCATTTTAATGTACGCTCGCGTAAAACAAACTTAAAAGCCTCCAGTAACCTCTAAATGAAAACTTTAAATATAAAACATTTTCTTAGCATCAAAGTTTAGATTGAATTTATGTAAAAAGTAAATTGCAGTGCGTTAAACGTCCAATTGCTAAACTATCGCAATCTTCAAAGGCAATGCGATTAATTATTTTTTGCTTCAGTTTCTGAATTAAAGAGAAAACCTTTTTGTCACGTGAGAAGTTCCAAAGTAGCAATTAGAAATCCAATATCTGCTTAAGGTAGGCACTTCGAAAACGCAATAAGAAGTCTAGGTGATTGGTCCGATAAAAAGGTTTTATTAAACTGAGATAATAATCTTTAAAAAAATTGGTTTGTTAAATATTATCATAAAATATATTAACGTAAAATATAAATGAAATATTGTTACTATCTTGAAACCTAAAAATTTGTTAACAAAATTCAATTAATGTCTTCTATAAGTGAGATATGATTTATCTCGTAACTAAATTTTACTTTAGCAATGTTGGTACATTTATACAGGTATACACATCGCATAAATCTGTTTAATTTTTCACAAACTAGGGATAGGTCATGGAGAGTAAGAAATGTTTGCAAAGCATTTAATTGTACTTATTTACGTAGCTGCCTAGACTACTCTTGCTCTCTGCAATTATTTGAATAGAATGCCCTTTTCCAGATCCTTTCCTTGACATGATAGAAACAAGTAAGACTTTGTTGAATAAGGATTTGGAGCGGGACTCGTCACGGAGTACGTAATTATGCAGAGAAGTAAACTGTCCCCATGTGTGCGACTCGTGACCCGCCTGCTGACCCCGGTCACGGCAGCACCTATGCGACCGTGAAAACGGCGTTTTTATACAAAAAAGCATTTATTTTAAACAATTCAGCTTTTATATTTCAACCTGCAACTATTTAGTGGTTAGCGTATTTGCCCCTCACTGTGAGAAATCAGGTTCAATTGGGCAGAAGTATTATTGGATTTTTCCGTCAGGAAATTCTCAATAGTAGCACCTACTTTGAATTGTGTCCGGTGGATGGCAATAGACTTACCCTCCATATAACATGGGACCTAAACATAACGGATGAAGCGTAGGTGTTTAACACCTCTGTCGCACCTTGCCGGGTAATATAGGCATGATGTTATGTTATATTTTATATTTATTTCAACCAGTGGTCTATGCCGTGACCAATTCGACGAATGTTGTTATTTTAAAAATATGTTCGTAATTACATAAACTTGTACCGAAGTTAGAGGACAAAATGATTGTATACAATAAAAAGAGTTAATGACATTATTACCTATAATTTATTATTCATACCAACGTTTTTAACTTCAAGTTTTTACCTATAACATTGTAAGGATATTTTGGAATGAGTAAAACCTATTTAACGAACACTGGAAACATTAATATCATAAAAGTGTTCCCAGACCGAGCAATCGCCTGTCAAATATGTTTGAATAAGATTTAATTTGCCAATTGTATCAAAAAGGTGCGAATCCTTACATTACAAGCAAATACGCACGGTCTGGGAGCTACTTCTTGACAAAAGAGTTACACATGCATACCCATACATTAAAGCCAAAACGCAGGCCAACACGCACAACCTGTCGTGCACGACGCCACATAAAAGAGAACTACAATACTGACTGTAGCGAAACAATCGTCTAATGAGAACTAACCCTAGCTTTCAACGAGGGTTAAGACATTGTAATATCTCAAGTTTACAGTTTGTAATATTTCAGGTAGGGGACTGCTCCATTAGTGATATAGCCTTCAAAACGTATATAAAGATGGTAATATAGCTGCAAATCACAATTGTCTGTCAGGCAATTCCCTATATCAGCATGGGATCTGGCATTACGCATAGTAGATATAATCACCCCCCAAACACATAGGACAGAAACGTAAGAGGTGAAGTGTGGTATTATATACCTCTGACAAACCCTTCAGAGTAATATAGATATAGTATAGGTGTGATGTTATTATCTTTTTGTAATATTTATAAAATAACCGTGGTGGTTGCTGAAAACCAGCGCTCTCGAGCTCTTGTAGCAGTGTAAGACTCCACAGCATCCAAGCTGAGTGACCACCACTGTTTTCCTTACACCTATTTTTTATTGATTCTTTCTTTTTTTCCGTTGTACTGTTTTGTAGTAGCAAGGAAAATAAAAATCGATTTTCTAGCTTTCTTTCTATGTCGTTATTTTAATTACAGTAAAAACACCATTAATAGGCCTCAAACGATAATAGTAGAAAATGTTTGTCCATGTAAAAGGGTCGCCTGTCCTCAATACGTTTATAAACAGCCCGAAGACTTCACAACTAGTAAAAACACGTCGGCATTAATCAACCTAAAACATAAAATCACGATAAAAGATAATTGCATTAAAATATATCACACTAACATGAACAGTACAAAATCGTACATAATTCCAACAAATTATGGCTATCGCGACGCGGAATCGCTATTTCATTACTTATTTAACCTTACAAATATGCCATGTTATTATAATATTTCAATCAGGTTGCTATAAATAATAATGTTGAAAGCTCTTTCAACATTTATTTAGGCAAAATTCTGTATTTTTTTTTGCTTATAGTCTAAGCCGACCGTAAAATTTTGGACCGTCACAAGGTCACACAGGTGTAAACGGGTAAATTACAATTTGTTTAATACGAGACGTTATTATTGTCCAAAAACTTATTATATGTTTGAAAACATGTGTTGTCTACTACTTAACAAAATATTAGGTCATAATTCCAAGGTGTTTTAGAGTAAATGACCTGTGATGATTTAAATCATCAGAACTACTGCTATAAATTATTCTGAAGTTAAAGAGATAAAAGATATACAACTTTAATGAAATCTATTGAAACATAGAAGATATTAAGGAAAAGGCTTTTAAAAAATAGGATGCACCGACTGAGAGCTCTTGTTAGTTGGAGTGTTCTCATTATTTCGTTTAAAAAAAATAAAAAAGATTTTTACACAGCAAGCTTATTTTATTATCTATTTTGTTAGTGACTGCAAAAGTAAATACTTCATGGAAGGATACCGAATAAGAACCAGAATAAGCAGATTCGTATCTGTAGAATGTGCGATCAGCAATCCTCCCATATCCACCGATCTCGTGGCCACGCACTCAACCCCTCCGCTCGAGTATTGACCTACCGTACCTCTCACAATACTCACATATTGCCATTCAATACGTACCGAGCAAGATCACTCACAACACCAGACAATAATCAAATACCCTTTGTACAGCGAGCCCCGACCTACCATTTGAATAGACGGAATAGAATCTATTCCCAGACATTGACAGAAAACTTTTCTAATAAGCGTCGACTTTCTTTTGTTTAAGTTTTTTAAAACTTACGCACTTAAGCCTAAAAAGGATCTCTGAAATTTTGAAACTACAAGACCTTTCAGAACCTTTTGTCTGCCTCGCGGCTGAGTGCGTCATTTTACACCATTGTTTAACGTTTAGGCGCCAAAAACAATTGAAAGATTTAATTTCCTGTCGTCCTCATAAAATATTATTTTAATCCGGCATAGCGCCAATGCTGAATATTCAATGAATGCGGACCGGCCATATTTTATTCGAGAGTTTTTATGCAAAATAATACGGATCCGAAGCGGCCGTGCAGACCGGATATTTTACAATCAACCTTCTGGCCGTGGACGGCACGGGCGCAGGGCACGAGTGGCCGCCGGGGTGGCCGGTGCGAGCGACCGGCACGTGGTCTAACGCACCGACGAGTGTGTACTCACTCGCCTTAAGAAGTAACAACTGGTGGGCATTTTTTTTATAGAATCGTGTTCTGATTGCTTCTTTAATTCTATTAATTATTTATCTATGTTCATAGACATATCATATCTAAAACACAAAAAATTATGTTTGCTCGATTCTATTTTATAATTGAGTTTTTATTTTTCAGTTTGTAATGTATGTGAATCAACAAAATGGCCACAAACTATTTAAGTGTATTAAATATAATATTATTATGTCTTTAAAAATATATAAAGACTTAATAATATTAAAGTTACACTTCCAGTTTATATATAAAAACCTACCAATTACGTCCTCTCCCCTTCTTTGGCCACCATATTTGAATTTTTATGCCGTATTAATGTTCTCAAATGTAATAATATGTATTCATTGATATCGGATTAGCATTTAAGGTTGCGTGTCGGCGGTACGTCGCGCAACGACCTTTGATTACAAATCACTTACAACGTTATTTCATTCAGGAAAGATACGAACAGGAACAAGTCAATCGTATGATAATGCTCTTTGTTTGTAATCATACTCCGTTTTATTATGGATGATTTTACAGATGTTTGTTATAAAGAATGAGTTGTAATCTACCGTTTTTATATTGAGACTTATTCGGCATTGAATTGAAATGAAGCTGCAAAATAAACAGGAAATATAACCCGAAAAGCGTCAGGAAACAGATTTATTTCAGGAGATTATCGACGCAATAAGTTGCTGTTAGACGCGGGGCCCGCGGAGCCTTTACAAAAAGTTAAATCAAAAACGTGAGGCGACAAACAAGTGAAGGGAATAAGGGTGCTTGTTCATTAAAAATGTGCAGAGCAGCTGGCCTATGAGGATGTTAAAGCTAAGCTACGAATCTAACAGACTGATGCTAACAATGAAGCGAGATGAAATTTAAGTAGAGAGCGACCATTCATAGCCCGCATCCATCCAAATGAAAATAGTTATTTGTGCAACAAGAGACTAAGGTTCGAATTTTCTTCGAGTGCTAATTTTGAGTCCCGAATCAGCGAAATATTGAGCGTAGTGAGGGACTCAAAGGTACGAGATGTAAATAACTTTGATCTCGTGTCGCACATACAACTTTTCACCATAGCAGTTTAAAATAGTACCCATGGTAGAAGTTCGAGTTCTTCTTAGTTTGGGACTAGATGGCGTGGTGAGAAAGTCGTGTGACATTAAAAAATATAATAAAATAAACAATAAATAAAAGAGGTAAGCAGTGAGCAAAACTCAACTTTGCTTCGAGCAAGATCAAAACTCGAACCCGCTACTTTAGATCTTCTCTGCATCACCCTAAGGTAGACTGGTAAAAATTGCCGCAGGCATTAAGTCCGCCTATATGTACCCATTGTATGTATGAAGTTTAAATAAATAAATAAATAATAAAAGCACCATTAGGTTTCATTTACTCTATAGATGTGCAAAATACTAAGCGAGGAATGTGTTTGTTCAAAACCTTATTGACCTGTGAACACGGCTTGGCAGCACAAAGCTAGGTAAATGAAGAGATTCTACTTGTTTTTAACAAACACATCTCTAGCACATCTCTGGCGGCAACGCTGCCTTAGAACGGGGAAGGTGGGGGGTGTATAAAACGGAAAAAGTGTCCGCACTTGGATTTATCGCCTCCGCAACGTTCTCGGAGCGTGCCAACGGCGGCAACAGCCGCATCTCGAGGTCACCCGGACCCCGCGGGCTTACAACCCGAAACGACTCAACACTTGACTTATTTACTTAACTTTGTCTGCATGTGCAATGTTTATTCTTATTACTGACATAACATCACGCCTATGATACCCAGAAGGATTTGGCTCAGCTATCAAACCCGCGACCTTACGGTGAGCGATCACGTTCTTTGTTAATTAACATGACATCCCAACTTATATTATAAATGCGAAAGTTTGCGCGCAAAAACAACTGGGTCAATTCAGATACAATATTGCACACATATAGCTTATAGCCTGAATCAACATATTATATATTATCCTATTTCTTAGCGACCTTTTATTTTATTATTTTACATTAGGTAGAACGCCAGAAACAATTACACTATCCAATGGTCACAATGACAAGCCCAAATACACATATTCACTCACACAAGCAACTCGGTCTCAGAACAAATCTTTGCGAATCACACAAAGATTTGTTCCATGTGGGGATCGAACCCACAACACCAGTGCAGTGGAGAGTAGCGAGGCGACCGCTTAAACCACTACATTACACGTGCAGACATTACACGAACCGCGAAAAAATGCTAGTAAAATAATTTAACATAATGTAGGAGTGTGTAAATTTACGCGAATACCTCATATTTGAAAGATTACCTATGTTTTTATGAATGTGTTGATAACACCGCAGATCTCGTAGCAACACGTAGCGCCTACGTCGTAGAGCTTGCCTACTAACTGTGCTACGTGTTCTACGAAAAACAACCTACGCTTCTACGATGCAAAAAATAGTACCTACACGTATTCCCAAAACAGCTAATAAAATCATAATGGGATTTCTTCTGTGTTTTGGCTTACTTAATAATAATGGTTTTCTAAGGATTATAGGTCAAAATATAATGTTAGTAAAAGTAAAAATGTACAGAGAATTTATTAAATGGAATTATTCTTGAAGAATAACCCCGATATATAATTTAAATTGGGGTTAGAAAAGCCCTGCAAGCGAGAACTAGTAAACAAGTAGGTATATAGCGTTGGCACACCTTATTATGAAGTTTGTTTGCGTCACTGGACAACAAGTCGAGACAAACAAGCCAAATAACAACCGTATTTTATTGACAAAATGCCAAATTTTACAATATTTTACGCAATTATTTTTGTCATACGAGTACTTCTAGAAAGGGGTAAAATGAGTCACTGCAGTTTATAATGGGAACCAAAACTTATAAATCTTAAACTACTTTAACAATTAACCTGAAATTAAAAATAAAAGTAATAATTTAGATTTTATACATAAGATAAAACGCCTGAAACAATAACACTACACTACAGTACACACAAACCCAATGGTCTTAATGACATGGCCAAATACACACATTCATATACGCACGAACACCCAGCCTCAGGGCAAACCTTCACGGATCACACAAACATTGGTAGAGAAATACTTTCTCAAAAATTCATGGTGTAGAGACATTTTAATGATACTTGAAATAATTTAGGTGTAAAAAAATACTAGTCTACACTCACGTTTATGAAATAACATTTTGCATAAGTACCTGTTAGTGCAACAATTTGTTTTTGCCATTAAGAGCTATATCGCTGTTGACATAACTAAATATTAAGTAAACTTCATAAATCTAAAGTCGAGGCTTCAATCTCGATATTTTTTGATAAACGGAACGACCGCCTGATGGAAATAAGTACTATGTAGATCTAGATTGAACCAAAGATAATGAAGTTGCGGTACAAATCCGATATTATAGGATTTGTTAAGGTTTCATCGTTTTCTTGGCATTAAAAAGGTAAGGTTTTAGATTTCACTGAGAAATTACGCCAGTCTTACCGAATTTAAACCTGCACTGTTTTTCCTCATATTAAGTTTGAAATGAAAATGTATTTATTTTGTGCTAAGAGTTGTCTCACAAAAAAAGTGCTCGACACCCTAGAGCACTTTTAGGCACGATGTTTTTCTTCATTTGCGAGTGATGATTTATATGATAAAAACACACATATCTTCATAAAGACAAATCTTAGCGATTTATTGACATAGGTGTATACCTTGGGTTCGAACCTGAATACCTTTGACTTCACAGTCTTATAGTCTACCAATCCCCACTTGGCCAGCGTGGTGTATTCAGTATTCAGTATTCAGTCTTTATTGCAATGTTCCATAATGTTACAAAGATCTTAAATATAGGTAAGTACAGCATCAATTATGGACCCTGACGGGCACGGCAAAAAGTAGGAGAGAGGAAGAGCTTTTGTATTAAATAATTAGGTAAAATTTATAATAGTATAATATCAATTGTTTTATGTATAGGCGGTCTGGTAATAATCATTATTATATTTATTGTTGCTTATGGCATTTATATCTCATTTAAAAATTCATTAATATGGTAATAGCGTTTCTCCAATAGAAAATCTTTTAATTTATTATATAAGGTGTTGTCTTTATGTTCTTTTTTAATGGACCTGGATGGATGGATCCAGTCCATATGTTATGTCCATCAAAATATATAATAAATTACCCGAATTTATTATATATTTTGATGGACATAACATATGGACTGGATGAATGCATTTTTAAACGGGATGTTGGTAAGTTCAATCTTTCTCTATGTCTTAAAGTGTATTGTATATTTTTGTCCCCCCTTTTAGTGGTGGACTATGGCCTAACCCTTCTCATCATGAGAAAAGACCCTATCCCAGCAGTGGAATATGTATTAGATATAGGGCTGCTATTATTAATGTCCTATTAAAATGAATTTTCATACACGTGATATATTTGTACAATCTATACATGACACAGAAATCTAAAAACATTACTAAAACGTAGCAGTAGTCGCACAAGCCGTAACTTATAATAGGTGTCCGTGGGTGGACCCGAGTGTCCTCTAGCATTAAATTATTCAAGCCACGGCTCGGCCGCGCAGCCTTATTACAGCAGGTAACCAAGCTTCCAATATCGTTCAACGAAAAATTGCATATTTTATCAAAATCTGCGGAAAACTGCGCACAAAGTCGTATTATAGGTGCTGTTATACAATCGCGCGTGGATGTGGAATTTAAGAGAAATGTTTTTGGTGATGCGGCATCTATGTTTGAAAAAGAAGGCTTTCAGAAAACACGTAGTGCGAATCATGTTTTGAAAGTACACTATGTGCCGATCTCAACTTTACTGGAGGTAGAGCTTTTATGAATGAGCTCGTGGGCGGTAGAACCATCTCTCATCTCCCCTTAAACTGCGGCCAAATAGTAGTGCTTGCATTACTGTGTGCTGGTTCGGTGGTAAGATCAGGCCCTGGAATTACTGGCATATGAGGCATAACACCGTAGTCCTTAGCTGCAACGACGCATCTCCAATCTGCTTTTGTGGATTGTTGATGTCCATTGGCTGTTCTCCACTTACCATCAGGTGGACTACGCGTTCATTTGCTGCAGGCGTAGTATATAAAATAAAAAATTAACGATAAACTACAGCTTTAGATCTCTCTGTCCCGAACAAACATTGAATAGGAGAGAGAAATGCAAATACGGATTTAATAAAAACCGTAGATTAAGAAGTTAGCTGAAATCAGGGCTGAATAGATTTCGCCGGCAAATTTTACGAAACATTTGAAGACAGTTTTAATAAAAAATGAAAAAAATGACAAAGATGAGTCTATAAATGCTTGGTCTTAATTTATTTAATTTTAAAAACTTACCCACAGTTTTCTAAAGTGATTGCAATTTACCTTTAAAAACTAATCAGACTTTTAATTTCTATTAAACATTGTTATCTAAGTTTTTATCAAAATTAATTATCTAGACATTTTTTTAATAAACTCTTGGATAAT
This sequence comes from Hypena proboscidalis, assembly GCA_905147285.1. NCBI lineage: Eukaryota > Metazoa > Arthropoda > Insecta > Lepidoptera > Erebidae > Hypena > Hypena proboscidalis. Next base: position 804,272 of record LR990127.1, read on the forward strand.
AATTAATCAACAATCTTAAAAGACTCAGAAAAAGTTTTTGATCCAGTATTTGTAGTTGCAAGTCATAAAGTCTGTCAAAAGAATTTTGTGAAAAAGAAAGTGGTCAGGTAAATAACGACAGACATATCAATTACAACCAATTGACCAGTTGGTTTTGGATTGTTTTATCATATTTTCTACTTGCATCAACATAAAAAAGCGATAGCCGAGTTGGAGACCGAAGGAGAGTGAAGTTAAAGGTCTCAGGTTCGAACCCACGGAGCACACCTCTGTCAAGAAATCGTTAAGTTAATAATCGTTAATTTTTTTTTATAAAGCAGATTGTAGATGCCTCGCTGCAGCTGTGGACTACGGTGTTATGCCTCAAGTGCCAGTAATTTCAGGGCCTGATCTCACCACCAAACCGGAACACAGTAATGGAAGCACTACTATTTGGCGGCAGGTTAAAGGTGAGACGGTGGTGCTGCCGCCCTCGAGCTCATTCACAAGAGCTCTACCACCAGTTTCAAAATTCGCCTTTTCGAAGATGTGTGTGTATTAATCTTATAAATTATTTCAATGATGGTGTAGTGGTTAGCGTATGCATCTCTCAATGCGAGGTCTCGGCATATACTACGTAACAGAAATTTATCTAACTGCTATTTGAAAAGTTTCATACAGTTTAGTGAGCATTTCAAAGCATAAAGTATTATGTAGATATTTAACTTACATCGAAGACTTCACGTGATTTATTCACTCGAGCGACTGGCACAAATCCCATAAAGACGACACACGCAATTATGGCAGTAGCACACAATATTATGCCGGTAACACAAACACACACAATATCATATCCTTTGAGCTTTGATCACGTGTGCTCAAGGAGTTTGCCAAGTTCCTAGAAATCTACTCATGTAAATTCAGCCTACAGTGATATCATCAAAATGGCTACATTGACATTTATACGTACCTACTAACTATTGCGCGATAAATTAAGACTTGAGCGCTGTATTCTTAGAATTATATTGTACTTTGTAGTGCTGTATATAAGGTCGAATTGGGGGGAAGGCGCAAGTTTCAACTTATCGCGCACGAGTAGTACCTACGTACAAGTTCTACATAAACTAATATGATAGAATGCTCTAAGGTTTTTAATGTGATCTATTTCAGAAATTTCTATTTATTTCATGGTATTCTTTCTTTTCATATTTTATTTGATTTTTGATAACTTTAGATGTACAATAAAAAATTGTAAAATAAACAATCTATACTAGTATTTTCATGAGGAAAGATGTTAGTTTGTACCGAAAAGTTTCAAAAAATACTGGACCGCTTTTGATGCAAAGTACTTTTTATAGCACAAGTAGGTAGGGCATCTAATACTCGTATGACATACTATAACATACCATCACGACTATATTAACCAGAAGAATGTGTCATCCATATTTCACCTGTTATGTTTAGGTCTCATGGGATAGGGGGTGAGCCCATCGCCACCCACCGGGCACAATTCCAACTCTGTGCAGTTAGTGTAAATTTCCTGACGGAAAGTTCACAAATAACACTTTGCCCGACCCGGGAATCGAACTCAAGAAATCGTGGTGAGAGGCGCATACGCTACCATACGCCAGCACTAGACCATCACATAATTCACACGAGCCTCTATCTGCTTACCTATCGAGGTAGCAGATAGAGGCCCGTATGATTTTTGGAACGAAGTTCCTTATCGCGCGTTGCGAAAGGGGGCTAGACGGAAAAAATTGTAACGACACATTTCGTAGCAATTCTCGTAGCGGCGTAGTAATTACATGCTACGTTACAGCCACGGTGCTACATCATCAGATACACAGAGAAAAATGCGCACGCATTTTTCTGAGTCTGTCTCTCTCTCTCGCTTATAGAAAAAAAAAAGATAAAATAAACTAAAAAAAAACTAAAAAGAAAAAAAAAATTGTTAATAATAAAAAAATATATTATAACTTAAAAAAAAGATTTTTTTTATAACTTAGAAAAATAAAAACTTCTTTACTAATTAATCGAAAGGAACTTCGTTCCATCCGGATGTCCCTTGACACCTCAGTAGTTTTTTTAAATAAAATCTAACGGGAATTAACGCGATCATGCATTATTTACCTTTTAGGCTTAACGTTTCGGCTAACAGGTTACACTGGCCATGGTCGCAAGCAAACTGGTTCTAGCGGTTTTTATGTTTACGAATTCAATTTAAAAAAAATAATCGGGAAAATGGGTATAAATTGTCTACCGCGTGGAATCCAGTGATTATAAAAGCAAAACGTCGCTTTGATTCGCAATCGGTGAAATCCGCGAAACCGGACACGGTCAATGTAGTGTGTACTGGACTTTATAATGAAAAAAGTCAACAAGTGAGGGTGGACAGAAAATCATCGCCCTCACAAACGGCGCGCCGCTAGAACCAGTTTGCTTGCGACCATGGCCAGTGAAACTTGTTAGCCGAAACGTCAAGCCTAAAAGGTAAATAATGCATGATCGCGTTAATTCCAGTTAGATTTTATTTAATCATAGAACCTGTATGATTTTTTACCATACACCTCTAGTTGGCACTCTTTAAACAAATACATTAAATTAGCGATGTAAACTTACACTGAAATTATTAACTCAAATAAATTAATCTTTACTCATGTTTTGTATTTGGATTTCTAAATAGGTTTTTAAAACAGTATTTGAGTTAGGCTATATTATTATTATTATTATTTTTATTTTACTAGAATTATTAATGTAAAAATTTGTTAAATGCTTTTTGAATGGCAAACAAATATAGACCCCCTGACGGTATGCCGTTACCGTACCAATACGCAATCACTCAGAACTCTTCAACGAATTTTAGTAAAATTTTACACAACGGGAACATAAATAAAAAAAGTTCTTATTGCCCAGAATCCCCCTACTTTTTTTATTTTGGCTAACTATTTATTACTACGCGGGCAAAACCGCGGATAGAAATTGGTACATAATATTTTCATAATGACTAGGCAATTCGAGTCACGTTCCAATTTAAATATCACCAATTATAGAACACTAGAAATATGCCGTCGCAATGAGAGTCATTAATATAACTGTTCGTTTTAACTTCATATTGTGTTCTAATTCTAGTAAATAATTTAGGTATATTTTATATATATATATATATATATATATATATATATATATATATATATATATATATTGTAGATTTATATTGGGTTGTGCTGATTGGTTGATTTGTAAAGAGCACAGTGGCAGTTCAATTAATTTCTACTCTTTTTGTCAAGCTTTAGTTTGCTACTAAGAAATAAGTGGCCAAAAATACCTAGAAAATCGGTTTTAATAGTGGGTAGTCACCGTAGCTTATGGCCGCTAACACTACTCCTCTTAGCACGGCTTGCCACTTTTGACTCTTGTATTCGATTATGACGATAATAATCAACATAGAAATGTAGATTTTTTATTAATCTAATGTTAATACCGAACTAATTGAAGAGATTCGTTCGAGAGATTATGGTTGCGAATTAGTCCCATCGGCACTAAGTTAGGATCTGATGATGAAATCCAAGGGTAATCGTGGGAAACCCTAACATTTTATAGGCTCATATCATAATTTATGTATATTTTTTTCTGGAGGTATTTGGATATTTCCATCTAGAAGTCGGCATTTGGTGATCCTGAGCTAATGATGGAAGGTACAGGTCATCAACGGTTAGGGGTACATGGATAATTCATTAAATATAGGCACGTTAAGATAATTACCTGTATTCTTTTAAGTTATACTTAGATAATATAATAACCTTTATGAAGCTGCTTCACAAAAAAGTGTAAATAAAATTACATTTAAAACCGACATCAATAATCTAACGCAAAAAGTAGGTTAGATAGTTCATGAAGTCAGTGCTGATAAATTGCCAATTAGAAAAATAAAAACACTGACTTTAAGAACTATCTAACAGAATTTTTGCGTTATTTAAGTCATTTGAAGCCAGGGAAGACTAGCACCTTTATTCACACCGTCTAACTTTCAATGTATGACAAATCATTATTTAACAATGGACTGACTTTGTTCCACAAAGCTTATAATAAATGACGCGTTTAACAACAAAGGTCAACAAAACAATTTTCATAAAAGTAGATAAAAATAAATATCCAATTAAGAGTATCGATTTTATTTAGTCAATTTCCCTGACAACTCTTGCCCTTGGTAACAAATACAACTTTCGGCACGAGTAGGCATGATATCAAATCAAAGAGTCTTAACTTTCTCTACAAATATACCCAGTTAGCGTACTCTAAAACATGAAACTTTTCTTCTGTTATTTTTTGACCAACATCAAAGCTAATGCTTCAATAGTTTTCTACCGTTTCGATTCGTCTGAAACCCTATCTCGTAGATTTTTGACATTTCATATCTATGACTAACACTTCAATTTTACGGATTTTATCGCGATATTTCACTTAAATTTCACTTACTTTGAACACACACAATTGGGTACCATTACCTCAGATTCGATAAACCACAAGTACTTGCAAAGGAGAATCGTTTCTTACCCAGGATGCTTCGTGAGGCTATTGAAATTAAAAAACATCCTAATTTCAATAGAGAGGATGGTTGGAACCTACCACCAGCTTGGGACCCAGTTATTGAGTTAACTAAGACACCCTTCAAACAAAACACAGCTAGACTTAAAGACACAGTGAGTTCAGCCTGCGTAAATAGAAACTCTCAACATTAGAAAAAGTGAAGAAATGGAGGGTACTGCGGAACAACTTCTTCCACATGTCAAGACGCCTACCAGCTCAGTCTACCCGCGACCATGAATGCTGAAATAGCATTTGAAACGTCGGGAAATCAAAGTAAGTGAAATTTAAGTGAAATATCGCGATAAAATCCGTAAAATTGAAGTGTTAGTCATGTATAACATTCGCGTAAACCTTAGAAAATATTTCATATCAAGTTTCTAAAGTCTAATCTGTTACTAACTTCATAATAAGCCGGCGGCAAGCGGACGACTCTAATATACTTTAACTTACATAAGCAAAGACCAAGATACTGTGGTCACAAGCCTTAGGCGGCATAATAAGAAGGCTGTGTTTAAAACAACAGTTTCTACCCAAATATCTGAAATTTAGTATATTGCCTAATTTAATAATAATCATCTCTTATTTTTATCTCTAGAAGCGTCCTTTTTCGATAGTAATCCGAGCGCGATCAGGGGTTCATAGAAAAAAATTCTGATGAAATCTACACCTCTATTTATTTCAACACAACACTTTTTAGTTTTTTTACTATAGAATATATGTAACTAATTTATTCTTCTGAATACCTGCTACGGCTGTTATGATTGCTATGATATTGTGTCATATGCATATCATTTGATAGGCAAGTGTCACTATCCGATAGCATTTAAAGAAAAATTGTGGTGCCTCCTCAGAGGTAGTTAATAAAAACTCTACATCTTGTTGTATAAGTAAATTTTACTAAAATTATTATTTAATAAAATTTTATATAACATTTTAGTATGAACGTTCTCGTGAAAGTACACATGTGTGCCTATGTTGTGTACCTTGTTGTCGTAGCCTATTTATTAAAGCAGTAATATCTAATAAAAGAGCTCTTGATAAACAAACAATAATCCGAAAGACTCCTATGAATCAGTAATAACGCGATCAGAAAGCCTGCTCGACACAAAGGGCTGGAATTTCAGAACAAAGTACCTTGATTTAAATTGATTACGAAATCAAAAGTTTAATAAATTAATCAAATAGCGTTAGTACCTGTTGTACGTTTTTAAAGCTCCGATTTCACCAAACTTCTTAATCTAGGGTTTTATTAAACCCGTTTTTAGGGTTTCGTACTACCTATAGAATCTCTTTCTCTCTCATTTAATGTTTGAACGGAACTGAGAGATCGAAATCTGCAGCGTTAAATTTGAGTTTAACACGTTAGTGAAATTGGCACCAAGATAAGTATAAAAAGTAAATTGGAAATAACATTTTTTGCATGCTTACTGTAACCGAAAAATGGGATTGATATCTCGGCTGTAGATGCGATGTTCGTGGCCCTAAGTAAAGATCAAGACCCGCATGGGTATATCATAAATGGAATCACACGAATTTTGTATTACTGACAATCAAATATCGACCCTATTTATATAGAGGTAAGGCGGCACTACATTACCGCAACTGACAGTTTTCCTTACAGCAGAGCCCCACCGTACTATTCCCTTTTTTGTCACTCAAGCGCGATCAAATAGTAACTGGGTAACATATGACCAATAAGACATCACAGTACGGGACCAGATAAAGAAACAGTGAGATCAATATTTGCCAAAGTCATAGCAATGACATGAAACCAATATTGTCTACATCAAAGCCTTGCAAAAACTTGTTTACCAAACAGCAGTCCACTGAAAACCTTTGTCTGAACCATCAAGGTTATCTTTAACTACACAAAAGAAAATCCTCTTTTACGACACTACCGATGGTTTGCTCGTGTTGAGGATACCACGCTGCCAAAATTGGCAAAATAATCGTTGGTTAAATGGCACAGAATTGGCTGGGATCTGGCAAGTGTGGCACGCAGTCCGTGCCATTCGCCGCCAGCCACTGGCGTACTAATTCTTCCCGAAACTAATAAACTTTTAAGAACAGGCTCTGTGAATGTATGGATATGACGTATTCGACGTATTTGTTAAAGCAAAGTTATTTTATATATATATATTATTATAACCAATAAACAAATGTCATCGGTCATCTGTAAATCGAATTTCATCTTTATCAAACATCAATATATTGGTACTCAGATATTTTTTTTAGATGACAGTTCCTTTACTTTATCCAAACTTGCTCCTGAAACGTCCTAAATCACGTGTATTTAGTTATTTATCTTGGAATAATTACAAAAATAATTAAAAGTCACCCAACTTATGTAAGAAAATTATCTATTGAAACGTCAAACTTGCTACTATATCCACTAAAACAGACAAGAAGGTAATATCCACCTTAGTAATCAATAAGTAGAACAGAGAGAGCATTTAAATTGCTTCTTTTAATAATGGATCTGCTGCAAAGGTTTTATCCCTCAAAGGCTCAAAGGTTGGCGAAGCCTACATTATTAAGGAAACCGTACATCCTAATGTGATAGCTCCACGCCGCGATTCAAGCCTTCAAGATGCAAATCCCCTATTATACTTTTACGAAGACTGGAGATCGAATCTGAGAACTTTGGATTCTACCGAAAATTGGTCGTGGTGGTTAGATTATAATAACGTGACTAAATTAAATCATAATTTGTCTGACTGTGAGTAAAGTAATTTGGATGGATAATTAATGGTGTAGAATGTTTGTTAGGGTTAAGAATAACCTAAAAAATCGAAGAATAAAACAACGAGTTTCTTAAATAATTAGGCGTTTTTTGTTTTCTTTCAAGCGTAGATGAATGATGTTAACATCAAATATAATATCTACATGGTTTTCAAAGCATTTCACGCCTCATCTACGGACTTCTTTTCGCAATGTCCGTGTACCAATTATCGTGCCTTTCTTTCCCGATTCGTACAGCCCTACTAGCCGAACGCAAATATATTTCCTAAGGACGTTAATTGCTTTCTAAATCACGCGAGCGTACCGTAAATCTGTAATGTTATTTACAATAATATTTATTACTTTATAACTAGTAATCACGAACGCCTTACGTAAACATTCGGCCAATTACAATACTACCTTACTTAGGGCTTATACCCATCGTTTGATAAATGACCACAAATGAGCACTGAGGGCAATTCCCACTCACACACACTTATTGAATAGTGAACACAAACACGCGTCGTACGTACAGATGAAACGTATGTGTTGTGGTCGCGAGGTAAGGGCGAGTGCACACACGCGCGGTCGCGGCGGACGGCGGACGCTCACTGCCGGAGACGGCGCCCTGAGCGACGCCCCTGCCCCGCGCACACGCCGCGCCGCCCTCACCCCGCCCGCCCCCGGAGGCTGAAAATCCCTTTCAGGCGCGAGTTTCACTGAATTCGCCGTGTAATAAATTAAAAATTATGTTAGAAGTACACTCTAAAATTAATCAATGGCTATTACTACCTGCGGCTTAATTGGTCTGTCTCTTTTTTGCTCCTTGTTTAATTACATTTTAGCCCCTATTTGTTGATAATAGCTCTCGTGTAGCTTGTCGACGATATCATAATTTAATTGTACATCATTCTAAAGGTAAAGCTTTTAAATTAAGATGTTTGCCAATTATTGTGGTTAATAAATAATTTGAATATGAGTATTGTTTTAACTCAAAGAAAGCAGAGTTCTTGTAGTCTTAAAATGTTTTATTAGCAGACTGCAAGAATTTTAAAATCTCAAATCTTTTAACTAAGTAAGTAGGTACTTGAAATACTTTTCTAAAAAGTCAAAATGAATTTTAAGCCGCCGACCTATAAAAATTCAATAGCCTTTTAACCCACTGAATTAATAAGTAAATCGGAGATTTTTGTCTTATAAAAGGTCCCGGATTTTTCAACTTCGTATTTAAATTTAGAACTTGACGCCATTTTGGCGTGCCGCAACTATTATGACGAGATTGTTGGTTTCAAAGTTAGATAGAGTGGGTGGCTTTGTTGGTAGTGTGCACTGGCCCTTACTCGGAGATTTCACTTGTCACTAGTTTAATACCATGGAATACTTCAAGTTGAAAGTTTCCGCTCCGTCCAGCCACTCGTAATCGTAAGCTAAGAAGGAATAAAGCTGCCATTTACTCGGCTTTTATTCGGTACAACTAAGAGGGCAACAGCCTGAGTTTAAATATAATATTCTTCCTATTTTAGGTAGAAATATAAAAGTAATTTTGATACTGATAACATATTTTCAATGTTTATGCAAATAGTGATATGCTTTTACTATATTATGTCATTTTCGTCAATATTAGTTTTGTTTGATTGAACTTTTAGTGTGAACCTTAACAAGTAAAAGCTTTTATTTAATTGGATCAAAACCAATTATCACTAAGAAAACTAAGTTAAATGAAATGAAATGAAATATTTTATTTGCCGAGAATATGGTACATTAAGATGGTACAATAGTATAGACAAGTAAAAGCAGACTCTAACTCAAAGACTCTAGCATATTCAGCCATTAAATAGCATGCAAATATAATGGTAATAATAAAAGTAACAAACTGTAATCTTCTTATTACTATCAATTACTTATAATACTAACACCAAGTTGTTAATGTGCAGTTATTTACACAGTAATGTACATTATAGTTTTTTTTTGATCGAATAAACTCTCAGCATCCTGTGATCCTGCTAAAGTACTAATATGTGAGTTTTTGAGGACGTCCAATCGTCTGTCACTTTATCTCGCTTTAGCTTTAGCGATTTTAAATTAATGAAACATAAATAGCTTATTTAAGCTCTAAGCTCAGCATCAACCCATATTTAACATTTTTAACATACATAACATAACATCACGCCTATAATACCTAGAGGAGAAGAGTGTGGCAAAAGTGTATAGTACCTACACTTTACCTTGTATGTTTAGGTACCATGGGATAGGGGTTGAGCCTATCGCCATCCACCGGGCACAATTTCCTGACGGAAAGCTGATAAATAACATCAACATATATTTATCGGTCAAAATACCATGGCAGGAATGTTTACCCAATTTCTTTGTAAAAAAAACTTCCAGCTGAATGTTGACTTAAAAACAAAAGTACTCATACCTAGAGACTTTTCGTTCGCCTTTCACCGACTCAAACTTAAATATTAGTTAGTGGTACACTTGCGCGGTAAACACACGGAAACTTACGGACGCAAAAAAAATATCTTCTGAACTTTATTTCACGTAAGTTATAAAATTTTTACTTAGAGACTTTTTTCTGTACGGCATTAAAATACAATTTACATTTGATAATTGTATAAATAATTACCAACATCTTTCTTTTCAATTTAAATGATATCGTAGGCGGCTCTTTTTATCGATAAAATATTATCTTTACATAGTATTTTTATCAGTATCGTCTCCGCTACAAAAAAAAACTTTTACTCGACGGAGTTCTTTCTAGGTTATTTTAATCGTAGTGTAAATATTTTAACTAAATATTTGTAAGCTATGAAGATTTACTCGTAGCATTTTCCGAGCTATGCCTTTAAGCTTTTAACCTGCTGACTGCTGACGCAAATTCCTGCTATTTAGCTAAGAAACAAGGTCAATAATTAAGCCTAGCAATTTAAAATCAATAGAACTAACCAACATGTATTAAATTATGTGTGTTAAAAACTTATCACATTTTTTTGAGGTGATAATTAATTATTTATTGTTAATATCTAACATCAATATTAGCAGCGATAGCCGAGTGGCAGAGCGTAGGACTGCTAAGTCGAAGGTGTCGGGTTCCATCCCACTGCACACACCTCTGTCCATAAATTGTTAAAATTCGTCTTTTCGAAGATCACGCTAACGGTGAAGAAAAACATCGAATTACAAAAAAATATTTGAGTAATTTATTTTAGGTTTAAGCTTTCGTTAAAAGATCAGACATTGTGTTAATCTAAAGCTGTACCCTCGTACTTGTAATATCGGAGAGCACTCGACACGAAACACAGATGGTGCTTACTTCATATTACATTATTATCTAAACACTGAACATTTTCAAGTATTCAGATCATTTTCTTATGCTTTGCGTATAAAATGTGATAACGTGACGTTTAAGATCATTCAATGTTAATTATGTTGCCATTATAAGTTATTCTGCAAGCAAAAATGGCAAATCTCTTTCTTATTTTCCTCTACGGTTCAAAAGGTTTGCTGGTAGAAAATTCAATATTGAATTAAGCTCGCCTTTGTACCTAATTTTTTAACTATTATCTAGTATTATGTTATTGTAAATTCTGTGTGCACAATAAAAAAATTAAAAAAGGGAGGAGGATCCATTATACATTATTTACCAACAAATATTTAAAGAAACGCAAAGGCTGAAAAAGGGATTGCCGGAGGTGTTTCACACAATAGAATTGTGGCATTTTGTTATGATTTGGTCCCTTAAACGGCTGCCCTAGGTTTGTAGATGTTAGCTCAAATCAGGAAATATAGCTTATGATGGAGAAGGCCAAAGATGTGTACTTATTGACCTTGAAAATATTATTTATGATTTTTTTTTTGTGATCGTGGATAGTTTTTATTTATTTTACTTAATAGAAAATTAACCTGTCGCCCATACCAAATACAGATCTATCCTGCTATTATTGCAGCATAGAGTCTCATATTATAATTTACGTTAAATAAATTTAGCATATTAAAACAATGTTATCACGACCCCTATCTTAGTAAGGTCATGAGTATAAAGCTCTGACAGGTTTAATTGTGCAAAATGAAAAAATCTTTGAATTAAAAACAAAAAATAATATAAACTAAAATTATAAAGAGGAAAGATTTCATTTTTTATTTTTGTTTGTCAGTTCTTATTGACAATTTAACTTGACTACATTTTAACAACCCCTTGCCTACTCCAGGATAATGGCGTGATTTTATGTAGGTATGTTTGTATACATGTATGATTTACCTTAAAAACTACTGGACCGATTTCAAAAATGGATTTACCATCAGAATGCTAGATTATTTCTGAGTAACAAAGGCTTATATTTTATCGAAGTACAGTTAGGAGTTAGAGGAGTTCAATAATATTTTGGCAGCTTAAAACCTATTACAGAGATTAAAAGTTAAAAACTGGCAACATTATAAGTGAACTTGATTGTATCACGCGAGTGTTTTATAAAGAAGAATGTGCTCGATTATTATTTTACTAGTGTCCTTGAGGCTATCGACGACTCGTCCTACAAAACTTTCATTCGCGTATGATCAGGAAAGGATCCCGGGAATGAGCCGAGGCCCAAGAGGCTAGTATCATGGGGTAACGGTAAAGGTTTGGAATTCGTCAATAGACTTCTTAAAAGGTTTTTATGGAATCGATAACTCAGAGTTTGGAGTGTATGGCTGTGGTAACTTCTTTTGATTGTTCAATGATAGCTTAATAAACTAGCGTTTTTTGTCTGATTAAGGGCCAATTGCAGAGGTGCCGGATACCTCTTGTCCGCCCCATGAAATGAAACCTGACCGTAAATTAAAGTGACACAAGTTATACTTGAAAAAAGAACACAGATGTCATTTTAATTTTTGTGTGTTATTGGCATGTCCCACCAATAAGGTGTATTTACATTATAGATATACAAAATAAATTATGGTATCCGTCTTTTTTGCAATAGAAATATGCCATTTATTTATTCTTCTCATTCCACCTTCAACAAGACTTAACAAACTTAATTATTGACTTTGATTGGCTTCCATTAAACTCGACACGGCTAATTAGTACTAAAGCTTAAAGGCAGACAGACTTCTATATTAATGTTAATGATATTTTCAAGTTCAGTTTTCTTGAAAATTGTTACCAACCAATCATTTTACTGAATAATATATCGCATGTTCTCAAAATTATGAACTTGACGCTTTAAGAATTCCCCTCGTGACAAACAAAAAAACTAAAAATAATAAGCTCTGATCTAACTCATCGCTGTGACTGTGACATGTTACTTAGGGCCTGGTACACATTCGTCAAGTAATTGTTAGCCACCAAATAAATTACAAGTTAACCCTATATATAAAAGTGACATATTTCAAACCTTAAATCGAACACAGTGGTTACTTAAATTTGTTTGTGTTTTACGTTATCCTTTAAGTAGAGTTACTTGGCGATTGCCAAACAGGCTCGTCGTGTATACAGTTCATAACAGAAAGCCATTCAGGACACCTTTAAATAAATATATGAAACATTTTATTAAAATTGAATGAACTTTTCCACGGGGCATCTCGCTCATCTACAGCAAAATATATTAAAACTAAGTTAACAAAAATATTGGAGTAAACCTTAAGAGTTCAAGCGCAGGGTTCCGATTTAATGAGAGAAAAATAATAAACCATCTCATTACGAATGAACACAAATTAAAGAAAACCTGTCAGTCTATCTGTCGAAGACACTAACTATAAAGTTTTAGTTTAAAAGCTGAGTACTCAATAAACTCATTGATCTGCTAACGTGCCAGCACCTTTTAGCCACTCAAACGCCATGCAAGACAAGAATGTATTTTTTTGTGTTTTTGTAAATATCACCTTAGCTTTAAAAGTATTTTAATTCCATAATGTTAAAGTTTATTAAATTTGCCATAATGATATACTATCTGAAAAATCTAGTGAAGTTCAATCATGGAAATGGTTACAATAGTTGCAATAGTTATTACAAGAAAAAATTTGTAATTGGCCATCTCCATATATAAAACTCATTTTATTGTATTTGTCTAGCTGTAAGTTTTTTAAATCAATAAAATAAAATAAATGTTGTACCTACCTACTGCACGGAACATTTTAGATGCAAAATCCATTGAAAATTCAGATGATAGAAAAAAGGCTCAAATTGAGTTTTCAAATAATTAATTCTACTCTAGAGATATTGCGATGCGAAATTAATTTTTTATTTGAATATGCAATTGAAAAAGTGCTGACATCATTTATTCATTGTGATTGTAAAAATTAAAAAGTGATCGTGCAAAATTACTGGAGCCAAACATATTTCTTGTTTAATTTACTCTTCTCAGTTGAATATTTCTCTAGAGAACAATAATTGAGTCACAATTTGAACCAGTATTAAAACTATTGAGCGAGAGTAAGTAAGCATTAACGTGCGCGGTTGACTCACAAAAAAGAAATGAAGTTTAATTTTCATAACATCACATCACGCTTATAGTACCCATAAGGGTATGGCAGATGTGTATAGCACCCACATTATACCCTTTTGATACAGGTAAGCCTATCGTTATCCACCAGGTATTATTTACCGTGCTGCTAATTAGAATTTCCTGAAGGTCCCACTTTTGCCCGACAAGGGAATTAAACCCAAGACCTTGCAGCGAATTCAAATTCAAATTCAAAATATCATTTATTCAAGTAGGCCTAGCAACAAGCACTTTCGAATCGTCATTTTTTAAAAAAGTATAATCATAATATTAAAATTAAAATTGCAATTATTAAAATTAAAATTGCAATAATTAAAATTAAAATTGTTATTCACTGTTATTTACAGTTTAATATCACACTAGGATCGTCAAATCTTAAAACTAAAAATTGTATACAAAATACTACTTGTGTAGATGTATGTCATAGTCAGTAAATGTCAAAAGTAAAAACAATAAAAATTAAGACATTATGATTAATTCAAATAATGCAATAAATAATTCATTTTATCAAAATACAAAATTAGTCCCACGGTGCTTTATCGTTCATGTAGTCTTGTGTACTATAATAAGCTTTGGAAACAAGTTTACCCTTCACATATTTCTTAAATTTATTAATTGAAAATTCAGTTACTTTTACTGGTAGCTTATTATAGAATCTTACACAATTACCCATAAATGATGTTTTAATTTTATGGAGCCTCGTGGTGAGCACTGCAAGTTTATCCTTATTTCTAGTATTGATATTGTGTATATCACAGTTTTTTCAAAAAATGCATAGTTTTTATGTACATAATAATATTTTCATAAATATATTGACAGTGTAATGTCATAACATTAATCTCTTTAAACTTATCTCTAAGAGAGTCTCTACGCTTCATCTTATATATCGCTCGGATAGCCCTCTTCTGTAGAACAAAAATTGAATTAATTCGAGAGGTCAAATACGCCGAATAACCACTAGATCAACAAAGCAGTTGGCTCACTCGATAATATAAGCAAAATTAATGTTGACAAACGCTGTAATAATGTATTAAATTACTTTATTAAGCCAGAATTATGCCAGACGAAATCTCAAGTTGCTAAGTTTATCTTAATTTTCAATTAACATGTCAATGTGGCTTAGATTTTAGCTCAAGACTTACTTTATTACGTATAATATTGTGTCTAAAATAAACAATATTCAGAGTGCTAGCTCAAACAAACTATTTGGAAATATTGAACAGTTTTACTCGAAATCTCAATTTATAAACTCACCGCACGTCAAGAAAATGACAATACTATCTGATAACGGTATTCTTGTCTCAAAATATAAAACATTTTAGTTTTAGTAGTTATGAAAAGTATGAAATGTGAAATTAGTCATATTTCAAAATTATTTTCAGTTAGCTTTACAGGTGGTACTAAAGTTTGACAATATTGTTAACACAGTTTTCATAGTCACACTTTTTAAATTAATGGGACGTTTTCACACAAAAAATGTTAAAGAACATTGTCTTACCAGTTTTAGAGGGGCTTAAGGGGTTAAGCAATGCTAACCATGTTTGACAGCGAGTACAGGCAAAAGAGCAGTTTTTCTC
The DNA here is from genome assembly GCA_905147285.1 of Hypena proboscidalis. Lineage (NCBI taxonomy): Eukaryota > Metazoa > Arthropoda > Insecta > Lepidoptera > Erebidae > Hypena > Hypena proboscidalis. The sequence goes on from LR990127.1 coordinate 819,618, forward strand.
ACGTTTATTCATAAATGATCATCAAAATGTCTCATTGGTTCAGCTAGAACTATTCCTCTCGGCCACGGGTTCTATTTTTACTACTTATACATGTGATTTTCCGTCTCGGGATTTCTCAATTACAACACGGAATAGAAACGTGCCCGGTGGATAGCGATAGGCACCCCCTATCACATAGGACCTAAACATTACAGAAGAAATCACGTCTGTCGCACGATATTGTTATAAACAAATGTCCATAAAACAAGTTCAAACTGTCACTGCAAAGCCACAACTCTGGTAAGTGATTCGTCCTCGTGCGAGTGACCCCGCGGGACGAGCTAGTGACAAACTTTCTCTAAGCGAATAATTAATATGCCACAAGTTGCGGCCATTCGTTTAATTATATGCTCAAGGAAAACTGGCTTTTTGGAATACTAACTTTTAGCTCATATTTTGCAGTTTGCTTATAGCTTATATTTCAGTGGTAATGGTTAATGCTGCGAAGTTGTACGTCAGTATTCATTTTAGCTTTTTGAAGTATAATATCTTCATTTTAACTTTAATTTTCAGTTTTCCAAACTTTCACACCTAGATACGCACACATTTTCACACACCAAAATAATTTTTAACAAAAAAAAAAACCGACTTCAAAAAGTAGGTAAACTAAAAAGCAAAAAAATAAATTTACTTCGCACAAAATAATACGTTTTTTCATTTAGTTAAATAGAAATTATTAAATAATTATTTTATAATTCTGAAGTCGGTGCCAAGTAAATCGGATAATTAAGAACTAATATTCAGTCAGAAAATAGTTGTTAGAAAGATTGATATTATCTATACAGAGTTATTGTTTACTTGGCACCGACTTCAGAATTATAAAATAATTATTTAATAATTTCTATTTAACTAAATGAAAAAACGTATTATTTTGTGCGAAGTAAATTTATTTTTTTGCTTTTTAGTTTACCTACTTTTTGAAGTCGGTTTTTTTTTTTGTTAAAAATTATTTTATTTTACGATTTTAAGTGATGGGTAGACCGAGCAAGAATGTTTCTTGAATGCGGAGACGACGGTTACTTGAGACGGAAAACTTATTATTAATAATCCCCGTACTCCTAACCGTTGAGGAGTTGTACCTTCCAGCACCAGCTCAGCAACTTAAAATGCAAATATCCAAGTAGTTTTAGGTAATATTCGAGTAACAATATAGAAGAATAAATTTGAGGGTTACCCATGATTTCTCTAGGATCCCATCATCACATCATGACCTCATATTATGAATATACATAAGTAATATTCAACGTCTCGCCTCATCTTGAAATAATACAGTAAACGGCCTCAAGGAGCCTATATTTAAAGAATCATCCCCGTACTGCTAACCGTTGAGGAGTTGTACCTTCCAGCATCAGTCCAGCAACATAAAATGCTGACTACTAGATGCAAATATCCGAGTAGCTTTAGATAATATACAAAAAACAATATAGAAGCCTTTTAAATTTGAGGGTTGCCCTCGATTTCTCTAAGATCCCATCATCAGAACGTGACTTGAAAAAAATGGGACCACATGACAAGTATATCCTTTCAAACAAAAAAAGAATTTCTCAAATCGGTCCAGGCGTCTTCGAGTAATCGGCGAACAAACATAAAAAAAAAAATACAACCGAATTGAGAACCTCCTCCTTTTTTTGAAGTCGGTTAAAAATGCTTAAAATGGAATAATTTTCTAGGTGTGATGTCGCGAGTTGTCTAGCCAAATCATCTAGACAGAAAACCATAATTAATTATGATCGATTCGAAAAACGAAAGAAGTATGTAAGTTTCTTCATGAACCGATTAGACAAACAATTATAATCAGCAATATTAATCACTAAAGTAATGTTTTACTACATTTTTCTTCTTTTAAACAGTAAAATGACGAACCAAAATTGAACCACGTTTCCCAATGAGGAAGAATGGTAACTGTTATTGCGACGGCAGCCATTCAGATAAACGCTATCGAGAATTCCAGATAAGTACGATTAATATCACCCTTTTTTAGTCGATGAAACACTTTAACATGACTTTCATAGCAGACTATCTATAAAGTTGTATAAGAGTTGAAACTACGTCGTTTAAAAGTGATTGGACTGATGAGATCCGCAATGTGTTATAGTAATAATAGTTTAATGTATAGGTGTTATTAAGCAGCACGAAGTTGGAATTGTGCCCGGTAAATGGCGATAGGCTCACCCTTTATCACATGGGACCTAAACATAACAGAGAAATGCGGGTGTTATGTAACATGCACATGAGTTTCTCACCAGCTCTTCTCATGATGCAATACCCATCGGAGCTGGTACTTGGATTGATTTTAATTCAAATCTCTAAGTTGAATTAAAGTCAATCTAAGCTCCGGTGTCAAATCATTTTATTACAATAAGTATTATAATTTAGTTAGCTAAGTTTTATTTTAATTTTATATTTTTTGTGTTTTGATGTTTGTTTTGACGTGTTCAAGCGCCCCTTTGGGCTCATGGAAATAAATGATTTGATTTGATTTGATATATCTCTACCACATCCTACTGGGTCATTTAGGCGTGATGCTATGTTATAATAGCTATATTATTTCTATGTCCAAGGGATTTGTAAAGTCTATGAAATAAAGTTTTTTTCATTATTTTGGAATACTATTTATGAAAATACTCAATCAATTTTGAACTGTAGTGCCACACCAGCTTATCTTGGTATTTCATACTAAATAATGGAAACTGTAAAAGTTTTAAGTTCTAGGGAAATTATATTTTCAACGAAGTTTCTTAGATCTTTTCTCAGAATCCAGAAATTGCAAGAACTGTATTTTACTGAGAACTACGGAAGCTTCAATTACGGCAGGGAAAGGACTCTACTTAGGATTATGTTTTTATTTAAACAACAGCCGTTACAAAACCTCGAAAGAAAAAAACACAGAACAATATCATTTGTTTGTGATTTTTTTGTTTACGAAATATGTAGAACGAGCGTCACTCAAAAATAAATATATAAATAAATATCACACAACGCCACCTAGTCCCAAACTAAGCATAGCTTGTACTTTGGGTAGAATAACTGATACTAATACATATAGACTATTTTTCTATAAATACTTATTATACATCAAACCACCCAGACCAGAAAACCTCCACGTTCATGCACACAAACATTTGTCTTGAGCAGGAATCGAACCCGCGACCTCAGTGTCGCAAGCAGGTGCACTACCGACTCCGAAAAAAGATTCTGAAAGCATTGCTTTATCTGAGAAGTACAATTTTATTCCTTATGTGCCTGTTGTTTCAAGGCTTCACTACCAAGCCAGAGTACAGTAGTAAAAGATTTTTATTTGTCGGTAGGCTAAAGGTGAGATGTTGGTGTTTCCTCCTCCGAGCTCGTTCACAAGAGCTCAGCCATTAAAAGTCTATCGCTTCATTTCCGTATAACACAAAATAAACAAAGCAAAACCGCAGTTTCAGTAAACTGATGAAATTTTAACTCGTTTATTCCGCCCATCATCTATTGTAAGGCTGGTTAGTACGGCAACAGTGACCCAATCTGTCGCAACAAAACCGTTTGGCCCATTAACCCAAAATTGAGCCATACAACGCACTCGCATACTGGAGCATTACGCCTATATTACCAAGAAGGGTGTGTCAGAGGTGTATAGCATCAACTTCACCTGTTATGTTTAAGTCGCGTGTGATAGGGTAAGCCAATCACCATCCAAAGAGCTCAAATCCAACTCTGTGATTCTATTGAGAATTTCCTAAAGGAAGAATCCTAAATAACACTTTTGCCTGACCCGGTTACTGAATCCTAGACCTCGTGGTGAGAGGAAAGTGCATGCGAGCGCTTACCACTAAACCAATGAGGCATTTGGTATTGGAGATAATCTATACATATTATATAAATAAAAAGATCAAAGAGTGATTCTCCACACAAGTAAGAATTCTCACTAATTGGTACCGGATCAACGGTGTATCAGCATCGTTACGTATCCGCCTTGCCATTTTATTTACTGACTAACTGCTTCCTGAAGTATCACTCGTGTTAAACGTTACTATGCCACTCTCGTGAATAAAAGCGTCATTTTAAACAGCAGCCTTTTCAAAGATATAGTATGGTCAGTTTCACCAGTGATATAAGTCAATGGTAGGGTATTTGAAACTTTGACAAAAGAAAGAATTACCACCCAAAACTTAATCATAAACTGGTTAACTGGGCCTTAGACTATTAAAAGCAGAAAGAATTATCCAAATCGTAAACATAGTTTTAAAGATAAGTGCGTTCAAACAAACAAACCCTTCAGTTTTATATGTACCAACGGCTATATACACATCAACCTATACTTTGCTAGTAAAAGCTGGTCTCACATTGTACGGGCAGTCTTACAACGCGAGGCCATAGTTTACTGGCAAAGTATAGGTTGATCAGTAGCCATCTGTACAAATGTCTTTGAAGTTTTGCCGGTTGTAAAAGGGTTGGCAATAATGCAAGTAATAACCATAGAAATAAACACGTTTCCCGTGCTATCGATGATCGTTCTCTATTCGACAATGTCCTTTCTATAGTTTTCGCATTGAACATGAGTGTTATAGACGGAAAAATATCCCAAAGTTAAAAAGATAAATAATAAAATAAGAATCATAAATCTTAGTGAAAAAGGAGAATTGGAAATTGAAAAAGAATAAGTTTAAACGCAGAGATGACATTCAAATATTAAAAAGCTTGTCTTCATGACTTATAAAACGTATTAAAAACCTGATGGAACAAACAACTTGAATGTTTTTTATAGTATTTTTTCAATGCGTGACACAAATCTGACCAGTTCTATAAACATTAAATTAAAAAGTAAAACGCGAAATCTTAAGAAATATAGCAAGCTTTAAGACCTTAACAGTGTCTAGTCTAGAACTTAGAACAGTATTTAACTTTAATTTAAACACAATTTATCTCTTAAGAATACTTGCAAGTTAGTAGCCTTTAAGAGACAAATTACAAATAGTTTGTGAAACCTCTTACTGACGCGTGAAGTTCAAAGGGCGACACAACGATCTGATCCAATTACTAATGGGTGGCTAGTACTAGTATGTAATTGATACTAATTTGGCTAGTATCAAGACTTTTACAACTTTGTAGTGTCTGTACTCTATAAAGTTATAAGTTTTATTACATACCTGTTGTGGAGTGTGTTATTCTTACATTATAGGCCTTACTTGCTTACTTACTATGCTTTTTTGCCGCTCAAACGCCATTTAAAACAGTGTTTTTATTGTATTACGAACTGTCAACACTGGATTATAGACCCACACGAACTGACCCCGTAAAATTTATACATTCTGTATAGAACTGTAATTTTTTAAGGGTCCGTAGTACTTACAAGGATCTCTTATAGTTTCGTCATGTCCATCTGTCCGAGGCACAGCGTCGAAACCGTTAGTGCTAGAAAGCTGAAATTTTGTATGAATATATATTTTTACTATAACGATTTTAGTTAACTTTGTTAGTTCAAGAGTAATAGGGGTCCAAATTTTGATATGTTTGGAGTCCTTTGAAAATAATGACTCGTATGAAGATGTTACTCGTTTAATACATATAGTAAATCCCTTCTTTATTTTATTCCCGACACGCAATTAGTCGGTTTTGTACAGAACTTTTGACAGTGACACAAATGAATAAATCCACATGATCTATTCATTAGTGTCACAGTCATATAATATATATTCATTTTTGTGGCAACCAGACGGTAAGGCATGCCCTCGGATATTATACGGGGTGGATGCGACATAGCGACATTTATTGAAACCACAGCTTCTATACAATCATGGTAAGTATCAATTTCCACCGGATAAAAATTCTCTGGCGAAAAAAAAAATCACGTTCTCCGAACAATTTGAACATTGCGATCGTGCAATTTGTTCGGCAGACGTGGATTTTTTTTTCGCCAGAGATTTTTTTATCCGGTGGAAATGCATACTGGCCATGTATAGAAGCTGTGGTTTCAATAAATGTCGCTATGTCGCATCCACCCTGTATACCCATACGCAAAGTCGATTGAAATTTGGCACGCAGATATCTAATATCCTAGATTAACTTATTAATATACTTAACCAGCTGCTTCGTGGGTAGTGGTTAGCGTACGCGGCCTCTGTAATTCACTACAGGTGAAGTATGGGTGCCACATACACTCTTCTCTTCTGGGAAATAAAGACGTGATATTATGTTATTCTGTTACTAATTAGGTAGGTGCTACGCGAATGGAAGATAGCCCCCAAAAGCCGAGTGAAAGGGCATTGTCTTCACAACTTTGTAAATCTCCTGTGACAAGACCATTTCCGTGAGATCGACAGCTCTTTAGTTATCGAGTATTGAGTGATATCGCAATCAATCATCAATTTTAATCGAATCGAAAAGTAATTAAACATCGCCGAACCAATTTTTGAAGTCGAATCATTCGCTCGTTAATGATAAGTGCCGAATCATTCTAAAAAGGAAATTAGTTTTGATTATAATTTTGAGGAACAGATATAACAAGGTTCAATTAAAGTATTAAGCTTCTAAATTTTATTATTTGAATTTAACATGAAAGTTTGAATAGACGCACGGAGTTGGAATTGTGCCCGGTGGATGGCGATATAGGCTCACCCGCTATCACAGCTATCATATAGATGAGAGAGCTAAACATACAAGGTGAAATTTAGGTGTTATACACTTCTGCCACACACTTCTAGGTGTAGTCGTGTGACGTCATCACGCCTAAATAGGCGTGATGACGTCATGGTTATGTTATGTTACGTAAAAGTTTTATGTGCTAATCTTTTACCGAATATATTGTACTTTGATTATATATCTATAGATACCGCCTCATTAACGCTAAATTGTCCAAAAATTTAGTCCGTAAAGTACCTGATAAATACAAAAACCGCTGTCAGTGTCAATTATCACCTCAAACAATAAGGTCATTTGAGTAAATTACAAAAAATCATTTTATGAGTTACAATGTCGTATTGTGCTATAAAAATATGCTGGAATTATAGCAGACGTGCAAGTGCTACTAACACAATCTCCTACCATCGGTAAGTAATACAAAAACAATCGTATTTTTTCAAAACAAATCTAGCAAATTCTGACATTTAATCTCGAAACCCACACGCCATTTTTTGGTGTTGCCAGTCTGAGATACTATATTATATACCCGTATTTCTGTTTTTGAACGTTTTCTATTCGATCTTTCTCTGCCGATGAAGCATTTAATGCTATGCACAATGCTATGCACTAATGAGTTTGGCTGAATATTAGTATTTTACGTGGAGCGGCTGCCATCAGACTTCCACAACCCAGTACGAGTTAATACGATACTCTTTGTTAGACTAGTTGTCAGACTTTCTAACCAATAACTACCCGTAACGACTGCCATAGATGTTCAAATGGCAACCGGGACCGACGGCTCCGAGGCACGAAGGAAGACACGTTATGTTATAGATGGTCACCCATCCAAAGCCGATCGCGTTTAGCATTACTTAACCCGCAAGATCGATCGGCCCACGCGGCTTTGACTTAGCCACGAGCTCTACCACAAAGGTAAACACAAAATTCCTAGAGCGATTTTCGCCGATGCCGCACAGTTCACATTCTCTCCACAAACAGGAGATAAAAGTAATAATTTAGTGGCAGCCCTACGTGATCTAATTACAGGTACTACCTCCCACTGCGAAAATATCTAAGAGTAGACATTGTGTCCACACACTCAATAAAAGTTTATGTAAAGAAAAGATATGACTGGCTGAGGTTCTAATCTAGATAGTGGATATTGTGATTAGATTAAGCTTTGCGTTCTTTGTTAACTTAGCTTGGACACAAACAGTTTGCATTAGGATATCGGGAATACATTTTTTCGTCTGTATGGTGTATATTACCTTTAAAAAATATTTCATTGAAAATTAATTTAAATACTAAATAAAAACATCGCGATTTTTTATTCTAAATTCATATTTTTTATGCCGATGTATTTTTTGTATTTCGAACAAATTTACCGCAGTTTATATAATATACCCACGTTGCCTATAAGTGGTCTGGCGCATTATTACACGACGTTGAGGGCTAGCATAGATTTATATATTTTCCGAGTGAAAGTGACTTATTTAGACTCATTTTTATGTACCAAATAGAAGATTTAAAATGAAACGTTAACTATACGAGTCATCTGATATTTCTGATATTCTGATATTTGGGGTGCATGAAAGGAGCCTCCCCGAGTGACGTACATAACAATTCCCTACGTCCGGCGCACCCTGGGCAATTCGCGAGTTCTTAAAAGCGAATTGGCTAATCCTTTCACCACGATGGCAAGTCAAAACCTTGACCACCTTACTGACTGTCCAAAATGCCCTACCACCTGCACAAGGGAGGCGCTCATGAACGCCGACGAGAGCGTCATAACAGTGGCCACTTATTGGACCAATAAAATTTGACTCAGCCATCGACACGACGAAGAAGAAGAATCTGATATTGACTCTCTTTGTACCAACTGAGAGTGGCTGAATTCATGAATTCGGAATCGATCTATTCGATCTTTGCACTGTGTCAACAGTGTGTGGTGTCGTTACCGTAGCAATCTTGCTACAGATATGATAATAGTAATTTGAAAATCAATTTAAAATAGTAATTGCCACAAACAGTGACAAGTAAGTCATCTTACCAAACCTGTCATATTTTGTTAATTCGAGCATTTCGAACCATGCTATTAGGTTTAGCCAACAATATTGTACAACAGATTCCAATTAATGAGAAACAATCTCACCCCATCGACGGAACGACCGATGAACTCAGATAAAATACCATCAATATACATAAATATACCATCAGATTGTTAGTGACGCACATATGAACTGCCAAACAATAGAATATGACTCCTTGTAACGAAATTCAAAAACCATTTGAAGGGATATAATCATAGTGTCTACACTGTTATTTACAAGCGACTTGTTGTCGCCACATGACGTATTTAGTTATCGTTAGTGTAGAATTACTACAACAATATCTAGAATTTGGGATAAATTTAAACTATTATGAATAACATATACCTACTTATAAGTGTATATCTATGTACATCATATATGTGTTGATGGGCTAATTCCGTACATTGAATATATTTTGATTAGTTTTATTGGATGGGCGTTCTACTATCGATACTGAAGAAAAATAAAAAAATCTTTTTATATATCAGTATGTCTGTCAGTACTGAACAGATTCTAATGAAACTTGTCATGTGTGTAGTCCCTACAATGTTTTACCAGCTTAACAAATTGTATTCCAAAATTAACTACGCGGGTGGAACCGCGGGTGTAGGTTAGTTCGTTTCTTTGAATACGCTTATGTCGGGAAGGACTGCTTGGATTTGCATTACTCTTTTTTCGTTGGATAACCTATTGACAAAGGTTAACAAATATAAAACACTAAGCTACTATCAATAGGAGCGGCACAGAAGTAAAATATATTGCAAAAAAGGAGCAGCACGTAACCTATAACGCGGGTAATAACGTGGGGAGCAACTAACATAAAATAACATTACATTTAAGAATTTCCTACTAGAAATCTTCCAAATCATACTTTACCTTGAGCAAGACCTCGCAAGTTAGAGGCGCATACACTAACAACTAGACAAATAAAGCAATTTTTGTTCATTATATCGAAATTGCGTATAACAAGTAGTAAAAAAATAAAATAAAAAATACCAATTTTTAATGTGTACCTAATGGATGGATATCGGAGATCACTTCACAAAATGCTTGAGAATGTCGGGTTACTTTCGTTGGATCTAAAACCTTAAAAATGTTTGAGAAATTAATACATATATTCACGCTCTTTTTATTTTGCACTTAAATCATGACGTCATCTTATTTATTTTTCTCCTGTTATAACAGGGGATTTTGACACATCTTAAAAGCTTCTTGTTTGCAGGACTTTAATTAATTTTGATTTCCTTATCTTTTATACTTTAAATGAATATTAATAAATCCGGGAAACTTGTATCAACATCTCATTTAAATGCAAATTACCTACTTTGTGCTATTTTTTGATGTTTCATTACGTAAAAATAGTTAAAAGAGGGGATTATCGTCGAACAGGTTATAAATAATTAGATAAATATTTTAATTTCAATTTATAATTGCTTGCTTGTACAAAATATTTACCGACCGGATGGCGGAGTGGGTAGTGTACCTGCTTGCGACGCCGAGGTCGCGGTTCAATTTCCGCTTTAGACAAATCTTTGTATGCATGAACATGGGGGGTTGTCTTAGTCTGGATGTTTCTATGTATTATAAGTATGTATTTACACAAAGAAAAGGATAAATGTATTAGTACAGTTATTCTAATACCCATAGTACAAGCACTGCTTACTTTGGGACTAGATGGCGTTGTGTAGGTTGTTAGATATTTATTAATTTTAGAGCTCAAGAATATACATTTACAGATACCGCCATTTGCATTTAATTATTATACGGAACCATGTTTTAATATTTTTTTTTTTTTAATAAAAAAATAATAAAAAAACTCCTTATTTAGTATGAAATTCGCAGATGTTTCAAAACAGTCATATAGCATTTCGTTCAAACAAAAAAGCTTGTAACTCATCACTCTTTTTATTTTATGTCATCTTTCTACATACTGACAAAATGTACACACAGGTGCAAAACCGCTATTTATCTCAAAGAAAATGCAGAATTTACAAAGTGGTTTCCGAAATACTGACCTATTTAATAGCCAAATATATTAACTATTTTATCATATTGGAGTGAAACGGGCAATTCTGGCAAGTATATGGCCAACAAATCACTGACATGAACGATTTAGTGTAATAATGGTGGAACGAGAGACGTCATGTGTCATGGCCGCCATGACAGTGACGTCACACCTCTAACTAATTGCGTACAAGTTTACAAGTTTCAAGTTAATCTGCGTAACGATGGAACTTTTGAAGCAATCTCGTCTTTGTACTGATGACTACAATCTACGTGTTATGTTACATACTTGTTACATTGTTCATTTAATCTTTGTCAATCGTGTGAGTCACCGTTGACCACATACTTGCGATTAAATGATTGAAACGTCTACTTTTAAGCTGTAACAGTTTCGCAACAACACGGTTTCTAAGAACTTCTCAAATATATTTGTTTTTTTTTTAAACACGGAACTAACAAAATACTTACCTATATTTATTTTCGATGTAAACTTCTGGGTACATAGTTTAATAATACATTTCGTTAAATAAAAATTCCAAAGAACTATAATTATTTCAACATTTTAAATAAAAAATATTGAACAAAAATTAAAGTACGGTTTTATGAATTACCAGTTTACATAAATGGTTCGCCTCAATACTAAATAACAATTTATTTACAAATAAAACATCGGTCACTGAGTTCTGTTATAACAAACACCATAATTGATATTATTATTTATTCAGGCAAGTGTATTTTGGACTTATGAGCAGCGGAATTTATCCGTAATCAAGTGAAGCCTCTCTCGAAAGGTTCCGAAGCCTCCGCGGGCCTTCCGAGGAAGACGCAGATATTACCACGGGTTTATGCGGCGTCATTTGCTCACCAATATTAATTACATTTTTCTATGTGGGCTTCTTGTGTTGCTCCAATTAGTCATGTTTTTCTGATGTTGTGATTTAATTATTCACTCTATTAAAATTGCGCCTTTATGACATCCACTTCGTGGAGTCTAACATTTATTGCCCACATTGAAATGGTTGTTGAAAAAATCGTCAATTGGTTTAAGTCACTGAACACTACATTAAGTTCACTTTTGAATAAACAATATGTATTTAATAAAGTTTTTTTTTAGGTTTTATGGGAACTCTGGCTGACTGACTGATTGTATGTTACGCTTTTACGGAAAATTAGTGTGGTGATTATCTAAACCCCACGAATGATATAGATTCGTGGGCAGTGGCCGGTAAATACAATACTTTCACGTGCAGTTCTATAAATACTCGTAACATTTAACCCACATTGTATGACAAAACAGATGATTACATGTAATCTGTAACCGACATCATTGAAGCAATAATTTGCACATTTTACACTCGATTACATTTACAAAATTTAATGTGCGGGCATACAATTTATACAAACGATATTAATATATCGGTGCGCACGGTATTTAATGTGAGCCTTTATATGTTTTGTAGTAAAGTTTATTTCTAAAAAAAAGTGTAAACTGTGCTTGTGCAAAAAGACTCCATGTTTTCTTTTAGACTAATTTAGCCTTTATAAGTGAGATTTTAATGTTGAAAGACTTGATGCTCCAAAAACTTAATAAAATAACGCATATTCTCGTAATAAGCATAAAAACATGCAACAAGAAGTATGCCTGAATGGATTTTATTTCTGAATATTTTATTATAAGGTATGAATCAGCCGCTTTTAGCTGAAATATCACTTTTCAGGTATTAATTTCATAAAAAAATGTGCACTCTGTACCAAAGAATATAAAAAACCAAGTAGCAAAAATACATACATACATTCAAGCTATGCCACGAGAATTGAACCATTTCATTTGTGAACTCAATTTTCACTTGCATGCTTGTGCCACGATGCAGTTACTTTTTATGACTGACATTTCAAATGCAGATAGTGTTTGAGCTTTGAATCGATTCTGAAAATTTCATAATCCTTTGGACAAAATCGGATGAAGTGAGCGTTGTTCAATAGAATATCAAATAAAACCAACATTGATTCGAAAAATATAACAGCACCCACCTAAAATGTATTAAAAGACCAAATTGACTACAAAAAATGACCTGAATTCTTGGTTATGTAACGTTAGTGTAATTGAATGTACGCTGGTGGTGTTTGTGACAACACAACAAGTAGTTAGGTATTCATGGAACGACTAATTATCGCCGACACCGCGAGCCGCGCCACCACGCAACTAGGACTGCAACGCGATTGCTATCGTGGTTTTTTGGACGATTAAAATGAACGGTGTTTCTTGATGTGATCTTAACTATCGTATTCCATATCATATCAAAGCAGACGTTTCGATTTAATGAAGGCCGACATATACTGTGTAAGTTCAAGAAAATCCTCCAAGGTGAAACGCTGAAAAGAACAACGTAATTAAATAATTACACGTTCTCACTTAGCCTCAATAAAATATTGAAGATACCACTCTACAGCTAAAAGTGCAACATTTAAAAATGCACCGCTTTCTCTCCTTGCACTATTTCCTTATTCGGTTTACACTAGAGATTAGGCTCAGCTTAAGCTGATTGGCGATTTTCACTTGGGACATACAGAAAAAGGTAACATGCTTAAAATGTTGAATCGAGCGTTCTCTCCAGTCCCCACTTATTTATAATGTTGTGAACAATAAAAGCTGTGAGCCGAACGAACGACCTACTCTCAGAACTATTAGTTTTGGAGTAATTCGTGTTAATCCCATCACATGGGCTGTTGGGCGGTTATTGTGAATCTCGATCGGTAGCGGTTTTGATTGGCTGTATGGGAATTAAGCTTATTATGAGGGTTCTTGTTTTAATTGTTGCTTTACTAATTTATCATAAAATGGGCTTTTGGGAAAGGTAATTACTGCGTAATGTTTAAATAATGTTAATTGAAATTTATTCATTTTGATGCCTTCGTATGTTGCCAGTTTTGTCGTCAGAAATGTATTGAAGAAAGTGTGTAACAAGTAACACAATGATCAAACTTATAAGTTACAGTTTATTTTTAAATTTTGCGCAGTTATTATAACCAACTATCACACTTCGATTATTTTTATTCTTTAAAAAAGCACAAATCATATAATTATTCTACTCACATCGAATTTGTACAGTTACAATCGCAAAGCAATTCAAATTGCATATTACCTACGTGTTAAGCTCGCTGTACACACAACACCGCGCGATGTCGTTACTGATTTATTGTTAATTTAACTACACTCCATTTGAAACTAATTTAACTGGTTCAGACAAAAACTGTTGTCAATTTCAGCTTTAATCTATTTTTTACTTCATTGAATTTTGCAGGTGGTTTAATGTTGTAGTGATGTGGTTATATACCTAAATGTTTTGAATTTTTTGATCGCATACATTTCAAATCTGCTTATAATAGTCAAGACATACATTATATTTTTCACATGTATTATTTTACCTTGAATATACCAAATGGGCATATATTCTACATGAAAATAAGTAGTCCGTGAACATCCTCAATCCACCAAAGAAAGCAGGTGACAGAGCTCAGGACTAAAATAATATATAATATATGATGCTTTATAATTTGCCAGCAATCTTGGGACATTATCTTACCTCCAAACCAAAAAGCAAGCACTTATTTTTGGTGACAGGTTAAAGCAAAGACTGCCTCCCTCGAGCAATCCACAAATTAAAATATCAGTAAAATAACATTCTGTAAATTTTAATAATGAGTTCAAATACAAAGCACTCGGTTTATTTTATTTTGACTGAATTGTTTAATGAAAAACTGAAGAATAATTGGACAATTCAATCTCATGTTTCAATTTTTTTTTGTTGAAGCAATCTTTCACTAATAATCTAATCACTTGATTGTGTTTATTAACTTACTACAAATAACTTCAATGTTTATTCAATTATCTCGGTAAATAATAAGCAGTATATTAAATCTTTGTATAACAAACAGAATGTCTATTGCCACACACAGCCACAGCATCACGCGTGAACGGCTGGACCAATTTCGCAAATTATATTTTTGTTGTGATTGTTATTGTCGGGAGAAGGTTCTTATGAAACAAAGAAACAAGAAAATTTACGCGGAATATGAGAATAATTAAAGAAAAATTTCAGAATAAATTAACCAATATACTATTTTTTTTTTCTTGTTTTTTTCTACGGTAACTTTAGCGCTTTTGATATAAAAACTTTTTTAATGTAACCTTAGGCTTTGACATAATATTCAATATTCATGGATAAGACAAGAAAGCGTTAGTAGGGTCAGCTAGTATTGTATTGTATAAGTTGTATTTTCAAATGAATAAGTAGATAAAATACTATATTTTAACTCCAAATTAGTTTGTAGTAGAGTTGAGTTTGAAACAGTTCTCTATAAAACACAAATTCAATTACAGAGCCTTATACAATACTTAAAATGCCCGTAAATGTAGAGTTTATAGATCTTTATATAAATTGAAAATATAAACAGTAAACATACAGTAAAAATCGTGCTCCATAAGCCTTGTAAATACCACAACTAACTCTATTTTATGGCTTGTACCATTTAACCATTTTTTTTACTGAATAAAATCGAAAGTAAACCTCTTTTACAACCTTAGGCTTTGAAATAAAACTAAAACAAACAGTAAAAGGCTTTCTATTTCACGTTTTACGTGATAGAGTGAGAGGTTGCAAGATGTAAGTGTGGCTCATTAACTATTAATTGTCACGATAAACCCATGACAGCGGACAAGGTCAATGACCTTAGCTTACCTGGGGCAAGAGGCTAAATCTGCATACCTAGTACGAACACCGAGTCTACATTTACAGGAAAGTTTTTAAGCAAGAAAATACAGGTCTAATTTAAAGTTGAAAATCTTTTCATGTGAACAACTGTTCAGGAAATGTACGTAAGTTTTGAACCAAAATGTAGGAAGGAAACATTTACTGTCTTTCTTGCTTGTATATTTTATTATTTGGTAAAACACTATCAAGTTTTGCTCTAAATTCAAAATAAAGATTGTATGAACAATACAAAATTCGCTTAGGATACACTAAAATGTCTCACAGTCCATAGAAATGTAGTTGATAAAATGTAGAAGTCTTACAAAATATAAATTAAGCTTAACATTGTTATGTTATGACCTTGCACTAAACCTAAAAACCAAATGAACTCTCTCACTTTAGATTGGTCATAAAGAAAAACCGTTGGCAGTACGCGCTGTTGGCAATCCTCGCACTTACTTCACAAAGTAACCAAAACTTCTGTAATAACAACTAACTTTAAATGCAACATTTCATTTTTTTTAATCGTGTTTGTTTGTGACAGCCTCCAGAAGTTTGTAGACAAAGTATAAAGTATAAATATTAAATGCTAGTTAACCAAACTATTAATTTGTTTATAATCGCCCGTATAAAACAATAATAATAATTTCAGTGACTGTTCGAGATCTCTCGATCCCAAGAAGCAGGACGCCGCGGGGGGCACATAGTTTAAAAACTTATTATTATCTACTGCATTATTGTATACACTACAAGTGCCTACATTACTGCGATGCTATATAACACTATTAACTGTAAGATGGGTTTTTTCCGAATATCACTCCCAAGGAGGTGGATTAGAACTTGTAAGTTTATAAATTTTGAAGGAAATTAAATTAACAAATATATATTTTTTTGGAAGTTTCACTCCCCATTTTAGATTGAAAGTTCCTCAATTTTGTAGAAAATAAAAGCATGTCAATATCGAATTCCAACCGAGCGAAGTCGCGGGCAAAATCTTGTAAATAATAATTTTAAATTAATTGATTCTAGAATCAATTGAGTTGTTCCGAGACTGGGTGTGCTTGTAGATGACAAACCATGTTGTGGTATGTATTCAGAGGATTTCCACAGTTAGGCCTATGAAGTACGTTCAGTTTGTGAGAATTCGAGTCAACCATGATCGTGTATCAAACGACCACTCATTTATCCAAACGCGTCACTCCCACACACTAAATCTTCGAAACGAACATTTCTACAATACTACGCTATAATCCCACTAACGTAATTATACTACTGCTAGATCACTACTGTTGATTACGCTACAACCTGGTAAAAAGCGATTTGTTTTGGAGGTTTGTAAGTCAATTCGAAAATTTGTTTTATTTTATAGTTCTATATCTAATTTTGTATTTGGTCTGATTTAATGGGCTCTTCAGGGTTGGGCTTTTATGGTGTTTGAATACGAAGTGCGATTTAATTTGGTTTTATTGTGTCATTAAAAAACAAGCTATGTTTGACAAAAAATGTTTTTTTCGAGTAATTGATTTGATTGATTTTTCAGTCTTTATTTGGCATAAAATATTACAACAATAAATACAAACGATCTTAGTCTGAATGTAGGTATATCCTGATGTTGATGTTTTTAGAGGCTGTGCCTTTACAAAAAGTTTCACATACAAAAGAAAAATAATTAACATACTTGCATTTAAATTCAATCCATCAAATAATGAGCCGATCTTACGCAGAGACCAAAGCTATATTGCACTGATAATGAGTACACAAAATGTACACTTTGTTCACATGAAGAATGATATTTCTGAATATAATTATAAAATAATATTATCTATTAAATTAAATTGAATTGAATTATAATTGAATTATAATTAAATTACATTCACCATAACAATAATTATCATCAATCTCATTTAATTACTTTATATATTGCGGGCAATCGATAAAGCAATGTGGGTGTGATCTTAAGACTGATATTAATATATTAATTGTAGCTATTGTTGTTAATTTAGTCAGCTCTCGTCTGCGTTAACTCGATATACAATATTGTTCTTAATATAGGCTTCAGCCTACATATGAGTAAAATTTCATAAAATCTATTCAGTAGCTTTTGCGTGAGTTACACCCATACTAACCATTCACACAAACAAATTTCTACACATCTTTATAATCATTACATTCATTGGGTGAAATTAAGAACTATTAAAAAAGCTAAACAGGGCAAATTTCAGGTTATATGAAAATATTAAAAGAATTCAATGGGCGTCAATATTGTAGCAAAAATATGCGGTACTAATCAATGATGCACTAGAGAATAGTAACTCCGGCTATCCGGTCTCCGGAAACGGAACAAAAACTGAATGGATTTGACCTCATTCGCAGCTCTACAGCACTCCAGCACTTCTGGTGCTAATAGATATTATCCTTTGTTACTTACGATGTTTAAAGCTGTTATTAAGTCCTATTGGAAGAATAAACTAATTCGAAAAAGTCTTCAATTTATATAGTTTTGACTATTGGACGAAATTTTCCCAAAAATGCAAAAATTTAAAATATATTGTTTACAACAGAAGCCTATAAAATGTAGTATTTTCATGGTTATGTAAAACCTAACAACCGATTCTAGTATTATCAGAAGATCAGTATTGAATTCTGAGAACAACCATATTTATTATTGACTAGCTTTTGCACGCGACTTCGCTCGCTTGGAATTCGATATTAACATGCTTTTATTTTCTACAAAATTGAGGAACTTTCAATCCAAAATGGGGACTGGAACTTCCAAAAAAAATATATGTTTAAAGCTGTTATTAAGTAAATGTATTATTAAATTAAATTTATGTCATGTAGGTAACCAATGTGCTATGTGCAATTTTCTTTAAAATTTATAAACTTATACTAAGAAACAGTTGAAAAAGATATGGGACCGGCAGGATTTGAACCTGCGACCTTACTGCACACCGGGCAGCCGCTTTAGCCATCCAGCTACGGTCGCCTCTTACCGGAACCCTAAATTTCTTAACTGTATGATACGTCATTTCGTGACGTCACGTTCATCCATTTGTTCCTATCTTAAGTAGGATAGAATATAAAAATAATCAATTAGAAATTTATAAACTTTACATATAAACTTACAAGTTCTAATCCACCTCCTTGAGAGTGATATTCGAAAAAAAACCATCTTATAGTTAATCTACGTCATGTAAGGAACCTGTGTGCAGAATGTCAAGCATTTTCCTTAAAATAGTCGAACTGCCTATATAAACTTACACCCCCTAATTTACCTCCTTGGGGATAAAATATAATGGTAAAACATATACCAGTTTAAAAGTAAGACCTCCGGCTACACAACCGTGAAGATTGCGTCTATTCCATCCAGGAATTTTTTCGTGATGCCCGTACGAACATTCAGGCAAACAGAAAGACATTTTTTTTTTAAATATATGTTTTGGCTTTTACTGCTGTTCTAAAGACCCGTCGTACTTAAAAAACATAATTTTATTATATGCATAGATATGTATAAATACTCGTACACACATAATCTAAATTGGTCTGAATTTAGAGATTAGCGTTACTACAAATGCCAATAATCTAGGATTCCATTTGCTACATAACTTGTGCCACTTTGTATTATATTACATGCGACAAATAATACGAATAGGATTAAAATGCATTTTAAATTCTTCTTTCTTTTCTTTGTAAGAAAAACGACATCCGCACTAAGAACAACTCGTGTGTCTCGGACAAACATACATATCACACACACAAAGCACACCCATTACTGCTTTTGAACTCCCCAGAATTAATTAGTTAATTCGATCAAGTCTAGTACTAGTACATAATAATATATTAGGTAAGGTAGTAGTAGTATTAATTCATGAGCAAATATAAGGTAATTAGATAGCCGTTGTTATGCAGGCAATGGATGTAACACCATTGTGTAATAATGCCAAGTAGTATTATTGACAAGGATCTGTTGGAGGACAGACCTGTGTGAAGACAATGGCATTCTGACAGCAGATGTACAATGACGAGCTGTCATAATCAAATGAAAATACTTGGTCACAACAGGTCACAACCTATGTACTCACTTGCACTGCAGATTGGAGTTGTTTACTGTCAAATGGTTCATGGACAAACATGCTCATTTCCATCAGTTTATAGTCATCATCTGAGCGAAATCTGGTAGGTGAGATTTACAATAGGGGTTTTCGCCCGACATCTGATGGGTGAGTTGTCAGTTCACTTATCTATGGAAGATCAATGTATAATTGACTCTGGGCCTGAGTTCTTGCAATATGTCTCAATTTTAGTATTTTCAGCATTAATTTATCAATTTAGTATTAATTATTTATTCACATTTAAATGTTATACAGACTAGTTGCTGGATAGTTTGTTTCAAGTCGTTCCAATTTTAAAAAAATAGTTTGAGGTGGAAAAAAGGTCCTAGTATTTAGTTATTATACAACACTATTTTCAAGGTACATAAAACTATGTAGTATAAGGCACAATATACTAAGGTTCTCTTCACTTTAGTTATTACGTATAAAACATTATTTAAGGGCTGTTTACATTAAAAGTAAAGTAAACTTCTTTGACGACTCCTAGAGCCTATGCAAACTACTCTATACATACATACCCCGATAATTTACGACCTCACAAGCGCCATGATTAAATCACACATAACTATGTTCACCGCACTAATCCCACAAGTGGGCTAATCTGGGCAGGCGTAAACGTGTAATGATTTTAGACGAAGTAATAAACACATGTGGTAGACGTGAGGTGCGTACGAGTGTGTGGTTAGCCTTAAGGCATATAATATATCTTGTACATTATTTTGTCAGAACCAAGCCAAATAGTTAATAGTATATTATAATATTTATTTATTTTAATCAACAGGAACAGCAAACAGCTACAACATGAGTCTTTCAATGCGATACACTGAATCAAAGTATAGACATAACTGCAGCTTACAGCGCCGCTCCAATATTTATGATAGAGTTTATAATAATGATGCTATATAAAATGCAATTAGATAATTTAATTAAATGTCTTCAGTTCTTTAAAATTACCTGACGGTACACGTATCTGTCGTGAATCACAATATATGACAAATCTAGATCATGTCAAAAGCTTCCGAATAACACGTATCCTCGGTTAAATTTTATCAAAGGAACGACCATTAGCGCTTTAAAACAAACTAACTAAACTACAAAAGTTTCACTTTAGTTTCAAAGCTAAGCCTCGTATTTCTAACGGGAGCAGTAGAGGACTTTAGTCGTAGTTCTGCTAAAGCCACATTTTACCGGCACCTATAGATAAGGTGTCGTATTCAAAACATTAAATGAACCGTTTACATTATCACCTCACACTTCGCGGAGGTTTTATTCTGTAGCTTCGTACGTCTTTGGCTGACTTCCAAGCGGTAACAATAAGATATAGATTCTAAACTTTGGCAACTTAAAGAACGTGTTTGTGAAAACGTATTCAATCAGTTAGACTTGTCCTGACGGTTCTGAGTGGAGATGATGATACAGGGTGTAGATGACATGGTGATGAAGCCGCTTACTAGCGATTCATTACATGATTCTAAGATCCAAAATAAATCATCGGAAAATCAGTCTTCCAATATTTTTACACATCATAATTAAATTGAGAATTTATGAGAATAAGCTTGCGGAAAAACTTTTGTGTGATTAAGAACATGATTTTGATTCTCTAGGTGTGAAAATGTTTGATCTAAAAATTCAACATTATGAGGAAAATGTTTATCGTAAAAGCCCGAAGTTAACCGGAAAATCTCAGAATCATGTACTGAATCACAGGTAAGCTGCTTCGTCACTATGTCAATTACACCCTGTATACCGCACATAATCAGAAGCGTGTGTCACATTTCGTCTGTTTATGTTTAAGTCCCATTTGTCAGAAAGTGAGACAATCACCATCTACTGGACCCTAATCCATACCCTGTGTTGATATTTCTCTGATGTATAAACCTTAAAGAACTCTTTCTCCGGCCGGGGGACTTGATCCAAGACCTCTCATACAATACCTCCAAGACCAATGAAGCGGTTATAAGTTAAAAACCATGGTTCGGCAGACCCAGAAAAGCGAATGAATGTACATTTTTTTACCATCTCAAATCCTTTTTACCAACGTAGTAGAAATGGAAATAAATAAATTCAAACGTTATACTTTTACGTCTTATTTCTCAAAACCACATCACGGTAAGAGAAGTTAGAGTGTTGCTTGAGAGGAGATTATTCTCCTTCATTCGTGTCGATGGCTTATATAGTCTTCGCCCAGAATGCAGGATCTTCCACTGCTTTTTTAGTGGCCTGCATTAGGTCTTGACGTGTACACGTGGCAGGAGAAAAGTGGCATGATAGCAGGTGGGCCATATTTGTGTACACACCCACACTCACAATTGATGTAATGTGTTAGTGTTGACCATCTAGACCAGGTAGGAGATAATTACATAATATTTATGCACATTATTGGTTAGGGAAATTTCATAAAAATTAAGTGTAAAAAAGTGAACTCTCGCTTTAGAGTGAAAACTTAATGATTATCTTGATTTTTTAACACAAAATAGTAATAGTTACTTCCTTGTAAATAAAGATACCCTCGAACATACCTTTAGATCACATAATGACAATAGTACCTATTTATATTTACGACACATTACACAACAATAGCGAATAGCAATAACGAGTCTGACCCTCCCATTACAATGAATATTCCTTAAGAAGAATACCTCAGCTCGACCCTCTCAACATAATTAACACACAAAAATACGAGCACTTAACGAATTATACTCGTACTTCAGTTCTTGAACTTAGATAGCGCTCTGATTTAGCAAGCTATGCAGGAACATTGCCAACTATGCACCAGTGATACCTGCTCACTCGATGATCGGTTAGGAAGGCATTTTAGACGAACTCTTAAAAGACTAACTGAATAACTATGCACGCCAATTCAATAGATTGCTCAATACACTACTAAATTCATCACAATTAATATTGAGCGTAGAAGCGTACTCGCGCATTACCTACTTCGAACGCCTTGGTAAGAAACTAACAAAACCCTGAAGCTTGGTACGTGGTCTAATTAAAATTTCCCCTTGTGAGTACACAAAGTTACCTTTTTAGCTGAAAAGAAAACTTGTAGAAACGCAGATAACAGGAAAGTTAGGAGGCCCGCCCCTCGGTAAACGTGGGTTTGGCGCGCTCGACGCCCACATCCTGAGCGAGCGGCCGCGGCGCTTATCGGCCGCTGATCGCAAACAGTTTCAATCTCAGCACTGCTGCACAGATATACCACGCTATTGTTAACGGCTCGCTGTTGCTTGAACTCCACCACTTCGCAAAACGCAACACTCTTTTAAATTAGATTGGAGCGATCGTTAATCAACTGGTAATAGCTACGTAGCTGAAAAAGGAAACTCGCCAAGTAAACGTTACTTATACCTGTATGTTTGTGTTTCGCACGACCCACAATCTTTAAGGCATAAATTTCATTTGTCCAAAGAAAGCAAGAATGTTTAAAATAACAAATTTTGGCAGCGATGCATCCGAAATAAATGGGACGTGGAAATGACTTACGGGCGCTTTTAAGGCCAATGACAGACGACGAAAACTTGTCTGTGTCGTGTTGGAAACTACCGCTACATTACAGTATTTTTGTAATTCATTTTATAATATTTAGAGAAACGAACATAGGCATTGGAAACTTTTTTTTTATGAATAGTTATTTTACATACATTTAACATTGCATTTATAACAGTGTTGCATTTGTAACTAACAGCCGTCCACGAACACAAAATTTTATTACCTGCGACAATCATTGTAAATAATGAAAGTAGTTACGATTGTCATTTCCGAATAAATTGTAAATCGACCATCACAATATTTGCAATACACTATAATTTACAAGCCACAAGGGAAATTGCCAGTCCCAGTTGCATAATGAATCATACAAAGAACATGACATAACATCACGCCTATTTTTACCCAAAAGGGTAATGCAAAGGTGTACAACAACAACACTTCACCTGTTATATTTAGTGCCCATATGATAAGGATTCAGCCATACACAAATCCAACTCCATGCTGCTAATAAGAATTTCCTGACAGAAAAAAATCCCAAATTACAATTTTCCTGACCTAGGATTCAAACTTGAACTTCGCGGTGTGATATATATACGCTAACCACTTCACCAACGAGGTAGTCAATACATCAATTTGTTATTTCAGATAAATCGGATACTTTATTGGATATAACGCTTCGAAGATTAACTAAAATATTTTATCAAGATAAAGTGAACATTGCAATTCGTTACAAAAATGAATAGAGTTTCAATTCCCTAGGCACCCGTATCGTCGTAGATTAAAACTAATAAGTGGGATTGGATAGATAACAACTCCAAATAAAGCCGATTACAAGATAGTTTGATTATTGTAGCGAACGTTATTGAGACAATTTTATATTTTTGCAATGTTATATTTTCAAAAAGTGTATAATGGCATAAACTTTGTTAAGTTTACTTTTTGTATGTTCTTTTTTACAATCTTGCCTTGAAAGCAATAACACTGTTCGTGTTATGCTCCGTGTTTTGTATGTCTATCAACAAGTCTCTACTGATCTGAGTTTTTCTTGCTGAGTTTATCGCAATAAAAAATATAAAGATGTCAAGAAAGTTGTCTTTATAACTAGCATCGCGTAAATAGCCAATGAGAATAGCTGATTTTTCTTCAATTTCAGCTACCTACTTCTTTTACACAATAAATTATTCTGCGCTTTATTTCTCAAATTGCTGCCTCCCTCTCTCCTTAAAGTAAACAAACAGTTTTCTGTGTTCTGTGAAGAACAACAGCAAGTCAGCAAATGGCAAAGTCAAAAAAAAAGACATGGAAGAGCATCTTTCTTTTAAATCGATATTTAAAAGAATATGCCTGGATACTCTTACTATCATCCGTATGTATACGTGTAGCATGTCATCTTTTTTCTTAGTTTAGCATAATAATGTATAGGTAAACTAAGTTTAGTAATCTATTACGTACAAGTATATCCCTCTAAATATACCATGTAACTTACTCTACGTCTTAAAGGTAATCTCAAAGCTAAGCGACAGTGGCATTCTATTACCACGCGGACGCCCACATTACACACACTTCTAAGTGTCATCTAAGTTTAAACATACTAAACACGAGTTACAATCAACTTGAATATCTTGTTTAAGTATAATATTGACGATAAACATCAGATTATTATGTAAAATGATTCGTAACCATTTTGAAAAAAATATATAATTAACTGGATTTATATTTGGTTACCAGATCTTTTTAAATTGTGGGCTGAAATTTGGAATATAGATTTTTTATCTAGTTGATTGTCCAATTATAGTGTAGGTCACATATGAATACGTTAACCCCATAGAAATCTTAATAACTAGTCAATAGAAATGCTATCGACTATCTTTTAACACTGGGACGCATGTCGCCGGTTTTCAAATACCACTTTTTGTATTCCCGCGTCTTTGACATTTCTATTGCCTTATTATTAAGATTTCTATGGTTACCCCTGACCTAATTGTAAGCACAAACCGCGACACTACGAGAGCTGCCTACCACTCCACGTCGCATCGTGAAGGTCGGACGACGCGACACGAGTGTGGAAATAGACGAGGTAATTGTGTGAGGAACGAGGGACTTGGCGATGTGGAGAACTGCGCTATATGTATGCAAAGTCTATAGATTATATGTTCATGTTGTGAAAAATAACGAAGGAACTTCGTTGACTATTTGTACCCAAGTTTTTGGGTTTTAACAGTGAATTTTCTAGGTAATCTATTGATAGGACATCTCTTCTAAACTTAAAACCAATTAGGTACTAACCAAGATTGCAATGGCATACTTAAGTTAAATAGCGTAATTAATCAATTCACGAATAAGCTCAGTATAACAGGGACAAAACAGCTCCAGCTTTTAATAACAAGCGACGATTTGCCTAAATGTGTCGTTAGAGCGATCAGAACAATGTTTGTGAGGAAATATGCTAAGTGCTGCAGCGCTTTACGATATAACTTTCAGAGCTTTCGAGAACTTTCGACAACCTTCGCGTATAGCACTAAGAATTATGATACACTTGGGTACGTTTGGCTCAGATTTTTTCCTAGACTTGTTTTTGTGATGACTTCAAATATAGTTATTAAACTCTATACTTACGAGCGTTTTTGAATGAAACCGATACAGCAAGATATAAAAGAAACTTTAGTTTAAGCAACAACAATGACTAACTTAGATGACCAAAGTTACTAAGGAACCGATGAGTCAGTCAGTTTGTGTCGTAGTTGAGTTGAGACCAACTATCCAAACTATGCTCATCTCGTAATATTATCACGGAATTATTTTGATTCCGCTAGAGTTTTCATTAAGGAATCCTTTGAAATATCCTAAGCTTTGACGCCTGGTTTAATATAGAGTGTAACGAGATTCCAACAGCTGCTCTGTGTAAAGAGTGTTGATTGAACGATCCGGTCCGGCGCCGGCAATGAACTAATGCCGGAGCTCCGGTTTAATCAGCCAGCCTTGCAATCGCAATGAGATTGGTGTTGAACTCACCTGAAGCCTAATAAAGGTACTGATGCTTACTATATTACATTTTGCGTTCAGATTCAGATTCAGATTCATTTATTCACAAGAATGTAGTAGTACATAGGTGTTACATTACATATTAAGACACTGTGACATTCTACCATAACAACAATGGTGTGCAAATTTTAATTAGTAATTAATTTTAAGTAGTAGAGTTAAGGCGGGAAGTTGATTTAGTATTTCATGTTACATTGAGCTCGTTTGCATCACTCACGGTCACAAACTCACCCATCACTAAATTCACGAATGTCACAATGATGGACAGTTACTCAATTAAACATGTCACACTTTATTAACGCAGCTTTATTAATTCTATATTCTTCAAAGTTATTGAAATCGGAATAATCTTAAACACAAAAAAAGAAAATGAGTTTCCTTGCAACATAATATCAACAGATTGGAAAAGAAAAGGTGAAAAACGAGTAAACTTAGCGGAAAACCTCCCTATGTGTAAATGGTCACTTAACTGTGAGGCAGCAACTGGGATCGCTTATGTTTTAACCTACTTATCTATGGGATCCTAAGGGGCCGGAATAGAGTGGGAACGAAGCTGCGTCGATCGATGAGTTCAACAAATTTTGATCATAGAAAATTTTAAGTCGGGTAAATAAACACAACAAAATATAAGCACGTTGAGGACTTTTTTTGTTATATTACAACTACCGTTGCGTAAAGCTAGAAAAGATAATATAATATACAAACGTAAGTTGTAGACAGCTGTTGTATTCGACATTAGTTGTCGAAAATTTCCTTTTGTATTTTACAGAAATTCATGATCGAGCAAGTCTTTCAGTTTTTTTTTAAACAAAGATGGCCCAAATGTTTAAAAGCCTGCAACGAATAGCAATGATGGTAAAGGAGAATCAACGAGCGATCGCGCTGAAGCAGTTTGTTTTATATTTTACGACGCGTAACGTATAAAAGTGATTTTTATTTAGATCCCGCTATTATTTACGAGGTTGTAGCGACCGGCCTGCTTTCAATGTCTGCTTCCGATATTCAGACCCTGGCATACATGGAAAAATATTAATTGATGTGGTTTGTTTTAGCTTGACTTAAAATATTTAAAAAAAAAACACGGTTAGTCTTTTAGTAAAATATAGGTAGTACCATTTTAATTCTCATGAAATATCTATATGGTCGAACGAAGCAGCCGAGCGGTTCGAACCCACGGCACACAACTCTGTCGATAACGCGTTAAGATTCGTTTTTTCAAAGATATGTTTGTTACTATAATATAATATTATAATATTACGACTACCTCAATGATAAAACTTTAAAATAAATATATAAATACAGACTAAGGCCTAACCCTTTTCATCCTGATATGAGGCCCGAACCCAGCTGTGGGACTATGCTGCTATTATAACCTATGTGGCAAAGATGTATAAACAAATATCTACCTGCTAATAGGAGAAGAGTAGGTATTTTGTATAAGATATTGCGAGGTAACACATCCTTTGTTACTCACATTCACGTGTAAGGGTGTGTTTTACGTCGCACATGCACTGGTCATATGTTAAGACTGTTCGTTACGTACAGGTCTAGGGTACATGGGTTTTATACACATGTATGATGATGGTTCACTCGATTTTTTTAATGCAACATCGTTTTTCCTTCACCCGAATCCCATGACATACAAATGTAAAAATACAAAAAGTATCGATTACAAGAAAAGACCACACATATAAGTTTTTCAACAGCAGCTTTTTTGGTCTCTTCGTTGGAAATTCAAATTCTCATTCATCAATACACAAGAGCAATATTAATTATAAAGTTAATGAAAACTCATATAAAAGCTATAATCAGTACAAGTAACAAATTTGAATCTGCAGCAATCGCTTTAAATTTAATCAACATTCAATTAACAACAATGCGTTGTAGTAATTAATTAACGACGTGTGTTCGGAATGATTCTCGCGTAGAGAAAGTCACTGGTAACAGCTAGTTACTTCCGTCATAAAAACTCACGTTAACAAAATATTTTGTTCAATTTAGCGTTGTGATTGAAGCCTATTTTACGCTGCAACTAACTACTGATATTATTAAAGCGAAAGTTTCGCGGATGGAGGATGGATGTTTAGATGTTTTACACCTTTTCACTACAACAACAAAATTATAACAAATATTACCTTTACCCAACAGCTTTGAAAAGTATCAAAACATGTAGGAATATTGTATTCCTGTCCACCATTTTGTTATTTTGATAACACAATTCTGAATACAATAGGGTTTGATTTGCGGTGGTGTAATGGCGATGTCATGATGTGTATGGGTTTGAATTTACATGATAACGTGATGGAGTATCAAAACAGGCTATTGTTATCCATGACTTGACATCGAGTTATGCCTGAGATATGATACTGCATGTCTCCGATATTTCTTATGTACTACCTACTGTTCTTTAGCCGTAAAAAAGATATGAAACTAGCTTCTACCTGCGGCTCCCCCTGCACACTAACAACCCATTTACAATAACAAGTAAAAATCCGGGAAACGAAGACATACTTGTACAAGGGTACAGAAAATCCCATAGATCTGAAAATTGTTATGAATGTTCGGAACACCATTATAAAAGAATGTTAAAAACTACCCCTCGAAACCGTACTCGGAATGAATACCAACTCCGTGAGAAATTCCTGACGGAAAGTTCACAAATATCATTTTGTTTATTACCCATAGGATATATATGGTAATTAATACCCATCATAAAATCTGAAAGTTATTGGTGTCTAAGACTAGTAGATACTATTATTGTTTTTAAACTATGCATATTATATTAGATACGTACAAAAGCAATACTTTACTGTATTGTATGCGTTTATTAGAAGCTGTATAAAACACAATTGATTTAGAAGGAGGGAGCCTGGAGATCTGTCATACAATTCTTGAACCTATTACAGACAGCTCCAGCATCCAGCTCTCACAAAGGAACAAGTTTCAGCTGTTATTTGCTCGTGGTGCCCGGGTTCAGGCCAGCGTTGAGCCGCCCTGCTTGTTTCATTATTAGGTACTTAAATATTTTTATTTGTTTAACTCATTTCATTGAATAACTACTAAAGTTGCGAGTGGGGCGGTGTCAGCGCTGGCTGGGCTTTGGGCATCACCAATAATTTATGTTAAAATTGTACATCCCTTTATGAGAGAAATAAATAAATGTTTATGTTTATGTATTAGGTCGTAATTTTCACATTATTTACTTGATAAGCCGAGATTTCCAGCCTCAGCAAGCAGCTTGATAAGCAGAGAGGGACAGTCGCTTTTAGATTCTAACCAATGTTAGGTTTTTGTGTTTGATCCTCACATTTCTTGACTCATAAGACATGTCTCATCACACGTTATATTTTATGAACCGCAGCACCACAGCTTCACAAACTTTGGGATCTTTCAGCGCACAGTTAATATCATTAATCTTCTGTAAATTCATAACTAAAGTGAAGCCTCCAGGGGCTGATGTGTTGTACACAAATACATATATAATGAATTTGTCCGGTCCAGTTGTCCGGTTGTTCGTGGAGCAGTCGCTGGGGAGATTGTAGATAACGGTTTTGTTGCGAATAATAATGTGAATGAGAATTTAAAATAGAAGTTATTACCTTTTGCAGCAGAGGGAGTGTAAGACATAATAATACGAATGAGTAGCTTCTCCTCGTATTCGATTCCCGGGTCGGCAAAAAAGCGGTTTTTGGGATTATTCCGTTAGTAATTTTTCAGTAGCAGCACGGAATCGTGACTCACGGCGATAGGCTCACATTGGACCTGAACATAACAGGTGAAATGTGGGTGTTATCCACCTCTGCCATACCATTCTGGGTAATACAGCCGTTATGTTGTACAAATATTTGTATTCTAACCAAGATGATAATATGATTAATATATGATGTCCTTATATTGGTTGCCGCTCTAATAAGAAGGTTCGTCGAATGATGTGAAAACCTTCGACTCGTTAAACAAATCGGGTCGTATCTTAACGTTTTCAATAATTAGTGGCACACATGAGGTAGGTAGTGAGTCGGAAGTTTCATTTCCTGGCGCAAACACCGCCGCTACACTATTGACTGCCACAATTACTACTAAACGCCTCACAAAAGATGTACCTGAGTATTCATATTTGAACAACAAACGAGTTTAATCGATTAATGTCTTTGTAAAAATAAGTGATTTGTAAGGATTGAGATTAGAGGAGTAACTTTAGTTGAGGCAACTAGCAACTTTTCATAACTAGTTGCTACAACCATATAGCCGGTTCACGGTCGCAGCAGAACAACTTACGTTGCAGGTGACAAAGAAAGTGAGGGTGGACGTGAAATCGACTGAACTGTTGCAATTGTCGGTTGGCGAAATCAGCAACTATAAGCAACCGGTACAAATTCAACTGGTGCTAGAAGCTGCAATTTTTTAATAGCAGTCGTCAACAGAGAAGTGTTGACGATTTGCGAAACTCGCAATCGTCAACACTTCTCTGTAAACGATTGCCGAAACTTGCAACTCGAACTACTACGTGTACAGTTTCATTTAGATTCATGTAAACAGCTAGTTTCTAGTTGCCAGTTGCTGCAATAATTAGATCGTTTGTTATTTTAATGAATCTTCTCTGAAAACCTTAGGATCCAAATATTGTAAATTAGTTTATTGCCCAAGAAAAATCTACCCGTATTATGTTTAACTACAGAATTTCTTCTGTTATTACAACAATATTATAAATGTAGCCCTTTTCGTAAAGAAGAATCTTAACAAAATTGTCAGATGTGTGTGCCGTGGGTTCATATTAATGCTACTTAATATTAACAATATGCTTCAACCTTCTCAAATAAACATAACGATTATAAAGCTGCTCAACCCTCAAGGGCGTCATGAATAGGTCAGTAAGTTAGGCATCACGTGGGTAAGGCTTTACTAATTAAGGCAGTATATTGTGGTACAACTAGGCTCAAGACGGGGTCACGATCCTTGGCAGCTAGGGCATTGTAGATTATTCATTACACTACATCATTTCGGTATCTCCCGTGGGTAAAAGCATATTATGTATATCTAAAATTACTATAATATATACCTGACAAAGGTTGTTGACCTTTTTCGTGAACGACGCATAAATTTCCCTTCCCATCATGAAGGTTGATATAATATTGTCACGTCACATTAACCACAGTCTACGATTCAGATCTTTTGACTATTTAACTTATGAACATAATAAGGAGTAGCAGATGAAGCCTAAATAATTATTACTTAGTCAAAATCGTTATTAGGGATTTTTTCATCCATAATTATCAGAAGTTAGATTTGTCCTCGGTGGATGGCGATAGGTTCACCTCCTCTCACATGAAAATTAAAACATAACAAGTGAAGTTTGGGTGCTGCTACATCCTTCTGGGTAACATTAGCGTGATGTTGTGTAATCAAAACTCGTCGACCGTAACATACAGACGTACACTTCGCTACACATCAACCTTTACATTGCCAGTATTAGCTGGTGTCGCATTCCGTGTAAAGAGAACGCACTACATTACGAAATATTAGATATCACGGGATATTTACAATGTGATGAAAGTTTTAATCGTGAAAACTTGCTTGCAGCAGCTGGGAAATATTGAGAACTCGCTATAACAAATATACAAGGTAAATATCCCGTGATGTATAATATTTCGTATGAAAATAACCAAGATTAATCTCAAATCTTAAACTCACTACATTGGTTTTAATTTCGACATTTTCTCTAAAAAACGCTGGGATTATACTGTATTTAAAACAAAATGTAAATCTACGAAAGAATCAGTCTCCCTATGTGTAGCGCAACGCAGTTCTCCACATCACCAAGTCCCTCGTTCCTCACACAATTACCTCGTCTATTTCCACACTCATGTCGCGTCGTCCGACCTTCACGACGCGACGTGGAGTGGTAGGCAGCTCTCGTAGTGTCGCGGTTTGTGCCAACAATTAGGTCAGGGGTAACGTATTCATATGTGACCTACACTATAACTATGAACAATCAACTAGATTAGAAAATCTAGTTCAGTGGTGCAATTTTTTAATATTTTAGCATTTACTGAATGACTTCATAACAAGACTTACTTTAGATACAGTTCATGTAGCAAAAACATCGTTTATGCTTCCCACCAAAGCCAAGAGGAGAGGAGATATGTTAGAATGACCAATCAGGTTTCGTTAATCCCACATCTCCTCTCTGCTTAGCTTTAGTAATGAAACCTGATTGGAGGAGACACGGGCAAAATGTAGTTATACTTTAACTAAGAGATCAGAAGTTTATTGAAACCCTTGTTAATACAAAGTTGGATGACACTTGAAATTAAACTAACAATGTGTGGGCGTCCGTGTGGTAACAGAATGCCACTGTCGCTTAACTTTGAGATCTTCCTTGAGATTTTAGTAAGTTACAGAGAACGTTAAGTAGATTAGAACATTTCACTATATAATTTTGACAGTTGGTTTTTTTTTATCTAAGAATTCAAACTCTAAGAAATAATAATAATAGCAGGCCTTTATCTAATGTTCCATTGCTGGGCAAAGGCCTGTAATCATGATGAGAAGGATTAGTCCAAAGTCCACTGCGCTGTCCAAGTGCGGGTTGGTAAACTTCGCCATCAAGCTCTTTTAGGCACTCTCAGGTATACTGGTTTCCTTTCCCGATGACATCTTTCATCACAAACTCTTAAACCTACAAAAATTCCTGTCATCCTTTTGTAACTAAATACTTAAGTAATAAAACATCTTAAATAAAAGTTTCTCACTTCGCAGCTTCGAGTAAAGTGCACCATAGCTCACTGTTCATTATTTACACCACACCATTAGATAGTGAGCGACATAGAGCTGGCCGGTGCTGTGTAGAGCTACACTCTATAATTATATTCAGTTAATTTGCTCGCCTAAGATATTAATGAGAAAACAAGTAAATGTGTCTGGTAACAAGGTAATGTCTCAGTCGTGTCATCTATACTATTATTATAAGGACAAAATATATATTTGTTTGTTTGTACCCGAGACTGCGAAACTACTGGACCAATTTTGATGAAAAGAAATGTATAAATAGTGTAATAGCCCAGAAAAAACAAAGGCTATTATTTATCGACTTACCACGCGGGCGCAGCTATAGACGGAAGTCAGAAGCTAGACCTATATAAGCTCTGGTTCTGGGTCAGATGCTAACTAATGGAAAGGTTTTGAAGTATGATAATCAGCGGCTGTGGCAAAATAAATAAGGCGTTAAGCATTATTATAGAGAGAGAGGGTGTTTGGTTCAAATATAACATAAAAAAATCTTCTTAATTTCAACGCGGGAAACTAGCGAAATTAAAGTAAGACATTAAAACACATACATCCAAGTTAATTACTGGTGGTAGAGCTCTTGTGAATGAGCTCGAGGGCGGCAGCACCACCTCACCTTTAACCTGCCGCCAAATAGTAGTGCTTCCATTACTGTGTTCCGGTTTGGTGGTGAGATCAGGCCCTGAAATTACTGGCACTTGAGGCATAACACTGTAGTCCTCAGCTGCAGCGACGCATCTATAATCTGCTTTTGTGGATTATGATGTCCATGGGCTGTACTCCACTTACCATCAGGTGGAGCAATATAAAGCACAGATTAATAGGTACATCTACATCCACACACCTCTATAGCTATAGTCGATAGTAATAGTGACTAACGTTAGTCAAAGAATCACCGGTACCCTGCGTGCTCTGTACCGGTTGAAGAACTTCTTGCCTTCAGGTATTAAGACCACAATTGTGCAGACCCTTATCTTCCCTGTGATCGACTATGGTGATGTGTGCTATTATGACCTGAATGCAGAACATCTCAATAAATACGACCGTCTTCTCAATAACTGCATTCGATTTATTTTCAATCTTCGTAAGTATGATCATGTGTCTACTTATCGTTCACAATTACATTGGTTATCTATTCGTCAACGCCGTAGCTTGCGTGCTCTCACAACCCTGTATTCTTTCCTGATGTCTCCTACTCCTCCTATTTACCTAATGCCCTATTTCCAATATCTGTGTGATAACCACGATAGAAACCTTCGCTCCTCCAATAATCTTCTATTACTATGTCCCTCTCATACTACTGGTTTTGTAAATTCTTCCTTCCCTGTCCAATCTATTCTTCTTTGGAATGCCCTCCCTCTCGAAATTAGGACCGCCACCAGTCGATACGCCTTTAAAATCAAGGTTCGGAATCTTCTCCTCAACAAAAAAGAATCGCCACCATAATATTTATTATTAGTAGTTCATATATTTATAATAATATATATTTTATTTATTAAATATTTACTTATATTTAAGTATTTTGTTATGTAGATATTATGCATATTATATATATATATATATATATATATACACACATATTTTCATTATGTATTAATTAATTGTATTGATTGTTAGGATCTTTTATTTCAAATCAAACGCTATATTTTATAACTTCACCTGCCTTGTTAATCTCTGCATCACCCAAAGGTAGACTGGTAGAGAATGCCTATGGCATTAAGTCCGCCTTGTATACAAATCTTGTATATGAAGTTAAATAAATAAATAAATAAATAAATAATAGTAGCCAGGCATAATTGGTGAACACGATTGAAGCTCTCTCGTACCATGTTATCTAATCGGCTTTCACTTAGCGGATGGATTCCATAAACTTCCATTTTGCTGATGTTGGTGTTGATCTACGACGGAGAAAGCTCGTTGGGTAGTGTTACGGAGTCAGCAGTTTAAAGTAGGGCTAGAAATATGAATATTAATCTAATATATTAATTATAAAATCTGTTTTGTAAAATATTTAAAAGTGTACAGCACTTTCCTTCAATATTAAAAAGTTTTTGTCGTCTGTCATCGTCCCAAAAAGTGTCCGTAAGTTATTCCTCCATCTCGGATCTTTGGATGCATCGCTGCCAAAATTCGTTATTTTAAACATCTGGCTTACGTCGACCGAATAAAATTTATGACTAAGGAACTAGGTTGTGCAAAAGACGAAAATACTGGTAAAGTAACGTGAACCAGACGTGTTTTGTATCTCAATTCAAACGTAGCTATTACCAGTTGATTAACGATCGCTCCAATCTAATTTAAAAGAGTGTTGCGTTCTGCGATGTGGTAGTGTTCAAACAACAGCGAGCCGTTAACAATAGTGTGGTATATCTGTGCAGCAGTGCTTAGATCGAAACTGTTTGCGATCAGCGGCCGATAAACGCCGCGGACGCTCGCTCAGGATGTGGGCGTCGAGCGCGCCAAACCACGTTTACCGAGGGGCGGGCTTCCTAACTTGTCTGTTATCTGCGTTTCTACAAGTTTTCTTTTCAGCTAAAAAGGTTACTTTGTGTACTCACAAGGAGAAATTTTAATTAGATCACGTACCATGTTCAAGCGTTTTGTTAGTTTTTTACCAAAAAGTTCTATAAAGTAATGTAGCCAGTACGCTTTTACGCTTAACATTTATTTGGAAATAATTCCGCCGTGTATTGGGCAAACTATTGATGTGGCGTGCGAAGGTATTCGGTTAGTCTTCAAGAGGTCGTCTAGAATGCCTGCCTAACCGATCAGCGAGCGAGCAGGTATCACGGGTGCATAGTTGGCAATGTACCTGCATAGCTTGCTCAATCAGTGCGGTATCTTAGTTCGAGAGCCCTGGTATAATTCGTTAAGTGCTCGTATTTTTGTGTGTTAATTATGTTGAGAGGGTCGAACTGAGGTATTCTTCTTTAGGAATATTCATTGTAATGGGAGGGTCAGACTCGTTATTGCTATTCGCTATTGTTGTGTAATGTGTAGTAAATACAATTGTTATTGTTTAATTTAAGAGGTCTAAGTTTTAAGTATTCTGTAATTTTTCAAAATCCTTAGAAGCTATCAAGCAAACTCTTTATCTTTTCCCTCCTTGAACTTGATATTGTAGAAAAAAATGGAACTCAATTTTAATAATAAACATTAAAAAACATATTTATTAGTAAATCTAAAAGCAAACAAGCAAACATTCTATGAGATTTTGCTTTGAAATGCGGTAATGAAGTTGGTTGTTCAGCTACCTCTCGAAAAATCTTCAAACGAAATAATACAATACAAAAACCTCAGAGAAAATGAAAATTCACAAAACAAGAACAAAAATATAACTTTTACGTAATTATCTCCTCTCAAACAGAACAACACACCTACAGACTCCAACTTTTAAGTACATCACGATGTTCTTCTACCTCAGGGCGACTACTACGAGTTTTCTATGGTAGTAAAAAAGTAATGAAGAAAGTGAAGAGGAATTGTAGAGTCACGGAAAGAGTACTTAACAACAACAATGTGCTAGAAATAAAACTATAACAAAAAATCATGAACGCGATAAATGAATATGTGGCAAATCAAGAAATAAACGAATTAAGACGTTGAAAATGGAGCCCACGGAGTCTATATATCCCTAAGGAGTACTCCTGAATCTTTTGCTTATTCTCGATGATACTTTATTAATACTGGGTGGCGCAAAAGTAAAGACCCTATTTGGTTCAGCTATAACATTTTTTCTAAATTAGAAAACTAGATTTAGATTTTTTTAAATGTATATTTGTGCCATTAAATTTCGTACCATTAGGATTTAAAGATGATGTCTTTTAAATGGTGACCTCCAGAGTTGATACACATTTGAGCCCTATTTATGACATTTTGCATAACTTGCCGTAACACTTCCTGCGATATGTTCGTTATTTCTTGACGAATGTTTTCTTTTAGAGCTGCGAGAGTCTGTGGCTTGTTCACATACACCCGAGATTTCAAAAAACCCCAAAGAAAGAAGTCTGGACTGGTCAGATCGGGTGATCTTGCAGGCCAAGGCAAATCGCCAAAACGAGAGATAACTCGGTCTGGAAAAGCGTCCCTCACTAAGTCCATAGTGTCGCGCGCTGTGTGTGCCGTAGCGCCGTCTTGTTGAAACCAGATGTGCTCCAGCCCCAATTCGTCCAAACTGGGTATCAAAAACTCACGTAACATGGTTCTGTAGCGTTCTCCAGTGACAGTTATCGCATTGCCTCCAGCGTCTTCGAAAAAATAGGGTCCGATCACTCTGTCAACACAGATGCCACACCATACAGTAACTTTTAGTGGGTGTAGAGGTGTTTCTTGAATAATGCGCGGATTATCAGTGCCCCAGAACCGAGTATTCTGCTTATTGACATGCCCTGAGAGATGGAAATGCGCTTCGTCACTCATAACTAATTTTGAAGGAAAATCATCCTCTTCAAGGTTGAGGTTTATGACGCGCTGGCAGTAATCTAGACGAGCTCGGTGGTCAGCAGGCAGCAGCTGATGAGTCATTTGAGTTTTATACGGGAACATCTTTAAGTCTTTCACCAAAATACGCTGCAGGGTCCGTCTGGAAATGCCCAATTGCGTGGCACGTCGCCTCGTTGATGTTTCTGGACACTCTTCCACATCTTCGCGCACAGCATCGATATTTTCAGCTGAACGGCCTGTTCTTGGTCTCCCAGACTTAGGGCTATCCAATGTTGAGCCAGTTGCTTCAAGGCGTGTGGCAAAGCGTCGAATTGTGCGACCAATCGGTGCCGGACGGTGGGGAAATCGTCGACGAAATTCACGTTGTGTTCTTATCACTGATGAATTATTCCGTAAGAACATTGACACAATTATTCCACGTTCTTGGGGAGTAAAACGGTCCATGTTTATTTTCAGTGTATTTTACATTTGTTCACTACACAATTTTTAACAACAGAATGACAGAAAATGTCATATAAAAAAAAAAAAAGTATTTTCTTTAGTGCCAGTACTTTTGCGCCAACATACGAATACTACCACCGTATTGGTAAACGTTCTTCAGTAATGAAACAAATATTGACTCACAGGTTATTTGACTGGTGCAAACGACAATTATGTATGTAACTGTAAATTTTTCTACGAAAGATTTAACAGTGACACCAGGTCAGATAACCGTGTGGGTCTAGAATATAACACACTTACGGTGGTGAAACGTTAACTCAGCTAAACTAAAACATAGTAGAGGCCAGGTTTGCTTTAATTTAAGTTTGCAAAAGAAGTCGACAGCGATTGTTGATGGTAGTTGAAATGCAGACTCGGCTAAAACAGAATAAACATAATTAAATTAAATCTTGCTCTCGGCAAAGTTCGTACGTGAGCCACAGTTTGGTCAAAAGTTTCAATGTGTCATCTGTTATGTGTATTGTTTGTCTCTTTGTGAAATCTGTGTTAAAATTACAAGACAACATTGTTATACAAAAAACTGAGTTTTTAGCTTAGTTATATT
The DNA here is from genome assembly GCA_905147285.1 of Hypena proboscidalis. Classification (NCBI taxonomy): domain Eukaryota; kingdom Metazoa; phylum Arthropoda; class Insecta; order Lepidoptera; family Erebidae; genus Hypena; species Hypena proboscidalis. Next base: position 858,019 of record LR990127.1, read on the forward strand.
TACCAAAGATTATTAATTATCAATTTCATTTAAATCAATGTGGCTCCACCCGTAATTTATCTCCATACCATTTTTTTTCAAGATCGGTTTATTATAGAAGCGTTGAAGACATGATCTATTTGTATCAGAAATCAAATTAGCACTGACTGTGTGCTTGACAGACAGACAGTGTTACTTTGATGTCTATAGTGTGAATATATAGTGAAGATGTTATGGAATTTAACCCAGTAGCGCATTTCAACAGTTATAAATGTTGTATAATATCGTGACAGCGCATCACCGAACTGTCAGAATGGCATTGTCTTTACTCTAAACAAACAGATCCTTGTCAATAATACTAATTGGCATGATTACACAATGATGTTACATCCATTGTCTGCATAACAACGGCTATCTAATTACCTTTATATTTGCTCACGAATTAATATACTACGTTACCGATATAATATATGTAGGTACTAGTACTAGACTTGATCGAATCAACTAATTAATTCCGGTGAGTTCAAGTGTAGTAATGTGTGCAGACTTTGTTATGATTGAAATTATCATATTAATCTACATTCTATGACAGATCTGAGTAAGAATATATCGTAAGATAATATCAAAGTGTTTTCTTAGAATTGTGTTATGATTTATTTAATGAGTAATTTGTTGTTAGCATGTAGCCTATACATTTTCCTACTTCCAAACTGACATCACATGACAAAGCATATTTTATATTAGCATCAGAAGTGCTTGAGTGTGGTAGAGCTGGTATGTGGTAAGGTCAAATCCATTCGAGTTTTTGTTTCGGTTCCGGAGACCGGATAACCGCCCTAATGAATAGAGAATACTATTCTCTAGTGCATCATTGATTAGCAACGCATGGTTTTTGTTTCAATATTGATCTGAGATGACAATAGATTTATTTTATTTTTTAAACTAGCTTTTGCCCGCCTTCTTCGTCCGCCCGGAATTGTTGTAGTAAGTAGTAGCTGCTCCCGCGCTTTGACCTTCGTTCAACCTTACTTCTCCGCTCCCGTGGAGTTTAGCGTAATGCTGAATATTTTAACGCCTTTATTGAAAATTAGACTATCAAACACAAAGGTAATTATCAAAATTCGCCCAGTAGTTTTTGAGCTTAGCGCTTCCAACAAACAAACTATCTCCCGCGATTTCATCTGCGTGGTAGGTACATCAATTTTCATCAATCTTCATCAATCATCAATTCTCATCAATTCAATTATCAAAAATCATTCAGTAGTTCTCGAGATTAGCGCTATCAAACAAACAAACAAACAAACTAACTTAGTAATGCAGTTTCGTCTGTGTGGTAAGTATAAAAATTAACCTATGTTATGAACCTGGTTAGTCAGTTACCTGCATTCAACATTTTATTAAAATCGGTCTAGCCGTTTAGAAAATTAGAAAAACAGACAGAAAAAAAATTAAAGACTGTATTTTGGGCAAAGGTATCTTGCATTCCACTATACCAGCTTGAAAAATCATTGTTATTATTACATTCAAAACAGACTTCAATTTTATTTATTTGTATTGTTAACAGCAAACTGTATTTTATAGAGTTAACGAGATAAAGCTTAAAAAATTGGACGTATATTTTTATGCAATATGCCGGCAATTCATTACTGCGGATTATTCAGTCCTCAAAGTATTAAAATCATGTGAGGAAATAAAATCTTTTTGCTTTAACCATTAAGTACTCAGAAATTTGTTGTTGTTGTTTGTTAACTCGAAAAGCTCCTGCAATTTTCGGTCGGTCAGTGGTTAAATTAATAGCTTTTTACCAGGTTGTAGCTATCTAGAAATCATTATTTATATCTAGTAGTAATTTAGCACAAGTAATGTAGTTGGTAGTATAATTACGTTAGTGGGATTTTAGCGTACTGTTGTGGAAATGTTCGTTAATAAGATTTAGTGTGTGGGAGTGACGCGTTTGGATAAATGAGTGGTCGTTTGATACACGATCATGGTTTGTGGCTCGAATTCTCACTAACTGAACGTGCTTTATATGCCTAGCTGTGGAAAACTTCTAAATACATACCGCAACGTGTTTCGTTCATTGAATTAGTGTCAATAATAGTTTATAAAATAAGTAAGTATTGATCTTTATAGAAAAATCGGTCAAATGCGTGTCAAGTGGAATTCGCACGTTCAGAGTTTCGTGGCAAATGTACTGGAAGGCCTTTTACACACAATATTAAATAGCTTTTGTTAACATAATAATAAAAAGTAGGCAGTCTAAGGGATGAGCCTACCGCCATCTATAGCATATCACTGTAAACTCCCTACTACTGTAAATTTCCAAAGTCCCGAATATTTGTTTTCCTGTCCGGTTAGTTTACAAAAGTATTTATACATTATATTATACATTATGCGCCTTAACTCGTTAGGTCACTACAATGTGACTCACAGCGGAAAGCTTCTAAATAGGTTGGTACTATTTAGCTGTTGTCATTAAGTCTTAATCATCACTTTGCCAAGCAAATTCTGATTCTCAACAAAACATATAACATTATAAAACAGAACATCATGCCTATATTGCCGAAGTTTATCTATTTTAAAACCCTTTTCATTTCTTTTTGAGCCGAGTTAAAAAAAGGAGAAGGTCGATTATATATAAATATATATATACTATTTTAATGTTTGTTCGCCGAGTGTCTTTTCTTGTCTTAAAGAGTATACTTGTCATGAGGTCCCATTTTCATCAAGTCACGATCTGATGTTGGAATCCTAGAGAAATAGAGGGCAACCCCTTAGATTTTAGAGGCTAGAATTTTGTTTTTCGTATCGCTACTCGGATATTTGCATCTAGCAGTCAGTTTTCTTTTGTACATTATTTTGCATTGATTCTGAAATATTTAACAATCCATCCAAGTTTGATAAAAATATGCTCGTTTAATTTATCAGGATAAAATCACTACAACAATCACAACTAACGGTAAAGGAGTTTTGTATTTTGAAGTTATGCTAGAATGGTTGGTTTAAAACGTTTTATTCGATTTATCCTGGCCGCAAAGAATTAATTAAAATTTAATTTTAAATTAATTTAGTTTATTTTTATTCCAATACATGGGTGCCATATAAAACAACTATTACTTTAATCTAACAAAGAAGTCGGTTAAAAGGGTGTAGAGTTGACCTGTAATATTAAAAGAGTCACATTATTGTTTTTGAAATATAATTTTAGTTGCATGCTAATTTATTTAGACAATGATTAATACCTACAATAGTTTGTTAATGTAAACCCTGTTATTTCATAATACTGGTTTTCTATTGTTTCGCATAATTTAACTTCGCATAACACGTAAGGTATTACTATTTTTGGCATAATCATCATTTGGCATACAATTTTATGACGCATAATAGTCATTCAGTATAATGTTTATGGGCATAATGTCTTTAAGCATAATTGTTATCAGGCATAATGCTTTTTTAACCTAATAAGGATCAAAAGATAACTTCGGTACCCTAGTGTAAAAAAAAAGCTTGAAATAAAAAAATAAAATAAAAAAAACCTAATTAAAAAAAAAAGAATATTCTTAACTCGAGCGTATTCTAAATATTATAATATGTACTAATTTTTTTCAAAGAAAAAGGAACCGCCTTCAAAAACTCAAAAGCAAAAAATAAAAAAACTAATTTAAAAAAAGAATATTCTTAACTCGAGCGTATTTTAAATATTATAATATTTTATGTACTAATTTTTTTCAAAGAAAAAGGAACCGCCTTCAAAAACTCAAAAGTAAAAAATAAAATATTCGCTAAACTTTGCTTACCTTTATATTAATTTGTTTAAAACAATAAACCCAAATAATTATGTAATACCAATTAATTATATTTTTTTGAAGTCGGCGCGAAACAACATGAACTTGTTTTTTACAGAAGAAAAGTATTTTATTAAATAAGAATAGAAAAATCCAAAAGGCATACTTTTGAAATTTTTGTATATTAACCTTATGAAATAGTATGCACAAAGACTATTATGCCAAACAATAATTATGCGTAAAGTATTTATGTGAAAAAACAATATGTCAAATTAATATTATGCATAACTTTTAATACGGCAAGTAAAAGTATTCGGAGTTAAATCATCAAAAAAATATAGTTAAAAATAGAATTTGAGCTTTTAAGCTATATATTAAATTGTGATTTTGTTTGATTTGAAAACTTATTTTTGCCTTTTCACAGTATTATTGCAATAACTGTGTTGCTTATTCTTGAATGCGTATAAAAGCTTCTAAGGTCGTCTGAAGGCTACCACAACCAAACTCATTAAAAATGAAATTAATTGAAATGCGTGCGTGCGTTTAAAGTAAGTTGATTTTACGTCTTGAGGCGGTTTGAAGTTTTGGTTACTTTGTGAAGTTTGTGCAAGGTTTGCCAACAGCGCGTACTGCCTACGGTTTTTCTTTATGACCAATGTTAAGTAAGAGAGAGAGAGAAGTTAAGCTGAAAGTTATGTTTGCAGGACCTTTCGTCTTGCAAACATAACTTGTAGCTTAATGTAACGTTTTACTTGAGGGAGAGTGAAGATAAAAGAGTTTGAAAGAGCCGATGTGTTTTTTACAACTTAGTGACATTCTGCCAGTCTTATTCTACTCTGTTTAAGGAGTGACTAGAAAGGTCTCACTCACAAACATTTGATCGTTTTTCGAAAATAACTGAAGTCGTAGGACTGATCAAAATTTCGAGACACAAAAAGTTTGATTTTTCGGGTTACTTATATTATTTTCGTAAAAACACTGTTTCCTAAGGAAAACCGTTTTATTATATTATGTTTTCTTTTAGGTGTAATAACTTGATTTTTAGATTTTATTTCTAATCACGCAAAGTTATGAAAGGGCCATTTCATTTGTCTTAATGTTTGCTTCAAAAAGTTAAACATTTCTGAAGCAAATATTAAGACAAATAAAATAAGTATGATTCCAAACGCTCTAGTGTCAGAATGCTGTTGCATTACACAATACTAACTAACTCAGATGATAATATTACTCAAAAGTTTGGTTTGATGCAGATTTTTCAATGATGTTATTGTATACCAAAAAGTATATTAACCACGGTTGGAAATAAATATTTAAGCTAAGATTTTTATTTAAATATGTAAGGTTTAAATGAATTTGATTTTCATCACTCAATTATCAGTATTGTATTAAGGAAATATAGTTTTGTGCCTTTTAAATATGTGATCGGACGATTAAATGTGTAAACGTAGACACGATGTAGTAAGTGTAGATATGCAGGTTAAGCTTTTCCCAGTCTGGGAATGTCATTGACCTTGGCCGGTAGGTACCATGGATTTATCGCGACAGTTAATAGTTAATGAGCCACACTTACACCTTCTCGTTCTCTCACGTACAAAAACATGAAAGAGAAACCTTTTATAGTTTGTTTTAGTTTTATTTTAAAGCCTAAGGTTGTAAAAGGGTGTACAAGCACTAAAACACAGCTTTTGTGGTATTAAAAGGTTAAGACTATGATTTTTATTGTTTTTAATTTTAATTTTCGAATTATAATTGCTGAGTTTACGACCATTTTACATTTCTAATAGGCTTTGTTATTGAATTTTAATGTTACCTACTTACAATAATATAAATGATAAAATGTAATAAATAACCAAACATCATCACGCCTATTTTACCCTGAAGGGTAGGCAAAGGTGTATATAACATACACATCTAACCTGCTATTTTTAGGTCCCATGTCATAGTAGATGAGCCTTTTGCCATTTGAACTCCGTGCTGCTATTGAGTATAACCTGACCAACAATTGCAAATAACACATTTGCCCGACCCGGCCATCGAACCCGAGACCTATGCTACCTTTCATCGCGAGGTCTCGGGTTCGATGGCCGTTCGGAAATGTGTTATTTGCAATTGTTTCGCTAACCACTAGACCAACGATGTAGTTAAACATAAATTTAACTTGCATATTAACATCAAACTTGGTCAAATTATAACACACACAAACACACACATACAATCAATAAATTAATTAATAAAATGAAAAAAATAATTAAATACATTATGCGTCATAAAATTCCTCCGCATCACTGTCCACAGCGGATACCGTGGCCAGAAGGCTGGCAGCATTGCCACGTTGAATGGCAATGCTTATTCGCTGGGCGAAGTAAAAACCAGCCCTCACTTGCATATTACTTACCAAATATTATAGTAATTAGTAAGTTAATGAACAAAAATACGATATAGCGTCAACAAAAATAATTGAAACATGAGATTGAATTGTCCAATTAATTCTCACAGTTTTTCACGAAACAATACAGTGAAAATAAAATAAACTGAATTACTGATTGCTTTAGGCTTGTAGTCATTGTTGAAAGTAACAGAATTTTGTTGCTGCTTTTATTTATTTACTCACATGTCTACATAACAATACAGGGTGTAAATGACATCATAACGAAGCCTTACCTAACCACTTATCAGTGATCCAGTACATGATTCTAAGACCCTGGGTACAAACATTTTGCATCGGAAATTGCCACAAAACGTTAACGCGGTTTTAATAGTTATTTGTGCAACAAGAGAGCAAAGTTCATATTTTCTTCGAGGTCCAATTTCGAGTCCCGAATAGTAGGTTAGACTCTTAAGCGTAGTGAGGGGCTCAAAAGCACGAGATGTAAATAACTTTGATCTCGTGTTGCACATACAACTTTCAGCTCAGCAGTTCGAAATAGTACGCATAGTAAAAATTCATATCACGTAACTAAATCTCACATCACACGTGTCTCAACCTCATATCACGTTAACAAATCTCACATCACACGTTAAATATATTGTGTTCAATTATATCTGGCATTATGACAAATTCATTTAAGACTACAATTCAATAATGTTAGAAGGGCGCCATCCAGCATATTGAGAATGCTGGAAAGTCTACGAAATTATAAAGAAAACAATCGTTAAGTAAATTCAAATTTAATTTAAGCTATAAACATTAATGGCTGACTTTTAGCCACTTTAACAATAATCTTATGTGGAAATATTATATTACGCTTAAGTTAGTACTTAGAACTAATGTTCTTAAACTTAGTTACAGAGTATTACTTATAATAAATACCTTCTTGGTACATTTAGTACTTATTCTACAATTTTCTGGAATTATCTCTTCACACTACTTTACAGGTCGAACCTGTTAAGTAGTGTGAAGTGGTATCTTCAATATTTAATTGAGGCTAAGTGAGTATGTGTAATTAGGTTATCTATTCTAGCGTACTAGCTTTTGTAAGAAGCGCATTGTCTAGAAATAATTAGGTAAAAATAATCTTTTACAGGTCAGTTACTTGCCAAGTAGGTTATCTTTTCAATAGTTGAAAGCTTTTCTCAATAATCAAGTACGTCTCTGAAAAGATTATTTACTTTCGAAAGACAAATACTAAGCAGTCTGAACGTGGCTATTTTTCAAAACTATTTAACTAGTTAGTTATGACATTAAACGCTGAGCTATAGTTTTCGATTCCTCTGCCCCGTTCAAACATCGAGTGAGAGACTAGAGACAGAAATATGGTTTTAAGAAAACTGCAGTATTAGAAGTTTAGTGAAATTAGGGTAAGCAGTAATGATTAACAAACGCTATTTAATCAACTAAGCAACCGCGATACAATCGCATTGCAGTCGCACAGTTGCGTGGTGGCGTGGTTCGCGGTGACTGCGATAATTAGTTGTCTCATGATTACCTAACTATTTATACCAGCGTACATTCAATTACACTTACGTTACATAACGAAACAGCACCAGCATTATTCAGAAGGATAACTCATAACTCATAACTCATATTACAGAGGTGTACAATACCCTCATTTTACATTTGTGTCTCTTGTGATTCCAGTCACCAAATCCTTTTTTTACTACGCCTCCTGCAGCAAACGAACGTGTAGTCCTTCTGATAGTAAGTGGAGTACAGCCCATGGAGATCAACAAACCACAAAAACAGATTGTAGATACCTCGCTGCAGCTAAGGATTACAGTGGTATGCCTCATATGCCAGTAATTTCGACGCCTGATCTCACCATCCTGATGTAAAAATCCTTTAATGTGTACTTTTGCCCAATACAGGGTCCGAACCTGAGACTGCATGATCAGCAGCCAAATACAACCCGGATACTAGCCCTATAAAACTATAAATTGTGTTATTCGGCAACCATATATTTGGTGATCGTGCTTGCCTATGTTATAGCCACACACTGGAAAACTTTCAGCTTATGTAGAATTACGTAAGTCGGCTGGACTTTAATAGTTTGTTGCCGAGCTAGTAGAAATATTCCAGAATCCTGAAATATTTATAATCATTGCAAGGACTCGCTAGCTTTTAACCCGTTCCCCAGGTAATTCCTAGAATTTATGTGAACCCTTAAAAAAGATTTTTTTTTGACTGGGTATTACTTTGACATATAAAATAAATAGATTCGTGATTTTCAATAGAATTGAATTCTTAGATATCGGTTCTAGCTAATTATAATATTACAAAAATCATGTGTGAAGCTATTAAGTATAGCTTACCCTGCCTTGGAATTATTTTCGTGTTTGAATACATGGTGGAAAAACCAACCAGGTGTGTGTGGTTGCCAACGTTCGCCCTGCCAGCGCCTGCCAAACATTCACTCTTATTTGAAAAAACAAAAATAAAATCATATAATAATATTAAATTAATCAAACTAAAGCAATTGGACAATAAATTAACAATTAAATTGTATGTAACATAACACGTACACTATAGTCGTACGAAGACAAGATTGCTTCAAAAGTTCCATCGTTACGCAGATTAACTTGAAACTTGTAAACTTGAAATACGCAATTAATTAGTGGTGTGACGTCACTGTCATGGCGGCCATGACACATAACGTCTCTTGTTCTTCTAATATTACACTAAATCGTTCATGTCAGTGATTTGTTGGCCATATACTTGCCTGAATTCCCCGTTTCACGGCAAAATGATAAAATCTATTTAAATAAAAAGCAGTGACTTACGCAGAGCCTGCTGTCGTAGGATACAGGCGTGCAATAAGAAAGGATTTTTGAAAATTTGGCCCCTAACAGGGTGAAAAGAGGGACGAAAGTTTGAACGGAAAATTGTTTGTAGTATTAAGAGCGTGAGGCCCGATTTTTTTTCGTTCGTCGATATCGTTTGACAATAACATTTTGACACGAAGTATCATATAAAGAGGAAATAATCTGAGTGCAAACTTTTTAACTGATTAATATTTTGGCCTGTTTGTATATGTAATGAAGTTTATTTATTTAATACTTTATTGTAAACAAAACATTACAACATGAAAATGCTGCGTACGCTAACGTACTGTTTGTAGTTGCTGAGCTGATAATGAAAGGTCCTCTTCTCCTTAGGAGTATGTGGATAATTCTTTAAATATAGGTGCTTTAAGACCGTTAGCTGTATTTTTTTAAGTTATACTTAGATGAGATGATGTTGAAAAATACCTACATGGAACGAGTAGTTAAGAGTTAAAAAAGCCTTACTTTATCCTTTAGGTATTTTTCTTACTTGTTCTATATTCTGCTCGACAGGCTACCTTAAATGAGTACTAATTATAGCTTTAAGTTTAATTCTAAATGGCAACTCCTTTGCGGGTTCCTCTGCTTTACCGTGAGTCACCAAGCCAAGGCTACTAAACCCCAACGCGATAGCCGGTCAGATGACGTGCGCGTTCATCTCATTCTCATCATTTTCTGGAAGTGGTAAATTGGGAACGAATTATTAAGTTTTTATGTTTGGGTTTAACCTGACAAACACATACACAATGTACATTAATTATTATCATTAATTCGGCAATTTTAATGATTTATCAACGAAGATAACTGAATTTTAAATATCTGTAACTTATACTGAAACATATCGATATTTTGTTTATTAAGTACAATTTCTCGATTTGTAACCACCTCATGGCCGCCACACCTAAAAATATTCAAATCTTCATCAAATTATTTATATTTTGTAAAGCTGGCCGCGATCGCGCCAGGACGATAATACCCTCTTAAAGCTGTGTAATGAAAACTCCAAAATAACACCAAGCAGTAATTTGCATTTAAACGAGATGTTGATACAAGTTTTTCGGATTTATTAATATTCATTTAAAGTATAAAAGAAAAGGTAATCCAAATTAATGCAAACAAGAACGTTTTAAGATGTGCCAAAATCCTTTGTTATGATTCATTAATGGAAAAAAAATATTTATAAGATGACGTCATTCTGTAAATATAATATATTAATAAATTAAAAAATTACACAACACAACTTTCACACCACATCATATAGTCCCAAACTAAGCAGAGCTTGTACAATGGGTACTAGAATAACGATACTCATACATATATACTTTTCTTTTGTAAATACATACTTATTATACATAGAAACACCCAGACCAATACAAACCTCCATGATCATGCACACAAAGATTTGTCTTGAGCGGGAATCGAAACTGCAACCCCTGCGTAGCAGGTAGTTGCACTACCGACTCCGCTATCCAGTCGTCAATATGGAGTAGGAATAACATGAACTAATTAATATTGCAGCAATTTTCAAGCTTTGGGATCTTCTAGTAACACACAATAATGGTATTTTCTTGGTATCGTGTAATGTTACTGATAAAATTTTTGCAGTATTATATTAATGTATGTACATCTAAAATCATTTCTTTGTATAAGTGGTATAAACTTAATAGCAAACACGCTATCGCGACAACAAGTCGCTTGTTTGATAACAGTTTGGACGTTATGATTACACCCCTTAAGGTATATCTCTTATAGGAATATTGATAGAGGGATTCATATTATATTATTTGGTACTTCGTTTGTGCGTCACTAACAAACTAATAGTAAATTTATTTTCTTTTATATATCATCGGATGTCTCGACGTGGAGTACAATGATTTTTCATTAATTGGAAAATTTTGCTTATATTATTGAGGTATGTATGATTACTACAATGACTCAAACGAACATAATAACAGGATTGGTGAGACGAATGAATTATGAAGGTTACTGTTTATTACTGATATTTTAAACCTTAGGTCACCCTCGTGACTCGTGAACGAGACAAACAACCTTGATTTGATCAAATCAAATCTGAGACCCGAGACAAATAAATAATTCAAAATTCTGGAGCGAATTATTTTGTCAAGCATAAATATCTTAGGCCTTTGATACTAGAAGTTATTGACCATGTACTATGTACACAAAGCTTAATCTAATCACAATATCCACTATCTAGATTAGAACCTCAGCCAATCATATCTTTTCTTTACATAAACTTTTATTGAGTGTGTGGACACAATGTCTACTCTTGGATATTTTCGCAGTGGGAGGTAGTACCTGTAATTAGATCACGTAAGGGCTGCCACTAAATTATTACTTTTATCTCCTGTTTGTGGAGAGAATAGGTAACGTAGAATTGGAGCACTGTGCGAAATCGGCGAAAATCGCTCTTGGAAATTTGTTGGTGTAAGAGTAATTATGTACTTGGTTATTCTTTAGTGAAATTGCCTATTATCACACTAAAAGTAAGCAAAGGAAAATTATCATTTTCAGCCTATTAAACTGTAGATGAATGAACTGTTATTTACATATTCAGTTACAAGACATTCGTGACATCTCGTGTAAGTAAATAGCTATATTATAATGTGAGTAAATGATCTGAAACCTCATGTGTAGAGCATTCTTGCAAATAATGGCATTGATACATTAAATACTATAATATATATTTTGTGAATATATCCCGAATTTCTGTCATTGAAAATTACTAACTACTTTGTTATTTTATTGTCTATTGTATAAATTGTTAAAATATAGTAATTCCAGAACAATCCTGAACATACTCCAGTAACGATTTACCGGAACAACGTCTCAATTTTGTCTTGGCTCGTTTGACACGTACGTTGATTTACAAAAAGGTTTTTTCTAACGTTAGGTATTCTGTCACCCGCAGATGGTAGCATTTTAATCAGAGTAAGAGGTAGATAACTACAAAAGCGGTAAAGAGATATCTTTCTAAAGGATAGTGATATTTTGGTCGGACTTACCAAATCTATTGCATTGCGACACTTAAAATATTAAACATATCTGCAATAATATTTAGTTCGAATGAGAAATGAATCCTAATTAATCACAATATTCTCGTTTATTTAAAACAGAATGTAGGGGATGACTTGTGAGCAGCACAGATGTGCTGCTCACAAGTCATCCCATACACTCATATTACTATTGAATATATACCATATTATAATATTTACTCACCTATTTAATGTAAGTAGCTACTCGTACAACATAATGATTGCCGACTTTCTAGTGTGACAAAGAATGTGTTACTTTATGTATTAAAAAAAATCGAAATCAAAAAATTCATCAAGCAACACAATAAAAAACTTAACAAAGTGCTTACTTTTTGTTTATAAATAATTTATTATACACCCAATCTTGAAAAGTCATCAGTCACATAATAATATCTTTCAATTAAATATATTTTAAAGAGCAAATTTCAATTAAACTTTTGTGTTTTCAGGTGTTTGATATATTTGTATGAAAAATCCATTAGAGTTATGACGGACAGGGCAATTAATCTTTTTTTGCAAGTTCTTTAATATTAATGAACCGAATAATTTTAAATAATATTAGACATACAACGAGTTAAGAGCTTCATCTAACAACTATTGCAAAACTCTAGGTATACATTCGATAGAACGTGAAAGATATTTTATTTTTGTTCTGCAGTTGAATTGTTTTAAGAAAGCCTTCTTTAAGTAAAATCTTCGTAATATAATATTTGAGATACATCCTCTCTATGTGACATGTCCGTGGGACACCCTGTATAACTGCCCCGCTGGTCCAATGGTAAGCGAATTTGGGCAATTTCCGTCAGGATTTTCCATGTGTGGGTGAATATAGGTTCACCCCCTAAAACTTGATAAAATGTAAGTATTGTACACCACCGTCACACCCTTCAAGATTCAAGATTCAAGATTCATTTATTCGCAGGAATATGGTACAGTAGATGGTATACATGTTTTAGCAGCCCGACATATTCACCTCGATTTGTTGTTTAAAGTAGTAAACATGGACAATAAAGTAGCACTAACAAACAGGATAACTTATTTTTTACAGGAATAGAATTCATTTAGCGTATAAAAGCACTTTTCAATTAACCAAGCCTTAAGTTTTCTTTTAAAAAGATGTAAAGGTAATTCTCTTAAAGTTTGTGGAATGTGGTTAAAAATTCTTCTGGGTAATATAGGCGTGATGTTATGTTATATCTCTTATATATACTATAGAACACAGCAAGTAATCCAGGAATACCTTTACGTCGTGTAAATTTGCAAGTTCTATCGAAGATAGATTCTATTTAAGACTAGCTTTAGCCTGCGACTTTGTTTGCGTTGAATTCGGCGTTATAAGTAGCAGCTGCTCCCGTGCTTTGACCCGCGTTCAACCTTACTGCTCCGCTCTTATGTAGTCAAGCGTAGTTTCAAATATTTAAATTTTTTATTGAGATTTAGACTATCAAACACAAAAAGAATAATCAAAATTCGACCAGTAGTTCTCAAGATTAGCACTATCAAACAAAATAATAAGAATAAAAATCATTTATACTGGCATAAAAATAACATTACTTTGGCGTCTAAAACGACTTAACTAAATTAATCTACAGTTTTATTAAATCCGTATTTACACGTACGTCTCTCTTAATTAATGTTTTTACGGGACAGAGAAATCGAAAACTGCAGCTTAGCAGTAATCTTAAATTTAAGACGTTTTGGTGACTAAATGTCTTTAAGACATAACATAACATAACATCACGCGTACATTACCAAGAAGGGTGTGGTAGAGATGTATAATACCCACATTTCCCCTGTTATGTTTAGGTCCCATGGGATAGGGTGAGCCTATCGCCATCCATGGGGCACAATTCCAACTCCGTGCTGCCCGTCCAAATAAAACTTTGCCCAACCCGGGAATGGAAGCCAAGACCTCGCGGTAAGAGGCGCTCTCTTTAAGAATTATTAAGATTATACTATTTTTTATATACAAAATTATTTCTAGCACCTTCGCTGATCTCAAAGCCCGATTTTCGCCCTGCCTCTCACCAGGTAGGCTAATCTCAAAATGTGCCCAGTGGCGGTTAGGAAAGCCATTCATTTATCATTATTAACTTTCTCACTTAAAATTTCAGTGGAATAAATTATAATAACGTCATATCTAACCCTTCTTTGGGACCCGTTGCGGTCGGTTAAACCCGGGCCAAAGTACTTTGTCAAAGTAAAAAATAATCTTGAATTTACAGCAGTGGGTGGAAAGTGAGTTTTCGTTTCAATCGAGAATCGTCAACCGCACTCGAATCGAATATAATCTGATTATTTCAAAGGACTCAATTTATTTTCGGCTTTTCTTATTTTATTCCAACGTCCTTTGTTGCTTGGGTAGCTCGTATTTTTCAAACTCTGGCAGGTATTTGTTCAGGGAAGTTGAAGCTTCAGTGTTTTTATTCCAACTATATATGTATTTGCATAATTTTATTATTTTACTGCTTCTTATTAATCTACTTAAAAAATTAAAATATCGATGAGTTAAAGAATGTCATAAATTAATTTACTGTACTATTAAATTACTCGTAAGAATGTTCCAAATTTTTGAAGGACTGTAAAATTTAGCAGAAGTTTGGAAGTCAACTTTAGCTCACACATCGAGTCACAGCCGCAAAAAACTGGACTTGCTCAACAAAGTTAAGCAGACGCCTGGGTGAGAAATTCTGCTAGCTCTGTCTCTTACTCTGTTGCTCAACCTTTAACTAGCAAAACTCCGGTCGTGTGGGGAGAACTGTTCACATCTGCAGCATGGTTCAGCAAAATACCAGCTCGAGACCCTCCAGTCAGTTGAGAGGAGGACCAAGAGAATCAGCGACGATGCGACGATCTAACAAACGCTTACCATCTGGAGCATTGTCGCTAGGTTGCTAGCCTATCGGCATTTTATAGGATACAATTCGGAGTGTGCCGAGGATTGCATTTATTCCTCCGTCCCCTTTTCTATTACTTAAAGTTCTTTTTTTCTTCGTTTTAAAAAAAATATCTTTTAAAGAAACTTGTAGTTTTATTAATGACGTGCCACTGATATCAAATTAAGTAGAATTTCAGTTCATCAGTAAAATAATTTAAATTGATAAAATAATTTAGAGTGAAGTATTTTTTTATGTAAATCATTGTATGAACGGTTAAAATTTCATTTAAAAGCATCATTTGTAAAATTTGAGACTGAATTATTAATTGAGAAGTATTGAAATTAATATGAAGTGCGAATGAATGAAAGGAAATTTGATTGGCAACAAAATAAATTTATCATTGATAACGTAAAATCGAGGCCTACATTACCCAGAAGGGTGTAGCAGAGGTGTACCACACTCACATTTCACCTGTTATGTTTAGGTCCCATGGGATAAGGCGTGAGTCTATCACCATCGATCGGGCATAATTTAAATTCCGTGCTGCTATTGAGAATTTCCTGACGGAAAGTTCACAAATAAAACTTTGCCCGACCCGGGAATTGAACCCGAGACCTCGCGGTGAGAGGCGCATACGCTAACCACTAGACCAACGAGGCAGTTTTATCATTTATAATATTATTAATTATACACTAACCTAACAATAACGTACACTACCAAACGATATACAGCTTAAATGAATAATATCTTTAAAGGGAAAAAAATACAAATAGATATAGATATATTATTTTTATTATTAGAAACTTTGTTGGTGACAGTGTTAATTATGTATGTGTTGGTAATTGTTCTTAATTATAATACTGTTTGTTTCTTGTACCACAATAAATAAATAAATAAAATATAATAGAATAATCCTTAATAAAAAATTAAAAGCGTCGAAAAATACTTCTGTCTTAATGCAAAACGGGCCCAGAATGCTGGCGGTATTTATTTAATTTATGTAACTCGCTTATATTTCTGCAACATTTTCAGCTAAGATTTTAGGAAGCCTTACCTTAAACTATTTCACAGAATAAAGAGATTATTTGTAATATATTTTTTAAAGCATGGAGCTTAAAAAGGAAACTTGTTAATAGCCTAGGACTGGAAGTGAAATAAGTAAAAGTTTTCAATTAACTAAAGAAAAACTACTTGTTTAAAATGTTTACTCGCGCCGAATAATTAAGAACACTACAGAATCTCGACAAAAACAGATAAGGTTTTAATTTTATATTAAAAGCAAATGGGATTTTCTGCTGCAATTTACGCAAGTAGAGTGAAAATTAATTGAACTAAATTGTCGAGTCAGCAGTGGACTAGTGGGAATCTGGCGGACTAAATCCTTGTGCAAGGAGGTGCTCCCACACTTCTGTTAAAAAACGTTTACAAACAATTTCTAACATTAACTAATACAATCACTAACCAAATGTTAAGAATTGTTTCATTCTGTTAGTCTGTCCTTTGACGATCAATCAATTGATGTAATAACACTTTAACGTCAAAATGTTTAATAATATTGTAATCAAATATTTGTTGTTTAATGTTTATTAACAAAAGTAAATGTTTACCAGTGGCGTCGGAGCATTATACACATAACACAGTTTATTCAGAGAACAAACATTCAAAATTTGACGAATAGTAAACCTTCTCCTTTTGATATCGATTTTTTTTTGTACAACACTGAATAACTTATCAAAATGACCATAGGCGTCCTCCACGACACACGGCGCATGTTGCGGCCGTGTGATGTGTGTGCAGACAGCGCGCCCACACGTCCGTTGATCGCGCACGCCTAATGTGGGGTGAACCGTGGATCGATTTTCAACACTGATGAAATAACTGAAAGGTAAACGGTCGCTCGTACCAATTTGCTACGTGGTCTCGTAGGTGTGCTACGCGTGACCGTTTCGTAACCGCTGTTAGATTCGTAGTCTGCAAAAATGCACAATTTTCGTTTGGACTCACACTTGTTTTCTCTGTCTGCCTATTGTGAATCTAATATTCTGCGGAAAAATATTTTTATATAAACTTTTATGTAAAGCCGAGTTCACATTTGTATCACTTGCCCGATCCGATCACCATATCCGTATCGCAGTATCACGTATCAAGTTTTGGACACCTTTATAAAGTTTTTATACGACATGACACACGACTTGGGTTGGGATCTAGATGAACCAGACCAAATAGGTCATCATGATACGTACAAGCAATACACACCTAAATGCGAATTCCGCAGGGCTATGCTGGGCAAACGCATATGGCGCTACGATACGGTGACCGAATCGTGCAAGTGATACAAATGTGGACACGGCTTAAGATGGATTTTGAAGATGTAAATTGAGTAGATAAAGTCAACAATTCAGATTTATGTAGTGGTGGAAGGCTGTAGTGTAATTGCATAAGTACTTCCGTATGAAAGCCTCCTGACAGGCGCTTGGCAGAGATACGACGCTATGCAACAACACTGTGGTTGGTTAACTCTTTATTTGGCACCGGAATTATTTGTATTCTGCTAAATTGTATTGTAGCAACATAGAAGCTGTAAATTATTTTGGTAATTTACATCAGTTTACTGTGGTATCTAAACAGTGAGAATAAGTGATTGGATTCAAATGTCGTTTTAGCAACTTTTTGCCACCCGACATTCAAGAGCGAGCTTAACTTGTTTAAGTTTTTACTAGTCAATCTTTATTGAGTGAAAATGAATCAGCAAGGTACAGCTTTAAGTAAAACTTGATAAAAATCATTTGTCTTATTTTGTGATTTGCCCTCGTTAAAGATTTATAAACATAACATAATAAACATCACGCCTAAGAACTCAGAAGGGTGTGGTGGAGGTGTACCACACCCACATTTCACGTGTTATGTTTAGGTCCCATGGAGTAGGGGGTGAGCCTATCGTCTTTCATCGACAAAATTCCGCTTCCGTGCAGCTAAAAAGTTCATAAATAGCACTTTGCCCGACCCGGGCATCGAACCCGAGACCTCGCGGTGAGAGGCGCATACGCTAACCACTAGACCATCGAGGCAGTACTATGTATTTGCTAACATAATTATGATTTCTCTCTCTTGAGTTCACTCATAAAAACTCACCCACCACATTTTAAAATGTCCACAAACCAACTCTTGTTTTCTACAAAACAGTATTAAATTCCAACACCAATAGAGATATCATTCGTTGTATTTTCAACGAGTTTATTTTAATTTGTGGAACAAAGGTAATTCAATCAAAATATTTGGTGATAGCGTTACAAACAGCACAATTATGGTACATTTATTGGTGTTCTAACTCATGTATTTGAGTTGAGTGGTAGATAATTACAAACGTTTAAAATAGAGATGAGCTGACTATGGGTTTGGCAAAGCCGATCATTAGACTTAGTTACATTTAAATGCATTTAAGAACGTTATATTTTGTTTTGTTCGTTGCACCACCAGCAGTATATTACAACGAAGCACAAATTATATAGCACTTCTTATACTAGCTTACTGGCATTTATAGTAAAACCAGTGTTATTAGCCGACTATTTGGCGTATTTGACCGACTTGTTGTCACACCTCTAGTAGATACCTATTTATTACCCACTGTCAATTACACTTCAAATGTTTCATATGATAAATCTCATCATAGTGAACACTAGCTGTTGTACTATTCCTCACTACTCAGCTCCCGTGGCGATTTCGAAACATATTAAATTGCTGCTCCGCTCCTATTGGTTGTCACGTGATGTTATAAAGCTAATTTTCATTTTATTTTCATTGATAATTTTATTGCAGATTCACATCCATAGTTAAAATTTAAATATCTTATTATCTATTTTAATATATGATATTATTTCCATTATTTGAATTATTGTCTAACATAAAATATTAAGTATTATTTTGTCGTCAACATGTACGCTGTTCCAGTGGCGCATAACTAGACAATCTACTTTCTTTAGTATGGAGTTCAGGTGGCTGTTGGGACTTTTCCGCACGCGACGCTATAAGCTTCTTAACAATCGGATAACCAAAAAAAAAATATTATTCAGTTCAGACCAGAAGTTCAGATTATCGTATTACCAAAATAAATTATAATATTAGTTAAGACTTCTCAGTACTCCGAACTAATAAAATAAATAAATGGGGGTAAAGACGACTGTGATACATCTCATTCTACCTCTTCGAGGTTTATAAACATGATAAAAAGGTCTGGCGTCCCTCAGCTCTCCTTCTTAACGTATTCAAAGTAAAATTTGTAATTCCGCAACTCCACCGGGATTGTCGTGGGACCTGTACATGTAAAAGTCTGACGAATAAATAATAATATATGTGTACTAAAAAGGTTTCTAGTGCTTTACATGAGTAAAAGGAAAAGTTAGTAAAGTTTATGTTTATGAATTTCTCAAATTCTCAAAGAAACAACATTCTATCAGAATCAAATCAGGGAAATTAAATTGATTGTTATGTTTAAAAATTAAATCATTATTTTTATTATTATTTAAGTACTGTTCAGGTATACATTAAATCAAAGATCTAGTCGGTAGTGAAGTTAGCTGCAGATGGCTGTTCGACTAATCGACGGGCACCGTTCTCGAGCGTGACCCATCCCGAGCCGTGACACTTCATTTGCGACGAACTTCCTTTGTTCTAACAAGCAGATTACCGATTACCTTAGTCTAATATATGATCTCCTGGTACATGAAATTACGCATGTAGTCTGGAAATTTGAGGTCGTTCATAACTTATAATTGCTAAAGTTAAATACTCTTACTTCAGGTAGCAAGTTCAAATTTTCATTCCGAGTTGAAATTTAAAGTTCTATACGTTCTAAAGTTGTATTTCTAAACTTTATTTCTGTACCATCGTTAGTATGCCAATCTTCTAGCCATTCGATTTGTACCGCCTAATACATTACATACAACCCGTGCTGTGTCAACCAATACATTTTTGATTAAGGAATAGGTTATCAAAGAAAGAGATTAGATTCACCAAAAAAAATGGAATTTAGCTTAACGTTTAGCACTTCGAAGTCATGTAGATTTTTTTCAGAAAATTTTGTTTCACATATTTATTACCTAACATTACTTTAACAGGACAGTACGCATTAGAAATATCGGTGGCATACATTACCATATCTCTGACATAACTCGATGTAAAGCCATGGAAAACAAAAGCCTGTTTTGATACTCCATCACGTTATCATGTAGATTCAAACCCATACACAGCCTGATGGCGCTATTAGACACCACAACAACCACCACAAATCAAACCCTATTGTATTCGGAATTGTGTTATAAAAATTAACAAAATGGCGGACGGGAAAGCAATTTGACGAAATTATTAATACCTACGTATAATATTTACATAATAATATAATACCTTAATAGTATAAAGCGAAATAGATCACATACAGGTAAAACAATCATCATACTAACAGCATAGCATTACACCAATAATAGATTTCATATGAAAAAGGGTCATATTGTTCGGCATTTCACTGTTTCACCGTAGGTATATCATTGATTTTATATATATAGGTACGACTAGAAACGAAACAAAAATGTAGCTGATGAAAAAGGCAAAGTTGCCGGCCAGGTCGCATATTTTGACCAAGGTGTAGATATTGTGAAGTTAAGATTCCATATGGCCATATGGCCTCGTCTGGGCAGCATTTTTATAAAAATGATTTTATTATAAGAACTATCTCTTTAAATGCTATGAAAGCCTGGTAGCTTGAATAACAAGTGAAAAGTGACATAGCTTTAACTAGTTTCAACCAATTTGATTTGCAGCAAGAAGTAAATTATATCTCTTCGTATCATAAGCTATCCTAGTAGTAGCGGGTAACGCTTTTTCGTTATACATTTTATGCGAAATGGGTCTCCGGTTTTTTATAAGCTTCAGAAGGAACTTCATTGCAATAAAATAAAGGTATTGGATATAAGATTGGTTTTGAAATCACGCTCAAAGATTATTTCATCAGTGGTCAATAAATAAAATCATGACACATAGCTTGACGAGAGGTAGCAAGGAACGCACTGTTAAGAATAGCTACCTAAATAGGTATTGAGCATACTTTGCTGAACTTAAATTTATCAATTTGAAAACTATATTCAGGATGTACACAATATATAAACGATATACCTACACAGGTCCGCACACGACGGGAATCAATTACTTCAACGAATCGTTGCATATTGAATATTGATTTAAAGTAAAACAATAACAATAGGTACAGCAGAGGCATGTCTGCTGTTCCTATTCAAACTTGCTTCTGATTATAGCTTTATTCGAGTTTTCATTAACTTTATAATTAATATTGCTATTGTGTATTGATAAACGAGAATTCGTACTTCCAATGAACGGGCAAAAAGTGCTGCTGAAAAACGCACATGTCATTGAGTTGTTTTCTCGAAATTGATTCCCTTTATGTTCGGTTTTAATGAAATTCGGGTCGAGGAAAACCTTTTATTATACCTTGCATTTGTATTGTAATAATACACAAATCTATGATATCTGGACTGTTGAATTATGTCATTTTCATCATAGTATTGCTAAATATCTTTTACTTAAAAATATATATATTGCATCTTAAATTACAATTAGTCTAATAACTTAATCTAAACTTAATAAGTCCCTGTCAGAAGGCCTAGTATCCTATTATTATTATCCTCGTATTGCTTATAAAGGTTACCTTACCACAGAGAAAATAACCGCTTCTACAAACTGTTTTGTTGTATCTTACCAAGAAAATGTTTATAAAACTGGTTTATTTATTGAGTAAAACATTTTAATGCGTGTATGTAAAAACCCGTGTAACAAAATACACGTGTATGTACGGAACACAGTCCCAACTTTATGCCGGTGCATGAACGACGTAAAACACAGCCTTCACACGTGAATGGCTGAGACAAGGGATGTGATGATGTCCATATCAAATAAGAACAAAATTCAATTGATTTATAGGCCTTAAGTCAAATGATAACATCTAATATTTATGTTTGATTCTATCCGCGCACGATTACCAAAATGAAATTTATTATATACTTCATTGCTTTTAACTACTTACATTATTTTAAAATATTTAAGTAAAGAGTACGAACCAGAGCTTTTTAATTTTTTCTTGAAATTTGTCAAAGCTTTGCAGAGTTTCAATATTACGTCCAGTTTTATGTTTAGCAAAACATATTAATATAAAGGGCTAAAATACCACATCCATTTTGATTCTTTCATTCGCGCCAGGGACTGAATATCGGCATCAGATATTAAAAGCAGGCCGGTCGCTACAGCCTCGTAAATAATAGCGGGATCTAAATAAAAATCACTTTTATACGTTACGCATCGTAAAATATAAAACACACTGATTCAGCGTGATCGCTCGTTGATGCTCGTTTACTATCGTTGTATTTGTTTGCAGTAGGACTGGCTTGTCGCGTCACAGTCAAACACGGGTTATACGTTCTGTAAAATACTTACGAACGAGTGTTTAGATGTGTTGTGTCTCTTTTTAGTACTTTCTATAAATTATATAAAATAATAAAAAGTCGTCTATATTCTAGCTATAAACATTATAACATTGTAAAACACGGGTTAATCACTTATAAAGATGTCAACATTTTTGTATTGTGATTATTTATCAGTGTTCCGACATATATATGTATTCCATCAACAAATTTTCGTAACCTAATCGATCGATGTATTAGGACCGCATCCATTCCATCAGTATCCCATAGGATCCCATAGGTAAGTAGGTTAACACATAAGAGAGCCCCGGTGCTACTTCTCAGTTAAGTGACCATTTACTTTAGGGAGGTTAACCGCACTTTTCGCTGAGTCTCACGTTTTCACCTATTCTTTGCCAATCTGTTGTTAGGATGACGCAGTGAAAAGTCGGTGTCAATTTTTTCGTGATGAGTATACTATTAGGTTTCCGTAGCCGAATGGCAAAAAACGGAACCCTTATATATTCGTCATGTCTGTCCGTCCGTCTGTCCGTCCGTATGTCACAGCCACTTTTTTCCGTAACTATAAGAACTATAAGAAGAAACTTGGCAAGTAGATGTATTCGGTGAACCGCATTAAGATTTTCATGCAAAAATAGAAAAAAACAATAAATTATTGGGGTTCATACTTACAAAACCGGCCAAGTGCGAGTCAGACTCGCGCACATAGGGTTCCGTACCACTATACATCTAAATTAATGTTTTTCTTTATTCTTTATTATATTAGAGTTGATTAAATGAAAGGTAAAATCCGGTTTACGATTTATTACGTATTAAAAAAAAACTAATTATTAGGTCTCGTTCAAACCAATTTTCGGTGGCAGTTTGCATAGTAATGAACATCGTATATTATTTTTACATTTATCATTCCCTTATTTTAGAAGGGGGGCACACATTTTTCCTCTTTGGAAGCGTCTCTCACGCAAACTGTTCAGTTTAGAAAAAAAATATATTAGAAACCTCAATATCATTTTTGAAGAACTATCCATAGATACACGTATGGGTTCGATGAAAAAAAAAATAAGTTTCAGTTGTAAGTATCCTACCCATCCTAACCCTAAATATTTATTGTTTGTTTGTTTGTTTTTAAACTTTTTATTGTACCATAAACAATTTATAATGACAATTCATAACACACAATACAATAAAGGCGAGCTTAACTCAAATTTGAGTTCTCTTCCAGCAAACCTTAGAGTTATTGAGGAGAAGAAGATGCAAAAAGAGGGCAAAAACAAGTGTACAACAAAGTAAAAGGAAAACAATAATTACCATTATTATGGTAAAAATATTATTAAAAAGTAACTAAAGTTACAATACATAAACCTAAATAAGTAGACATAAATATATTATTACCTATCCTAACTATAAAATAAAATACGTATATATTCTAATTTACCTATATATAAACATACTTAAATATAAATAAAATACTTTGATCTGTAATAAATATTGATAATATACTTTACCTAAATAGTCAGAGAAAGAAAATATTTTTTAACTCTTTCCCTGAAAACATCCAACGAAGGACTACCACGAATCGAATTAGGAAGATTATTCCATAATCTAACGGCCTGGATAGTAAAGGAACCATCATACCTAGTGGAACTGTGTAAAGGAGTTCGAAGAAGAAGAGAGGAAGAAGTACGACAGGATTTTCCCCTGGGCACAAGATATTCAAAACGTTCACGAAGATAAGAAGGAGCATTAGGGTTGTGAAGGACGGAAAAGAGTAGAGAAAGAATGTGGGAATCTCGATTATTGTTTTTTTTCTACTTATTTTTGTATGAAAATCTTAATGCGGTTCACTGAATGCATCTACTTACCAAGTTTCCACAGTATAGCTCTTATAGTTTCGGACAAAAGTGGCTCTGACGTACGGATAAAACGGAGTAATCAATCAATCTCCCTTCTAAACTCTAACACAAAATTGTTACACAAAATGATTCCTCGAACTGTAATACAGTAAGCATCAGCACCTTTATTAGGCTTCAGATGAGTTCAAAACCAATCTCATTGCGATTGCAAGGCTGGCTGATTAAACCGGAGCTCCGGCATTAGTTCATTGCCGGCGCCGGACCGGATCGTTCAATCAACACTCTTTACACAGAGCAGCTGTTGGAATCTCGTTACACTCTATATTAAACCAGGCGTCAAAGCTTAGGATATTTCAAAGGATTTTTCCGTAGAAATTCTTGCGGAATTAAAATAATTCCGTGATATTACAAGATGAGCATAGTTTGGATAGTTGGTCCCAACTTAACTACGACACAAACTGACTGACTCATCGGTTCCTTAGTAACTTTGGTCATCTAAGTTAGTCATTGTTCTTGCTAAAACTAAAGTTTCTTTTATATCTTGCTGTATCGGTTTCATTCAAAAACGTTCGTAAGTCTAAAGCTTAAAAGCGATATTTGGAGTCATCACAAAAACAAGTCTAGGAACAAATCTTAGGCGAACGTACCCAAGTGTATATTAATTCTTAGTGCTATACGCGAAGGTTGTCGAAAGTTCTCGAAAGCTCTGAAAGTTGTATCTTAAAGCGCTGCAGCACTTAGCATATTTCCTCACAAACATTGTTCTGATCGCTCTAACGACACATTTAGGCAAATCGTCGCTTGTTATTAAAAGCTGGAGCTGTTTTGTCGCTGTTATACCGAGCTTATTTGTGAATGGTTTTAGTTAGGCCATTGAAATATGCCGTTGAGGAATTATTATTTGATAACGGTCTTATATTTTTGTACTTGTATAACCTACTAACACTACTTTTGTATGATATTTGAATCGAATTGATTGAGAAATTAATACGTACATATGCAGGTAAGTACCTAATTAATTCTAAGAATTTCCTACCTCATAAGGAAAAAACTAAACCCTTATAGGATCACTCGTTTGTCCTATCGCCATCCAGTGGGCACAATTCCAGTTAGTTTGTTCGAATACGCTAATCTCAGGAAGGACTGGTTGGATTTGCATAATTCTTTTTTTTTTGTGGGATAGCCCATTTATTGACAAAGGTTAAGATATAAAACATTAAGCATAATAACATCTCATTTTTCACGACTAAACGATACGATATTTTCCAGAAGGGTATGGTAGATGGATATAACACCCAAATTTCATCTGTTATCTTAGGGTAACAGGTGATGAGCCTTTCGCTATCCAGCGGGCACAATTCCAATTCTGTGCTGCTATTTAAGAATTTCCTGACGGAAAAATTCCGAATCACACTTTTTGTCGAGCCAGAAATCGAACCCGAGACCTTGCGGTTTGAGGCATATACAATAACGACTACACCAACGAGGCAGTTTTTGTTAATTATTTCGAAATCCACGCGGACGAAGTCGTAGTAAAAGCTAGTTTATTATAATAATATTTTAATCAAGCATTTATGGCCTATATTAAAAAAAAATATTTATATGTATGTAATTTATTAAATTTATATGTTTAGTTTTAAATTGAATTTAATCATAAGACAAAAGAGAATATCTCTAGTTTATTTTTGGGGTCAGAAAGCTACAATTGGTACGAAACCCTGAACGTGTTCACGCACATGACATTTTTTTTTTCGGACACCTTTGCTCGCAGCTATTGTTAGGTATTACAAAATGTAATTTCGTTGAGTTATTGTACGGTGAAAGTTCAGATAAGGCAGTTGTCCCACCAACGACGAGAAAACGACTAACTATCGGCTATTTTCTCGCTCAAGAAACGTACAGTCAGCCCAAAAAGTCGATGAACAGAATCAACTTTACAAAACACCTGTTCACAATAAAATGCCATAAGTTATAGTCGCAACTAGCAAACAAAATAGCCTGTACACCAGAAATTTACAAAAGTCATTAAACACGAGTATTTCAAAGTATCTGTGCACTAGTATTCTAAAAGTCGCTGCACACCATCAATCCAAATGTCGCTGAACAGCAGTAAAGACAAAATTAGGTTAACAAAGTATATTTTTAATGTTTCCGTGTGTTAATATTCTTTTGTCGTTTATGTTGTTCAGCTACTTTTGGGACAGTTCTTGCTTAACCTTAATAATGTGTTTTAACACGTTAGTATCTATTTCAATACTTATTTACAAAACAATTATATATTTAACCGACTTCAAAAAAAGGAGGAGGTTCTCAATTCGGTTGTATTTTTTTTTATGTTTGTTCGCCGATTACTCGAAGACGCCTGGACCGTTTTGAGAATTATTTTTTTTGTTTGAATGGATATACTTGTCATGTGGTCCCATTTTTTTCAAGTCACGTTCTGATGATGGGATCCTAGAGAAATCGAGGGTAACCCTCAAATTTAAAAGTATTCTATATTGTTTTTTGTATATTATCTGAAGCTACTCGGATATTTGCATCTAGTAGTCAATATTTTATGTTGCTGAGCTGATGCTGGAAGGTACAACTCCTCAACGGTTAGGAGTATGGGGATAATTCTTTAAATATAGGCTCCTTGAGGCCGTTTACTGTATTCTTTCAAGTTATACACAGATGAGGCGAGACGTTGAATATTACTTATGTATATTCATAATATGAGTTCATAATTTAATGATGGGATTCTAGAAAAATCATGGGTAACCCTCAAATTTCAAAGGCTTCTATATTGTTTTTCGTATATTACCTAAAACTACTTGGATATTTGCATCTAGCAGTCAGCATTTTAAGTTGCTGAGCTGATGCTGGAAGGTACAACTCCTACGGTTAGGAGTACGGGAATTATTATTAATAAGTTTTCCGTCTCAAGTAACCGTAGTCTCCTCATTCGAGAAACATTCTTGCTCGGTCTACCCATCACTTAAAATCGTAAAAGAAAATAATTTTAAACAAAAAAAAAACTGACTTCAAAAAGAAGTAAATTAAAAAGCATAATAAATTTACTTCGTGAGTTAAATAGATATTATTAAATATTTTTTTTATAATTCTGAAGTCGGTGCCAAGTAAACAGTAACTCTGTATAGATAATATCAATCCTGATGGTGTGATCTGGCTGCGGGTATTCCTCAAGGTGGCGTTCTACTTCTACTTTTCTCCATTTTTATTGATGCTATCACAAAGGTCCTTACTTCTCAGTATCATCTCTACGCAGACGATTTGCAGCTGTATCGTAATTTCGAAGTTAACGATGTCGCAATAGCTATTGACGCTGTCAACAATGACCTTGCTAGCATATGTAAATTGCCAAAGTCTTTTGGACTTTTGGTTAACCCAATAAAGTCTCAGGCGGTCATTCTCGGCGGCAGATATATGAGCAACATTTTAAACCAGCAGCCTTTACCACCTATTATATATGACTCTGTTACAATTCCGCTCACAAAATGTGTTAAAGATCTCGGTGTCATGATAAACTCTAATCTATCATGGGACGTTCACATCGCTGAGGTAAGCCGAAGGGTATTTTGTTCTTTCCAGGCTCTCAAACGACTCCAGAAATTCTTACCATATCAAACTAAAGTTACTCTTGCCCAGTCCCTTCTTTTGCCACTTATCGACTACGCGGATGTCTGTTTTCTAGATGTAAAGGAGGAACATCTTAACAAACTGTAACGTCTGCAGAATCTGGGTATCTGCTTCATTATCGGTCTTGGGAAATATATGATCATGTTTCCGAATTCAGGAAAAAAGTGGGGTTGTTACCCTTTCGGCAACGTCGTGACAATCACAATCACAATCCTAATTCTCCTTCTTACCTAAGTGAACGCTTTAAGTACTTAGTGCCCAGGGGTAAACCCTGCCGTTCTTCCTCTTCTCTTCTTCTTCGCACTCAATTACACTATTCAAGTTGTTATGACAGATCCTTCTCTATTCAAGCAATGCGGTTATTTAATAGTCTTCCTCATAAAATACGAGATAGTCCATCTATTACGGTATTTAAGAAAAAAGTAAAACAGCATTTTCATTCTAAGATAAAACTTAATCCAATTTGACATGACAATATTATTATATTTAATTTTATTTGATATTATAAAAAAAAATCTCTTTTTAATTTTTTCTTCATTTATTGTTATTTAATAAATATATATGTAAGTATACTTTTATATACTTATAATATATATTTTGTTTATGTTATTTATATATGTATACGTATGTACTAGGATGTAAATATGTATGCGGCTTTAGTTATATTTATCTTTGGTTCTTTCCTCTTAAATTGTACACTTATCTTGCCCTCTATGGCATCTTCGTCTCCTCTATTGCTCTAGGTTTGCTGGAAGAGAACTCAAGAACTGAGTTAAGCTCGCCTTTTGTATACAATTACTGTTTTATGTATATTTCTTTATAATCTTTTATGTACAATAAAGTATTAAATAAATAAATAAATAATCTTTCTAACAACTATTTTTTGACTGAATATTAGTTCTTAATTGTCCGATTTACTTGGCACCGACTTCAGAATTATAAAATAATTATTTAATAATATCTATTTAACTAAATGAAAAAACGTATTATTTTGTGCGAAGTAAATTTATTTTTTTAAAGCCTTTGAAATTTGAGGGTTGCCCATGATTTTTCTAGGATCCCATCATCAAATCATGACCTCATATTATGAATATACATAAGTAATATTCAACGTCTCGCCACATCTGTGTATAACTTGAAAGAATACAGTAAACGGCCTCAAGGAGCCTATATTTAAAGAATTATCCCCGTACTCTTAACCGTTGAGGAGTTGTACCTTCCAGCATCAGCTCAGCCACATAAAATATTGACTGCTAGATGCAAATATCCGAGTAGCTTCAGATAATATACAAAAAACAATATAGAATACTTTTAAATTTGAGGGTTACCCTCGATTTCTCTAGGATCCCATCATCAGAACGTGACTTGAAAAAAATGGGACTACATAACAAGTATATCCATTCAAACAAAAAAAATAATTCTCAAATCGGTCCAGGCGTCTTCGAGTAATCGGCGAACAAACATAAAAAAAAAAATACAACCGAATTGAGAACCTCCTCCTTTTTTTGAAGTCGGTTAAATATATAATTGTTTTGTAAATAAGTATTGAAATAGATACTAACGTGTTAAAACACATTATTAAGGTTAAGCAAGAACTGTCCCAAAAGTAGCTGAACATCATAAACGACAAAAGAATATTAACACACGGAAACATTAAAAATATACTTTGTTAACCTAATTCGTAATGAGGTCATCCGACAAAGAACCAAAGTGACCGACATAGCTCGCAAAATAAGCTCGCTGAAGTGGCAGTGGGCTGGTCACGTTTGCCGACGGACCGACAGCCGTTGGAGCAAACGAGTCCTGGAATGGAGACCGCGACTCGGCAACCGTAAGGTGGGACGCCCCCCTGCCAGGTGGACTGACGACCTGAAGAAGGTCGCTGGAGGGGACTGGATGCGGAAGGCACAGGACCGGGTGTTGTGGCGCACATTAAGAGAGGCCTATGTCCAGCAGTGGACTGCGAGAGGCTAATTGATGATGATGATGATGAACCTAATTTTGTCTTTACTGCTGTTCAGCGACATTTGGATTGATGGTGTGCAGCGACTTTTGGAATACTAGTGCACAGATACTTTTGAAATACTCGTGTTTAA
Organism: Hypena proboscidalis; assembly: GCA_905147285.1. Lineage (NCBI taxonomy): Eukaryota > Metazoa > Arthropoda > Insecta > Lepidoptera > Erebidae > Hypena > Hypena proboscidalis. The sequence continues at coordinate 888,046 of LR990127.1, forward strand.
TGACTTTTGTAAATTTCTGGTGTACAGGCTATTTTGTTTGCTAGTTGCGACTATAACTTATGGCATTTTATTGTGAACAGGTGTTTTGTAAAGTTGATTCTGTTCATCGACTTTTGGGGCTGACTGTACAATAGATATACTTTCCGTGTGAACAAAAGAGATGCATATACAAACAGTTGATCGCTGACTGTTCACACTGCCGGCGAGCACTCGCTTCACTAGTTTGTCGCTGAGCGACAAGAGCTATGAGGGATAACACTCGCTCGGCGATACTCGCCAAGCGATTAGAACTCACGCCGAGAGAGCAACCAGTGGTCATTTCTCTACAGTGCGTATCTGAAAGTACACGTTTTTTTTTATTTAATATGAATATCGAGCCAAAAGAATGATACGATTCTTTGACTCAAAACCGTATCACTCTTTTCCTTTTGGTGAGCCGTTTTTCCCATGTCTACTGTACGCTTGACTGCCGCGAGCGAGTGATGCGAGTAATCGCCCGCTTCACTCGCACACTCGCTTATAGCCAAGCTACACAAATATCGGAACTACGCACTCGCTCCCCGTGTCTCGCTAACTCGATTCTAGTTCTAGCTCTACTCGTTACTCGTTAATCGTTGCCGGTGAGACAAGTGCCTAACTTTTATTTATACAGCAGAATCGCAAAAAGAGTAATAAGAGGCATTTACGTGTAAGTAATTCGATATTCTTTTGAATTATATTATGATTTTAATTTCTTTAAAATATGAAGAATTTTGATTCAAAATAGTCATACTCAAGATCATTGCAGTATGTACATTACACATTGTTGTTGCAAGTAAGACAATACGTGGGATAAACGTACATATAAATGGATAGATGAAATTGAAGAATCTATTATATTTTTAAAGTAATTTATTTAATGACCAATGATTACCAAATAAAAAAAATCACAGCACTCCTACAATATTTATAACTTATCAGTCTCAACAAAACAAAAATAGGCTTGAATTATTGAATCACTTTTTCTCTTCGATAGGTTTATTTTCAGGAGACTTTTCTTGAATGGGAATTGTGCGTTCAGTCAAGGGTTGTGCTCTAAAAGCAACGAGCACCAGCTTTCCTTTGTCAAGGTGACACTCCACACGCTCTGGAGGAAATCCTTCAGGAAGCAGGAACCGTCTCTCGAAGTGACTCCTCGTCCAGCCATCCTCTCGCTTAATCTCCTTCTTGCCTTCAACAGTTATTTCGTTACCAACAGTTTTCACATTTATCTGCTCTGGAGTGAAGTTCTGCACGTCTAGATGCACCTCCACCTTTTTTCCATCGATCTTGACTTCAGAGTCGGAGTACACGCCTTCCAAATGGTCAGTTGGTGTCGTTATTGACTTGACGAACTTTACCGGGTCGCGGAAGAACGGGTCTCTTGCGAAAACCGCGAATGGATCTTCAAAAGCCCTCAAGATGGGATCCCGGGCCACTGCATTTCTCAGATGACGAACCCAATACGGCATCAAAGACATTTTCTTTGATTTGTTTGTTTTCGACGTTTGTTTCTTTTCACGATCGCTGTCAAACTTCAAATGATGCAATATTACCGCGCGCCGCTCTTTATATACCAGCGCTATCTAGTTGCGAGAAACTGAACGAAAAATCCCGAAGCTTCGAGTAAAAATATTCTCAAACTGGTTTTAGTGGCATCTAGTAGATAGTAGTCGAACTTTCTAGAAAATTCAACATACTTTATTATTGGGCCAATTATAGACAGTTCAACATTTTTTAATGCTTTGATCTTGTATTTTAATAAAAAAAAAATGATTATAGTATTTCGGTATGATATGAACGTTATAAATCAAATAAAACGTAAATTTATTTTCTCTATACTCTTATATATATATCAGCAATAGATGTCGCTGTTTTCTTTTACAGTAGAACGCCATCTATTATGAAGTAGTAAAATATTCCAGTTCATTTAGAAAACTCCAGAGCGCTCTGGACTCGATTTCTATCTCTAGAAATTATAACTTGGAGTTGGTTTACATCATTTGGTGTAGTTTTAGTTTAACATCAATTGATTCACACATAATTTAGAAAATATTATTGTGCAATTTAAGAAAATAATGCAGTTATTTTGCATTGTCTATATTTGGTATTTGGTTAAAAATAATAGTTACAGGCTGTGCCGCTGCTGTATTATTTTGCGTCGTATTCATAGCTGGCCATGCTGCGCAAGTGATTTCATGACCTTATCTCATCTCCTAATACTAACTTACAAGTCCTGCTATTAAACGGCTGGTTAATGTAGTAAGCTCGTTCATAAAAGCTCTACCTCACTCAGTAATGTCTCTTCATAAGATGGCTTTATTTTAATGCCCACGCTACCGAATAAAGCAGACTGCAAGCTCATTAACCTTTGTTTAATAAAAATCATATGATTACAGAAATTGTAATGACGTAGGTGTATCAGTTTCAGTATCCGTGGTTATAATTAGAGTATTGTGCATGCGTCAAAGGCACCGGTTGTATCTGGTCGTGTTTGTAAAAGTAATTCGCGGCTCACGAACGATATTTGTTTTAAGTAAACTTTATACAATTGGTTGTGTGGACTTGTGCGAACAATGTAAAAAATGCACCTTGTTCCATCTGGTCGGTCAGTAGTCAATCTTAACCTAACCAATTTTGCCTGTATAACCAAATAGCCAACGGTGGTATTGGCATACAGAAAATCTCTCTTTCGATAATATCCCCTTTGCAATAAAGGGAAAAATTCCATTGACTGTAGAGTCAAAAGTAAATAAATAGATATATTCATTAAGATTTGTAACGGGATAATATTTGTTCAGTTGTTTAGAATCGAAAGACTAACACAACTACAATCACTGGGTCATTAATCTTTGAAATGTAATCGAAACTATTTGTTTAGCAGTAGGAATGTTTGTTTGTTACGATTTAACTAAATAACTACTCGATCAATTTGAAAAAATATTTTCTCAATAGTCAATTCAAAATAGCTAAATTATTCCTGTGTAACAAAGGCTATATTTTAACGAGGTCTGTGCCTCTGCCAGTCTATAAATATAAATATACAGATAGTCACATATTCGTGACTACCCGGCATCTTCCACCAGGAAGCGTAACCATGTTTAATGATGTTTGCTTGGGAACAACAATATTTTTAGCGCTTGCGAAAATTCGTATGTTAAATATAATAAATACAAGTTAATATCAATTCAATAATATTATTTAGACGGGCAATATATTGGATTTATAAGATATCAAAAGTCATCACGACTTAAGATTTTGAAATTGGCTGCTTTGTTTCTAATCTCGAATATAAACCTAGGAAACATGAGGCGTAAAAATAATAATTGAGCATCTGTATTATTTCCTTTTAAGAAGGAAAACACTTGTAACACTGAAAAATATTAACTTTTAGAGCATACAACTCTCCAATGTGACTTTCCATGTGTAAGCGCAGTGCGGGAAGTAGGACAGTGCATGCTTCCTAACACGTGATACTGTAATTAAGTCCATAAGTACAACAGTAGAAAAAAAAAATACAATCGAATAGAGAACCTCCTCCTTTTTTTTGAAGTCGGTTAAAACAGTCAATAATTAAATGAATATTATGGTTCCTCTTCTTCTTCCACTTCGTTGAGAATTAACGTGAAACAATGCAAAGAGATAACAGCACAATTATCTGGTTACAAACCTTTGGGATCACTCTGGTTTTTAAACGAAACTGGCGTTGGAAATAATCAAATATTATATAATATATATATTTTTGCAAGGGCGTACTCGGGGGACACCCAACTTTATTATGCTGTAGTGAAATGTACGTGCGAGCTTTTTCCGTGCGGCGTGTCCCTCTGATCAGCAGAGCCCAGAAGTAAAGAAGACGGACTTGGCTTCTTGATATTATGGCCTACAGATCTAGATAGCTAACAAAGGATTTTTCACGAGACCAGTAGGGCTTTTCTTATGATCGCTGATGTTGAGTTCGTGGTTCCAGCAACCAACATGACGCGAATAGACGGTGACACATGAAAACACTGCTCAAAAAAAAGCTATACAGAATCCACCAGTAGATTTACCAATATAATTTGAACAAGTTAACACAACATAATGTAAGTATTGATACGTTAAATTATCATGATTATATTATTAACCATACACGTCAATTCCCCGTTACACATCTGCTGTAGGTATATAATGCTCCGGTAGACGGAAGTCTTCAGACGGGTACTGACCGCAGCTCACGAAGGTCTTATAAGGACTTGAGCTAGAATTACATCTTTGTAGTAAAATGCAGTGCGTTACGATCGTTGTGTTGGTAGCTCTGGCTTGCTCGGTGACGTGCTTGCCGCTGGATGCTGAAGTTAATGGTACGTACTTTATTGCTGTAGAAATTGTCTTATTTGTGCTGACCACGGATGCTGTGGCTTATATACCTATTTATTAGAAGTGTTAGAGATTTAAAACCCAGGCATGACGAAAATATTTTCGTATGTAATTAAAACACCTCTCGATATAAGAACAATCTTTAAAAGAATTACTTTGATATCACATGAGCTTCCTGAGATAATACTGTTATAAATTCACATTGATAATAGACTCGCCCAAACGCTCCAAACAAATGGCTAAAAAGGCGTGACGTTACTGCCTTGTAGCTTGTATGTAAAGTTATGAATTTTGTTTGATAGCTATATGAAATAGAGCGTATACGAAAATTATTTTATTACGAAACTTGCTTAAAATTGTGTGTTTGCGTTATTCAATGAAAAAATATATTGTAATAATTTCGTACTTAAAAAATAAGACTTGCCCATGAAACTTAGAATGATCATAAAATGAGTTTGACTTAAATTAAAGAACTAAAAATTATTGCATTTGGTTTCTGTTTACCTATATTTTTGATAAGGTATAATGAATACCTTATCAAAAATATAGGTATTGCAGCTATTGCAGTATCAGTCGTCATTCCTATTCTGATGTGAACGTGCTTCTGCGTTTGTCTCTGTTCTATAAACCTTTAGTTAAGCTTCTACATTTTAATTTCAAGTATAAAAAAGCTGATGATGGTCTTTTCATTAATAGATGTGGAACACAAAGAAGCACAAGGCCACAGCTTGTGGAAGAGGTTCGTCAATCCAATGTTCGCGTTCGGCGGATCATCTGACTCTGGACTCAGGAAAATGAGGACTAAGAGACAGTGAGTACTTGGATATTTGCTTCCCCGTTGGGTGGCCACTGTTTTTAAGTTACTCTGTGCTATTGCACAAAAATGAGTGATGTTAGGAAACCATATGCTGAGTTTAGAAGGAATAAGGCATAGAAACCAGAACATAATTTAATCACAAAAGGGAGGGGGTCTAAAACACACACACAGACACACACATGATCTGGGCGCACCAGAACATCAGTGCTGTGTTGCAAATGTGCTGCAGTATTATGCTGAGGTGCGTACCTTATCTGGCAGATCAGTATGTTCATGTACTTAATTAAAATAGAAATAAGAAGTTTTAAAATTGTTCATATAAAGATTTGCCAAAAGAAATATATCTTAATCTCATTTCTAAAATTGCAACAAAATACTTGAATGGCCTTAATACAAACATTTCACATATTGCTTATCTATGCTGACATATCCAGCATCTGAATAAACTAATATGAAACTTAACCGTACTATCTTTTCAGAGCGGGCGCCGAATGCGAGAGAATGAACCTTTGCAAGTTACATGCGAGATCTTACCAAAGCCCTATGGCCGCATTTGAACTATACTTTGTCAAGTAAGTATAATACCTACGAACTGTTAATGGAATGGACCTAATCACAATTCACTATTTTAACGTATAAAAACGCATGAAATCACGCGATGGAATCTTGTCGCAGTACACTATCATACAGTAAATTGTGACACGGTTCTATCACACAAGCAATATGCTAGATATAATAATAATACAGTACTTCTACCAAGTAAATAACAAAAGGTATCAGAGCCTCAACACTACACCACAATAAGATACAATGAAATTAGTAACCAAGTATTTTCTTGCAGCCGTAGAAATGCCAAACTGTGGGACCACCAGGCGAGAAGTGAGGCAGACTGCGAGAGACGTTTCGGAGATTGCTACGACGAGGAATATTAAACTTTGGATCTGCACACAGTTGACAAAATACAACCCTATTGTTTTAAATTGTGAACAAATAAAATTATGATCCTCGGCTATCTCTAAAGAATCATCGTTGCAAATACCTATGCTGGTTCAAGCTTTAATCAATTTAATAATGATTATTTTATAATCTTGATCAAATCCATCTGTTACATATTTTAGTTTTAGTTTCCCATTTTCTAGTTTTGAAGAAACTGTATCAGTATTACAGTATCATTATATTTTAAACTGGAATTTATAGAAAGGAAATAAAATACTTTGGTTAAACAAACAATCCCTTTTATTCAACCCACACTGGAACTCATTTCATAAATGCAATTTAATTTAAACAATTGACAACAAAATATAAATTAGATATGTATTCCTTGAACTTATTGACATAAAAGATAAATTATATATTATTATTTATATTAATTAATAGACCATTGCTGAAATACAGGACAATTAAGTTTACTTTTAGTCTTAATATTATTAAAACCGATCCGAACGCGATTAATCGCCCAGTTGATGAATCTACGTAATAGATTCGAAACTAGTAGGCATATCTCGGCTAAAATAACGTCAGTAACCCGTATTCTTAATAATAATTATACTCCTTTACACTCACAAATTATTATGCTCTCAAGTTTTTAAAATTGACCTAATTTTCAGTAATTTTAGTCGGACATCTATAAGAAACCTCTTATGAAGCAAAATACGATTTTTGAAAACATTACACAGGTATTTGCATCTTCTTTAATACTGAATTTAGAATAGATGCAGTTTTATGAAAATAAATAAATAATCAGCACATTCACAATTTGGTAGGACACCATGTCTTTTTGTTAACTTAAGCATAAATAAAATAACTTCTTATATTAAATTGGGAATTACCTCTCTTCCAATATAGCTCACACGACTTCTTGCTACTAAATGTAATCTTGTACCCATTTACATAACATAACATCACGCCTATATTACACAGAAGGGTGTGGCAAAGGTGTAGAACACCCACATTTCTCATGTTATGTTCTAGGTCTCATGGGTTAGGGGGTGAGCCTATCGCCATTCATGGGGCACAATTCTAACTCCGTGCTGCTACTGTGAATTTCTTGACCGAAAGTTCACAAATAACACTGCCCGACCCGGGAATCGAACCCGAGACCGCGTGGTGAGAGGCCCATACGCTAACCACTAGACCATCGAGGCAGTTCTCATTTACATCTTGTATGAATAGTACAAAATCTGTGTGTGTCATACTACACTATATTATAATTATTAGAATTTAACATAATGATGTATGCTAAGTACTAAAATGTACTTATCTCAGAATCTAAAGAACTAGTTGGATTTTGCACTTTACATTGTTAGTGGCTATACTATTTATGTAAATACAAGGATTATTTCTTTGTTCAATTGAATGTAACTCGTGTTTCTGTTTGTGGAAGGAATTAGAGTTTATTTAGAATGTACAATAGATATATTCTTAGTACAAATGATATTGAAAAGTTAAACATGCGTCAGTTTTTTGAGAATTTGATGATCAAATGATGCAAATTAATGTTTACAATATTGTAGAATTAGTTCAAGAGTAGCATGTATTTTTATCAATATATTTTTGCATTGACATTTTCATAAGTATGAGTATTAATACTCTATCTGTACTCCATCTTTGTTTTAAGTTTGTGATCAAATTTCTTTGATTATACACTAGTCACCACACGCAATAAATTACGCACTTGTCGAACACTTTAACCACACAGCGCAGAAGGTAACACCACGTACAAACAGCTACACATGAACACATACATTTACAGTCCAAGATGGTCTCGCGTCGTATAGGCTTCCCGTGAAATGCAAGATAGCTTATACTGCAAATGAACTAGAAATGTATAGGTCGATCGAGAGCTGCGTATACTTCTTCACCACCAATCTTTCATGTAACAGCAGTCTTATATGAGCTTGGCCTTCTTAACCTGTCTCTTGCTAGGAGGCGAGAGCTGAGCCACGATGTGGTCGATGTCGGCGTTGGCGCGCTCGGCGCGGGCGGGGGCGTGGCGGGGCGCGCGGGGGCGGGGCGCGCGGGCGGCGGAGCTCAGCGCGGCCAGCACGCGCTCGCGCTGCAGGTAGGCCAGGCCGAGCGCGGCCAGCAGCGGAATGATGAGCAGAGATGACTGACGGACTTCTTGCTCGCTGGACTTCACCTGTGAGGTTGTTGTAACATTTGTTTAAAATGTGCACAGAAAAGTAAAAATCAGAAAAAAGGCGTTTGTCAGAAAAGGCAAGTACGTAGATAAAGTACACGAACGCGAGTTTCATACGATTGTTATACATGCTCATATAACAATTACAATCATAATTTTAAAAACAAATTATAATCACGAAATTTTGACGCTTACTTGTTGTACATATTTCAATATAGCAGTAATATACTTAATATTCGCCAATATAACAATGATAACAACAAACAATAAAATACAACTCACCTTAGGCATGAACTCAATAGTGAAGTGCTTGAAATGTCCATCCGAGTTGAAGTAATGCACCTCCTCCCCGTACGAGTGCGTCGCTTTACTCAAAGACGACTCTACCTGCACCACATACGTCTTATTATCGGCCGGCAACCTCGGCAGCACGTACATGAGTCCCGGGTTCATGTTCTGGTTGTAACCGGCTGGATCTAGTTTTGTGGAGTAGATAGGGGTGTGCGGTGTAGTTTCCAAGGCGAGGGTGAGGCGTAAGGTTTTGTAGTGGTCGATGTTAGGGGTGTATACTAAGACGTTCGCATCTGTTATTTGTGTTGGCTGGATTGCTATAAGACGTACGTTTTCGATGTCCTTGTTGTCTTTCACCTGCAATGTAAGATTATTGTTAGAATATACGATAAGAGGACGGGGTGATTAACACGACTTCATATGATGAGCTACATATACTCGAGTACTTTTGGCTTGGGTGCTTTTGTATTTTGTAGTTACCTCTAGCGTAGGCGGTGCTTTAGCCAGTTTAAGTCCAGCCAATTCCTGAGTGGCCGATTCTTTCAACTGGATGTTGTACAAGCAGTTTGGTAACAATCCTCGAATTCTGGAAATATGAAATGCCAATTAATTTTAAGCTATTATCATTTCAATTTATACGTTAAAAGCATTGTCAATAATAGGTATTCGAAGACCGAGCTTCAGATGTGTGCAAATTTCCTTTTTTTTGCACTGGTAAGCGGCTTCGTTACGATTTAATTTACATCATGTATGTATTAGTTACAGTTCCATTGCTTGTGTTACCTGAAAGCACCACTAGGTTCGGTGGTAGCCTCCTCGGTAGCGCAATGTGTCTGCGAGTGTTCCTTGGGCACTGCGAGTACGACCGCCCCCGCCCAGCCCACGCCGCCCAGGGACACCAGCGCTCCGACACAGGACCAGGCTACGCGGACGCCTCTGAAAGGTTATAACAATAAAGTGGTAAACATAATCGTATATTGCTGTGATGAGTTGCAATCAAAGAATTAATCTGGCGCAGTCCGTAGGATTGCTTCGACTTCGAAATATAAAAAAATCTGATTTTTCGTAACGTGATAATCAGTTTGCGATTCCTGGATGGATCTTTAAAAAAAGTTGGAAGTAGATAACTAACTTGAGATCGACATGGTGCGTAAGTCCCTCATGCAGAGTAACGATGTGATGCGGCGGCTGGAAGCGGTACTCCTTCATGTTCGGCTTCACGTAGTACTGCGCAGGAGAGAGGGACGGGAAGCGGAGGCGACCATCCAACGAGCTCACTACATTACGACGGTAGGTGCCTCCGGAAACGGATACTAGAGCACCCTGAAAAATACGATCTTCATTGTAACCAATATAGTGAAACATTACACAGCTGCAGATCGAGAGGTATCGCATTCGATTATCATGATTGCTAAGTGATGCTTCAGAAATGTCTTCAGCAATATCGTTCTCTAGTCATGTCAGTTGAACATTCCCAATAGGTTATGAGAAAGAAGGAATACAGATTGAACATATAATATATCATACAGATTGTACACGCTTATTTTACACTTAATCCCGTGTCATTAACGCAATCTCAGTTGATAATAATGTCGCCGTGGTGAGAATTATTTCTCAATTTTCTTATAACTGACCTGCAGTGGAGTTTTATCATTGGCGTCAGTCAATAACACAGTTATTTCAGCAAGTTTGTTAGCCACTATGTCTCCATTGTCATCAGGAGCACTGAACACGTAGGACTCCTTCTCTGCCTCGATGGTGTAACTTTTAGAAGCGTCTAAAGGACCGAAGCGATAGGTGCCGTCGGCTGTTGTTACTTGAGTCAATTTTACGTCATCTGAAAGAAAAAAAAAGGCTGTAGTAATTACAATGAATTTATGTAATGCAAGGACATTATGCTAGGTGTTTAGGTTAACCCCAGTGTCGACTCCAGTAATATGACGTGTGATTTGGTAAAGACATTCAATGCAATCAAATGCTACGACTTCCATTTGAGTGACGTGACGTGACAGAGTATTACCAGAGAGCTGATAATTATGTGCCACCTATGTATACCACGTTATTATGTGATGTGCCTCAAAATTTGAATCAACTTGTTAATGGTACCATACCATCCCATTTTTATTTCGCAGACAAGAAAGTTGTAAATGGAAATGAATGTTGAAAATAGCAGTTACCTGCAGTAAGAGTGATGGTGACCTCCGGCACGGCTGGCACAAGTTTCCCTGCCAGCGTGAGTGCCTGCCGTGCCCGCAGCACCAGGGCGTCCGGCTGGCACCGCGTGCCCCCCACCACCTGAGCGCGAGCCGGCCATACCAGCAGAGATGCTGAAGTCGCGGATACCCACGATACTTCACCCTGGAAACGATAGAATTACCATGAGTATACCATTATAAATCTAATTCTTCATCTGTTGCTTTAGTTAGCCAACGTATTTCTTCATTTTTATTACAGCACATAGCGAAACCTCGATCTACAATTTAAAAAAAAAACATCAGGCGACAAAAATCGTCGACATATTACCAAACGTCACCGCGTCTCTGTGCCGTATAAGTATGGTCAGCCAAACTCAAGCACTCACTTTTGAAATAATCCCGTGACGCGTTTTGATATTAAAGTAAATATCAAAACTACACCCCAATTTCCATAATTTTGAATAATCTCTATAAAAAGTAGTTCTTACATCAGCCATATAGAGTGTGTGCTCAAACACATATCCACTGCCAGGTTGTTGCAATGGCACCAAAGGTCCCACATCCTTAGTACCATGACCGTCAGTACTTATGTGAAGTACCAAGTCTGTCACGGGCTCTGGCGATGTCACCTTAATTACTACTGCGTGAGCTGTGGCTACGAAGTATGCCGTCTGGAAAAAATGTTTAAAAAATAAGTGTTAATTCGAATTTTGCCACAGCAGTACTCAATAAAATGTAGTTCTTCACTAATTTACGAAAAAAAAATCCATGTGCAAGACGTGCAAGAAGCTCAATTTGGCAGACTAAGATACTTGGGAATAATGGTTGCACCTGGGTATCTGTCTAGATCTTTGAATTCAAAAGTGAACAAATAAGAAGTGAATGTTACCGCGGGTGCATCAGCAGTAGTATCAGCAGTGGCCTGTTCAGGCTGGAAGCGATGGCAGCCACGAGGAGTCAGCGTGTACCTCTCCGCTGTGGGCACGCAGGCTTCAGTCACACCCGCTTCCACTTGGAGGGAACCTTGGGCACTCTTACTCTTGTATTCCACCTGGAAAACATTTTTATAGGGTTTTAGCTCTCGGATAAATTTAGGTCGAAATCAGTGCCGGCCATAAAGGGTGCCAAATTATTCACTCCCTAAGGCGCTTAGATACATACCTCAACTTCATGCGTAGAATGAATCTTGAGCACGTATCCGGTATGTTCGAAGGTGGGCACGTCGGCTTGGTCCTGGGTGACAGCCACGTTGTGCCGAGCCTCCGCCCAGCAGAGCCGGTCACTCTCCACTGAGATCTCCACACTACCAGGGAGTACTTCCTCGAAGATGTATTTTCCATCTGTAGAATAAAATATAAGGATAAAATGAGTCTGAAGAAGAGATGTGAATCAAATGAAAACAGATTTTTTATCTTTTTATGTGTTTCATTCGCCTGAATATGAACGAATTCGATTACATTCCTGTTCTCGTACAAAAATTTCGTTCACAATAGCGCGAATGGAACACATTCAAAATGGCCAAAAAATGTGTTCTCATTTGAACCACATAGTGAGATGATGTATTGGGAAGTTTCATACTCAGGGCAGAAATAGAGAGGCATGAGGAAACTTTAACTTAAATGATAACATGTCTAGGCAATATCTTAGAACCCAAGTGAGATTCTCTGATGATCAAAGGAGAAAAAGGAGTTCAAAATTATTTTAAGCTATTTTTTTTACTTATTTATTTTATATAAATTATTATTGGTGCATGAAAGGAGCCTCCCCGAGCGACGTAGACCCCCGTATCAACCCCTACGTCCGGTGCACCCTGGGCAGTCTGCAAATTTCCACCAAGCAGACTGGCGAATCCTTTCACCACGATGGCAAGTCAACACCATGAGAATTTGACTGCAGCCATCGACACGATAGAAGAAGAAGAAGAATTATTATTTATTTTTACTCGTCTTAATTACTCGTCTTAAGTTAGCACTCACCCTTAGCGACTGTAGACACAGGCTGTCCCACATATCCGCCGTCAGCAGACAATGGTTTCAACGTCACGGGTATATTGGCACAAGCTTTGGGTTCTTTGCACTGAATGCGACCGTTCAGCTTGCCTTTCAGTTGGGAGAATGCGATACCATCTACTGGAGCATTACCAACGGATACTTTTTGAGTTAGAGGGTAGAATCTACAAGAAAACATGTGAAATTAGTATTTATTTTTAGATGTAGTCATTTATTTTTAGGTTAATAGGAATTTTGTTTTCTCTTCTTTTTATTTTCAATAAAGAAATGTAGGTAGTACAGTTACCACTTACCATATTAATTTAAAAATTATTTAGTAAAATGGACTGAAAATGGACGCATCTCTTTGTAAGTGGACGCATCTCCAATTTTAAGTGGTGAGGTAAGCACTAAAACTAGAGCACTAATTAACATACTTATATAACATCTCTCAGTCCAAGTGAATCTTAATACTCACTGTAATCCATCCCGCTGCTCCTGATCAGTGACATGCATCTTGGCGGTATACACTCCAGATGGCAAATATGTGCACCAAGTTCCTGCTTCCCCTCCAATCATGACCTTGTGAGCAGCGCCCCCCTCTTTGGTGAGTAGAACGTGACGCTTGGTGGCGGGGGTGACGGCGCCGCAGACTCGCCAGCGAGCGGCGCGAGCGGTGACGGAGGACCGGGGACCCGTGGGAGTGATGGCTAGTTGGATGTCGTCGAATTCACATTGTTCTGGGGATAAAGAGTTTATTTTAGTGCTATGGCGACTTTAAGTATACAGAGTGTCAAGTTTCTAAGTGGTTTAAGTGTTTACTACGCAAACGCGTAGCGCGTCGTTTTTGAACATGATATTGATACTCGTTATGTGCCGATATTATCATATTCATTACTTCAGATCTACAATAAACAAAATTTTTGGTGCCACACCAAGTGCGTAGTGATTTTTTTTCGTGGTTGGCTGTCAACGTAAGCGGTCGAACACATCAAAATGCCTCGTTGTGTGGTGTAAGGTTGCACAAACTACCAAAAGAGACACAACAAAGAACACTTTGATTTTTCATAACAACATCAGAAATCCGTGGTTTTTTTTAAGGTGACAATTTCGTTCGTCAATTTGTTCGCACGGGTTTATCTCTTTAAGTAAATCAATGGTGACAATTATAATTTAGTTGCGTAAGTACAATATTCTTCAGATGGGCTTCACACAAACTCAGGATTTTCTATTACCATGCTATCCTCATTGTAAAGCAAACTGAAACTCTTAACAAAACAAAATTAAAAATTTTAGGAATGAAATAATTTAGCTTTTTGAAATTAACTTCTTACCGTGTTGGAAGCCAAGGTTGTAAGTGGCCGGCTGTAGATTGGGCAGGGTGAACTTGCCAGTGGCATCGGTGTTGCCAATGGGTTCGCCATCGAGTAAAACTCGCGCGCCCGACATGCCAGGCCCTCCTATTGAGCTCACCACTGTGCCTACAAGAGTGAAACCTGTCACCTAAAAAATAACAGATTTAATAAGTTGAATCATAAATATCATAATAATCATTTTTATTAATTTGGCAAGAAAATTGCTTAGTTTTGTCTTATAAATTACTAATGTACATGTAACTATTTAATTTCAGATATTGAGTGTAGATTCACATCAGAAGTCAGCATCAAGCGCCCCTGGGGCCTATAAAAATAAATGATTTGAATCTGTATCTGTCTGACTCTTTTCAATCAAATTTTAATGGCATTATAACTTAGAGTACATACTGGGATGTATCAATATTTTGCATTGTTAAAAACAACATTATTTTATTGTGAGAAAAAACTGAATGTCATCAAAACAAAGATCCATAAATAAATACTTACTTCAAAAGCATTCTTTATAAACAGACTATCATGTCTGACAGTAAATGGCACCGCTGCAGGCTTGACACTGTAGCTCACGGCCACCTGGCCAGGCGGGGTGGACATAGCCAGCAGCTTATACTCTCCAGCTGGTACCAGCCCAAAGCTAAACTCTCCATTGGCGTCAGTAATAGAGTGACAGATGGGAGCATCTGGTACACCTTGTAGGAGAGCAGTTTTACAACCTTCTACACGGAATTTTGGACTTTCCTGTGAAATAATATTGTTGTTTTAGTAGAACTTTTAATTTTACAACATGGTCACTATAGGTTGACCGCTTAACTGAGACTTCGCCTGCGGGGTACAGGGGCGCGGGGGTATGGCGACAAAGGGGAATGAAACAGCTGCGGGCGGTGGGCAAATTTTTGTGATTGTTCATTACGTTCGCTACATGGGTAGCGATCGCATGTGTTAACTGTTGCAGACACCTTGTGAGAGGTACACATGTAATGATAATCTCAAGATGAATCGAAAAATCTTCAGACATAAAGTAAACAGTCAGTGCAAGCAAATGGCTTTTAACGTATACATAAATTTTAGAAAAAAGAAACTGGACCCAAAAAAAGTTTTGACTTTCTTACGATTTAATTATATGTTTAGATAAAAAATAGTATAATAGTTTATTCTCAATTATTTTATTTACGTACTTAAGTTTATTAAAATTGTGTATCTTCTTAACTATTTTTCATTTGATAAATCACTATTTCTTTTTTCCTATGATGTCACATATCTTAGGAAATATCTTGGTACATTTCATCTCCTGTATGTTTCATTAAGTGCCCCCACCGCCCGCAGCTGTTTCAGTCCCCGTTGTCGCCATACCCCCGCGCCCCTGTACCCCGTAGGCGAAGTCTCAGTTAAGCGGTCAGCCTATAAAAATCTTTATTTTTATATAATTTAGGTTAACAAAGCAAGGAAATATGAGGACAACATAACTTAATTTGGCCTATTAAATTAATTAGCCATAACATTATCAGATGGAACACTAGCATCACATTAACATAACATCACGCCTATATTACCCAGAAGGGTGTGGCAGAGGTGGTCTATGTTTCACCATCTACCGGGCACATCTTCATCCTGCGTTCTGCTATTGAAAATTACCTGACGGAAAAATAACACTTTTGCCTGACCCAGTAATTGAACTCGGGACCTCGCAGTTAGTGACCACTACACTAATAAGACAGTCTATCAAAAATGATACTAAAAACGTCCCAACATAATTTGTATGGATCCAGTATTTATACAGTAAAATATGTTCAGATTTATTTTTTACCTCTTTAGAGTACAGCAGAACATACAGGCCACTAATAGCGCTGCCAAATGAGCTGACAGATCCTGTGACATCGTAACCCTTAACTGCCAGTACCCCAGCAGGTAAAGCAGTGTTACCCTCTTTCACCTGCACTATGGCTTGGGATGGCTCCAACTTCCATCTGATAAAAAGGCATTATGTTCACAATTGTACACTTTTTAGGTGTAAAATAAGTACAATAAAAAGTATTAAACACTGATTTGGAAATTGCAAAAAATAGGGGTGATCTTGAAATAAAGGATTTTTACTATTTTAGGTTTGTACAACTGATATCATGCTCCCAACAGTTATCTATTGTTATCTCATTTACTTATAGGAATCTAGCTCAACAGATAAAACTTGGATTAGATTTTTAACAGTATTAAAACATTTATCAATGACTTTTATATATTATGTGGACTTTAGGGACTCAATATGCACAAAAATAAGTCTATGGTCCTAAGTCAAGCTACTTAATATATAAAAAATATGTGTTTAAAAATATAAATAACTGTCATGTGAACATGGGAGTAATGGCTTAATTTTTGTATGTAAATTTATAATCATTATAATACATCTACAGAGAAATTAAGTATTATAAATAGGATATTTTTGGTAAATGGAAACTTTCTTTTATTAATTAAACTAAGTGAGTAAATTAAAGTAAGTTTATTTTTTATGAAATAATACTTGAAAATGAGAAAAGAAATTAATACTGAAAATACTTCAAATTTGAAAACTTTTTTTTTGACTTTAAAATTAAATTTTTTGCATATTTCTATATTACAATTAGGCATTGTCGTGTCACATCAGATATTAAAACAAAGGTTGGTGCAGAGAGAGAGGACTTTTTAACATTTTAGTGGACTTTTAGTTCGAACACTTGAACACAGACCTACAGTGGACACTATGTCAGTGATATTAACCTTTCTTTTTTACATAAAATAAACCATTGTATGTGATGTTTTATATACAATATAGTTAGAATAAACTCTTATTATTTTCCTTTAATGATAACAGTTAGGTAAACAAAATGATAACTCAGAACTGTGTCAAGCACCTAGATTCTTAGTTTCATGTCTATGGGTGACAGTATAGTTTTTAAAAATAAGCTCAAGTGTAGCCACCACTTACAATCTATCACAAAAAGCCAGCTAACATATTTTAGTTTTTATCTTGATGAATAAATATAAAAGACAATTTGTTGCAAATTTAATCTATGAGATAATTGACACTTAATAACATCTCACCTTGGATGTGAAGCCTTCACAGTATATTTTCCAGGAATAACTGGAGTGAAGTGGAAGTCCCCACCTGTCGCAGTGACTGTGTCCCTAACCTCCTCTTTATCATTCACCAACTGGATGTTTATACCAGCAGGACCTTGCTTCTGCCCCGCCGTGATCACCCGACCAGTTATACCAAAGCCATTGAAGGCAAAATTAATATCTTGTCCAGAAGAGCACTGGTCTGTAGTCCCATCAACTGAGAGCTCCACTTGTGATGGTTCGAAACTCCAACCTGCGGGTGGATGTACTTTTAACACGTACTCCCCTTTCTCGTACAACGGAAGAAAATAATAACCGTTTGTTGGGGCGCATTCTGTCTTTTCCTTAAGACTACCTTCTTTGGTATACCTGAAATAACGAAATTTGAATGAAGTTTGGCTGAACCTAGTAGCCTAACAACCAGAATAAAACTGTGATGAATATTTTAAAGCTCATTAGCCATAATTTACCTCGTAATACTAAGCAATTACCAAGCAAAATTAAATTAGTACAAAGTTAGGTTAACTTACAAGCCGATCTCGATTTTGGCAAAATCCAGACTAACGTGGCTTTTGACAAAGCCGCCACATCCTAATATATCATTTGCCAAACTTCCTGTACTAGATAACAGTAAAGTTAATGGTAAAAACATCCTTCCGATGTTAACCATTTTCGCCATTATCAAATAGTGAAGTCACAAATGTCACTCCACGTTTAATGTCAGATGTCATTAGTGATGTTCTTGAATGTTCTTTTACCTTTGTCGATTATCGATAATTTAACCATAATGTCCACAACAAAATTCATAATAATATTTTGTTTGCGTTTTATAAATATTAATTAATTTGGCTTTTTGATCAAATGCACTTTTTTTTTAAAACGTGGTGATCCACTTGCATGAAGAAAAAATGTGCTAAAGTTAATTAAGTATCTCATTGATTAACAATATTGGATCTTCCGAATGTACCGATTTTTTCTTAACATAACATGACATCAAGCCTTTATGGCCCAGGAGGGTTGGGCATAACAATAGGCAATAGTATAACCATATGTATAACACTTCACCTGTAATGATATAAGTCCCTTGTGATAGAGATTGGATGAGACTATTACCATCCATCGGACACAAATTCAGGCTCCCTTTTTCGCTTAATTTAGTTTAGTAGGTATAACACGTTACACATTTTTTTTTCACATAATAGTCATTTGGCACAACTGTATTTTGGCAAACTTCTTAAGAGCTTATTACACCTTCCTAAAGAGCATATTACACCTTCCTAAATATCGGGCTCGATATTTAGTGTCCGATTTAGGACAAGAAATTCAGTCGCCAAAGCGCCTGATTACACGTTCACTGATTCAGGACACTAAATCAGACGCTAAGGACGAGCGACAAGTGACGGACGTGTCGAGTGAAAAGAAGTGTGACGAAATGGCCCCGATATTATCGAAAAATAATAATAGACGACCGGATGGCGGAGTGGGTAGTGTACCTGCCTGCGACGCCGAGGTCGTGGGTTCGATTCCCACTTAAGACAAATCTTTGTGTGCATGAACATGGGGGTTTATCTTAGTTTGGGTGTTTCTATGTATAATAAGTATGTATTTACAAAAGAAAAGTATATATGTATTAGTATCAGTTATTCTAGTACCCATAGAACAAGTTCTGCTTAGTTTGGGACTAGATGGCGTTGTGTGTAAGTTGTGAAATATTTATCATTTATAGTGTTACAAATTATAACACTGAATAATAAATTATAATAAATTAAAAAAAAAAATCTTTTGAATCCATTCGAACATAATTTCTGAAGTCATCTAGTTCTAAGACCCTCATAATGTTCATGCTTGCTAGATTTTATCGAGGCCATTTCGTCACACTTCTTTTCACTCGACACGTCTGTCACTTGTCGCTCGTCCTTAGCGTCTGATATTATTGATGGGTGAAAGATTATTATTAATGCGTCAAAATCTAGCAAGCTTGAACATTATGAGGGTCTTAGAACCAGATGACTTCAGAAATTATGTTCGAATGGATTCAAAAGAATTAGTTTAATTTTTTTTATTTATAATAATTTATTATTCATAGTGTTATAATTTATAACACTATAAATAATAAATAATAATAAATATTTCACAACTTACACACAACGCCATCTAGTCCCAAACTAAGAAGAACTTGTACTATGGGTACTAGAATAACTGATACTAATTACTAATACATATTATTATATACTTTTCTTTTGTAAATAAATACTTATTATACATTGAAACACCCAGACTAAGACAAACCCCCATGTTCATGCACACAAAGATTTGTCTTAAGCGGGAATCGAACCCGCGACCTCGGCGTCGCAGACAGGTACACTTATACCCACTCCGCCATCCGCTATGATGATATATTATTAAATCAGAAAAAATATTATCAGTGCATAGCAGAGATTAGTCGTAACGTTGTGTTTTCTGGCAACGGGAAACTCGTATTCTGATTTAAAATTTACAGATTTAATATCCCAACCCTCATCCAAACGTGCGCTCGCGACGGCAGGCGAGCGGCGACTGAGCGTCCTAAATGTGATTACACTCTTCCGATTTAGGATCCTAAATCGATTTAGAACGTCGGAAACCATTCTTGTCCTAAATCGCTTCCTAAATCGGATGCTAACTTCCTAAATGCGATTAAACTTTCCTAAATTTAGGAATGACTAAATATCGGGCCCGATATTTAGGAAGGTGTAATAAGCTCTTTAGGAAGGTGTAATAAGCTCTAGGAAGGTGTAATAAGCTCTTAAACCTGACTTTTGTTAGGAAGTGAATCTTCTGTTGTATTCTTATTCTGTGGCACAACTATCATTTCGCATAATTTAATTTACTTTGGCTTAATGTATTTTCCGCATAAGCCGCCACTTCGCCACTTGTATATTTCACATACGAAAAGTATTTTGCCTAACAATGATTATGCGTAAAGTATTAAGTATGCGTAACTATCATTATGCAAAATGAAGGTTATGCCAAGCGAAATTAAATTAATGCCAAATAAAATTATACGATGCAATAGAGAACCCACAAATTGAACTTCGTGCTGCTTAAATGGTCCCGTGCCGCCGATCAACCCATTATCTACGGCTGTAGTATTTATGGGCTGTAGCACCTGTGTGGTCTTGCGATATGCCTAAACAGGCTATCCTAGTCGTTTAAACAGGCAGAACACCTATCGTAATAATAGCACGTCTAAGAATCTATACAGTATGTAATATTCGTCTTTACTCTAAAATATAAATTGCACTCTGTTTAAAAGGTCCCCTTATTTCTTGGTGGCAATCTACGGAACTAACTAGTATGCGGCGGAGTGCAAAATTATGTCTCATGCTTACGTATTCATGCTGTAGTAGCTTCCATTTATTTAAGTAGGTAAATCGATTTTCTGTTAATTATCTTTTTATCCTTAACTTCATGGTTTATAGTCGATGGGAATGGGCCGAGTGGAGTGAGGTGAATAGTCTTCATCAATCATCATTTAACATTAATTTGCATTATTTACAAGCTATGTCGCTATGGTAAGGAGGTAACTGGTACGTAGCAAAAGGTCATTGTACGTGTGCTAGATTCTTGGGTAAACTATTTTCTAAAATACGGTCATGAAAATATTCAACTCTCAGTCAACCAAAGGCCACAGGTGATGTTCATTGCAAATAAAGTTCTTGATTCTTGCTTTGCTTATGTGGCGCTAGCAGTAGGTAGATAGTAATTAGAGATCGCGCCGTCACTCATTGCCGATGGCAAAAGCATTAACTAAATGTGCATGACCAATAGGGAGACGAATAGTCAAAATTTTCGACACCTATACGTTTAGTTCTGGCTATTGCTGTTGGCAATGAACGCTAGCTGTCACTCTAATTTAATAAAAATAATTTTACTGGTGGTAGAGCTCTTGTGAATGAGCTCGAGGGCGGCAGCACCACCGTCTCACCTTTAACCTGCCGCCAAATAGTAGTGCTTCCATTACTGTGTTCCGGTTTGGTGGTGAGACTAGGCCCTGAAATTACTGGCACATGAGGTATAACAACGTAGTCCTCAGCTGCAGCGACGCATCTATGATCTGCTTTTGTGGATTGTTGATGTCCATGGGCTGTACTCCACTTACCATCAGGTGGACTACATGTCCGTTTGCTGTGGGAGTAGTAAAAAAAAAAAAAAAAAAAGATTGATTTTGCAATCATTGACATGAGAGAAGAATACTCTAAGGCGCAAAACACGCCGGGTCATGTGGCGCGGGCAGCAGGCGCACCACGATTGCATCGCAGGTGCAGTGTAGGCACGCCACGGACGCAACTCGACCGCACCACACCACCCTAGTCAGGAGATGAAGGGGGTGTGGTGTGTGTATGCCTGCAGTGCACGGTTGACGTAGTGGTTAATGCGGCCGACTCGCCGCTTTGAACTGCGTTGGTGTTGAGGGTTCGATCCCCACACGGGACTAATATTTGGGTGATCCGCAAAGATTTGTTCTGACTCTGGGTGGGGTTTGTGTATATCATATGTATGTTTTTGAACACCCCCACGACACTGGAGTTATTCTTAGTGCGGGCGTCGTTTTTAAAAGGATAGAACTGTGGCACGCACTAGGTGCAAATGGCCTATTAGCAAAAGATAAGTTGTTGGGTGCTCGCGGAGTGGAGAGCTGGACAAGAGTGTAGATTATTCAAATTAATAAGACTTCTAGAATATTACTTGTCCAGTTCTACATTCTGTGTACACTTAACAACTTCTCTTTTGCTATAAGCTAGTTGCACCAAAAAATGACATAATGCATACCATTACGAGCGCCTTATGGCGTGCCACGGATGCACTGCAGGCACACCTCAGTATGTCTTGTGCTTGTGTGTTCAGGTAGCACCCGCCAAGATAGCACAATAAAAGTGCCAGGAATTGCACCATGGAAATCTTTGTGTGCTTTTGGGAAGAATTTATGTCAAGGAGTATTCTGCATTGATCTTGCTTTATCTGCAAAATGGGCATGAGGTAGCAAAGGCGAGGCTTAACTTTACTGTGGACTGGAGTAGGAAAAGTAAAATTTATCTTTTTTGCTAAGAACCTCATAAAAACCAAGTAGACAAAGTAAAAAAAAACATTGCATCATTATGTCATACTACAAAAAATTAAAGAGAATACATAGTTTTCCTTGTGACATCAGATAATTAAATGCCATCTTTATATGAAATGCATGTTTCAAAATTCTTTGCCCGCAATAACATGCTAACAAACAATAAACTTAGACTGCTTAAAGGATAAACTTGTAGGTAATGGCATTAAATTAAACTTGTGCTGTGGTGGACTTGACTGTTTATTTCATAAAAACAATACATCCAATAGAAAACAGGAGGTGTATAGAATTGTACATTCATAAGACAAAGAGATATACTTAAGAAATAGTTTACTAAGTAGACCATATAATAATTTTAGACAATGGAATTCTATGTGGCTACAGCTTTGGTTTTGTTTTGTATTGGAAGGAATAATTTGAATTCAGCTGGTAGTTCATCCTCAGAATACAACCTGTCAGAGAAATAGACTCTTCTAATCCTACAGTTTGCATGAATTTGTACCCGGAGAGTCTCAACATAATTAGTCCCATAAGCTCGTCGAGTGAAATCCGCCAAGTTGAATTGTATTTGGTTCCAGCCCTCGTCAAGCCTCATTGGCATTGTACAGATAAAGGGCTTAACTCGAGTAGTTGATTGGTAATTACTTGCTCGAAACCTTCTCCTTACATTTTTATCATCCAAAACCTGTAACCATAGCATTTGAAGGTTAGCAGACAGTTTTTGTAACCTAAAAAAGTTCAGATAAAGTTACTATTGCTAGATCTAGATCTTCTCTGCAACAAATGATGTAAATATGCTCACCTGGACTTCGAAGGTAAAATACTTTTTGAGATTTTTAATAATCATAACCAGGAATGGCAGCTTAATGCCCAGTGTCTTCTTCGGGTCGGCGGGACATGTTATATAGGTCGTGCTCACATTAGTACCCACTATTTCTAGCACTAAGCTTTGTATGTCATTGTCCGTGATCCTCTTTATGTGCCCATTTCGTACCTTCTTGTCCCAAATTTGCAAAGGCTTGCTACCTATGCTGTAAAGAATTGACAGGAAACCGGACTGAAAAGTATTCTTGAACATGTCGCTGCTCTTGGCTGTAGCACTCTGTGTATTCTTACATTTATCCAATGGTTAACAACTAATGTGTGATCAATAAATAACCCACATTCGGTTGTATTAAAACTTTGACAGGTTGACAGTAAACACAGAAATTTTGAAAACAGCCATTGATTGGCCACGACTTGTTATCAACAGGATTACCATAGCAACGGTGTAAAGGATAGCGACCACTAGACTAGTTTAGCGCGTTCGCATTCCTTCGGAATCTGTCTATGTTATGTATTTTCTTCCATTTGGAATCTGAAAAACATATTTAGATGCCGAACATTTTGTATAGGCGCATAGTATTTTATTTTTTACTATTGTTCTAAATTCTAAATAATCGGATCGGTCGTGTTAGCTGTTGGGCTGGCTGTCCACGATGGCGTTCTAGTTCATAAATTATATACTATCCTAGTTGCAACGCTTACGCATAGAAGTGAATGTTCAGTATAGCAGAGTAAGCATATAAGTAAAATAAATCGTAGAATTGCGATCATTATGACAGGATAAGGAATAGTCTGATAAGAGGACGTTGTGGTTGGAAAAATGATATAGTTACTTACTAGGATGGAGAAAGGTTTGCTAAGGTGATTAGGTGACGTTGAAACAATCGATGAAAGTAGATTAGTGTAAGAGATATTTGTATATCTCTTATGCTGGGTCCACACCGAGCCAACGAACGACCAACGAAGGCTAGGGATGTGATAAAGTTATTCGCATCACCTATATACATTACGTTTCATTCGATTTGAATTTGTGTGTAGCTTATGTTTGAATGTGTATTGGACCAAGTAAACGATGAAGACTGACGGGACTCGCGAATAATCCACTCGAAATGGCATCAATAGTAAAAAATAAGTAATTGCCACTTGATTATTAACTTATGTAAGTTATTAATAATCGAATAAACACTAATCGATATATGTCAAGCGAATAATTTTGTAACATCCTTAGCCGTTCGTTGGCCTTCGTTGGTCAGGTGTGGACCCAGCATTACACTAATCTGAGATGTAGACTTTCAGCTAAATCCGTTAGACCAGAAGCCGACGTTAATGTAGCTGGGAACAGACTCGGAAAATGATGTGTGCCAGACTGGCTAAACTCAGCCAGTTTCTCTTAAGCTGAACTAATAGAGTTTGGCTTTATTTAGCTAGTAAAAATATAATCAAATGCTATCAGAGGAAAGACTCTCAAAAGATGTATGAATTAAAGAAAAAATATAATATTATAATGTTTCTCAACTCTATTCATAAAATCTGCGGATGTTCGTTACCAGTGAACCTGAACCTTTAAATTTAAGTTCCTGTTTACGCCTAAATAAAAACGTATACAATTATTATAAAATCTTGGTGGACACTAGTTCCATAAAACGCTTTCAAATTGAATAAAAAAACTTAACTGTTATAAAAATATGAAATCACTTTCAAATCGAACTTATGCATTTTAGCACAATAGCGTAATTTTCATTATGTTCTATGAAATACTGCGTAAAATAGAAAACATTTCTAAAATTGACAACTTCAGATATTGAATCTGTGGTCCCTGTCTCGTCGCAGTAAAAAAATCAAGCGGAAAGCGGTGCATGTGCTGTGCTTGCATATTATTTTTCCATTAATTCTATATAATAGCGGACTTAAGATTCTACGGTATCTGTTTCTTTTCAAAATGTGCTTTTTGACTGTTGCCGAGTGGTCATAAACTTATAATGAACGTGTTTCTTTGTGTATCATTCTTGATTTGAAAAAGAGATACAACAAAAATGACGGAAATGTCGTCAAAGAGGTAAGTTATTTCTAAATTCTATATCGTTTCTGAAGTAAATAAACGTGGGATCGGTCTGTTTACCTGGCTATGTTGAGTCAATTATATAACTAGAACAACTATTTCTCATTGGTTGTCCCTAGAAGACTTCCTTGTCTGACTCAATAATAATGTATCACGGATTTAACTATTATTTACTTGATCTCTCTTGAACTACTATGTAGACTGCCATCAATAATTTAATTAATATTTAATTATTTACACACAAATACTCTTGTTTACTGGTGTCTTGACAACTGTCAGTGTTTTGAATAGAGAATATTTTGCTTGTGCTATTAATGTAAACCAAAGACAAACACATAGGAGTACTGAACTGCAACCAGACTATTTGACCTAAATTGTAAGCTCTGCATGTATTGTACACTGCTACCCAATATGGTTATTTTTTTTTGTAGGTATTTTATAATTTTTCTGTTTGTTTTCTTAGAGAAATTTTTTTTGGAGGGCTACAATTTAAAACTTTGCCAATAAAATTGGTGGTAGAGCTCTTGTGAATGAGCCCGAGGGCGGCAGCACCACCGTCTCACCACCATTACTGTGTTCCGGTTTGGCGGTGAGATCAGGCCCTGAAATTACTGCCACATGAGGCATAACACCGTAGTCCTCAACTGCAGCAACGCATCTATAATCTGCTTTTGTGGATTGTTAATGTCCATGGGCTGTACTCCACTTACCATCAGGTGGACTACACGTTCGTTCGCTGTGGGTGTAGTATGAAAAAAAAAAAATTGTAGATGGCCCAATCCTTGGCATTTAAAACAAAATGTTTAGAAGTAAATTGTACAGATTAGCTACAATCCAGGCATTTCATGCTAGCATAGCTAGGACTAAGTTACAACAGGAACATTGCCCTTTCCCAGAAGGGCTTTAACTAAATAATAAAATGAATTTATTTTATTAATCCAGAATTTATTGTTTTATATTTCAATAGCATAAAAACTTATTACAGTTAAAACTCCTTATTCCGAGGCTAAATCATGAATGTAGAATGGTTATATGTTTGGGATAACAGGAGATAAGTTCCAAAGATCATTGTCATCATCTTTGTAAACAGATTGAAAAGTACAAAACTATCAACCAAAGCTGTCAACAACTGTAGTTGTGATGCCTGTGAGGTGTGCCAGCACCAAACAATTGTATCCCTGTTCAGAGAATTGTGTAAACACTATACAGGGACTTTGTATAAGGAGCTTTTACTATAATAATGTTAGTAAAATAAAAATAATGCATACTTTCTCCTTCATAATACTCATAAAATATAAAAACTTGAAAAGTGCAACAAAGTTGGGAAGTACTTTTAATTAGTTTCAGGTTACTCTACACTTTTCCTTGAAAAATACATAGTTTACTTGTGAGCACTTCACTCAATTGTAAGTTGCAAAAACAGCCCATGAAAATCCTCAAGAGCATATTGTAGATGCATCATACTTGCTACATCTGAAGACTAGAATGTCCATGTGCCAGTAGTTTAAGCTCAATTGCCCCACAAAACCAGAGTACAGTTACACAGTTCTGCAAGTACATACTAATATTTGGCGATAGGTTTAAGTTGGAGGTGTTTCCTCCCAGGATCTTCACAAAAGCTCTATCTTCTACCAGTACTTAACCTCTCTGACTACCTCATATGGATTACATATTTAAATGTTAACATGCCAACATCTATTGTTTTATAATTAAATAGGCCAGTCTCATGACGCCGATACCGACATGCGGCACTTCCGTTGGATACAGTTGATACGGACTTTCGCCATTATGATTGCGAACATCATTTCGAAGCCTTTTTTCAATTTATGTTTTTATTCCATACAGCAGTAGGTACTTACTAAATAAACATGTCATGAGGATTGTGCCACTTGTGGGTCACCACCTTAAGAATGTACCTAGAGATAAATAATGCTTTGTCGGTTCAGCGTGACACATTTTGAATGCTACAAATATTTTCCAAAAATACCGCCATCTGTCGTTGAGACCGCCCCGGAAAAACCAATACAGTTAATAACGCAGCTAAAACCAGACCCGCCGTCATACAGCGGGCGTAGCTTAAAACCAAACTTGGATCAGTTCATAATTCCACGCGCGATTCAACCTCGGTCCTGGTGGGGATAGAAACCCCAATCGGTTTCCGTCATGAAACACGATTTTTCTGCCAGCCCCCTTATTACGATTGATGTTGATTGTGATCAATGACATTTAACAGAATGGACGTCAAGACTCGAACAAAATTAATTAAAAGAATGTCTTAAGTGAGGCAGACATAGACCACATCATTCCATTAACAACTGTTCTTCCTGGATATACTTATAAGAGACCAACGACCGGACTTGCCGCAATTCAGCTTGCACCTCACCAGAAAGATAAACATGTTGTACTTATTGCACATTGACTCACTATAATTTAGAGATGATACCTTATGGTAAGACAACAAATTCAACCGCAATTGTTTGCCTTGTCCTCGAAAGTGATTTAAGAGTAAATATCGTTCACAGTTCGACATGCCGCCAGCTGCGCAACTCGGGACAGGATAAGTTTACCTTTGTGTACTCAAGTAAATCGACAGTGTAATATCATATCACGTCCTGATCAAATATCAGACTGTTCGTATGTAGCAACAAAGCGTTGCGAGGGCTAAATGCAGTCCATACAATTCATTGAAAATACTTTTAAAACTGGGAGACGCGAAATTATAAACTCCCAATTACTATGCTCAAAATGGAAAAACCTGAACTCTTTTTAAGCTCGGCTACCTGCCTAGTTCATAGCGCGGCAGACAACATTATGAACTCTAAAGGTATCGTATCAGGCATCAAACAGGATAGAAAAGACCTATAGAAGAAAACTAAGATTTTAGTGCAAAAGTATTCTGAGTTCGTTTGAACAGGAGCATCGTTGACCCCGCATGGTAAGCAATAGACTAGACTTTTACCAATTTCCTAGATGAAGTCCTCAATAGTGAGAAGGGGACGATGAGGTGTTGTTAAGACATTAAAGGATTTATATTCGCTGCTCAGTGCCCGCCGGTTTTTCGTTGGTAATTGAGCTGACAGTGTCGGAATGTGTCCGAGCTATAAAAGGACACAATCGCGACGATTACCCCACTGTCAGCGCTCTTTATGCAGAAATATATTCGCAATACACAATAGAATATAGAAGAAACTTGTGTCGTTTTAGGATGGAGTTCAGAAGTGGGATAAAATATTAAGGCAAAAAAAGTCATAAAAGCTTAAGTCTGAGTTTAATGCAACTGCACTTTGCAACTTGAGCAAGCAAGTAACTGCTGGCTAATGAGTTACTTTCTCTTTTAGTGACCAGTTTTTTCAATAACAATAAATTATGGAGCTTATACTTCTGCTTTTTTTTCACTTTGCTCGATGAATGACTCGAAAGGCTCCGTTTCGATTTTGCAGAAGGGTCGTTCAACCCAACGGATGCTGCATGATGATTCTATACAAACCTTTTAAAAACAGTATTTTTCCATTTATGTGTTGTTAATAGACTTCAAATTATCAATACGTTTACTTATTTATAACTTAAAGCTTACCTAAAAATGGTATTGGCGTAACAATTGACATTTATTATCTTTCAACGCGATATTATTCAATCCACAATCATTTTAATATTATTATTAGTCATCATAATAGGAAGGACACGTTGCCAGCAAACAACGTATGATAACGTCAAACGCGAACACTAATTTGTCATTCCAATCCAGATAAATTTAAATTTCAAACTGCATATCATGGCGCATGAAACGGGAAATTTAATTCGTCGAGACTTGGATGCTAAATGAATTAAAACGTTCAGAAATCAGGCAAACGGGAGGTAATTCGAGTAATAACGTTATCTGCGCTTTGCAGATCAGTTTAACGAAATATCAGTAAAAGGTCTATGTATTTTCGCTTCTATTTTTCTTAGACAGCGGCTGAATGCTATGCAGTTTCAACCTCGCAACTGGCAAAAAGGAAGATTACTATTGTCTGTGGCTAAAATTCACGTTTTTGTTTTGCAGAATACGGCTGCAGAATTTCCGCGCGGGAACCTGCGTATCATAGCCATTGTTCTCGGTTTTTGTTCACGAACCATAATTTAGATTAAAATGAATACAAATCTCAGTTCCTAATTTTAATAATATAGCGGTTAACGTGATTTCATCTGAAGTACTCAGATTATAAGTTCACTGAACATCGGATGTCCAAATAAGGAATGATGGCATTTTTATCTGCGAGATCTCTCTCACGAAAAGTGCGGTCTGTATTCCTCTAAATAAATATTATTTGTATTGGTTATAAAGTAAACACAGACAGTCGATAAGCTTCGATTTGCACTTATAAATAAAATGGATCTAGACCACTCATCCGATCACTATGTGGAGGTTTTTTATCAAACTTTTTCTGACGCAAAGGTATTCGAGGAATTCCTTTATAAAATCGATATTATGTGTTAACTAGCTTTTGCCCGCGACTTTGTCCGCGTGGAAGCGTTGTATTAAGTAGTAGCTACACCCGCGCTTTGACCCGCGTTCAACCTTATTGCGCCGCTCCCGTGAAGTTTAGCGTAATGTTAAATATCTAAAGACCTTTTTCGAGAGTTATACTACCAAACACCAAAAGAATTATTAAAATTCGACCAGTAGTTCTCGAGATTAGCGCTATCAAACAAACAAAATAACTTTCGCCCGCGGTTTCGCCTGCTTACGCCCCTTGTAGTCAGTTACCTGCATTTAAAATTTTATTAAAATCGGTGTAGCCGTTCAGAAAATTAGCCGATACAAACAGACAGACAGACGGACTGACGGAACGACAGACGGATAGACTGACAGATAGACAGACCAAAAGATTGAAAACTGTATTTTAGACAAAGGTATCGTGCAAATAACTATACCAGCTTGTAAAAACATTGTTATTTTG
Source organism: Hypena proboscidalis (assembly GCA_905147285.1). Taxonomy (NCBI): domain Eukaryota; kingdom Metazoa; phylum Arthropoda; class Insecta; order Lepidoptera; family Erebidae; genus Hypena; species Hypena proboscidalis. The sequence goes on from LR990127.1 coordinate 918,241, forward strand.
ACATTGACATTTCAATTTTATAAAAAGACAGATACCTCAATTTTATTTATTTGTATTGATACGTTGGTTCGTTCATGTCCTATTACGCACAGGTATTCGGTATTCTGCATTAGTTATTGCGTATTGTTATCGCTAATAGGCTGAGTGTCGTGAGTCAGTGGCCGGCCATCGCCGCCTTTGCATTGGTAGCCTTATAGCCTAGATAGCCGGCCATTGTATTGGCTGATTCAATATAACTGGACGTGTTTGTAGGTTAAAGGTTTAGTGCGATTAAACCTATGCGGTCACTCGCGTAATAGAGTGAAATGTCAGTCATTTGTTGTTGTTCAATAGCTAAATGGATTTAGATTGAAATACAGTAGACTAGTGCTATTCGTTCCGAAAGTTTTCCTCATCAGCCGGTCAAATAATGAAGGCCAAAGAATGCGCCATGACTAGGCTTGTTTCCGGCTTTCGATAAGTCGCACATTGCAGTGCTGTTTACTAAAGTAGTATGCCATTTGAATGCCACTTGCTTGCTGCAATTATATCAGAACTTTTATTAAAAAAGTAATATAAAAAAAATACTATACAATGAAGATCATCAAAGATCATAATGGTACGAGAGCCCACGACCAAAACCATGTCTCATAGCAATACGGCAAATACCCTATAAAATCGTTAGATTGTATGATTCTGTACCCGACTAGGTGTGTAGTAACGGTCGAAAGTGTAGCAACTGCGTGGGAGGCCATTTCTGCTGTGTCAAAAAAAAAAGACAGTCGGTATTATAGCAATACGTCTGATAGTGAAAATGTACATAGATTTTATAATTGTATTACGAAAAAGTTTGTTTTCAGACATTTTGCGCGTAGCATATAGCCTGAGCGCATTTTTAAAAATGTCAACAAATTCAGCCGACCTGTATCATAGCAATACGGATAACTATTTTTTTCAACTTTTCGTATTGCTGCCATGATTACCAAAAACCTGTTTTCAGACACTTTAAGTGTAGCATATACTCCCAAAAACGAAAATAACGTTTCGGAGTCGCCTGGCCGACGCCTCTGTTAAATGTTTTTTATAATTTACAGCCTTCATAGATATTCAAGAATCTCCCTTGTCTATTATATGTACTTTGACAGATGACAGATGTCATTACTTATTACTTTTGTAAAAGTTACTCAAGTGAGCTTTAAATAAAACCAAAACTAGCAAATCAATCATTATTTAATTTCAACAGCCTCAGCGCTTGTTACGCTACTGCCCCTTTCTTACTATTATACAGCTCACTCGCCAGCTTCCTTTTGTGCGATTTATTTCAGTCCTTCAACTTCAATGTTACGGTTTCGGGTAAATTCTTTGTTAATTATCATCTAATAAATTCAGGGTCAAACGTATTCATTGGTTTGTAACAGAAAATTCAAGATGCCTCAATACGATTTTTAAATGATATCTGAGGATCGAAAAGTTGTCTGATAGAGAAGGTGCTACACTTAATTTGTCTGATATAAATTTTTTGCACATGTGGACAACTTATTTTATCATGTCCAACAATTTTCAGACATATTGCTATGATACCGATCGGTAAAATTTGTTAACATTTTCAAAACGGTCTCAAAATTTAATGCGTTCACATTTCCGTCTGAAAATTGTTTTGTTCGCATCAAATAACCAAAATTTACTAATAAAAAAGATTTTCAGACGTATTGCTATGAAACATTTTTTTTGTCTCATTTTTAATTTTTTTAAGTGATTTTACGGGTTTGCGCTACACCACTAACGTCTGAAAAATATGTTTCCGGTATCTCAGAACTATCATTCAACTACAGTCTGCAAATCAGACATATTGCTATGATGCAGTTCGGTAAAATTCTTTGACAATTTTGAAAATTCGGTCAGATCAAACGCTACGCGGAAAATGTCTGATATTGGTATTTTCGAGTTCAGGATAATCGTATCTATCGATTTGATGCGGTTTTGGCCGTATTGCTATGAGACAAAAATTTTGGTCGTGGGCTCTCGTACTATAATGAAACTGGGACAAAACACACAAAAGTCTAAATTCAGTAGATCTATTTTTGTCTTTATGTTAGATCTAATTTAGTTTTCAATATTTAATAGAACACACATACTTAAATCTATAAATGTATTTTGAGATTGCGATAAAGCACCGTACCATAATAAATACAAAGGCAGCTTACAACAAGTAAAATCAGAAATGGTTTATAAATGAAGTCATTAATTAGTTCAAAACATAGATTCATACAAGGATACCTCGTCATAAAGGCCAGGAAAAGGAAACATTCCATAAATGCTACGAGTACACACAATGAACTAAATTAATTATTACAAACGTTAGTCACAAATCACCACAGATTTATAACTTTTAACGAAATCACCAAAACATACAGCTATAACCAACTTAAAAGATATCTTACGTATTAGAAAAAACTAAGTAAAGAAATCCAGAACCAAAAGATGAAGTTACCCATTGTTTTGTGTGGCCATTCATCAACTGCATTAAATCGGTTATTTCACCGTTGCCGAATCTGGTTCACGTGCGAATAGTTCGCGAAACTTTTCGCGTGGGGGGCTATATCGAAAAGCGGGATTATGAACGACTTTATTTGTTCGTTTTCTGGGTCGACGGTCTTGCTTGACCCGTCTCGCTCCACCGAGAAAGTGACTGTCCGCATTTTCTTACTGCTATTTCAATCATCGGATATTATTTATAGCACACTGTTCATTCATCCGATCATTTAATGCTAGTTTTATTGGTTATGGCCAATTACCTCAATAGACTCATGGCCGATACACAATTACATATAATTGTGCCGGTATCGACAGACAGTCTGTCTTCGCACAGTTCACTGAACGATCAATTACGGAGTATGAAAAAGAGCCACTGAAATGTGTCAAACAAACGGTGTGTGGTGACATGTTGGCACATATATAAATAAACTCGCGCAAACACAATTAGCGCATTAAAGATCGTACGTGCCATATCTTCTCTGGACACGCAAATTCATCTTTCCGCATTTTCTGTGAAGACGCCTCTCATTATGTTAGTACTCAAAAAAGCATCATAATACAAGTTTTAAATAGTTTTCCGGCCCAACTGGAGCGTCACACATGTCAGGAAGCAGCAGATGAAATTTCAAAACTACTGACTAGAATCCAAGAACTCTGTTAATGTAAACCGTTATATAGTCAAAAAACAAATAACGTATCGTGTAAAGAAGGGAAGAATCTCGCTTAGGAAAACTGTGACAATAGATACAAATTGTCGTAGTAAATGAATGTTGTCTATAAACCAATAAAAAGGTCACATGTCGATGTAACGAGCAGGATCTGTGTATTATTTATAGACGACCAACACGCGGTTTTATTTATCTAGAGCCGCCCACCCGAGCTGGTGTTCAGTGCGCGGTGCTCGCGACACGCATCATTTACAAAAACTGAACACATGATTTGTAATGTTTTCCTTATGTTTTATTAAATACCGAGTAATAACTAATTCCATACCTCACTACTCGTTATTTTATTTCCGCTTCGATGATTAACTCGGAATGCACGAAAAAAAACAAAGGATGATTCAATTTTCGTAACCAGTTTTTGGCCAGTTCTTTCAACACTAGTCTAATAAGTTGCTAATTGAATTTTGTATGTTGCAAATGAAACTACGCTAAATGATCTAAACTTTTCGCTTGCTCATACCATCTTCTGCTGGTCCAGTTAACTGTTCAGTTACCGGTGGAATGCCTGCACTGTCCAGATTACTGCGTAGTGTCCTGCGTGACCGCGGTGCAACATCACTTGAACTTGGAGCGAGGTTGTTGTGAACATCAAAAGCAGTCACGTAAAAGCTGTCGCGGAGGACAGACGCGCTGTCGCCGCCTTCGCCCCTTTTAGCCTGAAAGGATACGTGGGGTTATTTCTGGAGACGAGTCTTCTTTATTGTTTTTGGATTATTGTGGACTTCGTTACGTAAATTGTGTGTACAATAGCTCAAGTTTAATGGATTATCTTGTAAAGAGTTTTAAACAGTGATCAGTTTCGAAATATAACTTCATCTACACCAGATGGATCGCGTAACCCTGTTTTATAGAGGAACATGGTGACTGTTTACACGATAAACAAAGTTCAGTTGTGTTTGTGTTTCGATGTTTTACACTGAAAGAGTTAGTGTACGTTAGAATTCTATGAATATAGTGCGTTTAACATAGTATAAATATGTTGGATTAAGTGGATAATTAGTTCCTTTTTATAAAGTGGTTTAAATGTTTGGGACATGTTAAAAATGATTAATTTTGATGGATAGTGAGGGCAGGCTGGTGTTCTGGAAGGGCGGCGTGTGGGAGGATGGCGCCCCTACCCTTAACTGTAACACCTGCAAGAAGAGACGCGATGACAGAATGAGTGCCAACGAAAAACCCTTGGGGTGAGTGATATCCCTCAGACTTTTCATGGAACAAAAGTAAATCTTAAATACCTAATTACTTTAACTACTTTTGCCTGGTTGCCAGCCTTTTCAGGATGTAACGAAAGTGTAGGTACTTTTCGTATGTAAAACAAATTGTACATGACTCATTGATTTATTGTTGAACAAGTGGATAGCACCAAACAGTCTACCAGAGCGTCGTCCTCGCGAGCTTATTATTGGAAATGAAAATAAACATGCATACAACGTCGCCATACAATAACATTCCTTTTAGCTATTCCAAGTTGTCAGATGAAGCGGGTGCTTTTTTGATTAAACTTAAGTAATATCTTGAAAGATTAATTTTGTCTGACCGACTTCCTGACAGTTCCTGGGCTAACTTGAGTATAGTTAAAATCAAAATATTATTCTATTCTTTCTTAAATGTTTACTTAGCTCTTCTTAAACTATTCAATCAGTTTTATTTTTATTTTATTTATTTAGTCCTCTAGACTTGAATCCCTACAATTTCTGGGTGCTTAAATCCCAATCGCCGAGACTCCTCTGTCAATTAATTCGTGTTCTTCAGCATACCGTGGTGGTTCTCCGCACGTGGCATAAATAGCTAGTTATTTTTAACCATTTGAACAAATTCACAGCATTGTGTGCTTATTTTCGCCTTGTTGTATAAGGGTAAATAATATTTGCATGAATCACCCGTTCCCGTGTTCGGAATGAAACCAGTTTTCCTTATAGGAGTGACGTTAATTAATTTTTAATATTGTACATGTGGACATGTTCTCTATAATATTTGTATGATTGTTAATGAGACAATGGAACAAAGGGTCGGATTGTTGATTTATCTCACCTTGTATGTGCAAAACTTAGTTTTAATGGGCTGATTGGTTAAGCGTGACGGGACGTAATGAAAATATGACTGTGTCGTTTGTCTGAAGATGGCTTTCTTATGATAAGTCCGCATTTCTGATACTAAAACCCTATATTTGCAAGAACTGATGCTAAAACCATTTATATTTATATGGTTACAAAGTGGCAGCTGAACGTCTGGCCTATATTATCTAGATTAGTCAGTCAAACATGAGAAAAATAAGTAATTCTAGACTATTTTAAATTTCTGCGAAGTGATTTGTTTTATAAATGTACGATTGATAATAAATGTAAATGTATACAATTTGTGGTGAATGATGGACGCATCTGTTTTATTAACCATCTTATTGAGTCAAGTTAGTGAATGGCTTCTAAATTCACGGTGGTATGGTAGAAAATACGTATTTGCTTACAAGGATCTCTATTTCTTATTGGCTTAGCATTATGGGATGCTCGTCGCAATGTAGGTAATTGCATTAAGAGACGATTACCACCATTATATATACTTACAGATAAACTTGCTCCCGCGGTTTCGTATGCGTTGTAGGTACATCGTTAAAAAGTAGTACAAATAACGTTATAAAAACAGACAGACAGACCGACATTTATAAACTGTATTTTAGGTAAAGGTATCGTTCAAACTATCCCAGCTTAAAAAACATCGTTATTTGGACATTAAAAACAGACTTCGATGTGCGATGACAATACAACCATTTGTAAGTGGTTTTCTGTAGTCCCATCAGGATCGTCGTCTTCGAGGTTTAATGGTATCTATTTGAATCTTTTACGATGCGTTCAACTTACTTATCTTCATAACTTTACCTTTGAAGCAGATATAAATTTTACTTAAAATTTTCTTTACTAAAATCATGCATTAAATGTTACATCACAAGAAAAGTGTGTTTTTTACTTAGTGAGCTTTGTTGCTCTAAAGTCGCCGCATTTAAAAGTCTTTAGAAAACTTTAATGGATCTCTCCTACAAAACACATGCATCACATGTCATCATAACACATTCTTTAGAAGTATATGTTACATAGCTAGAACATGCTGAACATGTGCATGTATTAACTCATAAATGTCAACCATTAGACACGTGTGGCTCCTACCACTTGTTACATTCGAAAGATTATCTTCACGAGATGTTCTGCTGATGATAAATCTAGTTATCATTATTTGCAACAAACCGGTTATGATTGCAAGGCGATCAAGATACATTTCACGTTCATGAAATTTTCAGGGGTAGCTTAAAACTGAAATATTTCAAGAGATTCCTTCAAGTCTAAACAATGTTTGTGGTACATGCAAATTGTTACTTTCATCATTTTCTTATGCAGTCATTCAAGGGTATTTCATAATCTTTAATTTAATCATGGGCCAATCAATCACATGTGTTCATTTAAGTCATAATCTCATACTTAAGTCGTCAACGACCTAAATGACTTGAATGTACCTACAAACTGAGAAGCCCATCAATATAATCTGAGCTAGAAGAATCCCATTAATAATTTAGTGTTCGGCAAGCATGCCTTCATAGCACAAATTGCAAATTGCAAGTTTTTCTTTCATGTTTATGTTGCGTTTAATGTGCACTCGTAGAATTATATTTTTCAACCGACCTTCTCTGGGTTTCCGTGTCACCAAGCCAACGATATTAGATCCTAACATGATATTGCATTTTACAAGGTATATTAATAGTAATGTTTATGAAAATTTGTCTAATATACTACTTCGTCAAAAGTAGACTTATCAACCTGAAAATATGGCAGTTAAAATTTTAAAATTCTTAGGAGGCACATATTTTTGTCCAGCCTAGAATTAAAACAGCAGACCCTGAGTTTCTTAGCTGTTTTTAAATAAAGAAGATACAAGTTTAAGTTCTATATTAAAGGATATATGACACGCTTTTCAAGTAAAAGTCAATAGAGAAGGAAATCTTGTAAGAATCCCAGCGGACTTCACGACATTTTGCGTGAAAACTCGTTCTGTTTCTAAAGGGAAGAAAATACATGCAGACAAATTTACAATTCTAATCATTTGCGTCGTAAATACACAGGTACTTACGGCAGGAAATATTTAATGAAACCATATTGTCAGGCCGTATCTCCATCAATAAATAATCTGAATTTCAGAAGCATTATTATACGGACTGTAAAACAAAGAAGTTTTCAATTCGATTGTATGACACGATATCTCTGAACGAGGAATATACTTTTAAAATTGTCCAAAGTCAAACTTCATGATCCACCTATAAAAAAAACATTGGAGATTTTGATATTGATTTTGTAGATAAAGCTTTTCACCAAAGCGAAGCAGGATAGTCTGAAACCCGATACACCTTCGCTTCGTAAAGCCGGAGGCAGAGGCCATTACCAATAAGGTAGCTCGTGGAGCCTCGTGGCTATGCAAATGAGACAGACAGACCTTAAAACTACATTCCATATTCAAGATCGAAGATAGGGAATACAAAACGAGCAAGACAGCTGGAGTGATTAACCCGGGGCGGGGCGACGCACGCTAATTATAATGGCCGATGATTTACGTACAATATTTAGTTATTTACGTGCTGGACATGTTGCTTAACGTCTGGTTGGTATTGCTGCCAACACCTGGTGACGACTGACTACAGGAATAGAGGATTATTCATTTGAGAAAATAACTCAATAATATTGATCGTTGCCGAGTATTTTTTGACGTCATTAGGGATATTAAATTTCGTTTCAAAGTGTAGGACTCGCTTGATGGTCGTATTACATTTAATCTTTCTGAGTTAGTTACCATTCTAGATAACATTATATCGATTATTTAAAAACTCAAAGGTACCATCTATACAGTCTAGTACTAGTACAGTCACGAGTTTACTTCATGCAAGAAAACCTTCCGTATTTTATAGCAGCTTTCAACTGAAAAGACAAGTTCCGGAAGTAAAACAAGAAAAATAACGTTAAAATTTGCTGTTACCACGTTCCGACATGCCGACTAGCTATCGAACTGAACAGGGAGGCTAGGGAATGCAAAGCTGTCGGTATTCCCCGCCCCTGTGTTATTGGTCACGGTGTGCCTGCAGTGGGTAAGGTAATACCGTACTAATAAACGGTTATAGATGCCACGACTCGTGTAACTGTGCCTAATGAACAGGGGTGAAAACTAACACTGAGGCGACCGTGACCATGGAGAGATACATGAAAATGTGTACTTTCTACCGATTAAAAAAAAGTTAGGTTACATATATTTCGTCTGCAAATGTAACAAAATAATGATACCGGACTCAAACTTTTTTGTAACTTTGTGATTCTGTCTGCTTTAAGGAAACCGGAGGACTTTGGTTGTACGATCGCGCTAATCTCAGGACTAATCCGTATGGCAACCCGACTCAGGAACTACTAGTTCTAATTAATATTTTAGTGATGGCCTAGCCGCTGTGACCCACGGGAGTGGCGCTTTCAAGTTAACACAATGCTGAAAATAGTTCAGTCGGTATCTCTACTTTCACCTTGCCACCCTATATTTTGAGCAGTTGCATTTGCAGTAATATGTATTGCAAAACAGTTTGTTGAAATTCTTTTGAAAGTTTCAGTGCTTTCTCTATCTCCTCCTCATTCTGAAGTGCAAAAGATTATTAGAAAATCAAACAAATTACTAGATATTAGAACAAACAGAAGTGAGTAATAAAACGACCTTTACTAAAATAAAATAAAACTTAGTTTATCTGAAAACAGTGGTGTTTCTGTGAAAAATACAGAAATAAACACTAACCATGTTGCATCATTATTATTTGTTTCTATTATTTATTGATCAATAGAATATTTTTCATATTAAGAATATTTCTTGATTATATTTAGAATACTACCATGACTGACCTGCGCCAATGCAGTTCGGGGTGCCAAATGGTAGTTATAAACATGCTCGCTAAGTAAATTCCAGCATATGTTCAAAGTGTGTTTGGATCTTTTAATGATGTATTTCATACTGGCAGATCACGAATCAGCCTATTTTGTCGTGCATTCACATAATTAAAATGCAATAACAAATTCGGAGAACTGTAGGGAAAGCAAGTCGTAAATTCCAAGTGCGGGGCAGATAGTATAATTAATAAGTGTTGATAGAATAACGATTTGATACGTAGGCACAAGAACGTGAACTGCCACGCACCTTGGGAAAGGCCTATGTCCAGCAGTGGCCTGCAACGGGATGATTATGATAGAATAACAGCCTCTCACTCGTATCTGTTAGTCTAACACCTTAGAGACTACACCATGGCCATCATGGTACATGGTACTATGTTTCTATATAGTCATTAATTTATATTTATTAATGTTAGATCTCTTTGTTAGTAGATTTTGGTGAAAGACCTACTTGATTGTTTTTTTTTTCAAGAACGGTAGTAACTGTAGTAATATTTTTATTGCATGTATCGTTCAGTTACGTAGCCGCCTGCGAGGGTTCGCCCCCTGCCGATAACAGGTCATTAACATCATAAACTTGTTGTATTTTTACTGACATAATAAAAGCTGATAATGCAATGGCCCGTCAATAAACGAATAGTAATCAATGTGATTTGTCGGCGTTGTCACACGATGCACTGCATTATCTCTCGTTACTTTAGTATCAACTATTAATTAATGTATAATGTTGTAACATGCCAAGGGTTCCGTAGGAGTACTACCAGGTTACAATCTCATTGTAGAGTTTTGTAAACGTGCTCTAGGACGTTAAAAATAGTGCCTAGGGTTGAATTTCAGGGAAGTTAGGTCAGTCTCGGCAGCAAAGGAAAACGAATCGAAGAGCCAGCGCGTTTGCTTTTAGTCTGTTCTGCTGCCAAATAATTTAGTAAGCTCTAGTTATGTTTTAGTTAAATGGTAGATTTAGATCCGGTAATGTTATTAACACGAGTTAAATATTACCACATCAATTAAAAGTATAATGCTCAATATAAACCAAATTTCGAAAATACCCAACAACGCTTCAGGCTCTATAGTCTGACCGGAGATGTTAGTAATGCTGGGTCCACACCGAGCCAACGAACGACCAACGAAGGCTAGGGATGTGATAAAGTTATTCGCATCACCTATATACATTACGTTTCATTCGATTTGAATTTGTGTGTAGCTTATGTTTGAATGTGTATTGGACCAAGTAAACGATGAAGACTGACGGGACTCGCGAATAATCCACTCGAAATGGCATCAATAGTAAAAAATAAGTAATTGCCACTTGATTATTAACTTATGTAAGTTATTAATAATCGAATAAACACTAATCGATATATGTCAAGCGAATAATTTTGTAACATCCTTAGCCGTTCGTTGGCCTTCGTTGGTCAGGTGTGGACCCAGCATAATAAGAACCAAATTCATACCGTTTGACATCACCGCGTGGGAGCTTCGTAATAAGACAAAGGAAATGCCGTTAGTTACCTTTTAAGTCTGCTGACATGCCATTATTCATGATGAAGATATTTATATGATGATCAAGTAACTTCAAATCAATGCTAGACATTTATTTATGACTAGCTGCCGCGCTTATCTCATGAGACCTAATCTTAACAGGTGAACTGTGGACAGTAATATGGGCGTTATCGCTCGCGTGGTATACCTCGATAAAATGTAGCCTATGTTGCTCAGAGCTAATTTAGAACTCTAATGATGAAGAATTTTTTGAAGTTGGGCCTGTAGTTTTTGAGTTAAATCGTAACAAACAAAAGAAAAATCCAAAGTCAACACAAAATATAATCAACAGTTTTCGGTGGATATTACGAGTGAAATAATGCAATACTACCGTTTAGCATCACCAGGTATTCCCTAAAAGGTACTATTATAGGTAGTCCACAGCTGAAGATCACATTTGCATATCTCCATAGAGAATTCGAATTCTATCCACGTCCTTTGTAGACGGTGACCGGCATTAATTGTACGTTAAATAGATTTTCACTCGCAAACTACGGCTCTTAGCAAAACTAATTAGGGACTAACCATTAATTAGACGATTCTAGGGAATAGTTTCTAATTAACAGTGAAACTGGAGAGAAAGCTTACGTAAGCGAGCTCGAGGGCGGAATTCTAACTTTCTTACCTTTGACCTGCCGCCAAATATGTAGTGGTAATGTTCTCCTCGGAGCCGAATTTTGGTTACGTTGCGGTAGCCAATATCAACGGATATCAGCCAACAGCGTGGGACATAGGTATTATAGTGCTCAAACGTCTGCGCGTATCACACAACAGCACACGAGGATTCTGTATTACCTCACTGGGCTCGCTTTTATAGTCTGATGGGACGAATTGACAGACAAGAACGGAGTGAGCCAACTTCCTGTCTCCGAGCAGATATAGACTTTCATTACAGAATAACTCAAGACCTCTATTTTTAACCGACTTCTAAAAAAGGAGGAGGTTCTCAATTCGATTCGTATATTATGTTACTTTTTTTTTTTTTTTTATGTTTGTTCACGGATATCTCCGTCGTTTATGAACTGATTTTGATGATTCTTTTTTTGTTGGACAGGAGATGATTCCAAAGGGGTCCCATTGTCAGCATGTCGTGATCTGATGATGGGATCTTAGAGAAATCGAGGGCAACCCTCAAATTTTATAGGCACATGTAATGTTTTTAGTGTGTTTTTCAAAGCTACACCAGTATTTACGTATTTTTATGTGGATGAGCTGATGATGGAAGGTCAACTCCTCAATGGTTAGGAGTTAAAGGATAATTCTTTCACTACTGTACACATATTCAGACTGCTAGTTATGATGTCAAGTGAGCTGTTGGAACGGAGATTTTTCAAAGGTGGTCCCATTGTCAGCATGTCATGATCTGATGATGGGATCCCAGAGAAATTGGGGGCAACCCTCATATTTTATTAATCGAGGCTACACAAGGATTTACGCTTGGTCGCAATAATTTTATGTGGTTGAGCTGATGATGGAAGGTCAACTCCTCAATAGTTAGGAGTTAAAGGATAATTCTTTCACTACTGTACGCATATTAATTCCTACCGCTAGTTATTGTGTCAAATGAGCTGATGATGGAAGGTCGTGACCCTCAATAGTCAGGAGAAAGGATCAAATTCTTGTTTATTATTAATAAGTTTTCCGTTTTAAGTAACCGTCGTCTCCTCATTCGAGAAACATTCTTGCTCGGTCTACCCATCACTTAAAATCGTAAAATAAAATAATTTTTAACAAAAAAAAAACCGACTTCAAAAAGTAGGTAAACTAAAAAGCAAAAAATAAATTTACTTCGCACAAAATAATACGTTTTTTCATTTAGTTAAATAGAAATTATTAAATAATTATTTTATAATTCTGAAGTCGGTGCCAAGTAAACAATTAATAACTCTGTATAGATAATATCAATCGTTCTAACAACTTTTTTCTGACTGAATATTAGTTATATTTCTGTGGTAAGTACTAATACTGGCACCGACTTCAGAATTATAAAATAATTATTTAATAATTTCTATTTAACTAAATGAAAAAACGTATTATTTTGTGCGAAGTAAATTTATTTTTTGCTTTTTAGTTTACCTACTTTTTGAAGTCGGTTTTTTTTTTTGTTAAAAATTATTTTCTCGAGAAGTGAACTCGAGACCTAAAATCTAGACTAAAAATCAGTAAATCCATGTGAAAAATGCTTATCTGTCGTTCTGTTTGTTGCAGTGAGCTGAAAAAGCTCTCCGAGGAAAGCTTGACGCGGCAGCCTGAGGAGGTGTTCGACATCATCTGTAAGCTCGGGGAGGGGTCATATGGAAGCGTCTATAAGGTTAGTCTTAAAATAAGAGGTTCGTCCTCACAGACCCGGGACGTGTCAGGGAAGGGTCTAGGCCGGAGCATATTAGTACTGAGATGATAGATAACAGTTTCATGTCATTGAGATTTGGTAGGTCTTTTCGAGGTGAACTTAGGCCCAATGTGCTGACTACGCCGTGTCTTCAACATCACTCGTAGTGACCGACCGTTGGGATCCATTTTATCTCTATTGACCTAAGAAAACTTTAAATGAGCACAATTTCTTTATACAACATTACTACCAATAATTAAGGTCGTTTATCGCACAGCAGCATATCGCGGCAGCTTTTCTTTTATGGCGTCGGCTATTTGGAACGTACTGTTACCTCCTGAGCGTGACTGTAAAACAGTTTCCGGTTTTAAAAATGTGTACAAAAAACATTTACTGGCAAAACAATGTAGTAAGTAAGATAATGAATTACCTGTGGTTTGCACGTATGTGCATGAAGTTATCTCAATGGCTTTCTTCTCGCTAGAGCACACAACATTACTTCTCCCAATCAAATACCTAAACTTATGAAAAACACCACAATTCTATCCTACACAAGTCACACACTCTTCTAACTATAAAAACACGACCTACATACAGTTTAAAACTATTTACACTATACAAACAATACGGAAGACACGGCACTTTGTTTTTAAATAGCTGGATAACAAATTTTATACAACAAAAATATGTATGGCTTGGACGTGTTTTTGAGAACCCCGCTCTTCCCCGAATTTCTTTGTTGTCAATTATTGTATATGGATGTCAAAAGCGTATGGGTGCGTTCCAGGTTTCACATATAATTTAATAATATATTTGTCAGCAGATAGTATTTGTTAATTTTGAAAATGAGTTTTATTAATGTTATGCTTTATTATTGTATAGGTTTAGTTGTAGTTGTTTAATATTAATATAATTAAGTTTTTTATCCTTAAATATATTGTTGATGGTGACACAAAAATTGTAAATTTAAATATTAGATATTATTTATTTATTTTTTATTATTTTTTTTTTTTCTGTTGTCACACTGCTTGCTTCTCATTCTCTGGGCGCATCAGAATTATCAGCGCTGCGGTGCTTTTTGGCGCTGCAGTATTGTGCTGAGATGCGTACCATTTCTGGCTTTAAGAATGTTTTTTTAAATTATTTAGTTTTAGACGTTATATTATTATGTATTTTATTTGCCAGAATAAATGATTTTTCTTTCTTTCTTTCTTTCTCTTTCTTTACCCATTCTTAAGTAAAGTCATTCATATAATTTATTTATACAAATGTATTGTTCTGTTTTAAATTAGCCAGCTTATTTTCCCTGAGTTATTTTTTCCTTCCTTCAAATTACTTAATACTTAAATGAAAGCTTGCTATCTGGTAAAACCGTTGCATGATGTCGGCGTCTGCTTCCAGAACGAAGCTTTCACTGCTTATTTTATTTATTTATTCAAACTTGTACAAAAGGGGGCTTAAATGCCTAGTGGCATTCTCATATCTTATAGGTAGATCAACAATAACAGTATATTACATAAATAAATTAGCGAAAAATCTTGTATTTCGTTCAATCAAGGATACTTCGTCATATTTCCCGTTATAATGGTAATGGATTTAATGACGTGATTGTGAATCTTAATAACTATATTCGAACAGTATGTTCAAACATAACATTTGGTCAACCAAATTCTACTATTATAAACGTATTCATTGATGGTGGTGTTAGATGCAACGCTTTTAGAACTCAATAAGAATGATTTCACGTTATAATTTTCAATTTACTAGTTAGATTTAGCCATTAGCTATCGGTTTGAGTTTATCAATTAAACCAACAATTATAATTCAAATCTTAGCGCCTAACCAATGCCACCCTTATGAAAAAGCAACATCTGGTGGCAAAACTTTCAGTTATCTTTACAATTTCTTATGCCCCTTTGCCTGGTGAAAACTATTCTCATATCTTATATAATTCCTCAACCTTAACTGGTATTGTCTGTCATTTCAGGCATTACATAAGGAGAGCGGGCAGGTGCTAGCCATCAAGCAGGTGCCGGTGGACACAGACCTGCAGGAGATCATCAAGGAGATCTCCATCATGCAGCAGTGCGACAGCCCCTACGTCGTCAAGTATTACGGCAGTTACTTCAAGAACACGGACCTATGGGTAAGACTTTATACCCGAACCGAGTCGTAATCTCTCTTTCATGATTTATTAGAAAGGTTTGACGCATCTAATACACCGCATGACCTTGCCATCCTTTACAACAAGTATAATTAAACTGTATACGAATTTGAAATTCACATTCTAGTCTGGTATTTCAAGAAAAAATATACGTGACGAATTTAGAACCCTCTCCTTTTGAGTCGGCTAAAAAGCAAAGGAAAGTAGTTATCAAAGGTTCCTATAGCATAAATGAAGTGTGTGTTCCCCGTCACTTCTTTATACTATGAATCGAAGTGTGTACTAGGTACTATACACATTTAGGTCAGCTGACGGACAGACAGCTTTTAATTGAAGGAGTCCGCAAGGCCGACCGATCGATACTCCTTACTTACTGCATACCTGTAGACTTGTAGAGGTGATCCCTCTCCAAGCTTGTCTATTACTTATTACAGTTATTACTAATTCAGGCGATTTAAACGTCTAGCCGTACCTTATTTATGTTGTTTAGCTTTTACAAAACTGTAACAAGTCTAGATATGCGTTTTTTTTCAAAATATTACATTTAGCACTTACCTCATCATCAGATTTTGCCCTGAACCTGAAAAAAATATTTTATAAATAACATTTTAAAAATTGTCAGATTGTAATGGAATACTGCGGTGCGGGATCAGTCTCAGACATAATGAGGCTACGGAAGAAGACATTATCAGAAGATGAGATAGCAACCATACTGTGTGACACGCTCAAAGGCCTGGAGTACTTGCACAGGCGGCGGAAGATTCACAGGGACATCAAGGCAGGGAATATACTGCTCAACACAGAGGGACATGCTAAGTTGGCGGACTTTGGCGTCGCAGGACAGCTTACGGTTAGTTACGATACTGTAAAGTCATATTAGCCCAAAATTAACCCATCATATTTACATTTCCTAAAGACTAAGAACATTAGAAATACTTAAAATTGGAAAAAAAAAAAATTACACATAAAACTTTTTCCACTTTGAACAAAAGTTTCATGACTATGTTGGACACTGGTATTTAGAGGCGACTAGTACACGTCGGCGCGATCAGCCAATGGTTGGTGAGCTATTCGTTAGGTCTCTCGCGTCCCCACTTTTTTCCTATCTTTATGGCAGTGGCGTGCACTGGGTCTGAGCTTAGGTAAGGCAGTTTTTTTTTATTAATTTTTCCAATATCCACACCACGTGATATGACGTCACGTGGTGTGGATATTGGAAAAATTCGAAATTCCCGTTAGAATGCTAGTCAACTTAATGAAACTGCGCTCCGCGGGGAAATGCTAGTGATACCCTACCAACCTTATAAGAAAGAAACATTATAATTATATTGGAACTCACCAGCCACCAGTAGTTTAGCTTTCAAATTTTCAAGGTTCTGAATACCAAGATTACGTTTTGCCGAAAATACCTACAGTTTGACGCAAGATTTCGGTCACTAAATATTATTTGAGGAAACTTGCTATTTTAAACTTTTAATAAACACACATTGTCAACACAAACCTCACGATCAAATAACATTTTAAAAACCAACGAATAGACTCATTAATGCAAGAACTACAGTTATTATAGAAACAAACAAATAAATAACGATATTTAAACTAAAATTGTTTCAAATTGAAAAAAATGCAAGAAAACAATAACAATTGTCAAATGTCAATGAAAAGCGGTCATTGCTCCGACTTTCATCCCGATATCTTAATTTTTGCGATACTATCGCTTTATCCGTACAAACCTGTCGTACAACTGATATTGCTCGAGTTTCATAATACAGGAACAATCATTTACACCTTGTGTAAAAAGTGCATTAACCCAAAAAAAATTAAAATCGAGCAAAACGTACACTACGAAATTAAATGTTTTAAATATTGTATTTTTGTTGTTTACTCTATTTTATCTTATTGAGATAATTAAACAAATTAAATATATTATTATGCATCATTTAATTATGAATTATTCTATTATAAAATACTGCTAAATATAAAGTTATGTATGGATATAAGTATCTAAATATGCTTATAATATCAAGATGGTAAAAACATTTTATTTTTCATATTGCACATCTTAAAAACTATCTATCTCATTTCAAAAAATGCTAATTCTAAAGTTATTCGCCTTCGCTTTGCGGGGTGCGTCGCGTCGGTCGGACGCAGGTCCTGCGGCATGACTCGGGTAGCGTAATTCATGTATGTGTGCAGTTCACAGACACGAAAATGTACTCAAATTGCTTACTACATGCAAACGTTTTTATTCGCTGTATCCTGCCGCTATATCTCGCAGGAGTTGGACGTGTATAAGCGCGTTGTCGGTTTATTAGCCGTGCTTGCGATTTGTTACTATTTTAAAGCGTTAGTTTTCTAGTAATCGTTCCACGATTTATTAATTATACTTTAGGTACTTATTGTTTACTCTTTGATGACCGAAATTATCCGTGATAGCTAGGGTAGGCAGTGCCTTTTGCCTTATATGGAGTGCCCGCGCCTGCTTTATGGCTTTAGGCATAATAAGACTCCGCTGCTACCTTAACATTAGACTCGTACACGTTTATTCGTTACATTTGTGCTGAATGTAACTTCGCCATGTCGGTTTGTCTCCTACTTAAGATAGGAACAAATGGATGAACGTGACGTCACGAAATGACGTATCATACAGTTGAGAAATTTAGGGTGCCGATAAGAGGCAACCGTAGCTGGATGGCTAAGAGTGGCTGCCAGGTGTGCAGTAAGGTCGCAGGTTCAAATCCTGCCGGTCCCATATCTTTTTCAACTGTTTCTTAGTATAATTTGCTAAGCATAGCTAAATGCTATAAAAATAATCAAAACATTAGACTCATTCCAAATGTTACATATTCCAGGACACAATGGCAAAACGCAACACAGTCATCGGCACCCCCTTCTGGATGGCGCCTGAAGTGATCCAGGAGATAGGATACGACTGCGTGGCTGACATCTGGTCGTTAGGTATCACGGCGCTGGAGATGGCGGAGGGGAAACCACCCTATGGGGATATACACCCCATGAGGGCAATCTTCATGATACCCACCAAACCACCACCTTCGTTTAGGTGAGAACACATAAACTTCATTATTATGCCCAGAAGTGTGTTGCGAACACCCAAATATCACCAGTTATGTATATGTCCTATGCGATAGGGGGTGAGCCAATCGCTATTGTCCGGGAACAATACTTGACTCTATTTATGGTACTAAGTACAGATGATATTACTCTTTTCAAGTTGATATTTTTCTTTGTCATAATTCAGTTTTTATTTTTATACAGTTAAAATTTATTACAATTGCTCTGTAGTCGTCGTGATAAAGACGTATAAGATCTGTAGTTACTTATAAAACCCCGCAATTTTATTCATTTATAATTGCAGAGAACCAGACCAATGGTCACCAGAATTCATAGACTTCGTGAGTCAGTGTCTAGTCAAGAACCCAGAAGAAAGAGCTACGGCCGAATTTTTATTAGCACATGAGTTCATAGGTGAGTTTAGTGCTCTTGCTACATTTTCTGTTCATGCTTCTGACTGCGCAGGCATTAGCGCTCTAAATTTCTTTTGGCGGATGGTTTGGTCGTCTATTTGTTGTGTTACTTTTGACAAAAAATCAATAAATCAAACAAATCTATAACTTCGCTCACGCAGGCAACTTTTTTAAATCTCCTCTTTTTTAAGGTGTTGAATATAGAATAAAATATTATAACTGGGTATTCTTTACATATACAATAAGAGAGTAATGATACGTAATGAATGGCTAGACAGCATTGATGGATCATGTGTTTTCGAGTGTCATTGTACGCTGCAGGTAACGCGAAGCACCCGAGCATCCTGAGCACGATGATAGCGGACGCGCGGGAGATCCGGGAGTCGCAGGCATTCCGCAACGCGCACATGACCAACAACGCCAAGACATTCCAAGCGGTAACTATATGCTTTAGTATTCATTTCTTTTTCCCTTTTTTGCGAGGAATATTTATCTGCAGTCGCTCTGTATGACAACATATTGGTCGAATTCTAAGGTTTATGAATATTCGCTTGATGTCATTGGTAAGAGGTGTGATTGTTGGAGGCTTGTGTGATATCATAAACCTTCGAAATCTGTTATTTTTCTTGTAGCTTGTTAGTTACAGCTGGAGAAAATAATCTAGAAACGTATTTCTTTTTACTGACATCATTGTCAAAGTAATGACGTTTTATTTAAATAAAGCACGATTGGTTCAGCTTTCGAAGATTTTAAATTGTTACTAAATATTAGATGTTGTTACGAGTAAGTTCCATATTAAATAGATTGTAACATTTCTAAAATATTGAAAAAAGTCATTACAAAAAATATGCATGGTAAATATCTTGTGATATCAAATATTTAGTAAGAAAATATTCCATGTTTAGTCTCAACAAATTCAAATTCAAATTCAAATTCAAATCATTTATTTTCATAGGCCCCAGGAGGCGCTTGAACACGTCAAAACATTACAAAAAAATGATATAAAAGTAAATAATAAATAATACTAAATTATACTAATTACAATGATTTGAATAACCGGGGCTCAGATTAATTTTAATCAAACTGTTTAGAATCGAATTAAAATCAATCTAAGTACCAGCTCCGATGGGTATTGCATTATGAGAAGAGCTGGTGAGAAACTCATGTGCACCATCTTTTAAAATGAAAAATATAACAATATAAAAGTACATAAAAAAATCACATAAGAAGAGCAATTCATTTCCAAATACTATTATCATTTATGTAGTCTGAAATACTATAGTAAGCTTTTTGACATAATTTAGTTTTAACATATTTTTTAAATTTACCTATTGATAATTCTATTGCGTCTAAAGGAAGTTTATTGTAAAAGCGTATACATTGACCTGGAAACGAGTTAGAGATTTTATGGAGCCTAGTAGTGGGCACAGCGAGTTTGTTTTTGTTCCTTAGATTTAATTTATGGAGATCACTATTTTTCTTAAATTTCGTTTGGTTTTTGTGAACGTACATTAAATTTTCGTAAATGTATTGAGAATGTAACGTCATAATATGTATCTCTTTAAATTTATTTCTTAGTGTCTCCTTGGGACTCATCATATAGATAGCTCGAATAGCTCGTTTCTGGAGCACAAATATTGAATCTATATCCGCGGCACTACCCCAAAGCAATAAACCATATGACATTATACTGTGAAAATAGCTAAAATAAACTAAACGCGCAGTGTCAACATCGGTCAGTTGACGAATTGTTTTTACGGCGTAAGCTGCTGAGCTGAGTCTACCAGACAACGTTTCTATATGTGGGCCCCATTGTAATTTAGAGTCTAATGTTATACCAAGAAAGACAACCTTATTGACCATTTCCAATTCCTCATTGTCCATCACCACACTAGTTTTGACTTGCTTAACATTTTTTGTAAAAAATCTAATATATTTTGTTTTACTACTATTTAAAAGCAAGTTATTAGCACTAAACCAGTTCACTATCTTTGATAAAGCATTGTTTACATCGTCAATTACTGATTGTTGTCTTTTTACCTTAAAAACTAAAGAAGTGTCATCCGCAAACAATACTATCTCATGATTATCCTTAACAAGATGAGGTAAATCATTAATATACAAGAGAAACAGGAAAGGCCCTAAAATAGAGCCTTGTGGCACCCCCATTGCTACAGCTGATCCATGCGAACGCTTTCCATTGACATCTACTCTCTGAATCCTATCGCTTAGATATGAAGTAAGAAGATCCAGAGCGATGCCTCTTATACCGTAGTGGTGTAACTTCTTGACTAGAGTTTCATGCTGCACACAATCAAAAGCCTTAGATAAGTCACAAAACACCCCATAGGCATCCCGCGACTCTTCCCAAGCCTCAAATATGCATTCCAGTAATTTTACCCCAGCATCACATGTTGACCGTCCGCGAGTGAAACCGAATTGTTTAGTGTGCAACAGATTGTTTTCATTAAAATATTTAAGTAACTGCGCGAGGATTAATTTTTCAAAAATTTTACTAAACGTAGGTAGCACCGATATTGGTCTGAAGTTTGTGGGGTCTAATGTACTACCTGATTTAAACAATGGAATGACTTTACTTAATTTCATTAAGTCAGGAAACACACCACAATCAATACATCTATTAAATATCACGATTAAATCAGGTGCAATAATGTCAATCAACGAATTTATAATATGTACAGAAATGCCCCATAGATCAGCCGTTTTCTTAATATTAATTGATTTAAACGCGGCTTTAAAATCAGACAAATTAACATGATGAAAATCGAAATTATTGTAAAACTCAGGCACATTATCTTTAAGTAACGACTCGGCAACGGAGGAGGAAGAGCCTAAAGCACTAGTTAGAGAGACAGGAAAAGCAGTAAAAAATCCTTCAAAAGCACTGGCAACTTCTAAATCTGACTTGGTTACTTGACCATTGATACTTAACTTAAAGTCTGAATTTTTTGATCTAACCTTCCCAGTCTCTTCATTAATAACCTTCCATGTGGCTTTAATTTTATTACTACTGTTTTTGATTTTAGATTTAATAAATGTAGATTTGGCAATTTTACAAACGCGTTTAAAAATCTTCGAGTATGATTTGACATGTTCTTTAAACTCTTCACTGCTATTAAATTGTCTTTCATAGTATAAAATGTACAATGTTTGCCTACTCTTATGGATACCTGCGGTTGCCCAGTCACCAAAGACAGGACTACTAGTAACAGTAATCTCCTTGGAAGTAAATATTGAGTTAAAATCGCGAAGAAATGAATCAAAAAACGAATTATACATAACATTAGGCTCTATGTCATTATCTAAGAAAGGCAAGTTATTAGCTAGGTTAACTCTCATACGTTCAAAGCGACTAGCTGTTACTGGTACAGAAGTAATTTTTTTCCTAACTACATTTTTACTTTTTATTTTAAAACTTATCATTTGCCCAGAATGATCAGAATCTAGTTTATTAATAATACTTCTGTGAGTTGGACTAATATCTGTATAAATATTGTCTAAGCATGTAGCCGTGGTGGCACTTATTCTAGTAGGCTCCATAAATAAGTTTATTAAATTATGGGATTTAAAAAGACTCAAAATTTGACATGATGCAGTTGTATTAACTAGAATATTAATATTAAAATCTCCACAGACTAAAATTGTTTTACCCAAATTATTTACTCTGCATAGGGCTTCATCCATGATTTCTAAAAATAAATTAAGGTCTGCGGAGGGAGGTTTATATACGCATATAATAATGAACTGCTCTAATTGTACACAGGAGAGTTCTATGGAACATTCTACAGAGAGGGACACAATATCTTTCCGTTCTTTAAATTTAAGTTTCTTATTAAGTAAAATTAGGGACCCCCCATGTATTGTGTTGACCCTGCAGAATGAACTACCAACCTGGTGGTTGCTGAAATTAAACATGAGCTGATGCCCCTTAAGCCAATGCTCAGTAACACACATAATACTAATATTTTCAGATTTCATGAATAATTCCAGTTCTAGTTGCTTACCTAGATTTAAACAACATATATTTTGATGCACCAGGTTTATATTTTCGTTTGTATTGTAATTAGTACATTTTTGTGGGTGTATTGACATATAATTACTATTTGATTCTGCAGCTAAATTTATCAATTGTACATGTAATAAATTAGAGCTAGAGGTTGCTACCTCTGTTGTCTCATGAACTAATTTAAATGATTGCATATTTCAGAATTAATATGAGAATTAGAAATGTCAATATCATTAATATTAATAATGTCAGAAGTACCCTCAATAGAGGCTAAGTTATAATTCATGTCATGATTCAAATAATCATTCGATAATTGCATGTCATTAGTCTGCTCAATAGAAGCAGATCCGTTAGTAGCCAAGTTCTTGGCTGTAATGTCAATAAAATAGGATAGCGAAATTGCTATCTGTCGCTTAAAACTAGCAGAAAGGTAATAGTTACCTTTAGTCAAATATAATTTGCTGCTAACAAAACTGTTAGTATCAATCAAATGAATACTATCATTATATGTACTTATAGTGTGTAGTACATTGTTCAACTTATATCTAAGATTATTTTCCGCATCTGACAGGCTCCTACAGTAGGGGAATGTGAACAAAATTATACTACTTAAACCTAGAGATAATAAATTATCAAAATAATTAACTAAATCCTTTTTGGTAACATTACCCCTATTTTCCACTAAAATAATCAGATTTCTATAATTACTGAAGTTATAACTTAAAATTCTTTTCATAATAAAATCATATGTTGCAGATGGTAAGCAATGGTTAACAACTGATTGTCCCTTAACAAGAGAATTCAGTTTTGAGCCCATATGTTTTCCAATACCATCACTAAACATAATAGTACTTTGTGCATCACTTGGTGTACAACATGTTACATCAATTGATGCACCTAATGACTGCTGAGTCCTAACACTAGTATGAGAGCCATCACACAAGTTCTTACTATTGTCACAGCAAACTAAGGGAGCACTCACTGGCTGTGGTGAACTAGAGCGAGCGCACTGACATGAATGGTTGTTAACAAGTGAATTAAAGCGCTCTGTGTTGTCATTACTTAATTTCAAGAGATCATCCATGGCCTTTGAATACTCATTAATCTCTTTAAGTGATAAATCATATTTATTTTGAGTTGACTTCAATGATTCTGTTAAATTATCAATTCTCAATTGTAAGGCCTGTGTGTCAGCATCATACTTAATCCTGCTATTTTCTAATCTTAATGTACTTAATTCTAAATCATCAAATAATTCTACCTTTTCTTTGCTAAATTTGGCACATTTGGATACTAATTTTTGATTTTTAATCAATTTCTGTGTTTTTCTAATATACCTGTTAATTTTTACATATTTTTTCAGTTTATTCCTGCCACAATTTAACAGACACACTGACTGATTTTGTTTTAGAGTTTCATTACTTAAGTCTACAATAGGATAACTGAAAGTGTCAGTGTGTGTTATTGTAGAAGAAACCAACTGCGGAGCACTCTCTACTAACTCACTAAACAAACTTATATTTTCCTGCACGGTGATGTTGTGGGCATCCTCTTGCAGTTGCGAGATGTGTAGGTGTGCCTCTCGGAGCTCCTGCTCCAAGGTGGAGATCCTTGCAAGGGCCTGCTCGTACTCATCACTGCAGCGATCAAACTTATCAACTAAATTTTTGAGAGTGTCCCGTTCCTCAACAATTAAACTAAATTCTACATGTAAAGCAGTCATGTCACCTTTTAATTTAGAGTTAGTGTTTAATAATTCAATGAGTTCTTTCTCATTGTCCTCTCTTTCACTGTGTAACTGCGCACACAAATCCTTGGTAACTTTTAATTCTTGCAATGTTAGTTGGAGTTTTGACTCCTCCTGACGTGACAAAGCTCTGCGAGTCATCATTATAAGGTAAAAAGTATAAAACAATTAAATAAATTACAGTTATTACCAAGGATTTGCGTAGAATTATTTATTTTTCAAGTTAACGGGTAGGTTGTATGACACTATTAACGATTGATTTTAAGTGGTCAAAAATTATGAATTTACAACTTTCTGTTAATAATAGGTTCAAATAGTTATCGAAGGCACTGTGTCCATGAAAAAATTAGTAGCTTAAGTTATTTATTAGCAAAATATGCACTAATTCACTTGCGGTACCGGTAACCTATACCCACCTGTCACCTTGTAATTAAACACTCACAAATTCACAATTAATTAATTATATACGTATAAATATTAATTATACTCTTCCTTTTCACTATCACAAATGATTATAATGGAAATGGGCTAAGAAAACTTGAAATAAATTAATAATTTAAATAAAATATAGCGGAACAAACAAGATCAGCTGTTAGCCCTAGTGTTGCCAGACGCGGAATTTTTCAGACAAAGAACAACAAAGAAGCGAATAAGCGAAGTATCATCTGCAAAAAGTACTATATCACAAAAAATTGCAATTGCAGAATGGTAAATCCTTACTAATATTATAAAGGCGAAAGTTTGTATGTATGGATGTATGGATGGATGTTGGTTACTCTTTCACGCTAAAACTACCGGGTCGATTTCGATGAAATTTTGCACACATGTAGCTTATAGTCTGGATTAACATATAGGCTACTTTTAATTGACATACCACGCGGGCGGAGCCGCGGGCGGAAGCTTGTCATTAATATACACTACACAGAGAAACGGACCGAGAATTAAGCCCTGTGGCACGCCCATTGAGACAAGTAATCCGGAGGACCTAATTCCATTGATATCAACTCGTTGAACTCTGTCACCAAGGTTAGAGACAACCAGATTAAGTGCAATATCCCTGACTCCATAGTACCTGAGTTTTCGCAAAAGCGTTTGATGTCCAACGCAGTCGAATGCTTTGGATAAGTCATAGAAAACTCTTGCCGTAGGAGCCCAAACTGAAGTTACTGACATGATTCTCGACTCTAACACACTAGTCACACACCTATCAGTTAGGTAGTCCTGTAGCCACAAAAGTGCGTTCCCCTAATTCCCAAGTTCTCTAGGCGAGTTAATAGGATTGGAATTGATACGGTATCGAACGCCTTTTGTAGATCCAAGAATACCCCTACGCACTTGTCTCCTTATCATGAAGCTCTGTGTTTTTAAAAGAAAGTTGTAAAACAGCATCATAAGTGGAATGGTTTGCACGAAACCCATGTTGGTTAGGGCTAAGAAGTTTATTGCACTATAAGTAATTTATTAAACACTAGCTGACCCGGCGAACTTCGTACCGCCTTAGCGTAAATTTGATGCACTACTTTATTTTGTATAGCTGACCTATCTTATGTATGCGCACCTATTCAATTTGATCTGGAATCTATAATATCCCCCATATAAAAATGAATACTTTTTTTTTTTTTTGCCGTAACAACCTTGTACAGAGTATTAGAAAACTACAAAAAAAAATATCAGCCAAATCGGTCAAGCCGTTTTTATGCCAAGTCGTGACAACGGAAAACGGGTTTCATTTTTATATATTGACTTGTCCATAATTTATTCAAATACTTCAGAAAGGGTACTTAAAAGAGAAATTGGCCTAGTTTGTCGCGAGAGATTTATCACCTGATTTATAGATGGGACAAACAATAGCGTATTTAAATACTTTAGGGAAAGAGTCATGCTCAAAATTAAGATTAGTCAAATATGCAATAGGTTCAGCGAGGCATTGACAAAAGGTTTTAAAATGGATACTATTTTATCTAACCCTGGCGCACTATATGTTTTAAGGTTGTTTATTACATTAATAACCTTAGTGGGATTCGTCAAATATAGGGCTATGTAGTGTAAGGGTGCATCTGTTTTTTTAAATATCTTGGCTAAGGTATAACCATCTGCATTGAGTTACTGCAGTGTTTGATTGGCAACGTTTGATCCCTCTGATGTAAAAAAAACTTGAGAGGTTTCAAGGGACACCCGGATGGAACGAAGTTCACGACTCGGTTAGCACACACGCCGCACGCCACGGTCGTTACATTTTTTGGTCTTAATTTTTTCCGTCTAGCCCTTTTGCAACGTGCGATAAGGCTCTCCGTTTCAACAAAATGTTAACTTCGTCCTCGTTAATAGTTAAACGTGTGCGTGAATAGTTGTGACATCGAGTATCGTCCTTGGCAGGGCGACGCCGGCTACGAGGACGCCACCATGAAGCAGCGCGACGGCACGCTGGTGCCGGCGCGCGACGCCGCGCTGCCCGAGCTGGAGCTGGAGCTGGCCACCATGCTCGTCAACGACTCCGACGCCGACCTGGCCACCATGAAACGTGAGTGTGAGCCGCTAAGCGCAGGGACCGATATAACATTGTCGTACGAACCCACACGAAATTAATCAAATGAACTATGTAAGTTGACAAAAGCAGCGGTTAAGAGGCGAAGCGAAGTGTGTGAAGTCTACCGATCCGCACTTGGCCAGCGTGATAGGCTATGGTCTAACCTATCTCATCATGAGTAGAGCCCGAACCCAGTAGCGGGACATAGGTATTAGATACAGGGCTGCTATTATTATTATATATAGTTTGAGTTGAAAGTATGTATCGTTACTTCCCTCAAAAACAGAGCGGGAGACAGAATAATGCCAAATATAGACAAAGCGTCTATACGGAAAGAGTGGAAGCACCACGGACAGTTACAAAACTATAGGGCTTAAATTTGATTGCTATAATAGTTATGTCAGGAACGGCTAAATTCACGGCAATTTATTCCGTTCGACACAAGATGCTCTAGTATACCACCTCTGATGTGTTTGTAAGTTATTTAACATAACATAACGTTCGTTATGTCAAAGACAACTAATAAGGTGGGCGGTTTGCTCGCACTCAGACGTAGAACATGTACATAATGGTGAATCAACTAACTTAGTAGCCTCAATAGCTACTTAATATTTCTCGATTTACTTGAAAGTTACATCATTAAACATTTAATCAGTTTATACCACAAATACCTAAATAAAATTAAAATACCTTCCTAATGACAATGAAAAACTTATTCTCCGACGAATTGTTGTCGGCATTTAAAATTCATAGCTGATTGCATAGCATTTGTCGTCCATTTATTTCACAGGAATAAAAAGGCATAAGCTAAACGTAATATGTTAACTAATTCCAGGTCACGACACAGATCCAATGGACACAAACCGACCGAAGTACCGTCCCTTATTCCTGGAGCACTTCGAGAAGAAGGAGGTCAATCACCTTAACATCGGCGCCGCCACCAACGGCACCCTCACCTCACATATCAGACTGCCCGGGGATGACACCGTCAGGTACACTAACAAATAATATACAGGGTGTAAATTAAATCCTACCATAGCCTACTAGTGATTCTGAAAGACTGCGAAAGGTTTTCGTCGTTGAGTCGTACGCATATTTAAACACTGTATTGTACATATTTTACTAACTACTAATTTGGATGCATGTAGAAATCATTGGGTCAAACTAACTTCTTAGGAATAATATTTGTTCTATGCGGTCGAATTAAGAATCATTAGTAAAAACTCGTATTTACCTTCTTCAGTAAGCTATCGACTGCAATATCCCCAAATTCCTAGAGTGAACTGATATCTATCTTTATGACGTCACCGTACATCCAAATGCATATCCCCGCCCGCCCCCTTCCGAGCCATAACGGCGTGTTGTTGTTTGCAGCGTGGAAGGCTCGGCGGACAGCGAGGCCAACCCCGCGCTGGCGCTGCACCGCGCCTTCGTGGAGGAGGGCAACTTCGAATTCGTAAGTCAACTGCACGTCGTCACTCTACTAGCCATCCCTCCTACAGCTGCCACGGCTGCCACGGCCGCCACGTCTGCCACACACTGCCGTAAGATGCCATCCGACTCTGGCATGATTGGCATGACATGACTAACGGATGAACTACTGGAGCCCTAATAAGCGGTAGCGGCAGTGCAGCGTGTAGTACGAATAGATAACGCTACGGTAAGTGCGAGCGTGAAAAAAGGTCAATTCCCGGCTTGCGAGAGAGAGGGCTCGCTTGCACCCAGCGTTGCGTTATCTATTCGAATTAAACCGCTGCCGTTTGTCTAGAGGGGCTGAAGAGCTAATACTTTGTGGTTGGTGCTACAACTAAAATTGACAGCAAATTGTTGAAGGTTTAGTATGACATTGAAAGGGCAGTTTATAAATATGGATAACAAATAAATTGCTTACATATTTGTTAAGTAAATAGGTTACTAAACTTACCTATGTGGTTTGAAGGCTGGCCTGGTAAAATAGTTGCGAAATGGTTTCTTCCTATTGACTGTAAATAATAAACATGTATTTTAAAGCTTTTGGTGTTTGTGTGAAAATAAAACGTAGATTTTAGCGGTGATCTAAAAAAAATCTTGTGGTATCTCTCGTATTAACCAAATTGTATTTGTTTCGTTTTTCCAATTGTAATTGAGGTCGTCGCAAAACGTATTTTCCGATAGTAAGCTATTTATTTATGTATATCGTCTTCTTTAATTATATTAATATAAACATTTTATTTCCATGAGTGAGTGAAGTATTTGATGCAAAAACAAGAGTAGATGGAATTTGACACTATCGTTACGCTCTAAACAGTTTTACAGTCCCTGGCTCGAATTAGAAATGTCTATTTGTTTAGTGTAGTAATGAACGGTTCGTCCTCCCGCAGCTGGCGTACCTGCCGGTGGCGGAGCTGGAGGCGCGCATGTCGCGGCTGGACGCGGAGATGGAGCTGGAGATCGAGCAGCTGCGCGCGCGCTACAACCGCAAGCGGGAGCCCATCCTCGACGCCATCCACCTCAAGCGCAAGCGCCAGCAGAACTTCTAGCGCCGCCCGGCGTCTGATGCCAACGTTTGCTTAGTGTTTACATATTCTAGCAATCTTCAGAAACTGTGGACGTTCAAAACTGCGTCGTAAGTTTCTAGCCTATGACAGTTGAGCTTTTTTATATTTAAGGCATGTGCCTATTTCACCTTAGGAACGTTAGACTTCCGACTGAAGCTAAATAAAATATTCAAGTTCGATCTGTTTCAGTTAAAATGTACAGCTGATATAAAGTTTGAATAGAGAATTGAATATTGAGACTGGCAATATCTTTGGTGATTGATAAATTAAAATGAAGGATTTAGGAACAACTGATATTGGTAAGAATTATTTGTTGAATAAACGTAAATTATTAAGAGGTTACCGTTGTTACTTAATCTATCTTTAATGGATCTGTTCTTTTTTTAAATATTTTTAATAACAACACAATTTCTTAATATTGTACAGTTATTCGACGAGCAACCTCATGAAGTGTGATGTTAGATAGATCGGATGAATGTCTGCGTGGAGTCTAAAAATATCACTGTAATGTACAAACTTTTCTTGCGTCTATTTATTATACTATGGAACTCGTCCTCATCTCGTAGGCGACATAATGTAACATTAAAAAGTTAATACGTCATTTCAGCCGCCATTTTAGGCGACTCCCACGTGAGATCGCATACGCCTCACGTGAGGTCAGCCTTAGTCGGTCATGAATTAAATTTTCAAGTATTTATCGCGCTCATTCAGCTATTTCATTAGGTGCTTTTTCCTTTGAAATGGTGCCAAAATTTGACACAAGAATATTGTGTTTGTTCCTAAATTTTCCCTCTATCGCATTTACAAGGTATACTTAAATTCGGCCTACATCTTTTTTGGAAATTTTGAAATTTATCTCGTATTGCTGGCCAAATATCGTGCCATTTAGAGAGCCAAGTCAATGATATAGAATATAGCAATATATAGCAATAGACAGAAGTTACATACTGATGACAAACTGAGAGGAATGTACGATTTTAAAGCGTTACCAAAGAGAATGTAATTATTAATAATGATATCACGGCATATATAAATGGAGGTAAGGAATTTTTGGAGTGTAAATATTAACGGACTATATTATGTGTAGGCGTTAGCGGGTCACTGGCCCCGTACGAGAAAATAAAACGATAAATGGCGTGGAATCGCGAGGCAAATAGGGCGTGGCGCGACGAGCGACATGCGCTCTATCTCGATGCCTTAGGGCGACTGCTCGGTGCAGCGTCCACAGTCCGCCGCCCCCCGCACCCCGCGGTACATCGCCTCGCTTTTATTTTTTAGAACGTAAAAGAACAAAATATACATTCAAATCTTTTTAAAAATAGAGTGACACAGCTTATTCTAATGACTTATTCTAAATTACGAATTTTCATACTGAGAAGCATGAGGCGTGCATCACAACGGCAACAATATGTAAAGAACAGCATTTTTAACTACTAAGAATCCTTGTAATATTTTAAAATAATAGCTTTGCTATGATTTTTCATGCCCTGATCCATGGCTGAATTGGCAAAGCACCTGGGGCGTTTACCCAGGGGGTGCAGGTTCGAATCCTGCTGGATTCTTATTTTTCAACTTTAATATTAAATAAAATACTAAGAATCCGTAAATTATACGTCTGACAAGTAATTTCTTCATGAAATATTCAGTCTACAAGAGAATATATTTTGTTGTTAATTTTGCTTACCTCTGTTTATTTACCGTTACTATAAAATCATCCATTAGTACGTAACTTCTATCTTTTGTTAATCACTGTGTCACAACGAACAATATTATAAAAATCAAGACTCAATGTCGCGCATAACTCGAGTCTCGTGCTAGCCTTGTCTTCCTCACCGTGAAAGACAAAGACAGCACGAGTCTACGTGACGTGTCAGATCGCGGGCGCACCCGCGGGATAGTGTTAGCGTAGCTTGTTAATATAGATAGTTACTTAGGGTAGTTCGAACGTAAGGACACGTAAGGTTGCTGAAACATATCTTTTGAGCGGATTGGGGACACTTATGACAATGGGCTGTGTAAAAACATGATCCCAAGCTGAGATAATGGCTATTTATTGGAATAAATATTTCAATTAAATGCTTTCGGCTCATAATAACATAAGTCGTCGTCTCCTAGAAGTGTATTTTCTTCATTTAATATATATTATAACTGAGATTATGGAAAATATTCTCACATGAGGAAAAGCTTTGAATATCGTTTCGGGATCTCGTAAGAATTTCTCATAGTTAAATTATTGATCTCGCTTAGAAGAATTTCATTAGACCTTTTAAATAAAACGATCTCAGAAAGTGCTCGAAACCAAAATATTTTCTAATTTCAACTGATGACTGATGTTATCTTCGAGTTAAGTTTTTCATAATATCTATAATTAAAGAAAATACACTCCCGCGATGTAGCATACTGTATTAAAATTCATGACAATATTATTTGTAGATATGATTAGTATTGTATTGTAACAAACGTTAATTAGACGTGCCGTTGTGTTCCGTTTGGTGTATTGCGTTTCAACTCTTTATCATAAGTTCCTTATGTTTTAGATCTCAGATGTATCTCGCATACTGTATTATATGTACGTATATATTGTAATTAGATAATTATTCACTCAATTTGTACATTGTTTACGACTTTGTAGTAGGTTGTGAGATGAATTTAATGAAAATAATTATACAAGATATGAATTTTTCAATAGAAATGAATGGTTTGGTGTGGACACGTGCTGAGTGCAGATATCCGTAATTGTACGGACGTGCACGGACAATTATCGTGCATGGCTGTTCATAGCTCTGCACGTTGCCAGACTATACCAATTATATCAGTAATACTAATATCCAACGATCGGGTTTCGATCCCGTATATTTTTCGTGTGCCGTCTGTTTCTCATAGTAAGTTTTGTAGCAACAATTCCTTTAAGGAAATTCACTTTATTCTCACGAGATTTATGAGATTATTTCTACATTGTAATAATGTAAAATAACTAGCAGATATGAATAGCGTTAACGTGTGTACTGAGCTGGGCATGAATAGCGTCTGTTTTAAAGTAACTCTTTTGCCATAATTATAGAGTATTTTGCGAATTAGTGATTCAACATCATCGATTAATAAAATTAACTTACAAAATATTAGAAGTGCCATTAAATATATGAAGAAACCATAGTATTTTCGTACTCCAAGCAATAGTTGTAAATTAAAAATCTATATCTTTTGGTGTATTATTTATAAAGATCGGCGATATATTTTTTGTGCCATTGAGGAACACAGATAGTGAGTGGTTGTTATGTAACGAATAGGAGGAGTGTTAGCTTTTGGACATTAATTGTTTTCTACTTCGAAGTGCGATGCTGTCGTATTATGTAGGAAGTATAAGTTCGCTTTGAGTCTGTAAGCTTTTGCGTCATTTTAGACTAAAAATGAAGCATATTTTTACCTCTATGTATTTTTGAAACGAAAAGAAACATTGTTTTGAAAAATTCAAGGGTCAGTAACGTTTCTTGTGCAATGACTTTAATATTTTGCATTTCTTTGCAATGATTATATTATTTTTTCTAGTTGATTTCAATGTGCAATGATGTAAATTATTTTTCTATGCATTTCAATATCGATCAATTTAATGACAATGAATAATTCTTTATATATTTTTCAGTTCCTTTTGTTATTTACAAGTTACGATAATTTATTTTTATTTGAAGTGTGTCACAGCTGATTTAGTTATTGTACTTTCTGTACTATTACTTTCTGATTCATCCGAACAGTCGGCTTATACCTAAATATTGGCAGAGAAAATTCGTCTTTATAAAATGTACAGGGTAAAATTATATTAATGCATTACTGACTAAATTCGCTTTTGCGCAGTTATGCTTCGTATATTCTGTTCTAATATTTATCGATTTTTACTCAAAATTGAGAAAAAAATGTAATCATACTAATTTTTGGAGAAGTTATTATAATATTTTTAATTTTAAGTACTGTAACTACAAATTTAGGTTATAAATAGGAAGCAATGTGAGTGACAGGGATAGCAATAGTCGTCTTTATTTAGAAGACCAATTCGCTATTGTTGGCATTCGAGTGTAAATTGTATCTAATTGAAAATGTTCTCAATATCTGCGGGAATAGAGTGCTATTTAGCTTATATTGGGTTCTCGCAAATAAATTGTATTTGTAAAATAACTGGTGCTCAATTGTACAAAAACTGCTTAACAAGTAGATAATAAACGTTACCTTTAAATTGTCGCAGATATTAACAATATGGAAATATGTTTATCAATTAGTGCAATACAATTTATTTGCGGGATTGCCAATCTGAAATGTGCGTTGTGACGTTTTGAATAAGGTGCGCTGTGGGACAAGGAGTCGTTGTTGAGGAGATCCGTTGCGTTTGTCCTGGTTTGTTGTTGGACGAACGCGACGCTTCGATACGTTGATTGTGTGTTTTATCAAACCGTTTGTGTGCCACTACATCATGAACATTCGTGAGCGAGTATTTATTCGTAAAAGTCCCGCGAATGACTTGAGCTCGAGGTGAATGTTCCATCGCATTCAATGCTCGCTTAATTTTTGTAATACGACTAAAATATGTCATAAAAAGGCCTATTTTTTGCAATAAATATAACTTCTAAATAAGTTTCTAAACTGAAGATACATCGAAAATGATTAAGTTTATTACATGTGTCGTTGTATAATATAAGTATGGTGTGGTGGCACACAAGCTATCGCCTTGTGTATAATAGTTTGTTGTAGAGTACGACGGAAGTGCACTTTGTAATTCAGTAGCCTATTGAAAGTGTTAATAGCATACGCATTATATTTTTGGACAACAACTCACTCAAATAAAAAGATAAATTCATTATAAAAACATGTTTTATTTCTCGTTTAACGAAATACAGCGGTTCTGTCAAGCCTTCACATGATATACATAATACTTTAGAAAATTCATTACGACTTCAGCTTTACTAAACATCAAAACAAAGTAACAAATTTATATTATTTAACTAGTTCTTTAGATTCGTAAACCAATTACGTTTGTTTCGTAAAATAAACAACCAAAAATCACAGATAACATAGACTCGTATCTAAAACGCAGAAAAGGGCTTGCTGCATTAAAAAAATAATGTAATAAAAGAAACTAAACCACGAGGATATATTGCAAATGTGTATGGAAGGATTTTTATCATTGATTTGTTTTTTCCAAATATTTCAAAGAAAAGTATATCTAATCCACTTACCCTAAGGGTCGACACACACCAAAAGCGCGTCGAAGCGCAGCGAATCGAAGCGCAGTTTCAGTGTTATATGAATTCCAACTCTATTCTCACCACCATAATACTCATTATCGCATGAGAAACTCAAACGAGTCGCGCGGATGCCCGCGGCGCCGCGGGAATTCCGGCGAATTCCATAGTAGTAGTAGCGTAGAGCTTCTCATGCGATATTATAGTTGTGAGAATAGAGTTGGAATTCATATGACACTGAAACTGCGCTTCGATTCGCTGCGCTTCGACGCGCTTTTGGTGTGTGTCGACCCTAATACTTGTGAAAATACTTCAGTGCTTCGTTAAAATCACTTAGTTCGGTGGGAAGACCTTTTGGGGACGATACCCTAGCTAAGGCATTAAATCTAATGAGTAAATAATAGTGCGAATCTAAAAGTTACCTTATTACAGCTACGTAAATTGCTTAAAAAGGAACATCATGATTTATAAAATAAACGCTAAGAGATTTCTATCCTTCGAACACAGTTTAACAACGGTTATCTGTAGACTATTAAGGACCATTTACACGATGTCAGTCATCTTTTGTTTTATCATCGGAACGAACAAAGCAAGCACGCGAATTGCTTTGCAAAAGATGCATAGTCTAAATAGCCCTTATGATACATATCATACTGTAATTGGGAGCGAAAATAATCGCTACATACTAGCTTCGTTCCATCAATTACAATATTTGATATATCTGTTATGTACAGGGTCGATGCGACATTTATTAAAACTAAGCATCCATACAAGGTCAGTATTAAAAAAATATTACGGAAATTTTTAAGTGCACGATTGGCGTAATGGTTTAGCGGTCGGCTCGCCGCTTTTAACTGTGCTGGTTCGATCCCCACCTGGAACAAATCTTTGTGTGATTCGCAAAGATTAGTTCAGACTCTAGATGTCTGTGTGTTTGAAATGTATGTTTGTGAACACCCCCGCGACACAGAAGTTATTCCTAATGCGGGACGCCGTGGTTTCAATAAATATCGCTATGTTGCATTAACCCTGTATGTGTTTTGTCTACAGGAATTATTTACAAATACCTACTTCATCATCATCTTTTAATAATAAGAACCGTTTATTTGTGGGCATACCCACAAAACATTAACTAGCTAATTTAGGCTTACATAATACTAACTCGTTCTACGCGTAGAGGTACTTTACAGTATAGTAGAGAGTAGACTTTTATAACTTTACAAATTAACACAGGATATTTTACACAGCAAAAATTGTCAATAAAAAATGACTACACAATCATACACATATTTGGTATCTATTTTTGCTTAGCCTTATTTAAAGTTTTTATAATACAATCGGACAAACGGGACAAATAACTGTGGGATTTTCAAATATATAACTTTATTCTAATTTTATCGTATTTATCGCTATTTTACTTCAACGTTAGTAAGAGTATCATGACTACTTATAAGCCAGGATGTACCTAGATCTGTTGACAGTGGAAAGCTACCTACATTTACATGTGATGCCAGACAGATCAGTTTTCATTCATTTGCTGTACTGTGTGTCATGCCTCGCCTGTTTTAATTCAACGAACGAACATGACAGACGAAGTGTGGGGGACATACATCCTTGCCACATTCTAGGTAATATAAGCGTAATGTAATGACAATAAGTATAACATTTAATTCAAATTAGCTGTGGAATTGAATCGCAATTTTTATTTTAATAGTTGAGAAGTTATTGTCTCCAATTGACTCGTTTATACTACATTAGTTAAAATCGAGTAATGTAATTGAAAGAAGTGGAGGAATAAAGTGGTAATTTGTAATAGAACTCTAAGATATTAGGCTATAATGTGTAATACTGATAATACATCAGCTTTATTTCGTTATATCATATTTAGAATCACAGCTACAATGGAATGTTTACAATTAGTGCCTTTTTCACCGCTACCAAATAAATTTTAACACCCAAATAGTATAACTTACTGAATTTCGACTATTATATTAAAGTATATAAATAAATAGGGTTTATTATAGTGGTGGCGAAAATGGCTTTAAATAAAATTGTTTTGGACATTGTCCAATGAGTTAGCATTGCCAGGACTTTATACATTTCGGGTAAAACAGTAACTTATTACGTGTCTTATGGCTCTCGTAATAAGTATTGTCGACAAAGTTAGGCCTTGGATTCATTAAGAAAAACAAGCTGCCTCAGGTATCTAGTTGTGTGCTAACTATCTAATAGATATTTTTGAAATTCGTGTTGGCTCTAACTTCGTCGGCTTAGTACCAATTTCACCAATGTGTTTAACTCAAGTTTAATGCTAAGCTACAGCTTTCGATCTCTCTGTCCCGGAGAAACATTGAATGTGAGAAAGATAGATGCCAATACGGGTTTAAAAATCCGTAGATCAAGAATGCTTGCTGAAATCGACCCTCTCTTCTATCTCGCTATTCCATTAAAAAATTGAATGAGAGAGAGAGCTCGTACCTATCGATCGGATTAATACGTTGGTGAAATTAGGGCTTAACATTCAGCTATAGTTTATGAATCATCCTGTCAATGTTAACTTCAATAAAATACACAAACAAAAACAACGGTTTCACAAACGCAAGAAGAAGACTTCTTCTACTTTTAAATACATCTTAACCTTTCACAAGATTAATAAATTCTTGGAGAATCAATAAAGATCAGCCTCTATGGGACGATACATCCTAGGGATGACGACTAACGTTATGAATAAGTAGTCTGCATATACTAGTGTCGCAGTATCATTTGGCAGTAGAGAAAGCTGTCCAGCACTGAAAACAGAAATAGAACAAGTTTAAGGCGTTGTTCTAGGTGAGTCACGAACGCGACACGATCCTTACAAACAAATGTTTTGTTCGTCGCTCACCAGGGACAATGGACAACACAAAAATATTTACAATTAACATCGAGCGAAGCAGTACCAAGTGGAGCAGTATTGTGTGTTTGAAATGTGTTTCGCAAAAAATACTGCTTTTTTTTTCGCAGTACAGAGTTCTGCAAGCTCTCTGCGACGCTTGTCCAGGAAGTATAGCCCTATGACAGATCCTAAAACGGTGCTGATGCTTATAAATGTATACATAAAATGTATGATTCCTGATTCCATGTGAAATCCAAATATAATTTTATAACTGGACCATAAATTGAACACACCTAGCACCTGTCTTCACGTTGCACGCGACGCAGGAACGTGCCAAATGTAATAATATCCTAATGTTTTGTCTAATGTGATGACGTCATCGACCTTGACCCATTTGGATGGGTGACCTTTAAGCAGCTTTGTGCGTAATCTTTTAGAAGGGCACGGTCTCGAAGCAGGGGCTGAACAAATAGCTATCAACGAAATTAGGGGTTACTGAGCACAGATCGAATTACGTGGCTACAGAAAATATTTACTGAAGGCACTTGAAGAAAACTAGACACGGAAATGAACTATTTCGACTAGCATCTACGACGGCATATAGGAGACCAAATAAAAAGTACTACTCCATACAGACTTAAACCGTAACTTACCAATAAAATACTACATAAATAATAAGTCGTCCTAACCTAATTTCGACCAAGGCGACCAATTTTAATAAAGATCCTCGTATGTCACTTATTATAGTTCTCAAACGGCTGAGCGTGACACAAAAACACTATTAATTTCCTCCCTCTTATAACACGATAGGCGGAGGACCGACGGCTTTACTTGATCGAACCACAGGCCCTGTGGTTCGATCAAGTAAAGCCGTCCTGTGGCACAGGGATATAAACATCGCGAACTCCATGTCTCTGGGCAGACAAACAGAAAAGCCCAACATCTCTTTTTTTATCAACCCAGCAATTGAACCTGTCTCTGCGCGGCGCGGCAGTCGCATACGCTTGCTGCTAGACCATGGAGGCAAAATTTAATAAGTAATTAATATGCATAATAGATACTCACAATACTGTGCAGCGCTTATCAAAAGCTCATACAACTGTACAGGTCCCTTGCCCTTCAGCACAATCTCGCAGACAAACACATATATAACTCTGGTGGTCTCAAACAGAGAGTCCAAGAGTAGCCAGGTGGTGATGTTCCGGCCGATGTTCTGGGTGGAGCCACGGTTTACCACCACACAGCTGTTCAGGAAGCCTATCACGCTTGTTATGATCATCAACGCTGATATGAAGTAGTGGATACCTGGGGAAGAGGAAATAAAAAAATTGTAGTGATTTCAAAGGTTTTTCTTTCACACAGCCTCAGTAATGTTGCTAACAGCACTCTCTACTTAAATCCACCTTTGAACTCCAATTGACTTCTAAATGACACAGAACTAATGACAGGATACAGTAATAAATTGGTACAGGTTTTGAGCACTTTATAAAGTGGCAATAACTTCTATGTAACTATTTAGGTTACAGTGAAATAAATAGATTTTCTGTTGACGAAAAAAAACATTTACATAGACTAATTAGCAACATGAAGTATACAAAAATAAAATTATAAATGAAGGTCATTTACCACACTTTCACACACCAGCAGTGTTTCAACATTCTACCTTGATTGAATATAACAATAAAATATACGTACCTATATCGTTTCCTTTTAATTCATCTATATAAAAGAGTTCTGGGTTCAGGAGACGCAGCAATGATAACACAAATGCTGTTGCTGTGGAAATCTGTCAACAAAAAAGTGGGCATATAGTTAAAATCGTTTTTTTTTTAAGAATAAAATGGTTCAGTCAACATTAAAATGAGGTAAAGCAAGAAAAAAATACACTAGGCAGCCCTGTGTTGTGATTATTAGTAATAGTAATATGAAAGGATTATATAGCATTTTTTTTCCAAGCTATACTGTCCCAGTGCTGAGCAAATGTCACTATCTTATCCAGTCCAGCTTCTGTGGTCCCTTGCTGCTTCCTACCAGTTGTTTATGGTGTGAATTGAGGATTTAAATAATTGAAATGAATCATTGAAGAACAGGCATAACAATCCTTACTTATATTTTATATGCAAAAGAAACTCTGTCTGTTTGTCTGTTACACTTTCATGGCTAAACTTCTGTACTGATCTTGATAAAAATTGGTATTGAGGTGGTTCAAAATCTGATGAAGTACATAGGCTATTTCTTATCGACATATGATGCGGGTGGAGACATGCATAGCAGTTATAAATAATCAGTGGTAATATTTTGAGTGAAAGGTTTGTTTCTGTTCTAACAAATGTTTGTGTTTTTTGTATTTTAGGGTTGGGATTAAATTTATAAACACTTTTACAGATTTCATAGATGCCATATACATAAAATAGATTATTAACATGCAGAAGTACATGTAAAACTCCAGTGTACCTAAAAGATTAAATTACATGCCATATTGATTGTCTAATATTATCTCTATTTATTTACTTACATCACAAAACATACATATTAGAAGCTCAGGACTCAAACAAAGGCATATGCTATTGTAATTATTATCTTAAGTAAATTAATACTTTGTTCAAGTGTAATGTCTCACTAAATATTCAATTTAACAGACCTAATCTTTATCTTTGTAATTTTGTATGCATTATATAGCAAATAAAGCAATTAGAAAACATAAAGATTTCTAAAGTTATGTAAAATAATTGGAGAAATTTCTACAAAATAAATTTGATGAGGGTATTGCAGATATTATTCATCTTTAACATTGAAATCGACTAAAAATACTCTGTGAACCGAATAATTTTAAATTTAGATTATTAATGAGTAAGTAGCACAATACACAAATAAGAAAAGCATTATTTACTTACTGAAAAAACAGCAGCAACTACGCGCACGTATACTTTCAGATCTAGCATTGGCATGGTTTTTGACTGCGTTGACATCGAGACTTGATACTTCACACAGTTGAATTGCTTGAATTATTCAAACCACATTAATTAATAATACAAAACCAATTTTTACTTGCTGATCGATATTTTATTTTGATAAATCCGTATTCCGCGCTCACCGCTTTTGCTACCCGTACGAATTCTGTCAATTTCAATTGACATTTCCTATTCCCTAATTATTACTATACTCTATGTCCTATTCCGTCCGTCAATTAAAAATTAGAAATGTCATCATGATGTACGTTCTAAAATAAATTGCTTACTGATTTTGTTGATTTTAGAAATAACATAAATCGCTTGTACTGTTTGTACGTTATTCAATAAATTCTTACAACTTGTTTTAAAAAAAGTACATATAATAATTAATTTATAAGTGAATTTGAGGAATTCAATATTAATTCAATTTTGGATTTTCAGCCTTTTTGAATGACTGCGCCATCTATAGTTACAAAGCATAAATATTGTTACTAGTTCTATTGGCTAGATGGCTCGTTATTTTGTTTTCTATATGATGGGGTAGATAGCACTAGTAGTAATTATTCATTTGGTTGAAAAATCATGGTGATATCTTAGAGCGTCTATGACTGATTGCGAAGAACTCCGAAGAAGGTCCCACCGTCCTACTATTTCTCCTCCCTTTTTTCTAAGAGAGTTTGTAACTAATTGTGGTGATCAGATGTACCAGAGCTTTTTCAGAATTGGTGGTAGGTATAAGTGACGAACTGGAAATTAACTTTGTTACAAATAAGTACTCATCTTATTCGATAAAACATATTGTTAATTTTGTTATTAACTTGTAACTATTTATTTTAAATTAGTAAAAGCTAACTGCAGTGAATATATTTTTTTGTATATAAGTTCACATAAATCTATTCCGGTTCGTCACAGGGGAAACGTGGAAATAAAATAAAATATATGAGGTTTTATGTAAATATCTTCTTATTATTTGTTAAAAAATACCAAAATGTATCATAAACAATATCTAAACTTTTGAAAATCAATACAGTCATCGCATAACAATGTATTCTAGTTCAAGTACGCCCTTATATGAACTTTTGGCACTTAAAACTTTAAATTTATGAGTTTACAAATAATTGCCATGGCAAACTATGGGTCGGCAACGGCTGTATTAATGTTATGAAAGGATTGAATAGTTTATAATTAAATAATGTTTGTGGAAATGTGGGACAGTGACTATCTGGAATCTTTAGTGACGAACCGGAAAAAACTCAAGGTAGGCTTACATAGCTATAGCTTATATATTTACCCATAAATGTTTAATTTACGGCCAATTTTTTATGTCCGTCTCTCGTCTGCGGTCACCAGTGTCAGTTAAGTGTAATACCAAACTTCGCTTCGCCAAGACTTTGCCAAACCAGAATTCCACCTAGTTACCTACCTACGCCTTGAGCCTACCATTCAACTTAACTTCTGAGATATTGTTAATATTGGAAATCGTTATTAATAATATGTAATACCTTTGTTAATTTTCTATCGTATTTATTTATTCTGTCAATCCAACTGGTCATTAGAAGACCGCGTTACAATATACTATCATAGAATTAGATATTGGTTTAAAACTTGTTAAAAAGTGACTAATAAATAAAAACGTTAATAGTTTATTTATTTATTTTGAAAGGGTGACATCTAGTGGCTGAGCTCTCCCAATCTTCCCCATTGACTTTGGAACGAACTCAG
The DNA here is from genome assembly GCA_905147285.1 of Hypena proboscidalis. Classification (NCBI taxonomy): domain Eukaryota; kingdom Metazoa; phylum Arthropoda; class Insecta; order Lepidoptera; family Erebidae; genus Hypena; species Hypena proboscidalis. Next base: position 960,568 of record LR990127.1, read on the forward strand.
ATACATGTATACATACATTGTACATAAAGCATAACAAAAAAATACTCTTAACTTAAAAATTAATGTTAGTATCAGTGTGGCAATAATGGTGACCGCTCGGCTAGAATGCTGTGGTACCAACATTGCTGATACCAACCAACAGCCAGCGCCTATTTTCAGTGGCTGCCAAAGCTGACGTTGCGTCTAACACATGGATAAAAAAATAAGAAACCAGAGTTGAATTTAAAATCTTTTAATCGGACCACAACCCAAACAAAATCGCACAGTCGTACACATTAATCCCCATTGGTCACGGATATCACACTCGTCATATCACAAATAAAATATCGGCAAAGCAATTAAAACTATTTAAATCCTTTCTCCACAGCCGTCAACATTCAGACGGACGTGGATTTGCATAAGGTCACTCTAATTTCTACTAATGAATATTAATGAACCTTTTGTACTTACATTACTATATTGGGCTAGACATAATTTCATTTATTAATGTGTCCGTATTTTGAATTACCAAAAGTAGCCACGTGTGTAAACTTCGGCACGCACCCGTAACTTATTTTATTTAAGACGTATGCAGTGAACGAGCGTGCAGTCTCCATGATGAGACATCTCTCTTGCATCCAAAATCAACCTGTTAAAACGTTTTTGTTATAAATAACAAAAACGTTTGTGCTTACCTCCAACTTTAGAATTGACCAATATAGTTGACGTTCAGGTGTTTTTTTAGGAGCAGGTAAGAAGTGCAACCCAACGATTAATCTATGCACATAGGACGGCGTTGACTTATCCACGTGCTACTCCATATTTTATTTAATTTTGATATTTTTCAAGAAAACAAAACGAAAACATTTCTCATTTTAAAAGCCGAAACAAATGAAGGAAGTAAAGTGTAGTAAATTCTCTTTGGACAGTGTAGGGGCGTCAATGGAATAAATGCATGGCACGCTCAATCATTAGCTTCCATTCATCGGGTAACCGCCCGATTCGATTAAACATATCCAATCACAATTTATTTAATTATAAATTTACGACTTGTTGCCTGTTATAAATTCAGTTGATTTCTCCATTGCATATTTTATTTTGTATTACTGATTTATTATTTGGTTACATCTGGTGTATTTACGAGTACAGTTATGATTGTAATGGACTTTTCATTGATTCTATCTATGAAAGGGAAACTTGGTAGTGCGTAAAGCTCTTAATAAAATTTGAATTTGAAGACGTGCGACGGCACTTTGCTCAACAAATATTATTGAATAGAGCTAAAACCATTTAATATTTTCGCGGTGTTGATTCAGGCCTGACCACGAAAATGCCCGCTTAATTAAATTTGGTTGGAGTGTATTTATTGCGCAAAAGACAATTATGGAGCACTTTATCGGGTACCTACAGTAATGGTCAATGTTTTCTCTGCCCACTTGTCTGCAAAAGGTCAGTTTGGTCATTCTTTTTGTTGAGTGACAGGGAGATCTACGGTGGTTTTCAAGCCAATACAAACCTTATGACTTGGGGATAAAGGTCGTGTGCATAATAATGATGTGACAATAGGGCTGCCCCATCCTGGTAACTAATTGTAGCGCAATAAAACGGTATGGTCAGTGCTAGTGTATCACGTATCACGAGGGGTTGTGCAATCTACTTTATTAAATAATAATCACTTATTGTAGCAGACTCGAAAGGTTTTGATGTTAGCTGAAGTTGTATAAAGCTTTCTAGCCAGTTTCTAAATAGTACCAACGTTTCTAACTAACGGTATTGACAAGCTGCGTCGTATCCAAATTAATATTACATGAATTCGATACTTCACCTGCGTAAACTAATTACCAATTGGGTTGTATAATTTAAAAAAAACGACTTATATTTTTACACTTCAGTGGAAGTGCCATCAAAGTAAGTGCAATTGTTTCCATGTAATTTCAGAGAATAGACGGACAGATGTCGTGGGCACCTTGACAGTAGTTCTGTGCTCGTAATCTGAATTTACGCCGTAAAAAAGCAGTCAACGTCATTTTGCTAAAAATCAACTTTCAAAAATAAATTCAAAGAGGAAATAACTTTCAAAATAATCTTTGGTAGTTTATGCAAATGACAGCTAAAGACTCAAAGTTGTTGAGTCATTGTATAATTCATAGTCCGAGTGTCGACCACCGCAGATATGTCAATAAAAGATGAATGATATAGCAATAACACGTTGTATTCAAAATGTTTGCGATCGTAAATAATATAATTCATGACAATGTGGTCAATGTGGCGAGCCGTGGCAGAAGCGCAAGTGTCAATGAATGATAAACATTCGTGATCGTAAAGTTATGAGATAAATTGTCAGAGAACGGTTTAATATTTACAAGTAAAGTTGAGAACAGTAACTTAGGTAACTAAATGAAGTTGTAGTAATAATTTAGTTTAAAGAACAAATTTTTGTTCGAGTAGGGCGTACCCCTCCTCTAAAAGCTAAACCGTAAGCTCGAAAAATCAGAAAAAAATCATGGTGGTAGTTGTAATGAACCTTTTAGGAAAATTATAGCGGCTTCGTTAACTTAATAAGGAGTAGACTTAATGGAGTCCAAAGTATAAAATGTAGCTATATAGAATATTTCGTAGAAATAACTGGCCTGAGGCATAATATCCTCAGTTAAATCTTTAATCTGTTTTTGTGGAATGTTGATGTCTATGGGCTATAGTTACCACTTCCAATCAGGTCTACACATTCGCTACAAATGTAGTATATAAAAAAAATACAAAACCTTTGAAAATAAAGACTTGTATGAAGTTGTTAATGTTCAATATAGATATTTAACCTATTTTGACCATAATTATGTAGTATCGGCTGACCACGGAATCCCATTGTGCGTGGCTCGACACGCTTTTGGCCGGATTATAAGCCATGCATAAGTTGTATCTATCTTCACTAGAAAATTATTTTATGTCTAAGTAAGTACCTATGTAGAAACTTAGATCTTTAGGTATAATATTGATGTAGAGCTAGACTGAAGAATTCAAATGAATGAGCGATCACTCCTTGTACCGCTATATAATCAAATAATCAAATTAAAATAAAATTACAGTGTATGAGTTTGCACATGCTCGCTCTTCCTATTAAATTATCTGTCATATTCGATGATTGATGATAATCGATTGTCTTCCAATCGATTCAATTGGGATAATTCAATCCGATTATCTGTCATGCACTAGTTTTTAAAGTATATTTTCGATTACCTACATAATAATATTTATTTGGTGGTGGCGTAAAGTTTGGTGTAAGTTTTTGTTTAATTATTTCACATATTTTGTGATTAAAAGTTTCTGATTTTCGGTAAATAGTTCTGTAATTTCTATTTCGCAATGTGATTGTTTTCAAGTGTTTATTTTTTAACAGATCTAAATATTTTAACTGACTTATTATTATCACCTACATCACTATTTTAGGCCCTTAGATCAACGGTTCCATGGTGTAATGGTTAGCACTCTGGACTCTGAATCCAGCGATCCGAGTTCAAATCTCGGTGGAACCTGTTCTTTTTGTTATTATTTGAATTCATACGGTTCCTATACAAAGCGCATGTCTGAAGCAAACGGGCGTGTAGTCAACCTGATGGTAAGCAAACAACGGTACATTACTACTTACGTAACAGTAATTTCAGGACCTAGTAGAACTTACACTACTATTTGTGGCACTTAAATCTCTATCACGGAACATCAGTATGTTGTGCTTTGAAATCATTCTCAGTTTCTCTTCTATTTATTCTAGTTATTCAAATCATTGTAATTAGTATAATTTAGTATTATTTATGATTTATTTTTATATAATTTTTTGTAATGTTTTGACGTGTTCAAGCGCCTCCTGGGGCCTATGAAAATAAATGATTTGAATTTGAATGAATTTAAATTCTTGTAGTCGCAGATACTGCAAATAAATAAATAAATTGCAAAAAATAAATAAATATAGCTACCTACCTACTCACCCTACATACATGCCTTGGCAAAAGTAGGTAAGTCGGTAATATCTGTATGCCATTTTCAAAAAAATCATAATCCATAAACGCATGATTCAATGCGCGCGCGTGGTCGTGCGCCTAGCACGTGCAGCGCGCGCTGGCCACGTGCCCGGCGCACGTTAGCCTATATTTATGTTTTGTTTAATGAGCAAAAATATCTAATTGCTCTTTGAAGCTATAGTCCGACGGACAAACTAATCTTTTGGAGTGCTTGTTAACTAGAATGAATATTGACGTTGTCTGGAATTTAGTAAAAGCTTTAATTTAAACAACTATGTGTTACTTGAGTAGTGTTTCGATACACAAACACTCCGATTTAAAGTATTTGTAGTATTGCCTGAATTTAATTATTATTTTAAATCAGTTTTAATTAGAGAACTAGGGTTTATTTCAAGTTCGACTGTAATTCTAATGTAAATATTTCATATTTCAGAAAGCTTTTACTTTATCGATTATGGACTCTTTAGCATTACAAATCGTGAGAGAGTCTTCTTTACAAAATGTGTTCAAATTAACAGAAAAATCTAAGAGCACCTGTCGTTAAAATTCACATTTTTTTTAATTTTGTCTATACTACATTTGTTCGCGACGCGGACGACGGCTGCTTTGTGTAAATATTCTGTATGCCTATTGCATGATATTACCTACCCAAGAGAATTTTCCTACTATACATCACACAAAATTATTGTCATGACTTGTAAAATTTAATGATATTACCATATTCATATAGACACTCTTCACAAGGGACCATTCATCTCCATTAAAGCTTTACGTCTCCTGGAAAATACTATTAAGTTCCTAATAATCTATTCGGAAATCGTCTGTAAAATAGTCTAGTAGTACAGTAAACCGCGCGTCTTTGTACAGAGTTGCCTCTCGATGGGTGCAAAGAGGGAAGGTTAACTACAATTTAGCGATTCTCGGCTTATTACATATTAAAATCTGCTTTAAATAACATGTTAAAAAACATGGCTTAAAAATAATCACATATATCACCTTAGTTCTTGTAATTTTGACCCGAGCGACCCCGAAAAGAGACAACTATGCCTTTTTTCACAACAATTCTTAGTCGTATTCGCCAACGTCATATTTTCATATAAAAATTACGTACAAGCGAATATCTGCCATATCATTTTTTCTTCTTTTAGATGACTATATACGGAAATTAAGTAAATTTTAGCAGTAGTTTTGGCATATATCTATGCTATTTATTTATTGTTATATAAATATTAATCGAATTATGCTAAAGCTCTACTCTGTTTATTTTTATTTCTTACTTTTGTTTTCATATTTATGAAAAAAACTCATATAACACTAATTCTACATAAGAAGCAGTTTTAATATTTTATTAAATATGAATAAAAATATAATAAAATCATTGTTTTTATATACAACGTTAAAACGACGTAGTGAAATAAAATATTTTAATATTCACAATAGGTACAGGCAGGCAAAAATGTCGATGTCTTATAAAATAATATAGTATTGACAAAAATTTCAAAGAATTTGGTTTGATGCTAACAACTTTTTTCTATTACGTGCTCTCCTGTAAAATAGCAGTTTTGTACAATGAGTAACTCTTTTAGCGTTGCAACCGTCGCGGCGTCGCGGCGTCGCTCTGTTCGTGACGGCTAAGCTGTGACCTATTTCATGATCTTTACAATACGCTCCAAGAGATAGTCAAGACAAGCTGGCACAGTCGTTTATGTGCAGGAACTTCGTTTTAAAAGCGAGTATTGTTCTATACTTCCCTTGGTTTGCATTTGTCGTTTTTGAAGTGTGGTTGTTCAGAGATCTAGAGTGTCCGAAATAACTATATTACTAATTACCCGCTACCACTTGGCAGATCAGCGCCGCGCTTCAGTTTGACAGCTGACCAATAGGATGAGGAAAATTTTGTCTATGCCTCATCCTATTCAGGTCATGTAATTTTTTTTATTTATCTAACTGGTAACTTTCTTATGTAGATAAAGAGTAAATCTTAAAAAAATATACAAATTGTAGGATTATAGATAGGTAGGTACATTATATTTTTTAAATGTCGAGATATATTCTAATCCTTTCATTTTTAGGGTTCCGTAGTACCTACAAGGAACCCTTATAGTTTCGCCATGTCCGTCTGTCCGTCCGTCTGTCCAAGGCATAGCGACGAAACCGTTGGTGCTAGAAAACTGAAATTTTGCATAAACATGTATGTTAACTATACAAAGAAAGTCGTAGAATAAAATTTGGAAAATATTTTTTTTTCGGGTAGCTCCCCTACATGTAAAGTGGGGATGTTTTTTTTTTGTCGCCTACCCCATAGTGTGGGGTATTGTTAGATAGGACTTTTAAAAACGTTTAGGGGTTGCTAAGACAGTTTTTTGATTTAGAGATCCGTTTGCGAGATAATTAACTGTAAAGAGAAAAATTTTTGTTCGAGTAGAGCGTCCCCCCCTCCTCTAAAAGCTAAACTACTGGATCCCAAAATCTGAAAAAAATTGTGTCGGTAGTACATGTAATGAACTTTAAAGGAAAACTATAGCGGATAAGTTCACTTCATTAGTTCAAGAGGAATAGGTGTCCGAAATGTCAGATGCAGTTACTCAGAATATTTCGATCAAAATTCTTGAAACATAAATAAACATACATAATACATATATAAAATCACGCCTTTATCCCACGGGGGTAGGCGGAGACGATGGAACGCCATGTGCTTCGCTCCTTACATACTTCTTTACATCTCGTCATTAGTCGTCATACGTGCTAGCTGGTTTCGTGTACTACAAACATTTCCTTTCTGAAGGACGCCATTTATCTGGTCCCTATATGTCTTTCGAGGATAAAATAAATAATAAAATAAATAATTTCGAGGATAACATAAATAAAATAAATTAAAAATAATCATTACATATCTAGGTCATACATAAGATCACGATTTTTATCTCAAGACGAACTACTAGAACAGGTTGAGTGAAAAATATAAATTATTTTACAAAAGGACTCGATAGATGGCGTTGTACTCGTTTTCTGAATCGCGCTATGGTTTCGTTACGAGCTATGGTATAAAAGGAAAGTTATTTTTAATATTTCTTGTACAACAGTTACTTAGAATAATTCGTGCAAATTACAAAAACCTTTCAAAGTAATGACTTGTATGAAGATGTTACTTGTTTAATACAGTAAATCCCTTTTAAGTCGAAATATGTTGTTACGACTAGCTACGGAACCCTACTGCGCGTGGCCCGACACGCACTTGGCCGGTTTTTTTTATGTTTGGATCCCATGTGGTAGGAGGTGTGTTTATTATTTTTGATATTATTTAAAGAGCTGTTAATGTTTTACTTATTTATTAACCAGTTCTGTGGTATCTATGATATTTACCGTCGCCGTTAGGTATTACATTATATAAGTCTGCATAAGGTAAACAATAAACAAGGAACACGTAACGAAACAACAACAATCCTTAGCGCATGTTCCAATGTTGTTGTTGTACAGCCTTGCCCTACTTTGTACTGCTTCTGATTAGCTAATCAAAGCTGAAACTGCCTCGTTGGTGTATCGGTTAGCGTGCGCGGCTCGCCGACGACGTCTCGGTTTTGATTCCCGATCAGACAAAAGTATTAATTGTAATTGTTCCATAAGGAAATCATCAATAGCAGCACGGAGTTGGAGTTGTGCGATAGGCTCACGGATCACATGTAACCTAAACATAATAAGTGAAATGTAGGTGTTATAAACCTCTGCCCTGCTACACCCTTTTGGGTAATATAGGCGTGATGTTATGTTATGCTGTCGCGCTTGCTCATCGATACAGTCGCGATGCTGTTGCTGGCTGTGTGTTGTGAACTACAGCTCGAGGTGGTAGCGATACTAGTGACGTAGAGGCGCGTTTACAAAACGCGTGACAGCATCGTATAAAAAATCGCATAGAGCTTGTTATGTAATCAGATATGTGTTATATTATTAAATAGCTCATTCGATGCAATGCGCAGCAAATAATCCTAATGATACTTAATCACAGGCACTAATTAAGAAGATTTTTTTTTAGAAATTATATAAAATCGTTTTATTATACCAAATTTTCATTTTATGTCAAGATCGAGTCAGCGAATTGTGGCGTAAAATTCCCTAATCAATAAAGACTATGTATTTTGCAGCAATTCAAAATTTAATTATGAAGAAACTATATTTTTGAACCACTTATAATTACAATTTCTAAAGTTAGGTCTTTATCGGAGATTAGGACACTCTTCATTTAAGACGCGTCAGTGTTTGTTCGTCTCAAAAACTTTCTTTAATCAGCCGTATAGCTGTGAAGAAAATTAAATAACTTTTAAGCTCGGAACTTTCGAGACTTATATCAGCACTAGTGCACAAACAAGCTTTAGTACAGGGTACTTTTAAACAGAGAAATTATAAGTGAAGTTGCAAAATTTATTTATCACCATAAACATTTCTTAATTAGCCCCGGGATAGATTTGACTAGGTTGCTACTAAGTAATCAAGCATATTTCAGAGGCAGTAATTAAAATGACAATGTATATTTTGAGAGGCGAATCATTATATTAATAATAAATCAGTTTCATTAGCACCGTTTTAAAAATGCGAACAATAGGTATATCCGGTTCTGGCGCTTCTAAAAATAAATTATCGACCTGCAATGTTAGCTATTACAGGTATCTAAAGCATCCACCATACCGTCATACCAGAACTAACTGTATTACTTGTCAGTACAAACACTGTACAAAGAGCTTATTCGTTCGCAGAAGCTTTACAACAATAAGACATACATAGTATTTCGATATTTAATCTCTTCAATAACCAATAAACATTTAATTCCTGAAACATTACCACAACCTGATACCACAATTCTTACCCTCATATAAATAAAGTCAAAATTTCAACACCCTTTACACTACACACCTCTCAACACATTATCGACTTTACGCCATCTTTTTAGGGTACATTATTGCAATGTTGTGGTGGTATATAATATAAGGGTGAGTGCACAATGGTGGTATTATAATGTGATTGCGGGCACGCGACACCCCCGCGTGGGATCGGCGCGCGCGCTTGTTCCCACGTGCTCGTTTGTTTGTATGAATGATTATAGGTAAATATGGATTGGATGAGTGACATGTTTGATTGCGTAATCAAGGTGCAAGTGATTTTGAAGACCACGATTGATTATGAAGTACTTACATCAAAACATAATGTATTCAATAAGTGAGTCTGGCATTCCTCTTACCTTCTTGGACGTCAGCAGTCGGTGCGCCGTGATGATTCTTCATCAGGTTGGTGTGATCTCTTCTCTGGCGTCCCCCAAGGCGGCATACTCTCTCCTTTACTCTTCTCTGTTTTTATTAATCTCATTACTCTCAATCTTCAGTGCTCGTATCATCTTTACGCCGATGACTTGCAGTTGTATGCACAGGCAGGCGTTGATGATGTGTCTGATGCAATTGACATGGTAAATCAGGACTTGGTTGCAATAAAAAATTGGTCTGACAGATTTGGCATCACTGTCAATCCTTCTAAATGTCAGGCACAGATTATTGGTAGTCAACGCATGATGGCTAGAATTCAGTCACCTACCCTGCCAGCAATAAAATACAATGGCTTAACCATAGCGCTAAGTCCTGCGGTAAAAGATCTCGGACTTTATATTGACACTACTCTAAATTGGCAAGCTCACGTGTCCAGTGTCAGTCGAAGAGTAACCTTATCCCTGCGTTCTCTGTACCGTCTGAAAAACTTCCTGTCATCCAAGACCAAAGCGATGCTTGTGCAGAGTTTGATATTCCCTATAGTCGACTATGGTGATGTGTGCTATTTCGACCTGAATGCAGACTTTCTCAATAAATATGACCGACTTCTCAATAACTGCATTCGATTTGTGTTCAATCTTCGCAAGTATGACCATGTGTCTGCTTATCGCTCCGAGCTCAAATGGTTACCTATTCGCCAACGCCGTAGCTTGCGTGCTCTCACTACCCTTTTTTCCTTTCTTAACTCTCCAACTCCTCCCTCCTACTTAACACCTTACCTCCAGTATTTGAGCTCTAACCATGATAGGGAACTACGGTCATCAAATAACAGACTTCTTTTGTGTCCTTCACACTCGACTGGCTTTGTACATTCTTCTTTCTTTGTCCAATCCGTCCTTCTTTGGAATGCCCTACCTCAGGAGATCAGGATGGCGGCAACACGGTTCACTTTCAAAGTTAAAGTGCGCAAATTACTAACCGACCAATTGGCAGAATCATCATAATATATGTTAAATTTAGCTTTTATCATCTTCTATATATATTTCATTTTTATGTATTATATTATTGTATTTATTAACGTATGTAATAGTAATAAGTATATTACATTATATATTTTATAACATTTTGTATATCTATGTACCTCTTGTATGTATTTTATGTATTGATTTATACTCGCTTCTCCCAAATATATATATTTTCAAATCAACTCTTCAGTTCTTTTCTCACATTATTGCACCTACCCTTGCTTTTCTCTGCACCACCCAAGGTTGACTGTTAGAGAATGCCACTAGGCATTAAGTCCGCCTCTGTACCTTAATTTGTGCAAAAAGTTTAAATAAATAAATAAATAAATAAATATGAAATATAATTAAGTAAACTTTTAATCATGAAATTTAACTACAGTAATCTCGTCAAAGCTGAAACGTCCGTTCTTCGAAGCGACCTTAACTTTTCTGAAATTATGGGGTAAACGATTATTTATCCCGAATATTCTACAAATGTTTTTGTGCAGTCTCAATATCAGTCTTAAGAAAGATAGAATTTCGCTATTCCATAAAAAAATAAAAATAAAATCAGAACTATATACAAATAAAACAGAATAGATTGTTTTGATTGTCATCCTACACCATGAGATTATTTGTTCATTGCACAGTGCACGGTGGGAACACTGTGCATCGTGTCTAACAAAGGGAGTCCTTATCTCTACACAGTGTGTCAACAGCAAAAAAAGAGCTCTTAGTACTTTTATTTATTTTAATGGTATTTTTTTAATAAATATATGCACAGTTACCTCTAAAAGTGATTACCTTCCACTGATACACTGATCTGGCTTATCAACTCTCCTGTAACATCTCTTCATCAATATTATACATAATTCTACAACTTCACTATGGATTTGTATCTCAAACTGTCCAAATGCATGGAGCAGATCACAGAAACTTTTGATTCGCGCATGAAGCAACATGAAGATGACCTCAAGAATGCTTCAAACGCTGAGACAGGTCACAAGAACATCTCCACTTTGTCGCGTGAGTTCACTGACTTTAAACTTCTTATTTGGCAGACTGTGGCATCTCTCAAAGCCCAAATGGAGCTTTTAATTCTTGGGCTGGATAGGCATGAGATGATGTCTCGCAGGAAGGTTTTGCTGCTCCATGGACTTGCAGAGATCAAGGATGAGGAATGTTCATCTCGCACTATTGGTATCCTATCCGACAAAATTAAATTGACAGGCATCACCAACAAGGACATTGCTTCTTGTCATCGCTTGGGCACTAACACCAGCAAACCAAGGCCTGTGTTAATTCGGTTTAAGGACTTCAAACTGCGTACTGAGGTTTGGAATAATAAAACCTGTCTTAAAGGGTCCGGACTGACAATTTCTGAATTTCTCACATCCTGTCGTCACCAAGTTTTTCTGGATGCCCGTAAAGCTTTTGGAATTCGACAATGTTGGACTTCGGAAGGCAAGATAGTAATCCATCTCCCAAATAAGACGAGACGGAAAATTGAGACGGTGGCAGAGTTGAAGAAACTCATTGCGGACTATCCTGATGCTCAAGATACTTCCAATTGCGATGCCCGTGGAACCCAGAACCCAATTTTCCAGAGCAGCGGTAAGCCTGCTGGCTCTGTTCCGGATAAAAGGACTAGGAAACCAGCGAAGTGAGGCCCGCTCAATGTTGTGACTCTTAAATTCTGCCGTGTTATAATCCACTGTTCGCTAATAGTCTTATTAGTTCATTTTTGCGCGTGCACCGACTTTTTAAACAATAATTCTAATGTAAATTACTTAATTGACGGTTGTTTTAAAACTTATTTTGTATTTTGCTAAAATTTGCTTGCAACTGTTGTCAAAGTGACAAGTGTCATTTAGTTAGTCACTTTGACGTCTAAATAACGTTCGGAAACCGTAATCATGTGAACTTGAAACTACTTCTTTTTAGCCAGCGAGTGTATCGAGGAAGGTTTAGTTTTCATTAGTAAATTTTGATACAATAATTTTTATTCATAAAAATTATTTTATGCTATTATTATACTATATATTTATTTGAATTAAGTATATTTATAAATATATATTATTATTATTATTATTATTTTATTGAACTATATTAAGTACCTATGTCAGATATCGATGATAGTTTTGCGTCATGCTCTTCTTCCTGTTCGTCCGATGAAGACTATGCCAGCGCGTTTAGTGAGGAGGATTCCATACACCTACGCGACAAACTGTATTCTACTTTTTCTTCTTTTAAAAAACTTTTTAATGTTGTCCACATAAATGCTCAAAGCGTTCATGCTCATTACTCTGATCTCTTATCATCTTTTGACTCTAACCTTGTACACGCTGTCCTCGTATCCGAAACCTTTCTTAAACCTACTCTTCCTTCCACTCAATATGCCTTACCAGGTTATAAACTTATCCGTAATGACAGAACAGGCAAGGGTTATGGAGGGACAGGTATTTATCTTCGTGGAGATCTCACATATAAGGTCATTGAACAGTCACCGAGTGAGTACTCAAAATTTGCAGAACACCTCTTCATCGAAGTTAGCTTTCACCATACAAAACTTTTGTTGGGTGTATATTATAGCCCATCTTGTCAAATTGACTACTTTTGTTCTCTTGAGGCTAAACTTGAAAATCTTTCCGCCATCTATGATGACATAATCATCCTCGGTGACTTCAACACCTGCTTGTTGAAGAATGACGCACGGAGCCGTAAGCTCCGGTCCCTTGTCTCTTCTGTCAATATGCAAATTCTTGATTCACAACCCACTCACAGGGCTCCTCACTGCTCTCCTTCACTCTTAGATCTTATTCTTGTTTCCGATCCTAATAAAGTGTCCACTCATGGACAGCTTTCTGCTTCCTTTTCATACCATGATCTTATTTTCCTGTCCTATAAAATCCGTCCTCCTAAACGCAAGAGTCAATATCTCATTCTTCGTAGTTTCAAAAACTTAGATTTGGAGCGTTTGAAGGTGGATGCGAGTAATATCGACTGGTCTTGTTTGTTTGACTGTAATGATTTGGACGAAAAGATTTCTTTATTTAACCTAAATATCTTGAGGTTGTACAATGTGCATGCTCCTCTAAAAAAAGTAAGAGTCAAACATCCTCCTGCGCCTTGGCTCACGCAAGCTATTAAACTGTGTATGTCGAAACGCGATAAGGCAAAGGCACAATATAGAAAGAATCCTAGTGAGGAGAATTGGGATAGATATAAAAAGTTACGCAATCGCTGTAGTCGTATGTGTAGAAATGCCAAAAGACGCCATATACATAATTCAATTGAAAATCTTAATACATCACAAGTGTGGCAGTTTCTCAAGTCCCTCGGCATGGGTAAAACTTCTCACAATATTAGCTCCACACATTTAGATATCAATGCTATTAATATTCATTTCTCTAAATCACCTGTTTGCGTTAATAATAGTACTAAGTCGGCCACTTTAAATTATCTTTCAAATCTTTCTCTGCCTGATAACACTTCCTTCTGTTTTCAACCAGTTGCGGAGCTGGACATTAAGAAGTCCATCCTATCCATATCCTCTAAAGCTGTGGGCGATGATGGCCTTCAGATCCAAATGTTTATTCCTATCCTGTCTGAAATCACTGCCATTATCACTCATATTGTCAATTTCTCCTTGTTCACAAACTCCTTTCCCACTTCCTGGAAGAGGGCTCATGTCATACCTCTGCCAAAAGTCTCCAATCCAACCTCTTTCACCCAATATAGACCTATATCCATCCTTCCCGTCCTGTCCAAAGTCCTGGAGAGGGTTGTCCAAAAGCAACTTTCACAATATCTTTTCTCTAATAGCCTGCTGAGTCCGTATCAGTCTGGATTTCGATCTGGCCACAGTACCGTTACTACGTTGGTAAAAATAACCGATGATGTACGTTTGGCCATTGAAAACAAACTTCTTACTCTTGTAGTGTTACTAGACTTCAGCAGCGCTTTTAACTGTGTTGACTTTGACATCCTATTAGGAATCCTATCCTCTCTTAATATCTCAGCCTCTGCAATTACATGGTTCGCATCTTATCTTCAAGGGCGCTCGCAGTCTGTTCGCTACGAAGATGCCTCATCTGAGTGGTGTGATTTGACTGCGGGTGTTCCCCAAGGTGGCGTTCTTTCTCCTCTACTTTTCTCCGTTTTTATAAATGCTATCACTAAGGTCCTTACTTCACATTACCATCTCTACGCAGACGACTTACAGCTTTATCGTCATTTTAGCGTCGATGAGATTGTCACAGCTATTGATACTGTCAATGATGATCTTGCTAACATTAGTAAATGGGCAAAGTCTTTTGGCCTTTTAGTCAATCCCAACAAGTCGCAAGCAATCATCATTGGTGGCAGATATATGCTAAATCTTATTAATCATATGTCAATCCCCCCGGTGCTATATGATTCTAAACCAGTTATGTACGCAGAAAAAGTAAAAAATCTGGGTATTATCTTCGATCCAAATCTATCATGGGAGGCTCATATTACAGAAGTGAGCAGAAAAATGTTTGGTACGTTCCATTCTCTCAAACGACTCCAAAAATTCCTGCCTTTTCCAACTAAAGTGACTCTTGCACAATCTCTTCTTCTGCCCCTTCTTGACTATGCTGATGTCTGTTTTTTGGATGCAAAGGAGGAACTCCTCAACAAACTTGAGCGTCTGCAGAATCTTGGTATCCGCTTCGTTTTCGGTCTTCGGAAGTATGACCATGTTTCTGAATTCCGAAAACAATTGAAGTGGTTACCAATTCGGCAGCGTCGAGATTCCCACATTCTTTCTCTACTCTTTTCCGTCCTTCACAACCCTAATGCTCCTTCTTATCTTCGTGAACGTTTTGAATATCTTGTGCCCAGGGGAAAATCCTGTCGTACTTCTTCCTCTCTTCTTCTTCGAACTCCTTTACACAGTTCCACTAGGTATGATGGTTCCTTTACTATCCAGGCCGTTAGATTATGGAATAATCTTCCTAATTCGATTCGTGGTAGTCCTTCGTTGGATGTTTTCAGGGAAAGAGTTAAAAAATATTTTCTTTCTCTGACTATTTAGGTAAAGTATATTATCAATATTTATTACATATCAAAGTATTTTATTTATATTTAAGTATGTTTATTTATCTGTGTATTTAGGTTTATATATAGGTAAATTAGAATATATACGTATTTTATTTTATAGTTAGGATAGGTAATAATATATTTATGTCTATTTATTTAGGTTTATGTATTGTAACTTTAGTTACTTTTTAATAATATTTTTACCATAATAATGGTAATTATTGTTTTTCCTTTTACTTTGTTGTACACTTGTTTTTGCCCTCTTTTTGCATCTTCTTCTCCTCAATAACTCTAAGGTTTGCTGGAAGAGAACTCAAATTTGAGTTAAGCTCGCCTTTATTGTATTGTGTGTTATGAATTGTCTTTATAAATTGTTTATGGTACAATAAAAAGTTTAAAAACAAACAAACAGTGTATTGACTCAGTACGAGCGAGGGGATGAAACGACACAGTTATTAGTTTGCGGATTGTGATGGACACTGGGACAAAAGATGTTTAGTGCCGCCAGTAGCTTTTACTGGATTACGGTAGTGAAGCTTGGTCGACGGGCTGTAGTTAATGTTTGCCATGAATTGTTTGATTGAGATTTAGATTAAATAGACATTAATTGTGTGTCGTTATAATAAGAACAAGTCTCTACTAATTATATTTATAAGAATTAAATTCAAATAGAGCGCGAGCCCGAGCCAAAGTTTGGGGAAATGTTCATTTTTTTTAATGTATGTTTATTCCACCAACGTTTCCGCAGCTGAGTTTCACTAAAATTTATTATACAACTTCCTTAATCATTCCACAAAGTATCGCTTAGAAAGAAATATTTGACTAAAAACCACCTGGCCCACGGTCTTTAAGCTAACTAAGCGTCAAGTAAATTTAAGGAATTCTTCGAATCGAAGGCCAAACGAGAGATTTTAATTACATTTTAATACACGAGAAAAATATAAAGTGTCATAGCAATGATTCAACTAAAATTATACAATTTCAAACATCATTTAAAATACGAAACAACTTCTATGTTATGACAGGTAATTTACTGAGCCCTGATTTTATTTATATAAATTTAATAATCATTTATTTGCCTTAAAGTTGGTACAATGTAGATCTTACATACTACAGATAGTTCATGCAACTTCAGTCAAATTTATTGACATGCAAATAATAAATCATGGACATCTAAAATAATATATGTAATAAAAAATTCACACATATGTACAACGTTTTGTATATTATTTCAGGTTGTTTTCGTATGAAAAACAATATTAAAGCTGGTATTTTACGCATATTGCTCATAGATATTTTATAAAGCCTTGTGTCACATAACCTGCGTCATTGGGGATTTTGTGAAAAAAATAAATGATATAGAAAGTAAACAATATGACGTCACTACAGGAAAACAAAATGTCCATTTATTTTTCTTTACCGTCGCAGTAAGGTGTAAATGTTTGCACACAACATCAAGTTCGGTCGCAAAATCTCCAAGCTTAGCCTTAAAATGCACTATTCAATTTTACGAGCCAAATAAAAGATTCTTACTTTCAAACAGCTGAAGTTAAAAACTTTCGGCTTAAGCGTCAAGTTTGACAAGTCTGAGAGCTCGGCGATTATCACGCTTCTCTGTCACAATACTTTTCATTAAATCGAATGAAATGGCCATTGTCTTCGATATCGATTAATAAAATCGTAGAATTAAAAAAAAAGTTTGGTCAGTAACTCAGTCTGGTTCTACATAACAATAAATGAAATACGATGTAATATTTAAAAATCAACTCCGAATAAAAAAAGTGAAAAAGAAAAAAGATAATACCATCAAAACATAATCCGTTATGTAATTTAAGCGTATTTAATACAAATAAATTCTTAAAAAAGCATGGTTTGTGTTGAACTATTATCAATCACATTTAACTGTTAAAAATATCACTAAAGTAGGCAATTTACGGTTTTAAACCTAATTTTTGATA
Source organism: Hypena proboscidalis (assembly GCA_905147285.1). NCBI lineage: Eukaryota > Metazoa > Arthropoda > Insecta > Lepidoptera > Erebidae > Hypena > Hypena proboscidalis. The sequence goes on from LR990127.1 coordinate 977,838, forward strand.
TAAATAGTTACTTTGCCCTTCATTCTTATAACGTTGGTGGCCATGCACCATCGATTTATCTAAAAATAGTAAATAACTGGGATTATTAAGTACAGTCGGCCAATGAGTTGGGTATGCAGGGCAAAAACTTCTACGCCATAGTAAAAACTGACTGCAATAGATATGCAAGTTTGTATTTCATATTTAATAAGTGTAATATACCCACTATTTAGATATATAACTCACTTATCCATAACTGGTGTCGTAAGTCTTTACTATGACTTAGAAGTTTTTGCCTTGCATATCCAAGTCATTGCCCGACTGTACGTGCCCATGTAAACCCTTTTTTAAAAAATATAATTATAATGCTTCATACGTTCACTAAAAGTATATTTTAAATAAGGCGATTTAAAAGTTTACAAATCAAAGTCCTTTGTTAAGATATCTCTCAATGGAAAGAGCCTCGTCTTTTTCATGTTGTAGGTATTATTAGCGTTATTCGTTTTTTCCATTTACTTATTCAATTCTCAATTGAACTTAGTGGGCCTCAAAATTAGAAGTCCTTACACATTCCGAGTCGAAGATAAATCCAATTGTTGTCCACGAGAGGACGACGCTATTTCACTAATACCGACGACTAGGGTAATACCATTACTGACATTTCACAGGTGCGGACGGGATACATTAGTGGATACGATACATTTTGGGGTAGAATGACCAATAAATGTAATTTTACAAGACTACGTGAATGGTTTTTGCTACAAAGTTTGTATACTTACTATTTTAATTGGAGATTTGAAAGGCAACGAAATAATTGATTTTTGTTATTTTTCATACAAAATGTACTTAATATGGGTTTAAATTTTATATCATTAAGATTTAATATCATTTTATAGACAAATCATATATAAAACACTAAAATGCATGTTTGTTGGTGCCCATTTTTTCTAAATTACTATTTTAATTGTCAGTTCGTAAGTACATACCTCAATGACTGCTTAAAATAATTTTGATAAAATGGCCACGGAAATATATTGCATTTTAGTGATTTAGATTAATTTGTCTATAACAATAAAACAAATCTTAATAATATTAAAGTTAAACCGATATTACATTTTGAATGGAAAAACCAACCAATTTTTTTCCCTTAAGTGTAAGAAATAATTTTAAAAGTGAGCATGCGAAAACTACAACTCATGCACTCTTAAGACGTGCATGCGTAACCTTTCCTGGTAGCATCATAGTACCATAGTTATGAAAAGCTAAGTATTAATTTAATTTTATAGCATCATAAGATTTTTTTGTTGAAGCAAACAGAGCTTTATTGAAACCTATTAAGACATGTTCCTATAGAACACCATGACCTGTTTCGAGCCCTCAAGTAACGTGAGCACTGTGTAAGACAATAGGAATCTCACAAATAACCTAGATTACTTTATCTGGGATATCAGGTCATAGTGATTGATGAGCAGTTACTGGGTCAAAGGGATTGCACCAATAACATTGTTTCTTAGATAATCAGTATAAATAATGGAGCAATGAGTTGGCAAAAGTAATTTGGTAATAATTCCGTCTGACGCTCTGTAGTTTTCGATCAAATAACATCTTATGTTGTGTTGTCATATGGATTATTGGTGTGTAAATGAATTAGAAAAGGTTTCCATCATTAACAATATAAATATTTATCAGATATTTAATTTTAACCCTTCATAATTGTAAAATAAGAATTAAGCCAATACTACTATTTCTAATATAATGTAATATCATATTTTAATTATTTTTTTGTCGAAATTCTCATCTAAAACGATTCTATCCAACAATTTTCAGGTTTTGATAAGACAACACTTTGTATTGATTTTGGTGTTTTCATAGTTATTTCGTGTCATTATATTTAATACTAATACTTACTTATTTTGATAGTTACATGATACATAACATACCTGATTATAACTCATATCTTATTAGAAGAGCAATGCTCCTGGCCGACCGGGTTATACCGTCCTTCGACGTCACGCTCGTCTTCAGTTTAAGTGAACGAGAGAAATGTATATCTTTACACGGATACTGAAGTAAGGTATCTTCCCTGTGCTAGATAAGATATCATTTAAATTTAAACTAGAAAACTTGTTTATAAAACCCGCCCTGCCAGTAACAATATTGAAAAATATTTTTGAAAAAAAATCTGACTACAAAATATCCTAAAAGGCACTAACTATCGCAATAGTTCGGTTAAATAATTCCTGAAGTCTGTGCTGATCGTTTTCTTCTAATTGCAATTTTTGAGCTCCGATTTTAAGAACTAGAATTTTAATAACTTCTCCGTTTTTTGAAGTCGATTAAAAACTTATGTTAATTATTATTATATTATTATTTAATAATAATTAACATGCACGTGTGGTGTGGTGGTTTAAGCGGTCGCCTCGCCGCTCTCCACTGCACTGGTGTTGTGGGTTCGATCCCCACATGGGACAAATCTTTGTGTGATTCGCAATGATTTGTGCTGAGACTGGGTGTGCTTGTGTCAGTGAATGTGTATTGGCCTTGTCATTGGGACCATTGGATAGTGTAATTGCTTCTGGCGTTCTATCGAATGTAAAAAAAAAAACATAAAATATTTCTATAGTATGTTTTTTTTTTTTTTTTTCTAAGCAGCCGAGTGGGAGACCGTAGGACTGCGAAGTCAAAGGTCTCGGGTTCGAACCCACGGCACACACCTCTGTCAATTAATCGTTAAGATTCGTCTTTTCGAAGATACGAGTATGTGTGTATTTATCATATAAATTATCGCTCGCTAACGGTGAAGGAAAAACATCGTGAGGAAACCTGCATGCTTCAGAGTGCCTAAAAAGTACTCGAGGTCGTGTGAAGTCTACAAATCCGCACGGCCAGCGTGGTGGACTATGGCCTAACCCTTCTCATCATGAGAAGAGGCCCGAGTCCAGCAGTGGGACATGTATTAGATACAGGGCTGCTATAAATGTTATTTTTCTATGATATGAATAAAAACTAAAATGTTAATTAGTTTTAATCTTTGGCATCGAGTTATGGGGCACCGCAAGCAACTCGAACCTTGAAATCTTGCAGCGCTTCCAAAATACGGTCTTTCGTACAATCGTAAACGCACCGTGGTTTACAAAAACGCAGGAACTACACGAGTACTTAAACATGCGTACTGTGAAGGAAGAGATCAACGCAGTAGCTAAGCGCTATAAAGTAAGACTCACGCACCACGTCAACAGACTAGCAGTAGCTCTCAAAGACAACAGCGGTGATCTGAGAAGATTAAAGCGACACTCCATTAATGAGCTAGAAATAAGGAAATGAGAAGCGTCCTTTGATGAAAGGACCGTCTCGCATGCTCGCCTTCAAGCAACAGATCTGCTTATAGTGAAGGCACTGATCGCAGATAGTCACAAAATAAGAAAAAAAAAAAAAAAAAACTTTTTTATTGCGGTAAAAAATATATTGAGTGAATTCATTTTGTTACCTTTCATTATTGGTGTAATACTATTTCTAATTCAAATAGAAGTTATTTGATTATTGTTAAGAACGCTATAGGCATTTTCGTGGTTTCTATATCTTTGTAAGATAGATCCACGGGGCGGGCAGCGTGAGTCTCTTTGGCATTTCTTTCATTTCTCCTCCTCAAGTGGACAGCACGTGGTGAGGCGGGCGGTCAGGTTACGTGCTCGGGAATGACGTGCCAAGACACGGCCTTATTAAAAGTGAAACTATTCCCAAGGTTCATACATGTGTTCTCTCACCGCGAGTATTCGCCTATAATAATAATGAAGCAGATTCAATTTCCGAATAAAATTTAAAATGTATTATACTTAAGATAGGTCGCAATGGATGAACGTGACGTCACGTAATGACGTAGCATACACTTGAGAAATGAGGGGTCCTGGCAAGATGAGACTGTAGCTTAGTTGGCTTAAAGTGGTGGAACGGTATTCCAAGGAAGCAAATTCAAGTCCTGCCAACCCCGTATATTTTCAACCATTTTTCGACTGACTTATTCAAGAATCTTATTCAAAGTCAAATATTATTATTATTTTTTGTTTTATGTTTATTCAGTAAAGAATAGCAGTTTTCTGGTCAGGTACTGGCACGTGTCGGAGACCGCGGTCGTATTACAGGAGACGTCGTGTGCCATCGCAGCCCTGCCGATCGTGACCTTATCTTCAAGACAATACAAGATATTATTATAGCTTGAACATTGAGATTTATTTGCTCATTAATCTATACATATATTTTATTTAAATATTTACAATACTAACCTTACTATTTATTAAATAAATACCTAACTATATAAACATTCAATAAAAGAATAATATAAAATTATGAAATAAACCAAAACTCGTTTACCACTAAGTTGACAAACATGTATCCCATGCTGTAGTCTTTTGGAAAAATGATGGCATGGACTTTATCGTGTGTGGAAAAAAAAATCTGGATTTGTATTCCGCGCGACGATATTTGTTTCAAATTGTAAGGATGAGCTCGCTGTTGTTGGCGAGAAGTTCGGTGGTAGTCTTAGCCATAGTTTTTATATCAAACAGTTCTTTAGAACACAACCCTTTACACAGGGTTTAAAGGGTTGTGTGGTCTTTCATTAGAATGAAAATGCAAATAATATAATAAACTGGCAGTTGCTTGCGGCTCTGCCCGCGTGGTACGTCGACTTTCTCCTAGAGGCATAAAAATACCTTACCTCCTTTTCTCAGACCTACCAAAGATATCCACAAGTTTTCATAAGAATCAGTTGAGCCGTTTTGGATGAATATAATAACTGACATTGTGATACGAGATTTCTATAAATTAGATAATAATAAAATGCAAATACGATGATTTATTTAATGATATCTGCACCTGATTGCTGTTACATTTGAGTCTTCATAAATAAACTGGAATATTTGTAGTTCATTTCAATAGAACCATGACATACAACAATATCATAAAAACTATACCTACTTAGAAACCAACTCCGTTATGATTTTTTTAATATTATTAGAAGGTTTGTTATTGTAACAAATAAATGATCGAATCATTTATTTGTTACAATAACAAACCTTCACATGAGAGGCCCCCATAACCGTTGAAAGTACTCTAAAATTTCCGTAAGAGCCAGCGACACTGCGAATAAAAAGAATAACAAATAGATACTTAATTTATATCAAATTTGTCCTTTACAGTATTTTATTTCAATGTATACCAGAGGAGGTATAACAGTAGACTGAGTCACGGACGAAAGAACATATTGGCGTTCTATTAAATACGGTAATCTATGTAAAGGACAACTACATATTTTTTTTTATACCGAATGATTATTAGTAAAGGCTTAGAGTTATTTTACATCACGTAAACACCACGGGGACGGAGCGCTATAATATAACGCGGATAATACCAGGGTGCCAAGCAACAGCAGCTTAGTTAACATAACGGATTTCACTCGGTCGAAGTCGCGGACAACAGGAAGTTACCTTATAATTTTCATGATTCGTAGTTTTACGTCATAATAATAAAAAGCTCGAAAATGAAACAACAGGTTTGATTGCTACGATGGTGACGTAGCATTTCCGTAGCGGGTCTACGTGGCTACGCACGTGATGACGACATCGCGACACGGACTGACCTTTATGACGCTACATAATTATGAATTTGTATGGATTTTTGTAAAGTTATGATAACTCTGTTTCGAAATGTCAACACTGGTTTTGAGACGTAAAGAGGAAATAAAGTGAAAAGTTAATAAACTCGAAGTCGAATACTATACCACAATAACAAATAGCCTATCACCATAAACCGGGCACAGTTCGAGCTCCATTCTGCTATTTGAGAATTTCCTAACGAAAACCAAATGACTTAACCACTTTTGCCCGGCCTGAGAGTCGAATGCGAGAGGCGCATACGTTTAGGACTAGACAAATAAGGCAGCTTATGTTTTTTTTTAAATATCACGGCTATATTATTCAGGCAGGTGTGGCTGAGGTGTGTGAAAACCATATTTTATAACACTTCTGCCAGACCCGGAGATCAAAACTTCACGGTGAGACTGAGCGGTATACACTATACACTATCAGCAGTCCATCGAAGTAGTCAAATCTGGGGCAACGAGGGCCCTTTAACTACGAAGGCTTTCAGTATCCACCTGAATAACAATAGCTGACCTTCAAAGCCTCCAACTATAACCTCTAGGGTTATCAATTCAAGAGATATGGCCCACTTAGATAAGCATATGTGTGACGATTGATTGGCCGGCTTCGAACCTTGGACGTGTCCTATCAATGCTAGTGAGGCTTAATTAAAAACCGTGGCCAAGGCGTGTGACCCAATTACAAAAATATTTGGTACTTCTGTGTATCTTCATGTATGGTTCTTCGGACCAGAATTGATTCAATGTGATTGCGGTGATGCTGCATTTGCAAGAGCGCCCCGTGTCAACTGCTCCTTGCATGACTTTAACAATGCTCAGAAGTTTTATAAATATTACATACTTTGACTATTGAAGCGAATATAAGAAGAAATCTGTTATGGTCAAATGGCGAACTATTTATGACATATGTGTTACATTTGCGAGGTTCTTAATTAAACTGTTAGTGCGTAGCTAGTTTGTAAACAAGTCCACGATTGGCCGGCGTTGAACCTTGGACGTGTCGTGAAGGTTTCATTAAGAACCGTGGCCATTGCGTGTGACCTAATTACAAATACAATTTGGTATTTCTCTGTATCTAATCTGATGTGTAATGTATTCTAAACTTTTGCTAAAGGCTCTCGTACTAAGGTGTGTCATCTTATTTTTCAAAGATTTTTTAAAAGAAGATACTGGCTTTACTGGCGGACATGGGTTAAAGGGCACCACCGGCATGCTTAGAGCATCAAATGATCTTAATCCGGCGCTGGGTTCAGTCATAAGTAGTACAAGACATCACTTCTGTATAATATTGTAATAAAATAAGCGATATCAGTTGCTCTGACGGCACCGCGTTGCTGCATACTCAAGAATTAATTAAAATGATAGTAGATACGCTTATTACGCCCCTGTTTTATTCTAAAATGGTAGAAATATTCTGAAAATACTGGCAGTGCAGCTTAGCAAAAACGTTGTGGAGCAAATATCTAGATACAGTGAGTTAAATATTATATGTCTATAATTGGGTATTTGACACCATCAGTCAATTTACATTCTCTTTAATTCGGTCATAAACGTTTGTGCGACTACATTTTGTATGGCTATCGTGAATTATGACGTCACATTTCAAAATGACCATTTCTGTTTTACAAAGCAAATTAAAATAGAATTTTACAAAAATGAGGTATTTATTGATATTAAATAGTGTCTTGGAATTAGTTGTAAATGGTTTCAAGTACTAAATTATAACTTAAATCCAGTGTGGATTATATTATATGTGCATTGGCGTTTACTCAACACGTGAGTTTTATCATACTTGCTACTGTCACTGCGAGTGGATGTGACAACTTAAAATGTGTAACTTGAAAATTTATAATCTAGGCCCTAATTCTCAGGCAGTTCATTAGCTGATTGTAAAACACAATATGTGAAGGCTGAGGGATCTATTTAATTAAATTATAGATATCGTGAACAATATATCGTATCGTAGAAAAGCAACATATCTTTTATTGTGGTAAGCTTTGTAGATACTAATAAATATGGTATGTACTTATTATGTAAGGTATGTATTACGCAAGAGCCACTAGCAGCGTTATCTCCTTGTCCAAAGCATTACTGACAGTCAGAACATTATAACAGGTGAGGTGAAGTGTGGGTGTTATACACCTCTGCCACACCCTTCTCTGGTAAATCAGGCGTGATGCTATGTGATGTATATATATATATAAAGTATGCGAATTAATGTATGAATAATGATTTAATATTTTCCACAACGTTTGCATGTTTCAAGTCTAGTTTACTGTTTATAATGAGGAATGTCAGAATTTTAGATAACATTCCTAAATGACGTAAACGGAAGACATTTTAAAAGAGATTTAAGATTTTCTCTTCCTCAAAATTATGTCACGACATCAATATAATTTGTATCTTCCGCATATAAGATAACAATTTTCTTTATTGTATGGAATATGAAAAGATATAGTTATGTAAATATCTACTTACACAAAAAATATTCATCTTTGAAACTCGTTTACAAAAGCTTTACTACCAGTACTTCTTTAAGCGACTCCCTAACGCCCTTTTTCATACATTCGTAATCGAAGTTTTTTCATTAATTATTTGGCAAAATTTTTATTTATTTATTTTTTATTTATTTATTTACCACAGCTTAAACTATCATAACAGGAACTTAAACCTAATGCGATAGATAAGAATATATAAAATAATATAATAAATTTAAATTATTATATATCTATTTAGTACTTAAATATCTAAATAACATTTTACATTTCAACTATCATTAAAACATTCATACATTAAAAATTAAACTATTATCAAATCTATAACTTATCATAGCAAAGTATACAATAAGCTAATTGTTTTTATCATGTATTAATTAACATACAAACTGATAAAAAAATGGATTTGTACCCTTTTTGTTAAGATTATTTTTTGACTAAAAGGGCACGAACCCATGCATTGTAGTGTTATGTCCATAAAAAGAGATAAAGATTAAATAATATTAAAGTTTCAACCCCATTACGAATGTATGAAAAAAGGGCGGTCGGTCTACTCTTAATATTATTTAGTTAAGTATTTGTAGGTCATCACCTCGCACGCACAACAATTTGGACTAACATGTTTATGTTCATGTGTTTTCCGTCTACCGTTATGTCGTATGTTATTACATGCACGAGATACGCGACGTGCAGTCTGACTGTTGTGCCGTCATCGCCCGTGCGACGGTATGTATATGTACCTACACTTTATTTAAACATCCACCGTGAGGTTTTGGGTTTGATCTAAACAGTTGGATTAAAATTAATCTAAGCCCCGGTTATTCAAATCATTAATATAAGTATAATTTAGGTATACATATAATTTATATTTATATTATTGTTTGTAATGTTTTGACGTGTTCAAGCGCCCCCTGGAGCTTATTAAAATAAATGATTTGAATCTTGAATCTCAAATCTTAATCCCTGAGTTGGCCCCAAAAGTGTTGTTTGGGAGTTTTTCATTGGGAAAATATCATAGCAACACAGAGCCTAGAGTTGTGCCTGGTAGATGACGATTGGCTCGTTATCATATGTGACCTAAACATAACAGATGAAGTGTAGGTGTACCTACTTCTGGGTAGTATAGGCGTAATAATGTATGTTATTTACGTATTTGTGGGTACGCACCAACATGTTTATATGATTTCCCTATTCTGTTATATTGTATGTTATGACGTCTAATGCACGAGATGCGTGACGTGATCAGAAGTGATCCCTGTTGATCGCCGCCGTGTCGGTATCAGTAGTATTTTTTGAGATTTCTTAGTCGGGAAAATTTCATATCAACGCGAAGTTTGGAATGATGCATAAAGTGTGGGTATTTATACACTTCTGTCATACACTTCTAGGATGTTTTCACAGCAATCGATGCCATCAATCGATTTTGGAATGGATTAGTCGACGTCGATCGACAGTTTGTATTAACACCAATCGATCGGGCGTCTCTCGATGGTGGAATGGATTGGTCGTCGGTGAATGGCAGTTTCAGTTCTATTACATGACATGAAATGTGCGTGTTATGCACCTCTCCCCCTTCCCCTGCCCTTCTACGTAAATCACCCACATTTCGCTTGTTTTGTTTAAGTACCATGGGAAAGGGGGTGGCCTATCACCAATCACAATACCAACTCAGTGCTGCTATTCTGAATTTCCTGATGGCAAGTTCACAAATAAAACTTTGCTCGCCCGGGAATCGAACCCGGGACCTTTTAGTGAGAGGCGCATACACTAACCACTAGACCTTCGAGGTAGTTAACATAACATAACTTTTATAAATCGCTTTTTGATGATGTCTTGGTTTAAAATTGTAATGTTGTACATAATATGTTTGAGTAAATAATTAAATGAATACAGGGTGTGCAGTACCCATGTGTGCACAAAAAAGAAGCACAAAATCGGATAATTTTTTGCTTCTTTTTTCAAATGCATTGAACATAGTGAAAAGTAAAATTTCTAAAATAATACAGGGTTGCGGTTATTTAATATTGTCAAAACAAATAGCATTACTAACATAAGAAGTACCATTGTTACCTCAAATTACTGCAGTCTGACTCAAGTTTTGACCACAAAACCGGCAATGGTCTTGCTTAATTATCCTTATTTTTGATTAACAACATAACATCACGCCTTTATAACCTAACTGGGTATTGCAGATAGGTATAGATAGGTGGCGAAGTTATCCACTAGCCACGATTCAAACTTCAAGCCATTATTGAGAATTTCCTAAAGAAAAATTCCAAATAACACTTCTGCACGACCTCGAACCCGAGAGATCGCATGCAACCACTAGAAATCAGAAACATTTATTTGTATATTCATAGTTATATAGGTGGATCTTGTTTACGGTATAAAAAAGTTTCACTATGTTTTACCCTCTAGGGTGTACAAATTTTTAACAAATAAATTTAAAAAAAAGATACTAACAATAAAATTAATATTATAAAAAAGTAATGCATAGCTTATATAAAATTTATCGTTATAGAAATCATTAATGTTATAATATCCTTTATCAATTAGCATTCTCTTAAAATGAACCTTGAACAATTGTGTACTGAGATGCTTAATTTGCTCAGGTATTTTGTTGTATATTTTTGGTATATAAAAGTATACTTTTATGGACCAATGTAGTCTTGGCTGGATATCAACAAAGTTTATCATTGTTATGACGTCGGTTGCGAGTCACGTGATCAGACAGCCGAGGGAACAGATGAAGATTGATTTTTACAAACAACGCTACTTCAAAGATGTATAGTGACGGAAGTGTAAGAATTTTATGTTTAATGAACATCGGTCGACAGCTTTCTCTACTCTGCATTGAAAGCTAAGTTTTTGACTTCTTAAGGCAGCATCATTATTTGTTGAGTTGCCCCAGAAAATAATTCCGATTCTAAGCTTGGATTCAATGAGACCAACTAGATGCTTAAACAAGTTTTGTTTAATCGCATTAATTTTATTGAGATATATTTCTAGTTTTATATGTCAGTGTTAATACAAAACCGCGATATTTTAAGATTACATAAAAAAACACGTTTGTTAAATAAATATCCAGGCTAAATACCGTCGCACGTGCGATGACGTTACAACAGTCAGACTGCACGTCGTCGTGTATCTCGTGCATATGACGTCATAACATACGACATATCAGAATAGGGAAATCATATAAACAAATCTGTCGGTGCTTACCCACAAATACGTAAATAACATGACATAACGCAAAATCTCGCCTAAATTATCTAGAAGGGCAGGGAAGAGGTGCATAACACCTACATTTCACTAATATTTAGCGGTGCAATAGAACTACACCAATCGATCGCGCGTCGATCGATTGTGAATAGAATAGAATAGAATAGTAAAGAATAGAATAGAAAATAATATTTATTGTCTTAAAGCGTGGTACATTAGGTTCTTAAATTAGTTATCTCCAGAGCCATAAACACTTTATCATATTACAATGACATGACATAAAACAAAAAATAAAAATAAAAATTAAATGTTAGTGTTATTTCATTAATGACTAAAATTAGTATTAACAATCATAATTACATTAAATGGGTTCATAACATTATAAAATTCGTGTTCTAATATTAATTAAGTAAATAAATTAAAATAAATTAATGACATTATAATTATAACACAAACAACACAAAACAACCCTTAAAATAACGATACATTATTATATTATTATTTATATTAAGTGGTAAAAAGATCAGCCACAGAATAAAAGTTCATTTTTAGAAACCATTTGCGAATTGGTGGAATGGAGCAGTCGTCGTCGATCGACAGTTTCAGTTCTATAACACCGCTAACCACTGAACCATCGAGGCAGGCAACAGTTAGGAGTACGGGGATTATTCTTTTAATTTAGGCACGTAAAGGCTGTTTACTGAATAGTATCTACTTATACATTTCTTACTTTTTGTGCATTTTTCTAAATTTCTCAATCTCATTTTATTCCAATGGTTGCTTTAACTGGACCTTTTGACAATCACATGATGTTTGTTTCATCTATGTACAGATTTATACAACGCAACAAACAACATACGTACATAAGAGGAAATCACACCACTGCACATATTTGTCACGATCTACTACCAACTCCAAGTAGCACTCGATAGGAATTCCCGCTACTACAGCTACTCGTTTAAGACCAGAAACTGCTAGTGACGTCAAACGGTTTCCCTAAAGGATAATATTCATGGATAGTGTTTGGTCGTCACGTAGGCTTTTCGGATTTTCTCTTTTACAAGGTCAACAAAACATATTACGGAAAACATTTGGGAATAAATTCGTGAATTATCGTATTTTATCTTTATAATAGGTAAACAAAAGAATATGGGAAAAACCACTTTGTTTAAAATTAGTAATTATTGAATTTTATGTATTGTATTGTTAATAAAAATTATTAATAATAATCATTTAGAATTAACTTTTAACTGCCTCTATGGTCCAGTGGTTAAAGTATGCACTTCTCACCGCGTGGTCTCGGGTTCGATTCCTGGCACCTAATCATAAAAGGTGAAATATGGCAGTCGTATACGTCTGCAATACCCCTCCGGATAATATAGGCGTGATGTTATGTTATGTTATGTCATTTAGAACTAATATTATAACTGATGCTTCTATTTGTTGTTATCATTTAATACTCCAGTAATCTGTACAGATTAGATGGGGGATAGTTTATTTGGTTGAACGCGCTAATCTTAGGAACTACTTGTGTTGTATATAATTTAAAAGTTATACATAATAACATCATGCTATGACATATATGAGTTGAGCTGTAACCTTTGATACTGGTAAAACATAATTATACTAACAATCTTCCTTACAAACTGAAAGGTACAACCTGCAAGTAAATAAACGGTATTTTACAAATCCTTGAAACGCACTAGACTAATAAATAAACACCCACTTTATTGGCCAACGATACGGTATACAGCCTTCGCACCAGCCCCTGGGCAGCCCCACATTTGGGTCAAGGCACCAAGGCAAGGCAAGGCCTTGTCAGCCGCCCTCAGTCAGTGTCCACGGTACTGCCCCTCAAACCTCCGAGGAACCCGATACAAACATTCATCATCTGGCTATTGAAGTTTTATTAATATTGCCTTTGTTTAATACCTTGGCTTTAAACGGTGAACATTTCAGGACTATTACGTAAGGAACGTTATAGATATCACTACCAGTCATTCCAGAAGGACATTTGAAATATGCAGGTTACACTTTTATTTGCGAGTGATATACAGGGTTGCGACTTAGCGACATTTATTAAAACTACAGTTTCAATAATCGATAATCTACCCTTATTAATGGCAATTACTGATCATAAAGAGAAAGAGTTACAGACACGTGTATTATAAGTGTTTTTAGTATTAAATATTGATAACAAAATACAAACATTATTTCTTAATTAACTTAAAAAAAAAATCGTAAACAAATCTGTTTATAGTTTTGTCGTGAATAAACATAGTAAAGCGATAACATAGTCAGTAAAGAAGTTTACGTTACTCTAGCTAGACAGATAATTGTAAACGTGTAGTCCACCTGAGGGTAAGTGGAGTACAGCCCATGGACATCAACAATCCACAAAAGCAGATTATAGATGCGTCGCCGCAGCTGAGGACTACGGTGCTATGCCTCATGTGCCAGTAATTTCAGGGCTTGATCTCACCACCAAACCGGAACACAGTACTGCAAGCACTACTATTTGGCGGCAGGTTAAAGGTGAGACGGTGGTGCTGCCGCCCTCGAGCTCATTCACAAGAGCTCTACCACCAGTGATGTATTATCAATTCATGTGATAAATCTAAGGCCTTGCTGATAAGTTTTCTTAAAAAGACGAGTCACTTTGTGCCTTGTGCCAATTTCAGCAACGTGTTAAAACCAAGTTTAACGCTAAACAACAGCTCTCGATCGAGACAGGACAAAAGTCCCGTACAAACATTGAATGAAGGATCAAGATGAACATTCGGATTTAATAAAACCTTAGGTTAAGAAGTTCGTTAAAATTAGCCCTATCATTATTGTTGGGACGAGGCTTTGGGTATTCACTTCGACCTCCGTGGGTAAAATAATAAATAAAAAAATAAAATGAAATCAGCCCAAACATTATCTAGTTAAATAATAAAAAAAAAGATGCCTTCACGGTATTCGATCGCCATCTAAAATGTACCTATGCAAAAAAATCATGTTTGAAATTATTAAATTGTACGTCAATTAATGCCTGGTGGTTGAAAATACCGTATTGTCATAGTAAAAATAGATTTTTACTATGGTATTGTGAAATTTGTCAAACAGAGTCTTTTTATTAAACTAGCCATTTGCAGTATAAAAGACTAATCACTAACTTTATGCTGTTAAGAATCAAATTAATAAGAATTAAAGAACAAAACAAAAATACTGAGTAATTAGTTTTATTTTGGAACTGAGTTGTACTATCAAATAACTGTACAAAATACACCTATACCACCAATAATCTCTTATAGTCAATCGTAAACTATTTTGTACGAGCGACCAATGTTCACACAGCTACCAAACAAACTATACATTCCTGTATGAGCTGGTATCCCATTGCACGAGAAGCCTTAACAACGCGAGACCATCGAAATCAGCAATGTATAATATATTAATATATAGTATATAATATATTAATATATAATATATTAATCGGCAGCCGTGATTACTTCCAACGTTACAATTACAATATATAACGATGATTGCAATAGCACCTACGTAGTGTGTGCTCGTATGATAATTTGCTTTACAAAAATATCGCGTACTTCCTCTGTAAGATAAAACAAATTGCTAGATAGCGTTGTTTTGACATAAAAGGATGTTTGCTTTGGTCAATTGAAGCGAGACGCAGTTTGGGTAATTTGCTTTTCACTAGAATTACATCAATATTTATATGTGTCAACAACAAATACAAAACACATCGTGATGATAATGCCATATAAAATGCAACGGACTTCGATACACTTCTGAAACCATAGTTACGAATACCCTAGGAATAACTTCTCTCAATATTATTACATGATTATGTAGTACATATTGCATAATTAAAGGTTACCACAAAAAATATTTTGAATATTTAATAAATATTTAGATATGATAACATAACATAACATCACGCCTATATTAGATACCTATGTGGCAGAGGTGTACAACACCCACATTTGTGTTTTAATTTTTATTTATATGACATTTGTTAATTAATTTTATGATTTGCTATTATTATGTGTTTTTTTATATTATTTCTTGTGTACTTTGGATATTTCGACACAAATGTATAATTTGTTCTGAAATAAATAAATAAACACTTCACCTGTTATGTTTAGGTTTCATGGTAAAGAGGGACTATCGCCATCCAACTGGCACAATTCCAACTCCGTGCTGCTAAATTTCCTTTTGGAAAGTTCACATATAACACTTTTCCCGACCCGGGAATCAAACCTGAGACCCCACAGCGAGAGGCGCATACTCTAACCACTAGACCATCGAGGCAGTCGTTATATCTGGTAAAGTTGATTACATTGGCCTTTATCTACTAAGTAGCTACTTTCACCTACTTTGGAACTGTTATATTAGGTAATACAAACCCTTCTTGATAAAAACTATGCCTTATTTATACAATACCGGTTATCCGTGTATTTGCGTTTATTATTAAGTAGATGAAGTGCCCTATAGCCAATGGGCTCAGACCTCGGCGGAACAAACAAACTGTACCTTATTTATTAATTAATTTGTACATTGTTTCAGCTAAGCCGATGTTGACTTAGGATTAATACAAATGACCTATAAACAAACAACTGTTATAATTTCCATTTGAGATCAAAACATCGTTATAATAAATTGGAGGTGAGTGACCTCCGCCAGACATTCGTTTTAATAAAAGATTTTCCTTATAACTGTGGGAATGAATAATGTGATATCTTTAGGGCAATTATGCTAAGTACCTGTGAAGTCTACGATCATGCGCAATAATGCGATGCTTCGTGTCAAATTTCTAGGCTAGCTAAGTAGCTGCAGATGGCTGTGCTGCACTATGTATTCAAAATCCACTAAATGACGGGCATTACGTTTGATCGAGGCCAATCAGAACAGTGCAAGACCTGTGACTTTAATTTGCAGATTTGACTTTGCTATAATTTTATGGCATCTCAGAGGATTAGGAGTTATTAAATGGCATAGTGGTTGAAGTAGTTTTACTTGTTGCTGTTTGCTGTGGTTCCATTCACCAAGACATTTCTAAATCTTAACTACGTGGTACGATGAAAGTAGTTAAAGCTCCGTGATGCAGTCGCTTATTCATTTCTCTAGTGTAAGCACAGTTTTCTGAAAGCTGTTCGTAATTTTCCAAAATATAAATGTAACTTAAATCAGAAAAGCCCAGATATCTATGATATGGGTATTTGGCGTCAATCGCAAACTAAACAGGGGGTAAAAAATTATCACATTAATCAAGTATGTGATTTAACCGCAGTAAAATTTCTAATGAAGAAATCTATATGGTATAAATACCTCATCAAGCGTTTACTATTAGCACTGTATATATATGTACGTATTTTTCCATAGCTGTGTTGTTCACACGCTCTAGTAAGGTGTAAGGCGTATAAATAAACCGAACCAGAACCCGTGCAGGGATCGAATCCACGTTCCTCAAGCATCATCCATTCACGTAATGTTATACTGGTGGTAGAGCTCTTGTGAATGAGCTCGAGGGCGGCAGCACCACCGTCTCACCTTTAACCTGCCGCCAAATAGTAGTGCTTTTATGTGTTCCGGTTTGGTGGTGAGATCAGGCCCTGAAATTACTGGCACATGAGGCATACCACCATAGTCCTCAGCTGCAGCGACGCATCTATAATCTGCTTTTGTGGATTGTTGATGTCCATGGGATGTACTCCACTTACCATCAGGTGGACTACACGTTCGTTCGCTGTGGGCGTAGTATAAAAAAAAAACATATCGTAACTAAGAGTCGTATGGTTCGTACTCGATCGAGTAAAACTGTCGAGATCGTCCAAACAAAAATTCAGTGCAAAGGGAACTTCATTTGGTTTTAATCGAGCCTTGCGGACCACATGTTCACTTTGACTAGCCTCGTGCCTTGGTGTAAAACGATCGAGTAAAACTGTATGTCAGGACGGACAAGTACATATCTTCCTAAGATTGTAGACATAATACTACTCGGAAAAACACCCAACTCTATCTAAATAAACTCGTTTTCGACTCATCAACTGGGACAAAGATGAAAACATTCAGGCGGTCACCCACTTTATATAAATCTTTACTATCCTTACGCAATCACTTATTAAATACAAAAATAAATATTTGTGGACTTGATAAATAACGATATTATACAAAAGTATAAATTTAGTTTTAGGCCACCGAATTCCATCCCATCTTCGAAAACAGATCCATTGAAACCATGCATAAAGAGTGTAATACATGAGTTATTTATTGTTTTGATGTCCACGATAACCTTCGACGCCTTTAGATGTAAATCAGTCATTGTCGAGGAGTGCTGTAGACTATTATATAATATTGCTTAACCTGATCTTATCTCGAGGATTGCCTTTTGTTAGGAAATGCTTGGAAAATAGCAGTACAAGTACTGATCGAGGACCAAGATCAAGACGAACATGTTCTGGCTAGACTCCAAGTTGTTGGCAGGTAACATGTAAGATAAGCAGTATATTCACACAAAATAGGTAAAGTAAAAAAAAAGAAAGGTAAGATGAGATGTTTGGGTCTATTATGTTAAAGAAGGTATAGTAAAAATCTTATATAAGTATAGTTCATATTTCCGTTAAAGCAGCCTGTTATTCGAAAAATATCTAAGATTTTCTGTAGTTAAAATAAATCATATTTTCTTTGATATTTATTTCGTAGTAATTAAGTCAAGTACTTGACTTAGTTTTACTTGACTTTAATATAAATTACTGGGAAGTTATTTATATTAAAGTCAATATGTCAAAGTATATTATGGTTTGTTGAACTCTGAGTCAATTAGAAGAATATTATAATAGAACTCTTAAGTTGAAATGGATTAGAAGTAAGTTGTTTTCTACCACCAATATAATGTAAGTTCGTCTTGTGAACCTACCTACCTAGCTTGCTACCCAAAAGTGTGTGGTAGAGGTGAATAACACACACACTTCACCAAACCAACAATGTTTAGGTCCATGTTAAAGGGGTGACACTATCCCTTTAGTAAATTTGGTAAATTAATACCCGGCAAAGTTTACTTCAATTCAGCATATTAGCACAAGTCCAAACAACGTTTTATTGTTTTAAATGTGGATTAACAATCAACAACTTATTGCATTAATTGAATTGTTTACTTACGTTTTTCAAAACATTGTGCGTATTGGGCTTAGTTTAAAAATAATAATGCACTGCACGGTAATGTTTAATAAGATAAGGTATTCGTTGATTGTATGATTACCTATCTATCTCGAATCTCGATATCATTTAGGGCCACGGTAGTAGCCCGCCAAGACGTGCTAGTCTTTCCTTTTATTTTATTTTTTTCCAACTTTACTCTTCACGCACTTAGTTTACAAGGCCCGACTTCACAAACTCTACACCTTAGGCCGTTTCGATGTGTGTTATTTAGGTGAATAAATTAAGGAGGAACAATTGCTTGGCTGTTTTAATACGAACGTAATATGGGTTTATAAGCAAAACCTATATTCCTTTTTTATGGAAAAGAGCCAACCAATCGTTTCCCTACTCTCCTGTTACACAGTACTTCTTGTTGAAACAAAACGGCCATGCCAAATACTTTGACTACGATATCATGATGATGAAGCTTGGGATTGTAAAGTAAGGGAATGAAGAGTTACAAGCTTGGCTCTTCATGGGATCTGATAACTTTTTGACACTGCAGGCCATATGACCTCGTCTGGGCAACATTTTATATGAAAACCTTTTTGGTTGGATCATATTAATTAAATTAACCTTTATATTACTTCGTTACAAAAATAGGACATTTTACGAAGAAAATTCAGTACTGTAACAGAGCTGCACTAAAAAATGAAATATATAGCCTATAATGCTATTATAACCAATGTAAATATTGCATTAGAATTTATATCAATTTTAAATAATAATTGATAATTTATAAGTTGTTGTTTGGTATAACTCATCTAAACTTTATCTAATCATTTAATCAAGGTGAAGTGTCTGATAGCATTAATTTGTATCCAAAAATAACTGACATGATTCCCTATAGTCGTGCCCCTTGACAAAATGAAAAAGAAATAATTTAAATCAATTTATAATAATTTCGTTACCACTAATTGTATTAACGGACTTTTTTTTTTCTTAAAAATGTAGAACCCTTCTGGCTCCATTTAGTTGATTGTGTTTTCGCCCTTTTAGATTTGATTATTGAGCAATCAAAAGTGGTAGAGACGTCCCTTGGGTGAAAGTCATATTTATAACGAGGGGTAGGTTTATCAGGAGGGTGGAGGGCGGGTGGGGAGGTGCGGGGTGTTGTGTAGGAGAGCGCGCGGTCCTCCCGATAGCCATTCCCTCAGTGAGTGCCGAGAAATACGCACGCTTGTCCGCGGAGCAGAGTTTACTGCACGTGTTTCGTAAATATAAATAATATTGTTTCAAAATGGTGCTTTCTGACTTTCTCACGGAGACCCGAAGGCGATGGCTCAAGGTGAGGATTTTGTTGTTATTTGTTTATATATAAAATTATTTATTGTACCTATTTATTTATTTTGCTTTTTGTAATTTAAAGGATTTTGTTTAATTGCTAATTCTATTCTAATAAGAATTAGTTGTTTTGTTTATACTACTTATTTATTAATTTATTGCGTGTTGTTTGTTTGCCGTTTTTAATGTGTTGAACCTCTTGGTTAAACTAATTTAAAATTCTTGACGTACTCGTATACTCACCGTAGTAAATTGATTTGCATAGTTTATTATTTCGTTTTTGAATATTTAGTTATACTTGAGATACTATTTATTATTTTCTAAATGGAAATGAATATTTATTGTTTAAGTGTTTTGAATATTTTAACCAGTTTGGCTATCAATGACGCATTTGTCTGTTTTCTTGTAGATACAATAATAACAACAGTAACTGTTATTTTGTTGATTAATTTCATTTACATTAAACTACTACTAAATATCTGAATATATACTAAAACCTCAGTAAAATCAATTATAATCAGTGTGCAACGTTTCTAAAATGCTTATACAATTAATAAGAAGGAGCTTTGAATATTTTTAGTGACTTACTGCAGCCAATAGATTTTTATATTACAAACTCTGTTTACCATTTCTCGTATTGTCACAATCCGATACGTCTCCGGCTTTAAAGATACTAGTGTCCGACCGTGGCGTCACCTTTTGTTACATCGATATAAAGAATCGTCCTGCGGTCTACAACAATCTCGATACCAATTTTCTTTGAGATCGATAGTGCTTTGCCCGGTCAATCTTTACAGAGAATAGCTATGATGTAGTATATTAACTACAACATGACCACTTTAGGGCCAACAATTATCTTAGGGTTATTTTCTACCATTATACCATTCTTCGTATTTAATCAGAGCAATGTTCCAAAACTTTTCCCAATTACACTGGGGTCGGCTTCTAGTCTAACGGATTTAGCTGGAGATCAGTATTCACTTGGAGCTACTGCCGTCAGATCTGCACTACCCCGTACGAGGTAATACAATACCCTTTGTTAGACTAGATGTCAGACTTTCTGACCTCTGACTATCCGCAACGACTGCCATAGATGTTCAAATGGCAACCGGGGCCAATGGTTTAACGTGCTCTCCGAGGCACGGAGGAAAATTCATTATGTTAAATATGGTCTCCCATCCACGGCCGACCGCGGTTGGCATTGCTTTGCGTTACAAGATTGATCGGTTCGCGCAGCTTCGACTTAGCCACGAGCTCCTAACACCTCACTCCGATTTAAAATAGAGATGTCCTCACTATAATATTGTAATGTCTACTTCCTGGAATCTGTCTGTTTGTTTATTGCACTAATTATACAAAACCTAGCCAGCATGTATGCGGTATATCGGCGCCATACCACAGCTGATAGCGCGTGTAAATACTAATTACTAATTAGAAATGACGCAATAATGCTAAGGGCCATTGACTATGCGTTTAAACATACAATTGTTCGAAGAACTGTGTTGTAGTGTGGAGTACATTTGATATTGTTTGTAAGAGGTTGCCTACAAGTATTAACTAGAAGGGTGTGGCAGAGGTGTATAACACCCACACTACACCTGCTATGTTTCGGTGCTATGTCAGAGAGGGTGAGCCTATCGCCATTCACCACACAATCCTTCTTCGTGCTGCTATCGAGAATCTCCTGATGAAAAAAACCCATTAGAAGTAGTTTTCTCGTATGAATGTTGAAGAAGCAAAAGTAGTGTGTGGGGTCGAAGCTTGTGACGCTTCATGCTTCATCGTTTAAACGCGGTTTTCCTGCATGAGCACACCCACGGGAAAAATTTTGTAATAACCTTTTTGCCTTTTGTGACAAACAGTCACTAACACACCGATTCCTTAAAATATATAATTAAAATGAATGCTTCTGGTAAGGGAATGCCAGATAGGTAATTATTAAAGGAATAAGCTAAAGAGAAGTACTTAGCGGTATGAGTTTAATATTTATTATAAAAGTAATGGTAAAAAAAATGAATTGGACATAATTGAATTAATATGTTCATACAAAACACTTTTAATGTTATATTTAATGTATAGAAATAAAAAAAAACTGATAGAAAGCAATAACGAATTCGTCAGAAAGATCGCATTTAGAATTTCAATCGTAACGTGCGACGAAAGACGTACGAAAATTACAAGAAAATATTATTATTTTTTCCTAGAATTTACCTTCTAAGTACATAATAGGTTTATAGAGAATTAAAGGAATGATATTACCAGAATTGCAACGGACGTAATGAAATTCAGAGGTTTTGTAAAGGCTCATCAAATAACATCAAAAAAGACACAAACAAGCACATTTTACGGACTTTTTGAGAGTAGGTATAGTTATTATCTTACATCAAAAGTTTTAAAAATAAATAGTAAAATATATAATATATATGACTTTTTTGCCTTGATACATAGGGTAATTTCATCGTGGCACAATAACAATAAAGAAAAAATAACTACGCATAACGTCAAGACAAGCTGTTATATATACAGTTAACTTAGAGTTGTATATAAGAGATAGCTATTCCGAGAAAAGGCCTAAATAGTAAGATGGAAGGGGTCAAGCTGTCTGAGAGCACTTAACTACAAAACTACTATACTATTTATGATAATTGTATTGTAGCTGCATTGAGTTCAAAGTTGAGTGGGCAACCTGATTACAAGCCGTTACAACCAGTCTGTGAATTATGCAGCATATGCGACATATTGCTACATAATTGTTATGTATTTACCAGCAATGTTATTGCACTCTAAATAAACAATTGTACTGATAGTGGCCATCGGTTGGTTTGTTTGTTCCGTCATTATATCATAATTGTCTGGGAATGTGCCAATTGGGTTATAAAAGTATTTAATAATATTTTTTTCCTGTTTCATAGATACAAGGTTTATGATATTAGGTCAGGGAGTTTATAAAACTGTTTTGACGTCATAATGTTTAAACGGTTACCGCAGTTCAGTTCTGGTTGAACCGTTAATTATAACAAAAACATAATAAATAACAAAACTCTGGTCCAAGAAAAGATTGTTTGAAATTTTTCTCTTAAAATGTATATTTTTCTTAATTTTGGTTTTATTTTCTCTATTAAGTATTTAAGTGTTATTTTCATAAAGTAAAACAAGAACGACTTATACACGGAGAAATATTGAAAACGTGATAAATCATTCAAAGATTCGATCAACGGTAATACTTAATTGATTTTTTTTATTCTGATAATGAAATTCGTGAATGTCTCAATCCACGAGGCTGAACCACGTACTTTAAATTTGATTAAATGAAATAACATTTTATTCATTTTCACGTGGCACTTAAATATTGGAAAACTGGCTTTGTCATTTTAGCAGGTTTCCCCCTTTCCTTAATTTGTACCGAATTTCAGAAATAATACTGATATGATTTTTTCATTGTTTTCTTTGAAAGATTTATGCAATCCATCCAATTTGAAACCCATTATGGAAATGATATTTTCCTCGACGTTCACACATTCAATGTTTGCTTTACCTTTATATTTTTCCGCTTTACGTGAGTTGTTTGCTTAGAGCTATCTATTACAGTCTTAGGCTGTAGAAAGTGCTTCAACATAAAGTGGGCATTTCAACGGCCCTAAGTAAATATTGCCCCAAGTTCCATAATGAATTACTCACCATTATCTACGTCTTTATCCACAGTTAAAACCTTTTTATTCCAATTTAATATTTTACATAAAAAATCATAAAAGAAGAAACTCTTAATTATATTTTTATTGAGTGGGCGTTCAAAGAATTTCGTTCAATGCAGCTTTTGTTGAATATAAACATTACATTTAATGGGTTTGGAAGTACCCAGCTACTTTGTAAATTATTCGGGCTTTAACCTACGAACGAGTTTTTGGGGTAATTACTTTATACCTCAAAGAGTAATAAGTTCTCTGACCTTTGCACTTTTTTCGTCCACTGCTTGTTATAATAATGAAAAAAGTAGTCACTGTTAAATGATTAGTTGTTGAGTTGTCTATTGTTTAAAATATTGACGGCATTGCGGTCGAGGGCTAATCCCTGAGGCAAATAGGCTAGTTTACTCATTATTTACACACAAGGGAAAACTGTCTAGTCCTAGGCAACTGCGAAAAATGAATGAAGGCACTTCACAATTAATTTTACTGTAATGTTTCTTTTTAATCGCAAGTATGTAAAGGTTTGACGTCATTCTCAAACATGACCCGACCTCAAAGACTTAAGTTATGAAAGTCAATATCGACGATGTTCGTCTCTCAATGTAAACCCTAGAAACGGTCTGAGTCTTTGACTTTAGCCTTTCATACAACTATGACTATAAATAAACCAACACGTGATATTAAGTTTGATTTAAACTAACATCAATCTAACAATGACCAGTAAAGAATCTAACAATAAATTTGTTGTAAAGCTTCACATATTGAGGAGAAATTACAGCCCTTTGTCTTTGCGCCGAAAAGGTTTGTTCACCATCGACACGTAAAAGTGATTATAATATAACATACACAAATAAAATAGACAGATTTTAATTACAATTGTGTCTCTTGTAAATTCGGTCACGTTATAATTTTGTTTATTTACGATCGTGCAATGTCTATGTCTTTGATAGATGGAAATTTCTGACAATTTCTGCCTCGCTGCGGTTAGATACAAGGAAAGCTCGCTTGCCCTTGTCAAACTACCATTTTAACGACAAAATTAATAATTATTAAGCACCTAATTGCCATATTTTGAGTAAATGCTTGAAGAAAACTGGTTCGGAAATTACAACGGTTTTAGTAATAGGAACAGTCACGATATAGTGAGATTAACTTTATAAATGGTTTTACATAAATTATACGATACGAATGTAAACTTTTTCAATACGGTTTGATTTCAAGAAATGGATGTAGAACATTTTACCTATGTATGGTCAATTGAATACTAAAATTGCGTTTTAAGCTATTATCCACGTCGTAACTTACCTATCCTTACATCTATTGTTGCACGTAGGAGTCTGAGAAATAGATAACGTTTATAACGAACGAGTTATTAGATAATAGTGTAAGATACAAACACCACATTAGATAAGAATATTTGTTAATGATAGCGCACTCTAAGTGCGTTTGGTAATTTGGATGTTGTGGTGGTAGGCACGTATCTACCATTGTTACTATTACTTACCTACTTACTCAATAAGGTAGTTAGTCGGTTGTCATATAAAAATAAAATGACTTTATTTTACAATGGTTTTTGTCATTATCTAAATAATGTCTGTGTGTGATTTTCAAATTTATTTAATTTTATCAACGTATTTTAGAGTTAAAGTATTGTTTCTTTATACGTTACATACCCTGTAGCTTTATTATTAAAAGTTAGTTGCTTAGTTACACGGTAATATCTTTATGTTTTAAAATTAAACTAAAAATTTAAAATTGGTTACATTTAAAAATAATACAATGTTTTGCAAATAACAGACAATACGGTCGTAAGTCACTGACTGTGACCACGTGTGTGTCAGTCGTGGGAATGTGGGGGTGATCGTCGATCGGCGCGCGCGCACCTGCTTACTGCAACGGCATTAGTGCTACTACTGTTATTTGCATAATGTTTTTGGAAATTTTAGTACAATTTTGATAATGTGCATGAGATCGCTTTATGTTTAGTTAAAACGATTGCAGAAAGCACCTGTACTAGTTAAAGTCACAAAAGAAATTATCAACTTTATGCTCAACTTGTTCGTATATGTTAAGTATTGAAACCTTTATAAAATTTCCTGGGGACATTTTGCAAATAGCTGTAGTATCTACGGTACGAGTGCGACAGGTGCGCGCCCGCCACTCACCCCTCGTTCTCACGCTGACACACACGTGGTCACATCACAGCCATTGACTTGCGACTTTTTATTGCAATTACATTGATATGCCATTATGTAAGCTGATTGCTTGATGAGTTCCAACATCTGGTAAAAAACAAGGTATTGAATAATTGGAATGTTTACCAATAATTATATGTACTCCAATGCAATTAATTATGCAATTTATGCATTACATTGCAGGATAAATTAACTTCTACATTATAACTAATTATATTTGGACGTCACAAAAAATACTATATTTTGGTTTATAGAAACAGTTTCCTGTTATTTTGTAGTTTCAGGTTTATAGTATTTAAAAAAAACAAGAAAACGACAATTAAATTGAAATTTTAAAATTAAACAGCATACGTATACCATAAATGTAATCACATGAAATTTAAATTTCAGTCAATCAAATATCAACCGTATCTGTAGGGTAGGCATCCATGCACTAAAAATACGAAATTGACGGTTTCCTTCACAGAATCGCACCACAGTGCTTTAATTCAATTACCATCACATTTTGAGTTCATTTAACAACGGATCTAAAACATACCAGAAGTATGCAAATAGCAGTAGTAAGTGGCAGGTGCGTACGCGCCGCCCACCCCTCTTTCCCACGCAATTAAATAGGGGTGTTACAAATGTCGCGTAACTAAGCGAATATTTTTACCACAGGGTTTAAGGTCTTTGCAGCCCTAATTTAGTGTAGTTGCATTGTGGGTCCCTTGTGGACCATCCGCCCGCGACTTTGCTTCCACTGAAGCAAATGAGAATGCAGGGCCCGAAGTTCATTCATAAAATGTTACCTATAATAATAATGTTAGTCTAGGCTATAGCCAATTATGACATTTTTTGGCTCACCTGCAGCGTGCCAATTTCGTTACACACCGCAACCCACATACAAACAACCCCATAAATAATCGCATTTGTAATATTAGTATTCCTAAAATTTAGAAGTTCAATGTTTAAGTTGTACTACGTATAGGTAAATTTATTAATAAGGAAAACAGTGTATGGAATGTTACGCACTAACCATAAACCTAACTCGTGTTGTTCCTTTGAACTTTGTGGTTAGTTGTGTGGTGCCGATAATTGCTTAAGGTTTTATTTATTTATGCCACGGGACTTAACATAAAATATGTAGTTAAAAAGGATAGAAAACGACAATTGCTTGAAATACATTTGCGTAAGTTTAAATAGTTTTTGTGTTATAATACGTCTCTACCGCGCAATTGCTACACGCCTGCTCGGGACCGGCATTCATACCGCAGATATTAAAATGCTTCCCCCAGACCTCGCATGAAAAAACATTCTGTTGTACATCTTAAGTAGCAGTAAACAATGCGAAGACGTCACAAACCTCGCTGTATTCATATGACGTGTGAAGAAACGGTTATTTAAGATAATAGACTGCCTTGACCTTAATTAAAAGCCTGATTCTGTTATCTTTTATCTTTTGTGCTGTTTGTTAGACAAACTGAAACGCGTCCGTGAGATGTTTGCAAAGATTGATTACAGTTAAAAGCCTTCATATGTCTCGTTAAGAACACTTGAAGACACGTTATAGATATAGCTATTTCCTAATTCATCCTCAGACAGGTCACCTTCAGTCAAAAATAATCTATCATTGAACGATATCAGTCATTTCTGACGGAAAATTTCAAGAATCAAAGGATTTCAAAATCTGTTGTCAAAATTGTTTTATATAAAATGTAATTCTTGTAAAAACTTAAAAATGTAAAACACATGAGAAATAAAAATAAACAAGTGACCTTTTAAAACTAAGTACATCAAGAAAGGTAACATGACTAGAAGTTATTTATAATGAATATCAATCATAACTATTATAAAAAAAGAAGTTTGTTTTTACAGGCAGTTAAAAAGAAGCCTTGAAATGTATGACGCACAACAGTTTTATCAATACAAATACAGGTTACTTCGTAAGAATAGGCTTTAGTCCTTATTACATTCATCATGTAATTTGTAATTACAATGCACACACGTCATAGGGGAAGTGTGTTCTATTCTCGGTCGGGTTGGTCCTTATACGGTGAAGTTAATCATCTTATTAGAATTTCTAGATTCATTTCCGTAAAATTCATATTACCATGGATTTTATAGGAAAATTATTCAATGCTCACCTATAGAAATACGTCACTAATAAAATTATCGGTAAGCGGGTAAATTAGCAGACTAATTGCAATTTGTGATGTCAAATAATAATACGTATATGATTACGGTACTTGATTTTAAATAATACTACCTATTGCGAATATTACATTACACACATCATTAGTATGACTTAATTCAGAAGACCACAATAGATACTTAAGCCAGATCTTACAGACAGTTGTATTGGTTGGTATCACAAACTTCAATGCCAAAACGATGTAATGTACATTATTATACAACAAAGAAAAATGATCCTGAATGTTATCGTGTGAATAGGGCCAAAGTGCCACTTTGTCATACAAATTATGTTTACATAATATTTTACTTACATAACTTGTAATTTACAACTGTGTCATCTAAGAAGTTAATGTCCCATTGTCTTATATCACAGCTGCAGTGTGATGAACGCTGCAGCTAAAATCCATTTTTCAACACAATGTTTTAAAGAAGATTATTCAGGGTGGATATGACATAAAGCATTACAATAACATGAAATGGCTTTATATGTAAACACAGATTCTAGTCGTGATCAGAGTTGGGTGGATTTATTTTTCTCGTGTTCAAGTGTCCTCCTTCCTGACACAAGAGTGAACACAGTAAATATTATTTTGTGGTAGTCGACTTTTGGTTGAGATATTGTCTTAACCTGGAACTCTTGACCCAGTTTAGACGAGCATAATAAAACGTCTATTTATGTTATTATATTTTGTTACCGCATTGATTTAGATATTCCATTTAACCCATAAAGTAATGGCGTACTTTGATGTATATTAATATTGAATAATTTATGTACAGTTCATTTTTAATTTATTCCGAATTAACTGTCGTCGGTTTCAGTACGGTAAGCACAACGGTTTAGTGCTGGCAAATTTTGGCTTGGCTTTGCTGGCAATTGTAATAACTTGGCAGAAAGCTTAAAGCTTTGAACAGCTCTAGATTCTAGAGACAGCATATTGCAGGGGGTGCCTAACAACAGGCGACCTAGCTAGCTTGTTTACTTAGACAATTTTACCTGATACCTTTATTTCCGCATGAGTTAAATTACAGTTATTTTTGACAAGGTACCGTTAACGGCGTTAACGCTCCACATTAGTTATATATGCTACTAATTTTTTTCGTACAAAGTAAATTTTATAAAAACGTTTCAAATGGTTAAAGAGTTAATCCTCGAAGTAAACCATATTAAGTGACAGAAATAGGAATGTTCTCAATGTTAACATTTCAGATAAGAAAACTATATTCCTCGCGTCATAACTCACGTATTGTAGATCGTCCTAATTCTATTATCTGTTTGTTTGTTTTAGTAACATGCTCTCAATTGCACTAATTAATTTATGCTGGTATTAAATTCTGGCTAATAAATGTCGTATGAAAGATAACCTGGTGACCAAACTGGCATTTAGGTCAGTTTATTATTCAGAAGATTATGTCATATTATTTGTGATGGTACGATGGCCATTTCTCTTATTTATTTGACGGGTGTGCCAAATAAGCTAGCCATCTGATGGTGCAATTACAGCCCATACACACAACGACGAACAGCCTCGAAAGTGTGGATGCAATATTAAACCAAATGCCTGTTGTCTTAATAAAATAATCATATTTTATTAAGTTATCTTATAAATATTTTGTATAAAAACTACAAAATTGTGACGAAAAAAAAAATTATATTTTTCACCATACTAAGTTAGAAAATATATGTCTTAGTCGTTAACGAAACAACAAGTAATAATATGTTACGGTTATCTTCTAAATCAAGACTTAGCTGCCTTTGTCCTTCAGTTCCTTCACAGATATAATTTTTTCTTTAAACATTGGCAACAAAATAAATGCAATTATTTGTGAATGCCAAGGTCTGGGTTACAGTTACCGTGACACGAAACAATGCCGGCTGTCTCGAATACAAAGAGGAAATTAGCGAAAAGTTTGCATACTAAGTGCCGATTTCACCAACGTGTTAAACTGATGGTTAGCGCTGAGCTAAAGCTTTCGATATCTCTGTGCCGTACAAACATTGAATGACAGACAGACATGCAAATACGGGTTTAATAAAATCGTAGATTAAGAAGTTTTATGAAATCGACCTTTATAAATGCTGACGATAATTTTATAAGCTGTTTTATTTTGTTGACACAGGCACGGCATGTTACGTTGAAACGGATTGCAAAGTTTAATGGAAGGTTTAAAAAATGTAGAATTTTTAAATGAAAGCTTAGCTTTTTAAGGATTTTTGTCTTTGTTAAAAAGTATCTACTTAGTACTAAGTTAAAGTGACTAAATGATATCCACTAAGATTTAACAATTTTAATTTTTAATTTTTGATCTTAGAATTTCCATTTCACAATGCTAGAACATAGCACATTCTAACACTAATCTAAATTAGATATTGTTTACAATTATTTCACCGACTCTAAAAGCGCATTAAAAATGTGTATACTTAATTACAGATAAGTAATCTCTAATTAAACGTAACGAACAATAAGGACATTCCACACGTCATTGTGACGTCACCAGACACTCGCATCTTCCTCATCAACGGTGGCTAATATCGGCTAATATCGGCTAATATTAAAATTTTCTTAACTGTCACACAGCGGGGCCACACGTGTAGTGCACAATACCCTAGATTTGACCACTAAAATAGTTTTATACTTTAGCAAAAGAAAGTTGCCAACTAACTCGTAATTTTGTTATACTTCTTCATACAGACGGAGTTATATGAGAAACTGTAAAAATATAAAAATAGATGTCGGAGGTTTAGAGAGAAATACTGCCAGCCCTCCATGGGGTTAAGGGATGGTTAGGTACAAACAGGCAATTTTGTAGAGATATTAGTTACTAAGCTTGCCCGAGTTCCCGGAAAAGAGCACTATACGTACGTATAGGATTTCCCTACATACAATAGGATTTAACTTAATCCCAAGATGAGAGAGATCAATCCTACGGCTTTACCTTTTTAGTAACAGGCTCTCATACAAAGCAATTAAATACTTAACGATATTCAGACAGATAATTAATCTTACTAAAATTTTTAACGTTCGACAGGGCTCTTTCTTGTGTGTAAACTGTGAGCAAAACTCGATTTAGCTTTGAGTCATTTCAGTGAGCAAAGCAAAATTTTGCTTCGAGGTTTTTCACGTTCGAAGCAAAGTCGAGTTTAACTCACTGTTATTTCCTTTTCGAGCTGCTGAGGTGAAAAGCTGTATGTGCGACACGAGACTAAAGTTCTTTACATCTCGTGCTAGTCTCTCACTGGACTTAAGATCCTAAACAAGAATCACTCGCTACGCACATATTTGTACTATAATATAATCTTTCGCTGATTCGGGACTCAAAATTAGGATTCGAAGAAAATACGAACTTTGCTCTCTTGTTGCACAAATAACTAGGTATGTTATACGTAAAACATCTGATAAACTACAATGAACAAGATAAGAATGACTATTTTCGAAGCTTACCCTCGATCTAATATTATTTAGTTCGATTATATGTCTCTGGAATAGACATGTGCACGGACAATACGCTTGATTCAGTCTCCGTGGACACAATTTGATCAATCTATTATGTATTGTATACATACATACGTCACAAGTTATCCAACGATGAAACAAGCCCAATTATCGGCGATTCTGCCAACGGTATAACGTTATGGGGGGTAACATATTAGCTCTGGGCGATGACCCTTTGATAGACGACTTGAGCGACATCGTTGCTTGACAAACAAAGAAAACGTTAGAAAACTATAACGTTGTTTAGTGATTTTAAAGCCTATTAAAAGCTTGCTAAAATATAGCAGCAATGGTTACGCGGTCGCATATTTAGATATATTTTTTAGACTTATTCAATTCCTAAATCCAAGTACAAACTAGGTATTCAATATTTCTTTCTAAACGATACTACGAGTATGTTTATTTAGTTCAGATTTATTTCAGTTATGTATTTTTCATCCTGATTCGTATTACACTGCAATCTTTACCAATTATTGAAGGCACGTTAATCAAGTACTAGAGTTGCATACTAATTAAAATATTTGGAGTCTAAAACCGAGAATCATAGAAATGTCGGCATTATTATAATGTACTCATTGTGTTATTCTTATGGTGGCAATATTTATACTAATGTCTAATACCTTGGCGAGATGTGCGTTTTCGGCACTCATTCACGTGATTTGACACGTGATCTTGGAAACTGGCTCGCAGCTTGGCACTTGGCACTACATTCAATACAAGCGTACACACTTGCGTGACGTAGCATGGAGAGAGTATAGTCAGAGCCATGTTGCGTGCGACGTCAATGCCATCATTCTGGTGAGGTAAACATTTACAAATTCAGCACTTGGTATGGGTGACCTCTCTTTTAGTCTAAGATGCTGCGGAGTTTAACTCCTGGGTCAAGTTATTTGTGAGTCAATAGCTTAGAATAGAATAGTGAAGATATTGAGTTGGTTAAATTGTGTTAATTTTAGTATCATTAATATTAATGACTGTTTAAATTAAAAACTAACATTTTATGAACTTATGTATGTCTCTGTTAAAACCAATTTACACCCCAATGTACACAATACAAATATTTATATTTTTTGTTCCAACATTTCTCACAACCTCGAGACTCACTCGACAGTGCCGAATTACACACTAAAGCGAGCATAACCTTTGCCCTTTTGGCAGCTATTCTAAATTTAAAATGTCTTTTTTTTGTCGCCAGGCCTTCAAGTTGTTCAAGCGGAACAAAAGCCGCAAGAACTCTCGGAACCGCATCTCACCGCAGCTGTCCCGCTCGCCGTCCTACAACGGGACCGTCGACGCCAGCAGTGACATCGACATACAAAAATTCTGTGGTTGCCGCACCTCTCTCCCACCGTTAAATCTCAACGATACATACGAAAACAACTCTTACTACAGCAGCTATAACAGCAATAATAGCTCGCGGGTCGATAGCCTCGAAAGCTATGGCACCAATGAATCTAACAGCGGCAGTGCTAGATCAGATTCTGCTTATGACTCAGCGAGGTCCAGCCCTTCCAACGCCAGGGTCTGCTACGCTTCTGTCACGTACTTCAATGTCAATGATAGTGAAGACAGCAGTAGTATCCGTACAGAATACACTCTCCTAGATGACGCTGATCATGAACAAGACCTGGACGATCTGGATGACCTGGAAGAAGATGAGAGAACGCAGAACATGATCAATGAAAGCATTGAACTTGTAAGCACGTTATGAATTTAACAATGATAATTTAAGTTAAGTAATTAATACCTTACATCGCAAGTAATTTTAATCGAGTGTTATTAGGTATTTCAACCTGAATATGGTGTTTCTAATAATAATGTAGTATAATATTGTCTCCCTTTCAATCTTAATGGAGAAACAGTATATAATCTTTTAACGTTACTTGTTGATGAAATAGGTGTTTTACAATAAGTAGTCTAGTTTTAACTTAACGTTAATTTCCGAATTTGGACGCGTGTGTGATATTTGGTGCGTGATTCCTGGTTATTCGAATTTCAGATAATCTAGCCACTGTGCAGCTTTATGTTTAGGAAATGTACATTTATAGGCTTATTAAGACTTTGTAAATAGTATCAAGGGTGCGATATAACGCGTCTTTTAATTCTGATTTAGTGTTTACATGAGCTTTGGTTTTAACTCTTTAGTTGTATGTATCCTATTTAGAATTTTCTTACTCTGAATTCATTGTTTAACACGGCGCCGCGGCGTACAGATTCGTACGTAAATTGATTATTGGAAAAACAAATGTAGGGCCAAAATTGTCAAGTTTAAAGCGAATTGTCCGCTTTACTGGTTCGGATGTCAATGTGATTGGATTGACGTAATTGTCCAATCCGCTTTAAAGCTTTCATTGGATCAATCAGTCGACGATGTTCCGCAATTTTATCGTACTGATTTTATTGGCTGGTTTATAATTTTTACTGCCTCACCTTACTATATTATTATGCGAAAATGTCAGAAACAATTTAAGTAGATAGATATTTATTTATTCTTATTTAAATCATAAACATTAAAAGTAATCTATGAAAATTGCCTCTGAAAACAAATTTGAGTTGGCGATAATCTTTTCACGTATCTCAAATTGAAAATTGCCCGAATTTTCTTTGATATAAAGTTATTAATTTATTGAGCGGGGAATGAATTTGGATAAAACTGTGTATTCGTATTTATATTAAATACTGTTAGAATAAGAGTGAGAGGTGGGAGGACCATTACCTTAAACCTACCATTACGATAAT
This sequence comes from Hypena proboscidalis, assembly GCA_905147285.1. Lineage (NCBI taxonomy): Eukaryota > Metazoa > Arthropoda > Insecta > Lepidoptera > Erebidae > Hypena > Hypena proboscidalis. Next base: position 1,011,960 of record LR990127.1, read on the forward strand.
ACCTAATAGACCAAAATTACATGGTTTTTTGATTTGATTCTTAATTAAATCATGAAGGAGGATGCTTTGTAATATATGATAGATAAAGATTTATAGACCTACAATGCAGAATTGTGTCATCGAAAGATAATATTAATAATATTATCTTTCGACGACATTTACGATTCGATACATTTATATATTTACTGATTTTGATTCCGATTGATGTACAAAGAGTTTTAATTCCATTATAGAGATGTGATGTAATAATATAACATTTTTCTGAAACATTCCTGATATTTGCTCATTCCTCTAGACGATTCATGTACGAAAGTAAATCCGATTACGTGTTCAATGCTTTGACCCGGGATCCTCGCAGACGGTATGTGTGGGCGTACGATGTTTTCTCAATGTTCGTTGTTTGTCAAATTATTTACTTTTGCTTGCTAGAAAATATATACTCACATTTATTTTTTAATAAATTATTAAAAATAAATGTGCTGTAAAGTATTTGAAGAAAATACATCAAATAAAATTCAAATGAAAAACGTACCTTCACGGTTTTTAAAACATCCAAAGTGGCCAAGCATTTAACACAAAACGTGATTTACAATATTTAAGTTGAACTTCAGTGACTTTGCAACAATGATTTTAAATGTTTTTTTTTTAATTCTGTCTTCACCTTTAAAATAATTATTATCATTCTCTTCTTACCAGCCAATCATATGGTTAATTACTTTCAGAAAATAATTTACCAAAACAAAACAGCCTAACTTAGTTAAAATCAACATAGAGTCACGTGTACCATGTTCCAGAAAGTTTAATAGTTAGTAAACCAATATCAACACTCCCAAGGTCCTGAAGGTCTGAAGATTGGTCTCCCATCTCCCACAAGTTTACCAAAGTAAATGTGATATTGTAAGATACAGTAAGATTTAATTATGTTAAGATATACTAACCCTTTTCACCATCGTCCAGTAAAATTTATACGTTGATTTTTTTATGACTACGAATATAAAAGGGGCAGAATTTAATTATGAAAATTGAAAACAAATGTCACAAATTGTTTGTGTTGTATTAAAATCCTATGATTAACCTTACTTGTCGGTGGTGAAAGGGGTCCTAAATATATTTATAACGTTACAACTTTAGGGACAACTAATCATATTACCTCTTATTTGCTCTTATTCATTGAAGCGAGAAGAAAATAAAATATTTGTACGTAACCAATTGAGCATTGATATTTTTTCGTCTCGACAGAGTTGTACAAAAATAACAAAATGTTATTGGATGGAAAAAGGTAATTGAGAGCCATCACTTCACTTTGTTGAAGGGCTTCTTTGTAACTAGATTTTTGACTTATAAATACAAATTTTCATGCTTCAATTATCAAATATATTTATTTTGTGACAGTTTTTTTTACTTTTGGATGGTTAGTTTTTTTAAACTTTAAAATATGCTGTGATCTTCCTATAGTTGTAACGTAATTGCATAGTATAATGTAGTAGTCACTCTTCAGACACTCTTAGCAGTTTAGGAAATAAATTCCTGCAGTGTGGATACGGTAGAAAAATAGGTATATCAAAGGCCGTACCAAGAGGTCGTTTTGTTAATCGATTGCTATTGAAATTGCTCCAACACTTTTCTGTTAAAACGTTTTTTATAAGAAACATTTGTGCACAAACGTTAAGTATGTTTGTGCGATGTATATGAAACTATATCAACACTCTTGTCGCAATATATAAATTAAAGTTCACCATACAAAAACGTTCTGATTTTGAATCTAAATTTAGTGGCAAAAACAGTAAAAATACATCCTGCACTGCATTGCAAGTGTTTTGACTACTATTTTATACTACGGTAATAGTTAATAACTGTTGATCTCATTTGTGTATCGTTTATTAACCGCGTGGAATGGCACCGACCGGCTGTCTTAGATATTAAATATAAAAATGTATCTAAAACATCCAGTTTTTGCCGATTGACGCACGTAAGATGTAATTATGTAATAAATTAGCATTTTCATGAATTTAAATAAAATTTAAAATTTTTGTATAATTGAGTTTTTTATTTGCCTCGTAATTGGATTTTGCTATGCTCAGGTGACGAAAACATTGTTATTATAATGATTGGTACTACGTCATCGGTAACCTTCATAGGAATTTTTCCGAATACAATATTAGTTGAGTGCACAGTTAAAGTGGTCGCCTGGCCGCTTTCAACTGCGCTGGTGTTGTGGGTTCGATACCCACACGGGACAAATATTTGTGTGTGTTAAATCTATGTTTGTGAACACCCCGCGACACAGGAGTTATTCCTAGTATGGGCTTCGTTTTTTAAATAAAAAAAAAAAAAGTTCACCATGATTCAATAGTTCGGTTCCTTAATCGTCGGGAAGGCAGTTGTTTCTACACTTACTTTAGATATGCCACATCGACCTAATTATAATATAGGGCTGTTATTTATTCAAAGTGGAGGTTGTTAGTAATATTTAGGTTATTAAGTCGAGTGTACATATTTCAGTAAAGACTTAATGCTGCTACTAAAGACGAATGCAATTCATAGTTCTCCTGATAGCAACTGGTTATAACTGCATACATTAACATCAGAAGTCAGAAAACATTGCTATAATAGAAACACCAGACACTTTTGAGACCAGAATTACCAACAAACTTTCCTTACGAATAATCTAGTAAGAAAAGAATAAACTAAACGTGCAATTATAAGAGCATGTTATCCCGATTCAACAGGGTGGTGACACGGTGAGCTATGGTGGACAAAGGATACAAACGGGTTCTGGACAACGACTAGTGAAAGTATTGTAAGTATGTATTGAGAATTGATGAATATAATGTTAAACGAGTCGGGGTTAAACAAGTTTTGGAAGAATTCAAGGGGATGTGCCATTTTTGCACAATGTTTTACAAAAATGAACCGGACATCACTTTAATATTATTAAAACCGTCGTGAGGTGAAGACGCTGTTATTGAGAATACGGGTTACTCAGCGGGAGGTATGTTTTATTTTTTATTTTATTTTATTTATTAGGGATAAACAAACAGTTACAACATTAAGAGTAAATTCAAAAATTTAACAAATTAAACAGTGATTAAATGTGCACTCACAACGTTATCCACAAAATATAAGTGAAAAATTGGTGACATTTTTGCAACTTAAAATTAAATAATAAGAATAAAAGAAATGCAAACAATAGGCCAAGAATGCGAACACCTCCAGTTATTCCTTAATTTGCTTGATATTTTCTATTAATGTAGTTCTAGTATGTTGACTATTCAATTCAATATCAAAAGATCTTTATTTATAAAATTACATATAACATGTTTTGTACAATACGAGTGTTAGTTCAAATCCTAGAAATACAAACATCGTAGTGGTTATTCTTATATAACTTTTATCGTGTAGTTAATCGGCTGAGGATAATATAAAATCATAATAATTAATCGAAACATAGAGAACATGTGGATGCTAATGGTAAGTTATGCAAGTTTTAGAGTAACATTACATTTATCATTTATAAGTTAATAATATTGTTAGTTACAAACAAGAACAAAGATAATAAACTGATAAGCAGTAGTTTATAAAAAAACAACGGTCGGGGCTTCGACAATCCACAAGAAGCAACGGGAACGTAAACATATAGGTAATACACCAGATGTGCTGACTGCGCAGTTGATGAATCTACGTAATAGATTCGAAACTAGTCGGCATCTCTGGCTAAAATTACGTGAGTAACGCGTATTCTCAATAACAAGGACTTTACTTTATTCATTAAATATATTAAAAACACGTTACGTCAATTCTCATTTCGTTGTACGTACTTTATAAGCAATTTGAAACATATGGTCGTTTTTCTTGTCAACTAATAGGGGAATCGTCTCTCCGCTTACCTGTCAACAAATAGTACTCTAGTGTCCTAATGCTTGATCTGTAATATTTTGGTTAGTAGGTGATATTTAAAATAAAAGTAAGTCTGGAATAAAATTGTACCCGGCAGATAGAGAAGGCAGAGTTTGATGATAAGCTTACCTAAAGCTCCTTTAACTCAAATATAGTAAGTTAAAACGTGGAATATAGGTAGTACCGCAAATACCGGGTTCCTTGTATTCAAATATAATTTAATTTTCTTTTCATGGTTATTTTTTATATTTTTTTATTTTCATTTTATTAATTATATTTGTCCTTGTATTTAGTGTTATTTCAATTTAATTGCTTTTATTTCGTTGTGTTTTAGATATAAGTAATTGTTAGTTAGAAGATTACAGTTAGTTATTTTTATTACTTACCATTATATTTGCATGCTGCTGAATGGCCGAATATGCAAGTCTTTATACTATTGTACCATTTTAATGTACCATAATCTTGGCAAATAAAATATTTCATTTCATTTTGAACTAGAACATAACCTAAATAAGGTTTTACGGCGCGGCCTCATTATAAGTTGGTCGATGGACAACCACGCGCGTATTTCAGTAATTTCGGGACGTTTGACTTCAAAACCCCAATATTTGCAACGTTATTTTGCCAAACAGTTACTCTTTTAATCACTACATAGTATAAAATAAAGTCGCTTTCTCTGTCTCTATGTCCCTATGTACGCTTAGATCTTTAAAACTACGCAACAGATTTTGATGCGGTTTTTTTTAATGAATAGAGTGATTCAAGAGGATGGTTTTTATGTATAATACATGCATGCTATAGTAGAGAAAAGCCGAGAAATTTAAAGATTTGTAATGTGATGTTGTAACAAACATATTTTTCTGCGCTTACATTGCAAACGCTGGCTAAACCTTACGAGATAGATCAAATGTATGTACTACGGAATTGTATATCTTAAAAAGATAAATAAAAAAGTCCGCAACAGCATATGTTTATCTCCTAAGGATAATCCACAGTAACCATTTTTATCTTTTACATATTACAAAAAAAATATGGGTTATTTACCAAGCTATTTTAAACGATACAGTATCATTCCTTATCCAATTAAATAAATTAGATACGTTTTGCATTTCATGTAGATCAAAATTGCCCTTTACAGCATGTGATTTAAATGAATATTTTCGAAGATATTACAGATTTAAAAATTGCGGGACGTAGCGTTTGCGGCGGTTTCGGGATAGATATAGAGCTGAGAAATGTAAAAAGTAAATAAGTAAAAATGTTGTGTATGAATATTCCAAAGATAGCAGGAAATCTTCATGGTATAGGGAAAGGGGAATTGTTTTACTCCGAATTTAACGCGTGCGGGCCACGGGCAGTAATGAATAAATCAAAACTACTGGATCTATTTTAATCATTTTTCAGTGAGTGATATAGGCTATATATTATATACCCGTGCGAATCCGGAGCGGGCCGCTGTGTTTTTATATACAACGTTCACAGTTTTTCTGTAGTGTATTTAGTATCAGCATTGTACCCGTGCGAAGCCGGGGCGGGTCGCTAGTGTAAAATATAACATAAAATAACATCACGCCTATATTATATGTTTAGGTCCCATGGATATCGCCATTCATCGGTCCCGATTCTAACTTCGTGCTGCTATTGTTAATTTCCTAACGGAAAGCTCCCTATAACACATTGCCCGACCCGGGAATCGAACCCGAGACCTTGCGGAGAGGGATGCATACGCTAACCACTAGACCATCGAGGCAGTAAAGTGATATATTTTAACTTGTTATATTATAACGTCTTAAGTATACAGTAAGTAAGTACTCCTACTTTGAGGTGTAGTTTAATTAATCGCTCAAGTTTCTTAAATTGTTAACAGTAACTCTTGATTTGGCTGCTTATTATAGAACTTAAACATATTTACAGATTTAATGGTTTGAAACTTTCGCGATTCGTCTTAATAGCTTAAAATTCAAAGGTATGCTACTATACTATACTTACTTGCCACTTCCTTTGATATTTTGTCAGTAATTTCGCGATTTCTGTTCCCGTTAGCGAGCGAGCTTGAACAGCTTAACAAATACCTAAATATATTTAATAAGAATCATCACCCAACTGAAATCATAATATACCTTGTGTGTATGTTTAAGATCAGGCGCTCACACGCAATAATATTGACAAAATTTAAAATTATCAGTATTGACTCATAAAAGTTAGTCAAGCCGCGAAATATTGTCAATAATATTGGGGGTATGCGGTTAGCCAAAGATTTTGAACAATGTATAAGCCAGGCTTACACGCATGTTATTGTCACTTTCCTAATTAGAAACCAGTTTTTAACCACATCCTGTCACACTCCAAGTATTCATCATTGATCCAATTGTTTATCTTCACCATTAGCGCATATTTCCAAACATTTATTTACAAAATACAAAACACTAAACAGTCCAAAATATAATCCGTAATACTGTTATATTGTTTGAAGTATTGTGTAAAAGCAATAATGTGTTATATTGAAAGAAAACTTGAAATACCTGTTTCGGGATTTGCCTCATTTGTGCGAACGACCATACTATACAATCTCTTTGGTGCAAAATCAAAGAGTTTTACGTTAGGAATGGTTGGAAGCAACCCTCTTGCTTTAAGAGGGCTTGTTTGAAAAAAAAGATGGTCATTATAACGGCAAAATTACTGTAAACTTATTGAAATAGAATGACAGGCTCGCTGTTCCTAAATGGGATATATATATTGATTTCAACTTATACAATATGTGTCTCGCTAGTCAAATTTTTGTTAGCAATTACAGATGATTTTTCAAATTAAGTTTTTTAGTATTATTAGAAAAATCTTAAATTTTATTGTAGAAATAAGTTTCCAATTTTTAGTTATGTCAAAAAAATTCTTAAGACTAGCGTATTGCAAAATTTACAATTTGCAGTGCGTTTCTGTTGCACTGAATGAGCGTTAAGCCCCGTATTTATTAAGCTAATGAATACGAGGCTTTATATTATGTCAGAAAAACGGTTTATAAACATTATCCTAAGAGATTCGAATTAAAGAAGTTTGCTCATTTAGGTATTTCTCGAAGAATTTTTCCATTCCTTATTATTCTACCCAAGTGTCTTGATTCCACGAAAACAAATAATAATTAAATTATAAGTCAAGATGTCTTTCACAACAGAAGGCTGACATCTCTTTGAATCTCACTTGAAAGCTCTCGTCTCAAAGGCGAGACAAATATGGCTGACCTTTGTAAACCTTAGCCTTAGATAATATTAATGAGCATAGCAATTAATTACGGCAAAAGGCTTTGTTTATTAAATAGGATCATTTGGTAAGGCTTGGTTCTCAGTAAACAAGTTTTGTGACATTTTAGTACTTGGATAATTACAAGTATTTAGTGTTCTATTTCCGAAGCTCTTTGACCCTTACCTCGTTTATTTGTACTTCTGTCTATGTTGAAATGAACAACCTCATCCATGTGGTTGTTTATTTTCTGTTCATGAAGTGTGTTTGAAATTACCTATAATTATCAACCCAGAGCCAATATACACCAATAATATAAGCTTTACGAAAATTATTTCATGAAGTATTAATAAGATTTGATTATAAGGCTTATATGTCTTCATTTTGTATCTAGTATTCTAGTACCATCTACTAAAACCGCGTTTGCAGTATGCAGTAACATCAGCTTCGTGGAATACGTGCCCCACATAACACGATCATACGGTCACATATTCCAAATAGTAGTGTTTACACCGCTGCTGCACTGCTAGCTCTGCTATGTACAGTCAGCAACAGAAGTAGCTACATACAAACAAATTTTCAAAGTCATTTATTTCTGAAAATCATAATTATTTGATGATTGAATAAATCAAAACTCTTACTATTTGATTAATAATGTGCATTATTTCATGAAAGGGATAATTTAATGCGAAAAATGCTAGTTGTATAGCAGTTTGAAAATTGCTACTTTTGTTGCTGACTGTACTTTAATCTAATTGGATTTTATATATGAAATAATAGACATTGTAGACTTACTTCTATTTAATTATTTTTATAGCATTTAGCTATGTTTAGCAAATTATACTTCTTCTTCGTCGTGTCGATGGCTGAGTCAATTTTATTTGACTTGCCATCGTGGTGAAAGGATTTGCCAATTCGCTTTAGAGAACTCGCGAATTGCCCAGGGTGCGCCGGACGTACGGAATTGTTGTGTACGTCACTCGGGGAGGCTCCTTTCATGCACCTGTCTGCAAATTATACTAAGAGGATTATACAGAGGGTCACAGGTTCAAATCCTGCCGGTACCACAATTTTAACGGTTTCTTAGAATAAATTGCAGACTTAAATTGTATATCTTAGATGTTATATTATTGGGTGATTTGCAAAGAAAAATGTTTTTTATCGCCTGAATGATTTAACTCAAGCAACATATTCAAAGATGCATTTTGTCTTTGATATGAAACACTAAATCTTAAAACTCCATAGTTCATGCATTTTAAAATCATTTTAACCAAGAAATTAAGATAGTATGGATCTTCGAATATTCTGCAAAAAATTTATGAGGCAATAAAATGATAGAAAAATAAAAATCATTTTTTTTGGCAGAATCACCCTATTGAGTAAGTAAGTCTTTTTACAGAATAGAAATGGCGCTTTCTGTCTTGGCCTTGTTTAAAAACTCTGCCACAAGATGCTTTCTGTCTTGGTCTTGTTTAAAAACTCTACCACAAGATGTGTTTAATAATATCATAAATAATATAATCTATTAATAAAACATTCGGTACCCTATAGAAGTTTTATAACTGTGACGTCATCAAACGTGATTGAAGGATCGCGATATCGGGTAATAGGGGCAATAAATTATTTGGAGGATAAACTTTAAATCGCATGTAAAGATGGTATTAAAACTTTGGATATTCGACTGTCGGTTACATTTTTGATTAAAGGGTGTAATAAAGTATTTGGACTAATAAGCAGATATATATAGGTATAGCCAGCAACTAAAGTCCTTTAACACTTAAATGTTCATACTACCATACAACTCGTATGTTGTCCATAAAAAAACACTAATACAGGGTGTAAATGACATCGTGACGAAGACGCTTACCAGCGATACAGTGTATGACTCTGAGACCCAAGGTACAAAACAATTCCACCAGAAAATTTATTTTTCCGAGGTTAATTTTAGTCGTAGCGTTTTTTTTTTGCGACTGATTATTAAAATTTAAAAGTACCGTTATTCTAGTCTATCCTAATACATTTAAAATTACCCAGTTAATTTTGGTATTTGCCGATGTTTGCAGATTTTTTCGTTCAAATATTTACCTAGAACTTTAAAATGATATTCTTAATCATTGGAAAGTGCTTACGCAAGCTTATTCTCATATTTTTGTGATTTTTCATTACGTATAACATTTTTCTAAGATCGATTTTCTAATAAATAATACCCAGTATTTTTTTTTACAGCCGGGGACTTAGAATCATGTACTGAATCCATTTACACCCTGTATAAGATAATGCATATATTTTCGATTACTCTAACTTAAAATTCTAATTCAAGAAATAATGACAATTTTGAGAACTAAATGTCATTGAAAATGTTGAATTGTTTAACGACTTATGTTGCTGACTGTATTTAGATAGAGGAAATACTTGCAACCCTGAAACTCACCCATGAATTGCTGATGGAAACTGTATCAATGGGTACACCTGAAATCGATAACCTGTTGGCAAAGAGAAGCCCTTCAAGATTTTAAATCTAATTAAAAAAAACTCAAATAAAAGGTTTCCTGTAAAGACTTCTTTCATCGTTTTTTAATATACCGTCAAGTATTTGCTCCACAAAAAATAGCTGGTAGCTTTTATTTCAGATCCTCAAAAAGTCCAAGAAAATACCTACTTCAACATCTCTATATGTTTTTTTGTGAGAGAAAATGATCAATCGACTTCCAACTCATTGTTAAACGAACAATAGATTTTACAAATCTGCCTGAAATAGATATCTAATTTAGTAACCCAACTCCGAATAATACCGAGACGTTCTAACGACCTCTACTCGTAGCAACGAGACGCAAAAGAATAGAGTTCTTATTTCATTGGATTTAATTTCAATGAAACTTGAGGCCTTATTTCTGTTTTTTGATGGTGAAGAGCGATATTGAAGGAGGCATTAGTACCTAAGTTAAGATCGCTACACCAATAGGTCAAGCAATCAGATTTGCGTACATCTAATAATTATAGACTTCCCCATACTGACCGATATAATTGAGCCATCCTGCATATATAGTAGCTAATACATACAATAAATCACGTCACTATCCTATGGTAGTAGACAATGTTACGACAAGTGCTTCTATTATTACATGCCTCTTTTGAGAAAATCCTGCTTGTTGTAATTCATGATCTTATCACTCCCTATATGAGAATCAAACCAACAACGCCGCGGTGAGTATACAACTGAGCCACAAGTGCATATTGTCAGTAAAACAACATATTGCATCAGCATCGCTAGCAGCACACTTGCTGTTTAGACATGATATCGCATGAGCAGAGTGGCGCAGTGGAAGCGTGCTGGGCCCATAACCCAGAGGTCCGTGGATCGAAACCACGCTCTGCTATGGTCCTCAAGACATATTTTATTTCTTTTTAAATTTTTTTACATGTATTTACAAGGATTTTTTTAATAACATACGGTTTTTACCAGGCATAGCATGAGGCATTGCCCGCACGCAAAGCTTGGCAAATGTTTTCACACAAGTATTTATTGTAATATCCGAGGGGCAATCCCGTTTGAGTGGATATCAAAATAACCCTGAGCCAATATTCAAAATTGTTTAAGTCTTCGTCCGCGTGGAATTCGATATTTCATTGTTATTTCCTTCAAAATTGAGGAAATTTCCTCTTACACTTACAACCAAATTTACTTCAATTGGTTTTGAATATCTATCTTACATTTCATTTGCGATATGTTAAAAACCTATGTGAAGAATTTCCTTTGAAATTCATGTACATCCCATAAAAACTTACACTTTCTAATATACCGCCTTAGCTATATAAAATATAAAGATACAACATATACCAGTTTTTAAGTTCGACATACACAAAACCGCATCCAATTCCATGAAGTAGCTTATGCGTGATGCCCGTACGAACATACAGACACGTAGGCAGAAAAATTAAAAAATAATTTGTTTTGACTTCTAAATAAAGAAATATCTGACATGAATATATGACATGGCAAATTTACAATTTTATTTAATATAGCATTTGCCCGTGGTTCCGTCCGCGTGGAATTCGTGACTCTATCGATTATTGAAAACAAATATTTACTTTGTAGTATATTATTAATTTTATTTCAATTTTATGTGCGAATGGCTATAAAACTAGTATCTTTTAGGTTGTAAGCATAGTTTGGTACACGTATTTTTATACGTGCGTATTGACCACGCACGCAGGCACGTCTAAATTTCCGACGCACTACGTATATTCTTGGTAGTAAAAGTAGTAAACAATCGGTTATCATGTCACACACACTATTAGTTAATGAACAGCTGATATTAATGCGACATTCCGTCACCGACAGCTTTGGGATAAGAAACTGTACGTGACGTACGTCATGGATTTTATATACGCAATGATCTTAGCACAAATACCTGTAGTGGACGTAATGCAGTTTGTAGATCTTTACCATAAGCACATATTATGTGTATTTACGTTTAAATATTTATGGCAGATAAAGTCTGTAAATACCATGTTTTGTTAGATTATCCCAAAAGAAGAATTATTTATAAGTAAATGTACTAACTTCCGCCTAAAAACATTATTTATGGTTTAAAATAAATGTGTACTATATTGCATTGATAGTGTTGGCGTGAAAGTGTAACAGACATACGGGTGGATTTCCCAAACGACTTTTTTTTCTGTCTTCGCTGAAATTCGTATTTGAAAAGAAGAATATTGTATTGAATTGATTTTTATAGTATTCTATAGGTAGATATAGGGTGGAGGCAAAAATATTAATGGGCTAGGATCAAATTTAAAGGTAGACATAAATTCCTAAAGTCCAAATTTTTGCTTTTCGGTGCTGTCCCAGTACTTTTTTTTACAAACAAAATGGCTTATAAGTTAATGAATATTGGGGTCTCAGCCCAAAGATCACCCTCTGGTTATACACAGCAGTGATCAGGCCCTCGATCACCTACGGGGCAGTTGTGTGGTGGCCCAGAACCCAGCTGATCACAGTGAAATCCAAGCTTCAAAGCCTACAACGCTTGGCAAGTGTGGCAACAACTGGCTGTATGAAAACAACTCCATCTGCTGCTCTAGAATATCTCTTGAATCTAAGACCAATAGATCTGGTTATTCAGGAGGAGGCAAAAGCAGCAGCCATAAGATTAAAATCTTTAGGTGTATGGAGATCAAACTTTGTAACAACACACTCCAATATTCTTCATAAGTGCATCAAGGAGAATCCGCTCCTGGAGGCGCCCATGGATAGGATATTGAGGAAACATGTCTTTGATCGAAGATACGACATCCAACTTGTAGCGGAAGAGAAGGATTACTCTGGCACCGAGGAAGTTAGGATCTACACAGATGGCTCCAAAACCAACACTGGTACCGGAGCCGGTGTCTTCTCAAATGACCTGAACATTAAAATATCAACAACACTAGACAAGCTGAACACAATCTTCCAAGCGGAATGTATTGGCATCACCAAAGCGGCACAGGCGGTTGTAGCCAGAGACATCAGGGACCTTAACATTAAGATCATCTCAGATAGTGCATCCGTGCTTCAAGCCCTCCGAAACAACACAATAAACTCAGTCCTTATAATGGAATGCCATAGCGCACTTCAGTCCATTGTAACAACCAACAAGGTAACTCTACAATGGATAAAAGGACACAGCAACTCATTGGGAAACGACGCCGCGGACGAGCTAGCCAGGAGGGGAGCAGACACAAAAGTGTACGGTCCGGAACCTCTGCTGCCCATCCCTCAGGCCCAAATTAAAGCATGGCTGCGCGAAGAAACCCAGAAAACACACCTGAAAGTATGGACAACAAGTGAAGGATGTCGGCAAACTAAGACTGCTGTTCCAGCTCTTAATAAAAAACTTGCCCGCGACCTCACTAAACTGAATAGAGACAAGCTCCGCAAGGTCATTGGAATCTTGACTGGTCATTGTCACACACGATAGGAATAACAGACAGCCCTCTATGCAGAGGATGCATGAAGGCAGAAGAAACGCCACAGCATGTCATCATGGAATGCAGCAGCGTGGCCGACCAACGGGCACAAATTCTACAGTCTCCAACATCGCTCCCAGAAGCCTGCAGCAGCCCTCGGAGGCTGCTTTCCTTCTGGACCGATATAGGCTGGCTGGAGTAAACGGGAAACCACTCACGTACAACGGTCCCATAGGAGGACTAAGTGCGGACACCGCCCAGGAAAACTAACTAACTAACTAAGTTAATGAATATTAGTAAATTAAGGTTACAACCTACCCTATTTCGTAGGATATTAGTTTTATCATTAATAAATAGCATATTCTATCATGTAACTAACCCTATTTATTAATGGGAGGCACAAACGTACTTGTCCCCGAAATTCTTGGCTTTTCGGTGCCAAAAAGTAATTTAGACATAACTTTACATAGGCAAGTCCTACAGTGTCCCCTCCCTGATTATTATTTCATGTTAGTACCGCCCTAATGCGCAGTGAAGACGGACGCGTTCTACATCGCTGCATTTACCCGCAAAGAACGTAAGTACACCATGAAAAATGCTAGGTGACAAATATTTTAACTTATCTGTGGATTATTTTTTATATTGTAATATGTTGTTATTTTATATTTGTTTGATTCTTATAGAGATAGTAACTGAATTAGCTTTATTGGCTGTTGTTTAATTGGTCCTAGTTATTATGGTTTCTTTGAAATTTTAAAAAAAGTGTGCAATTTATCTCGTCACTGTACCGTTATCAGTGGAATCGGTGGTCATTTTACCCACCGATACGATAATTTTCCACCTGATCGGTGAAAAAAAATTATAATTGTATAATTTATCTGCTCAGTGTATTAATTTTTTGTGTATTAACAGTTTTAAGACATCGGTGGATTGCTTAATCGTATCGGTGCATCATTTTATCGAGTCAGTGGGTCGCTTCATCACATCGGTGGACCCTGTGTCATTTATTTTGCTTCTAAAACATTTTATTCATATCAGTAATTTCGATAGGTATAGAAAATGGGTTCCTTATGAGTTTTTGAAAGTTGCTGATGCGATTTTTACTATACTGAACACACTGTGTCGATAGTGAAATTGTACGATGTTAAATACCTTTGTTTGTTTGTTTGTTTGTACCCAAATATATTCAAATTTACTAGACTGATCTTAATAAAAATTGGTGTGGGAATAGTTCAAGTAGATTACGAATTGTCATAGCCAGAACGCCTGTCGCAAAAATTTACGCAAATTTAAAAAAGATGCAAAATATTGTCTACATTAAACATAGTATTTAAAAAAAAAGTCATATTATTATTGTATTAGGGACAAACAGTAAATTTTGAAAACCGACATACTATCGCATCCATAAAGCATCGATGGTAAAAGCATCGCACAATTGAAATTTCGACACATTGTGTTCGGTACAATAAAAATCGCGTCAACAACTTTCTAAAAAACACTGATAACCCATAAAAGATCAGTCCTATGTCGATCGATCATTCTGTGCAACCCGAGTACATAGATCGCGAAGTGATAGAATCAAAAGACTCAATAATTGTTGTGCGGGTCACCGGGTCTGCGGCACATAGGAATTGGGTTTAGTAGGTAGAGAGCTACATTTATCACTCATTTTACGCAACTCTTTAAAAACATTGAACAAACGAACAACCCTTCTTTTAAAAACATTGAGGGATTGCAAAGCCATTTTTTTATATTATGATTTGTGTTTGTGATATTTTAGTCTCTCTGAGCAAAATAGTAAACGAAAAAATTCTGACAAAAAATATAGTGTTGCAATAATATAAATGCACCGTTATGAACTACTAACAATTTGTTCTTCAACGTTCATTCAGTGAATGACATTATAAATTCATCAAAATATATAGTTTTCAATGACAGGTCATTAACTAAATTTGTGACCATTGCGACCATATTAAGCAAAAACGAGCAAAAAAATCACGTCTTTTGTATCTTCTTCTATCTTAAATATTTATTTTATTTAGTTTTAGTATTTTTTGTTATAGCTGCAACAGTTATACATCATCTGTGAAAATTTCAACTTCCTAGATATCACGGTTCTTGAGATACAGCCTGGTGACAGACGGACGTACGGACGGACGAACAGACAGCGAAGTCTCAGTAATAGGGTTCCATTTCCTTTGGGTAAGGAACCCTAAAAACATGTCAATTTCATAAGCTTTCAAATAAGGTATAAAACTCTGATGTCTCTGGAATATGACAAAGTTATTGACACACAATGGTGCAAAGGTGGTCAGATTTACCATATCGGTGGATAAGCACACCTTTTCGGTGGATAGGCATAACATTTCGGTGGATAAACTTAACATTTCGGTGTACAAGCATTTTATATCGGTGTACAGAAAAATAAACGGTGGTCAGCTTATCGTATCGGTGCAACCCAAATTCAAACTCAAATTTCTCCTCAGTCTTAAATGATACGTTCATGTGCGTAAAATTGGGGACATTTAGTATCCTATAGATTACAATAAATGCCTGCTTGTAATGTCTGCTACATACATTTAACAGTACATATAGTACTGCCTCGATGGTCTAGTGGTTGGCGTATGCGCCTCTCACCGCGAGGTCTCGGGGTCGTTTCCCGGGTCGGGCAGTGTTATTTGTGAATTTTCAGTCAGTAAATTCACAATAGCAGCACGGAGTTGGAATTGTGCCCGGTGCATGGCGATAGGCTCACCCCCGATCCCATAGGATTTAAACACAAGGGTGAAATGTGGGTGTTGTACACCTCTGACACACCCATCTGGGTAATATAGGCGGTTATGTTATGTTTATATAGGTTGTATTCCTCTCCGACTATGAGAGACCTTGAACGACAGTCCATCCCTCACTTAATTGCTAAGCTCATGTTACTAATGGGTGCCGAAGAGTTACTGGATACCTTCGCATTTCATCAACACTCGAGTTACTCTCGTGCTAACTTTTATTTTTTACGTGAGAGATGTGTGTCTGAAAAATATGGTGGATTTGTTAATATGACGTGCTACAGCACCAGATACTAGTTATTCTGTTCCAATAATACAAGGACCACTTGAACAGAATGCCGCTAAGGTGGCAGGCTTTACGCATGCACAAGGTGATGATTTTTCCGTCTTTCTCATGTAAGTACACAATAGAGTTACATTTCTGGTAAGATATCTAAACTAATATATAAATTAGTTATTTTTTTTCGTTTTGTTCGTTTGTAACGAGTTAATTCAAAAACTGGACTAATTTAATACAATTCTTTCACTATTAGAAAGCTACATCTTTATTTTATCGTGGCACCACACGGGCGAAGATATAAATTAATTAAAATGCTCTGTTTAACTCTGAACTTCACGTATATTGGTGCTATTTCTAGCCCCATACCTAGTAACAAATATTGTATGAAACAAATTATGGTAGATAACAACCTTATAAAATTTAATAATATATCGTTGTCATTTTGGTATTGCGGCCACAGTAAGATTGTATAAAATAATGTTACATTCGTAGGAGTTCCACATAAACACAAAGACATTTCTCCTTTGACTGAAGCCTGCTATTTTCATCAGCGGAAAAATCCAGAAAATTGTTACATATATTTCAATGTAACATTTATTGTATAGTTCCTTATACATTTAAAAGAAAGCAGCTATTTTCTTTTGAAACGTTACCCTACTTTTGTTATACAGCGTTTGTTGACGAACAAATAAGTACCACTTTGCCAAATTGTTATGTCCAGTATAATAGTCAGGCTTGAATTACTGTGTTCCTGTTTGGTCCGTGGGGTGAAATTAGTGCTTCATCAGACATTAAATATAGTAATCTTACAACATATTGCATCAGTTTCGCTAGCAGCACACTTGCTGTTTAGACATGATATCGCATGAGCAGAGTGGCGCAGTGGAAGCGTGCTGGGCCCATAACCCAGAGGTCCGTGGATCGAAACCACGCTCTGCTAGAATCTTTTTACTAAAAATTTACTTTTTGGACTAGTCTTTGCACACAGCTCTGCCACAAGCTTAATAAAACACAAGCGATAAACTATGTAAAACATCAACACAGATTGTCACACAAACAATCAGATTTTTACGAGATTTATTTAATTTAATAAGTTTTACACATTTATATCATAGGCCGATAGAGACAACAATACCTTTATATTATGTGTGCGATTGTATACCCTTAAAGTTATGAAGTTCGTGTATACATTTCTTTCAAGTCAGGTTTAATCTAATTGGCTACATCGTTCATTTGAACGAAGTAAGTGCCTATTCATTATAGAAGCCATACAAATAATATCAAAAGTAAAAGTGATAAAGAACTTTTAATTACGTCGTACTAATATAAAGCGCTGGTTGTAAGAAGTGCAATTTTTAGGGTTTCCCGCGCCAAAGTTATAATGTTTTTACTTTTACAGGGGATCGTTACATTATGTTGATATTAACAGTGCTTACTTTATTAATTATTCCTAAATTCTTACTACAAGTAAGTAGTAAGTTGTTTCCATGACGTTATCTTCGACTAAACCAGACTATAGTTTAGACTGTCTACATATTTTCATAACATTCTCTTCTTATACCAAACATTTTCATTAAAATTAATGCCGCAATTCCGCAAAATTTGGGTTCCGTTTTTATTTGCGTAGGACGTCCTGACGTAGTGGCACCAAAATGAAGAAAAAAAATTGTGACGTACCATCAGAACAGTTAGCGCATGCTCACTTTTAAAATATTCCCGTAAAGCGTATCTGTGGAACAATAAACATTAAGGCAATTATCATCAGCGTATTTTTTTCTGATAGTACTGACATACAATAATTAACTTTCAAGGAAAACTATAGCAACTGATTAAAGAGGTCCAAAATGAAAAATGCCGTTACTTGGCATATCGTATGAAGTTGTTAATGTTCAATACAGATAATAAACCCCTTTTTAGTCTATATGTTGTATCGGCTGACTACGGAACCTTATCGCGCGAGGTCCGCCACGCACTTGGTCGACTATGCAAAGCTTTAATAGATAATACAATAATAAAATTTATTAAAAACATATTGTGTATTTTCTTATATTGTGTATATTTTATTTTTCGTCATGAGGTTAGTATGTTCTTACATTTTTTATAAGAACATATATTTATATTTACAACTTTTGTACTACCGTTTTATAGGAAATTGATGGTTGAGCTTATTCCTAGAAGCTTATATAAATATTGGATAGTATCTACATATATTTGCGTACTCTACCAATTCAATATCAATATTATTGAAAACCTATTGAAAGAGAATGTATGACTTGTACACACATCAAGCTATACATGTCCAGTAAAAGAGGGCTCCGCGTTGTATACGCTTGTAAGGTAAGGTGAGACCAGCTTATACTGCTCTTGTATGGCTTGACGTGTAGCCGTCTGTAGATATTTGATAGAAAAGCGTAGGTTTTCCATTAACGAAATGAATAGATTCTACGTCGCCTTTGTACTGTCAAATGACCTGCTTTGCGTTTAATGTATTCAGTTTTTTGAAGTCACACACGCAACTTGATGCGAGCCGTAGACAACGAAAATTTATTTTCTTTTTTTCAGACTTTACTGTTGCTGAGCAAACGTCCTTCAAATACCTATCCATTTTTTTTAGCTCGAACCCGGTCGTCACCTTATTTTATGTTTGGGCATTTGCTTACTGTTTAAATTCTGTTTGAGCTGAATCTCAATTATTATAATTGCGCTTTACTACTTAACCTTTAATTTCAATTTATATCTATAAATCTGTAGATATATAAATCTGTAGCAGTAAAAATTCTGTACATTGAAAATATCAAAAAAATAAATGGCAGGGAGTGTTTCTAGACCGACATCGAACCCAAAAATGTGTTTTTTTCTCTGTCTGTCTGTCTGTTTGTTCAGGCATCACGCAAAAACTACCGGTTCTATTACGATGAAACTTGGCATATTTATTCTTTAATGTCCTGGGCACCACACTGAGTACTTTTTATCCCGGAAAAGTATATACAATAAAAAACAAACCTATCTTTACGGTTCCATTCTTAGACCCGATAGTTGTACCAACCGCAAATAATAAGTTTGTCGTAGGTTACGTCACCCGCAGTGGAGTTCACTAAGGGGCGCTGCACACGGCTAAGATACTATAATATTTAATCTTAAGATACAATATCGCTCTCCATACAATTTAATGGACTATCACACACTACGAAGATAACAAATAATCGATACAAAAAAAATAAAATTGCAGTGTCTGTTTTTAATGTCAAAATAACAATGTTTTTTTTTTGTTGGTATAGTTATTTGCACGATGCCAAAACCTAAAAACCCATAACAAAAATAAAAGCGCGTTACATACTCCTCATATCTCCTGCTGTCAAGTAGTCCTCCTGTTGCCGTTTCATATTCGTACACTCTATCTGCCTTTATTCTGTAATCTGAGTTTGCCAGAATATGGCTATCCCAATGTTCGGTGACCCTATTCACCTCGCTACATAGCCCCGAATCACCTATGAACCCTTTACCTCATTAAATAGGCACTATAACCTATTGGACATCCAACAAAGCCTTTTCACTATTGATAGCGAATCACGTGGGGCTTACAGAAATAGTGTACTATACATAGATTCATAACGCCTAGATCTATTGTTGAATGAAGGCAAGGGCAGACTGACATGTGCATGAAAATTACGCTTTGACGCTTGGCCGACACGCACACAAAAAAAAATGTCTACTTACAAGTCGTATTAAGCCGAAACGGCCTAAGTGGCTTCAATTTTTACGACTTCACTATGAGACTACAACTATTACAACATATACATTTAACAAGAGATTAACAATATTTGAGTAATAATGTTGCAGTCCACTGCATTATCCTCAAATTAAAAATATTAAAATAACAGTGATTGTTAGTATAGATAAGCAGTACCACGTTAAATAAATATATCAAATAATTAGACAGGTTAATATTATACTATAAGACAATAATTGTAGAAATTACGATAATATTTTTGTAATATTATAACTTTTTTTTTACGATTATATTTTTTGCGTGTACTCGGTTTTTACGTATAATAGTTCCATGGTATTATATTATTAATAATGCCTCATTCAACATTCCTATTGTCAATTTGTGAATTTATTAATGAAAGATCACTTTGGCCGGTTTTATAGTAAACTAATATTGTATGGCTTGCCTATATTATAATTGTAATGTTGAATTAATGATTGTTTGCTTCTTTTGAAAGTTATCACAATTAGTATTTGAAATCATTGAACTCGAATATAATCGCTACTACAATATTATTGTCCAGGATTTTGAAAATTTTCTGTATATTTAAGTACTCATTATTGACCGTTGTCAGTTATCAGTTTACTGTTTTAGACTCAAAAAGCATAACTATACGGAGGCATGCTATTCACTTGTATTACTTTAAATAAAAATCATTCGACAAAAGAATCGCGATTACGTGAGAGATTCATTCGAAATTTATTTTTTTGCTTTGATTCTATGTGTGTATTCGAATTTCGAACGTAATGCCGCGTTGTCGAGGAAAATAGTCTAGCCGTAGTTTTAATAAGCAAA
The DNA here is from genome assembly GCA_905147285.1 of Hypena proboscidalis. Classification (NCBI taxonomy): domain Eukaryota; kingdom Metazoa; phylum Arthropoda; class Insecta; order Lepidoptera; family Erebidae; genus Hypena; species Hypena proboscidalis. The sequence continues at coordinate 1,032,667 of LR990127.1, forward strand.
ACTTTCCTAATTTTGGATAACTGTATAGTAAAAAAGTTCCTTTTTTTATTTGAATTTCCTGACGGAAAGTTCACAAAATAATACTTAGCCCGATCCGTGCATCGAACCCGAGGCTTCGTGGTTAGAGTCGTATACCCTTATCACCAGACCAACGAGGCAGTAGTGTTTAATTTATTGATAAAAAACTTGTGTATTGTTTATTGATCTATTTTACCGTATTCATTAATACTTATATACTGCAGCTGTTGAAGGACTTGGCGGCTAGTTGACACACGTTCTTTAGCGCGTATTAGGACATTTTACTAAAAATTTTAGAATAAAAAATATTAAGAAGTACTCTAGTACTAGAAGTAAGATTCTTTGTTTCAATTTTAAGTGGGGACATTATACGTCGGTCTCTCTGGCTCTCATACGTGCCTTGTGCACCAATGCATTCTCTGTCGCTCGTAAAAAGTTCGTCTTTAGAACACCCTAAATAACCGTGCTATAGACACTTATAAACTCAATAATCGCATAGCTAACCCGCAAATAGTAACATTTCACATTTTGGAGATCTTACGTTAAACAAGCTTCCCTAACGGTGAATTCATACGAGATGACCTCCATTAGTTCTTTGCCATGTCATCGCCATAAACTCATTAAAATCAGAGTCCATTTTTTCATGAGTGGTAAAGAATACCAACTTACACAACAATAAACTTTGCCGCTTTTTGCAATAACTTCACAGTAGGCGCTTAATATGCGAGGTCGGCTGACTTTTCTATAGGCATTCAAGTTAATAAATTACACATTAAATAAAAACTGGTTAGTAAAAACTCTACAAATCCTGATCCCATCGAAAGGGCACACCCACTTCCTAAAAAAGTAAAAAAACACAGACACACGGCACACACACGAGCCCACAAAAACTACGTACGTTTTTGCACCCTGGTTCTTCCTACGGAAGTACAGTGCGAAAAAGAGATAAAGATAGTTTTAGTGCTTGTTAGAGCGAGATGCGAGTCGTGGGAACCGCAGGGGTAGCGATATCCCATACGACCAGTGAAGTGCGACGCATATTGAATGTGTTGACCCTCGGACATCTGGCCATAGACAGTATTAGCCGTACAGTGACACCTGTGCGATGGATATCGTCCTAAATGCACCAAATGGTAAACCCGTTATGACACCAAATTAATTATCCACCTGTGTTAATGAAAAATAACTGAGTAATAATTGCAACAATGAGATAGGTAATTAAAAGACCGGCAGTTATCAAAAATAGTTTAATTTTCTTTCCTTTCAAGCTCCTTTATTTACACGATATGTACAATTAGTGATGTACTTTGATATATCGATGAATCATAAATCGATTTAGTTTTAAGACATCTCGTTATTTAAGTAATACGAATTAGCAATATTAAATTATTTAAAATCACAACCTGTATTCGATATTAAACCATCAGAAATATTTTTTCATTTTGAGTTATATCAAAACATTTACATTTTGACGCACATTAAAACAAGATTCGTTCAAAGACATGACAGACTTAAAAGACAAGTTAAAGCTCATTTTTTGGTCCCGATATACATCTAGTGACTAATAAACTTATACAATATAATATATAGCTATCACACAACTTATAAAATAATAATTTGACATACAACAGTACAAGTCTTTTTAATTTAGATTTATTTTTAAACTCTGAGATCCTTTTCAACAGTATCGGGGAATGAAAAACTATGTTAAGTAAGATTTTTTTTTTGTGAACGTCAAGCTATCAATATTTACTAAACAATATTATTGAAGTAATTATCTATGGTTTTGCATTGAAGCACAATTAAAGATAACCATAACAGATAATCGATAAATCATAAGATAAGATTATGATTGATTTATCAATAAATTGTATCTAATACCTGGATTTTATTTGAATAATGCTTCGTCATGATAAGTACTTTTTACGCAATAAAAGATAGCAGCAAACACCTCGACATTAAATTACCAATACTTTTATAGCCTTTTTCTAAACTTGTAGTCTCCCATCCCTATTAAGAAAATATTTTTAATTATATCTAGTAGGCGAGTTCAGCTCCCCACGGCCTGTAGGGTTTTGAACTGTTCTGTGAATACTGATGATGAGGTGGATGGTGAGGATACGGAGTAGGGTAATGTGGAGCGGGGGGCGCGGGGTGAGGTCCAGGGGGACCTGGAGGGCCCGGAGGAATGGAGGGGTAGTGGGGATAGCTCGGAGCTGCTGTTAAAGGAGCAGCGATGGCGGTGGGAACTGCTACGGTAGTAGTACCCGTTGTTACTGGAACATCTTGTCTTGGACCTCCTAATTCAGTATATCCATGTTGTGGTTGAGGTACGGGAGCCGCAGGGTATTGAGGATAGCCCCAATTTGTCGATTTTGATGCTAACTCCCTCTGAGCCGCGAAGCATTGAAGGTGGCTCATCAGTCGTAATCTCAGCGGGTCTTGGATATCGAGGCCTTCGCAGCTGACGAGGTATCTTGCCACTTCAGCGGCGCATTCCCGGAACCCAATGTTGTGGTAATCCATGGCGTACCTCTGAGGATCATACGCAAAGGTATCCAGACCTGGAAAGATAGAAAAAGATACGTTACAAGTTGGTCGTTTAATATTCATACAAGTAATGTTGCTAAAGCAAGTAAAAAGTGGCGTTAGAGTGAATTTAAAATTTAAATAACCTCTGCTAGCTTAGCAAACCAAGCGCAATATTTACTCCGGAATAATTAATTAACACACGAAGTTTGAAACAACCTTCGCCCAGCGTTCAAAATCCAATTTCCATTCAACAAAATAAGTGTTATTCGACACTGCAGATGTTATTTTGCGTATAAATAAGAAATAGACAATGCTAACGAAATCAAGAATACAATAACTGCCCTGGTTCATTCATAACAACCCCTAGGTTTCTCCCCTAAGAACGAGTGAAACAAGACAGAGATAGATTTATTTAACAAGTGTAAAGAGGAAGGAAAATAGTTGTTCTGGCAACGGGAACCCCAAGTTTCCGGTCGTCTTCCGACAAGGAAGGTCGGAGACTTATATAGGATGAGCTCTTTATCCCTAGGGTGACTTCAAACGTGTTCCAAAACAAGATGATTCATTGATGAGGCAGGGGTCTGGTAGTTTTGGTCAAGTCAGTGTGCCACCGGGCCAGGGGCGCAAGGGTGCAAGAAAAGTGTCTCTAGTGTGCGACTAGTTTTTATTCTTGTAGAACGGGTTCAATTTATTTGTGTAAGTTTTTGTCCTTCTTTTTATAAACATTTTTATTCGTTTCGAGATTCTTTAATATTAAAAGTTGTATTTTCTTAGATTTTTCTGGGACATTGGTACTGGGAATGAAATTTGTGCTCATTATTCGATCCCAAGAAATATTATACTCAATACTTTATTGCGTTTCACAAATGTGTGTCTTAGGTGGTAAATATTATATCTAGGAACATTGTGAACCCTGTCGGGCATAGCAAAGTAGAAGAGAGGACAATAATGATTAAATAATAAAAATAAGTTTTTAATAAAAAATAATAAGAGACATAGCATAACGTTTTTAATGGGTTTGAATACTCGTTAATTGAGTAGTAGCACTTTTTCATCAGCAAAGTTTTTAGACTAATAGAAAATGCTGATATGCTTTCTTTATTTTTTATTGTCTCTGGAACACAATTATATATTTTAATTGACATAGCATATGGACCATTCGAGTGTATGTGCAGGTTAGAGAAAGGCATGTTTATTAAATTTCTCTGGCGGAGAGCATATCTCGTCTGGTTTTCATCCCTTTTTGTGTAGAACTCTTTGTGTTTGTGTACAAACTTACATATTTCTAAAATGTATATACATGAGAGAGTCAAAATTTTATGTTTAATAAAATGTGGTTTACAGCTGTCAATTGTTTTAATGTTTGCTAAGATTCGTACAAGTTTTTTTGCATCACAAATAATACTGGAGCGTCAGTACTGCTTCCCCATAAGATTATACCGTAGCTAAGCCATGCATATGCATAGGCATAATAAGTGACAAGAGCGGTTTCGAAGTTAGTACATTTTTTAACCTCACGTAAGGCATAACAAAATTTAGAAATTTTGGAACAAATTGTTTGAATATGGGTTTTCCAATTAAAGTTTGAGTCTATATTTAATCATAATAATGTGAATTTATTAACTGTTTCTATTTGTTGGTTATTGAAATTAAAATTTATTTTTAAGGGTAATTTCTGATGTGGGTGAAACGCCATAATTTTTGTCTTTGAAAGATTTATTTCCAGGTTGTGAACGTCCAACCAACTTTTCGTTTTGTTAAAAATGTTATTAAGTTCGCAGTTTATTTCATTTTTATCTCTACAAGGCACCAATATAGAGATATCGTCTGCGAACAGGGATGAGTGTCTTTCTATATTTTTTGGTAAATCGTTGATATAGATAAGGAATAGTAAACATCCAATCACACTACCCTGAGGGATTGATGCATTTATTACCTTAACTTCAGAGAGTACGTGTTGCACCTGTTTGGTACTATTATTGAAAAAATCTATTTCTACTTGGTGTTCCCTATTCTTACTACCAAATTATTTCCTTATTTTATTCATTGCTTCAGATTCTGAGTTTATCTTTATTTGCTTGTTTTGTTTAGGACTGAGGAAGCTATTGGTTCTTATAATATTTTCGTATATTCATGATTTTAATCTACAACTTGTTTTTAAGGTTTAGTGAGGGTAACATTATTATTAATTTATCAATCAAAAATTCTTTGGTAAAGAACTTTAGAATAATCATGACGTTTAAAACCTTTTCAGGCCCAAATCTTCAATTTAATAGAATTATATCTCAGCTCATACAATCGTTTATTTCCGCTTCCTTCCTTAGTTTTTTAGTGTGCGCACGCGCAGGTGTGGCAACCCTTTGCATTAGATTGCTTCCGTTTGTTACATATCTATGGGTACAATACAATGCACACGTGATACTGCGACCAGGAATAAGATTTAGATAAGTATTGGATTTTTAAAGTAATTATAGGATATGGAATGGTAGGAGGAATGTGAGAATTGTGTACAAATATAAAAAAATGAAAAAATATATCTTCGTGCAATGGTATCCCACTTTCGCTCAGACTGAAAACTCATGTCAGTTATCAAATTATTTAAAGTATAGGTACTTCAAACCATGATTTGGTTAGAAGTACAAAATTTTAAAAAGTAACTTTCATATGGTCCTTTAGAATGACGCGATTTCAACATTCGTTAATATTTCATTTAACGTTTAGACTCGTGTGAAGCATGCCTTAACCAATGCAAATCGTCGAATTCCCCATAACAATCATATTCCCCATACGCATAGCATAAGTTGCAATTAATTCATTCAGAGGGACGTCATCCCTCCACAGAGGGTGGGACCGGAGCCCTCCCCTGTTCCCACGAATCTGATTTCATCATTGATTGATTATATCTGCTAGTGTGAGTGAATTTATTTCAGAGATCAGTGGATATGGAATGGAGAAGAAAAATATCAAATTTTATTTTTATTATGGAACATAACATAACACAAAATCTTACCTTTATTCAATTTATGCACTAAAAGCCTTATTAGTTACTAAGTTACTAAACTTACTGAGGCTAGTGGGACTGAAACTTTGACTTAGAATAACTTTGATTCGGTTTGCGGCCAAGTCATGAATAAGAAAATATTAACGAAGACAGGGTCGTAGGGATTATAATAGTAGATGACGCACATAATCGAAAGAAAAGTTTATTTAGGCAGAAAGAGTTATCACCACATTTTTGTTTATAGGGAAGTATCCTTCCCTATAAACAAAAATGTGGTGGTGCATGAAAGGAGCCTCCCCGAGTGACGTACACAATCAACCCCTACGTCCGGCGCACCCTGGGCAGTCTGCGAATTTCCACCAAGCAGACTGGCGAATCCTTTCACCACGATGGCAAGTCAACACCATGAGAATATAACTGCAGCCATCGGCACGAAAGAAGAAGAAGAAGATAAACAAAAAACTACAACAGATACAAATATCTTCAATACTGACCCCTAAATCAACATCACCACAAACATTCTTATACCTTTCAATAACACCATAACAATACCTTCAATACATGATTAAACATTACTGACAAACTTTTAAAGATTAATTCAGAGGGACTTCTTCAAATTCCCATAACTCTACCACACAATGGGCAGTATGACCGCCATACACACCATAGCCTGCGCGAGCGCGAGGTATCTGCCACCTGGCGCCATAAAAACACGGGAAGTGATCCGAGCGATAACTGGGTACTGGTCCAGTTTTTGTCTCACTCTGACGTTGAGTGAGAGAGTGAGAGCAGAATAGGATCGTGTGTCGGCTTTGCTGTGAGGTTATGAAATTAATGATGTCATGGATTATGGAATGGAGTTTGTGAATTAGTTACGGTCCTTTTTGGCGGCTAGCGTGAGAATTTAAGATTTTTTTTATTTATCACGCCTCAGACAACAGACTCAAATAAAAAGCTATCTACGATAACAAGTTAAAAATGGCTTTATTTCACCATTATTGTTTTATTTTAACATTTTCAGACAACAGAAGAACAATATAAAAGCTTTTTCTGTCTCTATTTTTGTCCAATATTTGCGATGGTATACAATTTCCGAGTTCCGGAACTTCGCGACACTGATGTATAATGGCCTGTATGTCCGAAATGGCCGTTTGTGGCCGGAAACCACTGAGGATGCGGTTTTTCATGCTTTGAGCATACATGGGCTTTCTGTGATTTACTTCAAAAGTTCAACTGATTGAGGCGAGAGATAATTGATTTAATTTTGACCACAATTCGGTTGGGATCCTTCCGGCAGAGCCTTGTGTGTTTCCTGTGTGTCATAAATTAATTGTATTTGAGGAAAAAATGGTTCTCTCCTAAGTAATGTTGAAAGTGTGATCTCTCCAAATTCATGGCAATAATTAAAATATTTTTTTTTGTATAATTATTTTAAAATTAAAAAAAAAAATTAACCATCCAATTTTTGGTGTACCGGCTACATCAAACGCCCTAATCTCAAACAAAACGCAACATTATCTCGGTCCACACTATTAAAACCTCGTCTGTATCATTTACACATCACAAAAACGCTTGGGTGCCGCACCTGTCACCCATCGCACTATGGGCCGGGTCCACGGGCCTGCACCCGGAAGCCCGGCGTGGGAACAAGGAAGGACCTTGATAGGTTATGTGACAGCTGACTTTGTTTATATTGGACGATTTATTTGATGATAAGGGAGATCATGTTTTGATAAAAGTTACATTTTGTTGATTTAAGCTAAAGTAGTTTTACCCAAGGCTTAAGCCGCATGGTATGTTTATAAATAGTAGCCTAGGTAGCTTGGAAAACGTTAGTAGAGTACCCCATATCAAACAGACATTTTTAACGTTTTTTACATAGGTATAGTATATAGGTAGATAAATATTGCTGTCGAATTTACAAAACCAATCGTATGAATGTAAACTTTCCAAAAAGTATTTTATAAAGTTTATAAAGGACCGTTACTCATATACAAAATCTGTGATTTTTTTATAGTCAGGTTTCCTGTGCATCACTTATAAATGAAAGTAAAAAAGCAAGTGTGCAATATTTTAATAAACGTTAAGAATCAATAAAACCTGTGCCACAACAAAAGACAGGAAAAGCGAATCGAATGTAAGAACTTTTGCTTTTTAGTTATTTTTATCGTTTTTTAGCAAAACCGTTACGGTCGTGTTTTTATTAACGCGGAGGAAACGGAAATAGCAGGTTTTTAAGAATTAATTGTTGCGATAACGGATATGGCAATTTGAAGATTTTTTAGCTTAAAAGTATGCACATGTTGTAAAAATACTTTCTAACGGTATAATTCGAATAATTATCTTTCTGCCGGTATGGGATAAAAAGGTAATACTGTATGTCCTATCAGTTGGGAAATGACAGTTCAAAGTGTCAGATTTTTGTACAGCTAAGTATGAATTTCATCTTAGCCGATTTATAATGTACGGCAGTTAGCAATGTTATCTGGAAAAAGTTTATACACTTTATTCATTATACTCTAAAGTATCTGAAATAGGTTATCCTCAGCGGTATACGCGTTATTTCCTACATCAAAATATATTTTATCCATTAGTAATGTCGATAATAATTATGGATAGTAAATTACCTACTTACATAACGTAACATAACATCACACCTATATTATTCATAAGGGTGTGGCAGAGGTGTACAACACCTACACTTCACCTATTATTAGGTCCCACGGTATAGAGGGTGAGCCTATCGCCACGCAACGGGCATAATTCCTACGTATTACCTAAATTACCTACTGAGTTTATAATTTGTAGGACGCAATATTTCGTCCACAAATCTTATTTCTTAGCCTTCGGAAGTTGGATTGTTTTTATAGGGAATCACTTAATGTATGGTGGAAGGTCCATTTGCGTAATACTTCGTCATCACAACAAAGTAGTGAAGGCCTTGTCCTTGGTAGCTACTGCCTACTACTCGTCACTACGCAAATTGAGGAACATTTTGACGTCCTGTGGCGATTCGTCGATCATTATGTGTGCACAAATGAGAAGAGAAAAACAATTTTGATTCGATTGAAAGACAACTGCTGTGAGGAATTTTAGTACAATGTTTGTTAAAAAATATTGAACATTTTGGAAAAGCATACATTTTTATGTTTTAAACGGTCCTACGATATATTATTTATAGAATGTTCGAGAAACTGAGCCTGCACAGTGCTTTTTGCGCATGTGCAATGCAACCCCTATGCACGCCTGGCACTGGTTTGTGTCTGTTTTTTTATAATATGGCCCTTTTCTCTGAATTTGAAACTTCTTGGTAAATTCAACTAGAGGCTAAGATATCAAACTGAAAAGTGACAAATAAGTGGTTGTATAATATTTTGTATAGTAAGAGAGCTAGAGATGAAATATTCAGATGCAAGCTAGATATCGCCGAACGAACCTTTAGCGTGCAGCATCTTTAAGTGATCCACAGTGAGCTGTAGTATCTCTGCTTTCTCCAGCTTGGCACTGCCTTGTTTCTCGCAGGCAGCAGGCACGAGACGCTTGAGTTCAGTCAGTGAGGTGTTGATGCGGTCACGTCGTTTCTTCTCGATGACACCGCGCCGTCGCTTGCGCGTCATCAGCTGGCAGGAGTCGCCGCCGGGAGATCTGAAATGAGGCGGTAGATAAATTAAAAATAATTCTGGCTGCGTCGTTGATCTACGGTTGGTGTATGTGATCTTACATTGTGAGGTTTCGGGTTTGATTCTCAGGATGGGTAAAAGTGTTATTTGTGTTTTTTTTTTCGCATGGAAATTCTCTATAACAGTACGTAGTTGGAATTGTGCCCGGTGGATGGCAATAAATGATAAAGACATTTTTATTGAAATATAACACGAGGAAATTAAGGGTTATTGTGCAACAAGAGGTTCGTAAAATATTTATATGCGATAAGATAAAATGGCGTTTCATTTATTCAGAGAAATCATATCAAAAAATTGCTTGCTCTTCTATGTTTTTCATAACAATAGTACATATTTCTGTTCTAAAAATGTAAGGTTGTTTATACATATAGCTGCTATTAGTTTTTGTCCTTGTTTACCTCGCTAGTGACCTTCTTACAAGATTTATATGTCCGTAAGCCTTTAGATACGAATGAATCCGATGAATGTTTTATATATATATATATATATATATATATATATATATATATATATATATATATATATAACTGAAATTTTATAAAATAAAATTTAGATAAAATATACCTCTTGTTACTTGGTATAGATGTAACCTTCTTATATATATTTTTTTAATCCGTAGTGTTGTTAATACTAAAATAAGATTTAGATAAAGAAATATTAATTGATGATTATTATTTTTGAAAGTATAAAGTAGTATTTCAGTAATACTAGCAACAGACTATCGTTTAACAGTTCACAAGCGAGACAGCTAGAGATTGAAAAACGTTGATTGAGGTTTAATAACTGCGTAGCACCACTACGCGCGTAGCAACAAGCTACGAGATGATTCATTCTATGAAATGTGCAGAGGATTATAAGAGCAATATTGAACTTAATATTTTTTTATCTCATGATTATATAAATAAAGTATATGGTTGTTATAAGATTGTATACAATATTTATTATATAAAACTGCACGAATGTATGCGAAATTTATAATCCAGTTAGAATCTTATTAGATTAAATTTAATACTGGAAACTAATAAATTAGACTCGTTAATCCCTATATTATTTCAGCAAGCGCTAATTGGGAGCATGTAGCGCTCATTAGTGAGTTTGCGAATTTTCATGTTTTTCAGTAACTACCCAGACATAATAATAATATTTATGGCTGAAATGATTTGTTTATTCATATTTATCAAGTCAATTTTCGTATTAAAGGTGGATTTGTAGAACACTTTTGTGCTTATATGTTTATTGCAATGGTTAGTTAATTGTTATCTTAATTGTTTACGTTATTTTAATGACAGAATGTAAATGATAAAATAGTATTTTATTATACTTGATTATTGTTGTATTTAAATAATTTTGTGATTTTGAATATTGTTATGGTTTATTGTACTTTTGTGTACTCACTGCGCATCCTTGGAACTTTCTTCAGAAAAGGCATCATCTTCGCTTTCGGAATGTGATCTCTTGCTTCTTTGCGCAGGCGCAGGAGCGGCCTGGGTTGGTGCTGGGGGCCCCCAGCCGTAGCCCCACTGGGGCCCTTGATTTTGCAGACCAGAGGCCGGCTGCTCCATATGCCTATGGTGGTACTCCATCATCACTAAAAACCACTTTTAAGTTCTCAAAACCTTGCAAAATTTTTGGAAAATACACTCAAGTTAATAGTCACAATTTTGTCACTTTGTTTTGTATTCTTTCACTTATCAGTATTGTCGGTGTGTCGTGCGCGGTCGCCGTGCGCACGCGTTGGTCGCCCGGCGCGGAGTGTGGCCGCGTGCCGCCCCGTGTGTCGACGCCCTAACGCACCACGCGCCCTATGGTGACCCGGACTTATTCACTAACTGTACTACACTGCAACACCGATGTACAGTTTTAGACTTTATTTTTAATTGCATAGGAGTTAATATAACTGTATGTCAGTATGGTGTTATTTTTTCATCAACAATAGTTGCACTGCAGTTTGGCCGATTGATTTTGAATTTTATTTTTCATAAACTATGGCTTATTCCAATGCAGTTGTGGGTCACATAGCGATATTAAAATTCATAAAGTTTAGTTAACTATTACTTTTATGGGAAATTAGACTTTATGTAATACAGTTTGTGATGGTTTTTGCTTGTGTTTTTTTACAAGGGTGTAATATATAGTGTGTCGTATGGCCGCGTGGCCGGCGCACGGTGGGAAACGATAGACAATTAGGTAACGCAATTTATTCGCTGAATATTGGTGTGAATTCGAAGGGGAAGTCCGGGGTTCAAGCGTGGGACGAAGCAAGGATTAACTGCGATATTCTGTGAAGTAGTTAAGTGCAGGATTATAGGCCAGAGGGATATTATTGAAGTTGGGAACGATTTTGAATTTTCGGACCCAAGGGATTGTTCGAAATCTTCTAATGCGTGGGATGTTTGACTAGCTTTGAGAAAAAGTAAAAACTTCGTCAGTTTTTTGCGTGGAATTTGTTTGAATTAATCAATACATTAAAGTAAATCTTCTCAGAAAATGAAAGATAAAAATCGAAAAAAACTATTAATATATAATTTATATATACAATTTTGAGTTATTTATTAAAATTTATACTTTCATTACTCGAAAAACGTAAGATTACATGTTACATTGATAAAATATTAATTTTATTAACTTATTTGTTTGTAAATAGCTCAAAATTGTATATATTATTAGTTTTTTTCTATCTTTGTTTTGCATTTTCTGTGAAGATTTACTATAGTAACATATTATATATATATTTCACCATCGGAAAATAGAGATTTCAACGAACAGAAAACATACCAACTTTTTGAAAAGCTGATATTTAGACGGGTGAATTTTCAATCGAAAATTAGGGTGCTTTTCGATATTAATTCAAAATAAGGTGAAAAAAATAAATATTTCTCATCAAATAAATTACAGCGTATTTGGGACATAAAAGGTAAGTTTTCACCAAATTTCGTGAAAAAAATAATTGTTTGTAAAAGATAAAAATAAAAAACCAAAAATTTTGTTTTTTTATTTTTCACATAAATTTTGAGGTTATATAAAAAAAAAGTAAATACAAAAGTTTTAGATCTTTTTATTACCAACAACTTTGCCATTCGACTTTTTTCCATAGGACTTTTAGTTTTGCCGGAAATCGAGAAAACCGTTTTTTACCCTTAAACCCCTCCCCCATCCCCTTCCCGACCTCAGAACGCCCGTAAATTATTTTTCCTTTCATTTTTATAATATTCTCCTCCTTTTCTAATGGGTTTCGTCCTACTATTATTTTTTTTGGTTTTAAAAATTATCGACACTGGTCTACTAGGATTAACTCCTGTGTCGCGGGGGTGTTCACAAACATAGTTTTCACACACACAAACTGTCGTAAACTTCATTCGTATAAAATATGTATTTTTAGTAAAACTATTAAATAAAAGTGAAATGTATTTTGATGAAATTGATATGAGAGCAACACGGGAACAAAAGACATCAAACAAAAAAATAATCATCAAAATTAGACAAAAGCATACCCCTCCAGAGGAAATTCTCATACCCCTTTCCTTCTTTTGGAAGAATAGATCTTAGGATATATAGAAGAATACTTTTTCTTTTGTAAATACATACTTATTATACATAGTAATACCCAGACCAAGACAAATATCCATGTCCATGCACACAAAGATTTGTTTTGAGCGGCAATCAAACCCGGGACCTCTGCGTAGCAGGCAGTCACGCTACTGTCTCTGCAATCTGGTCGCTATAACGTGCGTTAAGTTATAGAACCGTCAAAAGCGCTGGCGTGCAGTGTGGCATTTGTTGCATACAATCAGCCCTCAGACAGGAGTGGTCCGTAATGTCTCCATACGGACCGCAATATGCGTTCGAAATGTCGATGCTCACGTGTTGCTATTCGCACCATGACGCGCAGTTAGCTGCGTTCTTCATCGACCCGCGAGCCAAGTGATCCACCGATCAGGGTAATGGTTTATCCAACATTAGTTGAATAGTTGGTATTGTTACATGTATTAAAGGTAATAGTATCTAAAGAGGTTATATCTCTTTAGGTCATAGAATTTAGTCATCTCTTAAAATGTTGGTGCCGTGTTCACCATTTTCTGCTGACCTGCAGCATTTATATCATAAAGATCTATGCACTTTGTTTCGTCGTAGATTAGACAAGTCGTGTTGGTTCGATGTTCAAGTGTTTCGCAATCGCATGCCCACTTCTTGCAATCCTTATTATATGAAGCCTGCTATTTATCGCTGCACGATACGACTAGCTAGACTGACTCACATTTACGAACCACATATGAATGTGCTGAACATAATTTATGAGCTCGCTTCGGCTTTAAACATGGTATAAATATCGCGAAAAAATTATTAAAAAATATTTAGAAATTACGATATAAATACATTTTCAGTCTACGTTGACAATGAGCGAAAATTATCGATAATATTCCGACTGACATCTTTTTTTACTTGTTAATCTTGCAAAAACCCGTTTGCTCATTTATAAGGTACATTTTCATGAAAAAGAGCAAATTTTCTAAATTATTAGGACATACAATAATGTACTATCTCTACACCAGAGTGATTGTGCAATGTTTGTATCGAGGTGACGTCAGCCGTCGCGTCGGCCAGCGCTGTTTGGAGTATCGTACTACGTCATTATACTCTGCTGCAATACTTATCAAGGCTACATTACAGGTGATAGAGCTTTCGTGACCGACTCCAGGGGGCGTACAAGCACCAGCGCCTTGCAAAGCCAAAAAAATAGGCGCAATATTTATTGCTTTTGCTTTCTATAAAAAGGTGTATGAACCGGTTTAATGTCAAGGACGGGCACTGTAATCACTATAGACAGTTTTTTATTTATACAAGTCTAGCTTCTGCCCGCGGCTTCGCCCGCTAAAAGGTATGTCGATTAGAAATAGCCTTTGTCCTTCCTCAGGTCTTGAACCATCTATATAATGGTCACATATAATATAAATCAAGTAAGTTTCTATTGTGTCTGAAAGAACATTAACGCTAAAGATAAAATACCAACATATTAACGCGTAGTGCCTAATCGCCACTGCCCTTTTCGACACATCGATACCCTTCGATCCATCAATTTTCCGGGGCGATAAACTCCTGATATCTTACTTTTCGCCGGATTGCCCAAGAAAACGGAAAAACAAACCATTTATTAATTAATAGGAACTGGTATTAAGCTGGGTTTTCACGAGAGATGTATAAAGATGCGTAGCGAGTGCGAGGAATGCGTTTGTTAAGTTCGTATAGTCACTTTATTTACCTAACGTTCAATGCAGGTCCTGTGGAAACAGCTAAGTGAAGCATGGTTTTTGTAAACTAGGCATAAATGAGAAGACTGAACAGAGACCGCTACGCATCCTGGCACTGCTGCCCAAACACATCTCTGGTGGAGACACTTAGATTATTTTACAGCTTCATAACGCATCCTCGCACCGCTTAGCTACTTCTCACATCTCTGATGCACACACAGCCCGTGAAAAAATCTTTTTTTAGTAAATTAGTTCAAGAACTTTTGTTCAAGGCTGTAGCCACGAGACTGATGTAACGGGAAGAAGCCTACCACTGATATGTCCTGATGAGTTTTCAATTATTGTGCCATCCAAATTCTGGATGTTTTATTGTTTCATTCGTTAATGAGTGACAAAAGGAACAACACGTCAAAATAAATGGGAATGGGAGTTGCCAACGCCATCTATTTTTCCAAAAAAATATTACTCAAAGCACAACACAGTGTAAACTAAAGATATCCATAAGTAAATACAGCGAATTAGTCGGTATTGTCAAACAGTCATCGCTCAGTCAAACATTGATTTCACAGCCCGAAGCATTCCTATCACGGAGCTTCAAAACACAAAACTTTTTAAGAACCGTACAAGGTTTTCTATAAACGGATTAAAAGACAATAGCTGACAATGGCGGAGATCTGATCAGATTTGTGACTAGACGACACCAGGCAATTGTTGTGGAATAATCTTAAAAAATGCTTGTAAAATCCAATGTTTGTCTTTTGTGAATTTTACGCAGTTACGCTCAGAAGGAGTTGAGCCCTTTGCTTTGGGACAAAACACACGAGGAGTACCCACTCGACGGTGCCGAGCCGCTTTCAAAGGATTGTGAGGATTATGATACAGTATCAAATTATATCAGGACGTCAACATTCGCATTATTGTGATTATGAGCATAATATACGATGTATCACGTTGTAAGTAAGTAGCTTAATACTTTTCAGTAGAATATTTTCAGTGAACAAAAAGTACAGTCTTCTCATTTAATTTTGTTCTATTTTCATTTTAAATCTGCGAATTGTATTATTTGTATAATGTATTTTATGTGGCGCATTAACAAGTATCTACTTCACTTACTTACTACTTAACTTCAGTTGTGGATACTTGGATCCGTCTGACACTATTGATATGACATTCAGAGTAGTATTCTACAATACATATAAAAATCAGCCATTTGAAATTGAGTAAAACGAGTCTCATTTTCAGCTGCTTTGCTCACCCGGTAGCTGCTCAGGCGACACAGTCACAACTTCACAAAATCGCAGCTATTATAAGTTTAAATCAAGACACTACTCAATACATAAGATTTCATTATTTTGAAAGAAAGTTATGTACTAACGGTCCGGGATCTCACTCTTTATTAACTTACCTAACTTTCCAATGACTAGACGTATCGGTGAAGAACTATTAACTAGTTCAATATAGTAAAGTTACAAATTAACCCAGAGTTAAGCCCTAACCAGTTTGTTCTACATAAGTTAGCAATAATCTAAGTTACCTATGATCAGTAAATAACGCACGGTTGAGAGAGTTGATTAGATTTGATTTTAAGTCATATTGATATCTGAGTTATTAATGTCATTTCAGTGTGTAATCGGTTAGATTAACCATTTTGATCATAATGGTCGCTCGGGAAAACTTCTCGTCTGGGATTTTTACAACGGAAATTAGGTTTGGGATCGCAATCTCGATTCTACAAATGATTTGCGATTGGGGTATTGTGAGGATGAGGGCATTGACATTCTATCTTTACCATATCTATACTTATAATGAATCTATTCAGGTTTAAATACAGCATTTAAACCAGAACAGCGGAATTACTATTGATATAATCACGTATACAAATGTTTAACCATTTCCTAGAGCAGGCCAAGTGCTTGTTGAAAATTCCATTAATTAACTGTGAAAGAATTGGGTCCTGTGGAGAGTTTGGAGATGATCCTGGGTAGCCCACTAGTTTCATTACCATATTATTATTGCATAGTCATCGGAATTACATAAGTATACAAATTAGCGAAATTATTTAACTAGACAATTTCTAAATATTATGTTCTAGACGTAATAATCCTTGAAACAATGTTACACACGAACGAAGTAAGTCAAATAAAAGATTGTTAAAAAATTGCTTAGAACTAGTTGCATGCTTTCAAGTAATATTCTCATGCAAGGGGGCGGGTACCACCTTAATGACGTCAGTTCGAGTGACGTCATAACCTTGCTTCGAATAGTTCTTGATTCATTTTCACCAAGCAAGTCGTCGACAGTACAGTCGACGACGATCCCGAATTATATAAATTCGTATTCAAATTTTGAATGAAATCTGCTTGTTTTAGGGCAGTTAACTCTACTTAATTAAATAAGTCAATCGTTTGGAAGGCACTTGTATTCTTAATAAAACTTTCCATATTGTAAAGGAAATATTGATTTTACATAAAGTTTATAAGGCTTTCCAAAACTTCATCTATTCTTTGAAAGTTTACGGAAGCTGTAGAAATAAAAAATATAAAATAATTGTATCTTCTCAATTTGGTCCTTGTTAAAAAATAAAAATAAAGTGGGATCTACCAGCAAGTTTGATTGAAATATGTTTGCTTCACGTAACAAACGTTTTTTAATGAAAATAAGCTAGAAAAGCAAAAACTAACGCTTTCAACTGTGGCTAACTGTACGCTTACAACAACACTCCGAAGTGGTAAGCAGGCAAGCGGTTAACCTTATAATAACCTACATTACGCGGCATAACACCGTATACATTCACAAATAACTACCCAGAAGGATGTGGCAGAGAAGCATGTATAACACCCACACTTCAAACTCCAGATGAGTTTTACCGTAAAGAAACTCTCAATAATTGCACGGACTTAGATTTGTTAACAAAACGTCGCCCGCAGAAGGAATCATTCCTGGGTCGCGGAGGTGTTTACAAAAATTCATTACACACACACAAAGCACACCCAGAGTCAGAACAAATCTTAGCGGATCATACAAAGGTTGGTGTTGTGTGTGATAGTGCCCTGGGTGATACCCACACAGGGCACTGTGTGGGTATCGAACCCACAACACCAGCGTAATTGAAAGCGGCGAGGCGACCGCTTTAACCACTACGCAAACGATGTACTCACAACATTTATCACTAACTAAACAAATATTTTAATATTGTGTTTTTAATTTGAGTATCACTTGACTGAGTATTCGCGGGGTGTAATGCTCTAGTAAATATTGTTCATAGTCATGGCGTTCTTTGTGCCTACCATGGTATATTGAAATTCTACGCAATGACGTAGGTACGTGCTAAGAATAGCCACCATATTTAAATTATGTATCGTATTTAGCAAAGGTGGAATTTTACTGGTTCTATTATAAATTCTTAAATTCAAGTTAAATGTATGAGCAACTCACTTAAATTTCATTTTATTACATCGAATTTAAGCTAATAAAAAATATTAAGCATTATTCTTAATATTTTCGCAAAAGCACTTCCACTAACATTATTACAAAAATTATATTTTTTTTTACATTAGATAGAACGCCAGAAGCAATTACACTATCCAATGGTCCCAATGACAAGGCCAAATACACACATTCACTCACACAAGCACACCCAGTCTCAGAACTAATCTTTGCGGATCACACAAAGATTTGTCCCTTGTGGGGATCGAACCCACAACACCAGCGTAGTGGAAAGTGGCGAGGCGACCGCTTAAACCACTACACCACAAGTGCAGACAATTAATTATATTCTTTAACTAGTAGTTAAGATATTTTAAATATCTGCAAAATTAATAATTAAAAATAAAAAACAAAATTCCTACTAACCTAAAAATAAATGACTAAATCTAAATCTATGTACAAACCTAGTCTAAAATACCAGTGAGCAACGTTAAGATTAAACCCAGCATACATTATAAAAAAATATTGTTCCTCGAAAATGACGCAAATAAATAACTTCTAATTTATGAAAATTTAAATTTGCGCAAGTAAGATGAAGTGTGGCACCCTGGCAATATTATCCGCTTTGACTAGAAAAAGCACCACTAACATCAGATTTCAGACTAAGTTAGCTGTACACGGGGCATTATATTTCAAGACTGATGGGTGAATGAATGCAAGAGATGTGACATTTACCATCAAAACTGCTCGCAACAAGTGCACATTGAATAAGTTCACATCGAGCGGCGAACTACCTCTCAAAAGTCGATCATGATCTTCACAAAAGCTCATTGTTACCAAAAAGTCGTTGCAAAAACTGTGAGAGCCATTTTTTCGATGCTAACCCGTTTTTTGTGGGCGTGAGTTTCATGGGACTTTTGGACAGGTGCTTGAAATCTATTGTTAACAATAGTATGATAAAAAGCATGGTTTACCATCAAATACTCATTGATTGTTAGGATTGAACTACGAGTAAATCTAGGTTTGTTTATTCAGGTCTGTGGTTTATAAATTTTTGAACTTAGCACTGTTGACAAAGCAAATTGTTTTTTGATGAAATAGGCATTATTACGTTTCGTGTTTTGTTTTGGTATAGAATTGATAATGTTGGCGTGGTCTTTGCAGACAATTATTGGGTATTTGTTGTGAGTAGTGTTTTTATTCGATGTTTTTGTTTATGTTTGTTTGAAGACAGGCAAGCAAAACACTGTCGGACATTTTTCTGGATTATCTTTTGTTATTCTCTGTGGACCTCAGAAGTAATAATAAAATTGTTGTGTGTGAGTTTTTTTTTTTGCTTTTTGTCATGTTTCCTCCATGTGCAAAAAAATGACAAAACGCGACAATAACTTTATCGCTCTCGTACAAGCACGTACTAGCCTTTCAGGACAAAGGCAGCTCGTGTCTCAAGTCCTCACTCAAATTCAGCATTCTGAATTTACTTTCATATACAGGAATGTCGTACTTACCGTGAAAAACTAACTTTCAAATCAAACACTACTTTGGGTATTGCCCAAAGTAGTGTTAGTGCTAATATTTTGTAGCAGAAAGCCACCTTCAAGAAGTGCTGGTTATCTATAATTTTATACTGAACGACTAATGAATCCGAGCCGAGCTGAGGATGCCGAGCCTGATATCATCCGTAATATTGCGATTGTAATTATACTAAATAATACTAAACCATTATTTGTATTTAGGTACCTTTAATTATTGTGCAACGTTGGAATAAAAGAGCGCACTATTTCTAAAGCTTTTATAATTATTAGCGATCTTAATGAATATTTAATTTAAAAACGGCTAGCTTTAAAATTGTTTTAACGAGCACTAGAAATAATTACACAGTTTTGCAAGCAAGGCGTCTACATGCGATCCTCTTGCTACTTAGAACAGTTACTTATGGTGCTTTTACATGCATACACGTATGCATCATAGAATTTAGTTAAGCTAAGTCTGGAACTGGGATGGCTCGAGGGATACCAAAAGCCAAATATAAGAGGCAAAACCTGGCTCCACGGTCTACTAAACCCCCTTAATAAAATATACTACGGATCTTATCGAAATCAAATTGATTATTAAAATTGATAAGCAGTGTCTGCCTTGATGGTCTAGTGGTAAGTGTATGCGCCTCTGACCGCGATGTCTCGGGTTCGATTCCCGGTTCGGGAAAACTGTTTTTTTGTAAACTTTCCGTCAGGGAATTCACAATAGCAGCACGGAGTTGGAATTGTGCCCGGTGAATAGCGATAGGCTCACCCCCTACCTAAACATAACAGGTGAAATGTGGGTGATGTACACCACTGCCACACCCTACTGGGTAATACAGGCGTGATTTTGTGATAATAATGATGTCAGTTAACAAAAAAAAATAACAGGAATATTGTTATCGGTTGATAGCAGTAAATATCCAATATATATAAAACCCGGAGCGGTAACATTAACCCAATACAATTAAATCAGTCAATAATCACAAAAACCTCAAACAAATAATACATTTTACAATAAAAACCACTATTATTCGTTGGGTACTATTACAACCATATAATTTAAGTATATAAATTAGTTCCTATTATCATGCAGTAAGGTGTATTATCGCGTGCTTGGGTGGTGTTATGTGTTTGTATAAGACAGAGTTCCCGTGTGAATGCCGAGGGTGGCTTTCTGGCACCCACCGTGGGCTTAAATCTCAATTCACGATGATAGCAGTGGATGGTTGGGAAATACAGTGAAGTACTTTGTCTAATTTGAATTCAAATAAAATTACAAACTGCTTCGATGGTTTAGTGGTCAGCGTATGGCGTATGCGCCACTCACCACGAGCCGGGCAAAGTGTTATTTGTGAATTGACCGTCAGTCATCTCATGGAACCTGATCATAACAGGTGAAGTGTGGGTGTTGTCTACCTCTGCCACGCCCTTCTGGGTACTATAGGCGTGATGTTATGATGTTATGTTATGTTAAATTTACAACGTGTTCTGATCTTAATACTACTACTACTCAGTGCCGATTTCATCAACCTTCAAGAAATAAGAAAAATTGCAAAAACCGAGGCCGCTATAAACTATTTTAATAACTATTTATTACCACTTCATAAGTCAAAGTTATTGAAGTCTTACAGTTTCTTAGAATAAGAACGTCAAAGTTGACCATTAAACACAAAAACACAGTCGAAATGTAATAGGCCTCTTAATCAGCCGTTAACGCTAAGCCCGCGTTAGATCTCTCACTTTCTTTCAATGTTTGAGCTGGACGGACAGGTTAAGTCTTTGCGTTCAGCGTTAAACGTTAGTGGAATGGGGGCTTCAAGCACTGATAGAATTCATGGAATCAACTGAATAAAAGCTGAAGTGAACCTTCGAATAAACTCATTTACGAGTTCCTTACCTACTGAATGGATTCGTTTTTAAATTTCCTGTTAAATATTATCTAAGGACCTCGTGAAAGATCTATTTTAACCTCTTTGCTGTCTTTTAATTTACCAAATATATTTAAATATAGTATAGGCACCTTAAGGCTGTTTACTGTATTCTTTCAAGTTATACACAGATGGTACGATGAATATTACTTAAGTAATTTTAACTTTTCAGGGCACTTTTTGTAATTAAAGTCGGTTTTTTTTTGGAAAATTATTGTTTTTCTACAATAATTTTTACCTTAATTCTTTTACAAGGCCATCAGATGCTACATTCAATAAACGTGAATGAAGCCAAACTCCTTAATCTACGGTTATAATAAAACCCGTATATGCATCTCTATCTCTCAATCAATGTTTGTACGAGACAGACAGATCGAAAGCTAAGCGTAAAGCTTGAGTTTAACACGTTGGTGAAGTCGGCACTAAGTGATCAAATATGAGGGTGTTGTTAATAGAGTTAATTTTGCATGTCCTGTGAGATCTCCGAAGATGTATGCCTTGCCAGCTTGATTTTTAAATACGCCACGTGCTGTGGTGAGTTCGTAGGAGTTTGCTTGTGAAGTCACGTGATTTCATGTGAATTCATTGACTGGGTCATGCATTATTTGCATGAGGTATCCTCTATTATTTCATGTGAATGTATTTAATCTTAAGGCGAAAACAAACCCTCATAACCGTTAAGTCAGTGACATCACATAACTCAGAGACGCAGCTAGTGTTTCTGTATTATGGATTTTATCGCTTAATTTAGGGTCATTTTGACGTTTTTGCAGATTGTTGTTTGCATTAAAAGAATCCAGGTCATACATTGCATTACAATATATTTTATCATTCATTCATCATTTCTTCTACAATTATTTTGCTGATAAGTGTGTTTTTTTAGTTTTAAAGCCATTTTCATGAAATATATTCATATTTTGTAAAGGTTTATATTTAAAAATATCAACAACCAGATATTAATGGATGGCCGTGTCTAAATATATTTACTATTTATTTTTTGAAACTAATAAATCGTTTACTACGTTACTACAAAGTTATGTCATCGCTTTTGGTACCAACTGGCATTTCAATTACGCTATATTTTTGTAAGTCCTGTCAGTCAAAGATAATGTAATACTGTCAGTCTAGCTGGAAAAAAGCGTTGACAAATTCTTTGAGCACTTTTTCTATTAATAAATTAAGTTAAACAGTTCGTAATACGTCGCGATAAGTGGTTATTTCAGCTTTGCATTGTTATGTTATGGAAATACTGAATTCGTAGATGCAAAGAAGAAGCATTTTGATAGTGGTAGAGCTCTTGTGAACAAGCTCGAGGGCGGAAGCACCACCGTCTCACCTTTCTTACGCCGCCAAATAGTAGTGCTTGCGTGCTGTGTTCCAGTTAGCTGTAGAGATTAGGCCTTGAAATTACTGGCACATGATACATAACACTGTAGTTCTCAGATGAAGAAACGCATTTACAACCGGCCTTGTGGTGCTAATTATAAACCTACCATCAGGTGGACTACATGACCATTTTCTACATGTCGTTTAAAGAAAAAAATCACTCTGCATGTTAAAAAAATGCTCATCAAAAAGTTTGCAAATAAAGCACCTTACTCACCCCACATCCTACGCACGGAGTCAAGTGCCCGGCGCGTGCGATCGTGCGCGGGCCGCGGGTCGCACGCGCTGCACATCGGCGCGTGGGATTGGGGGACCATCGATAAAGGATGTGTGTTTGTGACTGACGATTTTAGGGAATCGGTGATTGGAAAATATTTGCTGGAGCAGGTGAAATTTCGGTGTCGCTTTTACCTGTCACACCCTTTTGGTGACTAAATGGTAAAGATAAAGATAAAGATACTTTATTTCGCAAATATGGGTGTACAGTATGATGTTACATAAAGAATATTAGTTCCACCAAATTTTACCAATAGCCATGCGAAAGGTTACATAACCGTTAAAATACATGTAAGCAACAAAGACAGCATAAAATATTACAAAACTAACAAAGAACAAATAAAAATAAATTTAAACAATAATATGAAACAATTAACTAAAAACTAAATATAAACTACACAAATGCACTATCTTTTTCATTCATAAATTCACTTATACTGTAATAGGCTTTATCAGTCAGAAAGTTACGAAGTCTTTTTTTAAATAAATTAATATTAAGTTCTTTCCAACACTTTGGTAATTTATTGTAAATGTACTATCTATGTAAAGAAAAAGATCTTACGAGTTCATTTGTTTACATTTACATTTTCAATCCGTTTATTAGAGACTTAACTCAGAATGTCGTTTGGTCATTGGTAGCTGGTCCATTAAACAATCACACCTGTTGAAATTTGCCGATTGCCTATGGGTGTTCTTCAATAATATAAAAAAATGCAGAGGCATGATATTGGCAAAATTTCTTCATGTTCATTGGCTGTATTCAAAGTGTCCTAAATTATTTTTTTTACCCACATAAAATACAAACCCAAATTTTCTTCGAATAATGTAGTTCAGCAGATCCAAAAATGTATTGTTCTAAGTGCTGCCATCTATATTTAGATTTAGAAATTAATTTTGAAAAGTGGAGAACGTTGCTATCTATGATTTGAATAATGAACTATTACGTATGTCACAAAACAAGATATGAATAGACAAGCAAGTGCTTGGAATTTCTAATAGATGGCGTTGTGTAAAATTTTCGTTAAAAGCTAGCAGTTGCTTGTCCACGTGACGTGTCCGTTGTAGTCTCCAGAAAATTTACCTTTACAGGATTTGCGAATAATTTTGATATGTATTACTTCTGTGTCAATGAACTGAGTCGTGATGGTATTTAAACAACCAGTGTAATGCAGATGTTAAACACCTCAGGCTTGGCCTATTTGTCTCTTGTCAAACGTCTTTCACTTCACACAGTAAAATACCGATTTAAAAAAACACTAAAATTAGAAATATTAGTTTATTACCTAATCTAGAATACAGTTAAATAAAATAGCAGCAAATATTTTATTTGTCATGACTGGAACGTGAGTCAGGGTCGGATGCCACGTCGCGCTGCTCGTGCATCTCCATCTCGAAGTCATCAACCGCCATCGGCGTGTCTACGAACAAATTAAGTAAATATTACTGATTAGTAATCTATGGATTAGTAGTTTTCAGTCGAATATGTTTCCAAAAAAACACTGTCTTCAATATTAACATGCTATTGTGTTGAGATTATAATACAATTACTTGCACAGTAGCATATTAATAAATTCGTTCACGTTTATGGTGTGGACTAAAAGTTCGTTTAATAAATTCGTCGCAGATCACAGACAGGTCGAAGGCGCCATAAATGTGGCGCTTTCGACATGTCTGTGAATCGTGCTATTTCTATACGTACATAATCAGGAAGCACGGAAGTGCCTACACCGAATCGAAAAAAATACCACGACTGTCATATTCTTTTCGGGCCATTTTCGACCCCCTTGTGTAACCTAGAAGTGGAATGCCGCGTACCTAGATGGTCCAAGGTGACGCCCATGGCCTTGCGGATGGCGGGCACGGGCGCCACGTGCCCGGGCGGCACGCGCGCCAGCATGCCGCGCAGGCACGCGTTTGCCAGGCGCGCCAGCTCGCGCTCCGCCAGGCCCGCGCGCGCCGCCAGCGACAGGTGCCACGGCGGCGGCGCCGACAGCCTGCGGGGGGGACGTTCCATTATTATAGCACATACATCGTAATGATGATGGTGACTAAACAATAAAAAAATACACCAAGATTTAAGTAATTCTGGACAGGTGGGCGTAGATACCAAAAGACGTTTCCGGACCGCATTTAAATAACAACCCTTATTTCTGATGACATAAACGAAAACCTATTTGAAAATAGTTGCTGATTGTAATTGAATCAGAATCAAGTTTCAATCTTTTTATTTTAAAAGCTTACTAGTATTGCAAACACAAATTACTAGTATTCCTGTTAAGCCCTTCCAGATAAGCTTAATTCGCTTGTGTTAAGAGTAAGTTCACGTCCGTGGTGTAATAGTCAGAATTCGAACCCCCGAGCTTTAGATCGTAAGACTGATGACTTATCAATTGCACCACGGCCGCTTTCCATGGTACAAATTTTAACACATCTCGTAATAAGGGGGCTGATTTATCGGTCCCGGTTTTCATTTGGAGATTAATGCCGACGTCATGGGTAGGTCGATGTTAGAAAATCTGATAACTAGTCTAACGAAAAGTATCGTTTATTTGAATCGCCCCGTACTCGGTTGTGGAGGTCTCAATCTCAATCACTACCTAATTTTTACCCGACTGCGTCAGAAGGAGGGTTATGTTGCTATTCAGCTAAATCCATAATACTAGAAGCCGACCCCAATGATATTATGAATAGATACAGAGAATAACAGTAGCTCACCGATCTTTCTGTTCTTTCTCCAGCTTGGTGAGTAGCTCGTGCGTGTGTCGCAGCGCCCCGCCGATGCCGAAGTCATGCTGCGAGCCTGCGATGTCCTCTTCAATGTCGTTGAGGTAATCCACGTCGATGCCCAGCTCTGAGAGAGAGCGCAGCTGGTCTATGTCTATCTTCACCTTTGAAAGGTCCTGCAATTTCGAAATCGTGATTATCATATGATTTGTTAAACTTTTTAGATTTCGTAAATTAATTTACGTTATTCTTGCATTATCCGTGGTAAAATCACCACACACAAATTAAATTATAAGAAAACTAATTGTTGTCTGCATGTCTACCTTCACCTAGCTAGCGGTACAAAATAGCTTACGACCTATACACTCATACCTATCCAATGTACTCAAAAAATTAAAAAAATCGGTTTATATATATTTTTTCTGTGAAAAGAGATTTTTAAATATTAGAAGATTTATAATACCTTTATTCTTTCCTTATTACCTAAATTTGTTTCGTTATACTAAACTAATAATCCCACCAATCGCGGAACTGTAGCCCAGATACAGTTTAGAACCCAGATCCATTGACTAGAATTATGAGAACAGTGAAGTGAATCCCTCTACTTACAAGTTCCTCTTTGCTCGGCGTTTGTTCCTGCTGCTGTTTCTTGTCCGGGAACATCGCCTCCATGTCGTAAATGGCGGTCCAGGGAGATCTTAGATCTCTCACTTTCTTTCAATGTTTGAGCTGGACGGACAGGTTAAGTCTTTGCGTTCAGCGTTAAACGTTTCTTTTCAGGGCACTTTTTGTAATTAAAGTCGGTTTTTTTTTGGAAAATTATTGTTTTTCTACAATAATTTTTACCTTAATTCTTTTACAAGGCCATCAGATGCTACATTCAATAAACGTGAATGAAGCCAAACTCCTTAATCTACGGTTATAATAAAACCCGTATATGCATCTCTATCTCTCAATCAATGTTTGTACGAGACAGACAGATCGAAAGCTAAGCGTAAAGCTTGAGTTTAACACGTTGGTGAAGTCGGCACTAAGTGATCAAATATGAGGGTGTTGTTAATAGAGTTAATTTTGCATGTCCTGTGAGATCTCCGAAGATGTATGCCTTGCCAGCTTGATTTTTAAATACGCCACGTGCTGTGGTGAGTTCGTAGGAGTTTGCTTGTGAAGTCACGTGATTTCATGTGAATTCATTGACTGGGTCATGCATTATTTGCATGAGGTATCCTCTATTATTTCATGTGAATGTATTTAATCTTAAGGCGAAAACAAACCCTCATAACCGTTAAGTCAGTGACATCACATAACTCAGAGACGCAGCTAGTGTTTCTGTATTATGGATTTTATCGCTTAATTTAGGGTCATTTTGACGTTTTTGCAGATTGTTGTTTGCATTAAAAGAATCCAGGTCATACATTGCATTACAATATATTTTATCATTCATTCATCATTTCTTCTACAATTATTTTGCTGATAAGTGTGTTTTTTTAGTTTTAAAGCCATTTTCATGAAATATATTCATATTTTGTAAAGGTTTATATTTAAAAATATCAACAACCAGATATTAATGGATGGCCGTGTCTAAATATATTTACTATTTATTTTTTGAAACTAATAAATCGTTTACTACGTTACTACAAAGTTATGTCATCGCTTTTGGTACCAACTGGCATTTCAATTACGCTATATTTTTGTAAGTCCTGTCAGTCAAAGATAATGTAATACTGTCAGTCTAGCTGGAAAAAAGCGTTGACAAATTCTTTGAGCACTTTTTCTATTAATAAATTAAGTTAAACAGTTCGTAATACGTCGCGATAAGTGGTTATTTCAGCTTTGCATTGTTATGTTATGGAAATACTGAATTCGTAGATGCAAAGAAGAAGCATTTTGATAGTGGTAGAGCTCTTGTGAACAAGCTCGAGGGCGGAAGCACCACCGTCTCACCTTTCTTACGCCGCCAAATAGTAGTGCTTGCGTGCTGTGTTCCAGTTAGCTGTAGAGATTAGGCCTTGAAATTACTGGCACATGATACATAACACTGTAGTTCTCAGATGAAGAAACGCATTTACAACCGGCCTTGTGGTGCTAATTATAAACCTACCATCAGGTGGACTACATGACCATTTTCTACATGTCGTTTAAAGAAAAAAATCACTCTGCATGTTAAAAAAATGCTCATCAAAAAGTTTGCAAATAAAGCACCTTACTCACCCCACATCCTACGCACGGAGTCAAGTGCCCGGCGCGTGCGATCGTGCGCGGGCCGCGGGTCGCACGCGCTGCACATCGGCGCGTGGGATTGGGGGACCATCGATAAAGGATGTGTGTTTGTGACTGACGATTTTAGGGAATCGGTGATTGGAAAATATTTGCTGGAGCAGGTGAAATTTCGGTGTCGCTTTTACCTGTCACACCCTTTTGGTGACTAAATGGTAAAGATAAAGATAAAGATACTTTATTTCGCAAATATGGGTGTACAGTATGATGTTACATAAAGAATATTAGTTCCACCAAATTTTACCAATAGCCATGCGAAAGGTTACATAACCGTTAAAATACATGTAAGCAACAAAGACAGCATAAAATATTACAAAACTAACAAAGAACAAATAAAAATAAATTTAAACAATAATATGAAACAATTAACTAAAAACTAAATATAAACTACACAAATGCACTATCTTTTTCATTCATAAATTCACTTATACTGTAATAGGCTTTATCAGTCAGAAAGTTACGAAGTCTTTTTTTAAATAAATTAATATTAAGTTCTTTCCAACACTTTGGTAATTTATTGTAAATGTACTATCTATGTAAAGAAAAAGATCTTACGAGTTCATTTGTTTACATTTACATTTTCAATCCGTTTATTAGAGACTTAACTCAGAATGTCGTTTGGTCATTGGTAGCTGGTCCATTAAACAATCACACCTGTTGAAATTTGCCGATTGCCTATGGGTGTTCTTCAATAATATAAAAAAATGCAGAGGCATGATATTGGCAAAATTTCTTCATGTTCATTGGCTGTATTCAAAGTGTCCTAAATTATTTTTTTTACCCACATAAAATACAAACCCAAATTTTCTTCGAATAATGTAGTTCAGCAGATCCAAAAATGTATTGTTCTAAGTGCTGCCATCTATATTTAGATTTAGAAATTAATTTTGAAAAGTGGAGAACGTTGCTATCTATGATTTGAATAATGAACTATTACGTATGTCACAAAACAAGATATGAATAGACAAGCAAGTGCTTGGAATTTCTAATAGATGGCGTTGTGTAAAATTTTCGTTAAAAGCTAGCAGTTGCTTGTCCACGTGACGTGTCCGTTGTAGTCTCCAGAAAATTTACCTTTACAGGATTTGCGAATAATTTTGATATGTATTACTTCTGTGTCAATGAACTGAGTCGTGATGGTATTTAAACAACCAGTGTAATGCAGATGTTAAACACCTCAGGCTTGGCCTATTTGTCTCTTGTCAAACGTCTTTCACTTCACACAGTAAAATACCGATTTAAAAAAACACTAAAATTAGAAATATTAGTTTATTACCTAATCTAGAATACAGTTAAATAAAATAGCAGCAAATATTTTATTTGTCATGACTGGAACGTGAGTCAGGGTCGGATGCCACGTCGCGCTGCTCGTGCATCTCCATCTCGAAGTCATCAACCGCCATCGGCGTGTCTACGAACAAATTAAGTAAATATTACTGATTAGTAATCTATGGATTAGTAGTTTTCAGTCGAATATGTTTCCAAAAAAACACTGTCTTCAATATTAACATGCTATTGTGTTGAGATTATAATACAATTACTTGCACAGTAGCATATTAATAAATTCGTTCACGTTTATGGTGTGGACTAAAAGTTCGTTTAATAAATTCGTCGCAGATCACAGACAGGTCGAAGGCGCCATAAATGTGGCGCTTTCGACATGTCTGTGAATCGTGCTATTTCTATACGTACATAATCAGGAAGCACGGAAGTGCCTACACCGAATCGAAAAAAATACCACGACTGTCATATTCTTTTCGGGCCATTTTCGACCCCCTTGTGTAACCTAGAAGTGGAATGCCGCGTACCTAGATGGTCCAAGGTGACGCCCATGGCCTTGCGGATGGCGGGCACGGGCGCCACGTGCCCGGGCGGCACGCGCGCCAGCATGCCGCGCAGGCACGCGTTTGCCAGGCGCGCCAGCTCGCGCTCCGCCAGGCCCGCGCGCGCCGCCAGCGACAGGTGCCACGGCGGCGGCGCCGACAGCCTGCGGGGGGGACGTTCCATTATTATAGCACATACATCGTAATGATGATGGTGACTAAACAATAAAAAAATACACCAAGATTTAAGTAATTCTGGACAGGTGGGCGTAGATACCAAAAGACGTTTCCGGACCGCATTTAAATAACAACCCTTATTTCTGATGACATAAACGAAAACCTATTTGAAAATAGTTGCTGATTGTAATTGAATCAGAATCAAGTTTCAATCTTTTTATTTTAAAAGCTTACTAGTATTGCAAACACAAATTACTAGTATTCCTGTTAAGCCCTTCCAGATAAGCTTAATTCGCTTGTGTTAAGAGTAAGTTCACGTCCGTGGTGTAATAGTCAGAATTCGAACCCCCGAGCTTTAGATCGTAAGACTGATGACTTATCAATTGCACCACGGCCGCTTTCCATGGTACAAATTTTAACACATCTCGTAATAAGGGGGCTGATTTATCGGTCCCGGTTTTCATTTGGAGATTAATGCCGACGTCATGGGTAGGTCGATGTTAGAAAATCTGATAACTAGTCTAACGAAAAGTATCGTTTATTTGAATCGCCCCGTACTCGGTTGTGGAGGTCTCAATCTCAATCACTACCTAATTTTTACCCGACTGCGTCAGAAGGAGGGTTATGTTGCTATTCAGCTAAATCCATAATACTAGAAGCCGACCCCAATGATATTATGAATAGATACAGAGAATAACAGTAGCTCACCGATCTTTCTGTTCTTTCTCCAGCTTGGTGAGTAGCTCGTGCGTGTGTCGCAGCGCCCCGCCGATGCCGAAGTCATGCTGCGAGCCTGCGATGTCCTCTTCAATGTCGTTGAGGTAATCCACGTCGATGCCCAGCTCTGAGAGAGAGCGCAGCTGGTCTATGTCTATCTTCACCTTTGAAAGGTCCTGCAATTTCGAAATCGTGATTATCATATGATTTGTTAAACTTTTTAGATTTCGTAAATTAATTTACGTTATTCTTGCATTATCCGTGGTAAAATCACCACACACAAATTAAATTATAAGAAAACTAATTGTTGTCTGCATGTCTACCTTCACCTAGCTAGCGGTACAAAATAGCTTACGACCTATACACTCATACCTATCCAATGTACTCAAAAAATTAAAAAAATCGGTTTATATATATTTTTTCTGTGAAAAGAGATTTTTAAATATTAGAAGATTTATAATACCTTTATTCTTTCCTTATTACCTAAATTTGTTTCGTTATACTAAACTAATAATCCCACCAATCGCGGAACTGTAGCCCAGATACAGTTTAGAACCCAGATCCATTGACTAGAATTATGAGAACAGTGAAGTGAATCCCTCTACTTACAAGTTCCTCTTTGCTCGGCGTTTGTTCCTGCTGCTGTTTCTTGTCCGGGAACATCGCCTCCATGTCGTAAATGGCGGTCCAGGGAGAGTCGGGCGCGAAGCGGAGCAACTCCTCGTTACCCTGCCCGGTTTCTGCAGCTGGAATATTTATTGAAAAGTATCAATTATGTGGCGTCATATTGAGTCGATGCTAACCGCGTTTGGCCGTGGATGGGACCATGTTTAACATGACGAGTTTTCCTCCGTGTCTGAGCACGTTAGGCCGTCGGCCCTAATTAACACGCTTATATTAGCTTCACCTGTATGTTTGTTTGTTTGTTTGTTTGTTTGTTTGTATGTAACCGAATCCTTTGGACTCGATTTTGACCCACTTTAAACGGACAGATTTAATTCAAACTTTCTACACTTGTAAAGAATCAGCGACAATATAATAATTTCATAAATTTATCTCATTATCCTGATTAGGATCGCCAGGATTAAAAAAAAACTAAAACTAAAAAGTGAAAAATAAATATAGTTTAAAAAAACTAAAAAAACACGCTTTTAAAGCACATCAAACTAAAAAGTGAAAAATAATTCTTATTATAACCTGAAAATAATAATAAACGAAAAATACTAGTACTATTGTGAAAAAAAGCGTGGGGCGCTCTGTGCCATATTTTTCGTCTATCGAGCGACCCACGCTTTTTTTCACAATAGTACTAGTATTTTTCGTTTATTATTATTTTCAGGTTATAATAAGAATTATTTTTCACTTTTTAGTTTGATGTGCTTTAAAAGCGTGTTTTTTTAGTTTTTTTATTTTTATTTGGCAGTCGTTGGGTCGGATAGTCAGAGGGCAGAAAGTCTGACAAATTTTATTATTAAATTACCCACAAAATTGCAATCAACTTTAGTAATAAAAACATTTTCATAAACGCAATATTTCGTAAGCTATCAAACAAAATTCATAACTTCACATACAAAATACTCAAGCGTGACGTCACGCCATTGTAGCCGTTTGTTTGGAGCGTTTGCGCGAGTCTATTATTAATCTAAATTTAATATAGTATTATCTCGGGAAGCTTTTGTAATATGTATTTTTTTAAATTATGTTTCTAATATTAAAAGGTGTTTCAATTACATACAAAAATACTACTACAATCTGCCTCGATGGTCTAGTGGTTAGCGTGTGCCTCTCACCGCGAGCTCTCGGGTTTCAGGAAATTCACAAAAGCAGCACAGAGTTCGAATTGTGCCCGTTGGATGGCGATAGGCTCAACCCCTATTAAATGGGACCTAAACATAACAGGTGAAATGTGGGTGTTGTGCACCTCTACAAAATTAGTAATTATTGCAAACCCAATCAATCACGTAATCTATACTTTTATACACAGGCACTCAACCACACATCACACATACACACGCACACATGCACGCGCGCACACACACACACGCACACACACACACACACACACACACAAACTGTATTTATGTCAATCTTGTCTGTATTGTAATCTACTTACCTATGTCTAAATTATTAATATTTTTCTTTTTATTTTGATTTTATTATTTTTTTTTATGGAAGAGCGGAGTCTTCTAATACAGGCATTATTTGCTTAAAATAAGGCTCCAATCACAAACTAATTGGTGTAAAGTTGTTATAGAATAAACAATTTTCATTTTGAATATGGAAAAATGAGTAAAAAGTACCACTAAAATTGAAAAAATACGGTTAAATAGAAACTTACGCAGTGTGTGATATAGTAGATGAGATTCTTCTTTAGTAAGAGTAGCGAAGGTGCCGTCGTAGGAAGGTGCGTAGGAACTAAATGGTCCGTAATTGAGGGGTTTCACTCCCTTAGCGACGTTGCGTCGATCCTCTCTGGGTGCTGAAATTAAATAATGCAATTTGTTGTAAATACTCAGATTAGGTACGACATGATATTGTTATCAGCCACATAAAATAGTTATTAATGCAGTTGAAAGTAATTAGATAGAATACACTTTATTGCACACCAAAAAATAAGACACATTATAGAACATTATTTATCGTTAAGACATGTACAATGGGCGGCCTTATCACTAGAAAGCAATATCTTACAGGCAACCTTTGGATGGACAAATAGATAGTTAGACTGATATGGGGCAGTTCAAGCCTTGAACTTCAAGGTGTAAGAGATGAGGTAGAAAGTTCACTATAACTAATATTTACATAAATTTACAAATTTAATAGGTACATTTACCTACAAATTAAATATTATATTATATTAAAATACATAGGTATACTTAAAATAAATATGTAGGTACATATCACTATTTATATATTAAATACATACATATTATTATAAATAAATATTATACATACATATAATGAAAACAGAGGAAAATAAGAAATGTATAAACAAGTTTTACTCATGCATCTGAAAGGACTGGCAATGTGAACAAATAATGGTAAGAGAGGATAAGTAATGATCTTTGACCATTTTTTTAAAAGAGTTAATAGTTTTGGCGCATCGAATAGACACGGGCAATGCATTCCACAGACGTGTTGCTTGAACCACAAAGGATTTGTCGTAAAAGGTGGTAGAAGAATGCATTGGCATATCCAGTTTCAGATTTTCCGACGATCTTAAGGCTCTAGAATGCGTGACACTGACGAACTGAAAACGTTCTTTTAAGTAAGAGGGAAAGTAGTGAGAATATAATGGATATTTGTGGAGGTTTTACATAGAATGGTACCATCATCATACCATAGAGCACTTTTGTGTATGACTAGCTTTTGCCCGACACAATGTCCGCGAGGAATTCATTGCTGCTGCCGCGGTTTGACCCGCGATAAACCGCTACCGTGGAGTTTAGCGTAATGTTAAATATGAAAAAACCTTCATACAAAATTATTAAAATCTGATTATTAGTTGCCGAAATTAACAAACAAACAAACTTACTTTTTCCCGCGGTTTCGTCTGCGTGGTAGGTACATCAATAAAAAATAACCTATGTTTCGCGCCTTGTAGTCAGTTATCATCAAAGTTTTAATAAAATTGGTCTAGCCGTTTAGAAGATACAAACAGACAGACAGTCAGAAAGACAAAAAAAAAATAACTATTTTAGGTCAATAAACATTGTTATTTGGCATTAAAACAGACACTTCAATTTTATTTAATTGTATACATGTATTACATACAGGGTGGATGCGACATAGCGGCATTTATTGAAACCACAGCTTCTATACATGGCCAGTATGCATTTCCACCGGATAAAAAATTCTCTGGCGAAAAAAAAAACCACGTCTTCCGAACAAATTGCACGATCGCAATGTTCAAATTGTTCGGAGAACGTGATTTTTTTTTTCGCCAGAGAATTTTTATCCGGTGGAAATTGATACTTACCATGTATAGAAGCTGTGGTTTCAATAAATGTCGCAATGTCGCATCCACCCCGAATATTATATTATTACTTATTACGTTAGGTATCCACATTTTTTCTATAATTGGACCAGAAATAACACTGTTCATGTTCATAATAAATTGAGATTTCGTAACATGAATACGTTTTAGTTTAAATCTTAGCCTAATAAAATAGTAAAAATATTTACTGTGTAGTGATCCGGTGCCCTGCGTGAGTTTCCCGATGTACCGTCCCAGAGTGAGTGGTTTGTCTTCTCCCGAGCCTTCTACTGTGTTGGTCACCAGGCAAAGCGTGGTCTTGCCTTCAGAGTCCATGCGCGGGAAAGCTGGAATAGCACACAAATAATACTAACTAGGTATATGTCAATAACTGAGAAGTTAACTCAACAGATTTAACTAACACACTATCATTTTCAACTTAAAGATTTTGATTCCAGAGTTGGGAACAAATTGTTTTCAGCAAGACTGCAATTTAGTATTGCTTTCGAAATTATCTATATTTTGAGGGATTTTCTCTTTTGACTTCCGCACTAGGAATAGCTCCTGTGTCGCGGGGGTGTTCTCAAAAATTAATTTCACACACACAAAGCTTTTTAATTAATATTTATATAGTAAAGAGATGACAAAGGAACGA
This sequence comes from Hypena proboscidalis, assembly GCA_905147285.1. NCBI lineage: Eukaryota > Metazoa > Arthropoda > Insecta > Lepidoptera > Erebidae > Hypena > Hypena proboscidalis. The sequence continues at coordinate 1,068,032 of LR990127.1, forward strand.
TTCAACATACCTTTCTTGGCCAGTCGTCGCCTGTGCTGCTCCCGTGCGGCCTCCATCTGTATCTTGACGCTATCGCAGTGCGTCTCCTGGCCTCCATCCGACACGGCCTCGGCCTCCGAACCGCCACTCTTCAAAGGACTGCTCCTCTTCAACACCTTGTGCTGTGATGAGGTATAGCGATCGTGTAGATGGAATTGTTAAAGGAGGCAGTTGTTGAAAGTTTTGAAAGTATATCGGTACTTTTGTGGAAATATTTGTAGTCTCTGTCTGTCTGTTAGCTTGTTTTGTTAATCTAGAGATAAATAGGACAGTCCAATTTTTTTTTCTATTTACCAAATAGCAGATAATATAACAGTAATAAAAGTTTTATATTGGTAAATGATGACTTTTTAAACTTTCGTAATATTTGGCTGGCTCTTTCATTTCTGCCAAGCTGCTGTCCTGCCATGCAAGAATACAATGCAACATCATAGCAGGTCATTTATTGAAGGCCCTAAATTTGGGAAGGAACAATTACCACTGTTTTGTACTTAGGCTAATATTTTGACTTCGTTAGAATTCAAAATAATTATGCCATTTGTATTTTCTTTGTAACTGAATAGATTGATTTGCTTTACTAAAGCCGAGAGAGCTGAGACATTTGCTTTACTAGAGTCGTTGTCGCAGCTGGATTTAATCTCAACTGTATGAAAATTTGAATACTATGTGGACAGACGAATCAGCACACCTTTAGAAACAGATACTTTACACATTGATAAAACAAATTTAGTTTTATTATTTTGCATTAAAATATAAGATTCTGGACGATTTAAAAGGCACACACATTTGCTAATTATTGTCTCTATACTCCATTAATTATAACATAAGGAATGTAATATCGCCAATTCATAAATATGGCGTCGAACTTTGTGCTAAAGTGCACAGAATATTTTTTAACTGCCAACACATTCCCCGTAATCAAATAGGAATGTAATAATTATCTTTCTTAAGAGGCCGGCGGACGCACCACGTTTTTACAATTCAAAGCGAGTGGCAAAATCAGATGGAGTAGAGCTATCTTGGCTTGGCGCACACGCTCTTACATTTCTCCCCGCGCAACAAGACTACTGGTCTGGTACTGATGTATAAGCAGTTTGTATGCGTCTTGGTCTCGGAAATATATTAATTCTTTTAATTTTGTTAATCCCGACTCAGACATTATAAACTTTGTTCCATTCAGAATATAACATTACAGATATTCATATTTTTTATACAGAACAAATAAGATTAAAATCCTTCGTTAATGGTATAAAAATGCGTGAAATGCAATTCGTTTAATTTTCGATTTCTGCAAATATATATTTTTAGAAACAAATACCAAGATTAATACTGTCTAAAAGTAAATAACGCAATAGTATTAAGTAAATACGCTCAAACCACAATTGATTGCGGAATTCTTTTTATATGAAGTGAAGCTCCGCAGCCCTCTTAAGTAGTCAAAATTAAATCGTAACACAATGGATAGTTCAGCTGAAATACAGCAAGCTCTGCATTGCTATAGCCAATGGAGTACAGAGTTCGCGTGTCGGAGCTATGAGGCCGCGTTGACATCGTCACTTGCCATGCCGTACCAAAACACAAAACAAAAAGGTGCATGAATACTCACACTTGTTGGCATGTTCAAAACTTTCAACAACCGCTATTAACAATTCACATGCAGCTTATATCTCTGTTCCTATCACCACGAGCACAAAAACAACGCGATCCGACAGAAGCAAACTGAAAAAGTCGCTAAACCACTAAATTTACACTTCTAATTCCTATAAAATATCTATTAATATGGTCAAAGTTTCACCTTTCTGCCGTACGTCCTAAGTGGCTGCGATGCAAAAAGTCATTTTATCAACAAGTTTAGTTTGAATAAAAAAGTAAAAAAAAAATGTGGGTAGTCTTGTTCTGTTTTCTGGTCAGAGGTTGGTCAATAAAATAAGTAAAACGAGGTAATATGATCTTTGCTTTTTTTGTTTTAATGACATGATGTTTGCATATGTTTTCCAATTAAAATGTTATCCTCACATCATTTGAAAATGTTGAAATAATTTAATATATAAGATAAAATCACGCCTATAAATATACCCGAAAAGGTTATAAAGACCCACATAATTATCGCCAGTGTAATTAGAATATCAAACAAAATTATTTATCTAGCATTTCATTTATTTGTACAATTAAAAAAAAAAACTAAGTATACTTTTATATGATTCTGTCTCATTCTATTGGGCAATGTCCTGTGATGTGTGTGCAATAGAATGGCCTATGATAGTATATGATATGATATGACCTAACCATACAAACAAACAACCTACACCAACCAACAAATACCTACAGCCAAAACAACATACAGGCGACATTTTAGTGCTTCTACAACTGTGTCAATTATTTAGAGGACAATCAATTACATGGATAACTAATTTAGTCATCAACAACTAATGAACAACAAATAGCACAAGTATATCTAAATACAACTGTAGCTATAAGTTAGTTGATACACCAAACAATATTATACTTTTTTGTCTTGTATAGTACAATCTGGCTGTAGATTGTCTCAATAAAGCAAATGTGTTATGACTGTTGAATTTGATACCACACTAAACATTAACTATCACATTTCAAACAAACCCAACCGTTGTAATCTCTTATATCAATCCTTACTAATATTATAAAAACAAAAGTAACTCTATCTGTCTTTACTCTTTCGGGCTACACTACTAAACCAATGTAGGTGAATATTGGCATGGAGATAGTTACCAATAAATGATTATGACTAGGTGAGCAATCAATACAGTTTTAGAAGCACCAAACACCCTGTACACACACTATCTCCTCTCCAACACAAATGACTCACCACATCCATCTTCCCAATGTCGAAGCCCAGCTCTTTGATTGGTATCTCGTACATGAAGGTGAGTAAGTTGCCAAGCGGCCTCAGCTTCTGCGGAGTCAGCTGTTTGAGGCCAGCGTGTAGCAGTCTGCGGGCAGCTTTGTGGTATACCGTGCCAGCTTTGTTGTACTTCATTGCGTTATTGCACATTAGTTTGAAGTCACTCTGTGTGGATAATTATTACATAATTTTCTTTGGGTTGAGATAAGCAGGATAATACTGTGTATATTAGAATTCCTATCCCCATAAGATCATGCTATTAGGGACTTGAAACATAAGTAGGTAGTGTTTTTCGTTCAGCCACAATATTAAATTTGTTGCACCAAGAAAGTTAGGGAGTCAATATTTAAATAGATTTAAAGCTATATTTCTAAAATGATTTCTTTCAATTTGTTATTATTTTATTTGCCAAAGATGAACAAAGTAATGTTAGGTATTTTACTTTTAGTTTTAGAGTAGGCGCTCTGACTACTTACAATGAAACAGTTAAGTGACTTGTACTCATTATCATCAATCTTCTGCTTAATGGTGGAGAAATCCATTGGTCTCTTGATGATGTTAGAGTAACCTGGTGCGAAGTTGTCATTCACCGGCCAAGCAAAGAACTGGTTAGGGTCTCTCTTCTCTAGGTTACGGAGTAACTGCTCTAGAAGACGGGAGAGTGGACGGCGTTTCTGACTTGCCTGGAAGATGAAAAAAAAAAAATTTTTTTTTCATTTTGTTTAGCTGATTAATTCTGAAGTGTTATGTCAGGGTAAAGATATACTACAGAATATTCCACCTTTAATGAATGTGTGGCAGGCCTTGAAATAAGGGTACAATAAGAACATCAGATAGGGTTGTGTTGCTGTGACAAACCAATTCAAAATTAGAATGTTGAAAATGCATGTGAGGTACAGTGGGCCACGAGTTAGCTATGCAGGGAAAAAACTTCTACGTCATAGTAAAGACTTACTACATCAGTTACGGATAAGTGAGTTTCATATCTAAATAGTGGGTATATTACACTTATTACATATGTAATTCACACATACATATCTATTGCAATCAGTTTGCACTATGGCATAGAAGTTTTTGCCCTGCATACCTAATTGCTTGGCCCACTGTACATGAATTTTAGAAACAGTAAGTGGGCATGTACCCTATTCATTATTATTTCAATGCAAGGGACCAAGTTAAATTACTCTGTAGATATCTTTACCCTGGTAATGTAGTGTTTGATATTATGGTAAAGGATTAAGTCAATCTTTTCAATACAGATCATGAAATTGACTAGGTACCTATTTTCATTTAGTGTAAGAAGGTGAAATGTTGTTGATGTATGACTATTTTTTAACTATATGGGTAAACTGTGTATGCTATGCTAGCAGGTACCTTCAGCACACAAGTACGCGGTTCCCTATGAGAAGCAGGTGAGTTGGGCCCAGGGCTCAGCCGACGGAGCAGCTTCTTGGCCAGGCCCTCGTCATCCGTGTCGTCCTCATCAGACAACTTTATCTAAAACAATCCATTTCACACAAATTGAGACCAAGTTTATATACCTAGCTAAGAATTTACTTGACGACAAATAAAAAACTAGCTATAAGCAAGAGTAACTACTTAGCATACTATTACGTTCGAATTTAAGTGCTGTGAGGAGTAACCCCGGCAAAAAATACACTTAAATTATTGATTCAAAATTCAAACCATATCGACCTCACGACGTCTTCGCTTCTTCTTCGTTTTACTCGCTAGCTTCTCCTCCAGTTCCTTAAGGTCATCGTAAGCAGAATGCTCAACATCACTCGCTTCTAATTCCTCCTCTGAAAAGAGAACTATAAATAAGAAAAACAAACACACACACGGCCATTACACTCACTGATTATAGCGGATTTACTCACTGCAACTCAGTTTTTCAATATCGTCCATGTTTGGCACTTTAGTTATCAATTATGTTGGTTCAACTTTGGTTGTTTTTATAACGCTTGTCACATATACTCAAGAAATGTTTTACGTTTACAAAAATTACCGAAGCAAGCCAAGCCATCCATTAGGACTTTGACAAAACTGACAATTGTTTGACATTAGTGACAAGCAAGCGACAGAAAACGTTCCAAGTTAGTACTATTTCATGCGGCACAGCTTGTAAATGTAAAAGAGCGACAGCACCATATAGCCTAGGGTAGATCCCTTAAAAAATGATAAAAAGTCAAAAAAATAATAGTAGGATGAAACCCATTAGAAAAGGAGGAAAATATTATAAAAAATTAAGGAAAAATAATTTACGGGCGATCTGAGGTCGGGAAGAGGGGGAGGGGGGGGTTTTAAGGGTAAAAAACGGATTTTCTCGATTTCCGGCAAAACTAAAAGTCCTATGGAAAAAAGTCGAATGGCAAAGTTGTTGGTAATAAAAAGATCTAAAACTTTTGTATTTACACTTTTTTCATATAACCTCAAAATTTATGTAAAAAATTCAAAAAACCAAGTTTTTGGTTTTTTATTTTTATCTTTTACAAACAATAATTTTTTTTCACGAAATTTGGTGAAAACTTACCTTTTTATGTCCCAAATACGCTGTAATTTATTTGATTAGAAATATATATGTTTTCACCTTTTTTTTTTATTAATATCGATTTTTTACCCGTATTTTCGATCGAAAAATCACCTGTCAAAATATCAGCTTTTTTCAAAAAGTTGGTATGTATTTTGTTCGTTGAAATGTCTTCTTTCTGATGGTGAAAAAATATATATATGTTACTATAGTAAATCTTCACAGAAAATGCAAAACAAAGATCGTAAAAAACTATTAATATATAATTAACGCCAATGCATATCGAATGCCCATTAAATAGGTAGATACTTACTTTGATTACTACTTAAGTATTTTGTTTTGCGCAAAAAATGTTTAATCCATATCTTATTCGCCTTATGTTATTTGCTTTTTCATGGAAAATTGTGAATTTCAAGTGCAACAGTTGAGTATGAGCAAGTATGATAGTAAGATTCAAAGTATTCAAATTCAAATTCAAATCATTTATTTTCATAGGCCTCAGGAGGCCCTTGAACGCGTCATAATATTACAAACAAATGATATAAAAATAAAATAACAATGATTTGAATAACCGGGCCTTAGATTAATTTTAATCCAACTGTATAGAATCAGATTAAAATCAAACTAAGTACCAGCTCCGATGGGTATTGCATTATGAGAAGAGCTGGTGAGAAACTCATGTGCACCATCGTTTCAAATGATATGAATAAAATATAACAATTATTATACACATTGAAAGTCGCATAAAAAGAGCAGTTCATTTCCAAATACTATTGAAGACTTTAAGATTCAAATCATTTATTTTTATAGGCCAAAGAGGACGCATGAACACGGTAAAATAATCATATATTATAAATACAAGTTTGTGAGTATGATGAGTGTGATGAACTTAAAGGTTACTTTTTACCGACAAACCAAGCGGGCAGAGTCGCGGGTGGAAGTAAGTAATATATATACAATAAAATTAAATAAATATAAATAAATAAATATTTCACAACTCACACACAACGCCATCCAGTCCCAAACTAAGCAGAGCTTGTACTATGGGTACTAGAATAACTGATACTAATACATAGATTAGAATTTAATTAATTAGATTAGAATTAAATATAAATAAATAAGTAAAACTAAATTATACTAATAACAATGATTTGAATAACCAGGGCTTAGATTAATTTTATTCAACTGTCAAGAATCAGATTAAAACCAATCTAAGTATCAGCTACGATGGGTATTGCATCTTGAGAAGAGCTCACACACAGTACAGGGATTGGATTGCTATGTTTATATTTAGAGGCGCTTGATTAACTTGGCCTTGAACCGAGCATAGTAAATTTTGTTTATTAAGATACATAACCAATCATTTATTATTTTACATCTGTGCCTTGAGATGAGGATAGAAAAGAAGATAGATAATGATCTTTTGGATGCTAGCAATCGCGGCAATGGTTAGTTATAACCGTGGTTGGATAAATAGGGTTTCAAATAGAAGTAACAATTCAGGCGTGGTGTTATGTTACGTCCTAAGCGAGTATTTCAGAAGTATATTAACGCCTACAATTCACCAGTTATGCTTAGGACCGAAGGGACAGAGCTCACTTCCTAGTAGAGCTTTTATCGCCAAACTAATCATTCGGTTTGTATAGATTTCACACAAACAAATGAGAGAAAGTGTGAAGCTATATTACATGACATAATGACGTCATACGTACATTTATTATTAGGAAATAATGTAACGTATGTGTAAGTAATACTAATTGGCCTTTCACTTTTATTACTTTTGTCGGTGAGCCGTCAATCTTAAGGTACGGTCATTCGATATCTGCAAGACTTACACCCAGGTGTTGCACTTTTATTTATTTTAAAAGAAACGACGCCCGCACTAGAAATAACTCCTGTGTCGCGGGGTGGGCACACTCAGTGCTGCTTTTGTACAACCAAAGAACCCGAAAGCTCTAGCTAAGGCACTTTTTCCACCAGCTGGTTACGTTGCTATGTTGCATTTAATTTTGAAAACCCTAGCTCGCGTGCGTAACTAGGTTTTCGACGAACAATTACTTAGGAGCACTGTTGAGCGCAGTTCCCAACGAAAAATTGTATTTTGGCTGATAGAGTAGATATGGTTAGCATGTGGTCCTATTTTATAAGGTCACGATCTGATGATGGGATTATAGAGTAATCGAGGGCAACTCAAATTTTAATGGCTTCTATATTGATTTCGTATAATACCTAAAGCTACTAGGATATTTGCATTAAGCAGTCAGTCAGCATTGCATGTTGCTGAGCTGATGCTAGAAGGTAAAACTCCTCCATGGTTGGGAGTAGGTGGATACATGGTGGGAGTAGTATGGTTAATGCCGTTTACTGTATTCTTTCATGTTATACATTCCCCTCCAGGGGGAGAAAAAGGGCATAAACTGCACAGCCGAAACTACTGACCGCGAGGAGCTGTAATTGTGTATTTGTTCTGGTGTAAAAGAGAACACTAAAAGAGGGTTTTTAGAAAATTCATCCCCTTATGTTTGTTAGGGGGTTTAGAGGAGCACTAAGAGAGGATTTTTGGAAATTTACACCCTTTGGTGCAGAAAATGATAATAAACTACACAGCCAAAACTACTGAACAAGATATCGCAGTTTTAAAATAACATCACAGCAAAATAACGATTGCGTACTGCGCGCACAATGTTCAGAGCCGGCGGGCAGTCATGAGGTTTTTGTTTGTGTTTATTAACGCAAGAGAATCTTCATATGATGAAAAATTAAGCGTTAAATTGGAAAATTTTAGAATATCAATAATCTTATGGGGTTTGACATAACATTGACAGAATGCGTGCTGCAAATATAGTCAAAGAGGATGTATTAAAAGTTAAGACAGAACAACGTCTGTCAGGTCAGCTAGTCTGTTTATATTAATGTCAATAGCCTTTAGATAAATGTGTGTTAAGAATGATAGAAGATGATTGTTGTTACTTCACAATTAAATAACCATTTGTTTTACACTTAAGTTGTTTTATGTAATCGTTTCTATCGTCAACAAATGTTTTGTACAAAGTATAATTTTGTAATTAGGTAATAGGGACTGATGATTTACCTACCTTTCTATTTTATTCATGATTACTTAATAAAGGGCAAAGGTAATCAATCATAGTTTATGTAAAATGCCAGCACTTTTTTCAAGGGTGGAAGCACATCTCACCTTTAACCTGTGGCCAAATGTTAGCACTTACAGTGTTGTTATAGTAAAGAATAGTAGATTCCCCCGAGATTACATGCGTGGTGCCCGGAAGGCACGCATACATTCAAACCGACAGCAGCCCATTTCGATGAAATTAACCTACTGTCTTTACTGTGGTATTGTGTTCCAATTTGATGGTGGTATTAGGGCCTGAATTTACTAGCACAAAAGGCATACGATTGTACCATAGTCCTTAGATAAAGTTTAATTTGTGTAAGTTAAGTGTAAAAGCGACTCGCCTACGGTTAGATAAACCCTTAGTGGTTTTTGACCGAGGCAAATGATGTCAAAAAATAGTTTTAAGTACTTTGGTTATAATAAATAAATAAAAAAATAAAGATGGAGATACGCATCTAAATATGCTTTTAAGGATTGTGGAGTTGAAGTAGTTACTGACCATCAGGCTGTCTACACGCCCGTTTATGAAAAATGTACTAAAACGAAGCGAAGTTCAATGTATTTAATTAATCCAACATTTTGCCAGCAAACACAAATCGGAACAATTAATTTAGCTGAGTCGTGAATTTGTATAGTGTTAATATCCGTGCGCCAGATGGCGTGGTGCGATGATCGATGAGCGCGATTGCTGTCGGCGAGCATGCCATTGCAACCACTATTCATTTAGAAGTGCATTTGTACAGATAACACAACGTAATGCTGTGTAGTTTGTTACTAATGGGGGGAGGACACATGGGTGGAAGTTTATTTTGTAAATTGCCTGAATTCTGGCAGGCTTAAGCGCAGCAAGGGAAGAAAGCATTTTACGTAGCTTGCAAGTATATAAAAGGTTTTCTGAAAGTGGAAAGCTTATATTTTTCAGTAAATTAATTATGTAAACTAGACAATAAGACAGGATGAAATGAACCTAGGTCAAAAGAGACAGGGTAGGACGTGGACTTACAATTTACTCGAGTATTTACGGGATGGCAGTAGAAAAGACATCAACGCGCTGCTCAGAATTGAATTTTCGTAAAAAAATAAATGGTAGAATCCTGTATTACACAGGGTTCTACCATTTAATTTCTTTAATATAACTATTCCACTGTACAGATAATGAAACATATTCGATTAACGTATTATAGTTGTTATAGTTTCTACAACAAATCACGAGTGTAAGCACCTCCTAAGCAAAAATTCAGTTAGTCCGGCAATAGCATCCTTCCGTGTGATCGGCTAATTAAATTGGCGCGCGAGCCAGCTAATGGAAAATCGTTGGCCATAACTCGTGGCCGTCGAAATCCTCCCACCGCGGAACTACCACAACTCAAGACGTAGTGGCGTGTGGGCAATCGCACCAGCCGATACTACCCAATACTACCAATTCATTGTAACACGGCTACACATCGAGCTGTAAATTACCAGTATCAGGTGAGCCCGCATTGTATAGGCTGTCCGTGCAATGCCAGACCAGCTTATACAGGAAAGCGTAGTTTGATGTGTTGCCGGGTGTACTCATGCTTTTCCAAGATAAATAAATTGCTTGGCTGATTGTTATTGTTTATTGCACGGGTTTATCTTATTATGGGCTAAGATTTAAGTAGCGTTTAAAGTTTAATTGTTCTTATTTAATTTTATTGCTTTTCTTCGGATTTATTGTATGTAGGCTTTCTACTGGTGGTAGAGCTCTTGTGAACGAGCTCGAGGGCAGCAGCACCACCGTCTCACCTTTAACCTGCCGCCAAATAGTAGTGCTTCCATTACTGTGTTCCGGTTTGGTGGTGAGATCAGGCCCTGAAATTACTGGCACTTGAGGCATAACACCGTAGTCCTCAGCTGCAGCGACGCATCTATAATCTGATTTTGTGGATTGTTGATGTCCATGGGCTGTACTCCACTTACCATCAGGTGGACTACACGTTCGTTCGCTGTGGGCGTAGTATAAAAAAAAAAAAATATAAAAAAAATGTAAGTAGAAAGATTGAAGAACACCTTATAATTTAGAATCCCGTAAGGTGTGTATACTTCTGTTACAGGTGCAGAAACGTAATGATTATGCCGAAAAAATATTGTTTTGATTTTATTTAAAATTGTTATTACAATCGTGCCAAGTAAAATCCTGTATCCCACAGATGAAACGAGTGACAACGATGTCTCAACACATTATGAAATCACATTTTGTAGTTGAAGGTGCCTTACCTGCAGGCCCTTCACAAAAGTTGGAAAATATTTGCATCTTTTGGGTAACTTCTGCAGGCAGTTTGATCTTCGTCCGGTCTGGGTGACTTTGGCTGATATATTTAAAGGAATTAGAATTGAAAAGGTGTTGCTATACTACCATTTACGTCTAACAATTTCTTCTTAACGCGTTTCTTTTTCAAAACACCGCATAAAGCTGGGAGATAAATAGAAAAAAAGCTTTGCTATCTAAAAAATCCGATTGGGCCTGTGGTGCCAATTAGTAGTCTCGATGCAATGTGTGATGCGGTGACGAACAATGAGCAGTGGACACTTGGCGATCGGCGATAATGGCACCGCACTGCTGCCCAACGGGCGGTAACTTAGCAAAGTTAGCAAGCCTGCGACGCGCATGCGACAACTATGCTACCACCCATTAACGCCTGCGCGTTTGATCCTATGCAAAACACTGATTAGCACTCTCTGTACGCCAATACGGCCTTTAGAAAAATGTTTAGTAACTTTGAGAGAAGAGAGAGAAAATATTTCATTTACACTTCTTCATTAGAAAGATTATCTCAAAATTCGCTTTCTCATGTCAAGTGTAAAATTAATCTGACACCTTCAGTGTGAAAACTCATAAAATTTGTGATGAATAAGTCCGTAAATCACAGATTTCATAATCAGATAAGAATGTCGGAATCTGTTCATCTTGATCTTGCTAATTGTGTAGTTTGTCTCATTATTTAAAATGCAAACTAAAATACTAAATGACATAAGAGTTTTGTTTTACTGAGGTGTATCTGAATTGTGAAAGGTATTATAAAGTGTGCGAATCGTGAGTAGTGGCATACTAACGGACTTGACACCTCGCGTGATATAATATGCCAAATTCTTTGTTTTTAATGAGGCAAGTTTGCATTAATTAAAAGACGACGAATTATAAAAATATGCGTGTTTATCGGGCTACTGTGTCAATAGGCTGACTTGTGATCGTTCGTGTGGTATTACTCATAACAATTTTTAGGTTTTTAGCAAAGCAAGGGTCCCGTCTCCAAAATAAAGGTGAGACAGGGAAAGCTGTGACGAATCTTGCTATGAGTTTGTGAGGTCAAGGAAGTGTAGACTAATGTGATGAATATTTAATTTCAAGATTCTTGTTTAAGATTCGTGAATGAAACTTGATCTTGATTAACATGAAGTTGACTTCATTTAATTGTAATGTGTATAATTAACGTCGTCGTAAAACTCACGTTAATTACACTGGTTTTATACCTGACACCTTTCAATTTGTAATCTGAAGTTTCAATCGGAAACATGAGTGAGTAAGATATGAATAAAAAAAGCAGTTGGGACATTAGAAGATTAGTTTATACCTAAATATCACTTATTATATTTTGGAATATTTTACTTTCTATTGTCTCTTTGATGATATTTTCACTCTTAGCTGACATACATAATTATCAACTCAGCCGATATATTTCGTGACTCTTATTCAAAATGCGTGTAGACTTAGATCTGAAGAATTTCCTTATTCTCATAGTTAATGCGATGGAAGGGACACTACTGAAGATATAAGACTTAAGACTGTCAGCACTGTCGCTTACTGCCTTTACACTTCTACTGAAAATATGCATACCTACCGTTCAACGGTTTTCACAGATGATGCAAATCTATACAATTTGCGAATGCAAATACTTTACGAGATAGTTAATGGAGCAGAACAATTTTAATTTAACAGATGCAAATGAGGTTGCACTCCATTTGATGGCAATTACAATCAATGAACAGATTTAAAGCATCGCCAATGCATTGCGACATTGGAGAAAACTAGTAAACTTGTTATGTCAGTATTTTTGTAACTATCAAACCGTTCTATCTTTTCAGGTGTTATCATGAACTCCAATTGAATAGTTTATATGACGTACATTATACTGCGTTCGTCTAGCTCCGTGGTCTAGCGGCTAGCGTTTGTGACTGCGCAGAGGTACCGGATTCAAATCTCGGTTCGGGCAAAAAGAGGTGTAAGTTTTTTGTGAAGAAAGCCTAATATCTGCCTAGTGTCGGGAAGTTGGAGGTGTTTACACCCGTGGTTCAGAATTAACGTAACGTAACTATATACACGACATAACAGTGGAAGTTTGTGTCCCATCGGACTATGAGAGTGAGACAAAGAGTGCTCTGGTAGTATCGTTATTCGTTTCATCACGCAGCAGCATAAGCACTTAATATTTGGCTGCAGGTCAAGACGGCCGATCCTGCCTTCCTCAAGCTCGTTCATAAAATCTTTGCCCTGCTACAGAATTTTCGCTTCAAGTAGCAAATCCTCACAACAGAATAGGAGTGCCCATTGGGGCATGCACACATACCTGTGCGACGCGCTACATTCCTCGCATCGCGCGGACCTCTAACTATTTGATTTGGCCGTTTACGAAGCAGATAATCTGCCCTTTGTTCAGGCCCTTTCATAAACATAATTGTGTGGCACGAGTTATGGATGTAGGGGAGCATTCTGCCGACCCTGTACTTGTACTATCGAGGAATTTCCACGTTTTGTGTGCAGCTGAGCTGGTATGGGATTGTTAAATTAATTGCGGTGACTCGGTTTCATTGCGCGCTTGATTCGCTGGGAAAATTGTGTCTGCTACTGCTGTAGTATGGTGTAAAAACAAATATACAACTTTAGTTGTCAAACTATTAAAGTGCAATCGATTCTTTCAGAAGTAAATTTATAATGAAACCAAACATATGTGTACATGTAAATCTCATGTCATGCGTTTTGAGAATCGCATGTACCTAGTGCGAAAACGGGCTTAGTGTAACAATATTTAAAGAAAGTATGAAACAATGAGGAATTTGTTACATGGCATGATTGGAACAAATGCTTTGGGTAATTCCTTCGCGGAATGTTACACAAGGCTCTGACGCAATGTTACAGAGCACATGCCACACGGTCGTATGTTACAATGTGTTACAGGCCCTATGTACATCAAAATGCACATGTTCTGGACTAGTGGCTAATTGTTCCGCTACTTTGTGTGCGTTTCCGTGTGGAAAATGATTGGTGTTTAAATTATGAGTTGCCGGCAAGGGAAGTGTGCATTATCGAACTTCTTTCGACTAGAAATACGTTTAATAGATGAGCCTACTAGATGGCCCGCGCGGTTTTAAATGTGTCAAACGTTATTTTTTTTTTTTTTTATTTTTTTTTTTTTATTTTTTTTCTTATTTTTTCTTTCTTATTCTGTTATTTGGGTTTTTTCCGACAAACAACTCCCAACAGCAGCACGGAGCTGGAATCGTGCCCGGTGGATGGCAATGGGATATCCACCAATCACATAGGACCTAAAATAAGCAGGTATAGTCTGGGTGTTATAAACCTCTGCCACTCCCTTCTGGGTAATATAGGCGTGATGTTATTAAGTTACTGTTGCACTAATCAGGACGAGTTTCTAAGCGATAGATACGTGTTGATAACTGTTTTGCAACTATGTAACGAGAATAGGCGGCCCTACTGAAAATTGAACTGCTATTAGGGCTTGTACACATAACTGCGAATCGGTGCGATGCGAATTCGCTATGCAAAAAACTAAGCCGCAAATTACTGCAATGCGATTTCATGCGGCAAGAGTGACCGAACTGAATGTAGAGAATTGACGTTGCGAATTTATGCGAATCAATTCGCAAAATCTTGCGATGCGTCGCGCCAGATCGCAGATTTTTAGGATGCGACGTCGCATCGCAGTTTTGTGTACAAGCCCATCTGAAGATGAGAAATTGTTTGACAATATTTTCTTGAAGCATAATAATAACATAATAAATGAAATTCAATAAATTTTTCAATATTTAAAAATCACTCTACCGCGGAATAATAAAACTTTTTTTATTTACTTGGTAGAGGGTTGTCGTCGTATTCCGTACTTAGACATTGGTCCGGTCGCCCCGTCTGATTCACCACGTGGTCGCGTGGGTGTCAACTGTCATATCCAGGGATGTCACAAGGCGAACAATCGAAATTTACGAGCCTAATATGGACTTAGGTCCATATTGAAAGTTTGACTTTTGTAAATTAACTATTTATTGGTCGTGTTAAATTATTTATAGACATTGTTAAGAATATTCGAATGAAGATTATCAGATGTTTTGTAACTATTGTGTCACAATAGAAATGGTTGCTCGGCTTTTTAGGGTTCCGTAGCCGAATGGCAAAAAACGGAACCCTTATAGATTCGTCATGTCTGTCCGTCCGTCCGTATGTCACAGCCACTATTTTCCGTAACTATAAGAGCTATAATGTGGAAATTTGGTAAGTTGATGTATTCGGTCAACCGCATTAAGATTTTCATACAAAAATACAAAAAAAAAAAAATAATTTTTAGGGTTTCCCCCCCCCCCGTAACTTCTAAAATAAGGGAATGATAAATTTAATGTAAAAATAATATATGATGTACATACATTACCATACAAACTTCCACCGAAAATTGCTTTGAACGAGATCTAATGATAAGTTTTTTTTAAATAGTTATTCTATATATTCGTAAACCGCATTTTACTTTTCATTCAATCAACTCCAATATAATAATGAATAAAGAAAAATATTTATTTAGATGTATTGTGGTACGGAACCCTACGTGCGCGAGTCCGACTCGCACTTGGCCGGTTTTTTTTGTTGCTTATTTTCAATGTAAACTATAACGCTATGTGACTATGCACACAATTGATTAGTGCGAGTTTTAAACATCTTAAGTATTATAATGTATTTAGCTGTTAGTTTATTTCTGGCATTAATAATACTGGATGAATTTTCATTTACTTGCGTAGTAGAGAACTTATTGTACAAAGTTTCAAGTGGTTGTATTAAGTAGAGCCAGCACATATTTTATCCCACTTGCTCATTGTCAATAGCATTTGGACGTGTCGTTAACTATTGTTTTGAAATGCAAAATTCACATGTATTGTGCACGCTAATGACCAATATGAGTAATGTCTAGTGTACATTTTAAAACATTGATGCATTTTGAACAAACAACATAACACCACGCTTAAATTACCCAGAAAGATGTGGCAGAGATGTATACAACCCAACCTTCACCATGTTAAGGTCCCATGGGATATGAGATGAGCTTATCGCCTTTTACCGGGCACAATTCCAACTCCGTGCTGCTATTGAGAATGTACTGACGGATAGTTCACAAATTATACTTAGCCCGACCCGGGATTCAAACCCGAGACCTCGCGGTGAGAGGCGCATACGCTAACCACTAGACCACTGAGGCAGCTTCAGAAAACTAATATGTTTTATATTTGTGGTTTTGTTTAAAGAATCTGGGTGTGCTATGTGTGTGTGAAATGTATGTTTGTGAACTCCCCCGCGACACAGGAGTTATTCCTAGTGCGGGCGTCGTTTTTTTTAAAACGAATGAATCTAATAAAACACATTGTGAGCATACTCAAAGCTAAAGGTAAAACCTAGAAAAGTTATCCCAATTTAGTCTAATTGAATTAATAACTTATCCAATCTACTCACAAATAAATCAAACAGCATTATCTCGTTCTAGATTACACTGTCGCAATAGTGGCAGCCCTGCATGCGGAAGCATCGGCACCCGGTGACGTAACGCATCGACTCCTGCGCACCGTTGCCGGTGTCATAATACCGATAACTCCTCGCAATTAGTGCCAAATGTATGTAACGGCAGATGACTTCCTCTCATATACATTAGCACAATATTGAAAGATAGAGATATAAAATATCATCTAAGAGGCTACTGCAAAATCTTTCTTCAGGATTAGTTTTGAAGGAATAAAGCTTTAATCAAGATGATGTATGGATGGATGTTATATAGTTGAGAAAGTAGATATATGAACCAAAGTAGGAATATATGAATGAAGTAGAACCATGCTAATTAACCATGATGAGATTTAAAAAAAACCTTACCCTTCCTTATCTTGGAGGTTGCTGCCATCGTCTACTGCTTAATTTACCTATCTATAAGTCTTCAATTCAAAAATTCAAGTTAATTTTCTGTGTCCCATTTGTTGAAACTAAATAAATTTATTTTCTTTCTTCTTCTTCTTTCTTTCTTCTTCAATTTTAAAGTTGATGCAATTGAGAGTTGCATGGTTGGCGAAGTGGTTAAAGCGGTCACCGATTCGATCCCCACGCAGTACATCCGCAAAGATTTGTTCTGACTCTGGGTGTGTGTTTGTTCAATGGTATGTTTGTGAACACCCCCGCGATACAGAAGTTATTACTAGTGCGGAAGTAATAAAAAAAATATAGAAAATCCCATACTTTTTAAAATTAAAACATTATGAGCATAAAATACCTCAAATACAAAATACAATCCGATTATGGAGTAAATAAAAATACTTGATCACTTATAACAGTGAGGTAAGCGACATTTGCCTGACTCAGGCACTGAACGTCGTCCCACGCGGTCTCCTAAATATCATTCTTTATGAATTAAGTGTCGGTTAAGAGCTGCTTATCTTTAAATGTGATGTTAATGTAATTTAATTCTATTTTCTTGATAACGGTAGATGGCTAATAAGTAAATAATGCCGTTGAAAAATAATATAAAGGATATCTTGTGATTAGGGTATATTTGTGGTAGACTATTGTTTTGGTATTAATTAGTGAGAGGTTTTCTTTATTTAATTGCTAAGAAGAGAATCAGATAAGTATAAGATAAGCTTGTATAACTAGTAAGATAGCCTCGTTGGTCTAGTGTTTGCTGTATGCGGCCACTCACCGCAAGGTCCTAGGTTTGACTGCTGGTTCGGGCAGAAATGTTAGTTGGGATTTTCATAATTAAATTCCCAAAAGCAGCACGGAGTTGAAATTGTGCCCGGTGGATGGCGATAGGCTGGCGAGAGCCTATCACCTCGGACCTAAGCATAACGGGTGAAGTTTGAGTGTTATCCACCTCTGCTAATCCCTGCTGAGTAATATAATAGTGTAACTATGTAAGGAAATAATTTGTAAGTATGTCGACTTATTTATCAGTTCGTAAAACGAAATCCAAAAAAGTTATGTGGATAATGGTAAAGAAAATAAAATAGTAAGAAAAACAGAAAACATACCAACTTTTTGAAAAAAGCTGATATTTTGACGGGTGAATTTTCGATCGAAAATTAGGGTGCTTTTTCGATATTAATCCAAAATAAGGTGAAAAAAAAATATTTGTAATCAAATAAATTAAAGCGTTTGTGAGACATAAAAAGGTAAGTTTCTCACCAAATTTCGTGAAAAAAAAAATTGTTTGTAAAAGATAAAAATAAAAAACCAAAAACTTGGTTTTTTGATTTTTTCACATAAATTTTGGGGTTAAATGAAAAAAAAGTAAATACAAAAGTTTTAGATCTTTTTATTACCAACAACTTTGCTATTCAACTTTTTTCCATAGGACTTTTTGTTTTGCTGGAAATCGAGAAAAACCGTTTTTTACCCTTAAAAACTCGCCCCCCCTCCCCTTCCCGACCTCAGATCGCCCGTAAATTATTTTTCCTTTCATTTTTAGTACCTACAGGGTTCCGTAGTACCTACAAGGAACCCTTATAGTTTCGCCATGTCCGTCTGTCTGTCCACGGCATAGCGACGAAACCGTTGGTGCTAGAAAACTGAAATTTTGCTTAAACATGTATGTTAACTAAACAAAGAAAGTCGTAGAGTAAAATTTGGAAAAATATTTTTTTTTCAGGTAGCTCCCCTACATGTAAAGTAGGGATGTTTTTTTTTTTGTCGCCTACCCCATAGTGTGGGGTATTGTTAGATAGGCCTTTTAAAAACGTTTAGGGGTTGCTAAGACAGTTTTTTGATTTAGGGATCCGTTTGCGAGATAATTAACTTTAAAGAGCAAATTTTTGTTCGAGTAGAGCGTCTCCCCCCCTCTAAAAGCTAAACTACTGGATCCTAAAATCTGAAAAAAATTGTGTCGGTAGTACATGTAATGAACTTTAAAGGAAAACTATAGCGGATAAGTTCACTTCATTAGTTCAAGAGGAATAGGGGTCCGAAATGTCAGATGCAGTTACTCAGAATATTTCGTTCAAAATTCTTGAAACATAAATAAACATACATAAAACATATATAAAATCACGCCTTTATCCCACGGGGGTAGGCAGAGACGATGGAACGCCATGTGCTTAGCTCCTTACATACTTCTTTCGCTTCCTTAACATTCATACATCTCGTCATACGTGCTAGCTGGTTTCGTGTACTACAAACATTTCCTATCTGAAGGACGCTATTTATCTGGTTACTTTAACTTAATTAGTTCTAGAGTAATTGGGGTCCAAAGTGTAAAATGCAGTTACTTAGAATAATTCGTGCAAATTACAAAAACCTTTGAAAGTAATGACTTGTATGAAGATGTTACTTGTTTAATACAGATAGTAAATCCCTTTTAAGTCGAAATATGTTGTTACGACTAGCTACGGAAGCCTACTGCGCGTGGCCCGACACGCACTTGGCCGGTTTTTATAATTTTTCCCTTCTTTTTCTAATGGGTTCCTTCCTACTATTATTTTTTTCACTTTTTATTATTTTTAAAGGCTTCTACCCTAGTCTATAAAGGTATTCGATTGATTTAAATGTTTGTAAGAAAGATCTTGTAGTTGATCTAATGGTCAATTAAACTACGTCGCCGCGATTTGCACTGATTTCCACCTGGTATCACTTATCTCGGGTAATCATCAAATCGAGTCACAATGAGTAACTGGACATTTGGGTTAGATTAAAAGAACGGTGGTATTTTTGCCATAATGTCTTTCTAACTCAATAGTTTCATTTGAAACATGGTAATTTTCTTACGAAATATTAGATATTTACCGTGTATTTTGCTGTAGTGAGTGAATATCTCGTGATATCTAATATTTCGTAAACACAATAGTAGTACGGAGTTGGAAATGCGCTGAAATGTAGATAAAGCTAGATGAAACGTGGGTGCTATACACCTCTGCCATATCATTATTTTGTGTTTTATAGGCGTGATGTTATGTTATGGTTTACGTTGACGTAAGTTAAAATTCACATGTGAAAAATATTTTTTTTGATTTATATTGTTTTCTGGTATGGGTATTGCGTGCGTGCGTTTAATTCTTTTGCCCGTAGTGCTGCAACATCGGTTCGACGCTCTGTGTAACGGTGCTCGAGAAAAACTGAACCGTTTTTTATGATGTGCGTGTAGAAAATGTGTCTTAGTCTAGAATAACAGTCGCTGAGTGCTGTGAAATCTCGTAAACTGTTGTTAGATTACTCTGTGATGGAGGAGGCTGGGGAGATTATAAAAGGCTTGATTTGTTATGGTCGTATTTGGGTTGACGGTTGATTAGAGTTGATAAGATTATACGCACATTTTGCCGCACAATTCATAAACTCAGTAAGTGCCGCTTACTGCGTTTATGATTTTTAGAAATTTGAGATGCTGTCATTAAGATCTTTAAAAAAGAATTACTTATTGTTTTCTGTCTCTCTTAATAATATTTTTATTGCGTAACGAATTAAAGGCTAGAAAATCTTAACTTCATCGCGTATTTCTCCAAACCGTTAACACGTTCTTTACGTTTTTAAATTGTACGGACTTCAAAATTGTACTCAAAAGTATATAATTTGTATTATTTGACTTTTTCACTGTCACTATCACTCCATAGTTAAAATAAAGTCGCATCCCGCTGTCTGTCCCTATATATGCTTGGATCTTAAAAACTGCGCAACGGATTCTGACGCGGTTTTTTTTTATAGAAAGAATGATTCAAGATCTCAAAATAAATTTGGACAAAACATATGTAATGACATTTAGAAATAGATTATCAAAAATTGCTGACATTGATATTATTTATGAAGGTAAAAAGATAGTGGAAGTTGATACCACAAGGTTTCTAGGTCTAACAATAGATAATAGGTTAAATTGGAAACTACACATAGAGAACCTCTGTTTAAAACTAAACCAGCAATCATATGCACTACGCTTACTCTCTAAAGTAGTAAGCCAGACTGGAGTACTGACTGCCTACCATGGATATGTCGGATCTATATTAAAATATGGTATTATGTTCTGGGGACATTCCACAGACAGCGAGCGTATCTTCATAGCACAGAAAAGGTGTGTAAGAGCTATCTGTCAGCTAAAACAAACCGACAGTTGCAAGCCTTTATTTAAGAACCTAAATATATTAAGTATGCCTTGCCTGTATATTTATGATGTTATACAATTCGTTCGGAATAATATGAATTTGTTTGAAAATTATAAAAGCAAAAGACATAAACATAAAATATGTTGTCCATCGCACAGTACTACCTTTTCTGATTTAAGTATATTTTGCATGGGCCCACGTATTTATAATCATATACCAAAAACTATACTAGAAATAAGTTGTAATAAGGTTTTTTTTTCAGAAAATAAAAACAATTTTATTGCAAAAATGTTATTATACTGTGCATGAATACTTGACTGATAATTTAATAATGTGACTAATTTGATAATTATTTAAATACTGTAAATTATTATTATTATATACATTGCATGCCTTAAGGTAGAATGTGGCGGAATAATCTCTGTAACAACTCTGTAACACCCATGTTCGCAATAAATAATTTTGAAATTTGAAGTTTGATTCATAAAACATGCGTCCTACATAGTACCCGGAGCGAAGCCAGGGCGGGTCGCTAGTCCTCAATAAAGAGGATATCGCATCTTGATAACCTAAGAACAAAATTTAGGTCCCATTGGATAGGAGGGTAAACTATCGCCATCCACCGTGCACAATTCCAACTCCGTCTCCATATTATTTGCTATTAACCTTCTACGTCGTAATGTAGAAGATTAATGTTTACCTACATGATGTTAGATAAACACATAGATCATCCCTATTTGGCAATGTAAGTTTTCTAATGAACGCATCGACCTCGCCAAAAACTATCTACACAGGTTTTCTTGGAAGATGGTCAAGTTCAAATGAAATCGAGTGCTTTCTACAACTTTCTTACCTACGCATTTGTGTTTTGTAAAAGCGGCTCTAAGGATACAAACCCGTGGAATACAATGATCATGTTAACAGTGCTTTGCATGCTGACTTTTCAGTTTAAGATTCTTTTAATATTATCTTGATTGAATATTTTAACAGTAAGCTGTATCATGTTATAAATAAATAAATAAAATATTCAAGAAAAGCGTAGTAGACGTGTGTAACTAATGAATTTAATTTTTGTTTAACATAAACGTAACGGTTTGATAGATTGTGATACAGAATACTTTATTTGCACATCATAATTTGTAACAAACATACAGAGAAATAAGTACTTAAAACTAAAACGTGCAAAGGGCGGCCTTATCGCTTGACGATTTCTTCCAGGCCACCTTAGGATGGACATGATAGAAGGGATTTTACGGTAGTTTTATTGCACGATTGGTTGATATATATTTATTTTTAAATTTTGCTTAAGGCTTGTCAAGATCTTATTAGAGAATATCTTTTGGATTTATATAATTCAGAAAAATAATACAGTAACTGCCGACCGTATAAAATATTTTATAGAGCGCTTTGAAACACTAGCCTACGAAAGTCTGAGTGAGGATTTTTGTTTACTGTTTCTTTAATTTTAAATAATAATAAATAATTCTTATTATAAAGACGTCTACCTCATTGGGTTCCTTTTGTTTGGATATCAAAAGCTATCAATAATGTACGACAAATCCGAATCGATGTGTAAACGTCTGTGATCGGTCTAAGAAAGTTGACCGAGCGGTGTCTCCTTTAGATAAACCCAAAGATATCCTTTCTCCACATCCTGATGAGCTCACCATTTCTCTTTCCCTGACCTTGATCAGCATGCTGCACGTGCCAGGATCTGTGCGTTTCCCCCCACTTGGTATGCCATACGGTCCAAGGACACGACGTGATTTGCATAGAGCAATTTGCATGGCGTTTGGGTGATATTTGTTTTGTGTATTATGTAGGTTGGTGAGGATACATTGTATGCGGAAGTTATTTTTAGTAGATTATTTATCTTTTACAATACAGGGTGGATAGAGATGGTACAGCGATATTTATTGTTAACAAAGATTCTATACATGGTCATTCTTATTCTATACAGTATTTATTCCAAAGGTTATTTTTAGGGTTCCGTAGTACCTACAAGGAACCCTTATAGTTTCGCCATGTCCGTCTGTCCGTCCGTCTGTCCGAGGCATAGCGAGGAAACCGTTGGTGCTAGAAAACTGAAATTTTGCATAAACATGTATGTTAACTATAAAAAGAAAGTCGTAGAATAAAATTTGGAAAAATATTTTTTTTTCGGGTAGCTCCCCTACATGTAGGGATGTTTTTTTTTTGTCGCCTACCCCATAGTGTGGGGTATTGTTAGATAGGACTTTTAAAAACGTTTAGGAGTTCCTAAGACAGTTTTTTGATTTAGAGATCCGTTTGCGAGATAATTAACTTTAAAGAGCAAATTTTTGTTCGAGTAGAGCGTCCCCCCCCCCCTCTAAAAGCTAAACTACTGGATCCCAAAATCTGAAAAAAATTGTGTCGGTAGTTCATGTAATGAACTTTAAAGGAAAACTATAGCGGATAAGTTCACTTCATTAGTTCAAGAGGAATTGGGGTCCAAAGTGTAAAATGCAGTTACTTAGAATAATTCGTGCAAATTACAAAAACCTTTGAAAGTAATGACTTGTATGAAGATGTTTCTTGTTTAATACAGATAGTAAATCCCTTTTAAGTCGAAATATGTTGTTACTACTAGCTACGGAACCCTACTGCGCGTGGCCCGACACGCACTTGGCCGGTTTTTTCATTTCGATTATCCAATGGAAATAATGACTGATTTACAGTCTTTTGTGAAAGTATTGAGTAAAAACGCCACCTCTTTATTTTCAATACTTGCAGCATTATTACTTTGTTCAGTTTGTGGAATAGTCAGCCGATACATACAAAGTTAAGTAAAAAAAAATACACTGCAACAGCCGCGATGGTCTAGTGGTTAGCGTATGCGCCTCTCACCGCAAGGTCTCGTGTTTTATTCCCGGGTCGTGCAAAGTCTTATTTTCGAACTTTCCATCAGGAAAGGCTCAATAGCAGCACGGAGTTGGAATTGTGTCTGATGGATAGCGATAGGCCAATCCCATATCCCATGGGATCTAAACATAACAGGTGAAATATGGGTGTTGTACACCACTGCCACACCCTTCTGGGTAATATAGACGTGATGTTATATTATGTTATTTTATAAAATTTAAGGGTGATAGTCACAACTGTCAACTGAGAGTGCTATACCTAAAGAATGAAACTGATACTGTATACCATACGTAGACGCAGGAAAGTCACGGACAAAATCTAGTTGGTAATCAATAATCTAGAAGGAATGTGTTAAGGCGTAGTCGACCTTTAAAGTCTGCCAGCGCGCGCACTAACGCCGGAACTGTCCAGTAAAGCCGGTATACCCGGGAATGCTAGCAATTACTGGACATTACTAGTAATTACCGGTAACTACCGGTAAGAGAAGGTGCTCTGATTGGCGGGCACCGATGATTGTTTAAACCAATGTTTTCCATTACCGGACTTGTTCTCAAGTCTGCTGTTACTGTTCGAGTTAACGCTGCATTATGTATACTTACGAAGACGTCAACAATACAGGCTAAAGTGACCAATAACTAAGGCGTTTAGTTAAAACACTCCTCACAATCATTTTACTATAAAACTTTATTGTTTAACGTTATATACCACTAGAATACAATCAAATTGAGAACCTGCTCCTTTTTATGAAGTTGGTTAAAAATAGTTTTAGGACTGCATTTTTCATGATGATACTGACATAAAATATGTAGTCCTTTATTTATTTATATAATATCTGTGAATAAAACAAAAAGAATTTTGGTAAAATCGCTTAGACTTTTAACTATTTGTAAAACAACCGAGCTCGTTGGTGTCTTTTCTATGCCAGACGGCGAGACGCACGCAAATTGAACTTTTATTGAAGACAAATAGTGACTACGGCCTACAAGCAGCAGATTGCTATTGCTTGTAGTGTAGTGTAGTCTATAAGGTCTTTTAAAACTCAATAATTTAACGGTATTACAAACATATTTAGTAACATTAAGTAATTTATTTATATAATTCTGTATTTTTAAACAGATAGATGGTAATATAAATAATGTAAATTAGATCATTATGGACGGTATCGGGCAAGCAAATTCAAAGACAGGAAAGCTGATTGTTGGAAACATTATATTATATTGTAAGCTAGCTTTTGCCCACGACTTCATCCTTGTGGAATTCTTCGTATTATGTAGTAGCTGATGAGCAGTTTCTTGAGAGTTAGACTATCAAACACAAAAAATAACAATATCGTAGTTCTCGAAAGTAATCAAACAAACAAACTAACTTTCGCCCGCGGTTTCGTCGATAAACTGTATTTTAGGCAAAGGTATTATGCAAAAAACTATACCAGCTTGAAAAACATTGTTATTTTGACATTAAATTTATTTATTTGCATTGATGATGATGTATTAATGATTTTTGCAATAAAAATATTTCAGTGTTTTATCATTAAGGTATTCGTTAATGTTATAGTAGCATGTGCTTATCAATATCTTTTTCTTGGTGAATAATTGCATGTTTTTTTGTTTTTATACTATCTTGTAGTTTATGGTAGATTTTAGTGGATATAACTAGGGTGATGGTTGAATGAATATTTAATCGTGAGCTTGGGCGATTTACTCTTTCTTTGGACCTTAGTGCCTTTTTTCCAGACAAGCTATGAGTGTGTGGATTAGTTGGAAAACTTATGCTATTAATCTCTATGCTAATTATTTCTTTTAACCTTACCATAAAGTCGAACCATCTACATGATTAGTCTAACGCTGTCCCATGACATTCCTCCTACATAAGTAAAACGGTCATCCGACTAATCTCAAGACAGATCTCGAGGCCCGTCTCTTGAAGATGTTCCGACCATGGTTGAGATACCGGATGGGATGGGCGTGCGTCAACCATAACCTAGGGTCCCTGGTCGCTTGCACTTTCCCCGATCGACGGCTTCTAGATAACATCGACCATCTTCATTGATAACTGGCCAAGGCATAAACTAATGCTTGCAGATGGGTTGGTAGGCAGAAAAGTGAGTTTGGAGTTGACACATCAAGCTATATGTTGGCAGTATAAGATGGTCTTGCATTATATAGGGTCCCGTGCAATGAGAGACTAGCTTATACTGAAAACGTGCAGTCAGCACTAACACTTAATTTTTTAAAATAAACTTCTATACAACTACGGAATAATTACGATTTTGAGAAATAAGTGTCTTTGAAATTTTGTTTGTGTGTAGTTACTTCTGCTGCGGACTGTATCGTATAACTTGATATGTAAGCGTGTGGTCCTACGTAGTAAGCTGGTTTTCAATATTTAATCTTAAGTCAGTTCTAATTCTACTTTGTTTTGGATTGCATAAAATGATTGTTGTAGATAGAAATATCAAATTTTAATGACGCATGCTAAAAATTAACATGGTCACCTGGAAGAAGCCCGGCAGTCTAATTCGTAAAACCGCAGCCCACAGACAAGGTTAACTCATCATAAATTCAGATCAATACAAATTTATATAAAGAAGCTTAATTACAATAGAAATGTTATAGATTCGGTTAAGATCCTAAAACCGAAACGAAGGTCAGTGACCGCAGCAATTGCAACATTAATTTCAGGTCATTTACCCGTCTTCATGAAGATGACTTTAATCAAAGTGAGTGATTAAGTTCCTATCAGACCATGTCAAACTTTTGCAAATCTTCAATGCGCTTTATTAAACTCCCGTTAATTAATCTTGACTTATTTTTAGCCACACAATAGAAGAAAATTGAAATTTTACATACTATCCAAATGTTGATGATTTCAATTTTAATTTCTTTGTTTGATATATTTGGGTGACGAAAGTAACTGAAAATTAACAATATTTTTTGTGGTCGGTTCTGTAGTATTGTCGATTAATCTTTGGGCACGAAACCGCGCGCACGCCGCCGCCGACCGCTTTCCACGCTACGCTTGCCGGGGCCGACATAACGGCGCGACGCCCCACGACGCGCGCACGCATTCGCGCGACCACGCGACTACACGCGACGCGAGTGACACCCGTGACACGCGAGTGACAACACATACCACGTACTGTGACTGTGCCTGTGTTTATCCCGCTGTTTATCCTCAGATTAAACAGCCAGTGTTTATCCCCTGTGTATCGCGATCTTTCACCAGGTGAGCGTAATTCGGTCTCTTTGATGCAAAAGGAATTGTTCTGCGGAATGTTATTAAGTATTATTGACTTTCTAATTGTGTTAAATATGTTGATTTATACATTTTCTGAATTATTCTCTCGTATTTGCATCGCCTCGTTTTGTGTTTTCTATTTTTGTTGCAAAGCCCATTTGATGAATCTTTACAAAACATCATTAAAAAATTGGTTAATGAATGTGGGTATGCGCAAATAATGTTGCGCATTATAAAATTGGGCATGTTGTTCAATCTCGTATGTTTACCCGCATTTTAATATCGGCAAGGTCGGCTAATTTCATTGGTAAAAGTTGTTTTAATTCTCGTGCCTACATTTGGTGGGTATTCTGTAATGTTTACGGTATTTTGAAAACGTTGAGGTACACCTTTGAAGGCCTTTAAATTTTTAATGTAAGAAAAATCCATCAAGAATACTAATTACATTTAATTACGATGTTACAATAATTAAGAGGACATAAGTTACCTAGTAATCCGACCTTTCCTTTGGTTGTTTTATTATTTCTGAAATAAACACTGTATCTTCTTCATCCAGTAATTTTTGCGTGAAAGAGTAAAACACATCCTCACAAACTGTCACATTTATAATACCTAAGGTAGAAATTCTACGAGAACACACATCTAGCTAAAATGTAAAAGTACAAAAAAGTTAGAAACATCTCTCAATCTAACAGAGGAGTCTGGTTTGTCGGAATGGTTACTGTTTTCGCTCCGATTCACTGCCCAGGGTTACTGTAGCGTTCACCCGTTTTCTACAACAGCTAGCCGGCGAAGGAAAACTTACACAGACGATATTTATTGCAGAAGATGCTGTTTTCCTGTTGCGCTCTGTACTGTAGAACTTTCTTTAGCCGCAAATATGTGATTGAATAAATATAATTATTAGAAAAATACTATTTTCTTATGAGGTTGATATTAAATAGATCATTAATTGTCACGTACATACTATAAGAAATATTTGAAGCACTTGGCTGCCGCCTACGTGGTATGTCAATAAGAAGTTTACCCTGGATTATTAACATAGAGCCTACATTAGTATATCTGTATAGCTACATTAATGCCTAATTCTCGCAAGCTTTCTTATCTTGTTTATCGTAAAATCTTAGGCAAACTTACTTATGAATCTGCAAAAATGCATCCTCTAAATTTATTCATTATAATAGTTAATAGGTTGTTGTAGGTAGTATAATCACCCATCAAGGCGAGTGCGGGAGCACCGTGGGGTTTTAGTGGGTATTCCCGTGCGGTTTACCATCTTTAGGCACGGGCGAGTCCCACATAACCACTCTGCCCTTCCCCGGGGTGGGGTGGTATGCGTAAATGCATTTCCCCAGGTAAAAAAAAAAAAAAAAAGGTAGTATAATCACGGATAACATAACTTATGGATTAAATGATTATTTTCTATATATTGAATGTTCTGTGTAGTTACGACATTGAGGTGTAGATTTTCATCTCAATATTAATTTCCCTAAAACTGCAGATTCGTAAGTTTGCCGTAGAGATGACGATAAAATTATCTCTCCTCTTCTGGAAATCTTCTGAAAACTTGTTTAGAAATTTCAGCATTATTTTACAAGATTTTTTAAAGCATAATACGTAATCCCACGATGAACAGTCGGGCCGGTGTTTACAAATTTTGATACGTGATTTCAATTTATTTTGCTTTCCGTGTGACAACGGGACAGTTTTCATTCACACGAACAATGTATAAACAAACAGAAACGGATATCAACACGCTTGATGAAAAATGTGTGATTCTTTTAGACGTTTATAAAAATAAGAAAATGATTATTATTACGGTAGGATAATGAAATGAAAATTATACCTTAGAATAAAATTATTTGCAACTAGAGAGAAGGTATTAGAAAAGTTGAGGGGTCTCTTCGATCCTCTGAGCTGTAAACTAAGTAATATTTATTAATTTAAAGAAATATACGCACCTGCCTTTATGGTCTCGCGGTTAGTGTATGCGCCTCTCACCGAGAGTTTCGATTCCCGGGTCGGACAAAGTGTTTTTTGTGAACTTTCCGTCAGAAAATTGTACATATTGTTATGATTATGTTATCCGCACGTAACTTTCAAAGAGATTTTTCAATTCAGATAAAAATGATGAGCGCAATTGCCAGCTCCTTATCGATTACAACGTTTTATGTAGGAACAATCAACCTAAATCGTTAGCTGGCTTCATAAGCCACACTTTCCGTACACGTGTGAAAATCTCACAAAAAGTAATATTTATTGTAGCATCGAGTAGAGATCGAACCCGGACACTTCTGCAGCTGTGCACACACCGCACACATTACATACGCCAACAAGAAGTGGGCTAATGACTGTCAAGCCAAGTTGTCTACAATAATTATATTATTATTTTATTTTTCAAGGTTTGCCTTGTCAGTTTAGTGGTTAGTGTAAGCGGCTTGTCACCGCGAGGTCTGGGGTTAGATAGCCGGGCCAGACAAGTTTTATTTGGGATTTTTCCGTCAGGCAATACTCAATAGCAGCACGGAGTTCGGATTGTGTCTGGTTGATGGCGATAGGCTCAAATTCTATCACATTTGCAGCACCCTTCTGGGTAATATAGGCGTGATGTTATATAACGTTATGTTTTGTGTTAATTTAATTGCTTGTTTTGTTAGCCACCATTTTATGAATTAAGAATGAGTAGGTTAGAAATAATGTAAGATATTTCCTATTCCCAATTCATACACGTTATACACAAACATCAATCTATTCATATTATAAAAAGAAAAATAATAGTAACCTATCTACATTCTTTTAATAATTATAAAACTGAAGTTTTATTTATTGCACGTGAAGAGTTAAATCGTAGGTATATACAGGGTTATTGGGTAAGTCGACCTAGATCCGTTAAGAGGTGGTAGTTCCCATCATTTCTGACTGATCTGACTATGAAACACCCCACCCTAAACCTAACCGTTTTCGAGATATTGGACTTAGAAGGTTTTTTTAAAAAATATCCCGATTTCTTAACTATAGCCTATTTTTTTTGTATCCTATGCCTTTTATTTTTTTTTAATTCTGATTTTTGTGTGCCAGATAAGTTTGTTTATAATTCTCAACCCAAAAAGTGCAAGTATCTGAACCAATGGGATCGTAGTAGACGATTGATACCGTAAAAAAGTAATTAATTTGAAAAAAAAAATTGTTTCTTTTAGTAATATTTAAAAAAAAATCTATGGCGTTAGTTCTGCAGATGTTTTAAATAATATCTACGTTCCAATAGCTATCCAACAAGGTATCACAAGCTAGGGTCTTATCACAATTCATAGAAAAAAAATCGATAAAAGGCTCCCAGGTAGTAAAAAAAAACAATGGTACTTAAGATTAAACTTCTCTTTTGGGCCAGGAAACGAAATAAAACAATACAAATAATTATTAAACAACATTTATTTAAATTTATAAATCTTGTTCTACATGGCCGCCTCTGTTTCGCACACACACTCTCATTCGGTGTCTTAGTCCGCTTTTAACTACTACAGTCGTTAAGTCTCTTCGAATTTCGTCAGCAGCCTCAATAATCTTCTGTCTTAATATGTCAATAGTTTCAATTGGATTATTCTCATTGTAGACTAATGTCTTCATGTGTCCCCACACATAAAAATCCATGGGAGTCAGGTCAGGACTTCTTGCTGGCCACGGTATGGGTCCACCTCTTCCGATCCACCTATTAGGATACTCGTTGTCTAGCCATTCCCTGACCCCTCTTCTGTAATGTGCAGGGCAACCGTCGTGTTAGAACTTCATGTTTCTAATCAGATTTAGGGGTAAATCCTCTAATAAATTTGGTAACTCTTCTCTTAGAAAATGTTCGTAAAATTCTCCGTTTAAATTATCAGGTAGAAAGAAGGGCCCAATTAATTTGTTTGCTATGATTCCCATCCAGACATTTAAACTAAATCTTCTTTGTGCGGCTTTTGTCCTCTTCTGGTTAGGATTTTTTTGCGCTTTTGGGGCCCAATAATGAGCGTTGTGGTAATTTGTAATTCCATCTTTATCAAATTTTGATTCATCTGTCCACAAGATTTGTTTTAAAAATGCTGGGTCTTCTAAATCTCCATGAAGCATAAATCTACAAAAGTCTAACCTCCTCACTGGATCTCCCTCTTCGATAACATGTACTGGCGTGTAGTGATAGGGGTAGAGGCCTGCAGTATTCACCGTAAACCACACTTTCCACTGCGAGAGTCCAAGTTCTCGGGCAACAGCATTAGTTGAAGTAGTTGGATCCGCTCTAAACCGTTGAACTATTTGATTATCTTCATCTTCATCATCAACAATGATCCGTGGTCGGCCTAGGTCTGCTCGACGCCTTAAAACAGAGCCAGTCTCTCTGAGTCGCCGGTAAGCGCCGTCAAAGACAGTGACATCCGGTATTCGGCGGCCGGGATAACGTGCAATGTATTCGTCACGAGCTCGTGCAGAAACACCATTGCAGTACCCATAACAAAGTAGAATATCCGCGTATTCCTCATTCGTGAAGGTTGCCATCTTCAACAGTTCCAATTCAGAAGCACAATTCAAAGTCCAGTTAACAAGCACAGTCACAATTTGTAGGAAACAGTCCAGAAATACAAGCCAAGTCGGGTAAGAAATGAAGAGCACTAAATATTGCATCTACTACGGACGAATCACGGAAGCAGACTAAAACGAAACAATAACAACAAATTGGCCGGGATTATTTTATCTCGCTTGCACCTGGTCAGTTTGTCCCGCTCGCACGCACCACAGCTCCGTGGAAGAACAATAGGACCAAAGAACCCAAATTTGTACTGCTACCTGAGAGCCTTTTATCGATTTTTTTTCTATGAATTGTGATAAGACCCTAGCTTGTGATACCTTGTTGGATAGCTAATGGAACGTAGATATTATTTAAAACATCTGCAGAACTAACGCCATAGATTTTTTTTTAATATTACTAAAAGAAACAATTTTTTTTTTCAAATTAATTACTTTTTTACGGTATCAATCGTCTACTACGATCCCATTGGTTCAGATACTTGCACTTTTTGGGTTGAGAATTATAAACAAACTTATCTGGCACACAAAAATCAGAATTAAAAAAAAATAAAAGGCATAGGATACAAAAAAAATAGGCTATAGTTAAGAAATCGGGATATTTTTTAAAAAAACCTTCTAAGTCCAATATCTCGAAAACGGTTAGGTTTAGGGTGGGGTGTTTCATAGTCAGATCAGTCAGAAATGATGGGAACTACCACCTCTTAACGGATCTAGGTCGACTTACCCAATAACCCTGTATAATGATAACTAGGTGCTTTCCTCTGTGTGCGCCCGCGATTCGCTCCGCTTCCATGGATTTTAGCGAGATGACGAATAGCCATAGCCTTTTTTAGGTATTAGACTATCTTTTTGAAAAGAATTATCCATATCCAATCAGTAGTTCTAAATATTAGCCCGTTCAAACAAACAAAATACCTAAAAACGAACTGCTTTTAAAGTTAGTTTGATGTCTTCAAAAAACCTCATAAATATCAAAGTGTTGATGTAATCTCGAGAGATTTATTAAAATAATGAAGTGGAGAAAGCGCATCGAATTGACGACATTACGCGCGGCACCCAAAGGAGATAGCAGCCTAATCCGGTACCGAGATATCTCATCGGAACGTCTTATTTATACGAATGGTGGCTAAACCGCTTAACTCTATTTATTGGGAAGATACGCGGTATCTTAACTACCCATATGTAGTAGTTATGGTAATTATTGTAAGATTTGTAATAGCCGACGTTTTCAATTACCCCTATATCTGTGATTTGCCTTCCTAGATATAAACATTGCACAGATTTTTTATAGTGAAATATACAGTGAACTGTCGGGTAAAAATGTAAATAGGCGGGGCAATTAAAAATAGAGAAAGATAAATTGATAACATATCGATTGAGATGAACACACAGAAAGTTTTATTGAGTTGTAGTTGTGACCTAAAATCATATGTTCATTATATGATAACCCAATAATAGATTCAATTATGTATTTTGTTGTAATTTGCATTAACTTTTTCACCTTAAACAAATAGAATAAATAAACCAGATGGGGCCTTAAGGTGGTTTTGAAAATAATACTAATTTAATTAACCCCTGGCCTAAAACAATGTTTACCTAATATATCAACGTTAACTTCAAATAAATACAAGTCCGGAATAACCTGTCGTGCACAACATAATTGTTACACGTTAACAACACTGCATACAGCTACCCATCGACCTAAACATTTTCAGTAAAATATGGTCTCGCATTGTAAGGAATCCCGTGCAACACGAGATCAGCTTATACTAGAAATGTATAGCTTTATGTGTAGATGTGTGTACAGTAATAGACAAGCAAGGAGGAAGCCCAAGTGCTAAGTGGATACACAGTTTTACGCATTACCACTGCGTTACTTGTGGGCCTGGATGGGAAACAGGTGTGTTTGTTTTGTAGTTTTGGTGTGGTTTCTTCATAACACAAGCCTTCCATTTTCGTAATTACGTTGAGGTCGGTTTTACAAAGGACGCTTCCTGTGAATGTGGTTACCCCAATCAAAATATGACCCACTTACTCACCTGCCCGCTGCTTCCCTCTCCCTTCACCCTTCAAGATTTGATTGAGGCTAATGAAAGGGGAGTCGACGTGGCCACATACTTGTCAAAAGCTATTTAAAAATAAAAAAAACATTCACACGAGTAGTAAAAGAACCGTGAAATTATTTGCACAGGATGTAGTTATCATAGTCTTCTAGTGAAGCAGCCTTTTCAGCTTTGATTTGTGTACATTTGATGTAAACGGCAAATAGTTGTGTGCCGAAAAAAAAAACTGCAAATTTAATTGATTGCGTGCCGTTCTCCAATTTATTGAACCATCTTATTCCCTATATAATTTACTGTTTTAGGAGCTTGGTATTTGGATCGGAATTACCTTTAAAGTTCTGGCCGGCTTACTCTCAGTAAGATGGCTGTTGATATAGAACCAGATTTGTCGCAATACCAATAATTGTCACAAGCACAGGCTATGCCGAAAGTTAAGAAATTAATCGGTATGTGCGAGGAATTCCTTTACTACGGTTATGTTACGAAATTGAGTATGTTGACATGTTTCTAGAAAAGCTTGTGGCGATTTATTTATCTTCGGGTTTGCTATGAAAAAGTTTTTATTATCTAAATGAATAACTAGTTAATTTAGATATCAATCGCTCAATCCTACTTGTGCAATTATCAATTTAAATATATTTGAAATTTGCACAAACTGTTTGTGCAAGGGAGATTGAGCGTGTAGTCGGTGCCTGGCGGGTATTTTTTGTAGTACCCTTATTGCTGGTTGGTCATTTCACGATACAAGTGGTCCATATGCGTGTACCTTAAACATATAATGGGAATATAACAATAGATTTCATGCGTACTTATTGCTATGGTTTCTCATAGACAATGATGGCGGCCATGTTGTAACAATGCCATAGACACTTCACATACGCCGGTGAACTCGTTTTTATAGCAGATCAACTATTGTAAGGCTATTTGATAGAATAGTGCATGAAACGTATGAAATGTATATCTGACGAGTTATATCGCGGATTGCAAAATTGTGATTTAAAATAAGTTTCTGGCTTTATATACGAGTATAACTTTGCAGGTTTCCAGTGTTAAACGTTACTGCTCAACCACTATGGGTTTTACTATGTTGTTAAATACTCTGTAGCCTTTTCTAGGAATAAAACTATCAACTGCAAAATGAATCCGACCAGGTCTACCGAAACTAACACTGTAAGTGGAGATTAGCAAACAGACAAGCTATTTCGCTGCATAATGTCAATTGTTGAAAATTGTTAAAACAATTTGTTGCGGCTCGTGGTTTTCAATATAAAACTAATGTAATTAAAACAAGTAAAATAAAATGGTCTTCAATTGGGCTAAGATCGATGCCACACCACCAGTTACAAGTTACCTTACTATTAAATCAGATCATTTGGAAACCAGAGCACAGACGCAAATACCACTTTTTTCTGATTTTGTTACGCTGTTTACAGAAACCACTTTCGATATTGGATGTTTTTATTGAATTTAATAATGCATTAAGTGTGACATTACCTAATTATTTAACCATCTTCGAGATTTGCTAATAATAATTGGTAAAATGTAATGTAATCGTATCGCAATGTCGAATTATTATGAAAATCTTTTTTATTGGTTTACGGGTGTGTACGACTGCTGGCCGTAGGCTCCCCCATGATTTCCTACTCTTTCCGTATTTTTTCTATCGCTGGCCAATCATTCTCAAAATGCGTTCTGCATGTAGTCTTGTCATCTCCGTTCGGCCCTTTTTCGTAAAAATACAAATGTAAAAAAAACAGCCAAGTGCGAGTCGGACTTGTGCACTAAAGGTTCCGTCTATACTGATATTATAAAAAGGTGTTTGTTTACCGATTGACCGATCATAATGCAAATTAGTGTGAAGATAGTTTAAGACCCCAGAAATAGTACAGGCTGATTTTTATCTATGAACCATGCAAGCGGAGCCGCGTGCAAAAGCTAGTTAGTTATAAAAACGACATAAAAATCATGAATTTTGTGTGCCTCCCCATATTTATTATAAAAAAAGTAATTAGGATATATTTTTAGCGTCAGCGTCGTTTTTGTTTGATATTGATGTTGCCATTATCAATATCGAACAAAAACGAGTAAAAAATCACGTTTGTTGTAAGGAAGGCCCCCCTTAAATATTTATTTGATTCTGTTTCAGTATGTGTATATACTGGTGTAGAGGAACAGGGTGTGATGTTCCTCCACCACAAACGGAGGATCCTCCGACCAGGCTCGGTGGTATTGCCTGGCGGACAGCTGTCCGACAGTAGTGTATTGGAAGTGGTATATATAGTCACTTGCTGTGAACATTTCGATATCGCGATTCAGCACTCGCGGTCACGTGACATTTATTATGTGCGGATACCGCCACATCACTCCCCTCCAAGACCGGAGGTCGATGAGAGTTCCAGTGAGTCGGAACTGAATTCCGCTGAGTCTACAGTGAGTCGAGACTGTGTGCCGCTAATTCCTCAGTGAGTTGAGTTGCGCGGTGGAGCGGTGAGATTCCCAGTGAGTGGTAATGCTGCGTGTTCTGATCACGTCGGGGTCACCAATGTAGAGGAACAGGGTGTGATGTTCCTCCACCACAAAGGGAGGATCCTCCGACCAGGCTCGGTGGTATTGCCTGGCGGACAGCTGTCCGACGGTAGGGTATTGGAAGTGGTATATATAGTCACTTGCTGTGAACATTTCGATATCGCGATTCAGCAGCACTCGCGGTCACGTGACATTTATTATGTGCGGATACCGCCACACTGGCAACAATTATAAATCATCTGTAAAACATAACATAACATAACGGCACACCTATATTATCCAGAAGGGTGTGGCAGAGGTGTACAACACCCACACTTCCCCTGTTATTTTTAGGTCCCATGGGATAGGGGGTGAGCCTATCGCCATCCACCGGACACAATTCCAACTCCGTGCTGCTATGGTGAATTTTCTGACGGAAAGTTCACAAATAGCACTTTGCAGCACCCGAGACCTCGCGGTAAGAGGCGGATACGCTTACCACAAGACAGAGGCAGCTATATCTATCTATCACAGACAGACGGACAGCCTAGTCTTAGTTATAGGGACTGTTTTTACTCTTTGGGTACGGAACTCTAAAAAATGTTTACGAATAAATACTGTAATACGAATGCTGTAAGAGATGAGTCGTCTTCAAGAAGTGCTGATTTAGCCCACCAGTTTTACTTCATCGTCATACTTATTTTGTGTAGTGTGTTGCAGTTCAGCTTTTAACCATTTCATTGGCTTCCCTTTTTACGGCAAAGGATCCCAAAAATTGCATTAAGTGGGTGAGTTAATTTGATTAGCTTACGGCAGTTACACTGTCGCGTTGCGTCCTAAGCTGGCACAAACGATCAACAAAAAACAAGTGTTGGGTAACGCTACTCTGTGTATGTCGTCGGTGTGTGTGCGACCTGCGTTGCATTACTTTTACATGCTTGGGATTGCGATCTCAAATTAAAATATAGAATATAATAAATAAAAAATAATAAATATCACACAACTTTCACACAACGACATCTAGTCCCAAACTAAGCAGAGCTTGTACTTTGCGTATTAGAATAACTGATACTAATACATATATACGTTTTCTTTTGTAAATACATACTTATTATAAGAAACACCCAGACCAGTACAAACCTCCATGTTCATGCACAAAAAGATTTGTCTTGAGCGTGTATCGAACCCGCGACCTCTGAATATAATATATATCCATGTAGTGTTAAAAACTATCTAATTTAGTACCGTCAGCTGCAGAGAGATCTAACCCCCCAAATGCACTATAATGCAGTTCTAAGTGGTGAATTTCTCTGGAGCTATAATAATAGGTACATTATGTATTTCTTAGCTCTAAGTTTAAGTGACATTAATGACTAGCTTCCCCGCGCGGTTTCATCCGCGTGGTACCTCAGTAAAATATCGCTCTAGTTACTCGGTGGAAATGTAGCTATCTAATGCTGAAAGAATTTTAAAATCTGTCGATTAATTTTTGCTGCAACAAATAATATAAGTATTAAATAAAAATCTTTGACAAATTGCTGAATTTAGTAAAAAAAGGCTATGAACTGCCTAGGCCGATTTGAAAACCCCTTAAAAGGCTTCGTACTCGAGTATGCCGAAGCAAAGACGACATGATAAAGTGGAGTTTTGCAGATGAAACCTAAATTATGAATTTGAGGCCACACAAGCCATGGCCCATCTCCTAACTTGTCCTGTGGGCCCCACTACTACACGCGTGAAGGACGCGCTAATGAACGCGGATGAAAGCGCTGATAAGGTATCTACATACTGGACTAAGAAAATTTGAGATTGCCGTCGACTTGAATAAAGTAGAAAAATGGTACGAGAACCTTTGCCACGATGTTAATTCTATATTACACGTATGTTTCCGCATCTCTTAGAAGTAATAACTTCATAAGGCTGTATTTTAATTAGCTAAGGACGATAGGAAATACTTTATGATACATTACCCGGTATTACCATGAGGAATTATAATTATTTGATCTAATTTGAATCTTAATTAGTACTTAGTTATGGAAAATCTTTTGTTTGGTGCGAAAGCGCCAACAATGGAAGTAAAGTTTTATTTAAGTAATCACTGTTTTGTTATTAGATACTGTGGTTATGTCATTAGTTTATTGAATTCTGTGTTTGTACGGATTATTCAGCTCGGCTAACTGAATATTTTTTTTCAGTAAGTTTATTGCCTAATAGCAAGACAAATTGTCTTAGTAATTCCCTTAGATCATAGCTCACTGGCTTTCTGATTCAAACCTCTTCGGTGGCACTTTTTGTACGAGTTAAATTGAGTTGCATACAAAAATGGTTACAATTATAATTTTCTCATGTTGACAAAGAAGCGTTTTAAAAGTAGACGGGAGGATGCCCGACTCTCGTGCTAAGTGTCACGGACCGAATTCTTGCACGCACCAAATATTGAAACGACATGCAGTAGTTTTTAAATAAGTCTGCTATTTAGGTGTCCGAGCTCCGCTAGACCCACTTTTGAGATTACCTCTTGGATTTTCGTAAGTGACAACACTAATACCCACCCTCCCCCCCCGCTCAACACGCCTCCCGCGTCGTCCGCTCGAACGTCATCGTGCCTCGCCGGGCGAATGGCTTCGCTCCTCAGTACGTCTTGGATTTTGTCGAAGTGAACACATGCGTTGGAACAGTATAGTAGAATTATTATTGAAATACTTCTGTTCCGTACACCGACATACAATCTAAAGGTAAGTATATTATTATTTAGTTTCATTGAAACTAATAAACACAGGAAAGCCCTGTTGATTTAGTAGATTTGCCCGCTCTCAGGACGGCATAGCCACAGTTGAAAATTACACTACTAAGGAAAGCCCTTAGCTAATTGTAATATTATTTACTTAATAACTCACGCGCAGCCGACGGTCGGCTGAGCGCACAACCGACGTCGTCTGCTATGCAGGCGACGGTCGACTGCCATGCAGACGACAGGTCGGCTGCCGGTCCGATGACCGTTTAAAATGATCGCTGCGTGCATTACACCAGCAGAATACACAGGCTAATACTTAGCACTGCTTACAGATGGAGCAAATTACCCTGGGTTCATTGACCGAATGGACGCCCCCAACAAAAGAAGAAGCATTCTTCGGCAACATCGTGCAAATTCTGGACGATGTATTCCCAGATAATTGGCGAGCTTGGGTGATCAATACAAGTTCCTACAATGACCTTTTTGGGGAACGTATCTCCTCGGACTTAGAATGCAGATTACGATTTGCCATTCCAACGGTCAGACTAGCAAAGGCCTACAGTACTGAAACTACACTGAGTGAACGTCGCTACAAAAAGATTAAGAGAATTTTATTAACTTGGCCATTGGGGCGAGCTCTGATTTATGCTCCTCTAACAATAATGGTTAAAATCCACCCGGTACAAGCTTATAATAAATTCATGGAAACTATCAATATGATAAAGGCCTTACTCATTTCACGCCAGGAAGCGTCAGATATTTTGAAGAAGGAGGCTAACGTTGATACATCTTCCAATAGCTCAAGGGCTACTAAGCGTAGTCATAGCCCAGAAAATCTTGTTCCCTCTAAGGAACCGAGAATTCATGAATTTATGTCGCATCAAAACTTAATTTTAGAGAAACTTTGTTCAATAGCGCAGACCACGAACGAGAATGTAAGATTAATCCTTCAAAAAGATTCTCATTCCGTGAATTCTTCCCAAGGCACGTTAACACCTTCTAATAAAAGTTTAGATGGAGAAGCCTCTGCTCAATACTTTGAGGAAGATAACTGGTATGCGCCGCCCCTTATTACGGGTTCACAGCAGAACAAGGACCTTGATGGACAAGAGGTGGATGAAGAACCCTTGCAAAATTTTGATCCGGGAACGAAAGAAAGCGAGGCAAAAATTACGAAAGCAGATGATCTGCTGGTAAAACAAGGAGTAAATTGCCAAAGATTTAACTCTGAAAACTGGCAAAACATACGTTATGCTGAAGTCCAAAAACAATTCCAAGCATCGCCAGCTTTTACTGCTTTGAAGGTAAACGGCAATCTAGCTACAGTGACTCCTTCCTGGCAACTCGTATCAGTGCTGGAAAAAATGGACTTATGCTTAGGTGCAGTTACACACGGTCTTTTGCAACAACGTCGAATTTTTCAACTGATATATGAAGACGCACCAGCTCCAGTAAAAGCCCACATTAGTAAAAAGTTTTTAGACTCTCAGTCAGAATTTCGAAAATGTTCTGATTCTCTTTTGCAATACGTCTGTGGTAAACGCGCTGAAGTTATACAACAAAGAAGAGCTTTATATAAACCACCAAACAACATTTTAAGCGACCTGCTCCATGCAATACCGCCTTCAGAAACTTGTATGTTTGCTGAACCAGAACTTTCGGAACTTGTAAAGGAGCAGGGCGGTATTGAGAAGCTTTTTCCCGGCAAATTTCAAAAAACTACACCCAACACAGCTACTACAACAAAAGTTTATCGAGACAGACGCCCTCAACCCTCAGTATCGGAAGTTAAGGAGAGATTTCAAAATAACCGAAACAAAACCTCGGCAGCTCGAAAACCTGAAAGATCTCGATACCAAAATAAACGAGTCCCCGATAAGCGGAGTAGAAACAAAAAATACTAAATTTCGCGCAGAGCAGTTCCGTAAAAATATTCATACCTAGGAAGCACTTGGCGCACCTAAAAATATCTTATCAACATTATCAGGCTACCGGATTCCATTTGTTTCTCGTCCTCCAACATACAGATTCAACAATGAAACTGGTTTACGTTACCAAACAGAAATTTCTGCAGCGATGTCTCAGGAAATAGAAAAAATGCTCCAGTCAGGTGCAGCCAGAAAGTGTAACAACAAAGCCGGCTTTCTGTCTCCTTTATTCTTGCGTCAAAAATCGGACGGTTCCAACCGTCCTATATTTGACTTAAGAAATCTGAATCGCTATTTACGACCGCCAAAGTTTCGTTTGCTCAACCATTTTAGAATACCGCTTTGCTTAAATACCTCAGATTTCATGACCAAACTAGACATATCACAAGCCTACTTTCACATACCCATAGCCAATGCACACCGCAGATTCTTAGCTTTTGCTTACAAAAACAATATTTATGAGATGACGTGTTTACCCTTTGGCTTGGCTACCGCTCCATGTACCTTTTCAAACATTTCTAATTGGCTGGCTAATCATTTCAGGAAAGAGAGCATTCGCATCATAGTGTATTTAATTATGCACACAAGTCCATAATTATGTGCTATCACAGCAGACACAACAGGTACTACGACAACTCGTGAACTTGGGTTGGTGTGTGAATCTAGAAAAGTCAATCAGGACCCCTACAAAATTAATAGAATACTTAGGAATCGTATGGAAAACAGACCAAAAACTCAAAAAATTATGAATCTACTAGAAATCACTCTAAAGAAAAATTGTTGGACATGGCGCAGTGCGAAAATCATTTAAGGGAACCTCAACTTTGCGTCATTTATCGTTCCATTGGGTCGACTTTATTGCAGACCAATCCAAATAGGAGCAAATGCACTTCCGAAAGACGAGAAAAACAAGAAATTTCGCATTCCAAAATATGTAACAAAAGAACTCCAGTGGTGGTTACATCACGCCTACCAAACTTCACCAATTCACCACAAAGATCCCACAGTCTTTGTAGCAATAGATGCTTCAGACCAAGGATGGGGAGCCACAGTAAACGACATAAGCTTGAGCGGCACATAGACCGTCAGTCAACAATCGTGGCACAGCAATCGGAAAGAATTGTGGACTCTAAAAGTTGTACTACAAGATGTGGCACACGAGTACAGAGGTCAGACAATTCTAGCTCAAACAGACAACCGATCTGTGGCAACATACGTGATGTATGTTGCCACAGATCGGTTACTACGTGAGCGATTAATACGTGAGGCGGGCATATATTTACTTGTCGTACCGAACTGGAAGAAGACCTTCTGGAAAGCAGAATTGAAACAGAGAGCACTGAGCCCTCCTTTTCCGATTCACGTGCATCAACATTTGATAGATCTTCAAACCGGGCAGCCCCCACCGGCAGCAGAGAAGCTGTGTTTGCAGGTCTGGAGGGTTCGGGCTGGGCCCGCTTAGTAAAATCTTGGCAGAAAGAAGATATAATTCTTCTTGAAAACTCCTGGCTGCAATCTACCCTAAAGACATACAAGTATGCCTGGGAAAAGTGGCGTTCATGGTCTAAAGGAAAATGTCCAGTTGATAACCCAGAACCAGGTGATCTATCGAAATTCATTTGTTACCTACACAATCAAGTCAAACTAGCACCTAGAACACAAATCTGTGGTGGCCACATTTGCAAACACTCGTAAAACAAGTGATGAAAGCAGTAGCTTTAACGAAACTGCCACCTCACAAGCCTTCGACTTGGGAGGTAGGCACTTTAATTGAATATCTTCAACATTATAATATTAATGTAGATAGCATATTTCAAATATCACGACATGTGGCTGCAATTCTACTACTCTGCACAGGAAGAAGGGTCCATGATCTTACTTTACTGGACATCACCCCGGAATTTTTCGATAACAAGGATGATCACGTGATATGGTGGCCTAAATTTGGGTCTCAAACTGATTCTGCGACATTTCGTCAAGCTGGTTGGCGCCTTTTAAACGATGGCCCA
The DNA here is from genome assembly GCA_905147285.1 of Hypena proboscidalis. Taxonomy (NCBI): domain Eukaryota; kingdom Metazoa; phylum Arthropoda; class Insecta; order Lepidoptera; family Erebidae; genus Hypena; species Hypena proboscidalis. Next base: position 1,110,888 of record LR990127.1, read on the forward strand.
GATAGGCTCAACCCGGTGCTGTGGATCAAGAGACTTTTAACTTTATCAGAAAAGCGGCGAAAAGCCAGGCAAAACCTTACAAACTTGTTTATCACAACAAGAGGTAAAGTAAATACAGAAATCAAGATCAGTTATTGCTGGATGGATCAAAACTCTTTTCCGAGAGGCTAATATTCAAGATTCCCCAGGCAGTTTTAGAGCTGCAGACAATTCTGAATTGTGGCGTAATAATGATATAAATATCGACGATGTTTTGGCAAGAGGCAATTGGAGGAGCAAAGATACATTCCTCAAATTTTATTTTAAGGAAATCCTAAATAATACTAGGGACTCAGGCAGTCTAAGTCTCACAAGGTAATTTTCACCTATTTGATTAAATGTGGCATAAGAGCCATCTATGTTTACAAACATACAATCAAGTATTATTGTTATATCTTTTGTTGATTTGGCAGAAAAATTATGTTGATTATTTCTAATTACAATGTCGTAAATTACATAAGTATTTTCACTTAATTCAATATCCTCACCATCTCACCCGCATACTTTTACTAACGAACCGCTCACAGTACGTCATGTGACGCCGGCAGAAAATAAACACGTCTCAAAAGTGGGTCTAGCGGAGCTCGGACACCTAAATAACACCGTTTTCCCCCCGAAGGGTAGAAAACGAATATTTAGGTTCCAGCGGAGCTAGACCCACTAAATTATCAGGCCTTGCCGGCTTGAGAGTGTACTGAGGAGCGAAGCCATTCGCCCGGCGAGGCACGATGACGTTCGAGCGGACGACGCGGGAGGCGTGTTGAGCGGGGGGGGAGGGTGGGTATTAGTGTTGTCACTTACGAAAATCCAAGAGGTAATCTCAAAAGTGGGTCTAGCTCCGCTGGAACCTAAATATTCGTTTTCTACCCTTCGGGGGGAAAACGGTGTTATTAGTATTAGTAGCCGGTCTCCGAGTCGGGTTGTGCCACCTTGCATTTCTCTCTGTCAGTTTCACCTACTTGAATTTTTACTAACATTAGTTTGAAGTTCTTAATCTCTGGATATTACATTATATAAAAGCAATTCTTATTGCCGTGTCTCCTACGAACCAAAAACTACCTAAAATATATGCATTATTTTTTTTAAAACCTACCAAGCCCTTGATAACTGCTTACTTACATCAGAACGGACGAGATTATTGAGAGCTTAGAATGATAAGTTAAAACGGGCGGTTCTGATTGGTCGAGAAGCAAATTCAACCAAAATGTTTGGAAATTAGCATGTTTGTCTGTTAAATTACCTATTGAATTGATATTTTTGTTCTATGTTATTTTTGGTCGCAGGCTTTATTTCGTTATAGTGCGACTGATCGCACTATAACGATATTCACGGCTAAGCTGTCAGTTAAAGATCTAATCAATTACTCGTGATTCTATAGAGCTACAATTTCTACCATTCGCTTATAAGTGTGTGAGATTTCGCACCATTCGCACCATTGGCCGTACATAAGTTTTCATCTGCGATTGCTTAAGAGTGTGTCGCATCTTTGCAGTCATTTACATTCTCGTAAGTGCCCATTTATTCCGATGGCTTTTATTGTTTCTAAAAGGGAAAGGAATTACGAAGACCATTAATCTTGAATGTTTATTGTTTTAAATTAAATCGGTCTAAATATAAGTATATGAATACAATAAAGCTATACAGTTTAATATCTTCTTAAGTTTACGCTTTATTTTTATTTTTGTGTAATTTATAAGTGTGTTTAAAAGCACTAATCTAAGGATCTTTATGGCGGGTTAGGTGATACTTTTTATTAATTTTGATGATAGGTTGTGAGTTATTAAAATTATGTTACACATTCGTATGGGAGCAAAAATCAGCTAGTTTAGTTTGAATTTTAAATAAGTAACATTTAAAGAAAGACATTCAATTTTGTCGTTGGGTGCTGTTGTTTAACAATAAAAGAAAGTAGCAGTGCATCGAAGTGTGGAGGCTCTGCTGATATATCCAACAGTGCGTGAATTGAAAAGAAAATTGGAGCATCATCGAGTTAGATTTTTGGTATTTCACTCACCATGAAAAATTTTAATCGTATTTTTTCGTATATTCGTATGTTTTGTAGGTCGTAATGATATGTAAATGGTATGTATTTTAAATAGAAGAGTTGTACTTTCACGGTCACTAGTAAAGTTATTGATCTTTGAACGGAAAAAGTGGATAACACAAGTTGTAGGATTCTGATATATCCAAGAGTTGGTTACAGTTTAAAATGCAAATGTTGAAGGTCCATTCCTACATGCATTGTTTATAAAACGTGATTCGAGATGATATAATAAACGAAATGAGCAATAAGGAACAGATTACTCCACCATATTTAATTCTAAATGACTTCTCTTCTATCTAGCTATCTGAATGAGAATCTTGGCAATAAGCTCTACAACTTATTATAAACTTCAATTAGAAATTGCGCGTCAACGATAACTATGAGAAAATATTAGCTATTTTCATTGCATTGGTAAATCTTGTCTTTATTAGCTAATGAGGAGCCTGTAATATGGAGGTCAACAAGATAATTATGCTAATTACGCGTATGGTAATAGAAGTAATGGTTGGTAGAAGTTGTAAATAAAGAGTAAGAAATAAATATACCTATTAGAAATAGCAATCAGTCGCGTTAGCTGAGATAGCTAGTTGGCAGCAGGTTGCATGTATTGGTAGTTATTGTTATAAAAAAACAATAACAAATGCAAACATATAAAGGAAGGAGAAAATTTAAAAAAAAAATTGCGCCTCTTAAATTTTTGCATATAAATTGTTTTTACAAAAGATTTCACATTTTATTTTGACTTAATTATTGGTCCACCTAAAAATATTCTACAAATCTTTACGTAAATTACCTTTTTTTTCATAATGGAGCTGCCTAACTTGTCTCCGGTATACAAGAACAAGTAAAAAATAAAGTTCAAGGTGGTTACGCGTGGTTAAAACTAGGACATGATGTATTTTTTGTTGTTTTAAAGACACGCGATTTTTTTAGAATTGGTGAACTCTAACGTTGCGTGTGAATAGCCTGAGTTTAGCAGTCTTTCTTACTGTGCTGGTGTTAAGATATGAGCATTGAGCGGTTTAACGAACTTAAAGATCTTTTAAGAAAATTAGACAACGGGTCTAATTCGCGTAATTATTATAGAGGTAAATAAATATCTATGCTCGATGTTTCAAAATGACTTGCATCATTCGCGGTCACGAGCCGACTAAAAGATCTTTCTATTTCACCCTTTCCCTTGCTGTTGTCTCACCAATACCATCTTATTCGGCGTTATTTGATGATTATTGCCGAAAATTTTTAGTTGTAGCTTGGTTTCGGAAGCCGTGCTGGTTAGACGAATATAAGCTTTTTCTCTATTACGAAAAATGTGTAGTAATATACCTATGGTAAGTTTTTAGGTGATAATATAGTGTGCTCAATGTTATGTCTTCACTGTATTCTTCTATAAATAAAAATACGTTATTTTATGTTATAGCTTTTACCAATGTAATCAAGAAAATACGACTGTTGGCGAATAGTGGGTAACTTTTAGATGTAACACAAAATCGCTTCCACCTCCAACTTACTCCAGGTTTACAGATATAATTGTAGTCGCACGCGCAGCCCTGTGTCGCTAAATTGCATAATACGAAGCGCAGTTACAAACATCAGATAGAGTCATAGTCTTGCACTCCGTGTCTATGATAGAGTTGTAGAGTGTACGTCTCTATGATACATTTGACATGTCGCGATTACACGGCGTGATTGAGCGATCGCGTGAGAATTAGCGATTGCGATTTGGCGATTCATTTCATGTGAGGTTCTTACGGCGAGGTAGACTATTTTGTAATGTAATGTACCAAGGTTGGAACACGAATGATCTTTTGAGTTTGTCTTCACAGATTATTTGTATAACCTGAGCTGAATAGATCGACTGTAAGGTGGTGATATATTATCTACTTTGTATTTAAATACCGTCTTTCTTTTACAGGTAATTTGAAGTTTTTACTCAATATTTGGAAGAAGCTGCCACAAATATTTACAGTAAGTTATTAGTTAGACTACGCATTTATTTAACCGGCGTTTATTGCAGGTTACCTGCTAATTACTGCGGTTCTAACAATTATTGTTGCTTGATTTTATATTGGTTTAGGCTAAACAATTCAATTTAATTTAATGGTAGGTATAAAATGACTTAAATTATATTTTGCCTCGGAAGACAAATAGCAATTTTGAGATTAAAGGTAGAAAGAAGATGGAGCATAAGTACAAAAATCTAGACTACAAACTTTTATTTCCGCGCAAAATTCTATTTGCCGCGGTTTTATTGACGGTTTTAGCATTTCTTCGACATCGCATTTCCTGAAAGCAGGTCCAACACATAAAACACATTTATGACCAGATTCGATTTCGTTCAAACACGTGTAGCACATCACGTCGCAGCGCAGCACAGCGCAGCTCACTCGTTAACTGCGTTATAATACTGTCACGACCACGCTAACTGTTCTCATTAAGGGCTGTGCTGTAGTGTTTGAAAGAGATAGGAAGCGGTCTATGAGAGAATTTCTCACAGTTATTGTTTTTGTGTAAGCTACTACCAAGATGGTCAAAGCTGTGCTTGCTAATGTTCTAACTCACACACTAGCTATCAGACAATGATTTTATTACACGACACATCATCAGACCACGGTACAATATAGTCAAATATGTTCATGAAATGAAAATATACGAGTATCACCATTAGTTGCATCATGTTTTGTTACCAATTTCGGACAGATAAAAGTGGCAAAACAAAATATGATTGGTACATAAATATTTTTTTCTATACAATATTTTGTTCAAGGAAGATAATGATTTGTAACAGCATTTATTTGAATACTTGCTCAAACGACTCTTGCAGTGTTTTCAAAATATGGGATATTAAGTTTTGGAACTTTGAAAGCAGCTGCTGCTGCCAACGTGAGGTATTAAGTCTAAGATATTTCCTCTTATTATAAAAAGCATCGCATCCAGTGGACCGTGTCCTATCTCTGACACAGTTGAAACGAACGATCGGTGCCGTTATTGTTGAATCGGAATCGGCGCGATTCAGCCGATTCGCGATGTTCCCACTCGCCACTCGCGCGCATGCCTTCCATGCCTTCGATACGGATTCAATCGATTCAATTACAACTTATTTATGAGAATCGCGCACACCGGGACTTTGCCTTGTGTGCTGTAGATCTATGTGTGTGTATACAGTATATATGTGGAACTGTTTCTTGTACGTGATAGTCGGTTTGTTTGATGGTTGATAAGTAACAAAATAACAACTTTGTTTACCTAACTAAAGCTCGCGATTTCTTTGTCGTATTTACCGGCGAATGGTTCGCGAATATTATAGTGCTTGATGTTAATCGTGGATGATGGGATGTTTTGGATAACATAAATGGCTTTATGGGTGCAGCTGTAGCATAATAAAATAAATATACTTCACAAATACTAATAACCATAAACGTGTTCAGGTGTTGGTTAATATTGTAAGTTGTAAACACAGGTAGTAATTGGGAGGGAATGATTCTATTCAATGTAGTAATACTTAGGGCCAATTTCACCGCTTCGACTTCATCGCTGAACTCGGTGGCCGATTCGTCTGTAACGTTTAAACATTGAATGAGAGAAAGAGAGGGAGAGATAGAGCGAGAGATATAGGGAGAAAGAGATGCAATTGCGGGTTTAATAAAACCGGAGTTAAATTAGTTTGGTGAAATTGTGGCTTAGTCAGTTGTTACACTATCCCACGTTGGATCAGTTAATAATACCAACGAGTCGTGCGAAGTGCGTGTCAGGTGAGAAGTCAACATATTCAGTGACCCCTGCTACATGGCTGACCCTGAAATCTTATGGGTTAATTCACATGCTTAATATAGTGTGCCAATAAAATGATTAATGTTTCACTTCTAGTTTAAATTGCTCAGTAAGCTCTACGTGACTGTGCATAGACAAATGATTAGGTATGTTTTGAAAATGTTTATAGCAAATAAAGTGCTAAATTTTAATGAAGCTGTCGTGGTTTATGGAGCAACAACATTATTGTAATATTTTTTTTGTAGTAACCGACCGACTGCAAAAAAAGAAGAGATAGATATAAGGCGTAATGGCTATCATGCTCCTACTCTCTACAGCGTTTTGGGCTGTAAGACTCTTTACGAGTATGACCTGCTGTATATAGACCAACTATTTATAGTTACAGCATATTTGACATCTTGAAGCATTTAAGGCCCTTGATAAGGACTATGAGAATACCTTACCGAAACGATCGCTCACTGCATAGTCTGCAAATTGCCTTAAAGCTACAATATGTCACAACATGTATAGAAAAAGTGTCAAATACCATGCTGTTTATATAGTTTGTCAATACAAAACACAGCAGGTAATACTTGTAATAAAACCTCGCCACCATTGTGTAATACAAAAGCAGTTTGTGTGCTCATTACTAATGGTAGTATTAGTAGTAGAGGACTGGGTAGTGGTGGGTAGTAGAAATGGTGGTATTAGGGCATAATGGTTATGTTGGTAGTAAACTTGTAACCAATGAGGAAGTGCATTACTGCGGACTGTAAACCAGCGTCCTGATTAACGTAGAGAATGGATGCAAATGCGTTTTGTCTAGACTTCAAATTAGTTTATATTTGCTGCCACCCGTGGCTCTACTCGCGAAGTACCTATAACTTAATCAAGACTACTAGCTACATTTGTGCTAAATTTCATCAAAAAATATCGAGTAGCTTATGCAGGAATAATATCTAATCCATATTCCATATATTTTCCCGTATTTGTGGTAAGTTTAACTTAACATATTATGGAATAAATGCACAATATTATGTAAGCAATTAGTACATAATGTTTGTAAATATTATATATTGATATCGCGATATATTTATCATGAACATTTTGACGAAATATCGAAATAAATTACCACAATAAATGTACATGGTAAATAACCCGTGATATCTTATATTTAGTAGGTTTGTAAAATTTCGGCGAGCCCTGTGGATGTAAGATCGATCCAGGGCTCGCCGACCCACCATCTTTCGGCGACGAGGGCACACCGCGGGGTTTTAGTGGGTATTCTGTGCCGTTTAACATCGTAGGCACGGGAGTCTCACATAGCCACTCTGCCCGTCCCCCCACGGGCGGGGTGGTATGCGTAAATGCATTTCCCCGCGAAAAAAAAAAAAAAAAAAAAAAAAAGGTTTGTAAAATTTGCGTACGATAGCATTCCAACAACATTGTCGCAATATAATCATAAACTTGCAATCTGATTCCACGTATTTTTCCGGAAAATACTGATATTTACCGTATTTTATATAATACGGCGGTTCTCTGTTAGCATCCACTCATAATAAATACAGTAACTTACAACCCGACTATCATCGGATTGACTCTTTAGCTAAAACGGATTTTGTTAAGTCATTATTCTATGCGCCTAGTAAAGTTGTAAAAGACGTGACAATCATATTTTGACTACGCCCTTGTTTGCTTACATCATTAATCAAAGAATGTCAATATATGAACAAACTACAAATATGCCTGTCTTACGTCGTTTTGTGTTGAGTAAGAAATTTTTGTTTATTAGGTCATGGGGTTCCAAGTTCATAGTCGGTGCAATTGCACTAATCTAACAGGTATTGTAACTGCAGTTGTAGTGTGACTCTACTTACAATGCCTTCAAGTATCTAAAATGCGATGTGAAACTAAATTACCCAAAAGGACATAAATTGAAACAGAAAAAATCTCTAGTTTTGATATTTTCAACAGAAATGTAAATATTTGTGCTGCAAATATTGAATGACCTTAAGATATTCTTTAATTATGGTTTATACCAGCTTAATGCCCCTTTAACTAGTATTTTAAAAGTATTTAAGGATCTTCGAAACAAGTTAAATTACCACTAAAGTTACAGTGCCAAAATCATACCAAAACAGTTGTTTAAATTGTATCCAACATTAAAGACGCAGAATAGATTGGACATTCATCAAGGTAATCTAATTTAGTAAGTGTTCCATTGTACAGTACATAATACGGTTCATAGAACAGTACGTTACATTATTGTAGGCGGTACAATAACTAATGCTATTAAGCTTACATTTTGAGCCTATCCTATATTCTTACTTAGTTGTCACCGGTTCATACCATAACCCGTTGTTAACCCGGTGACAACTACGCTACGCAAGGCGATTCATACAAAGCAAGCGAATGGACGCTTGGTTTGGCAGTGTTCATTTGGCGTTCATCGCTTGTTTCGTATGATTCGCGTCTCCTAGCGTAGCACTTGTCACGTTACGTCGCCTGCCTAGAACAACGCCTAACTGTAAGAGTAGTAACACCCAGCGGGCAATTCATAATCGGTGTATGTGTGTTATATCATAGAAATACATAAAAACACGAGCACTCTGTCTCGATCGAAAAAGTCTGCACGTGTGAGGAGAATGGGAAATTTGAATGCAATTTGTGGCTGCGTGCGCCCAACCTATATCGCAGTATATCTCAAGTCTATCCAATAAAAAATGTTTAAGTTACTGCATCATACTTGGTTGTAGGTACTCGTATGTTACCTCAGCTAGTTACGCCAAAGTTCCGTAACGCTTCGAAGACAAATTAATTGCTGCAGGTATAATCGTCGAAGTGACATAATACGTTAATTATTTTAGTAAGAATACGTAAAGGAAGTAAAAGTACTTTTCAACCTATTGAAATGCTCATGAGCAGTTTACAAACCAAGTTTTCGTATAACCTGAGACCCCACCGCAAAAATTTTGGTCATTTGGAAGGAAATGTAAAGAACAAACCAACTAACAAGGTACATGCATTTTAATGAAACAAATTTTATGCATTTCTTATTTATTTTATTAAATGCATGTTGCTTTTAGAATAGCAATTTAGAAGCTATTAGAAGCTGAATGCAGTGACTGATCACTACATCCTGCATACCTAAACACAACAATCGCGGCAATTGAGTTGGTTTTTGGAAAGACAGAGCGACTGAATGCACCCCGCACACATTTGGATGCCGGTTGCAGACGTTTAACATCTGTGGAACTAGCATTATTTTGATAGCATTCGCTAAAACGCGCGATTCTAATACCGTGATCAATTGTCTCTGTTGGAATTGCGCGTTTGAATGAGCCAAATAAATGCAGCATTTACAGTCGTCGATTGTCGCTGCTAATAGTAGCGTGTGTACTTTGGCTCTCTTCGTGTGGTCAAATGCTCAGCTCAAGTCATAAAGAGCAGTATCTAATTTCTTCAAATTAGTCATCAATAATGATAGCTCCTATATCTGAAGTTGAATCTGACTCATAGAAATTTAAAGTGTGTCTGTTTCAATGACCCGGCGCCAGCGCATATGACGTAACGCTCCATCTTCCGTACATGGTATACATCTATGGAGACTATGGATCTAGATCTTGTAAAATATTGTGCGAAACGTAGATATGGAGATGGGAGTTTTTCACAATAGCCACATTGTCGCAATTGGCCATATCTTGACACTAAGGTGGCAGTTTGACGATTCATGGGTCGTGATCATCTATCTGGAGATTGTCAGGTTACATCTTCACAAATAGAAAAGTAGATTGTTTATTTAACTTTTTCTAAATTATATACATTGGTGAAGAGATTTCCAGTGACGATACAGTACAAACACAAATTGCTGACATCTTTTGAAATTAGAATAGGCAAATTTGTAGTATTCGTTTTCATAACTCGCTAGTTTAAACAGCCAGAATTATTAATTAATTTTTTAAGGGAGCCCGGAGAGGATAACAGCAACGACAGAACACCACATATATATATGAAGAAGGCGCTGTATAATAATATAAAACTATGTCATCCCCTCTCATAATAATATCAGTGCTTTCAATCTCCACATCTAGAACACCGATTTCCCTATACAACTAATTAAAAACTTACCCACCATCTACCGGTACCCACTCATACAAATCAATAACCTATAAGCCGTAATTAACCTTTCATTTGTCAATAATTACATCCTTAACACCGTGTAACATGCAAATCGTGCGAGTTTTACACAAAAAGGCTTGCCTATGAAATAATAGTATATTTGTTCTCACTAAGCTATACAATGCACATCAAAGTAAAGCGACTTTGCTTTCTAGCATTACATAACCTGCGCGGCTGCGCTAATTAAAAGGTTCACTGGGAAATTCACAAGCTTTAGGGAAAATAGTATTTCTCTTTTTGTCATAGCTATTCTAATTAGATACCGTCGGTAAATATGTTACGTAAAGTAAATATGTAAGGTTTGGGGTCGTGAAGTTTTGATGGTATTGCAAATAAAGCTTACGGATGTTTTGGCTCGTTTGTTGACCTGTGTATGTGTTACCGGTTATGGCATTTCGCCAAATAACTTTCGGTTTTCTTGTTGAATCACTTTTTTACGAATGTGTAAATAGAAACGTAATAGCGTGGATAAAACTTGTTTCGTGGGAAAGAGTGAGTAATAGAGACTACCATAGCGCTGCAAACGTTCTATGCTAATGTTAATAGCAAAGTGATGACATATAGTTTTTTTCGGTTAAACTACAAATAATAAAACGATCGCTTTGTAGCAAAAGAATTTAATAGAAAAGGTTGTAAAGAAATATTTATACTCAATCTTAATGTTTTACTGCCAATACTCGATCCTTCTGTAAGTGTTGCCCTTTAAAACACAGTACAACCAACCAACTCTGCAATAATTCTAACCACAAGCGGCCATTAAAAACAAAACCATTAAACTTTATCAATTCAGATCGCGTATCGCCGATAAATCACAAACACTGCGATATTCGGTTGCAATAACTATGGTAGTAACAGTAGTGTACTACCAGTAGTAAGTGGTGGTAGTCGGTACGCGCGAGGTCCGGCGCATGCGCCGCGGCTATCGTGCGCCCGCGCACTTGCGTAAGGTGCTATTCACAGCACAAGGCATAAGATGTTGGGAGGCTTACATTTCAAAGTGGTTAGTTAGTAAACACAATGCCCTGTACTTTGGGGTTTTCTTCCTTAGTTAAGTAAAATATATAGGTTTACCATAAAGCGATGCCTGAGTGCCGTTTGTCTGAGAGTCCTAGAAATGTATCCTTTAAAAGACCGATAGGCGGGCAACCTTGCGACGATGCTGTAGACTTTGTAGTCGAGTATCCGTCAGATCGTTATCGCAGATGATTCTCTAGGCCCTCCTCTCGACTAACTCGAGCGCCTCTAGCTGGTATTTAGCTAAACCGTCCCACAGATGTGAACAGTATTCCACACACGACTGGACTTGCGCTTGGTAAAGGTTAAACAGCAGCCTTGTCGTAAAATACTATCTGTTGAGGGTGCCCACCTTTTTGGGGATATATTGAGCATATACTTTTAAAATAAAATACATGGCTTGTCATTTACATTAAGACTTTAGTGTAGTTTTCAAATGTCTTTATCTTCTCATAAAATAATATTAGAATACAAAAAGCTCTAATTCTAATTGTACACGCACTAAAGTAAATTATGTAACCATAAGACTTCAATAGTCGATGGTAAGGAGAGCTATGAATATATGGAACTCGCTTCATCTCATACCATAGTCCTCAGTCCCTACCGAATTCTCCCACGGCAGAAATGGTACGTCTCACCTTGGGCATCGGCTCTGCAGAACGGTCGCAACAATTGCCACAATTACAATTAGCCAATTGTTTTCGCAACCTGTTTGTTTGGCTGGGAGACGACGATACCTTTAGGGCTGAGGTATTCAAATTTAGAAGTAAAATCAAAATGATCTTTATTCCAAGGATAAGTAAATTTTAAAGTAATTCTGTTTATCTGTCTGTCTGTTACAATTTTACGGCTAACGTACTGTACGGATCTTAATGATAATTAGTATGGAGGTAGTTCCAGGTCTGAGGAAGGAAATAGGTTACGTTTTATCGAAAGAAAACGCAGGTGGATCCGTGCGCAGAAGCTAGTGGAGTAATAACTTATCCCCAAGGCCCAAATATCATTCATGTTATGACAACCGACTGCCTGTTTGAATACTGTACGCCACAAAATATTAAAAATGATGACTGTTAAAAAGGTCAGGGTTAAAAAGTGACTCTCATTAAACGGACAGTATCAGAAATATCAGAGTTCAATATAAGTTTTGATTGCATAGGTACTTGATTATTTAATTAATTCTTAACACAACTACTCGTACAGTCGGTGTAAGACGGGAAATCAACTCTATATCACGAAATCACGTCTATATTGACAACCACATTTCAGTAGGCTTATAATATGGGACTAAAATATCGCAACGTTGTATCGCTTTTGGGATAACCCTACCGTGAAATATGTAGTGACGTCTAATTGCTTGTAGTATTGTTTCCATACTATCACACATATACAAGGTATTGTAATATACTACACGGTCAGCTCCAAATACCACGTGCGGTCTGACCTCAAACGGTCTCGAATAATGACCCATGGGAGTTTTACTGTCATTATGCAGGGCTATTTTAAAATTTTTAATAACGTCTTAAGGCAGTAGTTTCTATACATCATAAGATACTTTTATTTTATGTTTTTAGAATATTCATTATTCAAATAAATCATAACATTAAAGGAGGTGCTCCAATAGTTAATTAATTTGTACACAACTACGAAAAGCTTAAAAATATATTTTTGAAATATTTACGATGAATCTAAAGCTATATTGCTTTACAGGCGTTTATAAATCTTAATTTACATAACAAAACTAATTGCATAATTAACGCATGGTAAAATTGTTGATGAAACTAAGAAAGCGACAGTAATAAAACTGAATCAACATATTCACTTGTAAACATCAACTTTTACAATACATGCATTAATTTCTTGCAAAGAACTAGTTTAGTAAAGTATATAAATATTATTGTTGGGACGAGGCTTTGGGTGTTCACGTCGACCTCAGTGGGTCTATATGTGATAAAAAAAGTATATAAGGTTTAACATGTAAATTAGCAGAGTACAAAAAAAAGGTCTTAAAAAGTTTTAAATGCGAGTATTATAAAAATGGCCCTGTATATTAAGTTGAGGTTTTTTTCATGTGACTTTTGCGTAATGTTACGTGTACGTGTAGCTTAATGACTGATTGTAAAGCTGCTAATTGTCGTTCTTATGGTGTTATACAATGTGGTGTGAGGTGCAAGTGTTACGATACATTGTATAATGTAATGATAGAGTTTATAATTATTTTAATTGGTGATAGAAAATAATTTGCACCTTCAGTTCTATTAAAAGCTTAACAAAATATTAGATAATTAATTCAATTAATCGTCTTTAAATAGTTGTAGTGTATGTGATTATTTGTTATGAGGTTTTAATTGCCGGGTCGGACAAATGTGTTATTTAGGATTCAACTGTCAGGAATCTCTCAGTACCAGCAGTCTGCAATTGTGGCCGGTGGGTGGCGATAGGCTAAACCCCTAACAAATGAGCTCTAAACATAACTGGTAAAGTGTGGGTGTTATACATCTCTTCCAAACCCGTCTGGGTGTATGCATGATGTTAGTAACTTCAAATTATGCTCGGAAGCCAATCCCTCATTCTTTGATTGCTCTTCAAATAAAATCGACGGATGATTCCACTCTCAATAAACTGAGCCGGATTACAGCTATTAAGATTTAACATGCGTATTGACAGCTTAATAACCAGAGCTATTAAAATGCTTAGAATATAGTTGATGCTTATTTCATTATTATATCAAAATCAAAACCGTTATTTCTTAGATAATTGTGCAGTTAACATAGCTTACACAAAACGGCAATTAATTTAAATGCCTGATGGTTTTGTACTCCTTAAGTTCGTACTAGGACCTCTTATCAATTGGTAGTAATGCGCATCAAGTTTTCACAGTTGGCACAAATAAATTACCCAATTCTTGATTGCGATTGACTGGAAATAACAGGGGCCGTTTTCTATAACATCTTTTCTAAACGTCTCGTCGAAACTAGAGTCTATTGAGTGTCGATAAGATGTGGTACGAGGCTAGGTCATACGATCCCAGTGAGCTGCTCAATATTATGTCAAATTATCGCATATTCAAAGATAATAATCATTTATTGTCATAGGCCCCAGAGGGGGCTTGCACATGTCACAACATATTCTATTCATCAAATAAAATTGAAAATATGCCATGTCTGAAAGATATTCAAAAAAATAATACATAAATGTCTGTCTATCCGTCTGTATGTATGTTCGTTTGCGCATCACTCACAATCTACAAAATCTAAATCATCCACCATGTATGAATGCTGCAAGGCATTTAAAACGTTAGGAAATAAAAAAGTTTATGGAAAATCGCGATAAAATCCATACAATTGTCGTGTTAGTTATGTGTAACAGAAGATATTACACAAGATATTATTATATTGCATATATGGTGATCCAGCCACAGTCGCACCTTGTAGAATTTGGTGTACGTTTAAATCTCATCCTTAATTATCAAACTTTATATCCTAATAGGCTAGGGTTATCACTCGCTGGCGGCCGTCGGAGGCAGTCGCTGCAGCCATTAGATTTACACGTAACCTCGGCATGGCGCATGGTGCATGGAGCATGGAGCTTATCGCCACATATCACATAAATATCAAAGACACGGACGCCAATTACACATATCTATGTGTGTTTCAGGGCTGCCGGGATCTATCGCTAGGGTTAGGGGAATAGGATATTTTCATCGAGTAGGAAAGAATAGAAGATCATAATATAATAAGAACTTAGCTGAAATAATTTAGATTGAATTATGGGCTATAATTGGTGATTTTAAAGTACTAATCTTTCCACCTCAGTAAAATATGCAAAACAGAAAACTGGGCTTAAAATTATTGACCTATAAACGAATAACACCGTAGTTCACAGATGAAGCGATGCATTTACTATTTGAATTTGTGGATTGTTGATAATGTTGATATCCATGCGCTGTAGTTAGAGTTGCCTTTTAACATCAGGTCACGTCCATTCGCTACAATCGTCGCATAAAAAAAATATAATGTGAAACATCCTCGATTTGGCACCAATATTACAAGCGTGATATCAAGACTTTATATTGAAAGTGCAAAATTAGATTCTTTTTCTCTATTTTTTTCGAAAAGGCTATTAATTTAGCGTCAGTATGATACATAGATTTTATATTAAAAAATAATCATGATGACATTTAAGTTTACTTACTTTTTTTCTAACGTAACACACAATATTTTTTAGATGTGTGCCACCCCTGGACCTAGGGCGTGCCTAGTGCGCCTACGCAAGAATCTTCTCACCCCAGATCGTCCGATATGTACTATGCGATATTTTATCGAGTGATCGATCCCGCTTCTCGTTAGACCGTGAGCAGGAAGATTAATAAAATAATTGGTGATATTAACAGCACGAATTGTGGGAGAGGCCAGACAAATCTGGATCTAATTAATATACAATATATCTACTTTCTACAAAGGCTAAGGATGTATAGAGCGTACTTAGACTAAGTCTGAATTTGATCTGTTTAACACAACCCATAAAATCAACTGAGACAATCAATTTCTAAAAATTGGTTTGGCTGCGCTATAGAAACAATTTTTAACTTTTAATGATAATTCAATATATAACTCTTAACGCTTTGTTATGTTAGCTATAATATGCGAAAACTGTTACATGGTCTGTAGATAGTAATTTAGTTATTAACTTAGTTTTTAGAAAGACTGTTTTCCTAAGAAAATAAAATAAATAAAATAAAATAAAAATAAGCTTAGACTGCCATTTCGACGAAAATATAAAAGCAGTATTTTGTTTATGATAAGTCTAAGCTAAATATAGATCTTAGCTTTAACTGAATCATATTGTTTTTTTCTGCCGCTTCTGATTTGATAGAATTATTTCTTCTGGACTTCAGTATACTCTAAAATTGCATAAATATCGTCTTCATTTCGTACAAAAATTTTGACCTATCGTTAAGTTATACAATTTTTTAAGCACCTTGTGAAAATTCGGTTAGATTCGGATTAGTGATGGTACTTCTGACTATTGACGCCATTAACAGTTTTTTAGAGAGCACTAGAGGGTTTGCCAGCTTTCTACCATCAAAACGAGCTGCAAAGCCTTCGTTACACAGTTTTGTAGCACATCAGCTTGCTGTACATAGCCTATTAGCAGAGACATTACTTGTTCATTTGTCGTCGCCTGTCATCTGACAACTATTAGAAATCTCGTATTAGCGTGATTTCTATGTGCCACGAGAGAGTGCTGAAATCGTACATGTGTGATGTTAATATGTTGTATTTAATATTTTATGAGTGAGAAGTTAGAAATTGTCTATTATCATTGATTGTTCCAGATGATAAATTCTATGTGAACAAAATTACGTATTTAATTGGTGGTTAGTAGTTAGATACGGGCGATAATATTATTATACAACGTGCCAATAAAAAAAGGTGCCCTAAAATAAAGGGTGGGTGGTTTCGGTTCGTTCGGGCACAAAAAAACAGAAAAGGCGCCGAATCTGAGGTCTTTAGTTTGTTGTCACATACTACTCATATACCCTAACCGCAAAGCCAATGAGGTAATCGTTTAAAAGGTTTTGAAATTAATTTGTCTTTTAGTCGTTCAGTAACCTGT
Source organism: Hypena proboscidalis (assembly GCA_905147285.1). Taxonomy (NCBI): domain Eukaryota; kingdom Metazoa; phylum Arthropoda; class Insecta; order Lepidoptera; family Erebidae; genus Hypena; species Hypena proboscidalis. Next base: position 1,127,530 of record LR990127.1, read on the forward strand.
CACACTTCGCTCTGTTCACACCGTTACCAAATCCGGCGTGATACTACCACGCCCAGCTGACGGATGACGGAAACCGATAATTTCTCCAATAAATTAACTTTCACCAACGATAATTGCGCCTCAAGACATCCTAAACTATTGTTACGTAAAGTATTACTAAAAAATTATTGACCTTAGAGTTGCGGTTTTTTATATTGTTATGTTAATTTTGTGGGACATTCACTATACGATTATGTACTTACTAAAAATATTTTATAACCGCATCGGTTCCAATATATTTCTAAAACCGATATAGTTTTCTTTAGGTGTGCTTGCCGTCCTTTTAATTTCAATTCCTAATTTCAGTATCCAGTTAGAGCTACCACAGTGGCGATTACTCCGTCAAGCTCCTCTTAAAAAGGGTTGCCAGCTCATTTCGTACAATATAATAATATTCAATCCCGTAAAGCTCAATGTGAATATTTATCCACACTCGTACATAAAACTATATCATATCAATAAAAAGTTATATAATCACATCAACATCAAATATCATTTACACACGCCACTCAAAATACTGGTATCCATAGCACATGTCAAATTGATTAGTAAGTAATTTAAGTGTCAAATACTGACAACTTGCGATTTATTACATAATATTGTATTGAATGAGCCGCTTTAATGGCAGTGAAAGCATTAAAAAAACTTCTTCATTAAATATTTCTTTGTTTATAATATTTCGTGAATCATCTCGACATTAAAAATTAAGATATTTTAGAACTGTATTATATAAAGGGTATATTGTATACGTGTATAAAGAAAGTGGCGTTAATTGATAATGCGTTGTATATTAACTAAAATATAGCTAGCGCCGCGGAAAATAACGATACAAAGTAGGTACCTGTATTATTTCTAATTTATCGATTTGTGAATATTTGTTTTATTGCTCTTTTTACAGTAGTATGCTTACTCGTTTATAAATAAATACAGTGATAGGGAAACAAATAAAGTTGCGTAATAATAAAAAGAAAGGTTACTACGAACCTTGGTATGGGGTGCATCGAATATTTCAACATTTAAATAGCAAATAATAAATGTTAAATACAATGCACTCGATGGTCTAGTAACTGCCTTGATGGTTTAGTGGTTAGTGTATGCCTCTCAGCGCGAAGTCTCGTGATCGATTCGCGTGTTGGGGGAAAGTTCACAATAGCAGCACGGAGTTGGAATTGTGCCCGGTGGATGGCGATAGGCTCAACCTCTATCCCATGGGACCTTAACATTACAGGTGGAATTTGGGTGTTGTAAACCTCTGCCACTCTCTTCTGGGTAATAAAGGCGTGATGTTATGTTATGTTAACTACTATGCATGAACGTTTGCTTCGAAATTGCAGATGCATATTTAATTCCAGGGACCGCATTTAATACCCACTATTTCATACTGTTTGAATAAAAACAGAACCTAAAAAAATGTGTCACAAACTATTATTTAACATTAAAATAGTCAAGTCAGGCAAGATAATATTGTCATAATGACGAAGAAAAGATTGCTATATACTACATTTACATTTATTTACTACATTAAGTTGAAAGTAAAAATAAGTGTCACTTGTATTACAAGCGTCAATTTTCATTCTCACAGGTTTAATGTATGATTTTACATGGATTGTTGACAGGTTTACTGTATAATATTTCTACTGTCACTATCTTATTATGTTATTAAATGAACTCCTTAAAACTGCAAACTCATTTATTTAGAAGTAATAATATTCTGCGACACTCTTGAATCATTATTTATTATAGACACAGTATTTTTGTTGAACTGTGAATGTTGTGATGAGTTATATTAAATGTAATTGACGCCCATTAAGAATATGAATGCCTTTAAACTTTAATCCATGCTAATAACATAGGTAAGTTTACGTAGCAGTAATCTTTTTATATAAAATTATGTTGTAATACTAGAGTGAAAAAGACGTTGAAAAAAAGGCATTGATTTAGCATATGATCAAAACAGGTTAAAAATATTCAAGATCGATTATCTGAAGTAGTGTTGCCCAAATTCAGTCTTGGTCTTGCAGTCTTGGTCTTGTTCTTGCATTTTTGCAAGGCCAAGACCAAGACCAAGACCGCCTAATTATAGCAAGACCAAGACCAAGACTAACCGTGCAAGATTTAAGCAAGAACAAGACTAAGCCTGCAAGACTCTTGCGTCTTGCAGCTTGGACTGAGCGCCGTTTCACGGAGTAGGTAGGTATAACATTTTGGGGTATAGGGTATAGGTACGCATAGGGACTCTATGAGACGCAAAAAAACTGTTTTAAAAAATATGAAAAACTGGACCTATGCGCATTAATATTTCCGTACTATTAAATCAACATCGTTATCCATTAATAATTCTAAACTACCGCCATCAGCACTCGTGGCGTCATTTCCATGAACCCTACCTCACACAGTCCTCGGAGAGTCCGATGCGCTAATGTGTCGGCGCGGGCGCACAAAGAAATGAGACATTACATTATTCTGTGACATTACACAAAAACAGTGGCACATGACATGCAGTTACAGGGTTAGGAATGTTGGCCCATTTCCGACATTACTGTTGTTATTTTGTTATATTTTTGGTCATTATCTTGAGGAGGAGAATGGATTACGGTTTTATTATGGTTTGGGAATCGGGAAGCAAATGTATTAAAACTTCATAATCAGCAAAAACAGTAAGTAAATATTAGTACCTATGACAAAAAAAATAAAGTCTTGAAATAAATCATCATTTCACTAATTTGCGTGTTTGACCTATGTACTATAACTCTTTAAGATACGATGAGATTGTAATGTTAAGTAACCAATAAGACATCGATTTAAAAAGAATTTGTCATAAATGCAGCCTGCACTTAACCCATGTTTCATTATTACTTTTTAAGTTTCGCGGTAATGTTATTGGCCTGCACTTACCATTTATCTACAGGATCTTCCAAAACATGATGTCTGCTACTGAAACTACTAGAGTAAAGTAATAGAGTAGCATCACTTGGTAGTAAGAAATTAAAGGTGGTCGTATGACATGTATGTACGTCAGAACGGACCACACACTATGCTTCAGCAATAATATTCCTTGCAAGCTGTTATTTAACTATGCATACAAGCCATTAAGATTTCATCTTAATAGGAGCAGTCATGTTATAATAAAAAGAAATAAAAAATTGCATTGTCGATTAAGATATGAGTAGAGGTGTGAATTATAAAAATAAAGTTTTTACCTGTATTAAATGACTATCACACTAACCATAGTATGTCTTAAATATAACCTTGATATTTTGACTTTAATGTCTGGAAGATTCATTGTCATAACGTTATGGCCAAAATATCCCAAAATACTAAATCTGCACTTTTTAAAACTGGCAAACATCCAGATATGGGCATTCCGAAATATAGGCTTTTGGGTTACCAGTGTTTGCCGGTTTTCAAAAGTGCAGACTTGCCACTACACAAAATTTGAAGCCAACGCCTTTAAAATGATAATATCGATATCGTAGAGAACAATTTATATACAGTATTCTAGTATTTTCTCCATTTTAAGACCTTAAGATAGTTACTAAGCTCGTTCATTTGGACAGTGTTATGTTGACGGCGAAATAATGTAGTCAAAGAACTACGATGGTCTCTAAAGGTTATCTCGCTCATTTTAAAAATGTCCCTTTCGTCGCCATTACCCGATTCCAGTAACGCGTTATTATCAGAGCATCAGCTACTATTTGATGCGCTTGCGCAGCCCGCGGCCATTACCGTCATCCCGTCAACGAATAAACATAAAATAAATGAGTTGTGTTTATGTTTTTGTTTACGTTTCATTTTATGTTGTGTGTTGTGAATAAAAATGTTTTTCTTTTTTTTCAGGTGTTATCTGTGCGGATTGGATTGTTATTTGTGAATAAAATTGTAAGTGTTTTTAAATTATACCTATAAGTTTTATTAACACATATTTTACACGCCAAATGTAATAATGTCATAACTATTACTTTTTAAATGTATAAACAAAAAATAATTATTTTACTCAGCTTTATTAATTTAGTTAATTTAATATTCTTATAACTTAAGCTTCAGTAGTGTAAATTATAACAATAAAAAACATTTCACGCAATAGCATGCATTTAATCATCAGAAATGTATTCAGAAGTGTTGAATGATATATGATACTAACACACATGCCCCACACCATGGAAATGACAGCCGCTATAAAAACATAGAGTAGGCGCTTTCCTCTCATTAAGATTTCCCCGGATTCCGTACCGATCTATGTCAATAGTTATACAGATCACTGCACTTCATTGGACGTATGTATAAGTAATATTTTTTGTTGATTGCAGCACTAATGTATGATTTAAATTATTGGGTATGTGAGTATACTATTAATTAAGTATATCGTGTTGATGATATCGTTTGTTAATTCATATACGGCTTTGGTTAAATTATATACAATAGTTAACAATTAAGCTCATAGTTAATTTACTCTGATTAAAGATCAATAAGAAGGCTAATCGTTTATCTTTACGTTGTGCATGATTGATCGAAATCTTTTCGTTCAAATTAGTTACTTTTTATGCTGAGTAATTTATATAGTGTATGTAAAAATAGTACAACTCCTCTTAATAATCCACTCAATTTAGCAAAAAAGCAAGATTAAATTGCTTTTAAAAATACTAATTCCATTATTCCAATCTGTTCTTTTACACTTTTTGTCTGCTTTACACCTTGATGCTGTTCTGTCTGCCGATTCGCTTTATTATATTTTCCACACAAGGGCATTTCGATTCACCAATAAAATACAAAACTATTGCACACATACACACACCCAATAACCTTGACACTTAAAGATACAGTTTACACTGCATAATAAGTAAGTAGGTAGTACATACAAATACCTACCGCGTGCGTTGCGTTTTAAACAGAGTACCGACAGCTACTGATCAATCTATAAATTTCCAGTATAACATGGTCTCGCGTTGTTTAGGTTTCTCGTGCAATGCAAGCCCACATTATACTGGTAATGTATAGGTGGATCGGTAGCCGTGTGAAGAAGATTTCGTAATTCTGCACATTTCAATGTTACTGCTGCGTAAACTGTTTAGTATTTATTTTCCTCTCGTATTTCCTGGAAAATAACAGCTGAGTAGAGTTAACTATCATGTTTTCTCATAAATAAATTATAATAAATTAATTAAGACTTCATAAAATATCGATTATAACGATCGATATCGAACGATCATAATACTTACCATAATATATCGAATTGTTTTGTATCCCAAACTCTTCACATGACAATGCAAGTTATTTGGTTTTCGTCAACAGCTTACAACACATACGCACTATGCTGCGCACCGTTATTTCGGAGCTTTCTATAATAACGCAATAATTAGGTATGTTTATATCAGTTTATGTTATTCCAGCTGGCCTTAGGGCTGTATTGTACCCAAGACCTTTCAGCCCTTTGTCATAAAACTCATTACGCTATCTGACCTGGTTAAGTCATAGCACATTTAACTTAAATCAAATCATTATCTAACTGCATTCAAAAAGGAATGCTAATCCCTTCACATTTCCACCTGCAGCCCACCTCCGCCCTGCGCCTGCGCCGGCAGACGTCGTCAATTGAGCGTGGCATCGGTAATGGCGGAAAGCGCTGCTTCCGCTGACGACAGATGCCGTTTTAATGGTCAGACTCACTGACCATAGCTAATACGAGACTACACTGTTGGTTCTCAACGTTTGGAGTTGTGACCTCCAATGGCAAATATTTACAATCTCACATAACAATTTCGCTGAGAGCATGTCAAAACGAAAGACATGATATTTATTGTGCTACTCCAATGGTCAATTGTCACTTTAAAGACAGGTACTAAATTCTTGTGTAAAAATTCAATAGCTCGAGGCCAACTAGGTCCATAATTGATACTACACCTAGATTAAGAACTATGTAAAATTATGGAGAGCAATAAAGACTGAATACTGCCCTTTGGAAACTGATTTTGAGTTATGTTTTCGAAACATTTTATTTAAATGTTGCCTTTAAATTCAAGTTAAAAATATCATAAACAAATACCAAACCTGGCTTAAGGTGGTTACTAAATATATTCATTCGAGGCAAAGAGATTGGAGGTCTTCCTCTGCTTTCTCTGGTTCAAGATTATATAATCTTTCAATTGGATAGTGGTCAATGTGCATCAATTTGTATCAACAAAACTATGTGACCCACAGTTTGAGAACCATTACTTAAAGGGAATGGGTCGACGATCGCCGACTTTGCATTTATTTGTTGAGATTTAAACGCTTAGCACAATGTGAAGACATTAATGCTTTATCTCGGAATGTGGTTGTATGTTATACTTTCGTGGAGATTAACCTTCATAGCGTTTCTTTGACCTAGATAGAAGGATGGGACCAGAGGTCAAAGGTCTAAAAGAAATGTAAAGTTTTATGATTATTCCGGTTTTTAGGAAAGTTTCTTTGTAAAGTACGACTTTTCTTATTTTAGTTGTATAAATATTATGATCTTTGATAAAACTGTGAAATTGTTTTTCTTTTTATCTTGAAACCTATTAGTACAGGCGCTCTTTACTGTATTTTTTACTTAAATTCAATAATCCACATACCTCTTCGCTGTATTCTTTTCTAATTGTAAATGAGTACATACTTCATCGGAACCTTTACTTATCAACAACATTGAAATCATGAAGACATAACACTATTCCAAACCGCCCATCAAATCAATGATTGCGTAATATCGCTCCAAATCGATTCCCTATTCGATGATTACCCACGTTACCCATGTATGGTGTGATGATAAAGCCGCGTTCACTGGCCTCTGCTCAGCCACGGTTGCACCAAACATCCATAGTTACGGTTTTATTATTCTCGTATTTCCATCTCTCTGTCTCACTCAATGTTTGATCGGAACAGAGAGATAAAACGATGTAGCTTAGAGTTAAACTTGAGCTCAACATGATGGTGAAATCGACGCTAAGTTTAGTAAACACGACCAAATCGGTAAAGCCGCAGCTTAACTTAAGTATACTCTGGTTGGTTTATAACTTTATACTATTACGAGGTGGCCCCATTTTTTATCAATTTGTGGTTAAACGTGACTATCTTTATACACGTATTTCTTGCTGTAATTTTTATTCAAAATGTGTTTTGTGGCATTTTGTAAATCATATTTGGCACAAATATTATTTTTGTAAGATATTTTAGGTTAGAAACTGGTAGGTATTTCAAGAAGTTATTGAACGATCTAGTTTTTTTTGTTGTTGTTATATTGTTATATTTATTGATTTATCCTTTAAATGTTCATTAATTTATTTTTTAATTCATATATAAATCAAATTGACGGTGATGTATGAAGAATTGAAGAATATTTCTGCTAGCCAGACAAAAAGACATTTTAACATTGAACTTCAAGGAGACAATTTCCACCATAACTAACCAAAACCGTATTAAGCTACTTCCTGCTAGTGTAATCTCAAATTCCCCAGTGTAATCTCACTGGTAATACGATATGAGATCGGCGACAGATACCTCAGACGGCAATAGACGGCGATCGCTGCGTGCGCGCATGCGACGTTGCACATCTTCAACGATCGTACTTCACACGCTGGACTATGGGAAATGATACAGAGTTATCTTTCCAAAGTAGTCTCGTTTCACATTATTTCAAATGTCTGATGAAAATGTTATGAAAAGAGATATCAATGGAAAAGATCGATGCGACTATTTTATAAATATGTTCTCCAATTTGTCCCATCTTTTAAAGTGCAAATTGAGAGCTGAGTGATTGAAAATATTATATAAAAAGGTATGACTCTGCCTGATCTTAACTACAGCTTTCCTCACTAACCAAGAAAGCCGTTATACTATCACGGATGATCAAACACCTGTCTTCAATAGCTCTGCCGACGAGTTGCAATAATTTATGCTTATTGAATATAAAAATATTTGAATAAGTAATAAAACATGCATGATAGGTACAGCTTCACATCAACCTATACGTTTGCAGGATAATATGGTTTCGCATTGTTTAGGCGTACACTATAACTAGAAATGTAAGGGTTGATGGCTAGTCATGTGTACATGCAAGCTTTCTTTTCTCAATATTTCTCTTTATAGAAGCAAAAGCATAGCCATATGCTGAAATGGAATAATGTGTAAACGGTAATGTTATGGACTGCTGGTTTAGCTAATACGTTTATTGTTCTTTGTATTTTTAAAAAGAAAAATTTACGTAGACATAACTGATACTCACTTTTGTTTCGTCTTGAAATAACTATTAATTCTATATAATTAATGAACTTCAAACTGAATCTCATACTTAAGTCTCGGTTGATAAGATGCATTATACAACAGAAATTAATAGACTGAAAAGATCTACTAACATAGTAGAAACATTGTTGCTAATTTCCCTAACATATATACTTTTAGGCGTCGGAATTATCAAAAATCAGTAGACAATAGAAACGCTCCACTGAGATTAAGACGCTATGCATGTGTGTGAAGTTTGCACACAGACATGTTAACGACGTAGGTATATGTAATGTTAAGTGAGTGTTGTATATTGCAAAAAAGTGGTAGTATTTGTCATATCCAGGATCAAAAGTGTGTAACCTTTTGTTTTTACCATAAAGGGCGGAAAATAATAATGAAATATTAATAAATTTTCCTTGCAGCTCCGTAAGTACGCACTACCTATTTGGCTTGTATTCTTTCCACGTGTGTGTGTGTGTGTATCGAGGCTTGACGCACAGCTTCTGCGCCACGCTCCATTTCCTGGCGTTGCACAAACGGACAATGGTGCCAGTGCGCCAGTGGTGTGTGGTGTGCTGTGGAGCTACTCCACATGTGTTCTGGCGCGGTCACTGCTACTGATCGCCATTGTTTTGTATAATGATCTAATGAATTAAATACTCCTGTAAAGCAACTACTAGTAATAGATTTGCCTTCAAATTCTGCCAGTTTCTTTCGCTAGGGGTAAGAGGGAGTCTCACAAATGACTAATTGTGAACAGGACGGGGACGGGAACCAAAACTCGCGAAATTAGAGTGACAGTATACTTTATGGATGACCCCTAATAAACGACAACATGATGTTTAACTTGCATGACATTGATAAAATTTCATACATACATATTGATGTATGAAATGCTGCTAAGATCAAAAACTTATAAAAAGTGTTATTAAGATTTCAGTCAGGTACTAAAAACATAAGACACGATCATTAAGTCATTCTAATTTAGTTAATCTACCATTATAGTCGTCATTTTCGTTTAAATACTTAGTTTAACACGTAAAAGCTACTAAATCATTTTCTCGTCAATACTCCATTCATCAAAACATCATTAATAAATGTCTGGTTTGACTAGTCGATGGTCGATGGTCTCAGTCTATGAAATACACGTGTAGTTGGGAAAGTACCAGCTTTTCACTTTCAACCTAAAAGTGGGCATGTATGAAGGTAAGGAGATTGTTTTCTAGGTAATGAGGTTCCTTTGCTTTCTATATTTAAGTGAAAAGAATATTATTTTAAATGTTAACGATATCTAAGGTAGCCCTTGATTCTTCATTATGTTTAAGTCGTTGAAAGTTTACGCACTTAGAATGTCTTTTCTGAAAGCCACAGTTTACAAATTGAAGGAGTTAAATCTTACTGCACTATATGGCTGGAAAACTGAGTGAAACTGTCGAAACCAAAACAAATTGTTTATCAGAATAAAATATAAGTCACGATACAAGGCCACCACAAATATGTGCTGTCTAGAATCTAACCACAAAGCGACAACCAATACATTGTGCTAGTCATTTTAATGCAAAATCAATTTCACCTCGGCGAAATGAGCAACATACATTTTCTAAAGACTAATTCATTAAGTATAGTGATGTAACGATACCAGTTTTATGAATAGCTACGTATATTAAATTGATCTGTGTGATTTATAAAATACAAACAGACATATTTTATAAGTATTTTAATATAAGGCGTACAACAACAACCGATCGACCAATTTCATTCTCAACTCACTAACGAGGATTAAAATTTATAGGACGAAGTGAGGTAATAATAAATAAAATACGATTTTTTAAATAAAATGTTGGACCAATATCTGTCTATTCTCTTCGCTTAGGGGGAACAATTGCTTGGCTGTTTAGTGAAACTTGCATAAAAATGCATGTTTATTGGCGCCCATTTTTTCAAATTATTATAAAAAAAATTTAGTTTGTATGTAACTCAATTTATGATTTAAATAATTATGACAAAATGGCTACCAACTAACATGTATTTGATATGATTTGTCTTAAAAATAGATAAAAACTTAATGATATTAAAGTTAGACCCATGTTACGTTGGTATGAAAGCACGGCGCTCGCTCTACCCTTAATGCAAATATACGTAATGTTACATAACATCAGCATGGCTTACGATTAGCTATCAACATTGCCATTCCAGCCCTGCATTTTCATCGCGATACGTCTGCTGCGATAACTATCTATCTAATCATTTATTGGAAAAGTGAAACTTACTTATTAATAAAGACTTTTCTTATAGTTTACCTTATAGGCACCTGTTATAGTTGATTTTTATTAACTTAGAAAGTCGACGTTCGAAAGTCGTTTCAAGTCTTATCAAATGGGAGTATGTGGTGCAAAATTATGTGTGGAACTTAGTGCTGTTCTATTAAAGCCTTTATATCTCTGTAAATAAGGTTGTTTAGGAAGTTTTTGAGTTGTTTAGTTCGTGTATTTTGGTTGATAGTGACAGTGATTTGGCCGGACAAGGCGGTGTTTGTTTTTGTGCGGTAATAGAGCATTGATCGTTCGTCGATCGTTCATAATAGTAATACAAGTCCATTGTTAAGGCTTCGACGCAAGTTCTTATCGGACTTTGACTTTGAAAAGTGAAACTTAATAACCAGTTGTATTACTGTTAGTTCTTTTTGTATGAATGTGATGTTGATTTGTAAGATAGAGGTTTTTATTTCTAATTTATCTGTTTTTTTTATGTGGTTAACTTTATATTAGAGTGATAGAACCTGCAAAGCAAAGTCCTATTCATAATTAATGAATATTGATTCATTAAAGTATGTATTAAATTGAAAAGTCGTATAAATCTTCAATAAACGTTATTATACAAAATAAACATCGTGAATTTAAGAGCCTCGATAAATCTAAGATGACCACTTCGCGTTGCTATGATAATTTTTAAATAAATATAATAAAAATAATAATTTATAATGGTCTTAGGTGCTCACCTCGAATAGTGTGATTTGCATGTTATGCTGCTTGACCCACTAAATACAACCTCCATGGTTTTAGAGCGAGCAATGTGTGTGAATGTTTATTTATTTTAGGCATATTTTAGTTTTATTGAAGCTTTGTGGTTTCGATTCCAAACTTGTCATCGTAAGGTATGCTCAGATTATAACTGTATGCAAGAAAAACTTATGTAATGTATACTTAATTTTAAAAGTTTTTAACTTTGTGTTGTAGCTGTTTACCTGCGCCTAAAAGAAGAGCTTTCAAAGTGGCTCGTTTAGTTAATAGACTTAGCCCCAATTCGACAGTATAAGCATATAACACACATAAATGAAAGAGACAGCTGTGTTCTTTTTTAAAATGTTATTTGTGTCACTTTTAAATTCGGTCAGGTTATATTTTATGGGTCGTCTAAGATCTATCCGGAACCTCTGAAATTGGCAGGTGAATAGTAGCTTTTTAATTAGAAACTCAATTCGATGTGCAACATAATGTGAAGGTTAACTAATTTACGGACCGTATTCTCCAATAAATTCTCTACAGTCAACTAATGGGTTTACATTAAAATAATAATAATTATGTATGTTAGTCTAAGGTATTTATGTATATGGGCCTTTGATGCCTGCAACAAAAAATGATTTGATTTGATTTGATTTTGATTTATATTTTCTATTTACTTATGCATAGAGAAACTTTCAATACCCAATATTTCAATATACTTTAATCAAGCAAACACATTGTGCCAACCATTATTCTAAAACACACGGAAGAAACAGCCAAACATGATGTGGTTTCAAACAATATGCTCATGGAAAGCTAACCAACAATGTTTTACGATAAAAGGCACCATAACTCAAGAAAGTATTAGTTTCTCTGAGCTTAGAAATGCGCAGTCACCCTGCGGTTTGCTGAATAGCCGTATTACTGAGTATGGGTTACTAATAATGCGCTGTGTTTAATGTACGAGCAAAGCAACGTTTCTTGTGACCAGAAATGAATCTAACATCTCTAACAAAAAGTTTTTGACAACCTATCAGATTGCTTGGTTCTTGCAAACTGCTGTCATAATAGGGATGATGACTCATTTTATTTTTATATGTAATTGAAACACCCTTCGATATTAGAAACATAATTAAAAGAATTACTTTGATATCAAATATAATAAGATAATATTATTTTAATTTCACATTAATTATAGACTCGCCTAAACGTTCGAAACAAGCGGCTACAATGGCGTGACGTCACGCTTGGGTGTTTTATATGCAAAGTATTTCAATGAATTTTCTTTGATAAGTATATGAAATATTGCGTTTATGAAAATGGTATGATTACTATTTTTGTATATCAGTTATATTTTATTGTTTGTGTACAATACATAATTAAATAAATTAATAATCAGGAAATAAGTTACATTTATAGTATAAAACTAAAAATTATTTATAAATAAAAATATTTTGTTAAAGTATCCTATATTTTACTTGCTCATTGACTGATATCGTTTGAAGTTAGAGACCCGTTTGGCGGAGTGAGAGAAAATAGCCAATTAAGCATTTACTATGTTTGTAAATAGAATTAGCAGTTACTTCTTCTTCTTCGTCGCGTCGATGGCTGAGTAAAACTCCACTCCGACCCGAGCGACGAATTGGCTAATCCTTTCACCACGATGCATGGCGGGTCGGAGTGGAGCAGTTACTTATTTTATTTGTCTTTGAGTTTTTGTATCTGTGATTTAATATTAGGGAAACAATCATACTTTAATTAAATTATTTATTTATTTACCGACAATTGTCGGATAAGAATAAAATGTTAATACCAATGTCTACGTCTTTCCTTCCGTTTAAAACATTTCGCAATACACAAGCGGGCTGCTTATCCCGGTATCAGAGAGAGGCGTGACGATATTAAACAATTCCATTCACTACGAAAGCACAACCATGCGGACTTCGTTGTATTAGCGTAAGGGGACTTTCTACACACAATATTAAGTAAACACTTTGTATTACGATTTCTCTGCTTGGCGATTGTTTGAGCTATAGTTTGTCATGTATTGAAAGAAGGGCGAGTATGTATTTGTAATATCTATTAGGAAGTATGCAAAATGATTTCTGTTGTAAAGCTTTGTGTAAACAATATATTATTTGTAATTTTCATCGAAACTAATCACTGCCACGATGGTCTTCGATCGTGGCAGTGATTAGTTTTTTTTTTTTTTTTATTTATAAAAAAAAACATTACAAAGTAACATTAAAAACTACAGCGAATGCAACATAAATCCGAGAGATTTTTCCGCGCATCCGATTCATCGCAAGACGATAAGCGTACATATACACAAACATTACACTACAATTATTATTATACATTACATCACAATACCTACTTTTTAACGAGATAGCTAGAACATTACAATCACTCAACCATTGAATGCAGGCTTAAAAATAGCAAAAATTTAACTAAAACGAAATATAGTGTGCATAAGTGGGTATATTGAAAAAAAATCCGTATCATCGATCTATTGGTGTGGAATAGTGTGAATGTTGTTTACGTTTCTGTGGCGCGTCGTCATCTACTGATATTCACAGGATGTTCATTAGTTGGAATGATATTATGATTTAATTTTGTTGTGTTTATTTTTTAGGTAAGTACTGTTTTGATTTATTTTTAGTTGAAAACAATTTTATGTTTTAATTGTTATTCTTATTATTATTTTTTCTTTATGTTAACTGTTAACATTAAGTATTAAGCTAAGTTTGTTTAATACTTAAAGTACTTATTTTATAAAGTATGATTTTAATTTATGTTTTAAATTATTGGGTTTTATTTCTTTTTTGAGGTTTTCTGGCAATCTATTTATGAGGTAGGGTATAATATAACACAGGCGGCGTTTTCCATATAGGTTTTGGAAGTTAGGTATTACTAGTTTTTGGTGAGTTACATTGCGTGTTAATTTAGAGTGAGTAATATTTATTTGTAAGTCGCTATTATGGAAATTTTCTATTAGTAAAGAATATTTTAACTTTTCATGCACTGGCATGATTTTACAATTATTAAATAATTAGTAGTTAGGGAACGTTCGATTCCCGGGTCGGGCAGAGTGTAATTTGTCAACTTTCCGTCAGGAAATTCACAATAGCAGCACGCACGGAGTTGAAATATGCCCGGTGGATGGCGATAGGCTCACCCCCTATGTCATGGGACCTAAACTTAAAGGTGAAATGTGGTTGTTGTACACCTCCGCCTAACCTTACTGGGTAATACAGGCGTGTAGTCATGTTATGTGTTTTTTATCAAAGTTGGCCGTGATAGTTATATTTGTTTTTTCAACATAATGCAATATTAATAGTAAACATGTAATGTATGTATAGTCCAGTGCTAAAATGATCAAATGAGCAAATTATTTCCGGGAAGAAAAACAGCAAATACTTCCAATTCCGTAAATTTCATCTACATTTCAGAAACATGTGTCAAAATTATAATGATAATTTTACAGATTTAGATATATTTGCCATGCGCGCTAACGTATTTAGAACTACATTAATAGAAAATATCAAGCAAATTAAGGAATAACTGGAGGTGTTCGCATTCTTGGCCTATTGTTTGCATTTCTTTTCTTCTTATTATTTAATTTTAAGTTGCAAAAATGTCACCAATTTTTCACTTATATTTTGTGGATAACGTTGTGAGTGCACATTTAATCACTGTTTAATTTGTTAAATTTTTGAATTTACTCTTAATGTTGTAACTGTTTGTTTATCCCTAATAAATAAAATAAAAAAATAAAATAAAATAAAACATGTTAGTTCTAAATTAAATAAATAAATATCTCACAACTTACAAACAACGCCATCTAGTCCCAAACTAAGCAGAGCTTGTATTTTGGGTACTAGAATAACTGATATTAAAACATATTATATACATTTCTTTGGTAAATACAATACATACTTATTATACATAGTTATAATTCAATCTCAATGAGAATTAAAATAACGTTTTTTTTTCTTTTTATTATAAGAAATCAATTATTAAAATTATGATATCTTATTTACATTACAACCTAGCCTATCAAGACTAATAAAATTACGTGACGAAAAAAATTTCCGGCCACACTCATAGTCTTGAACATTTAATTGACAGCTATCGTTTTACCTGTAAACAAGTTAAGTATTATGTACTACTATTTATGATACTCATTTCACTTGAACAGAAACCAACAAAGTCAATGGTAAAAGCAATAATAATGTAATCAAATAATTACCTTTAATCCATTCTTGTTACGCAAAGAGTCACGCTATCTCCTGCGTGTGCGCCATACCAATTCTACCAATATTCATAAAAGCACAAAAATTGTTGTTTGTGATGTTTGCTTGCTGTTAAATAAGAATTATTGCTCAATACTTAGCATAAGACCACTAGCTAGCATTATAACGCAGTATTTTCATCATAAAGCTATAAAATGTCACATATTATCTGTGAAAACTTTTAATTGGCCTTCATTTTCATATTATCTCTTTCTATTTTATCATATTAGCTGTAAGTTTTCCTAAAATTTAAAAAAAAAAAAAAATATCTGCAACGATTTGTCCGTAAAAACCTTTATTTGGATCTTCAAATCTACTTTGTAATTCTCGGATGCGCTTATGAAATATATATATATAAAATTTAAATAAAAAAAAAACAAAGTATACTTACTTACTATTTATTTGTCTATATAATATAATAATAACCAAACCATCTTAGTTTGGTTATTATTAAGTATATATACGAAAAAGTGACTTTATATACCTAGTTTATAAACTATCTGTGCACCATATTTTTGTGATAGATTATTTATTATTAAACAATTAAACATTGACGAAAATAATTGATCCTAATAGTTATATCCTCCTCCTAATATTCCAGTTTTCGTCTTTACAATTCAAATGTTTTAAGTGAAACAGACTGGTTTAGTAGTACGGAACATCACAGAGCCTGTGGTCCAAGTATCTTAGATCTGAGCCCAATTTCCTAGCATCGGATTTCTCTGCAGCTATTGTTAGTTTCCTCGGACAATGGTCGCTGCCATCTGATAGTACCACTGGTTGTGATGACCACTGATATTAGATCTATTTGGTAGCGACTAGAATTTTACTATCTTAGTAAGTATATCAGAGGGTTATAAATTGAATATTCATATAGCACTTGAATGTATTGCTCGTCGAGTTTAAACGTTAATCCTCATTTGTTAAGTTTAGAATCACACGTTATTTTGTGACATATTATTATTACAAGAAAAAGTAAAAAACTGACATGTATAAAGAATTGTATTGTATTTTTTTTTCGTAAAGGATGCGTTTTAATTCTACTCTGAGATAAAAAGCCCGTATGTATGTGTATGTAAAACCTTTTAAGCATTGCGCGAGAATTACTCGAGAATTTTTCGTTGCAATAACTATGTATATTTATTAATTTTTTTTTTTTTTTTATTTATTTATTGTATTGTATTGTATTACTAGCTAGAGTACTCCATTGACAATTTTATATTAATATATCTCAAAGTTTTGGTAAATCACACTGTGACACCTTATAAATCCTTTGACTTTGTACAATCACCTTTGGAATTAAACTTGCAAAATAACATCCCTTAAAACTCGTAGCATACCGTAGTGCTAAGCGTAGCAGTAGATCTATTTATTAATTAACTAGCTTTTGCCGGCGACTTCATTCACGTTGAATTCGTTGTATTAAGTAGTAACTGCTCCCGCGCTTTGACCCGCGTTCAACTTTACTGCTCCGCTCCCTTGGAGTTTAGAGTAATGTTAAATATCTAAATACTTTATTGAAAGTTAGACTATCAAACACACAAGTAATTATTCAAATCCGATCCCGTAGTTGCCGAGATAAGTGCTAACAAATAATCAAAATTACTTTCTCCCGCGGTTCTGTCCGCGTGGTAAGTACATCAATAAAAAGAAGTATTTTTTTTCAAAATCGTTCCAGCCGTGACGAAGATTAGCCGAAAAAACAGACAGACGGACAGATAAAAAAATAAAACTGTAGGTATCTTAAACAAAGTTATCGTGCAAACAACTATACCTGCTGGACAAAACATTGTTATTTTGACAGTAAAAACAGACAACTAATTATTTGTATTAAAGATGCCATTTGTAACCTTATAATATAGTTATACCAGTTCGTGCATCGCGTCAGTCACCACCGTCTTGCACCGAATTGCACCTTTAAGGTTTCTGTGCCTGATTTGTCGCCTGACATGTTCAAAGTAACCCATATTTCCATATTCAATCAAGAAAGCTTTATCACGAGTCGTACCAAACAAATAGTATTTTTGTGAGCCGGTATCGGCATAGTTTGTAAATGTGAAGGTTTGGTCAACATTTCACGAACTCGCGCCAATAGCCGCGCCTGCGCACCTATAGCGAGTGTATGGTAGGGCTGCCCAAAAGCCCTTGGTTTACTTAATGTACCGGCCAGATGATTTATATGTGTAAATTTGACAAGCTTTGAGAATTTGGCTAAGTGTTTTAAGTGAATTCTGTGGTGAATCTGCATATAGCCTTCAAATTAATTTCAGGTGGTGACTTTCCATAAATACCTAATAGAACAATTTGTGACGTTGAACAAATAAAGGAAATCGGAGCAATTTATTTTTAATTAGCCATGCCTGAATCACATTTACACAAAATATTATCAGTATAGATGCATCGTGTTATGTCACCGTTATTTATGTTTGTTCAGCATAATATTCATTTCTCGTATTTTACGGCACGTGTTTTAACACTTTCACCATTCGCGGCAACCCTATAAAAGTTTGGTGTTAAATATCGACCGAGTTGTTTATCGATAGTAAAGCGTGAGTGTCAAATATTTGTGTCAACATTCAATATTATTGGGGCTCGTATTTGGATAGGATTTCGGGAAAACTGGGACATTGGATCTTGGAAGTATCTTTAACGATAATCAACAAATGTATTTATGGTGGTAATAGCTTTTGTATACCAGCTCATATACTTTTTAAAGCACAATTACTTTAGGGACCGTCCGCCAGAGTTCTTTTAAAGTTCTTTTCCCGAAATTGTTCTTCCTAACGATTTGTAATCCGAATGATCACTCTTCCTAAAATTTTTCATCCTAAAGTTTTTATTCATACCATTTGTAGTGCTACCGGTGTTGTTCATAACACTCATGTTTCCGAAAATTGTTATTACTAATATCATTAATGTAAATACATTTAAACTCCTCCTTTTTTTTATCAGAACGCTTTTATCCCTAAACATAATGGATGGTATTTAAAAGTGCTTCAATTTATTCCCATATAATTTAACTAATTTTGCCTTTGTTCCACCAAATATACTGAATGTGCACCAAAATATGTTCACTAACATATTTCATAGTGAGCACCTATTTAAGAACTGTTGCAAATTTGTAAAAATAGTACTACACTTATTTTAAAAACAGATTGATTCTATGTGTTATGTCGCAGTTCTAACCTAACCTACTACTTTACCCATAGTTGACCTATGCTATAACTATAGCTTTTATTTTGTGTAACAATCAGATTACACAAAATAAAAGCTAAAGATTAAGACAGTAAAGATTATGACTTTGAATAATAGTGTAAAAGATGGTTATGCTGAAAAAATATAGGAAAACTAATAAAAGTACAATAGATGTTTATTGCTACCGACATTAGGAAGTTGAATGCTTCGAATTATGAACATTAGTGACAGAGTAGTTAGGAATTGTAATTTTTAGGATGAAAAATGTTAGGAAGAACATTTTCGGATTTCCAATTATCGGAGTTGAAACTTTAGGTGAACTTTGGTTGGTGGTGTATAATCATTAATCATCTACACATTATCTGTTATTTTTGGGTCTCATGTGAGTCTATCGATATTTTAGGACACATTTTCCAGAATCTAAGGAATTCCTAACGGAAAATCCTAAATAACGCTTACGCCCGAGATCGGAAACCTCACGGTCAGCAGCCGCAAATTAGACCACTAGACCACTAGACCACAAAATTTTATTTTTTTAATGTCATGGTCTTATCTATTCGATAATAAGTTAGAACATTATCAACAATTCCCCATATGAATGGCTGCGTGGGTGCCCATAGACTGGTCCTAACACTTTCTCGAGTGGCCGCGCTGTGCCTCTGCTTTCTACGTATAGGTACGTTCTCACGATGGCCAGAAATGGCCAGTGGTCCAGTGGTCACTGGCCAAGAAAGTAGGTTTTATTACTCATGATTATGTGGTCTTTGTCGTTATTTATTTGTTTGTTTGTTTAGGTTTACGAACTGGCAACAATTCATAATGAATACAGTAATGTGATAGCGGTGTCATAGACGTATTAGTCCTCATTTTCTATATATTTAATTAATCGTACGGTCTCAGGTTCAATCCCCGGATCGAGGTAAAGTATTATTTGTGATTTGCCCATCCAGATTCTTTTTAGCAGCAACACGGCATCTGGAATTGTGTTTGGTTAGTAGCGAAAGGCTTACCCCCTATCACAAGGGTTCAAATCAAAACAGGCAACGTGTGAGTTTTGAAAACTTCTACAACTGAAAATCTGAGCTGAATCTGAAAATACTGGTCATTTTTGGTTTGTCACACTCATCATGTAGGTATCATAGAGAGCAATTTCTAAGAAAGGATTTCCTCCATTGGGTCAAAGAACCAATAACACAAGTAATAAATCAAATGAGTTGATTACGACTAAGCCTAAAAAGCCTAAAGTATGTTATGTAAATGAGTTGTATAATACCTGCCTATGAATTGGAGAGATTCTTTCTCTATATGCGGATTAGTAAAGATTTATCGTGAAAGCTGTTTTGATTAGTGATGTCACTTTAAAAATATGTATTCGTATTCACCGAATAAGAAAATGGTATTCGTACATAACATAACTGAGCATAATCACGCCTATATTACCCAGAAGGGTGGGACAGATAAGATAAGATAAGATAAATTTTGAATATTTTTAACAAAGAAATGAGAATTGAAATTATAATTCTGAATATAGATTGTTGTTTATGCCAATGTTGTTACCCATATACCTATATACTTTTGGAGGAGGATAGGAATATTTTTTCAATCACCCCCATAATATTGTTAAAATAGTATTGTTGCCTAATTTATTCCTCGTTTGTTATGGTTTAGAAAGGTAGTGTTATTATATTTTAAGTTCAAGAACACATGACATAGAATACATTGTAATTTGCAAAAAAAACTTTTTGTAGTATTGGTATTCGTATTACTTTGTATTAACCGTACATAGACCTATTATTCGTATTCGTAAAAGTGGTTGGTAGCATCACTAGCTCTGATATACGATTGTGATTCTATTACACTTGTCACCTACGGATTGTTACATGTTACAAGTTACATGATACCTGCAATGGGTGGAGGCGTGTGACCCGTGACTTACTGTCACGTAACTATATTGAGTTGTCATTTGTTGTTCTGGCAGGAAAATTGACGATACATGTTTATCTGAAGTCTGTTACACAAGTAGCTATAGAAGAGTAAATGGATGTTATGTGTGTGTGTATATTAATATTAATTGGTGGTAGAGCACTTAAACGAGGTTAAGGGCGGCAGCACTGACGTCTTCTCCAGACCAGCAGCCAAATAGTAGTGCTTGCATTACTGTGTGAGATCAGACCCTGAAATTGATGGCACATGAGGCGAAGACCTCAGAAAAGCGACGCATTTGCTACATGCTTTTGTAGATCTCGATGGCCATGGCTGTAGTTACCACTTACCATCACTACACGCCCGTTCGCTACATACGTTGCCTTTTATCTGTATTTAGATGAAGCTGCACATTCATTTTATTCATCCCCACAGTCGTCTATTTCACATTAATCATACTTTCTAACTTCATAATAAAATTCACGGATATTTAAAATGAATCATCAGTTGTTTTCTTGTCTAACAATTTTTTTGCAAATGTGCGAGATCAGTAAATTTGCAATAAAAAGAGGTCTCTAGGAGATTTTGTTCTAGAACAAATTATTCTTTAAGTCACTTTTAAAAATTCTCACCAGTTTTCATTTCAATAAAACGTATAACTCCACGTCAAGTACCGTAAAATCGATACGTTTTTACTTGACTCATAATCAGCTTTTTACCAGAGTTTTTGTGATGAGGTCAGGCCATCCTTGTGCGCGGGTCAGCTGCCATCGAAGCCATTGATGGCAACTGCCATTGTTGTCTTTGTTGCAGTGCAGCTGA
This sequence comes from Hypena proboscidalis, assembly GCA_905147285.1. Classification (NCBI taxonomy): domain Eukaryota; kingdom Metazoa; phylum Arthropoda; class Insecta; order Lepidoptera; family Erebidae; genus Hypena; species Hypena proboscidalis. The sequence goes on from LR990127.1 coordinate 1,149,041, forward strand.
CTGAGGCAAACACGTTTTTACAATCATATCTTTTGGCGAAGCGGTATGATAGCGATATGATGCGTTGTCACGAACTTATCGGACATTGGAAGTGCAAGACTATTGTTCAGATACCAGCTAACTCTACTAACATTTGCACTCTGACACCACAGTGAATATCTTCAAATTGCAAAACCTTTTGCAAGTGTTTAATTAAAATTATCGATTGCTTTCTTCAGTTTTGATTAAGTAAGACTTATCAATTAGGTACCTATATTTTATTGCAAATCGGCCCATCGTGTGGTAATCAAGTATTTTTTTCTTAACACTACATTTATGTGTTGCCGCACTTGCTACATAAATAAGCACCGAAGAAAGTGAGTACACCTGCTTATGCGTATGTAATTAACTAATTAGTGAAGTAATCGAATAATTGGCAATAGCCGCAATAAGCTGTGTATGAAGGATAATAATATAATTGTTCAACATACGAACTGACAAAAAAGCCTTTGTGATACGGTCCGATTGTCGACCCGTGGACCACCGCCCACACGTTTTTTACTGTACTTACCAATAACTTAATAGGTTTGTATGGATAGTATTCTATAACATGGTTTTTATTGGCATTTAGTATTTAGGAGTACCTCGTACGAACCTTTTAAATCCAAATAACATATACCAAAAGAACACTCATGGTAAAATTTCAAGGATAGTTTGCTTGCCTGTCGAATGAAATATCATATTATTATGAAAATCATTATTTTAGAAGGCCTATTTCACAGAACGAATAAAGATAGTTTCGACCTGTTAGAACGATTTTAAAAATAATTCATTTACTTTTAAAAATATTTAGCCGAATGTAAATAATTACGGAATCTCAGGAGGTTTCTTCGACTAGCTCTTGTCCGATTTTTCAATCAATTTCGCAAAAACCGTGACAAAGACAATTATTTAAATGACTCTGCACTCCTAATCAACATTTTATGTCTGTGCTGATACCCTTGAAGACCATTAAAGAGTAATGGAAATGAGACTAGACACACGGTTATTTCGCGGAGCTAACGCAGTCATGGTCATTCAAGGCGCGAAATGGCTTATGTAATATTTTTTTACTGCAGTTTTATGCCCCAAGCCAAAGATATATTATAAGTAAGTAAATATTTACTAATAGTAAATAGTAAAAAAAAATTTTCTAAAATTTAATAATTGACTGACCTAATGTTGCCATAGATATGCTCTTTAAATCTGTTTGATATGTACAGGCCTACAATAATGATGATTACGGACTTATATGTTGAATGTGTTAAAATGAAGTTATCTACAATAATTTCTGATATTTATAATATATATGCTTTTTAGATTCATATCTAGTCCTCACACGTGTTTAAAACTGCACCTACTATCTACATCACCCAAAGGGTGACTGGTAGAGAAGTCCGCCTTTGTACATTTTAGTATGGTAAAATAAAGTTTGACTCAGCCATCGACACGAAGAAGTGTGTTAAGTTTAAATAAATATATATTTTTTATGTATTTAATTTAAATCTTCATATCCAAAAACAAAATGAATAATTTAAGAATAGCTAAAAGTAGCAACTTAGCAACGAGTACCCATATTTCACAACCCGACGCCGCCGGCGCACTGTAACAGGACCGTGTGAATCACGCTACTGGGTTTATACTTTATTCTCTCATTCATAGATTTTTAACTCAGTTCAAATGAGGTTTATTTCTCTATTTTTGGTTTATTGTGAATATGAGAACGTGTTTGTTTGTTTTGTTATTCAGTATGTTCGAGTTAAGTGATTGTTTTAGTTTTTGGCTGTGAATTGAAATTTTATACTGGCACTTGACAGTTTCTGTTTTTTTCAAGTTATTCGTTATTAATTATTCCACAACGGTTCGATTAAGTAAAATTTTTATATATTATATCTATTTCGCGTAGCTATCGCAGTCATGGTCATTCGAGGCTGTGAAAAAAAATATAAAAGTATGTTTATATCTTTTTCATATACCTTTTGCTATAATGCTGATTCACAAGTCTTAATAACGTTACCGGATAGTATGGACTGCATGAAAGGAGCCTCCCCGAGTGACGTACACAACGATTCTCTACGGCAATTCGCAAGTTCTCCAAAGCGAATTGGCTAATCCTTTCACCACGATGGCAAGTAAAAATTAAATTTGACTCAGCCATCGACACGACGAAGAAGAAGTATGGACTGAATGGCACAAAGTCTGCTGTTAACTAAGCTAATTAAAAAACTTAAGTCACTAGTGTCGTTTTATATACGTACAATGCAGACAAAAACAATGTTTATTGAGTCAATCGCGATATAACGAAACAGCTGAATGTAAACAATTCTGTAAATGCAAACGTGCGCCGCACGTGTGTCCAAACCTGTATTATGCAATCTGTACACCGCGGAGTGGACGCAAGATAAAAGATTGTAGCGGATACAACCTGAAAATAATAACAACTCGTATGTACTTTTCATTTGACATGCTACAAGTTTGATTTAGAACCATAAAAATCATACAATAAGAATATAGATCAGAACATAGATTTGTAGTATATTAATCCCTTAAATCATAAATGTATGCAAACTGAAGGAATGATATTATAATGCAGTAGGTATATTAAAAAAGATAAATAAATGTGCTCTAAGGTTAATTTATTAATATGTAAATTTATATATATCAAAAAGTAAAGGCAACTTGCACGTAATCGGCGTGAAGGTGTGATAAAATTAACCGAATATTTAAATAACCGACTTCTATTACAATCTTTGATCAATAAAGTTCACAGCCCAGTTTAACCAGATAAAGTTTCGGATTGTTAAGTGACGGTTAATTCTACATATTGATAAACAAACATAAATCATCTGTCAAATCACTGGAGATTTATCCAAAAGAGGTGAACCGGGTTTTAAATATTATTCCTTTAATACAAGTACGAAGTTCGTCACTTAGACCACAGCAAACAGTATGCGCATAAAATGACCAGCTATTATCGCGTCGACAGTGAAAGGTGATCAAATATCACATGTTGTGAAGCCACGCCTCTGCTCACCCCCTTTCGTAATCGGTATTATTTATTCTCGTGAACCAACTTATGCTGCAATCCTTGAAGTGAACCACTTGAAATGTATAAGTAATAAAAAGTTTGGTTTGAAGAGGTGAAGGCCGTACAATGCCACCGCAAAGAGATGATTTATAAAGATTATGCCTTGGTAACCCACCTTTTCTATCAAATGATATCCGTAGTCTTATAATTTACATGTAATACACCTACGTGTACCTTTCTCATAAGACATTATATCTATTGGTATAAACCGCATTTAAATCTGTTGCGTAGTTTAAAAGATTAACGCACACAAACAGAGGGCATATCGTAAAATATTTCTCGTTTACATAATGAATTATAGCCGGAACCCGCACACGCGTCGTAAAATCGTCATTAAAGATTAATGAGATTGAATTAGCAAGCATTAACTCAGCATCGTAGGCAGGATGCCAGTGCCACCCAAGATCACAAAATCTTACATAATTAAAATATTTCATTCAAGTGCCAAACGTCTGCATACAACGCAATGTGTGTGAACATGAATAAAATTATAAAAATATTTTATTGCTCAACAAAACGATTCTCATATAAAAATTCCCCATTAATTTTATCAGCCAATAAATTCAATAATTATCTTCGAAGAATTTCAATAATTTTATCAGTCAATAATCGAGTTGATGAGTTAACAGTTAATTTAAAATTTTGAGAGTTGATTAAGAATGTGGGTCTGTCTGTACACACGGCGACTCCTCAAGGTATACATGTCCAGAATAACATGGTCTCGCACTGTTAGGCCTCCCGTGCAATGCGAGACCAGTTTATACTGGAAATGTATAACCTAAAGTGTACATTTGTGTACGATTTTATGATTGTTCAATTAATAGAATCGGTCAATTAATTGTAGTGTAGAATGAATCATCTACTCATTTGATTGTTTTTTTGATTGTTAGATAATCAAGACGCTTTTAAGTTTTTTTATAAATATAATTAATTAACTTTTAGTCTTAAATCGGCGGCTGCTTTAACTTATATTTAGTTTAACATTTTACAAAACTAAGTTGTTAAAATAATAATAATAATAATAATAATAATAAAGTTTATTTTTCACAACATAAGTTTTTACAGATGCTCTTAAATATTTAATCTAGACTTACTTAACTTAAATTATATAAAAATGTAAATTTAGAATCATGTTTGAATGGTAAATAAGGTTAAAGTACGACTCCTTAACTTTATCGTTATCAATTTGAACAGGAAATCCTTAATGAGGTGTCTATTTTGAATCTACAAACCAGGAACTTTGAAACCTGCTACTGACGAGGTACCTCATGTTATCCTCATTGCGAAATACTGATTATTACAAACAAGTATTGAAGCAGAGATTAATTGTTACATGTGTGTGAGTTTCCTGCCTGACACCCTTATGTAATGGCGTGTTAGATTGCTAGTCTTCTTGGTGTGAATGAACAGGTTTGGAAGAAGGTTATAGTGATTCGAATAGTGTTTTGTGATATGCCGTGTTTCCGACTAAGATTGTGATATTAGATACTTTATCATGCTTGATTGTTTATCCATCGATTTATTTTTTGGGGTGTGATTACACCGATCGATGCCATCGGTCGATGGTAGAACAGCCTAAGGGTCATCCATCAATTACAAGAGATGCTCAGGGTGGATGGGAGTGATCCCAAATTGATGATTGATTAGGTTGACCAAATCTTATGTAGAGCAGAGAGGGGGTTTCAAGAAATCGAAAATTTATGATACACCCCCGTAACACAACAAAATGGTGTTGACATAATAATCTAGATATATTCAAAGTAAATAAAACAACAGCATTTATAATGTGAGATCCCCATTCAAACACATCGGCATTACAGCATCTGGTAGTATTAGGATATGCATTACATGTTCTAAAGTTGGCAGCTTAGTAACTTGGCAACACTTGAAGTACCCCTATTCCCACGTGTACGAGTGTACTGCCTGACAAATAAGAAAGAAGAAATACTATTCACGATGCGAGATAGACATTTATTGAAATCACAGATTCTAGATGTTTAACCCAACCTTCAAGGAATACGTTCATTTTCACCTGTTTACAAAAAATAATGAAGAAGTTCTTCTCCGGACAAACTGAAACGAGTTTAATTTCCTTACGTAAATCCAGTGACTTCAAGTGTTTCGCGTTGAACTATTTTCAACACGTTTGGTGAAATCAGCATTAAATTTATTATATTTGTTGCCTGAATTGAGCTTTACCCATTTCAATTAGAACAGAAGGGGTTTTTTTTTGACGACGGAATAAGTCCTGTGATGCGGGTGTTCAAGAACATAAATTTCACACAATCACACCCAGAGTCCGAACAAACGTGTTGGGATTGAACCTACAACACCAAAGCATTTGAAAGCGACGAGGAGAACCTTTTAACTACTATGGAATGGCGGAATGTCGCTATATTTAAGTTATATTTGATCATTTACCTAAACTTTGCCGCACGATTGCCATACAAAAAAATGGGAATCCAAGAACTGTACACGCGTTTCAAAACGGCATGGTTGTTGCGCCATAGTTTTCCATTCACTTAGCGTATTCTCCGTAATTCATGGTTTATGTTTTTTATCGTAACTGTTTGCATTGTTGTATTTGAGAGCTCCATGGTGTTTTTCTCATTAATTGTTTCGCCATTACTTGGAAATTAGAAACAGCACTAATTTGTTACCAAAATACGAAAATAACTACCTTGTGCTTTCCAGTAGTGCAAGTGACCGCTAACCGTGCTATGTTATGTTTATCCAATCTTATTAATATCATAATCCCACTGGTCCTACTTCCTATCTTATTAATCCTATCCTTCCAACTACATATTGTGTGAAAGTTGGCGAGAATGTTTGCTTCCCAATTAAATTCTAATCCCTGAACGGATATGGCTGAAATTTAGAACACGCGTAGTTAATAATCTAGATTAAAATAATAGGCTACTTTTTACTGAACTTAGTAGGTACCGCAGGGTTTGGAGCGGTAATGGAAGATAGTATACCTAACATGATTCCAGTCAACAACAAAACCATCAAGGCAGCTACCTCGATGGTTTCAGGTTCGATTCCTGGGTCGGCCAAAGTGTTATTTGTGAACTCCCGCCAGGAAATTTACAATAGCAGCACGGAGTTGAAATTGTGCCCGGTAGATGGCGATAGGCTCATCCCTTATCTCATGGGACCTTAACATAACAGGTTAAATCTGCCACATCCTTTTGGTAATATAGGCTTTATGTTATGTTATGAAACAAGCTGTTTGCGACTATCGACAGCACAGGCATCCACTTTTTAATGTCTCGTCAGTAAATTGATGTTTTTTTCATAAACCACGAATCCAACATGTACAATCAAGTTTTTTGGACTATATTACTTTCACTCTTTCCTACAAAAAGCTTTACTTATCAAACTAGCTTTACGTGATCGTATTGACGGCTCGACGTGAGGCTGGCAAAGGTTATCTTTGCTTAAGAAAGTCGGAAAAATGTTATTTACTTATTGAATTGAGTGAAAACGACATTTCTCACAAAGATAGAGTAATTATTGTTTATATTGTTACATAATTTTGTGCGTGCCTACATAAGTGGCATGTGTTACATAATAAATGTCATAAGTATGACAGCATGACATGCAGTAAAGCTGCCTCAATCAATTAAATATATTTTTCACCATAGAAAAAAATACACGGCTGTCAATTATAATTAGAAGCGGATGTTAAATGGTTGTGGCGTCCGATTTGTGATTAAAAGATCATAAGTATAATACTCATTATGAAACTAAGTAACAACAAAAACTGGCGTTCGTATTTAACCAGAATCTCCAATCATTATTTTCGAGTTTGGTTTCATTACTGTCTCGTTGGTCTAGCGGTTAACGTTTGCGACCTCTGAACGTGAAGTCTCGAATTCGACCCCAGGACGTGCAAAAGTATTGTTTGGGTTTTTCAGCCTGAATTTTTTTAGTATACGCACGGAGTTTAGAATGGTGCCCTTTAGATAACTATAGACTAACATAGACCTTATCTCATGGGAGCTTAAACATAACGGGTGAAGATTGGCTGTTATACGCGTACACCTCAGCCACACCCGTCTAGGTAATATTTGCTTGATGTTATGTCATAATGTTTTATTACATAATATCAATAACATTTCCTATAACAAAACAACACAAAATGAAATAAATTCTACATGCCATAGATTTCGTTCTGTGATCGATCTTAAATAGGCACGTTTCTGATACTTTTTTTTGATTGCCTTTGCAGTCAGTTTGGTTTGGTCACACGAATGTCACCAACTGGTACCATGCAGGTTCAATAAGTGTTGCTGGATAAGGTATTAAAACGAGCGGATAGTAATGTCAGAATTTCGTAATACTACCCCGTGACTTCGTCCTCGTGGAATAAATTGTATTAAGTAAGCTAGCAATAAGAGTGTTAATTGTTGAATGTTCATTTTGTTCGTAGCAACTACATTAAAATTTGCTTGCCTAGTAGCTACCACATGAAATAAATCCCAAAGCTATCTTACAAATGCAAAAGAATAAACATTGTCATAACAAATGACCTACCCCACACGCCTGCACATTGCTCAACGTATTGAATTTCTCATTGTTTTACTTTACTGAAACAATACAGTGCTAACATTGCTACATTGTACCAACGATTGTAATAGCTTAGAGCTGCTTACTAATGGCCAGCAGTAATCCATCACTATTTGAAATGTTTATGTTTTGCAGCATCGATCGCAAGATCGCACTTTAGCGATCTAGTTCTGAATGAGATGTTTATGACATCACCGTGACTAGTGTATAGTTTGGTTGGAAATTATTTAGAGCTTTAATCATCGTGACAATTTTTTTTATTTATTTTTTTATTTTTTTGTTAATTAATTAAAAGCTTGTCGCATTGTTAAATTTGCAATAAAGCCGTTATTTTTCCATTTGTCATAAGCTCAACATTCTAAGGCAGAGATCCACTGAGCGTACTCAAATTTAGCTTTGACTTGGCTTAGATGTAGCTTTAAAAAAGCATTAATGGACTCAGCGATAGATTTTAATATATAATAATAATATAATAAAATTCATTTATTAAAATACATTGGTCAAATACTTAAGCGATAACAACATTTAATATTATTGTATATACATAAGTGTATATATAAACAATTCGGTGCCTGAACTAGGTAATCCTGTGTTTCAGGCTAATAGACTAGTATTACAAAAATGGTCTTAAAATTAAATAATCTTGTAAAAAGAAAACAAAAGGAAAAGGAAATATATTTTTAGGAGGTAGTCAATTCTTAAGATAAATTGGAGTAAAATAAACACTAATTGATAGATAAGTGGCTTCAGCCCATTGAAATCCATAAAGGATTGCGGATGCGTCGTTTATCTACGGGCTCCTGCGGTATACAGTATATATATCCCTTCAAAGCCTCAACTCAAAAACAATGTAGAACTGTATAGCGGTACTCGGCAGGTTAGAGGTAGGTTTGTGCAACAATTGCCTGATCTACAGATTTCTAAATACATTTTATCTATACCCATCGGCAAGAACTACTACATGTTAATACATAACGTTTTAATAAATTGCGTATGCTCAGATATCGATCTAAACTCCGGTATTCGCCAGTCGGCAACCTACCTCCAATCGATTCTACACGATCACAATAATCGGAGCACGATCGATTCTCACGGAATAACTTAATAAATTCATATCGATTATGTTACTGGGTAACCTTGTGTTTTGTGTCTAATTTACTGTTAACTGTTCATGAATATTGATGATGGAATATTGAAAATTGTGTAAAGAGACACAAGCGCCAATCTATATGTATAAAACTAGCTTCCGGACGTGGCTAAGAAGAAATAGATACATAGAAGACTATAATAAATTTACACAAAAAAACCGACTTAAATTACAAATAATGCGCTAAAAAGAAATAAATACGTAAGTAATTTTCAACATCTCACCTCAACTGTGTATAACTTGAAAGTATACTCGTAAACGGCCTTTGTTTCATATTTAAAGAATTGTCCCTGTACTCGTAACAGTTGAGGAATTGTAACTTCCAGCATCAGCTCAGCAACATGAAATGCTAACTGCTAGATGTAAATATCCCAGTAGCTATATGTAATATGCTAACAACAATGAAATTGCTCTTAAATTTGAGGTTTTCCCTCGATTTCTCTAGGATCCCATCATCAAAACGTGACCTGATGAAAATGGGACCACATGACAAGTATATTCTTTCAGATAAAAATAAATACTCAGATCGGTCCAGGCGTCTTCGAGTAACAAACCAAAAAAAAAAAAAACAAATACTATCGAATTTAGAATCTCCTCCATTTTTGAGTCAACATCATTGTAACTACCTTGCAAACTAAAATCTTTCTGATGCTGACCGTACAAACAAACTATATACATTAAGTTCGTATCAATAAATGTAATGTTCGACACGTGTGCAATTGAAATAAAAGATACTGACCAAAGATACTCAGATAAATATAATAGTAAGGTGTTCAGCATTATGATCGTTATTATTGTTCTGTGAATGAATTGATTGTTATTACGTTCATTCACTGTTGATCGTATCGAATACAGTGTTATAATATTTTGTGACCTAAAAGAGATTAAAGACTAACTGTAGCTTTTATTTAGAGTTTTAAGCGGAAAGGAGACTAGTTTTCTATTTTTTTACTTATTACTAAACGTTTAAATATAACTCGTGCTATAGCTTTTAGATAAAATAACAATGCTACTGTATTTCATATTTATTAAACATCACTCGGATGTTACTCTTTCTCGAAAAAATACTAGGTAGAGATAAAAAAACGGCCAAGTGCGTGTCGAGCCACGAGACGAAAAAAATTTTTATTTAAAGATTTTTCTATCTCTTTTTTGACTTAGTTTACATACACATCTATGCATCCAGCATTCTAGCACTAACGGTTTCGACGCTATACCTCGGATAGAAAAACAGACAGCCGGACAAGGCGAAACTATAAGGTTTCATTGTAGGTACTACTGAACTATAAAAAAATATGAGGACATGAAGATTATTGTGTGGAATAGCGTATGAGCTACTTTTCATCAACGTACTACGCGCACGGAGCCCCGGGCGGCTTGTGTTACATAATATAATACTGCTTTAATTTAACTGCCAGTCTCAAGAGATAACTGCTACCTTTAACCGCCCACATGAGACATTAGTCAAAACTTCCATTCAGTTATTAGTATTTAAGTAACTACCATTAGAAGTAGGCGTGTGACTGATCTGACAGCTCATTAATAGTTAATTACTTGTTCTGTCACTCATTGTCTAACTAACGAGCGAATTAACACTGACCCCTGCATTATAGATATACAGACTGTTTAGATAGTGAAGGGATGTACTCAAACTAACTTAGTTTATAGATACATAAAGTTATAAAATGTATAAATATTAAAATTATTATTGTCATGATAAATAAGAGAAAAGTAATACTAATCAATTTGCTCTAAACATCGAAACATCGTCATTCTGATAGCTGTTTGACCTATCGTATGACAGGTTATTTATTTCTAGTATGATATGTTTGCATCACTAATAATAGTTCTTTGCATATATTGTAAATTATAGTCACGAACGACATCAAAAACATTTTGTCAAAATTTAAGTTATATTTTTATATATTTGGGACAAGAATCAAATACTGAATAACCTTATGCAATAGGCTCCTCTTTAACACGAGCATACTGTATATTATAATAACAGGTACATATTATGCTTGAATAAGTTTATATGTTTGTATGTAAGAGGTCATCGGCCGCTGGTCTGAAATTTCACTTTCGATCGCTCCGTCTGGACCGGAGCATCTCAGTCAGGGTTGTCACGAAGGAAAACGTTTAAGGCTCTATATAGTATTAAAGATTGAACTTGTATTATGTTTACTGATATTACGTGTAGTGAGAGGAAACTGGATTTCGATACTAAATTTCCAAAAGCTTAAGGCCCATTTACATGATGCAAGTTTTGCATGGCAATTCTATTGCTTGCTTTATTTACCGCAATTGAAATGACAGATCTCTGTTGACACATGAATCATGTAAATGGGCCTTTAATGAGTATTTATCTTATAAATACGTCGGTATGTACGACACAATACGTGCTATAATAGCTTGTTTTATCTTTATAAAATTACTACTTTTTGACACATGCATCGATAAATAGTAGTAGTAGTATTCAAGGTATCAGCTTCGTGCCAAATTTCATATTTAGTTTGAGCATGAAGAAGCAACTAATATACGCACACACTTACAAAAGTATACCTTTATAGTATTAGTGTGGCATAAAGTATTTGTAAAACAATCAATATAGCATAAATAAATAGTAGGTACTATTGTTACGCATCTGCCACTCATATGGTTTCAGGAATCAAGTGTGTCCTTACTGCACTAGCTAAGTACAGATTGACATACATTACAAGTCTTTGCAAATCGCTATAAATAGTGCTCAAGTATAAGCACAGCTTAGGTTCTTTACAATGTTTACAAGTTTCTTAACATTATTAAAGAAACTAAGGGTATGTTTCACAAAGTCGAAATAAGAGATAAACGTTAGAATTATAACTTGACTGAATATAAAAGTGACACAATCCAAACGTAAAATTGAAATGCAAATACCTTTATTCCTTAAACTTCACAAGGTACTTAGAATCGTCATTCAAAAAAAAATCTTCTGTAAATTCGCGAAGTTTAAACTCACGTTTATCAATCATCAGAATATCTTGAATGTGAAAGTGAATTTTAGTGCCAGTTCCGTAGGCAAGGTCTTCTTGAGCAGAAGCTTTCTTGGCAAGAAACTCAGACCAACTCTTTTCAAATGCCAATTTGTGTTTGCAATATTGTTTTCTTATAGCTAAGAAACAAGTAAATCGGTTCTTCTTCTTTCATGGTGTTCTAATGTTCAAATAATCGTTTATCGTATAATAACATCTCTGCATGAGGTGATTCTTCACTGTAATATTGAATTTGTGTGGTAGCAGATTGAAACGTATCATTTAAGTAACGTTAACTAAAAGATTTTGAAACAGGCCCCTATTACTCTTAACTTCTTGAAGGTCAATAACTCGAGCAGCTGTGATAATACACTTAATCAATTTACGTAATAAAAGTTAATTAATTATGCAACGATAATTAAATTTTCTAATAACTTTCTAATCGATGGCGCTGCGATCAGACGCAGATATAGTAAATAGCAGCCCTACCATTCGCGAAGGAATGTTGTCATTAATTATCCGAATGTTTGCCATCCACACTTTCTAAACGATAACTTGCAAACTAATACATTTTATAATGAAGTATTTATATCATTTGGTTGACAGCTTATCGCTCATATTGTATTACCGGCACGGCTGCACAACTTTAAAAGATAGCCAGTCTTCTAAACTTAGTGATGTATTTATTAAAATAATAAAGACAAGTAAATACACATGTAAGTAATAAAAAACTGAAATAACTAATGAATGAAGCAATCAATTTCACCTACTACTCGTTCGCTTCGTTTTGGTCGTATTTGCCCGTTCTACTTCTTCATACTTCACCTCTTCATAAACCCCTTTTGACTGCTTTGACCGTGTAATTTTTTAAATAGTTGCGGTTTACAAGAGGTGGGGTGTGAAAGATGGAAAAATTGTAAAAATAAAAAAATATTAAACTTAAAATAAATTGCTTCACTATTTGCGATACTGATAAAAATCTTGCATGCATCTTATAAAAGCCTGCACATTATGTGAAAAATGCGTTTCATAACACATATTACACATGTGCGATATTGCCGGTAATATGTGTAATTAAACAGGCGCGTATCGAAAGTGTTTCGTAAAGCTGCGTATGCGCAGGTCAAGTGCTCGCTTACGTCATTATGCAGTTTGGGCGATGGAGGCAAATTTTTTGGGTGTGGGCTTGCATTTTTGGTAAATTAAAAGCCGACAACTGGGTTAAAAAGGCTAGGTTTGCTTGCTTTATTATTATAAGCATTGCTATTTGGCGGACGACATTGTGATGATATTGGCGGAAGAACCATCCGATATATAGCTGAGCATTCTCACTTATTTATAGCCTCGAAGAATCACAAACATGTAACCATCAGCCCTTATGTGTATTACTATCCGCTAAGTCACTTAACACAATGTGGAGTAGATTTGAATTTAATTTTGTAAGTACATTGTTATATTAACGATACCTGCAATACCAATAAGTATGGAAAAGCTTTCAAAAGCTGCGTCCGCAGGTTAAGGCGCGTTACGTCACAGTTATGCAGTTTCAGAGTCGGGCACGTTTCGTACATACCTGCTCTTCTTTAGGTCAATTGATCGGTTTGGAAATAAGCTTGGGGTGTATGTTTTCTCACATTATCGGTTTTTTACAATAATTTGTTTACATAATGCGCGAAGATATAAAAATTGCCAATTTTAACAACCTGCGGTCAAATATTGTGCCTACGAATGGTGACAAAGTTTAATAATTATTTTTAAGCTTAGCCTGTTAATCTTCTTCTTCTTGCGGTGCCTCTCCACTACTGGAGGTTGGCCGTCAGCTCTGCATATTATTTAAGCAAGCGAAATAGGTGTTCTACGTTGGCGATGCCAGTCCACACTCTAATGTTGCGAAGCCAGGATTTTTTCCTTCTGCCAACGCGTCGTTTGCCCTCAACTTTGACCATCATTATAAGTTGGAGAAGCTGGTGTCTCAATACGTGACCGAGGTATTCCTTCTCTTGATGGTCGCCATTAGGTTGCGGTTTTTATTGACGCGTCGAAGGATCTCGACATTGGTGACTCTATGTATCCAGCTAACTCGTAACATACGTCGATAAAACCACATTTCCAATGCCTCCAGTCTTTTATGTGTGTGTGTGTTAATAGTATTAACACACACACACATAAAATGTGTTATATGCTTATTCTGCCAACAAGGTTTATCTAACACCTGTTAAATTGGGGCTAAGTATTAACTTAATACTTAGCCCCAATTTAACAGGTGTTAGATAAACCTTGTTGGCAGAATAAGCATATAACACACAGAAATAAAAGTAATAGCTGTGTTCTTTTTACAAAAGATTCTTGTAACTACTTATTGTTATATTTTATAGGTCAGATAAGAACTATCCGGAACTTATATAAACGGGCCCTTAATAATCAGGGACAGAAAAAGGTCCTTGGAAATTAAACAAATCAGGTCTGTCTAATAGTAAACAAATACCGTAGCCTAAACGCTAGATTACTAGATGCCAGATACTTTAATATCGTAGCCAGATTGGAAATTAAGTACGTTGGCTCAAACTCAACTCTAAATTCCTTTTCGGTTTCGAAATTTAAAAAAAGTCGCTCGATATCTTTCTCTGCTCATGAGCTCGATTCCCTGCACAAATTAATTTGATCCTCTCGAAATAATTCTAGCCACGACCCTTGATTATTATTGTATTTATTGCGTAGACTCAATGCCTAATCAATATCTAATACCAGACAAAGTGCTGCAATTAAAAGTGGCTTACAAATAATGTATTTGTTGCAGGTGCTGGAGTATCGGGTTACGGAGCAGAGAGCGAGACTTCAGCCCTACGTGATCGACAACTACAAGGTAAGGGCGAAGGTTCTATTGCTTCTTATAATAGATGTTAAAGTGCGGTTTCATTACGCAACTGCCAAGAAAAGGGTTATCAATATTATTAAATTAAGAAAATTAAATTCCTAGCTTTCGGCCCAAATTGTTAACATATGACCTAGGTTTTTATTTTTGATTCTGAGAAAATTGCGTCATATTTGTGGTAACAGATTGTTGAGCAAAATTGAAATAGGTACTGCTCTATCGTTTGACGAAACAACTAACTCTTCTTTCGATCCAACCTTCTTCTTTTTGTCAAATAATGTGGCTCAGTTCATTGGATCATGTACACTCAGATGTCTATTCCCAACAATCACCGTTATCTCCAAGCTCAAGAATTAGGTAAGCAATTAGAAATTAGCCAATTAATCATTGACAAGCATCTGGGGTTGCAGCAGTGGCCTGGATACCAGCAACTTGTGGGGAGTCCCACGATGCGACGCAATGAAGCATTGTTACCACGATTATCTGGGGCGATACCTGCGCCATCTAGCGAACGGCATTGTACTAATGTGGTGCGTGTGATATCAGTTTTGTGAACTAAGGGAACTAAGGTTGCGTAATTGTGTAAGCTACTGTTAGACGAACCCTAACCCTAAATACTTGAACTGAACAGATTAGATAGCACTTTGTAGAGAGCCCTCTACAATATACCTACTATAAAATCTGTTAGGGACTGTGTCCTCACATTAAATCCATCCAGAAAAATAGGTGTTGTTTTGTTATGTCTCATTAACACACCATTTCGGTATAATTAGATTTTAAAATTAACACAGTTTCAACTTTAAAACTTTGTGTAAAACCGAGAATTATTATAAAAAGTTGATTCCTGTTTAG
This sequence comes from Hypena proboscidalis, assembly GCA_905147285.1. NCBI lineage: Eukaryota > Metazoa > Arthropoda > Insecta > Lepidoptera > Erebidae > Hypena > Hypena proboscidalis. The sequence goes on from LR990127.1 coordinate 1,164,601, forward strand.
ATATTAGCAAGAAATATACACATGAAGTGGTTTTTTTATTCGAATAATGAAGCAAACGGATGAATAGTCCACCTGATGGTTTACAGCCCATGGATATTAACAATCCACAAAAGCAGATTATAGATGCGTCGCTTCATCTGACGACTATGGTGTAATGGCTCTTGTGCCAGTAATTTCAGGGCTCGATCCCACCACCAAACCAAAACACAGTAGAGAAAGTACAATTATTTGACGGCAGGTTAAAGGTAAGACGATGGTGCTGCCGCCCTCGAACTCGTTCACTAGAGCTCTACTACCATCAAGTCATCAATAACGTCAAAATATTTTATATATAAATCATCGAAATACCTTTGAAATGATGTCCAAAACAGTATGACACAATAATTGATTACATAGCAAACATAAGTTATTTAACTGTCAAATAATATAAAGCTGGCTAATTAAGTGAGGTAACATTGAAGATTTGAAATTACCATGTCTTCAAATATTTCATTTGATTTATGAGCTGTAAATGTTCCTATAGCTTGAATTTCAAAACCGAATCCTTTTAAGTGTATTTTTGAACTTAATAAAAACGAATAACAATTCAGCTGCAGGTTGGCAGTGAAAACTTTATTACCAACAGATTTATTATGTTACTGTGAAAAATGGTGCAGGCTTTTGAGGGTTGTGCAACTAAAATTCTTATCATAATGGCGACTGTTATTAATAATAATTCTTAATAATAACAGTCACCAGCTTTACTAGCTATTCACTTCTTTTTTTTAATTTTAGTTTGTTATAAAACTGAACGTGTTTTTAAGTACATTTTGTAATTATTGTAAAAAAATAGATAATAAGAATAAAATTTATCCACTGTGTAATGCGTGCAAAGTTCTTAAAACATTATAATCTAATAGGCATCGCAGCAAAACATCTAAAACTACTCGCAATAAAATCTAGAAATAGCAAAGCCATTCCCAAGAAATAATTTCATTCAATAACCTTTATAAAACGAGGAGTTGTTCAGATAAACATGCGGCTAATATAAAGTGTTTGAGGTTCCCCGCCGCCAGATGGCGTGTGCGCGGGGCCGGACGAACGCCGGACGGACGCCGGACAGGTGCAGGTGATCAATTAACAAGGATCGATGGCTGAGATTACGCGGTGCGCGTGCGCCGGCCACGACGATTTTGTAGCGGGTGGTGTAACTCATAAGCGATTTTATGCTTTAAAGGTTCATTCGCCAATTTGAATTTAAATAGATATAGAGTGTGAATTATCTACTTGCTTATTTTATTACAAATAGCTTAATTATACTTAAGGAATAGGCTCAAAGATCTGACACTGCTACCAAGACTATCAGATGGTTTATGGGTATGTTGTGATTATGTTGTCAGAATGGTCACCTACTCACAACTGACAGCGGTAAGCTTTGCTTAACCCAAAAGTCAATCGGACAGAAATGAACTAATCAGGCATAATCTTCATTCATTACGTAAACCACAAAACATAATAAAGGAGTTAGTATATAGTGGCGGTCGCTTTGTTTGAAGATGATGATGATGAATCCAAGAGCTCGTAATTAAGATGATTTCGATTTGAACCATTAACCAAGTAGGCCCGCCAATTTATAAATACCGCTACCCACTAATGATATCATTTTTCCTGATGCTAGTTGTCTCGAAAGTGGTCATTTACCAAATTACTAGCAAAAAATACGGATTTTTGTTTCGTTTGGTTCTGTGTATCAATTTGTGTTTAATTATTTTGATGGTTAGGTGTATGGTTTGAAATAAATTAATTGTGTGATGCCCTTAATAAAAAATAAATTTAATGACCTAGTGAGTCAGACAAAGTAAACGAAGTGGTACCTATCTATAGCCCATAGACATTAACAATAGACAAAAGCATATTGTAGATGCGTCACTTCATCTGAAGACATCGGTGTTATGCCTTAGATGCCAGTAATTTCAGGATCTGATCTCACCTCCAAACCGAAACACAGTAATGCGAGTAGTACTATTTAGCGCCACGTTAATTTGATGCTGCCGCTATCAAGCTTTTTCACAAGAGCTCTACCACAATCACTGTATTAGTCTCATGCATGACTATAACAATGTGAATGAGAATTATTTTCTTGCTAGTTAATTGCCCGCCACTTGTCCCATACCCCATGTTACAGATATTCGCGGGCATTCCGATCGCCGGCAAGCGGTACCGATGGTAGCTGCGATAGTGTTAAAAAGTCCATCTGAAGTACCTGTGGGAACCCGATACTCGATACTCGGATACTGCGATATTCCGATACTGCGATAGTCGAGAGCGAAATGAAGCATTAATTAATATGCAAGGAATGCACTGCCACCTGTGAATGGATCGCTTCAAATCTGTTAATGAATGAATGATGATGTGGTGGTTGCAATATATTTTATATTTTCGCTAAGTGAATTAAACGCACAGGTGCTGAGTACTTAGTACTCTTAGTAAAGCTAGTTTACTCGCTATTTGTATTTTCTTTTTATTTATTCTCTTCACCTTACCCATTTGGAGGGCAAAAGGTTTGTTGGCCTAGGTTTTTGGTGATAAGCAAAACCTAGATATAACTTGGAACAGTATCAATTTTCCCGCAACTAAGCCTAAAGCCGCTTTGAACAGTATTGGAGTTTTTGTCACGATCTTCGTGTTTCTTAAGAATGTTTAAATAAATTTCTAATAAATGCTACACCACCACCGCTCCTCATAATTCACTATAAATAAAATTCAAATGAAATGTGACAACCCTAATTTATCAATAACGCAATAAATCGTTCGCATAAATGTCAAAACATGTTTCTCAACGTGAGTAGAAAAACAACCAAAATTGTGAATGGTGGGAGTGGGCGAACGCGTGTGGTTTAAAACAAAACCATGAAATATCTTATTTGTAATGCCTAAGAGTTGTGTAAGCTACCTTTAGTAACAAAACTTAACACCAATAAAAAAATATAGCCAGAAAGTTCACTTTGACGAATTAGATTTTATTACTTTTGTAATCTAACCTAGGACGTGTTCTAACCTACAGATTCACTTCTTGCTACGCGAACAAATACATTTCAAAGACAGCAAAATAATATGGATTACTTTATGTGATCGATCATTCAACTCAATAGAACAAACGTATATTCTCATTTTATTAATAACACTTTTTGTCGACACTATACCCGAATTCATCATCTCATTCATCAACGGCAATACTTATTGGGATCCTAGGACAATAAGGTAGCATTTTTCAAAAATGGGATCATACGGCAATAGAAAAAAAATTTTTTGGGATCCATCACCAACAATAAAAAATAGGATCCAAAAGCGGAATCAAACGAAAAAGAACCCTAATTTTAAATATTTGTGTGTTGACCCTAAAATTATAGAGAAGGAAACTTTTCCTTCTTTAAAATTTTAGGGTCAACACCAACCTGTAAAATAGTGGCGTCAGCTAAAAGTCTTTTTTGGAGTAAATTAAACGTGGTGTTCCTTCCCGAGCATATTTATAGGTTTGCCACCAGCAGTCACTCTTATCCAGCATATTGATTATAGGTACGGCATATCGAGATTTTGGCTTAGGGCTCCTACGAACTGCACGGTCAGCCATCCGATTGGCAATTTGTATGTGCGGCATTTCGAGATTTCGGCTTAGCTAAAAGATGACATGGACTTTCTGTATTTATTATTTATGCGATAACTGTATACCCTGTTGAAATGGGCGCGTGCACACAAACCTTTTCTACACCTTGCTGCAAGCCGTTCCGTCGTACATGTCTCTGCATTCCGAATTAATTGCCAGTTAATTGCAGTTTGTATCGAAACATCATGCTTCTTGTGAGAAAACAACTAACACGCAACAAGATTCCAAATTGTTGTATTTGATAAATAAATGTACGACGCAACCGTACACGTGACAAAACGTTGTATACAAAATGTGCAGATCTCACGTCAAAATTCGTTATATTAAAATGGTTAAATACCAGGGCTAATTTAGGGCCAGTTTCTGAGGTTTTGGATAGATCAAACCCATAAAATATAACCTGACCAAATTTAAGAGTGACGCAAGTTACACTTGAAAAAAGAGCATAGCTGTCACTTCCATTTATGCGTGTAATATGCTTATTCTACCAATAAGGTTTATCTAACACCTGTGAAATTGGGGCTTAGTATCATAATTCTTCGTTCGTCCTAGGTAATAATGATGAATTGGGTGTCGGTCTGCCTGAATATCAAGAATTTTGTTAGACAAAAACAATCCAAAACAATTCAAAGTATAAATAAGGCAAAGTATACGAGTAGCATTTTTGCAATCAATAATACACCTTCTAACATGGAACACTCGGAAACAAAGCTACTATCGTGATACTAATGCCCTTGAATAGAAATATAATTGCATTCACGCATTGAATGCATTCTTAACCGAACACTGGCGGAGATGGCCGAACGCTGCCGAAGTGCGGAAAAAGTGCGATGAGGGTAGAACAATAGACGAAGGAACAATGCGCTAGCGCCGGCGGCGGTGGCTGTGAGACGCGGATGGTGTACGAAAAAGATTGTATGTTAGATGAGTAAAATTCTCTAGAAAATTTGGCACATTATGGCATAAAAAAATGCACAAAAAAGAATTTAAAGATTTTATTTCAGTAAAGTCTTATGAAAAAAAATTTCAAGTGACTTATGTTACTTTTTATTGACAAACTACTTGTAGCCCCATATTTAAAAAAAATAAATAATTTTAGCTTATATTTAACACTTAGATTTAATTTTAATACAACAATAACAGCTGACGCATCTTTAACATTTTTTTACGAAACTGCAATAAAATGTAGCCCACACAAAAAAAGGCAATTCCAAAATAGCATAAACCACCCACAATTTGCCATATCTACAATTCTCACATCTCGTCCGCTATTAGACTTTGGTAGACAATATGGGAGATGTTAGATTGGCGCCATTGTTCGACGCGGGCATTCGGGCTGGCTCGGGCAAAAAGACCTAGGACCACACCCGCAGCAGCGCCGCAACTGCTGAGGGCGAAGCACGACTGATACAAATTTGAACATTCTTAACGTGCAACATCATCAATATACTATAGCGCTGTAATGTAGAGACATGCCCAATACCCATTAAACATATCTGTAATTTATTTTTTACATTTTATCATTGGATAGTTTGATACCCTATCTAATAATTGAGCCCAAACACACATTCTTATACACTGTATAAATGCAGTATATCCAGCAGCGTCCTTTAAACAATTTGTAATAAAGTGTCAATTTTTTCAATCTATTAAAAAAAAATGTATTGTGCCTTTTAATTTTTTTTTATTGTAAAAGTTTTATTTATAATGTTTTACTTTATAACAATTGTAAATACGTTGGTAGTTTCTGGTAAGGCTGGGCGTGGTGCGGAAATTTTACTTAAAGAAAACATTATTTTACGAAACCTTGTTGGAATTTAAGCCACTCCTTAATCTTGTGATTGTTGCTTTTTTTTGCTACATGTAAAGAATGTCTACAGCATTCTGCTGGTTACGTTCTATTTCCTTATTTTCTTTACAAGTGCTACAATAACCGATTTCACCTGTCTTTTCATCTTATTTTTTATCACATCTTTGAGATAAGTTTATTTAGTATTTATTTTAATATAGCATAATAAACTAATGCAGCATATTTTTTTTTTATTTTTTTTTTTACACTTTAGTTAGCACTGCCACATTAAACACAAATTATTTCCTAATACATGGATATATAAAAAAAAACATTCTAACTCACTCACCAAAACTTAAAATCGGTCTTACATTAATCTACTGATTTTAAACATTGAGGCCCGGGGAAGGGAGAATGTAATTTAGCAATAGATCCTAAGATCCTTATTCCCAGTTTCGAACCAGCTCGTTGTAGAGACTGTCACACGGAAGGTAACCCGAGCTGACGATGGAGGCGCGAAGAGGAAGTGTAGTTGACAGTGTTGAATTACCTACATGTGGCTGATTCTGTATCAGTACCGTGGAATGTGCGCGCCCGTGGAGGAATTTGTAAAGATGATTCTACACTGTGTCTGGGGCAATTATGTTTTTTAAATTATAGTTACGATGACATAATAATATACACTGTCTGCCCAAAAGGCAATTTAATCATTAGAGAAAATAAATAAACTAATTCGCTCATTTTACTTAAAGTGAAATATTGTCATTTCAACCACAAAATTATCGCTATCTATACAGATATAATTGTTAGCTCGACTAACTGACTAATTCATCAACACAGAGCCTAAACCTCTGGGGCTAGAAACTTGAACTTTTGCATGAAGGCTTTACATGGCTTAAGGGCAAAAAGGATTTACGGTAACTCCACTAAGAAGGGGGTAAATTAAAGGTTGAACGGTTGTACGAAAGTCCGTCATTTTTGTAATCTAATATTGTTGATCTAGAATAAAAATAAATTAATTCCTATTTGTTGTTGCATATATTTCAGCAAAAAAATCAATAGACGGCGTTGTGGATATATTCTAACTCGCGCTTCAACTTACGGCAAGGGACAATAATGTTTTCCACGGGTATAATCGCACAGGGTTCAACGAATCCTATGCGAGCGAAGTCGCAGGCAACAGCTAGTTTACTTTAAAGAGAAATAGAATAATATATATGAACTGGATAGCAATTCAATTCTTGGTACCATAACCTAAAGGAACGTTTTTCTTGATACCATGATCATAGGATAAATATTGGGTCTAAATGCAAAATGCTGAACAAAAGACATCAACGCGTGATGTTAAAATCAGATAATATTATTTAAACATACCTTTCAGTGAGATAACACATAATTATGACACCTATATCAACTTATATTGATATGTAGGTATTCGTATCAAAGAATCTGTAATTAGAAATACAAGCAGAGTGAACAAAAAAAAATTTAATAATTATACTTTGATCGTAACATGTTAATTTTCTCTTTCGTACCATCATCCCTATCCCATTGTCTGTCATCAGCAGTACTAAGATAACCATCATAACTTTATCTCTATACATGAATCTTTACACATACATTATGTACCATCCTTAAAGTCCAAACTAAAGTGGTTTGGTTTCTTGAACGCTTTTATAATCATTTTTAATCACTGCTACTTGCCTAGTCATGTATGTGTTAATCTATTTCACTCATTCATTTTAAACCCTAATGTATCATAATAGAGTTTAATTTTCATTAATTACTTTTATTTTTGAAATACATGATTATTATCATTGATGGTTATGGCATGAGTAATCGTTTCCAGTTCTTTGTATCGAGAAATCGGGATCATTTTAATTATCGATTACTTGACGATGATTTTTGTTCTATTGTATAAGAGGTAAGCTCGGATGGAAAATAATACGATGCTGGTTCGAGTTTGATTGTTATTTAAATATAAGCTGTTGTGAAGGACCACCGTGGATGTTCCCATAGGTGTTGTATGACTAAGCCATTTACATAAGATTTTTATCGCTGTTAACTAGTTATATACAATGTTGTTTTGTGTAATAGGTGTATGGTACATGTAAACAACAATGAGTTGATATTAAACCTTAAGGTATCTATGGAAATTCCTCTTGTAAACTTCTTTGTAAATGAACAAGATTAAACGACATTTAACGAGAGTTTATCAAATAAAAAAAATATGTCTGTTTAAATTCGAGCATGCGATTAAAGTCTCTTTAAAAAAATCAATGAAATAAAAAAAGAAACAATTATTGAGCACTTTATCGCATATTTCGCAGAAACTTTAATCACCTTTATCAATGACTATAATGATCCATTTCATTACACTCGAGAAAATATTTCAGAAATGCGTTCTTTATGCTCTCCTCGCTCCTCTATCTATTCATCTGACATTTCTTTAATTCAAGCATTAAACTCATGTAAGAACATAATTACACGCATAGCACAACTTAAAAATAAATCTGAATACACTTATTAAATTCCCACGAAACAAAGCCTTAATAACATGAACACAGCGACACATTAAGCTATTTCAGTCAAGCTGGTCTCGCATGGCACGGGAATCCTATACAACGCAAGACCTTCATATACTGGCTATGTAAGCTTGATGAGTCGACGGGTGTACAGAAGAGACCCGTCTTAAAAATAATGTGACATTTTGAAATAATTGCTCGGAGCTTTTTGTAGGCTCTCATTGTTGACTAAGAGCTACGATTACTATGTGGAAGAATGTCAGTTTAAACACACCACGAGTAATTATTAAAAAAATAAGTAAAATGCCTCGTTGACCGCCTCGCTGGTCTACTGGCATAAAGACAGATTTACATTGACCCAGTGTAATTGGATACCGGCGATGTTAAGCTGGCCACATAGCTAGGCGTCGTTGTACAATGATAGATACATGCTCGGTCGTACCAGGTATAGTTATGGGTATCAAGGACGTAACCTTCTCAGCAACCTACGAATGCCAATGACCTAAAGATCATTAGTATCAGAAATGAATTTTCTGGTACAATTTAATTTCTTCGTGATAGAATAAATCGGCTAAAATGAAAAAAACTGACAATGAGAAGAAAATTTAAATTTAATTTCAACCGTTTAGGCCGTAATATTTCGTTTTCAGTATAATAGGAAGATGAACAGGAGAGCACGGTTAGCGTAGTGGTTAAAGCGGTCGCCTCGCCGTAACTGCGCTGGTGTTGTGGGTTCGATGCCCACACGGGACAAATCTTTGTGTGATCTGCAAAGATTTGTTCTGACTCTGGGTGTGCTTTGTGTGTGTGAATTGTATGTTTGTGAACACCTCGTAACACAGGAGTGTTTCCTCGTGCGGCCGTCGCTTAAAAATTAAAAATAAAAAAAATACCGTAATAATTCAACCGACAGATAAGAATACTAATTAAAAACCTGTGGCACATATTTTTTAATATTCTCAAAGTATGGGCTATACTTACCAACGTACAACTTGTCATACCAACTCTACCTACCCCTTAAGCGAGATACAACTACAAAGTTCAGTATGTAATTAAGTAAGATTTCGTGTAATGAGTGCATGGTACATTAGCGAGTCCCCAACGGTGATCGCGTGATGATAATTGCTTTGTTTCGATTGCACCAAATTGCAGGAATTAGCCTCGGGCTTACGTGTATGTGATTATGTCATACAACGCATACATGAATGTAAATTGGGTTTTAATGAGGTGGAAGGCTGTCTTTGTTCTAGGTTTTGATTTTTAGAGGTTGAAGTGAATTAATGAAATAGATAATCATGTTTCGGAGCTGTTACTGGTAAAAAACACAAACATACCCTAACCACTAATGATATCGCATCAAGTAAATAAACCTAACATAACATCAAGTCTATATTACCCAGAAGGGTGTGGCAGAGGTGTAAAACACTCACATTTCACTTCTTATCTTTAGGTGCCATGGGATAGGGACTAAGCCTCGCCATATACCGGGCACAATTCCAACTCCGTGTAGCTATTGTGAATTTCCTGTCGGAACACCTATAAATAACACTTTGCCCGACCTAAAAATCGAACCCAGACCCCGCCATGTCAAGCGCATACGCTAACCAATAGACCATCGGGGCAGTCAATAATGTTATAATTGTTTTATTGAATGGAAGAGTCATACAGATATTAAGACGAGGATAGCTCCATCAAAATAATATACAAAGTAAGGTCTTTAATACGTTTTAATGATCTAAATATGAATTGCAAATGTTTACATACAGAAACACTTAAGCAAATAAAAAACGAAGCAAGCGTCGGGAGCCAACCAGTCATCTGGATTATCATAAAAGGCATATGAATTCATCAGCGTGTGACGTCACCGCCCACTCACTCCTGACGCCTGACACCCGCATGACACCCGCTAAGACAAATCGGTGTCTTTGCATAGCTTCTTGTTTAATCTGATGCGATTGGTTGCTCTGCCAATGAGGCACCGCACACACGCAATATTACTGACAATATTTCGCGTGTTGACTGGCTTTTTAAAAAGCTCAAACTAGTCAAAGCTGATGATAATGTCAATATTATTGCGTGTGTGTGGGGCCCTAATGGAAGCAAGATTGTAATTGGTACAGCAGTAGTATTATATACTTGTAATATTTAAAGCAAATTTTAGCTTTGCTATGCATTTATTTTTATGTAATATTAAAGTTGAAAAATTAAGAATCCAGCAGGACTCGAACCTGCACCTCTTGGGTATACGCCCCAAGTGCTTTGCCAATTCAGCTATGGATTCGCATGCTGCCGGACTCGAAATTTCTCAACTCTTTTGTGCCAGCCGAAGCTAGACGAACCATTACTTGGTTTTAGCGCCATCTATGCGTTACTTATTCACATAATCGCATACAGTACGTTTGAATTAAGATCAACTCATTACTGTCGAGAGATGACGCATTTTTATCAATACTTGTAATATTTAAAGCAAATTTTAGCTTTGCTATGCATTTATTTTTATGTAATATTAAAGTTGAAAAATTAAGAATCCAGCAGGACTCGAACCTGCACCTCTTGGGTATACGCCCCAAGTGCTTTGCCAATTCAGCTATGGATTCGCATGCTGCCGGACTCGAAATTTCTCAACTCTTTTGTGCCAGCCGAAGCTAGACGAACCATTACTTGGTTTTAGCGCCATCTATGCGTTACTTATTCACATAATCGCATACAGTACGTTTGAATTAAGATCAACTCATTACTGTCGAGAGATGACGCATTTTTATCAATACTTGTAATATTTAAAGCAAATTTTAGCTTTGCTATGCATTTATTTTTATGTAATATTAAAGTTGAAAAATTAAGAATCCAGCAGGACTCGAACCTGCACCTCTTGGGTATACGCCCCAAGTGCTTTGCCAATTCAGCTATGGATTCGCATGCTGCCGGACTCGAAATTTCTCAACTCTTTTGTGCCAGCCGAAGCTAGACGAACCATTACTTGGTTTTAGCGCCATCTATGCGTTACTTATTCACATAATCGCATACAGTACGTTTGAATTAAGATCAACTCATTACTGTCGAGAGATGACGCATTTTTCAAACGTACTGTATGCGATTATGTGAATAAGTAACGCATAGATGGCGCTAAAACCAAGTAATAGTATTATATGTTTATTTTTTATTGGAACCCGAGCTTTTTACCAATCACGTTGGGATCGGCTTCTAGTCTGAAGGATTTAGCTATAGCAGCATCTTACGTGAAAAGACTGACATCAGACTTTGACAACCAAGTGGTACGATCATAATTATATAATTAATAGTTTCTTTTATTCACTCATTAAATTTGATTTGTATAACCTCATTTCATGTTATTTCAAATACTGTTAAGTTAAGGCAATCTGTGTGTACATTTTTTAAATTATATTTTTGGAGTCTAAATAGTTTTTGTTATTAACATATATATATATTTTTTTGTCTGTTCTGGAACCCTTATATATACAGTAGTATACACACATTGCTTTTACACCTTTATTTTCTGCTTGAAGTGTAAGATATTGCAACCTTATATACTATGAATTTATTTATAAGTATTAATTTAATTCCATTTCTACATTTAAGTTTATTTTCTCTTTATAACCATCTTTAGCCATAATGTTGTTTTGGTTGCTATATCTTACACATAGAATTATTGTCAAAAAACAAACAAATATTGTATGAATTACCTATTTGAAAAGATGGTGCACATGAGTTTCTCACCAGCTCTTCTCATGATGCAATACCCATCGGAGCTGGTACTTGGATTGATTTTAATTCAAATTTCTAAGTTGAATTAAAGTCAATCTAAGCTCCGGTGTCAAATCATTTTATTACAATAAGTATTATAATTTAGTTAGCTAAGTTTTATTTTAATTTTATATTTTTTGTATTTTGATGTTTGTTTTGACGTGTTTAAGCGCCCCTTGGGGCCCATGGAAATAAATGATTTGATTTGCTTTGATACTCTTTGTTAGACTAGATGTCAGACTTTCTAGGCTTTAACCACTGTACGTTAGGACTGCCATAGATCTTCAAATGGAGTGATGGCTTGCACCTACTGTCTCTAATTTACGGAGGAAAATTCATTATGTTAAGATAGTCACCCATCCACATTCGTATGTATTTGTGAGTCTAAATAAAATAAGACGAATTAACGTAACAATTGTGTTCTTTCCGTTAATGCTGACATATTTAAAAAAAACATCTACATTAGAAGGTGTCACTCACAAGAATATGTCAAACTGTACACATTGCACTAATCAAAAGTACCTCCAATCATAAACAAGGTATCAACAATATCTAAAGGCCATCCAGTGTGCAGAGCACTCGGCAAATGTCCAAGCGTTATGCAAAACTGCACGTTCCATAAAATGAATGAATAAACAACTGCACGAAGCTTAATCAATCAACTAGATTATTAATAAAAAACGGTCAAGTGCGTGTCGGGACACGCGCAATATACGGTTCCGTAGCCCGTAAAAAAATTGCTGTTGAGAATCTCGTAAATAGATTTCTTATTTAAAAAGTTATCTGAGCAACCCTTCAATGTTTTTGATCTAACGAAACTCTATACAATGGTGTAGATAAAAGAAAAAAACATTTTTTTTCATTTTTTTTTTGAGATAGCATTACATATCCATGCAAAATTTCAGCTTTGTAGCACAAACAGTCCCTCTCTACGCTAGGCCTCGCGCAGACAGACGGACAGACATACGGATGTGGCGAAACTATTAGTGTTCTTTGACGGTAGATTATTATAGACGACTACGGAACCTTAAAAATATGCAATTTTATTTACATGACATGATAAAGGAATTAGTGTGGAATGCATTGATAATATGATGACGAACGGTCGGTTCATTAGTTTTTTTTTTATTTCGCCACGACCTTTTTTGTCTCGACATTAATTATTAAACATTTTTATTTTGGTTTCCAATTATGGTTTTATTGTTAAGTAAAACTCTGGTTAATTTTACGCCAAAAACATCACAGAGAAATTAAGGGTCCAAGGCAAGACGGGGCTGTAGCTTAGTTGTTATGGCAGCGGAACGGTATTCTGAGGTTCTAGTTATGCCTCTCCCAAAAAATTATTCAACTGTTTCTTAACACCAATGATACCTTGACTTATTCTTTGTGCAAACGTTTGTTACCAATTCACGCAAAACTGCTGAACGAATTTTGATGTTATTTACTTCTCATGTGCCTAGTCTAGATTAACATTATTTGCTACTATTTATCGACGTACCAACCAGAAGAAGTCACAGGCGGAAGCTTGTATCGTTATAACAATATGAAATTTCTCTGACTACCCAAAATGAACACCAAGCATGAAGTTTTTCTCACCAGCAGTGTCGCAACGCAGTCGTCCCGCCGTGGAATGTGTCTGGTCAGCGGAGTGCTGTAACGTCGTAACGTAATGCTCGTAATAACAACAATTATATTATTATTATGAGTGTTTTGTTGCCGACCACCGAACTCTACCGATCACACAAACGGGTTCAACTGTTAAGGAGAAGTTGGTTGGTTTACTTTTGAATGCGACAAAATATACGATTACCATACATAACATCACGCCTATATTACCCAAAATGGTGTGGCAGTGGTGTACAACACCCACACTTCACCTGTTATGTTTAGGTCCCATGGGTAAGCGGGTGAGCCAATCGCCATCCACCGGGCGCAATTACAACTCCGTGCTGCTATTGTGATTTTCCTGACAGAAAGTTCACAAATAGCACTTTACCCGAACCGGGAATCGAATCCCATGCGATGAGAACCGCATATGCAGCACTATACCATCGAGGCAGTTATACGATTACCATCATGGTTTATATGTATAACGATCATTTTTGTTTGTTGAAATTGACTTTTTTTTATTATTAGTAGATTCTTAGTCGACGAACTCTTTAAAGAATAATATTAAGAACACTTCTTTCCTCCTTTCCTCCTCTCAACAGGAGAAATCTACGGTCTACTGACTATTGTGTATGAAACTATTCACGAAAATGTGAGAAGGTATTGGTTTTTCTCGTACGGAATAAAAGGAATCGGTGAATCGGTGTTCTTCTCCTTAACATGCTGGTATAAGTTCCCACGTCACATCAAAGGCGCCGATGACCTTGATGCCGACACCGCTGCTCCGCGCTGTCATATCCACTGTTCTCTTACTTTCTAAGAAAAAAAATAAACACCGACGTTATAATTGAAATAATGAGTGCAAGTTCAAATGTAAGCAATGAATTGTAGTGCCTGAATTAGACATGAGGTTTTTTCTTCCTAGCTCAATTTTTCCATCTATTTGTACTTATATTCTAAGGTAATGACCTATACAGGGTGTCCTATAGACATGCCACAAGAAGGGGAAGTATCTTTAATATGGTAGATATAAGATTTAACTGAAAGAAGACTTTATTTTATTTTCAAAAATATATTCAAAAATTATTCAAATTATGAAATACGGGTGTTACTCCCGTAATGTGTACATGAGTAATCTAATGTAAAAAATCAAAATTATTTATTTATTTATTTATGAGTGACACCCGTATTTCATAATTTGAATAATGTTACAAACTCACGTAAGTTTTAATAAAATATTCAAATATTTTTTAAAATATGCTTACTCAACCAGGAATAAAGGCATGTCTGTGGGATACCCATTTTCAGATGGCACTCTAATTCAACAGTTGTATTCGATATCGATTTATCAAATATCAAGCCATTAAAATGAGAATTTGGCCAAAGTCGATCAGTCAAAAAGTGTCCAATGGCTATAGCAGGTGGTTATACACACCGATAGTAATTAAGTAAATCTTGACATATAAATGTACTTAATGTATGTAGGCTTCGACGTGTTAGAAACCTTTAAAGGTGAGTATGTACAATCATTACCAATTGGTGGGATTGCCATTTTTGTTTTGGTCCCATTTTGTTATGTAATTATGTAGACGTGTATGCGTTTAATGACAGACTTAAAACTCTGAAATAGCTTTGAGATTTTATATTTTTTGCTTGGTAAACTATTGGTCCAATAGGTCATAGATTTAATTTTATAGTCTTCTTACTTATTTTCACATAAATCAAAGGAATAAAAAATGTAGTGGAGGACCATACTGCACTTATTTATCCTCACCATTACTTTGAAAACCTAATTTTGTTTTTCTTCACAATACATAATTGTGCTAATAGCTAATATTGGAAACTTTAATACCGACTGAAGAATATTTTCTGCCTCCCTTTTTAGTGTTAAGATATCCAAGGGTGTTAAAGGAACTCTGTTATCGATTTCTTACTAAGACTTAGCTGTACGTCTGTCTGTGTATCTGTCGGTTAGCCTGTCTTTCCGCCCGTCTGTAAATAATAATAATCCCATAGCAATTCTTAAGACATAAAAGGGCCGCTCTGATTCATATGAATGGAGTAAGTGTGAAGTAAGTACATCATTGAGTTCTGGATCACCTTGGCCAGATTACGGCCAGAGTCGATGATATGTGCATACCCGAGTGGCCATTAACGGCATCGACATTTGGCCGATGGCCGTTTATGGCCAGCTAATTGAAGTGGCCATTTGTAGTATTTATGTTGAGTGTTAATTTGATTATTTATTCCTTTATCCAACTGACTTTAAAAAAAGGAGGAGGTTCTAAATTCGATTGATTTTTTTTACGTTCGTTCGTCGATTACTAAAAGACGCCTCAATTGATTTCGGCAATTATGTTTTTGTAAGAACAATTATACTTGTCACATGTTGTGTTCCATTTTCATCAGGTCACGATCTCATGATGGTATCCTAAAAAAATGAGGAGCACTCTCAAATTATTAAGGTTTCTACATTGTTTTTCGTATATTACCTAAAGCTACTCTGATATTTCTATCTAGCAGCATTTATGTTGCTGAGCTGATGCTGGAAGGTACAATTCCTCAAAGGTTAGGAGTACAGAGATAATTCTTTAAATATAGGTACTTAAGGACGTTTACTTGTATTCTTTAAAGTTTTACACAGATGAGGCGAGACGTTTAATATTACTCATTTATATTTTTTACTTCTTAGTGCATTTTTTAATTAAAGTCAGTTTTTTTTTTGTAAAATTATTGTGATTAAAGTCGGCAATTTTTGTTAAATTATTTTAGATTGCATTATAGATCGCAATAATGGGATTGACTGCAAAGTTGACCTTGGAGTTAATTGTATTGAAAAAATGCTAGGTGTTACAACAGGCAATCAATAAATAGCCTTATGTAAAACGGCTGCTGATATATAGATGTATAAAATCATTCATTTTACTTCAAGTTGACATAATAGAACGTCAAAATTTAAGAAAACATTTAATTTCAAAGAACAATAAGTATCGAATAAACTTTCTTTCAAATATATCTTAAGATTGCGTCGAAATATATTTATTTCTATTGCTGTGTTAAAACAAATTTTATCAGTAATTTGAATCAAAACCAATTTAAATATTTGCGCATTTTATTATAGTGCCCATCTAGTGCTCTAAATTATCTATCTCGAATAATTTATATGCCGTATACGTGATTTAGAATCTGGTTGACCTTGAATAGCCATTAAACAAACAATACAGAGATATTCAATATTGACTTATATTCCTCAAGGCTGAACGCACAGCCTTTGTTAAATCAATATTATCAATAAATAAAAGATAAAGAATCTGGTTTATAATTACTTGGCCACTTACAAGTTTTTTATTGGACCGACACACAGACGAGCATTTTGCTTTCAAAATCGGACAAAAATATTTTGAGTAATTTTCAAATTGGAAATAAATGATAATACATGGAAAAGCTTATTATAAGTATATTTTAGTAAAAATAAGTACATATTTGAAAAAAAATACTTTTATTCTTCTTCATCCATTAACGATACTTTTTCGTAAATTTTTCTTGCTGGGCTTTCTTTAAAAAGCATAAAAAGCGATTTTCGAGACATCTCCATGATATTACATATCAAACCTGCGACAGAATGAAAATTGTTTACAAAATTGAAAAATACCTATGCACCTTTAAAGTCCTTTAATTCAAAGTCGTGGAAAGATGTGGAAAGTGTTTTTACTGTTAAAGCAGGGTGATATCCTATAGAATACAATATAAAAAAAAATTTTACTCGATCTTCCTCGACACTATAACATAAAGCCCATTTTTGTCAAAGAAAAACAAAGAAAATCAATTTTTTACTCTTCTTTAGATGATGGGCCTTAATGCTATAATTTTTTTAACAAAATCTTAATGTTTTGGTTTTTAAATTAAGTACATACCTTGTTCCAAAGGATCCATAACTCAAACTTGTCACTTTCATTCCAAAAAAACATATAACTCGTAACTAAATGTTAACAAGAAATAGAGCGTATCGAGAATGTAGGCGTGCGTTCTGAACGATGTCTAGATTCCGACTACCTGTGCAGCGGAGGGGTGCGGAAAGGGTGTACTTCAAACCCTTTCCCGGATAGTACGTTAACTCAGGTACAAAATAACTATGGTCTTGGTGTCATTAGCTACATTTGGTTTTTTTTACTTTTGTCCGATTTTGAAAGCAAAGTGCTCCTTAGTGCGACACTTGCAGTGAGAATTCATCTTGAGTAGTGCAAAAGCTCAGTAACAGTGGACAGGCGGCAAAACACACGGCTTCAGACCAATAATTAGAGATAAGGATGAGAAAAAAACAAAAATATACTGGGATTGTATGAGTATAAAAGAATAAGCATTTAATAATTAAATAAATAAATATCTCACAACTTACACACAACGCCATCTTGTCCCAAACTTAGCAGAGCTTGTACTATGGGTACTAAAATAACTGATACTAATACATATAAACTTTTTTTTGTTAATACATATAATACATAATGCGGGCCTAAATTCTGAAACTAATAGAGTTAAGTTAAAAGTACATTTGACAATATACGTATACGTTTGTTTCGGTTACAAATCACAAACCTATTTAACATAATAATATAAATAAATCTTTTGTGAGACAAAACATTCATATCCGAAACCGCACACTATTTTCAACCTCACAATTTAGTTTAGTTTAAATACCGGTCCGATAGCTGTGTTGCAAAACGCTGTAACAGGTGCAGATCTGAGATTAGAATGCTTCATTAATTTAGTCTACGGTTGTATGAGCGTGTGACTGCTGGCGTCCGGTCATAGGTGTGATTCAATGCTTGTTTCCGCAGGCTTTTAAACTATTAAGAAATGTTTTCAATGAATGATGAGTTAGCTAGTATCTATTTATAAAACTTTACATTCTTATAAGTTGAATTATTAATTAAACTCCACCCATGTTGACGACCGGATGGCGGAGTGGGTAGTGTACCTGCCTGCGACGCCGAGGTCGTGGGTTCGATTCCCACTTAAGACAAATCTTTGTGTGCATAAACATGGGGGTTTGTCTTAGTCTGGGTGTTTCTATGTATCTAAGTATGTATTTACAAAAGAAAAGTATATATGTATTAGTATCAGTTATTCTAGTACCCATAGTACAAGCTCTGCTTAGTTTGGGACTAGATGGCGTTGTGTGGGAGTTGTAAAAATATTTATTTATTTATTATTTATGTATACTAAACGTCAACGATAAGATAAATAACCTTCATGTTTTGTTAATGTTTGTGTTGTTGCACTTGTTATTGCCAGATTTTGATAGTTTTAGAAAGTATTGTTACATAACATCACGCCTATATTACCCAGAAGTTAGTGGCAGAGATGTACAAGACACACATTTAATGTGTTAAGTTTAGGTCCGATGATATAGGGGATTATCGCTATCCACCAGGCCCAATTCCAAGTCCTTGCTGCTACTGTGAATTTTTCTGACGGAAAGTTCGCAAATAACACTTTGTCTGACCCAGAAATTGAATCCGAGACCTCGCGGTAAGAGGCGCATGCGCTAACCACTAAACCATTGGTGCAGCCTAAGTATTGTTGTGTCTAAAATATATATATGTGTGTTTTCTATGTGTGTTTTCTACAGAATTTGTATGTCCTCTGGACAGAGCATGCTGAGACTATGTATATGTTTAACAACTTATGTACGCATGTTATGACAAATGAATCATCTTTATCTTTATCTTTATCTTCTTTTCCGTGACAAAAGACAGTTTCGCTAATAATAAAGCGGGAATTTTTGCATTTTCCGCTCATAACAGGTGACGTTATAAACTCATAAACTAGCTAGTGTGGAATACGTAAAGCTGATTTATTTCAGTTTTGTTACATAACGGCGGGAAAAAAAAAACCTAAGGTATAAAAGTTCAGCCGTGTAATAAACCACGGTACTTGGGACATTGACATGGTACCTGCTATACACGTGTGTGGCACATATGTGGCACGTCATCATCTGGCAGCTTGTTACCATGACTGAATTTTGGAGACGAGACCGCTTTGGCTGTAAGGCTACCGAATAGCTTATTATGTAGTTTTGACACAGTCTTATTTTACATTTAAATTTATTAGATTAGTTTCAGGCCTTTAAGAGCTTGCTTAGCCTGTCGACGATCTTGTAATAGCAAGCTTGTATGCCTTTGGCGATAAATCAGATGAATCCTTTTTTCATAAGTTTACCCAGAAAGAGATCTCGTTCGATACTAAAATGTATCATTATTACTTTCTAGTCAAACCTACAGCTTTATAATCTTGCCATAACCATAATACCCATAATGCGACATCAACAACTTTAACCAGATTGACTTTCATTTGCCAGCCGACAGTAGTTTTAACATGAAGCCCTATATCACCCAAAGTGACGCACACAGCGGTCCAGCGAAAGCTTTCGAAGTTCGGACATACAAACAACAAGACACACCTTTATTGTATAGGAAAGAAATGAATGGAATTCCGTGAGAGAATACCAACCCACTTGGAAAAACAAGTTGTTTGTGTTTATTCGTTTATTCCGGTCTTTTATTGATGGTTTATTGACTTATTCATGCATTTCCTCTGTGCGTAAGGTGACTGATATCCGTGTCAGCAACGCTGCGTATTTGGTAAATAATAAGAGAGAAGAGCCGGATATGTCAATCAAGAGTCTCATTGTGGTCAAATAATTTCTTTATTGTGACAAGAAAATGAGGGTCCAAAATATACACAATCTTGATGGGTTACCGAAAGCTTTAACAATTCTAAAATCGGCTGCGACAAACTTCCGTTTTGAATTTTATAATACAAACGACTGTTATAATATTATGTTCTCATAGTTAAACCTAGTCTCGGCATGAAATTACTGAACACGATTACGAAACGGCTAAACATCACTGAATTAAAAAATATTTATATCAATTACAATCTACCTTCCAATCATTGATCGTAATCATCACTTAACCACCGAACCTTTCAAAAACCACCATCAAAATTAACCTCCGAACTCTTCATGCCTTTCATCAAAAGTATATAAAAACAGCTGATAATATCCGAAAGCAATAAATTTAATATTTATTACACAACCTGCAATTTTGGCACACCTTGTAGGTATCAGACTCTGTTTTATGGTCATATGGGCGTACCTTTACGTTATCGAATCAAAAGTGAACAAGAATAAACATTACACAACATTTCTCGAACAATTCCTGGTTTTTGCGAAGAGAAACGCTGAGGGGAATAAAATTAATGACTTTCTTACGTAAACTTAATTGGCTGCCATAGCATAGGTATTGTAAAACAGTGTTTTCTGAAGATGGGTGTGCTATAAAGCAGTAATACTTAGTAATTTTATTGTTAACGATAAAATCGCCAAGTGTGACGTAAAGTTCATGCTTAATTCGCTGTGGTATGAATATGGTAGATACACCAAAGCTTTAATGGTAGACACTAAAACAAATTTCCTGAAATAAATAAGTTTAGACTTAACAATTCTCACAGAAATAAGTCAACCGGAGGTGTCATTGTCAGGTCAGGTCTGACACCAAATTTGAATGACCGCTGGTCATACACAAGTTGTTAAGTCCTATGATTTAACACTAGCGAGGTACAATTTATCCACTCTCTTCCCTCCGAGTTTTGGCAGCATTATTTGCATAGATATTTGCGTTCATTGCGTGGTTATATTCTTTTTTTTAGTCTGATTAGCAAATACACTATTTCTAGATTGATTTAGAATTGCCATAATTTATTTAGAAAAGATTTTTCGAAATTGTGTAACTAACTACCGAAAAAATATTTTCAAGGAAAGTACCGGTTAATGCATTACGATGCATGCAGATGAATGCTTATTTGTTTTGAATGTAAAGAATTGCATAAGTGGTAATTTTTTCCTCTATCAGTATTATAGCAATCAACATTTTGTTACACATTTAAGAGGAGCATCAAATCGTCATTTCTGTGCCATCACACTTAAAACATGATTCGCACTCCATCAATTTTTTGTGGCATTTCACGAACATTACCTTGCCTCAAATGGTGCATGGCTTTTAAATACAAGCGTATGGGGACATCGGAAAAGATCGACATTCTTAAAGATTCTTATGAGTTTTCAGGTATGATTTCGTTATTTTGAATGCAATATAGTGAAATACTGAAATCTGATAAGAAAAATGACAGGGTAGTAGAAAACCTTTTTGCTTTTCTAGAAGTTGCTTATAAATAAGATTCACATAATTTCTTCCATTAATTATCTAACCCTGTAAAATGGATTGCAAAACCCGTTTAAACATTTCAATGACTTCAAAAGCAACATGCATAGTCTTTAATAGCTCCATATATGAGATCCGACTAAGAATATCCTTAAACATATTCTTTTCCTCATAGCATCATCCCACCAGCAAATTAAAGCGGAATGACACCTTAATACACACCCTCGACTTCTTACCATAAATTGCCATATTCTTTTTGCATGGCAGTGCACACGTCTACACATGAAGCTATACACCTCCAATATGAGATGGTCTTGCATTGTAGGACTGACCGTGCAACGCGAAACCAGCTTATACTGGAAATGTATAGCTTGATGGGTAGCCGTGTTTACAATAAAACAGTAAATCTGAGCTCATTTTACTACCATTAGCTCACTTTATTTACGCCTGCGCTTTTCTTCGGTATAAATACATAAACGCTTTTAACATGTCCGCTTGATGATTTTTACGCATTTTTGTGCTGTTTCAACAGTTAATTAAGTGAATTATTTGCAAGATGAATGTTTTGTTGTGATGGCCGCTCTAATTAACTTGTTCTGATTGCTCTGGGACGAATTCTTGGGTGTTTTGCAACTTTAGTGCAGATATTTTCTGATGGTGCGGCATGCAAATGATGTAGATCTGAGATTACGGAGAATTTCTCGGTTCCATTACTGGTTGTTTCGATGTAATGAGATAAAATGTTGGGCTGACTTTAGATTAACTATCGGTCGAATTTGAACGGGTATATAATTACTAGATCAGGCGATGTAGGGAAGTCACATTACACAGATTTTCCTTCAAGTAACTATAGGTATATGTCGATAGAAATTGCGTCCACGGGGCTCTAAAATATACTACGAACTGAATCGAATTGGCATATCATATAAATTGTCGATACATTGGTACACCGGAGGTAGCATTATCATTTTTTGCATTTATAATTGATATACTACCAATAGTCGGCAATACAAAAGGTGGATTATCATCTCGAGCTCATTCACAAAACATTTATCACCTAACAAACCTATCAATTCAATCGTTGCTATTATATTGCATGAATCACATTACAATCAGTCTCCCACGGCATATCGCACGATCTCACGCGCACCTGCGACTGCGCAGGCGCACGGCTGCCCGTACCGACTCAGTGACTTACTGACTTAGTCGCCGAACGCCTGAGCCGACCTTTGCCTCAACAATGGACTACATGGCGAAACGTTTGATTATACACATTAACATTCAACTTAATAAATGCTGGGTAATTTGAAATCGCTCTGGGTATTAATTTGGAAGTACCAGTATCAAGGTGGTTAGGTTACTGTTGCCCAACAAAGGTCGGATGGGTGGCTTTAAGCACCGAGTATTAGAAGCTTTTCCCACTGTTTGCAAGGTTCAGCAATTATTTATTGGTACAAGAGACAAAATATCATTTTAATGCTGCCCTATGCAACGCATGAAGATACTCATGTACCTACTTTGTTTGCTACACGAAGTGGATCTTGATACGAGATTTTACCGTAATGTGTACAAAGTTAAAATCTGGCTAGTGATATGAAAATACAAAATACAAGAATCTATTCAATATAACTCCTTGTGTTATGAAGAAGTTTCATTTCAGAGAAGAAACGTAACAAGCAGGATTCAGACCTGCTTCCTACCATCGTATTGTTAACAAATACGAATGTATCATAAACTTCAAGGCTGGGGATATTTAAACAGATTAAAAGCAACTTACTTTCTGTTACATAAAAAGTATTTAATTCGAGGATATCCTCTTGAGAAATAAATGACAGGCAAAAAACAAGACCAGTTTTCAGCCTAACTCCTTTTTAGTAAAACTCAGTTAAAACTGGTTGTTAGAAAACTCTAGTACCTTGTTCAATGTAGGTCACTATAAAGCGAAACTACTGGAACCTGTTTATTTCAAGTATTAATGACATTAGTATCGGAAATAGTTACATCTGATTACCAATTTACGCCCACTTGAATGTCATAACCTGTTTGAAATTAATTGAGTTGTATGTATATTGCAAACTATTCGATACATAAATAATAATAAAATAATTACATTAGAAATTCATACACCAGTCCATTGAGTTTCCATGCAGCATAATAATTCGTGTTGCCATTTGTTGACGTCTAGAAAATAACATGATGACTAAAACATCATGTTTCAACTAAAATCATCTCAATGTAGCAAATTCAACAGAAAGTGTAATGAGTTTACACCTACTCTGTAGTAATCTTTATCTTGGATGGACCCTTCTATTCCTACTCGTAGGTTCATAAATGGAAATCCCAACCGAGTAAATCCAAATTGTTTCTGTTATAGCGTCAACTCTCACCAAACCAATTTGACCATTCGAAAATGAATTCAATCTCTCGGAATTTCTCACAAAGTTCACAAATTCAGATTGTAAATCATCATTAAAGTGTCAGTGGTTTCGCCACAAGTTTGTGACTAAAGCACTGCCTGCAAGGCGCGGCGACTCGCCCCGATGCCGGTAATGCACGCTACTTACCAGTAATTACTTATATTTACTCGTTACTAACTAAATCACCGGTATTTTAGTATCTGTTACGGTTGCTGATTGGCTGCTATTTCAAGTATTTAGAGTTATCGGCCATTCACGTACGTTTTGAGATTGATATTGATCGTGGTAATTCATTTGACGTTCTAATTGTTCAGTAGTTGATGGTAGATGATTGAACCGATAAAAGGTTTTATTTATAAATATGCCGCAATGTAGGCACCGTGTAATATTGAAGTTTTATTAACTACAACTTCCAACGGAATATCTTAGTAATTGTTAATCTTATGAATTACCAGCAATATTTGATAGCTTCAATGTTGGAGTTTTCAAAAATACCATAGCCAATTTTCTATTCAATCGGTATGTTAAGTCTTCAATCTCACCATCGTTGTCGTGATTGGTTTAGTTGGACAATGGCAATTGCAACATATGTATTAGACTTTCTACATAGATAAGTACGTATACTCTACGTCTATATACATCATTGCATGACCACTTTGAAGGATCGTGAGTTTATGCCCATTGTGTAGTGTATGCTCGTACCTAACCGTTCAAAGAAAAGATTATGGAGAAAACTATACCTATACGAGTATTTTTTAGTTAATACACCTGTGTCAAGCCCTTTATATAACTATTTCGTGCTATCCATATCTTACCAGAACTCACATTCCCGTCACTACTACAAATTAACATACTTACTCAAATGCCGAATCTCAAAACTAAACAAACCACGAAATGTTACGTTCAAAACACCAATCAATAACCCACTTATGTAAGCTGTTCCTTGATAAGCACGTACCAAGGCACGGTATGTTTAGTAGTTGCTACAGAATCATGATCAAAGCTACTACTACTACTCTAGTACCGGGGAGAGGTGGGCGTGAAGGCCGCTCGGCTCACGCGCACTTGTCTCGTTCCCACACGAGCACAGCGATCGCCCACTGACCTATCCACCGACCTCACTAATCCGTATAGCCACAGGTACAATACCTTAGATCAGTGGTACTCAAAGTCTCTACTTGCCGAGGGTAAAATGGTAATTAAGTAAGCAAAGGGGCTGTATTACACTTAATAGCTAAAGAATTAATATTATTATGTTAATATTAACCACTGTGACATAGGAATTAACGCAAACAAGTATTTTATTTGACTTTTTTGCCGTAGTATCAAGCGGACATAGTTTTCATTCTATAAAATCATGCATCAAAAGTAAATATCAATAAGTCATGTACTGTATTACCTTAAAGCTATTGAATTGGATAAGTTAATATAAAGTAATTCGAATCAGCAAAAGTTATTCGTAAGACGTCCGCCCACATACTCGTAGCAAGAAGCCGTTGCAATACGCCAGCTGCACCAGCATAATGGTAAATAGAATTTTGATAAACAATCAAGCATCAAACAAGCTTTAAATATTTTGCGTGATGTTGGTATGTTACTAACTCTCAAAATGTAGTGCAAAATAATAACATTTTTGCTATCCAGTTTGAGCACCACTGCCGTAAGTTCTGACTTTGTTCCGTTTCTGAGCTTAGGTATGGCATAAACCAATACACAATAGTGATTTAATGGTGATTTTCATGGATAATATGACAAGTGATCGATTTCGTTGGATTATGTGGCGAGATAACGTAATGGTGGAGTATGATGAAGACAGGTCAGTATTGTATTAATCATTGCTAATGTTGCAATAACGATTCATGAATGTCTTTAAGTGGGAACCGTATTAAAATATGTTAGCTGCTTAATTATTACAGAAATCTGATCCAGCGAAACATTAACACCTACGCCATGCACTAATGTCTTCCGTTATTTGTCATTTTGAAACTTTAAAAATCATGTACAATGTACAGTAACAATGTTGGCTAAAAGATTATTTAAATATCGACAAAAATATTTCAGTTTAAGTTGCGATACTGATCCCAACAAACTCACTCGAGGTAAAAGCTGTACAAAAACCACAAAAACGTGTTATTCCCGTGTTAATAAAACCACCATAAAGTCTTGGCATGTAATCAATAGATCACAGCTAAGCCGATTAGAGCACAATTGACTTCCAAGTACCTTCACAATGTCGTTCGTAATGTCATGGCCAACGCTCAGGAAAATGTGGCGAGTCAACAAATTCCTAAACAAACACGGACAAGGAAATTTAAATAAAGATGAAAAAAATATATTATGTGAATATTTATCTATAATAATATTTTAAAAAGAAAAATAGGTTTTTTTGTTTGGTCGTATTGAACAGGCTCTGAAATGATGGACCGATCTTGATGGGAATTGGTGTGGCAATAATACAAAAACCCAGGATAACCATAGGCTACCTTTTTATCGACGCACCAAGCGGCTGCGGACGAAAGCGAGTTCGTAATAAAGATGTAGCCGATGTCGGCAATGCAACTATTATGGAAATGTTAGATTTTGACTAGCTTAACATACTTTAAACAACCTTGTGACAAATGCAATTGCTAAATTTTGCTGCTTGCTTTTTTTAATGACGCCCGCATTAGCATTAACTCCTTTGTCGTGGGGTGCTCACAAACATAAATTTCACACACACAAAGCACAGCCAGAGTCAGAAAAAAAATTGAATTTGATATTTGTTTCCTCCATACTCGTATTGTTTATTATATTAGATTTATCTTAATTGAAGTACGCATACACATATTTTATTTGTTCTAAAATTCCAGCTATCTTGTTGAGATAAATATGATTGGGTAAGGTATCACTATACGTTGTCCGTACTTGTACTTAAAATGTATAGTTATGCTACTGCTCGATGGAATTTAAATATGCGAAGGCTGTAGGTTCTGCAACTATCAGCAAACAAAACTAAAATGTTTAGTTCTAATGTTTTGAAAGATTCCATCGCAGCAGTTGCCATAAAAGACACGTAGCACAAGTACGCTTATTTTGTTACATTAGTAGGTGCTACCCATCAATTTAATGATTCTAGCACAAGGCAAACCGCAACGAAGAAGATACCACAAGTACTTCTCCCACTAGTCCTCCACTCGCAAATTAATAAAATAACAATAATGATTAATGGGTCTTTGTTTTGTTGCAGGTTGGTGGTCCAAACACTGGCGTGGGTACAGCTGTGCTTTTAATTACCAAACATAATAGTACTGTAATTGTGCTGTCACTGTGAGGTAATAGTGAGATGGATGCGTGCTAGGCTGTCAGTGATGATATGATGGAGGTGAATTAACCCACAAAGAACGTCGTCTCCCAAGACCCCGCTGTTCAAATTCTGGTAGGTATTTTTAGAGACGTGCAGTTATCCACTTTTTTTATTAAATCGGTTGTAAGATGTAAAATTAAATCACCACAAATTGTTTAGGGTAACCAGATAAAAGATTAAGAATTCATAAATATCACACAACGTTCAATGTAATCTAATTCCAAACTAAGCAGTATTTGTACTATGGGTACTAGAATAACTGATATATTATAAATAAATACTTTTCCTATATGGTCGTAGAAGTTAATCCCTTTTTACGTTGGATATTCAGTTATTTATATTTCGTATCCGTGGTTTCAACATTTACTTATACCCAGCAGATATATATGATAGATATGTAGATAGGGAGAAAAAAGTATTAAAACGTTAAAAGCATTGACGAATCATCTCACCTTAACCATGCCAATCAATTTGGAGCAGCGATGGAATTTCCAGACTGTATCTCCTAAGCAGCAAATTATCGCGTGTTCACGAAATTACTGAGATTGTCTGAATCCCCAAAGCGTACGACAGCCTGACACTGTCACGCGAACCAAATGCTGCATTCCACGGGTATAGCTGGCGGCGCACGCGCAGTGTAAAGCATATTAAGCTTGATGCCATACAAACGAATGGAGTTTTGGTCGGATGTAATAAAATAAGCGATTTTTAAATTCAAACTAATATGGAGTACCACAGGGGAGTATCATTAGACCTTGCTGATTTCAATAATCCAATTCTAAAGTATAGTATCAGTTGGTTATTACATCCTATTACATTTTTCATAGAAGAACACAGCGCAACGGTTCCAATTTATTTTCTTAATAGGCTTTTAGTCACGTTAATGATAATAAATATTCAATTGTCGGTAGACGTAGCTACCTAGCTGTAGGACACGAAGTAATTACACTGACTAAGAAGCTTGATGCTTCTAGCCTGGGGGAATCAATTTGAGTAACTACATAGTTATCTTCAGGAAGAGAACTCCCATTTGTTTACAATTAAATAATCAAAGACAAGGATTTAGGCCATAAATACCAATGGCTATAATTATGACGTAATAATATATTTTTGTTATTATAATCCATATTTGTATATTTGTGGTTATGAAGGTAAATAAATTCGCTAAGAAGCTGTTTCATATCTGACTCTTACATTACAATAGTAAGTTTGTCTTTTATTTCTATGTATAATAAGTATATATTTACAATAATTAATAAGAGTATAATTATGTATTTGTATCAGTTATTCCATAGTACAAGCTGTGCTTAGTTTGGGACTAGGTGGCGTTGTGTGTAAGTTGTGAGATATTTATTTATATTTTTTTGTTGGGTAGGCAGGCATGTTTTGTGCAAAATAATTTCAAGTAATTTTAACTTTAACATGAAACTATTTTCTTTTAAAGGTCTACTCATTATTTTTCTTCAACAAATAGTTGTTGTATTTTTCTTAAACAATGAAATGTAAGAGTTTATGATACACCATAAACTTTGTTGCAACTTTTGGTAATTATTGAGATTGACATTGACATTACATAAACCGTGTTTTCCCACAATTGTTTTAACCGTCATTTAAGGACACGGGTATCGCATGATGCTATGCAAATAGCTTTTCTGACCCCCAGAATGTGCGCAAAATGGTTGACCTTATCACCGTCTAGACTAGAAGCAAGGCAAAGCCTAATGGACATATAAGTATAGTTATTATTAGCTTTACTGACAAAGTTTGATACATTTCCTCATATCTTTAATTTAAGTGGTCACTTCTAGCTTAATACGATAGTTTATCTCAATCATTACGTTCTAAATTCTAGACTAATGAGCCAAGAACGAAACTCATACCAAAAACTAACCCTTTTCCCTCACTTGACACAAATCACTATTATAGTATGATGTGATTATTATTATAACTATCCAACTAGAAAGTTATGTTTTATCTTCACAACTCAAAGCCAAATGTACTTTAGGAACTAAATTTGCAAAAGTTAGCTTTAGGACAAATCACAAGTGTAAACAGACTTCTGCCAGTTTTGTTCTAATTGGACACTTATGGTTCAATTTATACTTTGATACCGTTCTTTTCTTCTATATTACTGACATATTCATAATAATTTGATTTGTTATGAACCTTAGCATTACCTTGTCTTGATTCGTCTTCGAATGTAGTCTTTTGATCTAATTTGTCTTCAGCGGGATTATTTATAACAGTTGCGCAAGCATTTTCGACATCATTGTAATTAACTTTGTTGTGAGTGTGTCCCGAGGCGCTGGCAGTCGCGTGATGGTAATCATTGGGTACGTTTAAGTAATTGGAAATTAGAGTGCTTGTTACTCTTGTTAGGATTGTCGATATTGTTTTGTTGTGAGAGCTCGTGTAACACGATCTATGTATTAGAGGCACACAGGATTTTGTTAATGATTTTATAACCAATTCTTTTATCTACCAGTTGATTAAATTGGGATTAAACTTGCCTTGGGATCTACCTTTTGGAATCACGACAGTCATGCTCTCATGTACAAAAAATATATTGGTAACATTTGACAATACAAACAGTACATAGTAATATAGTGAATAATTATTAATAAAACATATAAAAACCTGTTTTATTTTATTTAATTTTAAAACTTCTTGCACAAAATAAGTGTACAATTGCGGACTTAATGCCATAGGCATTCTCTACCAGTCAACCGTAAGGTGGTGCAGAGATAACAAATTTTAGATGTTCTGCATCTAAAAGTATATTTTTCTAGGTTTTTGTACTCTTTCTGAATTTACTTTACTCGTTGCGCATAGCAAAGTATTATTTATTAATGAAGGACGTAGCTGTTCAGTAGTAGGTACCTTTACTTCTTTGACAAATAATTTCACTTAGCTATCAACCAATATTTCAAGTTTTCATTCACGTGAAGGATGCATTTGTGCAACTTTCTGATTTCTCCGAGCGGACGCATGATTCCATTCAATGCGATCTTTAGAAGAAAACTCTTGTTTCTTAATTACTTTTAATTATCTTGATATGGGTTAGGATTGTTGGCTTGCCCTGTCGTAGTTGAATTCTATAGAAACTGCAATTACATGTGGTGATATATAGATAAATCAAATTAACTTGTTAGTGGAAAACTTTGCAATAAAGAATTTAACCATTAGCATGTATTGTATATATTATATAATATACTTAATTGATCGAGTGGTAGTGACGTTGTTGGTTTAGAATTGTGGATGTTAAGTATGTGCATAAGAAGTCTTGACTAAAGTTTCGCAATTTGCTTTGAAAAAAAACTGAAGTGACGTTAAGATTTACGTCTTTAAATAGACAACGTTAATTTGTTATAAACGCTTAAATTGTGTCTGATATAGTAGTTATTTGTCCCATTGAGTCTTATTATTTATGATACCTAGACCACCAATGGAGAAACTAAGATTTTACACTGCATTGGAAACAGTTAAGGTATTCAACGTATATTCTATTTCCTTGTCAAGGATATAAACCTAAATACAAGCAAGAATATACTACTTCACACGTACTTGCTTTAATAGCCAAATAAAATAGCTATCAGACATGATGCATGCAATGATATATTATGTACCTGCAAAGCGTGTTTAAATAATAATATTTGTGTTTAACAGCAAATAATAAAACTGAGGGCCACAGACAAGCAAACAGAGCCAATAGGTCATGTATGCAGATGAGTACTTGAGAGGTTGGGTTGGTGAAACAACATTGACAAAATGTTTCATTTGTTATTGTTAAGTCGTGAAAGGGAAAACGACTAAACATTGAATGAAATCACTTAATTTTCATGGAAGTAAGTTTAAGGGCGAACAATTGCTTGGCTGTTTTTCATACAAAAGTAATATAATAAAAAAATAAAAATAAAAATATTTTATTCTCCCAAACAATTAAAATACAAATATAAATAATAGCAACAATTAAACTTATTTCTAGTGTACCTATCTTAGGGGCTATACAAAAAACTGTAATTGTGAGACTGGTGCCTAAACTAGATACAACAGTTTGTATCTGTATTTATAGGGCACCAGGAAACCCACGCAACCAGTAAACACGAGTAAGAACGAGTACATTATATTACTATTTTATATAAACAAAAAGAAACAAACTACAAACTACATTCTGAACACAGTTTTAAATGATGATAAATTACATAAAACTTCATACAAACAATCTGTGAACACATCTGTGCTAGTGAAGGATGGCGAACGATAAATTGACACAACAGCAAGGTCGCTTTTAAATTTGCACACTAAGACCGAACCTTCATTAAATCTAGGGCCATTCAATTTGACATTGTATGTTGCTTTTTACGAATATTACTACGCCATCATTTTGATTAATGTTTACATTGGTACTAGGTATGCGTCATAGCCGGCCATCGGTGGAATGTTCGACACTTTGCTTAACCAGCGCACTCTTGACAAAATTATGAGGTCGAAAGTACACTTAATGTCCGCTAACAAAAACTAAGAGTTGATTAAAATTACGATTTATGCTACGTATATTCATATGAAAAATCCTAATACGCGAGTTTTTATTACCTATACCTAATCTCCATCACCTAAGTCCTCAATTTATTTATGTACATCAACCATAGTAGCTTTTAAACTACTGTAGGGCCAGAAAAGTTGTTTGCGCTCTAGGCGCCCTCATAGTCTGTTGATTGAAGTAGTCGGTCCTCTGCAATTTTACGGGACGGGCACTGTTCGTCACCAGTACCGTGAAATATGGGTTTACCTTAAATATTATTAAGTTTTTATCTATTATTATAGATAAATAATATAAACACTAAAATGCATTTTTGTAGACGGCCTTTTTTTTAAAATTAGGTATTTCGATAATAAATCTGCAAATTTATATCTTTCTTTGAATTCTTAGATTGGCTGTCTAAGATGTTAGGTGTGATACAGAACAGCAGTAATCTAACTATACAATTTATTACATATCGTCAAAACAGGTAAAACAAAAGGTAAAAAATCAGACATATTACGGTGTTGTAATAACCAAGGCAACAGTGACGATATTTGTGTCATTCCTTGGCATTCATCGTGTTTAATTTTGGCAATTCGGCAAGTTACCATAAAAGGGAACATACATAAATATGAGATGTTCCATGAATTGTTATTTGGCATTGAGTCGATAAATCCATGAATTAAGTTAGTAACGTCCTTTATTTAGACGTCGGTTTGCTCACCCATAGATATTATAAGTTATTTCACCTCTACAAGAACTAGATGTCTAAATTTAATTCCAGCTCCAAATAAGTTGAAATAAGTAATGCCTCGAAGGTCTAGTATTCATTGCAAGGTCTCGGGTTTGATTCCCGGGTCGGGCATAATGTTATTCGTGAACTTTATGTTAGAAAATTCACTATAGCAACACAGAGTTGGAATTGTGACCGGTGGATGGTAATAGCCCTTTTTTTTTTTTTTTACGTGGGGAAATGCATTTACGCATACCACCCCACCCCGGGGAAGGGCATAGTGGTTATGTGGGACTCGCCCGTGCCAAAGATGGTAAACGGCACGGGAATACCCACTAAAACCCCACGGTGCTCCCGCACTCGCCTTGATGGGAGGGTCATGGGAATCTGGCGCAGCCTTTACGTCCACGACCCTCCCGGCGATGCCCGCCGAAGCGGGCCCCTCATGGCCCCCAAAGAGGGGGCTGGCGCAAGCCACCGACCAGCGCGAGGACCGCGTGCAAAGCCATCGGACATTCCCCATGTCCAACGGCCTGGTCCTCTCGCGGCGAGACAGGTGGTCGGTCCCGCCGCCCACCACGCCGCAGTTTAACGGCTGCGGCCCCGCCGGGACCGCGGAAGGTAGGGAAAGTGGCAACGAAACACCAACAGTCCTCTCCCGCCGCGGCCCCGTAAACCACCGGGCCACAGTGCCAGCTTGCGCCGACACCGCAGCCCGGCTCTCGCCCGCCCAGGCAGGCCCCTCATGGCCCCCAAAATGTGGGGGGACCGGCACCGAGGACCGCGTGCAAAGCCGTCAGACACTTTCGTATCTGACGGCCTGGCCCTCCGCGGTGAGACAGATGTTCGTCCCACCGCCCACCACGCCGCAGTACTAACGGCTGCGGCCCCGCCGGGACCGCGGAAGGTAGGGAAAGCGGCAACGAAACACCGGCAGTCCTCTCCCGCCGCGGCCCCGCAACTCCTCGACCGCAGTGCCGACTTCCTCACGCCAGCACTGCAGGCCCTCCTGTTGCAGAGCCCCCCCCATAAGGGCCCTGCAACATGGGCTGCTCCCACATGGACTTCCAGCCAAAGCCCGAAGAGCAGCCCCCCTCTGGGGTCCACTTGGCTTCGCCGTGGCTCGGGGGCGCCACGGGTACTAAGCCCCACCGCGACGACAACGCGGGACACCCGTTGGTGGGGATGGTAATAGCCCTATCTCAACATAACAGGTGAAGTTTGGGTGTTATACAACTCTGCCACACCTTTTTGGGTAATATAGGCGTGATGTTATGTTATGTTATGCAAGTAAACCTAAAAGATCGCAAAATGGCAAGAGTAGTTTAGTTGATCTTATCCCCGATCCATCAAAATTCATGAATCAAGCAGCCGAAATTAGTATGAATGCTAAATTTGAGAGAAAGGGCAAAGTTTTTGAAATTATCGCTATCTTTGAAATTATTCCCAATGCTGAAAATCGGCAAACTAGTTCGTCTTCTAATTTCGGAACCTCTGGTGCACGTGTTTCATCTCAACATAACGGTTTTTCACTTTCGAAGCTATCCCTAACTCTGATTTGATAAACAGCATATTTGACCCAGAGCTTCCAAACGGGTTTACCTTTACACGATGCGTCTTTTGGGTCGGTATTAGTAAACATGGCTCCATTAGCACGCCCTGCCCTGCACGACACACATACTTCATCTAACGGGCTTGGGATGTAAATATAATGATCACCCGATATTTTATTGCTTGCGGAATATATTAGATACTAAACGGTTCTGTTGATCGTGAATGTGCGTACCAAGTTATCGCTATCTCCAGCGATAAAATAAGAGATGGCTATTAACTCATTGCAAGTATCACATCCTATCCTTAGTCTTTTGAATATCTTTAACTATAGTGTATGCCATACTACAGATAAAGATTCAAAATACTTAAAATAGTTAAAATGGACACGGATATAACAATAAGATACATCAATTTCGAACACTTAGCCCCAATATCACAGGTGTTGGATATATTTATAGTAGGATACACATATAACACACATAAAAGAAAGTGACAGCTGTGTTTTTTTTGCAATGTTACTTTAGTCACTTTTCAATTCGGTCAGGTGATATCATATGTGTCGGCCGACCTTCTATTCGGAACTTTAGAAACTGGCCCTAACAGATTTCTTTAGAATATAAAGTTATTAATTATGCACACTCGCCAGCCTTATGAATATCTCTATTGTACTCATCTATCCAAGTGTAATTTAACATAATGTAGTTCACGGCACGGTAAGCTTTATTTTTTTGGAAATGTATAAATAATATAGTGAATGTGTGAAAAGTGACAATTCCACAAACCCACTTTCCCTGTCATGATGACTACTAATTCGAAGAACTACAATAATACGTTAATCAGCATTTAGTAAAACAAGTGGCTCGAATAAATGAAAAGCGTCGAATTTTGAGAGCGCGCGTACGCTCTGATTGGCGTGTGCGAACATTCGAACCAACCCAGATGCTAGATATGTATGGTAATGTGTGCCACTGTGCGGGCAACGCACAGTAGTACAGCTCCGAATTCTTTGAAATTTTTATATTTTTTGACCAAAGCAAAAATTCAACACAAAAATCCAGAACACTATAAACTTTTATAAAAGGCAACACAAAACTGTAAAGTTTAACGTTTAATTTATTTGAAATTAATAACATTGCACTAACTGACAAATCGCTAAACTTTTGCACGCCTGAAGCCAATCGCGTTGCTATTAGTAAAGCTTAGAGCAAAATATTAATCGAACCCCTTGCTTTCAATTATTAAAGCAAGCAGTACCTGAACCTGTTACAATGATTAATACTCAGTAGTATTACAACCGTTAGGGCTATAGAAAACTGGCACGTAGTCAATAGTCCAGATGGTATCATGATCGGTATTGCTCGAGTGCCTGTAACGGATCCAAATTACTGTGATGGTGGCAATTGTTGTTTGTTTATTGCACAATCTTAGAGCCTGCCTGGTAGTCTGTTATTCTGATTAATGAATTATTACTACTTACTCATTTTTAGAATTTCTATAATGTAAACATTATTTGCACTAACATTAAGCCGCTCAGTGTTTGACATCTGTAGCCGGATGAAAATTACTATAATATTTTAAAACTAAGATTACTCATTTTTGGCTTTACTTGCTGCTGGAAATTTAAAATACCTTTGCTAAACTTTATAATTAAAAATAAATGCTTAGTCGTAGATCAACACTGATTTAGATGATAAGATAAAAGTAGGTGTACGGAGAAGGTACATCAAAATGATAAGTCATAAGATAAAAGTTAAAAGAAATGTATTTTAAGTCAGATAGAAAGAACTAAAAACTAATGCTAAGTGACCGACACGCGGCGAAAGGAACGTTTGCTGTTTCCCGAACCGATTGATTGCAACTTCTGATTATTGTGTCGAATGAATGTATTTTGTTCACTTCGCTGCGTGTTGATGTCAGCATAAAACTAAAACTATTGCGTTGTACGGGTTTGCTCGTACAGTAGGCATAGCGGACAAATTCGTTTGCTATAGTCGTAGAAAAAGCTCTCCTAATAGCGTAAATTCAAAACATCGCGCCACCTAATTACAATAATAAAATTAAACGTGCTAATTCCTTACAATCTTGTTCACACATCTATTCATTTTGCACTTCTGTTTTATCTGCATTGTGATCACACGCTCCATGCTTACAACAGGTGCGCACGCGCACGCAACTAACATTGCTTCTTGTTATGTTACTATTGTATTGGATGCTTGTGTTGAAATTTGTGAGGATATCTGATATTGGATATTTATTGTATTGTGACGGATATTTATGACAAAACATGCAAATGACAATCATGATTAGCTGTTTATAGACACTTGAAACTTCATTGTTTGTCTAGTGTTGTCTATTATAACTATGCAGAAGTTTGTATCAAGTATTAGTGCATCTATGTTTATACTACGACGGTACAGTTGCGTGTGGGCTTCAAAACAATTTTTATTCTCAGGGCCAATGTATTATGTAGATAATTCCCTAAGGGGCGAATTCATCACCTTTGTTAACTGAAGTTTAATTCAAGCTACAGCTTTTGATATCTGTGTCCTGTACAAACAATAAATGGGAGATCGCAACACGGGTTTAAGAAAACTGCAGGTTGAGAAGTTTTGAGTAATCAGCACTCATTTGACCTTATTATGCCGATATTTTGGCCACTGCTGATTAAAACTCTTCTATAGCAAAAAAATATTTTAACAAAAAATTTAATCGACGAAAATAACAACTAAATAGTAAAAAATAAGTAAACATTTTAAGTGGGTAGTATAGAACTTAGTTACATTAAAACTAAAAAATATTTTATTAACTAATTTTGAAACGGCACCAAACAATAATCTGTGCCAATAAAACAAAAATACACGTTGACTTAAGAACCTCCTCTGACCGACGAAAAAAAGTCGGTTAAAAATAGTAGCAGACTTTAGACTTAATATAAACGATTTACGTCTCAATACACAAGATTTCAACTGCTTAATTAAACACGTGAACACACTTCAAAGTATTCATATTATTATTCTCTCGTCCATAACAGTCAATCAGTATTTAAAGCAAGCCATAACGCTAATTACTAGTCGATAATTACTAGTAACTACATGAGTAGCAGGTAATCGAACCCAAACACCGTGCCCGGTTCAATCACCCACTATTCACTCACTGCTCTCGATCGCACGATCGATGCTTTGAATTGTAATCGAGAAAATTATATCTCTGATGTAGTCTGATATTCGATTTCTACTAATTTGCTGTTAATTAATTAGTGTTACTGCGTTTGTTTTGGAATTTTAATGATATATAGTATTCTATTCTAGAGATTAAAACAAATCTTATGTTTCTATCTAAATAAGGTAATTGTATTAAACTGTGACTCGATTTAAAAACGCGCAAATATGCAATAGTGTAAATATTTTGATTATATTAGTTAAGTAACAAAGCTTAGCTCTATTCATGACATAATGTCAAGTCTATATCATACAGAAGTGTATATAAAACAGTAATACATCACCCGTACTGAATGGTAGCGACTGCTGCGCTGCGCAAAGGATAAGGCATCGGTCTTACAATCGAGAGGTCGTGGGTTCGAATCCTTGCCATTACACCACAGACGTGAACTTCCTCCTAACACAAGCGAATTAAGCTTAGCAGGGGTTTAACAAGAATACTAATAGTTTGTACTTGCAAAAATACTAGAAAGCTCTTTAAAAAAAATACGTAATTTGTTTTAAGGTCCCATTTGTTAGGGATATAATTTTTTATTTGAGGTTCCATGGTGCTACTGAAAAATTTTAAACAGACAAAACCCAATTACCACATTTGCACGACCCATAGATCAAACCCGAAACCTCACGGCGAGCTGTACGGAAATTATACGCCTGGGCCACGAGACAGTTCTAAGCTATTTTTCTAGTATTACATAATACATCCTAGCTCACTTTTATATAGTTCCAAGTATCTAAGTAAAATACTGGTAGTGGCCACTGCTCTCAGTCGATGAACCAGCACAGCGTCGCGCTGTCTGTTGGGTTAGCTATGTTTCTGTAGCATCGGATAATTTATTGATTGTTGTTTTTTTAATGTCGAACTGTCGCGTGCTTCAGAAGGGTAAATGGACGAATAAATAGACTATTAAAATACTGTTTTGGCTTGAAAAGTGCTACGTAAAGAGAAAATATGTCATTTTTAAATGAAAAAAGAAAGGCCGTTCTAAGAATAATGTATTATTTTTGCTGGTTAATAGCCAAAACATTTACCAAAATTATTTCTGATTGATTATAAAGTAAACTTATCAGCTACCAGTTTATAATTTTTGTATCAAATAGCTTCTGCCTGCGGCTCTGCCCACGTGGTCTTCCAATAAAAAGTAGCCAATGTCCATCCTTGGGTCAAAAACTATCCCCATACCAAATTGCATCAAAATCAGTTCAGCCGCTTAGGTGTGAAAGCTTATGATTTATAATATTATTTAAAACAAGTTAGGATATTACTTAGATTTATTAATTCGAAACCTTTCGATTATTTTACCACTTCAAACTGCAGCCCACAACTTCAAGCAGTTAATCTATCCACAAAACAAATCATAACAAACGTCTCTAGCTCCCAGCAACTACTGTTTAAACAACATAATTGCCTTACAACACTCTAGTACTATAGCACCTAGTAAAGAGTGCTTGTGGCATTCCAAAGTGGCGCATGAGAGCGACGTTATCACACAGATGCGCAGATTTGCGCACAACGCGGGAACTACAACACTCTGATTCTGAATTATTACACCCAACTTAGCATGTCTTGTTCATGTAGAAAAGGTGCCACTCTTCAATGTTTAACGTAAGGAAAAGGAATCAAATTGCATGGATCATGGATTATGAAACAAATTAATTCCACTGACGATGCTCTGCTACTACAAGAGGACCTACTAAGATTTGAAATGTATTGCTTGAGAAACAAACTAGAACTGAATCCTTTAAAATGTAATGTTAGCACATATACCCGCAAACCCATACCTATAGTTAAGACCTATATGCTCTTAGATACACCTTTATCTAGGGTGAGTACGATAAGGGACCTAGGTGTTACATTTGACTCTAAACTTTTATTTGACGTACATATAGATAATATAATAAAAAAAGCAAACCGTTCGCTTGGATTTGTCTTTAGAATTTCAGCAGATTTCAATAATATTAAAACTATAAAAGTTCTTTACTGCTCCTTTGTTCGCAGTCACTTAGAATATGCCTCGCAAGTCTGGAATCCCAATTACAATACCTATATAAATCGCATAGAATCCTTGCAAAGGAAGTTTTTGAGGTACATTCAATATCGCTCTAATTGCTATCTGCCCAATTATTATAGCAGGTGCAAAAAATTCCATCTTCTTCCGTTGGAAGAAAGAAGGAAGGTTGCGGATCTGTCATTACTGTCAAGTGTGGCGAAAGGGTCGGTGGATGTGAGTGAGCTAGTAAGCAAAATAGAGCTGCGTGTGCCATCTGCATTCTTACGTAGATCACACTTACTTCACACACCAACTGTCAATACAACATACAGGCAAAACTCATTTATGATTCGAGCTAGCCGTACGTTCAATGCGGCATGCCGGAGTGTTGATAAAGATAAAGATTTAGATAACGATTTAGATTTAGATTTGTTTGCCAATAGTAAAAGTCAATTAAAAAAAAACTTATGTAAATTTTTCTTCCACTCTTAACTTTAAAGTCCTACTTGTGTCTATTTCTTGCTTTTAATAATTGTTGTATCTATATGTAATTGTCTTGATGTATTTCTACTTTATTATCTTTATTATCTGTGAAAACTTTTAATTGGCCTTCATTTCCATATTATCTCTTTCTATTTTATAATTTTAGCTGTAAGTTTTCCTAAAATTTTAAAATAAAAAAAAAAAAAAAATAATAATAAAAAATCTCTACATTGAGTTGAGCAACAAAATCTTCAAAACCCAATTATTATTTGACGAAAGATTGTGAATTGGAAAAGAGTGCATGAAAAACTTAACACAATGGAAAATTCAGGCATCTTCGCTAAATACCCATAAAAGTATTTAAAAGATCAATAATGTGTGTAAAATGTGTAAAGTCAAATCCGCTTTTCAAATTCAAATTCAAATTCAAATTCAAATCATTTATTTTCATAGGCCCCAGGAGGCGCTTGAACACGTCAAAACATTACAAAAAATGATATAAAAGTAAATAATAAATAATACTAAATTATACTAATTACAATGATTTGAATAACCGGGGCTCAGATTAATTTTAATCAAACTGTTTAGAATCGAATTAAAATCAATCTAAGTACCAGCTCCGATGGGTATTGCATTATGAGAAGAGCTGGTGAGAAACTCATGTGCACCATCTTTTAAAAAATATAACAATATAAAAGTACATAAAAAAATCACATAAGAAGAGCAATAATTCATTTCCAAATACTATTATCATTTATGTAGTCTGAAATACTATAGTAAGCTTTTTGACATAGTTTAGTTTTAACATATTTTTTAAATTTACCTATCGATAATTCTATTGCGTCTAAAGGAAGTTTATTGTAAAAGCGTATACATTGACCTGGAAACGAGTTAGAGATTTTATGGAGCCTAGTAGTGGGCACAGCGAGTTTGTTTTTGTTCCTTAGATTTAATTTATGGAGATCACTATTTTTCTTAAATTTCGTTTGGTTTTTGTGAACGTACATTAAATTTTCGTAAATGTATTGAGAATGTAAAGTCATAATATGTATCTCTTTAAATTTATTTCTTAGTGTCTCCTTGGGACTCATCATATAGATAGCTCGAATAGCTCGTTTCTGGAGCACAAATATTGAATCTATATCCGCGGCACTACCCCAGAGCAATAAACCATATGACATTATACTGTGAAAATAGCTAAAATAAACTAAACGCGCAGTGTCAACATCGGTCAGTTGACGAATTGTTTTTACGGCGTAAGCTGCTGAGCTGAGTCTACCAGACAACGTTTCTATATGTGGGCCCCATTGTAATTTAGAGGCTAATGTTATACCAAGAAAGACAACCTTATTGACCATTTCCAATTCCTCATTGTCCATCACCACACTAGTTTTGACTTGCTTAACATTTTTTGTAAAAAATCTAATATATTTTGTTTTACTACCATTTAAAAGCAAGTTATTAGCACTAAACCAGTTCACTATCTTTGATAAAGCATTGTTTACATCGTCAATTACTGATTGTTGTCTTTTTACCTTAAAAACTAAAGAAGTGTCATCCGCAAACAATACTATCTCATGATTATCCTTAACAAGATGAGGTAAATCATTAATATACAAGAGAAACAGGAAAGGCCCTAAAATAGAGCCTTGTGGCACCCCCATTGCTACAGCTGATCCATGCGAACGCTTTCCATTGACATCTACTCTCTGAATCCTATCGCTTAGATATGAAGTAAGAAGATCCAGAGCGATGCCTCTTATACCGTAGTGGTGTAACTTCTTGACTAGAGTTTCATGCTGCACACAATCAAAAGCCTTAGATAAGTCACAAAACACCCCATAGGCATCCCGCGACTCTTCCCAAGCCTCAAATATGCATTCCAGTAATTCTTTCTTCTATTGGTTATTCGATTTTCATTGGTCATCCTATCTTGTCAGTTCAGTCTAAGCCCTAATCTCTGAAATTTATTTAAATCTAAAGGCAAATAATTCTAAACATAACCCAACGCGTTATTATCGCCATTTTTCCCCAGAATCAGTTCCGTGAGCATCTGCGGAAGCTCTCGCGAATAATTTTCCACGTCCGTGCGCAGGAGTAACTGTGCACGTTATAATGATTACCCCAACCCCCCTCTCTGACATCTCTGCTGTGCCTATAAGTACTGTTATAGCGTGGTGATAGTTAATTGTTGCTTAGTGTTTGTTGATTTAGTAGTGGCTAGTTAATGAGGGTAGGAATCGATTCGTGATTTATAAACGGTAACGGGCTGGCACTATGTTTGTATGGTATGAGAAATAATCTGTTTGGTATTAGTAATTAAATAACATTTCTGTTGTGATTATTAATATTAACGTTTTGTATTGTTAGCGTTCATAGAAAATGCGCATAATGGCTTACAATGAAAATGAAAAATATTTGTTTAAGGAATAGTTTAACGTAAAGCTACATGCCAGCATGTTGGGGTCCCTTTTAAAGTTATCCAATCTTAGTCTGTATAAAGTCGGTGCGACCACGGCTCATGTGTATGTGTATGCATTTAAAATATTTTCTTATACCAATAACTATGTAAATAGGAGGAAAACGGGAGGGCCGTTTTCCTCCTATTTACATAGTTATTGGTTTTTTTTCGCATCCAAGAAAGTAGTTGGTACTTGATTGGTTTATTTGAATCTTTATTTCATTACATAGCAAAAAGTTGTCTTCCAATCCAAATGGGCAGTAGTGCTGTTAGTGTCTTCAAAGCTTTCTATTGATCTATTGATAAAACAAATACAATATACAAAAACTGTTTACCGTCATTAAACCGTATTGACATCATAATTATAATATGCACGAACATGCCATTGCTATATCTTTGTCGATAATAAGTAGTTAATTACTGTTATTGTTTGATATGGGAAACCATATTATGTACTCCTTTTTATATCGGTTATTAGCTTATGATATTGAGATGAATAGCTTTGTGTAGAGCTTCTTAACATTATCTTATTTTAAATTTAGGAAGATGATTTAAACAATTCTATTCTTGAAAAATCACACTTTGCGCACTTAAAAATGTAGTAAGATCCCAGTTATAGGTCCCATGGAATAAGGGGTGAGCCTGCCGCCATTCACCGGGCACAAAGTATTTTTTTTTTACACATATTGTATAAACATGTATATAAAATATATACATACGTTTTTATAGACATTGGTCGACAAAAATAAGCATTTTCTCTCTAAATTAAGATTCATCTGATACTCTCAACTAAGACAGCAGCTACGCATTTTTTTGCAAATAATTTCAGTAATATCTTTACAGAACTACTTAATATCACGAATAGAATGACTATCGCTATAAGTACGACTATCCGTCAGGTCACGTTAATCTGTGGTCGTTTAACCGCTCGTCATTACATCAAGTAACTGTTATTGCATCACACAAGGAGCTGGCATCTAAACGGCACAATTACTAACCACCTCTGCTTGGTGGCTTATCTGGCGGTTAATAAGTGAGCACGTACGAAATGCTGTTCTGTTATGAGATAACTGCAGATTGAGGATCACTATCGTCATAAAGGATGAAGTTACAAAGGAAATGCCAAGTTAACGACGTCATGAGAAGTTGGTTTTCAAAATAATAAGAATTTTTCTCTATTAGTGAAACTACGGAAATATATATTTAAAAAAATGTATAATATAGATCGCGTAATTATTATAAAGGTAAATAAATACCTATGCTCGACGTTTCGAAATGACATGCATCATTCGGTATTTATTTAAAAATATGATAATAATATGATATTGTCATATTTTTGAAAAATGTTCTCAAATCGCGAAATTT
Organism: Hypena proboscidalis; assembly: GCA_905147285.1. Classification (NCBI taxonomy): domain Eukaryota; kingdom Metazoa; phylum Arthropoda; class Insecta; order Lepidoptera; family Erebidae; genus Hypena; species Hypena proboscidalis. Next base: position 1,208,234 of record LR990127.1, read on the forward strand.
TATAAACATATTATATTTCAGATAAAATACTACAATTGATAACTTAAGTAAAGCTTAAATTAACCTGTGTGTTTTGTGGTGCTATGTATCTGTAACAAATGTATATATTATTTACTCTGCATATTGTATTTCTGCAATCCTAGGTACAAATCCAATACATTTTCAACACGCTGCTGGTTTGGATGAAAATAACACAACCTCACGCCTATATAACCCAGAAGGGTATGACAGAGGTGTACAACATGATGCCCGATCCGGGAATCATACCCAAGACGTCGCGGTGAGAGGCGCATACGCTAACCACCAGACCATCGAGGCAGTTTATGGATTAAAATAAATAAACTTATAGACGTGCAATTATTTTCAGTTAATTTTTTTTTCTGTTGATTCTTTGTAATAAATAAATTACATGTAATACATAATTTATATATTTGTACTAAACGTATAATAACATGTACAGAATGTAATAATCTTATAAATCCTATTCCAGAAAATTATCTAATGGAAGTAAAACAATCCATTCAAATATAACAAACACATAAAATTACATGATTTTCCATCCTACATTCTAAAACGATGGCTACATAATACAGGCCATGCTTGTCGTCTTAAATGACACAAAGTTAAAATGTTTATGTATTAAAACATCTTATTGAAACAAGAGAAGGAAGCAATCATTTCGTCATTCACGTAACACATGACATGCGACATGTCTATTGTTAGAGTTCCGACTGACATAAATTAATCACTTGTAGTAAACAATTATGCGACATGTTCTCAAAATAACTACTTCATATACCTTTGTTCGAGTGTCCCACGCTTTTCCTCGCATGACTAACTAACCTAGGGTTAAACATGAGAAAATTAAGAAAAGTTTATAGAAAATTAATGTGAACTGTCAACTTTCAGATCCTGCTTGATTATTTTATTGTTATTTAAAGCTTTGTCTGTGCTTTTATTGTGATGAAACCGAAAGTAGATAATGTTGATAATTTGATTGTAATCGTTGACTGTTTATACGCTTAATTGGTATCTAGATACCGAAAGACATTGGTATCAAATATAAATCGGAGATGTAAATAACGTAACTGCCTCTCACCGTGTGGTCTCGGGTTCGATTCCCGGGTCGGGCAAAATGTTATTTGAAAACTTTCCGTTTCTCAATAGCAGAATGAAGTTGCGTTTGTGCCCAGTGGATGGCGATAAGCTTACGCCCTATTCCATGGGACCTAAAACATAACAGGTGAAATGTAGGTGTTGTACACCTCTGCCACCACCCTTCTGGGTAATATAGTCGTGATGTCAAGTTATGTGTATGTTAATGTAAATAACCTAAAATCAAATAATGTTAACGTCAAAAGGCAAATGTTTTGATAGTCAGTCCCAAAATACCATACCTACTTTTAGATTCTTCAATCGGCAAATTGCTCAGTCGTTAGATAAACTACATCATCTTGTTATCTAACACTTCTATCGACAGCTTGGCGTAGCAGCAACACTGTTGCAGTTTCCACACGTCTAACTTCAAGCTATTAAAACAAGTTCAAAAGTATTAGAACAGTTGCAATCGACGCGTTGTCGGCGTGTACAGGCGGCTACATATCAACCTATACATTTCTACAATCGGTCTCGGGTTCTCAGGCTTCCCGTGCAATGCGAGACCAGCTTACACTGGAAATGCATAGGTTGATCGGTAACCACGTACAGTGGGCCAAGCAATTAGATATGCAGGGTAAAAACTTCTACGCCATAGTGAAAACTGACTGCAATAGATATGCATGTGTGAATTACATATTTAATAAGTGTAATATATCCACTATTTAGATATATAACTCACTTATCCTTAACTGGTGTTGTAAGTCTTTAATATGTCTTAGAAGTTTTTGCCCTGCATACCTAACTCGTTGGCCCACTGTACCTTGCACGGCGGCCGGCGCGACGGTCCGGTCCGGCAAGGACGCTGCGTGCGCCGACTTACCGATAAATAACCGCCAGCGCCGATATCGGGCCATTAATACTTATTTATGGCATTCCGGAGCTGTGCCGGCCTCGCACTAAATCATACCAGATAATTGTCCACAGATCCGACGATTAGAGAACATCTTAGATGAGGAATAGATGCTCCTAGAGTATGCTCGTTTTGTGCCTACGAACGCCTAGTTATTACTAAGAAATTCACCGTATAGCTATAGATTCCTTGAAACTTTTCTAAAATATAAAAAAAAAACATTAAAGTATGTTTGCATTTTTCAAAAGCCTTAAATATTCCAGAATCTATGTTGCTTCTGACAATTTTTCTGTAGGACATTCTTGCGTGTATTTTCATACAGATTTTCCTAAACAAAACTAACGTTCTACTCTTTAATTGTACTGTGAATACTGTATTAGATAAGTCATATCAAAATTACGAATTAGGCATCAACCGTGACCATTGTGATAAATACATGTTAGTAATCTATGACAAAACTGGAGGGGATCATTTTCCGTGTTCTAAGTACTAATCGCGCTGTAAACAGATGGTTCTAAGGTAGCTAAGCTAAGTAATTTTCTAACGAAATGCTACAGTTATAAAGGAATGAAAGCGTATTACTAATATTATTTATTAATTTTCTACTTACAACGGGTTCAAGGTAGATTCTAGCTCCATAAAACTATCTCTGATTCAAAAGGAACCAATCAATTGGTTTATTATGGCCAAGCTATATTAATTTACTGTCTGTAGAATGAAGACGATTAAAATAAATATGAAAACCTTATAGTAAGTACGTTTTAGAGGTAAGGCAAAGTTAATACGTTTTAGTCGTAATATTCAGTCGACGACATAATATCTCTTCGATCATAAGAACGATTTTATATTACGTGTATCTAAATCGTATAACACTTTGAAACCCAATTTACGAGTATCTACAGTTTATATCAGTGTTTGTCTCAATATTGAGTCACATCGGCACATCTGTAAGCGTTCATCTCAATCAATGCGCGAGCGCAGTACGATTATCATATAGAAAGTGGGGCCGCGGCCGGCGCATCCGCAACGTGCGAGTCAAGGGAAAATTATGCACTCTACACTTTTGTGCGAGACAAGTGACTAAGACATTTGCACAAATGGGAAATCCTTTTTGCATTTTCATGTGGATGACATATGTAAAGAGAAGACAAACAATGATTAAACTAAAAGTTTAAAAAAAACTTTTGATGCAACTTTATTCACACCACTGCACTGTTCAATCAAAAATCATAATATTTATTTCCATAAGTCCCAAAGGGCGCTTGAACACGTCAAAACAAACATTAAAGACAAATATATAAAATTAAATAATAATACTAATTGCATCGATGATGATAAATGATTTGGATCGCCGGCAGATTACAATTAGATTGACTTAAATTCAACTTAGAGATTTGAATTAAAATCAATCATAAAATCATAAAAGTACCAGTTCGATAGGTAAATTATTACATTATGAGAAAAGCTGGTAAGAAACTCATGTGTTTGGTTGCACCATTTAGCTCTGCTTCTGGGGATAAAATAAAGCAAATGTCAGTCACTCAGGCATAATCTAGCATTATAATGGTGAAGACATTTTTTTAAAACGATCCTGTAGTTTTCTTCCTAAAACCCTTTCCTATGTAGGTATAATGTTAGTTTAGATTCAAAACGCAGAAAATGTTATAACATATCAATGCAATGCAATATCAATTACCTACCGTCTGTCCATGATTTAAATCCTGTAAAAGGCAAAGAAGAAACACTGATTTATGTACAATTAATAAAATAAGACATACGCACGGATGCGATTGTACTTGTATCCAGCCACGATCTACCATTCAATAGTAGTTATTTACATATTCATTGCATTGTTTGTTTAATTGTTTATTTATTGTAATGTTCTCAATTAGTTTACAATGTTTATTAACTGTTCAGCAGAGATAACGGTGAAGGTAGAGGCCGGCCTCGATCTAGGGAAGGAATATCGTGAGAAAATCTATGCGATTATCGTGAATTTAATTAAGTAGCGGTGTGTGAGTGCAGATACAACTAAATAAGATGTATTAGAACAATATTTGTAGTTAAATGTACCTAAGCTGACTATTGTGATCGTCTTAATAATATGTAAATCACATGCTTGATAAATTAAGCTGGTGAGACTTATCAATTATAATTTCTCACCAAGAACTTTACACTAAGATCAAATTTAAAACTGTACAGCCAGCAATGCATGTACTTTTTATGGAATACGTTTTTGATCATGTATATTAAGATAATATATCGAATGCGTTTCTACATTATAATTTCTCTTGAAGTTTTCACCGACTGGCCATTATCAAATAGGTCTCCCATGTCATTTAATTTTACGTCAATAACTCAAACATTTTTTCATGTTATGTGTGTTAAGGGTAGTCCCGCGAGCGCCGTGTTTCCATAGTAACGTAATATTGAGTTAACTTTAATATTATTAAGTATTTACAAATTTATATAGACAAATCATATCTTAAATACTAAAAAGCATGTTTGTGATTGAAAATTTTGTCAAAATTGTTCTAATCATTAATTGGGTTTAAATTAAAATAATAATTTTAACAAAATGGTCGCCAAAAAACATGCATTTTAGTGGTTTAGATTGGTATAAAAAACAGATACCATCTTAATAATATTAAAGCTAAGCCCATATTACTATAGAATGGAAAACAGCCAAACACAATAAAAAATGTCATGCACGTCCGGTAAAATGGTTTTATACGTATAAACTTTTCTCTCCACATATTAATACACAGATTTCATACAGGATGACCTCATAGATTACTAATACGAAAGAGAAACGCTATTCGTAGTCGCTCATTAGAGGCCTGACAGCTTTCCATTCCCATAAATCCAAGGTACTGGTTCCTATAAATTACCTAAATTGTCGGAGTCGCCATCGCCAGCAGGCACCGACCTTGGGCTGGCCGCCTGGGATCTTGTTAAATGGGGAGCAGCCCGGGGATCTGTCAGTAGTACTTACATTGGGATAATAGCTTGTGGATAGGTAGGTTGGTACCCATTTGGTATTAAGTTGTGAAGAAAGTTTAAGGTTCTGATGGCGCTTTTGTGACTAATGAACAAATTGAAAACCTGCAGAAATATTTAATCGAGGTGGAAAGCAAGAACACATTAAACGCCACTTTAGTCGAAAATGAGCTTTATAAACACAGTTTGATAGATTTTTTCCAAACAGAACTTAAAACAGCTATGCTGAACAATTCGCCAAATGGCGTTTAATGTGGTTTTTATTTTCAACGTCAAAATATTGTTGTTTTTTTTAGTGCATCGAAATATAGTCTTAAATTAAAAACAAGATTTGCGAACCCACAAACATACATGCTAATCAAATAAGAACAGATTTTTCACTCAAATTGAGTGTGTTTCATTCGACTGAATTTAAACGAAATTTTTGATCACATACCTCATGCTTTTTAAAAATTTTGCTTATAATATGTGGCCGAAAAATCCATTGTTATTTTGATTCGCATCGTTGCGATTGCTAAATAAAAGCTTAAAACTAAACACATCTTGTCAATGCAAGAATTTTCGTATTTAGAACGATTTATTTGCGTTGTGTTCTAAATCGTTCTAAATACGAAAATTCTTGCATTGACAAGATGTGTTTAGAAAAATCTATTCTTATTTGATTTGAATAGTCTGAATGCATACTATGCGATTGCTAAATAAAAGCTTAAAACTAAACATATCTTGTCAATGCAAGAATTTTCATATTTAGAACGATTTATTTGCGTTGTGTCTAGCGGCACCATAAAGGTTTTTTGAAAATACATTATTTTTCGTCAATTATTATACTTATACTTATACTATCTGTATATTTCTTTCTAAGTCTTGACCCTCAAACAATATAACGTGATTTTAAATCTCAGTTAGTGCAATAACCTACATCATAATTTTGTCGGAGGCTAAATTCTTGCGCAGCAGCAATAATACCAAAAATAATAAGTCTATGACAAATTATAAGAGAGGGTAACATTAATATCATTCAAAATTTCGAAGCATTCTATAAATAAAGCTTCAACTGACACTTGAAATTTTATTTATACGCTGACTCGATATAATTAGGGAAAGTTAAGCTCAAACAAATTGCTTTCCCGAAGGATTTGTTTAAACCTTAAAAATATTGTTATGGGTTCAGGATAGGCCATTATTTTTTATCGACTCGTAATTAGGCGTCATAAAATATAAATCAATTTATCCGATATCCAAATAAAGGTGAGACTGAATAGCTTGTTACCATTGCATAACTCTCAATAATAAAATTGACGTAAGAAAAAGGCGGGAAATATGACAGTCGACAGATCATAGACTAACAATTGCGTTTTGTAATTGTAAGGAAAAGAAAGATGTCTTTATTGTTCTGTTGCACAATAACTTTCACCATTAATGGTTTAATAAAGTAGTTAAATGATTGGTTTAAGTATAATAAATAACAGGTGATGAATAGCTATAAGTTATTGCACTTGTGTGCTGTAATAATTAAGATATACCTGGGTAGTTCTCATTTTCACGATTCTCGTCGTCATTTCCGTGGCAAATTTAAATAATGCATTATTTAAATATCTTTGAACAGCAACTAGTAACGATTGATAAAACGACATTATTAATAAGTAAATTAATCTAATCAGAGGTCTTGTTCAGCAGATAGAGCGTTTATAATGTCGGGATCACGAAAATGACGGTTACTTGATTTCAACCTTTTTCTATGATTTAAGAGACTAAATTTTCTAGAAATCATAACTTCATGTTATTGTTATATTTTCACGGAATCCCAGCCGCATTTCTGTTTGCTGTGATGATGGAACACGATTGACACTGGACCGAATCGAACTCAGTGATCGGTTTTTGCTGTCGTGTTTAAAATAATTCCACACATTTTTTGTAGTCCTTTGTGCTTTAAGTATATTTAATTACGATGGCTTTAGTATATATAACGTACAAATGCACTGAAACTTGGTAAAACAATAACCAAATGTTCAACTTCATGGGTAAGTGTGACACGATGTGAATGCGAAAAATGGTTCCGTTTTTGACATTTTGAGTTAGTTTTCAATATAAATGTATGTTTCTGTTATGACAATCTGTATTTATTTGGTAGTTTAATAAATGTTCTATCCCTTAATCTGAATTTAATATTTCTAACTTATACTGTTGAAGAAATATATCCGTGAAATTACCCCAAATTTGAGCACTCATTTGAATACTCATCTCGTCCTTAAAACATTAACAGATGTACGTATGTAACACTGTTGTAAAATTAAATTCGGTTTCGAACAAGTTAAACAATAAATAAAAAAAAAAAATATTTGTGTTTTATTTCCGAATCGATAAATCGATATCGATGATGTAAAAAAAAGGAATAATAATTTTTCGTCTCGTCTATTCTAGTTTTCCATAATGGTCTGTATAGTATCTTAAATGTTTCGTTACAGATGTTGGTGGATTAGCATCTCACGAGCAGGCGCACCTGCACGCGCATGGGGCAGGCGGGCAGCCACGCGCCGGCGCCGCAGCGCGGCCAACGCGCGCACACGCTGCCGCACGACCCACCACGACTCGCTCCTAAGGTAATTAGCACTATTGTTAAATTAAGTAAGATTCATAATGCGTGCAATTTCTGATTTATTACAAAAAAGATAAAATTTCAAAGAAGTGATAAAGTACGAATGTTGCTTCGAAAACGCGGCATAGCATTCGACACTTAACAAACAAACAACAAAAAGAAATTTCAGCGTTGTCAGATTTTAGCCCCTTGGTTTCACTAAATTTTAAAATGGCTACACCTGGCTACACTTTATAAATGATCTTATCAGACTGAACCTTTTTGAAAGACCACAAATGAAATAATAGTTATTTATGGTACAAGTGAGAAAAAGTTTATATTTCTGTTGTGAGTGCCAATTTTAAATCTTGAGCTTGCGAAGTAGTCTTGAATTAAATCACGAGCGTAGCGAGTGATTCTAATAAAGACTACTTCGCAAGTGAGAGATTTAAGAGGTCACGAACTGGAAATTAAATTTTTCTTACGCGTTACATACAAAACTTTTCACCTCTTCCAGTGAGAAAATATTAAGATTTAAATAAACTCGTACTCGATTGCTTAACTTTGGATAATTCTATGTAATACGACAGTAGAGAATACCGATTCAGAATGCGTTTTAGCGCCTTCTGAAAGTCGCCACTTATTAAATATGTCTTATGCTTTCAAAAACTTCTCCCGTGATTTTTCTGGTAAAAAGCAAACTTCTGTGTACTAGCTTCTAACTTACTTCTACTAGCAAGTTGTTTCAACTATTCTGAAGTTCCACAAAGTTCTTTATCACTTGATTCACTTTTTTTTTGTTAAAAATTGTAGTCAACAATTAAACATAAACTGAAAAGAATTTAAAGTTCCCTGCGATGAATGACACTGACACAGACACACTTTTTTTTTAAGAATGCGTTTGGAAGTTTGTTCCTTAACATTTATGTATAGAGTCTAATATTAAATACTTAATTTTTATTAAATTTAATGGTTAATCACGAATATTAAAATACTAAATAAGCGTGTATTAATGTAATTTAAAATAATTAAAACGTATCGTTTGTAGTTTTTTAATAAAATTGATGTCAAACAACAAAACAGCCACCATGTAGGTTATAACCTACATGGTGGCTGTTTTGTTTTGATTAGCGCCTATTCATTGGAAGGATTTAGTGTTTCGAAATTTAAATCACTTTGCCTCACTAGTGAGTAATAAGCGTTATTACTCACTGAATTCTCGCAAGCAAACGATCTTTTTCGTGCTGGTGTGGTGAAAAATATTTTATCTACACCCATGCTATAAATCCTCTATAAACGTTCTTGAAACAGTTAGCTAATTGGCAACATTAAAACAGCCAGTGTTATAATAACCATTATAACACCAAAACGGGTGTTATAATGTTGTACTGAAATTCATTATGCAACTTCTTTTTTACTCATCGAACAGCCACATTCTCATGGCATCTTTATGAATTTCAAAAAAAGAACATGTCATGCACGCGCGTTTCACTACCACAGCGCCGTAATTTAAATAAAAACTTATTCGAATTTTTGAATTGACGTCGTATCCCGCCATTTTTGTTCAATAATAGTATTGAAAAAATACTTTTTAATAATTGTACGATCCAAAATGTAAATAATTATTACAATAAATATTTATATTATTACCTATACATAGTTTTTTTGTATTAGATACTCACTAATTAAACTTTCCATGAATTTACATAGAGTTCTTACAACACTGTACCCTAATACCCTATGGTTTCAGAACATTTATAGAGGATTCATATCATGGGTGTAGATAAAGTCTTGTATGCAACTGTTATAATTAGGTATTAAAACACTCATGTGATACTATTATCACACTCGGCTTCGCCTCGTGTGATAAACCCACACTCGTGTTTTAATACCCCTCATTATAGAACAGTTGCATAAATAAATAACTATTAAATCTTACAGGTGTTACCAACACTATGCGAGTCTCCGCGTCTGCGCAGTACAGACAACGGTGCCATCCTGCATTCAGGGGGTACCATCAGTGGCAGGAGACCCACCACCGGCCATGATAATGTGCCACACGGACATGTGGTAAGATTCATTCAACTTATTAAAGTAGGGAGATACACTTTACGAGACTTTACGGTAAACATGAAAAGGAATCCAATAATTGCTTTTCTGTTATCATTACTGTGGCAATCAGTTTCACTATAAATTGTAATAGGTTTCACTCTAAAAAAAAGTACGTTAAGTACAAAATCAGTCCGTCAGTCTATAATTTAGAAATATATATTATTAAGAATTTAAAGTTTAAGGGTGCCTCATAAATTTTCTTTTCTCTCTAGCTCAATCGAATGAGTATAAGACTTTTATCCTCAGGTTCAAGCCCCACGACGGGCGCCATTCATTGGAGGCCTTCAATTCAGAACTATTAATCGGAATACTTGAATACAAATTAGATATTTTACTACTATGGTTAATCTCTTCGTACGTATGTTTCAGCACGCCAACGTATACCGGTCTCGTTCAGCGGGTACGTCGAATGATGAGACCCGCGCGAGAGAAAGAGACCCACTGCACAGGTCACACACCAACCTCGACCTAAGACATAGCGATAGTAAGTATACTTTACTTACATAATAAGGATGCATTGCTATTTTCGATGGGCTGCTTTGCTATGTTTTTGTTCGAAAAACCCAGCTCTGCGCGTGCTAGAAGTTAAGCTAAAGTTTTAAAGAACCAAAAACAGCAAAACATTAGTTGATACATTTAGTATAAATAAATATATTTTTTTAAATTCCTTATTAGATTTCACTTCCTATCTTAAATAGGGAACCGTTACCAACACACCCAATAAATAAAAAAAATTGCTAAATCGTGGAGCGACAAGCCGTAAACGTATTATATCTGTGATATTTTTTTCTTATTCCAATGTGTTCTAATTTCCAGGCAACAGTAGCGCAAATAAGAGATTTGGATCGGAACCAGACTTGAGAATAGAAGAAGAACAAAAAACCAAGAATAACAACAGACACTTCAGAAAAAAATACAGAGCACCTCCACCACCGAAACATGATGTAAGTGACCACTTTAACTTAAGTCATTCAATTTATAGGAGTGAGTAAACACCTAGTACATAATAATAGTTATGTAGATAACTGACTAAAAATTAAATGTGTGTTTTTCAGAATTTCGAGGGTTCATCGCCAGATTCCAGCGAAGGGAACGCGAGAGCTGAACCGCAAAGAAAACTAAGACTCTTCAAAACGAGAAACGAAACCAAAAAACTAAACGGACAAGACAACATGGAGTTCAGAAGTTCATACCACGAATACAAATCACTCGACCTGAACGACAATCAGTTCGAGAGGAGATACAGGTCACCTTGCAAAGACAAGGAGCAGCACTTTAAATACCCTGATACCAATGATATGGTTCAGAGCACCGCGTCTCTGAAGAGAGAAGAAAGACTTTTACAAACGAAAGATTACAGAAAAACGAGGATAGAGAGAATGAGTGGATGTCGAGCAAAGACATCAAAGAACGAGCAAAGCGAGGCGTGGAAAACTCCACTTTTGAATAGAAACTTCAGGTACTCTGAAAGGTTCAAGAAAGAAGACAGTGAAGTGCCTACGCTTCGGCGAGAGAGGACTTTCGATGAAACTCTTATAGCAAGTGAGAGAGACAGCGACTCCTCCCGGGCAGTTCACGAAAACCGAATGAAGGCCATCGGCGAACAGCTTAAAATTAACAAGCTGAGCCCTTTGGCCGAAACTAGCAAGCCATTGAGAAAATCTCTTCCTTCGCTATTATTGAAAAATAATGAAGAAAAAGATGAATTTCAAGCTGAATTGAAAAAAGCTACGAATAAGATTAGGAATCAAATAGGCAGTAAAGTTAATAATAATGAAACCAAAACTAGTCAAGAGAAAACGAGTGAAGTTAGAAGCCCAACGAAAATACCAAGTAAAGTCAAAAAGTCTAGTCCAGCGATTGTTGCAAAAAAGCCTGATACTAAGGCGCCAATTAGTAGAAGGCCATTGAGTCGAGCAAATGAGGAGAAAACTAGACAGGTTAATTCTAACCCTAAAGTCCTAGACCATAAGCAGAGGTTTAACAGTAAGGAGAACAGCAGGCGATTGCCGGACAGAGGACAGGCGTCAGGGAAGGAATCCACTCCTGAACATTCACCTACAAGGAAGTTAGACAGCTTAATTAGCTCTAATCAACCATCTCAAGAAAAGTAAGTAATCCATTCTTATTATTTACTAGATTTATTAAATTCGGAACTAGCAATGTGCTGTTCCCAGTATTATAACCTAATGTATTTTATGTACAGGAGTTTTTATAGTAGACGTAAATGGCCTAAACTGAAACTATGAGGAGTAGCAAAAAATACTCAAAGTAGTCTGGTGTGTTCAATTTTGATAAAAACTTACACTAGAAAATCTAAACCTCAGATTAAAAAAAGTCACCTTGTATAATAACACCATTCGATAGTGTTGCTATGAAGGGGCTTATTCTAAGACATAAACGGCATGCGGCAAACTTAAGGAAAATCCTTTTTACCTGACAGTATTTCCTAAGTTCCCGGCAACAATCCCACGCAAGCAATCCCGGCACATTGCAATACGGGGCACCTAATATCATGAACGTAAATAATTTATACCCTACTATAACATACTATTTTCTAGACAAAAGCAACAGCCCCCATCGAAGCAGTTCTACTTCGGCATGATTGAAAGCAAGCAAACGGACACAAAAGACCACCTAAAGGACTTCCCAGGGCTGGGCAGTCCCATTATTGAGGAGATCTCCAACTTCCATCTCATTGAACAGAAGCTGCTTAATTATGAAGAAAACCATGATGAAGATGCTGAGTTTGAGAAGTTTAATGCCAAGATTAAGGAAGACTGCAAGATTAAAAATTGTAAGTACTTACGACGAAAGTTTTTTTTAACATTACTGAAGTATCATCCTCAACAGACAGATTTGAAAATAAACTGAGAACAAAGAAAGATAAAAAATTGCAAGAATCTATTATTATTTTTGTCTTGGATTGGCTTTAGTTCTTTTTATGTTGTAAATTATTCACTCGCTTAAAAATCATGTCATTCAAAATAGAGCTCTTTGCTTTTACAAAAACCGGTGAGAGTACTTTAACTTAGGTATACAACATACAAAGAGGTAGGTATTAGGTAGAGGAGGATAACAAAAAGGTTCTACGTGAGATTAGGCACATACAGGTTTAATCAAAGCTGCTTTATTTTTTCAGTATCATCAGAATCAGCATTATCATCCGACGGCTCGGAAGGTTCTTGGTCAGCAGGGTCGTTAGGCATAGCATTACGGCTTCGACCCACGTTGCCCAAGAAGCAGCGCGCCGTGCCGAGGTTCTCTCCAGCAGCCGCATGGAGACAGCTTGCTGCACTTGATGACCATCTCGCTGCAGGTAATTATAACTTAACCTCTGTGACGACCACAACAGAAATCTATATCCAGAATCTATGCTTTCATACTATGAGTACAATTGCAGCATTTTAGGTAAGATTATTCAGCTTAAAATTAGCTGAAACCCAGTTCTTAGGGTTCGGTAGTACCTACAAGGAACTCTTATAGTTTTGCCATGTCCGTTTGTCCGTCAATCTGAAACTGTAACTACTAGAAATCAAAAAGAATGCATGGATATGTTAACTATGTTAAAAAAGAGGTTGAATAAAATCTTGAAATATATTTTTTCGAGTAGGTACCTCCCTCTACAAGTGAAGTGAGAATGTTTTTGTTTCTCGTGTTTACCCAACTATGTGGTGTGTCGTTAGATAGGTATGTCCATAGATTTATCCAAAAAATATAAAAAAAGGTATATAGGTATTAGAGATTGCTAAAACAGACTTTTGTGTTTAAATTTTCGAATGGGGCGCCCCACTCTCTCTAAGAACTGACATGAAAAATCTAAAAAATATATGATGATAGTATAAAATATTTATATAGTATATTTCATTATTTTCAAGGTAACTATTGTGGCTATCTTTGAATTGAATGACTTCTATTAGTTGTCAGTCATTGTTTGATATTGATATAAAACCCCTTTTAAGACCATAACTATGTTGTAACAGTTGACTACGGAACCCTATTGCGCGTGGCCGGTGTTTAGGGTTCCGTAGCCGAATGGCAAAAAACGGAACACTTACAGAAACGTCATGTTTTTTTTTTTTTTTCTTTATTAATATTTACAAAAGCCATTAATGCGTTGCTAAAAACCACAGAGGTTTGCCTGCAGCGCAATAATTTATCCGTCTGTCCGTCCGTATGTCACAGCCACTTTTATCCGTAACTATAAGAGCTATACTGTGGAAACTTGTCAAGTAGATGTATTCGGTGAACCGCATTAAGATTTTCATACAAAAATAGAAAAAAAACATAAGAATTTGGGGTTTCCCATACTTAGAACTGGACCTCATTTTTTTCATCAAACCCATACGTGTCAACTATGGATAGGTCTTGAAAAATGATATTGAGGTTTCTAATATATTTTTTTTTCTAAACTGAATAGTTTGCGCGAGAGACGCTACCAAAGTGGAAAAATGTGTTGCACCCCCTCCTCCCCCCCCCCCGTAACTTCTAAAATAAGGGAATGATAAATGTAAAAATAATATATGATTCCACCGAAAATTGGTTTGAACGAAATCTAATAAATAGTTTTTTTTTAATAATAATAATAATCATAATAAATAATAATAATAATATCATAATAATAATCGTTTATTTGCCTTAAAGTTGGTACAATGTAGATCTTACATACTACAGATAGTTCATGCAACTTCAGTCAAATGTATTGACATGCAAATATAATTTACTAAGGTATAGATGCGAACATCATTATAAAAACTTGGTAAATGTATTGTCATGTTTGGATAATTTAATACGTTATAAATCGTAAACCGCATTTTACCTTTCATTCAATCAACTTCAATATAATAAAGAATAAAGGAAAGCATTTATTTAGATCTACGTGCGCGAGTCCGACTCGCACTTGGCTGGTTTTTTAATATGACCTCAGCTTAAGTTATATCTCTTCGTTGTTCTTAACAATTCTATACCTACAAAAATCGATTTACAAATGACGGAGAAATTGATGGACATACATGAAAATACTTACTTTTCGAATATAGAACGTCCTCCATTTTGAAATCGGTAAAAAATACGAATACATGTTTTTTATATATTGCAGAAACCCAGCCCCTAGCCGTAGAAACCAAAATGTCGGGTGACATATCTGCGGAGTCATCGCCACGGTCAGACCAGTCTGCCGACAAGTCAGGTGACTCGGGCATCTCCGGCGACCACGCACATTCCGATCACAGAATAGATTCACCAAGGCATCATGTAAGTCTAGCAAAAATAATTATAGTGATGATACGACACCAAATAACCAACCGGTGGATAATAAATTGGTCATATTTCGGCAATTCCTTGCTGTCATTGTCTTTACTTTATTAATGACCCGTCTATTCCTTTTGATGCTCCAAAAGCTCCTCAAAAAATTATGTGACATCTAGATAACATTTAATCATGCCGTAACATTTAATTTGACGCAGGTACAAGACTCAGGCCCGGTGACGTGGACTCCCCAACAAGACCTTGGAGACAGTAGTTCCGAGGGTGCCGGCGGTGGTCTGACCCTTCACACTCACCCTTCAGGGAACGTCGCCACGTACAACCCTGCGGCCCAGCCTTTCAGTCTGTCGTTGCCCAGGGACGGACAAGAGAGAGTGAGTAGGAAATGGTTCAAGCGGGATGTTAGGCGAGATGGACCGGGTTGGGAGTGTTGATGATGTGGTGATGGGGTTTGGTCACTTACTTGTTGTGTGGTTCCCAACCAATTATTTTGAGGGGGAAAATTTTTTTTCCAGGTGACTCCCATTAAAGTATTACGGCGTATTTTATCTACCAGTACTTACATATTTCAGACGCTTGATTTATCTCCATAACTGCTACTTGTGGTTTCCCAGTTTGGAGCTCTAAGTTGCGTTTTTATATTATATGCCGTGGTCTCTTGTCAAAAAGGTTGGGATCCACATTATGTAATAGGAGAAGGGTTAGTGAAATGGAAGTTGACTAATAACATATTTTTGTTTTATTTTCGTTTGCAGACGATACCAAAGATGGGCAAATATAATGAGGCAGTCTACATGTGGGATTCTTATTTAGCTAAATCATAAACCATTACGCTGTTCAATTTATCTTTAAGATTTAAGTCTATTTTCTTGTTCTACAAGAAATGTATGCTGTTTAAATTTTTACCACGAAATTCTGAAAGTAAAATCCTTTGTGAAAAATTGCGCCAAGTGAAATCTATTTTCACTTTTGGACTGTTTAGTGTAGATGTTTATAAGAAGATGAAATATTATACCTACCTAGTCTCATCATCAAGATTTTCAACCCTTGAAGTAGTTTAACAACATAATAACCTGGTGACTTACTTCTAACAAATAACAATTAACATTAATATCAAGCCTAACCTCCCGCGATCGCTGACGAGGACTAAAGGTACTTACTGCATATCTGGGTGCATTATATAATTGCGGTGACGGTAGTATACCTACATGTTATGAATATAATGTAGTTTATCGTGTCTAATAATGCTACTAGATGACTGGCTTTTACGGTGTAGTATGTGTATTGTGTATGTATAGATAACAATATAGTAATCGTTTATGTATTTTGCATGATGTATTAATTTATATAATCACTATATATTTATGCCGAGACATTGTTGCTTTTATAAATGTTTATTTTATATTTCAACACATTCGATAACTTTATTTCTTCATAAGTTTCTTTGAAAGCTGCATTTTATATTTCTTGCTCTGACCGACAGCAATGGTCTTGCAAGTCAAAGAGCCATTCTTCTGTCGTTCTTATATTATTATAATTATCTCCATCCTATCACTCTTTATTCTTCTTATCACAGTCTTTTACAAGGAACCTTTACTCCTCATCAGCCCAGCATCGTTCTCTCACCGACAATCTTCCCGTAGTTTAAAGCGATGTCGTGCTTCTACGAATGTTTCCAGGGCAAGCAACTGCAGCAGGGCTTCAACAGCTTACAAAAACTGAGAAAGTCCGTGTCAGGTGCTTTGGGCGCCGCGTTGGGTTCCAGAAGGTTCGACTTGGAGCATGAGCCTATGCTGCAAGAGCCGGAACAGAACTGGTTTCTCACGAAGTCTGCTCCGAACTCGTTGAGCAATCCGCTGATGTTTCAACAGCCGGCTAGGGCCAAGTGCCCTGATGAGGATGTTATTAAGGAGGAAGAACCACCGCCATCGGAGAAGGTGGGAATCAAAGTAATTAACTTCAAATCCAAACGAAATAATTAAAGAATAGAATATTATACCTTGGTTGTAATTCCACAGGAGGAGCCATGTTCTTGGCGCCGAGGCACTTCATACCTATCATGGGGAGGACACGTCATGTACCTTCCACCCGCCGCTGACCAACCACTGTCTTTGCTGGGACCCATCGAAAGACCTGTCAGGTTAGTAACATTATAGAGACGCATTTTAGTTAATCAATTCGTATTGAAATACAAAAAATTGCACTTGAAATAATTATGACAGTTATAAGAAAGTTAAGAAATGTATCATATAATACGAGGTACTTTTATACTTGTACAAGGTGTATTGCTTAGTTTAGCATTTAATAGATTAAATATTCTTTAATTAAGTTGTTAAGTAGCTACTTAATTAGAGGAATGTAAATTAAGTTCTCGCTCTGAATACAAGCTATTTCGTTTGGGAAATCTTCCATACCTCTGAAACTAGCTTTCACTGTCTTAAGAATCTCAACATATTACTTAATTTCTTCTATTGTTAATTAGATCCAACTGTTTAGCGTGATAATTTTAGCCAATTCATACAATTTTCTATAAGAGTTGATTAATACCAATCGAGCGATCTCGTAAAACCAGGATCCTAAGTTTTATGATAGGAATGGATGTAGGCTAATTGATACTTATTTGAAACTTATTGCATTATTTATTATATATTGCATTCAGCACTCATTTTTCACAGCGATTTTAAACAACATCAAAGGTCTCAAAGATGCTTATGAGTAAATGATAATCAAATAAACCTACGTCTACCTTTGTAACTTTTACTTTTCTATAAGTTCTTATCGTTTCGTGGCTACAATTAGTAGGCCTATGCCAATATCCATCTTGTAACTTCCTTGTACAGGAGCAAATCCAGTGGTTGCTTAGAAGCGAGCGCCCGAGCCGCGCGCGCTGCGCTGGGCACGGAGATGCGGGAGAGAGAACGATCAGCATCTCCTGGAATAGCCAGAGCATTGCCTGCTGCCGTGCTGCCTGCCAGTGGGGTGAGTTACTTTACAAAATTAAGTGATTTCCTTATAATTTAAGCCCATTCATAGTGCATAATATCAATGACAGTGCTTATGCGTAACTGACATAAAACTTACCCTTGATGAAAACATGAATTCTTTCACTAACACCATTTTAGATGCTTTTAAAGTGTTTTCTTTAATGATCATAAATAAAGGTTGAGAATACCTTGTGCCATTTTTGTAAACACATCCGAGAAATATCCTCTATGGACCAAGTAAAGTAAACTTAAAAATTTAATCACGGGGAAAATTTATATCACGGGATATTTACCGTGTATATTTGTTGCAGCGTGTTATATCTGAACTATCGAAATAACTCGCTAGCAAAAATAAAATGGTAAATGTCCCTAATATTTAATATGAAAATAAACGTGAAAACTAAAATAAACTTGCCTTGTAAAAGAAATCAACGCACTCAAAACGACAATTAATCAAAATCGAGGTGACAAATCACGCTTTTTATAACTACGTTATTACCCTATAAAATAACACCTTTCATACCATTCACATTTCTTCCAAAGTATGAGCTATTAGGGTCCATCAAATCGTTTTTACAAAAACATGTCCCACTTTACCATGACTCACAACTAGGTTATTCTTCGGTCTCATTTAAACCCATTCAATAGATGAATCGTTTATAATATTAGCCTATTTTCAAACCGCGAGTATTGTATCCAAACCGCACTATTGTGTGTTTCATCTGTCGATAGTTCCCACGTGTCGCGTAGACGCGCGTTTCCGCGTCTCATTGTACAGAGGATATACATCAACCTGTACATTTCCAGTATTAAATGGTCTTACATTGTATAGGCTTCTCGTGCAATGAGAAAAGCTTATACTGGCAATGTATTAGTTGATGTGAGCAGTCTGTACTACAAAGTTGAGATTAATATCGTTATGACAGGTCGTGACCTTCTTTAACGCTAGTTGTGCCTTCCTTAATGCTTTTGGGAATCTAGTTGAAGTTATTATGTCGTTTGCAACACTGGGATTGAATCATTACATAGTAAAAGTTCGCCTACCTTCAAAAAGAAGTAGACGTTAATACTTACCTTGTTTTATTAACCGACTTCAAAAAAGGAAGAGGTTCTCGGTTCGTTCGTATTTTTTTTTTTTGTTACCTGATAACTTTTGACTGGACGAAGCGATATTAAAATGATTTTTTTATTTGAAAGCTGGTGTTTCCCGTATGGTCACATTTAAATTTGGTCCAGTTTTGACACCTATGAGAAAACCATATAAGTCTAAGTCTAAAATGATTTTAATTGAAGTCGATTTTTTTTTGGAAAATTATTTATCTGCTAAAACTTCAAAATAACTTACATACTAATGTTTCATCGGAAAAAAAAGTTACAGCCTCTACAAGTAGATAACCCAAGAGGTTAACCCGTTTGTACGTAAAGCACAAGGTACCAAGTCATACAAAAAAGTCTTTATAAGGCGTTTCACGTAAACAAACCTCACAGTACAAAATTAGCACCAAAGTTTATTGATCTAGGATCTAATCACCATCCATCAAACACAATAGTCTTATCACGAAATTGTATGTAAATCGCGAAATGAGTCAATGCGTTTGTATGCGCATGCGCACTTGTACAGCATGTTTGACATGGCGCACTGTCACGGACTGCTCCTGTTTACGTCGTGACTGAGATATACCAACGGCAACGTATTGATGAACACAATTAGTCGATCAAGGATTCAAACAATGCATCTTTAAGTACGATTTAATGGTAGCAGAGATTCTTTGAACGAGCTCCGGGATAGAAGCACCATCATCTACAATTTAACCTGCTACTAAATACATAGTAGTGCTCTACTTTTTCCAGTTTATAGATGAGATTAACCCAAGAAATTACTAACATTTGAAACATAATTCAGCCAAGATGTATCATCAGCGGGTTACATAAGTTTCCTCTTTGTCTATTAAATATATCACAAAACACTAGGCGGCTTTGGTTATATACATAGTAGGATTAGTGAGGCGGAAAATTAATTTAACTAAGTTTACAATTCTAAAACCGTATGCTCTCTCGCCGCAAGGTCTCGGGTTCGATTCTCGGGTTCGATTCCCGGGTTAGGCAAAGTGTTATTTGTGAACTTTCCGTCAGGAAATTCACCGATATCCTAAATGGGACCTAAATGTATCAGGTGAAGTGTGGGTGTTGTACACCTCTGCCACACCCCTCTGGGTAAAATAGGCGTGATTTCATGTTATGTTAATAAATGTTTACAATTCCCTTTCAAGAAATGGCTACTATGTTGGTAAGAAACTTTCCACATACAAGTTGACTAATTTAGCGATACTAGAAAAGACGTGCGTATAGAAAGTTTCACATTAATGAATTAATCAATAGCATGCTATGCAGAATGCAGATCCTTGACTGACACTTTCATGAACTTAGTATATTTTTAAAATACTGTTATAGACCGGGTGGGCGCACGTTGTCCGCGATTCATAATCTGAATTTTGTGTGAAATGTAGAGAAACACGTGTGTTCTGACGGATTTGTCAGATCATCGTTCCAAATTGAAATCGTTTAGATTGTTTTGGCCAGTTTCGGCCATAGTTTCGGTTTGGTTTCGGCTGAGCCTTTCGGCCTAGCCTAAATTTATAAGTACCTTCATTATATTCCAAACTTTGTTAACATTACTTTTCAATGTTGATTAGTAACTTTATTAACCTAAGACAATTAACCAAAAGGACTAAAACATTGTTAGGCATCTTCCGCTGAAAAATGTGGAAGAACGCCGCTCTTGCATGTCATATAAAACTAGTCGTCAAATCATAGAGCCGTGGGGCAATTGCCGACAGGAATTGCTCAGTAGCAGCAAAACAAAATATTGAGGATACAATAAGGATAGCCTGCCTAAAAGTAACTGCCTATATTATTTGATGGTGTCGTAACATACGGCAAACTCAAAAAGGTGCACATTTTTACAAAATTTTCCAAGTAGGTCTCTGGATAAAAGGTTACACAAGTTTCGGTTACGGTTTCGTTTTCGGCTAAAACTGAAGTCGGGGTCGAAAATTCATTTTCGGTTTCGGTCGGACTGTAGTATTTACTTATATTAGTGGATCATTTAATTCTTCACTCTTATTTCTAGGATGTTGGTTCTTTTAATTACTGATGAAAATGGATGAGTTTAAGTAAAAATATGCCGTTAAAAGAAGTAGGTAGACCTAAATAGATAAATTAAAATATCATATATTTAAAAAGATAAAGATTTGCATAATTATTTTAATTAATCGATTAGATAACGATTAATCAATTAAATCATTTATTCAATTAAATATTGTAATGAGTTAGATTAAGTAATTACATGATTAGACCATTTTTGTAAAATACGATTTTATTAATACTCGATGATAAAGATGTTTTTTTGATTAAGAGATCTGTTCGCGAGATTTAAACGTTTTAGCGCCCAGTTTTTGGCATTACGGCAATAGCAATTATTGTTCCCATTAATGACAAATCTAATTATTTCATTTGGGTGGTAAACGAGCGGAGGCGTATCGAATAAGGTTGACACATACCTGCGAAATGTATTCCTAACAATGTAAACAGATTAAAACTGACACGTATAGCAAGCATTGTAGTCTGTTCATTCAAATTCTTTGATTTAGTATTCACAATAGAAGCATATTATTTGGAATAACATTATTCCTCCTTTCTAAACCGTTCATACTAACTGTTCACTTGGCAAGGTGCTGATCGACATTTGCATTTATTTAAATCCCATAGTGCATCATTACATAGACTTGGAAATAATGGCGTTTATTCTATTTATATGCCGTTAAAGTATTCATTGGTAAACGTTTAGATGGAAAGTATGAAGCTATATCCGGCGCCTAGTGTCCTAATTACTTACATTTAAATGGCTGTTCTGTTATTTTGAAGTTCTCCTAATGCTAAATGACAATTACAGCCCATATAACTTGCCTCCATGTGTGTTAAATGACCCTCATCATCATGTGAAATACGCTCGGTGTTCATTGGCTGCATCCGTGGTATATATAGTTATTGAAATAAAATGAATAAATTAAATTAAATGAACTGGAATGAATAAAATGAAATTTATTTCATCCTTGAACTTCACAAAGTACTTAGAATCGTCATACAAAAAAAAATACTCTAAACTCGCGCAGCTCAATCTCACTTTCATCAATCATCACAATATCGTAAAAATGAAAGCGAATTTTGTAAATTGAAAGATGAGAAAAGAGCTATTTTGACACCTTCATTTGTTTATTTCGGAGACTACATTTAGAGCGGGCTTACATAGACGGTAATTCAGATTATAATTCAAATTACAAATTAGGAAGCACAGAGTTGCATACAAATTAGTGACTCTCCTCACACTTTATGTTTTTCCGACTGTGCGTTTTTCAGGACGATATGAAAAAAATCCGCCAGAACGCTACTACTATATGCTACTATATACTACTACTTACGATAGTGAATTAAGAATCTGAATATCCATTCGTGTATGATCCTGTTCTTATTATCTCGGCAAATCTTAATACAAAGTACTCTATCAAATGTCACCTTGAATCCTGTTTGTGACAGGTTTCTCTTAATAATACCCATTATTTTCTAACAAATAGGTAACCTTATCAAATCATATGCGTAGTATTTTTTTTTGTAGATTTGTCTCCTTTCCAAACTCGTTATTTAAAAGAAATAGATACTTATTATACTAATGATCAAATAATCAGTTTGATGGCGAAAATAAATTATTCTCTAGGCAAAATATTTCTTAGAATGTGTTTCTAGGATTTAAACTCGATTTTATTTATGGAATATAATTTAAAATGTCGGTCAATATTAATTTATTCACGTCAAACTAGTTAAGAAATTGCTACTACTTTGTGTTTTACTAAACTTGAACTAGGCCTTTACCTGAAAAATCGTATTATATTTTTTCTCTATAAAAATAAAGTTTGTTTTTGTATTTATATTGTCACTACTGTCGTTATGAGCTATCGCGTAATAAAATAAGTATGAATCAAAGTATCAAAGTTAGTGTAGGCTATATAACTCTGTCTTTTTATTCAGCCGTTTTTTATGAGTAAAAAGGCAAGTAACCATGCCCAGAATTTCAAGTGAATAGTAGAAAAACCACATAACATAATTATCATACAATTAGTAGCCCCTAATGTATTCTACTCCTACTGCTCCTTTTTCTATCGGGTGCGCACGCGCGGTGCGCAGTGGTAGGATTGATGGACGCATGCGCCGGCCCGTCTGCGTCTGCGCAGTGAGCATCTTCGCATTACCGCGCACGTGCGATGCGCGATAGCACCTGTGCGTAAAAACTGCGCGAATTTTATATTGTTTTGTTTATTTTATGTTCTTGGTTTACGATTTGGTGAATTGAAAATTAAAAGGTTAGTGATTTTATTTTTATTAAATTGCTAAATACTAATTTGGATTTATAATTTAACAACAAACTGATAATTGTGGGCGTTATTTTAAAATAATTGGATGTCTGAAAAAATGTATTATATCAGTTTTAACGGTTGCATGTATTGTAAAACTTTTATTAATATTTATTATTCTAACATTTATTTCATTTTGTTTTGGTGGTAATAAATAATTATGAACAATAATTTAAACATAGGTATTTATCAGAAACATACTGAAAATCCTTTTTTTAAGCAAGGTTTTCTATTTAAAATCTTTATAATTATACCATAAATTTAAAATTATTTAAAAACTTGACTGTCACTGATAATGTAATTTTCTCTCTTTAATTATATCAAAACATTACAAACACGGCATTTTCCGCGAAACCTCTCAACAAGTGAGAGTACACAAATAAGCATAACATCTCAAATACAATCTAACAAGTACAAAACATATGTGCAAACTAATATAATAACACAGTCGGATGCACATGACGGCTTTCGGAAGACAATCATAGTATTTCCGTGCAATTACGAACAATACATCTGCGCAGTGCGCATGCGCATCTCGTCTCATCGCATTTGCATAGCGAAAGGTAACCGTAGCCAGCGGCTAATCTTGGAATCAACACTTTCTGTTTATTTACGATAATTAACTTCCTTGAGTATTGTTTAGATTTATTTTGAAGGCTTCTTGAAAAACTGCTCAAAGAAAGGGTTATGTTTTTGGGTTGCTGGTAGGGTTGCCGAACGGTCGGTATTTCTGTGTTCGTCCTGGAATTTTGCGTCTTGTCTTGTATCCCGTAAATAGACTTTAATGTCCAGGAATGCCAACATTATGCGTATCTTCACTGACTGCTCAAAAGAAGGGTTATGTTTTGGGTTGTAGGTATGTTTGATAACCGTATGGGGATTTTTTAGAAATAAGTAATGTTTTCATACAAATATGTACAATACATTTGCGCAGTACGCATGCGCATCTTGTCTCATCGCATTTGCATAGCGAAAGGTAAGAGAGTAGTGAGCGTCTAATCTTGGCATGTACGCTTTCTGTTTATTGCAAGTAATTAACTTCCTTAGTGTCGTTGTATTGTTTATATTTTGTTTTGAAGGTTTCTTGATTTTTACTGCCGTTCATTAAAATGTATGTTTGCCACAAAATAAAACATTCCAAAACACTATTAATTTCTATATATCAATTAAAATTCAAAATTCAAAAATTCAAAATTCAAAATATGTTATTTGTATAACATAGGTAATATGTATAACATGGTGGTATTTTAGGAAGGTAAACATGGTTTCACTATGTTTTGCCTCTGTAGACATACAAATTTTACAAATACAAAAAGTTTTTGTTGGTTTTAATTTTAACAGGTATGAACTTTAATTCATAGTTTTATAAATTTACGATAGTCAGAACATAAAAATCCATTTTGACAAAAATAAAGAGTATGTCAAAGGCATGATGGGACACTAATGGGATCAAATACCCAATTTGTTGAGTTCGACTATTCGATATTAAAGAAATACGTTGGACCAGATACACTCTGATTACAAATTCAAATGGAAGCCTAATCAATAGAATAAGAATCTCTACATTTACCGTTTTACTATTAATAAAAATTGTGAAATCTAGTTACTTGCTCCATAACAAGATTTTAGCACTATGTCCATTGAATAGATCTTATCTATATAGATCACTAAAATAAGTCCAACTTAAAATAACCCAGTAGCTACTTTGAGCAGTTTTAAAAACAACTTCCTGGCTTTATTGCAAAATTAGCTCATAAATCTTTTATTGTTTTAAAATCTACCACGTACATTATTGTGTACATGAATTGTAATGTACATAGTTTCAATGATAATAAAAAATATTTATGAATATTTCGCACGCTTGCTCATTTGCTTATTTTATTGTTAGGTAGTCGTGATCTATGAAAAGTAATCATTGTATTATCTATTTATTATGTTTTCACGAAAATCTATTTCCTTTTGTAATAATTATCCTTGCAATATTATTCAGTTACATTATTTACTTTTCTTAAGAGGTTAGTCTTGTTTATTATGTTTAATGTTTAAACTTACGATGTCACAATATTGATGCATCAAACAGTTACTTTTAGCTCATGGTCTTATAACTGAGACCCAACATGCTTGGGTCGTATGCATTGATCTTTCAAGCATGAGTATTTATAAAAAATAAAAGTACCTAAGTAATTGTAAGACCTAACGCAATAGCCGGCCTCGATGGCCTAGTGGTCAGCGTATGCGCCTGTTGGCGCCAATCACGCCATTAACATTGCCCGTGTCAACGCTCCCTAAACATAATAGGCCAAAGGGCCAGTTTCCTAAGTCACTTTGACAGATACTTGACAACTGTCAAACGGTTGTCAAGATTTCATTATATAAAGCTTGCGATCTTCAATCGAACCCTCTTTCTCTTATTTTCTCTTCCTTCGAGCTCACGAATATACAACATTGTACGTTATTTTAAGTTAGTTTGTAATAAACCAAGTTGCAAACAATCCTTCTTTCATTTATGTCGAATTGCCGCGACAGCGCCTTTTCGAGATCTCGGTTTCGATTCTTGGGGCAGTGTTCTTTCTGAACTTTACGTCAGGAAATTTACAAAAGCAACACGGAGATGGAATTGTGCCCGGTGGATCCCATGTGACCTAAACATAATAGGTGAAGTGTGGGCGTTGTACTCCTCTGCCACACCGTTCTGGGTAATATGGGCGTGATGTTATGTTATGTTATGCTAACACAATAGGTTAGCCATCAACTGCTGCATTATGCTGTTGGTCTGGTGAAAATTTCGAATAATCACGCATTCACATGCCGACATCAGAGATTGCTTGAAATGTATTCACAACCATTTACCTTAAGCATCTTTAAGCCAATAACCATATGAATACATAATTCCATTTAATCCTCAATTCGCATTCACATAGGTATAATTACCCCGCTCATAATCATCGTCATTGTTTATGTGCTATCGTTGTCAGAGATATAAATCAAATCACTTGATGTTGGCGGTCGTCCTTGCCACGCCATGAGGTCATGAGATGCACCGAGATACACTATAATACCTACAATCCTACATAATAATACATTCGCCTAGTTCACGTGGGTGGCAACCAAAGAGCACTTTATCAATATGGAGAAGAAAGGAAAGCAAATATCTAAGCAAATAAGTAGTAGTAGCGAAACCATCTACCCCTTGTCTTCACGCATCTAAGATTTTACAACAAGTTTAATATGACCTGTAAGAGCAACATTTGGAAGCGGGGAACACCTAACAATGACGTCTTCGATTGGCTTATTGCTCTAAGGCGGCAACACCATTTCCGATCACTATTAGTATAGTATAGTTACTAAAACGAGTTTTATTTCGTTATAAGATTATAATTTACGCTTTCCGAAACACATTTGTTTTGTTTTTTAATGAATGGCTACGATTGTCGCGAATTAAACGCCCACTTATTTCCTGCAGGAAATTGTCTTTAAGTTAAAATCAAAATGAGAATAATAACTTAATCCTTTGATATAGTGGCGGAGTTAAAAACGTTATTTGGCATACTGCAGCATGCATCTCTCATCACCACTTTCTCTAACTTATCAAAAACATACACAGTATTTCCTTATGATATCTGATCTATAGATCATAGTGAGTAGATTATATAAACAAGTAGGTATATCTAAAGGTATATTAAGAAAACTTATATGATAAATAAAAATGAGATTTTATAATTGAAAGGCGTCGCAGACACACAACATAATCATTAGGTAACATTGAAAAACATCAACCAATTAATCAAACAAAGTCGACAGGTTATTCACAAATATAATACCTATAACATGACATATTCTTAGAACCATTAATAAATGTAATCAAAACAAACGCAGTTATTAATAACATCACGCGATTTGTCAACTTTTTGTTCAAATACAATTTGTTCAGCCACTTTTTGTTCTAACTCCATTTTTCAGTGTCGCACTTGAGCTCTTTGGAATGTCACCGTGACAACGTTGCATAATTAAGAGTCAAAACTCTCAAAGTAGTCCTCATCTAGCGCTGTAATAGCTCTATGGTTCTATATATGTCTCAGGATACGATATACAATTTTGTGATTATTGTTACACGGATATATTAGTACCGCGGCAATACCGTGGGACAACCTGGACTATTTTGACTCTACCAATATATTTCACGCAAACAATTTGCCGACTTTACGTAAGTAAGTTAGCATTCACGTTTGTTCGGCTTACGTGCTACATTTGATGATGCCGATGTTACTTGACTAAGCTCATTTATAAATCTTGCTAATCTTAAGTCATAGATAAATCGTGCTTGTGAGTTATGAAATATTATGCTAAGTATTTTTTATAATTTAGACTCGAAATTACGGCTTAGATCAGTATCATCATCTGATAACTGAAGGTTTAACTGGGAGTGGTCTTTGACTTGGTCATTATGTTTTTTCAACAGACGTGCCGAATAGTCGGTGTAACTATAAATGCCAATAAAACTATAATTAGAAGTGTTACATAACTTTTACCGCTTTGTAATATACTGCATATGATGGTGTGACAAACAATACGAAATATAACTAGGTTTTAAATACATTTTAATTTTTAATTTATCTGGCTCTATGATGGGCCTCGCCGACTAATCGGCTAACCGCCTCGTCACCCGAACCCAAAGTCGGCCCCATCTCTAGTTTTTTTCTATTTTAGAATTTATTGTATACAGTGGTATTGCAAATAAAGAATTATCTTATCTTATCTTATCTTATCTTATCTTATCTTATCTTATCTTATTACCAAAATAAGTTCTTCATTCATCATCGCAATGATTCATACAATTTATGTTTAAAATAGGCTTTGCCGGCAATTAACTTCAAACTAAATAAAATGTGTAACAATCAATCAATTAATGTCGAACAATAAATTTAAAGTACAAAATCACAACACCCTGACAGCGTTGCAAAAACCATATTTTGGCTTATTGCATCCGCAGGAAAACGCAATTTCAAAAGTTATACGTTACTAATAATGATTGATATCTGCTACGATATGTTACGCGAGTGTAAGGTTACCCAACGACAGAACTAGCACAGTGAGGTCGAAAAACTCGTTAGATTAGGTAAAATGTTATAATAACCGCCTTTTTATAAATGTGTTGTTTATATTTCCATATTTTCTAATATATATTATCATCAAGGACGTCCAGTATATTAGCTCTATGGTCATTTTCTTTTTTTTCTCAACGTTATTGCTATATTTCAAACCGGTAATTTTTTTTTTATTATTTTACTGGCTTTTGCCCGTGACTTCGTCTGCGTGGAATACGCTGTATTAAGTAGTAGCTGCTGTCGCTTTGTCCCACGTTAAACCTTACTACTTCGTTCCCGTGGAGTTTAGCGTAATGTTAAATCTCTAAGAACTCTTAGTGAAAGTTAGACTATGAAACACAAAGAACTATGAAAATTTAACCCGTAGTTCTTGAGATTAGCGCTATGAAATTAACTAACTTTTTTTCGCGGTTTCGTTTGCGTGGTACATTAATCAAAAATTTTCTATGTAACGTGCCTTTTAGTAGTCGGTTTTATCTTGAATTTGATCAAAATTTGGTAAGCCGTTTTAAAGATTAACCGATACAGACAGATAGACAGACAGGCAAACAATTTAAAACTGAATATTAGGCAAAGATATCGTGCAAATAACAAAACCAGCTCAAAAACCATTGTTGTTTTGACATTAAAAACAAACAATTCTATTTTATTTATTTGTATTTATGAATATTAAGTATTTATTTTGATTCAGAATAATATTTATTAGGTATAATCACATCGTAGACCAAAATATTGATACAAAATATTGATTTTTGTTAAAATTATAATAGAAATGAATAATTCTCATAGTAAGGTTTCATACAATAAAAAAGTTCAATTACGTAATTCTACGCCTCACGTTATGTATAAATAACTAAAATAAGAATAAGCAATGATTTCATAGTTGTGCCAAGTGTTTTCAAGTGTTTTTTAAGTTGTCAATGATTTGTTAATTATATGTTAAAATGACTAGGCAATTGAAATTGAAATAGAAATTTCGTATCATATTCACATTATAATAACTATGGTTAATGTTATGTTTTAGTTTCAATTGCTCTGTTAATGCAATACTTCTAAATCATAACAGTTTTGTAGCGGCAATACTTCCAATGGGGTACTATAATTACTGTTTCCTTGCAAAGTAAGAACCAAATTCTTTAATTTCCCTTGTACAGTGAAGTTCGTAACCGAGTCCTAACAACACCGAGGTCCTGAGGCATTTATACATCTTATACCGAAATAGGTAACGTGAATCTTTGGAACTGAGCCCTCAGTTATACGAAGTCCTGTTATAAATAATTAGTAACATGAAACGTTATGCAACGACGATTAAAATGTGATGCACAGCGCACATCACTACTGTTTGTTGCGAAAATTGCCACATTTGCCATTTACCACCCGCTACTTTATTGTGCACCGTCACGGTGGTGGATAAGGTGACTCTGTTGTTTTCCACCTATTTATGGTAGGAGCTGCTGGTTTTCAGTCCTTTTCATTTATGGAAAGTATGGTGAAAAGTTAACTAAATATACTGCCAACTCGTAGGCACTTGAGTGACAAAGCATTTTCTAATTTCGTAATTTCTATGCCAAAAGTTTTCAATATAGTTAAAGTAAATAAGGGCAAGTTTTAGAGGTTCCGGATAGATCTTAAGTGACCCATTAAATATAACCTGACCGAATTTAAAAGTAACACAAGTTACACTTGAAATAAAACACACCTGTCACTTTCATTTCTGTGTGTTATATGCTTATCCTGCCAATTAGGTTTATCTAACACCTGTGATATTGGGGCTAAGTAAGATGAATAAGTATATAAGTTGTTCCTTAGTAAAACCGGAAGGGGAAAAAAAACTTTATAGTACTGACTTAAAAAATCCGAACCACGTATATGTGTTGGTGCTATTTTGTAGTAAAATGAGTTTCATTTCTGGTACGATCGGGAAAGTGGGTACTTGATGGATTGTTAATTGTTAATCTATTGCTTAAGACATCTCGTGTAACCTTTGAGGCAATAATACACGTGTGTTGGTGTGATGTAACACGGAGTTTTCAAATACAAGTATGGGGTGGATACGACATAGCTACTTATATTAAAGTATTCATTTCCACCAGTTAATTTTTGTTACGATATTTTTTTTCTTTTCCTGAACAAATTGAAAATTGCGACATTCAATTTGTTTGAGAATTGTGAAAAAAAATTTTTCGTCAAAAAAATTCGGTGCAAATGAATACTGACCATGTATGTAAGCTGTTATTTCAATAAATGTTGCTACCGCATCCATCCTGTATAATAAACACAGAATCACACACACTCTCGAATTACTTATGCTAACTTTAATAATATCTTTACATCATAGACAGAAATACTTTGACTTGTTTGAATACGAACTTGGGTTAATTGAAATGTTAATAAATACATCCAATTCTCGCAAGAATGTCAGAAAACCGTTACACAAAATCAAGAAACCGTACTTTATCGTAAACATGGGCGCGTATGGTGATTCGTAAACTGACTTTACTATTTTATAGAACGGTTCTACAATACAAACAGACACTATAAGGGACCTTGCACATCGGCCACGGATACAATCATACAATTAGTTACACAGCTTAACTTAAATGTTAATTAATCATCAGTAATTAACAAGGTCACTATCAATCAAGGTATCTTCTATTAATAAATCGTGCGGATTTGAGTCAGATCTTAATGTGACTAGAAGTTTTTGATACAGGGTGTAAATGACATCGTAGTGAAGCCGCTTACCGATTCTGAGACTCCGAGCGCAAAAATGATCACCGGTAATTTCACACATCGGAAAATCGGTTTTGGAAAAAAATACAACGTAATATATAAATCTCAAATGAATGAATATAACCTTGCGAAAACCCTTTCTAGTGATGAAGAACATCATTTTGAAGCTCAATGAGTGAACATTTTTGATCGGGGAAATCTGTAAATGGGAAAATTTTCCATTAGAAAATCACAAAATTGACCGAAATTTTTAAATGTATTGAGATAGTCTAAGGTAACGTTACTTTTCGATAATCAGCTGGAACAATCGCGGAAAAAAATCCTTGGAGAATCATAATTTTTAGAATGGAGTAGGTATATCTCTATAGAATAATTATATAATTCTGCAAATAATTCAGTAGTCGGCCATTCATCCCTACTATTTTAGGTCCTAAACAATAAAACAAAACACGTATCTAATTAGTTGTTATTAACAATACATAAAAGACAACAAACAACCTTTGTATGTTAACAACCGTATATAATGTTGGGTCCTTAACGCCAACAATAACACACATAGTGAACTTATTAGCATTCATATCAGGTACCCCCTCATTCACACTCCAATGCTAAACACTGCTTAAATTTGGGCAGGCCTTAATACAACGTTTTTACGACCGATTGCACAAATTTAGTTTAGTATCACACTGTTTTAGTTCGGTTATATCGGTTTTAAAAGTGACTAGGTGTAAATTGGCCTTAATTGTGTTGTTTTAATTTTATTACTACATTTTGGCGGATACAACTCAATTAGATTAGAATTAGAAATCTTTTTAATATTTTGTTTTGTTAATACCTATTTTTTCAGAGTAGATATAGATGTAATGCGATTGTTTCTTTTAGAACTGTGTCTTGCCAATTTCACACATTAAAGCAATCTGACATCTACTTTTATAAGTTTAAGTTTGACGTTTGTTTATTTATTTATTTGTAAAGTACAGCCACATCACATACATTTTGTTTAATTTCTTGTTTAATCTTTTGAAGTTATTTTCTAATTTAAACCTTTAATGCCGCCAGAGTAATCAATACCAGGGAAACTACTGCGGTCACGTCATTAAGTGCATTTTCTTCCATCCTCGCTTTTCATATCAGTATTCTTAGCAAATAATTTAAAAAAAATGTCAAAACCACGGCCATTGCGTCTTAAAAAAACTTAAACTGCCGTAATTAAATCCCATTCAGCCTACCCGAATTAAGTATCACAGTTACTCCCAATAAGCGTTAACTTTAATCGTTTAGTAGTTAACAGTTATCATAACGTAATACCTCTGATAGTTGTGCGATACGTTTCGAGATTACACCACTAGTACACACGACAACCGTTTTTTTGTAACGGTTAGTGAGTAACCAGCTTATGATGTGCGTACGATATAATGGGGTCGCCACTTTCTTTTAAGTGAGTGTAATGGATAAGTCAGGTTGGGCCTGAAGATAGATGAACTCTAAAACGGATAGCATTGCCCCCCACGCCTATTTTAAATTGACTGCAAAATGCAGCAAACTAACACTTGAAGTGAATTTAACAGTAATGATAACAAAAACCTTGTCTTCGGTCCACTTTAGTCCTTTCGGCCTATGCCTCTGTCTGTAATGTCATTTAATTTTTAATTCCTAGACTCACACTGAAAGGCTAGTCACACACTAACGCGAAATGTTGTCAATAATAATGCGTGTGTGCGGCTAGACAAGGCTGCACTCATTGAGCCAAATATTAAAATAAATAAACATTCTATTATGTATACTAAGTCAGCACAATAACAAATAGAGCATCTGTATTCAAACACATACTCTAACTATATGAATTTGGTAGTAACTTCCTGACTTAAAGGTTAATCGCATTGAATGCATTACATCAGATATCGTTCACCCTTGGATGCGTTATTGACACTTCAAATACATTAATTCTATGTACTTTGTATGCAGTTATTATGTTTGTACACAATGTATTTAGAACAATAGATTTGTGAAGAAAATTGTCATCTTATGCGCGGTACTAGTCACGTTTTGAGTTATATAGGTAGAGATAAAATAATATATTTAAACTATTAGATACAGTAATTGGTTTGTAGTATTCGCATTTTATGTATATTTAAAGCGGCCGCACGGTTTCAGATCTGCAGTATACTTTTTTTTTTTTTTTTTCGCGTGGAAATGCATTTACGCATACCACCCCACCCGTGGGGGTGCGGGCAGAGTGGTGATGTGGGACTCCCCGTGCCTACGATGTTAAACGGCACGGAATACCCACTAAAACTCCGCGGTGTGCCCTCGTTGCCGGAAGATGGTGGGTCTTACATCAGATCTGCAGTATACCTTGCCCCCAAGCACCTCGAAATATTATACTACCAAAATACTAGTGAATATAACGAAGATATTAATATCAGCCATAGATGAGCCAATAGTGTGTTACATCATCGACACAATAATATACCGTGACACAGAATGACAATAACAAACCATATTTTTTAAATACTCCAAATAACCTACCTCCAGAAGGTACTCTTCGAACAAACATTTCGACACAAGTATCAGCACACCTGTACAAAGAGTACAGACCATATTTGCATACCGCTGATGAACCGTGACACTGGCTGGCTTCTGTACCACGCAGGAATTCTTGATGATTTGGCATAAGTACCAAGTTTCAAGGAAAATACACAGATCTGTATTAGATGTACAAATATTTATACTAATATTTTTATGGCATTACAAAAATTATGCTTATACAAGAATTACAAGACATTACTCAATATACCCGCGGTAATAAAAAAATAGGTGTTGTGTTGCCTACAATTCTACCGCTTTCTTATAGGCTTCTGCCTCATTAACCCAGTTGTTGCAATAATGTTACATATTATGCAAAAGAAGTAGATACGTTATGCACTGTAAGTGAAGCTAGAATCATAAAATTATCATATTCAGCGTTAGTAGGCAAAGCTGCAATCGAAATATTTTTTATGAATTTCTAGAATTTAAATGTATGTATTATAACTTAATATGTAGCATACATAAATGATGATCATTGCATAAGATGGAATGCATCCAAAAGAACAATTCTTTTGCAAGGAAAAAAAAGTTTTTGGTAGTTTCCTGTCAGTTTGTTTCCAGCCCTGTGCTAGAACTGTACTTATTAGCAGTAGTATTGAAATACACGTCAAAATATGGTATTCCTTGGGGAAGATATAGTCGTGATATTATTACGCTCTTCTTTGAACTACCGCCTACGGCTAAAATATTTCCATCGCCTCCAAATCGGTGGGTTCCGACGGCGCTAGTCCATTGTCAGCCCGTAAAGGA
The DNA here is from genome assembly GCA_905147285.1 of Hypena proboscidalis. Lineage (NCBI taxonomy): Eukaryota > Metazoa > Arthropoda > Insecta > Lepidoptera > Erebidae > Hypena > Hypena proboscidalis. The sequence continues at coordinate 1,242,820 of LR990127.1, forward strand.
GCGGCCTTGACTGGCCTGCAGTACACACATACCGACGTAGAATTCTTAGTGGATTGTATTATATTATTGACAGTCGAAATCGATAGAAATCGGAGGCCTAAAAGTGTTAAACTGTACAATTATGAGGCTCAAAGACTCATTATCACACAATATCTCAATTTAACAAAGAAATGACGAGTGGGTAGTGTACCTGCCTGCGACGTTGAGGTCGCGGGTTCGATTCCCACTCAAGATAAATCTTTGTGTGCATGAACATGGAGGTTTGTCTTGGTCTGGGTGTTTCTTTGTATAATAAGTATGTATTTACAATAGAAAAGTATATATGTATTAGAATCAGTTATTCTTGTACCCATAGTACAAGCTATGCTTAGTTTGAGACTAGATGGCGTTGTGTGTATGTTGTTTTATAATATTTATATGTATTTATTAATATTTATTTTATTTAAATGTGCTTACTACCACATTGTCTGAACAGGCTTATTCAACACACTAGGTGTTTATCTCTGCAGACAAACTATTACTTTTTCTGTGGTCAAACGTACGGGAAAACTGCACTACAATATAGTAGTACTACAATAACAAACACATCTTTCACAGTGAACCGTCTATTTTCATTAGTTCAGGCTACTCTTTGTCAGTCATTTGCCAGTCCAGTAATAATAGAATTTTAATGACTCTACGACTACGTCTACATAATCATTAATAATATTTACTATCCGCGAAGATCTAGGCTAGGTAACCTATCAATATTATTATTCAACAACAAGCTATTCAGTTTACGATTATATCAATGTTGTTCAAGAAAACCTTGATTATCGCGTCATCAGGAAAATTCAGTATAATTTTCCTATTGACGACTGCCTCGTTTTTCTAGCGGTATAATTTGTGTATAGTTCAGCGCATGATCTCGGGTTCGATTCCCGGTCGGCCAAAGTGTTATTTGTGAAGTTATCGTCAGGAAATTCTCAATAGCGGCACGGAGTTGTAATTGTGCCCAATGGATGACGATATGCTAACCCTTTATCCCATGGGACCTAAGCATAACAGGTGAAGTGTAGGTGTCGTACACCACTCTGTCACACCCTTTAGGCAATATAGGCGTGATATATTATGTATTATGTTTATTTTTTAACCGACTTCATTCTATTAGTACCTATTTTATGTCACACAGAATAAAATACTATTAATGGTTGTCAAACTGTTGAAGACGATTTCGGGGAGGCAGCACCACCGTTTTATCTTTTTTATCCGTCGCCAAATAGTTCCTGGTGTTGTCATTAATTTATTCCGTTTTATGGGAAGATTGGGCCCTTAAAGACAGTTCTTTTAGGCCAGTGCCTAGAGGCATCATATTATGAATTCAGTTGTAGCAACTCAAATGCAATCTTTTGCGGATTAAAGATGTGTATGTTCTTTAGTTATCACTTACCATCAGGTGGGTTTTGGGCACGTTCGCTATATATATCGTATAAACAACATAGCTACTAATGTTTTCAAGTATTCTAACCGCGTATTGTGTAAACTGTTTCCAAACACTTGCAGATGTCAAGTGTCCCATGTCACACATCCAACATAACTCGACACTTCTTTGTCTAAAGAAGATATACAGGGTGGAATTTATTTGTTTCATAAAAGGTGCTGTTGCCTATTATAATGATTACACAACATGTCTAATATAACATTACGCTTTTCAAACTTAAACGGATGTTAAGTGGTAATCCCACTTATTATCAGTGGGCGCTATAGGAAAGTGCCTATTGCTGGTCACAACTGACTTACTAAAACATTCCAATTAATTTTTTGCTCGACCCAGGTATCAAAAACCCGAGACCAGTAGTCATATGCTTACTAGACCATCAAGAAAATTATTTTCTAAAATATTTTTCTAATTATATTTCTATCTCCAATATCCAGAGTACTTTGTTTCGAAATGATCCAAGAATGCCAACCTGTATGAAACCGTCACAGCTCTACATACACCAGTCATACCATCTTCTATTTTCTGTCATATTACCGCACACATAGCAATGCTCGCTCTAGCTTTCGCAATGTATTACTTAAGTGCCCCACTTGAAATTAAGTAGGTACCATAGTGCATTGTCCCCTAAGTGTATTAAATTAGTTACTTAAGGCTTTAACTGACTATTGTTGTTTTGATGTAATGTGGTATCATAGTTCTTATTATGTGTCTTCATGATGACTTCAAGAACAAAGGAGATAGGTGCGTTTTTAAATTGCTAACATTTTTTAATATTTACTAATGGTTGCAAAAACAATTGCTATCTTTACATTTTTGCCGCTAAAGCTGACTGACCCCACATTAGACGCGCGCGATCGGCGGGCATGTGGGCTCGCTGGCAGTATCACGGGACGCGGTGTGACGTTAGTTCTACCAGCGCGCCCACACGCCCGACGTTTGCGCACGTCTAATTTGGGGTTCTGGAATTTGATGCCCGGGACGGCGATACGACCAAAACGTAACAGTGGAAGCACATCCTCATGGATGATATTAACGTGATGTTGAGTTATATGAAAAGATTTGCAGTTGTATCTTAACCCTCGAGATATGATCGTTATGCTACCTACTTACAAATATAACAAAGAGAAACATCATAAAGAAAACATCAAGAATTTTACGTCGCAAAAGATAAGTCGTTTACCTCCAGACTTAATTCTTCAAGTACATATTTACTCGGCTTGCCCTTCAAACCTTTGTCATTTGTCATCATCACGACTCCATCACGGCGAGGAATGGCGCATGCGCGTGGCTATTGCCATAGATGTATTTTGCGTGCCCAATCTTGATGCACGTGATGACAGTTTACATCTCTCGCTGTTTGCCTCTAAACACAAAAATACTCAAAAGTACCTTAAGATCATTATCATTACAGGGATTTGAGATTATACTTGGTTACTTCACGTTTTCAATTTAGCTGTGTATTTCGACAATTTTAAAGACCAGCAGAGACAGTATATAGGTATACAGATCTCTCTTTATATTTCTAGATGCTTCCAAAGAGATCCTTGATGTTTTATAAAGTTGTCTCATACTGATTGCATAGCACAGGACCTTCATAACTGACAAAAACTGATTGTAATCATCGTCTGTCTAATCCTTCTGAGAAGTAAGGTATGATGTCATATCATGATACCAATATTGTTTTACTCGTAAGTTTTGATCAAATCATTAACCAACCTCTTTTAAGTCTATACTATAAAACAAAAATGTGACTCTACAAGTTTAAAACTCTGTTCTAAAACAGTAAAAACATAACGAATACGGTTTCCGTTAATTTCTTATGCAACCAACACGAGTCGATAGTGATCCAAAAACGAGTGGATCATTTGTTTAGTTGGTCCAATATTTGAACAAACTATGTCGGAAATGGGGACAATATCGCAATTAGTTTTAGCTTCAAGACAAGACATTTTTAGTTGGAATATTGATTAGTTCGCCGTGCGCATTTTAGTTTATAATTTAGCTACATTGTAATGTTTCGCGCGTTCGACTCAGTAAATGATTGTTTTGTTTAAGCACCATGTCTGACTGTTCTTATCTTCGAAATCCATTTTGAATTTGGCACGTATAGGGTAGCAGGTTTTCTGCCTCTATTTATTTTTAGCTTTGTTTAACACAAAAGCCTTGGGTTTATTGGAAAAACCAAATTACTTGTTTTAACAAAATTGTAACTGCCTTACTTCAAAGAATAATATCGTACTAGCAATCGAAGGTTGTAGGTTCGTTGCCACCCATTGCAACGCCGATATCTCTCGCCCTAGTGGGTACTAGGACGAGTTAGCTTAACCTCTAAATACACTAATTTCAAAATGATCAAACATCACAATACAAGACTAAGTGTACAAAAGTATTGTGTTTAGGTATTTAACGCCCTAGTATGTCTTGATGATTTAGGTTAGGCGATCATAATTTACACTTAAATCCTGGCCACATGAACTGATCTAGTTTTCTATAAAATTCCCAGTGTTAACCAAATTGGTTCACACAAAGGTCGGTTGCACAAGCGCAGAGGAAGCGGCTCGGCGTGCGTCGGATAGCGATCTACGAATCAGCGCATGCGCATCATACGCAAACGCAACCTCACCGCTATCTGTGACGTGTACTTCCTATCAACCTGTTCATGGTTTAGATTTCACACCATCAAAGCTACTAAAACAAATAAATAGGATTTAATTCAATCGATGTAATATACCAAATTCAACCTCCTCTGGTGGATTTGGAGTGATAACTGCAGTTTTAGATTTAAGATGGCACATTTGGCACACTATAAAACCAACTAATTAAGGGTTGAGCAAAATTGCATTTTGCAAAAATGCCCATACTTTACAAGCAGCGTCATGGCTAAATAAAACTTCTGCTTATATTCAAATCAGAACTTTCTGCTTCTGCTGAGACTTTAAATACTGTAACACTCTTTAAGAATTAAGTAATATGATTCAAAATGGCCGTTTGTTCCATAGTTTGCCTATTACTCTCTTTTCGACACCATTCTTGCTGTGAAATACCCACATCTCAATGTATTGAAACCATGTAATTACGTTATTTCACAAAATCTAATTACAGATTCTCGTTACGATAACCACATTGGTCAATGCAAATTAAAACAATCTTAATAGCATTAAAATTATAATAAGGAAGAGTGCACACTATCTAGACACTATCAAAACTAATTACAGAGCACATTAACACCACCTATTCTAAAGAGTTCCAAAGCGGAATTCACACGCTCCAAATATTATTCAGTAGTTGCCACAATAGCCACTAAACGAATGACAACTTTTACTTTCGTTCACTTTAGAAAAGTCATTTGGCTTTTGTTATACTACAATCGATTTCCAAAATTTATTTTTAAGATTAAAACTGATTTGATAGCAAGTTAAGATACCCTAATAACAGACTATATTTATTTCGATACCTACTTGCGTCAATATGTAAAAAAATGCTATTTCAATTAACTTTTTAGATTAAATTTCTATTATCTTTTTAAAAGATAAAATTGGGCGAGTTTCTCTAAATAGTGAATGAGTGTTAAAATGCTTTAGAATTTAAATCTAAATCATATTAAATTTTTCGATTCATTTGATTGTTGGGTATGGTATTTAGTATTTAGGGCTAGCAAAAGACTATCGTATAGCAGTTACCCTACTGAACTGAATAATAAAATATAATTATAGGTTGTCAGGGAAGAATGAAAAAAAAGCATTTTGTAACCTTTAACAATGTTTTAGTACATTGTAATTTCTATTTTTTTTTTAATTTTGTTATAAATCAATTCAATTCAATTTATTTATTTTGTGAAACACATGCTGATACAGATGTTTTTACAAATAAAATAGGTACAGTCCATGTTCCGCCCATACAGGCATTTTCCCTCAGGGGTTCTTAATGAAATTGTTAATCGTTCTAGTCCATCACTATTATATGTTTTCGTGGACATGTCATGGGTGCGGTAGTAAGTAGGATAGCCAGCTCACTATCTTGATTCCCCGGGTCGCGAACACGAATTAACGTAATGAGCATACTGTAAGATATTCAGACGTACGTTAATTCAGTTTCATGTATTCATTTATTTTATGGCTACCATAAATTGTTTGAAGTAGTTATGTTCTTACTACTGAACATAACTACTTAATAAGAATTGCATACCTACTTAAAAAAGATAAAAATGGGATTGGGAAAGTGTATAGTATGTGCCTCTCACCGTGAGGCCTCGGGTTTGATTCCCGGGTCGGATAAAAGTGTTATTTGTGAACTTTCCATCAGAAAATTTACAATAGCAGCAAGAAGTTGGAATTGTACTGTGTGGATAGCGATAGGCTCCAGGCTCACCCCCTATCCCATGGCACCTAAACATAACAGTTGAAATGTGGGTGTTGTACACCTGTGCCATAGCCTTCTAGGTAATGATGTTATGTTATGTATGTTATTTTATAAAGGTTTCGACGTCATCTTAAACGTTATACATACTTTGAATTGTAACTACAGAGAGGAAACAACATATTTTAATTTATTTTAGGACATTAAAAGTTTGAATAAACTCTTTTAAACAAAATAATCAAGCCAGAGTTAAACATTGACCTCTAATCTAATCTAGTCTAATGTATGAAGGCAGGAAACAGATCAATGAACAATTATGTTTTTGTTGCAGCGTTCTTCAAGTAGCAACGCAGTAGGTCGCGGCAAGCGCTTCACGTTCCAGTCAACAGTCAGACAGCTCGAGAGAAGACGACTGGCTGAGAAGCTGTCCAAGGAGGCTGACCTCAAGGAGCAACAGAGAAGAACCGAGCTGGAGGCCATGAGGAGGTACGTGAAACTGGTTCATTCTTGTAATACGAGTAACACTACACCATAAAGGCTTAACACGATTACCTACTTCAATTGTGATTATAACTAAAGTCCATTTGTTATAGGTTTACTCATTACAACCCCTGTTTTAAAATGAATTAAATAAAATTATTATATTAGAATGATCAAATAAAATAAATTTGTTGTACGACACATTCTTGGCACATCTTTAATTTAGTTCGTTGACTCTAATAGCAAAGAATTTGTGTGGGTGGAATCTAAAAAACTAGTAACACAACAAATTAATATTTATTGATAATATTATCATGTGTTACTTAATAGCTATCAATTATGCCATTTTAGACATAAGTAAATGAAAGCCCGTGTCGTTTTCCACTATAATCTATTAAAAAAGCTCTTGTTTTTGTCCTCAGTGTCGATTTTAAACATAAATAGCTGTACCATGTAGTCCGTTTATAATTTATTTGAGGCTCAGGTGGAGTAGGATTTTCTCATACAAACTAAATTCTGCTATCATTTGTGATTCAAACGTATTTACTAAATATTATAGTGCTATTCACATTTAGCCAGTATCAATCTTGTTGAATTTAATTATTGTTGGAAAAAAAATTAAAAATATCTACATAAATCGAAGTTTAAGAGAATTAAATTTTACGTTTATATCTGTAATGTTGTATGATCAGAAACATAGTTTATATTGTCTAGTTGGGAATGAACGAAAAAAATACATGGAATATTACGTTTTCATATATTTTTAAAGCTAAGATCATTTTTATTTGCGATTACATTTTGAACGACCAGTAGTGTTGTCTCGCGGGATAAGTGTAAGCGCACGTGCGCCAAACAGAAATAGTACTACTTCGTCTGATCTTTGCAGTTTCTTCGAATGGTATAAACGCGGTCTGTCCGCCGGACTCTTAAACGATATTTTAATTTATACAGAGTGGAAGAAGAGTTCCAGAGAAAGCGAGCCCGGGAGAAGGCGAACATCAGACAGCAGCTACGCCTCGTCAGCAGTGGAGCCGCCAGCATGCCTGTCTCACATACACATAAGGTCAGTAAGAACTCCTAAGCAACGTCTAAACACTGACTTATCCACCGATGGCGACAAGCTTTCATATTATAATGAGAAAGATCTCATGGTAACATTGCCAATAAACTATGACTTGATTAAAAGCTGTTTTTTCCATGACATTCTAAAACCTAATCCGAACAAATGCCGTAAGTCGCAAATTAATGTCAGATATTTCTTATCCTTAATTTTCAACTAACTATCCACCGGTTCTTACTTAAATGTTATTTTTTTTTATATTTCTGAATACGTAGTACCAAGGAGAATAAGGTTCTGTAACTTGTTAACATTTTACGAGCTTATAAAAACAGAGAAATTTTATTCTATAAGTCTTTGTCTTCTGTACCTATGTACAGAATTGGCTTGACCGGTATATTAATAACTGGTTTTTATTTATTGACAATTCTTTATTTCTTTTGCAGAAACCTTAAAAGAACAAACACACACTTCACGATATCCAAGTGACTAAGAGAGTACTCTTAACTCTAACACAAAGACAAAACAAAATTGTAACGAATGTTCAACACATTACTTTTTACAGCCTTTACCTAAAAAAGTGGCTTATCTCAAGAAAATTACAGTACTTTACTTATTATTAGTAAGGCACGCATTTTGCAGACGGTAATTAGATACTGGCAAAATAATATTCTTTAGTAACTTGATTTAAATCAAGCAAATAATGGCAAATAATTGTAGCTAGACGAACGAAAATTAATTCTTCACACGCTACCTCCGGTGGTTAACATTCAAACATAACACTTGAAATAAAACTATTTTTACGAACCTTATCGCCCCTGCTTGACCATGAACGCTAAGGGATTCAAAATGTTTGGAAATGTTAAAGTTCAATGTACTTAACAGTGGCCATAAAGTGACGACTGGGCGTTAATAAAGATTCTGATAAAAAGAAAATAGAAAGAGTATTCTTGGTTTGGTTGCATGCGGGATTCTACTTATTTCATGTTCGAGCCATCCCACATCATGCAACATTCATGCAAGTTTTAATATTGTAGCGTAGTACAATAGCATAATATCTTATGGCAATTGTAGCCATCAAAAGGAAAAACCGGAGTAATACAATCCTATAATCGTTGTACGGTGTACGAACTCGCATACACCACACATATTCGCGCTCACGTTGGTTGTGCGCACTCATCAATTATATTTTAGCACGTTTAAGTACAACTCGTACGAATTAACTGTGCACCTCGCTCTGTGACGTCATCCGGACGGTACCGTTTGCAAGAAAAAAGAGAATTATGTTAAAAAAATACAAATTACCATTTTTAACCCCCGACGCAAAAACGACGGGGTGTTATAAGTTTGACGTGTCTGTCTGTCTGTGTGTTGTTAGCCATGAGTGGGGGACATCGATCTAAGATGGCCGCCGCTGCAAAATTGTGGATTAATTTTTTTCCTCGACCCCTTCAATATGGGTATCAAATGAAAGGGTTTAACTAGTTTAATACAACGCACTATAATAAATTTAAAATCCAAGATGGCCGCCACCACAAAATTTTGAATTACATATTATTGCGTTGGGGGCTTTAATGTCCAAAAAAAAAACAAACTTAACAAAACAAATCAACAGAAACAGTTATACCAACAGGGGATTAAAACTGTATTTAGATATTTAAAACGAGACGCACGCACCGGTAACAAAGAAGCTATCGCTACTGAGCGCTTACGGCGAATGCGGGGTGCCGCGCGGGGAAGCGGGAGAGGGGTCGCATTCCAGCGAGGTGCACAGTTAATTCGCACGAGTTGTAATGTCAGTCGCAATCATCAACGTGTTCGGCTCATATCATACATTTAGTGTTATAAGAATTCAGTGTAATAAATCAGTCTTTTCATTATAAATCAGTTTTCTTTTAATACTAAGTTTCTAAAGTGTACAAACCGTACAATCGTCTTACCATAACATGTTCCCTATATGGCATGGTGTTACCTCGGTGTTATATGAAACCCAAAGATAAATTACAAATGTCAAGGAGCATAATATAAAAAATATTTACAAATAATACTCGACTTCTATCATATTTAAAACACGATTTTCCCCATACCTTGAACAGCGGAGCCCCGTCAAGGTGACATTAAAATAATGTTGTGTGACTTGTATTTTATGGCACAAGAAACAATATAAATCACTAAATAATTACGTGTAATGGACATGTGAATCCATAGTGTAACTATCACCTTGATTACTAAACTCAGCCCACTTATTTGCGATGCGTCTTCACAGTCCACAAAAACGTTTGTTTTTAAATATAAAGTCATATTGTTATCCTGTGAAAACTAGTTTTACTATAAAACTTACTTGGTGGTAAAATTAAACCGAAACCTATGATCGCTAAATTTGCACCTTGTAGTTCGAAATCGGTCTAGCCGCTTAGAAAATTAGCCGATACAAACAGATAGACAGGCAAAAATTTTAAAACTGTATTTTAGGCAAATGTATCGTGCAAATAACTATATCAACTGGAAAAAGCATTGTTATTTTGACATTAACAGACAGTTCAATTTTATTTATTTGTATTGATTTACTACTACTTTGTACATTAGTCCGGCACTTGCTATTCCTGTACTTTCAGTACTCACTGAACCTCCTGAAAACAAAGTAACCTATGTAAAGACTAATTCAAAGTATTATTCGTAGTCTCCATTGAATACTTTGTTCGATTGTGTCCTTTGTTAAATATTTTCTATTTGGTTTATTAAGTAATGCATAAAAATATGACTTGTTTATCGAAACATTATAATTTATATTCAATTTTTGTTTGTTTTTTTGTTGTTGGTGATCGAACTGTTTTGATAGCAAGTTTTCTTTTTTTAACAATAGTGACCTACAGCGCTGTGGGCGTAGTTATACTGGAAATCATAGATGATTTATAATACTATCATGACTAACAATAATAAGATTAGTTTTGCAACACACAACAGACATACAATTTTGATGTGTTAAATATTTGCACGCGCTCAAAACATGCTGTACCTACCTGATATATAACAACAACTTGTAATTGTAACCGTGTTTTAAGCAAATAAAGTTCTTTGGATCTTTGAATCAACCATAAAGTATTTTACAAAGACATTCCATCCAAAATACGCTCATAGTAACTCATATCTCATGGGACCTAAACATAAAAGATGAAATGTGCGTGTTGTACACCTCTGCCACACCTTCTAGGTATTATAGGAGTGATGTAATGTTATGTTTTATCCCGTCTTTTTACATTTTTTTACCCATAGACCCGGGACGAGCCAGACGGATCATGTCGAGAGTCTCCAGCACCTGAACGAGCCAGAGAGAATAGACAGAGACACAGCAATGCTTCCTCAGAGATTAGTGGAAGAAGCAAGAGCACCACACCGGTAAGTCTTGTATAAACAACCATACAGACAGACAAACTAATCGTGACGTGCTTAGTTTAACTGACACTATCTTTCTTGACTGCCTCGTAAGTCTAGTGGTTAGTGCATGCAACTGCTGATGAGGTCTCAGTTTCGATTGCCGGGTGGTGCAATAGTATTATTTGTTTTTTTTTAGCCAGGAAATTCTTGATTCGCGACACCCTTCCTGTTCAAGGTGGTTTGAAGTTATTTTAAGTTGGGGTTATTTTATAGCACTATCAGCGTATCGCGAAAAGAATTGCATGATACGCTGATACCGCTCTAGCTTTCCTTCACTGACCATCAGCGTCTGTCCCGCGCAGATCCGCAGCGTGGAGCTGTCGGAGTGGCGCACGGCGAGCCCGGCGCGCGTGTACCGCGACTGGGCGTCGGCGCATGCGCACCCGCCCGCCTGCGCCAGGATGCCCATCGCCTCGCATGCCATCTATAATGGTAAGTCAAGGATCTTATACCTCTAGACAGTAGACGTTCCGACCTCTGAATATCTACCGCCAATATTTCAGTTCAGTTCTCTTGTTTACACTTATTTTCTTCTTAGGCATCTATCATCTGTAACTAAACTAGGCCAAGTCCGTTATTTCGTATGTAGGAATAAATTTGCTGAAGCTGTGCGATAGCTTTAGTGTATAAAAAGCCACTTCTTTAATACATTAGTCGTACAAAACCTTTCTTGTAATATCAGTCTTTTTTCTAATGCTTTATCAATACTGTTAATTGGTATTAAGAAAAGATAAAAGATGAAACAAAACAATCATTTATTCTGGCATTAGAAACAAACATTAAAAAGCCTAAACGAAATAATTCTAAAATATTATTTATAATGCCAAAAAAGGTACGCATCTCAGCACAATATTGCAGCGCTGATAATTCTGATGCGCCCAATGAGTAAGTAAGTGGCAGAGTATCAAAAGAAAAATAATTAACTACATAATATTATATTTTTTATGTCACAAACAAAGATGATTTTTGAGACACATTACAATTAAATTACATAACTAAGAAACAACTACACCCAACACCTATATAATAGTAAAGTAATACATTACCAGAACAAATCATATTATGCAAACTCATATTCAAAATTTATAAAATACAATAACGTATTGATGACAAATATATTTTAAATCTGAAACAGTAATAAGTTATTTCAACCTTTCTCTTGAGCCCTAGAAAGTGCATACAGTCCGTTACACATAGCACTTGCTGTAATTAAATGCGAGGCGTTGTACGTCCCCGATGCATTCAGATCTGGGGCATGGAATCCGTATACAGATTGTGGTCACTCGCCCTCTATGAGGGTATATGGAACACTATTGTAGAAAGTAGGCAGCAAGAATTTAATATTATGTCAATTTACGTAATAATAATATTAATTATGTTCATACATAGCGTATTCTTCTTCTTCAGAAGTCAGAAGTCACACGACGAAGAAGATAGCGTATTTATTAAATTTCATATATTAGGTACTCGTAAGTGTAGGCAAAAATATGGTCTTTTTTGACACAGTGGACAGTATTTTTGTATTAAAGTGTACCTAATGATATAGGAAGCCTTACTTAAGTGTTACTTGAAAAAGAAAGCTTTCAATTGGCCATCCCTAAGTCAATATGAATTTCACCTAATTTTGGTTAAATCGATACGATACAATGTCAAAGTTGTCATGAATAATAAATACAAAATACACAGACACACCTAGCGGCTGTACTCCATGGTAGCTTGTAGGTGTGAACGCTAAAAGACTTCCGTCGGCTCACCCTGACCTAACACGCTTACTTTCAACCTATAGGCCATACAAATATTTTTCTTTTTGTTGTATTCACATTTTTTGTTGTAATTATAGCACCTAAATATTTATATTTCTTTCAGTACGTTAGGGAACTTGAAAGAGCGATATCATCAACATACTTGTAAACTCAAGAATAATAGAGATTGCACAACTTTGCGTTGATATAGTTAATGGAAGCATATTATTTGACAAATTATTATCAGTTTTGTTATTATGCGCTCTTAACTAAATTTAGTTACATAATAAATACAGATTCTATGTGCTATCTATAACCCTTAGATAAAAAAAATTGGTGATAAGCGGCGCGTCAACAATTACAATAGGAACTTCAATTAAAATGATGTTAATGGCACAGTAACATTGTTATCATAAAATAAACTAAATTAATGTGAAGTGAAAAATATCACAGTACATTATTTATAGTAGTCCTATTGAAATCGATAGGTTAGTGTAGCCATATTGGTAAGACTGATGTATATAAATGTAAATGTACGACTTGTTAGGCGTGGATATCGATACATAACACATAATTTCCTCTTAATCCAGGTAGTAGATAAAGCAATATTGTAGACATTTTGCTTTAGAACTGTAAGGCTATATGATTCGAAACGTAGTGACAGGGCAGAATCCACTTAGGGCTCAAGCCCGCCGTAGCCATCTTGCCCAAGCAACTGCTCGTAAACTGACGAATATTTTATTGTTCCTTGTAGGACCAAGATAATGAGAGAAACCTCTTTTGTCCCCTTTACCACAGGTGGTGGAGAAGCCGAGGCATTCAGCGGCAGTCCTCGCTCCGACAACTACCGCCTGGAGTTCGCTCGCGGCCGCTCGTCCGCATCCCCCCGCACGCCGCGCCCGCCCCGCCTGCTGTCCGCCACCCGGTCACCCTCCACCTCGGGCTCCGAGATGTCCATCAGACAACCCATCAAAATCAGGTATGGCGGTACTAACGCTTCACTTACGGAGCTAAAAGATTGAAAGTAGTTTATCTTGTTTTTAGTTGTTGACTACCCTATATTTTTGCAGTAAGTAAATCTGTTTCATAATAATTTTAGTTCACATTATTCTTCTTGGGTTCGAATCCCAGATTTGACAAACCATTAATGTTTGAGTACTGGGCAAAAGACAACCAAATAAAATGTAAATTGATCATTAACAGCAATATTAACAAAATCTGCATGAAACTATAAAAAAATATAAAGCATGTGAAAAAGCTAAGCATTTGGAGGCAACAGTTAAGTTTATGATTTAATTAATGAACCTAACTTAAAAAAAAATACAGATATCTAATTATGTAATAATGATGAAAAATTAAAATGCTTCTCATTTAAATCAGTGCTGTTCTGATACTTGTAGCATAAGAATTTTGAAAAATAAAATATTATTTACGTTTAACCTGTTTAACAACTAAATTAGAGCAAAATTAAAAATGCTGTATTTAGATATATTTCTTATGGTAAATTAAAACGAATGTATTGAATGCTTAGTAGATGGATATTAAATTAATTGATTGGTGTTTCCGAAGGTGGTGATGAATCGGTGTAGCGCTAATAACTAACCGCCTTGCGCCCGCGCATACAAGGTGAGTGCTTGCTTCTACCCATAAAACGTAGTACACTCTTGCCGAGACAAATGGCTATCTCGTCTCGTTCTTTCAAGCATGGAAAGAAGGATGTGAGAGGAGGAGTTCTTACCTAATTTTGGCAAGAGCGATATTACGTTTAGAAATTCCCTCCATCAGCAATGGTAAAACCCTTTATTTTTTAAAGATTAAAAAAATAAACTCTCTTTTAGTTCCCTAATTTAAAAATACATAGAAGCTGTCTATTATCCAGGATTGATATGCGGTTTCCATTTTAATATAGTTGGGAACAGTTGGTTTATTGGTAGTAAATTTTAGACTGTAATTTTGATTTTACATGTTGCAACCCTACCCAAGCTGGACAAATAAATAATTTGATAACGCTTACAATTTCTAATACCCAAGTAACTTCAACTTATTAACATTGTACAAAGTTAATTGAAATACTAAATGTTATTAAGACTATATATTATACTTAACCCTGCGTATGCGCATGTACAGTGAGCCAACGAAAGAGGAGACGGAAGAGCCCGCCATCGTGCCGACACTCCGCCCCGCGCCCGCGCGCCCCTTGCTCCTCACGCACTGATGACGTCATCTTCTCACAACGAGTCGCTGATGCGTGCGTCTTCATCTTCTATTTTAAGTTTTAATCATAGCGTTGTATAATTGACTTGTTAAATATGTAATCTTTGTAATCTTCTATTTATTTCGCATTAAAATTGTTCTAGGAGTTTGTTACCTGATAAAGTATGATTGGTTATTTGATATAACATGTAAACTAAGTCTTAATACAATATTAACATGGCAGGCCAATTCAAAGGGTAATATTTACGAGATTCAAACCAAAAACAGAGTACTAAAATGGTAACAGAGTTGGAAATGAAGGCAAATCACATTCGCAAATTAGTTTTCAAGTAATAATGGGTGGGCTGGCGAGTAAATGGGTTTGTATTGTGTGAAACGCGCCGGAGACCGGAATGGGAGTGTGGCTAACGATGAGGATGGGAGCGTCACGCGAGCCACCGCCGGGGTATTTGGGTCTGTGGGTCGCCAGCGTGTTTATGGTGCTTTATTTACTTCATTTTTCTGGTTTGACCCGAATGGGGTAACATTAGGAAAGGGTGAGGCAGTCGTTTCAGGAAGTCCCTCGCGTTTATTAATGTGATTTAATTGTCACGAAAAGTACTGAATTAGAATGTTGTTTTGTGAACCACCGTTTTTGAAAATATTAAATGAAAATTGTTATCATTTACAGTGGGAATGATCATCTCATACAATCTTAAAGTTCACCTCCCAAGTAAATTTTTTGATGTTAACGCAATATCTACGTATTACCGACTGCAATTTATTTTATTTAGAACTTAGCTAGTAAAGAATGTTGTATTGTAAAGTTATTGACTCCGAAGAGTGCTTTAAATGTGAATTGTTTAGTGCTTAGCCCTTGTCAAAGTTATATTGTAAATCATCAGATGAGTATTTGTAAGATTTAAGCTGTTTTTCACAAGGGTAATAGTTATGATTTGGCAATTTTGTTAAAATGACTTGTCCGTTGTCAAAACAGCTTTTTAAAAATAACTAGTTGTATGCAATAGCTATCGTCTTCCATTGTAAGCTAAACTGAAGCTTTAATATAGACTTAAACTGTAGATTTATAGCGGTGCTACTCGCCCTAAGCTGGCAAATGTCTCCACAATGTCAGTGGCGTTCTGTGACATATTGCGTTATCGAACTTAACCTTAAGGTGCTAAATTATACAAGAGTTTATGTATTCGTAATGCTTGGTCGAACATGCGAGCTTTTTCAAAATATTCAAGTAGAAATAGCATAGTCGAATCGCTTCAATTAACCAATGGCAATTTACACGAAAATTTCCGTAATGTTTATTATAATTTCACTATTATCTCACAACTTTTTCTACATATTTTTGATGCCATGACGATCTTACAATAAGTCCTGTTTTCTTAATTGCCTTTTACCAAATTGCCTAACAGACGATTAGTCACCCGAAGCAACTTCATCAATAAATATTTCCCTGACATTTGGTAAGTCAATCAATCATTTTCCCCCGAAAACCATGATACCATGATACCATAGTATACGAGCAGGGTGCGCCGTGACCGGGTTATGGAGTGCCCAGGGTGCCATTGTGCCATGAAACGCCATTGGAGCGGTAATGGGCAGTTCCTAATCGATTATCGCTATTACTACATAAGTTATGAACTGAAAATTGCTGGGAGCGGTTAGAGGTCGTTTGTTAATTGGGTGGTTAGTACCTAAGTAACGTCAACAAGGTTTTTTATGGTATCAAATTAAATATTCTTAACAATTTGATTCTAGTTACCACGTAGTATTAAAAAGCCCTTTATGAATACTACGGTAACACCTACCAGCTTTTTCGAAATGTTGTTCGTCTAATAATCATAGTTTTCGTATAAAGTAAGCTCTCATGTTTGAAACGGCATTTACTCTACAGTATTTATTCTTATCAAACATTACTTGTTATATCAAATTAAATACTTTTATCCCATATATTTTGGTAATACAAAAAAATATATTTACGTTAGAATTATTATTACGTATACGTAAAACGAAGAAAGTAATATATCTAATATTAATATAAAACGGCTCAATTGTATATAATATATCGTATAAGCATGTATTGTTTGAATTACTTAACATTTTGTATTCGCAATGTACCATAAAATATGCAAATAGGCACTTGTAACATTTTCTTGCAAACTGCAAAGTTTATAAAACAATTATTAACCAATAGATTTACGAATTCTGAATCTTCATCTAAAAATATTAAATATGTAAATCCCTTATGTAATGGTTACATAAAATGTAAACACTATAATTAGTTTAATAAATTCTAAAAACGAATAATATGTTTTTTTTAAATTTGCAAGCAAATGTTTCAATTAGTTTGTATTCGTTATATATTTCTAACATTGTAACGTGTAACATAGCTGTATCTGTATATAAGTTAGTGTCAGGTGCATGTATATAATGTAGAATAAGAACGATTATATTACAAGTAATAAATATTTGTATAACTTTTACTCTTTGTTTTACTTCAGACAAACTGCTCTTTCCTCGTGTACAACGGCACAGCATAAGCTAAGCACAGGATAAGCTGGTAACGGCAAGTAAACTTAAAACTTATCTAATTTTATCGCACAAATATTTAAATGCGAAAGCTTGAGGTTATGTGTGGATGTGTTAACGCAAGAAACACACACTTTTGCGCACGAATGAGGTATAGTATCCCGGCATCCTGAACCATTTTTCGTGATTAAATACAAATATTGCGGGATTAAAATTGTCAAATCCCGGCATTTTAGAAATTTCAAATAAAACTAAATAGTTATGACAAATTTAACAACAGAATCGTTCATACATTGCGATTTCGTTATCAACTACAGTAAAAATGTTTTTTTATGGTTTTTGAAAAGCAAATGCAAAATAAACTTTATCGCAATCTAATTGTGTAGGTGGTGTATGTGTGGACTGAGGGCCCACTTTTATTTTTGTGGCTTTTTGCATTTGAACTAACAATAGTGCTTAGTAAAAGTTGTGGAAATATTTGTAAACCGAATATTAGAGTTTGTAAAGACATAATTCAAAAGATATATCGCCTTGATTGGGTCCCTCAGCTCACACAAATAAGCTCCCAAATCTAGATATATAATGAGTTCAACAACAAATTTTGGTTATAGACCTTTAGTAAAACATGAATAAACATCTACACAACATTAAAAAACCTAATGTGAATAAATAATAAAAAAAATACACTCGTCTTTGTGTGGTCCCTGAGGGACCACAGAAAAATGTGGAGCCTTTCAGTAAATATAAAAATATTTTATCGTCATTGGTTTTTAACCGACTTCTAAAAAAGGAGGAGGTTCTCAATTCGATTCGTATATATGTTACTTTTTTTTTTTTTATGTTTGTTCACGGATATCTCCGTCGTTTATGAACTGATTTTGATGATTCTTTTTTTGTTGGACAGGAGATGATTCCAAAGGGGTACCATAGTCAGCATGTCGTGATCTGATAATGGAATCTCAGAGAAATCGAGGGCAACCCTCGAATTTTATAGGCACATGTAATGTTTTTAGTGTGTTTTTCAAAGCTACACTAGTATTTACGTATTTTTATGTGGATGAGCTGATGATGGAAGGTCAACTCCTCAATGGTTAGGAGTTAAAGGATAATTCTTTCACTACTGTACACATATTCAGACTGCTAGTTATGATTTCAAGTGAGCTGTTGGAACGGAGATATTTCAAAGGTGGTCCCATTGTCAGCATGTCATGATCTGATGATGGGACCCCAGAGAAATCGGGGGCAACCCTCATATTTTATTAATCGAGGCCAAGATTTACGCTTGGTCGCAACAATTTTATGTGGTTGAGCTGATGATGGAAGGTCAACTCCTCAATAGTTAGGAGTTAAAGGATAATTCTTTCACTACTGTACGCATATTCCTGCTGCTAGTTATTGTGTAAAATGAGCTGATGATGGAAGGTCGTGACCCTCAATAGTCAGGAGAAAGGATTTAATTCTTGTTTATTATAAATAAGTTTTCCGTCTCAAGTAACCATCGTCTCCTCATTCGAGAAACATTCTTGCTCGGTCTACCCATCACTTAAAATCGTAAAATAAAATAATTTTTAACAAAAAAAAAACCGACTTCAAAAAGTAGGTTAACTAAAAAGCAAAAAATAAATTTACTTCGCACAAAATAATACGTTTTTTCATATAATTAAATAGAAATGATTAAATAATTATTTTATAATTCTGAAGTCGGTGCCAAGTAAACAATTAATAACTCTGTATAGATAATATCAATCGTTCTAACAACATTTTTCTAACTGAATATTAGTTATATTTCTGTGGTAAGTACCAATACTGGGCGACCGCGCACTAGAACAACTACGCCTCCCTTTTTGTGTGAACTGTAATTTGATATTGTAGAAAGGTTGTTTTTACTTGGCACCGACTTCAGAATTATAAAATAATTATTTAATAATTTCTATTTAATTATATGAAAAAACGTATTATTTTGTGCGAAGTAAATTTATTTTTTGCTTTTTAGTTAACCTACTTTTTGAAGTCGGTTTTTTTTTATTGTTCTTTTACCAAAAATCTACAAATTAGGTTTTCCATACTAGTAGGTGTCAATGCAGTCAAGAGATAATATTGTTTAAAGAACAAAAAAAAAACAGTATTACATATCTAAATTAAAGTTTAAAAAAAATGGAAAACTTTGTGACTCGTGTGCACGTTATAATGATCTGCCATGATCATGATCGACCTTAATACTAATTTTATGAAGACATTCCTAAACATTAAATACTTAATAAGCTAGTCAACTGTTATCAAATTGTATTACAAATAGTAGCAAGTGTGAAGTTAAAACAAACTAATAGCTACCTTATCGAAAGTGACAATTTCAAACGAAATAATTGGCATTAATCTATTGGTCAAATTAAACATAAATTTTTGTAAGTGATGGATGATAATAAACTTAATTTAGACGTATGTTTGAAATGTCAAAATAACCATGTTTTTTAAAGCTACTAATACAGATTTTTACTCGACACCTTTGCTTAAAAACTGATCCAATTTTTATTATCTATTTGTTCCAGCTCCTCAAAACGACTAGACCGATTTCGGTGAGGAACCTGACTCGCAGGTGAAACCGCGGGATTAAGTGATTTTGTTTGTTTGATAACGCTAATGTCGGAAACTACTGGTCGGATTTATATAATTATTAGTTTTATAGTTTATTTTTTAAGAAAGATCTTAAATATTTACATCACGCCAATCTTCACGGGCACTTCTTCAGTAACATTTAACGCGTGTAAACCTCAGGTAAAATACAACTAATCCTACTTTGAAAAAGTCGCGGGCAACATTGGGTTTTTATGCCCGAGAAAATCGCTTCGCGTAAAATGCAGATATTCAGTATCTGTTAGAAGACCCCAATTTAATTGGGAAAATGCTAGGGGAATAACGGTTCGAACTGAGTGCGTGTAGACGCGGTCACAGTTCTAACACCGTCCTTGTGAGTGGCTAAAAGCTATTACTTATTTATTTATTTTATAGGAGAGGACGGCGCGTCAACAGTCCTCCCTATCGAAAAATTTACACTGTCAGGTTATCGAGCTAAAATATTTAAGTCCGGCTCGGGTAGTCGTTCACTCGCGGAGAATCTTAACACCGACTACTAATTTTTCCCGTAACGCCATCTAGGGAACGATCACGCAATATTTGTGACGCGCTCGGTTGCGACAACTGCCGGATATTATGGTTGCTAACCAACAACAGAATTACATGAATGATAGTTTTTAATTAACAATGTTATTCACAATTAATAAGACTCAATAATAATATGGCTTCGGCCCCACGCATGCCTTCCAAAGTACCAGGACTCCATAGTCCCGAGTTATGGAAACATAAAATACAAAATAATAATGAGTGTATAATTATAACATTAGATACTAAATATTTGTGTACTAGTTGTAAAAATTTAGAAAGCAAAAAGTAAAATAAAGCAAAAAAATATTTATAAAATCGTTGTTTTTTTTCGAACCCGAACCCTCGCGGTGAGCGGCGCATACGCTAACCACTAGAGCTTCGAGGCAGTCATTATCATATCTCGTTATAAGCGCATTTCAACTTCATTTAAGAACAAGCTCTGCTTAGTTTGGGACTAGCTGGCGTTGTGTGTGAGTTGTGAAATATATATTATTTATTTATTTCACAACTTCACGACACAAGATAGATTCAACCAAAACGGTCCACAGAAATACATAAAAAACTGTCGCTATTCTAGAAAATGATAGATGGGTCCCCCGTAAGATGTTCCTTTCTAATCCTTTCAGAACGCAGTTGAGGTTCCGTAGTCATTCCATTTGGGTATACGAGTAACTTCCTTGGACGAGGCAAAATGTATGGAAATAAGCATGTTTGTCTATGGAACCATTTGACAGTAATCTTCTCCATTATAATGTAACATGTCGTTAGGTCATGTTTTTAATAAACGAGGAATAGTAAAAATAAGTGTTTCATGAAATAATACGAATAAATGGAGCTGCTATTAATTTTCCAATCCTGCGTGCTAAAAAATCTCGTAGCATGGTCTGCTACGTCAGGTAGTACTGCTACGCTTGCTACGAGATATATAAAATACATCAGTCTACTGTACGAAACTTGCAATGTATTTTTTTTATAGTCTCACGAAAGTGTCAAGATTTCCGTAACCAGTAATTCATAAGAAACAAAGGTCCTTTAAACCATTTAACCATTGCCACAAATTTCCTTGCCACTTCTACAGTAAACTTTTACATAAAGCGCGCTTTTTAACCAACGAATTAAAAAAAAACTCGTTTGAAAATGTCACCGATTTAAATATCAACGTGACATTTGAGGCAGCACGGCACGTAATAGACTACTCTCACGCTACAAACTGCAATGTGCTGCATACGACATGCGAATTATCTAAATTGCATATACATTTCTACTACTTTTCTAGCTGTCTTCATGTCAAATTTTAAAGAGAGTAGGACATTGTTGTTATGCCGTGTGGTTTGACAAACTAAACATGTATCCTGCGATATTTAATATAAATACGCAGCCAACGTATAAGTGTTTTTATTTATTTTATGTCCAGTGACTGGGTACACCTATTATAGTAGAACTTTTTAAGTAATAATTTTATATTGCATTACAACTAATAGCATAAACCTCTTTTCGCAGAATATCGTTTGTCATAAACTCATTTAGCATACATTGGAACCCATAATTCTGTAAGTCAGAATCATCTGTACGCATCATTTTGATATCCATAATAATCACAATGTATAATCATCACATCGCAGAAAGTTCAAAACCAGATTCATCTTTTGGCATATAATTCTTATCCATAACTATTTAAAAGTAGAACCATCATTTCGCATATTGCTTTTATAATATATCAAATCAACTGATCAAAGAAATAAAATATTCAACTATAGAAATAGATAAATTAAGTTTCGGCGCGCCACCACCAGCCAAAAAAAAAAAACATTAAATAAAACAAATCGTCTTCAAAATATTATAAATAATCAGTCGGACTACACAGAAGTTGGGTACCTTAAAGCAATAGGAGCTAATATAAGATTAGTTTAATTTTGTTTTCTGATTAATTTAATTGTTTTTTTTTTAGTAATTGTAATAAATAAAAGTTGATTTAATGATAATTATTTGGTTTTTATATCCTTGCCCATGAGAGCATGTTCATTTCTGGCACTCGCCGGCCGCTGCCGCGGCACGCTCGCTTCGCTCGCTCGGCTCGTGCATAAGAGGTCACAGTTCTAACCTAACCTAACCTACGCATTTTTAAAGAAGAAAGTAACCCAATCTATATTATTCTAATTGAAATTCTATGATCTTCATAGTATGCCTAGTCAAATTATGCCAAATAATCTGTACTCTAAATGAACGTTATGCTAAATGAAATTATACAAAATTTTACCTATGCCAAAGGTAAATATGCCAATAAAAATTCTACTATCTTAAATGTATGCCATTCTAAATTCGGTCATAAGCACATTATGCCTAAAAATATTTATGTCAAATATTTTCTATGCCTAATAAATGATCGACTAAAGAAGTTTCTGCGAAGTCAGTTATTCCAAATAGGTTTCGGAGTATCAAGTTTCTACCAAATAGACCGCACCCCCAGTGACTATAGGGAAATATAGGGTTATCCTGACATACGAATAAGATGTTTGGCTTTCTGTTTGTTGCTTGATCTAGGTCGCCAACACAAAAAAAAAAAAAATTACTAAAGAACTCAAAGTTGGTGCTCATAAATCTCAAATTATAAAAAAATGTCAACCAAACGTCTAAATAGCTCTAGAATAAATTAATTATGTAAAAAATACTGTAAAACACTATTATAAAAGTTATCAGATCTCATGTAGAGCCAAGATTCTGATTCTACACTACACTCTGCGGCGTGGCCGTTTGATGTATTTAGGGTAAAAATATTCCTACTGTTATCCAGTAGTTCTTGTTGTAACAAAACGGCTAGGCCAAATATTTTGACTAAGATGAAGATTTTGTTAAAAGCTTGGTTCTACATGAGATTTGACACTGTTGGTCATATTAGGGCCTCGTTTGGGCAATATTTCACATGACATGTTTTAGTGGGTTAAGGCTTTTTATTAGCTTCTATTTACCTCTGTGTTCCGATTTGATGAAACAATCTTCCTAAAAATGTTGCAGAAGTAAATATTCAGTAACAGCAAAATTGTTTCTTTGTTATGTTGAACTTTCTTATTCCAACAAAGAAAATTTCTTGACCATTCAATTTTACCCCTACCAATATCGCCTGACTACATGTGATTACTCTTCGACAGAGCGACCACTTCCGTTCTTCATTAGTATTAAATATATATGACATGTGGTAACATGCTCGACCAGCCAATTACCGGTCAAAGGCCTCTGAAACCTTTTAAAAACAAAACTGAAAAAAAAAACATTTTTCTTTCACGTATACATTGCTGCTTTTACTAATCAAGTGTAATAAGTTCTGGAGTAAAGTTGTCAATGGATGGTTGGCATCGTGAAATGGTCAAAAGGTAGCTGTCATGCGCAGAGGTTTTCACAAGTAAAGCTTTGTGAAAAGTTTTCAGTCTAACCGCGAGCGTTGAGTGTAGTGTACACTTGTCGGAATATTACTTCATATCGGAGAACATAAATACGATCATTTCAATGTAGAAGAATAAATAGGGATTTGCAACAAAGTACTTTTATTCTATTGACTAGAAAAAAGTATTGAAAATTAGAATCGGTATCACAAGAATACCAAGAAAAATTTAAAACAATTACTTTAATGAACTGCATTGTATTACTTCGATGGTCTGTTTTGATAACAACTATTTGTATTGACTATTCTTTTGCGCTTATTATATTACTACTATACCGGCAGTGTTGAAGGACGCTTTAAAATACCGATTGTAATAGCTACCCAAGTAAAGAATACTTTCTATTTCTATTTTAATCGAAATAAATTGAAATAGATAAACTCTACAACCCGTCAAAATTGAGAAATATTTCAAGCGTCAGAAAATCTCTACAAACAACAATAATTACTACAATCAAGGAATTTACCCAAGACGTTGTTTGCGACTTACTCTAACGGACCCTGTACATCCCTCTACGGTGGCATTTGAGGACGTGCCACTCGGGTCCGGTGGGTCGGCCGTCCCTCTTCAGCGGACGACATCCCGGCAGTGTTTAGCGTGTACAAACCGTGCCAAGCTGTTGCCGGACATCCCCGAGCCGGTGTCGGCGCCGCCGGTATTGGTGGCCACGCCGGTGCACTTGGCCCATTCGCCGGCCACCGCCATCGTGCAGGACGAGCCCCGCCGGAACATGACCGCCAAACCGGAGACTGTGCACGAAGCGCTGGAAGATAGGGACCCTAATAACCTGAATCAACATGTACAGGTTTGTATTCAAATATTAAAAAACACATAATAATAAAACAAAAGAAGAGCGGTTAAATTAAGATTTAACGAACTTTAACGGAGCGGTCAGTTTAGCGCTATTTTTTAGTCAGTTTAGCGCTTTTATGTTCATCAATACAAATAAATAAAATTTAAGTGTCAGTTTTAATGTTAAAATAATTATGTCGTATGTTTTGTCTGTCTGTCTGTCTATTTATAAAATGTATATATTATTTTAATATAATGGTCAGGGAGTACCTTAACACTATTTTGCATAGGTTTACTATTTTTGTCCTAGATCCTGAAATAACTGACAATTGGGACACAAACTTCTTCACTTGTGATAAAGCAAAGCATCTGGATTAAAGTAAACTTATTACCCGACCAACAGTATATCCTTTCGGTACATTTGTAATATAAAAAGAGATAGGAAGGTAAGTGCATTACGATGGCCAGTACACCTTATATTCTACACAAATACTAAATAATTTTCGTGGATTTGGAGCAGGGGCTTGAAAAGCTCAGCGGGAGAGCGCTAGGACTTAATCCTAAGGTCTCGGCCTCGGATACTGCTTCAAGTCCAAAATATTATGTCGACTGTTTCTTAGTATTTTACACAAATGTGAAGGCCTAGTGAAGTTTACACTGTTCATGATAACTAGTTATTGTTATGATTCTTTTACCTTCATTTTGGGGTTGAAGGTTGAATTTTAGTCATCAATTTTTTATTGTAAATTGTTCTGTTGAATGACATATAGAGTTATTTTTAAATAAAACAATCGATAGGCTTCACAGGGTTGGGCATTGTTTAATATGAATAACTGTAACAATTGTTTTCATGTAAGCATTAATATCATATTAATATTATACGAAAACCGTTATTTCTCTTATCGTGAAACGCGCAATTTTTGAAACTTAAATAACGCTACAAATTAAATCATATATAAATATTTTTCTTAAAAAAGAAACCAACTTCAAGTACAAAAAATGCGCTAAAAAGTAAGATATCCCTGAACTCCTAAACGTTAAGGAGCGTCAGCTGAGCAACATGATATGCTAACTACTAAATGCAAATATCCGAGCGGTTTTAGGTAATGTACGAAAAACAATATCTTAGAAGCCTTTCAAATTTGAGGGTTTCCGTCGATTTCTCTAGAATCCCATGACCAGATCATGACCTGATAAAAATGCGACCACATGACAAAAAATAATTTCTTAAATGAGTCCAAATCAATCTTAAATCACTAAAATCTTAAATCAATTGAGAAAACACTTAAAACAAAACCTCCTCCTGTTTTGAGGTCGGTTAAAAATACAGCCTTTTTATACCTCCAGAGCGGAAGTAAATTTACATGTTTGCATTTAATTAAACCTCAAAGAAAGTGTTGCCGTCGTTCTCATTGAATAATCAAGAACATAATTTGTATAAAAATGGCTGTGAATTAAACATAAACCACTTACTTTTATCCTCTTGCCATTTTGTTAGTAAGTAATGTTTCAAAGAATTACAATGTGTAAGCAAAAAGCAAGAATATAGCTAGCGGACTGCATAAATGTAATTATTATATTGTATAATATATCTACTTGTAGAGCGGACATAATCTAAATGATTATTTGGCAGAATCAGAGTAATAACAGAGTAAATAACATCACATTAGAATTTTTCTTTTTTATATTGATAAGTTAGAAAATAGTGGGTATTGAACCAATATTTATTTTGATGATATGTTTAACCTTTTACTGCGACAAAGCACGCTACAAAAAAGCCATGTGTTAGTAGGTGAACCCATCGAGATAAAGATGGTGATGGGTTTACCTCCAAACATATGAGACCAAAACAAAACACGTGAAGTGTGGGTGTTTAGTTTATTGTGGCCGTAGAGCCACAAGTCCATGCTGCTTCTCAGAATTTCCTGACGGAAAAACTAAGAATCGAACCCAAACTTCACGAGGCAAACCCAAACTTCACGAGGCAGTTAAGGCAGTCATGAGTATACGCAAATGCACAGAATATTTTAAGTCTATGTACAAAAGTTATCTCTCTTATTGAAGTAAACGGTAGTCTATTGCTATTTTCGTCCACTACACATTATATACTGACCTTAAGAACAATGTATGGTATGTAGTAATGAAAGCTAGTTAAGTTAAATGTCACGGGACCTTGGCCAGGCTATGCAAATCCGTTGTTTGTACCGCATAAATACGCTGAAAGCTGACGTTAAACGGGTACTAACATTAGAACAGAATGTATTAACTTCTATCTTATTGTCTTCATGCCATTTATAGTTAGGAAGCTACGTTTGACACATACTACTTTATGAAAGGTAGTTCTTATTATATTAATAGAATATTCTATTCTCTATGCTCTTTTAAACAAACTACTGGCCATCTGGCTATGCTGGGAGACGTTGAGTTATTATATACTGTGCATCGCATTTGTACAGTAAAAAAAGATTTTGGTAAATCGATATTTATGCGGTAGTAGTGCCCTTTTAAACTGTAAATTAAATATTTTTATTACCGTGATGACATTTTAGTATAAAAGAATCTACAATAATATTAATTGGCTTACTTTCTTGTGAATGTATTTGCCCAAATAGTATTGTTTTTTGCGTATAAAATAAACTACCATCCATAATAAAACTAAAAGCCAAACTGCAATAAGTTTAGTACACGAATTATCACCATTGGTCGTTACATTTATTTCAGATGATTAAAGTAGGTAAATCTTCTTATAATCTGTTAAACATTAAGCTGCTCAAGTCTCCGCAAAATACACTTACAACCCCTAGTCGTAACGTTGAAGTACCCTGTCATTAAAATAATAACTAAAATAATTATTATGATTCCTAATAATTTAAGTCTTAAATAAAAAAAATAAGTTAATCGTGTAAACTTGGCACTGAAACCAAATTATATGTACCTACTTACTACAAAATAAGATTGAAACTTACTACAACTAGGTTACGTAAACATTTGTAAAAGGTAAACCCTTATCAATAATCTGGGTACAGCCTTTGATTATATTACTTTCCAGAACTATAAATATCGATCGCGATAGGTGAAAAATCAACTTTATTATACGTTACGTACGCCTACCAAAAATGGTTTGAGCACGAGGAAATTATTTTGTTATTACACTACGCCAGCAGCAAACGAACGTGTTGTCCAACCGATGGTAAGAGGAGTACAGCCCACAGACATCAACAATCCACAATAGCATATTGTGCGGCATCGCTGCAGCTGTGGACTACCGTGTTATGCATCATATGCCAATAATTTTAGGGTCTGATCTCACCACCAAACTGGAACACAGTAATGCAAGCACTACTATTTGGCGACAGGTTAAAGGTGAGACGGTGGTGCCACCCTCAAGCTCGTTCACAAGAGCTGTACCACCAGTCATTTAAATTTGATAGTCAGATAGCGTATGAACTAGAGTACATAGGCTACTTTTCACTGAGGTATTTACTACGCTGGTGGAGCCGCAGTCGAAAGCCTTTCATATAGCCATGTATAACTTTCTTTTTTCTTGAAAATACAAGACGCTACAAAATTTCATGTCGGAAATTTTCCAAACCGGACAGTATCTACAATCTCTTTGCCGGACACCAAACAGGAGGGCGATTTAAGTTGTTAATTTTTACTTGAGTAACCGACTGGATTTTTTTGCATAATAACATTTAATTACTCTACCCCAGTGGCGAAAGCACGCGAAGTTTCACTTTGTTCTAGCCACAAAGTAAATGCCTACTCGGCGACAGTCGCGACGGTCGCGTGACGGACTACTCGTATTTGAGTATGGGTCACTACCCCCTTGTGTTTTGTTTGTAACTAATTAGTCTAGGCTTTATGAGTCTTGTTTTTCAATAGCCTTGAGCCGTACTATGTTTTAACAAGTCATAAAAAAAATTAACTTGTAGGCAACTGATGGCAAGTGGGCATATAAACATCTCAAATAATTTTACAAAAAAATCTAGTTTAATTACAAAAACTGCACTAAAAAGTAAGAAATAGTTAAGTAATATTCAACGTAAACCTTTCGCCTCATATGTTATATAACGTGAAAGAATACAGTAAAGGGTCTTAAGGTACATATTTAAAGAATTAACCCCGTACTCTTAACCACTGAGGAGTTGTACCTTTCAGCATTAGCTCAGCAACATGAAATGCTGACTGCTAGATGCCAATATCCGAGGAGCTTTAGATAATATACGAAAAACAATAAAGATGCCTTTAAAATTTGAGGGTTGCCCTCGATTTCTATAGGATCCCATCATCAGATCGTAACCTGATGAAAATGGGACCAGTATACTATTTCAGACAAAAAAAAATCTTTCTCAAATCGATCCAGGCGTCTTTGAGTAATCGGCGAAAGGAAAACAAAACGAAAAAAAATACAATTGAATTGATAACCTCCCCCTTTTTTTGAGTCGGTTAAATAGCAAGTTTGGATCAGATGTTTAAATCCTACAATGCTACAGTATTCGTGTGCTGTATAATGTTACATAACATGCAGTTTGTTCTCGATAGTGAGATAACACCTCGAAATGAAAAGCCCATGAGATATTAAATCTGTAGAACTAGGCCTTTGACGTAGCAAACTTTAAAACATGTTTTGCAAAGCTGTAAAGGCTGTAGGTAATCACCGTCATATGCCTACCCTAGACACATCTACCTACTTCAAAATACTTTGATCATAAATACATGTTTTTTTTTTTCTACAGATAGTATGGGATGACATAATCGGCGAGCCGGAGGGAGCGAGGAGTCCGGAGTGTGCCTGGCGCCTTTCCCACACCTGCTTCCGTCACGCGAGGAACTGGTGCTATACCGTGCTGGCAGTGCTGCTGGCCCCGCCGTGTGCTCTACTGCTTGGATGCGGATTCGCTTGTCTCGCCTTTGAGGCAAGTTCTAATAAGTTCTGGATCTGGCGAAAACAGATTTATATTAAACTAGGTGGTGGTGATGTCCGACTCTTATTACAGTAGCGATGTAGTAAGGTATGGGGCCCGCGGCAATGCCGTGGTGCTAACCCCTCCAAAAAACTGTCTCTTGATCCCTGCCATCATCAATTTATCCTTAAACACTAAAACGCGGTGTGCTCGATTTTGATTTTAATAATTTAATATTGACAAATAGAAATATTTACCAACTTTTTCCTCCTCTTACAGCAAATCTGGTGCACAGCGCCATGCCTGCGCTGCGCTAAGATCTACTTCGCGTCGCTCCGCACCATGGTGCAGTCGTGCATGGCTGCCATCGTGGTGCCCACCGCTGACGCTATTGGACACATGTGCAGACATATCAGGGTTAATTACCAGAAGGACGCTCCTCAAGAGAAGGACATTCTTATCATTTAAAAACTATTTGTACTATGTAATGGCGGGACCACATTTTTATTGATACAACGCGGCAATTCCTTACAAAATTTAGTTCGAAATTTGAAATTATCTTCGCCTCCTTGCAAAATCTTTCAAATTTAGAACGAAATTGCCTAATATTGGTCCCTAACATTTATCTTTCTATGAATGTTCCGCGCAAGTTGGTATAGTTATTTTGTTACATTAACCAATTTATGAAATTAATTAAAGTTAATAAAAGTATGTACAAAGTAAGGCAAGAAGTATACTAAGTAGGATTACTAAATGAAATTATTACGCCTTAAGTGCCTTGTATAATATAAAATTAAAATCTAATTTAATAAAATCTAATTGGTCACTCGTAAACTTGTATGTATTAGCACAGATAAATGTATAATTGTTAATGTATTAATCTTTTAATTTTAAAAAATAGATTTTAAATTGCAAGTTTTATTTATTTTAATTGTATCTAATTTATTACAAAATTGGTATACAAAATACTTATTTAATAAACTTACATCAATTGTAGGTGTCGTTTAATTTTATGATTCTCGACGTCAACAGTAAAATCAATATACTATGTTTTCACAGCAAAAGAACACATCACACATCTTCATTTGAATACCAAAGATAATGAAATATAACATTGTCATACTATGCGAATCAAATAGAGCAGATTAATAAAGCTAAAAATAGACACCCAATTGTGAACCCTTTTTTTTTAAAGAAACAGGACTGAATGTGATCGAAAATATTGTTCATCGTCATATTTAGGCGGATGGAACACATAAAAACCGGCCTAGTGCGTGTCGGGCCACGCGCAGTAGGGTTCCATAGAAAAATATTTTTAATTTTACTTTTTAACTAAATGGCGTCCTTCAGAAAGGAAATGTTTGTAGTACACGAAACCAGCTAGCACGTATGACGAGATGTATGAATGTTGAGGAAGCGAAAGAAGTATGTAAGGAGCGTAGCACATGGCGTTCCATCGTCTCTGCCTACCTCCGTGGGATAAAGGCGTGATTTTATATATGTATTATGTATGTTTATTTATGTTTCAAGAATTTTTAACGAAATATTCTGAGTAACTGCATCTGACATTTCGGACCCCTATTCCTCTTGAACTAATGAAGTGAACTTATCCGGTATAGTTTTCCTTTAAAGTTCATTACATGTACTACCGACACATTTTTTTTCAGATTTTAGGATCCAGTAGTTTAGCTTTTAGAGGGGGGGGGACGCCCTACTCGAACAAAAATTTGCTCTTTAAAGTTAATTATCTCGCAAACGGATCCCTAAATCAAAAAACTGTCTTAGCAACCCCTAAACGTTTTTAAAAGTCCTATCTAACAATACCCCACACTATGGGGTAGGCGACAAAAAAAAAAACATCCCTACTTTACATGTAGGGGAGCTACCTGAAAAAAAAATATTTTTCCAAATTTTACTCTACGACTTTCTTTGTTTAGTTTACATACATGTTTATGCAAAATTTCAGTTTTCTAGCACTTACGGTTTCGTCGCTATGCCGTGGACAGACGGACAGACGGACATGGCGAAACTATAAGGGTTCCTTGTAGGTACTACGGAACCCTAAAAACACGAAAAATCTGTTTTCATTTGATTCGCATAATCTCAGATTACAAAGTTTTTTCTTAACTAACATACGCATAGTAACCCTCCATTTTTTTAGTTTTTTTTTTGCGAAGGTTTTATAGTAGCCATTGTGCAACCGATCAGCACAAAATTTCTTAACGTCTCCGGCTGCCGCCTAGTGAGCGGCATTTAAAAAAAACCTTATTTATATGTATGTATCCGAGTAAATCTGCCGTTTTTTCAGCCACTTCTGCACATATTAAGTTATGGGTAATTTATGGCTATTTATAACACTTAATGTTGTATATTGAATACACCCATGTCAACCTTCCTATATTTTTTTAATTTTATTTTATTCTTCATGCGTTTCTATAACCATTGAAATTGCCTACAAAAATTTGCTTAGATAAATATTTTACGTTTTGTTATGTACAACAGAAAAATGTTATAGTAAAGCGACTCGACTTGTACTGTGTTTGGAGCACGCATAATAATTTAAAAATTGAGTAAAGGTTTTTGCTGCCCACATTTGAGTTCCGATTTAGTACTTGACCTTCCATCTTTATAATACTTCATCGAATTTACGTATATTAATACATAATAACATATAATATAATAAAAAATTTAAACGTAATAAAATATTTTTGAATAGAATAGATCGCAATGATACAGAAAAAAAAAATCCTAAAAATCTACCAATTCTAATATACCTTCACAGTTTACTATTAGCCGCCAGCAGGGAACTAACCTGAACTAACCAACTTATATAAAAACTAATGTCATCGTGATTTTGATCGTTGATAATCTGAACTTATATAAATAGGGCGAGTGGACTAATAATGTCATAATACTTGTAACAAGGTTCCACAAAGTTTAATGTTGTATTACCACGCCATGTCAAGTATTTTTTACTTACAAAATACGTTTTTTGTACAATAAGTGCGATATTTTTACTGCATTTAGTGACAACGTAACCATGAAGTTTGTTACATGATTTATGTTCCGCAACATCCTGGCTGAATACTATAAACTTCTTTCTCAAAATAAAAAAAAACAGAAACCATAAACCGAAATTACCAAAACAAGAAAATTGGCGGGAAAAAAGTTGAAACAAACTTTTTACTAGATTAATTGTAATTTTATGAACATTAGTAAATTGTTTATTTAAATAATGAATATTGTAGAAAGTATTTCATCCGATGGACCTTCAACTTCGGCACAGCGACAAACTACAAGCATTGGCAGTAACTTAAACACTAATCAAAGTGATAACCATTTTGTGATCGCAAAATGTCGAAGGTTGGTTTTATTTGATAAAATATTAAATTCTAGCTTTTTACTGGCTTTGCCCACATGTTAGTTATGTTGTTAAAAAGTAGCCAAAGTCCTTCCTCAGGTCATAAACTAACTCCACTCCAGATTATTTTTAGCCGTGTAACAGACTGTTATAATATTAGTAAGGATTTAACAACGCTTTAATTTGTTTTAAAGATTTTCTTACAGTTTTTTTGGAAAAGATTTTTGATACTAAGACTTCTCTTGCTACACAACAAATGTAACAAATAGATAATACAATTATGTTGGATTTTTATGTACCTGGGTATCCACTCGCTCAGATGCAATTAGCAAGTTTAAAATAAAACTGTAGACTTAACTCTGATGTATATAAAAATATGTATATTGTTTCAGGAATACGGATGTGACAGTAAATTCACAGGCTCCTCAAGAAACCAGCGAAGATTCTGAACTTGAAGAGGTAAGTTTACATGCCAGTCTATAATTGTCGAATAACCGGTTTCAATTTTTATGGCATTATGTAGCGAATGGACGTATCGTCGACCTGATGGTAAGTGGTAAGAAACTACAGCTATTGAACACCCACAACCACCAAAACATTACAGAAGGTGGAAGATTCCTCTTCAGAGCTCGAGAATTACAATTGAAAAATCAATTTCGATTCAAAGATGCATCAATCTGAGATTTGTTTAATAACATTGTTGACAACTTTTCACTAAAACAATCAAATGACGATGTCGACTCGTTAGCCATTCGGCCATCGATCGCATGAATTCCATTGGTAGCATACCTTTTTTTGATGAACAAAATTGTTTATTTGTATTGTTTTACCCAGCGGGTGTTGGTGACCTACTGTCGCTCCGGCAAGCTGGGAGCGGCCTACTGCACCCTGCAGACCGGCGAGGTGCGTCACATTAAACTGATTTATGGCCTAAGCTAATGGATTGTGTGTTTGGTATGGTACAAATAGTGTAAAAACTTCCGATAAAATGTGTACTATGCGAGTCAAATAAGAACAGATTTTTCGGCTATGTTGTGACGTCACATGATAGATGTCAAATAGAACAATTTGTAATTTGTACAGTTAGAAATAAAATGGAATGTTGTTTTCAATGGTCTTTGTCATGTATTAAATAATATTTATTCTGATTAAAAGGCGCCAAACTGAAATCGGTTAGGATTTCAGTTTGGCGCACTATATATATATATTTTGGAGCAAAAACGTCTCAAAAATACGATTTAATGATAAATAAATTACTTACCACAAAACTTCAACACCGTGACTTGGTCCAAAACCGTCAATGCCCTTATGTTGTCAAATGTATTATTGGGAATGTATCATGTAGGTACTATTGGGTTTTAAATTAAGCCTAATCTTTCTGACAAAAGTACCTAGCAATATCACTGTCCTATTGTGGCGTTATCCTCTTGAGAAAAAAAGTCCCAAGTAATCTCTAAAATTATATTTGTTAACATAAAATGTATTTAAGAAAGTTGAGTCTACGGCATTTTCCTATATTCATCAGCTATTCATTCTGGAGGAGATAGTAGACCGTCCCCCGGAATACCAGATTTTCGCCAGCTTATTCCGTCAAGTGTCGCCAGTGTGCATACTTCTTGAGGGCAAGAACCAGGGCGGGTTCGTGCAGATGGTCAAGAAAACGGTGTTTGACAGAGATGAGAGTAATGAGGCTCGGTGCAAGCTGGTGTTCTTGTCTTCTAAGGAATATAGTAAGTAGTCGGCACAATGAATATAAACACATCTCTTATACCAACACAAATATAACTCAGATAGTACATATTTTGATTTTAGAAACTACCCCGATGTCGGTAAAATAGCAACCTAACTTCGGGAAACTTAATTGCGACATTGCCAAATAAGTTTCAATTTCACCAAAAAAAGAGCGATCCTGGGCGAGCTGAGCGCTAACCGTAGATGAAAAGACATGAATTCATGTTACCCTTTATTCAATTGATCATTTATATCTATTATAACACAACTTTACTGTACTAACAGACTTTCAAAGCTTTTGGTATTTATCATTATTGCCTAAGGTTTCGAAGCATGCAAGCGTCGAGCTGCTACCTTGTCACTCCCGACGGACCCTCCAAACTGTTCGGAAGAAGAAAGATCCATATACCTTCGCACAGTCCTAGACTTCAGTCAGACCCAGAGCATTCACGCTATGGGCGCCTTGCTGCGGTACTTGGATCTTAATTGGGCTAAGATGAGTATCGAACTGCATGGAAAACCCAATTTTCTTAGCCTTAGGGTTATTTCATTGTAAGTATGAAATAACATTATTACATATTTAACTGACTCTGTACTTGATACTGTTCTGTCACAAAATATTTATGTTATAATTCTTGCCACCAAGGATATAATATATTATCTAAAAGTATATAGCTTAAATCCAATTCTTCATCAAGTCAAGTACTGCAATATAATAAGCAACGCAGTCGATGTGGTTGTGGTCGGTGGCCAGACTTCTCAAAAAGTTGGATTATTTGCGGCCAACATTGGTAAAACTAATAACCGGTACATTACACAATATATTATGAATTTCCTCCAGGGCTGACATAGTGACAGTAGACGAAGACTCATACCGTGGGCTGCAGGTGTTCAGCTCTGTAGTGCACCCCAGTGCTTTCAAGCGAGGTACGCGTGGCTCCGCCAGAGAGGGGTTAAGTCTGTTCCAGCTCTTCAGCAAATGCAGCTCCAAGATTGGACAGAGTAAGATGAGGTAAGTGTATATTAAAATAAAAACACAGGTAATACATGTCTTCGGTGTTCTTAAAGACCAGATCAAAGCAAAGGAGACATTTATTGTCTAACTTTGTTCGTTGCGTTGGATAACAACAACAACGTAAAACACTTTCAGTTTCGACGTGAAACTTCAACTTCCTCGCTTAACTTAACATAACAACATTATATAACACACGCCTATACGACCCAAAAGGGTGTGTAGAGGTGTACAACGCCCACACTTCATCTGTTATTTTTAGGGGTAGGGAGTGAGCCTATCGCCATCCACCGGGCACAATTCCAACTGCTGCTTAAATAACACATACCACCTTGCCCGACCAGGAATTGAAACCGAGACCTCGCGGTGAGAGGCGTTCGCTTAACTTTTAGCTTGAATTTCCTTTCAGGAAAAATACCAAATAACTTTCTAATAAATTTCCATAACTATTTTTTTTTGAGTGTAGAGTTCTACTGCAGCACCCAACCTGTGACATAGAAACATTGAAGCGTCGCCAAGACGTAGTGGCGTTGTTCATGCGTCCGCAGAACGAGCCGCTCATGAGGAACATTTGCTCCTCGCTGCGGTACCTCAAGAATGTTCATGTAAGGCTTTTACCATTTCAATGAATTAACAGACAGTTTTAACGATTTTTAAGATTAGCTACAGACGTTTATATACTTATAACTTTTACGGATATTGGGTAACTAATTTCGAAAAATTATCATGATCGTCTTGTATATTTTCAGGGTATTCTGACAAAAATGAAGGCTTTATCAGCAAAAGCCTATCAATGGAAATCGTTATACAACGTAAGTTTATTGTATAAATAAACTATACCTTAAGACTTTTAAGATGTCTGATATCATATTTTGATTCTAGACGTTATACAACGCAGTCCTAATCTGTGAGATGTATGAGAACACAGGAAAACAGAGCGAATTCTTAGAGAAACTGGCCTGCTTTGACAATAACAAATTGTATGAGGTAAGAAAGAAACTAACGAAGTAATGAGAAACAACTTATTTAACATAAAACAAATAGTTCACTTCACTAAGCAAGTCTAATCTAAAATTATTCCTACACTAGGAATAACTACTGTGTCGCGGAGTTGTACACAAAGATACATTACACACACACACAAAGCATACCCACCCAGAGTCAGAACAAATCTTTGCACACAAATATTTGTCCCCTGTGGGGATCGAACTCACAACACCAGTGCAGTTGAAAGCTTTTACGCCAACCGTGCACTCAATCACACGCACTGTGTTCGTTATTAGGCTACACGAATCTGCATTCACTTCTTCTCTTTAACATATTTTACTTTGGACTTCATAACAGATGGCGCTTTACATGAACCGAATTATAGACTTCGATTTGTCCAAATCGGAAGGCAAATTCACAGTGAAGGCTGGAGTGGACCCTGACTTGGATATGAGTAAGCTCTTCATCTGCTCAGTTAAGTTAAAATGTTGAAAATGTAAGGCGGCAAAATAATCGAGCTTGATCTGCGATTTTTTACAAGTAGTCAGTCATCGATGCTAGATGAAACACTCATCAACCAAACTAAAATAACTGTATAAGAACTAAACTAACTAACTACCAAGACTGACACTAACTAAGAGAACGCAGCTGTTACAAGCCGCTTGTTCACGCTAACTCCACAGCTGGCAAATATCGCAAAACTCACTACAACAAAATACATGGTAAATATCCCATAATATCTAATATTTCGTAAGAAAATTACCATGTACAAAACCATCCCGTCATATCGAATA
Source organism: Hypena proboscidalis (assembly GCA_905147285.1). Lineage (NCBI taxonomy): Eukaryota > Metazoa > Arthropoda > Insecta > Lepidoptera > Erebidae > Hypena > Hypena proboscidalis. The sequence continues at coordinate 1,280,284 of LR990127.1, forward strand.
TTTCGTAAAATAACTGTCTCTGGAACTATCATATTTTATTATATCACGATGATTTAAAACTTCAATAGAAAAGCAAACAATGGCGAGCCTCCAGGGCCTAATGTCGGAAACAGCCAAGGTGGAGCTGGACCGGCTGCCCAACTACATCCAGGAATGCAGCATGCTGTACATGCCGCATTTGGGGTATTTACTTGGAGTCAAGGTCTGGGATGATAACCTTAGTGCTGAAGATAAGGAACTGCCTGATATGAAGTTTATGGTTAGTCTTGAATAGCTTCAATATTTTTTCATCGAGTCTTGGGATCATGTGTAATCATCATATACAGGGTGGATGCGACATAGCGACATTTCTTGAAACCAGATAATCTGTACAGGCCCAGTATTAATTTCCAGTGGTCCAAAATTAGCTGACACAAAAATTACGGAAAAAATTTTTTTCGAACAAACTAAATGGATTATTTTATGTAAACACATCTTTACTCACCAGCAAAGCGGAACGGCAACGTCGCACACAGCTCACAGCTTATGTCAAAATCATGTGATTGCTCCCAATTATTGGCCGTATTCAAAAATCACAAATCACATAATTTAGCACAAAATCACTTCAATCAATTCACGATGTATAATTTCAATTAATAATTTTCAATTAAATGTTTAAATTTTCGATGTGTGCACCGTTTTGTTCAATACATAAATTGTAGCGACGCACAATATTGTTTTTTAATTTTGTCATGAGATCATTATTCGCGGCTAATCTTTTTACTTTATCAAAGGCCGAAATAACACGTATTCGCAATTCTTCTATTGTGTTAACGTCTGTATACGCTACAGACATTAACACAATAGAAGAATTCTTCACTTCGTTTTTCACAAATCCCCACAAAAAAAAAGTCCAGATGAGTTAAGTCCGGGGATCGTGGTGGCCACCCGACGGGCCCGAATCGACCATTTTCAAAAACACTCACAAAACAAATATCCAATAAAAATCTGTGTCCTGTCACAATAATAAACTTAGCACTAATTACAAATTAAGTTTGAGTCCGTTCACATCACAAAATTAAATACAAAAACAAACAAAATCATGGCGCTGCCGGCGTCTTTGAGATTAAAATATTTCCGAGAATTCGCAATCTATTTCCCGTAAGATTGCCGATTTTGCATTTGCGTAAACTATTTGCGTCTCTTTTACTCATATTGAATTGGAGACATTATTAAAGTGAGATGAACTACTTTTATTTACTTCTCTAGTAATAATTAGTCAAGTAAGTAACTAACTCAATACTTTAAATAAAGTTATTTAAACTGCCCGGAAGTTACGTACTTGAGTGTTACCAGTTTAGGCTGTTGGTAGGTTGGTAGGATTGAATTTTCATAGAATTTTTACAAACAAAGCGTACATTCGAACCGCAAAGTTACATCGATTTAAGATAGCATGAAAATTAAGCTCTGCAAAAAAAAAACTTTTTGTAAATACCACAGAATGCTGTAATAAAGATAGAAAGTATTAAGTGGTAGAGCCATTGTGAACGAACATGAAAAAAAGCTTTTCCGTTTCACATAAAGGGCCATCAAATAGTAGTAATCCCGTTATCTGGTTGATAATAAGATTATAACTACCAAATTACTACACAGGTAGGTGCCATCTTGTTTCTTATTTTGTAACATAGTGACAAAGCCGTGAAATAATTCTTTCATAAATGTCAGTGGCGAGACCTACCTACAGCATACAGCCCCAATCATCCGGCTAACGTTACTAACATGTAGACTCAGCGCCGTCACTCATTGCTTGTTGCCACAGTTGGAACTAAACATAAATCAGAGGGAATTTTTTGTCTATTAGTATCATGTTGGTCCCATCACTTAAAAGAAGATTATTATTCAGCAGTTTTGTCAATGCATAGTTGCGTACCCTTTTACCTCAGAGCTGGCTTTTGTGTCTGAAACTTCAGGGTTTAAATTTACCATCAACGAGATAACAGTAATCCAAGCACTAAAATTAATTGATAACATTCGACCTGAGACAGTGAAACTTTTCTCCGTCGAGTCGTTCCCAAAAGCTCTACCATATAATACCTTTATTTTCTTTCCTTATTATAGCGTTCTGTACACACCAATGAGTAAGGTTTACTCACTGCTGCCAAGTCCATAATTTGCATATCGTTAGATTCGATATCATAAGTCGCTAAACACCGCATCCTCGCCGGCGACAATGAGCTTTTCTTATTTTGCTTAGTTTTAATTGGCCTTTTTTTATAATAATTAAGTACATAAATGTAATAAAATAATAAATAAATGACTGAATAGAATAAACCTAGAAAAAATCGCTAAAACTTTTTTTGTAGGCAAGGTAAAAGTTCCACACAACGCAGGTGACAAAGACGCTAAATTGGCAACACTGGCTGTTCTCCCAGACTCCCATCCTTGTCCGTAAATGAAAGCGCAAGCGTGTTTGTTGTTTATTTTCTATTTTAAGTGTTTTATTTGTGATGTGACACGACGCAAAGAGAAAAAATTGAGATGTAGTATTATAATATTGTTCTGTGTGTTCGTGGCGTTCGAATAAATTAAAACGTTTGACCGCAAATAGATACCTCATGACCAAAGTAAGTAGTTCGCGCCGATGGGCACTCTGTGAATTTAGGGATGCAATTGAATTTTATTCAAAGTGATGTTTGTGATAATAGCGTGTGACTTTCCGTGGTTGTGTATGTGAAATTCAAATGTGAATACGCGATTCGATATGAGTGCGTCGGCGCTCTTAGTGATGCCGGTTGCATGCGACGTGGTTAAAGTTTAGTATATGGACCGTTGAATTGGAGGGTGCGGAGGGGTGGAGGGGGGGAGGGGAGGGGTAGGTAATCTCCCCCCAAAAGGGGGGGGTGCGGAGCCCCCCCATTTTTGAGAAAAATGAAAAAATATGTTTGGAGGTTAGGCTAACTTAAAATATATGACAGTCCTTATACTAAACTTTAACCATAATATCATTTTTCATGCTAAAACTATAGTATGTATTTTTTTTATAAAATTAAATGATGCTCAGATGAATTAAAGTCGATTCAGAAAGGGGTCAGAGTATCACACAGATTGATTCTAGCACTCGCCGACCGCTGCCGCGGCACGCTCGCTTCGCTCGCTCGGCTCGTGCTTTGTTATGGTCGCAGTTCTAACCTAACCTAACCTACTAATTTAAAAAATGAATTTTTGATAAAATTAAATGATGCTTAAATTAATAAAAGTCGATTCACAAACGAAACGATGACTGAAGTTGACATTTGACAATACTGACAAAACAATATGGCGTCGCGATTTGCGCGTTTCGTTACTTCACAATTTCACTTTTTTATTTATTTAAAACACATGAATATACTTTTTATTGTTATAAACTCGCATTATTTCATATTAACACCACTTTGTGTATTTATTAAACAGGAATATACAATAAAAATAAACATTATTAAATAAATTTATTGTTCTTAGTATGAAAGTTATGAAACTAAACGTAGGAAAGTCAAACGTCACCGCGAATGACATTTTAGTAGTGAAAATTTCGGATATTTGATTATTTTTTAAAAAAAAACTAAGAATCTCCGCAGCCTGAAACTTTGCAGAAAGACTCCATAGGCCTAGGCCTTTCTGCAAAAAAAAATTTGGTTGCCCAACTCGACGGTCCATATACTAAACTTTAGCCTGCGACGTTGCCATCCATGGCCTATTTTGGTAAGTAAGGGGTCTTTACACTGTACGAGCCATGTAACTTGTTTAACGTTGTATTTCTCGTATTTTTCTCGTCATGTGATTTTGGACCACTGGAAATCAATATTGAGTGTGCACAGAATATGTGGTTTAAAGAAATGTCGCTATGTCGCATCCACCCTGTATGTATAATTTAATGTTTATGAACATGATTTGGGATCTCTCTGATCGGCATATCAGAACATAATATAGCATTCAATATTTTCAGTTTCAGAACAACGATTACATTCATTACAAGAGCAAAGGATGTGAAGGTAAGGTTGTCCCAAATTTATGAAGGTGGGTGGTACAGTCGCCTCCTTATATAGTTACAGACAAAATATCCATACAAAATATAATATATAATAATATGGGTAATTTATATAATTAGAAGACATTGGTTGATATCATTGATCACTTTAGGCGTTCCTATATAATCTGGATATGATGACTGTTTTAACATAAAGAGCCGACAGTATATAGATACATTACCTATATGAATTTAAAAAAGTTCTTTACTGGTCAGTCCTTGTTTCAACCATCACAATAAAATATGATGTTCTCTGTTGAAGAGCTGGACGTGCTAATAGGCGACACCTACCCCGAAATAGTGGCTCACGAAACCCGAATCATGATGCGCCTGACCGCACACATGATGCAGCATCTCCATACCTTGTCAACCGTCGTGGATATGTGCGCTGAACTTGACTGGTAACTCTCTAATTATCATCAATTGGGGGAAATTGGGGGTTCAAACCAATACGAAATGTCTTAGAGTTCATAAATAACACCCCGTCCTACAGACCTACGACTCTTAACAGTTTTCCTATGCTAAAATTGGAAAAGATAGTGCACATGAGTTTTTCACCAGCTCTTCTCATGCAAATTTCTAAGTTGAATTAAAGTCAATCTAAGCTCCGGTGTAAAATCATTTTATTACAGTAAGTATCATAATTTAATTACTTAGTTAAGTTTTATTTTAATTTTATATTTTTTGTATTTTGATGTTTGTTTTGACGTGTTCAAGCGCCAAATAAATGATTTGATTTAATTTAATACTTCAGCTACATAGTAGATCTTAATTTAATTTGACGGTCTTTTTCCCACTCCAGTCTCATAGCAATGTCGAAGGTATCTAAAGAGTTCAACTACGTCCGTCCAACGCTAACCACAGACAAGGTCATAAACATAAAGCAAGGCAAGCACCCTCTGTACATGATGACGTGCGAAAACTTCGTTCCCAATGATGTGGAGAGCAGCCTGGAGGCCGGGTTCGTGAAGATATTGACTGGGCCCAACTCTAGCGGGAAATCTGTGTATATGAAGCAGATTGGTAAGTCATAATGTGGATAAGTACACTCTTTTTTATGGTGCTTTTTGTAGGCTGCTTGAGTTGATGTCTTGTTTGTGAAAAAGCTTGAAAACATGAGTTTCCTGCTTTGCATTATTAGGGACTTCTGCTGTACAATCGCTAAAAAGAGTTGCGACTCCTTGATGACTTGATCTTAAGTCCAAAAGATTATAATCACTACCAGTGATTTGATCATTATACCCGACCAGTGTTGGTGTTATACATGCCTTCTAATTGCCATAACAATTGCAGGTCTAATAGTGTACCTAGCTCACATCGGTAGCTTCGTACCAGCAGAATCAGCGACCATCGGCATAGTGCGGCACATTCACACGAGGATCCAGAGCACTGAGTGTGTGGCTTCACACATGTCTGCGTTCCTTATCGATTTGAGACAGGTAAATAGTGTCCAAATTTTACGCCATATTTCGAAACCTATCTTTTTGAGACTCTTAGTCAAAAGACCAGTGAAGAAGCTCTCTTAATGATCTCAGTTTTCTCCCTAGTCACTTAGTAATCTAAATATCTATTAAAAAAACCTTGAAATACCTCTAGTATTTGAGTTAGGCAATATTTTAAAATAAGGCCTCTCTTCCCAGATGGCGTTAGCTATTCAAGAGTCCACAGCCAACTCCTTGCTGATAGTGGACGAGTTCGGCAAAGGCACAACAGCAACAGACGGGCTGGCGCTCTTAGCTGCTTGTCTCAACACTTTGCTTTTCAGGGAGAGTTGTCCACATGTACTACTAGCTACACACTACCTCAATGTCAAGGAGTACTTGGTGGACTCGCCTGCGGTAAGGTTTCTGGTAAGTCCTAGAAGTATTTCAAACCATAAGCATGTTTTTTCCTAAATACTCTTGCAACGCTTCTTGCCTCAACAATATTCTGCTGCTTATAATGGTATTGCTATGATTTTTTTGGTATCTGGCCTCCCAACTTTACTTACTTTAATGAACCATAATGTGTGGAGCTCATGGTGTTCCTATTTTAGCGCTTCGAGTACGTATTAGAAGATGGACAGCCAATATTCCTGTTCCGAGTATGCTCGGGAGGAGCAGATAGCAGTTTTGCGTTACAGGTGGCACACGCCGCTGGACTCATGCCTAGGACTGTAGCACGCGCCAAGGAAGTCATGGACGCTGTTATGGTATGAAACTATAATATCATATAGTTTAGTCTTGGAGATTGCAATCTTTTTTCGTTCGCGATGCTCTTCAGTTTTGATATTTTGTCGCAGTCCTCCTAGGTACAAGAATGTTTAGAAACTTATTGACAAAAAATTACGCTTTGCCGTACCGCGCAGTTTGGCAGCCCCTGGTATATCAAAGAAACTTGGATTTTTTTTAACATTACCTGTTTTGCTTATTTGTAATTATATACACATCTCCTCAAAATAGCACAACCATTCAAAGAACCACATCTACACGTAGCGTATTATGCAATTTTTTTTTTCATATACTATTCTATTATTAACTGAAATAGTTATGAAAATAACTTAAAAACGTATTTTTCATTGAAATATTTTGAAAAATCTACAATTTGACAAAGCCATCTTTGAACGCAAGTGTAAAAAATCCTCACTATCTTTTTGTTCAATTCAGACTTAAGAAATACCGGTCGTTCCTCGTTCACCGCAAACGACTACATTTACATTAATTTGGTAATAATTTTACTATTTTCTTTTTAGACCAATACTATACCACAAGCAAACAAAAGGATCACATCAAAACTGAACGCGTGCGTGGAATCAATGAAGAACAAGCTTCTCATAGACGATATATAATTTATTAAAATTTGTTGCAAATGATATTCACTGCGCAGCTAACGACAATATTGTATAAAATTTTAAACATATCAAAAAATAAAAAATAAACAACTGCCATCTCATCGACTCTTAAATAAACATTTTATAATAATAATAATATACAATATGATTAAGCTATGAGTCTAGTATGAGCTAATGTCGCACAATCCTTTTAAGAATTCTTTATTTTAATAATTTTCATAACCTATTCAAAAAAGGCAGCATCTTGAATTGAAAAGAAAGTACAGTTTATTAATGAAACTAACTTCGTTGTTATTTCACGAATAAGCAGGCGGGACACAATCATATCACACACATCGGATACATCTGAATGAGCAAAAACCATGCTTTGAAATGGTAGCAATACACAAATGCTAAAAAATCTAAGTGACAGTCTTAAGGCCAGTTTCAGAGGAGCCAGGTTGATTTTATCCGACCTATTAAATATAACCTAACCGAATTTAAAGTTACACAAGCTACACTTGAAGCAGAACACAGCTGTCACTTAAGGTTAAGGTTTATATAACACCAGTGAAATTGGGCTATAAATATAATAAATTAAATAATATTTTATTTCATTAGCTCACACTATAGACCCTGGAATGCTTATTTTGCTTCAAGCTTACAATATATTAGACATTTCCACAAATCCACAAGCAACATTTAGCGTTTTGTAATATAGTGATAAATGCTTTATATCACATCCCTAAATGCTATGGAGCGTTGCTTGACAACAATATACAATTAAATTGTACATACAATAAATAAACATAGATATATTTACTATAACACAATGTTCACGTAATGAAAAATTTCCTTGGATATAGTTAGAAGACTTACGTGATTGTAATAGAATAAATATTTTGTAACTCATAAGGCAACATACATTTTGTCTTAGTAAAACTTTTATAACAACACAACAACTTTAACTAAAACACATAATAAATTACTTATCGGACTTCATAAAAATATACACTTATAAATAATTTTTTGAGCTAAACAGTTTTGTCAGATATAATTTGTTTCTTCAGCCTTACAAATCTATGTTTCGTCAGCTATAAAAGGACTTGACTTATTCTGTACAAATAGTTCGTTCTAAAAACATTATCAAACGATATGATACAGTAAAATAGCTTCATATTTTGCATGTTTTTGAGAAAAGGGTGGTTTGTGTCCAGCAGTAGACAATTTAGGCTTTATTTACTCATCAATACACTGCACGAATATTACTCTTAGTATATTATTATTTTTTATGAGGGATATGTATTTTTCGGGTCCATATTGGCTCACCTAAAGTTCTTTACCCGAAATTGTTCTTCCTAACGATTTGTAATCCGAATGATCACTTTTCCTAAAATTTTTCATCCTAAAGTTTTTATTCATACCATTTGTAGTGCTACCGGTGTTGTTCATAACACTCATGTTTCCGAAAATTGTTATTACTAATATCATTAATGTAAATACATTTAAACTCCTACTTTTTTTATCAGAACGCTTTTATCCCTAAACATAATGGATGGTATTTAAAAGTGCTTCAATTTATTCCCATATAATTTAACTAATTTTGCCTTTGTTCCACCAAATATACTGAATGTGCACCAAAATATGTTCACTAACATATTTCATAGTGAGCACCTATTTAAGAACTGTTGCAAATTTGTAAAAATAGTACTACACCTATTTTAAAAACAGATTGATTCTAGCATAGTGTTATGGTCGCAGTTCTAACCTAACCTAACCTACTAGTCCTACTACTTTACCCATAGTTGACCTATGCTATAACTATAGCTTTTATTTTGTGTAACAATCAGATTACACAAAATAAAAGCTAAAGATTAAGACAGTAAAGATTATGACTTTGAATAATAGTGTAAAAGATGGTTATGCTGAAAAAATATAGGAAAACTAATAAAAGTACAATAGATGTTTATTGCTACCGACATTAGGAAGTTGAATGCTTCGAATTATGAACATTAGTGACAGAGTAGTTAGGAATTGTAATTGTTAGGATGAAAAATGTTAGGAAGAACATTTTCGGATTTCCAATTATCGGAGTTGAAACTTTAGGTGAACTTTGGCGCACCCGTATTTTTCTGGAGTAGCACGGCCTTTATTTTTTTTTTCTTAACATTTACAAAAGCCATCTTTAAAAAAAATTAACATCTTAATGCGTTGCTAAAAAACCAGACATTTGCCTGTAGCGCAATTTTATGTGCAATCTAGTACAGCAGTCGCAAAATATCTGGAACTGTGCCCGGTAGTTATCGTTAAATTGCCCTATGCATGGGTCCTAAGCATATCAGGTGAAGTGTAGGTAAACACTTCCGTCTGCCATACCTTTCTGGATAATATAGGCGTGATGTTATGTGTTAATCATGTAAAAAATTTGGTTCAAACGAAATATCAGCAAATGCAATGTATTGTTGTGTAAATCCTTCACGACTCTTTTCTATCCATGGGGTATATCTTCGTATACATGCATCGTGTTTACATAGATTTCATCTGTTGCATGAGTTCTTCAAGCGAGAGCTCTGACGCGGCGACGGCACCGCCCGTGCTCGACTCCGGAGTGTTGTTGTCCACCGGCACGCTGTACGCCACCTGCGACCAGAGATACGTTGTACGTTTTGTTCATTTATAGAAGTCACTTGGGGGCGCTGGCGCTTTTTAAGGGGGGCAGGGGCGAAATTGTGGGGTGTTATAACGGCCAAGATGGCCGGTCGCTATCAGTACATCTTGCAAGCCAATCTGGAGCGATACAACACTGCCTAATCTATTAGCAGAATGGCAGAGGGTTTAGCAAAATAAACGTGCGAAGTAAATGTCCATGCGTTTAGACCATGCTGTATTCTTTTTATAATAATGTACTTTGTGGCGCTATACATAAGACCGAAGTCTCAACTTATCACGAGTAGTAAAATCAGTAATAAATGTCAAGAAATACGTACCTGGACTCCATCAACTAATTTAAGGTTGGATGTGTCGTCCTCTTCTGGCACATTTTCGTCTACTAGACTGATTCCTGTAGTTAATATATAAATAATTAAAATAAGTACACAATAGGTATTTAAAATAATCTTAAACCTAATCATAAATCCTAAAACCATACTAAAATAATCTCTAATTATATGGAAAGCTGTCGCGTCCGCGTGGAAACCGTTATACTAATACATCCTTCCCGCGTAAAATTCAACTGGGGATTTAGCGTGATGAAATATGTAGCTTAAAACCTTTTCTTATTTGATTAAATAAATAAGTCTATACAGAATAATAATTAATGTGTGTACAGGATCCTCCGACCAGGCTCGGTGGTATTGCCTGGCGGACAGCTGACCAACGGTAGGGTCTCGGAAGTAGTATAATACGTATACTTGACGTAAACATTTCATTATCGCGATCCAGTGCTTTTTGACATTTGTAACGTGTGTCACGTCACTTCTTGACGTTGTCAATGTCAGCCGTCATTTAAACCGCCACATTTTACCTGTGAGTTTGGCTTGGATGTACATCCAAACTTACAAATATCACCCCTTTATAATATAAATCCATGTACGTACCCCATTCATTATCGGCATGCACGGGCGTGAGGTCCTCAGTGACCTCGGTGGCGAGCTCCACCACAGGCTTGGCTCTGTACTCCGCTTGCCGAGTGCGGCAGAAATTGTCATCGCACTGCGGATTCGGCTGGAAGGCAAAACCATTATGTCACATATCAGTCACGCTACATTACTAATGGATGGTGGAGAGATAAATCACCACCTCACTTTTAACTTGCCGCCAATGAATAGTAGGTACTTTCACTACTTTGTTTCAGTTCGGTGGTATGATATATACAGTTCGCTACATCTGAGTACTATAATAATAATATTTTTTTTTATTTATATTTAAACATGTAAAAAATGAGAACGGAATAAATGAGTGAATAATAATAATAAATTCTTTATTGCATAAATCAACAGTACAAGCTTATGTGAAGCCCTGACTTCCGAGGTAGGCATTGAAAATACCTGTGTTTCGGAAGCCAGTGTCCTCTCCCAAATAAGATATTCTTATCTAATATTAATATTATGCAATTTACAGACAAAGTACTAAATATATCTTAAACAAGTTGTGGGTAAAATTAAGTGTGTAATTAACTATACGATGTATAGTACTCAGATGTAGCGACGCCGCAACGCAATCATGCGCTATTCATGCGGTGTTGTTGCCTCTTAGCATCAGGTAGACTCGACTACTGTTTGCAACGTATCTCGGCAAGAAAATAAGAATGATTTTTATTCACTATAAAATAAAGGTTCAGAAAGATTTGAATCTTTGTAACGGTGTAAAGACTCACCTTTAATCCCATCATGGGGAAGAAATCAGTTAACGCGCTGTATCCTAAGTAATGGCTGACTGTTCCGAATTCTAATAAATATTTCAATGTGTTTTGCACTGGAACATAAGAAAACACATGATGTATTAAATAGGCTAAAGTAAGCATCTCACATAATTTAAGCTAAATATTAAACTGTATCAATCTTTTACTGTATACTGAGGATGTAGTGTGCATTGTGACCACATCTATACAACAGTTTTAACATGATATTCGAGTCAGATAATGCAATGTCTTAGTAATAACTCTATTTGTCTAAAAAAAAAATTTAACGTAAATAAAAAAATAATCTTGTCTTACCTAAGAATCCTGCGACAATGCCCATCGTAGTCGGCAAACTCGCAGCGCACACTCCTTCCCGCTTTAGAGTCTTCTCATCGATTTTTGAAGCAACTACTAGAGGTGGTGCACACTGAAATGTATGGAAAAAAGTTGATAAGTTACTATAAGCCCAATGAATATTTGTAAATAAGCTTAAGAATGTAATGACCCCTCACAATCTGTACCATCAAAGATCTAATGTAAGCTTAGAGGCTGCAAAAAATGGTACGGATGTTGCCATCCAAAGGGAACCATTGTAAACATACGAGAAATACTAAATGGCCATTGATACAATGAAGTATTAATCGCCCGCTAAATATATCCACGCACAATGGACCAAATGAGAGTCTAAATGCGGTAAAATGAGTCCACTTTCCATTCGCCCGCTAAATAAGGATGTACTCTACAGTCTCTACAGATGCACACATGATATAAAATCACTTGCTATTAGATGGATTACAAGCTAATTTACAATAATAAACCTTGAAGAATCGAAGTCTCCTGTAATTCACAAGACAATAATTACCTAGCATAACATTGGATTGGAAGATAGAGTTAAAAAAATAACTTACGGCAAAGCACGCAGTTTCTCCCGGCACGATAAACTGTATGTGCCCTGAGACCGCGTTTTCACTGACTCCGGATTCGAACCACTTCTGATTGAGCTCATTGCACGCTGCGTTGATGGCCATACGCGCCTCGAAGTTGTCCACGCAAGACAGGACTATGTCTACTGGACCACCAGTTAGGCTGCCAGATCTGTTAACAAATTAAATGTATTTATGTTTAGGGCTACAATCAATCATCACCAATCAATCCATCAATCTTTCAATCATTCAATCAACCAACCAATAAATCAATGAATCTATCTTTCAATCAATCAATCAATTTATCTGCGGGCAAGTCCCTTTTAACAGTCTAAACTACAAGTCAGAACAGTTTTTTTTTAAATGTCCCTGTTTGCAGGTTGGCTACGTGGTCATTGAATTTATAAGCATTCTGAAGACAAACTTTTTGCGAGCGATAGAGAACGCACTTGTGCATAGATACGTACGCAAGATAGACTGACGTACTAAAGTCCTCACTTGAAATTCGAGGAAAACCCGTATTCCATAATTCGTTCCAAAATTGTAGTCTTCAAAACGATCTGAGAACGGTGCCTCTATACGTATAAACTCAATGGTTGGGTTAAATCAAATGTAATAACAAACTTGATGGACAAATAATTATAGCATTGGATTAATATTGGGAACAACCCCAGAAAAGCACTTATAGGTGCCTTACTGGTCCTGGCCTCTCCATAGCGTTACGCCTCTAGATACAAGCTTAGTTTGCCTTAGGAATAATAAGACCTATGAACTAAGTTCATTGAACAAATCTTATAACCAACCAACCTGATAGTATCACAGAAGTTCTGGAAGTTATCAACAGTGGTGATGTTATAGTTGTATGCATCAATTGTCACATCAGGATTAATGTTCTGAAGAGTTGCGGCGGCCGCGTCGACCTTGCTGAGGCCGGCCTGGTGTGGCTGGAAGAACAGGCGGTTCATGTTCGCGAGCTCCACCTTGTCGTAGTCGAACAGGATCAGCTGTAAAGAATAATAACAATGTTTTAAGAAGAATGTTCAATACCAATTTTTGTAATTATTATATAGTATAACTAAAATATAAGAAGCCTTCAATAATTATTTTGATTGCCTCAAATAGTATTTTACAAACGGAAAAGATTTAATGGTTGTTTAATGTTGGTATATAACCTAGAAGAAAGGTAATAAGTAAGAGGCAACGCGAGATACACACTTAACAAAAAAAAATCTCTTTAATCATCTCACAAACTGATCTACAATTTAAGAACTGCCTTACAAAAAGGGGCCTGGCATTCATGACAGCTATAGGTTGAAAAATCTGATTCCACTGTTACTTGATTCCATGGCTGAAGTGGTTGAGGCCCTGGGTATGTAGAACCCAAAGGTTCAAGCCTCACTGGAATCATAATTTTCCAACCATAATATTGTATGATAAATGCTTAGCAAAGCTAAAATTTTCTTCAATATTACAACTATTGTTTTCACTTATTCTAGTAACTATAGTCTTAAGAAGAGCCTTTGTTTATTTTAGTAACAAATAGCTATTTTTGTTCCTTATTGTAAATATAGACTATGCTAATAAGATTACCTTCCCGATGCCACACCTAGTGAGCATCTCAGCAGTAACACTGCCCACTCCACCCACGCCCACCACAGCCACAGACATCTCCCTGATCTTCTCATAGTTGTTCACTATGCCCATCCGCTTCAGGGCCATTAAGCGACTGCAATCATAGATTCAATGTTGAAACAGATAAGAGTTAAAAAGTTGTTTGAATATAATGCTTATTTAGAATTACCTACTTCTTTGCGGTATTTAAATTTAGATAGTTTTTGTAATATCTATGTATAACTTGGTTTGTGTATAACATTCTATTGCACTTAGATGGTCTGTCCATCTAAGTGCAATAGAATGAATATAAAGAATAAGAATTTATCATTATTTATACATTGGGGTTGATATTCATCTAAGTAATAAAATAGTATATAGTATGGACGACAGATTGATCAATTTTACTTTATTGCTTTGATGAAATATAAGCTCTCTGCATGAGCTTAAATTGTATTTATTCCAGATGGCTCAGTTAAACATAGGTGGTAGGTATATATTTGAACAAATTACATATTATTACACGTTGGAACATAAATTAACATTTAACTTGCGAAATCTGAACTTGCGAAGCAGGAATGAAAGTGCTGCTATGCAATCATAACATATTGTACTCGTTTTAACAGCTCTTGTCACATTTTACGTTGGCTACTTGGTAAAAATTAATTCAGCTTCAATTAACATTTTTTACAAAATCTATTGCACTTAAAAATTCAAAACACTGAAAGTAAAAGTGGCCAAATACCTGTAAGGATTAGAGTCGACGACTTCGGAAGACATAACATCGATTTTTTGTCGAACCGGGCCTGCATTGCCACTTGCAGCCGCTAGCTGAGCTTCTAGCTTCTTCACTTTCTTCTGCAATTCCTCAACAGTAGACATTTTAGTGCGATTTCTCACAAAAATCAGTTAAATTCTTAATACAATACTGGCACAAGCTGTTTCTATTTTACAAATTGAAATGTCAAAGTCAAAGTGACGTTTCATGCCACGACGTGTGGCACGTTCCATTTCACTCAGGACAGTATAATATAGAGACTTGGCTACATTTTTTTTATGAACGCGCGAACGATTGGCTGTTTTGATGGCAGGAACTCAGGATTAAAAATTATGATCTGTAATAAAAAATAACATTAATTAAGATTTTTAAACTCAGCTTTAAATAACCCTTGCGCATTCTTTCAATAAAAAGTCTCCATTAAATATTATCCATTGTATTTAATTATATATTTAGTATTTAGTTTAGCATCACATTATTCATACATTAAAATTGTATAAAACTGGGCTATTAAAATTAAACTCGTGAAATGAAGTTTTGCGATTGTTTTATGTGACGTAGACATGTAGAGAATAGATGGGTTGTCCACCTAATGGTGGCCGTGTACATTTACCTTCTAACCCGAAACAAAGTAGTGCAGTCAACGCGGCAGAAAAGACGGAGCGGTGTTGATTTTTCCCTCAAGCTGGCTTACCGATGCATTACCACCAAATTGTATATTTGAAGTAGGTGAATAAGCTAGACTGCCTCGTTGGTATAGTGGTAAGCGTATGCGACTGCGCTGGTCGTGAGGCCTGGGATCGATCCCCAGGTCGAGCAAAAGTGTTATTAACTTATTAAGGATTTCCGGTCACGAAATCCTTGATATCATCCTACAGGACGAAGTTTGGTTTTTGTTGCCCGGTCCATTGTGATAGGCTCACCACCAATCACAAACATAACTGAGGATGTTTATCAATACACCACTGCCAAACTCTACTGGGTAATATAGGGGTGAAGTTACGTATGTGTATGTCACTGTACAGCCTAACAAAACAAATGGGAAAATGAAAAAGAATCGATCAATTGGCAGTTAATTTGTTTTTGTTTAAATTTTCTTCGAAATCGTGAGCCAATCGTGCAGCTTTGATTAAAAGTTTGACGTCAACTTTGACAATGTTTTTAGCAAACAAAAATGTTTTCCTGTCTAGATGTTATTAAAAGGCTATATTATATGTACGTATCTTGAAGAGCTTTTACGATTTTGTTCAAATAAAGTCATTGAGCGTTTAGACTTTCACATGACATATAGGAGATGCCTTCACAAAAGAAAAATTTATTTATATATAGAATGTAATGAATAACCTATTATTAATAGGTATTTGATAATGTCAATGACTTATGGCTGACTCTGCATAATCATACCTAATTCTTCGTCCTGCAAAGGTCAAATGGGCTGTTACGTATATTTTTTATTTATTTATCGGTATCCTAAATAGACTTATTAATCTTTTTTAAAGGCTTTGCACGTGTAGAATTTTATGTAAACTATGCATTTAGTATTAATCAGCCTCTTGCAAGAAACGAATGCGGAGCATAATGATCTTTTTTGTAAGTCAGATATCAGAGTTCTCATTACATATCAGTAAATATTGCGCGATCAAATAAATAAACGGCAAACCATATGTGATTCCATGATGTGTGTTTATTTGTAAATGTAAGTGAATATTGTGATTGTGATTTAAATAAAAAATCTCATTATCACTTTGATGTGAGCCATTGCAACAGGCTCTTTAACAATGTCTAAGTACAAAATATGGTAAGTTTAGTCCCAATAAGCAGGATAGTCATGGGACTCCTTTGGGCGAGGCTTCGCTAGCCGCCAACAGGACAAGTTCCAACAGTTTAACTGAAGAGTCTCTAAGTCTCTTTACTGCTAAAGCAGTAAGCAATATAACTTATACTTAGTTATATAAGTTAGTTAAGTGTTTTTCAGTTACCTTACAAATGTTCAATAAATTACCATAGCGCCTTGACTATTCTTTTCAGCAATATAGTTTCAGTGATAGTATGGGATTTTTACTTGTGCTCAACTTAATTTTTTGGTCGTCTTCAAGGATGTGACTATTTGAATAATAGCAACGATGAAAGATGGGCAGAGAACTGTTCACTAATTATTAAGTAGATGGATATTTTTTTTACTGCCGTTTGTAAAAATAAACGCTTTTATAAATAAACTTTAAAGCAGAGGTTAAACTGGTAAAAAGTTCAGTGTTATTGGTGATAGTGATATAATGAAATGATCATGTAGTGTAAGTAAATAGTTAATAACAGTAGTTCAAATGTGTCTAGTGCTGAAAGAGATTGCGATATAATAAGTCTATACATAACTTGGCAAATTACTAACTCCTATAATCCGTCGAAATGAAATAGCCCTTGCAACTGATGGCGTAATTTAAAATACACGTAAGTTTTCATCAGTAGGGTTATTTGCCTATCGATAGATATCGATGTGATGTTAGTTTGTTTATTATTGAATGGGCCACTCTGCCGGCCAGACGGTTGACGGTTGATGACCGAAGCGCGCTCGGGTTTATTTGAAAAAATATTAAAAACTCAAATTACGTTTCGTTTTTTTCAAAAATTATGTGCCTGCTCTGAAAATAAAAATAATTTTGTTCAAGCAAAAAGTATGTGGTGAATTGATGTGCTAAAAACAAAATCAAAATTGTTCAGAAAAAAGTAAGTTATTTTTTGTTTTTTTTATGGCTTTGCCGCACCGTTTCGTATTTTTACACCCTGCAATGGATAGCTTTAGTGTGGCTTTAGAGTGCCGTAACTTAGTATCTTCAGGGGAATAGAACTCAAAAATAAGGTATCATTGGTTTATGAGTAGAAAACATCTACCTGAAATTCATAGAATAACAAGAATAGATTTTTAGTTCTGTTTTGAAAGCGGTTTAATTTTTTTTTTAGTATCGTTTAACCATGAAACTTTGTCTTGTAAGACTACTTGCCAAGCAGTTTATAGAGCAGTTACGAAAAACAAATAAAGGATAAGATATTATTGAACTCTTAACTTCTCGTTCCATGTAGGTAATTATCAACACCTCGCCTCATCTGTGCCTATATTATAGGAAATATCTCCATACTCCTTCCTAACCGTTGAAAAGTTGAACCTTCCAGCATTAGCTTAGCAACATGAAATGCTAGATGCAAATAACTAAATAACTTTGGAAAATATCCAAAAAAACACTATAAGTATGTATAAATTTGAGGGTTGCCCTCGACTTCTATGCGATTTCATCATCAGATCTTATTAGATATTGACCAGGCAAATAATTATGTTAAGTAACCGAGAAAAAGCGATATGGAAAAACGAAAATAATATTTTACTCACGTAAAAGACATCAACGCGCAGCTCTCTTTTAGTGTATTCCTATTTGGTACGTCTGAGAACAGATCGAGAGATTATTTTTTTTTAATATCGACTAGATAAGTCGATATTAATCCCGGGTGGAGCTGCGGGTGGCAGTTAGTTCAAGTAGGTATATCTTCCGTTTACTGTTGATATTACAAACCATCAAATAACGGATGTCAAGTATCTAATCACAAACGAAATCAGTTCCCTTCCTCCTATTTTCCAAGAGATGCCTTTAAATCAATTGTAACAACGGAAGCCCAGCTAATTAAAAATGCCATTGTAAGTTATCTGGTTCCTTAATAACTTTGATATTAATATAACGTAGGTCTTAATCGTTTACTAATAGCACTTTACTTGTATAGTGGACAAAATAATATAATAATATGTAAAATATTTAATCATTTAATATTCAAAAATTAAAGACTCATTCACAGTTAGTACAGTTTTTTTTAATCTGCTCAATTTATTGGTCCCTCCTAATGGTTGCTATCAACGTATCGTTACGGAAAAGAAGCGATAAGATCCAGATATCAGATTTTACAAACATTACCGTTCACTTATCACACCGATGATTTACGAGGGTTATGCACTTAGATAATGCTTAGACGGTATACCTACGATAAGTCTGGCTATATAGTGACCGTTCTTAACATACCTTACATACCTAGCAATACCTACCTATTAAGGGAATAATACCTGCCTACCAGTACTACGAGTACTCCATCATATTCTATGGTAAATAATAAAATTGTTAAACCATATTTCTAAAGCTACCTGCGTCTTGACGCGCAAATTATGTGACCAAAGCTAATGGCATGTGGCAAACATAAATGTAGCAACGGCACAATTTGAATACCTTTATTAACGCATTAATATCCCTGCTAAAGTTAACGCAGGTGGAGCCTAGCATATTCCTATTCCCACTGTAGCCAAAAGAACATAACATTTACTTAGACTTATTTACACAGAACTTGGCACCATAGAGATATCAATTCTTTAGTAGGCGTTATATTGACCTGGGTTCTTATTTTACATTGATATTTTTGTGCGGAATAATTTCACTGATTTCAGATTTTTGACAATTTCCGATTTGTCGATGCGCATAATATACTGATCTTTGTAATGTATTCGTACAATAAATATATGCCCGAATAGGGTCCAGCATCTATCAAAAAGATTTCTACGACAAACTATATTTTTCTCACTTATTCAATAACACTGATAAACCAATTAAAAAATATCTCCATTGAAAATGACTAAACAAACTAAGGATTATTTTTAATGGACTTTTTAAATTAATTAGGCCTGTTTTAACTTACTAATGTGTTGCATCATATTTAATAGAAAATGAAGAAAGTGATTCATTCACTAATTTGATGAAGTTAATGGCACATAGATTGTTTAATTAGATATTTAATGCCGGGTTTACTTAACACTAACTAACTATACCTAGTTAGTGTAGAGTTATCTGTTTAAGAAGATGCCTCGTCGGAAAGTAAAAGATTTTAATTGATAAAAAAGTGTAGTGTACTTTTAAGTCAGTATCTTCAAGTGTTTTGGATTTTCTTTAACCTAACATAAAAGTTTTAAGATCATGTACTATACACCTCGGTCAATAAATCGTTACGATTCATCTTTTCGAATATATTATGTGTGTATTTATCATATAAATTATCGCTCGCTAACGGTAGAAGGAAAACATCGTGAGGAAACCTGCATGCCTGAGAGTGACTAAAAGGCACTTGAGGTCGTGTGAAGTCTACGAATCCGCACTTGGCCTGAGATCAGCAGTAGGGCATTTATTAGATACAGGTTGGCATTATATAGGTACCTAATAGATTTTCTTTAACCTAACTTAAACGTTTTAAAACATGAACTATTATTACGTGACATACATTAGTAGTGGAATACCTTGTTCAGGTATTTAAGTAGAAGTGTCTAATAAACATAGCAAGCGATTCCATGTTATTATTGATTTAAACCACTTGTGACGACAGATAACCATCCTTCAAGTGCCTAATGCAAATCAATGAAAAAAAATCAATAGATATATATATACCCAAGCACTTGCATAGATCTGATCATTAGCCTGTATACCTATTGAAATAACTATGACCAATTGTAGATCATCGACCTTCCGAATAATCATCAAAAAGGTCATGCATGCAAGAGACACATGTTATCTCTACAAAAAAAATGTGCATAATATATATTTTGTTTCTACCAAAGCCGAATTTCCGTCACGGGCGTACGGGTCCTGCGCCTATATAATTTCAGTCCTATCAAAATAATATCAAAAGAACTTGAATGTCCATTTTTAACCGACTTCTAAAAAAGGAGGAGGTTCTCAATTCGATTCGTATATTATGTTGCTTTTTTTTTTATGTTTGTTCACGGATATCTCCGTCGTTTATGAACTGATTTTGATGATTTTTTTTTTTGTTGGACAGGAGATGATTCCAAGGGGGTCCCATTGTCAGCATGTCGTGATCTGATGATGGGATCTCAGAGAAATCGAGAGCAACCCTCGAATTTTATAGGCACATGTAATGTTTTTAGTGTGTTTTTCAAAGCTACACCAGTATTTACGTATTTTTATGTGGATGAGCTGATGATGGAAGGTCAACTCCTCAATGGTTAGGAGTTAAAGGATAATTCTTTCACTACTGTAAAAATATTCAGACTGCTAGTTATGATGTCAAGTGAGCTGTTGGAACGGAGATATTTCAAAGATGGTCCCATTGTCAGCATGTCATGATCTGATGATGGGATCCCAGAGAAATCGGGGGCAACCCTCATATTTTATTAATCGAGGCCAGGATTTACGCTTGGTCGCAATAATTTTATGTGGTTGAGCTGATGATGGAAGGTCAACTCCTCAACAGTTAGGAGTTAATGGATAATTATTTCACTACTGTACGCATATTCCTACTGCTAGTTATTGTGTCAAATAAGCTGATGATGGAAGGTCGTGACCCTCAATAGTCAGGAGAAAGGATTTAATTCTTGTTTATTATTAATGAGTTTTCCGTCTCAAGTAACCGTCTTCGAGAAACATTCTTGCTCGGTCTTCCCATCACTTAAAATCGTAAAATAAAATAATTTTTAACAAAAAATAAACCGACTTCAAAAAGTAGGTAAACTAAAAAGCAAAAAATAAATTTACTTCGCACAAAATAATACGTTTTTTCATTTAGTTAAATAGAAATTATAAAATAATTATTTTATAATTCTGAAGTCGGTGCCAAGTAAACAATTAATAACTCGATAATATCAATCGTTCTAACAACTTTTTTCTGACTGAATATTAGTTATATTTCTGTGGTAAGTACCAATACTGGGCGACCGCGCACTAGCACAACTACGCCTCACTTTTTGTGTGAACTGTAATTTGATATTGTAGAAAGGTTGTTTTTACTTGGCACCGACTTCAGAATTATAAAATAATTATTTTATAATTTCTATTTAACTAAATGAAAAAACGTATTATTTTGTGCGAAGTAAATTTATTTTTTGCTTTTTAGTTTACCTACTTTTTGAAGTCGGTTTTTTTTTTGTTGAAACCAAGTAAAACAAAAATATACTAATGTCTTAGCTAAGGTGATTAGTCAAAGCCTACTAAAAAACACTAACTGTAAGTAAGTAATTTGATGACTCATGCCAAGAAAAAGAGGGTGATTAAGAAGTTCAAATAACTATCTTTAGGTAGTCACTACGCAGAGGTAGAATTTTGGTAATTCTGGTAAACAATACAAACGCCTAGAAGCCTGATCCATTTTTAATTAATTAAATATGTCAAATTTGTTGAGTTGAGGTATTGGAAGCGGATTAACAGGATTAGGTAGGTTAGGTACTATATTTATACGCAATGCGTTGATGTCTTTTAAAAGGCGTGTAATTACCAAAAATATTGATAATCAATTCTGACGTTTGAATATATTTATTAATTTGACATTTTATATTGATTATGTGTTTACAAAATTGGGTGGACTGATAGCCGAACCTCAATCATAGCGTTACGAGAGCTCATAAAATCTATAAAAGTATTGAAGCTATACCAAGACCTTTTGCCACTCGAACGACGATTTGATAGCATATTAGTAGCAATAAAATGTCATGCTCATAAGTCATGGTACGGAGGAAGATCACCTCTAATCTCTAAACCTCTTTCTTCCACCAGCTGAAGATGCAGACGGCTTCGACGAGCAGCGAGCGCACTCCGCTGGTGCAGCCCACCTATGTGTTCGAGTCTAGCCTCACGAGGCGATACCAGAAGCGGTTACACCACATGCAATGTGCCATCTGTGTATTCATCATGTGAGTGTACCTACTTATGAATTTTCATTACTCTGCCTCGTTGGTCTAATGGTTATCGTATGCGACTGCTGATAGTGAGAACGCAAGTTCGATGCCTGGTTTCAGAACATTGTTATGGATTTTTTTTTCCATCGAGTAGCAGACGTCAGTACGGTGTCAGGAATAAGTGGCTTGGAATGCTCACCGACATCACATGGGGCCCAAACAGTAGGTAGGAAATTTCGGTGTCCATACCCTTTTCCATATCCTTTTGACACTGACTATTGATTACTCACGACTCTCTTATTTTACCCTCAGAGCAATCCTAGTGGTAGCACTACTGGTGACGATCTCCTATAACCTGAGTCAGGACCTGGACGAAGACAGTACTCCCTTACCAACCACCCCCACAATTCCTGTGGGCAACCTGACGCTGCTGGGGATGTACCCTGGGATGATGGTGCATAACAGTATGTCTCTGAAAGATATTCCTCCAACGCTTCAGCCTCTACTGGACAAACAATGGCCGCTTAAAGGTAAGTCTTTTTCTTTCACGTAAAAACTACTGGATGAATGTTGATGTAATTAGTATGTTGGATGGAACCTATAACAAGTTGTACCACGCGTGCAGAGCCGCCCGCTGAAGTTAGTATAAATTAATAAAAAATATTAACAAAAATACCATCTTATCAGCAGCTGGTCGCATTCTAAGAACTTTAAAAATCAACAACATAAAACCGGTTAAGGTTGTTGTCATTGATAGAATTGCACCACACTAATTATTAGAGAGGGTTTGGGTGAATAGTCGGCAACAGTAATTAATGTGGTTGACTTTTCGGTGATACCGATCATCAAATGCATTTAAAAGCGTTATATTTGTATTTTTCGTAGCACCAGCACATGCTAGTAGGTTAGTATATTATTTCAAAACGGCAAAACTTATGTAGCACTTATTAGACTTGAATATTGGCTATGCTAAAGCCGACTATTCGGCTTACGGGAAGTCGGCACATCTCTACGGTTTATCAATCTGCGGCAGGTACCTATATTATTAGTAAAATTTCGGTGTAAATATATTATGTCGTATCGTTCATTTCACTCCATAAACAAGGTTAACATAAAGGCTAGCCGCACATTCGTTATATTATTGACATTTATATTATCAACTATATTTCGCGTTTCAAGTGGATTTTATGAAGATTCAACTAGTCAATACTTATAGGTAATATTGTTGATATTATTGCATGTGTGAGGATACCCAATCAGCGTAGTTTTCCTCCCTTCATATGCCTAGAAAGCTGCAAACTACGATGATATTTCTCTGGTGTCAGTTACTTTAGGGTCTCTATGTATAGGTAATTATAGTCTGTAATACTTTAATTAAATTAAATTAATAAAATCATATAGACATTGCGAAACGCCTAATCGACGCTTCTCGTGACCAGAAGGCTGGTTTTTACTTCGCCCAGCGATTAAGCATTCTGATGCCAGTCTTCTGGCCACGGTATCTGCTGTAAACAGGAATAGGGTCGAATTTGTATGACGCATAATAAATTTAAGTATTTTAATTTATCTTATTTTATTTATTAATTCTGTTTGTTGTATATTGTTATTATAAGTCATTGATTATCTTTAGTTATATTATTCATATGTAAATTCTTTGTAACTTATTAAGTTTGTCGCGAAAACCCATCGTATGTTAATTAATGTCGTGTAACGGATTTAAATGTAGCTAATAATAGCAACCCTAATTCACCCCTTGGAGGGTGATATTTCCAAAAAAATATATATTATTTAATTTACGTCACGTAAGAAACGAATGTGCAGAATTTCATGCTTTTTCCTTTATAATTGAAGATCCTCCCATATAAACTTCCACCCCCTAATTTACAAAGAAAAACATAAAACATATACCACTAACGAAACATCGAGCATAGGTATTTATTGACCTTTATAATAACTACGCGATTTAGACCCCTTGCCTATTTTTTTTAAAACATATACCAGTTTTAAGTTACACCTGCACAACTGTGAAATCCGCATCTAATTTCATGCAGTCGTTTATGCGTGATGCTCACCCCGTTTTAAATATATATATAATAGAAAATTTAAATTGTATTAGAGATAAGAAAAACAAAAAGTAAAAAACAAATATGTATCGTCATTTATGACGAGTTTTTAAATTACGCGTAGCGTTGATATAATTAATGAAAGTCATTAAGTAATTAAACTAACTATTATGATTGAATGCTAATGGGTAATTAAAAAAAATACTAAATTACTTTTATTACTATTACCGAATATCTATAGCTATTATGCCCCAACTTTAGTAAAAGGTAAAATCTTGAAGTATAAAACCTTTTCACACATGAAAATATTTTCCAAAAAATATGAAACCTCTTGAATACTTTTTTCTCATTTTGACAAATAAAAACTACTACGATTTTGATTTCATCGAGTTTAATTAAGAAAGAGTTGAAATTATATCAATTAAAAACTTATTACTAAAAATACTATTTTCCTTCTAGACCGTCATCCAGCAGAATGGGCAAGCGACACTCCAAGCCAAGACCAGATCGCGTCCGCTTTTCAGGAAGGTCAGGCTGCCCTGCAAGAGCTGATGAAGGCCGAGAGTGGTCGGACCCCATTGGCTCGGGACGCACCAGCCAAGAGGGCACAGAGGGCGGCCGCTACCTCACCTGATGTAAAGCCGATGGCCAGTGCTGCCTATGTGGTGGAAGTAGCTATTAAAGTGCTGATTAATGGGTAAGTGAGCCTCTTTTATGCTTCTTCATATGTCGCGACAAAGCAAATATGAAACGGCCTGAAACTCACTTAACTACCTTAGGCGCCCCTTTATAAAAATGTGCGAATGTGCGAATTTATTATTATTATTAAAGTTGTAATATTTCCTTAATTAATATGCGACATGCGTATGTCAGACGGCTTCTGGGCGGATATTATATACTATAACGATTAGAGGCATGACGGGAAACCCTTAAATCCTTGACGAAATTACGTTCATAACCAAGGCCTAAATAAACTAGGACTTCACTGTTTGAAAACGAGTAATTTTAATTATTTATTACAATAACACATTTAACAAAATCTTACAAAATCATAATATAGGCCGTAGTTTTCACAAATATCGTATAAATATTACGCTCTGTCGTAAATTAAAATCGTAGTCAATAACTGTGTCCATAAGTCATTTAATTTATTGGGTCCTCGGCTCAGTCTTCCGGTCGCCTAGATCTCTTCAATTGACGACGAATGACCCTAATGCAAAACTGCATACAGCTTGCTCTAGCTAGGACTGGTTCTTGGATTGATTTTAATTCATATCTCTGAGTTGAATTAAAGTCAATCTAAGCTCCGGTGTCAAATCATTTTATTACAATGAGTATTATAATTTAGTTAGCTAAGTTTTATTTTAATTTTATATTTTTTGTATTTTGATGTTTGTTTTGACGTGTTCAAGCGCCCTTTGGGGCCCATGGAAATAAATGATTTGATTTGATTTGGACCATCTGTGTCTCTTTCTTTATACCCACGCTAAAAGAACTTTTTTTCAAAATTTCGAAGAGAGCGCAATTTCTTTATATTTATTTATTTATTCATTCATTTCATCTTATAAGCTAACAGATGTTGCATCCAAAACGCTTACAAGATTAGTGTTGATGTTTAATATTAACATCCAATATTAAACATGAAAATTTCTTTATATTCTAGAAACACTACTTGAACTCAAAAATGGTAGTTCATTATAGGCCTGTATAATAAATTTTAAATTCATAATTATTCTAATCGTTTTTATAGTGAGTAAACGTAGAGCTGGTAATGCTCTTAATGACATTATGACCGCCAAATAACATACAGTTTCGGTTGCACCTTTTTGCAGGTCTACAGGAAGTAGGTGTATGAAATAATAATATGAAACATTTTTGAAAGCTTTTGTAGCTCAGTGGACAATACTTAATTTCAATGGTCGCCATTTAAATTTCATTGTCCTACTGATCTTAAGCAAACAATAATACTATTTTACCGCAATGTGTTTCAATGTAACCACTCAACAAAACCCACACTTTCAGCTTTGTACCACGAATATTGATCGTAGTATCGAATGTTCTGGAATTAGGACAGACAGACGGATACCGACCGAGGCGTAAGGCGATCCGCCTAGGAAACCACACCTCGTAATGCTATACCTCCAGCGTCGGGCTTCGCAACACCCCACTGAACATGGGTCGTTGTACGCCTAAATTAATCCTTATTAGCTGTTTGTTATTAGTTACGTTACTTTGTGGTTTAATGTAGGTTACTAGGAATCAGCCACTATTCACACGCGCATAGAATATCACTTTTAGGGTTCCGTAGTACCTACAAGAAACCCTTATAGTTTGCTAAACCGTTTGCTCGAAAAATCTTAATAAAATCAAAGTGGTCGTATATGTAATGAACTTTCAAGGAAAACTATAGCGGCTACGTTAACTTTATTAGTTCAAGAGTTATAGGGGCCCAAATTATTTAATGCAGTTACTTGGAATAGTTCGTTCATAATACAAAAACCGTTAAAAATAATGACTCTTATGAAGTTGTTACTAGTTAAATACAGAAATGTTGGCACGAATACGAAACCCTATTGCACGTGGCCCGACACGCACTTTTCCGGTTTTTCCTTTTTAAACTGCATCTATGTTATGCACGCTATGAACCTAGATAGATGTAATGCATATAATGGTATCTAATCAGGACAAGAAATATTGGGGCTTCACTCATTCAATGCCCGTCGGGCTTCACGATACCCCATTGATTATACAAAGGACATTGTACCGACCGACGCCTAAGTTAATTACTTATTAGGTATGGTTATTAGTACGTTCTTATATATGTATTAGCACAGAGTTTGTGGTTTAATATGGTTACAATGATAGCAATCAACCACGTATCATACAGGGGCATATCGTTATTCGATAGCACCTAATTTATTAAGACGCGACGGCTACGTTGTAGCTTTTTGCGACATATCATGTTATCGAATGAAAAATAACAACATAAGAAGAAACTGTATGTATAGAAATACATTATTAATCCACGGAAAATCTTTGCTTCTTTCATCAAAATGGAAGTCCAACAAGTGACACAATTCACACTTCAGTGGCGATAACGGAATGTATGCGCTGTGAATGCCTATTTCTATAGCGATTTAATCATACGAATCCGAATATTCAATATCTTTAGATGTTAATGTTAACATCCAAATGGTGGTAGATGGTTTTAATGGTGGTAGAGCTCTTGTGAACGAGTTCGCGGCAGTACCAGCGTCTCACCTTTAACCTGCTGCCGAATAGTAGCGCTTTCCGGTTTGGTTATGGGATCGAGTCCTGAAATTACTGCCACAAGCGAAGAATCTACAATCTACTTTTGTGGATTGTTGATGTTCATGGGCTTTAATTAATACTTACTATCAAGTAGGCTAAACGTCCGTTCGCGACCGTCAAATAAAAAAAACATTATAACTAGTCAAATAGAAACGGATTGAAACCCACATTCTACCTTCCGATCCGATACTAAGTAGTTCAATAGGCTTCCATTTCAAATTGCAACCCTACTTCAAATACAGTTTCACTTCTTGATGGAAAATAATCATATTATTATATGTGTAATATAATACTTTTCAACAGCACGGATCTATCCCAGCGAGACGGCGGCGTGGGTCAAGGTCCTCGTATAAACGGAGCATTCCCTGAACCCCGATACTGCATCCAGAACCCAGAGCCTTGCCAGATGTCAAGGTACCGCACCATCGACGGCACCTGCAACAACCTGCAGCATCCCATGAGCTGGGGAGTCTCTAAGACACCGTTTAGAAGAGTGCTGCCGGCTGACTATGCAGATGGTAAGTTAACATCAAGACATCTGCGTACCTAAACTTTAACGCACTATATTCTATTAAGCAAGCCCCTTAATTGTATTGTATTATCTTGCAGGCATCAGCGCCCCTCGCGCGGGAGTCCACGGCGAGGCTTTACCCAGCGCTCGTGACGTATCAGTAACGGTACATCGGCCCAGCTACGCTCACGATTCTACCTTTACCGTCATGCTGGCTGTCTGGGGACAGTTCCTCGACCATGACATCACCGCCACGGCACTTAGCAAAGGTAAATATTCTGATCGCAGAATGGCTTATCAAGGACTATGCAGTACCTGTGAAGCTAGCACCTTAATTTACGAATGTCTATCAATATCCTTATATGTCAATATTCTCGTTATCCAGGTTCAAATAACTCAGCTCTATCATGCTGTGACGTCTCCCAGGTGGAGCACCCGGAGTGCTTTCCTGTGGAGCTGGACGATGAGGACCCCTTCTACCAGAACTACAACATCACTTGTATGGAATTTGTCAGATCTGCTCCTGCCACCACATGCCATTTCGGTAAGCTGTACAGATAAATTTTAATATTATTGAACTATAAACTAGAAAAATCTTATTCTATTTTTAGTCTGTTCATTGTGAAGTAATGCCAAACATCTAAAATCTGAATAAGCAAAAAATACGGGTTATCGCTAGTCTGATTTAGTTGGGAAGAGTAACAATTTTACTATGTTGGTATTTGTATAATCACTACCTACATTAATATAAGAACTGATTTATGCAAATAAATTATTTGAATCTTTGAATCTTTGAACTTACTTATTAAGCTGATTTTCTACATTGTACCAGGCGCTTTAGTCGCTTCGTTGGTAGTATAAAGGAGAGTGACTTACCTAACTTGCTTACGAAACAATATTAATCTAGCTACCTAGCTTACGTCTTCATTAGTCATACCTAATCTACGTCATTATTATTCCAGGTCCTCGTCAGCAACTGAATCAAGCCACAGCCTTCATCGACGCCTCTACAGTGTACGGCTTTGCAGAACTGAGGACGTCTCAGCTGCGATCTCCTACAGGTGGTAAATTGAAGATGCTGAAGATTGGAGGGACTGAACTACTGCCCCCTTCGACGGACCCCAATGACAGCTGTAACACTGCCGAAATGAATGCCAAGGGGCGGTACTGCTTCGAATCAGGTAACACCGAATATACAGGGTTATTGGGTAAGTCGACCTAGATCCGTTAAGAGGTGGTAGTTCCCATCATTTCTGACTGATCTGACTATGAAACACCCCACCCTAAACCTAACCGTTTTCGAGATATTGGACTTAGAAGGTTTTTTTAAAAAATATCCCGATTTCTTAACTATAGCCTATTTTTTTTGTATCCTATGCCTTTTATTTTTTTTTAATTCTGATTTTTGTGTGCCAGATAAGTTTGTTTATAATTCTCAACCCAAAAAGTGCAAGTATCTGAACCAATGGGATCGTAGTAGACGATTGATACCGTAAAAAAGTAATTAATTTGAAAAAAAAAAATTGTTTCTTTTAGTAATATTTAAAAAAAAATCTATGGCGTTAGTTCTGCAGATATTTTAAATAATATCTACGTTCCATTAGCTATCCAACAAGGTATCACAAGCTAGGGTCTTATCACAATTCATAGAAAAAAAATCGATAAAAGGCTCCCAGGTAGTAAAAAAAAACAATGGTACTTAAGATTAAACTTCTCTTTTGGGCCAGGAAACGAAATAAAACAATACAAATAATTATTAAACAACATTTATTTAAATTTATAAATCTTGTTCTACATGGCCGCCTCTGTTTCGCACACACACTCTCATTCGGTGTCTTAGTCCGCTTTTAACTACTACAGTCGTTAAGTCTCTTCGAATTTCGTCAGCAGCCTCAATTATCTTCTGTCTTAATATGTCAATAGTTTCAATTGGATTATTCTCATTGTAGACTAATGTCTTCATGTGTCCCCACACATAAAAATCCATGGGAGTCAGGTCAGGACTTCTTGCTGGCCACGGTATGGGTCCACCTCTTCCGATCCACCTATTAGGATACTCGTTGTCTAGCCATTCTCTGACCCCTCTTCTGTAATGTGCAGGGCAACCGTCGTGTTGGAACTTCATGTTTCTAATCAGATTTAGGGGTAAATCCTCTAATAAATTTGGTAACTCTTCTCTTAGAAAATGTTCGTAAAATTCTCCGTTTAAATTATCAGGTAGAAAGAAGGGCCCAATTAATTTGTTTGCTATGATTCCCATCCAGAAATTTAAACTAAATCTTCTTTGTGCGGCTTTTGTCCTCTTCTGGTTAGGATTTTTTTGCGCTTTTGGGGCCCAATAATGAGCGTTGTGGTAATTTGTAATTCCATCTTTATCAAATTTTGATTCATCTGTCCACAAGATTTGTTTTAAAAATGCTGGGTCTTCTAAATCTCCATGAAGCATAAATCTACAAAAGTCTAACCTCCTCACTGGATCTCCCTCTTCGATAACATGTACTGGCGTGTAGTGATAGGGGTAGAGGCCTGCAGTATTCACCGTAAACCACACTTTCCACTGCGAGAGTCCAAGTTCTCGGGCAACAGCATTAGTTGAAGTAGTTGGATCCGCTCTAAACCGTTGAACTATTTGATTATCTTCATCTTCATCATCAACAATGATCCGTGGTCGGCCTAGGTCTGCTCGACGCCTTAAAACAGAGCCAGTCTCTCTGAGTCGCCGGTAAGCGCCGTCAAAGACAGTGACATCCGGTATTCGGCGGCCGGGATAACGTGCAATGTATTCGTCACGAGCTCGTGCAGAAACACCATTGCAGTACCCATAACAAAGTAGAATATCCGCGTATTCCTCGTTCGTGAAGGTTGCCATCTTCAACAGTTCCAATTCAGAAGCACAATTCAAAGTCCAGTTAACAAGCACAGTCACAATTTGTAGGAAACAGTCTAGAAATACAAGCCAAGTCGGGTAAGAAATGAAGAGCACTAAATATCGCATCTACTACGGACGAATCACGGAAGCAGACTAAAACGAAACAATAACAACAAATTGGCCGGGATTATTTTATCTCGCTTGCACCTGGTCAGCTTGTCCCGCTCGCACGCACCACAGCTCCGTGGAAGAACAATAGGACCAAAGAACCCAAATTTGTACTGCTACCTGAGAGCCTTTATCGATTTTTTTTCTATGAATTGTGATAAGACCCTAGCTTGTGATACCTTGTTGGATAGCTAATGGAACGTAGATATTATTTAAAACATCTGCAGAACTAACGCCATAGATTTTTTTTTAAATATTACTAAAAGAAACAATTTTTTTTTTTCAAATTAATTACTTTTTTACGGTATCAATCGTCTACTACGATCCCATTGGTTCAGATACTTGCACTTTTTGGGTTGAGAATTATAAACAAACTTATCTGGCACACAAAAATCAGAATTAAAAAAAAATAAAAGGCATAGGATACAAAAAAAATAGGCTATAGTTAAGAAATCGGGATATTTTTTAAAAAAACCTTCTAAGTCCAATATCTCGAAAACGGTTAGGTTTAGGGTGGGGTGTTTCATAGTCAGATCAGTCAGAAATGATGGGAACTACCACCTCTTAACGGATCTAGGTCGACTTACCCAATAACCCTGTATAGATTTTGAGACTAGACATCTCTAAATAAGGTCGATATTGACCAAAATTTGTATTTTTATACAAAGATTTCGCTCCTCAACATGAATAGATTTCGTCATACATGCAGGCCGGTTTCGTGACTACGTACTTGTCCCTTCTTTTCATCACATTGAATAGTTTAAAACGAAATTTCAATGGTCTTATGAGCCCTCATTTTGGAGCCCATTGGGTCTCACTACTATCTTAATAAATATTACTACTATTTGCTGAATTTAAAAATATTTTCTATAAAAATGAATAAATCTATAAGATACAAAGTGAAGACGTTTCATGCTGATTATTTATTTTTTAATTCCAGGTGACGACCGAGCCAACGAGAATCTCCACCTGACCACGATGCATCTGATCTGGGCTCGTCAACACAACCGCATTTCCGCGCTGTTCCGCAAACACAACCCTCAATGGGATGATGAGACCGTGTTCCAGGAGACCAGAAAGATAGTGGGAGCGCAGATGCAGCACATCACTTATAGTGAGCTGCTGCCTAATATTCTCGGTACGTATACTAAGAAACCGTTGAAAAGTTAGGGACCAGTTGATCAGACAGGACATAAACCTTTGGACCACTCCGCAACGGTAGTTTAAAGGTTGCAGGTTAAGTAAGTACTTAACCTGCAATGGCATGACGAGGTTGTCTGGGTACGATTTCGTTTCAACTATTTTCCTTATAATTCTTATAGCAATTTTCTTTGAAGGGTCTTAACTAAGTAAAAGTTCCATGTATTCTCACATTAAAATTTGCTTTACCTTGGCTAAGTTACAATATGATAAGTACGTATAACAGTTACAGTCTGCTACTAAAATGTATTATAATGTATTACTATGTTTATATGAAACAAATGAGAAAGAAAAAAATAACTGTCATATAATTCCAGCACTACTAAAGCCGGTAGAACAAATCTTACATAACATACATATCATAACATCACGCCTATATAACCCAGAAGGCAGTGGCACCCACATTTCACCTTTTATGTTGAGGTCCCATGGGATAGGGGGTGAGCCTATCCACCGGTCCGTGCTGCTATTGTGAATTTCTTGAAAGTTCACAAATAACGCTTTGCCTGACCCGGTAACCCAAGACCTTACGGTCTTCTTCTTCTTCTTAACTTCTTCGGTAACAGTACGAATCTTTCAGGAGATTATTTCCCTTTCTGGTCCAGCTTACTTAAAAGTTCATTAATTTAAGACTAATAAGTATTTAATTTACCAGGTGTGGATGTAATGTGGGCGTTAAACTTGACGGTGAAGGACGAAGGTTACTCGGACGTGTACGACCCTTCCGTGGACCCATCCGTCGCCAACCACTTCGCAGCTGCCGTCTTCAGATTCGCTCACACGCTGCTGCCTGTAAGTACTTTCTTTTTTTAAATTATGTTTTTATGACTTAAGATTGAATCCTTAAGAGGTTGTATTTGCTATAAGTACTGAAATAATTTATATCAAACTAACGTCTATTATGTGTGTAATGTAAACTTGTCATATTAAAGATACGT
This sequence comes from Hypena proboscidalis, assembly GCA_905147285.1. Taxonomy (NCBI): domain Eukaryota; kingdom Metazoa; phylum Arthropoda; class Insecta; order Lepidoptera; family Erebidae; genus Hypena; species Hypena proboscidalis. Next base: position 1,313,612 of record LR990127.1, read on the forward strand.
GTTCAAATTTTCCATAGCCTTCACGTGTCTTAATAGTTATATTGTTATTTTTTTAAAACGACGCCCCCGGTAGGACTTTGTCATGTATCGCGAGGGTGTTCACAAACATACATTTTACACGCACAGAGCATACCCACAATATAGCAATTAGCAATAGTGCAGCAAATACTTATGGTGAAAATAGAACGAAAGTATCGTATTAATTTTTGCACTGATTCTCGTAACAAGCGGGAATGAAAAATGTATGTAAAAAAACAGAATGTAATTTTTCTTTAACTAAATGTATAATCGCATGTCCACAGGGTCTGATCCACAGCACGAACCAAGCCACCGGCACCGTCCAATACGTGCAACTTCACCAGATGCTGTTCAACCCGTACGCTCTCTACCAGACCAAGGGGCCGCAGACCGCCATGAAGTCAGCCATGGACACCCTGGTGCATGTTGTCGATCCTCATGTCACTTCTGAGGTAAGATTATTACTACGTATTTATACAGATGCCTCGTTGATCTAGTGGTTAGCGTACCGCGACCTTTTACCGCGAGGTTTTGGTTTTTCCCCGGGTCGGGGCAAAAGTATTACCTATTGAGATTTTTCGTGAATATGATTGCGATAAGATTTCATTTGAATACGCAACTTTATTAATTTTATGTGGTATTTTTATAACTTTCACCTTCAGTCCAAAATAGTACAAAAAAAAGAATAAGATTATGTCTATACTTTGAAGTCAATCGTTATGTTATCATTTTACGATGTATTTTTACAGTTAAGCGACCATCTCTTCGAGAATCCGATGGTAGCAAACACGACCACCGCTAAGAAGCCAAGTCCCTGCGGCCTGGACCTAGTGTCGCTAAACATTCAACGAGGTCGCGACCACGGGCTGCCTGCCTACCCCCTCTGGAGGGAACACTGCGGACTCTCCAGGCCCAGGTCCTTCGCAGACCTCGAGGCTATCTTCGATGAGTCCTCTTATAGCAGGATTAATACTATCTACAGGTTAGTTTTGATATTTACCTAGTTATAGTACTACCAGACTAATAGATTCATGACCTATTTGACAAATGCTTTGTTTGAAATGATCACATTTGATGCGTTGTGTTTAAACTTGAGATAAATTGACCACTATTTTAAAGTCAGAACTCCTCTAGCGCTGTCATTGCTCAATGGTTCAATATCTGTCTTAGAATAACGACATAATTATAATTTTTCGATGTCGTTATTTTTTCTTAAAAAAGTATTATTTAAAATTGCATATATTTCAGTTCCGTGGAAGACATAGACCTGTACACGGGCGCATTGGCCGAGGATCCCCAGGGCCGCCTGCTGGGCCCCACGCTAAGCTGCCTCATCGCGGACCAGTTCCTACGGCTCAAGATCGGGGACCGCTTCTGGTACGAGACATCTGACTCCACCATCGCGTTTACTTTGGGTGAGATTCTCCTACTTTTTCTCCTATCTTAAGTGAATAATCGGGTCTCATTTTATAATAAAATCCGTCCGTTTAATCATCTGTCTTCAACAGGCACTCGTCTATAATCTAGTCATCAAATGGGTACCTTCTATCTACTTATTACCTATTTTCAATATGCTCTTACCAATATTTTAATAATAACTATCTTCTAAGACATCTTAAACTAAGCCCGAACATTTGCTTTAGTTTCATAAAAGTTTAACCTTCATTAAAATAAACATTCAATTTATAGAACAACTGACAGAAATCCGCAAGACGACCCTAGCTGGAGTGATCTGCGCCAACGAAGCCCTGCTCGACCAAGCTCAGCCCAGGGTCATGGAAGCCGTGAGCCCCACCAACCCGCTGGTGGACTGCAAGGAACTGCCCCAGCCCATCTTTAACCCGTGGTACCAGAGCACGCCGGCTAAGAAACGCGCCTGAACTAGTGTTGCCAAAAAAGTAGTATTGCTAGCAGACAAATAAAACAGTGTAAATTATAATTAACTAATTAAGAAACGTATGGTTCGGCTACACGCTCCATCTTACATGCGCAAGCAATTTGTGCAAGTAAGATTGAGCGTGTAGCCAGACATTTAATTGTACAAAATTGCCTATGATTTATTATTATTATATTAAATTATTAGTTTAATAACGATTTTTATTCCTTCTCATGCATTGCAATATACGTATACAAATCTTTTAAAGGGCTGCTAGACCCCGCGAGCATTCGCCTGTAATGTAACATTTTTAGAACAACATTTAAAATTTTTGAACATTTCAGTCAAAACATAATAGTCTGTCTGGCAGCTCCTTTTAATATTTTCGAATATTAATTTGCCTGACTGTGTAAAATATATATGAACGTTTACAAATAACATTTTGTATGCTGGAGATATGAGTTTGATTTCGTTTTAAATTTAAGGTTTATACGAATTATGCATTATTAATTAATATTATTATTTATTAATTATTATTTATTTATTATTTATTATTATTATTTACCGTTTGGCTATACGTTTCGGCAAACGGGTTACACAAACCGTTATCTTATAGTCAACGCTATAGCATACAGAATCGCAGCCGCCAGTGATAATAATAATTATAATCATACAACACGATAGTTTCAAAGCTAATTAAAGTATTTGCATAAGTATAATTTATCGTATTTTAGTGGCCATTCATATTTATATAAATAATACTATATACGTCTATTATTATTGTTTTATATTAGCACTCCTAACTCATCATAGTGATCAATATATTTTAGTTGGTTCATAATAACGCCTGCCCAATATATTATAGCTATTTGCGTGGAGTATTTTAGGCTCTAGATAGGTCGTCGACGTCCCAAAACCTTTTGTAAACTAAATAATTATATTTTTATCTTATCCTTAAGATCCTTACCTCTAAATCGTAATATTATTCTTAATTAGCCATAATTTCAGTTTGTGTAACTTATTAGCACTTACCTGAAGTGTGAACGCCTTCAATGTATCTTATAGCAACATCACATTTTGTAAACTGTAAGATCGCGCTGAATATAGACATTGAAAAACAAATTCATTACTGAATGATAAACGATCTTTTTATCTAAGTTAATATATCGATCCTGTGAAAAATAAAACATTCTTGTTAACACCCATTGTAGATTGCCTGATGGAAAACCTAACTGTCATCCTGTCATCAACATTATCTTAATTAAGTAAGAATTGTTTTTCCCATTACTCAGACTCAGTTCGTAGCGTACCATACAATAAACATGAACTATTGGTATTCCAAAACAAATAATTAATAATCAATTAAACAGTTTGCATGTAGTCCACGTGTGATAGCGTCATGCGAGTTATTTTAGTCCCTATGACCTGACTTAGTGCTTAAGTATCCAGGAACAATAGCTGATATACGTAATGTATAAATTAGTGTAGTAATGAATCTGTCTACTTAAAGTAAGTTAGGCTAATATAAAAAACTATTTAAGTCTACCCTTTTTTTTTTTTTTTTTCGCGGGGAAATGCATTTACGCATACCACCCCACCCGTGGGGGGACGGGCAGAGTGGCTATGTGGGACTCCCGTGCCTACGATGTTAAACGGCACAGAATACCCACTAAAACCCCGCGGTGTGCCCTCGTCGCCGAAAGATGGTGGGTCGGCGAGCCCTGGATCGATCTTACATCCACAGGGCTCGCCGCGGCGACCGTGCCCAGTCCGACCACTGACCGGGCACCCGACTCTACTCAGTCCTACTCTCGTAGCGACTGTAGCGACGCCCCGGGCACACCCAGGGCGTCACTCCGTCGCGGAAGGCATCAGCGGGCGGCGGAAAACCCCCTCCACCGCCCGATTTAAGTCTACCCTACCCTTCTGCTAGTGTTGATGGATGCTACTCTTTATCTTCTAAGCTTTTATAAACGACTTTAAAAAAATGGGGATATCAATTCGATATGTACCTATATGTGTGCTATATTATCAGAATTGCTGTTTTCGAATATGTTGCAATCTTACAATGTATCTTCAAAAGTAAATTGTACTTTGTTTTTGTGTACAGAAGCCATTGATGTTCTCATTTTGTAAGTGTAAATAAAACTTATAAGCTTCAAAACATGTGTTTCAAAAAGTCGCATTTTTTTAATAAGAATGTATGGTATTAAATGTTTACAGTAGCGTAGGTAGTACATTAACTTTTAAAGTATGATAACTGTTTCTTGCTATAACTTGCTGTAACATAAGTATGTATGTGCACTTAGGGTACTAAAATAATAATAACCAAAATAGTTATTATTGCATTTATATTGTCTGTAGCCATACTTACATAACTCTAAAATAATAAAAGTAATAAGAATGTTTTGTATGAATTCAAATCATAAAGTTATCCGTTTCAATGTGTTTCATTTCCAGGACTCAAAAGAGTAAATTTTAGAAAAACTTATAGGATGTCAAATAATGTAAATCGTAAAAAAGTAAACATACATGCTGTTTATTAATGGGACAACTTAGAACAACCCACTGTTGAATCAAAAACGACGGTAAAAAAGTAAAATACCGGCTGTTGCCATCTCAACGTCCTTTCATAGTGATGTGATAAGGTTTCTTTTATAGAAATCGATACTAGCATGGGGTATCATTAGGAACATTAGATTTTTACTTCTTAAAAATTTCCATAGATGGCGTTATGTATAGCAATGCAAAAATAATAAATTGTTATAAACGCTATTTTTCAACTTTTGACCAAAATATGATTTTTAAAAAATAAAGCACGTATATATAAAACGTTAAAAGCATTCTTCAATTATTTCAAAGTGATTTGAGAGAAAAAAGAAATCTATGTCTTTAACTCCTAAGTCGCCGTCTTGGATACGGCACAAAATGTAAAAAATTCATGCGGTTAGGTTATTTGTGACTAATAGATGGCGCTTATTTCAATTTTATTTTAACATTGTATGAGTGTGTGAGTGTATATTGAGTTATAAACAAATTGGAGTTCGACGCTTTTGTCACTCAGCATGCTACTTACGATGACGCGTTTAGTTTCTGAGTCTACGATTGCCTTCCAATAGTAGTTAGATATAAAATCATCATCGAACTTTTTAAATTATATATTAAATACATGTTTTTCTAATAATGTAAGTAATCATATATATGTATTTTATTTTTTTATAATCTAAAATAATATAGATATCAATTGTCATGTGATGTACTTCGAACAGAAACAAAACGTTTTTCTGCAATGTTTATTTACAAATAAACGGGCCGCGCGTGTTTCCTTCACCTTCACTTCGGTAGACGTTTTCGGATTGTTTGTGTGCTCTTGTGGATATTTTATGTGAGATGTTTTTCAGATCTTTTTACAATTAAATAAATAAATAATTAATATATTTATATTGACATTATGGATATCAATAGAGTACCTAAATAACGTAACACTCAAAATGAAGAAATTAATTAATTAAAAAGAACAAACAAATGTATGAATAAAAATAATTAGGAGTTGAAAAGAATGATCGGTATCATTAAGAAAAACTATAATATAAGAAAATAATAGGATAAAGATGTGAATGAAAAACAATATTATGAATGCCAATGAGTATAAAGAAAAATGTTATTAATAACAAATTCGGAAAATAATTGCGAGTTTATGAAGAATTTTTTTTATGAAAAACAAAGCGCACCCCTAGATACACTAGTGGGTATTTACATACATGTTTTTTGTACTGAGTGATATGACTAAAACCTGCCTTGTCTTCTTCCTTCAAAGCAATCTTAGTCTAGCTAAGAATTTCGATTATAAGATTGCTACAAAAATACGTTTTTGCGAACGAAGACAGTTGTAGGAACAATGCTAAGCAAACATGATTGCACGTTTTTATAAACAGATTTTAGATTTTTCGATCAAACTTTACCAGAAATAAATAAAGATTACTTTCTTTAGCAACTCTTTTATTGACTTAAGACGTTTAAATTGTCTTTACATTAATGTTGAAATACTTGAAAATATTATTTGAAGTAGGTAGTTACCTATAGGCAAAATAAGTAACAACGTTAATAGATATTATATCGTCCTTGGGAACAACAGAAGATTCACTCCCTAACGAAAGTCAAGTTTATGTAAAAATTATACCTACACCTCGCCTGAGGTACCCACTTGCACCACAGATAATATAATACTAGTCTTGCACGCAAAATTGAAACATAATACAGCGCGCGAACTGTGAATGTTCTAAGCGCGGCGATCTGTTATGGCTAGGGGTTGGAAGACCGCAGCGCTCCGCCGCGCCGCGCCGTCGCCGCGCTCCGCCGTAACCGCTTAAGCGCCAGCCCAATGCAGTACTGCTTCGCGGGAGTAGCCCCGGCTATTTATACCTAACCTATGAATTGAAACATCCTTGGCATAGGTAGGCTCCAATTTGTTAGTGGTATACCTACCAAGTTTGACAGGAACTGAGAACCAGTTTAGCGCATAGCACGGCTACGTGCATCATTCAAGCGTGCTAACAAAAGCTCTATCATATTAAAATGAATTTATTCTTGGGTGAATGATATAGTATTGTATAACCTTAAAAATGAAACAACTAACATAAGTCTAAATCAAAATCAATTGCAATAGAAAGTAATCATTATTTTATTACATTACATTTTAAATCGCAAAACATTAAAAAATCGTTTGATATTTTGAATGAAGCAGTGTTATAGCGCTGTAGAAGGTCAAACGTCATGGTAATGTACATACTGACACGGACACGCACAAATGCAGATAATAATATTCTAAAACATTGACAGCTTTGGCACGCACACAGACACATTCTTACGCACACAAGGACGACATGTACCTATGTTACCTTTTGCAAAAGCTAGATGGCGTTAGGGTAGCGCGGTTGAGACTACTCACAAGTACGGCCATCTATTGGCATAAAAAGTTAATTAAAGTAGCTCACAGAAATAATTTTTTTAAGGTGGCGTCAATTTTTTGTATGAGATTGGGTATCTGTACTAGTATTATATTATCTGTGATACTAGTAAGTATTTTATGCTATTCATTTTTAGTTCAGAGGGTTTATGGTCCGACAGTAGCAAGATACTTACATAGCTGCATTCGTAGTAGACTGCAAATGTTCACTCATGCATAGCTGACCCTCCAATCGCAAAGATGCTAAGATTTTTGGAACCAGCCTATGCTGCCATTTCTTAGGTCTTCGAAGGGAAGACCTCTCTCTCAGCAAGTTGCAATTTGACAATCAGGTAAAAAATTTCACTTAAGAATATTATTACCCTTTGCTGACTAATCGGTCTCTCTGCTTAGTTCAGGAACAATTGCTATCCTATTCTTCGAGTAAAGGACTACTCATATGCACAGTTATTTATTCAAATATGTAGTTGTGTGCACAGCACATCTCTACTGAGGAGTGAGTCACAACTATTAGCATTGTTATATGGGTGACCGTAGGAGGACGACGGCCTTGCGACTCTACTAGCTTTGACACCAACTTACTCATACAGACCCGCAACATATCTGACAAGCAATAATCAACCTTATATTGACATGTATAAAGGTTAAGTAGACTTTTGTCTGTTGCAATTTCTTAAGTTGATGACCACGAAGGCCGGCTGATGTCAGGACTCGTTAGCATGTCCTGAACAAAGCTCGGGAGCCTTGAGTCCACCTGTCTTTGTTTATGCAATTGGCTAATATCTTGTGAGTTATGCGCCATTCTGTATTGGTTAGTAAGGAACCTCAAGGTAGGTCAAACCAATAAGCGAAAATTGCTTACTTGCCATTGATACATTTATTTTTTAAATGTTTCTCTGATGTTACCCATGACCTTTTGAATTTATGCAGCATTTTATTTGCAAGCCTTATTTATGTGGCCAAAGTTAAGTGAAAACCTGGCACAGGTTTTCCCTCTCTTAAGTTACACGTTTTCCTGTAAGTATTTTACTCTGCTGCATAATTGTGGTAACTATGAAATTTATTACTCATTTTTAAAGTGCTATTTTTAATTTACCGTTATCATTACCTGACCTTCGAAGCACGACCTGACTTTCTGCTCTTCCTTCCTATAATTTATTATGTTTCGAGAAGTAATAGAAAATTCTGTACATAATATATTTTCTTTACTACTATCTGTGGAAACTTGTAAATGGCCTTCATTGTGTTTATTTTTTCTTTTAATCTGTAAGTTTAAGTTAAGTTAAGTTAAGTTTTCCAAATAAAATAAAAATAAAAAAAATAATATATTGGGCCTATCTTTTTTTTTTAAACGTTATATTTATTTATTTATAACACAATTAAACATTTAAAATTACACTATATTATTAAGAAAGTGAATGCCTAACTATATATACATGAAACCAAAAATTATAATACAAACTTATTAAATAAAATACATCTAATAAAAAGTTCAGATCTCAAAAAATACGTCCGCATCAATGTCGACCGTAGGTAACGTGCCCAGAAGGCTGGCGGCATTGCCACGTTGTATGGCAATGCTGATCAAAGGATCAGCATTGCCAGCCTTCTGGTCGCGTGAAGAGTCAACTAATCTTTTACTTATATTGTTGAAAAGAGAAAGGGCGCGAGGACCCCACGAAACAAGCGTCTCGACCCCAAACGGCTCAAATAAATATAATTACCAATAAGAGAATTGTATTTGCGCCGCTTGAGAGTCTCCGCTGAAGCAACAGCAGCGCCGGCACAAGCTGATGTGCTTGGAAGGTGTGATGGCGCAAGGATGTCGACGCATGTTGCGTCCCACAATAATTCTTGGACCTATCAGTATTTTTGCACTAAGAATGTAACAAAAGTATAGCCAAAATTGTCGCTTCCACAACCAATCTTACTTATGAAATCACACCTTTTTAACCGACTTCAAAAAAAAAAAGAGGTTCTGTATTCGATCCGTATGTATGTATGTATGTCACCTTCTTATGTTCGCGATTTTCTCGGCAACTACTGATCCGATTTGAATGCAGTTTTCGGTATTTTAATCCTTGTGTTTCAAGGAAGGTTTTAGTATATAATTTATCAGAATCTGATGAAGATCTTTGGAGACAGGCAACGGAACTCTTCAAAAACGAATAGCTAATGAACCACGTTTTGTGTGCAATCGTGTATCTATGTATTGTTTTCACCACTACATAACATAACATCATGCCTGTGTATGCTTTGAAGGGTAAGCAGAGACAGCCTACTTACCTACCCTTAAAGTACCGAAAGCTCTGCTTAGGTTTGGACGGGGCTTACGTTTCAGCACATTTGTTATTATCGTAGTGATAACTTATGATCATGAAGATCTCAGAAAGAATTTTTTGATTATTTTGATTGTTTCTATTGTGTTTCATGCGTAATGATGCCTTAGTATTTCTTCCTAACCCCATCGTTAAATCTAAAAAACTAAGACACTAAAAAGCTTGAAATAAAAAAATAAAATAAAAAAAACAAATAAAAAAAAATAAAATAAAAAAAACTAATTAAAAAAAGAATATTCTTAACTCGAGCGTATTCTAAATATTATAATTATGTACTAATTTTTTTCAAAGAAAAAGGAACCGCCTTCAAAAACTCAAAAGTAAAAAATAAAATATTCGCTAAACTTTGCTTACCTTTATATTAATTTGTTTAAAACAATAAACCCAAATAATTATGTAATACCAATTAATTATATTTTTTTGAAGTCGGCGCCAAATTACAAAATCAAATACCAATTCAATTGGTATTTGATTTTGTGATTTTTTCAACAATTATTTCGGTAAATACGGTTTTAATTGGTATTTGATTTTGTGATTTTTTCAACAATTAATTCGGTAAATACGGTTTTAATTGGTATTTGATTTTGTAATTTGGCGCCGACTTCAAAAAAATATAATTAATTGTTATTACATAATTATTTGGGTTTATTGTTTTAAACAAATTAATATAAAGGTAAGCAAAGTTTAGCGAATATTTTATTTTTTACTTTTGAGTTTTTTAGTGCCTTTAACAAGAGCACTATTGAGATTATTTCCTCTGAGGCACTATTATTTTCAGTTTAAAATTTTTGGAAATTATGCCTTTGTTGTACCAAAGTAGCGAAATGACACAAAACGTATATTTCTAAACTGTAATACAGAGAGTACAAGGACCTCATACATGAAACATCTAAACATTGAACAAACAGTGCATACATTGATGCATCCGCCGCGCCCACCACTGACCGTCCGTGATATTCAGATACACGTGCAAATATTGGCTAACCTCGACAGCTATTCTGGTAAATGCGCTTTTTACGTATTTACGTACTCTGTTATGGCACTATAATCCTAGCTGTGATTTACTGTGACATATTTGTAAGTCTGGCAATCAAACGGTTTCTGCACTTCCGGCACTTTACAGTGAGATTACAATATCGCTATCAGCTATTTCTGTAAAAAGTGCTTCTTAATCCGCCCTGCTGGCCAACTGTACCCTTTCAAGTTACAAGTGATAACGATGAGGTTATCAACCTATGGACAGAGTAATTGTCCGTGATCCAGGTCAATAACTTTGGCGAAACTAAGACAAGGTTTTAGACAATTGAATAACTATCGTAAAATGTATAAGCAATCCTATTGTCCACTTGAACTTAAGACTGCCAAATAATGCGCTTTAATGGATTTAAAGTTTGATGGCCAGGTTTATCCATCATTAAAATTAGTCATGCCAAAATTTCCAAGTGTTAGTTTAGTAGGTTAGACTTTACACATTAGGAATTGAGTTCAATGTCAGGTATTGTATGGCTAGTTGCTTGAACATGTCACTTCAAGTAAAAGACAAGCTGTGCCAAACGCACAAATGGTACAACCGTACAAGTTACAACACACTTGGAGTTGACCTCATTGAGCGCACATGTGCGATATAATGGCGCTGATTCAGCCGTCCTCTACTCTAAACAGCTAGACAAAATGTTTCTATAGGACCATTCACGATGATATTCTTGTCATTCTATGTTTATGAAGACGTTGAAATATTGTGAGATTTAGGTAATAGACCTCATACCTACAACACTGAAGAAGAGTTCATAAGGTAACTTAACAATATGTTTGACAACCTTCTCATGAAATATGAGATGATGATGTGGGCAGTTCTCATTCAATAGTTGATAATATACTGAACCAATTACATGGGACAAATATTTGAGAAAAAAACGTCTTTAACTTATTGTTTATTTACCATCTCTTGCTCCACTGTGGATGTAAATAGTCAAAAAATATTTAATTTTATTCCAATGTGATAAACTAATAACAAATCCACTACGATTGACGAAAAAGCATGAAAACAGAATTACGTACGATGCATGCACAAACGGAATAAGTAATAATCACAAACAGTGGGATTGGATGTCTCAAGTCCTACAATCCACAAGGCTGCAACGAAAATAAAGACCATGACTTGATTTATGATTCACCTGCAATGCTGCATTTTGACGAAATGTAAAGGCAAACTGTCAAGAAATTCCCCGCCTGATTGACCTGGGTGTGCTTTGTGTGTGTTAAATGTATGTTTGTAAACACCCCCGCGACACAGGAGTTTTTTAAGTGCGGGCGTCGTTTTTCTAAGGAAAAAAAATAGAATCAGTTAGTTGTCAGTATTTCTAGACGAGTTGTCTCCATCAATTCTCTTTTGTTTCGACGGACACATATCTGGAATCCGAAAAATCATTAACTGTAAAATTGGATCGAAATGATCATTTTTCAAGTAATGGGGAAGTAATTAATTAATTAATAACTGTTGTGCTTGCGAACAAGCAAAATAAAGTAGACCGTATATAATTTTTAGTTTTCGAACTTCCCTATATGCAATTCACAGGGAACTCTTTTCCCTTTGATGACATTTGCTCTGCAAAACTTACATCGGGTTATTGGGACTCCAGACCACATAATAGCCATCCATAGTCACAGTCTGACGAACCCATTAATAAACACTAAATAGCTTTCAAGATTATTTTCAGCCACGCTAAATTCTCTTCAAACAATTAAATCAATTCTTGGCGCCACTGAAAATAAGACAAAATAATAGTCTTCCTAGCCAAGAGCCACGTTTGTATACCTATTTATTATGCATAGCTAAATATTTTACATAATGACGAGTTGTATATTTAGCGCATGACGTCATAGAAGGTAAATACTTCTCCCGTTTCATCACTGGCACGGGATTGCCATTTAGTTATTTCTGTTTACAAATGCATCTCTCACTCTAAATACTAGTACATTTTCTAGACACATAATTCATACTATTGACTCGTTGGCGTTATGTTGTTACTAGTAGCGATCCGCAGTTTTTCAATGTTATATGTTACTGCTCTGCTCTCGTAGGCTGCAGTGAAATATTTAATAGCTTTTAAGCTGCCTTGACAAATGTGTTAACCATAGGCATAGAGAACAATTTTTATTTTTATATGCAATTGAAACACCTGGTATTAGAAACACCATTATAATAATTACTTTGTTAACACGTAAACTTCCTGAGATAATACAATTTTAAATTCACATTAATAATATAGACTCGCCTAAAAGCTCTGAAAAAACGGCTAAAAACACATAAGCGTGAGATCACGCTTATGTGTTCTGTATTTAAAGCTATGAATTTTGTCTGATAGCTATACGAAATATTGCGTTTATGAAAATGGTTTTATTACAAAAGTTGCTATAAATTGTATGGGTAATTAAATGATAAAAATATTTTTTTATAATCTCGTACATACTTTAGAAACAGACTCGCCCATAAAACTTTGAATGATCAGAAAACGAGTTAGATTTATAGTATGTGACAAAAATCTTGCATTTGGTTTAGGTTTAGGTACCTATATTTTGATAAGGTTTCCTATATTTGACTATCTATGGATCAGTCACCATGCCCATAGATAAAAATAATAATTCAACCAGCAGTTCCAAAAGCTAACGGGTTCAAACATACAAACGAGCAAACTCTATAGCTTTAATATATCACTATCAGCATAGATGATGTAAAAGAAGTTGAATAAAACGTATTTTTACCAGCCAGAAATAGACTAGCGCCATTTGAATTAACGAGATATTGAGGTCAATTTAATGAAGCTTATAGCAGACATGAATGCGATTACAGCTTGTGACAAGTGCGTAGCAAGCTAAAAATATAACACTAGATTCAAACACGAGCTTTATTTGAAAATATCGTTTGAATTTATTATATTTTTATATGATAAAGAGCGAGAGCCAACCACGTTGTTTATTGGTAAAATTACCTTTATTCAAATTATTGCTGGAGGCGGAGGCTAAAAAACAACATAACTCCACTATTATAATGTTAAGTATTTAGGCATCCTACGTACAAACTACCACATCTTTAAAACGGTCAGCATGACACTAATTACACTCGAGAAAAATATAAATATTCATAATATTCAAAATATTCATAATATACGCACATACAGAATTACAGGAATCCAACCCACACCCAAACTACGTCAGCTTCAAATCATTCCTATTCGTTCAGTCAACTTTAATCAAAAATCAATTGAAAAAAAACTGAATTATCCTTGGCATTCACGAATAAAATTAAGTTATTCACAATAGGCACTTGGCACCGCTCAGACACTAGGCATTATGTCATACTGCCCACATTATAAATCGGAATCTGTTCACTGTTTATTGAAGCTATTACCAACGGAACAAGGCAGTGCTGTTCATTGCCAAGGGCGTTTTCATAAATGCATTGCCGTGCGATAAGTTTAAGGGGAACTTGTATTTGTTACGATAGAGCAGGCCTCAGACCAGGAATCACCCACTCTTTGACTAGATTCTTATAAAAATGGATTCTCGTAGCTCGTAGCTTACTTGAATTTACAGGGTGGGTGCAGGGAAAACAACATATTAAACATAATATAGGCTCAGAGGCAATAGGGTATATCCTCTGAGCTGAGATTATAGGTAGCCATCCGTCGGGTGCGGCGTCGCTCGTAGCATTTGCCGTAGCAAAAAAAAAGGAGAAAACACACTTGGTTGTAAACGACGCCCGACGTTCTGGCGTGGCGCGATTGAAAAGAAAATTCTAGACTGGACGAGAAACTGAAAATTGCTCAAAACTAAATACTACTTGCAAATATCAAACCATAAAAAAGAAGGTCGATTTCTATATTTTTTGTATGTATTTATCAAATATTTTCGGTTCAATGACCTAAAGTTTGAATCAAACAACCCCGAACGGAACATCACGGCGCGGGCGGCAGCCGAGAATGGTCGAGATACGAAAAATCAAAACGATTCGATATGCAAAGGGGTTGTCTGTTGTTTGCCCGAAGAATATATGCCATAATATTCATATGCCCGAATTTCATTTACCCGAATTTCATTTGCCCGAATGTTTTGTTTGCCATAAAAGACATGTTACATACTGTTATTTGCCCGAACATTAGATTTCATAATGATTCGAATGCCATACGTATTGTTTTCCATACTTTCAATTGCAATAATATTATTTGCCCAAACATTTGATAACATAATGATTCGAATGCCATACGTATTGTTATTATACTTTAAATTGCAATAATATTATACAACAGAATTTTCAAACGCCATACTAAATTAATTTCCAATCTATCTAAGGTACATGTTACACACCTTTGATAGATTGGAAATTAATTTAGTATGGCGTTTAGTATTTGCTCATGAAATTCTAACAGGCGCTCTAAAATTATTTACAAACTTAAGTAATTACAAATTAGTGGGTAGGAAAATTATTTGTAGGCGATATTTATTGACAAGAGTATAACTGGATATAAATAAAGTATGATTATAGTATTAAAATTGATTTATTTTTAATACCTACTTATCACTATAATCAGTCTAAGTCGCTTTCGTACAAATTTAACCTAACACCTTTGTCCTAAAAGCGATTGTCTTTCATGTTTCTAACCTAACCTACCTTTTATTTTTTATAATTATTTTAACCTTTTTTACGAGCAGTTTTAGTGGGAAATGATGTTATGGCATATGATAATTACGGCTTACAATGATTATACTGGCACTTCGCCGGCCGCTGCCGCGGCACGCTCGCTTCGCTCGCTCGGCTCGTGCATTGTCTTTCATGTTTCTAACCTAACCTACCTATTAATTTTAATAATTATTTTAAACTTTTTTACAAGCAATTTTGGTGAGAAATGATGTTATGGCATATGACAATTACGGCTTACAATGATTATACAGGCACTTCGCCGGCCGCTGCCGCGGCACGCTCGCTTCGCTCGCTCGGCTCGTGCGTTGTCTTTCATGTTTCTAACCTACCTATTATTTTTTATAATTATTTTAACCTATTTTACAAGCAATTTTGGTGGAAAATGATGTTATGGTATATGATAATTACGGCTTACAATGATTATAACAAATGATGTTATGGAAATTGATTTTATGGGAAACAATAATTATAACAAATGATGTTATGGCAATTAACTTTATGGGAAACAAAGTTTCTAGCACGTGACTAATATAGTAAACAATGAATATGACAAATAAAATTATGAGAAACAATAATATGTCAGGTGAGTATTATAGCAAATAAAATTCGGGCAAATGAAATTCTGGCAAACGGCGGTACACCATGCAAAGGACGTGGGCGCAAAAATATTGTTAAAAAGGAAATTATCACTATATTTTATCAAATTGGTACTCAATAATACAGCATGAATGTAATTTGTTTAAAATCTTCAGTCGTCTATTCTAGCTAGATGCTGCCTTGGTTTACCAAACTAAAGTAAGCAATAACGATTCTATAGATTCGAACTATTTTGTGTTCGCGTCGCTCGCGTTTTTTTACTGAAAACTACCTACGTGAGAGTATAATCGAATTCCTCACTTCGCCAGGGCTGCCACGAATTGCATCGGTACAGAATTAGCCTGCACCTGCAACCTCTGCCAGCAACACTGACCCGCTGACATACATTTGCATGAACGCAAACAGCTGGCTAGTTACTGCCGCTGGCCACGATTGCTACGGGTTTTTTGACTAGGAAAATTGTGAAAGTTAAGTTACATAGCATCACGCCTATATTACCCAGAGGGGTGTGGCAGAGGTGTACAACACCCACATTTAATCTGTTATGTTTAGGTCTCATGGGATAGGGGGTAAGCCTATCGCCATACACCGGGAAAATGCCAACTCCATGCTGCTATTGTTAATTTCCTGAAGGAAAGTACACAAATAACACTCTACTGGACCCGGGTATCGAACCCGAGACCTCGCTATGAGAGGCGCTTACGCTAACCACTAGACCATCGAGGCAGGAAAAGTTAAGTTAAGGAACAAGACAAGAATATGGACTGGTACATTGAGATGGTACAATGGCATCAACATTTTAGCATATTCAGCCATGTAACCGCATGCAAATATTATTTTAAATTTAGAAAATGTACAAACAGTAATCTTCTTATTAATATCAATTACTTATATCTAAGAAACACAACAAAATAACAGCTATTCAACATAACTTAAAATAACACTTAATATCAGGAACGAATTGAATTATTACAATAAAACAAATAAAATACACCTGACTATAATAATATTACAAAGATAATACAATGAAATGAACTAGAATGTAGTTCTATAGTCATACATATTGACCTACATTTTTCGTTCCAATTTCCGTGAATATAATTACAAAGCCATACTGTAAGCCTTTTGCATTACTACAGAAGAGGTACTTCAGTACTAGAACAGCTACTGTCGCTACTGATTACCTAGGCATGACGTCATGACATGTGCACGATTCTTCCCGTTGCAGAAAACTGACAACAATGAATTGGTCCCATCTAGAAATTTCGAGTTCTCTTCAGAATAACATAATTTTGTATGAACCCATTTCATTTCAAAGGTGTTTGAAAAACCGGGGACCTAATCCCTGACATCTTATGCTAGTGCAGTAAGATGTAAGATGCATTTTAAACTCTACACTTGAGAACCCTACTACAAATCAAGTCCAATCCAGAAGCTTCTACTGTTATATCGTTATCTCGAAGCACGTGTTAGATATTACAACATCATATTTTATTGATTGATTATTTTTTTCTTTTTTTATAGCATTTCATCAACAGCTATGCTTAGCAAATCAGCAAAGTTAGCAAAAAACATCTTAAACAAGTTAGATATAAAGTTCAAAATAAATAAATGATGAAACAGTTGAAAGTTTGCCGGTTCCATCATTTTTTCAACTGTTTCTTAGTATCATTTATTTATTTTGAACTTTATATTTAACTAGATTAAGATGTTTTTGCTAACTTGTGATTAATTGGGGCCCATAACATAAATTATTTATTTTGAACTTTAAATATATTAAGATGTTTTTTTGCTGACGTACGTGAGATAGATTGGCAGTCTTGTTGGGAACTACCAAGACGCCAGCTAGACGCATTGCGTTTTGGCACTGCAATAGTGCATTAGCTTACCGCATAATTGGCATTTTACTCTATGAAGATTTATTAACGTTCCTAATAATGAAATAAACACGGAAAATAATAGGGATTTTACCGCCTAGAAATTTCCTGTTACTACGGACCTAAAAATAACAAAGGTGAAGTGTGGGTGCTACACATCTATCTATAACTGTTATACGTCCCATCTCGGTATAATGTTATCGCGAAAAGATTTTAGATTGGGCTGGCTCACTGGCTGGTAGGTTAATTTAAACAATGCGATGTTATTGACACCAAATAATTAAATCAAATGTTACAGTTTTTAATAAAAAACAAAACAACTCATGTTTTTCATTTGAAAATCGAATGCATATTTACTGTAAAAAAATGTTTACCGAAACAGCAGTTCATTTACCTCTTGCTTCAATACATAATTATTTTCCACCTGTTCATGATTTTTCATTCCAAAACGCATCCATAGCCAACTTTCTGCTTTACTTATAAAATGTTTTCATGGGCCCGAATTTAATAAAAAAACATTTAAACTATAAGCCATTCAAGTTATTATTATCACAGCTTTAAGTTATTCTTACAATGTGTTATACTTATTATTGTCGTTGTCCTGAATTTCAATTATAAAAAAAAGGTTAAATTTTCGTAGCAGAGCAACATTCGCTTAGTTTAAAGAATCATACCAACTGGATGAAACCTAAGGACTCAAGGGCAGAATATGTTATGCATTCTTAGTACTTACTAAGTAATATAGTTACTGCTTTTAGGTTGGGCACCCGTTGTTGTAGTCCATTGAGTTATTATTGGTTATGTACCTACCTATCAAGTTCATAATAATATAATCAGTAGGTAAGTTTTATGAAATAACAAAATTATAAATACTAATAAGTCTGATAGTTACATTTACAACCTCTTTGGTACCAACTTAGTGGCAAATGGGTGAGCATAGAGTAATACATTGTATATTTTATCTACGATTTTAACATAATTTTATTTAGGTTGGTATGTACTATGTAAACAAACGTGTAAGCCGTAACTCCAATCACTGCGTCTAGATGGCGTTACTAGGCGCCCAGCTTGGGCAAAATATCTCTTAATTAATTAGATAATTCTCGTAACGATAATGCTTTTATTCCAAACACGTCACGCGATAATATAGCTAAGGACAATGATAGATATTGGAACACACCCGTGCGTTATATCTACTTAAAATAATTACATTACAATCCGACTAAAAATAGGGTGGTTTATTTTCATGTATTGTGTTAGCAGCTAGCATATTTTTGATTTAGTCGAGTAATGGCGAGGTTGTAGAGTCGCGTTCGTGTGGGGGACTGTGGCGTCAACGGCGTTGGTCACGTTTCGTCGACACGTGATGCATAAGTCCGCTCATGCACGTGTTGCTTATTGCCGTGTGTGGACGCCTCTTAAACTTTCCCTATAATTAGGGAAATTGTGTGTGGAAATTAATATTATGGCTATATCTAGTCCAGTCAGAATTTCCTAGACCAAGCATATCGACTCTGGAAGAACCCATGCCTTTAAATCGATTAGCCAGTCTTGTCATTTCGAGTTGAAAAAGACGCTAGAGTCATTAAATAGAAACTATTATCTCTTTCAACAAACGGTCCTATGTTGATAATGCCAAAATCATTATTTTACCATCAACTTGTATTTATTACTAAAGTGGTAATTATAACCCAGAACTGGCAACTCAGTCGACCGCCCTCTACTGACTGAGCGAGCGCGGTGCCTCGCGCAACGCGCAACGTCTAGAATGCTCTCGGAACCGGTTCGAGTAACTTCGAGAACTCTCCGGTCAGTTTGTTCAACTTCAATCGTCGACGCGGTTCCGTTATCTCACTTTAACAGTAATAAACTCTAACATCAAGGCAATAAGGCTATCTTACTGTGTTTATTTATTTATTTATTTTATTTATTTGGCACTTCAACAATATACACATAGTACACGTTTGTAAAAATTTCTTATTGCTAAAAATGTTCTTAAGAGCCCTATTACAAAAAAATGCGTATGTGCAAGGTTTTCGCCGTCGTAATTGTATACTTTTTGCTGTTTATTACTTAAAAAAATTACATTATAAAGATAGCCCATTTCTTCGTCTTAAACATTAATACAACAGATATTATTTTTTTAATTTAATTATGCAGTAATCATCATTCTGCTGATGTATGATTCAGTAAAAGAGGGGAACAGACCTCGTTTGAGAGCTCTAATTTGTAAAAACTGACTAACACTGCCCATCAAAATATTAGTTTTTGTATTGAATGTATCCTCTACTAACATCATTATAAAATATATTTTTAATATTGACCTTTTATGAGTATAAAAAAAGGTCTGGAATTGATACAAGTTTTAATCAAAATTACCTCAAAACAAGTCAGAATATCTCTGGTATTTGGTATTATTTCAATATTAAGTTTTTACTAAAATAATATTTCACTTTTGCTTTATCCTATAAATTTTTTGTTTTATTTAAAATTGCTATAGTTATTTTGTAATAAATCAAATAAAAGTAGTACTTATTTGACTGCGCCGGGGCGATGCAATCAGATGCGCACGAGCGCTTGTCGAGGTCGGACCTATGTCAGTTTATTTCGTGCGCTAGTGTGCGTAACTAGGCAAGTAAACGCTACGTCAGTGTGTGTGCGTGTGAGCATCTTATAGTAGGATCGCGATTTCTTGATCATTGTGAGTATAATATTATTTTGGTATTGTGTGTTGTAGTAGCACAATTATTTTACTTCTTTTGTATTATACAGATAATTGCGTTTTATTGTAGTTGTGCTATAGTCAATATGGGTAAATATAAATACCAATGCTTAAGGAAACGTAAAAGGCATAACATCGAAAACCTGAGCAAAGCTAGAGAAGCAAGGTATGTATTTAATTTCTTTTTCGTCGATATTTAATTGGTCGTGTTTGTTATGAATTGTCAGGAGAAGGTTCTAATGAAAAAAAAAAGAAAGGACATCCGCTCCCCTCAATACCTACTTTTTCGTCGTGTTCGAGAAAGTTCTTATGAAAGAAAAATAAGAAATTTGCTCATATTTCCTATTTATATTAAAACATACTTATATATTCATAATTTATATTTTTTTATAGAAATAATAAAAAACAGAATCTGGAAAACTTTGAAGCTTCAACATCTAGCAACATCAATGAAACTAAAGACATGGTAAAATAATGAACTTTTCTTAATATAAAATACTTCGTATTGAAAATTTAATTTATTTCATGCTTTTTTAATTTTTTTAGACTTGACAGTGAATACGCAGACTTTGACACTAATGATAATTCAATAATTGAAGAAACAGATATAGAATCGATAGACTACCTGCCGTCTACTAATTGCACACGTGTAGTCGATGAGTCACTTATCTGTAGGTACTATTGGTAGTTACCAAATAAAATGCAGTGCGTGTTCTTTTTTCGCACATACAACCCGTAAATATTGTTTGATATGAATACTTATTTACCTTATTACCATTAATTAGTGCTTAATCCAACAAAAACAAAATATATGCTGTTTGGGACAAAAAAACAATTACATTAATTGCCCGCACTAAACATTACACTTATGGGACAAATAATAGAAAGGGTAGAAGAGTGCCGCAATTTAGGCCTTTATATGGACTCGCATCTGAGATACGAAAACCATGTCGCTAAATCTGTACAAAACTGCTTTTATCGACTCAGTATTTTATATCGGATGAGGCCTTAAATATGTCTCGGAAGAACTGAGAATTCGTTTAGTTGAGTCCCTGGTGTTATCCAAATTAAACTATGCCGACGCGGTATACGGCCCGCGGTTGTTATCCCGAACCGATAGACTGATACAGAGGGTACAAAACGCTTGCGCCCGTTTCTGTTTTAATATTCCACCTCGAAGCCATGTCACTCCGTTCCTGAACGAACATTTTATTATAAAAATGAAGTCGAGACGTAAGTTTCATTTGGCGTGCCTAATGTTTGGTGTTGTTAAGTACAAGGAACCAGCGTATCTACATGATAAGCTTAGCTGGCTATCTCGGAGATATGAGCTAGGTGGCAGGGACCGTTCATTGGTATTGTCTGTACAACCGCATAGAACAACCGCTTTTACAGGTACATTTCGTTACGCAGCATCCAAAGTGTGGAATAACATTCCTCCTCCAATTAGAAATGCCAATGCATTAAGTACGTTCAGACTTCACTTAAAACGATACCTAATCAATGCTCAGCGGGAGATGGGCATGTTAAACGTAAATGTATCTTTTATTTAATGCATAATGTTATGAATTTATTTTGCGTTGTACATACATGCCATAACTATAATTATATTTATGTTTTATTTTTGTCTTCTTTTTTGTCTTTTATTTTGTTTGTATAATTTAATTTTTTATATAAGTAACAGATCTTTGTCATCCGTGTAGTCACTGGGGGATTGGTTGAAAATCAGCGCTAAGCTTCAGTTTGGCATAATGCTGAACCAATTCCCATTTAGGACAACTTTATGCTTTGGGGCATACTGTAAATTATTGTACTTTTTTATTTTTTTTTATTTGTTTTAACTGAATTTATGTGTGTCTCAATGTTTCTGTTGGACCTAAATAAATATTTTCATTTTCATTTTTTTTTTTTCATTTTATCAAAGTTTGTCATCAAGACACTATAGTAAACGACACATATCGACATATTATAATGTATTTATTTTTGTGGATCACACCTACTTTAGCATAATGTTCACGTACTAATATTTACATTATATTAAGTTTCATAATGTTATCAAAAATATACGAAATAAAATAATTTTAATGTATTTCAATTGACTAAATGTTGTAAAACTGATATACCTGTTATTGATAAGGAGCCAATTCTGCAAACTACTAAACTGGTAAACTGAAAAAATACTTTTTATTCTAACAACAAGGCATACTTTACGATTCGTTTACCGTGGAAGTGCCATAGGAAATCATACTACAGCGGATCAAGATTATTTAGTCACTGTTCACGCAACATGTGCATCGAGTAGGTCGTAACTTGCCGCGCGGTCGCAGAAACACCTAATTTGGCGCAACGTAAAAATGTAATAGGGCTCTTAAATGTATATCTATAATAGATGTGCACATCACTCCCTGTAAACATTGTTCAAGGTTACAAAAAAGGAAAAATCTTAATTCTAAAAAAACAGTGACTTAATTTATCTTAACTAATAATATAAATATACAGACCATTTATCATGCTTTATCTAATGAATAATGAATAATCATCTATACATCTGTTTCATGAGCTGATTAATGAGCTGACTTCGGTATAAGTTTGCGCCTGAACTCGTAGAAGCTGTCGTCAAATATGTCAACATCTTCCAAACCTCCACACAGAGTGTTGTATTCGGAACAGATCCGTACTGTCGGATGGGATCCACGGGACAAAATAATGAAAAGCACGTTTTGATAACGGAAAGCGACTAGATGCATTATAAACAATCTGATTGTCGATTGTTCCAGTTAAAAGCCTCGATTGTTCCATGGAAGTCGTTGGTCTCGGTCACAAGAAAAACATGAGTTTAACAGGAAATAACGCCGTTTAAATAGGTATCGCATAGTAGTAACATTGTAACCGAATTGGTTGTGAAGTGATTTGTGAAAATCTTGCCGTGAATAAATTGATTTAAGTTCTTAATTTTCTATTTAGTTTTAGTTACTATCATTGTCATATATTTGCTTCACTTATATATAAGGTTACCTTAATTCTTGAAATAAATATAAATAAGAAAGGTTTATAGGCATGCTGTTTGTTTGATACACTATCACATTACAGCCAAACCGCTTAATCAATCCTAATGATTTTTTTTATGCTGGAGATAGGATAGTGAGAGTGAGTTGTAGCTATGTCAGGCAGAACAAAAGCTTATTTTTATAGTTCTGGTTTTATTTTTGTAGCTGCGAGCTTTGTGAATAAAATTGATTTACCGGATTTCGATATATTTAATACAAGTCCATCGTTTTGCATTCGTAACTGGCTGGCTAACCAAAATGGTTCAAACCTGTTATTGTTTTAAAATGAATAATTTCATTAAAAATTATCTCCACTCACTTAATATTTATTTTATATGCGAAATCTCGTTAATGTTTTTAGTTATTCGATGCGTAATTTATATAGATATATACGATACTGTGCGTTTACCTAATAAAATAGTTTTATTAATGTACGTAACAAAAGCAGCTGATATTACCTAATAGACCAGTTAATAAAATGATATACCCAAACATAAGTGTATAAAATTTGAGAATGGTTTATGAATATTCACTGCACCCGCTTTATTAAATGACTCATATAGCATAACAAAATAGGTACCTATTCTGTAAAACGGTCTAGACTTAAAATATTTCGATGGTTCTAGACCATTTTATGAAGAAGGTCATTGATATAGTTACCCAGGCGATATTAAGTACAAGTTAGAGTCTACTGTTATGTCTCCAGCCAAATGTAAAGTAAACTTAAGGCAAAAGTAGCTAGGTATCATTTCATCCTTTCAGGGGTGTGCGCCAGAAAACTCCCCACGTGCCCTTTGACTGCTGGTGGATTACGGCAGTTGAAGGGACGCGCACCCCGTGCCGTGAGATGTTGTTCACCCGAGGTTATCGTTGCGTGGGGCAGCGGTGATTCTGGGGGAAAACCATGTCCCGTGACGAATTCTGGCATGGCAGCCCAACGCGCGTTCCTCTAATCAGCAGAGGGCTTAGTGGGACTACTGCGCTACTGGCTACTGCGCGCTGAGTGCTTCTCAACACCACCACCAAGTGAGGTCGCGGGTAGAGTGATAGGGGTTTAGTCCACTACCTGCATGACTACAGAGACGGGGTGACTCTTTCGTGTGCAAGGAGTTGCCTTCGCAGAGAGGGACTGATCGGTGCCATGAATGGCATCGGCAATGTGGCATCGGTTACCCCGCTCTCGCTCGAGGCCCCCGCAGCTTGCGGGTATAGCTGCGGTGGTCGCTGATGACGTATTCACGGTTCCGGCGGCCACCAACGAGCGGCTCGAGTCGTTACTCTGTGGCTCGAGGGCACGCGGCGGTGGTTTTAGTGGGTGCGGGCCCCACATACCCACACCGTACCCCCTAACGGTGTGGTATACGGTCAGGTATTTGCACCGCTATTAAAAACATCTTAAATCTTAGAATTAAGTTTCTGTAGCAACATCACTAAAGCCATATATTCACTTAACAAAGTTAAAATAGCACCAATGCTTACCTTCATTACTCATTGTGTGCCCTGCCCGTACTTAAGAAATAAGAAGATAAATAAGTTTAGGTATTCTGACTCGGTAATGAAATAAGCCAATGAGTTTATTGAACTATTTGCTCTTTCAGTGGATATCTAACAATTACCGTCATTGTTACATGCATTAGGAACGCTAAACATCTAGATTTAATGTAAATGATTGCATTATATATCATAACTTTTTTAAACTATTCTACGACATTTTACATTAAATAAAGTGTCTACATATCAATTCAGTCATTCATTGTTTTTGTTTAAAATTAGAACAAGCAAGAAAGTTGTCTGTTTGAAAACAGACAGACGCGTTCTTATTTTGTGAAAAGCTTTTACTAAACAAAACAATATTTAATTGTAATGGTGTTGTGACGTCAATTAGTTTAAGGTCACCAGAGTCAACCGCTTCTTCAATAGCTATTATAAAAATATACATAGAAGAGATTGAACAATCAGTATTTCGCTTCCTTATGTAAGCATTTACTGTTCAAATCGGTCTTACTACTAACTTCTTATTACTACTAACTCAAAAAGTAAAAAAAAAGCTTTTAGTTTATGTTTACCTACATTTTGATAAGGTATCCTATATTTTACTATCTATGGATCAGACAACATGCCTATTGAGATGACTTCTGTTAGGGATGGTTTAGAAATATAAAACACTAGCGACCCGCCCCGGCTTCGCACGGGTACAATGCTGATACTAAATACACTACAGAAAAACTGTGAACGATGTATATAAAAACACAGCGGCCCGCTCCGGATTCGCACGGGTATATAATATATAAGTAGCCTATGTCACTCACTGAAAAAATTATTAAAATCGATCCCGTAGTTTGATTTATTCATTACTGCCCGTGGCCCGCACGCGTTAAATTTGGAGTAAAACAATTCCCCATTTCTATGCATGTATTATACATAAAAACCTTCCTCTTGAATCACTCTATCTATTGGAAAAAACCGCATCAAAATCCGTTGCGTACTTTTGAAGATTTAAGTGCACATAGGGACAGAAAAGGCGACTTTGTTTTATACTATGTAGTGATGATAGTGATATTGCACAGAACCAAAGTGCTAACTACCAGTGAAGTTTACGCATGCCTTGAACCTTAGGGTGATAATTATTTTGCGTAGCAACGCTCTCGTAGCGCGGTGTAAAATGTTCCTTATTACACAGATACGCTTCACGGGAATATTTTAAAAAGTAAGCATGCGGAATCGTTTCTGATCCATCATCTGAACCATCTTTATACAGGTCATTAGAACTTTTTTAAATAGTACGTCATAATCAGCGGATAGTTGGATGACTAAACCTCACACAACACGGTTAACAGAATATTTCATGTGAATGGCTGGAGTTCGCAGTATTGATCGGCATTCGACAAATACGTGGGTAGTGCACGCGGGGAATCTGCCCGTAAATACATAACTGTACTACGTTTGTGTTACACCTGTGTTGCACTTTCTCATCACTTGATTCTTTTTAAGCCGCTTTCAACTGCGCTGGTGTTGTGGGTTCGATCCCCACATGGGACAAATCTTTGTGTGATTCGCAAATATTTCTTCTGACTCTGGGTGTGCTTTGTGTATGTGTGAAATGTGTCGTGTGTGTTATTCCTAGTGCGGGCGTTTTAAACAAAAATATGATGCAGCTAAATATTTATATTTCATGTATATCAACCCAAAGGCTAGGTAGGTCACACATTATCTTGGTTATACTTGCCCGTGATTCACGGATGGCAATAGGTAGACAACTTAACGGATGTTTGAGACATATAAGAAGACATAGTAGGAACGGAGACAGTGATAGTAAGTATAATATATATTCTATAACACTTTATCTTAACAGACCCAATCTCAATTCCATAACCCAGAAATATGTATTAAATATCAGACGAAACAGTTATATACAAACTGTTTATAAATGGATGATAGAATATAAAATAAACATTGTTTTGACCTCGAATTGCACGAAACATCCGTGTTTTGGATGCCGAGAACAGCACTCACCAGACAGACAGACAGCATAAGTGCGACGGACTTTACGGACTATTTATAATTACCAAAAGGCGAGGTAAATGTAATAAATTTAGGTGTAGTATAGTTAATTCACCTGGGTTAAATCACCTGGGTGCTTCAACAATACTAATAGTTGCCTTTATTCACCGGGTGAATTAACTATACGAAAAAAGTCGACTTTATTCACCTTATCACATTTATCGTGCCTTTATCGATGATTATAAAAAAATAGCCAGTACTACAGTATTTTCAAAATAACGTATGCTAAGCATCTTCATGATCAATCCAGCAATAGAGGAGATGTCTTTAAATTTTGGTCGTTCTTCTTCTTCGTCGTGTCGATGGCTGAGTCAAATTTGATTGGTCCAATAAGGGGTCACTGTTATAGCGCTCTCGTCGGCGTTAATGAGCGCCTCTCTTGTGCAGGTGGTAGGGCATTTTGGACAGTCAGTAAGGTGGTCAAGGTTTTGACTATAAGTAGTCTAGGTTAGGTTTGATTGTGACCAGCAACGCACGAGCCGAGCGAGAGTTTCCTCCATCAAGATTTTTAATACAAGCTGTTCCATCAGATATTTGATATTATGATTATTTACGTACGTATTTATCCCACAAGGTCTACAAATCACTGACAAGAAGGTTGACGTCGGTCAATGTTAATTTTTCACAACATTCGTCTGCGGCTATGGTGTGGTATCAATTGGCATCACGCCAAGCTTATCTGATGTTTTTGTAGCAATCGTAAGGTAAATTGTTGAATTAAAATTAAAGTAAGTTTTCGACCACTTATCACTGATCACATTTAAAGCGGCTGTATTTATATAGTCATTGCTCGCATTATTTTTCACAATTTGAAACGTATTCAGGCCAATAGATACCTAAGCTAAACTACGATTAACTAAGTTAGATTGGCTTATTATGTTAAAAACGGTACACTTTCAGTGAGACTTTGCTGTCCGTCTGCCACCAGGCTGTATCTCATGAAACGTGTTAGCTAGACAGTTAAAATTTTCCCAGATTATGTAAAACTGTTGCCGCTATAGCAACAAATACTGAAATCCGAATATAATAAACATTTATTTTTAAACGGGGAGAGGGCTCCCATACAACTATCGTGATTGTCTGCTCGTTTCAGCTTGGTATTGATAACGGTAACATGTAGAGGCTTGAAATATTCAGTAACATATTATATCAACTTTAAAAAAAAAATGAAATTACATGATTTTTCCCGTTTTATCGATCATGGTACGGAACCGACTCGCACTTGGCCGGGTTTTTCATACTTGTATTTTATTCTTACATTGTGCTTGCATGCAGACTTTCACAAGAATGAAAAATACCGATTGGTCTTATGCCTAATCGTTATAATAAAGAACCAGTTCTGATGATCGCGATCATTACCCTGCAGCCGTGCAATCCTTCGTCCCATGAATCAACCACGTCAAACGTTACTTCGTCCAAAACGAACTGAAATGAATGACGTGATGACCTTTAGCTACTTATTTAAGAATATTCTTGGCATTGTCATTCAGACGCACACTTTCTGTTAATATTATTTTACGTTTCAGGAAGAAAACCGACTTTAGTTCCGCTCACATATTTTATATGTAAATAGATGTTTGTGGTTTCGCTACTCCTATTGGAATATACCTACCCAAGTATGTAGTAAATCTTTTATAGGCTTTTCAAAATAGCGTATAGAAAAAAAACAACTTCAATAACAAAAAATGCACTTAAAAGTAAGAAATACTTAAGTAATATTCTACGTATTTAAGATACATTTTTATGCTTAAACCTGACTTTTGTTTGGAAGGGAATCATCTGTTGTATATCTTATTCTGTGCCGCTCCACTACTGGCTGCAGCGCTGCCAGAGTCACATTTTTTAACAACCTCACTATTAGGGTTAAAGGTGATATAGTACCAAAATCGTTCGAAGTCGATCAGCGCAGTGGTGGGCTTTATTCTCCCTGGCCCAAAATAAACAAACAATGAAGAAAGTGAAATTAGTAACCATAAAACACTGGTATATGATATGACAATGTGATAAGATGATGAGTGATGATGATAATTAAATGTACTGTTCGACTCTGGCCTACGTCCGAATCGTCTGAATAGATTCAAATGTCAATTTAAATAGCTAATTGCAACTTGCGCATTCGTGTTGATCTCTGATGACAGACGTCATCTTCATCAATGGCATTTGGTCGTGAACGTGTGCATTTCTCCAGAAAGCGGGGGCGTGTGGGCGCCGGGAGTATTTTTACTCTGTGACGTCACACCTCGGCCTCCGCACATGATCGTAGACGTGAAATTAACGTTGGAGACAGTGGAAATAACGGGATTGATGTGGCGTACTTCGGAAGCTTAAAGAGTAGCAAATTAAAAGAGGCTAAGGAATTGCGCGTGAAAATCTCAGAATGAGGTGCTCGTCAAGTCAACTATCGAAAAAAGGTAATTGACGCCGAATTTGAAATGCAAGACGTGTCTCGCCGCGCCGGTCTAAAACCACCTTTTGACAGGCAGTGTCATAGCATAAGTATGATAAGTTTCTTCAGTATGATAAAAGAATAAAACACTCGACCTCAATATCGAAAAGAATGTCATTAATTTTATTACTTAAAACAGAAGTTTGACAACAAAGTCACAAACAATTTGTGTATTATGCATTTGTGCAACTACAACTGATAAATTTTATTTTATTTCGTCGTCACTTAAATCACAAGAAGGGTGACAACTTAAAAATTCAGTTTTTATGCCAACAGATGCTGATGGTGCAGGGCTTGTAATACACACAGTATTTTCATTTGATTCATCCTCGTGTTTGTTCAATATGTTCCAATTATATGCTATACTTGTTAGTTTGGCTTCCTGTTCTGCAGTATTTCTGTCCATTGTTTGATTATGAGTAATTGATGCAGCGCTAAACGAGCGGTCTACGGTAGTAGAAGTGCAAGGTGCTGTGAGTATGCGTATAGCAACTTTACTTAATGAAGTTGTTCTACAAATACCTTGCCACCATATTGTTGCGCTCATATCGTCGATGTTTGTCCATATAATTCGCTTACTCCAAAAGCCACCTTTTGCTTTGTAACATGCCAGATCTGGCATGACATTTAGACCCATACTTTGTCCTACTTCACTTATATATTCCATGGCAACGATTTCCTGATCTTGATCAAGTTCGATTCCTTGGGTTGAGGGATCTAATAAGTATGCAGCAAAATGGATGGGTTTCAAGCACATTTCGATCGTCTCGTCGATATTCGACATAATTTCATGTTTTTTATCGTCTTCTATAACAGTGATTTCTGCCATTTTAAACTCAAATTGAGATTTTATATTTCTTAGCGTTAAAAACACTTTGTTAATATTGCTTGCATTACTTTCTAGTTGTATTATTGCCTCAAAAATTGGTTCCATAATCAGTTTACATTGCTCAATCAAGTCCCAAAAAGTTGTGTCTAATAATACTGCCTTATTTTCCGCTAATAAACGTTTAGCGTTTTTGTGTCGCATGGTAACTTCAAGTTTTCACCAGATTTTTTTTCTTGTACTATTTCTGCTAGTAAGGAAGATAAAAGCTGACTTTTCTTAATAGTTTTAATTATGTTAATTGACATTTCTGTACAAGCATTTATTTCCTCAATTGAGACTATATTTTTGCATAACAAATTTAATGTGTGTGCAGCACAATTAAGGAATGTTATATTAGGGTGAGCATCTTTTACGAGATTAAAAGCTTTTTGCATGATAATTGTATTATCGCCAATGATAGTACAAAATTTCTTTGCCTCATACTCCGACACGACATCTGAAATTTGTTGACATATGTAATGACCGGAATGTAGATTTTCTGACGCCTCAAAGCTTTTAACATACACAGGTTCAGGTATCGCTATCAAGATGTTAATAATACCCTCATTTCTAGAATTTGACCAACCATCGAGCATTAAATGTAAACATGGCTGTGATCTGATATTTTCTTTTATTTGGTGATGCATCTGCACATAAGTTCTGTCTAAAAGAGTAGTAGAAATGTCTTTTCTGGAGGGTAAGGTAAATGACGGTTGAGCTTCTTTAAAGAAGTTAATCCAAAGAGGGTGTTCCACTATTGAAAGAGGTGTTCGTGACACATAAATAGCTTTAGCCAGTAAGGATTGTAATTTTTCCTCCTCAGTCATGGATACTAGAGATGAACTGATATCAATTGTTGCACCTACTTCAGAATCATGTACTGCATTTGGTACCAAAATCACGCGGCCAGGTTCCATATTATCATTCTCTTCCACAATCATGATACATTCATTAGTGATGCGAGATAGTCTACTCTTATGTGTTTGTTGCTGATCTATCTCTTGTCTAAAGTTATCGGGGCAACCCTCACAATTTTTTATCAAATGTCCAGCCATTTTGGTAATGTTGGCATGTACGTATTTCTTCCCACAATACTTGCAGGTAACAGATTTGTTTTCCGTTTTTATATAGTGTCTCCATACTAATTGGTTTCTTGGTCTCATGTTGCCCTAAAACAAGAAATAGTAGGAACATAATGATAGTGAAGTATGCTGTGTTGAAAATTTGCAGCCCAGGCGACATTTTCTGTGGAACCTTAGATGGTAACTGGTAGACATGACAACTGATCTCGAGATAAAAAAACAATATGAATACCTTCAAAATATGGGCAAATAGAATACAATGGCAAGAATTTTAGTTACTTACTTTAATTTTAACTCATTTAATGATCACTCAGTTTCATGGGCAAGTCTATTTTTTAAGTACGAAATATTTTATCAGTGAATAAACGCACAATTAATAACACTTTTCGTTATAATAATACGATTTCATAACTTCGCATTCAAAGCACGAAAGAGTGACTGAATTTTAAATTGTATTTTCTCAGGAAGTTCAAGTAACACCAAAGTAATTCTTTCAATGATGTTTCTATAACGACAGTTATTTTAATAAATAACACGCATAAATAAAAATTAGTCGTCTTGTCTATTTTTTTATTAGTTATGAAGCGAACACTCTTTTGGTAATAGATGGAATCTGATACACATCATTTGGAAGTTAGAAAGTATAACGAAATATATAATTAGTTTGACGTCACTAACTGCACAGCAGGTATTTTGCTTTTTAAGTCTTTTCTGTAGATACGCATTTTAAAGGGGGTTATTAAGTCAATGTAATGCGTCATTTTGGAACTAGGGCCATATTGAATTTAGCTTGACTTCACTAACATTATTGTTCCTCACGTAGTTCAAGTACAAGACTTGACCTATTTTATTTGAAATAATAAGGGCGTTTGAAAGAAAAATGTAATCCGCTATTTTGGATCGGCCGCCATTATAGGAATCGAAGCAAAATTAGTCATTGTATATTATCACACACAATATAAAACTTCAGTACAGGCAAAGAATAAAGTACAGGTACAGTCGCGACCAAAAGTCCATAAGCAATCTCAAAAGGCAATAGTTTGAAGTGTAGTTTGACTTACGACCTTCTATTTCCAAGAAATAGATACATGTTGTTAACAAATAATTGTAGTTCATAATTTCAACCACAATGTAAGTGACAAGATGGCCGAGCGGTTAAGGCATGCAGTTAGATGCGTTTATCAATTCACCGCAGGTTCAAATCTCACTTGGTTACTTTTATACTTTTTGAAGTTTTTACTCGATTAGAAGAAATGGGACAGAAATATAGTATTCTTTATCTTGTTCACTTTGTTCACACATTTGTAAATATATAGAAAATGTATGGGGTTTGATGGTGCAAAGGTGGGAGTCACGGGATGAAAGGTGTATACAACAGTTAAAAACCCTTTGCATGGAAGTGTGGGAAAACTTAAGAGGAACCAGTATACCTATGTGCTAATATTGTAGGGTCCATGCGCAAACGTCTACTTGACTGCATTGAAAATAATGGGGGTTATACGAAATATTAATAATGTTATAATTATTTAAGATTAATTTAAGATGTTTTAGTTTTACTAATAAGACGCTGTAACTGAATATTAGCACTTCTGTAAATATTTAATGATCTTCAATGGAGGTTTAGTTTCCTTCTTCTTTTCGTCAAGACAAACTGTAACCTCAATACATTTATTGTGACGTTACATTAAAAAAAACATCTTCATAAAGTGTAAATCATAATATTAGTCTTCAATAAACGCTGCTGTATACCAATACCTATTATAAGTGGGTATCAACAATTATATTTTTGTTATTAGAACATCCTGTCCTTATTGTCATTGTGAATCAATTTAGTAATATTTGTATTATCAATCTTATGAATTGACTAAGTGGGTTACAATAAAAAATCTTATAAACGGTTACAAGGGAACTTTTTTATTTAGGTAGGAATGTGACGTCACAATTCTCTTTAAAATGTATTAATTGTATAAATAAATAAAACGAATAAACATTTTTACCATCATTCAACATAACTTTTTTATTTCTACCTTACAACAATGACAATAAAAAAAAACGTAAGTAGTTTAATAATAATAACATATTTAATTTATTAGTAATTATACTAATCAAATATCTTATAAACGGTTACAAGGGAACTTTTTTTTATTTAGGTAGGAATGTGACGTCACAATGCTCTTAAAAGTTTATTAATTGTATAAATAAATAAAACGAATAAACATTGTTATCATCATTCAGCGTGACTTTTTTTATTTCTACCTTACAACAATGAAAATAAAAATAAAAAATTACGTAAATAGTTAAATAATAATAAGATATTTAACTTATTAGTTATTATATCAATATGTAACTATTTATGTATTGTATACATGTATTGTATCGCAATTTAAGCATGAATACCTAACAAGTTTGTGCTTAAAATGTTACAAATATTATTATGATTTCGTAAAAACAAAATACAACCACAAATCAACTAAGCTTCAAACTTAGATTTAGTTGATCGTGATCCCAATGTTTACCCGATATAGCTACCTGCTCATGATAGATAGATGCGTATTCAAAGAACCGGTCGCCACTGTGACGCGTTTAGTACGAATGCGACAACATTTCATTAGTGTGTGTTATCTTATAAACTGCTAAACACGCACGCGACTTCGTTAGTGTGTGTACTGGCTGTATCGGGCTCGTACCGTTCATAGCAATGTAATCCTTAGCGTGCCTATGGACTTTTGAGCGTTTACTGTACCTAAAGTAATACAAAACAAAATACGCCAACTTGAAAAGGTGGCGTATTTGCGGCATGACGTCACGCGCTTGTTGGCGGGCCGCGCGAGAATATGATTATATCTTAGTTAATTTTGAAGATATTTCATGTGTATTGCTTATCTGAAAGTTATTATTATAATATGTATTATTGATTTTCGTAAAATAAGAAAATTCCAGATTCAATGAACATCTGAGTACCTACTGTTTGTTACCCACAAAAAATCAAATTAGGCAACTAAATGTAAGTTTAATTTAATGCATAATAATATTTATGATGCAGAATTGATATCAATATTTTTCTCATAATTAGTTTTTTTTTTTGTATTATAATTATGAACCATAGTAAGAGAAAGACTTACATAGAGGTAAGCCTATTTCTTTCATAAATACCCACACCGAAAACAGTAGTATTGTTCTACTGTTTACATACAATAACTGGTTTTATCCCCCAAATATTGTAATAAAAAAATAATTCTTGGCTGCACAAAGATTTCATACATAATATTATGTTTAATGAGTGTTATGTTAAATTATTTAGATTTTTGAAGTGACTTATGTACTGATGTGTGAAAACATAATTATAATGAAGATTTTCTTGCAAGTGGGTTGCTTTTATTCATGTACTTTTATGAATCACTGGTAAGGGGCTTTGTCATGATGCCATTCGCTTGAATTTATTATTAATTTTGTTATAGAAATCTCATAATAATTGAGGAAAATTTACTATCAGAAAACTAATGCCTAGCGGGATCACCCTACTCCACACAAATTTTATATCTCAAATTCTTTCTTATAATTACTTAACACTGCTCTATTAAATTATTAATTATTTAGTTATCTGGTACCGGTTCTACACAGTGCGGTTCTTGTCCCGTTCTAGAACCAGGCATAAAAAATTCAGAACTGGACCCATATCCGGCCTAGAATAATTTCACTGACATTATTTATTTAATTATTTTAATAGTATTTCCTTTATTCAAATCAAAAGTTACATTTTTAAATACAAAGTGGGATACTATTTATATTTTTATTTATATATATATATTTTTTATTAAAGAAATTAATATAGTTTTTTTGTAAAAAGATATTTAAAAAATTTAAAATATAGTATCCCACCAACATCAGATGCAAGGTCCCACTAAATTTAATTTTTAATATTTTTATTTATATATTGATATCAATCAACATTTATTTATTTAAACAGAACAAGTTTGTTATTTGTAAAGTATTGTAAATTAACTTTAATAACTATATTTTCTTTAAAATTGTATTTGGGGTTGGTTCTGGTTTGCAAGTAGGTCCAATTATAGGTACAGGTACAAAATAGTTAATAGTTCCTTTAACTTCCAAAGCACCCGAAACTTACCGGCATTTTCATCTTTAGTATTATACCTAAGTAAGTACTTGTGGTTTTGTGCCAGGGTCTTTAAGGTTATGACGGCAATGGTCAGAGCAATAAGGCAACCGGAGGAGTCATTGTCAAGCGTCCTCTGATGCCTAATGTGGAAGTTAGTTGTCAAATTACAGCAATGTACCCTGCATGCAACCCCGCCAGTTTTGGAAGACTTTTTAGCTTAGATACTTGTGTCCATATTGGTTTCTTAGTCTGAGCGGTTACGATAACTTTTTTGGAAAATGTAAGAGCTCCTTCTGTGATTGTGATACATTTCTCACTGTTAAAAACTAGTAAGTTCAGTGATTAAGAAAATGTAATCGGATAGAGAAGTAGTAGCTGTTTTTATGTACTTACTTGCAATCTATTGGCGTGTTAGTGAATCCAGTTCACAAGAAAATCGTAGTTTATTTTGTTTAGGCCGGTCCGTTACTTCAATTTTAGTGGGAACCAGATCACAAACTAATACCTAATCGTAGGTTTAAACCTGTTTAAACACAGTAAAATTTCCCAAAACACCCGAGGTGTAATGAAATAAAAGCCAGTGCCAGTTCAGTTGTCAGTTGACGGACGGGAAAGGGGGGCCTCAAAGCGTAGCGGGCGGCGAGGAAGGGAAGGAAAGCGTTGTCTTTACGGCTCAGCGGGCTCAGTGTTGCCAGTTTAGCATAGCGCGAAGCCGCGTATCATTGTTTTATTTTTGCGGCACACCTTGATGACCACGGCACAACCTATTTGTATATGGAACACTATCTTAGACCTCTACATCTTCTGTACTGTACATGTTTGCATGTTGCTGCTGTTTTGTTAATCTACTTATTGTGAAGTATTTCAAGCATTTATTAATGTTACGGTAAATGAGATAAATTGACAAAATATTTATAATTACAATGTGATAAAATATGCTAAATGTGACA
This sequence comes from Hypena proboscidalis, assembly GCA_905147285.1. Taxonomy (NCBI): domain Eukaryota; kingdom Metazoa; phylum Arthropoda; class Insecta; order Lepidoptera; family Erebidae; genus Hypena; species Hypena proboscidalis. The sequence goes on from LR990127.1 coordinate 1,349,779, forward strand.
AACAAGATTGAAATTTTCGCTTTTGCGGGTAGTTTATTTTGTCAATCATGTCTTGATAAGCGTTTCGATTCTAGTCACAAGCAAACGTAACATACTAAGGTATACGACAAAATATTAAAACCTCCTCTATTGCTCGATTGATCAGAAAGACACTTAGGGTCGACACGACACACACCAAAAGTGCGTCGAAACGCAGCGAATCGAAGCGCAGTTTCAGTGTCATATGAATTTTAACTTTATTTTCATTACTATAATACTTATTATCGCATGAGAAACTCAAACGAGTCGCGCGGATGCCCGCGGCGCCGCGCCGCGGGAATCCGGCGAATTCCATAGTAGTAGTAGCGTAGAGTTTCTCATGCGATAATAAGTATTATAGTAATGAAAATAAAGTTAAAATTCATATGACACTGAAACTGCGCTTCGCTTCGACGCGCTTTTGGTTTGTGTCGACCCTTAGCTTACCTACGTTATTTTTGAAAATGTATTGCATTTATTGGTGCTGTGGTATTTTTTTTAATAATCACAGATAAAGGCACGATAGCTGTGATTAATTTATTACTTTTACCTCGCCGTTTGGTTTTTATTAATAATTTTCAATTTATCACATTTACCGTAACATTTACACTAAAGTAGGTACATATTTAAATCCCAGAGACTAACATGACAGGTACGAATTATTCGTAGCATGACAGCAAGAACAATGCCTTGCGGTCACAGATATAGATCTACATAGATAACGCAGATGCATGTACTTCGCGTGTCTCAACCCCGACCAAGCGTCGAGGTTGGTCGCCTCTAACTTCAGTCCACGCGCGTCTTTTGTCAAAGAAAATCATAGCGGACGGCTCCAGTTGAACGTACTGGGCGGATTGGCATCGGCGGCATCGGTGTCTTTGAATCGGTTTGGATTTCCCGTCACTAAATTTCGGCTGTGACGTCACAAAAGGTATTAAAAGTCGGCACGCTTGGTTTCAATACAAATCGTGATACTTGTGTTATCTATGTAGATCTATATCTGTGCTTGCGGTCAATCTATTGTACTTGCTGTCAAATTAGTACCCGGACTTGAAAAAAATAACTAATAAAATGAATGTATTCTTGATTAGAAATAGTTAAAAAAATTATGGGAACGCTTTAATATACACTAACCTAAGCTAGCCAGGACCCTAAATATGTAGGTATGTAACGTAATTTCATGTAGAGGTCGCAGGTTCAAAACTTGCCGGTCACATAATTTTTCAACTGTATTCATATTCATATGAAGCAGCATTGGGAAGAGAACCAGCTCCAAGAATCTATAACAGAGCTCTCATTACATTAAAAAATCAAGGCCTGCATTCAAGCCAGCTTATAATTTATAAGTTTTTCAACTGTTTATTTGATCAAAGATATTCTATAGATGTACAAATATAAGTACACGAATATATATTTTTTAACGAACCAAGCGTTTTTTATTTTATTACGAAATTAGTAAAACATTTAAATGTAGTAGAACTATTTTTAAATCTAATTAGTTCGACGGTCGAACAAATAAGGAAAAAAAATCTCACTAGTTCGACGGTTGAACAAATGAGAAAAAAAAAATCTCACTAGTTCGACGGTCGGACAAATGAGAAAAAAAAATCTCACTAGTTCGACGATCGAACTAATGAATCGAACTAGTGGGAATAAACGCGAGAGCGGGGCGTATAGTAGTTATTCCCACATGTATCTAATCTCGGTAACTTCTACGGCTACGTGAGGAACGGTTGTATTAACGCGCTGCACGTGCGCCGTCTAAACTTGACATTATATCACATTACGTTACCTACGTAACTTTCGAGAACTTCCAATGCTTCAATAAAACAAAAATATTTATTTAGATATTTTTTATTTATTAGGCATTTTTAACAGCAATTATAAGTGATAAGTTAAATGTCACTTTCACAACTACACAACAATACAACTTGAACCTTTCTTGTTCCGAAACCAAGTTTGCAGAACCTACAAACTATATTTCTAAAACATTTCTTTCGTAATTGCCAATTCAAAGTTTCTACTGAAACCTAAAACTTACAATTACTGTCATTACATTCATATTTACAGCACAAATTATTTACAACTTAATTAAAATTAAATACAACATCAGTCTCACATGGATCTCCGTACTAAAACGCATGGAGCCTACCCAATCATTAAGTTTGGCTAGCCATTCACACACAGTCAATAACATAATTAGGCAACATAATGAGTAAACCCTACTCTAGAAGAGAGTCTCACCAGTAGGTTTGAGCATATTATCTAGAAGGTTCTGACAGATCTTACTAGGAACCTATAGCTAAAGCTCTTGAATACCAAAACAAGATTGAAACATATTTTGTGTTTCGGTAATTACAATAAATATACCTTACTACCATAACAAATAACTCATTACACATAAGAGCCATCATATCTAAAGGGCTTGACAGAGTCATACCAAAGGCCTAATCAGTATGGCTCTCCCAGGCACCCACATCTGAAATTAAGCAAATCCTGTCAGAACCAACCTAATCCATACACTTAAATCTGTTTGAATGAGATATCCAGTCTGAATTTAATTGGATAGTGTGTCCATGAGGATTTCCTTCACATTGGTGGAGAGACGGTCAGGGAACTTGATGTCAAATGCAACAAGCAAGTCTCCTTTCCTCGTTGGCTCCTTGGGTAGTGGTAGTCCATAACCAGGGAACCTCTTAACTGTATGCGGTTTAACAACCTCAGCTTGAAGATTGACAGTTAGCTTCTCTCCTGACATGGTAGGTACTTCAATGATTGTGCCACAAAGTGCCTGTAACAAATAAAAAAACATTGTTATTGTTGATGACTAGGTTAATTGGTAAGTCAACTAATGTAAATGTGAAAGTGAATAATGAACTGCACAACTAACGTGTAACATGTTACTGAATAAAAATTCATTTCAAAGTGCAAGTTTAATTTTATTTTGGAACCAGTGCAATGATAGTCTAAGAGGGAAAATTATAGGTAGGTACTTGTTAAGACTGCTCGAGTTTTATTCTAGAATCAAAGTTAAAATCAAGTACATTGTTTTGTTTATCTCTCACATAAATAAACAATGGTTGCAGTAAATACAACAATAACAGTAATTAGAATGAAATGCTTACCTGTTTTAATGAAATCTTGGCTGTGTATCTGATGTCACTGCCTTCTCTCTTAAATAATGAGTGAGGCTTGTCTCTGATGATGAACACTATGTCTGCTGGGATCTTGTTGCGGCCCTGATCACCCTCCTTCTGGAACGTAATCTTCGTGCCTGCCTTCCAGCCAGGTTTCACATGAATAGTCAACACTTTGTCTTCCTTTTTCGACGTGCCATCAGGTTGTAACACACGACGCGAAATTTTCATCTTCTTAACACAACCACGAGCGATGTCCTCCAATGACACGTACAAGTCGTGCTCTATGGGCGGGTCCTGGGTCTTCTCCTTCCTACTCGGTGATCCGTGGAAGTTGAAACTGTGACTGCGGAAAGCACCTCCGGGACCTCCTCGGTTAGCTGTGCCCATGCCCATGTTAGCGAACGGATCCATGTCGACGTCCATTTCGCGATCGAAGAACATTGGACCTCCACCCCCACCGTTTAGGTCGAAGAAAGCCTGGAAAGGACTCGCAGAACCGAAGAACTGTGCGAACGTCGCCCTCGGATCTCCGTGGTATGTGTACGAGTACGACTGGCCGCCACCAGGCCCATTTTGAGATCCCATACCTCCTTTGAGACCCTCCTCGCCATGAGTATCGTAGATCTCACGTTTCTTCTTGTCTGACAACACCTCGTAAGCCTCAGCCACTTCCTTGAACCTCTCCTCGGCACCAGCTGCCTTGTTTTTGTCCGGATGGTACTTCAGTGCTAGCTTACGGTACGCTTTCTTTATTTCGTCATCAGACGCGCCTTTTGATATTCCTAATATTTTATAATAATCTTTACCCATTGTGAAGACTTATCCTAGAACAATAAAAAAATCCCGTTAGCCTTCGCACCTCTGACACCATTTTAGGAGATGTGGAACGATCATCCTGCACTACATTTAATATAGATTTTTCCAGAATTAAAGAAGAAAAATCACATCACATGGACAAAAATAACACAGTTTGTCTAAAATCATCTAAAACACTTACCTAGTCACAGAATTCTCGTAATACAGTCCAAATAGCAGGAATACGCTATAATTTATAATTTCACACACAACACGACTTAACACCTCACAGCAGCAAATTCACGTTTGAATGAAACGCAGCACCTCCGTTGCGCCAAAATATATACAATAAAACATCTAGAACATTCTAGGGCCTTCACCCTCGCTGTAAGCGAGACAAAACACTAAGGTTTTTAGTTCATACAACGCTAGACAGAAAGAGATGAAAATAAATTTCATTGTTCAGAATTACAAGAAAGTCGTGGAACTCACGTCATTTATCACGTTCTGATTGAAGGAATCGAAAACAGTGCGTTCTCTATGGCGAATTATTTCGGCAACGCGATCATTCTAGCAAATGGACTAGATTAACGACCTTTTATGAATGCTCATTTATTGATTAAAATATCACTTTTAGCATTTCGATTGGTTATAGATACACGTTTCGTAAACTCAATCAGTCAGTCAGTTAGTTTTCATAGTTTTTGTAAATAAAAAATGTTTTTATGAATTTACCCATAATATCAAATTAAGTCACAATGAGAGTTGGGTAACTTTGAATCATATTTAACATTTAACTGATAAAGTTTGGACAACGATACAAGTCATAGAATAATAATTTATCAAAGAAGGTGCCGCCAAAAATTGACAATGACATTTTGTTCGTGAAATGTGGTGGATGAGGTTTATTAATATAAATATTTAAGAAAATGCCACTTGTATGTACTTGCAATCTTCTCTTCTTCTCCTCTTCATCTTAATTGATAGCCATATAAACGTTTAATTTATAGTGTTACTTTATATTAACGAAAGTAACTGTGTCTATAATAATAATAATATGTTACGCTTTTACGGCTAAACAACTGAACCGATCGCGCGATCTTGAGCAAAATTTGTACCTAGATAGTTCAAGACCTGAGGAAGAATATAGGCTACTTTTTGTCGATATGAATTATATTCAAAATTCGACTAGTCAATACTCGGGTCTGACTTGAAGTCTAAGTCATAGAAAGACCAAACAAGAGTTTTTGGGCCTCTGACCAAAGAATTTTAGTCAAGCTTTGGATAAACTAATTGGTTAGGCAAACTTCGAAACTCAATTTAATCAAAACGGGGTTGGCCAGTCAAACTTCGATCAGGTATTAGAATATCTTCGTTTAATATAATAACGCTTAAATAAAGCGTTATGCCAGCAAAACGGTGAATTTTATCATAAAATTATGTTACAACATTGTACTGTAGATCATACAAATAAAGAAAGGTCTTTCAAATAGAGCGGGTCGATGTTAATAATCTGTGGCGGCCATTTTGTTTTGGCGGCTTCTGTCAAATCCAGTGTTGCCACCTTAGCCCTTTTGGGGCTAGATCTAGTCTTTATTGTAGGTGAACTCGTTGTTTAATTATTTAGCCCGGAAAGGGCTATTTAGCCCTTTTTACATTTGTGTCATAGATATTGATGTTTGTAGATAATCCGTTGGTACCATTTTGTTCGATTATGGCAACATACCACATTTCTACGTCGCGCCGGTCCGGGTCTTCCCCGTGGAGTCTACAGAGTCGGCGGGGAATTCCTGGAGCGTTTTCTTTTTATAAACCGTATAATTTAAGATGTGTATCAAAACACGTCCGGGTCTTCCCCGTGGAGTCTACAGAGTCGGCGGGGAATTCGGTATGTTAAGTAAAAATCAACCTATGCCAATTCCAAAACCATTTCGAGATTTCAGGTTCCCGAGTCGTATTTTCGTAATTTTAGCTCCTAAAATTGTAAGATTGCGTTTATTTTAACAAAAATATGTAAAATCAGATGACTTTCATTTGACCTCTAAATGACGTCACAAAGTAGGCTGAATTGACGAATTGTCAGTGCATTACAAAAAATATTCAACTGACAGTGAACTGTTAACTGTCAATGATTGTTATGTTCGTAGCTTTTCTGGTTTGTTTTTCGTTGCTTTATTCGTGCTTGTTCCTTGTGCTTTTCTCTCGACCAACCCTGCTCTTTTGGACTTTGATATCGCCTACTACATTGACCACTGCTCGATTGAAGGAACTGCTTGCCCACCGTTTAGATTTTGTTTGAAATATGGACCAGTTTAAACGCGCCAACTCTACCAACTTGCCCAAATTGGACAATGTTATGATTCTGGAGTTCATGAATAATAATGATAACCATAACATTGCTGAAATCCTCGGGGCCCAGGCTTTGATGTAAGTAATAATATTGATACATAAATTATCGTAATCAAGTTTCAAATTGCTTATATCACCATTAAAGCGATAATAACCGACTTCTTATAATTATTGTTACAGGTCATTTTGTGAATCTTACGTTGACACCGCTGTCGAGTATGTGTATGTGGAGGTTAAAAGAAACCAAGTCGAATGCATTGTAAGAGCTAAAGTTGTACCAGAGCATCGAGTGTCGGCTAAACTGTAAAATCAATGAAAAAGACGATGTATTACTACATACAACTTGTGATAGCTGATGGAGTTGCAGAAGATTTTATTATAAAAGTTAAATGCTCTGCTTCAAATAAAACATTATGTAGCTATGTTAATAATGGTATTGTGCTAGACAGATATGTTGCTCAAATGCATGCTGCAAATAAAAGTAAAGCTGTATTTTACATTGCTGATCCTAAATTTGAAGAAAATAAACAGATAACCTTGCATTGGTTAAATTATGATGCTCAAATACACCAGGGATTTAATAAAACAAGCAGATTTTTTTTTTGAAAACTTATATTTACAGAAAAATTATTGATAGTGCAAAAATACTAAATATAAAAAATATTTAAACCACACTTGTTTATTTATTTACATTTATACATTTGCTGCCTCGTTGGTCGAGTGGTCGGAAAAGTGTGATTGCATAAAAAGGGATTCTGGTTTCGATTACTGGGTTTACATGATCTTCACAACAATACAAACGCCGCCCAGGCACGTATTCCACATTCACTTCCTCGCACCACTTCTTTTTCAGAGTTTCTTTTACCAACACAAAAACTTAGTGCCGGCTATTAGTAGTACCTAGTGTTTTTACAAGACAGGATGAAGCATTTCGCACTAAGAGTCTTAGCTCGATTCATTATAAATGGTTATTATCTTTTATATCACTTTTAACAGCGAAAATCACGGCAAAACAAGTAATTAGCCAAAGTCAAAGCAAGAATGAAGAAAAAATAGTGAGCTTGAGCATCATTCATCCGTGTCATATGTCAAGTGTCACTGTCAAATTTGAAGTCCCGGTGAAGTTCCTTATTTTTTTTAAATATACTTGAAATGTGTCAAGGATCTAAATTATTCAGGCTACTTTGTGACGTCATCAGATCAAAAACTTTAAAAAATCATAAAAAAATAACCAATGCATAAAAAAATAAAATATTCAAATTAGTTGTTTAAAATAACTGTCTCTACAAATTAAAAATAAAAAAAAATCACAAAAAAAAAACTTAACATACCGAATTCCTGGAGCGTTTTCTTTTTATAAACCGAATAATTTAAGATGTGTATCAAAACACTATTTTTTCATAAGTTTGTATATCAATTGTTTTTTGCAATATAAAAATAATATGAAAGAACATTTATTTTTCCCTCATTGAAAGTCATTCGCCTAAAGTTCATCTTTGTAATTTGAGGTTTTTCATAGAACATTGTAATAGTTTGAGTTTTTCGTTTTTTTTTGAGTTTTCACGTTGACAGCCCGATCTAGCCCTTTTTGGTTTCTTCAACTGCCCCATTTCTAAAATTGAGGTGGCAACACTGGTCAAATCTGTTTTTTCTTATTTGGTCACGCCAAATCACCATGGCAAGTTATATGGTTGAGCAGCGTGTGGTGCAAATGATAAACCTTTATATCAAAATGAGTGTTCGGTAGTGCAAACGTTGCGCGCATTTTGGCCGAAAAATAAATAATCTTTAGCGACGAGGCACATTTTTGGATGAATGGTTTTGTTAATAAGCAAAATTGCCGTATATGGGATGACCACAACCCACATGCGGTTCACCAGGTGGCAATGCATCCACAAAAAGTTACTGTTTGGTGCGGATTTTGGTCTGGCGGCGTCATTGGTCCGTACTTCTTCGAAAACGACCTTGGCGAGGCCATCACCGTCCACGGCGAGCGCTACAGATCAATGATAAACAATTTCTTTTTAAGTCATTTTCTATGTTGCATATCATTTTATACCCAAATCAGGATCTTATAACTCCGAAGCGTTGTTTGGTTCTGGCAACGTTTACACTGTCCACGTGAGTCATCTGTCGTTAGTGTCACGAGTGTCAAATCTGATTAACTCTGTCATAAGTGTCATGTATCAATCAAATCAGTTCTATATCATTTGGTGCCCGGCCGATCGGTGTTTTTGTTTATTTATGACTATAATGATGTTTTAGTGAAACAATCGCATTTTGAATAACCCATTTAATTTATCTAGCAAGTCGTAAGAACAAAGCGTGTCGACAACCTTTATAATCTATGTCGTAGTATTTTTCGTAGAAGTCTTGTATCAGCTCCTCGACCTGTGAACAATGTCCAATAATGATATACTACAATCCAAATGCGATTCCTGCGGAGAAATAGCTCATGAACCTTTTATAGAATGTGTTGAATGTGATACTAATTTGTGCACGGCTTGTTTCGCGTCGGGAAGGGAGATAAATACTCACAAGAATGATCACAAGTATGCAGTACGTCGAAATGATTTCTCACTTTTTGACAACTGTAATTGGTCTGCCAAAGAAGAATGCAAATTACTCTCTGCTCTATCAACGTACGGCTTCGGCAATTGGGAGGAAATATCGAAAAGCGTACACACACGCTCTAAACTCGAATGCCAAGAACATTACAAAAAGTATTACATAGAAAATGTTCAGTACAAAGAGTTGAAAATTTTACCTGAAACAGAGCAGTCTTTGTTTCCAAAGCCCATTATACCATACTTATACAGCACAGATATATGCACTAACCCACCGAGAAATAATCAATCAGATCAGCATTTGGCAGGCTACAATGCATATCGATCAGAGTTTGAACTAAGTTATGATAACCAGGCAGAAAGTATTTTCAATATTGAAGACAGTTATTCTGACGATGAGGATGATGATGAATGTATGGAGTCATTGAAAGTTTCTCTTGTCAATGCTCTGAACACAAGATTAAGGGAAAGACGTAGGAGATACAAAGTAATAAGAAATCATGGACTGATTATGCAGAATAAATTGATATCATGGCTGCAGAAGTTTGACTCAACAATTACCAGACAGAAATCAGAGAGATTACTGTCTTTCATGCAGTTCATGACGGGAATGCAATTTGATGCATTTATGGAGTCCATCAACTTGGAGTATGAACTTACACAGAGGATTGCAAGACTGGCAGAGTACCGTAACAATGGTATAAGGACTCTATATGCAGCCAAGTTATACAAACAGTTGAAGAAAGAAAATGATTTACTTGTTAAAGAACAGAAATACACTACTGGTGTGATGTCAAAGAAATTTGAAAGTCAGTCACCCGTGAAGCATGTACAATTATTTGGAAAGAATAGTCAGTTGTTGAAATACAAACGGACATCAATGCCCTTGGAAATTGTTGACTTGCCAGGCTTTGGGCAACTAACAGATACTGAAAAGGTTCTATGTTCTAATTTAAGACTGATACCTGAAAATTACTTAGAAATTAAGCAGCAACTTATAATGCAAAACAGTAAGATGGGCTATCTCCGATTGTTGGATGCAAGGAGGATAGTCAAAATAGATGTAAATAAAACTAGGAAGATCTATGATTATTTGTTGTATGAAGGATTTATCACCAAACCAGGGATGTGATACTGGCATACTAAGATTCAGTTTGGATACAAATAGAAAATAATAATCCTATACAAATGTAAACAAAGTGGTTTACTTTCATGCATTGTTCATGAGAATAATGTTGTTAGCATGCTCTGGTTAATTTGCTAACATTTTAATAAAGCCTTGCTTTAAATAAACAACATTTTTATACTCAGCTTTTGTATTATTTCACTCTGAATAATTAATAATCTAAAACTGTATTAACTAAATGTTAAATAACTGCCTCGATGGTCTGACGGTGAGAAGCACAGTCGCTAACCATAGCGTGTGGCCTTTCACCGCGCGGCCTCGGCTTCGATTTCCGGGTCCAAAGTGTTATTTGTAAACTTTCCATCAGGAAATTCACTATAGCAGCACGGAGTTATAATTGTGCCTGATGCATGGCGATAGGCTCACAACCATCCCATCCCAAATGTGGGTGATGTACACCTCTGCCACATCCTACTGGGTTATATAGGCCTAATGTTATGTTATGTTCAATAAGTAATCTGTGCAAAGTTGTGTTATCTATAGATTGCATTTGAGGATTTATAAATAAAAAACACTTAACAGACAATTCGAACCGCGGCCGGCAATATTGGGCATATTTTCCTTACATGTGTAATAACCCTAAGTGCCTTATCATACTAGCGGATTGCGAGCGGCTACGGAGCGGGGCGGGCACGCAGCGAATGCGTCGCGAACACGCAGCGGCTGCGCAGCGGGGACGTCGCGGACGCGTGGCGAATACGCTACGTTTTCGTCGCGTGTTTGTAGCGAATTAACGACGTACAATTCACTCAGTAACAAAATTGATTCCGACGAGGAAACACTGCTGTTGCCTTTGTTACTTCGGAGACGCCGGCGACGAAAACGAAAGCATCGACGAATTTGGGAAGATCCATTATCAATTAATCAAATGGAAGAGAGTGCCTAATTTGTGTTGTTTTGCAAACAATTAAAAAATAATCCTAAATAATTTCGTTCCTACCTACCATAAAACAAACATAAAATATTTAAGCAAGATAAAATCCCGCAAGAATCCGTTATGATTATGATGCAAAATGATTTGACATTTGAAAAAAATATTTTATCAAGTTGGTTGGCTGGCGTTTGTACGAGACAGTACAAAATGGCGTACACGCCGCGCGTCCGCAACGAATTCGCTGCGAATGCGCGGCGTGTTCGTTGCGCGCCCGCTCCGCTTTGAATCCGCTCGTAATCCGCTAGTATGATAAGGCCCTAAGAGTTCATTCGTTATTTATCAACTTGAGAAGTAACACTATATCACTCAGATTTAACATTATACTTACTTTAAAGCCAAACTTCTGATACAGAAATATTGCAGAATTAGTCGGAGACACATGCAGCGTCACATCTTGACCTGAGCAAGTCTACAACAAATACAAAAAAACTAATTAGTTGCTTAGTAGTAGTGGTGGCCTCTCATCGCAAGATCTCGGGTTCGATTGCCAGGTCAGAAAAGTATTATTTGTGATTGTATCGTCACAAAATTCTCAATTGCAGCATGGAGTTGGAATTATGCCCAGTTGTTTTTAACAAGCTTGCTATGGGTCCTAAATATAATAGGTGAAATGTCAGTGTTATACACCCGTGTGAGATATCCTTCTGGGACTAATATAGGGGTGATGTTATTTAATAATGCCTGACCTGTAGCAAATGGTACAGCATGAAGGTGGCAATCTTGGCGTTCCTCCACTCGGGCCGGGTGAGCACAAAGGAGATGTATGCCTCGTTGTGCCTGACGCCGGGCACCAGGAACGCACAGCCGATCACCAGCTTCTTGTACGTCACCACGCAGCTGAACTCCGGGTATTGGAGCGCTTCTGTCACTGACGAGGTAAAGATATTATGCAATAGATGTGTACGGAGAAACCGTACACCATAAGCATTGTCAGCATTTACATGCGCGCGGGCAGTGGGCATCGTGTCTTTACCTAAGCATTTACGTTAGTTCGCGATCTTTCCGCATCGGCTAAAGACACGGCTCCACCAAACCGCGCGCGTAGCCTTCTTTTATATCATTACACGTTTTAGTACATAGTATTTACGTGTTTCATTTGTGGACCTTATCGTTAGGCTCTACATTTTGGTCCTTCGAGCCGGATTTGAACCAGCGACCTATGGATTAGATATGAAATACGCGATAGTGTTACCTCACAGCGGTACATTAACTAAGCTATTAATTGAACAAGCGCATCAATTAACTTATCATGGAGGTCCTCGTCTAACATTAGCTAATTTACGTCAAAGGTATTGGATAATATCTGGGAACCAAGCAGTAAAACAAGCAGTTAGAAAGTGCGTTAAGTGTAGAAAGCATGATCCAAAACAGCAATATCAGTTGATGGGAGATTTACCGGCTGCAAGAGTCAATCAAGCAGCCCCATTTTACCACACAGGAGTCGACTACACTGGCTTCGTGGAGGTAAAATATAGCAAGGGACGAGGCGTAAAGACGACTAAAGGTTATATCGCTTTATTTATATGTATGGTTACTAAGGCCATTCATCTGGAATTAGTCTCTAGTAAATGTCGACTCCGATCTTTATAGCCCGAAGATCGCTCCTATCAATCATATTATTAACATCTCTACAAACACGTATCAAGAGAACATCATGAATTCAAGTAATTCACTCCAGTTGCAGTTTCAAGAAATTGGTGATAAGATCAAAAACATGCACAACATACAGCTTACGGAAAATGACTCCGATTTTTATCATCATGTTCATCACTACGCTATTAGCTACGGGTTGATGGCAGTATTAGCAGTAACAGCAGGATGTCTCCTGTGGAGGCGCAGGCGACGGGTGCAGCAGCGCAACGCGACGAAACGAGACTTACCCGGAACCGCTTCACCCGCGAGTAGTGTTAGTGTTTTGAGTGCGCGAAAATTACAAAGGGCATTATCGAAAGTGCAGTGTTCTAGTGTACCAATACAATTAAACGATATCAGTGTACGAAAAATTGACTCAGCAACATCTCCTAACCCTCGAAGAGTGTTAAACATTTCTGAAGATGTTATATAACTTAGTTTTTACTTTTATATTGTCAATTTTTAAGCTTTTTGTAAATCACTATTTTTTGGATTTATTTTGGCCTATGTTTGGCCCGGGAGCATGTACGGAGAAACCGTACACCATAAGCATTGTCAGCATTTACATGCGCGCGGGCAGTGGGCATCGTGTCTTTACCTAAGCATTTACGTTAGTTCGCGATCTTTCCGCATCGGCTAAAGACACGGCTCCACCAAACCGCGCGCGTAGCCTTCTTTTATATCATTACACGTTTTAGTACATAGTATTTACGTGTTTCATTTGTGGACCTTATCGTTAGGCTCTACAAGATGTAACAGGCAAGAACACACACAGTATACATGACATAAAATGAGTGCACACGAGTTTCTCACCAGCTCTTCTCAATCATGCAATACCCATCGGAGCTGGTACTTACATTTATTTTAGTTTGAACCTAAACAGTTCGATTAAAATTGATCTAAGCTTTGGTAATTCAAATCATAATATTATTAAAACCGACGTGAGGTGAAGACATTAATATTGAGAATACGGGTTACTCACGTTATTTTAGCCGGGATATGCCGACTAGTTTCACGCGACGGGGACGAAACGCGATTAATCGCCCGGTTGATGAATCTACGTACTAGATTCGAAACTAGTCGGCATGTCCCGGCTAAATAACGTGAGTAACCCGTATTCTCAATAATAATTCAAATCATATTATTATTATTAGTAAAAATTTTATTTATTTATTTAAATAGATTATTTTTATTTACTCTGTAACTATAAAATTTGATTTCGTGCTCAAGTGCCCCTTGGGGTTTATGAAAATAAATGATTTGACTTTGAGAAAGATATAGAACCATAGAGTTTAGTAGTAAGCACTCTAGGTTGTCCTCGTCTAGTGCTGTAACCAGGGCTAGATGAGGAAAACCTAGAGTATTTTTACTATAGTTATTAACATAATAACATTTTTTTTTTCTTTACATTTAAAGAGTGGCAAGCCGTGCTAAGGAGGCTACTATATTTAGTAGCTAAAAAGTATGATAAACAACTTAGGTCTATTTGAGATTTTGAGCACTTACAGTCGACCCCGGGCCAGAAGTACTGCGCGCAGAGGTTGTTGACGGCCGCGATGTGCTGCGGCCGCACGTACGAGTAGTCGATGGTGGCGCGCGGCGGCGGCGAGTAGTCTTTTATGTGCCTGGTACACGAAAACAAAACAATTTAAAAAATAAATAATGGTTTTAAAAAACCAAAAAACACGCTTTAAAATATTTATTTATTTAAAAAAAAAGAGTAGGGTGCTTTTTAAGATATTGTCGAGATGATAATCCTTCTTCTCATGTCTGTCAATGAAATATTTATAACTATTGACCTATGCACCCCACGCTTTTTTTGAAGAAAAAATATATTTTCTATTTTTTAGTTTGGTTTTCTATATAAAGCGTATTTTTTAGTTGTTATTTATTTTCTACTTTTTAGTTTGGTTTATTTAGGAGGAGTCGGTTACGTACAACCAAACACAAGTGAAGCTAATATAAAGCGTGTAATGAGAAAAATATAAGTGAAGTTGCAAAATTCATCACCAGCAAATTTACTAAGTGAGCCACGGTTGCACCCTAAAAATTGATCTTCATTTCTGTAAGAGTTTGATCGTCCCCTGAAATAGAATTCTGCCTGCAGTCTTACGTAAAGTACTAAAATTCGAGAATAACAAGATTTCGCAGCTTCGCCTGTGTTATGCACCTATAGCTTCCTACGCTACTGTTAAATACGGCATGAATAATCCGTTTAGATGTTTTTATTAAAACTGACGTGAGTTTGTAACATTATTATAATTATAACTGTCCAGTGCAAGACTGGCTGCGACTCAGGCGCGACGTACCGCACTCTCTTGATAATGCCTAGACATATAGGCGAAACCGCGGTCGACTAAATAGACCAACATTACGTGAGTAACACCCGTATTTTCATAATTTTAATAACGTTTAGATGTTTTTGAGTTTAGAGCGAACAAGCAGACAGATGCGGCGGAGGACTTTGTTTCATATGTAGAGAACACAGAGAAACTGCATGTTGAAGAGGCTGACATTGTTTTGTGTAGCTTATTAATAATAATAATAATTTCAATTTTATGTATTAATATTTGCACGCCTTGATTGGCAGAATATGATGATACGTTGTAATTAGTTTAAGTCACCTATTATGTACCATATTCATCCAAATAAATATTTACTTTACTTTACTTAGAACATACTTGTTACTGCTTCGTTGGTCTAGTGGTTATGCGCCGCGAGATCTCGGATATTCTTCCCGGGTCAGGCAAGTTTTATTTGGGATTTTGCCGACAGGAAATTTTCCAATAGCGGCACGGAGTTGGAATTGTGACCGGAGGATGGCGATAGGCCGATATTCAAATTCAAATAATCTTTATTCATATAGACACAATTCAAAATTCTTAAATTATGTTCTTATGATGCGTCCATTTTTTTCCTTGTTGTTGTGATCCAGAGCAACTCACTCCCACGCTGTCTTATCATTTAAATAGTCCGAGATTGTATAGTATGCTTTCTTACATAGTTTAACTTTAACAACAGTCTTAAACTTATTAATAGACAGTACTCGAATACTATTAGGAAGTTTGTTGTAGAAGCGTATACATTGGCCCATAAAATAATTTTTAATTTTGTGGAGACGAGTCGTATGAAGTACATGATATCATCGATCTATACATAATAGGTGCACTGTGGGTGTTACAGGCACAGGTGTCTGCCACACCCTTCTAGGTAATATGGCCGTGATGTTATGTTATATCATACTTGTTACTCTTCCTGAGTAGTTCATCTGTGAGCTTCAGCCACGTGGGTGTGGCTTCGGCGTCTCTGCGGATGTACGGTTTGAGAGTAACGCCGGAGTGCGAGGAGCGGAAGGGCGCGGGTTCGATGTGCGACAGCAGCAATGTGCCGTAGTTGGTACTCGCTATTGTACCGCACAGGTTGTCGATCAAATACTGAAACAAAACATTAAGTAATATACATACTAGACTAATACTCAAATACTATATAATAAATAAATACAATAACATACATTACCTAACCTATAACATAAAATAACATACATACATAACATAATAACTTAGGATACAACTGAGAAGATTCATATATGCTAAATTATGTCAGGTACAAAAGAATATGAGTATAAAAGAAGTCCTGGCTTACCGATCGCTGGAACCTGTCCAAAACTCTTTCCGAGTTGATCATAGATCGGGGGTCTTCTGTCATGTACCCACCCAGCAACTTCACTGCCCTGAAAATATAACAGTTATATTTATTTATGACCAGTATGAAACTTAACTAAGCCGTTGTTCAGAAAATGAGGATATATTTATTAAAAAAAAATCTATTTTGTAAGAGAACAAAAATATTACATAAGCACTATATATCACTATAGAAGAACAGGGGCGGAGGGTCTTTGCTATGCTTACTTTAGAAGAAACGAGGGATGGCAACCAGAACAAAATCAAAGTGGCCGTGGTAAAAAATTACCTAAGAACTTCGATGGAACATGAACGCTTGGCACACCTCTCAGTATTGACCATAGAGGCAGAAGCTTTAGAGAAACTAAAGTGATCATCAGCTATAAATTATTTAAAAAATCAGTTTGCCGAAAAAAAGGCAATAAGAGTGATTATTTAGTTAGAATTGTTTGTAAGTGACGGATAAATAATCATGATGAATAAATATAATTTTATGATGTTTTTTTTTCTTTTGTGAGAAATCTTTATACTTTTTTTATACGGATCCCCGCCAAGGCACGCTACGCCACTGGATTGAGAGGTCGTGGGTTCTCGCTATTACACCACGAACGTGAACTTTCTCCAACACAAGTGAATTAAGCTTAGCTAGAGGGGGTTAACAAGAATACTAGTGAGTTAAAATAAATAATAGTTTAAAAACTAAAAAAACACGCTTTTAAAGTACTTCTAACTAAAAAGTGAAAAATAATGCCTAATATAAGCTGAAAATGGTAATGAACAAAAAATACTAGTATTATTGTGAAAAAGCGTGGGGCGCTCTGTGCCATATTTTTCGTCTATCGAGCAACCCTCGAGTAAACTATTATTTATTTTCTACTTTTTAGTTTGGTTTATTTATAAGAGCGTTTTTTTTATTTTTTTTTATTTTTTTTATAGAATTATTGCATTGTCATCGATCTTTGACAGGTGTGCAAAATTTTATTGAAATCTGTCCGTTTAAAGTGGGTCAAAATCGAGTCCAAAGGAGTCGGTTACATACATACATACATACATACAGGTGAAGCTAATAAAAGCGTGTTAAAAAAAAAAGCGCGAAAATAAACTGCTTACGTAAAATTCGAGCAGCCTCTAACCAGCGAACAATAACTTACTTATCCAAATCAAAGAGCGGCAAGTGCTTATGTCGTTTCAGTCTTCTCAACGCCAGCTTAGCTCTTAACCGACACAAGTATGCCTTCTTATTTGGATCCTTTACCTTCGGAATTAAATTCTCTACTCTTTTCAACAGCTGTATTTCTTCATATTGAGACATTTCTACCAAATCCGGTTCCGGTTTAGGTAATGGTTCTTCCCAGGGAAGATCTAGAATCAAACAAAGAGTTTTTATGATACTTACATAATAATTAATTATAGTCCATCAAATCTTAGAGGTACCGTTTTACAGTTCATTTATGCAAAGAAAAATATACCTTACGCTAAAGGAATAAAACTCAAGAAAACAACATCAGTTTTTTTAATACAATTATTTATTTAGAAAATTAGACTACTGATGTACCTACATAAGTAGCACTTTGCTTTGCATAAATTAACTGTCAAATGTTACCTATAAGAATGGCCTTACTTTAATATTAGTTCAGCCTTATTGGACTAGTGGTTAGCGAATGCAGCCTCTTTCCGCGAGGTCTCGGGTTCGATTCCCGGGTCAGGCAAAAGTGTTATATAGGGTTTTGTCGTTGGTTGGCGAAAGTCTTACTCCCTACACATAGGACCTCAACATAACAGGTGAAATGTGGGTGTTATACACCTCTAACAGACCCTTCTGGGTAATATAGGCGTGATGATATGATACCTACCAACGGAATTAAGTTCAGTAGAAAAGAGAGATTCCCGTCGTATAGGCTTGTCTTCTGGAACAGCTTTCTTGGGTCTGACGTCGCTGGTCTTCCGGTCGACGTCACGGTCCGTGTCGTGTCCGCTGCGGGAGTCCGAGTCGTAGTACAACATTGATTGTTGGAACGAATGGATGCTGGAGGAGTCGCTCTGTGAAAATTCATTTTAGAATCCTTATTAATATTATAAACGCAACAGTTTGCAAGTATGGATGTTTGACATTGACGACCGGATGGCGGAGTCGGTTGCGACGCCGAGGTCGCGGGTTTGATTCCCGCTCAAGACAAATCTGTGTGTGCATGAACATAGAGGTTTGTTTTGGTCTGGGTGTTTTTATTTTATTTTATTTTATTTTGAAAACTTACAGCTATAAACTTACAGATTAACAGAAAAAATAAACACAATGAAGACCATTTACAAGTTTCCACAGATATAAATAAAGAAAATAGATACATTTACAGGTCGGTACAGAGTATGGCATAAACATATAATAATAAAACATATAACATAAATAAACAGATATAAATATATGATTATATCAATACCAAATATTAAGAGCCTATACTATCTCAAATGGCTTAGCATGATCCTTCGTTACGTCGAAAATACTGCAGCATTAATTTTGAAATAAATATATGGTAAAGTTGAGGATTAATGTTAGGTACTATGTGAGCCGAAAACACGATTCCATAAAATTTTCTCGATAGAAAAAAATCCCAAAGTTACCTCCAAAACGATAAAAAAAACCGCTGTAATTAAAAAAATACGTCAAATTGAATCATGAAACTTTGCATACTTACTGAACTAACTATAAAGCAGGTCTTATGTGATGTACATTTTTAAAATTACCATTATTTTCACTTAAAAAAAAAAATACCTATACTATCGGCGTCTTGAAGCTCATTCCCTTCCGCCCGACACCCCCGTTCAGTCTCGCTTCGGCTTTCGGACGGGATAGCTGTGTCGCATGCGCTCAGAACACACAATACGCAACAGGGCTACGTAAAATTGAAGTAGGTACTTAGGTTTCTAGTGTTGGCGCAATGGGAAATAAGCGTAATAAAAATAAGAAGCGTCTGGGTTGGCGTAAAGAAACAGGTAAACATATGATAAACGTTATGAAGTAAGTATCTACCGACCTATTTACTACAATATTAGTGATTACAAACATTAGTACAAAGTTAGTGATTAGTAGTCAGATAGCATAAGTTTGGTGCAGTGGCTAAGCGGTTGGCTGCTGCGCTACGAGTCGCAGGTGTTGCTGCATGTGATTTGTGTTCGTAAACCGCCGTCCACGATTCAGAAGAAATTCAGGTGGGACAACTTAAAAAAAAAAAGTTATTTGTTTTTATTTTGACAACATACCTACAACAAATAGGTTTATATAACATTTTTATATAACATGCATGTTGCCTGAGTTATGCGATCCCAGGCATGTTCGAAATATGCCAATTAGAGATATAAGCGAATTAAAATGATTGTTGTATAATTTTGACAATGTTTAATTACTTTCAAAAATGTATGGTACCTATATACTAAAGATGCCACGAATATTCGGCAACTATTCGGTATTCGGCCTATTCGGCCACTTTTTTTGCTATTCGGTATTCGGCCGAATAGTGCGTACTATTCGGCCGAATACCGAATAGCAAATCATGTAAAAAAAGACACGTTATTTTACTCAAAATTATGTATTTATTTCCAAATTACAACATTTTAGTACTTAAAACTAATCAAACCAATCGTGGTAAGTTGTGATGGATAAAAACGAGCTTTTCAGCATTTTTTGGTAGCAAAGATCGAGATCGCTTTTCATCGTAAACGTTACCAGCCTCAGAAATTAACCTCTCACTATAAACGCTACTTCCAGGCAAAGAAAGATAAACTTTTGCAAATTTCGAAAGGTTCGGGTATTGTTTTTCGTTTGCTGACCACCACTTGTAAGGATCGGCCTTCCGATCTAGGCGAATAGATAGACCGATACACGTGTCCTACTAATTTATTTATCGTAATTTTGGAAAGAAAGTTTGATTACCAAATTATTTTCATTACTGTTTTGGTGCTGTTTCTTAGTGGACGGACGGTCTTTTGAATTTCGCGCCAATTCACGACCGTGTACCTCACATTTATATTGTAAATAGCTTTTATATATAATGTATCGTAAGTAGGCTAGGTAATTAGAACATTAGTTAGGTAAATACTTGTATCAAGTGCTCAAGTGCATTTTAGTGAGAAAAACAATAACAATGCCGCTTGCTGATCCGCGCGGTTTTAATCGCATTAAAAGTCACTATCCCACTCTCGTCGCCGAATATTCGGCGGCCTGAATATTCGGCGCATCGGCCGACAGCGTTGCCGAATATTCGGTATTCGGCCAATTCACTATTCGTGGCATCTCTACTATATACCATACATCCTCCAGCTACCTACCCTACCCTACCCACCTACCTACGTACGTATACGTACTTACCTACCTTCCTACCTACCTACCTACCTACATACTTACCTATCTACGTACCACCTATCCTACCTACCTACTCACATACTTATCTACTTACCTACCTATCCTACCTATAGTTATCTATCTTGTATTTATACAAACCTTATAATGAGAATCACGAACACAACAAAAAAGAATTATCCAATTTGGTGCAGTCCTTCGGAACTTATGCGCGTACATACATTTGGGCAATTCATTTTTATATAGATGCATAATAACTAAGAAAGTAGTACAAGAATAATAATATAATAGTAGGATAATACAAGGCGAAAACTATAAAATATTATAAGATTGTAAAATAGCAAATTGTAAACTTACTACCAAGCCATTGTAACTACAAAACCCTCAGCGCAATGGTGGCTCGCGCTTGACTAGTTTTTTGTGGCAGTAGAATTTATGCAGTGCTTGGTTAGTACTCGTCCGATAATAGTTTACAAAATCGCTTGTGTGCCCGCGTCACCGCGAGTAGTATTGTGCGAGCCAGATAGAGAGTGAGGAGGCGCGGGGAAGTGGGGGCGAAATTTGAATTTGAGCTGAGGTTGTAAAGGCTCTTAAATACATAAATTAAAATAAACAACATATCAATCTAGAAGGAAAATTACAAAATTCAAGTAGAAGATGGTGTATAAAATTTTTAATTATAAATAAAGAAAATGGAGAACAAGTAAATACCGCATTATCAGGCGAAAAAGTTTTCACCAATATACGCTTTAGATGAGAAAAAGTGGTATGAAATAGATCCAAGTCATAGTCACGTGCTAAGCAATTGTATGATCTACATACTCGAATAAAAAATGAGTTTTGCCTGTATGTGCTTCTCACCAGGGGAATGTGCAAAAGCTTGGGCTGCCGCAACCTTGTCGGATGAGTTACAAGACCGATCTTCTCCAATAGTTCAGGGCAGTCTACTCTACCGTTTACTATTTTATGGAGATATATAATGCCAGCTATGCGCCTGCGTTCATGTAGTGGTAGTATATGGAACCGTTTACATCTCGCCAAATAATTAGGAGTAGGGTTTTATACTGCAGAAAACTAAGAAAACGCTTTTGTATTCGCTCTAACCTGTCTATGTACGTACTATAATTAGGGTTCCACACTTGTGATGCGTATTTTAAGTGGCTGCGGACAAATGTGCAGTATAATATTTTAAAGGTTTTAATGTTTTTGAACTCTGCCGAAAACCTGAGTATAAAACCAAGGGCTCTGGTGGCTTTTTTAACTATATTTTCTATTTAAAATACCACGAAAGCCGCGGTCGGAAACTACTCTACCTGTACAGGCACCATAGTGTTAGTAGTCGTGAAGTCGAACCCCTTGAATTCCATGTGAGAATTCCACGAATACGTGCAATCCTTCGGCAACGCGCCCAGTGGCTCGTCGAACGCACTCTCTTCACATATATCATTCCTAAAATCATACATTATAACATTACAACTAAAATAAATTAATCTCATCTAAATTGTACCATTAGTTCAAACATAACATGACTAGTTACACGCCTATATTATCCAGAATTTCACCTGTTATGTTTAGGTCCAATGGGATAGGGAGTGAGCCTATCGCCATCCACCGGGTATAATTCCAACTTTGTGCTGCTACTATAGTGAATTTCCTGACGGAAAGTTCACAAATAACACTTTGCCCGACCTGGGCATTGAACCAAAGATCTAGAGTAGTAGAGGCAGTCCATTTGTTCAAATTGGATGCAAAAATACCGACTGATACTTGTACATAGCATCTCCTATACATTGTTAGTTTGAGGTCAATTTTCGCAGGTATATCGACAATAGCTTAAAGCTTTAGATAACTTCAGTATAGTTGTGAAACTTTAACAAACATACATTAGCATTTATAACAATAAGGAAAAAATAGTAATGGGCTTACCTGCTATCAGAATCCAGTTGGTCATAATATGATGCACTAGATATGCCGCTGAGCTCATCCGAGTCTACTCGCCTTTTCTTACAAGGTACTGGGTCGGAGGGCGATGGCAACGCGCGAGGAGGACTGCCCTCATTGTTGATAAGATTTTTGTAACCTATGACAAAATATTTCAATTAAGTTTTTTAAGACATAACCAACTACTTTGTAAATTAAAAAGTTGCACATGAGTTTCTCACCAGCCCTTCTTATGATGCACCCATCGGAGCTGATACTTAGATTAATTTTAATTTTATTCTTAACAGCTGGATTAAAATTAATCTAAGCCCTGGCTATTCAAATATTGTAATAAGTATAATTTAGTTTTACTTATAATTTATTTTTATATTATTGTTTGTAATGTTTTGACGTGTTCAAGCGCCCCCTAGGGCCTATGAAAATTAATGATTTGAATTTTGAATCTTTATTTTGCATTTGAGATATTAATTTATTTATTTTGATAT
Organism: Hypena proboscidalis; assembly: GCA_905147285.1. Classification (NCBI taxonomy): domain Eukaryota; kingdom Metazoa; phylum Arthropoda; class Insecta; order Lepidoptera; family Erebidae; genus Hypena; species Hypena proboscidalis. The sequence goes on from LR990127.1 coordinate 1,372,857, forward strand.
TTCAAGACATATTGCACCACAAAAACATTGTCTTTTTGAGGCTTTCTCTATTTGATAAAGTAGTTGTAAAATAAATGGAAAAATTAATTTTCAATCAATTAGTCACCATTACAGAACTGCAAAGCATATGATTTGATATTTACTTGATAAAAGTAACTTATTAAAAATTTAATAAAAAACCATTACCCATTTCAATAACTTTCGTGAGGAAGAGGTTCTTGTCAGTGGACATTTGATTGCGCGGCCGGGATTTTGGTTTGTCTCTGGCTATTTCTTGCACTGGAATATAAAACGGTAGGAGTCTTAATTACATTTACAATATTATAAATAAAAAAAAAATACAGGATGATGAGTGTTGTGGATTGGGTTGAGGCAAAATAAACTAGGAATAAAGGTAATAAATTGTATTAGGAAAATAGGAAGAACTAAAAGAACACTGAACTTAAGGAAGAAAAACTAAAGACTGACATAGAACTTAAAAGTCAAAACAGAATCAAATTCTTATAAAAAAACTAAATATTATGTACAAAAATATACAAGAAGGTCTGATTGGGCACAATGAGTATATAACGATAAGTCAGTATGTTTTGGTTGACATACATTTTTTTAGTAAAGATTTTTTTATGCTAACAGATTGAAAGGTACCTACAGATATGTGCCACCACAGCCGGAGAGAAGTTATGCAGCAGTTTCCACCAGCCTGCCTCACCAAGCACCACAGAGCCAGACTTGAAGAACAGCTTATTGTACACAGACAGCACGCCTGCTATGGTACCCACCCAATTCTTCTTTTGTGTGCTGGAAGATTTAACAATTTGGTACAGTGACCATGATCAGTGTATTGCAGTTCATTATTCAACATTGGCGCCTACACAATTGTAGCTTTAGAGTAGTATAGATAAAATCAAACATATAGGCGGTAGTTAAGTTGCTTCACATAACTACGCGCGTCCAGTGCCGCCCAGGGTACTCGATTCCATAAGGGACTCGCGTACGAGCATCAACAGCGCATGTGCAGCTGTTAAAACCGACTTTTCATATTGCGGCGCTACGATTGGCCGCACTCTGCCGCTTGTGCAAAGTATTTTGAATTGTAATACTGAGATTTAAAATGAAATTTGGTTATCATGAAATTGAGTAGGTATCTCAAGAAAAGATTGTACACTTGCACCATATTGTTGACAATATTTCTTGAAAATACTTTTGCTAAGAAATCCTTCTTCTGCTCTTTATTTGGTGTTACTGCCTAGATGTTAGATTTAATCAATACCTATTGTTTTGCTATAGCTGCATTTGATTATTATTTAACATAGTTTTTTTTTATTCTTGTTAAGCAGGAAGCTCACAACTGTGGTGTAGTAATGGCCAAGATTCGAACCCACAACCTCTCGATTGTAAGACTGATGCCTTATCCATCACGCCATGGCTACTTTTTAAAGCAAGGCTGGCCCAAATCTAGGTGGTTAAGCCTATATATGGCAGCATTCTTCAGAAGTTATTTTTGCCCGGATGCAGTCTTTACTACAAAACAAAATATTGCATAAATTTACCATAATTAATGAGCCTTTTCAAAAATGTATTGTACTGTCAGATATACTTTAATTACTATACATAGATACTTACGCTTGAGTCCCAAACAGTGACTGCCAGTTTCTGTCAATGAATGCACATATGTGTGTCTTGTAGTGGAAGTAGCCATGGTTGCTGATGGCGTATGAATGCATACTGAGATGGTGCAGCGTCAAGTGGATCACATTCACCCTAAAAACAGAAAATCCATTATAAAAGTAAAAATATTGTCTTTGTTTCTTATATAGTAATAATTATGATGATAAGAGAATGGACATTGTTGCTCTGATATTAAACCTTGAAAGAATTAATTTGCGGTATTATACAAGTAGTATTATATTATATTTTTGGACTGTAATTTTACCTCTAAATATTGTAATGCTAGAAACTGATACAGATAACTGTTTAATAAAGCAACATGTTTATAAAACGAGATTTTAGATACTTGTAATATTTTAAAGCAAATTTTAGCTTTGCTATGCATTTATTTTATGTAATATTAAAGTTGAAAAATTAAGAATCCAGCAGGACTACTACAGTATGTGAATAGTACTTATTACATCACATAGATGGCGCTAAAACCAAATAAGGTTCGTCTAGCTAAAAGCTGGCACAAAAAGAGTTGAGAAATTTCGAGTCCGGCAGCATGCGAATCCATAGCTGAATTGGCAAAGCACTTGGGGCGTATACCCAAGAGGTGCAGGTTCGAGTCCTGCTGGATTCTTAATTTTTCAACTTTAATATTACATGAGATTTTAGATAATATAAAATTTAAACTCTAATGTCGGTATGAATATAAATATGTAAGCAATGGTATAGGAAATCAAATTGAATACATTTTATCATGAAAATTAACCATATCAAATAGTTTTACTTACCAGGGAAATCTGTTCCTCGCAATAGTCTCCTGTTTATCAGGTGCGCAGTCTTCACAAGTGAAATCAAAGAAAACATCGCATGCGAAGTCGCCGGGAGTGCCAGGCCTGCGGAGACAGGCCAGGTGTACAAAGCAAATGCAACTCTCGCAGATCAAACCTGGCCTGTTCTGCTTATCTTCCTCTTCATTGCAGTACTTGCATGTTGTCGTTGGCAGAATTACGGCTTCTTGTAAACAAATATCAGTTTCAGCCTCCATTTCTAACCTAAGTATGCCAAATCCGATTAATAACAACAACACCAAGGAACGAAAAGATAACTTTGTCTTGACTTGACTTTGACAGTTAAGACAATTTTGACATTGAAAGTTAACTTTTGTGTGTTTTACTGGCACTTAATTTTAGCGATTTTGTTTTCGAGCACAATATTCCACAGACGTTTTTCTTTAATATAAAATCAATGAGTTCATAAATACATGGAGTGGCCCTATTCTACATATACAAAAAGTTCATTATACAAATATATACAAAATCGATACATAGATACTAAACATAGTATTGTCTCTTTCTACCTTACGGATAACTCAATGAGTAAAAAGAGATAGTTGAAGTTGACAGAGTACTCATTATGGAAACATTATGTCCAAAGCTTGTCAATCGTGCCAGCGACGCCATCTTATGTGCCAAATTTTGTGGTAGATCTGCTGTCAAATTTGTTGTGTGCTCAAAGTGATTTTGTATTTTTTTGTGCATTTTTCAGTTAACAACCAGATTTACAAGTGTTTAAGGCTTTGGCCTAAATCATATAAACATGCCGTCGTGTTCAATCAAACAGTGCAGTGCAAGAAAAAGCAATAATCGTCCTACTTAATCTCTTCGTAAGTAAGTAACAAATTTTCACTGATAAAGTTGAATTACTTAAGAATTTTGTGTAACATATTGTTACAAGAAGTTCTTCATATAGATATTGTTTTCCTTGTTTGCTTGATAAAGCTGTAATATTGTTATTTTCTTTAATTTGAACTATCAATATTTACGTACTAGTGATGTTACTATTACATGTGGTTGAAATATCGATATTGTTAGATTTAATACGTAATTGGCAGTAATTAGTTCCAATAATGATCATAAGACTTATTTAAAGTTAAATATACTGATAAAATAACTTAACATACCTTATATCATCTAAACTAAAGTAAGTTATTAGATCAGTTGGATTAAACACTATGGAACTAAAACTTATGTTTTATAATAATAATTATGTAATACTTATTGATTTATTATATATTTATTACTGCGCATTTAAATGATAAAAATAATAGTTTTATCATTTCAATTGGTCAATTATTTCCACAGAGTAATTAAAGTACAATGTTGTTTATAGTCTCACCGACCCAATAAACTAATAAATACTTTGATTACTTTCTTGATATCTAGATATTATAGTTTTTCTTACTGTTTTTTTCGTATCCATACCTACTATACCTAGCCAACAACTTATTCAGTACTATTTTAGCATAAAATCATTTCCTGCAACCAATACTAAAAAAAATTGATCGGCATCATTCCATTATAAAAGAGGATAACAGAAGCCAACCAATCTAATCGCTTGATTTTCAGCTCACTTTCATATCATCAAATTAGTCAATGTTTTGTTAGTATTAGTCGCAAGCGACACAACTTAAGTTGGTTAAATAAATTAAGTAATGATACAATTTTTATTCAACAGATTTCCTACCAATGAAATATTGAAGAGAAAATGGATGGATGCTATTGGTACTGAAAATATAAATCCACGTCATAAAATGTGGTTTGTCTGCTCGCTGCACTTTGATGACACTAGTTTCAACAAAACCCTCGATGTCATTCGATTATATGATGGAGCTGTACCGCTATCTTTGCACCTGGTTGGTATTTTGTATGAATATCGTTATCCTTCTTCCCCCTTACGTTTCTCCAGATTGCATCAAACTTAAACTTAAATTTAACATTTTAAACATACTAAAAATGAAATAATAATCTTACAATAATTATACAGGGTTACTACTAATAAATAGAAATGTAAATACATTTGCAGTTCATATTTCTTTTCAATTATTTTTAATAGTTGAATCTGGGACATTTCAACATATAAGACTAAAAATCCAAACATAACTTCTTAATATAAACTACTGCAGCAAAGATTGCAGCCCATATAAAATCATAAAACCAAAAAGCCAAAATATTAAGTGAAAAATACCATGTTAGTTTTACTACGTTTACCAAAAACAAAAAACGTACTCCTCGCTTTTGTTAGTGATTGTAATTTTCTGCAGTATATAACTTTTTTTCCAGATTCAGCAGCATAAAATTAAAAATCTCACAGAAAAATGTGAAATATTAAAGAAGAAAGTCAAAAGCTTGAGTGAAAAAGTACGTCGTCGTGACGGGAAGATTGCTCACTTCTGTGATTTGATTAAGGACCTTCAAGAAAGAAATTTTATTAATAATGAAGAATCTTTCACTTTAGAAGAATGTGCTGGATCTAAAGATTTTTTAAAAAGACAAATTGCAAAGTCCAAGGGTTTACCTGTAGAAAAATGAATTTTATTAATAATGAATAATGAAGAAAAAGGGAGAAGAACATTATTAAAAAAAATCTGAAAAAAATATAAAACCTGACTACTCAAATTACAAAAGGCCAGAGAATTATTATTTGTATATTTTAAAATTCTTATTTGAATATTATGATGGCGATCAAATGTTTTACTTGCCACATAACAATGAACATAACACTAATCATAGATTATTACTTATTAAATCGGAAATTAAAGCTTTTACTGATTTACGATTCCGATATCACGCAAAGAAAGTGAATGATAAAGTGTCACACCGAAATTATTTAAATAAATTAATTTTGTTTAGAAATGATTATAAAATCATCTTTGCTTGTTTTTTTTCATTTTTCCCTAAGTGATCCCATAATCTTCCTAGCGTTCTGCTGCTTCCTGGCTGCTCGAAGACAGCGCAGCACACGCTGGATAAGTGTCTAGCATGGGCCATGCACGGGCATTAGGTGGTTCACGCTTCCAGACCTAGTTCTGTCAATTGTCGGCAGTGAATCCGTGAAGGGAGAGGAAGGCAACCAACAACCTTCCAGGACGCCGACGGCGAGTACCGGAGAAGGGTAATAGCAGACCTGTGGCCTCCATGAACGATAGACACCATAGTCTGAGTTTGGTACATCGTTTGCCAAATTGAATTGGCTAAAGTATATAGTATTACTTAAAACTAAATACTTTTTGGTACTGCAGGCGGGGACAAACATAGTTTTGGTAGATTCTTTGGCCATACACAACAAAGTGCTATCGCCACCTGCAGCACCAAAAAGTATTTGGATTTAAGTTATTGATACAGTACCTACTTACAAGTATTGTGACACTTATTTTTCTCTTTTTAACCGACTATATAATATTTTTTTACCACCATAGTTATATATATATATATATATATATATATATTATCCAGTCCACTAGAACTTCAACTCAATCCTTACTAATATTCTAAATGCGAAAGTTTATAAGTATGAATGTATGGATAATTGTTGCTCTTTCACGCAGAAACTAACTGGATGATTTGAATGAAACTGCACACATTTTGCTTATAGCTTGAATTAAAAGATAGGCTACTTTTTATCGACATACCAAGCGGGCGGAGCCGCGATTGGAAGCCATATTATATAAGACTTTTTTTCTGCAATATGTTTGCACAAAGCGGCGGTTGTTCTTGGACGCAGTGTCAAAGTGTGAACCGGGAAAATCGTCGGTTCGGGCCTCTGTGCTATTGACTTCGGCCCCACGCATGCCTTCCAAAAGTCTGTGACACTGCCTATAGGACCGAGATATTGAAACAAACCACAGATAATAATTTGATTATGTTACATTAAATAGAACGTCAGCAGTACCAATTTCACTATTCAGTGCTCCCATTGACAAAGACATGTGGCAACCATCCCAATCCTACTAATTATTTTTTTATAAATCCATAAGTTTGTTTCTCTATTGTGCTTTCACGCCTAAACGGCTGAACTGATTTTGATGTAATTTGGTATGCAGATAGTTTTAGACCTTAAGAAGGACATTAGCTACTTTCTATTGACGTGCCACACAAACGTAGCCGCGAACAGAAGCTAAGCAAGCAACTGAAAAATATACCTACTGATTGGACACCTCCCTCTCTACCGAAAACCAAGGAAAGGTCAGGCGGCTGATGTTCGGTTATTATATCGATATCGACAATTATAAAATTCATGAGAGTTCAACCCTAATGGCAGCCATTTTATGTGCCAAATTTTGTGTAGGTATGCACGCATGTTTTGTAGGTATGCCGTGTCCATATATCTCCTAGGTCTTTGTATAAAATTATTATCACCTGGAACTTATTGCTATTTATTGTAACTTTTAGCCAGTGTCGTAGTAGAAAAATTTTGGGAAACTAGTAGAAATCAACAAAAAAATAATATGATAGGGAAAAGATTACGGAATTTGGATAACGGATCAGATAAGTACATTATTATTTATAGGAAAGAAGATATGGAATAAGTGTATAAATAAAGACAATATTATATTTTAATATTATTTACAGAAATAAAAATATCAAATATATTATAAAATAGAACAGGTTGATGGAGTAAACACAATATACTATTAGGAAGTGGGACTTTTTGCTCAATCAGAGCATCCCAAAAAAAGGCACGGTCATGAAGCGGGCACGCAAAAAATATATGGTCTAAATCTTGGACCTCATATCCACAATCGCATCTTTTGTTACCAACTATGTTGAATCGTGCCAGGTGTGAGCGGGCACTCGTATGTCCTAGTCTCATACGGATTATGATGGTTGTGACTTTTTTGTTACAATTGACTCTACTGAACCACGGTTTTAGAGGTACCTCTGGTGAGAGATGGAATAAGCGCCTTCCAGTGACAACACCCTCATCTGCCCAACGTTCATTCCAGGTATTAAATAACCATTTTTCAGGTTGTTTTCCTAAATCATGGCACCATACTTTATAATCAGTTAAATCACCACAGGTTATGGCATCTTTAGCAGCTTTATCCGCTCTTTCATTACCGATTATGCCTTTGTGGGCAGGTACCCACGTAAACATAACTCGTAAGCCATTATATGAGCAAGTTAAAAGTTTGTCTCTGATGATATTTATAATTGGGTTATATGGCTTTCTAAACGGAAATTTCTCCAAAGCAATAAGTGCGCTTTGAGTGTCGGAAAATATTATAGTTTTTTTTAATTTCATAAGTATAACATACTCAATGGCTTTCAACAACCCGAAACATTCTGCCGTAAATACAGATGTTTCAGGCGGGAGTTTGACTTTTTGTACTATATTGTACTGAATATGGTATAGACCCACGCCTACATTATCAGAAGCAGTAAATTTTGAAGCATCTGTGAAGACGTGATTAAATTCATGTATATTTATATTGTGAGTTGTGTGTAGGATATTCGGAACAGATACTAAACATTCATAGTTAAAAGAAAAAATCGGGAGCAAGGCAGAGCTATTGATTGGGGAGCTATTTTGTGTTAATTTACGGTAGGATAATATCAAACATGGGATTTCTTTATGTGTCCAATACTGAGAGGACATACAATTATTAAGAATATCCAGTTTAGCTATTAATGGGTGGTCAGTAAACTGAAAACATTTTATTAGAAACTTATCAGCTAAAAACTGTCGTCTTATACACAAAGGTGGTTCTCCACACTCAACGCACCGCATTAATTGGACTTGATTTCATCGCGCCACATATGATTCTTAAAGCCTTAGATTGTATTGAATCCAGCTTTTTTAATCCAGCTTTGCTACCAGTATTTAAAACAAATGTTCCGTAGTCCAACACACTCCTAATTACTGCATTATATAATAATTTCTGTGAAAACGGGTGGGCTCCCCACCAAACTCCTGACAAACATCTCATCATGTTAAGTAATTTTTCACATTTACAGTCAATGTATTCAAAATGGTCTAATCCGGAGAGTTTACTATCCAGGTGGACGCCAAGAAATTTAGCACTGCTAGAAATAGGTAAAGATTGGCCATCATATGAAACTTGAAATGGAGGAGAATTACGCATTCTAGAGAATAATACAGCAGAACTTTTATTTGGAGCTAGTTCTAGGCCATTTTCATTTAACCAAACTTTCAACTCTGAAAGAGCTGAAGACACCTGGTAAGCTGCAATATCTACAGAGTGGTCAATTGAATAGATGACTAAGTCATCAGCATATTCCAAAATTTGGCAATTTGATTTTATTGATGAAGCTAAATCGTAAGTATAAATATTATACAGCAAAGGGCTTAGGACAGATCCTTGCGGAAGACCTCTAAAAACAGACCTAATCAATTGGCGTGTATTTTCTATTTCTAAGCATACTGTACGATTATGTAAGATATTATAAATAAATTTTACTAAAATGTGTGGTAAACCTAAATTTGTTAATTTTTTAATGAGAATTGTTATTATTACACTATCATAGGCAGATGTTAAGTCAAGAAAAGATGCTACAACTACTTTATTGTATGAAAAAGCTATTTGAATATCTGTAGTGATTATACTTAAGCTATCTAAAGTAGATTTAGCTTTTCTAAAACCGAACTGACTATTTGACAGAACACTATTGTTTTCAACATACCATTCAATCCTGTTTTTGACTAGATGTTCAGCAGTCTTTAACAGTACGGATGATAGGGCTATGGGACGATATGATTCAGGATGTAAAGGTGACTTGTCAGGTTTTAAAATGGGAATAATTACTTGGGACTTCCATGAGGGAGGAACATTTCCTGATATAAGAATGGAATTTAATACACTAAGATAATAATTTAAGGCCTCATCATTCAGGTGAGCTAAAAATAAATAAGGGATGCCATCGGCACCAGGAGCAGAATTATTTACATGTGAAAGAATTCCCCGTAATTCAGTAAGTGAAAAAGGTGAACTTAGAAACGAATTATCAGTATTAGTAATGCTAAAACAGAGTTGTTCAGGAACTGTAGAGGGGGCAAGTCTGTCCAAAAACATGTTGGCTATTGTTGGGTGGATTTGACCTGTAGAACCATTATTAAAAGCTGATCTAAAGCGTCTAATATTTTGCCAAACGACTGAGGCGTTAGAGTCAGGACACAGGGAAGCACAGAAAGCTCTCCAGCCATCACGTTTTTTTGTTTTTAATAATTTTCGTGTCGTATTAATTGACTCGCTTAAGAGATCAAAATTTTCTGCGGTCATGGCATGACTATACCGCTTTTCAGCTTCCTTTCTTCTTTTGATAGCTTCCGTACAATCCCTATCCCACCAAGGTGGTGAAGGAATCTTATTAAGGGCAGCATTTTTCAAAGGAAAAGTTTGATCCGCAGCCTCTATAATTATTCTGGCCAATGCTTCGGAACATTCAATTTCTGAACCTAATGATATAAGAGGGAGTTCTGATAACTTCGTTTCTAAGATATTTTTATATTGATCCCAATCTGCATCATTTAATCTATATTTTAAACGTGGACAACGTGGGACATGTGTAGTTTTCTTTTTGAGGGATGTAATTAAAATTGGGAAGTGGTCGCTACCGAAAGTCGAAGTTAATGTAGTCCAAGTCATGCATGATGCTAAACTCGGTGAACAAATAGCAAGATCGATTGCACTAAGGTTTTCATTAGGACCTGACCGACGCGTTGGTGCACCGGTGTTTAGTAAACATAAGTTATTAATGTCAATAATGTCTAGTAAAACTTCACCGCTATTATTTGAGATAGATGATCCCCAAGATTGGTGGTGACAATTAAAGTCTCCAAGGGCCAGAAAAGGACCCTGGATGGAGGAAAATATCCTATTTATTTGGTATAGAACTGGATCAGTAGGTTGCGGAATATATATTGATAAAATGGTCAAATTATCTATTTTAATAGCAGCAATATTGAATTCTGCGTTACGCAATGGTATTGGAACACGTAGAAATGGTATAGATTTTTTGACTAGTATTGCCACACCGGCACACCCGTCATCTCTGTCATTACGAATGCAAAATTGCAAACATAACCTCAGGGGGGGAACAATGCCGAAGAAACCATAGGCGCTCAATTTGTGACGTTTCATGACGTTTGGCACTAAGTCCATCTCTAAACATAACCCATTGACTACATAAACATAACCGCAAAAACCAGTAGCATGTAGTACTTAAGAAAACTGTTAGATGACGCTAAAATCAGTAGTCTTTGTGTACTATTATTACAAAAGCTTTTTATACTGAATATTTAAAAATAAAGGTAATTTATTTTAAACATAGATTGTTATGTGTATAAAATATTATTAAAATTTTATTAATTCATATTTAATAAAAAAAAAAAATATAACAAGCTGGCATTTTGTAGCTTGGCAACATTACTTTCAGCCGTCAATCATACTTCTTTCATTATGGCGGCTAGTTTGTAATTTTCGTTTTCTTTTCTCGTTTCTGTGATATTCTGGTTGTATTAAAGCTGCAATAAATTAGGTTGAGTTGAGCAAACCACATTTTGTCGTTCTGTTGTGTTGTGCGATAAATACGCTTAATTTTATACTTTGTTACCTTATTTTGTTAAAATACCGAGGCGCTGTGCTATTGGATGTACCTACACCTACTAGTAAGTATAATTAAGCACATGTCTTTAATCTATAATAATTACAGTAAATATATTATCATTGCTACTACACGAGCGCAATTCCACGAGACTTGCGCTACCCATCCAAACTGAAAATACAGGGTTATTGCGTACGGCGTACGGCTTACAAAATAATTTTAAATTAGATAGCATGCTGTACTGTAACGGTGTTACACGGTCTTCATGTATCACCCTATCTGTTGCTATAAACCGTGTTAAAATACGTTTCGTAGTTTCGTCTCACTGCCTGCTGTCCGCTGCTAACCCGTCCCGCTTGTCTTAGCTGTGTACGGAGCACGGCATACTTAGCGGCACTGCTCCCGCTTTCTAAATATCATTAATCTTCTAAGATATTCTTTTGACTTTGGCTAGTCTAGATTTGATCTCCACTTTATTTTTTCAGAGGGTGTGCTTCACACGTTTTCTAACCCTAAAAAAATTCCTGAGCAATTCGAAGCTTGGGTTCGAGTTGTTTGTGGTACAGATGAATGCGATTTCAATTATAAGGAGAAGAGAGTCTGTGACAGACATTTAACTGAAAGGGATCGGAACCGCAACAACCGTCTGAATGTACTAGCAGTTCCATCACTCTTTCTGCGTGGTAAGTTAAAATATTATTTTATCTATTATGTATACAGGGCCAGCTCGTCCATAGGGCGAATGGAGAAGCCGCTCCAGGCGCTAAGGGTCAGGAGACGCCCCTTTAAAACTTTGTTTTTGTTCGAAAAACTGAGCTCTGCGTGCACATAGCTTTTTTTTTAACAAACCAAAACATACATACTAACCGCTAAGTGCCGCTTCGTAGTTATGTCGAAGCTAAATTGATGAATAAGCTCATAATAGCTAGCTTCTATGCATAATAGCTAAGTTGCTTAGTCAAACTAATAAATTAATCACTTTGACAAGTTAATTAATCGTGTATAAAATACCTCACAATCGACTACAATGAGTTTAGTTTGGCAACATTAGTTATGCCAGCAAGTAGCAGTTAAATTCAGTTTATGATACAATTATTTAATTTTTAGGAGAACCTGAAGATTCCTGCAGCATTTTGCTCGAGCACAGTTACTGCCAAATGTCTATGGGTCATCATAAAATAAAAGGTAAGCATATTATATCCCATTATTTTTGTTCAAATGTAATAATTATAATTAAACACAAAAATACTTGTTTGTGATATCATACCAGCATCAATAGTTACATTTAAAATTCATCATAATAATATAATAATATTAAGCTACTATATAAATGTTGATATTTGTTTCTCTGATAATGACTTTATTTTTTTCAGGTTGGAAGAGTATGCCTTCAGTAGAAACAGCATCAAAATTCAGGATCTACCAACGAAGCATCAAGAATTTAAGAAGACAGATATACCGCCTGAGAAATCGAGGCAAGGGTTTGCAGTCACGGTTTCAAAATGCAGAAAAAAAATTATAATAAATCAGCCTTTCAAGAACTTGTCCTAAAAATGACACCAGCAGCGAAAATGTTTGCAAACATGCAATATTACCAGGTTAGGAAAACCCTACTGGTCGGCGATTTACCATCCAAGAAAAGTTTTATCACTTAGTTATAAACAATTAAAGATGAACAAAAAATGGCATTTAGTTTTTTGCCAATATTTCATAACCTATGAATATTTAAGAAATTTCAAAAAAAGATTCTGAAAGAGGAAGAAATTTCTAAACAACAATTACATGAAATAATTTATTTTTTACCTTAACAAAAACTTAAAAATCCAAGTAATGTTTTTCAAGTAAAAAAATTGTTATAAACGAAGTATAACTATTTTTTTAACTTTTATGGCTCGATCTTGTTGTTGGTACTGAGAAAATCCCTCAAAAATATTATTAATAACTGCAAAATATGCAGAAAATGTGTATATTATCTTCGATAGAAACCGATAAAATGTTTACGTAAAAGCAAAAGAATATCACTCAGATAAAAAAATATTATATTATCCGTCGGCGCAAATAATAGAATGCTTTATAGATATCCAAAATATATGTTTCACATTTAAAAAAAGAATGTACCTAAATCCGGCTTAAAAATGTCGATAAAAATGCACGTCGAAATATTTGTAGGATTTCCATTTCTTAAATAAATGTGAAACCAAATGAAAAAATTAAAAGAATATTTTATTGATGTTTCATCAAATATAATAAATTACAGTTGGAGTAGATTAACCGAATTCTAGCCGGCAAAATTACATACGATGGTGATGATGAAATAAAATTATATGCTCAAAAATATTTCAATAAACACAGGCATTATAAAAATAATAAATGATTTAATGAAAGACTTGATTTATCATTTTATTTTAAATAAATGTAAGCCACCTGGAATATGAAGAGTTAAAAAGATTTCAGCATTCTTAACAACAACAAAAGTTTGCAGAACACTTCAAAATATTTATATTTCCATACAACTCGAAATAATTACGATTGAAATAAGTATAAGAAATAAGTGACTTTAAAAGTTTGTTCATATGTAGCTACTCCTGTTGCTGACTGCATAAGCTAACTTCTTGTCTTGAATAAAATTAATACATTCATTATAATACATTTGCATTATATTTCGAGCTTTCATTTACATGAAAGTTAAGACATATATTTTAAGTATTTCACATAAATTATGAACTTGTATGCATTTCCAATGTTTACCTACAATATTATAAGCAGTTGTTTGCTTTGTTTACAAGCTATGTAGCACTGTTAAATTAACATAAATCAGCTTTAAATCTATTGAATTGTAAGTGTATATAATATTTCTGTAAGATTGTTATGACATGTAATTTTTATTAATTACACATCAGCAAACTTATGAAAATGTTGTTAAAATTCTGAGATGTTTTTAAAACATGTCGCTATTTAAAAACGCTACCCAAATATAAAAATATAGCAATAGCGTAAATACAATATAGGTATGTGAGTGTGTACGCACACATACAGAGTTTAGTTCTGTATGTGGGTGTGTACGCACACATACAGAGATTAGTTCTGTGGATTTGTTATCAGATAGCGCCACCATTCAATTTTGGGTGTCAAAATTATACGGAAGCAGGCTCTCTATTCCCCAATATATTAGTATACTCTTTGCATAACCTCGAATATTAAAATTATATCCGGGCTTAACCCAGGTTTCTTGTAAAGCAATTATTGCTGGATTATAATTATTAATTAAATAGATAAGGTCACTTTTTTTAGGCATTATGCTCCTGCAGTTCCATTGTATTATGGGAGAGGGATCCATTATGGTGTAGTACACTAACTAATCTACTAATTTCTGCAGCGTTGGACGGTTTAATCAATTGATTATTGTAAAGGGAAGTAATGAGTCTTGATCAATTCTACTATTTGATCAATTTTAGTTTCATCTGTATTTGATTTATTTAAAGCACAGCCATTACTAGACTCAGGCATATTTAATTCTTTAATTAAAGAGTTATGTGCTGCGCGATCATAACCCTTCTCATGTCTTGGTGGAGAGCGGGGTTTTAAAAATACGGTTTTTTTGTGTGAAATTTGTGTGGGACTATTAATCTTTTGAGAACTAGAAGAGGATAGAATTGTAGGTTGAATTGGTTGGGATCTGACAACATCTGCCATAGATTTCCCCATGGAGGGATGTAAACGACAAGCCTCTGCATACGAAATACAGCTAAGAGCCATTTCAGCTTTAATATTCTTCTGTCTGACAAATTCAGTGCAAGCTTTACTGTTTGCAAAGTGTAGCCCAGAGCACATTATACAATATGCACTGTCTTCCTCTAATTTGCAAATAAAACCAGAGTGGTTGCTACCACATTTAAAACATCTAGGTGTAGATCTACATTGTGTTTTTGTATGTCCATATCTACAGCATTGGTAACATTGTATAGTAGGATATATATATGTTTGGACTTCTAAAGCATTGTAACACATGAATATTCTAGTTGGTTTAACTTGACCATCAAACGTCAACACAACAGACTGTGATGGCTTCCATGTAGGTGAGCCATCAATTACTACTTTATAATTAAGGCGTCTCACTTTTAATATCTCACCACACCCTATAGGCACTGAGATATTTTCTTTAATTTCCTCTAAAGACCACTCTGCTGGCACTCCACGAATCAAGCCCATTCTAGTGACATTAAATGTTGGGATAAATGCTTTAAGCTTAATTTCAGGAAGTGTTGAACTATGGAGAAATGAGTTAGCAGATTTGTATGTGGAAAATGAAACAGTGAATTTATTTCTGCCAATTCTTTTTACACTGCCTAAAATAATGTCAATGAATTTATATTTTTTTAATAAATTTCCAAATGTTAGATTCGTTTTGTACTTTCTGGACATAATTGACATATGGGGCACTATCAGATGGAAGGTATTCCGTTCTGCCCACTTGGGTTGGGGGGGTAACATTAGTGTTAATTTCACTAGGTAAGGTTATCTTGGTCTGTTCATTATTATTTACTACAGGCGTTGGTTCAACAAGCGGTGCTTTCACGCAATCACACTCCGATTCGTGATCAGCCTCGTTAGGAAGGCCCTGATTAAGCTTCCTCCGGCGATATTTGTTGCATCCTTTACAAAATTTTTTTTGGCGGGACCGCTTCCTGCCGCCCTTCGAATTTGTCACTGACGTATCAGTGTCCATTCCACTAATTTCGTCAGTGGAGATTGTTACATAACTAGCCACCAGGGGACCCGGGTGTATTCCCGAGCCCCCTGCGTTTCCATCAGGCGGGTCGTTCATAGACCCATTTAAGTATTTACAATATAGTTAAAAACTTACCAATATATACAGCTCTACTACTACTAAAAATGAAAAAATAAACTTAAAAGAATAATTATATACACTACATACACCTATCTGATCACTTTTTGTTAATTTTAATTTAAAATAATTTTCAATTCAAAAAAACCGCTCCCGCCTCTTCGAAGTTTCCCGCCGTTCTCGCACTTGGAAACTTGGAACTTGCCCTATGACAGATGTCACGTCATACTTCGTCCGTTTTCATGGCTTGAGAGCTGAAGCTTTTTGTACAAGGGATTTTATTTTTCATTTTTTTTCATCAATTGGAGTTGGAATTGTGCCTGGTGGATGGCCTCTATCCCATGGGACGTAAACATAACAGGTGAAATGCGGGTGTTGAACACCTCTGCCACAATCTTCTGGGTAATATAGGCAAGATGTTATCGCAATTCGGCATGGTTCTATTTCCTCGAGTCTTGGTTATTTGATACTAGTCCTTGAAATTACTGGCAATTGGCACTTGTACACAAAACTGCGATGCGACGTCGCATTGTAAATATCTGCAAATACGCGCGACGCATCGCAAGAACTTACGAATTGATTCGCATCGTCAATTTTTTACATTTAGTTCGGGCCCTCTTGCGGCATGAATTCGCATTGCAGTAATTTGCGTCTTAGTTTTTTGCTTTGCGAATTCGCACCGTACCGATTCGCAGTTTTGTGTACAAGCTCTTTAAGCATTATCTTCTGGTTAAAATGTAGGGACGCAACGCATCTACAATTTGCTTTCGTGAATTGGATGATCGTCACACTCGTCTAAAAAAAATATAAATAATAAAAATAAAACACCATTATTTATATGTACATAATAATAAGTTTATTTTTTAGTGTTATTTATTAATTGCGTCGAGTAGTGAGTAGTTGTTCTCTGAACTGGTGGATCCACTTGGTGATGTGTTGCTTATGGAAGTCCCTGGCCATCTTTACGCTTTCTGGGTCGTTGGGGTTGCTGGCCATCAAGTCCAGGTGGTGCGCGGCGTCAACTATTACCATTGCGCTGAGACTGTCGCTAAGACTGTCTAATATGCCACCTAAGAAATAAACATAGCATAATATTATAATAACATCACGCCCATATCCTATTATATTAAACGAGCAATTATTGTATATATAATATATTTATATATATATGGAGAAAGAGATAAAGAGAGAGAGAGAGAGAACCATCCGACTAACCCACCTGCCAAATTACAACATATTGAGCCTTGTGGCAGAAGGTTATGATTTTTTTTACATTGAAAAATAAATGTGATATTGTGATACCTATTATGACGAAACCGCGAGATGCCTGCCAGAACGGTATTTTCTTAACAGACTGATATTAAATCATTATTTTAACAAGTCCCAGCTTTGTGGCAGGTGGGCTAGTCATTGGTCTGGTGCCTCTTAGACTAACATGCCTAGACGAAGGAGTACCTTGATGGAATATAATATTAATATCCATTACATCTTATTCATTCTCTTATGATCTTTTAACTTTGAAGAGAAAGAGATAAACTTTTGATTTTCGATGACAGCATACATGTATTCTATGAAAAGAGGTTGTGCGTCTCGCGGAAATAATACATTTTAACGTATCTACAAGTGCCTTTGATTTGGTAGCGATTTGACAGACTATCGGTTCTATGCTTAAACTTAAAGTCAAATTTATTTGCAATGAGCAATTTAATGACGGATGATGTTTTATTTAAAAAATATATATGATTTTTGGTTCATATAAAAACCTGGCGGCCGAGGCTTTGGCACTGCATCTGTTTTGTTTAGATCCTATCAAAGAATATCATATTCTGATTCCGTGTAATCCATTACGGTGAGCCCATCCGCATCTTCTGGGTACTTGCCACTATTTCAAACTTGTTCCTGACGGAAAAAGCCCGAATGCCACTTTAGCCTGACTCGGGGATCGTATCTCAGATCTAACAATGAGTGCATCAGCAACCATCAGATCACCGACGCTACTTAAAGAGAAAAATTTGGAACACTTTACCTCCAGTCCAAGGATCCCTAAGACCGTTACTGAAAACGATGTTAGAGGCTGCTTGTAGCCTAGCCTGACTCGGGGATCGTATCTCAGATCTAACAATGAGTGCATCAGCAACCATCAGATCACCGACGCTACTTAAAGAGAAAAATTTGGAACACTTTACCTCCAGTCCAAGGATCCCTAAGACCGTTACTGAAAACGATGTTAGAGGCTGCTTGTAGCCTGTTGCCTCCATACTCGATCCTGGCCAGGTTCTCCTGGGGGTACACGTTGTATTTCTTGTGGCAGTCTGCGGCGAACTGCGTGATGTTCCAGGGGGTTGGCTCAAACATGTCTGTTTTACCGTTCGTACACATCGGCATCACCATTTCTGTGCACGCCTAGAAGAAAGATGCATGTTTTTAGTTTGCACACAGGTGTAGACGGTAGCAATTTTAAAATTACTGCACTGCAGCATTATGAATGTCAGAAGAATAGGATAGGATTTAGATATTATAGCAACAAAGTATGTTTACAGAAATTCAAGAGCAGAAAAAAAAACCTAAGGCCCTGTTCTGGTTTTCCCGAGAGTCTAGAGCATGGGGTTCTTAAAAATATTATGACGACTGATACTGCAATATAAATATATTATCAAAATATAGGTAAACAGAAACCAAATGCAAGAATTTTTACTTCCATACTTTTAGTCAAACGCAGTTTCTGAATTTAATAGAACCCATCATCAGATCCTCACTTGGTGACATAGACTCTACGACCAGCGGTTTGGACTATGCGTTGATTCAATGTCAGTCAGTCACACAAACAGGACACTGCCTTTCATATAAATAGATAGATATAGACGGTTAATGCTGCTTTTGGTGTTTAGATAAAGATGATTGTCACTGCCTACCACTACCTTCACGGGATAAAGGCGTGGTTTTATGTATTTCATGTACCTATGTAAAAGATCAGAAGATACATAGTTTAAAAAAGTACTTTACCTGGTAGTCCCAACCGGAAGCGTCTAGATTGCCATAATTAGCTCCCAGTTTGTAGTCAACGCAAGTGGGTTTCGTTTTGTTGTAGTTTGTAAATACGTCTAATACTTTTCCGATACCCTGCAACCAAATACAAGTTACGTATATATTGAAAAAGCACTAAATTCGAAATACCTAATTGTCAAATTGTTTTTTAGCTAGGCAGCTGTCTCGAATATTGTGAAAGCTAATGACAGTATGACCGACATAGGTATTAAAGATTTATAGAATAAAGTAAAACAAATCTTGCTCACCTGTAAAAGTTTTTCGCCATCCAGTTTCTGGTTTAAGTACTGACACACAACCCTGACTGGCTCTGCCGGTAATGGCATGAGGAAGTCCGAGGAGAAGGGGTAGTTGACCATGGCCAGGGTAGAATACATGGAGTTCAGAAAATCGAGCAGCATCTCCAAGTCTGTGGAGTTCTTCACGGGACTACAAAGGTTCCAGTTCTTGTGGAGCCATTCGGAGCCGTTAGCGTTGGACGAATAGTTTCTGGAACGATTAGTTTTGTAATTATTATTTTATCATTCTGTGTCATAACCTTGCATAATAATAGGTTTGTTTGATTTGCTACGATAGAGAAATTTAAAGACAGACAGACACTTAGTAAGTCAATTTAAATCAGCAATAAAAATCGTGTCTTATCTATCAAGAGGATGTTAAAGCTTGAAGATGGACCTGTCCTGTGAGTGTACTGCGATTTTTCTACAAGCTTATTTATAGGCAATACCACTTTGTTTGGTGAGATAGGGTGATGGAGTGGCATTATGAAGAAGATTTAATTCGTCGACCTAGATCTTCTTTATATCTTAAGGCTAGCCGCACACACGCTATAATATTGACAAGGTAGCCTCACTGTCACTTCAGGACCAAAAAGATTTATAAATAAATAGTAAATCTTTTATTAGTTTACCTTATAACACTCCAAGACGCCCTAATATTTTCAGAGCAGTTTGCGCTGTTTCCCCTGAAGTTGGAGGTGACCAGCCTGTTGAAGATGTCGCAGGCTGCCATGCCGGGGAACATGTGCACCGGGGCTGATGCTGCGATGGCACCGCTCACGACGTGAGGGTACTTCATGCGGAAGTATGCTGCTAACATGCCTCCGTAGGAACCTGGAGAAATGACATTGGTTTGAATACATACTGGATTTGATATAGTATTCACCTTGTCTGTACATTTTTAGCACATGAGTAGATTACAGAGGCTAATCTAAATACAATCTTACTCTGAAGTACACCACTACAAGCTTGGCGTGGGGCGGTAACTGGGTTCGATCCCCACTTGGGACAAATCTTTGTGTGATTCGCGAAGATTTGTTCTGAGACTGGGTGTGAATGAAAGTGTGTATTTGGCCTTGTCATTGGAACCATTGAATAGCCTATATATTTACCCATTGCTTATGGCGTTCTAACTAATGTAAAAAAAAAGAAAGTTGTATAGTATTAATACGTACAACAGAATCTATAAATGAGGGCCATAGCACGATGTTCCTAGTCGCTATAACGCGCGATCGAACTGTTTCGATGAAAAGAGTCGCCAAATCGTCGATCGCTGTGCTAAAAGTAGCGTGTGTGATAGGTATGGGCCATCAAGAAGAAATTACCTCCAAAAGCGATAACAGGATGCCTAGGCTTGATGACATTCCCCTGAAGATAGTTTATGAGATCAGCGTAGTCAGCCAGCGCCTGCGCAGACGACAAATACCCGATGTGTTCGTTGTCCAATGATTTGTTGCCAAAGGGCATTGATGAACCATAGTACCTGTAATTTAAAGTTGGGAAACATGAGAAACCTCCCATTTTGATGTTGCCTACTAAGGCGCTGAAAATATCGTCAGCGGTATGCGTTCTACTGTGATCGCAGAACGCAGGCCGTCGGCGATGTGTGCGGCGCTAAAGAGTTAAATATCAAAAAAAATGCATACAATAACAGAGAATGCCGAACGCAGAACTCTGACTGGTTAAAGCACAAATAACAGAAAGCACACTTTTTATCTTCTTCGATTGGGTGGTCAAGAGGTTGCAATGGCAGTGCAAGGTTAAAATGCAAAAACATGTAATACCATTCTTCTTTCTTAAATCTTTTAATGAGGAAGGAAATAATACGATATGACTGCTTCGGTCATGTGTTGTCGTTGTTCGTTGTGTTATTTGGGATAATTTGTCAGGAAATTCTAAGTACCAGCACGAAATCTGAAATTTGGGTGTGGATCTTATGCCCACTTCTGCCAACCCCTTCTGGGTAATACGAGAAGAATACAAACCTGTGTTCAGCAAACACTATCTTGGCCTCGAATTCTGCAGCTATTTCCCACATGAACCCTGTGTGCTGCGCAAACAGCTCTATCTGTCCCTGGAACAGAACATTGAAACATCGTAAGCCTTGAAATGACTAACTCTGGGGACATAAGAACATACATAGAGCTTCGGTTCTAAGGCACTATTCTATTAAGCATCCTTTGGTCTACAGCCTTCTGTAGCCGTTAATGTACTGGAGGCAGTACATGAAAATAACGCTTGAGTGGAAAATGTATATCTCTGGTTGAGCTTTTCTTCTGAAGATAGAAAGGTATGAAAACAGTTATTTGAAGCATATTTCTTTGTTCTCAAATCGAGTATGGATAGTTCGAGTCAAATTACATATCAGAAAAAATACACAGACATCATGTTGACCTACTTAACAAAACTGTTTAGCTTAAGAGTCAGGCGGACGGACCACATTTTACCATCCGCAGCGCGCAACGACAAAAAATTATATTTACACGCCAGACTGCACTAGGTCGTTCAAAATGTAAACGCAAATAAAATTTTATTTATCTTCGCTTCCAAAATATATGAATAAAAACTTAATATGTTTTTCATTTATTTTTGTTAATCCCAAACTAGACAGCATTAACTATGTTTTTGTTCAAAAAACATTACAGATATAAATGTATATATGTAAAATAATAATTACAATACAGAACAAATATGATGAGAATCTGTCTTTTACGCTGTAAAAATACGTAAAATTCAATTTTCTTAAACTTTTTGTAGATATCTACAAATACCAAGATTAATACTGTCTAAATTTAAATAACGTTATAGTATTTTTAGTAAAAAAGCTTGAATCAAAGTCTATGCATGCGATGGTAAATGTTTTTTCTTGAAGCTATTCTATAATACGATGTGTACCTACGTAGTACCTCAACATGTCGTCAAATTACTGCAAATGAATAGTTTACGCCAGTTGAGCGTTACCAGCAGAGCGTATGCAGAAGTATGAAATAATATATTGTTTCGATTATTGTAACTATATGTATCTCTAAAATTATAATATGCTGTAAAGAAAATCCTTTATGATACCTTTCCTAAACCTAAATAAGAACAGGAGATAGGGGTAAAAAACTAAAAATCCTTGCAAATGTAGCATGTGCTCTACTCGTACCTTACTCCTGATCTGTATACTATTTATATATGTTCTGTGAACTGCTTTATTTATTTTGAGGATTTGATTATTTACGATAATGTGTGGTGTATATATGTGCATAAATGGTTTAGAGTAAAATGCGAAGGTCTTAGCACATAATGGTATTCTTTAAGAATTCCTTATAATAAAGAATTCCTAATGATAAAGAATACCTGGCTACATAACAGCGGCGGTGCGGCGCGGGCCGGGCGGTGGGATGTTGTATATCTACCTACATAACTGCAAATCTATCTTGTTACCGCAAAAAAAGGTAGTTATCTGGTGAAAAACAGTTATCAAATAAATAAATACAACAATGGACGAGTAGTTCCAGATAAACCCAGTAAAAATATTATTATCTAATATTTACAATTAAATTGTGTTCGTTTTGAGTCAGTGACCATTCTTAACCTCAACGATATAAATATAATAACATCATAACGCCAAACGATAAATAAATTATTGTGTTCGAAAACATACCAATACACAGAACTTTGACCGAAACGACATTTTGACGATAAGTATAAGAAAGGAAATAGTATAACATGTTACTTTTATTATTTAACCGATTTCAAAACAGGAGGAACGTAGCCTGAAAGCTAGAATTGCTAGGTGCAGCTGGATTCAAAACAAACAAGTCGATTACTATCTGCGGACTATTTATGTCTACATCGCGGGCCATCGGTATCCCCCGCGTGCCATTTAATTCTTTAATTCAATGCACAATGTGTATCTGAGTCACCGGCAATTTATCAAGGCATCAACAGAAATCTGTTATTTCGGTAGCTGGTGCGTGAAAATGCTGTTATAATAATTTGCAGATGTCATACAACATTATCTGTTGCAGACGTAAGGCACATTAAGCTATTTACACTACTTACAATAACAGTTTATGCCTAGCAGGTACATTATTCTACATTCCTACAATATCAGCCCTTATATTAAATCCTCCTCCGTCAGTCGTATTCCCCATGTCTGAGGGTCGTGACCTCCTCCATCCATTGGGTGATTCCTGGGAAGCTTGATTTTGACGGTCACATCGTAATATTATCTAAAATAATAGACATACATAACTTAATTAGCACTCATACGATTCCTTGACTATTATAGTAATGAGGCCTATTGATTAAAATAACAATGTAAAACTGAAAATTGGTTTAAAATCCATTTGAAACTGAAAAACGGGGTGATTTTGCTTGAATTTTACGTGTCACACGCGTAACCTGTACTTTGTAATGACGATTTATTTTGTCTACGCTTATAGCTTTATATTAATTCATATATTTTTGAATACCTAGAAAGTGCTGCTATCCTATTATAATCAAACTGTTATAAAAAAATAAAACTTATAGTAGCTATAGTCATTCAAAAACATGTCACGCGGCGGGCGTCGTTTCAACCGTGCGACGTAAAATAGCAACCAAATTCGGTTCGAACGTGGTAGGCATCTCGCGATTGGTTCGACACATCGCCAGTTTACTGGCAGTGCTCAGACGTAAAGGTGGTGTCGCTCAGTTTCGCGCAAAATAAGTTAGGTGAGTTCTTTGACTACTACACGTTTTGGTCCTACAGGGTTGATACATTCCATAGCTTGTTTTACTACGTAGTTGAAAATACTTTCACCTTAATGCTTTAAGATCATGAATACTTATATCCTTGAGTAAACTTTCAAGTAAAAATATGTTTAATATTATTAATAGATTCATTGTTATATCCTAAAATGTAAATTGTCGTGAGATCCGTGGGCGCAGATCCGTGGGTTTTAAGCCACGGATCTTTGTTTTCGGCCATGAATCTTTGTCCTGTACGCTGGCGAGTTCTGCCAAAGGTACTACCTTGTAGACTGACACTGTTCTTGCTATTTATCTATTTACTAATGATGTCAATTAATGAAAGTGTTTTTTAGAGTTCCGTATTATCTACTAGAAAGCCATATAGTTTCACTATGTTTGTCTGTCCGGGCCCTAGCATCTAGACTGTTAGTGCCGGTAAGCTGAAATTTTGTAAACATATGTATGATAACTATGGCTACAAAGTGATAAAATTAAATCTTGAAGAAAAAAAAATTGGGGTAGGTACTTTTGCTAAGAGTAAAGGGGTTTTTTTCTTTCACGTACCTCTTAATGTAGAGTATCATTAAATAGGTCTTTTAAAAGCATTAAGGGTATGCAAAGGTAATTTTTTACTCTGAGATCTGCTAAAAATATTTTTAACCATGGATAGTATTTTTTTGTTTAAATAGCCCTCCTCCTCTAAAAGCTAAACAATTGGCTCAAGAAATACAGAATAATTCGTTACTGTGGTATTACTGAATACGGTACAGAAGACATGCTACATACGTTGCGCGCTCTATGTTTGCGTTGCTCGGGCATCGCTCACAGACACAATTTCTAAGACTACTTTCGTTCGCACGCGTACGGCCCCTGGACCCCCGCGTGCCCGCCGAGTGTAGGTATAGCAACTTAGGTATATGCATGAGCTAGTTTTCTGTAGCCAACGATTTTGTGGTAGTATTAAAATATAATGAAGGCAAAGTGTCACGGCTAAGTCCGAATTGAAAAATGCAATTACTTGAAATAATTCGTACAAAATCCATAACCTTTGTTAATAATGAATTGTTTGAAGTTGTTACTTATTTAATAAAATTAATTAATACAAGTATATTTAATACAAGTAGGTCAAGCAGTGAGCCCCTCTTAAATCTGTATTACTAGGTATGTTCTAACGGTTGATTATGGAACCCTACACTGCATTTGGCCCAACAAGCACTTGGCCGGTTTATAATTATGCTTTTCCATGCACTGCGAAAAAAAAAACGGTAGTCCAGCATTATTAGAGTCCTCAATTGTCTAGTTTTTATATTTACTTTATACGACGTATGTAGCGAACGAGCATGTAGTTCACCTGATGTTATATATATTATCTACAATCCACAAAGCAGATTGTAGATGCGTCGCTTCATCTGAGGGCTACGGTGCTTTGCTTCATGTACCTGTAATTTCAGGACCTGATTTCACCACCGAACTGGATCACAGTAGTGAAAGCATTCGTATTTGGTGGTAGTTTAAGGTAGGATGGCGGCTTTACCACCCCTTGAGCTCCTCTACCACCATCCCTGACTTATCTTTATTATTTGTTAAAATTAAACACGTTTTTATAATTATTCTAACTTTTGTTGATTTTGTTTTTGCTGATTAAGTGAATAAAAATATTATTACTAGACAAATGATGTTTTATTTACAATTTCGTTTAATATTCTTTAAAATAAACGACTTCTAAGCTATGCCGCCTCGTATTTCATATGCTACCTAAGATCCATGGTTTTTTACGTGAGATCCGTGGCGACCCAAAACAAACATATTTTTATTTCCGAAACTATTATGTTTACGTGAGTGCCTTATGGACAGAAAAGTTTGTTTTTAAGCTCTCTTTTGCTACATATTTTTTGTTTTCACAAAACTTGAAAAAAAAAAAAGTGCCATGGATCTTACGCCAGGAACGCTTCTCTCAGGAATCACCCCATTAGACTTGATCTCACGATCTTACGCTATCTTAATCTATTTTCAGCCACTCGGCGAGCATCGTAGACAGTGAAGTCGAGAGTGGTGCGTATTTGGTCAAACCAACGCATCGGGCTACGGCCTCGCGTTCTTTTTCTTCCACTTTGCTAGTGACCACTAGTTTTACAAGGTTGTCTCCATCTTTCCTGGCAATGTGTCCGAAGTATCTAAGATACGCTTGAGGCAGATGGTTAGGAGCCATATTAAATCAATGGATTATTAACATGTTGGTAGTTTATTATTTACCATAATTGGATACTATTTTATGTAACAGCTCACAGTGGCATTTTTTTTATTGATTTTCCCATTGTTTGCTTGCGTAGTATCGTATTATGATATTTTTATGATTTGCTCAATAATAAAATATTTGATATAACTTCTATTAGCAGCTTAGGTGTCACGTACCTACATAAATAAAACAAACAAAACAATACTGGTTGCCGGCAGCCGACAACAGGTAAATGGACAGGTAATGCTTAAAATTAAGTGTGGATTCAGTAGATGTATGGGTGTTTGCTCAGAATACAGAAAGATTCTGAGGGTGTTTGTTACTCTTTTCAATAAAATAAAAAAATAAAAAAAAAGACTAGATGGATTTTGATGCAATTTGGTACACGTACAGTTCAATACTTTATGGCCTACATTGGCATAAATATATGCTAGCACACAAAAACGTAAGCTACATGATGTCTGATAAGTAAGTGTGGAGGGAAAACATATTGCCGCCGAGATCGCAAGTAAATGTAATAAGGGCAGGTAAATGATAATTATGATGATGACAGGCGGAAGCTTGTTTGTTAATATAAAGTAAACTCACCTCATTTCCAGTATAGAAGAAGATAGGTCCACTACCCTGGTTCCACGAGTCCTCATTCACTAGATACTTTATCTCAAAAGTCTCATTCCTCTGGAACCCGAAGTGATCCAGGGGTACCCTGAACTTCTTCGTTTCATACTTGTACGCAGCACTGAATACACCCACTAAACATACTAAGTAAATAAGTTTAAACATGGTGTTAGCATTGACATGCGCAAGCGCACTGTTTGGACTCCAACGTGATAATGAGCTGTGTCGAGTAGCCGGCAAGTCAACTGTTGACAAGTTTACGAATGCGGTGATACAGTTATGAACAAAAGCGGTTTAATAAAAAGTGGATCATGGTTGTAGGAATGATGAATTTCCTTAGGTTAGACATTACTGTTGAACAAGGCATAATACACACAAGGAAGTTTAACTAGAACTAGATTAACCGCTAGCCAATTTGTCATTTGTGAGACTAAGGCTGACCCAAACACGTCACACGGAAGTAACACGCGATGTCGTGTGATGTGTGAGCAGCCACCGCGCCTAATGAGGGAGAACAGATACCCTCTTTAACTTTTTAGTTTGTATGAGGTTTATAGATAGCGTCTGTGAAATCTGAAGAGCAGGTCAGGCAGGCAATCGGATAGTGAGCATTGAGGAATGAGGTAGGAGTTGATCGTTAGTCTAGACATAGAATAAAGAGGATAAAAAGGATTTCTTAGCAAAAGTATTCCAAGAATTATCGACTTAATGTAGTTAACAATATGTTGCAATTTAGCTTGCCTAAAAGTGTAGAATCCTTTTCCTAAGCTATCTTCATTAATCCATTATAAGCAAATTTCATTTCGATTCAATTTCATTTTTTTTTATTTTTGACATAAGATAGAACGCCAGAAGCAATTACAGGATCCAATGGTTCCAATGACAAGGCTAAATACACACGTTCACTCACACAAGCACACCCAGTCTCAGGACAAATCTTTGCGAATCACATTTGGATTTGTCCCATGTGGGGATCGAGCCCACAACACCAGTGCAATGAAGAGCGGCGAGGCGACAGCTTAAAGCACTACACCACACGTGCAGACAACTTATAACTCAACATAACGATTCAAAATACTTAAAACCTATTCAGTGAGCGGTGCAAGTGTGCAATGTTCAATAAAAATGCCAAACTTGGTATAAAAATGTACAACAAAGTAATAAACACTTTTGTTATCGACTATCCAGTAGGTATCGTTATTATCTGTGCACATTTGACCCCTGCGTCGACAGGACGCACATACCTATAGTGTTATATTGATAACTAAATACTGACTCGATGTAGTACGAACAACTATTAATTGTAGTAAAAAATACTGATTTAATACAACAAAAAACGCAATAGGACAATTAATAGTTGCCGCGGTTTCCATAAAAAAATAAAAAAATGCGTTGAAGTCACATGCATAATTTTATGGACAGCTAGGCATATACAGGGTGGATGCGACATAGCGACATTTATTGAAACCACAGCTTCTATACATGGCCAGTATGCATTTCCACCGGATAAAAAATTCTCTGGCGAAAAAAAAAATCCACGTCTTCCGAACAAATTGCACGATCGCAATGTTCAAATTGTTTGGAGAACGTGATTTTTTTTTCGCCAGAGAATTTTTATCCGGTGGAAATTGATACTTACCATGTATAGAAGCTGTGGTTTCAATAAATGTCGCTATGTCGCATCCACCCCGTATATTTCTTGCTTATCTTAGGGAAACATACATATAATTAGTACCATATCAATTTAATAATAAAAACACGTCATTAAAGTTCATTGTATATTCAAAATATTTTATAAATTAACAGAGTTAACATTAAATTAAAAGTAAGTAACAAATGATTGCACATCTATACTAATATTATAAAGAGGTAAAGTTTGTGTGTTTGTTAAATTGTCAAGGGTAATCTCGGAATCTACTGCACCGATTTTAAAAATTCTTTCACTAATAGAAAGCCACATTATCGCTGAGTGTCATAGGCTATATAAAAAACCGAAAAATTAAAAGGTTTTTACGTGGTAGTCCGTTTTGTAAAGAGAATCGGAGAAAAACTCATTGTTATACGTGAAGGCCACAGCAGCGCGGCAGCGGCGCGCGATGGTTTCGGCTTATTTCGGTTCGCGTTCGTGCTCACTTCGGAAGAAGGAGGCGTGACCTTCCTTTTACATCTGAGAGGTAGGTACCCGCGCGGCTCATTCGCGCGGTCGGCTCTTTACGCAGCGGACGTCCCCAAAATTGAATTTTTCGTAACACACTTTCGACATTCATTAATTTTATGCTCGGTACATTAAAAAAAAAATCTTTTATGTTTATATAGTTTTCATTTAATTTAGGTTATAGATAGGCATTAAGTTTGTTTCATGTACCTAGATATTAAATTAGGTTATAGGTATTAAGTTAGTTTCATGTAGATATTAATTTAGGTTATAGGTAGGTATTAAGTTTGTTTTATGTAGATATTAATTTAGGTTATAGGTAGGTATTAAGTTAGTTTCATGTAGATATTAATTTAGGTTATAGGTAAGTTTCATGTAGATATTAATTTAGGTTATAGGTAGGTATTAAGTTTGTTTCGTGTAGATATTAATTTAGGTTATAGGTATTAAGTTAGTTTCATGTAGATATTAATTTAGGTTATAGGTATTTAGTTTTTTGCAATTAGGTTAGGTTAGCTGAGAAGTTTTGAACAATTAAAATTATCCTGCGACTTGGTCCTCATGGAATTCGTTAATCGGAAACTCCGAATTCGTTAATTGGAATCTCGGGAATCTTCTTTCACGAATAGAAAGACACATTATTGCTGAGTGTCATAGGTTATACATATAAAAAACCGAAAAATAAAAAGGCTTTTACATGGTAGTCCGTTTTGCAAAGTGAATCGGCGAAAAAACATTCGAATGAAAACGTTTCTTACGAACGCTGCCTTAACTATGAAAGATATTGTATATTTTTGAACATTATGCCCAACGAAGTGGGCACGGGTCAGCTAGTTAGTATATATTTAGAAATCAGAAATCAGAAAATCAGAAATCAGAAACATTTATTTGTATAAACATAGGTATATAGCAGGATCTTGTTTAACAGAACAAAAAAGTTTCACTATGTTTTACCCTCAAGGGTATACAAATTTAAAATAAATAAATAATTAATTAGAATAAAATTAAAATTACAAATTAAATATTAAAAAGAGTACATGCATAGTTTACATTTTACACAAAATTATCGTTAAAAAAATCGTTTATGTTATAATATGCTTTATCAATTAGCATTCTCTTAAAGTGAACCTTGAACAATTGTGTGTTGAGATGCTTAATTTGATCAGGTATTTTGTTAAATACTTTTGGACCCATGCACACTATACTTTTATGGACCAATGTAGTCTTGGCTGGATGTAGACAAAGTTTATCATTGTTATGACGTCGGTTACGAGTCACGTGATCAGACAGCCGAGGAAACAGATTGAGATTGGTTTTAACAAACAACGCTACTTCAAAGATGTATAGTGACGGAAGTGTAAGAATTTTATGTTTAATGAACATCGGTCGACAGCTTTCTGTACTCTGCATTCCGAACATGGAACGAATACTTAATTTTTGACTTCTAAAGGCAGCATCATTATTTGTTGAATTGCCCCAGAAAATAATCCCGTATCTAAGCTTGGATTCAATGAGACCATGGTATGCAGTTAGTAAGGTTCTAATGTTGACGCAGGGAGCCAATTTAAAAAGTGCATAAGACATACTACTGACCTTTCTAATGAGTTCATCGATATGCTTTTTCCAACTAAGTTGACTGTCAATGTTAATACCTAAAAATCTAGCAGACGAAGCTTCTTCAATTTGAAGATCATTATAAATTAATTTTATTTGTGAATGATTATTTAATTCTCGTTGCCTAAAGTGCATTATATTTGTTTTATTTAAATTAATTTTTAAATTATTATTGTTGAGCCAATTGATTATATTATACAGAGCATTATTAATTCTATTATTGTATGTAATTGTATCTTTTTTATCATTACAAGCTATGGTAACAGTACTGTCATCCGCAAACAGTGACATAGGTTCAGATGTGGCTCTTGGCTCTTAGGTACAATTTTTGTCTAGATTCGTATAAAGCCGCGTAAAGACTTCTGTAAGTGCTGTACTGTAACGCAACATGACATGTAATCTATCAGAATTCACATAGTGTAGACGCCTTGCGAACACGAACCGAGCACACAATGAGCGCGAACAGAGCATTGCAACTCGTGCTTGCCGCGATCCGCTTTTTGTCGAAAAACCGAACACGAAGGACTTACAGAGTGCTCGGAGCGTCCAGTGTGGGTGGATTGTGTGTGTGTACCCGGAAAAAAGGCAGCGCGCATGACGGAGACAAAATGCGAGCAGTTTGCTCTGTACGTGCGCGCGCTGCGTCCACACCACGCTTATGCAATGCTTCATGATACGTTACAGCAGTCTGTACCCAGCTTAGGACGTTCTTGTTTTTGTCAACACATGAGTAATAAAGTATTTAGAGCTATAATTCGGATTTAACTCTATAATTATATCTCTATTGTTTTTCATTTCTAAAATTCTCAAGTTTGCTTCATTAAATTAATTAACATAGTACTTAATTGTTTGAATAGAACTGTCTTATTTTACATCTCAGTCATCGATTTAAATTTAAAGATAGGCCCGTGCGAACTAATTGACTTACAAATTCTTCACCTTAAAAAGAATCGCAGGTAGTGGTGAAATAAAATATGTTATTTGTATTGTCTCCTTTAATAGTTTGTCCATCCTTTCACCACTCAAAGAGGCACTTTGATGTGGGCAGAGAGATATTATCAGGTCAATGACATATCTAAGAAAATTCTGGGAATTGAGTGTATGGCGTATGGCTAAGTGATATTAATAATTAATAGGTATTTATCTAGAGTGTTCTTATCAGCGTATTCGAAAAGTGATTACGTTTAGTAATAATAATTGTTTTATCTAAGCTACTCGATAACTCAACTACAATATGCATGGCCTACATTTCAGAGACGAGAGTTAAGTTTGGCTGTCTCTGGAATAAATAATAATTAAACATATTAAATTCTTCATTCATTAATTATTCACTCATTAAATTTGATTTGTATAACCTCATTTCATGTTATTTCAAATACTGTTAAGTTAAGGCAATCTGTGTGTACATTTTTTATATTATTTTTTTTGAAGTACCTATAAATAGTTTTTGTTCTTAACATATTATTATATATAATTATTTTTTTTGTCTGTTCTGGAACCCTTATATATACAGTAGTATACACACATTGCTTCTACTCCTTTATTTTCTGCTTGAAGTGTAAGATATTGCAACCTTATATACTATGGATTTATTTATAAGTATTAATTTAATTCTATTTCTATTTTAAGTTTATTTTCTCTTTATAACCATCTTTAGCCATAATGTTGTTTTGGTTGCTATAACTTACACATAGAATTATTGTCAAAAAACAAACAAATATTGTATGAATTATTTGAAAAGATAGTGCACATGAGTTTCTCACCAGCTCTTCTCATGATGCAATATCCATCGGAGCTGGTACTTGGATTGATTTTAATTCAAATATCTAAGTCGAATTAAAGTCAATCTAAGCTCCGGTGTCAAATCATTTTATTACAATAAGTATTATAATTTTGTTAGCTAAGTTTTAATTTTATATTTTTTGTATTTTGATGTTTGTTTCATTTGACGTGTTCAAGCGCCCCTTGGTGCCCATGGAAATAAATGATGTGGGGGTGCTTCATGGTTGTATATTATGATGTTGCAGAGAGATGTGAGATACGATAGGTCACTATTCTAAATGTTTTATATTTACTGGCCTGGTACCAGGAACATATTATACCTATCTCTAGCGATACGGGAAGGCGACTGGCGAACCGGGCGACTAAACTTAAGTATCCAGTGTATCCACTTAAATACATATGTGCCGGTTGCCCTGTGTCCCTACAAATGATTTGATTTGATTTGAAAACCGATAGATAAGATAAGTGTTTTTTACTTTATGTGACCTCATAGAGGCGATAAGATTTTCGAGAAGATCCCATCTGCCAAAAAGTATTGATTTTATTGTTCTTTTATAAACTTGCTATAAGCTTCTCACTAGGCCTAAGATTCCTTTCTAATTTTTAGTGACACGTGTTGATAATTGAAATTGAAGAGCACAGAACTTGTTTTTACTTAAAAGCTGATTTACATGATGCAAGTTTTGGAAGGAATCGCAATTAACAACGAAGGCAATAGAATTGCTTTGAGAAATTTGCGTTGGGTAAATCGTTCTTTATTCTATCTGAGTGTTTTTATGCAACAATGCAGAAGATTGCCTCCATTATTTGGAAGAATGACATCACATAGCGTGCATATCCGTGTGTCGGGACTGGGCACCCACTTCCTCATCATCTGCTTAAACAGTTAAGTGCTCTTGTCCTTGGATACAATAAAAGAGAATTGACTCCTTAATTACTTAATTCGAATATGTGACGTAAAATATCCATGCAATATGTATAGAATGTTCATTCTCTGCTTCGTACTAAAATAGGGTCCTTATCGCAATTCATACAACCCTTCTTCATATTTTCTGAGTAATATAGGTGTGATGATATGTTATGTAATGACATAGTGGCCAAATTCGCGAACTCTTTAGTTATAAATTGCTATACTATTCTGATGATTTTATGAAATCAAATCAAAAGTTATAGGTAGCGTTTAAATGATTCATTACTTATTTTCTTTGCTGTCTAAACGTTAGTATAAAACTCACAAGCATGCTTGTTTACTTGTACTATTTCTATTATACGTTTATTATTATTAACTTGTTTTTTTATTAATTTATGTAATATCAAGTATTCTATGGCATGGCATATAATGTAATGTAAATAAACATAAACACTTAAAACAGATACCGTATTGTTATCAGTTTCATTTGACTGATTCAGTTATGGCACAGAATAACTAATTGATTAACTAATATGAGTGATGATTAAGTAATAATAATAATGCAAATTTATGTTTGAGTATGTGATCGCTTATCGAGAAGTATTGGCTTCGATGCCAAGTGTTATTTGGGCTTTTCCTGTTAGGAAATACTAAGTAGCGCCTCTGAGTCTGTAACCTCTGAAATAACCTTCTGCTCTGGGTAATATGGGCATAGGTGTCTATTATATAATTTCATATAGTTTTGACCTTAAATATGGAAAACGTTTACGGAAATGTCTACAATTGATCTTAAAACGTTTTAATGTTACGAGACATCTATTTATCAGTAATTTAACCTAATCGAGTACAAAAGTTGACACACCAAATAGTTCTTGGCTGGTGCTGGGATGTGAAGCCTGGCGCTACATCCACCAATCCAATCACCTCCAGATTCTGCACGTGTTGTCCTTGGATGCCGTGATGATGGCGTCGCCAGCGTAGGAGTACGCGCAGGAGAAGATCTCTCCCTGGTGGCCGGAGAGCACCTGCACAAATGAGAAATCAAATAATTTATAATTACCACTTGCTTCTCAAAGCCGTTAGACATATACTATTGATTTTACAAAGTAAATGATACAAACCTGGATACAGTTTCCGGTGCTAGTGTTCCAAACCCTGGCGCTTCTATCTGCTGATGCTGTTAGGAGACAGCCACCGGCAGGACTGAAGCATAGCTGTAAAACGAGAGGTATAGGTAATTGGTAACTGAATCTAGTTATCTATTTGTTTTGAAAGAAGATTTTTTTAGAGTCAACTTTGGGATTCTGACTAGGCTATCAACCATTGACCGTAAATTAATCCTTACAACCTAACCGAAATCTTAGGTACTTTGCAGACGTAGCAACTTAGTTGCGGCAACGAGCAACTTTTCAAAGGAACGTTGACAGTTGCTTCGTCTGCAAAATAATAGCTGGTCGACTGGATGTACTCAAAGAAAGAGATTAAAATCCTTGGAGTAATCTTTATATATTCTTTACCAAAGCATATGCTGACCTTAGAAACCTCTTCCCGATGCCCCTTCATGACGGCCAGCTCTTTGAAGTCAGCCCTGACGTCGTAGATCCTGGCTGTCATGTCGCTTGAAGCCGTGGCCATGCGTTTGCCAGCCCAGTCGAAACAGATGTCCAACACCTAAAAACCATAGATTACGATTATTCATAGTATGGTATATAGATTTGATGATGATCATAAACTTTTTGCCAGATCGGCAATCCTCTTTTATAACATACCTCATCCGTATGTCCTGAAACTGTAGCAAGGCAGGAGCTCTGTCTAGCGTCCCAGAGTTTGGCACTGCCGTCCAGAGAAGATGAGCCCACCAGGGAACTGTCCCAGTTGAACTGCACATTCGAGATCTCCCCGTCGTGGCCTGTGAGGACTGACACCCGGCTGGAAAGGGAAGGAAGAGAGAATACACAATTATAAAAATAGTTTGTTTTAAAGTTCAGCACTACGCAACAATAATAGAACAATGTGGTGTTACCTCGTGATTGTTTACAAAAGCTTGCGGCAGGGCTCCCCGCTCAAATCAAATTATCTGAATTAGGGACCTTATGTATAAATAACTTTGTTACATTGGCTGTAAAAATGTAGTACCGTCGTGACTTGAGATAATATTGTAGATCTCTTTATGATTGCAACTATACTTCCAAATTGTAAGTCACGACTGAGCTTACAGGAAAATTACATTGTATGAGCTACTTTTCCCATTTTAATCTATCGTATTCTTTTGTTATTTGCTGGAACATTGTCGTAAACCTAATTTTAGATACGGTTTACTGTTAATATACGAGCAGCAATTCGTGGAATGCATATTGCTCCAGTTTTTCAGTCAGGCGCGAGAGTCCACAACGCGAATTCTAACTAAAAACTTACTCTGGTAATCTGGTGTCCCATATGGAGATGGTGCCGTCGAAGGAGCCGGTGATCATCCTTTGGCCCTCGTTGGGGTCAAACTGCAGGGCGATCACCTCCGCCGTGTGGCCAGCATATGAATGGATTTCTTGACCTGCAAATTGTCCATTACAAAAAAGTACAATTTCACACAACATAACATATGTATTAACACTCACATTGCTCCAGTTTTGTTTAGATACCCAATGGCAGAATAAGACCCTATCGTGATCTAGGGAGTTTCCAGGGAGGTACCTACCTGTATGTGCATCAAACAGCTTGGAGGTATGGTCCATAGAACCGGTGGCAGCCAGGTCTCCCTTGGGGTTGAACTGCGTGGCCACTACCTCACCGCGGTGGCCCCACAGCGTAGATAGGCACTCTCCTGTCTCCGGGTCCCAGATCCTCGCCGATTTGTCGAAGGAGCCGGTTAGCACGCGGTTACTGCAAATAAAATATTATCCCAAATAAATTATATTTTTGTTATTATAATTATTGTTATAATACATAGTTTTTATATTATTAAACGTAAAAATAAATAGAATGCAAAATATTGATAATGCCATTATTTTGATAGCAGGCGAAAGATTACCAGAGAGATTTCAGAAAGCTTGATTACAAAACCATTTTTTTTTCAAAATTTGTGTCTTGCTAGGGACCTAGGTTCTAGGTTCTTGAGCAGTATTTTTTCATTTCTTGTTTTTCATTTTGCCTATATTTGCAGCCGTAGTTATTGAAATGGACACTAACAATTCTGTCTAGTGATTGCATTTGAATATAATAGATGCTTCGGCCTTAGTGACACAGAGGCGATTCATTCCCTTTTATTGTATGGTCACGGTCGAAGGTACAATGACTTTGGATGCAAATGGTATTATTGAAATGTATATTCTGGCCGCTCCCAGAGCCGGACATAACGGACATTCATTACGATATCCAGAAATTAAGAGTACAGAGAAACTAGGGGATTGGACTGAGATCCACGGGGTATTATGTATTTCGCAGCTCACTTCAACCGCCTAGAACGACTTGACTTTATCTATAATACCAACAAAAAAAGTAAATTTAGTAGTAAGATTTTATTAAAGGTTTTGTTATGTACTTCGATAGTTATTAATCAACTGCAACTATAGACCGACCGTTTAACACGCGTATCGCCTGCGACGTAAGAAGTGAGCGGGGGTAGGTAACGGACTACTACGGCTACACACGGAGTCATTGATCCAAAGATTTATCTCGAGATAGACATTGTAGGCAAAGTAAAAAATATAATTGTAGTATCTGTATTTTTAAAGAAAAAATAAACATTTTAAGAAAAAAATAACTTATTAAAGAAAAATAACATTTTCAAAATTTTACTATTATTATTATTATTTTCTTTACATATTTCTTAACTTATTTTATATATTTTTAAATATGATTTATAAAAAATACAAAAAAACATTTAAAATATAAAAACAGTGTCCCACCGACATCAGGTGCAGGGACCAAGCTGCCGATGGTTAGGGCTCCAGAGAGAGGAACCTCCTCACGATGCGTGCCGTGTCCAAAAGTCCGTGTTGTTGATTTTTTTTGCAAAACAGGAAGAGCGATTCATCTTGGGATTAATCTTGGTAAACCGTTTACCTTGTGCGTTAATGTCCAAGCGTCCGTAACAAAAATACCAACCGAGACGCTTGACGTGAGCTCTTTGCACCGCGCACCCCTCTCACCCACCCGGTAACATCTCGCCCCGCCCCCTTCTCACCGCGCGGGCGATACGCGAGTTAAACGGTCAGCCTATAGTAGTTATAAATCAAAATGCCAAAACTAGTTTCTACGATTCTTTCATGTCGATATTGAAATGCAATTACGTAGTCGCAGTTATTTGTTAGATTGCAAAATGCCGAACTCTGTTCCTGGTGCATATCTCGATGCTAGTAGGTAATCTAACAATCACTAATTAATTGTGACAATCATAAATTGTGATGAATCAATTCAAAAATAACGACAGAGAATAAGTACAGGAAATAACTCTGACCACGCTGGAAAATTGAATCCCACGGAGTAGACGACGTTCTGATGCCCAGCCATGGTCTGCAGCTCCTTGCCAGTCTCCACGTCCCAGTACTTGCAAGTCCTGTCGTAACTGCCCGTGAGACATCTGAGAAAAAATTATATAACATTATAGGAGTGAGTTGTAGGAAAGATGTATAACAAAATAGACCAGGTAGATGAAATGTGTGTACATTTCATCAAGTATATTCATAGGATCCATGAGCTAGGGGGTGAGTCTATCGCTATCTAATCTCTATCTAAAATAGGATACATTCCAGGCTCCTTGCTGCTACTAAAGATGTCCGAAGTCCAAATAACACTTAAGCCTGTCGACGCGCCTCGAAAATCGAACCTAAACGGTAAGCAATTGTGTTCTCTAACTTCTGAACCGCAAAACCAACAAGGCAGTCAAAATATATTATTTATGTTGAAAATAAAAACGTTTTATTGAGTAATTGAATTGGAAATTACACCTGTTACTTGACTCGATTAACAGAAGTTTCAAAGGAAGCTAATCCCTAAAGTAAAATTACAATAGATTCATATTAGACATACACACATATATAAAATCACGCCATGTACTATGCCTACATATACTTCATTCGCTTCCTCAATAGACAATGAACCTTTAGTCACCCACAAGCACTTCAGTTGCCAGTGGGTAAGTGTTTAGTGTGACAAGTGACGAACGAACGATAACCGTCAGTGTCACCGTCCCCACACGGCCCTCACCTGTACGCACTAACCGTAGTAGGAGTGAAACTATAGCTAATTAATCTTTAATCAAAGCAATTAACATTAACATGTTTGATTGATTCGTCGTAATTCCGATTGTTTTGCAAGATCGTTCAACTAATGGTATTTTGCCGAATGTAATCAAGTTCTATGCTAAGAAAAGAAGTACAATGTTTTTTATCCGGCGAAAGGGATTTTAGATTAGAGAGCAACTTAAGCTTCTGTACAAAATTTAAATGCATAATGTATCGAGGCGGCATAGTGACAATAGCGCCCCTAGCCTAGGCAAGCACCACATCAATGCATCTCCGCCTAATTTCGCCTAAAGTTCAACGGTCGATTTTAATACTGAGCTACGGTTTACGATCTTTATATCCCATTCTATCATATTATTATATAAGAGAGGAATAACAAAAGATAGGTTTAAAACACAATATAAAAAGTTTGGTGAATTAGGTCTTATTTTAGATCTGTCAGCGCAATACACGCGCTTATTTACTTTGCCTTAAGTTATAAGTTGCCTAAGTAGGCATAGTGTACCACTACTTAGGCAACTTATATAAAGCAAGCTATTGCCATATTTATACTCACTTCTTGCCAGTCTTGTCGAATGCCACATTGGTTAGTGGCAGCACGTGTGTCATCAGAGTCTTGTAGATGTAGAACCTCTTCCCCGTAGGTCCTTCGTGCTCGATGCGCTTCTTTAGCACCACGAGGCATTGCTCCAGCTGGCCTCGCACCTCCTCGGTGATAAGAACTTCCTTCTTGTAAAGGGTGTTGGCTATTTCTTTTATGTCTGAGCTGAAAAAACATTTGTGTGTGTTTTACACAGAAGGCTATTCATGAAAGTACAGTTTTAAGTATAAGTGACAAGACAAAGGTGCATAATAAAGATGTGTTGACTCGTCTGGTATAAGAAGTGCTTCAAAATATACTGCATGTAGTGTTTAACGGTTTAAAATACATTTCAATTTAAGTAAATGTAATGATCGGCCTCGCCGACTAGCCGTTTACACGGACTTGGCGGCCACATTTGCTATTGCCGACCAGGTGACAAGGTCGGCAATAGCAAATTATAGTTGTATACTTAGTTGGTCAAACCCATAGTCGGCCTATTTCTAGTGCATAAGCAAACAACGCCAACTACTAAACCAAAACACATGGCCTATGGCCTCAGGTTAATTAATGGTGATACTTGCCGTGAATCAATCTCAAAAACGACCACTGCTCGGAGATTGGATTAAGTGCAATAAACTTTTTATGAGAAAGTTTGTCCAGAATTATAAATATTGTAAATGCAATTTAAATGACAGAAACTTACTCAGAATTCAAATCAAGCAGATCTATATCCTTATTCTTCACTGTGCCTTTAGACATGTACTCCAAAATGATGCCTGGAGGATGATACCTCAGGTGGAATTTCAGCAGCTTCATGGTGACAATGTTATACGGAGCAAAGCATTTTTTACTGTTTTTTTATTTCAAGTAAAATTATTTCAAAAAGTGACAGTCTATTATGTCAATAGCTCGGTTGCCATGGCGACGGAGGTGTTTATTTATTGAAGAAACAAGAAAGGAGGTTATTGGGTGAAGGTTTATTATTATCTTTATGATGGAGTCGGATTTGCGCGGCAAAGCGGATTGCATATTAAATTATGTGCAGTGATATAACACGGCAAATAAGGTATGTATAAGTAAAATTAAAAATAACGTATTTTCTTTATTTCATTGGTTAATTGTAAGGTGTCAGGATCCGTTTTGGGCTTCAGTAAGTGTGTTTTACGTATTTCTATTAGCATATTATTATTAGCTGCCGGCATCTTTTCCACTACCTATTGATGGATTTACGGGCGTGAACAATCTCGATAGATACTAAACTAGTTTTTTTATCGATACCTAGTGATATTAGCCTCTTCAGAAACAGATAATTAAATTGTTCAACTCATGTTCAACTTAATATTTGCACGCTATGATGCACTAATCACTGAAGAATTACCGGCTTTTACACGCATTGCCGGACATCGCAAAACAGACATTCAGCCATCCTTTCCTACATTTCACAACCTTTCAGTATGCTACAGTTGCAAACTTGTGAAACTAACCTCCGTTTGGGCAATATCCCACGAGTTGTGAAAACTCATTTTTCAGGAAGACATGAGTATGTTGAAATGGTATGAAATAATTAGATTGTTGTTGTTTTTCTATACGTGATTGGTAAATTCTGGTCAAAATTATTAAATCGTAATACATATCCCATACATATGGCTCACGAAAACAAGTCATTGTTGGGAAGAATGTTCTCACTCTTTCTGCCGTAGTCGCTCGTTCTCATCAGTGAGCGCCGCATAATCTAATAATGATAGATTTGATGTAGAGTTGTCGACACGTATTTTGAGCGCAGAAAAAGGAACTTACATGCAGTTATGCGCTTATATGTAAGACTGGGAAAAAATAACTTTACTGAAGGATAACGATTTTAAGTTTTCAATATCAATTATTTCAGGGTCAAGGCCGTCTAATCAAAGTACGATTAAGTTTTACGATTTGTAAGATGGTAGCGTTTCCAATCTCAAATTCATACAGAAGTTCACTGTCATCTTCAAAAAATTGCAACCATAAGAAACAAAC
Organism: Hypena proboscidalis; assembly: GCA_905147285.1. NCBI lineage: Eukaryota > Metazoa > Arthropoda > Insecta > Lepidoptera > Erebidae > Hypena > Hypena proboscidalis. Next base: position 1,413,956 of record LR990127.1, read on the forward strand.
AATGCGGCACACGCGGCATATTAGCCCTGGAACAAAAGCCAGGTGTCCCACATTCACACGCGGGATGAGAAGTGCCGCCAGCGCTTTCATGCCTCCACATATTTGTAAAACATGGCTGAAATAGAGGCAAGGCTTTTACTTACAAGCCCATTCATCTCGAGATAGTCTTTTTTAACATTTAGTATGTCAAGGGCCGACAAACTGTAAGGTAATTTGGGACGACCGCGTCCATTTACTTCCAAACTCATCTGGCAACAGCCAAATATTATGTTAGTTTGTATTATTAATGACGAAAAATTTATAAATTCAACATTTCAACATAATATCTCGCCTACCTACCACCTACCTATAGTGTGGAAGAGGTTTCCCCAGTTATGCTTTAGCCTATCGCCATTCAACGAGCACAATTTCCTCCGTGATGTTATTGAGAATTTTCAGTCAGAAATATCTCAAATAACACGGTGAGAGGCTGCAATAGCTAAACACTAGACAAAAAACGAGGTTACATTTAAACTGTTATTAATGCCCTTAGGAGATGATGTTTTCACTAATTTGGGGTTTTAAGACTCAGTACCTTTAACACAGCCTTTTTCGTACGTAATATAAAACGATATTTAAATTGTGAAAGTATTTATTTTTATTTTTGGTGTGACTTGGTTCAAGATCTTTTTTAATTGCCCAAATTAAGCCTATCACAATGTTGCAACTCCTCTCCATTAATGAAGATTCTCACGTTGTCCATTGACCACAATAAGCCATTACGTATAAAGCCTTACTTTTTTCTCACAAGCACTGACGCTAGGCTGTGTGCATTGTTGAGCAATGAGCAATTTCCACCGTGTAACCTGTTTGCTAGCGGGATAAGACCGGATTCACAGAATTTTATTAACAAATGTTGTTGGTGAACGTTATGTTCTGATACTTTCTAATTAAAAAGGTAATCTACAGGTTTACTTTATTCCTAATCTAGTCTGATGTCACTGATAAATCATTACTTATTGACAACGAATGCTATTTCAATATAATAAAAATATTGGTATTTAGTGATGTTATGATTTATTATTGTGAGTGAGTGCTGTTCTGAAGTCGCTAGTGCAAGCAAGACGTGTTACTGCTTTCTTTGTAAATAAAAATTAAAAAAGTGGTGAAAAAGTGATCAAATCTATCATATCTATATATCAAAATACTCAGTAAGTGACACTCTATCTGGAAATATACTTGTAAATAACTATTGTCGTTTTAAAAACAGTGATAAGTGATAAAAACATTGATTAGAAAACCGTTTATGTTTAAATGTGTGAACTACTTTATGCAAAGTGAACAAAGGATTAGACTTTGACCTCATTAGCGTTGAAGAATCGGCAAAATTATACCTACAATAGCTACAATACACAGGCATAATCTACCTGATCTGTTCGAGTAGCCGTGGCTGAGTGGTTTACCTATCCCACTAATTTTTACCTCACAAAATGATGGTGGGTTCAAATCCAATATAAAACGAAGAATCTTTTTGGCATTTCATCAAAACGTTTTATAAAACAGTTTTTTAAAGAAAATAATTTTGAAGCAAATAATATTTTTAATGGAATAATCTTATTGTAATTGTTATTTTTTTTCAATTGAAATGGAATCGCAGAATGTGACACTGAGGAAAAATAAAAAGATCTTGAGTGAGTCTCTAAACTCGTCTTTTATATCCACTGAATCAGATTACTTGGGCAAAAGTTTGCCAGATTTATCGTCTGGACATCTGTTGTGCGAAGAAAAAGAACGATTCCACAGTAAAATTACAAAGCTGGAGCAAGAATTAGAAATAGCTCATGCCGAGATTGACAATTTGGTCAGAGAAAATAATGATTTGCAACAGGAATCGCATGACCAACGTAAGCAAATTATGCATCTCAAAAATATATATTCAGGTTTACCCCATACTCCAATGACGACAAGTTCCGTGAAAAAATCAAAAAGGTTGCGGCGATCGTTTATGGAACAACAAAAAATGAACTCGAGTAGTGCTGATCTGCAATTACATCCAGATAGCGTCGATGTTACTACTGCAACTGTACTATCTATGCAGCAGTCTATTACAAAACTGGAACAACAACTGGCTGAATCAAAGATTGAAATAGATACCCTTAACAGTAGGATCCACCGTTTACAGCAATGTTCACATAGCATTTGTAGTGAATCCATCGGACCCCCTCCTCCAAGTGGAACCATGTATCCACTAGTGCAAGAAAAAAACAAGCTATGTATCCTTTCAAACAGTGTGCGCAATTGCCCAATTAAAACTATCGAAGATACATTCGGCAATCATTTTAATTACTGTCGTTACGTGTTGCCTAACTGTAGCATAGAGCGCCTGTTAGATAGCATTAGCAATAAGTTACTTAACTTTAACTTTAATGACTATTGTATTATTATGCTGGGAAATCAAGATTTTAAAACTTCAGCTAACTTCACAGAAATGCTAGGATTAATTAAGAAATCCCTAGAACATATAACATATACGAATATTGTAATATGCAGCCCGACCTACATCTGTGGCGCTCCCATATGCAATTATAAAATAGAGTCATTCAATATACTCCTGTACAAAGACCTACGGAAGGAAAATAGCTATGCCTATTACTTTGACTCTAACAGTTATCTATCTTTTGACATGTTTTCAAGTATTACTGGACAAATCAACGCTAAAGGTATTAAACATCTGTTCTATAATATCATGGAAAATATAAAAACGGATTTATCCATATTATATTCATCTTCAATTATAACGAAACAAAACAATAATGCTTGTCAGACTCAGTTTTTTCGTGAAACATAATCCCTGTAAAAATAATAGAACCACAATTGCTAATCCTAAAATTAGTACAAAAAAAAGTAATAAAATGCAAGTAAAGAAAATTATGATTATCTATCAAAACATACGTGGGGTTCGTACAAAAACCCATACATTTTACAATAGTGTTAGTCTGTGTTCCTATGATATCATAGCCATCACTGAAACATTTCTAAACACCTCAATATATGATGCTGAATTATTCCCTTCTAATTATATAGTACTAAGAAAGGACCGTACCGGCGATGTCGGCTGGGGTGGGGTCCTGTTAGCGGTAAGGCTGTTACTCTGTTAAAAGAATTACTGATGTTGACAATTTAACCGAAGACAAAGAACTTTTGTTTGCTCTGGTGACATGGAAAAATATAAAAATGCTTATATGTGTTGTGTATCTACCACCGAGTTATAATAGTAATCAGTATCTAAACGTTTTATCCTGTATTGAATGTGCGATCGTTGCATACCCTAGCTGTCAGTTAGTGGTATTAGGTGATTTTAATTTGAAATCCTGTAGTTCTAGTGTTAAAAATCAATTCAATGACTTTATGGATTATTGTAAACTATATCAATGTAATAGTATATCGAATGAATATGGATCTATCTTGGACTTAGTTTTAACTACTTCTAACCCAAATGATATCGCTATAAGTAGAGCTATTGAACCTTTAGTGCCGTTGGATGCCTATCACCCTGCTTTGGAGATAATATTTAGTGTAAAAGTTAGAAAAGTAGTCATGAAAAATCAGCCTAAAACACAAACTTTGAGTGTCTCCTCTGAATGGAATTTTCGTAAGGCAGACTTCCACGGTTTATATGCGGACATTGCCAATATAGACTGGACTGACCTAGTACATCAGAGTGATACTAATGTAGCTGTAGACTTACTCTACGGGAAGCTAAACTCCGTTATCAATATCCATGTGCCTGTCAAAAAAAATGTCATCAATCAAAAATACGAATACCCTGTGTGGTACACTAGTGACATAATACGGTATATAAAACTAAAGTACTTTAATTTAAAAAAGTTCAAAGCATTTGGTTTGGAATTTAATAGGGAATTATATAGATTTTACAGAACTAAAGTTAAAAACCTTACTAAAATAGCTTATAAAGCATATATAAACCAGGTTCAGAATAATATTGCTTCTGAGCCGTCTAGTTTTTGGCAATTCATCAAAGAAAAACGTAGCAATAGACAGCAAACTGGACAGTACATCTTCAATGGCACCATGGTTGAGGGACAGTGTGCGGTAAATGCATTTGCACAGTACTTTAGCTCAGTTTTTCATGCAAATGTGCCGCAGTTGGACCCGGAAGACGCAAAACGGAATGCAGCTATCTTGGATTATCAGTCCAATATTAGTTTAAATAGCATTCAACCTGCCGATATAAGATATGCAGTTCGCCGTCTCAAAAGTAAGTCCGCTTACGGCCCAGATAACATACCGGCGTTCTTAGTTAAGGACTGTTTGCGCGCTCTAACAGAACCACTCTCACATGTTTACAATCTTTCTCTCGAGCACGGTATATACCCCAAAATGTGGAAGGTTTCTAGAGTGACGCCAATAACTAAGGGAGGATCATCGAATGATGTAACAAACTTTAGACCTATTGCAATATTGTCCGTATTTGGCAAAGTGTTTGAAACTATAATCAACAATCATGTATGTAGACAAATAAGCACATACTTATGTAATTGCCAACACGGATTTCGGCCTGGGCGCTCTGCCTTGACCAACCACATAAACTATGTGGATTATTTATCCACCAAGGTAGTCGCGGGATGTCAGGTAGACGCGGCATATTTTGACTACAAAAAGGCGTTCGATCTCGTAGATAATGATATACTTTTAGCCAAGTTTGTAACTATGGGGTTTTGTGGAAAACTGCTAACCTTAATGGCAAGTTATCTGAGTGATCGCAGGCAATATGTCAAGGTAGGACAGCATAGGTCCGGGGAGTATTATACTCGTTCTGGGGTGAGCCAGGGTAGTACTCTTGGACCAACTTTATTCCTCATCATGATTAATGACCTGCCTGATGTCATCCGTTCTGCTGAGTGCCTGATATTCGCAGACGATCTCAAGCTATATCTTTCTGTTACCAGCACTGAAGACTGTCAGGCACTGCAGTATGATATCGATTCAGTTGACGCGTGGAGTGAATTAAATAAGCTGCCTCTCAATGTCGCAAAATGTAAGATTATCACTTTTAGCCGGTCTCGAAATCCTATCGTTAATGGTTACGAACTGGCTGGCACAACATTGGAGCGCGTTAACACCATACGTGACCTAGGAGTTATTATGGATACCAAAATCACTTTTCATGACCACATAAGGCAAATATCAAAGGATGCAAATAAATCTTTAGGATTTATAATGAGGACCACATTTGATTTTACAAATGTTCAAGCTATCAAGCTACTCTATAACGCATATGTACGTAGTAAGCTTGAGTACAATGCAATTGTTTGGAGTCCTAAGGAGCAATTGTATCAACTTATGGTGGAAAAAATCCAGCGTAAGTTCGCCCGGTACTTATATAAACGAACGTACGGATACTACCCATTTCTGTACCCATCTATGTTTGTATCAGGAATGGTTGGACTAGATACATTACAGTTTCGTAGACACTTTATGCACATCACACATTACCACCAACAATAAACAATAAGGTATACTAACTAACTATTAAACAATAAGGTAGACAATCCCGCAGTACGAGAGAGTATTTATTTGTATGTACCAGACAAATATCTGCGTGGATGTGGTCGGCGACAGCATCAATTGCTAACCTACCCAGTATCGCATCGCTCTCCTCAAGCACACAATAGCCCTACTGCTAGAGCAGTCGTGCACATTAATAGCTTTCTGCAGAATAGTCCAGATACAGACATATTTTTTGATAGACCCTGTGTAATTACTGAGAAATTTATATTGTACATTAATAATTTGTGACATTGAATGTAATTTAATAATGTGAAATTTACAAATTGACCTATGAATTCATTGTATTATGTGATATTAAGATATATATAATTTAATTACTATACTACACAAACCATAGACCTATATTAAGTTGTAAGTTTGAAATCTGAATTATTCTTGTGTTTTATTATATTGTTTATGTGTATTATGAAATTGTAATTTATGTAAATTCAGCATGCAAGCGATTTGGTTACGACACTGTGAGTTTGCATTGCTTAATAAATAAATAAATAAATAAATAAATAAATAAATTAGTTAACTAGCCTCCGGGCGCGGATTCTCCCGCGTTCTATTTCGATAAGATTTAGCCTATGTTACTCACGAATAATTAAACTTCTCATAACATAGTAAATCTAGATGTAGGAACGGGTATCACAGTCTGGCTTCACTTATAAATTGTAGGTGAGCCACGAGCTTATTTCTTCGTAGCCATGCGTGTACTTTATATATATAAACTTGCTTTGCCACTTACCATCAGGTGGTCTGTTAACCCGTTTGCCGCATCTGCTTTAATACAAAAGTTCGAATTAACTCACATTCTCTCACAACGATGTTAAGTCTCATGGTGATTACTTCAAGCGAAGCTATAGAAATATAATCTTCATGGTTTTATAACGGTTAATTCTAATGAAATACCACAATATTTACAAGTTGGTTAAATTGTTTTAGCGGTATTTATGTATGAGATGTAGGTAAAAGTGCCGTTGTACTATTATTTCAATGGTTGTATTGAATACTGTCATTACACCAAAAAACGCGCAAGTTTAGTAGAGTTGGCAATCGGGGTTGATGTTGTAAAAGAGTTATACAACCTCCTAGAGGTCGACAGAGATTTTTAAGCATTCTTCAATGATAGTAAAGTCCATGTTATTATAATTTAAACGTATAAAATTTTACATTACCTAGAAATGTAATTGAATTAATTCGCGTATCTAAGAGAATAGCGATATTGTTTTACAAAATTGCCATCGCGGACTGTCGCGTGGCAATGTCTTGCTCTCAGACTAAAAAAACAATATTTCTCTGAGGTCTTGTCAAATATTTGGCTGATTGTTGAATGATTGGACAATTGATAATAAAGTTCTTGCGTAAAACTACAAGCTAATTAAAATCACAGTACACATATGAACGGGTCAGCTATTTTTAAAGCAAGTCTTTAAAGCACCGCGTGGGAAACATCATTATAACTTTGTGTCTGTTGTTTTAATGTTTTTTTTTTTAATAAAAGTGTTTTTGCATAGGCATAGGTCTTTCTCTAATAATAATATACCGCTTTAACATTATTGTTTTACTTTAAGCAAATTTGTTATATTTTATCAATACGTTTATTAAAATTTAAAAGTACATAACTCTGAAACGTAAAAAAAACAAAACTGATCTCTGCTTCTAAATATAAAATGTTATTTAGTAGTATTCAGCAAAGTGATCCTGTTTGCCTTTGCAAATCAAGTCTCAATACATATCTATTTTATTGCGCTAAAGTCAAGCTTGGATGACCATCACTAATTATTAGTGGCACTACCACCGTGCGGGGTGGTGGTGCGTGACCCGCAGTTTCCCCTAAGCGCAACGCTGGCAATACCGCCGACCCTAGGCGTCCGGTCAGACAGGTTGCTCGGGTCCTTGACCGCTAGCGCACATACCTGCTTGGGAAACACCATGCTTTTAATGATAGGCGCACTGTTTGGAGGGTATTTCTTCCGTGTTCTAGGGTGATTTTTAATCGGACGGGTGCAAATTCATGCTTTATATTGTTTGTATTTTGTTAAAGATATTGATATTATACATGCAAAATATTAGATATAACAAATTAATATCATCGAGCAGTAATGAAGTAAATTAATTAGTAATTAATAATATACTTAGTACGTTATGCTATATTTGTTGATAAAATAATATTATTATGATTAAAACTTCTGGTTGTACTTAATAAAGATTTATTTTGTGAACAATGCATAAACTAGAGACAGACAAAAACATGTTTTTTCTGCATCATAATCGCCTTATTGATTTAAAGTAAGCTTTAGTTTTTACAACATCTTAGCCCACTTCATCCTCGAATTGTTAAGTTTAGAGGGCTCTTTACAATATTAATCTCTTTAGCATTAAAAACTAACATTAGACAAAAGAAAGAACGAGGAGTTTACTCCCATAAACCTTTAAATCGCTCTACTTTCGTTATCAGCCAGATAAATATTTACCCTCATATAAACCTGAACATAATTAATTTCAAGGCAATAAAGGTAAGCATGCTTTCTCGAGACTGGCAACACAGCCTCAATGCGCGCGCAGTCTACCGTGCGTCAGGTAAACGCGCGCACGTGTTTGATTCCAAATTCAAAATCCGCGACTCCCGCGCAAGTTTGACTTTTACTTTCTTTTTTCAGTAATATTACGTCACAATCGTGTTACGTTTAGTAATTGCCGGTCGTTTTGACGCAACCAGTGCTTTTGGTGAAGTGAAGTGGTTTTTGAAAATAAATGCTTGGAACATGGGATTTTGATTTGACTTGGAATTTATTTAATTGTAAGTTGATATTTCTAATTCATATTTTTAATTTTATTTTATATTCTGGGGTTTCTTGAAGGTCTTATAACATAGAATTTAATAAAAACATAGAAGTGTTTTTATCAATTATTATGTGAAAAGACCTTCAAAAAACCCCAAGGGAAGTTCCAATTTACAATTGTTTTTTAATTTTTCTAGATAAATCATGAACTGATGATACCATTCTTAATAAATAACTAATTACTAATTCTTTTCCAAGCCGTATTTTTTTGTTTATAATAATAAAACATATAAATATAGAGTTATGAGAGTGGCAGTTACTCGTAGAAATGTCGTGTATCGCTATCAAAGTCCAAGCAATGTAAACAGCTGCAATCTTAATGAAGAGAAATTAAATCACCACGTTTTATAACTATTTTCTATACTGCCTTAATTATTGTTAATTCTGGGGAGAGTTCTACTTGAATTGAGACATGTTTTATATTGCTAAAAATAAAAAAATAACCATAAATATAAAATATTTTTTCGGACTATCTGCGCCCCGTGGTTTTACCTGCGAACAAAACTTAGCTTATGTGCTGCTTGAAGGGCCCATCTACCTTCATATCAAGTTTCGTCATTTATTTATTTATTGTTTATAGTCATAGTCTATCAAGCCGATCACGCGTGGTTACATTGGAGTTCTATGGTAAATGCATAATATGAAAGGTAGAGTTAATATAACTTGTTGATCTCCAAGTAAATAACTTTGCTGTCCAACGTTTCAATCAACTTGCAATAATGATGGTCACAGATACATTTTCCTTAAAATTTATTAGGTCTCTAAGCCAATTAGTAACTTTAATTTTCAAACTGTACGTATCAAGGTCAGCGGTAGATTATACATTAAGACATAATAAATTATGTAATTAATTCACAAATTACAACATTTTAAACAAGGTATATGACAGGCAGTTAGCGTAGTTTTCTTGTAGACCGGGTACTTACCATACAAACTATTTAAATACAGTTTATGACCAACTTTAACTGTCTCGATGGTCCAGTGGATAGCATATGCGCCTCTCACCGCAAGGTCTCGGGTTCGATTCCCAGGTCTGGCAAAGTGATATTTGTGTAATTTACGTCAGGAAATTCACAATAGCAGCACGGAGTTGGAATTGTGCCCGGTGGATGACAACAGGCTCACCTCCTATCCCATAGGACTAAAGATAACAGGTGAAGTGTGGGTGTTTGCACTATTGGAATAAGTATAAAAACTGACTGCAATAGATATGCAAGTTTGTATTTCATATTTAATAAGTGTAATATACCCCCACTATTTAGATATATAACTCACCATAACTGGTGTCGTAAGTCTTTACTATAACTTAGAAGTTTTTGCCCTGCATACCCAACTCATTGGCCGAATACACTTAGCAACAGAAATAGCTATACACATGAACTAATTTTCAATGTCAGTTATTTCTCGAAATCTTAATTATTTTGGAGTTGTATGGAAGTTTAATTTTTTCATGGTTCCGCAACCTTTGTTGCTGCCGTTCGACGATCCATTTGTTTCCAAGTGTACAAAAACGGATTTTATCGGACGTTGGCAGGCAGCCTATTAGTTACTTCATTTTTCAGAAACAACCGTATCAAAACCTCCAATAAGAAGGTACGATCGAAGTTAAAACTCACGTTACCTGAAACCTATTCCCATAGAGCAGATTGCGAAAAGATTGAACGTCCTATTTTTAAATTGATTTCGATTTCCTTCACCCTGGGGACTCTGGTCCTCCGGATTGAAGCAATGCACTTTCATTCTACGAAATGGTGCAAGAATAGGAATCGGATACTTTTGGAAACTTGGCTTTTAAAATCAAGAACACCGAAATTATACTTTTCGTTCGAGTACTACACAGATAAATTACGGTTTTCGCGCAAGGTAAATGATAAGGAATGCAAACAAAACAAGGTGTGCCTTATGTATTGTTACTTAATTTACAAATTACTTCATATATCGAGATGTAGAACAGAAATGATCATCTCAGTAAATAACAGCTCGATTTATATAAAAAGATACTTATGATATAAGGATATAAGAAATTTCTGACATGAAACTCTGGTCAACATTTTTATACTGCTACCCGGAATTGGTAAAAATAACCGAAATATCTGGTGTCTACATTTTATTAAAATCGATCGATCTCGCAGGTTAAGCAATGATAACCGCGGTCGGCCGTGGATGGGTGACCATCTTTGGCATAACTAGTTTTCCGTCCTGCCTCAGAAAGCACGTTAAGCCGTCGCCACAGAATAATAATACAACGCGTCGGTCCCGGTCGCCATTTGAACATCTATGACACTCGTTACGGGGAGTCAGAGGCCAGAATATCTGACAACTAGTCTAACAAAGAGTATCGTATTATTGGGTTGTGGAGATCTGATGGCAGCCGCTCCATGTAAAAAACTAATATTCAGCCAAATCCGTTAGACTAGAAGCCGACACCAATGTAATTAGGAAAGGTCTCGGAAGATTTACATTTTATTCATATTATAAACCCTTCCTTAGAATAAAATCAACCGAACTGTTTGAACCTTTCTCAAGTGACACTGATGATCAAGATAAACTTCTGTACAAATAACTATTGATTATGTCAAATAAGCAACAAGATAATAATTCCATTAGTATTTATTAGAATTTAGATTACCTCCATGTCCGGTTTGTCTGGCTTATCAAATAGAAAATAATGGAAGTATCTACGTCACGCATTAGAATATTGATTGCCTTTCCTTGTTACCACTTACCAGCCTTACCACTAGTTTGCGTAATAGCAGTGATAGTGAAATCATTTGAGATATTGCGGTGAGAGAAGACCGGTTTCGTAAGTTTTAGCTATTAGGAAGTTGTTGAATGCAGCGATCTCGTTTATGTCGTCATGTGCCTGTGTAAATCTGTAAAAATAATTAATTGTAATCGTCCTACTTTGCAACGATTATTCTTCTCGAGCAAAATATGCATTCTGTCTTTAATATAATTAATGTCTGAGATATTATATAAATCTCAGAAATAAACAAGTTACAGTTAAAGAAAGACAATAAGGGCCAGTTTCTTAGATACCGGATATATCCACCCATACCATAAAATATAATCTGACCGAATTAAAAAGTGACACGTTACACTTAAAAGAAGAACACAGCTGTCACTTTCATTTATGCTTATCTTGCCAATAAGGTTAATCATAAACCTGTGAAATTGAGGGTCATTTTAATGTCATGTTCTCTTATAATTAATGACGAAGTACGAGTATATCTACTGTTTCAGTATTTTTTATAGCACCTTAGGATATATCTGTAATCAAATAACTATAAGTATTATTATTTGGCAGCACACTATAGAGTGATGATTGCTTCTTTAAACTTTACTCCCTTCATAATAATTATAATATTTAATATACATATATATTTGTTTACGTTGTTTAATTTTTTTTCAAGGCAAAGGTTTTTATTATTTCCTGTCTTGTAATTAAATTGTGTTACATCTTGGTAGGTATATTTCTATTCTTTGTTGTTATAAAGTACGTTGGTATTCTAACAAAGGCATCTTTCTGTGATTTCTTCATCACTACACTGTCTCACAGTTATTGTCATACCTTATGCCTCCTGCATGTGTAAGTATGACCCAAAATCAAGAGTTTCTACTATAAAAAGTCCGGTACAAAAAAGGGTCACTTTTTTGTCGGGGTACTTATTATGGGAGTTAGCGAGGACGCTGTTTGATTACTCTACCATAATAAACAGCTATCGTCGCATCCATGGTTAGCTTGTGATAGTCTAATGACAACTAACACAATTCTTATAAACACCTACCTACCTACATTTTTGCTAATGACAAGTACCTAATTGCATTAGTCATCTAGCTTAGCTACCTGCGCAATTGCGCCCGAGCGGCATCCCTTTATCGATAACGAGTGACGTGGCATTGTCACATTCCTATGACAATAAGATTTATGACTCAGTTCGCACGTTTGTAATGTCTCTACTATAGTGTGAGAATTTTAAAATATAATTTAAAAGAAAAATGTAATTCACTTTATTTATTCCAAGATTTTTTTTCATGCTAATGATCGTGAGATCTTTTCTTTACGTATAATGATTTAACATTTTATCATTGTGTAGATCGCGATCGATTAAGGGTCAGAGATTTCCGAGGTTCCAGATAGATCTCATCCGACCAATATAACCAGACAGAATTTAAAAGTGACACAAGTATCACTTAAAAAAAAAACACAGCATACATTGATTTATGTGTGTTATATTATTATCCTGCCAATAAGGGCAATCCAGAACAGAACCTAACAAACTGGAGCTAAGTCTAATAAAAGCCTATATTTTGGACTCAGACTGATAGCTCAGAGAATTTCGCTGAAATATTGAACGTCTTTATAATAAATAGTATAAATGTTTTTCAATCATTGCATCGTAAATAATCGTTCGGCTTACGATAAGCACTAGAACAAATTCTGTGTTCACATCCGTCGCGGTCATTGCAAGTTTGCAACGTGCAATCCCAAAGTGCAATCAGTCAGCTCTCGCAACCTTGGGCCGCCTTTCTATAACCGATGTAATTTAATGTATTTGATGTATATAAAATATTTGCACGCTCTCATAAAAGGGCAAAACATGCTGTACCTACCGAATTATAACAACATTATTGTAACCGTGTTTTATGCGAATAAAGTTCTTGATTCTTGATTCTTGATGCACAAATAATATTATGACATGACTCTTTATTTATTTAATACAGCAAGACAAGGAATCTTATAAAATGTATCATTTTACCATTAGGAGGTGACTGGTCTACATTAAATTCCACCCGCGTGGTGTGTCCATAAATAGTAGTCTATATGTATGTTAAGTTAATCTAGGCAACCAGTGTGTCAAAGTTCTTCAAAATCCTTCCAGTAGCAATGCGTAAAAGAGTTACACATAACATCACGCTTATATTACCCAAAAGGGTGTGGCAGATGTGTACAACACCCACATATCACCTGTTATGTTTAGGTCCCGTGGGATAGCGGGTGAGCCTATCACGATTTATCGGGCACAACTCCAACTCCGTGCTGCTATTGTGAATTGCCTGACGGAAAGTTCACAAATAACACTTTGCCCGACCCGGGAATCGAGCCCGAGACCTCGCGGTGAGAGGCGTATACGCTGACCACTAAACTATCAAGGCCACACACTTTTACATTTATAATATTAGTAAGATAACATATACATCGTAAATGTGATGATTTCTTTTAAAAGGCTATTTTATTTTATCCATGTGACAAATTGTAATGAATCTCCTCTTTGGTTTCTATGGTTGTTGGGGTAAGCCTTCCAGAATCTGCAAGAAGAGTAAATAGCGTCTCGCTTAAATTGTTTTGTAATCTAATATAAAAGACAAGTTCAATGCTAAGTCCGGTTTTTGATATCTCCATATCTTCCAAACATTGAATGAGATATAGATATCAAAAACGTTCAGCAGTACCCATTGATAGGTCTATGGAACGATTTGGCACTTGTATTAGTATGCGTAAATATATATAAACAGATTTACCCGATTGTTTAGAAAGGCAAGCAGTATTTTTTTATCAAAATTCCTACTCTATATGGGGTTGTGTTTATGTATCACACCTCTAATGATGATAAATCGAACAAAGTAAAAGACCAAATCGTGTCCAATCCTCTCACAATCGTGATGAAATGATCTGCCAAAACTGTAATTTGTTCACTCAATGTACAATATTGAATTCAATTACTAATATTACAATATTAGTGGCTAATCATGATGCAAAGTCATGTAGAAGACATTAAAGCCATTTTAGTCTGTTAGTGTTGTTCACGAACAAAAGACAAAATATTACAAAAAATCTTTGAATATTAATATGGAGATGTAACTTAATTATGGAAATTACCCACAAATATGATAATACCCGACGTTGTCGTCAATAATAATGATTTGACTAAGATGTTTGCTTCTTTTTAATAACCTGTCAAAATGTATGTAACTAATGTAACTACCATAATATAATGACGTAGGTATATTATTGTATTCTAAACAATTCTTTTGTATTAAAGCTCCATGGTATTATATTTTAAATTTGTAAGTATATAAGTAATGTTATACAAGGTAGCCCATTTATAGTAGTCTAAGATGTTGGACATTGATTTAAACCCAAAATATGTTGCGCGAAAATAAATAATAAAAAGTTGTTTTTTTTTAATTTTTTGAAAATCTCCACTTTTGGTCACGTAAACCTCTCTATATTAAAGGTACTACAGACATGTAATCTGCAAGCAAAGCTAATTTGGAGGTTTCACCAATATAGTAATATGGTATCAGCCCTTTAAGTAAGCTGTTTCTTATTTTCGAATATTAAAGCCTAATTTTCAAAAAATGCTATTGAAAATAAAGGTCTAGATCAAATTTGGTAATTATCGTTTAAAGAACCTAGAAGTAATGAAGTAAGCTTAAATAAAAAAATATGGCTTTGCATCATACGATTATATATTTTGGAAATTAACACAGTATACACTAGGTAGTTAAGATGCGGTTGCATTTCTTAATAGAAAATAGTGGTAAATAAACATTTATGCAAATATGGTTGTGAAAACTGCCACGATCGGTATCCCTAGTGTAGTTATAGTTAGCATCCTTCCATATTAGCAAATATTTTTTCATGGTAACCCCTCCAGTTAACAATACTTATGATGATATAACTACATTTTCTAGAAAAATCAATAAGTTACAAAAACGCAATAATTTAAGCAATGTTTGCATAGAAACACTTGGAATGAGGTCTCCTAGCAGTCAAGGTGAACGAACTTATCTAAAGTAAATACTCAATGTCTTTGTTATATCACCGAAACCAATGGACGTATCATTATGCAAATAAGTAGAATATAAAACATTTTTTCCACAAGAAAAATATTTTTATATTTTGTTGGAATAATCTTCTTATCTCTGACGTTACTGCATGATCTTTGATTTCCATTTATCCTGAAAGAGGCAATTAATAAAATTATATTTAATAGGTATAATAAATGGTTCGAATTCTCGGCACACACATCTGTCAATAAATCGTTAAGATTCGTCTTTTCGAAGATATGTCTGTCGTGATCGCTAACGGTTAAGGAAAACATCGTGAGGAAACCTGCATGCCTTAGAGTGCCTAAAAAGTGCTCAAGGACGTGTGAAGTCTACCAATTCGCACGTAGCCAGCGTGGTGGACTATGGCATAATCCTTCTTATCATTAGAAGAGGCTTGAGCCCAGCAGTGGGACATGTAATAGATACAAGGCTGCTATTATTTATGTTATTTAAGTCTGATAAAATTGCTAATTTAACTCTTTCAATCTAAAAAAATAAAAGAGTTAAATTTCAAAGATTTCGCATAGATCTTATCGGACCCATAAAATATAACCTGACCGAATATAAAAGTGACACAAATTACAATTGAAAAAAGAACACAGCTGTCACTTTCTTTTATGTGTGTTATATGCTTATCCTGCCTATAAGGTTAAACACCTGTAAAATTGGGGCATAAAGAACTAACCTATATTGTTTTGTGATAAAAATAGTTAGAGTTACAGAAGAAGAGAGAAGAGCTATTTATTACTATGTGTTGTAAACATGAACGTTGTTGTTTTCATCATTTTCTACAGCTGAATTACGACTCAGTAGCACAATAAATAGAATAATTTGATCTGGATCTCGTTATTTTATCCCATGAATCATGTCAGTAGATTGCGTGCAGTGCGCTAAAATCAAAACTCACGACTTCAATTTATAACTTATTGATCTAGTTTACTTATGTTTGAATAATTCACTTATGTCACGTTATGCTTAAAAAATCATTTTTTTCAGCACGGAGTTGTGAATTGTGCCCGGTGGATGGCGATGGGCTCACCCCCTATCCCATGGGACATAAACATAACAGGTGAAGTGTGGGTGTTTTACACCTTTGCCACACCCTTCTGGGTAAAATAGGCGTGATGTTATGTGTTATTTAGATTATTTTGCTACAACTTATTTCTGTCATCAAACATTGTGGTTGAACATGTTTTATAACATGTTAGTTTATCAAGTGAGTGTATTTTGATTTAAAAAAAAAAAAATTTAGGTATTGGTCCGGAGTAATTCAATTATGTCGTGCACCTTCGTAATAAAAGCATCTAGTATGTAGTTGGGATGTTAAATATAATATTAAATCGTTAAAACCTAGTTAATGATTGTTTTAAAAAAATGCTCAAATAAAATGAAAAAATAGTTGATGTTCACTATGTTCTGTGAGCAGAACCTAAGCACAGTTTTTATCATAGTATAGCTATCAGTGCCATTACGCTAAGTTATTGCGTAATTTGACATGAATTCATTTTATGAATTAAGTTCCCTATGAGTAAGAAGTACGTTGTACGATACGTATTAATTCTTGTTTTGAATCAAAATATTTACTAGCAATGACATAGCAGCGTCGCGCCGTTGCTTGGGTAAATGGATAACTAGTTCCTCTACATTTTACCACGAACAATATAATAAGTTAATGTATTTAAGATTACTAAATAACCACGAAAGTGACAAACAAAGTAGAAGACATTGTCTTTTTATTAAACAAAAGTTTTCTTAATCGAGTTTACTCCAAGAATATTAAATAGCAGAGAAAATAATGGAAAACGATGGCAATCATAAATATTCTGCAGTAGTTATGTGTGTATTATTAAAAAGATCACGTACAACACCATCTGGTGGTTGGACTTTGAGTATGATTATGCAAAAGAACGCGGAAGGCTCGGGTTCGGTTCTCGTTACACCATTACTGCATCGGACAGGAAATGAACGGTGTCTGAGATAGACATGTTTTTTTATAATAATATGTAACAACTTAGCTTCAGATTTATGAAATAGTTGAGACCGTAATCAAGAAAAATATTAAAGGCAAATCTAAAAAAAAAATTGTAGCCATTTAATTAAATACGGAACAATATCTTTTTTACTAACTAATGTTTTTATTAGACGCAAAATTAAACATTAATAAATCACAAAAATAACTAAATATAGATACCGTCAAGAGCAGCGCATAAAAAAGGCGGTGATGACATACATTTTACATAATTACGGCTTGTAATAGCTGCTTCGTAATAACAGGTATATTAATATGAGGTATAATAGACATTAATTCTTATAAATTATAATTATTACTATGTTTTGTGTCTTAACGTGATTCACGCACTACTTAAACGTGAATCACTTTAGATAAACATCTAAGTACCCTACATTCGAGAGAACTATTTTTAAACACACTCAAATGTGTTTTCATATTATTTATATATCTTAATACACAACTAACTTCTTCCCCTACTCCACTCGCGTGGTAAGTCGTTAAAAATGAGCCCATATTTTTCTTGGTAATGTCTATCTTTACACCAATTTGCATCAAGATCAGTCAAGTAGTTTTAGAGCCTATGTACAAACAAAGATACAAAAAATATATTTCCTCTTAAAATATAGATTAGATTTAGAATAATTAAGATAACTTTCTGCGCCAGGAAATCCTCAAATGATAAAAGTGACAGGAGGAGATTCATGAATTGGCAAGATGATCAGTTTAAGATTATTACACTGCCTCCCAAGATAAAATATAGAGATAACAAATGATAAATTTGCTAAAGTAATAGCTATGTATATACATATTATCTTTATGACAACACAGTATGTAATCAAGTGTCTACATCTACCCATTGCTTCTTGGAAATATTTAAAATTTATTTGTGAACGGATTAAACAAATTTGTGAGTTCCAAAGTTTTATTAACAATTATTTAAGTATATACTTACATGTGCTGCGCGACCACTCTGCCAAGAGTGTTCAGACTAAGAAATAGAGTATTTAGTAATTCTTTAGGACTATAAAGATACTAAGAGTCTTCTGGGTGGGTTTGTACTTTGATTACAGTATAGGTAATTAAACCTTTATAAATATAAAATCTTTTTACAAAGATAGATCTCTCTCCATCATAAAGTAGATAAATTGGCTAGCAAAGGTCGAGAGAGGTGACATTTCCATGCCTCTGTCACCTCCCGTGTCTGCATATTCATGTCCACGCCACGGAAAAATAACTTTAATACGTTACTTTGTGAACACGTTCTCGATTTGCATAAAGTAATTTCTTCCATATTTACGCGTGTAATAAAAATTTCACGAATACGGCGATTTCAGAAGTTACTAAATTGTTGTTAATATCAATGGAAGAGAAGTTATAAACATGCTTAGCGGAATAGGCAACCACTTTATTTTATCAAATTTTGCTAACGTTTACTTAAATTTAAAGAAAGTATCAGTGTAAAGCTTTAAAAAAAGCTGTTACCTGGATTTTAATGACTCGGAATTATTGGTTTAAAAAGAGAACTCTACTAATTACCACGGAAGCTGCTATCATGTATACTCTACGGCAACTGCTTTTCACCCATTGTTCCGAGTATAGATAAGTCTCTGCGACCAAAAATCACCTTATATTAAACAATATCAATCAAATCAGAAGGAAGTTAGCAGGAATCAAGCAATTTGCTTGGATTCTTTGAATCAAGCAAATGTTCTGTCAGATGTTAGATTGTTTGTAATTCCCACTCGCAGCAGCAGGAGTGACCTGGCTTAAAATGTACAAAAACAAACTATTAATAAACAAACTGTCAATGTTAAATGCATTTCAATCAGTTGAGCCGACAATTAAAGTTAGGCAGCACTTGTCACTTGTCACGGTAATTAGCAACGTCGACCGAGTGCGACGAAATAATTATAGCAGCTAAATGACAAGTCTCATTTAATTAAATTAGGTTTTTTTTTAAATTGCGAATGCATAATGCGTGTCGTCCCTCTGATTAATAAGTGACAGCTACTGCTAAAATAGTAATGTTACCTTATTATAGCGAATAACTATGTTATTATGCCGAATTAGTCCATATTTTCAGGATGTTGTTTTACACGGGACTTTAGAAGTATTACCTATTAATTCCTATTTTTCAATTAACTATATTGTATCAGGCAATAGTTTAATGGGGCTCTTAAGTAGTATGTGATTGTAGTGAAGTGTGCATTACACCGATTTGTCATCAGCTAATTTACTATTCATCTTACTTTCGGCCGATAGAAACTCTACTACAACTATCTTTCAAACGACAAATCGTTACTATGTAGCATATGGGGGTTCGTAGATGAACACTAGTTTACTTCTTATCATCGTTTTACACAGATCATTGTAACGCTGATGTGACTTCCAAGAGACACGACGTAATATCACGTAGTATTCACCTGTGTGTTTTATTCTGCATCTAAACGTGACACACTATGGTTTGTTATAAACTAAGAAAACAAAACAATCATGGATTTCAACTTCTTATTAATTATTTTTAAAGCATGCTTAGTAAACTATACAAACTAAGTATGAAGATTCTATACACGACAGCATCATGGAAATTGCAACCAGTAAAGTATTCCTGGTGGTAAGTGGTAACTATAGACCATCCATCCATTTCTAAGCGTGCCTGAACCAAAACATTACAATTACAATATTGGAATTTGATGTAAAATAAGTTTATATCACAGTTCACAGTGTACTAAGATTTTAGTTTCATAGTTTTCAACAGAATTTGCCCGCGGTGTAACAAGTTTGCACCGTATAAACATATATTAAAATTGAAAATTTTCCATGTCTGTACATTGTAGATATTTAAGAGCAAATAGAACTATGAGTCTTTGCAATAGCAGTAGAACCAAAACATTATTTTTTAAATTTTTTGTTTGTCTGTCTTTATGTTCGTGCACGCATCACGCAAAAACTACTGCACTGAATAAAATGCAGTTTTTAAGCTGTGTAGCAAGAGGTCTAACTTAAAAACTGGTATATGTATTACGTTTAATATTTATATGCATCAAATTCTTCACATAGGTACCGTACACGACATAATTCACAATAAGATATATTTTCGGAAATTTCACTCCTCAAGTGGGTAAATTTGGGGTTAAAAGTGAATGAGGAAAGTGCCTCAATTTTGTAGGTAATCAACATGAAGTCGCGGGCAACAGCTAGTAGAGAATACAGTCTACATACAAACGGCTACAGATCAACCTATACATTGCCAGTAAAAGGTCACGCAATGCACGGGATGCCTATACAACGCGAGACCATCTTATATTGGTGTTGTATAGCTTGATGTTTAGCAGTGTGAACACAGTTTTCCATAGAAGCCGTAACCACGTCTGTGGAAAACGATAGGAGATCGGCTTTCCCATTAAATTAGGTACATCACCATGATACGCTACGTGGAGAATTGATATTGAAAATTGTTTGCGAAGCCATTTTGTATCGCTGAATAATACGGAATATTTTATAAGTGTGTGGAAACGAGTTTGTAAAGAAAGATAAGAGCGAAATATAGAGACTTAAAGTTATTTATATATTTTAATATTAAAGTGAAATGATGTTCGGAAGTGTATCAACTGAGAATGGCTGGAAGTATTTGTTAGTTTTATTTTGTAATAATATACTTAGTCCCGATGTCACCAACAAGTCAGACCGACGTTTAGTCAAACCGACGAATCGATCTTTCTTTTTCATTCAATGTTTGAAAGGAACAAAGTGATCAAGAACCGTTGGTAAGCCTTAACGATGAATTAAAATACGCGGTGAAATCGAAGTTTAATATTCGTAAATGTTTAAAGAGCAAAATATTGGTTAATATGGGAGGAAAATAAGGATGTAAAGGTTGTAGAAATCTCTTTCAAGAGTTCTAGGTAATTAATTACAACAGCTTTTCTTGTATTGAGAGGTTTTAAGGAAGCTTAGGTATAAGCTAAGTTTGTAAGCTCAAATACAAACAGTCGCAAATAAATTTAGACTCCTATTGTCCTATTGCTTAAGTCCTATTGCTTTCCTATTTTTTTTACTGTTTGCTCAGCGCTAAATTCTATAAAAAATCAATTAGAAATTGTAAGCTCTAGTTTGTATTATTAGTATGTTTAGGATATGCCTAATGCCAATCACTCCAAACCAGTGCAGTATCATTTATAGCTGAAAATTCTCAAGTAGTAATTAATACAAACAGCTGTATATTATTACTTAGCTTGTTTAGCAGGTTCTATTACTTTAAAGGCTTGTTTCACAATAGTTCAGTAAACGTTACTCGTAGGATAGAACACCAACAAGTTATATTATATCTGACGGCTATCTTGCACGTTTTACTGAACGATTATGAAACAGGACCCTAGTGTTATCTTTTATGGAGTGTGTAACAGGTAACAGTATAAGTAAGTACTGTCTCATATGCAGTAAGGAGTATGGAGTCACGTACACGTATATTGTTTCGCTTAGGAATAGGGATATAGTTACTGTTTACTTTGTTGATAATAATAATACCTTGACGAGTGGTTGCGTCGAGGTCGCGGGTTCGTTTCCTGCTCAAGACAAATATTTCGGTGCATAACATGGAGGTTTGTCTTGGTCTGGATGTTTCTATGTATAATAAGTATTTATTTCCAAAAGAAAAGTATATATGTATCAGTATCAGTTATTCTAGTACAAGCTCAGTTTAATTTGGAACTAGATGACGTTATGTATATGTTAAGTGTTATTTATTTATTCTAATAGAGACTGCCTCGTTGATCTAGTCTTGTGGTTAGCGTATGCGGCCTCTCGCAGCGATCGGGTTTGATTCCCGAGTTTAGAACTTTCAGTTTTGAAATCCTTAATAAGAGCTCAGTTAATAGCGATAGGCCTATTCCCTATCACATGGGACTTAACAGAACAGGTGAAATGCGGATGTATTATCCCTCTGCTATACCCTACACCCTACTGAGTAATATAGGCGTGATGTAATGCATATTATAATTCATAATAATTCATAATTCTTCATTTGTGAGTTTATTATGTTAGTTTATCTACACCCATGCTATAAATCCTTTAGAAACGTTCTTGAAACAGTTAGCTTATTGCCAACATTAAAACAGCCAGTGTCATAATAACCATTATAACACCCAAACGGGTGTTATAATGTTGTACTGAAATTCATTATGCAACTCCTTTTTTACTCACCGAACAGCCACATTCTCATGGCATCTTTATGAATTTCAAAAAAAGAACATGTCATGCACGCGCGTTTCACTACCACAGCGCCGTAATTTAAATAAATGCTTATTCGAATTTTTGAATTGACGTCGTACCCCGCCATTTATGTTCAATAATAGTATTGAAAAAAAAAATATTACAATAAATAATTATATTATTACCTATACATAGTTTGTTTGTATTAGATACTCACTAATTAAACTTTCCATGAATTTACAAAGAGTTCTTACAACACTGTACAATACCCTATGGTTTCAGAACATTTATAGAGGATTCATATCATGGGTGTAGATAAAGTCTTGTATGCAACTGTTATAATTAGCTATTAAAACACTCATGTGATACTATTATCACCCACACTCGTGTTTTAATACCCCTCATTATAGAACAGTTGCATAAACAACTATTTGATGCTGTCCTGCGTCTAACTAATGAGTTTCTAAGTTTAGAGTCAATTAAGTTTCGTTGTAAGTAACTGATATAGCATAACAGCACGCTATATTACCCAGTGTGTGTGGCAGAGTTGTACAACACCGACATATTACCTGTCATGTTTAGGTCCCGTGGGATAGGTGGTGAGCCTATCGCCATCCACCGGGCACAATCCCAGCTCCGTGCTTCTATTAAGTCAGTAACGATTTAAAATATTGCCTTACCAAATACTTTAATTGCACCAATGTTAATGGTCCTAATAACCACAAAACTGGATTCTTATCTCATCCTCAGTTTTAGTTAAATAATACTAATTGTCAGTATACTGTTAATTTGTCATGCAATATTAGGTGTGGCGATATGACAATCTTAAACAAATACTTGACGACCGGCTGGCGGAGTGGGTAGTGTGCCTGCCTGCGACGCCGAGGTCGTGGGTTCGATTCCCACTTAAGACAAATCTTTGTGTGCATGAACATGGGGGTTTGTCTTAGTCTCGGTGTTTCTATGTATAATAAGTATGTATTTACAAAAGAAAAGTATATATATATATATATATTAGTTATTCTAATACCAATATAACAAGCTCTGCTCAGTTTGGAACTAGATGGCGTTGTGTGTGAGTTGTGAAATATTTATTATTTATTATTAATACGATATAATAGTTAGAGGCATACATTAAATCATGCTTATATTATATTACCATTCAAGGTGGAGCTGAGGTGTTTTTAATTCATTGATTGCCACACTTCACCTGCTACGGACAAAGATCCCCTGTGATAATGGGTGAGCCTTTCGCCATCTATCGAGTACATTTCCAACTCTGTGCTGCTCTTGCACTTTTTCCCGACCCGGGAAGCTAGGAATCGAACCCAGGACTCCGCGTTGAGAGGCTGCGTAAGCTAACCACTACCACCGAGGTAGTACTTAGAGATATTGGGGTCTCATCTCAACCAACACAACATTTAAAAGATCTGTAACTTGTATGTGGCAAATGTGAAAGGTATCTAGGGAACAAATAAGATTATCACTCTTCATTTTTCATTTAAATCGCGCTCTAATAAGGTTATGAGCAAGCGATGTTTGCATTAGTTTTGTTCGCACCAAATTGTTATACAGTCACTAGAAGCGAAAACTTGTTATTGGCTTTATGGTTCCTAAACTATTGTTATTTAAGTTATACTAGCTGTAAGTTTTCCATACGATAACTAAATAAATAAATAAATATGTAAATAAAATAGTGGTTTTTAACTTTTATACACTGTTAATTTATCTAAATCTTCTCGTTACTATTTAAGAGCTACCCAAATACTATATGATCACTACAGGAATGTAGAGAGGAGACAGATACAATCTAGTTCAATAATATGTTAGTCGTTTTTAACCTTCTAATTAATACAATAGTACATAATTTTTATTTGGACTAATCTTCTAAAACTTAGAAAGTTAAAAGCTCAATCGAACCTCGCTAAAAGTTCGATCTCTCACTAAGGCTATAAAAACCTTTCAAATTCTCTATTAACCCAGGCAACGAGCAACGACAGGTGTGGTGTGTTTGTTCGCTGACACAAAACCTCATCATTGTGCCATCGTGACGTCACACGTAGAAAGGCGCGTGCGCACAATATGGTCCCATAATCGACTCATATTATGTATGTAGGGTTGGCGCGATCGCGATTCTTACCATACACTATAAGTACGATTCTGTAGGATGCAAAAAAATTCCTTATACACATCATACATTTGATAACTTAACTACATGAAGGATGCGGAAGGCGCAGGAACGGCAAATTAGGAGAGGCCGATGTCCAGCAGTGGACTACGAGCGGCTGAATGATGATAATGATGAACTACATAATGAGTTCATTTGACTTGTCAAAATGCTACTTCTATAAAACAAGTAACTACCATGTGAATGTGAAATTGGATGAGCAAAGTATTTTCAGGGTCACAGTCTAACAGTTATATGTCTTATCATCAAAGTTATCAGACGACTTCAAAATGAACCGCTTCAACATACTTAATAATTTCAAAAGTTGTATTATATTCTAAAAACAACACAGTTCCTTGTTCAAACACTTGTGCCACCCCTATTGGTGCGCTTGCGTCGCTTGATCAGCGGGCGTTCCCATGACGCGTGTCATTGTTGTTTTGTATGGAGTTCCTACCACACCGTGGTGCTATGACGCTATGGGGGAATAGGAAGAGCTATGGGGCCGATTGCGGTAATGTGATTGGGTCATTATATTTACAAAAAAAAAAAAAAACCGACTTCAAAAAGTAGGTAAACTAAAAAGCAAAAAATAAATTTACTTCGCACAAAATAATACGTTTTTTTATTTATTTAAATATAAATTATTAAATAATTATTTTATAATTCTGAAGTCGGTGAATTCGAACAACAAAAAAAAAAAAAAAAAAAAAAACATACAACCGAATTGAGAACCTCCTCCTTTTTTTGAAGTCGGTTAAAAAGGAATGGATTTCTAGCTTTTATAACATCGCGGGAGGAGGCGCAACCAAATCATCTAAAACTGTTGCATCACGGCCTTCTGTGGTAATGGTTTTGTATTTAAATTAGACCCGAAATTACTGACACAATGGTGGGTCTATTATCTTCCAGCTTGGTACTTTACTTTCCACTAAGTATCCTCTTCCAAATGCAAATCCTCTTCGCAGCAAATTCAGTTATAAAATTATATCTGTGCTACGCTGATTTACCTGTGAACAAAAAGTGGCTTATGTCCTTTAAAATGTCTTGTACTATCTCCATACCAATTTTAATCAAGATCAGTTTTGTAGTTTAGTCGTGAAAGTGTAACAGACAGACAAACAAAGTTACTTTCTCGTTTATAATAATAGTAAGGATTGTAGTTCTTGCAACAATTTCGGTAGTTTTTAAATAATCAAGTACGAGGCGAGCATTGAGGTGACCTTTGGTATCCGTGGTAATATAAGCAAGTCACGTATTATAATAATTATTATTGGATGTTAGAAATGCACCTGTTGACTTGTATTACTACTACGAAACCGATTATATTTATTAAAATAATAATTCTAATAAAAACGAATGATGTAGAATTTTATTTCAACATGCATCAGAGATTTCTTATGTTTTATTATGACTGATTTATTACTTAAGATTTGTATAGACTTAGTTTCTTAACACGACAGTGACAAGGATTTTAAGAATACATGGAATTAACTTTTGGATACTCCTAAGGGTGTTGTCACACCGTAATCAATTGACGTCGATCGAAGCGTTTGGTCCTTTAAACAGCCAATAAGAGCGCACCACTGCCGACATCGTGACACCTTTATGATACTTGTAATATTCTAAAGCAAATTATAGCTTTGCTATGCCTTTTTGTATTTTATACAATATTAAGTTTGAGCAATTTTCAATCCAGCAGGATTCGAACCTACACCCCCTGGGTAAACGCCCCAGGAGCATTGCCAATTCAGCCATGGTTTTGTATGCTGCTAGAATCGAAATTTCTCAACCCTTATTGTGCCAGCGTCATAGGTATATATTTAACTACCTTAGCTAGACGAACCTTACTTGGTGGTACTTACCCTTATGATATCCTGAAGATACGGTGTTTATGAACTACGTAAGCTGCTAGCTCAATCACAGTTTGATCAATCCTCATTAGTTATACCTCGAACATCAGACACTATTTTTTTCGACTGTCATACTTGCTTTTATCAAAAGCACAATGAAAGTAAAAGTTATTATGTATTCTTATAACATCGTCCATGAATTGAGTCATGTGACGTGATCGTTTTATCGATATTACTTACTAAAATAAATACTACTTATTGTACTCTCAAATTATTTAAGCGTATTTCATCAAGTGATATGTAGTTTGATCCGTTGATCGTCTGACTTTAAGAACTTAAAAAAAAATAAGTTCTCGAGAATTAGCTTTACCGTGGCACAGAAGTTTTGTTAATGGTCGTAACAAGAACAAAATGTAAAGATCATGGAAGTGTAATAGATCACCACCCCTCCTTTCTTCACAAGAAACCCTACCTTACTAACTAGGTTTTAACTTAGATCTTTAAAGAGCAAGAGCAAGCAAATCATCATAATCATTTCAGTCCTAAGACGTCCACTTCTCTCACACTCACCTCACCACAACGCGCGGTTTTAGGCCGCCTAAAACCAAAGTTTCCCCGCAATCTTGAATCAAATCATCTGTGCCTCGTGGCCACCACTCAAGAATCTTTCTGCCCATCATCTCATGGCCATCTGTTCTGCGAGCATAAAAGCAAAATTAATGCAAGTTTATTATTATATTTCTTTCATGTTTGTCAACAGAGCACCATGGCATCACAAGAGTCCGGTGGGTGCGTGAACAAAGCGTTTGAAGGCAACGACGATGGATTCCAGACCATAGACTTGAGGAACGGCAGGACTGCTGAAGAAGTCAGACCACAGGTGAGAAACACAAGGACATACAGCCTAATAAAATTAAAGTATTCAGTAAGTACTTCAGTAAGCCCGCGTGTAATTTGTTGTATTATGTAAAAGCTGCTCCCGCGATTTGACTTGTGTTAAATTTTACTGCTCCGCTCCCGTGGAGTTAGGCCTAATTTATCTATTCTATACATATAATAAAGTTGTTAATTTAACATGTCTGTACATTGAAGATATTTAAGAAAAATATAAATTTAATTATTAATTTTTGTCTCACAAACAGTCCTACAGACTGACAAAACTTATTAAAAACCTGGAACTTAGGCATAGGTATCGTGCAAACAACTATACCACCTTAAAAAAAACTTTGTTATTTTGACATTGAAAACAGACATATAAATTAGATTTATTTACCCATTTATTTGTATTGATATAGGCGGCATAGAGCAATATGTTTTATGATTGTTGGTATAATTTAGTTTTTTCATATTATTTTAAGTAAAATTACATAAAACAATACTTTCAGCTTTCAACACATAAATTAAGAATAAGCACTTCCTGTCGGTCCATAAATAGCATATATAGTGTCGGGACACTTAAATAAAATTGAATAACAACATCAATCGTCAATACACGGACGTGACCACGAATATTGCAACAGAATAAAATATACCCCCATGTTTGCACTATGCTACTGAAATATCATAGGGTACGGCCAAAGCAAGCAAGAATACGCAGCGTATAGTTTGCTACGATTACGCTTTATATATAAAACTTAACAAAACGAATCATTTAGTGTTTGGTATCAACGACTGCTTTATTCCTCAAAAAGCTATGTAGCCACATTTAAGTCTGCTGGTTTTGAGGTCTCTGTCGATACATAAACCGGATAGTATAGGAAGTTTTTTTCTTCCCACATTGCTGGTTATGAAACTCGGTTATGTACACGGAACAAGAGAAATAATTTTGTAGAATTTGTTCTGTCATGTTTTAATTTATTAACAGTATTTTACAGGCATCGTAAGACTATTTTATAATAATAAATTATTATTTTTCGTATTTTTTTAAACATTCTGTCATAGGGCTCACCTGCTTCCTTCTTCGTCCTGCTTCGTCCTTAGCCATCGACACGAAAAGAAGGAAAACGTCACATTACCCCGTACTAAGTACAGTCACCAACAAAAGTGTTTCAACCCATCGATCCTGAACGTTCTCGGAAAGACTGTGTGTGATTGAAGTACACAGAAGTTAAATTTTGTATAACGTATGGCATGCAATTAGGGCATGCAATTCCGGAATTCCGAAATTCCGTAATTCCGGAATTCTGGACCATTTTACTGATTTTTCCAGTTCCGGAATTGAGAGGAAAAATTCCGGAATTCCGATATTTTTGTCTTTTGTATTTTGATGATTATTTTCTTCTAAACGCACGCAATCTAACGTCTGTGGATTATGCCACAAACTGCAAGTCGAATGGGCAACACGCGCACGTCACACCGAGCACGGCGCACTAATAATTACCACTCCGGTACTGTGCAAAGTCGTTCGCACGCAACTGATATAGCTCAGTCTCGGTCTTCGATCCCCAACGAACTAGGTTATTCCTTTAGTTTGTCCGCTCTTTGTTTGTCCATCCCCACTATCCAGTGTCATCCCACACTCACCTTGCCTTGACCAAAGAAAGGCAGATCGTTTGGTCGTTCTGATATTGCTCCCGTTGCTTGTTACATAATTATGAGATGGTTTACTTTTATCCACAGTTTTTGGTTTCTTACTACTTTAACGCAAATAGATTTTTGTAAATAATACCTATGTATGTTTACTGGTGCAATTAAAACACTTTGTGTTTGATGTAAAAAAAACTGGTTCTTAATATAAAAATAATAGAAAATAATTAAAAATTGCTTAAACATACAGATTATTAACAACAACCGCATGAGACCGATGAGACGCTCATTGGATGCATGTACAGTATAATAATGAGTGAGTGGCAGTAGATAAAAAAAAACATAGAAGGTAGTTCACGTCGTTTATCCGTAGGAGCGCTCTATCGAACAAATTTAACGAATATTTAAAATCAACCATCTTATTCAATAAACAAATTAAACGATTATAGAATAATAATATCATTAACAAATGACTTCTCCTCCCGAAGATCGCAAACTAACTTAATTGAAAACATTCAAATTTAAACTTTAATAATGTTTTAAAAAACATTTTCTTGCCTTGGTACATTATATTATCTATACGACCGAATGCAATTAAGCGTCAACTGATAAATCAAGAGGTGAAAATAGCGACATTGACTTCATTCTATTATTTGCTCTGTTGCCATCATTTTAAAGGTTAAATTGTCGTATGCGAGATTTTTATGTTCAACCAGTGAATGAAGTCATATTTTAAACTTTTATGTATTGTTATATTTGTTGTACACGAGTTTAATAATATTTAAAATTAACCATCATATTCAATAAACCAAATATACATTTTTAAATATTATTTGAAATCAATTTCAACGCGATTTGAACTTTTATGATTTCATACCGCCAACTTACTTTACTACTGTGAGAAAGTTTAATTATAAGAGAAAATAATGGCCAAATAATTTGTAGCTCAAATGATTATTATAAGGCTGATTTATTACATTTTATTTGATTTGAAACATTGTTTTTTTATTTTCCTAGATAGAGAAAGGACCCTGAAACAAATATAAACCAAAAGAGAGTGAGAAAAAAAAAAAAAAAAATGACGATTCCGGAACCAGTTCCGGAATTCCGGAATTAGCCGGTAATATCGGATCTCAGTTCCGGAATTGAGATCCTTCCGATATTGCATGCCCTACATGCAATGCTACAAAGAAGGATCAGCAGGATCTATGAAATGCAGAGCATTTATGCATATACGTATATATAACAAAATAACAAATATGAAGAGCTTTTTTGGCGTGAGTTGTAATGGGCGCGATTTGTTGATTGTTGAAATAACCGCCAAAGCAAATAATTGTATAACAATTACAAATAAGTCATAGTAAACATGATGAAGTTTTTTTCTATTTTATTTATTTATTTTATTTATTTATTTAACTTCATATACAAGATTTGTATACAAGGCGGACTTAATGCCATAGGCATTCTCTACCAGTCTACCTTTGGGTGATGCAGAGATTAACAAGGCAGGTGAAGTTATAAAATATAGCGTTTGATTTGAAATAAAAGGTCCTAACAATCAATACAATTAATTAATACATAATGAAAATATGTGTGTATATATATATATATATATATATATATATATGCATAATATCTACATAACAAAAAACTTAAATATAAGTAAATATTTAATAAATAAAATATATATAAATATATGAACTAATAATAATAAATATTATGGTGGCGATTCTTTTTTGTTGAGGAGAAGATTCCGAACCTTCATTTTAAAGGCGTATCGACTGGTGGCGGTCCTAATTTCGAGAGGGAGGGCATTCCAAAGAAGAATAGATTGGACAGGGAAGGAAGAATTTACAAAACCAGTAGTATGAGAGGGACATAGTAATAGAAGATTATTGGAGGAGTGAAGGTTTCTATCGTGGTTATTACACAGATATTGGAAATAGGGCATTAGGTAAGTAGGAGGAGTAGGATACATCAGGAAAGAATACAGGGTTGTGAGAGCACGCAAGCTACGGCGTTGACGAATAGATAACCAATGTAATTGTGAACGATAAGTAGACACATGATCATACTTACGAAGATTGAAAATAAATCGAATGCAGTTATTGAGAAGACGGTCGTATTTATTGAGATGTTCTGCATTCAGGTCATAATAGCACACATCACCATAGTCGATCACAGGGAAGATAAGGGTCTGCACAATTGTGGTCTTAATACCTGAAGGCAAGAAGTTCTTCAACCGGTACAGACCACGCAGGGTACCGGTGATTCTTTGACTAACGTTAGTCACTTGTGCCTGCCAGCTTAAAGTGGAGTCAATAAAGAGGCCGAGGTCCTTGACATTGGGTGACAAACCAACAATTAAGCCATCGAAAATGATTGGTGGTACCCTTGATAAATCCAGCCTGCCCATCATTCTCTGACTTCCTACAATTATTGCTTGACACTTGGATGGATTGACTGCCAGGCCGAAACTATCTGACCACCGTTTAATGATATCAAGGTCTCTGTTGACCATGTCAATGGCGGCTGATACATTGTCTAAGGTGGCTTGATAGTATATCTGCAAGTCATCGGCATAAAGATGATACGAACATTGAAGATTTTGAGTGAGCAGATTAATGAAGATCGAGAAAAGTAAAGGAGAAAGTATACCGCCTTGAGGAACGCCAGCATCCAGTCTACGCCAGCCAGACCAAGTCTCATCAACGCAAACTGCCTGCTGACGACCACGAAGATAAGATGAGAACCATTCCAGCGCATCAGAAGAGATCATAAGATGGGATAGAATAGAAAGGAGGATATCGTGACTGACGGTACTAAAGGCATTTGAGAAGTCTACCAAAACCAACACTGTAATCTTGGTATCCTCCATGCCTGCCCTAATATCGCCAGTCACTTTCAGGAGCGCGGAAGTAGTGCTGTGGCCTGGTCTAAAGCCCGACTGTAGTGGACTAAGGAGACTGTTCACGTGAATGTGCTTTGTCAGCTGCTTATGTACGCAGGCCTCAAGCACTTTGGAAAGGAAGGGAAGGATTGATATGGGGCGGAAATGGGCTGGGATAGATGGGTTTGCAATTTTGGGAAGAGGAATAACGCGGGCCTCACGCCACGAGGATGGGAAGGTTCCAGAATGCAAAGAAAAATTAACAATGTGAGTGATTACTGGTAGGAGATGGTCAAGGATGGTAGTGATCATTCGGCGACAAATTTTGTCACACCCATTTTATCCATCTACTTACTTTTTTTTACATTTGTAAACAGTTACTTTTACTGTACAAAATATCAATAGACTTTGTAGAGACGCGGGTAAAATTTGCCAAAAGCCCATGGCGAGTATATTTTAACTGGAATAATTGCTGCTCTGAAAGACAATGACATCAGATTAAGAATGTTATTACACTGAAACCCATCGGTCGAATGATGCGTTTTATGTTTAAAGAGATAATTAAAGCGCCATTCGACGATCGATCGACATGGATCGACATCGATCGATTTCAATGTAAAAGCACCCTAATTGATGTACATTAAATCAAATCAGTGACGTCATGGTGAAAATACTCATATCTTACATCATCTCATACGGCACACATTTAATTGAAAGCAAGTACTCTCATTAAAACGTTTAGCGTGTAAGTGCCTCTCTACAGCTATTCTCGATTTCCCTCCAAAACCCATAAATATGGCGCGAATTTCATTATGTTCCAAATTCAAATTAAAGTCACGTCAAGTTCGCACGTGCGCAGTACTGCCGCCGAGTACAGATTAAAAACTAGTGTGCTCTCGAGCTCAAGGAGGTTAAATTAATTTATTAGTGTCTATACTTCCGTTTGAAATTAAAGAAGCGTTTTTGGTACAGTTACACTTGTCTGTACTTATAAGAAAAGGATGTTCCATTATTAAATTGTCGTTTGAGTAGTTTTGCTACAAATGAGTTAATTATTGTGTACTTACTTTTATCCTTATCAGATTCTCAGATACGCAAGTTCAAGTTAAATCAATAAATAATAATGTGAATTTATTATAAGTACCATGTCTTTGAAATTGTGTAAAAATAAGAATAAGATACATTTATAGTAATAGATGTTGGACTCATTAAGGTTCACTTACAGCTGAATAAAATTTCAATCTTTCATAATTTTCCAGTTTTATTGAATCCGCATGCGTAAATCGTAAATGCAATAAAACAATTGTTTTTTTAGACGAGAAATTTATCTATTTTATTTATATTGGGGGTATCGATGCACAAACATTTTGAATAACTACGACACCGTATAACTGATTGAAAATCCTATGAAAAATTACAGATGCCCGGTATTTTATCCAAAGGTCATATTGGATTTCTCTGAAAAAAAAAATGTTATTGGTTTTAGAAAATGAAAGATTTTATCGGTGAGAAAACATTATTATTAAAGGATTTTCCCTGAAATTGGCAATAAAGAAAATTCTATTAACATTAATCTATTGATTGAAACGTGCATTAAATAGAGGCGTCAAATGGAAAATTTCATCCCGAATATGTTCACAAGGTTCAGTGTTTACAAAACTTACAGGATCTTAGAACAAGCAATGTTCTATGATAGTAAAAAGTTTACATGACAATATCAATTATCTCATTATACCGAACATAACTTTAGTCCTGCAACAACAACATAAATTAAAGTGATAGGTGTGTTCTTTTTTTATGTGTAACTTGTGTTACTTTTTAATTCGTTCAGAATTTACTTAATAGGTCGGATAAGCATTATACAGACCCTCAGAAACTAAAAAAAAAGTGTTATCCTGAATAAGCATCTCAGTTCCTCCCTAATACATACCCTTTTTATAACGGGAGGTGTATTACTATACCACTGTAACCTGCCGAGTTGCCGACGACGATATCGTAACTCATAACTTAATTATTCTTTTAAAGACAAAAGTCTAGTTCTAAGCATGAATAAGTATCTCAGGTCCTCTCATGTACTACATACATACCCTGTTTATAACGGGTGGTGTAAGTTCGCAGCCCTCAGTGCACCGCGAGGGCTCGACTCGCCCGCTGCTCTGAGGCTCGGGCCCGACGCCGCGTGTACAAAACTTTTACGAACGACGCAAACTAACACTCGTGATGGTTGTTTGATTATCGAATTGATTGGAGAAGAAGGACGAAATGGTAATTGTATATTTTAAATAATAGTATGTGAGATAAAGTAAATGCTATCATTTATAAGGGTATTTTTTTAAGTTTGCTTTTTGAAAATCATAGGAACATGTAATTTCTGCCAGTGGATTGCCTTTCATGATAAGTTTTTATTTTAAGAGAAAAGCAATTTGTAATTGTTTTTCCCGAATTATAATAATTATGAATCGAGTTGTTATAACTTGGATTCCAAAATAGTGTATTCTTAACTATTGATTTTATTATCTTCTATATACAAGTTTTCACACAGGTTTCATTTTTACATACATTTTTGCCCAGATTTCCAAGAAACTCCTGAATCTACGTAGGTAATATTATTGTAACCTTTTTTCATTACATAAACAGAGATTTCACCGCTATTTCATTCACGTGTACACTTCATTCATAAAAAAATCTGGGAATGAGTTTAGTAAATATATCAATTATGATATTTAATAAATATTTACCTTATATTTATAATACCAATAATCTATTTTAATCATAACATACATAAATAATATTTTGTTTATGTAAGTCCCTTAGAATTTTTTCACAATATTATCAAAGTTACCCGTTTTCCTACACAGTCATGATAAACACCGTAACATTTTTTTATCCAACACTTCTTATCGAATCGCGGGCAAAGGCCTACACAAACCAACAGCACAGCTACAGCCTTACCATGATTTAAAACACGCAATTTCCTCTGAAAGATTTGATTTAACTTATTTTAAATTTAGCGAAAAAGTTCCAGAACATTGAAGTATACATTCATTTGACTACTTATTTCAAATTTTAATAATTAATAATGATAAGTATCAAGTTTAAACAATCTAATAGCTACCTTATCGAAAGTGCCATTTTCAAAGAAAACATTTGTCAAATGGGTCATGATTCTATTGGTCTACAACTTTGAAAAATGCATCATACTACCAAGTCAGTGTGCTAAATCCCGTAACATTTTATTATCTAACCACTTCCCTGCAGAATCGCGTGTGAAAGCTTACATCAACCAACAGCCGTAGCTCTACTTTTTATGCACGATTCAGAACACGCCATTTTCACAGCGCAGGGTTTACATTTGTCGAAATCACTAAACAGAAACTCAAAAAACTTCAAATGAAATATCAGCTTAAATACAATAATATCTAGTGTCATTACCCTGTTAAACTTGTGGGTGATTTGAAATATCACCACTAGAAATAAGTTAAATACTAGCTTGTAGGCGGAAGGTTACCGACCTACCAGCTAGTACAAGATTTGTTAAGTGTCTTATAAAGAACTAACAATATATATATAGATTATTAGGTGCAAATGAGATAAGTTATTTAATATACTATAATATATAACACACATTTTAGTATCCAAAATCTGTGGCAGATGTACTAAGTTGTACAACACAACAACGACGTATATCGAACTTTTAACCAAACTAACATAACACCACGCCTATATTACTAGAAGGGTGTGGCAGAGGTGTACAACACCCACATTTCACCTTAGGTCCCATGGGATAGAGAGTGAGCCTATCGCCATCCACCGGGCAATTAACCTAAAATCTTATTCGTAATAAATAAATATTTATAAATAAATATTTTTGTTAACATTTAAATTATTATTTTCAAGCTTAATGCCAATCCGATAAAATTTACCCACGACCACGTCTTCAACTGATTTAAATCGCTTCACCAACATGACCTTTTAATTCTTCC
Organism: Hypena proboscidalis; assembly: GCA_905147285.1. Classification (NCBI taxonomy): domain Eukaryota; kingdom Metazoa; phylum Arthropoda; class Insecta; order Lepidoptera; family Erebidae; genus Hypena; species Hypena proboscidalis. Next base: position 1,449,833 of record LR990127.1, read on the forward strand.
TTTCGATGGATATTCTATGATTCCCTATGGCCTGACCTCAAGTCCTTGAGTCTTATGGCAACGACCTAACCCTGAAAGCTTTGATTATGGTGTAAATATGGTGTCAGCTCGATGGAGTGACTTATGGCGTATTATTTCGTGTTTAATCAGCTTCACACTTAATGAAGGGATTTCATGTTGTAAACAAAGTTCGTGGGTGAATTATTGGTTCTATTCATTCGGAATTCCGTTTTCAGTTCACAGACACAGTGCTGTCAAAAAGATCATTAATATGTAATCGGAAAATTGTAACTTATTTTGTGGCTTAATTATAAAAACAAATATATATCATTATTTGGTTTCATAAAGCTTTTGAGAAAAAACTTAAAGATGAAAGGAATCAGCATGTCTTACCTTTAACCTGCCATCAATTATTAGTGTTTGCACTGCTATGTTCTAGTTTGGTGAAGAAATTAGATATTGTTTCTGGCGCGAGAAGCATCATACTTTAGTCCTTTGCAGATGCAGTGGCATCAATAAATTTTTGCAAATATTCATGGACTGTTAATGTTGTTAGCATTTACTATTAGGTGAAATACAAGCCAGCTCGCTGTACGTATAATAAAATGAACTCTAATTTGTTGCTACCCCAACACAAATGGCCAATTGAAGTCTACCATTCCAGAATGGTCCCTTATGTCTGACAAAGTGCAGGATATAAGCTGTTGTCGCCATTGTTGGTCTATGGCCATTGTGCTGAATGCTCTATGCCCTCTATGGTCGTGAAGCACGTGACGAAGTGGCGGGAACTCAGATTTACATAGGCTGATGGAGATTAGACTGCCTTGTTAATTGAGAGTTTAATTTTGTTATTTGAAGTGGGTACTTTTGGTATATTAATACTATTGATATTGAAATACCTATAATATTTTATCTAAAACTTAACACGCACATAACAAATAAGCGAAAATATCTATATATATATTTATAATCAGTTTGAAATATTTTGAAGTAACACACAATATCCCCCATCTAAATTTTATGAACACTCCAAAAGGCTATCAAAAAAGTCCAATGATTCTTTAATGATTTACAGTTTACTATTCAAAAGTTGATTTGTCAAATAAGGTTAGGCTATAATAAATTAAAGTAGGCTACATTTGATAGATTATTAAATATCTTTAAACCAAAGATATTTTTTTTAGATATAACGAAGTTCATAGGCCCATTTAAGGAAGGGCCCAGGAAGTAGATAATACTAGGAGAGTTCAAATTTAATGATAGGTGTCGATACTATACTCCCAAAAATATAGCGTCATTAAAAGTCACTTGGTTTCAAAAGTGATGACATAACTTCCTAGTAACGTAGTTATTATATTTAGGCACGGAAAATCAATTATGGTTGTTGATATTTTTCAGTAGGTACAAAGCTTCATATATAAATAAATATATTATATAAAATCAGTTTAAAACTGAAAAAAAAACAATTAAATTTAAATCATTAGAATAAATATAATTATAAATAACGTGCCTACCAGGTTACCTCATGTTGAAACCTTTTAGAGATGGGACAAGGCGATCACGTCGATCATATATAAACAATTATTATGTTCACAAAAAATAACTAAATTCAGTATATTATTATACAAGGAAATAATATACAAAATACCATTACAGAAGATGTGAACGCGATATTCGTTTTGATTTTGTATGATAGCAGAAATAAATTCGGATTAATTTAATCTCGGATTGTTCTGGCGATGCCGCTTGTAATGAAGATAATCATACCGATTTGGGATGTACGCCATTAAATTAATAAATCTGATACAACTATGTTTTTATTGTTTTTTTTTTATTTGCTTTATCAATCGATTTGTATGAATAATTACATTCCCATAATCACTAAGAATAATTACATTCCCTGCACTAGTCATATTAGTCTGACAACTGTCATTTTCATCTCGTTGTAGTTTTTGAGCTAAAGATGCGCTTTTATCTTTCAAACAGTTTACTTACACACTACAAATACAAATAAACCTATAATTTAAGAATAGGATGGTCTCGCGTTGTTAAAGGCTTATACTTGAAATGTATAGGTTGATCATAAGCCGTATAATATGTACACTAGAACCAAGCTACAAATTATAGTACGTAGTTGTAGATACTTGGTATCAAATTACTGACGTGCTCAGGCCAGTACTGCTATGGTTAGAAATCGAACCCACAACCGCAAGCAAATTTGATCCACTTCATACATTGAACTACATGCAACTGTTTTTAACAGTTTCACCTCCAGATCAACAGATGATCGACAGTAAAGTTTATTGATATGGTCTCCACATTTCTTCTTCTGAAATACCGTTCCGCCGCTATAACCAACAAAGCTACGGTCTCATCTTGGCGGGATCTCTAATTTTTTTTTTTTTTTTTTTGTGTATTTCATCTATATTTTAATAAATAAGAAATAAAATATTTTACAGGCATTAAAATTAAATTATAAAAAGAACAAAATCATACCTAACTATTTACAGCTGAAAGAGAAATAAAAAATTAAAAAAACTATATGTTATGTTAATACGTGACGTCACGTTCATTCATTTGTATCTATCTTACGTAGAATATATACCAACATGGTGGAGTTACATTTAGCACATATGTTGTAAAAAAAAAAAAGCAACATATATTATTATACGAATCGAATTGAGAACCTCCTCCTTTTTTAGAAGTCGGTTAAAAAATGAACGCTTTTTTATTTCAACATCTGATTGATATTTTTTATAGAATTTATCTCTGCTTGGCAAATTGTAATAAGAAACAGTTGAGGCATTCTGGCAAGATGAAACCGTAGCTTAATTGGTTATAACGGCAGAACGGTATTCCAAAAGAAGAAAAAGAAAGGGATGAATTAGGAAATAACTTCCAAATAAAAAAAAAAGTAAAACGGTTTTCCAGACCAAAGATTATACGGTAGAAGAACATATGCGCAAGCAATAGAAGACATAGATCCGAGACTTGATCTAACTGACCCTTTGCATATAAACGAGTTTTTAATCGGCACAGACAACTGGTACGTATTTATACCACTTGAGGTATGATACGAACTGTATGAATCAAGCTGCAATTCTTTGCGGTAGGAAACGCCCACCGCGTCCCGTTTTATTTCCATATCGTATCCTCCTTTTATTTGCTCTTCCTTGCAGTAATACCTTGTCAATAACAAACTATTTATAGTTTTCTTCTTATAACTGAAGCTTTCTTATAAATTCTACTGTCTACGCCAATATCGAAGACTGAAATATGACGTCTTCATTTTTATTGAGTTTATTTTTATGTAATTAAGGATAAAAGCAGCTAAATCAAACATTGGGAAAATTATGATAACAAACTCTTCTATACAGTTTTCAACACATAAATTTGTACTAGATACTCTAGGTCTACTAATGAATAAATGACAAGACCAAGTTGACTGTCCTAGTAACCAAATGGAAAAACGTTTTGTCATACACAAATAGGCCGAATAAATGTATAATAATACATATGTACTAAAGTTCTATATTTGCTATGTCTGTACATTGAAGATATTAAAGGAAAATTATACGAGGGACCATTATAACAGCACTAGAAGCCAAAACATATTTATTTTTAATTTTGGTCTCTCTGTCTTTCTGCCTGTCTGTATGTTCGTACGGGCATCACGTAAAAGCTACTGCATGGAAATGGATGCATAGTTGTGTCGCTGGAGCCTTTACTAAAGTACTGGTATATATTTTATCTTTGCATATCCCAAAGGGTTACATTCGGGGTTATAAGTTTATATGAGACGTTTGTAAATTTGGAAGGAAATTACACGAAATTATGCTCATGGGTGTCCAAAACGTCATTAATTCATAATAAGATGCAATTTTTGGTAATTTCACTCACCTTTAAATTTTCGTTTCTCACCTTGAAAGGTTTAAATTAGTGGTTGAAAGTTTAACAGGGAAATGCCTCAGGGTAGGAAATACAGAATTCCACGCGGACGAAGTCGCGGGCAACAGCAAGTTATATATTAAAGGACATTTATTGATCAAGGCATATATCAAACTAAAGTCGGCAACGCCCACTATTCGTTTAATGTCTTAAGATGTAGGTATTACTGAATGAATCAAGTCAAAGGAATGAAATTGAATGGATTAATACTCGCATTCAAATAATTCATGTCGCATCCGGTCAGTTGACATTATTCAAGTTATTAGGATTTTATAATAGTAGTATGTAATTGAATGATTTATGGGGTTAGATCTGGGCTGGTTGGAATTTTAACTAGAATCAGTGGAAAAAATATGGGTTCGGCAGGATTTGAACCTGCTATCTTTGCATTCCAGGCAGCCGCTTTAACCAAGAAGCTACAGTCGCCTCTTGACAGTACCCTTAATTTCGCAACTGTATGTTACGTCATTACGTGAGGTCACGTTCATTTATTTGATCCTATCTTAAGTAGGATACAAAATATCGCGCAGTCTGAAATCGTTTACATCGTTGTTACCTATGTTATGTGTGACTAACATTAGGTGCCAATTACACAAATCAGTAAAACTGACATTTAACGCTTAGTTATAGACATAATATGCGTGTCCCGTTTAAACATTGAATTAAGACAAAGAGAGAGATGGAAATACGGGTCTAATAAAACTGTAGATTAAGACGTTTGGTATAATCGGGGCTAAAGACTTCGTGACTTTGTGATCGAAACGTAAATCATTAACCTATGATAATAATTTAATTGTTAAGTTAATAGGTATATTGAAGACGTCGTTATAAAAGCATGAAGGAAAACACGTGTGAAATTAATGTATGTTTTCATTAAAATAATTTGGCTATTAAGTTTTGATACTTACTTTAATCAAACAAAAAATTAGATAAAGCAAAATTCATTTTCATCCATTAAAAAAAAGGAAATCATGGCATAGTCGCCGTTACTAAAACTCCATGATTTTCAGCATTGTTGCATTTACATTTTGTTACCAACATTTTCTTACCTCTCCAGGTGGAACCAGAGACCGAGCCTTCTCGAGCCACTGTGGGCGATGACGAGCAGGCGCTGCGCTGCGGCTGGGGGGTGTTCCGCCCCTCTTGGCTGCAGAGGTTCAGGACTGCGAAGTGGGCACTGTTCTGGCTGTGCTGGGCTGGTGCTATACAGGGTAAGCCATTAATTAGGCAAAATATTGTCCGGCAACTTCTTAACTTATTAATAATGTTTTTATAATATTGTTTGCGTATGTTTTCATTTTCGACATTTTTCTAGTAACCTAATATCTGTCTAAAATTAACCGGTTTTACTAGATGAATTGGATATTTTTATTTTTGGCTGAATCACCCATGTACCTACAAAATATAATTTTAACTTAAATAATTAGGTACATTTAATAATCTGCGTTTGCAGCGGTAATGAATTGATCAATCTACATTTAAATTTTGTCACGGGCGATATTTGGCCATCCAAGGAAAGGATCTACGACTTAGAGCTATATAGCAAAAGTTGTGTACGAAAGCTCTATATAAATTAAACCTATAAACCGTATACCTCATTGGTATACGCAGCCTCTTTAATTGTATAACGGTTTTGTCTACAAATCTACATAATAAAAATAAAAAACTGCTTTCATCCGATCTCGCGCTTCTTCACCACATTAATCCAAGCGATGTCTTTATTACTTCCTAATTTCTATTTAAATGTTTGCAAATGAGACAATTTGCATAGCCAATGATCTAGATCGTTCTTCGAATTGATCTAGAAATAACAAATGTGTAGTTAGCACTCTAGTGATGTAACGAATACGGGTATTCGTATTTGCCCAATAGTAAGACGATATTTGTGTGATAATGTTGCAAAGTGTTATCATGCACTTACATAAAATAAAATATAGATTAGCGAATCCATTTATAGATCTAAGAATAAAATTGCAACTGTAATTTGAGTTGTACCTACCTTAGTACATATTTTAAAACACAATACAATATTATGGAATATTGGTACATTTTCATTGCGGTAACTAAGAGTGGACAGGTCGATTTTGGTATACAAACACTTCTTAAAATTGAAAAGAACATAAACATAAAATTATTAAATAATATTAGAAGCGGCCGTTGCGCAATTGATAAGGCATCGGTCTTACGATCGAGAGGTACTACACCACAGCAGTAAACTTCCTCACTACACAAGTGAATTTAACTTAACTGGAGTAGGTTAATAAGAATACTAGCAATTTGTATTTGCAAATTCCTAGTAAGTTTTTTTGTGATAAAAATTAATAATGCGTTCAACTATTCATATTTCCCTAAATAAAATCCTATCCTATTAATCGTATTCGCAAAAGTGATACCTATTGGTAGCATCACTAAAGCACACGCATGCATAGTTTTATGTTTATAATCGTGAGAACGTGTGTGATCAGAACGTACTTTCCATATGAAATTGGCTTCCGACATGAAACTGTGCCGATGCCGGTGTAAAATTGCGTTAAATACACGTTGTATAGTTTTTTCATACGAAGCAGTTCCGTAGACGAGTTTTTAATCCACAATTATAGGTTTTTTATATGCGATACTGGTAACCATCTAAATTTTGTATTTCTCGGGCAGGACTATTATCATAGTTTACTGATATAGCAACACGATACGTTGCTAGATACTGGATTAGAGCTGTTTGGTTGCTGTCGTATAGTATTCTGGTGTAGTGGTGGCCCCCACTCTCCACTGCACTGGTATTGTTAGTTCGATTCCCACATGGGACAAATCTTTGTACGCAAAGATTTGTTCTGAGACTGGGTTTGCTTGTGTGTGTGAATGTGTATTCGGTCTTGTCATTGGGACCATTGGATAGTGTAATTGCTTCTATCTAACGTAAAAACATCTAATGTTTTCTATTTATTTTTATAACAAAATTAGCTTTAAATAACATCATGCGTGACCCAGAAGTGTGGAGAAGAGTATTATACCCACGTTTCATTTATCGCCATTACTCGGCCACAATTCCAACTTCAAGCTGCTCTTGAGAAATTTCTTATGGCAAAATCGCAAATAATATGTTTACCCGTTACGAGAATCGAACCAGAGACATGGCGAGGGCACACCAACGAAGCAGTATTACAAAATTTGCAATTTGTGTAAATAACATTTCTAACATAATAATTTTAGTTCATCACTATTGCATACAAGTAGTCCATTGTGTAAAATTAATTACGTTATCTTGGTCATTGTTTGTCTTACATAAACAGTACATATATTATGTATGTATAATTAATATATTCTTATATATTGCTTGTAATGATGCCATAGTATGCCATTTACCTACTAATGTAGATTATTCAATTCACGTTTTCTTTATAAATTATGCTGATTTGTAAATGACACAAACTTAGCAATGCCGACATTCATCTCTATCCATCGGGTATCTGATTAAAGGAGTAGGTAAGTCTAGCTTCCAACCCGTGATATGTCTCAAGTAGTTTTTGAGTGAAAGAGTACTCAACTTTATAATTTAAAATACCTATTGATACGATTTTAAAATATTAAACGAATGGATGACACTTATTTCGGTGTTAAATCATGGCAGTTGTACTTTCTTATCCTCGTTGGTGGCAAATGAGCTAGCTCTTATCTGATGGCAAATTATGACCACGGACACCGCACAGAGTGCCGGCTACGGTAATGCCTTGGGCACGACCAAGGAGTTGGAAACCATAGTTATATTTTCATCTTTCTTTCTTGGCCGAGCATATTTTCTCAATATGATACATGATTGCCTCGTTGGTCTATTGTAACGAAGTTATGCGGCCTCTCACCACGAGATCTCGGATTTGATTCCCGGGTCGGGCAAAATAGTTATTTGCAATTATTGTGCAATAGCAGCGCGGAGATGGAATTGTGCCTAGTGAATGGCGATGGGCTCACTCTACATCACATGGGACCTAAACCTAGAAGGAGAAGTGTGGGAGTTAAACACCTTTGCCCCACCGTTCTAGGTAATAGAAGCGTGATGTTATGTTATGATTAACTTGAAAAATCTGCTTAGATACCTACCTCAACATATTGACAAAAGTTGCAAGTTATAAAGCTTAGAAAACTAATGACGCTTACATAATACTCTTCTACAAAGTTTACCCCTAACTTCGACGGACCCCTAAACGGCAGTTATCCGTGTTCTGCATAATCGCTGGATAGTCACGACAACCTTTGCTTTTTTTTGTTTCGCCTTGAGCTCGACGTCAGTTTATGGCATCAAAATAGTTTTATGTGTCGCTTATATAGGCTGAGAATAGAATGTATGGTGGGAAGGTGTCGTTAATATCGACTAAATAATCTAGGTTTTTTAGCTAGTGAATAATAAATTTGGATATTTTAAATAAAATTCTATATTTCACTTCGGATATTCCAAACCCATAAAATTACCACAAAATTACTGGCATTTTAGGCATAACACCGTAGTCCTCAGCTGCTGCGAGAATCTGTTCACGCCCATTAGAGCGTTAAATTTTGTCACAATATGTATTGGACTGGATGATATTAACAATCAAACTTTTTGTTCACCTACATTGCTTATACAGAACGCTAGTCTAACGTTTGCCACATTCTATTTGCTCTTGGGCTGTTGTCTTAAAGTTTCTCATCCCAAACAAACAAGAAAGGGTTAATAAAATAATAAACTACGTTAATTAATATAAAAAACAGCGGCTCTACTACCAGAATAACTAGATTTATACGGTGATTCACCCACAAAATTACCTGAGTGGCCCAAGAGAGAAGCGATAGACTTTAGGTGCATTTACCTTTTTAACTTTAACTTTTTATTTCGTAACAATCCTTTACTTCAAAATTATCAGGTAAAGTGAACAGATCTGGGAAAATTATACGGTGGTGGAGCGTATTTGAATTCGCTTTACCACCAGACATTTTGTTTTATAACGACGCCTGCACTTTAAATAACTACTGTGTCGCGGGGTGTTCACTAATATATATTTTACACACACAGAGCACACTCAGAGTCAAAACAAATCTTTGTGGATCACACAAACTTTTGTCCCGTGTGGGGATCGAACACACTACACCAACGCAGTTGAACGCGGCGAGGTGGTTGTTTAACCACTACGCCAACTGTGCACTCATGTATTGTATCTATGGTTAATTCCTGATTGTTGATCTTCTGGGGTTTGATCTAAATATAGGTGGAATTATGTAACAGCAATACCTTGTAAAATAATTGCAGGTTTTATGAAGCTATTTTTAAGCCCTCTTCTTCTTCGTCGTGTCGATGGCTGAGTCAAATTTTATTTTGACTTGCCATCGTGGTGAAAGGATTAGCCAATTCGCTCTGGAGAACTCGCGAATTGCCCAGGGTGCGCCGGACGTAGGGAATCGTTGTGTACGTCACTCGGGGAGGCTCCTTTCATGCAACCCATTTTTAAGCCACAATATATCTTTCCCGCTTTTCATTCATAACTTGCATCCACATTACCGCTGCGAAAACACTGTATAGTCATTTCACGGGGAAAAGGTTAAAAGCCAAGCGAATGCCTGCCTACTGGAAGTGTTATTATAGCCTTCATTTTATATAATAATAACACCTGTATTTCACCTCACATTTATTTAAAGAATTAGAAGGTTATATAACACAAATTACTGTAAATAGGTAGTTTGTTTTACTGATTGTTTGTTGAATTTGTGTGAATGTGATTGTTGAAGTAGTTAGCTATATCTAACCATTTTGATAACTTTTGTTAAGTAAAAGTTCAAAATATCGCCACTTTTAAGGCTTTTAACTGTGGTTTCATTTATCTTATAAAGTATAATCACATAATTTTGGAGTAAACTTAGTACAAAGTTTATTAAGCTATATATATGTGTGTAAAACAATAATTATTTAAAAGCTTGGCTTCGATAAATCATTAAAATTCTATCAAACGTCTTTTATAAAAGGTAAAAACCGGTCCTAAGATTGACTCAGATTCTTTCCAATTCCACGAACCTTGGAAAAGTTCGCTCGATTGCCTAGACCTTAATACCTCAGCTCTAGGTACAAGATTTGTGCCAGTTTCAACTGTAGACCGGTTCCATACCCATCACGTCTATCACAAAAAGTGGTAACAAACACGAGTAACACAACGGACAGGTACGAAAGCCATTAGGTGGGAACATGACGCCCTCACCTACGTACAATATACAAAACAAATGTATACAGTTACTGGAGTAGGCTTCTTTTCGGATATCGCATTTCTATGTGTATTTTTGGATAGAGTAAAACCGTTAACACTTTTAACGATTTTATAAACACGGGCGATTAAAATGTTTAGGCTGAATTCATCGCAACAGATTGTAAACGGATTGTATTAGTTTCTAAGGTATATAATGGTAAAACAATTATTATAAGTTTAGCTTATACAAAGTAAAATAAATTCAATAGTTTAATCAAAGTGAACCTTCTACCTTAATAACTTAAAAAAACTTTACGCTGTAGGTACATATTGATTCTTTATAAATATATATGGCACTATAAGCAAAGAGTTTACATTATATTAATTCACGAAAGCTCAGTAACTTTTGTGGCATCATAGCCACAAATTAACTTAATACCCAATTAATATAAATTAAATAATTAATTCATCCTGCAATCACCACTAATCCTTCAAAAATAATCACCTCGTAACTCAGCCTGCCCAGTAGCCAGTAGCCAGTAACAAATAGCCCCCACATTACCACATCCAGCACATTTAAATCATGGTCAAAAACTTTGCTACATAAATCTGCATTAAGTTTTGCGTGCCGGTGTGCACGAGGAGTTATAGCGCCACCACCGCCAACAGGTGTACGCTACCCTTCTATTATACCACACAGCGTTTTTTGATGCGTTGTTGTTTCAAATAAGGTTCTTACTGTTTCTCAAATAAAGTGAAGTTATGAACTACACAAAAATATATCGCTGCCACTAGGATGTTTATACTCAATTTTAATTCAGTCATTTTCATATTTTACTAAAATATAACAACCTAACCTAAACATAACAGGTGAAGTGTGGGCGTTGTCCACCTCTGACACACTCTTCTGGGTAATATAGGCGTGGTGTTATGTTATTTTTTTGTATTTGTGTTAATTTTCATGATTTCGCGGAAGCAACAGTAGGGCCTCTCTCTTAGGGAACCCTCTTTTTTGTGTAAACTGTAAAAGTGTTGAATAAGCTTGGTGATAACACGGGTCAAATAAATAAACAGTACCTTACAATACCATGGCCTTCGTGAGAATAAGTTCCAAAACAAATAACTTAGCCTAAACAAATAATACACAATTTTGCCTTACATTATTATCCATTTAGGACGCTCTAGGGATATAACTGGGTTTATTAAATGAGACACCTTATTTCAAAAGTGTAATATAATAACCCGTAAATGTGAAAATAAGCTTTCCTAAGAGAGCTTCTTTGTGGTATTTATCGTTTAATTACACAAGAATTCATTTTGAATCGCAATATTAAACTTGTAAATAAGACAAATTAGGGCAATTATAAGGATAATAATATAAAATTATAACAGAGGTAGGTAGTAAGAGAAATAAATAAACATCTGCATTCAAAATTCATTTTTTATATTATTTGCTACAATCAAATTAATTTTAACCAACTAATTAAACAATTTATCTTTCTGTAAACTGGTTTAATTTTATTAATTTTCCACTAAAATTTAACAGTCGTTTTGCAGAAAGTAATCTTATTAAGTGTGCCATAAATGTAAATTGTTTTCCCCCATTATTGTGTTGGTTAATAAACGTAATATGCGGGATCGCCCTCGTCGTTACGTTTTATAAACCGATGATTTGTGGACGATCCCTCGCGGAGGGCTGAGGTACCTAAATGCTTACAACTGGCGGTATTTATTTTGCACTTTTGAGAGTTTCTTGGCGCTAATAGTATAATTTCTTCATTGATTGGCGAAACATTTATTTATATAGGCTAATATATTATATATAGTATTTATATAATGTTTTATGTATATATTATAATTTTAATATAATACATTTTTGAATAAGTATTCTAATTTAGGTATATTTATCATAATATCCTTTCTTTTAAAGTTGTACACTGATATTGCCCTCTATAGCATCATAATCTCCTCTATTGCTCTATGTTTGTTAGGAAGAATTCAAGTACTGAGTTAATCTTGCCTTTTGTATTCTCTTATTTTTGTATAACATTTATATTGTATTGTTTGTGTACAATAAAGAATAAAAATAAAAATAAATAAATAAAAAATAACTATTTTTAAAAAATCATTCATCAATTTATTAAAAGTGCATGATTAATAAAGGTAATTTAATATTGCATAATTCTGTTTTATAAATATCCCATTTTCCAATAAGACAGTGCAGTTGATAGGTTCACCAGTATTTATTCACTAAAATAATACGCGTCGCTTACTTCACGTCTTAAGCAAAACAAACATCAAAACATTTGAACTACAATGTCTTAACCCTTCAAAGGAACCCCCGTCTCTATATTTAGCTCAGACCAATAACGACTGAGTTCAAAACGAACTTACTAATAAATCATCAGCAACTAAGTCCATTTAATCAGAGAGGGCCATAAATACGAAGATCCTATTCTTGGCGGAAGAACTTTTACGAGAAAAAGCGATAAAAATGTCTAAAGTTAAATGGACCGCACCGCACACCTGTTGTCCACAACTTTGAATTAACCCACCACAACTTTACGGACGCCATGTTTTGTCTAGATTTCTCTGTTTTTTTGTAAATTGTGTGGAAAACTTCATAAAGGGGTTATCGAAGTTTGGCCTTTCATGATCGAGAATATAAAGGCTGTTTATTATTCACAACTGAGGCTGGGTGGTTTATTTTGCCACTTTAACTAAGTTTTAAATAAACTAGTCCCTGCAAGAGGCACTAACCGCGTGGTGTAAGGGAGGTAGGACATTGTCGGACCTTTCTATTAAAACGATACTTTTATCAACAAAACAATATTTTTATTTTTTTTGCCTCGTCACTGCGCGAAGGCATATTTTTTAGAAAAAAATGGGTTTCTTGCTTAATAATAATTCTAATTAAATAAATGGTTCTAAGAAATAAAAATACAGTCTTCTGACATATTATTATGGTGTACCCAAACATGGCAGAGCCTGTGTCTTGGCAACCAGAGTTGCTAATAATGATATTAGCAGGTCATCCATTCTCGGTCTGCGACACGTGCTTACATCTCTCCATAGTTTTCATACATATTACACGTTGTCAAATTCCGGTTCCAAGATTAATACTCTTTAATTAAGCTGCATATTTGATACCAAGATGACTTGCACATTCACCCACAGAGCCACACTGAATAATGTAAGACATTCATCATAGCTTGGCCGCTCATTTACACACAATAATTAGTCCTCCTTCCCTAGAATTAATTAAAAAACTTTGTGACAGACTACCTGACGAGATTGTAACAGTTTGCATGTATTTTTAACAAGTTAATCTCCTGGCTTTGCGCGTTGATTTAGTTTGTCTGGTCTCCTAAGATTAGGGATGTCACGTTTTGATTTATGATGCAAGGGGAAGTCAGACTTATTAAAATTTTACATCAGGTGTTTTCTTTCTTAAATAGAATTTAAGCGAGATCAGCTATTATTTTTAACAGCATATCTCATCATAGTACAGTTTTATATCCGTGGAAATAAAATATTTTAAATATAGTTTCAACTGTTTTAACTATTTGATTGAAAATAATTCAAAAGTTTATATTCTCCTTCAATAGTGGGAAAATAACAAACTATACAACAATAAGAACCAGTTTCTGAGGTTCCGGATAGATCTTATCCGACTCATAAAATATAACCTGGCCGAATTAAAAAGTGACACAAGTTACACCTGAACAAATTTATGTTTGTTATTTGCTTATCCTGCCAATAAGGTTTATCCAACACCTGTGAAATTGAGGCTAAATGTTAATTTTACGCAGATTTCCCATGGTTTCCCTGCATTACACTGGTGACAATATTCGGTGGGTATCATGTACCTTCTATGTTTATCATAATACAAAATTAATAACTTCAGCCTTATATGCGAAACATGCACTTCATATTAAGTTCCATGCTAACCAGTTAAGTACAACTTAGTCAAGGATAAGTTAAAGTGAAGCCGAGTAATTTATCAGGCGACAGGTGTTGGCTAATTTAGCGTTTAAACTTAGGTACAAACTTGCGGCCATAAGTTGAAAACTTAGGGACGAGGTTCGCAACTTAACCAGTGATGGAATGCAATTTGGGAACAAGAATGCGTCTTCGAATCTGTTATATGTATCTAGGGCTAATGATTGCAGGAGCGCGATAAATATACGCCATGTACGTAATATTATGTACTAAAACTACGATATTTGTACTACAGAATATAAAGATGATTAGTATGTTAAATGACAGAAAAAAATATGACAATGCTGATTGGAAGCTTTAGGATTTAATTGTCGGGTTACGAAGTTCTAATAATGTCTCTTTTTTGTTGAATATTTCAGTAAAATATAAAAATGAAATGTATACGCTACTTTATATCACATCAACTTAGTAATAAACTTTAATATTGTAGCTTAATATTATGTCACTCTGAAACCGTGGCTGTCTCGCCTGCCAACGATGAAAAAAAAATGGTTTAGCAACAAAACAAACTCTTTTTATTATAATATAAGTGTTATACTATAAAAAACTAGCCCCCTGTAGCTCCCCATCGATGCAGTCCACCAGAGATAAGCACTTAAGCTTAATTAATTAGTACGGATGCCCATAAACAGTTTGTTTGCCTATAACTCTTGATTGCTCACCTGATTGCTATTATTGTTATTATCGCTTCGTATCATGCTGTAGGATACTATCCATATTGTCTATTGCTTATGATGTTAGGTATACATGCTATATGGAGTAAAAATATGGAAAATTAAACTGTACTAAAAGAAGACTTTATTTTGACCTGATTTAAACTGTTTGTTACAGATATTCTTATGTTTTAGATCTTTCTCGTCGTCATAGCCAATAATATACACAGTGCCCTGTATAACATTAGCTATGACAAACAGAAAGATCAAAAGGTAGATAGAGGATACGGGAAATTGGTAGAGAAACATATTTTTGGTAGAAGAAGAATGATGTTCTATCGCTTAGTTAAGAAAGATTTTTTTCATTGGCGTCTCAAATGTTATTGCGAAGCATTTGCAATGGCGTTCATTTATGCGTTTTTATTGCGAAGTATCTATACGCTATGATCTGTCTACAACACATACATACACGGATTTCCGGTGGCGACGTGGACGTGGAAAAAGAAGAACGTTTTTTAATGAGTCAAGGGGTAGCATCACCCTTGCGACGCAACTCAATGAGCAAAGCCGATTGTAAGGATTTAATGATTACATTACGTATTTAGTTATATACTAGCTTTTGCCCGCGTCTTCTTTCGCGTGGAATTTGTTATATTAAGTAGTATCTGCTACTGCGATTGGACCCGCGTTCAACCTTACTGCTCCGCTCTCTTGGAGTGTAGCGTAATGTTGAATATCTAAATACTTTTATAGAGAGTTAGACTATCAAACACAAAAATAATTATAAAGATTTGAACAGTAGTTTTCGATATTAGCGCTATCAAACAAACAAACCAACTTTCTTCTGCAGTTACGTCTGCGTGATAGGTACATCAATAAAAAGTAGTTTATGTTACGCGCCTTGTAGTCAGTTATCTGCATCTAAAATTTTATCATTTTCGGTCCTGCCGTTTAGAAGATTACTCGATACAAACAGAAAGACAAAAAAAAAACTGTATTTTAGGCAATGGTATCGTGCAAACAACTATAGCAGCTTGAAAAATACATTGACACTTCAATTTTATCTATTTTTATTGATAGGTAGGTACTTGAACTTCACTGATAGTAATAGGCATGTTAACCATCAAGTAATTAGTGCAGAGAATAAACAAGGTAAATATGAATCAGAGTGTACTCGGATGAAACGGCGGTCGGCGGAGCGTGAAAATGCGAGTTAGGAGTTTGATCCGATACACAACATAACGTAGTACGTGTGTTACTTATAATTGGATGTTTACTAACTTATATAAGAGGGTAACGGAGTGTGCAAGATAAGCTTTATTATCTCCGTCTATTAAAAATATATCCTTGATGTACTTGATACTTGAATACAAGGTAAGATCGGCGGCTGAATGGCCAAGAAATCGTCCGTCATTCGACTGTTTTAGCGAAGAAAACTGTCGACTAATCTTTACTTCAATCGATCGATTTCAATGCATATCTGTCACTTATTCTGTTTATTTCAACATCCTATTAATTAACTCTCATGTAGCCATTTTTACAACGATGCAAGTCCCACTTGAACAACTAGAGATTTAAAAGAGAAGTTAAGTAAAGCTAGCTGGACTCTACCAATCTTCCCAACCTTTTCCTTATTTCATTGGGGCGGCTTCCAGTCTAACGGATTTAGCTGAATATTAGTATTTTACGTGGAGCAATTACTATCTGGACTCCAGAACCCAGTACGAGGTAATACGATCCTCTTTGTTGGACCAGTTGTCGGACTCTCTCGCCTCTGACTACCCATAACGACTGCCATAGATGTTTAAATGGCAACCGGGACCGAAGGCTTAACGTGCTCTCCGAGGCACGGAGGAAATTCGTTATGGTAAAGAGGGTCACCCATCCACGGCCAACCGCGGTAAGCATTGCTTACCCAGCAAGATCGATCAGTCCACGCGGCTTCGACACGAACTCCTCATAACTCTTGTACTCTACCATATTACAAAACAGAGCAATCCCGTAAAAGAGATATTATATTATAATTATTTTTGAAGTTCAATCATGCTGGCAAATCATAAAGTGTGAAATTAATTTGCACACTAATTTCACACTTTATGATTTTCCAGCATAATAATATGATACTTTTGTCCCGCGGCGAATCCTGCAAAATAATTGTTTTGTATCAAACAGGTATAGCTCGATACTACAAGACGAGTGTTCAGTAATCGGGATCAGCGAGCCGTGCCAAGCCGTGGTACATCGAGAGCAAATTAATTTAAGAGAAAAATCAAGTAGACAGATATAATAGAGTTGTAAGCTGTAAAACTTCGATTCACTTTTGTCTAAGTCTTCTCTGTAAGACTTATAATGAAAGTGTCAAAACTGTTAAGTTAAACGATAATTTAAAATATTTTTTTTGTTTATATTTTACATTAGATAGAACGCCAGAAGTAATTACACTATCCAATGGTCCCAATGACTAGGCCAAATACACACATACACTCACACAAGCACACCCAGTCTCAGGACAAATCTTTGAGAATTACACAAAGATTTGTCCCATGTGGTAATCGAACCCACAATACCAGAGCAGTGTAGAGCGGCGAGGCAACCGCTTAAACCACTGGTGTAGTGGTCCCGTGCAGACAATAAGGATAAAATAATTATGTATGTAAGGTGTAGAGTGCCGGACTAAATACTTGAATACTTCACCGTTAGCTATACCAATTGATCCTTTGTCCTCTATTACCTACAATAATGCACGCTCCAATGAATAAGCTATTTTCTGGCTCTGTGTTCATCTTATTTAAGGAGGGTCTATCACATCCACAGTCCGCAAATCCGGAATTAGAAACGGGATCAAAAGCATTTTTGAATAGCAACGAACCACTTTTATTTTATATTTTTGCTCTTATAGCATCCTCATCTTATCCCGGTCCGTGTGTATCGAGTTGGCGACAAAACAGTTTAAAGTGTCGGGCACACGCGACCGCCGCGCCGCTGGCAGCTAATACAGTGCAGTGTGCACACAGTTTTATACGGCTTATACCACATGGAAGCGATATCCGATCACAAACAGTCGGCTGGCGCGTTTTGTGTTGTTTATTTGTGAGGACAACTAGGCCAGCGATACAATGATTTAGTTTGGTTTCTTGATACCTATGTTGTACAGAGATTTGTTTTAAGCGATGATGTGAGGATAAGTTTCAGATGGGAACAAAACATAACTGATAAAATGTGGGTCTGAAACAAACGATAATTGGTGAAATATACAATAACAATACCGGGGTGATATTGGATTAGGACTTGGTGATAAGATAAAATAATAAAGGTTTAAATATTCTTATTCATTTTATTTCCAATTATTCACTTTTTAAATCAAAGTTTAAAGTAAAGTACATTTTAGATATAAAGAACAAAAAAAAATAGTACCCATCCGCATCGGATGCAGGGACACAGCTACCGGTGGTTAAGGTCCCAGAGAGAGAGGTACCTCCTCACAATTAAGGCTGTGTCGAGTAGCACCCTAACGCCTTCTGCATCAGACCCCCCCTTGATACAGCCGCTCAACGCGAGTCGCTAAATATATTTTATTTGATTCTCTTAATTATTCATTATAAAGGTAATCAAGGGGAAAAACAGCTTTTATGGCGCTTTCATATTTCATTTGACGACCAGATGGCGGAGTGGGTACTGTGCCTGTCTGCAACGCCGAGGTCGTGGGTTCGATTCCCACTTAAGACAAATCTTTGTGTGCATGAACATGGGGGTTTGTCTTAGTCTGGCTGTTTCTATGTATAATAAGTATGTATTTACGAAAGAAAAGTATATATGTAGTAGAATCAGTTATTCTAGTACCCATAGTACAAGTTCTGCTTAGTTAGTGACTAGATAGCGTTGTGTGTGAGTTGTGAAATATTTATTATTATTTATCATTTATATTGATAAGTCAATATAAATGATAAATAATAATAAATATTTCATAAATCATAAATCCCTTCAATTTCTACAAATCCTGAAAGCTTCATTAAAACTTTATTATAACTTTATTAATTGCCCACTCAGTAGCAACTAGCAACATGCTCAATACCAAACTAATTGACACCTGAAACTCAATTCCCACACGTCTGAACTACAAACATTGATATTTGGACTTAAGTCACGTCCCTAATAACTTGCAATCAAGGCCACGAAATCAGAGAGTAATACAGTACATATGGCAACATATAAAGCTATATAGTTCCAGTATAACATGGCCTCAAATTGCACGGGACGCCTATAAAATGCGAGGCCGTCCAATTTATAGCTTGATATGTACCTAGTTGTGTGTACGAGCACAGATGGTGTACGAGCCAGCTCATTTCGCGAACGAGTAGGCGATCTTTTGACACTAATGACATCTTATTTGCCCGCAATCAACGACACTCCGCTAACAGTGTGGTGTGTTACAGATGTTTGGGGTAGCGAAAACAGCGATTTTATTGCGATGTCAAATGAAAAGTTGTGTTTTAGGCACTCTGCTACGGCATGATTACGTCAGTTTATTACCTCCTATACCTATTGGGATGCCTCGTTTTGGGCCAAGTAAGACTAAAACATTATATTTAATTATTTTTGTTGAGTTATATTATTTCCATTGCTATATTGGAATAATAAAGGAAGTAGATGATTAAATGGAAGTCGATAAGTTGAGACAGGGGCAGATTGATGATAAATTAATTTTTCTTTTTTAATGCGTCGTCACATACTGTTCTTTTTAAAGTACGAATTATCTATTACGAGCACCATTTGGCTATGAATAAGAATAAGAATAAGAATCATTTATTTGCATGAACATGAGTTATAGAAGTTGCTATAGGTACATTACAAAATATGAAAATTGTTCAAAATATCATCAAATTAAAAAAAAAACTTTATAACATAAAGTTCCTATCACTTCGCGTATTTCCTAGCCCCACATTCAGGTAAATTTGCAGCGGGTTAACATTAATCGCGTCAGAGTATCAAATCCCTCCCTCCCACAACCCACTACCGACTGCGAGTAGTGTGAGCTCAACCGTAAACTCACTCATATTATGTTCTTGATTACTTTTTTCGAGAGAGTATAATTAAGTAGGGAAGTTGTATGAAGTGGAGTTATGATTTTTATGAGATTTGGCGTTCATTGAGGTGTGTAAAAACTAATGTAATAGGAGTAGAGATTGGCTGTCTGAGTGCCGTGATTAGAGTATAGAAACTTGAGACTGATTGAATCTTCTAACTATATTTCTTGAAGCTTTTTCTGATTTAATAAAGTATAATGATGCTCCCAGGCCGTAAGCAATCGCCTGTAATGTATGTTTTTTTGGATAAAATTAAAAAAAATTGTTGGTACACACTGGGGTAATATTCGAATCTGTAACGTTTCATTACAATCAAAACTCATGGTCTGGGAGCACTTTTTTAAAGATTTATATTATTTAATATCTCATTTAGGTGCAACATTTGTGCACATAGTAATGATGGGTTTTTTTATTTAAAAAAACGACGCCCACACTATAAATAACGCCTGTGTTGCGGAGATGTTCACAAAAATACATTTCCCACGTACAAAGCACACCCATAGACAGAACAAATCTTTGCGGATCGGATGTGTCCCATGTGGGGATCGAACCCACAACACCAGCCCAGGCACTAAAACGGGTGGTGGGTTTATCAATATAAACCCTTGTAAAAGACTCATCTGCAATCTGTTTGGGAACCTTCATAACCCTCTGAAGATTTCAGCTTGGGTCAGTTGTTATGCAGATGTCTATGACCATCAAAGTCTGAAATTATTTATATATTAATTTGATTTTAATTCGATTCTAAACAGTTTGATTAAAATTTATCTGAGCCCCGGTTATTCAAATCATTGTAATTAGTATAATTATACTTTGTCCATTCCTTTATTTTCTTTTTGACAGATGACGCCTATGAATTACCGTTTTTTTTTGTCAGATTAATGTACTACAATAATAATGTACTTTATTGACAAGCGGCACTTTTTAGGGAAGTTCACTGTTTGTAACAAACAACCACAGACTATAAATCAAATCGTGAAATGAAATAAATCGATCATTATGAAAAAGAATAATTTGACTTTTTTTTGTGTATTGTCTGTATTTTTATAAAAAATAGAATACAATAATAGTATCATGATTCCATGAATAATTATTTGCAAGAAATCAAGTCGAAATCTTGGAATTAAAAATGAAAATGTAAACAAAGGTAACTAGGAAGTCGTCATAGACTAAGTATGTGACATTATTATTATATTATTATTTTGTACATTTATTTCATCTAATAAAAACTACTAATAAACGAATAATTAATTATGAACTAAAACCATTTCGATGTAATTAATCGATTGAAAGTTTTTCGTAGACAACATCGATTATGATTTCAAATCGAATTAGTAACGTGTGAAGGCATCCCTAAATGTAATCTGTCAAAAAGAAAATAAAGAAATGGACAGAGTATAAGTATTATTTATTATTTACTTTTATATCATTTGTTGTAATGTTTTGACGTGTTCAAGCGCCTCCTGGGGCCTATGAAAATAAATGATTTGAATTTGAATTTGAATTTGAAATGTCACGATAAGGAAACTGTCGGGTAATTAATCTGTTGGAGTGTCCTTAACTATACTATTCAAAGTATTCAATGAAGTATTCAATCTTCAATATCAATAGTAATTAGATATACAATCCCAATACCCGTTTGCCATTAAAATACCTGCTGTGCGATTTAAAATTGATTAATTTTAGCATGAAACACAACATCAAGCCTATATTACCCAAAGGGTGTGGCAGAGGTGTACAGCACCCACACTTCACCTGTTATGTTTAGGTCTAATGGGATAGAGAATGAGCCTATCGCCATCTACCGGGCACAATTCCAACTCCGTGCTGCTATTAAGAATTCCTGACGGAAATTCCACAAATAACATGACCCGGGAATCGAACCCGAGACCTCGTGGTGACAGGCATTTATGCATGGAATTTACCCTTAATCACCAACCCGTCATTAATTCATCACAATAACTAAATATTAGCTACTTTTATATAACGAAGACTTCTATATAAGTCCAAGGTATTTTTTTGCTGCAATAAGTGTCTTGCCAGAAAGGTACTCTACTCATACTACTTATTCTTCAACGTCATCCGTAAGTGAAACTGTACAAACACTTTTTTCAACCGCGTACTCTCGTAAAACCACACAATCTTGCTTACAAACACGGCATGAATGCTTCAAAACTTTTCCGTTTACTCAAGCGTCAACCTCACTAAACTAAGCTAGTTACCCGACTGCGCCAAAAGGTGGGTTCTCTTCATATCTGTCTTCAATCTCGGATTACCGACATAATGCCTTTAAACAAGTTCTTCACCAACACGAAAGCAAATATTTAACTTATTTAACTTATATTAAACACCGTCAACAACTCTATTATAGAGAGTTTCTTACATAATTTCCAAACTAATTTCAAGTTTGTGGCACTCCTGAATAATAAAGACAACTTGAAGGTAGGTGAGGAAAAACTGTTGGCGGTTATGGCAGAAGCGTACTTGGTACTGTGGAAAATTTAAAAATGTGGTGAATTTAGTTTGGATAAATGTAATTTGATAGAATGTTAGAGAATGTGGCATTCGATATTGAAGAAATTGTTTATTTTGCACACTGTGATGAATACATTCAATAAATAGTAGTAAGTACATTCATTATATAGATATAGTAGTATAATTTAGTTTTACTTATAATTTATTTTAATATTATTGTTAGTAATGTTTTAACGTGTTCAAGCGCCTCCTTTTAAATTTTAATTTGAGAAATTTAATACTGAGATTTTTTTGTAGGTCTTCTTCTTCGTCGTGTCGAAGGCTAAGTCAAATTTTATTTAGACGTGCCATCGTGGTGAAAGGATTAGCCAATTCGCTTTGGAGAACTCGCGAATTGCCCAGGGTGTGCCGGACGTAGGGAATCGTTGTGTACGTCACTCGGGGAGGCTCCTTTCATGCACCCCTTTTTATGTAGGTATTCTAATTAGATTTAGGTACAGACAATATGTAGTAAACTGTTTGGAACACTTGTTTAGAAATATCTAAAATTAAAGTTACAGACATGTAATTTTATAAAACTATACAATTCTAACACATTAGATGCCAGTTTCTGAGGTGAGACCTGACCGTATTTAAAAGTGACACAAGTTACACTTGAAAAATGAACACAGTTATCATTTTCATTTATGTGTGTTTGCTTATCCTGCCAATAACACCAATTTCACAGGTGTTAGATGAACCTTTCATCTGACACCTTTGAAATTGGTGCTTAACTTAATTAAAAAACTATTCAATTCAGCATCCGAAGCTAATCCTAGCCCTATCGAAGAAAAAATCCTACCTATATAATTATTCGTAAATGGTCGTTTGTTTTGTGCAAAATTGCGTATCATGTTTTCCAAACCCCATAGCAGCTGTTTTAATGTCACAATAAAATTGTAAAGTACGTCGCAAATCCCGGAGCTTCGCGGACATACATCACTAGCCGCCTGGGACCCGGCACTGTGCTGTTGTTCCCGGGATCCTCAGTACCGGTAATACCCAACATTAGTTTGGATTCCAAATGGACATATTACCGTACTTTAGGATCTCTCTTTCTAATTCCCACTATTAGTATTAATGTTTGTTCCTAAATGCCGACTTTTGTGATTTAAATGCCCAACTCTTAGCTTTACGTTACCTAAGAAAGGTCCTAGTGGCAATAAATTGTTATTTTGTCATTGTGCCTGTAATTCATAACTTTTAAATCATAGTTATTAGTGTTTTGAAGATCTATGCTTTCTTTCCTTTTGGCTTCTTTTTCTTTCTGTATCTTTGGATTATAATTAAATCGAAATATTAATTTAAATGTTCATTGTATTGACAGCAAGTTACACAAAAACCCGTCAGAATCTTAAAGGTAAACTATTAAAAAAAAACTATTAGGTAGTAAATGTTCTTGAAACTGCAAACCGAATTAGCAAACTGATAAAATGCTAAAAATATTAAGCGTCAGAAAATTTTCTGTAATTAATTAGTTCACTATCATTATTAATTTAAATAATTAATTACTTATCCTGCGTAATCGAATAATCCAAAGCACTCACTCCGACAGCTCCGCACAATGGGCTCACACAAAATACAATGTCCATTTATGAAATACAGTGTCCAATATGAAATGCATCTCCTCAATGGCTCCATGGCGGATAATCCCATGATCGGATTACGGGATGACACCCTTTATACACGGCTACAAATCAACCTATTCATTTCCAGTACAAGCTGGAGTCACTTTGCACGGGAAGGACATACAATGCGCTGTGACTGTCTTTTACTGGTACTGTATAGCTTTATGCGTAGCCGTGTGTAGCATATTAAAATAATGTATTATAAATAGATTGATGGTAATAATGGATCATTTTTTTTTCATGTGGCTCGTTTTTGAGTTATAATTATTTTCGGAAAATAAAAACGGTTTATTGGAGGTGAAGGTAATAACGGGTGGCGCAAAAGTAAAGACCCTATTTGGTTCAGCTATAACATTTTTTCTAAATTAGAAAACTAGATTTAGATTTTTTTAAATGTATATTTGTGCCATTAAATTTCGTACCATTAGGATTTAAAGATGATGTCTTTTAAATGGTGACCTCCAGAGTTGATACACATTTGAGCCCTATTTATGACATTTTGCATAACTTGCCGTAACACTTCCTGCGATATGTTCGTTATTTCTTGACGAATGTTTTCTTTTAGAGCTGCGAGAGTCTGTGGCTTGTTCACATACACCCGAGATTTCAAAAAACCCCAAAGAAAGAAGTCTGGACTGGTCAGATCGGGTGATCTTGCAGGCCAAGGCAAATCGCCAAAACGAGAGATAACTCGGTCTGGAAAAGCGTCCCTCACTAAGTCCATAGTGTCGCGCGCTGTGTGTGCCGTAGCGCCGTCTTGTTGAAACCAGATGTGCTCCAGCCCCAATTCGTCCAAACTGGGTATCAAAAACTCACGTAACATGGTTCTGTAGCGTTCTCCAGTGACAGTTATCGCATTGCCTCCAGCGTCTTCGAAAAAATAGGGTCCGATCACTCTGTCAACACAGATGCCACACCATACAGTAACTTTTAGTGGGTGTAGAGGTGTTTCTTGAATAATGCGCGGATTATCAGTGCCCCAGAACCGAGTATTCTGCTTATTGACATGCCCTGAGAGATGGAAATGCGCTTCGTCACTCATAACCAATTTTGAAGGAAAATCATCCTCTTCAAGGTGTATCAACTCTGGAGGTCACCATTTAAAAGACATCATCTTTAAATCCTAATGGTACGAAATTTAATGGCACAAATATACATTTAAAAAAATCTAAATCTAGTTTTCTAATTTAGAAAAAATGTTATAGCTGAACCAAATAGGGTCTTTACTTTTGCGCCACCCAGTATAACAATTGTTGATAAAACTTTGTCTAGACAGGTCGGAAAGGCTGAAAAGGAGATCGGTAGTTCTATGAAACGCGATATTTTGCTCATTTATCTTTGTATTTTAGGATATACTGGGTGGCGCAAAAGTACTGGCACTAAAGAAAATACTTTTTTTTTTTTTATATGACATTTTCTGTCATTCTGTTGTTGAAAATTGTGTAGTGAACAAATGTAAAATACACTGAAAATAAACATGGACCGTTTTACTCCCCAAGAACGTGGAATAATTGTGTCAATGTTCTTACGGAATAATTCATCAGTGATAAGAACACAACGTGAATTTCGTCGACGATTTCCCCACCGTCCGGCACCGATTGGTCGCACAATTCGACGCTTTGCCACACGCCTTGAAGCAACTGGCTCAACATTGGATAGACCTAAGTCTGGGAGACCAAGAACAGGCCGTTCAGCTGAAAATATCGATGCTGTGCGCGAAGATGTGGAAGAGTGTCCAGAAACATCAACGAGGCGACGTGCCACGCAATTGGGCATTTCCAGACGGACCCTGCAGCGTATTTTGGTGAAAGACTTAAAGATGTTCCCGTATAAAACTCAAATGACTCATCAGCTGCTGCCTGCTGACCACCGAGCTCGTCTAGATTACTGCCAGCGCGTCATAAACCTCAACCTTGAAGAGGATGATTTTCCTTCAAAATTGGTTATGAGTGACGAAGCGCATTTCCATCTCTCAGGGCATGTCAATAAGCAGAATACTCGGTTCTGGGGCACTGATAATCCGCGCATTATTCAAGAAACACCTCTACACCCACTAAAAGTTACTGTATGGTGTGGCATCTGTGTTGACAGAGTGATCGGACCCTATTTTTTCGAAGACGCTGGAGGCAATGCGATAACTGTCACTGGAGAACGCTACAGAACCATGTTACGTGAGTTTTTGATACCCAGTTTGGACGAATTGGGGCTGGAGCACATCTGGTTTCAACAAGACGGCGCTACGGCACACACAGCGCGCGACACTATGGACTTAGTGAGGGACGCTTTTCCAGACCGAGTTATCTCTCGTTTTGGCGATTTGCCTTGGCCTGCAAGATCACCCGATCTGACCAGTCCAGACTTCTTTCTTTGGGGTTTTTTGAAATCTCGGGTGTATGTGAACAAGCCACAGACTCTCGCAGCTCTAAAAGAAAACATTCGTCAAGAAATAACGAACATATCGCAGGAAGTGTTACGGCAAGTTATGCAAAATGTCATAAATAGGGCTCAAATGTGTATCAACTCTGGAGGTCACCATTTAAAAGACATCATCTTTAAATCCTAATGGTACGAAATTTAATGGCACAAATATACATTTAAAAAAATCTAAATCTAGTTTTCTAATTTAGAAAAAATGTTATAGCTGAACCAAATAGGGTCTTTACTTTTGCGCCACCCAGTATTATATTCGTTATTAATATAAAAACCACTATGAATATTTATTTAAATCCGCCTTCCCTAGTAGTAGTCAGATTAGTGCATCACGCCTGTATTTTCCCTAAATATTTAGGTCCTGTAATAGTTGATAATAAATGCTGTCCATGATAATAAATTTTCAATGTTCACTCTTGACATTTCGATTCGACTTTGACGTAGTTATCAACATAGAAACGTCAAAAGACAAAATAATTCTCAGAACAACGAGAATTCGACTATTCTATGTTGACATATACGTCATTATCGTATCTCAGTGTCAAGACTGGCTAGCTGTTCTTAGGGGGCTGGTCACAAGTCACAATTCAAAACTGCTATAAATATCCTGATGAAAAATCTAATAAACCCTAATTTGGGAGGATCACCTTGCGCAACGTCTAGTACATTAATTTTGGTACAAACCTGTCTACAGAACTCCATGACGATGCAATATTCTAAATTAAAGCAATTAATCATCCCTTGTTACCACTGCGCTTGTAAAGCATTAGCGAATTATATAAAAGGATCTAGTTCAATGAATGGGATAAAAGATTCTATTCATCTTCTATTCGGTAGCCGGTGATAAATGGTGATGGTAAATCACCATTTATTTGTACCTGTTATCTGATATTATGAAACATCATTCTGGGTGTGAATGACATTGTGACGAAGCCGCTCACCAATGCTGGGTGCAATTTTTTCTTGGAAAAATTTACACGTCAGTAGCAAATCTCAAATGTATAAGATCAAGGTAGCTATTTAAGAAAATATGATTTTTATAGGATCTAGGATCAAAATTTTATTTGATTATTTTCTAAAGTTGAACAGGAAATTGCAAATATACTCATTGGTAATAAGCTATACTAATGTTACCATTCCATAATCAGTCAGACAAATACGCGAAAAAGATAAAAATACACCCAGAAAATTAAAGAATCAGAATTCGTTTTCACTCATCTAACTTCACACAATTTATCTCTTGTACTGCTATTAAGAAGGATTAAGCTCAAGACCTCGCGGTAAGGAACGTGTACTCTACCATTTCCTAGAGTAATGAGATATTTACAACCATACTATTGAACGATGTACTACAGTTAACATAACATAACATCACGCCTATATTACATTTTTAGATCATTAAAAATGGTGTAAAAATTAAAAAAAAAAAAACATCCACACTTCACCTGTTATGTTTACATACCATGGGATAGGGTATGAGACTATAGCTATCCACCGGGCACAATCCCAACTCTTCTACTTCAGTTAAAAGTTAAATATTGACGAAACAATACCTAAGGATGGTACAGGCAATGAAAATAAAAGAGTCCAGTGGGATCGGTACACCAGCCATCTATTTTAGTAGCAACTTAATCGTATTAAACTGACCACAATAGAACAGTGTGCTACAAATGGTACAATACAGTATTGCTTGACCCAAATCCAAGAGCATCGGGTGTGAGGAATATTTAAATTTATGCATGAAATATGTTTATTTACGTCTAGCAAAAGATAAACTTTTTTCTTTTTTTTTTCTTCAGTAAAAGTCCGTTATTATTGTGTCGGGCAAACATACCTTCTTACTGCACTACTACAATACTACCTTACTATTCAATGTACTATTCTTTTTCATTTATAATATTAGTAAGGAATAGGATAATATAGATTTTATATAAATCTGAATTGAAAAATACAGCGAGCTAAAAAGGGTCCTAAAAACAGGCATACAGCTTAAATTATACGATTTTTTTTATTAGTCATAAACACTTTTGCAACAGCAGCTAGAAGTATCCACAAATAGCATCATTGGCATAAACGGTACAATATTTAGTCATCCATAGATCAAATAAAAATGTAGATGGAGTGTACTGTGTATACTCCATCTGCCTTTAATCTGTTATCTAAGTAGTCATTTTAATGAGACGCAAAATCGTAAAACCTGTATGGTGACTACTTACCTATGATGCTGACCCCATCAATCCCATCATTGCCGATATGCGAAACTCCACGTCTACGGTCAATAAGATATAAACTGAGTCGTTAAATAGTTCCTGATAGCGTTAATTACTTTTATCCGTTAGGGAATTTCTTATTAGTTCCGCGTGTTTTTGGCAAAATAAAAAGTACTATTGGCCATCAAGTAACAGAAACTTGGCCGTTACTTTTCCTTTTGTTGAAATAATACGATAGTTTATTTTACTACCTATATCGTGCGAATACTTTTATGATTAATTCCGATTTCATTTCCATAATTTACCATCAATAAAAAAATTATACCTTAAAATCTTGATTAAAGTAAAATCATTACTCACAGCTTAAAAACACCTACTACTTACGTTTCCTCGAAGTGTTTCGTCTATTTTTAACCGACTTCAAAAAAAGGAGGAGGTTCTCAATTCGGTTGTATTTTTTTTTTTTTTATGTTTGTTCACCGATTACTCGAAGACGCCTGGACCGATTTGAGAAATTCTTTTTGTGTTTGAAAGGATATACTTGTCATGTGGTCCCATTTTTTTTAAGTCACGTTTTGATGATGAGATCCTAGAGAAATCGAGGGCAACCCTCAAATTTAAAAGGCTTCTATATTGTTTTTTGTATATTAGCTAAAGCTACTCGGATATTTGCATCTAGTAGTCAGCATTTTATGTTCAGCTGATGCTGGAAGGTGCAACTCCACAACGGTTAGGAGTACGGGGATAATTCTTTAAATATAGGCTCCTTGAGGCCGTTCACTGTATTCTTTCAAGTTATACACAGATGAGGCGAGACGTTGAATATTACATATGTATATTCTATACAACTCCTCAACGGTTAGGAGTACGGGGATAATTCTTTTAATATAGGCACCTTTAATAAGTTTTCCGTCAAGTAACCGTCGTCTCCTCATTCGAGAAACATTCTTTCTTGGTCTACCCATCACTTAAAATAGTAAAATAAAATAATTTTTAACAAAAAAAAAATCCGACTTCAAAAAGAAGGTAAACTAAAAAGCAAAAAATAAATTTACTTCGCACAAAATAATACGTTTATACATTTAGTTAAATAGAAATTATTAAATAATTATTTTATAATTCTGAAGTCGGTGCCAAGTAAACAATAGATAATATCAATCTTTCTAACAACTATTTTCTGACTGAATATTACCGCGCACTTTATAACTACGTCTCTTTTTATTGTGTGTACTGTAATTTGATAATGTAGAAAGGTTGTTATAACTTTTACTTGGCACCGACTTCAGAATTATAAAATAATTATTTTATAATTTCTATTTAACTAAATGTATAAACGTATTATTTTGTGCGAAGTAAATTTATTTTTTGCTTTTTAGTTTACCTACTTTTTGAAGTCGGTTTTTTTTTTTTTTAGCACAGGTTATAATAGGAGCTTGTATTATACCAGATTAACGTATTCTCAATATATGTTACCAGTACCAGACTTATTGAATATACAAAGTATCAATGGAATAGCTATAATACTTTAGATTTTATTGATATCTAAAAACCCCCAAATTAGTCACTGACTCACTAATGATTATTAAAAGCTATAGGGTACTGCCCGAAGCCCTAGAAATGTATTATATAAGCTAGTATTAGTGCCGTTTTGATACCGTTACATGGCAATAATTAGGGTGAAAAATATAATTAATGATGCAGTAGTTTTTGTAAAAACAAAACGGCCAGGCCTCATATTTTGACTAAGGTGTAGAGTTTGTGAAGTTAGAGCTTATTATAGTAAGGGCATGTAGAGTTGGAAGCTTGGCTCTACGTGAGATCTGATAACTTTTGACACTGTAGGCCATATAATGGTCTCGTCTGGCCGATCTCGGCAACATTATACATGAAAATGTTTTTGGTGAGATTATGATAAAATGCAGCGCGTAACGACGTCTCCTAAACAAACATTTCACAAACTCCTAAAAATTCGCGACATCCTTACACCATCTGCCCTAATTTTGAAAGAATGTCCCTAAACTGCCATTAAGTAGCACAAATTTTAATAATGCCGGTGTTTCGACGATATTTCGTGGCAAAACGTGACGTTGCATGAATATCACGCATATAATTTGCGGATATAACTTGCCCTTTGTTTGTGCTACCCTCAAAAACGGGTAAATTGTGCTATAATAAATTTCCAGCTCAGTATTTAGAGACAATTATGATGGGTAAAGAATTTATAGGTTGATAAAAAATTGCAATGACACGCCTTGCTGTCGTCAGTCCTGTTGTCAACAATATTTTATCGTCATACAAGAGGCCAGGGAGTCTTGTGAACCTTCGCGACTATTGCATAATGAACTAAGCCTTAAGTTGAATGTTGTATGTACTTTTTCCATAATGTTTTGTCAATCATAAATCAACAATCTATACACGCACTACAAAAATGCTACCGCCATATTTGGTTTTCACCTTTAATAAAATCATATTTTAATGATTCAGTCATTTTACCATCACTACGCGTGTCATTTGTAATCTTCAGTATGCGAAAACTTTCACAATAAACCTAGTTTAGCTAAGACATTTCTAAACCTCAAAACATACAGCATGTTTTTCCATTATACATCAAATATCCTCCGTTATCTTACCGTGCGATCAAAAAATTGGTAAAGTTAAAATTGCTTGCAATCACATAATGTTACCATGGCATATGGCACGGGTATAAATTACAGGAAGTGATTACATGGCCCATTGTCCTAGCTACTAATGTTTGTATAGATGTCATTTGTTGTTACCATGGATTTTAATTGTGACCTAGTTCAAAGAGCATTGGATAGTTTAAGCTTTGTATTTCTACGTTGTTTGTTTGATTTTAAAAGAACGTTGGTACACAATGCGGCCGTGGCGCAATGAATAAGGCATGTCTTACAATCTAGAGGTCGTGGGTGAATCCTGGCCATTGCACCACCACCAAGTTCCTTCTAATACAAGTGAATTAAGCTTATCTAGAGGGTATTTATAAGAATAATAGTAATTTGTATTTGCAAATTACTATTGAATATTACATCCACATTACGATTTTTTTATAGCTGGAAAGCTCCGGTGTTAGATAGCCTAGCTCTTCAAACTACTACGTGCCAATCAAATAAATGCAGACGCATTTATTCTTAAAATTGAATCTAAATTCATTAAACTTCGCACGATGTGTTTGTCTCCTAAATTATAATTCACACTATCTACACCAATTTCCACCAATCCGTGGTACGGCAACGTCCATCCATCAGCGTCCGACCGGGCCGGACGCGAGCGGACAGGACCGGACAGCGCCGGATCATGAAACTTTAATAACCGGACTGCCGGCCGCCCACGCCGGCTATTTTTATCCCGACTATTTTTACAAAAACTCATTGGAAATTGATTCCGTTTTGATATGCAATGCCCACACATGCTCACTTTTGATATGGAAGTAAATGCAGCCTTTGTTATACTTTCTTTCTATAAAAAATACTAGACTGAAGTTTGAAATAATCAATCATGCAAGCTAACAAACATGGTTAGTAAAAGAAATATTTACAATCGACTTGTCGGATTATACGTTTAGTTCTTTAGGTTAAACATTCATCGAAAATACGTAGCTGTTGAAATCGAAGTCTTTGTACACTATTCGTATAGACATATGCATAGAATAATATTTCAAGCCATATCTAATAAATTATTCATGGTCGCTGAAATAAATAATACATACTTGCATAGCTTCGGAAAATTTCAGCTTTTGTTGTCATCAAGTTGACTATAATCTGGAAAACATTAGTAACTAAATATAAAATTGAGTTAAAAAGTCGCTCACCTCAACAAGTTGCCTACTAATATTATAGAGAAGGAAGAATTTTTTGATCGTTTGTACCCAATGGATGAAAACTAGCGTGAATGCAGTTCAACGCCAAGGAGGAATGTAGGCTACCTTTTATAAGCATGTCGCGCGGGTGGAACTTCTGTCGAAAGATAGTCTTGTATAAATTAATCGCCTCAATTTTAGATACACTCATCAAAGTTAAAGTATTTTGCGAAGATATCGTCTTTATTCCAAAGACTTCTTCGGCATATCATTTGTGTTACATTTCCTACGAGGTTCTATCTAGAGCAACAACATCATCCACTGGTGCATTCGTTAGCTAATGAGACAGTCCGTCACAATTGTCAGGCTCGGCCATCCGCGACGACTGCGATGGTAAGTGGCAGACAAAGACGCCGCCATTCACGTGATGGCAGTCAATACCGTCGCGGTTGATGGCACGGAGATAATGAATGATGCATCACAATCATTCGACGCTTCCGATTCTGATGAAAGAATCCATTGACCGAATTATAAAAGACCAACAATAACTTTGATGCTGTACAGAGGGGTACTGATCAACGTATACATTTCCAGTACAAGCTGATCTCCCATTGTACAGAAAGCTTGTACAACGCGAGACCATCTTATACAGAAAATGTATACGTTGATCGGTAGCCGTGTGTACCAAACAAATTGCAAGTTATTTTGATGTAATAAGAGTCGCCGTAGTCATACTGATTGAAAGTTTGTAGTCCGTGGGGGGCTCTTTACTGGCACTCTATCTTACGGTCTATAATAATAATCACTTACCTACTGTAGCCTATTTACGAACACAAAATAGCAACAATAGGTTCGTTATAATCGTTTACCTATCACCAACCCTTATAAAAATCTATCAACAGTCTAATAAACCTGATGCTTGAAAATCTTGGTAGGAAGCTTGTTGCACAAGTGAACCTAAAATCCTGCGAAGTTAGATTTTGTAGAAATACTTAGAAGCTATAATGGTGTAGCAAAAACATCGCGTTATCGCGGCAATTACAGGACCTTGTGGCCGCGCCATGATAGGAAAATGAAAATGCATCAAATATTTATCGCAATGCTTATTTTTATTTCTAGATACAACAAAGCTCATCGCATGTAGACCAAGGATAATTTTAGAACAAACAAAAAGAATGTAGTAATATTTTTCTAATGATTTTTTTCTGCTTGTCTGCAGGAATGGTGGTCAATGGATTCGTGAATGTGGTGATAACCACCATAGAGAAGAGGTTTGGCCTCAGGTCTATGCAAACTGGAGTCATCGCTGGAGGGTAAGACTTACATTTTTACGATACTTAGTTAAAAGGAAAGGGTATTCTCAGATACTAAACCTAATAAGTTCTAAAGACTAAAACGGTACATATTCTCTCTTTGGTTTGCTTGACGAAGTACCCGATTGAAGAAGGAGTGAATTTATTTGTAAGTTTTTAACTTAAAGCACAGACTAAGTAACCGAGCAATACCTACTACTTGTAAAGTATATTTAATGAATTAGCAAAATTTGCATACATAAATACATAAAACTAGCTACTGGTTAAGTAAAGCTAATACAAAAAGGCCTCAACCGAGCAACACTTTAATATTTATAGGCCAAATTGATTGCATACACTTACCAGCAATTACGTTACTTTTGCTGCACTGACCTAGTTTCTTTCAGGTACGACATGGCGTCCTTCGCGTGTCTGGCGCCGGTGACGTTCCTGGGGGGCAGGAGCGGGTCATCGAAGCCCCGGTGGCTGGGGTGGGGAGTACTGCTCATGGGCACCGGGTCGCTCATGTTCGCACTGCCACATTTTCTAGTGCCCAATTATAAGATTGCTGGAGATGCTGGTGATGACATCTGCTCGCCTAATCGGACGGTAATTAAAATCAAATTATGTAACACTGAGAGATAATAAACACGAATGTCTATTTAGCCAAGTTATGGTTCATCGTTACAAATGATTAAATGCGTCTCTACATTTAAAAACTACGAAAGCTGTGTTAACGGTTGGCGTAGTCTCGTCGCTTTCAACTGCGTTGGTGTTGTAGCTTCGTGTGGGGACACGTGACAAAACAATGTGTGAACCGCAAAGATTGGTTCTGACTCTGGCAGTGTGAAATGTATTTTTATGAACACCCCGCAATACAGAAGTAATAACTATGTAGTATCATTTTTAAAAAAATCTTTTGTTATGATCACCCAAACTAGTGTGCCCAAACCGAAGCCCAGTCGTTAGCAAAAGAGGTAACTACACATATTTTTTTTATAAGTCACTCATTTCTCAAAATTGTAATTATTTCGTTGTATGGAAGTTTAAAGAGTTCAGTAACTGTGATGCTGACTGTACTTCTATTTGGCAGCCGGTGAATGGCAACAAAGCTCGTCAATAGATTCAAAATTACATTTTCAATTGAGTTTACAAAAAAAATAACTCGGGGTCTCTTGTGCGATACCTTAATACAGACAGGTAGAAAATACCAATGAATCACAGTTTTGAACATCACAGAATGGAAATTATAGTTTCTGTTGTGATTTGAGAACTAGGTCAGAAGTCAAAGGTATAATTTGAACGTGAAATAACACGGCATTAGAAACTAACCTGTATTAACAATGGAGATAGACCGAAAGTTAGCCAGATCTAAACAAAACAACTCTCGACTTGCGCATATTAATTTCAGCATTAGTCCAGTTTCTAATCAAAAGTTTTGTGCTCCAATGTTCAATTAATTTCTCAACATACCTAACAGACAAAATGTCTGGCACTAAAGGTTTATTAGGTTGGTAAATATTGATTTTCCTCTCTAGGGTTCTAAACTACAAAATGGCTCATATTTAACAAAATACTTTAGTTTGGTATAATGTAGCTACTTACAATCAGCATCAAAAGTAACTGAATACTTTAAAATATATATTTTTTTTTAATTCACCTTTTCACATTAAACATATCCCTTTTACAAAATAATGCACATTATTGTCAGATACTTTTAGTTTTACTTCACAATTTTTAGAATTAAGCGACTGAAAATTTGTTTGTGTGTAACTACTTCCATTGCTGGCTGTATCGAACTAAATCATTTATGATTGATAATTAAATTTAAATTTACCTGAAATTATATTTCAATGATTAATCTTTAAACGGCAAAAGTCAACATCAATCAACCGTGTTTTGTTTTAATCACCGACCGTTGTAAAAAAATCAGGATCTTCTCAATGACGAACAATATTTTCACTCGTTCGTGAGTCCCAAATTTTCGATCTCCTGATTATTTTTTGTTCATTTAGTCTATCGATCTGATGATCAATTAGAACTTATTTGCACAAGCACAGCACACGTAAACTTTGTCATATAGTAAAGCAGTTCTGCCCTTACAGATGACCACCCAATGCGACGGCTCGGTCGCCTCGGAAGGTGGAGCCTGGGCAGTAGCAGTGTTCGTCCTAGCTCAGTTGCTTCACGGCGCGGGAGCCACGCCGCTGTTCACGCTCGGTGTCACATACATCGATGAGAACGTGTCCAAGAAGATGTCTTCTGTTTATTTAGGTAAGTTTTTGTTGCCTAAAGCAGAAAAAGAGAAGAGGAGAAAAAGAAGCAAAGAAAAGGGATCGTCAATTCGTCATCTACCGAAGCACCAAGGCCAAGCTGCTTTTTAGAAGTCTTCAGAGAAAAAATGCCAAATAAAACTGGCATGACCCAAAGATCGGCCTACCAACCCATAAAAACATAGCATAACATAATATAACGCCTATATTACCCAAAAGGGTGTGGCAGAGGTGTACAACGCCTACATTTCACCTGTTATGTTTTAAGTCCCATGGGATAGGGGATATCACTATACACCAGGCACGATTCCAACTCCGTGTTTTATTCTGAATTACCTGATGGAAAGTTCACAAATAACACTTTGCCCGTCCCGGGAATCGAACCCGAGACCTCGCGGTGAGAGGCGCATACGCTAACCACTAGACCTATAAAAAGTATAATAGTTTAGTGATTTAATCATGCAGTGGTACCTACTAGGTAACTACGTATCGATCATTATACGTAGTTACCTAGTACCACTGCGTGAAATTATTAAACTATACTATATAGCTATACTATCGTTTGTTCTTTATTGATTCCATTTAACAGAAGAAATAATTTTGCAAAAGAAAAGGAATGTATATCGGTATGTTGCAAAGAGATAGCATGTACGATTATAAGGTCTCGAAGAATGAAAGCATCCATAATGATATCAATTTACCGGTAAAACGATGTCGTTTGGTACACTTGCCGTGGTTTCTATTCCACTTATGCGATGTGCTCACCATAAATATGCTTTTGTATTTTAAGATTTTGATTTTGTGTAGTTATACATTTTTCTCTCATAGGTAAAACCGGACACATATCTCTAAATGTAAATGCTTATAAATTTTATTCACTTAGCGGTATTAAATTCATTTATATTCATTTCCACTACACAAAAACTAAAGAAATTTAATAAAGAGGAAGAAAATACCGTCGATCCTCGACCCCTACTAAGCGAAAGCACTTCTAACACATTTATTCAAAGTTATGAGACGACGGGCCCGCGGGGCAGCCCTCGGCCTCCGCTAGAACACAAGAAACCACTCGCGATATGACCGCATTATGCCGCAATCATATGGACCCTACCCGCAAATGGTTATGAGAAATTATTTAAAATACCTCAGTATATTACCGCAGAGTTATATTGCGAGATGAATTTTTTAAAAAATAAATATCTTCGAAATGTAAGGTGCTATTATGTGTGCCATACACAATGTAAGGGCTCTAAATGATGAATGTGCGGATATATCGTATACATACAGAAATGCTGGCTAACAAGATAATAATACTTAATAGCAGTTGATTTACAAGACATTATAATGAGATCTGAGGGTTTTTCTTAGTCTGGGTGTTTCTATTTATAAGTATAATAAGTATATATATTATGCATAAGTATCAGTTATTCTAGTAACCATAGTACAAGCTCTGCTTAGTTTGGGAGTAGATGGATTTGTTTGTAAGTTGAGAGATATTTATTATTATTATTATATCTATAATAATTAATTTGATGCACTTAGCTTTTGTACTTACTTTGAACGCTCATAATCGTACATCATAAACAATCAGCAGACATAGATCAGCTCAAAATCTACAGCAACATAATATATTATATTATGTTGCTTGTACAATTGCACTTGCACAATAAATAAATAAATAAATAAATCACGTCTAATAAAAGTAACTTCACCTGCCTTGTTAATCTCTGTTATATCACCCGAAGGTAGACTGGTAGAGAATGCTTATGACATTAAAACAATTTTGTATTTTACAAGCTGACCCGACAGACGTTGTCCTGTCTTAACTATGCATACATTCTCTGTGACTATATGTCAATGTTATGTCAAACCCCATAAAGATACATTCAAAAAGTTCATATTGTCAAAAGTACTTAAATGGTTTTTAAAATAGGGGTTAATGATAAGAGGGTAAAAATTTAGGGTTGTATGTATTGTTTATGCCACATTATAGAAAAATAAAAACAGACTTTCTGAATATGCATAATAATATAAAATTTGGTTAAAATTAGTAAAGCCATTTCGGAGGAGTAAGGTAACTAACATTGTGACACGAGAATTTTATATATAAGATTCTGAAACTTCATTATTTTACACGACGACAAATGTAGTTATACAGGATGTGTTGGAACCGCAGTAATGCTCATGCCTTTTACTGGTCTCCCGTCGATTAATGGCACTTGATAACGGTTTGATTATGATTATGAGGGTAGCCAGTTTAGTCAAGCTGGCCTAATTTGACGATCAGTCAGATGTACCTTAACCTGAAAAGGTGGGTAAATACTTAACAGTTAAATAAACAAGCGTTCACTATTTGCTGAGCACTTGTGAAGCAGGAATTTCTTGTAGATCTGTAATTTTGCAATATGTAGAGATTGTAGAGATCTTTGTAATTAAGCATTTATTATCTTGAATCTTTTTCCTGCCTTGAAAATAAAAAATAAAAGTGCTAAAAATAAAGTACCTGCTTATCATTATTATTGAGAATACGGGTTACTCGCGTTATTTTAGCCGGGATATGCCAACTAGTTTCGAATCTATTACGTATTTTAATAATATTACCTGCTTATCATAAAAAGTATGATTTTTAATTTTAATTTTGTTTCTGCCTGAAAGCCCAAGAAAGTTGGCCTTGTAAACCTTTCTTCCATAACAAACTAGATCACTGATCTAATATAGATAATAATATGAGGGCGTTTGTATATAATTGGTGCAAACATTTCCACCACTCCCCAAAATAATGTTACAAGTACATCCTAATACTTAACGAAATAAACACTTGCAAAAAGCAATCTGAGCTTGAATTAGTGTAAAAAGCAAACAAATCTCATGATCTCCCCTCAGTTTCCCAGTCTCTGAGGACAAGGAAACGTATTCAGCAGCCGTCAGCCGTCAGATGGCGGTGTATGCACTACACATATCGAGGCAGATAATGCTTGCTTCCAGAGGGAGATATACTAAGATATGGTTGAACATGAGGATTGAGTTTTTGGGAAAATAGCTCTGGAGCATGGTCCTAAAAATGTGTAATAATAATACATATCATAGAGAGCTTTGCTTCTGTTTGCCGTTATTATTAATGTTTTGTTTGATAATGCATCAGAGTTATGAGTGCATGTATTCATAAAACCTTAATTAAATCGTTTATATAGTTATGCAAAATTATTGCGGATTGCCGGTTGTATGAGAAAATCATACTCCGCCTGACCCTTAACCACTTAAAACTTCTCATGGCAGAGCACTGTTAAATAATCGACAGGTGAGGAGATGTTAGTGGTGCCTCTGTAGTTTCCGCGATATAGCGCTACAAATCTCTTTCACTACAGCAACAGCTAACCACTTCTAAGTCGCAGCTTTTAACTGTGGAAACAGGGTCGTTCTCTAAGAAACGCGATACTCATACCTACCGTCTACTCGAGTACTCGAATACTCGCGAGTATTCGATTCCTTGTTTGAACGTATAATGCGCCAGCGTAATGGTTTTCTTGCTTCGAGAGCGATCGAGTGTGTGAAAGGTTTTCATAGATTTTTTAAAAGGTGTGGCTTGCAATGGGGATTTGATCTATGGAAGGGGAGTCGATTTTGTCTTTTGCGTGAACAAGCAGGCGTTAAATAAAATGTTACTTTAGAAAAATTGTAGATTGTAGGTACTAAACATTTTAAAAGGTCAACAGATATGGAATGCGAGTTAGTTTGAAAATGAAAAATGTTGTTTAATAAACTAAATTGTTTTTTCTACTTATCGTAGATAAAATTGTATAATATCTGTTTCTGTATATTGAAGATATTTTTAAAAATTTAATGGAGGGCGTTTTACTATACCTACCTTGTCTATATCTACCGCCATTTACCACCGAAAGAACTACGCGGATTTAAATGAAACTTAAAATGGGTAAAGTCCTTACAAATTAATGAAATATTCCGAAATTAACCACGTGGGAGGAACCGCGGGTGAATGTTAGTTTTTGTTTATTATATCGAAATCCACGAGGACGACGTCGCGGGAAACAGCTAGTAAATATATTACTGTGATTTTTCAAAGAAAGATATTCAAACATATTTCCTTTTTGTTATAACAGGAGTATACTACACAATGGCAGTGGTAGGCCCCGCAATGGGCTACGTCATCGGAGGCCAGATGCTCACCATATACACCGACTTCGTGAGCGTCGACGCCGAGACGTGAGTACTCATAAATAGCAACTATCACATAGATAGAAATGATGTCTACTTACTGATAAGACTATTGAAAAGTTATATAATGTACTACACAGACCAAAAAAATAACATAAAATAACTATAAGAAGGGTGTGCCGGAGGTGTACAACACCCCCACTTCACCTGATATGTTTAGGTCCCATGGGATAGCCATCGACCGGGCACAATTCAAGTCCGTGCTGCTATTTATTTATTTTAAACTTTATGCACATCAATAAGTACAATGGCGGACTTAATGCCTAAGGCATTCTCTACCAGTCAACCATGAGGTGCAGAGACAATAATGGTAGATGCTTTAGAATTAAAAAAAAAAGAAAGTACAATCTATAAATTTACAATCCTAATTTAATGTTTATTCTAATAATTATATTTTAAACAGGATAATATATAATGTAAATATACTAAATATTACTATTACATAATATAAATAATATATAATATAATATATTAAATACATATAATCAGGTAATACATAATTTAAACGTATATATATAATATAATATAGAGGCACACAATATCATTTAATTTTTTAATGACTGCTGATGATTCATTGTACAGAAGATCAGGTAGGTACTCTAGCTTTGAATGCGTCCCGTGTAGTCGACATCCTGATCTCGAGAGGGAGTGCATTCCAGATAAGGATAGACTGAATATAGAAGGAAGAATGTACTAAACTAGAAGTAAGAGAAGGAGATTATTAGAAGATCTGAGATTCTTATCATGGCTAGAACAGAGATATTGAAAGTGTGTATATCCTGACGGAAAGTTCACAAATAACACTTTGCCCGACCCTGGAATCAAACCCGAAACCTCGCAGTGATGACAGTCCAGTCATGCGTTTGCCCAAGTGCTTATGTCACAGTATTTAGAAAAATTCTGTAACATAAGACATAACATAACAAAGATAACCATAATTGTTATGATAATGATAATAAAAATATTATGTTTCCTTCATTTTGCATTAACTACGCGTACTGTACGATGTACGCATGTTAATGAAAAAAAACAGTCATAAACGGATAAATATATAAAACACATGTTCTGTGACGCGTCTATCCTCATCACAAAGGCAGGAACTTAATTAATATGATCAACTTGTCCGTGCATTAACTACTTGTTAGCAAAGGAGTTGGTATACAACCTTCATGGAAGATTATATAATTGTAATAGTACGACGAGAGATGTCGAGGTGGAAAAATATCGACCCCTAAAAATATGTAGGTACCTATCGCCCATCACCCACAATGTGGCGAAGCAACATGATGTCACAAATAGATTTTTTCGGAGTCTATGTACAGGTCGCGCGGTGGTTTATGATCGCTCGGCAAAAGTGGAAAGGGATGCGCAGTCTTCAATTTTAAGGTCTATTTGAAGGCGTGCGGAGTGAGGGGGGCGGGTATGCGCCGACGGCGAGCGATCTTCATCCATCGCGCGACCTGTATCTGTATTGTACCTATACTTTATTTACATTACATAACATCACGCCTATATTACCCAAAAGGGTGTGGCAGAGATGGCACCCACTTTTCACCTATTATGTTTAGGTCCCATTGGATGGGAGGTGAGCCTATCGCCATCCACTGCGCACAATTCCAACTCCGTGCTACTATTGTGAATTTCCTGACGGAAAGATCACAAGTTACACTGCCTAACCCGGGAATCGAACCTGAGACCTTGCGATGAGAGGCGCATACGCTAACCACTAGGCCATCGAGACAGTAGTTTATTCACATGGATGTTTTAATTTATGCGCACACGTGGCGGTAATCTTGTGACACTGGATTTGTCCTCAGGCTTTAATTTGATATAATGTTATATCAGTCTAAGATAATATACACTCATGGACAAATTTAGAGGAACGCAAAAAAAAGTTCGATTATTTTTATTTTATTCTCCTTACGCACTGGCCACCTATAACAGCATTTGTGTTATTTATACAAAAAGATTTTATCGTCTTTTGTTTCAGAGTTTCATTTGTTTTTTTACTCTACGTGTTAATTTTAATAAATGTGCGCTGTAAGAGAACAATTAGAGCTAATATTGTCGTATTTGAAAATTTTTGTAATAGGTTTTTTTTTTCACAAA
This sequence comes from Hypena proboscidalis, assembly GCA_905147285.1. Classification (NCBI taxonomy): domain Eukaryota; kingdom Metazoa; phylum Arthropoda; class Insecta; order Lepidoptera; family Erebidae; genus Hypena; species Hypena proboscidalis. The sequence goes on from LR990127.1 coordinate 1,492,226, forward strand.
AAATATTCATCGCGGTGTTAATTGAGACTTTTTCAAAAGATTGAATTGATAATGCTGGATCTCAGCGTAGCTCAAGTGTCCAAAGCTGTAACTTTAATCGAACAAGGTTACACTTACAATCAAGTGGCTCAAATGTTGCGAGTTTCCAAATCTGTTATTTTTCGCAATGTAAAACGATACCGGCAGGCAGGCGAATACACGAGACGCAGAGGACAAGGGAGAAAAAAGAAGACCACAGCTAGAGACGATAGATTTATCGTAAGCAGTGTGCTAAGAAACCGTACCTCGACGTCTTCTGAGGTAAGAGCAAGGCTCCAAGAAGTCCGAAATGTGGCAGTTAGCACTAAATCGGTAAGAAGAAGACTAAAAGCAGTTGGAATAGGGGCGTTTGTACCTGCCAGAGGGCCTCTTCTTACCACAGGCCATCGTGTAGCTCGGAATAACTTTGCTCGCGTTCACCGTGATTGGAATGACGATGACTGGGGAAGAGTATTGTTCACTGACGAGTCCAGATTTTGCCTTAAGCCAGATGATGAAAGGGTCAAAGTGTGGAGACGACCTGGAGAAAGATATGCACAGTGTAACATTGTCGGAAGAGAACCTTACGGTGGAGGGTCAGTGATGGTATGGGGCGGCATTTCCTTAGGTGGACGTACAGAGCTCCACATCGTAGAAAATGGATCTCTAACAGCAGCACGATACGTAACTGACATTTTAGAACAAATTGTGATACCTTTTGTCCCATACGTAGGAGATAATTTTCTATTAATGCATGATAATGCTCGGCCACACACTGTCGCCATAGTTTCGAGATACCTTCAAGGGTTCGAAATCAGGGTTTTGGAATGGCCAGCCCGCTCACCAGACTTAAACCCGATTGAACATGTCTGGGATACGCTGGGAAGACAAATAAAAAAAAGAATTCCTGCAATAACCAACTTAAGGGAACTCAAAACCGCCTTGGTAGAAGAATGGGATCAAATGCCACAAAGACACATTGACGAATTAATAAAAAGTATGCCCAGACGAATGGAGGCAGTTTTAACAGCGAGAGGAGGTAACACGAAATATTGAATGTGCCTAGGAGTGTTGGTGTTACCTTACATTAGAGAAGAAACTAGCCATTTGATAAATTTCATGATAAGATGAAAGTTCACCGTTACCTCCAAATTTCGTCAATAACAGATAACTTCAGTATTTTGTTTATTTTTATCAGTAAATTGAACATTTCTGTATTTAAAAAAGTTAATTTAATTAAAGATATTCAAATGAAACCGTATTAAACATAAATAAACCTTTTATTTTTGTGTTATATGACTTTTTGTTTGCGTTCCCCTAAATTTGTCCATGAGTGTAGTAAAGTAGTAACAATTTAACACCTTCATGCAAAACTTACGAAATTGCGTTGGTAGATTCTGGCCAAAATGCCCCGACTGACTCGACCGGTGAAACTCATCCCTCGTCGCGAAAGTTTCAATTATTTTATGGTTTCATAGCTTCCACTCCATCCCGTTTATCACATTTGAAAACAGCCAACGATTCTCATTTCAAAAACTAAAACTCTACAAACAATGCACTGCAATTGACTATTCCATATTCTTCTGTCAACAACAATAACGTCCATGTTGTTTCTGTTTCCCGCGCTTTCCACGTCGCGTCTTGTTCACATTTTTTTAATATTTCATCTCGGCATACGGCAGCGACACGGCTTCATTCAGCCAACTTGGCCTCTCGCTTTCATCTCATTGTGAACCTCGTACGTTGCCAACTTTTCAGCCAAATTAATTCCACCATTTTATATTTTCATGGCTTCTGAAACGAAATATGATTTTCCGGGGCATGAGTTTTGAACGACCTCTTTAACATGGCTTTACTTTTAATTCTGAGAGCCCTTGTAAGTACGTTGATTAAAATAGGCAAAAGGAAACCTTAGATATTAGGACCGCTTTAAACATTAAATTAAGTAATTTGTTCGTAGAAATTTACGAATATTAACATTACGCAGGATGGATCAGCGCATTTGAGAAAACAAAGCAACAATATTTTAACAAAGACTGCCTCGATAGTATAGTGGTTAGCGAATGCGCCTCTCACCGCGCGGTCTCGGGTGAACTTTTCGTCCGGAAATTCACAATAGCAGCACGGAGTTGGAATTGTGCCCGGTGGATGGCGATAGGCTCACCCTCTATCCCATTGAACCTAAACGTAACAGGTGAAGTTTTGGTTTTGTACAGCTCTGGCACATTGTTCTGGGTAGGCGTGATGTCATGTCATTTGAACAAGATTATTATTTTTTTAATTTAATTTAAATAGATATAATATATTACTTTAATTAAAACGGTTGGTTTAAGCCTATACTTAAGAAAACACTAGTCAATAATTCAATTATTAAAGGAGGAAACGACGCAGTAACTGCGGTTCTATTATTCTAATTCATTTGAAGAGCACCATACCCACTTGAAAGCACCCATTGTTAGTAGCACACTGGCAGTACCGGCACAGGGACGTACTCTTAATTACACTCATATAATACGGGTGCAGAAGGTGCAACACATTTGTACAATTAGGAAGTTTTCATATTAAGCAATGAGATGACATCTGGGAAGCTTGGGCGCAAAGTTCCGGGGTTTGTTAATGGTGGCATTTATTTAGCTCGTTTGTTGTTGTGAGTGTAGTCGAAAGTTTAATGTACGAAAGTATAATATATAGTATTAGTCAACGTTAATATAGGACATTGAATATACTTTAAAGTTTATTGTCTACGCCTCTACGATGTTGTAGATATCAGATGTAGGGACACAGGGCAACCGGCGCATATGTATTAAAGTGGATAAACTGGATACTTAACTTTAGTCGCCCGGTTCGCCAGTCGCCTTCCCGTATCGCTAGAGATAGGTCGTAGTTAAGATAGAATAATGTAGTCAATAAGTTTATTATGTAATATTTACTCTGGTACCAGTTAATTAAATCATTAGTATAGTGACCTATAGTTTCTCTCATCTCTCATCAACATCAATATATACAACGATGAAGCACCCCCACATTGGTGACCCTCTAGCAGACTTGGAGCAACATACGGAATTTGCATCTTCGTACGTATCGCCGACTCATGAAGCGCCTTACGAAGAGCAACGTCAAGAAAACGTATCAAGTGTTTGTGATAAATAACGGTATTTCGTTTTACAAGTTAAAGTTTTAAATTCCATGGCTATTTTTAGATGCAAAGTCTCAAATCACGTCGATAACTCATGTGTTAATTTTTATGTGAACAACGCTTTCATTGAGGAGCAGTTTGTTTGGCTCTCACAAAGCACTTGAGATTGTGACCCTTTTTTTATAAGCATCAGTACTAGGAACCACTTGTAATGTATCCCTTAGTTTATTGGAATCGTAGAATGATTATTGTTTGTGTTAACGTTATAAAATTTTTGTTTCAAAGTTTTATTTTGATTATCATTTTGTAAATTAATTTTGTAAAGGGGGAAATGGTGTAGGGACACAGGGCAACCGGCGCATATGTATTAAAGTGGATAAACTGGATACTTAACTTTAGTCGCCCGGTTCGCCAGTCGCCTTCCCGTATCGCTAGAGATAGGTCGTAGTTAAGATAGAATAATGTAGTCAATAAGTTTATTATGTAATATTTACTCTGGTACCAGTTAATTAAATCATTAGTATAGTGACCTATAGTTTCTCTCATCTCTATTCACCAACAAAAATAACAACAACATGAAGACCCCTAAATCAGATATTATATTGGATAACACGAAACTATTAACTTGCTTAATAAATATATGTTAGTGGTAAGATAGAAAGGTGATTAATATACGTATTTATCGCCTTATAGAGCCGAATCAGTGGGTAGCGTATTGCACCTCTCACCGCAAACTCTCGGGTTTGATTCCTGGGTCGGGCAAAGTGTAATTTATGAACTTTCCGTCAGGAAAATTATCTCAATTGCAGCACGGAATATGAATTGTGGTCGGTGGATGGTAATAGGCTCACCCCCTTTCCCATGGGAACTAAACATGTCAGGTGAAATGTGGGTATTGTACACCTCTGCCACACCCTTCTGGGTAATAATAGGCGCGATCTTATGTTATGTTATGTTAAATATAGCGGTTAAAATTATCTTGAGATTTTCTATACTTAGCATTTTGAATTTTTCAATAATTCTGATAAGTGTAATTAAAAAGTTGTTATTAAAACGTCTTTGCTTCCAACGCATTTCGGCCCTGTCCGCAATGACCACCGGTGCGAACGCACGGAGACGTGTCGGATTGTTGAGTAAACCAGCGATTACCATAAGAAAACAATCCGTAACGTAACCTATTATGGGAGGAATACCTTCACCCTTGTTTATTCATCTCAGACTAAAACAGTAGCAAATATGTGAAGAACAGTGGCTTTCGTTCGGTTTTTGTAAGATTAGTTTTAAATTGTACGACAAAAATGATAAATTGTAGACCTATTCGCAGTTTTGCTCCTAATAAAAATAGGGAAAACAGATTCACTTTCTAAATAACCTTAAGAACGTAGATAACCTCAATATTCTTATGACTTATGCAACATAACCCAGTATTTACATTGACTGATTGACCAAGTTTGAACAAATGGGACATCGTATTATTTGTACCTAATACTTAAAAGGTGAATTATTTGCCTGAGTTTCAATAGCAAAAGAATTTGAGAGATTTTTAGAGGTTCATTATTTTTCCCCTAATTTTATTTGCTATTTATTTGATTACAGGTTAGGTATTACTCCAGTGAGTTCAGTGTGGATCGGTGCGTGGTGGGTGGGATTTATCCTGTCAGCATTACTGTGTCTCATCGTCGCCATACCGCTCATGGCGTTCCCGCATGAACTACCAGGTAAAGAACTAGAATCGTTAATCGTAAGACCTTATTTCTCTAATTACAGTAAAAACAATTAAATGTTCTAATTATTTATTAACTTTAATATTTAATTTTTTCCTTTTTTGGTTTTGATTTTTTTGGAAAATGACGGTAAGCACAGATAAATCGGAAAGAAACACAACTCTCAACTATTTTTCCAAGATAGCGGCGATAACTCATAGAAAATTTTTTTGGGTATAATCTTTTAAGCTTCCTCTACAACATAATCCAAAAAAAGCTTTTACGGTAAAAATGTATTTAGCCAGGCATTCACCTACAAATAATATGTGTTAGGTATTGCCATTCCTATACGATTAGCATTTGTAACACCGATCTTTTATAGTAGGTACTTAAAGATAAGCTGGGATTTTTAACTCTTCAGGTGCAGAAGAAATCCGTGCCACAAAAGTATCAGAGGCTCACGATTCTGCTTCGAAGTCAGCAGCTTTTAGTTCTCTCCACGAGCTACCCCGCGCTGCTGCGGCATTGCTAAAGAACCCTACCTTCCTGTTTCTAAACCTGGCTGGTGCTAGTGAAGGAATGCTGATATCGGGCTTCGCGGCATTCCTGCCGAAGTTGATAGAGAACCAGTTTGCTGTGAACGCATCTGATGCCGCTTTGTTATTGGGTATGTTAATAATAAAATTAAAAACATAATATAAAAGTAAATCAATAAATTTTTCGTCTAATTCCTGCTAACAAAAAATCTTAGTGGCGCCATTGGTGCCCAACGTGGAACCATAGACCAATTTTCATTTCACTTCACAGTCTTCACAAATTGCAATATCTAGGTACTGACCTAGCAGATAAATTATATAGGATGAAAGAGATAGAGGGCAAACCAATATTTAAAATAAGTAATGTTAATGTTATTAGTATCACATTATACATGAAGAAATAAAACTCTGATTGTAATAACAAATTCCATAAATATTCCAGGAGTAATCACAGTCCCAGCAGGAGGAGGCGGCACGTTCCTCGGTGGCTGGCTGGTGAAGCGCTGGCGGCTAGCATGTGCTGGGATCATCAAGCTGTGCGTGGCGGCCACGGTCGTTGCTGCAGCTTTCACCTTCTGCTTCGTGCTGACATGTGATGACTATCCCTTTGCTGGAGTTACTGTCATGTACAACAGTCCTAGTGTTCCAGGGTGAGCACTATTTTTTTCTACATTCCTGCAAAAAGGAAACACTTTACCGAGTGAGAATGAGAATACGTTTGTCCAGAAAGACGAAGAAGAACTTTATTTGAAAAAAATCATGAAGATTTAGCCATTATTTTAATTATTCTCAGCATATACTTATTATTGTAAGATAACGCTCATTCTAAGATTCCACCATCGTATTCTAGCAGCGGTGACAGTCTAACAGCCCTGTGCAACGTAGACTGCGCATGCGCATCGGCCCCGTACGCGCCGGTGTGCGGTGCCGACGGAGCAGTGTACTACTCAGCGTGCCACGCGGGCTGCAGCAAGCGAACGCTGGCGGGGAATGCTCAGCTCTTCCATCAGTGTGCCTGCGTGCTCACCAGGGACAATAATACGCTACCCACTTATGAGGTTGAAGGAGGTGAGTTAAATTTGATTCAATCGCTCTGTCATTATTATATTGTAATGATGATTAGTGTTCTTCTAGTTAAAAGTTTGGGTCACTTGTCTATGTCATATTTTTGGAGGAATTATCAGAGATTCAACTTTATGCAATTGACAAGCCACAAAGACTTATCATAATTTTCTCGATAATAGACAAGAAAGGGATATTTAAGCATAATCTTGACTATTCTCTTTTTACTTAGTATCCAACTCATCGGTAACGTACGAAGCAATCAACAGCATCTGCGAGACGGATTGTCCGTACTTGTGGGTGTTTGTGTGTCTGTCCTTTGGAGTCATGCTGTTCACGTTCCTTGCTACAATGCCAGCACTTTCTGCTACTTTGAGGTTAGTATTTCTAATATTGCGATAGACCAAAACTTGATAAGACTTCTAAATATTTTTTAAATAGTAATGAGCCTCTATCGTAACTTAGTATCTTCAACAGTCTTCAAATAATTTTATGATTTACAGATGTGTTCGCGAAGACCAGCGTTCGTTCGCTTTAGGCATCCAATGGATCAAGGTACGTCTGCTGGGCACCATTCCTGCACCGCTTCTATTCGGCTTCTTCATCGATCTGTCCTGCTCGCTGTGGTCCACCTCGTGCGACAAGACCGGAGCCTGTCTCCAGTATGATAACTATAATATGAGCAGGTAAATGACACTTACTATAGTCATGTATTTTATGCCTAGATTTATCTTTGCAACAAAAATATATATTATTTAATCATTGAATCTTGTTACAGATATATGTTAGGCATAGCGCTGGTCGGCAAGCTATGTTCTCTTCTGTTCTTCTTCCTTGCGTGGTGGTTCTACAGACCTCCGGGCAGCAAGAACGGCAACGCGGTCGTACCCTCGGTGGACCTTGTCCTAAGTGCGGAAAAGACGAACGGCAACGTCACCAACGTGGCCAATGGGACATTAGAGAGACCAGCCAATGGGTACTGTAATGCTGGACTCGAGTGTAGTGACCATTTGTAAGATAGGATTTTAATCTGTTGTGGTTTATTTGTAATCTCGGGGCTGCAAAGAGGCTGTAGATATTCGGATGATATGATATCAAGGGTCTTCGGATACCACTCAAGCCGAATCAATATGTAACTCAATTTACTAAGCAGTAGTAATATGAAGAAGAACCAAATTCTGATATTCAATAATGAAATATAAATAATTCGACCAATCACGATTAATATAAAATTTTATTATAATACGTTTGATTTTTCAATCGAATTTTAAAAAAAATAAAAAATCTTTATCAATAACCCCTCTACAACGCAAACCCCTACTACTTCAATGAATTAACATATTTCATCAAACACCACTCTTTAATTGCGTGCCCTCTTTCAATAACGATAAATCATAATGGTTTAATTGTTTACATTCCAAAATAATAAATAAAATACCTAGTTCTGTTGTAAAATATCTGTGATGTAATAGTATGTAGATAATTGTAAGAAATATCCTCGATACATAAGATCCTCTTGTAACATTAAGACCCAATTTCACCAGTTCCTGATAAGGTATCAGATAGTTAAGTGCTGATTAATTCTATAAATATTTTTTCTAATTAGACACTTCATCTGTCAACTAGGTTATCAGGACTTATCCAGAACTGGTGAAATTGGGCATAAGTTTTTAAATGGTTTGAGTAGATTAATGCACCATGTCATAAATAAATCTTTACATTTTCTGTAAAAATAATTGATTTTTAGAAATAATGTGTTCATGACCGAACATTCAACTGTTTCAGATTTGTTTTTCCTAGAACAAATCATTTTTTTTTTCGAAAATGTTGGTACTTTTATGCAGATGACACGCAGATATTATTATTGCTGAAAATGTAATGTGTGTTGTGTATATTTATCAAAATAGAGTACAATTTGGGAGAACAATTTTTATTTTCTTTTAAAAGAATCCACCACGTTTATGGTTTAAGGTTCGTGTGTAAATATTTTCTAACTTATTTGTTGATACTGCAAGATCAATAGTTGTTAAAAGTGTATTTTGGTTGAAGACTGATTGTTTACTAGTAACGTTTAGAAATAATATTATTAAATATATATTTACTGTGTAAAACTGTCTAGCATATAACTGTCAAAATTTGATCTGACACATCCATTTTTTTCCTAAATAAAGTAATATCAGAACAGTATTGAGTGAGACTAGTTTCGTACTACTCAAGCAAGTTTCATGTACTTTTGAGTAGGTACCTACTATTTTAATAATTTTTTACATATAAAAAATAGAACCTATAACGGATATAATACTAACAGCTTAAGTAGCTACATTGTAAAGAGTAGTAGTCATTATTGATAGGACCAACAATCAGAAGTTTTTGGCCTAGCAATCTTCCGACTGGTATCGATAGGAAATCTATTACTGTATCTTTCTTGTTAGATTTCAAGCTCGAGACAGGTGGGAGTCCAAGGCGTACATTTTTTTCAAAATAGTATATACATATACTGTAATGTAATGTTATGCCCGCAAAAAGTACTCCATGGAATGGACTATCATTGTTTTAGTCGCAATAAGTACGCATTGGACTCAAAACTATGAACCTTGGTCTTAACTATCAATTCTAATGCAATGCTATTAGTTGATAGATTATTATAAACACCATTTGTAAAATTTTACATGTTTTTTAATGTAATTTGTAAAATATAATGTAGTTAACAAATAAGGTTATCAATTTTGAAATTGTACAATTTTACACAGATTGATTGAAATAAAAATATAAAACATTTGAAGATTATTTTTCATTTACAGTGGAGCGTCGATTATCCGAACGACTGCTTATCCGAACAGTAGTCGCGCACTTGTTATTGTACTCGTATGCAACTTCGCAACCAATATTAAATATCTGTTCTCAAAAAAGTACGTGATCTAGCCGCTCGTAAGTGGGTAGGCTTGCTCAGGCAGAAGAAGATTCAAGATTTTTTTAATTGTAACAAGTAAAGACAAGTTTTACTACAAGATTGTCTGCACTTTTTTTTGTTTATTTCCTATTTGTCATTTAAGATATAAATGCAAATAATATGGTTTTCATTTACCTGTACGTAAATATACAGGGTGGATGCGACATAGCGACATTTATTGAAACCACAGCTTCTATACATGGCCAGTATGCATTTCCACCGGATAAAAAATTATCTGCCGAAAAAAAAAATACACGTCTTCCGAACAAATTGCACGATCGCAATGTTCAAATTGTTCGGAGAACGTGATTTTTTTTTTTTCGCCAGAGAATTTTTATCCGGTGGAAATTGATACTTACCATGTATAGAAGCTGTGGTTTCAATAAATGTCGCTATGTCGCATCCACCCCGTATATGGCTGAATCAATACATGTTTACTTCGATTATAGTTCTACATATATTCGATAATAGTATATACTTCGAAATATGTAGTTCGATTATCCGAAAATACCGGTTTTCCGAACACCCACGTCCCCCAATTAGTTCGGATAATCGACGCTCTACTGTATTGTATTTTTTTATATATTGTTTCCTTATATTCTGTTACCTAACTCTGGTTAATCATTCCTTTTCTACCTTTACTCACTTACTTCCCTCTGTTCGACTAATCAGAGCTGCCAAATTGGGCCCATGAGAAAGAGCGACATCTGTTGGCCAAGATATCAGTAATGTTCGCCATTCATTTATTTTCTATCTCTATGTTTCTACCTATCAACATTTAAAGAGAGGTAATAAATTAAAACAACTTTTAGAATATATGAATTAAATATAATTATATTGCAACATTAAAAAAGTTCTTAAACCTAACAAAATGCATTATAACACTTTCATATCTATAAAATGTGTACTTATTGTATTTGTAAAGAAACAGGCCAACAACTCACAGACCCTTAGAAAAACTTAACACCTTGGTTATCGTCAAACTCCATCAATTCACACCTGCCTTTTAATTCTAGAGTTTTTAAAGCTTTCATTAGGACATTCATATCAAGGCCGTGGAACTCTGAAATTAAAACAAAATGAAATTAAAATATATTTATTCCTTAGACTTCACAAAGCACTTAGAATCGCCATACAAAAATAATTCTACTCTAAAATTGCGGAGCTTGCTCACTTTCATTAATCATCATAAAAGGACATGTCTAAAGAAATATGCTATCCAGTGTAGCAGAAACTACAGTTCGCCTGATAGTAACTCATATTATGGCAATTAAACTAGAGAGCTTTAAGAGCTTTGTTCCTCATAATTCAAATCCTTTCTTTTACGTTATACAGAGGTAAAATTTTTAGAAGAGCTGACTTAAGATCCTGAGTTTTACTTTGTACAGTATGGTATGGATATGTTAATTAATAGAGCCAGAGACTACCAGCGAATTGGTAAGTCAGGAAAAGATAGGTCAGGAAAATAAATATGAGCCTTAGGGATTTTTTTTTACATGTTCTGTCTTCAGAAACAAACCTGTTAGGGAAGATTAATGAGTTGTAGCTGTAAAATAAGCCAACATACCTTGATCAGCAGTATTATCTCCTTCCCTCAGCTCGAACAGAGTACAAACAGAATTGTTCATACCATTATTACAGGCCCAATTATAGACCATGTTACCCCATTCATCCAGCGAGTGCCAGTATATCTCCCAGACATTTTTACTCTTGCCTATTGGGGCTGCCCGGCCAGTCTTCGCCATATCCTCAAGTACAGTTAGAACGGCCTCCTGTGTTAATTTTCTATTGATTTCGGCATTGTTGAATAGCGGGCTATTCTGTGATTCTCTTACATCTATAGTTGATTGCTTTGTCGTTTTCAAGTAGTCAATTATGAGAGTTTGCCATGCTTCTAGTTGCTTAGCTCTAGTTTCTGAATGTGGTTGTATTCTGAAACAATCAAGAATGAAGTTTAGTAGTGTGAATTAACATATATTTTAAGTTACCAAAGTTATGGAATAGCCCCAAGAATGAAAGTTTAAGATTTGCTGTGAAAATGGAAAATCAATATATATTCTGTCATATTATACGTAAGCATGCACAACGCTAAAAGCTGTGTTCTCTAACCCTTTCTTTTACAGTAGGCAGATGTTTAATTTTCAGAATAGATGACACAAGACTCCTGAGTTTTACCATGTGTGCTAGTATCCAGGAGATAATATAACGAGCCCAAAACAGTGGAGCGTGGAGAGCTTTATAAAAGAGCAGCAATCCTGATGGTCACAACCCTCAGCCACGAGGAAACATTCAAGAAGAAGAACTTACTATCTGCTGCAAGAGGAACACAATCACCAAATAAAATAATCTTGAATCCATAAATTACTTACACTGTATTTCCTTATTTATTGCATTCTCATATGCCTCAATCATTCTCCTCTCTGTATGTTTTCTTTTCAACAGAGTTTCTATTGGTTTCGGCTCTAAATCTGTTAAAGTCAGCTTATAATAAAGTCTTGAATTGCTACCATTTTTCTGCTGAACATCAATAAATGGCATATTTGCAACATAATCATATGAGAAACTTATCATGATTGAACAGTCTCTTGCTACAGCAGATATGAGCGCCAAGTGTATTGGATTGGCTGTTTTCAAATATGTCTCTCGGTCTTTCTCAATGTTTAAATCTAGTGACATAGAACTCAGCTCATCTAATAGTTTCTGTACATAGGTAAAATGTTGGTCTGTTATGTCAGCAGAGTTGTAAGTGACTTTTTCTGATAGCTTTTGTAGTTCAAGTAAAGTGTACAGAATATTGTTTGGTTTTAATTTGTTACACTCATTGCAAGGATTCTTGGTAACACTTGTAGGAATGTCAGTGTCTTCTTTTACTATGTTGTTAGACTTATCTTTTTCACTGAGTAAGACTTCAACAACAAAATTTACGAACACATTTTTGCTTTCAAATTGTGTACAATCTGATAAAATATCTTCAATTTGAATGTTGCACAATTTCTCATGATAAAGAAGTTTGCCATCTTTGAATAATTTGAAATTATTCTGTGGATTCTTAATCATGTGGAATAGAGACTTTTTCATTCTTTGTCTGTCTCCAGAAAATAGATCTAATGGACAATAGCCACTTGTCTCTACAATGTCTTGTGTTTGAACTTTCAAATATTGTTTTATACAGTAATAACATTTGGAATGTATCTTCAAATTTGAAGCAAAATACCCCTCCTTTGGTTTAATTTCTACACAGTAGTTTGATTCACATTGGGGACTGACAATGGACAAATTAGTGGTCTTTATGGCAAATGGGCTGAGTGAAGATTTGTTCAATCTCTTCTGCGGGCGATATTGTTGCAGCTCTTGACTGAGTTTTACTAAATCGTCATCCGGTATTTCAGCTATCTCTCCAATACCATAATAATAATTTTTAGAAATCGGTACCATGACTAAATTGACAAAATGTAATGACTTTTTTATGTGTTCAATAAGTATGGGTTTTCCATCCAATTTGATAAGACGTATCACATAATTTGTGTCTATTAGCTCAATGACGATGTGGGCATTCCCCTCATTGATATATTTCCAAGATCTACCAAGAATCTTCATCATTTCCATTTCAATAACTTAACAAGTGTGAAAATACAAGAAGTTTTACTTACGTAAAAAATGGAGGAAAGTTATACTGCCAAGGCCACGAGATTTCTGCCATACTGATTAAATAGTAACTAGTATAATTAACTTATTGTACATGTATATTAATTATGTTTTAGAAGTTTCATTTGATCGCATATCACCAAGGAGCAGCTGATTGATAATTTTGCACAGACACAGTTCAGTTGTGGATCATTCATTCATTCAGTGGCCATAGACTAATAAGGGCAAACATACAGATTAACTAAGTTTACATGTTCACATTTGGAAAATTGCACTATGCTTTCATGTCTTGTGTTCAAAGCTTCATGAAATGAAATCTCAGAAAAAAAAAACAAATAATGTCAAATTTGACAAGTGCTAAAATTTGCATTTTGAGAAAATTGTGCTTTTATGTCCCCATTTCTTTATTTTCACAAGTGCTATGTTATAGTTTGTGCCTAAATAGGTTTTACAAAGACTGAAACAATGATTACGCTTAATAGAAAATTGAAAAAGGAACATACAGAACTTAGTAATGGATTGACCAGTGAGCCTGTGAAAAGAATATCAATTCGGGATAAATTGTTGATCAAAGAGGTCCAGGAGATGAATGAGAACCTGCCCGTGTCGTGTAGTGTCCACTTCGAGGATCCCAATGTGTTAAATGAGTTTATATTGACTGTTACACCCGACGAAGGGTACTGGCTAGGGGGGAAGTTTAAATTCAGTGTTTTTGTTACTGACGAGTATAATATGGCCGTAAGTAGAATTTCAGTGGAGTTACTGATTTTCATAATTCATGCCATGACCATGTTATTAATCATGATTCAGATCAATAAAAAATAGGCCAATATTTGGATTGATAAAAATCTTGTAAACATCTCTAATTTAAAATACCTATTATTACTTAATTAAGTCATTAGTAAATATTTTAATATCAGATACAGCCTGGTCAACCTAGAAAACCTTATCTTTGAAGTGTTGGATAGTAATATTATCAAGATTCTTTGTTTTTTATTCTTGTCCATTCCAATAAAATTCTCATCATGATTTTTTAATAATATTCATTACTAACTACTGCGCGTAGCTCTGCCCGCATGGTAAATTGAACAAAAGAGCATAAGTCATAAGTAATTTATTTCAATATACTTTGTGTTGTAAAAAAAAATAGACACAAAATAGTAAGTAAGTATAAAAAATGAGCTTATGTCCTTCTTTAGGTCTTGAACTAGTTTCATACCAATTTTCATTTAGATTGTTTCAGTAGTTTAGTTCTGAAAGTGTAACAGACAGACTAACATTTATAATATAAATTGATAATATATGTATGGATTGAGTCTTAAATCTTGGATTAGAATTTACTTATATTTTTTATTGAAACGGTACTGATCATTTATTACTTCAATCATTCATTTAACATAATAAATCAAAAAGATGAATTTGCAACATCCAAAGAAAATTATCTCATGTCCGGCAGTTGAAAAAAATATCTCAAACAATAGATGAACATGTGTTTTAATTATCTGGATACCTCTGATTATCATCCTTACTGGCTATCATACTTAAGTTGCTCCAAATATTCATTCTGGGGCAGTTGTAATTGCAGTTTAATTATTTTTACACTTTTTGTCTCATTTTTAAAGAGCTAATATAAAAAAATATTTATTTAGTTTGAGTTCATATTTTAGTTCAAAATTTTAGAATAACTTTAATAACCAGAAAGGTTAATACACAAACACACATCAACATTGTCTAGGTTTATTATAATGGTGGGTGGGTTCCTTGCCTACTGCCAGGTGTTACATATAAGTCATTGTGTCATGTTCCTTTTTTTTTAATAACTAATTCATTTTCTAATAACATTAAAAGACATAAAAGGATGTGATAGCGGTGTAAAATATCTACATCCCATCCACCTGCTATGTTTATGTTTCATGTGATTTAGTGTGCTAGGTATGCAGACTCTAACCTACTTGAGAGATTTTTTTAAAAGTATAGATAGAGATAGCCTGTAAAAATTATCACCAAAAGTATACCAATTTTTTATACTCTTTTTTTATGTTTGTTTATTTATTTAATTTGTATGCCTGTTAATATGGATAAATCACCATTAATTATTATTAATTCATGATTTATATTGTACATTTCAGCCCCCAAGAGTGAAGTGCCAAACTCGACTATGGCACCCTAATATAAATGTAGATGGAGATGTATGCTTGTCCCTGCTACGACAAACCTCCATAGATGAACATGGTTGGGCACCTACGAGAAGACTCAAGGATATTGTTTGGGGACTTAACTCTTTATTTACTGTAAGTATTTGGATTCTAAACTCCTAAAGACTTTGGATAACATGATGTAAAGTAAAATTCTGATGATTGTCATATTAATAAAATTATAATAATAAAAACAAAAAATTTGACTGCTTCAATGTAATGAACTGAAGAGATAAAACTAGAAGCCAAATGTGGCGACAAACAATTTACAAGCAATTAGCATTATTTTTATCTTGTAGTTCTATTTTACAATTTGCGTACAATCAGCAAAATAATGCTATTTTTATGACCTTTTATTTTATACCCATGTTACTAAGAGATAAAGATATAAAATGCTAGCCTGTTTGAACAGTTAACTTGACTGTTTGGGATAATTATCTCTATTATTAAACAAGTTGGCAACTTGGATAACTGTAGCCAAGATTGGATAAGGCTAGATTATAAAGCTAATCCCTCATCATGCTGTGTCAGTGCATTGTTAGAGGTGTAGCATGACAGTACTAGCTGGTAGTCTCCATTGCTTGCAGGGGCACTGCCATGTGTTACCAAGATCACCTTCCAAAACATGTTCCTGCCCCTTCCTTGCCACGCCACTTTGTGTGGGATCAACCATTACTGTGTCTGTAATAGAAATACAGTCTATTGCTTGCCCTGTCCTTTTGTTTGTAATTTATGTCTAGTATAGGAGTCAGCTGCTCAACCTAGCAACTAGTACTATAATTCTCACTAATATGCCACATTTCTTATTCCAGGATCTATTAAATTTCGAAGACCCACTCAACATAGAAGCAGCAGAGATGTACAACAAGAACAAAGTAGACTTCCAGGCAAAGGTGCAGGAATACATCACTAAAGGAAAGAGATGAAAACGAACAGACGCACTTATCTATCAAATGTTTATAGCGATAGAACGGTTTTTTACAATCTCTCAATGGATGACTTGATATGGGAATATGATTATAGTAGTATTACAGAAATACTATTGATACAGTCAGTTTGAAACTATGTCAATAATAATAATAGCAGTATAGGAAGAGTATAGTATTTTTATTGAAACTGACGTGAGTTTGTAACATAATTCAAATGATAAAATACGAGTGTTACTCACGAACAAGATTAGCTGCAACTCAGGCGGGACGTGTCGCACTCTCTTGAAAATGCCTACTTATGTATAGTAGAAATCGCAGTCAACTAAATAGACGAAAATTGCGTGAGTAACAATTGTATTTCTTAATAAGAATAAGGAGTCATAGTAATTTTAGTCTCACTTTGTTTTCTACAATCAATGCCTAAAAAGCACTTTCAAATGTATGTAATTTAAACTGAGGTTTTGTTGTTAATTATTTAATTAGGTAAGATTAAGAATAATTGAGTGAGACTTCAATTATATCATAGCTTCAATATTACCAATGTATTCCATTTGCGTGCTTCCAGTTAGTATGTGATTATAAAAATAATACAGTTTAGTAATTGTAACTTAAAGCAATCTCAGATCAAATTTATACACACATTAGCTGCCTTTTTATCACAGCCTTATAACAAATTAAAATTGTAGATAAAATATTAATGAAATTTCATAATAATTAGGTACCAAGTATTACGTAACCAGATTTCTCTTGATTTTAGACTACCTTGCCAGCAAATATGTTCTGGTTTCCATACATTATTTGTTCTGTAATAAAAATAAACATAGGTAAGCATAGAGAAGACCCCTCATTTGTTGATTGTTTATCGTACCATGTTATGTACCATGATTTTAACCAGTTATTATTAAGGGTAGGTATTGGATAATGATATAAAGTGAATTTAAAATACAATTTTATACTATTAGACTAGTTCGCACCCATGCTCATATCTAAATAATTATGTAAGTAATATCAAAGAATTGTATTACAAGACAAATAGATGTTTACATATAATTATGTATGATAATTATATTCCTATGTCAAGTTGTTCGCTAGATTTAAACTACTTATTCAAAAATACATTGAACATTTTATATTAATGTACTGGTGTGATTTTTGTGCATAATTTAAATTATTTTTATTAAATTTCTTTCACAAATTATACACACTGTTTCATGTCTAAGCCTGCATGTTCGACGATGTCGGTTTATTTAAATAAGAACATTTTATAAACAACTAAATACGAAAGTAATGAATTGCCAACTAAACATACTTAAACTGATTCCTTGATTGCTCAATTGAGTAATTTTTTTTTACATGTATTACTTGGCCTTTGTGTTAATAATTTGTAATTTGTTTAAATTTCGTTATTTATAAAAAATATGTTACAGTAGAAGATATTGAAATTACAAGGACCTTGATCTAAAAAAATCTAAATAATTGTGATAGGAATAGAGTTGTTATTTAGCATTTTATGGAAATTGAATATTGTATTTATAACCATTATCTTTCTTCTATGTAGGTATGATGCCAAAACTGTATTTTATAGTTTTTTCATGTATTTCTGCAATAGTCGATAGAAATAACCTCTTTGACCTTTACTTTGCAATATCCATCCGGTTTTCAGTGTTGCGTGTCACGTTAATTTTTATATCAGAATTAAATTTGGCATTGAAACTTTACTAGCGTTCGTGAACTTCATTTTAAAGGCGTTATAATAGAAAGTCGTGCCAGGTGATATTTTAAAGTAAGTGTCTTTGGAGTTAGGTTATTTTATTTAAAACTAGCTGACCCGGCGAACTTCGTACCGCCTGAGCGTAAATTTGATGCACTACTTTATTTTGTATAGCTGACCTATCTTATGTATGCGTACCTACCTATTCAATTTGAACTGGAATCTATAATATTCTCCATATAAAAATGTATACTTTTTTTTTTTTTTTTTTTTTTTTCCGTAAGATCCTTGTACAGAGTATTAGAAAACTACAAAAAAAAAATCAGCCAAATTGGTCAAGCCGTTTTCATGTTATGTCGTGACAACGAAAAACGGGTTTCATTTTTATATATATAGATAATAATTTCAGTTCTACGTTAGAATTCGTATTGGTTGCAGCCATGACTGGTTTATAAAATTCAAGGCAAAAGTATCTAAGAATAGATTTCTAAAACATCGCATGCTGATTACGTATCCATGCGATTCTTTGCAAATTCGTGTTTATGAATTAAAGTAGGTCTAAAGTTAAAATAGAATTTAGTACAAAAATCACACTATTATTCCCTTACCTCCACTACGCGTGTAGATCGCGCTGTAACGTTGCAATAATTACTTACTATAAAAACCCTTATGAAACAAAATAACGGTTTTGTAATAAAAACAAATGTTTAATACTGTCTCCATTATTTGTTTGTTTTTAATGACATGATAGGATAAGGTGTTTGTTTTAAAGTTCGCCTGTCGTTTTAATCAGATTAATTGAGACTTAGCAGCCGCGGTACCACTACTAAGGTGACTGCGACGCCACGGCGATTTCATAACAGCAAACTGATGTATACATGATGTCGGTGTCCAAAATACAGAAACGACAAGCGAAAGGAATTTGTTCACGGAATCATCTTCGCGTTGCAGTCGCTGGTGTAGTGCGGCCAGGCCTAAGACCCTAGGGTTCAACATCTAGAGAAATTAGTTTGCTTCTATGCAGTAAATGATGGAAACTAATTTCTGGTTACGCGTAGATTTTCTGTGAATACCCACTAATTTGGCATACTTACCTACCAGATGCCGCTTCAAATGATATCATGTTTTTAATCTTTAGGATAGATTTTCAGGTAAAATCTAAAAGAAATCTAAAATATATATTAGCAATCTGCCGCAGCGGAATGTAATAATGATGTCGAACAGAAGTTTTTATTGTAATACCTGCATTATGCAGAAGAGTGTGTGGTAATAAAAGTTGATTGATATTATTGGATTAATTCAGGTAACAATAGAAGTTTTTATTGTAATACCTGCATTATGCAGAAGAGTGTGTGGTAATAAAAGTTGATTGATATTATTGGATTAATTCAGGTAACAATTTAATAACTTTTTATAAAGAAATGTGTTAAGCAAACATTTTTTTAGCAAAGAAATAACACAATACTTAAATGTAAATGTCATTAATATTTATTATATACCTATTTACTTTTTATCTGAATTATTCCATTTTCATATTTTCTTTGTATATTATATTTTATACCATTTCCGTTAGCTCTTATGAAAATAGTAATAAAAATGCGTTTATATCAAATCAATGCTCTTTATTAAGTTCAATTAATACTGGAGCATCAGATATACCAATTAGTATAAATAATAAATAAATAAATAGTAAAAATTTGTATACAATAAATAGCTTAATAGTAACAAAACAGATGTAACATTTTTTCCCTTTATGACTAGATTTCGTTTGGATGTGTGCGTTAATGTACATGATATGAAAAATGAGGTTGTAGACACACTTGGAATTGGTTTTGTTGATGGTATCCATTGATATTTACTAGTACAGTCAAATCCGAGTCCCATTACTAAGTAATGGTTGTGAGAGAATATAAAAATCTAGGGGGCTCACACTTCACCGTTTCTAAGATTCATATCAAAGTTTTATTGAGCGTATCTTCGTAAGTTTGTCATAATTTATTATCCTTTCCCTTAAGACATGCTTAGATTTTTTGTTGTTATTCAAATAGTTCGACTATTTTTCAAATAAATAATACTAAAGACCAATAGTGTCAGCTAGTCCGACACTACAAAGTATCCAATAATCCGTTGTTCGATATCCCCTCTACGTTGGTACAAATAAGGTGTTTATGGTAATGGTGTTTAGTGCGTGGCGAAGGTGGTGAGCAGTTCGTCTTGGATGCTGTTGGAGCGCGTCAGGTGCCTGGGGGACACCGTCCCGAAGGCCTTGGACACTGTGTCTGCCTGCGACGCCTCGCGGGACTTCTTCTCGTGGTACTCTTCTGAGAACTCCTGGGAAACCAAACATTGCAATGTAAGTACCTATATTTATTATAAATAATAAAAAAAAACTTTATATGGTGGCGGCATTACATAGAAAGGTGAGGTCGAAAATTTTAGGGTATGCTTTATTAAGCATTTTCTGCAACATCTCCAAAAAATCAGCTCTCTAGGTTCATTAGCACTTATGATTGCTTTATATAACCGTTCTTCTAGGACCAATGTTCTTGTTAAGACCAATTAATCAAGTCTTAATTTAATAATGATTCGACTCCATTATTGCGTACATACAGACATTACAGACCCACTTCTTAGGCTGTCATTACAACCAGTTAATTACAGGCCTACTTGCTACATAACCTGTTACAATATTGTATGGTACCTTTAGTCGGTTTCCTAAGAAGACGGCCCTCTCTCTCTTCTTGTTCATGAAGTCGCTCTGCGTGAGCCACCGGTGCTCGTAGCACTCCTCGGCCGACGGCCTCTTCAGCGGCACCTTCTTGAACAGGAACATCAGGAAACGGGTGGCTTCCTGTAATGATATGGAAAGATTTATATGTAATAGAGAACGAGATTTGAATTCTCTAACGTTGAAATAAGCTTCTAACCATCAGAACCATTTATTTTGCTTCTGTTTGTTTTCGAACACATAGATCTTTCAATTTCAATACTACGTAGTATTGGAAAACTACGTAGTATTGAAATTGAAAGATCGCTTCGCCTTTTTGCAATTTAAGTACGAAAGCATTCAAAACTTTGGTTACTTTCGGGTTATTACTTGGCTTGACCACGTATCGGGCGGGCGTAATATAGTCCTGTGCCATTGATTCGAGAAGAAGGAGAAGGCTTATTACTTTGCTAAATCTCGATGGTTTCTTTAAAACCATATCATATAAAAAGATAAATCTTACTTGTGTGATTTCCTTATAGAGATGTTCGAATCGGTATCTGACGAAGGAGATGTTCTGCTTGGTCTCTTGGTCATCCTCTCCCCTGTATGGCGACACGCCAGACAACATGATGTATGTGAGCACTCCCACTGACCAGATGTCTGTCTGAGGGTACGCTGGCTCGTCGTTTATTATTTCAGGCGCTGTGAAAATAAAGCAATAAGTTAAGTATGGCAAAAATTTGAAAGCAAGTGAAGGTCCAAGAGTTGAACCTTGTCGTACTCCATAATAGATTTGGGGAAACTATGGCTAATCACCTTACTAGGCAGCTCTCGATGAGTAATAATAAATATGGATTGATTTTTAACAGTAATTATAAGAACCTATTGTAACTTACCTTTGTAATCTATTTCTCCAACTTGCGGTACACTGGTACCCAATTTGGTTACTTTGTGTGCTGAGCCGAAATCGATCAGTTTAACTTGGATTGATCTAACAGATGCCATTACTACGTTGTCAGGTTGTAGGTCCAGATGACAGTATCCTCGCCAGTGCAGGTATTGAAGACCGTCTAGCATTTGTGTTACAATAGTCGCTACCATTTGTTCAGTGTAATCGTGACGGCTAGACAAATACGTTAGAATATCAGCTCCTTGCAGTTTCTCCATTATTAATGCAGCTACAGGTGATCCAGGCGCTTGGTACGCGCCTAAAAGGTTCGATATTCTCTCGTGCCTCAACCTTCTTAAGCATTCGTATTCCCTTTGTACTTGCACTTCGGTTTCCGGACGGTTTTCTAAAATTTTTGATACGATCAAGGTATCGTTATTTCTGTCTGCACCCTTCACGACGATCGAGAACTTGCCTCGCCATAATTCAGATACAAAACTAAAACGTTCTGTAAAAGCTTGGTTAGTGACCCACTCTAGTGGCTTTTCTTCTACAGAATAATCCAACTTGGGTTTCTCTTTATCAAGAATAACCTCTTGTCCTGATTCTGTGAGTTGCTGTAAGTGTTTCATGGCTTTAGTCACTTCGATCTTTGCTGAACCAGATTCCTTGGTCTTTATTAGGTGCGTAGGGATGCCTTTATCGCTCCATCCGATCCTGTTGCGAGAGGACAGTCTAAACTGATAGCTGGTGCTTGGCTGGAGGCTACGGACTACGAAAAATTCATGGTCAATGTTGTTGGCGACGTCCTTCCAGTCTACACTGTCTCCCGCCTTATACTGGAGGCTGTAGCAAATGACTGGGCTGTTTCCGTCGTATTTTGGCTGCTTCCATCTGAGAAGTACCTCGGTATCTGATGTTTCGGGAGCAGTTGGGCTGTCGGGGGCATCAGGTGTCGTAGCTTCGACGATCCTTGCTCGGGCGACGGTTTGCCCGACTTTATTTCTGGCGACGACCTTGTAGAAGCCGATGTCGTGGTGCATCGAGGGTTCAAACTTGAGGGTGGATCTGCCTTCCTCGTCTTCCACAATCTTGATGCGCTGGCCTTCACCGAGGACCATGTCGTTCTTAAACCACTGGATGCTAGGCTTGGGGTCTCCAACGGCGTAGCACGATAGTTGAGCGGGTTCGCCTTCCCTAATGGGGAGCAGTTGAGGTTTTTCTCTGAAGAAGGGCATTTGTCCGTCTTTCTTGCACTCCATGAATGCCTGTGCCTCGGCGTAGCTGTCAAGTCTGGTGCCGAGTTCGTGTCGGAGTCGTCGGATGGTGTATGACTCAGTACCATAGTTGTTGATCCTGTCGCGACGTTCGTCATCAATTTCTTCGTCCATGATGTCGGTGAAGCGACGACGCTCGCGAATGATGGGTGTCTGAAAAGAAGTAAGTCAAAAATTAAAATAGTAATTAATGCATTAATTAAACCATTCATGTTTCATTAGTAGTATACTACATACCCTAGGATCATACGAGTCCCTAACGCTGAGATGGTATCCGGGCGAGCGGACGCACGCCACCTTCATGTATTCACGCAGACGCACGGGGAACTGCGTGTCACGAAGCTGCAGCAGATATGTGTCGGGGCCGTTCTGGTAACTGTAGAAAAAGTACGAGCAGATAATATAATTTTTCTCTGTTTATCATTCATCTTCACTGTTGATACTCACTGGCTCTCAGACTTGGCAGACACCTCCCAGTCGGGATGGTCCCATTGCTTGAAGTTGAGGTCGAACTCGCCAGGCTTGCGCTCGTGAGACGCGCGCTCTGGAGTACCTGCAATGTGCAACATTATTATTATCTTGTCTTTTGCGTAGCCTAGATTAGACTTTTGCACTGTTGCAATGGAGATTAAACAATAATGTTGATATTGTTAATAATTAATTACGATACCTTCAGGTGTGTAGATTTCTCCAGGCGGGTACACCATCTTGCTAGGATGATCAAAGGCACCGCTCAATGGTCGGCGACGGAACCAAGTGTGACACTGGGCGTTGCTTGTCCAGTCTCTGTGTAATAGAACACAAGTTTAAAATAATTCTTCTTTAAATTAATTCAAAATTAAAAAAAAAAAACTTTTGCTTATGCATGGCCTATATCAATTTAATTAGGATAACATTTTAATTTAGGATTTAGATGATTTAATCTTAAACGGTTGTTGTAAAAAGATTAGAAATAATATGAAAGAATTGTTGTAAAAATACTAGGTATTTGTAATTGTCTTGATAAGGCAATCAAATTAGCGCACAACTTGGGGCAACATAATACTGACATTCCTGCGCTGTAATAATGTTTTTACTATACTGCTTTGCAATATCACGTAAGAATTTTAAATCCAATTATCCTTTTAATATTGCGTCACTAAAGTGCACATAATATATAAAATATATAATATTCGTTTTAAAATTCATTTCAAATTCATCAATATTCATCTTAAGCTTAATTCATAATATAGATTTCATTAAGATAGCTTTACCTATACAAGTTGTAGTAGTTCCGCAGCCTGTCGGTGGTGATCTGGTATTCCTCGTGGTACATTTTGTCTGCCAGTGACAACCAGGGGTGGGATAGCGCGGTGTTGACGTCGATACGTGTGTGCCAGTTCACAGTCAGCAGCTTCGAGATGAAGTCCCGACTTTCGGAGCTCAGGCGAGACCACCATTCTGTAGTAACAAAACATTCGAAATTAATTTTACTGCAAGTTTAAAACAGCGACCACTTTTTACAACTGTTGGTGATATCTGATTCACGTTTTAACTACAAATCGTACCTTCATCATGCCACTCCCATCGTCCCTCTTGTATCCTGGTCAAGGTCTCCCTGTCGTTGATTCCCCTGAAGGGCGAGTGTCCACTGAGCAGGATGTACGTGATGATGCCCACACTCCACAAATCAGCCGCGAAGGACACTCCTTCTCCCCTGGCTACTTCAGGAGCCACGAACTCCGGCATGCCGTAGTCCAGTGAAGCATGCTCGTTGTATCGGATGCGACGGGACAGGCCGAAGTCACACAGGCGAAGCTCGTCGCTGCCTGCATGAGACAGAAGCAGCTCTCCGATCTGAAGGTAAAATAAAGATATTGTGTTTAAGTATGAAAATATTTCATCTGTTCAAGGAATCAAGGTGTCCCTGATTAATCGGGATTTTCTCTTTATTTGTTTTAATACAGCTAGCAGTCCTAATTAATGTAAATTATCGACTACATAAATAACTGTGTTAATATAAACACCATGTCAGCTAACTCAGCAAAGCAGTATAATCACTTTTTAATTTTCACTACTTCTTAATTTCATATTGAAATCAAGTGAATCATGATTTTAGTCTTCAGCTTCGTTTTAAAATAAAGGTTCCTATCGTTTATAAAAGCAGTGGTATATAGGTACTTACCGTCAATCCCAAATGTGCGACACTATTGTCGTGCATATACTTGACTCCTCTCAGCATCTGTCTGATGTACCCTGCGATCTCCCTCTCGGTATACCCTTGGCTCCTGAGCAGTCTATCCCTAACCAGCTCGCCGCCTCCGGCTAACTCCAGGACCAGAGCCAGGGTGTGCTCGTGTTCGTAAGCGTCGTACAGACGGATGAGGTGACGGTCGTTCAGCATGTTCATAATGTCCAACTCGTTCTTCATGAAGGGTTTCAGGGCGGAGTGGCCGTGCATGATCTTGGCGGCGTAGTTGCGACCTGACGAAGCAAATAGAAGGTGAATTATTGTATAATTACAGCTAATATCGGGCTTTTTAATACTTCCAAGGAAGACCAAATTCATGTTGCGATTTATTTGTTCTGCATAATTATTTTGTTTAAAGCATGTCACAATGAGGTAACATTTGCCTTAGCAATAATAACCGTAACGTATGTCGTTAAGTTAATTGTGATTTTGTCAAACAGAATTTCAAGCGCCCCCTGGGGCCTATGACAATAAATGATTTGAATTAGAAGTTATAATATAATAAATTCGTACTAACCTGTAAGTCTCTCAGCGGCGTGGTACACGACTCCCTGCACTCCCCTGCCGAGCTCATCCCCGAGGTCGTAGAAATCTCCGAATGGCTTCGTGCTCGGTTTTACACGTGGCGGGTGCTCGCGGATTCTAAAATAAAAAATGTTTGTATTTATGAAAATATAGGAAAACGGCGTAGGTAAAAGATGACACGACTTTGAAGAAGTGTTAGTAGTCACGTAGCAGTCGTAATTTACAAGTGAATGCACAATCTTGCTGTATCTATGAGTGCCAGTTTATTATGCCAACTAATCTTTGGGCAAAATTGGACATTCAGAGTAAAAACTATTCTTTATTCACCTGTCCGAGTACTCATGCTCAGATTCCTCCACATGCAGCATGGCGGAGGAGCTGACGGAGCCGGCCACGTTTCTTGCGGAGATGGAGTAGAGGCCCTCGTCCTTCAAGATGGCGTCGTTGATTACCAGGACGCAGATGTCTGCCTCGATGAACTGGATCTGTGAAAAAATAACTCAGTTAAATAATTGCTTCGGCTGACTCAGGCAGCATTTCATTCTTAAGCAGTTCGTTTAACGAGTGTTGAATCGAAACGCTTGGTGCGTATTTGAGGAATATCTACCATGAAGCGATCCGATGGTGAAATGGGGACGGAGGAACAAGGCTGTGCAATTCCTCGGCACACTCTCCAAAATCTATCTGGTAATAAAAGACCGATAGGCTGGCAACCTTACGACGATGCTGCAGACTTTGAAGTCGAGCGTTTGTCAGGTCGTCGATCATCTCTCGACTAACTCTAGCGCCTCGAGCTGGTATTTTGCTGAACCATCCCACTGATGTAAACAATATTCCACACACACAAGATTATTTATGTAAAGTCTTATGTGTTTGTAAAAAAAGTGGTAATAATAAATTGGATTGGATGCAGCGGCCTATTAATACGGGTGACAGATATCAACAGTTGAAGAGTAGGTACATATTATTATTTGTAATGTAGTTTACCTTAGTTCTAGAGCTGGGTGCTAATGGTTGCCAGTCCTTATACCACTTGATATCAGGATACGGCACACCAGTGACCCTAGCTTCAATACGAGCGATCTTCCTCTGCAGTACCACTGTCTCTTCAGGACGTCTGACGAAGGTGGGGTATTCAGCCACTTCGAGGCGGATCCTCTGCCGAGCTTGGCCATGCTCGTTGGTGGCGACGGCTTCGTACCAACCGGCATCGCGTTCTAACATTCTAATGAAAAAAAAAAACAAAAGGTAAGTGGATCTCTATCGTGCTATTCATTCATATCATTATCCAGTTATCTCGTTTTATCGAGAAATTTACCTGTCCAAAAGTTTGCCCAAAGACCAAAACAATAATACGTTTTGGTACAGATTTACTTTTGTAGTTTAATGTAGCGTCTTGGAATCATAACTCAGCGACAAACACTGCGACAGCTAGTATTGACGCAATCGCTCTAGGCATTTTATATATGTATTAGCAGATTTAGTAGTTATACTCACTTGTTAATGAACAAGGTAGCCTGTCCATTCCTAGTGTAGCTCCAGTCGTATCTGCCTCCAATTTCAATGGGCTCGTCATTAAATAAGTATGTCATCTTAGGCTTGGGGTATCCGTACACGAACCAGAACATGTTCACGTTGTGGCCCTTCACGCCGTACTGCGAATCGTGCTCCTGGCGAAGGAACCGTGGAGCCTGGGCGTAACCATCGTGGGGAGGTCTCTCAATATCAAAGTCCCTGGGGAAGTATGGTGATGTTTCTGGTCTGAAGTCAATACCAGGTTCGAGGTATGGGATGAACTTAGGCGGCTCTGGCTCTAGTTTAGATCGGTGGGTGATGGCGAATGGTGACGGGTCGCTGACGCCATATTTGTTCTCGACGCGGATGCGGAATTTGTAGTCACGGAATGGTTCGAGGTTGCGGATGTCACACACGCATGAGCGGAGACCTGTGCGGGCGGTGAACCAGTCACCGTCGGGGACTTCGGACATCTCCACCTGAGGATTCATTTCGGAGGTTTTAATAACATAATTTATATTTTTCTGATGTGTGTATTGTGATGTTCTCTGCATAATAGTGGTCTATTAGCCATTTTTAATTAACGAACAATAGTTTTTACAAACCTGGTAAGTAACAGGGAACCTTGGTCCATGAGGAATGGAAGGCTTCCACGAGAGGGTGAGGTGTCTGTCTGCCATGCGAGAGATGATGGGTTTATCAGCCAAAGGCATGGGGATGCCGGTCTTCTTCATCTTGTCGAAGTCCGAGTACTGGTCCGAGATGGGACGCTTGCCGGTGTGGGGCTCCAAGGCTAGAATGAAAAATATTAGTTAATTAATTCAAAACAGCTGTAATATTCTCACCTTGATGTAAGTAATATGATTTTTTATAAAGTGATGTGTGGAAGGGCTCTTATACAAACATTGAATTTGATACACAAAGTGCAAACAAAATTTGAATCTGTGGATCATACGCAGAGTTTTTTGTGTTAGTTCCTATGCTAGGTTCGCCTTTTGTTTTAATTTCCTTGATCCCTGACGGTATTGTCAGGTTGTTGTGGTTTGGATGCTATCATTTATTAATTTTGAAATATCGACTATTAGTTCTCAATATTTTCTAAACCATTATTGCGTCGGATATAAATAACGTCAATAACTTACTGTCATAGGTGAGCTGTGCAGTGCAGGAGTCTTCTCCATGAGGGTTGTAGATCCTGCACTTGTATGTTCCCACATCGCTGGGGTCCACGCCGCCCAGGGTTAGACGTAGCAGACCAGTAGTCTCCTTGTCCATGCGGATGCGCTCGCATGGGAACAGCTTCTCGTCGTTGCGGAACCTAACGTTTAATGTTTATAATAGAAATGACTGAGTGAGGAAATCTACTTATTGCAATAAATTATTAAAAACCTTACTTAAATTTTCGTATTTTTGGGTAAATGTCCAAAAGTTTGCCCAAAGACCAAAACAATAATACTTTTTGGTACAGATTTACTTTTGAGACTTAATGTAGCGTCTTGGAATCTGAACACAGCGATAAACACTGCGACAGCTAGTTCTGACGCAATAAAAAAGATGGGGCAAGATAGTTAATTGGGCACATAATGCCAAACTTAGGGTAGAGGGCGCCATTAGCACGTACAGTAATTAAACCGCCCGCGTGTGATGTACATCGTATTCTTGTCTTATAACAATTTTCATCACGTTTGAACGACTTGAACTGTCTATTGACGTTAGTGCTGCTAGAATGTAGTAGTATTATCCCCCTATTTCCTTACCATTCGACATCAGGCTCGGGCGTGCCGGTGGCGCAGGCAGTGAACTTGGCGCTCATACCGCGGAACACCTCGATATCTCCGATCTTCTTCAGGAATGATGGCGGCTCTACCTTCTGCTTGCGGGCGCTGAAGGAAAAACACAAACATAAGGTATGGTACCTTGATCCTCAAGCTCGAAACGGCAGCTTGCACCGAGGCGATAGTACACAGTGTCAACGTATCAATTAAAGCTGCTGTTTTGAGCAAAATGTCCTTCTGTCCGTCTATCCAAAGCATAGCCCCGAAGCCAAATTTCAGCTCTTTCGCACTAACGAAAGAGCTGAAATTTTGCATGGATATGTATGTTAACTGTGTCAAGAAATGGGTAGAATAAAATTTTGAAAAATATTTAATTGCCTGGTATCTGATACATGTAAGATATGATGTTATTTTTTCTGTTGCATAGTGTAGGGTATCGATGAATTAATTTAGAGCAAATATTTTTTCGAGTAGAGCGTCCTCTCCCCCTCTAAAAG
Organism: Hypena proboscidalis; assembly: GCA_905147285.1. Lineage (NCBI taxonomy): Eukaryota > Metazoa > Arthropoda > Insecta > Lepidoptera > Erebidae > Hypena > Hypena proboscidalis. The sequence continues at coordinate 1,521,529 of LR990127.1, forward strand.
CTAAACAAAATTATGATAGTAATACTATACAAGTACATACAAGTAAAACTATAGCGGCTACGATAACTCGATTAGATCAAGAGCAAGAGGGATCCAAAGTGTTGATTATTTCGAACAAAATACAAAAACCTTTGAAAATAATGACTTGTATGAAGTTGTTAATGCTCAATATAGATATTAAATCGATAAAAAATAAAAATTTCGTTCATAATTATGTTGTGACGGCTGACTACTCACATCTTATCAACAACTTCGAGGCTGGCCTCACAGCTGGCCTCTCCCTCCTTGTTCTTGGCCACACACTTGTACTTTCCGGCGTCATCATGTGTCAGGTCCCTCACATAAAGGCAGCAGGCGTCTCCGTCACGTTTCAAGGTGTATTTGTCACTAGGACGTAGAGGAGATCCGTTCTTGTACCATGTAATGTCGGGGAATGGAATGCCGAATACGCGAGCTGGGAACTTGGCGTCGAAGGTGGGGAGCTGTTAAAAAGATGATAAAAGCAATGTTAGTAAAAATGCCATAATTATGTTGTTTAAAACTGCCATAAAAAAGGCAGCTTAATTATGTTTTGTCTAAAAAGGTTGTTGAACATGTTTTGAATTTACAGTTCGATAATAGCATCATCATCATCAAAGACAATTAAAAAAAATATTCATACTTGTTGCAAGTCAGTGAATTTCTGGCTGAATGTGGGTGGTGAGAAGATCTTGCGCACGTTGATAGTGCCTTCGGAGGAGTCTTCTCCCAGAGGATTCACCAGCTTGACGCCGTACACGCCTGCGTCGGACATCTCCATTGGGTTGATCTCAAGACCCACCTGTTAAATGGATAAGAGAAAACATCATTCAGAGAAAGAAAGAGATTTTTCAACTATTAGATAAATAGTTGAAAAATGGTTATTTACTCATACTAATGGCAAGAATAGCCAAGTATGAAAGCTGCTGCCTCTACAGACTTTGCTGGCAAATTAAACGAAACAACTTACCCTTTTGCCATCACAGGTGAGCACCAGTTTCTCGCTGGGCCTGAGTGGCTGTCCGTCCTTGGTCCATGACACCTCGGGTATGGGGTTACCCACAAAGGGAGCAGATACTGACAAGGGCTGGCCTTCCTCTGCCGACAGGTTGCGAAGACCGTGGATGAAACGAGGACGCTCTTGAGGCGAGGCGTCATCGGTACGACCTGGCGAAAGAAGAGTCACAGGTAAGTTCTGCATATACTATTGCTGGCGTAGACTTTACTGGTGAGTTGGAGAAATATTGTTAACAGTCAGTAAGTACTCTGTTTCGGTTTAGTGTAAAAACCCTGTGAAATTCATTAATTTATCATATATGATGAATGAATCAATGATGATGAAAATCTGTGATGTATGTATGGATACATCTACACTTGCAAATAGAATAAGAATAATATAAGAATACTCACTGGCCACAGTAAGATCAGCTTTGCATCCGCTCTCTCCCTTGTCATTGCCGGCTGAGACTCCGTACTGTCCGGCATCAGCCGCCGTAGCCTTGTCTATGAGCAGCGCGTGAGTGCCGTCAGGCTGTGAAACGATGCGGATGCGCTGACCGTCCGGGACGATTGGTTTGCCATTATGGGTCCTACAAAAAGATGGTTATTTAGGAACATCTTGGACTATTTAGAAAAATGGATGTCTGTTTTTTTTTAGTTATTAAAAGCTAAGCTAACTCACCACTTGATAGTTGGCTGTGGGTGTCCAAGCACCTTGACCTCGAGCTTGACGGGGAACCCTTCGATGACCTTGGCGGGCTGCAGCTCTGCGATGAAGGCGGGTTTGCGTTCCTTCTGTCCTACGTCTACCTTTGCTTTAGAAGCAACCTGCAATAACAATTTAATATGTCTGTATTTATACTATCCAGTCTGATAATATGAACAAGTAAATACATTTTTAGTCAACAAATGATGTACTCTTTATAAAACAAACGAGAAAAGTCTCAACTTAAAAAAAAAAACTATTTATGCATCTTGTACAATCTAGAAATTTAATTGAGGGTAGATGTCCAAAAGTTTGCCCAAAGACCGAAACAATAATAAGTTTTGGTACAGATTTACTTTCAAGATTTATGTAGCGTCTTGGAATCTGGACACAGCGACAAACACTGTGACAGCTAGTATTGACGCATTCAACACTTTCAAGCTGTGAGTGGATAGTTAATTGAAAATTCACACAAAAAACACGACTGTAGTAAAATAATATTAAGTGGAGGAAAGGAAGCTGTCACCAGTTTATTATAGTCAACAAGTAGGTACCTAATTTAGTAGTGGTACTTCGTTTACTGACTTTGGACTAACTTCCTGAAAAGACGGATCACTTCGACCTTATTAGACCCTTGAACTACTGATACCACTTGTATCTATTTCAAAAGGCCAAAATGATCAAAATGATATTTTAGTTAATCTCGATAAACTGATTTTACCTCTCCAAGTTTGTTGGTGACGGTAAGTGAGTAGACGCCAGCATCTTCAGGCTTGCAGCTTTCGATGCTAAGTCCGATCACTCCTCCGGGCTGGTTGATGAAGTTCACGGCTTGTGATGGACGGACTGGCAGACCTTTATGTACAAAACATGAAAACAGTATAATTAACTGACGACACAAATATTAAGAAAAAAAACCCAAACTAGATTTGAAATGGAATTGTAGTATGTCTGGAGTTGTTTTTGTTTGAGGTAGAAATAATTTCTAAAAGAGAGCCTCTTATCATGGATGTACTCACCATCCTTGAACCAATGGATCTCGGGCGCGGGGAAGGCCATGACCTTGGCTTCCAGCTTCAGCGGCTGTCCTACCACTGCCGTCACGTTTTCCAACTCCTGGCTAAACGACGGCTTCCTTGGTGTAGCTGCAGGTAAAAGATTAAAGAAGGTATTATTATATAATTTGGAAGTGTCTTATGATATAGTCAGCAAAGATAGATACCAAATATTGTATATTTATATCATGGTAGGTTTATTTTGGTATTCAATGTCTAACACTATACCATAATGATATTAATTTTTGGCTGCTAATTTTGATCGCCAGTCACGATTTAGAGCAGTTTCTGCGTATTATTGCTGCATATTTTCCATGTTATACATATGTATTAAAGACCCAGGCTGTATTTTAAAAATATTTATTTTTTTAGGGTAAACGTTAACAACAAAAGAAAAAAATTAAATAACTGAGTTATATTTTCACGGAATACTCACGGTTAACAGCCACGGCACAGAGGGCTGAGCTCTCTCCATGAGGGTTGGAGATGACAAGTTTGTAAGCGCCGCAGTCAGACGGTGTCACGTGGTCGATGTTCAGCTTAATGGTGCCATCGGGAAGAGCCGTCTGTTTCACGCGGGTGTCATCTGGAGAAAGCGCAGTACCGTCCTTGAACCTAAACAAGGTAAGGTTATTAATAAGTCAATAATTTCAAAAGTGCAATAAAGCCATATCCTAATTTCAGATGAACCAGGCGATAAAAACTAATTTTTTCGAATTGAAAAAGGAATGTTATCTGGGATTATTAACAATTCAGCTTATCACCAAAGTCAAGTACAAAAATATACTTTCTCATTATCGTGATTCCATAGCTTTTGAATGTGTAGCCTTAACTATCCGTTATCTAATTTAGTTAATCTAATTTTAGGTATAATTTATAGAAAACAGTAGTTATCGTGATAAACGAACTTAAAATCTGAATGCTTTTAGACTTAATAAAAAAGTTTATACCACTTAGCAGTAGGAATAGGGCTGCCGTCAAGCTTGGCCTTGAGCTCTAGAGGCTCTCCTTCATCGACATCCTTCTGCCTTTCCAGCTTGTGCGTGAATCCAGGCGTTGCCTGCGATAAAGTGATGGCAGCCTCGCAAAATGCTTCTCCTGCCAAGCTTACCGCTCGGACCTTGTACTGTGGGAGAAATAATATGGGTAGGTGTCAAATCTAGTAAATAATGTATTATGTGGATAGATGTCAACGAATGTTATTGGTGTGTCATGCTATTGTGACATTGAACTGTAGGTAATTGTCCAAAAATTTGCCCAAAGACCAAAACAATAATAAGTTCTGGTACAGATTTATTTTTGAGATATAATGTAGCGTCTTGGAATCTGAACACAGCGACATACACTGAGACAGCTAGTATTGACGCAATTAGACTGGGAGGGGGATGGTTAATTAGAAAAAAATCATAAAACTTAAAATAAACAGGGCAGTAGTAAAATAAATATGAAGTGGGAAAATAAATCATAATAGATTATTTACATACAACAGGTAAAAGAGAAAATAGTAATGTCGCAATCGTTAAACCGAAGCAAATTAAAATCGGAGTACTGGCAATAAAATCGCCTATTATCCCTGTACAATGGTACAGGGATAATAGGCGTAATACTATGTTAGTAAACAGAAAATGGTAGAACTAGCAGGTACACAAAAGTCTCACCTGTCCAGCATCGGCAGAGTTAAATTTCTTGATATCCAGCTGGCTGTCGACCTGTCCCCCGACCTGGGTTGTGATAGAGTGTCTTTCATCGTTTTTGATCTGCTCTCCGTTACAGAACCATTGCACGTCAGGCTTGGGCACGCCGTCACAGCGAACCTTCAGGGTCACGTCGTCGTAGTCCTTTACGGTCTCTTTTTGGAGCGGCTTCGTGAAGACTGGCTCACCGGCTGTAGGTAATAGAATATTTAAATTAAGCAAGTAGGAAAACAACGACCGAAACAATACATTTTTTCAAATGGCAAAAACAAAATAAGTTATTCTAATATAAAAAATGGTGGACTACTCACTATGAACCGAGAGCCTGGCCTGCTGCGCGGATTCGCCGATTTCGTTCTTTGCGGTGACGGTGTATACGCCGGCGTCTTCCACTCCGGTCTTGCGGATGGTGAGCTTGTACATCTCATCTTGTTCTACGATGTCGTGGTTTGAGGATGGCTGGATCACGTAGCCGTCCTTGCTCCTATTGTGCGAAATATATTAATTAGATTAGTCCTTGTTGAAATTTATTTTCTCCAGTAAACGTGAAAGAGAAGGAATCATCAAATTTTTGCTCATTTTAACAATTTCTTTCACAATAGTTACTCAACCCTCGCTGAATGGATTATTATGGCAATTTAACTGAAGATATTCGTTGCCATAGCATTTATAAATTAAACATTAGGATATTTAAATATTTAAACATCTCTATTTACAGACGTATTGATTTAGAACATAACATAACATCACGCCTGTATTACCCAGAAGGGTGTGGCCGAAAAGTAAAACACCCTCACTTCACCTGTTATTTTTAGGTCCCATGGGATAGGCCTTACGCCATCCACCGGGCAGAATTCTAACTCCGTGCTGCTATTGTTAATTTCCTGGCGTAAAGTTCACAAAAAACACTGCCCGCCCCGTGAATCGAACCCGTGACCTCGCGGTAATAGGTGCATACGCTAACCACTAAACATTAACCGGAATTGCGTGATGCAGCTAATCTCACAAAATAATTTCCAGTTTGGCTTTTCTTAAGTTTTATGTATAACCACATCCTTCCACATACCTCACCAACATATGCTTCAAAATGAACACACCTAATGAAAAGTTACACTCACCATTTAACCTCAGCGATGGGGTTGGCTTTGATGTTAGCGATGAAGGTAGTCTCCTCAAACGGCACCGCGTTGACGTCTTTCAGACCTTCGATCTCGGGCCTCAGCAGGATGTCCAATCGGGCGGAACATTCGCCGATGCCATGAACGTTCTTAGCTTCGATAGTGTATAATCCAGTGTCAGCGTGGCGGCCTATGAAAGACAATTATGGTTTAACATTGTTTATAATTAATTGAAGTAATATGACATGTCAAAAGAAGATTAAAAACAAGTAGTGTGAACTCTTGACTAATAAATGGCATAATAGCGACTACAGCATTCGACCTCTACTTGACCGACCTATCGCTACAATCGCTATAAAATAATGTGATAATATAAGTAGTTACTTACCAGTTGGAATTTGCAAGGTGTAAGTGCACTCCTTGAGCCCATGGTTCAGTTCCTTAGAGTCAGCAGAGGTAACGATGGTAGCATCAGGAATGAGAAGTTCTCCGTTGAGCAGCCATGACACATGGGGTAGAGGATCGGCGGTGCAGACAGCTTGCATGGTGACGGGTTCCTTTTGCATAACGCGCTGAGCTTCCAAGGGAGTTGTGAACTTGGGCTTGCGGAGCTCGGCCTCAGCTGTTGACAAAGTTTGCTCATGTCGTATTTTTAAAACAGATATGGAATTCGAAAAGGATTTTTGATCCATCACACTTATTGTTGACGGATTTCTAAGTTTAAGAGAATAGAAAGAGGGTCTATTTTCAAGAAGTGAGAATCAAATGAATGATGAAAATAGGCAAGATCATAATTACTGTAATTTAATGTCACGTCAAGAACTGAGCTGAAAACCCATCACGATAAATCATAAAAACAAATAAAGTATAGAAACTTACGTGAAACAGAGAGCTTAGCATTGATGACATCCTTGCCAAGGTTGTTACTGATCTCGGCGGACCAGGCTCCAGCGTCCTTGAGCTGTACACTGTCGATCGTCAGCTTGTACACATCGCCTTCCTGAGTGATATGCACACGGCCACAAGGCTTGACTTCCTTGCCGTCGTGCAGCCAGCGGATGGTGGGCTTGGGGTTACCCGCAGCTTCCACTGTGTATACGAGGGGAATAGACTCGAACGCATGACCGTCCTTCATGTTGCTGCCTTTGAGGGAGGGGGGTGCTGCGAGGGGAAAAATACAGTGTGTTAGGATTGAGCTTGACTTATTTAGAGATTTACTGCAGAAGAAGGAAAAACAGATGTTGAAAAACTATTAACGTAGTCAATTGTTTTATAGTTTCCGTTCCAAAAATTATATGCCAAAATTATAAGTTTACTTCTTTAATAAGGCATTGTTATTAGCAACAATATTTTCCATGTGGCATTAAATAAAGGTTTAACGCCATTTTATACGCAAATTCGTTGAAATTGATAGCATTATTATATCTACTAACCGCTAAATCAGTGACGCTTTACAAAATTGGTCAAAGTTATACCTTAATAACTCTCAGGCACATTCTCTCGAGGCGCCACCCCGGTCAGTGAAGAGAAAAGACATAAAATAAATCTTATTATTTTATGTATAATCCCAAAAAAAGGTGACGAATATCAACATCGAGTTGATTTAAAGTTTAGAAATAAAGCACTTACAATAAGTAAAAAAGTGTATGTACATAATATTTTTCAGTATCTGTGCGATATATACAGCAGTTTTATTTACTCTAGCATACAATAAGATACTTACAGCTCCCAGTGTATCTAGACAGATACGGCGTTCGTGTGAAGTATGGTGCTTTCGTGTTTGAATACATACCCATTTTCGAAGAACCACTTAAATATTAAGGATCTTATTCGAAAAAAGCCTGAGTTGCGTGCAAGCATTGCTCTACTTAAAATTTGTTTTACGTACCTTGATGATACGATGATTTGTGGGAACAGCTTAACATCTCTGTTGCACCGAATTCCAAAGATTAGTATGCCAGAAGGGAATGTTATTACGCATGCGTGCTAAAAAAAACATACGACAGCATTAGTTAAATATGGAGAGACATTTAAAGGACAATTATGTGGATATTATCTGCCATTTTCTTGGAAATTAAGATAAGTTTTTAAAGTATCAGTTTAGAGTTAGGTTTTAAGTTTTGCAGAAAATGACAGATCAAATGGATTCAACATCAGCAATTAAAATCTTGAATTAAAAGCGTTCATTCATTTCATGTTATTTTCCCTGACATACACTGCGTAGCGTTACATTATCAATGCCAGCCTTCTTTTGTATATATCCCATCTGTATAATATTTTGACAGAACAATTACCTTTTTCGTCTTCCTCATTTAGTATATCGTCTAGTATGCTTCTTTGTCTCTGACTTCTCCTTAACAAGGCTTCTAAGTTGTCATCCACCTCCTCTTCCAAATTGAATAATCTAGATGCATTGCTTTTCTTTCTTTCCACTGTAGTTTCTACAGTGTTTTTCGTTATATTGTCGATATTTTTCTTAGGACCTAGCACTAACTCTTCAAATATTCTACTTTTGACGTCATCAATTTTTTCTTCGAGTGATTTCATTTCGTCGTCGAATTCCTTCGATATGTGTATAAGTTTTTCTGTGATATCGTTCTCGTATACTTTTTCAGATTTCTCTTTCACGATTATTGATTCTTCCTCATCTTCATCTAAAATGTAGTCTTCTTTGTAAGACGACTGCCGGACATATGAGTCTTTGCTAAACACTTTTCTCGTATCGTCAATATCGAATATAGATTTTGAAAGATCTTCAATCGATATTTCTCTGGACAGTGACTCGTTTTGCCAGCTCATTTCATCTTCCGATACAGACATTATTGAGATAGTACGATTCGCCGACTGGATACCACATCGTGATCCCCCATCAGCTTCAGAGTCGGTTTGTGGTTCTTCAATAATTCCATAGATTCCTCTCCTTACATGATCAGGTATAGTATAATTGCCAAGTTCAGTTAGGAAATAACTATGACTCGCTATTTCCTCTACCTCTAAAGATGTTGTATGAGGATTGTTTGGCTGAATTATCTTTTTGCTTCCATTGAAGTCATCATCATCATCATAATAAAGAGATTTAGACGTCATTTTGTGCAAAGTGCGCGTTTCAGCCGGACCTACCAGTTAAAATTGTATTATGTTGACTATAAGTAATTTGATTATTTGGAGATGACATTAGGTGAAATGAGATAGATGCGTTAATGTTTTACCTTAAAGTTTAAAAGCATATTTATTACGTATGAAATATTACTTAATGTTTGATGATCGTTAGAACAGAGGGAGAGAAGGAGATAAGCGTCATACTGACCTGTGACTATAGCGCCGTGAGACATAGTGCTGCTAACTTTGGAGACAATTATAGACCCGTCGCCGCCTGTCTTGAACGTGGTAACTGTTTCGAAAACCCTGCCTAAACATACAAATCACACTTGGGCTGTTAAAAACACAGAGTTAAAAGCATGCATAATTGTGCGCGAAAACGTGAAATTCTCGCATACTAGAAGCTGTTTGCTGTATCGAAGAGAGAAAGCGTCGAAGCGTGTAATGGATATACCTTCAGTTTCAGCACTTAACGGTTCTTCGACGGACTGTTTTTTAACGGATTTACGCTTAGGTGACTTGATATCATCGGAAATGGGTACTTCTTCCACAACCTCAGGTTTAGTGGCTGTCTTCTCCGCTATTTCTTTTTTTGTGACAACCTCTTCAACAATTGGCTGCTTGTTTTGCTCGTTATGGTTTTCATCCCAAAAAGATTTTTCTTCAGCCGTCTCAGGTTCCGAGAAATATTTCTTTCCTGTGCCAGTTGGGGTCGAGGCTATTTCCTCAATTACTGGTTTACTTGGTTTATCATCATTAATATCATCCCAGAATGATTTTTCTTCCGCCACTTCTGGTTCAGTTACTGATTTTTTACCTTTGCCGGAAACTGGTGTTTCTAGTTCTTCAACAATAGGTTTTTTGGTCTTGCCGTCATTTTCATCATCCCAAATGGACTTTTCTTCTGCTACCTCTGGTTCAGTGATTGACTTTCTTCCCTTAGATGGTTTTGTCTTCGTTACGTCTATTGAAAGCTTTCTTGGCGCCTTTTCTTCATTATAATCCCAGAAAGATTTCTCTTCTGCTTCTTCAGGCTCCGTGACGAATTTTTTAGCTTTATCTTCAAATGGTTTGTCAATAGCATCAACACTGACTTTTTTGACTTTACCTTTATCATCATCATCCCATATTGATTTCTCTTCTACAACTTCTGCCTTAGTTTTATCTTTCTTCCCTTGTTGTTTACCTGCTTTGTCCAAGTCATCTTCAACCGCCTGTTTAGCTTTTTTACTAGCATCATCAATTTCATTTTCAACAATATCTTCTTTAGTGAACCTCGAATGAATCTCTCGAGCTATTGGAACACAATGAAAATGGTAATAAAAACGTGGATTACTGATTATGGTAAAATGTATGGAACACGTCACAAATGAGGGTAGGGTAATCAAAGGTTGTGCAGGATAAAGTGCGTCAATGGTCGTGAGTGACTACGACAGCATTCGAGTCTATTGAATGCTTTGGTGAATCACCATTATACTCATGGGGGTATCTATGACACCAAAACAAACTAACGTGCGTGTATCTAGGGTTCAGTTTCACTACTATGTTAAACTACTAACTTAACTTTACCAGTAAGTACTTGCAATTTCCATCGAAGTGGCAATTTTGTCGGTTCTTGTCAGATTCGTATCCAGGAATCTTACCATGTGCTAGTGTTGAGTGAAATCAGGTGTAATTTCTAGATGTGTGTAATGTTTAGTGTTGCTGGAACACTAAACAATGATAAAAGCTTGTGCTTTATCGTGCAGGTTTCAAATATTATGCTCGAAATTTTGCCAATTTTTTTTTGTAACTAAAATGGTCCCTGTCTTTTCTATGTAATATTGGTGTCTTGTTAATCAACAAATACTCACTGTGTATGGTGACCGTGCTCTTAGAAGAGACACTACCCATTTCGTTCTCGGCCCTCACTTCATACTCGCCGCCATCTTCCTCTTTTATCAATGTCACAGTAAGATGATAATTCTCCAATCTACAAAAGTAAATAATTTACTTTAAAAAAATAGCAAACATTTTTCTTTACCATCCTTTTTCCTACTACTTTTTTTTTCTATTTTTCCCTTTTCAATCTATAAACTGACTTTGATTTACATATATTAACAGTTTCACTTTTTTTAAACTGTTGTTTAATTCGTTTATTACCAAATCGAACAGATTTTAAGTTTTATGCGCAGACAAGTATTGTTTGAAATATTAGACATAATTTTGCAACAAAACAATTGTTTTGGTATGTCTTATTACCTCTTGGAATCCCTTTCAATTTTAATCCTGGCGTCAGTGGAGACCTCCTTGCCATCCTTGTACCAGCGCACCTTGGGCTCGGGGCAGCCTTCTACCTCAACGTCCAATTTCAGTGTCTGACCGGCATCTACCTCCATGTCTACCAGACTCTTGGTGAAACGAGGCTTCTCTAAAATCAAGAATATATATTTTGGTGCAGTATGGTTTTGACCCAAAAATGCTCATGTTTATTGATCGCGATGATTAGATTACATAAAACTAATAAATATTTCCTTAGAAGGCAAAATTCATTACCACCTTAAGAGTCATTTAGAGGGGGCTGTGTATCCACAGCCCCCTCTAAATCTATCGATTGAATTGAAATGTTGCATAGATATTAACAAGAGGTCGGTACAACACATAGGCTACTTATCATCACGCTATGTGCGGTGGGGGTGTAGCGAAAAAATTGGTTCGTTTGTTTGTTTGATAACGCTAATCTCGAGAATGAAATGTTGGATTTTAATCGTAGTCTAATTAGTAAGGAAAGTCATAAGATATCTAAGTTATCTAACCTATACTTCTATCTTTCTGCACCTTCATCGTAGTCAAAGTCGTATCTGAACCGTATTATAAAGCCTAGGCTAATCAAGTTTTGTTCTAGACTACGGACGTTGTCGGTTCCAAACGATGTATGTATGTATTATTAAACAACTTACTGTTAACAGTGAAGGTAGCGGAGCAGGAATCAGCGCCGAGATCGTTGGTGACCTTGCAGGAATAGTTGCCAGACACTTCAGCTGTCACCTCCTTAAGGATCAGCTTGTGAGTACTGCCGCTGTCCACGCGGGTGAATACTGACTTCTTCTCTGTGATGTCTACGTCTCCAAGGTACCTGGAGGAAGTTAATTAGGTATGTTGTATTATCATTGGGAGTCTAAGCCCTTTTTAAATATTACTATGTGTATCATGCCAAAAGAGGAGGGCAAGTGAAAACTTTGATACGAAAATAACAAGAAGTGCATAGATAGTATAATTATGTTAGCTTCTCTGTTATTTTGTTGCTCACTCATAAAATTGGTACTGAATAATAAATTAAAACAATTTTTAAAATTCCCACTTGTAAAATGATAAGACACTATAAAAAAAAAATGAATTAATATTTTAATAAAATAAACAAAGAAACTCATACCATTTGACCTGTGGTTCAGGATAGGCATCCACCGAGACGGTGAACTCAACGTTGACGTTTCCTTCACTAGCAGTCATATCGTGTAGTTTCTGAGTGAACTGCGGCGCGGTGCGGACGTTCAGTAGGCACGAATCTGAAGTGCTGCCGTGGATGTTGCGGATCTAAAGGATGATAAAAAAAGAAAAATGTTCTAATTGTGAAAGATTTGATATTTAAATATTCATTTTCAGTTTGGCACGAACGGTCTATATCTACCGTATAACTATAACTTTAAAAGTGCTGCACAGCACGTTCCGGTTCTGACAATAAGACCTCATAATAACTAGTACTGAAGGAAAAATGTAGTTCCATGTAGTGGTATGTTTTCTATGTTTTCCATGGCAGATCATATTATGGATGGATACAATAATTAAGTATTGGTCAAACAGTCAAACTAGTACCAACCTCACATGAGTACTCTCCAGCATCAGCGCGTGCGGCAGACGTAATGACGAGAGAGTGCGCTGAACCTGATGATGATATCTTTATGGCTGAGGATTCAGTTATCTCCGTCTTGTTCTTGAACCTAGGAAGATAATAAATACTTGTAATAGAACGAACGAAGTATTAAGTACGGCTAATTTAATAGGAGAGAATTTTGCATAATACATACATATAGATTGAACAACGAAGGAACAGTATTCGGTCTAAAATATAAAGCAAACCTTTAGTTTTTGTTGAACGTTAACATGTTTCCTATCTAGTAATTGGCAGTTAGTTATTTTCCCAGAATCAATACAAATAAATCAAATTGAAGTGTCTGTTGCCAATGTCCTCCAATGTTTTCCTTACCATTTAATTGTAGGCGCGGGCTCCGATTCGGTCTCGATCTTAAGAGTGACAGTCTCCTTCTCCTCGCACACCTTGGACTCTCCCATTTTCTTTGTAACCTTGGGTGGTGATGTCACGTGCCACTGCCAGAAATCTGAGCACTGGTTTACTTCGTTTCTGAAATTTAATATAATAAATTATATTTCTAGTGAACGAACTCGGAAGAAGCGGCACTACAGTCTCTATTTTATTCTGTCTCCAACTAATGATTCGTGTATGCTATTGAGTTCCTATTTGATTTAGTAACGTAAAATATTAAATAAATATAGATCATCATGGCGCTGCAGAACGGCCTATAATTTTTTTTTAATATTACATAACCTAATAAATAAACGGTGCTTTGAAAATATATGACAAAAACTTACTTAGCAACTACGGAGTAGCTGCCGGAGTCGGTGAGCTTGCAGTCTTTAATAGTGATCTTGTAAACCTCATCGGATTCCTTGACGATCTGTATGCGCTCACTACTCTTGATCTCTGTGCCGTCCTTGTAAATCGATACCTCGGGTGCTGGGGATCCTTCCACCTCGATTGTCACGGTGTGGCTGGAGCTCACCTGTAAAATCATGGGTATTTCGTAAAAAAAATATATCAAACGCTGTCCATATTATTATTATTTTCACAATTAAGCACTGTTCTCGCTGATAAAAGAAGTTTGTTATACTTCCTCCCTCTCTCCTACGTCTACTCTCCTCGTTAAAAAAAAATCTACCTACCAGTACCAACGCGTCCTCAAGAACCATTAATTTATTATTACACTTGAATAAATTACATAAACATCTCCCCAGCTACTGGTCATATAGTACCTTGTCTAATGTTAAAAATGGTTATTAAAGCAATTTATGTAAAATAAAGTACGTCGTGTAGTTTACATACCATGCAAGTCTGGTTCTCAACCTTCTTCTTGATCTTGGGCGCGGCCTTGATGATGAGATGCATGGTGGTGGTGTCCTCTCCCAGTTCGTTGGTGGCCGTCACTTGGTAGTCACCGGCGTCAGCTTGTGTGGCGTTCTTGATAACCAGGGACAAGGTCTCCTCGTCTTCGTACAGGAACCTTACAAATGACATAGGATTAAAGTCTGAATGTGTTTAGGTCAAGGACGTTATAATACTGAACTTTTAGTAATTTGAATATACGGCATTATCAAATTAAACCTTGATCTCCGTGTGTCTTGATTCCTTGAAATTGCTTATTATGTTCAACTCCCTTGAAACTTACACTGACCAAAAAAATCCTATACTGAATCTGAAATTTATCTATTCATTTTTTTCGAGCGGATTCTCCTGGTTGCATAATATAACTAGTTTGATCTAGAAATGCCAGTTAAACGTCCAAGTTGGATGTTTTCATATGTGTACCTTCTGATCCGCCTTTTTTCATAGTTAAAGCTTCTCGATAAATATCATAGTCTATTCTGGTCTACTCACTTGTGCCTGGTGTCAGCTTCAATAACCTTGCCGTCGTGCTTAAACACGATGTTAGGTTTGGGGAAGCCCTTGCACTGCAGCTCCAACATGGCGGACGCTCCGGCTGATACGATGGCCTCACGGTGCTCGATGACTAAGGTTGGCTTCTCTGGTTCACGGTGTAGCTCATTGATAGCACCTTTTGGAGTAGGAACGTCTTAATGAAATATTTTGAATGTTCCACTATCACTGTTGTCGCACTTATCATTATATTATCATACATAGATCATTGCAGAGATGAAGGTATTATTTATTAATAACATAATTTACATGGATCATGATTGAAAACAATTTAGTCCAGTGTAGGATTCAAATATTGAGGGCACTACATTTTTATTAAAATTGTTCCAGTTATATTTTAACTTTTTTTGTAACTTTCTATTTTTACATAGATACACTGCTAAGCCATTTTCCAATGGAAAGGCAAGAGAAAGAGTTGCTAATCAACTTAATATCCATGCACATTTCTTCATACTATTTCATATTTTTTACCGCTGAGCATTTAGCACCTAGCACAAAGCAACATACAAACATGCACACGATATACATGCGTATAGATATACGCTCTAAACACATTACCCTCTTTTGCTTGTGCAGTTGAATAAAAGTGCTCTAAGCTGACGATCTTGGTTTCGTCACAAGCATCTGTGATAATTTTTACAGTTAAAAAAATCAATTTTCTTCCAAAAGATGAGAGCACGTAGTAACTTTAGAATTTCAAATAAGCTCCATTAAAAAAGTTTTCGTTTTATTTACCATCATAAATCCGGCAGATTGCTGAGTTATTAAAATCAACTGGGCTAATATAGACAAAAGGTATTTATTTTGCCGAAAAGTTCTGGAAATGTGCATTTATTTATGTGGCAAAAAGAGTAAGGTAATAAATTTCAAAGAACAGATAATTTGCGAATATCACCTTGTACTGTAAGTTCGGCAGAGCAGGAGATGTTTCCAGTGCTAGTCTTTGCAACGCAGGTGTATATGCCAGCATCTTCTGGCTTCACGTGCTGGAAGACCAACGCCAAGGAGTCTTCATCATCTCCCAGTAGCACCTTTACAGTAAAAAATACGATATAGAAGTTTTGGGATCTACATAGACGATAGTGTTTCTGTAAGAATAAAGCTTATTGCATAAGTTTACTTTAAAGCACGTAGAAACAATATAACGACCCAGTTCAATATGTTGCCCGTCCTCAACCCAATAATACATACCTTGAATCTTTCTTCAGGGTCGAAGGTTTGTCCATCTCGCTTCCACGTGAAAGACGCCTTCTCTCCTTTGGCCAACAAACCTTCACCGCCAGGAGGCAGCTCTCCGAAGATGTTCTTATCATCTTGAAACAAATAAATACTTATTAAATTGGGAAACAGGATTCATGAGGGGGATACTACTGAGTTTATAAAATAATGGTCACGTCCAGTCAAAGCTAAATCATAATAGTGTCAAACAGTAGCCATGTGAGAGTCTTTCTTGAGAGACACGATAGAATACATATATTCTTTGGTCACGACTGACTCGAGCGTGTCTATAAACCTCATTGGTGAATTTACGACCGTACCATTTAAACCTTTTATTTATTTTATTGGCTTATGCCCCTTTTTAAGTAAACTCGGTACAAGTGGCGCGGTGTCGGTATGCCTATACTACGGGATAGTTGTACATACAGGTATACAGATCTCACCGCTCATTCCAGCCTCGTTACTACGATTGATGTTAATCGTGTTTGAATCAGATTCATGTGTCAAAATTTATGTGACAAACTGTCAAATACTACAACATGACTGTAAGTTGCTATCATTTTATTAAATATTTTGTTTTCTTGGTACTCAGGACCCCACCACATAACACTCTCTATACCTCATACAAACTAATTGACACAGTACGCCATTATGCTCTAATATTGCGAACTTTCGTAACTATTTGCTTAATATTATATTACTATAAAGGACCTCATTCTATCTCCATAAATAAATTTACTTTGTACTGTTATTACCTATTACAATGACTAAGTCTAAAAATCTTAAAGTTGGATTATTTAATGCAGGGTCGCTCAGTACTCGTCATGATGAATTTACAGTTGCGATGGAGAATATCAGTGTAGACATACTGGCGATAAATGAAACGTGGCTAAGAGATGGTGAGGAAGGTCGCGCACCATCATTGCCAGATTATCGCCTCCGGCACCTTCCTAGACCTAGCACGGTGAGGGGAGGGAGGGGAGGTGGGGTTGGATTCTACATTCGCAAAGGCCTCCGAGTTCGTACTTTGCCACATCCCCATTCGCCACAAGTAGAACAAATGTGGCTGCGAATGAGCATTAATTCGCGGTCACTTATCATAGGCACAGCTTATAGACCACCTTGGCTCGATGTTAACTTGTTTCTGGATGCAATAACTGACTCTCTTACAAGTTTTACTAACACGGATAAAATAATCTTACTTGGCGATTTTAATATAAATATGCTGACCCTCACTGACAATAAGTCTAAACTACTTCATAGTTTTTTACAGTACACAAACCTAAAACAGATCGTTAATTCCCCAACCCATTTTACCGACCATAGCGAAACGCTTATTGACGTAGTATGCACTGATGTTTCAGTATTCGGGGTCTCAGTGTCACATATACCTGAACTTGGGCAACATGCAGTGATATCGGTGGAAGTAAATTTGAAGAAGAACAAACCTGTACCGTACTGGGTTACTTACAGGCCACTTAGAGATATTTTAATTAGCACCTTTGAGGATGATTTGAATAAAATTGACTGGTTCTATATTGAAGATTCAACAGACGTTGACTGTATGGTGACTACATTTAACTCTATTATTTTGACCTTATTTGATCTCCACGCACCGGTAAAAAAGGTTTTATTTAGGGAAAAATCTCTACCTTGGATAACTGACACCGTGAGAGAAATGATAAGGATGCGGGATAAATGCCATAAAAAATACAAAGAATCTCTATCTGAAACCAACCATAATACTTATGTAGAGATCAAATATATCGTCAGGTCGGCTATTGATGCTGAAAAATGTGCTTACTTTAAAATACATATAAACAACAACATTAATCAACCTAAAAAATTATGGAATCATATTAAATCTGTTACTAAAATTTCAAAAAAATCAAATGATAGTATTCCTCATTTTTGTAACGACCCGGAAAATCTAATTAAACATTTTATGGATGTACCTGGCAGCACTCAGGTCACGATATCCGATCTTACATATTTTGAATTCAATAGATTTACTACGGGTAATTTTCAACTGCAGTTGGTACGGGATAACGATGTTCTCAATATTCTACGTGGACTAAAATCCAATGCTTTAGGAGCAGATGGTATTTCCTTAGACATGTTGATGATGACGCTTCCTCATACACTTTCGGTTATTACAAGCATTATCAATAAGTCTATCATTACGTGTACCTTTCCGAGGCAGTGGAAAATGGCAATTATAAAACCTATCCCGAAAATTACACATCCTACCAGTGCAAAAGATTTACGTCCAATTAGCTTGTTGCCGTGTCTTTCTAAGGTGCTAGAGAGGGCGGTTTCTAATCAACTCAGACATTTTTTAGAACATAACAATATTCTGCCAGAAGCTCAATCAGGTTTCCGACAAAAGCACAGTACGGCCACTGCCCTTCTTGATGTGGTCGATAATATGTTAGAAGCTAAGGACCAAAGTAAAGCAACTATACTCGTCCTATTAGATTTCTCGCGTGCCTTTGACTGTCTAAACATAACACTCCTTTTGTCAAAGTTG
This sequence comes from Hypena proboscidalis, assembly GCA_905147285.1. NCBI lineage: Eukaryota > Metazoa > Arthropoda > Insecta > Lepidoptera > Erebidae > Hypena > Hypena proboscidalis. The sequence continues at coordinate 1,539,736 of LR990127.1, forward strand.
GCATATTATGGCTTTCATAGTGACACCATACAATGGTTTAGCAGCTACCTAAGTGACCGATCACAGTTTGTGCAAGTGCCTAATAATAAAGATGGTGACAGCGTTTCGTCTAGTGTAGCATTGGTGAACAGAGGTGTACCACAAGGATCCATACTTGGCCCGCTTCTTTTTATATTGTACAGTGCTGACATTACTAACTGCCTTCTCCACTCAAAATTTCACCTTTACGCAGATGACCTTCAGCTCTATCTTTCCTTTGATCCTCTGAATGCTGCTGAAGCTGTGGCAAATATTAATAATGACCTTGAAAGGATAGCTGAATGGTCACGTAAAAATTCATTAATGTTAAACCCAAAAAAAACAAAATTTATGATTACAGGATCGAAACAAACTCTAGTAAAAGTTAAACATTTTAATCACACTGTTACAATTGATGGCTGTCCCATTGAACAGGTCCAAGAGGCACGAAACTTGGGTCTGGTTTTTGATGGACAATTACACTTCGAAACTCATATACTGGAGGCCATGCGGAACTGTTTCTATCGACTCAAGATACTTTATCGAATTCGTCCCTACATTAGTGTCGATATGCGTATTATGTTGTGTGAGTCACTGATTTTGTCTAAGTTGAACTACGCAGATGTTGTGTATGGGAACTGCATACTTGGAAGGACAGATAAAATGGTGCAACGCATACAAAACGCTTGTGCCCGCTTCTGTTATGAGATTCCATTCCGCCATCATGTCACGCCGTTTTTAAATAGGGGTAACTTAATGAAGATGACGGCACGAAGAAAGCTTCACTTTGCAACCCTACTTTTTGACGTTATATTAAATAAAAAACCAACCTATCTATATAACAAACTTTCCTGGTCAAGGGACTATAATAAACGAAACACCAGAGCCTCGGCCTACCTTTTAGTAACACCTAAGCATAGAACGACAGCATTTAGAGGTAGTTTCAAATTCTCTGCTAGTCGCTGCTGGAACGATCTGCCACCGCCGATACGTGCTGCTAAAACTGTGGGTACTTTTAAGTTTAATTTTAAAAAATATTTATTAATTGAACAAATTCAAAACAGCTAAAATAAATACCAGCTTTTAACGACACTAATATAAATTTTAATTGAGCAGATTATACTTGGGGGCAGATATCATTTACATATAGTGCTTGTACATATTTATTTAGGTATTAATATATTTTCTATTATTCTCTTATATAAATATATATTTTAATATCTAGTATTATATTATCTTATTCTTCTTCTTATATTATCTTATAAATTATATATTATTCTTATTACCATAAAGTAATTAATTACATAGGTGCTATCTGAAAATCAGCGCTGTAGTATTCTATTACAGCAATTGCTGAGATAGCCACCTTTTTGGTCTCATACGGGAGTGTTCCATGTGTTTACCATACCTATGTGCTAATTCTTATTTTAATGTTTTATTTTGTTAAGTTTTCTTTTGCATGCCTTATTTTTACCAGTGTACTCCTTTATGAGTCCAAATAAATGCTTTTTCTTTCTTTTCTTTCTTTCTTTCTTTCTTTCATTTGAATCTTATTCAATCCCAATCATAATAAATCGTAATAGAGGGGCTGATACAAAAAACGAAAACCGAGCGCCTTTATTGGAACTAAGTTCCTTATCGCGCTAACTTCGTTTCATCCGGGTGTACCTTGACACCTTTCAAATTTTTTTTACTAAAGAATAATCACGTAATGGTCATATATATAGATATACGTCGTTAATCTTTAAAGTATCCTTAATTTCCTCTTACTAGCCAAAATAAAAGCAGCTGAATCATCGACATCATTATGTTGACGATCGACATAACATTACGTTCATATTTATGTAGGTATCTCAGCCGGATATAAGTCATGGGGGCGCGGGCGTAAGTGTTTTCAAAACAGCTCTCCAAAACCATTACAAGTTCAGTCTAATTCTAGTAAACAATATTATTTATAGAGCCGGTAAACCATAAACAAAAGCTGGAGGACGTCCAAACACTTTAAAAATAAATCACCCATACAAATAACATAAAAATAAAAGTATGTCCGTGACGAGAACCGTATAGCAACACTTTACGGTTTTTTAATGTCGTACTGACTGTTACTAAAGTTCTTCAAGTAGCATATTATTATTTACAACTGAAATATTGGTGTTACCAGCGTCGAAAAATGCAGAACCGCAAGACAATATAAAGAAAGATCTTAAAACAATATTGATAAAATTAGAACTGTTTAATTACTTATTTATCTTCACTGGCACAGAAATTATTTCGGGTATAAATTTTCGTGGGTTGATGGCAAATTTCCAGCAGTACTAGAGCATTACATAATTTGGCAAAATATTACATTATTGACGTAGATTACGGTTAACAGTTGCAAACTCCTAGTATGCACGCTTTGATCACACGCATTTTGTAAAATAAGCGTAACGTTTCTATTAACTTTCTTTAAACCAGCTCAAGGCAATATTAAATGATTTAAGTGGCTTCAATGTACAGACTAAGTTCATTTCAAAATATGTGGGTACATGAAAGATTAATAAAACGGATTTAACTCACCAACAACAGAGACGGTAGCTTCAGTAGTAACCTCTCCATAGATGTTGATGGCCTTGCAGGAGTATATGCCAGCATCGGCAGGCTGGACGTTGGGAATGACAAGCTCGTAGCATCCGCGGTCGGCGCGAGTGCGGATAATGGACACTCGGTCAGATTCAGACGTGGATACGATTTCTTTCTCGTCGCGGTAGCTTGTGGGAGAGACAATTTGTTAGAAGATTGATAGGTCATGTACATTGCAAATCGAATCTCGAATAAGGTTCAGCTAGGACCAAGCGTATCTGCGGTGGCTGTTCATTTACTGTCAAGAATTTCTTAAATATGCTTCCAGACCGCGTGAATCTGTAACGTTACGGTACAGGCAGCATACGAGAAACTTTAATGTGGTGTGTTCTATTAAATCAGCAATATCTTCTATTAATTAAAATGGGACATAATTCAGACAAAAATAGTGTTAGTTCAACATCAACAGTAGTAAGTATAAAGCTGAAAAATACTTACAATTTAACATCAGGGTTGGGATCGCCCTTGACCTTGACCATGAATCTCAAGTACGTGTTCTCCAAGATCTCAGTGTCCTTTAACGCGACCAAGAAGTAAGGAGCTTTTAGAGCGTTCCTCTCTTTCCTTTCCTCGGGTGTCACTATAAACGTGTATAATATTGTGTTAGGAAGTGAAAACTCCTTTAGTGGACATTTGAGGCAGAATAAGTTATATGGAGTTTTTAGTCCAATCTTGGTAATCCTTGAACTAACCTTTTTGTAATTCAATGTTATGGTATAAGTTGTTTATAAGGGATATTATTTATTGACTTTCGTATATATTTTAATACATAAATAGAATGTTTTGCCCCAAACGCTTGTAAAAAAAGTTGTTACATGCAAGACGTGAAAAAAATACTTGTTTAAGTGCATAAAATACAGGAAAATTAAAAGAGTTCATAAGATCAAACTACGTGTTATACGCGATACAATGTTTTAATCAATGACTGCAATGAATCATGCACAACTTCTAACAACATTACATGAATAGAAATAACTTATATCCTGGTAATTTAAGATTAAGGGTGGATTTGAGAAAATTAGCAAAATATTTTGAACAAAGCCTCGTCCAATAGGTTTTATTTCCATAACACTATCTTAAGTTTGATTTAATCTTTACCTTATCTTACAAATAAAAACTTGCAAATGGATATCACCTAGTTCTACTATTCTTCTCAAAACCACAAACATATTTTAAAATCGACACTCACATTCAACGACGACTAACTGAGCGGTACAATGCGATGATCCTTTTTGACTCTCAGCGATGGCTGTGTATACTCCAGTGTCATCTTCCCTGCAATGCTTCAGCTCCAACTTGTGGCTGCCATCGTTCTCGTAGGAGATAGAGCAACGGTCCATGAGGCGGTCCGTTAGCGGCTTGTTGTCTTTCAACCATGCTACCTTCACGTCAGTCTTGTCACGAAGAACACATTCGAACATAGCGTTCTCACCGGCTGGGGATTCAAAACTTACTTACACGGAGAGTTCGTACGGATTATGTAAATGATATATATTCGTTTACTTTGATCTCTTAAGACGACACGATTATTGTTATGGCTTTCGTCATCTTTTGAAATGAATTTTGAATTTAAGTTATTAAGCTAAATAAACTAAAAATAAATTCAGTACTTTTATTTTGGTAACTTCTAAATGCTGCAAAGTGAATGATATCCAGTTTACCGTACGAACCCTTACAATATACGAGAATAATAATGTTTTATGTAATAAGCGTTGTTATAGTAATGTGAAGTGTAAGTTAAATGAGACTATAAGCATATGTACAAGCACTAATAGTGTATCTACTGCTACAGAATATGTGAATGTGTTTAACTACTGCTACAATACTTACGCTCAATATTTTGGCCTTCTAAAGTCTTCGTGAATATTGGCTTGCCATCATGCGACTCCGAGACAGATACTGATCTAGCAGATTCAAAACCGGTGCTAATTGAGCCATTCGATATAGCAGTTTTAGATTTTTTACTCTCACGAGAAGTAACTCCATTCTTAACAGTTTCGTAACTGCTTTCTGACTTAGATGAAACGGCTTCAACCTTTTCTCCGTCAACGCTGGCTTCAATGCTGTATTGCCTTGATGCGTACTTGGCAGCAATGCTATCAATCTTGCTCGGAGTGTCCGAATCAATTTCATATTTAGAGCTTTCAGTTTTGCTTTCATAATTTGTTTCTATGCCGTACTTAGACGCAATGCTATCAATTTTACTGGCGGTGTCACTTTCAGTGCTATACTTAGATTCAATACCGTACTTCGAAGCAATACTATCAAGTTTGCTTGTGGTAGAATCTTCCTTGTTTTCGTAGCTGGACTCGATTCCGTATTTAGATCCGCCATCGGTTTTTGATGATGATGAGTACTTTGACTCGTAGCGGGAGGAAGCAGATCCCTCGATAGCACCTTCCGATGACTGAAGGGAGGATTCCAAGCGCGATCCGCTCTCGCGACGTGAATAAGATGATGTTAGTCCACTACCCTCGTACGTCGACGACGATTCATAGCGACCTCCACTTGATAATTTTCGACTGCTGCTGGAGTACTCTATGAAAAATTAACATAAAATGAATTATACCCACATGATGTAATAAACAATACCAATGGCGCTGTCAAAATTTTTGTCTTACCTCCAGAGAGCCGCGAACTGCGGCTACTATACCTAGACATCTCGTCTTCAACGACTTCCTCTGTGGTTACAGTTTGACCGTTAGGTAGAATCCGAGGTTTGGTACATTCGCCAGTTGAACTGACGTCTACCTTTGATTCTTCTTTAGATTCTTGTGTACTTTGTTGAGTAGCTACTTGTTGTACATTTGATTCTTGAGATGTAACAGTCGCTTTGGATTCCTCAACCTTTGCTGCACTCTTATCACTGACCGAGACTTCTGCAGTTTTTGTCTCAACAGTGCTTGTTTGTGTTACAGATTGCCCAACAGTTGACGATTTTTGAACAGTTTCTGCAGTTTTTTGTTGAGTTATGGATGTCTGTGCACTTTCTCGAACAGAGGATTGTGTTTTTAAATCTGCAGCAGCTGTTACTGCAGTTTGCTCAACAAGTTCTGCTTTTGATGTTTGAACTTTAGTCTCTTGAGCTTTTTGCTCTACAGCTGCTTGCTGTGTCGATTGCACAGATTTTACTTCTGAAGCAGCTACGACAGTTACTTGGCTGGTTTGCTCTGATTGTGAAGCAGATACAGTGCTATCAGTAACTTTATAGCTTTCAACAGTCACAGATGATTTAGTTTCTAAAGCACTTGTGACTTCACTCTTTGCCGCGCTAGTGGAACTAAATTCAACAGATTGTACCTCGCTTACCGAAGATACTTCAGTCGCTTCGGATCTTGAGACTTTCTTTGTCCCCTCGGTGTCTGATGAAGCTTTTCTTTTACTTTTGAGTTGCTGAGATTCTTCTGTTGATGAAACTTCGGTGACTTCTTCAACGCGAGTGCGCTTCTCCTTGGCTTCGACAGCTTCGGTTTGAGTGACTTCTGTATGGTCCCTCTTTTTTGTCTTCTCTGGCTCTGGTTCTTCAGCTGCTTCTTGTGGTAATACTTGAAGATCGTCAGCGTCGTGTTCAGCTAATGCAACTGTAAAAAAATATAAAAACTTATACATACTTACCTACTTATAAGTGTGGTATTACACAATGCGGGATGACAACGAAGAGGCAAACAGAGTTAAAATTAAGGTTAACACTGGGCCTAGCACCTTGAACGTGTTTTGTATGACTTGGGGTTGTGATGCCTCTAAATTGGTTATTAATAATCCTTACCGACGTCACTGGCGTGTTGTCTGATCTCAGCGAGCCAGTTGGTCTTGACGTGTTCCTTATGAGCTGCAAGAGTGATGCCAAGTGGCGAGTTCTTCTGCCAAAGCTCAAATTTCAACTGCTCACCAGGAGTGTCCTTGACTTCGACGTCTGGTAGCTGGAGATAGTATTAAAAAGTTATTAAAATACCTGTCTAGTGTCTACAAACTTCATACGAGAGGTATACAATTTGATTATGGCATCATAACTACATAGTATATTAAATTTAGACAGTCTATTAACTCAAAATAGATGAAACAGAATATTAAAACACTATCGAAGATTCGGCACTTTCTCAATCGTTTGATAAACTTTGTTCTAAATAGCTAAGACATTTTTAAAATATCAGTGTCGCTTACTATCGTTAGCTATTTTCAGGGCTTGATGTCAATGTCTTATACAAACTATAATACTGACTATTCAATAACAACATAGATTCCAGAGCATTTTTTGGAATATATCCAAATGTCTATTTTATGAATTGAGCTATTTTTGGAGTTGAATTCAAGATCGTGTGTTCTGGTAATGAATGAAGATATAATTAGAAACCTGTATCACCTTTGTACTTATGTGCACTTAAATTCAGGAAGTTTGGTGACATTATGCATCTATGTCGTCTTTTTGTGAGTCGGTGAAAATAAAATTACTCAGTCTGCTTATTCCTAGGATCCCTTATGTTGCAAATGATTGAATTTTTAACAGTCTATTTCATAAATAGGGTCTGAGATGTTTTGCAAACTTGAAATTAAATATTAACTTTACCTTGATGATTTCCTTTAACTCGAAGACAGATCGGTCATCAGCGACCCTCTTGACTTTACAGATGAGGATCCTAGCCTTGAAGAGGAACAGGTATCTCTCTCTGGTCTTGCCCTCGAAGTCAGTGACTGTGAACCAGTCGTGGGTGAGGAGGCGGCCGAGCTTGTAGATATTACCACCGTAGCCTTCTATACTAGCGATGAATTTGTTGTCAGTAGCGCGGTTCGGAACACCAAGGAACAGCTCTAAAGCCTTTTGAATATCTGCGCAGTCTTCACCGAGACGTCTGGAGTATTTCACGAGTTCCTGAAACAAAATGATAAAACTATTTTGCATAAAGAGTGTAAGATTTAAAAATGAAGTAGCACTAGAGTTGGTTCATTGAGTTTAACAATCAAACAAATCACAACCGCACCCACCAAGCATACCCTGCCTCGAAACAATTTACTCAAAGACAGAGCGGCTATAGAACTTAGCGACGAATAGTACACGATCTAAACTACAGTGCAATCTCTACATTCATCCGAAATTTCCGTATAGCGTGACTAATCCTGACCACCTTCGCAATCATTTGCTATATATTCAATCGACCGTAAGTGAAATTTATTTGAACATTGCTTGGACATAATTTCATGCAACATTGCAATGGGCCGCGACGTCCAAATTAAAGCCATCGTGCCAAATCGTTTCCATCTGGAGATGACAAATCGGTAAACAATACAATTTGTTATTGTCACATAGACACAAACATTGATTGTCAGATGCAGAACTTGTATTTGTTTTGTAAATATGTCACCCACTCAATTCGAATAATGCAGTCATATATTTTAAAGTCGATAAATGCTGTCTGGTTAAAATTGCAACCTGCAAAATCTATATTTTTGCAATTAATTTGATTAAGTGTATCACTTACCTTTAGAAGTAGTTGGTAGTCGTTGATTCTTTGTATTGGAAGCTTCAGATGTTCAGTAATGCCTTTATCGTCGCCGAGTTTATCTGCTAGGTCCTGAAAAACACAAATTAAACATACGTTACGTCATTAAATCTTTAAATTTTCATAATATTCGTTGTCACTATTAAAAAAATTCGTTGTCACAATACGGCTGCCACTAACGAAGACGAAATTGTGATAATAAAAACAGTACGCAAGATTTCTGCCAGAACTTGAGTAAAAGCGATCAGAAAAAAAAATACTCACACACTAAATTATATAACCGATGTTCAGTATTAAATTTCTACAGAAACACATGTATGTAAATTTGCTAATTCTGTACAGAGTTGATTAAGGTAGTGAGATAATTTCAATGGTTTACCTATTAACACTGATAAATACCAAGAGTTTCTTTCATAGATTAAAAATAACACTTCAAACATATACTTTCTACGATGTAAAGATACCTGAATATGTTATGCTATGTCGTGCTCCAAGGACCATTAAATTAAACCATAAACCAAATATCTTAATGTAATCATAAATTAAAAATAAAAGTATATTTTTAAACTGTGCCACCATTGGCCTTGACAGACGAAATCACATGGACGACATCACACAAACGATATCAATAACATTTGTGTGTTGGTCGCAAAGAAAATAAATAATGTTTAGTTATTTTAGATGAACCACCTTATACTGTTCGGCATTAAATTAAGAAAACAAAATTGGCAATATAAGAAAAGAAAACAATGTTTTGTCTACAACAGTATATATTTAACTACTTATATTTGCTCTTATTCAGAAGAAAAATCAGGTAATGATTGCTATATACAATTTCTTGCGTGTAGTTTATGGCCTTTGAGACGAGCCTGCTGTGGCGCAAGTTTTCACCTAGTAAAAAAAGAGGCACACTTCGTAGCATGATTTACTTATCATTGAATCTCGACGCATTGATGCTACTTCATCTGTGAGAGTTTAATTTTCAGCACATTTTTTTTCCTAGACATTTAATAGATAGAACTGATAAAACGACAGAAACAATTACCCAATCACTGTCAGCATCATCATCCTAAATTACAAACTAAATGAATTAGCAAATTAAGGATGACTAGATCTATCGAAATCATAAATTTCACTATAGCTTGCTTCAAAAATAGTTTCGTAGTACAAATATCAGTATTGAGTTTAATCGAATGAACATAATTAATAGGACATGTGTGTAACATTCGTCGGATGTCGCACTAATTGGTGCTCGATGTTGGCACTTAGTCAAAAGAGGTTGAAGACTATTGACATCGTGTTGCAATTATTACTTTAGGCTATTCGTTGCTAGGCTGTGACAGACTAGTCTGCTGATTCCTTCTGACTAACAGATATCCCAACAAAAATCTAATGAAGATATATAGACTGAATCTGACTCAAATCAGCCGAGACAAACCTGGTCTGTTTGGGATTCATTGACGAAACAGACATTGTATTTATATGAGTCAAACAAACCATGGTCTATTTCACAAATGGCTTAACGTGTCTTACCACACGACAAAAATGCCACGGAAAAAACGAAGAAGAACAAAAGGCACAAAGGTTGTAAATTGAAGCATGTAAAAAGTTAAGTCATGCATGTAAAAGTTTAGATTTATAAATATCTTATGCTCGACGTGTACTAACTGATCTTCAGATATAAAATATATGAATACATTATCAAAATATCGGTAAACAGTAACCAAATGCAAGATTTTTTAGTTACATATACTTTAGTTTGTACTAATTTTATAATAATTCAAATTTTCATAGGGAAGTCAATTTTTTAAAGTACGAGATTATAAAAATATTTTTTTCATTTCGCTATAAGACAATTTTCATAAATGCAATATTTCATAACGCTATCAAACAAATTTCATAAATTCGCATACAATGTACAAATAGGTGACGTCATGCATTTGTAGCCGTTTTATTTGAAGCGTTTAGGCGAGTCTATTAATAATGTGAATTTTAAATTGTATTATCTCAGGCAGTTTATGTGATAACAAAGTAATTATTTAAATGATGCTTACGATTTTTAGGAATTCACAAAGCTAAGGTTCCATTTATTGTCATCGTGTAATGGCACCAAAAGAATTGAACAGGTACCAACACATACGTGACACAATGGAACAGTATAATTGTAATGTTTTTATTCGAACCAAACAATCAGGAAGACAACGCTGAAGTCGTTTGGCAGTATGTAATTAAAAAAACGTTAAAACTACTAATCATTTTAAAAACATGGTTTACTACAACAGTTGTCGTGACTCGTTAAAATGAACATAGCTAGTTTTATAGATCTAATGATAAGTTCCGCAAAACTATTTGAAATATTGGTATCGTTAAGAAAACAATGTTTTTTGAAATAATAAGTCCAATTTATGTGAATTGTCTCGTTGGTCTAGTGGTTAACGTATGCGCCTCTCATCGCTAGATCTCGGGTTCAATTCCCGGCTCAAGCAAAGTGTTATTTGGGAAATTGTGTGCCCGGTGGATGGCGATAGGCCCTATTTCCATGGGACCTAAACATTGCCACTGGGAGGTGGCCTCTGGGTAATATAGGCGTGATGTTATGTTATGTCTAAGACAAATTGACGACTACCAAGTAATTATAGCTGCGTAAATTGTCAAGTTTTCATTTATGCCTAGTAATTGATTATATTACTTAGTACTAGTAATAGTGAATTATGCATAGTCTGATGAGTTTAAGTTTAAGGCACGCTTGATTTCTTCTGACAAATGTTTGGTCCCCAGTTTGTTCTCGGTTTCGAATTCGTCTCTTGGATTTTAATTGTTTTGTAATAAATGAAATAAGTATAACATGTAGTTTATAGTACTTATAATATAATTAATTCAATGTATTTATCCTACTTAACTAAAATTGCAAAGTAAAATATTGCCCAATAGTTGTACCAACTCGATTCTAATTTATTACCCACTTAATATTGTTTCTGTAGAAGTACCTAACTAACACTATAAATCAAAAGAATCAATAAGATATACATAAAATATTGTAGACTATTTCTGAATGTTTGTGTATATTGCGAGCAGATACGTATTTCATCGCAGATATCGCGAAATTGGACGTCACTGGAAGAAAATTAAGAACTATAATTAAGCTGGACTTCTAGATTGATCCTCAATTGCTATTTTGACGTAAAATAATTGGCATACAATATTTTATGTAGTTGTAATCTGTAACAGATACATCAAACCATTACAAACGGTTTGTAAGAAACTACAGCTTTAAATTTATTTTGTGCTACAGGAAAGAAAAGCAAAAGGAAAAGTATTTGTTGGGATCAGATAAATGCTATACAGACATAGATATTAAAAGACATGTACGCTAAAACAAAGATAAATGGTGAAGCAAATCCATCCTTGAGTTATTCACCCGGTCTAGTTAAGACTTAACTATAACTGACACTGAAGGTACAGACATTTTAATTGGCATGAATGCCCTAAAGCCATAATAAATAAATGCTGAAAATTCTCCATCGAACGTCAACGGTCGCTAAAATTTGTTTATCCCGTTTTTGAGCAAAACAGTAAGTTTTATCTTTAAATGATGTACAAAAAATGTCTAGATACATTTTCCCTCAGAGCCACAGTTTCTGTGATAAAACGACTTTTAGAAGTTGAAAAGTCAAATAGTTCACAAACGGATCTTTAAATCTAAACATAGTTACATCTTAAAACACCCTTCCCTCTTGGGTAGACGAAACAAAATAAACTGCCCCACTTTACATATAAGGGACTTTACACACTTTACATTTTACACGTTTGTAATTCTACTATGCTTGCAATAAATGTTAACAAAAAGATCAAGATAATTAAGTTGCAACATAGTTTATCCATAGTGTATTTGAAACTGCACATTAGCATTGCATATCATTAATTTATGTGTGTTTATATATGTTACATTGAACTGTTACAACATCAGTCAGTAACTGTTATAGTTCCAAAGAATAACGTCATCGAAATGCTCTTGATATTTGTAAATAAAGACTGGTTTGATGAAATACTGGATCAATTAAAAGTATTCATTACATCTTATAGCCAAGCAGACTTTAAAATTTCGCTACAATTCAGGCTCATAAACATTATGTACCTATATTAGTCATACATTTTCAATGCTAACGCTAAAATTTTATCGACATTTCTATTATTGTGGTGCTTACTCCAACGTTACACGATAGTTCGATTTTTTTTAAATTATGCAATATAAAAAATGATTACGTTATCTTGTTTACATGGACACTGTCATCATTCATAACTTTGTTGTTGTCATTAACGTAACCTTCGACAATGATTTTAAAATAAATTGCAGCTTGTTCTCATAATGCATTAAAACTGAGATGAAATAAAATCGAATGCTGTAGTAAACTAGACCACCGTGCTTTTACAGCGTAATAACAAAAGTATATTTAGAACGCCTTGACATATTGAGTTAGTTGACCTGCTTTGCTAATATAATTAGGAATTTGTGCAATATTATTTTGCTGCTGGAAAAGACAAGAGCTAATTTACTTTTTTACATCGAAATCTCTCACTTTTGCAAACACCTATTTATAAGATCATTGTAACATTATTGGAAAGCTTAAATGCAGCGTATTTAGTGTCAAGCTAACTTGACCTTCTCATGCATAAAATATTGACCGTAATACAAGCAATCCCTAAACCTAAACCTTATTCAGATTTTACCATTCTCTGAGATATTTTGGGAATGAGAAATGTCTGATGGTGGATGTGATTGCAGTATTTTGACTGTAAAATTCATTGGATGAAAACCCAATATTTGTGTTTACTTTAGTGAAATGTGCGTCCTTGAATGGAGCTTCGTTTCTGGCTATAATTATATTCTGGACAAATTCTATTTAGAATGGTTCTTATTTATTTTAGCCAAATGCTTTTTATTTTTTTATAAATTTTGTTATTTTACTTAATTTTTTTTTGAATTTTAATTATTTTTTAATTAATTTATTTTTCAGTTGACGGATATAAGCATTCTTACGACTTGACAGATAAGGGTCTATCTTAACTGACGCTATAGCGTAACTACCGAATTCATTATAGAAGGTATTGCTTGCTTTTCTTGTAACATAATTAAAAAAAAAAATGTAATGCTTCTGGAATCTTATACATATTTTTTGATAACATCTGTATAGAATTTGAAACCAGATCAAACACCGCGAAATCGTAACAAATTGTACAGAATTAGCGTAAAAATTACAATGTCGCAATCATCGTAAATTAGAGCAATGACAGTATCACATTTGCGATTTCGTTCATTTCTATAACAAGCAATTATGAACTTTATGATATAGTTGTAAAGCTTACTATCTCTCAAATATTAAGAATGATGGAGTAGATCCAAAGATTTGAAGAAAATTTCAGTTTTTTTCTTGCATCGTCGCGGCCGGCCTCGCTTTGATTTGAGCCGGTCCATCAGTAACACAATGTAGTAAAATGAATGATTTGGGGTGTCAGCTGCTAATCAATCCTTGAAAATAATCTCAAATATGCCAACATATCGTTCAAGGTAAAATTTTGTACATTCTTTTTCTTCGGTAAAGCAATGTAACTTTTACGAAGGAAAATAATATAACTTTTACGCCGCTTGATATATTCATAATTCATAACTTATCATTTCACGTATTTATTTCCATCATCTTATTGAACAGTATTAACATCAAACAGGTTATAAATGATGTAGAAGTTTTTAGATTTCACAATATTTGAAAAATATGTGAATCATTTTTATTTCGCAAATACTTTTATAGTTTCTTCTTTAATATTACTTTTGATTAAGCAAAGTAAAATTGCTACTTATTCAAAAACTGAAATTTTGAATTTTATATAATCCAACCATTATCTTGTACAATTAGTTTAAAATTAAACATGTTTAAAAGTTTAAATGATTAAAAGCTATTGATTGATAATAAGATTAAATTCACGGGTTTGTGATAATTTGATAAGTGTAATCATTCGTTATTATTAAAAGCTCAGGAAGCAATTCTTGATTGCAGGCCAACATTTCTATAAGCTTTATTGGATTAAGCCTCTAATCGAAAATCATTTGTCAATTTTAATCAAAAAATATATTTTGTTTGTCGAAATGTAAATGAGGTTTATGTAGGTTATTTCGGCTATATTAATGAAAGATTTATTTACCTAATTAAAGCGCATAAACACAACAAATGAATACCCTATGCTTATGGTTAAATATATCCTTGGGCGATATAGCCGCCTTCATCCCTAAAAAACATATGTGTAATTGAGGTCAAGGTCACCGCGCGCGGCTTTAGCATAGATCTCGCGCACGCACACGAGAGCCGTGCTCGCGCCGCGGCGCCCTGAAAAATATAACATTGCCGCAAAACTCCTCCCACGCCACACTAGAAATAAACCAGACGCGTTGCTGGTAACACTACACCCGTAACATTGAAACGAGGGGGAAAAAATCACGATATTTTCGCCACAGCTAACAGCCGTTCTAATTATAAAGCGTCCAATGCTAATTGTGATGTTATAGTCGTACCTGAGCGCGGGGCGGTCGGTAAAGGTATCACAAGAACACAATCACAGTCACACACTTCACTCGAGCGAGTGGTCGAAGGTCGAAAATGCGCTGGAGCGAGCGAGGTGGTCGCGTCCGCGTCTTCCAAGCGACTGCTCCTCTCCTGGCCCTGTACACTTCGCCCGCTAAACATAGCACACCCGCACACACGATGATTTTTAGAGGATAACGCCATTTCACCAGTGACGTGTTGTGTTATCTACCGGGGAACTCGGGACAGCTCTCGTCCGGTCGGCAAGGTCGACAAACAAACCTTGAAAGATCCTTGATTACGCCAGACGGTCGCATCAGATCCACTTCTGTGATGGTATGCGAGATGCCTCTGTTCATTAACAGGTAACCGTTGTCCATTAATTTAACTGATATATCAACTCGGTGACATGCCAAATCTTCGATAAGCGTGTCATCAATATGTACGATATTTTGATTGGACAGTGTTCAAATTGAAAGGCTTGGCCCTACGCGACAAACGTTTTTGTTGGAGATTCTAGAATTTGTCTATTGATTAAGGGTAAAAAGTTAGTAACATTAAAAAAAGATTTACGATACAATCGTTTAGTCATAACTTTGTTTGTATGTTATAGAGTTGTTTACCTGTTTTCAGAGTATTGTTATCATGTCACTTGCCACTAGTTCATATGCTAACGGGAGCGTTTATATAAACCAAACAAGTTAATAGCTTTTGCTACATGTTGCTGTAATTTGATGATACCCATGCGATGCAAGAATTAAAATATGACAAAATTAAAGATTGTATGATACTGAGGCTAAAATTTCGTAGAGTAGCATTAATATGCCTGAAAATTAACAGTTTCGTTAATATACTATGTCTCAAAAACAGGAAGATAACAAACATCCACTACTTCTAATTGTTGAAACATATCGTAATCCTATAGGATTAAATTGGTACAAAGGAATCAGAGAAGCATTCACCGCTATAACATTATTTCTGGGTTTGACTCAGTGATGACGAGCACAAGCGATGCGTAGGTCTTATCCTATATACTGCCCAAATGTCTGACTAAATAGTCATCGATCTTACTTTTTCCAGAAGTATTTAGATAAACTGTTATATTAGTTTAGTATGACGTAAAGAGAAACTGTCTACACTCTCTGAAGCGTCATCATCTCTGTTGTATCGTCATTCTACTCCAACAGTTTGGGCACTATACAAATTTATTTGAAAATTGGCACATAGCGTGCAATAATAGCGTGCAACTGATTGCCACGATGTTATAGCAAATGCTCGATACTATTACCTAGACATGTAAAAAAAAGAAAACTGGCCGTCAAGTGCCAAAAAACGACACGCTTCAGGAAATCGATAAATATATTTTTAGTAAGCCGTTGTACTTTTTTATGGTTCAAGATATTTACTAAGTGATTAACCGATTTTATACGACTAATGACTGTTAATTATCAATTATTTATTAGTTTAATGTAGGAAATATACGGTAAATAAAGTAGAATATATATCTTCTATACATAAAGTAAAAATGAAAATTTGCCATGTCGGTATATTAAAAAAATAATACGAGGTTATTTAATAACAGGAGTGGAAGCCATGATATATCCTTTTAGAATTTTTGTCTGTCTGTCTGTATGTTCTACGCGTATCACGCAAAAACTACTACATAAAATTGTACTCAGTTTTCACAGTTGTGTGGCTTTAAGTATAACTTAACAACTGATATATGCTTCATCTTTATATTTTATGCTTAAGGGGGTAAATTACAGGCTATAAGTTTATATGGAAAGCGCGTCAATTTAAAGGAAATTGCATTGAATTCTGCACATGGGTTCCTTAATGAGTTATGGAATAGCAAATCATTGCAGCCTTGTAAAGAATCCATGTGTACAATTTGTACAATCACATCTCTTACATCTCCTTATTCACCTCCTTGGGGAGTGATATAAAATAGTATTCTACGCGGACAAAAGCTAGTAGTTATGCATCCAAGCCGCTTCGGAATCCATTATTATTTTGCAATACTATCGCTCTAATACTGACTGTGCGTTAAACGTTGGTTTTGCAACCGGTCTATTGAGAGCAAATGTTGAGCACATCTGGTTTTTTGTAAGGATGAGATAAAAGAGAATATGGTTTTCAAACATCAGTACATAATACTGTATTCAGTTCTGAAGCATTATATTATTATATTACTTGCATAATATGCAATAAACAAACAAGTTTAGGTTTACAAACAATACAAAGTTACAAACTGTCGACAACATTTTTTTAAGTTCGTTCGTATACTCAAATTCGATAACAACGATAAAGTAAGCTGAATGTAGAAATCATTGAATACTCAAATATGCTTAACAATTTTTAATTTATCTAACTGAAAAAAGTTCTTTAAATATTTCAGTATTATTTAATCGTTTATCAAAAAAGTAAATTGAAATTGAAAACAAATGTATAAAAAAATATATATTGAACAAATAATACATAATAATATATGAAACATATTATTTTAAGAGTTTCTGAAGGTTGTGTTTTGGCCTGCCAAAGACACTACATCGTTCCTATATAGGGTCTTGGTGCAGCACTCGTTTATTGACTGACGCTGCGCCGGAGGTGGGACTGCAGCGCCACTGCATATACAACTGATCTATTACGACTCACGAATGTAATGATTAAATAATTTTCTATCTCTTTCTTTTTACTACTAAAGTGAAAAAAAAACAGAGATAGAGAAAGTTAGAACCAACGTATAACATTTTCGATATGCTTGTGTTAGACCCCACGCACTCTGGAAATTACATCAATGACTTTCAAATTTCGATGTATTTTTTCTCACGCTCGAAACAAAATAGAGTTTTGTTCACTGTTTTCACACAGCAAAGAACGTTTTTTTGAGCTGCTGAGGTAAAAATATTATGAAAGACATTGTTTCTCAAGCATGTTATCAATTTGGCATCACCACTCTCTTTCGTCTCCCATATTGACACACGACCATTATACAGGGTGTAAATAATACCACGACTTAGCCGCTTACCAGTGATTTTGTACATGATTCTGAGGCTCTGGGTGCAATAATCTTTCATCGCTTTGGTGGAAACTGGGTTTTCATTAGGCATAATTTTCATTCGTGTGCTTTATTGACATACTATATAACAAGTCAATTATACCAATATAATGTATCACACAAAACAATCCTGATTCATTCACTAGCTAGCCAAGTGACTATTCTTATAAACTAGTTCGAATAAATTAGGTAACCGATGTCCGCAAATAGCCGTCCGTACCGTACATGTCACATTCTCTAAAAGTCATAGACTATACGTAGAGTCACACAGTTCCACAGTTGGCAATACTCCACGCTGTAATGTAAACAGTGCTGTTTACCTCATCTGTTACGTATTTGGCATCTATGCTGTTCACGAGATATAAAATTGTATATGTACAGGTTGAGTACATAGTTTGGGAAATATTTAGTACGGTGGTCGTTAATAATGGCTTTTTGTTTGTAAGTAGTTACCTGTTACTAGAATTCTCTACTTATGCTTTAAGGCGGCCCACATTTGTATCGCTTGCCCGATCCGATCACCGGATCCTATCAAGTTCTAGAAGCTTCTTATGGCCGCCATTATGAAAAAAATAATCAATCATCGCCACCTTTTTCAATTATATTGGGGTCGGCTTACCGTCTAACGGATTTGTCTGAATATCAATATTGTACGTGAAACGACTGCCATCGGACTGTACGACCCTGTACGAGGTAATACGATACTTTTTGTTAGACTAGTGGTCAGACTTTCTTGCCTCTGACTGTTCAAATGGTAACCGGGACCGACCAAACTCTTAATATTAAACAAAATCAAAATAAAAATTCTTTATTTGCAAAATATGGGTAACAAAGGTGGTATATAGGTTAATATTACATGGTTTCTATCCATATCTTGCCTATTAAAGGCATGCAAAATTTTCGTGTCATTTTTTAAAAGTCAAATGTACAAAAACTTGGTTAAAAGTAAAACTAATAATTAATACAAACTGTTATCAATTTGGCATTACCACTTAAACATGGTCACCTATGCACGTCAAACCGAGGTTAGTTATAAAAACTGACTTGACATGGCTCGTATTGCATGTCATCTCAGAGTGAGCGGCGCAGCAGACGTACCAAAAAAATATATATTTGGATTTTTTACATTCGATTTTAATATATTAAAAAAAATCGAGCTGATTACAATAATCCTCCTCCTTTTTGGCAATCAGTTAAAATATGCGTCTATTGCCTGGCATAAATGCAAATTAACCTTAAAAGCAGATTTTTGGATGTGTTGTTGAGAAAGCTTAAAAGAGCATACCCTGAAATCGAGGTCATAGGAAAACATACTAAAACATGTCCAAAAACAGCAGTCTAAGTTAATTTGCATTTACGAATTGTTTAATTATATTGTACTAAAATATATCTCGCATATTTGAGTACAAAATAATTTTATACAAAACATTCAAAAGAAAGTCAAAAACATCATAATAAAATGTTGTACCCATTATTCTTTACACTTCTTTCTTTTAACGTAGCAATATTTTCGTAGAGCCTCTACGCTACTGCTACGATTAGGTCGTCTACGCATCTACGCGTTTCAATTTATTTGTAGGGTCGTTGATAAAGGCTGATGGGCGTTTTGGTACTTATGTCCTATCGAAATTAATTCACCAAAATTTGATAGCTCTTTTTGAGACTATAAAAACTACTAGACTGCCTCGTTGGTCTAGTGGTTAGCGCATGCGTTCCGTTAGGAATTTCTCAATAGTAGCACAGAGTTGAAATTGTACCCGGTGGATGTCGATAGGCTCACTACCCTATCCCATGGCACCTAAAACATAATAGGTGAAATTTGAGTGTTCTTACTTGTTTTCTCTACTTTGGTGATGAAAAATATCAAAAATAATTATAATTATACCATATTTACAATATGTGTACTTAGTAGGATTAAGGAAGGGTGTGGCAGAGGTGTACAATAGCCACATTTCACCTGTTATGTTTTTTTGTTCATCACACGGGGTAGGAGATGAGCTGCTATTGTGAATTTCCTGACGGAAAGTTCACAAATAATACATTGCCCGACCCGGGAATCGAACCCGAAACCTCGCGATGAGAGGCGCATACGCTAACCACTATACCATCGAGGCGGTTATAAATAAGTATACACGAAATAGTCTGAATCTGAATAAAATATTTTCTATTCATGTATTGAAGGCCTTACATTACATTTCCAGGACTAATTATCATCTGTACCTCAAATTGAAGTACCGTAAAAAACTCCACTATAGTAAATACTCTACCTATTTCAATATAATGAAAGTAGAATTTTTTTATGTTGCTGATCTTTGCATTTTATATTATTCAGGAGTCAATAGAACGAAGCATTTTCTGAATTCCACGCCAGGGTCAAACTTGGCATGTGATTTACGAGGCTGTATTCAAGGTAATATATTTATTCGCTGTTCATATTTTTATTTGTAAAGATGTGTTTTATAAATAGTCATGTGAGCGTTGTTATGCTTTTATTCTCGTGTGAAAAAAAATATAGGAAAGTTAGCATCCCCACTTTATTTCTGTAATCTAAGAGTGTCCCAAGCGTATTTTCCAGTTTTAGGATAGGAGCCAATCCTACCATTACAACGCAAAATCATAGCTTCAAAAAAGCAAATAATAGCAACGAATCCATAGCTGAATACAGTGATCTCATTCGTTCCTCTTGTAACTATTTATGAGGTTGAAGTATAGACTTATTGAAAAAGTTATAGATTGAACAACTTTAACTAAAAAGCAATTGAAAAAATATAGGTCCGGCAGCTACGGTCGCCTCTTGCCAGGGCCCTAAATTTCTCAACTGTATGTTACGTCATTTCACGACGTCACGTTCTTTCTTTTGTAACTATCTGAAGTAGGAACAAACCAACATGGTGAAGTTACATTAAGCACAAATTTTGTAAAGAATGAACGCGTACCTTATTCCAATTTCTTTTCGACTATTTTTATAGCATTCAGCTATGCTTAGCAAATTATACGAAGAAACAGTTAAGAAAAAAACCTCAACTTTTTCAACTGTTTCTTAGAAGCTTAGAATAACTAAATAGTTTACTTTAACTACAGTTCCAATAAATATCAAAAGGGGTATGAACAATTGACTATGAGATTTTTCATAGATGCTGAGCTATCTATTCTGCGGCTATGTCAAGAAAAAAAAACTGCTGTTTTATATTAAAAATAATAATACTTTTATTTGAAAGCCGGCTATTTAAAAGATAAAAAACGTAAATATCATATGAAAACAACGTTAAGCATCCAATGATTGTTCATGTTTAATAGAAAATCATTGTGTTTACTAAATCCCGCTTAATTCATGTCTCATATTATTAAATAATCGTCATACACTAAACTAGGATGAATTATTTTAATATGTTAAATTCTTGATACAGGTTTGTGGCGATACAGTTTTAATATCGGCAATTCTTAATGCAACGAGATGACAATAATAGGCTCCAATACTCATTTATATTTTCTTGGAGAGTATGCAGCTTCTGGCTGCATTTGGCTGGCTGTTAAAATCCAAAAAAAAACACATTGAGGATCGATCAATCGAAACATTCAAAAATAGTTTATTATTACGTAGCCTACTCTCTATCACGTGCCTATAGCAGCGATCTATCTAGACTAGAATTTCAAGCGCTTCTATCGCAGTCAGCTGATTTACGTATCAATTTGTCATTTCGCGAGCTCGAACGTTCTAATATTATCATGTTTAAAGGCGAAATAGTGTGATTGCCCTCGATATGAGCGCCGAATTGACAGCAGTCACGCCCCGAGATATGGCGGCATCCGAACTATTCTAGTTTTTGGCTGATTGCCTAACGCCCAGCCTGTCGGCGCCCGGCTATCCTCAAGCTTTCAACTCTTATGGAATACACATATCGATTGTTTGAGCTAAATCGCTTATAAACAGAAATAACTGACTCACAGATGCTAAAACATCGGGGCATCCGACCTCATCAAAACTTTTTTTTTTTTGAATTTCATGTAAATAAATCTAGTATTAATACTCAAAATACAGTCAGAGCGAAAGTAACAAGTTGATAATAATATTTACGGAGTTTAAGTTACAGCTAGTGCCATCTAGTGAATGTTCTAACAAAAACTAAAACTAGTCGGCATTAGATTAAGAGGATCGATCAAAACGTAGGTAATACGTAAACTGAAACACAGATGGCGTCGTGAAGCATTTTTTGTCTTAAAGCTTAAAACTAGATGGCGTTCACAACATTATTTTATGAAAATCTTACAACCATAGATGTCACTAGTGTCGATAGGATATTTTTAAAACTTTCCTCCGATGCAAAACAGTTTATCTTTGAAAACGAGGGTTTATCAAATTCTTATCATTGATGAGAAGATACTGTGCCCTTCATTTTACATCATGAGGCTGGTTTATTGCGGTAATACGCCGGATGCGTATGTGAGGTGAACTCTAAAGAGCATGGAACAATTTTACAGTTCGTATTGCTTCATGCAACACCTATAAAGCTGGCTCTCGTGCTTAATGCAATATTAACTATGATGTACATACCTGGAAGTAGTGCTTCACAACTGGGTCGTTGATGAGGAGATGTTGTGCTCTAGGTTCGTCGCGGCAGTACGCTACGTGCTTGTCGAACTCTCGCTCCATGCGCAGAAGAGCTCTCCCTAACATCTTCGGCTCGCTTGCGTAGTACTTTATGCCTTCGAGGAGGACGCTACAACAAATAGGTTCCGATAAGTATTGAAGATCATTCTACATAAAATAAGATTTAAATGGAATGTATTCTGTCACTGCAGGGATTAACTGGCCAATGCTAAAGGGCTAACCCCTTATCACTCTTACTAGGACATAACCTTGATGGTAGTGGTGGCGAAAAGCTCTCCACTCATCTAGCCGGTGCAAAACAAACGATCTCACACCATTAAACCCTCTGCTGATTAAAAGAACACTCAGTGGGCTGCCAAAGCAGAATTCGCCACGGAATATCGTTTTCCACCAGGATATTCGCTGCATTTGATTACTTCGCAACGATGACTTCAGGCCCAGAGTGCATCGTCCCTTCAGCTGCCGTTGGTGTACCAGCATTTTGTTGGGCACGCGGCGAATATATTTAAAAATGGCTAGTATCTAAACTATATGATACAGGCAATTTTTCAATGAAGACTGAATACCCACGTGTTATGGAACTCGCAGATTTGCCTGAAGTTGGAGAACAACAGCTCGCGGTTGTCGAAAACAGGCTTGGGCGCTGTGTTCTTGTCGATGGGTTTCATGTAGCGGGACACCACCTGCTGCATGTCGCGCCCAAACTCCTCTTCCGTCTCAACCAGCTCCCGCACCACGGCTCTGGAGAAGATCAAATAATTAAAGAAGAATCGAATAACGAACACACATCACAACGTCTCTATATCACCCATAAGAGTGTGGCTGACGTGAATAACAATCACATATCAGCAGTTATAGTTATAGGTGAGCCTATTACTGTCTGCCAGTCAGAATCTGAACCTCAGCCTCAGCATATAAATTTACAAAAATCTGATTTCAGATTCGGTAATACGAAGTATAATGGTGTTTCTTAGTAAGTGCTAGAAGAATATTAACTTATTTTTCAGTATGTATGATAGATAGGTTGGTATTTTTGACGACTTCATAATAAGTTCCAATGTGAAGGTTAAAAAGAACCGTACATCAGCAAAACTGTTTCAAAATACAAAAACGAATAGTTCCTCGAAATTCGATAATTTAATATGCTTCCTCGTGTTGCCCGTGGGAAGAAGAGATCAAACCACTCCATCCAAGATCAATAGCAAGATATTTCCATCGTCACGGCATAAGTGACGTCATAGCAAGACCAATGATAAACATTATCATAAATTTGTCAGTGTTTTCCTAGGACTGACTCAGTGGAAGAACATGCAGGAATGATGCCAAGAGGTAAAGGCGTGGGAGACGCTATTATAAAAAGGTGGCTACAAAGTTGGGCAGGTCGTGGGTTCCAAGGTTCAGAAGATGACCCCATAAATTGTTACGTTTTATAAAGAACGTGAGCTCGGTCAGCTACAGTGACATGAACGTGATTTTCGTAAAATAAAGAACATTTAAAGTACAGTACAGGTGAGCAGAGTAGAAATTTTTAACTTTATTGTTTGGAGCAAAGCGCAAAATTTAATCAAAATAAATAACGTCAAAATAGCGGTAATAGATACTTTAAGATTTAATTTTAAGCAAGTGATCTTGCAGTTTTCATAAATTTGAAATTTAATATGAATTCTTAAGATTGCATTGCACTAGAGGTCACAATTTGAATATGTCTTTGACCAGAAAATGCAGCTAATAATTTACCAGGAAACAGGCATAGTAAACCTAAATAGACGATCATTTCAGACCTAAATAATTTTCTGCCATATGACAATTTTCTATAGCCAAACATAAGGAAGTTTGATGTACAGTAGAATGATGTCAAAGTCGACAGTTAAGAAGCGCCAAATCACCTGGAACTTGGCAGGTTTGACTTAACATCTGGTAGATATTATGTGCTGGCATGTACACACGGCTACCTATACATTGCCGGTATTAGCTGGTCTCGCATTGGACAGGTAACTTATGCAACGCAAGACGATCTAACACTGGAAATGTATAGGTTGATCGGAAGCCGTCTGGGCGTGCATCAAGACAAGTTGAAATAATTGGATGTCGACATGATTCATCGATTTGAGCGGACGTGCACTACAGTGAGTTATTACGACCTGTTTATTACATGACTTTATGTCCAGTAAGAATCGTAATGCTGTTAAGATATTCAAAAACATAGATGGAAGAGCTGTTGACAAAGTTATGGACTCATAAAAGTATTTACCCGATGCTGTTGCAGTAGATGAAAGACGTGTGTATTTTAGGTGAATATCATTATTAGGTAGGATTTTATTCCTTTTATCAAAAAAAGAGTCAAATACATGATTACTAGATCTGTCTTCTTCATTAATATTATGGGATGCATGAAAGGAGCCTCCCCGAGTGACGTACACAACGATTCCCTACGTCCGGCGCACCCTGGGCAATTCGCGAGTTCTCCAAAGCGAATTAGCTAATCCTTTCACCACGATGACGAGTCAAAATAAAATTTGACTCAACCATCGACACGACGAAGAAGAATTAATATTATGAAGAGGAAAGAAATATCTCAATTACGAAAACTATGCCGTACAAAACAAAAAATCTTTCCTATCTTGATTAACTAATAATTGAGTTAATAAAGAGATAATTGGTTTAGAAATAGTAGTAGACCCTAAACGTCTACTTTTTATAGACGTAAGTACACCGTGGACAGAGCCACGGGCAGGAGGTAGTATAAAAATAATAAGATAAAGAAAAGAAATGTAAAAAAATATAGGACAAAACAAAAAAGAAACAAATTTTGTATGAATATAGGAAATACAGAGAAATAAAGTAAATACAGTCTGTACCAATAGACCAGCAGCTCAGCATAATGCTAAGCGACCGCAATTAAATACAGTCACCGCTAACGCTGATTTTTAGCTGCAGACCACGAGTGCCATACGCTCAAAAGTACTGAAAATAAATTTAATAATAATAAATGTTCATTGAATTTAAGAAAATAAAAAAAAATAAAGGATACACCATATAAATAAATAAACGCTCTGTTTACAAATTTAAAAATAATATATTAATTAAAAAAAATAAAATTAATAAATAGGTAAGTAGGTACATAATAATTAATTACTTTTTAAATGATTTAAATATAAAATTGCTAAATAATAATGTTATCATTTATGTTAAATATTAAATAGAAAATATAAACCAAAAATACGATCTCACTAATTTCTTATTTGTTTCATAAATAAATTGGTATTATATAAAACGAATATAAAAGCAAATTGATTTCATTTAAAATATGTTTTAAAAAAAATGATTTCATTATATATGTATTAAACTTGTAAAAAATTAAAATGTTACGAGACAAGACGGAAATAAAATCTCGAATGTTCTGAATCCATAGAAAAATCTTTATACTAGCCAAGCCAGCCAATGTTCATTACAGACTGAACTTAATCTAGTTACGAAATTTTATCTCTATGTAGGTTGTTTGGCAAGCATTTTGAATGATATCATAAGTATATAACAATACGGATATATTTATAGAATACATAATAACAAAAAAAAATATCGCTGCTAATCCATATTTAAGATCTCGATCACATCTCGATGTTAGAACCGAATGCTCATATTTACAAATCACGTCTGGTTTTGTCAAATTAACAGAAATTGTTGACAATTTGGCTCCTTTTGGCTTTATATTTATTGAGAACATATCTCAGTTGTGTTCGACGTACAGTTTACATTTATCAGGTATATTAGGCATAACACGTATAAGTGCAGGCAACAATCCAAGTACATTAATAATGAAAGGGCTTCTGTTGAAATTATTATTAATGTATTTGTTCAATAACTACATGGCATTGAAATTATAAATAAGTTACTGATTGGTACTTTGCTCTTTGCTCACCATAATTTGGTAATTCAACGTGGTGTTGAGATCCAATTTTATCAAAAACTACGGCACTCATATTTAGACACCAATTAAATTAGTTATCCGTAGAATTTAAATGAGTTTGCACTTTATCTAAGAACTTCTTTGAAAATGAAGACGATTAAACAAGACTGTCAATAAGCAAAGACATTGAACAAATGAAACAAAGCTTCTTAAATAATACCACATGCAAAGACACGATATCTAATTATGGTACACAGCACACATGTTGTCAAGACAACGCGTTGTCTTATGAACATGTGTTGGTGTATTTTTTACATTGCAACGTAACAAGATGTTTGCAGATAAAAATAAAGGAATCAATTAAGTATCGCGAAGGTTTGTTGACGCGGAAGCCGACTCCTTCAAAGATACGACCCATGTTGATAACTTAACGCCTCGTCCTGAATAACTTCAACGTATTTCAGGAAATATTCATGAATTTGCTACGTTACGTATCTTCACGACGTATTTATAGCAACCGCGTGAATTAATTTTTGGTTAAATGAAAGATAAGCCTTATGAGTGGCCCTGATGTGTGGTTGTTTTTTATCTGAAGTAGGTAATGAGGAAGTAAGAAAGTGTTGCAGTGACAAAAATATAATCAGATACCGATTTAAAATATCCAGTTCTCAAAAAGTTCTTGTCCTGAGTTACCTACAACAGTTCCAGCGGTTTATTTATAAAAACGCTTATTCAGAAGTTAAGCAGAAACAATTTGACCATTTCTAATCGTCGCCATTGCACCTTACATTTTTGCCACAGTTCAAGTCAAGCCTATGTTTCATTATACAGGGTGGATGCGACATAGCGACATTTATTGAAACCACAGCTTCTATACATGGCCAGTATGCATTTCCACCGGATAAAAAATTCTCTGGCGAAAAAAAAAATCCACGTCTTCCGAACAAATTGCACGATCGCAATGTTCAAATTGTTCGGAGAACGTAATTTTTTTTTTTCGCCAGAGAATTTTTATCCGGTGGAAATTGATACTTACCATGTATAGAAGCTGTGGTTTCAATAAATGTCGCTATGTCGCATCCACCCTGTATATGTCTTCACGGATCTAACAAAGTCTAAACATTGAAACCGACGAAACAACGCTTTTAAATTTTCTCGTTTTCAAATAGGCCAATTCTTCCATAGTTCACAGATCGAACCCTGTGACCCAGCATTCTGGCTCCAGCTTAATCAGGTCATGTACCAAAAAACAGATAACTCCATAACGAAAATCTGTAAAATTTACAGTACTTTAGACAAAATAATCATGTTGCGGTGTTTTAGCCACTCTATCAATAGATACTTTAGTCAAAATTAACAGTGTTGAAGACATTTTATTATGACAAGACAATCTAAAACCGCAGTTGCCCAATTCTAATTTTCTGGGACCTTTGCTATCTATTACCTTGAACCAACCTTACCACCATAGCAGAAGAATCTAGAACAAACTGATTTGCTTTCACTCTTTAATCTATAAACCTAAATAAATAACACTTTGTAAGTGTAACGCATTGCTGATTTTTCAACAGGTATTTAAAATACATCGTTTCTCAAGTACAAGGTCGTTTTGAAATAAGATTTTGCTAACTCTGCTTGACCTTAGTAATGTCATGAGAAAGGACAAGGTTGCATTTCAAATAATATAATTAGAAAACTGAAATAAATGTGTCAGTAAGTAGTACAAATTGTGCAAAATGTATTTTGCAGAAATGGAATCATCATATTTTTTTTTGTTTAGTTTCAATGTTGTTAAAAGATTTACATCAAACAGAAGCATGTTAACATTCTTAAAGTATCTAAGTCAATTTTTTTTTATAAGATCTAGATTTTCAGGTTCAACGAACGACATCAAAACACAAACAAAAAGCTTGTCAGATTCACATAAAAAAAATCGATCCGATTTCTTCAGACGAACGAAAGAATAAAACATCAATGTGGCTCACCTTTCAAACGGCTAACTTTCTTTTGATGATTCACGTGTTGAAACATTTCTCTGATTTGTGTTCATGTCAATTTGTGAAACTCTCGCGTTTCGGGGTTTAAGAACTTTATCGGACGTCAATGCTTGGCTAAATTTATACGTGATCCCACCCGCATTTTGGATTGATGTTTCAGAAAATATCAACGCCAAGTTGAAGACACATGCGCGTAAATCAGACTTGAAAAGAAGACTTAATTATAAAATCTCGATAATAATTTACATCAACGGAATCTTTAAAGTAAGAGGTATTAACTTTAGTTCAAATAAAGCTCATTTGTTTTGCATAGTTTCTATGATCAATATATGACTGTACCAATGTGGATAATAAATAGTTACTTACTGTCTTCTAGCAGACAATGCATTCTGGTCCCTCTCAGCGGTCTGTTTCTCCTGCAGCACGTTCGACGGCACGTATCCCTGCCTTGTTTGCAGCTCGCCGCCTTTCACGTCTTCTATCACTCGTACCAGCCATCTGGAAACAGGAAAGTTGAAATTGTTTAGCTAGGATTAGGAGTGATTCTTATGAAATATATTTTTGGTTTGAATTTACCTATAAAAAAAAATCATCTTGATTTAAGACAAAGTTTTACATGT
This sequence comes from Hypena proboscidalis, assembly GCA_905147285.1. Lineage (NCBI taxonomy): Eukaryota > Metazoa > Arthropoda > Insecta > Lepidoptera > Erebidae > Hypena > Hypena proboscidalis. The sequence continues at coordinate 1,568,634 of LR990127.1, forward strand.
ATATTTTGTAAGTATGTGATTTTTAACATTTACAAAGTTTGTGGATAGATTTTGTCATAGACGATTTCGTCTTTTTTCCAGCGTTGCAAAACATAAGAGATCGTTTGTTAAAATAGATCGGTTGTTTTTGTATCTGTACTCAGAAAAGATTTTTGAACTAAGCTACGGCGATTTATGGTTGTTTGCAAAGATTCAGAATATTTACGTCTGTTTTATCATCTCCTACTTCCATAGCTTTTAGTTTTCATTATATTGACCTAGGTCATCGTCTTACATCCCGTTTGACCAAGAATTTCATTTTAAATTTTCCATTAGTTTTTTCAAAAATATCTATGACTAGTTGTGCTTATTTCTCGGTCTGCTGTCAATCTTCCTGATGTAGTGACGTGACGTCAACGGCCATCAGTTCGTTAGCCCGGTGTACGCTCTTCGTTTGGATTTTTAGCGCAATCTGATGCAGCATGATGCCGTGTATCAAAATTGTGACGTGTGAGTGACATGCTTTTGATACTCGGTTTTAACGCAAGGTGTCTTTACAAACGGTATATATTTTGTACTTTTATATCCTTGATGTGAGCATCGTCTAGTAGTCTTTATTATGAGATGGTGAAAAGTTGAAAGAATCCAAGATTTCCACGAACTTCATTGTGCTTCTTGATAAAAATCTGTTTACCGTCGAACACTGTAGAATTCAGAATAGTAATATAAATGTGCAATTAAATTTAGTTTGGTAATTAAAAGGAGACAAAGCTAAAATAAGAGCTTTTCTTAATAAAATGGCATCATAATCAAAAATCAAACGGTTGAATGGTCAGTACATTAAATGAAATAAAACATTGCATAATAATTATGTTTTGACACAAAGATTGCCACAATGTAAAAAATGTCGTTGCGACATCATTAAACGGAGTAACAATTTTATTCGCAATGAATATTTGGAATAACAAATATAAAAGACAGAACAACTTGTTTCTGTAAACTTTATCACATATTTAAATAGTTATAAAATTTTGGTTGTTTTTAATATACACATTAGTTATACATACGGAAAAGATTGTATTATTTATTTCGTACAAGTGTCTTGGCAAAGGGCTCGGAATAGTTGGCTCGACAATAGGATATCCCTTAAGGCCACTTCGCAACCAGTATTTTGATAAAAAATTAATGTTAAACAGATTATAAAAGGTACAACGACTCTTGACTAAAATATACTACGATGATGTTTTGCGTATAAATTAAATGTATTAAACATAACATATCATCTCGCCTAAATTACCCAGAAGGATGTGGCAGAGGTGAACAACACCCACATTTCACCTGTTATGTTTTAGACTCATGGGTGATAGGCTCAACCCCTAGGTGAGCCATCCACCTTCCTACTCCCTACTGCTATTGTGAATTGCCTGGCGGTAAGTTCAAAAATAACACTTTGCACGATCCAGGGATCGAACCTGAGTCCTCACGGCGAGAGACGCATACGCTAACCACTATAACATCGAGGCAGTAATTAAATGTAATATGTTTTTTTAATATTCTGCTAATAATCTAATAGTTTATCTAGGTGAGCCTTTTTTATCTTTGTATTAATTAAATTAGGTGTGGAGATAGCTGCTAGCGGTGTACAGGTATCTTGGTCGATAAACCACAGTGAATTCGCAGATACAAGCATAAGATAGTATACCTACCATAATATATGTTATTTTCAGTATTTTTATAGCTCATTAAAAATTATATCAGCCAGTATTTATTTAGAAGCCGATTAATTCCACGAAATAAATAAAATAGCATCCATTATTTACATCGTTGGGTAATCTATAAAATAAATTGCTCGGAAAATTTCTCACTTTCCTGTGTTCTTACAAATGGCCGATCTCATTTTGTGGACAAAAAGCTTTTAATCTAGGTAACCGTGATTTGGCTCACATACGACTCATATATGTCGTCTTAATCATAATCTGAGGTTTTTTTGCCTCATTAGCTGGCTCAAGAGCTTATTTATTGATAAATTGGCAATTACTTGGATGGAATAACAGCTATTAAAGTGTTACAGGTTAATATGTTGTGTAGTTAATAAAAATTAATAAAAAACATTGCAAAAAAATACAACGAAATTTTCTTTTTAGATCGAATGTTCGATATGCAAAGTCTATTATTATTTTTAGGTCCAAATTATAGTGTTAATTCTCAGGTTAATATGTCTAATTTATTAAGTAAACACATAATAAGAAAACTGACTCAATTACTTTAAAAAAATATGCTTTAAGTTTTTATTTCTGACATAGTAATGTCAAGCTCAATTAAAAAGATATAAAATCCTATAGCATGTTTTAAAAATAATACTTTTATATCGCTCGTAAAAATATAACATCACATTTAAATCCACGTGACTGATAAGCCGCAGTGTGCTCTGCCTTTTTATTTTTTATTACCTAGTATAATTAGTAGAAGGGTTGGAGAAGGATAGGGCGAGACAGGGAAGAATGGAAGAATCTGGAGGAGGCCTATGTCATGGGAGAACCTGACTTACCGATGTCTTAGTAAAGAAACAAAATTTAATGTAATCAAGAAATATTATTGTTAAGTCAGAGTAATAAAGGCTATTTTTACCCGACTGCGTCAGAAGGAGGGTTATGTTTTTCGAGCGTATGTATGTATGTATGTATGTATGTATGTATGTCTATTTCTTTGGCACGCCGTACAGCCCAAACGGCTAGACGGATTTTGACAAATGAGGTGTCGTTGAATTCGTCGAAACAGTGATAGTGACATAGGCTATATAAATTTTCAAAATGGCGCCGGCAAATGAAAAAAAAAAAGGGGGGGGATTAATGGATTTTCTTTTCATCATAGTAATATGGGTATCAAATAAAAGGCCATGAAAAGACCATTTTAAAAATATATACTTTTTATCACATTTATATTACTGATTAAACACAATTTACCAATTTATATATCGGCACGCTCGCGCGCCCGAAGTGTGTGGAAGTTAGTTTGTATGTTCGCTCACGCTAATCTTGGAAACTGCCGGTCAAATTTGAATAATTGTTTTTGCATTTGATAGTTTAACTCACGATTAAGGCTCATTGATCTCAAAAAAATTTGATTTCTACAAATTAATAGATATAAAAAAACATGTCGGTTAAAAGAACTAAAAAGAGGGAAATAAAAAAATAATTATTAAAAAAACAAAAAACCCGACTGCTTAAAAAAAAGAACTGAAAAGATAAAAACAAGTATAGCATTATCTACATTAAATTCATTAACAACAAATGAAATATGTCAAACTAAATTCTATATGATGTTGCAGGCGGGGACAAACAATACTTTGTTACTACTATATAACTTCGTTTGTCACAGCCTGCAACATCATAAAGAATTTAGTTTGACATATTTCATTTGTTGTTAATGAATTTAATGTAGATAATGCTATACTTGTTTTTATCTTTTCAGTTCTTTTTTTTTAACAGTCGGGTTTTTTGTTTTTTTATTATTTATTTTATTTTATTATTTGTATGTAACATTTCAACAAATAAAAAAAGATTTTTTGAATGAAAACATGTAAGGAACACTATGAACAGGCTTGAAATAAATTTTCACCAAACACTCCTCCCGCTTCTGCTGTTTCAGATATATCTTTTTTTTTCTTATACTACACCCACAGTGAACGAACGTGTAGTCCACCTGATGGTAAGTGTAGTACAGCCCATGGACATCAACAATTCACAAAAGCAGATTATAGATGCGTCGTTGCAGCTGAGGACTACGGTGTTATGCCTCATATGCCAGTAATTTCAGGGACTGATCTCACCACCATACCGGAACACAGTAATGGCAGCACTATCTACTATTTGGAGGCAGGTTAAAGGTGAGACGGTGGTGCTGCCGCCCTCAAGCTCATTCACAAGAGCTCTACCACCAGATCATCTTGATATACAAAATAAAATTGTAGTAAACACTATAACAAACAAATAGTAGAATAATCAAATAAATAGTTCCCCACCATCATAATATATTTGTTAATAAGTGGCAGTTTTTTTTCGGAATTCGTAATTCTGATATTTTCGTAAATTACCTAACTAAAAATAACCTAATAATATTTAACAACTATGCGTTTATTTGGCAAAACTGCTAATGATTTGATTTTTCGTTATCGTACTGGTTTAATCAATTGCTTTGCTCATTAGACTAACATTCGCTACGCTGAAATTAAATAAAAATCAATTAATTAAAGAATAGCTTTATTGTTTTTACTTCACAAAGCACTTAAAATCGTCATACAAACATTTGTTAGAGCTTACTCACTAGTGAATTTAAGTGATACAAATCCTAGACTTCGCAAGCTCATAATTAAAACCACACATAAACGAAATATCAAACTTTCCTCACTAGTTCCATTAATAACTTATAATAGGCATTTTTGTCCTCAACATTATTCCTTCCTTTTTTGATTTCTTATTTTATTCCATCTCTATTTGCTTTCAAGTTATAGGTAATATATATATACAGGGTGTATTTTTGAAACGGGGCAGTAAGGGCAAGTACCTTAACCGTTGCAGTTACAGCAAAACGTTCTTAAAAGACCTTCCCTAACTTTTTGGGACATTTTGAACTGCATTCACAGATTTTGTAAAAAACTTACAGTTAGCAAAAAAAATGCAAAAAGTTCAATTTTTTTTTTTATGCCAATCGATTCTATTTCATGTGGGGATTAAAAAACTCTATGGGACCATTTTAGCTTTCAGTACTAGAAAAGACAGAAATCGCCAAAAACGTTTCCCATACATTTCGGCAACAGAAACGAATTTCTACGATGGTCTAACTTTTTGTTATGGCCTGGAAGTGGGTAGAATTGACTGTAAAGTAAATAAAAATAATTTTTACCCTCAAATTTCGAATTTGATTCGAAAATCTGTGTGTTATACTTAGTTTCAGCTGAGAAACTTCGTATGAGTTATTAATTAAGGATTTTCGCTAAAATGTCTTCTAATCGTGAAAAAATTGACTTATTAGAAGCGTATTTTGTCAATAATCGAAATGCGGGAGCTGCATTAGTGTGGTACCGCAATAAGTATCCGTTGCGGCATGTGCCAACACTAAAGGTTATTACAAATCTTTTGAAAAATCTGGAATTGCAGGGTTCTTTCAAAATACGCTTCTAATAAGTCAATTTTTTCACGATTAGAAGACATTTTAGCGAAAATCCTTAATTAATAACTCATACGAAGTTTCTCAGCTGAAACTAAGTATAACACACAGATTTTCGAATCAAATTCGAAATTTGAGGGTAAAAATTCTTTTTATTTACTTTACAGTCAATTCTACCCACTTCCAGGCCATAACAAAAAGTTAGACCATCGTAGAAATTCGTTTCTGTTGCCGAAATGTATGGGAAACGTTTTTGGCGATTTCTGTCTTTTCTAGTACTGAAAGCTAAAATGGTCCCATAGAGTTTTTTGATCCCCACATGAAATAGAATCGATTGGCATAAAAAAAAATTTGAACTTTTTGCATTTTTTTTTTGCTAACTGTAAGTTTTTTACAAAATCTGTGAATGCAGTTCAAAATGTCCCAAAAAGTTAGGGAAGGTCTTTTAAGAACGTTTTGCTGTAACTGCAACGGTTAAGGTACTTGCCCTTACTGCCCCGTTTCAAAAATACACCCTGTATATAGGTTTTAATATTCAGATGCATCGCGGCCGGCAACCAGCGCCTTTATATTATGGAATGCAAATATAATTTCATTTATGGAATCAGATGAAACAAGACCACCTTCAAAGTATAGTAAAGTGTGTTTTGGGGGTATTCACGATATAATAAAGATAATGTAGGCTAATTCTAAAGAACAATAAATCTGTCACCTGCCAGTGTAAAGCTCGCTTATGAACCATTTTCCTAGAACTACAACATTAAACTCAATATTTCAAAGGAATTAAAATAAAGAGCTTATAAAATAAAGTAGTTGCAATCTACTACTATTTGGATTTTTCAGGAATGAATCGATTCATCTCGGCACTCGACCGTGTGGGACACACGCCAAATCGCTAAATCATTTTTTGTAATAAAATATAGAATCTCGATACCTTTCTGGGTCGATAGCATTGTTCTACTAAATCGACTTTGACAAAAAGATGCTTAGAGAATTAAGGTTGCAATAAAAGCTAAGTATTAGTTTAAACACTTGTATTTGTTGAGACTTTCTGTGTAAGTTGCACTTAAAAAATCGTTTTATTGTCCCATGTTTAAGGTCACGGCATTTCATATTCCTAATTCAGGAAGCACGGAATTGCATACAAATTCTAGCGCCAGTGGCGCGATGGATATGGCATCGGTCTTACGATCGAGAGATTGTGGGTCGAATCCTGGTCTTTACACCACGGACGTGAACTTTCTGCTAACACAAGCAAATAAAGCTTAGCTGGAGGGAGTTAACAAGGATACTAGTAATTTGTTTTTGCAATTTACTAGTAAGTATATTTAAAAAGATAAATGAGAAAAAAATAACCATTCCTCCTCTAACATTCATATTATAATGAATTTTCTGTAGAACGCTCGTGTTTCTAAACATCTGCGATTATGAGAGAACTCACATATCGACATTCAGCTTATGGATTAAGCTTTTGATTGCAGTGAAGCGTTGTTCTTGCTAATATTTAGCCTCATTCCATGTTACTAAATAACTGCAATGGCCGTGAGTTTATTACATGTAAGAGCAATATAAATGAGGGCCATCACGGTAAATATTTATTGCTGTGGTCTGGCCATTGCATGGTTGAGTATGATCGACGTGTATTTAGATACTAGTACTTATGGAATTGAAAATGTCGTATATAATATTATTTTGTATGAAGGTTGGTAATGATTTTCGAGTAAAAGTGATTTGTTGATCGAGCTCAGCGCCCGATAACCAGCTACTGCGTCTTACAATTAATATATTATTAATCTTTAGTGGTGACAAGCCTTTATTCATATCAACTTATGTACATAAAACCGGCTAAGTGCGTGTTGGAGCCACACGCAATAGGATTCCGTAGTTAGTCATTACAGCATAATATGTTGGACCTAAAAATGATATACCATGCATAATATCGAAGTTTTTAGCATTATTTACGAACTATTTTATTAGTTTTATATACCAAGTAACAAAATTTATCAATTTCATATTACTCTTGAAGTAATAAAATTAACGACGCCGTTATAACCGGATTATTTTTTTAGAGAAGGGGAGGGTGAAGGGCAGATAACTGACTACAAGGCGCGTAACATAGGCTACTTTTTATTGATGTACCTTCCACGCAGACGAAACCGCGGGAGAAAGTTAGTTTATTTGTTTGTTTGTTAGCGCTAATCTCAAAAACTACCGATCAGATTGAATCTTTTTTTTGTGTTTGATAGTCTAACCATTAATAAAAGTTTTTTGAAATTTAATATTACGCTATACTTCACGGGTGCGAAGGAATAATAGGTTTAACGTGGGTCGAAGCGTGGGAGCGGCAACTACTTAATATAACGAATTTAATGTGGACGAAGTCGCGAGAAAAAGCTAGTTATTATATTATAAACCTTTATTATCTAAATCCTAGAAACTTTCCAGTCCAATGACCTCGCAGCAATGACGTCACAGCACCATGTAATGAAAACCCAGCAGGATGCAGTGTTATGACTTATGATGCAGTACTGTGTACATTGCGCAATGGAGACCGTACGGTGGCTTATTTCTGGCCACGGTGTTGTAACTCAGTACTTTGACGTTTAATACTTTGATGTATGGCATTCATAGAGAGGATGGGAATGAAGATTGATGGAAGCCCTTGAAAATTGACGGGGTATTAGGGTCGATGAACCCTATTTTTTTTCTGTTTACATGATTTATAACACGTAGTTTTAGGGAGTATAAAATTAAATGATGTTACAGATTAACGAAATAATTAACTAATAGGTAGTATCCTAAAATCTAATTTAAATAAGCTTCTGCCTCATTGGTATCGTGGTAAGCGTAAGCGTATACGGCTTCTGACCGCGAGGGCTTGGGTACGATTTCTGGCTGGAAAAAAGTGTGTTAATGATGTTTCCGTCCAGTGACATGTATACGTTAAAAAAATGTCAATAACATAATTGGAAATGTGTGCGGTCTTCTTCTTCTTCTTCTTCTTCAGCTCACGTGTGATATGGTACTTTTTAGGAATATTGAAAACAATGTTATAAGTTTCAAACATATGATTCCAGCTGAAAATGTTTTTATATACCCAAAATACTGCGATTTGCGCCATTTCTCATTTTTCAATAAAATGCTAATACAATTCTACCTGTCAGTTACGGTAAAGAAACTAATGTACCTAAAAGACTAAGGTATCTCAAATAATGTATAATCGATTTCCTAAATCAGTTTTTAATAAACAGGCAACTTTGACGTTTTATATAAAAAGCAGTTCAAGTCTCCTGGACTCCCCCAATATTACTAAAAAGAGAGCGCGGCATAATATGAAAAAAAACTATCTAATCTAAATTATGCATTTATCAAATTTACCGCCAAAATTACAAGATAAAAACTAAATTGTGAGAAAAATAAACTGCTCCTAAATATTCTAATATTCTTTTGAAATAGAACTCGATCAATGAATGAGTGACGTGTTTTGGATTATAAAAAGTTAGGTGTGGTCCAACACAAAAAAAAACAAAAAAAAGTTATACACTTTGACTTGAAAACTCGACGAATGAAAAATAAAATGGTATGATTATTTCAAATGCGGTGACAACGACGTGGTGACACTTAATTAGGATTTGTTGATTTCTTAAGCTTGCTTCCTTATTTAAAAATATCGTGGATGGAAGCATTGACATCGTGGACTTCGGGTCTGCGCTCAAAAGTGAAACTTCGAACTGAACGCTAAAAAGTCCACTATATCTGCGCCAGTCTTTATTTTGACAACTAACGTGACGTTAAAATACCTTATTGTATCGTAAAAAGTCAAAAAGAAGATGGTGTTTCCGTTTTTCGGTAAGTAATCCTTTGTTTTATCATTTGCAAGTATTAAGTTAAGGGTAAAGGGCGACCCGATCGTTTTTATTGACAAATCATTTTACTGGTGGTGGAGCTCTTGTGAATGAGCTCGAGGCCGACAGCACCACCGTCTCACCTTTAACCTGCCGCCAAATAGTAGTGCTTCCATTACTGTGTTCCGGTTTGGTGGTGAGATCAGGCCCTGAAACTACTGGCACTTGAGGCATAACACCGTAGTACTCAGCTGCAGCGACGTATCTATAATCTGCTTTTGTGGATTGTTGATGTCCATAGGCTGTACCCCACTTACCATCAGGTGGACTACACGTTCGTTCGCTGCGGGCGTAGTATAAAAAAAATATATCTAAAACACAAAAATGCATGTTTTTGGCGCTGATTTTGTCAAAATAGTTATAACCATTAATTCAGTTCCAAAACAAACTGAAAAATTTAAATATATAGCTACTTTTGAAAAAATGGGCAACAAACATGCATTTTAGTGTTTAAAATATATGTGCCCCGGCCGTTTGACAAGAACTACTGTATATCAGACATGTGATATTCATTTTAGCCTAAATTCACAAATGAGTGCACGGTTGGCGTAGCGGTTAAAGCGGTCGCCTCGCCGCTTTCAACTACGCTGGTGTTGTGGGTTCGATCCCCACGTGGGACAAACCTTTGTGTGATTCGCAAAGATTTGTTGTGACTCTGGGTGTGCTTTGTGTGTGTGAAATGTATGTTTGTGAACACCCCCGCGACACAGGAGTTATTCCTAGGGCGGGCGTCGTTTAAAAAAAAAAAATACACTAATGTGGCAACAGCCAAGGCACATAATTTGACTAAGGTGAAGAGTTTGTGAAGTTAAGGCTTGTAAAGTAAGGACATATACAGGGTGTATTTTTGAAACGGGGCAGTAAGGGCAAGTACCTTAACCGTTGCAGTTACAGCAAAACGTTCTTAAAAGACCTTCCCTAACTTTTTGGGACATTTTGAACTGCATTCACAGATTTTGTAAAATACTTACAGTTAGCAAAAAAAATGCAAAAGTTCAAAAAATTTCTTTTATGCCAATCGATTCTATTTCATGTGGGGATCAAAAAACTCTATGGGACCATTTTAGCTTTCAGTACTAGAAAAGACAGAAATCGCCAAAAACGTTTCCCATACATTTCGGCAACAGAAACGAATTTCTACGATGGTCTTACTTTTTGTTATGGCCTGGAAGTGGGTAGAATTGACTGTAAAGTAAATAAAAAGAATTTTTACCCTCAAATTTCGAATTTGATTCGAAAATCTGTGTGTTATACTTAGTTTCAGCTGAGAAACTTCGTATGAGTTATTAATTAAGGATTTTCGCTAAAATGTCTTCTAATCGTGAAAAAATTGACTTATTAGAAGCGTATTTTGTCAATAATCGAAATGCGGGAGCTGCATTAGTGTGGTACCGCAATAAGTATCCGTTGCGGCATGTGCCAACAAGAAAGGTTATTACAAATCTTTTGAAAACCTGGAATTGCAGGGTTCTTTCAAAAGAAAGCGGCAGCCTCGTGTGGACATGGACACGGAGATTGCGGTTCTGACTTATGCCATTCGTTCAGTGCAAAAAAGGATAGACTTATGTATTCGTGAAAATGGAAATCATTTTGAGCAATTTATTTCATAACCAATTTCTTAAATGTTTAAATGTTTTTTTTTTATTTAAAAAAAGTTTAAAATTTTACCTGACCTATGAGTTTCGAGTTGATTTATCATATTTCCGTACGAAATGTATGGGAAACGTTTTTGGCGATTTCTGTCTTTTCTAGTACTGAAAGCTAAAATGGTCCCATAGAGTTTTTTGATCCCCACATGAAATAGAATCGATTGGCATAAAAAAAAAATAATTGAACTTTTTGCATTTTTTTTGCTAACTGTAAGTTTTTTACAAAATCTGTGAATGCAGTTCAAAATGTCCCAAAAAGTTAGGGAAGGTCTTTTAAGAACGTTTTGCTGTAACTGCAACGGTTAAGGTACTTGCCCTTACGGCCCCGTTTCAAAAATACACCCTGTAGAGTAAAAAGCTTGGCTCTACATAAGGTCTGATAACTTTTAACAGTACAGGCCATATAGCCTCGTCTGGGCCAACATTTTACGTGAAAATGTAAAATGTTGCCCAGGTAATGCAGTCAAATTATGGCTAAAAACGGGTTAAATAAACATGAGCAAACACAGTTTGGGGATTTTGAGGATCGATAGGGAGGTGTATTCTGAGCATAAATTCCAATTTGAGGGGCTGTACTGAGGTCAGCTCAAGGTCATTTCGATGGAAACGCGTTTAATTCGATATCTCGAGAATGGTTAGTGTTAGGCGAAAAATTGTAGAGACCTTTTCTTTTTCAAACAAAATTTCCTAACTTTTTTATCTTAAACTTTTTTTTATAACATTAATATTTTTAAACTTATTACTCTCGCAAGGCAAAAATTTTACTTTTTCTTCTATTTTTCGTTGTTTTCTCCCCAACCATTCAATTTTATTAAATTTTACCGATCATCGAAGTGTAGATCTTTTAACTATGAACAATTTTGATCTCAAACTATTTTCTGTAATGCCAATACCTTCGTAGTTATTTATATATTACTTTACCGAGCGAAATCCGCGCCATCGTCGCAACGTGTATCCACAGACACACTGTTGCGTGTATTAGTGCGAGTAAGGAACATCTGTCCTCGACTTTAATACTTTTAAAAAAAAAAATTTTTTTACTTTTTTTTTTCTTTATTTTTTTTTATAAATACTTCTTACCCAAATTAACCCAAAAATTTACCTAAATTAAATACCTAATTTTTAAATAGTTTAATCGATTGACCTTTTTATATTGCGATAGTGGCGCGGATTTCGCTCGGTAAAGTAATCTATAACTCCGAAGGTATTGGCATTACGGAAAAAAAATTAAGAACAAAATTGTTCATAATTAAAAGATCTACACTTCAATGATCGGTAAAATTTAATAAAATTGAATGGTAGGGGAGAAAACGATGAAAAATAGAAGAAAAAGTAAAATTTTTGCCTTGCGGGAGTAATAAGTTGAAAAATTTTAATGTTATAAAAAAAAGTTTCAGATAAAAAAGTTAGGAAATTTTGTTTGGAAAAGAAAAGGTCACTACAATTTTTCGCCTAACACTAACCATTCTCGAGATATCGAATTAAACGCGTTTCCATCGAAATGACCTTGAGCTGACCTCAGTACAACCCCTCAAATTGGAATTTATGCTCAGAATACACCCCCCTATCGATCCTCAAAATCCCCAAACTGTGTTCGCTCATGTTTATTTATTTCGTAATTTGGCTGGACTAAGGTAGGTAACGACGAGCCAACGAAATCAAGGTAGTGCCTAAAAGGACCTAATTTTCTTTCACGCATCAATTGGTTAAAACATAACTAACTCCATTATGTTAACTGTATATTTGCAGCTTCTATCATCATCCGATATGGTCTAGTGGCTAGGATACCTGGCTCTCACCCAGGAGGCTCGGGTTCGATTCCCGGTATCGGAATAACTTTTTGCTTTCATGCAAAAGTAAAAACGGTAGACGGTAGTAGCTACTCTTTATGTAAGTTATTAAATATTTCATTAAATTATGTTATTAAAAACGTTATCAATTACTTTATTTAATTCTACTTAGTACGTGGTACTTATGACACTTAAGGCACACTATATCAGAATGATATCAGAGCTTTCTAGTTTAGTTTGAGAGCGTCTTCAAGAATGATCTATCTAATTTTTCGTATATACAAATTATAAAGCAAGCTGGGTTATTATTTTAATAGCATATTATAGCAGGGAATATTATAAAAACTTAAGTATACGAACTCGAGCGTTATAATAAAGAGGTATAATGTAAACTAAATCTGGCCTCCAGTTTTGAAATGATCATAAAACAGTTGTACCCCAGTTTCGTTAATTCTGCTGGAGAATAAATTATATCAAAATAGATCCGTTCAAATAACTGCCAAGTTCACACAGTTCAGATATGAACCAAGTAGCACTCTACATTTACTAGAAGCGAAGCTAATAGGTTGAATAGAATCGAGTGGAGACGCAGGCAAAAACCTTGTTTGACTTAATTAATCAATAGAGACAATAATAATATTGATTACTAACTAGTTTTTAGTACTTTTATTTTATCAAAATGTTAAAAACAAACACTCTTTACGTCATCGCTTTTTATCATCAAATGTCGTACTTATTATGATAATTAACAATTAAAAAATAACAAAGCTTATTTAAACTCTATTCAGTGAATAAAAAACATATTTTATCGAAGTTTAATAGTTTTACACCAACTTATTTTTGACTATAGAAACACGGCTGTTGAATTTATTTGTAAATATGCAATAGACGAGTCTGCAGAGATGAGTTGCAACAAATCGTTAGTCATACTCAAAACAAACACTGACAAATAAATTCAGTTTAGAATTAGTTTCTCGCAGATTCTAGATCATTCTTTCAACCTAGTTCTTATGATGAGCATTATAATATTTTTTAGATGCACTAGTAAATTGCTTTCAATCCGGAAGTGTCCAAGCTGTCTGTCCATTTCCATCAAGCGGACGTTTACACGCTTTGTCCACTTGTTTTAACGACGTATTCATTATACATGTCAGGAACATCATAATTTTTTCGTATGACTGACGTTTACGCTAAACACGATATTTACCCCATTTCTGTTTTTTCGGATGAAAGCCAAGTCAATAAAATAAATTATTTTGGAAAATATAATTTTGTGTTTGACATGTTTTTGTATCGGATGACTATATTCTAGCCAACTTCATATTTAAGGTGAGAATGTCGAATCATTCGTCCTCTTTCTCCATTTTAATTTATTGTTAGATAAGATACGAAATTTTTCTGTCACCTCAACTTCTAACGTTGTCATTAACGCCCTTTGCTTTTACATTCACAATTAATATTTTCTTTCTAAATCTCATCACAGACAAATAAAAATATGAGCACACTCTAAAAACAAGTCATAATTATTATTCGCTGTCCCACTTCAGCTTCATTCAAAACAAACGTCCAATAAAGATCACTAACAACGTAGTTCATCCATCATTTTTCTATAAATACCCTCCACTGTCCCACATTCATCATCCTACATCGAGTTCATGGCGCAGGGTTAGAGAAACAACCTCTATCCCACGTAATGGTCATCAAAAGAGTCTCCAATAAATCTTGTAAGCAGTTATAATAAGCGGAGAAGGAAATCGTGCGCCAATATTAAAACTTTCTGGGTCACTCATCGACAATGTTTTTATACTTTGACTGAAGTTGCATGAACTATCTGTAGATCTACATTGTACCAACTTTAAGGCATATAAATTATTATTATACATATGCATAAATTGAGATAATTTCCGTCGGATTTACAAGCTCATGCAACCTGAATATTGAAGGAATCTGACGCTGATACTTTTTCAAATTTTAAATGTCAATCGTTTTGTAGTGCAAGCATGGTTATCGATAATTTGGAGATTTGTTACAAGGCTTAAGGAAGTTTCTAAAGGATTGGTCTGATCTAATAATGTTAAATCTGGTAACGATGCTTTTGTTTGCAACTTCCCAGAAGATTATATCAGTAGTTACGTATTATAAGAGCACAAACTTCTATCCATAAACAACTTTGGGTTTTTTACAGGAAATCGTTCATGGATAGAAGTTTGTTGAACTTTTAACCGAACCAAAGATTAAAACTTTTGGTACTGCTATCCGTTCCTATAAAAAACATTTACGATCTTCGAACTATTTTTTAAACATTTCTGTTTAATTACTTTGTAATTAGAAAGCTCGGAGTAAGCTGGTAGTTATTACAAGTGGGCGGTTGGCCCCTTGCCCCATTTTTAAAAGCAAACACCTAGTTCGTTCCACTGTTTCATTGTCTTCGTTTTAATGCATTTGAAACGGTTTCTCAGATATAAAATCTTACAACAATGTTGTAAGTGTATCTTGTGTTGTCTAAACAGTCTGATCTTTTGGTAATCCTGATGTATGATAGGATTAAAATGCATTCGCTAGAATTTATTTTAGCTTGTTTATTACTCAGCCCAGACTCAATATTGTCGATAGTAGGTGGAATAAAAAAATCGCTTTATGGACATATTTATGACTTTAATGCATTGAAGATAACCATCTCAATGATCTTTAAATATTAAGTAAATACATTATTTGTCTGTCTGTCCGCGTGTCTGTCTGTCTGTCTGTTTGTTTGTATCGGCTAAACAGATTTCAATAAAATTTTAGATGCAGGTATCTGACTACAAGGCTCGCAACATAGGCTACTTTTTATCGATGTACCTACCACGCAGCCGAAACCGCGCGAGAAAGTCAGCTCGTTTGTTTGATAGCGGTAATCTCGAGAACTACAGGACGAATTTTGATAATTCCTTTTGTGTTTGATAGTCTTACTCTCAATAAAAGTCTTTAGATAGTTAACATTACGCTAAACTCTACGAGAGCGGTGCAGTAAGGTAGAACGTGGGTCAAAGCGCAGGAGCAGCTTCTACATAATACAACAAATTCCACGCGTACGAAGTCGCGGGCCAAAGCTAGCCTATCATAAACAAAGTCGGTTATCACTAAGAAAACGAATATGCCACGTGTTTAGCGACGCACCATCAGGTCTGAGTTTAACAAAACTATAAAAGATAACGAGCCCATTATTCTGACGCGCTCTTTTTAAATCTCATAAAACGCTGCGTACGATTTACTAGCCACCGCGATCTAACAGGTGGCGCTGTAAACGAAACCGATGCTATTTTGCAATGTGCTTGTTACTACAGTGATGAAAACAATTTCTTTCTACCTCCAAATAAGGAAAGGTTTTAATTTAACAAACCGGCTAAGTGCGTGTCGAGCCACGCGCAATATGGTTCCGTAGTAAACCGTTATTACAAACATAATTATGGCATCAAAGCAGGTTTAATATCTATTATATCTATTACAAGCTGACCCGACAGACGTTGTCCTGTCCTAACTATGCATACATTATCTGTGAAGATATTTGCAGCACACCTTCTGTCAATGTTATGTCAAACCCCATAAAGTACATTCAAAAAGTTCATACTGTCAAAAGCGCTAAGGTTTCGTTAGAAAATCATTAGAAAATTTAATATAGTGGTTAAGTATTCTTAAATTTTATCATTTTCCACGCAAGTTGCCTAGTCTTTTATTTCATAAGAACCATCTCCTGACTATAACAAACACAACATAAAAAGAATCAGCGAAATCGGTTCAGCCGATCCCGCGTGATGCCGTGACAACGGAAAACGGGTTTCATTTTTATATATATAGATATTGAACATTAGCAACTTCGTACAAGTCATTAAAACACGAAATATTCTAGGTAACTGCATTTTCCACTATGACCCCTATTACTCTTAAACTAATTAAGTTCATGCGGGCTGCTATAATTTTTCTTAAAAGATTATTACTTTTTTTTTACAGATTTTT
Source organism: Hypena proboscidalis (assembly GCA_905147285.1). NCBI lineage: Eukaryota > Metazoa > Arthropoda > Insecta > Lepidoptera > Erebidae > Hypena > Hypena proboscidalis. The sequence continues at coordinate 1,585,119 of LR990127.1, forward strand.
CGAGCCTACGTTTAGGTTTTAGAGAAAGGGCGACGCCCTACTCGAACAAAATTTGCTATTTTAAGTTAATCATCTCGCAAACGGATCTTTAAAACAATAAACTGAATTACCATCACCATAATGTTTTTAAAAAATGCGACAAAAATAACATCCCACTATACATGTAGCAAAGGTAAGGAGGTACCCGAAGAGAAAAACATTTTTTAACATTTTATTCTACCACTTTCCTGACATAGTTAACATACATATCTATGCAAAATTTCAGTTTTCTAACACGAATGATTTCGACGTTATGCCTCGGACAGACCGAACTATAAAAAAGGAGATACTTAGTTCATACAAGAAGAAAACGAAATCATCAAGATGCTTTTACACGAGCAAGGTGCAGACCTACTATCGGAATAGGTAAACAAAACAAAAATAGGGAAGTTAAAACAACGTCGAAAACGACGATTGCATTTAGCAGACAGTCGTAAACATTCAAAATGGAACAAGACCAGCAACACCAGCAGTGAAATGGCTTTTTATAAACTTAACATTTAAGAAGTGAACTCATCTAATGCTGAAATTAGGGTTTCTCCAGCCATCTCAAATTAGACGCATAGGTAGACGATAACTAGGACAGACAATAAGAGAATAGTGAAACTGTATATTACTGAGCGTTTTGTCCACCGAGTGGGTGTGCAAGCCATGTTAATAACGCTAATAATGTACCGTAGATTATTTCGGGAGTGGCATACACGCCAATTTTTAAGACCACTCTATTCCGACCTGCCTTGTCTTCTTGAAAGTATTGTAAAATATAAATGTCAGTTGAGAGCTGTTAAAAGTTGGCAGTTCTCGTGAGATTGGCCGCAGTTCACGCATCCGCAAAATGATTATGTAGTTGAGTTTTTTCCTTCAGTACTGAGGTCATTGACCTGATATGAAGCATCGGAATAATGAGATTATTTATGCAATACAAAAATGCATTTCGTGTACCGTAAATTTGTTTTGAGATTTATGGCACGGCGATATTTATGTTACACGAGTTTTGTAAACAGTATTTATTAGCAACTGCGATCTTTTCGATATAGGACAAACAAAATTTCAGGTGACGTTTACATGTGTTTATAGTCTCGTGAAACAGTAGTGCTGAATTCTTTTTTATTTTCTCTGTTTATGTCCGTCCTATTTGTCACACTGAAGCACTATCCATTTGAGTTTAAAGTCATTCACAGTGACATATTAGTTGGACTCGGACCATCAAATTCGGCGGTTATTTGTCTTCTCTAGGGAGAACTATTAAATTTAGATGTTCAAAGACTCGATGACGACTTCACCATTTCTCAAACTACCCGTGATAGTTATCTCCACGTATCTAAATTATGTGTGAATAATTAGAACGTCTTATACCGACGAAATTGGGCAAATGGAACATTTAGCGGCAAAGTGTTGCTGGCTCAAAGCCAGACCCGTGGTATGATATAGACAGATGACTATAAAATTATGAGGTGTAATGTGAAATTTGCCATATTAAACTCCTCAACGGCTAGGAGTAAGGCCTTAGGCTTTACTGTATTTTTCAAGTTATACACAGATGAGGCGAGACGTTGATTGTGTAAAATTAATATTTATGATCCCTTTTTTGTCCACATTCAATATCGCAAGCACTCACAAAAGTTAACCATTAGATAGACACTAATCATAACAATACGTAAAAAGTCACGAGTATATTCATAATTTCTCTACCACTTCGCACTCATGCAATGTCTGATATCCATTAATAGAATGATGCAAATAATAATGGTCTGAAGTGTGTTGATTACATTTATGAAGAGCGGCCAACACACCTGGTAGCTGGTGTTAGACTTTCTCAAGATTCGTATAGGGAACGAGATTAACACAACACAGAAAGAAGTAATGCTCAAATTAATGAGCCTAAAATTCACATATTACTTATATTAAGGTGTAAATGTAATTTATATATTGATAATTAGAAGTAATTATAAGCAAAATATTTGTTGTGAATATTTGTAAGGGATCTATATGCACGAAACGGACACTTCTAAAAAAGTTATAAAACTCTTATTTCAACTCAATGTATTACATTGATTGGTGATCACAAATGACTGCTGGCAATCTTATTCATTCTAGCACATAGCTTAAGGCCATAGGTATTTACCATTCTTTAGCAGTTTCAATTAATTACATCTCACTTATTTGAATTTATGTAATTGTTTACTTTTGTCACAAGTGGGACAATGGACTAACGACCTTGATAATATTACCAAAATATACACATTTTTGGCATGCCTGAATAATTTTAATATCTGTTCTTTCTATTACAAGTTTGATATTGAATCAATATATCAAAGTGTTTGTCTGAATGTCAACCGAGAAAATATTGTAATCGCTTAAGACAAATCTTTTAAGGTCACAGGACAGGCTAGCCTAGTGTGGCGCCACTGGTAATATTGTAAATGTTTATTTCTTTTGGCAATAAATAAATTTTATTTCGATTAATTAATTTATTTATTTAAGCATCTTGCACTGCGGAGAGAAAAAAGAAACTTCAAGAATGTAATGAATCTACACCTTTTGCTGTAGCTTCTAACTCATCTGCATATTTCATTGTTTAAATTACCGTTAATAATAATCAATCAGAGTACAGCATGGTAAGCTAATCTACATCTAGATTTTTCATAGAGCACGAGCAAACCCGTACATCGCAATAGTTTTAGTTTAATGCTGACATCAATGCGCAGCGAAGTGAACAAAATACGTACATTCGACATAATATTCGTTCGGTTCGGATAACATCAAAACGTTCCATTCGCCGTGTGTCGGTCAATTAACATAAGTTTTCAGTGTAATCTATCTAACTTTTGATACATTTATTTTATCTTCTATCAGACTTATCATTTAGATGTACCTTTCCCCGTACACATACTTAGATTAAATTTTTAAGTTCAGACACTCAGGTACACAAGAAAACACATATTTTTGAATATTATATAAATAGCGACAGTATAGTAGACAGTAGTATTAGGAGGGGCTGAGCTGTAGGCTATCTCCGGGGTCACGGGTGGCGGATAGTGGACGGCCATTAGATATAATGGTTAGCTGCGAATATGTTGAATAAGCAGTCCCCGACCACACAGCGGCTGAGCCAGCAGGATGTAGTGGGAAGTCGTTGGGAAACGACTTACTAACAAAATGCTACATATATCCTATGACGGCATAGTGACCTGGCGAATCAGTGCCGCCAGTAAATAAGCACTTCCCTGTTCATGGAAAGCTGCGTGAACAGTAGGGTTGGAAGTGGAGATCTAGTAGATCGGTACAGTTCCTGCTCGAGACTGTTGTCTTTGGCAACACACAGCAATGCGGAAGGCAAAGGGAAAACCACCGCATAATTTTTCCCAGGATATTCATTATGGCTGTACAACAAAATATAAAGGCCCTCAGTCCCCGGCAGGCCTTCAGTGGCCAGAGGGTGCTAACAATCCCCGGGGTAGCCTTAAGGATATCTACGTGGAACGTAAAAAGTATGTTTAAGATGGAAAAGTGCATTAACATCGAACAAGAAATGGAAAGACTTAATATTGATATTCTTGGAGTAAGTGAGACCAGGTTGAGAGGAATAGGAACATCGAACACAGGCAACTTCATTACCTATTACAGCGGAAATGACGATAAACAGCATAAAAATGGAGTTGCTGTCATAATCAAGAAACACATAGAACCTAATGTCATAAATTTCCTTCCCGTGTCAGACCGCGTAATGTTGATACAGTTTCAAGCCAAACCAGTAAATATCAATATAATACAAGTGTATGCCCCAACTTCTGACTATAGTGACGATATAATTGATTCCTTTTATGGTGACGTTGCATCGACCCATATAAAGTTAAAAAGCCTTGAGTGCAATATTGTGATGGGCGATTTCAACGCTAAGATTGGTGAAGGACGAGTTTCAGATATTGTGGGAAGTTTCGGACTTGGTGTAAGAAACAATAGAGGTGAACGTCTTATTCAGTTTTGTCAAGAGGAGTCTATGGTCGCTACCAATACGTTTTATAAATTGCATCCACGCCGCCTGTATACATGGAAGTCTCCTTGTAATTCACCTACACATATAGTAAGGAACCAGATAGACTTTATCCTTATAAACAAACGTTTTAGAAACAGTATAACAGCTGTCAAGACCTATCCCGGTGCAGATGTAGGCTCTGACCACAATCCACTTATCGCTAGTCTCACTATTAAATTAAAGAGAGTGGTCCGACGTCATAGTGCACTGAAAATGGATCTACAAGAACTGAAAGATGCCGACAAGAGAGCTAAAGTTCATCTAAATCTTAACAATGATATGTTTGACCTCAAGCAAGAGATGGATTCTACCTCGGGCCACACGTCAGATGAACTGTGGGGGAAAATCAAAGCATTAACATTGAACACAGGGAAAGACGTTCTTGCTCCAATCGCAAGACAAAAAACGAAGGATTGGGTTACAAAAGAAATCTTAAACCTAATGACACAAAGAAGACTCGTCAAGAATGAGGATGTCAGAAAATACAGGGAACTTCACAAAGAAATCGGGCGAAAGTGTATCGATGCCAAAGAGTCATGGATTAATAACAGATGCTCTGAAGTTGAAACTTTACAAGCAAAACACGACTCTTTCAATATGTACAAAAAGATCAATGAAATTATAGGTCAACAGAAAAGGTCGAATGTGTACACTCTAGTCAACAGCGATGGTAACTATGCTATGACTATCGAGGACAAACTAAACATATGGAAAGATTATGTGAAGGAGCTGTTCAATGACCAAAGGCGTGATGTCCCGGTTTTGCAAGACGAACCAATAGGACCACCTATTACAAAAGATGAGGTATCGTATGCAATTCAATCTGCGAAAAATGGTAAGGCTGTTGGACCAGACGAAGTGCCCATTGAACTTCTGAAACTGTTGGAATATGACAACTTGGACACACTTGTTGAACTCTTTAACCTTGTCTACAACAGTGGTAGTATTCCGGGAGACTGGCTGCGTTCTACTTTCATAACTCTTCCGAAAATCAGAAGTGCCCGAAAATGTAGTGACTTTCGTACAATATCTTTAATGAGCCATGTCCTAAAGATATTTCTGAAAATAATCCATAGAAGAATATACGCAAAGTGTGAAAACAACATCTCTGATACACAATTTGGCTTCAGAAATGGTTTTGGGACCCGTGATGCACTGTTTGGCTACCAGGTGCTGATGCAACGATGTTGGGATATGAACCACATTGTCTATATTTGTTTTATAGACTATGAAAAGGCGTTCGATCGCGTAAAGCATGATTTGCTTATTCAGATCTTACAAAGAAAGGGCCTTGATAATAAAGACATATCTATTATAAAAAATCTGTACTGGAAACAAACTGCAAATGTAAGAATAGAGAACCAACTAACTCCTGACATAGAAATAATGCGAGGTGTACGCCAAGGATGCGTTCTGTCACCATTACTTTTCAACCTCTACGCGGAAGAGATCTTTTCTATAGCACTTGATGATGCAACTGAGGGTATAGTAATAAACGGAAGACCACTTAATAACATTCGCTATGCGGATGACACTATACTACTTGCTAGCTCAATGGAACAACTTCAAAGCCTGCTAACACGCGTAGATGCCATTGGTGATAAATATGGTCTTAACATATATATTAAGAAAACCAAATACATGGTAATTGGTCGAACAAAAACACCTGGTGCTCTAACCATCAAAGATCAACCTATAGAGCGAGTTCAGTCCTTCAAATACCTCGGATGCATTGTTAACGATCAGGAAGATCACAGTATAGAGGTTAGATGCCGCATAGAACAGGCTCGGCAAGCATTTGGAAAGTTGAGTGACCTTCTTTGCAACCGGAATCTTAAACTTGCCACGAAATGTCGCCTAGTGCTATGCTTTGTATTTTCGGTACTTTTATACGGAGTAGAAGCTTGGACATTAACCCAAACCATGTGCAAGAGGTTAGAAGCTTTCGAAATGTGGGTCTATAGAAGAATGCTGAAAATATCATGGACGGATAAAGTCAGAAACGAAACGGTCTTGCAAAGAATGGGTAAAGGCTTGGAAATCATTAAGACCATTAAAATTAGGAGATTGCAGTATTTGGGACATATAATGCGTAATGACAAATACAACCTGCTGCAACTCATAATTCAGGGGAAGATTCAAGGCCGCAGACCACCCGGACGACGACGCACATCCTGGCTCAAAAACCTTAGAGATTGGTTCGGCCTCAGCACAAAATCACTATTCAGAGCAGCCGTCTCTAAGGTAAAAATAGCCTTAATGATCGCCGACCTCCGTTAGGAGATGGCACTGGAAGAAGAAGAAGCGACAGTATTTTCAATAAAACATTGAGGGTGTTTTAGGAGGTAGCGATAGACTTGACCGACTTGTTGAGTAGTTATTTGTGTTTCTATATTTTTTGTCAACAGGCTACAGAGGAAACCATTTAATACGCTGTCAATGACTTGTTTGCAAATGTTTTTTTTTTTTTTTTTTTTTATGGTGGATAGGCACGCGTTTGACCACGATCTCACCTGATGGTAAGTGAAGATGCGGTCTACGGTGGAGCACGCTTACCTATAAGATACCTATTAACTCTTGCTTTGAAAAGATCCAGATTGTACTCATGCGGAAACACAGACTCGGGCAGGGCGTTCCATTCTTTGGCAGTTCGCATAAGAAATGTAGAAGCGAAACGCTTAGTGCGTATTAGTGGAATGTCTACCGTGAAGCGGTGCCTGAGTGCCGTTTGTCTGGTAGTCCGATGGTGAAACGGGGACGGAGGGATTAGGTTGTGAAGTTCCTCGGCACACTCTCCGAAATGTATCCTATAAAAGACCGATAGGCTGGCAACCTTGCGACGGTGCTCTAGACTTTGTAGTCGAGCCTCCGTCAGATCGTTGTCGCAGATGGTTCTCTTGGCTCTCCTCTCGACTGACTCGAGTGCCTCAAGCTGGTACTTGGCTGAACCATCCCACAGATGAGAACAGTACTCCACACACGACCGGACTTGCGCTTTATAGAGGTCGAGCAACTGCCTTGGTGTAAAATATTGCCTCACCTTGTTGAGGATGCCCAGCTTTTTGGCGGCTAGCTGAGCTTTCGACTCAATGTGTGAGCCGAAATTGAGCTTCGAGGTCAGCGAGATACCGAGGAGCTCAAGACGATCAGTTATTGGAAGGGATACATTTCGGAAAGTAGGAGTCAGGATGAATTGACTCCTTTTTGCGGAGATAAGACACGCCTGAGTCTTACTAGCATTGAACGTGACTAAGTTGGCGTCACCCCAATCGGAGACTGCCTTCAGAGACACGTTCATGCGTTCGACCATTGCCTTCCTGTGCGACTGGATTTGTACACCACTAGCTCGTGGGTTGGGTATATAGCTTTCAACAACTGTTGTGTCGTCTGCGTAACCAAACGTACCTGGTATTAGTAGGTCGTTGATGTGAAGCAGGAAAAGCGTTGCTGAGAGCACGGACCCCTGAGGGACTCCGGCATTGATCGCCATTTGATCGGACGAGCTGCCATTAATGACAACCCGAATCGATCGGTCCCTCAGGAAGTCTGATACCCAATCACAGAGACTAGTGGGTAGACCGAAGGACGGTAGCTTGCTAATAAGGGCCTCGTGCCAGACCCTGTCAAAAGCCTTCGAGATATCGAGAGAGACTGCCAAGGCCTCACCATTCTTCTCGACGGCTTCACTCCAGATGTGCGTGGCATACGCTAGAAGGTCACCAGTAGAACGGCCTCGGCGGAACCCATACTGCCGGTCACTGAGGAGGTCGTTCGCTTCTAGGTATGCTAGGAGTCTGCTGTTGAGTACACGTTCCATACTCTTACAGAGTATGGAAGTGACCGAAATCGGTCTATAGTTGGCAGGGTCGGCACGGCTACCCTTTTTCGGCACTGGTTGCACGTTAGCAAGCTTCCAGGATTTCGGCACTTGTCCAGAAGCCAAGGAGAGGCGAAAGAGGCGCGTCAATATGGGAGACAGTTCAGGTGCACAGGTTTTCAGAACTATGGCTGGAATACCGTCGGGACCACTCGCTTTGTTCACGTCTAGATTTCGCAACACCCTACGAACCTCTGTCTGACGTATGCGTATGTCCGACATAGAAGTCTCGCAAACTAGTAGACGAGGGGGTATAGCGCCTGTAGCATCTAGACGCGAAGACTCTGCGAAGATGGAAGCGAATAAATTCGCTTTCTCTTCAGCAGTGTGAGCAAGTGACCCATCAGGTTTCAGCAGTGGAGGTAGTGAGGGGCGGCAGAAGTTCGATTCGACCGATTTCGCTAGGGACCAAAACGCTTTACTCCCTGTTGGGTGTGTCGCAAGTTTGTTCCCAATGCTGCGAATACGGTCAAACCGAGCCTTCCGTAGAGCGGTTTTGCTGGACTTGGTTGCCCTGTTATAGGCTCTCTTCTTATCCGGTATGTCGCTAGCTTTGCGGTTTCGAGCATCAGCCCAGGCAAGGAAGGCCTCGTGTTTCCGTGCTTCAGCACGTCTGCACTCAGCTCCAAACCAAGGCTGTGCTTTGCTAGATGTGCTTACATCGGCATAAGGAATAAAATATTCCATACCTTGGTGCAGCACATCTGTTATAGCATCCGCGCATGCTGAGGGATCACCCGAAGAGAAGCAAATGGGCAACCACGGATAGGATGCAAAGAATGAGCGCATCCCATCCCAGTCTGCCGACTTATATCGCCATATCCGCCTAGTGCCTTTCAGACTAGGGTCGGGTGGAGAATATACCGACACAGATTTCACTAGACAGTGGTCAGAACTGCCTAAAGGTGCTGACACTGACACTGCATAGTGATCTGGGTCGGTAGTCAGCAGAAGGTCCAGGCAATTGGCTGTTTGGCCGTCAACATCTGGAACCCTTGTTGCTCCTTGAACCAGCTGAGTGAGGTTTAAAGCCAAAGCAAGTTTGCGCATCTCTCTCCCAGCATGGTCAGTGTGCTGGTACGGGAACAGCCACTCCTGGTGGTGGGCATTAAAGTCCCCCAGCAACACTAGTTGAGCAGTCGGGTATTTATGTTGAGCGGCTTCCGCCGTCTCACTTAGGTACTCTGAGAGCCTGGTTGTCTCCCGATCTCCGCTGTGCGACCGATAAACACAGGCATAGAGAATCTTCTCTATGTCTGTGTCTACCAGTACCCATAGGATGGAAAGGTTGGGATCTTCATAGCATCGGAGACGAAATGTTACTATACTAAGATGTCTTCTTCGTCGTGTCGATGGCTGAGTCAAATTTAATTTTGACTTAAAGGGTAACAATTGATTGGCTGTTCTATACAAATGTAAAATGGGTTTTACTTTAACATTATAAGGATTTTATCTATATTTATAGACAAACCATTATATAAATCCCTAAAATGTATGTTTGTTGGCGCCCATTTTTAACACGCTTATATTAGCTTCACCTGTATGTTTGTTTGTTTGTTTGTTTGTTTGTTTGTATGTAACCGACTCCTTTGGACTCGATTTTGACCCACTTTAAACGGACAGATTTAATTCAAACTTTCTACACTTGTAAAGAATCAGCGACAATATAATAATTTCATAAATTTATCTCATTATCCTGATTAGGATCGCCAGGATTAAAAAAAAACTAAAACTAAAAAGTGAAAAATAAATATAGTTTAAAAAAACACGCTTTTAAAGCACATCAAACTAAAAAGTGAAAAATAATTCTTATTATAACCTGAAAATAATAATAAACGAAAAATACTAGTACTATTGTGAAAAAAAGCGTGGGTCGCTCGATAGACGAAAAATATGGCACAGAGCGCCCCACGCTTTTTTTCACAATAGTACTAGTATTTTTCGTTTATTATTATTTTCAGGTTATAATAAGAATTATTTTTCACTTTTTAGTTTGATGTGCTTTAAAAGCGTGTTTTTTTAGTTTTTTTAAACTATATTTATTGCTTAATTATTATTGATTTTTTTCAGTTTATATGTAACTCAATTGATAATTAAAACAATTTTGACAAACTGGCGACGAACAAACACGCATTTTAGTATTTTAGATATGATTTGTCTATAAAAATTGCTAAAACGTTTCAGTGGTTAAAGGTCCCATATTACGTAAGGTTAAAAACATGTCGTTCAGTAGTCTACTCTTAAATTAAAAGTAGACTTAAGCTTAGATGTTGCGTAACAGACTTAAGTGCTAAAAACATCAGAAACCATCTTTTCCTATTCTATAGCGTACTTAAACGATCGAGTGTTGACAATTTAATATTTCACCTTACAAAAAACAAAGAAACGAGCCAGTTTTAAATAGCAATTGAGTGACACAGACGCCATGGTACGGCGTGAGGCCCTTGATCAAAGGATTTTTTTCGCGCTTTTTGTCACGATGAAATTATCTGGCAATTTTTAACGCCATTTACTATCATGTTCGTCTGTCCAGTTGAAATATTCGTTTAAATGAGAAGCGAAGTCGCGTCTCTTAGCAGTTTTTTGCGAATTTGCGTATTTCATAACAGCGGTAACGAGGTCGAGGAGCTTTTACCGTCGCACCAATACATCATTGTTATGCAATAGCCGGACAGGATTATGTACAGATTTAAACAGAAAAATATACACAACGCCCCGTAACACGGTCACGATGCGAAAGTATGGGCTCAATTCATACTAAGAACAAAAAGACAATTTCTTTACAAAATAGACGATAGTGAAGCTAGCTGACAGCAGGTTTGAAAGGGACGCATGTTTTAAATTATGCTTAAGTAAGGGCAAACATGAAAAAAAAATCTCCAAATCAGACTGAAACTGCTTTAAAAAATCTGATGACAAGAGGTGGTTCCAAAAACTGACTTCTATAACTGCTTTAGGACGTAGAAGCATTGATATGAGAAAATAATAAAGGATAGCACCAACCGGATGGCGAAAAATAACTCAAACGCTGAAAAATCGAGCATGGTTGTTTTTTCGGATCAGCCCACGTACATTTATACTAAACTTGAACTAAGGACTTGATATTTCATCGGATAGGATAGGACAGTTGCAGAAACACCTGAATAGCTCCATGAATTAATCGCTGCCAGTTGTTGCTCCGAGTGTGAACTGAGCCTTACCATTATTATTTGTTACGGAGATTTCACGTGCTCCCTGGGGAAGTGAGAGTGACAGTACAAACGTGACATGTCTGCTAAAAACGAATGATAATATTTACAGTAATAATGGACAATCCACAAAATAGAACAAAGAATAAAATGTGTAGGCTGTTTTGTGTTTAGGCGATCTGTTATAAGTTTTGTATTGTAGCAGTAAACATTGTATGATTTGGAATAAACTAAATCTATAGGGAGCTAATTACTAATTTAATCATCACGTTAGTGTATTAATTAATGACATTAAATTATAAATTTGGGTAATCCAATAGTTAGGTTAGTTACATGAGGGTAGGTACTCATTCATTAAAAAAAAATTCATGGTCCCTTTCAATTAAATAACCATTTGTTGTTTGTTGTAGATATTTTATTCTTACGATTATGCCATCGATAGAAACTTTAAAAGTACAGGAACAATTTATTTTTACAAAATTGAGCTGGTTCGATTCGCCGGTGAAAATAGCAAATTTTCAAAAATCTTTGAATGTAGATTTAATGGTTTTTATAATCAAATAAAGTCTTCTTTCAGTAAAATCTTCTATGTACCATATTTGAGATACTGCCTCGCAATGTGACAAGTCCGTGGGACACCCTGTATTAAATAATACTTGTTAACTAATAAAAATGTGTTCCATACCTTCCTTTGTCGTCACTCCTGCTTAGAATGTTACTCTTGCTCCTCGGGTGTTTCTTCTTCGGCCGTACCTTGGACTTGTGCTTGGCTGCCGAAGTGTCCAGCAACTCGCTCGTCACGTCCAGGCTGTGGTCAGTCCGGGAGCGCCTGGGGTAGGGGGTTCGATTACTTGGATAGTAAGGCCGTTAGTCTACACGCTAAGGGAACGTTTATGATAAAGGGGTGGTGTTTTCGTTTGTTTTGTTGTACTTAGCTAGTGTTTTTGAAAAGAAAGATGAACGTTTAGTTATATATAATAAAAGTACCACGATGCATTGATTCATATGCTATAAGTTGAAAACAATTTGTAGTGATTAAGGTATAGATTAATTTTAAAAAAATCATTGATGATATTTACACAACAATCAAATCAAATATCTATGTGTAATTGGATGATATTGATCATAGAAATCTTAATAACTAGTCAATAGAAATGCTATCGACTATCTTTTAACACTGGGACGCATGTCGCCGTTTTTCAAATACCACTTTTTGTATTCCTGCAAACAAAATTATTCTTTTTGGCGATGACATTAAGACGACAATTCCTCAATTCGCACTTGTGTTCGATTAGACTCATGCGCTTGTATTCCTGCAAACAAAATTATTCTTTTTGCGATGACATTAAGACGACAATTCCTCAACTCGCACTTGTGTTTGACTAGACAGATGCGCGGCGACAAGGTCACGCGTCTTTGACATTTCTATTGCCTTATTATTAAGATTTCTATGATATTGATGCACTAAAATGGAACAAGAACCACTTCATTACCTAAAAACAAAATTAGACGTCTAAGCGTCATACTTTGGGTTAATTTAAAACTATCTGAATACTTAGTCGTGATGGCCTAGCATATCGAGCGTGATATAGGTTTTGTCACATTTTTGTCATATTATTTATTTAAAACTTTATGCACAATTTGTACAGAGGCGGACTTAATGCCAAAGGCATTCTCTACCAGTCAACCAAGGGTGGTGCAGAGCTTTTATTGTATGCGAAGACACGATTAAAACGCGACAAAACCTATCTCTCGCTCCTTTTGCTGGCCCTTGAAGCTTGGATAGATAGTTATTTTAACTTAGTAAGAAAAGCGATGTAGCGCATTCTGCATTGTGTTGTGTGGTCAATTAAGACTATTTGTTAATCCCGACTAGAATATTGACTGTTAGATATTTGGATTGCTCTTGCATCTGTGGGCACATCTGCTCGGGTTTTATAACAAAATATTTATTATACGAGATACTAGATATTGCTTCTCTATCAAGAATTAGTTTCAAGTTATACAATACCGTAGTCTGTTTCCATATACCTATACTCTCTCTTGATGGTAAATAAAATGAACAGTGTTTTGATTATAATTTTTTACTTCATTATTACCTCTATCTCTATTCAAATTGTATGTCTCTTTGATTACTTACATATATTTTTCTATCTCGTCGCTTAATGTAGCTTAATAATAAATTCTTTCGAATCTGCAAAGGCAATAAGAAAGAGCCTATTTTCTCAAGAAAGTATTATCGAAGGTGATCTGATTCAGACAGTAAATGCTCATCAAAATAAGAAATCTTTCGCAACAATACGCAATTGCCGAGAAAAATTCGACTCTTATGCCAAAGAAAAACATACAAACGTTATATATTTAAGGTTTAAATTATATAATTAAACTTATCGTAATGTTCAGTCGTATTTCTGTGCAGCTAAAATAAACAGAAAATAAACCAAAATAATGTAAAATTTACTTTGCATACTTTTGGTTTTAAAGGCCTTAAAATAACAATATTTATTTGCATTTGCCAACAAAAACTTATGTGTCTATTTTATGTTAAAACTTCCACAGTTCATCTGTAATTAAGATTTTAGATAAAATAAGGATGCTTACCAATGTGCACTATTTGCACATTGGTAAGCATCCTTATTTTAGTTCCCTAACCATTTCTTTACCGTTATTTTATGTAGGTAAATATACTCCCGTGCAACTGAATCGATTCGTACCCTATATAATATCCACCAAAAACATTTTTATGTAAATGTTGCCCAGACAGAACGGCTCATCGGTCATAATTTAGTTTTTCTGGTATAATCCGGACCCAACTTATGAGTGTTCTAAAAATCAAAAATGAAAAACCTGATTCATTCCATTTCATGGATGGTGGAGACCTTTGCCCAACAATGGGACAATACAGGTTATGCACCAGATAATGTAACTACTTACATTCTGTATCCACGATTACTAATTTATTTGGAGTTTACATTTATAATTTCTTATGTACGTAACGTAGTGTCTATGTCCATGATAATTATGTCAGAGAAATAAGAATATTTAAAGAAAAATCAGAAGTTTGAAAAATTTTATTATTTCACAGAATTTCAGGAACATTTCGTCTAATGTTCGCTAGGCTTGCACTGATGAAACTTAAGTCTTAAAAAATGTTTAGCTGTGAAATCACCCGCCGCTATCATCTTTATCATAATACTATTATGCTATAGGTGTGCTAGATTCGTGTATTGCACCTGAAAAACAAAAAACATTACAACACAAGTGAGAGATATTTATATGTGATTTCATCGTGTCACGGAGGACTAAGTAGTAATTATAACGCATACTCACTTTTTCTAGTAGGTACATAGCAGTAGCAAAGAGTTAAAATCACATTTATATATCGTTTTTATAGTTGTCTTAAAAGATTATCTTGATCTTTGATATTTGTTTTGTATTGAGGATAACTTTTTTTTCCATCACATCGCGTTACATTCTTATTTTATTTAATTTTATGCACTCGTTTTACACTAAAGAGAAAATCTCTCCGAAAATACCTCTTACCATAATGACTTGATATAATGATATTATTGTGTTTGTTGTTATAATGTGTACAATTTTCTTTTGATATAATCAGTTAAATAATTTGAATTTTATTGTTTGAATTTGTTACTTTCTTAATTCAGTTCAAAGCTATTTATATGCTTTGTGTTGTAATGAAACGTTCCAATTTTCTTCAGTCAAAGACATTAGTTGCCACAGAGTAAAAATGCATTTTAGTAGGTGTCAACAAGAAGCTTTTATTAATACAAATAAATAAAATTGAATTGTCTGTTTTTATTTTAATGTCAAAACAACAATATTTTTAGTATAATATGTTATAGTTATTTGCACGATACTTTTTTATAAAATCCAGTTTTAATTTATTTAGCTACTACGCAGACAAATCCGCGAGCGTAAGTCAGTTCGTTAATTTTATTTTCGCGAACTACTGAATATTGAACTGATATTTGAGTTTACGCTAAACGTAACGGGAGTGGAGCTGTAAGGTTTAATGCGGGTCAAAACGTGGACGTAGCTATTACTAATATAATGCATTCCACGCAAATGAGGTGGCGGGCAAAGTAGTTATATAATTAAATATATGGAGGATGTTCAAGTTAAATATTTAAAGCCCAAAAACTTAATTTATGATTTTGTGTTTATACTCTTTATAGCTTCATGGCAAAACCTCACGGTAAGCGGCCACAAATGTTACCTCTGTGGTAATACTAAAAATATTTTTCTTTTTTTTCTAAGTGGCAGTCAGCAATTTTATGGCGTCTTTTCACTGCAAATATATTTTTAAAAATGTTGAAGTTATATTTCACTCTTTACCTATATCAATTTCAAATGTAGTTTAAAAAGTATTATTTTATTGTTAAATAGCTTCTGTCCGTGGCTTCGTCCACGTTAAGTTCGATATTTCTGAGTTATTATATCTTTCAAAATTGAGAAACCTTCCTCCTACACTTGCAACCCCTAATTTACCCCCCTTGGGAGTTAAATTTCCAAAAAATCTATCCCAAATTCATCTACAAAATTTATTTTATTTACTTGTAAGGAGCATAATTATGAACATATTATTATATACAGACAGACAAAAATCCAAAAAATATGTTTCGGCTTCTACTGCTGTTCTAGTCTCCTTTTATTAATTTTTCTTAAATGTCTTTAATGAACAGGCATTTATAATTTTAAATTTTATTTTAAGTATGGATTAGCTATTATTCATAAAACCATTAAACCTTTTATTACGACTCAAGTTATTTCAACCACAGATAAAACATCATTAACTAATAGAGTGCGCGCCACAACTTAGTAAAAAACTGTAAAACAAAATATTTTTATCTTCTATTAAAACTATAACACAACAATAAAAGTGGATAAATTTGTATATTCCTCATCCTATTAAATAAGAAATAATTTAATATCAGTTAATAATTCACAAATTGGTCATTTCCATTTAGTTCTGCCTATTGTCGTAAGCCATTATTATCAACACGCACTCTTATTTTGTTTTATTTTGAAATGAGTTTTTAAGCTAAAGTATTAATATCAGGCAAGTAACCAGGAGAGTAATCCGTGGTTTCGTTATGTCAAAAATGCATGTTTTGAGTGAAAGAATTACTAATTGACAAAAACTATTTGTTAAGAAACCAAAATCTCAAATAGCGAATAACCCCACGGGAAGTACCCTGTCTAAACGAAGTTTTCCAAGAACTTTAGTGATTATTAGGGTTAAGAGAGGTTAAAATTCTAAGTTTCATATTTTTTGTTGTTGTTTGTGCAGTAATGTTAGCTTACATACCAAATTTCGGCTTTCTAGCACTTCAGGGGTACCTCATGAATTTTGTTCATTATCATCTTCAGTGAGTCATTGACAAAATCATATAATAATATATACTTATATACATTATAATAAAATTGTAAATTTGCCATATCTGTACATTGAAGATATTTATGAAAAATATTACGAAGGGTCTATATAACAGCAGTAGAAGCTTGAACATATTTTTATTATTTTTTGACGGAACATACAGACAGTGTGTTCGTACGCGCATCACGCAAATACTACTGCATGAAATTGGATACAGTTTTTACAGTTGTGTAGGTTTAACTTGAAAACTGGATGTTATATTTTTGAATACCATCCCTAAGGGGCAGTAAGTTTATATGGGACGTTCGTCAATTTTAAAAGAAAATGCATGAAATTCTGCACAAAGGTTCCTTACATGAACTGTAAGATAGATTTTTTAGAAACATCGATCCATACGGGTGTGAAAGGAGGGTTGTAACTTTATATGCGAAGTCAGTCAATTTTGAAATAAATGGTATATAGGTTTCCTACATGACATATATGTATATTTACTTTAAGCTAGTTGTTTTGGGAATTCCACTCCATTTTGGGGACTAAAGTGTATGAGGGCAGTTTCTAAATGTTGAAGGACATAAGCATGGAAATTTCGAATTCCAAGCGGACAAAGTCGCGGGCAAAAGCTATTATATTAATAAAATTTTACGTCTATAACTGAACCATTTTAAATTTAATATATTTAATAAGTCTGCTACACATATCCATAGAAATTTGTTAAACAGTCGTAAAAAAATCGACAAAACACTTCGAGTAGTAGCTACCTACTTACCTATTGCCCACGCGCTTTGTGCTTTTCTTTTGTCTGCAGATACCAACACATTTAAAACATTTTAACAAACAATGTAATGTTATTTGAATGCTTAAAACATTTACCTTGGCTTTTACTCATTTTTAGGGTTCCGTAGTACCTACAAGGAACCCTTATAGTTTCGCCATGTCCGTCTGTCTGTCCAAGGCATAGCGACGAAACCGTTGGTGCTAGAAAACTGAAATTTTGCATGAACATGTATGTTAACTAAACAAAGAAAGTCGTAGAATAAAATTTGGAAAAATATTTTTTTTTCAGGTAGCTGCCCTACATGTAATGTAGGGATGTTTTTTTTTTGTCGCCTACCCCATAGTGTGGGGTATTGTTAGATAGGCCTTTTAAAAACGTTTAGGGGTTGCTAAGACAGTTTTTTGATTTAGAGATCCGTTTGCGAGATAATTAACTTTAAAGAGCAAATTTTTGTTCGAGTACGGCGTCCCCCCCCTCTAAAAGCTAAACTACAGGATCCCAAAATCTGAAAAAAATTGTGTCGGTAGAACATGTAATGAATTTTAAAGGAAAACTATAGCGGATAAGTTCACTTCATTAGTTCAAGAGGAATAGGGGTCCGAAATGTCAGATGCAGTAACTCAGAATATTTCGTTCAAAATTCTTGAAACATAAATAAACATACATAATACATAAATAAAATCACGCCTTTATCCCACGGGGGTAGGCAGAGACGATGGAACGCCATGTGCTTCGCTCCGTACATACTTCTTTCGCTTCCTCAACATTCATACATCTCGTCATACGTGCTAGCTGGTTTCGTGTACTACAAACATTTCCTTTCTGAAGGACGCCATTTAGTTAAAAAGTAAAATTAAAAATATTTTTCTACGGAACCCTACTGCGCGTGGCCCGACACGCACTTGGCCGGTTTTTATAAGTATATTGTGTATTTTAATAAATCCACTGTATGTACTTATGTACTTACGCATAGTTATCTTTTGAAATTCAGTTGCACGCGAGTCTATCTATACATATATTATGTAATGTCAAGATCAGTAGAATGATAAATTGCTTCTGTCGTTTCAATCAAAGTAGGATACAATGTCAAATACCTCTTTTACGATTTCCGTTCTAAAACATAATTATCATGATCAATGTTAACTTTCTACCAACAATAGATTCACGCAATACCTATAAATTATAATACTCATGTCAAAGTTCCGTTGTTGTGTCGCGACAAAAGACAGCTGTTGGGTTTATAAAACTGAATTGACAATTGATTTTAATCTCATTCGAAACAGTTGGATTAAAATTAATCTAAGCCCCGGTTATTCAAATCATTGTAATAATTAGTATAATTTAGTTTTACTTATATTTTTTTTATATCATTTGTTTGTAATATTTTGACGTGTTCAAGCACCTCCTGGGGTCTATGAAAATAAATGATTTGAATTTGAAGAACAATAAAATACCTATTGCAGTTAATTTCATTACATTTAATTATGTGAGATGATATTAGTTTTGTTTTATAACTTCGTAGTAGAATGAAGATTTACGTGAGTTTAATCTGTTAAATTCACGATAATATTAGCTGTGGGTTTTTAAATCTCGACCCAAGGAATATCTAAAGATGGTCTTTCATTTGAGGACTTCGCGTAATAGGATATACTTGAAAATAATATAAAAAACATGTCATAAGCATACCACAGTCGTGATTTTCCATTGTTCCAATGTAAATTCTGCATTAAATCATGTAATTAGTAATAAATTCAGCTTTACATTGTTGTTCTGAGAGTAGTGACACTGTGACGTCACGAAGCGATGGGCACCGATGGGCTGGCACATTTCATTTCATTGTCAAGGCACAGGTTGCAGCTTTGAGTGATGTCTCTCGGAAATTCTAATGATTCTTGGCTTAAAGTATTAATGCGCATATACTTTTTGTCTACAGATCAGCCGATTCTTTGTGTTTTTAATTTTTCAATTTCCCAGAAAATCTTTAAATTAATCTTGAAAAACAACTTAAAATACATTTAAGAAAATTCCTAAGCTCAATATAACATATGGTAGGTAAGTAGGATTTGAGTTCCTGTTTTCCATATTTTATTATAGCCAGATCATTCGTACTAAGCAGGTAATGCAGCAGCAGCTAAGCAGTTTGATTGATATTCGACACTGCACTCTCGTCAGGGCCACCTAAATAATCTAAAATATTCAGTTCAGATTTTATTTGTTGCTATATTTATCACTAGAGCAAAGTTTAGCTTGGATTAAACAATTAATTTAAATCAATCAACAATTATGTATACAACAAATCACAATAATAAAAACAAACATTGTGTCTCTATAAAGAACAGTTTCAGTGGATCATTAGTTGTAGGTCACTCCAAAAATATCCTAACTCTGAAATTGCTATCCCATTTGGTGAAAATTCTATTCTTGCTACTTGCCTATACTCTTTTATCATACAAAGAAGTTAGATATTAAATTTGAGTCGCAATGACACACTTGTATCAGTCTGACACGCTGTGACGGACATTGATCCGAGCCTATTTTTATATGCAATCTCTTTGAGGTCGAGACGCTAAGGACTTTATTTGTCAATTTTAATTATAACTTCTTTCTTGACGCCTTAGCAATTAGACGATCTAATTAACGCCAAAGTGATTTGGTTCGTAAAAATGTTTATCTAACCGTTGCAAAACATACCTAGATGACATTGAGGAGAGTGTGATCTTCATTCAATTGTAGGCCAACATGTTTGTTTTCTTTAAGGCATTCTTGCAAGGTTGGTCAAAAATTATTTATGAATCTACCACTAACTGTAGTATTTAGTTATGTAGTATTTTAAATTATTTAGATTTAGATGTATTATTGTATTCTATTTTTATTATGCCAGAATAAATTATTTTTCTTTCTTTCTTTCTTCTATAGTCTGCTAGCTAGCTAGGTGAAATCATGAAGATGTTTGATCGAACTCATGACTTTAATTTCAACAACTATGAGGAAAGTATTTGCACCAAGTAAACTTTTTTTAACACGTAGATAAGTTTCATTTATCCTAATCGCCTTACATGTAGTAGATCTCATCATTTTCATCATCCCTGTTTCGTTCCTAAGTCAGTCTTTATTTTTCATACTTACTAGCCCTACATCCAGTAAGCGACCTTATTTAGCAGCATCTACAACCACCAGCTATTAACGAGGCACGATGGCAGACCATGCTAAGTTGGCGAGCTATTTCCGTAGCACGGTGGCCCAGAAACGAATGACGTCAAGCGTCGGCTAACGGGGTTAACGAAACAGTGGATACACCTGCCCTTAATATTAATGGAACTTTTTGTTGGACGTGATTGACAACTCTAATGGTGTGTTTGAAGGCATGATATTGCCTTGAAAGTATAAACAGATTGATCTCGAAAAAGTTAGCATTCTCCTTGAGTTATAATACAAATTAAACCAGTCTCTTGGTAGAAATCACTAAATAAAATGCTGTGACTTATAAGACACTCTCCCAAATTGAGACTCATTTATAAGGAGTGAGGAATATATTCAACTTTGAAATGAAAAATACTCATGCCCAATACTTCAGGATCCTAAAACTTTATAAGCTTAAATAGCAGCTACAAATATTAAATCAGTAGCTAATTCCATCTTTTTAATTTTCAATTTATATAATTTAAAGAATACTTTGTAACACCGAAGCTTCTTCAAACATTTCTTCTAATGGATCATATCAATAAATCTTGTCTACACTAGGAAGAGGAAACACTAATTAGGAATTAGTACGTCCATTAGCGCTTATAATTTTAGATTTATGACCATCATCAATGAAAGTAGACTGAACTTTGCCACCCATTTATCCAACAGCAGAATTTGGTGTAATCATGATCACATATTCTTTAATTAAATTCTAATCTGATCTCATATTTAGAGAGGTTCACCTCCTATCATAACAGCTTAGGGTTCTAAACATAACCGGTAAAAAGTTGTTACTATAATGATTGCGTATAGAAATAATTTGTTTTCTGAGAAGGGTCTATTTGATTTAACGATTACGGCAATCTATAACTGTTCTGGACGTAATGCAATATTATTGCATTGGTAGAGCCTTGATCGCCGGAAGTTTACTTACGTTTGGGCACAAGGACAAATGTACGGAGATTTTATTGCTTTCATTGGTCAATATTGTATTTTTTTTTTATACTTCGCCCACAGCGAACGAACGTGTACTCCACCTGATGGTAAGTGGAGTACAGCCCATGGACATCAACAATCCACAAAAGCAGATTATAGATGCGTCGCTGCAGCTGAGGATTACGGTGTTATGCCTCATGTGCCAGTAATTTCAGGGCCTGATCTCACCACCAAACCGGAACACAGTAATGGAAGCACTACTATTTGGCGGCAGGTTAAAGGTGAGACGGTGGTGCTGCCGCCCTCGAGCTCATTCACAAGAGCTCTACCACCAGTAAAAGTTTCAGTGCTAACATTACAAGTGGTGGTAAATTGTGTCACGTTTTATGATAACAAGCTTTAAACCCAGGCGTCCCCTACGACTTTTGATCACTGTGACAGTATATTCTGATTTATTTAAGATTTTGAAGGGAGAACAAATAAATACACTGTTGTAGTGACAAAAAGTCGTACGGCGTGATTGGCTTAAAAATCATTTTGTAACGGTCGTCATAGTTCCATTAAAATTTTTCTTCTAAAAGCTATTGATATGGCATTATAAACGCAAGTAGCATGAGTATATTACCTGGCATCTATCTGGCTATTTGCCAAACTGACCAGTACTTTGGGTTATTACCAGTCTGCGGCTTTGTCTGGGTTTTTCCTACATATTCGTAAGTGTTCCGAAAATTTCGTTATTGCTATGGTCTTATGAATTTTATGTTTATGCTAAAAACTGAAGTAAAATTAAACCTACTTTTAATTTGATAAATTAATAGTGTCTATAAAATAATGTCTGTAAAAGCTGGATACTTTCTTAATGACCTTGAAAACTTTCAGTGATGCCGAATAATGAACAATACCTACTTTATTTTAATTTTATAATGCAATAGTGCCTATCTCACAAATTGTATAACTTTCATCTTTTTCACATGTTTTAGGGCCAATATTGAAAACAAAAGTCTCCTTTTTAATCTGCTTTTAAATAATGTTGTTGATATTATTGGGTTTTAAACCTTTCTATACTATAGAGTAACCTACCGACCTTAAAGTAAGTCATACGATAGAGATCGTTAAGATTCGTCTTTTCGAAGATATGTGTGTATTTATCATATAAATTATCGCTCGCTAACGGTGAAGGAAAACATCGTGAGGGAACCTGCATGCCTGAGAGTGCCTAAAGTACTCAAGGGTATGTGAAGTCTACCAATCCGCTCTTGGCCAGCGTGGTGGACTATGGCCTAACCCTTCTCATCGTGAGAAGAGGCCCGAGCCCAGCAGTGGTACATGTATTAGATACAGGGCTATTTATTTATTATTATTATTTATTATTATACGATAGAGAGATATCTCGGGAACTATGATTCATAGTGATTCATTTCTAGACAAAAATCTATAACACTTGAAAGTCAACCATAAATAATGATGAGTAGACACGATCATAATTTTATTTTATTGTATGACTACAATTTCTAAAAATACTCATAATATCAGTGGTAACATAGTGATTGAATTTATAAGTATTTCCTATATAATTCGTAGGCATCTGTTTCAATGTAAAATAATTTAAACAGCCTATTTCATCGAAGCCATTATTACATTTTATGATAATTGATCTGCATAAATTTATTTTGCTAAAATATTAAAGATTTCATTTTCTTGTTGAACATTTGCGTAAATATAATTTTTAATCGCCCTATTTTAATTTATTTTGAGGTGGCACTGTTCCTGCTATTTACCACCAAGTGAGCATATTTTTAATTTTACGAAAGGCGTTTCAGTTGAAAAACAAATAAATTCGAGAAACTGGTGGTGTAAAATAACTATAGTTATTACTATTCAAGACGTGTACAGTATTCCGATGTCGAGAAATACAAAACATTTGATCCATAAAGCTAATGAAATAAAATTAAATGGTGCTGACAATATTTACAAAGATGTTGACTGCCTGCCTACAAGAATCTTAATTAAAAAGAAACCAAGAAGAATTTATTATCTTTATTACATAAGTTTCTAAATGATACACAAACTTTCTAACATATAGTAATATAAGAATGTGAAAGCCGAATTTGGCATAATGATACAATAGTTATCACATTACAGTTATGTGTCGATCACAACATAAAATGAATACAACATATATATAACGATATATTGCAAGCGAGATTATATACAATATGGGATGATGCCGCTCTTCTGTCTTCAACTACATTCAATGATAGTACATTTTGTAGGTCGGCACGCTAAACACATAGTCCAGAAATGGACCTCTGGTTTTGTAGAAATGATTCTCGTAACAATAAACGCGGCCTCTGTACCTGCATCAACAATGATTTTGTTTTCATTACTTCATCTGGTGTTATATTATGTATTTTGGAATGAATTGTGAATGAAGTGGATGAGAAAGAATTGAAGAAAACCATGTGTCTGTGATTATTGTTTTGATAAAAATGATGATAACATAGATAGTTGAAAGTCGTATCGTTACTTGTTTGTTTGGTTACTAGATTTGTGAGATCACTAGAAGTTCTATATAATGTTAAACAGGAAATTTGTGTTTCATGAGTCATTCTCTACGTTCATGAGGTGATGCAGAAATGTCCAGTTAGAATAACAAGCGCCGTGTGCAAGCACATCCTCTTAATGCCGCAACATGTTACCACACGTGGTGAAATGATAATGGTGATTAATGGTCAACAGAACGTGAGAGATGAAAAAACAAACGTGTAAACTAAGATATATTATAGTGGTGCGTTGCGCAAACGCGGTGCATCGAACCCGCTGCTAAAATTATCCAGTATCGGAGTCACACAGAGTGCTGGACGCATCGGACCTATTAAAATGCATTCTTGACATTTATATTCCTTCCGCCGCACATTCCTGCTGGCAAATATGATACTGCCACTTCGAACTGACAGCTTTGGCTTGCTGTTGCAAACGCAAAGCTCGCGAGTATCTTGTTACTTGAATTTTAGCAGCTGTTAATAATATTTACACGATTGTCTTGGCTGGTTTGATGCGTGATTTACGTGATCGCTGAGTTACATCTTGTTATAATGCATGTTGATGTGAAATATAATTATTGTTAAAAGCATGCTAAAATATTTTTGGAAATGGATTATCTTCAGAAAATATTGGTGCACACAATGCAGGCCAGATTAAAAACTAAACCAATCAAACAAATTGGCTTACAAGGATTTTGCTAGTTTTTATAGTAAGGAAGTGTAACAAGTAGAACGCTGTTTTAGTTAGATGTGTGTTAATTAGAAATTAGTTTGTGCAGAAACAGTTTCACAAAATATTATTCCGGTAACCGAGTTTAGCTGGGATAACGATCAGTTTCACATCGCGCGCATGTCCGTACAGTTTATTTACGAAATACATCAATGAGGGCACAGTTGTGCAAAGCTCATGGCAATAATAAACATGCACTTACTTTGATCCAAGGGCTGTCTTAGTGTCGAGAACTTCCACAATATCACCAGCCTTTAGGGACACTTCATCGTCAGCCGCAGCTGAGTAATCGGCTGATGCTACCACAACATCTTCTACCTGAAAACAAAGAAATAACATTTTAGTTATGCTCTACAATCATATATTTTTTTGAAGTTCACATTGTTTTCAAAATTACCTTTGAAGGACTCCTACTACAACTAGATCTTGATCTATCGGAACTTGCAATAGAACGAGTGGAATATCGTTTATAACTAGGTGTCGTTTCCAAGCTACTCATACGACTTCTCGTATTTTCTCTTTCTAATAAAACACCGCTGTATTTTCGTGGATATCCGCCGAGTTTTGTGATTCTTTGATTATTACTAATATTGCAGTAGCCAGAGAACGATTGTAGGTCTTCGTCATTATCGTCAACAACTGGACAACTGTACATTGAAAAACGATGAGCTATAGGTTGACTCAGCTTTAACGCTGAAAACACATGCATGGGTTCAAAATGCCTAATTCCATTTTCATCGAGTACTGTGTATGCGACTTCACCAGTTAGCACAGAACGACTAGCTTCACGTGGCACAACTGCTTGCAGACCTTTCTTCATAATTAATAGGGCGCCTCTATGTTTCCTCCTTTGGAATAAGAATTCTTCCATAGCAAGACTATTATCAGGGTCTAGTAGGTTTATTGGAACGTCTTCAGAAGTAAACAAAGAAGATTCTTCAGGAACAATCATAAGCGCAGCACTTTCTCGAACTAAATCCCTTAAGTTAGGATCTGTGCGAGCCAGTTCTGGGTGCGTTTCGAGTGTGCGTAATACGGATTGAAGGCTTGGAGTTTTGTCTGCCAGTTTGCGCATTACAGTCAATCGTTTTAGTATGTTTAGGCTTGTGGGATCGGCTGCTATTTTGGTCATACAGTCTTCGTCATTTATGATCAACATGAGATTTGCAGCGACGTCTCTCATTCCAAGTATTTTTGCAAGTCCCACGGATTGAATGATTAGTTGTTTGAGATCTTCTTTGTCATTATTTTGTATTAGAACTTCTAATTCTTTGCTGCTGGCTTCATGTACAGCCGACACAATCGCCTTTTGCAAAGATTCAGTCACTTCGTGATTAGTCTTGACGAATGATATCGAGTCTGAAATTCGACCTAGAACATGCTGTAGAAGACTAGTATCATTTTTAGAAATATTTTTAAATGCTGGCCCCAACACTTCGTTTTCACTGCTCAGATAATTACCAACTTTTTCAATAATATCTTCTTCGGTAAAAAAGTGCTTATTCAACGAATTTTGTACAACAATTTTGATTAGTTCAACTTTAGGTTGCGATGAGTTTTCCAAAATTTCTTCGCACAAACTTTCCTTGTCTTCTTCTTTTTGAAGAATTTCAAACATTGCAGATACAAAATCTTCGTCAATTGCCTTACCTAAGATGGTGTCAATAGATTTAAGAATCATTTGATATTTTGCTTTACTGTTATTATTATTAACTTCTTCAAATTGCTCTGCCGTGACTAAAGCAGCTAATACTGCAGCAGCAATTGAATTTTTGACATGTTCTTGATGAGGAGTCTGACCATTTTTACCATGACTACCTGTATTTTCTTTATTTTCCATTTTTTTTTTATTATTTTTACTTTTTCTTGATCCATTTTGCGACTCATTTTCATTCTGATTAT
Organism: Hypena proboscidalis; assembly: GCA_905147285.1. NCBI lineage: Eukaryota > Metazoa > Arthropoda > Insecta > Lepidoptera > Erebidae > Hypena > Hypena proboscidalis. The sequence goes on from LR990127.1 coordinate 1,611,726, forward strand.
CACGAATTTCAGTTTTTAAATGAGCACTCATTTCGATTATTGAAGATATAACATCCATTAACTGATTAGCTACTTCATCTTTAAAGCCAAAATCAGTCACGAATGCTTTCAATGCCTCAGCGTTTCTTGTTTCGTTTAATATTACATTAATTGCAGGTAATTCAGCAGGAACCTGTCTACCAATAGACATGCCTGCCTCAGAAAGCTGCCGAAGCATATTTGTGTCAATAGTCAATTCACCTTTGGTAGATGTCGTATCATTTGGATTTGTTTTCACTTTTAACAATTTAAGCTCTTCAGGAGTAACAACGAAGCTTTGAACGGAAAACTCAAATCCTTCTTCACCTTCTGTGAGATCTGGAGCAACAAACTTTAATCCTTCCGGTGTTTGGACTATTTGACCTGGGACAAACGTAACACCGTTATCATCAGTTTCAATCACTCTACCAGGTACAAATCTTGGGCCTTCTTCTGTATCAACTACTTGACCAGGTACAAAACGTGATCCTTGATCTTCTGTCGATATTACTTGACCTGGTATAAAAGTAGGACCAGCTTTAGTTTCAATAATTTGACCAGGTACGAAACGAGGACCGTCAATAGTATGTATAGTTTGGCCTGGAACAAATTTAGGCCCAGATTTTGTATTGACTACCTGTCCAGGTACAAATTTCGGTCCATCAGCTGTATCAACAACTTGGCCTGGGACGAATTGTTCACCGTTTTCCGTGAAAACTATTTGGCCAGGCACAAAAATGCCTTCTACCATCATTCCAGGAACAAAACGGGATTCGTTGGCTTCATTCTTCACTAGTCTTCCAGGTACAACCTTTGGACAATTTTCTATTTTAGGTACTCTTGGACCTGGAAAAAATTCGATGCCTTTTTCTGTTTGTACCATATGCCCAAACACATACAATGATTCCTCAGAAAGTGAACATGTTTTTATATCGATTGGTAAACCAACTGGCGCACTTTCACTAAAGGTTACTTCTGCAACTGATTTTGCAACAGAGAATTCAACGTGGCCATCAGTTTGGACTATTGTCTTGCCGGGTATAAACTTTTCACCATTGTCTGCGTGCACTATTTGACCTTCAATAAATTTAGGACCGTCAATTGTTTCTACCGTAGTCCCAGGAATGAACTCCAATTTATTTTTACTTGAAGTTTTAGTAATACCTGGTACAAAACAAGTTTCACCGTCTATTGTAACAGTTTGTCCAGGTACAAATTTAAGGCCACTTGGTGTAGCTATTGTAGCTCCTGGAAGAAAATGAAGTTCATCATCGTGATGTACAACTTGACCAGGTATAAATTGCCATTCGTTGTTAATCTTTGCACTTTGTCCAGGGGTGAAAGTAACACCATCATTTTCTGTAATTGTTTGACCAGGAATGAATTGTACTCCCTCGGGTGTTCTTATTGTTTGGCCGGGTACAAAGACATCTTCAGGGTTTATTATTTTTCCGGGTATAAATTTAAGGCCTTCTTCAGACAACACTGTCTGTCCTTCCATGAAACGGTAAGTATCATCTTTGATTTTAATTGTTTGTCCACAAACAAATTCGTCACCGTTTGAAGTTTGCAACACTTGTCCTGCCATGAAAAATGGCTCATTGGTATTTTCATTGGAAACAATATGGCCAGGAATTAACCCTGGACCAGTTGGCGTATTTACACTTAATCCAGGCACAAATACTGGCCCAACAGGCGTATCCACAGTTTGACCTGGGACAAAAACAGGTCCTTGTGGCGTATTTACGACTTGACCAGGAATGAATTTCTTCGCTTTATTAATATCCAAGGTTAGTCCAGGTATTTTAGCTACTTTTTCTCTTTTGCCTTTCTTAATATTTTTAACAATTTCTGCCAGATCCTCCATTACAGGTAACATGTTAACTTTATCATTTTGAATCAATTTTTCAATAATGTCCGCAGTCTCAACCATACGTTCTTCAGAAATTTCTTTTACAGCACTTAAAATTGCATCAGCCGGACGTGTTTTAATCGGCTTTAAGGGGTTTACACAAGGCACATTTTCTAAAGATAAAGACACTTCGCTAATATTGCGGTCAACTTCATACGTTTCCGCCTCGCAGTGGTACGGAGTTATTTTTACCGGTGTCGGTAGCTTAGTTACTTTAGCAACGATACGATCATCAGCAAGATCTTTTTCAAACATTTCACTATCCCAAGATTCTATTACAGGATGCATATGTTCTCGCCATTCCCCGGAGCACTCAATAATACTTGATTTAGAGCGCATATGTTGTACATCAAAGTTATTATAGTTGAAAGTCTTGACATCGTGTTTTTCTTCAATTTTAGCTTTCTTAGCTTTCCTGACGAGGCGATGCTTCTCTTCTTCTAATTCTTGAACTTCAGCTAGTTTCTCTTTCTTTTCAAAGATTTTCTTCATAGAAGATAGTCCAGCCGCACGTTTTCTTTTCTTTTTCTTTTCTTGTAGTTCCTCAATTTCTCTTTGTTTCAAAACTTCAGCGTTTGGTCCTTCACCTTCAAACATTTCTACATCTTCGTTGAAATCTTTAAAGTCCATTGAAACATTACGGCCATATTTTGTTTTAATTAGCACCGTGTCAGAATCCTTTGCTAACATGACATCTTTAACATCACCGTCTCTCACTGCTGCTTCCATTTGAGCGGAGAACACCAAGCTGCATCTTCTTTCTTGCACGGTATATACATAACGTTTATCTTCAGTCACATGCTTGCCCAATAACATTTCCATAAAAATCTTCTGCGCTTCCGTAGAACCATCCAGCACGGGGATAATATATCTGTAGTCCGATAACATTTCGTGTTTTCTGTTGCCGTAGTTAATTTCAGGTGAGTAATGGTGCGGTCCAAGCTCGCCGGATACGTTTGTTATCTTGCATTTTGTCTTCGAAGAGCGGGCACCGAGAAGTACTGGAATGTAATGGTGTGAAGGCAGTCCGTAAGATTTGCCGGTGATTCTGCAGCAACGTTTCGCATCAGCCGGTGAAATAGGACAAAGAAGTGGAAAGTAGTTAGGCTTCGGCAGCCCTCTACTGCGGCCAGTGATCCTACAAAACGACATCTTGATTTATCTACGCCAGCATATTTGTTTATAAAATAATTTGAAGATCGAGTTTATTTTTGTTTAATAAATTCACGATGTTTGCGGCGGGAAAACGCGTGCGCGTGTTGGCGCGTGTGCTCTGAGCGGAGTGTACAGGGCGACTAACGCTGCGAAGCTTCGTGGCGGAGCTCTAGGCGCCCGCGCATCGATTCGCACCTTCTCAGACGGTGTGCCGTATATTTGTTCCGGTTAAAAGTTATTTATAAACAAAAGAAAGATGAATTTATTCTTAAAGCCAAACTGGTATGACACAGTTCCACGAAGAAAACAACGGAGCGGGTAATTTAGGGGTTTAACGTAAAACTGTTGTTCGTTAGATGATTTATTTGTCTGAACTTCAGAGCTCATCCCACGTGAAGTAAATAAAGTAACTGTTACGTATGAAGTAAGAGTGTTGTTGTAAGAGCGATGTGAGTTACCTCACAGTGGAGATGTCATTCGCATAAAAACTGAGACAACTAATAAACTATAGTCATTCGCCGTTCGTCTGGTTGTCATGGTTGGCGGTTAACCTCGTCAGCGTAACTGCGGTTATTTTTAATTTTTCAATCTAAGCCGTAGACCTTCGCGGACGACTGCAACCGGACGCGGTCAAACACATGTTTATTTTTGTTATAAAAATTATTAGAAAGTAGAACGCTAAAGGTGAAGTACAAAATGTTAATGGATTTTCTTTAAATAACAACGCGTGTTATGATATTTTTCTTCCTACAAAATAATTTTGATATTTATTACATGTATCAGAAACTATCTATCTATCAGACATATTAGTATTTTGAAAGATGGTATGATTTAAGTATGATTTAAAGTATTCGCTAGTGCATTTCAATTGACAAAATCTCTGGCAAACAAAGCATAATAATATTGGTGTCACTGGGGCACTTCCTTTTGTGTTTGTGTTATATAAACAATGTGAAAAGCAACAAAAAATATGTGCATGCGCTTCAGCTTAACTTCACCTCTTCTACCTATTCATTATTTCGATCAAAATAAGAAACGAATTTATAATAACTATTAAATTTTATAATTTCAGCCAAAACAGTATCGCGCTAGTTCATTTCAACATCAAGGCAATTCAAAATGTGTAAAGTAACAATAAGTTGCGATGAAAATTAATATTTATTTTATAGCCATTACTGTTTCTTATAGCAAAAAAAAAATAAAATTAGTTTCTTATTTTGAACGGAACAGTTTTCCAAAAATAATAAAGGTTTGCAACAGCTTCAATAATATTTAACCTCACCTTGAAAAATCATATCACATTGCTAAATAACCTCTTTGAAACAGTTATCAAAACCAAACCAACTAAACTAAATATTATGCATCATGATGAAAATGGCTGACCTTACTACGAATATTCAACCGTTGTAAACTATTTTAGTGCATACTTTAATTTTGCAAAGTATTCTTTACATTGAATATAGAAAAGAAAAGTCGTATAAAAAGAGATAGTAAGGGATAGTATTTAAATCCAAAATCAATAAACTGCCTCTAAATAGTTAAGTAGGTACCTAAGTTCTTAACGCTGTGTTATAAAAACATTACTATTTGGTGGCATTTCATAGATTAAGCAATAGTGTTACATCTTCTTACTTATTATTATACAGCATTTAGCTATGCTTTAGCAAATTATACTGAAACAGTTTAAAAGTTATAGTACAGGCAGGATTTAAACCTGCGACCTCTGCATAGCGGGCAGCTGCTTAAACCAGTAAGCTTCGGTGGCCTGTTGCTGGAACCCTAAATTTCTCTACTGTATGTTACGCCATTACTTGACATCACGTTCATCCATTTGTACCTATCTTAAGTAGGATACAATAGTGTTAGATTCCTCACTGGAAAATGTTTACTATGTTATGTAACTGCTTGTGAGAATAACCCGTGATTTAAAATTTTCTTTCTAGCAAAATCTATACACCTAGTCAGAATCTTAGCCATAATCTAGTTCAAAATAATTACGTACTCTATCACCGTAATACCAATTAAGTGTTACAAAAAGGGTGTGAATAATCTCGCAGTGAGCGATCCAACTGCTTATTTAATCGGGTCGCAAAACAATGTTGACAGATAAGTGATGGGTGTACAATCCTATACGATTTCACACCAGTTCTGTGGCATTGGTGACAAATTACTGGGTATTAATCAGATATGTTTGGTTCAGCCCACACTACAGCATATCGAGCAGATAAGCCCAAAGATAAATTGGATATGGAAAACAATGCTGATTTTATTGCTGCCGACGAAACCAATATTTTAATTTTTATTTATGTGGACGGGGATAATACAATGATGCAGTTACTTGGAATAATTCTAACAAAATACTTAAACCTTTGAAAATAATGACTTGTGTGATGTTGTTACGTATTTGATATTGGAAAAAGACCCCTTTCAAGTCAATATGCTGAAACGGCTACGGAACCCTACATTGCGCATGACCCGACACGCACTTGGCCAGATTTTGAAAGCGTAAAGTACGGATAGTTGCCATACTTTTCGAAAAAGCTCTGTTACCAAATATAATGTTATCATTAATAATAATTTGACATTTTACCCTACTACAAACGTAGGGTAACTAAATGAACATATTCATTAAGTTCACAAACATAGACTAATATTGTTTCGATCGGCTCATGACCACGATTGGTGTGATTCGATCGAAACTGTCGCAGGTATTTTAAATATTTACACGATTAAGACAAATACAAATCGCGAAAGTTTAAATCATTAATAACGAATCTACGCATTTGTTACAATGTCTTCTAGTATTTCAACACTAACCACCACACGAACCATATATTAGGCATCAACTAATTACCTAGTTATATTTCTATGACCTAACTTTTGACGTAAATCTAGTACGTAGGAATATTATTATTTGTAGTATTTTGAAAGCTCTTAAAGAAACATTGTAAGAAACTCGGTCAGTATTTCTACTGCTTTGTTAGAAAACATTTGACTTTAAGAATAATACCCAATGGATTTGCTGACATCTGCGTAATAACGTCATTCGCAAAGAGGAATGGATAAAATAAACGAATACTTAATTTTGTTTCGGTTATTTATTTATATGAATATTGGTGTATTTTTATCGTAAGTTTATAAGTCAGTCTTTTAAAGTTCTACAAAGCATTCATAGTCGTAAATTCTTAATGCTGTTTATATACGTAAGTTGCTGCTTGCATGTACTCTGTACATGCAAGCAGCAACTTCTCTGATCTGAAAGAATTAATGTCGCCAAATGGTTGACAAACTCGAACTGCACCTGCAGATCAAGTGAGTGTAAATGATGTGATTAGTCAGGCATTTCGACAATACGTAAAGGGGATTTCTTAAAGTAGCAAATTTCTTGAAAACCTAATACATTAGATTCACTGAATCTAAAGCTTATCAACAGTACCACAGTAAAATTCAAGGCTGGCTGTAGTCAGTACATGATGGTTGTTGGCGAGGTGGGTCCAACATAGCCATACATCGCAATCGCAAGGTCTCGGTAAGAGACGTTATTTGCTTAACATACTCCACTCCCCTTGAACCCTAAAAGACTACCACGATTCTTTTTTTTTTATACTACGGCCACAGCAAACAAACGTGTAGTCCACCTGATGATAAGTGGAGTCCACAAAAGCAGATTATAGATGCGTTGCTGCAGCTGAGGACTACGGTGTTATGCCTCAAGTGCCAGTAATTTCAGGGCCTGATCTCACCACCAAACCGGAACACAGTAATGGAAGCACTACTATTTGGTGGCAGGTTAAAGATGAGGCGGTGGTGCTGCCGGTCTCGAGCCCATTCACAAGAGCTCTACCACCAATAAAATTCTTTGTTCTGAAGAATCCAACCACATCTTCGCACTACAAAAAAAGCTTTTGAAATCGACCATTACAAGATTAACAACGGTGTCTGCTATTCTTAAGCAATAAACTGGTACAAAGACCAGAGGAGAGAGACTAAAGTCAATTCGTTCAAGATTAATTGTTGAAAGCTTGCGATTGCTTTGATGAAATCACCTTGGGCACGGACAGGTGAGGCTGAGACCTTTGCTTGACGGCACGGAAATAAATTTGTCATCAGTCTGCCATACCGTGATGTATGAGGTAGTAGTAATGAACGTGTCGAGGTTTGCGAGTTTATTTAAATAGTGTTTGTATGATGGATACTTTTGCGAGTCACGTATCATAGTTTGGACAAGCAATGTTCAGGAATGTATCAATTCGTTTCCGGCACTTATTTGCCAGTTAATTTTATTTTCCTTGCAGAAGAAAAAAACAAAAGGCAACCTTGTCATTGGTTTGTCCAAACTCTTACTCAAATATAAAAATCAATTTACATAAAATTTTGCTCAAAAAATATTCATTAATAGGTTACTGACCGCTAAATCAATTACTCAATGCTTGGCTAATAAACACAATTATTGAATAAATAATTAAAATGTTTCAAGCATCTTAATCGTTCATCCACCACTTCTAGGAACACATAAATTCACATAATAAATCTAACTTTTCGCCACTTTCAACAGTCAATTAAACAAGTCGTCCATTGAGTAAACGGAAACGTCGAGTCGAAGTAGGCGACACCTGCGCAAGCGCAGCTTCCGGCGGACACGTCAGGTGGAGCGAGAATAGACGACATTGCGAGCAGCATCAAGTTCAATCTATTGGCGTTCACGAGATTATAATCATTATTGAGAGAAGAAAAAGTGGCAATAAGGCGCACTTGACATACACACAGATATCTAAACTCTCATCGAACGATGCCGCCTGAGCTGCTAACTAAAATTGTTTTAATATGTGATAGTTATATTTGATAGAATCGACGATATTTGAAAAAAAATTGCGGCAGTTAGGGCTTTTCCTCGGGAATAGCACTGCTTGCATGAAAAAATATAACCTACATTTTTGTGCATGAATACCTACCTTTTATTTGGCTAGGAAAATGGCATTATTGTGTAAATTTCGTGTTTGGTTCCCAACAGCGTTGAGTTTAACAAATATTTTTGTAACTTTCAGGTATTTAAATAGAAAAGAGTGCATTATTTACATGTTCGAGTAAATTCCTGTAACACCTGGTACTAAAAATAAACTGTCTATCATAAAATAGTCTAATTAAACATGCCAGGAAAAATGAGGTAAATATTTCCTGAGAAACCAGGTTTCCACAGTAAAACTTTATACTCATCTACTATTATGATTTCATTACGAATACTTTTTTTTACGTGTCATTAACTATTTCCCTGAAGTGGTTTACGATTCACGGCTTCAGGGAAATATGACAATAAATTTTGGCAGTACATTATTATGAGAGAACGGAGCGATTAAGATGAAGACCTCCTTTCTTTGATTTCCTCCGATATGTTTGCGGATAATGTCTTGCTATAAAAAAGTGACATGTTGTCGTTATTATGTCTTTGTGCTCTATATTGTTGTTTAAGAACTTATGATATTTGAACATTTTCTTATAATTTTTGACTGTTTGTTGCGCAGCATGTAAACTATTGTACTGACTGTTCACGTGTAACATTTAAATAGCATTTGGCCAAGAAAGGTTTAAACAACAGCAGAAAATAAACCTCATTCGTTCATATTGATCCATGGGGTAAAAACTTCTAGGTGTAATTTTTGTTTTCCACTTTTTGTTTTCTATGTAGGGTCTCTACATAGAAAACAAAAATTATTTATTATATTATTTCCGCTATGGTCCAATTTGTTGAGTTCATAACAATATGTTTACAGACTTGGCAGTTTTGAACTGCTTACATATTGATGAATATATACAGTTGTAAAACTACAGGTGTAGTCACCTGTAGTTTCTTCATGTACTGGAGTAACCTATATTATATCCATATCTTAGTCACCTCACAATGATACACCGCTTTCTTTGTTTAATGTATTACTTTTCTATTATGTATGAAAAGCTTTATTTTAAACTGACAATTATATTTTCCACTGATGAAATGATTGGCCAGTACTAATATTATTTGTATGGAAATCCCAAGCGTAGGTGTCAATATTCGTCATTTATTTTCTTATTAGCTACCTTTATTATTAGGTTTAGTTCTTATTAGACCGTATGTCGATAAAAAATTGACTATACATAATTGAATCAAGGGTTTAAGCTACATGAGTGCATTTTTTTTAAATCAACTTGTTAGTTTTAAATTAAAAGAGTAACAAACTCCATAGATTATCTAGCTACATAGATGAACAGCAAAAAATCGTTATTTGTGCAACAAGGGAGTAAATTTTGTATTTTCTTCGAGTGCTAATTTGAGTCCCGAATTTTTAGAATCTTGACCGTAGTGAGGGACTCAAAAGCACGAGATGTAAATAACTTTGATCTCGTGTGGCACAAACAACTTTTCACCACAGCAGTTTAAAAAAGCAAGCAGTGAGCAAAACTCAACTTTGCTTCGAGCGAAAGTAAAACTTGAAAATCCAGTTATGCTCAGTTAAATAACTCGATGAAAAATCGATTTCTTTTTATACAACAAAGAACTACTTTTCGAGCTGCTGAGGTAAAAAAGTAATTTTCTCAGTCTAATTTTTATTTAGTAAAGAAACCACGACAGATTTTAATTCTTTATTAATAGAATGAATTAATCGTTAGATGAAAGAACTCATTAAATCGTAATTTTGTTTTGAGTGGACATAATTATAACGCGTTTGGTTGCTGTATCTTATTGGATGTGTTTCAAAGAGACCTAGTTTTGCTAACAAATGCAGACAGACACAAATCTAGTGCGTGTATTTAAAGGAATCCAAGAATATACTACGGTACTTTTGTTTCGTTGTTTCTCGTGCTTACTTCTAGAATTTATTTGCTAAGGTGAGACGGGTTATTTATTAGTTGCATTGAACGTTGGAATTAGGTATGTTACCGTCTTTTTTAGTATTTGATGCATAACTAATTTAGTCATATAAAAAACAGTCCGTGACCTATAGGTCAAAGACGACTAAGTAGAGGAACATCATATACATAACGGCTCAGTTCTACAATATAATATTATACATATTACTTTTTAAAGAAATCTCTTTCTTTTTTTAAGTAGGTGTATAATTTTTATTTAGACAAGAATAACGTTCTATAAAGTAGAGCAACATAAGAAATCTGAAGTAAAATCTTTACTTTAACTTCATGTTTAAAAAAAATATTTATGTACTTTAATATCCTTGAAAAAAAAAATATTTGGAGCACGAGCCATTAATATTTTGTTATAAATTACAGGATATGTTCATGTTCGTGACTGTAAAGTCACATCAGTTTTATATTTCATATTTAATGTTAAATGTGATTGCGGTCAATTATAATGTAATGATATATTATTTTGGCCAGCTAGATTTAGGTTACTGTTATTAGAAATTGTCGTAAAATTTTTAATTTAGACTTGTTTGATATGTGACTCTGTTTGCAAATTTCGAAATCTGAAGGCGTGAATCCGTGAAAGCAGTCGAACCATAAATTAAGTTAAATGCATGTTAAATGCATAAAAACTACTAGTGTCAGAGAAATTATATTTATAGCCATAACGTACCTCATTTATCATTACTCAGTGACAACTTACAGCTACCATAGAATTAGGAGTACAAAATCAAATCTATTATTTTCATAGGCCCCAGGAGGCGCTTGAACACGTCAAAATATTACAAACAAATGATATAAAAATAAATTATAAGTAAAACTAAATTATAGATACTAATATGATTTGAATTACCGGGGCTTAGATTATTATTATTATTATTATTTATTTATTCATAACAATTTTTACATTGTGTGGAATATTTAGAACATTAAAACATTTAAGAATATAATATCATGCAACTTAATTAAAAACAATCAATAAAATCTCTACTATTATGATATAAATAAATTCAATTCAATTACAATAATAAAATTATAACATTATATTATGTCAAATGTGAAAAAAATAAATAAAAAGGAAAAATTTGAAAGAAACAGATAAAATTCAATTTAACAACTAGAAACAGCCAAATAAAATTAATAATATTCATGTGTCAAATTTAGTAAACAATCCAAAATATAAAAAAATAGAACATGCGCCTATAAATAAAAGCAATTATTAATCTAAAGTGTATTACATTTAAATGTCATCAATTGAATAGTAACAGCCTTCCAGTAAGTAACAATTTAATTTAGTTTTGAAATCAGATTTGTATAGAGTTAATTTTATATCGATGGGCAGTTTATTAAAGATTTTTACCGACATGAAGTAGGTGCCGTGCTGGACTATATTTAGGTTAGGAGTATTTATAGTTTTAAAATCTTTCCTTCTCGTACTCTCTCTAAGTTTTCTTTCATCTTCAGTCTCATATTCATGTACATACTTCCGAAAGTGTGTTAAGAGGACTAATATGTATAGGGAAGGTACAGTAAGTATATTTAAATCTGCAAAGTGACTCTTACAAGATTCCTGCTGACGAATGCAAACCATGGTACGAATTGCTCTTTTTTGCAAAACGAATGCTTTGTGTATATTATATTCGTAGCTCCCCCCCCAGCATAAAATACTATACCGTAATCTAGATTCAATTAACGCATAGTATACTTTTTTTAACTGCATTATGTCAATCTCATTTCGTAAGCTTCTTAGAACATAACACGCTGAGCTGATTGAATTTTCTAAGCTTCCAAGTTCGGGTTTCCAATTTAAGTAGCTTTCAATATGTACTCCCAGAAACTTTACTACCTCTACCGTATTGACATTGACTCCATCTAAAGCACAACACAAGTTATTTTTATTCTTAGAGGTGGTGCGGAACAGCATTAAATTTGTTTTATTTGCGTTAACTTTGAGTCCGTTGATGGTAAACCAGTTGTGAAATTCTTTTAGAGCTGCATTCACCCGCAAATTGAGAGACTGAATGCTATTTGCTGAAATTATAGCATTTGTGTCGTCTGCAAACACCACTAGTTTTGCGTGTTCCCCTAAACTTTTCTCTACATAATCTATTGCATCATTAATAAATATAATAAACAGAATTGGACCCAATATGGATCCCTGGGGCACTCCTATTTTAGTGTTTTCTAACTTAGACCTAAACGCCTGGTGATGAAATGCATTATTAGATACATTTTTATCATTTTTATTAGTTACATGTATCATTTGTTTTACTTCCACAAACATTTTTCTATTTTTTAAATAGGATGTCAGAAGTCGTTGAGCATTGCCTCTTACTCCATAATGATCAAGTTTTTTTAGCAATAGGTCGTGATTTATTACGTCAAAAGCAGAACTTAGGTCTAAAAAGAGACCGGCTACCATTTGCTTTGAATTTAGTTTGCTTCTGATCTCCCTGACTAATGAATCAATTGCATCTTGCGTTCCTACACCAGATTGGTAACCAAATTGTTTTAAATTTATGACTCTATTTCTGTTCAGATGTGTGAGTAGTCTAGATTTTATTATCTTTTCAAAAATCTTAGACAATGTTCGCAAGAGAGAAATAGGCCCTATACATTTTAGGATCTTGTGTAGAGCCTTTTTTGTAGACTGGGATCACTTTAGCTATTTTAAGTTGATCAGGAAAAATACTTTCGCTTAAACAATTATTATAAAATAAATTTAAGGGCTCAGCTAAAATATCTATATTATCTTTAAATATAGTTATTGGTAATTCGTCAAAACCGCAAGATGGCTTACATTCCATTTTATTAATTAATTTAACAATTTCACTAGTTGTGACTGGCTCCCAAGCTAGAGCTTTATCTACTCTGATAGTATTTTGCTGTAATAATTCTATTGCTAAGTTACTTTCTCTACTTTTTTTGTTGTTGATATTCGAACTATTCGCAAACTGCTTTGCAAAGACATTTGCAATCTCAACTGGCTCTATTACAAGTTTGTCTTCTAGTTTTAAAAGAATTCTTTTATTATCTTTGTTTGTTTTGTTCCTATGTTTATTTATAATTTTCCATATGTCCCTAGAAATATTTTTAGAACGTGAAATTTCAGTCTGCACTGCATTTTTCTTAGCTTTTTTAATTACTTTTCTGTATAAACTTATATATTTATGTCTGTAATTTTTAACGCTTCCATTAATATTTGAAGTTTTGCTTGTCATTAAAAATCTTTTCATTTGACTAGCTACCTTAATGCCCCGTGTAACCCAAGCTAAGGAAGACCTTGTCGAATTTATCCGGCAGGTTTTAGTTTTAAAAGCTGTCTTAAATATTTCGTTAAGCTTTTTAACAAACTTGTTTATGCCTAAATGGCTCCAGTCTTCTTGTAGTAATAAATGTCTAAAATTTTGTTTATTATTTACACTGAATAATCTTTTTCTTACACACATTGGAGTATTATGGTGTCTGGATTAATTTAAATCCAACTATTTAGAATCAGATTAAAATCAAACCAAGTACCAGCTCCGATGGGTATTACCTACTTACCTAATTTCAAATAAATAAACCAAAGATGTACTCAAATCTGTATGATATATATAAAAATGAATCCTTATTTCTCCTAGTCACGTGTAAACGGCAGAACCATTATTGCTGATACATTTTAGTTGTGTGTTGTTATTATCGGCAGATGGTTTTTACGAAAAAAAAAAATTAAGTGAAAAATTTTAAAATTTGAGAATCCTAACCACCATATAAAATTTTCTTATGATTTGCTAATGTAACCTTATTGGGTTTGACATAACATTGATAGAATACGTGATGCAAAATATTGTCAAATAGGATGTATTCATAGTTAAGACCTGGACAGCGTCTGTCGGGTCACCTAGTAGTTAATATTATGTGAAAAGCCTAATTTTAGCTTAACTTAAGATAAGCCTGATTTAAGATTATGAATTTTAGTATTCTCTTGTCAAGAACAATAGCAATAACCTTGTTTCTTTACGACAATCCGGGAAAATTTACCGAGCAGTATTTTAAACATATTATTTAATGTTTTTCCTCAAAGGTGCTCATAGGATATATTTGGATGATGTTGTGTTAGCCAGACAGGCGCCTTGATTCAGTACTCTCAATACTCGGAACAGTGCTCTCACTGATTCGAGTAGGTATTCAATCGGAGAACATAATATTTGATGGATTTTATGTACTGCCTTGCGATCTACCGCAATATAAACTATATTATTGTGAAACCGTCACTGCGGAGTATGCAAGTACTTAATAAACCGTTTTTGGTAGACAAATGTGCTAACATACAGGAAACAATTCAAGGCTTTTAGACATGTAATGAATTCAATACTCTGTGAATAGAGCAAAATCGAATTTACCTATAACAATTCGGCCGTTAGATAGTTAGTTTTTTATATATACGAGCATTTGACCACAATTATATCTGATGTTAAGCGATGATTTGGTCTACGGTGGAGCTTGCTTTACTATAAATACTAATATAATATTATCTGTCCTATATACATCTTTACTCTTGCTCTGAAGAAACCAAAATTGTAATTCCTCATGCGGAATCACAGACTCAGGCTGCGCGTACCTCTCCGTGGCAGTTCGCATGAGGAATATTGAATTGAATGATTAGATATACTCCATACTCTACTTTCTTTGCAGCTACAATTCACTTACATATTTATGTTTATCGCCTGTAGTTAATATTAGGTTGTAATGTGGCCTACAAGTTTATTTACACAATTTGTTGCAGAATTATAATGAGCCTGGTGAAGATACATTTAGGTTATATGGATGTCAAATTTTCCGTGGTAAGTATATCTTGATTAGTTCTGCCCTTGTATATCTATCTATGTGTAGTTTGCTTCTATACAACGTGGTACAATGACACACATTACGGCAGTAAATCAAAGTGCTGTGGCACCATCCTGTAGCAGATTTATGACCAATGCGGCTAAATCAATTGGTAATATCTCTTGTGTAAAAGCACAATTGATTGCCTGCAGTCAATCTAGTTCTAAATATCAACAGTCTTACATACATGCATACCATACCCTGGTTGCCTAGATGGACCGCCCAATACCTCGACTACGCTTAGCCAAACATCATATCATCCGTCAAACACAGTTACGAGCGGCAGCTGACAATGCATGAAAACAAAACTCCAAATAACACCTGCTCGACTAAGAGTCGAGATAAAAACCTCACGGTGAGCATGGCCGATTACGTTTACTACAAGACCGAGAAGACGTAAAAAATATTATATCTGACCAAAACAGTTCAATGGCATAATGCCATCATTACTGATCCACATTATGTTAGGTATAATTATGTTCCTTATTCAAGTTGACAAATTACGTGTTAATGGGACTACAATGATAATGTATTGTGGTCATTAGAAGTTTTACATATCGCCAGTCCCATAAACTACCCAGAGTAGGCGTTAAATAATACTTTCAGGGCAACAAGCGTTAGTAGTAGTAGATTAAAGTGAGGATCTTATTTATTGCTTTAGTCTTACAGAGGAATTAACACGGTATGTATTGGTGCAACGCCTGCTTAAATGTGTACAATTTCAGGGATTACCAATAACAGCAAGCCTTAAGAAATATCAAATATTTTGTAATGCAATTTTCAGTCAATGTTTTTTAATTCAATATTATGAGTACTTTATACAAGCTAAGGAACACCATGTTAAAGTACGAGAATTAAACATTACTTCCATGTCATGTTAAAAATCATTGTCTTATCTGCAGATAGCATTCCTGCGCACACGCAACAAAACTGTCATGTCTGCTAACGTCATCGAGCGCTTGTTCACAACAATGTACAACTCGCTGAAAGCACTGAAGGACCCACTAAATGCTATTGTTTCAACACACCGATGTTGTTGCAATTAAATACGAAACGAACCGCGAGGTAAATGTACTGACAGATTTAATTGGAAAATAAACCTCTGGACTGTGTTCGTTGTCTTTGTGGAATGAAGAATTTAGTCATACCTGTATATGGTTTATTATTAGTACAAGTTCTTTAAACTATAGATATATAGGGACGTTATAAATGGTGTAGATATTATGACATGGTAACGAAGCTGCTTACCACTAATTCAGCACATACTTCTGAGACCCTGTGTGCCAAAAATTTCACCGGAATATTTAGGATTATTTCGAGGTAAATTTTGGTATTTAGCGATCATTTTCGCCTGATTATGAAAAAGTAACGTTATTCTAAACTAACTATCCCAATAAATTCGCTATTTTCCGGTTAACTTTGAGATTTTTCGATGAATTTGTATTTGTATTTTTATAATTTAACATAAACTTTGAATTCAAGTTCTTAATCACTAAAAGTGTTTTCACAAGCTTATTCTCAACATTCTCAACAAGATTTTCCGACGTGTGGACATTTCCGATAATACAAATTGCACCTAGGGTCCCAGAATCATGTACTGAATCCCTGGTAAGCGGCTCCGTCACGATATCAATTATATATTTATTTTTATTATTGTATCTAATGTGAGTATTTTAAAAATAATACCGTGTTGTGAAACTTTATATTCGTATAGATAATAATGAAATACTTGTCATATACATCACATTTTAAATTATCAGATAACAAATCTCAGTGAAAGGGCATGTAATGGTCGGTACAAACAAAGATATCAGCTTGCTGCAGCAAAAATAAAATAAAAACTGCAATATTTTCTGGAAAAATACTGTTATGACACGTTAAGTAGTGACAAGCTCAATCGACTCTTGTGACTTGTGCGATAAAAGATGGTTATTTTCACCCAACACCCACGATGCAAAAAAGAGGGTAATTTATGTTGCAAACTTATTTATAACAGAAAACATTACTTATTTTAAAGTAAACAGGTAGCTGTTTTAAAATGTGTAACATTTGTCTTAAGGCCTTCCTACAAGTGGGTGAGTTTTTTAGGACTACTAAATAGATTTTGATAATAAGGTGAGACGTACCACGCGGTCGGTCAGAGTCGCATATGAAACCTGGTATTTCATAGATTTACAACAGGTGGATACATTGCTACATTAATTATTGATTTTTTTCTCAATCCACAATACAATATTACAACAGCTATTTATTTTCTTCAAATGTTTGATCCTTAAGTTCTTTCACCTTAGGTAAACGTGCGTATTGCACAGTTTTAGGACCAATATTTCGCTTTGTATTTAGCATGAATTGCTATGATAATGATCAATATATTTGACTGACTTTATAAAAAAAGAATAGGTTCTCAATTCTATAGTATTTTTATTTTTTTTATGTTTGTTTGCCGATTACTCAAAGACAGCTGGACCGATTTTAGAATTATTATTTTTGTAGGAAGGAGCATACTTGCCCTGCAGTACTGAGCTCATCGAACCACAATCTGAGGATGGGGTCCTAGAGAAATCGAGGGCAACCCTCAAACTTTTAAGGCTTTCTATATACGGGGTGGATGCGACATAGCGATGGTTTCAATAAATGTCGCTATGTCGCATCCAACCTGTATTTATAATGATATGATATTATAAGGATATTTGCATCTAGCCGTCAATATTCCATGTTGCTGAGCTGATGCTGGAACTATTTAAATATAGGCATATTAGTGGCCGTTTACTGTATTATTTCAAGTTATACACAGATGAGGCGAGGCGTTGAGTATTACCACAGATAATATAATGTATTACTAAAGTATTACTTACTTTTTAGTGCATTTTTGTAATTGAAGTGGGTTTTTGTTTTTTTGGAAATTATTTTTCATTGCAGAAGATTTTCAAATAGTATCAGATTAATACTCGCAAATAAATGTCCCTTAAACCAGATTTATTACAAATACGTAGTTAATGTGTACCGGGTTCTAAGGAGAAAACAATGATTTGATCTTACAGAGCCAATGTGATTTATTACTGCCATCGATTAAACTGCCAACTGTATTCTCGTAATCTAAAGTCACCAGTTTCAAGAGTATAAAGCCCTTTTCCACTGAGAAATTTGTTACAAACGTGGGCTTATTCTAACATCATAGACATTAGCAATAACAATTCATGGCTTAACATATATCATAGAAGTACAAAAGACAAGGAAACATTTTCTTTAACCGAAAGAAACGTTAAATTATGAGGACGATGAGAGCACTGTCGTGAGCCGATTAGTAAAAAATAAAAAGTAAAAAACCATTGTCTATCGCCAAGATTTTTTTATTTATAACTTCAGAAGTATGAAACGTTGTAGTTCAGGTTCAAAAGTAACCCGATCGGCTTGAGTTGGCCGATATCCCAGTGACGAGGAGATATTAGAAATTGGCTGTGTTAAATCATCGCAGAGTTACAGATATATTTTAAGAAAGTGAACTGTTTTGACTAAGAGATTATTTATTAATTGGTAAATGATTTTATCTGAGAAAACGAATGTATTTTAATTTAATATCAAGGCGATTTGATTAAAACTATAATGGTTGACTTTGGTGGTAGAGCTCTTGTGAAGGAGCTCTCGGGTTGCAGTACCACAGTCTTACCTTTAAACTGCGGCTAAATGTGCTTGTATAACAGTTTTCGGCTTTGGTGGTAAGACCAAGCCCAGGATTAACTTGCACGTGAGGCATAATACCGTCGATCTGAGAGAAGCGACGCTTCTACAGTCTACTTATTCTACACTATCTTTTGCCTGCAACTTTGTCAGCGTGGAAGTCGCTATTTTTATGCTATTTCGTTCAAAATTAAGGAACTTTACTCATACCCTTGCAACAACTAATTTCGAGAAATTCATTTCAAAAAATCTAAATAAGTCAAACTTACCACATAAACTTAAAACACCTAACTTATCCCCTTAAAGAGAGATATTTCAAAACCATATCTTATAGTTCAATCGGGGTGCATGAAAGGAGCCTCCCCGAGTGACGTACACAACGATTCCCTACGTTCGGCGCACCCTGGGCAATTCGCGAGTTTTCCAACGCGAATTAGCTAATCCATTTACCACGATGGCAAGTCAAAATAAAATTTGACTCAGGCATCGCCACGACGAAGAAGAAGAAGAAGAATAGTTCAATTACGTCATGTAAGGAACCTATGTGCATAATATGAATGTCTGTAACATGGCTAATTTTCAATTTTATTTATTAGTAAAGAAGAAGAAGATTGTGATACTATTGTGGATTGTTGATGTTAATAGGCTGCAGTTACCACTTAACATCAGGTGGACTACAGGCCCGTTTGCAGCATACCTTATATAAAAATATCATCGTATAGTGCCGAGCTCTGCATAAGTAGTGCACAGTACCAAATTCAGTTTTGTTGCCAATGCGTAATTATCAGTTCCTTTTACGATGATAATTACCTTTCGTTCCCGGAAACATTGCAACAAAAACGCGGCCGCCAAACTTTCCCAAACAAAGCATAAGACATAAAAGCAAACATGATGCATTCGAGCAAACAGACTACTGAATTGGGACGAATCCAAACTAATTATAAGTCCATAAATTAGTGGATGCCGCCATACTTCATGCACCCTTCGCGATTCTGCAGCATTAATCTTAAACTGGACGTTACAAGGAAGAGGTGACAAATATGCACCGAAGTTGTTAATGTGGTGTGCTGTTAGGTGAATGAATTTATGAGTGAATTTTTTGTTTGAGGTTTCGGTTTCCGGCGTTTTAATTGCACATTTTATTTATGTTTAGGTGATAATTATATCTGAAGTGTCTTTCTTGTTCTTAGTGCACGACTTTTGGCTACACAATTTCGTATGATTTGTGATAAATTTATTGTACATAATAATAATCTTAATGCAAATGTCTAAGATTACTGCATTTGATGACAACATCCCACGTCCAACCGTGTGCCCACCGACCAAAGAGGCTAATGCTAACGTAAATTTTATTACAAACCGAATAATATGTACAAAATTCACCATGAATTGTGTGAAAGATGACATGGCTTAAAATGGTAAGTCTTTTGTAAAAGTTTGGAAGGACCATATGGCGTCGACCCCAAGTAATTGGGATAAGGGCAGGCGGATGAAAAGGTGCTATATAAATTGTGTATACTTTAGTGTTCGTTGGCGAATTGAATCTTATACACATACAAAAAGAAACTATAATAAATGAGGAAAGTATTTCTGTACCACTTGGTACATTAAACTACTTTTCTTATTGTGTATGCTTTGTTTATTTCATAAATTACTTATTACCGGCATAACACATTTCTTATAAACCAGGCTATATTTTGTCGGATTGACTTGGGTTTTTTAAGTCCATTATTATTAAAAGAATGAGACACAATAAAACTTTTAATCCTGACAGATTTATTGCCTACTTCAAATTACCGAGCATTTAATAAAATTACGTTAATACCGGGCTTTAAGATCTTTGTGGTGTAAATAATACAGGCCAAAAAGAGGAAATCTTTTCCGGCATGACAAGTGATATTTAAAAAAGATAATTTTATGATAATCCTTTGAGTGATTAAGATTGAATTATGAGCAATAAAATTTGCTTTGACGATTACGAAGCTGTTAATTTAAGCTAGGAATAGTAGTTTTAATTATTTGAATAATTTACAAATTTTAATGATAAAACTTTTTTGGAAAGGCATGCCCTTTAGCACATTTTCGCTAGTGTTCCCTTGATGCTGACATCCTAATTTTTTCAGAAAAGGTTTGTAAATCATGGCGGGTTTATGTGTTACAACTAATTATCTGATGCATATTTTATGGAAATAGTAAACCTGATACTTCTCACTCAAACATTTTGTTACCTTCAACGATTCCTATTCTTTTTCTTTTACATCTTAATCGTCAGTACAAATTAATATTAGAATGCTGTTCCAATATAACGATGACACATACGCAACACAAAAATTGTGATAAGTCTACCAACCCACCCACCGTCATATTGACCAACGCACTCGTACGTTGTGATATCAAAACTATTAAGCGCTTGATTAATGCGTTTTACTAAACTGTTTGGCAGAACCAGACGAGGTCGCTTGCGAAACACACATTTACCCAATTATTAGGTGGGTTCATGGCTCATTTCTAATATTGTATTACTGGAATATAGCACCATTTAACTGTGTAACATTATATTTTATTAACTAGTGGCTGTGCGATTCAAAACAGAAGCCTATGCAACGCAGCAATAATCTAACATTCCAATTGTCAAGATTTTATTAAATCGTTCCTGTTGTGTTTAAATTAAATCATAACGAGCAAATGAAAAACAAAACATTTTTTTTTATTTATAAAAAAAACGACGCTCGCACTTGGAATAACGCCTGTGTCGCGGGGGTGTTCACAAACATACATTTTACACACACAAAGCACACCTCTGAGTGTCAGAACAAATCTTTGCGGATCACACAAAGATTTGTCCCGATAATATTAATTCAAATTATAAGACAGTGTATATACGAGTATCTACGTGAGGCAACAGTAAAAAGCCAGTGTACCTGTAAATAGCCAGGGTAGGAAAATAACTTATCATTACTTAGTTAATAATATGTTATAGAATTGGAAAGTTATTGCTAGTTACATCCAGAATTATATGGCCATTTGGCGTATCTCTTGTACGATGACTTACTGGCCACCATACTTCTGCAAATAATCGAATAATATAAAAATGTTACTTACAGCCATAAAACTACTGATGCATCAGATTATAATGTTATTGTTCAAACAAGATTTTTATCGATCGGCAAATAGTTCATAAAATAAATATTATGGCATCTGTTTGCATGAATGTTTAGTTATTGTGAAGTTTTCACATTCTTTCACGGCTTTTAGGCATAGGCTGTTTCTATGCGATTCAGTTGGTGGGTGTTAAATTATAGTCGTTAAGCTAACAGTTTTTAGGGTGAGATTATTAAGGTAATTGTGCTTTACATTCAGATACCTTATGCAGAGGGGTTATTATACCATAAACGATTATTTGATCGACAGAACACCATGTAAGAAGAAGAACTAATTTACTTATGCCCTTATCTATAAGAAAACAAAGAGTTGGCCTTGAGCTTCTAGCCAGTTTTTCTCATGCAGATTACGGACTTCTCTGTCTACGGAACTGGCACTTAAATTCACTTACATATTCTAAATATTGTGATGATTGATGAAAGTGAGTTTAAGCTCTGCGAATTTAGAGTAGAATTATTTTTGTATGACAAGTGCTTTGTGAAGACTAAGGTATAAAGATATTTTCATTTCATTCATTTAATTAAATTTTTCTGCACCATTTGTATTGATATCCATTTACGAACAGAACTATATTAATACAGTAAGATATTGAAAATAGTTGTATTTTTATCTGACTCGTATTATAGGGGTATTATTACACTGAGATCGAATGATAGGTTTATTAGATTAGTTGACAGATTTTCTTCGCTGAGTCGAATGACGTCACCGTCGATAAACGGTCGATCGATTTGTACATAACAAAGTTGACCAACTCGAAAAATAATGCCATTAGTTCAAAGGGTTGGTTTGAATTTTTAGGTATCTGCTCCTACTTTAAGTCGTGATAAAAATAATAAAACGAAAGGCTTCTACATAAAATTCATTTGTGATGTTTTTAACCACTCAGTGTTTCTGGAAGCCTGGTACTTGAAAAATATTTACACGGAAAGGTTTTACTCAACATCTTTGATTTCTGGAAACCCTGACCAGGATCAATCATTTCCTTGTCTTCCTTTTAAAAAGCTATCCTCTTTCTTGTCAGAATATTTAAGTTTCTTCAAATTACCCTGTTTAAAAAATAATATTTGCTAAAACTGAAAAATACAAACAAACATCAGTAGTAATATTCCAGTGAGTTCCATGACGTAACGGCCACTTTATTCTTAACTGGTTCACGGCCACCGGTTCATCGGTTTAATTTCAGTTTTCTAGGAAACTTCTCCTTCAAACCTTGCCAAATGTTGGTGACGCCTGCGTAATGAACCAAATGTTAACTTTCTTTAGTGATGGATGCTGTCAAACTAATATAAATCAAAGATACGGTTCTTTTGTGTTGACGTATAATTAAGAAAAATATTTATTAATGCTAGTTCGACAGATCTTGATACAAAGTTATCCTCCTACATTAGTTGATGGTGGCTAAGTATTTTTTTTTTAAAGGTAAAATTAAATACCTAGGCGTTAAAAAAATCGACGGGCACCGCACTCGAGTGTAACCAATAAGAGCAAGCTCACGAAATAACGTCTCGTACGTAGAATAAATAAGTACATAACATGTTTGAATTGTCTTACTTATATTTGTCTGACGGATACCTCTAACTCGACAATAGTGAAACAAACCCTAAATATAGATATTGATTACATATTTTATACATCACATATTTTATACAAAATGAGCTTATTTTTAACTAAACAGAAAAAGCTTACGCATTTATTCGCAGAATCTATACGAATCACTTTGATACATGTGCATAAAACAAAATTGGATTATCAAAAAATCATAATGCTTAATCTTATGAGGAAACGAATCTACTTTGAGCCACTTTCGTTAGTAAAAATAAGAAAGACTTCTTAAATTAATTTGTAGAACAAAATAATCCTTCAATTAACTACTTAAATAAAAAAAAATAGTAGAGGTGGTTTGGTCATGTTAAAAGAATGGATGAAAGTAGATTAGTGAAAGAAATATACAACGCAGAAGTGTCTGGAAGTACTTGAAGAGGTCGTCCACGAAAGTCATGGGAACCAGTTAAATGGCGTCCTTCAGAAAGAACATGTACGTAGTACACGAGACCAGCGAGCATGTACGACGAGATGGATGTTGAGGAAGCGAAAGAAGTATGTAAGGATCAAAGCACATGGCGTACCATCGTCTCTGCCAACCCCCGTGGGATAAAGGCGTGATTTTATGTATGTATGTAAACAATAGGAATGCGCTCCCTCTTGAAATCAGGATGTGTAACAACCGATTCACTCTTAAAATCAAAGTTCGTGAGCTCTTGTTGAGAAAATTAGCAGAATAACTCATCTATAAGTTACGTTAGTATATAGTAGTAGTAGTTTATGTATATTGTAATATTATAGTATTTGTAATATTATATGTAAATGTATTTAATACTAATATGTATTACATTTATTTAATTCTAAATATCAAATTTATGTATAATAAGTCTATGTATATAGTAATTTTATATATATTCATTCATTAATTATAAATCATCCTATAGTCCTTTATAAAGATAAAGTCCTAATCTAATAATTAAATGAAATATGCACCTACCACTTTTTAACTCTGCATCACCCTAGGTTGACTGTTAGACAATGCCTTTGGCATTAAGTCCGCCTTGTACATTTTTTGTTATGCTTAAGTTAAATAAATAAATAAATAATAGTTCAGGAAAACAAATTACATAACAACATCGTGAAATCTTTCGTTTTCACGGCCATGGCGCCGCTTGATAAGACTGATATTATAACATTTATTCGGGGGACATCGGAATGTGGACTAAAATAAAATGGCCGATCACTATTAAATAGTTGGGCAACCACGTGTAACATGTGACGTCATCGAATAGACTCACAGTTTGTGGGCAATCTCTAACAAGATGTGACATGACAGAAGTATCTAACATCTGACTGCTGTCAACCCTTTATTATCAAGATATTTCGAGAATTTGCACGTTAGAAGGCCCAGCGCACGCAGCCGGCCATATTCTTAATTTTTTATTTAAACTCTGGAGTGTATGTGTTGTGTGTGTAATGTCGTTATATAAGGTGCGTCCTGACGATTTTTTAAGGGTGAAATTTATCATTTAAAAAAACGTGAATATGTAAAGAGAATGTCTTATTTGTATGCATGCCCGTGATGCCAGATTAAGAGTTATGAACGTTCTTACTTATGATTCGATCATCTTATAATTCTATTAATAATCATGATTATCTCATAATTCGATTCTAAACAGTTTGATTAAAATTAATCTGAGCCCCGGTTATTCAAATCATTGTAATTAGTATAATTTAGTATTATTTATGATTTATTTTTATATCATTTTTTGTAATGTTTTGACGTGTTCAAGCGCCTCCTGGGGCCTATGAAAATAAATGATTTGAATTTGAATTTGATATGGTTTATCATTAATTAAATAAAAAAATATGATATCCAGCCCTAATATATATATTTAAAACGAAACACGTTTATTTAAATATGTTTATTTTATTTGATATTTAGTATTTGTTGTAAGAGTGACAACAGCTATGCAGTGTTTGTGAAAATTTCAACTGTTTAGCTATCACGGGTCATGAGTTACAGCCCGGTGACCTATATATACAAAGATTTATTGTACAGCTGCCTCGATGGTCTAGTGGTTAGCGTATGCGCTTCCCACCGCGTGGTCTTAGGTTTAAATCCCAGGTCGGACAAAGTGTAATTTGGCAAATTACCGTCAGGAAATTCATAATATCAGCACATAGTTGAAGCTGTGCCCGGTGGATGGCGATAGGCCCACCCCCTATCCCATGGGACCTAAACATAACAGGTGTAATTTGGGTGTTGTACACCGCTGACTAACCCTTCTGGACTATATAGGCGTGATGTTATATTATGTTATCTTTCAAGACACACCACAACAATGTCCACCAAATACTGCCAGAAATAAACACGTCTTTAAAATAGATTGTGTATTCTCAGGCAATATTCTCTGCCACTGAAATACGACAGTACAATTACAGGGAATATTTCTATTGTTACAGTAATACATCAATCATTATGGCTTCTCACGTGTACCAGCCAAGACATGAAGATTTTAGTATGTACAGTTGAGTTCATTAATTTTTAGGCAGTTTTAAAGTCAAGTTCTAGAAGCCGGTCCCAATGTAATCAAGAAAAGGGTCCGAAGATTGTCGCTAAAAATTTGTGCTAAACTTACGAGGGGGCGTTTTTAAGTTCGCGGAATGAAGGGTGAGAAGTGAAAATAATAATACTAAATTATTTTTCTCTTTCAATATATTCAACTGCTACCCTTATACATTTTTCAGATCTTTCAATTACCTTCATAAAAAAATGCTATGTTTTTGTCCGAAAAATAAGTTGAAACCGAGTCTTTCACTTCTTCATCAGTTGAAAATTTATTCTCACGAAGTTCTTTTTCAGTTTTGGGAAGAGGTAATAATCACTGGGACCCAGATCTGGGCTGTAGGGTGGATGGTCTAAAATATCGAAGCCCACCTTATGCAGGGCAGCCAACGCAACACGGCTCTTGTGAAGAGGCGCGTTGTCGTGAAGAAGAAGGACACCTTTGGTCAATTTACCCTTCCTTTTTTCTTTAATGCTTTTTTTCAACCTCTCGAGAAGAGAAGCATAGTATTCTCCGGTTATAGAAACGCCTTTATCTTTATAATCGGTCAACAGGATCCCTTCTGAATCCCAAAACACTGTAGCCATGATTTTTCTAGCCGATTGTGACACTTTAAACTTTTTGGGTGATGGTGCGCCTTTTTTGTGCTACTGCATAGAGTCTTGTTTCGACTCAAGTTCATAATGATGAACACAAGTTTCATCTCCAGTAACAATTGGACTTAATAATCCGTCCTTATCTTCGTTACAGAGGTCCAAAAACGTGCGAGAACACTCCACGCGGTGTTGTTTTTGAGGTGGCGTGAGCATTCTTGGCACCCATCTTGCACTGACCTTTGTCATGCCAAGATGATCGTTTAGAATTTTTAAAATTGTCGTATCCGATACTTCAACCATTTCTGCAAGCTGTTTCTTCTTTAGTCTGGCATCATCGAATATAATTTTTTGACTTTTTTAATGATTTCCGGAGTAGTCACCTCGATTGACCGTCCGGGCCGTGGGTCGTCTTCAAGTGAGGTCCTGCCTAGTTAAAAGAGAGTGTACCACTTGTAAACCATGGTTTTACCCGGACATGAGTCCCCGTAAACGGATTCCATCACTTTCAGTATATTTTGAACTGACTTTCCTTGCTTAGTGAGGAACTTTATTACGGCACGGTACTCGATTTTTCCATAATTCACACTTTCTTCCCAATTGAGTTGTTTGCTTGACGATAGTTAATAGACTAATGATCCAATTAAGATAAAACCTGGTATGTATACTAATATTGAGTGGCTGAAGTTGTGGCCATCCCGACAATGACCTATTGTTATCCCCTCCCCCCATTCCGCGAACTTAAAAACGCCCCCTCGTAGGTGACTTTTTCTATCACTTCAAATTTGACTGAAAAATAGTCTTTAAGTACAAATATCATTAAAGACCCGTGTCTACAATTAATATTAATAAGAGTACAAATAGTGTAAATGCATCTTTTTAAGATGCATTTTAAAACATTAAGGTCTTGTATTAATTCTTAATTATATTAATGATATGTACCATATTTACATAATTTATAATTGATTTCCTGCCATTACTGTTTAAGTTAACAAAAATTGATTGAATTTATCGTAGAGGTCTAAATAGAACAGAGATCTCATCGTAGAGGTCTCTACGATGTCTACGACGTAGACCCTCGTGGCACATAGACAATAGTTCCCTTGTAGCAATACACAAACTAAATAAAATTAATGGGTTCAAAGATTAAAAAAACATGATTGCGTAAGAATAGGACGTTGTATGAGGTTGAGTAAAACCTATTCACTGTTTCTACAATATAGATATAATAATAATAAAACTTAATTTGACAGACAACTTTGTTCTAACAGTGCCCCTTCCGACTTTAACAATGGCAGTGTTGAAAGCTGCGTAAAATAGAAATAAATAAAATAAATAATAAATAAATATTTCACAACTCACACACAACGCCATACAGTCCCAAACTAAGCAGAGCTTGTACTATGGGTACTAGAATAACTGATACTAATACATAAATGTTAAATGACTTTAAATATAATTAAATTTTGGCTAAATTTGATCATTCTAAATATATTATCTTTAACGAAACGTATTCATTCAGAAACTCTAATATATTTATAAACTCACACCTTTATAAACACTAATATTTTCTTATTAAAAATCAGACTATAGTTACAAAATATATGTGCAAATAAAAATATTTAAATTATAAGCGATTAACTGCCTCATTGGGCTAGTGGTTAGCGTATGCGCCTCTCACCACGAGGTCTCGGGTTCGATTGCCGATTGTTATTTAGGATTTTTTCCGCCAGGAAAATCTCAATAGCAACACTGAGTTTGATTTGTGCCCGGTGTATGCCGATAATGAAGTGTTGGAGTTATACACCTCAGCCATACCCTTCTGGGTTATATAGGCGTGATGTTATGTTACGTCATGCTTTGTAAAATATAAATCTTTTTAAAAGCAAATCCAAAAAGTACATTTCTGCTCATCAGAATAGAATATCTACGACTGCAAAACAGCGCCATCTCACGGAATCATATAACACTACAGCGAGTTTTATTTTGGTTTGAATCTGCGTCAAGATAATACGCGTTGTGAAGTATTGCTTACAAACAGTAAAAGCAACATTCACTAGATGTCGCTGTATTAAAACAAAACTAGAACATCGAACTTACCCCCGCGCAGCGAGCTTCTATATTTATTTATTTACTCACACGCATCTCAATGCTTTCGGTGACCATAATTGAACAGGTCTTAAATTATCTTCGTATTAATAGGAGCAAGTACTCAAAATAAATGTTGCATTGTATGCGATGTTGGCAGAGATGATTGCATGTGATAAAAGTTGATTAATGACGCATCTTGATGATTTTCTACAATTGATAGGCGTGAAGACAATCAAATGTATGGCTGATAATGTTAGACATTATCTCTTGTATTCGCAACTAAAATTACTGCTGTTTGTTTCGTTTGGTTTTTGTTAAAAATGATTTTGCACAATCAAATCATCGCGATGTGTACTATGATTCACAGTGTTGATGAGTTTTTAGTAGTTTAAACGCGCATTTGAAAGCTGCTATCATTCGTTGAAAACAAAAAAAAAAATTAATTGATTATGATTACACACAATTTTTAAACACTTAATTGGGTAAAGTGGTATTACTTATTATACTTCCCTGAGCAGTTTTTATAATGTTTGACTAGAATGTTATCCAAAAACATATGTTTACCATGAGAATAAGGCTGCCTTCCCACCGAAGCGAAGTGAGGCAGCGCAGCGGAGAAACGGAGAAAATTAAGGTTATTTATATTTATAAAGTAAACTAGGGTAATTAAGTATAAAATAACTAAAGACATGAACAAATTTAAATTGAATCTCAAGAATATATTAAATCGCAAATGTATGCTATACCATTAATGACTTTTTTAATGATAAGAATATTATTAAACTTAATTAGATTTTTGACATTATAACATATTTACTGTATTATTGAAACGGACATTTAATTTGTATTTTATTCTAATAATAAAATGCCTATTTAAATTAAAATAAAAGATAATTTTAAGACAGAATTTAACAATTAGAATGAGAGTAGTTTTTTGTTATGCATACATTTCATACGCCTAAACGGGCAAATTTTGGTGGACGAATATTTTAAGTGACATCCTTGTAACTACCCATAATTTTATGAATAAATTATTTGATTTGACACATTTATGGTATTTTTTTATTTATATAACCTATTGTTAATATCTCCGCTTCTGTGGGCAGGCAATCCTATAAACAAATTAATTTTCAACGTTGGTTCACTCACAAAATGCGATTAGCAGCATCTTTCGGAAACGTTTTTTTTATTATTAATTATCTGAAGGTATTTACAGTAGTGTGTGTTTACGTTCAGCATCCAATATTAATTGGCAGGCATGAACACTCCAATTAATATTTGTCTAGTAGATGAACTAGATGAATATTAACGATGCGTTGATGTGACCTTAACTACAGCGTTCTTCGAGGTAGCGATATCTCTTTCTGTATAAGAGGTATATATGCTAATACACATAACATAACATCTCGCCTACTATTACCCATATTGACGGGTGTAGCAGAGGTGTACGACACCCAAACTTCAACTGTTATGATTAGGTCTTATGGGGAAGAGGGTGAACCTATCGCCATCCACCGGGCACAATTCTAACTCTGTGCTGCTAATATGAATTTCCTGATGAAAAATTCAAAAATAACTATTTTGCCCAACCCGGGAATCAAACCCGAAACCTCGTGGTAAACGAAACAAAAATTACACCGCTAGACCAACGAGGCATGCTATTATGACAGCTTTTATAGATGAAAAGAAAGCTACTTCATTGAAAGACAATGTTTATCCACATCTGCAATACTAATTAGTATTAATTATATCCGCTCGGTGGGGGCCAACCACATAAAGTTTCCATTTTAATAATACCATTAAAGTGCGGCGAGATCATAACAATAACATTATGGTCTCTAGACAAAAAACAAAACTTTTTAGGTTATTATAGTGGATAATAATTAACCAGAAGCGATTTAGAAAACGAATTATTGTATTTCTTTCTATGCGATCTTGGCTTGATGTATAAAATACTGCTAGTAGAAAAAAATGAGAAATCAAAATCACGCTCTTTAATACGAATAGGCGTAGAGGTCTCTACGACTGTTACATCCTCTACGCCCGCTACGACATCTACGCCGTAGGCCCGAAATTTATCATGGTGCTCCCAGACCGCAAATAGTCGTTTGTAATGTAAAGTTTAACAGCTTTTATCAAATGGCAAAGGTTAGGCAGTCAAGGAGAATTGACAAAGTAGCACAGAACAGACATAGTAGATAAGATTCTGGTATAAATGTTTTAACGAGCAATCACAAAACATGAAGATCAATAAATTTGACATTATGTTTGCACATATTCAAGAAAACTATCATATAATAGTTCTTGTGAAGGCAAACCGCATCGTTGAGGTTTAAACGTTGAAACAACATACTAAACACCTAATTATTGTCTTACAGTATAATCATTATTTTGCTTGGCATGCAACTCGGACTCAGAAGTATTATAAAAAAAAATTGTTGTTTGATAATACAATTAGGTAAACAATAGTCGTGTAATACCTACTTGTTTTTTGTTCACTGGAAAGACAGATATTTTTTTGCTCGTTGGCGCCAGATTTGATGTTTTTGACAGATGGTATTGGTTTTCTTTCCTGTTTTTTATGTAACACTCTTTTTGTTCACTGTTCTATGTTTTATTTTATAATTTACCTCAATTAACAAGTGTTTTAATTTCTTCGTTAAAACTGCTCTTACATTAAATAAACAGAATGAGAGATAATTTAACTATTTTTGGTTTATGGTTTGGCCAAATGAAATAAAATGAAGATATATTTATTCCTTAAGACTTCACAAAGCACATAGATGTGCTTTGAAAAGTCTAAGGAATCTAGCAGCATTCGAACCTGGATTAACGCCACAGTCAAATATTACAAGTATTTGATAAAAATGCGTCATCTCTCGACCGTAATGTGTTGGTCTTATCCCAAACGTACGTTGTGTGACTAAATAATTATCACTCATCACACAGGTGGCGCTAAAATCAAGTAAGGTTTGTCTAGCTACGGTATATATATATTTATTTATTTATTTATAAAACTTCATACACACGTGTATATTGGCGGACTTAATGCCTAGGGCATTCTCTACCAGTCTACCTTCAGGTGGGGCAGAGATACCTACACCTATGACGCTGGCATAAAAAGGTTTGAGAAATTTTGAATCTAGCAGCATACGAATCTATGGCTGAATTAGCAAAACACCTTGGGCGTTTACCCAGGGGATGCAGGTTAAAAATCCTGCAGGATTCTTAATTTTTCAGCTTTAATATTATACAAAAATAATTCTACTCTAATTCGCGGCGCTTAAGCTCACATTATTAACACGATTAATGACCGAATTTTTCATCGCAGAACAAACGTTATGAGTTGAATAACTTGACCAAATAAAAAAGTAACAGATTACAATAATTATGAAAACTGACGAATCCATACTTTCACATGTTATTATGTATCACTTCTTTATTTGCTCAGGTTATATTTGATTCAAATGCTAGCTTTTTTCGATAAAAAATAGTCTCTAAATCACATTATTTTCTTTTGCGCCAGCATACAGCGCCATCTCGGAGAATCAATACAAACCACATCGTGTTCGATCTAAAATTAGCCCACTAATTAAAATCCTCAAGAGCGAGCTATTGGCGTATTGAAGCGAAGAATTCGCTAGTCTGGGTTAACTAAAAATATTGTAACATTGACAAAGGTTACGAGATATTTTGGTGACCATTAAGCGATTTGTAAAAGCAATTGTGCTACATGTACTCGTTGTAACAGGCGAGTATTTTACTGTCGCTACGGGTTACAAATGTATTTATGTTATGTGATGAATTTCAATCCAATGGTGTTGTCATTCCCGTCATCTGTCATTTTCTGGTAGGAAAGGACAGTTCAAGGTAATACTTTTCCAATAAAAAAACCAACTTTAATTACCAATAATGCTTATAAAATAAAAACAACTTCACCAAACTGAAAGAAATTAGTATGGAACCATCTGGCAGCTATTTCGCGTCGAACAAAAAAAGAATCACGCGAACCGGTCCATTAACCGCGACGTAATCGATGTACATACATAGAAAAAAATCATACCGGCTGAATTGAGAACCTCCTCCTTTTTGAAAAGTCGGTTAAAAAGGGGTTAAAAGAGACAAAAATAATGTAGATACTAGTTTATTACATTTAATTTATGCAAGTATGTTGTAGACGAAATTGGCACCGGTAAATAAACATCTTGTCCCATGTTATGTATGACAAGATGTTTATTCAAGATTGTTTGATGGTTTAAAGAAGTGAAAGAGGTGTGTAAGAATCGTAGCACAGGGTGTTCTATTTGCTGAGTTCCCCGCGGGATAATGTGGTTTTAAATGTGAATGTATGTAATCTGTGACAGTGAGTGTTTGTTCTGTCATCAATTACTGGTAGAAGCAATTCCATTAAATATATATAGGTATATTCTTTATTGAATTTTTACGCTTCTCGCTTCGTAAATATGATTGATTGTTGTATGGCTTAAATTCTAGCTTACGATGTCAGCGTAAAAACCAAAGTCATTAATTATTACTTTAAATTATTTTTGGAATACTTAGTAACTATTTTATTTTAAAAGGTAACTGATTAATGTTTTAAAATTATAAAGAAGCTTACTTTTTTTCTAAAAAAGATATATATCTCGCAAAAAATCATTAAATATGTAACATAGATGATCATTTTGATGGTGATATATTATGGATGTTTTTTTAGAATGACTGAGGCATTTTTCAAGGTTTCTGTTTAATTATTGGTTTTGGTTGTGACTTCTTCTTTTAACAATATTTTTAGAGTAGTAGCATTCTAAACAGTTTTCTTCACCCTGGAAGCTCAAACATCTGATTTTTCGACAGATTTTGAACTTCCTAGCTTTAAGACAGTTTAGATAGGTAATTACCAAAGATGTTCTCTAAATCTTGTAATACAAAAAACCCGTGTCGCAGTGTTAGTTATCGAACTACTCCGAAAAGGCTTGACGGATTTTCACGGCAAATCGTTTTAGTTGGTTTGATAAATAAGTTCGTGAGCTTTTTTTTATCTACGTACGTAAAACTAAATTCGTGTTCAATTATTCGATCATTATGCGTAATTTCCTGTTTAAATTCCTAACTGAATGAACTGACGCGCAAACTAGATCAGAAATTGATCAGCGTCAGAACTCTGACGTAAAACAGACTAAAAGCCTAAAGCTTGAGATTTAAAGTGCACAGCATTTGATCATATTTGTTCCAACCTACTCCTACTAAAATGTGGAAGTTTGTGAGGATTTGTGTATGGATATTTGTTACTCTTTCACGCAATAACTATAATATTGATGAAATTTTGCATACATGCTGGCACAGCTGCCTTGTGGCCTAGATTTACATTATATGCTATTTTTTATCGACGTAAGTACTTCGCAGACGGAGTTGAGTTGCAGGCGGCAGCCGGTGAGATATTGTCGAAATTAAAAACTTGCATAAGAGATTTACCATCGAGACTATGATCTCATTCTGCTTATCGGGTTCGAGATCCTTGTAGCGGTGATTTGAGTGAATCAACCCACTATTTGTAAGAATAGCAAGCTTTTTCATGAATATTTATATGCCTCTTATTATTGGTAGAAAAACTGCTATGTAGCATTCGGTATAAGTAATAGAGTTGACTTTATACGTTATAACTATGTTAAACCCTGTACGTGCTAGACCCAAAGTCATAAATCAGGTACTAAATCATAAACACAATCTTATTTACGAGAAACGTGTCATCAGTAAATAGATTTGTGTTTTAGAAACATGGATGCAATTTGTCTGTTCGCCAACATAATATGTATTTGTCATGCAAGCCGTTGTTTCTCTATTTGTAAGAATTTACTATTCACAAAATGTTCTCTTATCTAAATAGTAAAGTACATAATTAAAAGAATTTAGATGATATATTGTAGACTCGGGGCTTAATAACGTAAATATTATTAAAGGCATAAAATACCTATTTTGCTCGGCAGTTTCAATGGAATCCACCGATCGTGGTCACAAGCCGACTGGTGAAGGCTCAGTCATCCCCGAGGGTTTTTTTCACTACCCTCACTTGGTCGTCACTATTTTTATTTTGTTTTTTGTCTAAATTATTAGTATTTTTATAAATTTGGACAAAAATCAAGACTCGTGTATACAATAATTATGTTTACAAATCACGAAAGTTTCAAATCATTAATTTAGATAATATTATTTAAAATATAGTGTCCATAATTTTACGATAAATAACAGACAGTCGTAACATGCTTTTGCACCCTTGGCACTACCAAATTTGGTTGTCAAACCAAATAAATGCAGAATTAAGTATTTATTTATTTAAACTTCATATACAAAATTTGTATACAAGGCGGACTTAATGCCATATGCGTTCTCTACTAGTCTACCTTTGGGTGATGCAGAGATTAACAAGGCAGGTGAACTTATAAAATATAGCGTTTGATTTGAAATAAAAGGTCATAAGAATCAATACAATTAATGAATACATAATGAAAATATGTGCGTATATATATATATATATATATATATATATATATGCATAATATCTACATAACAAAATACTTAAATATAAGTAAATATTTAATAAATAAAATATATATAAATATATGAACTAATAATAAATATTATGGTGGCGATTCATTTTTGCTGAGGAGAAGATTCCGAACGATATTTCTTACATCTATTATTTTAACTGATCCCTAATACGAGGATCGTACATCTTTACGTCATACGTTAAAAAATTGTATTCAGATGACGCTAGCTGACAACCATTTCAACCAAACAAACGGTTTGTGTGTGTTGCTGACATTCAAATGGACATTTTACAATACGCGGTTCACTTCACCCTATCAATTTGGATAAAGCAATGAAATTCATGTTAATTTAAAAACTTTTAAGCGAATGAATAAATGTAACTCGTGTAACACTAGCCATAACTAGGCTTTTGTTGTTTATTCATACTTCAAGAGAATAATTAATACTAACAATGTTAATCTAATAAGTACCCACTAAGTATAACAGTAAGTGAGTAAGTAATCTAATACAAAATCTAATAAGTAAAGTAAAGTAAAGAATACTCACATCCATGATGAGACGGAGGGTGAGCGCCCGGGCCCGCGATTCACTGAGCGTGCGCCCTCGCACCTTCGGGACGGCAACCCGCGACAACCACTCCCCGAATTCTGTGTAACACCACTACGTCACAATACGACACTTTATGTTCGATTTAGTGGCAAAGGAAATGTTGGAGGATAGGCAGGCTAAGGGTCACGGCCTGGTTGAATTAAACAAAAAGTGACTAAAGAAGATACAGTTTGAATCGAAGGCATAGCAAAAAGAAAATCAATCTAAAATAGTAGCATACCTACAGTGTCTAAGCATTTGGAGCTAGTGAAACAAAAAAACTTACATGAATATAATTTGTAACAGGGAACGGAGGCAAATATAATGATAGGCAAAAAATAATTTATCATTAAAGGAATGTAAACAGAAAAAGATAAACAAAACTAACCAGGCTATGACTTAACCTAAACTAATGATAAGAATGATAGATATTTCATACAATATTTTTTAAAACACAACACACAAAACAAAGGAAAACGATGATATTAGTAGTAAAAAATAGACGGGACACACGAAAATGTATAAAATGTTTTGAATGAAGATGAAGATAACAACATAATGATGATTGTATGTTGTTGTGTTTTGGTGTGTAGAAAACGTTTCAAATAGATAATATGTGGTATAGATAAACGAATCTACTATGAAGGTAAGATTGATTAAAATTATTTATCTATGGTGAATAACGGCCAATTTCAGAGATTCCGGATAGCTCTTATCTGCCCCATAAAATATATCCTAACCGAATATAAAAGTGACCCAAGTAACACTCGTATAAAATACAACTGTCTTTTCGATTATCATGTGTCATTGGCTTATCCTGTAAATAAGGATTATCTGACACCTCTGAAACTGGGGCTAAGAGAGGCTAAAGCAATAAGATATTATAAACTTTCGATTAAATTCAGAATATATATATTAAGTTGAGAAATCATAGATATTGATAAACAACCTTAAAAGGATGGGTATTAAAGACATTTTATTTGTTGACTCATAACTAAAGAACCCAGATAAAGCTAAAGCTAAGCTTTAAAATATTTAAAAAAATCCTTGAGATTGAAGGAAATTTTATGCATGAATCATTTAAAAGTAAAAAATGTAAAGTGTTTCATACCAGAAGTATTTTGTTTATGTTAGAATTGTAAAGTCAATTCTCTAAAGACGGTCAGCGTCTTATAAATTTGGTTAAATAAAATAAAAGTGAGGATCCAATAAAATGTAGAAAAACAATGATAATAAATATTACACAAATTAAGCAATGCATGAATAAATACAGCTGTATTAATTTGTATTATTTGGGAAGTTCTTGAGAAGTAGGTATTTGAAAAGTCTATATTATTTTTATTTGTATCTACCGTGCAATATTTGTGGCACTATCATCTGAACATAAATACATGTGTTGAAAAAAAATCATAATGGTTAAACGTTTTCTCTGAAAGGCTCACAATCTTGGCTTAGTTTGGCTTGCTTGATAGTGAACTTTGTTTTAAACTATTTGGCATAAACTTCACGGTTTTAGAACTCCAGCAGACACAAATTTTTGATCGGCTAATAGTATGGTATCTTGCTCTTAATGAGTATGACGAATTATGAAGATGTAGACCGATAAAATCTGTATAAGTTCACTTCCATGCTGATTAAAGAGTCAGACCTATATAATATGGAGTGATCAAAGGTATGTGATCTGCAAGGACCCTATGTGATTAAATGACCCGATATTTTTTGCTAGAGTTATAGTTATTTTCAACAGATGAAGGCCCACAAATATAGGAGTACTATTGTGATTTCGGCTACATCTTCTACAGCTACTATCATTGTTTGTCTTGCTTCCACTGACCTATCGCCTCTGCGGTCATTATGTCTTGTGTGTCGTCCATCTTGTGTATGTGTGTGTTTATTGTGTCTGTGTGTGTTCACTACACAATCGTATATAGTTTTTCAGAGGGTGTGTTTCTGTTTTGTGTTTTTTCTACTTCACAGCACTGTTAATACACTGTCACTGGTTTTATTTTTTTATCACTTTTATTTGTTTTATCACTGTTATCCATTTGTAACTAACTGACTACGCTTTTCGTTAAAGAGTTCGTTTTGTTTAAGTATTTTTCTAAGCTAATTTTCATTATTTTGTAATTAGGTTTTATTAACGCTTATTAACAAACACCAATGAGCTTATTATTTGGATGACGTGTAAGGTGTTGTATTCCTATTTCAGGGTGATAAGTCGTATTTTTGTCAAATTAATGTATACTATTTACTTATGTTTAAAATTATATTTTAGCTGCAGTAGCTTTATGACATTTTAATTTTTCTAATTTATAGACGTTTTTAAATTCAGTTGACAGCAACCTTAATCATCCTAAAAAATCGCACACCTAATATTTTTACACAACCTTGGTGTCGTTCCATGAATATCTTAGATTATATCGAGACGCTTGTAAAAAGTAAGATGGATGCGTATATTGAACCGGTCCGTCGACATAACAGCTGATCACGGCATTTTATTCACGATATAAAAATAAGTGATCTCATTTCAGCGACAGTATTTGAATCTTGATAAGAATTCAAGTGCACTCTGGAAAATACTTAATAAATTTAACTGAACGAACTGGGACTCTGGGACTAAAAGCTATACAGAACGCGGAAACAATTTTAATCCTAGGTTATCCTGAAACATATTTTCCATCATAGTACCATCACGTTTTCGGTTTTCTTTTGGTGAAACAGATCTTTTATACGTTTGACTTTTGCTGTAATTTCCAGTTCGAATTACTTATTCTAAAATGAACATTCCCTTACAAGTGGTCTGATATGCAGTTTATTGTTACAAACCTAGCAAATATTTGTAAAGCACTTGAAACTTTCCATATCCTGAACCTCGTGAATCTGCGAGAAGCGGATGATTCAGCGTAGATATAGACTCATAGGATGCATTTTGGCAATATTTCCAAGCGGCCACACCTGCACGTAGTTAATTCCTAAAGAATTATTCGATTTGAATGCGTTGGTGCGCGTGGCGCAAGCTGTCAACACTCTGCCAACTGGCCTGCCAAATACCTGGCTATGGCTGAACTTGTTGCTATCGTTAGGTTTGTTATATTGTTTGTGTTGTCGCATACCACGGAGAACACTATCCCTGTTTTAATCTACTCGCTTCTTATCAGCATTTATATTTCCATCATCGAATAATTTGTAGTCGGTGATATCTTCAAGAATCTATTGATTTGTTACCTCTGGTTAAATTTTTATACACAGTCCTTTAATTTCCAGTTGAACTTTAAATTTTCGCCATAAGTAGCGAAAGTTTAGATACAAAGTTTAAAGTTTTTCGTTTTTAGGGTTCCGTAGTACCTACAAGGAACCCTTATAGTTTCGCCATGTCCGTCTGTCCGTCTGTCCACGGCATAGCGACGAAACCGTTGGTGCTAGAAAACTGAAATTTTGCATAAACATGTATGTTAACTAAACAAAGAAAGTCGTAGAGTAAAATTTCGAAAAATATTTTTTTTTCAGGTAGCTCCCCTACATGTAAAGTAGGGATGTTTTTTTTTATGTCGCCTACCCCATAGTGTGGGGTATTGTTAGATAGGACTTTTAAAAACGTTTAGGGGTTGCTAAGACAGTTTTTTGATTTAGGGATCCGTTTGCGAGATAAATAACTTTTAAGACCAAATTTTTGTTCGAGTAGGGCGTCCCCCCTCCCTCTAAAAGCTAAACTACTGGATCCTAAAATCTGAAAAAAATTGTGTTGGTAGTACATGTAATGAACTTTAAAGGAAAACTATAGCGGATAAGTTCACTTCATTAGTTCAAGAGGAATAGGGGTCCGAAATGTCAGATGCAGTTACTCAGAATATTTCGTTCAAAATTCTTGAAACATAAATAAACATACATAATACATATATAAAATCACGCCTTTATCCCACGGAGGTAGGCAGAGACGATGGAACGCCATGTGCTTCGCTCCTTACATACTTCTTTCGCTTCCTCAACATTCATACATCTCGTCATACGTGCTAGCTGGTTTCGTGTACTACAAACATTTCCTTTCTGAAGGACGCCATTTAGTTATAAAGTAAAATTAAAAATATTTTTCTATGGAACCCTACTGCGCGTGGCCCGACACGCACTTGGCCGGTTTTTTAGATTTTGTTCAGACAAAATTATTACTTTTATGTCTCTCAATACACCAAGATATCATAAAATTTACAACGCCCTATTACATTGCAATTTGATCGCATTTTCTAAATCTCATTCTAACCGGTCATTTTTCAAACCTATCACAACCATCTACACTATGTTTATGCACTAACCTGCCAAATTACACAGATCGTAAAACCAGATAATCTGCAATGCAATCAGCGACCTATCCAAAATAGCCCAACCTTGGAACCGGACCCAAGGCTGGAGCGACCAATGACGCGAGCTGTGACATCCGCCGATCGGATACACGAGACATGGGTATTTGTAACTAACAACAGATTAAATACAGGAATGCTTGAATGTAAAGTAGATGAGATCATGGTATCAAAAGTGAAGTGGAAATTCCTAATTATAAATAGTCGGTGTCAGTAAAAAATAACTAGCATAACACTATAAACTGGTCGGATAGGCGGCACATAATATTGATTCCTATTATAATTATGAAAACGTCATGCATGTTTTTTTTTATTTTGATCACAGTCACTACTTAGTATAATTATGTCCATTCTGTTATCATTATTTTTGTTTAGGATCTTTAAAATTGCTCTAGATCATCATCTTCCGAGCCTTTTTCCAATTACATTGGAGTCAGCTTTTCGGCATTTATTTTTTTAGTATTATGCTCTTATACAAAAAATAATGCTGGCTTATTATGCATATCAAGACCATTTCATGTTTCAAGAACGTAATCAGACACAAATATAAATAAAATAATAAAGTGAATCACTATTTAAATCCAACTTAAATTAAATCTTAGTCGGAAGAACTAATTCGTTGATAAATTATTTTGGCCACATATTAACAAGCAGATTAAAACCAAAATAATATAAGACTAAACATAAATCAATTCTCATTCATAAAATAAATGCATCATAAGTCGTAGATGCACTATGAAATATAAACATTATAGGAATAATATCGCGATGGATGTTAGACATAATAAATGTATGAACTTGAAATAGCTGGGCGCTATTCTTAGAGCCACCTACGGCGCGTTACAGTAAATATGCGTAAATACTACTACTGACTCACGAAAGTGTCACGGAGCTTTATTTGTAACGAGGCAATTGGAAAATCACAGTTTTTATGAAGATTATAACCGTACTATCTAGACGTGTCTGCATATAAAACAGACTGTTAGAGCAAAGTAGCTGCGAAATCATCAAAAATATTGTGCAACATTTAAAAAGTGAGAAAATAATTGATAGATGTGCCTTTCAAAACAAATACTAATAATAAATGCTTGCATAAATCCATAACAAACGCATAACACGATAAGCTCAATATGAAAATACATATTTTTTAATTGTTGTGAAACATGAAGAAAAATATAATTTTCCAAAAACTTGATAGGACGCCTTACTACCACGTCAGTACAATACACACATTACAAAACGTACTGTACATCTACACAAATACAAAAAGCAAAAATAATTTTGTTTGTTTGATTGTACAAAAATCGCTGAATCTACTGGACCGATTTTAATGAAAATTGGTGTAGAGATAGTTTAGAACCCCGGCAATAATGTAAACTACTTTTTGTTGACGTTCAACGCGGGAGGAGTCGCGAACGGTACGGAAGCTACTAATAAATATTGAGCACAAAGAATGGCGTCATAGCTCACTGCAGTCCAGTGTCACTAATTCATAGATAGGACGATGCATCACAGTCACTTGGTGACATTCGGAGATGCAGACACAACCGGAAATGTCACACGTGTTGCATCACTAATTATATGTGCTGATACGACTGAGGACATGGAAGATATGTTAAAGGGTTTTTTTTAAATCAGCTGCAGCAAGACTTGTTAAGTCTAGAAAATAACTATGATGCTGTTTTAGTGGTGATGGAGCTTAGAGAAGTGACTGGATATTATCTGGTATAACATAACATATTATAACATCACGCCTATATCACCCAGAATGGCGTAGCAGAAAAAAAAACAAATATTCAAAATAGTTTATTTGTAACATGGTAATATGTGTGTGTGTGTGACATGGTGGTAATTTAGAGAAGTTAACATTGTTGCACTTTGTTTTGCACTACTATTTATATGTCTACCATAAATAGTTTTTCAGAGGTGTACATAAGCCTATCGCTATTCACTGTGCACAATTCCAACTTAGTGCTGCTATTAAGTATTCTTCTGACCCGACTGATTTTCTGGACCCGGCAACCGGACCCGAGACCTCGCGGTGATACACAAATTATACCGCTAGCTAGACATTAGGGGGCATTATGTGGTATTTCAAATTAAAATCCAAAAATCTAACTAAAGTATTTTTATCTGTTATTATAATCAATAATAATAGTGCTTTACTGATGTCGGCTCAACATAAATATTGACCTTTTTATATGTGTAGGATAGTCGTAATTAATTTGAAACCCAATATTTAAAAACATCCAACGCATACTTGACAGATTCTGAGAGATTATGAATAAACATAAAAGACAAAGTTTTCGTCCAAGGCTTTCGAAATTCTCCACTAAATCTTTTCTTCATTTTGTAAAGTATTGACTCGACATTGAAACAAGAAAAAGCCACATTTCCAAAGCATTCCATCTAAACTTCCGGCTACCGACGTTTTTCAATGTTT
Organism: Hypena proboscidalis; assembly: GCA_905147285.1. Classification (NCBI taxonomy): domain Eukaryota; kingdom Metazoa; phylum Arthropoda; class Insecta; order Lepidoptera; family Erebidae; genus Hypena; species Hypena proboscidalis. Next base: position 1,654,139 of record LR990127.1, read on the forward strand.
CGTGTAAAATATCTTCACATAAATTGTTTAGACTAGCATCATCGCGTAAAACATAACAAAAAATTTACTTCGTTAACAATTTAAAAACAGGGATTGAATGAAAGATAAAAATACAATTTTACGTTTGTGTTTTCCAAATACTATGCCCATTGCTCGGCTGTTCTTCAGTCAATAGATATCTACTCAGAAAATCTTGCTTATATTTTCATAAAACGTGATTAGCATCAATGCTTAGTCTGGTTTAGTTAAACTTGCACTTGAATCAAGTTCAACCAGTGCGAGACAAGGATATTATTGGATAGACATGTTCAAAACAACACTGCACTGAAGTGAAGGTCCCCCAAAAACTCTGTAAACGGCGCAGGCGCAGCATTGGGTACAAAAAAAATACAGAAGTTATTTTACAAAATTTGACATTTCTGTATCAATTTAAATTCTTATGTCAACTTGTGCAGTGCACGCTATATTCTAGACTTCATGACCATGTGACCTTGTTGAAACAACAACTGCAATAAGATGCAACAACATACTGGGATTTTATTGCATTTGTCACAGCAAAGAATGCACTTTGGTACAAATATATAAAAACACGATGCAAAATACTTTGGTAAAAAATAATTATAAGAGAACAAAGAAGTGGGTACTAATATATTGATTACAGATGATGTCACTCGAATGACAGTTCTAAAAGTTGATTCTAAAGCGAAAGAACTGTTCGACATCCAAATGTCAGTGTGCTCGCCAATCGGCTCCGCGTTCCTCTCTGTTCAATACTTTACAACGTTAACTAGCTTTGCCAATCACTCTTAAAGCCAAGCCAGAAGATCTACAATCCCTTGATTAATGATACAAAAAAGTTTGTCAAAGAAAGAGTCTGCAACTATAATATTGCGGAGTTTGGGAGTCATATTCAGTACAAGATAAGGTTCGTATTGGATTGAATAGTGTGAGAAGAAAGTAGGTGTGATAGAAGCCCGGTAGGCCGGTCTAAATGCGTCCGCGTCTTGGCACGGCACTGGGGCAAGGACGCGGAGCGCCTATGCAGTCGGCAGATTGATTGACCGATTAATCTTAGTGAGACAAGACTGGGAAAATGAAATATTATCGATTTCAGTCCGTGGAACCGGAATGTGGAGCGGATCTTTATTACCAGCAGCCATTTGAACAGATAAAACAAAATGAAAACGGAAGAATAAACGCATCCATTACCACGGATGCAATCAACAAAAAGTACGTCAAAATCTAACCCAGAAATTGTCAATAAAGAAGAGACACAGTCTCTACTAACTGTTGATCATCCAATAAATACCAACTAAACGAGCAATTTAAATATTTATAAAGAAATGAGGATAATGATTTTAGTAAATAGTTCACGTCCACAATTGACTCATGACACGGAAAGTTCGATAATATTCTGTAACACATTAGCTAAACTGAATCAAAGTTAAAACAGTGTCGCTGGCAATGAGAGCATTCAATCACTGGTAGTGCCATTTTAAGATCAATACTCTTTGAAATCGATAATTGATCACTGTAAACGTAGGGAACTGCTAAACAAGGTGGATCAAATCAAAGACTGACTCATAGATCAAGACAAAATAAGGAACAGAAATGTTTCTGTATTTGTACCTGATATTATTTAATATACCAGTACTATCAATTGTATATTTTATTAGCAATTGTATTTTACTATTAAAATGTAGGTAGTTGGTTATCCTGATACTATAAATGCTCTTTTCATGATTATATTTCTTGTAATAATTTTATTTTATCTTTTTATCTTCCATTTATTTACGGACTTTTAAAAATTTGTCATTATTGTGATATGAAAATGTAAATAAAAGATTGTGTCATATTTGCATTTTGTTTTTAATATTTTGATTCGCGTTGGTTTGTGATTAATATGTTTCATTTTATTTACATTATATTAAATGTAATTAAAACTTTAGGTACAGATTATGTATGATTTTCTACAATTCAGTTATTTGAATTTACTGTCTATACAGTAAATAACTTTTCAACGTTAGATAGCTACTGCTTGTTTTCAAGATTTACGCTGAAAAATTTCGTTGTTATTTACAATTGGGATTGAATTTGATTTGTTTTGTTTGTGGTTATCCGTGTTTCATGATCATTAATGAACATCACTTCACTGAACACATGGCGATGTGGGGTGTTATATACAGTATACACAGGGTACAATGGGGTCGATGGGCTATAACAGGCGTGTTACGAAACGTTCGATCGGTACCGATGTCTATTCGGATGCGTCCGCGACCGCGCGTGCGACGCTCGCACTTCCAAACCCGTGACTGAGACTACAGTATTTTGATACGCGTCTATACGTACGCTATCGGCTAGCAAATTCAATTTTCTGTAATTGACAACATTAAACCACGCTTAGGACGTCCCAAAGACCACAAACTCATCATCAACAAATTTTGGAGCTTGAACAGGTATCTTTAAAATTTAATCTAAAAAGTTTGGCCCCGTCAAGGTGCCGGCAGAAATCTAATGTATTCTCGAGAAAATCACCGATAGTTGTATCGTTTGATGGCGCCATTTCGTCATGTTAGACATGCATAGCTGCTACAAGACGAAGCAAGTGCCAGGCATTTATTGACACTAAGACGTATGACTGGCAAACGAGCACGAATTTCTGTCTGCAAGGAATAGATGCCCACAACACAAACGACACTTTTGATCGTTAATTGTTGATCAAGAACAGTTTATTAGGTATATAGAAAGAGTTGGCACTCACCTATAGTTTGTCGAACTTATGATCATTCTGAAACACTAAATAACAAAGCCGCTGAACCAATTAAATAATAGTTATTTGAAATTCGATGTCGTGATGTACGAAGGTATGTAGCTAGAAGAAAAATCGAACAGACAATATTATTAACTAATTAATAGAATATTATACAGAAAAACTACCGCTACTTGAGAATTACACGCTCTACTGCCAGAAAGAACTATATAGCGCGGTGTCCTCGTTAAGTCAAAGGAACTGGATTCCTGATTTATTTCGGCCGTTAAGCAGACAGACCTAGTGCACTAGATAAGCATATCATAGGCCCCTACAAGGCCTTTGGTAAAAGAACTTTTTTTAATGTCGTTGCAATCAATATTTTCATCTAGAAGCTGTTGCACGTGTTCCTTCTGGAAATAAAAGGTGCACACGCTTGGAACTAACACCTTAGTCTCCCTCAAATCTATAGCTGTACATCCTAATATGTAAGATCCATGATAAAAATTGCCTGCTTTTCAAACACTGCGCGTATTCGAGCGTGGTCTCAAATGTTAGGTTAGGAATTATAGGCTGCACCTATCTTGGGTTGGTTTTATAGAGTGCAAACTCACCACTCGGAGTCCTTTGGTCTACATGCCTCCGCTAGATTGGTACTGCGGCCGCAGTGCCCGCACCGAGCCTTATCTGCAGTCCATGTTCCCTCATCATAACAGACGTTTTTCAACACGGGATGTAGTTACTCGTAGTTTTCCTTAGGAGACACTGCTGCAAGCATGCAAAGATAACCTCGGGAAAACAAAATATTACAGCTCAGAATGTAGTGCACACAGCCATTTAAAGCAGAGCCAGTCGCGATTACGGTCCCTTAAAACTATAAATCTGGTCTTAGGATTCTTATTTGAATCGCTTATGAGCCAATAAGAGCGCATGAAACAGCGCCATAGAACCTTGATATTATCCTGATCCTTAGTATATTTGCGGATGCTAAAAGATTACTTTTGTTTCTTACCTTTATGAACATTATGATTATTTATAGCACTTTACATTATTTTATTCTAATTTGTACAAACCTATTCGTACAAATAGTACATGTACAAGACCGTCTACATGTCATTGACTATAACATACCCAATGATATTATATAAAAACAAAAGCAGATATGTTATAAGCGCTCGCGCTGTGAATACTCAAATACGTCCCAATTGGGACGTCTTGTGTTTAGTTTGCGTGTGGCCTGCGTCGAGCGCAGTCACGTGCGTACCACTGAAGTGCAATCATTAAAACTATAGCTATCTCTTTCATTTGCGTGCTATTTCGTATCTTTTGTTTTACTTATCAGTTACATTTGTCAATGTGTGCAATTTGGAATAGCTCGGAACGGATTTAAATCGTAATTTCTATGAACGTAACATATCTATAGTTCTATAATATCATTGAACATACCCTAATTATTACTCAGAAGAACGTAGACAGAGAATAGTATAGACGACTGATAGCTTCGATCTCCCTCACACAAGACAAAGATAAACTTACGCCAATTTTGTGTAAAAAAACAAGACAGGTGATAAGATTTTTTGTTTCGCCATGCGTGTCGGGTTTTTGAGCAAACCTTGAGGTTTGCTCAAAACTTTATCAATCAAACTTGACATATTTGACAACGCTGGCAAAATAATTTGGTATTTTTAAATTTTAGTTAGTTTAAAGCTATAAAAGTTACGTGAAACCTGAAAAATATTAGCAATTTTTTAACAATAGTGTCTTTATTAAGCATTATTGTAGGAAATATGGTGCGGTGTAGTGTTTTAGGATGTAAAAGTGATAGTAGAAGAAAACTGCCTGAATTATCGTTCCACTCGTAAGTATAACACATTTTGGCCTTTGAATCATATGCCAGGTTGTATTTTCAATGATTTTATCTTGTGTGAACTATGTTTGTTTATAATTTGATCGACAAAATCATCTAAAATATGAAATTTTAGTATTCATAACCTACTATAAAATATTGTTAGATGTTGTCAAGACTTCCATATTTTTTTCCCCAAAATTGTGGGTAAAATTTTATGTTGCATTTCTTATGATAAATATAATTATCATGTAGTATTTTAGTCAGTTTCAATATCTTAATTGCATAACAGTTTCCCGGAAAATATTTATACGTTTTTACCTGTGGCAGCCGTCCCCGTGCGTGAGTTAGAAAGTATGTTAAACGCCATCTATTTAAACTTTTGCGTAAAGTTACTATTAAAAATTTTACAGTTTCAGGCAAAAGAAGCAGTGGATGAGCTAGCATAGTAATGCTGTCAACGAGTAGTATGTGTCTACTAAACTCAATACTATGATGCCAGAAGTGACTGTTCAAAAACACGCAGTTGAAACGCCAGCTGTGAAACTTCCAACATTGGTTGATCGTCTTAAATTCAGTCATTACCTATGCAGTATTAACATAACAGTACATCACGCAATATGTTCAATAAACCGAACAATTGTTCTTTATATCTGTTTTATTTTCATAAAATAAATACATTTTTCATTTTGGAATTAGTAAATAATATATCTTAATATTTTGGCAAATTTATCCAAAAACTAGGGTAATTTAATTTGCACTGTCGCCACACTGTGCCGAGATTCTCTGTCTCGCTGTTGACCACGCCATTCCCTTATCCAGTACTATCCTTCATCCAAGCAGAAGAACGAATAATTATTACTATACTCTATGGTCTACTATTTTTAAATAAAACTTATTATTACAAAAAAAAAAATAGAGATGTTCATAGTTGAGTAATATTTAATCAAATATTGTATTCAATCTAAAATACAATAATAAAAATGAATCGAATCGATACCTCCTCGAATTCATTATATTCACTGATAAGTTTGAATTAGATTATTTTTACGAATACAGAACTTTGATCCTTTTAACATGTTCTTATAAATAACAATCTTATTACCCTTTTATTTTATTGAATAAATAGGGTTCTTTTGAATTGGTTTATTTAGCGAACAGAATAAACTTACCGAAATATTGAACACTTCTAATTGATTATTTTTAAGCATTTAGCCATGCTTAGCAAATTATACAAAGAAATATATTATATAAATATAATAATTCAAATCCTGCCGGTCCCATATCTTTTTCAACTGTTTCTTAGTATACCTAAGAACAACTCGATATTATATAAAATTTAAATAAAAATAAAATATTACTTAACGTATAGCTAATGGTGATAAAAAGCTTAGATTTCCCATAAATGAAATAAGATGAACGAATTTGGTAAAATTGAAAAATATCGCTTTTTTTTAAATAAATTATTTATAAAACATCAAGATTAGGTAGAAAAATAATGTACAACACTAAAAATTAAATGTTTACTCGGCTATAGAATAAAATAAAATCGCAAGTACTAATAGCATTCTGCAAGTATTTTTTTTTAATAAACAAAATCCTTCACCCCAATTCATAAACAAATTGTCACCGTTAATTAATTATTGGCGGTAACATCCTTGATACATTTTTGTTCTTTAACTTTGTACCGTAATCTGTGCGTTCAATGTTACCCAAAATTAAAATTACGATATTTTTCGTACTCCAAAATTTATCAGTTACACGCAATATTTAAATATCTAAAGAGTCTTGTAAGCTTTAATTGCATGATCTCTGGTTTTGTCGCTACGCTCAAGCTATTTCATATAAATGCAATTCATTCAACCGAAAACGTACAGACGGCTACACATCAACCTATCATAAATCGCGTGATTGGGTTATATTTATACTGAGGTATTACTGTTCGATTCGATCCACGTGGTACATCTCTAACTTTTGACACTATTGACAGCTATAAGTTTGATAGTTTGTTGACATTGTCGAAATGAGTTGCTATGGCGGCATTTTCATAATATCGATGATGTTAAATTTTTCAATGCAGGCCATAATGTTCATTAAATATCCATTATTTATCGTGTGAATAATGGAAAGGCTTAAATTTGAACTAAATTAATAGTTAAAGAAGCTTAAATTTCGACAAACATCACACATGATTATAGGAAGCGACTGTTGTTAAATCTTGTGGATAGAAGTTAATTTTCATCATGGATAAGATTGGCTGTGATGCGATATGCAGGAACCACTCCGCCAGGTCTGAAAGAGGTAATATGCGTCTATTATTTTAGGCTAGTTCAGCTCTTCTTCAAGTTTCCTGTATGCTTGTATATCAGTACCAGTACCGCTAAGTACCGCATAGTGCCGCATTATGAGGGCGGTAAACTTTCCAGTAAAGAATAACCTATTGTTAAATTTAGTTTTTACGGTTTACTAACTCTCTAACTCCTCAAACTAATTATAGTTGTTAACCGGTAATTGTTATACAACATATATGTTAACAAAATATTTTTGAGTAATTCTTTAGTGCAGTTTTTTAAGTGAATCGAGTAGGTACACACAATTTATTTTTTTTTAATTAGAATAGAACTCTAATAATACTTTTGCTTATTTTATTTCAGTGAAGGGGAAACATACATTTTAGTTTTGAAAAAATAATAAGGTTTTATTTGTTTCAAAATTCTTTTAAAAGTGAATTTTGTTAATTTGTAGCTTAGTAATATTACTGATTTTTTATAAAATTAAGATTTCACCTAATAATAAGGATATTATAGTTCTTAGCATTCAGTGATAGATATCCTTTTAACATTCCAGACCAGTACCGAATCTGTCCGACAAAACTTTCAAAGGCAGAGTTGGAAAACCTCTACTTTGCACTTCTGGAGAATAACTTAGAGCTGAAGAAGACCATCAATGGGCAGCAGGACCGTATCAAGGTGCTATCTACAAAGGTGCAGAGAATGAGCTCTGCACAGAAAGTGTTGCAGAGCGAGGAGAAAAGCGGCTGCTGTGCCGCTACCAAGGCTATTGTTACTCAACAAAAGGAATTGTAAGTATGTATAAAATGTCAGTTAGTGACTACCTAGTTGGCAAAGTTGTAAGCTAGCAGATTCACCCTCTAACTGTGAGGTGACTGATTCGAAGTCCAGTTTGAGCTAAAGTGTATTTATATTTGGGAATTTTCAGTAGGAATTCTCAACAGAAGCATGAAGTTCGTATTGTGCCCAGGCAATAGTGAAAGTCTCACACCCTATCACATGGGCCAAAACATAACATATTCCACACTTTTGATGTTTAAGATGTATGACATTACCTATAAACTGGCATAGGCATATTGTGTTCTGTAATTACAACATATAATAATTCAATCTTATATAATTATTTTCATAAACCAAACATGCCCTTGCATGTAAAACATGAACTTTTTATTTGACAGCACATATTTTTTTTATTTATTAGGGATAAACAAACAGTTACACATTAAAAATAATAACAATGATGTGATAAATTATCAGTTATTAAGTGTGCACTCACAACATTATCCACAAAATATTATTTAACTATTTATGACATTTGTTTTTATATTAAGAAAAAATAATATTAATATTTTGCTTACTCTCCTTGTTACGACACTGATTTAATAGAATCATACATACAAATGAATTGCCTGTAGCAATTACAATATGAATTCACATAATACACTAATTGCTCTGAAGATTTTATCAGGAGCATTTTGATCAAACAATACTTTTTAATAAAAAAAAAATAAAAGCTAATTAAAAACCACTATTATATTACAGGATAACAGACTTAAAATATGCAAATGAGCGTATGGCAGATCGTATTCAAAAGCTGAACATGAGGCTATGTTCTGCAAAGCAATTCTGCAAGTCGGCAACTCCGAGGTGCCTCAGGTGTTCTACTGCTACTAGCCCTTATTTGATCAAGTAAATATTATAATTACTTGTTGCTTTCCCTACCCGATTATTTCTGTTTTGTATTTAAAACCAGGGATCTACAGAACACTGCAGAAAATATAGCTGTGAAGCATAATTTAGTTCTTCAACAGACAGATAGATGGCATCATAAGTTTTGTTTTTTTTTTAAAGTACTAGTAATTTGCAATTGAAAATTATGTAGTAGTATTCTTGTTAACCCCTCCAGCTTCATTTGTGTTAGGAGGAAGTTTACATCCATAGTGTTATGGCCAGGTTTGGAATCCACTACCTTCTGATTGTAAGACCAATGCCTTATCCATTGCGCCACGGCTACTTTCGTAAATACTGTATTTTATTTTATATATTTTATTTTATTTAGTACAAAAGGAACAGCAAACAGCTACAATATAAAACTTAAAAATACGATACAAACTTATAAAGAGAATCAACAATATTGCAGACCACGACGCTATTCACATATTAACTATAGGATATGAATAATAAGAAACAAAGCACTAGGCTTAAAAAGAAAATAAACTTATTCTAAAAATACTCCAACCAGCCCATAAAATATTTAGTAAAAAGCACAAGTTACAAAAAAATCTAATTAATTTGTCACATGACATACCTACAAAAGTTAGTTTGATAGTACCGTAAGAACTAGACTCTTAAACTTATGAGGAGAACAGTTGAATACATCGATGTGTTCAAACTTGTCATTGTATGCATCCACCATTCTACGAATAGGAATATAATAATAATAGAATTGACCTATTGTTTTTAACAATGACTAGAAAAACACTAACTGTTTTTATGACACTGCAAATAATATAACATTATAATATCTTTTTCAATATTTACAGGCATTCACCACACAGCTTCAAGCCGCAAAGTCAGTCATCTCTAAAGCTAGCAGTCTCTTATCAAAACTTATCAAGGTATGATATTTGTAATAAATAAAATAAATAAATATCTCACAACTTACACTCAACACCACTCCCAAACTAAGCAGAGTAGAGTAGAGTCTCTGTTCTGTATTTCATCCCTGGAAACTTATTATGGGTACTAGAACAACTGATTCTAATACATATATAATTTTCTTTTGTAAACACATACTTATTATACTTAAAAACACCCAAACTAAGACGAACCCCCATGTTCATGCACACAAAGATTTGTCTTAAGCGGGTATCGAACTCGGAACCACGGCGTCGCAGGTACACTACCCACTCCGCCATTCGGTCGTCAAAATCGTAATCGTAATCGTCGTAATTCTTTTGACTAAAACTACTTGTCAATAGTAAATTCGAATTGTATGTGAATTAGTAGCGAAATAAATAGATCTACCTAAACTAAAAGATTATAAACATAACATAACGCCTATATTATCCAGAAGGGTGTGGCAGAGGTGTACAACACCTACATTTCACCTGTTATGTTTAGGTCCCATGGGATGGGAGGTGAGTCTATCGCCATTCACCGGGCACAATTACAACTCCGTGCTGCTATTGTGAATTTTCTGACGGTAAGTTCACAAATAACACTTTGCCCTACCCGGGAATCGCAAACAAAACCTCGTGGTGAGAGGTGCATACGCTAATCGCCTAAAAGATTATAATTATTAAATAATGTTTGTTTGTTTGTAGGTTTTATTCATTGTAACAATTCTTTTACAAAAAGGAAGCTAGACTTTTTACCTTAGGCAACATTTTATTATTACACCATTTCTTAATTGTTAATTAATCCTTACAACTGAATAGAGGTTTAAATCATTTATTCTCAAAAAGACAAAGCCACATAAATGAGAATATAATGTAACATTTAGTAGATTCATTATTATGTACCGTCTCCGAAAACAAAATTATATCTTAACTTACAATTATACTTACATATTATTCCTTTATAGGAGTTTCCATCTGAAATATGTTTTAATTACAACAGGTTTCTACTATATGTATAATCACAGTTCTGTATATTTATGGTCACTTCACTAAGAAAAGGTGTCATTAAGAAGTACCTATATCAATATTTATTTTACAGGGACACATTGGTTACAAAATATGTTCAAACGGAATCTTGTGAGTTGATCAAGTAAGTATAAAATTTAACAATTTTATCTTATGTTTCTTTAATATTAAAAAATTGCGTCCTACCACTCTCTTCTGAGAAAGTGTCGCTTTATGTAAAAAAATCTATTATTATATTTTCAAAATAAATTTTATTTGTAGGGTCAAGGAAAGTAATAGAATTTGTGAAGATAATAAATGCAAGACTTCTATGGATGAGATGAAACAAAAGATTGAGAATTTGCAAGAGGTAAGGTTCTTAGTTTAAGGTAAAAAGAGCAGGACAAACTGAAAAGACGTAAGACAAGGACGCGACGCAGACAGGGCACAGATGCGTTGCGGTCAAAGTATATAAATTTTTTGAAAGGACGATGTTTGCGTGTTTAGTCCACGCCCTGTCTTTCTGTTTACTCTGTGTTAGGGTCATTCTGTACCTACTTTTTGTATAAAAAATATTGAACGTGCGAAAATTTTTTTTTTTCGTTTGCCGCAAGGGTTTTGGGCTAAAGCAAAAAAGGATGTTTACAACATGAGAGATGAATACAATTTAAGCAAGTTTAATCCTCTAGCAAATCCGCGGGCAAAATCTAGCTACTGTTATTAAGAAGATATTTTGAGTTTGCCCATTGATATGATGACTCTTTTATAAATTGTATTTAATCTATGTGTACAATAAAGAATTATCTATCTATCTATCTATCTATTGATCTAATTCTTTACAGGAGCTATCTCACACCCATAACGAGTACTCCACCCGCATCAGCACCCTAGAGCAAGATCTCACGCAAACCCGCGCCGACAACGTGCGCATGCGCAGTGACAGGATCGCGGGGGAACATGACGTCATGCGCAGGGAGGAGAGGATCGCACAGCTCGTGACTAACCTTAGAGCTGCTGAGGGCGATAGCAGTATGTGTCTATTGGTTATACTCGCAAGAATTACTGAGAACTAACCTACCTCAAACTGTTATAGAAAAGCCTATTGCTTCGTAAAACATATTATATTGGTGAATATTACATCATCATCAGCCTAGAGACGTCCACTGCAGGACATAGGCCTCGCCTATGGATTTCCACAGCGCGCGGTTTTGGGCCGACAGAAACCAACGACTCCCCGCGAACTTGACAAGATCGTCTGTCCATGTAGAAGGAGGCTGTCTCACGCTGCGTTTGCCAGTTCGTGGCCGCCACTCAAGGACTTTTTTGCCCCAAATGCCATCTGTCCTTCGATCTATGTGTCCGTCCCTCTGCCACTCAGCGACTCGCTGAGCTATGTCGGTGACCTTAGTTCTTCTTAATTTGTTCGCGTAGTGAAACTCCGAGCATAAGTTCTGAGCGACCTTGAGCCTTTTAATGACACCTATAGTGAGCGGCCATGTCTCCGTTCCGTAGGTCATCCCTGGTCAGGTTAAAGATGACACATTGATGAATATTTCAGGTGAATTAAGAACACAGCTCTCAATAGAAAAGAGAAGAGTAGCAGAGTTGGAAACGCGATTAAAAGCCGCTTCAATGTCCAATCGAGTGACTCAGACTATTGAAGAAACACTGACTAGCATTCAGGTAAAGATAGGTTCAATATATACGTATAATCACGCCTATATTATCTAGAAGGGCGTGGCGGAGGTATATGACACCCACACTTCACCTGTTATGCTTTAATGATAATGATAGACTCACCCCCTATCCCATGGTCAAGGTCCAATGGAATAGGGGGTGAGTCTATCGCCATCCACCAGGCGCTATCTGAGAAATTCCTCGAGAAAAAATTTTAATAGTTATTTATGGTACAAGTGAGAAAAAGTTTATATTTCTGTTGTGAGTGCCAATTTTAAATCTTGAGCTTGCGAAGTAGTCTTAAATTGAATCACGAGCGTAGCGAGTGATTCTAATAAAGACTACTTCGCAAGCGAAAGATTTTAAGAGGTCACGAACTGGAAATTAATTTTTTCTTACGCGTTGCATACAAAACTTTTCACCTCTTCCAGTGAGAAAATATTAAGATTTAAATAAACTTGTACTCGATTGCTTAACCTGGAATAATTCCATGAAATACGACAGTAATACCAATTCAGAATGCCTTTTAGGGCCTTTTGTAAGTCGCCACTAATTAAATATGTCGTACGCTTTCAAAAACTACTCACGTGTACTTTTCACGTGATTTTTCTGGTAAAAAAGCAAACTTCTGTGTTAGAAGCAAAATGTCGCAACTTTTGGAGTTCCACAAAGTTCTATAACACTGGATTCACTATTTTTTTGTTACAAAGTTCCAGTAAACAATTAAACATAAACTGAAAAGAATTTATAGTTGCCCGCGATTACTGACACAGACACAGACTTTTTTTTTTAAATCGTGCGTTCGGAAATTCGTTCCGTAACATTTATTTAGAGTCTAATATGAAGTATCTGATTTTAATTAATTTAATGGTCAATCACGAATATAAAACCATTAAAATACTAAATAAGCGCGTATTTATATAATTTAAAATAATTAAAACGTATCGTATGTAAATTATTTAATATAATTGATGTCAATGTTTATTACTAACCTACATGGTGGCTGTTTGTTTTTTTTCCAGCGCCTATTCATTGGAAGGATTTTGTGTTTCGAAATTTGAATCACTTTGCCTCACTAGTGAGTAAAAACGGTTTTTACTCACTGAATTCTGGCAAGCAAACGATCTTTTTCGTGCTGGTGTGGTGAAAATATCATTTATGCCCGAACCGGCAATTTAACATGAGATCTCGTGATAAGAGGCGCTTACGCTAACAAAAATATTCAATAGGCAATTCTATAATTGCCTATTTTATCTTTTGTAATGTGTTCATTACAACATTTTCGGTGACCATCATTTGATAATTTGAAACTCAGAAAATTTGTCAAATACAAGCTCCCAAAGTTTCTATAAGAAGAAGATTAGTGTTAAGAAATAATTAAATTAAATTAAAATTAAAATTAAAATTAATTTATTTCGAGTAACAAAACCCATATGAAGCAACATCAAAAACAAAACAATACATTCCAGTTTTACACAAATTATTATACTTTTAAAACAATAAGGTAGGTACATTAATTTAACTCATTTGAATAGAAAATCATAAAATTAATTAATTAGATTGACATTTTAAAATTTAATATTAATTCCAAATAAAAATTAAACAAGAAAAAATAAAAATAAAATAATATATATATAAAATAATAATGTCTCCTAGCTTTTTACAATAATATTTTAATCTAACTACTATTAAATAAACGTGGATTTAAGATGTATTCGGTGTTAATATTGTTTCGTTGTGCAATCGATCAGATATTTACACAACAATATGGCTTGTAATTTCCAGGAATCGAATAAGACGTCATCAGTGGATGTTACATTAACCTGCGCATGTTCTCCGCGCAGTGTCAACGCTGACCAAAATGTACGTTAACTGTTTGCTTTTCTATTGCTTTAGTTATATCAAAATTATTATATTTTTTTATTACGTTTATAATGTCGTTGTAAACGACATATATTATGTAGTGAACATGCATGTATCATCTGGGGGAAAGAGGCATCTAGAGCCCATGAACACTAACTTCACAACCAATAAAAGATAACCAATACTTCGCTTTACCACATGACTACAATATTATGCTGTATATGGTCATAGTTACAGGGCCTTATTCACCATTTATGTAAAAAATAAAAGCATTTTGTTGGAATGCACCTAAAAATAATTTCCTATCATTTAATATCTTACAAGTCGTTCGTTTATTTACAGAGCTCGCACGCCGGTTTACACCCCAAAGACACAAGCTACGATGAAACAAAGCTATCCAAAAGCATGACTGATGACTCCGGTTACATAGATAAAAGCCAGGAGCTGATTGATGACCAGGTCAGTTATCATAATTTCATCATCCTCTAAGCCATTTCTCTATAACATTAGGCTCGCCTTCTAGTCTGATTTAGTTCAATAAGACTTACTTGTATAAATAAATATCTCACAACTTACACATAACGCCATCTAGTCCCAAACTAAGTAGAGCTTGTACTGTGTACAGTACTAGAATGACTGATACTAATACATATATACTTTTCTTTTGTAAATACATACTTATTATACATAGAAATAGTAAATAAGTACTGTATGGGGCTATACAGTACTCTTTGTTGGACTAGTTAGACTTTCTTGCCTCTAACTAGTCGTAGCTATTGCAATTAATATTATTCAAATGACCGTCTAAACCGTGGGCATAGTCATAAGACGAGAACGTTTCTCCGACGCGGTGCCCGTTTAACATTTTTCATACAATATAAGAGCGTTGCTACATCATATAAACAGAAGAGACAGGACGCGGACGAGACACAAGCACGACTTTTTGCATATGCATAACAATATTTCTGAATCTTATGAAATGTAAAATCTGTTGTCATTTTTAAATAAATAAAATATTAATTTGCCATACACACACTTATTAGATCGTGAAATGGAATCACTATGAGGAAAGAGCATAATACTGTACAGGAGATCATAAGTGACCATTAGGCTATTATTTTCAAGAAAGTTAAATTATAAAAGGTTTTTATTACTTCAATTCCAATCTTCTTGATCCGCCTTTTACAAAAACTATGGTCAGTCAATAAATCGTAATGTCAAACGTCAGAAATAAATGTTTTGAAGTCTCACATATTTAACATTTCGCGAAAGCTGTAAATTTTTAAATGATGCAGTCCCTAAATAAAAAGCATAATGACGCCAATATTTTCTAAACTCACACATTGAAAATTAGGTAGAATGTGCCGGCTTCCGTGTGTGCCGCTGGGGCTAAATCCTAGTCGTTTACTGCCATGAATACGTTTTATGTTTATTTACAAGTTTTGATAAGTCATTGTCTTCCGATTTCAGAGCTTAAACAAAATAATTGATGAGCTCACCAAAAGGATAATGGTACTGCAAACACAAGTGGATGCTCTTACTATTTCGCCGGTAATCATATAATATCTGACAAAATAATCTTTTGCAATAGTAATCTAACTAACTGTTTTTAATAAAATGGCCCGAATTGTGTTTTAGCCAGAAAATGATCCCCAGAATGTAGTTGGACATTCATTCGAAACTGAAGATAATAGTAATACAACGACTGAGATGGTATCATTGCTTGCTGCTTCAAACAAAACTGAACTGATAGCAAATATCGCACTAGAACCAAGTCAAGATATTAAAAGCAAAGACGTGAAAGTCGATACAACAGCAGAGAATAAAGGACTTAAAGATGAGCAACAATCTATTCGAAGACTTACGAAAAATGATCAACCTAAAGAAGATCAAGAAAAAGCTAAGAAAAACGTGGGAAAGAATAAAGAAAATGTTCACAAAGAAAAAGATCAAAAAAGAAACGAAAGTATTGAAAAAGAAGATGAAAAGACTAAGGTGTGCGATGAAAAAGACATCGGACAAGGGAATGACCAAAATAAACCAGACAATGAAAAATCTGAGGGTAAATCAAATGGCAGAGACCAGGCAGGTCAAAAAGCAGATTGTGAAGACCTATCGCCAGCTTCCGACGAGAAAACTTATACCATACCAGCTAGACATAAACAGTCTCCAGCAAAAGCTACAACAACTGCCAAAGCAATTAGCGTAACTGACACCAAGAAAGATGACAATGTACCCAGAAGTAGTAAAATACAGAAATTGAAAAAAGTTAGTTCGAGAGAAAATCCTACAGTTCCCAATGATGAAAAAAATAAAGTAATAGCAGAAAATAAAGATGAAGATATAAAAACTAAAGAAAAAGAACATCTTGGTACAAAATTGTCCAAAGTGATCAAAATGTCGAAGGTTATCAAAAGTGTGGGACGAAAGGGAACTATGGCGAAACAAGAAACGTTAGGTAATGGCCTAAGATTTATTATTTGTAATGCTAAGCCACCGTTTTCCCATAGTTTTAATGTCCTAACTAATAATGTAAAGGTGTGAATAAAAATAAACAGTTTTGAAAATAAAAGGTCGGCTTACAAATTCACTGGTATTGTTATTTCTGTAGAGAGTAATTCTTCGAGAGGAATTCTTTTCAGCAAAAGGGTGCGTTCCATTGATGCGGAGCGAGTAGAGTGCAACTCGTAATCTCGTAACTCCGCATTAGTGCACTGTGATAAATCAATTAACTGTCCGCTCCGTTCCACTCGCTCAGCGCCGCCTTAATGGAAACACACTCATAACCTGGAGCAAATTTAATAAGCTTATTGCTTTAACACATGTCATAATTCTAAGCTTTCATATTTTATGCCTTCTTCTTCGTCGTGTCGATGGCTGAGTCAAATTTGATTGGTCCAATAAGGGGTCACTGTTATAGCGCTCTCGTCGGCGTTAATGAGAGCCTCTCTTGTGCAGGTGGTAGGGCATTTTGGACAGTCAGTAAGGTGGTCAAGGTTTTGACTTGCCATCGTGGTGAAAGGATTAGCCAATTCGCTTTTAAGATCTCGCGAATTGCCCAGGGCGCGCCGGACGTAGGGAATTGTTGTGTACGTCACTCGGGGAGGCTCCTTTCATGCAACCAATATTTTATGCCAAATAAAGACTTTTTAAGTTTTTGCACTAGATAAGGATTTAGTTTCGAACAGAGATGTGCTATGCTTCGTTTATTGATGCGTTTGAGACCAAAAGAATGGTTTTGGCGCTGAACGAACCGAAGTAAATGAAACTATTCTATTGGTTTTAAGCAATCAAACCTTTGGCCACGAATCCTCGCCCATCTCTGGTACAACGTAGCCTAATAAGACCATGTATTCTTCTCGAAGAATTACCCTAAAACAAAAACTAGTGGAAATGTAGCTTGATTATCAAACATTGATTCATCAACTGAAATACCAACCGGGCTAGCATAACGAGCGCGAGATGGATTTTGTTGCGTTTTTGTCATAATAATATTTCAACAAGAATATGACCAATAATTTTCCAAAAAAAAACAATATCAATATCACCCTCTTTATAATAATAATTTTGCCCACATAGTTCATCAAAAATTAGCAATTAAACATAACCTTATCCCATCTAAGGTAACTCCGTATTATAAATATACTCCAAAACCGGTGCTGGAGAACCAAAGTCACAAGATATACTTTGACAGGGCAATTCTAACGGACAAAACAATACATAATAATAGACCAGACATAACTTTGATAGATAAAGAAAACAGACACACTTATTTAATAGATATAGCAGTCCCTAATAGTCATAATTTACAAAAAACAATAACAGATAAAATACATAAATATACAGAATTAAAGGAAGAAATAATTAGAATCTGGAAAATGAGTAAAGTTTCAATTGTGCCTTTGGTTTTGTCGAGCACTGGCATTATACCTAAAAATCTCCGTCATTATTTACAGCAGATAGATATTCCTATTAATATTTACATGACAATGCAAAAAGCAGTTATTTTAAACACTTGTCGAATCGTCAGAAAATATCTACAAGACGATTATAATCCCAATGAACCCAATCCCCAACATGAACTCCACTTGGTTTAGGCCCGTGGTTTTCATGAAAATCAACCGAAGTTCTTCAAATTTCGAGTAAAAGTAGAAAAACTACAAACACAATAATAATAAAATAATAATACATAATACTGTTTTTTATATTTATAAATGTTTTTTTGTATTTTTTATAAATCATATTTAAAAATATATAAAATAAGTTTAAAAATAAATAAAGAGGAATAATAATAATAATTCTTTATTTCAGATTTAACATCCATATTTTGTTAGTAACACTTTATCTTAAAAAACTATGTTAGTAGGATATTAAAGCTAGTCTCTTATCTAGTGTGAAGGCGCATCCAATGCCGTATCAATGGCGATTCCCACCGTTCTATAAATACACCCAGGATACTGTTAGGACTGCCGCGCACCCGAGTGAGGAGGGAGGCGCATCGCTTTCTCACCCGCGCTTCCGCAAACATTTTTGAGGCACTGCAACGCCACGGCAGACCCAACAATACCCTAAGTGCATTGTTATATTGGACACGCAAGTCCTTCCATATAATATAATAAGTATGCTAGCCCCGCTGGTGTTATACTAATTTTGTCGTTAATTTTAGCCCGAGCTGAAACCGAGTCCCAAAACCTGAGTACGGGTGAAGAAGCCACGTATACAGTAGACTATGACAAAAGCAATCGAGCATCATCGCCTGATAATACGGACTATGAGATATCTTCCATGACTGATCTAACCGAGGAAAAAGAACGTAAGTTAGTTTTTACCTATATTTTGGTTTTACCTGTTGCCTTGTCCGTAGTCATCTAGTAGTAGTAAGCGTATGCGACTGCTGATCGTGTGGTCTCGAGTTCGATCCTTGGTTTCTTTTTCTACAACCCACGATCGTACCTGATGTAAGTGTGTATGCTTACGCACTAAGTATGAGATACCTATTTACTCTTGCTTTAAAAACACAGACTCGGGTTTTTCGGCACGACTTTTCTAACTCCATGGCAGTTGAAATGAAACTAAATCTTGAAGCGAAACTATTGTTTGTCTGATAGTCCGATGGTGAAATGAGACGGAGGAATAAGGTTTTGCAGAAAGTCTAATTGGGGTTTTGCCCGTTACGAAATTCTCAGTAAATATACGGCTTTTTATGCGGCTCATTGCCATTAAATGGGTCTTAAAAATAAGTGGTTAAGTGTGGGTGTTAAAACATCTCAGCTATACCTTTTCGTCCAATACAGGCGTGATGTTGTTATTAATGTTAGGTTCTATGTTCCAGCTAAAAGCCCGCCCCATACTAGACGGCTGTGGTCCCCGGGTGAACAGAAGTACGCCATCACTCAAAGCGAGTCCTGCACGACGCTCACCAACTACTCGCTCAGTGAAGGAGAGATACCTGTCACTACTGGTAAGAATCACCTGTATTGTCAAGCCAGAGTTGTGAATTTGTATGATATGTGTTATCAAGAATAGAGTCTAAACAGTCTAGGTTGTCCTTATTTAGCGCTGTAGTCGCTCTATGGTTGTATTTTGCAGAATAAAGACAAACAATTTTGACATTGTTGTGAAACAGATAGGTTTAAGATTCAAATAATTTATTTTCATGTTCATTAACAAATTCACAGGCTCCGCGCTTGAACACGTCAAAACATTATAAATAATAATACAATAAGTATCTATAGTATAATTTATTACTATTGTAGTGTAGGGTACTATACTTATTGTATTGTTATTTGTAAAAGTAAAGTAAAACAACAAAATTATACACAATATATACAATGATTTAACCGCACCTTAGATTAATTTCAATCTTACTGTTTGGAATCAATCTAGTTAAAAATCAATCTAAGTACCAGTAAGATATATTTGTACTTCGAAAATTCATTTTGATGGCCTGTAGTCGCCAGGCTCCATCCAATATCCTATAAGTTTCTTAAGTTGGCGGCCGTGCTCGAAACTAAATGAACTATTCTAATAAAAGTCGTTGGTTGGCGGTTTCAAACAGACTGTTATTCATAGACAAAGCATCACTCGCTCCGCTCGTTGACTAGACGTGACATAAACTTTTTAGTCCTGCCAATTCCTACTGCGCCAGGGGGGGAACAATGCCGAAGAAACCTTATGCGCTCAATTTGTGACGTTTCATGACGTTTGGCACTAAGTCCATCTCTAAACATAACCGCAAAAACCAGTAGCATGTAGTACTTAAGAAAACTGTAAGATGACGCTAAAATCAGTAGTCTTTGTGTACTATTATTACAAAAGCTTTTTATACTGAATATTTAAAAATAAATGTAATTTATTTTAAACATAGATTGTTATGTGTATAAAATATTATTAAAATTTTATTAATTCATATTTAATAAAAAAAATATAACAAGCTGGCATTTTGTAGCTTGGCAACATTACTTTCAGCCGTCAATCATACTTCTTTCATTTTGGCGGCTAGTTTGTAATTTTCGTTTTCTTTTCTCGTTTCTGTGATATTCTGGTTGTATTAAAGCTTCAATAAATTAGGTTGAGTTGAGCAAACCACATTTTGTCGTTCTGTTGTGTTGTGCGATAAAGACGCTTTTATACTTTGTTACCTTATTTTGTTAAAATGCCGAGGCGCTGTGCTATTGGATGTACACCTACTAGTAAGTATAATTAAGCACATGTCTTTAATCTATAATAATTACAGTAAATATATTATCATTGCTACTACACGAGCGCAATTCCACGAGACTTGCGCTACCCATCCAAACTGAAAATACAGGGTTATTGCGTACGGCGTACGGCTTACAAAATAATTTTAAATTAGCTATCATGCTGTACTGTAACGGTGTTACACGGTCTTCATGTATCACCCTATCTGTTGCTATAAACCGTGTTAAAATACGTTTCGTAGTTTCGTCTCACTGCCTGCTGTCCGCTGCTAACCCGTCCCGCTTGTCTCAGCTGTGTACGGCACGGCATACCTAGCTGCACTGCTCCCGCTTTCTAAATATCATTAATCTTCTAAGATATTCTTTTGCCTTTGGCTAGTCTAGATTTGATCTCCACTTTATTTTTTCAGAGGGTGTACTTCACACGTTTTCTAACCCTAAAAAATTTCCGGAGCAATTCGAAGCTTGGGTTCGAGTTGTTTGTGGTACAGATGAATGCGATTTCAATTATAAGGAGAAGAGAGTCTGTCTGTGACAGACATTTTACTGAAAGGGATCGGAACCGCAACAACCGTCTGAATGTACTAGCAGTTCCATCACTCTTTCTGCGTGGTAAGTTAAAATATTATTTTAACTATTATGTATACAGGGCCAGCTCGTCCATAGGGCGAATGGAGAAGCCGCTCCAGGCGCTAAGGGTCAGGAGACGCCCCTTTAAAACTTTGTTTTTGTTCGAAAAACTGAGCTCTGCGTGCACATAGCTTTTTTTTAACAAACCAAAACATACATACTAACCGCTAAGTGCCGCTTCATAGTTATGTCGTAGCTAAATTGATGAATAAGCTCATAATAGCTAGCTTCTATGCATAATAGCTAAGTTGCTTAGTCAAACGGATAAATTAATCACTTTGACTAGTTAATTAATCGTGTATAAAATACCTCACAATCGACTACAATGAGTTTAGTTTGGCAACATAAGTTATGCCAGCAAGTAGCAGTTAAATTCAGTTAATGATACAATCATTTAATTTTTAGGAGAACCTGAAGATTCCTGCAGCATTTTGCTCGAGCACAGTTACTGCCAACTGTCTATGGGTCATCATAAAATAAAAGGTAAGCATATTATATCCCATTATTTTTGTTCAAATGTAATAATTATAATTAAACACAAAAATACTTGTTTGTGATATCATATCAAAATTCATCATAATAATATAATAATATTAAGCTACTATATAAATTTTAAATGTAAATTTATAGATTGTACTTTCTTTTTTTTTTAAATTCTAAAGCATCTACCATTATTGTCTCTGCACCTCCTCATGGTTGACTAGTAGAGAATGCCTTAGGCATTAAGTCCGCCATTGTACTTATTGATGTGCATAAAGTTTAAAATAAATAAATAAATAAATGTTGATATTTGTTTCTCTGATAATGACTCTATTTTTTTCAGGTTGGAAGAGTATGCCTTCAGTAGAAACAACATCAAAATTCAGGATCTACCAACGAAGCATCAAGAATTTAAGAAGACAGATATACCGCCTGAGAAATCGAGGCAAGGGTTTGCAGTCACGGTTTCAAAATGCAGAAAAAAATTATAATAAATCAGCCTTTCAAGAACTTGTCCTAAATATGACACCAGCAGCTAAAATGTTTGCAAACATGCAATATTACCAGGTTAGGAAAAAACCTACTGGTCGGCCGGTTTAACATCCAAGAAAAGTTTTATCACTTAGTTATAAACAATTAAAGATGAACAAAAAATGCCATTTAGTTTTTTGCCAATATTTCAGAAATTTCAAAAAAAGATTCTGAAAGAAGAAGAAATTTCTAAACAACAATTACATGAAATAATTTATTTTTCAAAAACTTAAAAATCCAAGTAATGTTGTTCAAGTAAAAAAATTGTTATAAACGAAGTATAAATATTTTTTTAACTTTTATGGCTCGATCTTGTTGTTGGTACTGAGAAAATGCCTCAAAAATATTATTAATAACTGCAAAATATGCAGAAAATGTGTATATTATCTTCGATAGAAAATGTTTACGTAAAAGCAAAAGAATATCACTCAGATGAAAAAATATTATATTATCCGTCGGCGCAAATAATAGAATGCTTGGAATGGAAAGTGGACTCATTTTGCCGCACTTAGACTCTCATTTGGTCCATTGTGCGTGGAGAATTTATAGAATATATATATATATTAATAGAATGCTTTATAGATATCCAAAATATATGTTTCACATTTAAAAAAAGAATGTACCTAAATCCGGCTTAAAAATGTCGATAAAAATGCACGTCGAAATATTTGTAGGATTTCCATTTCTTAAATAAATGTGAAACCAAATGAAAAAATTAAAAGAATATTTTTTTGATGTTTCATCAAATGTAATAAATTACAGTTGGAGTAGATTAACCGAATTCTAGCCGGCAAAATTACATACGATGTTGATGATGAAATAAAATTATATGCTCAAAAATATTTCAATAAACACAGGCATTATAAAAATAATAAATGATTTAATTAAAGACTTGATTTATTATTTTATTTTAAATAAATGTAAGCCACCTGGAATATGAAGAGTTAAAAAGATTTCAGCATTCTTAACAACAACAAAAGTTTGCAGAACACTTCAAAATATTTATATTTCCATACAACTCGAAATAATTACGATTGAAATAAGTATAAGAAATAAGTGACTTTAAAAGTTTGTTCATATGTAGCTTCTCCTGTTGCTGACTGCATAAGCTAACTTCTTGACTTGAATAAAATTAATACATTCATTATAATACATTTGCATTATATTTCGAGCTTTCATTTACATGAAAGGACATATATTTTAAGTATTTCACATAAATTATCAACTTGTATGCATTGCCATGGAATGGAATGGAAAGTGGACTCATTTTTCCGCACTTAGACTCTCATTTGGTCCATTGTGCGTGGAGAGTCCTGGCTAACATAGCCAGCCTAACTCCGCCCAGAAGCACAGAAGTTTCCTGGGGACTTCACAGGCTTCGCGGAGTGACCTCATTGTTCCGAGGATTTGTTCCCGTTGAGAAGCAACGGCCCTACATTCCAGGACTACGTGGGAGACCGTTTCTTCGGCGTCAAGACATCCTCGACAGAGAGGACTGTCAGTGATTTTTATGGTGTATAGGTGTTTGTTCAAGGGACAGTGACCCGTTATTGACCCTATCATTATTTTTAGATTTGTTCTGTTTAGTCTTAGGAGGTTTTTAGTGAGTCGATGATTCGCTTGCGGTATTGCAAGTTTGGCTTGCCGACACTCAGCGATCTCTGACCATCGTTGGTTTTGGGTCTCTATCGATCTTTGGCGGATCCAGGTCCGGTATTGCGTGAAGGGGATTGGAAGAAGAGGTTGCGGGCCTTGTACTGTCGTATCTGATCCCCTTCTCGCTAGTTCGTCTGCAATGTCGTTACCAAGAGATCCACTGTGCCCTTTGATCCATTGCAGGGTGACCTGATTCCTGGAGCAAATTTTTTCTAAGGCATCGTGACATTCTATGATTAGTTTGTTGTTGGTTTTACTGTTAAGAAGAGCTTTGAGAACCGCTGCGCTATCAGAAATGAGTCTGATGCCTATTCCCTCTACTTGCCGTTTGTGAATGGCTTTTGCAGCGAGTGTTAGTGCAACACATTCACATTGAAATATTGAGCTGTGATTACCCAGCGGAATGTGGATGTTTATATTGAGGTCAAAGGAGTGTACGCCAGCACCTGAACCACTATCCGTTTTGGAACCATCTGTGTATACGCGTACTTCGTTGGCTCCTGATTGATCCTTTGCTTCCTCAATTAATTCTATGTTGTAGTTTTTGTTGAAGTTGTATACAGGAAGAGTCCTATCACATGGAGCAGCAATGAGTGGTATGCATTGCCAATGTTTACCTACAATATTATATAAGCAGTTGTTTGCTTTGTTTACAAGCTATGTAGCACTGTTAAATTAACATAAATCAGCTTTAAATCTATTGAATTGTAAGTGTATATAATATTTCTGTAAGATTGTTATGACATGTAATTTTTATTAATTACACATCAGCAAACTTATGAAAATGTTGTTAAAATTCTGAGATGTTTTTAAAACATGTCGCTATTTAAAAACGCTACCCAAATATAAAAATATAGCAATAGCGTAAATACAATATAGGTATGTGAGTGTGTACGCACACATACAGAGCTTAGTTCTGTATGTGGGTGTGTACGCACACATACAGAGATTAGTTCTGTGGATTTGTTATCAGATAGCGCCACCATTCAATTTTGGGTATCAAAATTATACGGAAGCAGGCTCTCTATTCCCCAATATATTAGTATACTCTTTGTACTGCGCGTAAAAAGCTGCGCGTGCCAGATAATTTGACGTCTTAAACGTTAAAGAACCGGCCAGGTTCTTATTTCGCTTGGTATTTTATAAAATTAAACCAACAAAATCTGTTCAAAAAAGTAAAAAACCCTGTAGGATACAATGGTATGGTGTACAGTACCCGGCTGCGAAAGCAAAACGGGGGATATGACGCCGAATAACGTTAGAGTTTCTTACCATCGGTAAGTCGATTTTAATATTATTCAGTTTCCATCCGTGAATCACAAAACTCTACTAATAATACAATTCTATGACGATTATTGGATGTTTAGCCAAGTCTACATAGGGTCTAACACCTCGCTTAATGTAGTTATATGCTAAAAACTAAAAATATTCAGTTTACTAGAAATAAGTAGTGTTGTGAAAGTATCGATAAAAGTCTCATGTCACAATGCTAGATCTCAACTGCTACGAAATGGCATTTGAGGCCAATTTGATTTTACGTTAATGCATAAGTGATCATATTTGTATTATTGTATTTTCTAATTTCTTGTGTAATAAATAAATGTATTTCATGTTATCTATTTCTTGTTTTTTTTAATGCAACAGCGTCTTCACAATCTTCTTTAGGAACACGAATTCCCTGAATATTAAAATATCTTATATTATATTGACATAGTATGCAATGCAATCTTTCGATATCGATGGGCACGTCGACAATGAAGGCCATCACTATAGCAGTGACAATAAATTTTTTGCAAATGTGTTACTGTCAAATTGCCTTTATATTTCTTCTTTGACATCTATGTTCTCTGGTTTTATTCAAGTCATTCATACATAGACAAAAGACAGTTTCACCTCAATGTCTCATAGATGGCGCTACTTGTATTTAATTTACATTATATTTAATAATATTCTAACATATTCGACCTTCTTGTTCTATCATATTATTTTTAATTTTCAGTGAGGAGAAAGTCATACGGGGACAAACCAAAAGCCGATCAAAGGTAAGGAGTTATATTTGAGTAATAACGTTAAGTAATTGATTGATTTTAATGTAGTCATGAATGATAGCGTCGTTTCCCATAAGCGATCGGACTATTATTAATATAAGTGCGGTTAAGATTAAAATGCCGTGCGTCCCAAAATAATTGAAGTTAAACATTGAAGCGTCTGACCCAAATAAAATCCAAAATACAATGAAAGTAATCAATATTCTCGTTAGTTGTAGGTAGGTCGTAGGCTCATATTAATGTAATTTTAAGAAAAATATTTTTGCTTGTAGCATAAAAGCTACAGAACCAAAGATGGAGGAAACGTTACAAGCCATCACAGAGGAGCTCGCGCGGTGCAAACGACTGCTGTTCAGTCAACGCTCGCAGGACAATACCAAATCTGCTGCTATGTAAACATTAAACTTAAGTATATCACGCGATTAACACGATCTTGCTAAGGGGTTGTCCTATGTGAGCGATGTAACGTGACACGATTCAAAATGAGTGCACGATTGGCGTAGCGGTTAAAGCGGTCGCCTTGCCGCTTTCAACTACGCTGGTGTTGTGGGTTCGATCCCCACATGGGACAAATTTTTGTGTGATTCGCAAAGATTTGTTCTGACTTTGGATGTGATCTGTGTGTGTGAAATGTATGTTTGTAAACAGCCCCGCGACACAGGAGTTATACCTACTGCAGGTGTCGTTTAAAAAAAAAAAAAACAAAATAAGCATAGAAACACCTGTTTTCTATGACACGCATTGCATTTGTCGCGCTACGTTGTTCACTTAGGACAAATTAAATTTTATAATATATAATATATATATTTATTATACTCTTATCTCCATATCTATACAAACAAATAAATAACCAGTACTATTACATTTAGTTACTATTAATATTTAACTGTAAGTGTGGTAACGTTTTACCATCTTACTGCTGTTTAACAAATAGGTGAAATGCAATTTTTTATTGGTTTAAGCGACATCGTAGAATGTTTATACAGGGTGTATTTTTGAAACGGGGCAGTAAGGGCAAGTACCTTAACCGTTGCAGTTACAGCAAAACGTTCTTAAAAGACCTTCCCTAACTTTTTGGGACATTTTGAACTGCATTCACAGATTTTGTAAAAAACTTAGTTAGCAAAAAAAATGCAAAAAGTTCAAATTTTTTTTTTATGCCAATCGATTCTATTTCATGTGGGGATCAAAAAATTCTATAGGACCATTTTAGCTTTCAGTACTAGAAAAGACAGAAATCGCCAAAAACGTTTCCCATACATTTCGGCAACAGAAACGAATTTCTACGATGGTCTAACTTTTTGTTATGGCCTGGAAGTGGGTAGAATTGACTGTAAAGTAAATAAAAAGAATTTTTACCCTCAAATTTCGAATTTGATTCGAAAATCTTTGTGTTATACTTAGTTTCAGCTGAGAAACTTCGTATAAGTTATTAATTAAGGATTTTCGCTAAAATGTCTTCTAATCGTGAAAAAATTGACTTATTAGAAGCGTATTTTGTCAATAATCGAAATGCGGGAGCTGCATTAGTGTGGTACCGCAATAAGTATCCGTTGCGGCATGTGCCAACAAGAAAGGTTATTACAAATCTTTTGAAAAACCTGGAATTGCAGGGTTCTTTCAAAATACGCTTCTAATAAGTCAATTTTTTCACGATTAGAAGATATTTTAGAGAAAATCCTTAATTAATAACTCATACGAAGTTTCTCAGCTGAAACTAAGTATAACACACAGATTTTCGAATCAAATTCGAAATTTGAGGGTAAAAATTATTTTTATTTACTTTACAGTCAATTCTACCCACTTCCAGGCCATAACAAAAAGTTAGACCATCGTAGAAATTCGTTTCTGTTGCCGAAATGTATGGGAAACGTTTTTGGCGATTTCTGTCTTTTCTAGTACTGAAAGCTAAAATGGTCCCATAGAGTTTTTTGATCCCCACATGAAATAGAATCGATTGGCATAAAAAAAAAATTTTTGGACTTTTTGCATTTTTTTTGCTAACTGTAAGTTTTTTACAAAATCTGTGAATGCAGTTCAAAATGTCCCAAAAAGTTAAGGAAGGTCTTTTAAGAACGTTTTGCTGTAACTGCAACGGTTAAGGTACTTGCCCTTACTGCCCCGTTTCAAAAATACACCCTGTATAATGTGTCCTTGTTACAAAGCGTTAAGTAACATTTATAAACATCTTAAAATGGCGCTTAAACCCTATGAATTTGTAACCGTATGCAGATATATTTAGGAAATTAAATTCGACGATAAGAAAACTATGTATTCTAAAGTACGTGGCGTGATCATTGAGAATGAGACATTAATTGCGGCAGAATATACATTTATCTGATGAGTTGGAAATTTTCCAACAAAGAGAAAGAGACATACAGAACAGTACAGAAATTCAGTAAGCAAAGCTATGATTTCTTCTAAGTTAAAAATACTTATCTTTAATATTAGGATTAAACAGACAGAAGGTATGTTTTTTTACTTTACGCCTAAAAATGAAGATTTGTTTTTCTTACATTGCTGTTTAAAATAGTTAAATATACAAAAGAAACCGTACAAATGAATGCAAATGCATTAAACTGACTTCGCTATATACTACACCACTAGACTACCGAGTATGTAGGTAATGTATATATGTAGTACATAATATTATATATTCTTCCGTTTTACCTCTAAGTAACAACATCCAGTGCAATAATTGTGTTTGTAAATAATTATGTAGTTTCTTATTTAAGTGGATTATTGTTCCTCTTTAGTTACTTTATAAATAAGAGTGTTGTGTTTTAATTATAGCGAATAAATAAATGTTATTTTGGATACATATGATATCGATATATTAGTTTTTACTGAAATCACACGACTTATATCGCGGGCAGAGATGTGACTTATCTAAGATACAAGTATCTGAAATACAGATACAAGATACAAGATACGTATTTCCATCTTGTATCTAAAATACTTTTCCAAAAATCATTTTGTATCTTGTATTTAGATACATTTTGTTACGTATCTTAGTATTTTACAAATACTTTTTCTGACAAAAAAAGTTTTTGTTCCGGTTTCAAGTGAGGACATGTATCCACTGGGGGGGGATATGTCTGTATCTCTTGCTCTCATACGTGCCTTATGCAGGGGGACATGTGCGTTCTCGGTCACTCGCAATAATGTTGTCAACAGACAACCTTAGAGAACTGAACATCTTTCTATTTCTGACATGTTATTGTTGATTATGCCTCATGTCTTATGTCTCTAATCTCATGTTGTATCATGTCATGTATTTTTGTATTATTGTCCTAGAAAAACTTCAGGGTGTTTAGAAAAAAATAAGTAACCTGATGGCCAACCAAGTAAATTGATAGCTTTTGATTGGTTTATTATTTTCTTTAAAAATATAATATTTTGTCTTGTCACATTTCAGCGATTAACATAATATATTCGTAAATAAATAACATTAATGTTTTATTAAGACTATGTCAAAAATAATCTTAAATTCAATAGAACAAAATGTTGTTTTCTTACAAAAGTATTTTCATCTTGAAAAGTATTTAGAAGATACGTATCTTGTATCTAGTATTTCAAATACCATTCTCGAAAGTATTTTGTATCTGGTATCTGAAATACTTAATTTCAAAGTATCTTGGATTTAGTATTTCAGATACTTTTTAGAGGGTATTTTGTACATCTCTGATCGCGGGTGTTACCCTCAAACGCCTAAATATTAGCTCCTTTTTTATTATGTAACGAATATAGTATCTGAATTAAGTAAAACAGGTAAAGGTAAATAAAACAGCAGATTTGAATCCAACAGATCTCATTGAACAATTTATTAAACATTGTAACACATCGACTTACGAGCTACACTATTACTATGGAATTACAGCAAAACCTGCGGTACATTTATATGCACATTATAGAAAATATCTGTGAATCTACAGCCTTTTTTGTAGGTGTTTACATTTTACAATCTGAAGCACTCAGTCGCACGACTGTTATTACTGTATAGCTTGGCAAAAAATGGGGCCGCCACTATGCTCTTTATTATGGCCACCCAATTACAAATCAACCAATCAGCGCAACTCAATTAAAAAACTTAAGAAATCGCGCGATATGATGAACCAATCGCGAACGTTGCTTTAATAACTTTGACAGCTTTATCATTATGTTGACAGCAGACTAAATAAATTAGTTTATGTTTCTAGATTATTCTACCAAGCTATAATTTCTTACAGTAAACCTGATCTTGAAAATATTTCGAATAATAGTTGGTTCTAGCTCATTAGCATGAGATTGGCTGCAAGACAAACGCCGAGCAACGTGCTATGACCACAGATATTTTCCCTAATGTCGGCTCATTCAAGCATTTTTTGACTCAAGCTGCACAGTTGATTGTAATCCGTTTTAGTAATATATTAGATTCATTAGAGAAGTCATTTCAACTGTGCGAATCAAAGACAAGTGAATATTATCCTGCATTTAGCTTCTATTCCCTAGATTCAGAATATTAATATTATTTGAAAATATCAGCATATTACATCTGAAAAAAAATAGCTTAGGCCCTGACATTACAAATCACACATCTAACACAGAGCTATGAAAATACTTTGTAAAACTACTCTCAAATACATTATTATTTATTTTATTTATTGTCGTTTCGTAATATTCATCAGACAAAGATCTTATATAGACTACAGACAAGATACTTTTTAAAACGGGCAAAATGTGATTTGGTTTATCTACAAACGCACTAGGCGTCTATTTCAGTAAATGCTGTTATTTGTATACAGTCCAATATTATAAAATATGTCCCTTCATTAAATTTTTAACATATTTAAATAGTAGAAAAATAAAAATTGCAACAAAAGCTGTCTTAGCGACTGGCATATAGACTTTATTAAAATATATAAGTAGAATAATTAGACAACAACTAAAGCTTCACAGCACGATATAGCTTTGCTCGTTTTACAGCAAGGAATTTAAAATTAAATCACTCATATCAATCCTAATCTAAAATAATTTCAATTATTATTTATAAAAGGATAATTTAATATTACATGTAGGTACATAACTATTATACTAAATTATTTAATACTGCATAACTCACAACGTATCTTTCACATACATGTCATACTTCTAATATTACAGTTGGTGTATATCCCTACTGAGATTTTGAAATGCAAGTAAGCCATACTAACTACTCATTTTATGTTTGTAAACGTATATGAATTTAAAAGTCTCTCGATACATTCTGTTCCTCTTTCAATAAACACAACTTATTAGACCGTCAGTAAAGTGATACAGTTTCTTGTGGAATGAAAACACATAAAAAATTGGGTTTAACTGATTAAAATTTAATTGAAAGTCTCTCATCATTTTTAAATTCATCTAAGTTTGATATCTAATGAGAAGTGATACCACTCATTTAACCTCAGATTATATTTCTAAAATCACTTACTAGACAGTAAAAACTGTTGCGACAACAAAAAATAACAATTTTTTTATGATAGAAGTTTAGATTTTATAAGATAGAAATAGGTCTGAAAGTCGTAGATTTTTATAAAACTCCTTAAACCTACCTTACCACTCAAACGCAAAACTCAACTAAACGCAAATATAATTTAAATTTTTGAGAAAATACTCCACGAAAGCTTGTTATTAAACATTGATAGATCGAAATAGCTATTAACAAGTACAGCTGGGAATAGGTATTCTATTTTTTTATTGTTAGTAGTCACCTAAGTGCGTAGATGTAGGTTTCAACTACCATCTACGGTGAAATGGTCGAGTGCTGAAATACCATGACACGCTTCACAAACTTACTGTGAGCTGTGTGTAAGCTCCTAAAATATGTAATTCACTATTAAAATTACCCGAAAAGTATAGTACCTATATCAATGTGTAATTTAAATACAGAGCTGTAGAACGCACGTATCATAAGAATTAAACAATTCGATTGGAAAAAGGCTATTTGGTTTAAGTGAAATAGGCATGATGACTAATTTTTATTTTTGTATGTAATTAAAACACCTCTTGATATAAGAAACATCATTACAAGAATTACTTTGACCTAACATAAACTTCCTGAGATAATACAATTTATAAATAATAGACTCGCCCAAACGCTCCAAACAAAAGGCTACTCAAGCGTGACGTCACACTTGAGTATTTTGTATGTGAAGTTATGAATTTTGTCTGATAGCTATACGAAATATTGCGTTTATAAAAAAAGTTTTATTACAAATATTGCTATAAATTGTGTAGGTATGTAATTTGATGATAAAAAAAAAATCGAATAATTTCGTATTTTAAAAATGAACTCGTCCATGAAACTTTGAATGATCATAAAATAAGTTAGATTTATAGTATGTAACAAAAAATTATTTCAATTGGTTTATGTTTACCTATAGTTTGATAAAGTATCCTATATTTTACTATCTATAGATCAGTCACCATACCTATTGTAGAGATTAAGATTCACAAATGCGGTACACAAGAATAAAGTAGAATTTTTTTAACAATCGTAAAATATTGCTTAATCCAAATGGGTTTGGACCCATTGAATAAGCCACCTGAATTGAATTTAAGACGCGTGCCTTCTTAATTCATATGATAATCCATAATCTGCTTATTTGACCTTTTAGGCCAAGTTTAACACCCTATATAGGTAAATAAAATCAAGTATATATGGCTCCAAATGGGGCTTATTACATTTATCTTTTGGTTTCCTAATATATAAGAACAACGTATCTTATTAAAACGGTATCAAATAATGTATATATTAAGTAATGTCAACATGAGGCCGTCATTTATTTTTGTTTGAATTCCAAAATTGTAATTTGTATTTTAAGCCTCAATAAATAGTGAAATAATTATTATTCAGGCATTTACTCGCTATTAATATGCCATTTATTAAAAAAATTAAAGTCAGGTTTTTTTTAAAATTGTTTTTCACGTTTGAATTGCGTATTGCACTGCATTGTATTCGAAACAGCAGAAGCTATTTCGAATTCAAACCATCATATTTTGAACAGCTTACTTATCCAAGCAAATCTCGGCACTCCAGAATCGAATCCTTGCTTTAAGCTACTGTATAAAAACAGAGTCAAATTCTACCGCACCTTTTTATTAATAGGAACATAATATATCCTACACACTGGTACATTTTATCATTTAAGATTCTTAAATTTAAAAATACTTTCGATCGTCGACATTCTTCAAGTCGAGCTAGTCTCCAAAATTGAAAGACAACTATTCATAAACATTTTATCTTGGTAATGTACATCATACAGATGCCGTGTGTCTGGTCCGGAATACAAATATTTCTCGTAAAATTTTCTTTACCAAAGATTTTTCATCATAAATATTGATTCTATATTTTTTATTATACATACCTGTGATACATTTATTGTTCATCTGTACTAGACTACCGTATATTACAGTCACACATTTATTGTCGTGATTTCATTACTAGCTCTATATTATAACCCTACATACAATAAATATATGTTAAAATATATACATTCAGATTTCACCGTAGAATTTTTGTAAACATTATGTCAAAGATGCGTATTACAAACTAATAATATTATTATATTATATTATATCTCCACTAAAGTGATGAAAGTAGGTGCCTGTTAGGTTTAATGATTTTTCTAAACAAATATTGTATTGACTGGCAATAGTGATTTAATATCTACCAGGATAATCTTTCATTTGCTTCATTATATTTTGATAAAACGCATATTTAACAGTTACTAAATGATGTTGACACGTCTTTAAATATTTTTCATACATGGCCTTAAGAGAACTGTGTTTTTCTGCAACATCATTAAATCAGCAGGATTTTCCACATTCGGCACATTTCCTTATTTGCTTTTGTAGTTTCAATTTCACAATCATTTATTTTCCATCTCGATCACAGACAAAATATATCTCTTTACACATAAAATAATTATCCTTACAAAATAGAACATAAATGCTTACAAAAAATGCCTTAAAATAATTTATAGGCAAAAGATGCACCAACTTATAAAAGGCTATTTGTTGTAAGCGCCAAATAACGACAGTTATAAAATTTTAGTAAATGCTTTGTAAAAAGCACTTTTAAATCATTTATTTATTTATTTTGATTTGTATGTTTAAATGTCGTCGCTTAAACCAAATAACCTTTCGTCCATCGCCTTTTTTTTCGCCGTAAAAATATGAATAAACTGATAATACATTTACATTATAAAAGTAATAATTGATCGCTGATTAAATAACATGAGAATACAGTTGCCAATTTGTTCACAATTTTTCAAGTATTAGTATCCATTCGTCGTGTATTCAAATTATTTGTGAAATAAACAGCGAAGGATTGCAATACTTTGTGTCAAACTTCTATTCGCCACACTCTTGGTTACTATTGGTATATTGTACTTATATTTTGTGTCCAATACGCATATTGAAATGCACCTCTTTTTCTGGTACAAAATATTGCCTGTTGTTCGATAAGACTCAATTTTCACACTCCAGTAATACCTTATTAGAAGATGTTAACAAGTCCAATATTTAATATCGTACTGCTAAATAATGTGGCCACAGCGCTTTTATGTATTCTAATCACACGGTAATCATTTCAATCATCTATAGATTCATGTCAGCGACCTTAAACTGTGGTTCTCAAACTGTTTTGATGACGGAACCCTTTTGATTAGCATAATATTTGCTGGAGCCCTACATGCTGGTGGGGTAGGTATCCCAC
The DNA here is from genome assembly GCA_905147285.1 of Hypena proboscidalis. NCBI lineage: Eukaryota > Metazoa > Arthropoda > Insecta > Lepidoptera > Erebidae > Hypena > Hypena proboscidalis. The sequence goes on from LR990127.1 coordinate 1,688,977, forward strand.
GAATACCTCGGGACGATGGGGTAGATTATAATACGAATGGCTCGGGACAGTGACAAAGTGGGGGACCGCCAGGTCGTTACTTCTCGCGGTGCCCCTGCATAAACTTCGCGTAACCCCTTGGCTCTGCTGGCTGCCGCAATAAGAACGCGTGGCTTTGACCGCCCTTGCTGTATTAAGATTATTTTTAATACACGGTTAGTGTTGTCACTCCACTCAAAAATAGCCCTATGCACCACTGAGTCTTGTGACACAATGGATGAAATATAACGTAATACTACGCGGGAGAAAATAACCGCTGCTTGCCACGTTATATGATATAAGTTCTTTCAATAACAAATTATATTCTAACGAGTTTTGATCGCATTTTCCTTTTCATCTCAACGTCATACCATAAAATAGGTACCCTATAATTAGCAATTTAGGGTTTAAACTTTACCAGGTCCTTTAAGGAACGACGACAGCGCCCCCTGCGGCCTGTCGCCGGAGATCTGAGCCTATGAGCGCGGTGACGACGGCGCCGAACGCCAGGATACCGCATAATGTTAGGTTAGACCACAGATCGCCCACGGAGCTCAGCATCCATTCGTATAGAAGTGTTGTGATTATACCGAAGAACTGAAAATTGGAAATACAATTTTATTATTTATTCGTATAATTTGCGGTTATCTTCTAATAGGTAGATACTTTTGAATTTTCACAATTAGGAACATGTAGTGCAGGTACACAACGTAAAGAATTTACGAATAGATAATAATGTACCGGTCACGACAGTTAATCCCATTAGCTTGTATCTGACAAGCGAATGGTTAATTCAAGATTTTGTTGCCATATAAGGTCCGTGCTGATAATATGCTAAGAAACTATAAGCAAGGGGGATGATAAAAAAGGTGTGACAAAAGTCTTGACATCACGTTTATTGGCTAACAAAAAAAGTTAAGAATCTTACTTGGACACAAGCATTCAAAATTCCGGAGACCGTACCCTCTGGTTCAGGATACGTGACCTCGGACGCGAATTCGAAGCCCACCGGTAGATAGCCCGTCATGAAGAATCTGTAACGTAAATACATTTCAATTGAAGTTGGAGCCAAATCCCCTAGTTATATCAAATAGTTAAGTTGCATTCTTCAGAATTATGTACAAGAAGATTGAATCCCAAGTGTGATTTATTTGTGACTTAGTAGCTTCAAAAATGCTCGTGAACTACACTTGTCTCACTTACGAAGAAAGTTTCAAGCATCTAGCCATCCAATTTAATTATAATTATCTAAATGTAGTGTATAGACTAGTGTCAGTGTCTCTTCAAGAGGATTCACCTATTCCTATTCAGTTTTGCTAAAAAATCGCTTGCACAAATTAGCACACCCTATGCAATCAGCGCGTAAAGAATATGGACATTTGTGACAGCAATCGTACATGGGCAAGTAGATCTTGATAAAATATAAAAAATACGAACGATGGGAAACTTACCCAAGCAGTATTGAGCTTAAATACACCACTCCAATGTACCCGCAGTCCAACGTGAAGGTGAAGATAATCATGCCCACGACCGAAGCAGCATAGACCGCCAGGGTCGTCTCCTTAAAGCGGTGCGTCTTGTCCAGCACCAGGCCGCACATTACTGAGCCCGCCATGCCAGCCACTACTATTACCAGACCGATACGACCCACGTCTTCATTCCTACCCTGAAAGTAAGGTAATACATAAAGTCAGGTCTTTTTGTATTAAATTATTTTTTGTAAGTTATGATATGACTTAGTATTGTAATTTTTCTGTTTAATTTTTTTGGTTATTGTGCTATGTATGATGAAATCTGTTATAAGCCATGATTTTTAGTGTAGCTGAATTGTGATATTGGGACCTTGTACCATGAAAATAAAGAATTTATTATTATTTATCCTATGTGGTAACGTTTGTAAGAGTTTTGGTTCGTTCTCAATTCGAGAATATTTGGATTAAATAACTTTGGTGGGGTTGACGGACTTGGATGTCACGATTCTCAACTCCATACCAGAGCATGACGCACGTGTTAGCACAAGTTTTAGCGTGACTTCCTAACCAAATGATAATACGAAAGCATTATAGTGGGTATCTATATTATAATTGATAAGGATGAATGTACGAAGCTAAAATATATTTGTTAATTACATTAGCGTTCATCCGCGTGATATTCTGATTATTATATAAAAATGCTTGGTCCACCAGCAGGCATGGCAACATTCTATATTATTAAGTTATTTTGTTGACGTTTCTAGTTTTAAATTAATTTAAATCTAATGATCGAATGGGTTTATGCCGTGGTTAAAGAGAAAAAGGCTTTCGTCATATTTGCTCATAGCTCATGGTTGTGTAACTAAAATCAAAACAAAACAAGCGTCGTGTCCTCACCAGGGTAAATTGTCCGAGTGATATAACGGGAGTGACCCCTCCACACACACACACACTTACACACAGTAAAAAGCTTGGTTCTACATGAGATTGATAACTTTTTGCCATTGTACGCCATATTAGGCCTCGTCTGGGCAACATTTTAGATGCAATTGTTGTTAGTGAAATTCAAAACGTCCCGTATCAACGCACATAACTACATGTAGGATTGTTTTCTGCCTCATAAGTTCATTTCCATATTTCGTACGAGTTTTTCTTTTCTATTACATTTGTTCGTTCTATGAAAGGAGTGTTTATTATACAAAGTATTTGATTGAAAGAATTATTTGGCACGAACTCAAAATTCGGTTGCCTTTTGAAGTATAGCGTTATAACGAATAGCATTGTCCAAAAAGTTAATAAACTCTAAAAGAATAGTTATCTCACTACCCATAATCCTAAATCTTGAAAGCTAGATGCATACAAAATCTTATTTCTTACCGGATAATAAGTCAGCACAACTTGGTTCAGCAGTGTTGAGATAGCGTAGAAGACGCCGACGTTGAGTCCGTAGGATATGAGCAGAAGGACGTAGTTTTTGTTGGTGATGAGCTTCTTCAAGGACTGGAAGAACTGAGAGTCCAGGCTGCTGCCCAGCTCTGCGGCTGCTGATGGTGGAGTTGGTGGTGCGGCTTTGAAGACTGGAATATCACAAATGAAATATATTTATTTGCCAAGAATATTGTACATTGAGATGGTATTATAGTTCGAGCATTTTCAGCCATTTAACGGCCTGCAAATACAATGTTAAATTAAGAAAAAGTTACAAACTATAATCTTCTTATTAATAACAATTACTTGTATCTAAGAAACACAACATAATAACAGCTATTAAATACAATTTGAAATAACACTTAATACAGGGACGAAAAAATATTATGTGCACAATTTAAGAAAATCTGATAAAGCTTTTTGTGCTCAATCAGCAAGCTCGTGTTCGCCAGAAGTTATCTTTTTTAATCCTCATTCGAATAATATAAGGTCGTAAATCGAAGATGATGAGGCATTTATCGAACTGTGTTGATTAGTAGCGTTCAGATCATAATATTTATGCCCAAACAGGACTTTGAATGTGGTGTCATGAACATGTATGGACTTGTGTTTAAGATTATGATATCTGCTATTAATGAAATAATGGTTTGTCTAATAGGTATCTGCTTTCTGCAATCATTCTAAGAATCACATAGTAGACACACAGTGACAGATTACATTCGACTGAAACATTCCATAACGTGTCGATATTAAGTAAAGACAGGCATCGAATCGAAATAACTTTAAATTACAGCAGTAATCATGGCACAAGATGTTTCACCTAAACATGCATCTTTTAATTGAAACTGTTTTGATTATACATATCAATTATCAGTTGGGTCAGTTGATTCGTGTTAATTCACTACAAAGCAATTCTTAGTAGCTACGAAGAACGTGTATCATACTGAGCACCGAATTTAGTGTTATGGTATTATTACATAACGCCTATATTGCCTAGATGGTTGTGGCAGAGGTGTACAACACCCAATTTTCATCTGTTATATTTACGTCCCATGGGATAGGGGGTGAGCCTATCGCCGTTCACCAGCCACAATTCCAACTCCATGCTGCTGCAAATTTCCTAGCGGAAAGTTCACAAATAACACTGCTCGACCCGGCAATCGAACCCGAGACCTCGCGATGAGAGAACATGAGGACACTAACCACTAAACCACCGAGGCAGCTATTTTTACGCTTAGTTAATAATCATATTATCTCATTTATGAAAACATCTAATCCGAATTAGCCTTCTCATACAAAATACACACAGACCGTATCTACGATTAATAGGTATCCTCATGTTCCGTACAATGAAGTCATGATAGTTTGCAGCGTACGTAGTTGCGAAAAAATTGGCTTTGTTACTGTAAGCGATGATCTTGCAAGTGCCACTACTTTATAACTAACTTTAATACTTCTACTGCTGTTAGCGCCGTATTCGCCAACTCTGTAATAATGTTTGCAAACTGCCATATAATAATGGCTCTTTATAACTTAAGACGTCCGGTATGTTAAGTACTTTGCCATGAAGTATGAGGAATGGATCCCTCGATAACTGCATATTTAAGCGGTCGCCTTGCCGTTCTCCACTGCACTGGTGTTGTCGGTTCGATCCCCACATGGGACAAATCTTTTATGTGATTCGCAAAGATTTGTTCTGAGACTGGGTGTGCTTGTTTAAGTGAATTTCATTGGATAGTGCATGTAATACCTTCTGGCGTTCTATATAATGAAAATATCCAAATTATTATTATTCTTGGACTTTATTTTTGACTTTTGAGTCGCTTTCGTATCCGCCATAAGTTAATCGTGACTTATTTCAATACTAACATCTACTTATGTACGTGCAGTGCTTAGATACTCATTTGAATCGAATATATATGTAGAATTTTTCATTCCTATGCTATTAGTTATTCACCTTTCTTGGCAAGCTTTGACTTTGACGCTTATCGTTCTATTTTTTTCCCATATCTCCATCTCTAAGTTAATGATTGCTTCAGCTAATCTAAGCTAAAATGATAACGATTGTAGGGACACAGTGCAACCGGCGCATATGTATTTAAGTGGATCCCGCCCGGTTCGCCAGTCGCCTTCCCGTATCGCTAGAGATAGGTCGTAGTTAAGATAGAATAATGTAGTCAATAAGTTTATTAAATAATATGTCCATGGTACTAGTAAATATAAACAAATAGTATAGTGACCTATAGTTTCAATGAATACAATCAATCAACAAATGAAACCTCCGAACAATAAGAGACCCCCACATTGGTGACCCTCGACAAAGAACACGCAACTTTCTACACCGTGGCGTTCCTGACACGACATCATGGGAGACGACTCGCCCTTCTCGACGTGCACATCTAGAAGGACTCCTACGACGACCTAGCCAATCTACAACAAGAAGCACTGGAACGCACGGAATTTACAATGAAGATCTACTGCTAAGCGATTTCTCCGACGTGGTCAAGTAAGTGAAGACACGTGGCTGCCATGTATAGCGAAATCAAGTAGCGACCACGGCAGGCCACACAATTTTAAGTGATGACCTTTTGGATTTCCGGACGACGAGCACGTGGTGCATTCGTCGCGTAATTTAACGAATTATATACCCTGCGGTTGCGTTGGCACCAGGATGAGAATGCTTGCTACAGCATTTCCGGACTATACGGCATCGTAACAATATATTTGGAGGCGAGTATCAAGAAGACATTAATTGTCAATTACGTTATCCATCGGAGACGTGGACTACAATTGGAGCAAATACATCGCTAGCAGACTTGGAGCAAAACATACGGAATTATCTGCATTTGCATCTTCGTACGCACCGCCGACTCACGAAGCGCCTTACGAAGAGCAACGTCAAGGAAACGTATTAAGTGTTTGTGATAAATTACGGCATTTAGTTTTAAAAGTTTAAGTTTTAAATTCCATGGTTATTTTTAGATGCAAAGTCTTAAATCACGTCGATAACTCATGTGTTAATTTTTTTGTGAACAACATTTTCGTTGAGAAGCAGTTTGTTTAGCTCTCACAAAGCACTTGAGATTGTGACCCTTTTTTTATAAGCATCAGTACTAGGAACCACTTCTAATGTATCCATTAGTTTATTGGAATCGTAGAATGATTATTGTTTGTGTTAAAGTTATGAAATTTTTGTTTCAAAGTTTTATTCCGATAATCATTTTTCAAATTATTTTTGTATAAAGGGGGAAATGGTGTAGGGACACAGTGCAACCGGCGCATATGTATTTAAGTGGATCCCGCCCGGTTCGCCAGTCGCCTTCCCGTATCGCTAGAGATAGGTCGTAGTTAAGATAGAATAATGTAGTCAATAAGTTTATTTTATAATATTTACTCTGGTACCAGTTAATTAAAACATTTAGTATAGCGACCTATCGTTTCTCTCATCTCTCTTCAACAATAATATATACAACACTGAAGACCCCTAAAACGATCATTCATATTCTAGGTACTTAGGTCTGTTAGACAGTAATTTAGACTATTTTGTTTGTTTGCGTTATTTCGATAGCGTTTCGCGTTACTGTCTACTCATGCTAGCAATAGCACCGACAACGAAACGAACATCACAGTGGTTTCCTGATTTGAAAGTACCAAATTCCTATCATTCCGGACTTTGGCAGTCTGCCCGAGGAAAGTCGATAGCATCGCCTGATGTTGGGCTGACGAAATGTCGTCCGATTTGATAAAATTTAGCCAATGAGCAGTAATCTCCTACTTCATGATGTTATGGCGTGATCTGGTTGTGCCCTTGGGTATCTGTATCCATGAGTGGCAGATTATATTATGACATTGCTTCACGTGTCGATATTTATAAAAAACAACATCATGAAAGAACTACAAATTACATCAGATCAGTATTCAATCATGCCGCAAGATATTTTACCTAAACATGAATCTTCTAATTAAAACTATTTTGATTATAAATAGCGATGATACAGCAAATACATGATCGCATGTTTCGCAATTTGGAAATGCGACGGCTAGTGCCAAAGTTGAACAGGAAGCCAGGGCTAGATGGGCAAGGGTTTTAAAGACGAGAATTTACTTACACAATAATATGAAGACGAAGAGAATGCTAGTGAAGCCGGCGACCAGGTAGAACATGAGACTGAGGTTGTCGGCAATCTCGGGGATGGTACCCTGGGCGTTCACCAGGATGGGAGGCAGCACGAATCCCACTGCCACGCCCAGCTAAAAAAGAAGAAATAGATTGTTTACAATTTCTCATTAAAGATATTTAAATTTTAATTAAAGTTACCAAATTTGAACTAAGTTGGTACACAAGATAAATCGAAAGTACTTATACAACGCTGAAAAGCAACTTTATCCGTAGTGCATCGGATTATACCAAGCAGCTTGAAGAAAAAATTAATAGCCAAAATTTAATTTACGCCGGCACCAACACGAACAAGGCGGTAAAAGGTAAAACTGCACCCGAAATGTAGGTAATTATAAACTTTAGTAGATACTAATATTCGAGTAAGTCTTAAGGTTGCTAACTTATGAAAAGGTCAATAAATCAGATAGCAGGTCGTTCTCCGTTGAAGTACCTTAAAATAACTTAAATTTGCCAAAACCAGATGTCTTAAATTTAATGTTTGACCCCAGAAGTCGGTTGGTGGTACCAATATACCAATTCTCGGTTCATACATTTTTAGCGGCCCTGGGTTTGCAAAATTAGCATTTTTGTTCTTATCTCTCGCGTTAGAAAGCACCTAAAGACTGAATGAATACTTAGCTGCAGCATTTGATGCTCTGCATGAAAGCTTTTTAGGCTACCTACCATCTTGCTATTGCGGCATGTGGAAATATTGGATTATTCTTATAAGTACAGATAGTGAGCTTTTTTTGTTGTGATAAAATCCTTGATATATTTTAAATAAAATTAAATTACGAGCTAGCATAAAGAGCGCAAGATATAGAAAGATGTTATATTTTTGTATCTAGGGAAACATGACAAAACGCGACAACACTTGTCTCGCCCTTTTTATATGCTAGGCAGACAGACAAGCACACACACGCTATGAATGCCACAGTTTTGCCCTATGTTGCGGCTAGTATGGCTATACAGATTAAACACAACTCGTCTCCTCCGCAAACTTTTAGATAAATGACGTGGGTAATGTTTACTTGTTTCAAATTACTTCGGTAGGTTTGTTTATTGATTAAAGATCGACGGTGTACAAACTTCAGAAACTCGTTTATTTTGTTCAATGGTCTGTTTGGCTTAGCAATTTCTGGAAGTATCTGAATATACCGCCAATATTTCAACTGAAACTGAACTGAACTCGTAACTTCAGTAAGGCAATTCGACTGGGCCACCACTGTAAAAATGAAAGAACGTCCTCTCTAAAGTTGGTATATTTCTACTTTTAAATAAAGAATTTTGTACAATTAAATCCAAAACTAGTTAGATAGGAACGTGCGTGATACGACGATACGGATACGGTGATCGGATAGGGCAGTGATACAAATGTTGTGCTCCTCTATAAGTAGTGAGACACTTAGAATTAAGTTTACAATGTTAACCCTTATTAATGTAACAGTGTACTCATTGTTGAAGAGCCAAATGATAAATAAATAAATAAATAAATAAATGTACCCCGTGTACTAGGTTAAGTCATTTAATGAAATCTAGTGCTGTACGTGTAGATTTTCATTTTTCTGACAATAATGGTGCAAATTCAATTTGGAGAAAAAATTTTGGAGCCTGCAGATCAGTAGATAATGTAGGGGTCGAAACTGGTCAGACATATCAGACAAAGTCAGACTTTTTACATGATCGGCTAAAGTCAGTCTCTTACAAAAATGTTCAGCTTTGTCAGATTTTTAGTAGATTAGTAAGTTAGGTTACCTATCGTCATAGGTAGACATTTTGAGTATTTAATCATAGAACAAATTCTTATTGTAAAATAATGGAGCTTCTAAATAAATATAAGAAACGCAAATTTCAACTACTTTTGCCAATATGGCGGCAAAAGGTCAAAGGAAATTGCGGTTGAAAACTTTAGGGTAAGGTGTTTTTAAGCTTCCTCTACAAAATTTCCGTCAACACAAAAACGTCCAAAATAAAATCAGCTTTCTAAGTTCATTTGCATTAACGAATCGTTTATTTTCAATGTTTTAGACATAAAGCCATAACAAATGTTTTTTATCTTGTTTGTACGTGAACAGGAATATGTTGTAAAAAATTAATTTATCTCAACTTCGGCCCCATGGCGTTGACATGGAGGCGTATAAATCACAAATAATAGGCTTTTGTCCACCAGGTAGTACTCAGGCTGCAGTGATTAACGACCGTTCGTTCGCTGACGATATTAAATACTTTTTGACATTGCTACTTTTTTTGGCGGAACTCATGTGACAGGAATATTATTCAGGCAGAAAATTTTGTTGGTGTTCGTGTTAGAATAGATAAAATATACCATTATCACGGGTCGAAACAAGTTTACAGGTCAGAAAGTCTGACTTAGTTGACTCAGAATTTTTGAAAATCTGGCTTTAGTTGATCATTTTAACAAGTTTTTTTTTTTAAAGCTTACTAGCAATTTGCAAATACAAATTACTAGTATTCTTGTTAACCCCCTCCAGCTAAGCTTTATTCGTTTGTGTTAGGAGGAAGTTCACGTCCGTGGTGTAATGGCCAGGTTTGTTTGTTAGGTGTAATGTAGGTGGAAGGATTGAAATGTGTAGCTTTATGTGTAGCCGCGTGAACCATCTAAACCAGCGGTCGGCAACCTTTTTGCAGGCAAGGGCCACATAGTGGCAAAGTAAATTATAGGCGGGCTGCACTACCCTAAAAGCTCAACGTACCAGGTAGACTTCGTGGGAATGAGGAGGGGGCTGAAGCTGGCTCTTAGTTTTGGTAGAACTTAATCAAGTGCTATTCTGATAAAAAATAACCAGCAAGGTCAGAAATTAAATAAACATTTATTCGATTTGATTTTTTTAAACAAAGTAGCAGCACCGATGTCATAGTACCTACTGGTAGACGCAGATTTTGTGTTACGCATTTTCTTTAAAAAACAAAAGAAGTGGACTGAAATATCAATTTCACTAAGATGGAAGCGCCAACTTCACAACTCCGTTGTAAATGTGATCACAAACAAAAAGGAAAAAAAAATGACTCATTTCAGTTAACTTGGTTTAAAAGGAACGAAAACAAAACTTTTAGATTTTTCCTACTCTGTACAGATTATGAAAAAAAATTTTGAACCTAATCAAACGAGCTACAGAGGAAATAGACCGCGAAATGAATTCTGCAGAAGTTGAGTGGGATCAATCTATCAATGCAAATATGATCGAAAATTTTTACTCAAAACTGAAATTACTTTTTAAATTTGAAAGTGGCTTTGGATAGATTTCTGCTTGAATATTCATTTCAACATTTTGCTAAAGTAAAAAAATGCGATGGGTTGTAATATTTCGCCATTCTATTAATAGCATAAAAACAGGTAAACAAAGTTCCAATTTCCCAATCATCCCGTTTGGCAAATGTAGTACCAAATAAAATTGCAATAGCCGCCATGTTGCCGGCACGTTCGTCCCCAACAGCAACAACTGTAGGCCTTTATTTTTTATTCCGGGTGAAATATGGACAGTTGTCCACTGCGAACTCCACCAATACAATGTTTTGTTGCTACCAAATTAGAGAGTTTAAGGCCCTTTTTTGCTAATATTCACTCGGATTGCGAAGTATCTCTGAATTAAAGATCAGGCAGGCAGGCATGACCCTAATTAGGACTGATATATAAAGTTAAAATTATAACGCAATAAAAAAATAATTGCGTACATTTGAAAGATATTGCGCGCGGCAGTCCTGAGGAAAATACGATATAATATATAAGATTTTATAGGGTCTTAGCGTATGAACTCATGTCATAATATTTAATAACATTGCGGATTATAGGATTTCCTCTGGCCAGTAAATGCTTCACGAATTATCTCCTCTATAAATAAATAAGTCTAGCTTAAAAGCCGGTTTAATATTTAATTGGTGGTAGAGGTTTGCCGCTAAAATACCGATTTTAGTTCGCAGACACGTTAGCGGCTGCCAATAGCGATGTGGAGGAATTTCATAGAAGCACTTAAATCTTTCTGCCTCTTTCCTTTAATTGGAAAAGATTTTTATTTGTTTTGTTCTTGGTCTGGTTGTGTGTTTTTTTTGTAAAACATGGCAATATTTAGCAATACTGGAAAGTAGGTGAGAATAACAATTGATTTGCCTGCGATATTTTCAAAGGATACATAGAACAAAAAGCATAGATATAATATTACGCAAGAATCAGACATCATCAGTGCAATATAGGCGTGATGCCTGACGTTTTTAACATGTACCTACCTTCCTAAGTAGGTACGTTAATTTACGATTCAGTCACCATATAAAGAGCCTTAAAAATCTAAGCTAGCTTCAAAGGCAGAATGCAATCATCTTAAATCCTACAGCGTCGCTTGTAAACATCGGTAGCATTTTGGCCAAAATGTGCACGGCACGCAAATTCCTTGCGACGTGACTTAGGCAAGGTTTAAATGCTGAGAGTGACGCTGTAAGCCTTGACGAGAGAGCGACGGGTTTTCCTTATGGTGGCCTTCGTTGTATGTACTAGGTACATATCGATACGGTTACCTTCTTATTATTCGGTATGCTGCTGATGATTAAACAAACTTACTAAATTCAAATTCAAATCATTTATTTTCATAGGCCTCAGGAGGCGTTTGAACACGTCAAAACATTACAAAAAATTATATAAAAATAAATATACTAAATTATACTAATTACAATGATTTGAATAACCGGGGCTTAGATTAATTTTAATCAAACTGTTTATATTCAAATTAAAATCAATCCAAGTACCAGCTCCGATGGGTATTGCATTATGAGAAGAGCTGGTGAGAAACTCATGTGCACCATCTTTTAAAATGAAAACTATAACAATAAGTAGGTATACATAATAAAAGTCACATAAGAAGAGCAATTCATTTCCAAATACTATTATCATTTTTGTAGTCCGAAATACTATACTAAGCTTTTTGACATAATCTAATTTTAACATATATTTTTTAAATTTACCTATCGATAATTCTATTGCGTCTAAAGGAAGTTTATTGTAAATGCGTATACATTGACCTGGAAACGAGTTAGAGATTTTATGGAGCCTAGTAGTGGGCACAGCGAGTACTCTTACAAAGTTTAGAGCCCGAAGAGATGTCGTTGCGCCTTAGACTAATAAACTAATATGGACGAAATTAATGGCGTGCAAGAGCGCTTTGCCACATGTGACAGCGGGGGACACCCGTCAATGACATATCCGGTTGGCTTATTGCTCTGAGGGTCGCGCTTGAGATAAGATCCCACTGTTGGTCTCTTTAAAATTGTTGGCATGGCATTGAAAATAAATGTGCAGAAATTTTATTATTAGAGAGTCATTAAGTGAAATAAAAACATTTGATAGTATTACCAGCACCTTGGCCAGGGCAAGTTGTCACGAATTTGGTAAATCAGGCAAGTTGTTAAAAATTGGCTACACAGTTATTTATCTTTGTAAATATCAAAACATTACACTTCGAGTCATCAAGATCCTATCAGGAGGAAGAAAATTTAAAACAGACAATGCCGATCGAAAAAGTACAACCAGCATAACATTATGCAGCACTTATCCAATTTGTTCGTTACATAAGAGATATCGTGCATACAATTGCAGGTGTTACATTCAATTTGTTGAATGATATAAACGCGTCGAGGGGGACAGTCGGACAATTGAATGAACGTTTCCGAGAGTGATCACGAGGGCAATTGAACCTTGCTGTGATTGGTGGAACAGATGGAAGTACTTCAGGAAAAGGCTGTGATATGAACGGGCTTTGGATGCGGGAAGTGAAATGAAGCGGAGGAATATTTATTACTTATTAGTGACCAAGATTGTTCTTTATTGTCTCGATGGTCTTGTGGCTAGCGTATGCGCCTCTCACCGCGAGGTTCCGGGGTTAATTCCCGGGTCGGACAAAGTGTTATTTGTGAACTTGCCGTCAAAAATTCACATTAGCAGCACAGAGTTAAATTGTGCCCGGTGGATGGCGATAGGGTCACTCCTAAACATAACAGGTGAAATTCGGGTGTTGTACAACACTGTCACCCACTTGTGGGTAATATAGGCATGATTTTATATTATGCTATGAGTAAATTTTTGTATATAATCGCGTAGCAAGTGATTGTGTGGCGTCAAATAAAGGTATCCTAGCTACTAACAGTATCAATTCCTACAACAAATAAAATCAAGTGGCTCTGTCTGCTAATATTTAACAGTTTTAAAACCAATTGCTTTATATTATCTTAATAAAATCTAATATGAACCCCGAACAAGTCATATTTTAACTGTGAAACGAATCTAATGTAATCTCTTACTAAATCATGAATTCTTTTAATAATTTTCCGAGCTATTTCCAAGGATGGTCTCGGATCGCATTACTCCGCAGAACCGTAGTTCCTATAACGCAATCTTCTTACAGTCATAAGGTTTCCTCACAAATTGATTACAGTGCTAGAAGTCACGGCAATGCTATTAAATCGCAGTAAATCACCTTACATCACGCTTGCTGCAAATAGAAGGCTAACGAGTACAAAGTGTACACAATATAGGAAACGTTTTTCTTTAATGACTATCCCTGATCGTGATATTTTCCACCGCTATTCTTGAAGTCATGAGTCAGTGTTCTGTTTTATAAAAAAAAGTCTGATAATTCTTGATTCAACGATTTACTATGAACATCTATGATAAGAAACGAGCCTCTAATATCAATCAATCTTGTTCTGAGCAAATAAATCATCATTCTGGTCACGGCTTCGAAGTTACTACGAGAAATAAAACTCAAATCAGAACTAAATTATTGATGGCATACGTATGATCGAATAAGGAAAAAAAACTCGTCAGGTTGGTGACCTCACTTTAAAAAGCACTCAAACCAGATACTGCTGTGATTGCGAATGAGCTCCCAATGCAAAATGATTTCACTTTTAGTTCGTTTGATAAAATCAATTCCTGGGGGCTGCGCGCGGCTCCGCCTGCGTGGTAGGTATGCCCTTCCTCAGTTCTTTAACTTTTTTTTTTTTTATACTACGCCTACAGCGAACGAACGTGTAGTCCACCTGATGGTAAGTGGAGTACAGCCCATGAACATCAACAATCCACAAAAGCAGAGTATAGATGCGTCGCTGCAGCTGAGGACTACGGTGTTATGCCTCATGTGCCAGTAATATCAGGGCCTGATCTCACCACCATACCGGAACACAGTAATGGAAGCACTACTATTTGGCGGCAGATTAAAGGTGAGACGGTGGTGCTGCCGCCCTCGAGCTCATTCACAAGAGCTCTACCAACAGTATAACTATCTATAATACCAATTTTCATCAAGATCGGTTTAGTAGTTTAGCCGTGAAAGTGTAACAGACAGACAGAGTTACTTTCTCATTTAAACGATTACTATGTAAGAATTTATGGGATCTGATAAAAGCTTTTTTGAGTGCTACTTGGAATGGAGCTATTGTTGGTAGTTAAATATTTTCGCCCAAAACTTCTCGATCTCCTAAAATCTTTATTAAGAGTAATATTCTCTGCTTTACTCTAGTTAGTACTATTATATTAAGAAAAGACACTGACATTGCTTACGAGAGCATGGAGCACCACAAATAGATCCACTGGCCTACTCAACCGTAACGAAATCGCAGAAATCACAAAATAATTTCGCAAAGCTGGGTACGACATCCCGAATCGTAAAACCGAAATATTCCTCTGTAACATTACCCATTTTTATCGTCCAACATAAATTACTGGATGTTTCTTTAATACTTCTCAGAGGGCACAATAAAATTTAACTAGGGTCCTTGCTTGTAAAATATTTTGCTCTTATCAAACTGGAGACAGGCCAGCGAGGAAATTGGCCGTCCAACTTCATTAGCTTAAGGGATTCTTAATGACAATGTAATGTGTTAAGGCAATTGAAGATTTTTGTTCGGTCGAGATCTTGAGCAATGATTTTATTGATACTTCCTTCTTCTTTATTAGGTTACGCACTAATATGGATCTACTGGCCTGTTTGATTATAATACGAACGAACGTTTTAAATGCATATTTATTCGATTGAATTTTTCACATACATTTTGAGGTTATATGAAAAAAGTGTAATACTAATTTTTCCATAGGACTTTTAGTTTAACCCCCCCCCCCCTCTCTTCCCCTTCCCGACCTCAGATCGCCCGTAAATTATTTTTACTTAAATTTTTATAATATTCTCCTCCTTTTCTAATGGGTTTCATCCTACTATTATTTTTTTTCACTTTTTATCATTTTTAAAGGCTTCTTCCCTGGTCTATATAGCTTCTCTCTCGCATTTACCATATACATTCATCAAATACGGACGAAGCGTTTTGCTTAAACGTTTTTTATGCGAACTGTTAAAGAATAAAATGCCCTGTCCGAGTCTGTTTCCACATGAGTACAATCCGGGTGTCTTTAAAGCAAGAGTAAAAAGGTATCTTATAGGTAAGTGTGCTCCACCGCATCATCACTTACCAACAAGTGAGATCGTGGTCAAATGCGTGCCTATCCACCAAAGAAAAAAAAACAAAAAGACGTTACCGATACCTACCTCAGTTTCTGTCTCTATAAGCTACAAAACTTGTTGTAAAATGCATCAGCATATTTCGTCATCACGCACGATGCCGTTGGTTTTTGCAATCAAGCACATCACTTCCAACAAGGACCTGTTTTCGCTGGGGATTTCCAAAATCGTCATGCGACGATCGTTACTTGTTTCTTATTCTCATTCCATATAAGATAACATTGTTGACTAGTGACCTCTGTATATTTACTGTTTTACAAAATATTAATGTAACCAGAACGTAGTAGTCTACGTGTTTATATGATGCCTATTGGAATCAGTTTGGCGCTACAATTCAAAAAAGCCCGTCAAATGCAAGTATATATACCCAAAAAGCAGAAACGGAACCCTATTACTGAAACTTCACTGTCTGTCCGTCTGCCACCAGACTGTATCTCATGTACCGTTATAGCTAGACAGTTAAAATTCAACAAATTATGTAAAACCGTTGCCGCTATAACAAAAAATAAATATTTAAGGGGGCTCCCATACAAAAAATTAGATTTTTGCTCGTTTTTTCTCTATATTGGTCACCGGGCCCGTAATTGACAGATGTTTACAGATGATGTATAACTGTTGCCACTATAATAACAAATAAAAAAAAAACTGAATAAAATAAACATTTAGGGAAGGATAAACGTGATTTTTTGCTCGTTTCAGCTCGATATTGATAACGGTAACAGGTAGACGCTTCAAATATTCACAAAATATTTAGTAATGTATTTATGTTAACAGTTAATCATTAAATAAAATAAAATAAATATTAAAGGGCGGATCCAATACAACAGACATGATTTTTTTCGAAAGTAATACAAATGTGATTGAATATTGCGTTCATATTCTGGCAAATGGAACACATTAAAAAAAACGCAAAATCTTTTCTCATTTGATTTGCAAAGTAGAATATATAATGTAAAAGCAATTAGTGTTGTCGTGAGCGCAGCAAATTTATCGTTTGTTTTCAAAGTGAGTTGACATCAGTAAACCAATCTAATTTGCATTTAATGTTTACGTTTGCTGCTAAGTTTCTTAGCACAGAAAATTTGCAGCAGCCGTCTTAATGTCGAATCGTTGTTTGTAAAATTTATTTCAATATTTAATTTTATTTTCATGATATTAATTTAACTTCTTCGTCGCCGTAAATTGTTGAACTTTTTAAGTTTCATTTTCGTGTACCGTATTAAATACTTAGTTGTAAAATTGTTGACAATTTATGCTTAACTATATGATTGCTTTCAATAGAATTGCAAAATAATGGTAAAATTATGGTATCTTACCATGATTTAAGATCAAATTATGGTGCATTATGTAGTTTTTTTATGGAGAAGTAGATTGCTTCGGTGAACAGATTTATTGCTTTGATATGAAAATTGGCATTAATATAATAATAAAAGAATAATTTAAGTTTCATACCTGGTTGTTTTAAAATAACAGTTTTGCATATTTTGTTATTTTAAATGTGTTAATAAAATATAGGTAAGAACATAATAGTTACCAATTTATTTGCTTCTGAATTTTGATTGCACTTCACAACATTATGATGCATAATATCTACCTAGAAATAATCTTAATTTATATTACGAAACCAGTTCCATAATACATAAAAATTGAGCTCAAATGTCTTCAATTTAGATGCTGATCCCATCCCGAAGACTATAATAATAATAATAAATATTTCACAACTCACACACAACGCCATCTAGTCCCAAACTAAGCAGAGCTTGTACTATGGGTACTAGATTAACTGATACTAATACATATATATTTTTCTTTTGTAAATACATACTTATTATACATAGAAACACCCAGACTAAGACAAACCCCCATGTTCATGCACACAAAGATTTGTCTTAAGTGGGAATCGAACCCACGACCTCGGCATCGCAGGCAGGTACTGTACCCACTCCGCCATCCGGTCGTCAAACAACTATATCCGATAAAACCATATTCCCTGCATTACTTGTAGTTTTACGACTAAAATCTGAAAGCACTCCAAAGATCCACTTATCTCTATAACCTCAAATTTAATACTTGCATCGGAAGTATCTATCAAAATCTCGTCTTTTGTGGAGGTCCTCCATTAAAAATTCCATTATCTGTCGATTAGAGAGCTAACAGAGCCATTAACTCGAGCCAAGTGGCTGTTTCCCGGCGAGGATTCGATACAATTAGCGAGCTTGAGAAGTTAAGATGGAAATATCGATGGCCAATTTCACTTCATCGGTTGTGTTCAATACGTTCGGTCAGGGTCTTAAGGACCTCAAGATCTTGAGCAATGATTTTATTGGTACTTCCTTTTCATTTATAAGGTTAGGCACTAATGTGGCTCTGCTAGTTTGGTTGATTTTAACACTTGTCAAAGGAAAGTTTAAATAAATAATATTTGCATTGATCAAAAGCCTAGATGCAACCAGGATACAGAAGGTACACAATATTTTACAATGCTATAACTCATATCGTCGTTGGTTTTTGAAAGCACTCAAAATATCCTCCACTTTATTTCAAAATTTTGATACAATGCTTGTTCAAAAGGCTTCTTTGTAAACTCTCGCATTTCGTGGAGGTTCTCCATTAAAAATTCCATTATCTGTCGATTAGAGAGCTAACGGACCATTAACTCGGGTGAAGTGCTTGTTGGCCGGCGAGGATTCGATACAATTAGCGAGCTTGAGAAGTGAAGATGAGATGTATCGATGACGAGGTATTTAGCAATAAAGCTTTAACGTGGTTTGTGTGATTAATATGACAACGTTTTGTATGATGTGTAATGTAATAAATAAAAAAAGGAAAAATATTTTGTCGAATATCTAGCAATGGTTCATTTGTATTGTGCTATTTATGGTCAACATTTGGAGAGAAGTCAATGTTTGAAAGAGCCAGGCTTTGAAAGAGCCAATGACCATTTTAATAACTTAGCAACATCCTACAAAAACCTAAAATCTAAAAAAAAAAGTAAGTTTTATTTAAATAAAAAAAACAGGCCTTTATCATACACATTCTTCACTTCCTACCTAAAACGAATTATTGTGATATCTTTAATCACTTACAAGCAATTATTAAAATTAAACAGTAGTTAGGTAGTACCTAACCATAACAACGTTAATAGTTTCATGTGGTTTCAATGGAGTTTTAGTAATAAGCCTTCGGTTACCTAAACCTAAAATGTTTATGAAGTGTCAGAATTTGACAATTACCAGAATTCAAAATTACGAGGTCAACATACCTAATTCGATTCTAAATATTCGCTCTATTAGGAAATCACTGCGCAAATATGACCTTTAGTGTTATAATTACATGCAATTTAATTGGTTCTCAACTGAGAACCAATTAAATTGCAATCAATTTATTGGAATAAAGCTGTCTCCTATAACTATAGGAGACAGCTTTATTCCAATAAATTGATGACGTATAGCTTTTTTATGTTTGCCGAACGTGACAATTTCTCGATTGGTGGTTTAGTTTCAATGCATTGAATTGTGGTGAACTTGCTTCAGTCCATGGCCTAATTACATTGTCGATGGATGTTATTAATTGTTGTTAGTTAGGTGAAACTACGAATACACTTACTTGGACCAGATAGTCTCTTTCAGTAACAGACAACATAAAGAGATCGAAAGACGCATTGAAAACGTCTGCAAGAGCTTCTGGTCCATGAAAGAGCACATGAAAGGCAACCTTCCACTTTCATTAAAACGTAAGCTCGTTGACATGTGTGTATACTGCCTGTCCTAACTTATGGTGCCCAAACTTGGTCCCTGACGGAAATTCAGAAGTCACGACTGAAGATTTGCCAAAGAGCTATGGAGCGCAGCATCCTTGGGGTTAGGAGAACAGACCATATCAGAAACACAGAATTGTGCTTCAAAACCGGTGTCACGGATGTAGGGCAAAAGTCTGCCAGGCTAAAGTGGGACTGGGCTGGTCACGTTTGCCGTATGAGTCCAGAGAGGTGGGCCCAAAAAGCGACCAACTGGGTACCACGTGACGGTCAACGGCGAGGAGGAATGCCCAAACGGAGATGGTGAGACGACTTGGATGCATTTGATGCAACGATTGGCCAGAGATAGCAAATAACAGAAAGGCTTGGAAGTCATGCGGAGAGGCCTTTGCCCAGCAGTAGGACACACCCGCAGGCTTGTAAAAAAAAAAAAAAGGTGAAACTAACTCACTGAACTAAAAACCCGTGGGGCTAAAGATAAAAGTTTTTCTGTGTATGTTCTAAGTCCTTCGCCCACAGGCTCTCAGTCAATATATATTTTACTATTATGGGATCAAGTCGATTCATCTTTAT
Source organism: Hypena proboscidalis (assembly GCA_905147285.1). NCBI lineage: Eukaryota > Metazoa > Arthropoda > Insecta > Lepidoptera > Erebidae > Hypena > Hypena proboscidalis. Next base: position 1,708,900 of record LR990127.1, read on the forward strand.
CAAGATATCATATTTTACTTAGCAGATTACTTTGAGTGTAGGTATACTACGGCTACGATCATATTCTAAAAGCATTATAAGTGTAAGCAATCTTCCGAGCCTTTTTTCTAAATACATTGGAGTCGGCATCTAGTCAAACGGACTTAGCTGAATATCAGCATTTTACGTGTGAGCGACTGCCATCAGACCTCCACAACCCAGTACGAGTTAATACGATACTCTTTGTTAGACTAGTTGTCAGACTTTCTAACCAATAACTACCCGTAACGACTGCCATAGATGTTCAAATGGCAACCGGGACCGACGGCTCATCGTGCTCGCCGAGGCACGAAGGAAAACTCGTTATGTTAAAGATGCTCAACCATCCACGGCGGTTAGCTTTGCTTAATCTGCAAGATTAATCTGTCCGTGCGGCTTTGACTTAGCCACGAGCTCCTCAGAATTGTAACATAAGTGTATTTGTTCGATTCATAAGTTTTCACACCTCAACATCCGATCTTGATAAAGTGGGTATGGATATTAATAAATATCCGAACAAGAACATGGGCTAGTTTTTACTGTCATAGCTGGGCTAGCTGAACTAGCTAAATACAAAAATATTAAAGAACATTACTGCCTTTGGCCAAATATTGTGACCGCATTTAGAAATATCTTTTTGCATGTTAATTTCGACCGTCATCGTCATTCGTCTGTCATTTGTATGCAAATGTTTTACTGTTGAATTATACATGTATGGGTAAGTATGTCCGAAGAATGCAAAAAATATATTAGAAATTTTTGAATAAAGCCTTTAAACTAAATTTTGCGACTGAGCCATTTGTAGGCTCTCTGTTTTGTGTCGAGGTAAATTTTGCTATAGTTTATACTATAGTTTCGGATAGTTAGGTGGATAATTAGGTATATAAAATGCCATACAGGTTTGACATTACATCTGTCAAAAAAGTTATTAATAATTGGTAAAACTGGCTCTTATTATTTAATCTTTAAGTATAGGTAAATAAACTTAGTATTATTGTTGTCAAGAGGGAGCGTGTGTAAGTAAAAGTCAAAAATTTCACTCTAATCATTACGATTACTTTTATAAGAGCAGACGGTACTCCAGATTTCAAGTACATACGAGATAGGTTCAAGTGTTCTTCGTTCTAAGTATTAAAATTCACGCCTTTATAACCCAGAAGGATGCACATCCTCCACATGTGTTTAACACCCACACTTCGCCTGTTATATTTAGGTCTCATGATACGAGCCTATCGCCATTTACCGGGCACTCAATCTTGATGAGATCCGTCGTTGGGATTGTATAAGTAGGGTAAAACTGGAAGTTAAGTATCTGAAACTTTATCTTGAATTGGCAAAACTGGCCTTTGGTCTCCATTTTCTTTGTTTCATATCCTCTGAGCAAACTTATTTTTGTAAATAACGTAATTAATAATAATAAACAACATGGAATCAATAAATCGGTGTTGTACTTGACAGTAATATCTAATATGATGAACTTAATTATGTAAAAATTGAGGAATATGCGATATTTAATGCAAGACAGGTCATAAATGACTTAGTTGATTTGATTAGGTTTTCCCCAAAGGTAATTGGTATCAAGTAAATAACTGTCATTATGACGGAAAAGAAAACCCACGACCCACCCCCAAGATTTATCATCGTGAAATAAAAAAAAATGCCTATTTATTACTTGAGATATTTATACAAACGTTATAAAGAGTGAATGAGACGTATCGTCATATATTAAATTCACTGATTCTATACATAGTCAGTGTTCATTATCACTGCCATTTTATTTGACTTAAAAAAAATCTTCTCTTTTGCCGAACAAATACGTCAAATTCATTCTGTATATAAACAAACAAACATACATCCTACTTATAAGTGGACATAAACGTACGTGTGGTATTTACATAATGAAGGTAGATATACCTTCCTACCACACATCCCACGCTAAAACAAGAATGGACGAAAGAAAAGTTTTTCAACAACTCGGTAGTAAGAGAGGTAGAAATAGCTATCTCAAAAAAACTTATTTTTATTCTTTGCGCGATAATCAGGTTGTTGTTAATTGAATTACTGTCAGGCATTTGTATAAATCAGATAAGTAACAGCTTGAAATAGCAGTACCATTACAGGAAATGCCAAAATTAGAACTTTTCGAAACTTTCAGTACAGTTCCGACAAATAGCTATCCGTTTTCTCCGTTCCTAACGAAATAAGAAATTCTTGGAATTACTTCGGGAATTCCTTTCAGTGTAAGTTGTTGATACCAACTGAGTTAATGTTAATTTGCTAAGTATAAAATTATTATCTGCACTCCTTTTGGTTAGTGGTGTTTTGCGCTATTCTGCCATTTCGGTACTTTGCTAGCAATATTGCACGGCTATATAAAGTATATTTTAAAAGTTTGCTTCTTCGGGAAATATGTTTGCGTCTGTTCGCTAGTTTATTTTCTTTTGCTATATTCTGCACCTAAATAGCTATCACTAATAATAAATTTTGTAAAAATAGGTCTTATTACCCGACTGCGTCAGAAGAAGGGGTTATGTTTTTCGAGCGTATGTATGTATGTATGTATGTATGTATGTATGTATGTATGTATGTATGTATGTATGTATGTATGTATGTATGTATGTCTATTTCTTTGGCACGCCCTACAGCCCAAACGGCTAGACGGATTTTGACAAATGAGGTGTCGTTGAATTCGTCGAAACAGTGATAGTGACATAGGCTATATTTTCAAAATGGCGCCGGCAAATGAAAAAAAAAGGGGGGGAGGTATGGATTTTCTTTTCATCATAGTAATATGGGTATCAAATAAAAGGCCATGAAAAGACCATTTCAAAAATATATACTTCTTATCACATTTATATTACTGATTAAACACAATTTACCAATTTATATATCGGCACGCTCGCGCGCCCGAAGTGGGTGGAAGTTAGTTTGTATGTTCGCTCACGCTAATCTTGGAAACTGCCGGTCAAATTTGAATAATTGTTTTTGCATTTGATAGTTTGACTCACGATTAAGGCTCATTGATCTCAAAGAGATGTCGATGAAAAAAAACATGTCGGTTAAAAGAACTAAAAAGAGTGAAATAAAAAATAATTATTAAAAAAAACAAAAAACCCGACTGCTTAAAAAAAAGAACTGAAAAGATAAAAACAAGTATAGCATTATCTACATTAAATTCATTAACAACAAATGAAATATGTCAAACTAAATTCTTTTTGATGTTGCAGGCGGTGACGATAGTATCTAGTAACAAAGTAAAGCTATACTTGTTTTTATCTTTTCAGTTCTTTTTTTTAAGCAGTCGGGTTTTTTTTAATATATAGTAAGGAATACCATATATTATATATTACTTTTATTTTTACAAAATTAATGTCCATCCAACACCTTTGTACAAATATTTCTGGATGGAAATCCACGAAGTATTTTCGCTGTTCTAAATCTTAAGACTTCAGTTTAAAGCCTTGTTTATCACTTACAATCATGATTTTTTTTATTAAGAATGGCTTTGCTCACAACACTTATGATGAAGTGGCATGTGGTTTGCTATACTTTAAACTAGTCTGAACTAAATAGCCTGACTCACCTGGTTTCCAAAAACTCCAATACTGCAAGCCGAGGACACCTGGTCTGCTCCGAACCATACAGCTGCCAGCCGTGGTGGCACATTGAGGATGAACACCTGGGACACAGCCACCACAGTTTGACCCGCGAAGCCCAACCAAAACATGTCCTGTGGCACAGAGAACACCTTCAGCCACGCGCCCAGGCATGTCCCGAATGATCCGATTATTGTCGTCACGCGTAGGTTCTGAAACAAGGATACAAGAACAGAATAAATCTCAAAATAAGTATATATATAATAGGTAAGTATATATACATTTGCCATCTTTATTGTGTACTAATCTACTATCAGCAAAATTGATTAATAACCCATTTGACAATTTTTTTCTTCGTAATTTTCAAAGTCGATAAAGTTATCATTTGTTAATAAAACAACCGAATTTAGACTTTAGTGTTTAGAAATGTCTATATAAAATAGTAATAAGATGGATCATCTGGATCTACTTTGTTGATAGTGCATTTTTGCCGCAGGGAAGGATATGCAATTAATGAAATGTCGCCAACTTGAGGTACTTAAAGTTTAAAAATAAATTAATTTTATGTTTTATGGTAAAGACCAACATGATCAGCTTTCAGCTCAAGTTCAGGATGAGGCAAATGAGCGTACAGTCCAAATAACGGCCTTATAACTGCAAGTTCATTTCATCATAGGTTTTATTGCACCGATATGTTGAAGTTAGAAAGCAGCAACGTCATAAACATGGTCATAAACAGTAATATCCTTGGTTCTTACTGCCTTATTGGTTTAGTTAGTGGGAAGTTTATGAAGCTAGGGGTCGAAAACAATTCATTTCCGTACGGGCCAAACAAGAAATATAAAATAATACGTTTATTTTCTGATAGCGTATTTAGACCTGCAGACCGTAGTTTAGAAGTCACCGTATTATTAATATTCTTTATTTCATATTTGTACATAAATCATTTGAAGTTTTCATAAAGACTTTCGTAATACCTTAATCTGTTTGTTGATGCTTTATATCTCAAGGATCTTAAGACACAATTTGAGGCAATATTTTGTGTAAATACGTATGTATGAGATTGACGTATCAACTCTTAGTTAGTGAGTAAATATACACACATCCATTTGTTGCCAAAATCTGCGATACGGATAATGTAAATATGTACATCTTTATTTACCTTCTTAAATAATCTTATTCCGTCAAGGTTGTGGATTTAGTTGAGATATTTGGATTACCCATTTACGAATTATAAAAACGTCTAGGCCATGTAAATACTCAAGCTGCGCTTTTATCTTTTAATATCAGCTCTGATAAAATAAAATATTGTTCAAATACTAAATACTACTCATTCTCTGGGCGCATCAGAATTATCAGCGCTGCGGTGCTTTTTGGCGCTGCAGTATTGTGCTGAGATGCGTACCATTTCTGGCATTAAGAATGGTTTTTTAAATTATTTAGTTTTAGACTTTTTATTATGTATTTTTTATTTACCAGAATAAATGATTTTTCTTTTCTTTTCTTTGCTTTTTTTAAATAAATGAAAAAAAACCGGCCAAGTGCGTGTCGGGCCACGCGCAGTAGGGTTCCGTAGCTAGTCGTAACAACATATTTCGACTTAAAAGGGATTTACTATCTGTATTAAACAAGTAACATCTTCATACAAGTCATTACTTTCAAAGGTTTTTGTAATTTGCACGAATTATTCTAAGTAACTGCATTTTACACTTTGGACCCCAATTACTCTAGAACTAATTAAGTTAAAGTAACCGCTATAGTTTTCATGAAAAGTTTATTACATATACTACCACCGTGATTATTTTCAGTTTTTTTAAGCTATCGGTTTAGCTTTTAGAGGGGGGTGGGACGCCCTACTCGTACAAAAATTTGCTCTTCAACGTTAATTATCTTGCAAACGGATCCCTAAATCAAAAAACAGTATTAGCAACCCCATTATGTTTTTAAAGACCTATCTAACGATACCCCACACTATGGGGTAGGCGACAGAAAAAATATCGTCCCGACTTAGGCTTCGAAACTACTTGACCGATCGTCTCTGCCTACCCCCGTGGGATAAAGGCGTGATTTTATATATGTATTATGTATGTTTATTTATGTTTCAAGAATTTTGAACGAAATATTCTGAGTAACTGCATCTGACATTTCGGACCCCTATTCCTCTTGAACTAATGAAGTGAACTTATCCGCTATAGTTTTCCTTTAAAGTTCATTACATTTACTACCGACACAATTTTTTTCAGATTTTGAGATCCAGTAGTTTAGCTTTTAGAGGGGGGGGGGACACGCTCTACTCGAACAAAAAATTGCTCTTTAAAGTTAATTATCTCGCAAACGGATCTCTAAATCAAAAAACTGTCTTAGCAACCCCTGAACGTTTTTAAAAGTCCTATCTAACAATACCCCACACTATGGGGTAGGCCACAAAAAAAAAACATCCCTACTTTACATGTACCTCTACCCGAAAAAAAAATATTTTTCCAAATTTTATTCTACGACTTTCTTTGTATAGTTAATATACATGTTTATGCAAAATTTCAGTTTTCTAGCACCAACGGTTTCGTCGCTATGCCGTGGACAGACGGACAGACAGACGGACATGGCGAAACTATAAGGGTTCCTTGTAGGTACTACGGAACCCTAAAAACCGAGGGTAAAATGCGCTCTTTTCCAAGGTTCGAGTTTAAACTAACCCTTTTTGCCGGAAATATGCAATGGGTGTGGTTAGAAGTTTTCTGTTGTATCGACTTCTTTTTGGTATTATTTAACTTTGCATACTTTTATTGTGCATTATAAGAATTTATGTGTGTATATTTACTCACTAAATATGAGAACAATGTTGATTTTTTCTTTCAATTATGGCACTCTGCCATCAACTCTTTACGATATTAATCATTATTAGGCTTATTTTTTGTAATACAATACAACTATGTACAAACAAATTTATGATACGTTTTTAAGAATTTATTTATAGATAACGCAATTAACAAAATATGTAGATCATTGCAGGTGTTATCAGATTAATCCAGGTAAAAAGGGAAATGCATGCAAAGCCAATGAATGATTATGACATGTTTCATAATAAGGACACCTAATAGATTTGTGATATACCAAATAGTGAGATATCTAATTACAATCCGTCACCAGATTCACAGTTTGCATATTGTCATGCGTACATGCTAGGGGGCCTGACATGAGATAACCTCTGACTAAGTAGGTAAATGAAAATTTCTACGTAATCAAATAATCTATCCGGTTTAGTAAACTATGTTATAGATACGCCAAAAATTGCGTAAAAATAAAAAACATATATCTATATATATTATGATTGGTCATGATCGGATGTGGTTTAAAGTCAAAGTTTATCTTGCGAAATGATAAGACAATAATTAATTGACAGTGAAGTAATATTTTGTAACAATAATATTTATATAAATAAATAATAATATCAAAAGTTGAACGAATTCCCGAGAGTAGATAACGGTTTCAATTTCGCAAAGAGCCCAGATGCAGCTGAATCAAAACTCAATTTAAAAGCGGAACCACATAAATTAATTGCTATCAACATTCGTACGCATGCTACAACATGTAAGCTAGGGATAAGTTCAAAAAACAAATTTAATTACAGGTCTGGCAAGTTGTGACGGTAGCGAGGAGTAGAGACAAGAGTTGTGTGCCGTGCGAACAACGCCAGAATGCCCAAAATACGCCAAAATGCGCCTGAACATTTTAATTAAACGCGACGATTTGTGTTACGATGTGCGAAGTCTTAACGTGCTTTTAGATGCCTACGGTTGTTAATTGTTGTGGTGTGTTGTAATCCTTATTCATTAATTTACCTAAAGTCAATTGCTAGATACAGACAAATTGGAAAACCTTATGGGCTTACGCTTAGTATGCGAGAAAATTAAACTTATATAAGTCTGTTTCGAAAAATATTACATTATCTGGATATTTTGAGCATTTTAATAGAAAACTCTCTATAGTTGAAAATGACGGAATTTGCTGAATGCCATAGAACCTGTGAGATCATAGAATCTTTATAATTCTTACCAATTTAAAAAAATTATTGATATTAACCGATTGTATGTAGGATCTACATAAAATCGCTAAGTAACAACCTACAATGTGGGTATGTGAGACTGACACGTCAACAAATGATGATATTAATAAACGTGTACAGACAATATGTTGTCCTATATTAATGGCAGCCTCTTAGAAACACGCTCAGATAAATTATTGCTACGTGCAATTAATGATTACAGGAAAACGGCTTAAGCTTATCCGATAACAAAGCAGATCTATCTTGTGTGTTGTATACGTGTCATGAAATTCGAGGCAATTAGTAACCAACACCTATTGAGTACCTGAAACGTACACTGAGTCTATTTATGGCACGAATTCAGTTTAGTACAAGGCAAGGAATTGGAAAAGACAGTGCTTGGCTAACCTTACTCCCTGCAGGAAACTTCCCTTCTTGGAAATAACTGGAACGTAGAAGATTTACGACGTATAATTCACGAACATTAAGGTATAATTATATCAGTTGCAATCTTGTTAGTACGAAATGTATAATGTTAGTGTAAGTTAGTATAAGTTTGTCACTAAAGTGAATAAAAATGTCATCACGTTGGCAATTGCCGGCAAGTTTCCAACAACAGGCTAAAACATCTTTAACTTGAGAAAAAAAGTAATTCTTTGTAAAGTTTTAAGGTTTCATGTACATAGCTATACTTATCTGCTTAATATTCGACATACAATCGTAAACATATTATTAGATTTAAGTTAACTGGGCCCTAATTTTAAATTGTGAGAAAAAAGTGACAAAATTATCGAATTTTCATCTTTAATAAGTACTAGGCACTGGTAATTTTGCCATGTTTAGGGACAGTTTCACAGGTTCCTGATAAGTTCTTGATAAAGTTATTCCGTACTTTTTTTACACATATAATGTCATATTTGTAGAGTTTACAGGCAAGTAACTATCTAAACCTGTATCTTGCACAATATAATTGTAGCCGATTTGCCTGGATAAATGCAAATGAACCTAGAAAGCCGATTTTTGGATATGTTGTTGTAGAGGAAGCTTAAAATAGTAACTTTACCCTGTAATTTTCGACCTTGATTTCATATGAGCTTTCGCCACCATTTTGAAAAAAGTAGATAGTTAACTGAAAAAAGGACAAACTTTGATCTCTTATTTTCTCCCTTTCTAAGATTTTATATCCATAGCCGATGACGGTAAAGCTTAAAAAAGGCTACATGTCCATACACATATTTATTTATAAATAAAGGGGATCCATGATAAATAAAAAATACTACAATTTTAACCACTTTTTTCCAATATGGTGGCGAAAGCTCACAGAAATTTGGTATCGAAAATTTTTGGTCACGCTTTTGTAGTAAGCTTCCTTTAAAACAAATCTAAAAATAAGCTTTCTAGGTTCTAATGCCTGTGCTAATCAGCCACTGTTGAAATGGAGAATATTCTCTCAAATTATTTCAGCTCACTCGTTTATGCGTTCCCACAATTTTTTTATTGAATTTTATTCAAAAGTCTGCTTCAAAAAGCCTGAATTTATAACAGGATTTAAAAACAGCGCAATCCAAAAGGCAATGAAGAATTTAGGTAAAAATCCTAAACGAAATAAAGCAATGTACATAAAGTACTTTGGCAATCCCAACGCCCCAGTACTAATCCGTCCCTACATTATTACTCGCTGGTATGGAGAGTTCCGGACCTGCCTTACAAATGAATCGATTTACATACAACATTGCAGCGAGGCTTTGGAGGATAATACTGTTGAGAGCAGAGCCTTGGAACAAATGTGATTATGTTTTTATTATGTTATCCGTATTTGCAACTTTTTTGGATTTGGCATTGGCAAGGCATTGTCGATACGCTAATATAGACATATATAGAGATGCTTCAAAATGCTTTGTTATTGATAATGAAGACCATATACTGGTTGCGGCGTGGCTACTTCCTTAAAACAACGATAAATCAAAAGTATTAACAATATCATTCAAATTTACTATGTAAAATAAATCTGATATCTTGAACCGTTCTACTCAATATTAAAGTAGTCGAATATTGAAGATATTTCTTTTTCTGTATCGATCTTAGCTCTTTTTTCTTCTCGTGGCAATGGATTTTTTCTGTTTTAAATGGTTTTAGGGCCAGTAAGTGGTCACTTCAACTCCCTTTTCGTTAGCTTGCATTAGGTCTTGAAGATTGGAGGTACTGGGAAGCAGCGGGCAGGTGATTAAATACAAATCCTTTAAGTTTCCAACCTCACTAAAATTTCAGCGTGAATAACCAACTCGTTTAGGGAAAACTAAACTTGTCATGGGAACATCCAAGACTTGTATATTGCTTCATCTGTTATCTCCAAACATATATTACCATCATATAGAGACTCAGGGCACAGCCACAACGCGTGATCCGAATATTCTGTATATTCCGGATAAACGCAATGGTTCAACGCGCCACTGAACGATTTATCGGAATTGAATTCAGTTCTATGACAGCCTGTAGGAAACAATGGGGATCGAGAAGATTTGGGTATGTATGTACTGAGTTTAATATTCAGGGATTTCGCTTTCGGAATAGCTGAATATACATAACGTTGTAAAAAGCTTGATAATGATTGAATGATTTTACAATTTAACTTGCTAACTATCTAGATATAACAGCAAACATGAAAGTTATATTCATCGTCATCGCCCACTGCAGAACATAGGGCCTCAACAAACGAAACCCACAGCGCGCAGTTTTGGGGCCGAAGTCTAGTGAAAGTTATAATAGGCATTTTTGTTGTTGTTAGCCTGCATTATCCCACTGCTGGGCAAAGGCCTCCTCCAAACGATTCCAGTCCTCTCTGTCTCCTGCAAGTTCCCACTAGTTTTTGTACTCTCCGGATGCATAGGTGAAATATGTCTCGCCCAATCCCAATTTAGCTTAGCAGACTTGCTGCCCACGTCAGTGATACCTACTTGGGCACGTTTGAGTATGTATTGCGAATTCGATCGCTGAGCTTTATTCTAGCACATTGCGCTTTAGGCATAAAATATTTAAAAATAAATTTGGTAATATATTTAATTTGATGGTACGAGAACCTAATTTGAAAATGAAGACTGTATAAAATGCTTTTAACTATGTACATTAAAGTAACAGACTATCTAAAAAGCGGAATAAATAAAACTTTCAAAGGACATAGTGCTTCTAAATTAAATTTCACGAGAAATATCCAGAGAAGTAGGTGATGAAGTCTTTTCATTAAGATTTAAACGCCGGGGACGGTTATTTCGGAAGAAATCCCTCTGCAAAGCAATTTCTTATGTTAATAGTGGCAGGCAAAGTTATTTGCAGATAAAAATCTGCTTTCAGTCAGCAGGATTTTACCTTCGTCAGAGGGGAAGTTTAGGTAGAGGCAGGTATACATTCGTGTGTTACGGTTTGGGAAGTAAATGTTTTTATGTGTACAAGGACATCTAACTAAATGTGTTTTAAGAATTATTTTTTTTATCGATATACCACTCAGGCCGAGCCGAGAACGGATATTGCTATTTCATATTTCAGTGTAACAGATAAGAATTTAAGGGCAATTATGTCAAAAGCGCAAATAGCATTATAAATAAATCAATTCACTTTCATGTCTGTGAGTAAAAGGTTTAAAAATGCCAAAATTAATGAACTACTGTACCGAGAAGAACATTTATCCAACAAAATTAATTTCAGGCAATCATGAACATTGCTCTCCAATTTCAGCACTTAAACTTCCTAAATAATTGATAAACTCAATACTCGGCTGTCAATATAGAGCACATACGAGTAAGTAAACCAAACAAGTTTGCTTCTCACCTAGTTTCAATTAGTTTCAAACTACACACTTAAGGTATAGTTGACTTAGCAACTCGCATAGTTTGAAAGCTTGTCTATTAGAAGTTCATGAGCAATGCTCTATTCAAATACTTCACATCTTTAACAATAAAGACACTGATTCCGACAAAAGATAGTATCCATGATCTTGTGATCTTATAAAGCCTAATTTGATTCGACATTAAAATCATCAACTTTTACACTAAAATATATATATGCCATTAGTTTCGTAATGTAAGTTATGCTTTAATTTAGAGGAGTATTAGATAGGTATAATAAAAAATGGGAAAGTAGGCAGAACGGATACTCATTGAAGCAAACCGGATAATTACCGAGATGGATTTTATACAATAGGTCATATATTTTGGATAGCACGAAACTATTTACTCACCACCAGCATCGACTTAAAAATATTATAAAACCGGCCCATCTGTAATTTACCTTATTTTAGCACAGCAAGGCCATATTACATTACCTCGAAACAACTATTCACTATGATAAATTGATTTCAAATCAATACACAAAGTACCCACATTCGTACATAATTCTTCTACATCCAGCGTAATCTTCCTTCACCATTAGAATCGAGTCGTTCCAGGTTCCAGGTCACGGCACAAAGGCGCCATCTTCCGAGCATATCCTAGTTAATTGCTTGTTACTAATACGAGTTCCAATTGAGCAATTCAACATCCTTGAGCCCAAGCTTCTGAAAGAAAAATATAAGTATTAAAATGGCAAAATTCGGTATTTTGCTCTTAAAATACGTATATTTTCCTAAGACTGCCTAGTGGTCCAGCGGTATAAACTAAGTACAGGTCACCTGGAACCTTGGGTTCGATCCCCGGGTCAAGCAAAAGTGTGTTATGTAGATTCAGGTATTTTTCAGTAGCAGCACGGAGTTCAAAATTGTACCCGGCAGATAGCGATAAGCTCATCCACTATTACATAGGACCTAAACATAACAGATGAGATGTTGTTGTTATTCACCTCTGCGGTACTAGGTGATATAGACGTTTTTATGTATATATATACATATATATATATATATATATATATATATTTATTTCTAAAATACTAAAATACGATTTGTATCAAAACATGGAATAATTTTCACAGTTCAGCTCCGTTCTGACCTTTGACCTATATTTGTTGCCCAAACGGGGTGGAAACTATGAGTGTTTTCGAGCGATTATTAAAAATATACTGACTTAAAAACTTCCAATTTAATTTATTAGAGGGTAGCTTTTTATATAAGTATTATAGAAGAAGAAAACTAATCATAACAGATTGATTTGTTGATATTGCTGATAACCGTTACCTCATTTAAATAAGTTATGGAACACGATTATTTAACTTTCTCTCCATAAATTTAAAATATTGAAGAGTATTTGTAAGTCGAGTTCAATCATATGTTGCCAGTTCTCAACATTAAAACCCCTAAAATAACATCCTATCAATGAACGCAACTGCACCTACAGATCTGAGAATATGACTAAAACGTATGATAATGGCAGTATCTGTTGCATGTGTATTGGTTGTTTTTTTATTATTTTGTACTTTAAAAATGGTCTCGCCCATGAAACTTTGAATGTTCATAAAATGAGTTAGATTTATAGTATGTAACAAAAAAATCTTGCATTTACTTTATGTACCTATATTTTGATAAGGTATGCTATATTTTACTATCTATGGATCAATCACCATTCTCGTTTAAACCCAGTACCTATCTGAAATAAGTATACATTATATTTTTCAAAACGTGTTTATTTTTACGAGAAAAAGAATTTATTAAGAACTGCTTCAAACTTATTTTCTAAACACGGTAAACGATGTAAACAATATGAAGTTGTGGTCACAATAAGTAAATCATCGTAGCTGATTGCATATTGGCACATTGTAAACACATTGTGGGTCTTCAGAGATAACACATGGAATACGTTAAAGAACTATTAATGTAATAGCTCACTTAAAACGTTCACAGTAATTGCTTCTTGTGGTTTTCTCAATGTTAAGTGAATTAAAGATAACCCGACGTTGGAAGATCATTTTTTCAATAATTCGTTACTATATGTCAAAAAACTATAACACAATTCTAGTTCCTTGAGGAATTCATTTGGTCTTTTATTCGGTTTGAATTGAACCCATCTACCAAGATAGCTTTATTGGGTACTTACTTACTATGATTATGATTTATATAATTGGTTGTTACGCTAAGCATGATACAACTGTTTTTTTTTTGTAATGTAGTGTAGGCAATCGTTGGCTGACTTAAATAAATAAATAAATGATAAAATAAGCAAGTGTTTTATAATATTTTATTAGACTATTAGCTATTTAATTTATAAACCATATTTAAAACTAAAGTAAATAAATGTAATGCTGTACTAAAGCTTGCATTAACACAAATCTTATTTATCTTTAAATCATCGATATGTTTTTAATAAGTTATAAATATGTCTATAGGTTCATAAAACGTGCACTAGCTTTGTAGTTTGTTACGTTATTTTTATTGTAAATTTTGTTAACCTCTAGGATGAATATACACTGCAATGGAGTTGTTAATTTTTATGTTTATTTTAATGCAATAAATATTTAGAAAATGTAAAAAAAAATAATTACTAAAGTGTTGATGGGAACGTTACTGAAGTATTGATAAAACCTGTCATTTTAATGTCAATAAATAACTAAGATATAAAGGTCAATTTCTAATCTTACTTGAAGACGATAAAACAGGCAATTCTCATAAATCAACTCATCCAATCACAAAAACATTGTGTTAATGCAAAGATAACCTCATTCCGTAATATCAAGTAATTTCTAGTTAATCAAAGCTATTTGATTCACCTTTAATCAATTGCACTACAAATAGCTATGAGGTAGATTATTTGTTGTTAATACACAAGCTCACTCAATTCTAGAGCCAATGCATCATTTATACGTATGTGTATAATGACGAGAATCAAACTAATGCAAGACTCATTCATTCTGCGAGCCTTTGTCCATTGAGGTTCTCTTCTAGTCTAACGGATGTAGCTGAAAATCAGTATCTTACGTGGAACGATTGCTATCCGAGCTCGACATCCCAGTACGGGGTGATATCTAATGAAAGCTTGTATGCATAAATCAATGGGTACCAAGATAATCAAAGCCAGTGTAGTCCGAGCTTACTCCCAACTAGAGCTGAGAGTTAGCTACTTTGCCCTTTGTTGTTAGCGCCACTGTTGACAGTGTGGTGATTGCTTTTGCTATTATGTATGATGCAGATAAGCTGTAGTGCTTGCATTACGGTGTACCGTCTTGGAAGTAAAATTTGACCTTGAAATAAATTGGCAATAGTGGCATACATGATATCTGAGTATCAGATGAACTGGTAGCTCCGTTTATTGCTATGTATTTTAGGCTAACAAATAATATTTACCTTACCTTGCAGCACACAAAATATTTACCCGCATTTTAAAATGAATAAAATCAAGATGTTGCTTTTAATAGTAGTAGTAATATACCATGGAAATATCCCATAAGAACAACTGTAGTTCATAATTTGGTTTTCATGAGTTCTACAAAGACGAGTGCCAAGATAGTTTCAGAAAGTTGTAACATAGAAGTGCCTTTATTATTCACTATAATATAATCAAATGTGATATACCTAGCTTTTGTGACATTTTATGTCTTTGATCGAGTTGTGAAGTATTGAGAAGGTTGTATTAGCCTCTCTTAGCTTTTTTTATCGTTATATAGATCTTTTAAATACATTGAGGGCGTAGACAGAGAATAGTATAGACGACTGATAGCTTCGATCTCCCTCACACAAGACAAAGATAAACTTACGCCAATTTTGTGTAAAGAAACAAGACAGGTGATAAGATTTTTTGTTTCGCCATGCGTGTCGGGTTTTTGAGCAAACCTTGAGGTTTGCTCAAAACTTTATCAATCAAACTTGACATATTTGACAACGCTGGCAAAATAATTTGGTATTTTTAAATTTTAGTTAGTTTAAAGCTATAAAAGTTACGTGAAACCTGAAAAATATTAGCAATTTTTAACAATAGTGTCTTTATTAAGCATTATTGTAGGAAATATGGTGCGGTGTAGTGTTTTAGGATGTAAAAGTGATAGTAGAAGAAAACTGCCTGAGTTATCGTTTCACTCGTAAGTATAACACATTTTGGCCTTTGAATCATATGCCAGGTTGTATTTTCAATGATTTAACTTGTGTGAACTATGTTTGTTTATAATTTGATCGACAAAATCATCTAAAATATGAAATTTTAGTATTCATAACCTACTATAAAATATTGTTAGATGTTGTCAAGACTTCCATATTTTTTTCCCCAAAATTGTGGGTAAAATTTTATGTTGCATTTCTTATGATAAATATATCATGTAGTATTTTAGTCAGTTTCAATATCTTAATTGCATAACAGTTTCCCAGAAAATATTGATTTAAATCCGAAGTGGATTGAAGCTACAGGACGAACAAATTGGGCTCCGAGTAAATTCTCTTAAGTTTGTAGCAGACATTTTGGACGACATGAATTATTAAAAAAAGAGAGTAACTCTTTTGTTAATGAATGCTGTGCCACACAGGTAAATTAATATTTAACCTGTAGGATACATTATATACAGCGTGTATACATAATATTAATTATTATTTGAGTATTTTCAGTTGAGTATTATAGGGGGCTATTTATTTATATATATTACAATATTTGGGTATAGTCAAGTTGAGATACTTTGAATTGATGCGCAACACTGAAAGGAAATCTACGTTTTTTACGGTCCTAAGGATTTTACGTGCAATATAGACTTGAATATTTGATTTCGTTTTAATAAAACTAGCTATGGTCCGTGACATTTGCTCTGTGGGATTCGTTGATCCTCACGTTTTTACCTGTGGCAGCCGTAACTGCCCGTCCCCGTGCGTGAGTTAGAAAGTATGTTAAACGCCATCTATTTAAACTTTTGCGTAAAGTTACTATTAAAAATTTTACAGTTTCAGGCAAAAGAAGCAGTGGATGAGCATAGTAATGCCGTCAACGAGTAGCCAAGAGTATGTGTCTACTAAACTCAATACTATGATGCCAGCAGTGACTGTTCAAAAACACGCAGCTGAAACGCCAGATGTGAAACTTCCAACATTGGTTGATCGACTTAAATTCAGTCATTACCTATGCAGTATTAACATAACAGTACATCACGCAATATGTTCAATAAACCGAACAATTGTTCTTTATATCTGTTTTATTTTCATAAAATAAATACATTTTTCATTTTGGAATTAGTAAATAATATATCTTAATATTTTGGCAAATTTATCCAAAAACTAGGGTAATTTAATTTGCACTGTCGCCACACTGTGTCGAGATTCTCTGTCTCGCTGTTGACCACGCCATTCCCTTATCCAGTACTATCCTTCATCCAAGATTGAGGGTTTGATTCTGATATTCGATTTTTAGAAAATTTTAACTTAAATTAAAAAGTTACTCTGCTTGTCACTACTTAACTATTTAACCGAATTTGATGATAATTGAAATGGATACAGTTCAAAGACCTGAGCAAGGACATAGGCTGCTATTATCGACATACCAAAATGTTATTTGTAGTTTAAATTTTGTTTTATATGAAAAATATAAAAGTTTCTGCGAGCTAACCTTGAATGTTACGCTGAGCTTCCGAACAGAAAGCCAAGCCTTTCAGCGTTGCATTTCCTCACAGAGCGACATAACAGGATATCCGGATTCTGTCGCTCATTCTCCATACGTAATGTATGTGAACCTTGGAAATATTCATGTATTACCGTATGTATGTACTAATGTACCTACACATGATAATAAAACAGTGTAAAAATTACTTCATGAAAAAAATCGCTTACGAGTGATTTAGTTCAATACATGTTTCTGAGAAATTAACTTTTAAACTTTTAAATTATAATAATGTTTCTGAGACTCTGCGACCCTGCTGCCAAATATGGAAAAGCGCCGCTTTTGCACGTTAGGTGTGTAAAACTAGTTGTCAATCATAGAAGCACAGAACGAGTATTGAGTATTAATCTACCCGACCGTACCCCCGCGAGTTTTGGCTCATTTGATGTGATTTCATTTCCTCTCCATATTGGTTAAGTGCTCTTTATTCCGAGGCCATGCAAAAAATCAACGCAATTAGTCGATTCGCAGCTAGGGCTTCAAAATTATGTTCTTAATATTTAAAAAGTTTTTTTGTAAGGTTATTCTCATGCATTTCTATGACGATAACGAGTAAAAGCAGCGTCGCATTTCCTCACAGAGCGGTCCAACAGGATGTCCGGATTCAGTCGCTCATTCCCCATCCCCACGCAATGCCATATGCGAAACCTTGGAAGAATATTTTCATAATCAAGTCGAAATGGACACAGTTAAATTGGATTATTAGTTGTATTCAAAGCGTGAACCTCTAAGCGGGCTGCGTGTGTGAGAGAGATAAATTTATGTAAAATTTATCTGGGTTCGTTTTGTTTCAGTTTTGGTAAAATCAAACTATTATTAGTTTTGAGACTAAACATGGTTATTTACTTACTAATTTTTAAACATAACGGGATATTTATTTACTTATTTAGTTTTATCGTGAACAAAGAGATTGCAACATCTCTGAAATATCAAAATTACTCGCTTCAACAAATATACATGGCAAATATCCCGTTATATCTAATAATTAGTAAATAACTATTTTTGTTAGGTATTTGTGTCATTGTCATTTTTAACTGTTAAATACAAGAACAGAACAAGAAGTTACTATGATCACATTATAATATATGGTAGTCCTGAGATATAAAGAGTTCACACCTAAAAACAAATATTGTAAGAAATCAAATTATGATCCCGCAATTTTAACAAATCGAAATTCGTAGGACGAAACAAAAAATATACGTCCGCAAATACGTAGCTAACTTCGATAATGCGATGCCAAAACAAATAAATCTGAGATTGAATTCCTTGTGGCATTCTTTTATTCGTCGTATAATTAATTATTTTGCCAATTAAATAGTTATGCCACCGTTATAATAAAATGTCTCTGTAGCCAATAATAAAATACTTAGAACATTCTTTGGTTACAAATTACATATTTGAAATGAGCGATCTAACAATTTGTGTTCTTAAAATGTTAATAATGCTTAAATATGAAACAGAAGCACCGTAGCAGCATTTTCCCTTGCTTGCCCTTTTAAAAAGAGGGAAAACAGCGAAACAATCAGTTTCAGTACACATCAATGAGCTAGAAATACGCTAAAACGAACGAAAGCTAGATTCAACTATACATATACCCGACTGACTGACTAAACCGCAGTGCCTATCACTGGGGCTAGAAACTTAAAATTTTGCATGAAGGTTTCTCACGTGACGTTAGGGCGCACTAAGAAGGGATTTCAGGCAATTCCACTTCGTAGAAGGTAAATTTAGGGTTAAATGGTTGAATAGTAGTCAGTAATTTTTAAGTTAGAAGCACGAAATTTTGTTTCGTTGATCTTGAATAAAATAACTGAATATATATAGGGGTTTTTCAAAATTTTATACCCAGGAGAGTGATTTTAAGCAAAATTTCAATAGATGGCGTTGTGCATATTTTCTTATTTGCGGTAAACGATCAACAACGGATCAACGAATCCCATGCGAACAAAGTCGCGTGCAACTGCTAGTTACTCGTAATAAACTCCGTGGTGACAGTTGTTCCTTCGTTAGTATTTATAACAACGATACGATCAAGAGAATTTTCCGAGTACATATTTATTTTTTGAAGGGATGGGAGATATTTATGTTGTCTTCTGAACAAGATATTTTGTACCCGCGTTTATTGGTTTTGCTGTGACGTAAAAAGTATATTGCGTACATTGTTTGTGCTTATCTTTGGAACGAAGGAAACTTCTCGCATAGGATGGGATATTTTTATGAATTCCGATGTTTTATTTTGCAGTCTTGTCGTTGCCTTTGTTGTAGAGATACAGCCTGTGGCGGCGTGTCGTTGATAAATATTAAAAATACCTTGATTTCAAGTTTAACTTTAGCTCAGTATGTTGTATATACATATCATTCGGTTTATGTACTGTTAAATTAAGCTGAGAGTGTGTAAACAAGGTAGCAGAATTTTCAAAGCTTTTGCCCGCTATTTCACATGAATCCATAAAGTTGGAAACTCGGTTGTTCCGTTTCAGCGTGATTTTTTTGTGTCGTTTTCGTCGAATTCTCAAACTGCGAAACACACCTTGAATATTGTTTCTGATATAAATCATAAAATATATAGATCCAATTATAAGTAAGCATCCGTCACTGATAAGTATATTTTGTAAAATACTTTTATAAAACAAGTCTCGTAATAACAAAAAATAGATGTAGCTCTTGAACATTAACAAATTAAATTCGTATTTACGAGTACATTAAATTACTATGGTAAATATATTGCCTTCTATTCAGTAATTTCAAGGTATAACCTTGATATAGGTATCTAATAAGAAAACTGTGTAGACAATACTGGTATGTAGTTAGCATAATTAGTTCCATACAGTAATAAGCCGTAATTCATTGATTAATAACGCCTAGATCGGCTTGATTAATAGTTTTCATACAAGCGCTTTGTTTAATTAAAGCGAATCCAACGTGTGCGTGAAAATTACAACGCTTGGCCGACACGCACTCAAAGAAAATTTTTATGTAAAGTGCTGAAAAACGGCACAATTTAATGAGTAAATGAATAAATTATTTACTTATGGATGAACGTGACGTCATGAAATGACGTATCATACAGTTGAGAAATTAAGGGTTCTGGTAAGAGGCGACCGTAGCTGGATGGCTAAAGCGGCTGCCCGGTGTGCAGTAAGGTCGCAGGTTCAAATCCTGCCGGTCCCATATCTTTTTCAACTGTTTCTTGGTATAATTTGCTAAGCATAGCTAAATGCTATAAAAATAATCAATTAGAAATATACCAGCTATAGTTGTCAAGTGTGTCCAGGCGATGCTTCCGTAACTATTATAGATATCAAAAAGCTTAAAACTAATACTTCAAGTTATATAAGTTAATAGTCTTAGATTAAAGTGCTTCAAAAACATTTTTTAATGATACAATATGTAATAAATCAAAATCTTAACTTGATGATGTGACAACTAAAATGTGTAGCTTAACGTGTAGCCATATGTAAGTCGGCCAATGAGTTGGGTATGCAGGGCAAAATCTTCTACTCCATAGTAAAAACTGACTGCAATAGATATGCAATGTATTTCATATTTAATAAGTGTAATATACCCACTATTAAGATATATAACTTCACTTATCCATAACTGGTGTCGTAAGTCTTTACTATGACTTAGAAGTTTTGCCTTGCATACCCAACTCATTGGCCGACTGTACATAAGGTATGAAGGGATGTTTTTTAAGTAATATCGAGTGTTTTGGATAACGATATCGAGTTACTTTCTATATCGTTATCTTTTGTATATCGATGGCGGTGAAAGTATTATTTGGAATTTTCCGTCAATTTTTTTTTTGTAGCAGCAGGAAGTTGCAATTGTGGCCGGTGGACGGCGAAAGGCTTACCTCTTATCGTATGACAACTAAACACAACATGTATACACCTATGCCACACACAGAACATAGCATAACATCACGCTTATATTATTCATTATTCATATTCATTTAATTTCATAAAGTCCATTTACATGTTCAATTCTATTCCCCATTTTCAATATCCAGATGTCAATTATATTATTGCATAGTTTATGTCAATTGTAATTATATACATCAATGAATTTAAAATAACAAGTCCGAGAGTATTGTGTTATACTTTAACACAATGTCAATAAATATAGTCAAAAATAAATACAATAAAGTTCTAGTCAAAAAAAAAAAACAAAAAATAAAAAAACCATTACCCAGAAGGGTGTAAGCAGAGGTGTACAACTTCCACACTTCACCAGCTATGCTTAGGTTCAATGAGATACAGAGTGAGCTTATCGCCATGCATCGGGCACAATTCCAACTCCGTGTTGCTATTGTGAGTTTCTATTGCTACGGTAAGTTAACAAATAACACTTTGCCCGACCCGGGAATCGAACCCGAGACCTCGCAGTACGCTAACCACTAGACCATCGGGGCAGTTAACACTCTGCCACACACTTTTGGGTAATATTATGTTATATACAAGGAGACAGTCAGATATAGCAGTTTTATGATAGCAGGAATAGATTAGCTAAACAACCGCTACGTGAATATTGTGTACTCAGTTGATTCGTTTAATTACACACCATGAAAAAAGACATGAAATTACGTAGTGACCTTATCTTAATCAGATAAGGACCAGTTTCACTAGTCGCGGATAATTTTATGCACCAAATGTAAAACTTATAAAAGTAACACAATTTATGCTTGAAAATAGAACACAGCTAACAATCAACCTTTTGTGTGTGCAATATGTCTATCTTACGGTTTAAATAGTTAGGTTTTATTTTAGCTAAGTTAGGTAAGACTTATTGAAAATTGTTTAATAGAATAAAAAGTTAATTAAATATAAGGTAAATTCTTTTCTACGGACAAGGTTTATTCGACGCTTGTGAAACTGAGCCTAAATCTACAATGTTATGATGTGGTATTCGTTTTGTCTACATAACTACGAGAATCTGTTCTGTAACAGCTGTGGTACATGAACACATAAAATGTGTGTGTAAGTGCGTCGGTATGATTTTAGATGTTTTGTATTAGGGTGTATCTTTACGTAAAGACTGGGAAATAGTATTGCAAACACAAATATTTTACTTTGTTTTGTATTTAAAATATAGGTATAATATGGAACCGGTAACTTATACAATATATACATAGTTAATTTTCATTTTCAACGGTTCAAAGATTTTTTACGAGAAAAACAGGTTGCCTGAAGAACTACGTTTGAACATTGAGCTCATTCAATTTGACAAAAAACGTTATTTCGTAAAATAATGGACACATACCATATCTAAAAGCTGTGGTTTCAATAAATTTCGATATATTGTATCCACCCTGTATATGGTAATGGCTAATTAAATCCATTCTCACAAAAGAAAATACATTTCCAACAGGAAAATGGTAAGGTCTCTGCAGGAAATGATTGGAGTTAATTTGGCTCGGTCCTTTTCGGGTATTATTTTATTATTAGTCCTAAGTACTGTCTGTTATGATTCTAACTTTATCATTAGCTTATAATTCCTAAAAACTATTCCAAATTGTCGTTATTTAGTCATTTTCTTATTTTAATTAGTTTGTAATTTAAAAAGTATTTAATTTGACTTCTGTGTTCTCATTGGTCGCGCGCCATTAAGCTATCCAATGAAATCACAGTAGTAAAACCGCGGTAAAGTGGGTTAGGAAGGTATTAGGGTGGTTTCAAGGGTCATTCGCTGCCTGGATGTCAAAAAGTAAAGACATTTAAAAGTGATATGTGTGTTTATTATAATGTTAGTATTGCAAGAAGTAACACGTGTTAACAGTTTTAACTGTGTTAAAGTGATAAGTGCATTAAGTCTAATTTATGGAATAAAAGGTGATTCTTATAAAGTTATGTTGTTTCGTATTGTTATCCCTAACTTCTGAGGTAACGGCAAGGTATCGCCACATGTCATAGCATAAAGGCCGATTTACATTGAACCAGTACAAAAAAAAATAAAGAAATTATATCCCTGCATTGAAAAATTACTCAATACTCAATTCTTTATTGCCTTTCACAATGTTTTGTTAGGTGGTAAACATATTAAATTGTATCAATTATGGACCCTGTCGGCCACAGCAAAAGTGTAGGACGTTCTTATGTCATAAACTAGCTTTTGCCGGCGACTTCGCCCGCGTGGCATTCGTTGTATTACGTAGCAGCTCCTTTCGCGCTTTGACCCGCGTGCAACCTTACTGCTATTGAAACTCCACTCCCGTAGTGTTTAGCGTAATGTTAAATATCCAAAGACTTTTATTGAGAGAATATCAAACACAAAAAATAACAAATTTGACCAGTAGTTCTCGAGATAAGAGTTATCAAACAAACAAAACTACTGTCGCCCGCGGTTTCATCTGCGGGGTAGGTACATCAATAAAACGTAACCTATGTTACGCTTCTTGTAGTCAGTAACATCTAATTTTTTATTTAAATCTGTTCAGTTGTTTAGAAAATTAGCCGATATAAACAGAAAGACAAACAGACAGACAAAAATTTTCAAACTGTATTTTAGGCGAAGGTATCGGACATACAACTATAACAGCTTGAAAAACATTGTTATTTTGACATTAAAAATAGACACTTTAATTTTATTTATTTGTATTGATGTTAAAATATAAATGCTGGATATTTAATCCAGTATTCTGGAAAGTAAGCGCTGGGCTCAAATTCCGTGACACTGGATTACTGTAAATGATCCTTAACATTTGATTCCTGCCTCTTTATACTGGAATAATATAAAAAATGTCGTTCTATCACACACACTTGTTTTAATTACCTTTTCATTCAAAATACTTTTGCCAGCTGTCACCCTTATCATTATAATTCAGCTAGACCTGTTTAACTTATCAGCTTGAGTACTGAAGCGTGTTAATCATAAGGAGTGTGTTCGCGACAGGTGTGCTTCAGATTAAACGCATTTGAACATTATTAGCTCCCTTCTTTGTCAAGACTCTTTATTTTAATTATCTTTTTAATTAGCTAGATTCTGTAGACATGAAAGCCTGGTCCTTAACGGACCGACGTTCGATACACGGCTGAAGAGACGATGTCATTCGATTCAACGAATCTTTTACACCAAAAGATCGAACCACCAGAAGAATCGATGGACGTTGATCGATGCATACAATACAAAGGATAATAAGTAACGTCGACCCGTATTTTTATAACGTGAGGTTAATGATTTGTTTTCAAAATAATTCAATTTGCTATCACAATATTAAGGTTAAATGAACCGTAATGTCTCTTGTAAACTGGTGTTTACTTGTCGCCGTAAAATAACTAAAGTGTTTAAATAGTAACAGCCAATATTTGTTGTTAGATTAAGCCCTAACTTCACCAAAATTTTATACCGCGGTTTTCTAAAACCCGTATTTTATATATATACTAGCTGACCCGGCGAACTTCGTACCGCCTTAGCGTAA
Source organism: Hypena proboscidalis (assembly GCA_905147285.1). NCBI lineage: Eukaryota > Metazoa > Arthropoda > Insecta > Lepidoptera > Erebidae > Hypena > Hypena proboscidalis. Next base: position 1,733,515 of record LR990127.1, read on the forward strand.
ATTTGATGCACTACTTTATTTTGTATAGCTGACCTATCTTATGTATGCGTACCTATTCAATTTGAACTGGAATTTATAATATCCCCCATATAAAAATGAAAACTTTTTTTTTTTTTTTTTTTTTTTGCCGTAACAACCTTGTACAGAGTATTAGAAAACTACAAAAAAAAATCAGCCAAATCGGTCAAGCCGTTTTCATGCCAAGTCGTGACAACGGAAAACGGGTTTCATTTTTATATATAATAGATATCACTTTCTCTCATTTGTTCTTCCGTTACGCCGCAGCTTCTAGTCGTAGTAACAGATTTAGCTGAATATCAGTACTTAACGTGAAGCGATGCCATCAGACCTCCAAAACCCAGTGCGAGGTGATACGATACTCTTTGTTAGACAACCCGGCCTTTGACTCGTGACGACTGTCATTGATCTTATACCTAATAGCAACCAGGATCGACGGCTTAACGTGCTCTCCGCAGAATTCCTACGTGCGTTCCATCTTATTGTGCTGAGATGGTCACTCATCCACGGTCGACGGCGGTAAGCAAGTGGCTTCGACATAGCCATTAGCTCTTCGCGCTCATTCAACGTTTGGAAATAGCTAAAATTACTCGTCGTTAACGGTTCAAGAAGTTAGGACTTGATAGCAAAAAGTACCAAAACAAACAAAAGGTTTAAACGTCTCACGAATAATGATTATGCAAATCCATAAAACATCTCCATTGTCTAGCCGTAGTTTTAAACATTCAAAACCGATTCAAGGTTTTGTCAAGATGAAGGTACAAGAGAAAAAATCAACTATAGCATTGTTCAGAGATCGATGAAACCAAATCTTGAATGACCATCGTCAACTTTAATAAAGTTTAAATTTATTCATACCCTTGAAAGGTATTGGATAATTAATAAAATTTAATTTTCGTGTAAAGTTCAAAACCACTTGGTGTATCTCGGATATAGTTAGTGGCACATTCGCTCGATTTAGGAAAAAAACTGGGTTGTACAGGCAAGACGGAGCAGGCGGGCCGACAACCCGCGAATACCGAAGAAACTTTATGAACGTAAAAAATACTCAAAGTAACCACCAATCATTCTTGTGATGCATGTACTGAATTTCCGTAGGTCGTATGTTGCAAGATTTCAGTACTTATAGTACTATAACATCAAGTATTGTGGTCATCTAACTTTAAACAACTACGAGACCGTAACAAAGTGTCTATATCTTATTACTAACTTACTAACTCAAGAACTATGCGACAGGTTTTTAAAACCTTTCACTAACCGAAAGCTAGTTATAATAATATGATGATGAATGATGAAAGAAAGGTCGGCAGAAGTCTGGGGCTAAAGCTAGTGTTTCATAAATTGTAACTAGAAATATATTCCAATAAACCATTTTCCAACGAGTTCAATTATAACGAATGGCAGCACAATTCCGCATTCACTACAATTTGTCCTTTGTACAATATATCGACAATAAGCATTGACATTTACAGATGCGGCTTTAACGAGAAATCAATGCATTATAAACTGTAGATAATAAATGATAAATATAACGCCTATTTACATGATATGTATCTATGTGTGTGGTTTAGTTTTTGATAACGAGCTCGAACGATAAAAGATAGCTGAAAATGGTGTACGACTTAATTGCAAAGCGCAAAAAAGCAACAAAGTTGTCTAGTCATAATTTCTGTGAAACGACACACAAACAAGATAACACGAAGAAATCAATATTTTGTTCATATTTTTAATAGTTAATCACATCCTTGACATAATTTTTTAATCAATGTATGTGAAAAAACACATTTTATTTCATATTATATTGCTTTCAGGAAGTTAGAGCAATCAGCTAATGCTGTCTAATCTTTGAGTTTGGTGTAAAATTATATTCCCGCCTAATGGAACAAATTTAAAAAAAAGTTGCATGGAAATTAAAAAAAATATGAAAACGACTCAACATTTTGAAGAAAGGTGATTCTTTGGCGCGTTCGATACGGTCGATGCCGAGTAGTAATATATGATAATAAATCATATTTTGACTAACACTTCAATTTTACGGATTTTATCGCGATATTTCACTTAAATTTCACTTACTTTGATTTCCCGACGTTTCAAATGCTATTTCAGCATTCAAGGTCGCGGGTAGACTCGCGGGTAAAATTGAAGTGTTAGTCATGTATAACATTCGCGTAAACCTTAGAAAAAATCATATTTTATCAATGTTCACGAGTTTTAGTATCATTATCATTAGTATCAGCACCTTTTTCAGTGAAGTAATGAAAAGAGTGATAGCCTGAAGTCTGAATCTGAAGTATAATAAACCTTCGTCCAAAAAGGAAGAGGTTCTCAATTCGATTGTATATTTTATTTTAATAAACCATTTTCAAATATTTTCAATTATATATATCTAACGGCTGCTTCTATTTTCCTACATGATTTTTTCTTTTGTATATCCATTTATAACCGTGTAACGAATGCATTGACATTTACAGGTGTGGAATTACCAAGAAATCAATGCATGGTAAACTGGTTACCAAACCCTACTTAAATTTTTACGAAGAGAACAAACGGCTACATTATAATCTTTACATTTCCAGCATAATACCTAAACTTGGGAGAAAACACAATAATTCTATCCTACACAAATCACACACATCTGAAACTATACATACACGGTCTATATACATTTTAAAACTATTTACACTATACAGACTAAACAAAACAAACGGCACATTGTTTGTTTTTCAATAACTTATTTAATACAACAGCTATAGTATGTTTGGCTTGTACGTGATACGAGAACCCCGCTCTTCCCGGAACTTCATTGTTTACTATTATTTATAAATGTCAAAAGCGTATATTTATTAATTTTAAAAATAAGTTTGCTTATTTATGTAATGCTCTATTATTATAATATAATAATAGAGCATTACATAAATAAGTTGTTTCTTATTTATGTAATTTAGTTGTTTTTTATTTATGAAATTTGATTTAGTAGTTTAAGGGTATATTTTGTTTGTGACACAAAATATTATAATATGTATTTTTTTTCTGTTGTCACACTGATCCTCACTCACTGGGCGCATCAGAATTATCAGCGCTGCGGTGCTTTTAGCGCTGCATTAATGTGCTGAGATGCGTACCATTTCCGGCATATTAAATAATGTTTTTATTTTATTATATTTTTTTAAGTTTTAGACGCAATTATGCCAGAATAAATGATTTTTCTTTCTTTCTTTCTTTCTTCTATAAGCTGGTCTGGCATTATACAGAAAGTCTATATTGTATGGTCCGTGCAATGCGAGTCCAGCTTGTACTAGAAATGTAAAGGCTGGTGTGCACACGTGTGATCGATTCAAAGAGGTGTTAAAGTGAGAATTTGCTTTAAAATTCCTTTTTTTTACGTCGACATGGTTGAATATTATATGAAGATCGATTTTTTACTCGACATCGTAAAGCATTTTTTGAAAAAAGTAATGTTTCTCCTCTATCTATGGATGACAAGCTACTTAACTTAAACTTTTAAGTAGTTTTGATAAATTTTAAAAACGTTTTCCATCTTTTTTATCACTTCGCTAACACATCAGCACTGCTACAGCTAATTTTGATTAGTAACTAAAACATATTCACGTCAAATGATAAATAATATTTTTAATTACATTATTTAGCAAAACTAATCAGAGAATAAAACTATTTGGTATATTCAATACTAGTTTTAATGGTCTCTGTCTACCCCCAAGTGATAAGAGCGTGATTTTATGTAATTTTTAGGTATTGAAGTATCGCGTTTATAAAAACCTTATTTGCGCTAAACCATCCGCAAAATTAATTAATTAATTTGATAGTTGTATCAATGCTATATCTAGCAATAAGTACTACATAGGTTGCTTATTTATCTAAGTAAGTATTGCAAAACCTAATTCCCACGATCTTTCTCATTAGCAATAAATATTAATTTTCTAGCGATTGGTTATGCGTAGCCAAATGGCGTAATTAAAGTAGTAAGTACATGAATTAGCAATTAGCCGACATTGGCGATATCTAAGATATTCTCAGTTAATTACTTTAATAACAATTACTAGAATACTTAGAGCTAACGAAGGAATGAACTCAATTACTTTCTCATTTTGTAGTCTCTGTGATTCTTGACTTCAAATTGAAAGCTTATAAGCTTTCGGTTTTAGGTTTGAATCCTTAAGTAATTATACCAGCTTTTTGGTGGCACATCTATATATCCTATAGAGGTCTTGCTCTAAATCAGTTTTTGTCTGAATGATTTATTTAAACAATAAATACAATTCAAATGTCTGTTTTTAATTAAAAAAGAAAAACAATAGTTATTTTATAATAATTGTATTTTTTATAAATCATATTTAAAAATATATAAAATAAGTTTAAAGATAAATAAAGAGAAATAATAATAATAATTAAATATCGAAGTATACGATTCGAGAATCGAGATATACAATTCTTTGTCTGTGTGTCTGTCGGTTTGTATCGGCTTATCTTTCAAACAATATTTGAATCTTTTGAATCTTTTAAACAGCCATTTCGCTTTAATTCTAGAAGCAGGTAATTGACTTCACGGTGCGTAAGTCGTTTTATCGATGTACCTACCAATCAGACGAAACCCCGGGTAAAAAGCTAGTTTGTTTGATAGCGGTAATCTGGGAAACTGCTGGTCTGGGCTGGCAAAAATCTAGAATACTAATAGTGTTGATTTTTTTTTAATCAGGGCCAGTACTTTTAATCATAAATTCACATCTTTCCTCTTAATCAATTAGTTTAGAAAATATATTTGGTGCCTAATATGCCATTATATAGGTTAACGATTAATTACAAACTAAAGCATTAAACCTTTAGCAAAATTAATTACTGACTGCTGGAAACCGAAAAAGTAATAATTTGTACAGTTTCCATTTCCAACAAATGATACGACTTTGCAAGCCAATTTGGCACAGCCAAAAATCTCAGGTTTCAGCACTTAATTAAATCATTTTTCGACTGTACTAAGAGTCGTTATGAAAATAAATTGTTCGCGAAAACCGTGGAAAAGGGAAATTGGCAATTGAAAGAAAAGCTACCCTTTTTCTTAGTTTATTGGCAGACATCATTATTTTGGTTTATTTGTAGCGTATCGTTTCCGTCTGTAATGGCAGATTTTATTTATTAATTTATTTATGTTTGTTTCCCGATTACTCGAAGACGTCTGGACCGATTTAAGATATTCTTTTTTGTCTGTAAAAGTATACTTGTTATTTGGATCCATTTTCATCAGGTCAGCACGATTAGGTGATAGAATCCTAAAGAAATCAATAAAGCTACTCGGATATTTGCATCTAGCAGTCATTTACTTTTAATTCTAGTTATTGCCGTTAGGGATGGGTGACGGCACGAAGTCTTATCAACAGAACTATAAGGCTGTTAATCATCATCTTACCAAGTACCCAATAATTATAAAAGGTAACTTTGCTATTTGATTTCACCTATTTAGCATAGGTATATAATATTATTATCTCTTAACGACAGATACCTTATTGATAAACTTTTGTCCCATTTGCCATTTCGCAAGTAATTCGTGATTATCAGAGTAAATTGATATTAGAAATCACCTGTTTACTCTAATCTTAGAGATAACACCGATATTTATGTTTTAAATAGATATGGATTAGATTTTCAACGAATCTTCACTATTCTAATTATTTTTGTGCATTCAACACAATATTTATTTACTTACAAAAGTTGCTTTGGGCCTTGTTTTATGAAAAATTACAACATAACATAACGTAACGTTATCTTTCTAACATCATGCCTATATTACCGATAAGGGTGTGGCAGAGGTGTTTAACACCCACATTTTTCCGATTATGTTTAGGTCCCATGAGATAGGGTGTGAGCCTATCGGCATTCACCGAGCACAGTTCAAATTCTGACTACTGCCACTTATGTTTCATGTTTATCATTTACGTATGAAATGGAAATTTTGCTAATCGTCAGTGTCGATGACCACAGACGTTTACAGTTCCTATCATATCTAGAATCATTATCTTGTATTTATGGTGTGATATATAATAATATAATTTTATAGTCGTAAGGCCCAATTTTTTAATATCACTAAACTTGTTTGGATAAAATGAAATATAATCAGATATATTTAATATAATAATATAAAGGTTTCTGGGAGTGCGTTTTTTACAAGCTTTTAGTTCTGAAAGTTCATGTCAGTTTGAATCACTTCTACAAAAACGTAAAAATGTTTTATTCTCAAAGTTTTTGGGTACAAAATGTATAAATGTCATCGACATAACAAGAATACTTCTAATTGATTATTTTTGTATCATTTAACAAATTATACTAAGAAACAGTTAAAAAAAATATGGGACTGGCAGGATTTAAAACTGTGAGCTTCTGCACACCGGCCAGTTGATTTAACCAACTAGCTACGGTCGCCTCTTGCCAGGACCCTTAATTTCTTAACTGTATGTTATTTCTATTCGTAACTGGTTGATTAAAGCGACTGCCCGATGTGCAAAAGGTCGCAGGTTCAAATTCTGCCAGTTCTCTAGTTTTTCAACTGATTCTTATTATAACGATAATAATCATAAAAACCTTATTCATAACCTTATAAATATATGTTTTCTTATCTATATAGATCTCAATTTATTTTCCATAAAAGTCGAATAATACCGTTACGGCCCTCGAATAAAACCCGCGGTTGCCCATTTCTCAATTATAATAGGACTTTGAATACGGAAAATAAAATGAATTTAATTGAAGGTATGATAAATCCTCTCTCCTTGAGATTAATGAGTCCGAGTCAATAGAAATTGCGGATTAAAAGACAGCACCTTTTATCCGCAATGTCGACATATTTTTAAATAAAATGACCTTGAAATAAAAGAAATTAAATAAGTAGATTAATTGTATTATGATTTTTAAGGCTTAAGGTGTCTTAAGTAGGATTAGAAAAACTCATTTATATCGTTTGCGGCATTCGTAATACGATATTTTACACCACCAATCGTGGTAAGTGAATTATTTTTTTTCAATATTTGGCTTCTTTTGCAACGAAGGAAAAAAAATATAAATTGCAAAAAATTAAAAGGTATAGTTAAGTTAAGAATTTTGAGATTTTAGAGAAATTGACGCACCGCTCGTCTAAAATGTGAAAATATTATATTTTACCGTTTTACCCAATCACGGGGTGCAGCAAAGATGAAAGGTATCTTTTGGCAACGCCGTAGTGGGGTATAAAAGCAAAATAGAATAACTGAATGTTACGTAAAAAGCTAGTTAAAATGTACTGCTGTGGATATTGAACCAAATATTTTAATAATACGATTTATCTTCATTGTTAGACAATATTATTATATTCAGTATACGTGGGTGACAAAGAATTCAATAATAATAGCTTTTGAAACCCTTTTATCCAAAATTCTTTCATCATTCGCAAATATTTTGTATTGAAAATAAAATTGTGTTTGTGATTTTGAAAGCACTCCTTTACATGTTTTGTTTATAAAGAGTCTTTATTTTTTATTTTTAAAGTGAATAAAGTGAATAAAGGCGTAAAAATAATGTTAATACCTAGTTATGATTTTTGGCTTTATTTAAAATACAGTATTTTGCCATTTGCACAAGAAACTGGTTAAAAGTAAGATGGTATATAGGTAAATGATACACACCGATTTAAATATCGTTTAAAACGAACTCAATAGGTATTATGTTATGGTTTTGTTAGCTTTACCTGTAATCGTGACTGTACGAGACTTTTTAAACGAATTTAATTAACTTACAATGTAAAATTGATTGCACATAATTATATTAGTTATGATAATTCTATTAGTTTGGTCGTTAATTTGTTTAATTTAATTATAAAATTGTCATAGAAAGGATAGTAGACCATTCAACAATACCTAGTCTTAAGCGATATTGATAAAAATATACATACAGTAAGCAACAATAGTCGCTGACACTTTAAAACTTGTATACAACTCACATTTTTCGCATTAAAAATATCATTCATATAATATAATACACACTATCGACTACCATAAGTTTTTTTTGAGCAAATCGTGAATATTTACGATTAAAAAATTGACTTAAAATATTTGTTCGTGTGTCGCGACACCAGCTACTCCTGGCGCTGGCCATAACTCGAAACTATAATAATATGCCGAGATGTGATACAGTTAAACTTATCCCTAATTACTGCGGCAAGCATATGCGGCAGCCAATAAAATTATAGAATACATTAAACTGCTGCCGCAAACATTTCCTATAGGGAAAACGATAAGTTTTACCTGACCGGCGACCACGACATCAAAATATATGTCTTTAATCATCGTATACCTACTGTACTTGTTACCGATTTCATTTCATTTAATGCTTTTATATTGTCAGCTATAAAATAAATGGGTAGAGAGGATAAACAATTGAATTAGTTTATTGAAATAGCACAAAGTTAATAAACTATGAAAAGAAGGAAAGGTATGAAATTAAAAAAGTTACAGATGTTTAAACAGTACTGCTTCGATGGTCTAGTGGTCGTGCGTACGTATCCGCCTCTCACCGCGAGGTCTCGTGTTCGATTCCCGGGCCGGGCAAAATGTTATTTGTGAACTTTCTGTCAGGCCTATTTTTAATTGTGCCTAGTGGAACTATATACTCGTACCAACTATATTCCCATGGGACCGAAACATAACATGTAAAATGTGGGTATTGTATACCTCTGCGACACCCTTCTAGGTAATATAAGCGTGATGTTATTTATGTAATGTTAATAAGGTTATGACGTTGTACTTCCTGACGTCACAAGTATTTATCGCCTTAACTGCAATAATGCATAATTATTTATGCAAATAAGTATCGCCAAAGACGACACTAATTTTTGTAATTGGTTTTTGAATTGCCGAATTATTTTTAAACTCAACACGTAACAAAGGCAGAGAACTATAAAATAGCAAATCTCGATTAGATAATTCATAGTCACCATGCAAATATAGTCATCTTTTTTAATTGATGTGAGGCATACTACAGCCAATTCACTTATTTAAATAGCGGCTTATCATAATCCAAGTATTTTAGATAAAAATTAAGTCGGTTATTAATTTTAGCCGTTCTTACGTTAATACCTATCCTTTCGGCTTGTACTTATCTTATTTGTAATAGAATAAGAAAGTGCCTGTGAACTCTTTTTCACTGAAAGAGCCCAGTTAAAAGCTTGGTTCTTAAATTGAAAGATTTATTTGCAGCCTCTGATGTTAAATAATGTCTGAAAAGTGATAAGGAAGGTAAGAAAGTGGGACAGATCAGTTGAAGGTGGCGGTGGGCACCCCTGAATTCACCCGATAGATCATCAACAGGCAAAGTTGGCGAAACAACCAACCCGGAGCATGATAACTACGACCACTGGCGAGAGTCAAGCGACCAAGAAGAAGTATTTCAAATATTAAGAATGTATGTATCATGAAGCTAAAGATGTTTTGAGTGCTAACTGTGTGCCGATTTCATTAACGTGTTGAACTTAAGTTTAATGCTAAGTTTTTGCTTTCGATCCCTCTATCCCGTACAAACATTGAATAAGAGAGACAGGTGCAAATACGAGTTTAATAAAGCCGTAGATAAAGAAGTTTGATGAAATTGACCCTGAAACTACCACAAAGATTTTAGAGAAGATGTAATAATTTTGATTTTATAGCCGGTACTAGGTAGTTCAAAGGCTATATTATTATAATGTTAATTCTTTAAAAGGGTTAAAATGATTAAGAATCTAATATTGTTTCTGCAAGCTTTACACACACACACACACACACACAAATCCCGATAAAAATTCGATTACACCTTTCCTGAAGATTACAACAACGATATATCAGATTATACTGTAATAAAGATTTCGTTTCAACTATTTATGATCTGAGAGAGCAATCAAGCAGTCAAAATAAGTGTCTCGTATATTATGGTAAGGATTAGGAATAAGCAAAACACGTGTAAAGATTACCATCACGCCAAGAGCATGCGGTTGAGTCAAACGACATTTGAAGTGGTATCAATGAGAATAATATGGGTAATTCAACTTTGTATTTATTTACATACTTATCATAACAACGCACTTACCTTCAGTTCTAGACGTGTATGAGTCATAACACCTTAAGGAGATAAATATTATATACAACAAAGAGCAATTATAGCTAGCTAGAATCTGTCATCGACACGGCTTAACATATTTGCAGTGAGCGAAATATCATCACAGATTAGATGATTAGATGGCGTCTAGTGGAAAAAGTCGCTGTATATTTTCATATATTTATATTTTCCAACGGCAAATTTGTCATCTCGTCTAGTGGAATAACCCTTTGGGATTAAATAGAGATTTTACTGTGTGAGATGTGGCTGTATTTTAAATAGAAGCGGCAGAGAGAGGTCGCTCGGAATATACAATACAAATCGCGACTCGCACTCTACCATTTGTTGTCAATGGGAATATATGGGATGACTATAGTCCATTCAATCATATTCAGTTATCTGTTTGTATATAATAGGTAACTGAACATTTGGAACATGTACAATTGAGTATATTAATATGTTGACAGTTTTGAAACTGGTTATCTTTATAATGAGGTTAAAACTGCCAACATATAAATGACTTTGACTGTACCTATAGAAGAATATATATTATACTATTAAAGAATATTCTTCTAGTTTTACGACCTGTCAAATAAGTAGTTAACAATATGGTAATATGCGCAACCATGTATTTATTTTCCATTTAGTGCTTGACGTAAATACTTAATGACTAATTTCAGTCTTCGGTTTCCGCCGAATCTTCAAAGCACAAGACTACACAAAACACATTTCTTGTCTTTTAGCACTTATATTCATTATTTTTGCGAAGACACAATTTATAAGTGTCTGCTGGATAATGAGCTACCATGATTGTATAATGAATCATGACCATTCCTAGAAACAATCAGTTAAGAACGCCAGTAAGCGCGAAGATCTTAAGGCCTTGGAGCCCAAGATACGACTCAAATGATACAATCCTAGACTAGACTGTAATCCTCGTGCCCCTCTTAGTCTCCAGCCTCTAGTCCAGTCTTGACATTTCGCTACGACTTTGACGTACAAAAACGTCAAAAGACAAAATAAAGTGACGTTTCTATGTCTATAACTAATACATAGGGTCAAATCAAAATGTCAAGAATTGTAAGCTGTATTAAGGAGGCAGGTATCTCGATTACCTCGAACCTGAACATCCTTATAATATTCCTAGCTGATTTCGGCTACGGCAACTAAGATAGGATATTTCTTTTACGAGTAAAGTGACTTATGTACCCAATTCTTACGGTAAATACACCTGAACACTGCGGACACGTGAGGGCACCATTAAAATAATTAAATGTAATATTTGAAGGTGTTCGTGTTTTCAGTTAAACATTCTTACTAATATTATAAATATATAAGTTTGTGAGTGTGGATGTATGAATGTTAGTTACTCTTTCACACATTAACTACTCGGTCAATTTTGATGAAATTTTGCACATTTTTAGCCCATAGCCTGGATTGAAATATACGTTTTTTTTAATTGACATACCACGCGGTTGGACGCTAGTTCCTATATCCAAACGTTTCTCAAAGTCATTTGCTTTATGTCTGTTTTTATTAAGTTTTTTTTACTGAGAGGCATGTAACAAAAACTTTGTTATCTGAAGATTATATTAATAAAACGCCGTTTTTGTGATTGCGAATATAAAACATTGTTATGGTTTTTTTGTTGATCTGAAACGCCTGATATCTGTTTAGTGAATTCAAAATATTTCTAATTCTGTAAAAGTTAAAGCCAAAACTCAATTTTTTAGGAAAATATGTAAATAGAGCCAAAAAACACATATATTTTTGCAAATACTAAGTAAATTGGGTATGCACATTAGATAGTTTAATGTGAGAACTCATAACGACACGGTGCTAAAATAATTAGTGTAAAAAGCCGACCAACTTGTTTATCAGGTTTGGCCATAAGGTATTTTAAATTAATTTATTTTTGCAACAAATCTGAATAAACTTAATTTTGAGTTATTGTAATATGTTTGAGAAACGCATTATTAAAACATTCTAATGGTAAAATCTAGTAGATAAAACGCAACGTAAAAACGTAAACCAAGCAATATGAGTATGACAACAAAACTAGAACTTACTGTCTTATCCAACAGCCAACTAGCAGGAAAGATGAATGGGATGTACGTAATCATGAAGATCATCGATGTCCAGTACACCGTGATGCTTGACACTCCATAGTACTTCACCACGGCGTCCTGGATGATGGAGTACTGTATCCATTGCATGGAATTCGACGCCGAGTAGAAAACAAACACGAATAAAACAAGCCATCGAATAGGCAACACATTATATACATGTATCTCCCCTGACTTCTTACTTGGCGAGTCTAGCACGCCCCCTTTCTCTGCTACCCCATCCATTACACTCCCGCTTACTTCCATATTCTTCAAATCCGTCATTCTAAAAATATCTCGTATATATTTTATTAAAATAGAATATCTATATTATTGTCGTCTTATTGTCGCAATTTGGCATCTAAATGGCACAAGAAATAATTAAATCTAATAGAATATTTTAAGTGAATAACAATTTTATTGTCGGTTTTCGCGCGCGCGCGCTTTTGGTTTTAGAGGAGGTACGGGCGTGCACCTCGCGCGGCGGCCGGCCGGTTACTGTTTTCCTCCATTTTCGTAGAGGCTGAATGAGCGTTTCTCTTGCACCCTCCGTCCGGATTGCGATGAGTACAATCATGCCGACTGACAGACACACCGTCTGTCAGTCGGCATCAACGCAATAATCATAATGATTGTGAGAAGAGGATATAGATTACAAGTATTTACCGTTTTATAATCGTATAGGCGTTATCAACCATGCATCCCACGTCTGCTACAGTTAGCGTGTAGTTGTAATTCAGTTAGTAACTGATTACATTATTCGCTATTGTGCGTACCTATATTTCTCTGAACTGTGAGAATAGTTATTATTGCAATTGATATCAACTTCCACGCTACCGAAATCGAGTAAGTGGATAAGTGTTTATAAACATAATACTATCGTAATGAGTTCAGATTTAGTTCAGATGAGTTCAGTTCGATTTTAAAGGCCTACTATATTGTTATTCGTATATTACCTAAAGCTACTTGAATAGTTGCATCTAGCAGTCAGCATTTCATGTTGTGTAAAATTTTCCTTGAACTTAGTTTTGTAATATACTTAGGAATATTTATGCCTATTTCTCAGTCTACGGCTTATGTTCTTCAACATATATATACCTAATAACAAAGATTTTGTTTAAAATTTGGTCTAATCTGCAAGTAAAATCCAAGTTTGTTGATACAACAAGTCTTCTGTCCTTGAAATATACTCCTTAATACACCCTGGCCTGCCAGTCATGGCATTTAATCAAATGAAAGCCCACTTGAAAGTCATTCCCGGTCCATCCAGGGTGTACATAAGGATGACTCGATGAAATAAGATATGACCCCCTGTACCGCTGATCCTATTGTTGAGTTTTGTCTATTTATCAAGTTAAGAGGAGGTCAGCAAGCTGAAGCCGTATGTTGTGTTATTCACTATCGACTAAGAAGTTTGGTTAACTTTTCAAACATACAGATACGCCTTTATCTCATGGGGTTAGGTAGAGACGATGGAACGCCATTGTATGTATGGAACGTAAGGACTATACCCTGTACCAAAATGAAATTAACGTATAATTATTTGAATTGACATTTTGGAGCTGGATATTTTCAAATTCAAATTCAAATCATTTATTTTCATAGGCCCCAGGAGGCGCTTGAACACGTCAAAATATTACAAACAAATGATATAAAAATAAAATATAAGTAAAACTAAATTATACTAATTACAATGATTTGAATAACCGGGGCTTAGATTAATTTTAATCCAACTGTTTAGAATCAGATTAAAATCAAACTAAGTACCAGCTCCGACGGGTATTGCATTAGTTGTGTCTCTAATTTTGGCACAGAGTAAAGAGGTAGCCCTCGCTTCCTTAACAATTAACTTTCATTATATTAACTAACTTTATAGACTTAATATGTAGTACAGGTTTGTAGTTCATCTAGAAGCATCATACAGCCCATAAATGTCTACAAAATGTAGCACATTCGTGGCTATATAGGACCATGATAATACATCTTGTGTAGCCTTGGACTCACATAATTATGCATAACTTACGCAGTTTTTTCCCCGGATTTCCACCATGGTTCTAGACTAATCAAGATTAAGTAGGTGATCGATGTAAATAAATATTTTATCTAATCGTATACACTGAAAATAAAACGGTCATTAAACAACGCTATTTTCCCACAGTCACTATAGTAAAATCCATCGGAAGTGAATTTGAATTGACGGAAATGACGGGCAGATTGTCTTCAGTGTTTACATTATATACTACAGTATTCACTGTATTCAGGTGTCCATTGAAAATAGTTGTGTGTATTTTTAACTCAGGTTTTTCAGAAAGATTTAAATTTGTCCAGCTTGAAACAATACACGTCCTAGAGTTTATTAATAAATCATTATTTTTACTTTACTTGAATGCTAAAAGTGTTTTGTTTAGTAGTAACAGAATCCATTCCACTAGCTTTACCTTTTATTGTTCAATTTGTTAAGAAAACGTGATATTTTCCTTTGTATTTTTTTTAATACCTTGTGGAATAGGGGAAGTCCGGGAGATTTGACCAGGTGGGAGACATAAACCGTCATTCAAAATTGTTTTTAAAATAAGCGCGAATGAAACGCCAATGCGATCAATGGTCACAGTCACGAGTTAGTGGCCATTCACTAACATACTTCTATTTTGCATCTTGGTTGTTTTGTTGAGCAATGAGAACAAAAGATGTGTTTTTGTTGTTGAGGAGTGTTTTTATTTCATTACATTATATTTTTGATTTTTGTCCTCTTAGTTGAAAAATGGATTATGTTTTATTTCACTCATTTAATTCTTTTTCTCATTTTTTAAATGTTTAAATATAAATTATAAAAGTAAAGTACATTTAAAAATATAAAACTATAAAATTCTACATTTTTACATATAAGCACTAAAAATATTTCATCATTTTCATCATTCATGGTTAGGGCTCCAAAGAGAGGAACCTCCTTACAATGCGTGCCGTGTCCAGTAGCAGTCTCTCTAGATGTTTGTCGAGACTCTTTGCTATCAGTCCGTTTACGGATACGACTATCGGTACAATAATAGCCGATAAATTTCAATGTAGATTGAGATGTGCTTAGTGAATTTTCTTTTCGGTTTTATAATTTACAAATTTGATATTTTGCTAATGCCAAAAAAGCCCCTGGGTTTTCCTGGCAATTTACATAATTTAGTTGAAAAATGCCTTATATGAAATTAACCTAGGTGTTTTCAGCTATCTGAATGAATTTTGGATAATTTTGTTAGGGTAACGTTTTCTTAAGCGTTTTACCTATTTAAAAGTAGTAAAATTTAGTAATCTTTGTGTAAAATAAGTTTAAAGCACTATGATTCCAGCTGAATATTATTTTTACTTCCTAAAAGACTATGGTCAACTCTAGCCTATTGGGGAGACTTGAGCCATTCTCACATTTCAATAAAATAAATGCACATAAAATTTACATTCTTATTAAATAACTTATAAACAGCACGTGGAATAAATATTAAATAGTTATTTTATCAACTACTGACACACAACCTTGCTATCGTAAATATTGTAGATTAAAATATCGACAAAGTCCAAAGATTTTCACGGAAGATAAAAAATTAATGCTATCTCTATTTGTTATTACATGCATTGATATAATCTTTACAAAACATACGAATTATAGTATCATCTTATCACTCACTCCTCATATCTTCATATTGTTTTACGATACACTTACAATGTCTGCGCATACACACAAATAAACCTTCATCGTTGAAGAGATACAGTCATGTTATGTTGGCAGGTTTGCACCTTATTGTAGAAAAAACACGGTTCATATCCAAGTTATTTTAATGAGCTCGATTGTACTTACATAATGACAACTGATTGCTCATCCCTTTACCTGGAATATTTAAGCAAAATGACTAATCTCGACGGAGGGCTGAAATAATTACACGATGTACACCACTGTATTAAGTTAGTTTTTTTTACTCGCATAAGTACGTTTCATTACTTTGTGTCCCCCACATAAGGCGTGCGCGATCGTTAGGCGTGTAGGTGCGCTGGCTGCTCACACGTGACGCCGTCTGATGTGTGTGCAGCCAGCGCGCCCACACGCCCGACGATCGCGCACGCCTTATGTGGGGGACACAAAGTAATGAAACGTACTTATGCGAGTAAAAAAACTAACTTAATACAGTGGTGTAGGTACAGGGTAATAATCAAAATATAAATATATATAATATATTAAAAGGAAAGATTTTTTACCCGAAATGGAATCCATCTCAGCCATATGTTACAGTCATAGAAATCTTAATAATAAGGCAATAGAAATGTCAAAGACGCGTGACCTTGTCGCCGCGCATCTGTCAAGTCAAACACAAGTGCGAGTTGAGGAATTGTCGTCTTAATGTCATCGCAAAAAGAATAATTTTGTTTGCAGGAATACAAGCGCATTTGTCTAATCGAACATAAGTGCGAGTTGAGGAATTGTCGTCTTAATGTCATCGCCAAAAAGAATAATTTTGTTTGCAGGAATACAAAAAGTGGTATTTGAAAACCGGCGACATGCGTCCCAGTGTTAAAAGATAGTCGATAGCATTTCTATTGACTAGTTATTAAGATTTCTATGGTTACAGTGCTTTTAAGCCATGCAACGCTGTTATTTTGGTGCAACCGCAGGGATTAATAACTTCTAAACTGATTTGAAATTCTACCATCAGCTAAAAACATATTTTTTTACTTTCATACCCACGCGAACCGCGTTAAACAGATAGCTGTTTCACGCGCCATAAATGGTACAAAATAGTATGCATTGTTAAAAGTACTGTCAGTGAGATGATCTCTGACCTTGTTGTGGTCTATTTTTAAAAACGTAACAGAGTAGGGCACGATGGGTAACGAAGTGGAGATCTAGAGGCAGCCGCGTTGAGAGCATACAGCAGTACAGCTTCAGCGTGTTGACACCGTCTTGAAAATAGTTAAATGACAGCAACAGAAGTAAGGTTATATAACTAGGCTACAAAATATTAGATATATACATAGATGTGTACCTATATTAAATTTTTTGTAGCTTTTTTTTGTTTTTTACACGACATTCATATATCGTCATCAAGTACCAAACTAAGCATAGTTTGCACTATGGGTACTAGAATAACTATCCTTTCTTTTTTTTAAATACATGCTTACTATACATAGAAACATCCAAAACAAGACATGTTCAGGCACACAAAGATTTGTCATGAGCGGGAATCGAACCCGCGACCTCTGTGTGCTAGCAGTTGCACTACCGACTCCGCTATCCGTTTTTTGTAGTTATTTCGATATATTACTAGATTTACTATGCTATTTTTGCCATAATGCCTCGATATCGATATCGATAAATATATTCGCGTTTTAAGGTATTAAAAGTTGGAATGAAACAAAAGGTTGCTATCTGCCTCTTTCGGGGTCCTTAGGGATGCAGCAATTACTTAAGCGGAAGTCAACCCGGCAGATAAAACTGTTATATGAGCAATATGAGCATCAGCCTTCAGGTACGTAAATATTAATTTGAAACCGAGAACTTTAAACTTGTAAATCCTCCAAAGCCCAAGCAGGCAAAGAAAAAGGATGCCGTTAATTTAGATTTTGGAGTATTTCGAGCACAAAATAATCAACCTTAAAGATATGAAGTTTTAGTTTATATCCCAAAGCATTACTTCCAATGAAGCCTTCCTTTCGCCGAGGGTGTAATAGTAAAGTGATTAAACAGAAACCTTAATGAGTTAGCCATCTCCACAAATTGCCGGTCGTTAGTGACGCAGCCTGCTACCGTCTTTTCCTACTAATGCCTGATGTCTTAATATAGTTGTGTTTGGTGAGAAGTTTGTAAAGTGGCTCAAGGAGAGATTATCCCAGTTTTGTTTGGAGAATCATTTATGAACTAATAAAATTAGAATAAAAAATTTGGTGGATACTGTAATATTAGTTGAAGAGATATATATTTTTCTATACTGACATTCATGACTCTGGTTTGGTTGCCAAGCACTTTGAAAGCTTCAAAATATTGACACTTAAGCAAGCCTTAAGAATTTATTCAGTAATTAATCTATAAAGATTTATAGTAAAGTATAAACTATAAGGCTAACCTGCAAACTGTAAAACCTTTTGATAGCAAATGATAAGATCACATAAAAATAAATGCAGTCTTGTTGTTATTTTTTCAGCATTTTCAAGACTTAGGAACTTCAGTTTGTTTACTTAGCAAACAAAAGCAGTACCCGAGTATCTTTATGTAAATAGGAGTTACATTTCTTGTACCGGTCACAGATAGACACGAAACAATCTTTTTCTAAGCCACTTGTTCTTTTTCTATGCTACGTACTGGACCGAATAATTTATTCATGGTCCAATTGCAATCAATGTGACGAATAAACACTGCATAATGCATCGTACAGCGTTTGAATTAAGTGGAAATAGATTACAATGTAAGAAGCAATCGGAAGGAGTATCGAACAATTATAGTTTCATTGTATCACTTATCTTCAATTTACCATGTAACGATACGAAAACAAATCAGAAAGTTAAAATTAAATTGAAAATGGAAAATCATAGAGTTTAGGACTAACATAGGTTTCGTCGAGTTCGTATGTTTAAACAAGATTTAAAGCCAACATAATAATATTAATGAACTCGACTTATGTTACCCTAAACTGTATTATAGATGTAGGAAACGGTGTATTGATTAAAACTTAACGTGGTAACAAAATACTCGAGTAGCTTTCTAAGATTAGGTAAATCTATCTGTGGGATAAAATTTCAATTGAATAAAAAATAAAATACCGAACTCAGAACAATCAGAACCTTATCGACATTAATCAAACTTTGCGCCCGTTGTTTTATTCAAATCATATTATATTTATGTTCTTTTACTAACTTTGAAAGAATCTGTAATCCTTACAATCAGAACAATGAATACTTTGATCCGTGCCAAGTTAGGACAAAAGAAAAAGAGCACCCTTCCAAACGATAAAGATATACGCAATCAAAGCTAGGCAAGAATTCCCTTTCAGGCTTTCACTCAACCGTCAGAGGATTGCCATTTACGACGCACTAAAATATGTAAATTGCTTGAGTGCTCAAACGGATCAGCTTTCAGCCAAGCATGGCGGAGGAATGCCTTCCAAACTTCTTGCGATGTGGAGCTAAGTTAAACGGCCGCATTACCATGCTCCTCTCGGACTTGACGCGAGCCTGTTTCCGAAATATACGGCCGTGCGAATGCAATAAATCCTCGGATGATTCTGGTCCTTTTCAGGGACTGGTCCCAACCGCACGAGTGAACCTTGAACGGTGACCTTTGTTTCGTAATAGCTTATGAATACTAAGAGGGTTTCTGATCTGTGGTGTTCCGGCGGTTAGCTGAGTGACAGATTTAGTGAGTCCTGTCCTAGTTTCCCGTCGAGTGCTAGCACCGAGCGGTAAATCACTGGCTATCAGCAAACACAAACAAGTCCGGTTTATCTGCACACAGTGCGCTATTCAACTGTTTTCAATTAAACGAAGCACACTTCAAAAGAGATGGACGCTTTCAACTGTAAATGCCTTTAGAACTATCCGCAGCCAAACCGCAATGAATACAGTGCCATTTTAAATTATCGTCCGTCAAGGACAAAAAGACCTTTTGCCATTAATAACCCAAGTCTCTTTGTTTTCTCTACATCAAAATTTGTGGACGTTTTCGGTTTTCATACAAATTTATTTGGGGACAATATGATTAATTTGCGGCCTATACAGATCAAGCCCTTTTGAATATTATATAACAAGTTTTTGTTTTATTTGCTGACTGCTGCTGCTACATTAGCCTGTTTGGTCGTTTGTTACAACCCTATGTCCAAACTTTCTCTAAGATTTTGGCAACTTTCAGTAATCCTGTTGATGGAATAAGATTTGTTTATCATGTGATATTGAATTTATTGGATAATGTTAATAATTATAACTAAGTATCCAATGTTAACATCTTTGGTAATTTAAATAACTGATGACAAAATAAGATCCATAAATTTTTAAATATTTACTTTTTCTTTGATATCTGAACCGAAAAAGTCACAATTATCTACCGAAGGCAAATGTGACTTTTTGCTACGATAAGAATTTTTTAGATAATAATAGAAAGAATGAATTATTGTTAGTGTTACGAACGACAAGGGTTCGACCCATAGAAATCTTAATAATAAGGCAATAGATAGATGCGCGGCGACAAGGTCACGCGTCTTTGACATTTGTCAAAGACGCGTGACCTTGTCGCCGCGCATCTGTCAAGTCAAATACAAGTGCGAGTTGAGGAATTGTCGTCTTAATGTCATCGCAAAAAGAATAATTTTGTTTGCAGGAATACAAGCGCATTTGTCTAATCGAACAACAGTGCGAGTTGAGGAATTGTCGTCTTAATGTCATCGTCAAAAAGAATAATTTTGTTTGCAGGAATACAAAAAGTGGTATTTGAAAACCGGCGACATGCGTCCCAGTGTTAAAAGATAGTCGATAGCATTTCTATTGACTAGTTATTAAGATTTCTATGGTTCGACCCTTTGATATTATTACTCCCGACGTGATTCTTGCGATCACAAAACAGTGAGATTCATTTGTATATTTTTTATTTCTATGGAAATAATATTCACTATGTTATTTTTTTCAACTTATGTATCAAAACCAGCAATATTTGTTTAGCCACATCCATTCTACATAGCCAGCATATCCTTAGACCAGATTAATCATTCTATTCTAAGCCTACATTAGAGATCTGTTTTTGATGAGTTATAATACAACCTTTAGGGCCTTATCATACTAGCGGATTACGAGCGGATTCAAAGCGGAGCGGGCGCGCAACGGATTCGTTGCGGGCGCGCAACGAACACGCCGCGCATTCGCAGCGAATTCGTTGCGGACGCGCGGCGTGGACGCCATTTTGTACTGTCTCGTACAAACGCCAGCCAACCAACTTAATAAAATATTTTTTTCAAATGTCAAATCATTTTGCATCATAACGGATTCTTGTGGGATTTTATCTTGCTTAAATATTTTATGTTTGTTTTATGGTAGGTAGGAACGAAATTATTTAGGATTATTTTTTAATCGTTTGCAAAACAACACAAATTAGTCGCTCTCTTCCATTCGATTAATTGATAATGGATCTTCCCAAATTCGTCGATGCTTTCGTTTTCGTCGCCGGCGTTTCCGAAGTAACAAAGCCAACAGCAGTGTTTCCTCGTCGGAATCAATTTTGTTACTGAGTGTATTGTACGTCGTAAATTCGCTACAAACACGCGACGAAAACGTAGCGTATTCGCCACGCGTCCGCGACGTCTCCGCTGCGCAGCCGCTGCGTGTTCGCGACGCATTCGCTGCGCGCCCGCTCCGCTTTGAATCCGCTCGCAATCCGCTAGTATGATAAGGCACTAACATAGACGCGATAAAAGTCATGCGCATGATACGCATTGTTTAGTGTTGGGCAGGCTTTAGCAGTAATAAAATATACAAACCATAAAAGTATTTCAGCAGAATTTCACGCCATAAAGGAAAGGGTGCTTTCTCAGTTTTGCATACGGAAACTGGTAGTATTTCCCTTAATATAAGTGAAACCCTCCGTACGTTATGTTTCTGACTCTATTTATATGTTCGTAACAGATCTTGACTACTTAAATAAACAAAAGAATTAAGTAATTGCATTTGTAATGCTCACTTATTTTGTTTATCGTTTTAGATTAACTAGCTGTACCTAGTCACCAGCTGACTAATATCCGGTTCTTATCAATGTTATCTACATCGTATCGGTACAAAAACGTTCTAAATTAACTATTGCTAAATTCGTCACAGAAACTATTTAAATTGAAGCTATTACAAACGAGGGTTTGTCCGCTAAACGCAGTACGAAAACCTAGCCTTCGCCCTCGGCATCGCCCGCTAAGTATATTGATATAAGGTAATAACATAACATAACATCGCGCCTATATTACCCAGAAGGATGTGGCAGTGGTGTACAACAGCCACATTTCACCTGTTATGTTTAGGTGCCATAGGAAAGGGGGTGAGCTCATCGCCATCCACCGGGCATAAGATGTATTAAAGAAATGCTTTGTACTAAGCTGAAGTAGAACCCATTCCTGTTAGCCTTAATTAGTAACAAATTTATTTATTTTATTTATTTAACTTTTTTGCACACAGCATGGTACACAGGCGGACTTAATGCCTAGTGGCATTCTCTAACAGTCAAACTAGGGTGGTGCAGAAAAACAAAGGTTTTCGTAAGATAGTACTAATAGTACATATACAATGATTAACATTGAAATACTTAATTTACTTTAATTTCATGCAGTCTTCAACATCAATAATACTTCATTACAGAATTTATTACAAGAAACTAAATTTATGACATAAGCAACACTAAGACTATTGGGTAGCAACTTGGGCAACGCTGCAGTAATAATCTCATATTCTATGGTTCGCCATAATAAACGATTTACTACAAATAATAGAAATTGGTTGATCAATACCAAATGTATTTTTCTCTATTAGATATCATAATAATACACTAGCTTCTCTTCGCGGCTCCACCCGCGTTGTCTAAACTTTGATTTATTAGCAAACTAAAATGTTTTTCTTGTTAATGACAGTACTAAAAAACGACAAGTATCTCATGACTCGCATTTATCAGAATTGCTCAGTTCTGAAAGTAATGACTGGTAACTTTTAATCGCATCATAACTGAAATTGTTAGTCATTAGGCGAAGACTTTTCTCGCGGCTTATTAAGTACTTCATTGTCAGGATCAAATGTCTTAATAACTTTCTTGGCTAGACAGCTTTTTGGACGTTTATTATCGCCACTGCCGAAGACAGTTTAAACAAAAGAGAAAATTACCTTGATACTTCTGGACTCAGTCATTATGAAGCTTTTACTGTTCCTAGATAAATTCATTTTGCAAGATCATTTACCTACCGAGCCGTAAAGATTATGTGTCTGTTTAGCAGTCTTTAAATGTCGGAAGGGAACGCAACGTATTTTAATTCATAATATTATGTTATTTAAAATAAATAATTTTCTTGGTGAACTGTACCGATCGAGCCTTAAGCTGTCTTTCTACTCCCTTTTATTCTAAATCTCTAAATCCCAACCGTTATTTGTAAATCAATCGACCAATACAAGTATACAAACATGGACGATTTAGGCAAATTGAGCAGATTGGCCATTAGTGGATTTACATAATCCATTGCAGCACATTAGCAAACCTTAAAAGCCATGAGTTATTCCAAACCAGACCCTCGTGAAATATTTTTAAACGGGAGGAGTTATTAAGGGAGTATGCAGACCAAGTAGCTTGCTTTTAGGAAAATTAAGTCATACCCGAGTGAAAGGATTGAAGCCTTACAAATTGTATAATACGTAGAAATGGTAGCATTTCGCACTGTACGTTTCAAGAGTACTTTCATATTTCATGTTAGCGTTTTCCTCTAATTTAAAAATATATATTTTAATGGCTTGTGATTTTTTAAAGTTGTGATATAGGTAATCAGTCCTTTATTGTGCCATTTTCGGCTAAAAGGCTTTTTTAAAACAACGTTGGGCAAATCATAGTTTTTTTTAAAAGAACAAACAAACAATTTGTTTTATTTGTTAAAGAAAAATATGTTTTAAAACAAATGTATAGGTAATAGGTATAAAAAGAACAGATAAAATTGAAAACCAAAATTATTGTTATTTTATAAAAAACAGTTTACATTTAAGATGCATTCAACTCAACCCTCAACTTCCACGATATTGTTTTAAATTGTGTTTAAAACGTGGTATGTATTTAAACATATTATTATGATTAAAACAAATGTTTAAAGCATTACCAACCCTGGTTTCAAATCTTTAATTAAAATGTTTTTATAGAAACGATTTTAAAACTAATCTGTAACTATCTTAACTCAAGCTGAAGGCAAAAGAGACCACAAATCGATCCTGGACGTGTCGGTAATTGGATGGGACTGTTTAGAAGCTACGTCCGGCGCATCCGTGATCACCATTAATTCTTGGAATGGTTGGAAAGGGCGCCCTGAGGTAGAACACTCACACCATCTAGTTAACGAGTCAGAATTTATTGCCGTGAGTGATTTATAGATCCAACAAAATCAATCGTTTCTTAGATGTCGAATGGAAATAATTTATGGGAAAACCTAAAAAAGATTTTTTGACGGTCTAGTCGGGGAATAAATTAACTATCGCCGAATTTTCCTCACTGTTCTAAATTTCTTAAAAGGACGTACTTATATAATGCTATATATAACGCTTATGTTACATCGTATCTCGAATATGTATCTACGGTGTGGAATCCACATAACAACATAAATACATTCTAATGATATTGAACGAATCAAAAACAAATTTTAGAAACATCTTGAATTGAAATTCATATTTATTCAACAGGATTAATAAAAACCCTACAAATCTATAAATCTTATATATCTTATAAACCATATTTACATCTTAACTATATTATTAATATTATACAGCTGAAGAGTTTGTTTGTTTGCTTGAACGCACTATTTGTAAAATTATTCTAATGATAGATAGCCTATTTATCGAGAAAAGCTATCAGCTATATATACGCATAGATCAATTTGAGCGGAGCACTTATGAAGAATGTTTCAAAATCGGGTTTTTTTACGGTTAAAGTTTCGCAAAAATCATGGATGTCAGAATTGATCCTTTTTATAAGTTCTTAAAAAAAGTCCGTGACAGCACATATGTATCTTGAAAAGCTAGCTTATTTTTCATGCTAACCTAATTTGTTCTAAAATTGCATTATTTGCGAAGGTATTTTTATGAACATGACATTAATCCTTATCCATATAAATACGTTATTCATTACAAGTATTAAATTTAAAACGAAATTACCGTGTACATTCGATTTAAATGAATATCTAAGGAGATATCGCAGTTTTAAAATAACATCATTGCAAAATAATAATCGCGTACTGCGCGCTCAATGTTCAAAGCCGGCGGGCAGTCATGAGGTTTTTGTTTGTTTACGCAAGAGAATCTTCATAATATATGATGAAAAATTTAAAAAAAATTGCGAAGAATTGGAAAATTTTAGAATACCAACATATTATTTTTTCTAATATCACCTTATGGGGTTTGACATATCATTGACAGAATGCGAGCTGCAAATATAGTCAAAGAAAGGTATTAATAGTTAAGACAGGACAACGTCTGTCGGGTCAACTGGTTTAACTATAAGAAACTTTACTGGTGACAGTGGTAATTATGTATGTTTCGCTAATTGTTCTTGATTATAATAATAATATTTTGGTTTTTTGTACCACAATACATAAAATAAATAAGGAAAGAAAAATATCTACTTTTTTATATTAGGTAGTATTTAACGCCTGTAATAAGTTGTAGATGTTGCGGACATATCGTGTTATTAAATTACTCTTAACCAAGCGCCTGATGACATTCAAGTCGGTTAAACGCAACAGAGCAATTTGCACACGATAAAAAAATGTTATAATGTTTTTTAAGGCGCTCGTGCTCATCTTCTATAAAAGTATAATGAAATAAAATATTACCTGGTCATTAATCTTCACGCCTCAGCGCATCTTTTTTGCAGATAATATTTTACATAAAAAAGTTTAAAGGAAACAGGCATAAGTAAAAACTTGTCTTTGGTTTGACGTGGCGCAAAAAGTTTTTATTTTACGTGACTATGGAATTACGTGAATTCGATTTCTTTGTAAACATTTATTTAAAGGTTGTGCGCTCGTTTCAATGGCTTTAGTTTGGCTTTCGAGTTCAGTTCGGTGCCAGTGGTTTATTCATGCTTTATGAGTGCTTTGTATGTAAGAGAAGTACGTATGGGAATGTGAAACCCCCGCAGTCATGGTATGAAATCACATTTCTGCCGTAAATAAACAATGCAGTATTCTCTCTATAGGTGTAGATAGACATACATACGAGTGCATAAAGATCCCTTCGAGGACAAAAATAGTATAAGCCGGTAATCTGAACGAGTTTAAATATTACTCAATTTAATTATGACTTATTTTATGAACCTGAGCCTGAATCACTTCAATGTTCCGCGTTGTTGATCCCAAATATTAACAAAACGTTTTTGTGTAACATGATAAATAATATTTTTACAAATAAATGTCTTTTTTTGTTAAGAATTTGACTACGACCTACAAATTTTAATGGAATAAGGATATTTAGTACGCAATAACATTTGATAGCTTTTGTAAATAAAATGTATTATATTGTTAACGATTTGGACAAAATTAAATCTTTCAATCTGTTGTATGTTTTTTAAATGTTCATATTTTTTACAAAATCAATTTCAATGCTATTTACTTTTTTTTGGGTTTGACTGATACGTTATTTAAATTGAGTTTACCTACATTGACATAAAATGGGTCACATGCCCGGATCTGGCCGTTATTACTCTGATTAATAGTTAAAAAAAATATTTCATTTGGATATTTTTTTTAAAGTCCTTCAACTTATCGTAGTATGAACACTTTCAGAAAGCATAGAAACGAAAAATTCTGTGTTATCTCTTTCTCAATTAATACTAATATTAAAAATAACAAGGATATTTTTGTTTGTTCATTTGTACCAAATATACTCCAAATAGACCAATCGTTATGAAAATTGGTGTGGCGATAGTTTAAGTAGTTTAAGAACACAGGAAAAACAGAAGCTACTTTATATCTACATACCACGCGGGCGGAGCCGAATACGAAAATAAATATAATTTTTCCAAAAAAACCCGACTTCAATTACGAAAAATGCACTTAAAAGCTTAAGGTGCCAATCACAGATATAGATCTACATAAATAACGCAAGTATCACGATTTGTATTGAAACCAAGCGTGCCGACTTTTTAATACCTTTTGTGACGTCACAGCCGAAATTTAGTGACGAGAAATCCAAACCGATTCAAAGACACCGATGCCGCCGATGCCAATCCGCCCAGTACGTTCAACTGGAGCCGTCCGCTATGATTTTCTCTGACAAAAGACGCGCGTGGACTAAAGTTAGAGGCGACCAACCTCGACGCTTGGTCGGGGTTGAGACACGCGAAGTACATGCATCTGCGTTATCTATGTAGATCCATATCTGTGGTGCCAATATTTAAAGAATTATCCACGTATTCCCAACCGTTGAGGAGTTGTACCTTCCAGCATCAGCTTAGCAACATGCAAGCTGACTGCTAGATGCAAATATACGAGTAGCTTTAGGTAATATACGAAAAACAATAAAGAAGCCTATAAAATTGGAGGGTCCCTCGATTTCTCTAGGATCCCATTATCAGATCGTGACTTGATGCAAACTGGACCACATGACATGTAATATACATGCACTTTAAGACAAATAATATTTTCTCAAATCAGTCATAAAAAAATACAATCAAATTGAGAACCTCCTCCTTTTTTTGAAGTCAGTTAAACTAGTGGGAAATATAAAGAAAACCTTGTTACAGAAAATAAATACAAACATCCGTTCTTGATTTATTATTCAAACATAAAACTATCCATTAATACGTAAAAGAATACAAAAAGATTCACAGTTGAACAAATATGGCGATCACTGCAGATACGCTGAACGATACATCAATACTACAAGGATATCTATGGCAGTCTTACGCCCGAGACACCCGCACCATTTGTCTTGCAGCGCACTTTGACTAGGAATTAGGTCACTGGCACCACTGTGCAGAGATATAGAGAAAAACTGGATGAGATTGATAAATAAAATGCTCATAGAAACTTTCGCTTGTATCATATAAGTAGACTAAACAAAACATCAGACATTCAAAATAAACAATAACAGTTCGATCTCTCACAAAATATTCGAAGTCTTCTTAGGCTATTTACAAAAGTTCTGAGAAGTCAATAAATAAAAAATGTCCTTATGTTTAGGTCGTAGACGATTCTTGGAAGATCTGATAGGGATTGAATAATACCAATCAATTTATAAAAATATGTTAAGTTTCTCGTGTTTGGCTGCGGTTCCGTCCGTATGATACTAAAGGGCATAAAGCATAGTACCTTTTTTTTGCATGGCCATACGCAAAAGAGTTCCGTAGTCAGCCGTTATAACATATCTATGGACAAAAAAGGGGTTTGCTATGTATATTAAACAATTACAACCTCTAGAAGTCATTAATTGCAAAAAAAAATGTTTTAAGTATTAAAAAAAAAACTGCATTTTACAATTTAGGGCTCAATAACTCAAGAACTCATTAATTTATCGTAGCCGCTTTAGTTTTTTTCGAATTACTAATTACATATTTATACGAATACGATGTTCTTTCGATTTCGATTTCGAATCGAAATTTTGAAAAGTTTCGATTTTCAAGCCAGCAACGTTCAATTCAAACAAAAATTACTCCTTAAAGTAATTTTCTTACCACTTCTAAATAAAAAAACTTTGGACACCTCACACAAAGGTAAACGCGAAAAAATAAAAAACACCCTCACTTGACATGTAAGGGCAGTAAACAAAAAAAAACTCAAGATTTTATTCTACCACTTTTTTTAGTGTTGTTAACAAACATTTCCATGCAAAATTTTATCACTATCTTATGCACATTTGAACAAAATTTTACACTCACTCGCTTTACTGATACTTTAATGGCATCTATGACATTTAAATCCTGTTGTGGGCCTAAAAAAGTGTAAGAAAATTTATTGTACCTGCAAGATATGATGCGAAACGATTATTATGTTCCTACACTATTATCATAAATTATACATTATGCAATATACAAGTTCTGTAAATAGTTATTTAGGGTACAAGTGAGAAAAAGTTTATATTTCTGTTGTGAGTGCCAATTTTAAATCTTGAGCTTGCGAAGTAGTCTTAAATTGAATCACGAGCATTGCGAGTGATTCTAATAAAGACTACTTCGCAAGCGAAAGATTTTAAGAGGTAACGAACTGGAAATTATTTTTTTCTGACGCGTTACAATACAAAACTTTTCACCTCTTCCAGTGAGAAAATATTAAGATTTAAATAAACTCGTACTCGATTGCTTACCCTGAAATAATTCCATGAAATACGACAGTAATACCGATTCATAATGCGTTTTAGGGCCTTTTAAAAGTCGCCACTAATTAAATATGTCGTACGCTTTCAAATACTTTTCACGCGAATTTTCTGGTAAAAAAGCAAACTTCTGTGTTAGAAGCAAGTTGTCGCAACTCTTTTGGAGTTCTACAAAGTTCTTCATCACTGGATTCACTATTTTTTTGTTAAAAAGTTCCAGTAAACAATTAAACATAAACTGAAAAGAATTTATAGTTACCCGCCATGACTGACACAGACACAGACTTTTTTTTTTTAAACCGTGCGTTCGGAAATTCGTTCCGTAACATTTATCTATAGAGTCTAATATTAAGTACCCGATTTTAATTAATTTAATGGTTAATCACGAATATTAAACCATGAAAATACTAAATAAGGGTTATTTATATAATTTAAAATAATTAAAACGTATCGTTTGTAGTTTTTAAATAAAATTGATGTTAATGTTTATTACTAACCTACATGGTGGCTGTTTTGTTTTTTGTTTTTCGCCTATTCGTTGGAAGGATTTAGTGTTTCGAAATTTGAATCACTTTGCCTCACTAGTGATTAAAAATCGTTTTTACTCACTGAATTCTCGCAAGCAAACCATCTTTTTCGTGCTGGTGTGGTGAAAAATATATTGTATCATATTGTGTGACATGACGTTGAAAAATTAATGATTGTACCTCCATAATATTGGAATTGTGACGTGACATGGAAAATATATGAGCTTTGTCAATATGCGATGTAAGGCTTTCCTGTTAAATTAATTCTAGCGGCGTAAATGCAATAATGTGTCAATGAATAACAGTGATATATTAATATAGAGCTGTAAAAAATCAAGTTTAGAATACTACTTCTAATTATTCAGAACAAGAAGATGCCTTATAAAATGCACATATTTTATATAAAGTGCACATATTTTTTTACTGGAATGTAGGCACATTCCAGTAAAAAAATATGTGCACTTTCGGGAAAATCATCATTTTGTACCATTTATTTATATATTAGTGCCCACCTGCGGCTCTGCCCGCGTGGTAGGTATGTCGATGAAAATAACCTAATATGTATATCCAATCAATAAACTACATGGTTGTTTTACGTGAAACCATACTCCACACATCCATACATCCACACACGAACCACACAAACACATCTTTACAAATTTTCGCTTTTATAATATTCATAGGATTATTTTATCATTGAAAACACCCTTGCTCTAAAATCCCCGTTTAGCAGGTAATATTATTCTAACAATTATAAATCTAGTTTTAGTTTTTTATTCAAAACTTTTTTTATATTTTCGGCAAAGTACCCCAAAATTAGGTTAGCTAAGAAATCGGATGACCAATTACATCTTCCCCTTTCAAGTATGCGTTCGTCCATCAAATTTTCATACTTCACAAGTTTCCTGGCAGTTTTTGAAGCGTGAAAGATTCCTTTGTCCCTTCACGACTTGCACCTGTCACAACTCTGCTCTCAAACGATATCATCTCAAAGGTAATTTTTATGCAAACGACAATGAAAACTTCGAGTTGATGGCATTGTAGACGGGTTTGTTTTTCTTTGTAAATAACTTTTGCAGTTACAAATGAGAGTTCCGATTTATTTTATGCCTGCGTACGTATACTGCGTACGTATATTGGAGAAGAGTTCTTCTAAATAAATTTCTTACAATAAAATAAGTCTATAGAATTTAATGGCTATTTCAACAACTTTTTTTCATATTTTACCCATCTTTGGGAGATATTTAACTTGAATCTAATAAGAGTGTCAAAATATTCATTTATTACAATTTAATTATAACATAAAATTATTTTATTACTTAATAATTTATAATTAATTACTTAATCATACAGTAGAGGATAAAGTACCTATCCAACTAAGATAATTTTAGAACATGGTACCATAATAGCTTAAGTACGTATTAATTGCAAAGAAGAACTACGGACATTAAGAGCCGAGAGACGAATCAATACGAAGAAGTACCTTAGGGCAAATTATATAATTATTATTAGGTATCGGCTCATAGCTAATCGCTAGCCTGTGGGGGCTCTAGTAATAACTGATTAGTTAGCCCTTAGAAACACAACCAATTTATAGCTAGTCAATACTTGGTCAAGTGTCCCTTCCATCCTTCCAAGCTCTGTAAAGATCCAGTGTGTAATGAGCGTACCCTGATTCAGCGTTTATCATCACGACAGCTAATAGCTCTCCTCCTAGCTGAACTATCCGAGGATTTATGCAGCACGGAAAATAAATCTCTAATGAGCAAACCTAATTAGAGATTAAAAAAAAACTTAATGAAAAAGTTACCGGCGAAATGAAGATCAATAGGACGATTTTCAATAGGTGGAGATTTTTAACACATTTTCTGTCTTAATTTAAATTGATACTAGCAGCTACATGGTATGTAAAATTTTATCAAAATCGTTCTCGTTATTTTTGCTCGAAAGAGAAACAACCATCATTACATTCTCACTACCTTAGGCTGACTCCACATTTGGTCTGCGCGATTGTTGATAGCCAGTGACCGGTGGATGACAATCGCGCAGCACGCGCACGTGTATGTGTGTATGACGTGTGTGCAGCCAGCGCGCCCACATGCCTGCCCGTCGTGCACGCCTAATATGTCGGGGACGCCTTGCGCATTTATAATATTAATTCGAAGTATGATGACACTTCCGGAATGATTTGTTACGAGAAAGTTGTCAACTGAACAACTTTGTTATATCATTTTATAAATTAGCAAACTTCTAACGATATAATATAAGTAAGTAAGTTTAGGGTGATAATCACTCAAAGTTTGTCCAAAGACGGATTTGTGCAATTAAACACCTGAACTCTCTTGTCAAATGTTTGTTTGACAGTCAGATCCCTTGCGGATTATTCCGTGTTGTTGTTTACAATCTTCTTAGCGAAGTTTCAAGACCGTCCTCCATTTTTAACTTCCTAATGTATTAAACCCGAGTCACAGAGTTAATTCAAACTTTAATGTTTCTTTTTAGTATGATTGTCAAGTCAGAAAATAGGTTGTAGGCTATTTTATTAATTAACGTACCATAGGGGTGAAGCCATGGTTGGAAGCTAGTAGAAAGTATTTTTTTAAGTTAACAACTATTTACATATTTTGCCATGGAACCATTATTACAAAAATATTTCTTTGTCTCGAAAATAGCAAAATCTTCAATATGGGAATGTGATGTCTTATTGATCTCATCGCAATTAGTCCAACGGTCGCTGTATGACTGTATACCATACATACAAACATACAAAGTAACAAATATAAATTAATAAACGATGGCCGACGAATCAATGAATCGTTGATTCGCTCTGACAACTGAGACAACTCACATATCTGTCGATCGATCGTTTTGTTATCTTTATAATTTGAAATCAGTAATAAATATTAGCTTCGATTCGAAGAAACAATATTGTTTATTAGTTACGTGCCTTCTTAATAAAATCAGATTGTTAGATTTTTATGAACCGCATTCCTGTTAGAGCAGGACTAACAGAAAATACGCAAGACCAAGACATATCGTAGAAAGGGCACAGATGCGTCGCGGTTAAAGTATATGAAAATGACAGGGCACGGACAAGACGCTTCGATGACTGCGCCCTATTCAAAAATATAAAGACGAGGCGGGACGCATCCGTTGTACTAAAAATATCGATAAAATATATATTCAGTTCATTCTGCAACTTATAGGAGAGATAAATCACAGAGTCCCATTCTTTGTCACTTATTCAGATCAGGAAGTGTTATGGGGTTAAGGCCTTTGTGGTGTTAGTTTATGTGGTACTTTATGACACTATTCGAGGGACCACACGGCAATATATATTTTCACGGTCTCTTGTATTTTATGAAGTGAGTGAGGTACGTGACGAAAAATCAGCCGTATTCACGTTGTCAAAAATAGTCACATTACTTAGATTTTTATTTTAAACTAAAAATATGATATCCCTGTCTGGCTGTCTCTCTGGTATGCGATGATTAAAGAAAGTCAATCCACTTAATACCGAGGTCCATCCAAAAGCTTAGTCTAAAATACAATCAACAATCGCCAAATTGTGTGAACTCTTCAACACAGAGCGTGTTGAATCTCTAACGATGAACAATGTTAAGTGGAACTTTTGTGCTAGAACTATTAATATAAAAGCTGAAAGTTTCCCGGTTTGTGCTTATAATAGAGGTACAAAACGATTACTAAATATGATACTTGGATCGTGGTGGTGACTCACTCACTGGGCGCATCAGAATTATCAGCGCTGCGGTGCTTTGAGCGCTGCAGTATTGTGCTGAGATGCGTACCATTTCAGGCATTTTGAATAATATTTTAAAATAACTTAGTTTTAGACGCTTTGCAATGTGTTTTCTAATGCCAGAATAAATGATTTTTCTTTTCTTTTACTTTCTAGATTAAATGTCGTAAGTTTGGCGGCCACTGGCTCTTAAGCTATATGATGGGATTTTCTGAAACATCTAAAACTAGTTTTATGCCGCGGGTTTATCCGCGTTCGTGGTTCCATTTCCACTACTTTATCTTCTTTCGCGCAACCCATACATCTTTTCTTCGGTCGACGTAAAATATGGAGATGCGCAACTGCTTCTATGTCATGTTTATCATGTTTTATCTACATGAAGTTTCACAATACAAACGATAATAGAAAACACAAGTAACGTTAAGTATTCTCATATGTTACATCCCTGAGTTATCACCATCTTCTTTTCAACAACAAACTTCCGGCAACCATATAAACTTTCAAACAAATGCCATAAAAATGCGACGTTAGGAAAGTTTTGTAAACATAATCGAACTGTGTCAACTTTACTGCTTAAGTAATGCTTACTTTGGGGATCGTTTTGAGTTATTATGCTGATCTTATTTACTTAGGCACCTAAGTACTGTTTCGGATACTTACCCATTATTATCGCTTGAATGGTGGGTGCATGAAAGGAGCCTCCCCGAGTGACGTACACAACGATTCCCTACGTCCGGCGCACCCTGGGCAATTCGCGAGTTCTCCAAAGCGAATTGGCTAATCCTTTCACCACGATGGCAAGTCAAAATAAAATTTGACTCAGTCATCGACACGACGAAGAAGAAGAAGGAGAAGGAATCGCTGAGCGAAGTAACGAGCGAACAAAACAGGCCATTGACGCTTCGTTTTGACGTTCATGGCTTATTTTGTATGAATGACGCCGCGTAGCTAAGCACTTATTACGTAACGTTGCTTACGCAGGACATCACTCTAGGAACGTCTAGTTCAAGCACACACGCTACGTTTAGTATCGGCAATTTGGCGACTTTTGTCATCAAAAATATTGACTGTTTCGATCGAAACAATTCGGTTGCAGCGTCGGAAATACACGTTAAAAAGTATCGAGTGTGCTATGGCTCTAATATTTGGTACATTACATATTTAAGGCAAGATGCGTGTATTTATTGTCGCCAAAATCAGTTAAATGATTTATTTGTCCTTTAAGTTGGATTAAGACTGTTGCATTATTGAATTGAAATTTGACTGTTATACACCTCCTAAGTGTAACATAAAATAACATCCGTGTTGTTATATTATGTTATTCTATTGGTGGGTGGTCAATCGTGGCTATTTATTTCATATCGTGACCCTTTGTTTTAATTATCCTAAAAGAGTTGATAAAAGTTATTATCAAATAATAAATTTACATTATCTGCGGCAACAAGGAAACGGGTGTTCAAGGTCATGAATGGGACTCTTTAATTAAAATCGTGTTTGTTGCCTATCATCCATCTTCCACCTCCCATTATAAGATGGTCTCTGATATCCTCCGTCACTATTCACAAAAGAAACGACACACAAAACAACGTGACCTGCAGCGAAGGCCTTCTTGACTGGCCACGTTAGGCTACGTAATTAACTTTAGCCTCTTTTCGGCCCATTATAATAATATCTGTCGTAAACTTAAGGGTAGCTTGGCGTAGCAGTTTATTTTCGTAGAAGGGCACGTAGCGACCAGGCTACGTCGTAGGCTTTAGGACGGTTTAAACAAACACGATTTTAATTAAAGAGTCCCTATTCATGACCTTGAACACCCGTTTCTTTGTTGCCGCACAATAACACATCTATAATTTTCATGTCTGTGTGTTATTGACTTATTCTGCCAAAAGGTTTATCGAACACCTCGTTTCGTTAACTACCAAAGTTTCGTGTCACATCACATCATATTATACATAGAGCTATTCAACAATCTAAATGGTTTTTAATTGATAAACTCGGTCATACCGAATATGATACTAAAGATATTCTCGTTCACATAAAGGTATATTCGGTCGGCCCCTTAGTAAGTCACCAACGATGGGTGTCCGGTTTGGTGACAATGTACTGTTCTAAAGTGCACAGCGTGTAGCCAAGATAGTGTTTGCTTTTAAAGTATTGCTGCTAGTACTGCGGTGATACAGATTGATGATATGTCCGAGAAGAAACTCCTTCAGTTTTGTTTAGAAAAATGTATTTTTATTTTTACAACAACATCGAAATAAATAAATTAATATAGGTACACAACATACACACAACGACATCTAGTCCCAAACTAAGCAGAGCTTGTACTATGGGTACTAGAATAACTGATACTAATACATTTATACTTTTCACTTAGGCACACAAAGATTTGACTCGAGCGGATTACCCGCGACCTCAACAATGCTATGTATCTTGCTAGCAGTTATTTGACGTAAATTCATTATCAAACATGAAAAACTGTCAAGTTGACGAGACAATGAACAATCGCATGCTAAGTTGCAGTATCGCTTTTGAGCATTATGTTACAAAAAAATATATAAACGGTTGAATTGAGAACCCCCACCGTTTTGTTGCTCAGTTGCCTTTTTAACTGACGAGCAGTCGCCTGTAATGTAAGTTTTATCAAATAGAATGTTTAATTTCTAATTGAATCATTAAAGGCTGCGCAATGTAATGCTTTGTTCTTCCATACTGGTGTATTGTTCGAATCTACAACGTTACATTACCAGTATGGTCGCTACTTTAATTTTATTTATCAGAGGAATTCTTATACACTGAATATTACATTAATAATCTAATAAATACAGAGAACGACAACAATACCAATATTAATAGCAGTTAAGTGCCTTCTACTTTACTAAAATAGAAATCCAATAATCATTTTACTTCGAAGAATGATGAATTAAAAGCATTACGCCAGCGTACTTTCGCGTACCATACTTCGCCATACATAGCATGTATGTGTCGCTTCATCTCATTAAACAGAATGTAGGGCCGGAGCTCAATTTGTATGGAAATTGTGTGTACCCCCCTCACCTCACTCTGTAATTTGTGGGGAGAGCCTTATTGTTTACTGTGTTATTATTTGAGTTATGGGGAGTTTGAACTTAGTAAATTAAGGTTTTGAGTGAGCAGTGAAACTATCATTGACCTACAAACATTTGAGTAAAATGTTCTAATATTTAGTAAATAATAGCGGCCCTGTATTTAATACATGTTCCACTGTTGGGCTCGGGCCTCTTCCCGTGATGAGAAGGGTTAGGTCATAGTCCACCACGCTGGCCAAGTGCGGATTAGTAGACTTCACACACCCTCGAGTACTTTTTAGGCACTCACTTCACCGTTAGCGAGCGATAATTTATATGATAAATACACACATATCTTCGAAAAGACGAATCTTAACAATTTATTGAAAGAGGGGTGCAGGTAAATATACCATTTTATAAAATTTACGCACATTATTACATTCATCCATCTTCTCTCTTTGCCAGGATACAGGTGTAACATCATAATATACAGTGATTTATTCCGAGTTAAAAATACATTTAAAATACGCAACGAACTATGAGAGGTATTTTTCACGTTTATAATTTTGAATACCGGCTTAAACCCGCAAACGAGCATTTTAAAAACACATTCATTTAAGAAAATATGAACTATATTTTCGTTATTTATGGGGATATGCAAATTTGAAAGTGGGTCACAAATTTGCGTGGAACGAAACGTCAGTAGTTTATTGTGTATGGTGTGCATGCATATTTTGAATAAAAACATGCATCAATGAAAAAAATCTGCTGAATGATACATTGGTGCATTTGTTCAAAAGCGTATCGAATGGAACACATACAATCTATTCAAAGTATCGAATGGATTTCCATTTTCGATTTAAAACCGGTGTGAAATACTTTTTTTTACAAATCGGTAGTTGTATCTTTTACATTGATCGACTCATGCACAAAATACAGTGTGAAACATAAGATTTGTATGCAGATTGTTTGAATATTAATGATTGTTGTTCACCGGTAGAAAAATTCGCAATTTTTTTTTGCTAACATTGCTATGTCAAGCTATTTGCTGATTGTAAATAATGCTATAAAAAAATTGCATGTCTAATTAGTCGATCTTAATAAGTAAATATTTAAAATGTTAAAGGCAAATTAAATTACCATAAAATGCCAATTAACCAAATAAATTTACCTCTTGAATGAGATATTTTGTACAATAGGTTTACAATAATTGCATTCAAGTAATAAAAAACTAAAAATGCCATTAAGATAAAAAAAGCCTAATTAAGTAAGTTCACCAGATTTAACGTAGTTACAGTAGATTTAATGTACACCGCATGATCTGCTGAATTAAATTAAATATCTGCAAAATAACGCTATTGCAGATTTGCCACATAATACTATTGCGTTTTAAACTGTCATGTAATCATCATCACCTCCTAGGTCATGTTTCATGAAAAAGAAATAGTATGATGATATTAGCGACAAGCCTATTTCCTTTAAAATTGAGGCACTTCCCTCATACACTGTCAACCCCAGATTTACCCCCATGGGTAGTGGAATTGCCAAAAAATCTAACTCATTGTTAATTGATGTCGTGTTGGGAACCTATGTGCAGAATTTTACGCATTTTTCTTTAAAATTGCCAAACCTCCCATATAAAATTCCACTCCCTGATTAACCTAACAAAATACAATTATAAAACATATAGGTATTTTTTTTTTAAATAAGACCTCTAGCTACACAACTGTGTAAACTACATTCAATTCCATGCAGTCGTTTTTGCGTGATGCGCGTACGAACATAGTATACAGACAGTCAGATAAACTAAGGTTGAAGAAAATATGTTTTGGCTTTTACTGCTGTTCCTTTGCAAGATCCCTCGTATTGATTTTTCTATAATATTTTAACTATGAGAATTACAAATTACTAATAATACCCTTGGGCTGCTACATGTCGTCTACTACACTCAATTGCTATTTAAAGTGAGCTTTTCATGACTTCTGTCAATATTGCAAATCTGACGCATATAATGCTCACTTTTGTCTCTCTAAGTTTTTGATTGTATAAACAAGCATATACATAATTCATCTCGTCTTAATATACGAGCTGCAGGAATAAGGACCGTTGGTTAGTATACTGAAAGATAACATTTGATACTGATATAGTACGAGAGTAAATATTATAATGTCCTTTCGGTGACAACGAAAGTGATGGCAAGGTTACCCTGATAAGAAATATTCGTTAAAAACACGGTACTTTTCCTCGTTTTATAACAGTAAAACAGTAACGTAAATATTGATAAGAAAAAAATAATATCAGAGAATATCAATATTCATGCGTTGAAGTTTAACTT
The DNA here is from genome assembly GCA_905147285.1 of Hypena proboscidalis. Classification (NCBI taxonomy): domain Eukaryota; kingdom Metazoa; phylum Arthropoda; class Insecta; order Lepidoptera; family Erebidae; genus Hypena; species Hypena proboscidalis. Next base: position 1,772,454 of record LR990127.1, read on the forward strand.
TCTATATTTTTTAGAGATAGTACACTAACCCTGTATAATATTTTAGTAGGCCAATAAATACAAAAATCACTTACCGTTTTATTCAGGAGCCAGCTCGCCGGAAATATCAAAGGAATATACGTGATCATATACACCATGGACGTCCATGACACAGAGTTGTTGCTCACACCATAGTACCTCACTATAACGTCCATGATCACTGAGTACTGCGTCCATTGCATGGCGTTTGAAGCCGAATATATCACATACATGGCCAGTGTCACCCATCTTCTTTTCGTCACTTTGTATGTAACGATTTCTGCGTCCTCCTGAAGTGGCGTTACGAGGTCCTTTTGCGTCATTATATTTTTGAACTGATTTATAATGAGAAATATATGCTTTTGAAATAACTACCTACTTGCTTATATTTACAAACGTTGCTATACAAAGTTCACTTGATTTTAAATACACTCTTAAAAAAGTTTATAGAGTTAAAAGTTTTAAAGACACTTGATTCACTTAGCACTTGTTGGTCCCAAGATTCGTTGTAAATGTCATAAAATTATCTTGTTCACGTATCAGTCTTTTAACACTATGCTGGAACAAAAAATAAATAAATCAATTATTTAATCAACAACACAATATACATGTATAAAAACAACGAATTCAAATATGCACATAAATTATTTTACAATAATATTTTTGTTAAGTAAACATAAACATTTTAATTAATGTTTACTTAACAAAATTATCTCAATTGGATTTGGTTACTGATTCTGTACAAGCGGTTCAGGTTTTTGGTTAAGTAAAAATAAGGTTGTATATTGAAAAAGTTTTCATAAAAACTGCACACAAATCTGTTTTTTTTTTGTTGGGTGAATGGAAAAGTGATATAGCAGCAGACACTCTTGCCAGTGCACTATGATAAATTTGATGATTGCCGTACTAAAATGTTGAGGTCCAATAAAAAACCATTCTGAAGAAGCAGTGGTTATTTTTACACATTCCTCGACCACTTCGAAATATCTTTAACATATTTTTATTAACACATATTTTACGACATTTAAACTGTTGATAACAAATTAGAGCACGCAAGACGTCAATTTTGATTTAGTTCCACATACACACTGAATTGATTAAGATGACAAAAAACACACACATGACCATTTAGTGTCTTGTTGTTACAAATGCTACAAATAGCAATTTAAATCAGTTGGGTTATAGTTGTGCTGATAAAGTAGGAAGATATTGCAACTGCGTACTGCTTCTAACAATAATCCAGTGCCAATAATGTATAAACGTTAACTAAATAAAATATAATGTTAATTAGGCTATAATAGTACTACCTATTGTATATTGTATTTCTTGACCTAATAATAAATAATAAATATTTCACAACTCACACACAACGCCATCTAGACCCGAACTAAGCAGAGCTTGTACTATGGGTACTAGAATAACTGATACTAATACATATATACTTTTCTTTTGTAAATACATACTTATTATACATAGAAACACCCAGACTAAGACAAACCCCCATGTTCATGCACACAAAGATTTGTCTTAAGTGGGCATCGAACCCACGACCTCGGCGTCGAAGGCAGATACACTACCACTCCGCCATGCGGTCGGCAAGAAATAATAAAAAATAATAATAATAATAGTACTAACTGTCTAAAGTCAAGCTACTTTCAGCGACAACCCATTCCGGATCCAGAGCGTGCGAATGAATGAACTAATTGAATGGAAATATCGCCAAGTTAGCACCGCTTCATTAACTACAGGAACGACTTATCGCAACGGAGACACCTTCCTTTTAACTTTTAGATCAATGAGTCCGGAAAAAATGTTTTTGACAAAAACGGCATCAGAGAAAAATTTATTTCTCTGAATATTGGGTTTGGTTTCTAGTCTAACGCATTCAGATGAATATCGGTATTTGAAGTGACTTCAGCGACTGCCACTTCACCTCCACAGCTCAGTACGAGGCTCTTCGATACGCTACTCCTTGTAAGACTATTTGTCAGACTGTCTAGCTTCTGACTACCCCTTACGACTGCAATAGATGTTCAAATAGCAACTGCGGGACCAAGAGACTTAACGTGCTCTCCAAGGCTTGGAGGCAAACACGTTATGTTAAGATTCACCCATCCAACGGCTGACCGCGGTTACCATTTCTTAAACTGTAAAATCGGTTGGCCCGCGCGGCTTTGTCTTCGCCATGAGCTCCACTGGGAACAGAAAAATAAGTACAAAAATTTTACATATCGGATCTTTCATGTTTTTTTTTTTGCTGCGTTTAACCCCTAAACCATATAACCGGCTACGGCTATAGGTACTGCGCTAATATATATGTGCCGTACTAGAAAGTTTCACTTTGAACACAGTGCAAGCTACAATAAAGCAGATCGTCTGACATAGACACGGCTACCGATGAACCTATACATTGTCAGCATAAGCTGGACTCGCATCGCACGTAAAGTCTATACAACGCGAGACTACCTTATACTGGAACTAGTGGTAGCCGTTTGTACTGTTTAAATGCTCAAGAATCATAGATACTTTATTATTATAATTTTGACGGGAATTAACGCGAAACATGCATATTATTTACCTTTTGGCTATACGTTTCGGCAACGGGTTACACCGGCCGTTTTCTATAGCGTACTGAATCAGCAACTCTCCGCCTCCGTCAGTGATGTTGATGAATGTTCATCCACCCTCACTTTTTGATTTTTTGATGTAAAAATTATAATAATAATCATGCAACGCGATAGTTTAAAAGTTAATCATAGATACTTGTTTTCCTCACTACTCCACACGTGCAACCTAAATGCTGACTGTAAGCAAATTGCTGAATGTGAACACTTATTGCTGAGGTGTAACATATCAATTACGATATTGAAAACAACTGTCTTCAATTTATTCTTACTTGCAGCGGGATGTATGGCAAAATGTCGTAGTAACTAGTGATTGATTTAAGGTTTAAGCAGACGAACTGCATTCGGCAGTTGCGATGCAGTTTATTTTAGTGTCTGCAATAAAATTTGAAACTTTTGGCTCGGGTGATTAAAACTTGCATGTCGACTGCAATCAAGCTGTTGGTAAGCAGTTTCTTTACTGCCGCGCTAACAGCATTACAACTGCCAAATGCAGTTCATATGTCTAGAGCATCAGATTAAACAAATTCAGCCAAATTTTGTCCAATTTAGGAATCTAACCAGTGTGAACAATATGCAGTTGTATATTTTAGCCACTCGACCGCCGCGCCGTAATGGTCTTATTTTCATTATTCCAAACAAAAGCTATCCATACCAACGCAGTTCCATCATTAAGAGTATACAACATGTCATTATTGTAATTTATTGCATATTAAACAGGGTGGTTTCATTATGTAACCGTTTTAACTGTATGGCGTAATGTTCGCCTCCCCTTTCATATAACGGATGTTGATGAATGAAACAATGATACAATTGACCAGAAGATACGTTTCAAAAGGCCATAAAAATTTTTCACCAGTCCTACTAGATGATTCTTTGATATTGGGATATCCTACTTTAAGTTTTTAACTAGTTATAACATTATTACTATAAAGCCAAAAGTAACTCTGCCTGTGCTTAACGCTTTCACGCCTAAACGGGTGAACCGATTTTAATGAATTTTGGTATGAGGATATAATAGGGATAGTAAAGTTGAGGCCTGGAGAATGATATAGAGTAATTTTTATCAGAAGTGATTCTAATAGGCGCTTTGCCACAACTCAGTTATAAATTAGGGTTCAATATCAAATTGCATTGGAGTCAGAAAAGCGTAATGGTTCATTGAATTTGTAATTAAAATATCAAATGAAACCTGATTTCTACTAAAACAAGCTGCAGTACTCCATTATTTCATACAATCTAAATAAGACGGAAACACATGTTCAGTCAATTTATTTGGCATCAAGTTAATCGTGTCTAGGTGTAAGTGAAGTATGGTACGGTACACATTTGGTGTGATGTCATCGACCCATCATGAATCATGCCAACGAGCATCCATCGCGTTTTTAGTAACAGTACTTTAATAGAGTACACAAAAAATATGAACAACAAATCTATTGAATAATTCAGTTTGGCACGTGCAGGGCACTGCCCTCGTTATGAAAGAAAAAACAGTATCGCAAGGTCTTTGTAATTTAAAAAAGTGAGAATGGGATTTGATTTGAGAAAAGGCTGATTTAACTTCACTAAGCTTCAATTTCACAGATTCTGGATAAACCTTATTGGCATCATATATCACACATAAATCAAAGTGACCCAAATTACGCACGCTTGTAAAACAACACTGCTGTCACTTTTACTTTATGGGTCGGTCTAATCCGACACCTCAAACGGAGTCTTGGGTAAAATTCAAATAACAATGAAATTATTTCCAACGCATGAGTAGCCAAAGTTGAATAGCGTGTTTGAGATGGTATAAAAAAGATGGGCATTTAGGTCTTAATTCTATCGATACTAAAAATATATAAAAGAATTATCTAGGATGTAAGGTATCGCTGCACATTCCATCAAACTTGCACAAATAGTTAAATTTGCCGAAGGGGCAAACAGGTCAATTTGCCGGCAGTGCAAACAGGTCGTTTTGCCGGTCATCTACGTACTTATACGTATCATACGCTTCATCTTTCTTGTGCAAATTGTTTTATTTTACATTCAATTTGCACAAACAGCTTGTGGAAGTAAGATGGAGCCTGCAAACGGCATCAAACATCACCCGATTTTTTTTATGATATTGATAAATTAGAACAACCTTAATGTGTATCGTCTTCAGACAAGTACCCAACCACTTGTAGCAGAATAGCAGTTACAACAAACTTCAAAGAAAAACTTATTTTAGTAAAATTTACACAAATTAGTAACTGGTATCTGATCACCCCTCTTTTTCACAATAACTTTATGATGGTGCTTGCAGTGTTTTTTATTATAATTAACTTATCAGTAACAACTTGACAAAATTGAACGATTATAATATAAAACAGATCTCCATAACTATTCTATTCTACACACCACTTTATTTATAGACATAGTCCTTTCAAAGCACTGCATGTTCCGCATATCCCTGTTCCATGTATAATAAATAGCATAGCCTAGTCTAAAGAATAGTAAAATTAAGGTAGGCTGAGCAAAAACATAACCTGAAAATATTTACCGTAAAACTCTGAAAGTGGACTACAAAACTTCCACTCTTGTAAAAACACAACTGCTAGTAAAAACACTGTTTAAAACACAATTGCTAGTTTCACTACGTAATATCACTGAAATCACTTGATGTTTTCTTAAACCTAAACAGCTCGCTTCACGTACCGTTCAGAATAAACTACTCGTCTTCACTTTTTAATTTCGCGGCATCAGTCGTCTGCTCACAGCTTATTGGCTGTAAAAGATCACGCGTGTATCACTGTTATTAAATATAAACTTCCTTAATTAATATTTCTAAAATAGGAAATGTTTTCACCAGACTTTTTAGGTTATGTGTCGTGACAGGATCCGCGCATGCGTATGACGGTATAGAGGGGTGATGAAAGAATAATGTCTCGTCAATGGTTGGGGTTCAAAACAGGTTTTAATTTAATGAAGTTTTAATGGATGTTAGATGATGCTTAGAAGCAATAAATTTTTTTTTACCAATCAATGGGTCGCTAGAAATGTTAGGCATGCTTAGTATGGTTTGTTTTGTTTTTACTTCTTAGAACTGGAAGTAAGAATCGAACCACAGTATCGGAGTCAAGGTCAAATTCCAAAAATAGCCAGTCTCGTCAAATATTTTCTACTGCAGGTAGACATACATCTGCCGCGCTGTAGGTCTGTGTGTCAGCATATTTATAGCTGAGTCCACTAATTTATCAACACACAACATATTTAGGTTCGCATATTTTGGTGATTATAGTAATTAACAATTATATATAACCATCTGAAATAGTTCGAATAGTTAAGTAAGTGAAAATTTGGCTTGGAATATTTTATATTTAATTTTAAATTAATTGTTATACCATGCAATTGCCGATTTGGTAAATGAGTTACTGCGACAGGGTTCAATTAGTGTAAATATGATTTAATTCTGACTGTACTTACACTGTCCAAAGCAGGACCCTTTTAACAAACACCATAACATCTGATAGACGCACACTAATTGGAACTACGACCATGTCTTCTAAAAAGACACCATCCGTCCATAATCATAGGGTAGAAATTCCCATAAAAGTAGATCGGAGTGGGTCGTTAATAAAAATCATTCGATAAGTCGTCATTGATTCGTATTCAATGGAATTCATAACCTTGCTTCGTTTGGGTACCTATTGTTTTTTGTCAAACACTTTTCAATAAGTCGTTTGAGTTGTTGAATGACTAGATGGAATTTTAGTCAGTGGCATTTTTTTAAAGAAATACTATCTAATGTGTTTCATTAGAAAGTTTTAACAGTTTCGACAGTTTTGATTATATTTTATGTTTATATGGTGTTGATCTTCACGGAAATAGAGCTTTTCCGAACGAGCTCGAAGCAAATATCATCATTATTTCTGTTAATCATTGATATTATTCAATAAATTATTAGTATAGAGACACTTTTTCTTATTGAATCTTACAGATTGATTTTTAAACAAAAGTCGGAAATATAAAAGTGACATATTATTTTGATAAAAATTTGCGCGCCTAATCAAAAAGTCGTAGCAATATAAAGTATATGCAATACGAGTATTGCTCTGTAAGAAACTTAGGCAACCAATGAAGAATAATAGCTATTTTGTTCTGTTGGTGAACTCTTTATTATTATATTAACTGTTGAAGGTCTTTATCGAACAAAATAAATAAATACAAATTTTAAAAGATCTTTAAGCACTTTCCAACCTAAAAGTTAGAAAAGAAAGATAAATCGCCTTTAGATTAGTTTTCGATTAAACGTTTGGTAATAGCTTTTCCGACTCATTTGCAATTCATTCAGTAAATAGTCATGAAGATAATGTAGAATTGTAGATAAAAGCATGTCATCAGTGGCGTAGATACTAAGGGGCTAAAGCGGGCAGTGCCCCCGAGCCCCGAGCCCGGGGGCCCTGCAAACCATAATATTTAAAAGGTCAGCGCCTTCATCGCTTCTTGATTCTTGGTTGATAAACCCCTTCAACGATTAGACCCCATGTAATAAGGAGGTGAGCGTATCGCTATTCATCGGGCTTAATTCGAACTCTGAATTTCCTGACAGAAAAATCCCAAATAACACTTTGGCCCAACCTAGGCACCGAAGCCTGATTCGCGGTGAGAGGCCTCATACGCTAACCACTAGACCAACGAGACAATTATTCTAAGTCACAAAGTTCTTTACCACAATCAGAAGGTATCTATAGAAGAAAAATAGAGGGGTCCTATTGAAACAAAACAAATAAAACGTCCATTGAATAACTTACGAGCTTCTTTCAAGAGATCCCAAAACTAAAAGATAGAAAATCGCCTAAGAAAGATAAATCGTCTTCAGATTAGTTTTCGATTAAATGGGTTCGGTAAAAGCCCTTCCGACTCATTTGCAATTCGTTCAAAGCTTTAGTTTTAATCGTATTCTTGGTGTTGGAAACTGTTCGTACATTTTAGTTGGACTTTAGATGCCATAGACCTAGATAGAGGTGTCATATTTTAAGAATAGAGAAGTTTTTTCTAAATGAAACTAGGGGTTGCTTTCAGTGCTGGATTAGCAATTTAATAGTTTTTCAATAGCTTAGGACATCACGTCTTGAAGGTCACCAGAAGCAGCACCAGATTTGTTTTTGCATAGAAGATTACGCAATGTTTGAAAAGCCGCGTGTCCGATAGCAATATATGATTTTAATTATACATATTTCAGAAACCAGAGAGGTTTGTAACAAACTCACCGTCAATTACAAAATAATCAATCGTTTTCCATTTTCAATTAATTAGAATTTACAGTAAGATTCATAACATAGGTTTTAGTGTATATTAGATCTGCTTTGCTTGAGACTAAAATGACGTTGTGTAAAAGTTTTTTGATGTTTATATATTTATATTATAGTATTACATAGTACTTGGAGAGAAGCCAGGTTGGGTCACTAGTTGTAGAGATAAATAGGTACAAAGTTGTCAACATACTAATGAACTTTACTGTACTCCAGCTAAACCAGATTTCAACCTATGCTGTAAATCCGTGCTACAATATTCAGCGTCCGTCCGTCTTGCAATCTGCGGACGTCCGCAAACACGACTCTTCAATGATGTGCTCGACGGAATCTGTTCAAAGTGGAACATGTATCTTGCAGGTAAAGGTTTGGTTGATATTGGTTTGTAGATAACGGGCCGAGAACTTTTGTTGTATTTGTGTTTGTGTAACATCAGACTAATAGAATCTTGACCCAATTTCGTTAGGGCAACTATTAATTTGTTTAACTTGACACTTATGCTTTTAAAATGGGAGTTAAATGCATTTAGAAATTAGTTGTCAAGATAATTTCGCATTTTTTCTATTTAAGTTGATATTAATAAAGTACTGTTGTAAAGCCGTCCTACAATATTCAGCGTCCGTTTGTCTTCCAATCTGCGGACGTTCGCAAACACGGTTCTTCAATGATCTGCGCAACGGAATCTGTTCAAAGTGGAACGTGTGTCTTGTAGGTGAAGGTTTGTAACATATACATAGATAACGTTCTGAGAACTTAAGTCTATTTGTTGGATTTCTGTGTACTTAAGTACCTTTCTAAGTAAAGGATTATCGTAATTTGCCCAGCCTTTATTACAATGTGGTCGGCTTCTAGTCTAACTAATTCAACTGAATAACGATATTTAAGGTGGAACAATTGCCATCAAACCTTCACAACTCAGTACGAGGTTTTACGATGCTCTTTCTTCTTTAGTTGTTCAAACTTTTGGCTATCTCTTACGACTGGCAACGGGAGCCGACGACGAAGTATACCAGGCTTTGAAAACCTTTTTCCATGTTTCATTGTCTGTATCTAACGAAAGGTATGTACGTATTACAAGTACATACATGGTGCCTTACGAGGTAATACATTTTACATAACGAACAGTGAGCTATCTCCTAGATAACGTTATCTATGTGTTTTCCTTGAATAAAATTTCCCTTAAGTGTAATTGCTAAGTACGAAAAATGCTTATAACGCTTCGAAGAAATAAGTACTTCAAGTAATCTTATCTGATCAATGTATTATTAGGCCTGATTTTTTTGATGAATAACTGGTATTTGAAAAAATCTATTCGACAAATATCAACATTTTAACTTTCCGACAGCGAGTGATCAAATAGTTACGTTTTTGATCACAAACCCGATTGTACCAAAAACCTGCGACAGTATACTTTTGTATAATTGGCTACCCTTCACCCTCCTTCACAGATATTGGCCACAGTTTTTGCCACATCCTATTAAACTTCCGGATTTCAGCTGATTTTCTGTAGTTATTTTATTTCTTTGTACGGTTATTAAGATGTCTGCAACGACACAACGCCAAACGGAAAAACATTTATCTAATAGGCATTGGGTACTTTACTGTAAATAAAAATAAGACCAATGAAATCCATAAACACAACTAAAATAAAATACAAGAAAGCTAATTAACCAAAGTTGAATAGCATAATTACATTACATATAAGTATTGTCATATATAAATGTATTATTTCTGAATTGTACTTGTATATTTGTCTTACTCATAGTGCTCTAGGAGACAAGTTTTTCCCTAAGCGTGCACAGGAAGGAACAATTATTATTATTTTCTAACTTTAGGAAGTTGCAAAGACTCGTAGTCTTAAATCAATATTTTAGCTGCATGCCAGAAATACAACATTACTTTATTTTCTGTGACCTCATGCAGTGAAGATGTGTAATACTATAAGTTTGATTATTAAATTAAGTTTATAGTTCAGTCACTAGTTGCTATATATTTGCACACGCAAGATTCTAAGCTCAATTCAAAGATGCAAAAGGTTCAAGATTCAAATCATTATTTTTTATAGGCCCCAGGGCGCAGGAAGGGTACGCAATCGTTTCGAAGAGGAGAGAGTGAGAGTTTAGGCTTAGTACAGATATAATAAAATCGTGGGTTACGGGGGCCATTGCACCCTTTGGATTCTTCTCTGGATCTTAGATCTGGATCCGCGCCTTATAGACCAGCAATGATTCAAGACACAAAAAACCCCGAACGCAGAAATCAATAAATAATAACATTACTACTCATTAAACTGTAAAGACATTTGACCTTGAAAGAATAAGATATGTAAGAGAATGATAACGAAAGTTAGGCAAAACATAGAAATCCAAAACCAAAACATTAAATTCAGAGGACGGGCAGATCAATTAAACTATAGTAACCATGTTTCACAAAAAAAAAATGTATTTCAGAAAAAACTTCGGACAAGACTAAAAAAGAAACAGTAAAAATCTCAGGGGACACCTTGACCCAACAAATGGACCACAATAAAAGTAAAATAGTCGATAAAATAGCCTAGATTACCTGATAAAATAAATTTATATTTTGTATTTATTTTCATTTTCTCAAAAATAAACCTATTTCTATCAAACGTTTCATTATATGTTTTTAAACTTTCGCGATTCAAAAATTTTATTATATAATTTTATTTTATTTAAAAATGTGACGATCAAGTGAGGGTAGTGGACAATATCCGCGCTTCACGGAGACGACGCTGAGCTTCACCAGTCGGCTCGTGACCAAGAATGATGCAAGTCATTCGAAACGTCGAGCATAGGTATTTATTTACCTTTGTAATAATTACGCGATTCAGACCCGTTGTCTAATTTTTGAAAAACGTTTCATTTTCAGAATTTAGATTCTCAGAATACATTATAAACCTAAAACCATTTTAGTATGATAGAGCACTTTATATTATAATACTTCACGCACACATACTTAAATAATCTTACACATATACATCTATCTACATCTCTGCATCACCCAAAGGTTGACTGGTAGAGAATACTTTTAGTATTAAGTCCGCCTTTGTACATTTTAGTGCATAAAGTTTAAATAAATAAATAAGGCATCACGTTTCTTACAAGTAGTTTGCTCAGAAGAAAACAAGGGCTAGGTAATGAATGTAATCGAAAACAGCTCTCGAACGATTACTTTGAATAAGATTACTTGTGTCCGGTCACAATATATGATTATATTAGCGTAACATAATCATATTTTGTTTATTGGGTTTCAATATGTATTAACTTTCACTGATTCTTGTCTAGCCCCTTAGGCTCGTTTTGCCACTTTTTATCACATTCACATTCGACTATGACGTAGTTATCAACATAAACAAAAGAAATTAACATTTCTATGCGACTGCGACGAACTACGTCATTGTCGAATTGAAATGTCAAAAGTGGTAAGCCGAGCTTGGGAATGAGATTAAGGTTATTAGTGGTTATTAAGATGCATACAAATCCAATAAAAATAAAAAAGGTCTATATTAATTGGTATTGCATAACACCAATATGAATATGATAATAAAAAATAGTAAACAAACTTAAATATACGGATCACTTCTAAGTCTGATAATGATTGATACAAAAAATGTCTTGAGATCTTAAGTCACTCTGTACTACTTGAAAATGCAAATGCGATATGTATTGCTACAAATGCATAATCGGAAAAAAAATTAACAAAAAAATCTTTTTTTGGTTATTAAGGTTTTGTAAAGTCGGTATTTTTATACAATATTGGTAGCTTTTAAAATCTCTATAACCTGAATCTAAAGCAAGCATAACATGTAGATTTGTCAGTCTATATTGTCAATGAATCAGGGTAATGACCTAAGATCTAGATCACAGCATCACCTAACGATATCTGCGGCTGAAATTATACTTATCTTTTCCTTGACATGAAAAATATACCGCAGTATAAATAAATCAAGTCAGTCTAGTACTGATTCGTTTGGTATTTGTCATACAGAGAGTGATAAAGACTAATTAATCGACTGAGTCAGAATTTACCAATTGTATATCTTTCTCAGACAATGCATTAGCAAAAATTAACACTGCAGCATTACATCTTGGCTAATTTTCTCACATTTGGTTAGACAGATGTGTATAAACACCCATATTTATTTCTTAAGATCCCTGTTTAACGACCACGAGCCTATTGCCATCCACCGGTTTGTTTGAAGCATTTGTTTGATTGAGACTGAGGATTTTTCTCATGAAATGAACCTGAAACTTTATGATCAAAATTCACTTGCATGATAACTACTGCACCAAGTAAGGGAGTCTGCTGGCGGTAAAACGTCTTATGTGTATGTTAAATTATTTCCTTATTTATTCAAAACGTCAGTTCAGCAAAACATGCAAACCAAACATTTATATAATTACCTAATTGACGCTGCACTTTAAATCCCACGCGTTCAAAAAATTAACATGATAGACATTATTACATACGTTCAAGTGCTACAATTTTCTCTCTGAGCCGCCAGATGTCGCGGCAGGCGTTGTTCACATATTAGAATGTACTTTCATCTTTCATTCATCTCTCCGCTGTGGTGACCACAATGTGCGATTTAACTGCAGACATTATGTACAATTTCTCGAAAGAAAATGATCAAATTAAGTCATTACCAGTAATAGTTTATGATGCATTTACTAGGCCAAGATATAATGTCTACTTGCGGTCTGATTTACTTTTTAATTGTGTTTCTAGTTCTGTAAACTACGACTGCTTTACAATCCATTCATAATTTTTTATTAAAAATAATGATGCAAGCATAAAATTATCAGTTGACGGTCACTAGCTTAAAGTATTTTTGTGTTCCACATCCAAGGCTGCAAAAGTCCTGCAAAAAAAAACCCTTAGACAATTTGGTACCTGTTAGATTATTTCAATTTTCCACTTTATAATCCTGAACTATATTAAAGTTAACTAAAGGTATTATAATTTATTGCAACAATTTAGTTTTAAAAATCGTTCAGACCCTGGATTGGCTGGTAAAGGAGCAAAAAAAGGCAATACTGTGTTTTTTTTAATAATTGCAGAAAACAATAACTTGAGGCGACTTATTTTACTTCCATTAATTACAAATTGATGAATTTATAACGAATTAATTTAAAACAATTTATTTATATTGAAACTAATATTGCAACAATTTATAAACGAGCAAAAAAATTGTATTCATCATTTAATAGTGAGACTGTCCTTCCTTTTAGCAAACAAAGACAAAGATTACTCTCATAATCCCATTTTGAAAGACAATTAGAAAACATTATTCAAACAAACAATTCACATATAATTATTTCATTTAGCACTCACGACGCAATTATTTGTTGAATAAAAGTGATTTCTCAGCCGGTTGGTCACACTACTCGCTCGCGGCGACTCGTGATAAGCGAGTGCCGACGAAGTCATCCGCGCCCGCGCATCGGCCTAGCGCGCCCGCGTCACCTCGAACAGTGCCTACCCGCCAAAAACAGCCTTACCGACACGTGATAAAGATGAAATTACAACGAAACAAGTGATAAAGAAAAATCTGCAAATCTTAGTGAGTGAACTAAATTATCGTGAGATTTGTGAGTGAGTGCGTGTTCAAAATTACTTTTTTAAGGTAAGCTTTCTTTTAGTCAGCTAATTAATATGACATTTTATTTACTAACTGCCTAAATTATTATTATCTAGCTAAAGTAATAAATGTACGAATATAATTAATTTGTGGCAAATAAATTAGCTCTCAAATACTTTAAAAGTGCAATACTCTAAATTTGGTTACATAACAGCGCGGGCTAAAATTAATAGTAATTAAAATTATTGTTCATCTTAATACGCGGATTTCTCTCTGTGGAGATAGGTAGAGAGTGCAAATTCCATTTTCAGTGAGCAGGTTCACAACACAATTTACTACGCTTCTACAAAGTTATAAAATATTTGATAGAACGCTTACTAATTATTTAATTCTAATAATTTTGATGACAATCTAGACTTATCCCAATAGGAAAGCGGTTTCTCTATTTGTATTAATAAAGTACAGCAAGTAGCTCCTTTTTGCTACATTTACACTGTCAATCTTATCATAACATGTCATGCATATCAGTAAGGATTAAATTTAATAACACTTTTCTTCGATACACAGTCAATTTGGGCGCAGTCGTCATTTTAGCACTTACACCCTTGGAATTTTAAATGGATAGATTTTCTAAGATAATATAGCCATTTTACATTATACCATTAAATAAATAAATAAAATAAATAAACAAAATTCATTTATTAAAATACATTGGTCAAATACATAAGCGATAACAACATTTAATATTATTGTATATACATAAGTGTATATATAAACAATTTGGTGCCTGAACTAGGTAATCCTGTGTTTCAGGAAACATCAGCTAGTTAAACATCAGCTAATTAATTCAGTGTTATGAAGATTAGCTAAAGACGCTAAAGTTTAATTACGCAAAATTAAATATCATTGCTTTACAATAAAATGAGTAACTGCATTATTTAATGTTGAGAAAAGTAAATAAGTGTGTAAGAATTCAACCACGTGACGTTCCTTCATCACAGCTAACCCTTATAGGAAAAGGTATAGGTAAATACCCTAAATTTAGCGCACACATTGGATAATTTGCTTTATTTGAGTTGGAAGACGTAGAGATTGACACACTGTAAAAATAATCCACATAATTTAAATAAGACTTAACTTTTTTACCTTCTTTTTTATGATGTATCTTTATCAATGTTATCAGTCCAAACAATGCGTCTGTTTGTCTAGTAAACTCGTTTCAAGTTTATAACCAAGGCAATATAGAGTTGACGCAACAAAACAATTTTCAGAAATACTGTGATAATGTGAATAGATAATATGAAAATATTGATAAATATTATGTAATGCATTACTCTGACTGTCTCGTCGATCTATTGATTAGCGTATGCAACTGATGATTGTGAGATATCGGTTCGATTCCTGCGTAAAACTTTGTGACTCTCCGTCGAGTTAGTATAGTAGCACGTGGTCTGGAATAAATTAGCAATATTACAATTGATATTTAGTAGTCTATATTATATCTTTTTAATTTAGGTGGTTTGCACCTCTGCCTAACTCGTCAAGAGGAAAAAAAGCGTGATGTTATTTGTTACAAAGATATGCAAAACAAACAACAATACTAGAACGGCACTTGAAAACTGGACACCAGTTCCAAAAGTCAGGCGACACTTTCAACCGAACGTTTATTTCGAGCAAACAAATATTCTGTTTCGAGCTGTTTGTTTTAAAGACAAACTTTCAAGCACTTTTACGGTATATTTTAAAGGCAAGGTATCGGAGAGAAAT
Source organism: Hypena proboscidalis (assembly GCA_905147285.1). Classification (NCBI taxonomy): domain Eukaryota; kingdom Metazoa; phylum Arthropoda; class Insecta; order Lepidoptera; family Erebidae; genus Hypena; species Hypena proboscidalis. Next base: position 1,787,744 of record LR990127.1, read on the forward strand.
ATCGAGGTACACTTTTTCAATAGATCTGCACTGAAACAAAAACAGTCCAATATTTACGCTCCCTGTATTTTAGATTTGCGTGGCTACTAAGATTTTCAGTGTCATTTCTGGTTAGAAAAGATAAGACGCAGTAAGACATTACATTATATAAATTGACTCAGATCGAAAATCCAAAGTCCTTCATTTGATTGACGTAGAGATAAAATAAAAATTTTTTTCGTACATAAAACTGCATATCATGTAATTAATTTGCAAGTCACAAATAATCTCCTTATTTTCTTTTATTTATTTATCTTATAAGTAAGCTAGCTATGAAACCAGCCAGCTCAACAAATTTACTCCTCGTCAATATTGACACAATGACACGATGACGTGAAAATTGTAAGTTCTTTATAAATAAATAGCATCACTCGCCTTTTTGTCTTAATGACATACGTGATGCTATCTCGTTAACGAATTCTGCAGTCGCGAAAGTTAAGTAAAAAAAACATTTAGTAGACCTCCATGTGATTTATGTTGCTCAAGAAACGTGTTGGAATCTTTTACGTTTTGGGTTTACGTTTACGTGATGGTGCAAATTTTTGCTTTGTATTCAGTACCGAGATAGTTTCAGATGTAGATTTCTTTTTGAAGTGAAATTCTTGTTGTTTTGTTTATGAATGCTTATACAGTTTATAGGTGTAGCCACAGGGGCGTATTTAAAAATTCTGCGCCCTGGGCCAGCAGGGCTCGGCGCAACTACCTAAGAGACTTGAAAAAAAAAAAAAAATAAGCAGGGAGTTGTGATTGATTGATTGTTGATTTTGGATGATAACGAATAAAGGAATAAAAAGCGTTAATTATAACAAATAAACAACATTTATTATAAACACACTGTCATAATCGACAGATTTTGTCAATGCCGCTTCTATATTTAAAATAGCCAAGCTATTTACACGTTCTTCACTCAAACGAGAACGAAGATAATTTTTTATTCGTTTTAATGCGGCGAATGAGCGCTCCGCACTGCAATTCGTCACCGCCGGACACAAAAAAATACCTAACGCAATTGCAATGTATGGAAAAGCGTCCTCTAAGTTTTTGTCCTTAAAAAATGAGTAAAGTTGCCTTACGCTCATTTTGTTTTTATTTGAATGCAAAAAAAGATTTAAGAGCACGCATTCATCTAAAAGATCTTCTGCTAGATCGATTGGGTACGCATCTAGTAGTTTTGAAGCACTAATTCTGATTTCCGCTTCAGTCTTATTGCTTAATTGCCCAAAAAATGCAAAGTAGGCGGTTATACTATCATAGGCAGTTTTACGTCTCCTTAACTCGCCTAATAATTGGTCGCAAATTGGATAGAAGGTATTGACCCTGAAATGGTCGCGACCATGTAATACCACTTCTCCCTCGCGGCACTCGTCGTCTCGCTTTTTACGCTTTAGTAATCTCTTCTCAAGGTAGTCCTGGGAGCATTTTTTTTTGCAGACTCTTCAAAACTGTTAAAATATTGCCTTTGTTTTTCTCATAAAGTTGAGAAACGACCTCTACGTCCGAGTCAACTCCTTGAAGAGTTTTGGAAACAATGTTAAGTTGTTTTAATAATAATCTCCAAAATTCAGACAATATGGCCGTTTCAAAACGTTTAATAGGCCTGCAGCCTCATTTTTGACTAAGGCCTTTTGGTGGCCAGCGTAGCTTTTAACTGCTTCAAGAGCTGCTAAAATTTCAGTCCAATTCCTATTGAGGCTGGTACAAGCATCGTCCCTTGCTGACCACCGGGTCAGGGACAAAGATTTTACTGTGACATTATCAGCCTTAACCAAAAATGAGTGCAGAATTTTTGCACGCTCTGTTGATGCAGTGAAAAATACGTATATATTTTGGAGAAGCCCAAAAAACTTTGTGGCCTCTAGGCAACATTCAGCGGCTGATGAACCGATCAAATTCAGAGAATGTGCAGCGCAAGGTACGAATGTTGCATACGGACATTTCTGTTTAATTTTTGCTTGTAGGCCATTATACTAACCAGACATGTTACTAGCATTGTCATAGGATTGACCTCTACAATTTTTTATGTCAATATTATGTGAGTCAAAGGTCTCCATGATGGGGAGTAACATATCTTCTGCTTTGTGGCCAGTGTTAGGCAAAAAGCAAAGAAATCTCTCCACTGGTTCTGCATTATCTCGAACATATCTTAAAATTAAAGATAGCTGATCGATGTGTGTAATATCAGGAGTAGAATCTACACTAAAAGAAAAATATTTAGCTTTTTAAGTTCTTGTATTATCGTTGATGTAACTTTTGCTGCCATAATTTTAATGATTTTTTCGTAGGTTGCAAAAGACAAATATGTATGAGGTATTGCCTTTCCCAGGATTACCGAATTTTTTTATGTGTTTTGCCAAAAACGGATCAAACTCAGAAATTGCTTCTAATAGCATCATAAAATTTCCGTTATTTGTGGATCCAAATGTATCTGTCCTGCCACGAAACGAAAGCCCACGCGTAGCTAGGGATTTTACAGCCACAACTACTCGTAGCATCACATTACGGCAGTATTTTTTCTCATCTTCTATCTGCTCATACAATTTGAAATCAATTCTGGCTTCAACTTGTCCGCGGTTTTTCATTTTCAAAACGCAATTTTTGTGGCTCAAACTAGCTTCATGTTTATGAAATCTGTCATGTGCATGTTTCCAATCACTGAAGCCTTGTGCCGAAGCAAGTGGACTTTTCCGCTATCAAAAAGACGACATGGTCCACAAAATACAGATCCTAAGGACTCGCGCGCTGTAATTCGCCGGTTATGCCTACATTACCTACTCTGTGGACATACCGCTGCTGCTGCCTGCTGCTCGTACCGTCGGGTACCTACGCGCCGCCTGTTATATTAGCCAAGCCAGCCGAGTTTACTACGCGCTGTAGGCATAAAAATATTCTAGGTAGGTACGTCGCGCAACTTTCCATAGAGAATTAGCGGTATGGGCATGCTTTTGTTCACGAAATCACGACGACTGATACTGTTTGTACGTACCTAATACAACTGCTCCGCGTTTTAATGTCTAACAAACTTAAAACCAAATGAGTTGTCAGTTTTGTTAAATGGGTAGGATTTTTTAATTTCTTCACCTAGGTAATTAAAAAAAACTTAACGAAAAAAAAATCGAGCGGCGCCTCGCGGCGCCCCTCGTTGCCTGGCGCCCTGGGCCATGGCCCACTTGGCCCTAGGGTAAATACGCCCCTGTGTAGCCATAATAATATACTCAACCTGATGTATTAATAGGTATTTGACTACGGTGTAACTTCAACTGAAGAATTAAAACTTAAACTATTGTTTGTATTTACATTAATTTATATTTACCATCGTAATTGGCTAGCCAGTTTCTTATACCTCAGTCAATAAAACCTTGGAGTCATAATGTCAGGTTTAAATTATTGTATAGTTGAAACGCAATATTGAAGTATATGGATGACGTTTCTCACATAAATGAACTCAACCGATCTATAACGGTTGAGTGGACTGTTACATAAGAACATACTATCTATAGTCTTTACTACGTTTAGAATTTAGATCTCCTGTAGAGTTGGTACTAGCACAAACAATAATATATCTTTATTCCCTATGGTACTTACAACTTCACCGACATCACTGGTGTTATAGAGACTATTATTAATATAATTTCGTGTTCGATAAGCGTTGTTTTCATTTGTAATATTTCAAAGAAAATTATAGCTTTGCTATGCCTTTTTATACCTATGACGCTGGCACAAAAAGTGTTGACAAATTTCTAGTCGAGTCTATTCGTACGCTGCTAGCAGCGCACGAATCCATGGCTGTATTAGCAAAGCATCTGGGGGTGCAGGTTCGAATCCTGCTGGAATCTTAATTTTTTAAATTTAATATCATATAAAATCATTATCACTGTCTGACATAAGCCATCATTATTATCTAAATAAATAAATAACACCAAACCTACATGTTATTGTTTATTTGTTTATCTTTTAGCAACAATCATCTTGTTGTGAAATCATAAATCAATATGAGTATTAGAAAATTACAAACAATCAAACCCTGCTAATGGCTATTCAAAAACAATCGTTTGTAACAAATCAAAACGGACAATCATATAATTATTATAACGCCTATATTACCCAGAAAGATGTGGTAAATGTGCACAACACCCACACTTCCCCCGTTAGCTCTCATGTGAAAGAGGATGAGCCTATCGTTGTCAGGCACAATTCTGTGCTGCTATTGGGAATATCCTGACGATGAAAACTGCGATGCGACGTCGCATCGTAAAAATCTGCGAGCTCGCGCGACGCATCGCGAGAACTTGCGAATTGATTTGCATAAATTCGCATCGTCAATTCTATACTTTCAGTTCGGTCACTTTTGCCGCATGAAATCGCATTGCAGCAATTTGCGTCTTAGTTTTTTGCGTTGCGAATTTGCATCGCACCGATTCGCAGTTTTGTGTACAAGCCCTTACACTTTTCTCCGACCCAATTCGAGACTCAAAAATAAAATAAATAAATGTATGATTTGATTATAATAGGACCATAATATAACCATGCATTTACAAAAAGTGAATAAGTTAATGAATCTGTAGTGGTTAAATCGCTCTGGGCAAATTAAATCTAAAACAATGATGAAAATATAAAGGAAGAACCAATTAAGTTGCGTAAAGTGATCCTAAAACTATAGACTCTGACCTTTTTTCTGCTGACTCTGAATTTTCTTTGGCATTTATGAGGTTGCTCGGTATTTCGATTCGAAACGAATATCAATTAATTCTGTTGATTCATCTTAGAACTAAAATCTGACTTTTATTTATGAACCGACTTCAAAAAAATGGAGGATTCACCCAAATTGCAACAACTGTAAAGAACAATTATAATATAAATCGGGTTACCTACCTTTTTCTATTTGAAGGACCCACGGAAAGGCCCTCCCCGACGCCAGTCATCGATATCCTGCAACCTTAAGATACATTGCGTTGTAACAGTGTAGTACGTAGATCGATGTCCATAAACTGATACGACGCAATGTAAGAATTTCAAAATCGCGCAGTATCCGCGACTATCACGGATGACGCGACGGGGTCAAGTCTCGAAATATTTGCCGACAATAAGCTTCTTCATCGCCCAACGATAATATCATAATCTGTATAATTTCCAACTTCACATTAACCACACTATTGCCTTTTAATTGTTAGTAGTTTTTAATGTTTTCGAATTAAGAAAACATTAGTGATCAAAGTGCCGCGCGGTATTTAAGATTACCCTTTACCCTTTGCGACTATACAGGTTGGAAGGCACATAGCATAAAAAATTACTAAACATTTTTTTCCGAAAAAATAATGATCTCAATGTTTAATTTGTGTTACACAATGTTAACACGGGGGCCGTTAAACCAAAATTGAAAGATTGCATTTTGGATAGGTGTCTTTACTCTTTTGACGAATTGTTAATACATTTTTTAATCCTAATGTGAATTTCTTCATTTAATTTATTGTTTATTTTTTAATTATATTTTTATTTTTATTTCACTATTTTATATTATTATTTCATTGTTAATATCTTTAGGTATGTAATGATTTCAAACACAATGTAAATTGTGTATGAATAAATGACTATGACTATGAATTTGTTAAAAAACTTTTTTTTTGTAAGATTTTTTCAACCGTTGAAAATGAACACATAACATGTCTTATATCTGTGGTTGAAATAAATGTCGCTATATTGCATTAACCCTGTATACCAATTACGATTAAATAGGTGTACCCATAACTGTAAGACAAGAAAACAATCTACCAGAGATGAGCTGCAGCAGAACTATTACTATCACGTGACTCATGTAGTAAAGTGCTATTTACGGTAATACTTCTTGTATTGTGAGAACCATTATCTAGACGACGGAACAATACCATTCTTCCATACAATACCTGTGTTAATTTGATTTATTTTCACGTTTGTCGTTCAACGAGACAACAATGGCTGTTTATGATTGGCTAAATATAATGACGCATATGCCATCGACACGACGAATGAGGCAAAAAATTAATACGATTATGTAAAAATTTTAATATCTAGAGGAATGCTGCCAAAACTGTTATTTGGAATCAATAGCAGCACGGAGTTGAGTGTGAATGGCGATAGGCTCAACCAAACAAAGGCAAGGTGAACTGTGGGTGTTACACACCTTGCCCTCACCACACCCTTCTGGCAAATAAATGCGTGATGTTATTATATGAATAGAACCTTTTCATAATATATATACACACATCAACATTGCCTAGGGATATTTCATTTTTACATTATTATAATTATGAAATTCTGTAAATATTTTGTTAAAACAATTTTAAAATAATATGAAATTTAAGTTTATATTATGGTTTATACTTGCAATACATAAAAAGAGATGCATCAAAGATTTTAAATTTATTTTTTTGTGATTTTATTTTTGGGTATAATTTTAACTTTGTACATAACGGATTTTATGTAGGAAATTATGAAAATTAAAGTCATATAATAACAAAAAACGGCATTTAATTAAAGTTAATAATCAGTATTTCCTCCCCTAACATTAATTAGAGTTCACAAGACAAGGTAAAAAAACCGGCCAAGTGCGTGTCGGGCCACGCGCAGTAGGGTTCCGTAGAAAAATATTTTTAATTTTACTTTTTAACTAAATGGCGTCCTTCAGAAAGGAAATGTTTGTAGTACACGAAACCAGCTAGCACGTATGACGAGATGTATGAATGTTGAGGAAGCGAAAGAAGTATGTAAGGAGCGAAGCACATGGCGTTCCATCGTCTCTGCCTACCCCCGTGGGATAAAGGCGTGATTTTATATATGTATTATGTATGTTTATTTATGTTTCAAGAATTTTGAACGAAATATTCTGAGTAACTGCATCTGACATTTCGGACCCCTATTCCTCTTGAACTAATGAAGTGAACTTATCCGCTATAGTTTTCCTTTAAAGTTCATTACATGTACTACCGACACAATTTTTTTCAGATTTTGGGATCCAGTAGTTTAGCTTTTAGAGGGGGGGGGGACGCCCTACTCGAACAAAAATTTGCTGTTTAAAGTTAATTATCTCGCAAACGGATCTCTAAATCAAAAAACTGTCTTAGCAACCCCTGAACGTTTTTAAAAGGCCTATCTAACAATACCCCACACTATAGGGTAGGCGACAAAAAAAAAACATCCCTACTTTACATGTAGGGGAGCTACCTGAAAAAAAAATATTTTACCAAATTTTATTCTACGACTTTCTTTGTTTAGTTAACATACATGTTCATGCAAAATTTCAGTTTTCTAGCACCAACGGTTTCGTCGCGATGCCTTGGACAGACGGACGGACAGACGGACATGGCGAAACTATAAGGGTTCCTTGTAGGTACTACGGAACCCTAATTATACCCAAAAATAAAATCACAAAAAAATAAATTAAAAATCTTTGATGCATATCTTTTTATGTATTGCAAGTATAAACCATAATATAAACTTCAATTTCATATATAATTGTTGTAACAAAATATTTACAGAATTTCATATAATAAGGTAAAAATGAAATATCCCTAGACAATGTTGATGTGTGTATATTTAGTGAGAGTAAGATGTTTTTGTTTAGTTTTGTTCCATTCAAGTTAGTATACCGGTAATTACAGTGCCAGTGCATAGACTAAATAAAAAAAAGCCAGTGCAACAAATCTGTAATCGGTGTGACCATGTCAATACATCCTTGTAACTGTAATGCAATAACTGAAAATATTTTTATATGAATCATTTATTCTTACTAGTTTTATAGATATTTTTAATGAACTACTTTCAACGTTTACAAATAGACAGGCATCTCAGGTCAGACAATCTAGGCTTTTTGCAGCAGCTAGATAGAAATTTTGAAGGCTGAACTTTTTTTTAATCCTTTTTTTCTTTTTTATACGATGTTTAGTTATAGCAAACGTACGTGTTGTTCACCTGATGGTCAGTGGACAGCAGCAATAACCGAGTTGTAGACCATAGCACTGCGAAGTCAAAGGTCTCGGGTTCGAAACCACGGCACACACCTCAAGTTTCAAGATTCAAATCATCTTTGTCAATAAATTGTTTAGATTCGTCTTTCCGAAGATATGTTTGCATTTATCATATAAATTATCGCTCGCTAATGGTGAAGGAAAATATCGTGAGAAAACTAGCATTGCCCAGGTATGCAGGTTTCCTCACGATGTCTTGTGTATCTAAAAAGTGCTCGTGGTTATGTCAAATCTACTAATCCGCACTTGGCTAGCGTGGTGGACTAAAGCCTTATCCTTCCTATCATGAGAAGAGGCCCGAGCCCAGCAGTGGGACATGTATTTGACACAGGGCTGCTATTATTAAGTGGACTCATCACTGTCACCAAACTGTGACACGGTAGTGCAGGCTCTACTATTTATCGTCAAGTCAGAGGTGAGACAGTAGTGCTGCCGCTTTCAAGCTCGTTCACAAGAGCTGTTGGCTCTACCACCATCTAAATCATTTTAATTTGACAACTGCGGAGGCAAGTTGTGCTCATACCACAGAGCTGGCCTCTTAAGGGGGAACAACCGGTATGGAATTCTCATACAAAATGAGTATGGTTGTATCTTTTACATTTCTCATCACAATGTTATAATTTTTGCAAAAGTTTGTTGAAAATCGGCAGACTTATCACACAACAAATCAGAGGTATTTCACCGTTGAGTAACAACTGAACATCAACACGTATTTTCACTCACACATTTATATCATAGGCCGATAGAGACAACAATACCTTTATATGTAAGCGATTGTCTACCCTTAAGGGAAGTAGGAATAGTTTGTACTAATGCTTGACTGCACTTTAAAACTTTTTACAGACTTTTTTTACCTACTTTACAACCCATTCAACGTTCAAGATATTGCTGGTTTTAATTACTTTAAATTATTGTTCAGAGCTAGTGACATATAGGTATTTATTTAGTATTCTTAACTTACTACTGCCTCGTTGGTATATCGATGCCCGGGTCGGGCAAAGTGTTTTATTCCGTAAGGAAATTCACAATAGCAGCACGGAGTTGGCATTGTGCCCCGTGAATGGCGATAGGCTCATCAATCAAACATAACAGATGAAATGTTGTCGCACCTCTGCTACTCTCTTCTGAATAATATAGGTGTGATGTTATGTCTTAACTTACTTTGAGAAATTCTGAACAATCGAACAGTATTTGTGATAACTGCGTGCAACCTTCGAGTTTCATATTGAAGGACTTTGTCCATTATCTCAAGAGCCAACCTACTACCGATTTAGATCATTGATAAGAAGCTTTGGTAAACAATAACAATTTCAAGACTAGACTTTTTCAAGCACTCCTAGATTGTAGAACGTGCTAGAACGTACTCTACGTATCCTCCTCGACAAAGTGTACCGTTCAATACGGTGTTTCTATCACATGCCTCGAACATTCTTGGCAAATTATAAAAGAATAAGAAGTATAGAAGATTAAGAATTGTACCATTGCGGTAAAAGGATTGGTCACCTACTCGTACAAACAAATTTCTGCGTTACCGAGTCCTAGATGTGAAGACATATTACTATGCAATAGACATATTACGTCCATGATATAATCAATGCAAATCTATTGCCTAGAAACTGGCAAAAACATTTACAAAATGCATGATCGAGTTAAAATTATACCTACCCATAATCTTTAACCAGTTGGTAAATAGTAGTGCTTACATTTTATTCTGATAACATGACGAGACAAACGTCTGTATTATTTGTGGCTTTTCATAGACTTTCCATCACTCACTAAATAAACTTTAAACTTCATACTTCATTTATTAATTGCAAACATGGGTAAGGTACATTGGTGGTATAACATTATTATCAAGTAGAACTCCACATTTTGCTCTTAAGCATGCAACATTAACACACATTATTAAACAATATGTAATATAATATAAGTGATAATATGTAATTAAATGCATATAGATATTTTATGAGGTATGATCCAGCTCCTAATATAGCTATCACGCACGTGTTGAACACTTTAGAAGAAATAACTTTCGATCTTAGGAAAAATCACTTTCAGTCTCGTAAAGCGTGTGGATTGAATTTGATTAGCGATGTACAATGCGGCTCATGCGGCGACGCACAATAATATTGTGAGTATAAAATGGAATCTAATCTTGAAGCTAAGCATGTTAAATATAACTTGCTGGGCAACAGCAAGTTATATTTAACATGCGAAAAATATCCGCGTGGAATTCCTCACGTTAACAACGGCTTTATATGTTATTTACCAACTGCTTCGCTCCCGTCGCCCGTTTTTGCAACGTATTTTACTGCTGCGCCATTCTTAACCGTACCGAGACAATATAATAGCCTTAAGCCTTAGTCAATAAATTAGTTATTTAAAATCAAAATAGTTCCTGAGATTGATGCGTTCAACCAAAACAAACAAACTCTTTAGCTGTAATAAGTATTGATTTTGACCATTCTTAAGCTTCTTCTTTTATGAAGATTGCAAATCTTCTCTGCTTATCGTTTGTTCATCGGTAAGACAGGTGTTTTGAAAAATCTGCAATCAGGACTTTTTGATTCATTAGTCTAAATTAATGTTTCGTTCGGTAGTCTAGGCAGTCCAGTGGTTAGTGTATGTGACCTCTCAAGTCTTGGGTTCAATACTCGGTTCGAGCAAAAGTAATATCGTGGCTGGTGAATGGCGATAGATTCACCTTCTATTACCTACATGAAACCTAAACCATAAGATATAAAATATGGGTTTGTTATTATTGGTGTACAACATGATTACTCTATTATAAATTTATACAGGGTGGATGCGACATAGATTAAAACCACAACTTCCATTCAATTAATTCAAACTGCTCCAGGCAGTTTTACAAAAAATACACGAAATTATTATTATTATTTGCAACCTAACCAAATATCTCGATGATTACTGTTATTATATTGTATGTGAATTGGTAACGAAACCATAGCGCGATTCAGACGAACGGCACAACGCCATCTATCGAGTGATTACGCTACTACTCGGCCACATAAAAAATCACATTGTATGAGACATATAAAACGTTATAATTTATATCAAAATGTATTTTCAAATACTTTTCTTATTTATTCTAACTAAGTCATGTACACATCAAACTATAAATTCCCTATATAAGCTGGTTTCGCTTTGCACAGGCATCCTCAACAATGCAAGACCATCTTATACATTGCAATGAAAATTAGTCATGTGTTCTTAAAGGTTAGGTAATGTAGGCAAGTTGTTATGTTAAATCGTGGCAAAACATAGCTCATACCGTCGACATCCACGCCAAGTTTTAACCTCGAACTGATGATAAAATGGGTGAAAAACTGAAACGTCTGTGTAGCTGTGATAGTATTACTCACAATACTAGGACCATGCACAGAGTCGTTATTATCATAGACGTGATTATTGTTGAGACTTGACCAAGAAAGGAAATGATTCGTGGCTTTTCTGTGATCTTACTCCGCTGATGTTAAGCGATGATCTAGCGTAATTGTGCTAGCAACATACCTAGTAATTAATTGTGTTTTATACGTATAGGTTAAATGAGGAAAAAGTTTCTTTACTTTGAAATACAGTTCGTTTGTTTGTTTGGTTGAACCGCTAATCTTAAGCTCTACTGACCCGAATTAGCCCGAATTGAATAATAATTTTTTTTAATTACTCATTTTTAGTTGAAGGTTATAACATCACGCTAAAACCCATAGGAGCGAAGCAGCAATATAATATGTTATACAAACGGGGGAATCTTATACGGTAAACGCGACGGAAACAGTGCAGTAACGTTTAACACTAGTAAAATCGCTACACGGACGAATCCGCGGGTAAAGTGAGGAAAAAGTTATAATAATAATATTTAGTAACACTGCAGCTAATTTGTAACTTTCTTGACTCAACATTTTGATCTTCTTATTGCGTGACTTGAAACTTGTCTTTTTGGACCTTGCCAATGATCTCTCTCTAAAATGAATGCCAAATAAAATATCAATTTTATTATAATAATGGTGTCTAGTAGTCTGGTCTAGTGTATGTTTTAAACTTTCGTAATATGAGAACATTTTTCAAAAATTAGACAACGGGTCTGATTGATAACGAATGAGGCAAATCATTTCGAAATGTCGAGCATAGGTATTTATTTACCTTTATAATGGTCTAGTTGAGAGTTCTCCGGTCAGGCAAAAGTATTATTAGGGATTTATCTGTAAGGAAATTTTACAATTGCATAATAAACATAGTTGTGTTTAGGTTTCATGTAGGTGTAAGTGTATAAAAGGGGATGAGTCTAACGCCATTCACCGAGCATCATTCCTTGTCGAATTAAACATCGTGTAATTACCGATAGTAACAATGCCTATCTTATAATAATGCATCTTTACTTCTGCAGTACGACTAGTAATCAAGCTCTAAGATATCATCCCGCTTCGCAATCAAATCGGAGATGACAGCAAGATAAGTCAGATAAATACCTTTACATAAAAATACTGCAAGTACCCACAACTATAGCTGTAAATGGGTATTACTTTGTATTTTGTGTGCCAAGGATTTCATGTAAGAATTGTAAAGGCATGAGTAATTGTAAATGCAAACATTAGTCTGTCTAGCTGTGCTGACTTGTGGATATTTTAATAAAACTTAATTGCTTAGGCTAACTAGTCGCTGTATGAGATGCAATTTGTATGTAACGCTGTATGAGTGCACGGTTGGCGTGGTGGTTAAGCGGTCGCCTCGCCGCTTTCAACTGCGCTGGTGTTATGGGTTCGATCCCCACATGGGACAAATCTTTGTGTGATTCGCAAATATTTGTTCTGACTCAGGGTGTGCTTTGTGTATGTGAAATGTATGTTTGTGAACACCCCTGCGACACAGGAGTTATTCCTAGTGCGGGCGTCGTTTTATATAGAGAAAAAAAAATGTTAGATGACTAGTTGCTTTGAACATCTATGTTACTACACCATATTTTTAACCGACTTCAAAAAAAAAAAGAGGTTCTGTATTCGATCCGTATGTATGTATGTATGTCACCTTTTTATGTTCGCGATTTTCTCGGAAACTACTGATCCGATTTGAATGCAGTTTTCGGTATTTTAATCCTTGTGTTTCAAGGAAGGTTTTAGTATATAATTTATCAGAATCTGACGAAGATCTTTGGAGACAGGCAACGGAACTCTTCAAAAACGAATAGCTAATGAACCACGTTTTGTGCAATCGTGTATCTATGTATTGTTTTCACCACTACATAACATAACATCATGCCTGTGTATGCTTTGAAGGGTAAGCAGAGACAGCCTACTTACCTACCCTTAAAGTACCGAAAGCTCTGCTTAGGTTTGGACGGGGCTTACGTTTCAGCACATTTGTTATTATCGTAGTGATAACTTATGATCATGAAGATCTCAGAAAGAATTTTTTGATTATTTTGATTGTTTCTATTGTGTTTCATGCGTAATGATGCCTTAGTATTTCTTCCTAACCCCATCGTTAAATCTAAAAAACTAAGACACTAAAAAGCTTGAAATAAAAAAAAAAAATAAAAAAAACAAATAAAAAAAAAAAATAAAAAAAACTAATTAAAAAAAAGAATATTCTTAACTCGAGCGTATTCTAAATATTATAATTATGTACTAATTTTTTTCAAAGAAAAAGGAACCGCCTTCAAAAACTCAAAAGTAAAAAATAAAATATTCGCTAAACTTTGCTTACCTTTATATTAATTTGTTTAAAACAAAAAACCCAAATAATTATGTAATACCAATTAATTATATTTTTTTGAAGTCGGCGCCAAATTACAAAATCAAATACCAATTAAAACCGTATTTACCGAATTAATTGTTGAAAAAATCACAAAATCAAATACCAATTGAATTGGTATTTATTATAAAGGTCTTATTATAATTAGATTAACAGAATTACTGTGATTGTGATGTGTGAATCCATTCCGGAATAGGTGTATGAGTGTATGGTTGTTGGTATGAGAGTGTTAGTACAGTGTCTTGTGTAATGATGGCTGTGAGTATTGTTCAATGAGATGGCTAAAGGGACATTTTTAAGTTTACGAAAGAATAGCCAAAAGTTTTTCAGTCTGATCATAGTCTAATGTTTTTAAATAAGTTTTTACTAATTTACTACAATTAAATTTCGTTTTTGGGTATATATTCAAAATAATATTTAATATATTATATAAATAGTTGCCAAGGAAAGCGTAGAATTTTTGGGCGAACGAAGTTTTGACCAATATATGAGGACAAACTTATTGATTTTGTATGTTATTTGATTTTGTAATTTGGCGCCGACTTCAAAAAAATATAATTAATTGGTATTACATAATTATTTGGGTTTATTGTTTTAAACAAATTAATATAAAGGTAAGCAAAGTTTAGCGAATATTTTATTTTTTACTTTTGAGTTTTTGAAGGCGGTTCCTTTTTCTTTGAAAAAAATTAGTACATAATTATAATATTTAGAATACGCTCGAGTTAAGAATATTCTTTTTTTTAATTAGTTTTTTTTATTTTATTTTTTTTTATTTGTTTTTTTTATTTTATTTTTTTATACATATTAATAATAAAATAATTCGCGGAAATCACTTGTATAGACGTTGCCCATCGCATTCTTAGATACTAACACTTTTTTTTATAAAGTCGATACCCGCAGTAAGGATATCGCCTGTGTCGCGGGGGTGTTCATTAACATTCATTTCACACACTCAAAGCACACCCATCACTTGAACAATTTTCTGTTTTGCTACTTTGCATAAAAAACATATATACAAAACTTCTAATAAATATATAAACAAAACAGAACCTATATTACCCAGAAGGCCGTGGCAGAGGTGTATTAACACCAAAATTTCTCCTGTTAGGTTGGGTCCCATGTGAAAGGGGTAAACAACGTGTCAAATAACACATTTTCAGACCCGTGTATCAAACCCGAGACCTTGCGTTTAGAGGTCATATACAACACCACATAACCACTACCAACAAGACATTCTATTCAATCTGTAACTAAAAGGGAAAAGTTTACATAACAGTAACAGCAGGTTCCTTGACGAACTGTCTGTATTGTTTTCTTACGACTTTCCTCTCTTTAATCACCTTGATATAAACCTTGAATTTTATCTCTGCTATGCATACAGACGTTATATTTAAATCACCTGCATTATGCACTATAAATACAAACAGGTGACCTCCAAAATAAGCAAAATTAAGATTTGTGCAGATTTTTATGCTTTTAATTTGTAGTCTTATTGCTTAATTGACTGCATCACATGACATGATGGTGATAGAGCTCTTCTCAGCAAGCTCAAGGGCGTCACCATAAATATAAATAAATAAATAAATATTCCACAACTCACACACAACGCCATCTAGTCCCAAACTAAGCAGAGCTTGTACTATGGGTACTAGAATAACTGATACTAATACATAATATATACTTTTCTTTTGTACATACATACTTATTATACATAGACACACCCAGACTAAGACAAACCTCTATGTTCATGCACACAAAGATTTGTCTTAAGTGGGAATCGAACCCACGACCTCGGCGTCGCAGGCAGGTACACTACCCACTCCGCCATCCGGTCGTCAAATATATAACCATCATTCACACTTTTAACCTGCCGTTATTTAGTAGTGGTTGCATAACAGTGTTTCGGTTCCATTCTCAATATCTACCATGAAGCGTTGCCGGAGTGCCGTTTGCCTAGTAGTCCGATAGTGATATAGGGACGGAGGAATTACGTTGTGTATCTATATACGCAGTTTATTAGCCATGTCTGTACATTGAAGATTTTAATAAAAATAGTACGACTGGGTCTAAATGATAAAACGACTGCACAGAATTCCAAAATCTGAAATTACACGACAACAGGATATATTTTTTGGAAATTTTACCCCACCGCACCGACAAGATTTAAAAGTGTATAAGAGAAGTTTTTCAATTTTGTAGGAAATGGCACTGAAATATCGAATTCCACGCGGACGAAGTCGCGAACAATAGCTAGTATCCTATAAAATACAGATAGATAGATAAATTTTAAATTAAAAAGAAAGAAAAGAATGCTCGGGGCATAATTCTCATGTTTTTAGATAAATCGTACAGTAGGTAATGTAGACAATAATTATTCACAGAAATAAGACACTTTTCCTTTTTTCTTAACTGCGTATTGTGTCCTCATTTCTTGGCTGTAAAGCAAAATTGCACTTGATTATGTAATAATACTCAAACACTTAATCAATTAGTGGAATTAGAAGTGTAAAGTACTTAGGTTAGGTACTAACATTGTAGATCATTAAGTCTGAAATTGATATTGTCAAATTATCTAGTTTTTTAATACAGGCAGTCTCAGAGTAAAAATATGCTCTCAGTGGGTAGCAATACGGGGCTGGGGCACCTAGAACCGAACCTCATATATAGACTATATATGCAATAGACTCGCCGCCTATCGCGCCTGTTACATTCCATGGGACAAAAGCGGACAAAATGCGGGGGTAATAGACCTCTCAGTAACCCCATTTTGGGCGGTATTCTGTAGAATTACCGACCAGCCCATTGCACTGGAATGTTCTGACAAGAGATGATACGGCCGTCCCCAAATAGATGACGGAAGCCTAAAGACCAAAAGGTAAATAAAGTACATACTTGTTAAACAAGTCATTGTTTGTACAAAATACGTAGACATTCAAGTTCATTTTTTTTTAAGTAATCAAATCTTGTTGAAAACGTTACTAAAATGGTTTCGAGTAGGATCGTCTGAATATGAAATTAGTGAAAACAGATTCCCGGATAGGCATTAGGGAGTGTTCTTTCGTGCTTGCCAATCGTTTTCCAATGAATACCTATATTCAGCATTTATGCTGTAATATGGTACAGTTTTTCCAACGGTACAACATACACAAGCCCTAACTCACACGATAATAGAAAAGTCGTGCGTCGCCTCTTATCTCTGTGACATGTTTGCACACATAGCTCTGTGTAACTGAGTACGTAGGTATGTGTGTACGTAGGTACACTCTAAAAAAAAATTGGTTGCTCTTAACAAGATTGTGATTATTGCAAACAAGCATCTTGATTCCATTTGAGCCTAACAAGACGTTATATGAATCAATTAAGGTGGATTTTGTTGCTCTTACTATCTGCTTCTTAAACAGAACAATTAAAACCTTAATCAAAGTCAACAAGAAAATGACTAATATGACGATATCAACATAATATATTCATCTATGGTCTTGGTTAATATAAATATGAAAATGACTACTCTAACTAATTCTCATTAATAAATTTGACCAAGAACTTCATCATTATAACTAATTCATATTCGTAGACTCAACTATGAACGTGGTCATTATAACGAATTCATCTACGTAGACTCAACTAAGAACGTGGTCATTATAACTAATTCATCCACGTAGACTCAACTAAGAACGTGGTCATTATAACTAATTCATGTTCGTAGACTTTACTAAGAACGTGGTCATTATAACTAATTCATGTTCGTAGACTCTACTAAAATCATGGTTATTTTAAATATGAAACATTATCATACTAACAAAGTTACTCTTAATCGAATGTACTGAGATACTTTGTCTCATTAACTAACACTGATCTATTAATTGGGTCAGCACTTCAAATGCGTATTTAAGAACACTTTCAGTATTAATTGAGATTTATAAATACAACCCTTACCTCCGGTTTTTGAAATGCTTTGAAAAGGGTTGTATTTAAAAATCGCACTTAATACCGAAATTGCTCCTAAATATGCATTTGAAGTCCTAACCCAATAGTACGAGAGCCCACGACCAAAATTTTTGTCTCATAGCAATACGGCCAAAACCGCATCAAATCGATAGATACGATTATCCTGAACTCGAAAATACCAATATCAGACATTTTCCGCGTAGCGTTTGATCTGACCGAATTTTCAAAATTGTCAAAGAATTTTACCGAACTGCATCATAGCAATATGTCTGATTTGCAGACTGTAGTTGAATGATAGTTCTGAGATACCGGAAACATATTTTTCAGACGTTAGTGGTGTAGCGCAAATCCGTAAAATCACTTAAAAAAATTAAAAATGAGACAAAAAAAATGTCTCATAGCAATACGTCTGAAAATCTTTTTTATTAGTAAATTTTGGTTATTTGATGCGAACAAAACAATTTTCAGACGGAAATGTGAACGCATTAAATTTTGAGACCGTTTTGAAAATGTTAACAAATTTTACCGATCGGTATCATAGCAATATGTCTGAAAATTGTTGGAAATGATAAAATAAGTTGTCCACATGTGCAAAAAATTTATATCAGACAAATTAAGTGTAGCACCTTCTCTATCAGACAACTTTTCGATACTCAGATATCATTTAAAAATCGTATTGAGGCATCTTGAATTTTCTGTTACAAACCAATGAATACGTTGCGACCCTGAATTTATTAGATGATAATTAACAAAGAATTTACCCGAAACCGTAACATTGAAGTTGAAGAACTGAAATAAATCGCACAAAAGGAAGCTGGCGAGTGAGCTGTATAATAGTAAGAAAGGGGCAGGAGCGTAACAAGCGCTGAGGCTGTTGAAATAAAATACTGATTGATTTGATAGTTTTGGTTTTATTTAAAGCACACTTGAGTAACTTTTACAAAAGAAATAAGTAATGACATCTGTCATCTGTCAAAGTACATATAATAGACAAGGGAGATTCTTGAATATCTATGAAGGCTGTAAATTTAAAAAAACATTTAACAGAGGCGTCGGCCAGGCGACTCCGAAACGTTATTTTCGTTTTTGGGAGTATATGCTACACTTAAAGTGTCTGAAAACAGGTTTTTGGTAATCATGGCAACAATACGAAAAGTTGAAAAAAAAAATTATCCGTATTGCTATGATACAGGTCGGCTAAATTTGTTGACATTTTCAAAAATGCGCTCAGGCTATATGCTACGCGCAAAATGTCTGAAAACAAACTTTTTCGTAATACAATTATAAAATCTATGTACATTTTCACTATCAGACGTATTGCTATAATACCGACTGTCTTTTTTTTTTTGACACAGCAGAAATGGCCTCCCACGCAGTTGCTACACTTTCGACCGTTACTACACACCTAGTCGGGTACAGAATCATACAATCTAACGATTTTATAGGGTTTTTGCTGTATTGCTATGAGACATGGTTTTGGTCGTGGGCTCTCGTACCACAATTAATTAAGATAGCGCCTTTCTTATTCTTCTAGAAAAGAAGAAAGAAAAAGAAAGATAGCATCTCAAGACCGTACCCAGAATGTTATCTGAGTTGAGTGTATTAGTGTATTAATACAAGTATATTCAAACTGTATCTATTAGTAACTATTTTGTCTAACAAATTTTTTGTAAGTAGGTACATAAATTTAAAATGAAACAAAAATAAATAAATAAATATATAAATATATAATGAAACAAAAATATAATTACAAATAGTTATATTATTATATTATATTCATCGACTACTTAGATAGTACAGCGCAGGGTAAAATATTTTTTGCCATTGCTTAAAACATTTATATTACAGGGAATCGGCGTTCTAACTTTATTAATAACAATATTTAACAGAGAAAACAATTTTTACACAGCTTATTTCTTATCCAATTATGAATAATCATCAGTCACATTATTATTTGTTTATTATATTATTAACAGTGGTCTAAAATGATTACAACCAAAGCAAACTAAACTTTGTTGTAAAAATTTGCTTATTATGTACCTAAATAGGTATAAAACTAAATACTTAAGTAATAATTATAGTAAAGAGAAATTTTAACATAAACAATGTCATAAACAAAAGTTACCAATTATTATCAGTCATTAACAGTTTTGGCAACAATTATTAAAAAAGAAAAATACAATAGGTATTTAAATATTGCAATCCGCAAGGAGAGACTCAGCAGCAGTTGATCCTTTATCAAATGCGGATGACATTTTATAAAACGCTTTTTGTATGCAGTACCACACAGGGTATGTGTCGATACCATACTCTGCATTAAGGGCCCATATTATTTTATAACATGTATCAACTGCGTGTATAACAGACATTCTCTCATAGATGACTGATCTATTCGCAACTATTAGAAAAGTATTTATTTTGTCCAGCGACTCACCCACTACAATAATATAAGGTTGGGATGGCGCTCCTTTTTGGAGAAGGGTTGAAAGGCGGAGTTCTTTTGCTTGACGGATTTCTGCACTAGATTTTACATGCTTTATAAAGCCTTCCCGTGGCTTAACTTTACTTGGTTTCCAACTTTGACCTGCATCTGAACCGCGTTTCTTCTTTTGTTTAACTGCCGCAGTGTTTAATCTTCATTCGATGCTGAAAAAAAAAAGATGTCAGTAACAAATTTTATTGGAATCTATTTACTACATAAACAAATTTGAAGGGTCAGCTTTTCACTAAATGCATATAAAAGTATATACGGTACCTACATCAAAAAATCAATTTATAAATTTTTTGTCTATCTGTTTGTTCTAAGAAATCTCTGAAACGGCTTGGTCGATTTTAACGGGACTTTTATTGGCTGATAGATTAAAGATTAGATTAAAGATTAAAGATTCATTTATTCGCAGGAATATGGTACAGTAGATGGTATACATGTTTTAGCAGCCCGACATATTCACCTTTAATAGGCATGCGAATTTTTGTTTAAAGAAGTAAACATGGACAATAAAGTAGCACTAACAAACAGGATAACTTATTTTTTACAGGAATAGAATTCATTAAGCGTATAAAAGCACTTTTCAAGTAACCAAGACTTAAGTTTTCTTTTAAAAATATGTAAAGGTAATTCTCTTAAAGTTTGTGGAATGTGGTTAAAAATTTTTATTGACATGCTGTAACTGTTGATAGCCGATATTATAAGGGATAACTTATGCTACTTTTATTTTACGAAACGGCTATAAAATAAAACCAAAACCTACCTAAACCCCTAAACCCAGGTAGGTACTTACCTAAACCCTTGGGTTCAGGTAGGTAAGTCCTATTACATTTTCAATAAGCACCATAAAAAAAAACTTGTGACTGAGATACTTACGGGTTAATACTGGTATTAGAGCCTCTAAATCCCATGTCTTGAGCAGATTGCTAACGTCTTCCATTTCCAGTAGTCAAAAGACGGGATCACACGGGATAACTGCACTTGTACTTATCATCAACGTTTAATATATACCTAATCCTGTACAATATCAAACGCACTAAATTAAATTACTTGATACTAAAATGACCACCAAGATTCTAACTTTAAGCACAGAAAAGAAGCACAGCAGGCCATCCACGGCACGAAATAAACTGGTTCAGACTTGCTTTGCTTGCATCGCTCAGTCACCTGCCACCAAAGATAGATGCGGGCGGGTAGAAGGAGGCATAGGGAGGGGTCGATCTCTTGATCAAAACGATCAATCGAATGATTAATTCAACTAATATGAAAGTCGATTCAACGTTTTAGTTATATTAGAATGTAACATTAAATTTTAGTTGACGTTATTATCAGATCTTAGTTAAATCTAACAAGACAAATTGTTAATTTTATAAACAAAAATGATCGAAACTATCATTTGATTTTGATTGCTTTTATTAGTTTATTCTAAATTGATTCAACTGACGTATTTGTTTATGTTAACTAAATAAAAATGATTAAGTCATATAAAGAAGTGAATAATGATACAAACAACGTATATACGTGTTAGAATTAATGAACATATCTACATTGTTAGTTCAATCAAAATTAACTTGTTGCTGTAATTAATCTGCTATCGTTGAGTTTCGTAATATCATGGTTGTTTTATTTAATTTAACGTCAACTAAGAGAAAATCTCTCTTAGTTGGCCTCGATTTTTTAGAGTGTATGTGTGTACGCGTGTATGTGTGTAACTGTGTACACAAGAGAGGCCTCTTCACCTAATCATGATTGCCGCATGATTAATTAGGGTTACTTCACTGAAATGGGAGGGATCAAGCGGCCTCAGAGTATAGCTGATACTGATAATATCTCAATATTTTTCAGCTTCACTCAGTAGAATAAAGGAAATAAAAAAGGGTTACCTTATTTTTTAGCAATTTAAACATTATATTATATAAATAGCTGTCACCCGTGACTTGGTTCGCGTGTAATATCTCATATTATTATTTACAACTGTTTTACCCACGCTTTACGTTACTGTTCGCCCGTTCTATTAATTGCACCTTGTTATTATATTATTACAGCCTATAGCCTTAATGAGAAGGTGTTGATGTTTTTTTTTCACTACGGCTTAGTAGTTTCTGAGTTTAGCGCGTTCAAACAAACAAACTCGACAGCTTCATAATATTAGTAGGTATTGATAGATAGGTTAAAACTGTGCGTGACTTTTTACTTTTTGTATTATATGCAATGCAATCCATTACGTATAATTTGGTGCGTGAATTTTAGTAATCAATTATTTTGCTGTTGTTATTTGACCGAGTAAAGCTTAAACTATTTTACAGGCATAATAAGCAGGTTTAAATTATGATATATATTACTTTCACCCGCGACAACAGTCGAATGGTTGTTGATAAAATGGGTTGTACCTATATTACATAACTATATTTCCCTGACCACTACTTGGGTACGGAGCCTGTTGAAGGCCTTCCTCAACAGGCTCCGTACCCAAGTTTGCCGCTGACAGGAAAACTTAGCGAAGTGGGGATATGCATACTTCACCGATTGTGAATGCGGTGTCAGTCCCCAAACGATGGCTCGCCTTCTTTCATGCCATTTATGCCCCACCACCTGTACCATAGACAACCTAAGGAGCGCCACCGATAATGCCGTACTTGTGGCAAATTTTTGGTCAAATAAAATTAAATATTAATACATTTTCATGTGTTTTCCATTAACACGCAAAGAAGTATCAGTAGTGAAATAAGTACCACTCAGACTGCTTCAAGTGTCAAATCACATGCCGCAATCATCGTTACATAACATGGGCAATATATTTGTTATAATAATATAATTAAGACCAGGAACTGCCCAATATTCCATAGTTACCATTCGTAACAATAAATTACACCACAGCCTTTAGTTAGTAAGGCTATGATCTAGATTTCGTTACTGTTACAAGTTATTCACTATCGTTTTCGTTACTTACATATTAATATAAATATTACACGCCTATTTTGATATGGAAATTAGATACGTAATATACCTTTTATGTTCTAATATTAAAGATAACGTGGGTAAGAACAGTCGGGTTATTAATAACTTAACATAACATCACGCCTATATTACCTAGAAGGGTGTGGCAGGGGTGCACATCACCCACACTTCACCCGTTATGTTTTGGGTTCCATGGGATAGGGGTAGAGCCTATCACCATCAACCGGGCAAAATGCCAAATCCGTGCTGCTATAGTGAATTTCCTGACGGAAAGTTCACAGATAACACTTTGCCTGACCCGGGAATCAAACCCTTATCACTAGACCATTGATGCAGTTAGTAATATTTTGCCAATTTGAAGATTAGTTATTTAATAAATATATTTACTCAGCTATTACATAATATACTAAAACGTTATTAGAAAATCAACTTTAACAACAAACTTTGTTGGTAATACGACAGTAAATAATTACTTACTTTTCCTTAAGTAGATAAGTACATTATACACTTAGTAAGTTCTGAACAAGGGTAAAACATAAATTATGGTATAATTTCTTAAAAGCTGTTAGATAGAACAAGGCATCAAAATACACATATAGAATCACGCCTTTATCCCACAAGGGTAGGCAGAGACGTCGGAACGCCATGGGCATACGCTCCTAACTTCTAACATACTTCTTTCGCTTCCTCAACATCCATAAATCTCGTTATTCATGCTCGCCGGTATAAGTACTTGTCCTTTCTGAAGGATCAGAATTTCTAGTAATATTCATTGGATATAATATTGTTCAGACACTTTAGATTGCATCGACTGACTCTATCAAGAACTAAATCGGTTATATTTGCAACAATTTGCGTAAACATGCAATTAGACTATTTGAACTGCATTGCATACTTTTTATGTTCTTAAGACAAAACAAAACAGGAGTTTAAGTTACACTTTTTGCGAACAAATAGACCTGGGTTCTAGTGGTTAGCGTATCTCGCGAGGTCTCGGGTTCGATTTTTGGGTCAGGAAATTCACAATAGCAGCACGGAGTTGGAATTGTGCCCGGTGGATGGCGATAGGCTCACCCCCTATCCTATGGGACCATTGGACCATTGGGTGCATGAAAGGAGCCTCCCCGAGTGACGTACACAACGATTCTGGGCAATTCGCGAGTTCTCCAAAGTGAATTGGCTAATCTTTTCACCACCATCGTGGTGTCAAGTCAAAATATAATTTGACTCAGCCATTGACACGACGAAGAAGAATGGGACCAAAACATAACAGGTGAAGTGTGGGTGTTGTACACCTCTGCTATACCCTTCTGGGTAATATAGGCATGGTGTATTGTAACGTTAAACCGTTTATTTTTATCTTGAGAAAATTCTATAAATAAAATACTTTAGCAGATAGGAATTGAAATAAGATAAAATCATTGGATTTGTCAAGAGTTGCAGCGTTAGCAGAATAATGAGACGGTTCAATTGTTGCCTTATCTGATGCAAACTGTGAGAAAAGATAGATAAATCTGCATACTGAGTACATAAGGCTACTCATATACATTCTAATATAAGCTGGGCTCGCATAGCCCGGGCAGCCTACACAATGCGAGGTCATCTTACATTGGAATGTATAGCTTATACTTTGTCCATTCCTTTATTTTCTTTTTGACAGATCACGCCTATGAATTACCGTTTTTTTTTGTCAGATTAATGTACTACAATAATAATGTACTTTGTTGACAAGCGACACTTTTTAGGGAAGTTCACTGTTTGTAACAAACAACCACAGACTATAAATCAAATCGTGAAATGAAATAAATCGATCATTATGAAAAAGAATAATTTGACTTTTTTTTATTGTCTGTATTTTTTATAAAAAAAAAGAATATAATAATAGTATCATTATTCCGTGAATAATTATTTGCAAGAAATTAAGTCGAAATCTTGGAATGACATATCAAAATGTAAACAAAGGTAACTAGGAAACCGTCATAGACTAAGTATGTGACATTATTATTATATTATTATTTTGTATATTTATTTCATCTACTAAAAACTACTAATAAACGAATAATTAATAGTGAACTAAAACCATTTCGATGTAATAAATCGATTGAAAGTTCTTCTTAGACAACATCGATTATGATTTCAAATCGAATCAGTAACGTGTGAAGGCATCCCTAAATGTAATCTGTCAAAAAGAAAATAAAGGAATGGACAGAGTATAATCACATAATATAATGAGTAGCCGTGTGTACTCACGTAAATGGATTTCTAAAACGATATATAATTTTGCTGAAGCATCTTGTGAAATCAAGCTTTTAAATTATTTCATTATGAGTGACAGCCTGGGAACTGTTTTGTGGTATATTTTATTTTATTTGACTTATGTAGCGAAACAGCGATAGTAGTGTGGGTGACCGTAGGACTGCGACGTTAAAGGTCTCGGGTACGAACCCACGGCAAACACCTCTGTCACTAAATCGTTAAGATTCGTCCTTTCGAAGATGTGTGTTTATATCATATAAATTATTGTTCGCTTACGGTGAAGGAAAACATCGTGAGGAAACCTGCATCCCTGAGAGTGCCTAAAAAGTACTCGAGGTCGTGTGAAATCTACCAATCCGCATTTGGCCAGCGTGGTGGACTATGGCCTAACCTTTCTCATCATGAGAGGCCCGAGCCCAGCAGTGGGACTTGTATTAGGTACAGGGCTGCTATTATTATGTAGCAACCACAGGCCGTTACAACCGATCAACTTATCCATAAAATTGTCAGTACTAGTATGTTCATGGCCTGTAAATCTCTTAATCATATCGAGACTTACCATCACCTGGACTGAACGCCCAATTACTTCCATGTATCGTATAAAAAAAACATTAAATTTACACACAGTAAATTTAATGAGCAAGAATGCCACCAAGTTCCAGTACCAAGTTGAACCATACCATCACCTGGACTGAACGCCCAATTACTTCCATGTATCGTATAAAAAAAACATTAAATTTACACACAGTAAATTTAATGAGCAAGAATGCCACCAAGTTCCAGTACCAAGTTGAACCATACCATCTACAAATAACGCCTGTTTTACCTGCCCAGCAAGCTGCGGCAGAGGTATGAAACACCCACTTTTCACGTATTATGTTTAGATCCCCTGTTATAGGGGGTAAGCCTATCGCCATCGCCCGGCTAAATTCCAAATAACACTTTTGCACGATCGGGGTCGGGCACTCACATTAAGCGTTCACAAATTATATCAACGCAGTAATAAAACTTTTAAATACATAAATATACATGTGTATGTGTTTTACAAAGACATCACAATATTCACAATACTCCTCGGTGCGATGCTTTAGCTAGCATAAAAGTGGAAGGTTTGATGTCAGGCAGGCTCTTGATGCCGTGTTTGTTCACCACTTTGACCTGGAAGTTCGGCAGGTTGATGAACAGGCGCCGGTGAATCTCCTCTACGCATAGCTTTATTAACTCGTATGCTTGTCCCTCTGATAGACCTGATAATACAAAAAATGGAACAGTTAAGCCGTAGACATTCAAATTCAAATTCAAATTCAAATCATTTATTTTCATAGGCCCCAGGAGGCGCTTGAACACGTCAAAATATTACAAACAAATGATATAAAAATAAATTATAAGTAAAACTAAATTATACTAATTACAATGATTTGAATAACCGGGGCTTAGATTAATTTTAATCCAACTGTTTAAAATCAGATTAAAATCAAACTAAGTACCAGCTCCGATGGGTATTGCATTATGAGAAGAGCTGGTGAGAAACTCATGTGCACCATCTTTTCAAATGAAATGAATAATATACAATTATATTAATATATAATAATATATAACAATTACAACACATAAAAAGAGCAGTTCATTTCCAAATACTATTATCATTTATGTAGTCTAAAATACAGTAATAAGCTTTTTGAGATAATCTGATTTTAATATATTTCTTAAATTTACCTATCGATAATTCTACTGCGTCTAATGGAAGTTTATTGTAGAAGCGTATACATTGACCTGGAAACGAGTTAGAGATTTTATGGAGCCTAGTAGTGGGCACAGCCAGTTTGTTTTTGTTCCTTAGATTTACTTTATGGAGATCACTATTTTTCTTAAATTTTGTTTGATTCTTGTGGACGTACAATAAATTTTCATAAATGTATTGAGAATGTAACGTCATAATATTTATCTCTTTAAATTTATTTCTTAGTGTCTCCTTGGGACTCATCATATAGATAGCTCGAACAGCTCGTTTCTGGAGCACAAAGATTGAATCTACATCCGTGGCACTACCCCAAAGCAATAAACCATATGACATTATACTATGAAAATAGCTAAAATAAACTAAACGCGCAGTGTCAACATCGGTCAGTTGACGGATTGTTTTTACCGCGTAAGCTGCTGAGCTGAGTCTACCAGATAACGTTTCTATATGTGGGCCCCATTGTAATTTAGAATCTAATGTTATACCAAGAAAGACAACTTTATTGACCATTTCCAATTCCTCATTGTCCATCAACACACTAGTTTTGACTTGTTTAACATTTTTTGTAAAAAATCTAACATATTTTGTTTTATTACCATTTAAAAGCAAGTTGTTAACACTAAACCAGTTTACTATCTTTGACAGAGCATTGTTTACATCGTCAATTACTGTTTGTTGTCTATTTACCTTAAAAACTAAAGAAGTGTCATCCGCAAACAATACTATCTCATGATTGTCCTTAACGAGATGAGGTAAATCATTAATGTACAAGAGGAACAGGAAAGGGCCCAAAATAGAGCCTTGTGGCACCCCCATTGCTACAGCTGATCCATGCGATCGCTTTCCATTGACATCAACTCTCTGAATCCTATCACCTAGATAAGAAGTAAGAAGTTCCAGAGCGATGCCTCTTATACCGTAGTGGTGTAATTTTCTGACTAGAGTTTCATGCTGCACACAATCAAAAGCCTTAGATAAGTCACAGAACACCCCATAGGCGTCCCGCGACTCCTCCCAAGCCTCGAATATACATTCAAGTAATCTAACCCCAGCATCACATGTTGACCGTCCGCGAGTGAAACCGAATTGTTTAGTGTGCAACAGGTTGTTTTCATTAAAATATTTAAGTAACTGCGCGAGAATTATTTTTTCAAAAATTTTACTAAACGTAGGTAGCACCGATATTGGTCTGAAGTTTGTGGGGTCTAATGTACTACCTGATTTAAACAATGGAATTACTTTACTTAATTTCATTAAGTCAGGAAACACACCACAATCAATACATCTATTAAATATCATTATTAAATCAGGTGCAATAATATCAATCAACGATTTTATAATATGTACAGAAATGCCCCATAGATCAGCCGTTTTCTTAATATTAATTGATTTAAACGCGGCTTTAAAATCAAATCCATTAACATGACGAAATGCGAAATTATTAAAAAACTCAGGCACATTATCTTGAAGTAACGACTCGGCAACGGAGGAGGAAGAGCCTAAAGCACTAGTTAGAGAGACAGGAAAAGCAGTAAAAAAATCCTTCAAAAGCATTGGCAACTTCTAAATCTGACTTGGTTACTTGACCATCGATACTTAACTTAAAGTCTGAGTCTTTTGTTCTACCCTTCCCAGTCTCTTCATTAATAACTTTCCATGTGGCTTTAATTTTATTACTACTGTTTTTGATTTTAGATTTAATAAATGTAGATTTGGCAATTTTACAGACGCGTTTAAAAATCTTCGAGTATGATTTGACATGTTCTTTAAACTCTTCACTGCTATTAAATTGTCTCTCATAGTATAAAATGTACAATGTTTGCCTACTCTTATGGATACCTGCGGTTGCCCAGTCACCAAAGACGGGGCTATTAGTAACAGTAATCTCCTTGGAAGTAAATATTGAGTTAAAGTCCCGAAGAAATGCATCAAAAAACAAATTATACATCACATTAGGCTTTATGTTATTATCTAAGAAAGGTAAGTTAGTAGCTAGGTTTACTCTCATACGTTCAAAGCGACTAGCTGTTACTGGCACAGAAGTAATTCAACTACATTCATTGAACTACAAAAAAAAACTACAGCGTGCGGTTCTTTAAAAATAGTGCAAATAAGTTTTCAATGAGTCTTTAGTGTTGCAAGTGTCTATAAGCTACGGTATCTGCTTTTCATCAGGCCAACACGGTCGGTGATTAATTATAATTTAATAATTATAATTATAATTTGGATTTTTTTACATTTGATAGAACGTGAGAAGCAATAACACTATCCAATGGTCCCAATGACAAGGCCAAATACATACATTCACTCACTGAAGCACACCCAGTCTCAGAACAAATATTTGCAAATTACACAAAGATTTGTCCTATGTGGAAATCGAACCCACAACACCAGTGCAGTGGAGAGCGGCGAGGCGACCGCTTAAACCACGACCACACGTGCAGACAAATACGTGATACAAGCAAATGGACCGCATGCTTGTATGTGGGCTCGACAGGATGCCCACACCGGGCTCTGAGAGTAGAATTGAGTATAGAGAGCTTTTGTGTTTCGCGCAGACGTGCACTGATAGCTAGTTCCTTTTTGATCGAAGTTCGGCTAGGTCAATACAACCATATACACCATAGAAATCTTAATAACTAGTCAATAGAAATGCTATCGACTATCTTTTAACACTGGGACGCATGTCGCCGTTTTTCAAATACCACTTTTTGTATTCCTGCAAACAAAATTATTCTTTTTGGCGATGACATTAAGACGACAATTCCTCAACTCGCACTTGTGTTCGATTAGACTCATGCGCTTGTATTCCTGCAAACAAAATTATTCTTTTTGCGATGACATTAAGACGACAATTCCTCAACTCGCACTTGTGTTTGACTAGACAGATGCGCGGCGACAAGGTCACGCGTCTTTGACATTTCTATTGCCTTATTATTAAGATTTCTATGATATACACCATATAAAATAGTCGTATAACATACAAAAGATGCTTACTACTTCTATAATATCTGTCTATGATGCCCGTGCTGACAATTCCACCAAACCCGTGGGTTCCGTACGGCACCTTAACGGAAGATGCCATGAAGTCTAAGGAGTAGAGCTGGGCACCAGATTCTTCGTCATAGCCACCCATCAACATGTTTACTATGGACGGAGTCTGAAAGAAATGGTTATAAAGAATAGTTTTAATCTTTCGCTTTATTAATTAATTTATTTTATACAAAACAATAAAGAGTTACAATATAAAATTTAGGTACAGCAAATGCATATAAATCCGTGGGATTTTGCCGTACAATATTCATCGCAAGACTTTAAGCGTATATCTTCTTTCATTTAGTATCATTCATTATCATCAATTTATTACAATGTTTCTATGTATGAAACTAAAACATACAATTTGAGAGACGTATTAGCGAAATCAAGTCTCACTAATATGCAGTTATAAAAAATGGATGATGATATAAAACTTCTTCGACACTCAACATGACAGACAGTCACAATCAATCTTTGAACTTTTAGTAATTATGAAAGATGTTTCTGCACAGTATTAATATATTTTTATATCAGGTACACACGCGTTTATCGACCAACCTACACATTTCCAGTGTAAGCTGGTCTTGCATAAAAAAACCTGTATAAATATTTAAAATAACGGGGTCCATACAAAAACGTGTTTTTTCGCGTTTTTGCTCTATATTGGTCACCGGACTTTATCTCATGACCCGTAATAGCTAGATAGTTGAAATTTTTACAAATGATGTATTACTGTTGCCGCTATAACATTAAATACTTAAACTGAATAAATTTTAGGGAAGGGACATGATTTCTTTGCTGTTTTTGATAAACAATGGTACGGAGCCCTTCGTGCGCGAGCCGCGACCCGCATCACCATCACAGCGGATCATCCCCGTCTTTTCTTGATCCGCTTATTGCGTTCTTCTCCGAGAGGCGTAGTCATGTGACGCATTGCAACCGTTTCTATAAAGGTAAACTATATACTCGGTACATACCTTACCCTAGTTTCATCCTGGCCACGTTAAGTGTCTATCAATTTCATAACGTAACTTTTTTTACAACTTCTTGTTTCCCAAATCCAAATTCCATGTTATTTGATAGTCGTTAGAGGCACACAAAGGGAAACTTAAGGCATTCATAAAATAACGTAAGTCGGCCTCCCGCGGGCTCTCGCTATAGGTATTACGCCATGACACAATTTTAAAGCTACAACGACCGTCATTTGGTTTGTTGTCAAACAGCTATAAATGGTGATTAACGAATTATCTTCCAGATAAAAGATGATGTTACAACAAGATACTGATTAAGATAACAAAACCTAAGCGAAGACGCGACGACGACGCGGGTGGCATATCGCATTATGCAAAGTGTTTCACGAGTGCTTATGAAATGGACAAACACTAAAATTGACATCAAACGGAATACAGATTAAAAAATATTTGACTTCATTTTTCAAAAAGGATAGTTAATATTATATGTGATTTACAATTTGTCTGTTAGCGGTTTCTGTCTCGTGAGCATGATCCCAGACTCCGTGATTTCCGAATTTTAATAATTCTATTTGTGTTTGATGGTCTAACTATCAATTAAAATATATATCCTATACATAACAACATAACAGTGCAGCTATCATCATCATTATCAAGACAAATAAATAAAATTAAAGTGTCAGTTTGCTAGTGCTAATCTCGGGCACTACTGATTAGATTTTAATAATTATCTATGTTTTTGATAGTCTAACTATCAATAAATGTTTAACATTACGCTAAACTCCACGAGAGCCGAGCACGAAGGATTAACGCGGATCATAGCGCGGGAGCAGCTACTATTTATTA
This sequence comes from Hypena proboscidalis, assembly GCA_905147285.1. Classification (NCBI taxonomy): domain Eukaryota; kingdom Metazoa; phylum Arthropoda; class Insecta; order Lepidoptera; family Erebidae; genus Hypena; species Hypena proboscidalis. The sequence continues at coordinate 1,819,796 of LR990127.1, forward strand.
TAACGAATTCCACGCGGACAAAGTAGGCAGTAAGTAGTAGGCAAAAACTATGCAACATAAAAAAAAAACTACGTTTTAATTATTTTCGACGATTTAATAAGTAACCAAAGCAACGGTTTTATTGAAATTCTAATAAGTCTTACTCTTCCGCGATCCAACAACGATACTGAAATAATAATAGAATCAAAACCAACGACAGATTCAAAATAGCAGCTACGAGTAAGTCGAAAAGTAAAAGAAGATTATAACAATTAATGCAACAGGCAAAGTTAATTAAATTCAAAGCAATTAGCACTGATATTATAATGAGTGCGAAAGTGTAACGGAACGTAATCGTATAGATGAAAGTGCTTTGCATGTTCATTTAACCCAAAATATTGCATTTTTTACTCAAATATTTATGTATGTTTCGTTGTAAATACTTTTCTTTTTGTTTTATTTTTTTAAAACGACACCCGTACTAGGAAAACTCCTGTGTCGTAGGTGTTCACAAACATAATGTCACACACACAAAGCACGCCAACGCCAACAGTGCACACCGTCCGCTAAGACTTGTTCTGACTCTGGGTGTGAAATGCATGTTTGTGAACATCACCACGACACAGGAGTTATTCCAATAGGAAATTGTAGTTAAAAAAGATAAATAAAATGTCTTACCCCTCCTCTCAACGATTCAGCGATGTTTTTTCTAATGAAGTGCACCGTAGCGTCAGTGCTGAGCTGGTATCGGTTCCGGATTCTATACAGCTGGAGGTTTTTGGATATAAACTGGGAGATTTGCGACGTGTCTCCCAGATCGCCGATGATGCCCATTAGCTGGTGGCTTGATAACTCGATTAGCTTGTTCTGGTCTGAAAATAATAACACTGAAGTGAGCTTCAAGGATTTTTATTATAAATAGACAAAAAAATAATGTAATGAATCGCGTAATTATTATAAAGGTAAATAAAAGAAAATTCAAGGAAATTATAATGTTGATTTGCTGATTGTTACATTCAACTTGCTATTTTCAACAGGCTTCTCCTAATTTTAAAATTGCTATAATTATATTTTATAATTATGATAATTGTGAGAATTCCTTTTAAACACGAATTATACACGGATTCATAAATTACCCTAATAAGCATTGTAATGGGTTATGTAATGTGTTAATAAATGATAAAGGCTTGTGTTGTGTTGATGAAGCAAAATAATTAATAATTTCAACTTACAAAATATTCACAAAGTGATTCATTTCATTAAACAAGTTACACAATAACTCATTTCGCTCTGAATTATTGCCTTAACGAACAGCATCGTAAAATATAGACCATAGCTCTTATTGCAAAGTAATTTATTGGATTAAACAAGAGAATGTACTTTTATAATCCATCGCATTCTTGTAATTTAATTAGCTATCATCGACCTTAGTTCTTCTTCTTCTAAGAAGAATAAGAAGATCGACCTTAGTAACAAGACGTTTTTTTAAAGAGAGCATGTTAAAAACAGCAACATATTATCCGTAGCAATTTTATTCAGTCAAAAAAAAAATGCGGATATAGAAAGAGATTTCGACGCATTATTGACATTACCTAAAAAATATGTCAAAAATGCGCAAAATCTATCTCGCTGTTCTTATGCTAGCCTCACAGAAGTAGCAAAGTTAGACTAAACTACCTATTAGTTTTACGATAAGTCTGAAATTGGCAGTCATCTAAAGAGGTACCTATTTATTGTTATGTTTGTATAATATAAATACGGCTTTAGCTGTAAGTAAACGTACTGACTACTTACCATCAGCTAGGCTGAATACAACAATAGTAACAAACATCAATTTGAAAACATTGCCGAGTGTGAGACCGTAGGACTGCGAAGTCAATGGTCTCGGGTTCGAACCCACGGCACACACCACTGTCAATAAATCGATAAAATTGGTCTATTCGAAAAGATGTGTGTACTTATCATACAAAATTATCGCTCGCTAACGGTAATGGAAAACATCGTGAGGAAACCTAAGTACATATATCACTTCAAAAGTACAATATTTCACCTAAGTACTTGAAATATTGTACTTTTGAAGTGAAATCTGTTATATTGAATATTGTAAATTTTAAATTTTAATTTAATATTGTAAAGTTTAATACCTTCTGCATTATAATAACTAAAAATTTTTTTACTGTACTGTTCAGAAATGGCCACTGTCAGTCAGTCTGAAACTCATAATTAAAGCATACTCCAAATATGAAGTTTCTGTCATAGATATATTATGATAGATAGATAGCAAACAATGTTTGTAAAGTGGTTAATCACAAATTAGTAATTTACCAACCTATTATTAGTATTTTGTCTCAAAATTTGTTGTGCAACCGCTATACCTACAGTAATAAAGTGAAAAATTATCTAACTATAGCAATCACAAATTTGCAATTTGCCAACCTATTATTTTGTTTCAACAAGTTTTCTTATGTGACAATCTTTAATAGTATTTTTATTTTTTGCATGTTCTAAAGTAAAAAAGTACAACATAGTAAAATGAAAAATTATGTAACTATAGTAATCACAAACTTGTAATTAGCCAACCTATTATTTTGTTTCAACAAATTTTCTTTTGTGCCAATCTTTAATAATATTTTTTGTTTTTGCATGTTCTAAAATGAAAAAGTACAACATAAAACTATTGTAAAACCGATATGCCTACTGTAATAAAATGGGAGCAAATTCTGCCCACAAACTGTGCTGCAGTTTGGCAGAAGATATTGTACGTGTAAAATATGTAAAAAAACTGAATAAACACTTTTTCATTTTTTTCATTTTTTTTTCACATGTCTGAGAATGCCTAAAAAATAGTCAATGTCGTGTGAAGTCTTACAACCTAGGTCTAACCCTTCTCATCATGAGAAAAGGCCCGTGCCCAGCAGTGGGACATGTATTAGATACAGGGCTGCTATTATATTATTATTTATCACACAGCTAGCTATGCTATTATATTCTACAATCTGTAGAATAAACTATCTCAAACAATCGTAAGTCACTAGCTGTAAACAAATCTCAACAGTCATGTTATTGTAGACTGATCATCTTCAAGGTTTTCAGAAGGAAAATAAACAGACATCATTAGAAATGGAATAGCCTTCATTACAGCCATATTGTTTCCATTCAATGGAAAAAGTAATGTTATGGGCGTCGTTTACCGCGAAAACAATAGTCATGGTTATGTTTGTAGAGGAACAGGGTGTGATGTTCCTCCACCACAAAGGGAGGATCCTCCGACCAGGCTCAGTGGTATTGCCTGGCGGACAGCTGTCCAATGGTAGCGTATTGGAAGTGGTATATATAGTCACTTGCTGTGAACATTTCGATATCGCGATTCAGCACTCGCTGTCACGTGACATTTATTATGTGCGGATACCGCCACATCACTCCCATCCAAGACCGGAGGTCGATGAGAGTTCCAGTGAGTCGGAACTGAATTCCGCTGAGTCTACAGTGAGTCGAGACTGTGTGCCGCTAATGCCTCAGTGAGTCGAGGTGCGCGGTGGAGCGGTGAGATTCCCCAGTGAGTGGGGGGTGATGCTGCGTGTTCTGATCACGTCGGGGTCACCAATGTAGAGGAACAGGGTGTGATGTTCCTCCACCACAAAGGGAGGATCCTCCGACCAGGCTCAGTGGTATTGCCTGGCGGACAGCTGTCCAATGGTAGCGTATTGGAAGTGGTATATATAGTCACTTGCTGTAAACATTTCGATATCGCGATTCAGCACTCGCTGTCACGTGACATTTATTATGTGCGGATACCGCCACATGTTAATGTCCACAACAGAACTGTTATAAAAAGTAAAAGATGAATAAAATATGTGGCAATCTCATTTTATGGTTACCATCTGCCTCTTGCCATTCTATTTTTGAAGGCTTCGTGTTTCAGGGCATCGTTTGGCTAGGCAGGACAGGGCGTAGGTTCATCGAATTATTATTTTGCGTTAAAAAGTAACACACACCCACAGGTTTGATATAGACGAAATCAAAGATCATGGCGGGTTAGAAGTAAGCCGCGAATGAAACATTACGGGTCAGTATTGGTCACGCTTAAGAACGGTGCTCGTCGATTGGTCAAACAGCCATCTACAGCCAACTTCAAGATCTTTAATTGTATCTTTAATTCTCGCACCATCTCCGTCTTTTTAATCGCGATATACAAAGCAAGTATTAGAAGTATTTTTTATAGGTAATATTTTAAAGCAAATGTTAGCATTGCTATGCTTTTTTGTTTTTTATATAATATTGAAGTTGAAAAATTAAGATTCCAGCAGGACTCGAACCTGCACCCCCTGGGTATACGCCCCATCGCATAGGTGGCGCTTAAACCAAGTAAGGTAGGTAGGCTAGACGACTAGCTAAGGTATATATTATGTGTATATACATATACCTATGACGCTGGCACAAAAAGAGTTGAGAAATTTCGAGTCTAGCAGCATACGAATCCATAGCTGAATTGGCAAAGCACTTGGGGTGTATACCCAGGGAGCGCAGGTTCGAGTCCTGCTGGATTCTTAATTATTTCAACTTTAATATTATATAAAGTATTTTTTAATTATTATTTACACACAAAACTTCATCTTGTAAATGGGTCTTTATTGTTAAATGCTATTAAATACTACATTATACTATCAAACATATGAATGAATTGCTCAAAATATTAGCTTAAGATTATGTTACACTTTGCTGCCTACTTTAATAAGTTATATTTGAATTGAATTAAAATGAATATAAGAGTCTGAATAATTACCATCTTTTAAAACAATAACAGCAGTCGTTGTGATCTGGTCTGCGGCAATCATGGTGAAGTCCCTGCACTGGATGCCTAACAAGCACTGGGAAAAGATGCTCGCCATTTCTATAAACTATCGATTAATAATAAATCAAAATGTAAATAATACTTATAACAATAGTTAAAGTAAATATTAATAAAAAATGATAATAATATGTAATAAATCTTGATTCAGTCATAGCTTGACTGTCTTGAAGTAAGGTAATGTCATTTTTTTAATATTTTATAGATAAAATAACTATGTATGTATACAGATAAATACAGAACAATAATAAAAACTCTTTGCAGATCAAATCAAAATGTTGAAGGAGAAAATCATAGAGTACATAAATATGTAGTCAATGGAGAAAATAAATTTTATAAATTAAGAATAATTATCTAACCTCAAAGAAAAACTTTCGAGTACAAAATTCTATGGAGTTTGAACAATAATAAACTTAAAGTAAGCTAAGCTAATTTAAATCTCTGCATGCTAAGTTGTAATTAGAGCTAATCTAAGTTCATAAACAAAGCCTATTAAGTTAAACAATAAATAACTTTTTTTCCATCTGTATTAAATAAGGAACAACTTCGTATAAATCATGATTTTTAAAGGTAAGGTACAAAATATTTCTTCAAAATTTTATTTTGCCACTTTGTCGGCATAGTTTATGTACATATTCAAGCAATTTTTTTTCTTCTTTCTTCTTTCTTTCTAGCGCTAGCGGTTTCAATGCTATGCCTCAGACAGACAGACAGACGGACATGGAAAAACTATAAGAGTTCCTTGCAGGTACTACGGCACCCTAAAAAGGAACTGAAATCCTTATCCTTACTAACATTATACAATGTAAATAAGAAAGTAACTCTGACTGTTTGTTACGCTTCACGGCTTAACTACGGAACTTATCTTGATGAAATGTGGTATGGATATAGTTCAGGACCTGAATCAGGACATAAGCTATTTTTAACACGCTTATGTATGTATTATGTATGTAACCGACTCCTTTGGACTCGATTTTGACCCACTTTAAACGGACAGATTTCATTCAAATTTTGCACACCTGTCAAAGATCGATGACAAGGCAATAATTCGAAAAAAAAAAAAAAAAAAAAAAAAAAAAAAAAAAAAAAACGCTCTTATAAATAAACCAAAGTAAAAAGTAGAAAATAAATAATAGTTTAAAAAAACTAAAAAACACGCTTTTAAAGTACTTCTTACTAAAAAGTGAAAAATAATTCTTAATATTATAAGCTGAAAATGGTAATGAACAAAAAATACTCTGTGCCATATTTTTTGTCTATCGAGCAACCCACGCTTTTTCACAATAATACTAGTATTTTTTGTGCATAACCATTTTCAGCTTATAATATTAGGAATTATGTTTCACTTTTTAGTTAGAAGTACTTTAAAAGCGTGTTTTTTAGTTTTTTTAAACTATTATTTATTTATCGTCATACCCCGCGGCAGCAGCTAGTGTTCAATATTCCTTAAATAGAAGTAAGGTACAGGCAAATAAGATTATAATCTTATTTTCTTCCTAATCTAATAAGGGAGTTCTTAGGGAGGACAAAGATACAAATCTGATCACGTTCACTCCAGCTTCTTTACAATAAATTAGATTGCCCCCTCGCCTTATTAATGATATCAATTTATTATCTTATGTAAGGTAGACTTAATTTGATTTGACTTTTCATTTTCTGATGGAATATCTATACATTTATACATATAATAAAATTGTAAATTCGCCATGTCTGTACATTAAAGATATTTAAGAAAAATTGTACGAGGGGTCTTTGTAACAACCCAAGCAGTACCATCAGGTAGAAGCCAAAACATATATTTTATAACTTTTGCTTGCCTGTCTGTCTGTCTGTATGTTCATACGGGCATCAAGCAAAAACTACTGCACAGAAATTGATGCGGTTTTCACTATTGTGTAGCTGGAGATCAAATGTAGTAGTAGTTCACAACCAGGTGGACCACAAGTTTTGTTGTTTGCTATACATATTAATGAGAATAACTTTGCCCTCTAATCATACAGTAATCTAATCTCTAAATCTAAAAAAATCTAATCTCTAATCTAAATCTAAAGAAATCTAATCATACAGTAGCACAAATAGGTGCTATTATATTTAATCAAATAAAAAAAACGTAAAACACACGCGCTTTCGCTATTTTTCATTTTAGTCACTGGAAATGGAAATTGAATCAATGTTAAAATTTAATGTTCTATCAGCAAAATTGATTAATGACTCATTTGACAAATACTTCCTTTGAAATTGTCAAAGTCCATAAGGTTGACTTATGATTTTAGTGATTTGATAGTGTAATGGTAAACCGGACCCCGGGGAGTAAAAAGGGGGAATTTACCAAGAACCTAGATCCGAATCCAGGGCATATGTCGACAGGCACTACAACCTTGTGTGGCAAAGAGAAGCACCCCATCACATCGTACATCTGATAGCACTCAACCCACAAATTAGCTTAGTAAGCTTAAGCACGCCCCCCACACTAGTGCCCCTCGACACCTTGGTTGTAGGCAGTTAGCTTTAGAGAAAAGCTAACTACGTCAGTCTGTCTGTCTGTCCATTTCACAAGAGAGGGCAATCCACCTCCAGCTCTTTCCAATCTCCAGCTGAAGTTATGTTATCAATTCGAACCGGATTCGTAACGGTAACTCATAACAAGAGCTAACAACTTGTTTTCGCGCGCGAGGTGCACACCGGCACACGTGACCGGAAGAGAATAGCCGAAGTTTGAGCCACAGTCACCCAACTTTACACTTATGTGTACACGTCTTATGACTAACTTATCTATAAAAGTTGATTACTCAAACGCTGGAGGTCCGACATCACCTTTGGCGGATGTACCTCTCTCCGCCCTGAACCGCGTTAAGTATTATACTAATTGTATGGAGGACTCATATATAATCTTACAATGGTCTAACTTATATAATTGCACAAGTAATATGTATCACTCAAGTGTTGATAAACTCACCAAGCATTGGCGCTGCATGATTTCAAACACTTACGTGAAATACTGCTACTGTTGCAACTTGAAGCTTCAGTCACTGACTCTATTAACTTAGATAGAACTTCTCACGACTTTAAAAATAAGACTCACGAAAACTCTGTCACTAGTAGTCGTACCGAACTCTCCGGGATTCCAAAACCGAATGCCTTCCTAATTGCCTTACTCCTTAACATCGAGTCGCCGACGCTATCCCTATGCCGCTTCATCCTCGGTTTTTCCCCAGATGAGGGTTTTTTGTTCTCGCTTCGTTGAAAAGACTCTCAAACACGTGTGCCCGTCGCAACTAATAAATTTGTGTCAGTGTGTCTAATAAATTAGCAGGTTCTTTAGATAGTATTGTTTTTATAACGCCACGACGGCGACGGTCTAAGTACGGACCTTTGTCAGTAAAACTATTGTTAGGACCGTGCAATACTATCATAACAACCAGATGTTTGGTTTCATAGAATAAAAGATTTTAGAAGGTTTTGTTTACGTCGCGCCCTTAGAATATTATTTGTATGGTAGAAATATTGATTATTTACATAAATATATAACGATATTCACGTTAATCGCTAACCATTACATTCCCCCCTCTGATAAATCAAATACTAGATTGTTAGCTGGTATATGATTTTTCACTGTAGGATTCTAGAACTGAAGTAAAACTTATATTGTTGTATCAAGTTTTGCTAATACTCTTCTATGGTATGGTCAGAAATACAAATTGTGTAATTCATTCAAATTATGAACAAGTCTGTAGTTTAATTGGCCAACAAAGGTTGAAACTATTGTTTCTGTTAGCGATATATTAAACACAGACATCACTCTCTTCGCAAATTCATTCAAATTGTTCATAAATAATAAACATCAAGCTGTATATAAAATTAACACGATTACAAGTTACGCGGTCAAATATTTAACCCATGTGCAAAAGAAATAGTAGGTACTCTGTACTAGAAATTTACAATGCTTGTGTTAATTTAACAGTGAAATATAGGACGATATATATCATTACTTTAATAAAATTACTGTTTAAGATAGCCTTTCAATAAATGAATAAATTATATTGAAAATTACTGATTACGTATTAAAATTATCTATTCATATGCGGAATAGAAATGTACATAACAGAAAATACAGAGATTTTAATGGTAAAATAAAATCATGGCTTCATGATATTCTTCTTTTTAGAGATTAACTAGCCCTAATTGCATGTCCGAGAAATCAAAACAACCGTAATAAAACCTGCGATACCTGGTTATGCAATTTAAATAAATAAATAAATAAATAAATTTGGATTTTTTACATTGGATAGAACGCCAGAAGCAATTACACTATTAAAGTACTGCCCATGCTTAGAATGGAATTGTACATACCAGAAATCTTCTACGTTTGTGATACCTGGACTGGCTAGCGTACTCAACCCTCAGAAGACTTGGAGAAGTCGGTTCTGGAAAACTCGCCGGCGACGAAGTTTTCTATTCGAATCGGCTGGCAGCTTCTCCATATTCATTATATAAATCTCTGAAACAGTTCGCACACATTTTCATTACAATTTATCCTAAATATTCTTATAAGATCACGTGCAGGACACTGCTTATTGGAACTATTAGGACAATCTTATTATATTATTGGCCTACTAGTTTAAAGGCTTCGATGCCCCCCTCAGACTCTTCATGGTCCATTTAATATTAAATATTCTTGTTAAATAATGTGCAGGGTATGGCTATTTAGAATTATAACAGTAATCTTATAAGATTATCAGCTTCCTAGTTCAAGGGCTTTGATGCCCCCCTCAGACCTTTCAGGGTCCTATTTCGTATATTGCAGTTGTAATATTTGGCATAGAATATTAAAAGGTTTAGCTGCTCCAGTATGAACTTTCTCACTTGAAACATTCTTCTTCTCTCATCGGGGCGCCCCATACATACAATACACACTTGGGCTTAAAGAATTAAATGCTTTAAAATACATAAACCCTTCTTTTGCTATCTGTATCCCTTCGTAGGTTGGATATGTACAAACTCGAAAGTTTACAAGATTGGCGATAATTAAATAAAAATACTTAGCTCTGTATAAGATGATCAGTGACGTCAGCGTTGCCCGATGTCTCCCTTTTCTCACTTAAAGGCAGCCGCTAAACTTCGCGCCTTACTCACAGTTGCTTGACTTCAGCAGCAGGTACCCATTCACCCGTGACAGATGTTTTATGCTTCTGGAATTGTTAACAAAAGCGCGCAAGTATCCGTCCTATTTTGCAATAACATCATTTTTATATTTACCTAAGATTCTAAAATTGCCGTTTCAAATATAAACCCATAACAATTTAACACCACAGTCATGATGTTGTTCAAGTATTTATGAGAAATCTATCTTGAAATTCTAAAGATGGTAATAAACTGTTCCCTTTTTTTATATTAAAGTGTTGCACATTTGTAAGTGTAAAGTGAGAACCTCTTGTCCCTTTTGAATCACTTTGAAGTGCCCAAAAAAATAACACTAAGTCCCTCATCTAAAATGTCTAAAGTCTCACTTAAGATTTAAGAATCAATAATTTAACGATAAGTTTGACATTTTAAATTAGCGCGTTGCACACACTTGAAACCTGACGAGATTTCTACACGTCCCCAGTTTAAGTAGTTTGAAATTTAGAAAACAAAAAAAACCTTTTACCATAGTTGAGTGCTACCAAACCTTTCCAAGATTTTTTTTTTTTTGTGTTTACTAACTAATTTTGAGAATGTCAAATATCTTTGAACTTGAAATAGTTTACCTGTAGACATATGCACTTCAAATTCTTAGCAACGTCCCTTTTCCACTTAAGAAACATAACTAAGTTAAGTTTTGAATTATATTAGCGGTAAAAATCTACTAATTTACCAAATTATAATGGGTGTGATCGTCTAGTTGAAAGAAAAAGTTATTTTACATTTTTATGAATAAATATTAACAAAGGTAACCGTAATTTCAGCGACTTTAAATCTGACCAACTGAACTAAACTAATAAAAATACCATGCATCATATAATATAGGAATACTCTTAAAACACCACGCATAAGAACCGTCATGCAAATAGAACCATAATTAGAAACATCATAAGTGCATTTAAGGAAGTAACATAATATCACCATATGCTCAATCACAATCTAAGCATCATACAACTATTGCGAACATACAAATAAGCATACGCATATCACATTCACGTGCCTCACATAATAGTTTCAAGCAAAACAGTCATCATTACAAACAAAATGCAAACCACTCGCAATACCTAAAGATTTGGAGTGCAAATAATTAAGGGAAGCAATTTTAAAAGTAGCAGTTGATCAGATCAAATTTATTTCGATTTAAAATGATATAAATGGGGCAACTAGTTGGCCAATCTAGTCAATCCATTAATTTATATTATAAAATGTTATTAAATAATTTCTACGTTGTGTTATTTACGAAGTAACCCATTATAACGTGCTTTTATGTTGCACTGAAGTGAATCAGTACATGTAATGACATAAATCCTTGGTCACGCGGCATCAACTGTAATGGTAAACCGGACCCCGGGGAGTAAAAAGGGGGAATTTACCAAGAACCTAGATCCGAATCCAGGGCATATGTCGACAGGCACTACAACCTTGTGTGGCAAAGAGAAGCACCCCATCACATCGTACATCTGATAGCACTCAACCCACAAATTAGCTTAGTAAGCTTAAGCACGCCCCCCACACTAGTGCCCCTCGACACCTTGGTTGTAGGCAGTTAGCTTTAGAGAAAAGCTAACTACGTCAGTCTGTCTGTCTGTCCATTTCACAAGAGAGGGCAATCCACCTCCAGCTCTTTCCAATCTCCAGCTGAAGTTATGTTATCAATTCGAACCGGATTCGTAACGGTAACTCATAACAAGAGCTAACAACTTGTTTTCGCGCGCGAGGTGCACACCGGCACACGTGACCGGAAGAGAATAGCCGAAGTTTGAGCCACAGTCACCCAACTTTACACTTATGTGTACACGTCTTATGACTAACTTATCTATAAAAGTTGATTACTCAAACGCTGGAGGTCCGACATCACCTTTGGCGGATGTACCTCTCTCCGCCCTGAACCGCGTTAAGTATTATACTAATTGTATGGAGGACTCATATATAATCTTACAATGGTCTAACTTATATAATTGCACAAGTAATATGTATCACTCAAGTGTTGATAAACTCACCAAGCATTGGCGCTGCATGATTTCAAACACTTACGTGAAATACTGCTACTGTTGCAACTTGAAGCTTCAGTCACTGACTCTATTAACTTAGATAGAACTTCTCACGACTTTAAAAATAAGACTCACGAAAACTCTGTCACTAGTAGTCGTACCGAACTCTCCGGGATTCCAAAACCGAATGCCTTCCTAATTGCCTTACTCCTTAACATCGAGTCGCCGACGCTATCCCTATGCCGCTTCATCCTCGGTTTTTCCCCAGATGAGGGTTTTTTGTTCTCGCTTCGTTGAAAAGACTCTCAAACACGTGTGCCCGTCGCAACTAATAAATTTGTGTCAGTGTGTCTAATAAATTAGCAGGTTCTTTAGATAGTATTGTTTTTATAACGCCACGACGGCGACGGTCTAAGTACGGACCTTTGTCAGTAAAACTATTGTTAGGACCGTGCAATACTATCATAACAACCAGATGTTTGGTTTCATAGAATAAAAGATTTTAGAAGGTTTTGTTTACGTCGCGCCCTTAGAATATTATTTGTATGGTAGAAATATTGATTATTTACATAAATATATAACGATATTCACGTTAATCGCTAACCATTACAATAGGTCTTACTCTGAGGGTCTATACAAAATTAGTCCTAAGGTGGATCATCAATCTACTATGTTGATAGTACCTCAATCGCATCCGCACTGTATTTCCTATGTTAACCTTCTAACGCTACTAATTAGAAGGATTTATTCCGGTTTTATTTATAAGTAATACACTTTCTTACTAAACTCATGACATCATACAACAAACTCAGGCCACACACCCAAGGTCCATTTGCAAAACGCGCTAATTAGTCGTGCCTGGCCAATTTTTCATGTTTATTTTTTATACTAAGGTAAGTAAACTTAAGCAAGATCATCTTTATGGACGGCAACAATAACGTGTGAAGATTAGGAATTTTTTAACATTGTTGAATGCCATTTAGTATAAATTAATAGACTATTTAACTAATTAAGATCATTTTGTATATCATTTGCGACTTTGACCGCTCGAAAGGCCATAAACAGAAGCGCAATTAAGTCCTTCTTAGCTTTGCAACTATCGCTTTGACCAAACAATGCATCAGTAATCTACTTGATAGCGCGTAACAGACAGATAGTTACTTGTAGTTATTATGTGAGTCATATATACTGTAAGTAATTTATCAAGAGCCGCAGCCAAACACTAGTGATTAGTAATATTACGCTAGCCATACTCACGCAATATTATTGACAATATTACGTGTGTGCGGCTAGCTTTTATTGTTTGGCCGACGAGTTACCGTATTTATTTTATAACTAGATTTTTTAAGACCACAGATAACAGATGTTTTACGATCACATCCAATCGTGCATGGTGACAAAAAGGTTTATGGCTTGGAGATCGTAAATCGTTTGTTGTAGGCTACAATGATGTTTCCGGTTTCACCCAGTACTTTCTAAGCTTCCTGCATTTTGATGTTAAGTATTACTATTCAGTACTTTGATCTTCTTCTCTCTTCGTATGATATGAAGTCATTGTACTAATACATCTTAAGGGTAATTAGGAGAGTTCTATAATCTAGCAAGTCACTGGTTTATTTTTGTACCACCAGTAAAACTAATGGAACATTCAATCTAGATTTTTTTACAAGATCCAAAACATCTTTTACCTAGACTCAATACATAAAAATCTCGTAGATATACTGACCAACAAGGCCATCAAATTACGGAACGAAAACCTTGAAAAAGCTAGATTTCTTCACAATGCTACTTAGTTAGACATAAAGCTCGTAGATGCATGTAAAACAAAACAATCGGATCTCAGAAGCAGTCTAAACAAAAGAAAGGAAGCGTTGACTGGTTAAACAGCTATTAATCAAATTCTCACGCTAATTGCCTTAATAATAAGTAAAACGTTGGCACATCTTACGTACTTTTGCATCTGAGTCTGACGCCCGCCTGTCAGATTTACACCTACATTTAAGGTTGCTACAGATTTCTCAGAAAAATATATTGTGCTTCAACACAGATTTTTCGACTAAGACTACGTGTCGTATAGTGCACTTGAATAATAACTATTATGTCATATTGTTTAAAAAATGTGACAATCTTGCCTCTTCAATCTTCTTCTCGTTTCGGCGTTAGACATTTTACAATGCGGTTTATATGATTTAAGTTATTTTTAACCGACTTCAAAAAAAGGAGGAGGTTCTCAATTCGGTTGTATTTTTTTTTTTTTTTTTTTTTTTATGTTTGTTCACCGATTACTCGAAGACGCCTGGACCGATTTGAGAAATTCTTTTTTTGTTTGATAGGATATACTTGTCATGTGGTCCCATTTTTTTCCAGTCACGTTCTGATGATGGGATCCTAGAGAAATCGAGGGCAACCCTAAAATTTAAAAGGCTTCTATATTGTTTTTTGTATATTATCTAAAGTTACTCGGATATTTGCATCTAGTGGCCAGCATTTTATGTTGCTGATCTGATGCTGTAAGGTACAACTCCTCAACGGTTAGGAGTACGGGGATAATTCTTTAAATATAGGCTCCTTGAGGCCGTTTACTGTATTCTTTCAAGTTATACACAGATGAGGCGAGACGTTGAATATTACTTATGTATATTCATAATATGAGGTCATGATTTAATGATGGGATCCTAGAGAAATCATGGGTCAATCAAGCTTCTATATTGTGTTTCGTATATTACCTAAAACTACTTGGATATTTGCATTATAAGTTGCAGAGCTGATGCTGGAAGGTACAACTCCTCAACGGTTAGGAGTACGGGGATTATTATTAATAAGTTTTCCGTCTCAAGTAACCGTCGTCTCCTCATTCGAGAAACATTCTTGCTCGGTCTACCCATCACTTAAAATCGTGAAATAAAATAATTTTTAACAAAAAAAAAAACCGACTTCAAAAAGTAGGTAAACTAAAAAGCATAAAATAAATTTACTTCGCACAAATAATACGTTTTTTCATTTAGTTAAATAGAAATTATTTAATAATTATTTTATAATTCTGAAGTCGGTGCTAAGTAACCAATAACTAGATAATAAGTATAAATCTTTCTAACAACTATTTTCTGACAGAATATTAGTTCTTAATTATCCGATTTACTTGGCACCGACTTCAGAATTATAAAATAATTATTAAATAATTTCTATTTAACTAAATGAAAAAACGTATTATTTGTGCGAAGTAAATTTATTTTATGCTTTTTAGTTTACCTACTTTTTGAAGTCGGTTTTTTTTTCTATGTGGACAACCCTACTTACATTGTTATATTAATTTTCACTTCTCGTTAGGACGTGTTGCATAATATTAAATGACATCTCTTGCTGTTTGTACTAGATTGAATGACGTGCTACAGTTTGTGATACATTATTTACTTATTTTGTTGTATGTGCATTAAGGTTTTCCTTTAAAATAATCAGCATGAAACTGCTCGAACATGAAATACAATAATTTTTTAAAGTTTTGTTTGTAAGTTACGATTACGATGATATTAAACAATACATGTCATTTCTAAAAAAATGCACGTTTAAGAAAATGGTTAAGTTTTCAGCATATAATAAAATATTAAGTATGACAATGATAAAGGTTGAGTCTATACAGTTGCATGAAAGTGTACTAAACTATATATTTTTATAAAATTGACATTTCAGAGTACAGAACCTAAACATATTTTGCGGCGATTTAACTGACTTACTGCCTTGTTAGTCTAGTGGTTAGCGTATGCGCCTCTCACCGCGAGGTCTCAGGTTTGATTCCCGGCTCAGGAATTGTGCCCCGTGGATGGCGATAGGCTCACCCCTTATCCCATGTGATCTAAACATAACAGGTGAAATGAGGGTGTTATACACCTCTGCTAAACCCTTCTAGGTAATATAGGCGTGATGTTATGTTAAGTGTTATGTTAACGGACTATATTACAATATTTCAAAGTAAAATAAAATTAGATATTTTAAATATATATTATGTACATAATATTATTTACCCCGAGATAGCTTTCAGCCAGTGGAACTTTTAATCACTGACATTAAAATTTAGTCACCATATAAATACCGAAAAAGGTGTCTGGGATCCCAGTCACCTTTTTGTTTAAAGGTTCCAGAGATCCGTTCCCAGGTTAATCTAATTCTGTGAAAATCCCATGGCACTTGAATGAACTGACATGGTTTTGCCATCCCCTTGGGAACCATATTGTTTCATATCTTGTAGATCGTGTGTGAAGCGCATGCGCAGCTTCGCGATCATTTGGTTAAGTAACTGTGCTGGTATTGTTTATTGTCAGTGAGATTGTGACTGCTGGACAATTGGCCATTTTATTATTTATTTATTTATTATTTCTACTTTTACTTGACTATCCAAAGAGCCTAGTAAACTGATTTTTGGATATGTTGTAGAGGAAGCTACAAAAGCTTTTTTTTTGAACTCAAATTAACTCCTATGAGTTTTCGCCGCCATAATGGAAAAGGTGTTAATTTATTTTTTTCGATATAATCCCGGGTAATAATTTGACAATAAAGATTTGTATTGACATTATGTAGCCTTTTTTGCGTTATTTAATTAAATAGCAAAAATGTTCAGCTACCGTCATTCGCAATTTTTTCAGTTATCCTGGTTTAAAACTTATAGGAAATCGAAAAAGAAAGTATTTTATTAAAAAAGATGGTATGCCTGACCTAATAAAATAGTATGCCAAAATACGTCATCATCTACCGAGTCTTTTGCCCAAAATTGGGGTATATATATATATATATATAGGGATCGGCCAATTATATCAATATGTTAAATGACTATTATACCTAACAATGATTATGCGTAAAGTATTTATGGCAAAAAATATTATGTTAAATGACTTTTATGAATAAATATGTCTATTATGCGTAACTATTATAAAATTAAGCGAAGTTAAATTATGCCAAGAAATATATGCCTAAAAATAGGTAACCCTTCTAATGGTCCTGTTACACGCTCCATCTTATTTTCGTGGACATTTTTTTGTTGCGCTAACTACTTGCGCGTAAAAGATAAAACTATTTTAAATAGTTAATTGGATTGTTCTTATTAAACACATAGTTTAAAAAAATACCACATCAAAAAAAATTGATTTAAAATTTCCAATTTAAAAAAAGCAATCTAATCAAAACAGGCATTTATTTTTAACAAGAAAAGTTTTTTGTCATTTTTATTTGAGTTTATAGAATACCTCCTAAAAATTGGGATGGAGAAAAGAGAGTTTTACTTAAACTTTTGTGCTTGGAAAAAGGTTCACATTAATCAATTTGCTTGGTTTTTCTACTTAGATTTCTGTAAAAGGCTCATATATATAAGGCGATAAGCTCATCACCTATCGTGCTGTACACCTCTGCAACAGCCCCTTATGTGTAATATAGGCATGATGTTATGTTATTTTGGGTATTAATTTAAAAAAAAATATTGTAGCCAATTTTTTAAAATTAGACAACGGGTCTAAATCGCGTACTTATTATAAAGGTCAACCCGTTGTCTGATTTTTAAAAAATGTTTTCAAATCGCGAAAGTTTAAAAACATAAATTGTAGCCAAATTGCAACCCAAAAATCAACAGACTGGTAACTTCACCGTTTGATACACTAATTGTAATACTTTACTATTACTACTCTACTTTATTATTATTTTCATTTGACAAAGAATGTTTATTTCTTTGCAACATGTTATATTATTTTTATTATTATTTTCCTTTAAATAAAGATATGGTGTTACATAACTTACACTTACCTGAAATATTGTCAAAAACAAATAGAATTGTATGATTTATTATTTGACAAGAAGGTGCACATGAGTTTCTCACCAGATCTCCTCAATGATGCAATACCCATCAGAGCTGGTACTTAGATTTATTTTAGTTTGAACCTTAACAGTTCGATTAAAATTTGATCTAAGCTTCGGTAATTCAAATCATATTATTTTGATTAGTATTTTTTTTTATTTAATATATTTTTACTTTCATTTCCAAAGAAGTGTTTATTTATTTATTCATTCATTTCATCTTTTAAGCTAACAGATGTTACATCCAAAACGCTTACAAGATTAGTGTTATGTCAATATTAAACACAAAAAAGTATATAATAATATATAAAATTAAATTATTTACAAGCTTAGTTACAAACAAGTTAGTGTTAAATAATAAAAAAAAATTGAATATGAAATTTTATGCCGAATTTTTCAATTTATATTTAAAGGAACGAATTTAGCTCACAGTCGTGTTTAATTCTGATCACTTATTAACAAAAATATTTATTCATTAGCATATTTTAAATAAACCTAAAGAATTTATTTTATTCGTTAGATTATTTTTATTTGTAACCATAATGTTTGTTGACGTGTTCAAGCGCCCCTTGGGATTAATGTGAATAAAAGAATTGACTTTGAATGTAGGGTCTATCTAAGACCTTTCCCGGTCTCTTAATTTAAAAAAATTGCTTTTAATTTTTGCAATATTATCGTTTTTTTTTACTTTATCGGTGGATCTCACCAGATAAAAATGCCGGCTGCAATGTTTAATTTATTTGTTAACGATATTACTTGTGCAATAGAAGTGTGAAATTCTTCTTGTAAACATTTTAGTTTATTCACATGCTATTTTAGTTCAACAAATAACATTTTCAGTCGACGGCGTACGTGTTGTTCAAGTTGGGCTATTTAAATTGCACACACTATGAAATACTTTTGTCTTCATAGTCGGAGAGCTGAATTACTTATTGCCAACAGTAACGTAAAGGTGCTCGCAGACCATCGCGGTCTGCAAGCACCTTTACGTTACTGTTGGCTGATTCGCTTGTAATATAACGTAAGGAATACGTTAAGGAATTCGTCTGTAATATAACGTAGAAGGAGTTTTCATAGGTGTGTATTCGAATCTGTAGCGTTTGTCCAACCGAGCATTATAGTTGGAAATTTCATTAAAAAAAATCCATAACAATTTAAGCGAAAGCTCGTCAGTCAAGAAGGTAATTTATTACGTAATGATCAAAATCGAATCTGCGATGTAACATAAGACACATTACAGGCAAACGTTCGGGGTCTGGAAGCCCCTTAACATTAGTCTAACAATTAACACACAGCTACTATCGTACTTTGTTCAGTGTGAAGGCCCCAGGAATGAACTGTTATGTCCCTTCAGATAAAATAATCGCAGAGGAATGTTTACCCTTTAGTCCTGACCGCCCGCGCCGCTCCTTACGAAGTTCCCAAAGTATAGCTTCCAAATGAGTTTGTTTAATTGTGCAGTGAAAATTCAAGTTAAATGTTTGTCGAATAGGCGAAACTTGTTTGATAAATAGCTGTGAAAAATATTTGAAATTTTTAGCTGAGTAAAATATGTTAGGCCGCGTTATTTTAGCTCGTATTTTAAGGGAGCATGAGCGGTACCTTGTAGTTCTTCAAATAGTAACAGCAAACTAGACTAGTCCAGTCTAATGAAAGGTACGAAGACAATAATAATAGTGCGTTTGCCTGAGAGATGACCAAAAAGCAATAAAATCGCTTCAGTTACCTAGTTGATTTTAACAAACACATCCCTCGCTAGACATCCTTGCACATCTTTGATGGGAAACCCAGCCTTAAGTTTTTTATAGTCACAGTTGTTACGTGCGTTGATACTTATGAAGACGAAGGAACGACGGAAAAGCTCTGAAAAATCTCTGGTTATAACATTTTTTTTTCTTATTTACAGGTGAAAGACCAGCAAAGATGGGCCCGTCCAGTTGAACTGTTGGGCGGTGCTGGGTGACAGGGACAGCGAATACCAACGCGCTAAGCCAGAACGAGACAAAATGCCGGACACGCTGTCCTTATCGGCTGGAGTGAGCCTCGGGCTACTGGCGGGAATCGTTTCGGGAGTCTGCTATCTTGTTGCTAGTGGATTTCCTCGGACTAAGTAAGTTAATAAACTTATTTAATTGAAGATTAATAATATCGAATAAAAAATAGTCCGTAAATAATAATTTTGAGATTGGTCATGTAGTAATTCAATGTTCTGGAAAAGCGCGCGGAAAAACTTCACTAGCGGCATCTATCAGTAAAATTATGAACCATTCACGATTAGTACTGACGATTAAGTTCTAAATAGCTAATATAGATGGCGTGAGTATTATTTTTCTTAATGTTTGATAGATTAGAAGCTTAAAAGTTATCTTAACTTAAACTAAAAACAAAGTTTATTTAAAAAAATAAAAATAAAAATAAGTTACTAAAATTTGTTTACCTAGGCCACTTTCAAATAATATGTATTTGCATACGTGTTGTATTTTTTAACAGTGAGATCATGTGCAGATTATAATAAAATTATCGAACACATGGCGTTAATTTCGTCACATCCGCGAACCGGGAGTACCCATGCGTTCACTCAACAAAGCCGATGTTCGCCGAGCGCAGCCGAGCGTGGTCGAACGGCTAGACGAGGCTTCGGTTTTATTCGTTTTTCGTTTTCCAAATCCAAATTTCGAGTTACAGTTGGGACCGTTAAGAATAGGGTTGTCATATATTCTTGAATTTTACAAGACAAAAGTATTAGTCGCGTGTCTTGCCTTGAGTTTTTGTTATATTCCATATATTTAAATGTCACATTAGAGATTAGGGACCATTCATTAAGGTTGGTAAAATCTGGCATTTCACGCTATCAGTACAGAAAACCTTGGTTAACGTCAGCCTTGCATACCATTAGTAATTTGATTATTCCTAACAATTGGCGTACAATTAGCATAATAAGGGCCGTGACTTTATATGACCATGATCATAAAGCGTAACAAGAGGTAAAATGTACCTCAATATTTGCTACTTAATCAACAAAACAATGTAAATAGAAATACTATTTTCATTATTTTTACTTCATGCAAAATTATTTAAAGAAAAATTACCGTAACTACACGTATCTATTTCTGTAACGTAACAACACGGTTACAGAAATAGATTTCACCTCTACCTTACCTCATTTACCTATAAAAATGAATCCGTTATCGTGTTCTAGCTATGATTATAAGCGTTAAAAGCCATAGCATAACGTTATAGCATGCACTAGATCACTAGAAATGCGTACCACCCCTAGTGAGCAAACAGGTTGACCACTAACGTCACGTGGCGGTTAATAAAAGAATAATTGAAGATGTATAAATTTTACTATAGTGGCAACCCTAGCGAAAATTCAGGGTGTCCACTGGCCTCATGACGCTTTAGCAGCGAAGTAATCAAATACCATTTTACCTATAATTTGACAGCACATGAATTAAATAAAGGTGATGGTGAGTACATGATGCTGAGGTCCCTATTGACCATTCCATAACGTTATTGACTGCCGCCAAATAGTAGTTGCTTGACCCTGAAATTACTAGCACATAAAGCATTACCGTAGTCCTTAGCATCCTTGGATGAAGCTTGCTTTGATGGATCGTTGATGTCCATGGGCTGTTGTTACTTTTTACCATCAGGTAGACTATACATCCGTTCGATTCATACTTCCGTCGTATAAAAAAAAACCCGATCTTAGTGACCACTGTATCGAGCATCTGATATCGTAACAGCCTAAGCTTTTTTACGAATAGTCTAAAAACCTTGCTGATCAAAAAGTGCTACTACTCAATTAACGAGTATTTAAATGATACCCAATTAAACACTACACAAATAATATAATTACATAATACCGATTCAATAATGTTATGCTTTGACTCTTTTTTTATTAAAAACTTGTTTTTATTATTTAACATTACATATTGTCCTGTCTCCTACTCTGCTATGCCCGACAGGGTTCACAATGTTCCTAGATATAATACTTACCACCTAAAACACACATTTTGTTAAACGTAATAAGGTAATGAGTATTAAGCTTACAGTAATTACTAGAATCGTGCGGCCCCCTAGGCAACTTGTGAAGTGACACCCCTAGCAAATAAGTAGGGTGACCACGTGACGGTCCAGTACAAAAGTGATCGAGCACCTATTGACCATATTACATTTCACGGTGTAATGGACACGAACGGAGAGTGCTACGGGGAAACGTGCGTGGTTCTGTACACAAATCATGACAAATATTATGGAGCAGTATTTTTAGTATCTAAGGCTACGAGGCGCATGCGACGTGTATAAGATATCATGGCGTTCAGATCTAAATGAAAATTACATTATTAATTAAATTATATTTTTACTTCTATGGCGTCAGATACGAAGTCTCTCGACCTCTTTCATAAAACCTCTACCACTAGTATTTTTCAAGTTCAAATCTATTTGTTTATTTTTAATTGCAATAGATCTGACACTTGATAGTTAACGATTGCGAAGGCTGTGATCTAATCAATTAAACGTTCACATTTTTATAATAAAAAAATAATATGAAAATTCTTAATCCTGAAACATGAATACTTTCGATGTTGCTATGTTTCTGCGGTTTTAATTTTATTTTTTTTCGATGTGTTCCGGTTTGCTGCCCAGATGACCTAGAAGTTTCTGGCGCAAAAGGCATTATCTTGTTACTTCACTGTAGTAATACTTCTACAATATTAATATTTTTCCACAAGCTGATTAAGAATAAAATAATACATCGTTATATAAAAATAAACTAGCTCTTGTCCGTAGCTCCCCCGGCATGATACGTCGGCAAAAAAACTTTTACTTACGCTTATCTAAGTTATTCTCTATGTTTGCAAAATCATCAAAATCGTTAGGATAAATATCGCGTGAAATATAATCAAACATCCACACGTCTTCACAAACTTTCGCATTTATTTCTGAACCCAATGCCTACGGAACCCTAATACTCAACAGGGGAGGTTTAGCACAGCGAGCATATCGCCGCCCGCGCATTCATCAGTCAGTCCGCTCCGCGCCGAACGGAAATTCGGAAGCGATCGGTTTATTGTCACATTCAAAATTCGAATTGTGTTGTGAAGTGCCTGTGGTCTGTGTTACGTGTGCATGAAAAAAATAATAAAAAATAAATAGTGATTGTGAACCTCTTTGGATTTATTTTTTTAATTTGGAGCCAGGATTCAGGTAGGATAGTACAAAGTTTGTTATAGTTTTGTTGTAATGTAGTAGATGATCATACTCTCTGTACGGTTGAGTGATTTGGTGAAGCATGGGTGTTGTGGGAAAGTGGTTAGCAGCCATTAATTTACTACATGTCGCAATGAAATTTGCAAGGCTTAATAAGGTTTTTGTTGTTTAGTAAATGATACAAAGATTGACTGTCTTAAAAAAAATAACTGTCATAGATACTTTGCTTAGCAAACTTAGGTTTTTAAACGTTCCAACAAGAAATATTCGATTGTATTTTTAAAATTTATACAGCACAGTTACTTACGTTATGCAAGTTGGTCTCGAAATTTGTTCACCTCACGTTATTTTTACATAATTTAGGTTATTTGTAAAATTAAACGAGTAGTGCAACAAATACTGCTATTATGTAGATGTTAACTTCTAATTGGCAAGTTAGCCCATGGTTTACTAATCAATATTTTTTTACGCTAAGCTCCAATTTCATACGTGTTAGATAAACCTTTTTGGCAAGATAAACTATAATTATGCTTATCCTGCCAAAAAGGTAACTGCCACCACACATATATGAAAGAGACAGCTGTGATTTTTTCAAGCGTAATTTGTGTTAGTTTTAAATTCGGTCAGGTTATATTTTATGAGTTGGATAAGACTTATCCGAAACCTCAGAAAACTGGTCCCTTACACTATGCCAACTTCTAAAGTTCTGTATCGACATTTTACTCATACATGCATTTAATCATGTAGGTAATGATCATCGTTTGGTTCTTTATATTACTAATGTAAGTCTCACTTTAGCATTGTACAATTTCAGCTGTCACAATCAGTTTGTGCAATTTTCGATTAATGACAAATTTCAATAAGCACAAGTAAGATTGAACGTGTAGCTGGTACTAAAAAAGCAATTTTATTCTCAATGACAACAACAACTCTATACAGGGTGTATTTTTGAAACGGGGCAGTAAGGGCAAGTACCTTAACCGTTGTAGTTACAGCAAAACGTTCTTAAAAGACCTTCCCTAACTTTTTGGGACATTTTGAACTGCATTCACAGATTTTGTAAAAAACTTACAGTTAGCAAAAAAAATGCAAAAAGTTCAATTTTTTTTTTATGCCAATCGATTCTATTTCATGTGGGGATCAAAAAACTCTATGGGACCATTTTAACTTTCAGTACTAGAAAAGACAGAAATCGCCAAAAACGTTTCCCATACATTTCGGCAACAGAAACGAATTTCTTCGATGGTCTAACTTTTTGTTATGGCCTGGAAGTGGGTAGAATTGACTGTAAAGTAAATAAAAAGAATTTTTACCCTCAAATTTCGAATTTGATTCGAAAATCTGTGTGTTTACTTAGTTTCAGCTGTAAACACACAGATTTTCTGTGTACTTAGTTTCAGCTTCTAATAAGTCAATTTTTTCACGATTAGAAGACATTTTAGCGAAAATCCTTAATTAATAACTCATACGAAGTTTCTCAGCTGAAACTAAGTATAACACACAGATTTTCGAATCAAATTCGAAATTTGAGGGTAAAAAATCTTTTTATTTACTTTACAGTCAATTCTACCCACTTCCAGGCCATAACAAAAAGTTAGACCATCGTAGAAATTCGTTTCTGTTGCCGAAATGTATGGGAAACGTTTTTGGCGATTTCTGTCTTTTCTAGTACTGAAAGTTAAAATGGTCCCATAGAGTTTTTTGATCCCCACATGAAATAAAATCGAATGGCATAAAAAAAAAAAATTGAACTTTTTGCATTTTTTTTGCTAACTGTAAGTTTTTTACAAAATCTGTGAATGCAGTTCAAAATGTCCCAAAAAGTTAGGGAAGGTCTTTTAAGAACGTTTTGCTGTAACTGCAACGGTTAAGGTACTTGCCCTTACTGCCCCGTTTCAAAAATACACCCTGTATATAAAAATAATAACTAAAATAAAAAGTATTTCTGACGTCACTTACACTGCAGATTCAACTTTCCTCTTTCAGTATATACATAACTTCTTTAAGCCTTTGTCTAATAATTCACCTTCAATAGTACTCGTCAATGGCCGGTAATTGGCGCGTCCGTTCCAGCTCAAAACTGTCTTATTCGCAATTAACACTTTAAGAAGTAATTATTGTTAATAGTCCTCAGTAATGGCCAAGGTGATAGCCTTCCGACATCAGTTCCGGACTCATTAGAGCTGTTTTTCAGATACGTGTGTTTTCCAGGATTTCCCACTTACCTTTTAGTGAAGACATTTAGTTTTTTTAATTCAAAACGATAGTTTTATATTTTACTAGCTGTTGCCCGCGACATCGTCCGCATGAAATTCGATATTTTCATGCCATTTCCTACAAACCTTTCCTCATATGTTATAAGCCCAAACCAAAAAAACTACATGGAAAACCTATATGCAGAGTTTCCGGCAATTTCCTTAAAAATGGACTAACTACCTATATTAACCTACAATCCCCAATTCACCCCCTCGGTGAGTGATATTTCCAATATCTTACAGTTCATTTACGTCATGTTAGGAACCTATGTGCAGATTTCATGCATTTTCCCTTCAAATTGTTGATCCTGCCATAAAAACTTACACACCCTAATTAACCCCTTTTGGCATAAAATACAAAGATAAAAAAACATATACCCGTTTTTCAGTTAGACCTTCGGCAACTCAACTGAAAATTACATCTAATTCATGCAGTAGTTTTTGTGTGATGCGCTACATACATACAGACCGACACCGACAGATTAATTTTGTTTAATTATATAAATAGGACGTTTTTAATACCTCTATCTAAATTATTGTCGTTACTTTTGAATGGGCTCCAACTAAATATATCTCATCGTATTCTGGACAAATTACTTGAAGAAAGTTTTGAATATATTGTACAAATCAACTACCTTGTTGAAACATTTGATAAAATGTACTGTTTGCCTAAACATTTTATCAAATGTTTCGGGGAATAATGACTATAATGGTATTAAAACGTTTTCTTTTTCTCTCTCTCTCTGTGGTCAGTCCCTCATGGCTGAGGATCGCGCTAATTGGTGGATCGCACCTTGTTTTAAAACAAGGTGCGAACGAAGAAACGAAGAACAGACACCGGCGGAGGCATATTATTAATAATATGCCTCCGCCGGTGTCTGTTCTTCGTGTCTCTGACTACCGAGCAAAATTTGGTTGTTCATGGGCCTCTCACTTGGTCCCTCCATCGAACGTCCCCGGGTTCGTTTCCCCTGCTTAATCAGCTAAGGCTCTGATCTCCTCTTCTTATTCTCTTTATTCACCAGGAGTATAAACAGCTTCCTGGATTCATGAACGTCTGTGATGTCACTAAGTGAAAGGATTGTCTGAAAAGCACGCGCGTCCACCATGATAATCCATTTTTCATTGCTTTCGACTAACGCCATACTCATGCGATTAGGTAGGTTTTGTTCTTTTAAGTATTTATTTCCGCGTCATACTTAGTCTAGTTTTCTTACGAATAAAATATATTGTTCTGAATTGTTTTATATTCATTTATTCATAAAACTTTTTTATGTTGGATAAGTATACGTTTGAATATGATAGTAAATGATAATGCGGTCTACGGTGGAACACGCTTACCTATGAGATACCTATTAACTCTTGCTTTGAAGAGACCCAGGTTGAAATTTGAAATTTTAGTAGGATTAAAGTACAGAAGCAAGATGTGCAAGGTTTGTAGTTAATTTTGTTTAAACGTTTAATGTTATAAACTGCTGCATAGCATCCTTTAGCAAAGTAAGTCATTAAAAAGTGTTAAGTACAAATAAATAAATATGTTTTTTAATTTTCTTATAGTCAATGTATTCATAATTATCAATATAATGAGATTTTTGTCTTAAAATAATCACTAATTGCCCGGCAAATAATTACGCATCTTTACTGCAGTTATAAAATCGAATTTAATTAATATTGAGTCTAAAAAGTTTAACCACTAACTAAATTATGAAAACACGAGGATATGAAATAAAACGTTGCCTTTTGAACTAACATAAATCAAAAGACAGACTTGAAAAAAACTAAAAATCATTCACCAATGCAAAAAAGCGGGTAAAATGTTCTTGAAGTCGGTGCTGATTAATTGCAAATAAAAAAGAAAATGTTTAGCACCGACTTCAAGAACTATCACCGAGATATTAGAGCTTATAGCACCTTGTCAAAGTCTAAAGATCTTAACGAACTAACTAACTTAACTGGATGCGGAAGGCGCAGGACCAGGTATTGTGGCGCAAATTGAGAGAGGCCTATGTCCAGCAGTGGACTACAAGAGGCTAAATGATGAAAGATCTTAACGTGCCTATATTAAAAGAATTATCCTTGTACACTCAACCGTTTAGAAGATGTACCTTCTATCATCAGCTCAGCATAATTAAATGCCGACTGCTAGATGGAATATATAACATGTATATCCAAATAACTTCAGGAAATATACCAGAATAATTCAAGAGCCTGTAATATTTCAGGGTTCCTCTCGATTTACCTGGGATTCCATCATCAGATCCTAACTAGGTGCCGATGGGACCAGTTAGCAAACATATTATATCGAACGAAAAAAATAATCTAAATGTACAAACATTAAAAATATTTTTAAAAAAATATTCGCGCCTATTACCTTTTTCTTTTTAACCGACTTCAAAAAAAGGAGGAGGTTCTCAATTCGGTTGCATATTTTTTTTTTATATGTTTGTTGAAGACAGTTAAATAATAGACCGCTCTACTCGGTTTAACTGCAACTGTCATAGATTTATCAGCATTGTATGTATAGCCTTTACTGTTTTAAGTTTCCTAACAAATTCCAAATTCACGATTTTCCAGCCATGAAAACGAATGAATAGCATTACCAAATATATCCACAGTGCAGCAGTGTTCATAATTAATCAATATATACCTACTCTGAAGGTTATATAAACGTTCGCACTCAATCAGCAGATAGTCGTGATTAGATACTCTTCAAATTGGAAATAAGGCTTCAATGTCGCCTTAATTCAGCAATTACTTGTTTTAGGTGATATAATTATTTGTGATAATTCTAGACTGTTCTAGGTAATCAGCGTCATCGCTTACATGTTTTAAAACAACACAGTTACCAGCTCTTTATTGTTTCTAGCTTAGGTCCGCGGCTACGCCCGTGTGGTTTGTCAATAATAATAATAATACTTTTCTTTATTGCAACAATATACATGCAGCAATTTATATATAAGCCCTGATTCCCAAACTAGCGTGAGCTGTAAGTTGTTTATATTCCCAATATAGTTCACATAGTTATAGGTATGTTTGTTACAAACTGATGTAGTGATACTAAGAAAATCCTTACAACAATAAATAGGATTATCTCCACACCACTTTTTATCAATATTGGTTCAGGTCGTCTTCGTTGATGATCCTTTTGGCCCTCCTCTGGACTGACTCGAGCATCTGAAGCTGGTATTTTGGATGTGTACAAAGTACTAGGAAGAATCCGTTGCTAATCTAATTTCAATAGTGTCGGTGGCGTGTCACAAGGCGACAAGCGAATTCCGAACAGTAAAATGTAGCAACAATAGCCGACAATCGCAGCGCAAATGAAGCAAATGCCGTGTAATTAATACGTAATCGATGTCGCACATTTCGTAACGATTCGTCGAGCGCCCAATACTCGATTTTAGATTTTGAAGAATTCAGCAGTACCTTTAAATCAGGAATGTAGCAAAAATAGGGAAACAAGGCTAAAATCAACAACCATACAATCTAGACGATATTTGTCTATGTAAGAGCTAAAAGGAAGCGATTGTGACTTAGATTTAAGAAGTGAAGTTCGCGACGCCGCGCCGCCAAGACGAAGTGAACGCATATTAATGAGTAATATTGTAAAAAAAATTCGCGTAACGACGGGCAACTACTATAAAAGACATACATTTTTACATAATCACATTGCCCACATTTTGCAGTTCTGTTAAGGGTAATGTGACAAAGGTCTATATGTAAGTGAGACAAAATATGAGTTAGGTAGAAGTTAACAACCCCTTTTAGCTTCTACCTAATCATATTTGTCTGTCTTTTATATAGACTTTTTTCAAAACTTGCCAGTTTACGTATTTATGTGACAAAACTGTCACAAAAACACCGCTACCATTTCGACGGCAGTTACCATTGATGCCAGCAGCACATCGTCACGCTCTGCTACCATCCTAGTTTTTTTTTAAATAATTTCATGGCATGGTATGCAATGTAGTTTTTTTTTAAGTATTCCTTTCTCCGTGATTTAGGGGTCAGGAGCAAATTTAACGGATTCGTATTGCTACTTTATAAGTGAAAATGTAGGTATAAAAAGAGCATGATGTTGATTTTACACTCTATTTAATGGTACATAAGTTGTGTCAAATAGTATATTTAATACGGTATTTTTGTCAAGTGGCTAGCTAGATTGGTAATGGTCCTGGTAAAACAAAAAGTTAGCTAATGAAGTCAGGAAGAAAGCAGGTAAACATTAGCACCGGCTTTTTTTCTGATTTCCCACAGATTTAACGTGTTACCAGTCAGGCTGGTTTACATACAGTAAATCGAAACCTACTGGATCAATGTAAATCAGCCTAGAAAGCCAAGAAATGTCTTCGATTATATTATCAACGTACTAGAAATAAGACTGGCATTTTACTACTATATTAGGATATATAGACTCTTCTAAATTAGGTTGCTACCGGATAAAAATGTACTGCTTCGTTTTGTTGCAATCTTAAATACAACCTTCTTACTTATTCAGATAATAAGATAGCATACTATTGTGAATCATTCTCCAAAATGTGTGATTGTATCTCTAGTCAAAAGACAGACTAACACATTACATAACCCAATGCCACTTGTTATTCGTGAGGTGATGCGCTCTTCCTGCGCACGCGCCGAACTTCCGCAAACACGCACGAGCGGGTGTCGGCTACGTTGGACGTGTGGATGACGTGACAGGGGGATTAAAAAAAAACCGTCAACCATGCCTTCACGTTTAGGATAAAACAGTTTATATTCAGTAACCAAATCGGATAATTTACGAGCTACAACAAAGTTTGACCTACACCGTACCAAAAGTTGTATTGTATGCATTGGTATTGTTTAAAAAAATATTTGTTATCAAAATAAAAAAGAAAACATACACATTTTCAAAATACAGAGTCAGTAAATATTAGCTTAATTTGTCAAATATATAATTTATGATAATTATAACTCAACTATTTCTAATTCTTCTATGTCTATGAAAATCGAAAATGCAGAGAGTATGTCTGATACGTGTGTTGATATGTTACACATTTATTGTCTAAATTAATCAATTCTTTGTGCTTTTAACACACGCATACCTCTGAACTAACCAGGTCATCCTCCACGAATAATAATAGAGAGCCCAATTAACTCTCATGTCACACATCACACATATTAGGTATCGTCCGCCGCACCGGAAGGTTGACAAACTATAATGCCTGCGCCGCGTTTGGTACTTCTATTGTAGCGGACTATTAACTAGTCGAAAACGATGACTACAAACTGTTTTTGTAGTTGTTTGGTTTTGATTTTACCATTTGGGAGCGTTAATGCAATATTTACCTTTATTGACCTTACGTTTTGGTGCAGGTTACGCTAGCCGTGGTCGCAAATAAATTGCACTTAGCCCTTCATTATGGAATTTGGAACAAAAATAAAGGTAAAAAAAAATCAATAGGTTGAAAATCTCGAGCTCAAGCGAAAAATATCCGCCGTCTCGTTTTGTTGGATGAGTGGCCAAATATTAGTGCTTGCACTACTGTGTTCCAGTTTGCTAGAGAGAATAAGTAACCTCAAAACCCTGGCACTTTAGGTATATTTGTACAATACGATCAATACGATATTATCGTAGTCCTCAGAAATAATGCCGCACCTACAATCTTATAAGGATTGTGGCAGTTCGTGATTTGACATTTGCCACAGTATAAATATGTACAAACAGTACGGAAACTGCCTACAAACGTGCGAAACGGCACGCGATTGTCGCGGTGCTCTCAGTAGCGAGTGCCGCTTAAGCTTCGATTTCCTAGGAAAGCGGTGTGGAATAATGCGGCCGTAATATTATTACCGTGACACGATTAATATGTAATAAGTTAGGTCGATCACCGCTCTCTAGGAAGCCACTACATTTGTTTTACATAGGCAACGTTCTAGTGACGTCATTGTACCGTTATCTTTACGACCGCATTATTCCACACCGCTATGCTAGGAAACCGAAGCTTTAGGGGTCTCGTCGGTGTGCATGTTTATGTGTGCGTGCCGTTTCGCACGTTTGTAGGCAGTTTCCGTACTGTTTGTACATATTTATACTGTGCATTTGCCATTGCCTATGCGTCGTCGTCACCCGTATAAATACAACTTATGTGCGTGGTAATGCAAAGAAATGAAAATGAGCTCCTAGTGTAAAATAATAGCAACGTTATGTTCACGCACAATCATATAATTATTATAATCGGCGGACGGCGCTTCTAACATAGTCACTATAACTAGATACATCCCTACACGGTTTAACTCTTGTCAAACTTTACTGCTCCGCTTCCGTGGAGATGTACCGTGATGTTATAAAGATAAAGATAAATTTGGATTTTTTACATTAGATAGAACGCCAGAAGCAATTACACTATCCAATGGAGATTAACGCATTCAAAGAAACGAACTCGGTATTATTACACTTAATTGTCATCGTAAAACATCGTATCTACGCATTGCTATTTCTTTTTCTTTCCCTTGGCCTGCGTGGATGGGGTTGGCGTGATCTTGTTCGTTGGCGTTGTGGACTGAGGACTCAGCTCACCCCCCAGGAGGTACCTGGTGACGCGGGACTTCAGGTCGCTGTAGAATGGGTTCTCTCGGTTTAGTTGCGGGAGCACTGAGATACGCTTGTCGGCTTCCTGGATGAAAAAATGGATTTGTATTGCGACTAGAGATGCAAGAATAATGTGATTGATTAGAAATCATCTTGCTTATATTTATTTTGTTTGTTTGATTAGTATAGGGCTCATAAGGCTAGGTAAAGGATTAAAAATTTACTAATTCAAATTCAAATCATTTATTTTCAAAGGCCCCAGGAGGCGCTTGAACACGTCAAAACATTACAAAAAGTGATATAAAAATAAATAATACTAAATTAAACTAATTACAATGATTTGAATAACCGGGGCTTAGATTAATTTTAATCAAACTGTTTAAAATCAAATTAAAATTAATCCAAGTACCAGCTCCGATGGGTATTGCAGGCGAATGTCTAGTGGTATTCAAATTAAATCAAATCAAATCATTTATTTCCATGGGACCCAAGGGGCGCTTGAACACGTCAAAACAAACATCAAAACACAAAAAATATAAAATTAAAATAAAACTTAGCTAACTAAATTATAATACTTATTGTAATAAAATGATTTGACACCGGAGCTTAGATTGACTTTAATTCATCTTAGAGATTTGAATTAAAATCAATCCAAGTACTAGCTCCGATGGGTATTGCATCATGAGAAGAGCTGGTGAGAAACTCATGTGCACCATCTTTTCAAATAATTCATACAATATTATTTGTTTGTTTTTGGACAATAATTCTATGTGTAAGTTATAGCAACCAAAACAACATTATATAGCTAAAGATGGTTCTAAAGAGAAAATAAATATAGGTATAATTTGCAACTACTTACCGTGAGGTTTCTGTTTCGATACCTCCTTGGGGCAAATGTTGTTTGGAATTTTCTGTTAGGAAATTCTCAATAGCGGCACTGAATCGCCTGTAACATGAAACCTAAAAACCTAAACCTTTATTTTTATTTATTTTTATATCAGGTGAAACGTGGATATACTACACGTCTAGCACAGCCTTTTGGGTAATATAAGCGTAATGTTATTATTTCTAAGAAAAATATGACTAATAACCGTTCTAATAACTACGAGATAGTACGTCCTCTTATGTTCAAATCCATCCGTGGCATATGCATACGTAGGCATGTTGAACAACCCCTTCGTGGCACCGTTCATGTCAGCCAAGTCAAACTGCGTGAATATGCCTAGCTTACATTTAGTTCTGAAATTAAATACATACACGGTAGATACAACATATTAAAAATAATGACTGACCACGTCTAAAATCTGTGTTTTCCTTTAATAACCCTATGTCGTATCGTCGCCGTATATTATGATGATAGATTTTTTTTAAAAAGCTCGAGAGAGACGCTCATCTCTTTGCAGTAAAATAGTAGTGCTTGCATTAATGTGTTGTCGCTTAAAGTCATTCGAACCGGCCTTTTCTTTGGCTGAAATCGCTCAAAATCACTCACTCTGGGTCCAAAACGGTAATTTATCAGATTATGTAAGATAATCTGATAAATTACCGTTTTGGACCCAGAGTCAGAGAGAAGCATTGAGTTTATAAGTATCATCGAGTATCGGTTCCTAAGGACGTTTTGAGGAAAAATATTTTAACTAGTAAAAGACAACGCACTAGACCCCACCGCTTAAGGCACATAACTATGAGAGCAAGGGAGACGGACGTATTCGGCATGTCATGTCCTCACTTAACCGGAACAAAATCTCCTTAACTGTGTCTGAAATCTGAATGTAATGTTTTCTTTGCCCTAAAGTAGAATAGATCTGATATTACTAGCCCATTAGACATAAGTAATCGTATGTATATGTCGCCGAACACACACACGTAGCCACACTCTGCCTCTCAAAGTTTGAGTTTTCTTGTGCACAAAAAGGATTACCTAATGTATTCCAACATAATTCTCACTGGGCAGTTGGGGTTCACGAGCAGTGTCTTCTCCACGGCAGAATCTAATGGACTAGCAGACGTGATAGACGAGCTACGTTGCATTTGCAAGAAATACGATAGTTCTGGGGCATCCTTGTAGGCCACGAATATAAACATTTTAAAATAAACAACTATGGTTTGTTTACCACATTTGACAGTGACATTTGTTATGGGCGGCCAAAACCTATTTGCATAGTACCTAATATGTGTCTACGAATTTATGGTCACTACCAAAAAGCATGATCAAAATTAATCTCATCTTGCCGCAAAATTAATAATACAACTTACTACTTCTATCGTAGTCTAGGGACATTTTCTGCTGTATTTATATTATTTATATTTATCATTTATCAGTAGGTACTGCTATAACAAACTATAACAAATAACAATTTGTATGTCTATTATTATTTTCACAATCAATTTCTAATGACTTACAATACCGGCATGGTGATTTATCACTGATACGACACGGTTAATTGTTATTAAATTATTGCATTATATGTATTACGTAGTCTTCCTTATTACTTCATGCTTCAAAACATCAATCACCTTTTTTTCTAAAAGAATCTTGCTATTTTTTGGGTAATCACTACATTGATAAAAAAAAAAACGACATTAATTACAAAAAATGTACTAAAAAGTAAGAAATAATTAAGTATTTTTCATGTCATCGCTCGTCTCCTCTATAAATTGTCGAAGTAAACATCCTTAAGATATATTTTAATAATTATCCCCTTACTCCTAACCGTTGAGGAGTTGTACCTTCCAACATCAGCTCAGCAGATTTTGGTAATATATTTAACACAATATAGAAGCAGTTTGAGGTTTCTAATTTAGCAATCGGCTATTCTTATAATAATAAAGATTTAAATATTTCTCTTGCCTCCTCTAGCCAATAATATTGTTATCATACGTTTCGCAATGCTTTGCTCGTAATTGGGAATTCTCAAGCTTTTTATCTACACTAATCGGTCATTTATACTATTTTTGTACTAGATTAAATTAATAATCCGATAATTTTGATGCATAGCCTAATAACACATAATTGGACTTTGTCCTTTGAAACGAAAGTCTGAAACGGTAATTCCTACGCTATCTTTATTATTTACTGTACTTTATTTATCTCATGAATGTATTCGAGATTTTTCTGTAAGGAATTTCTCGATAGCAGCTAGATTCTTAGATGGTGATAGGTTCTATCCCCATTTACACACACAAATAATTATCATCTAGGAAACACAGACGTAATATAACATCACGCCTACATTACCCAGAAGGGTGTGGGATTGGGATAGAGACCCATGGGATAGATGGTGAGCCTATCGCCATCCACCGAACACAATTCCAACTTTGTGCATCTATTTTGAATTTTCTGACTGAAAGTTCACAAATAACATTTTGTCCGACCCTAGAATCCCACTCGAGACCTAGCGGTGATAGGTGCAAACACTAACCACTAGACCATCGAGGCATTAAACATTATTATGTTAAATTTATTAGGCTAAATAGTAATATTAGTTTATTATACATACCTGTTCTATTTCAATGGCTATCTCGTAATACAGAATGCGTCACATTGACGTCCAACCGGCATATCTGTGCAATGTTTACTTACGACCTATTTTGATAGCCTGCTACAGTTAAAGGCATGACAGGTCGACACTGTGTTATCTGGGATAAATTGTACAAATATTTATAGACTGACTCAAATTGTTACTATTTCAGACCTGAAAATTGTATGGAATAAATAAAATTAAGGCCAACTCAAACACGTGCGGAAATAACAGCTATAATTTATGATATTTCTAGGCATAGCTTATACAGAAGTGTGAAGAACTTTAATTTTTTACTTTTTTTATACTACACCTCCAGCTAATTTATGCAGTATAATTTATGATATACCCCTATATTTCTAGGCATAGCTTATACAGAAGTGTGAAGAACTTTAATTTTTACTTTTTTTATACTACACCTGCAGCTAATTTATACAGTATAATTTATGATATACCCCTATATTTCTAGGCATAGCTTATACAGAAGTGTGAAGAACTTTAATTTTTTACTTTTTTTTATACTACACCTGCAGCTAACGAACGTTTAGTCTGCCTGATGGTAAGTAGAGTACAGCCCATGAACAGCAACAGTCCACAAAAGCAAATTGTAGATGCGTCGCTGCAGCTGAGGACTACGGTGTTATGCCTCATATGTCAGTAATTTCAGGACCTGATTGCACCACCAAACCGGAACACTGTAATGCAAGGACTGTATGGCGGCTGGTTAAAGGTGAAACGGTCACAAGAGCTCTTCCACTAATGAAACAGAGTACTTGACTTCAAAACACTTTTTACTTTGTCTGTCAGTCTGTACTTCAGGGTTTGGAAGGCCCAGATGGCATCCTGCAAAGGCCCCTACTTATTGCTAGCGTGGCACATTTTTCCTATGGAGTAGAAAGAGGGAACCTGAGGGTGGCTCGCAAGCCCTGCACAGAGGAAGCCCAGCTGGCGATCGCCACTAACGGTATGGCTGTTATGGTCAGTCCGACTCCGGTTTTCATTTTTTTCACAGTTAGCTGTAATAAAACCGAAGTTTGAAACTACAGATTCACAGAAGTGGCACTACATAAAAAAGGCAGTAGTGATGCACTTCCAAAGCGTGGTCATAAAAGCTTTCCCAGTTGATAATAGTAGAAACCTGTCGTTAATTACAAAACCTATAAGCATACGAATTTATTGCAAAACGTAACGTGGGGTTGTTGACCTTCGCGCCAATCGCATTAAGAAATACCCATTACATGTAATTGCACATGCATTGGTAGATCTTAAAGATCTTATAGCTTACTGAGGAAATAGGTACTTTGTTTTAAGGAGTAAAGGGCGTTTATCAACAAGATAAGTTAATAATTAGAAAGTCAAATGTGAAGGTTTGTCACTCAATAAATATGATAATAAAGCATGTTTTTCGAACCGAAAATATATTAAGGTCTATTAAAACGATCAATTTTATGAAGCTGAGGTGGCTGAAAGGAAAATACTTTTATCAATACAACACTTCTATTGATTTTGTATTGTAGTACCTACTTACTTTATGTTTACCAACTATTGTAATTTTATTATGACACTATACAAAGTAGGAACTATATGCTCATTTTCAAAATATCGCAACAAATCTTTAATCTAGAAGTGTAAATTACTTAGATTGTGTCGCGAGTGACAGACTATCATGCGCTACATATTCCCAGGCTCTATAATAATAAAACTTATCTAACTTCATTGCTACGATATTTTGAACTGCTCTTTATGTAATGGTTTGTACATCTTAGTTCAGGATTTTACGTTGAAAATTTTAGATCTACGGCTCGTATTATTTAGAAGTAGTTAGCTGTAATCAATAAGTTAAAATATTCTTGACCCATATACATATTGTATGCCCACAAAGCATTAAATAGCCCTATTAGAATGGAATCAATGATGAGTACAGTTTAAATAAATTATCCACGCAACGTACGTGTAGTACATAAAAACATACGTCACGCGGGTAAAGGTCATCGAACACTACGCGGCCTTGACCGCAAAAGAGTTGCGCTCACTCGCATTTCTCAACTCAAAGAATCTAACTAAAGCGATTCATATTTCATAAGAGAATTGCAACAGCACAGCTGGTCGCCGGTGCAGTCGCGAACGAACGCGGCGCCGACGACGCTCGACGCTCGCGATAACGCCCCACACTCGTTCCGGCACGCTCGACATTAGCACGCATTGTAAACAAACAACGCAATCGAACAATCAAATCGAAATTCAAAAAGTTATGACAGTAACTTATATTTGAAATTCGAATACTAACATTTTAAATAGTGATGTGGAAATAAAAGCATGAGTTTAGCCAGTGTATCGGATTTAGTGACTTTCGGAGTCGCGGCCTGGCCACCTCCTGGGCCGTTGCCGACCGCCTTCCAGTTTCATCATCAAGGATCGAATTTCGCTGTGTTCTTGATACTTTTTGCTCTGTGCATGATGGAGGTGGTGGTCTTGAGGATCATCACGGAGGAGCAGGCGAGGGAGCAAGGATCAAGGAGTGTGACTTCGATGTGGTTTGACTTGGATGATGAGTGAAGTGATACGAAGTGCAATATGTGAAGTGATATGATTGTGAATTTGATTATTTATGGTCTTTGTTTAACAGTGGATTAATTGTGATTCGTGGTTGGATTCTGGTGAAAACATTTTTGAATGCTGCAAACTTAAATCTTTCAGGAAAAACGGAGCCATGTTTGTTTTCGTTCAAGATTTCGTCATCCACTGTTAATAACGAATCATAAGTATAGATCTAGTCAATAAGTTAATTACGGGTTAAAATATAATTAAAATTTAATTGTAAATGACCCAGATACTATTGTTCCATGTTACTAATATTTTTTTTAAGATAAATTGGATTTTTTCTAAACTGAAAATGGAGATAAATTGATGTTTCTTAAGTAATTAGATAGCAAAGAAAGTCAGTCTAACGGTCAATTTCATCAGCTCCGGATACATGTAGTTATCCACCAAATAAAAACACTTGAACACACGACTGTTATTTTTATTTAATTTCGTGTTTGTCAATGTTTATCATACCCAAAAGGTTTATCTGACACTGCCGAAACTGGACCTGAATAAGTGTATGTCCCCAATGTCCGCAGTAATCTCTCAAGTGTAACTGTTTTTTTTCATTTAAATTCTAAGGTGACTTTCCATTCAGTCACCAAATAGGACAATGACTCCAATCTCTGAAACAATGGCCTTTCTTGAACTTGTTAGAGTTCAGAAAAAAGTATTTTATAATGTTCTCACAATAAAAGTCGCTAAACTAGCAAGTTTTAATTAATTACATTACCTTATTTAGAAAATAAGAAGGATTAAAAATAAAATGCAAAGACATCTACAGGACAAAAAACTTTTTTAAAGCAAGTAGAATGTAGCGCGCGATTATATCGTCAAACCTAAATATATATATATATTTTTTTTTCAAATTATACAAATATATTATTAACATTATTATTGCCTGTATATGTTAGCGTATCACCGTCTAACTGCGAGATCTCGGGTTCGATGCCCGGCTCGGGCAAAGTCGGGCAAATTCAGTTGGAATTGTGCCTGTTGCATGGCGATAAGCTCATCCCCTATCCTATGGGACTAAACTAACTAAACAAAAAAGGTGAAGTGTGGGTGTTATACACCTCTGCAAACACTCTTCTGGGTAATATAGACGTGATGTTATGTTATGTTATTATTATTGACATCACTCACGGCTGTCTCGTGGTTGCAATGAAAAACTAAATCGTGATCTATTTGTCAATGGTGAAAAAAACAAAAAGAATGTTACTTTTAAGGAAAACAGCGCCTGTTATTAGTAACCAATTGTATGCACTACTAAAGGATGACTACTCTGAAGCTGTCTTTACGCTAAAACAAAGTTATAATTTAAATTAAACAATTTGCTTTGCTTGCACACAAACGTTT
The DNA here is from genome assembly GCA_905147285.1 of Hypena proboscidalis. Taxonomy (NCBI): domain Eukaryota; kingdom Metazoa; phylum Arthropoda; class Insecta; order Lepidoptera; family Erebidae; genus Hypena; species Hypena proboscidalis. Next base: position 1,859,137 of record LR990127.1, read on the forward strand.
TACCCAAAATATTGGTTTTACAATACGTATCAAATAAAATGAATATTTCTGGGTGATTTTTCTGTATGCCACCTCAGATAAAAACAGTTTTAAGTACAGTCAGCAACAAAAGTGGCTGAACACATTTAAACTTTTTGACTTCCATACAACTACGATATAATTACGATTTTGAGAAATAAGTGACTAGAATTTTATTTATAGGTAGCTACTTCTGTTGCTGACTGTACTTTCCCTCCGGTGAGAGGTAGAATTCACCCTCCCCTCCAATAAATCAACAATACTGTACTCCGACAAAGACCTTCTTCGTTTGTCAGAGTACAAGTTGTTTCGAGCTAAAATATTGTGTATTGGGATTCCATTCCAAGCCTTGCCAATGTTATTTTCTCCCTGCCTGTAAAAAATTGTAACCCGCTACGAAATAACTTCAATAATGTTTAGTTTACAATCTTCCTTCTATTTAATATAAATTAAGCCACTATCGATCTACACCAGAGGGAAGAATCCTGACCCATCTCATGCTCATTTTTTTCGCCAGATATAAGGGGAAAAGCATTCTTATCGAATAATTACCCAAATATATTTTGTACAATCGCTTGCCGTAATTTGTAAATACTTGATATTATTGTAAACCTGCAAAGAATTCTAGTGCCAATAAGATTGATGTAACGCTTCAATAAATATAAACTAAAATTTCACTGTTGACTTATTCTATGATAAAAACGTGGCTACTGTTAATCATTGTTGATCAATAGACGTCAATTTACAGATAGCCTAAAAGAACTATCGTAATCTTTGCGTAAACAGTTTAATTCTGATTTAGTTGAAAATGGCGTAAAATGGAACAGTTTGAATTGCAACAAAGTAGAGCTATGTTGGTCGTAAGTTAAGCCTTGGATATGACACACGGTTTTGAGCGAGTAATTACTCACACGCAATGAAAATACGACTCGAGTATTTCACACGAAACTAGTAATGGTTTTCATGTAGACCGATTGCTGAAGATTCATTTACAAATTATGAATAGTGCTATAGCACACACGCTACTATAAGCAAGTTTCTCTAAAAACAGTTCTAATTACGGAATCAGAATCGCGCGTTTTAGTGACTAAACTTCTCCCCTTAGGGAACAAGGGGAAGAAGCTGAAACTGTATTTTGCCGCAGGTAAAAACCCGGGGAATAAGGAATTGTATTAAGAACAAACATCTATACATACGAGTATAATAAAAAAAATAATTTGCCATGTCTGTACATTGAAGATCATCATCATCATCATCATTTCAGCCCAACGACGCGGCGACGTCCACTGTTGGACATAGGCCTTGCCTAATTGCCGCCACAACGCGCGGTTTTGGGCCGCCTGAAGCCAACGGCTCCCCGCGATCTTAACCAGACCATCCGTCCATCTGGCTGGGGGGCGACCTACCCACATTGAAGATATTGGGCATAAAATAATACGAAGGGTCTTTATAACAGCAGTAGAGGTCAACACTTCTTCTTCTTCACTCTCTCTCTCTTCTCATGTTTTGTCCGTCTGTCTCTCTGTCTGACTGTATGTTTGTAAGCGCATCACGCATATACTACTACATGGAATTGGATGCGGTTTTCACAGTTAAGTAACTTAAAAACTGGTATATGTTTTATATTTGTATTGTTATACCTGATCCTTTACTTGAGTATAAGATAGATTTTTTGGAAATATCAAAGGGGTGAATTGGGGGTTATGGAAAGTTATTAAATTTTGAAGGAAATTACACGCAATTCTGTAAATAGGTTTTCTACACGAATCAAATTAACAATTCAATATTTATTTTGCAAATTCCACTCCGCAAAGTGGTAAATTTGGGGCTGAACGTGTATGAGGGTAGTTCCCTTAATTTTGTAAATTGCATGGAAATATCGAATTCCACGCGGACACAGTCACGGGCAAAAGCTAGTACTATTATAATAAAGTGTAAAACAATGTATAATTATACTTTGCCACCTCTGTTAGATGAAGAGGTCTGTAGTGATTTATACGATTTTTACATTCAATCCTTATTTGTTTGTCTGCGTAATGTTCAAGCTGGAGTGCGCGGATGGTGGCAAAATCTTTTGCTCTGGGTACCGCTTTAACGAGTACTTATTACGGGGCCCAAGCGTGTGAACAAAATAACAATGAGAAATTATTTCTATTAGTATGGTATTCATATTATTAAATCAACAATATCGCAATTAAAACCTCACGTTAGGTAGCATTTGCATTAATGTGCAATTCAAGATGATCAACAACAAAAACTCTGTTGGAGTCACAACAAACGACAATATCATATCTCCGGTGCAGGGTAAATTAAATCAAGACCATCTCTAAGTTAGCACCACATCTCGGTGCCCATCTACCGACCGATAATTGGGCCCGCTGTCATTTTCATACTATTCCTGACCGATTTTTTGTACGACTTGTCCGTCAATACACACATTTCCGAACGATCTTCTTTTCTCCTACAAGAAATCGGTCAGCTATTATCGGTCGTGGGTGAGCCCCTAGACAGAGAAAGCCGAAAGCCTGTGTAATCTTTAAAAATAATAATAATATTTATTTCCATTCTAGGCGTTGCTAATTCTTATAGGTTTTCCTTGGAGGTTTTTTATATATCCTCACACCTCTAGACACGTGCCTACTTTGCGGATATCAGCAGCTCCATTTTATCTAGGAACAGAGGACTAGGGAAGGTGAGAGGAAAGAAACTGGCAAGAGGCTCCTGTGTCAGTTTGTTGTCACTATTTGTATTTGTGTATTTTATTGTAAATAGCAAAACAATAAAAACACTAGCGATATTATAATTTAACGACATATATATTATATTAAGATATGACTGTTTACTTTTTTAAGCATGTTTTGAACGACACTTTTTGCTTCATTACGTACTTTAGCAAGATAAAGAACTTCCATTAAAATTTATAATGGAGGTAAATTTATGATTATTGTAAATTGATATAAGTGGCAATTTTCGTGTATTGTAATTTTCATGGAAAAAGAACTTTTGCAAAAACTTTAATAACGTTTATTTCGTCATTCGTCATTTTCTCTTCGAAGATTTGAAGGATACATCATGAACAACAAGCTTTAAAGAATATTTACATGAAATATTTTTAAAGCAAATTATGGCTTTGCTATGCCTTTTTGACTTATCACTAAAGGCACATATGGCGCTGAAACCAAGTAAGGTTTGTCTAACAGGTATACGAACTAAGTTAGCACAAAAGGATTGAGAAATTTCGAGCTGCATACGAATCCATGGCTTAATTGGCATAGCACCTAGGGCTTTTACGGGGGGGCTGCAGGTTTTAATTTTGCTGGATTCTTGATTTTTCAACCTAAATATTGTATAGAATATTTACAGTTTTATGTTGATGAAAATTTTCTTAATTGGCAATATCTTCTACGTCATAATAAAGATGGACTACACCAACGCATGTGTGGGTAAGATATAAATATTATGTGACTACACGTGTTCCATAAAATAAACTAATCACTTATCTATGTTTATATTTTTAATCACAGTTCTGTAATGAAACAATTAAGAATTCAATTAATTACACTTGACTGTATGACACCGAATAAGTTATTGTTATGCTTTATGCGGGTGAATAAAATTGTTTACAACGCATAAACACTTGTGATTATTGCAACTGATTTTAATTACTTATGAAAATTATTAGTAATTCTTTCTATAATATTAAAGTTAGAAAATTAAGAGTTCAGCAGGATTGAACCTGCACCCCCTGAGTAAACGTCCCAGGCGCTTTACCAATTCAGCCATGGATTCTTAACTCTTTTTATGCTAGCGTCATAGGTATCTATATATACCTTAGCAAGACGAACCTTTCTTGGTTTTAGCGCCACCTATGCGATGAGTGATAAGTCACTTAGTCACGGTACGTTTTTCATTAATTTGCTTTAAAATATTACAAGTATATTAGTAAGACTAAATGTCGTTTCGGACGCAATAAACTCGGACGGTCCGTCCGTATTGACATTTTCCAATTTTATAATTTTTTTTGCGTCAACTCGGACACCACTCAATAATTGAGGCTGAAAGTACAGTCAGATAAAAAAGTTTAATAATGTAAGCACAGCTAAAAATATTTTATGTGGCTTTTAGGTGGCATCTTCTGTAATAAAATAATTGCAATGTGACCACATCCTTTCCAACGACTAAAGTTTGTAAAGATGTGTGAATGACGTGAATATGATATCTTTCACCCAAAAACGGATTTGGATTAACATAAAATAATAGGAAATTTTTGTCATTTTGACTACTCTTTTGCCATACTAGATAGCATTTACCAACTTGGATAACATTTTATTTCTTTTTAAAGAAAACGACACCCGCACTTGGAATAACTCCTTTGTCACGGGGGTGTTCACAAACATACATTTCTCACACACAGAGCACACATAGAGCACACCCAGAGTCAAAACAAAGATTTGTCTCGTGTGATTGAACCAACAACACCAGGGCAGTTAAAAGCGCCGAGGTGACCGCTTTAACCACTACGCCAACCGTGTATTCATTAAATTAATTGAATCTCATTTACTTAACTGGACAACATTTGAGCGGCCATAAGCAATAAGACATCACGGTACTTCCCCAGAAGCCGTTAAAGATAGTCTCGCAAAAAAACTTTACAATGTCCATCCACATTTCACAGGCTCCAATCTAAAACTGCTATACCTTCACTTATCTACCCCACAACCATTACCAACTATTCTTTAGCAGTAACTTTTTACGAACCAATTTAAGCCATCTCACTGGTTATGAATTACGAAGAATGAATGAGATACTGAAGGTTGGTGGTAGGCGTGGGAAAAAAAAAGTTTTTTTTTTTAGATTTTAGAATCGATGCATATACAAAGTAATCGATTTTAATATCTTCGGTATATTTTATAGAATCATAATTATTTTTATGTGTCAAAATTTCGATATTTAATATTTATTTCTAAATCCAACTCATTATTAACAACTCCAATACTTATATTTAATTCGATATTTTGCCACACTAAAACGTGCAATCATCGATATAAGTGATACCCCTATATTTCTAGCACACACCCCTACGGACGGGTAAAAAAAACAATAGTACAATAAAAAACCAAATTAAAACAATGGGATACTTGGTATGCGAGTTGAGCCGAAATATTATAATCCTTTCTTGGAACAATAAATAAATTCATTTGTGCAATGATCGTAAAAATGACGACTTGAAACAACAATACAAGTTTTAGCATAGGGCCATAATCTTTGCCGCTATTAATTGCACACAATAATCTTAACGGCAACATCAAATCTCCTCGGCGGTGGAAAGATTTTAATAATTAAGATATCACTAAAAACTGTTTTTCTGACTGTACAAAACACCTTTTTTTGAGTAATGTCCGAGTTGACGCAAAAAAGATAATAAAATTGGAAAATGTCAATACGGACGGACCTTCCGAGTTTATTGCGTCCGAAACGACATTTAGTCATTAGTAATACCTACTATTATTAGGATTTATAGAAATAGTAGATAATTTGATCGCCGGAACCTTCCCTTTTTAAATATTTTGGGGTCCTTCATGACATTGAAAAACAATAATTAACTTCGCATTCGTCACTTCGTTAGTTTAGTTAGAATTCGCTTGGTACGGTCTCATCTATACATATCACATTCAATTCTTGAACTATTAATTATTTTGTAAAATATTTTCTACATTAGCCTTGCCTACTTTTCAATGAACATTGAACTATGTTTTTGATAAATAGACATTAATGATGCATTTATATCCAAACCTTATAATAATATCAAAAGTAATTGCAGGTTGCATTCAAGCAAATGTCATATGTTTAGCAACTATTTTCGCAACACCTCTCAACATACTCAAGGTAACTTGTGAGAAATCTGATCTCTTACATTTACGACACTAAACTTGATACTGAGGAGAATAATTTAATTCTATACTTTATTTTCTTGAAAAACAGTTGACGCTTAATTTTCCTTTTCAAATATACCTACATTATGACAATAAAATCATCATCTCAAACAAATATTACAATCATGAAATAAATGAATATTTCACAACTCATACACTATCTAGTCCCAAACTAAGCAGAGCTTGTACTATGGGTACTAGTATAACTGATACTAATACATATATGTATACTTTTCTTTCGTAAATACATACTTATTATACATAGAAACACCCAGACTAAGACAAACTCCCATGTTCATGCACACAAAGATTTGTCTCAGCGTTGCAGGCAGGCACACTACCCACTCCGCCATCCGGTCGTCAAATAAACATCAATAAATCGTCAGCGGATAATACTACTGAGGTTTGAATTAATTTTCTGATTAGATAAAATGAAAAAAAAATATATATATAGTCGCGTGCACGCGCGGTTCGACGCGACGTGCAAAAGCTCTTTTTTATCAACAGACCACGATGCGGCACTTCTGGTAAAAGCTAATTTACTTACAAGTAACTTTAACACCCAATCTGACCCATGAAAAAAGGTTCATCAGTTTCACATTTCGTTCAAGTTTCATACATCATGTTACTTGAACTTTGATAACTTTGTTTACTACTGATAGTACAGCGTTTCATACAGCTTACGTTATAGCTATCTAGAACCATACAAAAGTTATCAACAGTCATACAAAGTATATCGTCTATCACGATGCACTATTAAATCAGAGGTTACGCAACTTTGCGGCCTTGACACGACCTTGAGAGAGATCAAATGCGTTTATGAATATTAATAGTGATCATATCGGTACATACCGGTTTAGTGATTGATAAACTATTAATTCTTAATTCTTTATGGTACAAAAGAAAAAAAAACACAATACAATAGATTTGGTACAATTTTAACTTAATGTACAAAGGTGAGTTTAACTGCTAAAATAATTTTTAACAAAAAAAAAACCGACTTCAAAAAGTAGGTAAACTAAAAAGCAAAAAATGAATTTATTTCGCACAAAATAATACGTTTTTTCATTTAGTTAAATAGAAATTATTAAATAATTATTTTATAATTCTGAAGTCGGTGCCAAGTAAATCGGATAATTAAGAACTAAGATTCAGTCAGAAAATAGTTGTTAGAAAGATTGATATTATCTATACAGAGTTATTGTTTACTTGACACCGACTTGAAGTCTTTGAAATTTAGGGCTTACTCATGATTTCTCTAGGATCCCATCATCAAATCTTGACCTCATATTATGAATATACATAAGTAATATTCAACGTCTCGCCTCATCTGTGTCTAACTTGAAAGAATACAGTAAACGGCCCCAAGGAGCCTATATTTAAAGAATTATCCCCGTACTCCTAACCGTTGAGGAGTTGTACCTTTCAGCATCAGCTCAGCAACATAAAATGCTGATTACTAGATGCAAATATCCAAGTAGTTTTAGATAATATACAAAAAACAATATAGAAGCCTTTTAAATTTGAGGGTTGCCCTCGATTTCTCTAAGATCCCATCATCAGAACGTGACTTGAAAAAATGGGACCACATGACGAGTATATCCTCTCAAACAAAAAAAAGAATTTCTCAAATCGGTCCAGGCGTCTTCGAGTAATCGGTGAACAAACATAAAAAAAAAAAAAAAAAAAATACAACCGAATGGAGAACCTCCTCCTTTTTTTGAAGTCGGTTAAAAATGGGTTTTCCTGCAGCTAACCTTTAAGTGATAGAGGAAAGAGATACTTTTGGAGAGAAAAATAAATGGAAATGTACAATAAAGTAAAAATTATAGAAAGGAAAATAAACTACCGATAACTACATACATATAATATCATGCTTATTCTAAACTGAGTGTATACTATCTCATTTACAATTTTGTTGGTTTTGTAGAGTGAATGCAATCTCTAAATGAGGGTTTTGAGAGCATATATTTGCTAGTTGAGCTAAGTAACCTGGATGACAGAAGAATCATCATCATTATGTCATCGGTTTGATATTATTGTTGATGTGTAAATTCTTGTAAGTTTTATTATTTTTGTAATTCATACTTGCAGTGCTAACTAATCAATTAAGGCTTACCAATCAAAGCGTAAACTACTACTACCTTAAAGGTCACAATATACTCACAGTTCTTATTCAAGCTTGCCAAAGAAGTAAGTGAAAAGTAACCATTTTTTAAATGAGTGTGTATTATGTATTTACTACTATGTATTTGAGATATAAAAAAGGCATATCATAATTCATAAGAATCACAACAAAAATAACAATAGGAAATCTTTCCTTGTTTATGTTCTACAAATCTTTTGCAAATTATTTCCGCAAAACCAGTAGAAGGTCATCCAAGAAGACTTGATCACGCACTCCATATTAGCGAGGGATTAGCCAAGAATTGTAGCTCTCAAAACCAGTCGCTCTGTTGGGCAAGCGTTGCAACTCGCCCAGCTGCAACTCTTGTGAAAATACACCTCGTATAGTATATCAGATGTGAAAGGATGTGGTACCAAGTACCAGACTACCAAGGCTGTTGGGTACCATTTATTAAGGAAGTAGCTTTTTGATTATTAAGATGGTTTATCTTGACATTAAACTGGTAGGATTTCAGACAAAGAACGTTGGTAAGTATGATTTGGCAAAATAAAAATCCACAAAAGATAGCGGATATGTCGCTGCATCGGGAAGACCCTGCAATGATAATATTTAGTTTGCCTATATCTATATAATAATCTATATATATAAAAATGAAACCCATTTTCCGTTGTCACGACTTGGCATGAAAACGGCTTGACCGATTTGGCTGATATTTTTTTTGTAGTTTTCTAATACTCTGTACAAGGTTGTTACGGCAAAAAAAAAAAAAAAAAATACATTTTTTCATTTCATTTTTTTATGGGGGATATAATAGATTCCAGTTCAAATTGAATAGGTACGCATACATAAGATAGGTCAGCTATACAAAATAAAGTAGTGCATCAAATTTACGCTAAGGCGGTACGAAGTTCGCCGGGTCAGCTAGTGCATTTATATAATATGTTGTCTAAAACAAACGTATACACTAGTATACAGAGTAAAGGGTACTACTGTACAGCGTGGATGCAAAATAGCGACATTTATTGAAACGACAGGTTTTATACATGGTCAGTATTAATTACAAATGGTTAATATTTTTTAAATGAATAAAACATGTTTTATGAACAAATTGAACATTATGGTCATCCAATTTGTTAGGAAAACATTTTTTTATTTGTATTCGTATACTATAAATAAACCGGTGAAAATGTATATTGGCTATGTATACAACCTGTAGTTTTAATAAATGTCGCTTTGTTGCATCCACCTGTATAATATTAGTATAAAACCACTAGGTAGGTATATCCCAGAACAGTTGTTCCACTTTATATACAACGAATACTTCATAATATCCCATCCCAGATGCAATCCTTTGTCTTATAACCGTGCGACGGCGGACTCGCGCTACTATGTTTTGTTTACCGACTTCCGACTTCATTCACTTGACTGTGAAAGAGGATGTCTTTTGACGAAAATTTATGAAGTGTGTAACTAAATTAGTTTTATTAACAGCGATAATCGAGTATCTTTAGAACTTTTTAGTAATTATTTAAATAAATACCCTTTCTGTGCTCGAAAGAGGACTTCGGCTTCCCGTGGTAAGGTGGTGGTATGTTTTAAAGACTACATTGATATAACATTAAAAACTAACATAATACATAGATATCCAAATGTTATCTGGAGTTAGAATTTATTTATTTATTTTACACTCAACTGCTCACTGTGCTTACAGTTAGCTTAGAGTGAATGCAATCTCTAGATGAGGGTGTTGAGCGCATACATTCGCTAGTTGAGCTAAGTAACAGTAAGAATTGCACAGGTTGTCCCGAGGTGTTTCCGAGGAACTAATATATATCTGTCTCAAAATGGCTAAATTGTTTGGTTATATTGTGAGATACATAAGGAATCATAGAGCGAATACTGTGGTAGAGGGAGCGGGACACAGTACAGTCAAAACACGCTGAGGTTTTGACTTTACTGCCACTAGATAGAAATAAATAAATAAATATCTCACAAATTACACACAACGCCATCAAGTCCCAAACTAAGAGCTTGTACTATGGAAACTAGAATAACTGATACTAATACGTAAATACATACTTATTATACATAGCAACACCCAGACTAAGACCAACTCCCATGAAACATGCACACAAAGATTTGTGTTTAATGGGAATCGAACCTCGGCGTCACAGGCAGGTACTCTACCCATTCCGCCATCCGGTCGTCAAATGCATAAAAATTGCATTGAAAATCTTATTTCGTAATGGAAATTTTGCAAAACCGGACTCTCAATGTCAATTTTCGGTAATTTATATTCATCTATGTTTCATGACATAAATTAGCAAAATTTAAAAATAGATGCGTGGGAACCGGATTTCAAATTATATAAATTTAAACAGTCATCTATATAGTTGGACTACTAACTTTGCAAATACTTTGAGATGCAAGTTAAATTAAGATAAATAACTTAGTTGACAAGACATCATTAATTAAAATACACCAAATTTTACAATGTCAAGTTAATTCGTCGGATTTAAATGGAAAAAAAGATTCATTAAAAAATCAGTTGTAAATCAAAACGCCACTTCGGTTTCATTCGTCCTGCGTGCAAAAAGATTTAACTGTCGAAAAAAAAAAGCTCAAATATATCAAAACCTAAAATTTAATATGAATACCTCGACAATGAACGACCGACAATACATTGTCTCTGTCCTCACGAACCTATTACAAATCACATATACACACACATTGCTCAAATCAATGTACCTAATTACATTACATTTCATCACACAAACAATACACATAACGGAATACTTTTGTTCATTTTTGTATGGCCAGAAACATGATAGCGATTTACATTTGAATTATATTGCGATGGTTAGAGCCTATCAGGCATTTGCGAAATGTGATGGTAGTGTTAAGACATTTGGAATCGTAGAATGTCTGTTTTTATAATAACCGCAATATTACGTAGGCAATAATGTATTTTTCCTCTAATGGACTGAGGCAACGTGAGGTCTTCTGGCCGAATTCCACCTCAGAGATTAGCTAAAGTCTAATTTACATAACGAAACTAGTTACATGAAATTAATGCACTGCATTGCGTCTAGGCTGTATAGAAGAATGAAGAAGAATTACCGCCGATTGTACGTTTAATATTTTAAGTTGTGTATTATCTTTTTGATTTTGGTGTACAATAAAGAATATTGTATTGTGAAATTGATGTTTACACGTGAAATTATTGTTGATATTCATGTCGTGACATTTATTACATCAACAGTTTTACTGTTTCAATGATTTAAAGCAACTAGTAGTTTGTATAACTGGCCAGTTTATAATAATAGTGCTCGAGCGTATGCTTTTTTAGGGTTCCGTAGCCGAATGGCAAAAAACGGAACCCTTATAGATTCATCATGTCTGTCCGTCCGTCTGTCCGTCCGTATGTCACAGCTACTTTTTTCCGTAACTATAAGAGCTATACTGTGGAAACTTGGTAAGTAGATGTATTCGGTAAACCGCATTAAGATTTTCATACAAAAATAGAAAAAAAACAATAAATTTTTAAGGTTCCCCATACTTAGAACTGAAACTCAATATTTTTTCATCAAACCCATACGTGTCTATGGATATATATCTATGGATAGGTCTTCAAAAATGATTTTGAGGTTTCTAGTAATTTTTTTTTTAACTGAATAGTTTGCGCGAGAGACGCTTCCAAAGTTACTTCTAAAATAAGGGAATGATAAATGTAAAAATAATATATGATGTATATATGATGTATATATGATGTACATGCAAACTGCCACCGAAAATTTGAACGAGATCTAATAATTAGTTTTTTTAATACGTTATAAATCGTAAACCGCATTTTATCTTTCATTCAATCAACTCCAATATAATAAAGAATATAGGAAAACATTTATTTAGATGTATAGTGGTACGGAACCCTACGTGCGCGAGTCCGACTCGCACTTGGCCAGTTTTTTATTCCATCTCTCATCAAATCATTATACCCGACACGACCGGAGAGAGATCACGTGTGGTAGTGTAAACTTGGTCAGAATTTCGTGGTAGCTTCTTACATAGACTCTACAATACTAAACATACATGGTTGTGTAGGAAGAGAGTCCAAGCAAAGAGCATGATGTGCCTGTAGTAACATAGTAAGCAAACATATTCGTTGACTTGTAAACATCACGAGAATCGCAGATATTGAGCCATAAATTCGTAAATAAGAATGACGGAAAATTTAAATCACTCATGGTTAAACTATGACGAAAACTTTGTTACATGCAGATTTGTAAGCGCTTATACTAAAGAAATATTACAACTGCGAACAAAGTCCAAAATTGATCATGTTTACAATAGGCAATATTTTTTTTTCAGTTGGTAAACTTGCATATTAAAACATCACACAAAACATGTACAAAAAGAATACTAACTAATAAACTATAATGTTTTTTCTTTGCTAGAAAAGTAAAGCTATCACATATCTTTGAGTAGACAGGGCTGCAATTTAAATATATGTTTTAAGAAAATATATTAGTATTGAGAATTATCTATTGTCGTTCACAATAAAGTATATTGCAGCATAAACATGTTTACATAAGATAATTCTAGGATAACTGCATACATTAGTATATTGCTATTACTATCATATATGGCGATGTGGCAATATTTTCTCGCCGGCTAGTGGCTATCCGGACGGACGATCATTAGAGTGTAGCAATCTTTGGACCATTGGTAATAATTGGCTATAATTTTATCTAAAAACATTATAAAATTTATTGAATGTTATTTTTTGATGGTGATAGAGTAGGTATTGTGAACGAGCTGGCAGGCTAAAGCACCGTCTCAACCTTTAACCTGCCGCTGATACGGTTCAGTGGTCTAATCAGGCCTGAAATTACTGGAACACTAGGCATTGTTATGCCGTACAGTAATTTCAGGGCGTGACCGTAGTCATAAGATATAGCGGCTTGTCTGTAATCTACTTTTGTTTCACGTTTGTTGTATGAAAGCCCCCACTGTGTTTATTTTATTTTAGCGGAAACAGTAATACATCATCTGTAAAAAACAATAACTGTCTAACTATCACGGTTCATAAGATACAGCCTAGTGACAAACGGACAATCGGACAGACGGACGGACAAACAGCGAAGTCTTAGTAATAGGGTTCTGTTTTTCCCTTTGGATACGGAACCCTAAAAAAGGAATAGTATTTAAGAGTTTCAGACATTAGCTTAAGGTGAAGATGAGCAGTGGTATGCAATAAATGCATCTTTGTTTTGTATAATTTATGCTGTATTTAATCGTATACGTCAACCTTATCTTTTTATGCAGTAGATTAAGTAAAAAAAACTGCAATTAAATGTCTGCAACTCTATTTTATTTAGTCTATGTATTTTAAATTCTAACAAATAAGTATCTGAACTAAATATAATTAATTAATTAGATTAATTAGGCTAATGGCCGAATTCTGTTGTTTAAATTCAAATATCGGCACATTAACCTGTGAGTCACATGAATTATTAGACAGTAGTAGACGGATGGCGGAGTGGGTAGTGTACCTGCCTGCGACGCCGAGGTCGTGGGTTCGATTCCCACTTAAGACAAATCTTTGTGTGCATGAACATGGGGGTTTGTCTTAGTCTGGATGTTTCTATGTATAATAAGTATGTATTTACAAAAGAAAAGTATATATATGTATTAATATCAGTTATTCTAGTACCCATAGTACAAGCTCTGCTTAGTTTGGGACTAGATGGCGTTGTGTGTAAGTTGTGGAATATTTATTATTTATTATTTATTATTATTTATTTAGTTATTTGCATGACTAACAGGTAAATGATAAGGTACTATACACTTATTGAACCTGAGACTTTTTGGTCGTTTCGCCTGTCGTGTCCAAAAGGACCATGACATCATTATTAAATTCCTTGGCTGGTTATAATACAAGCTTCCATCCGCGGCTCCCCACGTGGTATGTAGTACTTCGAAAACCTTGACTAATTATATACTAATACCTTCAATCACTCTATCCATTGGTGAAAACCGAACGATAATCCGTTCAGTAGTTTTTGGGTTTATCGCGAACAAACAGTTGCAACAAAAGAATTTGCTTTGTAATAATTAAGGAATTATGATGAAAGGAATTAAGCATAGCAGTAGTCAAATAGGAAACTAATTCGTAAATCGTAAAAGAATTACCAATCGTTATCAGTGACGTCATATAAGCGTCAACCAGCACTTGACGTGAGAGTAGAGATCTGTGGCCATCGGTCGAATATTAAGATAGTTTTAATACTTTAAATTAACCTTTTTAGGGTTCCGTAGCCGAATGGCAAAAAACGGAACCCTTATAAATTCGTCATGTCTGTTTGTCTGTCTGTCCGTCCGTCCGTATGTCACGGCCACTTTATTCCGAAACTATTAGGACTACACAATTAAGTAGGTAGATGTATTCTGTTAACCGCTTTACGATTTTTACACAAAAAATAAAAAATATTAATATTAGAGGGGGGTTCCCCATACATTGAACTGAAACAATTTTTTTTTTCATTCTACCTATACGTGTGGGGTGTCTATGGATAGGTCTTTAAAAATTACATTGAGGTTTCTAGAACCATTTTTTTTCAATGTCAATCGTTCCAAAGATAGACACTTTCAAAGTGCTAAAATGAGTGTCCCCCCCCTCTAACTTTTAAACCACTGGAGTGAAAAATCTAAAAAAAATATATATTATAGATCTTAATAAAAACTTTCAACCAAAATTGTTTTGAATGAGATACAGTCAGTAGTTTTTGAGATATAGCACTTTTTCAGCAACCGCAAATTATAACTTTGTTATTGATACAAATTCCATAAAACACTATGAAAAACAAAGTTATTTTTGCTGGCGAAAAAATGTTGTTATTTTGGCTATTTGTCGGTAATCGGTACGTTTATTTATTTATTTATGTTTATTTACGGAACTCTATAGCGCGTGGTCCGACACGCACTTGGCCGGTTTTTTTCATATCAATTTGTTTGTTCTGTTGTCTTCAGGGACGATCACGAGAACAAACGATGCATCTCGGCATCAAGGGACGACGGCGTTTGTCGTAGATGCGGCGGCGATCTCCGAGGAGGTCCCATACCTTGCATCTGCTTTAAACAACAGTGAGTACACAAATTATTAATCTGAAAAGTTGATTGTTTGGTTGAACGCGCTTATCTCGAGAACTACTACTCGTCCGAAATGGAACATATTTTTGTGTCTCATAGCCTAATTATTGAGGAAGACTATAGGACATATAACATCACGCTATAAGCGACAAGAGCGGAGCAGTAGTAGCTAATTATCGCGGGTCAAAAGATGGAGATTGGACAGTCAGTACATACTTGAAGTAGAAGCATCGTATTAGCACTAAACGACTTGTAGTTGTGACTGAGGAAGTTCTAATTCTTGAATATGCTAACAAACACAACAGTGTACATAATATACGGGGTGGATGTGACAGAGGTATTTTCACATATTCTTACTAGAACCTGTGTTTATATTGAATGCCTCTATATCCCATACATTCTGTA
This sequence comes from Hypena proboscidalis, assembly GCA_905147285.1. Lineage (NCBI taxonomy): Eukaryota > Metazoa > Arthropoda > Insecta > Lepidoptera > Erebidae > Hypena > Hypena proboscidalis. Next base: position 1,874,770 of record LR990127.1, read on the forward strand.
TAAGTTACTATACAAATACAACTACACAAGTTAATATATGATAACAATGTTGCAGAGGAAATAAAGCTAGTTTAATGATTGGACTTCACGTGTTCGTGTTGTTCTTAATAGATAACTTAATTGTTTTGCATACTATATTACTCATATATTAGTATTCTTATGCGCATGCTATCTCGCGTGTAAAAGTAGAGTCTTAATCGCGATAGCCCAAAAACATTAAATTTGAGAGAATTATCTAACCGTATATGCTTTGCAATGAGATCTACTGACTTCTTTGTTAGATTCTAATCTCTGTGAAATCGGCCCTTAATTAAGTATTTATCAAATCATTCGTATTGTTTATCTCATTATCATACATATTGCTTTACATTCCAGACCGCTGAAGTTCGAGTCTGGCGCGTGGTTCCTGCGGCAGGTGCAGCGCGCCATCAGCGTCATGCCGTGGAGCCTGTCCACCGACAAGCTGGAGCAGATAGGTCAGTGTTCACCCCGATTTCTAGCCTCTTTTTGACCAAAAAAGTATACAGGTGGTGTCGTGATAATTCTAGCCTGATATTAACATAAGTTATTTTGGCGTAATTTCACGTTTCCTGGCGGCTAGCAATCCAATGATATAGGTTTTAAAAGGCGCCTTAACGTGTAAATTCTTTATTTCTTTCTTTTCACAGTTTTTATATAAAATAGAGCGCTAGAAGCTAAAGGATAACATGATGCTGCTACTACATCATGTTATCTTGTTATCCAAATATTGCAACTGGCTAGCAACCGAGGCTTTGGCTTTTTCGTTTAGGCGCCTAGCAATAAAATATATAATCAATTTAACCTCTCAACTCCACTACACGTTGCTAACAATATTCATGTAGGCGCTATTATATTTCCAGAGGAGGAATGCGACGGCTACGACAATCCAGGGCCGAGCGATCCAACGCGTGGGGAACTGAAGAAGATCAGGGAATTCCTGGAGACCATATCGGCGAAGCTCGCTGGTGGACCGTTAGAGGGCACCAGGGTCGCGCCGCTCTACGATCACCCCGCATGTAAGTGATTTTGTATTCTACGTATAGGTGATGCTGTATGAATTCTTGCAGTTACCGCTAGATGTAGGTAGTTGGTTCAAAATAAAGTGACGTTACTATTTTGTAGGATTTTTCGCAGAGGTGTATTATCATTCAACATCACACATTGCAGGGTTGATATTATGATAGGGCAGAAAGCTATAATATGTTTGGACCTTCAGATTTTTGTAATTATATCTTGGGAAGCAATATTAAATCATGCTTTTATTTACCATTTATATTCATTTGTAATCATTCATTAGCAATATCAATCCTGGTCATTACACCACAGACGTGAACTTTCTAAGAGAAGCGAATTAAGCTTGGCTGGAGGGGATTAACAAGAATACTAGTAATTTTTTTAACTTTATTAAACAATCACAGGTTAACACCGTAATATTATTAACAACGAACTTCAATTTATCTTGATGGACATAAAAATATCAAATAGATTATTATTTTCGTATTATTATGCATGATGTAGGTATTAGATACTTAACCATAAACTTGCGTAGATATAGGCCTGTTCGAGCGATTCCACGCCGGACTACGCAACGCCCTGGCTTCGCTCGCAATCGCGCTACGAGACGCGCTAACACGTAAGATAGATTATAGTATAGCATGCGCTGTGAGAACCACTTTAAGATTATGCTATATGCTATTTTATGGGCGTTGGAATGTTGCATGCTTGCATGCACAGAGTTTCAAACCATATTTTCAAGATAATATATTTTTTTTTTTATTATATTATTTTTGTCCTTCAGTCTTTACACCGATATCTAAAATAAAATTTACTTAGATTTCGTTCTGTTTTCACTTCGGGAATGTTCGTACTTATTTATATATTATTTTTTCTTTATTTTGTGTGGCACGATTGTTTGTGTTGACCGCACGTTTTTGGGTCTGGATAATTTTATGTCCTTGATTTTCTTTGTTTTTAATATCTTTTTCAGGTTTATTTATATTTGTATTGAAGAAAATTAAACGCCTAGAAAAATTTGGATTTCAATTTGCAAATCAACCGGTAACTTAACATTGCTATGTTTTATGGATTCACCATCGTATATTACTTTAAGCTCAGAATTATATAATCAAAGACTTTAAGATTCTAAAAAAAAAAGTATGTAAACTAATCTAATAGATCTGGTAGTCAAATTCTTAACTTAAGCTAAAACCCAAAAAAATATTGAACAAAGGAAGGAATTCTTAACACCATAACATTGATAACAACTTAATTTAGAAAATTGGTTTTACAAAGTAAAACCTCTTCTTCGGTAATTGGCTATTCAATTATATGTAGTCATCTATGATTAGCGGATATTGCGTTAAAAACAACTTTTTTGGACGGGTCGTTCACCTTTATATTATATTATTATTATGTAGGTACCTATAGATAATCTTTCTTTAGTAACATCTAACTTAGGTAGGTACCGCTAGCAATTTAGGTTGAAAAATAAACAAACTATAGGCAAAACTCTTTCATAATCCGTGATGCATGATGTCCTTTAAGAGCGTGTATTCCTTTTCAAAATGTAACTGTCAATTTTTGTAGTTTTTTGGGAATATTTCGTAAAAACTGAATAAAAGTATGATTTTATTCAACTAACTTTTTAGAATGTGGGCTTTAAAAGGTAAATATGACAATTACATTTAATAACTAAAGCATACTTTTCTATTTTATCAGTTGAAAGAGTATTAACTGTTAAGTTGATAAATTACAAAATTATGCTGTATTTACGAATGAAATTGTTATATTTACCTTTCAAAACTTGCATTCTAAAAAGTTAGTTGAATAAAATCATACTTTCATTCAGTTTTTACGAAATATTCCCAAAACACTACAAAAATTGACAGTTACATTTTGAAAAGGAATACACGCTCTTAATAGTAGTGTGTCAATAGTGTGAAGGTTAAACACCTTCCTCAACGATTTCAAGGGTGCAATGGAGGCCTGTAGGGCTGGCATATAAGCGTGAGTTATGGGGAGTGTATGGGGAAACACGACAAAAACACAACAAAATCTATTATTTACTAAATGTATACTCCTGCTTAATGACTCTTGCTGTGCAACGAATTTCACGCCTAAAGAATGTTCTTAAAGTATCACTTCCTGTGACTGAACACTGTCAGCTAAAATACAGGCTACTGCCTAGTTTAGTAAACAGTACCTTTATTTGGTACATATGTAAAAGAATAGCGTCAAACAACAAGATAAGTGAAAAATATGTATATACTTTATTTGTGTCAAATAAACATTTTTATTTTTAATCTATCTCGCACTTGTATGCTAGCTCTACTGATTAGGAAGAATAGTGTGTGGTATGTGTTTATATTATTGCCTGTAAAAGCTAAAGAAGGTCGCTGGAGGGGACTGGATGCAAAAGGCGCAGCGCAGGACCGGCCGTTGTGGCGCAAATTGGGAGAGGCCTATGTCTATCAGTGGATTACGAGCGGCTGAATGACGAAAAGTTTTAACTTTATTTTTTTGTATTTTTACCTTTTCCGTTTGTTCTTTTGCAGTTCTTTTATATAAACGAAGACTTGTTATTGGGAGTCAGATTCCTTGCCTACCACATACTATTCGGTTATTCAAGCTAGCATACAAGTGCGAGATGAGAGATTTTGTTGTGTTTTTGTCGTGTTTCCCCATACAAAAATATGTCAAAAACGCGTTATTAAATATATCTATTATTTGGGCATTTTTGTGACAGATAACAAAAGCGTATGTTTTCAATAAATTCATTATATCAGTAACAATAGCAACACGTAGTCTGGAATCATGCCCGATAGACGGTATTCGGCGCATCTATCATAGCAAACGTGTGTGCTAACTACTACACTTCTGCTGGACTCTTCTGGGTAATATAGGTGCAATGCTGTAGTATAAAAGGGGGGTAGGCACTAAACATTTGAACTTAACATTCAATTTTATTTAGTTTCATCCGTCGCTATTTAAAATATTTTCCATTTTCTTTAGAAAAGGGAAATAATTTTATTTGCTAACCATACCCTATTCTTAACGCAAACCCATCACGTTTTTGTCTTGGGATTTTCCATGATTCATGACGTCATTGCCATTGAACATCATTAATATTTTGGTACTCTTTCAACTTTGAACTCTGTGTCGTCAAGTAATATGCATTATCCGATGATAAGTTTAGTTTTACTTCCGTAACATCGTGTAGAAAGAAATTATAGAAGTATCATACCCAATGTTCTTTACATTTATGTATTTATGCCTCGATAGTCTAGTGGTTAGCGTATGCGCCGCTAGTGTCTTAACTTTATTAGCTAGCGTAAACGTTAACCTAGGCTGTAAGCCACCAGACCTGTGCACCAAATTACATCAAACTTATTCCGAATCCATGCTACACTGCTGGTTTAGTCGACTTCGACTGATACAAGTTAAAGTGAAAAACTATCTTATTTTCACTCTGGCCTCCCTAGATCGCCCATAGGATATTTTCCACCAACAATTTTACCATAAATATGAATAATAATTTATAACAAAGACTAATAATTACTTTAATCAAAGAGAATACATGATTTTTATAATTAGCTTGTTAACATGTTAATTGAAACAATTCTGATGTCGGACTACAAACCACGTATTGATTGTTTTTGAAGTAATTATGTAATTAAACCTACGTGAGTGTTTTAAATTGACTTTCACGATTGCAAAAGTCTAAAAAAGCAAATAGGGTAATCTGCTTTCATGACCGTAAATGCACAATTCCAATGCATTACACTTGTTACATTTATTATTCTAGGCAGGACGAGGATATAGTCAATTACCAGTAGCATGACTCTCTTATCCATGTCTCAGACATCTGTTACTAAAACCTTCTTGCACGATTTATTCGGTTTTTAACCTCCGTCGCAAAAAGAGAGGTGCGATAAGTTTCACAGTTTTAAGTTTGATCTATGTTCGCACAAGAGGTGGACGACGTTGCGTAATGGAATGAAAAATTATACAATATATAAAATAACAATTTATAAGGAACTACAGAACTGATCCTGATAAAAAATTGTCTGGAGATGGTTCATGACCTAGGGAAGGTAGAGTAAAACAAACAGAATAATTTTACTGGTGCTAGAGCTCTTGTGAACGAGCTCGTAGGCGCTTGAGGGCGGCAGCACCACCGTCTCACCTGTCGACAATTAGTAGTGCTTGCATTACTGTGTACCGGTTTGGTGGTCAGATCAGGCCTTAAAATTACTGTCAGGCAAGATCAGGCTGATCTAGGCATCACACCGTTTAGTAGTCCTCAGTTTCAGCGACGCATATACAATCTGCTTTTGTAGATTGTTGATCATAGGTTACTCCACTTACCATTAGGTGTACTACGCGTTCGTCCGCTGCAGGCGTAGGATAGAAATAATAACAACAAAAGATTTTGCGTAACAATGTTGTCTCCCTGAGAGTACAGAACGCCAATCATTTGACGTGCTCTTTCACGCCAACCAACAACGACAATCTCCCTAGAAAACGTTAATAACACAGGCATAACGATTACCTGTGCTGCGTCATTGATTTAATAGTCATTATTTCATACATGGCCCAGTTCAGACACATCGGCTTGCGTGCAGCAGACACACACCGGTTTCACTGCGTGCAATTATACGATGCACGCGTAATGGTGATTTCAGCTTAAAAATAAAGAAACCTTACTGAAGTTCCACGGGAATTAACGCGATCATGCAATACTTAACATTTAGGCTTTACGTTAATACCCGTTGAATTTTAGTTTAATCATGCAACGCGATAGTCTCCAAGTTAAACCTAGTTATGTTATAAACTTGGAAACACGTTGCCCATCGGTCTACTTGATAAACTTCAGTTCATAAATGGGTGCCTAATATAGTAATATAGTATGTTAATATATTAATATATATGCCTAATATAGTACCGTACATACAGTTCAAGATTACACTGTGGCTTAGAGAGTGACATTGGTCCCAAGTTCTCAACGAAAACTTCTGCCAGTAAGCCGAAGCCCGAGAATCTGAACACTGAAGTAGTTTTTATTGACAGGATCTTAGGAATATTATAGGTTAGGTACCTATAATATTCGTATATATTACGTTACATTCGTACGTATTGTGATAATATTACATAATGTAGTAAAGGGCTGTAAAGCAGTTAATCTATAAAAAAAAAATCTCTCTCGGCTTAAGTCCAAAAAATACACTTATAAGCTTTTTTTTTTTTTTTTAAATAAGCTTACTAGCAATTTTCAAATACAAATTACTAGTATTCTTGTTAACTCTCTCTAACTAAGCCTAATTCGCTTGTGTTAGGAGGAAGTTCACATCCGTGGTGTAATGGCCAGGATTCGAACCCGCGACCTCTCGATCGTAAGACAGATGCCTTATCCATTGCGCCACGGCCGCTTCATAGTTATCAAGCATTTTAAAATACCCGCACAACCTCGGCATCTTGTAAACAATTTAGAAGCTTTGTGGTAATCCATAGCATCACGTTATGTAAAACAGCAAAATAAACCGAGAATGTTAAGCATGAACTTTATGTCAAGCGCCGTATATCAGATGCAGCATGCGAGCGAAGCCGAGCGCTTTTATTGTTTTATTTGCACATTTTATTACTGCGCTTAGAAAACATGACCGTTTAGACACAGGTCACCGGTGGACTTAGGAGGTATATTCAATCGGTTTATAAATCTAGGTACGTACGCCTTTGTGATAATTACCTGCAAAGTTAGTTGATCAGAAAGTTATTTCACGTATTATTATTAGTATTATGTATTGCAATATAAAAATGATACCAAGGTCTTTTTTGGAATCGGTGCCTGTTCATTGCGTCTCTGACGACCGAGCTTAAAATTTGGTTAATGAGGGGTCTCTAACTTGGTCGCTATATCTAGTTTTGGACCGTTCCGGGGCATTGAACACTAAGATACTTAAAATAAATACTTAGGTAAAATGAAAATAATGCAATTTTTCCTTTTAACCCCGATAGACGTAATATACTAGAAAATTTCATATATCTTTCCTGCAAGTAACAGCTATTGCAAAATAATCCTCTTTTTCATAAGCTAAGATCTCCGACTGCTTTTTCATTTATGCCACTTTTTGTTGTTTACCATTTTACACTCACTGGCTTCGTAAACAATCAATATTTTATAGCACTAGGCTTATTTTTACACTATACGCTTTTATATTCATACTCTACAAAAAGAGCCGTCAAACTTACACTTACAGCCAAATCATTTGACTATTAAATTTTAATAATAATGAAACACACGGTTATATTCATTCTTAAATAGTAATACACTTCAGGCCCAAAATCATTAAACATTAGCTAAGCAGTTTTTTTACCGCTGACCACAATTTTGTACCAGGTATAGAAATAAATTCCATTACTTCGAGAAGTAATAGAAGTAACGCAAAATATTGTATGCCAGTCTACACAATACAAGTTTTACTGATAGTTGTTTGGAAACTAATCATTTGCCCATTTCACAATTGCTACTATACCTTAATTTGTTGTTGTTTATTTTATTGCAATCTACCATTAGAGATATTTAGCAAATGGTTTGTATGTGAAAGTCTTGCGCGGATATAGTTTAGTAACTAGTCCACTTAGTTTTTTTCTGTATTAAGTCTTGCTGTAGTCAAGTCTTTTTTCAACGTCAGTAAAGACGACAATAAGCTTGACGAATGTATTTTAATTATAAGGAAATTAACATAAGACTCTAGGTTTTGGCACGTATACTATTAGATTTCCCTTAAAGTACTAATGTATGCATTAGCACGGGCATTAGTAAGAAAGACAGGTGCACTACCGGTAATTATTGGCAAACATTAAACGAAAGTTAAGTCTTTAGTGAAACTAACTATTTTACTAAGTAGGCTCGTTAAATATAAATAAATATATTTCAAGTTTATTTTCTACAATATTTAATGATCGATACATAAGCAAGCTGTGATGCTTGTCACTATTCTTAAAAGGCATATAACAATAATTAATAAGTTGATAAAAATCAGTAGTATAGAACAAGTCATGGCTGAGTTTAGTTTCGAGATAAATAACTTACAACCGACTGAGTCTAGGCTTAAAATGCCCAGATCTCCAGCCAATCCAGATTCCAGACATTGTCTGTACCCTATTCTTGTCCATAAGTGTACCGATCGGTCATAAACCCGGGTCGATCCCGGCCAGCTAGCCCAGGTTTAATATTCAAGCTTTTTATTGCGACCAACCGACCGTGGGACCGCGAAATTAAAAAGAAAAAACGATGGCGTGGTTATTGTTGCCATGCAGTGTACTCCGTAATGTATGTAGGACATTATAGGTAACTTAAAGTATGACTAGTAAAATAGAGTGGAATTATACCACTATTATATGTTTGAAAATGCAGTTTACGTCTGATGACAAGATAGTATGAATATTAAAGTAGGGAATCGTTGTGTAAGTCACTCAGGGAGGCTCCTTTCATGCACCCCAGCATCACATAATGTCTCTGCCTTAAATTTAAGGCGTTATTTTATATACGTATGTATGTATGTCATTTTGCGATAAAAATATCTGGTTTCCAAACAAAATACTGGCCATTTATCAAACCTCTACCAAATTGAAAACTCCTTTAAAAATAAGGCGATGGCAAGTTATTTTGAATTTTGTTATTTAGTATATTTTTAAAAACCATATTGGAGAAACATTTATGATTCTTTAAAGATTTTGGTTCGTGTTTTGTTTTTTTAATGCAACTGAGGACACTACCTGCGCAATGATTACCTCGGTGGTTATTAAAACATGATGTCACATTTTTTTTAATCTTTATTAATTATAGAGGATTTAATCACATTGATTATGCCACCCTCATGATGTTACTTTATCATTATTTATAACTTACCTACTTTAACATAACATAGTATAGGTAAAACTAACCATATTTACGCAGTTTCCGTATTAATATTCATAAGTAAAAAGTAGAGCAAGGAAATAAATTCTTATGAGTAAACCTACAAGACCAAATGGCCAGTTTTTCTTTCAAAAAACTATAAGATATCCACCAGGAAGACATAACCATTGCTTGAAGATTTCTAAGCATGCGGATCACTCGTGAAGTCGTGGATTAACTAAAGAGACAAATTAATATAATACCTACTTTCACAAAATGGCAAGAAATGTTCACATCAATAATGAGAAACCGAACAATGAAACTGTGAGATCGTATTTCTTCTTATTTCATCTGATGGAAGTAAATTATGTGACAATTGTATTTTTGTGAGGCGTTGTGATGAGTGAAAAGCATTTTGACACGGAAAGTACCTTCAGTACCTTTTTTTATTTGTGTTGTGTAATTTTTCGGCTATCAGAATAATGGTTGTTCATCAAAATCAGATCAACAATTACTAAAATACCATGTTGTTGATTAGTACCACTACTAGCGTCTTATTCTATAACCTCGGCAAGGTAGACTTGTTTTAAGAACTGATGAAAAAGTTGGCACTAAACTACTGAGTACCTACGCAGTTACGTAGTAGAGCAGCCTAATAAAATGCATCAATATGACATTGACTAAATTTATGTACTCTATGCAATATGATTCTAAAATATCATTGCATCAGGCAGTCAAAATCAACTTAGATACATAAGGGTTGAATTAAAAACTATTTTTTATTACGTTCGGTGAAACATGTAATTTTCTGAAAACCATAATAATATAATAATAGCAGTCCCGTATCTAATATATCTACCACTGCTGGGCTCAGGCCTCTTCTCATGATGCGAAGGGTTAGGCCATAATCCACTACACTGGCCAAGTGCAGATTGGTAGTTTTCATACACCCTTGAGCACTTTTTAGGCACTCTCAGGTATGCAGGTTTCCTCACGATGTTTTCATTCACCGATAGCCAGCGATAAATTGATCTAAAAACCATAATTCTAGTATTTCCATTCAGGTCGACTAAATGTGTATGGTATTTCAAGCTACAAAACAATATCCTACGAGTATGTACATAAAATCATGTATTATTCTCTTTTGTTGATAAACTAAGTATTATAATATACAATGGCCGTAATTCTGTTGTTTGACAATGTTTGCTCATGTTCTTTAATAGCTGTCAACTTAGCCATAATACATCGTTTTAGAGCCCTTACATAGTTCGTTGATAAGTAGGTGGGTTATTTACGAAATTATATAAGCTTGTGACTAGGTTTTAACATCCTAAATATCAACATTCCTCCTATGTGAAACCGACTGTAATTGAGCTATAATCATATTATTATAGAGCCTTAGTTTCGTTTTATTATATTTTAATTAGAGGCTTAATTTAAGTAAATTGCCGGTATCTAACCGTTGTAATAAGTATTCGAAATTATTTGTACATTAATCAAATTGTAATTGAATAATATCGTTAGTATTATTCGAAGGAATATGGATGTATCGCTCTTGAGGAACATTTTATGTCTCGCTATGAATTTTATGACTTGTAATTTAAATATCGACAAATAGGGCCATTCGGTTGATATTAAACGGTGTTATATGTGTGCATTTTACTGCATCTTCATATTGATTGAGAGCCTGATTAGACTAAAGACAGTATTAAGTTTGCAGGGACTCTATTGGTCTGAAAGTTCGGCATTTGCTTGCTGAATTTATCACAATCGCGATCAACGACATGGTTTTATTTAAAATTTGTATAACTAGCTAATTTTATGGCAATAGTTAAAAATTGGAGAAAATCCAACTTTTAACTATGGCTTTGGTCGAAATACTTTCTTGTGCCGTCAGATTCTCTTTCTGTGCCCTACTTGCAGATTTAATTAAGATCATTCACCATCGATGTGCCAGATACTTGTAATTACCATTCGTTCCACAGGTAACACATACTAACGTATTGTTTACTATTCCACTATTGAATAATTATGCAGTTGTGATGGGCCATGAAACTAGCTTCTTATAATAAAATGCAAACTAAACAATAACACAAATCGGAGTCTAAAGCATCATTTCAATGCATCGCGTCAGTCATCGGCCGCGCGCGTCTATTGCATAATTTCATAGAAAAGACCTTCTTTTCTAAGAAAATATGCGCGATGCATGAACTAGCCAGCACCTTTAGTCATAGGTTTTCGTTCGCTTCAGGTATAAAACCCTGAAAAAAACATTATTTATTACATTTTCAGCTTGATACTTTGCTCTTCGAACTCTTTCAGCAATTACTACCAATGACGTGTTTTTAAATATAGAACTATTTCATTTTATCACCCACTTAAATAGATCTACGGTTTTTTCACAATCATAATAATAGTGTAGATTCTTCAATCGCTCGTTTCATAGCCCGCTATAACGCCAAAAGCCAAAAGATCGAAAACGTCGCAACTGGGCTGTGACGATATGAGTAAAACTTTATGTACCAGATAACATTGACGATATGGAAGGTCAGCTAGAAAAAATATTCAGTGCATTATATTAATCGAAAAAATAGAAATAATCGTATTCATCAATGTTTTTATTTTAAAAATGTCTTCTTTGTATAAAGTTATCAGGCAGTTAAATACATAGATCTTTATCAGAAACTGATGATATCAAACCTATATCTCTTATACTATTATTTTCTATTTAAATTGTAGGTCAATGGGTTGATTTTACCGACGGTAAAATGATATACCTAGCCCAGTTTAAATAGATTTTTACTCGGATTGCACGTTCTATCTATTAGTTTATTAACAATAGCTCTATATTAACAATAGTTATCATAATCGAATAGTTTAAAAATACGCCAATCAATTGACGCTATCTCTGCAATCAATCCATTCTCGTTTCTTTGAAAATAGCAACTTTGGGCAGTATATACTGTAGTTATATAGGTTACGTAAAATAGTATAAACTGCCAAGTCTTCTAGTAAAGGATAACTTACAGTTCTTTCTGCCCTTATACGATTTTATTTGGGATCGGCGCAAACCGTATTTTTGCTCTATTCAACTTTGTCAAACGTTTCGGTATTAGGTACTCATTTTTTATATCTTCTTTTACGAGCACCCTGAAAATAGACAAAAATATTGATTTTGTAATTCGTTGTATAACTTTGGGGTTTCCATACAACAATTATTATAATTAAATCTCGCAAACTTGCTTGAACAGAACTGGCGACATGTGAACCAAAATGTGAAGTATTAAAATTTGATGTCGATTAGCAATGAATATATTTTGTATTTGTATTTGATAGATGCTGCGATCAGCTCATATTACCTTATGTACGGGGCTTTCGCTGCAAGACTCGTTAATCTATTTAAACAGGAGCATTATGACACATTACCGAACTAGAAAGGTTACGTTATACAACAAGTCACTGGTCACCTGTTACCATGTTGCCATATTACCATCGCGTTGGTAACTCGAGCTGCCCGCGCCCTTGTGTAAGGTTGCGCGATTATCACTCGTGGTTTTCATTGGGAAACTGTCACACCGTCACGCTGATCAATTTGTGGATGACGTTGGATGGATTCGATTAGGACCTTTTTATAATTTTATCTAAATTAAATAATGCTTTTATTTGCTATGTGATTTGATCATAGAAAGATTTACATTTATTACTGTTTTTATCCCCTCAGACCTCGTTTTGGCATATCGGCAAATTAAAATAAAGATTTTTAACTTTATTTTGTGACTTTAGATCTAAAATTCTGGGGCTATAGGAAGGCCAAAAGGTTCATAAATTACGCACACGAAAAAAAACTGTTTTAACATACACGACGGTGTGATTGTTGCCATACCACCAGTTATGTTATAAGTTATAAGTTTTTAGGCTGGCCGGTTTGACCGATGTTACACAACACTGGTAATGTATCGAATACATACCGAATCGAATCAACTCGAAATTATTTACTTTCTACGTAACATCTGTTATCGTTAAAGACAAGTTGATTAATTTCATGAAAATGACGGCTATTTTATATTTATATGTGGACAGGTGAACGATGAATGAAATTGTCAGTGTGTTTGTTAGGATAGATTTAAATTATTTCTCAATTAGCTGCTCTCTTGGTTTGCAGCGCGATGCAATAGCCTTCTTCGATAAATGACTATCAAACATAAAAAAATATAGAAGCCTTTAAAATTTGAGTTGCCCTCGATTTCTCTAGGATCCCATCATCAGATCGTCGCTGATGAAAATGGGACCACATGACAAGTATATATTAAGTAGTATTAAAGCAATAAAATGATTTCTCAAATCGGTCCAGTCGTCTTCGAGTAATCGGGGAACAAAGATAAAAAGAAACATGAAAAAAATACAATCAAATTAAGAACCTCCTCCTTTTTTAGTCGGTTAAAAAGCTGTTTCGATTTGAACCAGTAGTAGTTTTGCCTGAGATGAACGCGTTCAACCAAATACACTTTTCAGCTTTATAACATGTTTACATAGTATATGGCAGAAAAGCCTATGGTAAGTATTTAGACTAAAAGTTATGTACATTTATCTCAAACTATCCCAAAACTTAAAAAAAAATATTTTATGGTTCATTAAATTAGTTACTGGAATCAATAATTGTTCACCATTCTCGTTAAAATCCTCTTACATTTCTCTTTATTGACATCAAATATTATGTGTTTATTGGCAATTGAATAAACAATAGATACAACAATATATATTACGTAACTTTTGAATCAACGCGTGAGAACACTGAGATCTTAAACTTGGTGATGGAATTAAATATTTAATAATATTTAATCGGTTGCATAATATAATGGGGTTTTAATGTGAGCTTCGTCGGTTATGGTAACTATAAAATTGATTTATTTACGGCTTTATTGTTTTCTGAGAATACTACCGCTTAGTTTTTAATTCTGCATCTCAACTTTAAGTCATCTGCAAAAGGGTCATCCCAAGACCACTGTTGAGAAATTCGAGAGCATCAGAGTATGTACGTCTCTCGTTACTTTTTCAGAGTCTTATTGAACTTAGTCTGTGTCATACATTAATATTCACCTTAATTCCAGCAGGGTAGGCAGAGACAATATAGTTGCAAATACATGTGATAACATTGCATAACATTAAGACTATTTTAGTCTTGCAAAGATTTATTTATTTATTTAATAGGTACATCAACAATAATTCAACAATTCAAGTATGGTAATCAACAAAGATGTATGATACCTACACTTTACCTTTTATATTTAGGTCCCCTGTGATAGGGAGTAAGCCTATCGCCATTTACCGGGCACAATTCAAAATCCTTGCTGCTATTTAAGAAAATTATGGCGAAAAAATTCCAGGAATCGAACCCGACCTTGCGGTGAGAAGCCGCATAGGTCCAAGGAGGTCTAACGCTTACCACTGTACCAACGAAGCAGTTACATGGGGTGTGCCCTCCGGATAAAGCTGTAAAATAGACTGTAGTTGATAAATGCTTCTACTTCTTCGTCGTGTCGATGGCTGAGTCAAATTTATTGGTCCAATAAGTGGCCATTGTTAAGGCGCTCTCTTTGGCGTTCATGAACGCCTCTCTTGTGCAGCTGGTAGGGCATTTTGGACAGTCAGTAAGGTGGTCAAGGTTTTGACTTGCCATGGATGATAAATGCTATAAATGCTCCATTTTAAAAAGAACTTCAACATATAACACTGAACATACTTGCTCTACAAATGGAGATAACAAAATTTAATATTATTCACGACAACACATTGTTTACAAAAATCACAGTAATTCCTTTGAAAATGCATGATTGCCGTGATAGGTGTAATTTGCAGTGCCCGTGACCTTCCGCCTCGAGCCTGAGATTAGACGTCGGCTGTGTCTGCACGTGACAAAGAAACGCGAAGTAAAAACATACCTACTCCTTAATGTAATGTACCTACTTCATAGTTCGTCGAGTGCTTGTAGAGGACCTGGGGCTCAAGAGTTTCTTGAAAATTTATTTCATCGTAAACGCGTGTCATATTCGTAGCTCTGATATGAATGAAGGAATCTGGATTTGATATCGTTAATCAACTGGTATAAATGTACAGTTTTAACGGGTATAAATAGCTATAGAGTTGATTAAAAATATATTGATATTTAAAGTAACAATGAGTAAATTTTTTTAAAATTTTTAACACCTTTCATTAATGATGATACTAGTACATCTGTCCCACATTTAGCTCCAGTCTCTACACTATGTAAAATAGGTCAATACCCTTATAACAGCGGCCCTGTACTTTATACATGTCCCACTGCTGGGTTCGGGCCTCTTCTCATGTTGAGAAGGGTTAGGCCATAGTCCACCACGCTGGCCAAGTGCGGATTGGTAGACTTCACTCACCTTCGGGTACTTTAATTACTTATTACTGTTAAAATTGCAACAAGGACGTTTTTCATTGCATGTAAGAAGTACAACAGTGTAGGAGATAATACGATGCTAGTCTTATCAAAGGCAATTCTTCATGCCATTGTCATTTTCAACACGCGAGGAAGATTGAACTAACATATTATTATTTCGCAGTTTTCTTTTCTTTACATTTATTACATCACGTCTATATTACCTACCTATTACATGGGACCTAAGCATAACAGGTACCCTACCTGTTATGCTTAGGTCCCATGTAATAGAGGGTGAGCCTATCGCCATTCACCAGCCACAATTCAAAATCCTCGCTGCTATTTGAGAAATCCTGGCGGAGAAATCCCGGGAATCGAACCCGACACCTCGTGTACCGGCCGCATACGATAACCACTAGTCAAACGAAGCATTTTCTTTTATTAAATATTTTCCACGACATTGGAAAGCGAATGTTACTTTTACGATTCTAATCGATCGCCTATAAATCGATAAAGGCCACGTGCATCGATGTCTGGAGCCATCCGATTCACAATTGCAAACGGACCGCGCAAATCTTGGAATCTTCAGCGTTGCGCAAACCATGACTATCTTACATATTTCTAGTAGAAATATTAACTTTAGGCTTGCAAATATACTATAAGGTTAAGTTTTGATATGGTTGTTGCATTTATTTTTATTATACGCAAAGGTGATTGTCAGATTCATAGTGCATTTAATTTTCAAGGCAGTTTTCAAGTTTTCTACATTTCATATCAATACGCTAACCACTAGAGTCACTAGACCAACGAGGCAGTTCAAACGTACGTCGTTCGTTCGTCGTATCAAAGACCATATAAATACTTCATTGTCTTTGCATATGTATCGAACGGACGTGTACCTGATGGTGAGTGGTAAAGTGCCCATGGACGTCGACAATCCACAAAGGTATATTGTAAATGCGTCGTTTCATCAGAGTACAACGGTTTTATGCCTTATGTGCCTTTTTAAAATGAAACTATTCTGTCTTACACAAAACTGCGTTGCCTAAGTTTTCACCAACAGTAATGGGTTGATAGTCATCAATCTGTATAGAAATTATAATTGGGCTAATCAAAAGACATATTGTAGGTTAAATTGCTAATAAATTTAGTTCAAACGAAATCTATTAGTGCTCAATGTTATTCTATTGTAGTATTTTTATAAAAAAAACATTATTCAATTTATCTCACATCGAAATGGTCTAAGTTTTCAAAACTTTTGAATATAGCTTAGTATCGATTCTGCAATTGATTGCAAACACATATTTTATTTTGTCTATTATTGTTAGTTTTGACAATACCTAGTGTAGCAATAGTTATCTAAATATCTTATTCTTTGTCGGTTTTAAGACCTAAACAAGCTAAGATTCGATCTACGGATAATCTAATAGTACGCTTATTTAGGTATGAAATTTTGAAAAGTTATATTGGTTAAAAGATTCTGGTGATATTTTTGTTTAAGAGTAGATTCCCGGGCGCCGTGTTTTATACGAACGTAATATAGGTTTAACTTTAATATAATTTATCTATTTTGAAAGGCCAAGCATAATATAAAACATAATAGCATGTTTGTTCGTGGCCGTTTTATCAAAAAAAAATAATCATGCATTGAGTTCAATGCAAACTGAAAAATTAAAATAATAATTTTGAAAAAGGGCGCGATCTAACATGCATTAAGTGTTTTAGGTAATAATATGATTAGTCTTTAAAAATAGATGAATGCTTAATAATATTAAAGTTTAACCTAAATTACTTTTGTATGGAAACCAGGCAACCGATTGTTTTCTTAAAATACTAAGCTCCTATTTAAGCAAGCTGGTTACTTTAAATATCTCAGCTTGTTTGTTTGAATTCCAATTTAAATTGCATAAAATTAGCTCTCAGAAAACTACTATGACATGGATCAACCGACTACTAAGTGAACAATATTTTTTGACTGTCTCTGCATTGTAAAAATTGACACTGGGATCTCGGATTTGATCCCCGGGTCGTGCCTAAGTATTACTTGGATTTCCGACAGAAATTTCTCAGTAAGAGTTTAGATATGGATCCGTTAGATACCGATAGGTTCACCACCTGACACGCTCTAACTGGTGAAATGTGAGTTTTTATGTATATCTGCCATATGTTTTTCGGAAATACATAACTACCCAAATTTCATCAGTTAAAAATGTTACTCGGATTTTACGACAGAAATTTCTCAGCAGGAGTTTAGATATGGATTCATTAGATAGCGAAAGGTTCACCACCTTCCAACCAAGATTTGTTCTGACTTGTGAACACCCCTACTTTTTTTTTTAAACTGAAACTTAAACTTAAACCTGACACGTTCTAACTGGTGAAATGTGGGTTTTAATGCATTTCTGCCAATACTAGGTAATACAGGCGTGATGCTATGAAGAAAACACTACAAAATAATCCATACAACTTATCCCAAACCAAAAGTCACACTCATCCACCGAAGCTCATACAAACCAGTCATCTCTATAAAGTTGCGTAACACCAAATATTGGACATATGCATATTAGTTGCGCTTATTGACATATAGCAGGTAATGGGCTGTTCGATACACTACTAATATGCATAGCGTGAATGGGCCAGAACTTGTCGTAAGTGTCGTAACCAGTGAGGTAGGGAGTATGATGATGACTTCAATGCGTCTGGTTATTCGGAATAGGATAACAAGCACTTCTTTATTATTTATGCTTTTAAATAATAGTAGGAAAAAGTTTCAACGTCAATTATAATTAAAAACGTACATACAGTAAGATTTCACTTCATACAACAGTCGCCATTTTTAAAACAGAGTCGTTTTCCAAAAACACTCGTTACTTTTTTTTGTTTTTGTCATTGCTACAAAGGCCTTTAAGACATTTCTTCAATTTTTAAGAAACAGTCGTTACCGTTCAAAATCATGTTGCAAGCGAAAACATTACAAAGTATCACTACGTTTCAAATGATTACCTACCAAAATACATAAAATATATAATTAATCCGTACAATTCAATATTACAAGCATGAAAACAAGTTATCAATCAATTGAATAAACTATTAAACATGACAGGAGTAGTAACTATAAAATTTATTTTGATACCTTTGAAAATCCAAGTATGATGTCGATAATGAGAATTTTCACATACAATACTCATATCCCAAAAAGATGGACGACGCAGGTGTATGATTTTTATGTCAATACTATAATATATTAAAAGAGTTTTTTAAAATTTTAGCCATACGTAATATTATTCTATTCATTCATTATTGTGTTACAGTAGGATCGTAAAAACACTGTAACAGGAGGTAAAATATCTCTGGTCTGTGTGTTGGGTTTGTCGTCACCACGTTCGTCGTACAAAATAGGAGTACATACATAATAAGTACGTAGGTACTAACCATTCCCTGCAAAGTATGTTTCGTAATAGATATTTACTCGTTTTTCTGATTTCTTTAAAAAATGCATTGCTCAATTCTTCATTGTAATTTGTCAGTACAAAGGTGTTTAAATCATTTGTATTGAACAAAGCGTCATTATTTTACTAATGGTAATACCGAATACATTGGGTAACTGCATTTTAAAGTAGTGCTTAAAACACAAATTAGAGTCAAAATCATTAAAGCTGCAAAAGATTATGTAATTGGTTTCCGAAGGTTTCTTCAATCGCTTCGTATCATAGCTCTGACTTTTAATAGCTTCTCAATCTCATTCTCAAACACACGTACTAGTAAAATATCAAACCTTTGGCTCGGCAGCCAACTTTATTGTACCGTCAGTAGTCTTATACACGCTCTCCTGAAACTGATTATGTCCATTTCTGCGCCTCTCTCGGGTCTGCGCGCTGTGCCTTTGCAGCGGTAGCACCACCATAATAACGTCACCATACTGCTTTATATACATTTTAGTATCGCGGTCGCCTCGCCGCTTTCAGCTGCGCCGTAGTTGTGACATCGATTCGCACACGGGACAAAACTTTGTGTGATCCGCAAAGATTAGTTCTGACTCTGGGTGTGCTCTGTGTGTGTGAAACGCATGTTCGTAAACACCCCCACGACTCAGGAGTCATTCCTAGTGCGGACATCGATTATAAAAAAAAATACAATAACAATGAACGGGAAGCACACTTCTTAATCAAAACAAAGTATTAGTTATAGTAAAATGATTAGTTTTTGAATCAGCCCCCTTACTTCTACAAGATAATTTAAGATTATACGCCCTATCGAGAGTATTTTTATCTGCAATACCTTCCCGTAAAATTCCATCACTTTAAAAAACGCAAGGCAATCAAGTAACTTAACTGGTCAACGAAATTAAATATAGTGTTGAAAGTAACCGTATGTTAAGTTCAAGTTACAATCACAATTTTAACCGGACTTATTTTTAAATTACAATATATAAATGCTATTTATAGCAGATTAGTATACGTGTCCGCCTGTAACGTATGTTAGCGGTTACTAAGGCCCCAAAGCATACGCAATCAAAAGAACTGCATTTTTATCTTCCGGACAGTATTTTCAGACTCTATCTTTATAGAGAAATAAAGAATCTACCATTCGGCAATCTTCAATTAGCTTGTTTTATTCTCGACTAAGCCCCAATTTCACGGGTGATAGATAAACCTTAGAGGTAGGATAAGCGTATAAAACACATAATTAAATGACAATGACAGCCGAGTTCTTTTTTCAAGTGTAACTTGTGTGACTGTTAAATTCGGTCAGGTTATATTTTATGGGTCGGATAAGATCTATCCGGCACCTTAGAAATTGACCCTAAGTTTACTTTCATAAGTGTATTTTTCAAGGACTAACGTTTAAATTCAATTTCCTCTTCCAAGTTTGATGAATGTTGCAATATCGTCTTTCCTGAAGGAAACGTTACTAACCAGAATATTATGAAAACTAATGGCGAATTTACCGGTCAGTATGTAATAGAGACTACTTAAGATTTTATTAGGAAAGAAAAATTAATCATTAAAATCAGGATATTTATAATCTGAATTAAGTTACATACAGATAGATTAACAAAATGTCCATCATCATATATGTATAAATATCTTAAATATAAATATATATATATATATATATTTTTTGCCTACCGATTATCCGGTGAAACATGTTGTGTCCTCTAATTTAGCTGTACTATCTTTTTGTTACCATATTTTTGGCAAATAATTTTCTTGGTTTCTTTCTTACATTATTTCTTCATGAAATAGAACGAGATTATTAGCTAAAAGGTGGATGAGCTATTTCAGGTGGTTGAGCACTTGAAGCAAGCTCGAGGTAAAACTACCATCTCAGCCTGCCACCAAATAGTAGGTAGTGCTAGCATAACTGTTTTACGGTTTGCAGGAATTATTAGGTCCTGAAATTACGAGCAATTTAACTATTATTTAGTCTTCGGAACTTCGGGTGTAATTACGCATCTGTATCCTGTATCTTAAACCCGTGTTATTTCATTTTTGAATTTAATTATGAAAGGATTGAATTTAGGATGCGTATTTGCGTACACCTAGATAGATTCGTATTGTACGTAAATTTTTTCGTAACGCAAAATCGTATTGATTATGATGAATTTACGAAACAGAAAATTGATGATTAAATAGAAATACTAAAAGACACCCAATTAAAAGAAGCGACATCGATCTATAAATAATTTTCT
Organism: Hypena proboscidalis; assembly: GCA_905147285.1. Taxonomy (NCBI): domain Eukaryota; kingdom Metazoa; phylum Arthropoda; class Insecta; order Lepidoptera; family Erebidae; genus Hypena; species Hypena proboscidalis. The sequence continues at coordinate 1,895,785 of LR990127.1, forward strand.
CAGACGGCAATAAAAGAACCGCACGGTGAGCAGCACCGCGGATTAACTTAAACACGGATTAAGGTTGGATTAAGATTAACGACACGTGCTCATCTATTTTGTAACAAAAAATGGAACGCCTAGTTCAGAATGCAGAATGAAATGTGTAACACTGTCTTAGTAAAATGTAAAAAAATACATTTTTTTCATCAAGCTCATATAATTATATTTTTATTAAGACTGACGTGAGTTTTTAACAGTATTCAAATTATGAAATACGAGTGTTACTAACGTACGGACGTGTCGCACTCTCTTGAAAATGCCTAAATGTCTATACATTTAGGCGTTTTCAAGTCTCCGCGGTTATGCGAAACCGCGGTCGACTAAATTACGTGAGTAACACTTGTATTTCATAATTTGAATAAAGCTCATATGTAATATAAAAATAGTAATTATAATTACACCGTTTATTTTTTTGACATAAATAATATCGAGCCTATATTACCCGGAAGGTTGTAGCAGAGGAGTATAACACCCACATTTTTTAACGTTTAGATTATTTTTATCGTGTAGTCAAAAACCTGATCATAACAAAGTAATAAGTGCATGACTTCAAATTATCTCTGGTTCTTGTTTTATGAATCGTTTAACAAAAGTTACATCAGTTTAATCGACTATGTAAACGTTTACATGCAGTATATTACATAGGCCTGTTTTTTGCCACATATTCATCGCCATACCTTGTAAAATTTAACTTTAAACACGCTCATTTAAAAATACAAATATTCTCTAATAAGCAGCAACTTTTGTTTTTTGCAAAATACATGTGCGACGTTTTATCACAAATATTCTGCATATTATTTAAGCTGCGTAATCTACAATGTCAGATACGAAAAACATGAGAATATGCTTACCTATTTGGATAAATCAATAACTATCTGAACACGGAAGCCGTATATTTATAAATATGAAAAGTTTAATAAAAGAATGAAACAATATTAAATGGAATCTTTAAAGATAATTACTATAAATGTTATAAGTATTTTAAGAACTGCCAAAACAAAAGTTATTCGGGGTAGTGTATAGAAAGATTAGGAACCTAAGACGCAAAATGCCCCTTTATAATCTATTATTAGCTAAACGGCTATACAAACATAGATAATAAAATAGCATTCTCGTAGTAATGAAGTGAAGTACTGATTAAGCGGCGATAGTCAATAAATCATCAAATTGTGACAGCCATTTGAAGTTATTTCATTGTTTGTCGTTTTACGTAGTTAATGTCTAATGTTGTGAATGACGTCAAAGTTAGATATTTTATTTATAGTTAAGTTACCCATTACTGTCAATCTGTCAGTTTTATTTGATGTACACTGGTTTTAGGACGTTGAGTAATTTTACTAATTTTGTAATAATTGTTTCGTGCCTGTGTTATTTCAGGCCTCTAGATTTTTTAAAAGTGTTTATGTTGTTTTGGAGTAATTAAAAACGTTCTGTGAGTTATTAAAGAGAAACAGTTATTTATATGATTCTTTGGAATTGCCAAATACTTCGCTAATGAAGCGTCTAATCAAATAAACTGCTAAAAGTTACATGAATAAATCTATGTGAAGCCAAATACGTCTAATTGGTATGATTACGTTTCAAGTAATTATGAGTTTAATCTTTAGTTTCGTTTAACGTCGCGGTGCGACCGGCCGGTTTCCATAGTTAGCGCGCACGCATTAAGTTAGTCGTCTTTGCACGCGACGCTCGCATCCGTTCGCGCGCTCCGAATTTTTCGCGCCACCGCGAAATCAGTTTTCCGAACGTAACTTTTCACTGCGTTCTTTTTTAAATTATTAAAGAAGTTATCTATCAAACTTTTACCGCCAATTTTGTGTAGTGATGTGATCGTGTGCATTTTAGTGAGTTATTTTGTAATCGAGTGGTATGAGTTTGCGTATTTGAACAGGTGATTTGATCATAATATTGATTCTTTATTTTTCCTTTTGTTTTTACAATGATATATTATTATTTGATTTATTAGTCACACACGTGACGTTTTTATACTACAGTCGTAGGAAATTATTAAATACGAATGTTCACGTACACGATGTCGAAAAATGTCATAAATATTGCTCACTTACCGTGTTAGTAATGCATTCTTTATACTGCGTTGAGCTACTTTAGTGATTTCTATGTTAATGTATTTTCGACACCGGCGAAATATTTTATATAATTTTGAAAATGATATCGTATTAACTATCGGAGTTAATTATATGTGAAGTGTTTATTTTATGCTGTTTATCACTTTTCTTATCAGTCTAAAGTTAAACTAAACAATTTTATCTTGTAATATACCTACTGTCATGACACAAGAGGCAGATTTGAGGAATAGAACAACCAGAATCGTTTTTAAACATTTTATATTAAAGAACAATTTTAAAATTAAATATTAAAAATGCCTCCTTAATTTATTTCACTAAAACTAGCAGAATAATTTACCTAAATTGATTAAGTCACTAGTCTCTAGTGACTTAATCAATTTTGAAGCATAATGAAGCAAGTTAAAAGCTAAATTACGCAAATAAGACAGATTTAAAATTACGCAAATCGTGAGAAATAGACGTGTCGATGTGTGTCATCTTCCTAGTTTTTTTTTTGTAACATAACGTGTTCATTTTTTACGTGTTTATGTCCTTGAGCTTTTCAACAATTATGATTAAAGTATTATGACTTACGGGTTCAATGCAGAAAATCAAAAAATATTGGAAATAAGTAGGTACATAAATAACAACAGTTTTTTTTTTCACCAAATTGTATTTCTGATTGTATAGAAGTCTTCATCTAATTGAAAAAAATACACTTACAAATTGTGTACTTAAATTTTAATGTACTGTTTCATGCTGCTCATCGTCTAATGCTTGGGTCGGCAACCTGCAGCCCACGGGTGTCATCTTTGTAGCCGTTATTATTATATATCTAAATAAATTCATTATCTTAAAAGCAAACGCGCTTCCATGTTGGAGCTTCTTTTGTTCTTAAAGAATATGCGAAAAGAAGTCGGCGCCTTCGGCTTCCTTACTCTGAGTGGTAGGTATAGATACTCCAGTGCCAATTATTTTTTATAGAAACAGTTATTACATCGGCGCATTTGGCATAGATACTAAAAGAAAAATCATAGATACCTAAAGAAAATGCATAAAAGAGTAGGCGCCTCAAGCGCGTTCTTTCTATTTCCAACATTGTTGAAAACAATTGAACAGAAAGTACTTACTTGATGATGATGATCTCAAGTACGTTGAGCTTCTATTGATGCCCACCTTCAATTTATTTTGTCACTATGTGGCCCTTGCCTTCAAAAAGGTTGCCGACCGCTGATCTAATGGATTCGTTTACTAAAACCACATAAAAAAAAATTACAAAGCACACAAAAAACTAAAGACGTCACTCGTCTGTGATTATTTAATTAAGAAAATTATCTATTTTTGTTATAGGTGTATAATGTATACATCCATCACATGATAGTAATATTTTTTGTTCTGATATCTCACCACAGATTGTAACCATGATATATCGACGATAATATACATCTATAAGTACATTGTATGTACATTAATGTGGCAGCAAAAAATGCGAGGCCTTCGTGGCTATTCCGTAAAGGTGACTAATTTCCAGTCGATTTCGAAAGCAATTAATAATTTCGTTTGAAACCGGTTCATCTCGGATTTAGTGCATCCTTATATCCATACATATACGGTTGATAACTGCTTGGCAAAAAATTTGACAGCTTGCCAGTTACTATCCTCTTGCAGATTTGACAGCTTTACAGGCAAGTAACGCAATTTCTTATGTCAAAATCGGAAACTGGTCATGGAGCAGTTTCTCAGTGATTTCTTGTACTTTGGTGAGATAAAATAATGATATTTAAAAGGTTTTTTTACTTCAGATTAACGTTATACAACAAATCAATAACTGTTTAATACTAATGTATGTCATAAAATACTAATTAAATACGTAATGCAATAGAATTTAGGTCATATTATTTTCAGTCATAGATCTCGAGATTTTTCATACGAAAACTTATAAATATGACAAGTAGCACGAATTATGCCAGTCTGGGATATAAAAAGCACTAAATGAAAATAATGTATCTTCAAAATATTGAAACATTAATATTATGTAGCTAGGTTGTAGGCTTCCTCTTTCTCGCCAAACTAAACAAATTTTAATGAATTCTGGCACACGGGTAAGTGCTTTTTATCGACGTAGTCAAATCTAGTTACATACTTTAATAAAAAATGAAAAACCTGATTCATTCCATTTCATGGATGGTGGAGACCTTTGCCCAACAATGGGACAATACAGGTTATGCACCAGATAATGTAACTACTTACATTCTGTATTCACGATTATTAATTTATTTGGAGTTTACATTTATAATTTCTTATGTACGTAACGTAGTGTCTATGTCTATGATAATTATGTAAGAGAAATAAGAATATATTAAAGAAAAATCAGAAGTTTTGAAATTTTTTATTATTTCACAGAATTTCAGGAACATTTCTTCTAATGTTCGCTGTTCTTGCACTTATGAAACTTAAGTCTTAAAAAATGTTTAGCTCTGAAATCACCCGCCGCTATCATCTTTATCATAATACTATTATAATATAGGTGTGCTATATTCGTGTATTGTACCTGAAAGACAAAAAACATTACAACACATGTGAGAGATATTTTATGTAATTTCATCGTGTCACGGAGGACTAAGTAGAAATTATAACGCATACTCACTGTTTCTAGTACATAGCAGTAGCAAAGAGTTAAAATCACATTTATATATGGTTTTTATAGTTGTCTTAAAAGATTATCTTGATCTTTGATATATTTTATTTTGTATTAAGGATAACTTTTTTTTCCATCACATCGCGTTCCATTCTTATTTTATTTAATTTTATGCACTCGTTTTACACTAAAGAGAAAATCTCTCCGAAAATACCTCTTACCATAATGACTTATATTGTGTTTGTTGTTATAGTATGTACAATTTTCTTTTGATATAATCAGTTAAATAATTTGAGTTTTATTGTTTGAATTTGTTACTTTCTTATTTCAGTTTAAAGCTATTTATATGCTTTTTGTTGTAATGAAACGTTCCAATTTTCTTCAGTCAAAGACATTAGTTGCCACAGAGTAAAAATGCATTTTAGTAGGTGTCAACAAGAAGGTTTTATCAATTCAAATAAATAAAATTGAATTGTCTGTTTTTATTTTAATGCCAAAGTATTTATAGTTATATGAACGATACTTATTTATAAAATCCAGTTTTAATTTATTTAGCTACCACGCAGACAAATCCGCGAGGGAAAGTCAGTTCGTTAATTTTATTATTTTATTCTCGCGATCTACTGAATATTGAACTGATATTTGAGATTACGCTAAACGTCACGGGAGTGGAGCTGTAAGGTTTAATGCGGGTCAAAACGTGGGCGTAGCTATTACTAATATAATGAATTCCACGCAAACGAGGTGGCGGGAAAAGTAGTTCAAGTTAAATATTGAAAGCCCAAAAACTTAATTTTTATGATTTTGTGTTTATACTCTTTATAGCTACATGGCGAAACCTCACGGTAAGCGGCCGCAAATTTCACCTCTGTTTTAATACTAAAAATATTTTTCTTTTTTTTTTAAGTGGCAGTCAGCAATTTTATGGCGTCTTTTCACTGCAAAAATATATTTTTAAAAATGTAGAAGTTATATTTCACTCTTTACATCAATTTCAAATGTAGTTTAAAAAGTATTATTTTATTGTTAAATAGCTTCTGCCCGTGGCTTCGTCCCCGTTAAGTTCGATATTTCTGAGTTATTATATCTTTCAAAATTGAGAAACCTGCCTAATTTACCCCCTTTGGGATTTACATTTCGAAAAAATCTATCCCAAATTCATCTACAAAATTTATTTTATTTACTTGTAAGGAGCATAATTATTAACACAATTCTACAGGCAGACAAAAATCCAAAAAATATGTTTCGGCTTCTACTGCTGTTCTAGTCTCCTCTTATTGATTTTTCTTAAATGTGTTCAACAGGCATTTATAATTTTAAATTTTATTATATGTATGGATTAGCTATTATTAATAAAACCATTAAACCTTTTATTACGACTCAAGTTATTTCAACCACAGATAAAACATCATTAACTAATAGAGTGCGCGCCACAACTCAGTAAAAAACTGTAAAACAAAATAATTTTTACTTCTATTAAAACTATAACACAACAATAAAAGTGGATAAATTTGTATATTCCTCGTCCTATTAAATAAGAAATAATTTAATATCAGTTAATAATTTACAAATTGGTCATTTCCATTCAGTTTTGCCTATTGTCGTAAGCCATTATTAATAACACGCACTCTGATTTTTTGCTATTTCGAAATGAGTTTTTAAGCGTAAGTATTAATATCAGGCAAGTAACCAGGAGAGTAATCCGTGGTTTCGTTATGTCAAAAATGCATGTTTTAAGTGAAAGAATTACTAATTGACAGAAACTATTTGTTAAGAAACCAAAATCTCAAATAGCGAATAAGCCCACTTAAAGGTTAAATAATTCTGCCTTCCCTTCACACATAGCTAAGCAAATAATTACCGTAATCAATGACTTTTATTGATTTTATAGGGGCTCCTGCGTTCATCTTGGGCACATACTATAGCATACTCTAAGTCATACTTGGCTACTTGCATTATAGCATGACCCTATGCTAAAATCTACAATATGTACATATCTCACCATATTTTCCCATTTAACAATTAACGTGTGAAATTCTAACGTTAAAAATGTGTTTACAATGCCAAGGAGACGCTAAAACTAAAACGTTAAATACGTTAAAGTATGATGATATGTCCCTTTCGTAATATATTGTAATATTTTAGTTTTATTCATGATAAAAATTATGACAAATCAATACAATTAAATATTACAAGCGTGAAAACAAGTAACAAATTAATTTAATAAACAATAAAATATGACATTTGGCCACGCGACCTTGTGTTGCCTCCTGGCACAAATAATAATAATTTTAGGTAGATATGATAAAGTGCAGATTTATCTCCTTGATGCAACTAACTACAAAATGTCATCAATGTAACCTCGTTAAAAGATATCTACAAAATAAAATGTAAATGCACTTATTTAAATTTTAAATTTACTATTTTTACATTTTTTACTTACTCCTGTCCGTAGCTTCGTTTGCGTGTTATGGTAATATAAGCTTCTTATTCGTGACGCAATTTTAGAGAAGGTTGGAAAGATTATTTCCGACAAAACAAATGAACATTTTAACATTTTAATAATATACATACAAAATATTAACAAACAAGTGTGTCGGTTACATAATATCGACTTAAATCGATATCGACATTGCACATCGGATGTTTATCGATATGTGATCCATAATCCAATCACTGGCCACACGCTCTGATTGACGGTGATTATGAAGAAAACATGAGGAAAAAAATAGGAATAGCCATTCATTTATAACGTATGACCGTGTATTTATGTGCGTAGTGTAATTCTTAATAAAATAGATGTCTAAGTTCTAGGACTATGATAAATTGTAAAGTTACTTGAATTTTGTCCATGTTATTTTTATTTTTTTTTGATTAATTAACGATCAGAATATATTCATGTTTTTTTTTAGCCATAAAATTTTACCAAGCAGTTTTTTTTTTAATAATTAACGATCAAAATTTCTTTAAATAACTTTAAAGCTAATATTTTTTTTTTTATCTTGTCTTAAATTACATAGGTAAAATCCGGTATGCAAAAACGAAAAAAAAGTGAATATTAACCAACATTTTTTAAATGATAAACAAGAGTTTATTTGATCGATGTATTTTATCTAGTTATAAAAAAAAAATACAGTGCAACAGTATGAATCTCAAATATAATGTATAATTAAAAAATAATAATGAAGTGTCAAACAAGGGGTGATAAAATTGGTCATAAATCGCTCTCCTGTAAAATTTTGTGTTATCACTTAGACTAAGTCGGACCCGTCTACATGGCGAACTCTTTCTCTAGCTCTATCACGAAGGTTACATCACTACACATTACACAAATATAAAAACAACGTAAAACAAATAAAAATCGATGTTTTTATCAGATGCTTACTCATTATAAATGACAATCAATTTTAGTTTGTTTAAAGTTAATTAATTTACAAAGTCTATATTCGAACTTATTGCTGGTTAAACCAACGTTTTAAACTCGACTAAAATATTAAGCTATAGCCTTTGATATTTCAGTCTCGTGCAAACATTGAATGAGAGAGAGAAAGTGTTTATTAAATGCGTAGATTAAGAAGTTTTAAGTTAAAATCGTGGCTTAGACAATAATTATCACGCAGTCTAATCAATTTATTATATGATGATATGACTATCACTGCTGTCAGAAGATGATTACTTTATAATTTAAAAGAAAGTATATTTACAATGTGGAACAATTTTGATTGATACGTTATTGAACATCTTGTATCAATCACAAACTAAATAAGTTATAATTTACTAACGTGAGATAACACGCAATGAGATTGAAAAATAATAGCAATGCGCAAATAATATCTTACCATACTTTAAATCATCTTGAACAAAAACTGACTGCCTTATTGATCTTGTGGTTAGTTTAAGTGACTGCTTATCGTTAGGTCTCGGATTCGATCTACGCTCGGGCAAAAGTGTTTTTTGAATATTTTCATCCGAAAATTCACAGTAGCAGCTCGGAGTCTGCTATTTTGGCCGGGACAATAGTCCCACATATAGGACCTAAATATAACAGATGAAATTTGGTTAATAATTATCTTTATGGTAATATAGCCCAAAAGTAATGATAAAATATGATAAATAATCAACCTAAAAAAATGTTAATTTCCCATATACATACTACATTTTTTTTCGTCTTAACCAATGTCGAAATAACTATTATACAACTTGAATCGCTAAAAATAGCAGCTATTCAATTCCACTGCTATTTGATCACGATATGAACAGTGATATGATGACAGAGGCGGGACGTACTGTACTTATCATGATTTTCCCATTTGATAGCCGCAATAATCAGAATTTCTCTTGTAACAGTGACCCAATATCAAGTACAATAATAATACAATGAGACAAGGAGAGAGAAAATTGGTGATGGCAGAGTTTTCGTAAACGTATACATTGCAATTTGCCAACGTTTTTTTCTGATACAATCTGCCTGACACAAACGTCTATACTCAATACGTTTATTGCATTCCATAATGTGTTTACAGATGTTAGGTATTAAAAAAAAATTATCATCACGGTCACTTGTCGGGCAAGCAAAATTAGGAGAGAGGAAGGCATAATATATAAAATGCTTCAATTATATTATTATAATATAATATTTTCATCTAAATGTAATACGTACATAAATAAAAAACATAATATGTTTTTTATTTATGTATTTATATATTTTAGTTTTAGTATATATAGTTTTTAGTAGGTAGGGACGTAACACTGTTTTTACGAATTGCCAGCTGGAAATTTTCCATATAACACTTGTACCACCCGGGTAGCGTACTCGAAACCACAAAAATATAACTTTCCCTCCCGTACCGAACCAAAGATTGTGTGAGTGGTTGCCTTAGCTATTTCAATAGAGATAACATTTGGCTCATTAATGTAGTAATTGTACCTACTATTATTCTGAAAACTCAATTACCTTTTTATATTATTATGTTTCCCACGTATAATTATGACATTATCATGAGCAACAACTCGTCTTCCCAACTCGTGTGTCGGCCATATTAAAATGTGGTTAGAGCAAAAAAAAACAACGATGTAATTGGTTTATTATAAAGCTTCTAACTACCTTTGAACTTTAGATTTTCCTAAATAACCTCTTATCTCACTAGTGTTTTCTTGTTTTTCTTAGATTGAACTTTTTCAAACGTAATTGTAAACAAGCTTTTGCCTGCGATTTTGACGGGTGGAGGTGGAGGTATAAGGAGCCAATGCGCAAAATTTCGTTCAATTTTCTTCAAAATTTACTAACTTCACATATAAACCCCTAGTTCATCCGCTTGGGGCTTGATATTGCTAAAAAATTACTATCTTACAAGCGAATTACATTTTCCTTCAAAATTAACTTACACCCCTTAGTTATTAAATACAAAGCTAAAACATACTACAAGTTTTTAAGCTACACAACTGTGAAAACCGCAACCAATTCCATGCGGTAGGTTATGAGTGATACCCGTACGAACATTATGAAGACATTTATAAAATGCTTTCGTTAAGTAAAGTTACCAAAAATCTGATATTCTATTCGAAACATATAAAAAAATAATTAAAAACTAAAATCTTCTGTAGCTTTATTAAATTTAAATATTAATTGAATATAATTTTACAACTTTGTGCTATCAACAAATAAATAAACATATCACTTTACAAGGTGTAAGTTTGACATTTAGACAAAACTAGTAGCAATATCTCCATTTTAATATAAATTAAGAAATTAATTAAAAATCACCTCTACCGCTGCAACGTACAACCAGGTCATTGCAATGTCAAATAATATTGAACTTTACTCCTTATTCAAATAATACAATCGTCTTCGAATCTATGCAATAAATTGTTTTGTACCTATTAGAATTTGTTTGTGTAGTTTTAAGATCCACGAATACATAATTTTTTTTTTTAAAGAAAATAAAATAACACGTTCCCTGCAGTCGACGTCGATGCGGAGGAATTCTATGACACCTAACGTAAATTTGTAATTTTGTTTTTTTAATTTTTATTTACTTATGTTGTTATATTTTTTATAGTATCCATTTGTGTCATTAAAATATTTACTTAATATAGTTCTTGGCAGAAAATAATATATTCATATTCGCTTTGCATTTAGGTAGATATAACTAAGGCAGCAGTAGCTTGCTTCATCTCTGCTGGTAATGATGTAATTTGTCTTACACGCAGTACAGTGCGCTTATCTGTAATGTAGGCACCTATTAACTCTTTCTTGGAAAACACTGAACGTACTCATGAGGAAACATTGGCTTGGGCAAGGAATACCTTTTCACTTAATAGTTCCTTTTAAAACAAAATAACGCAAATTGTTTGAGGTGTTGTGATACTGACGATCAGCAAACATCTCGATTGATTGATGAAAACTAAAAGGCATGATTAAACAATCATTGGAATAAAAACTTTACAAAATCAAAGTTTCTTAATTTTTTTCTCATCTTATTGGTCCAGCTACACATGTTTTACCTTACTTGTGCAAACAGTTTGTGCAAAAAGTTGGTTTTGCCGGCTACACGCTCAATCCTAATTGCGCAATGCAAATGAAAATTAGCTTTTGAAATAAGCGCAAAATGTTTGAGCAAGTCAGATGGAGTGTGTAGCTGGACCCTACGGTATTTTTAAGAAAGGGATAAGATAAATAAATGATTAAATCACCGAGTCGAGTACCCATGCATGCGTAGTCACAAGTTCATGTAAAATAAATCCAATACACTTCATTATCATTAGTGCTCCAAATATTAAGTAATGACCTTGACTTGTCTAGGCTTGTCTCCAAAACAAATAGAAGCCTGTAAAGTAGCCAGATCGGTGACATTGAAATGCTTCCTGAGGTTTCACACAGTAAAATTTAAATCTGTGGAAATATGCTCTACTTCGCTTTTCACAAATAAAATATTATTCAGACTAAAAAAATATATCAAACACTTTTATGATGATCAATTAAGGTCTAATTTCATAGACCAGAGATCAACGCAGATCCCGTGGCGTGATTCTGTTAGGGCAACTGTCGGTTTGAAATTTTTGTATGTTCATGCTTTATCTCCATATAAATACGGCCGGTCAATATCTGATCAACAGAAATTCAAATCAGCACCAAATAACATTATTTTATCACAGCCCTTTACTTTTATCCAGAACAAATTTTTATCTAAGAATTGTTGGAACTCTTTTCTGACACGGCACCAACTCTAATATCTTCGGTGTTTACAAAAGTCTCACAAACAAGCAAAAGAAGAATGTCTAACACCGCGAGGATTTCCTCTCATCCGCTAGTTATCGAGCAACAATCACGTAACAGACAAACGGACTTTCAGATTTATTAGTGTATAGTGTGAATAGATGCCTGGGAAATGTGAATAGTTTGCAGGAAAGTGATATTGCGTTCTTACGAGAAACTGACAGAAAGAATTCTACACACTTTATTGCCTTTCTTTTAGTACTACTACTGGCTTACTTTTGCTTAAACAACATCTAATCTAATCATCTAATACCCAGAGGGGTCTGGCAGAGGTGTACAACACCTACATTTCACCTGTTATCTTTAGGTCCCATGAGATAGGAGGGTAAGCCTATCGCCATCCACCGGCCACAATTTTAACTCCGTGCTGCTATTGTCAATTTACTAACGGGAAGTACACAAATAACACTTTACCTGACTCGGGAATCGAACCCGAGACCTTGCGGTGAGACCCGCATTCGCTAACCACTAAGCCATCGAGGCAGTCATTAATTCCAATATTTTGTATAAATATATGATCTTTGTCGCATAGTTAAATAAGTAATTATAATGTTGAGTATTCACATAAGTTAATCACCAATTTCTTCTTTAATTTCTCAATTCTCAATTTCTCATTTGATCCAAATTTTATAGGCCCAATGTGGGGCTATAAATTTTCCTTTTTTTTTGTAGGGTAGTGTTAACAACTTAGGTTTTATGACAACACTTGTAATTTAAGTCGCAAGTGATTTCTTCACTGTGGGCAACTTTCAATCAGGATCGGTTTCTATAAAATAGAATTGGAATACTTTGTTAATAGTGTGCAGGATATTAGTATAGCATTATAAGTATTACCACAGCAAGTTATCTGTATCAATTCGTATTCTATGAAAATACTTATAATGAGACTAATAATTGATTATTTGCATTTAGCTATGCTTAGCAAATTATACTAAGAAACAGTTCAAAAAAAATTGTATGTGACGTATCATACAGTTGAAAAGACCGTAGCTGGATGGCTAAAGCGGCTGCCCGGTGTGCAGTAAGGTCGCAGGTTCAAATCCTGCCGGTCCCATATCTTTTTCAACTGTTTCTTAGTTTAGCGAGACTAATTTCTGATTATCTATAGATGTATTATACACCCGCCCTTTTAAGCACATACGCTTGCACTCCCGATAGGATTTAAAAAGTGTGATCCTTTTCTTATGCCATAATCTGGCACGTTCAAAATAAAACCGTCACCAACCATATGGTGTATCACATAAAATGTCACTAAGTCGCGTTTAAGGTTCAAATTGTCCAAATTTATTAATTGGCTCCCATTTTACCTCAACAACTTGACAAACTTTGTTGTCCGTATCTTTTCCTCTCCGTCAGCAGCCTCAAAAATCGATACTTATTTTCTCTACAATCGGTCAAAATCCTCCCAAAAATACAACATTATATTTATTTTACCTAGATCCTGATAGCACTTTCTCCAAAATCAGTAAAATAATCCATTTTACTAGTTTTACTAACAAATTGAACATTAACAGCAGTCAGTTTGTTCGCAAAACATGTTTCCATATTGAAGATTAGCCGTCCGGGTAGTGCGCTTCTTTCAGCATCACTTTAACCTGAATAAAGAAAGAAAGGCGGTAGCTTAACACATAAAACGTACCTAAAAGCATTTCCAGGTTTGACCCAAAAGGTTTAATGCTATTATACAACCAATTATTGCATTTTATTGCTTTGATGTAACAAGCGGGTGTTATAAATGTTATAACCACATGCAGAATGCGTGCCCATCGGATATGCACGCAATGCACGCAGTTCGCACGCGATTCTGTATGGAAATGCGTTGCGTCGGTTACTGGGTTCTAGGTGAAGGTCATGGGCGCAGTGAACTGGTGTTGTGTACGTTGATAGGCTCGGTTTGTGGTCGATAATGAGACAAGTTGTGCCACATCTATAGATAGAACAGTGATCTACAACTATATTTAAATGCTCGCATTAACTTACATGACTTTCAGTTATAATTAATTTTAACGGAAACGCAAAGTTGTTTATGTTTACCATTTCACTAGACGTCTCGCCTGGGTTACAGCGGCCGTGATCGCTATTAAGACTGCTTAAAATTAAATTAAATAACCATTTAAACTTTATTTTTATTTTACGTAAGTTTACCAATAGCAGTTCCATGTAGATTGATGTATATTTATATTAATTACAGTATTTTTTCATTTTCATCATAATAACGAAATTCAGTTGTACCTATATACACACGCCAACTAAATATCTATGACGTCAAAACAAACAATTATTCAAATTGAGATAAATAATTAAGATTTTTATCTACACTATTTACTCAGTCTTAAAAATAACATCTGCAATATCATTAAAGACATCACAAGTACTTATTATATTCAAATTTTGCAGCAAAGAAATTCTTGACTCGATCAACTAATGTATTATGAACCACGAGCAATTAGCGCATCTTTTAGGGCAATTTGCAAGCCATGGACTCAATTTTGCACAGTTAAGTGTGAATAGACCTTAACTCTAAGGATGACACAAGATGGTTTCAGTTTCAAATAAACTTAATTACTCAATAAGTAAGTAAGGCACCTCAATCGCTACAAATGTTTGGTTTTAATTTTAAGTCGACTACTTCTGAATTTTAGTGTTTATTTTAACTGCTTTCAAGTTTTATGACGTCTTGCTAAAGATTTTGAATTAACACATAATATAAACTGATTAAATATAATAAATAGATCTTGTAAACAGTACAGGTGCCAAAAAATAGACCGCATCGATGTTGACCGCGGGTAGCGTGCCCAGAAAGCTGGTGGCATCCTGTAATTACCACATTTTATGCAAATAAATAAATGATTTGATTTGATTTGATTTGATTGTCACGTTGTATGGCAATTCTGATCCTTTGTCCAAAGTAGAAGCCATCCTTTTGGTCACGCGAAGAGTAAACTAATCTTTTGGTTAATTCATTGAAAAGAGAACGGGTGCGAAGACTCCACGGACCCAGCATCTCGACCCCAAACGGCTCAAATAAATAATTTCCAATGAGAATTTGATAATAATTAGATTTAAGTATATAAATGACTAGCTTCCGTTTGCAGCTCCGCTCGCGAGGTACGTCGATAAAAAACCTTTATTGTTCCTGGATTCTTGAACTATACTATATTAGTATTTTTAAATGACTTTAAAAAAAGGAGGTCCTCAATTCGATAATATTTTATTTAAAAGTCTATACACTACAACTATCTATATATATAAGTATA
This sequence comes from Hypena proboscidalis, assembly GCA_905147285.1. Classification (NCBI taxonomy): domain Eukaryota; kingdom Metazoa; phylum Arthropoda; class Insecta; order Lepidoptera; family Erebidae; genus Hypena; species Hypena proboscidalis. The sequence goes on from LR990127.1 coordinate 1,911,064, forward strand.
CTGCATCTCTTTTTTCCTACCAAAATGTTTTTACATATTGCCTCTACTCTTTCTTTTTCCTCTCTCTCTCTCTTGAAGTGTTGATCTTGCGGCCCGTACTAACTTAGTTATTTAATTAATTATATTTTATTACAAATAATGATTATTCATTTTAAAAAAAGCTTTGGTGTTGCAATAACTTACACTTACCTGAAATATTGTCAAAAACAAATAAAATTGTACGATTTATTATCTAAAAGGTGCACATGAGTTTCTTATTAGCTCTTCTCAATTATTCAATACCCATCAGAGCTAGTACTTAGAGTCGATTAAAATTGATCAATTCAAATCATATTATTTTGATTGGTATAATTTTAACTTATTTAATTCTTCAGATTATTTTTAATTGCTCTGTAATTATATGTTTGTTGACGTATTCAAACGCCTCTTGGGGTTTATGAAATAAATGATTTGACTTTGACTTTGATTATCACACCAATTTTCATTAGACCGTCGAGTAGATTTAAATATTTTTTATGTTCTAACAGAAAAAAAAATAAAAAAAAATATAAATGATGTAGATTCATTTATTATGAAGAGTTGACATTCAAATTACGATGATAATTCCCACGAGATTATTATCTTAACTTAAAGAAAAACAACCTAACTATAATAAAATTATCAAGAATCATCTTATTATAAGAAAAATAGCGTAATTACAATTATTTTTCATTGCTTTTTGCAGCTAACAAAAAATAAAGTTATCGTGCAAAAAATATTCAAAACCACTCATAATGGTTTTTCATCTCAAAACAAGTTACTCGTAAACATAAACAGTCATTAAAGTTGCCTGGCTTTTAGTTTTATGATACATGAGTGCAAATTTCAGGGTCTTGAAGCCAAACCAACCATAAAAGTATATGGTCATAAGTTATATTATGGCCATTGGTTAAAACACTACATGATTTATTTGGAAGTAAGTTTTAAATACGGTATGGTATTTTGATTTGTTTTTCGACGAGCGTAATAGACAGACAGTTAAGATTAGGACTTTTTTTAATTTAAATTCAAATTCAAATCATTTATTTTCATAGGCCCCGGGAGGCACTTGAACACGTCAAACCTAATTCCTATCGGGTTCCAACGTACCTAATTCATATCGGGTTGATAAAAGGTATAGTTAAACTATTTTACTCTCACGGTTGTTTTACACATTATATGTCGATAGGATTACAGATAAATTATATTACAAAACTATCAATAAGTATGATAATCACTCAAGAAAGGAAAAGGGAATGTCCAAGAACTGTATAGCCACGAATATAAGATAGTAAATAATTTCTAGTTTTGTGTTCGACGATTACCTAGTAATAAAAGGCACAACTTAAGACAGACAGACACAACAGGGATTTAAAAAACAAAAGTGATTTTTTATTTAAATATGAAAAGTGACCAGAGCGCTGAATTCTTTTGCATTGAATAATCACATGATTCACACTTGTTCATTTACTTTTTCATGAAACTCGTCTTACTGTTAAAATCGCCGGCTTACAATTAAATTTTATATTGACATAGCCACATAATAGATAACACAGCATCGATAAACAATCCCATAGTGAATTGGTCATATCCCTTTTTGGTTTAATAAAACTTAATACTGTAAAAAATGTTCCGAATCAAATTTAATATCCAAGAACATAATGTATAACGGAATTTCTTGAGTATGTTCATAAAAGTATGTAACTAATGTAACTTACGATGTGGGACACCTGTGTGACGAGTGAGCAGTGTCACACACGTAACCGAAAGGTGCTTTTGCCATGTGCAGCGATGCTATATTCATGCGATAAAGATGTTCTGTATCACCAGTGAAGATGATGATGATGATACGATAATATATGTTAGTTGATATGGTGACTTGGAATTTATGATTTAAGTAAAAATATCGTGAAAATAGCAAAACTCTTAGCTAAGGTGGTTTGGATTGACATAACTTATTGGTTTTTAAAATTGTGACATAATTTTCACTTCTAAAACTAAATGGAAAATTTATATTATATCCGGTTACTGGTTGATCATTACTATTCACTTAAAAGCCATCTTTTCGATACTGAATTTTAGGGAATTTCACACAATGTTAAATTATGTAATACAACGTCTATATCAGAAGGTTCCAACAAGGTACAACTTATCGAAGAACTACTAATTTATTGACTGCCTCGATGGTCTAGTGGTTAGTGTATGCACCTCTCACCGCGAGTTCTTCGGTTCGATGCCCGGTTCGGGCAAGGCGTAATTTGTGAACTTTTCGCTAGGAAATTTACAATAGCAGCACGGAGTTGCAATTGTGCCCAGTGGTTGGCGATAGGCTCACCCCTTAAGACCGAAACATAACAGGTGAAATGTGGGTGTTGTACACCCATGCCACACCCTTCTGGGTAATAGAGGCGTGATGCTATATTATGTTATGTTATCTAATTTAAGCTATAATACATTTAACTTCTCAAAAGTATATCTCTCTGTACGCAACATTTACAATGGAGTGTAACGTTTGGGAAAGCGCATAGAGTGTATCTTCGCATACACATAATGGTTGCACATATTCCCACGAGTTGCCATAACATGTAGGTTTTCAGCGCGTTTCTAAGTTTCTAGGCATATATTGTTATCTTTTTATTTACCGCTGAGATTTGCTCTCGTTATGTCGCTTGAATGATGCTGCAGGTTGTATAATATCTTATTTTCTGCATAATCAGACAGTTTCTACGGTTTTACAGTCTGTTTGTACCACTTTTATTTAACAAATGTAGTGAAATAACATGCAGTAACCTGTCCGTTGAATATGTACTACATATTTGTTCAAATAACTGTTAAACTGTGCAGTTCAACAGTTATGACACACACTGAATTTGCACATCTCTGAGTTTGACCACCATAGATATGGTCAAATATAGTCATGTATGTTGGCTAGAGCCTTATTTTACTTTATTTATTATAAATTCACGCATAGAAGTATCCTGAACATTTAAGTCCCTCTCGTCATATAAAAGACATCAACGCAACGGGATTCATTCCCATTGCAATTTTCCTGAAGTCATTTCTTTTTTACCAGGAGTTACTTTTACACATCTCATGCTAATACAACCAGAAGTAGTATAGACAAGGCCACCTGACTCGATGATTTCTGTTTTCTAGATTCGTTGAAGAAAGGATGTGGCTCTTCCAGACACAGAATCTAACTTTAAAAATAATTAAAGCATCATTACAGAACTTCTGTTTATGTCATTCTAATGTAAGCTTATCTCTGATCTCTGAAGGTCATTTATCGACACCACGTGCGTATCTAGGTTAATGGCATGTCAGTATGTAACAGCTTCCTGTCCTAGAAAGTGACGATCTCCGCTGGTGGTCAATCACCACCGCACCGGCGTTTATTACTAATTATGTAATTAATGATTGAGGAATATCCCCTTGGTTGCAGTTTTGTTTTGGTTTCCATTACAATATTTCCATCTCTGTATTTGTCGCCGTGATGACTCACGTGGGTAAAGGTGTTAGAGATATTGTGAATATAACTATATTATGAGAGGAAGAAAAGGTAGCGTTCACAAAAATTCTTTTTCGGCTATAGCTATCTCAACTTATGAATTATCCTATTTAATAGTGTTGTTTAAACTTAATGCAAAAACCTGAAGAATTGAATTGCCCATACAGGTTATGAAGCAATCTGATATATTTTATTATCAAAGGAACAAACCATTAAAATCACTTAAATGAGCACAAAAGCCTTGATTAAACAATAATCCACAACGAAGCATTACACTCAAACACATTTTGCAATCTGTCAAACATTCACCGTTACGAAACTGACAAAATGTTGCAAAGACTTTTTACAATAATTTATCGAATCACGCTAAGAAAATTACATTCATTACGAATGTACAAAATATCGGCACGCCATCAGTGAGCCTTGTAATCATGAGATCATCAACATTCGTGATTACATTACAGACCAGATATAATTAAATCATCGGTATTTTTAAATAGCTTCTTCATTCTTTACCCATAAATTTAAAGTTTTTGTTTTAAATGTTTTTAGTTTTTTCTGCCGTCTGTACTTACTTACCAATTAGTATAAAAAGATGACTTGGAAAAATTCTCAGCGTATATTGATTGTCTTATAAATTTCTATTTTCTCCGTCTGATTTCTATTACGCTTTTGCGTATGCAATATTTTAAATTTTAGAGCTTTGAGTATTGTAAGAGTACCGCCAAATAAGATGACAGTCGTGACAATCCGATAATTTTGTCACTTTTTGGGTGTCAAACAGTCGGAAAATCATATTCATAATTCGTTAAATAGGTTTCTAAAGTTCATTTTTTTTAATAAATTATAATGCCGGCTAGTAGATTTGAAAGGTACTCTACTTGGAAGTTCGATGATACGAACTTATATCATTATGGGTGTGGACGATGACGAATCTATTCTAAATAGTGAAATCTTCCTTATCTTCTCTCTATTAAGCCCATACTGTAAAGTAAGGAATAATAAAGAATGATGTCATAATGGATGACCGAATATGTCCTAAAGTCAAAAACAAAAGTAGTCCATAATTTAAAAGGCACTTTCATGCGTGAATAGGTGTCCGAATCCGAGTTGCAATAGTTTTCGCATCAGGTTATGATGTAATGAGTGGGTTTAAATAGGGCCTTCCACTCTCCGGGTCAGTGTGATTGATCGATTACAAATGTTTTTTTTTAATTTAATTCTCATGCTATAAATTACACTTGCATGTTTGTTTTGCATGTGTACCTGTATTATAAATAAGTATTTCGGATAACTTGCGTAAATTCAGTTTAATTTGGTTGTATGTAGTTGAGTAATAAATAAAGAACTAAAATAGTGTCGGCAAAACAACAAGAATGTAACAAAAATATTTTCTTTCTGAAAATAGCCTTTAGATAATTTTGTTCTATTAGCTAAAATACTAATCTATTTTATAATATGGTTGAGCTTGCCTATGATCATTTATATATTAATTACACCAACATTTCATAGAATAATATAGACTACATTTTATAGACATACTACGTGGGCGAACGCATGTTTTAAATAATACAGCAAGATGTAGAGCCGCAAGAAAATTAAAAAGTGGCAACAAAAAATATTTACGTCATGAAAATCCCCATATTGTCCTTAAGAGACATTCTTATGAGGTGTCCATGTTCTGCATAATTTGATAATGAAATTTGAATTATATTAAAGAAATACTATTTACATAACATCACGCCTATATTACCCAGAAGGGTGTGGCAGAGGTGAACAACACCCAAACTTTACCTGTTATGCTCAGGTCCAATATGATAGGGGGTGAGCCTATCGCCATACACCGAGCACAATTGCAACTTACTATTGAGAATTTCCTAACGGAACGCTCACAAATAACATTTTTCCCGAACCGGGAGTTAAACCCGAGACGTCGCGGTCAGAGGGGCATACGGTAACCACCAGAGGCATTTTTTACAATATCTCATTTTTACTGTACAAAAATAAAAATGTTATCGTAGTATCTATATTTCTTTGCTGGTGGGTCAAAATAGTGGTACCATGGGTCATGACCCACGCGAGCCGTCAATCAGCCATCGAATCATCGTAATATTTATAACATAACATTCGATTGATGTGCAATTCGCAATACAATTTCATCGCATACTTCAATCACTTGTAATAACATACTCGGTAAGTTATCAAGTGTTAAAATATTGCTCATTACACAGTTATTGCGTACAAGTGATTGCATTGATTGGTGATACTTGAAGCGAGTGAGTAGCGTCTGATCGGTGACACCTGACCAGCACGTCTTCTATACACGGCTGCACATCAAGATATTTATTTCCAGAATAAGATGTTCTGGCGTTGTATAATGCGGGATCAGCTTATACAGGCAATGTGAAGCTAGTTGTGTATCCGTGTGTACCATCACATCAAAGATTCCGGTTGCTAAAGATTACTAGTATTGCTAGTGTATTTTTTTTTTACGAGCCTATAGTGTCCCACTGCAGGGCAAAGGCCTCCCCACCCTTTTTCCACTTATCTCTGTCTACGACTTGTAGTGCCCAGTCATTTTGGTAGGAATCCAGTTCATCCCGCCATCTTCTTCTGGGCCTGCCACGTTGTCGTTTCTTTTTGTTCGGGACCCATTGTGTTGTAGCCAAAGCCAAGCCCAAAGATCTTCTGGCATACGACATACGTGTCCAGTCCAACTCCACTTCAGTTTTGTGTATAATTTAAAGTAATTTTTTTTTTATTTGTTAGAGATTACGAAGTTTTCGGTCAAAATTATCCCCTATCAAATGTAACTAAAAATGTTAAGACAAGAAGTGAAGTGTGGGTATTATACACCTCTGCTATATAAATAAATAACTTATTCACAACGCCATCTAGTCCCAAACTAAGCAGAGCTTGTACTATGGGTACTAGAATAACTGATACTAATACATATATACTTTTCTTTTGTAAATACATACTTATTATACATAGAAACACTTAGACTAAGACAAACCTCCATGTTCATGCACACAAAGATTTGTCTTGAGCGGGAATCGAACTCGCGACCTCGGCGTCGCAGGCAGGTACACTACCCACTCCGCCATCCGTTCGTCTATATGCTTCTGTCGTGTTGTTATGTTATGTTTATGTTATGAGATGGTGAAGATTTTGATCAAAATTATTGGTTAATTTAATATAACCTTGAATAGATGATTCCAAAAACTAGTTACCTATAATAACTTTATTTGCCTATTACCCATATTAAAACCTACTAGTCACGAGATTCACGAGTGTATTTTATCTTCTTCGTGTTTATATCAAATCAATAAACAAGTTTGACTAGGAAGAATCTATGATAATTCAAATGATAGTTTCCGGATTAATTAATATCCAAATAAAATATACCTACTGGTTATATTATTATTTCCATTGTACCTACCTAATATTATGTAGGGAGGTTTCAAATCTGGTTAATAGTAAGTACAGACTTCAAGCTAGATACATGTATAATATAAGCCTAACGCGTAGCCGCGTGTACAAAAACAATTGCCACAGTAATATGTTCATTATAAGGAAAAATAACTCGAGCTAAAAGGTTAAGGACTGCATACAATATTAAAATTTCATTATAATTTTGCTCTTACTCAATAGTACAAGTTTATCTGTACATGTAGCGAGGGCGGTATTAGTTGTAAATATGTTGCAAGACGTGTGAAAATTCTACACGGTGATTAACTAGTTTCTCAATTTGGCCGCACGCATGGATAACTTTACTGGAATGTATGAATCTTGTGTTGAGCAATCAGGGTACTTTTACATTTCAATACGTTAGATTAACACTAAGTAAGCCTCGTTGTTCTTGTGTATTGTGACCGCTCACCGTGAGGTCACGGGTTCAATCCCTAGGTCAAGCAAGAGATTTTCTGACAGATTTGAATTGTCAGGTTTTGGTTTTCCTGGGCGGTCTCCGTACTTAGTCCTCCTATAGGACCGTTGTACGTGAAATGTTTCCCGTTTACTTCAGCCAGCCTAAATCGGTCCAATTGACAGGCATGGTGCTCGGTAGATGGCTTTGGGCTCACCTCCTAAAACATGTTATGCACCTCTGTCATACCTTGCTGGCTAGCGTAAGCGTGATGTTATATGTTTACATAACCGGTCAGAAGTATATGTGATGCGATACCCACCATATTTTAATAGAAATGCAATATATTTTAAGAAGCTGTTGAAGCCTCAATCCAAACGACAGGCTGAAAATAAGTGCTCACAAATGCTATGATGGGCAATAATCATGATTTTTCATTAGAACTGTTAGAAAATCGTATCATTTCCAAACACATTTTGATGGGTAATGAATTGATATTTAGATCCTGAAGCAGCATAAAATTGAAAGTCTAAGTTGCTTCACACGGCATATTAATATAGACGTTATTTGGGTCTTGGTCTCAATAACATACAATAAAAAAGCAGGATAAGAGTTTGGAGAGAAAATATGTCAAGAAACAAGAGAAACTAAATTAAAATATTTGATTTACTAAGACTTCGATTCTTTTAAAGCGATTTCCCTGCCGCACTATCATTAATTCTCGTATCGCGGGGGTATTCATAAACATACATTCCACACACACAAAGCACACCTAGAGTCAGAATTTTTTTTACGGCTCTCACAAAGATTTGTCTCGTGTGGAGAACGAACCCAAACACCAGCGCAGTGGAGAGCGGCGAGGCGTCCGCTTAAACCGCTACTCCAACCGTGCACGCTAATAGTAGTAACATTACATGTCAGTAGTAACATTACAACACACTAATAGCACATACTTTATACAGTCCCTATGTGTGTACACGGCACGTCGCAATGTTGATAATTTGATATAACTGATTATTACAGCATGGCTCACAAGATTTAGTAGCACATTTCTAGGGCAGGCATATTTTCACAAGGAAAACTCGCTTGATATTTTATATTATGGTGCAATTGCGGTAATTTTATGTTTCGGTAGCCATTTTTATAGAATAGTTTAATTAAATACTTAAAATAATAAGATTGCTCTTAAAGTTAACTGTTAAGAAAATACTCTGCTTTGTAAAAAGTACTTATTTCTATTTAAAATAAGTACATGAACATACCAATGTGCCAGAAAAGGTACGCACCTCAGCCAGCATAATACTGCAGCACATTAGCACCACAGCGCTGATATTCAACTCATTATGTTAGTTGTGTAAATGGTGAGATATGTAAAATTATGTGCATATAATACTACGTATTTTGTTATGGCTACTTACGAAAACATACAATATTTCCTACATTAACCAACCACCATAAAATTGTTCTAGTTTTCCCAATAGTTTTGCCACCATATAGGCCTTAGTTGTGGTCTAATAAAACTTATTATGTTGCATTAAAAGAAAAAGTATTTTCACAAATAGGTATCTATCTCACTTATCTATATCACTATCGACTCTTATCGAGTACCTAGACCACGTTTATATTTAGCAACAGTCAGACATTTTCAGAGAACATAGGTTACTATGAAGATACATAACAAACGAAGTAAAAGTAGGTAATTTTTCCTATTCCATAACATTTGTAAAAAAGTTAACATCATTCAAAGAATAGTAGACATCTTACTTAAACATAAAAACACTAGAAACACAGGAATCACTTCAGAAACGCCTATGTTTACAGAACCTAAAGTCAAAGACCTCGTAATGCACAAAAACACGTACTGACTCAAATTCATTAACCATATACGTTTATATGTTCAATAACCATATATGTTCATAAATGTAAGTAAATACAACACGTAGAAAGTGAAAAGGGCCATGGGACCGGGCGTAACACGAGGAAATAATTTTCCTTTTAAGCATAAGACGGCTGGGTGCGGTTTGTAAGCTATGGGTGGTAGCGTTTTAATAATTTTTATGAGGTATTTTCCTATTTATAGTTCACCAAGGGGTTATGATTAAAAATTTAATTCCGTGTTAACTGCTAACCCAAGATATACACTGACTAATTTGAGAAGTGTAACCAGTTTACTCGGAGTTTATTTTAACCATGGGCCATGCAAGTGGCTCCAGCTGAACCTTGGTTAGCTTTAAGGCGTTTATATAGAACATTGTATTTAGCATTAAAATATAGTATTATGATGAAATTATCGCCTTTAACAAGAGAGCATGCATGAAACCTTTTCTTCTTTAAATATAAATTACAAGTATTATTTTATTTTGCAATCGCTATAACATCACGTAGTTAACTCAATATCACGACTGAAAATATTTTACTAAATTAAATATTAGAAATACTTAACTAATACGGCTTTATTAAATGGCAATTCAATTACAAAGCCAGCCTTATTTTTACGGAACAAATGTCAAAGTAAAATATAAAAATCACGACTCAAATAAAAATAAATCATCGCTTACGTCTTTTTCTCTATATTTCTTAGCGTGTCTCTATACAAGGGATATGAATGTAGAAGAACATCGGATGAAAGTGGCTGAACCATACAGAAGACGAACCGATGGTACAAAGTACTTTTATTTGTTACATACAAGTAGTCAAATAATGACAGACAAAATAACTTCAAATCGCTATCCGCCTATAATTTGGACGCCATCTTTCTAAGCATGTCTATACAAGGGATATGAAGGTCGACGGACATCGGATGAAAGTGGCTGGACCAGACGGAAGAGGAATCGAATGATGGTGCGGTCCGCAACCGCTTAAACTATACGGTTCTCTATTTTTATTCCTACGATTTTATATCATAATTTAACATTGCATAATGTTTATACTCCTAATATTAGTTACGCATAATTCTCATGCGTCATAACTTTTTTAATCATAATTTTTTAATCCTAATCACTATAAGCATAATATTTAAAACGCATACTATGCCAAAGCATAACTTTACTTACGCATAACGACGCATAACCATAACTATTATAAGCATACAAACTATATGCCGAAAAATTAACTACAAAAGTTTTAATAACAATATTACACTATTTTATACATTGCTATCGTCAAACTTGTAGGCGCATAAAATTGTAGGTAGAATTCTATTATTTTTTTATTTTCCTGATTGGAGGTAAGTATCACAAATTAATCTGACACTAAGTGTTTTGATTTGCTCTGTTGTTAAATAATTTTAAAGTGAAACCTAAGAGAAATAAAGTGAAAAATGGAAAATGAAGTGCATACTTTTATAAACAAAAGAGGGGGAATCAAATTAAATATGAATGGATTCATATACGAGAAAAATAGAGAAAATAATAACAAGTACTATTGGGTGTGTGAGTTACGGCGAAAAAACGAATATAAATGTAATTCTAGAATTATTACCAAACTAAACGATAACCAACAGCATGAACTATTGTCCAAAAAGCTACAAAGTCACAATCATGAACCAAATGCAGCCAGGGCAAAAGTAAGTTTTTAAAATTTTGTATTATTAATTTGCATACTAAGTAAGTAAGTAAAATAATATTCAAATAACTATAAATAACATAAACCTAACCTAACCTAATACCTATTTTTGTTTTTCTTGCATAGGTACCTTAAAATAATATTCAAATAACTATAAATAACATAAACCTAACCTAACCTAATACCTATTTTTTGTTTTTCAGGTTCAAACAGCTATCAATAAAATTAAAGATGATGCTAAATCAAATCCTGATAAAAAACCAATCCAAATTATAGCGGATTTAGAAACTATAACCTCACCTTCAGTCTTGTCTAATATGCCAAGCAAATTTAATTTGAAACAAACTATATACAGACAAAGAAAACTTAACAATAAGATAACTGAACCACAAGACATACATTTTGAATTGATGAAAGAAAATTTTCTACAAGAAAACGATCTATCAGGAAAAGAAAATGATAACCAGATAATAATTATTGATAAAAAATACGAGACAAATAGAAGAATAATAATATTCACAACAAAAAAACTTATTACTATACTATGCACGTCAAAGTATATAATGATGGATGGTACATTCAAAGTTGTACCAAAAATTTTTCATCAGCTTTATACGATACACGGATGCGTTCATAAGTCGCAAACATTTCCATTGGTATTTGCGCTATGCACCAATAAGGATAAAAACACCTATAATTTATTATTAACTTCAATAATTGATTACTGTGAGGCAAACGATTTAAATTTATCACCCAGATTTATAATAATGGACTTCGAAAAAACCGCACATATTTGTGCCAGACAAATTTTCGAAAACACAACTGTAAAAGGATGCAATTTTCATCTTGGACAAATTATATACCGCAAAATCCAAAAATATGGTTATCAAAAATTATACGGAAATGATATATCATTTGCCATGGAAATAAAATGTATATACGCCCTAGCTTTTCTGCCAGAAGACGACATACCAATTTATTTCGACGAATGGAGAAAAACTATATCTCCGCAAGCAGGTAATACTAATTTAATAGGTAATACTATTATTACTATAATTTTAAATAAATAATATGTACCTACTATACTTACTTATAATTATTATTGTTACAGAACAAATTGCCAATTGGTTCAATAATAATTATGTATGGGGAACTGTAAGTTCGCCTCCACTATTCCCTCCGAAAATCTGGAGTACATACCAACTAACACAAGAAGATATACCCAGAACGCAGAATTATGCAGAAGCGTGGCACAATAGATTTGCACATTTTGTAGGAAGGGACCATCCTGGATTTTATTATTTAGCACAGAAACTTACTCAAGAAATAAAACATCAAACAATTGAAATAGAAAAAATTGATATGGGGACAACACCAACACCACCAAAAAAGAAGAAATATACAGACAAACATAATCGCATTGAAAACATTATACATAATAAAATAAATTACCCATCGAAACTTGCCTATTTACAAGCAATTGCAAAAAACATAAATTTAAAGTAAATATACCATTGTTAATAAATAAACTAAAAAAATAAATTATCAAATCCTTTATAGCATGTCAATAATGAAATATTTATTACATGCATAATAATACCTACTTTTTTTAATTACTTTTGAAATTACGCATGTAAATTATGAATAAATACATAAAAATTCGTAAAGTACGTTTCCTTTATGCTTTTTGATCATTATTCCTAATAACTATTAGACAAATAAACAATATGCTTTACAACTTTATGCAGATCAAAGTTATGAATAAATGTAATAGGATATATAATATTTATGCTTAATAACACAGTATGCTAAAAACCAGTTATGGCACACTATTTTTATGACAAAGAAAATTATGCCTAATTTATTATGACAATTTTAAATAGGACAAAAATCATTATGAGTAAAAAAGGTACACCAAACTATACATGTCCTGTATAAGCTGGTCTCGGATTGCACGGAAATCCTGTACAACGCGAGAACATCTTATATTGGCAATGTATAGGTTGATCGGGAGCCGTGTGTACAAAGTACTTTTGTTTGAGACGTGCTTCCGGAAAGTCATGTATGCTAATGGTGCTCGGAAGTACTAAGGTCTTGAAGAGGTTATGGCGTTACTTTCTTTAGTTTTGTTTTCTTTAGAAACAACTACGTAATACTTACAAGCTGTTGTCGATTTCATAGTAAATTATTTATAGTGTTTCTGTTTTGTTTAGTTGTACTGTATGAAGTTACATGCATTATTAATTAACCTTTGTATTGATAATAGTTGCCGTTAAGATATATTAAATGTTTTTCGTAATTTGTCTTGGTCGAAGAATTTGAAAAACCATAATTAAATTGCAAACATTCTTAAGCAGAAGCTGCTGAATTGTTCCCTCATTATGGACGGCATTTAAATGCTACATTATCTGTACAAAAATACCATGACCTACTTATCAATTTCCATATCCACAAAAATAAGGTTTCCCAATCGTATTCATAACAAATCAAAGAAATCCAACCTTTCACTCAATCCCTAGAAAGTAGGTAACAACACTATTAAACTCAAAATAACAGTAACTGTTCCAAATACCAACACCAAAATCGAAGTCAAATCCTTTACTAAAGCTTCAAAGTACACCATACATTACATACATACTACGTGAGGTACAATCAAAACGTTAACAGTTACACACACACATGCATGTACAGTACACACGTTTGCACACATATATGGCTGTTATCAGTCACCTATTGCCTTACAGCGCCGACCTTGAGTGTGCAATGTCATAGATAAAATTTCCACGAATATGGTTAGGGTTGCCAGACGTGAACGTGAAAATAATTTGAGAAACAATGCACTTTTTGTTCGTAAACTGGCAATTAAATAAAGTAAATTGGCTTAGATCATGTTTGTCAATAGGTGCATATTTGATATGGATTTGTTATAAAGCTCTTGAATCTTTATAGAACTAAAATCTAGTTAAATCATGTTACATCGCTAACTAAATTTAACTACATGTTAAATTATACTTAAAATGGAACAGAGAAAGATCTGATAAGTGAAAAGTCAACTTTTTTACTAATAAACTCAGATTATTTAAAGCACCAGACTTTTTTATACACGAAATAGAATACTCAAACAATGGTATTTCTATAATGTTTTACATAGATTAGACAGCCCTATCGAACTCGGACACTTCGATACGTGAATACCGAATAAGTAATATCTAGTTTAAGGTGCTTGCCTTTGTGTATAGCAATAGATCAGTTGTACCTTAAAAGTGGATAACTGGCACAAAGATATAACATTGGCAAAAGAATTTATTAGTTTCTTATGTTCAGCTGTGTTATGAATTATAAATTTGGATTATTTTACATTATATAGAACGCCAGAAGTAATTACACTATCCGATGACAAAGCCAAATCAAGGAGAGGCGACCGCTTAAACCACTACACCACACGTGCAGACAACGTGTTATCATAGTTTAACTTTCAGCCAAATAGCCCTTATTTTTATTAAAACTGACGTGAGTTTGTAACATTGCCTGAGTCGCAGCCAGTCTTGCACTTGCACAGGTGCAAGACTGGCTGCGACTCAGGCGCGACGTATCGCACTCTCTTGATAATGCCTAGACGTATAGGCGAAACCGCGGTCGACTAAATAGACCATCATTACGTGAGTAACACCCGTATTTCATAATTTGAACAAATAGCCCTTCTTCTATTTTTTAGTTTACCTCTTCCATCTCTTCTCTCTTCACTTAGCAATAGTAATCCATTAAAACGGTCTATTAAGCTCAACATAGGACAAAACGGACGGAATTCTGAAAGACTTACTTTTCCATTTATCTCTGTAACACATCATCATTATCAATCAACACAGATAGAATAGAAGATAAGCACAGATTAACTACCCATGACAATCTCGGTCTAGACGCGTCTATCTGTTGCAAATTACGGCTAGATTAAAGCATAAATAAACATCACGCCTATATTACCCAGAACGGTGTGGCAGAGGTGTATGACAACCACGTTACACCTGTTATGTTTAGGTTTCATGCCAACATCGTGCTGATATTAAGAAATGCCTGATGAGCCACACTTTGGCTGACCCTGAAATTGAACCCCAGACCTCGCTTACGCTAACCACTAAACCAAGGAAAAAAGCGCGTTTTTTAGTTTTTTTAAACTATTATTAGGAGCGTTTTTTTTTTTTAATTTTAATGTATTTTTTTTTTTTTTTTTATCGAATTATTGCATTGTCATCGATCTTTGACAGGTGCAAAATTTTTATGAAATCTGTCCGTTTAAAGTGGGTCAAAATCGAATCCAAAGAAGTCGGTTACATACATACATACAGGTGAAGCTAATATAAGTGTGTTAAAAAAGAGTAATACAGTAACACAGTCCTTATATTATGACCACCAAGTAGAGTATATTCGCTTGTTTGCTACATCCGATGTACCATAGAAATTCTTGGCACGCGTAAGGCCAGATTGGATCCAATATCCTCATTTGCCTCATTCGTCAGCAGTTAGCTGTTGTTACCATGTTGTTTACGTGATTTGAGTTCTAAGTGCTCCTCAAGGCTGATGCTTGACTGGAATGGGAATTATCTCATTTGGAAACCTGTTCTTTTACTGTAAAACTGTTTCCTCATTTTTGGCAATCTGGGAATCTTTATGCCGGATGTTGAGTCACAAATCGTAAAAAAAATATTTAATTATATCCTAAAATTACGTTCTTATATGACTATTATGAGTACTTCAATAGTTTTCAGTATCGGCAAAAAGACTGCGGTATTACGTCTTTGTCAAAGTCAAAGTCTAATCATTTATTTTCATAAACCCAAAGGGGCGATTGAACACGTCAAAAAACATTATAGTTACAGAGTAAATAAAAATAATATAACGAATTCAATAAATTAACATTAAAGTAACTAATCAAAATAATATGATTTGAATTACTGAAACTCAGATCAATTTTAACCGAACTGTTTAGGTTCAAATGAAAATAAATCTAAGTATCATTTTTTTAATTCCTTTCTTACCTTCCAGGGTCTTATTTGCCTTAAAAAGACTACCAAGTCAAGACATTAAAATTCATTTATTTTACTACTGAATACGTAAATATTGTACAATATTATGAAATGAAATTAAGTAAAGTAATTCCATTGTTTAAATCAGGTAGTACATTAGACCCCACAAACTTCAGACCAATATCGGTGCTACCTACGTTTAGTAAAATTTTTGAAAAAATAATTCTCGCGCAGTTACTTAAATATTTTAATGAAAACAACCTGTTGCACACTAAACAATTCGGTTTCACTCGCGGACGGTCAACATGTGATGCTGGGGTTAGATTACTTGAATGTATATTCGAGGCTTGGGAGGAGTCGCGGGACGCCTATGGGTGTTCTGTGACTTATCTAAGGCTTTTGATTGTGTGCAGCATGAAACTCTAGTCAGAAAATTACACCACTACGGTATAAGAGGCATCGCTCTGGAACTTCTTACTTCTTATCTAGGTGATAGGATTCAGAGAGTTGATGTCAATGGAAAGCGATCGCATGGATCAGCTGTAGCAATGGGGGTGCCACAAGGCTCTATTTTGGGCCCTTTCCTGTTCCTCTTGTACATTAATGATTTACCTCATCTCGTTAAGGACAATCATGAGATAGTATTGTTTGCGGATGACACTTCTTTAGTTTTTAAGGTAAATAGACAACAAACAGTAATTGACGATGTAAACAATGCTCTGTCAAAGATAGTAAACTGGTTTAGTGTTAACAACTTGCTTTTAAATGGTAATAAAACAAAATATGTTAGATTTTTTACAAAAAATGTTAAACAAGTCAAAACTAGTGTGTTGATGGACAATGAGGAATTGGAAATGGTCAATAAAGTTGTCTTTCTTGGTATAACATTAGATTCTAAATTACAATGGGGCCCACATATAGAAACGTTATCTGGTAGACTCAGCTCAGCAGCTTACGCGGTAAAAACAATCCGTCAACTGACCGATGTTGACACTGCGCGTTTAGTTTATTTTAGCTATTTTCATAGTATAATGTCATATGGTTTATTGCTTTGGGGTAGTGCCACGGATGTAGATTCAATCTTTGTGCTCCAGAAACGAGCTGTTCGAGCTATCTATATGATGAGTCCCAAGGAGACACTAAGAAATAAATTTAAAGAGATAAATATTATGACGTTACATTCTCAATACATTTATGAAAATTTATTGTACGTCCACAAGAATCAAACAAAATTTAAGAAAAATAGTGATCTCCATAAAGTAAATCTAAGGAACAAAAACAAACTGGCTGTGCCCACTACTAGGCTCCATAAAATCTCTAACTCGTTTCCAGGTCAATGTATACGCTTCTACAATAAACTTCCATTAGACGCAGTAGAATTATCGATAGGTAAATTTAAGAAATATATTAAAATCAGATTATCTCAAAAAGCTTATTACTGTATTTTAGACTACATAAATGATAATAGTATTTGGAAATGAACTGCTCTTTTTATGTGTTGTAATTGTTATATATTATTATATATTAATATAATTGTATATTATTCATTTCATTTGAAAAGATGGTGCACATGAGTTTCTCACCAGCTCTTCTCATAATGCAATACCCATCGGAGCTGGTACTTAGTTTGATTTTAATCTGATTTTAAACAGTTGGATTAAAATTAATCTAAGCCCCGGTTATTCAAATCATTGTAATTAGTATAATTTAGTTTTACTTATAATTTATTTTTATATCATTTGTTTGTAATATTTTGACGTGTTCAAGCGCCTCCTGGGGCCTATGAAAATAAATGATTTGAATTTGAATTTGAATTATCACACCGCATATATTATGATGAGTAGCAACAATAGCATTTTAATTAGTTATGAATAAAACATAACTTTTTATATTATTCATTAAATCTGACTTGAAAGAGATGCCTGAATAAGATAAAAATGTCTGAAACTTAAGCTGTTTTGTTATAAAATTAAGCATGAAATTGTATCTTACATGGCCCTTCAAAAACATAGAAATAATATTATGTAAAATAACATATTTATGACACGCATATTAACAGGAACAATAAGTTTTGAAACACCTGCGGTATTGTTACTTTAAAACATTGTAGACCACTGCAAAAAAATACCGTAAAAACCATACTTTATATTATAAATGCAAAAGTTTATGAAGATTTGTAAATGTTTGTTCCTCTCAAAACCTACTCATAGTGTCTTCAGTACACAAGAGTTTATGACTTAGATTAACATAATATGTTATGGTCTACTTTTAATCGACGCACCGCGCGGGTGGAGCCGTGAACGGAAGTTAGTTCTTTATTAATATTTTGAATGACGTTTTCCCAAGAGTGCCGTTTAAATAATTGATTTCTGAATTCTTTTTTATTTCTAAACAAAAGCACAAACATCAACAGTACTGTCATAACAACAATTTGCATGGTTAGAAACAAAACAGCATTCTTCGAAAATGCAGTGTTTACCAACAATGTTTAGTGTTGCCAGCGCAAACAATGACTTCTTTTTGTTTTGAAACTAAACAATAACGCGTGCTGATTTCATAACACCTACTGACGTGTTAGTTCAGATGTCCATTTTATGCTGAGTAGGCCACTCTTTTCGTATTGGAGTGCCATAGCTTTTGAGTTTTTTAAATTAATGTTTTTTTTATTACGGGAGCCGCATAGAACACGCACGAAATGTGAAGCTACTTTAATTGTGCCGTTTTGGCTGAATACGATTCGTACGTTCACATCCGATTTTTGTTTGCGTGTGTGTGTGTAAAGCGGTGCGGCATAATTTTCATACACACTCATCAATCTATCTTTGGTTTGACTTGGGACCCTCAAATAAAATAAAAATTAGTTGTATTTCGTAATAATTTCAATAAAATAAAATAAAGAATTCATCAGAAAGCTTTAATATTCAAAACGACAGTTGCACGAAATGGGAAGTGATTTGCGTAACAATCACTTTATTTTCTCAATAATTTGGTGAAACAATTGTGTACGAATGTATTAAGTATTTAAATATCAAGGCTATGAAACGACGAAATCATGTGTTAAACATATATAGACTCTTAAATCAAAAGGTTAAGCATCCATGAATATTTTTATAACCATTTCCGACATAGTAATTTTTGAATAAAAAATGTTGCCATTTCCAAAAAACAAATCAACTATTCAATTGTTATTATTATTTATTTACGGATTTAATGTAAATGTTAATTACTTCAATGTAAAATAAATGGCGCATTAATAAAAAGTGCGATAAAATTAAACGATTTAGATGCAAATAATATAACTTTGGGGGCGTCCAGGAGAGTTGAACCATCGTCCAAATTGATTAAAATTAGTGCAAATGAAACGCCAATGGTTTTTATGAAATTAAAGGAAGTGCTTAAATTAATGTTGGATAATTTTGTTAAAGAACGTTTTTTTAAGCATTTTAGTTTTTAAGAGTATTCAAAACAATTAATTTTCGTAATGTATGTAACGTAAAAATGTACAAGAGTAAGGTATTTCAAACATGTATAATCGATTCACCTAAATCCAATTAACAGGAATTTTTGATATATAATGTAAAAAGCGGTTCAAGTTTCCCCAGACTCCCTTTAGTTGTATATAATTATCAGTCATAAAATTGTACACTAAAATATGCTAGCTATTGAGCAATATCTGATAAGCTTAAAAAATATTTAGTTCCAAGAATTATGTGTTAGGTGCTAAATAGCTTTTTAAACGACTATAAAATAGGTGTAATAAAAATATAATTTACATTAAAAGTTATTATCATATAATTTGATCAGTTTCACAATAATAGTACAGTTAATACAACACCTTATTATCGCAACTTCTCGCTCGGTTGCTACTTACAAAAACGATTACATTTGACCATAATTTTATCTAAACTATTCAAACTATCTTTATTTACTTAAAATAACCTTCATATGTTGATTTAATTATTAAGAATAATCATTAAAAGACCTAATAGTACCTACGTTTATGGGAGCAAGTTTAATTTTATTTGTGGCAACACAAAGATTAAATTATACAAAAGTGACATTAAAGTAACCGCATTTTTCTTGCATTTTTTGCAGTGAATGCCAATGCCACTTTACAAATATTTTAATAAATATTTATTTTTATTAATGAATGTGCATTCGTTATTTTACGAACTTTCCTATTATTAAAATATTGCTTAGCAAAAAGAACTCAAATTAAGGGTGATTTTATAAACAGTAAACAATCTTTATAAAAATAACACTATTGTCTGGCTCACTATGGAAATCATATCAATAGAAATTATTTTTCTTTTTAGCGAAAACCGTCTATCTCTTGATAAATACTTATACGTAAACTCATACGACTCTGCAGCTCACAATGTCATAAAGTAACCAAAAAGTTATCTACCTGCTAGTGATGTGGTACAGTTTGTGAATTCAATCGATAACTAGTGATGCAATAGTGAACCATGTGGGAGTACCTCGCAGTGTTGCTCATCGGGTTCTGGCTTGGTATTGCCATATTCTTGTACGTTTCCTGCTACTGGCTCGAGGAGATCCTAGGTGAGTCTGTTTACTATGTAAAGTATGTACTGTTTTTTTTCATAATTGAGAATTCAACCATAGGGAGACCCTTGAGAATAAATAATTTATAAACGTGTATTGGTCATATTGAAAATTAGCTTTATCAGCTGCCCCCGAATTAATATTTCAATGATTCAAACATCAGGCCATTACGAAAAGTTCAAAAACGTAAAAAAATCTACCTATCTATTCAAACAAATAAACGTGGTTACACGACGCAGATTAAAGTCATATTCATAAGGAAAACGATATTGAAGATGTATTTATTTTTGTAAGCTAAATGCTGTTTTTTTCTTGAGTGCTGTGTTAGAAAAAATACGTGAGTTAAGGTAAGGCCGAAACTTGGAATTTTCCTACTGTGCATCAACATTAGTATCGCATTATTAAGTACAAAATGTTTCATGATGCTGAAAATATATAAAAACATATACAAGTACCTGCATCAAATTATAAGTTCTGTAGAATTTAGGTCGCTGGTGCATAATTGCAAAATTTTAGAAACTTATTTTGTTATTTAAATGACTAGTTATGTCGTGCTTACATGATTCTCTATAAATCCAAGGAGTAAAAATAAAAGAATATATTGCAAGTATAGCTATTATGCCACAGCATCCAATGCACTTTATTTTACATAAAAAGTCAATCAGAGCACAGATTGAGCAAGTAGTCACAACTTGTCCTAGGTAGGGTTTTTATAATTACATAGGCAACCATACATGTCCATGTACAGTGGACCAAGCAATTAGGTATGCAGGGCTAAAACTTCGACGCCATAGTGAAAACTGACTGCAATAGATATGCATATGTGAATTACTTATTTAATAAGTGTAATATACCCACTATTTAGATATGTAACTCACTAATCCATAACTAGTGAAGTAAGTATTTACGATGACTTTGAAGTTTTTGCCCTGCATACCTAACTCGTTGGCCCACTGTACTGAGTAATACGTTTTACAAACTATAAAATTGCCAGTATAAATTGGTCCTGCATTGTATAGGCTTCCCGTGCAATGATGGACCAGCTTATACTGGAAATGTATATCTTGATATGTAGCCATGTATGCATGTCCATGTAATAAATAAATAAATAAATATTCCACAACCCACACACAACGCCATCTAGTCCCAAACTAAGCAGAGCTTGTACTATGGGTACTAGAATAACTGATACTAATACATATATACTTTTCTTTTGTAAATACATACTTATTATACATAGAAACACCCAGACTAAGACAAACCCCCATGTTCATGCACACAAAGATTTGTCTTAAGTGGGAATCGAACCCACGACCTCGGCGTCGCAGTCAGGTACACTACCCACTCCGCCATCCGGTCGTCAGTAATACGTCGTAACGTAACTGACCAGCCTTGAGGTCAGCAGGTTTTGATTGGATCAACATCTGTCGGTACTTATAACTTAATTTCAAGTTTTTATGTAAGCTTTAGTAAGTTTATTACAGAAGGTTCTAGTTTTATTATAACGATATTTACCTCTACGCATGTAACTACAACTTTATCAGGAACGCAGTAGAATAAAATCTTCCACATAACTTCCAGCAGAGTCAACTGCCACATTTCATCTGTTTTGATTGGTTCGGTTCTAATTGATTTTTATAAAGCATTTAGCCATGCTTAGCAATTTAATATTTCGACTGTTCTTAGTGTTTTGCTTAGGTCCCATAGGATGGCAAAAGGTACACTGTCTATCTATCGCAGATAGAAAGAATAACTTTTGCCAATTACAAAAATATAGGTATAGAGTTGTTATCTTAATATTGTGCAAATAGGTACCTACGTATTTTCGTACGTTTAGGTGTTAAAGGAGTATTTCGAAAAAAAAAGACGAATAAATTATTGGTGTATGCTAAATAAAAAGGTAAGGTCGTTGCGAATGTGCATTTTTACGAGTGCACAAATAAAATAAATACAAAATATCACCTTTTGGATGCAATTTCGTGTAACAACCTCTTCCAAGGATGCATAAACTCGTTTTAATGCTAAAAGATCATTACAACGATCAGTTTTGCATACCTAATGCATCCGAAGTTGCATCGGAATAATAAAAGCTGCATCCTTTATGAGGCTATAAAATAATCGATGCTGCATCTGCCCTGTAATGGTTTTACAAGACACATTTACGAAATAGCATATACGTAGTAGTAACTACATTTATGTACTACTTTTGAGACTAGCTTCCCCGCGTGACTACGCCCGCGTGGTCCCTTAATAAAATACAGTCTTTGTTACTTGGTGAAGATGTAGCTAAAAATAGAATAAATAGATAGATTTTTTTAAATAGGTACATTAGATATTCGAGCTTAATCGTAACAAGTAAATCGTAACAAACAAATATATTTTTTTAATAAAATATGTATTGATTTAGACAAACATGCCTGTCAGCTATATTATTCACTCTGTAACCTCAGCCCATGGATAACTAAAACACACAAATAAATCGTAATTTTAAATATTTTTAATGTTTTCATATAATGGTTTAAATCAGAATAATAAATCTTATACTTAAACAATAGTAGATAGATCCCCTTGCAACACCAATGAAGACGGAAAGTCAATCAGGAAGAAAAACAACCAATTAAATAACAACAAATTAATTAACGCTCGCATATCCATCACCTTGGCAGTCATAAATGGTCAAATAAAGCTGACGACCTTTAAGGACGACCACGGCTAAAAACATTGACTTCACACGACATTTCTTAGCGTCCGACCAAGAGACGATATTGCCGAAAGTCGACCATGCAATCCAGATGCATTATGTTGGATGATGTTCAAGGGATTCGAAGACCCAGTTTTCGTATAGTTAAATGCCAGTTATTTCTATAAATTTTCATACTTTGATATTTCATTTTACGAAATCAGTGTCAGGGTGAAACTGTTCCTATATTTTAATTAACTAACTAGCCCAGATAATAAGCAGCGTTGACAAGAAATATATAGTGTAAAGTTTATTTGGGTACGATCAATATGACAGTACAAAAGACTTCAACGCGGGCGAACTCTCTGAAGTGAAAACCCGTTGATGTTTTTAAATTACTGATAATTTCGTCCCTTTACATTTTTTTATCTACATTATTATTCCCATCCCCATTCCCATGTCTATCCAGCCACAGACAATTTTGATCAGTCAATGACACTTTTGAGCTTGAAAGTTATTATTGAATATTAAAATTTATTTCGATGGAAATAAAATAATAAGTGTTGGTCGGACTTTACTTTACAAAAAATACTTCTGTTGTTTAAGACGAATGTAAGAGGAATGAAAACCCCGCGGCTGAATCTTTATGTTAATAAAATTTTAATTGTAACTATCTATTAATATTGCATTTTATTTACCATATTCCTGCGAATAAATGAATCTTGAATCTTGAATCTTGATTTACATACATACCTATACAAATATAGAAGAACAAGTACGTTTAAATCCGTGCGATGTTAACTTTAGATTTACGTTTAAAAATCATTCGAAAATCGGGACGTTAATATAAATGACAATAATTGTTATTAGGTAAATGAAATTGTAAATTATTTCTGATTTAAAACTTTTTCAAAATGCGATTTCTGTTTAGGGCCTTAAGCAATAAAAAATACCCTGAATTATAAGAAGGTAAAAGACCCTGTTTGGACCTTTTCTGCTTTTAAAAAAGTAATTTTTGAGGATAACTTACTTTAATCGGTTTATTTATTTTAAGTGCATGGTGCTGTCGGTGACATTTAATCGAATACAGCAGGCCACTATTATTTGCAGCAAATTGATATAATGTTTCAGCCCCTATTTCATCAACGTGTAAACCGACGTTTTACGCTAAATGAACGTTTTCCAACTCTCTGCCCCATTTAAACATTTATTAAAAGATACAGATTGATTCTAAAGGAAACGGTCGATTTCGATTTTTATCTTTATCCCGAAATATAAATACGGTCGATTTTTTATAGACAGATATTTAAATTTATTGTGATCCCCACATTATGTTTTTTTAATAATAGAATATTAAAAAAGCATAATGTGGGGATTTACCGTTAACTGCGGTTTAAGAAGGTTTGGTTGTGTGAAGCTAAATATTGAGCTCGACGTAAACAAATTGATAGGATATTTTTAATAAGGACAAGTCTTAATAGTAATGCCCTGTAATAACTAGCTTATTCAAGATGTCAGTTGGGTCCTGTTAGGTTTAAAGCCTCCACTGTATTTTTTAGTGATATATACAATTTAATTTGTTAACATTTTGCATGTTAAAACTACTTATTAAGTTATTGAAGTACCAATAATAAATTGCTGTGGAAAGTAAGTTATCCAGGCAAGTTTTATCTGTAGTCTGCCCTGCTGTACTTCTGTTCGTGTTCGATAATAATAAACAGTGCTTAGACAATCACTCACGGATCCTAAAACGTATGTAAATCCATTCAAAATTGAAATCAGTTCCATTTCAAGACGACCTACTTACAAAAAAATATGTGCAGTAGAAAACTTTGACTTTTATCTCCAATTTATGGTCTCACGCAGTCTATGTCGGCTTCGTGAGTGCTTGTCTGTTGGAATGAGGTAGTAACTTAGACTAAAATTATACAAATACAAAATTATATCGTTATCACTAAGCAAAACAACAAGACAAGTCATCATAAAATAAAAAGATAAATTCAAACGTTTTTATAACTTCTGTCTGGGAACAAAGTACGAGTTTTATAATCACGTGTTTTTAATTATTGAGTATGCGGTTATTACTCGTTATTAACCACACGTTGTACAGAAAAAAGCATGTTCATCATTACAAATTATACCTGTTTACATCTTTACTCATTTACCTACCTACATCCGGGAGGACAAGTAGCCAAAAAAAATGTTTATTTTTTTATCATAAATTAAATTAAACGTCATAGTTACCAGTCTAACTGGCTGTCACGAGAAGTTCACTCTGCGTGTAGTTTTTTACAGCTAAACTACTGACCAAACCAAAAAACTTAAGCAGCTGTGGCGCAATGGATAAGGCATTGGTCTTACGATCGAGAATTCGTGGGTTCGAATCCTAGCCATTACACCACAGACATTATCACAAACTGCGCCGCCTGGCCTGAAGGAGCTTTCCTTCCAATCTATCGGGTACACAGCAGTGTAAATAAACAATACAAATTGTGTCATATTTATTATAGGACATTAATTATATTCATAGTTAATAACTTGTATTATTATCACTATAAGAAAACTTCAGGTCATAGTCCAAAGTTCAACTTCAAGTTGGTCTGCTGACCGCTTTTGCAATAAAGCATGCTATTTTACCTTCGTACACGCATGATACTCATTATCTCTTCAATAATAATTCGCGTGCAATTACTCGCCATATTTTTCTCGATTGCGCAGTTCTTTACTTCTTTATCTGTATGACCCCTGTATACCTACGTTGTTTTACCATTAAGACTATATTCTTGGGTGGATTCTGCTAAGTATATAAGACCTGCATCATTTTAGTGGCTAGCGTATACGACTGCTGATCGTAAGGTCCCAGGTTGGACCGCCAGATCGGATAAAAATGTAATATGGGATTTTTCTGAAAGGAACTTAGACTTAGCACTATAACATGCGATCTAAACATAACAGGTAAAATGTGGGTATAAGTCTGCCACATTCTTCTAGCTAATATTGACGGGATGTTATGTTATATTCAATTGCGCAGTTCTTTATCTGTTTGACCCCTGCCCTGTATCATTACGTTGTTTTATCATTAAGTCTACCATTAAGACTATTGTCTGACTTATTATACTTCGGGTCGAGGACGGCTGATCACCTCTCGTCAGCTTATAAGACCAAACTTATTAGTAACTTTGTCTAAACGTACATTCAGCAACATAAGTATACACAAACAAGTTTTCAAAGTTGCCTTGTTCTGAAAAACATAATTATTTCATGATTAGATGAATTAAATAAAACTAATAGTTATCGATGATAATAATATGTGCAAAATGTTTACAAAATGAATATTTTGAATGCGAAAAATGTAAGTGTTTGAAAATTTTAAAATGTTCAGCTACTTTTGTTATTGTATGTACAATGTTATGTATATCATGTCTGTGTCAATATTCGGGACTAAGTTTCGTCCAATGTGCTAATTAGGCTACTTACCGTAGTCAGAGTGGTACACATAGGTTCTCAGTCAGAATGTATTAAGCTATTAAGTTTATCTGATTCGGACACACAACAACTGAAAATTACCATCTTCATCTCTTACAGTTTTATAAGTCTAATATAGTAAAGTAGCCTTTATTAATATATCTCCGATTGCTGAGCACGGGCCTTTCTCATGAGAAGGGTCAAGACAGGTTCTACCATAGTCCAACATGCAGGCCAATTGCAAGTTAGTAGACGTTACAAATTTACCTAGAATAGGTACATTGTGTTTGCGATCATCGGTTGAAAAGTATAGTATCTACTGAAGAACTGCATTTGCTCATTTTATAAACTTCACCAAAGCCAGAAAATATGTAAAAGAGAAAGATAAGCGAGTCACCCATTTATTATATTATTTAACTAAAACACCACTCACAAATGAGTAGGTAGGTACATTTGACGGCTCGCTATGATTATAAACAAAACAAACATACACACTCATGTAATGTTTGCTCTCTGAGGTAACCTGTCATTGCGAATAGGCTCACTTAACAATACTCCTAAAGATAACCACCAACTTTGTCAAGGGATTTGAAACCCTATTCGCTAAAAATACAGTTGAAAATGTGATGGCAAGTGACGTTAGTGTGACAAGGACATACCTACATACTAGGTGTGGGTGTTAGTTAGGCGATTTAGTAATGATAAGTACAGTTTTCACACATTTGCTTCCTCGTGTGCTGGTTAAGGGCGTGAGCGGGTTAACTAAATAGAAGCGAAACCTTAAATCGCTTCAGACACTTACATAAATCTTACTTAGATTATTATACAATCTTATTTGTTAAGACTGAAATATCATAACATAACATCACGTCTATATTACCCAGAAGGGTGTTGCAGAGGTGTACAACACCCACACTTCACCTCTTATGATTAGGTTTCATGGGATAGGGGTGGAGCCTATCACCATCCACCGAGCAAAATTCCAATTGCTAAATTTAATGCATAAATCTTCTGGAGAATTTAGACTTTTTTTGCCATTCGGCATGGAGCATAAAAAAAACAGTTTTCTTCTAAAGCTAACGGTGATAATTTCTTAAATAATTCAAAAATATTTACTAAAGTATAAATAAGTGGGCATAAATTAGTGGTCCAATTCCAACAAAATCGAATTTTCATTCGAATCGAACCCGAGACCTCGCGGTGAGAGGCGCATACGCTAACCACTGGACATCGAGGCAGAATAAGACTGAAATTAGGGCTCGATTTAAATATACATATAATAAACTAATAATATACTTATATATAATAAACTAATACTTCTGTATAATCATCGAAATACATAAAATCTTAGGCCGATGCTTATAAACTATACTGTAAAAGGTGGCCCGAGTACCGTTTATTGGCTACTGGAATCAATATCTATTGCTAATTTTAAAGCATAAATCTTCTGGAGTATATAAACTTCACCACCATAATGTTGTGATCCCTTAGTTTTGCTATGGAGCATAAAAACAGTTTCCTTCTAAAGCTAACGGTTTTAATTTCTTAAATAATTCAAAAATATTTACTAAAGTATGACTAAGTGGCCATAAATTATAATTGTAGATAACAATTGAAGCCTTAATTCGTTCCGTGATTATACGAGAATCGTTAATAGCAATGTTCGGCCTCGTTGAACCTGAATAAACATTTGGAATTATGAGTAACGCGATGAAAATCCGATGATTCGGCTACTACAACAGCTATAACTGACGCTAATTCGGTGACCAGCTTTATTTACACAATAATATAATTTAATAAGTTAAGTTATGATAAATTAAGATAAATTTGGATTTTTTACATTAGATAGTTATTTGATAGTAGGCAGAGGACAACAACCCTTAAGTCGCAGAATTGCCAAAGTTTGCGACAATGCTTATTCACCGAACTGTAATATTCATTACTGTTTTTAAAGTTCAATTGGACTATAGCTGGTTACTACCTACTACATTTTTACAAAATTAAACAAAAGGTTCTCATCCCTTGATGGAACAATTAATAAACGACAATTAACACAGGGTGGATGCATAGCGACAATTATAAAAAATACACAGATTTTGGTACCAAATTATCACGAATCTTCAGACAAGTTTGATACCAATTTACTGAAATAATTGATTTGAAGGAATTTTAGTGAACATTTCAAATATTTTTATAAGCTGAATTCTTAAATACTTTGGTCAAACGGAAAAAAAACATTAGCATGAAATATAAGTCCGTCGACATCGCAGGAAGCTCATTAAACCAAAGTTCACAAAAACAATCAAATTTTATTGTTTTTATACATTTAGAAGATAGGTATTTTAGTCTGGCATGTTCACAGTGATTACACAATGCTTAAAAATATTTAATACATGTTGAGAAGCTAAACATGTTCGTCCATCGGCAGTAATTACCAAAAATAATTACATTCGTGAATATTTTTCTGTGGAGTTCCGCGTTAATTGAATTTTTTTAGATTTTAATTATTTGAGGATTCTTTTAAAAGGTGTCCGTGACTCCATTTTAAGATAAAGCTAAGTCTAATGAACGTCATAGCATATAAAGAATGGATGCAACATAGCAACAAATATTAAAACTAAGGATACTAGAAGTGGTTAGTGTTCATAGCCACCGGTCGAAAAAATCTTAAAATTTACATATATGTGTACAAAAACAATATGACAGCTAATTAATTACAATGATATTCAATGATCATTCATTATTCATAGAATCAGTAGGTACTTTTTATGGTATTACGGTATTGTATATATATGCATAGGGAAATACACACCCGTTACTAACGGATTTTGTGTCATTATCTTGGAGCCAGACTTCAAAAATTAACATATAGATAAATTATTTCGTGTATTATTCTGTAGCTTGCAAAAAAAACCTTTTTTGATTTTTACGACTTTAGTAGAAACGTACGTGTAGTCCATCTGATGGTAGTAACTACAGCCCATGAAAATCAAGAATCCAAAAAGCTTCATCCTTGGATTACGATGTTATTCTCATGTGCCAGTAATTTCGGAACCTGATATCACCACAAAACCGGCACACAACAACTCTCGAGCGCTGTGTTTTCATATTAACGTTATATGGGTTTATTTTTAAAAGTTATCATTAAGTGTTGATCTATTTTTATAAATGAATCATATCTAAAACATTTATGTCAAAATTGTTTTTATCATCAATTGAGTTACATACAAATAAAAAAAAATGAGCGCCATATTTATTATTTTTTATAGACAAATCATAAATACTAAAATCCATGTTTGTTGACAAACATGCATTTTAGTATTTATGATTTGTCTATAAAAAATAATAAATACTCAATAATATTAAAGTTAATCCCATATTACTTTTGTATGGAAGACAGTCAAGCAATTGTTCCCTCTTAAAGGTGAGACGGAGATGCTGCCGCCCTCGAGCGCGTTCACAAAAGCTCTAACACCATCAACTACAAATAACACTTTAATTTTATTAATATTGAACAGACAGATTAATATTGAATAGACTAACGAAATGCCTAGTCGCAAATTACCTCACCAAAACTATGTCAACTACTAATGTTTATCACCTTTAACCGTATTACTTGAATGCAAAGCGGATACTATGATTACGTTTTAATTGATTCGTAATTAATTAAATTATCATTAGATAATTCTTATCTATGTCACGTATTCGAATTGCATCTGATTTCGATAAAATCTTTCATCCTTAAAAGATTTATATTTATTTGAATGTGTCCTAATGATGCTAACGAAAATTACGTTAATATCTAAAACTAGACTTTCATAATACTGTTGCTACAATACTTCGTCCAAAATAAAGAAAGAGTTATACAATATTCCATAATTGAATATTTCAACCTAAGTGTTTCACTGCCAGAAAGTTTATTTTATAATACAAATACAATTAAAGATGTCTTAACTCAAAATAATTATCAAATCTTTGCTTATCGCAAAACATTTTATTCCTTTTCTTATCCTGGACGCAGTATAATAAATTATTGCAAATTATCATCATCAAGTTAAGTCTTCGAATGAGTTTCACTAGCTATTCTGTGAAAAGTATTATAGAATCGAGCACCTGGAATCTCCAATCTGCGCCCCATACTTACTCTGTACGTTGTTACTTAACTGCATTTGCAAAAAAAAACATATAAGACATTCCTGTCTACCTTTAGATGATGCAGAGAATAAAACCTTTCCTCATCTTCCGCAGATCTCCCGCCCCCGCGCAATGCGTCCCCCTCCAGCGCTTCAAGTGGCGCCAGTGGCGCGCACGTGCAGCTCAAGCGGCTCGTTGCCAGGGTGGTGGAGGAAGCTTCAGCGATGCCCGCGTTGGCGAGGTACTCCGCTGAACCACACACGCCGTCGATTGAATCGTCTACCTACGAAGATCTGCTCGCCACTGCTATATTGAATAAGGTGGGTACTTTGTTGAGTCTTCTGCTTCCCTATTAAGGTGAGTATAGACTACAACATCTACTTGTAACAGAACAACGAGCCGCTCTATGATATGTTGTAGTGTATCATCATTTTACAAACTAAACTTCGAGCAAGCTCGCCTCTTTGTTACAGCCTGTTGTACAAACCCTCGAGCATATTGGTGTAACATTTCGTCGAGCCTTTGCACGAGTGCGGGCGATGCGCGGTTGCGGGGTGACGCGAAGGGAGAGGGTCAGGGGGGATCTATTTCTATTTTGCTTATATCTCTATTTAATATAATTCATCAAGATAAACGCAGCACACGCAACTTGTAGGTCCGACATTTCAAAGAAGAATTAACGCAAGGTAGAACGAAATGTTGGTAAATGCACACTCGCTGAGAGCATTTACCCGTAACAACACGGAGCATTCGCAGGAACATTACATTACATGGAAATGCTTGGGAAACTGAGCTTTTGCCTGTATTGTACCATTCGTAAGTACGTTACATTACACAGAAATGCTCGAGCAAATGTTGTAGTCTATATTCACCTTTACATTGGCAACTTCTATTCAAATAGATTTGGTTTTATACGTAGACCTCCACAACCCAATGCGAAGCAATGCGATGCTTTTTTTGTTAGACTAGTTGTCAGACACTCTGGTCTTTGACTACTCGTACCGACTGTCATAGATGTTCAAATGAAAACCGAGGGTACGGCTTGACGTACTCCCCGAGCCGCGGAGGAAAACTTGTTACGTTAAGATGGAAACCCAATAAACGGCTGACCGCAGTAAGCATAACCTGTCAGATCGATCGGCTTTGACACCACGAGATTTTAGAACTATTCGGCATTATTACATTAGTCGATACTCTACAGAATGGAAAACCTCAACAAAATATTAGTCCGAAGATAAGGATAAGCAATCAATGCAAATTTATATTCTAGATAATTACTGATAAACAAATCCTCCGGATTCAATCGTGATGACCTGATTCATCGACAGTTATGGAAAATTATATGAAGTAAAGTAAGTCTGAGCAAAGTCAACAACAACGCTAATGTAAGCATGAAAGACGTGGAATGTTCATAATTTGTCAGAAATTATATATTTTGCTTTATTGTTCAGTCAACGCGTTATTCACTATTCAATCTTCTTCTTATCGTGTCAATGGCTTGTTCAATTACGCTGTGATAGACCAGTAGGTGGCAACCGCAACTTCTTCTTTTTTTCGCCCGTATAAGGTCTTCACGGCTGCAAGTAAAGGGCAAGACAACAAGTTTTACTGGTGGTAGAGCTCTTGTGAATGAGCTCGAGGGCGGCAGCACCACCGTCTCACCTTTAACCTGCCGCCAAATAGTTTTTTTTTTTTTTTTTTACTGGCACATGAGGCATAACACCGTAATCCTCAGCTGCAGCGACGCATCTGCTTAAATATCGCATAATCTGCTTTTGTGGATTGTTGATGTCCATAATGGGCTGTACTCCACTTACCATCAGGTGGACTTGCACGTTCGTTCGCTGTGGGCGTAGTATAAAAAAAAAGTGGACCATATTTTGGGTAGGGGATCCACATTCACAACGTGTTGGATGTGTAGATGTATCCCTATCCCACATAGCAAGATTGTCCCCGAAGCGGCCGACCTGATTTCGAAGTTGTAATGTTCACATCGATGCAAGTATCGCCTTCGACTCTATATCAAACATTGAACTCTACCTTTAACTCTACGCTTGTAAACGATAAGTCAGAGGATTAGTCGCTTACACAATAGTTTATTTAGGAACAAACTAATCTAATATTTATCTAATCACACATATCTACCAAATACATAATAGTTGGTCATATTTTATATTGTACTAGCTTTTGCCCACGGCTTTGCTCGCGATTAAAAGTTGTCGTAAGTTGAGTTATCATTATAAATAAATACCCAATTAAAGTATTTATTTGTAAACAATATTTGAAGTCTTCCCTTCAGGTGCCAACAAAACCAGATCTCGAGGCGAACTTACTCTCTCTCTACTAAAACTTTGGTCGAGCAGAAAAATGCGCCGGTCAATTCCAAAACAATCAGGCATCCTTAGGGTCGGACCAAACGGCACATTATAAATATTATGAAAATCTTCAAAAAATACATGAAAACGTGAAATTGAATTTAACATTAAATTTAAAAAAAGTTACTGTATAAAATCAAAATCATGTTTAACATAATAAAACACATGAATAAAGAAACTAAAATTTCCAACTAAAAAGAAATCGTAAAAAATTAAGAACATAAATGATTTCAGAAAAAGATCAAATAATGCAAAACGTACATAAATATTTTTAATACATAAATAATATTTTTTTTTTTTTTTAAATTAAAGCGAACATTAAAAAAGTAATAAATACAATAATATCTATCACTGAACGAATAAATTCTAAGTAAAAATATCACGACGGTTCATCCATTCGCGAGTTACGATGCCACAGACAGACTCATACACACATACACGTCTAACTACATAACATTATATATTTTTTTTTTTTATATATGACCTTTTTTTTTCATAATTTGGAACGTATTCGTCGGGCACTCAAGGAGACCGAATGACTACCAAAAAGTTTATACTCACACAATGAATAACATGACATGACTGTGACGTTCTAATTAAAGTATTTAATAATTTAATAATAATTGAAGCAATTCACATGAGATTCGGACAGAGTTCGGTCGAAGATGTCATTGAATTCTGTCCGAATCTCATGTCAATTGTCTTGACGGATAAAAAATGGATATAATGCGTCTTGCAGCTAGGCGCTTATTTGTGATGGGGTCTCCATCTTTTACTAATGAATAATATGGTTTAAGCCGCTGCCGGACTCCCTGCCTCTGCGATCTCATTGACTGACCATTTTGTTATGTGAGTGAACGCACGTTCTGTCGGAGTTATATAATCTGAACGCTGACCGCCACACCGCCGCCGGCAGTGAGGCTGGGGCGGCGCGGTGCCTTTTTTGTTTCCCAAAAAACGCATCTTATTATGTTAACACTGCACTATTTTAATGGAGAATACCGATGATTCAGGCCTAGTAAGACCTTCGGCATCGTCAAACTTAAATAAACGCACGTGTCGGGCTTTATTGTAGATTATATTTAATATTAATTAGTCCATTCGTCAAAAGTGTATGTTGTATAATTTGCGCAGTTGATGCCCTAACTTACCATCAGCTAAACCTTGGGCATGTTTGCCACCTGACTATAGCACATTAAAATGATAGTTTTAATCCTATTTAAATATTTTTTTTATAATTTACATCACACATCTTCCATTACATTAAAGTTGGTTTCTACTTAACAAAACAATTACTTCTTAGATATCTAAAGAGGCCGAAATGACAATTAAAAAGTTTACACTGACATAAAATCCTTTTTTTATGAAACTTCATGTCAACACCTCATTGTCACACGATTGCTTAACAAAGTTCCATTTTTGAAATCGATCGAGCCTCGTGATTACTACTAACGCTTTTCCATACAAACTTTCGTCCCACTTTTCACCCTGTTAGAGGCCGAATTTCCAAAAATCCTTTCTTATTGCTCGATAAAATCTTGTAAAGAATACATCCTCCAAATTTCAAGTCGCTACGACCTATGGTTTAGGCTGTGCGTTGATACTAAGTCAGTCAGGACAAAGCCTTTTATATATATAGAAGATATATAGATTATTAGAATAGCCGAAACATGACAAATCTTTCGTGATTATTTTTTTTGTAAGTTTCATTAATTCAATCATGATTCATGAATTACCCGTGGTGATGTGAAGAAAATCTGGCTGAATCCAATTTGAAAGTGTTTTTTTTATATTATGTAAATATAACCTTATTGCAGAGAATCCTTACGAACGTCTCATTAGTTAGGCCATGCGCGCCCCTAATTTAGGGCTGTCAAAGAAACAAAACTTAGCTGATTATTTTTTTTAATAAATTAATAATTGATATGTTTTTACGAATGGAATATAAATATGTACGATAAAATAATAATAATAATATGTATGGACAGGCTAAGAAGCGAGGCGTTTTTTCTGTTGCGCCCGTGTCCAGGCGCGGCACCGCAACCTCCGTATCCGTAGAATGCAGGTATGAATACAAAAAACAATAACAATTTTCACGATGCGGATTACGACCGCACGGTTTTTCGTTTTTAATACATTTCTGCCCGCAGCCTCATGCTGGCGCGGGTGAATACCGCGTAGTGAGAGTCTTAGCCTAAGTGATGCGCAGAATTAATCACCCTATCGCAACATTTATTTTAAGTTAATTAACTAGTTATAATTATTGCAAATGGCGATAAATATCGGTTCTGTAATAGTGTGAAGTCATCAGATTCAAAATATAGGAATGCGGAAGCCTTTCGTTTAAAATTAATAGAAAATGCCAAAAATCTACCCTTTCGGTAAATCAACTCTGGCTGTAGCCACTGAACGGAAAAATATAAAAGATTTCTAAAATTAAAATTCTTTTTTTTAAATTTAGTAAATAAGGTATTCAAAAACAAAATAGGGTGATTAATTCTGCGTTACCCTATATCAAAATCGTAAGCATTACTAAATCAAAATGTACTGAACACGATTATTAATTCGTTATCTTATTGGCAAGCGGAGTTGAAAATAAAATACAATGCGTTATCAAAATGGCTTTCATAAACAGATTAATAAGGATATGGAAATAATTTCTCACTTTTAGAACATTTATTTGGATACAAAAGTTAAAAACGAATGGACTTTGAACTTTTATAAACTGTTCAATTTTGAGCTTTATTTCAGTTATATCATCAGACCAGAATATCAACATACAATTTTGTCATTTGTGAGACAGATATATTAGTTTCTCGGAAATACCGCGAGCCAAACCGAACAGTTTTGACACTACCTAATAGATACAATTCAGTATGACAGCTGATTCTTCACAAAGTGCTATTTTATTATTTACAAAAATTCTATTACCTTCTATAACAATAAATAGATTACATCAATTACATTTTCACTAATCCCATTTATGCAACGTTATCTCAGCAGCTGAAGTTCCGTGTACAACTACCTAAACAAACTCAGTCCAACCGAATCTACAAGGATCTTGTCGATAGATACAATCGATCATTCGTTATCGATAGCATATCGATAATCGTTATCAGATACCAGCCTCCTATCGTTCGTCAGTACGATCCCAAGATAGTTGTGTACCAATCAATGCGATGTTTCACGAAGAAATGGTAAGGCATAAATTATCGAGATTAATGAGTTATTGTGCGATTATTAGCATTCATTGCTAATCACTCAAGTGCGATGATTGTCCGACTCGTTATCTACTGATTTTGGTGAAATGTATACTTTTTATTTGGTCAGTTTTGTCGTTTTTCTATATATCCTCGCGGCAATCAGTTGGGTGAGTTGAAATTTATTGGGATAAGTGAAGTGGAATCCAGTGTTTATCCAGTGATTTGGCTGTCGTTGTGAAAGTGATTTTGAGCAAAAAGATATGTGTCTAAGTAAGGTTTTTCTTCAGAATTTAGCGCTTTACTTATTTTATTAGTCTATCTGAATTTATAGTGGTTACTTATCGATTAAAGTGAGCATTTAGTTCGTTGACTGCATTTGCGGACTGAAAAAAAATCTTTCTTATTTTGTGAAGTGATGTCAATTGCCCAATACCACGTTGAGTAATTTCCACGAACACTCGTGTAGTTTTCTATCTAATATTGAGATATAATTTAAGATAACAGGAGACGCATTGCAACGCAATTTCCAAGAATAGACAAACGTATCTTTGACAACCCTGTTGCATTGTCACTCTTCCGGCCCTACACGTTTCTTTAGCAGTTTACCACCGCGCTTGTGTGAACAACACATTTTTGACTCAACATCTTTTATAAACCCTTAATAAAAGTGTTATAGAGTTAATAATCCAGTGGCAAACATGTACAATTTCTTCAGCATCGTGAGCTACTTTCCCGAAGACGAGGTTTGACGTTTTTCATACGATTGTTATAAATCGATGTTACCGGCTCTTTACGCTTGAGCGACGATCAAATTTTCCGACAGGGATTATCGCCATGATCTGGTTGTTTGCTACATGATACGTTTCCTGCAATTGTTTTGTGTAGGAAGTGTGTTACATATCTGTTTCTTTGACGAGTGTAGCTTTCAGACGGTGTAGAGTACAGATAAGGAATCTGTTGTCTAGATGAGTATGAATTAAGTAAATCGATATCGCTTATCATGATTGTTATCGTAATATGAGGAACATTAACGCATTCTGCATTGATTTGCTTATCTTTAGAGCAATTCAGTCAACAAGAGTAGGTCACCAATATAAAAAGAGATCGCGAGCAGTACATACCTATGTCCATTTTGTAGAAAGTAAATGCGTGTTGTGAGTTCGTGCATAAATACTGCAAAATTAAAATGTGGACTCATTGGTTTCCCACAGGTGACGAAATTATAGTTTTTTTTTAATTGTTTTTGGTAATCTAGCTTGTAATGGTCGCTATTAGTGTTACAGAGAAAATATTCAGCGGACTCAGCCTTGTTATGGGCGATTTATGATTAACTATCACAACAAAAAGAGGATATCTTCAATACTTTCCCTATGCCGCAGTGGCTGTGGATCGTAAATGTAACAGTCTAAATCACTTTTGGCATTTAATTACTAACTATTTAATTCGGCCGTGTTTATCTACTATTTACTAATATAATACTATTATCAATTAATCTAAAAACTATTGATATCGCATTCTATTCTAAGAATTAGGTACCTACCCAACTCATGGCGGATTACCTATGATAATCTTAATAAATCCTGAAGATTAACGGCCATTGCCCTGTTAATTACTCTTCCAGTCCTGAAAATTACTCCTATTGACTGAAATAAATCCTAGAAAAAGCAACGATAGCCGTGTAGGAGACCGTAGGACTGCTAAGTCGAAGGTCTCAGGTTCGAACCTACGGCACACACCTCTGTCAATAAAACGTTAAGATTCGTCTTTTCGAATATATGTGTGTATTAATCATGAAAATTATCGCTCGCAAACGGTAAAGGAAATCATCGTGAGGAAACCTGCATACCTTGGTACCTAAACGTAATTTAGGGTTTGTGAAGTCTGCCAATCTTAATGCTCAATACTTGGCCAGCGTGGTGGACTATGGCCTAACCCTTCTTATCATGAGAAGAGGCCCGTGCCCAGCAGTGAGACGTGTATATGTATACAGGGCTGCTATTATTATTTCAGAAAATAACGTAGGAATTTAATTAAAGGCATAAAATAAGTTAGGTCGAAAAGTATTCGTAACTAGCACTCAAACAACATTACTATTCTATCCGCAGGTGATCGAGCGCTACCAGAACGAGAATGGCTCTGGCGGTCGCAGCAGCGGCATCCACTCGGCAAGTGCCAGCCCCACTCCGTCAGAGCGATCCTCACCCAGGTCTCTGCACTCGAGACACAACAGGGACATCACTCCACCGGTGAGTCCAACATGAACCTCCTCGTAACATAAGCATCATACAGATTCTTCACACTTTCGTTGATTCTCATGGGCCACGCACGGTTAGATGGGCTGCTATCTTGTTTGTACCATGACAGTATTACCTTTATCCCACCGCTGAGCACATGTATCCTTCTTCTCACAGTGAAGAAAAGTTTAGGCTTAGTTTAAAACCGTGTCTCCTGCGACCTAAACATGTTGCAAAACGAACGATTAACGGTATCATTTAATTCTAACGAAAGTTAGCCGAAATCAAGCGTTTCTATTGGCTGTAAAAATGTTTTCTTCCGCTTTGAGTTGCAAGAGACACGACTTAACACTTGCATAAGACCGTGTGACGTTTTATAAAATGCAAATGTCAACTTTTCCAGCTTCATGAAGAAGACGATGTATCCGATTGGGACGAAGGGGAGGCAACGGATGAAGCCCTAGAGGTGCCGCGGCGCGTGCCCTTCCCAGAGTTCGGAGGGGACATCGTGCACAATATAGGTAACAACCCTTTACTTAACAAACTACGGAAAATTACCACAAGCGTGTTTTAATCAAAAATGTCGCTCATGTATGAAATCCAGTCTACCGAACAAATATAAATTAAAAAGCTGGCTTAACGAGCTTAGTTATCGATCATCCGATAGAAAAGTGCGATACATGTTAATAACCTCTTTTGAGATAATGGTATCAGCAATATTATGCAAAAAAAATTAATACAACGGTAGATACAAAACTCATTTTACCAGTTTCAGATAATGAGGAGCGAGAGTTCGACGAAGTATCTGGTAGTGATTTGCAGGCGGTAGATGGCACTTGGGAAGAGAACTGGCTGTTCCAAAAGAAGAAAATCAAGACGATCCAATCCGTGCCAGTACCTATGTTAGTGCCCAACTCTAATACTGAATACAGAGCCATGATCGGCGACAGAGATGCCGACGATACCACCGATCTTTCAGATAACGCGAGCGATTCCGAAGAACAAATAGGAGAGTATAAAGGAGATATGCAGAAAATTGTAGAATCCAAACATATTATAGGAGGCAAGCCAGCCATGCAAGTTGATGAATGCGACTTCGAACCAGACAGCCTCACGATTGTCGACGGAGAGGACGACTTTGACTTACTTGTCGACAAAGTGCGAGACGATGAAACAGTAGACGCGATCATTAAAGAAATTAATGACAATAACGTTACTATTGTTAAGACCAATAAAGTGAATGATAATACGGTAGATCAAGTAGATGGTGGTAAGTTAATGCTTGGTATCGACAGTGGACCGTTATCAAAAGCGGAATTTTCCGTAAAAGAGGAAATACACAGAACTTTTTTGAATGGTAATGCAGATGAATTTATTGAAAATATACATGCGAAAACTAATGGAAAGTTACAATACAATGGAGATCTACATGATGACCTTAATGATATTCAAGATGTTATGCTTAGAGATAACTTTACCAGCAATAAGGGTAAGCATAGATTTCTTTATAAAGTCAGTTAGTATAACCTTTAAAATTATCGGACTAATAGTGGATTGCAACCTGACATATGACAATACAAGCACACTATATTATCATAACAATGAATGTAAATCAGGTCGAAATTAAATTATTATTGTTATTTCCAGATTCGATGAATACGCTAAGTCACCACGAACGCGAAGGCGAGTACGAGGAGACAGTGACATTACCGGTGCAGAGGTACGCCGATAGTCTGCGGAGGAAACACTTCGACGATGGACCTCAAGTGTAAGTTTTCTTCTAGGGACGATTGTTAGTAAAACTTTGATTTTGATTTTGATTTTAACAATCTTATTTCTAGGGTTCCGACTCGCGATACTGACCAAGACGACGAACTAATACCTGGTGAGTTTTAGAACAATTAGAAGCTAGTTTTTATTTTCTTGTGTCTCACTATATTACAATCGTGCCTTAACTCCTTTCAGGTTCTATAGCGTACAGGGAGCGCAAGAAGTGGCTCAACTATGTAGAAATGCCAAACAACCCATATTCACCAGAAGCCATACAGAAACGGCTTTCTAACAAGAGTAACTCGTCACTTTTCGACGTTTTCACCAATAGAAAAGAAGACGGTGAAAAAATCGAAATTCCTGACGATTACGATGCCACAGAAACTAACGAAGTCCCCGTAAAAGAAATGAACCATAATAAGTTAAAGTTAGCTATTAGTAACGATAGTATTAATAGTATTGGTAAGAAAAGAACGCCATCACCTAGGATATTGAAAGACGTTGTAGCTGATGAAATACCACAGTATAAGCGGTAAGTGATACAAGTCAACCATTATGTAACTGATTTATGACGGGTATTTGTAACAATTAAAAGTTGCAAAAAGTAAAGTTTTGTATGTATTTTGTATACAAGTTTGATCAATATTAATACTGCATTTACAGTTACGGGCGAGACTATTACATAAAGGAGGCGAAATCGTCATGCGGGGGACGCAAAAAAACAAGCGTGAGCGAGACGAGCTCGGTGTCATCCACGAACATGAACAAGTCCACAAGCTTAGACAATTTCGATACAGAGTTCACGTCGCCCGTAAGTGCCAGCAGTTCGTTGAGCGACCTTGAGGCATCCGCCCTCCATCAGAACATCGTCCGTGCCGTTCTCAGCCCAAGAAACGCCAGCCCTAACTTCGCTATAAACCCCATTTTCGAAAACCCCGATAGACAAAACGATAACGCTGACGAAAATCATGCGACAGACGATCTAAACGATCGAAGCGCCAACGTAAGACACCACTGTAGAACTGTGTGTAATGGAGGTGACGGTTATGTGGAAAACGAGGATATAGTTAGACTTAAAATACCGCAAACTCCCGAGATTACTGAAGACCTTTTCGAGACGTATACGAATGTTAGGCGGAGCAACACGATGCGAAGCGAGGACCTGTGCGTCCGTGCTAAGCGTCGCCCGCAAATGAACTTTACGTTCGGGGGCAGCCTCAGGTTAAGCAAAGGCTTTCGTACCGATATCTGGTGATGAGTCCCTCCTAGCTGCGATAGTATCTAATACACCACCTCCATTCTGAATGGCACTTCTACTGACATACGATCAACTCTCAACATTAGAATCTCTTACTGTGTACGATACATACATAGCTTCGGATCTGTTAGACTAGGTTAACCCTGACATCATGGTCACCTTTCATTAAACGGTGAAAGAAATTTTTTATCATCTCTCGACATAAATCTAAAATATCTTCGTTTGACACACAGTAATGCCTGTTGTGTGTAAAGTTGGCATGTTGTTATTTGTTGGATATAAAGAGCTGACTAACAGCACTGAGCACCATTAATCCAAGAATTATTTATTCTTAGTACTGCACTCATAGATTTGTGTTCTTCTTAATAAAATTTTCAGTACTACCGTAATCCTCCAAGACGTTAGTGGTGAGTGTTGTAAGATTTTGGCAACGAAATTTTGACTAACCGCATTCTTCTGCTTGCCACTAATATAACAATTTCTTGTAAACTACCTAAATATCTTTCTTACTTCTATTTTAGTTGTTATACATCTATTACTTTAAAATATTATATCAAAGGTTTTTAATTGGCTTAAATTGGCGTTATTAACAAATGGGCACTAACTTTTTGCGATTATGCAATGCACGTTTTAATGCTTATGGGCACGTTATATACATAAATTGGTTTTAAAGTATAAATTAAATCAAATTATACGTTCAATCCAGACTTTTTGAGATTCTCCTAGAAAGACTGCAATTATCGTAGTAATTTGATTTAATTATATCTTTTATAAATATGTATATCGTAGATATGACTAATCTCTAACAATCTTATGAAGTGTAGGTACTAATATAACATCCATTGCACCTAGTAGATATGAAAATTAGACAAAACACATTACTTGTAAAATAAAACAAATTCGGGTATCTTAGCCATAATGACTTCTAAATATTTAATCATACTGCACAGTTTTCTTGAGCAATTTAACACCTAACATTGTCATAACGTTATCAACATTTTCAGGGATTACTTATAAGACAATTCAACACGATAGCGACGAACCAACATTACACAAAATTCGCCGGCAAAGAGGACATGACGTCACTTACCACTACTATAAATAACAAAGATAGCATTATGATTGAATACGAGGACGCTAACGACCAAACTTTATTTTCGGCAACACCAGTTTTTGTTGATGACGACACAGATAGAAAATTCGACGAAATTCTGGAAACAGCATACAAAACAGCCCCTACGGTATCTCCACCACCTATACCAGTCGACAATGATGAAAGAGATGAGTCTCTAAAGTCACCAATCAGCATTGACAATTCTTATATAAGCACCAGTAGTATGGAGGACTCAATCAAAATCTACAATGTTCAGACGGGTGAAATTATCAAATGTAAACCAGAAGATAACATATCAGTGAGATACGACACTGACACGAATGACAACATTGAAATTGTCGATAAGAACATCTCAGAAGTAGATAGTGAGGGCAGCAGTAACGATGTGCATGAAGAAACTGTGATAGAAGACGAACAGTGTTTGGTCGAAGAGAAATTGGAACTTGAATCTGATGATATTCTGCAGCACTTGCCTAAAGTGAAAGAGCTGGCTAAGAAATTCGTGAGCATGGACAATTTAGAGGAACCAATTAAGGTGAGTCACTTGATATGATTTTTATTTGTAGGTATGTGACTGATGTGAGTCATTTGTTGACTGGGATTGGCAAGCAAATTTGTTCGGTGATATAGATTATTTTTGGCATACTTCACTTCTTATGAAGGAAAAGATGATGATAGATACATAGATAAACCTTGGTTGACTGGTAGAGAATGCCTTTGGCATTAAATAAATAAATAAAGCATATAACGTACGAGTGTACTAACA
Organism: Hypena proboscidalis; assembly: GCA_905147285.1. Taxonomy (NCBI): domain Eukaryota; kingdom Metazoa; phylum Arthropoda; class Insecta; order Lepidoptera; family Erebidae; genus Hypena; species Hypena proboscidalis. Next base: position 1,954,608 of record LR990127.1, read on the forward strand.
TTTAGGTAGGAGAGTAATTTATGAGGTACGTTACGACAACAAAACACAATAAATTAACATCAAACTATTATATTTTAGGCTCAGATCAGATAACTTGACTATCTTTCTTCAGCTCTTAATAAATGTACGTATTTCGAAATACGCCAACCGTTTTAGATTTTTAGAATAGCAAAATAAGCCCAACAAAACGTTAAATAAAACTTACTTTTAAATATCATTCTATAAATCATCCGTTTCCAGGCACCAGAATCACATCTTCGACGGCGGAGGAGCAAAGACAACATCCTGTCAGACTCCAATTTCAAACCAGAGAAGACCAAACAGATGTACATGCACAGCCTCACCGCAAGAAGTATCTCCAAGGAATTCAGGGAAGAGCTCAAACTCTCCATGTCCACCCCCATCACCGTCCCGGGAGGCTCTAAAGAAATCCCCGAAGGCATTGAGGACATCACAAAAGAATCCTCCAGGCCTGGTAGCCCATTGCCAGAACCAGGCACTCTTAAAACCAAGTTGGCGTTCTTCGAAAGTCTCAAGTCAAAATTTAGCAGTAAGTGAAGTATTAATTGAAAAGCGATGCCATAGATTTAGGAATAAGTATTCAAGATCTAAGAAATGGAACCTGAAAGTTCAAATTTAAGTTTTTTGGCTTTACCTTTTCATTGTTTTCTTGAGAAATTGCGCAAATATTGATTAAGCTGGGTTTGATGATCTTGCATCAGCTTTTCAGTCAATCACTTCACCATATCCAGTATTATCCAGTATCAAGTGTCAGATGTAAGTTAAACAGCATGATTTTCTGTACATTGCGTAGTGTTTATAGCAGCAGTGAGACTACAACTTGTTTGCGTGAAACAAAACAAGTAATGTAGTCGAAACTGACTAGGGCAGAACATTCCATTTAGTAATAGTACTAGTGCATAATAACGGTCACATAAACTAATGGTAGGTTATGGTGTAATTAATAAGTGCCATTTTGTAATCATTATTTTCATTTTATTTAAGTAGCTGGTGTTGTATTGGCGAAGGACTGTAGTTAGACATAAGGGAAATGTTTTTAGAGTTTTGATTCACGCTCCATATTTTCGTTAATTTTATCGTCCTACTACTTTTTTCATATCGGTCATTTAGCGCCATCTACATATTGTGCATGTCTTACGATGACCGATAAAAGTTAGCTATGTTGAATATTTATATAATATCAGTTTTGATAACATATCACGGTTGAAATTGAAATAACATTTTAAGTTTTCTTAGATTTCATTAAAGTGTCTTTATCTGCGTATTTGCGATTGTAAAATGCAAAAAAAATATACAATAACTTTTTAATGTGCCTTATGTACAGTCGGACGAACATTTTTGTTGGTGTGTTGAGGGCGCTATAGTCTGACTGTACGAACATTTATTTGCCAATACTTCACCTTCAGTTAGCTAACGCCAAAGTTGTAAATAATTACTATAACTGGCTAGTATAGTGGTTGTGTCCTATGTATAGTATAGGTAATAATAATATATGTATATGTATAATATAATGTAAGTTGTTCAATAAATTATTTGTTAGCTACGGACCACAGTCGCATTGTGATAGACATTGTATAAAATAAAACACGCAACAATCGTGTATTATAAATATACGGACGTTTGGATAGGGGTGGTATTAAATAAATTATACACAAATATATAGAAAGTTATTTCATTTATCTTTGTAATAAAATACAAACAAAAACATTATACGCGTCGAATAAAGTAAGCTCTTTTTTGTAAGAAGTCGGTTAAAAATAATAAAATGTTCTTATTATCTACAAATCTTAGAAAATTATAATAAAAATAAAAATGCATTATTAATACAAATATCACTGGTCCATTAGCACCATTTGTTAATCATTTCTTAACTCGATAGCTGGTCGCTAAAATTAGCTTAAGTCGTAGCTATTCTGTTTTAGTTAGAACATAAATTGTTTATTATTAAATGGTTAAAAACCTAATGGTCTAACTATGCTGCGTCCAAAATAAAAAAAAGAATTATAACATTTGTGATAATAAAGTTAAAGTGAAATAAAATAGTTAAGGCTGAAATTTCGATTAAAAATGGTTTACAATTCTTTTGATATTTTGAATAAATACTTCTTCATGCGCTATTTGATCAGTAATAAATACCCAGAGTCTTATGAAACGGAATACTTTCCATTTTATCAGCGTATCTGCGCCTATAGCACCACAGATAATAATCTATTAGACTAGAATTAGGCAATTCTACCTTCTGCCCTTGGAGTTTATCTTCTATTCTCTTCTTGAGAAGCTCGACGGCGTGGATGGAACAGCCCCTGATTTCTATTTCATCTTCTGCACCACTTGGTAAGAGAACATCTGAAAGAAGGTAAGTACAATGTTATAGCATGTTTAGTGGTTTTGGAAAATTACTAAACAACTAAAGTTTGGTGTGAGGTGACTTAAGTGTGTGTGTGTGTGTGTGGAGGTATGTGAGTAGCAGATGTAGTGCCGTTCCTAGTCACACTCGAACGTCACCTAGTCGATCTAAAGAGATGAGTCTTAGGGAGTCATTACACTGAAATCGATTGATGTCGGTGGATGAATCAATTGATTGGTGGAATAGATTAAATGAAAGTTTTACTTCCACAAGAACAGTCGAATAACGTCGACTCTTCGGACATTCGGCAGTCGATCGATTGGTGTAATATATACCTTAATTTAGAGAATGATGTAACAGTATCAACCCGACGAGACTATGATAACAAGATTGTTTTCAAACAACCTTCATCATTACATTCATAAAATTACCTTGCCCATATTCCCCATCTCTAGGTATTGGAAAAACCATAGCTCAAGTGTTGAGAAAGAGATATAGATTTGATAATACTAGAAAGCTAAGCATATCTTGTTGCTATCTACTCAATACAATACAAGTGTTGAATTATGGTGTTGAGTTTAATAATAAAATGAACAACTTATAAGACAGGTGAAGTAATTTTGTGGATTGGATGTTATTATGAAGTCTACCTGAGGTCTAGCCAGCCAAACTATTGAAACGAAAATTCAGTATGTTGATATTGTAGTCTTATCTCATAACTTCCATAAGTGGCAGTCTCTCAAATAAATTATACCTTTTTTAAGTTTATCCATAAGTTCTTCACTATAGCTCAGTGCACCAAAGTACACCAGCACTTGTGGTACTCTGTAGTCTGCAAACATTGTTATCTTGTCTATGTCTGAAAACTCTCCCCAGCCTGTACCATTAAAGAAGTTCCAGATATCAGCCACGAGAATCTGTGCTCTTTTGTACAAAGCCACCTATGAAAAACAGACAATGTTATAAAACAGTAGGTACAGAAATCTATAATCTAATTAAAAGGTTCCAAAAACATTTAAATTATCTGTGATTAATGCAGACAATAGTGTAAAAGCATGCTCCTTTTGAAGATTTGAATTTTAATTACATGTAGTTTTTTAAGTATTACGGAAGCAGGTCAGATCAAAAGTAAAAAAATATAATTGTAACATCACAAGAAATTGCCCAATATGAATGATTACAAACTTTTTTCTTGGTTTTTTCGTTTGATAAGGACTGCTTCTATTTTATTGCAATAATTTGTTTACTAAAATGAAGATGAAAAAAAACTGAAACCTACTTTTTTCCCTTTAAAACAAGCCTCATCCCGGAAACAAGGGAAATCATTGACAATAATCTCTAGTAACTTTAGAGCAGACTTATTAGCCTCTTTCAGGCAATTAACAAATGTTCCATTATATTTGTTCAGTAGTACATTCCCCACTTCATGTAGTACTGATATTCTTTCACTGAATAGTGGTATTTGCGCTTCATTGTCACTTCTCATTATAGTTTGCAGTTGTTCTGCTGTTATTTTAGAGTAGTATGATGGATTTGTGATGTCTATGCCTTCCTGAAATTAAGTAATCATTTAGACTCTCCATGCACCTCCATGATAATGCTCTAGTTAGTTGACCAGTAAAAATATCACCAAATAAAATAAGTTATTTTTATGAATGTTGTACACTGTAGGATGATTGGATAGTTCTTAAATACTTGTTGTCATGGGTAAAGAAGTACAATTTGCAAACACTCACTGTGAGATCGCTAGTTCAATCCCCATGTTAGACGATTTAGGATTTATTCATAAGAAATTTTTCAATTGCAGCATGTAGTCTGGAATTGTGGTCTGTAAATCACAATAGGCTCACCCAGGTTCAAATAAATATCACCGGTGGTGTTAAACATTGTTCTGGGTAATATGGGCATAATTAGGTGTGATGTTATACTTATAAATACCTTCACAGCTCTGGCAAGAGCAGCTTCCAGTGCATAATATCCAGAATGTCCATCTACAGTCCACTTGGGAGCACCAGGATACGACCAGAAGCAAAAGTTCAGTGCATCTGCCACAAATACCCAGTCTGCAGCCCTGTCATGGTCTTTTAGGGACTCGGCAATATGGGCACCTGTCTCAGGTATCGCTAGCTTATTGCTTATTGATTTCACCATCTGAAAATTGTTATTTAAAAGATGCATTTTCCATGCCATTGATTGAATAAGATTTGTCAAATGAGTTGGCAATACTAACTGATAGAATATAACAACTGTATTACTAAGAGATGGCCTATGATATATAAGACCAGACCACCTTTTGTTTTTATTTTTAAGTGTAACTTATCCTCTTTTTTCGCATAGTTAACATGTGTAAAAAGAGAGTTAGTTATGGAATGTTATGAGCCATTATCCTCCGCGTCTCGGCAGATTTTAATAGCATTAAGACTGTCAAAATCCTTTACTGTGCATTTGTTCGAAGTCATCTGGAATACGCGTCACAAGTCTGGAATCCGAACTACAACACCTATGTGAATAGACTGGAAGGTATTCAGAGAAAATTTTTAAGGCATATCCAATTCCTAGCTAATACGTTTACCTAACTATTATACCCGCTGTAAAAAATTTCACCTTCTTCCGTTGTCCGAACGCAGAAATATTGCTGATTTGTCCTTTTTATTTAAAACGATGACCGGATCGACCGAATTACCCGAGCTAGTGGGCAAAGTGGGTCTTCGAGTGCCGTCTGCGTTTGTCCGTAGATTCCACCTTCTTTACACCCCAATGGCAACAACCACCTATCGAGAAAACTCTTACCTGGTTAGAGCAACGCGATCGTATAATGCAGCGTGCCGGAGTGTCGACATCGATATTTTCCATTCTAGTACTAATGTGCTCAAGAAAATTATGTGCAATGCATTTTTTGGCGAGATTTAAGTAAATTTATTTTTGCTTACATTGTAATTTCTGTGTTTTGTTTTTGTTTGTTTTTTTTTTTTTTTTTTTTGCGTGTATCTCATTGTTATAATTATTTTTTTCATTTAATCTTTTATTTTTGTTCTTTTGCTGTTCGTTTTTAATTCATCTTTTATTGTGCTGTACTGTTTGTTGTTTTTTTTATTATTATTTTTTTGCTATATGCTATGTTTATATGCGGAAACTCTTAATTGGCCTTAATAATGTTATGTTTGTTTTTCTAGTCTTAAGTTAGCTGTAAGTTTCCCTATCAAATAAAAATAAAATAAAATAAAATTAAAAGTTAATTTTTAAACTAAGTTGGATAGTCAGACTTGGAGTCCTAAACCAGCACACATACTAAGTAGGTATTCGCATAGACTACTTTGGCCAGGGTATTTTACAGACGGCTACACCACTGTTGCCAACTCTACGTCTTTTTACGTAGATCTACGTACCTACTTTGAGCCTTTCTTGCAAACCTACGAACTTTAGTCCCAGAATCTACGTATTTTCTATCAAAATTGTTCAAATGACTGAATGGGCATAATTACCTTTACTTTCGCGAAAAAAAATTAATAAACGTTCCGTTTCATACTAACGCACACCCCTCGCCTCGCCACTCAACACGTCGCGCCATTCATTTGAAACGGAGGAGCCATAAATTAAAAAAAAAATTAAATGTGACGTGACCGACCGCGACCGCGTGTGGCGTGTGTATGTGTACGTGTGTAGTGTAGTAAACCGTCAATTGCCGTCAAAGTGAATCTTCATAACCTAAAAAAATATTTCGAACTAAGATTTCGAAGGTGTTTTATTTCGATATTTTTCAACTTCCTGCTCAATTTAATTGGATTCAATTATGGAAATAAGCAGTGACAGTGAGGAAGAGCAGAATGTTACTCCTACTAAAAAAAGAAAGCTGCATTATGAACAAAAATACTTACAATTGTGGGAAAAAGACAAAAATTATTCCAGTTGGATTAAAAAAAGCAACAAAGGAGATTACTATTGTTATTGTAATGTCTGTAAGTGTGACTTGAAATGTGGTGGAGGTAAAAGAGTTTTGACAAAGCATGCGGAATCTATTAAACATAAGAATAATATTAAAGGTTGGTGTGGTCTAAGTCTACTTACTTTACTGGTGTGGTATTTTTTTTTTGTTTTAAATTATTTACTTGCTTTTCTAATAAAGTGTAAGAAAGAATTAGGTAATGTAAATATTCTGAATGTAAGTTTATTTAATCATCAGATGTGAAGGGTTATGGTTTCAGTTTCAGATTATTATTTTACAGCCAGCAATTTACACATGATAAATGTGAAGTCCTGTTGATGCTTTTGTTTTTACTTTCATTCAGGTGCAGTACTTCAACCTACTATTACTTCAATGGTGCCTGGGTCTGCATCAAAGTCATTCACAGATAAAATTAAGTCTGGAGAAATAAAGATGGCATGTTTCCTAGCAGAGCACAATCTACCATTTAGCTTAGCAGATGATCTAAAGGATATTATACAATCAGTTGCCCAAGATTCAAAGCTTGCATCAGAATTAACTTTTGGAAGAACAAAGGCACATGCTATTGTTACAAATGTTACTGGTAAAGTAGCAGAAAACCAATTAATTGAAATATTACAAAAAAATAAGTTTTCACTAATAGTTGATGAGAGCACAGACAGATCATCAATTAAACATTTGGCACTTATTGTAAGAACTGCAGTTGATTTTCATGTTGAAGATAGTTTTCTATGTCTAATACCAGTTGTTGATGGTACGGCTACAGCTTTACATAATGCTTGTACAAAACATTTTGAAGAGAAGAATATTCCATACAAGGAAAATATGGTTGGATTTGCAGCTGACGGAACCAATTCCATGTTTGGACAGCATCATTCCTTGTCAAAATTGTTTGCAAAAGATATTCCGAATCTGTTTCTAATAAAATGTATATGTCACTCTTTTCATCTTTGTGCCTCATATGCTTGCAAAAAATTACCACGAGGTGTAGAGGACTTTGCTCGTGATGTATACAACTATATACAGAATAGTCCAAAACGTATTGGAGACTACAAAGAGTTTCAATGTTTTGTAAATATTAAACCACATAAACTATTACACCCTGCCCAAACAAGGTGGCTGTCTTTGTTACAAGTTGTGAAAAGGCTTCTTGAACAACTACCAGCATTGAAACTATATTTTCAAAGTGCTGTGTTAACTGACAGATTACTTGCAGCTCAATCAATCCTCGATAAATGTCTGGAACCAACCACAGAATTATATTTAGAGTTTTTAAGTTTTGTGTTGCCATACTTCAATGATTTGAACAAAGAAATGCAATCTGAAAGTCCAAAACTCTACTTGCTATATGAAAAAATTTTTATAACCTACAAGACTATATTAGAATGTTTTTTAAAGCCAGAAAATTTGGAATTAACTGAACAGGAAAAAACAAGCATGCAAGTCCATGACAAAGTTGCAGCATTGGAATTATTGGAATTAAAAATATTGAAAATTGATTTTGAAAAAATTGAAAACCATTTACCCCTGGAAGACATTTACTTAGGAGGCAATGTTGCTGCTTTAATTATAATGAACAGAAACAGTATTCATCCAGATCAAATAAGACTGTTAAGAAAAAAATGTCTTGAATTTTACATTGAAAGTCTTAATCAAATAAAAAATCGCTTTCCCTTTGAAGATGAGCACCGACAAAGATTGAAAAATTTAAGGTTTTTAAACCCCGACACATTGCTGGACTCAAATTTAAAACGTTCTGTACCGTCTATAGCTCATTTAGGGCAAATGTTTCCAGGTAATATGTTTATCATTAACTTCAAATATTATATTTATGAATTGAGTCTGCATCTTAGTTAAAATAGATTAATTAATTATTTAAAATACCTACCTTATTTCAATTAATTTATTCGTTTATAAATTAATTAATTAATATATTTATTTTCAGGATTATGTCCAACAAATTTAACAGAATTAGACCGGGAATGGAGAGCTCTAAGAAACACTAATCTTCCATTTCAAGAGGATCAGCTAATCAAAGCAGATGAGTTTTGGCGTCACATTTCAAAAATAAGAAAAGGCGATTTCTCTCAAATGTTTCCTTTATTGGCTCAATTTGCACAAAATTTATTAACATTGCCACATAGTAGTGCGAATGTCGAGCGACTGTTTTCTGCGATAAATTTGATGAAAACTAAGATAAGAAACAGGCTTCACACTGACACGCTCACAGGATTACTTTATACGAAAAGTGGCTTGAAAAAAAACCGCGAGCCTTCGCAGGAACACTTAAAGCATTTTAATAAAAATATGTATAAATTTAATTTGCCTGAAAATGATATTATATAATAAAAAAATAATAATTTAAATAAAGTGATGATACTGAAAGTAAACTTGTTTAAATTAACTACAGGTGGTATAGGTTTACCAGAATCTCATGACAAATAAGCCAAACTTTATACACAAATATATTAAAATCCATTCATTATTTAACCTTATTTATTTCATACTCTATGTGCAAATATATAAATATCTGATCATTTACTGGTAATGAATAAATAGATGATTTTATATTTGCATGTAAAGTTTGGCTTATTTGCCATGAGATTCTGGTAGACCTATAATTCATAGATTTTTTGTTTGCTCACAGTAATTTATCTGCTATCTACTACTTTTAGGGTAATATAAATTGTCGTTTTATTTACTTTTACCTACCCTACTCTCTTAATTTCACTCAGAAAAAAAGTGCGTAGATCTACGTATTTTCTATATGGCAATTTCACATTTCTACATAATTTTCTTTATCTGACCTACGCCTTTTTTAAAATCCGAGTTGGCAACACTGGGCTACACATCAACATATTATTATACTTTTCAATATAAGATGGTCTCGCGTTATAAAGGCTTCCAGTGCAATGTGCGACCAGCTTATATTATTAAAATATAGGTTGATCGGTAGCCGTATGTACTCAATCTGAAGTATTTATTGTACTAACTTCTTCACAAAGGCGATGAAGACCATCGTCATGGATCTTAACATATTGCGCGTTTTTCGCAATATATTCAGCAGCTTCAGCCGGCGGTAATACTCCTTCGCGGACCATAATGAGCTAACTCTTCAGTACTCTAGAATACGAATGCGGAATGCGGTATTGATGAAGTTATTTATTGTCGCGAACTTATAAAGCAAAGTTGTCGAGTTGACTGGCATTAGTGGCATTTGTTATCACTGATTTCACTGTTAACAGTAATCAACAGTTTCGTTTAGAAATCCATAAAACAACCAGGGCTGGGCAGTATTTGAAATACTTGATAAATATAATTGAAATACGTAATTAAAATACAAATACGTATTTGGTATTTGTATTTTAAATACTTCCTATAAATGTAATTTGTAATTCGTATTTCAAATACCTGTCAGTGGAGTATTTAGTATTTAGTATTTTAAATACTTATGTTCTCAAAATACATTTTAAGAAATACACCACGATCATAACGTGCTTTTACTGAAAATATCGGTCGAAAGCTTCCGCAGGCAATATGGCGACTGTTAAATAAGGCAATCTTGAGTTGGTAACACTGCGCTTGTACTGTACAGGCGGCTACACATTAAACTATACAATTTCAGTTTAAGATGGTCTCGCGTTGTAAAGGCTTTCCGTGAAATGCGAGACCAACTTCTACTGGCAAAGTATAGGTTGATCAGTAGACGTGTGAACGTCAAAATTTGACATTTGACATAGATTGGCGGTAAAATCAACGTAAGTACAAGAACAAGAACGTATATGGCTTCATTTGAAAAATCTAATATCTTAATTGTAATACCTACATTCAATGCAATAAAATATATTCTATTCTATTCTATTCAAACGTCAAATTATCAAGATTAATGTCATAAATTATTCACAAAATAAACTTCTGTGATCCAAAGATAATGTAATACTACCGTATTTCCGGTGAAAATTTTTGTACCCAGGGTGTCAGAATCATGTACAGAATCACTAGTCTTCGGCTTCGTCACGATGCCATTTACACCCTGAATAAAATTTGTGGGTTGCCCTCGATTTCTATGGGATTCCATCATTAGATCCTGCTTTAGTGGCCATGGGACCATTTGGAAAGTACACTCTCACAAATACAAAAAGTTCATAAATGACGGAGATATCGCTGGTTGGAAAAACATTTAAAAATATATATACGCGTCAAACATAGAAACTCCTCCTTTTTGAAAGTCTTATAAAACTTGGGATCATCTAAAGTACTTGTTATGATATGAGAAAGGTTAGGTCATAATCACACTGGCCAAGTGCGGGTTAGTTAGTAGAACTATTTACATTACCTGTACCTGTGTGTATTTTGTATTTTGTATTTTAAATAAAAACAGCACATATACTGTATTTTGTATTTTGTATTTCAAATACAGGACGTAAAAGTATTTTGTATTTGGTATTTTAAATACATGCCCGAAAGTATCTTGTAATTTGTATTTCAATTAAAGCAATACATGTATTTTGCCCAGCCCTGAAAACAACAAACAGCTTTTGACATGATCGTTTATTTACTTAAAAAATATTGGGAATACGGTCAACTCGGGCAACTTTGAATTTCCGTTTAACTTGATATCATTATCGTTTATAATGGAAACACATTGAAACCAACTGACTCAACAAAAGGAATTAATAATTTAGACTGTGATTTAGACGTATACATACGTCTAATTTATATTATTATCACTACTAAATAATATAATTATATTCTTGGAGATTCTTAGTGCAGAGTTTTTTTATGTTAGTCCATAGATACCAGCTTCTTAACATGTGTATCTAGTACGGATTTAAATATGGGATTCACGAAGGCAGATTTATCTTGAATCTTTACATATTTCTAAAAAAAGTGGTTGATAAGATAACTCTTCTTCTTCTTTTTTGTTTATGGCAACTGAGCCTCTTGTGGTAAAACTATATTCAGGTATTGGCAATTACTGTATGCTTTCTTCTTTATATTTATTTTTCTTCTTTAAATTTATTAAAAAAAAAGTTATCGACATCTAAATGTGACAGTTAGGTACCGGTCATATATAAAATTCTACCAAAATCTCATTTAATTTTTCTGTTTTTCACACTGTGTGTAACTGTCATTACTGTCAATTAATTCAATGTCATGTCAAATTGTGACAATTGTGTATTGTGAGTGAAATCTGTTATTCTGTACTTGCTTTTCCACATTTAACAATTATTTCGACAATTATTGTCGAATATTGTCTAAATAAATCTTTATAACATGCCTCTCGATGTTCAAGGCTCGTTTTTGTCTCAGAAAATAAATAAAATAAGATGGATACCAGAAGAATACGCAGAAACAAAGTGCTTTTTGACCGGTAGTTGGGATGATGATCAGAATTCTGTTAAAGTTTGGACCACAGAGAATCCTAACGAAGAAGATGAATCGGATTATCCCCACGAGCTTTCCTCGTATCCCGTAGAGGGTGATGTCACACAGATAAAGTTTACCGACAAAAATAAAATTGCCGTTTCGCTATCAAACGGAGATGTGAAGTTGCTAGAGATCAGTATTTACGATAAGAAAACTCCTCCTAACGAATTGTTTCATTGGAAGAAGTTGCATAATTATGGGTAAGTAGAGTTCTTAGTAGTAATTCTTACTAAATTATGAAACAAGTCCTGTGATGTAAACTTTTCTCTCCATTTCGAACTCTTGCACATGGAGTTTTCCAAAATCCCATTTATTTCCAAAACTTTAGTGCTCAAAGTGTTTTGCTCCAGCTGTTTAGGCTCTGCATTCATAAATCAGTCAGTTGGGCAAGTTAGTATTTGTTTAGATGATTACATCAAAACACTAGTTTATTTAAATAACCATTCATTTTACTTTTTAATTTAAAATTGGTAAAAACAGCACAAAATAAATTAGTAAAAATGATTTTTAACTACCCATACCTAACATCAACTACCAAAATATACAAAGAAACTAAATTAATGAATTTAAAACAATTATATTTACAATACTTGTTTATTTATTCGCATAGTTCTCGACAAAAAAATTCAGACAGATATTACATTTACAAAAATAAAAAATATAACCCAACGTAGCACTCGCCGAGCCAGTTTTATAGTATTACCTAAAATTAGAACCAACTATGGAAAATCAATGCTTACCTTTGAAGGAGCCCAACTGTACAACAAATTGCCACCAAACATTAAAAATGTACACTCATTTAATGCATTTAAAAATAAGCTAACGCAACACATTTTAGATATTTAACTAGAATGCATTAGGTGGGTAAATGCGTAAATGTTTAAACGACGAATTTGAACTTAATTTTATATCAATTCATTGTTCTCAAGTAAGTGACTTTATGTTTTTATTGAGAATAAAGATCTTTAAACCTAAACCTAAAAGCTTTTGACCTCATCATCATTTTTCATCATATAATTATTGAATCTATTGTATGCCTGTCTTCAACTACATTTTAGAATCTAGCTTTTGTGATTTAGGGCCTGTTTCTGAGGTGCCAGATAGATCTTATCCAACCCATAAAATATAACCTGACCAAATTTAAGAGTGACACAAGTTGCACTTGAGAAAAGTTGTAGATAATAATATAACATTTAATAAATATTTGAAAAGAATAGCTTTTTAGATCTTTTAATATTATTATACATTTTCTGTGTTCACATATGTGTTACAGTTAGTATTGGATAGATCTGGAGATCTGTATATTGTTTATTTTTGAAGATATTGTGATTGTAATGTGTTTTGTGCACTTAATAAATTAATTAAGTCAAATAAAGTAAGTGTCTAATATTTAAGTAGAATAAAAGCCAGGCTTTTTGTATACATTTATTTTTACAAATGAATCTGTAAATAAATCAACCAAAAATTAAATATGCCATACAATTTATTTCAGAGCAGACAAATGTTCATGCACATCTCTGGACACACTGGAAGGTGACATAGCAACTATTGGAGAGGATGGCAATGTCAACATTTTGAGTGGCAGGAGAGGAGAGGTGACCCTTACCATCAAAGCAGCGGACAGCTGCTCCCTGCATTCTGTGTGCTTTATTAAACACAATGAGGTAAGTGACCTTGCCTAACTAGTGAAGCACTCTGCTTAAGAGCCTGATGAATGTGACTACAGTACTATACAGTACTGTTACTTATTGAGTGATACCGTGTAATCCTAACCATTGTCATTGACTGTTGTCAAAAATTATTTTTTAATAGCAGATACATAGAGGTTCAATAACCTACTTTTAATTCTCTACTTTCTACACACATACTACTGTACCAGGTTTCTTTAGATTCTAACTAAACTAATGAAACCTAGTACAGTGGAATATCTCTAACTTGTATAGACCTAACGTTTAACGCGCGTATGGCCTGCGACGTAAGAAGGGAGCGGGGGTAGGTAACGGACTACTACGGCTACACACAGGGTCATTGAACCAAAGATTTATCTCGAGATAGACATTGTAGGCAAAGTAAAAAATATAATTGTAGTATCTATATTTTTAAAGAAAAAATTAACATTTTAAGAAAAAAATAATAACATTTTCAAAATTTTACCATTATTATTATTATTTTCTTTATTTATTCCTTAGCTTATGTTATATATTTTTAAATATGATTTATAAATAATACAAAAATACATTTAAAAATATAAAAACAGTGTCCCACCGACATCAGGTGCAGGGACCAAGCTGCCGATGGTTAGGGCTCCAGAGAGAGGAACCTCCTCACGATGCGTACCGTGTCCAAAAGTCCGTGTTGTTGATTTTTTTTGCAAAACAGGAAGAGCGATTCATCTTGGGATTAATCTTGGTAAACCGTTTACCTTGTGCGTTTATGTCCAAGCGTCCGTAACAAAAATACCAACCGTGCGCTGCGAGCACTGTCAGCGCACTGCCACGCTTGACTGACGTGAACTCTTTGCACCGCGCACCCCTCTCACCCACCCGGTAACATCTCGCCGCGCCCCCTTCTATTATATACGCGAGTACGCGAGTTAAACGGTCAGCCTATATCTCATTAGTGGTATTCTTGAGTAATTCAAAAAAATCTGTCATTCCCTTCTGCTGAACTCCTAAATATGCAGTAACTCGAAAACTTTGAACAACTTACTTGAACAAAATGTTGATTCTATTCATATTTATAATCTATAACACAAATTTCATAAAGTAGACTCCATTAGATGACTGCAGTCAAATATTTTGATATCTTACTTGGCAAAGTCCGAAATCTTGGCTATAAGATATCTTAATAATTTATATAGATAGTCTAAAAGTAGTATTTGGATAAGTTAGTGGATTCTAATGTATTTTTTGTGCCTTGTACATATGCAATGAATGACTAACAAAGTGATACAGCACAGCTGTCTGCCATAATTATGTCTGTTATATTTCTGTGAGTGTCTATTTAGTTGTTAATTAGAAACAACATAAGTACTAAATGGAAATTGAAGTCTTTTAAGTCTATGTGACGTATCAGTTTAATAGATATTATTGCAATAGTCTACAATAATTAAGAATGAAACTTATTTTTGTCCAAATTTCTATATATACTATACTTTTGTAAGTAGAATTTTTTGCAGTTTAATCTTTTATATCGTGAAAATTCATGAGACATTTGAATAACTGAGATTCTACTGTATCTTGATTTTGGAACGAAGTTCCTTATCGCGCGTTGCGAAAGGGGGCTAAACGGAAAAAATTGGGACGAAAAGAAACAAACAATAACACGATTACATACCCGTCATAGATGCTGTCCGCCCATAAACATCATCCAAATCGCACAAAATTCGTCCAGCTTTGTACTCCGCGAAACATCGCTGGAAAACTTTAAAATCACTTCCCGCGTGCCACTCCGATTTATTTTATTTATTTTTTAATCCATTCTACGTAGTTCAGTGTTAATTTATTGCAGTTTAACCAAAACAATAAAAATACAAAAGGAAAACCGTTCCACAACTCAATCTTGATGACAGCTGATTTACTTATGTTTGGTGAACTTTGGTGTTGCCAGACACATGATTAATGTTAGTTCCTCAAACATTCATGTCACGACTTTATAGAAAAACTGTAGATGTATACATACGTCTAATTGGAACTTCGGTGCTACATCATCAGACACACAGAGAAAAATGCGAACGCCGTGCGGCGTGCGAATTTGAATTGAGATTTGAATTTGAATCCCAAACATATGTTTCCTACTTCAGTTACCACAAGCCAATTATTACTAAAATTGATACTACTGATTAAGTTTATATTACATTTTAATTGTTAATAATAAAAAAATAATATTATAACTTAAAAAAAGTTTTTTTTTTATAACTTAGAAAAATAAAAATTTCTTTACTAATTAATCGAAAGGAACTTCGTTCCATCAGGGTGTCCCTTGACACCTCAGTAGTTTTTTTAACAATAGTTTGGTTTAGACACAAAAAAGTGTATTATAAGTTTCCATTTTGTGGAGTTTTCGCCAGCCATTGGACACCCAATCATCCAATATAGTTGCTTATTCTCTTATCTCTGTTCTTTCAGGCAATAACTGGCAATCTCAGGGGTCACATGAAGATCTGGGACTTACGATCAGCAGACAACAAGCCTGCAGCTTCATTCCTGCTTGCTGGCGATGAACTGGCAGCTACATGCATCATCCACCATCCAACACAGCCTCACATCATCCTAGCGGGCAGTGAATCAGGCTCCCTTGCTGTCTGGGACTTACGTATGAATGCATTCCCTACGTCTTTAGTTAATGCGCACACTGGCGGAGTGAGCGAAATGCAGTTCCATCCAGAAAATCCTCACAAACTCATCACATGTTCAGTATCAGGAGAATTATGGGATTGGAACATGGAGGCCATGACAAAAAGTTCGCAAGGGCCTGACAATCAGGTGACATGGATGCCGTTAGAGGATAAGGGTTCTATGATGGTGAATTCTCTGATGCCTCCCCTACATAAAGCGATAAACACTCTTCATTGTGACAAAGGCAGGGTACTTTGTGGTGCGGATAATGAAGCTGTTTATTTGATTAAGAATTTTAAGTATTGATTTTGCGAATTGAATTGAATTGAGCATTGAATTATTTTTTTACAATGTCAAGTATCCATGAAAAATGTGATATAAGTAAAGATTTCACAATTAGTCATTACAAATTCTTTAATTTACAGTAAACTGGTATTTTTATCAAGCCGTAAAACAGGCGCAAAATAACTTCAAAAAACCATCAATATTGCATTTTATGTGCCACTTTTTATAAACTTAAGTATTAAGGTTGGTAATGAAATAAAAACAATTTGTATAAGTAATATGCATTTTTATTAAATTCTGAAAATAGATACACTTATAGAATAAAATTACACATAATAATACACCAAGTCAGTCTTTGCATGCCTAGCATCGGTAAAATATGTTACAAAAACCGAAGTATATAATATTTACATGTTTTTAAAGTAATGTGTGAAGTAATATCATTTGAAGAAGACACCTTTCTACAAACATTTCTAAGCCTGATGGTAATAATCTACGAAATCCGGTGATAACATTCTTATGGCGCTTTGTAGACAAACTTACACATACCGCCTTCCAAAAATTAAGAAGAACAATTAAAGCGCCGGAGAACGCACGTGTCCCCAGTGAATTAAAACGTACGAGAACAAGAGAGACGGACAAAGAACATGGGGACATATTCCCACTGAAACGGAACAAAATGCTTTTAAGGACTACAATTCTGGGTACAGTATATTTTCAATTATACAAGTGGCACTCACTACTGTCAAATATCGGAGCCTATCTTTGGCTGCCTGTAAATGCCTTGGGCTACAGCAATAGCATCCTGTCGCGCTCACGCGGTACGACAATAAAAGTACTTTGTTCCTGTGATCTTGATCTATATTTACACCAATTTTTGTCAAGATCCATCAAACAAAAACATCTTTCCTCTTTATAATATTAGTGTAGATTACGTCGTATACATCTCCATGGCGAGCTATACGGTGTGGCCATTTCACTCATTGTAGAGTTCGGTTTGCATTTTATAATACCATCTGACTGCTGTATTTAACCGAAAAAGTTTATAGGTAACCAAAGGTTGACAGGCTGAATTTTTCGAAACCTGATCAATCTGGTAGGCATGCCCAGATTAATATTACACCCTCGTCAGGTAAGTATAGAAATTATTCTAGCGGATATTGTTACTACAATACTGTATTTTGCACAGAATCGATATAAAACACTAATTCAGACAAACTTACAGATCTTAACAATAGTAATAAATAAATTAAAAATCAGCTTGAGTAAATGATGTCCTTTTCATTTGTTCATAATCCAGTCACTAAATATTCTACTCTTATCTGCATGGATTCACGTATTGCCATTCATTCCAATTATATGTTTAGTATTTAATGAAAAAAAAAAAAAGGTTAGTTATATTTTGAAGGACATGGTATAAGGCTCAGCCTCTAAATTGGAATACATTCAATAATATCACTATAAATTAAGAATGGTTAAATATTTGGTATTCACATTCACATTTCTACACAATAATTGGAGTATAATTGTAGGTAAGTATATTATAATTATCACTCAACTAACATTGTTCAAGAATAAAATATAATAAACACAGCACAATTTGACTGAAATACGATTACATGTTCTTATTCAATATAATACTTATCGTGAGCACCTTTCAATGGGTTTCATACATTGGTCCATAATCTGCCACACTTCTTGGCCTTTCTAATCGTGATTTGAACCAGCTTCTCGGTGACCTATGACCCTGCGAGGTCAAGGTCAACCCTTGTTAATTCCAGCTATATACAAGAGTGGTGACAACCACCGTAGATGGTAGTTCAAGTGTGGTGGTTTCTCCTTTGGGGCGATGGTTTCCTATGGGCGGCGGTGAGGAGTGAGGCCGGCACTACCCATAGTTGTTCGCACCATCGCATGAGCGCCTCTGTGACGTGGCAGCTGTTGGCTGCTGTTGCTAGCTGAGTTTCAAGACTGTCTGTTTGCTTAATCAAGAGACTGGAAAAAAGAAAAAACAGATTTGTTATTTCAATACGATCGGCCAGGCCAAAAATGAGCAAAGATACTAACGAATACTTGAAAATCAAACAGCCCTCTTCCGATAGTGACAATAGTGGATCCCTCAAATAATCAGATAAAAATCGGCAAGATTGTTATTTTAAAAGTCTGGCAACTATGGCCTTTTAACTTGTTTACCTGGGTGGAAAGAGCGTGGGAGCAATGATCATGGCGACGTTGTGTTCGCTCATCTTGTTGGTGTCAGCCCGAGCGACGATCTCCCGCACCAGGCGCAGGAGCTCCCGTAGAGTGGCGCGCTGCTCGGCTGGCAGCAGGAGAACGAGCAGGTTCAGAGCTCGGCCTTGAGTGGTGCCACTGAGAGCTGGGAACAAAAGAAAGATGAATTTTAAGTTTACTAAACACCAGTAAAGAAGAGAACAGCTGAGATGGTGCCTAAAGCGAAGCAGGGCGGCAGGCTTATTACAGTTAAACGCGATGTCAATTCAATTTGATTCATGTGTCAATTTTAACCTTTTAAATTGACACATGAATCAATTAGATAAGAATTGCTTTCAATCCTTATAAGCCTGCGGATCAGTTATCAGATCCATTTTAGTAAAATCTACTTATGTACGCCCAGTTCAATCAACATTTCAGAAGCGTCTTGTGTCACCTGTATGAAATGATAAATCCATGAATAACCAAGATGTACTCACAATAAGTATGATAGAATAACCGCATGAGTTCTTGGGTGAGCGGCGGCTGGGGTAGAGCTCTCAGCAGCCTCTTGAATACAGCGCCGAGGTCGTGCGACGACGCTCGCGCTAAGGCCGCCTCTACCGCCGCGCGCTCCGTGTACCATTGCCGCTCGATCAGCTGGCATAGAGCTTCGATCTGAAGAAAAATCAATGTTTGGTTTGAATATCTAGATGTAACGAAGTCAGTAAATGACTGTTAGTATGTAACTTAACATACCTACTGTTATATTAAGTCACAAAATGCAAGTAATGTATTGAACAACTGAAGTGACGGTCGTAGTATGCATCCCTGTGGAACCCCAACAGTCAGCGAAATAAAATTCTAGCTTTCTGACGAAAATTTGTACAATACATATTCAATAGACCTTAAGCTAAGACTCAGGATCCGTTTGAGCCGACCTACAGTCCAGAGGAACATGATTTATGAAGAACAGAAATTAAGCTAAGGTATCAAAAGCATATCCTGTTTCATCAGGCTCAAAATTTGATGAAATTTTACCTTTTGTTTATTTCCGGGCACCCTGAGCAGTCCCTCATCGTTGGTCCGCTCCTGCAGCGCGCTGGAGAGTGCCCGGACAACGCTAGGGGCGCAGCTCCATGTCTCCTCCCAGATGATCATGTCCTTGCGCACCAGCGTCTCCAGAGATATGCCGAATACCAAGCCCTCTGGAAGATTTATATTATTTCTTTGTAGAGACAAATTTTTTTATTCAAAATTACAGTGGCATTTTGTGCTCTAATAACATTCTGCCTTTATTTTTTTGATGCACTTGCAATATATTTCTAAATATTTGAGAAGCTTTTCTAGATAAAAAATCTATTATAATGTGCTAAAGTATCTGTTGATAAATGAAAACATAGAATTTACAACCTATATTTTATATTATTGTAATTAGTATTATCATATTTAGTATTTATTTGATATATTATGATTTATTTTTTATATCATTTTTTGAAATGTTTTGACGTGTTCAAGCGCCTCCTGGGGCCTATGAAAATAAATGATTTGAATTTGAATTTGAATTTATTAAATAGTAAAAATATATCGGAAACAAATTGACATGTCACGGAGTCGGACAGAGAGAGAGAGAGACAGAGACAAATATAAAAATATAAGAAGAAAACATCAAGAAGGTGCGTTCATACTCCAACAGTATCCTCACTAGCAAAAATTGCTATGCTTACTATCAATTTACGAGCAGGCATTAAACAAGGCATAACAAGCTATGATTGTTTGTCCTATCTACACTAGTAAGCCTTAACTCTAATGCTGGCATCCACTTCTTCATTTTAGAACATCGAATTACTTTCTTACCTTCTTTCCTTTTCTTCTTGGGAGTTTTCCTCTTCTGGAAGGGCAGCGAGTAACGGTCGAAGAGCGCCGTGAGCTCGAGCCACAGTAGCGGCGGCAGGCGCTTCAGCTGCGGCTCACCGATGCTCTCGATGTCTACCGTGCTGTCTTCTTCAGGCCAGTCCTGAAGATTTAGATGGAAGAAAGATTAGTGAGTGTACTTTTATAAATCCAACGGGAGTTAAGGCGAATCATTTCCATTTATATTTCTTGCTTGACATTTCGGCTGCGTTAACCCGGCTGTGGTCATGAGCCTGCTTTTAATTACGTAAATCAGTAGCTATCTTTGATCAACTGTGTTATATGATTTAAAGAGCCATCATTAAATTTATCAGGATACGCACCTCTTCGTGATCCATCATCTGTCTGTCGAGATTGAACTTGTGTTCGAAGCTGAGTGGCTGCTGCGGTGACGTCGCACTCTTTGCACGGGACACCGGTGCGTGCTTGTTGTTGCTGAAAACGTAATTCATCAAACATTAATTGAAATGCTGCAGCAAGATTAATTTATTCCAGGGTAAAATTTCTTCAGAACACTAGTAGTAGTAATTCATACCTAGTATGGACATTCTTTCTTCTAGAGTGATAGTCGCATCGTTACCAGTTTAAAGGCATGACTTATAAGTTGATGGAACTTTTAAGAGACTGATTGCAGATTATGCTGATAATATTTGTCGGACACAAAGGAGCCTCAGAGTGTTCAGCCACAAAAGGTTTAAGAAATGATGTAGGAATATCTACTTACATGAATGGATCGTTGTTCTTGAGTATGGATCCATTGATTCGTTCTTTTCCTATCCTCGGTCCTTGAACTGTACCGTATCTTTGGTAACCTAGGAGTTCGATTCCCTCTGCAAAATTAAAGCAAATTTTAGTTTTGACTGTTTTTAATTGAGCACCTATATTATATCCGACTGTTAAATGAAGATCATGAGAGTTGGATAGATCAGAATCCAATGAGTAAAAGCAACTTTGTTTCCATCCATGTAGCATTCTGATAAAACGGACATCGATGTGGTGTATCTTGTTAAATACTTAGCAGCTTGCCAGCAGGCAAGTTGGGCTATGCTATAACTAGACTATTGCGATTCAGTCCGGGTATTACTGTTAAGTACTGTTATGGAGGAATGAGACGATATTTACCAGTATTAGTCGCGATATCAGCCCAGTGCAGATCGTTGGGCTTGAACAGCTCGTGCATGGGCAGCGGCGGGGAGTGCGGGCTGGCGGAGGCGGGGGGTGAATGCCGGGCGCGGCGCCCCGCCGGCGCTGACGGCGTGCGGGCCAGGGGCGTATGCGTGCCCACGGGCGGGTAACTGTCGCTGGAGGAAAAATAAGTCCATGAATACATGCTACATAAGGAAAAACTGCGCAGGGGTGAAGAGGTAAGTATGGCAACATCTTGCCTAGTGCCGAAATGGACCTAGCTCCGAGACGTCGTAATTCACATGTCATTCACAGTTATGCAACGTCTGGTCATGCTGCAAGTGATGAGTGAAGTTTATCCGTTTCGTCTCGCTAATGCGGGCACTTTCGACATTAACCCGCCTCTGATCACACAAAATGATTTCTAGTCTATCTATAGTAGAGCAATCAATCGTTTAGCGATAGGCATTTGTACGTTATTGTTTTAAGAAGAGATTTCTTTTAGGTTTATTTACGAACTATGATGTGCAAATAAAGTTTTGTCAGTCTCATTTATCTAGTTAGCATTAGTGTGTTCTCCAAGCTCAATAGTAGGTTATAGGTTATCGAAGATGTTACAAAGGTACTCACACGAAGTCCGGCGGCGTTGCTGCATCGGCCCATTCGGCCGGCGGGCTGCCGGAGCCACCGCTGGGCAGAGAATCCAATGAGTCGGGAGTCGCGCTGCGCGACCGCGGTTCACTACCACTTGAGTTCTATAACAATACAGAAAATACCGTTACTAAAGCAATCATAGGAAATAATTAAAGATAAGATGACCATTATTATTTCAAAAGCTTTATATTTAAAAATTGTCATATAAAGAGAGGGTATCCAAACAATGTCGCAACAATGCGTGTATTCAAAGCATGACATACACGAAACGGGTATATGTATAAATAGTTTAAGATTCATCGTCTCGCTTGTTTTTGATCAGATATATTCGAAACATTTAATACTTTCCTCTGCAATACCACTCAACTTAAAAAAATCACTAGTTATGGACATCTCTTCAATTACATAATGCTTTCTGAGAATGCGTTTTGGTCAAGATCTCTCTAAAAATTTAATCTGTAAACGTTTACAGATTAAATTTTTAGAGAGATCTTGTGAGATGAATCTTACAACTATTTATAAATATACCCGCTTCGTTCACAATAAAACAAATATCAAAATTTATAGGGCATGTAAAAGAGCTTTAATTCTTAGTCCCTTTCATCAAGCCCCTCGATCTATCATTGCCACTAAACTAACAAACCTGGCCAAGTGCGAGTCGGACTGGCGCACGAAAGATTCCGTACCAATACCTATAAAAACGGCAATACAATCATGTATTCTTAAATATTCATTTAATTTTAATTTAATTATTTATTTTAAAGTAAATATAATACTTAATATTTCGTGAATATTTCAAGCGTTGACCTGTTACCGTTATCAATATCGAGCAAAAATAAAACCACGTTTATTGTATGGGAGCCTCGTAATATTAATTTTATTTGGTTTTTAGTATTTGTTGTTACAGCGGCAACATTGTTACATCATTTGTCTAACGGTTCATGAGACCTGGTAGCAGACGGACAGCGAAGACTCAGTTGGGTTTCGATTCTACCCTTTGAGTACAGAACCCTAATAAAAAAAAGACTGACTAACGAGGGCCATCCGTCCTCGGCTAATTTAGGCCCATGATAGAAATATATTTTTGTTTAAAATAGCATGTGGTTTTAAGGGGACTTAACTAGGCACTTAACATGGCGTTGTTGATTTAGTTAACTATCAAAACATGATAAGTCCATAAGTCTGCCAAATGCATGTTAACTTCCTACTAGAATAATTTAAATATTGTTTTTTTAAGTAGCTGTTCCATCAAACCCATGAATACAATCGCTAAAGGAAACCACTCTTTTTCTGTAGGTCTTTTCCGGGCTTAAAAACCGACGTATCCTCTACCGTATGTAAAGAGCCACTAAGTTTTGCACTCAGGCATAAAAGGTCTATTTTTCCTCAATACCAAGTGGTTGTCAATCAATCTGATAATTTTAGACAAACGTTCAGTCATACTTATCGCAGATGAATGACTAATCGAACTCGGAACTAACTCTCAACAGTTGCTGTCAACAAGCGATCACAACATATAATCATATTCAATTAATTGTGGAAGCCAAGCTCGTCTATGACCGGTTTTTTGCGTGTAGAAAGCACGTGGCTGCATTGTCGTGAGAAACCACAGGTGCGCCTTAATGCCTCAATTCTTTTGAGAAAATACTACTTGTAAAGTACAGCTTTGCGTGTAAACGTGTACGTTAAATGGTCACAATCGTCTGTAGTGACTCAGTAAGTGTTACAGATTGTATCAGTCTTCATTTCTAGTGTTTTGGTATTTTTTTTCAAAATTATACGTCCTTTGTTAAATCATTCTAAATGTACATCAGTCGAAGTATCGTGAAGTGAAAGACAACAGGAAATTATTGTAACTTTCAAAAAAGACAAACAAAAAAAAAGACTATTCTACTACGTTTGGTCAAGTCAGGATGAATTCAAAAGTGAGAGTATAATAATTAGAAAATTACTTAGCTTTTTTTTTTCTTTAGCTACAGGTGCTCGAAACAAATTGATTTAGTGAATAATTCGAAATCTATAGAGAAAAGAAAGTGTTTGTATTTCGGTAAATGCATTGCGGTAAGAAAATGCTAGGCTAATTGACTGTGACGCATTAAACCGAGCTGAATCGAATAAAATATTCGTTCTATCGATAATGCATGCACATAGGCGATTTGGCCGAGAGTATTTAATTAGACTCATTTTTAAAAGTGCAAAGAGCGTTCTTTGCAAAGAATAGTTAATTTGTTTGGCTTAGATTGAATTTGTGGCAAAAGAGGCTCTTCAAGTATTCACCGTACTTACTTGGGATGAACATGCGATAAATTTCCTAAATAAATAAAAAATCTCTTTAAAGCAGAATCATTTCTTTGAAAGTCAAGTTAGCCCAATAAATCAAACTATGAGAAAAGTTAACGACAGCGTTAAAAAAAATCTTAACAGTTGATAGTCATGTTCTGTTTTTGCATCGTTTTGTACCGCCTCTGTGACATGACAAAAGAGATGAACTGTGTGAATTGTGGATTGTTTAGCAATTACAGCCGGTTGCCAGCGATCACAATCGCTATTGATGCGAAATTATTGGATGCACAACTTTTTACCACAATTTTCACTGCCGCAGCAATTTCTTCTCGCGATATTTTCTTGATAATTTGTTATGTCTTTAATAAATGGTTTACTTACGGTATTTGTGGGATATTTTATGTTATATTTTTGTGCCACTGATATTTGGCTACATCAAAAGATTCAACTTAATAACTAGTGTATTTCCCACATCCCAAAAGTGGGTTACACTTAATCACATTCCCATCTTATTTAATTACGCAAATGTCATCCATAAAGTTGCTTATAATCTATGTCACCAGATGGCGTAAGAACTAAAAAGGTTGGTTCCCAGGCCTCAGTCCGTCATTGTCCCTAGCCTTAAATTTAAAACTAAAACGTAATTTTAAAAAGAGAAACGGTATTACGTGTCGTTCATTTGTCCCCGCACACACACTCACACAGTTACACAATACATAGAGAAAGCTTATAGATTAATGACTCGGTCGTTTTTAGAAGAATTTCAATGTAATTCTGCTTATTAATGATTACTTTGTCATTATGTAATTATTATACAATTCGTTTTTCTAATCCCATTGACATTTTATTGCTGATTCACGTTTAGATACGATTGTTAGATCTCATTTTTTTCGATCGATTTAATTTTTTGGCAATAATCGTAAGAAAATATGATTTTGTTACATTTATTAGTGGAGGATAAGTATCTGTTTTACAGTATTTTAAATTAAGAGATTTAACTAACAAGGAATTAAAAGAAATTTAAACAATTCAATAATCTCAGGTTATTAAGATATAACTATCGAACCAACCAAACATGGCTGTACGGAACAAGAACAAGAAGAGAGCTTAGAAACCCTACGATTTCTTTATCAATAATGCATCTGCACGCATCCATTACCACGACCCATAGCAACGGTTGTGAGTTGCTGACACACATACCCACTACTGGATAAGGGACTTCCGACATCCGCTAGACGGCGTACTTGCTGTGACGGCCGGGTGATACGAGATAGCTCATCGGAAACTTTAATTAAGGTTGTATACGAGTGTGATGCTATGCCGTGGTCGCACTGCATAGAATCACACATATACGATGGTTTTTAAGCGTTTATTGACAGCTGATAGGCAGCCGTATCAGGTTGTTGTGGATTATTCAATTATTAACTGAGTCGGAATATAAAAGTACCTACATACTTACGTAGTAATTAGCATATCTAATCATATCTATCAATAAAATATTCACTACCCAAACCTACAAAGATATAGTAATACGGTAATCTCTACCAAATTTTGCTATAGGGTATAATACAAAGTAAAAAATAAAAACAACACAAATGCAAACTTAGTTAGTAGGAGTAAAGCCTATACGTAACACCATAGTAATGAACTCTTAACTACAATACCTCTTCCAACTAGGGAATTGACCCCTTTATCGTCTATCTTCAGAGTAATCAGTCGCGAATCGAGAATCAGACTGGACATAAATTGAAAAGGAATCCAAGTCTATTTACGGATATCTCCAATCTGTCAAGTGAGCTAATCTAGCAAATGCATTAGCGATCTAAGGGTGAACGACTCCGCATTCCTCAAGGCACTGCATTTAATCTAAGCAAGCAGTTCCTTGAAAATAACTGTTGGACAAACAAACGGACACGTAGAATAACAATATCATATTAGAGGTGACGAGAATTAGAATCAGTTTGTTAGAAATGTTAGATGGCATCGTACATGCTAGTTTGGTTTAAATATATGGATGGTGGTGATTAATAGTTATTATAATAATACATTTTTTTTAAATAACTTTTCTACTTATGAAATACGGGTGTTATTCACGTAATGTTGGTCTATTTAGTCGACCGCGGTTTCACCTATACTTTTAGGCATCTTCAAGAGAGTGCGATACGTCGCGCCTGAGTCGCAGCCGGTCTTGCAATTACGTGAGTAACCCCCGCATTTCATAATTAGAATAATGTTACAAACTCACTCACAGTTTTAATAAAAAAACTTATCTACTGCTGGGCGCAGAGATCGTCTCTTGATGATTAGGAGGATCAGTTTGACTACTCGATGACCAAGTGGCGGGCTGTCAGATGCAGATTTCCTCACGATGTTTTTCTTCACTGATAGTAATAATCAAAAACGAACGCCCACATTTTAATGAGTCTTATTAATAAATCAAGCGTTTTCGTTCTTCAAATGAGGGTAATAAAATCGATTACATCATAAGAAAATAACGCGACGTAACGTTGCCATTTCATTTTGGAACATCAACATTTTAAGTGGCGACATAACGTCAAAGTAAAATTCCATTATTTGACGAGGAAGTTAAAAGCGACAACATATTTTGCTGCTCAAAATAACACTAGTAGGCATCCGTCACCGTCGGCCTAAACGACCTTAGGGCCGGTATTAGGAAGAAGATAAAACACAACTAGCTATATATCTCACGTAGTTAAAACAACAAGGAATCAATCGTCGATACTTTCAAGACCTTCGCACGCAAACCGGAATAGTACAACAATCAATTATAATATAACCACTTTGCAATAAGCGTCAATTTAACTAAACTAACAATATTATAATGCGAACGTGTCTAGTCATAAAGTATAAAGTGTCTAGTCCTGATTAGCCCTAACCACATGGGACCTGAACAAACGTTCCTGGATAGTAAATAAATAGTCGTGATGCTATGTTATGTTACGATTGTTACGTCCTGATAGAGGAATCGATCGAGCAAAAATTCTGGGAAAACAGCGATTATTATTGCGATATAGGATAAAGGAAGTCCAAAGGAAGTTGTAAATTTACTAAATACGCATGAAAGAGTAAATGTTGATAGAAAATATTCAAATGCATGGGCATATCCATGCTGGAAATGGTAATCATTTGCATTATAATGTAATACTTGCATTTTACTTCAGACGACGGTGATTTTTCAGCAATGAAAAATGATACAATAAGCACAATACACTTTCAGATTTGAATGTAAATAAATAATAGTATGTTGGCCATTCGGCCCAGAATTACCTTGAAATGGCAACGATAAAAAATTGAAAACAATAAATGCTTCCTGCACGCTCGTTAATATAGAGACTAAAAAAAATCGTGAATTAACGCACGTAACGCGTCAAACAATCAGCGTAAAATATTGTTGATTTTTTTGTAGTTTGAACTTGTATTTGGAATTACGCAGCGCGTAATTTTATATCGGTGTGAAGTTATTATAATAAAGTGTTACGTTAATTGCGTGTTGTGTGACGTGCACGCTTGTGTTAACGTAGTAGTCATGTTTATAGTAGCAATCCAACGTAAGAAATAACACGTAAATTTTTTTTCGATTTGATTTTATATTTTAAAGATTGCTCCGCTAATGAATCTAGGTGGATACATTTGGGCTGAAATTAACGAATCATGTTTAAAATCATCATGGTATTTTTCATTCTCTTTGGGCTGGCTATCGTAAAAACAGGGAAAACAGTGGTATAATACGGGACGAAGAACTTAAATATACAGACATAACCAATGTTCTGCAATTAGTCTAAATAAGATAACTAATATGAATGATATGGTGCGCATCGATATTACGCATAAGTGTGCTCTACTTTCGTTTTGTTTATTGATCTCTATCTATCACTCGAGTATCTAAATAGCACATAATATTACGGTTATCTAGTTTAAATAGACGATTTCGTTCTAGAAAACAGCCATGCGTATAATTATATATTTTCATATCAAACAACGACACATAGCCCGAATAGATAAAAAAACTCTTCAAAAATTTCAATATCATATAATTTTATTTCATCATAGTAGCTGTTAAGTATTGATATTGGAGATAAAACTGTTTGTTTACGGATTTATATTACGACTGCTAACGGACAAATCTTATTCTTCGATAATCTTATCTTTAGCGACTGTCATATTTATCTATGGGCATTTTAAGACCGCTCGACCATTCTGTAATATTCAGTATGGTAACTAAGGTAGGTATGTGACGTATTTCAGAATGAGTAGCATTTATTTTTATCTTATTTTGCATCTCACGTATTTACTATCTGATTCTCTTTGATTGATGATTTGAAGACAACAAACAGAAACATCCTAAAGGGGTATTCTAAAGATGACAATAGATATCGCATTGATGTAAAACTACAAAGTTTTCTTATAGTGTTGTACATAATGAGAAAAACAGAACACTTATCGTAAATCAACACGGTTTCGTTTTATCTCGGATAGCATGCTGTTATCCCCAAAAAAATAACTCTTAAACTGAAACTTGGTATAGCTGTAATAGGCAGACATAGACGCTGATCTGATCAACGAATCCTATCCAGAAGACAAAAAGGAAAGAAGTACCGAAAACAAAAATGGTGTTGTTAAAATGCAGCTCCTAACAGAATAGTTTCACAATACGCACTTAAATTTAACCTTAAAGTTAGAAAGTCAAAATTCTTTAACTTTCAGTCAGCAAGGCCGCTGAAGAATGAATTACCAGAGCCTCGATGTAGGTCCTGACGAGAGCCAATCCCTTGCAGTTCACCACTTTCTCACACACCTTCAGTCTCACAGTATCACAAATCATGTTGTCCGCGGGCGATTCCCGCCGAGCCTTCCACACACTACACTTCAGGACTGCCTTGTAAGGCACTGCATTTGGAAACCGACGGATGCAACGCAACGCGTCCGCAGTACAACACTAAGGCTTGGGTAATTACTGTATTACGCTAGATCATTTTGCGTAATTTTCTCTATATTATTATGTTGACGTAATTTATTAAATTTAGTTTTCACACGTTCTTATCGATTTCACTTGTTTGAAGAAGCTAATCAGTATTGTCACAGTGAATTGTTTAATAACTGTTACAATCTAATTTTTGATGGAAGTTTGAGATAGAGAAATTTTATTCTGTCACGCGGTCACGGCAAACTTAGTAATGTACATCTACACAAAACAATTCAATCTAAATAAAACATACCGACATTTAAACGAAAGCACATGTCACACACATTTTAACTTTTGACCAAAACAAATCAGTGAATCGGCTCACAAATAACGAAACGTCACTCAAACTCGGTAAGGTTGCAACTAAACAGGTTGGTCCCTTAGAACCTTAATTGCCTGCTTATCTAACGAGCTAGTTATCTGTCCCTAATACTCGCTGGTCAGACGACAGCTCTGACATATTTGAATGCGTACGTCATTAGAGAGCCTCTATAGAGGTACATGGAGTGACGTGAATGGCCCAGCTGATGGGTATCAGCTGAGTGGTTCGCTAAACGCTTGGTTGATGGTCTCTTTATTTGGTCATCTGTCAATTTGGTTAGAGATATTAAAATGGTGCAATTCACTTACTACTTAGTCACAATAGCGGTTGCACAGTGAGTGGTTTTGTGATCTGATGGTGATCTGAGATCTCACACGCTGCAAGATAGTTTTTAGTTTATAGACGGTGCAAAAGAGTAATTCTTCACTTATTTATTTATCAGTCGCAGATATTTTTGGAATCCGTCACTTTTGTACAAACGACAAAATATGAGTGCGTAAGATAACGAAACCAAGACATAAGCTGGTTTGGCATTGGTGCGTTCAACGGCCTAATGGTCTAATAGTTTCTCTTTAAATAGATAAGTACTTAATAGCTTCTGAGTAAGAATTGCATGCTTTAAATGCGTGATTCAGTGGAGCGAATATCTCCTGAGATTTTTTCGGCGAAATTTCGGCACGCGAAAAAAATTGACACGAATTTTTTTGCTGACATTACTGATTTGTTGCAAATTGCTGGGATACCTGCGGTGAGATCTTAATGACGGGGTCCATGTTACTTTAAATTACACGATAATTGAACTAAAAATGTAAAAGTTTTGTCTTTAAAAAGGCTATGAAGCTAGCTTAACAACACTTATAATAGTTTGTAATTGATTAATAGTGACTTGAAACAGTAATCAATCACTGGGACTGACAGTTAATAAAATGTGTCATATCTTACATCCTTATCGTCCAAATATCCAGTCTGTTGCTACGAGCAAACCAAGAAAAATGCACTTAATGACCAAAACAACAATAAAAACTAGATAATTCTGGCATCTTATCTAATCTCTAAACTGCAAAGCTCTAGGATCATGCCTAGAGCTCCATACTCTAATACGGTACTCCATCCAATAGAACGATCAGTTCAGTGTGGAGGAATTTTCATTTGTTTTTCATCGAGCCTCACGCCATTACAACACTTTAATTTTTACTTATTTTGGAGTAAAACTATCGATTAAAACCGAATGTGAGTACTGAGCTTTAGAGTTCCAGAAACATTATCTTACTTTGTAACTTTACTCCTCTCTCACCGCATGACTTGATTAATCGGTTTCGATTAAGTGATGTGTGGTGAATGGTGAATGGTGGACTGCACCTGCCACTTGCCACCGCAAACACCACGTGATCACATTTACCGTCTCGATTAACCTACTACTGTCTAATGAGACATACGTCATAAGGTTAACCACGAGTGATCAGAATAGGACTAGAAAGTACTTTAAAGATGGAGAGAAAACAATCAGTGTTAAAAAGAGATATCACGTCTTTGTGTTGTAATCAATAGTTGATGTAAATATATCTAAGCTGAAAATTTCAATGATAGTCCCCACTCTCAGAATTCTCTAATTGGTCGGGTTAAATGAATGAGTCAACAAGATCCCTTGCAATCAAAACATCAGCAATGCAATCTTTTAATCCAAGGAACACCTCACGAGGCAATAATTCAAACGAAACTTAAAAAGCACTTGTTAAGTTTCACAAAGATGGAAAATGACGAACATGTAAGTGTACCAGTCAAATTAACAACTACGTTCTACGGTCTATTTTGAAGTCATTTAGCATGATCTAAATTAAATATGAAATTACCTCAAGAACACAGTTTATTACTGCCTAACATTAGCGCGAGCAATAAGATGCTGGCCTACTGTATTATCTTTCTGCACTACGTCAATAGTTTTCTCAAGTTTCAAATGACAGTTTTCTCGAGAACGAGTTCAGTGGAGTGGTCGTTAAAAATGTTTTAAGTCATGATTGAAGTCATTGAGGCAGATTGGTTCTTAGTGTTTGTGATTGTCGAGTCATTGGTGGTCTCTTTACCGCTGAGTTGACATTGTATTATTAGAAATGGGATTAAATGCGTTTCAAATGTATCTCGTGACTTAGTTAGTACTTTATTTAGTCTGCCTGCCTCTCCTCTAAAGTTGAAGTAATAGAAATATTTTTAACATAAAATTGGATAATGCTGAAAACAGTTTTTGATGGGCTCAATAAAGTAAGTATTGTCGCGTCGTTTAAAATTAAGAGTTCGATTATAAAGGCAGGAGCTACGTACAATACTTCGGCAATGCATAATAAATAACCACTTCAAGAAAACATTTATTTAAATAAATAAATAAATAAATATTTCACAACTCACACACAACGCCATCTAGTCCCAAACTAAGCAGAGCTTGTACTATGGGTACTAGAATAACTGATACTAATACATATATACTTTTCTTTTGTAAATACATACATATTATACATAGAAACACCCAGACTAAGACAAACCCCCATAGTCATGCACACAAAGATTTGTCTTAAGTGGGAATCGAACCCACGACCTCGGCGTCGCAGGCAGGTACACTACCCACTCCACCATCCGGTCGTCAAATTAAAAAAAGCATTGTATCAATTTTAACGATACATACCAAAATTAAATGCAGATGAAACTTATACCCTACGTGTATTTCCGTTAAGAAGTTTATCTTTTGTGATAGAAATGAATCTGATTCTTTGATTCATTCAATTCGCGGAAATTTTTTAACTTTAACTTTTAGTTTGTTTTTGTTACACACATCTGTCTGATTCACAAGGTGCTCGAACTTTTTTAAATATACCGATGCTCTTTGTCTTTCGTTGTTCAAAACACAATTGTTTTTAACTTTGATTATTTTTATAGCATTTAGCTATGCTTAGCAAATTATACTAAGAAAAAGTTCAAATCCTGCTGGTCCCATATCTTTTTCAACTGTTTCTTAGTACAATTGTTTTTATATGTAGTCGGGTCTTTCATTTTAACAGTAAATTAGTATTTTCTTTTTGTTTAATGTGTAATTAAATAATCATCTCTACAGTCTCATAATAAAAATCTTAAAGAATAAAATGACAAGTCTTTTTAATTTGCCAACATTGGAATAAAAAAAAGGAACTCAAAGTTAATCTATTTGTATTCATTTATCATTTTAAAAAAAGCGTACATAGAAACACACCAGTATCGCCATCTATTAAACATTATCTGAACTAATGATGTGTTCGTGCCAAGTACATTAATAATGAATTAATTAATATACGATTGATTGTATCTGTTTTATCGTAACGAGCGGTAAAGCGATAATGAGAGTTATTCAATATGGTAATGGATGAGCTAATACAATGAAATGGAAGCGCATCTTCTTCTTCATCTCTGATGGTTTTGATATGCTAAGTCTGTCAATAAATTGACAGTGTACTTCAAATCTTTAGAAAATAATTAACAAGTAAATTGATGAAAAAGGTACTGTTTGATACAATATCTAAACATTACCTTTACTTAGTAAGTCAATTAGGTAGGTACTAACGCGTTAAATGAAATGAGTTTTCTGAGACGTGTTTTTTCAACTTGCAAAAGAGCACGTGTAGACGATATGATCCTTGGACTTTGGATCCTTGGCAAAAAATAAAAAGCCACACAGCACAATATCACCACTGTCGCATTAAAATCACAGTTAATCTCACCGTCACAGAGTATATTATTGTATGTTTATTAGACACTTCGTAACCACGTTTACACTTCCAGAATCCCATCTTGATGCAATCCAACTCAGATACTGAGATCTGCAGTGACTTGTTGTAAGAGTGTCTTTAAATAGTTAGGTACATCACATAAAAATAAATGGTCTAATTTCCTTCAAATACCAAGTTCTTCCTGTTTTGTCATCTTTGGAAAAACGTGGCTTCGGGAATCCCAGCAAGTGAAAATAGCAAAGATTTCATTCGTTGGGCAACCGATTGACATTAATGCGCTAGCCAAAAAATGGTTGCATCATTTTTATTGGTTCAACCAATACATTTTTCTTTGATGAGGTAAATCATTGTGTCGCGAATTATAATTCCTCTACAGTCACAGGAAATAATTAGGTAACCCGTCATAACATTCCGTAGGTTAAAAAGTAAAACTACACAAAAATGTAGGTAAATGGAATTACTTTATGGTCAAAGTCCGGCACTACAGCAGTATTATCGTGCAAGAATACAACTGAATATAAACTAATTCAAATTAAGACAGCTGACCAGAAAAGAAACCGTCTGTGATATCGTCATAAAATGTTGTTCACTGACCTCCAAATCCCTAAAAACGTCCCTGATATCTGGTTTCCTCGCTCTGGAGGCGGCTCGTTTCCTCCTCACAGTTCTGTTGAGTCTCCGGACCCTCCTGCGGACGGCCGCGGCCTGTTCTCTTGGCAAAGGCCTCACGGCCTCACCCAGCTGGGCCTCGGTAACCTCCAGCCCGGCCTGGAATGGCGCTGCCAAAGAACCGAGCCCTGCTGCCTGAAGCCATTCTGTTTCCAATTCGCCTTCTGTGGACAAAAAGAGAAATAGATTAAGATGGGGCTTTTGCGATCAAACTCTAAGGCGCGTTTGTAAGTTTATTCTCAATTATAAATTATGTAATATTAGAATTATGTAGTTGAATGTTATCTACTCCACACGTATTAATTAGCCTGTAATTATCCTGAAGAATTAAGTTACTCCACATGGGAGTAACTTAATCCTTCTTTCATTAGTGTTATTAAAACAAGGTCCTTCGGTCCTTGTACGGAAATTAAACCTCAAGTATTAAATGGTTTGTAATTTTCATCCAAAATTACCTCACTTTTAAAGCTGATTTTAATGTATGTTTAAAAAGAAACAGTATTTACAATAATAAGCATAATTTTGTGTTCGTTCATAAAAATATGCTCATCATCGCATTCGTCTTATTTCAATGTAATTTTTGTAACATGCAAATGTGACCAAAAAACTGGTAAAGACGTAAGTATGTTTATCCTCAGAAACAATTTACAATCTGTTGGTAACTTTTTGTTCATACAACAATCTTCCGCGATTTTTTGTTCGCGTTCAAACCGAGACATGAACCGTAAAGCTGATACCAATGTGTGTACATACATGTACAATGAATAACAATAGTATAGTTTTTAATAATTTGAATACAGAGAAACCAAAACCTGAGCCGATAGTGGTAAATAGTGGAGTTGCCCTTTTCTCAAATGTCACTTTACGAATGACTGAAAAAGATCAATGGTATGTATTTATATCTTTCAACGGAAGATAAAGGATAAAGACAAATTTCTGACATAACTACGTTTGGTAAAAATTAAAAGAGTTAAGTTTTATGATAAAAGCTCTGTGAAAGAACGGCGCTGTAAAAATGATTTGACTTTAAATGTAATTTTCTTGAATGATTTCGTATAAGCGCCACCTTTCGTATACCTGCAAAAAATTATGGCATAGATATTTAACAGTTATCCAAAGATTACAGCTTAGAAACTGATGGACGAATTCCATTATGACATCTCCAAAAAATAACATTAAACGATAGACAGTAATTGGTACAAAGTTCAATAAACCCTCAGAACTTTACTGTACAGTAAAAACTGCAGGTTGGCAATATCATACGATCATTGTCGAGGACTGTACACCTTTTTTCAAAGACGAACTTTAACTCAAGGTCGATCGACCTGGCTGCAAGGTCAAAGAACTTATTTGCACGCACAGACTACTTAGCTGAATTTTATAATAGCAACACCGTGATCTCCGATTTCAGGGTTGCTGTATTTAACAATAGGAAGCGCTGTATCGTATTGCCAGTGCACGATTTAAAAAAGAAGCTTGTGATAAAATACTTACTGATTCAATTAACTGAAATAAGGAAATTATTTTCTTTTATTAGTAAATTAGTCTTAAATACTGATGACGGTAAATTTAAAGTAATTTTATTTGATATAATAGAATGTAGGTCGAAAATACATTTATTACCTTACTGTCTTTAAAACTGCACCAACTATCTACATCTCTGCATCATTTCAGAGATGTAGATAGTTGACAAAAGTTGACTGGTAGAAAATACTTTCAGTGTTAAGTCCGCCTTTGTATATTTTGGTGCATTAAATTTAAATAAATAAAATAAGTAAATAAGTTACCAGTCGAAATATTTTCCTCTTTCATAGTATTTTACATAGATTTCAGCAAAACTTCACTTTCTACCTTAAAGGAAACTTTACCTTGGCATTAGATGATCATGTATTTACTCGTTTTGCTTTATATTACTGTGTTTATATTAGGCTGGTAATTGAATTGACCAGTCATTAAACATAATTTTAGTAATCTCGAAAGGGGTCGCTAATGAATGCATTTGCGACATGACAGGATGCTTACATTTTGCACGCGTGGAACTAAATATAGTCTGTCTGTCTGTCCTGAGTCACTGGTAAACGCCATTAAGCAAAAAGCACACTGGCTATATTTTATTATCCATCTCCACCAAGATAAATAATTTTCTAGTCTTAATTTTGGCTCAGTTTCCTACAAGGAAAGTGCTATCTAACGTAAAGTGTAAATTCGTTTTTTTTACGATAAACAATTGCCATCTTAATATGAAAGCACAAAAGCACCTTATACATATATACCTATTTTTGGTGTAATTACCAATTACACATACAAAACAAACACCAAAACAGAAAACACAGGACCTGTCAGCATTCGCTCGCGATTCGATTTCGTAACGCGCAGAGTGTGCGCAGATCTTTACCTAAATGCTTTTTG
Source organism: Hypena proboscidalis (assembly GCA_905147285.1). Classification (NCBI taxonomy): domain Eukaryota; kingdom Metazoa; phylum Arthropoda; class Insecta; order Lepidoptera; family Erebidae; genus Hypena; species Hypena proboscidalis. Next base: position 1,991,291 of record LR990127.1, read on the forward strand.
CATCATTTACTACGGGTGAGATATTGCAACCGTTTCAGTAAACATTTACAAGGGGATAGAGTGCAGAAGTTGTTTTAACTTAGTACTAACTTAAATCTCGTGGCTAACAACTTTGTTTATACGTGAAATGGTATGGTTATTTTCAGGATAAGTTTGGTTAGGCTCAAGTTTTGCCAAGTTAAGTTTTTGTAAATAAACTTGTTGCTTAAATAAAGCAGAGCTATTGGTTTAAATATAGCTGGCCATTACTGCCTAATATATGGTAAATTTATTGGCTGTTTGACTGCTGAATACGTTTATTTTGCGAGATTTTACTCTAACAAGAAACAGTAAGATTTAATAACTTTTCAGGCAACAAAGTTGTAATCTGACTCCAAACAGTTTATTTAGATCATTTTATGAAATTGCATTAATGTGAACGATCACGTTACTTATATTAATTACGAAATTAATCTTCATTGTAATTCCAATACCCGACATCAGTTCGTCGACATACCTACATTAGGGTGTTATTTCACCAAATCGATCGACATAGATGGATCGATGAATTGGTTTAATATTTAATTGTCAGTTTTCTTAACACCCATTGTTAGGTTTTTCAATAGCAAAATTATAAATAGACTAACCAGATACTTAAACAAGTACAAAAGCTGATTATTTCCGATCATGTGAACCTTCTCACTTCACACATCACGAATATGACAAAAAGTTATACATCCCATTAAGTTTTTAGTTACAGTTATCATTATATCCAATCAACAAACGATATCTTTACCTTGTTCCGTTTCGTTACGTAAAAGGTAACGGAAGTGGAAGATTCAGTCATTTGTAGTTTATACAGAAATGGCGAAGAAAATATAATTTGAACGTAATTACTGTGAACGACTAATATAAATAGGAACTAATTTTTCAACAATACCTATACAATGCATGGTTTTAATAAAGAACTACTAATTAAATCAATTTAGAAAATATTTCTCCGACTTTTAAAACTTAGTTATTTTACTTAAACAAGTACAAAAGCTGATTATTTCCGATCATGTGAACCTTCTCACTTCACACATCACGAATATGACAAAAAGTTATACATCCCATTAAGTTTTTAGTTACAGTTATCATTATATCCAATCAACAAACGATATCTTTACCTTGTTCCGTTTCGTTACGTAAAAGGTAACGGAAGTGGAAGATTCAGATAACGTTATTTTTATTTGTCACAAAGTGCATCTTTTTTGTTACGGATTATTTTTTTTTGTCATAAAGTGCATCTTTTTTTTGTTACGGATTATTATTATTTGATGTCACAAAGTGCATCTTTTTTTGATACTGGACTGTTGTTGGATTGTCAAAAGATATATAGTACATTTTATGTGAATGACCTGCCTAAAGCCCTGTGCACTTTGCGTCGAGTTTGGATGTAAAGAGCAAAGTGGTTTATTTCTGTACAGCGCTGAAACACAGGATGTTATTTGTTTAGTTCTCTCAACTCCGCTATTAATAGATTAACTACGCAATCTGATCTATGCCTAACTGACTAATCTGTTTATTTTTCTTTACGCTAATTAGGGAAACTGGTTCAAAAGAAAATATTTGTAAGATAAGTTGGTTCGTCCGTCTCTACAAACCTGTAAGTGTTTCCAAGCTATTATTTCTAAAATATTTGTTGATCAAAACTTAGCAGTACAGTACTTTAGTCATGTATGAATTTACTGCTGCTGCTTTTAGCCTGTAGATATAAATTTTCTGATATTGATAACGCTAAATAAACAACTTAGTAAAAAGGATAGGACAACATTAATTAGATAGCGGTATTTATTATTACTCTAAACTTAAAGCTTTAATTACTCTAACGTGTAAAATATTCATAGCCTTAGAATTATATAGTTGGCAAGCTATTAAATAAATAAATTTGGACTTTTTACATTAGATAGAACGCCAGGAGCAATTACACTATTCCAATGGTCCCAATGACAAGGCCAAATACACACATTCACTCACACAAGCACACCCAGTCTCAGAACAAATCTTTGTGCATCACACAAAGATTTGTCCCATGTGGGGATCGAACCCACAACACCAGTGCAATGGAGAGCGGCGAGGCGAACGCTTAAACCACTAGACCACACGTGCAGACTAAGACGTTAAGATCCTGTTACACTTGCGGACTAACTTTCTTCCGACATCGGCAATTCTAACTAAGGGCTATTCATTTACAATTTAATTACTATTCGACGCTGTCACTGCCACGGATGTTGACGTTTAATTACATTTTACTTTATTGGATGTCAAACTAGACCACACACGGAATAAGAGTAACCTTAGTTAAATGAGTTTATTGGTTTATTTCTAAGTATCCATATCTGTATTATTCGCTTAAGACAGATCAGATTAAAGATATACATCTAAAGTTAAAGGAAAAGAAGAAAATCTAAAATTTTAAAGAAATACATGATAAATATGCTTAATTTTTTGAATTTCAGTTGTAAATCCAAAACAACAGGGCCAGTCATATTCATTGAAAATTACGAGCGCGAAGAAAGTATTTAAGATAACATAAACAAAATAGTTTGCACTCACCGATATCGTATTTGGCATGGAAGCGACACAACGCGCCCATAACACACATGGATCTGCCGGGACGAGTCGAAACAAAATAAAATTTCACCGGAAAATGCGGATGATTAAACAAATTACTCCCAATTTAACTAATCTGGATCGGGGACAGCAAAACTGCAGTGTACATACTGTACATTCTACCGCACAATGACACTTGCCAAAATGTAGATAACGAAACAATTTTTGTGACGAACTTGTGCGCGTGGGTGTACAATAAGAGAGTATTGTTTCGTCACAGGTATGAATCGTTTGGTTACGTAGATGAAGTATCGACGCATTGTCTGGATGGAGTGAGTGACTCATAAGTACTCATAAACTGCAATATGAATGAATCAATATTTGGACGTTACGCAACTTTATGACTGTTGAGAGTCATAACTTATCTTCTGTTTAAGTGCTTTTGTCTTTCGGATTGTATTGCCTGCGTATTTGTGTTGTCATGTGTCAATAATTCGGATACTATCGAAAATAGTTCCGGGTAGAAATCTGAGAATTATGTCATTTCATTCAATTTAATTCTTTTGCACTTATAATCGAAAAAAAAAACTAATTCTGGTTTAGTTATCAAGATGGTGATATTTAAAATAAATATTACAATGCCAGAAATGTAAATTATCGTATCTTATTTTGCTAACATCTGACCTTACAATATAATATTTAATTTGTAGCAATAATTTAATGTGAAACAATTTTCAAATTAAAAAATATAAATTTTACTGAAGCTCAACACCACAAACCCTCCCATTTGTTTAAAACAAAGTTTCTGTTCGCACGTAAACTTTGTCTATAACTCTCACAATTGACGTAAGTGAACGTCAAAAATCAACGCGTCTCGTGACGTACGCCGGCGTCGTCCGGCATCGCGGCGCGCGGCAAACTGCGGCGCGTCCAACATCCCGAATTAATATGGGCACGTATTTATAGATACAAGGGATATAGTAAATTTCAGTGAATGAAGAGGAAACACTGTATTAAGAGATAAACTAACGTTTGAGCAGAATGTTTATAATAGAAAGCCTTTCGGGATTATACTAAAATGTAAACATTATGGACATAAAGCAAATAAACATTGTAAGGAAATATTACCGGCTAACGAAGTGGATGTTGTCAGTTCAATAAAGTTTATTGCGTGGAGGCGTGAACATAATAGGAATCAAGACGCGGAAATACAGACAGACCACTGGCCAATTAGTTATGGTTTTAGAATTAGATCATATTGTTAAGGTAATACAACATTCACTTGTTGACACCTAAGTCAATCAACCCACGCCTAGACAATCAACAAGTTCTGTTTACAGTTTTAAGGAAAAATAAGCTACGAATTACGCATGTCTTTGAATCTCTTCCAAATTTATGATATCGATTGATAGTCAGATTGTTTTTTAAAACAATCTTTATTTTTCCTTCGTTGTGTATACATGCAAGAAGGCCACAGGTGAATCAAAAATAATATTATTGACACCAAAAATATTCATCAATGGATAATTCGCCTTCTAAATGAAGCAACTGAATAATTGTAATCGATTCAAGATCAGATCAGTGTTAGATCACGAGTCACCTTGCTTATGCAGCGCTGGGCAGACACCGTGGAGTCACGAATTCACGAGTTATGCAAACAACATCATTGGTGTTCCTCGCATCCACCAGGAAACCGTTCCAATCGCACTAATTGATCGATTACAAAGAACAGATTAATTACTCAATAGATGGCGTTATTGTGCTATCCTGGCAATGCACGCGTGCTGGTGTGATGGGAGAATCGGAGTAATAAAGTATATTTTCTTCTTAGATTCTCCGCTATATGGAATAAGATTCTTTTACTTCTTTACATTTTATAAGTGACGAACTGACGAATGGAGCAAATAATCTTGTAGTCATCAGGACTGTATTATCATGCATGAGTTAAAATTAACGTCTCGTTAGTTTCTTTAGTGGGCCTGCCGAAAGCTACCGTTGTTGTGTTTTTATTTAATAATATGAATTTTATGTAAAATTATTTAGTTATGTTAAATTTTCATTTAACATAACTAAATAATATGCCGAGTGTGTGTATGTTATCCTATCATCTATTTACGAATGGGTAGGTATGCAAATCGGATGAGGATTCCGATTTGCTATGAAAGGTATATTTTTTAATTTTAGATAGTAATAATTTAAAAAAATGTAAAGGTGGATCATTAAAGCATAACAAGTTAAGTTTAATAATAGAACTCTCTGTAATGAATGTAGTGTAGTGTTTAGTTGGATGCAGATTCCTTTAACATTATATTTTTGAAGTATTATGATTACGGGATTGAAAACAGTCGTCCAGTTATGTAATTTTTGATGACGTAAATTATTTGATATTATTTTCGTCACGTATGATAATCATGTGACGTTTATTTTTCGTCAAGATTAAAACAACAATATTTTTCGATATAAATCTGTCGTCAAATTGTAATATTTCACTGCGGTGGCCGCGGTGATAGGGTTTTTCCGGCTGATTCGGATATTACTGGCAAAGATAATATATCTGTTTATCTGTTTATGTAAAGCGACTACTTTAAAAAAAAAAGCTTACTAGTGCTTATACAAATTACTAGTATTTTTGTTAACCTCAGCTGTCCAGCTAAGCTTCATTCGCTTGTGTTTGGAGGAAGTTTACGTCCGAGGTGTAATTGCAGCATGGAGTCGAGAATTGTGCCCAATAGTCATAGAGGCCTAAACATAACTGGTATAATGTAGGTCTTTTACAACGCTGATACACCTCTCTAGATAATAATAGGCGTGATGGTTATACACCCTGGTCATAGAAGTTAATTTTCTATCATTCATCATTAGTCACCAAATTATACATACACGTTTAAAATTCACAATATCGCCATTCGAATAGCTCAATACAATGCACTTTTGATATTTCTAGCTCTTAGTCACGCTCGGTTAGACGTTACGACTATTTATGTCACAGTGTCTAGACAAGCTATATTTGTACCGCGGATTCACTTGTCGCTATCTCCTTTAGGGATGCCACATTCCAAAATAGGGCAGGCAAAAACTGGTAATGTTCTAAGCATGTAATTGCCACGTAAAAGACTGATTTGGCAACCAGATCAAAGTTTATTAGAAATACTTAGAATCGTATTTTCCATTGATTTCAGTCTAGTCCTCCTAATAAGTGTCTACGGTATGTATTGGCGGACCATACTGCAACGATTACCTGCATTAGTACGAAATATCAAGATCTTATTTGTACATTACTTAAACATCAGTTTAAGGAGGAATTAATACAGTATTTGGTAAATGATAATTTAGACTACGGTTTAAGTTATTGCTTTTATAGAATTAACTAACAAAATTGTGGTTCATACCTTTCTAAGAACTAAAAGATTTACTACTTTTGTTGTATTTTCCTACCCTAAGATATACGACCTTATCCGTAATCCGTAGTTGGAATAGGCAACATAAATCTCCACTAATTCCTGGCAAATCTGTAAGGGTAGCAACCCTATTCTCCATTACGTTACCATCCGCGTCATTATATCTATTTACGCTTGTCATAACGTCAAACGATGTTGTGGACACAAAGTCCAGAAAAAACTGTGTCATTGGCATAATGTGTCTTGAGAGCAAAAACGAGAAATTCTCATTGATATTTTCAAGAATATCCGCAACTTTGTATTCGGGACATACATTATTTAAAAATGTGGCAAGATGCAATAGGATCCAAATGCGTCACGTGAAAACTCATTGCAGTAGGTAATGAGATTCGGTTCCTTATTTGTAACGACACGCGTATTTTATGTGGCACAAAAAAGGTTAGTAGTACAGAAAATAAATGCATTATTATCTACTTTGAATATCTCTATTGAAATTCACGACTTGAAATCGGTATCTCTATTCCGTTCTTATTTCACTGTGCCAAGACCAAAGAGATTGTAAAATGGTATAGTGACATGACTATGATATTCTTGTCTATTAATTTAGATGGTTTTAACTAGATGGTAACATTTACCTACGTAGACACAAACGCGAACTAAGATATGGGTAAGCTAGTTATTTCTGGTTTTAGTTTCACTACTCAGTCTCATTATTACCATATTTACAGTAGAACTTGACTATTACATTTATCGCATATCAATAAAGAGGCTTAGTTTATCAATTTATCTCAGCACTCAAGTCTATTCATAGTCACGTGACACCTCACGATGCAAAACCACCTAACTACGTATTTGCAAAATTGAAACCCGATACGTTATCGCAAACATTTCAAAAGATTTCCATAGTAATGAAATTCTGTCCCAGTGAATGGAAAAGCGTGAGCAGTATATAAGTTGCGCGCCATTTACTCGTATTTATTAGCTTCTATTCAGTGAGAGTAAAAGGGATTGTGTGAATATAAAATAAATCTTCGTTATGCAACATTTCTGAGTAATATTTGACGGTTATATTCATCTCAAAATGCTGTGGAATATGAATCTAATATGTATATACTAAAGACTAGTAAAATCTACTTACCACTGTTGTCCGATTCATATAAAATCCTAGTTTTGTATCTTATCAATCCCACCATATTTCAAAAGTCAATAAACTTTACGCACTTTCTTAACTTCACTTGCACTGCGATGCTTTCGCTTCCAATATTTAAAACAAACTAAATAGAAAAATTTAACGTTCCAAATACGAAATCTCGGTGGGCTGACCATAGATAACAAAAACAAAGGGGATGTAAATGACTAATGAGGTTAAAGTCTTTAAAGGGATTAAAATAAAACAGATATTAACCGAACTAGCGGATTAGGAGTAAATTTAAAAAAAATAAGGATTAACTGTTTCGTAAAAGATAACGGGATTCAGGAGCTGCGTGCTAATTACTTATTAATAGCACCTTAATTAACTGTAGTTTCATTAAGTACAAATGTTATTTTTGTACCCCGGTTGCTATTTAATTTGTATTGAATACACAAGCTGTGCAAATAAGCCAGTTAGTAGATCGTTCTATAATAAAATAAATATTTTTTCATTGATTAGGCATCTAGCGACTGGTGATAAGGTTTGTCTTTGACTTTGTACTTGACAATATTCCAGACAATTGGAATCAATTGTCTTATGCAAATACTATCAAAACTTTTGTTATATGTATAGGTACTTAAGATATATAAAGACTTAACAAAACCGTCACTGCTATGTCTACGGTTTTAAGCCAAAAGTTTCTTAGTTTTCAAGAAACAAGCGTGTAACTCTGAAACACTATCGGTAACTGTGACGCTGACGGAAGAAGGCAGATACTTGACATTAAATTGAACATTCGTTTTCTTGCCTGACTATTTATCAAATCTATCATATAAAAAAATCTTTTATACTCACTTATAATCAGAAAAACGCTGTACAACTGCATTTTGGGCATTATTGGTACACATTAAAACCATTTAACTCACAATGTAGACCACGAGTGTATCACAACGAATATATCGTTGGACTGAAAAAGTTATTCTGCGCAGAAAAACAGATTAAAGATAAAAGATAAACTGATGGTATCGAAGTATAATAATCTGTATAGTAACATGTCCATATATGTACATGTTTACTCCTTATATTTTATCTAAATCTACATACTTGTGCATTTATATGTGTTACTTTGAGGAAGTGCCAACTGTCAATATTCTTAGACATATTTTTGTTTTTGTTGGTGTTTCCATTAATAGCAAAAAGTATTGTATAGATTGTAATCTTTATCCTGAATCTATTAAATCTGTCAGTCAATGAAGCGTCTGTCGACAAAAGATCGATGATCCATAAAAATAGAAATGATAAGGAAAAAAAAAGCTGAGTTTTCAGAACACGAGTTGGCTCGTACGAGTAGCTCGTATAGGCGTACACTTGGAATGTTGTATACATACATAATATAGAGTTCTTGACTCAGTACGAGTGCAATTTTTTTCGTAAGGTCCAAAAACGCGAATTTAACGTACTAAAAGATATTCGGAATGACTTTTAGCACGCTAACATTACGTGAACTGTCGGAACAAAGCACAATCCGATTCGACTCGGATTGGATGTGAGTATTCGAGTGTTTGTGTGTGCGACCTATACCGGTGTTTAGGTCGCAGGTGACATGGTTTAAGCTCTTATACTATATCGATCGATTTCACGAAAGAAATAAAAAAGTCATAACCTATTTTGGTCTAATCAGAAATTAAACAAATTTCCTAAAAATATCGTATTTATGTCAATTTCGTGCAGTAAATATAATGTTAGATGCAATTTTATTTATTTATATAACAAAAATAGAACAAAATAGTTTGTTACTTAGTTTACTTTACTCGTAAAATCTATTGGTACCGACTTTATTATCTTACTGCTACTGATGATAAAGATAAGTGGTAGCCATGTCGAAGTATTGAAGCCGTGTTCGACTTCCGAACTTAAAAGCCTACTTAGACTAGATATATTTTTATTATTTTATAACTTTAAAACCAGTTATACATTTATTTTTGTATGATATCTCTCTCTGGGGTCGGTCCCTCATGGCTGAGGATCGTGGTCATCATTTGATATGGTTGGCTTGCATCTGTTTTTAATAATCTGCCTCCACCGGCGTCTGTTCGTTGCGTCTCTGACGACCGAGCTAAACTTGGTTGTTGATGGGCCTCGCACTTGGTCGCTCCATCTAGTTGGGGATCGTCCCCGGGCTCTTTTGCCCTCCGTATTCCCCACCACGACTAGCTTTTCAAGGCTCTCATCACCCTTCCTTATTATGTGGCCGAAGTAGAACAGTAATCGCTGCTGACAAATCGTGGAAAGACGTGTCTGGACACGAAACTGCGAAAGGATTGATGCATTGGTGCGCATAGCAGTCCAAGGTATCCTTAACATGCGCCTCCAGCACCACATTTCAAACGCATCAATCATTTGCCTTTCTCTGGCTCGTAACGTCCATGTTTCCACACCGTACAAAAAAATTGGAAAAACAAGAGCGCGTACTAGCCGGACCTTGGTGTTGTTAGTGATACCCCTTTTCTTCCATATTACGTGGAGTCGAGTCATTGCGTCCTTGGCCATAGCAATACGCCTCTTTACTTCCGGTACGCAGCTCCCGTCGTTATGAATTAGTGCGCCCAAGTAAACATAGTGATCCACGATGTCGACCCCTGTGATTGTATTCGTAGAGCGGGGCAGCTTTTCGGCACGGTCAACTATCATTAACTTTGTCTTGCTCCTGTTTACTGCGAGTCCTAAGCGGTTGCTCTCGGTCTCCAGTCTTTGAAACAGATCCTGCATTTCTTCCATGGACGTTGTTAATATGACAGTGTCATCGGCGTATCTGAGGTTGGATATTCGCTTGCCTCCTATTGGGAATCCCTTGTCCCAGTTTTCTAGTACTCGGCGCATAATAAACGCCCCGTATATATTGTATGATATAGTATACCCTGAGTAGGTGGTATATTAGATGAGGAGAATATAGAACTAAATTTAATTAAGATGTGATCATACAACAGCTAATGCATAAACGAAGAGTTTAGTTATTTTTGATTATCTAATGCAATTTAACATAACATAACATCACGCCTATATTATCCAGAAGGGGGCGGCAGAGGTGAACAGCACCCATATTTCACCGGGCACAGTTCCAATACCGTGCTGCTATTTTGACAAAAAGTTTACAAATAACACCTTACTCGACCCGGGATTCGAACCCGAGACCTCGCGGTGAGAGGCGCATGTGCTAACCAATAGAGCATCAAGGCAGATGCAATTTAATTTTCATAAATATATTTTGCACATCAAAAGATCATTACAAATCCGGTCATTTGCATCAAAATATAATGCATTATGATTATGCCAAAAACATAACCCTCCTTCTGACGCAGTCGGGTAAAAAGAAGATGCACTAATGATTATGATCACAGTGACTTTCAAAATAATACACCATAAAAAGTGCTTTCAATAAGGATGTACCGTTACAATTGCGGCCAAATAAAATCGCCCACTCGATCGAGGATAGTGTGTTAAATACATGAATCTACCTGACGAGAATCGAATACGATCCTCGGACTTGATTTCGCTTACCGATTTGAACTAACCACTTCTCATTTGGATATCGAGTCAACTAATTAGAAACCATTTATTTAATAGAAAGTTTTTTTGTACTAAGCCCCAATTTCAAAGGTATTAGGTAAACCTTACTGGCAGGATAAACCAAGTAACTATGTTTATACAACTATTCTCCGTCAACACACGTAATGTGCAAACGCCATGAAGAATGTGGCTTTAATAAGTTAATTAAATAATAATACAGGTAATTGATTGGATAAAACAATACTACTTACATGCATACTTTTTCCTGCCTTCTTTACTAACATACATGCATCTACTAAATATTCAACTCTTTTAATAAACGCCGTCTTAGTGCCAATTTCATCAACGTATTAAACTCAAGTTAAAGGTTACAGCTTTCGCTTCAGTTTTCGATCTCTCTGTCCCGTACAAACATTGCAAGAGAGAGCGAGATGCAACCGTAGATTAAGAAGTTAAATGTAATCGGGGCTTAGAGTAAGCCGCTAATGCTTTGATTAGCTTCGCTCTCCAGGCCTACATACATACATACCGCATTAGTTTTCTTATCAGATATTGTCAGCTATTAATATGCGTCGCATGTATCACATTGTTCAATTGAATGTAGAAACATGCTGGTATTCCACACGAGGGATAAGAGAACAAGGCTATCTTAACGTACAGCTTAACCAAAAAAAAATGCCACCGCCACTGTACTCTTCATATGGCATTCCAATTAAATCAACCTAATATAATCTAAAAAATATATAGGTACCAATCGTAAACTTTGCTTTCATGAAACGTCATTACTTTAACAACTTTGCCATTTTGTTGCCAGCAGAGTGCTAAGCTTGCTTCTTTATCCGTAAGTACAATATGGACGTGATTTGCTCCATCATATTATATTGTATTTTGAATCTGCATATTTTTCTTAAAAATTAAGTATTCAATAAAGGGTTGTTCCACTTTATGACTCCAGGAATTATTAGAAAGAAGTCAGTTTTGCCTTTGAAATCGTTCGGTACGAGAGCGTTTATATATATTATATATTTAAATTTAATTACAGAGATACTTAATATTTACGTTAATCCGCTTAAATAATATGTAATTCTACAAATAATAGGTTTGCATAGCATACACATTTATTTTTTGTTATTAGAGTACAAACATTATTACTACTTTATAGTCATAGATATTCCATTTTTTGTAAGCTTTTAAGCAAAATGCCGACCACAAAGTGTCAAACTGTGTACCTCGTCTACTTGATACTTAGCTTACTTATTCATATATATCTTAGCTCACAAATGGAATACCAGCATAAATGAATGATGATGTTGCGTGCCTTGTCGTGGTGGCATCGTAAGCATACCAACGCGTTGCTAGGCAAAGGATGTGACACTCTGGAATATAATATACCTACATACTATTATGGATATCGAGAACGCATAAATATGACGTCATTAGGAGCTATTGAGTGGTATGAAGGTTTATCTACAGAATTGAAGGAGAAAATCGTATATTCAAATTCAAATTCAAATCATTTATTTTTATAGGCCTCAGGAGGTGCTTGAAAACGTCAAATTATATCGTGAACTATTACTCGAATCGAGTAAAGTTGACTAAAACATTTCTAGTCTAAGTTCGTCGGAGGGTAACAAAGCCTGCCTCGTAGTGTTCATATACGACTAGCTTTGCGTTTAATTTCTTGCATTTAAATTGCCGCGATAAGGAAAAGTCTTATTATGTTTTCCATATGAATACTTTCTTTATAATAATACCACGGTGTTTATTGAAACCAACACGTAATATGGTCAACTTCATAAATTAAATGAAGAATAAAGAACGAATAGGCATGTACCTACAGGCACCAATTTCTTTCAGAGAAAATAAAAATAATGTAGATGTAGATATATTATTGAAACCGAATAACTATTCAGTACTTTATCTGCTGATAAGACGTAATTAAATATCGCTATCGGACGTTATCTTGTAATCTATTTCACTTCGCAATCTATTCGAATAAGTAGGTACATACTTTCTCTATATACTACTTTTGTAGATAGGTAATATAGAAAGATTGAAACTAGATAGAAGATAGTACAAATTGATCCAAACATGTTAATGATGAATGATTATGCTTATTATAGGTGTGCCTTAATGCGACGGCAGAATCTTATCTGTCTATTAAACTAAAATGGACAATACTGTAAAATAATTAACTTTAACAAATTGAATTTTGAGACGTCCAAACCGAAATTTATTATTAAAATCTCGCGAGGACATTAGTTTCAGCGTCACAAATTTACGTGCCAAACTATTCAAAAAAATAGGCGAGTTCCATTAGTACTGAAGTTTTCGTCACCTTTTTTCCTTCAAGACTATTTACGACACACAAATTACCCTTTATTTACTAAGTTGCCGTTGGTAATTACTCTCATGAGCCCAGCATTCTTCAAACATCTTAGTGGAGCTAATGAGAGTTCTCCATAACACGTCGGCAATTATTCACACAAAAATGTTAAGTTCCCATAGTCCCAATGGGTCCCACGCCGTGAGAATAGTGGAGGCAGAGGCGTGACGATACACCCTCGCTTCCTGAAGGAATAGACACAAAAACGTGTTTGCTAGGCGTGAGAATATTGGCTACCCGCACACCTACAATATTATTGTCAATAATATCCGCATTGACTAGAAAACGCATCATCAAAACCACACGCGAATTATTGACAAGAATATTGGGTAGCCATTGTTAGAATAAAATTATGTTTGATGTCGTTGAAGACAAAATTGTTTGGGACATCATAGTGGCTTATTGGTTGTGTGTGTTCCGTTAGTTTTATTAGGTAGGTAATTAAGAAGGAGGTGTGAATTCCACTTCTCTTGGTTTTATTCTCCTTTAAAAAAATCAATAGCTGGCAAATATCACTAACACTATTAAATGGTTGAATGCTGGCAAATCTTATTAATAAGATCGTGCTATTTTCTTATAATAAATTGAAAATTAGTATTGAGAAAGTTTTCTTACAGTTTTTTCTAATTGAGCTACGAAATTGTAGAGAATGTATAGATTGCGCGGGCAATTCTAAAGCATTTGTGTCAAACAATATATATTTTTTATCCAATTTCGTTTAACCACTTCGTAGCATACCAATTAGCTACAACTCTTACCAATTACATCTATTTCAATGAGACATTAAAAACCAGCAAAAAAGAGACAAAAACATCCAATTCCACGCCGATGTCAATACATTTCTAACATCTGTTTATACAGATTAAACACTTTCCAACGGTTTTTGTTGCTAATGTTCATCTCGTGATTTTCCCGAGCCAACCAAAGAAAGTAATGCGTTGTTTTTTTTTCGCGTGCATTAGACAATAGCGATAAAGACAATGCTTCAAGGCTCCCACGTGAAAGTGCTTGTCTGTTTGTATGTCATATGCTTCCAAGGAGACGAGAAACGTGTAAACAAAGATTAGTGGCTACTTGGTGGTTACTGAAACTCAAGATTTTAGTATGATCGTTTATTTTGTGAAGTAAAAACGATTTTCTGGGTACCGGTTCATTCAAGTATAATTATTTTTACTTAAGCCTAATCATGATATTTATTACAATTAATTTCTATAAATGCATTATTAAGTAGGTAAATAAAACGACATAAAAAAGATAAAACAGATCTCGTTGACATTACTTAGTGCGCGTTATTTGATCACTTGGCAGGCCTAATTGGATCAATTTCTAAGGCATCACATTGACACCATTTGTTTGAGTGCTTATACAAGTTGAAAGTTGAAAAACTTATCTATCACCATAGTGTCCGTCTTCCAAAAACATTACAAGAAATTATAATTTTAAGTTCCTGCTGTAAAATTATAGCTTATTTTGTTGTAGCCTATGGTCGCATAGACTACAACGAAATGAGCTAGCACCGTAGAATGTAGGAATAATATTGACTGAAAGATGGTGAAAGAAAGAAAGAAAGAAAGAAAAATCATTTATTCTGGCATAATTGCCTTTAAAACTTTAAAAATTATAACAAATTAAAAACATTATTTAATATGCCGGAAATGGTACGCATCTCAGCACAATACTGCAGCGCTAAAAGCACCGCAGCGCTGATAATTCTGATGCGCCCAGTGAGTGAGGATCAGTGAGACAACAGAAAAAAAAAATACATATTATAATATTTTGTGTCACAAACAAAATTATACCCTTATACTACTAAATCAGATTTCATAAATAAAAAACAACTAAATTACATAAATAAGAAACTAATACACCTATATATTAATAGAGCATTACATAAATAATAATACTTATTTTTAAAATTAATAAGTACATTATTTAAAATGTAAAACATGGAACGCACCCATACGCTTTTGACATTTATAAATAATAGTAAACAATGAAATTCCGGGAAGAGCGGGGTTCTCGTATCACGTCCAAGCCAAATATACTATAGCTGTTGTATTAAATAAGCTATTTGAAAAACAAACAATGTGCCGTGTGTTTTGTTTAGTCTGTATAGTGTAAATAGTTTTAAAATGTATATAGACCGTGTTTCAAATGTGTGTGATTTGTGTAGGATAGAATTATTGTGTGCAAACACTTGCTCATAAATATTGTTTTAGAGAGACGTTTGTCCTGCCAGCGAATGGAAATCATCAGCAAACGCCGCATTTGCTGATCTTGACACCCGAAAAAATCAACAATCTTGCAAACAATTGAAATATACCTACTCTTCCTACTGTCCGAAGTAGAATTGATATATTAATATCTCTACTACATAGTATAAAACAAAGTCGCCTTTTCTGTCCCTATGTGCGCTTAAATCTTTAAAACTACGCAACGGATTTTGATGCGGGTTTTTCCAATAGATAGAGTGATTCAAGAGGAAGGTTTTTATGTATAATACATGCATAGAAAGGGGGAATTGTTTTACTCCAAATTTAACGCGTGCGGGCCACGGGCAGTAATGAATAAATCAAACTACTGGATCGATTTTAATCATTTTTTCAGTGAGTGACATAGGCTATATATTATATAGCCGTGCGAATCCGGAGCGGGCCGCTGTGTTTTTATATACAACGTTCACAGTTTTTCTGTAGTGTATTTAGTATCAGCATTGTACCCGTGCGAAGCCGGGGCGGGTCGCTAGTATCTCTATATATTTAACCTTCATAATATTTAAAAACTTCATAGATATCGCTATTAATGAATGTATTTTGTGGTGCGTTTGAACCAAATTTCAATTAAGCTTCAATATGCCTCTTTATATTATATTTTATATATTTTTTTGGATTATTTCTCTACATAGTGATATTTATTGAAACCAAAGGTACAAGGCACAGTACATGGTCAGTATTCATTTCCAACAGAATTTTTTTTTTCATCACAAAAAACATATTTCACGTCTTTTCGGGACAAATATAATGATCTCGATGTCTGATTTGTTAGGCAAACATCAAAAACTAAAAGGGACTTTATTTTATAATATGTAAAGATATCATGATTTCAACCAATATACAAAGTACGGCTATAACCAGCTGAACACTTCTAAACAAAAAATAATAGGAAACAAGTAAGTACATATAATTTGTCCCCTTGCTCTTGTACTACTTGACAATCATCCGTCATTTGTGGTATCCTGTGTAAAGGCAGTGTAGTTCTGCCCTTAGGCAAAATGATTGCCTATAATTAATAGTTGAATTCACTTTTACAAGGAATTTTGTATTTATGAGAATACATGCTGCCGGCCGCGGTTTCACCCGTTTTGAACATCGGTAAAAAGTAGCACATATTTTCATATAAACTATTAAAGATGAGACTTTTTGCGTGACAGATTATCCGTCTTATCTCACAGATCTGATCTATCATCACATGAAACTTAAAGGTGAAGTGTGGGTGTTGCTGCCATTCCCGTCTAGAGTAATATATACCTAATAATAATAATAATAATAAATCTATTCATTTAAGTGACCAATGACTCATAATGTTAGTAGAGCTTATATACTATGTTAGTGAAAGATACACTTAGGCACTTAATATTATAAAAAGCGAGATGAACACATAGTTTATCGCCTCGCCGCCATCCCATGAGAAATGGCGTCGCAGTGACCCACGTACGGGCAGTCTTCTCTCATCATCATCATCATCATTTAGCCTTTTGTAGTCCACTGCTGGACATAGGCCTCTCTCAATTTGCGCCACAAAACCCGGTCCTGCGCCTTCCGCATCCAGTCCCCTCCAGCGACCTTTTTCAGGTCGTCAGTCCACCTGGCAGGGGGGCGTCCTACCTTACGGTTGCCGAGTCGCGGTCTCCATTCTAGGACTCGTTTGCTCCAGCGGCTGTCGGTCCTTCGGCAGACGTGACCAGCCCACTGCCACTTCAGCGAGCTTATTTTGCGAGCTATGTCGGTCACTTTGGTTCTTTGTCGGATGACCTCATTACGAATTTTATCCTTCAAAGAAACTCCAAGCATAGCTCGCTCCATAGCCCGCTGCGCGACTTTAAATTTGTGGACTAGTGCAACCGTTAATGTCCACGTCTCGGCACCGTAGGTCATAACAGGTAGGACGCACTGGTTGTAGACTTTCGTCTTCAGGCACTGCGGTAAAGGCAAAGAGAAGACTTGACGAAGTTTGCTAAATGCTGCCCAACCCAATTGGATCCTTCTATCGACTTCTCGCTCGAAGTTGTTTCTACCAAGCCTAATGACCTGCCCTAGGTAGATATATTCTTGAACAACTTCGAGCATCGATCCGTCGACAAATATTGGTCTCGGCATGACATGCTCATTAAGCATGATTTTGGTTTTATCCAAATTCATGCCGAGACCAACACGTCGTGAAGCTCCATCTAGGCTGTGCAGCATCTCGCTCGCAGTCTTCTCTGCTTGATATCATTTCCAGGATGCTGTTTGAGCTACCCCGCACTCTATATGCATGATGTTATATTATTTAGATATGTACGATTAAACATCAGAAATTATCGACGCGACATTATTTTTATTTACAAACATAAATGTCACCAGTTTAGTGCGCAATTAAAAGGAGTAAAACAGATACATATCGAAGTATTATTTCGTTTATAATTCGCGGTCACGAACCAACAGTCACGTCAACATACATAATAATAATATGTCTTTGTTGTGTCTACGATCGTGGACATTTACCTATAGTTTAGTTATATTTAGTACTTATGGAAATACTTGAGGAAAACCTTCAGTGTATTTGTACATTGATAAATCAATTCAGGACAAGTGTGACGCTAACTTCAACTAAATTTATTGTTTGTTATTTGAAAGTTAATGTTTTGCATATTGAATTCTATATAATCTACTTTCAATAATGTATTTTTATACAACATATTGAAATGTTCTTTGCTTAGAGAGAGGCATTTGTTATTGGCATATGTGTATTTGTTTATTTGTTTACCAAGTTAGACACATCATATTAACAATGTTGATAAGTACCTACATATTTTACTTTTCAAATCCTAAATTTAAAAAAAAACGATAATAATTAAATGGGTTTATTGTTGTAAAATCAATACGCTCGCTTAACTTATTTAACTGAGATTGGAAATGAATTCATAACATAACATAACAGCACGCCTATATTACCCAAAAGGGCGTGGCAGAGGTGTACAACACCCACATTTCCCCTGATATGTTTAGGTCCCATGGTGAGCCTATCGCCATCCACCGGACACAATTCTAACAATCTGAATTCTATATCAAAATTATTCAAAATATACATTTGCCTTAACCTCTTTAAGATATTTGGAAGAAAACCGTTTAATTTGTTAACTTATTATGGCATGACCAACTAAAATTCCTTTAAACTATAAATAATCACCTATTTGTAACCAACCGCCCACCAGTCTTACACCTAACTAATTTAACAAGACCACGCCGTTGACCAATTATTCACGCATATTAATTAAAAGAAATAAAAACTGCCACTGTATGAACGATGACTATAGAGTAGCAAAAACTATCGCTAAATAATACCACTCCAAAATAAATAAAATACAAGCTGACAAAGTTGTGACTTTGTGAGACTAAAATAGGCAACTTAATTATATACAAAAATGGGAGCAACCTAATAACCAGTAAACTAAGTTATCAATCAAAACTCAATAGTTATGGCTGAACTGCAATAAAATCTTCAATCATATCAATCTTAGACTACATAGCGTATACTATCCAATTGACAGACTACCGGATGGCGGAGTGGGTAGTGTACCTGCCTGCGAGTTGCGACGCTGAGGCGACGGGTTAAATTCCCGCTCAAGACAAATCTCTGTGTGCATGAACATGGAAGTTTGTCTTGGTCTGGGTGTTTCTATGTATAATAAGTATGTATTTATAAAAGAAAAGTATATTTGTATTTGTATTAGTTATTCTAGTACACATAGTACAAGCTCTTCTTAGTTTGGTTGTGTGTATGTTGTGTGATATCTATATATATAGCCTTTTAGGCTGCCCCTTTACCATGTCATTGACGCGAAAAATTATGAGGAAGATTTAGAGAAGCGACAATTATATTAGTTTCTTCACACACTGGTCAAAAAAACGATAAGGTATTATTATAGTAAGCGAACATTAGAAACTGACACAATTTGATATTAAAACCTCCATCCTACGCTGCATCGGATAAAGGCTAGGTGTAGGTGTACATCGTCATCTGAAGTCAAATTTGGACAATTGCTATAATTTGTATGAACTAGGTCACATGAACACCCAGGACACGAATGACTAATGATAATAATGAACATCAAGTGGGGGAGTAGGTTACATTTAATCTATTTGATTAAAGTATTTCAGCTTTTGGGTCATGGATAGAGAAAATGTAGATGGAGGCCGGTACAATTTAGTGCATATTATTTTAAGTGAGTTTTTATTGTTATTTACTTTAGAAATATACTAACTGCCTTGAATGTCTAGTGGTTAGCGAATGCGTCTCTCACCGCGAGGTCTCGTATTCGATTTCCGGGTCCGGTCATTTGTGAACTTTTCTCTCACCCCACACTCACCCCATATGCCATGGGACCTAAACATAACAGGTGAAGTTTGGGTATTGTACACCTCTGCCAAACATTTCTGGGTAATATAGGCGTGATGTTATGTGATGGTAAGGAGGTTTTAATTAATCAATAAGACTTTACGATTGCCACTGAAGCAATATCTAACCACCAAAATGTATGGCAATTTCAAATAATTTATTTTTAACCCATATTCTAGACGCTGATAAAACATTGATAAAGACAATATATTTTTCTGAGACAAGCCTAAAAATATCTTCTTATGTGCTAAAAAATATAAGCACGTTAATGAATTTGACAATCGAAAACAAGCGCCAAATTATTTTAACATAACAATAGGACTTAGTGTGCGGATAACAAATTAAAACAAATGCTCAAAGACATTCCTGATTATGGCTTAGCCAACGACACAATAACTTTGTCAAACCTAGAAGTAAGAAGAAATGAATAGAGACGATCTTGAACCATAAACAATAGTTGTACTTAAAACGCGGCATTGGCGTGTTCCGGTGTAAAGGCACGTTTGTGAAGGATTTGCAATGCGTACCAAATTCTACGATTTTACGGATACTGTCGCGTTGTCTTTCCTCAATAATGACATATTGTTTGCTGACTTAAATAATATACAGTAAACAGTAATAAAAGTTGTACCTAGTAACAAAAAGAGGCAACAATAAAAGAGGTAGGTTATCAAATTAGGTAATGAGTAACGATTCCGAAAACTTTTAGAAACTATCATCAACGGAACTCTAAATAAATAACGAGTAATACAAATAAAAAAGTGACATAAAAACTAAAGGGAAATGTGAAGAAAAAATAAAAATAGAAAGAATACTACAGTTATAATTACAAAGTTATTAAAATAGCAAATCATTATACCTTTAATATTGATACAGGTGGTGGTATAAAAACCGTACATATTCCGAACAGAAATAAAACCAGCGATGATCTAATGGTGGAAGTGAATGACATTTAAATAAAAAAGTGGGACAATGGTAGGTATGTTTGATTACATCGGATGGAGTGCATCATTGATAACAGGGCCGGCGCAATTATTACTGATGTCATGTTTCAATGTAACAATGAAATGTGGCGTGAATCTCACATCTGACAATTATTTATATTAACACTTTTTGTCAATATATAACAATAGTCAAATGTTTGTAAACGTCTCTTTATTATCTGTAATTATATCTAATATCTGTCATTGCCATTTATGTAAATGAAAAACCATTTTTTTTAATTATTACCCACTGGTAAAAAAATTACATCTCGTATTGAAAACTACACGTTTTTGTTATAGTACACATGCTGAGAAGTCAGTGTTTCTATCAAAATCTTGGGGTTTATGCCCATCTTGTATTGAAGCCTGCGAAAAATGACAAAGCCTTTGTAGCTTTTTTCTTCATAGCAACAAGGATACAAAGAATTTAAATAGTCGGCCTCGAAGGTACAACTTGTAGTAGACTTCAAAGATTGTATCAGTCTCCATTTGACTTGCAGATGAGGAGCAGCTGTCAAACAATGCAGAACACAGATAAATAAAAAATAAAGTTGAACTTAAGATTCAACAGATTAAATAGCAATGCTGATGACTGGTCAGTTATGTGCGATTGTGTCTTAGTAGCAAATGCTTACGTTTGCTAATGAGTTGTTTGAAATATAATCTAAGGTCATGTAATTTGATTTATAAATAGGTAGATCGGACTTGGTAGATTGTAGCATATTCAGGAAAAATAATAATGTGGCGATACCTATCGGGCCCATATTAACTTTGATATCAAGTCTTAAGGAAAATAACCTCCTTATATTAATAAAATACCGTTTCGTTCTGAAATTGAAAAACGGTAGTAGTAATTATTGGTGAAGTGATGCACACAAAGTAAATTAATTTCAAATTGTTATATTGGCCTTATGATCCATAACAGTAAGGCGGCCGCCTGCGCCTTGTTAGATTGATTTAGACAGCATATTGCTAAATAAGTAATTTGAACATTGAGTTATTATGTTGTTTAGACAAAGATAACTTGGATTCGGCGGACACGTTTCCGACAAAAATAATAATAAGGTACGGCTATATTTGGGGCGGCACCATAACCATAAGCAATCAACAGCAGGGAGACCAATATCAAATTATATGGCCCACTCACCGTTACGACGACCACAACCGTTGTCCATAAAAAATATAAAAACTATCAATGGAACTACAACTAGTTTTCAACGCCAGACAACACGACAAAATAATAAAAAAGCTGTCGGAAATTCAAATGTCGAATTTTAATTGTTCTTTTGTCAATTTTATTAAAACAATCAACATTGAAGGTGAACGATCTACGAAATTAAATGCCAAAATATTTTTAGATCTGAATTATGTCAAGGAAATAGAGGTAATTTAGCACATTATTTGTTTTATTTATTCCTTTATTCAAATTTATTGATTTTTATTTGACATTATATTTCTGTTAATTATGTGCAAATAACTTATGGATTAAGTAAATCACAAAAAATATTTTACAATAAAAATAAACCTTGTAAAGCATTAAATAACACAAGAAGTCGGTTTAATAGTTCTTGAAATTAGTGCAAATATTTTTTTCCAATCACAATTTGTGAGCACCGACTGTTAGAATTGTGGTTGCTGGTTGAACGAATATTTAATTGTAAGCTTAGGAGATACAGCCCCAATTTTTTTTCAATTGCAACTTGTGTCACTTTTAAATTCGGTCAGATTATATTTTATGGGTTGGATAAGGTCTATTCGGCACCTCAAAACTGGCCCCTAGTCTCTAGTTTTCCTCCTTTTTGGAAGTCGTTTAAAAATGTATTACGCAGATACTATTTTTTTTTATTAAAACTAAACAACTAACTGCAGAAGGACGCTCTAAATTTTTATTGCCTTCATTTAATTAGTGTTTCATTAAAATGGGTGTAAAGTTTTATTTAATTCTAAATGTTGTATTTAAATACGTGAACAGTTTTGTAATTTAAGGATAAAATACCAAAATAAGAAAAAAACATGCACTTCGGTAGATATGAACTAACATTGACAACAGAAAAAAAACAAAGATTAATCTTTTTTTGTATCTTAGTATTTTTTTCTATCATGGTTATTAATAACCTAATAACTTACTGCGTTATTTTAATAGCCACAAGCTTAAGTACCAACATTATACATATCTATTAAAATATAAAAGGCAGTCATATTTCAAGATCAAATTGTAATTATTCCATAATTGGATTGAGATCAATTGCTTATTTAAATTACCTGTTGAAAAAATCTTTGAACATAAAGCTGCTCAAGGTTAAAACTTTGCAAATTAGATCAACATATTTTTTTTTGTATATTTTAATATTTATAGAGCTCATTAATTAAATGCCTCGATGGTCTAGTGGTTCGATTCGATTCCCAGGTTGGACAAAGTGTTATTTGTGAACTTTCCATCAGGAAATTCACAATAGCTGTACGGAGTTGGAATTGCGCCCGATGGATGGCTATAGGCTCACCTTCTTACCCATGAAACGTAAACATAACAGGTGAAATGTGGGTATTGTACACCTCTGCCACATATATCTGGGTATTATAGGCGTGACGCCACGAGACCATTTGGCGGATACTTCAGAGTACAAATTAATTTAGACACTAAATTGGATTTCTCATAAATTGCGGTCCTTTGTTTAATTTTATAAGCTCCCTTCAAGTTGTTAATATGGTAAAAACTTTGGTTAGTTTTTAAATCTGACTAATGTTTAAATGAACAAAGATATTAACCTTAATTATGCAAGCGATCACCAAGACCATTAATTGTAATTAACTGGCTCTGTAACTATCCATCACTTACAAAATAAGCCTACGAAGAGTTACGTAAACCCGGTACTCTACAAACAAAGATAATTTTACTACAGTAATATGTACTTAAATAAATTAGCGCAATGGCCTGATTGTTTGTACTAGCTTAAAGCAAAAAGGTAATACCTAAATTAGATTTGCCCTTCAAAATACATCAACACGTTCAGCCCTTTTTTAGGGTTGATATCTTTTAGGGCCTATTTTATCTTAATCTATGGTTTAATTAAGATAGATCTTTGTGTGCATGATCATGGGGGTTTATCTTAGTCTGAGTATTTCTATAAGTATGTATTTACAAAAAGAAAAGTATTTATGTATTTAGCAGTTATTCTAGTACCTATAGTACAAGCTCTGCTTAGTTTGGGACTAGATAGTGTTGTGTGTAAGTTGTGAGATATTTATTTTTTATTAAACCCGTCCTCTATCTCTCTCTCTCTATTAAATCTAAGGTTACAGATAAACTCTAGTTTCATACTACAGCTTTCAATATCTTAACTCGAACTAAGTTTTACTCGTTGGTGAAATCAAAGGTTATATTATATTATCTCCTTTCAACAAGTAACTATTGTCTTCTTACCCCGCTTCCTCTTACCGCAGCTAGTTTGGATAATTCATTTACTGAGCAATATTAAACATCAGACGTCTGCCTTTTACGGTTGTTGGTCAGAAGTTAAGTGTGTTACTGACGTTATGTCTTAACTGTCTACATAACATCACGCCTATATTACCAAGAAGGATTTGGCAGAGATGTATAACAGCACATTGCACCTGTTGTGTTTAGGTTCCATGTAATAAACGGTTAGCATATCGGCATCCACCGGGTACAATTCCAACTACATCTTTTGTTATTAAGCATTTCCTGCTGGAAAAAGCCCATATAACACTTTTTGCACGACCATGGAGTCGAACCCGAGACTTTGCGGTGAGAGGTCGCATACACTGACCACTTTACCAACGACTTAGTACTAAGTTGTAATTAATTTCTTGATATTGCAAACACAAAAAAACTCAATTTTAATTTGTCAGCGATTGTTACACAACAGCGGTAGCTATAATTAGATAAGTATCTCATATCCCATATAGTGCAGTAAATTATTTAAACACGTGTATTCATATATTTACATAGATTAATTCATGAGTGATCTTCTTAGTTAGGTAACAGTAGGAAGGAAATGTCTTATGTAATCTCAATCTGTATAATATATAATATGGTTATTATATTCTGAGTTAGAATAATCCAATATAACCTGTCTTAGATCTTTCTCTTGAATCTATAATATATGCTGTGTTTATAAATTATGTATTTTTATAACACATTTGTCTTGTATCTGTCTGCTATTACCGTTTTAATATCTTGTTTTAAGCCGTATCACTTAATTGATTTATTTCATGTAGATGACATAACTTTCAATATAAAGCATGTGAAAATTAGCAACGTTTAGCCACTAGCTGTTTTACAAATACAAAATTTCTGGTGTATTTAAAGCTGTACTGTTGAAATAATCATCAATGAATGAATATGATATCTTTACGCAATAATTAGTAGTTTAAGTGTGTTATTTCACATAACTCCAACACTGATTGCATCTCGATTATAAAACAAAAGTAGATCAAGCCTTAGAAACCACGAAAGCACAACAATCGCGCCAATCATTTCTAATCATTGCCTAAACACATTAATTAATCATTATTTACTATCTGCAAAGCACTGTTTGTATCCGCTTCGAACATTGAATTAATGGGTTATAGTCTAATTACATAACGAACGATGTCCATTCATAGACAATCTTGTTGCCTTTGAGAATGTGAAATATATTTGATGACAACTAATGTTGGCATGGTCCAACAAGTGCTTGAGTTGGCAAATATATTTGTGCGTGCGCAGAAATTGGCTTTTAACTAGTAAGCACAATGTGTTTACAAGTACACAATGTCATAGTATAAAATAATAATGGTTTTAAAACACGGTTGTGGGTGTTGCAATCATAGCCATTAAGTTAAGAAATTTATACAGAGTAACAGTTATTTAGAGCGTATTTTTTTTGTAAGCATCAGATAACGCACATTTGGCCACTGCATAACGCAGGTATGCGAGCAAGAGAGAAGGACATATTCCCAGTGTACATGTCCTAACCTGGAACCGGCACAAAACCTCCTTAAGAACTGTAGCTCTATATCGCACACCTAGATCTAAACAGGTCTAACTCAAAAAAACACTTTTTTCAGAAACGACGAAAAACTGATTCCTTTGACCCTGTGCATTGTAGGAGTGGTCTGTGTAGAATAATGCTTTTTATACGCAGCTCAAAAGCACATATTGTAAAGATTACGTGTTTTAATCAGTTTTCAGGCCTGAAAATTGAAATTTTTGACTTATTTCCTTATTGCTTAAAATTATACGTATATTTGTTTTATTATTTTGAATTAACCCTGTATTGGTGAATCAAGTTTCGAGATAGCTCTCTTTTGAAGAGGCAATATTAATTAAAAATGCAATATCATTTTGTATCATTTATAATTAGTCCAACGTATAGATTGATCTATGGCCAGCAATAGGGGTTTATTGGATAATGAATAAGTAGTTAAACACTAGTAGTACAAAAATCAATCAACATTATTTATTAATAATAATGAAAAATAACTAATGACAGTCAATTACGTCCCTTTTAATTATAAAATATCTAACAAAAATATATTTCTTATGACAATTAAGAAAACAAATAATAAAGAAACTTATATTTAATAAAAACAATCCAAAAGGTACTTCAAAAATATAAGTATAAACTGGATATCTTTGTTTATTTTTAGTAGGTATCAGTCTGAGAAATTATAACTTAAAACTATGAATGAAGCTTACATACTAATAATGACCCTATGAGATCAGCGTTATCGAAATCACAAAAATTACATAAATAGTACACTAGAAAATTTTTTACTACACTAAAAACATTATAGAAGCTAATATATAATGCAAATATTTAACACCAATAATGCAATTAATAATCATTATTGCCTAAAATTTCTTTATAATAAACGTCATAATCAAATTTTGGTATAACGTTCTTATCAATCAATTCTTGTATGTCTCTTTTTTTGCATCCGACAATGCAATTTTTTCATTGTATACCTGTGTTAATCCATCTGAAAACCACGATTGATCTATGTCTAGGTCGGTTCCCCTTGAACGGAGAATCAACCCTCTTTTGCACACAAGCATTTCTATAAGTATCTTCGCTAATTGATGTTTGGTAAAAAAAGGGGTCCGGGTGTTCTTTTTCAACTCGGAGTACCTTAATGTCATGCCACTTGATTTGTTTTTTCTAGATTGAAATTAGTGTCTTACAATTCTTGCAAAGTTTTGACGTCATAAAACTTACTATGACTAATTTCTACAACTATGTAGGGTTGTCCCATCTTTTTTGCTGTCACAATCAAAGTTTTATATTGTTCTGGTATACGTATCTTTTAATTTGTTTTTCAATGAACTATGAACGTTATCCCCTTCATTCTGTAAATGTCCGCGTATTAAAACTTGTGGGTAATAGACTTAACTGGTAACTTGTTGACGGCATAGACAGACAACAGAAATTTATTTTTTTGTTGGCCACCACAATTGTCTGAATAGAAAATGACGTCAATTTCTTTGTTAGGATTTAGGTCTACCTGTGATTGATCATATTCGAGTAAGCAGCTTCCTATTTCAACAGCTCCTCTTTTTCCTTCTGTTTCATCCCAAAAGTAGCATACGACTTCTTTCGCTCTTAAATCGCTTATAATAAAATTGAGGCAGTTGATCCTGGATTTTTTAAAGAAATGGGATATTTGTCCCGTAGGAATTTGCAATACGGCTTGTAAGTCGTAAACTGCAACGATTTTACCATCTCTCCTATTCATATCATTTTCTTTTTCAGTTCTTGCTGAAGTTTTTCCTTTTAGATGCTCTTCATATTCCTGAATTATCGACGATAGGTACTGGTCAGTAACGGAACGTTCTAGTCTCAAATATTTATATCCCTACAAAGAATATTTTTTACACTACACGTTCATATCACGGTCACAGGGCGTTCATGATATGGTACGGGGTAGTGGCTTGAATCCTGAATGTGCGCCAAATTGATCCAAAACTCCGTAAATGTAATTCAATGTCCTATGCAATATTTGTAACATTACAGTTACTTCACGGAATCCATCTAAAGAGATCTAACTCAAAATTAAGCATTATAATGTTAATAAACTCTGTAAATAATAAAACTAAAATAAAATTATACCAAGATGAAAAGATTTTTATTGGTAATTGTAAAATAAAACGATTTACTTTATTTTTTGAAGAAATATAACGGTTTAAAATCTGACTCAACAAAACAGAATCAACTACAAATTCAAAAATGCTTCAACAATACAGCAACAACTCGAAATAAAAATAAAACTTGTACTCACCGTGCCAGCAATACGGGTTCAACTTAAAATGTTGTATTCATTTACTCAGCCGTACCCATCTAAAAGGCGTGAACTCAAAATAACAGTCAAAATAAATTTAAACTAAACAGGTGCAATTAAAAATAACGCCAATTTGTTGACGAAGAACACGGCCCCTCCGCTTGCAATTTCGGTCGCAACTCGCGATGCGTCTGTTTTGGTGGCCGGGAGTGGGGCTTGCTCGTTCAACAAAAGAGACAGTTTGCGCCATCTAGCCAAGCGTAGTGAACTTATTTTTAAATCTGTTTTATTGGTCGATAGGTATAAAAGTAAGGAATTTGATGGTGTGCATAACTCAAAAACCGTGATTTTTTAGTTGACCCCCTTTAGTTCTAGTATTATGTTCTCTTTGCCATCGCATCGTGCAGAGCGTAGTTACCACTTACCATAAAGTATAAAACAATCTACAAAAAGTTGCATGGTGTAAAATAATAACTTGGAACTTTTTAACTAAGTTGACATCAGAAGATTACTGAAGTTGAAATGTCTCTCTTAGTTCGCGCCTTCACATTACGGATGGTTAAGTTAGTAAGACTATGTATGTTTATGACTTACTCGAATAAATCATGTGAGATCCAAGCAGTAGGTAATTTGCTTTCACTCCTGCTCTGTTACCAAGTGATTTTACTTCTATTGGACTTTCTATTTAATACTCTACGTGCGACCATTACGCGCTATAATAAAAACAAATCGCGGTACATTGATGTGTGTAATGTGTGCGATGGCGCCTTTGTGAACTGACCAGTAGAAAATTGACTGTAATTCAGATCTTCATTTCAATTGATACCCAAAAGGATTGAAGAGTCGATCTTGTTATAGTGTTTAACAAAAAAAACTTTAATTTCGTTTTGCTAGTGCTTTCATGAGTTCTAGTTACCTGCATTTACCACCTACTTACAAAATGTTTATTTTTATTATATTTTTCAGTGGACGTACCTGTAACAAAGGAAAATGTTTATTAGTAAATGGTAAAGAAATGTAATTAATTTATCAATAGTAAGTTGTTGTAAATTAATTTTGGTTTGGGGGGTAAAAACATCAAATCAATATTTTTGTATCCATATAAACATTAACCTATTCTATAATTTCATTATAATTTTGGTGAACTGCGAGCAAATTTACAACCGTTACATAAAAAAAACATCTATCGAGACATTCATCTCACTTATTCGATAACTTACAATTTAAATCAGCGGCATTACAATTTCCTACCCATAATAACTACTCAGTCAAACTCCATTCACACGTGGCTACCCGTTACTGCACACATAATAATCTTCACCATCAAATTAACCATAACCATTCCGAATAGCATGCATTACGTCTATGGCACACGTAATAACGGCAAACCATCGACAAGCGAGCGACCGTCAAATTCTCCCGCGCATTCGAATGCTGTAATCATTGCGCAAACGCAAGTGCCAGCTGGACATAGACAATTATTATGAGTATTTATTTAGTAGGTGAAGGCTTCTAATTAGGCTGTTATAGAAAGTATATTGGTTGGAATTGCATGGTTAATGGTGTTGATTCTGAGAAAATTATTAGCTCATTTTGTCGCAACCATAGCAAATACATACGTTAGGAGTTTATTTGAAAATAAATACGTAATAGATAACTACTACTGATTTTAACTAACTGGACTTTATTTTTAACTACGCGATATTTTGAATAACAGTATTTGTCAAAAAATTAACTGACGCAAGTCATCGAGGCAGTTTACCAGTTCCAGATAAAGTTTCAGATAGTTAACTGTCACTTGACACTATGAAAAATAGATATTTTATCAAGGATTTCACCAGTAACTGATACAATTGGCCTATAAGATACACATCTTTCTAATTTCCAATTTTACAACCCATATTATTCATTTTAGAAGTCGTACAGGCAGATCTTGTTTGGTTGTCATTGCTGCTCCAATACTAAACTTAAATTTTAACTCGTAATTATTTTAACACCAAAAACCCTTGTACAAAAAGCTATGCACTTATTCACACACCAATCTTGCTAAACGTGACAAAAACCACTTTGGCAAAGGTCGATCCTCATCAAAGTTATCAACATCAACGTGTAGTGAACACGTTATAATGAACCATAAGTATCGCCTTTGGATGCAATATAGTCTCACTTTATATCTATTAACTCTAAGAACATGGCATTTACAAGTGATCTTGTGGTCGTCATACTCGGTGGTTTGACAGCCTGAAGGGTGCGGTAATAACTCTTTGCAGTCTAATTTAGAAGATGTTATAGTGTACCTACATCATCATTTACTTGCACTTTCCTTTTAAATTCATCCTAATGACTAGCTATTTCTGCCACGGGATTATTAACTTAGGTATGGATAGTGTATGCCATTTTTATTTGCACACACGCGCGTAAAGTATTAATGTTACCTACTGCAATTACAGAACCTTTAAGTAGCCAATTTACGTGCTGCTAATACGATCATTTAGAAAGGAGGGTTATTGATATTTTCTCTGCTGCCGCGGTATCTTATGGCGAAAAAAATAGGAAAAAAAAACATTGAATAGACAAAAGACCATTGAAATATGGCAATAACTAAAATTAACAAGATGTATATCAAATAGTAATCGCTTCTTCACACATAAATTACTATGCAAATTCGCAAATAAACTTTTGCAACGCTTCATAAATTAGTTTTAATAGTAAAACATAATTGGCAGTCTGTTAAATGGAAGCGACAATTTATTTAATAGTCCGAAACTGAATGTGGAGCGTGAAACTCAAGGTGATCAGCTAACGAATTATGCTCGTAATTATTTTTAAGAACGAGGTCTTCAAATTACTTATATTCGGTAAACTACGTATTGGCAGGTTATAACAATTCCGCTCTATTATTTCGTTTCCTGTAGTGCGTCAGTCACCATTATTCTTTCAGACATAAAAAATAGGTGTTTTGTAGACTGATTACTAAGCATTAAACAAATTGTAATAGCGTGCATCGTAATATAATCTAAAATATAGGAGTGGCTCCATAAATACTGCTGAAATTGAAAGACAAATTAGAAAACAAAAAACTAGATTTAGGAAGATGAAAATTTTAACCGCAACAACCGTAGATAATCTAAGTTCGGTAAAAAATATGGCCGCCTTTAAGATGGTTATTTGCAGAAAGCTTGGTGCTTACCCGGAAGTGGTTAGCACCAAGAAAACACCCTTGATACTAAGCCAAAGAAATAATTCACAAATGTTTACGTTGCCTTACCTTGACTTAATAAACTAATCCAAAGCTCACTAATCGGGTTTGGAATGGCCGATACTTGATAGCAGCTGTCAATATTTTGTCCTTGATTTTTTATAATTAAACAACTTATCAGTGATAGATATTGCTCAATAACTGTGATACAATTAGCGTTCATTGTAAAATGAATTAGGAAATCTAATCAAGGAACGTATCTTAAATTCTTCATTAAGATTAAATAAATTCCTGCGGTGATAAAATTTCATTTAGGTCTTTCATAAAAAATATACTTGATATGCACGCCGTAAGTTTTAAGGTATTCTGGAATGTAGGTCAATTTCTTTAGCTTGCTATTATTGCACTACCGATATTAAGGAAGAGGGAGAAAGACGTCTCACAAATCAACAAAGCTTTGGCAGACAAAATTTACAGGCAGTTGGAATACTTGGAATGGAGATGTCGTAAATCAATCAAAGCAAATCAAATAAGTTGAGACCACCATTCGCATAGAGAAGCACTAAGAGCCTGCTAATGTTATTCAAACGAATCTCGGTCTTGACCTTGTAAGCGACAAACCCGTCGGGGCACCGTCGTCGTATCAACACATCGGATCGCAGTCACCGACGCAAGCGAACGGTCCCGTTACGAAGCATCCCATTCGAAGTAACGGACGTCGACGCCCCATTGGCTGACGATGGACATCGCATTGCACATTGTCGGTGCTGCCGCCATGCTAGAGTAAACACAGCCGTATTGGGACATTTACCTTCATATTTTATGACAAGCACTATTATTATTAAGGATATAACTTGAAAGTTCAAAAATGTAATAGTACTTAACTGTGTAGGAGACGAAAATGACAATGATATCAGCTGTTTTAAGATGCATCTATGAACTTACCAAGATCAAAGAAGCTGTAAATTTTTGGTCCGGTCAGGTAAGAATCCATTTAATACCATACATTAGACATTTACGACGCCCAATTGGCTGACGACGGTCATTACATTGCACATCGCCGATGCTGCCACGCTAGAGTAAACAACTCCGTATTACATTTCAAGATCGATACGTATTTGGTCGTCACGGATGTACGGATTCTTGATGCAACATTACGTCACTGCTTTGCATAAAGACTGGCTTTTTATGGCCGTTTGCAGTAATTATGCGATTTTGTAATCGGAAATGCCAAAGTATTCTTTATGATCGTAAAAGCCAATGTCATTAACGCAGTATATTCATCAGACCTTCGGTATTTTACGATAATATGTGAGAAGAATTCAGCATCATTAAAATCAGATAAATTTTAAGAAGTGTTAAGTAATACGTTGAAACATATTCTTAACTAGAATAAGGTTTAACAAAATGTTGAACAAGTTGTTGTAAGTCATTGCACGCCCAAAGGAAACTAAAGAGGAAAAAACAGAATCAAAATTCACTTTCCTTATTAAAACTACTTCGAATTCAGGTCTCCGTCACCGATACACGCGACTAAACCTTATTCAACTAAGTATGTCTGATCTGAATGCTATTCTATTAATATATTTTTTCTGTTTTGGTCCCAGTTATAGCCATATTATTGCCTTAATAGACTTCTACTAGGTCAAAATTAAAAGTTTTACAAATGGCATGGCCAACGTTTTCAATTTATTGTTTGCAAGTTACCAAAAGTAGGTGTTAGGACTTGACTAAATCAATTACTTCTGTACTACCAATGGTATTGCACAGTTTAGAATTGCAAATAGAGTACTATCCTAACTCCCGTTAGCCAGGTCCCAATAGTGGAGTGCCGCCTGAGTGGCTACTTGTGAATGAAGGCGCCTACGCTCACTTATAACTGTAAGACCAGGAGTCTGATCGTGATCATTATCGACCGTGTTAAGCAGTAAGAACATAATTTCATCACTATTTGTACTAGTTTGCTAGTGACCTAACTAGATAAACTTGGACATTCTTCATTGAGGCAAAGAATAACAAATTGGTCTCATATTTTCTTACGTTAACTGTGATGAATAATGTCTAAGATATCATGCCGCTGCTAAGTTATTTGCTTGAAATGTAAATGGTTTTGTTAAATTACAATTGCACACGATTAAATTATTCAATGCTCTTGCTTCAAGATTTAAAAACGTCGTAACTCGTACCTATTGGAATGGCAATAAAAAGGCAATTAATTCTCGACTTGGTTCAGTTAAAAAGGACTTGGAGTTTTTAGCGTCGCATCTTTTGAATTCTCTAGATTTTATCCATATTTTATTTTATTTTAGTATATTGACTGGGTTTAAACTCAAATACTTGCATATTCTTTAAATATTGCATCATAGTCTATGAAGATAAATATTCTGGGCAGCATACTTTATATTTAATCAACCATAATGAACTCTGATAAAGTCATAGTTAGAGAAGTATGTAGTAAAGTTTCTGATCTAAAGGAATATTACCAGCATTCTTGACATGTTTATAAAAAAACATTTTCTATTGTTTTAAGCCTATTATAGTCGTAGCAAAAACAAACTGATTCATTCGGTTAAGAATGTGCTGCTTTCAAATCGATTAAAATTACATGCATAGCTTCGAAGGGAAGTAGAGGTAGCGATAATAAAGGCTAGTGTTCCACGAAACATTGCACAGCTGACGGCCGATCGGTGATCAAGTCAAGTACGTTGCTCATTCAGATTAATGGATAAACTGATTTGCAATTCTGAAGGTGCGGCCAGAACTTCAACTTGAGAAAGGAAGGTTACTTCGTTGAGAAATTGCGATGGTAGCAATGGTTTCTTCCAAGCGTCCGGTTTTCTCGACATAACCTGTTGGCCGGTGGAATGCGGCCCAGCGTTGACGTACGAAAGTTCTGATACAAAACACTGCTGATGTCGATGCTTTTCTTACAGCCAATTAATCGATGTTATCTGACCACTATATTGTAGTTTCCATGACTGATTTATCGTGTTATTAGAAATTGCTCGCAGCGTCAACCGCACGGAACTACATTTGTCTTCCTTTCGATAATAATGTTAAGATTCTAACTTGATCGTACACATTGCAAATTTCGCCTTCGTACTATTGGAAAGCAAGATTAGTGATCTACAAAATATGGTAAAGTGCTCCATAATGCGTCACTTAGTAGTTCTGTCATTTAATAATAGTATAACCTTTCGAGAGAAACCAAGAAAGCAAATGACAACAATACCAACCTTCTTTAAGATGATCTTAATCCTAAAATTAATTCACGACAGCCAGAAATTATGAGAATCTATTAGATACTAAGCATTGAACGGAATAGACTTGCATGTTTTGCTCGCATATGTCATAAATCTAATTACCATATATTTGCAAGCAAAGTACAATGTTTAGCGGGTACTAAACTTGTATCGGCTCGTAAATCACTGGGACGATAATTGTCAACGGTTAGTAGTAACTGTACGGGACGGGTTATAATCTACCCGTTATGGCCCAGTATGTGCTAAGTATCATGCAATGATGGATGAACTATAAAGTCCAATGTTGTAGAAACTACGAATATAACCTAAAAACAGTCTGAAAGGTAGTAACTGCGTAATCTAGAAGATCATTTGAATACAGGAAGTGTTATTTATTGAAGAACTTTATATTACAAGATCTGGAATAAAGATTCATCTACAATACAAATTTTAATATCATTATATCTCGTGACTGTTGATTTAAGAGAAACGCAATGTTCAGGACGTTTAAAGACAGTAACTTATCAACTCAAGCTATTGAAGCTGCTTCATCTTCTTAAAAAGAAAATAGTCATTAAGACAGCACAGTTCGTATTTTCTTTGAGTGATTATTTGGCATAAGCGAAAGATTATATACAAGCGCAGTGAGTGATTCTTGTGTGGAATCTCGAGCGTAGTGAGTGCCTCAAACGCAACATAAAAAAGCACTCACAACTATTTACCTCAGCAGCTCGAAAAGGGAAAAACAGTGAGTGAAACTCAAATTTGCTTCGAGCGTGGGATAATCTTCTTTCAATGTTTTCAATTTAAATTTTCTCACTGTTTTCACTTAAAAAAGACGCCTTTTCGATCTTCTGAGGTGAAAATTGTATATTTATTTTAGCAATAGTAAAATAAACAAGGATAACAAAAATTCAACAAAGATGGCACTGACTGAATTGTCTTTGCAAGATAAATGTTTTAATATTATATCGAAGTCAAGACCTCACTCAAATGGTTCTTGCAAATTAAATTAATTTAAATACATCTTAGTGAAATTTCCAAAATGTATTTCTGTAGCTGAAAATTCAGGCATAAACTTCTTTTTTTAAAGTGCTGGTTGTTTCTTCGAAAAATAAATATAATTATTTACCTTTATTATTCAAACAAAATGTTCGAAGTTGGATACTATTTTTATTTCTTGTTTAATTGTGCGTCTAGTTTTAAGGTTTAATAGATTTTGATAGATTTAATGATCGAGGTAAAGATGGTATTTTTTCGTACTATACATCCATATAAATAAATAAATAAATAAAATAAGGAATTTTCCATTCAACCAGCAGTAAAATTAACAAGGAAATAAGGAACAGGAATCGAACCGTTCCCCTGACTCCAACGACGTTGGCACTGATTGTCTGCTTCTTGGAAGCGCCGCCCACAATTTTATTGGTTCATTGGCCTCAACCACTGCAGTGACGGGCTGAAGGCATTTGATATTTAAACAGTTATATTAAACGCTGGTTAGCAATATGTTGGTTAGTTGGCCAATTGATGTGATAAGAGTTGGAATGTGTGTATGTATCACAAGTCAAAAGAAGAATCACGAAGTTAATGAAATTGATAGAACTGCCATATGCATCTAAATAAGGTATAGAAAAATATGCCATTAAAAGATGACATACGATATTTTTCAAACGTACCAGCTTAGCAACATTTAACTCAACTAAAATCAAACATTTCGCAGGCTGGAAAAGACTTGAGACTTTGTAAAATTAGGCCTATGGCTTCCGTGCGAGACAATATATATATCGGTTAATTAATGGGGCTGACAGATCTTGTATTTCCTTTTCTAGCAAAACAATAATTGGAATTGATAACGGATATGGCACAAAGCCTAAGTACTTACTTCCTTAAAAAAACAATCTATTGACAAGGCTGTGCGTTGCGTTGCCGCACGCGAAAATGGAGAAACGGGTTCAGAAAAAGTGAGCGCAATCGATTTGTGTCGGATTGATACTATTAATGTCCGTATTTAACTCAATATTTTATGCTCATGCCCTTCAAACTAACTTTTAGCGACAACTCGTGCATTGGTTAAAATTTTGTATTTTAAACGACACTTCTTTTAGTGCCCGTTAATCAGATGAAGAATAGACGACAAAAGTTAGAATGATACATTCAAAAATATTACAATGCTAAGTTACATAATATGTGTTCTCAATATTTTTCTAGTAGTTGTGATTTTCTTCTTCACTAATTTAACATTTGTTAAGTAGAACACTACACAAACAGAAACATGTTCTATACAGGTGTAAATTATAGCAAAAAAGAAGTCGTGAATGAAACTCCAACAATACTATACATGAAGCTATATATTACCAGTCTAAGATGGTCCCGGGCTGTACAGGCTTCTCGTGCAATGCGAGACTAGTTTATACTGGACAAGTACAGCTCGCTGTGTAGTCGTGTGTACTTAGAGGACGTTTTATATAATTAACATAACAAAACAAATGATTCTGTACAACCGACAAACGTGACAAAGCCATCCATTGATAAACACACATTAGCACGAGGCTGATAAATACGACATTGTGCACACCTGACAAGAAACTTAATTTGCAATGTATTTATTCAATAAGTATGTAGCAAACAGGATTGTAGTCATATGTAGTCCACCTCATGAACATCTAGAGAAGATTCTTTATACGTCGTATAAAGGGAGCAGACTTGTGGTAAGTGTTACTACAGTCACATGGACATCAATAATCCACACAAGAATATTATAGGTAGATGTATCGTTTAATTTGAGGACTACGGTGTTTCACCTCATGTGCCAGTAATGTCAGGGCTTTTTTCACCACCAAACCGGAACACAGTAGTGCAAACATTACTACTTGGCGTCAGGTTGAAGATGAAACGGTGAACGATGAAATGCTTTTCACAACAGCTCTTTCTGCATCAAATTAAGTCATCACCTGAGCTTAATACTACCATCGAAACGCAAGATCTTTAATAGATACAATTATCTCCTATATTTTATACAATATTAAGGTTAAAAAGTAAGAATCCAGCTGGATATGAACTTGCATCCCCCCTTATCCAAGTAGGGTTTGTCTAGCATGTATATTTACCTAATAAGTTGGCACTAAAAAAGGTTGAGAAATTTCGAGTCTAGCAGCATACGAATCCATGGTTTAATTGGCATAGCACTTGGGGCGTTTACTCCGGGGGTGCAGGTACAAATTCTCCTAGATTCATAATTTTTCAACCTTAATATTGTATAAAATACAACCAGGCAATAATTTGGTTATATATTACAAGTATTAACACCTGATTTAAAAACCGCTAAGGAAGTGAAACAAATAATTATGTTTACACCGATTAGTCAGAACTGCTTGGTTCGTGTTCCACGAATGTTAACAACGTGCTGTTATTTAATATGTGACATAAATTTGCATCACGACAATTACGCACTTTATTGCAATTTAATTTTAAGTAGGTTGTTTATTTGTATTTTATGAGGAAATTTCGCGAGTCTTCATATTGAATAAATCACTGTTATGGTTTGCGAAAATTTACAAGGGTATACTGACTACACAAATCAGAACAGCCAGATACTTGGCTTGTATAGATTTATAGGGTCCAAGCAGTGGGACACATCCAACGGTTAATTAAAAATATTGTAATATATAGTATAATAGCTAAATTATTAGTTTCTATCTATCTAGTCCCAAACTAAGCAAAGCTTGTTGTTTCTTTTGTAAATACATATTTACTTATTATACATAGAAACACCCAGACCAAGATAAGTGCATGACATTATTATGTATATATTATATGGTATGAAGCCTAAATACGAATAAAAGGAATATTATTAAAATGATATAGTAATCCTACAAAACCTATAACATTTGGTCCTTGGACACGAGAAATTAATGATCTTATTGTACCGGACAATACCTATACAAATTCCATCTGGGTTTAATTGAAAAAAAAATTGTTTACAA
This sequence comes from Hypena proboscidalis, assembly GCA_905147285.1. Lineage (NCBI taxonomy): Eukaryota > Metazoa > Arthropoda > Insecta > Lepidoptera > Erebidae > Hypena > Hypena proboscidalis. The sequence goes on from LR990127.1 coordinate 2,029,696, forward strand.
TTCAAGCAATTAATTAACAAGTGTTATACCATTTTATAATTCTTATTACATGCGCCAACTTTTGACGCTACTTGTTGTACATTTTTTCATTACGCTCAGCCAAAGCTGGGCTATGAATTAATTTTGAATCTTTGGTTGGGCAAAAAGTGACATTTACCTTAAAGTTAATGCAACAAATTTTAAAATCTTTAACCAAAGTTTAATAAAACAGTTTTAGGTTAACTTAAAAAAGTAGATATCTCTTGTAATTTTTCTCCACATTTTTTAATTGTCCATTATTTTTTTATTATAGAACTTGGATTGTTTACTATTTTTCTGATAACTGACATAACTTACCATACTACCCGATTTCGGCTTAACGTCCTAAACTGGGACACCTTGTATATAAAAATCACGACTTGATTTCATGACTCATTTTTGGTCAAAATAACATCTGAGGACAAAACCACTAACACCATTGATTCAGCTGTTGTATGAATGTATGTTTTATGTATATGTGTTGTACGTATGTTGTATGTGTGTATGTGTGATGTATGACATTTACAGATGACCTTCGGTTTGGGCAATCGTTTATTGAGAGACTTTATTTGCTTTAGATGGATTGCCTACACTTCGGAATGTAATGCCAATTGATTGTGATTGCGAAATTAATAACAGAAATAAATAACACGTGATTATAAGCGTGTTTGCCGATGGCGGCTGATAATGTCACTTCAGTTTTATCGTGAGTGTATGAAGCTAAGTGTTATTTCATTTAATGATTTCCATTCCTTCTAATGATTACGCAAATTTTACGTCCATCATTTTACTAATTTGTACTTTTAACAAGACTTTGTTGCAAATAATACGAATCGTTAGTATATAAAAAGTAAGTGGCGATCGCGCAAAAGTCCGTAAAATACAGCTGCTTGAGATATTGTTATTATTATAAATACATAGATTTTATACAATAGTGTGTATACAGATCAAAATTACATTCTGTAATGTTTTATGTATGGTTTTAATCACGTAGTGGTATAAATAACAGATAAAAAAAACAACTCTTGGCGATTCAGATCGTGACCGAGAACTGAGAGATGCAGTTCAGCGATTGCACTCGACAGAAATAAACAAAATTTTAGATAAGAAACAGACAACAAAAGAATATCAGTTTTTATATAAAAGCATAAACTCTGTTTTCAATAAAAAGATGCAGATTACGTCGACATCAACAAAAGTAATTTTTTGCCAAAGAAAAATGCGTCGTCAATTGAAAGCAATATCTACTACAAAAAAATCGATACAAAAAATTCTGTTGAAATATTATGAACGCTTCTTTCTTGTCTCAAAGAAAATGTTTATTTCTTATTTTAATGTATTTTAACAATATCGCACTACACGTTCCTTTGCTTAAGAAGAAGTAGGTTAAAAAAGTATTAAAAAAATGTTTTATTCTTTTTCATTATTTTTTATTATTGCAAACCATTTTTATAGAAAGAATATCGCACATCTTTATTTTGTTAACTGTCAAATACTGCGCTGTGTTTTTGTTAAATAATTCTCATATTCATCGTGTAACATATCTATCGTAGAGATATCTACTTGTATTAAGCTACTCACTAACCACAATCAACAACAACAACTACAAAAAACCAGTAGCCTGGGCCTGAATATTACCAATCTATAACCAAAAAAAAATTGGATAGTTGCCATTAACAGCAAACACAGGGCATTGTGGCAAGTAAATTTTTGTCATAATTCCTATAATTGCCCTACACGACTAGAACGTTGTTTTTAACACTTGTATCAAACAATACTGCATTGTGGTATGAATGAGAATTAACATTCTTTGCACTGCCATGTGAAGGCTGTATTATGAACTAGAACATGTCAAGGCCGGGAAATGTGTACTTGTAAAGTTTCAAGCGATTGTGATGTTATTTTTCGTGTTAAACAAATCATAAAAATGCTTAAGCAACATCATATTAAGAACCAGTTCCTCAGGTTCCTGCTCTTTTCATAATAAGTATATTCAAAATTTTTTTGTCAGATTAAATGTCAAATTCGTATAGAGTTATCAGGTAGTTAACTATCTTAAACTTTATCAGGAACTGGTTAAATCGGGGTTAAGGTGATTTTAAGTATTAGATAAAAAAAACTAAATTATTAGGCTAAAAAAAGCTTTCTGCCGCCATAACTAGGTAATAATCCCAAGAAATACTCGATGACTTTATAAATTCTGTCGCACATTTTTACTTGACTTTAACTTAAATTTGAAATCAAGTCAGACATTCTCTCCCTTCAATTTGATTGTTGTACGTTTGAAATTAAATCTCCGTTCATTATTGTATCTGCCACAAAAGACAACTCATAAAAAATTTAAATGAATATTTTTTTAGAGATTTGTGACAACTAACAACTTTATAACACGCTTATATTAGCTTCACCAGTATGTACGTATGTAACCGACTCCTTTGGACTCGACTTTGACCCACTTCAAACAGATAATAGATAGAGATTTCATTAAAATTTTGCACACCTGTCAAAGATCGATGACAATGCAATAATTCGAAATAAAAAAAAAATTACATTTTTTTTTTTTTTAAAACGCTTAAACGATTTTTTAATTTTAATTATAAATAAACCAAACTAAAAGGTAAAAAATAAATAATAGTTTAAAAAAACTAAAAAACACGCTTTTAAAGTACTTCTAAATAAAAAGTGAAAAATAATTCCTAATAATATAAGCTGAAAAGCTTTTAGTTTTTTTAAACTTTATTTATTATAGTTTAACTCATGGTCATAATTACCATAATCTTAATGATAATATATTGTTACAAGCATAATTTTATATTAAACGCGTTATGTTTTATATCACAGTAATTTATCTCTATTTTTTGTTTGATTCTGATTAATTGAGATATTTTATCGATAGATGCTTAGAAGTTTAATAAAAAAAGGATTAAAGAGTTGATAGATCATCAATGTCATTAGTTCTTAGACTTAACGTCAATCTAAATGTGTTGATTTACGATTGTTGTTATATTTTGATATTGTGATTCTATTGAATATGTATTTTAATATCTTTTGAATGCATGATGATATTTTAAAATAAATTTAAGTCTTTAAGATTATAACTAAGTAAATGAGTGCCTTAGTGTGTCCCTAGTCTGTTCCTTAATAACATAACATTACATCACGCCTATATTACCCAGAAGGGTGTGGCAGAGGTGTACAACACCCACATTTTACCAGTTATGGTTATTGTTCCAAGGGATAAAGGATAAAAATTTGCTTACTCAACCGGGAATCGAACTATACTAGCTTTATTTTTGTGTCTCTAATTTAGGATCAGAGTATACTGTTGTGGAAATGTATGGCTTGTAGTCATCATTTATAATTGTCTGTCGCATAATATAAAAACATACCGTCGCGTCGTTAAAAATCTTAGCATCAAATATTTAAAATGCCAGTACATTAAGCTCGCCCCGAGAATAAAACCTGGGACCTCGGAGTGCGATACACAAATTATACCGCTACACCAACAAGGAACATTCCTAATCCTTACTAATATTATAAAGGCGAAAGTTTGTATGTATGGATGTATGGATGGATGTTTGTTACTCTTTCACGCCAAAACTACCGGGTCGATTTCGATGAAATTTTGCACACATGTAGCTTATAGTCTGGATTAACATATAGGCTACTTTTAATTGACATACCACGCGGGCGGAGCCGCGGGCGGAAGCTTGTCATTTAAATATACGCTCAAAAGACAAGTCCCCAAAACTCTTAGCCAAACAATGATCTCACCGTGGCCACTTGAACTCTGATGTATAATTGCAAATATAATTAACGAATGTGAGTGCTATTAGCGCTGTGTGCTAGTCGTATATGCCGACCTTGGGGGCTATTTGACTGGTTAATTGCACAACCGCGCCTAGCAAACAGACAAACTTGTCTTATGCCGCGTCGACACCTAGCAAACAAAGCGAAACGAACGGGTTAGGTAGTCCATACTTGAAGTAGTTTGCTAACGCCATCGATTGTTAGTGAGGTGGTTACATCAACGGATTTGTTGGCATTCGCTAAGCCATCCAAAATAAGACCAACCAACCCGTGATCTTCGTTGGTTACGTGTGGACCCGGCTTGAAACTTGAAGAATGTCGTATGTCGAATGCTTCCACCAGTGCTAATGGTTAAAACCTACTATTTATATTTCATAAATAGCTCACTGTAAGGTCTTTCCTTTCCAAATTGTTCATTGCCTTACACTTTGCAATTTGAAGTGATTTTCTTAGCGTCAGCACTTGCTAGCCGAAAGTAGTTTCGACATTATTTGACGACCGGATGGGAAGTACCCGCTTGCGACGCTGAGGTCGCGGGTTCGATTCCTGTTCAAGACAAATCTTTGTGTGCATGAACATGGAGGTTTGTCTTGGTGTTTCTATTTTAAGTATGTATTTACAAAAGAAAAGTATAAATGTATTAGTATCAGTTTAGTATCCATAGTACAAGCTCTGCTCAGTTTAGGACTAGATGGCATTGTGTGTGTTTTTTTTTTTCATTATTGTAGGTGCGTTAAGAGTATAAAGACAGGAGGATTCACCTAAAATCTGAAACTGGGCGCAACGATGGTACCACGATGGTACAGATTTACAATCCTTTCGGCCACAGGATTCTAAAATATTCGCGTAGTTAGTGGTGCCAAATATCCTATACATCGTTGATATTATTGATGTAAAAGAGGCAGGGCGTCCGACCAACTATGTTGAGCGCTGGCTCTAGCAGTTAGCACTGAAATTAATAAATGCAATGGATTTTATTTGCAGGACTCATAATATTCCTTTGTTTGCTATCATGTAATAAAATATAGAAAATATAGCTGTAGATTAATACGCAAAAGAATTAATATTTATAGACAACAGACAGGTGTTGAAATATATGTTATTATAATCGAAATGTTTACCTTATAAATAGCAATTGACGTGATATGCAATTGTCAGGCCATTCATCGCGATATTGTTCATATCTCTATAATATAATAACATACCTACAGTATGGTAAATGAACAAAGGTAAATATATTAAATGCAATATTTATTACTGCATATCTATATAGGCTAAGATTAACAAGACTTGATCTAAAAAAAGGTATGTACTTTTTATAATGGTTTGTTATTATCAGGGATTTGCATTGCATTGTCAGAATAAAATTGAGGATACCTATTTATAAATATTGTAACCCGGTTAGGAAATAAACTGTGTTATCATATCACTCATATCGGTATTAACTCAATGCCAAGAATCTACTGTTTTATACGTATAGATACACGACTCAGATGGCATTGCAATTTTCTTCAGAAATGTAGGCGCTCCGGTATTGTATATTAGTATTCACTATAAAGTAAAACTTTAAGAGGAAATAAAAAAATATTTGCTTTTATATAGCTCGTTAGCTAAGTAAAATTAAAACAAAACAATGCATAAATAAATGTGATTGCGGTAACAAAGAAAAACATGGTGTTATTTTTTGGCATAATAATTTATTAATGTAGGTAAAACTTAGTGGCTGCTCATAATATCATCAGATATAATCATGAAACGATAACCTCATGCAAATTAAACAAAATATACTTTTATTTTAATTGCATCTCCAATCGGATTTAAGTCACTACGCCTTATCTAAATTGATTTGTTGTAACCGTGACAGAAAAATACCAACAGACTATTTCTAGTTACTCTATCTTAAGAGTACCTACAGGCATTGTAAAATCTAACACTACTAAACACTAGCTAAGAACGTGGGCAACATAGGTAGTGCAATAATTTAAACTTATACTACACAGGTATATAGTTTACATTTGAATTTTCATGAATTTAATCTAAATGCAGGATTCGACGTTAATTGATAAGACGCGGTCAGTTGGTGTAATAAAATAACATTAAAATTCACGTGCATTCAAGTTAAGGAAAGGTGTAAATATACTTGTGCCACTTGTCTTTGCTTGTATGTTGGCATTGCAACCACGTGTGTGTGTCTGATGTCAACAGAAAAAGCACCAGCTGCTTGTACTGTCACAATGCAAAACAACGCTTTTCATACCCGAACCAGAGCTAAGCACCTTTGCGGCCTTCTTTCATTCAGTTCTCCTTACCTTCATAGAGATTGTCGTCATCATCATTGGCGCCGCTGATCTGGCGGCACAGATCCTCGTACTCGGCCCAGTAGGCCGCCAGCGCGGACGGGTCCGGTGCGCGCGCGGGGAGCGGTAGCGCCATGCGGACTTCCGGGGACTCCTGGAGAAACAGAAATACGGCTATAGAATACAAAATATATGGATAAAGAGGCCTTTTCCTTAAAAATTATGTGTCGTTCTATTGAATAAGATAACTATTAAAATGTTGACAAAAATATTCAATGTAAATATTGAGTGAGACTCAGATGGCGAAAAATTTGTAAAATTACTAAAAACGTTGAAAGAAATTTATAGCTTACAAATCCGTAGCTAATATAAAGGCAGCAATGTTGATTTTGACTACGCAAATTTAATTTAGAAAAAGAGTGAGAAAATATTGATCATTTACATTTCTTGCAAGGCTCTTCACCACTGAAGTTTAGCTCTGCAACTCCATCGACAAATCCGTTTCTATATTTTACTAAATGTTAATGTGGAATAGACTATTTGAGATCTAACTGCGAATGATTTATTCATAAGTCTAGTCCAACCGTTGTAATAACAGCTGCGCCGTATAAAGCACAATAATAAAATGTTTTCGTTCGGGCTCATAAAACATAACTACCACTTGTTTTTGGTATAACTACTAACTTTATGTTTTAGTGTTAAATGTGCTGTACCTACTCAAGAAATATGCAATCACATGTTCAAATGTAAAGAGAAGGATAATGATGACGTAGTTATATTATTTTTATTGGTTTTGTCAGTACCTATATCAATCACTTCTTTAAATATATATATTTAATCAACGAAAAAAAAAGGAGGAGGTTTTAAAGCCAACGTGTTTTTTTTTTAACTTCAATCCTCCCAGAAGGGTTAGGTAGAAGTCTATTACACTTACTTTGCTATATTATATTTATAAAAGTTTTATGGACGTTTTCTTTTGTTCGTACGTTGTTCGTAAGTCATTTACTTAATTTTAAAAAATAAATCAAATTAAAAGTAAACTTTTAAGCTGCATGAACAATTTTGCCAATTTTAAACAAAACCCAAGCATCTTAGGGCCACAAGATTCAAATCTTACAACCTAAAAGGCATTTTTTGTTAAAGGTTGGTACAGGCTACTTTTTTATCGACGTACCACGCGGGCGGAGCCGCGAACGGAAGCTAGGTGCATATATTCTTGCCAGATGACATTATGAGACCGACGCGACACGGCGGCGGCACCAATACGCTTATCAACACAATCTGCCTTACAATGATTAATTCTATAACAATGGGAAGTGTTCAAAGACCGCCATATTAGGTCAAACAATTGTAATTCAGAATTATGAGGCTTTGTCGCGTTTGCGAAATATCTACTGTTGGCCAATTGTTTCAAAATGGTGCACAATGCCAGTGTTGCGACATGAAACACATCTTAAATTCTTAATTATGAAGAATTTATTTAGCTAGTCGAGCTGTGGAAGGTGGTAGGGGTTTCGTAAACATGTTCTATCTACCACGATAAAGAAGAGTTTGGATTGCTGTTTTGGCTTGATGATCACTTAAGACTTGAAAAGGTTTGGACTTAGGCCTTGGTTTTCTTATTCTTATGCAGATTTTTGAAAATTAAAGTGTTTTTGTCACTTCAATTTTATATTTATTTTAAATATTTACAACAATATATTTTGAATAAGAAAAACATTGATGTACATAACATTTAAAAAGATATTTACCAAACTTCATTACTTTTTAAAGTTAATTTAACTGTAAAATCAATGTATTACTCATGTTTGCAATATATGGAATGGAAATATGGTAGAAAATGCCTTTGGCATTAAGTCCGCCTTCGACACATGTATCTGTGCGAGAAGTTAAATAAATAAATAAAATGAAGCAAAAAAAATTAATGTAAGGGAAATTAAAATTCTAATTCATTAGAATCACATCACATCATTAACGTTCATTTCGCAAGTTCTGCACGTAATAAGCAAACCTCGTGCCAAATGAACATTTTAGCCCATTTCAGTCAAAGTAAATGGTCAATAACCGCTTATCGAGTCATACAGGATAAGGCAGCCGAAGGCCATTGCTTAGCTAGTGGTAGTTATGGCTAATAAATACATACAATGTTTTCCTTATGGACTAAATTACCATGACAGTAACGCGTTCATATAACAAATCAGTTAATTACTAACCATAATTAAGGAAACTCATAATAATTTTATGGATGTCAAAGGATTTAAAAAAAAAGTTAGTTTTAAACTATTTGTAACAAGCAGTGAATAAACTACTTAAGTTCCTAAAACAACTAAAATTTCCAGCGGGAAATTCTCTAATGTACATGTCTACTGTCAAATGGACTACAAAGTTCAAAACTTTGCTTCAAAGCTTAAAAAAACATTATCAATTAGCAAATTCAAGGGTCAAGCCAACATGAATCATCAAAGTTAATGAGCCACAATTAACGTAAAACGATGGCGTCATTCGTTTTAAGGCAATCTTTGTTGATAAACTGATGTCTACTTGCATTTTAAGAGCCTATACAACCTCAGCTCAAATTCAAATTTCGCCCCCACTTCCCCGCGCCTCCTCATTCTCTATCTCGCTCGCACAATACTACTCGCGGTGACGCGGGCACACAAGCGATTTTGTAAACTATTATCGGATGAGTACTAACCAAGCACTGCATAAATTCTACTGCTACAAAAAACTAGTCAAGCGCGAGCCACCATTGCGCTGAGGGTTCTGTAGTTACAATGGCTTGGTAGTAAGTTTACAATTTGCTATTTTACAATCTTATAATATTTTATAGTTTTCGCCTTGTATTATCCTACTATTATATTATTATTCTTGTACTACTTTCTTAGTTATTATGCATCTATATAAAAATGAATTGCCCAAATGTATGTACGCGCATAAGTTCCGAAGGACTGCACCAAATTGGATAATTCTTTTTTGTTGTGTTCGTGATTCTCATTATAAGGTTTGTATAAATACAAGATAGATAAGTATAGGTAGGATAGGTAGGTAAGTAGATAAGTATGTGAGTAGGATAGGTACGTAGATAGGTAAGTATGTAGGTAGGTAGGTAGGTAGGAAGGTAGGTAAGTACGTATACGTACGTAGGTAGGTAGGTAGGGTAGGGTAGGTAGCTATGTATGGTATATAGGTACCATACATTTTTTTAAAGTAATTAAACATTGTCAAAATTATACAACAATCATTTTAATTCGCTTAAATCTCTAATTGGCATATTTTGAACATGCCTGGGATCGCATAACTCAGGCAACATGCATGTTATATAAAAATGTTCTAATTTTGGTTCCATTTCTTCCCAATATTGGTCATCTCTCTCTATAATTTCAACTTTGAGGTCTTTGTCGCATCCAGACCATACTCCGAAAATACATTTTAGCCTACCGGTAATATGTAATTGTCCCTGCACTTGTATATACCAAGGATGTTTTTTATTTATGACAAGTCCGTTTTTAGTTTTCCTCCAAAAAGTCACTTTTTTCTTATCTATAGCTTCGTCCAAAGATGTTTTAAACACTGTAATTGGACACTTGATTTCAATGATTGTGTTCCACCTGGAGTTGCACCTCATGTCCTCAGGTGGTACTTGTGATCTGCAAGAAATGTAACATTTTTAAAGTACAAGTGGAAGGATAATTTAGTCAACATGAATTATAATACGGAACCCTGAAAAGTCCAACATTATGAAAAGTTTCATCGTGATCTCGCCAATTTTGTGATAGTAGTACCTTACACGTCAGCAGTAGGTACTAAGCGGTAATGTCATGGGGGAACAGCTAATTTCGTGATGGTCAAATACGTACGATAGGTACTTACAATTCTATATTTTGTAAAGTATGAAGATTTGTTTCGTCCGAATTTATTTCCGCATCTTCCGAATGTATTTGGGTCCTATAACAATGACACGTGGCAAGTTAATAATATTATCTACCTTACATAATTTTATTTATCATTTGGATATGGAACCCTAAAAATATAAAAAAGAAGACGAAATCGTCCATAAAAGCAGATTTGCTGCATGAATAACATTGAATAATTATCTACTTACGTTTATTTTGGAAATAAGAAATTGGCTACATATCAAGCTATACTTTTCCAGTTTAAGCTGACCTCTTACTGCAAGGAATGCCTATACAATGTGAGATCAGCTTATACTGGCAACGTATGCCGTGTGTACTAATAACAGATCAGTTACATGTTTGGGTAGATAGAAGATACTTACGAATTTACCGGAATATTGTCTTTATTACTATCGTCTTCAGTACTGTGTAATCGACGTCTTCTGGAAAAATTCAATAATTATTTAGCTAAACTATAAACCTACGTCAGTAGGTTCATAATTTTTATGTTGGTGGGAGGTAAGTTTCAGTTTTGTGTCTTGTAGTTAGAAGTAGATACTTACTGAACATACTTATATTTTTTTATTACTATCTAAGCGCTTGGCACTACGGGTCGCGGGTTCGATTCCCGCACGGTACTAATATTTTTATGGCCAACATAAATAGTTGTGCCGGGTGGATATGGGTGGATAGGTGTGCTTTTGTGAATACGAACGAACCGTCTCCAATATTCAGGAGAAATCCTGGCGTGGGGCAACATTATATAAAATAAAAATTACTACATGACACCTATTTGTTGTAGGTATGTTGTCAAAATAAAAACAAATAACTGTTTTTTTTAAAGTTGTCCCACCTGAATTTCTTCTGAATCGTGGACGGTGGTTTACGAACACAAATCTTCACATGCAGAAACACCTGCGACTCGTAGCGCAGCAGCCAACCGCTTAGCCACTGCACCAAACTTATGCTATCTAACTACTAATCACTAACTTTGTACTAATGTTTGTAATCACTAATATTGTAGTAAATAGGTCGGTAGATACTTACTTCATAACGTTTATCATATGTTTGCTTGTTTCTTTACGCCAACCCAGACGCTTCTTATTTTTATTACGCTTATTTCCCATTGCGCCAACACTAGAAACCTAAGTACTTCAATTTTACGTAGTCCTGTTGCGTATTGTGTGTTCTGAGCGCATGCGACACAGCTATCACGTCCGAAAGCCGAAGCGAGACTGAACCACAGATTAATTAATAGTAGCTAGCTACAGATGCGACAGTGACATTTCTGTAGAAAGTTTCCAATTGTTCCGTTTTGGCGCTGCTGTAGGCATCAGGGTTTTGACACGAGTATATAGGTAGTTATAGTTGTATGACTTGTATGTGTAATAGTGATTGCAGGAAAAATCTTGTTATCGATAACTAGTGATGTACTATTATATCGACTTTTTTATTTATATCGATGCTTTAATGGCACCTTTAGACTTTATTTATTTTTGAAATTCAGGAAAGGATAATAAAACAAAATTTAATAATTTTTAGGTTATTTATTGGAACGAAGTACCTTATTAGGCATACGTGGGGCCGAAGCCTACAGCGCAGAGGCCCGATAAACATTTTAATCTAAATTTGAAATGGGACAAAAACCGGCGATTATCCCTGTTTACACTATAGAAATGCACCCAAGGTCAATCCCCGGTTTGAGTAGACCTATTGCAGATCAAATCAATTCAAATCATTTATTTTTATAAACCCCAAGGGGTGCTTGAACACGCCAATAAACATTATAATTACAGAGCAAGTAAAAATTAATCTAATGAATTAAATAAATTAAAATCAAAATAATATGATTTGAATTACCAAAGCTTAGATCAATTTTAATCAAGCTGTTAAGGCTCAAACTAAATTCAATCTAAGTACCAGCTCCGATGGGTATTGCATCATTGAGAAGAGCTGGTGAGAAACTCATGTGCACCATCTTTTGAATATTAAATCATACAATTTTGTTTGTTTGAAGAAAAGTTGCAGTATGCAGAAAATGGGAAAACTAAATAATATGAGCTATTGTGTTGAGGCGACAGGGCTCAACATTGTCGTGAGCAGCTTGGGGTGTTGAGCGGTGCGGCGCCGATTTCACCATCGAGGTTATTGAACTGACGCCTGCCCTGAAACACATGAATTAACATTTAATTTATTGTTATTTGTTATTTTAACAAAGAAATAAAACTGTCTTCAGAACATAACACTAGAAATAAATAACACAAAATCCATTTTGAAGTTGTTGCCAAGTTTCAGATTTCATCAAATTATCTAATCCTACGTCTTGGGACCAACTTAAAAAAATGTTTTTAATATAATAATAAGAAAAAACAATAAAGAATAAAATTATTCCTAGCCTTTAAGTGTTTTGAAGTTGATTTTTTGGGTTTTTAACTACCAATGACACAAAACAAAGTGAAATTACTTAGATGTATGCAAACCTCTTGTAAGGTTTGTCATCTTCCGAGTTGTGTTATTTAAGTTCTGTTTGATTCTAGTTGATTTATCTTTTAAACAATCTTGGCTCATCTTTTAATCAAAAATGTATTTTAAAAATACAACTGAGTGTTACAAAACCAGTTTTAAGATAGCAACTTAATTTGGTTATCACTGTTTTTTTAAAATAACATTGGTTTTATTTTTCATCCATTTTTAATAAACAAGATGTGCCAGATATTTTACAATTAAAGTCGAGTAGATAGAAATGGTCATATTGTTGTTTTAGGTATAATTCTGTCAAAAATAGCGAAAACAAAATACAAAATGACCATTTATTGTAAAAATCAATACTGGAACTGTATTACAGGTATTTAGATAATAAATTAGTATAAAACTAACTTCAATTAATATAGATGCTGATATTGTTAATGATATTCGCAACAACTCTGTTCTATACGTAGATAAACCTAGAATGAAATTTAGAACATAAAAAACTCACCAGCAACACTAAGCGGAACGCCATTAGCAATTTCTTTATCAGTAAGCAGGCAGGGGTAAGAGTACCGCAGTCTTTGTCCTTCGTGATCAAACTGATGTTTATCAAAATGTTTTTCACAGACACGTTTCCTTAATAATTGCTCTTTAGTGAGTGTGGGGGGTCCAATGAGAAGGGAATTTGTTGGCACTAGGTATGACATCCACAGATTTCTAAGTTCGTCGTTCTTGGGAAAACTAAAAAGCCGGGTCTCACTTGTTGCATTGCAACAACCTACACAGCACTTACGGGTTCCCATGACGAATAATCGTACATATAATATGCACAATCAGTATTGTCTCAAACTACAAAGGAAATTTTGCGTCCTAAGGATCTCAACTCAGTGAAATACGAGGAAATATACACAAGGGCAAGCATTCGACAGAATTTCGACTGTGAAGATTTTTGACAATGAGAAATACATGACATTACATGACACTTGACAATGACATAACAAAACCAAGATGGCGGCATGGCGCTCGCGCTGGTGGCAGCCATCTTGCTACTCCCGCGCCAAAACGGAACTTTTGGAACTAAAGCTGTCACAGCCGTGGACTGAACGGGGGTGTCGGGCGGAAGGGAATGAGCTTCAAGACGCCGATAGTATAGGTATTTTCTTTTTACAGTAAAAAAAAATGGTAATTTTAAAAATGTACATAACATAAGACCTGCTTTATTGTTAGTTCAGTAAGTATGCAAAGTTTCATGATTCAATTTGACGTATTTTTTTAATTACAGCGGTTTTATTTATCGTTTTGGAGGTAACTTTGGGATTTTTTTCTATCGAGAAAATTTTATGGAATCGTGTTTTCGGCTAACATAGTACCTAACATTAATCCTCAACTTTACCATATATTTATTTCAAAATTAATGCTGCAGTATTTTCGACGTAACGAAGGATCATGCTAAGCCATTTGAGGTAGTATAGGCTCTTAAGTAATCATACCGTAATGCAATGGGATTGTCAAGATTAATGAGATAGCATCCAATGTAGTTAGATCAGAAAAACTGATTCATTATACGCCCTAATTATGCATATACATTTCTAAACATCATAGATTAAATTCGTTTGACCTATCAATATGAATAGAAAAAAATCTAGTGTCAACAAAATTTCAAGATTCTAACACATGTTTCAAACGCAATCTTGTGAATGGCCTTATCAGTGATGTGGTGACGTCACCCATTAGCACCTGCTGATAACGCAAGGTCGAGTACTTCCACGTTGCATAGTCATTATGCCTTTTGATTAAGCTTTACCTATATTTAGGATTCTACGATGGATTTTTTTATGATTGTTTTAAGGAAACCACTTGTGTTTCGCGGGTTCAATAAATAACTCCAAGTTAAGTGCTAATACAGTACCTGCTAACACAGAGTTAGCGAACAACTCTGGAATGCGCAAAGGCCCAAAAGGAGGTAAATATGTGACTGTTTTTACCAGGAATTCTGCACTTCGGTCTCATAATTGCTGGCGCCATCATGACTCTTTATGTGCGTCGATTTTCTCTGCCAAACCCTTTGAAGTGTCACACGCCATGTGGGCTACATTAACGGTACTTAACTTATGTGAATAACTCCAATGAGATATCTGCATGAGTATGAGAATGCAACGCGGACGTGAACTTTGGGAGTTACCTCGTATACTGCATACCGCATTATTCGATGATGAGTAATGAGTAGATAATATACTTAGGTACTAAATTTTTACTTCATGATTTTACAGTTTTTCTTATGTCATGGCAAAAGCAAAACCAGTATTACTTTTCAATAGGAGTATTAATTGGATTTTTAACCTTGAGAAACGATCTCAATGCCTGGAGCATCGTCGCAAGGTTGCCAGCTTATAGGGTTTTTATAAGATACATTTCAGAGAGTGTGCAGAGGAATTGCACAATCATATTCCTTAGTCCCCATTTCACTATCAGACTATCCGGCATCGCTTCATGGTAGATATTCCTCAAAAATACGCACGAAGCGTTTCACTGCAACACTCCTTATGCGAACTGCCAAAAAATGGAACGCCCCGGCCGAGTCTATATTTATACCGTTTCCGAATTCCACAAACATACCGCAAAAAAAGTTATATAACCTGAATTTTCAATCTAATTGTTAGTTTTTTATTGGCAAAAATTTGATAGATCATTTATTTTTTCCCTCGGCCTTTGAGATAATAGCCGCTTTAATCACCTGCCCAATTATACGTATTATTTAAGACTACGTTTTTAGAGTTCCGTAGTACCTACAAGGAACCCTTATAGTTAGCATAGCGTCGAAACCGTTAGTGCTAGCAAATTATAGTGAAATTTTTCATGTATGTTAACTATGTCAAAAAAGTACCAGAATAAAATCTTGAATAATATTTTTCTGGGTACCGCCCCTTCTTGTAAAGTGGTATGATTTTTTATAGAATAGGTTTTTTAAAAACATAGGAGTTAAGGAGACAGTTATGATATTTTTGGTTTAGAGATCCAGTTCGGTTAGCAAGATAATTTTCTTTAAAGAGCAAGTTTTTGTTCGTGTAGCGCCGTCCCCCCTCTGAAGGCTGAGCTGTTAGCTCGAAATGAAAAAAAAATCATGGCGATAGTATATGTAACAACGAAAACTACAGCGGCTACGTTAACTTAATTCGTTCAGGAGTAATTGGGTCCAAAGTGTGAAATGCAGTTTCTTAGAATAATTCGTAGAAAATACAAAAACCTTTGAAAATAATAACTTGTATGAAGTTGTTAATGTTCAATATAGATATTAAACCTTTTTTGAGTGCATAATTATGTTGTAACGGCTGGCCACGGAACCCTATTGCGCGGGGCCTGACACGCAGTTGGCCGGTTTTTTAGGTATTATAATTACAAAACCGTTATGTAATAAAGAGTCATTCTCAAGTTCTCAAGCAGTTTTATTGAACCAGTCTTTTCTTTCATATGACCGACGTTCAGACGCCGCCAAGCAAACTTTTATCCATCTGATGGCAGGCAGGTGGCAAATACAACCCATTAACATCCACAACCTGCAAAAGATGAGAGATTCAGCGCTACATTTGAGGACTACAATATTATGCCTCGTATGCCAGGACCTTATCACCAAAGCAGAACGCAGTAGTACAAATATATTTTTTGTTGACGCTAGGTCAAAGGGGAGACAGCAGTTCTTCCTCCCTCGAACAAAAGCTTCACACCATAAAGCAGCAACTTTAAAGCTTACGGTTAAAATAAACTAACAATAATTTAAACAAGCGTCAGCGTCAACGCCTGACGTATGTTGATTGCTTCCAACTGCGACCCTAATCTTTATTTTTTATCTTTCTATATTGACATACATTAATAATATGAATATTATTGAATAAACATTATCTCTGCCGTGTGTAAAGCGCTTTAAAGTATAATGAATTGTCTCCGCCCAGTGCAGTGTTGAGCTTACGAGAGCTTATGAATGTTTCCTTTGCGCCTACGCAACATTATCATATGCGCCAAAGACAGAAGCGACCGGCATCCTGTGCTGTTTCCGGAGCACCCACGGCAATTCGTTATTTTGTGCAGGGACAGACTAAGAACTATTTATGGCTACATTTTGTTTGGTTAGTGGCAATTTTGTTGATAATTGCAAACATTACAGTCTGGATAAATTGTCGTCGCCCTGTGCTGTTCGACTTAGAAAAACTTATGAATGGCTCCTCTACGCCTATATAAAATTAATTGGCCGATTTTACACGATCGATATTCTTAAGAATCCCAATAATGTCAGTATACGTCGTTTATTGATATAGATAAATATCATTTCTTAAGTATCGATAAATAGAAAAAGAACATAAAATTTAATTAATTGCAAGATCAGAATCAAGGCCGAAAACCAGTTTGCTAATTAACCTAATTTCTGTAACATGGAAATACATTTTAATACATGATTAGGTACTTAGATTATTATACGAGTAGGTAGGTGTTAAAGCACTGATAAGCTAGTTAATTATTTAGATAAAGCTTCAGAGGAATTAGAGGATTATCCCCCGTCTCGTTTCCGACCACGTGAAAATTGGAAATGACATGATGGGTTCTAGACTCCTATGCGGGTAACGTATTCTGTTGACACAACTTAAAATAGATAACATATTTCATTGCTGAATTTTTGAAAAACATACTCAAACAAATTTAGAATCAAAATTAAATTCCTTAAACGATTTTCTTTTCTCCTTTGTAAATATCTTTGTACACGGACAAACTGAAGCCGAATTCACGAGATGAAATACCTGACACACTTGAATAAGCCACTAAAATTTAAATTTATTGAGCATCACCTTGTTGAGACAAAGACAAAAATCTGTGGCATTTTCCTGTTTCCGGAGTACGCGAGATGTAAACGTTGATACAACTTGTAATATCGTAACTATGGCGCTTTATTTATGTCAAAATCAGATGATTCAACAGGTTCCGAGAATCGCACCTGCGGTCAATAGAATAATATTATATAGGTAATAAATATGGTACTAAATTGCAAATGGATTTATGTCGAAATAAACTTTACTAGTAATTTGCAAATACAAATTAATATTCTTGTTACCCTCTCCAGCTAAGCTTAATTCGCTTGTGTTAGGAGGAAGTTCACGTCTGCGTATTTCAGAAAATAATAATCAACATAACGCAAAAACTTGGCCGTGAACCACGGATATAAATCACGTCGGATAAGTGTGATTATTGTGATCAATCACGCATCATACATAATGATCATCAGCGAGCCCAATTACAGCCCTGTGCGTGACTGTCAAACATTAACGCGGGGCCACACCTGACGTACATTAAGGTAGAGTAAGTACATCATAAGTTTTACACTTGCAGCACCTGACGGTAAGTGGTAACTGTAAAACTGTTTATATCCGAAGCGAGCAAAACATGATGAATAAGATGTTATAACTCTCGTCTGTGTACGTTACGCCAGCAAGAAAGTGTCACCTAGAGTGATATGAGTAGAACGTATAATTAGTGCGCAATCTGCTGTAAATGTGCGCCGCATAAAAAAATTGTGCGTCTTGTAGTTTTGAAAAAAAAACGTAAAAACGATTCCTGCTGGAGTAACGTTGTTCTAGCAAGAAAATTATAGACGAATTATCGGAGAGATAAAATACATACATGGGCAGAGAGCTTATATTTGTGCAAATATGTCCGCCATAAATATAATTTGTGCGTCTTCAGGTTTTCGAGATATTGCGTTTCCCGCTGGAGTAACGTTTTGCGAATTCGTGTATCAAGACCATTTTATGTGCGCCTGTAGAATGAACATACACGAATAGCTCTTAATTTGTGCATATTTGTGACATAATTAGATGCCAGATAATATTTATAATTTTCAAGTAATCGCGCTTTATTGAAAACTTAAAAAAATATTGTAGCGTCTAAATGAGAAGACGTATAAGCTCGCTAAAAACTGTATTCGTTCCATCTAGACGTTTATAATTACCATAAAAAGTTTCAAAACAGAACCTACAAGCGCTAATGAATAATATTACTACAAGTCAAAACGACGGCATCATAACTTTGACGCCATCAAACAAGAAACTGGCTCAACCTAAGATGTGTAGATGTAAACCAAAAATTAGTGCCTTTATCAAATAATATATAGTAAAAATATCCAGCTTCAACTGTTTCGTATTAAGTAAATATTAATACTAAACCAAAACAGTTATTCGGCGCAGGCTATCCGACCAAATTCGAATGACTACAAAAAAGCGACGGATTCATACGTATCGATGACCTTCTTAACTTTACTCGCTCACTGGTTGAAACGTATTGTGCCCGAGTACAGTGCAGTAGAAAATAGTTATTAAAATAAATGCAGAATTTTTTTTTGATTAGACATAAATAAATTTAGCCATTTGCATTTATTATATCAGTAGAAAAAAGAATTATAAAAAACATGAATTTTATTGGTTCTTGTTTTTTATCAGCTTATGTTTCTTAAAAATTAGCCTAATTTGAAAACCCAAACCTAAGCAGCCCGATATGTGAAACTTGGGTTGAAGTTTTCAAATCCGGCTATTTTTAAGAAAAATAAACTGATAACAAAATATAACGCTCTATAGGTATTTATTACGTTCGCGTACTAAACAATCATACCCAAAACTTAATTATATCTCGGCCAAAACAACAACTACTTTATATTTAAATTTCACGCCATGATGCCACTTTAAGTGATTTTATTGTTTGTGTACTTAAGTAAATGAAAAACTGATCTGTGATTTTAAATAATACCAAATGACTATACAAGGTACAAATAGTTTAATTGAACAATGTTTGTTCTAATATTTATAGGTAGGAAATTTGATCTGTGATTTGATGCCATAATTACTTTAAGAATCATGATTATGATAATAAAAATAATATTTTTTTAAACCAACAAGCTCTTTGATTTCATATGATCAGAAAGTACATTTAATATGGTATTATATTTTTATTTGGTCATTGTAATAATAATTCCCAACGAACATTTGAGCGTGACTGTACGAACACAGTTTAGGTGTAATACGTTTAATAAAGGTGGTCATCGATACGTATGAATCCGTCGCTTTTTTGTAGTCATTCGATTGGTCGGATAACCTGCGCTGATTAACTGTTTTGGTTTAGTATTAATATTTACTTAATACGAAACAGTTGAAGCTGGATATTTTTACTATATATTATTTGATAAAGGCACTAATTTTTGGTTTACATCTACACATCTTAGGTTGAGCCAGTTTCTTGTTTGATGGCGTCAAAGTTATGATGCCGTCGTTTTGACTTTTAGTAATATTATTCATTAGCGCTTGTAGGTTCTGTTTTGAAACTTTTTATGGTAATTATAAACGTCAAGATGGAACGAATACAGTTTTTAGCGAGCTTATACGTCTTCTCATTTAGACGCTACAATATTTTTTTAAGTTTTCAATAAAGCGCGATTACTTGAAAATTATAAATATTATCTGGCATCTAATTATGTCACAAATATGCACAAATTAAGAGCTATTCGTGTATGTTCATTCTACAGGCGCACATAAAATGGTCTTAGAGATACACGAATTCGCAAAACGTTACTCCAGCGGGAAACGCAATATCTCGAAAACCTGAAGACGCACAAATTATATTTATGGCGCACATATTTGCACAAATATAAACTCTCTGCCCATGTATGTATTTTATCTCTCCGATAATTCGTCTAGAATTTTCTTGCTAGAACAACGTTACTCCAGCAGGAATCGTTTTTACGTTTTTTTTTCAAAACTACAAGACGCACAAATTTTTTATGCGGCGCACATTTACAGCAGATTGCGCACTAATTATACGTTCTACTCATATCACTCTAGGTGACACTTTCTTGCTGGCGTAACGTACACCTCTCGTCTCTGTTATAAGTAAGTCAAGCTTACAGTGATCTCGAACCTGGTTCTAAACAACCATGTTACTTAGATATCGTGTATAAGGTACTGATCCACTTTTCAATAGCCAATTTCTTCGACATAGAAACTGGACACCAAAGACCTTCAGAATAGCAGCGTGTCAACGTTTACGATCAGCTCAGCATTTGCTACCGGTCTCCAATACACATGTTTTCATTTGCCGATAGACTTCGACTCCAATCAACGATTGAGCAGATTTGAATGATGTAATCATTACACCTTTTTCATCGGACGGATTGACAATTCTTATTGGCACAATGACTATTATCACACTCAGCTATTGTCACATATGTCACTGATTGAAGTGAGAGTCTTACAAAACGAGTTTTATTCACCTTTACCACTTAGATCTGAAGACAAGTTATTCAACTTGATCTACATATCTGTACTATGATACAGTTATTTAGCAGTTTTTTGCTATAAAAGGCCTCGATGTCATTTACATTCGTGAATGAATATGCGAGTCGTAAATTATACAAGTATTATACCGGTTTGATGATTAACGTTATACCTATAAAATATATTAAATAGCAATGAGCGGTGAGGATATGTTTAAAAATAACGTTTACTTGTGAGCATTATGGATAACGACCATGCTTTTATTCTGTAGAACCTGGTGGTCGGCTATAGAACAGTTGGATTGTTAATAAAATGGATGATAAGGCTCTCCGTCAGCGTTAGCCTTAGCGAACGGAATAAAGAAATAAGAACACCAGATATGGGCATATAGAAAAACAAAAATCTTTAGACATTATCATCAGATTTATTAATACTTCAATGTTAAAAACTGAATTTATTATTCCAAGGTCTATTTTAGACTTGGAGACATGAATTTTCTGAACATAAAACAGCAGTCGCAGTATAGTCTATCAAAATTTTCCGTTTAAGATTCAGATAAAGGTATGATTATAATCGAAGGTCCTTTGTGCGGCTGATGATGACATCACGACTGCATTATCCGTATCCACACGTTTCGGTGTCCTCAGTTAGAGGTAGCCTTTATCGTTTAAGCTAGAACTGTGACGTCCACAAGTTAAGCTATTCGCTTCATTGACGTAGATGACGGTCTCAAAAAGGTGATGATATCATTATGATCTTTGACAAATATTTTATAGTAAATAAAGATTATTACTTCTCAGATAATTGTCTAGACTTTTTAAGGATTTTACTTTTAATTTTGAAGTCATGTGTGATAAGATATAAAATAAAATTATATGACTTCATAAAATAAAATAAAAATACAACATCTTAAACTAATGGATCTAAAGGACTAGTTGCATATTTCACATCAAGCTTGAATCCAGGACTGTAGGAATCTAGATTACAGTGGAAGTAGACGGTCCATTGACAAGAATGACAAATATTGCAACGAGACACTCATTAATGACTGGTTTTCGCATACAAACACCATAAGGAAAGCTCTTTAAAGTTATATAACAAGTGTTGAGTTTTCCAAACCAATGTTGTTATAAGTGACATCTCAATGAAGAGGTCGTTAGCCAATGCTAATACAGCGAGTTAAGTGCGTATGATCTTACTTGACACACTATTCATAATATAAGACCACTCTTTGATATATACCTTTGGTTTAACAACGGCACAATTGCAAGTTGCACTGTTTGGCAATTGTGCGCTTGTTATACCAAATAAGGGTAATGCTGCAAAGACCTAATGGTCTCGACTCTCGAGTCTTAAAACGTAGAGTGCGATTAAAACCCGGATCTGAGTTAGTGAAGACGTCATATTTGTATATTTTGATACTAAACTTGACACTCCAACGGATCAGATAACATTGCAGCTCTTTATACCTAAGTGCCAAGGTTCATATATGCAGCATTTCTGACTACGGCTTTATTTTTATTGATGACATAACTCGATCGCTTGGCATTGTCTGGCCTTCGCAAGAGTGCAGAATGGCCGTAAATGTGAATTCTAAGCCAATAAATATGGAGAATGCCAATAACAAGGCGAATCACGTAAACATCCCAGACCGCACGCACTTTCTATTCTGCAACTATTTCTGTGAATGTTTCTTCAAGAGGAAAGATGTTAAGAAATTTATTTTTAACTCTAGGTATTATTTGTTTGCAGGTGTTGTTAAAATAGTTGATAGGTTTTTTAAATCCTTTCGGTAAACTTAATGGAAAAACGGGTAAACAGTTATTTTAAAATTCCAAGTATATATAGGTAATTTTTAAGCTTTCGCATAGCAAACTGCTATTGGCCGCGATTGGTGTCACGCAGGCGAAAAGTCTAAAAGAAAACTAAACAATACCGTCTTAATTCCCTTAGCCTAACTGTCTCAAAGTTAATATTTTAAAAGGGAAAATCCCAAGTTCTTTAACCTTACACATTGACACGCAACGGATGTAAAATAATTTGAATTTATATCGAGATGCGACTGTTTAGGAATGTCTGATGTCATCGTCAACTCATGACTAAACGTAAGTGCTAAAATCACTGTGTTATTTCTGAGTGCACTTTTTTGATTGACAACTCATTTTAAATGAAAAACAAGCGATTTAACGAAAACAAAGTGTAAAATGAGAAGCCTGTTTCATTTTAAATGATGACTGGCCTTTTTAGAGGGTATTTTAATATCAATAGTATGAATTTCTTGCCGTATTTTTTATGGCTTGTAATTAATGCCTTTGATGATGAATCGTCTTAACCTATGTGAACTTTAGACTGCCGTTGCTGAATGGTATAGGATATCAAGCTTTGATTGCACATGCCAAGAAACTAGGTAAAACTACATAGATATTTTCATTAGCATTAAATATGTGTGTAGAATTATAGTTTACAAGATTATTGACAAAAATGCAAAGTATTCATCTTCAATATAGGTAGCCAGGCAAAATTGTGGTTTCAATACTAAAGCATGAGAGCTAAAGGCACAAATTTACCTGCCGAGTGTTTATGAATTTCTACACCTTTTGCAATCTATGAATTGGTTTTACTTAAAAATAGCTTAGAATAGAGAAGATACCAGAACCAAACACTAGCTACTCCTGCCCCAAACAGTGGCAAACGACAGCTACCATCACAATTTTGCCATCGTTACAAACTGCCATATCATACATACAGTTAAACAAGTTCTGCTCTAAATAGCCTCACGCACTTTCGACACGCGCGTAATTGCGCATAAAAAGTCGCAGTCGCAGAGATTAGTCGCAGATATGCGCGGACGTAATTGTCGGTTGCACAATGTAGGGTCGTTGACTGATGATAAATCGTGATAATGGGTGGAGGATATGGTTGCAGTGTAATTGCAGCGGATGATAGACATACATGACATTTATAAGGTGTAATGCATAGTACTACAATTTTATCCTATATAACGAATAAAACATAGTTATTTTTATGCCACTCATGTAATAGAATGGCTCAAATCACTATAGTATTCAGTAGTGTTGCAATTTGTAGGAATCCTGCGGCAAGATAAAGATCGAAATGGGAAGGCGGTGTTGCCGCATCCAATGAACTTATTTCTGAATAGATATTACATGCACTTAGTCACAGTGTATACTGTGATTAAGTGCAGTCATTAGGCATGCAGTTGATGAAACCCCTTCCCTAAAAGCTAATTAATATTTAGACTAACGCATTAATAAGAAACAATATATCCAATTCAAAAATTCTCCAACATTTATTATGTAATTTTTAAAGTAGAGCAAAGAATTTTGACTTTGACTTTGACCAATTTCATAATTAAAAAGAATAGTTAACAAGACGTTTATTACGTACATATTACATAATTCAGTTTAATTGTCACTTTTCATATTGTATAACCGGCTAATTATCTCAACGAAAGCAAACGTTATATACGTATGCATATATACTACACACATTCACTTCACCGTGTAAAATATAACCGTCTATATTTCATCATTGGAAATAATTAGCCGTGTTTAGCTGCTGTAAAACTGTTTAGTACTTTATGCAACTCTTAGGTAAATAATTATGTGTGGTCTTAGTAATAACATGGTTACATATAATAATTGTATGTTAGACTGGTATTATCAAATTAATACAATTATACACAAGAAAGATATAGATCAGGCAGGATTGCGTTGTGCAACTTCGGTTTTGCAAGGTGTTTTGAATATTTTGTTTTATAATTTAAATATATTAACAGGTAATATAAGAAACCGACCATTGTTGTTATATGACGTTAGAAAACTGTAAGCACCTAAACCATTACATTTACTGACCACATTCAAACGAAATTTTGTCTGCCCTTCTACCACTTTATCCACGTATAGCTCGTCAAGTAATATTGCAGAAAATGTAAAAAATAACTTATTAAATTATATTTCAAATTAAATTAAAGAGTCACTTAAAAAAAAATTGACGATGGGGTATAGTACATTTATTATATTATAAAACCCAGCCTCCAGTAACACTTGCTTATATTCTCTTAACATAATACCGCAGATATTTACATTACATTTAAGTAATTAGAGTCGAATTAACTGCCGAATTATGTTAATTATTTCTGTAAGATTATTGCGTCATTATATGCTCTGAGATCGTAAATGTCAGATAAACTAGTGCGCTATGCATTTTTATACAATTAAGCAAATATCTGAGATTAATAAGAACTTTGCGAAATCTAGATCTGGCTAAAATCTGAAAATTAAAACAGTGTTACAATTTAGCTTTTTATAGTCATAATTAGTTTTAATTGTGTTTGTACGTAATAATGTGGGTCAAATATTTTTTTCGGAAGTGTGTTCTCGCCGAATATTAATTAATTAATTAAAGTAAGCACAATCTGTGTTATCATAGTCAAAAATTGTATCAACGATTTACTGAATTAATGTGTTTTTTGCGTTATTAGTTTTTTTTTTTAAAAGCTAGTATTTTTGTTCACCCTCTCCAGCTAATTCGCTTATGTTAGGAAGGAGTTCACGTCCGTAGTGTAATGGCCAGGATTCGAACCCTCGGCCTCACGATCGTAAGACAGATGCCTTATCCATTGCGCCACGGCTGCTTCTAGTGGTTGAATAATTATATCTGCAACCAAAATATGCCTGCCACTGTAGTTTCAAATAACTTTTCTTTACATATTCATAGCCAATATACAAAATTGGTGAACCTAGTATTCTTCGTGGTTGTCCCACTTTTGTTTTACAACAAGGATTCGCCAGACCGCGTTTCGTTTCGGTACACATTACATAAATACTTGGCATAGTAACACACATTCCAGAGGTTCTCTTAAAGAAAGTAAATTAGCCGAACACTGGCACAATACTAAATATTGAACAGTCAACTAATGCACGCGACTCATCACCACCTTTTTCTTGTCTGCGCAAGTATTTGAATACGTGTGACACGAAATCATTGAAGGTGAAAAGAAAATGTTAAAACTACTAGATACTTAGATTGTATCATTTTATAAGATCGGGTAACTTCTATGTAGGGACACAGCAGCGCCCTTATGTTCAAGACACTTGAAACACGACTCGCTAGTTTCGGCAGTCGACATCTTGCGCCCACTCAATTAGGTCGTTTCCTATTTTTATAATAAGTTCGACACTGTAATACTTTTAAGTTGCGCATATAATATAGTGAGTTAAATAACTTCACGTGTTTTAATTAATCATCGACTCAATAACAACAATATAAGACCCTAATAATAAAACCCCCAAATTCTACAATCCCCTTTGAAGCCCACGCATTGATATTTTTTTAGCATCAGCAGCCTTTTTCATTCGGACAGATTTCGGATTTGCCTACCATTACATCTGACGACATACATAACATAACATTACGCTTGTTATGTTTAGGACCCATGAGATAGGGAGTGAGCCTATCGTCACCCACCGGGTAAAATTACAACTCCGTGCTTCTATTGTAAATATCCTGACAGAAAGTTCACAAATAACACTTTGGCCGACCCGGGAATCGAATCCTCGCGGTGAGAAGCGCATACGCTAACCACTGGACCATCGAGGCAGTACATCTGACGAGAGCAAAAAAAATCTAAGCCCTAACAACTATTAAATATATATCCTTTATGGGGCTGGTGGTAAAATATCACATCATAGGTAAAACAACATGTCTGATTGAAGTAATTTATTCTAGAAATGCTAGCATAATCATCAGTCCGCGTATGAACATCGGCATGCATATGCATGCAGCGAAGCAATATTGCAAACATTTTGAGGACGGTTCCACTGACGCCGTAGCACTATTTGTATTATTTTGTAAATAAACGATTATATACCTAATTTCCTTTCGTCGTAAATAGTTAAAGAGATATGTTATTTTACTGATAACAAGCAACCTTGATGACTCCGATTGTCAATGTCACTGCCGTATCTGACAACTTCACAATAAGATAATAGGTAACGGTGTATGTTTGTCGTTTGATAAACTATGTTTTCTATTTAAGAGTATTTATTCTCGAATTAGAGAGCAGTAGGTTGAATATTCAAGGGATCTTTGCACTTTTTTGGATTCTATGATATGTCTGGTTCATTACTCTTCCATGTTTCATAACGATATAAATTTTCTCCGTAAGAATATTGTCTGGTTTATGTCAAAGGTAGCATTATTGTTAATTTTATGGCTTAAGAGATTAAAAGTATTTTAAATTAACTTTTCCTACTTTTAATATCCCAAAAATGTTGGTGAACTAAACTTAAGGTAAATTTTAAATCGCCGGCAAATGAACTTAGGAAATTACTATAATATACCTACCTACTTAAAAACGTGAACCTGTCGAGGCTCTCAGTCTACGTAAGACCATGTTACTCATAACCAGTACAGCCCACCCAAAGCCCGGTTCATGATTGGTAACTTTTTTGGTAGAATTACGACATGTCTGAAAGTTGGTGATGTCGACGAGGTGCCATACTCGTAATGAATGTCAGAGCTTTCAATCTCGAAACTGACGACATTTCTTGGAACGTGCCAAATGTCAATAGTAGGCATTACTTATTTTACTTTCGCTGGGAAAATACTGAATTACATAATTTGAAGGTATGGTAATCTTAAGGGAAAACATTTGCTTGGCTGTTTTTCATACAAATGTAATTTAAATGTAAAGTTTTTAGCAATTTTTAAAGACAATCATATCTAAAACACTAAAATGCACGTGTGTTGGCGCCTATTTTTAACCGACTTCAAAAAAAGGAGGAGGTTCTCAATTCGGTTGTATGTTTTTTTTTTTTTTTTTTTTGTTCGCCGATTACTCGAAGACGCCTGGACCGATTTGAGAAAAGTAAACAATAACTCTGTATAGATAATATCAATCTTTCTAACAACTATTTTCTGACTGAATATTAGTTCTTAATTATCCGATTTACTTGGCACCGACTTCAGAACTATAAAATAATAATTTAATAATTTCTATTTAACTAAATGAAAAAACGTATTATTTTGTGCGAAGTAAATTTATTTTTTGCTTTTTAGTTTACCTACTTTTTGAAGTCGGTTTTTTTTTTGTTAAAATTATTTTTCTATTTTTTTTTTTTAGTTTGTTTGTAACTTAATTAATGATTAAAACTATTTTGACAAAATTAACACGAACAAACATGCATTTCAGTGTATTTGATATGATTGGTCTATATAAGTACATACAATCCTAATAATATTAAAGTTAAACCCATATTACGTATGAAAACACGGCACTTGGGAGTCTTACTCTTAAAGGTTTTATGACCCATAATTTATGGCTCAAGATTGATCCGGCGGTCCAGTTTGCTTAAATTCAACACCTAGTAGTAAAGGGCAAATCTCTCTTTAGGCGATTCTAGACAAGAAGTTTCAATATATTTAGCTATAAGGATGATTTCGTGATATTATCTTTCGCTGTATTCGCACCTAAGTGAGTCAACACGGCACTCCTAAACTGGCCTGAGGAGGTGAGATAATTCATACGTAGAAATACTTTGTATTTGTACCCTTTGGTTTTTTCGTGTTTGTTTTCTCTTTTAAATTAATGACATGTCAAAGATACCAGCACAAGGCGAGGAATAGATTAATCAAGTAAAGCGGCTTTACTAGACGTAATCTGAAACAAATACAAGTAATACGAAATACAATCTTTTGTTTCATGTAATAGCTTTTTACGATGACCTTTGCGTTACAATGGGACTTGCTCGAAGCTGTTGCTACACTCCTGGTGAAGAAACAACATCTGTTTTAGTAAATAATGTAGCAGACACCCTTGCTTCATGAGTTACGAAAATTTGGCTAGTGTAAAATTCCTATTTTTTTATGTTTTACCAATATAGTTTAGTTAAAGTGGATCAATTAATTTGACTTATCATATATTTTATCAATTGTGCATATGGGTATGAAAATAATATATACGAAATATGCGTGGAAGTAGATTAAAAAAATAGAACGATGTTCATTGAAGTATTTTAATGAATCGTATGTAGTAGTCTAGCTCCTACACTCTTTTAATGCTACGACAAGAAGTTGTTTCAAAGACGTAAAATAATGACAACATTATCCACAATTGCTAAACCACAAACAATTAAGTACCTACCTACTTCATAAGATAATGAAAATAAAAACAATCATAAGCTTTTGTTTGACACCAGATAAAACTATCCAAATCGAATTGAATAAGATACCCGTAACCGTTAACACAAAGAATCGATCGGAGCAATTGATACAATCGCAATGGTAATAATATTGATATCGCAATCGATTACGAGCGTTTGAACACGCTTTTGAACATTACTATTAGTTATGTCTATTGGATAGCCCATTGACATCTCTTTGATTTTTAGGTATATTCAGAATAAATGTCTCTATAAGATTAATTGAATATCGTATCGTAGGAGTGTTATTGTGTTTAATTAAATTCTTCATACAAAACAATATGTCATTCATTCATTGCAAGCTACACGAAACACAACGTTATACATATAAATTAAATAAAACCTTAAACACCTTCTTGAAGGTACATTTCGATTCAAGAGCATTACATCCTATAAATGTATATAATAGATCAAATGGTATTGGACCACTTAACAACTAATTGGTTCAGTTTACAAAAAATCTTGTAACAAGTAGACTGCATCAATTAATTGTGGAGCCCTTCGACTGATTGCGACACGATAGGTCGTAGTCGCACTCTATTTGTCGCAGAACAATCAGGTGTCGCAAGGCGCGTGCTCAATCGCAACGACGATAACAGATGATAACGTTATTTTTGTGAACAAGAAATGTGACGTAATTATGGAAATACGCTCAGAACGAGCAAAGAATGGACTGCAATCGACTAATGGTGTTGGAAAAAAAACTTTTGGACTGCTTCTAGATATATTTACTATAGTGTGTCGTTGTAATCGTCATCATTAGATCAAGACCTATCTGCAATCTCTTTGTTTAGATCTCTACAATTCAGTATGAGACTCGAACTCGATCTAATTTATGGTCAATCAAACGGAAAGTCTAAATATCTATTGAATAGCCCACCAACATCTGTTGGAACTATAGGTATATGCAACATAGACTCAATGGTATTATAGAACTCTGTAGACATAATCAACAATTTATACAGAAAAGAACATGTGACATGTGTTTAACACACAAAAAAGATTATGCATATTATTGTCACATGATAGACAGTTATCAATTATCATACAAATTACAATATCGCGCCATGTTTTATACGGTGCTTAATTACAATCCACTACAATAACAATTGTCGATAGATTTATAAATGATACGGCCATTTCCTTAGATAATGTAAGCCTCTTTAATTAAGTGCAGACATAAACTGCACATAGCATGATTATGAAAATATATGCACGTGTCATCACACTATCTGACTAGCTGCTACCGAGAAATATACAAACTTTCGCTTCAAATGTAAGAAAGGATCAGAAGAGGCTTCCACGCTTTCTTGAGACACTAACCCATCTTATCTAATTAACAAAGAAGATGCTTGCAATACTGTCTTACCTTCAGACGATAAGATTCAAGTCGTCAACCCTGTACATACACGACTACTATGGGACACTACTCTACACTAGCTTGGGTCTAGGTAACATAACAAATACGGTTACCCTGTAAAACTAAGCAAACCTTTCTTCCACTCACTAGCCAGTACACTCATTAAAACTTCCAAGTTCAATACAAAACAGTAATGGTACCGATATTAGATACTACACCGCAAATGATAATGATATGATGACCGCACTGCTACGCTTCGCCGGACAAATTGCTGGCAAATAATACTTTGTCGATCATTATTGGTATTACACGCTAAATTAGATGCGATACTATGTATAGTAACAATTACCTAAGTTGTTTTTTTTTTATTTAAACCACAAATGCTATACAAACTAGGTACGTAGTTCACTACGTAGAAACTTCTAAAGAAAACATGACGCACTGGAAAGGTTAGCGAGTAAAATGAAATCTAGTGTCTTAAAAAAATACGACTGATGAAGATAAACAACTGTTTGTGAACATATTACTATAAATAAAGACGCCTGGAAATCGAAGAAGATGAAAAAAATACACAAACCCACATAATCAAAAAAATATATAAAAATGTTTTGATGAAAAAAAATCTAAACGCCAAGGTATAAGCAAATACACACGCATCAATAGCTAAACAGTTTGAAGTAGTCAGAGCACCTTACAACTTTCTACATGCCAGACATCCAACCTGTTTGAATTAAGTTACCGATAATATCGCAGCAGATTCGTGTAAAACATAAGAACAGAATGTCTCTGCATAATAATTAGGTATGCCCTTATCAATATACCGAAAAAACTTGTACGCGCAATTTGCTTTAATCTGACTGTAGCATGTGAATGCGTTCATTTCGATTGTACTACTTACGATTATTATTTTCCTTAAACTATCATTAGAATATTAATTCATATTGCTTATGGTTATTACTTATGTTTACTATAAAATGAATGTAACTGCATAAAAAGCTTTTTTCAGCTTAATATCATGCCTCAGGGTAGCGTTTTAGGACCCTTTGTTTTGTTGTTCAGTGTATGTATTGCTCGTTATTCACGTTCAATTTGATCAAATATTGAACATTTACGTCACTTTATGCTAGACAGATTGGCGACATCGTCAACAAATCTAGAATAACATATATTCTAAGCTGGATGCCAACAGTTGCGAGTTATTTGCTACTAGATATAACAGTGATCGATGGATTGACGTATATCGGTATTGTTTTTCAATTTAGGAAAATTCATTGATTCATCTTTGAGTACTTCGAGTGTAAGATGATTGATATCGCTATCAATCACAGATGACAACAGCTATTTTTGAAACTTGAGAAAATTCTGTAATCTAAATGCCAAGGTAGAATAAAACTAAGCCTTATGCGATTTAGTCTGCTGCATAGAAATCGCCGAAATTTTCAGCAGAACCAGCTGTCTCATCAGCTATCGAAGTAAGATAGGTATATCGAATAGGCTTATATTCACTTGTATCTAAAAAAGGTAAAACGGATAGTCGAGAAACTGTTAAGTTTTTACGAAAACTGAAAATATTTGGAGTTGGAAAAAATATATACCTATATAATATATATTGGTTTTATAACCGAACTGTGGACCAAACTTTTCCTAACTGTGAAGAGTAAAACTAGATATTAACCCAACAGGGAAGACTTAACATAGGTACTCGTACATATATGTCAGTCATAATGGAAATATATAAAAAAAACAAAAGTACCCAGAACTCAACAAGTTTTTTGAAATATTTAATTTACAAGAAAACGTGTTTGCATTATTTAAATTCTAGCAAACCATTAAATGATATGATATGTTCAAATCTGCGAAATGTCTGCCGATTAACTGTATATGGTATTATAAAAACACTTGTTTTCCTTCTTACCAAGAAAAAAATGTGACGTAAATAATATAATTAAAAATTAGTTACATTGATTAGCTATGCTCGTGATATTAGTTTTATACGTTAAATTGAATTACCTTTCTTTTTTGTAGGTTAGGTACGGTTACGTTAGGTATTTATCTAATTTGTTACAGCTAAATCATAAACTATGGCTTTAGTAGCCATAGTTTATGATATCTTTATAGGAAATAGTATTTTATTTTATTTTATTGACAACAACCCATCAACCTAGGGCCCAGTTCCGCTAATTTAATCAAACTCATGAGCCGGGTCTGACTACGAAAGGTTGTAATGGCTACCATATCAATTTATCGATATGACAAATACGTGCGGCCAATGGAAATAGCCTGTAAAAAAATAATTGTTATAATCACTATGCAGTAACCGTGAGCAATATCAATACCAACACGTAGTTATTGGCATTGAATATATACGGGACCATTAGTTGCTTTTTAATTCTAAAGTTATTATGTATCTCAAATAAACACAAATAACATAGTAAAACTTTATATAACTTTCTTCTTACTTACAAAGCGATAAATCAAATAACAACACCATTAATGATATTTCATTAATCTTACATTATTAACTATACCAACCACAGTCTCAAAAATATCAGTTAAAATTTAAACAAAGCTTCATCTGTAGCATCTACTTGTAAGTATGGCTAAATATAGCAATACACCATGTGTGTGGAGTTTAGAATAGAGCGAACGGATAAAATACATCAAACATTACTAACCTAACAAATCTGTCTAACCTAATATAAAGCGTCAGTTAAATAAGGCAATATGAAAGAGTACAATGTTGATGGCAGCAAAAAATCTTCAGTAGCTGTTATTACACGTCGGCTTACAATTAAGATTAGATGAAAACAGCATGATACAACAATGAAGAACATGTGTAAGAAATCGAGAAAGCCGATAATAAAGCAAATAATTTCGAAAACGAAAATCCATCATAGTCAATAGATGTAATTGGCGCACTGGAATGAAATATTACTGTTAAGAGAGAAAAGCGACGCTAGGAACACGATAATTAATGTAGCGATACGTTCTCTTATTAGTGAGTGACAGTCTGCAGTGTCTGCACGCGACGCTAAAAATATACCAAGAAATAGGTGACTGGAACAAATCTCCAGCAGACTAGACGACAAAAACGTCACCAATGAAAAACTTGTAATATTAGAAAAAAAAAACGTTGTTTTTTGTCAAAGAGCGCCAGTTTTTCCACCGGAAAGAAATTACTAATTGGTGGTTCGCGAAAAAGAAAATAAGCATTGTTTTTTTTGCATCTAAATAAGAAGAGATAAACTAACTATTAGTGAACTTAACTCATTCTTAGCGTAGAAAAACTGGCATAGTTAAAAAACAATAACGTGGTTTAATAGATAATCATAAGCAATGGTCGTGCAGCATTTCTGCAAATAATTCAAAAAGTAATGCCACCGGCAAAACCTCTTTTACTTAAAAAAGAAAGACAAACATTACTTAAAAGCATTTGAAAAAAGCTGCATTATTTACGAGCAATGTCTCTCTGGAACCAACACAAAATATAAATATAACGTAGGTCAATAATATTGTCAGGCCAACCTAAGAAAACCGGAAACCAATTTGTAAGCATTACTAAAGTTCAAGTTGACGAGTCAATTAAATGACAAACAATAAAAACTACCTAAAGAATAGGTCAACCGATGCCCTTTAAGATGGCTGACGTAAAAACATAATTCATTATACGCGGGTTGTAATGTAAATAAACAACATGCAGGAGAAAGAAAATAAATAATATCATTGTTTTAAGTAAAAGTTAAAGTTAAAACTTCTAGAAAAAGTAGATCCAGAAATAGTGTCAATCAATTGCATTGATACTCATGATGACGATCATCCTGCAAGATCAAGGATTTCAACCGGATCTTTATTTGTATTGGGATGAATTCATAGGTACAAAACGTAAGTCAAGACCACATACTGGTACTCAAATAAATTTATGAACTAATTGTTTTCTGTTATCATCATGCGTAGATTCTCTCAAACAATACATATAGTGCAAAACCTCATAATGAGTAACTATTTAAGCAATAATGTTTTACTATCTGCATCGTCATAGATAAATTTGGTGATAACAGCAAAGTATTTGTAGTCGCCATCAAATCAGACTCATTGATAAGATGATGATATAGTAAAACTCGTTCAATGATCGTGTATTAACAATTATTGTTTGTTGAGGTTTTATTCAAGTTCAGAGGCGG
The DNA here is from genome assembly GCA_905147285.1 of Hypena proboscidalis. NCBI lineage: Eukaryota > Metazoa > Arthropoda > Insecta > Lepidoptera > Erebidae > Hypena > Hypena proboscidalis. Next base: position 2,064,252 of record LR990127.1, read on the forward strand.
TTTATTCAAATCGCGATGTCAATGCAGATAGTAAAGACATTGTATGTAATACTGAAAAAACAGTTAAAAGTAATGTACTGGCTATTGTAATTAATTAATGAATCATGCAAAAAGACACTAACCAACTTCAACATGTGTAATCCGAATAAGAGCCGCTTAAGCGAAATGGCTGTACATACGAAAGCTTAATAAAACAGTTCTAATTGAACCATCAAGCGTCCACAGCACACACACTCACTTTTACCTAACTAATTATTGCCGGGGACCATTCGAAACGCGAGACGAGAGTTTGTTTTTATGTTCCGCCACGCGTCGGGCAGGTAGCTGTTTACAACAATCGATACACTTGTTCACAACACCATCAATTCGTTATTCGAAAATAATAAAACAATTCGTTTACTTTTATTGTTACCGACTTTTCAAATCACACTTCGAAAAGAATAAAAAAACTTGAGTACAGAGAACGGAACGCGACAGGCGATAACGTCGGCAGTTCGCGCGGCACTGGCAAGAAATCGAGAATGAATCGAGTAGGCTCGCATCGTGCCTCTCGCTCGGGCGCACAGCCTCAGCCCGCAGCCCAAGCTGCCACCAGAACGTTTTCTGTGGCGACCTCACGCGCACCCAACCTTTTTTTTACTGCACCAGATGGATTTCGAATCACTCAAATCCCACGAGTAATCTCGACTAGAAAACAAACTGTCAAAACGCGTCCGGTTCTAAAACCCTCTTTCTTTGGATGCCTCTAATTCAGTTTCACAAAGCTGATGAGATGAATACAGCACAACAACTACTGTAATTAGTAATAACAATAGAACTGACCGAGTTGAAACAAAAGCGTATTAAAATGATTACAATTATCGCCGAGCGAGCAAGCAAGGACGATAATATAATACATGTGAATGAAACAGGTATAATAACACTTGAATCGACAATGAATCATGGTGTTCCTATTGAAAAAAAAGCTGTATTTTAGAGAATTATTGAAATATCTGATGACTTGTTACTTCAGGCGCCACTGGAGTAGTATTAGTGAAGCCAAAGACAGACAAGGTTGTATTAATGCCCTTGTCTCGTGAAATTTACGATCGACGATTGTTCGTGCTGAAGAAGGACAGTGACAACAATGTGTAACATGTAACACAATTGATTGTCGTTTGCTTATGACCTTTTATTGGTGTTTAATTGGCCTCCATTGAAGTCCCCAATATGATCGTTCTGAGTTTTCCGATGCTTCTTTTTCTTCGTATCAATGTAACTAAAAACTTATTAGCCCCGTATCCCGTCCAGTACATGTAAGCACCAATTGCGCATTCTATAGCGTCATTCAAATCGTGGAAGGAGCAGCTGTAAGGGCTATTAGGGCAATCTAGCAGATGAGGCATTATCAGGGCTATATTTAATCCAAGTAAAATTACGTTTAGACCAGAACACTATAAAAACTCAACGTAAATTATTGAACGGTAATTTTTAAAGTAAGGTTAAGCCTTATGACGCAATTCGGCATTGCAATGCTACAAAGATAACGAGCCAAATGCAAAATAATAGGAGTAACATGAACATTAACATTATCAAGTACAAATTGTAAAGAAAAATCACCTGACTCGAATTTCAGTTGAAAATGTTTATTTCTAACATGCAAGTAATTTTATTGTCTGTGAATTTTATTGTCCTTTGGTTTTGCCAAAATATGATATAAATAAAAACATTCCCTCCCATACATATAAAGTGGGAATGATTTTTTTTCTGTCGCGTACCCCATTAAGTGGGGTATCGTTATATAGATCTTTTAAAACTTTAAAGGGTTACTAAGACGGTTTTTTGATTTAGAGAACCGTTTACGAGATAATAAACTTTTCAGAGCAAATTTTGTTGGAGTAGGACGTTTTTCCATCTTCAATATAGATATTAAACTTGTTTTGAGTACATAATTATTTTTTAACGTCTCACTACGAAACCCTATTGCGCATTGCCCGACACGCACTTGGCCGGTTTTTCATTTAAAGCTTTCGTTGTTGCCCTTGGCTTTACACGAGTGGAGTCTTATTATTGTGACTAGAAAACGTTCAATTCTAGTGTTCCGTGATAAGATACATCCCGTCTATTTTTTTAGTTGACAACAGCTAGAACAATAACAAGATTTACTTTATAGGGACAGAGACTCGAGCTCAAACAAAGAGTTCTCCGACGAGAATGATTTGTATCATATCTATTTTTATTTGCACTACAAATCCAGCATCATTTAAATTTTCCACTGCTGTCAATCCTCAGATAACAGAGAAAAACATGTGACAAAAACACGTAACACTATTTTGAATAAAACCAGCATAACAATACAACTTCAAGATTTAGATAAAGATAACATATCATATGACCAAAATCCAAAGTATTGTCCAGCGATGAATTGGTTATCTGTTACCAATATAAACAATGTTAAGAAAGGATATAAATAGCAGTTGAAGTATTTCGTCATTTACTATAAAACACAGAAAAAAGAAGAAATAATTAGAAATATTCATAATGAATCCTTTTTTTGTCCGATTAAACTGACAGGCAGCAAGAGATTATCTACAGTTTATTATATCTCAAGTGGCAATTCTATGGACTATCCAATGGTACAGACTTTAAAATTAATGTTAGTATTTAATTATGATGTTACTACATAGATAAAACATTATATATTTTGCATACCAATTATCCGGTGAAACATGTTGTGTCCTCTAATTTAATTATACCATCTTTTTGTTACCATATTTTTGGCAAATAATCGTTTATATTTCTATTTCAGACACTATAGAATATTGGACAAAGTAATAGAAACACTACTAACTACTTGGAGATGGCCGGTAAGAAAACTGAAGGACTATATAGTACTCATGAACTATGTAATTCACTCTGACTCTATTAAGTATTCACAATACCATCATTGGCCATAAATTCGTTACGCCAAGATATGGACATGGTTATTTCCCCAATCTGTCAAATTCTAACAGTAACTTTCCTATAACGGAGCCTAAAACAGTCATCAATAGAGAGCCTAATAGCAACGAGGCGTCAAAATCGGATGACAAACAATCGATACAAAATAAATCGATTTTTAATTTAAACGCTCGATTTGGCGAGTGGTTCCACTCGCATCGAGTCAGCGACCGCTCGCTCGAGTTTTTTTCATCGAGTCATTAAACCTCGAGGTGTACTCATTGTAATTGATTCTGAGAATAAATAAAAGAGTTTTGACTTAGGGGCCACTAAAGCCGCCGTAATAAATCAAATTTTAATTATGGATTAAAATAAAACTAGACATTCGTCTGAAAACTGATCTTGAAAGAATTAGTCTTCAATAATCCATGGATACTGAGAAATCGCGTTCCATAATTATCATAATTTTGCGTAAGTTAAGTGTGTGTGGGTACTCCCAAATAATATCTTTGAGGTGATTAACGTACTTCATCGTAAACCGTGTCACTTACCAATAGAGATATCATGGTCAAACGTGAGCCTATCCACCGTAAGAAAAGAAATCTAAACAATGTAAATGAAAGCTAGAACTGAAACCAAAAACTAAAAACTAAACTAGTTAAAATTATGTAGTTTAAAACTGAAAAAAATACTCGATTATCCAAATTAAATGGCATTCAAACTTAATTAGTCTAATATAAGATGCCATCTCATGGTTATATATTATATTATATATTATAATATATTTATTTATTTTATTATATATTTAGGTCTTTTAAATATGTAAAATCGCTATTATTTACGTTGGACCCAAAACCGCTATTATAAAGGCTCCACCCAAAAAAATGTAGTCTGAAAATCAACCTCTGTTGAACCTACAGTTCCTGTAACCGGATCACTGCGATGGAAACAAAAACTGTCCGGCGCATCCGTTGACACGATCACATTCGTCATGTTTGGACACCGTGCAAAAACAATGTTATTGGACCCTGTCATGTGACCAACGTATTATATTTTCACCAATTGTGTATGTTGGTATACATAATGAAAGGTTAGCTTTGTAAAATATACAGTTACGAACAAATCAATGTGTGACGCCTAATTTTGCGTAATTATAATAGGAAACATGGTTATTATACGTAGTATACGCGATTGGGAATCTCAATACTAGGACGATATAACGAATCGTAGCGCTGTAAATAAATAATTTGCAATATTCTTGGTTGTGTGAGTTACAAATATTGTCATTTTCTTTTTCTTCGTCGTGTCGATGGCTGAGTCAAAATTCGCTTTGGAGAACTCGCCAATTGCCCAGGGAGCGCCGGACGTAGGGAATCGTTGTGTACGTCACTCGGGGAGGCTCCTTTCATGCACCCAAATATTACAAATATTGTAAAGACTACTCACAATACCTAAGTTAAATTTTAAATAGCTCATGCTACAAATGTAATATAGTACGAAGAATCCCTCGTAAAATGATCACAAACAAATTGATGTCCATATTTTTCAATAGAATTTAGACCAATTTCGAAATAAAAAGGCTGATAAAGCAACATTTTACTGTCCAGATCTAGAGATAAAGCGTTATTTTAGTTTCTCGTTGAATCCTTTGTCGTATTCCAGTAACACAGATTCCACAGAACAGCATCTCAAAACTCAGGTCAGTCTTCCTCTAATCCCCACACAATAGACTCTCGAGCCATATCAAAACAAATTGTTAACAGTAAACAGCATTCTACCATTGACAATGTACATTGTAGATAAATCGTTTAACAAACAAAGGTACACTCGGCCACACATCTAGCTATACAGTACCAGTATATTAAGCTGGTCTCGCGTTGCACGGGCAGCCTTTACAAAACGAGACCAAATTATACTGGAAATGTACAGTTTGTTGAGTCGCCATGTGTACAATACCAATGACGTCTTTTATTCACTCTAATCCATCAGATTGTATGCAAGCCGCATACGCAAATAGCGTTGCGCTTTTCTCAAAAAAGAAAGAATAGTCTATAAAAAATCTTAATGATGATATCACATTTATTTATTTTATGTTCAAGCCTCTGAACTAAACTGAACAAAAGTAAATATTACTTATTGTCAAAATTTTCTAATGGATCTTCTTTATATAGGTATTCTTAATTTTGTAAGTTAGGCGTGCAATCATAAAAGTATTATCAAGGATCAGGGAGGGAAATGTCGCGCAAAGTGCCTGTCTGAGGGTTTGAAAGGTGAAAAGTTGAAAAAAAATAGCATTTGAAGTGTGGTTTCCAATTGCCGATTTTCAACAGAACCACGTCCATCCGGACTGTCTGTGTTTCGTATAGAGATTTGAATCACTTTTGTACAAACTACTTAACTACGACCACTCTTTAATTGTGTCAATATGAACCAAAAAGCATGTAAAAAATAAACTAAGAAAAATCTTTATAGATTGGTATCTTGAATGTTAAATCCAGACTTCTTTTTCGTTTTAAGTAATATGAAGTTAACCATTATTTTGATTAAAGTACCCGAATGGCATTTTCAGAATTCACAAATGACATGCAACATGCAGATTAGAGAATCGCAATAATTTTCACTCACTATCACTTTCGATCGTGACCAACTTTATGATCGCTATTTTTTGCACTAATTTAGAATCATACTTGATCAGAAGTAATCGCATTTTAATTTTTATATGCTGTGTTTGTCATTAGTTCTTTGTTTTATGATTTATAGATCAGTGAAATTACCATTATCTTTCCAATTTAAACTATTTACTTTTTTTTTTTTTTTTTTTTAAAAAAAGCTTACTAGTAATTTGCAAATACAAATTACTAGTATTCTTGTTAACCCCCTCCAGCTAAGCTTAATTGCGTGCTATGTATTTTCTTTTCACTGATAAATTAAATTTCACTATCATCGTACACACATAATTTTTTTGTTCTAAGATCAGAAATAATATATCAACGACAAGACGTTTTCTTTGACGTCGCTTCGTCGGTTCCACTAAAATATTACTCTTTTATATCGATCCAAAGTGAAATGTAAAGAAGCATACATAATTCAATCCGGTAGGCTCGTCTTAAAACCATACCGATTTAAATCCGGGTTAGGGCCCCTTGAATAGTGCGCGTTTTAGAATTAAATAAATAAATAAAATAACTTAACTAGCTAAGAACTCACGACGCGGATTTCGCGGGCCCGCAGCCTCCGTATAATGCATGCAATGTAAAAAACTATATCAATTTTCACGACGCGGTTTATACCTGCACGGTTTTGCATACATATCTGCCCGCAGCCGTTGCGGGTGCGGAAGAAATCCGCGTCGTGAGCTCTTATCCTTACTCTGTGTTAGCAGTTGCGGATAATCCTGTGTTTGGCATGTTGGTTTTTATTAGTAGGTACCATATATTGCATGCAACACAAACCATCTTCTTATCATCCAAAGGTTGCATGTAAGAAATTGCACTTTAGCGATAAGCCCGCCCATTGTGCATTTCACTATTTAAATACAATAATTAAAGTTTGTTCTTGTATATATTGTCAAACTGTAAATTTGGTGTACAATAAAGAATACTCTACTCTACCATCTGTTTTAAAACAGCCTAGCTGCGTAAATAAAATAGATAAGCAATAAATAAATCTATGCGTGAAACGATATCCATATCGATTGATTGAAACAAAGTATTTAGTGACCAAATTTAATTTGGTATATCAACGAAAATTTATCGCTCGGTCAATAGGCAGTAGAACCACTGAAAATGTTGACTGAATAATTAGATAAGTTGCCCAATAGCGTCGGATCGTATCTCGACAGTGAACAGTCACCCTATATGAATTGTGATATTGAGACACTGTACGTTCTTTCTTTTCATATCGCGTTGGACAGTGCAGTAAAACAAGGCGAACATTTAATAAATCGTCAACGCTTTCTGCTCAAGTGCCTAATATAAATCAGATCAGGTCTTGGACGTGTACGACAGCGCTCGTTAAGCGCCAAATATTTATCTTTAATTAACAGTTTCACTATGTGTCATCACTTAAAGTTACTTTCTGATAAACCTGTGGACACTAGGAATTCGAGGAATTTGAAAAAGAAAGTATTGAATCAATTTGTTAGCTGCAGCCACCAACCACAAACACAATTACTTCATCAATATTACTTCATCTAATCGATCTAAAACACGATGCAGAACTTGGCGATTGTTCTTCTGTATATCGAAAATATTAACATTTTTATCAAAGATCTCAGACCTATGTCTGAGTATACTAAGGAGTTAATATTACTACGTAATCTTTTGACCACTAAATATAAATTCTCAGAAAATAAAGCCCAGTTACCTACATATGAAAATATTGCTAACTTATACATAATTTAATTGCACGTAAGTAACTCACGTAAGTCTTTGACTTGACCAAAAATTAACTTTGCCCTACACCTTAGTAGGTTAGGGCTTGTTAAGTTAACTTGGCAGGCAAAGAAGTGACATAATACCCTTATTGCATGCTAATACTATCCTTATTTACCATAAAACCTCTTTACAGTTGTAGTGTCGTAACTTAACCAACTTAACAACATGTATCATACATTACATGGCTGCATAAACGAATCGTCAAGTTTTTCTAGTTTACAATGCATAAGATTTATTCATGTTTTGCATATTTGCATAGCTATTTCCGCGTTATAATGTGTATTGTACACGAGATGTTTTTTTATCTAGATTAAAAAAAGAAATAAGGCGTGGTTGGTAAGGCCTATTGTTGGAATATTGTTATTGTGCCCAATATCTACGAAAATACTAAGAATCACCAATATAAAGAAATATTGTTTACAGAAGCTATAGACCCGTATAGACTAATATTTGTTTCTCTGCACCACCTAAGGTTTACTGTTAGAGAATGCCACTAGGCATTAAGCCCGCCTGTGTACCATTTAAAAAAATATTTTTTTCAACTAGTCAATAAACATACAAATGAACAAAGAAAAATAGTTGTTACAGCAATCTAAAAGGTACTTATAGGTTTCGGCCAAAAGGTACAGCCGTTTTTAGGCCGAAACCGAGACAATAGCCAAAACTGGCCGAAACCGAACCTTCGGTCGGTCACTGCCACCTAATGTATGCTACCAACAAAACTGGATCAAGTTAATTGTGTTAAATAAACATCTGTACCACTCGCCTTGACCTCTGGCAAAAGTTCACGACCGCACAATGCAGCCAACAACCAATAGCATTGCCAACATCACGCCAGCTTTTCTCACGTTGGCCAGAATTATGGTAATCAAGTTTTTGCGTGCCTTGGTATTACAGCTACGGTCAACATTTCTTTTAAAGGAGTAAGGCCGTTGCGTTTCGTGAGGAGAGATAATGATACTCTGTAATAATTGTGATTGCTAAATTGATTATCCATTGCATTTCGACACGAAGTTGTCTAAAAAGACTTAATATACGGTCTTTTGAAGCTGAAAGCATGTATCTAAGTATGAAAATTGGACAAAGTGTTATATTAATTTCGAAAACTTAAAGGACTTGAACATGGGATGATGGGTTACTGGACCCATTTGTCTGATCTATGAGCTTAAAGTACCAGAGAGGGCTTTTCTTTTCCAACCATAATCATCATCATCACGCCTATATAAGGTACTTAGAAAGATGTTGCATACCTTGGAACATATCTGGTCAAATATAAATGTTGTTCGGCAGTTTAAAATGATTAATCAAGATTCGGAGCCGCGACCATGACTGCTTCCAGTGACTTATAAAAAGTTGTTCAACACAAGCTGAGGCAAATTTTAACACAGGCTCAGATCAGATTGAAAGACATTACATTACGTTCGTAATGACAAAAGAAACGTAGTTGAAAGAACAAAACATTGCAGCATTAATGGTACCAATTATAGGCTCAGGTATTGTCCACGTGTAGGACAGCTTTTTAAGCCACTTTTTCTTTGTCTTCAGCAGGTGTACGGGAGCAGCTGAGAAGTTTAAGTAACTATTTATACCCAGGCAACTAGGGAAGCTGTTACACCTGTCGGCGCAAGTAGGAAGAAATAAAATGGGTTGGATGCGTAGGTCTGTCAGTTATGAATTATCTTACGATTCATATAATTATGCTACTTACATATTCTGTTTTAAGCGACCGCCACGACAGCAGGCTGCCACTCCTCCGAAGTGTCAATTTGCCGATCCTCATCCCGTATTCCTGGAACATACATGAATTTTACTTCATATTATGCTATAGGTAAGGAAAATATGTTATTACATTCAAATTTATACTTTCATCTAAAATGGTCTTGTTTTTTTTTACAATTATGTAGAGAAAAGATTTATTTTTCCAACCAAACATTGGCTGACCACAGTTTCAATACGATTTAAACTCACTGGTGATACACATTCAAGAAATTCATACTTTATCAGCGACATATCTCTCATCATCGGAAGAAACCTACGATTTTTTTAAATCTGTTGCTTGTTTGTGGGAACATCTGGCATACTTATCAATATTTTTAGGATTATTTACTGTTGTTCATGTTCTTTACTTAATTAGAATCACCCACAGCACGTAGCTTGTGAAAAAAAGTGCATGGTCCTCAATGCACAATGCCAGGATGTTTGAATCGATTGTGTGATGTTCCCTTAACAATGTGAACACTGCCGGGTTTGGTCATTCATTAAACAATAATTGTAATCAATGGAACCGGCAGCAATCTTCACAAATATTAGCTTTCTTATAACGGGATGTGAAAAAACATCTATATAAGGTGTATATGCACTAATTTAATTGTATATACGGGGTGGATGCGACATAGCGACATTTATTGAAACCACAGCTTCTATACATGGTAAGTATCAATTTCCACCGGATAAAAATTCTCTGGCGAAAAAAAAAAATCACGTTCTCCGAACATTTTGAACATTGCGATCGTGCAATTTGTTCGGAAGACGTGGATTTTTTTTTTCGCCAGAGAATTTTTTATCCGGTGGAAATGCATACTGGCCATGTATAGAAGCTGTGGTTTCAATAAATGTCGCTATGTCGCATCCACCCTGTATATATCAATCAATGGGCAGAATTTATGTCACATTCTGTGAGCAAGTTGTTTGTTGTATACTTAGTTAAACGATATAATAAGGTCTAATTTTACATAAAGGCCTTCTAATTTATATATGAGTATATTTTTGTTATAGCGCTTTGGCGTGAAGTACAAATGTCTGTCACAAATGAAGGCCAACCAATAGGTCAATCGGAACAGAACACGTACTTTTGACACAGCTTTTGATACAGATTCATTCTTTGTAGTACTGTAATGGAAAATGTGCGCTGGTGGCTTAGATGTAAAATGCAATGCCGGCTTTAGGGAGGGCGACTTAGGCGGCCGCAGGGGTCGCCTAGGCCGGCAGAAAAGTAGCCGACAGAAATGTTGCCAAACAGTCAAAGTGAAATTGTGATTGCACGGACAAAAAAAGAAGCTAATCCGCCAACGGGCGCCAAATTAATTATTTCTCCAGGGCGCTTTAATGGTTTAAGCTCGGACCTGACTTTATTTTAATAAGAGCACACTGTACTCTGTTTGCCTTGAAATGTCAGGGCTAAATCACGAAGAAAGGAACTTAAGTTTTTCAACTTTAATTCCTTTCTTCAAAAAAATGGACACGTTGGTTCTTTGTCGCGTTTAAATCCTAAAAGAAAGTAGTCCTATATTTTTCTTAGCGCTTATCAACATCAACTTTCCCAGGAATCGTCTCCATTTTCAATTAACACAAAGTTAGCCAAATGTCAAGATAGGTAATGAAAACAGGTGACATACGTTAGCGTAATAAAGTAGTGTGAAGCGCGGTGCGAATGCTAAGATCGTGAAAGTGTCGAGAAAGCCGCGGCGCTGCTGATGCGAGGAGCAAGACGTGCGCCCGCGCCGGCTAGTACACTTCACGTTAGGGCTATCAAGAGCATCTAATTGGTAAAAAGAAGATTCGTATGGTATACTAATACGTAGTTGGTATTGCAATTAGTTTTGCTTTACGTTTATATTGATGATGCAACATCAATACCTAAATAGAAATAAATTAAATTAAAAAAATTACAGCGACGACTTGTTATGACTGTAGTCTGTGCTCTGGCAATAGGGGGTGGTTGTGGTGGTAAGCCAAGGTGTTCATATGTGCATACGTTCAAGGTGTATAATGTGCGAATCAAATGATTTTTTTAAAAATAAAGGTACTGTTATCATAAATGGAACACATTCAATATGGCCGAAAAATCTGTACTCATTTCATTCGCATAGTTCATAAGCATAGTCAAAAAGTGAGAGATTTTCCAATAACTAATCCTAATATATTTAACAGACAAACAATCAAGAATTTGATATAAATTGATTTATTTATCTTTCTTTTTTTTGTCACACATATACCAAAATGGTTTCGAAATCACATAACAAATTGGTATTCTAAACTATTTCAAATAAGGCAATCCTAATTTACAGTTGGGCACGTGGCAATTATCATTTATATGTCAAATAGAAAGTGCCACTCGTTGTGGACGCATCAACAGAGCACCCGCGAACAGAGACTACACTGCACATCTGGACATCATCGTATTGTTTAATCGTATTATCGCTTCTGTGTAAATCATAAATTGTCAACCATGGTGGGACTCCGGCATATCACAGAACACCGCAAGCAAAGACTGCACTGCACATAATTATATTGTTTAATTTTGACTATGGCTTCTGTGTTAAATAGAAAGTGTCAACCCTGACGGCATCACTCCGCGCATCCACAGAGCACCCGCGAACAGAGATTGCACTGCACTGGTATTGTTTAATCGCACAGCTATTAGACAACTGGATGTATTTGTATCATTTAGACAAGTGGATGTATTTGTATCATTAGTGATCGTTCTCGCTCCTCTGATTGCTTTGCGACTTACTTTCGTTTTATCGTTGCTGTCAATATGATGTACAGCTGTCGTTCTAGACATGTAACACGCTCTTAGTTGTTTAGCTTAGTGGCCAAAGTATGATGGACAGTGAAAACATCTGTTTTAATCACCAGAGTCCACAGTCAACTTAATTTGTCTTTGGTTATCAAGCTTAATCAAATCAAATAGTCATTGCCTGTCCATAAATCTTATGCAAAACCAGCATAATGTCTGTCAATGAGTTACAGTCTTAGCTAATTAAACCAAAAATAACAGTTATTGTGAGGTTGTTCCGCTGCCAAATTTGGAAGAGCGCCGATCTTGCACACCATATAAAACTAGTTGTCAAATCATAGATGCTCGGACCAATCTACCCAGACCAGACTTATTTGCTTTAATTTCCTCTCCATATTGATTAAGTGCTCTTTGGTTATAGTACTGTACTGTAGGTACCTAGTTGCATACAAATCGATTAGATTAAGAAAGATTGGACTCTTAGACAAAGTTGAATCATACACTTCAAAATGGGACATCGTCATATTTGATGAGAGTTGACTACAATCTGAGTCATAAGAAAATCCCTATTTCATCAAAAGATTTTCCTCGACAAATGACTAAGCTATCGGTAATCGTCTCTTCAAAGTACCTTTTTGTCAAGCAACATTTAAACTTTCTCTGGATTTCACTCTACACTATGCACAGGATACAACTGAACCGTGTTGTCAATTCGCACTATATCCGGAAAACATTAGCTCACATTAGTGAAGGCTAATGTCCCTCCGAACGGAACTGCAACAAGTAACACAAGTTTTTGTTACATTTGTAAGTAACGGCTGTGGATGGACACACATACTTAGTAAATTATTTTACATACGTAATAATTCCATAGATACCCTCAATAAACTACCAAAATTGCAGCTACAGAAGTTTTATTGTCTAATCGAAGATAGTTCAGTACAATAGATAAACCACGGGAACATTAGTAATTTTTTTATTTATGTTAGATGATTTGGGAAAATGGATCCTTATATTCATATCATTGCGTCCATAACTTTGTAGCACTGAAGTGACTAAGCAGCTTGTACCTTATGAGCAGTTGTTTTTATTGATTAGATACAGTCTAAGTAGTAATGATAATAATCAAACACGACACGTGAACAAACTTAAACCTATTTTAATTTTCCTGATTCCCACGCCGTAAAGAAGAAGGACACATAATTACACCGATATGTTCAACGTGATCCTGATCGATAGCGCAATAAATTGCTGTGGTACGATAAAACAATAAATAAATGTATTTAAGTCAAGCATATGACCCAGAGCTAATAACCTGACCCTGGAGGGGGTCAACCGGTAAAGAGCGTAATAGATTGCTCCTAGCGGCTATGTATGGCAACTCATGAAACTATGCTTTATATTGCAAAAACAAGTATGGAATTAGAGCATTATTGAAAGGTTACATAATACCAGGTGCAACTTTATTTTTAAAAGCAAACTCCATAGATTGAGGGTGGCTTCTAGTCTTCCCTATATACCTTATATACTGTTTTGAATTGATTTATTGATAGCATTTAGCCATGCTTAGCAATCTAATACTTAGAGCAGTCGAGGCTTCCGGAAAGACGATGCACCCAAAGTCAAAAGATTCGTGAATTTGGAGCAAGGCCTGGATGGCTGATTGGTAAAGCGATAAAATAGAATCCTATCGTCGCGGGTTCGAATTCCGCTTCATGTCCAAAAAATGTTTTGACTGTTCTTAGTATTATCTACTGTTGTTGTACAATTAAAAATATCTCCAGTTCGTCGTGGAATGCTAGTCTCGATGTGTTTTGATCAGATACCTGTAATGCGTGAGTCTCCGCGCTATCTATTGGATAAGTATTCTAGCAAGCGCTCTGTTGCCGGGCTGTTTAGAAAATCCTTTACTTTTACATTTTAATAATAGAAAAGCTTCTGAGATTCCTCTATGTACAAATGTGTATATTGTTAAAACCACTAAGTCATAACTTTGACGATTTCCTAGCGCGTTTACTTAGCAAATAATATAAAATGACATAGAAACATCAACAAGTTTATCTCTTGTAACGGCAGGATAGTTGTTATACCAAGAGTTTACCTACATTTCGCCACTTTGCAGTAATGCTTTGTCATATAATGCTACCATTACAGTTTTCTACTGAACTTAATGTGTAATGAAAGCAAGTAACTACCGTTTTTCCTAAATCTGGTAATGGATCTGAATAACGGAGTTAAGTAATTTTAAATGCGTATGTAAACCAGATTTAGTGTTTTGATAGCTTCTGCAATTTGAATAGCTTAGCCCCGATTTCACGAAACTGCTTCATCTACAGTTTCATTTTATCCGTATTTGTCTCTCTTTCTTCCAATATTTGTACGGGGTAGAGATAGAAAGCTGGCTATATTTTATGGCAGATCTTTGTCGTCATTTTTTTTATTTTGCATAACAACGGATAGCATAAACTTAATTTAGCAGAAAAAGGTTTGGCAGGCACTCATTTGTCATACTATTGCATTTGAAGTTCAAAATATTGTAAGGCTGAATAATTTTTAACCATTAACATATTCATAATTATTAAAAATAATAAGTTTAAAACCCGACTACGTAAAAGGGAGGAAACTAGAAAAAAAATCAGATATAAATCCAGAAATGCATTGGTATATAAATGGTCAAGGAAGAGTCGTGGTTGCACCCACTCACTGCATACCGACTATGATTATGTGGGTTCAAAGAAGATTATGCCAAGTATGTTCTGTAAAACAACTTTGGGAACTTATAGTTTCTGCCAGATAGAGCGCATTCGTATTCTTTGCATCATATCTGGTAAATGATCCAAATAAGGCCAAACTTCTTCATGCTTTATAATTAAAAGTGGAACTAAAAGATTAAATCGGTGCACTAATTAATCTATTCAACGTAATATTAAATCTAAATTATTTTATACTTATAATTAGAAACCAACATTTATTAGCTTATAAATTAATATAATTTGAGATCTAATTAATTACATAATGTTATTAATCAACAATTAATTACTGAAAAAATAATAAATGAAAGCTTCCTGAATTAACAAATACCTTAGTTCACAAAAAAACTTTATTTGTCATGATTTACGTGATTCCTTTCGAACTGAAATTAAAACATTTAGTTATAATATGAGTTGTTCTGTTGTTGTGTTTTTTGGTGTTGTTTAGGAATACAACACCAACAAACAGGTAACAATTCTAGTTTGACATTGCTCCAAACTGCTCAGCTATACTTATATTAAAATAAAATGTATTAGTAATACTGGTATTAAAATAAAATGAAATATGTGGTGTATAAAAATAAATGTGGTCGGGATTAGCTTACTTAAAAATGCACAGGAATGCTCTTTCACTCCTTCTGTTCCTAATCTATGGTAATATGGGGTACAAGATCCCATAACATACCATTCCTGCGTTATAGGTACTAGTAGTTCAGTCTTCTTTAGTAAAAAACCACTTACTATTGGATACATGACAAGCTTGAATGTTACGTCAAAATGAATTGTTGAATTACACAATACAAGGCATAATTCAGTAACAGTCGTTGTTAGATAACAGCATTTGATAACGATTCGGAAACGTGACGCGTCGTGACGAGCAGTGAGGAAGTGCTTCTTACACATACTAACTTTGTATTCTGCTACTGGGATATACTTTCTCTTAAGGGTTGGTAGCTGTAGAACAGATATGAAATTTAAGCTTTTGCTACGCTTTTTAACAGTGATAATGTTATATCTATTTTCAGAGAGCTGCTAGATAATCCCTTTAAAAGCATGATATTTACCGTGTCAGCGTATGCGCCCTTTTCGGGACGGGCAGTGTTATTTGTGAACTTTTCGTCAAATAGCAGATCCGAGTTGAAATTGGGCCTGGTGGATGGCGATGGGCTCACCCCCTATCCCATGGGACCTAAACTTAACAGGTGAGGTGTAGGTGTCGTATATCTCTGCCACTTCCTTCTGAGGAATATAGGCGTGATGTTTATGGTATGTTGATTAACATAGTTTTGTTTATCAGATTAACGCATTAAAAATATTCAGCATCATATTTCAATATTACTTATTCGATCGTAATAGCTCGATACTGGCTGTAGGTAACCCATACTAAATTGGAACGTGACCCATGCACTTTTAGCTACATTATACCAATGGCTTTACCTCCTAGCACCATAACGTCTACGCCTGACTTACCTATATGCGTATGTTAGGCGTCCAAGACCATGACCAACACAATGGGAGCGGGTCAGGTTGCTACTTGCAATTATATTTACCGCGGCCAACGGATTTTAATTTCTTATTGTTCATGTGCATGAATCTTTTTGCTTTTAAAAACCAACACCAACACTAAAAAGTCACGCTTTGCACTGGCCTAGTATTAAAAAAATGTTTTTTGCTAGGAAATGGTGGCAAACACATTAAAATCAAGAAATGAAATCATTTAGTTCCATGGGCCCTGAGGGGCGCTTGAACACGTCAAAACAAATATCAAAATATAAACTTAAAATAAAACTTAACTAATTAAATTATACTACTATTGCAATCAAATGATTTGACACCGGAGCTTACATTGACTTTAATTCAACTTAGAAATTTGAATGTAAATCAATCTAAGTACCGATCCGATGGGTATTGCATCATGAGAAGCTGGTGAGAAACTCATGTGCACCATCTTTTTTAATAATTCATACAATATTTGTTTGTAGAAGAAAAGCAATAGTTAAAATTATTTATTAATATTAAAATTAATAGTTTCAAATATATATCAACTTTAATTGCCCTAGCTGGAATGACTTTCTGTTATTGTAAAAAAATATACCTACTATTTATCTATGGTGTTAACTTATTTAACTAAAAGCGATTCGTCATGTAAAAACTGTAATAAAACTTGGCAACCCTAACTATTTTCCAATTTCTGCATCGATATGTATCTGGTTGTTTTCTAAAGGAGTCGTATTTTCATCACCGTCAATACTGAGTTACCGCCATTTTGTATGCTGTGTCGATTGCGTCCGATCATCTTTGGTTACGCGACTACTTAACATGTGCATCGGCTGCATTGCGACATTTGCGACAAACTAACAAATGGTCCTATTGTATGTAATTGGTTACGGGTATACCGTGTTTATTTATTTACCTACATACACTGCCTGCCAATACATTCCATGCTGATTACAGTTGAATAGGAATCGGTTATAAGCATTTCTTTGGTGAATTCTGAATTAACCAAGCCTAGGTGGTAAGTACTAAATACCATGAATATAAATCACGAAAAATCGTGCGTATTGTTACAATATTACCTACATAATATTCAATAATTAGACCATCTGCAGGCCCATTTACACGATGTTAGTTTGGCAATACAAGCCAAACGCCAATACGCTTGCTTTGCTTGTCCCGATGATAAACACAGAGATGACACCAGAATTGCCTTACATTTGTTTTTTTTTTATATATTTGCGTGTCAGCGTATGGTGAAACATGCTAAGCTACTTAAGTTAAACACCAAAAATGAACCTATATTTCATGCAAATAAATCATTAATTCATTCATAACTTGCATCGTGTAAATAGGGCTTCACTAAAAAAAACTGAAGACCGTAGAGTTTTGCAATTCTTATTGAAAATTCATAGCAGTATATTTTTTTATTGTCTGGTTTAACAATTCAATATCTAAGATAGAACATCACAAAGAACACGTGCTTTAAATACAAACTAAATATTATAATTTATTGTATTTTTCTCACAAGCTGCGAAACCGCCACTCCGTATTGTTCTGAGGCAAATTCAATTTAATTAATTGATCAGGGCTGTCACTGGTCTTGAGAAATTGCAAAATATTTTCTGTTGTTATTCTTTGAACTAATGATAGATAGTATTTAAATGGATATTATTAAATTCGTGAGCGTAATGAAACAAGATAACTCTCTGTTAAATTACACCCACGGCCTTCCTTTATAAAACGATGCAGTGATGCATCGTAATACATCACTGCATAATGTTTTATTATAATTATATGTTTGCAGTATTGAACTATTTTAGCAATGAATTGCTCATCACTTTCATACTGTCCTTGCTATATTATTTCAATTAGCCAATAATCAGTAAAGTTGACACATAGACAAGCTTAATTCTAAAAACACATTACCTAAACCGCGGCTCTTTAAAAAAACAGATATTTTTATTCGTTTTTGTCGTGTAGCAACCCTAGCACAATAATAGTGGTTTAGTTCCGTCGAATTAGCTCGCAAATGACCGTAATGCGACTAAGCCTGCGCTAAATGGACTGGACACAATGCGCTTTATTGTTATTAGTATTATTATAGATATTATTGTTAGTTAGTCGATTTAGGGAGCAAGCGAGGCTGTGCCTAATCGGATTGTCCTTCTGTTTATGATCGAGTTAAGAGCTACTTATTAAACGCCTTCATTTTATGACTTGGTTTTGACGTTAAGAAATGGCAGACACTTTAATAGTAATCGTTTTCAACTCTAGATGTCTATCATAAGAAGCCATTGTTTTGTCGAGGAATTATTAATAGGTTAATAAAGAAACAGATTTATAAAACTTGAAAGAATAGTAGTCGCGCGTTGAAGTTTTTGTAAGTCATGATAACATGTATAACATATATTTTATCTGATTATAGCTCTAAAGATAATGTTAGTTCAATAGAAAATTACTTAAAGATAGTAATTGATTGAAACACATAACCCAGTAAAAGACGTATCTCTAGTAAATCTATTTTATAGAGCCTCAATTCAAAATGCCATAAAGCCGTGAGCTAGAGCATAACCACATTGCTTAATTACTATTGTCATCGAATTATCTCGATATGCAATCTGCGGCAGTAAAGCTCCCGATTCGTACTTGATCGTGATACTACTGACATACAAACACACAAACAGTAATGTATGGCTTTAGTTATTATCTACAGGAAAGCCCTCGCGTGAGCTTATGGATAATAGTAATATTTATTGAGAGTTCAAGCAGTTGTAGAAAACGTTTTGTTTATTTTTAATGAAAATGGAAGTGGGTGCTGCAGAAGTGACGGATTGCTGCGTTTTTCTTTTGTATGACTTTAAGTTTTTGCTCCATGAGAGTAGAAAATTGGAAGTCATTTGCTACACACTACTGTTCATATATCTTCTTCGCTTCTTTAACATTTATTTATTTAAACTTTATACATACACTGGGTACATATAGGCGGACTTAATGCCTGAGGCGTTTTCTACCAGTCTACCTTAGGGTAATATACAGAGAAGATCTGAAGTAGGGGCAGAAGTTAATAAAGATAATTAAAATAGATGTTTATTTAAGTTTATATACTATTATCACGTCAATACACACATACAATAACAAGCATATATGAAAATTTTATATATATACTACATAGATAATATATGGAAACACACTATAATATATATTTTGTGACACATCCACAACACTCATCCATCTAGTCAGTTACAGTCAGCTCACCGATTTCGTGTACTACATATTTACCAATTCTGAAGGACGCTACTTATGTCATTACCAAATCCATTACAATGGGAAGACTATACTGCAATACTAGACGAAACTGTGATGATTTCTCCGTGTTTTCATTAATCAAAAATGAAGATGAATTGACCACCTACTGGAGAATTAACTTGACTAATTAAGGCCTTATTTGAAGCAGATAGCAATGAAGTCCTTAATTCATTATCTTTGTACATAGGCGGCAGTGATTTACAAAAACACTTTCTACATCCCACGGGGATCATTTAGCTCAGAAGTCACTCAACACTTAATAGGCAATATGGCGTAATGTCTTTAGAAATAGGCCCATATTTTATAGGCTATTCAATTACTCAGACAATCTGTCTTACTTTCTAGTCTTCTAGACATTTAGCAGACGGATTTCTATTTACATTTAACTATTTCATTAGCACTTTGTTATTTTTATCTTTGGTTTACAAACAAATATGAAAGGAACATACGAAATAAAACCGGGTTCCATAAATATTGGATAAGGGCTGGACGGAGATAATGAGTCTAGATTTTTAGAGCAGTATTAAAGTAGAGACGGGTAGAATATAATTAACAATATAGATATATAATATATAATAGGTTTAAGCGTATCGATTCCTGGGTCAGGCAAAGTGTTATTTGTGAACTTTCCATCAGGAAATTTACAATAGCAGCACGGAGTTGGACTTGTGCCCGGTAGATGGCGATAAGCTCATCCCCTATCGCGTGGGACCTAAACTAAACATAACAGAACATAACGTATGGTTTAAGCGTTTACTTCGCCGCTCTCTACTACGCTAATATTGTGAGATCGATCCTTGCATCTAAAGAACAATTTGTTTGTGCTTCATTCGTTCTGTGTTTAGTTGTACTTTGTAGGTAGTATAAGTACTTAAAGCCCGCGTGTTTAAAAAAAAAACAAACTATGAATATTTTAAAGACATAAAATACTTCACCGACAATTACCTTTGTGGCCTCCGACGAGCGACGGCCAAGGAACCGTGGAGACAATATTTTAGGAAGTACGTCCTATTTAATATCGCATAGTACAAAACAATAGGTAATCAGGACTGGGTCCCCTTGAAATGAACCGAAACGATCCGAACTGTCACAGCATGATGAAATACTAATATTGTAAGCACGATAGTTTGTAAGTCTGTTTGTAAGTTTTTACTGATAAAAACTACTTGAAGCATTTTGATGAAATTTGGCAAACTTGTAGCTTATAGGCTGAAGTAATATATAGACCATTTTTAGGGTTCCGTAACCGAATGGCAAAAAAACGGAACCATTATGGATTCGTCATGTCTGTCCGTCCGTATGTCACATCCACTTTTTGCCGTAACTATAAGAGCTATACTGTGGAAACTTGGTAAGTAGATGTATTCGATGAACCGCATTAAGATTTTCAATCAAAAATAGAAAAATAACAATTAATTTTTGGGGTTTCCTATACTTAGAACTGAAACTCAATTTTTTTTTTCATCGAACCCATACGTGTGGGGTAATATGTTATATAATATGTGTTATCTATGGATAGGCCTTCAAAAATGATATTGAGGTTTCCATTATTTTTTTCGGGTCCATATCGGCTCTCATAAAATTTGTATTCATAATAATCACTCTTCATAAACTTTATGTTCATACATTAATATTCCTATAATCGGAACTCATAACACCCCGTCATCTTATTTTTTTATTTCATAATGTTTTCATTAAGAAGGTGTTTAATTAATATTTTTTTTATTCAGAATAGTTTTCTTCATAAGAGACAATGTTCATATTATTTGTGTACATAACGTTGTCTCAAATAAGATTAAATTGTAGCATTCTGTTTAAAATGTAGGTATGTTTGTAAATGTTTTAAAAACAGATTGATTCTAGCACTCGCCGACCGCTACCGAGGCACGCTCGCTTCGCTCGCTCGGCTCGTGCTGTGTTATGGTCGCAGTTCTAACCTAACCTAACCTACTACTTTACTAAAAGTGATGTATGTTTATTAACAGTATGAATTTTGATGTATAGGATAAATAGCACTTCTGATTAAGAAATATATGAAAGCAAAAATGAGTACAAATAAATGTATGAACAATAAAATTATGAAGTCGATTCATTTGGCGTTTTAATATTTATTGAAATAAAAATTATGAAGAGTGATCATTATGAAATAAAATTGTATCAAACACATTTTCGGACTTTCGATGTTAGGAGTTAAAAAGTTATGTAAGAAAAAGCGCACCCATTTTTTTCTTAATTGAATAGTTTGCGCGAAAGACGCTTCCGAAGTGGAAAAATCCCCCCACCGCCCCCCACCCCCCGTAACTTCTATAATAAGGGAATGATAAATGTAAAAATAATATATGACGTACATTACCATGCAAACTTCCACCGACAATTTTTTTTTTAATACGTTAACCGCATTTTACTTTTTATTCAATCAACTCCAATATAATAAAGAATAAAGAATATTTAGATGTATAGTGGAAGTAGAACCTTACGTGCGCGAGTCCGACTCGCACTTGGCCGGTTTTTTAAGAACGTACCACGCGAGCGGGGCCGTAGGCGGCAGTTAGTGACACATAAAAGTGTAACATTTCATCATCAAAGATTAGGCAAGACGTCTGTACCTAAGTTTAATACTCTATTGTTTGTATATAGAGTACAAGTCAACTGAATTATCTGTTTGAATGACGGAACTGTTGGGTGTATATCAACAGTGTAATGTTGCAAGATTGAGGTGAAAAAACTTTTGCAAATGAATACGGTGTTATATAAAGGTTCCATCGTCGATTCATGCCTCTGATCGACGCTCGATCGTTTTATGTCGATCAATTGTAGAATGGATTGGTCGATGTCTATCAACTGTTGCTTTAACAGCAATCGATCGACGTCGATCGATGAAGATGTAATAACACCCTTAAATAATGAAGGTACAATCAAATTCAATCAATCAACCAGGTGCTTTACGGCCAATACGACTAAAAATTAACAGTCCTACATTATTACACTTTATCAATGAGCGCGCCGACCCCAAATAAAATAGATTTATCCCATTTTATTAAGGGTCAAGCAGGAAGGTCGAGACAAAGAAAAGTTGAAATTTATAAACGACTAGATAATTGTAGTGTCTTCTGAGAGGGTACTACACAAAACACAGACATTTTATTTTCGTAAAAAAAAATAAAAATTACTAACTACTTTTTATGCTTTTGTTTTTATCAAAAACTTCGTTTATTGATTGATGAGCCTATATATTGTTTAAAAAAGCTCTTCACGTAGTCTTTAGCTCTCTTACTCACGATTGAGTTTCTGGTCTATACGAGGGAATGAACGCTCATTTCTGGCGTAACATATTGAAAAATAAACAATAGTTCATATTGTTTGTAATGGTTTTTAATAGTATAACAGAGTAATGCTGCACTGATTGCACTAAAGGTATGTGAAACTTATTATCAGTGGGAATGCACAAAATAGGACGAAATGTGACAAACTAAATTTTATATATTGTAGTCACGGGCTTAATCGCGTTCATATTCTTAAAGACATAAATACCATTTTTGCTTGACATTTTCGATCGAATCCCACCGATCGTAGTCATGAGCCGACTGGTGAAGGCTCAGCGCTGCGAGGGTTTTATATATAACTAGCGACCCGCCCCGGCTTCGCACGGGTACATGCTGATACTAAATACACTACAGAAAAACTGTGAACGTTGTATATAAAAACACAGCGGCCCGCTCCGGATTCGCACGGCTATATAATATATAGCCTATGTCACTCACTGAAAAAATGATTAAAATCGATCCAGTAGTTTTTATTTATTCATTATTGCCCGTAGTCCGCATGCGTTAAATTTGGAGTAAAACAATTCCCCTTTCCCTATACTATGAAGATTTCCTGCTATCTTTGGAATATTCATACACAACATTTTTACTTATTTACTTTTTAAAATTTTCAGCTCTATATCTATCCCGAAGCTGACTGAGTCGAGCCTCACGCTCTACTGACGATTCTCTGTCCCTCTGAACAGACTTGCTCCCGCCGCGCCGCCCCGACCGGCCGGTACCGCCGCAAACGCTACGTCGCGCAATTTTTAA
The DNA here is from genome assembly GCA_905147285.1 of Hypena proboscidalis. Taxonomy (NCBI): domain Eukaryota; kingdom Metazoa; phylum Arthropoda; class Insecta; order Lepidoptera; family Erebidae; genus Hypena; species Hypena proboscidalis. Next base: position 2,087,755 of record LR990127.1, read on the forward strand.
ATCTGTAATATCTTCGAAAATATTCATTTAAATTACATGCTGTAAAGGGCAATTTTGATCTACATGAAATGCACAACGTATCTAATGTATTTAATTGGATAAGGAATGATACTGTATCGTTTAAAATAGCTTGGTAAATAACCCATATTTGTATTGTAATATGTAAAAGATAAAAATGGATACTGTGGGTTATCCTTTGGAGATAAACATATGCTGTCGCGGAGTTTTTTATTCATCTTTTTAAGATATACAATTCCGTAGTACATAAATTTGATCTTTCTCTTGCCAGCGTTAGCAATGTAGCGCAGAAAAATATGTTTGTTACAACATCACATTACAAATCTTTAAATTTCTTTGCTTTTCTCTACTATAATATGCATGTATTATACATAAAAACCATTCTCTTGAATCACTCTATCTATTCATTAAAAAAAAACGCTTCAAAATCCGTTGCGTAGTTTTAAAGATCTAAGCGTACATAGGGACATAGGGACAGAGAAAGCGACTTTGTTTTATACTATATAGTGAATAGTGATAGTGATAGTGAATAGTGATAGTGATAGTGATAGTGATAGTGATTATGTGAATTCTAGAAGGAGAAAAAGAGCTATTGTGTATGGTAGAGCTCTAATTCGATAGAGGTAGAAGCCGAGAAGAAGACTATATAGTCTTACATACAATACCGATTAAATGGAAGTACTTCCATTGTGTTTTGATTTACTGATTAAATTACCCCCATGGAATTACTAGGTCGTTACTTATGACCTGGTAATTCACACCGATGTCCTTTAGAATATTAATGATGACTCATCAAAATAGCTAGAGAATATCGGTGTATATAATAATTATGTATAACTATATCCATTTTCCTTTGTAGATATTTGTAGGCTTTAGTAATCAATTATTAAATTTACGATAGTTGTCTCAAAATATAGCAATACATTTAATTGAATACTAGAGTAAAGACAACTGTTTTAGCTGAAATGCTTGATGCTTACAAATGCTCTACTTTCATTACATAATCTACCAAAATTTAGCATTGTAGATCAACTTGACGAGTAATAAAATGATTGCAAATGCGTAGTACGTCCAAGTATTAGGTTTTCAAATGTCGCCCTGGCATTTGCGGGTTTTGTAATTCAGCGCACGAACGGGGAAGCGAACCGGCGGCGCTCTTGTGCAATCCCATCAAATGTGGTGCTGGGCCAATAGTTTTGAGAGACATGGCTCTATCCTATCATGTAAAACATGGAGTAACTACATCACACATACTTAGAAATATGAAAAAAGAATTTTGAAATGTCAATGTCAGTTTTACAAAATGTAAATTACCATAATAATTTAGTTTTACCTAACTGATTTTAAAAAGTTGAAAGTGTCAAGGAATTACATACATACATAAAATCACGCCTTTATCCCATGGGGGTAGGCACTAGTAGGCAGATACGATGGACGATGAGTCATTATAAAAAAACATTCCAGTAATTTACAAATTGTTCGGATGCAAAATATTGGGTCTAAATTCAACAGACATTATGTGTGGGCTCCAAATACAAATTCTATCAACGCTACCATCATAAGGAAATAAAATAAACCACCGGAAGCGCGTAAATAAATTAGCAGAGGCGGCGCCGACGAAATTGGATGCGTTCCGTTTTACGTAACGCGATTGTTATCTGCCACTGTTACGTCACACAGATGAGCAGTGTGTGAACTGCCCCACATTCGGTAATACCGTTTGAACATAAGTTAAACTGCAGATCCATCTACCATTGTAGTCCTGAGACTAAAAGTAATTTGTTTGCAAAATCAAGATTGTAATCAATAGTGATTGAAAATAAAATAACAGTACAATTATGGGCAAACTTCTTGAGCATTAGGTGACGTGGTAGGGGAAAGTTTGCGCATCGTACACTTACAATTTATGAGTTTACTGATAACAATTTGTAAGATACTGAGAGTATCTTGTAGTTTTAATTAATAAATAATTTGTATATCGGCAACTCAACAAATAACATGTTAAATATCCCGAAATAAAATGCTCAAGAAGTTTGCCCATAATTATATCAATAGTGAAGAATCTTAAAGCAATATAATAATTTGTATTTTTTTAAATTAATAATATCTCTTATCTACAGAGCCAAGCCTGTATCACTTTCATATATAAATATATAGTTATTTTAATATTTGTCATGACAAACCTAAAGGTGTGTCCTTAATGGGCAATTTTATTGTAAACTTTATTCAAGATTAACAATTCAGTTATCTCACATTTCTTTGTGACATAACTATTCATCGGTGTAGGTACAGTGTATATTTTATTATGTTAACATAAACATAGATTTAAATGTAAACAAACTAGCGACGTGGCTGCGCCCACCACTTAAGTCAGTCGTGAATACAATCAGTTTGCGTGAACACGTATCATCTATTATTTATATTCCAATTACCTTTCTCAACAAAATACCAAAGTAAAACCTATATTGGTGACCCCTGTAAACTGTGCTATTTAATAATAGTTAGTTTTTGGAATTTTGGGCAATGGCTACTCCAGTATACTCAGAAGTGAACACACCAGTGATACAAGCACAGGCGCCGAACAATGAGCCACATATCGAGGATGTGTCGGCGTTGGCTAGTATTACGGTTTCCTCGCGTGTTCCTGATTTTTGGGCGGACCAACCACGACTCTGGTTCGTTCAATTTGAGGCAGTTGTAGCAAATCAGAGATTGAGTGAGGCTGCAAAACAAAACTTGGTCATAACGAAGCTGAACAAAAGTGCTATTCAACAAGTAAGTGATTTACTTTTGGCCCCAGCGGAGACTAAAAAGTACGACACGCTAAAAGACAGACTACTACAAGTTTTTGAAGAATCAGAGACTCGCCAGTTCCAGAAACTACTTGGAGAAATGGAGCTGGGCAACCAGAAACCTTCACAACTCTTGAGGCGAATGAGGGATTTGGCACGTGCAAAAATGCCAGACTCGACCCTGCAAATTATGTGGAACAGTCACCTGCCGGCGGCAGTTCAGGCGGTACTGGCGGTCACAGAAGTCAAAGAGTTGGACAATCTGGCGGTGGTAGCTGACAAGGTGATGGAGGCGACTCGTCAAGCAGAAGTGGCGGCGGTGACGTCAAACCCCACCCCCAGGGACACCAGCGTGACGACGGATTTAGCAGCGGCAGTAGAAAAACTTAGCCTCGAGGTTGCAGAGCTACGACGTGGTAGGCAATTTCAACGTCGTACCGGGAATATACAATCAAGTTCACATGCAAGAAATGTAAGTAGAAGTCGGAAGGATTCTAATTGGCTGTGCTATTATCACTACAAATTTAGATCCAAATCTACTAAGTGTGTAGAGCCGTGTAATTGGAAAACAACAAATGAAAATGCGAAGCCGACGGAAAACTAGCGGCGATACAGCCTGTGGCGGAGGTTTGTATCAATACCTATAATCGCCTATGTGTGTTAGATAGTAATAGTAGACTTAAGTTTTTGATTGACACGGGAGCAAATGTTTCGGTAATTCCGGTTGGTAAAATTAATTCTAACAAACTCGAAAATGATAGTTATAAGCTGTATGCGGCTAATGGTAGCGAGATACAAACTTACGGTGTACGTAGTTTAGTTTTAAATCTTGGTTTAAGAAGAGCTTTCCGATGGACCTTCATTGTTGCGGCTGTTAAACAACCTATAATAGGGGCAGATTTTTTAACCCATTATAAGTTGTTAGTTGATTTTAGCGCGCGAAAGTTAATTGATCAAGTTACTCGTTTAAATGTTATCGCTTCAGTTGTGTGCCATGACGTATGTGAGTCATTAGTTCAAACATTAATGAATGATAATGTGTGGCATAAATTACTATCAAAATACCCAGACATTACCAGACCAATATCTTTCAAAGAAGTTCCTAAACATTCGGTGTGCCATTATATTGAAACCTCAGGACCACCGGTATACGCTAAGGCAAGGCCACTACCACCGGATAGATTCAAAAAAGTTAAGGCTGAATTTCAGAATATGTTAGACTTAGGAATTTGTCGACCCTCCAAAAGCCCTTGGGCGAGCCCGCTTCACGTGGTACCCAAGAAAAATGGAGATATTAGACCGTGTGGGGATTATAGGCGGCTTAATGCAATAACAAAGCCGGATCGTTATCCCATTCCACGAATAAATGATTTTAAATATTTAATTGCAGGTAATAAGACTGTATTCAGTAAATTAGATTTAAATAGAGCATATCATTTTATACCTATAGCCCTAGAAGATATCGAAAAAACTGCAATCATTACTCCTTTCGGATTATTCGAATTCCCACGTATGACTTTCGGTTTGCGGAACGCAGCGCAATCGTTCCAGAGATTTATGGATACGGTAGTTCTTAATGGTTTTGATTTCGTATATAATTATATTGACGATTTGTGCATAGCATCGGAATCCGAAGAACTTCATAAAAAGCATTTAAATGCGGTATTTCAAAGGTTTAACGAATTTGGTGTCACAATTAACATTTCCAAATGTGTGTTTGGAGTATCAAAATTAAACTTTTTAGGTTATGAGGTGTCAACAGACGGTATTCGTCCACTCGATGATAAGGTACAGGCAATTGTAAATTTGCCGAAACCTGAAAATATCGAACAATTGCGTCGTTTTCTCGGTATGGTCAATTTCTATCGTTCGCATATACCTAATGCAGTGGATAGTCAGGCAGAGTTAAATAGTTATCTGCATAATAGCAAAAAGCGGGACAAAACCGTGATAAAATGGACTGATAAGGCCATCGAGGCATTCGAGAAATGTAAGGTGAGCTTAAAAAGCGCCGTTACATTGTCGTATCCAATGTCTGATGCTAATTTATCTTTGATGTGTGATGCTTCAAATACTAGTGTAGGCGCGGTTTTACAGCAACAAATAGATACCAATTGGAAACCACTTGGATATTTTTCTAAAAAATTATCACCTACGGAAATGAAATACTCTACTTATGATCGTGAATTATTGGCTATATATATGGCAATAAGACATTTTAAACATTTAGTGGAAGGTCGGGCATTAACGATATTCACAGATCATAAACCTATCGTATACGCATTCAGTAAAGTAAATAGCGATAAAGAAAGTCCTAGACGTATTCGTCAACTTTCCTACATAAGCGAATTCAGTACTGACATTCGGTATATCAGCGGTGATCAAAACGTAGTAGCAGACGCTTTATCTCGGATAGAGACAGTTAGTTGTCCCACGATACTAGATTATGCGGCATTAGCAGAAACCCAATCTAGTGACGTATACTTACGGGAGGCATTGCAAGTAACAGATAGTAATTTACAGTTTAAACAATTTTACTTACCAGGTTGTGATAAACAAGTATATTGTGAAATTTCATCGAATAGAATTAGGCCATATTTAACTGAAAATTTTAGATTAATCGCATTTCATTCAATTCATGACCTTAGCCACCCTGGAATTAAATGTACTAAACAGATGGTTAAACAAAAGTTCTTTTGGCCGAATATGGATAGAGATGTTACCAAATGGGCTAGAACTTGTCCTATTTGTCAAAAAGTTAAAATCAATAGACATACTGTTTCCAGTGTAGGTAGTTTTGAACGGGCTGAACGTTTTCAGCACCTACACATTGACATAGTTGGACCATTAACGATATCGCCTGATGGTTATAGATATTGCGTAACTCTTATAGATCGGACAACGGGTTGGCCAGAGGCGGTTCCTGTTAAAAATATTACAGCGGAGACCGTGGCTAGAGTAGTTTTTGAATGCTGGATCTCACGTTTTGGATGCCCTTCTAAGCTAACAAGCGACCAGGGTAGACAATTTGAAAGTGATATGTTTAAAAACCTTATGAAATATTTAGGTATACATAAAATACGCACAAGTCCGTATAATCCAAAAAGCAACGGCATCATTGAGCGTTGGCATAGAGCACTAAAAGTATCCCTTATGGCACGTTTACAAGATGACAAGTCTTGGGTGGACGAGCTTCCGATCGCATTATTAGGACTGCGTGCAGCTATCAGAAGTGATAGCGGAGTAAGCGCAGCGGAGTTGACCTACGGTAAAACGATTCGATTGCCGGGTGATTTTTATGATGAAAGTAAAATATGCATGTCGGACTCGGAATATTTACAGGTACTTAGAGATTCCATAAATAAATTGAAACCACGACCACCATGTCATAGTAATTCACGTTCGCTATTCATATCCAACGATCTTAATACGTGTAAAAGTGTGTTCGTTAGAATTGATTTAATGCGTAAGTGTCTTCAACCACCTTATGACGGTCCATACAATGTCGTAAAAAGACAAGGAAAGACTTTCACTATCAAGGTAGGCGATAAAGAAAAGTGTATTTCCATAGACAGGCTGAAACCTGCCTATGTAATTGATAGCGATTGTAAGAACTCTACCGACAATAGTTTTAATTTGGATTGTAACTTGAACGATAAGCAAAGCGCAGCGACAAAAGTTAGTCATAACAAAACAACGCGTTTTGGCCGACTAATCAAAACACCATTGAGATTCGTAGAATAAGCAACATAAGTAGCGTTTGACACAAAGGAATTATTATAACACTTTTAGTTATGTATAAACACTTTTATTGTTTTGTTTAAATATACTTTTGTGTAAGCTATTCATAGGTTTCGAAATGTTTATTGTTTATTTTAAATATACTTTTGTATAAGCTAATCATAGGTTAAGACATTTTTATTGTTTATTTATATAATAAAAGCTTATGTGTATTTCTTTTTTTTTGAACAACGCTTTCGTTGAGTAGCAGTTTGTTTAGCTCTCACAAAGCGCTTGAGATTAAGCAGGCGGTAACCGCATTTATCTATGTTAGCTTAACCCTTTAATTACTTATTAAATATTTGTTACTTTTTTTGTTTTAAAAAAGGGGGGAATGGTGTAGGTACAGTGTATATTTTATTATGTTAACATAAACATAGATTTAAATGTAAACAAACTAGCGACGTGGCTGCGCCCACCACTTAAGTCAGTCGTGAATACAATCAGTTTGCGTGAACACGTATCATCTATTATTTATATTCCAATTACCTTTCTCAACAAAATACCAAAGTAAAACCTATAATCGGAAACAATCATCAAAGGAATTTAGTGAAAGTTTTAATATTGATTGAGATTAATATTATAAATAAATTCAAATAAAGTGGTTAACTAATCGTAATCAAGTTCGACCTTCCGACTGTATGACGTAACATCCGATTTCTATAACGGATATGTTTAATATTATGATAACTTAATTTGAGAAAAAAATATGTGTTTTTTTATTATTTTTGTACTCAAACGATATAGTTCAATGTAATCTAACAAGTATTTTTTTTTTAAATCTACTTTGCCGTATCTAAATCGCAGGATCCGGGGAAGTGTTTCTGATAGTATGTAAGTACGTGTGTAGTCTTAAGTACTTTTTTGCACTTCAAAGGGGTGAGTTTAGTCTGCACCTGACTGTACATAGTATATATTTTTTTAAATTTCATTTTGCACTCTGTGTTAAATGATTGCAAATAAAACGCAGCGGCGCGGCGCTGGCCTTAGTGAGTCAAAAGATGCCATGCTGTTAGGGAGTATCGGTCACAAGAAAAATAAAATATATTATGTAGGTATGTTCCCATTTAGACTCATTATCTGAACGACATCTGGTGGATAAACTTTCAGTTATCTTGTCTATTTTCTAATTATAAAAAATATTACATTGAATCCGTATACTATGCGCCATCTATATCCATACATTGTTACGCCGCAATGTACGCTAATGACATAGACTATTGGAGACAGGCGTCGCGTAGTGGACGAATGGCCTTAGTCATTCGGTTTTATACACATTAATGTCCACGTGCTCACAAAACGATCAGTTTATAAACGATAGGTCATCGTTGACCATGACAATGCAATTATAATTGTTTTGAATAGCGATAGAATTCTAAGCCCCAGTGTCAGAGGTAAACTTTATTAACAGAATAAGTAAATAACACACATAAATTAAAGTGACAGTTGTGTTCTTTTGAAAGTGTTAGCTGGTGTCACTTTTAATTAGGCGGATAAGGATCCTCTCAATCTGGCCCTAAATGTTTTAGAATGATGACATTTAAGATATCCGATAGAAAAACTGCTCAGTACATTTTTTAACGAAAGCTTAATACGATTCTATAACCTGTCTCTTTGTAAATGACAAGTATTTTAACTACCTAATGACGCGTAAAATAGATTCTAGCTGCAAAACCATACTTTTAGCCAGGCTTTCCAGGCTGTTATTTTTCCAGCTCTGCCTTAGAGGAAAAGGCACCAACTTTTTTCGGGGGTTTAAGAGGCAATACCACTAAATCTCTCCTCCTGACTCCGGCCATAAATATACTCCAATGTACTCCTAATAATTGAAAACATAATATTTAATGCAACTTAATAGCACAGAAATACTTAATGCGAGATTTGAGTTTATCATGATGATTTCAAAAACAAATTGCCGCAACTAGTCCTTAGAAGTAACAAGTTAATCGTAGCACATTTCTGAGATAGCGCCGGCATCAGCTCATAAATAGTACTTTAACTTTTAATTAACTCTGGAGACCTACAAAGTAATATTGCAGAATGGAATCTTAGGTATTCCATTACATAATAATATGATTAAAGTTGCAAGCACGCTAGATTATAAACTCCCTTTTCATAGTGGAAACGAAAATAAATACTTTCAGTTATATCATTATTTGTTATAATTGTTATGTTAACGATTGCATATTTAAAGTGCCAATATATAGGCAGATAGTATAATATTTCAACTACATTGCTGGCATTCGGTATTCATCCTTTTGCTCACGTTAGCTCTACCCTCGGTAACAATACCAGACTATATTCAAAGAGTCATACAGAGCCGCCAACTCAGGAGTTGCATCCTACTAAGGGCCCGGGATTTAGTGCTGGGAGGGAGTGGTATCTCACAAAGGGCCTGAAATGCATGACAGGCGGGCAAGAAGGGTTTTAGCCACCGGCAAAGCTAGACCCGAGGGTCGTGTAAAGTCCCGCACAAGCAGGGCCGGCTTAGCATAGCCACTCTCAGAAAAATCTTGCTTTTTAATAAAACTAACTAACGTTTAAAATATTCGAGTAGGAATATAAACTGAACCGACGTCATTTCTATCAAAGGCAATGACGATTAGAAGGCATCCGGCATTTCCTTCGCAGCCTTATAAGGCTTTATTTGCACCTGCGTGAATGCACGCGCCGATCTACCGGTATCTTTAGTCTTGCAGTTTACCGGCTGATTCAAAGAGGGGTTTGCGTAACTAATGCTTCATCGCTGCATCGCGATAAAGCAATATTCGTGGCATCACAATTTATGTTGCCAGACATGTCTTCGCGATCGAATTTATGAATAATCGCCTAACGCGATGACACTCGCGAAACACTAGCTTATGAGTGAATATAATGGTCATTTATGATTCTAGTTATTAGAAATTATATTTAAGGAAAATGTAATGTTCGGCATGTTAGGCACTAAAATTAATTACACAACATAGAAAATCCCATAATATTCTGCGAAATTGCATTTTAATGTGCCGTCATCGCTAAGACTTATCTCAACTTTTTGCCGTTGGTAAATCATCAATCAATGACAAGCTATTTTAAAGTAGAGGTAAACGTTTATTCAATAAAATATGAGGAATTTTATTTAGACAACATAATTATAGCACAGGAAATGAGCTTCGTAGAAACCATTCACATTTGAAATTAAATTTACAGATGAAATTCTTATCCAGAAATTATTTACCAAGAGATGTCTATCTAATGCTTTGAGGAAAAACTTAGTCTTCAACAAACCTTTTAATTACATGCATATTCTCGTATATATGATTATTTTGAATACTTAGATACAACTCATAGATTTTTGCCGTTTTTTATCAATTTAATATTAAATTTTGTACTAATTTTATTAAGTGGTAGTTAGTAAAAACAGCTAATTTTCAAATACAACCAAAAGCTACACAAATCTGCTTCGATGGTCTAGTGGTCAAATCCTTTAACAAATATCCACTCTAGCAACAACACCTGTCAATACGCTTGCAGAACTGATGCACGTTATTATCCTGTGCACGGATAATTCATGTCATTTGCATAACAATTTAGCACATACGGACGTCTCACATTAGACAGAGGATCGACACGTGACCAGGAAAATCCTTTGTGCCTTTACCAAGTACTGCCGAGAACTTGTGAATAAGTGGCGAGAGATCTTTTGTTTGCATCTTCTCTTAGTTTATGTATACTTTAAGGTTAGACCCCGAGCGTCGTATTTTTATTCTAACGTATTTTAAGTTTAAATTTAACATTATTAAGTTATTATCTATTTTTATACACTAGTGGTATCCAAAATACTAAAATGCATGTTTGTTCGTGACAATTTTATCTAAATCATTAATCGAGTTACATACAAACTGAAAATTTATAAAATATTTTAAAAAATATTGCACCATCAAACTTGCATTTTAATGTTTTAGATATGATTTGTTTAATCTATATAAATAAATAAAACTTGATAATATTAAAGTTATTACTTTTGTATGGAAAGCAGGCAACCAATTGTTCTTTGTTCGGAATTAATTTTTGTCACTTAACCTTACACAATAGTACCTAGGCTTGAACTTCCTTACAAAGTCTTCTCGATGTGGGTACCTACCTACTATTGAATCATCCGTGATGCTATAGAGTTTCAATGGTAAAAAACAATCAATCGTTAATCAAATATGTCCAAACAAATGTCCTATAATCCCTGAAGCGGGAATGGCCGGCCATTTTGAAAATCAAGTTATTAGCAATAGCGCGGTGAGGAGTGGGACATATACTGACATGTGTCAAAAAAGAATGATATGCATAAAATTACTAAGGCTTATTATTTCAAAGAGTCCATGTTCCAAATCACGGTACTCATTTACAACTTTCAGCTAGATTTTCTCTAAACGATGTAAGTTTCAGAGATTTTTTTTGAGAAGTTCATTACTTGGCCTTTTAGTGACCATCCCTTCACATAGTTATAAGAACTGATAAGACTCAACACCAGCCAGCTTCAGGGGACATAAAGCAAACAAAACCATATCAAATAACAATCATCAAATCTAAATAACCACTTTAAAGCGAGCTTCAACCGAATGTTTGCAGAAACAATGCTACTACACATTTATCATTGCAATCAGAGCATCACGACATGATGCCACCCAAATAACGCTTAATCTTTCAGTATACTTGCGTAAATTATACCCAAAAATCGCTTTTACGGCGTGTTTATATATATTCAATCTTATTGCCTTCATTTTAAGGGACAGTATTTTTTTTTTATATTCTTAATTTATATCAAGTCAAAATGTATCCTAAACAAACTTTTTATAATTCAAAAAACATTTTTGTTCTATTATCTTTGTAACATTAATTTATGCAGACTAGATGTGCTGTGCAATTTGACCTAATAAATAACAGACTTTTTGAATGATTATAATACTAGAAATTATATTTTTAAGCCATGTTATTGTATGCAGTATAGTAAAGTGTCGGTCAAGTTCATACAAAATTGACCTCTTCTATTACGTTTAATTTGTTTAGTCTCCACATTATTTATTAGTATCGACTTGTGTATCCAAATCCCAATTGTATTTGACATTCAGCATTGTATTACTTTGAATTGTTTATTTGTCATTTTTATCATTATTAGTTTCTATTTTTAATATGCTAATCGATTGTGTGATGAAAACATATGTATTGACGTGTAATATTTATACCAATAAATAAGTTATGAGTTATGTCATACGTAGCTCATCAAATATCATATCACAATATAATATAGACATATTCGTGATGTTATGTCATTAATAAAGCATTGTTATATAACACAATCTAATTGTTACTAACTTTCTAAGAATGCACCTGAGGCATTTTGATTAAAGTAATATTTTATATAAATAATGGTTACCTAATTACTTCGGCGTACAGAAGCAAGATAATTAAATTATATACGAATAACTGCACCGTATCATCACTCATTACATCAATTAAGATTGCAATTATTCACTTATAGAAAGTTTAGGATTTGTTTGTAATCTATACTCATTTTTTATGCCACGAATGTAAGCAAACGAGTATAATAATATAATTATAGCGTAGGTGGCTTGGCATTGCTACATTAAAGGACCATAATAATATAGCATTATATTTACTAGAGAACAAGACTATCTCTGGTTGCTTTGGTGCAGATCAGTAAATCGTATAGTTGTTTTAAACGTTATATTTCAGGGCTTGTCTAGGATAACTAGCAGAAAAATCGTTTTGCTGTACATTTAGCTATTGGATTAGAATTAAAGCCAAAGAGGTTGTAAATAACTTTATTATAACTAGAGAGGCATAAAGTTTAAGAATTGTAGTCGAATTTTTACACCTATATATGTCAAAATTCACCTATTAATATCAAAAATGCGCCTATAAAAGCTTATGAGAGTCAAAAATGCAGGCGCAGGAGACACGCTGACGTTTCGTATAGAACACACAACTAAGCCGGTCCATCTTCTTCTACTTCTCTCTGATTAAGGCCTATACTACAAGACTAAGTAATAAGTCAAATGAGAGCCTTGTTTCCGTAATTAAATAGCCACAACTACGCCTTCGTCAAGTTGACATAAAACAACCATAGGAATGTATGACATCATGTCTTAATCATTTATTTTATTTACTAAGTCTACTAAAGACATAAAACTTTTCGACTTAAAGACAGATCTAAAGACGTTTGTTTCTGAATATAGTATTATTGTTTATGGCATAGAACAAAATAATGAGCTACTAGCAATCTACACTTAATGTACTAAATACCTGAAGTGTACATTGCAAGTAGCTGTCGTCCAAAACGCACACACAAAAGTAAGAGTTGAGAAATTTAGGGTTCCGGTAAGAGGCGACCGTAGCTGGATGGCTAAGAGCGGCTGCCCGGTGTGTTGTAAGGTCGCAGGTTCAAATCCTGCCGGTCCCATATCTTTTTCAACTGTTTCTTAGTACTAAATAACGAAGTCTATAAAATGCATTCTTTTCAAGAAGGACTTCAATATTATGTCTCATGTTCACGTTCGTGTTGCGACATCTTATACTGGAAATATATAGCTTGATATGTAGCCATATTAACCACTAATGACGGGGTCAAACTACTCGAGCATTGCTGTCAATAGTAATTTAAGAACCCGTGCCCACAAGTTCATGGGGCGCCCACGCAGCAGTCATTTGTTGACTGGACTAGAACAATGGCGTAGGAAGAAAAATATTTAATATGACAATTAATTTGTTTACTGCTTACGATGGTGGATGTAAACAGAAACAATTGGTGTGGAAAATCGGCATGGAGATGTGTGTGTATGGCCTGTGTGAGTCTTCATAATGATATTACAACTTCATAACATAAAAATAGTTATTCTTAAACTATGATAATAATTTTGTTATAAACAACATGTCGATTCAAAAATCTATGGCTAGTAATAAAGTCTAGTAATAAAATCTGTGCTAGTAATAAAGTCTATATAAGAGATAATCTGCACCTACCGGTCGAATTATTATTTATGTATTTAACCTTATTTTTGAGGCAGACTATGGCTGTTTAAGGGGGATCAATCGATATCGCATTTCCGCTGCTTCCGTAATCGGGTTGTAGCTTTATTATTATATTATAGACAAATCATATCGAACATTTAAATGCATGTTTGTACGTAGAGAATTTGTGTGTAAAAATTTATATATCCCCTATATAATAAAATAATTATTTGGCCAAAATGACCACGAAAAAACACGCATTTTAATGTTTTAGATATGATATTTGTATAAAAATAGATAAAGACATAATAATATTAAAATTACAACCTGATTAGAAATGCATAAAAATCGGAGCTCAGGTGTGGTTGGGAGACCACGCGCTTGCTTGGTCCACGAATAAGATGAAGCTTATGTCAAGCTGACGGAAGTTATTTTATGTTTAATAAGTTGCAGTGACACAAATAACAAGCCTCAAGTGGTTAACTCTGACATGACACGAGACGCACAATGCGTTACATAATCGAGATGTTTTCGAGATACGCGCGCACAGACCAACGCACATGACATCATCGCCGCTTCTATCAACTCTGTAATACATATTATGGGAGGTGTACAAGGTGCGGTTTTTGTATATTTTTATTTCTGAAATGTGTCGTCAAGCAAAAATAATAACTGCATATTATACATCGTATAGCACTATAAAAAAACGCACACACAAAAGTAAGATTTGAAGATGAACAATATTTAACAACAGCAAGCGAATAGACTGCAAAGTCGAATGTCTCGGTATCAAACCCACATGGCATCGCACACACCTCTGAGTATACGTAAAATCAAAAATAGCAGAAAATAATAGCTCGCTAACGGTGAAGGAAAACATTTTCCTGAGAGCCTAAAAGTACAGGCGAGTATGCAATGTCTGCCAATTCGCATTTAGCCAGCGTGATGAACTAAGGCCTAATCCTTCTTATCATGAGAAGAGGCCCGTGCCCAGCTGTGGGACATGCATTATTTACTAGGCTGCTATTATTATTTTCAACAACTTGAAAAAAAATGGTTGCTCCAAATAATCACTATTGAAAGTTTTATTATTTAGATATATTTTAGTCCACGATAAATAACCACAGCTCAAGAACAATGGATACCTCGACTTCAATATGGTTGAAACAAAACTCAAATAAATCCTTGAATCGATATTTAGATCGATATAGTAGAGGAAAGTCACCAAATATGAAATAGTATCCTAATATGGAATACCTTCATTTCTCTAAAACTATAAGTATGAAACGCAACACTCGACCATCTTCTGTTTCATTCGGTCTACTAACTAACGCACACACACCATCGAGTCAGTTGCGCGAACGCTTCACTTGTGGCAGGCTTGTTTTGTTTTGCTGTCGTGCAGAAAATTTTAAAGGTTAGTAATAAATGAGTATTATCAGTTGTTATGTTTGTATACATAAGTGTTATACTATTTAGTATATCGGTATTATATTTATTTCACCATTTTATGATCTTTTGTCATTAAAATATTGTGACTTGAAAAAATATTTAGAAGAGTATGAACTAGTATAAAAATCCAAATATGGACAGTCGTCGGTGTCTAATTATGGAATATTAGGTCTTAATATTTTATATGATAGATACTTGCTATTATTTCTATAAAAATATATATTTAATGTTTGTTTTTAGAATGTCCGGTTTACAATCAACCAAACGAAAAACCTGGGATGAAGAAAAATGGCACAAGCCTTAAAATTCGTCCGGGAAAAGAAAATTGGGGTATTAGAAAGCGGCACAGCATTTTTTTTTTGATACTTGGATCTGTGACTTTTGCAAGTAATTAAGTAACTTCTTTCATTGATCACAATATATTATATTCGTTTAATTGATCTCAAAGATATTGATGTCCATTTCTGTTATTGTTATGTTGATTTATGCTTATATTCCATATATGGGTACCTATTCCATATTTGGTTACTCATTTGTGATATTGTTTTTTGTGCTATATTTAATTTGATAACTAATATATTTGATTAAAGGCTGTTAATTATTACATATAAATGTATGACTGATTAGTAAAAACATTAAACTGATTTAATTTACATGAAGTTTTTTTTTTATATCCCAAAAACAAAATGGTATTCCATATTTGGTGACTTTCCTCTATTAGTTATCGATTAGCATATTAAAGTCGATTGTACTAATTAGAGACCACACGCACGATGGTTCGCGTAATCGTTGACTATAAGCTATGACAGAACTTATTAATTTGCATTGCAATTCTCTGATTAAATTAAGCATAAATCATATAATGTGTCACTGAATGAGGATTGATATGCAATAAAAATTCATTTGATGAGCGCAAAAAGTGTTAATTTACAATATGCAACTTAATTTATATCTCAGTCATAGATTTTAATTTAACAGTTTTTAACTATATCTTATTTTATTAGCTATTCTAAAAATTAAGGTATTGAAAAGGTAAATCTATCTTTGATTCTTTAAAGATTTTGTATGAAGTCAAGTGATGGAGTTAGATAATTCGCAGGTTTATGATGAAATCATGTTTTCAATAAAAAAAAACCTAAACTTGTGATCATGAACCGGCAGATGGCAAAATGATCCTCTGACTCAAATAAATTTTATCAAAAACCTAAACGGTTCAGGTTTTTGATTGTATCATAAACTGACGACAGATTTTCTAACTACTAGTTACATGAATAAAAATAGCAATCAACCTTCAACAAAATGAAACCTCCTGTAGTTTCAACGATGTCATACCAAACCTCTCCGCATGTTTCATGTTGCCCGTCCATTGAACCGAAAGCTTGACTATTGTCTCAGGGATATCTGCAGCTTTGAATCTCCGCAACTTCATAAAGAGACTAACTAACTGTGCATCTTTGCTTAAGTGATATGGATTGCTAAATATAGCCTGGAGGCTTACTTAGAAACTAGTTACGGCAGATTCGCTTCGATACGTGGGCATAGAATAGACTATCTTTTAACTATCGAATCTATATATATAGGTGAATTTCGGATACCATTTTTAGAGGAATATGTAAATGTATCGTAGTAAAAATTCTCTCCTAAGAAGCCAAAAGGCAATGCAATATTTAAATGAAGCCGTGCCTCTAGCGGTCTACTCGAAAACAACTTAATATCTTGCTAGTATATAATTGACATGTCGTTTAATGTTAGTTTAGTTTTAGTCGCAGTAGATATGGCCTAAGAACTACTATACTTAACTCGATATGACTGATATAAATTAATATTACAAAGCCTTATGTTATGTAGTAAAATGCAAATGAGCAATCGTACGTATTTTATTTATTTTTATTTTTATTTTATTCGGAAAACAAACAGTTATAAAATATCAACATTAATTACAACATAAACATCTGTTGACCATTTATAAGTTTTCGCATTTAAATATCACAATTGCATATCACATATACATATGTTATGGAACCCAGTAGGTATATTGTACGTGCATGTCATTCCATAACTGACATTCTATTCTTATTTAGAGCAATAGACGGACAAAGCCTCCAACAAAGCAATGTATGAATACATTGTACACCTACTCTACAAACTCATCTATGCAAACAACGTGCATATCTAAGCTATATAAGATGATCACTCAAGGACCAGCAAATACACAAGATACACAAAACGCGCAAGGAATTAATAAACGCATTAGCAATGAGAAATGCAAGGTCAGGCAAGTTGTGGGACATACAACGAGCTCTCAGCTCACGTTGAGACGGGTTATGTTGAATGCGTCATATCTCACGTATACCTTGGAATATGTAAAGGATATGCTAATTGTTTTAGCTCTGGGCGGGCTTTAGTCTATTATGTACGTTTCCATTCATAATAAAATAATAACTGTTATATAACATTATTCCTATGAGTCTTTCTCTGACAAGGTGAATTAATACGAGCGTGAGCTCTCTTGACCTGTACATGATGATTAAACAATAACATAATAGCAAAAATAACTGCTCTTTTGAAGCCTGGTAAATCTGGAGAAGACCCCAAGCACTTCCGTCCCATTTCACTTCTCTGCCATTCCTTCAAACTCTTTGAAAGATTGATTTTAGCTCGTTTGTCCCCCATTGTCGACCCCATGCTGATCCCCGAACAGGCTGGATTCAGGCCCAGTAAATCTTGGGGTGCGGTCTATTTGGTAGAAACTTGATACTCCGAAACCTATTTGGGATAACTGACTTCGCAGAAACTTCTTTAGTCGATCATTTATTAGGCATAAAAAATATTTGACATAAATATTTTTAGGCATAATGTGCTTATGACCGAATTTAGAATGGCATACATTTAAGATAGTAGAATTGGCATTGGCATATTTACCTTTGGCATAGGTAAAATTTTGTATAATTTCATTTAGCATAACGTTCATTTAGAGTACAGATTATTTGGCATAATTTGACTAGGCATACTATGAAGATCATAGAATTTCAATTAGAATAATATAGATTGGGTTACTTTCTTCTTTAAAAATGCGTAGGTTAGGTTAGGTTAGAACTGTGACCTCTTATGCCAGAAATGAACATGCTCTCATGGGCAAGGATATAAAAACCAAATAATTATCATTAAATCAACTTTTATTTATTACAATTACTAAAAAAAAAAACAATTAAATTAATCAGAAGACAAAATTAAACTTGAACTTAAGAAAAGTGTTGCAATAATCATAAAAGATGATTCTTGCTGTAAGCATTATGCGAAATGATGGTTCTACTTTTAAATAGTTATGGATAAGAAATATATGCCAAAAGATGAATCTGGTTTTGAACTTTCTGCGATGTGATGATTATACATTGTGATTATTATGGATATCAAAATTATGCGTACAGATGATTCTGACTTACAGAATTATGGGTTCCAATGTATGCTAAATGAGTTTATGACAAACGATATTCTGCGAAAAGAGGTTTATGCTATTAGTTGTAATGCAATATAAAATTATTACTTAAAAAGTTCTACTATAATAGGTGTACCCTAAATCTTGCTGTAGCCAGACCCTGAAATTGGTCCAGCACATAGAGGATGGGTTTGAGACACGGAGGGTGACGGGCGCTGTCTTTGTCGACCTCACTGCTGCGTACGATACAGTTAATATCAAACGCTTACTGTATAAGGTGAAAACCATCATCAACGATGATAAATTTGTAAACATCTTGGAGAGTTACTCCGTAACAGGCGTTTTCAAGTCCATCTTAGTGGAACCAAAAGCCGTTGGCGGCGCCAGAAAAATGGTTTACCCCAAGGCAGTGTCTTGGCGCCAATTTTGTTCAATATATATACAAATGACCAACCGTACAGCCCTAACACTCAAAAATATATTTACGCTGACGACCTAGCACTGACATCCCAATCTACATCTTTTGAGGAGGTAGAAACAAACCTTATGGCAGCACTGGAAACATTGAAAACATACTATGAGGATAACGCCCTGAAGCCCAATCCTGCTAAAACTATATCTTGCGTATTTCATCTTCGCAATGGGCAAGCTGGACGTAAGCTTAACATTTCGTGGCAAGGAGTCCCTATAGCTCACAGTGATACACCAAAGTATCTCGGAGTCACCTTGGAGCGAACATTAACGTTTCGGCAAAATTGCGTAAACGTCAGGCATAAGGTAACCACCCGAAATAACCTACTCAAGAAGCTAGTAAACACCAAGTGGGGAGCTACTCCTCACGTTTTAAGAACAACCGGATTAAGCTTGTGTTTTTCTGCTGGAGAATACGCCTGGTATGGAGCCGTTGCAACCACACCAAACTAGTGGATACGGCACTGAACGAAACATGCCGGATTATTACTGGTTGCCTTAAACCGACACCGGTTGAGATGCTGTATCCACTAGCTGGAATTGCCCCTCCGGCTATCCGCAGAACTATAGCAAGCTCTATAGAAAGATCAAAACTGGATGAGGATACTAAACACCCAATGCACAACAACACCACAGTGTCTCAACGGCTAAAAAGTCGTAAAAGCTTCCTTAACTGTGTTGAACCTCTCTCTGGTGATGCCGCATAAGCACGATGCCAACTTTGGCAACAAAAAGCTACTCTGCCTACCCCCTTTGTTCCAATCGAGGAGAACCTTCCACCTGGCCATAAACTGCATAGGCCAATTTGGAAGTCTCTAAACAGGCTTCGAACTCAAGTTGGCCGAAGCAAAGACAATATGATACAGTGGGGTTTTGCAGATAAAACAAACATAAATTTTGAATGTGGGGCCACACAAACCATGGCCCATATTTTAACTTGTCCTGCGTGCCCTACTACCTGCACGAAGGACGCGCTTATGAACGCGGATGAAAGTGCTGTTCAGGTAGCCACATATTGGGCTAATAAAATTTGACTTTGCCGTCGACTCGAATGAAGAAGAAGAAGAAACAATAACATGTGTTTTGACCTCTGCCGGTCAATGTTTTTAGAAATGTGGAACAGAAATTTATGGAGAGCCCAAATATTTTTTGAATCTACTTACATAAGGGCCAAAGATTACTTTAAACATATTTTAAACATGAACAAAATCTCGGACTATCGTTACTTTTTTTGAAATCTACATTTTTTTACTGAACTGAACGAGTGTGTGAAAAAATACAGGTTATTGTTATGGATTGCTCGTATTTTTTCATAAACACTAGAGATAGACATTATACACATGTCATATTACATGTAATTGCAATCATCACTATCTTAAAACTGTTATCACTATGACGTCAAGCCAAGCCCTTAATAGTGGCAATAAAAAGTAAATCTGTAAAATGGCCATCCATTAAAGGATTGTGAAACACAAGTGTTTGCTATGCTATAAACACACTCAAATTACGTAGAAAGTCACTAGACTTTGTGCAAACTGAGATAACAACTCGTTTTATTTAGATATTGTTGTTTTATTACGTGAGACACAAGTTTTGTGTTGTGAATGAGCTGTGAAAGTATAAGAAAGGTTTTTTTAATGAAATATCGGTAATCATTTATTTTTATGACAATTTAGTATTGATTAGAATCTCCTTTTAAGCTGAAAAAGCCTGTGTTAGAAGTCTGCGCTATTTCGTGGCTATCGTGGCTATTATTACAATAAAAAAATTAGGGATTGATAAGAATGTCCTAATTATTTTCGAGTTAAAACGTGTTCATACAGAGGTGACAGTTGCAACAACACTTGTTAAGAGAACAAAAATCAAAATGTGACGGGTACAGATCCCAGTTCCCTAAAAGACCTTGTTCGTGCCTCGTGTCAGTCGACCGCGCGCGACAGTAACGTTATTATCATACAAAAAAAATGCGCGGTAGGTAAAGTTTTATTTTAAAGATGCGCTTTAAAATAAAACTTTACCTACCGTCAAATAAAAAGCTTAAAAATGTTCTCAAATCGAAAGTTAATTCTATATCTGTTGTTCTTAAGTTTTCTTCTCTCCTTAACTTACCAACATAACCCCATGACCCGAATAAGAAAGTGTTCGAACTCACCGATAGCACACTGCTTCCTAATAACCCCTTCCCTCCCCGCTACTGCTCGCGGTACAGTGGATGTGAATTGCTCCGTGCAAATAAATTAATTACTCGGTTTCGTGGACGTTTTTCGTGTGCATCTTGTGTCTAGCGTGTGTTGTTTTGTGTTTTGAACCTGTTTTCGTAAGTTTTTAGGCTTTTTTAATGGTAAAACTGTGTATATTTGTGTAATTCGGCTATTTCGGTAAGTCATTTTATTATCTTTGGTTGTGGGTAGATAGTAGGTTTCGCGCTAACGCGCAAACGTAGGATTGAGTAGGAATTTTCGCTTATATATCTGCATTAGGCTTATGATTAGGAATTATGCCGTTATTTGGTGACGACCCACCGGATGGTCGCGGTGGCGGGAATGTTTTTAGCACTCCTCGATCGCCTCAATCGGGCAAACGAACTTTGAGTGATGTCTCGCCATCGTTTATCACACAAATTGATAATCCAAAGCGATTGCATACCGATTCGATGGATAGCATTAGCGATAGGCTTTCTGACCGCGACAACTACTGCGAACTCGTAGCCCAAGCGACAACCTATTTGGCAAAAATTAACGAGTTAGTCGCCGATCAGGGTTCACGCATGAACATTACTAATAAGACTGCGATTATGGACTTTACTCAGCGTGTCACGGGAATTGTTTCATTATTAGCAATTAAATCATCTTGCAATGAAACAAAAATGGCAAATATGGAACATGACATTGAATTACTGAGGAATCAGAGTCAAAATGCACCGCCAACTATTTTAAAACCGAAGAGTTATGCTGACTCGTTGAAACTCCGTTTACCACCGAAATCGGCGCCGGCATTGGTGGAGACGCGCGCTCCACTGCCGTGCGTAATAGCCTATCCAACCGCGGAGCGATCAGCTGAATATGCGTCATCGTCCGCCACTAAGCAAGCGCTTATGAATGCGATTAGACCTAGCGACGACGGTTTTCAAATTGTGGGCGTGAAGAAGACATCTAAGTCTGGTGTTGTATTGCGAGTCGCTAATGAAAGCCAGCTCAAGAAACTTGAATCAGTAAATGCCATTAAATCAGCTGGATTACGTTTGGAGAAACCAAAGGGTCGTAAACCAAGGATTCTTGTTAAGGACGTCCCGGCCAGCATGGAAGATAGTGCTTTTACCATTGCTTTATATCGTCAAAACATCAAGGACGAATTAAAAATTACCGAGGACGACTTTATCAAGTCGACTAAAATTACTCGTAGGCGTAAACTAGATAGTGGGCGTAAGTGGATAGGGTTAGAAATTGAACCTGAAGTACGTAAACATTTGGTAGCTACTAAGGATAAATTATTCATAGACTGGGCGACATGTAGGTTTATCGATGATGTAGAAGTGGTTCGTTGTTTAAGGTGTCAACAATTTGGTCACGTTCATAAATTTTGTACGACAAAGTCACCTAACTGTGCAAACTGTGCCGGCGAGCACGAAACCCGTGACTGCCCGGACAAGAATACCCCCGATTTTATACCAACCTGCGTAGCATGCAAACGACTCAAAAAGCCATGCGATCATCGGTGCGGCTCTCAAGATTGCACTACGTACAAAATGAAACTCGAACAGCTAATCTTAAACACCACTTATTAGCCAATTCTTATTATAATTAAATATGGATAGTTTAGATAGTTTAAGTATAGGACAGGTAAACCTAAATAACAGCAAATTAGCTACCTCAGAGTTAGACCGTTTAGTCTTAGAGCACAAATTACACGTTGTTTTATTACAAGAGCAATATCAGAATACTCGCTTGAAGCGCAAAGTGATTCAACTAGACAACAAGGCACGCGCCGGGATATACGTTTCTAATTGTAATTTTACTGTAACTTCCTTGCACAATCTTATGACGTCACACTGTGCCGTTGCTGAAGTATCATCCCCGTCCTGCAGAGTATACATCGTTAGCTGCTACTTCCAATACTCCCATCCTGTTGGTCCTCACCTACACCACCTTCGACATGTTTTGCGATCTCTTGTAGGCCAAAAAATTATCGTTGGCGCTGACGTCAATGCCTCATCTACACTATGGTATGGCAAATATCGTTCTAACGATAGGGACCGGCGCTGTAGCGTCGAAGACTTCATCGCAGAAATGAACCTTTTAATACACAATACCCCCGATGCACCACCAACTTTTTGCAGCCCAATGGGCGAGTCTTCTATTGACGTCACACTTTCTAGTGGGGACGTTCGTATAAGTAGGTGGCGCGTTCTCCCGGACGCGTCGAGTAGTGATCACCGCTTAATTGCTTACGAGTTTATGTCTGGGGCGGCAACAGATTCTCATAGTAAGTTACATAATAACTTTAGGTATAAATGTAAAGGGGCTAACTGGGGCTTTTTCGGTGCATTATTCGCGGCTCATGCCAAAGACTTCACTCGGAAAAATCTATCCGCGGAACAGAGTGCTGAAATTATGACGGATACTTTTACATACTGCGCCGATATTGCTATTGGACGCGGTTCCGTCACTAACACCCGTAGATGTGATTGGTGGAATGACAAGTTGGCTGAACTACGTCGTCGCTTCCGTAGGGCACGCCGAAAGCTCGGTAGTCTTAGGAAACGACGCATCACAGGCGATTTGTACGAAAATGCATTAATTGCTCTTAGGGTAGCCAAATCTCATTACAGAGCTGCCGTTCAAAAATCGAAGGGTGTTTTACTTCAAAAAATAGTCACAAGACTCGATAGTGAGGGCCCGTGGTCTCCTCTGTATCATGAATTTAAAGCAAATCGATCAGTCGAACTTGCATACATACAGAACATCAAAATCAACAATGTTCATACTTCTGGTATTGAGGAGACGACGGAACAACTTCTGCACTCACTTATCCCTGACGATCGACCGGAAACTGACACCGAATATCATCAACAGATTAGACAATGGGCCACTGAACTGCCACACTCGCCAATGTCAGACCTACCATCTACTGACGAATTTATTTACATTGTCCAATCCTTACCTGTTAATAAAGCTTGCGGTGACGACAAAATTTCAAATCAAATGATTAAAGAAGCTTGTAAACTATCTGGTGACTTAATTTTAGGTATTTTTAACCGTTGTATAGCAGAAGGTGTATTTCCGCGTGTATGGCGCTGTGGTTATATAAGGATCATTCCAAAAAGAGGTGATAAACCACAAGACGATCCAAAGTCGTATCGGCCTATCACGTTGCTACCAGCCCTGGGCAAACTCTTGGAGCGGCTCATTGTTCCTCGGCTTATACCGGGTGGTGCAAAATTCTGTGCCAGTCAATTTGGTTTCACTTTAGGTAAATCTACAGCAGATGCTGTGTTATCAGTTAGAAAAACCGTAGCTCTTTCAAAATTTGAATACGTGCTGGCTATTTTTCTGGATATTTCTGGCGCCTTCGATAATGCATGGTGGCCAATGTTACTCCTCAAGTTAAAAGCTCGCGGTTGCTATAGTAATATTTACGCACTAATTTACTCGTATTTTTCACAAGGAACCACTAAATTAAAACTTGGCCACCATGCTGCCTCGAAGACGCTAACAATGGGTTGCCCTCAGGGTTCGGTCATAGCTCCATACCTATGGAATCTAGGTTTTGATGACTTCCTTACCTTGCCTCTACCATCGGGCTGCTCGCTGACGGGATATGCCGATGACGGCCTTTTACTGTTACAATCTAACACTAGAGTAGGACTTGAACGTTTAGCTAACACTTGTCTAAATTTAATTTTGAAATGGGGGGAAAGAAATCGCTTATGCTTTGCGCCACAGAAAACTTTTCAACTACTTTTAAAAGGTAATCTAAAAACACCTCCTCGTATTAAATTTGATAACGTAACTATTAAAAATAAAGATTCTGTTTGTTACTTAGGCATAGTTCTTGAAAGAAACTTTTCGTTTGTAGAACATATTAGAGCTGTAGGGGAAAAGTCTAAGAATAGTTTTTACGCCTTGACAAGGATATCGACTGCGACATGGGGACTTTCTTTTAAAACCTTAAGAATCATTTACAGTGCTACTTATCTTGGTTCTATGTGTTATGGTGCGCCCGTATGGGCTGACAGGGCCACTGTCGGTGCTGTACGCCGCAAAATGCTTCAAAGTCAACGTCTCGCATTGATATTTTTGTGCAAGGCTTATAGGACAGTTAGCACCGAGGCTTTACCGGTACTGGCAGGTGTACTTCCGGTCGATCTCGAGGTCCAGAGACGCGCGGCAATGTATTATTCTACGCGCGATGATCTCAATAACAGCTTTCTAGGACCTCGTGACCGCACAAAGATCACAAGACTATTTAATAATCCAACGGATGTCTATAACCACCTCATAGACGAATGGCAGCAACGCTGGGACACATCACCTAAGGGCCGTCACCTCTATCATTTCTTTCCATCCATTCGCGACAGACTTGCGAAACCATGGCTAGAGGTTAATCACTGTGTGGCTCAATTCCTGACGGGTCATGGCAATTTTAAGAGCAAACTATTTTCGTTTAAGCTAATCGATTCTCCATTCTGTACATGTTCTACATCTGAGCACGAACAAACCGCCCACCATATCATCTGGGAGTGTAGTCTTTGGCACAACGAACGTAATGTTATGTTAAATAGCTTACAATTGACATCTGGAGTGGTATACTATGAGGATCTTGTATCGAACAGAATAAATTTCCGTGCATTTAGCCGTTTCTGCCATACCTATTACAGCAATCAAATTTAGGCCCCATAATTTTGTCACTATCCGTGGTGTCTACACTCTTTCCATATAGACACTTTGTCTATATTTGGCATTGCTCAGTCTCCCGCTTTGCTCTGGAGGGAAGTAAAGATACATACTTTCCAACTCCAACTATATACTTCTGATTAAATTCGTTGCGGGTTCCAAGACAATTTTAACTCTCCCTGGGATTGCCCGTGTGTCATGCACGGTGCCTTTCAGTTGGTTACCGCTGTAGATCCTGGCGTCACAGGAGTCACAGTGGTGGGCGTGTGGGTGGGATTATATCCCTTTCCTAATAACCACTAAGCACTTGTCACTTCACAGTTCATCTAATCACCAAGCATCCGGTGAAGAAACACAACTATGATGCATGCGGGCAATACGACAACTGAACGTTTGTATGTGATCTATTGCTATTCTATTAACATATTGTAATTGTACGCAATTATATTGCGTGGACGGTATTTGCATTACTTGTTTGTATGGAAGGTTTTGTTGAATATATGATTTTGTAGTAACATATTGCTACAATAGCTTCACAGACTTTAATTATTTCATTTTTCGTGCCTCGATGGTCTAGTGGTTAGCGTATGCGCCTCTCACCGCAAAGTCTCGGGTTCGATTCCCGGGTCGGGCAAAGTGTTATTTGTGAACTTTCTGTCAGGAATTTCTCATTAGCAGCATGGAGTTAGAATTTTGCCTGGTGGTTGGCGATAGGCTCACCCTCTATCCCATAGGAACTAAACATAACAGGAAATGTGGGTGTTGTACACCTTCACTGTTGACACACTCACAAACTATTAATACCTAAGCAGAGGGTTAATGTCTTCAGCAAAAATGTATACTGCATGGCGATACATGTTTATAATAAGTTACCTAATATTTTTAAGGAAATTGAAAGTATCTTTATTTTTAAGCAAAAGTTATTTAGTTTATTATTAGAAAAATGTTACTATAGTGTTAAGGATTTTTTAGATGATAAGAAACTATGACAGCATGTACATAACCATTAAATTATAAATTAAAAATTTGTACGCCAATTAATGGTAGAATATGGCTCGCACGCATAATGTAAACATGATCTCTGTATACCCATATTCGGACAAATAAACGTATTTCATTTCATTTCATTTCATTTCGCCACACCCTTTCTAGGTAATATAGGCGTGATATTATATTATGTATGGTAGTAGTTACAATGTTGCAAAAAGATCCTGGACAAGATTCGTAGCTCACATGCTACGCTGCGTAGTACACAAATCGATGGGGTCTACGCTTGTATCTACGCTATTGATTTTTGGTTTCTTTTTACTTTTGGTTCATTTCGTTTGATGTGCCACGTTTCTATTACATAATACCACAATACAGAATACGTGTCGTTGGTATGTATTAAAATGTAAAATTGTCTATTACCAATCAAATAAATCTACACTTCATCGCAGGGACATATATTTTCTGTGTTAATAAAGACTTGTAAACAGTCTTGGTTGTAATACAGATCAATATTTATTTCTTCTGTATAATAATCATTCAGTTAAAAACATAACTATTTATTTCATTCTACGTACTATACTTTACCGTCATATGAATGTTCAATTATACTTTATTTGGGTTTATGGATGTATAGCACATTATAGGATAAGCTATACAAATGTTGTACTTATACTGTAATTGTATACAGTGTATACCGGTTCCTAGACTGATGGAATAAGAGGTGTTACGACTTACGCCTCTCACACATGTAACAGCAGTTTTATCGGTACATTGACTAACTAACCGGTAAGTATTGTCTTGTTTGGGAACATAAGAACTTGATGGTAACTGTCCCAATTAACTCATAACTGCTACCATTCCTTCAAAATCTCCCAGTACGGAGTATTCGTGGCGAAACTGTGTTACCGGCGTTCAGACTAGTCGACAATTCCATATGTAATGCCTAAGTTAAGTAATGCATGCACTTTTAAATACGTGACACCCATTCTTATTAGATATCGAATCAGGATTGCATCGTAATACCTCTATACGAAAAAATATGCGTATGTTTATGAAGAAATAAATGGCGCAAATATTGATAAGGCAGGGATTTTGCATTACTACCATTGATTTATTATTCTTCTCTATACTATTATTATATTGTTCTTGTAATCTGAAAGTTGTGCACTATAGAATTCTCAGAGTCTGAAATTGCGGCTGGTAGATGGTAATAAGGAACCCCCTTCCAGGCCTATTATATTGGCCCTAAGCATAACAAATAAGTCAACCTAAGCTCTGGTGTCAAATAATTTTATTGCAATAAGTATTATAATTGAATTAGTTAAGTTTTATTTTAATTTCATATTTTATGATTGTTTTGACGTGTTCAAGCGCCCCTTGGGGCCCATGGTAATAAATGATTTGATTTCTGATAACTGATTTCTGAATAAAGTGTGGGTCTTAAACATCACTGCCACATTCCCCTGGGTAATATAGACGTGATGTTATGTTATGTCTATAAACATCAGTAAAGACCCTTCGGTGTGCTACTTTGTGTACAAATATCTACCTAATTGTCTGGGTCAAAGCAATGATTGAAATGTAGCACACATTTGTCAA
This sequence comes from Hypena proboscidalis, assembly GCA_905147285.1. Classification (NCBI taxonomy): domain Eukaryota; kingdom Metazoa; phylum Arthropoda; class Insecta; order Lepidoptera; family Erebidae; genus Hypena; species Hypena proboscidalis. The sequence goes on from LR990127.1 coordinate 2,116,188, forward strand.
ATTACCCGTGTCAAATCTTTAATTCAACTTGCACCGTTTTTTCCTGTGGGTGGATAACCATATAGAATTATAGCATGATTCAGATACCCATTGTCTTGTGATGTGTCATGTGAATAATTATATCTAATAGCTTTGTGATTGAATTAAACGCAAACAGGTTTGTATGGTGAATTAATGGGCTCAGATTGAAATTGATGATGAATGATGTGACCGAAAACTAAATTGCGTAGTTTGTTAAATGGCGAAGAGTTTGCTTTTGATGTATGCTCTAGAGTGTTTTAGTGTTTTTTATTTCAGAACTTTAAGGTTATGTAACACAACAACATAATTATAACTAAAAAGAAAGAACCAACGTAATCACTTAACCGGTGTACCTCGAATTGAGACATAGAGAATTATAACATACTAAATTCATTCCATAGAAGAGTCAAAATAGTCCAGGTTGTCCCTCGGCATTTTCCGACAAACTTAAAAAAAGGTAAAAATTGTGTGTCGATAATCTGAGACAGATATAGATCTATTTTATAGAGCAGAACAACCTAGAGTGTGTTGAGTCTAGTTCGCAGTTATTAATAAATTCAGTCAACTTCATATTTGTGGGGAATCCCATTCTTAACACTGACATTATATATATAAAAGTAACAACAAATCCAATGCAATAAACTACTGCAAATATCCATTCTATTATGTCCATCCTAAGGTTGCCTGGATGAGATCGCGTCAAACGATAAGGCCGCCCTTTGTACATTAGAGTTTTAAGTACCTATTTCTTTGTATGTTTTTTTTACAAATTTGATGTGCAAATAAAGTTTTCTCTATCTATCTATCTATCTATTATATAATTATTTTCAGATATTGTCTTGTTGTTTAGCAATCAGCATGAGTCCTGTCTCTTATGTAAATTTTATCAGATATCAGAAAGACATGCTATTTAAAACAAGAGGTACGCCAATCCACTCACGTATCGGAAATTACCCAATAAATTCATTATACTGAAATATGCTAATGAGCTGAGATTAATCTCCAAATGCCAATACACCAACAGGTCTGAACATTGCAATAGAACAAGTAGCGACTTCGGTATCTGCTGCGAAATCTTGTCGAATTTACATACATTGCTATTGTCTGCCATTCATCATTATTGTGGTGTTACACAATGTCTATATGTGATGTAAAACATGAAAAATGCCACAAGTAGTTTTGAACTATGACAAACATAAATAATAAAATCAATAATAGTAGCCCTGTATCTAATACATGTCCCACAGCAGGGCTCAGGTCTCTTCCCATGATGGGAAGTGTTAGGCCATAGTCCACGCTGACCAAGTGCGGTTTGGTAGACTTCACACGATCTCGAGTACTTTTTAGGCATTCTCAGGCATGCAAGTTTCCTCACTATGTTTTCCTTCACCGTTAGCGGGCGATACTTTATATGATAAATACACACATATCTTTGAAAAGACGAATCTAAATTATTTATTGTCAGAGGTGTGTACCGTGGGTTCGAACCCGAAACCTTTGACTTCGCAGTCCTACGGTCTCCCACTCGGCTGTCGTTGCTGTGACAAAAATACATATTTTGTTTTAAACTTACCGCCGCCCTTGGCTCCGGAGGCATGACATGGCAAAAAAAAAGTAGCCTATTAGCTCAAAGCTATAGATACCTATGTTGGGCAATTTTTATCAAAATCTCTGCAGTACCAAACTTTCGCATCATTATATTAGCATGCTATGATGGATTCTCTCACACTGTGTACCGGTATAAATACACTTACTTAATTAAGTACAATAAATACTACAAAAACCTTTGAGAAATTTACCTTGTCAGTTTCACACTGCAACATATTCACAACAAATAAAACACCACCAAAATGATGAAATAATAACTGTTGCACAAAAGAAACCGAACTCAACTAAATGATAACATTGATAAGAAAGATGAAAAACATTTAGAGATAACGCCTGATATGAATGAACATTAACCAATGAATAGTTTAAACTTCACATATCATGATTTTTAAATCCCTAAATAAGATAAAATAATATTATTCATATACCTTCAGTTACGCAGAAGTTTGAAATTTATTATGTTTTTAAGGAAGTCAAATTATTTAAAAATAAATATAGATGTTGATCAAACACAAAAAATATTTATATGTGTAAAGGTTTTGAGGACGAATGTTGTTGGATGCTGTTATTCGAGACATGACTTCAAAAACAGTGCCCAAGGTATGCCTATAGTTCGAGCCCCAGTAAAAAAAAAAATAGCGACAGAAGAGCGGTCGGTCCGCTCATGGATAGTGATACAGTCTTGTTCTATCATCATCAATGCAATGAAATAAAATTGTTTTTAATGTCAATTTAACAATGTTTCTGTTAGGTTAAAAATTATTATTTTTGTTTGAGAGTCTAATTTTCAAGGATGGTTTTTAAATATTTGATTTTGATTTTGATTTTGATATTTTACATTACGCTAAATGCCACGAAAGCAGTGCAGTAAGGTTTAACGCAGTTCAATGCGCAGTAGCCGCTATTACTAAATACAACAAAATCCACGCGGACGAAGTCGCTGGGGAAATCTAGTATTATAGTACATCTAGTATTATAGAACATTCCCTCTTCGCGTATCCCTTTATGCCACCAATTTTATTGATAAATTGCTCATTGCAATTCAGTACGCCTTGTGTTCTTTTGACTACACAAACACTATAATACTATTAGCACCGTGATAGGCGCAAGAAGACCGTAAGTAGTATTTAACATATTCATTGCCAGATATTTTCCCTATATTCCGGTTGGGTTATGTAAAGGAATCTTTCATTTTATGTCTAATCACGTAAGTTGCATCTATGCTATGACTGACTTATCACACAGAGAGTGATTTGTAAACAAAAGTGACTTGTTTGCTGGTGTCACTCAATGCGTACATTGAGTGACACGGTGGTACACACAATAATGTGCTTCACAAATGAATGATAAAACATTGTCGGCGCAAGTCATATTAAAATCTGAGGTTTTTGTCTTCTAATAGCGAAACTAACACTATGGTGAACGCTACACTTTTGTGGGAGAATAAATAAAGAAAATTAATACCTCCCCCCTCCTTTTTTTTCATTTGCCGGCGCCATTTTGAAAATTTATATAGCCTATGTCACTATCACTGTTTCGACGAATTCAACGACACCTCATTTGTCAAAATCCGTCTAGCCGTTTGGGCTGTAGGGCGTGCCAAAGAAATAGACATACATACATACATACATACATACATACGTACATACGCTCGAAAAACATAACCCTCCTTCTGACGCAGTCGGGTAAAAAATCTCGTCGAATCGAACTTCTTTGAAACGGTTAGACTGTTTTATTCTTATTAAATTTTGAGGACATATTTTGTAGGTTTGAGAATTGGTGGTAAGCATTTTTTTAAATCCAGGGATGGAGGTGGATACGCAGGCAATAGTCAGTATAAGATAAAAATCATTATCCATCATTAACAGTCAGTAAAAATATATCAAAAATGAACGAAGTACGTCAGTACGTGCTGCGTTCATTTTTGATATGCACGGTAAAGTTCAACACCGAGACAGTTCTCGGCTTTGAACTTAACCATGCACTTGTCTTAAATACCGGTATAAACCAGTGATGCAAGTGAAACTTGAATAGACTCATTATCCATGGTAGCGCCATCACTAGCCTTCCGCTTTCCACCATTGCTGCACAACTGCACATACAGGGAGACTAAAATTATTAGAATTATTAGAATCTAAGGGTCATTGCTTTAGATCCGCCAAACTTAAGTAAAACATTGTATATTCCGATCAAACAAAATTTCAATAAAAATCTTAAAACTGTTTTTAAACGAGTTAATATGGCCACACATACGAGGAAATCATCGGAATTAAGTAAGCAAAAAATATAGGCAATTATTCAGTCTTCGAAAAATAACGAATTTAGTAATAACCCGTATGAGGAATATTATTATTCACCAGAAAAATTGTCTAATATAACATAGACGTAGACAGGCGTTTACGATCTAAGCTCATACGCTAGCTCGCTACCAGTAACTATCACAACCTGTACAATCATAGTTGGTACAAGTAGTAGTAGTAATTCAATGATTAGCGAGCGGAAGCGACAAGCATATCGATGAGAGAGAGTATCCGCGAAGCAGTTGTTGTGATACCGAACGGTTCCGACACCCACCCGCCACGCTACGACGACACTGTGATGGAAAATTAACCTATTTGACACGGAAATTGTTTACACTTGTGTTTTCTTTGCAGCAAACTAACTTAAGCTATTCTAGCGTGACATGATTTTTTAAAATTGAAATCCTAGCTAGTTGCAGATAAAGCTTAGTTTTCTACAGGATAACTTTGTATGTAAATAACTTCACGATAATGCGAATACTTTTTGAATGCTTTTGCTTGCGAATGCTTTTGTTTCAAAAGGCTTATGACATAAATTAACAGTATAATTTCTCAAAAATGGAATGAAAATTGTATGCATCCTACTTATATTAAATGTGCATTAAATAATTGCCAATACTGGTATGTAAGTACATAAATGCACAGTTGTGACCGCAAAGTATGCTTTTCTTGAGATTTAATTAAGGAAATGTTTCAGTTATGTGGTATCCAATGTAAGTAATTAGAGACAACTATAATCTTCGCCACCTAGTTCTTTTAATCGTAGGCTAACGGTTGATAACTTTATAGCTACATAGCTACGCCAATGACAGAAGATTTAAACTGGTATAATAATTATATTACCTCAGTGGTTCAGTGAGCCGAAGCATACGACAAGACGAGATTTTTTTAGTATCGAATTCAATCATTGAACGTTTCACCGAAAACTACTATTTTTTTTTGAGAAAACTTCAAGTGCAAGTTCATTTATTTTACACGGACTGAATATCCTGGTTTAACTAGGTTATTATTATCTGGTGGTTACACCAGGATATAATCGATGAGATTGATACACGCTATTTCATGAAATTACCATGTTAGACGACATTTTTCAGAACTGATTTCTAACTTGATGCCACAATCGCAGTATATTTACTCTCAGATCTATTATAAGTTTCAAAGCTTTTCTAGGTATCTCTAAAACCCTAAGTACAGTTTCAAAACTGCACTAACAAGAAATTAAACAGCTTAATAACTCGTTATTTTATAACCAAATCGGCAGTTAAACATACCCACCAAGGATTACGCTCCTTAGAACATAAAAGAACAGCTTCAAACAAGCGTTAGACATGAAAGCCGCTAGTAAACAAAACCGCACCTGAACAGCAGGGACCTGTTCGTAAGGAACCTGTCCACCGGCCAGCTGACACACTTGCACACTTGACATGCAAATCCCTTGGACGCTGTTGGCATTCCAACTAAGGACGGGGTAATAGGGCTGCCAATGTGTTGATAATTTCGCCATTAATGATTTTAAACTATCACGATTTGTACACATAATTATATATTATAGACACGGGTCTTAATCGCGTAAATATTTTTAAGGTATAAATACCTCCTTGCTCGACTGTTTCGATCGAGTCACACCGATCGTGGTCACGAACAGTCGAGCAAGGAGGTATTTATACCTTAAAAATATTTACGCGATTAAGACCCGTGTCTATAATATATAATTAATTTCGCCATTTTCATAATTAGACATCAGGATTTTTTTTTTCAGAATTCAGAAATTAAATCGCGTAAATTTTAAGATGGCTTACCTTTTTTATGATCCGACGCCGAAGACATTTCGATTGGCTCACATAATTCGTGGTTAGGATTGGCAGACTGGTGAGGCTCAGCGGCGTCTTCTTCAACGTGCGTTTCGCCAACAGCCTTCACATGGCTGTCACGATACAATTAAGATTTTTATTTGGACTACATTTCTTTCAGTCTGTTGTAAACATATAGAAGAAAAGTATGTACGTATTAACGGATATTTCAAAGAAGCATAAAAGATAAAAGCGTGTAATGTAGGAATAGCAGCAGGGACGTAGAAAACAAGGATCGTCACATGGCGTTCCACCTCTGTCTACCGCCATGCAAACGATAGATAGATAGATAGTGAGGATAGTAGTACTACCAGCCCTAGATGTAACGGCGCGGGCGCAATCGCCTGCGGACCAGTTTCAAAATATCACTGCACTTAGTACCGAGTTGTATAAAAGTGATGTGTGCATACTGCAGCATACGATTGAAATGGTGTGTGTCCAATGTGGGTAATGTATGTCAAGTGATTTCAATGTATTCATGCTCTAAGGGCCTTTAAGTTGTTTAGGGCTTTTGTATATATATTTGCAAGCGTTCTGAACTCGTATTAACTTGTTGTTTTACATTGTGCTAGTGTTGGTTATGGTTGGGCACCAATCGACTAATTTTGGTGTCCTGTGCTTGTTAACCTTTCCGTTGCGGTACGGTGTTTGCAAACGATAAGAAGTCTAAATTCCAACTTTGTGGAACAAAACATAAATAGACAACAGTATTGCCGTTAAATATTATCTACTAATAATATCTACTATCGGAATATAATAATTATATTATGTTGTATAAGGCAGGAGAAAGCCTGTCAATCAACAGCCGATGGCACAATGCTAAGCAAACATTAATGTTTGCTATGAGTGAACGGTTACTGAACGCTGACCTTGCGCACCGACCAGAGCTGCTAAGAATGGACCTGACAAATAATCACATCGAATATTCGACCATCCACAATATCTGCTGCTGCTGACATGAATCAAGACATGAAAAAAATGTCTAAAGGTGACGATGGTTATGGTGATGTCGCCACCGGTTAATTCACAAGAGCGATGATGGCAGCGTAAAAATATTATTTCGAACAATATCTACCTACATACATGCCGCTTTAAGCTCAGTATTCGTTTCTGTATGAGATGTACGACCTATCATTCCATCTGTCCAAAAGCATAATATGCATGAAGTTTTTTCATTAAATTATGAAGGCTGTTACTTTACGGCAAATAGCTTACTTTTTTACTTTACAAAATACCTAAACTTACACTTATCGCGACTAACACATAAACTGTACACATATTTATCTATAACTTATTTACACTTGCAATCACTACGCACAATTGAACTTAGCATTATTTATATTGATTTATTGGATGATATTTGTGATAACAAAATGTTTGACCTGATTTATCTACGTGTACCTATACTTTGAAATCTTCAAAATGGAACGACCATAATGCAGAGTTTTTTTTTTAAACTTCTGGATCTCTTGTGGACTGTGTCTGATGTTAATTAGAGTATTTCTAGATATGAATAGTAATATAAAATTAAGTTTGAATTATCTTTTTTTATATTGCACAGTAATGTTTTTTGTTTTTTTTTTTTTTAAATTCCTAAAATATTGTATTTATAACATTAATGTCACGATCAGGGCGCACCAGAATACCAGCGCTGTGGTGCTAATGTGCTGCAGTATTATGCTGAGGTGCGTACTTTTCAGGCACATTGGTATGTTCATGTACTTATTTTAAATAGGAATAAGTATTTTTAAATAATTCATTTAATCTTAAGATTTGCCGGAATAAATGTACCTTATTATTAGATATTATTCTTTTTAGCTTTAGATTGTTTTAAGTATAATTTACACGCAACCTCTATCAATTCAATCAATATAGAAGAACCCCCTACACAGAAAAAGCTCTGTAATATCATATCGTCCGAACGCGTTGATGTCTTTTGATTTGAGGTGATTTACGCTTCATTAAATTTGATGATTGCTTCTAGAATAATTCGGCTTCATACTAAATACATACCGAAAAAAAATACTATAGATATAGAAGAAAAAGAATATTAGCAAAACTGCCGCATCCACATTTCCCACCGTCACAAACTTCCACGACGTCACGTCCCTGTCGCTTCCGCGTCTCGGCACGCGCTTCCCATAACCGTCTCAAGGAAGCGCCTCTCATGGCATCCATCGCCATACACCATACACCATGGCATGGCGTGCTCTCCTTACCAGGAACTAGTTGAACAACGTGACACAAACAACTATAAGCTTTTATAACTTAATGTTCTCCTTTTTATTGAGCTCGGTTGTAATTAGTAGTAATTTGTCTCAGATTTTAATATAAGAGATGATCTCAAGGAAGTACTTGAATAAGGAACTACTTAACTGTGTAATTTATTACAACGGCATAAGTGTCGTTTTGATAAATAGTACGGGTAATAATAGCACAGGCACTGGGTAGAATAGAAGGCACAAATAGGTAGTAAGCGGGCTAACATAGTAAGTCTAGGCATGTTGGTTTCCAGACTAGACGTAATCAAGAGTATAGCACCATTATTTTGCTCCTAACCAGACAAGTTCTCCACTGAATTTACGCTCAGATTCTTTATCTGCCAGTGCTTTGCATTACATCTAGGTGTGATAAACGTCCCCGCTCATCGCATTCATTACAAAACTGAAGCTCATCTGTCATATCCTTCTCTTTAATTAACGATTAATCAGGAACCGCGTAGACCCGTCATTCAAACCACTTACCGTGCAACCGTTCCTTCAGATCCTCCCAGCGTTGACATGATGGCAATGCAATGTAACCTGTCACATACCCCGTGTATGCGCGTTACGTACTTTCGATTTCTTTGGCAGGCGGCAGTGAAAGTGCAGGTGGATGACCTTTGCCGGCCCATCGCCTATCGATCGGCAACATTCAATGGGCTGAGGGCCATTGATGAGTGTTGCAACATAGTCGCACAATGTATGGAAGCCTCGACACCGGAGGCATGTTGTAAATCACTCAGATAATAGCTATTATCTTGTAAGGTAGGAATTATACTCTGAAAGGAATGTGGTGCTTCGGGTTTGTAGCTGCCGATTGATAAGCAATAAATTTTAAAAACATCAGTAACTTTCATTTATCTATAGGTTCTCCGGTTCTACATGTCCGAGATTGTTCTTACTATTACTTAAAACATTGTAATCAAGGGGTCCGTAATATTCAACAGTCATCTGTACGATTTACAGTAAGTCGACTGAACGATTGTCTGAATGGAAGTTATAGCGAAACAATTTTTTATCGCCAAATGTTACTTCGACTGAACGATTAATCGAATAAATTTTCATGATTACTCGAATGAGGTTAGTTATTCTATAAAGTTAAATTGACGCCTGGTACAATTATGGGCAAACTTCTTGAGCATTAGGTGACGTGGTAGGGGAAAGTTTGCGCATCGTACACTTACGAGCAAAATATTGCTATAAATATGATTAGTTACGTCGAGTTTTTAGAATTACCTATTTTATTTATTACAATTACTGTTTATTTCGGGATATTGTATTACGTATAGACAATAAAAATATAATTGTATTTGTGTGAGTGCAGTGGCAGGCAATAGCCAAAATATAAACAATAGCCGACATGTGCAACATTTTGTATGTCGTCATTATGTCGTGCATTGTTTTGTCAAATTTCTTATAACTTAAACAATAGTTAAATCGAAAACAATCGCTTGTCGGCATGTTTTGTTGAACTTCTTACGATTTAAAACAATAGTTAACTCGGTTTTTAATATTGGCAAAATCGCCGACAATATTCAGTGATAAAATCCGCTTTTAACTCAACAAATAACAACAACAACTAACGATTTATAACAGAGCACAAAAGTGAGCACTTCATTGCACGCACGTGTATTCGGGAGAGAGCGGAACGAAGACGCGGTGCGCGGGGCAAGGGTCGACTGATCAACCAATCACACGCAGGTACGCCCCCTGCGCCTCAGCCTCGTAACCAAAGAGACCCAAAATTCGTTTCTGCGCATTCAAGGTCGTTTGCTCAAGATGTTTGCCCCGATTTATATGTGATGTTACGTCCGTCAGGTGACATTGGTTTTCATCAGAGAGTCTATGGGTTCAGTCGACTATATAGTCGGCTGGTTTATTAGTCGGCGGTTGATTGACCAACTAGTCAGCGTTACCGACTAGACGACGAGGTCGATCATAAGATTCAGTTTAATATTAAATTGCCAGTTCTTTTTTATATCGACACATTACGGTACCACAGTATTTAATAAAGAAAATTATAGGCACCAGGGCCGTAGCTACCGCCGTATCTGCCGTATCAATTATACGGGGCCCCCGGCATACGAAGGCCCCTAAAAGTGCGTAAGTAAGAAAGTTCAAAATTACCTGAGAACTTCGATGGGACATGAACGTCTGTCAGGTCTCTTAAAATTGTCCATAGAGGCAGAAAAATTTAGAAAAACTTAAGTCATCATCAGCTATACTATAATGATTTAATAAATCAGTTTGCCGAAAAAAGGAAAGGAGAGTGTAAATTTAATTTGAATTGTGTGTAAAAATTATGTTAAAAGTGATAGATATAATCATATTAATCATGGTAAACAAATAGTTCTTTTTAATTTTATGCAAAAAAAAAATATACACGGGGCCCCGCCAAAGCACGCTACGCCACTGATAGGCACCTAAGAAATCGTTACATCACGAGTCAAGTAGGTTCAAAAGTCGACCACAATAGTAGGAATGTTTCGACTGCATTATACTTATTAAGTTTTTTGCGTAATATTGTTAGATCTCTAAGCATGACGTCATTTATAACCGGCTCTTTACTTTTAAAAGAATGTTGCGACCAAACAGCTAGGCACTCGAATCGAACTTAGTCAATGGTAAAATAACATACTAAACACATAACAGAAGGTGTTCTGAAATAAATAAATAAATAAAATAATAATGAAAAGATAGGGCGCGGACGTGTTCAATGAGTTGTTTTCGAATAGAGCGCAGTCTCGCGCCCTGTCTTCTCTGCATTTAATGTGTCTCGACGCTTCTATGAATTTCATTTCAAAAACGCTGAAGAAATGCTTTTAGGAACCAGGTCATTTTGTAAAAAAAAACAGTTTAAGTTACCATAATATGTAAATTTTATTATTACCATTGTTACTTTTACAATGGAAATGGACAGGTAATTTTACATTGTTTGATGCAAAAGCGCTTTATTGAGCTAAGCCGCCTCCTTATTACGAATTGTAATTGAATCAGATACATATGTAAATTATGGTACAAATTTTGACCCAAATATCTGATTAAATCACAATTAGCATCAATTGTAATAAGGGGGTGGTCAATACAATGCGAGACTATCTTATACTCGAAATGTATAGTTAAATGTGAAGCCGTGTGTACATGTTCTTTAACAAAGAGTCAATTTTAAAACATAATTTAGTACCGTGTATAGTAATTATCAGGGGTAAAAAGCACCATAACATGTATTTATGGCGATTAAATTGTAATTAAAATTGCCAGCAATTATAATCTTTCTTTGCATCCCAGGATCGAGAAGTTTTTGATTAAAATATTTTCAGAATTTGTTAAGAAACTCCGAAATTAAGAAAACAACAATAAAAGGATTCGTCAAGCTAAAAGAACTGGTAGAGGTTTACTCTGACTTTTGCAATGGAGAAGAAATTAATTCTAAGAATATTCTGCACCATTGCCCGTCTGGTTAAATAAAAATATTTTGGGTTAACCGTTTTGGCATTAGTCGATTAATCCGTGAATATATATTTTGGTGGTGTATAAGGTGTGATAAATGAGTTAGCTGCGGTTGTGTCGGTTCCCCCACCCGCGGCGGTGCTCATCTTTGTATTCGTCCATGTTCTGTTGCCGAGCGCGCTCCTCTGGGTCGTCCGTTTCTACCAAAACCTCCTGGAAAACAAGTATTTTTTTTAATACTACGTCTATCGTTAGACAACAAGTTGCTACTTTATAACTCGCTTCTAAAGCCAATATGGTCTTATGGCATTCAACTGTGGAGTGTGACTAGTAACACGAACATAATGTGTCTTCAAAGAGCTCAAAACGAAATTTTAAGAAACATGGTTAAGCAGTGCCGGATTAGCCATATAGCAAGAGCAGCAAATGCTAAGAGCTCCGCGAATTGGAGAGCCCCGCGGTCCAACGCCTGTCTGACCGTAAAAATAATTAAATTTCAATAGCAGCAAAAAATATCTTGCTTGTAAGAACAAATTTGTGTATGTTTTGTAAATACAGACTTGCTCATACTGACCGATATAAATGAGACAGCTTGTAGAGCATGATTTGCTTAAAGAACTAGATATGAAAAACGTTATATCTAAATTTGCCCACATTAAATCAAAAACAGTTGTTTTATAATTAATTGTTAATAGTTATGTTTTATTTAATACCATAAACTTTAAAACCTAAAGCAGGCCAAAAGCCCCATAATATATAAAAATTATTGAAAGCCCCCCTGACAGATTTTGCTACAGGCCCCGCGCTGGCTTAATCCGGCACTGTGGTTAAGGCACCATGGTTCAAACAAAATGGAGAAATTCATGAATACCTCAACACTCCTTCCATCCTGGAGACAATAAATAAGTATAAGAAGCGCTATTCAGACCGCCTTGCAGTCCACCGGAAACCAACAGGCAAACCAATTACTTAATCACTGAAAACCTATAACGGCTCAATAGGAGGCACATACTATAAGACGGTTGCAGAGGCAATGGCCCCTGCACCTTAAACGCCAATTATATTACACCGAAATTAATAAAAGTCCAAATCTTCACAGGACTGACGGCAATTATTGAAAACAGAAAAAAAAATACTACATAAATATGTAGAGACCGACCAAGGAGTCTACCTGGTAAGTTACATCTATGGCCCAGGATCATCTATTCGATGCAAATTGCTTATATCACGAAAGCAATTTGCGTCACTTCAACTAAGGATTTAAAAAATAAACCAATTCATAGTTTTTCTTTTTCAGTAATAAAATATATCTAAATCTGTTTAATTTAAATTAATTACCTTTTGTATTCTTTCAGCTTCATCCGCGTCGGTGTCTGCAGTCTCTATTTTTGTGTGAGGTATATTTGGGCCTGCAGGGAAACTGTAAAGTATATACACATTTATGAGTTTTATTTCAGAAATAAGGCATTAATATAACACTATACCGTAAAAACACAATGAACCGCCTACGCAAAATGTCACAGCGAAACATTGAGCAATTTAATTGCTATGCTTTTACGTCAGGCTCACTGCTCCCAAGTAAAGTACAAAACTATAATTAATGTCAAATTACGTACGTTCCTTCCCTAACCCTCTGTTCATAGAACTCCTCGACCGTCATGGCAGGTATGGCAGGGTAGCCAGCACCGTACACTGCCTTCTGCAAGGCGTCACGAGTTATTATCACAGGCTTGAGAGGCGCCGCGCGAGGACGCTCTTTTGGTTTGTGCTCTGAAAGAGATAACCATGGATCTTAGTTTAACATAATATAACACCACACTTATACTATCTAAAAGGGTGCGGCAGAGCTGTATAACACCCATATGATATGAGGTAAACTTATTAACATGTTACTGAGAATTTTTCTTTTGGAAAAGACCCAAATAATCCCTTTAACCCAACAAAGAGTGCACGGTGTTTCAACTACGCTGGTGTTGTGGGTTCGATCCCCACATGGGACAAATCTTTGTGTGATTTGCAATGATTTGTTCTGACTCTGGGTGTGCTTTGTGTGTGTGAAATGTATTGTTTGTGAACACCCCGCGACACAGAAGTTATTCCTAGTGCGAGTGTCGTTTTTTTTATAAAAAAAAAAAAAAGAGTAGATGTGTGCACCGTTCCAGCTGATGAAAGTACATACGTTCAATTGTAGGGGGGCCAGTGGATTTTGAACAGATTTTTTGCTCACACACAAACCACAACCTCAACGAGGCAGATACAATAAAAAGAAAACATAAATAGTTCCCTTACCTCCTGCATGTTTAGACATATACTCCAGAATAGGCTTTTCTTGCTCAAGACTGTTCATTTCATCAATTGCCTGGTTCACATAGTTGTGTAGTAATGTTGTGAAGTATTCCCGTTTGATCTCCTCATCTGCTGTGGATTCCATGGCTTTGGTGAGAGTGCTGAGTTTGGCCTGCAACTCCTTCATCTCTATGTACCTTTTGATTTTTGCATCTCGTGTTTGTACCTGTAATAGCATGTATAAATAAATGTATAGAGCAAATTCAACAAATAATAGTTTATTCATTTTCTATTGTTGCTATAACCAGAATTTATAATTATAATGAGAGGATAATAATAACAGGTGATAGAGGAGAATGGAAGAAAAAAATGATTTGCACCAACATTTGAAGGATAAGAATGGACAGGTAAGGAATTAGAAGAATAATTATATAGGATAATTAGTTAGTTATATAGGTTTAGGTTTAGGTAATCTAATTTCACATGTCTACTTATGGCAAAATAGGTTGGCCAAAATTGTTTTTAAGACCATTATGTATGTACCCTATTTAAGTGGAACAAATGAATCTGAATCTGCGGTAATGTTTAAAATTTTAACTTGAATATTCCAAGAACTTCTTACATTGTATACTGCATATAAACTGAGTCTATAGCAACAAACAAACAAACAAACATGGTGCTTTGTAATAATTATGTAAGCAACAGGAAAAAGTGCCGAATGTGTACATAACTGCTTTAAGTTGTTAAAACTGTGAAGATGAATACTCACCATGCTAGTGATCTTGGCTTGTTCACTCTGCGGTTTGCTCACTGTTTTGTCATTGCTGGTGGGTTGCGGCACCTCAATGTCTGTCACACCATAGTCTTTACACCTCTGTAGGAAATCTCTAAAATAATCAAATTATTTTTTCATTAGACAAACTAGTACTAACTCACATTAGTGTCCCAAACATTTAAGCTGGCCCAACTTTTGTTTTCATAAAACTTGGTAAAAAAAAAATGTTTTTTTTTTTTAAAAGCTTTCTTGTAATAGGCAAATACAAATTACTAGTATTCTTGTTAACCCCTCCAGCTAAGCTTAATTTGCTTGTGTTGGGCGAAAGTTTATGGCCAAGGTGTACTGGCCAGGATTCAAACCCATGACCTCTCAATCGTAAGATAGATGCCTTATTCATTGCATCAAAAACATTTAAAAATGACTTTTGTAAAACTGGAGCAATGGAGCACTGCTACCTTAACAAGCTTATCCAGAACAGGATGAGCAGCGGCTTACCTAAAATATATCTCAGCCACAAGGATAAGGTCCATACGTGACTGGTGGCTCAGCTTCAGTGTGAGAGTACCTAGCAAAGCAGGCAGCAGTAGGTACTGCAATGTCTCAGTGGGTAACTCGTCCAGGCTCTCGTTCTGACTGAACATGCCTGATAGCGACACCAAGTTAGTAGCTTTCTCAAACTTTGCTATTGCATTTTTGATACTCATCTGAAAATATATAGAAACATGCATGCATTCAATAGTATCTGTTTTATAATTATAATAATATAACCTAAAGAAATGTTTTATAATTTTAACTCATTTCTTGTAATTATAAACCTTTTAACATCCTTTCAGGTTTTCAACTACTACTATGTTATAAGTTTTGAGACTAAATAGTTATTTTTTACTTAATATCAGATAGCATGAGATTTTAACAAAATATAATCTGAAATATTGAAATAACTAAAAGTACATGGTAAATATCCCGTTGTATCCAATATTTACTACTATGTTGTTGCTGTGTAACTAATTTACTAGTTGTAGACATATAACAATAGAACATTTATTCAGTCATAATTATACTGTTTTTGACTTCTTCTTTTTTGTTTATGGCAACTGAGCCTCCTTGTGGTAGCTAATACTGCCAGAGTCAAGTGCAGAGTATATATTCAGGTATTGGAATTGCTGTATGCTTTCTTCTTTATATTTATTTTTCTTCTTTATATTAATTTTTTGTTCTTGACTTATCTAATTATCATTAACACAGTTCTTGAATCATTGTTTACAAATCTCCTGAGGTTACTCATTTACAGTAATGTGTACAAACAGTAAAATGCAATAATAAAATTAGTGTAGTTCAGTTATAGATATTGAACTTCACATTATTGCTAAGCATTTGATGGATAAAACCAGTTATTTTGGTCTCGATACTAGAACAATCTGATGACGACCAAAAATGTTCTAGACTTCAGTTATATTCAAATCACAGATACTAAACGTAAAACAAACTTCTTGATAAGACGTGATGAATAAAATTACGCACTATTCTATGAGTAAATACCCTTGAATCATTGAAAATTGCACATACCTGAACCGGATCGCTGTTAGTGGCTTCTTCGCCTTTATCAATCGCATCGAACATCTTCATGCCTGCTTCAAATATATCTTTTAACGGTTCCTCATCTGTAGATAATCCTGCATCGACTTGTGCCATTATTATTTCCAATTTATCAATAAATCACCAATAAATTTTACTCAGTTCGCCGTGTATTTTACGCAGTGTTTGTGTTGTGACGAGTGACATTATAATGACATTGACATTGACGTTTAAAATCGATATTTCTAATTAAGTTGTCAAAATTACTACTAAGCTTACAGCTTAAGTTTTTAACTATGATGATTACAATAAAAACAATTATTATTTATATAAAATCTGAATTAAAAATACCCGAGTATCTGGATTTGCATATACTATATATTTTTTTATACGACTACAAGTAGTCAATTTTTAGTTAGCACTGAACCAAATAACGTAGAAAGTTACTACCACCATAAAATTATGGTAGTATTTCAATGTCTGGCAAGACTTTAATCACAGCAGATTTTATCAGGTCATTAAAGGCCTAAACCACTGAATACAAGACAAGAAATTCTAAAAAAGAAAAATGATTTCATCCGTAGTGTTGGGGTTATCTCGTCGTTGACTGTAACCCCGCTATCCCGATTGTATATTAGTTGTTGTTGTGAGAAGGTAGCTTGTAGTAACACCAAATCACTTCATCTAATGTTAATTGTTGTTACGTTTAGTAGTTGTGAGTCACGTTTATAAACAATATCACCAAACACGCGTTTATTCGTTCCACTTATTTGGTAGCGACTAACGTAAACGACTGTTTATTGTTTACAGTATAATTCGCTGTACGAGCAGTATTGGCTCGTACACGTAGTTTTTGTGAACCAGGATCAGGAGAAAATTCAACCGTCTGGACCTATAAGCACAGAATAATAAGTACTGTATCTGTACTTGTACAAGTACAGAAGCACCACTTCCCGTAACAATTCATAGAAATAGAGACTCTTGCTAATAATCAACAAAGATCAATTCAGCTCGCATAAGCGCTTAGTACCTAACGAGATATTCACCTAAGTATTGCCGCTCTCTTCTAACGCGTAGCTCTGGCGCTGAGTGACGCGATACCTATGTCGCTAGGGTTGTCGGCTCGCCGATGCGTTGCTACCTACTACTATAATATTCATCGTCTATCTATCTATAGCAAAGCCAACGAGACGAGATAAAGAATGTAAACAAACGGACCGTTACTGAGTTACATTGCGATAGCGAGGGATTATTATCTCTGTCCATAACATTCGTACGCGCAGTTGACGTCAATTGATCGACAACAGCTGTCGTTGTGTGTTTCGTGGTACAGGAAAGCAGTCAGTACCGCAGGTTGTCAACATTTGGTCCGCCATTTTGTGATCAAGTTCATTCCTGTTTGGATTGCGTTGGAAGTGATACATATTTTTTCGTCTCCGTATTTGCTTCGTTTTTTCGTTGTTATTATTCCGTTTCTGTTAGTTTTATTTTTGATTTTTGCTGTTATTACTTAGTTTTAATATATTTATATTATATTTTTTATGTTTTTGACAATATAAGTTCCTTGTCAGTCTTTTAGTTATCTAGTGTTTCTTTAGTTTATTTCCTATTTTCTTAATATAATTTATTTTCTTTTCGCCTGGTTTCTTTACCTCAACCCAATCCACAACAATAATAATTTATTCAAATAAAAATGTTTTGAACCCCTGAACGTTTGTTTACATTTTTTATCTCGTCTGGTTGGCCTTACTATACCTATTTGACCACCTATTCTATCTTACGTTTGATGCGTATGATTGATTACTCAGTCAATTAGGTAGTACTAAAACGAATTTTACAGTCTGTCATTTGTAATAAAAAAATGAAAACAAACCTTTACTCAACTCAAGTAGAAAGATACTCATTGAAATAAAAATAAGTTTTGAAGTAGGGACTGTTTTTATTTAATTTACAAGATAAACACAGATAATAATACCTAATTAGTAGTCTGCGATTAGAAACTCGTAATTGTAGGGAATTTGAAGATAGTACAGTTAACAAAAAAAAAGAAAATAGTTCAGTAAAATTTAAAAAGTAAATAATTTTGTAGACAACACACATCTGATCGCGGGGTACGCGCACTCGCAGTCGGTCGAAGTGGCGCCGGCGCCTCGCGAATTTGTAGGCATTTATCGTTGTAGGTACGGCCGAGAGGCGGCGGTGGCCTGCTATAAGGGCCTGGCCACAGTTTCTGGCGGTGCGGCGCGCGGTGCGACGGGCGGCGCGGCGGAGGACGCGATTTGCGGTGTTTCACTATTTCACTTTGTTGAAGCTAATCTATACCTTTCATTCAACCGAGCGTAGATTGATTTGTTAAAACCATAGTGTCTGCTTTATGTTAGTTCAGTTGCCAATAAACATCATAAAGAAAGGACGTGTGTCTCTCATTACCAAAACTACAGTGTAAATCTGAACCCTAACACCCTCAACATATGGTCGAGTTTCGAGCCGAATCTTCATGCGTCGACGGACCGGCTTACCTGCGTCGCGAAAACAAAAGGCCGCATTCCTGAGGAGATAAGAGATCGCCCGGCGAGTTGTTTACGTTCATTTAAGTGAATCTTACTACGATTTTATTACTAATCGTTTTAAAGTAGATACAAATATAGATGATATAGTATCTTCACGACTTATAACATGACGTCCCAAGCAGATCAAGCGTTAAGTGTACTGGAGGATATTGCGTCGTTGCTGGCTAAAACAAAATCGAACTTGAAAAAGTGTCCTAAGGAAAGATTAGCCAAACCGACTTACATACAAACTCGTATACAAACAATTGAAGGATACTGGGACACGTTTAAGCGAGCGCATCATGAATTGTTAAGGTGTACCACGCGGGAACAACGTGCCGTTATTCCATATTATGTTAACGAGGAATTTTTTATACAAGAAGATTTATATTTATGCTTAATCGATGATCTAAAGAACCTGCTGCCGCCGCTGCAAACAATAGAAACAACACAAAATCGATCAGGTGATTGTTCCACATGTAACACTTCATCGTGCGAAGGTCAAACACGGGTCAAATATCCGCACATAAAATTGCCTACATTTTCTGGTAATTATGAGGAGTTTCCTACATTTAAAGACTTGTTTACAACGTTGATTCATGAATGCAGAAAATTAAGTGATGTGGAAAAGTTACATTATTTGAAGAGCAGTATTACTGGTGAAGCAGCGTCATTATTGAAACACATACAAGTGGTTGGTACGAATTATAAGCAAGCTTGGGATACATTATGTCACCGTTACAACAATAAGCCCCTTATAGTTAATGCACTTCTGAAACGATTATTCGCGTTGAAGAAATGCTCCACTCAGTCTGCAGTTCAATTGAAAACCCTCCTCGATACCACAAACGAGGTTCTCAACAGCTTGAATAACTTAGCAGTGTCGACTAACTCTTGGGATCCTATAATTATATTTCTAGTCGTACAGAAATTGGACCCGGAGTCACATAAGGAGTGGGAACAGGTTGCTTATTCGGTGAACTCTGAACAATTATCTACATGGAACCAATTAAGTGAATTTTTAGAAGCTACTTACCGCACCCTTGAGCTTGTGAATCCCACATCTAGTACCAAACCAAGCAAGGAACGCGTCTTTCACGCCTCCGCCACCGATAATCAACAAAAAAGGGAATGTGTCTTGTGTAAAGAAGCACACACTCTGTATCATTGCAGCAAGTTTAATGAAATGGCACTTAACGATCGAAGAGAACACGTCAAATCAAGCAAGCTCTGTTTCAACTGTCTGGCAGCCGGACATGCGGTATTCAAGTGTCGTATGCCAATGTCATGTCGCATATGCAAGCGACGCCACCACACACTTTTACATCAACCTCAAGATAACGAGACGACTTCCCACGTAGAAACTAAACAGCCGTCCTCGCCTCAAGCAGATGTAGAAGAGAAGAAGGTTCACCATGCAATGGTAGCGTCACATCACGTGTCAGACAAGAAGATTGCTCTATTAGCCACTGCAGTAGTCATTTTACGAAGTGAGCAAGGAAGCACTACTATTTTGAAGGCGCTAATAGACTCAGGATCTCAAGCAAGTTTTATCAATCAGAAGGCAACTCAGATCCTGAAATTAAACAAATCTCCGATTAACATAATCGTTTCTGGAATGGAATCTATAAAAGTTAAAGTCAAGCATGAGGTCGAATTTCAGTTATCATCACGATGGGATCAGAACTTCAACTTACCTGTCAAGGCCTACGTGATGTCCAAGCACTTAAACGCGAATGTACCTACAAGCACTAGTATGAAGACTGATTGGCCACACATATCAAGCATTCCATTGGCTGATGAAAATTATTTTGCATCAGGAACCATAGATTTGCTGCTAGGAGTGAATGAATACGCAGCAATTCTCAAGCAAGGACTCATCAAAGGACCACCAGGCACCCCATGCGCTCAAAACACTCACTTGGGCTGGATTTTGATGGGTGGCACTGTGATGAAGTCCAACAGAAGAGAACAAGCATTAAGGGTTATGAAGCACGAAGTTAATATAGAAGAATTGCTAAAAACTATTTGGGAAGTAGACTTAGACACTAAAAGGATACCTACACTAAAAGAACAGCAATGTGAAAACATATACAAGCAAACATATAACCGAAATAACAATGGAAAATATATTGTGAAGTTACCGTTCAATACACTTAACCCAAGATCATCAGAAGGAAATACACGTGAAATAGCCAAAAGAAGATTTGAACAATTAGAAAGAAGATTCAGCAAAGATAAAGAGCTTCACAAGGAATATAAAAAGGTTATAGAAGAATACATAGAACTAAAACATATGGAACGAGTACCTGTAGAAGAAATAAGAAACAAATCAGTCTACTTACCTCATCACGCAGTGATAAGAAGCGATAAAGAAACCACGAAGACTCGTGTCGTGTTCGACGCATCATGCAAAGGATCGAATGGTATTTCTTTGAACGACGAACTTCTGCTGGGTCCTGCCCTGCAAGAAGACCTAAGAAGTTTAATAATTAGATGGCGAACTCATGCAATCTGCTTTGTTGCCGACATACAAAAAATGTATAGAATGATATGGATCGACAAAGCAGACACGGATTATCAAAGAGTCCTATGGAGAAACAATGCAGAAGAAGAAATCCAAGACTACAGACTCCTAACTGTGACATTCGGTACGGCATCCGCGCCATATCTCGCCGTAAGAACGCTCATGCAAGTAGCTGATGATGAAGGTGAAAAATATCCTGAAGCTGCAAAGATAGTGCGAGAAGATTTCTACGTAGATGACGTTATGTCAGGATTTGATAATCTGAAAGATGCCATAAGAATTAGTCAGGACCTGAAAGCGCTACTTCAGTTTGGTGGCTTTGAATTGAAAAAATGGTCATCAAACAGTCGTGACTTTATGGAAACTATAGATCCAAGTGAAAGGTCAAGCCATGCACATCTGAAAATAAACATTGATGGAACAGTTAAGGCATTAGGCATTCAGTGGAACTTAGGAAAGGATCAATTTGAATACAAAATAGACTTACCTGCCCTTGACAGAATCATCACGAAGCGCAGCATTCTCTCAGACATTCAAAGGTTGTTTGATCCGCTGGGATGGCTCGCTCCCTGTCTCGTAATGACGAAAATCCTTATCCAGCAACTTTGGCTTCAGAAAGTTGATTGGGATGAAGCATTGAACCAAACACTGTGTGATAGGTGGATTACACTACGATCTGACCTTGAGAATGTGAATGGAATTGCCATAACGAGATGGATGGGCACGTTAAGCTCTAATAAAGATGATGTAGAAATTCATGGATTTAGCGACGCATCCGAACAAGCTTATGGTGCTGTTGTCTATTGCCGAACCACGAGTTCAGATGGCGCAATCAAAACATCTATCGTTGCAGCAAGAACTAGAGTCGCACCTTTGAAAACTATATCCCTGCCGCGGTTAGAATTATGTGGAAGTGTGCTATTATCCCGTTTGTTAAAACAAGTAGCAAGTGCGATGAGACTTCCTATGTCAAAGGTCTTTGCTTGGACAGATTCATCGATTGTTATTTCTTGGTTATTTGGAGACCCAAATAAATGGAAACCATTTGTAGCCAATCGCGTCGTTGAGATAACATCCAACATAAACTGTAACCAGTGGCATCACGTCCAATCTAAAGACAACCCAGCCGACATCGCTAGTAGAGGAATGTCCGTGGCAAAAATTAAAGACTTTGACCTGTGGTGGAAGGGACCTCAATGGTTGCTGCAACCGAAGATACAGTTCACTAGACCAAACATAGTACGGACAGACCTGGAAAGAAAGAAAAACATGCAAGTATTAACAATAAAAACAAGTGAAAATAGACAAGGAAGAAGACTATGCATACAATTTGAAATTTTCGATACGCTGATAGAACTGCTGAGAACAATCACTCACTGCCGAAGATTCCTGAAACAAAAACAATTAAATTATGACATTGATAAACCAATTTCAACTGACGAACTTCAACTATCTTTACAAACTTGCATAAAAGGAACACAAGAGGAAGAATTTGAAGAAGAGATAACTAGACTAAAAGAAGGAAAATCAGTTAAGCAACTAAGCAAAATAAAGTTTGTTGATCCTTACCTTGACCAAGCTGGTGTCCTTAGAGTAGGCGGCCGACTGAGGAACTCGGAGCTAGACGATAAAAGCAAACATCCAATTATTCTAGGGCGAAACAGCAAACTTACCGTCCTCATTATCGCAGAAGCTCATACAAAAACGTTGCACGGAGGAACTCAACTGATGCTAACTTACCTGAGGTCCAAATATTGGATACTCCGAGCGAAGGCATTAGTTAAACAGCATATTCATCGTTGTCTTATATGTGCGAAACTCAAGGCCAAAGCTAGAACGCAAATAATGGGTGACCTGCCAAGCGTACGAGTGAAACCAGCTCGTCCCTTTCTTAATTCAGGAGTTGACTTTGCAGGACCTTTTCAAATATTAATGACAAAGGGCCGAGGGGCGAGAACCAGCAAGGCATACATAGCCATATTCATCTGCATGTCCACAAAGGCTATTCATTTAGAACTAGTCGGTGATCTAAGTACTGCAGCGTTCATTGGTGCCTTCAAGCGGTTTTGCTCGCGCAGAGGAAAGTGCAAAAATTTGTGGAGCGACCAAGGTAGAAATTTTGTTGGTGCCAACAGAGAATTGTATGAAGCCTGGAAGGAAGCTGGTCTGCAATTTGATGCAGAAATCACAGAACTGCTAGCTAACGATGGCACACAGTGGCATTTTATTCCAGCAAGAGCACCGACGTTCGGAGGATTGTGGGAGGCCGGAGTCAAGTCCATGAAGTATCACCTAAAGCGAATACTAAGCACGAACCTAACATTTGAGGAAATGACGACGGTTCTCTGTGAAATCGAGGCCTGTTTGAACTCACGTCCACTATGTCCAATGGATGACGACAACACACAGCCACTTACACCTGGTCATTTTTTAATCACTGAAGCACCAGTTATCGTGCCGGACCACAACTATAAAGATGCCAAAATAAGTAATTTAACACGCTGGCAATATACTAGAAAATTATTAAATGATTTTTGGACACGATGGCAAAAAGAGTATCTGACAAGACTTCAACAAAGGCCTAAATGGTTAAAACGCGAAGAAGACTTTAAAATCGGCGACATTGTCCTCATCAAGCAAGACAATCTGCCGCCAGGAAAATGGTGCCTGGGACACATAACAGAAAAACATCCTGGCCCAGACGGTCTGACCAGAGTGTATAGTGTGAAAAGTGGTGATAGCATAATCAAGCGTTGTGTTACAAAATTGTGTGCCCTACCCATAGATACCTCTACAGAGTAATGTATTAATTTAAATCATGCATGTTAACGCTCACCACATCAGTAACGATTTTTTGTATTTGTTTGATTTGATATTATTATGATTATTAGAAAATAGAACTTGTTGAAGTAATCGAGTACCTATGTCGTTTGTTTGAAAGAACCAGTAGTTCTTTGGTGGGCGGCTTATGTTGAAGCTAATCTATACCTTTCATTCAACCGAGCGTAGATTGATTTGTTAAAACCATAGTGTCTGCTTTATGTTAGTTCAGTTGCCAATAAACATCATAAAGAAAGGACGTGTGTCTCTCATTACCAAAACTACAGTGTAAATCTGAACCCTAACACCCTCAACACACTTTTTTACTATTTTCACTATTTTACTCAGTATTTCACTAATAAATTGTTCCGTATCCATTATTTTTATAAGCTGAACGCGCGTTTAAAACAAAATTATTTGTTTCGGTCGTGCGATGTCTGAAATAGTCTGAATGCGTCCACCGATGCCTCTGAGCTGTGGCCACCTCGATACTCGCTAGTACATACATTTGTTTCACTCGCACACCGCGCAGCCCGTCGCCGCCGTGCGCCGCGCGACTCGTCCCGCGCCGCAGGTCGCACCGCAGTTCGCGACGCCCGGTAGCTGTGGCATACTTCATAGGTTGTCTACCATTTGTTTTCGCCGCTCACCGCTTGCCGCGCCTCACGCCGCGCCGCAATTCGCGCCGCGCTCGGCTGTGGCCAAGCGGTAAGGGCCTGGCCACAGTTTCTGGCGGTGCGGCGCGCGGTGCGACGGGTGGCGCGGCGGAGGACGCGATTTGCGGTGATATGCCATAGCTAGACTATTTGTGACTGCGGCGGCGTCAGCGGTGGACGTATTTAGAGAACACTAAACTATTAAAATGGCTATCAAAAGTGGCACGGTATTGCCTTGAATCAAGTGTTGTTTTATTTCTGCCCACATTTTTTTTATATATTATAAGCTGAACGCGCGTTTAAAACAAAATTATTTGTTTCGGTCGTGCGATGTCTGAAATAGTCTGAATGCGTCCACCGATGCCTCTGAGCTGTGGCCACCTCGATACTCGCTAGTACATTTGTTTCACTCGCACACCGCGCAGCCCGTCGCCGCCGCGTGCCGCGCGACTCGTCCCGCGCCGCAGGTCGCACCGCAGATCGCGACGCCCGGTAGCTGTGGCATGGGTGATTCTCCGAACCCTAAATTTTCGATGTCTTGAGGTTTATTTTTGTAACTAACTGACAAATCAGTCTGCAATTAATTTTAAAACATACCTCAGGCTATTGCCTATCTTGCACAAGTTATTGTTTTTTAATAATATTTATTTAAATATTTCAAAAAAATATTTAAAAGTAGTTCTTCTGACTAATATGGTGTGTCCGTAACCCAGTTTCTTGAACATTAGTAACAATAACATTTTTTTTTTATTGATAAATTGATGTGAATTTTAATTATTATGAAAGAATATTAGTTGTTTCTTTACACCAAAAAAAATGTACTAATATTTACGATTGTTTAATTATAAATAAAAAAATAGTGTGTGTCCGGCACAAAAGTCTGATTCATATTCACGCGCTTCACCCGAACGTACTCAGCTAAATACGAAACATCAGGCGACCCCTCCCTACGCTGGCGGTGGCCAGTGGCTCGGCTGACGCGGTCGCGACGTGACGTGTGGCTGGTTCGTGTCGTCGCGGAGATATAAAGGTAAATATCTGATTCATATAGCCTTGGTACACCTGTGTTTCTGATTAGTATGCTCGTTTTTATAATTAAGGTAAATGGTTTTCAAACATGAATCTGCGGGAAATGTAATGCCATTAGGAAACAGAAACCTATGTATAAATAACAATCCTTAATTGCATACGTGTGATGATTTATCGATGCTAATGGGCAAAATTCTGATTGATATGTGTCTGATTCATACGGTAAAAATACCATATTAATCAGAATGTCATACATATTGTTAATGAAACGTTACATTGGCGGCACGTTACGCCTGTAACAAGTCATTTCTTATAAACCTAATGTTATTTACATGTCTAAAAACAGTAGCTGTAAATTTCGCAGTAGTCCTAATAACTTCTAAGGGGTTTCATATCTATCGACGACAAAATTTTCGATAATTAGACTAATACTTAAACTCTGTTCATATTTGGGTTGAAACGTCAAGTCAATAATAAGGTATATACACTTGTCTAGTAATTATCTGTAACTTGAAATCCCTTAAAATATTGAAATTTCAGTCATGTGTCAAACAGTGTATTATTTGTATACATACCTACTGTAGTGGCAAATGCCTGCATGTTATCAAAATTGAGACAGTCTTATTTATAGGCATTTTTAGGAATAATTATTAATAAATTTGTAATCTTCGTTTTTATATTACAGCACACAAAAATGCCACCAGTACTATCTAAGGAAGAAAAAAGAGAGAAGAAGAAAATTGCAGAACGTATTAGGATGGAAAACATACGTATATATAGGCCTGATATCATTGACGAAAAATATATATTTTTTTATCTATATTCAAATTTACTTTTTGCCATAATTTTGGTTATTGTTAAAAGTTTAAACGTACCTATTTGATAATATTTATGTAGATTTTTAGTTTTTGTTAGATATTTTATGAAAGGAGATACACAAAAAATAATTAATATTGTCGAGTATCATAATTATAATTATCATGCTGTAATTGACTAGATTTAAGCTTTTATAAAGCAAAACGTTAATAATAAAAATACTTAAAATTGATATTGTCAAGTGCCACATCTTGCTGTGATTGACTAGATTTAGGTGTTATGATAAGCATCGTGTGCATTTATTGTAATTTTAATAAATAAACGACTGATTTTTCTAACTAGAATTTAATTTCTATCCCTAATTCTTATTCATATGTCACAGATTCTGATTCATATGGCCCCAAAAATTTTAATGTTAATTATCTCGGTAACCATTTTATCGAAAAGTGTGCCTTTTTCAGACATTGTATCTTAGGTATATATCTTTCGTAAAAATATGTTTTATAAGCTTAAATGTGAAAAAAAATGTAGGCCGTATGAATCAGACAAAGAACGCAATTTCGGAGAAACACTCGCATACTTCATAGGTTGTCTACCATTTGTTTTCGCCGCTCACCGCTTGCCGCGCCTCACGCCGCGCCGCAATTCGCGCCGCGCTCGGCTGTGGCCAAGCGGTAAGTCCTACGACCTGCCACAAAATAACTACTTTATTTCGCAGAGAATTTAAACCTGAAATGAATAAGCAAGGGAAGCATAAGTCACAAATTGGTATCAAAAGTTAAATGTTCACGTAACAGCCAGTGGCGAATTTACCCAATCTAATCTAATAATCTAGTTGCATTCAGGCGCGTTATAATGCGTAATGGAGTGGCAATACTGCATAATTTTTGTAATACCACTAAGTAGGCACTTTTCTTTGCGGCTATGCAATGTTTACCGCAAAGTGGACACTAATGCAATACCTATTTGATCTGTCTAATAAAGCTTTAGAATAATTCCGTCGCACTTTGTAAACTATATTAAAATTATCTTTATTAAGTTTTCTTAACACTTTTTTAATCGTAAGCAAGGGCGTCGCCAGCCAATGGCGCAGGGAGGGGCAAGTTGACTTTACCTACTACAATTCATACTTTTCTCATTCTCTATAAATGAGAAAAGTAGGTATGAATTGTAGGTAAAGTCGACAGCACATGAAGCTTTTCACTTGTACTACGAGCCTTACATCTACAGCGATTGTAATAACAACAGTATCTTATAGACCAGTGGCAATAATTTGAAAAACCAAAAAAAAAAAATAGTAGGATGAAACCCATTTGAAAAGGAGGAGAATATTATAAAAATTAAAGGAAAAATAATTTACGGGCGATCTGAGGTCGGGAAGGGGAAGAGGGTTAAGGGTAAAAAACGGTTTTTCTCCATTTCCGGCAAAACTAAAATTCCTATGGAAAAAAATCGAATGGCAAAGTTGTTGGTAATAAAAAGACCTAAAACTTTTGTATTAACTTTTTTTTCATCTCAAAATTTATGTAAAAATTCAAATAAACAAGTTTTTGGTTTTTTATTTTTATCTTTTACAAACAATTATTTTTTTCACGAAATTTGTTGTAAACTTACCTTTTTTGCTCCAAATACGCTGTTATTTATTTGATTAGAATTATTTTGAATTAATATCAAAAAAGCACCCTAATTTATATCAGCTTTTTTCAAAAAGTTGGTATGTTTTCTGTTCGTTAAAATCTCTACTTTCCGATGGTGAAAAATATATATATATATATGTTACTATAGTAAATCTTCACAGAAAATGCAAAACAAAGATCGAGAAAAACTATTAAGATATACAATTTTGAGCTATTTACAAACAAATAAGTAAGTTTAAGTTAAGATACTTCTTATTTATCTTATCTTCACCAGTTCCAATGGTGTTTCGAAGTGGCGAGTTTGCCTGCTGCTTCCCCACTCCCCCTCTCCCGCTTCAACGATAGAGTAGAGCAGAGCGTAGTTGAGCGTACGGAATATTAGGAGTGGAATTAGTGAATTCTTTCGAGTTTCGACTTACGGGAATGATTGTTCAAGGCTTGAACTTCAAGCAAATCAACTCAAAGACTTAGGACTTTGGTTGCATTATATTTGGCAACTTTTTTAGAATCTAGGGGGGGGCAGCTGCCCCTCCCTGCCCCCCCTTGGCGACGCCCTTGATCGTAAGGTCATGCCGCGGTTGTCTATAATTGTTACTAAATTCGAGCCAAAACAATGATGTAATAATATTTGTATTAAGTTAAGATGTATGTAATATTATTGTCAACATTTGATGAGGACAAAAATTGATTTAAACTAGTTAACAATAAGCGCCTAGTGTAATTAAATAGCACTGTTACACTTGCCTCTTAATTACAGTAGGCGTCTAAACACAAATAATAATATGTAGTATCTTATTTAATATTGATAATACTGGTCTTATTATTATTATCTTATTTGTCTTATTTTTTACATTTTTAATGTAAAGGGTGTAAATTACATCGTGGCGATGCCGCTTACCAGTGATTCAAACACGATTCATGATTTGTCCAAAGGAAATTTTCGTCGCGATTATGGAATACTTTTCCATCATCAATCGGAAAAAAATCGTAAATAAAATATACTTTAGCTGTATGTTAAAATTATTTTGCATACTAAATAGGCAGAACATGATGTACATCGCATTCACCTAACATTTTGAGGGTAAAATATAACTTATTATGTTTAGCAAATAAATAAATGAAAAAAAAATGAACATTTATAAAAAAAAAAACATTTAATATAAAAACTACTGAGGTGTCAAGGGACACCCGGATGGAACGAAGTTCGGTAATTCCAAATAACAACAAATCAGGATTCGCATCCGAGATTGCAGTAAAAGGTATGCGACCTTAACCACTAAACAAATAAAACAGTCTATTTATAAACTAAATACGGTAACAAAAATTTAAACCAAATTAAAATAAAAACAAACATTAAGACAATTAAATTATCAAGCGTAGCAAGCGTACACAAGATCATTCAGAATCACTTTAATCATTCTCTTAAAATAATCGAATGATACTTTTAAAATCATTGTGGAGATTACATATCACAATTACTCCTATAGGCTGAATGGCTACATAACAATATTTCCTGTGCCTCAAGCCCGGTATAGACTTTGTTTAGTGCGAGTGCAAGTGATTAGTGCAGGTGTTTAGTGACAAGGTGTGGACAGCGACTGATTAGTGCGAGTGCTTAGTTGGCTGTGTAGTAAAGTGAATAGAAGCGTGTTCTATTTTTTTGCGAGTGGACTGCGTAGTAGCCACGTCCCGCGCGCCCTCCCTTCTCCTCACTCGCAGCGTGCCTGTCTCTAAGCACGTTTGGACAGGAGTGTTTAGTGTTTAGTGCGTAGCGTCGGGCGCTTGTTGTACAAAATGGCAAAGTGGACCGAAGACGTAACTTATAAATTTGTGCAGGAGTATTTGAAACATAAATAAATAAATTAAATATTTCACAACTCACACACAACGCCATCTAGTCCCAAACTAAGCAGAGCTTGTTCTATGGGTACTAGAATAACTGATACATAAGACATATAGAAAACAAATAAAAAAAAATGTAAATAAAAAAATGTAAATTAAAAAAAAAAAAAAAAAAATGTAATCTTTTGTAAATACATACATATTATACATAGAAACACCCAGACTTAGACAAACCCCCATGTTTATGTACAAAAAGATTTGTCTTAAGTGGGAATCGAACCCACGACCCACTCCGCCATCCGGTCGTCCTTTACAACTGTTACGCCCCTAAGTATAAAATTGCCCGAGATGCGGCCCTTGTAAATATAAGTGAAGCCATGAACATACCAGGGTTTGGCAGTAAAGAAGTTTATTCTAAAATAAGAAACTTGAAGTCTACATATGCGCAAGAGTCTAAGAAAATTAAACAGAGTACAAAATCTGGAGCTGGAACAGATGACGTATATATTCCACATAGAAGTGGTTCAAACTATCAGATGACGGCATACTGAATTTAAACAGAGCCACTTGGACAATACTCGCACTACACACCTGCACTCGCACTAATCAAAATTGGACACTACTCGCACTAAACACCTGCACTCGCACTAATCACCTGCACTCGCAATGAATTGGACACTACTCGCACTACACACCTGCACTCGCACTAATCACTTGCACTCGCAATGAATTGGACACTACTTGCACTACACACCTGCACTCGCACTAAACACTTGCACTCGCACTAAACAAAGTGTAAACCGGACTTTCACTTAATTTTAAATATCGTATATTCCATGAAATGTACATAACAAAATTAGTAAACATTCTGTGGTAATATTAAAAAATAATTTGCTTTTGAATTTAATATAGTTATGACGCGTAGGTACACTTGATAAACACACAATAATGAAGAGATTATAACGCGTATGACTTGCTTAGCACAATAGTAAAGAAAGGTTATAATGTGTACTTGCTAAAATACAAAAACATTTATTATCGTGTGTATAAAATCTCTACTTACCTAAATCCATCAGCAATATCCAGAACTTGTGCAGAAACACTGTCAGGATTCATTATTGTAACTATTTTTAATAATTTATTATGTACAAAACATCTATATACACTCAACAAAAGGCGGGCATTGTATTTTTTTTTAAGTTATGATAATATTTTTTTTAGTTACTTTATTATTCATAGAGAGACAAAATGAAAATATTTCGCTTGCTTTCTCTATGCGCAGCATATTTCTGTAGCACCAATTAGTTCCGAAGTCGCGCGATAGATGGCGTTGGGATCGAATTAGATCGCGCTATGGTTTCGTTACAAGGTCCTGTTGTGTAATTGATTATTTTCTTTTTTTTTTTTTATATAAGGTCCACCGATTTAGAGTTTAAGTATGTTCTGCAGATCCAAGTGAGGAGTAATGTTCACGATATCGAGCTATTTACTCCCTGGTATCTCACTAGAACAGCGATCGTGTACGCCTTTGCAGACCTTTCTGAGCGCGCTAGCGCCCCTATTTTTGCAGAAACTAGAGATGGGCGTTTCGGTTGCTTCGGCGCAATGAAGAAACCTGTTACTGTTGTTTTTGTGAAACCTGTTGCTGCAATAGGTTGTTTTTGCAACCGGTTGTTTTGTAATAGCCATGTTATAAACAGCTCTCTTTCGCTACCCGTTACATAATGTTTTGATAGGATAGCTTCATTATTTTACTATAAAATATGAGCTGCAAATGAAAACTATGAAATTAGAAAAATAGAAATATATTTTTAGAAATAAAAAAAACATAACAAATTGAAAATTAAAAAAAAATATTATTTTTTATTTACGTTCAGAAAAACTAGCTGGCGAACCTTTTCTGTAGTGAGTCTCGTTCTTCTCTCGCTAACAATGTACCCTGCTTTCGAAAATATTCGTTCGCAGGGTACACTGGTAGCGAGAAAGTTGCCTCTCTTGATAAATAATTTAAAAAGTGTCGGGTAGAGGTGGCGGTTGTTTCGCCACCAGTCCAAGGGCGTCATGGCTGCGTTACGTGGTAATAATGCGTCGTCCAGGTAAGCCCCCATTTCTATGATAGCTTTAGATCGTGGAGTAGTTCTGGGCTGTAACCCTTGAACTTCGCGATCGAAGTCATCCCAAATTGAAACTTCATTTGAAGAAGTTACAATTTGGGATGACGACGTGTGTGCTTCCTGTTCAAGGGGAACGGGTTCTATTGAGTTGCAAATAATGGTAGCAGCCATGTCTATTGCTCTTTTTTTTGCTATATCAGCAGCACTTTTATTATTAAAACCATTCATTTTGAAACGTGGGTCCAAGAGCGTGCACATTGCTAATTCTTTGTGAAATTCAATATTCTCAAATCTTCTTTTCAGGCCGGCTTTAAGATTTTCTAGTACGTCTTTTACTTTAGGGTGGTATACATTATTGGATAAGTTGTCACATACATTAATTAGGCCACGCGTCACGACTATCGCCATGCTTGCTGTAGTATATTTTTCTGCGCTCATTTTTGCGGTAGCCTGTTCAAAAGGCTTTAGTATAAGTGGTAATTGAGTGCATATTATCCAATCTTCTTCAGATAGTGACTCGTTAAAATCCCTCTGCACCAACGCCAAAGTAGCTCGCACTGCCTCTTCTAGCTCCATAAAGCGCTGGATCATGTAATATATCGAATTCCAACGTGTGGGAACCGATTGTTTGAGCTTTTTTGGGTTGCTCACCTGCTGTTGTGCTTGATATTTTAACATTTTTTCTGTAGCACTTGAGCTTCGTTTAAAGTAAGCTACTACATTTTTTATTTTATCCAAATTCTCTTTTACGCATTTTAAGGCATCATCAACGACTAGATTAATAGTATGAGCATAACAACCAAAATGCTTCCACCCTAATAAGTTGATGGCGTTGACAATATTTTTGGCATTGTCAGTTATAGCTAACATAACTTTACCAGTAAGGCCCCACAGTTCCACGGTGTCTTTTAGGTGGCGAGAGAGAAGTTCACCAGAATGTTTCTGGTCATAGTGTGCACAGTCTAAAAGTACGGATTTTATTTCCAAGTCCATAGTGGTATAGTGAATGGTTATCGCCACATAGCTGTCATTAACGGAAGATGTCCAGGCGTCCGTTGTAAGACACACGCTTAAAGCGTCCTGCTGTACTTCTGCCATCAATTTCTCTCTGCAAGCTATGTAAGCAGCTGGTATTAGGCTGGCAGATATGGTTTTCCGACTGGGAGGAGTGTACGATGGATTTAAAGCATTCGTGTATTTTAAAAATCCTTTGTCTTCCACTACGCGCATAGGTTGGTAGTCCCAAATGAAAAGATGCAACAAAGCGTCATCAATCTTTTTGCTCTCATTCATAGTAATTTTTTTTGGAATATACGATGCTATTGTTCGTTGGCGCTTTGGCGCCGTAGAGTTTGTAGACGTCGTCGCCGAGGCCGTTACTGGATATGTCACGTCACACTGTGGACGTAAAAATATCTAATCAAATTCTATTTCCAGTACATGTGTTTAATTTAAAAACAAAATAATTTGTCAGTAAATTATCAGCATGCATGTGAATAAAAAAAAATCATTAAGCAAATGCGCTGAGTGCTAGCGAGTAAGGTCATAAAAAACATACCATAATAAAAAAATGGTTTGACAAGACAATATTTTTTAAATCTGGGTTTATTTAATAAATTAATCAGTAGTGATGTCTTTTGCAACTTACATCGTAATTGTACAAGAAGAAGATAAAGCTTTTAATTCCTCTAATATTAGTTAAAAAAATCCTCTTTTAGTCCTCCCCTACACCCCCCAACAAACACACATGCCAAATTTCAGCTTCTTTCGTTCAGTTGTTTCGGCTGTGCGTTTTGTCTGTCAGTCAATCAATCACCCAGAAACGGAAGACTTTTAAAGAGTAAAATATTATAATATACAGAAGATAATAGAAAAATCGTATAAGTTTTCATACATAAAATTATGGTATAAAATCGTAATTTCACTGGTAACACATATTTTTTTTAATAAAATTGAAACACTTACTATCATGTCGTTGTCGGTGCTTTGTTGCTGTTGTTGAGTAGCCGTACTAGTAGTAGCAGTACTAGTAGAAGCATAAGCAGAATTAGATTGCATTTCTGAACTGTTGTTATTTTGGCTTAGAGTGCAAAAGACAGATACATGCTTGCGTTTTAGGTGCAGTTTTAAATTTGATATCGTAGATTTAAAAGAAATGGAATTTTGACATAAATTACATGTTGCGACTTTAGTCACATTATTGTCAATGTTAAAATGTTTCCAAATGTCACTGGTTTTACGGGACATTTTGAATTAAAATTAAGGTTAGGTCCAACACCAAAGACTTAAAATTACAATTGTCATGCGAACAAAACACAAAAACACACACAAACAAAGCAAACCCAATTTAGCAACACGTCACTATTGTATTAATTATTACTCACGAACTTTTAATTTATAACCGAGTTTTGGATTAAGGTTCATAAACAAGCAATACTTGTTGTTGTCAGGTCAACCGTCAACATACTCCATCCACATTAACAAAGAAATCGTCAGAGCTGGCGCCGCGACTAAACTAAATGTAAATAACCAATAGGGAGACGAGTAAACAAAACTTTCGTCATCCTATTGGTCGATACGTTTAGTTCTGGAAATTGCCGTCGGCAATGAATGAGTGCTGGCTGTCACTATATTCGTAAATTATAGCAACTGTCAATAAAACAGTGCACCTCGAACCTGTTTTAACGATGTTAGCTGAAAGTTGCGCAGCTCATTCGATAGATGTCACTAATAACACTTATTTTCTGTTATTGATTATAATATTCTAATAAAGTTTTATTGGAATATTATATGTAAGTATGTTTTTGTTTTTTAAGTTATGTTATGTATTTTTATGATTTTATATACCTACACTAGCAGGTATAATAATAATAATATTATCGTTTTCAATCTTTGTGTCACTCTGTCTGTACAATAGTGTAGATACAATACTGTACAACGTGTAATATTTCACCGTGGAAGTGTCTAGTTTCTTATCAATTAAATATTTTTTTGATCTGAATTTAGAAATTTACCTCTTTGAATAACGATTCATCTCTTTGAATAACGATTCATATTTTAAAATACGAAAAATCAAGTAAAGAAATGACACAGCACAGATTATCAGCAACCCTGTTGTATCAATAGTTAACATCTGCGCAATATAACCGTAACAGGTAACATCAAAAACAGCCAGCTGTTTTCGTTGAAACGCAACTGCACGCAACCTGGCATTTGAAATATTAGGACGTTGCTAAAACAACCTAATACATCATTTCCAGTAACAGGTTACATTATTTTTTTCGACGCAACCTGTTGCTGACACCAGTTGCTAAAGAAACGACTCAAGTCTAGCAGAAACTCAACTCTAGTAATTATTTTATTTTATTTTATTTTCTTATTATTATTTTAATTTTATTTTTTTTTCTATAAGCGAGATGGAGCGACGGACACAGAAAAACGCGCACGCCGTGCGGCGTGCGCATTTTTTTTTTTTTTTAGTAACTCAATTCTAGTAATTTTTTTCTTTATAGTTTTTTTTTAAATTTAATTTATCTCTTTTTTTCTATAAGCGAGAAAGAGAGACGGACACAGAAAAATGCGCACGCCGTGCGGCGTGCGCATTTTTCTGTTTTGTCTGATGATGTAGCACCGTTGCTGTAACGTAGCATGTAATTACTACGCTGCTACGAGAATTGCTACGAAAAGTGTCGTTACAACTTTTCGTTCCTTTTTTTCCGCCTAGCCCCCTTTCGCAACGCGCAATAAGGAACTTCGTTCCAAAAGCAGTGTCCCACGGACATTAGGTGCAGAGACTGTGCAGGGTTAGAGCTCCAGAGAGAGGACAACTTCACTATACGTGCCGTGTCCAAAAGAACCGCCATCTGCATCTGGCCCTTGGTGCAGCTGTCTAAAGCGAACCTCTTAATATGTAGGTCGAGGCTCTTAGTTATTAGTTCATTGACTGAGTTGACTATTGGTACAATGATGGCCGAATACCGTTTGGATATGATAGCGTCCCTCTTCACTTTGGATACCTTCGTTGACGGTGGCGCCTTCCTCGCACACCACTAGGAACACCCCTGTCTAGTCATTTAGAAGCATTTTTTTATTAGCGTCATAGCAAATAATCGGATAACACCATAATGTAAATAATTTTACTGTTAAAAATAAGTATAGCAGGCCGGATAGGTCCCTAAAGTCTAAGGAGCCAAGTTGTTATCGATATAGTGATTTAGACCTTGACAAGAATACACATAATATGCATGGACACAACACTATAGAGTAAACAGGCAGTGTCATCAGTAGCTACGTTCAGATCATTCAGTAGTGAGCCGGTGACCGCCAAGTGAACACGCCGACATCACACATGTAAGTTATTATTCCGATGCACCGGTTCGGAAACGCGAGACCAAGGACTCGGCCTCCTCGGTCTTTTTTCCTTTAACCAATAAAAAATAAAAGATTAATTCCTATAATTGATTTTTAGCTATAATGTTTTTTTTTAATGTCGCCGACGGTATTAGCACTGCATTTCATTAAGCCTCGTTAAACCCTTATTGGTCGGCGAATGTGTTAACTACGTCTCTGTAATCCCTAGTTCTAGGCCATTTAAGCATTGTATTGTGCAATAACTAGATAAGTGCTATTGTCATCAATTGTTTTGTTTACGATGGTATAACGTTTCCTGTGTGTGTATATTACGACAAACTTACTGTAATAGAAAGATATCATGATTTTCATAACAGCTCTATATTCAGGGCTCTACTTAAAACTTTTGCACAACCCAAACGTCAGTTATTCTGAAATGTGAGTGCATGAGCACGCGTGAGCTCACCAAAATCTACGTACTTTTATTTCACTCTATTTTGAAACAATAATCATAGAGCATAAACTGTCTTTGTTTTCCTCACGGTTTGTTTTTATTTATATCAAATAAGTAGCTAAATGTTACTAATTTGACTTGTACTAATAAGAAGAAAGGACATGTGCGCCAAGATAAGGGTGCCAGGGGATGCGTAAACATCCCACTATGAAATTAAAGATACAAGCATGTTTGCATCATGGCACGTTTTATTAATTTCAAATATCATCCCTAAATTTGCTAATCCTTAAGCGTGCTAGATTGTAGTTACCTAGGAAATAGACTAAGTGTAAGATGAATCAGCTTAATTATTAGTAATTGCGTTATGCTACAAAGCACCATAAAGGTCGCGCTGGTACAGAATAAATTATATGGCCTACGTACAGTAGATAAGTACATTGTATCTATATCTATATTTCTTTGATGCACGTACTTCAGTGAATTTACCAGTACCAAGTTTCAATTCACGAGCGCCCCCAGACAAACACGACATGCATCGCCCCTAGAGCTGAGGCAACATTTACATTTTCCGTCAAGATTTCCAAACATTTCTTCGTTAGCACCTCTTTTTATTTACGCCCGCCCCTTTTAAACTTGCCACTCCTAGGCACGTGCCTTGGGATACCAAGATTCTGCAGCTCAGACCCAGTGAAAATATTAAATATCTTTTTGTGGTAAAAATAAAAAATTTAAAAAAATATTTTGTCGAAATATCCTTCTTTATCCTCGAACACATTGTTATACACTACCTAAGTAGATACCTAATTGTCTTCGTAAGCACATGAATGACACTATGAACGTTATAGATTAACGCACCCAATCTCTTTGTCTCGACAATTCCTTAATCACTCCAGTTTGCTTCAACAGTTGAAATAAATTGGCCAATCTGGTCAATTCTTTCTGAAGTTTGAAGTCAGGATCAAACATTGTCAAACCAATTTATTTTGTTGTATTTTAGCTATTACAATAATAATGCATGTAGCATCTGAATTTTAATATGGACAATAATTGTTCGCTGGTCAATTTAAACGACTATGACTAAACTCCGACCTAACCTCATTGTAAAGTTTCTGGAAAATTCTGGCGGGAAACATGTCGCGCCGGCTCGTACAGGATACCGGCTATTACGATGTATTGTCCCGACGCGACGGCACAATCGCTATTTTAATTCTACAATCGTTTGGTCCGCGTCCATTTGTCAAACAGTCTTGCCTGTCTTTTAACCTACGCAACGGGTTTTGATGCACTTTTTGATTGGATGGAATGATTTATAACGATGGTTTTTGTGTATAAAACATGCATTTTATAGTACAACATTAAACCTGGAGCGATGCCAGGAGGTGTCGCTAGTAAATAATAAATAAACTTAATTTTACTAAAGCTTAAATCTGGAGTGTAAAACCTAGAGAAAAGAATTGGTTCAAAAAGGTTAAGTCCTTAAGTTACATAACATCGCGCCTATATAACCCAGAAAGGTGTGGCGTACTGTGCGTACAACACCCACCCACACTTCACTAGTTATGTTTAGGTCCCATGGGATAGGGGTGTTTATCGCCATCCACCGGGCACAATACCAACTCCGTGCTGCGGTTAAAATTAAGAATTTCCTGACGGAATGTTGATAAATAACACTTTGCCCGACCCGGGAATCGAACCCGAGACCTCGCGGTGAGAGGCGCATACGGTAACCACTAGACCATCGAAGCAGTTATTAAGTTTAAACTAAGTTATTTAGTTGTTATCCCCCGAAACTGATAAACTGGCACAATTTTACATCCACGAGCTGCAGTAATGTCCAATATGCAGCTAATACTTAAAGTTACGAAAAACGATAAAAGTAACGACCATCAATAATCGATTATTTCGCTTTGACTCAATGGGAGCGAAATTAAGCCCCTTATCGCAAACAATTGAGTGATATCGCAACAATCAACGATGTTCTGGGTATCTCAGTTGTAATCGATTCAAATTAACACACGGCCGCTTAGGTACTTTTAATCCACAATTGTTTACAGACGAGGTCTATGTACAAAACATGTTGTAAATGTTTTATGGTGTGCTCAATGCGCCACAGACATGACATCAATAAACACCTCCATGTGACGACAACTGCATTTAATTATAGCTAATCAGCTTGTAAGCGATAACTTGTATTTCTAATTAAATATACTATATTTTACCTTTCCAGATAGAATGGCTACACAAGTAGTGCTCTGAAATCAGTCTTCGAAGATCGAAATGGCTCGCTTCACGGTGATTGCCTTCTATCTGATAGCAACAGGCTTGACTCACGGATTCAATGGAGATAGCTTCGAGCTGGAATGTCCCGACGAATGCGACTGCCACTACTTCAGGATAAATTGGGTGACGGATTGTTCAGACAGCAACCTCACCGAGGTGCCATACGATGAGCTCAGCCTTAGTGTGTACATACTAGATCTAAATGGGAACAATATCACGACCCTGAAACCATTCCCGAGCGATATCAAGATGAGGCGATTGCAGATAGCCGATAACCGTATATCAAGAGTAGAGAAGGGAGCTTTTAGAGGACTGGAATATCTGATAGACATTGATTTGTCCGGGAACAACATCACCTTCGTGGATCCAGAGGCGTTCTTGTAAGTATTTGCTGTACATAATAACGATTATTCGTTGTCTATCGAGCCGTGGTTGTCGTGACCAATATCGGTGTTGATGTAATACTAGTAATCTAATTACTCGATAATTGCAAAGAATCGAGTAACGTAGTATTGTCGCCGGGATTTAGACGTAGTTTCTTATGACACAACATCGGGTTTTAATGAAAATAAGACAAAAAAACATTGCCTGCTTTTATTTCACGAAAGGCAAAAACTGCGATAGAAAAACAAAAAAGTACCTACTAGACAAAAATAAGAAACTTTAGTTTGTTTTTTTTTTTTTTTGCGACCAAATAGTAATCGGGCTTGGAATACTTCGTACCTAAATATGAGAAAATTTCTATTGTATCTGAAGAATTTGCAGACACTAAGAAAAAAAACATAAGATACTTATATTTTAGACCATTCAAAAATGCTCTCCAATTACTCGAAGTTATTTATAGACAGTAACTTTTTAAATCGACGCCCGCACTAATAATTTCTCCCTTTTTTTTTTTTTTTTTTTGTCGAGGGGGAAATCTTCAACAAGATACCTCGCCGCATGAAAAAGGGTGCGACGAGGTTATGTGAAGTTGCCGGGACTCCGACGACTCACTAAAACCCCCCTCGGTGTCCGGCCTCGATGCGTGTCGAAGGGCCCCGGGATGTCTGATAGAACTCTCCGGTGCCCCTCTGCCATAGCACGTCCCCGGGAATAATTTCTACCTGTGTCGCGGGGCTGTTCACAAACTACAAAACACACAGTATACAATTTGACAGATTCCATACAACACATATTTGATCCGGGCTTCGGCCATGTTTTGCATTCCGCTATATTTCAGTGTTATCGAAAAGAAAACAATTATGGTGTCATCAATAATTATACTATACGTGCAGCCAGTCAATTATAAGTTATAATATCCGCGTTTCCGAAGCAAGTAGCTTTTCGCTTATTTAACTTCGTCATCGTTATATCATCAAACAACCTGTAAACAAAACAATAATGAATCATCAAACACATTTACTACATACAACACACATTTTTCTCACGATCTTGCATTGTTTGCGAGACGAGCTGACATTCCCGACGAGCAGAATGCTGACTGATGACAAAATTGTTCAATTTGCTTTGAAACCGCCCTTGTACAAGAAGCGAGACCAATTGCCGCCAGCGCTCTGGTGCCAATATTGGATAATGGCCACACAACGAATGCAAATTGAATTCGCTACCTAGGTCCCAGTTTACATGTTTTTGTCCATTATATTATGTTCGGTAGTATGGAACCACGCACAAAAGATCCGCCTTCAACCAGTAGATTGTTACAATGACTATTTATAACGATAGTCTACTCGCATGACTACTCGTTGTACGTCTACGTGTGACTCACATATTCTATGTGATTGTATGGATAGTATGGGATATGTGACATTGCGCATTGTCCATTGCTTTGACTAAGTTCTTAATTTCTAAAGACACGATGAGGGAGGAAAAAATAAAGTATTTTTTTTGCAACCCCGCCTCTACTTATCATATTGTATGTTACATTTTTACAACATTTTATTATAATTTTTCAGAGATTCTCGAGGTCTTTTGAACGTCGAACTGCAAGACAACCCACTAACCAACGTGGAAGGACCATTTTTGATCTCCCCAACCCTGCAATACCTTGACATCAGTTCCTGCAACTTATCAACAATCAACACACAGTTCTTCGACAACATCACCGCGTTGACAACAGTAGATCTTTCTAACAACCCATTGAAGAGTTTAGAAGCCGGCGTATTTGACATTTTAACGAGTCTAGATACTTTAAAACTTAATGAGTGCAAGCTATCTTCCATATCTGATAATACATTCTCAACCACTGTTAACTTAAAGTTTCTGGAACTAGCTGGCAACCATTTCACAAGTACTGACTGGCCAGAAGTAGTCGGCAAAATGGTTCGACTGGAATATTTGAATTTAAAGAAGTCTGCTCTTACTTTTCTGTCAGAAGACACATTCTCAAATTGCACTAATTTGGTCTCGCTCATTTTAGCGGATAATGAGCTCCGTGACTTAGATGTAGCAACCATGTTGGGCAACAGCGTAAATCATCTGGAATTATTGGATTTGTCTAATTGTAATATTCAAGGTCCTATTTCTGGGGAAACATTCTCGAATGCAAGTAGACTAAAGAAACTCTACCTTTCTGGTAACCCGCTAGTTGCAGCTGACTTACAAGAAGCATTAGAACCGCTACCTAAACTTGAAAGATTATTTCTGAGCAACTGCAGTTTACGAGATCTGCCGGACAATTTCAATGTTTTCGATAACCTGATCGAATTGGACATTTCACACAACCCATTGGAAAATGTATTTACTAAATTATTAGCCCCATTAGAAAAATTAGAGTACCTGAATATGGGATACAGTAATTTATCGTATATTGGCCCAGACACTTTTGCTAAAATGACTTCAATGAAAAGACTTGTTCTTTCGGGTAATGATCTGCTGTCCTTAGAAGCAGGACTTTTTGGAAATTTAACTCAATTAACTACATTGGAACTGGAGTTTTGTGGTTTAAAGAGACCATTGAATGGTCTAGCGTTCTTCAAAAACTTAACGTACACGGATTTACGCGAAATAAGGCTCGGAGGCAATCCTCTCGTTATTCCACCAGCAGGACCTATATTTCCAAAACAATTATCTCAAGTGACAATTCTAGATTTAAGCGATTGTAACATAACATCCCTGAACGTAGACGCTTTCAAAAATACTGAAAACATAACAGACCTAAATCTTAGTGGAAATCGATTAAGATCTGCTGATGCAAGTTTATCGTTTTTGGAAAGATTGCTCCATTTAGAGAAGATCAACCTGAGTAATAATAATTTAACGACAATAGACCCAGACGTATTCACTAATAATCCTAAGCTGCACTCTCTCAATTTGCTGGGCAACCGATTCGTATGTGACTGCAAAATCGCAGAAATGTGGGATTGGGCAAACATGATCAAGGGAGATTTGGACGTGCTAATCGGCGCCAAAAGTGCTGAGAAAGACATTGTGGTTAAAGGTAACAAAAAGAAGAAGCATCTGTTTTGTCATTACAATGAGACGCAGCTGCGTAACATGACTACGATGATAAATAAAACAGTACCCGGCAGAAGGCCTTTCGCAAAACCCAGAGAATTGACAATAGCAAACAGAACGTGGGCGAAGTATGTAAGAGAGTCGGGATGTGAGCCTGTTGTTAAGATCCTAAGACCGGTAGCTTTGGTTGGGGAAATTTTCGACTTTAATAATGTCTACAACAATTCAACATTAGTAACGGTTGTGGCTGTCATGGCGTTGATTTTAGGAGTCGCCACCGTAGTGATGACAATTAAGCTGTTTTTAAAAAACTACACACATAACCCAAACACAGAAACCCAGAGAAAAGTGAGATAACACTTCCATTAAGATTTATTAAAAATATGTTAATTTATTTTTGTACTCTCATACTTCAATTTGTTATAAGCTTCTAGAATTAATAACCAATAAGCAAACATTCGAATTTACGTTGGAACTTACACATTTATT
The DNA here is from genome assembly GCA_905147285.1 of Hypena proboscidalis. Classification (NCBI taxonomy): domain Eukaryota; kingdom Metazoa; phylum Arthropoda; class Insecta; order Lepidoptera; family Erebidae; genus Hypena; species Hypena proboscidalis. Next base: position 2,159,336 of record LR990127.1, read on the forward strand.
TTATGTTACTAGTCACATACGTAGCTTCGGTGAGGTCGTGATTCTCATGCAGTTTGTGAAGTTATACTAATATTAAGTAAGATACGTATCAGTATTGAATAAAAAACAAAAGATCGAACGATTTTCATTTATTTCCCTACATCAATTTAATACGGAGCGAATTTAATAATTAGTTATTTATTGAAATTCCAATTGGTTTCAGTGGTAGTAAAATCGCTGGTACTGGGCAACAGCGACGTTTTTACTTTATTTCTTCACTTTTAACTACTTTTAGCGTCTGCAACTTGACTCAGCGTCTATAATCGAGTATTACTCAAGATTGATATCTCAAGGTACTTCGGTATCGGTTTTTGTTTTATTGCATTATCTACCTATTTACTTTATGATACAAAAGTTAAATTTTAAATGAAATTAGATATTAGATTGATGTCATTGGACCGATTAATTCATTTTTTAGTTAGACTATTGGATAATTGTCTATCCCAGAAATCATTACAGGCACTATCTTACAGATAACTCAGCTGACCGCTACCAATCATATTTATTATCTCTAATATTATTTAAAAGGATGTCAGGATATCCGTAGTATTATTGAGTTAGATAATCGGATATCGGATTAGATCAGCGAGCTTAACAGTTCGATACCTTCTATTAATTATAGACTTTGAGTAATAATTTCACAGTTTTCACACCCCGTTTATCCGATGCAAATAGAAATCATTGAAACAGCATTCTTCGCGTGCAAGCAACAATCAACATAATGCGTGATCATTATATTGTTTGTTCCGGCCAGGGAAGTTTACATATTAGGTACTGCTGCGACCGGATGCGGAAGGACCTGGGATTATCATCATCATACAACTTGGAGATTTCAATTTATTCATTTGACACTATCTTATAAGTACCTAATGATCGAAAATGTTACATTTTCTGCATTGCATCTGCGATTCTCTCGATCTCAAACTCGGCACTTTTCGTTATTGCCGCGGTGGCTGAGTTTTCTGACTAGATCAATGCTCTTTTATTTACTGATTGACAATGAGAATCGATGCAAAAAGCAGCTAGCGTCACGTAATATATTGGTAGATAGCGAAAGTTTTATTGCGTAATCGGTCAACAAATAGTTCGAGCTAATAAACTATTGGTTACGTTTTTTGTCCTTAAATTGTAGGCAAATAAGGTCACGAAAGAAACGAGGTTTAAATATTAACAAATTTATTAATTTACTATTTTAAAATAACAACTAAGTATTAACAAATTAATAAATTAGTCTTATCAGCTAGCTGGCGCTCCAGCAGATGTACTAGTCTTTTTAATGTACCAATTTTCTTTGTAAACCTTTTTCCGCGTGCCCGGCTTTTCACTTTGAGGGCGGTTGAAACTAGCCATCGCGGCCAGCTCGCTGTCGAGTAGCTTCGGTATCGAGACGGGCTCGAAGCCGTACTGGAATTGAGGTTCTACGAAACTTGTTCTGCTTTTGTAACTTTGGTATGGTCGCGACGCAAACGCTGAGTTGTCTCGAGGAGCACCGTTCGAATAATCGTATTCATACAACTGTTGCTTTTGTTGGGGCTGCCCGTAGAATGACATGCCTTTACTCTGTGGCGAATAGAGGCTAAATGCAGGTGCGGCTACGTATTTAGCCGTTTTTTTTTTGTCATCCTCGTCATCAGATAAATACTCTGGCTTTTGTTCCTTGAATAATTTGTAGTAGCCAAGTTTGTTTTGATACCGGTCTAACAAACTATCTGGTTTACTAACCGAAAAATCGGAATAATAGTTTTGCATCGTTTTGTCTCTCGAATCTCTATAGTTTGAACGAGTTTCTTTCGGAAATTCGTCACCTTCTTCTTGATACTGTTGGAAAGGAGCAGGATCAAAGTCATATTCAATTTGGTCACTGGAAACACCGTAGCTTGCTGGATCGAAAATATCTTTTTCAGTGTCCAAAGATTTATGTTTATAGGCAGGGAATCCGAGGGCCGCTTTGTGGTATGCATTTTCGAATTCTTCTTCGTCGTTTTCTTCTTCGTTGATCACTTCCGCCCGCATCTGCTCACTGAGCATGTGCCTTCCATTTGGTGTTTCTTCCTGAACTATAATACGTTTAGATTTTTCATGGACGACCGGAGGCGCAGGTCCATTGTAGGTTTTGATGTGAGGACTAGAATGGTAGTAATGCTTCTGCGGTTCACCAGAAGAAATGGTGGACTGGGAATGATCATCATGGGCATGTGAGCGATCCTGTTGCACAGGTCGTAACTTCTCTTCGTTGTGATTCACTTGGGGTTGCGGTGTAGATGTAGACTTACTTTGATGCTCCTGGTTATGTGGGTCTAATTTTATTGAAGCACTTGGCGCTGTAAGCAAACGAATATTATTTTCATATTCCTTCAGAATTGGTTGAAAGTTGATGTTTTCTGAAATAAGTTGAACCGGTTCGGAGTAATATTTTGGAGGGCTTTCGTAAGCTACTTCCTGTTTTTTTCCTTCGTTTGGTTTATCATAGTTCTGTTGTTCTTTAAGTGATGATTCAAGATGTTCTTCTTCACCAGAATGAGCATGTTGTCTATGTTGTTCACCGGAATGTGGGTGTTCCTTGTGTTCACCAGAATGAGCATGCTGCTTAAATTGTTCACCGGAATGAGGATGTTGTTTATTTTGTTCACCCGAATGATGATATTGTCTATGTTGTTCACCAGATTGAGGATGTTGCTTAAATTTTTCACCGGAATGCGGGTGTTCTTTGTGTTCACCAGAATGAGCTTGCTGCTTATATAGTTCACCAGAATGAGGATGTTGTTTTGTTTGCTCACCTGAACGAGGATGTTGTCTATGTTGTTCACCAGATTGAGGATGTTGATTATATTTTTCACCGGAATGCGGGTGTTCCTTGTGTTCACCAGAATTAGAATGCTGCTTAATTTGTTCACCAGAATGAGGATAATGTTTATACTGTTCACCCGAATGTGGATGTTTTTTATATTGCTCACCAGAATGAGGATGTTGTTCATATTGTTCACCAGAATGATGATGTGGTTTATATTGTTCACTCGAATGAGGACGTTGTTTAAATTGCTCACCAGAATGAGGTTGTAGTTTATTATGTTCTTTGTGGTGGTGATACTGGTCATCATCTTCAGATTCCTGATGAGGTTCGTTTCCATTTTCATTCTCACTGTGTTCACCACTGTGATGTGGTGTTGTTTCATGCGCATCCTCTTCATGTGCTAATTCCTCAGGCTTGAATTTATAAATAAGAGCTTTAGGATCGGTTTCATACTGAACAATATAGGGCTCCTTTGAAGTACGCGAATAGCTGTATGTTACGGGATCCTTATTCGTTTTAGATCCGTAAGTATAATGCACTGGTTCCGACTGTGTCTCCTTGTTATAGCTAATTGCTTTTTCTTTGATGGTCTCCTTGTATGTAGGCGATTTATTTATTTCGTATACTATCTCTGGTGCATGATCAATAGCACCATGGTATGTTATTATAGTTTTTTTAGGAGTATCATTCTTTTTAGCGTGTTTGCTTGATTGTATCGGTTTTTTGTGTTTCTTTTTTGTAGATTCTTTGTATGGCTTATCCGCAGTATCTGCACTGTCATAGGACGTACTCTTCTGCACAGCATATTCTTTCTGATAATTTTTGACAACAGGCTTATTGATTATCTCTGGTAATGTTTGATAAGTGGCTTGATGTATCCTAGGTAAGAAATGTTGCACTTGGGGCACAAAGGGGTTATCGAATTTTAAAGGTTCAAGAAGGGTGATATCTAACAACGGCAGTTTCGGGGTTGAATCCAGCTCTACTATGGTTTTCTCACCATTTATATCGTTTATGTAAGTAATAGTTTGCTTGCCTGGAGCTGTCTGGAGTTTGGCTTTGTTACTAGGAGACGATTTTAATTCTGCATATCTTGTATGTTGTGGCTTTTCTCGTGGACGCTCATAACTGAGATGTGTTTGAGAAGTAGGAGGCGTCTCTTTTACACGTTGATACTTCAAATCTCCGTGAGGTGTATGATGTTCCTGGATTTTTTTGATATCTGGGGAATGTGTTGCTTCTTGAATTATTTGAAATTTAGACTCGTATTGAGGTAACTCCTCAAAGCTTTCATACTTTGGTTCATTGTGGCTTGAATGAGATGATTGCTGGTGCTGCTTAAGCTCAGGGCCATGAGTTGAATAAGATCCTTCTTTATCACTGTGAACTTGATGAGGGGCTTCTTGTAACCTCTGGAATTTCTGTTCCTCGTGAGATGAATGTTGTGCTTCCTGAATTTTATGTAATTTCTGTTCACTAAACGATTTATGAGGAGCTGCTTGAAGTTTTTGAAGCTTTGGCGCACTATATAGATCGTGAAAGATGGACTGAGGACTGGATTCTATCGGTTTACCAATAACCAATTGTGGCTCCCTCTGCTGCGCAAATTTTGGTTCATTTTTAAAATAATTATATTGTTGATGCGACTGCGTATTGGTAAACACTGCTTTATTATTACTCGGTTGCTGTTGAGTATTTGGAATCCCAAATGCCTGTGATTTACCACTTATGACCACTGAAGTAGGCGCCAAATTCTTCACTTTATCTGCATACAGTTGTCCAAATGTAGGAAATTGGTTAAGCGGTGTAGGAGCAGGTGCCTGTATTGCAGACACACGGTAGGGAGCTCCAAAGTATTGGCCATTTGCTTGTTTAAATTGGAAGTTGGCTGAAGCAGCGACCAGCGGTTGAGCTAGATGTTCCGGTAGTTTCGATTGAAGTGGTACAAACTGTTGAGGAAACGCTAACTTATACGTGAGCTGTGGCGAGCCCACATATTTTTGCCCATAGGAATCTGTCAAATGATTCACAAAGTTATGTTTGACGGGAACTTGTTGTGAAGCCGCGGCTTTGGGCGCCGCGACGAAAGTCGGCAGGTGGAAGGAGTATGCTCCGTACGGCGCGGCACTGGCGTACACACCGAGCGGGACGTTCCGGTACAGCCGAGGGGCACTTTCTGCACTTTCATTGTCTTGAATTGCTAAACTATACGTTCTTTTGTCACCAAACGTTTGTCTGAACGACAGCCAGCACAGAACAGTTATTAATGCCTGAAAAAAACAAAACAAAAACATTAAAACACTACTTACGTAGTTAAATTTTTTTACTAGTCTAATATTTCAATTTTGATTAATTAGGATTTATTTTAATTTATATAATGATGTTAAAATTAATTTACCTGTCTCCCCATATCGGGTGACGTTGTGTCGGAGCCAGTGGGAGCGGCACTGCGGCGGCGCGCGCCCTCCGCTCGCTTATATCGCAACGTGCGCGAGCGCAACCGCTGCCGTGATCTTTTTTCTAATTCCACTACATTTTACACCGTTTTAGACGGGGCGCCATCCAAAATGATATAACATTCGATTATTGAATAAATAATATTTTATTTTCGTAGATTTTAATTAAATAGCAAATAAAAAACTTCCTATGTCCGGATACGTAACACTATTTTAGGTCAACGGTGACTGAAAATAACAAAAGGCCCATTGAACTAAACAGATTACATAAATGAACTTCGAATGGGCTATAGACTTTTTGTGTACGAATTGCCCGTTACGTGAGCGAGCAATAAGAAAGCAAAGATATCCAGCAATTTCTTTGCGACAATAAATAAAAGGGCGACGGTACGGCTAATGGTCACGGTCGACACTAGTTTATTTGTGTAATGTTATTATTGCAATGGGTTTCTTCATGGTTGTCACAACAACCAAGGATCATAGATACCAGGTATTTTCGATCAATCAATTGATTTTCATGCTTTAATATTTGCCTGAAATCGTTCCGCATTGAGTTTAATTGGCACAGATAGTTGCAATTAAAGAGAATACATGAATGCTATTTACTTTCGTAACCCAGTTGCTTTCCACGGTCACGGTCAGCGCGTTAGGGAGCCTAGGCGCCGAGGCATTGGCGCTGGAACCGTGGGCGCCCAGTGAAAGTGCATCAGCTGTGCTCATCAATGAAGCGTACGCTAGCATTGGGTGTCGGGTGGTTAATCGATATAGTATCGGAGCGGAGAGAGTACGCTTACACAGGCATTTGTCCGAGTGGAAAATCGTAAGGTAAATAACTTAACTAGATAGCTAACTACATATATTCAAAAAAAAACGAATTATGGCATTGTCATCGGTCTTTGACAGGTGCAAAGTTTTAATGAAATGAACGTTTAATGGGGGTAGCAAAATAAGGAGTCCAAAGGTCCAAAGGAGTCGGTTACAAACAAACAAACAAACATACAAGTGAAGCTAATATAAAGCGTGTAAAACAGGCTAGCTTTCATTTTGATTAATTATAAAGTTATATCCCCTGCGTATGATAAAAAAATAAAAAAAAATATTTCTCACCAAAGAATGCTAATTAAACTTTATTAGATTAATTCATTTTTCGATTAAACGTCCATGGACTCCACGGCTTAGATTACTTTGTAGCCTAATGAATACAATCGGTCAGAAAATGCTATCGCGTTAAACCAAATTTAAAGTAAATATTGATATAGAGGAACCGAGTATTTGCTAGATTCGGATCAACTTGTCGGGCTACTTATAAAACAGTAACAGAATCCATTCCATCATACTGAAATAGACTACCAATTAAAAACTAAGCTGACAAAATGTTAACTATCCCATTTTTAATTTTACTATAAAGAGATATAGATAGATCACCAATTAAGAACCAAATTGACAAAATGTTAACTATTTGTAATAAATATTTTAAGTCAAATCTTGCTTCGTAATTCTGAAATGGGACCCCGCGATACAGGCTGGCCTAATGCGTGAAACATTCAAAATGACTAATGTAAAAATTCTTATGGAAATAAACATTTTTCATTTTCATTCAACTAGTTTTTACGAGAAAAAACGAAAAAACAAATTAACGTTTCCACATAACATTCCAATGCATAAAAAGGGAAAAAAACGTGTTTTCTCGTTAAAACTGGTTGTTTTGAGGATTTTGGTAAAGTAAAAATAAAGTTGTATATAGATATATGCTGGTATTTTGAACAGTATTTAAGATAAGCTACAAATTCTTGATTGATCCTTCTCGCTTGAAAGAGATTGCGTCACGTGATAAGGCCGCTATGGGCGCAATCTATCGTATCTACAATTTGCTAGAGTAATGAATTATTTTGAAAATAGCCGTAAAAAGTTGAAGTGTTAATTGATTCGTCGTCAGATTCTTTTGTGATTTAACCTTGCGATTTAGATAGCTGATCGCTGAATAGTCATCGTGCTGCTTCTGCTGTAATTAAGAGGCTATGTTCTAGCACAGATAATATAATACTAGTAGTTCTAGTGAGAGCTCGCCGTTCATTCTCAATTTAGTTGTTATGTTATTGACTCTGATACTGAACCTGGTGCAAATAATGTTCATTGGACGGACATATCGACATATCAGCACATCAGTCTAGTAAAAAAATTATAAAATCGCAAATAATAATACTTATGAGAATAAGCTTTCAGAAAGATGTTTCAGTGATTAAGAACATGACTTTGAAGCCAAAGGTGCAAAAACATTTGCTTGGAAAATACTAGAAATTTGAGAAAAGCATTGGGATAGCCCACGTTGGCCGGGTAATTGCAATTTTATTGTATTGGGCAAGTCTAAGGTACCGTTACTCTTCCATAATCCGGAAATATCGGGTAAAACGAAAATGTACCCCGGAAAAGTCATGAATTTTCCGAAGAATTATTTTTGCAATTAGAATCATCTGCTGAGTATCGATTTCATTTACACCAAGTACATTTATTTCTCGGAACGTCGATATAAAAGACATCAACGCGCGTTGATGATTCTTGTCAAAGCGTTATGTCTTTTATATCGGCTCAATTTGATACTCAGTACGCTATTTATTACTATACCGACTTAACTGGGGTACAACTGCACCTACATTTTTGGAGGTTCAATGAAGGTGGTTGATGGAAGGGACAGAATTAAAAGTGGCTAGAGTGCGAAGATAAAATACCTTTTCAAGTTTAAAAGTTAAAGTTATACCTAAGAAAAATAATATAAATAAATTTGGTTTCCACCTAAATCTCTAATCTAGCGACTAGCGATAAAATTATAAAAATTTCGCAGCGGGGAGTCTTTGCAGTCGAAGAAGAGAATCGAATTGTGTGCACGGGTCAGTGCTCAATGTCGATTTTGATTTCCTTGGCGAACTTTTGAATCTACTTTGCGTGCGCTTCGTTTTATGCCTCACCTCGTATAAACCCCTTTTTACAGTTGTCCGTGTCATTTCTGCCATGTCAGTACCTTATGAGGTGAGGCATGGAGAAGCAGGAAGATAAAATTTAACGGCTAGCAATTTAACTTGAAAAATCAAAACGGCTCAGCAATAGGGATGACCAATTGACCACTAATAGTCAAATTAAGTACTTGTATCGAACTACAACCTGCCAAGTGCGTGTCGGGCCACGCGCAATAGGGTTCCGTTGTCAGCCGTTACAACATAATTATGGACACAAAACACAATCGAACTGAAGTCGGTTAAAAATACTGTTACCTGTCAAAAACATCAGAAAGAAAGAATAAGTAACCAAAGTCATTCCACTACTTACTACGAAAAAAAATCATACATTTTGACCATTAGGTATGCTCAATTTAGTTAGTAAACGTGTTTATTTTTCGTAAATTTTTGTATAAACTATAGACTAGGTTTGTATATACAAAGATAAAAGATAATATCAGTGATGACAAATTTTATAGTGCAATTATTTGTATAATTTTATTCATTTCATGTGTGAAAGTACAGAAAGGTTATACGGGCTATAAACAAGATATACAAAGTGAACCACGTTTGTCAACAATATCTAGGACATGCACTCATATATTTTACTGTGTCCATATTCCGATATATTTGTTTTGACTTGGTTTGTATTGATATCATCGATCACTTATAATGGTCCTATATATCTGGATATGTTTAATGTGACTAAATATAAGGAGCCGACTGTATTTAAGAAATGATATTTTTCCATAAATCAACTTTGATTAAATAATATAAGGATAGGTCATGTGCGAAAGTGGTGTTTTAAGAAAATTTAAAACAAAAATATATTAAATATTATTTATTTATTATGATATATTTACATAGAAACGTATTTCAAAACGAATTATTCTAGCTTATAACAGACCTTATTATCTAAACCTTAGGTATAAAAGATAAATCTTTAAATACACAACTCGCATATTATTTTAGACACCAATGAGGCATTTGTTTTTGCAGCAAAACTGCACCAAGAGTGAAAGTAATATGCACCATATGATTAAGACATGCCGATTATGATGATTATTTCAGTACTGGACCTAAAATACGTGACCAAAACAATTTGACACTGCTGAATCAACCAACCTTTGTGATAGAAATAGTTTCAATACAGACAGTTAAAACAATACGAAAGATTCATGCCTTACAGTCGATTTCAATCGATTTTACGGTTTCTTCATCAATAAAATCTTGGTTAATATGGACTATAAATATGTAAACTTTCATCTAAAATAACACTTTGAATCCATACGAGATCACTGTGACAATAATCACCATAAGCGACTTAGTCCTAGAGAGTAGTTAATGAGTAATTGTGATTTGTTGTTGCAGTGGTATGCACGTATATATAAAAAAAAAAAAATAATAAAAATCTTTATTCAAGTTAAAAAAAACATACAGAGTTTGTTAAAATTAAGAGTAAACTCACCGCGTAAACGCTATAGCGAGGGAGGCAGGGTTCAGCGAGGGAGGCAGAACTGTTTGGACTACCTACCTACTATCAGGCCGTTTAACGGATTTTTGGCAGCAGACTTACGTCTATGCAAATTTATATATTTATTTATTCATACATTATATTTTTATTGAATTGGCTGGCGTCGCAAAACAACTGCTATCTGAAAATACTCAGTCAAGAAAGTCAGCAAAATCTACATTGGACGAATAAACCAGATCAAACCTATTACTCAAACAGATGATCTACTAAAATCTCAAAAATTATTCAGAAAAGTGTCAAAATCTCTAGATGAGCAATAACCAAACGAATAGATACTAATTTGTAATAACTTTGGTAAAAAACAACAATTGGAACTCAGCAGGCAAATTCCATAAGTAAAATCAACATTTCGTTAGGAATAGTTTCTGTCAAAAGAGACCAAAAATGCAATTATTTACCATAGTAAAAAACAAGAAGACGAAGAAAACGTTACAAACTAGCAGCAGCAACCTTACAACACGGATTACAGCAAAATACCTTGGATCAAGGCTTCATTCGACAATTGACGTGCACCATCTATGGGTGTGTTCCATTAGCGTTTCTTTTGTCCAAAACGCTTTGTCTATATTTACCTCAAAATATGTTGTTTCTTTTGGGAAATTAATGTTTCCGATATTTTTAATCTAAGTATTTTACGCAGATTTAAGCAAGTGGAACGACTGAGAAGTGTTCAATTCGGATATTAGTCAAGCATCGCACTTATTATAATTTAATCAACAATTAAAAATAACTAAACTTTTTCAAACTTTATTTGATGAATGCCCATAATTTTATAAAAATAAAATCAAACCTTTCAATGTATTCAAAATGAGAAAGCCATTTATTAAACACAATCTAATTTTATCTTAGTCAAATTGAAAAGTCTCTAAAAGTGAAAATTTACCAATTTTAGTAAAGAGCTGGGTAATAATAAGCGAAAACACGTGATCGTTCTGAGCGTTTTAGGCGTTTTCGTTGCTATTGTAACACGTGTCAAACAGGTGAGAAGGATCACAGGATCGCTAAAAGAACAGGAATCAGATGAAAAAACGAAAATGTCGTTCATACAGAGGCTGTGGAACGAACCCTATGATACACATCTTTAACGCCTATCGCTAGTTTAAAGATATCCATTATCCCATATCAACTATCCGTATGATTAAAACTACCGCAAATATCCCTTCTTGCCTGAAAGAGATCGCATCTAGTGATAAGGCCGGTCTTTGTACGTTATATTCAATTCATTTATTTCAATTCAATTCATTTATTTATTTCAGACATAGTCCATATAGTTATAGTTGATTATATATTTCTCTAGACATCTAGAACTTTTGTTGTTTTCGAACATAATGTGCTAATCATGTTTTCTCTATCAATCTATCTCCAAAACTTTATACAGCTTAAAGTATTTAAGGATTTTTTACCTTAATCAACATATTATTTCGACAAGGCTTATACCGTGGATTGGTACAAGATAAAAATGTAGAGATCCAGACTATAAAAAAAATCGTGCATTTATTTAGATTATGCTGGCTATAAAATGTATGAATACAAATAAGATTTAACCCAGGGTGCATAGAGATTCATGTCATTGTAATAATTAATTAATTTTAAATATTTTTAATAGAAGCGTTAGTGTAGCGCCAAAACCGACTATGGCGGCATCTTCATACTCGCAGATTACAAATTATACTATTAATGTTGCGTATATTTTTGTCAACTTTATAGTTGTTTCTACAAGTAATGGAGTTTTAGTGAGCAGATCTGTACGATATGTTATTTTGATACTTTACTATCTATGTGTATAAAAGCAAAGGCAGGTAGAATGATGCTATCATGCATCTTCCAGGAACATTATACGATAACAAGTGACTTGTCAATGACAAAAGTATATCTTTTTATCTGTCATTAAATCATGCAACAGTTTAATTAATTTTAAGGCAATCTAAATGTTATCATTAAGTTTTAAAACAATCCCGTAGAATGATTCTAAACATAATATAACGTCAAACAATTATATTTTTTAATATTATATTTTGTTCAACATTATTTGTTGTCTCATTATATTAATAATCTTTTTGTATCATATTTAAAATCATTTCTATTATAATGAAAAAACACCAGTTAGCCTAGTATACAGCCCTTTCCTGATAATGCAGTGCATTATCGTACTGGTCAAAACATATTCTCATAGAAATTTAAGAGATCGTTTTTTGTTTTGGTAACAGGTGCCTAAATTTCTATAAGAATGTTATTTTTACCAAAACGATCCTACACTGCACTATCGGAAAAGCGCCTAACAAGATCATTAATCATTGTTAAAATGCAGTGTGTATATATATATATATACAGGTATATATAATGCAGTGTATGTTTGATGCATTACCAGTATGAAACGTCAGGCCATTGCCTGATTACTCGATGCGGGGGCAGTGCGGTATAGCACGAAATACAGAAGTTCGGTTTTTTGTTACCTTGTATAGGAGCATACATATTTCGCACCGCTCTCGTACCGACCAACCAGACAAAGGCCTAAAATGCAAGCAATCAATCAATTATTGTTTATAAAACATCATTATTTAAATCTAAGCTTAAGATTTTTTTACTAGAAAAATGCTTGTACTCCTTGTCAGATTTGGATTCAAATGATAAATAAGTAATATAAATACAATATAATTTTAACTATCATTTTCGACATTTTTATTAATTCATTATAATTTTTTTATTTATTAATTTTATATTATTTATTATTTCTTGACATTAAATTATTTATCATTTGACTAAAATTTTGAATGTATTATCTTTAAATTAATGATTGCTAGTGTACATAGTATAAGACATTCATCAGTGTAATATAGGTTATGTTTTTCAGACACAATGTAAATTGTTATTGAAATAAATAAATGAAATGAAATGAAATGAAAATACAAAACAATGAAAACATTTACCCATCCTAACAGTTAGGTAAAAAATCACAACTTCTCTATAGTAATCACTAAAGTCAAACGTCACGTACTTCATAAAACTATTGTATAATTAAATTAGATGTGCGAGTTGAATACTGGGCTACGCATATGAAAGCACTAGTATTTGTTGAGGATGGCCTTAGGGCACTTGCCGACAAAATAGTTCTACGACTGCATTGGACCGAACTCAGGCAAAATTCGATCCGAGTTCGGTCCAACCTCAGTCCGGCGTAGTCGTCGCGTTCAACTCGCGCGCCTTCTATTCGATCTCCGTTTCGATGCTATATTCCTAATCTATTGAACACATTTTTAGTAATAGTTAAATTATTAGTATTACTCTTACTTCCTAGCCTTGCTTTGACACCGTTACTACCTTCGGGCATAGACAACCTCCTCTCTGGCTTGTTGAATACTTGAGTATTCTGATTAGCTCTCTGCACGATTTTGGGCACTGGTTTCACCACCGGTTTCTTTATGGGCTCTATTTCTTTGTACTGCACATGATTAGAAAATTTCACAGATTTAGATTTGGGCAAATCTAATTTATCTTTAACACTGAGGGGAGTTTCGTCTGCTCTCATAGTGCAGGCTATTCTCCTAACGTTATTCTTTGTGGTGGTAATTGTGACTGTTTTTTTAATCGGTGGTAAAGGTTGGCCTTTGAGGATGCCTTCGTATTTGAGTGCGTCTTTCGGTATGGGTATGGCTGGTGTGTCTTCGGGTTCCTGCGTGGGCTTCGAGCCCAGGCGAGCGTAGATCGGCTTTACTGAAGGGACAGACTGTACCGTCTTTGTGGACACTTTTGGAGGTTCAGAGTTACCAAGACGAGCAAATACCGTTTTTGATGTACCTGAAACAAGAAATTATTGATATTAGCAGATGATGTTATTTATGTCTTTGCAGAAAAGCTAAGTATAGCAATGATATATTTACCTTCTTTGACGGATGATTTGGCAGCCGCCGCGAACCGGATCAGGCGAGCTTTCTTCAACTCCACGTCATTGTCGTTCCTGTTTCACATAAATAATTGATTGATAACGACTTTAGAGAGACAAGCACTACATGATACGAAAATGAAATAGTGAAATTAAAAACATTAAAGTAGCATTCTATCAAAAAAATATGGGATAAGGAAAGTCGATAGTTAATATTTTTCGAATACAAAAAATATACTAATGCTGTATAAATAAAAAGTACTTACATAAGCTCACTGGATTTCCTCTTTAGCTGCGACGACGGGCTGGTCTTGGGAGACTCCGGCGCTTGAGGATTGCGCGTGTAGTGCTCCAACATGCGACTGGCCGCTGGAATATTATTGGATCATATTATCTTACTAAAAGTGGCTCAATTATGGGCGACACGACTGCTTAATATATTCTAGTAGTTACAGCGTTGCAAACAACAGGTATCCTTCCAGTAAAGTAATTCCCACAAAATGACAAGGAGCCCCAACTAATAACTTATCTCAATGTAAGAGACGCTGCTAGCAGTTGCTTAGAATTAAAATAAACTCTTAAAACTGTAACGGGGAATAACTCTTTTCACCTGTTTGTTTTACTAATAAACTGAAGAATAGAATGTCTCAATAGTGTTTGGTATCGCATACATATGGTGAGAGCTGTGCTCGATGGAGCGTATCAAAGGTTGCACTGATTTATATCCGCGTGGGCCAGCACGCGTTATGTTTCTTACAGCAATTTTTCAACAGGATTAATGTGGGAGTTTCGTGAACAAGCTTGAGGAAGGAAGCATCGCCGTCTGACACTAACCTGCTTTCAAGTAATTGTACTAGTGACTGGACAACGGACTGTGAAATTAGCATATCGTAGTTCTTTGTTGAGAAAACAAATCTCTTTCATGGATTTTTTAGCTTTTGTTACCATTTACCACATTTGTGAGAAAAAATTACGAGATAGAGATTTTTTAATTGGCATTTTAGACGTGTTTTCTATGACAGCGGATTCATCTGCTCTTAATACCATGCTGAAACAACGTTCACCATTTTCCTTAACCTACTCAAAGGGCCTTCAGTAGTAAACTTTTAGGTCTACAGACCCAGTTAATTTGTTAACATCACAATGTAACATGCAAGCTTGACATAATATACTAACGAGAGGATGGTTGCGTGACGGTGGCGCGGCCGGTGATGGCGGCCACGGGCACCTTCGTGCTCGTCGTGTTGAGCACGCGGTCGCGCGCCGTGCTCTCGTGGACCTGCTTCGCGTGTCTGCACATATGTAACACATTACGTAACACTTAATTGTAATGAGCCAAGGAACTGCTTAACATGCGGTAGTGAAATGTAGTCAGTCATGAATGATGGAATGATTGCCGATTAGTTATTCATTGATACATGACAAGACGAAGAGTGACGTGTATCTGTGCGTGACTCTGTATCGTTAGCCTAGTGACCAGCTTATTAACAGTGGGTTTTAACTGATAAGAAAATGTTGGTTGCAAGTATAACTACCATATGAAGTTGGAGAAATATTGACGCTGGTGAAAAAAAATGCCATTCAAAACTTGAAGAGGCAATGATTAAAACAATAAAGTTATAAAGGCATTTAACAATAAATGAATAATTTAAGTAACATAAAAGAATTAAAACAAAACATTTCAGCACAATATCATGTTCTTATCATGGCACTATGTAGATGTGCAAATTTAGCGCAGTATCTGGCATTCAAATTGATGAGTCAGGACCAAAGCACGAAGCCAGAGTCCAGACATCAAGCGTTTTCGAAATTCAATCAGATGTGGTGACTCTTGTTGTGCACAATGCAATCTTACTGCATTCCTACTTGCGAACTTATAAATATTTATTTGATATACCTTGGTCATCAGTAGCTGACCAAGTTTCTCACCAGCTCTTCGCATAATGCAATACCCATCGGAGCTGGTACTTAGTTTGATTTTAATCTGATTCTAAACCGTTGGATTAAAAATAATCTAAGCCCCGGTTATTCAAATCATTGTAATTAGTATAATTTAGTTTTACTTATAATTTATTTTTATATCATTTGTTTGTAATATTTTGACGTGTTCAAGCGCCTCCTGGGGCCTATGAAAATAAATGATTTGAATTTGAATTTGAATTTGAATTTCAAGGTATATCATGTTGTTCATGTTTTTACTGTCATATTATAAAGTATTTTTTAAGGATACTCTAAAGTTTTAGTTAAGGATGCTCTAAAGTTTCAAATATGGTTATAAAAAGTGTTCATCTCACCTCAAAATAGCAATAACATCTCCCATTCTTGAAATGCCCATGTCCCTGAGGTACTCCTTGTTAAGATCGAGGAGCATGTCATTCTGGATGCGGTTCTCTGTGAATGTGAGAGCATATGTTGCTGACACGTCTGATGGTATCCCTGCTGCTGAGAAGAAGCTCACCCACATGCCTGCAAATCAATAATCACACCTACATTACCAAGAAGGGTGTGGTTGTGGCAGAGGTGTATTACACCCACACTTCACCTGTTAACATTAAGTTTAAAAATAAGTGCAAAGAAAGGACTGCGCAAAAATAACCTTACTTATATAATGCACAACCAAAATAAAACATTAGTATTATTTCATACTTACAAAACCATTTCTATGTGTGTATTCTGCATAAAGCATGCAGTAAATGCAGACTGCCACCAGCTAAGACATTTAATATAGACAGAGCACAAATATAACCAACCCTATACCTTTAATATTAAGGCATATACCTATATTAATGATATTTGGGTTGGATTATGAGTTCATCTAATTTGGAACAAAATTGTTTAGAGATTTACATTGCTGCAATAATATTTTCATTTTTAAGTGTTATTGAGGCAGATGAATAACACAATTTGAATCAAGTGGAGTTGGAGTGTTTAATTATATATTTTAGCAGGTTTTTAAGCAGGTCAGAACATCTAGTTTCATATTATGTTTGACTACACAACTAATAATATTACTCAAACAAATAAGTATTTCAAACAATTGTTCTTAATAGAACGTGCCTTTCACTATCTTAAATTGTGTAAAATGCCTACACAAATCACCATAATAGCGACGGACATCTCCAAATTCTAAGCAGTTTTTGCTGGGCAACATACCGTGTATTTTAAACTTTATATATAAGAGTAAACGTTGTAGAATAGTAACAACAGCAAAATAATATATATACATACAATAATAAATAAACACTTGAATAAATAACAAGCAGAATATACCATGGGAATATAAATTCGGTCTATAACCTTGAACTACCAAAATGTTCAATATATTGTGTAAAACCAATAATATTCCATATTTTAACAGCAAAAACACACTCACTGGTATAATTTGTGTCCATTTTAGCCATTGTTATATTCATTCTATTTCAGAATAATATCGAATTTCACAAAAACTCATTTACAATATTTGACAACTTGTCAATTGTCATGTCAAACAACAATACAATCACAAACAAGAAAAAACTGCTTTTCTTTTTCTTTGCTAGTGTTGCTCCTCCTACTTTAAATTACTGTAATCGGAAACTTTACTGGGTGTAGAGGTGTAGAGTCTACTTGAGGTAACTATCTAAAATAGACATGTGTAACTCAGGAGACATAAAAACAAAAGATAAAAGTTAATAGGTATCTCATAGGTAAGCGTGCTCCACCGTAGACCGCATCATCACTTACCATCAGGTGAGGTCGTGGTCAAACGCGTGCCTATTCACCATAAAAAAAAAAAAAAAAAAATTAAAAGTTGGAATCAATCACTCTTTGTATCTTTTTACATCCACTAGCTTCCGCCCGCGGCTCCGCCCGCGTGGTATGTCAATTAAAAGTAGCCTATATGTTAATCCAGACTATAAGCTACATGTGGACAACGTGCCACCTGTCTTCATCAAGAACTGTGCTGATTATCTCGCAATTCCACTAACCATTTTGTTTCGGTTATCCCTCGATTCCGGTGTCATGCCCTCAGTCTGGAAGTCGGCATATATAACGCCGATTCATAAAAAAGGACCAAACAACGACATAGAGAATTACAGACCAATCTCTAAACTTTGCGTGTTCGCGAAGATTTTAGAAAAAATCGTTTATGCACAGGTTTACTCGGCTCTAAAACGCACATTTATTGATGAACAACACGGTTTCTTAGCAGGTAGATCTACTACGACTAATCTTATTGTCTGCAGTGATTTTATTTCCGATTGTATGTCACAACGGTCGCAAGTCGACGTTATATATACCGACTACAGCAAATGTTTTGACCGAATTGATCATGATACCCTAATTAAGAAGCTTTTTGCCGTCGGAATCAGGGGTAATCTCTTTAGATGGTTTAAGTCTTACGTCGATAATAGGTGCCAGACAGTGGTATTAAATGGATACTCTTCCAGATCAATGTTAGTACCCTCTGGAGTTCCCCAGGGTTCCCTGTTAGGACCTCTTTTATTTAATATTTTTATTAATGACATTAATTGCTGTTTTCGACATTCCAAATTTCTATTATACGCAGATGACATGAAAATTATGAAACAAATTAATACCACTGACGATGCTTTGCTACTACAAGAAGATCTACAAAGATTTGAAATGTACTGTTTAAGAAACAAACTTGACCTGAACCCTATTAAATGTAATGTTAGCACATACACCCGCAAACCCATACCTATTGTAAACACCTATATGCTCCTAGATACCACTTTATCTAGAGTGAGTACGGTAAGGGACCTTGGGGTTACCTTTGACTCAAAACTTTTGTTTGACGTACATATAGACAATATAATAAAAAAAGCAACCCGATCGCTGGGATTTGTCTTCAGAATTTCAGCAGATTTCGATAATATTAAAACTATAAAAGTTCTTTACTGTTCCTTTGTTCGCAGTCAATTGGAATATGCCTCCCAAGTCTGGAATCCCAATTATAATATGTATATTAATCGCATAGAGTCCTTACAAAGGAAGTTTTTGAGGTACATTCAATATCGCTCTAATTGCTATCTGAACAATTATTATAGCAGATGCAAGAAATTTCATCTTCTACCGTTAGAAGAAAGAAGGAAAATTGCGGATATATCATTACTGTCAAGTGTGGCGAAGGGGTCGGTGGACGTGAGTGAGCTAGTAAGCAAAATAGAGCTGCGTGTGCCATCTGCATTTTTACGTAGACCACACTTGCTTCACACACCAACAGTGAATACGAATTACAGGCAAAACTCATTCTTGGTTCGAGCTAGCCGTACGTTCAATGCGGCATGCCGGAGTGTTGATAAAGATTTAGATTTATATTTAGATTTGTTTGCTCATAGTAGCGGTCAACTTAAAAAAACATTGTGTAATTCTTTCTTTCTATCGTAACTTAAAAATCCTACTTGTGTCTTATTCTTGCTCTTTCGTTTCGTTTATTATTTGTTAAACCTATAAGTGAATGTCTAATTTCTTTATGTATATCCACTACATTATCTGTGAAAACTTTTAATTGGCCTTCATTTTCTCATCATCTCTGTATATTATATCTATTTAGCTGTAAGTTTTCCTAATAAAGTAAAATAAAATAAAATAAAATGTGTGCAAAATTTCATCGAAATCGACCCGGTAGTTTTGGCGTGAAAGAGTAACAAACATCCATACATCCATACATCCATACTTACAAACTTTCGCCTTTATAATATTAGTAAGGATATATCAGTGTAACGTTGACTGCAATAACCGGAACTAACGACGAATCTAAAAATCCTAAATAAATAATATTAAATCCTCATCCCTGGGGACAAAATTTTCATCCGATTCGTCGTTAGTTCCAGACTATTGCCATTGGCGGCGCATACTTACTCTGAGGGCGGCGCAGACTCTGGGCCGTAGACAGAGAATAGTATAGACGACTGATAGCTTCGATCTCCCTCACACAAGACAAAGATAAGCTTACGCCAATTTTGTGTAAAAAAACAAGACAGGTGATAAGATTTTTTGTTTCGCCATGCGTGTCGGGTTTTTGAGCAAGCCTTGAGGTTAGCTCAAAACTTTATCAATCAAACTTGACATATTTGACAACGCTGGCAAAATAATTTGGTATTTTTAAATTTTAGCTAGTTTAAAGCTATAAAAGTTACGTGAAACCTGAAAAATATTAGCAATTTTTTAACAATAGTGTCTTTATTAAGTATTATTGTAGTAAATATGGTGCGGTGTAGTGTTTTAGGATGTAAAAGTGATAGTAGAAGAAAACTGCCTGAATTATCGTTCCACTCGTAAGTATAACACATTTTGGCCTTTGTATCATATGCCAGGTTGTATTTTCAATGATTTTATCTTGTGTGAACTATGTTTGTTTATAATTTGATCGACAAAATCATCTAAAATATGAAATTTTAGTATTCTTAACCTACTATAAAATATTGTTAGATGTTGTCAAGACTTCCATATTTTTTTCCCCAAAATTGTGGGTAAAATTTTATGTTGCATTTCTTATGATAAATATATAATGTAGTATTTTAGTCAGTTTCAATATCTTAATTGCATAACAGTTTCCCGGAAAATATTGATTTAAATCCGAAGTGGATTGAAGCTACAGGACGAACAAATTGGGCTCCGAGTAAATTCTCTTAAGTTTGTAGCAGACATTTTGGACGACATGAATTATTAAAAAAAGAGAGTAACTCTTTTGTTAATGAATGCTGTGCCACACAGTAAATTAATATTTAACCTGTACAGCGTGTATATATAATATTAATTATTATTTGAGTATTTTCAGTTGAGTATTATAGGGGGCTATTTATTTATATATATTACAATATTTGGATATAGTCAAGTTGAGATACTTTGAATTGATGCGCAACACTGAAAGGAAATCTACGTTTTTTACGGTCCTAAGGATTTTACGTGCAATATAGACTTGAATATTTGATTTCGTTTTAATAAAACTAGCTATAGTCTGTGACTTTTGCTCTGTGGGATTCGTTGATCCTCACGTTTTTACCTGTGGCAGCCGTAACTAAGCGTCCCCGTGCGTGAGTTAGAAAGTATGTTAAACGCCATCTATTTAAACTTTTGCGTAAAGTTACTATTAAAAATTTTACAGTTTCAGGCAAAAGAAGCAGTGGATGAGCTAGCATAGTAATGCCGTCAACGAGTAGCCAAGAGTATGTGTCTACTAAACTCAATACTATGATGCCAGCAGTGACTGTTCAAAAACACGCAGCTGAAACGCCAGATGTGAAACTTCCAACATATTGGTTGATTGACTTAAATTCAGTCATTACCTATGCAGTATTAACATAACAGTACATCACGCAATATGTTCAATAAACCGAACAATTGTTCTTTATATCTGTTTTATTTTCATAAAATAAATACATTCTTCATTTTGGAATTAGTAAATAATATATCTTAATATTTTGGCAAATTTATCCAAAAACTAGGGTAATTTAATTTGCACTGTCGCCACACTGTGCCGAGATTCTCTGTCTCGCTGTTGACCACGCCATTCCCTTATCCAGTACTATCCTTCATCCAAGCTCTGGGCACTGCTGGGCACAAGCTTTTTGTCTGATTGATGCTTGGATGACGGATATTTAGTTCCTTTCAATAGCGGGCATGGTTCCAGGAAACATGTCCGAGGAACGACTTCGTTCCGCTAGGCGATGTTAGGTCACATGACTCTTTCGGTTCATATCCACGCGAGTGAAAGCGTGAAATGCATAATTAAAGATACATATTACTGATGATTAGTCTGATAAAAAAGTATATCTTCGTATCCCTCCTTAAATTCTTTCCTCCTCAAATTTTACGAGTCAAGATTTTTTGCGGCAAGTATTCACACAAGAAATTACGCGATATTATTAAGAATTATCGGTAGCAACTTTCAAAAGTCAACTACCAGGTCAAGAGTTCAAAGCGCAAATCATATAAATTAAATAAAAGCGACAATAATTCACAAAGCAAAAAAAAAAAAAAAAAAATCGTTAACAACGCCACAGATCGTTCCTAATCGTTCGGCAATCGGCAACACATAGGTCCGACTCGTAAGGAGCGGAGATGCTGAACAAGTTAATTTTAACAATTCGGATAGATCGATATAGTTCCATTTGAGGATATAGTTCCTGGATCTATTTTAATTCGGAACTACCCATGTGTACTTTATTTGACATTTTCAAACAAATGTCAAATAAGTAGTAATTTTCTGTCAAATAATAAAATAAAATTCGTGCATGATGTTTTGTATTTTTGTATGAAATTGTGGAATATTATTGTAGTTTACCGTGAATAGATTTTATGCTCCAATACTTAGTGTTACACTTAATGTTCTACAATGGCAAACCTTGTGTCGGACGGCAAACTATGCATCGAACGTGAGGTGGAAACTGTTTATGGCGATGATGAGGAAGAAGTCTTAACTCAATCGGATATGATAAAGCGGTACGATATTCGTGAAACATGTAAATGGATATCAGACAACAAATTTGCAAGGGTAGATATCTACATTCCTTAAACTGATATTAAATGATGACTTCATAATAAATCTTTGAAATCCATTCAATTTTTTTTTGTATTTGTTTTTGTTTATATTACAGGTTTGCCTGCAATTACCAGATGAAATGATTCATGTAAGTGCACAAATATACCAGGAAATCAAAAAGCTAATAGATGTTGATCTTTACATCCTCGGTGATACATCTTATGCTAGGTAAGACAATATTAACACTTGTATGCTAATTAGTAACATTCACTCCCTACTGCATGGAAATGGTGGAACTTTTATTTACTTAAGAAGTAACTAGCTGTCAGACTTTCCATACAAATTTTGGAGGGCTCCTCTATTTGACATTATATATCAACAATTAAACATGGTAGCGTTTTGTTAGCAAATTGTTGACTCTAAAGAATGTTTATAAAATAAACTGTTAACTTTCCATTGTCAGGATCAGTCTCAAAAATTGTTAATACATTTGTTATCACTTGTTTCAGTTGTTGTATAGATTCAGTAGCAGCAATGCATGTGCAAGGAGATGCAGTAGTGCACTATGGTCACACCTGTTTCTCCAAGACCAATATCCCAGTGTTCACAGTGCTGTCCAAAAGAAAACTGGAAATGAGCCCAATCATGGATATGTTGAAAAATACCATAAATTTTGATGAAAATGTGAAGCTTTGTCTGTTTTATGATGCTGATTATGAGCATCTTAAAGGTGAATAAATCATTCATACAATATTTTTTTTGCAAAACCATGTGCTTTAATTTTTATGCACCTCTTTCACTTTGCCAACAAAAAAAGTTGACAAGTCTTTTTACTTTTTAAATTTCACATAAGTTTCACATATATTTTTTTTATTACAGATGTGTTGGCTTCTGCCTGGTATCAGCAATACCAAAACAGCTATATAGCTTATTTTCAACTAGAGGATAAGCCTAACAAAGTCATGAATAGAGTTCTGAAGACATCAACAAGTAGTGAGGTCTCACCTGATGTGCTAAAAGATTGCATCTGTTTATATTTGGGCTCCAGAAAACAGACAATGTTTAATTATACTATATCCATAGAAGGTATAATGGAACCGTAATAGTATTTTGGCATATCAATATCTTTGTGTTGTATACTAGTGATATCAAAGTATTGACTTACTTTATGAATAATCTATAACTGTTTTCTATTTTTGCTTCACAGCTTCACAATGGTATTCAGTAGACCCATCCACACAAACAATCGAGGCCATTGATCAGACCATGTGGATTAAACGCCGCAGGTTCTTGGTGGAAAAGTGCAAAGATGCCAACATTGTAGGCATTCTCATCTGCAAACTGGCTGGAGATGAGACAAAGGCAATCATAACTAGAATGCAGGATCTGTGCAAAATGCATGGCAAAAAGAGCTATATTGTATCTGTTGGCAAACCCAATGTTCCTAAACTAGCCAATTTTCCTGAAGTAAGTCTATTCTTTATAAATTTCAGCCCTTAAGGAACAATTATGAAGCATCTTGTATTAAATTATTTATATTCTGTTACAGATTGACATCTATGTGATGATTTCATGTCCAGAAAATGAGCTGACCAGCTTAAGAGACTTCTACAGACCAATTGTCTATCCGTATGAGCTAGAAGTAGCTTTAAATTCTAACAGGAATCCGTACTTCACCAGCATGGTTACTGATTACAACTTACTATTACCAGGAGGTAATCACTACACTGATATTGCCATGGTTGATGATGGTACAGATGTCAGTCTCATCACAGGGAAAATTAGGATATCAGGTCTCAAAGAAAGTAAAAATGGCAGCAGCAAAGAGTTGGCGGAAAAGGAAGAATGGGCTCTTGAAAATATTGGCAAAAACCTACAAGATAGATCATGGAAAGGGCTAGAACAGAAATTAGGAGAAACAGAAGTTAAGATAGCAGAAGAAGGTCGGAAGGGAATACCTCTACAGTACACCAATGAACCAGAATGAATTTAAAAATTTATATTTACATGTAATATTAGTGGGTGTATACAAATTTAACTGACCTAGTAATAAATGACTGAGACAGTTGCTATGTTTTCTTAATCAGACTAGTTACCATGCAAGATGAATGAATACAAAGCAAAATGTATTTTGATTTAAAATCTATAGTAATATAAAATAATGACAGGCATAACAAAAATAACATCCCATTCATAACAAACACGCATTTTCCGTTACAAAAACATGTATGATGTGAAAGAACACAAGACAGTCGTTATTTGCGCCAGCGCCGATATCTTGGTGAGGGAGCTGAAACATGTCCCCAAAGAAATTCTAGTCCCTATTCATTATCAGTGGAACACATTCAATACAGCAGATCTTTAATACTTCACATTACTACTTCTGATTGAGTGGATTCTGTGGGGACTTGAGCCATTCTTTTCTCAACATTTGCTTGAGCTGTGACAGTCTTAGAGATGGGTGCTCAGCCTTGAGAAGAGGGAGATTTATCTCTTCAAATGCTGTGTAAGCAGCCTTCAGCCGCTTCTCGGGGTGACGGTCCATGTCTCCCTTTTCCGAACTGAAATAAGAAAAATTCATAATGAAATCATCATTTTGTGTCTCTTCAATTTTTAAAATATATTTTATCATTACTTCCTCCTAAAATATTCTCCATATCAAAATAAACCATCCTAGTTAGGTTAGTAAAAATTATATTACTAAAAAGTGAATATAAAAAATAAGATGATAATGAGGTATGATCTAAATTTCTAATAGGCTAAAAGCAGTTCTATACCTGAGAAGAGAGATGGCCTCATCAACAGACTGTGCAACTTCTCCATCCAGTTGTATCCTGTTAAAGTTTTGCTCCAAAGGAGGCTCTTCTACCACAACTCTGCTTGGCTGTAACACAAACATATTGATTTCAATCTTCATGAAATAATAGTACTTAGCACAGGCATAGAATAAAGCACAAGTATAAATAGTATAACCAAGAAAGTATACAAATATTCATTAATTTTGTTCAATCAATACTAGTGTATGAGTTGATACTCCAAATGAGTTAATTGTGTATACTTGAATAGTATAAAAATTGCAATATTACCACAGATTTAGGAGGCTCAGCTTTAATAGTCTTTTCTTTCATCTTCTCAATCTGTGCCCGTGTGATCTTGGGTGGTGGCGGTGCTACCTTAGGGGCACTCTTGATAGAGTCCATCTCCTTCTCAAGCAGAGCCTTGGCTTCAGCCTTCTTCTGCAGCTGTTCCTGACGCTTCTTCTCCTCAGCTTCCTAGATCATGGAAGAAAGGTAGATAGTATAGAACATTTTTATAAAACAAGCAATACAATTGTGGCCACTTAAGTCTTACAGTTACTTTAAATCTAATGTTGTTAATTGCAACCTAATATTCGTAAAATGATATAACTGGTAAGATAATATAAACTTACCATTTCTTATCAAACATAATTTAAAATACAATAATCAACTAATTAAAAATTTTGCAGTACCTACAAGTAATCAGAATTACTGCGAAAGATTATGTTGAACTACCTTCAATCCTTAAGAAACAGGCTAGTAAATTGTTTTAGCCAAGGTAGCAAGTTATTACATTTTATAAAAATGAAGTCACTTTAAAATCTAACCTTTTTCTGATTTTTCTTCTTGAGCTTGTCGTCGTTATCCTCCCATTCTGCGTCTTCTATCATCTTCTTTGCCTTCTGGTCTTTCTCTATTTTCTCATTCTCTTTGCGCTGCCGGGCCGCTACGGCTTTACTATTTTCACCTGCGAATTTTTTCGGCATATTTGTCTGTAAGAAAAATATTCCATGATTCACATAGACAGTTCGGCATAATGTTAAGTGCAAATGTTAATTCTAGTACAAAAGCACTCACTTCTTCTACACTGACTACGAGATTTATTAGAATACAAAAAAAAATATGAAAGAAGTATTTTGGTACCAATGTATTTACCGTCGAAAGCAGTCGAGAAGATTTTTACCTTTTTTGTGAACTTATGAGCACTGAGCAGCTGTTTTTTTGACAAGTGTTGACAACTGAATTTTACTGACAATCAATGACAAATCAATTCTGTCGGTAAAGTTAAATTTTAGGGTTACCAAATTTAATGGTGACTGCGGCGGAGTCAAAGAAATGTAATGATTTTGGTAGTCTATGTATGTTATGTTTATATGTTCCATCATAGCGCCTTAACTACTGAACGGATTTTAATGAATGAGGTGAGGTGTTGTGAAAATAGTCCGGGTGACAGGATCAGTATATTTTATTGACAGTTAAAATAAACCTTTGCCTGCTCGACTTTCCAATGCAAAGTTAATTACCACGGAATAGGAATACCAAAGGAAATGTGAAGTAGGTGTTAAGAGTCCTATGTAGGACTTAAATGAAAAGCGGACTGTACAAATATACTGGTATATTAAATTAAAACACCGTTATAACTATAATTAAAAAACCCGGTATAAAACTTAGAGGAGCGAATACGTTATGTTCACTATAGTTCGTGAAGGCAAGTGCCCCCGGCGCCGCTCTGCTTCCTTATATAGGTAGGCCGTCCTGTCCTGTACCCGTCGTGTTCGACCGGTACAGGCGTCGCTCGCCGCGTGTCCCCAAATGTGCAACACGTGCAGTCCCGTTATGTTCGACCGGTACAGGCGTCGCTCGCCGCGTGTCCCCAAATGTGCAACACGTGCAGTCCCGTTATGATGCGCGGCACCTTTGTTAGATAGATAGGTAGATATCTAACAAGCTGCCCGGGTTGAAGTAGCGTAAGCAGTGTAACTTCAAAAATCTGGAAGCGGGCAAACATTAGTAAAGGCTCTACGTATGGTACCTCGCTTTGTTTTAAGCTCCACCACACGTGTAACGCCGTCGTTCCCGGGATAGAGTTTGATGACTCGCCCAAGTGACCATAATAGAGGAGGTAGAGTTCTATCTTTGATTAGCACAAGTGATCCATTTTGTAACTCTTTCCCATGTGATTGCCATTTCACCTTCTGCTGCAGTTGAGTCACGTATTCTAGGGAAAATCTTTGCCAGAAATGCTGTTTTATGTGCTCAATACGTTTGTATCGTTCCAGGCGGTTAATGTTCGCCTCAGACACTTGTGGATGTGGTATTGATGTCAGTGTTCGTCCAATTAGGAAATGAGCAGGAGTTAGAGCAAGGAAATCGTTAGAGTCAGAGGATAATGGAGTAAGAGGACGTGAATTTAGGATTGCTTCTATTTGAGTGAGGCAAGTTGCCATTTCTTCGTATGTTAAATGAGTAGTGTGTAACAATCTTTTTAAATGATGTTTGGTGGATCGAACACCTGCCTCGGCTAACCCGTTGAAATGTGGACTATATGCGGGTACGAATTTAAACTCTATGCCTTCTTGGGCGATACAACTCTGTAGGTCAGACTGAACTAGGAACTTTGCTATATCATTGTCTGCACCAACGAAGTTAGTGCCATTGTCTGAAGTGATGCTCTGAGGCTTTCCCCGGCGAGATACGAATCGATTTAAAGCTGCTATATACGCTTCGCTAGAGAGCGCCGTGACAAGCTCGATGTGACAGGCTTTCACTGAATTGCACACAAAAATTGCCAAATATGACTTTAGTAATTTGCAACCTCTACCCTTTCGGTCAGCTATCAGCACTGGCCCTGCGTAATCAACGGAGCAATGTAAAAATGGGAATTCAAGTTTAGTCCTTGATAATGGCAACTGCCCCATTATGGGTTGGACAGTTTCTGCCTTATATCTATGACAAGACATACATTTGTTTACAGTTGCTTTAGATAGATTTTTGCCTTTCAAAGGCCAATATGTTTGTCTCACTATTGCTAATAAAAGTTGAGGACCAGCATGTAGGTGTTTGAAATGATAGTGATTAAAAATTATTTTTGTTAAATTATGTTTACTGCATAGTAAAATAGGGTGCTTAATGTTATAACTATATGGGGAATTATCAAGCCTACCACCAACTCTAATTATATCATTATTATCTAAAAACGGGGTCAGTGACATGAGTCTATTCTTTTTTGGTAAAGGTTTGCCTGTTTTAAGAATCGTATATTCCTGAGGGAACATTTCCAACTGAGCCTTTTGAATGGTTAGAACTAGTGCATTTTTTAGTTCTTGTACTGACAAATACCCATTATTTTTTTCTTTATGTGTGCAATTGTAAATAAACCTTTGTAAATATGCTACTATTCTTTGCAAATTAGTGAAACTTGATTTATTATTTATTAAGTTATTTAACGAATCAGCAGTATCAATTTTTGAAATTATATTTGTGTGGAAACAGTTAACCAATTCAGGTAGATCCTGTTTTACATTTTCATTCGGCATTTTGGGCCAATCAATATCATTTTCAAATAGAAATTTTGGACCTGACCACCACAAAGAACAATCGCTGATAACGTCAGCCCTAAGCCCTCGAGAGATAAGATCCGCCGGATTGTCCTTTGACGGCACGTAGCTCCACGTATGATTATTAGTACATTCCTGAATTTCGTGGACACGGTTTCGAACAAAACTTGTAAGTTGCAGTGATGGTGTCTTTAGCCACCCTAAGACAATTGTGGAGTCACACCAGAATCTACACCTACTTATGTTAATTGTCAACGCAAGTAAAACCTTTGTGCACAGTCTTGCAGCCAATAGTGCTCCACATAATTCAAGACGTGGAATTGTAGTTGGGTGTATGGGTGATATACGACTTTTAGATGTTAACAGTTTGACTCTTACTTGTCCGCATCTGTCTATAGAACGAATGTATAATGCACATCCATACGCACGCTCAGATGCGTCAGAGAATATATGAATTTCATGTATATCACTGTTAATATGAAGTACCCAACGAGGAATTTTTAAATTGTTTAAATTTGGTAACGCATTTGCAAACTCCCACCAAAGTTTTTTGATTTCTTGCGAAACTTCATCATCCCAAGAATATTGTTGCATCCATAATTTTTGCATTATCATTTTTGCGACGACAATGCATGGCCCTACTAGACCTAACGGATCAAAAACTTGGCTAATAACTGAAAGTATGTGACGTTTGGTAACTTTTTCCTTAAATTCTATATTTATTGAAAATGATAAAACATCTGCATCACATATCCAATTTAAGCCTAACGTTTTTGTGGATTTGTTTATATTGTTAATTGACAAATCTAAAATATTATCAGACTGAATAGATGGAGAAATTGCATCTAAAATTTCGTGAGAGTTGGACCGAAATTTTCTTAAATTAAACTGAGCTCCTTTTAAAGCATTTATGACACCTTTACATATTTTTATTGTTTTCTCTATGTCAGGTCCTCCTCCTAAATAATCATCTACATAAAAATCGCGTTGAATTGCTCGCCTGACTGCTTCGTTAGAAACTTCTGATGCCAAACTAACCAAACATTTTGTAGCTAAATATGGCGACGATGACATTCCGTATGTTAAAGTATTTAATGTGTAGGTTTTTAATGGTTGTTTTGTATCAGAACGAAATATTATTTGTTGTAGAGATCGTTGAGTTGGATTTAATTCTATGGCCCTATACATTTTTTCAATGTCACCAGTAACTACGTATTTGTGCTGACGAAACCGTAATAAAATTGAATATAGGTCTTCTTGCACTGTGGGACCAACTAACTGAATATCATTAAGCGATATTCCAGTGCTTGTAGCCGCTGAACCATCAAAAACTGTACGATGCTTGCTTGTAAAACTAGTATCACGAGTAATACCGTGATGAGGGAGAAAATAATTAATGTCATGAGTTTTGTCTGTAGAAGGCTTACTATTAACTGTCATATGACCTAGCCGTTCATATTCGTCCATAAATTCAACGTACCTTTTTTTAAAATCGGGGTATTTAATAAATTTACGTTCAAGAGATAAAAAACGACATTTTGCTCTTTGAAATGAATCTCCTAATACCGACGGGTCTCGTTTAAATGGCATTGTTACTACAAACCGACCATTAGAACTACGTTTGGTATTAATCATAAAAAAAATTTCACAAGCACGTTCTTCGGGGGATAATGAGTGCTTTTCTGCTACGCTATCCAATTCCCAAAAACGAGACAAGTCAGGGTTCAATGATTCATTTAAAAAATTACAAACAAGTAAAGGGGAATCGGTTTTAGGACGGGCGACATATCCAGACACTAGCCAACCAAGTTTTGTCTCATAAAGTTTTGGTAAATTTTTACCTAAATCGATTGAATTGTTGCAAAGAACCGCCCAGAATATGTCTGCCCCAACGAGAATGTCTATTTCTGAAGGTACATTGAAGGATGGATCGGCAAGGGCAATCCCGATTGGTAACGGTATATCGGTTACGTCTATTAAAGAAGATGGCATGGCCTCAGTAATTTTTTGAATTACGTGACAGTCAATTTTAAATTCATAATCACTTTGAATATTTGACATAATTGTCAGGTTGCAAGACTGAGTGCTAGGAAAAATATTGTTATTGATACCCGTTACCGTTGAGTTCGTGTTACGTCGTGATAGACCTAGCTTACTACATAGCGTGTGTGTCACGAAATTGGCCGTGCTGCCGTTGTCGAGAAGCAAACGCGCATTGTGCACGTTACCCCTGCTGTCAGCGACTTTTACCACTGCTGTTGATAGTAATATTACTCGAGAAGTAGTAATCTGTTTTGTGTTAGCTGAACCGGCAAAATTAGATATCGCTAGCTCAGGGGGTTGTTCGTTTACTTCTTGAGAGTCTAAATGCAATAGCGTATTGTGTTTTTTCCTGCAATATTTACATGTAGCAGAATTGCAATTATTTTCTGTGTGACCTGGTCTTAGACAATTAATGCATACTTTAGCTTCTTTGGCTTTTTGTATGCGATTTTCAATACTGAAAGATCTAAATGTTTCGCAATTAAACAAAAAATGCGTCTGGTCGCATATAGGACATCTAAATATTTTTTTATTATAACTTTTGACTGTCTGTTTGTTATTAACATGTTTAATACTTGTCTTGTAAAATTTGTGTTACAATTACAACTTGTTGATTGCCTACAGTTCCCTTTACCTCTTTCTTCTAAACTCTCTAAAAAGTCGGCTCTATTACCAAGGAAAGTAAGAAACATGTTTAAAGAGGGAGATTTCGTCAAAGTATTTCGTCGTTCTTCCCATTCTCTGTTTGTAACAATGTCGAGTTTTTCCGACATAATATGTATAATAAGTGTGTCCCAATGTTCCGTTGGTTCACCTAAAGTTGAAAGAGCTCGAAGATTTTTATTTGTTACATCTATAATGTTACGAATAGAGGCGCATGATTCTTTTTCCATATTTGGTACATTGAATAATGTAATGACGTGATTGTTAACTAATAATCTTTTATTGTCATATTTGTCGCAAAGTAACTGCCATGCGGATTGATAATTGTCTCCTTTGATATCTAAAGCATCCACAACTAAAAAAGCACTTTCCTTAAGGGAAGCTCGGAGATAGCGTAATTTATTTATGTTGTCAATATCTGACCTTGAATGAATTAAGGAAACGTATGTATCTCTGAAACCTAGCCAGTGCTGATAATGGCCGCTAAAGGTAGGTAACTCGATTTTAGGCAATCTGACGCAATTAGAAATGAAAGCACTTGCCTGCACATCTTCTTGAGTTGTCACGGCACCCCCTTGAAGCTGTCCTTGACTGGATAGATAGGCTCCAAGAAGATTGCGACCCTCAGCTAGTAGATGAAAATACTGGCTTTCAAACCGCTCACGGTCGACGGAGTCGTCCACCTCAGAGATCACCTCAATTTCTTCCTGTAATTTATCGTAATCACTATATAAGGCATCTATTTTTTCTAATCTCGTTTTAAGTTCTAACTGTTGTACGTTGGTAAGCTCATTGTCTTTAATAAGCGACAAAAAATTACTGAAAATTGTTAATTTAGCTTTAAAACTGCCACGCTTTTTAATAAGCGTCGTTACTTTATCCTCAGTCATTGCAATAAATTCTCAATACTAATTAAAAGAAAAAGGGTAGGTAAGATTAAACAAGAATTAAAAAATATAAAGAAATATTTTTAGTTGGTAAGCCAGCCTATAAAGTTGCAAGCATGTGAAAAAATGTTATAAGGGATAGGCTCTCTTGGCTACCTAACGGACAAGCACGTGCGCGAGCGGCAGGTAACCGGTTGCTTTGCTATTTTTTGCACTATAATTATTAACACAAAAAGTTGTATTTTACATTTACAACGTAGAGTAACCGTTGGATAAATAAAAAATATGACTAAACCTTCACTCAAATAAAAAACACTATGAAAGGGAAGGAAGAAAAAAATTGGAACGACTCACTGTTATCCAAACCAAACCACGTGTCATTGGTGAATTGAGGTTTCTTCGCGTATGATTTGGATCTTGCTCGGGTCAACGGTCTGTTTTCGTTGCCTGCGGCCAATTTGATTTTCTTCTTAGCTCGTTCCGTGCAGATAGCAGGTAGGTTGTATTCCGTCCACAGCTATAGGATCGAGACTTGAAGCGTTTTTTCCGGGACGTTAAATTACGTTATTGTTTTTCGAATGAAAAATTTAACGGCGATCCAGAAGGACCATGTTAAGAGTCCTATGTAGGACTTAAATGAAAAGCGGACTGTACAAATATACTGGTATATTAAATTAAAACACCGTTATAACTATAATTAAAAAACCCGGTATAAAACTTAGAGGAGCGAATACGTTATGTTCACTATAGTTCGTGAAGGCAAGTGCCCCCGGCGCCGCTCTGCTTCCTTATATAGGTAGGCCGTCCTGTCCTGTACCCGTCGTGTTCGACCGGTACAGGCGTCGCTCGCCGCGTGTCCCCAAATGTGCAACACGTGCAGTCCCGTTATGTTCGACCGGTACAGGCGTCGCTCGCCGCGTGTCCCCAAATGTGCAACACGTGCAGTCCCGTTATGATGCGCGGCACCTTTGTTAGATAGATAGGTAGATATCTAACATAGGCGTGGTTCGCGTGCCACAATTAAGCGTAGCTACGCTTAATCAATCCATGTCTATGACCAGTCGTGTTCTGACAGCGCGTCAAGTTGCTAATCTTGCGTATTTATTTTATATTTCTTTAACCATGCCGTATTGTGCTATTCTGGAGTGTAAAAATGATAGTAAAAGAAAAAATCTCATGAATGGAGGTGTTTCATACCATCGTTACGTATGATTTCTTATAAAAATCATGTTTCGTTAACTTACTAAAAACATCTAGAACATTCTACAGAATATTCTACGCATGATATAATAAGATAGGTCTCCTCACCACGATGACAGTTCAGTATGTTGTGCCAGGAATGTATGAGTGTTGTCAAATTTTCATAGAACCTGGCACAAATATGGTGGCATATGTCAGTCTTGAGCATATCTGAGTTTTTGTACCATGATTCTACGCTACTCGTTTAGTGATGTGTGAGTTCGTACAATACTGAGTTTATCGATAGACTTAAAAAAGAAAAGTAATCACAATATAATATTACAAATTCGATAGTTATTCTATCTTTTAATGTAAAAAGGTACAGTGTTACCTTTTTACATTCAATCTGATCTGATCTGACATAGAGTTAGCTGGGTTCGGTTATCGGGGGTTAAAAAATAAAGTATTCTTATTTTATCCAGATTATTTAAAATGAGCTACACAACATGTTAAGTATTGTTACAAAAAGATTCAGTTAAAAAACGCGAGCGGTAGCTACTGGTACCATTGTGCGAGTGTCGAGTCTATTAATAAAAAATATTAAGAAACTATATTATACTAAATGCAACATTTTCACATATAAAACTCGTTAGCTCAAATAAGAAATCATGTATCTATCGATATCGATAATGTAATTACAAAATTCAATATTGCGCATCACTGGGTGAATAGCGCTAAAAATCAATCTCTGAAACAAAATCTCATCCTTATGTCGTACGTGTTTAAGGTTAAAATTGCGTCCATCTAAAATACTGCCATCTCTACTCAAGTAGCGGAATTATCTCGTCAGTCAAATGTAATACATTACTAAGATAACAAAACGTCGTAAGTACTTTTTGCAGTTTATCAAAATAAAGCTTATCAATAGCAGTGAAGGTATATTTTCAAATTTATAGCATGTGCTTTATGCTTATTTTTACTAAAATAAAAACGACCAATCAAATGAATTCTTTGTGTGTAGTGCGAAGTATGATTATTGGTTTATTTGTGTGAGTTTGGCGACAGCAGTTTCCATACTAATTGTGTCCTATACCATTTCCTTTGGTATTCCTATTCCGTGTTAATTACACTGATTAGCAAATTCTCTTATCTTTATTTAAGTTATAATATTCGTTCAATACAAGTCAATATAACATATTTTTATTACTATTACTTTACATAAATTATTTTTACGTCATGTTTAAGCATAAAAAAAAATCCCGCTAGTAACCCCTTCCAATAATTACTTCAAAGTAGCTTAAAAATATAGAAGCCAGGACATAGCATTTGAAAAAAATAGCATGAGATATTATTTCAATTTTCTTTTTAGTTATGGATGCGTGGACATCACTTTATACAAGGAAATCGACATCACTAATGATATGTCATCAATGTCATTTGTTTGTCACTTTGACGTTTACAAAAGATTCTCTCTCACCTAAAGGTTTATGTCTAAATAAAAATAGAATATTAATGCAACAAAATTAAATTTGATAAAACCCTGTTATACTGTAACATGTCAACACAAATATTGACTTGAATATTAAAGCATTGATTTTAACATTTTCAAATAATTTGAAACAGCTGCCGCTTCGCTAGTTGCTTAATAATATGGCTTTAGTGGCATACGACAACAGTGATTCAAGTGATTACGAAGACGAGGATAATGAGAACGCATCGGCCGTCGTGTTGCTCAACAAAATAGAAAATAAACCAAGTCTAAATGAAAATGCAACAATTGTGTTGCCTATCAAATCAGAAATAAAACCTCACCTCAATCACAATGAAGCAGTCGTCGTGTCGCCTATTAAAATAGAAAGTAAATCAAGTCTAAAACGTGAGTATGCCACTTTACATTCTCATATTTTGTGCCCGAATCTGGCTTCATAAATATTACAATAATTGGTCTGTTGCCACACTATCACTGTTGCTTGCTCTTCATGTTGTAGTAGTCATGTGATTTCATTCTCGTTTATTGACCTATTCTTTATAAATAAAAATACAAAGTTTACTTTTAGTTCCAGAGCCAGTTAACAAACATAACCCTACTAAGCAAGATGAAGAACCACTAGAGAGTGGTCCTAACTTGTTCAATCTGTTGCCACAGCCATCAAAGAAGAAGCGGGCCGTCATAGAGGAAGATGATGAATTCCTCCACAAGAAAGAAGATGCAAGTGCTGCCAAACCCAAGGCTAAGATATCAGTACCTTCATTGAGTGATGTGAGAAGTTTTATTTACTTTAAATAATCAAAGGCAACTAGCTGCAATTCCTTGTGTTTATTATTGAGCACTGATTTAACATGGGTCTTTGCTCAATCAAGAATCACAATATACAGTTTTCATACATTTACTTTTACTTAGAGGTGGTTAATATAGCGCATAGCATTTTATTATAGCGCAATATTTTTTTATAGTTTCTAGCGCCTGCTATGTACGCAGACGCTATCACGCTATGACGCTATGGCGCGCTATGATTTCTAGCACGAATGAACAATCGCGCGCTACGCGATCTGCTGGCGCCGCTATTTCCCCCGCCAAACGCTATAACGCTATTTACGCTATGGCGCCAACGCAGCGCGGCGTTTATAGCATCTAGCACTACGCGCAGTCATCGCGTGCTCGCTGCGCTGTGCTGTCGCGAGGGAATATGCTATCGGTCGGTAAAAGAACACGGCTATCCACTACAAAAGTAGCCCAACTAATGTTTTTAAATGTAAATTTAAAACTTTACATCAATAATGACATAATTATGTATAAAGTTGATTTTTGTACATACAAATCAATGAACTTTGAAATACGCCTATAGATTGATTTACCAATTTTACAAAATTAATTAATACTTTAATGACTTAATTAACATAACAATTTATAGATATATGAAGGAGAGTTCATTGATTATCTTTACTGCTTAATTTAATTTCATCAAAACGTAATAATAAATTATATTCTATGCGGTCTGTCCAATAAACGATGTGTACTGTAATTTAACGTGCTACGAGATCTAGCGTGCTCTGCCGATCGCCCACACGTTTTCCAAGACAGCGCGCTATAACATAGCGTATAAAATAGCGCGCTAGAAATTTATAGTTTATAGTCTGTAGCGTGTTATTCCTATATAGCGGATTTGGACATTACTACTTTTACTGCCTTTTATATTCTGGTGAATCATTTTTCTTTGTTTATGTGTTGTATTTATTTTTCCAGTTCAAAGATGTTGTAACCAGTATTCCAGTTGCTAAACCAAGAGCACCTAGTGGGGTAAGTCATTAATTCATTTATTACATACATTTATCTTCAAATTCTTAATTGCTGATAGAATGTTTAATTATTTCATAATAAATTATATTGAAATAAATAGCTGACCTGGCATAAGAAATTATATTGAAATAAATAGCTGACCTGGCATAAGAAATTATATTGAAATAAATAGCTGACCTGGCAAATGTTGTTTTGCCATATAAATTATTTCTAGGTAATTTCTAGTGTAGTCAAAAAATAACTGACTTATTGTAAGTGTGTAATTGTTGTAATTGTAAATGTTACTACTAAACTTGATGCATAAACAATAATGATGTCTGAAAACTGTGTAGGGAGTGAAAGAAGTCTTATTGTGTGAGAGAAACAGAAGACCAGCTTCGGTCTCATCCCTACTCCATGCTGTTTACTAAGAAGTGACACCGGTATAGTCTGGCATTTTACTTACCAGTAAAAGCGAGGCAAATTAATTATGACTTAGGGGTATGAAAAATAGATAGTAGCCGATTCTCAGACCTACTAAATATGCATATAAAATTTGGTCAAAATCAGTTAAGCCGTTTCGGAGGAGTTAGGTAACTAAAATTGTGACAAGAATTTTATTTATATATAAGATGATATATTTTATTTCAGACTAAATCTGGCTTACTGAGCATGCTGCCACAGCCAAGAAATGGAGTCTCAACTGCCACAACAAGGTCTTTAATTCCTCATGTACTCACAAAGAAACCCGCACCTGTCAAAAAGGTGCCATTACACACAACTAAAAAAAAAACAGCCATCAATCCAAATCCTTCGATCACCGACTATTCAGATGACAGTGACAATGAAGAAGTCCAAAATGATTTCTTCTCAATTAACAAACCAGTAGAAATAATTCCTGATGTGGAAATGCCTTTAGAAATAGAACCAAAGACTACTACTACAAATGTAGCTCCCAAAAAACCAAGAGGTATAGAGTCATACTTTAAAAAGGAAGAGGTCCCCTGTGTGCAGTTGGAGCCTGACTATGATGACAGTAGCAGTATGGCTTGTCAGTCTGAAGCAGGATCTAGCTACAATGAATGTGGCTCTGAAAGTTCCAACAGCAATGAAGTGGTTCTGGATGAAGAAGCTGTAAGTTACTTACCTATTTATAACTTGTGTGAATGTGTTATTTTGGCATAAGAGGATATATCTATCCCAACATAAAAAAAATTAATGGTTTGTCCATGTGTGTGAATTGTTCCTGTCTGGGAAACTTAGTCTAACTTTTCCTTTTCAGATTATGAAACTATGCGGCAGTCGCGGCAAGCGGAAACGCGAGGAAATTCAAATTGTGGATATCAACCAGCAGGATGTGCTTGGTAATGCGCGCGAAATGTTACTCAAAGGTCTGATGGACGACACCACCAAGCGAGTCTCAGCCAGCAAGAAGAAGGGCAATGAACCCACCAGCCAACAGAGGAGAAAGCACCAGATCACATATTTGGCTTATCAGGTAATGTTTTGTTATAATATCATTCAAGTTAAAAATTTTGAGCTATGTTCAATCTGGAAAAACTTTGAATTGAATCATTCTATTTATTGTTATTTTTTTTTGTGTTTCTGTTAACACTTTAATTTTTACAGGCTAAAGCCAATGAAGCCGAGTTGCAGAACCAATGGTCAAACAACAGAATGTCAAAAAGACAAACACAAGCAAAATATGGCTTCTAGCATTATTTACTACAAATTAACATAACTGTAAATATTAATCATTTTTGTAATAAAACTACAACATTGTTAAATTAAAGTGTTTTATTTGTACAAGAACTAATTTCCTAATTAAAACTAAGTAGTTGACCTACAGTCTTCTGGCTTTCCTTGGTCGTGGGGGGTTCCATGAGACATGAGTGTTGTCTGTGATGGACACTATATCTAGGCCACCCATCTGTATTCCTTTGACAGCAGCCTGTAATAGAATAAAGAAAAAATAAGTACATTTCAATTCCAACATAAAATAAGTGATATCACGTCTAATCTTGATAGGAGTCTGCATGATTGAGATGAAAAAAGGGGAAAATAAATCTTACCAATCTACCAGGGCCTATTCCTTGTACTCTGACTCTGACTGTCTTGAAACCTTTGTCAATGGCTCTCTGGAAAACATAAATCAGATCTGTAGTATTCACAATCATTGCAATATAGTTGAAAAACAGAAAGTTTATCAACATAATAAAAATGGTGGACAGACAGATTATAAAACAAAAATCTCAATTTAAATAAAAAGCATAGCAAAGTAATAAAAACTTACCATAGCAATACCAATAGCAGTGGTTTGAGCAGCAATATTGGTTCCTTTCTTGGTATTCTTGAACCCCTCCATACCACAGGATCTAATGATCTTGACAGTGCCAGTAGCATCAGTAAGTGAAAATATAGTGTTGTTGTGAGTCACCCTTACGTTTATTATAGGCAAGTCTTTGTATACATAGCCTCCAAATATAAGATTGTCTGATTCAAGAGTCGGGAATAAGTTTTGTTTCCTAAAACAATGATCAGCAGTCATTAAATAATACAAAAAGACATAAATATGTTTACAGTCTTAAGAAAAAAATATTTAGTTTACTATATATTTACCAACACTCATATAATTAGTTGTACGCCGCAGAAAATCTAAAATTCTAAATAATATGTAATAGGTTATGTTATCAATTTTATCAGGGATATTGGTAGCGAAATCAAAGAATTTTGCGGCATGTTTTGAGATCCAGTAAAAATTAACTTACACTTTGAGAACAGCATCTAAATCTACCACCTTCTCTCCTTGGACACCCTCATCTTCAGCTGGTATTCGTTTGTGGACGAATTTCTCAGTGGCCTGAGGTGCGCTGGTTTGAAATAACCGCGCCACACTCGTCACTGGAACCCGTAAAGTGCTTCTTATAGCACTTAACATATTTCTTATTTGAGTTTAGTTTATTTATTTTGTAAATTTCTTAAATTTGATGAAATTCTAACCTAAAAAAATATGTTTGACAGTTCACCAACCAAACGTCATTTTAGCAGTGACAGCTGCGTTTCGTTATACGACCTAAGTGTCTTAACAAAATTCGTTGCGTTGTATTAGGCGCAGCTATTTGGGTGCAATAAGAATTATAAAAGAGCTTTTCCGATTGAAACCTGTCGTTTATAAATGATCTCACTCGCATACATAAGTACTCAGATTTAGGGTCAGTTTCAGAGATTCGTGATAGATTTTATCCGACCCAAACAATATAACCTGACCGAATCTAAATGTGACACATGATACACTTGAAAATAGAACACGGCTATCTCTTTTATTTATGTGCGTTATATGCTTATCTTGCCTATAAGGGTTATCTAACAGCTGTGAAATTGGAGCTAAATATTTTTGCAAACATATAGTTACTAATGACTAAACTAAAAAGATGTAGCAAAGCCACCGGAAAATAAACAGTTTCCCAGCAGATTGTCTAGTGAAATTATACCTTTAGCCTTAAAGTATCTATTTACACTACAGATAATAAATACTCTTAGGCTTAACGTCCACTTGCGAGCCCGCAGACTCCGTAGAATGCAGATATTAATATAAAACAGAAATAATTTTCACGACGCGGTTTACGCCCAGCTGCAACGGCCTACACGGAATTTCATATAATTATATCTGCCCGCAAAGCGGTGGGCGCGGGAGAAAACTGTCGCGTGACTTCTTACTCTAAGCCTGAAGCCATGCTGTGTTTCCGAAGTCATAGACTCATAGTTGCTCATTCACTGACCACTTACAGATTAATTAATTAAGTTAGGTATTTGCTTGGTTTAACTATAAATAAACACACAAAGCCGTGATAACATAATTTAATAACTTACATTTGCTTAAATAGACACTGAGTTGTTAACATGATTACTTTAAGGGTCTCATATTTTTGTAATACATGATGGACTGTGTGAACCCTCGCAAAGCCGCAGGGACGCGCATGGTCATAAGTTTGAGGTGTCCTGCCTCTGCTATGAAGTTCGCTTTAAGGAGTTCTTTCTCGGCCCACTCTGTAGTGAACTCAATAGGCTCTGGGTGTTCCCCAGGCATCTCCATAGTGATTATGTAGTTAATTATGTGCGAGTACAGCGGCGTTGCCACTAGCCGTAAAAACATATTGTTTTCTAGCAACTCTTTTATTAGATCGTCTTCCATTTCTTGTTGAATGTGCAAGTAATCCTGAAAAAAATACAAAAAATGGGTTTTTAATGATTTCATAAATATGCATTGCGTTTTTTGTTTAAGGAATTAAGGAGGATGGATTTAAGGAGGCGAACTATCGGACTATCTCTTTTCTATGTAAGCACGTTACCTTGTGTATCAGCACTAAATTGACAATATTCTCTTTGGCGCGGTCACATTTGCTAAGTATCATCACCCAAATCGCGTTGAGTACCGACTCCGAAGACACACCTTGGGCTAGCCAGTCAATTTCCTGAAACAGAGTAACAGCCTAGGTTACCATGTTATTATTCACCAGTTTCGACTCAATTCCACTTTAAGTAATAATGTAAAATAATGTTCAAATTTTTATATAGCATTTAACCATGCATTTGGTATACATTTTGTTACCACATAGGTACTACTAACCTTTGTGGTAGTAAATATATTTCTATCAGAGTAGGGAATATCCAATACCGGTTAATATTAAATCAGAGATTGAAATACATAATTGGTTACCTCATCAACGAGCAATGGTCGACTCAGCAGTAACTTGATCAGCACCAAGTTCTCCTTCAGATCGCTGCTGCTGTTCAACAAGGACTTCAGGTACTCGCTGTGGAGGCTCTTTGAATCACTGAAACAAAATGGACAATGTAGTATTGCTTGTAGTGATAAGATTTTTATTTATATGCTTCTTTTTTCAAGTAACATACAATTATCCAAGAGTATCGTACACATATCGGTGAAACACATGAAATTATGATTATGCCGCGTAATCTGCCTTACAACTCACGGGAAAATATGGCAATCAAAATAATATGTTTATAATTAAGTATGCTAAAAGTTACCTGTTTCGTGTCGGAGGCCAGCAGTTTAGCACATCCACTAGGACTTTCTTCTGTTGCCAGGAGTCAGACAGCTGCAAGAATTTAGTGAACGCCTCGCGTCGACCATCTTCGTTCATTAAATAAGACCCTGGAAGGTACGTGAGATGAAAAACAAGAAGCTAAAAA
Organism: Hypena proboscidalis; assembly: GCA_905147285.1. Lineage (NCBI taxonomy): Eukaryota > Metazoa > Arthropoda > Insecta > Lepidoptera > Erebidae > Hypena > Hypena proboscidalis. Next base: position 2,201,132 of record LR990127.1, read on the forward strand.
TGTGTATACATACTACTTATTGTTAAATAATAGGTCATTTTGCTATTATTATTAAAACCGATGTGAGGTGAAGACGTTATTATTGAGAATACGGGTTACTCACGTTATGTTGATGACGATGACGACAAATAGTGATGACGACGAGCCGCACTGTACGTCATCAACAACAGAGCATCTTTAAATTTACGTGAGTAACCCGTATTCTCAATAATGAGGTAATTTTGCTAATTCGTTCGACTTTAAACCGTGTCTCCTGCGATCTAAGAATAACCTAATATCTGAAAAGATATTTTAGACCACCAATCAAAACTATAAGCACTAACTTAGAATTTAGCTTAGCGAATTCGCATCGCAGAATTGCTGCGATGCGATTTTATACTGCACATTCGTGCGCAGTACTCTTGAATATGCGAGTCAGGTGTGGAACCCCCGTTACGACACATATACCTATGATACGGCTAGAAAATATCCAGAAGAAATTCATAAAATATATGTGCTACCGGCTACGACAAAAATATTCCTCGGAGGATTATTTAAAGCTTTGCGCCAAGTTCCACATTCTGCCACTAGCTAAACAACGCGAAGTAGCTGACGTCACGTACTTGGTGAAGTTACTTAGCGGATCGGTTGATAGCCCTGATCTTGTCTCGCGATTGTCAATTAACGTGCCTAGAACGACAGCAAGGAATACCAATCCTATCCATCTCCCCTTGGTGACCACTAATTATCGTCAGAATGCATTTTTATGGCAAGCGAGCAGTAGTACTAACAAACTATGCAAATATTTAGACATTGATATATTTAATACAAAAATTGGACCGGCTAGACGGATACTCAGTCAGGACTTCTTTTCCAAATATTTATAGCGATCTTTGATGTGTTTTTTAGTTTTTAGTGTAATAATTAAGCACTTACTTTTGTACTTTTGTTCTGATGTTCACAAAATTTGTATTTATATTCATAAGTTTATTCGTGAAGATCTATTATTGGCTCTCTGTTACTAATTTACGTTAAGCTATTCAAATTGTTACATGCTGTTGATCTTCCTATAAATAAATAAATAAGAATATTACTAACCAGTCAAATCATTAGCATAGTCCTTATGCTCCGAGTTCCCCCACTCATTGCGGAACAGTTCAGCAGAGAACTCCGCAATCTTCATCATGTCATCACTGTCATGTACCCGCGGCCGTTGGCTCAGAGACAACACACTTATTTGTTTGTGCGGCGGCAGACCGAACACTGTGGCCTTCTGGAGGGTCTTCTCTAGTAAATCTTCTGAGAATTTGATACCGTCTTTGTGGTATTGGGTTAGACGAGAGCAGAACGTTGTTGTGGAGCTGAAAGAGAATGGGGTACATTCACAGATATTGATCTACATAGATAACGCAAGTATCACGATTTGTATTGAAACCAAGCGTGCCAACTTTTTAATACCTATTGTGACGTCACAGCTGAAATTTAGTGACGGGAAATCCAAACCGATTCAAAGACACCGATGCCGCCGATGCCCATACGCCCAGTACGATTCAAACGGCCGTCCGCTATGATTTTCTCTAATAAAAGACGCGCGTGGACTGAAGTTAGCGGCGACCAACCTTGACGCTTGGTCGGGGTTCGGACACGCGAAGTACATACATTTGCGTTATCTATGTAGATCTATATCTGTGGGTACATTAGTGATCTGCAGAAATATTTGAAGAATGACATGAATCTTTATTCACCAGCACTGGGGGCTATTTTGATAAAGTTTGCACTTATATCGTTTATAGTCTGGATTAACTTAGTTAAGTAAGTAAAATACAGTAAATTTTACTATAATTTACTTCATAGAGAACTAGCTGTTGCCCGTATCTTCGTCCGCGAATTTGATTTTTGCATGCTATGTCCTTATATACACTTTTAACACCAAATTTGAGGAGCGGATAGGGAACCTTTGTGCAGAATTTCGTGAAATTTCCTTTAAAATTTACTAACTTTATTAATAAACTTACAACCACTTAAAACACCCCCTTGGGAAGTGATATTTCCAAAAATATATCTTACAGTTCATTTAGGTCATTTTCCTTTGCAATTGACGAACTCCCCATATAAACTTACACCCCCTAATTTACCCCCTTAGAAATAAAACATTATACCATTTTTTAAGTTAGACCTACAGCTACACAACTGTGAAAACCGCACCCAATTCTATACAGTAGTTTTTGCGTGATGCGCGTACCAACATACAGACAGACAGACATACGGACAAAAATTCAGTAGAAATATGTTTCGGCTTATATTGCTTTTATAAAGATCCTCGTATTATTTTTCTTTAAAATCTTCAATGTACAAACATGGCAAATTTACATTGTATGTATAGATAATGGAATAAAACGGAAGTCGGGAAGTAGCAAAAGTAAAACCCTGAGACGGAACACTTGGGTATCCATGAATCTATGTGAAAGAGATCATGGCGCTAAACTTTACTTACTCAGCATCATTGAGCAGATGCTCCACGATATACTGGAACACTCTATGCGCGTCCGCATCGACATGCAGACATTGCAGCAGTGACGTCATCGCCGCGGCCCGCAGCTCTGACGTCAGCAGCAAGGAGCTCACGCACGCCACGATGGTGTCCGTGTCGCCGTGGCTCTTCTCTATGTCACTAATTTAATAAAACCTTTTTATTCTCAAAAATACTTTAAATTCGAATTGAATTGAAAATTTGAATTGAGGACATCTAATGGTAAAAAAATTGGATTTGAAGTATTTTTTTTCGCTCAGAAAAACACCCACAGGATAAGATATTCTTTAACTCTTAACTTCTCGTTCAATGTTATGAATTTTCAACGTCGCCTTATCTGAATAAATCTTGAAAGAATAAAGATAACGGTCTGAACGAGCCATTATGTAAAGAATTATCCCCGTACCCCGTACCAGCTCAGCAACATGAGATGCTGACTGCTAGATGCAAATATCTAAATAACTTCAGAAAATATACATAAACTCTATAAGAACCTATAATATTTGAGGGTTGCCCTCAATTTCTATGGGATTCCATCATCAAATCCTGATTTGGTGGTCATGCAACCATTTCGGAAGTACACTCTCTCAAATGAAAAAAATGAAAATTGAATCCTGTGATAAGTACGAAAGTGTAAAAGCTAGTTTCATATAATTCTCACGGCCATATTAGATTCCGTGGCACGTTGCTGTTGTCGATGAGTGACTGCACGGTGGTGGAGTGATAGTTCTCGAGGAAGCGGGCCCACCGCGTCAACTCTTGTCCCACCGTGGCCCACGACTGCTCGCTGCCAAATGTAAATACAATTTGTTTATTGTTGTTAGTGAATATACAATGGGCTCGCAAGCTAGGCAAGACTGCCCTGTGATGGTTACGATTATAACATGGATTTACAAAATCAGCTAGATTGACATCCTAAAGGTAATCTAGAATAATATAATAAAGCTCAAAGAATCTCTCGAATTAAATAGAAACATATATTATTATTATTATAAGCAGCGATAGCCGAGTGGAAGACCGTAGGACTGCGAAGTCAAAAGTCTCGGAATCGAACCCACGGCACACACCTATAAATCGTTAAGATTCGTCTTTTCGCTGATATTTGTGTATTTATCATATAAATTATCGCTCGCTAACGGTGAAGGAAAACATCGTAAGGAAACCTGCATGCCTGAGAGTTCCTAAAAAGTACTCGAGGTCATGTGAAGTCTACCAATCACAAGTGCGGATTGCCAACGTGTTGGACTATGGTCTAACCATTCTCATCATGAGAAGAGGCCCGAGCTCAGCAGTGGGACATGTATTAGGTACAGAGCTGCTATTATTATACATTTATAAAACATGCAGGGTGTTACTACATCTTCATGGATCGACGTCAATCGACGCTCGATATAATGTAGATGTAATAACATCCTAGAATGGCACAATACTATGTAGGGATGTTACCGTGGCTGTTTGCTTCTATGGCGTCAGGTAATAGAACTAAACATTCGTTTTACATACTTCTTGTTGAACTTGAAGTCGTTCTCTTGTTCCTGTTGGCAATAGTCTACGGCTTGCATTATCATAAGGTTGCGGGTACCCGCCGGCACTCTGTGGGCAAATAATACAATAATATCGCCCGTTAAAGCTAACATTTAAATGTAGAAGAGAATTTATACACAAAATATAATATATACAGGGTGTATTTTTGAAACGGGGCAGTAAGGGCAAGTACCTTAACCGTTGCAGTTACAGCAAAACGTTCTTAAAAGACCTTCCCTAACTTTTTGGGACATTTTGAACTGCATTCACAGATTTTGTAAAAAACTTACAGTTAGCAAAAAAAAATGCAAAAAGTTCAATTTTTTTTTTATGCCAATCGATTCTATTTCATGTGGGGATCAAAAAACTCTATGGGACCATTTTAGCTTTCAGTACTAGAAAAGACAGAAATCGCCAAAAACGTTTCCCATACATTTCGGCAACAGAAACGAATTTCTACGATGGTCTAACTTTTTGTTATGGCCTGGAAGTGGGTAGAATTGACTGTAAAGTAAATAAAAAGAATTTTTACCCTCAAATTTCGAATTTGATTCGAAAATCTGTGTGTTATACTTAGTTTCAGCTGAAAAACTTCGTATGAGTTATTAAATAAGGATTTTCGCTAAAATGTCTTCTAATCGTGAAAAAATTGACTTATTAGAAGCGTATTTTGAAAGAACCCTGCAATTCCAGGTTTTTCAAAAGATTTGTAATAACCTTTCTTGTTGGCATATGCCGCAACGGATACTTATTGCGGTACCACACTAATGCAGCTCCCGCATTTCGATTATTGACAAAATACGATTAGAAGACATTTTAGCGAAAATCCTTAATTAATAACTCATACGAAGTTTCTCAGCTGAAACTAAGTATAACACACAGATTTTCGAATCAAATTCGAAATTTGAGGGTAAAAATTCTTTTTATTTACTTTACAGTCAATTCTACCCACTTCCAGGCCATAACAAAAAGTTAGACCATCGTAGAAATTCGTTTCTGTTGCCGAAATGTATGGGAAACGTTTTTGGCGATTTCTGTCTTTTCTAGTACTGAAAGCTAAAATGGTCCCATAGAGTTTTTTGATCCCTCCCTGATTGATTTACATAAGCTCGAAAAGTATGGTATTCGGGGAATAGCATTAGATTGGGTCAAGAGCTATCTTGAAAATCGCTATCAATCTGTAGAAATTCGTAGTATGTCTGAGAAACATAACTTATCAGTAAGATCAGATTTTAAATTATTAAATAATTCAGGTGTTCCTCAGGGCAGCATCCTTGGCCCACTCATGTTCCTATTATATATTAATGATTTACCTAATGTGACTATACACAAATGTGTACTATATGCTGATGACACTACTCTTATTATCGAAGATAAAAATAAAAAAGATCTAGAGCAGAAAATAAATATGGCATTGAATAATATCATTAATTGGTTGGATAGCAACTACCTAAGTGTTAATATGAACAAAACAAAAATGATTCAATTCCAGACTTACAATAGCAAACCTATAAAATTAGATATAAAATACAAAGATAGCATAGTTGAAGAGATAGATGCAACAAAGTTTCTAGGCGTTATTATCGACAAACACTGTAATTGGAAATTGCATATAGAAAAACTTTGTTCGGGATTAGATAGATTTGTTTTCGCTCTATATCGTCTTAAACAAGTATCTTCCGTAAGGTCTGCTCTTAGTGCTTACCACGGTTATGTGTCATCCAAACTACGATATGCTCTCATCATATGGGGTAATTCTGTGGAAGCAGATAAAGCATTCCTTGTGCAAAAAAAGTGCCTACGAGCATTAATTGGAATACAACAAACAGATAGCTGTAAGGAATATTTTAAAAAATATAATATCCTACCATTACCTAGTCTATACATTTATGAAATTTGCATTTTTGTTCGTAAAAATCTACATCTTTTCTGTAAACATAATGATGCTGTGAGCAGGCCAGGTAGACACACTCACAAACTATTAATACCCAAGCAGAGGGTTAATGTCTTCAGCAAAAATGTATACTGCATGGCGATACATGTTTATAATAAGTTACCTAATAATTTTAAGGAAATTGAAAGTATCTTTATTTTTAAGCAAAAGTTATTTAGTTTATTATTAGAAAAATGTTACTATAGTATTAAGGATTTTTTAGAAGATAAGAAACTATGACAGCATGTACATAAACATTAAATTATAAATTAAAAATTTGTACGCCAATTAATGGCAGAATATGGCTAGCACGCATAATGTTAACATGATCTCTGTATACCCATATTCAGACAAATAAACGTATTTCATTTCATTTCATTTCATTTCATTTCATTTCCCCACATGAAATAGAATCGATTGGCATAAAAAAAAAAATTGAACTTTTTGCATTTTTTTTGCTAACTGTAAGTTTTTTACAAAATCTGTGAATGCAGTTCAAAATGTCCCAAAAAGTTAGGGAAGTTCTTTTAAGAACGTTTTGCTGTAACTGCAACGGTTAAGGTACTTGCCCTTACTGCCCCGTTTCAAAAATACACCCTGTATAGTTCGTTCGCGTTAAGAATGCAGTGAATACAATAAAGATAAATAAAGATAAATTTGGATTTTTTACATTAGATAGAACGCCAGAAGCAATTACACTATCCAATGGTCCCAATGACAAGGCCAAATACACACATTCACTCACTCAAGCACACCCAGTCTCAGAACAAATATTTGCGAATTACACAAAGATTTGTCCCATGTGGGGACCGAACCCACAACACCAGTGCAGTGGATAACAAAAAAAAATTAAAAAAAAAAAAACAAATAAATAATAATAAAAAAAATAAATAATAATAATAAATTTTCATTGCAATGCAAACAAATGACAGGAGACAGGCGTTACGTTCGAAGCAATGCCTTCAACTGGTTAGTGTGAACTTGACCTTGTAATTTGAAAAGATTTGAATGGTTGAGGGGGAGGGGGTTTGGCCGGTGGACAATGATGACTCACTGCATTCTTGACGCGAACGAACTATAACTGTGATTCAATTCTGTTTACAAAAAATCGGCTAAATTTATTGTTATGTTGTGAAACATTTATTTTCGTTATTGTCAATGACCTTTAAAATTAAGAGGTATACGTCAGTCATCAGTAAGTAGGTCAGTATGTTTGCTTTTTTTTTGGATGGTTATTTTTCCTTATAAAAATATTTAAAAGACTACGGACCGTTCGATAGCTTCGTCGCTGAAGCAGGTGTTAGCCACGAAAAGAACGAGGTCGTCCTTGCACAGCTTGTTAAAGTAACTGGAGCATTGCCGGTATTGCTGCATCCACTTCTTGATGCTGGCGTTCGCTGGCACCTATTAAACAAAAATTTAAATAAGTTATGAAATCTACATTAATATACATTGACTTCTGAAATGCTGATATCCCGCTAGGCGGAGCTTCAGTATTTGCGCGCACCTGAAAATTATAAAATTAATTACGGCTAATAGCTGTGCGGTTGTGTGGGTGCGGTTACACTTAGTTCTATTCGAAAGGAACTAGGTACAGCCAATCACATGCGGTTACACCTAGATGTATTCTACTTACCATGGGTTAGAACTAGGTTTGACCTCCATTATAGTGGTTAGAACTAAATGCGACCAAAATTTGGTCGCGATGTCTCTGGAGCCGCGAGCGGAGCCTTGTCACTATCAAACGAACAATATGGACCACTGGTTCAGATCCGGTTCGAAGGACCATTAACTGTTATGGAAACTCACATACCCATAACTGGTGTAGTCAGTCTTCGCTAGGACGTAGAAGATTTTGTCATGCATATCTAATTGTTTTGCCCTCTGTACGTTTGATGACAAGGATAATAAAGTACTTACACTAAAGAAATACTTGGTCAGCCATTTAGTGTACACAGTGTTGACGGAGACGGGTATCTTGAAGGCAGGCGGCAAACTGCGAAGGAACTTCGTGACGATGCCCACGTTCTCTGGCTTTATGACGTCTAAGATGTGCGACAAGAACTGATCGGCTGATGGCTGCTCCAGGAGGAGTTTGTAATCCAACTCTACAGATAAAATGGTTAAGATGTATTTAATTTCTTGGTAACTAAAATGGAGTTCCAATAAAAACAAATATACACGCTCACATAGTCGAATAGAATTTTTTTTGCAATGTGATTGAGTAGGTATAAACCCGAAACAAACAGCTAGTTTCACCAGTTCTGAATAAGTCCCAGGTAGCCTATTCGGTTTTTTTTTGACACATGAAATTTGCATAGAAATGCATACAATTATTCGTAAACCTTATCAAGAGTGGTAAATGTGTAGGCAGGAAAAATAAAAAAAATATATAAAAGAAGTATTTCTTTTCTATCTATTTGTATCTTATTTCAAGAAACGACTCCCGCACTAAGAATAACTTCTGTGTCGCGGAGGTGTTCACAAACATACATTTCACACATACAGATCACACCCAAATGATAAATTAAAAGAAAAGATAATTATAATTATATAGATCGCGTAAAGGAGGATGCCATAACAAATGATAAGCTGACAGGGACTGTTAGGGAAAAGATGGAAAAGGAAAACGTTTGGCCGAATCTTAAGTATTTTTTAATACAGGTAAGCAGAAGTTAAGGATGTACCTTGAGAAGCAGCTTTAGCTTTCTTGAGCAGTTTGATGTGTTCAGCAGGAGTGAGCGCGGCGATGGCTTGTTTCTCGTCTATGCTCTTCAACAAACTGAAGTAGTTGATCAGAGCGTTGTGCTCCGACCCGGTCAGAGCCGGCCATAGCGTCTCGCGTATTCTGTCAACAATAATAGTGGGTAAGATAAACGACAGAAAAAAATAATAAACTAAAATAATTGATTTACTCCTTTAAAGGCATAGACGTAAAGCAAGTGAATCTTTGGTCTGCGCTCTATAAGTGCTCGAAAATGCTTAATGCCATATAATTCAGTGCAACCTAAATTCATCATTGAAGAATTGCCAATAAGTAATTTAAAGGAAATGGGTCCTGCCCTCCAATAAGTACATCTGATACGTCATTGGATAGGATTTTTTATGCTGAAGAAATGTTAATATGACACCAAGTTCCAAATGTTAATCCGTTTTGAGCTATACGTCTCAAAACTAGGAACTGCTGCCCGCCTTAAACCTTACTACACTATAGGTAAAACATGCAACATGACTTATCTAAATGCAAACAGTAATTTCAGAGATCAGCGAGTTTAAACAAATAAATCCCAAGAGTCAATTATATTAGTACTGATCTTTGTTTAACATTATAATCATCAATAATTTAAAAAATATCCAATAGCTACATGTGATACATCGTTGGATAGCTATTATTCAGCTAAACAAAAGTTACAATGGTACCAATTTTAAATGGTAGTCTGTTCAAAGATATTGTTTTAAATGATATGCTGAAACTGTGATGTTTGATAAAGAATACTAGTGAACTGACTAACGTTTCGAATTAAGTTATATAGTAACTTTTGTTTTGCTAAAAAAATATCAAGTAAAGATATATTTCATGTAGCTATTGGAGATTGTTGAACTGAGATCTGTACGCGTTAATCTTTAAATTAATTTAGGTAGTCAACATCTGAAATCCTTAATATAAAAGCGAAGGTGCCGAGTCTATCGAAGGTAAGAAATAGCGAATTTATTTATGGCAAAGTGTGTGTAAATCATAGTATCTAGTACACATACTGTACGTGCGCGCTGGCAGCCTGGCTGGCGGGGATGGCGGGCGGCGCGCACGGCATGGCGGGCGGCGCGGCGTGCAGCGCGGCCCGCGCGTGCTGCAGCCACGCGCCCAGCGGCGGCAGCGCGTACCGCCGCGCCAGCGACAGCGCGCGCGCCACGTGCTCCGGCTCCAGCGATCTGCGTTACCCACACTCTTATCCAAACATGTACAACCAACATTTTGTATCTATTTACATGCAAGACATCTACACTTGTACACCTTGTAAAATAACGTAACAATAACTTAATTGTACTACTTAAACTAAAATAATGTGTATACATACGTGTATGCAAAACTATACATATTATACAGTTTTAATATGGATTCATCTGACACATACATACTTAAATAAATACATTCAGACCGACATAAAACATATACTAATAATTTTAAATAATATACACTCGGCGCCAAAAAAATCGCACCTCCCTGAAAATAAGTTACAAAGCCTAATAATTTGCAAAACAGTATGTTTACCCCAAACAATGGTATATTAATTGAAAGTACATTTAATTAGCTTTTATTAAACAACAACTTAATGAATAAATTCCTTAAACTGCCGCATGTACTGCATGTAGAAGAAAATGATATCCAAACACTCGTTACATAGACCACAACTTGCCGCACTTTCATGGGCTATAAAAAAGGCAGTAAGCACAAAATTCAAAATTCAAAATTCAAAATTCAAATCATTTATTTTCATAGGCCCCAGGAGGCGCTTGAACACGTCAAAACATTACAAAAAATGATATAAAAGTAAATAATAAATAATACTAAATTATACTAATTACAATGATTTGAATAACCGGGGCTCAGATTAATTTTAATCAAACTGTTTAGAATCGAATTAAAATCAATCTAAGTACCAGCTCCGATGGGTATTGCATTATGAGAAGAGCTGGTGAGAAACTCATGTGCACCATCTTTTAAAATGAAAAATATAACAATATAAAAGTACATAAAAAAATCACATAAGAAGAGCAATTCATTTCCAAATACTATTATCATTTATGTAGTCTGAAATACTATAGTAAGCTTTTTGACATAATTTAGTTTTAACATATTTTTTAAATTTACCTATCGATAATTCTATTGCGTCTAAAGGAAGTTTATTGTAAAAGCGTATACATTGACCTGGAAACGAGTTAGAGATTTTATGGAGCCTAGTAGTGGGCACAGCGAGTTTGTTTTTGTTCCTTAGATTTAATTTATGGAGATCACTATTTTTCTTAAATTTCGTTTGGTTTTTGTGAACGTACATTAAATTTTCGTAAATGTATTGAGAATGTAACGTCATAATATGTATCTCTTTAAATTTATTTCTTAGTGTCTCCTTGGGACTCATCATATAGATAGCTCGAATAGCTCGTTTCTGGAGCACAAATATTGAATCTATATCCGCGGCACTACCCCAAAGCAATAAACCATATGACATTATACTGTGAAAATAGCTAAAATAAACTAAACGCGCAATGTCAACATCGGTCAGTTGACGAATTGTTTTTACGGCGTAAGCTGCTGAGCTGAGTCTACCAGACAACGTTTCTATATGTGGGCCCCATTGTAATTTAGAGTCTAATGTTATACCAAGAAAGACAACCTTATTGACCATTTCCAATTCCTCATTGTCCATCACCACACTAGTTTTGACTTGCTTAACATTTTTTGTAAAAAATCTAATATATTTTGTTTTACTACCATTTAAAAGCAAGTTATTAGCACTAAACCAGTTCACTATCTTTGATAAAGCATTGTTTACATCGTCAATTACTGATTGTTGTCTTTTATTACTACACAACTACAAAATAAATACCACTGCCGATCAAGCCGCTCAAGTGATAGCACTACTGAAAACAGGGATGCGACAGTGTGATGTAGCTCGACAACTGAACATGTATGTAATAAAAATGTTTGGTCTATCCATTTCTTTATTTTAAATTTTAAAGTATCTCTATTTGTTTCTTCGCTTTCACGGCTACACGGCGAAACTTAGTAAAATCAATATTAGTAAAATTGGTAAAAAATCCATAGGAGGTTCGAAACGTTCGTTTTATCTGATTTCAACTGCCGATACATCCGCTATAACAAACTTTTAAGAGAACGAAGTCGCGGGAAATAGCTATAATTATAAATAGATATTTAGACTAGATAATCTATATAAGTCTAGATAAGACACAGATAACGAAACGAAATTTCGCCACCCCACACATCGCCGAAATAGCTCAGTTGGGAGAGCGTTAGACTGAAGATCTAAAGGTCCCCGGTTCAATCCCGGGTTTCGGCAATGAATCTTTTTAGTGTTCTATTTCATTTAAGTTCAACATTATATTTTTTTCGATATTTAATACAATACCTGGCTATTCTATAAATGATCTCCGTGCGATAGTCCTCGTCGGCATTGAACAGTAGTCCGTTGACGGTGTACCCGAGCGAGCGCAGTGAGTCTACCTCTCCCATGCCGGTGAGACGCTCGATGCATTGACGAATCATCTCTAATTGCTCCGCGGATGCGTTCTTTTGCTTCAATGTTGTTCGGGCCATCTGTAAAGGGAATTGTTCGATTAAAATGTTATAACAACTCAAAAACTACAGTACCTCAATTTATGCCATAAATACAATAACTGACAAAAGTGTGAATTCGTTAAATGTACGGTGCGAATCGATTCGTAAGTTCGGTGCAGGCTGATGCCGCGTCTATGCCGCTTGTAAATGCCAGCACCCAAAATGTAGTAAGCGGGCACCGCCGGTTCTGCACCCCATAGAAGTGATAGGGCGCAGAACCAGCGGTGCCCGCTAGTACATCGCGCCTTGGGTTTCTGCGATGTGTTGCGCATCGCATTTTTCGGTTAAAATGGGGCGCTCTGTGCCATATTTTTCGTCTATCAAGCAACCCACGCTTTTTCACAATAATACTAGTATTTTTTGTTCATTACCATTTTCAGCTTATATTAGGAATTATATTTTTCACTTTTTAGTTAGAAGTACTTTAAAAGCGTGTTTTTTAGTTTTTTTTAAACTATTATTTATTTTTTACTTTTTAGTTTGGTTTATTTATAAGAGCGTTTTTTTTTATTTATTTTTTTTATTTATTTTTTTTTATTTTTTTTTTTCGAATTATTGCATTGTCATCGATCTTTGACAGGTGTGCAAAATTTGAATGAAATCTGTCCGTTTAAAGTGGGTCAAAATCGAGTCCAAAGGAGTCGGTTACATACATACATTCATACATAACATACATACATACATACATGCATACATACATACATACATGCAGGTGAAGCTAATATAAGCGTGTTAAAAAGACGATAATTGATCAGTTAACAAGCGGGATGAAAAATGATTAAATTACTAAAATGGCTATAAAAAAATAAGGGTTGGTGATAAAAGGGTAAAAATTTAGGGTTGTATATATTTTTTATTGCCACATTATAGAAAAATAAAAACAAAAAATTTTGTCCAAAAACTCAAAAAAAAATGTTAAGGGTACAACCATAGAAATCTTAATAACTAGTCAATAGAAATGCTATCGACTATCTTTTAACACTGGGACGCATGTCGCCGGTTTTCAAATACCACTTTTTGTATTCCTGCAAACAAAATTATTCTTTTTGGCGATGACATTAAGACGACAATTCCTCAACTCGCACTGTTGTTCGATTAGACAAATGCGCTTGTATTCCTGCAAACAAAATTATTCTTTTTGCGATGACATTAAGACGACAATTCCTCAACTCGCACTTGTGTTTGACTTGACAGATGCGCGGCGACAAGGTCACGCGTCTTTGACATTTCTATTGCCTTATTATTAAGATTTCTATGGGTACAACCCTTATCACTTAGTGGTATGAAAAATAGATAGTACCCGATTCTCAGACCTACTGAATATGCAAATAAAATTTGGTAAAAATCAGTAAAGCCGTTTCGGAGGAGTAATGTAACTAAAATTGTGACACGAGAATTTTATATAATAATATGTATATAATAAAATTATTCTGCATTAAAAAAAAAATAAGAATAATTATCTGCATCCATTCTTTATAGTTATATGGTCGTTGCGCGATCGGCCATGCCTTTAACTTATTTTGAAATATTTTTTCTGTTTTGGCTAAACGTGTCGAGCTGTGTAGCAATAAAGAGCACTGACCACGGAAGGTTTGGTGAGGTAGACGTTGTCGCGCAGCTCGGCGGCGTTGCACTTGATGAGCGTGGCGTACAGCGCGCAGCTCACGGCGGCGTCGCTGTGCTGCGCGGCCGCCACGCGCCGCAGCGCAGCGCTGTCTTGTGTGCAGCGGAGCAGGCACGCCACGCTCAGCGCCGTGTCTTTGTAGAGGATCTCTTCTGCGCATTTTTGGACCACTGAAACAGGCATAATATAATTTATCTACACCCATGCTATAAATCCTCTATAATCGTTCTTGAAACAGTTAGCTTATTGCCAACATTAAAACAGCCAGTGTCATAATAACCATTATAACACCCAAACGGGTGTACTAATGTTGTACTGAAATTCATTATGCAACTCCTTTTTTACTCATCGAACAGCCACATTCTCATGGCATCTTTATGAATTTCAAAAAAAGAACATGTCATGCACGCGCGTTTCACTACCACAGCGCCGTAATTTAAATAAAAACTTATTCGAATTTTTGAATTGACGTCGTATCCCGCCATTTTTGTTCAATAATAGTATTGAAAAAAAATTATTATTACAATAAATAATTATATTATTACCTATACATAGTTTGTTTGTATTAGATACTCACTAATTAAACTTTCCATGAATTTACATAGAGTTCTTACAACACTGTACAATACCCTATGGTTTCAGAACATTTATAGAGGATTCATATCACGGGTGTAGATAAAGTCTTGTATGCAAATGTTATAATTAGGTATTAAAACACTCATGTGATACTATTATCACACTCGGCTTCGCCTCGTGTGATAAACCCACACTCGTGTTTTAATACCCCTCATTATAGAACAGTTGCATAAATAACTAATAGTTATATTTATAATATAGCATAGGCGTCTGCCCACATTAGCAACCCAGAAGGGTATGACAACCCACATTTCTTCAGTTACATTTTGTAACAGACGGCCCCTATTCTAAATTTCGTGCTGCTGCAGCGAATTATCTGTGTGTGGAAAATAACTCTGTCTGTCTGTCTGTCTGTTTGTTAAGGTTCACGGCTAAACTACTGAAGCAAACTTGATGAAAATTGGTATGGTAATAGTTGCAGACGTATCATGCAGGCAGAGGCTAGATTTGAAACATCACACCTATATTACCCAGAAGGGTGTGGCAGAGGTGAACCACACTTCACCTGTTATGTTTAGGTTCCATGGGATAGGGGTGAGCCTATCGCCATCCACCGGGTCAACTCCGTGCTGCAATTGTGAATTTCCTAACGGAAAGTTCACAAATAAGTATTTCTTATAATAGGCAGCTTTCTTAATTCTTATAATAAGGCCTTTTAAGAGAAAGGCTACTTTCTATCGACATACCTTCCTTAATAAAAAAAAACAAGAGGCAATAATTAGTACCTTCAGTTTCCAATTCACTCGTAGTCCCATTCTCCAAGCAGTTCTGTATGTAGAACCACTTGAGCACGTTGTGTCCCACGGCGCTGTGCCCGAAGGCGTCGGGGATGGAGAAGCGATCGTACGCGTAGTAGGCGCCGGACACGCCGTGCTCGTGGTACAGCGTGCGGTAGAACTCCTGGCAGTGCACGGTGCGCTCCATCGGCTCCGTTGCCGATGAGGTGTTGTCACTGTAAAAAAAAAAGATAAAATAGGTTTATAAATTAGATCTGTACTAAGATTTAGATTGAAAGACTTAGATTGATTTTGAACAGTTGTATTAAAATAATCTAATTAGGGTAGGTTATTCAAATAACTGTAATAAGTATAATTTAGTTTTACTTTTACTTTATTTTTATATTATTGATTGTAATGTTTTGACGTGTTAAAGCCCCTTCGGGGGCCACTGAAAATAAATTATTTGAATCTTGAATTTTGAATCTGAGCTCTTCGTGAAAAATCCGACGAATCGTTATTAAAGTTAATTGTCTAAGGGATATTTTATATTGCATATCAAATAAATAATCGCCTATCAATACATACTCATCATTTATATTCTTTTTTACATCAAATAACTTACTTCACTACAGATAAACTAAATGTTTAACAAAACTCAAACTGCAGATAATTCGAAATTACACATCAATATGACATTCCTTTTTTCCTCATAATGCAATACAGTTAAATTTATTTTTGTACAAAAATACTACATGCATAGCATAAATACTGAATGCACATCAAATTTACCATATTTCATAGCAAAATAACTATCCCAGTCGCATATTAACCAGTAAGTACAACAAAATCTGTTCATCATATTTGTCTTAATTTTTAAGAAGCCATGCTCGGCAAATTTAATGATTATTATAACAAAAAAAATCTTTTACATTGCATTATTTCTAAAAGCAGAACAACTTAACTGAAAAACATTAAAAAAGTTATGGCATAGGTCAATTATGGGTAAAGTAGTAGGTTAGGTTAGGTTAGAAGTTAGAACTGCGACCATAACATATGCTAGAATCAATCTGTGTGATACTCCGACCCCTTTTTAAATCCACCCACTAAATAAAATAATATTATACTACCTACCAATTTCTTATTATCATAGATCGTAACAGACGACAGTACGTGGCGCCACCTGCAGAAGCTAAAAATGTGCCTATTGGGCAAAAAAGGAAGCGTGGACGCCCCGCGAAAGCAAGACCCGCTTTAATAATTCAATAAATTACAATTTTGTATCTAATTTTATATTTTTTTTGCTGATCTCATTATGTGATAATTAATAAATAATAAGATGACTGTGACTAATAAAATGTTGTTTGATTTAGAAAAACTGCTGTAAATATTATAAAAATAGATGCTATATTTAAAAGAAAAAGAGTTAACATGTATAATGTGCATTAAGATTATTAGCTGTGCATTGATAAAAAAGCTTTTGCTTTAGGAAAAATTGCTGTGCGCTGTGAAAATAAATTGTAGTGTGTTTAGTGATATTTTGAGTTGAATATTTTGTTGTGCAATCAGTAATTTTGATGGGAATTCGGTATTAAATTGCATAGAAAAAGGATATTTTATGATTTGCGTTTAAATACTACCCATTGTCTAATATCATGTTAAATAGATAGTAGTAGCAATAGTTCAATGCAATAACTGTACCAGGTTGGGCGCCAACAAAGAATAACTAGATGCTGAAAATAACATTACGGCAACATTGAAATTGCTTATACCTTTTATTTTCATTTTGACAGATTGCCGAGCGCTGGAATGTATCAGTAACTGACCACGTTTTTAATAAAACAAAAAACTAAAAATAATAATAACAATCATTAATAATCGTATATGTATAGTAATACCAAAAATTATATTAATCACTTGACGTTTTTCGGTTTTTGGTAAACGATTTTTATTTCTAGTTAACGTATTTAAACTAACATGAAAATTTTCACTTTATATTTTGACATTTTTGCTTTTTAATTTTATAGAGGCGGCAATTGTATTTTCTGCCCGAGTAGTTAACATTTGAAACAAAACACAAAACAATTAAGTTCACAGTACATCTATAGGAGATCGTGTGTATTTGCGGCAATCTAATTCATCGATTGTAATAATTTATAGTTTGGTGGACATTAATTTTTAATACGTTTTATTTTAAATCGCAGTTTCAAAATGTTAAAATTCACGTTCATTTTGAATGAACCTAATAAATCCATGATAACTTAGAAAATCACCAAAATATGGTAATTGCAGTACATGGGTCCATTTCCAAAAATATGAATTAAATGACTTTAAGAAATATCGATATCAGTATCAGTATTTGTAACGCAATAGTTATCACTATCCGTCTGTCATCTGTATCTGTCAATAAGATAATAAATGTTTGGAATGACTAAAGATGATATATTAAAGACATCTGAGTATTCAAATATTCTATAGCTAATAAAAAAAACCAGGTAAACGCAAAAAAACCTTAGAGAGAATTTGTTTTGGAATGTATCGAGTAGATAGTTGAAGAGCGGTATTTTCTTCTCCGCTTGCGATGGAGCTACCAAGTCTTTTTTTTCTATTATAGGCTGAAACAAAAATATACATATTATAATAGATTATTAGATTTATTTGAAACTGTAACATAATAAGATTTAAAAAAAGCATTCTAGTTAGTTATTAGAAATGATATAAAGTTCATACCGTGGTAATAGCGTCAGCAAATTCGTCATCAGTGGACGGCCATCTCTCTGTGAGGTGACTGCTCTCTTTCAAAGTCACACCCATTTGCTGCAAGCCTTCCAATTCCAAACCTAGCCTGTGAATATTATTATAACAAACTGTAATAAATTATAATGCTGTAGGTTAAGTTATAGTTGTTTATTAATACATCGCTGGTTCGTTATCCGGCTCGAAGGACCAAGTCAATATCCGGTTTTAAGCAATAGCATGTTATATTTGTACGCCAACGATGGCAAGACATAGCGATCCATTATGTTATAATTATAATAATATGTGGCAATTTACCGCCCAGGAAAACCAAACCAACTAAAACATGCTATAATTATTTAAAACAACATCTGTATTAGGTATACCTATGATCTACAAACAAATGATTTAGAATTTGTAATTTTACCCTAAGTATTCAGTTACCTAGCCTTCAGTATTCCCTCGATGTCGGCCGGCTCGCAGTAGGTGGCGGCGGCGGCGTAGAAGTCCCGGCGCGTGTGGCGGTCGGCGTGCGCATGCGCGGTGCGCGCCACGCCGGCCAGCAGCGCGGCGCCGCGCGCGTAGCGCAGCGCGTGCAGGCGCCGCGCCGCCTCGGCCGCCGCCGCGCCGCCCGCCAAGCCCGCGCGCTGAGCGTACGCGCCCACCGTCGTCAGGACTTGGCCCTCCCTGTGGACCAATCGAATCAGTACCTAATACGACTAAGAGCTTGTCCGGAAAGGGCGAATTCGCCGCGAAACGTTTCGCGCGAAATCATTCGCGCGTTAGTGAGATACTAGACACCAATACATCGTGTCCACAAGCATCGCGCGAATTCAAAATACGCGCGTAAATCGCGTGCACTACGCTAGACTCTCGACACGCGCTTGATCCGCGCGTAGTGCGCGCGAGTCGAGGTACTAGAGACGCCTTGTTGCGTCCAGTTAACGCGCGAACTCCAGAGCGAGTGCACGTATCGAGGGAAATGGAGCGCCAAAATTTTGACACGGAATTGTTAATAGACGAAATAGAAAAAGACCGCCGATATGGGATTTGGAATCACCCGATTATGCCAACAGGATTTTAAAACGTAGGTCCACTCCATGTTTCGTACTGAATTCCTCCAAAACTGTTCGCGCGTTGGTACGCACCTTGTGGACGCAACAGTCGCGCGTGATACGCGCGAGAGGATCGCGGCGAATTCGCCTTTTCTGGACAAGCTCTGAAAGTCGTAACATGACATTTCATGAATTTATTTGGAAGTGAACGAGGAGTCGCCGTTGCATACGGAGTCTTCTTTGTGGTTGGTCTGTGTGAAGGTGATATGGCTTATATGTTTTTAAGTAAACAGAAACGTTTTTACCTAGAATGTTCGTCCTCGCCGGCTACTCTAAGCAGTGTAGCCAGCTTCAGCAGCTTGTGACTAGCCAGATACGCGTTAGGATCGTTCTTCAAGCAATCTTCTATTAACTTCATCTTATCTTCACACAGACGAACTACGAAACAATGTTAATTTAATAAGATAGTACAAATTTAAAATACATGAAATTATTGATAAATTAATTAATAAACAATAAATACCCTGGATAGGAAGTATGGGTAACCCAAAGGCAGCCAATATTTGTAAGGCAAATATCAAGTCTAATTCCAGTTGAATCTCCCGATTACCATCCTTTATCAATATAAGACAACATCTGAAAAAAGTACAAGTAGTTAATAAGAGTTTAGCCATGGATCAACCAAAGAATAGATAGCCTTTAACTTAAAATTATAAAATTAAAATATAATTTGACATTTGTTCGAAAAACAACACTCTGCGCGCGCAACCAACGCTACCCATAAGTAAGAGCGACTTCTCGCGGATGATTTTTTAGTAATCATTATTATTACATTCTTCTGTTAAGTTAGAGAAATTATAAAAGTACATACTTGGCTAACTCCAAAGCAGAATCATTCAAAGAGCTGGCCGAGTTGAAGTACTCCTTAGCAGCTTCGGACACGATCTCAATGCTCTTGTTGTAAGCAACCAGCTGTGAGTTACGCTGTCTACCCTCCAGGCTACATGTTATTACTTCTGCGGCCAGCTTGATGGTGGCCGAGTCACCTGATGTTAGCAGAGATGACGCGTATATCTGTGGAGACAAGACATTTTATACAGCAAGACAACATGATATAATCTAAAATAATTTAAACTAAATTCAAAATGCAAAATTTCATATAATCATATAAAGCAGTAACATTATTTTGTTTACAGTCTATATTAGTACATATAAAAGTGGTGCCCACTTATCACTTTCACACTTCCCCTTAGCACATCTTGACACTTCTGGTACAACTTCAGACACCAGTCTCAAATAATTTATTATTATTATCTCGACTTGATTATGACGAAGTTATGAAAAAAGAAACGTTGTCAAAGATATTTACATTTCTATATCAATAACTATGTCTATGTCACAGTCGAATGGCAAACCGTGACATAGAATAAGAACTAAGAACTAAGAGCATAGACACCGCGTTAAAAATGTAAGTCAAAAACAAGCTGCTTCTTTCTAACTTATGGTTCTTTTAATGTGACAAAAAGGTATACTATATTCAGACGTTTGGCAATTGCGAAGGTTGTTCGTAAATGTCATCAATTATATGTCATTGCGCTTCGGCCGTCAAGGAAACCGAAGTTTCGTAACCGGTTTCCATGAAGGCTTTTTTTATACGTCTACGTAACTAGTTTCCATGAAGGCTTTTTTTATACTGCTATGTAACTGGTTTCCATGAAGGCTTTTTTCATACTGCTACGTAACTGTCACGGTGTGCCGGAATAGCACGATTGTCGATTACCACCAGAATTTATTGCGACTGGTATTGATTAGGTGATGCTTATATGTATTATCTATGGGTGATGCGTAGGAAGCCCGTCGGTGAAATAAATAATAATAATAATTTACTGTGAAGATATAAATAAATTTAATACATATTTTAGAAGCCACTGGGGCTTAACAATACCGACTTTGAGAAAACTTGTTGCTGTAACAAGGAACAGATCAGAACAACCAACAACTTGGAAGGTTGTGGTCATGGTCATTATTTGAATTAATCGAAGTAATCATCCATGCAATCAATGCATCTTTACCAACCCAGTGGCAGTTTATTGATGTAATTCTTAAAGAAATCAGCTGGACGGGAGGCAACAAATTCTTCAAAGGCATTTTGTACTGCCTCTCAGGTATTGATTTTTTTTTCCCGCCAAGCTGTTATCCAAATTCTGAAAACAGTAGTAGTCTGTAGGCGCAAGGTCTGGTGAGTAGGGCGGATGACGGAGAACTTCCAAACCTAGTTCTTGCAACTTGGAGACTGTCTGCTGTGCAGTATAAGGTCGCGCGTTGTCGCAGGAGCAGCGGAGACGAGCGATTGACCAATGCTGGTTGGAGATGAGCCAGCTTCTCCATCATTGTGTCCAGTTCTACTCTAGTTGTGTTCAGTTGTACTCACTGCATTGAAAAAAACTTACCGTACGCATTTTTATTTTAATATTTTGTTTCTATTTTAAATAAAACAATATACAGGGTGTCCCATATTTAATGGATAATCCTTTACCTGCAGATTGGGGGCATCACGCCTGATAGGAAAATGCAAAATTTGTAGAAAAAAAGTATCATGGATTTTTAAATATCGAACATTTTAGATTTTTTCACAAATTAGCCACTTTCGTCCACTCTTCTTGATGCCATGTTCGTAAATCTCAGATTTTTTCAAGTCTGTTTTTGGAATTCAATTCTTGAATAGATGTACTATCAAATTTACTATCTCATTATTGTACAATTATTTCATTTAAAAAACTACAAAGATAAATAAAAAAAAAAAATTACATGACATTTTTTTTTACAAAAAGTTTGAACCCTCATGGTGTAAAAAAAATGTATCAAGACCTGTGTGCCCATCACGGAAAAAATATGCCAGTTTCATTGTGATTCTAAAATGGTATAAAATATTTTATATTTTTTTTTATTTAAAAAAATAATGTGAGAAATTATGACCAGGGTCCGATTTTTTTTAAATCACTTTCTACCAAAATGATATCCTAGTTGATAATACTAACTACTTAAGCGTATTAAACTAAACTAAATAGTTACGAATCGTTCCAAATACTGTTTTTTGTAAAAGTTATGCTTGATAACTTTTACAAAAAACAGTATTTGGAACGATTGACAGCGATTATAAATCTTATAATACCTATCTATGAAAGTATCGATTAAGATCAAAATACTGAAAGTAATTAAACAATATTTTTTTTAATTTTGCTCATCACTTATCTGGGTAACGAAAAAAAAAAACGCTGACACTCAAATGTGTTCTGTAAAAAAGGCGCGCAAAATTTTTAAATTTGCGGATGCGAAATTTTCAGTTTTCTCTAAAAGATTTTATGATATTGTGCTGTGACTTCAGACTTGTTTTTTGCTACTTGAATTTGGACTTATCAACATCGGCAAATTAACAAAAAACGTTCGGAAACCTTTCTCGGTAGAGCAAAGCATTTGTGTATACTCTCCTGGTGTATACAGATATCGCGGCATTTTACGAAAGAAGATAACAAGTCTCAATTCTCGTAGCAAAAACAAATCCAAAGTCACAGCACAATATCGTTTGTTAATTTGCCGATGTTGATAAGTCCAAATTCAAGTAGCAAAAAACAAGTCTGAAGTCACAGCACAATATTATAAAATCTTTTAGAGAGAACTGAAAATTTCACATCCGCAAATTTAAAAAATTTGCGCGCCTTTTTTACAGAACACATTTGAGTGTCAGCGTTTTTTTTTTTCGTTACCCAGATAAGTGATGAGCAAAATTAAAAAAAATATTGTTTAATTACTTTCAGTATTTTGATCTTTCTCGATACTTTCATAGATAGGTATTATAAGATTTATAATCACTGTCAATCGTTCCAAAAACTGTTTTTTGTAAAAGTTATCAAGCATAACTTTTACAAAAAACAGTATTTGGAACGATTCGTAATTATTTAGTTTAGTTTAATACGCTTAAGTAGTTAGTATTATCAACTAGGATATCATTTTGGTAGAAAGTGATTTAAAAAAAATCGGACCCTGGTTATAATTTCTCACATTATTTTTTTAAATAAAAAAAAATATAAAATATTTTATACCATTTTAGAATCACAATGAAACTGGCATATTTTTTCCGTGATGGGCACACAGGTCTCCATACATTTTTTTTACACCATGAGGGTTCAAACTTTTTGTAAAAAAAATGTCATGTAATTTTTTTTTTTATTTATCTTTGTAGTTTTTTAAATGAAATAATTGTACAATAATGAGATAGTAATTTTGATAGTACATCTATTCAAGAATTGAATTCCAAAAACAGACTTGAAAAAATCTGAGATTTACGAACATGGCATCAAGAAGAGTGGACGAAAGTGGCTAATTTGTGAAAAAATCTAAAATGTTCGATATTTAAAAATCCATGATACTTTTTTTCTACAAATTTTGCATTTTCCTATCAGGCGTGATGCCCCCAATCTGCAGGTAAAGGATTATCCATTAAATATGGGACACCCTGTATAAATATTACAACTATGTTTTCAATTTCATTCAATATTCATATATCCCAGTTGTATTAAATATAAAATGATTAAAAGAAAGTAGGTAGGTAAGCATCTACTATTTTTTTTCGCTTTCATCTTTCGTTGTCAGTTTCGTAGGCGGCTTAAGGGACATTGGATAATTACTCCTTCGAAACCAGTTATATAGCAGTATAAAAAAAGCCTTCATGGAAACTAGTTACGTAGACGTATAAAAAAAGCCTTCATGGAAACCGGTTACGAAACTTCGGTTTCCTTGACGGCCGAAGCGTGTCATTGTATGAAGAATGTGACAATCAAGTGCTTTTCCCCACCCTTCTCCTCAGCTCCCGTTTGGAATACTTGACATTTTTAATGCGCTTTCTCTGCTTAAGTAATTTTTCTATGAACCGTGCCACGAAGGCTGTGCAGTTTACAGTTGCCTTACCTCATAGCATTCTTCTTTGGTGATGCAGGTAAATAATGTGTTTTGGAGTTCAAGTAAATCTTTCAATAACTTCTCCCAGTCGGCCGGCGTTGGTTTTTCTTCTCTACAACAATAAAGACTAGAATAAAACATTTGAAAATTGAATAAAGTGATTCTAAGCAATATTCAAATATTATTGTAACATTTGATTTTGTCATTGTTTTCGCAAAACATTACACCCAAGCGCACAGAACTATCATTCAACGAATGGTCACTGATCAACAACGCTATATATAATGCATAGTATATAGCATGGCAAAAAAGAGTAGCAAAATAAGGTAGATCGTTAAGCTTTGTTTAGATGAAACTTTATTACTTTGACTATGTCGTCAGCAAACAAAAAATATATACTAAGAAACGCTTGAAAAATTATGGACCGACAGGATTTGAACCTTCTGCACACTGGGCAGTCGCTTTAACCAACCAGCTACAGTCGCCTGTTACCAGAACCTCAAATTTCTCAACTGTATGTAACGTAAATTCGTGACGTCACGTTCATCCATTTGTTCCTATCTTAAATAGGGTACAAACCAACATGGTGAATTTACATTTAGCACAAGTGTTGTAAAGAATGAACGCATACCGGTATTTGCTAAGCATAGCTAAATGCTATAAAAATAAACAATAACGGCAAAAAAAATAGTTTTCGTTTCTATACTATTTTGCCAAGCTATAAATGTGTCTACTTACTCCATAGCAAGAGTTCGAGCGAGTCTTGTGAGTAGCAGGTGTACGTGTTTGTGGTCATTGCTTAGCTCCTTGAGCTCCCGCGGCGGCACCTTCACGCCGCGCCACGCCAGGCGAGAGCTGGCATACACCAAGCGTTCCACTTCCTTCACACGACGTACTAGCTCGCTCTCACTTATGCTGCCGTCACTGTTCAACAATATTTTAATGAAACAATAAACATATTAAGTAACAAAATAGAAATCAGATAATAACCACAAAAAACTTCACACAGATCATAGACTACACTTTTTTTTTAATACTGTCATAGTGTGAAGTGATAATAAAAGTAGTGAAAGTGTTAGATAATAAAGCTGAGATTAAGTATTATAATGTATTTAAATTATTTACACTTTAGCAAGAATTTTGTGTAATATTAACAACTGCCAATAGCAAAAATTACAAAACTTCATAACTATGTAGATGACATATATATATATATATTATTGCAAAGAATCTTTACCAAATCTAGAGAATTATAAATAGACAACATTTTATATCGCATAATAATAAAACCAGATAGACGTACGATTGTTTCAATATGGTGTCGAGTAGATCGCATGCCATGTCGAGCTGTTCCGTACCGGTGTGCGCGTACAAACAACGTTCAGCTAACTCCAGGTGAGTGCGGACGTCCAACTCAAACTCATGGGGAGATTGGAGCACCTACACACGAAATAAGCAATAATAGTAAACAGTGGAATAAAGATAAAACATGTTTGCGCCTTCTGCGGTTGAAACGTGAGGGCCTTGGGGCCGTACCACTTATAGTCTGTACAAAGATTTGTCAGCGCGACTAACTGAGACAACTCGTTCTCGAAATGCAGGCTTATATTTCGGCCAGCGACTTAGTATCGCAATACAACGCGGTAATGCTGCCAACATTTTGGGTGCAAGGCTTTCTTACATTGACTTATTAAGTTTAGATTAAGTTATTTTTCTATTAATAAAGATTTCGTTGAAGTACAATTCTTACCAAGAGTATAGGAGACAGATCATCCACGCTTATGCTTTCCAAATAGTCTGCGAGACCGCTGAGGCACGCGTGTGAGCGATGCGATAGCTTTTCATAACGCTTCAAGAACGGGATCACGAACGACTTCAAATCTGATACGAACGTTGCTGGGGTTGACTGAAAAGTTAATAATCAGCAATGAAGACCGATTTTTGTAAAAAAAAAAAAAAAGTAAAATCCAAGGTTCAAGTTTTAACCTTTTCTTTTAGAACCGAGCCTTAAAGATTGTAGTTTGACACTTGAAGTGTTTGCGAACAATTAGAGCTGCTCCGCCATTAAAAAGAGTGAGCTTTCAATATTTCTCTCCTTGGATTGCACTCAAGAGCGAGTAAGATTGAGTAGCTACAGTACAGTACAAATTACTTTCACAATATTCAGCGTTCTCACCAAAAAACTTAAATAATTCAGCATTCTTACCATCTGCATCAACAGTATGCAAGTCTCTAAATTGGACAGCTTCTCTACTTGCGGCAGTGTGACCCCTTCCACATTGATGTCATATATCAACGTATCCAACGTCAGCAAGAGGAACATAATATTATCCAAGCCCTCCACAGCGCCCCCTACCGTCGCTAAGGTAGCAAGAGTGAGAGCGTGGGAGACTAAACCACTGCGCTCTTCGATCTCCCGCGATCTCTTGTCGTACCATTTTGATATATCATCGGAAGGAGCCGCAATTTCTCCAACTGTTTCAGTGTCTGGGCTCGAGTCTTCTGACCAGTTTGAACTCCAGATTGATCTGATAAAGCAGGAATATATTATAAATTTACAAAAAAGTCTTACCGAAAAAAGAATATATACAAAAATATAAATTTATAATTGATTATTTTTATAGCATTTAACCATGCTTAGCAATTTATGCTAAGAAACAGTTGAAAAAATTATGGTCACGAAATGACGTAACATACAGTTGAGAAATTTAGGTTCTTGGCAAGAGGCAACCGTAGATGGTTGGTTAAAGCGACTGCCCGGTGTGCGGCAGGTTCAAATCCTGCCAGTCACATAATTTTTTCAACTGTTTCTTAGTATAAAAATATAAATCTTCAGTACGCTCACACGTTAATCTTAAAATAATCATACACAGCGACAAACCTGAAGATTTCCTTCCTGCACCAATCCCTCTCAGGCTCACACAGTGGCACTTTAATCGGCGATCGTTTATCAAACCATTCGAACTTCTGTTTGGTCGGCAACAAGTGCTGGTAGTCCAGCGGGTTTATTGTCTCTGGCAACTTCTCCAGTACTGCCAACTGCATGGGAATAGTTTTGATGTGCGGCCATAGACAGGTCAGCGCCTCGATGCGACCTTCTTTGGCTATTTCCATCGCGCTATGCACTATGCTGTTGCTTCTTAAGCGGTCGTATTCGTCTTTGAGGTAGGTAGATTTCTCGCACTTTAGGATCGACTGCAGATAATAAAATGGCGTAAAAACATTGTTTTATTTCACTTAAGTTCTTACTATTTTAAGATACATGGGGCAGCTTAGTTTTGGGATTTGATACAAGAAACGGGATAGTTATGTTTGACTGCTGAGCTCCAGTTGAGATGCTGGGGGTCTCGGCTAAATAAAATACTACTTCTTCTTATAGACTGTATTTAGGCTGCTGATATTTTACAAGATTGCCGCGGTGCGTGCGATTACATAGTACGTTCGCGTGAGCGCGCTGTATGGTTGCGACTGGTAGGCGACGAATGGCCGTCGCGGAGGGGGCCGCGCGGTGAAGAACCGGTTGGATGCAGGTTGACGGCGCGCGGCGATGAGACGCAGGAACAGTTATTTTATTTCATTGGTAATAATTTTATTTTATGTGATAAGCAATGCTTATGATCTATAATAATTGCTATCTCTCACTTTAAATTAAATTGACACATTAGTTAAAGAAACCTTTTTTTATCAAATAATACTTTTGGTACTTCAATTAATTGCTGTAGAACTAGCATTAAGACAAATCTTCTAGTAATACACCTGGTGATCTGTATCACAGGTCTATCCTAAATCAGACACTAGTCTCTGTTTGTACAACATTCTTATGTATTTTTTACCAAATTGTGAAAGAGAAAATAAATATTTTAATTAATTAATTAATTTATTAGTTCCCAGGGCTGTGGTCGGATTTTTTATTCGGGGGGAATCTAATGCAAAAACAACATGAAGAGGGTATTTTTTTTAATTTGTACCTTTTTTTAACTTCTTAAGGCAAAGGGTACATTACCTCATAGAGCTTGAGCCGTTCCTTATAGAACAGCATGACATGGCGGCAACGCAACAGCTCGCTCGTGTACGCGTTCAAATGTTCCAGCGTGATGTCATCCGAGTCCGTTATAAGATCCTCTGTCCGATCTTTATTTATTTCTACAATAACAAATAAGAAGACATGGAATGACATAAGGAAGTCCATCTTGTTTGACATAATGGTGATAGAAATAAAAGGTAACATTAATGAAATTTAGAGCCACCAGATGTCGCACTTTTTTTTTTTATACCACGCCCACAGCGAACGAACGTGTAGTCCACCTGATGGTAAGTGGAGTATCTGGCTAATATAGGTTTGATGTGGCATATTTCACCTGTTATGGTTTAGGTCCCATGGGATTGGGGTGAGCCTATCGCCATCCACCGGCCACAATTCCTACGTGCTACTATAGCGAATTTCTTGACGAATCAAATAGCAAGGATTATTTGTGCACTTTCCGTCAGGAAATGCCCCGGGAATCGAACCTGAGAGCTCGTGGTGAAATGCGCACACGCTAACCAAAAGACCATCGAGACAAGCTTAAAATTGGTATTATATTGTATCACCGAATTCTATGGAACTATGCAATTGCAAAATTGTCAGTAGGTATACTCGCCAAAAAACCCTAACATTTTTGTACAAATATGTAAGAGTGTTAGGCCGATTCCTGATTACCTGATGTGGTTCAATACGTAGGTTATCTAAGTTATTAAATTAATCTTACCATTTAATATCTTCTCGTTTGTTAGTTCTAAACCGAACTGCAGCAGTTCTTTAGCGGCGGGCAGAGTTTCTGGCAGTCTGTCCACGCATTGATGTACTGCCCAGATCTTCTTTGATACTTTACTCTATATAAAACCAAAATAAACAAGATTGATAATCTTTTCAGCTGTATCGTGACAATACTATACTCCGTGCATTAAAACAAGCGAACTGAAAGGGATGTCGCATGCTGCGCAAGTCATTAGTGCGAGCGAGAGGTCCGATAAAGTTATTCGCACACTTGTAATACGCGAAGTATAGATATTTCGCACAATGTTCTCACTTACCAAGTACTTCTGTATAGCGTCCGTAGAGACGGGGTTTTTCCTCCACTGTTGTTGGTATACCAAGTCACTATCTAGATTAAACTCGTCAGCTAAGTTCAAAGCTTCGGTATAGTTGCCACTCTCAATCTACGAAAGTAAATGAACTATTTAATACGATCTCAAAACTTCTTACGTGTATCAAAGATACGTGGCGGATTTGGATGTCTCTATAGGTACATTCGTGATATTAGACATGGATTTATTAAGATATAATTTTCTCTAAATTTCAGTAGGGCTAGCATATGGGCATGAGATATATTTTGACAGGTTTTTGTCATGTTGCCCTATACTAGCATGACAGTTATACACTTATACTTGTCTAGTTACTGTAAATAATTAACCAACAATAGCAGATTAGTACTTTACACTTACATATACATTTAAATTTTTTAATTAAGTTGGTGTTGTAACTTTAAATTAATGTTAGTAATTAAAATAATGTTAGTACATAGATATAACATTATATATTATGCATACCGATTATCCGGTGAAACATGTTGTGTCCTCTTATATGTATTATTGTACCATCTTTTTGGCAAATAAACATTTTCTATTTCTATTTGTTTCATACAAAAATATAACAAAAACACGACAAACTTTATTTCGCGCTCGCATGCTAGCCCTGCTGGCAATATCTACTTACCTTTCTAGAGAACAGTTCAGTAGGAGTAGTACTCTTAACGCCGAGCAATCGATACACGCGCGACACTACAGTGATGCGCCGCGGCTTCGGTTGAAACGTTTCGATGTCCGTGATAGCGTATAACACAGACTTTATCAACTCCTTGGTCAGATCCAACATTGTGTCCTCCGTATCTGTCTGTACGTTTACTACCTCCATCTAAAAAAAATACAAACGATTTAATTTTGGTCATGAGTAGAGGTCGGAATTAGGTAGAGTTTTTCATGTACTTACACTGATTTCATACAGCGAAAGAATAAAGTGGATATGCCTCAAATCCCCAGATTAATTTAAAAGAGCAGAAAAAAAATCCCATGATTTTTAAATAAAAAGTTATTTACTTTTTTACACAATTTAAACTACTGCACGCGCGACTAAATATTTTAATTTTTACAAAAGTTATACAGTAATGTCAGAAGCGAATACTTCAAATCTTACTGGTAATGAATCGGACAAGGAAAATGATTCTGATGGGCCGTTTGAATAAGCAAAACCTCACGAGTCTAGGCTAGAAGCAAAAGTATTTGCTCGTATTTATAAAATAAGGCGAAATATGCGTATGAGAGATTTACTACAGACTATGAACAATTTTGTATTGTGAATTAATGTAAACTAATAAAAAAATTATGTTAATCATCTTTGTTTTATTTGTCTATCTCTGAGGTTTTTTATTATTATTTATTCGTAATATTGTTGGCCACACGGGATTTTACCATTAGAAATCCCGGGAAGGTCCACATTAATACCAACATTTCGATGCAAGTACATAAAAAACTCTACCTAATTCCGAGCCATGGTCATGAGCCATGGTCATGAGTCATGGTTCTGGTGTTATTCGCCCTATTTGAGTGCACGGTTGGCGTAGTTTTTAAAGCGATCCCCTTCGCCGCTTTCAACTGCGCCAACGCGCGGCAACAAATATACATGGTAAATATCCCGATATATCTAATATTTAGTATAATAAAGATTTGTCCGGTGTGGAGATCGAACCCACAACACCAGCACAGTATTTAGTAAGAAAATAACCATGTTTAATCTCAAAACTTATATTAAATCTTTATATGATCCGCAAAGATTTGTACTAACTCTGGGTGTGCTCTGTGTGTGAGAAATGTATGTTTATGAACACCCCTATGACACAGGAGTTATTACTAGTGCGGATGTCGTTTTCATAGAATGAAAAAAAAAAAATATTAAAAAAATATTGGAAACCAATACATACACTTTCATCGCTGCGTGACTTCTTAGCGGGCAATACGTTGGACTCGCACTCTAATACCATGAATGAACCGTCGAGTGCACATGTTATCTGTTAATTCAAACATATAATATACACACTATTGTATTAAACATAGCCAATAAAAAATATCCTCTTAGTATTGTATTACCTGTGGTGATCCTTGAAAGAATTCAGGTTTCTTTCCGAGTATATTAACCATTTTTTGTATGTCGCATATAGAGACTGCACCGCTGAATCGTGACAAAATTATTTCCTAAACAAACAATACATGGGATTAACAACTATCTTTAATTGAGAGAAACATTATTCTCTTTTATAATAGGGATAGAAAACGATACAGGTAATAAAAGCGCCTTTCTTACTTCATTTGTCCACCAATTAACATCAGCCGGAAAGAACACAGCAGAATCCTTCTTCATCTTATCATCTCCAACGAGCGGGTTCCTGAGATCATGATGATGTTGCATCGATAGCGTCCAGCGGTACAATAGCTTGAGTATAGGCAGGCGCCACACCGACACATCACCATTGCAGTGAATGCATACCAGCTTTGAACCATCTGGGGATAACTCCATTTGGACTATGAAGGCCTGCAAATAAAGATACAGCTTACTTATCTAATTAGCAGCGTATAGGTAACATCAGGGATCTTGACAGCTTTGACGTTAGCTGCAGATGGCTGCTTGACCAATCGATGAGCACCGTACTCAAGCATGGCCAACACAGACGCGTGACATTTCATTTGCGGATAACTTTAAAACCGTCTAAATGCCTGATTTTACCTATAAATAGGGGCAGGAGCTTGCATGGGCACAGACTCATTTATTTTTATATCACTTATCTTTGGTTCAATGTCGATCTCGAATGAGGGAAGGGCCTATAATAGAGCACAGCCCACAAAAGACACTAACACTGTTTACTGTATATGCCCGTCAACAAAAACACTATTTACTAATAATTTGACGATTTTAAGTGTATGCAACGTTCTTGTTTTGTGAAGAGTATGTCAATGGCAAAGACCCATGAAATAAAGTCATTTTTGACTTTGTCTACTTAGAGTAAGCCAACTTACCATATTTTTAGAGTAGCTAAAAGGCAGGTAGAAGCTAAACCTGTCATTGCCTAGCTGCCCCTCCAGCTCGTCAGACACCACTGACAGTTTGTAAAACGGCTCGTCGTTCAGAAGCCGCCACGCCGTTATGCCGGCATTTAAAGGTGATGATGGATCCTGGCGAAAAAAGGATTTATATAATCAAAATAATATGTAGCATTATCACGATTAACAGTAAAATAAAAAATATTGCTAATAGATTTTTAATAACTGTTATATTAATCCATTTTTAACATTAGAAGAGTTCATTTTTGATTACCTTAGCATGTCCCCTTGGCACTCCAGCAACATACAGTGTAGAATGTGCTTCACAGTACACCACAGCGCCAACACCATCCGCGAATCGGTATGTATGGTGCAGCTTATACCCCTCTGTCTGGGAGACCAAATACCCACGAAGCTTGCCACTGTATGTCACTACAAGGACTTCCCAGTTCCTAAATAGGTACCAAAAGTTACATTAGTACTATTAGTATATCAACCATTTTTTTTATTTAAGTAGATATTATACATTGACCGAGTATGTGTTTAATGTGTTGGCAGTTATAAAGTTTATAAAAAAAATTAAAACATACACAACTACAATACAATCACCACATTTAGGTAACATATACCCAGTAAATGTGTTCTAGCTTCTTCTTAAAACTATACCCAAAGATAATAATTATGTTAGTATATATGATATTTTGTGAGGAAATCTAGCAATAGTAGGTTACCATTTAGTGTCCTTGACCCTGAGGGGCATAAATATGATATTAGCCACTGCATGTGTGTTGTCTGTGCACTCCAAACCTCCTGGTCGAGAGCAGTCCTGTAATAAAACCATTTGCTTTTACAACTTGAAGTTACAACAATAAACTGTTTTTTAATATTTGTTACATGAATTGAAAATGAACATAATTGCATATTGAAATTCTAATAAATAAAAAATATTTTAATAAATTCTAAAGTACAATATCTTTCAGATGACATGACTTTGAAAGTGTTTTCAATTTAAAACTCTGTGATTAAGAGTATGTTACAAAAATATTAGATGTTTTTTTTTTAATATTCATTTAGTTTTACATTTACATATATACCTACTATACCAATCAATAAGAATATAAAATGCTGTACTCACAATCGGAATGTTGAACAAATTTGAAGCTGTTAAATCAAAAAAGCTGACAACTCCATTGCCATATGCCATAACTAGAAAAGAACAGTCTGGACTCCACACCAGTTTGCGCCATTGTGAATATGCATCTCTGCTCACTACAAAATGAGATTAATTAATTATCTACATTGCTTTTTTTTCTCCAGAAGATGTATAACTGTACACAATTTAATACAGCATAAGTATCACCTATGTGATGGTGTTTCAGCAAGAAATAGTTAACAATAACCTGTGAGAATGACTATTATCTATTTATGAAAGCTAAGATGTTTTTTGCCAAACTTACCAGTTGTCCTAGCAGCAATTGTAGAATACTCAGATCTTTTAGTCCGGATTTCTAGAATGTTGTCTGTTAAAACAGCAATAACTTTTCCCTCATCACCTAGAGCTATGTGCCATTTCTGTTGCTTTTCAACATGCCTAAAAAATATGATTTATAATTAAATGTACAATAAACTTTAATGAAAATATTTAATATAATAAGGCAAGTACTCACCCTGCCACACCATCGATCAAGCTCTTCTTGGGGCCAAGAAAATTCAACCAGCGCCAAATTGCTGATATATTTTCTGGCAAAATACTATCAGGTTTTTGCTATAAAAATACATATTTACGTTAATAATTACGATTTCCAGTAATTTTTGGAAAAGTATTAGTATGCAATTAATAATTTGTTTCACCTCGAATACAACGGCTATTGTAGTAAAAACGTGTTTTTTAATACAAAAATATGTTAACACTTACAATGTATTCAGGTTCTGGTTTCCATTCAGAAAAGACGTATAACTCATGCAGGATAGACTTCATTTCCTCCATGGTAGAATATCTTTGAAGCCACAATTTTAAGTAACTCCATATATTCAGAAAAAACTGATTTTTAGCACTTTTTCAATAACAATATACTCATCGATCGATCAATATTCAACCTTATGTTTTTGACAGAAAAGTGACGTGCTGACGACAACTAAACAGAACTAAACTTTCGGAACGAATCTGTTCGGTTATTGAACTGTTAGTGACTCACAGACTTGTGCAAATGGGACCGTGTGACTTTATAAAATAAATCTCTTCAAATGGAAAATAAAAAAAATACATACTGTTTGATAATTGTTTAAAATTTTCCCTTCTTATTTCATATTTCCTCCTCACCAATAAATATTAATACCATAGAGTTTTTTTTTATGTAGTCTATGATTAATACCACGGAATAGGAATAAAAATAATTTAATTAATAATAAAAATATTAATAAAAATTTAATTAATAATTAATAAAATTAATAAAAACGCAAAAAATATTTTATATCCGCGACATAAGCCTTTTCCTGAACGTACAGTAAAATGTCATGTTATGTTAATATGTCAAATCGAACCAAAAAAAGTTAAATAAAGCAAGCAAATTTCGAAATTTAATTAAACTTAAAACAAACAGTACTTATATTAAGATTATTTAGGCATTCAACAATAAAACATTGTAAATACTGAAACACATAAAATATGGACATCCTCAATGAAATATATTATAAGGTAAAAAATCAATTTTCTAAAAATGCTGTTCAGCCATGATCAATGAAAGGATTCACATGTATTTTTTGTTCCCAGAATGTAGCTGAAAATGAGAGAAACCTACGTTTCTGGACTGATTATTTACAAAATCTTAAATCATTAGACTTTAGTACATACAGTGATAAGCTTAAAGTACCTATCCTCGTGCCAATCGGTAGTAGAATATTGTTTAGAGGAGAACTAAAACATACTAATGAAGTTACAGTCGCCCTGGGCGCTGATTATTTTGTCAAATGTTCCTTAAAACAAGCAAATGTTCTGAGACAACATAGGATAAAAGGTAATCATAATCAATAGTTTTTGTTGAATGAATAGTAAGGGAACTTGCCTAACCTGAAAACTAATATTTTTTATATTGTAGGTGCACAAGAAAAGTTTGATATTTATAACAAAGAAAAAGAATATTTACTGAATCAGATGAACTTCACAAAACAGAATATTCATGAAAACCAAGGCCAGGAAATAATTGAACATCACTCAGAGGAGGAAGACAAAACTTGGCGAGAAAAACACAGAGAAAATGTCAAACAATACATGCAAAAGAGAGGAAAAGAGAAAGTAATTGAAAAGCCAGCAGATGATATCACAGATGAAGAACTATGGGAAAGATTAGAAGAGCTAGAGCTTCAAGAGGAATTGGAAGATGAACTAAATAGTATGAATAATGTTGATAATAATATAAGTTTGCATAGTTTAAGAGAAAATAAGAAAGACTCTTTTGTAGACAAAGAAGAAGACCTTATCATAAAAAATACTGAAACAGAATCAATTGTAAATAAAAATAAAGATAAAGCTGAAAAAGAAATGAGGAATAAAAAAGTATCATTTGAAGCTAAAGTCCCAGAGCAATCGTCTAAGCTTGGTTTACTTCAGCAAGTTATAGACAGACAGAATGAGTTAGGTGATAAGTTGCAGGAATTGAAGAATAGAGAGAGAACTCAAACTAAATCAGAACAGGATTTGATGGCTCGATTGGATGAACTGGAGCAACTGGATGAACTTGAAGATGAAATGGAAAGGTATATAGCTCTTTGCTATTAAATAAACTATATTTAATATCTTCAACATTATGACTTATTGTAAAATATTGCTTATATTACCTTTGTATGAGGCTATCCTTAATGCTAAACACACTTCAAAGTCATGGCTATTAAAATTGTTTACTTTCAGGATAGAGGATATAATTGAAAATGAAGACATTGAAGAAAGTGAAGAGGAAGATTACAGTACATCTAATTCTACAAAATTACAAAGGCGGGTTTCCTTTGTAGGAGAAGACAACAGTGAAACTTTAAACCTAACTTTTAAACACAGTGAAGTAGAACCTGACAATGAACCTTTTGACTCAGAGAAAGGCATTCAGAAACCCAATGATATTTACCAAGCACACTCTCATCTTTTCAAAAGTGGAACAACTTCTATTCTTAAAAAATCGAAGTATACAGCAGATGATGAATTACCTGAGATGTTACGGCAGAAACCAGTTGCAAAAGTTGAGAAGGACAGTGCAAAGCAGGTTGTACAACCTGTAATGGCAAGTCATGATGATGTGGCTCCTCAAACAATTATAGTAAAAGACATAGTTGAAAAAGTGGGTGAAGATGATAAAAAGTTACAAACTGAAGCAAAACCCATGAGTTTATTTAAGAAGAAGAGATTGCAAAATAAGTCAAATTAAACAATAAACCAATAGGAAAGTAATATATATTTGTTTCACTCAATTTCATAAACATAGATTATATCTCTCTCATTCAATGTTAGAAAGGGTAGTACATGCTGGTATAATAGGAGCTATAACACTTGTTTGCGTCCTCGGGAAAAATCTCATAACTTATTGCGACTTATTCAGATTCACATGTTATTCATATTATTTGTGAACAGTGAACATGCTAAATCATGAGAATAAAACTGAAATTATTTCATTTAGTTTCTGAACGAATGTTGGCATTAGCTTTAGCTAGCTACTTTAATCTGTGGTTGGCATAGCTTGTCAATTTCTGTTGCCGAACGAAACCTGTTATGTCAATTTATTTTAAGTTTTGAGGTTATGTTGTGATCTTACTAAAATTAAAAACCATTAAAGTCGTGCAATCAACAGAAAATTTTGCAAAATTAATTTACAACAGGAATACACAATGCTATCACGTAACTGGAGGCATGTGTGCCGACGATATTCCCAGGCAGCAACTTTTAGAACCAATGAAAATTCTCCTGTTAGTATTGCGTCCTTAGTTATTAAAATGCCGTTACATAAATGTATTAAAATATATTTTGAATAGCATTCCTTACATTTATCATCAATTTTATAACAATTTACTGCTATTCAATACAGGTTATTTGGTAGGTAATAAATCTCACATAACCAATAAACACCTGATTGCAGGCACAGCACAATGATAAACAAGTAGGTTTGTTCTACACAATGAACCCTGACGTTTGTAAGCACCTGTTCAGCCACGGCGGCTTTCCAAAGAGTTTCATGAAACAGAGCAAGACTTTCACAGAGACATCTATCATGGTACGCCAACCAGCTCTGGACATTATGGATTGTATAAAAGCCTCTGACATGGATAAACCAGCTGTGCGCTATGTTCTTTGTATCCTTTTAATATGATTATCTGTAAAATAATAATATAATAATCATAGATTAATTTAATACTTTTAATACTACTAGGTACTTTTGAATACATCACTGCATCATCAAATATTTATTGAAAATATTAAATTTAAAAGTTCAACGTGATTACAAAGAAAAAATCCTACTAATATTATAAATGCCCAAGTTTGTGAAGATAATTTATATGTTTGTTATTTACATTACAGTTATATTTGGCACATGAGTACCTATTAGTTTAAATTAACATTATAGACTACTTTGAATCAAAATACAATTGTATAATCCTATCCTGATAATCTTAATTAAATTTTATAAGATTCCTTAGCACAGTTTAAGATGGTGAAAAGGGTGCAGGCAAGTCACTAACACTAGCCCATCTTCTTCATTATGCTCATGAAGATGGTTTCCTGATTGTACATGTACCTTGGGGTAAGATTTAAAGTAAATATTCAAACTTAATAAATTTTAAGAACAATTTAATGATATAGCCTACAAAGATTATTATACCTAAGGGAGATAAGGATCACTGGCAATTAGAAAGTGTGCACATCTTTGAGTATGAAAATATGCAATCACTTAGTTTTGAACTTGTATGCATGTCATCAGTGTGATGAGGGCCTAAGGCATAAAGAAGGGCCTATGGTAGTTAATCTTAAAGAGTGCAATTACAAAGGGTCACTCACACAAGGTTTTGGTTGAAAGAGCATCAGTGCTGCAATAAGCTCACTGATATGGTGCTAACGTAGGATCTAAACAGCTTACAAGTTTATGCAGGTATTTTAATGAAATGTTACAATCCAGAAAGCAAATAAAATATTTTTTTAAGTGAAGTTCTCACTTAATAAAAGTGTTGTTTTGAAATAATTTTGGTAATATTTTTTTTATTTTTTAAGTATCTGAATGGTTGAGAAGAGTAACTCGTCACAAAGAGATGTCGAACTCCCAAACACATGAAGGCTTTGTGGAGCTGCCCCTCGATGCGGCGGCATGGCTCATTCACTTCAAAAGTCAAAATCAGGCAATACTCAAAAGCGGTGAAGTAAGTCCATAACATTTTATTCAAATGTTAATTTAGGAGCCATTCATTATATTACCTGTGGTGCTTAAGGAGGAAATTGATCAAACCAAGGCAGAGTAGTGGTCTTGTGGCACAAAGATACAAGCCCCTTCGGTTATGGGGTCTTCTTGCGACGCGACTTTCATGTAGCCAATTGCCTCTGGCATTCAACAACTTAAAATATCTTCCCCTACCATCAACTACCTTCAATTCTTTCCATGGTCATGCAAATTTTGAAACAGCCTTACCAACTAGTTAGTTAGTGGCCATTGCTATAAAAAAAAAATCTTGTCAACAGTTGAAAATATCCAAAGAGTATATTTGGAGCAAACGCGAGAAGACAGAGGAAGGAGCACCTCTGGCCGAGCTGGTAGAGCTGGGCATCAACCGTGTCAAGTACGCGTGTGACGTCATCAGCGCACTCGTTGACGAGATTAAAATACTGTCTAGCAACAAACAGTAAGTAAATTATATTTTTGCAGAATAATATAGAGCAGATTACTGCAAGTTCAGCCACCAGATGTCTAGATGTCGCTCTTTCTTATACAGGGAAACAAGCTAAATAATAATTAAACAATTTATATAAGAAAGAGTGAATGATGTACCAAACACTCTGTATATAGGCATTAAATTTGTTGTTGTTCTTATATACTTTGATAAAGAATAGTTAAACAGACGCGGGTAACTAAGCCGTAAGGTCAAAGTAGGATTTGGTTGGGCATGTTTGTAGGATGCCTCCAAAAAGGTGGTCAAGAATCGCGAATAGATGCCGGAGAACCGTTGTCGTGGCTGAAGCAGGCCGAGGAAACGCTGGCGCGATGACTTGGACACCATTCTGGAAAGCTGACAGATAAATTTATGGATAGAGAAGAATGTCAGTCTATGTGGGAGAAATTTTCCCAACAATGGTTTTATATATATATAATAATATATATATATAGGTTAATGAAAATAAAAAATAATAATTATCTCAATTTTAATTTGTTTCAGATGTAAGACATTTGTGGCAATAGATGGTTTCAATAGCTTCTTTTACCCATTGACGCGATTGAACACCGCCACTAAGAAAAAGATCAAGCCTGAAGAAGTAACACTAACTCCTACTTTTATGAGACTGACCAAGAATGATTGGGTAAGATTTAGAATTCTATGGTAAGACTATTTATTTTAACTGCCAACCTTCCATGGGAGTTGTTGTTTCCTTCTTCTTCTTGACGTGTCAATGACTATTGTAATTATGTTTAATATTTTCCAGTTTATATAGCTTTAGACCAATAGGATGCGACTATGACGCCTTTTTGGTTGGCCTGCATAAGGCCTTTTACGGTACAAGCGGTAGGAAGTAGTGGGCAGGACAACAGATGGGCCATACTTTGGGTGGTCGATCCACATTCGCAACTAGTGTTGGATGTGTCTGTGAATCCCCACTTGGCCATGTTGTCTTTGCAGCGACCAACTTGGGTCCGAAGACGGTTTAGGGACTTCCAGATCGGCCACTGCAATTCATTGCCTGGTGGCAGATGTTCGGCCGGGTTGGGTGGTGCGGGCAGCCTAACCTTTTTTATTTCGCTTCTAAATTTAGCGGGGTTTTGGTCCTTTGAGGTACGGCTCTCTCAGGACGCTTTTGCGGCTTGTTTGTTGTTGTTTCCTGCAGTGTTTTATTATCCCCAATGCAAAGTCCTAGGCAAATAACTAGGGGCACGCGCATACGGGGACCTGATGTTACCTAAAAAGAACGCCGAGGGATGCTCTGGACATTACTCCGCCTTAGGGTTCCAAGAGTACCTATAGAATATAGATAGACTCTAAAGTCGCCTACCTAACGAGAGAGAGAACGTCCTTCAATGCTTCTACAGACAGCAATAGTATTTAATACTATTTATTTAATTATCATAATATCTCTTTCTACAGACGAATGGCGTCATAGTGGTCACTGCAGATGAACTGGCTGTGCCTGATGATCGCCAAGAGAGCTTCCTTCCTAGATATTTATTTTATAAAAAGGTAAAAACATATATATACTTTACACTACACCTAGAGAATATTATTATCTATGAAAAAAAGTTTGTGATTTTGGGTGAGTGCCGAACAGCGTCCCTTTTTTAACTTCGCTGCGCTCTGCAGAGGTACAAAAAGTTGAATAAACTCCCTCTGCTACGAAGGCAAAGTGTTTTTCTCTCATTTTATGATTTATTTAGTTTTTGATGGCTCTTCTCTTATTATTTTGAAGGTGTACTATAAACTCACTAAGGACAGAATTAATTTTTTTTTCGGATGTATTGAGCTTCGCTTTTGGCCGTAAACTCACCCTCAATTAAATCAACTACTTTCATCCCATGGTGTACAATGTACTATAATGATTGTACTGCAATGTAATAACATAGTTAATCTCATTTGAATTAATTGTCCTAGCTATTCTAAATTTTTTTAGTTGTTATTTATGTATGAAAAGAAAATAATAATACAACAAATTAAAATAATTTAAAAGGATATTTACCATGTATATTTGTTATAGCGAGTTATTTCTATATTATTTTACAAATTGTTAAAATTACAACAAATACTACAAATTGTTCTTATAGAGTTAAAATTAATTAACAGTAACTAGCAAGTGACTTATTGTTAGAATCCTATAGGAATTTACTGCTTTCTAAAAAATACAGTTGTCTTGTTTTTTTGTTTCAGGGTTTTGAGCATCTAGACCCCTTTGTGCCCATAGAAGTAGGCAGATATTCAGACAAGGAATTCCTGACTTGTGTTAGTTACTACAGGGACAGGTTATGGTTGAGAGGCCCCACCGAAATTGAGAAGGAGCTCAAGTTCACCAGTGCCGCCAACCCT
The DNA here is from genome assembly GCA_905147285.1 of Hypena proboscidalis. Lineage (NCBI taxonomy): Eukaryota > Metazoa > Arthropoda > Insecta > Lepidoptera > Erebidae > Hypena > Hypena proboscidalis. The sequence goes on from LR990127.1 coordinate 2,242,555, forward strand.
TACAGATTCATGGAGCAATGTGCACCTTTGTAATATAGCTTTAATTGTATTTAAGGTTTATATATATTATTATTGTAGTTGATATGAGGTTGTTTTATTAAACAATTTTATTCATCTTCCTTTCTAACAAGGTTTGAGAATGTATAACTGATAACTACTTAACTTTACTAAAGAGATTTAATATTTTTTGTAAAAAAGGTTTGAAACCTTTAACAAATAAATATCATTAAGGAGATTGTATAGCTACAGAAAAATATTAAAATTTATTTATTTAACAAGAATATACAGGCAATTTCTTGTTATTGCCATCATTTTAGAGCACATCTTAGTAAATATTTTTTTTTAACAGTATTAGTTCTTGAAAAAACAAAAACAATGAGGAGGTTAGTTTAATAATTTATTTCCTGAACATAATATCTACATAGTAAGTGCTTACAACAAATTCCTAAACATTATATCCAACAATGCGGCCCTTGCCAATGCACTCTCCTACGTAGAACCAGAAAATGACCTCAGCACCAACGAGAACATTGAGGGTAGCCTGTTTGACAGTTTGGTCCTTCCATGCACCACTCTTTGCGCTGGCCAGTAGCTTGCCAATGCCAGCCTTAATCTGAGGAAGTTCACTGAGCTTAGGCGGCGCTAGTTCCACTCGGGCGTATTTCATGAAGATGTTGAACTTGGGACGGCCCTGAGCGATAGCCGCTGAAAGATTTACAAATCAGGTTATTGATTGTACAAGGTTTAAGTTAGCATGTAACTGATCGATGTTATTATAGGTTTAAAGGTAAAGGTATTAAGAAAGATTTTAGGATAAATAGTCTCCACATAACCTTCAAAATTGCTTAAATTTGAATTACATAATAACTGGGGTGTTTATGCTAATAGATTATAAAAATCGCGTAGTGTTCAAAAATTAATTAAAAATACTTACTGTTAATGAGACTAGGTACTTTGCCGACTAAACTTGCCATTTTGATATATTAAACAAAACAATTGAAGATTAATCGAAAAATTGAATCTGGAATGGAAATGGAAGAATACCTATCTGTCAAATTTTACTTAATTCAAAACTGACGTTTAAAGTGGAGTGATGAAAAGCATGGAGTAATAAATAGATCTGACGATATTTCTATAATCGACTAAAATTACTTGACATCACTAACTTCCTAGTAAGAAAAATATAAAATTAAATTAAACAGAGCTTATAATATGGGTACTATAATAACTGATACTAACACATATGAACTTTGTAAATACATACTTATAATTCATAAAATACCCAGACCAAGACAAACCCTTTTCTTACTAGATTCCTCTTTCTCACTTTAACACAAAAATAAATGCATCACGCTATCCTTTTAATGCCTTTTATTTATTCAACTAGCAACATTCACCATGCTACGTCGATGATTTTCTGTCAAATGCGTTTGGCAAATGTAGCCGGCGATCGAAGTTATTTGTTAGAAAATTATCTAAATAATACTAGAAATTAAGTGTATGATTACAAAACAAGAGTGTACAGTAATAATATAATCCTCTGAAATGTTTTTGCGCGGTATGTTGGTCCATTTTCATACAGTAAGCCTAAGATTGGCGTGGCACTCAATTTAACACAAATCCTCGGATTTAATCAAGAAAACCAGTCATTTGCAATGTAATTCTATAAAAGCGGCGTTACGTTGATAATTAAGTATACCAGAATCATCGTATTAAGGGTAAAATTAAGTGATAACGTTAAGGACACGTCATTGTTGCGAAGGCGATGCCGGCCATACAAAAGGATGTATTAGGTTATTCGACGTGCAATTTAGCATCGTTATGTTACGAAATTATTGTAATCAACATCCTTGCTACTATGTAAATGCTATGTTGTGCTTGTATCCAACCATTTATTACCATAACACTTACTTTGAACTTAATTTTCAGCGGCGTACCTCCTATTATTAAGTTTACTATCACTTAGCAATGCCAACACTCTGCAAAGTACCATAGATCTGAAGCGGTTGCAGACCATACTCCAGGAGAATGTGAAGAGCAAAGATATTTCATCCCTGTACTATGCAGTGAAAGGGTTGGCAGAGTTAAATGCCAATTTTCCTTCTGTTTGTGAGGTAAGTTACTTAAACATTAGTACTCTCAGAAAATAATAGTACTATAGACGATCTATAAATTTTATATATACAATAAGTATATATTCTTTACATTTTAAATGGATTTAGTAGATTTAGAAATATTTATTTATTTAATACCACAAATAAATTAATTTGAATTTGAATTTGAATAATTAAGATATGTACATCAACACTAAACATATTTATATAATCTATTAAGGGAAACATTAACAAACAAAATATAATTCTAATATGCATGCCTCCTTTATTAATAAAGGAGGCAATAAAATATGAGATCAATAAAACATGAATGTTATGTGAAGTTAAGCAAAAGTTTTAAAGGTACTTTAAAAACTTACTTATAATTATAATGGAGAATGTTAACTAATTTTGATTATTAGTACTCCATATTCTCTGTCAAAAATAAAAAATACTAGTGAAAGAATTACTTCGATACGTTAATAAGTTTCCGATTTAGAAGTAAAAAAGAAGGTTACAATGTGACGTCATAGCTCTGCACTCTCTGTCTGGCTCACTTAGTCCACTCGCAGTCGCGCGCCCTTGCCGTCAAAATTATAGGTACTAAATACTTTTAAAAATGTCCAATCCAAATACTAGGCAATCTTGTGTTGTGCCTAAATGTATAAATACAGCTACCAATTCACCGGAAAAGCTGTTTTTTATAGTTCCAAAAGACGTTAAAATGCGAAAAAATAGGATAAAAGCCATGAAAAGGTTTGATCCATTTGAGATAAAAGTACAGTTAATTGTTGTGAAGACCATTTTGACGTAAGTTTGTATAGTGAATATATTTTATGTAGGTACACTAGGCCAACGAGTTAGGTATGTAGGGAAAAAACTTTAAAGTCATAGTAAAGACTGACTACACTCGTTATGGATAAGTGAGTTACATATCTAAATAGTGGGTATATTATACTTATTAAATATGTAATGCCCACATGCATATCTATTGTAGTCAGTTTTCACTATGATGTAGAAGTTTTTGCCCTGCATATCTAATTGCTAGGCCCACTGTACATAAGTAATAATAATTATTTTCACCTTAAAATGAAACAATTTCTAACCGGATTAATTGCGTGTTTATTGATTTTACATTTGCAGGAAAAATGTAAAATCAATAAGTGTAGGTACCTACGCGATTAATCCGGTTAAAAATAGTTTCATTATAAAATACAGTGATCGTGAATACTTAGGACATTACTATTATAATCTTTTGTAGTTAACATTTATATCATACCTATAAACATCAAATCTAGTCAGAGGTGCAAAACCTTTGGTGTCAGAACTTTCCGTTACGTTTTTCATAGTATTACATTAAAATATCTTACAATGCAGCTGTTGCGTTATCCTTTGTTTTCTATACAAGTTTTAATCTATACTAGACTGTGCCCACCGCTCTGCTCGCGTCGGCTAGGAGTAAGATTTTTTTTTGTTTTGGATTGAAAATGATATGGAAAACTATATTAAATATAAGTTGGTCGGGGAAAGAATTAAATTAAAACAGGGTATAATTCCACACAAATACAGTTAAACCTCAGAGATCTGCTGTGCAAAAACGTAATCGTATAGAATATTTTTAGAAACTATTTAATAAAGATAAAACTTCGACGTTAGAGAAACCTCAAGAGATATTATTATTGTTAGCTGTGAACACGAAATAGTAATAGAAGATCCATTTAGTTTCGGAAATAATCACTAGTGTTTAGAAATATAAATAAGAGGAAAATAATATTTTCACCAGATGCAGTATCTTTTGTTAGTATGAACGACACATCTTCAAACGCCTCTTCACGTGAAATGTTTAACCTTAATCAAGAATCAAAGCACCCTAATGAAGATTCAGATTCGGAATCGGAATGCAAAACTTTTTTTAGAAATAAATGGCCTTTGACCTTGGCCAAAAAATACAAATAAAAAAAAAGGTTTAGTACATCTGTAACGTTCAACCCACTACATCTACATCCTTAGTACCTATCCTACTTTCTCCTAATATTATAAATGCGAAAGTTTGTGAGTGAGTGTGTGTGTGTGTGTTTGTTATCTTTCACAAAAAAAAACTACTGAACGGATCTGGACGAAATCTGGAATAACACATAGGCTACTTTGAATCCTGGGAAAATGTACAGTTCCCGAGGGAAACGGGGGCGAAGCTGCTGGCGGAAGCTAGTTTGCAATAAATCAATGTATGTATTCATATAAATTTACTAAGAAGAGCGGTTCCTTCCTATATATACATACGTACCTAACCAATAGCTACAAAACTATAATACAATATATTTGTTGTCTTTAACGTAAAAAAATATTGGTAGGTAGGTACTTCTACTATTTGAGTTACATTCTTCCATTATGACATTAGTTGGGTATTTTGTATTAATAAAACAATTTAGAACAGATAAACTATTAAGCATAAGTAGTAGCGCGGAAAGGTCACACACCTTTGCATTTTTATTCCTCGCGTTTCGGTGGCAACGAAGTCACTATTTGTTGATAAATAATGCCATTTAAAACCATTAATCCATCTATTTTAGGTAGATTATCCGCTTGCTCTTTTTCGAATCCTTTATCCATTTTATTAATCGAATAATATTTACTATTATTAGACTAGTAACTTATTACTCGAACGAAAACACAACAAACTGTGCGGCCCTCGCAGCGCGTTGCAGAGTTATGACGTCACAAGCGGTCACGTGACTGTTAGCGGGACTCGATATTTTTCGAAACTTTGAATGCCTATAAAATCAAAACTACTAGGTATTTTTGACTACAACAAAAACTAGTGTATTTTTATACATACAGGCTTTACTGAGATAAAATTTCAAGCGATTTGGCATACCTAGTAACATTCTTCATTAATTACTAATGTTTTCATTTTATAAAAAAGCGTGGTATCTAGGCAAATCGCTCAACCAATTCATTTTTATAATACTTAAATGGATCATGAAATGTATTTAGGTCTGTTAAATTTTTTACTCATGGAATTATATTACATTTTTACTATGGGAGAGCTTAGGCAGAGATAATTTTATAAATCATTGTGAAGTACAGACCTATACAAAACAGAAAATACAAAAAGGCATAGCAAAGCTAAAATTTGCTTTAAAATATTACAAGTACAGACCTGCTATGAACAATAACTTTGTTATTAAGTGATAGTAAAATTAAAATATATTTTAAGGAAATAATTTCAAACTACAATACAAATAATCACAAAAATTAAAAATAATTAAAAACAATGTTTAATTGTATTTCATAAATTCTACATATTAAACTTAACTTAAATCAACAAAACTATGTGATTATTTTTTATAATTTTAAAAACTATTGAAAGTATTATGCATGATTATTTAAAAAAAGAATTAAGTCCTAACTATAGAACTGCCTTAATATACATTTCAGGACCTGAAAACAGTCAAATATGATGTTAAGAACATAGAGCAAGTGTTCCAACTAGCCAATGCAGCGGCCATCACAGGCTGTCAGAACTCTCTGAAGCCTGACATTTTAGCTGCAGCAGGTCAGGTCCTGGAAAAGAAGGATGTCACCATTCCTGAGATTTATCATGCCGTATATACATTAAAGGCCATTGGAAAAGGCTCAATATATGACAGGGAAGACGCTTTGAAGAATTTAATTCATTTGTTGAAGAAAGATGATTCACCAGCTAAGTAAGTGTTGGGATTATTTACCAAACCCCTTTAAGAAAGATTTTTACACTGACGTAATTTTCTAAAGTTAGAACAATTAATATTATATGTACAGTACATAATTACTTTTTGATGTGATGTGAAAACTGGGTAGTAACATATTAAGTCCAAGCTATGTTATCATAAATTATAGCCTCTGTATAATTAGTAATTACTTAATGAATTGGTTATATCACTATAGCCATTACATGACACTGGCAGAATTTGCTGATAGTATCGGCTGATTGCCATAAAAAAAAAATATATATATATATCACTATACAGGGTGTAAATGTCATAGTGACAAAGTGAAGTGTACATAATTCTGAGAACCAGGATGCAAAAAAAAAACACATTTCTAATCTTAATTAATCAATCATAAATCTTATTTATCAAAATCAAAAATTTTATTTATTAATTTTATTATAAGATATTTTTTTTTTATTTTTTTTTTCAATTTACCCAAATACTGAAATGTTGTAACTTTGTTTGTGTTGTGTAGCTACGGCTACGTGTTCGCGTTGTGTGAGCACATGGGCTGTGGCCCGTGGACCACCTCTCACGCCGAAGGAGTGCTACTGGCGGCAGACGAGAGCGACTCCAAGGCGCTGTTCTTCGAGGGAGGACTGCCCGTAACATCCAACCTGCTTGGCACTATCAGTCGGTTAGTATATCTGGGTGATTTTCAGAAAAATTGACGCTGTGACGGACAGGAATTATAATTTTAGTGTTTCATGTAGTGGTCTACATTTACTCCAGTATTAAATAGTATATTGTTAATTAGCTAAATATGTTATTTTAATTAAAATTATACCATAATTTTATGAAATATTCAAGTTTTTCTGTTAGTATATGATGCAAAGTATTCCAGTATGTCACAAAATATAATCAATCAGAAATAAAACAACCAAGCATTGAAACAAAATCAACTTATATAGGCATAATGACATGCTTTAAATCTTTAAAAAAATTACTAAATGGTAATATTATAATTCTAATATTATTAAAAAATCAGCTAAATAGTTTCATGTTCGTCACTTCAAATTCAAATTCAAATTCAAATTCAAATCATTAATTTTCATAGGCCCCAGGAGGCGCTTGAACACGTCAAAATATTACAAACAAATGATATAAAAATAAATTATAAGTAAAACTAAATTATACTAATTACAATGATTTGAATAACCGGGGCTTAGATTAATTTTAATCCAACTGTTTAAAATCAGATTAAAATCAAACTAAGTACCAGCTCCGATGGGTATTGCATTATGAGAAGAGCTGGTGAGAAACTCATGTGCACCATCTTTTCAAATGAAATGTATAATATACAATTATATTAATATATAACAATTACAACACATAAAAAGAGCAGTTCATTTCCAAATACTATTATCATTTATGTAGTCTAAAATACAGTAATAAGCTTTTTGAGATAATCTGATTTTAATATATTTCTTAAATTTACCTATCGATAATTCTACTGCGTCTAATGGAAGTTTATTGTAGAAGCGTATACATTGACCTGGAAACGAGTTAGAGATTTTATGGAGCCTAGTAGTGGGCACAGCCAGTTTGTTTTTGTTCCTTAGATTTACTTTATGGAGATCACTATTTTTCTTAAATTTTGTTTGATTCTTGTGGACGTACAATAAATTTTCATAAATGTATTGAGAATGTAACGTCATAATATTTATCTCTTTAAATTTATTTCTTAGTGTCTCCTTGGGACTCATCATATAGATAGCTCGAACAGCTCGTTTCTGGAGCACAAAGATTGAATCTACATCCGTGGCACTACCCCAAAGCAATAAACCATATGACATTATACTATGAAAATAGCTAAAATAAACTAAACGCGCAGTGTCAACATCGGTCAGTTGACGGATTGTTTTTACCGCGTAAGCTGCTGAGCTGAGTCTACCAGATAACGTTTCTATATGTGGGCCCCATTGTAATTTAGAATCTAATGTTATACCAAGAAAGACAACTTTATTGACCATTTCCAATTCCTCATTGTCCATCAACACACTAGTTTTGACTTGTTTAACATTTTTTGTAAAAAATCTAACATATTTTGTTTTATTACCATTTAAAAGCAAGTTGTTAACACTAAACCAGTTTACTATCTTTGACAGAGCATTGTTTACATCGTCAATTACTGTTTGTTGTCTATTTACCTTAAAAACTAAAGAAGTGTCATCCGCAAACAATACTATCTCATGATTGTCCTTAACGAGATGAGGTAAATCATTAATGTACTTCTCGGACACATCGCACTAGAAAAGTTGTCATCACTAATGATACGTGTTACAAATTCAAATATCAAGCAAAGAGGACTTTCGGTAATAACAAAATATTGATGATGACAAAATAAAATATGCTATAAAATAAAAGAATGATATTTTAAAACAATTTTTGTACCATTCAGAATATGGGACAGTGACTATTACGGAAATTGCGTGACGAATATGAATAATTTGAGCCATGTCCACACTGCCGTTTTAAAACACAAACATAAATAATAAAGCATTAACTTACTGAACTTTAAGATTAATTAAACCTTTTTTCACACAAAAAAAAACTACTAAAAGATATAAAATTATTGAGATAGATGAAAGTAAAATTTTAAACTTAACGCCAGTGACTAAGTTGGTTCTTATAATATAAGTTAGGTGTTATATGTAGAGAACCAGCTTAGTCGTTATTGATTACTGATTACTTTAAAATTTTACTTTCACCTACATAAATTATCATAATTACTTTGGATTCATAGATAGGAACTTTTTAATATTCTTATTGACAAAGATGAATATTATTATTTTGTACTATAATTTCAGACATCACAGTCCTACTTGAATCAACTATTCAATCATAATTTTAAAACTTAAGTAACAATTCAAATTCAATTAAATAATTGTATTATTCAGATCCATAACATATGTCACAAATATAGTCAATGATTGAAGGATGGCCACAACATAAGCTGCATACCCAGTTTTTACACGCAACGCAACGAATCATATCATTAGGTACAAAATATTTACGACTTTTACATAAATGACATAAAAAGTACCTGAAACTACAGTTTTTAGTGATTTAGATTTCCAGCTCTCTACTGTTGTCATTACCTTTGCCCGTTTTCTAGGTATATCTGAATTCTTCGAATCAACATGTTTTTTTATGCCTGTAGAAGTACTAGGTTCTTCAATATTCTGTTCAGAACTACAGTGCAAAACATCATTTTGTGGTATAAAAGTAGATACATCTATAGCTTCTAGGTCTATTACATTGGTAAGATCAATCAAAACACTTGGATCAATAGAAATGATTTCACTGATCTGGAAATTATCATCAGTTTCAATGGGCTCAAAACAATCATTTTTTTTTGTGTCACTATGAACTAAACTCAAACTAGAATTCGTAATTTGAACCAGGTCTTCCTTTTGGGTCAAATTACCTTGAATGGAACACAATTTACTGACTTTTAATCTTTGGTCTGTTTCAAGACTCAGATTCTGATCATGCGTTTGGAAGGTAGGTGCATGATAGGTATTCTCAAGAACTTCGAAGTCCTCTAAAACTGATGAGTTTTGGTGTTGGTCTAGCAAAATATGTGTTTTAAGAGAATGGCAGTTACATAGACCTCGTTGGTCACCGCAAAAGCAACTCAGTTGCCTGTAAAATATTGTATTTTGCCCTCCTGACATTATTTGATGTAACTTCATAGTCTCAGGGACAGGCCGAATGTTATCTGGTATAAGATGTTTCATATTGGTAATGTCATTATCAGGTATTAAAAAACATTTTACAGACTGCATGCTCTTTTGAAGGTAATGGTAAGCATGTTCAGCATCTTTTATATCGTTACCATAAGCCACATGTTTGTCCAATTGACGTTTAACTGCTCCACCAATGCCATCAGCTACACCCTTACCATGACCACTCTCTGAAAATGACCATGTATAACAAGCGTCCATTTTAAATGCAAAAAGATTGATTAAGTAAAAGTTTTTTTTTTGCCTATACTGGCTACATGGACCATCGGAAAAAAAATGAATTATTTTTATATTTGTATCCAACTGCTTGGCAAATTTTAGAACGGGTAGTAAATGTGCCCAGATGGCATTGGGTTCATGGCATGTATTGTTAGAAATGGTGACGAATGATTGTGATTTACCTTTAAAGTATATCATGCCACAATGTAAAGTTATATTATTTTTAGAAGCACCGAAATGCATTGCCTGTATTTCTGTACCAAGTTTACAATCGTAGTTCTCACTGAAGTCGCATAAGATGGCTATTTCACTATCGCGTAATCCATTTATACATTTTATGTATTCACTTTGTTGGTGCCTCCAATTATATATATGGGATTTAAACAATGGAAGTTCCTTTTCAAGTTCAGAAACTAAGGTCTTCACTAGTCCTTTTTTTTGTTGTTTTGAATTTTTTTTAGTTAGGAATGTCTTGCCCGATTTTATATAGCTATGACTTATCCTTTCCCACTTGAACCAGGTAATATCATCTTCCATTTTGTCTTGCTTGTACTGAAGCACAGGAGTTTTGCAACCATCACATTTACTATACATACAGTTGTATGACTTTCTATCACAAGTTGTTCGAGTAATTACGTCTTCTAGATTTGTGTAACTTAAAATATTATTTTTTTTAAGCGCATAAAAAATATTTTCGATGTTACTATGTTTAATACATAAGCACGTGTCTCTATTTCTAATCGTGGGTGACAAAATGTAAAACGGCTTGTATCTAAAAAAGGTAGTAAGGCTGTACTTTCCTCCTTCTTTTTTATAAATATTGTACAAATTTGCAAATGTGTCAGTCAGATACCTAATCTGCATTTTTTGTTTTCCTCTCGTTCTTGTTTCATGTTTTCCTGCTGTACATCTACTTATGTCATCCCTGTTATAAAATGTCTCGATATCTTTTTTAATTTTGCAATTTGGTAGTTTGTTTTTTGTAATCCGTATCCGGCTTTTTAATCCTAAATATTTTGTTACGTCCATCACTGACTTGTTAGCTTTTACATTCTGATTAGTTGCTATATTTTTTAACAGTCTTTTTTCTTTTTGGGTATTTGCACGTTTATAAACTGTTTTTAAAGAACATTCTAATATTTCTTGTCGCGCTTGAAGCTTCTCAATTTCACGATTTGTTCTTTCATGCATAATTTTTTCGCGGTAATAGCGTTTGCGACTGGTTTCTAACATCTTGTGTAATTTCTGTATTTTATCTAATGCTTTTTTGTAATTGGCGCGCAAATTTTTATATCTTCGTTGAATTAAGTGGCTTATGTGAGTTTGAGTTCTCAAAGGTTCTTTTGTCGGATTTACGTTTTCTTTATAACATCTTTTTAGTTTTAGTTTTCTCTTTTCATCTCTCCATATTTGTCGCTGTTTTATTTTTTCTACTTCTGTTAGATCCGTTATCTTTTTTCGATTTTTTTTTAGTCTTTTCAACTGTTTTTGGCGCTGAACTTCTAATTTTTCAGGATTTTGCTTTAATTTCTCGCGATATCTCTTTGCCCTTTCCGCTGCCGTAAGCGCCATTTCTTCTTTGATATAATAAACGAAATAATTTCTTTCTTAAATAACTATTAATTACTTTCTCCTACACAAACCTCACACTCGTCCTCAGGGAAATGGTCATAAATGGAATGCAAACAAAAAGGACACCAAAAAATGGCGCACTGAAGTAATTTCCTGATATCACTTTGACTCATCGCCAAAGTAAAATGCTGCAGTTTTATATTATTGTTGGTTTTTCGCCGACATCCGAAACATTTTTTAGTAATCTTGAAATGTGTAACAGGCCAAGGCCACTTAGCATTATTGCGGTAACATTGATTTAAATCGAAATATGTTAGGATTTTGTCAACGTCCCAATAGTCTACCATAGCTGCTAGCAGAGTGATCATCCATTCGAGTAAGCGTGCTAAATGCGATTTTTTATCTGAAACAAAAAAAATCGTATTTTTTTCAGTCCACAAGTACCTGTTATCTTGTGTACATACTTAACCATATAAAACAGAAAGATTTTAAAAACCAGACTTTTAGGAAAAAAATTTAAAATAACCAAATTAAAACTTTGAAGCTAAGGAAGCAGAGGAAACCGTAACACTTTCCATAATATGGAAAGAATTAAAAAAAAAAAAAATCATAACCCTTCTTTTTATTTCACCGTAATCGGGTAATTAAATCAAAGTTTTAAAATATTTTATTGTACACTAAGCTTTACAACGATTTTGTTCCGGTTGTACGTAACGTGACGCACAGGGATGTGACGTTTTCATTCCATGAAACTGTTAAAATTAAAATTAACTAATATTTACTTAAATTAACTTGTTTTGAGATATACTAGTCTAATATAGGTTAGTTTATTGTGTTATATACAATATTATAAAGTTAAGAATACAGTTTATTTACCTTTTAAATACTGTCACTCTGCAGAAAAAAGAATTGCGCGCCGATGACACCAACACTTTCGTCACAGTTTATAACGCAACTGACTTTAAAACAGCAATGGCGGATCCTACTATACGATCATAATGTTGCCAGGAAGACAGACAAATACAAAATAGTAGATTTTGTGTTGTGTACGATATCAAATTCACCGTGACGAAATCGGATTTTCCGGTACTATGATTTTCGTAGGACCACATTAAAATAATGATATTTCTTAAAATAACTGTAAATTTGTCCCATAAAGATTGAAAATACACATTTAAAAATACAGAGAGTATTATGTTAAAAAATTTGAACATAACTAAAGAATATTCTATTAGTGAGATGTATTTGAAATCTCCAAGAGCACCGTGGGACACATGATATTTTTACGTCCTCTTTTGGTATTTTTTAAATATATAAATGACTATCCACTTTGTGTGGTACTTATTACTTAATGTAATTGTGTATTGAATTATTTACCTGAATCATACAAAATTTCACTTCCACATGTGCCATATAAAAAAATAAAAATGTTTGAACGTGTGGGACAGTCCGATTTTGCTAGGGTCATTTTTTGTGAAAAACACCCATCTCATTTTAATAACATTTGTTAAGTTTCTTACTTGCTTAGATTAATACACCATTATTATCTTTAAAAAAGGAAATCATCTAAAATTAGACTACAACAAATTAGACATACAATGGTAATCAGTATAAATAAATATGTCTGTATCAATATACTGCAGTTGCAGTTTAATTTTATGATATTTGAAAAGGGATTATTTCTACCCTTATAATGTCTGCATACAATTTTGTTTTGGAACTCCATGTATTTTAGTTAGAAGTCTACTGATGCTTTAATGGTTTCTATTATATTTGAAAAGTCGATCTTTAAATTTTCTGAATCAATTCGGAAGTATGTTTTAAAGAACGATAACGTTTGCTATTGCCAACAGGACCTACAAAAATCAGAAGAAGCCATCTCCCTTGAGTGAGGAGCAAAAGTACAAGTTCTCTGAGTACCTGCTGTCTCGTCGCTCCGTCAACACCGCCAAGGGAGCCACGCTCCTGCTCGAAGCTGCCACCGCTCTTGCTGACGATGTGGTATGTATGATGGCTCTTATTTCCAAAAAGCAACTGGACAAGAAAAATGTTGACCTAACATTATACTACTTAAGTATAATTGAACACAAATATCTTTTAGTTTAGAAGGACTTTCTCAATCTTAAATATGCTTTTCATGATTTACCAGCCTGCACCAGTGAGCATCGCGATCAAAGGAAGGAAGTACATCACCTCTGAGGCCGACACCATCGAGTTCTCCATCACAGACCTGATTGGCCGTCCTGTCCGAGGCCTCAAGGCCGACGAGGTCATCGCTCAGTCTGGCACGCGTCTCGCCGACGACGTCGTTGTACTCTCCAAGCAACCCTTGACACAGAAACCAAACGAACCCACGACTTTCGTGCTTAACCTCAGCAAGATTAAGGCTCAATATGGATTGTACAAGATCGCGTTAAGTGCCGGAGCCAAGGCCGCCAGTGTGAACATTGCTGTACTGGGTGAGATCCAGGTGACCAGTGTGGAGTTGGGCATTGGTGATGTGGATGGTACCACAAGTCCTAAGATCACGACTGTCGCTTACCCTAACAAGTTGACTGAGAACCTCCAAGCTGATCATTTACAAAAGTAAGTATTTTTAAAATTTTGTAGTGTTTGGGTCCTAACGGATATAATAATGATCAATTTCTTGAAAGTATCTTTAGCTACCTGTATCTGCTAGAAGTGTATTAAAAAAATTTAATTAATTACTATTTATTTGGATACAACAAATGTATTATTAATTTATAGAGTGAGCCTGAAGTTCACGGTGCGTGACAAGTACAACAAGGCAGTGTTGGTGCAGCAAGCGTTCGTCCGCGTGGGGTCGGCGCTCGGCGAGCACGAAACCATCTTCGTGGCCGAGCCTGACACCGCCAAGGCATACAAAGTTGAACTGGTCAGTAGAACTTAAATTGAAAAGTTAAATATTCATCATGTAGGTTTTAAAAGTAATTGCGTCCTATATAAAGAGCCAATACGTAGTAGACAAGACCGGTGCGTATGTATGATAAGATGGCAAAAGCAACAGGGGTATGTAAAACAGTAGCACTTGTGTTCCATAGTCTGTCTGTTGGGTTTGTGATATTGTCCTACAGAGGTGGGATAAAATCGCCACTCTCATAAGTGTTTACTTAAAGTATGTCAGTTATTTGATAAGGAGTTATAAACTACATCTCAAATTTATATTGGACTTATTTTTATAGAATGTGGGTGGCATTGCCAAACATCTAAACTTTGAGACGGGAACATATTCCTTGACAATTTACTTGGGAGATAGCGCCGTGTCCAACCCAATCGCGTGGGCCGTCGGAGACGTCAGCTTCAACTTCGGCAAGGACGCCAATGCTGTCGGTAAGTACTGCTCATCTTATATTGACCACTGATGGCGGAGTCCATAGTACACCTGCCTACGAAATAATGTAATACTATTAAAAAAAATTATTACATCATTCTACAGACAACGCGTTTGGCACAAATTACCAACGCAGCATCAAAACAATAAATTGTCCCATGCCCATAACAAGTAGCGACATCTGGTGACTGAGCTTTGAGTAATCGCTGGCTAACATGGCAGGCACGCCCGTGACGTCACCGCCGAAGCCGTTCCGCGGCGCGCTGCCGCAGATCGCGCACCTGTTCCGCTCCCCCGAGGCGCGCCCCCCGCGCGCGGTGTCGGACGTGTTCGCGTGCGCATGCGCGGCGCCGCTGCTGCTGCTGCTCGTGCTGTGGGCGAACCTCAAGCTCAACTTCAGCAACTTCCCCTTCACGCCCAGCGCACTTATCTTCCATCTAGCTTTAGGAGGTGAGTTTATCCTTATTTGTGTTGGTACACTTGTAATAGAGGATTATATATTTCATAGTTAAAAACTTTGGTTGTGATGTTTTTTAATTAATTGATAATACGAATAATTAATTTATCCTTAGGTTCCCTGGGGCTGTACGGCGTGCTGTGGCTGCAGCTGACGATGTTCGACACGGTGCGCTACCTGCTGCCGCTGGCCGCCGTCACGTTCCTGGCCGGCCATCGCTTGTTGCGGAGACTCGTGCAGGACAAAGCCGCGCGCTAACGCGCTGCTTCATTCACACATTTCACTATCATATAATATGTTATTTTAAGTACAACTACAGATGAGCATTTAAGTTCCTGTCCTTGGTTTGAACAGTGACGAATTCGATAATTATACCTTCAGAGACCGGTCTGAGATTAAAGCAAGCACTTACCGTGGCTAGCATTCAGACTGCCTCTGTCACTGCGTCACAATAATTCGAGAAAGACTGAACTATTTGATTTTAAGAGGTGTGTGTAAGGAGTAGCTCACTTTGTAGTTGTATTTAAATTGCTATACACTTTCCAGATGGTCACCCGGTAGTGTTACCGATCTACAAAATTTCTCAAAACTATCTAGTAAATGAATGAATGAAACAGAATTGCAATATTTTAATTTACTTAGATTTATATTTATATGTTTGTTGTTACTGTTCGAATCACCATAATACACTAGCGTAATGTGTGGTGTCAAGGCGTTTGCATTAAATAAGCACTTGGGTACAAGATCTTGTAAGCTGCAATTAATAGTATTGAGGTCTAGTGTATTCGCACATCTTAAGTATGCATTTATAAGTCGGAATGTCCATCGTTCTATTGTGATTCATTTAATAAAATTGTTACTCAGAACCTGTACTGAATTGCTGTCAAAATACCTACATAATTTAATGGACAAATTTGGTAGGGATTCTGCTTAACAAAATAATCCTTGTAATTATAATTTTAATAAATGTGATTCGTTAAATTCGTACTTGTTTTGTTTGTATAAAGCCCTGTATTCATGGTAAACATTTTTTAGCAACAAAGTTCTTCTTCTTTTATTTAATGGCAACTGGGTCTCCTTGCGGTGACCATTTCTGCCAGTGTCAAGTGTGAAATATAATTAAAATTATTAAGCGTCCAAAATGGCGGGCGATGTACTCGGACCTTCGGACTCTGACGATGGCGGCGCAGGCGAACACGCGCTGTCAACGTGCACTCACCCACGCCGCCACCGCCAAAGTCCAGCAACAAAGTTGAATCAACGTGTTGCGGCATTGCTGTCAAGTTGTAGAGTTGATAGCGTCATGTTGACAAGCTCTCGCCCGACAAGCGTAAACATCACTTTAGTGCTCAATCAATATATTAGTATACTCTTTGCTTTAAAATATTTTATACTTTTATACTTTAAATTATTAAATCAAATTCTTATTATTATTTTTAATGTTTAATTTTTATGGAATGCTATCTGTTAATGACTATTTTAATTACTTATTTGTTTCAACTATACATCTCAATTTTTATTTCTATTTCTACTTTCAATTAGGTATAATGTAATATGACATGTTGTGTAGATTTTAAGTTGGTTTGTTTTTGCATGCATTTTAGTATTTATTAATTACAAAATTTTATTTCTGTGCTTGTAAATGTAGACGCTGTGGTCTCCTCTAGAGGAAACACATAATTTATATATTGTGAATGTTATTATTAATAATGTGTTGTGTATTTCTTGTTGGAGATCCTATAAATAAATAAATAAATAAATAGTATCCCACTAACGCGCGAATGATTTCGCGCGAAACGTTTCGCGGCGAATTCGCCCTTTCTGGACAAGCTCTAAGAGTGTTATTCTTATCCACGCATTACAAACGTTCGATTTTTATCGGACCTCTTGCTCACGCTTAGTTTTGTCACATCTGATTATAGCAAAATGGTGAACGGTGCAAATATTGGTAGAATTCGAAAACGAAATATGTAGATCTACTAAGGTCAATACATAAATAATATAGATCAACTCAACCCTTATACGCCGCTATTATAACTGATTCAAATGTAATTGTACTATATCGTATTAAAATTTGGTGTAGTTAGTTGATCACGCCATGTTTTTTTTTTTAATTTAATAATGGTCCCGCCATTATGACATCAAAATAGGGACTACTTTCTTTGTACGATATTTAGTAATTTTATGGGTGTAGAATATTACTATGAAAGTATGAAATAATAGGGAAAGTGTATTAAATCCTTATCGCATGATATTAACAAAAGCTGCCGGGGTCCCGCCATCTGTACGTTCACCGTACGGCGTCGTAAGAATGAGAAAAGCCGTCATAGCGTGCTATCTCCGCTGAAACGGCAACATACAAGCAAGAATATTTTTGCATTAAGAGCGTGTATTCCTTTTCAAAATGTAACTGTCAATTTTTGTAGTGTTTTGGGAATATTTCGTAAAAACTGAATGAAAGTATGATTTTATTCAATTAACTTTTTAGAATGCAAGTTTTGAAAGGTAAATATAACAATTTCATTCGTAAATACAGCATAATTTTGTAATTTATCAACTTAACAGTTAATACTCTTTCAACTGATAAAATAGAAAAGTATGCTTTAGTTATTAAATGTAAGTTACGGAGAATGTGATATTCAATCGAGGCAGTATAAAATGTCACGTTACGCCGTTGACAGACAGTCACCTGTATTATTCCTGCATTGATATGATTTATTATTGCATAATTGTTATGCACGCAAAGATTAAAGAGTGCAGACGTGTTTTAAAGTAATTATAATTATTTTATTTTTACGAAAAATTATCGACGAAGAGAAACATAATTATATATATATATTTTTTTTTAGCCTGCTAGAATTATATTGTTAAGAGCGTGTATTCCTTTTCAAAATGTAAAACTGTCAATTTTTGTAGTGTTTTGGGAATATTTCGTAAAAACTGAATGAAAGTATGATTTTATTCAACTAACTTTTCAGAATGTGGGCTTTAAAAGGTAAATATGACAATTACATTTAATAACTAAAGCATACTTTTCTATTTTATCAGTTGAAAGAGTATTAACTGTTAAGTTGATAAATTACAAAATTATGCTGTATTTACAAATGAAATTGTTATATTTACCTTTCAAAACTTGCATTCTAAAAAGTTAATTGAATAAAATCATACTTTCATTCAGTTTTTACGAAGTATTCCCAAAACACTACAAAAATTGACAGTTACATTTTGAAAAGGAATACACGCTCATAATGCAAAAATATTCTTGCTTGTATGTTGCCGTTTCAGCGGAGATAGCACGCTATGACGGCTTTTCTCATTCTTACGACGCCGTACGGTGAACGTACAGATGGCGGGACCCCGGCAGCTTTTGTTAATATCATGCGATAAGGATTTAATACACTTTCCCTATTATTTCATACTTTCATAGTAATATTCTACACCCATAAAATTACTAAATATCGTACAAAGAAAGTAGTCCCTATTTTGATGTCATAATGGCGGGACCATTATTAAATTAAAAAAAAAAACATGGCGTGATCAACTAACTACACCAAATTTTAATACGATATAGTACAATTACATTTGAATCAGTTATAATAGCGGCGTATAAGGGTTGAGTTGATCTATATTATTTATGTATTGACCTTAGTAGATCTACATATTTCGTTTTCGAATTCTACCAATATTTGCACCGTTCACCATTTTGCTATAATCAGATGTGACAAAACTAAGCGTGAGCAAGAGGTCCGATAAAAATCGAACGTTTGTAATGCGTGGATAAGAATAACACTCTTAGAGCTTGTCCAGAAAGGGCGAATTCGCCGCGAAACGTTTCGCGCGAAATCATTCGCGCGTTAGTGGGATACTATTTATTTATTTATTTATTTATAGGATCTCCAACAAGAAATACACAACACATTATTAATAATAACATTCACAATATATAAATTATGTGTTTCCTCTAGAGGAGACCACAGCGTCTACATTTACAAGCACAGAAATAAAATTTTGTAATTAATAAATACTAAAATGCATGCAAAAACAAACCAACTTAAAATCTACACAACATGTCATATTACATTATACCTAATTGAAAGTAGAAATAGAAATAAAAATTGAGATGTATAGTTGAAACAAATAAGTAATTAAAATAGTCATTAACAGATAGCATTCCATAAAAATTAAACATTAAAAATAATAATAAGAATTTGATTTAATAATTTAAAGTATAAAAGTATAAAATATTTTTTTTTTTTTTTTTACTAGACACCAATACATCGTGTCCACAAGCATCGCGCGAATTAAAAATACGCGCGTAAATCGCGTGCACTACGCTAGACTCTCGACGCGCGCTTGATTCGCGCGTAGTGCGTGCGAGTCGAGATACTAGAGAGAGACACCTTGTTGCGTCCAGTTAACGCGCGAACTCCAGAGCGAGTGCACGTATCGAGGGAAATAGAGCGCCAAAATTTTGACACGGAATTGTTAATAGACGAAGTAGAAAAAAGAGTGTACGTTACGCCAGCAAGAAAGTGTCACCTAGAGTGATATGAGTAGAACGTATAATTAGTGCGCAATCTGCTGTAAATGTGCGCCGCATAAAAAAATTGTGCGTCTTGTAGTTTTGAAAAAAAAACGTAAAAACGATTCCTGCTGGAGTAACGTTGCTCTAGCAAGAAAATTCTAGACCAATCATCGGAGATATAAAATACATACATGGGCAGAGAGCTTATATTTGTGCAAATTTGTGCGCCATAAATATAATTTGTGCGTCTTCAGGTTTTCGAGATATTGCGTTTCCCGCTGGAGTAACGTTTTGCGAATTCGTGTATCTCAAAGACCATTATATGTGCGCCTGTAGAATGAACATACACGAATAGCTCTTAATTTGTGCATATTTGTGACATAATTAGATGCCAGATAATATTTATAATTTTCAAGTAATCGCGCTTTATTGAAAACTTAAAAAAATATTGTAGCGCCTAAATGAGAAGACGTATAAACTCGCTAAAAACTGTATTCGTTCCATCTTGACGTTTATAATTACCATAAAAAGTTTCAAAACAGAACCTACAAGCGCTAATGAATAATATTACTAAAAGTCAAAACGACGGCATCATAACTTTGACGCCATCAAACAAGAAACTGGCTCAACCTAAGATGTGTAAATGTAAACCAAAAATTAGTGCATTTATCAAATAATATATAGTAAAAATATCCAGCTTCAACTGTTTCGTATTAAGTAAATATTAAGACTAAACCAAAACAGTTATTCGGCGCAGGTTATCCGACCAAATTCGAATGACTACAAAAAAGCGACGGATTCATACGTTTCGATGACCACCTTTATTAAACGTATTACACCTAAGCTGTGTTCGTACAGTCACACTCAAATGTTCGTTGGGAATTATTATTACAATGACCTAATAAAAATATAATATATATTAAATGTACTTTCTGATCATATGAAATCAAAGAGCTTGTTGGTTTAAAAAAATATTATTTTTATTATCATAATCATGATTCTTAAAGTAATTATGGCATCAAATCACAGATCAAAGTTCCTACCTATAAATATTAAAACATTGTTCAATTAAACTATTTGTACCTTGTATAGTCATTTGGTATTATTTAAAATCACAGATCAGTTTTTCATTTACTTAAATACACAAACAATAAAATCACTTAAAGTGGCTCAGTACCATCATGGCGTGAAATTTAAATATTGAGTAGTTGTTGTTTTGGCCGAGATATAATTAAGTTTTGGGTATGATTGTATAGTACGCGAACGTAATAAATACCTATAGAGCGTTATATTTTGTTATGAGTTTATGTTTCTTAAAAAATAGCCGGATTTGAAAACTTCAACCCAAGTTTCACATATCGGGCTGCTTAGGTTTGGGTTTTCAAATTAGGCTAATTTTTAAGAAACATAAGCTGATAATAATTTTAACCGGTCTATACTACGTTCGCGTATCATACTATCATATCCAAAACTAAATTATATCTCGGCCAACAAATAGGTAACTACTTTATACTTGAATTTCCCGTTATGATGGTACTGAACCTTTATCACAGAAAATCACAGTTTTTTCGTTTTTCTACTGATATAATAAATGCAAATGGCTAAATTTATTTAAGTCTAATCAAAAAAAAAATCTGAATTTATTTTAATAACTATTTCTACTGCACTGTACTCGGGCACAATACGTTTCAACCAGTTAGCGAGTAAAGTTAAGAAGGTCATCGATACGTATGAATCCGTCGCTTTTTTGTAGTCATTCGAATTTGGTCGGATAACCTGCGCCGAATAACTGTTTTGGTTTAGTCTTAATATTTACTTAATACGAAACAGTTGAAGCTGGATATTTTTACTATATATTATTTGATAAATGCACTAATTTTTGGTTTACATTTACACATCTTAGGTTGAGCCAGTTTCTTGTTTGATGGCGTCAAAGTTATGATGCCGTCGTTTTGACTTTTAGTAATATTATTCATTAGCGCTTGTAGGTTCTGTTTTGAAACTTTTTATGGTAATTATAAACGTCAAGATGGAACGAATACAGTTTTTAGCGAGTTTATACGTCTTCTCATTTAGGCGCTACAATATTTTTTTAAGTTTTCAATAAAGCGCGATTACTTGAAAATTATAAATATTATCTGGCATCTAATTATGTCACAAATATGCACAAATTAAGAGCTATTCGTGTATGTTCATTCTACAGGCGCACATATAATGGTCTTTGAGATACACGAATTCGCAAAACGTTACTCCAGCGGGAAACGCAATATCTCGAAAACCTGAAGACGCACAAATTATATTTATGGCGCACAAATTTGCACAAATATAAGCTCTCTGCCCATGTATGTATTTTATATCTCCGATGATTGGTCTAGAATTTTCTTGCTAGAGCAACGTTACTCCAGCAGGAATCGTTTTTACGTTTTTTTTTCAAAACTACAAGACGCACAATTTTTTTATGCGGCGCACATTTACAGCAGATTGCGCACTAATTATACGTTCTACTCATATCACTCTAGGTGTGTACGTTACGCCAGCAAGAAAGTGTCACCTAGAGTGATATGAGTAGAACGTATAATTAGTGCGCAATCTGCTGTAAATGTGCGCCGCATAAAAAATTTGTGCGTCTTGTAGTTTTGAAAAAAAAACGTAAAAACGATTCCTGCTGGAGTAACGTTGTTCTAGCAAGAAAATTCTAGACGAATCATCGGAGGTATAAAATACATATATGGGCAGAGAGCTTATATTTGTGCAAATTTGTGCGCCATAAATATAATTTGTGCGTCTTCAGGTTTTCGAGATATTGCGTTTCCCGCTGGAGTAACGTTTTGCGAATTCGTGTATCTCAAAGACCATTATATGTGCGCCTGTAGAATGAACATACACGAATAGCTCTTAATTTGTGCATATTTGTGACATAATTAGATGCCAGATATTATTTATAATTTTCAAGTAATCGCGCTTTATTGAAAACTTAAAAAAATATTGTAGCGCCTAAATGAGAAGACGTATAAACTCGCTAAAAACTGTATTCGTTCCACCTTGACGTTTATAATTACCATAAAAAGTTTCAAAACAGAACCTACAAGCGCTAATGAATAATATTACTAAAAGTCAAAACGACGGCATCATAACTTTGACGCCATCAAACAAGAAACTGGCTCAACCTAAGATGTGTAAATGTAAACCAAAAATTAGTGCATTTATCAAATAATATATAGTAAAAATATCCAGCTTCAACTGTTTCGTATTAAGTAAATATTAAGACTAAACCAAAACAGTTATTCGGCGCAGGTTATCCGACCAAATTCGAATGACTACAAAAAAGCGACGGATTCATACGTATCGATGACCACCTTTATTAAACGTATTACACCTAAACTGTGTTCGTACAGTCACGCTCAAATGTTCGTTGGGAATTATTATTACAATGACCTCATAAAAATATAATATATATTAAATGTACTTTCTGATCATATGAAATCAAAGAGCTTGTTGGTTTAAAAAAATATTATTTTTATTATCATAATCATGATTCTTAAAGTAATTATGGCATCAAATCACAGATCAAATTTCCTACCTATAAATATTAAAACAAACATTGTTCAATTAAACTATTTGTACCTTGTATAGTCATTTGGTATTATTTAAAATCACAGATCAGTTTTTCATTTACTTAAATACACAAACAATAAAATCACTTAAAGTGGCTCAGTACCATCATGGCGTGAAATTTAAATATTAAGTAGTTGTTGTTTTGGCCGAGATATAATTAAGTTTTGGGTATGATTGTATAGTACGCGAACGTAATAAATACCTATAGAGCGGTATATTTTGTTATGAGTTTATGTTTCTTAAAAAATAGCCGGATTTGAAAACTTCAACCCAAGTTTCACATATCGGGCTGCTTAGGTTTGGGTTTTCAAATTAGGCTAATTTTTAAGAAACATAAGCTGATAATAATTTTAACCGGTCTATACTACGTTCGCGTATCATACTATCATATCCAAAACTAAATTATATCTCGGCCAACAAATAGGTAGCTACTTTATACTTGAATTTCCCGTTATGATGGTACTGAACCTTTATCACAGAAAATCACAGTTTTTTCGTTTTTCTACTGATATAATAAATGCAAATGGCTAAATTTATTTATGTCTAATCAAAAAAAAAATCTGAATTTATTTTAATAACTATTTCTACTGCACTGTACTCGGGCACAATACGTTTCAACCAGTTAGCGAGTAAAGTTAAGAAGGTCATCGATACGTATGAATCCGTCGCTTTTTTGTAGTCATTCGAATTTGGTCGGATAACCTGCGCCGAATAACTGTTTTGGTTTAGTCTTAATATTTACTTAATACGAAACAGTTGAAGCTGGATATTTTTACTATATATTATTTGATAAATGCACTAATTTTTGGTTTACATTTACACATCTTAGGTTGAGCCAGTTTCTTGTTTGATGGCGTCAAAGTTATGATGCCGTCGTTTTGACTTTTAGTAATATTATTCATTAGCGCTTGTAGGTTCTGTTTTGAAACTTTTTATGGTAATTATAAACGTCAAGATGGAACGAATACAGTTTTTAGCGAGTTTATACGTCTTCTCATTTAGGCGCTACAATATTTTTTTAAGTTTTCAATAAAGCGCGATTACTTGAAAATTATAAATATTATCTGGCATCTAATTATGTCACAAATATGCACAAATTAAGAGCTATTCGTAGTGATGGGTAACTCGTCGATTTCAAATGAGGATGAGGGAGTACATCATTTTCCCTCGTGAGGTCCTCACGAGGTACACCTCGTTTGAAGTGAGGAACATAGCAATCGCGACACGCGCGATGCACGAGTTACGATGATAGCCGAAGTGGCCCGACGCCGCGTCGAATGATACCATCCGATTGCGAGTCGCCTCACTCGCTAGGTACTCGCGCGTCCGCGCGAGGAGCCGAGGTACCTCCGCTCCTCGCGCCCAATATTGACGTCTCTCTCATACGCATAGTTATTTTTCACTCGTGATTTTGCGCGCGTTAATAATAAGCATTGGAGTTTAACTAGCAATATTATGTCTTATGTTGTAAGACATAAAGTTCATTATTATAATCAATAATAATGCCAAAGAAAGGACATCTAACATTTTTTCGAAAAATCTAATTAGATTTTAGTTGACCCATGACCTTCAAGGTGCGTTGTGCGGCCGCAGCGACGCGGCGGCGCGGCGCAGCACCCGGCTATTGATTCGTCCAGCGGATTTAAATCCGAGTGCTAGCGGCGGGCGCGCCGGGAGTTGAAAGAGCAGGCGCGAAATTCAATTTATATATTTTCAGCTACAAAGTTAAACATAACCACTACCAAATAAAACGAATTAAACTTATGCTTCATGAATATAGTTATCTTATGTTACGTATCTTATAGGTTGTCCTTTAGATTGATACATACAAGTACACAAAACAAATTCAAAAGATATTATTATTATCTATTATTGTACTGATAAATCGTTTTATTTATTTGATACTTAGTCAGTACTGTCACAATAAAAATCTCACTTCTTTCTATGCTAAACTTTTTCCTTTACATTTACTGGTTATTCTTACGTACCCATACGCAATACGCAACGCATTACTCTTACACTAAACAATCTTGTTTGAAATCGACTCGAATTTTCACATTCCGAGTTACTCATTCACAATACTCACTCACTCATTCCCTCGCGAATCGTATTGCAACTAATGCGAGGCGCGCGTTACGAGTTTTTCATTCATACTCTTTTTTCGAACGAGTAGTTGAATGAAGCGCCTCATGTTTGAAAAATGAGTAACTCTTTCAATCGTTCTCGGTGAGGACCTCATTTGAAGCGACTCGTGAGTGAGGGACGCATCACTAGCTATTCGTGTATGTTCATTCTACAGGCGCACATATAATGGTCTTTGAGATACACGAATTCGCAAAACGTTACTCCAGCGGGAAACGCAATATCTCGAAAACCTGAAGACGCACAAATTATATTTATGGCGCACAAATTTGCACAAATATAAGCTCTCTGCCCATATATGTATTTTATATCTCCGATGATTCGTCTAGAATTTTCTTGCTAGAACAACGTTACTCCAGCAGGAATCGTTTTTACGTTTTTTTTTCAAAACTACAAGACGCACAATTTTTTTATGCGGCGCACATTTACAGCAGATTGCGCACTAATTATACGTTCTACTCATATCACTCTAGGTGACACTTTCTTGCTGGCGTAACGTACACACTCTAGGTGACACTTTCTTGCTGGCGTAACGTACACACACTTTCTTGCTGGCGTAACGTACACGAAAAAAGACCGGCGATATGGGATTTGGAATCACCCGATTATGCCTACAGGATTTTAAAACGTAGGTCCACTCCATGTTTCGTAGGTAGGTACTGAATTCCTCCAAAACTGTTCGCGCGTTGATACGCACCTTGTGGACGCAACAGTCGCGCGTGACGATCGCGGCGAATTCGCCGTTCCTGGACAAGCTCTTATAGACACTAACAAAGTCGCTAATTAAGTCGTCTGATGGTGTTGTACAAAAACAAGCACAAATATATAGTAAAGTATTTTTATTTCACAAAATCTTACAAAATACTTAATAAAATCAAAGCTTATTTTCAATAGCATTTAATCTTCAGTTGAAAAAAGGCCCCTTATTTTACCTATCACAGAGCTAATCATTTGCACAATGATTACATTTACTAAAAATATATTAAATCTAGTAGAATTAATCTAAAATGAATTAACTAGGTACATCTATTTCTATTAAAATAAACAGAATATTATGTAGGCAATGATATAGAACTATAGATATGTTACGTTCATAGAAATTACGATTTAAATCCGTTCCGAGCTATTCCAAATTGCACACATTGACAAATGTCCGCAGCGCACGCATCCTTATCGCTCTAACGTCAAAACAATATCGCTTTCTCTTTCTTAACATGCTTTTGTTTTTATATAATATCATTGTATGTAGGGATCAAACTACCTACATTTTTAAATAAAAACATCAATCATGCATAATTGTCAAAATCTCTCAAACCAAAAGTATTTACTTTTCAGTGGTCAATATAAAAATAGGTAGAAACTTTCAGACACCCATGAAAACCCATTTCATAATCATATAGTATAGTACCGGCTCCACCGGTAACAAATATTCTTTATAATATATATTATAAATGCATTATATTCTGATCGCCGTCAATAATACTGTCATCATAGAGAAGTAGTTGCAGTGCATTCATAAAAGTCAAGTTATTTAGAATTCAGCATCCAGAGTAAAGACATTGTCCATTTGGTTGCCCATCACGCCACATTTCTGGTACTCTGCCACTTTCTTCTCAAAGAAGTTAGTCTTGCCTTCCAACGAGATGAGATTCATGAAATCGAAGGGGTTCTTAGTGTTGTAGTGCTGTAAAAGACATAAACCATTATTATGCGCCCAAACATAATGGTATTAAGCATTCAAACAAATATTAGTCTGATAACATACTTTTTGTCCAATAAGTTCCAATAGTAACCTGTCAGCCACAAACTCGATGTACTGAGACATAAGGTCGCAGTTCATTCCCAGGAGCCGAACGGGCAATGCCTCTGTGAGGAACTCTTGTTCAATGACCACTGCGTCTTTGATGATTTGCAACACGCGCTCAGTGCTCGGCTTCTGGACCAGGTGCTTGAACATCAGGCATGCGAAGTCACAATGAAGACCCTAAAATTAAAGAAAGAAATATATCATTTTTATTGCCCCAAGTAGGTGTGATTAACCATTTTTAAAGAGGAAACTTTTACCATGGAACTCTAATGACAAGAAAAATAATTCTTGTCTAATAGTGTGCATGACTTATTTAAATATAATGCAGCAATGATTCCTCCTCAATGCACTGGCTATCATCAACATGACAACATGATTATATCTTATCTACTTGGTATTATACATAGATGCAAAATTAAGCGGCCGTGGCGCAATGGTTAAGGCATCGGTCTTACGATCGAGAGGTCGTGGGTTCGAATCCTAGCCATTACACCACGGACGTAAACTTCCTCCTAACACAAGCGAATTAAGCTTAGCTGGAGGGGGTTAACAAGAATACTAGTAATTTGTATTTGCAAATTGCTAGTAAGCTTTTTAAAAAAAAAAAAAAAAAAAAATGCATTTTATTTAGATCACAGAAGATAATGCATTTAAGATAAGCACAAGGATATAAAAAAAAAAACAATATTGCAGTTGTGTTAAGGCGTCGTGTACGACATACTGTGTAAAGAGGAGTAGGAAAATAGGTGATACGTAATGCTAAACGCCGACATATCCTCAATAACATCTCTTTTTCTACTCCAGCGGGTGTCTGGAGATTTCTTGGCACTCTAGGTATCGGCAAATCTCGGAACATGGAACTCCCTAAGTCAATCACTCTAGATGACATAAATAAACAGTTCTCCACCGTTTACCAGGTTGACATTCGAACAATGAGTCGGACTGTTAACTTTATAGCCAGCTTGCCAAGTTCCAGCAATGACCCATTTTGTTTTTCTCCTCTTGTCCCGGGCGAGATCAAAAAGATTATTCTTTCCATTAAATCCAAGGCAGTGGGATGTGACAACATAAGTCGTCGCATGATCACGCCTATCCTTGACCAGCTCCTGCCAGCCATATGCCATATTATCAACTTCTCTCTAATGTCTGGCCAATTTCCTTCCTTATGGCGTCGAGCCTTCATTCGCCCATTACCTAAAATACCCAATCCCTCTTTACCTTCCCACTTTCGTCCCATTTCCATTCTACCCTTCCTATCTAAGGTGCTCGAGGCATGTGTCCACAGACAGTTGACTAACTTTGTTCAAGCTAACAATCTCCTGTGTCCTTATCAGTCTGGATTTAGGCGTGGGCATAGCACTGTCTCGGCACTACTTAAAGTGACTGGCGACATTAAGGCTAGCATGGAGGATACCAATGCTACAGTGTTGGTATTGGTAGACTTCTCAAATGCATTTAATGCCGTCAGTCACGACATCCTCTTATCCGTTCTCTCTCATCTTTTGATCTCGCCCGAGACTGTGGAATGGTTTTCTTCTTATCTTCGAGGACGTCAGCAGTCAGTTCGCATTGATGAGATTGCATCGAGTTGGTGTGACCTTGGCTCTGGTGTTCCTCAAGGCGGTATACTTTCTCCTCTTTTGTTTTCTTTATTTATCAACTTTATAACTATTGATCTTCATTGTACGTATCACTTGTATGCAGACGACTTGCAATTATATTCACATGCGCGTATTGACAATCTTTCGACGGCTATTGATGCAGTAAACCAAGATCTAACAGCAATAAAAGATTGGTCTGACAGATTCGGTTTGAGTGTGAATCCGACAAAATGCCAAGCCGTTATAATAGGTAGCACTCGTACAATAGACAAAATTAACAAAACGGTCACCAAACCAGTTGTCTTTAATGGTTGTGTCGTACCTTTCAGTACTAGTGTTAAGGATCTTGGTTTACACATAGACTCAATCCTTGATTGGCGTACCCAGATAGCAAATACTAGCCGAAAAGTAACTAATTGCCTGCGGACCCTTTACCGCCTGAAGAATTTCCTGCCAATCCAGACTAAGACAATGCTTGTGCAGACTTTGATTCTACCCATTATCGACTATGGTGATGTGTGCTATCTCGACTTGAATGCAGATCTGCTCAATAAGCTAGACCGACTTCTCAACAATTGCATTCGATTCATTTTCAATCTTCGTAAGTATGATCATATCTCGTCTTATCGTTCCCAGCTAAGATGGTTAGCTATTCGGCAGCGTCGCAATTTGCGTACGCTGACCACTCTGTACTCTATTCTAAATTCTCCAAATGCTCCAGCTTATTTAAAACCTCATTTTCAATATCTTTGCTCTGGTCATGCAAAAAATCTACGCTCTTCTAACAATCTTCTTCTTTTGTGTCCCTCTCACTCTTCAAGCTTAGTACATTCTTCCTTCTACATTCAGTCCATACTTCTTTGGAACTCACTCCCTCTCGAGATCAGGATGTCCACCACCCGGGATGCCTTCAAAGCCCGGGTTCGTCTGCTTTTACTTACCGAATCTTCTGCAGAGTATATATATAAATATATAAATACATAATGGTATTTATATATTTATATATATATATATATATATATATATATATATATATATATATATATATATATATATTAAATTTTATGATTTAATATTATAATATGTAATGTATGGTTTTAGGATTAGACTTTTCTCTTTTATTTGGAACATTTTTACTGCACCTACCTTTGTTATCTCTGCACCACCTTACGGTTGACTGGTAGAGAATGCCTATGGCATTAAGTCCGCCATTGTACTCATTATGTGCAAGAAGTTTTAAAATAAAAAAATAAATAATAAATAAAAATAGTTCATCTAATCTAATGTGAGTCCTACATTTATTAGCTATAGCTAATAAATAAATTCTATAGAATAGCTTGTTGAAGAAATTAACCTTGGACGCATTTATGCTTGCTTACTTCCTTGCTTAGTACTTTCTCGATGTGTCTAGTCAGATGGTCTCTTGATAGTAGACAAGTTGGCATGTAAGGTTACAGGCGACGAAGATAGTGCGGAGTAGAAAAAGATAACTAGAAACGTTGACCCCACCACCAGGTGGAAATAATCATGGCCAGGATGGCAGTTTGGTCTGGTTTTCAACAAAAATGACATTTCCACTTATTATTTTTTTGGGAAACAAACAGCTTCAGCTAAGATGACTGCATGTTAGATATAGGTTGGTAGCCATTTCTGTTTCTGAACATAAATATTTGCTTTTGGACTATTTAAGCGGCCGTGGCGCAATGGATAAGGCATCGGTTTTACGATCATGGGGTCGTAATTACTCGTAAGCTTTTTTTAAAAAAAAAAACCTACTATATAAATATTTTATATGCAAAAGCATGCCCTTATATACTTATCTGGATACATATAAGTACTTGTGACATGGTATATCATATTGTGTAAGAATGTGTCTATGAATCAGTGACGTAGGTAGGTAACTAGGTATATAATATTTTTCGTAATCATGTCACGTGGACACCGACATATTAATAAGTATGGGAACGAATCGCATATAAATTATAATATGTAATTTAATCGCTTTTTATAATCGCACATACAAAAGCTAATTTTAATATTTATACGCCATTCGTTGCAAGCCGATAACGATTTCAAGGTGAAGCTCCATGTGCTAGCGATGATACATGGAAACTACATAAAATCTGTTATATAATATAGGCAAATGTCAAATTAATAATAATATAGCGGGAAGATAAATTTTTCGTTTGGTTGTTACGATGTAACTCAAAAACTACTAGTTAAAATGCTATATTATTCATTTGTTAGTATAGGCTTTATTTTATGGAGATACGCGTGCACATGCTTAGTCTTCTCCTTATGTGTCAATGGCATTATGGTTTCTCATTTTCTATTTATTTTTTGCCCAGTAGGTAGCAACTTCTACTTCATTGTTTGTGGTTTGCATTATATCTTCACGGGCACATTATGCTAGTATAATTGTATTTAAAGAAAATGTACCTTTAATTTTGCAGACTTTATTTGCGATTATAATATTTATCTTTTGGAATACTTATGCATTTCCACTCCTTATCAGTCTGTTTAGTTGTTATTTGATAACAGAATACAAATACCTTCTTATGTCATTATTTTTGTTCTTTATAACTGTTATATCCAATGATGCCAGTCAAATGAGGTCAAAAAACAAAGAAACTATGAAATACATTGCACTTACAAACCTTGCCACTAGTAAGAAGAGGCCCAAGCTCACCCTTCATTAATGAGAAGACTTAGCCTGCACGCTTAACATGTTAAAAAAGATTGCTTACCTCATCCCTAGAAATGAGTTCATTGCTGAATGTCAAGCCAGGCATCAATCCTCGTTTCTTCAACCAGAATATGGAAGCAAAGCTGCCAGAGAAGAATATTCCCTCAACGGCCGCAAATGCAATGATGCGCTCGCCAAATGTTGCAGTCTTGCTTGCGATCCACTGCAGTGCCCAGTCTGCCTTCCTCTTTACGCAAGGCATTGTCTCAATGGCATTGAACAAATAATCTCTGTTAACAAAACATATGAATTCATGATATAGACAACATATTCAATAAAAGGTTTATTACTGCAAATGGGTTACGTATTATAATATCTAAAAGTATTCTAACTATTATTGAAATGACTACGATCATAAGACCTACTGTTTAAAAAACCTAAAGGTCATTTCACAGATTTTTATGATAACTAATGGATGAAATCCATAATGGACGATTCACCTACGGTTTATTTAACTATAATTAATTAAGTTAAGGTTGAATTAATTAATGGACTATTCACCTACTGTTGATATATCTGTGGTTAATATTTATATAGGAAATCACAAAAAACGTTGAATCATAGT
The DNA here is from genome assembly GCA_905147285.1 of Hypena proboscidalis. Classification (NCBI taxonomy): domain Eukaryota; kingdom Metazoa; phylum Arthropoda; class Insecta; order Lepidoptera; family Erebidae; genus Hypena; species Hypena proboscidalis. Next base: position 2,274,750 of record LR990127.1, read on the forward strand.
TATATATAATTAGATACAAATGAACAACGAACAAATTTAAAGATTTGAAGCAATAGCTTGCAATAATTCCACATGTGAGTATTCCGGGATTTCTTTTAGAATACCTTCAATTTTTTGTAACTTATGCTCATTCTTGGATTTCCTTTTCTTGTTTGTAAAATAGGTTCAAATAATTATAAAAATTAGTAGGTAGGTTAGGTTAGAAACATGAAAGACAACGCACGAGCCGAGCGAGCGAAGCGAGCGTGCCGCGGCAGCGGCCGGCGAAGTGCCAGTAAAATCATTGTAAGCCGTAACTATCATATGCCATAACATCATTTCCCACCAAAATTGCTTGTAAGAAAGTTTAAAATAATTATAAAAATTAATAGGTAGGTTAGGTTAGAAACATGAAAGACAACGAGCCTGTCTAATCATTGTAAGCTGTAACTATCAAATGCCATAACATCATTTAGGAACAATTTTGAATGTCCCGTCCATGATCCAATATTCACTTTTTGCTAAGTAGGTCATTAAGGCTTTAGTGCTAAACAGCATTACTCTTTTATTTCCGAAAACTTTGCTTTTAATTAAAAATAATTCCCCGTCTCCAGTTGTAACTGCTTCTTCGTTAACTACAAAATCAAATTTTGTTGGTTCTTTAATAGTCAACATAGCTTTCTTTTTTTCACGATTAACTATTTGTCTCAGGGCGTCTTTTGATGGTAAATTAATTGAAATGTCAGCACTAGTAGATGCCAAATGATGTTGAATTAATTGACAAGTCTTAGTTATTGGAGAAGCCTTAATTTTAGTAGGCGAGTCGTCCATTAGATATTTCATGTGTAGTGGAAATATCCAATATTTTAAAAAATCATTAGGTTAATCGTTCGTTAGAGAGATTAATTTTAGCTTAATCGACATTATGTAAATAAAACAGTACTTGAGTTCACCAATATGTGTTATAAACATATATAAATCAACCGTAGTTATTTCAAAAATAGATAGAATACTTTTAGATATTATAATACGTAACCCTGCAAATGATTTAAGCAGAATCAGATCCTTACCTCTCTTCAGGTTCTTTAACATAGGTGTCAATTAGTAATGAGTACATTTCAGAGTGCACATTCTCCATAGCCACCTGGAATCCATAGAAGCAGCGGGCCTCTGTCACCTGCACTTCCTGAGAGAATCTCTCCACCAGATTTTCATTGACAATTCCATCAGAGGCAGCAAAGAATGCCAGCACATGCTTAATGAAATACCTCTCTTGGTCTTTGAGGTTCTCCCAGTCAACGAGATCCTGTTGGGGGAAAATTAAAGTATAATAAGAATAATGTGCAAAATTGAAAGGTAGATTTTAAATTAATGATCAAAAAATTCCACTAAAGAAAATCAAAAGACATGAAGAACAATGTACGACATGAACTTTTTATTTAATGTCTCATCAATGATGAGAGATCAGATGTAGGTATTCATAACATACTAATAAGATAACATACCTTAGACAGATCCACTTCTTCAGCTGTCCAGAAAGAGGCTTCAGCTTTTTTGTACATGTCCCAAATATCAGGGTACTGGATAGGGAACACCACGAAGCGACGCGGGTTGTCTCTCAGCAGGGGTTCTAGCTGTGGGTCGAACTCTGCGACCTCTTTGCCAGATCCGTTCAATTTGTCCACCTCCATAGCCTTTTCGAGGACATTGTCATTTCGTGCCGATAACACGTTTTTAGTTGGCGACTGTGAACAAGAGTAGAGTGAAGTTGGTAAATTTGGAGAAGGATAAAAGGTATATTCACAATCGTCGAGAACAGAATCCAAATTCAGATAGTGCAAAACTAACCTTCAAATGTACATTGTTAAATTCATTCAGCAGATTTTCCTTGTCCACAACAGGTGCCATTTTAATTATAAATCGACTTAAACAGTTTAACACAAGCACAAAGTATAAAACACAGGTATCAAGTGCAACAATTCTCTGACCAAGTAACCGCTAATAAATATATTATTTATAATTCATCTATTTTTCCCTCCAATGTTTTGATTTAAAATGTTCCGAATCTAATAAAAAGACCTTTAATTCTGGTAAATCAATAGAAATTATAGTAATAGTATACAAGTAAATGATCAAATTGCAAACTCAATTTTATTTAAAATTGCTGCACAATACATTTTATGACAAAATATACAATGCGAGAACTGCCGTGAATAGTTAAAATGCTTATCTTAAAATTTCAACATATCACCCTACCCCTGAATCGGAACAATCATCTGGTAAATCATGAAGTTCATTGACCAGTACGAAAACACCATGAAAAAGGCGGCAACTTTTTCGCAAGCGATAATTTACACATAAATAATGTTATATTAAGATGCTATCTCAGGTTTCTATCAATAACGTAATTATATTCTAATATTTTCACAATTTAATTTATATATTCAGAAGAAGAAAAGCAAAAACAGTAAAAATATTGTTACCCGCCAAAACAGCATGCTAAAACTCCACTCAGCTATTGGACATCAATTTTACCAATCAAAAACGATAGAAAAGTTGCGTTCAACTTCGTCTTAATTAAAATTTTAAAATCATCGAAAATTCTAAATTTTGCTGTTTGGTAGAAAATATTTTTTTACTAAATATAGCGATATTTAGTACCCCTTTTCAATACATATTATTTCATTATTTCTTTAAATAAAACCTTAGATGATCTAAAGTTTTATTTAAAGAAATAATTTAAAAAATACGGCACATTCGGCACTCAAGTCTTATATAAGCACGTTTAAGTTAGATGTGCATAAATACGAGTAATTTGTGATAATAATGACAGACAATTCCAAATTTGTTTTTACTTTCGTTTGGAACAAAACATACTGGCAATTCGTTTTACACAGCTACGATATTGAAATATTATAAGTAGCTCACAAATTACAACAATTTGTGATTAGTGATCAAACAAAATTAACGAAAATTATAAAAACTTTTAGGGAAAAAGCGCGGGAAACTTGATTTTGGCGGACGTGATTTTTCTCGTTTCTGAAATTAATTTTAATTATTATTAGTTATTAGAGATTAGTAGTGTAAATAATAGTATATGTTAGTTTATTATTTTATTTAGTTTCTGTAAATAGTATTTCGAGGAGATTCTGTAAGTTTTTTATTCTATTTTGTGGTGATGAATGAGCCGCCCGACCCGGGGGATATTCCCCCGGTCGGTTTAAATATTATTATTGATAATGAGCATACTATGTTAACTGACTCTAGTACTGCTACGGATAGCTCTTTAAGATCCGATAGGAAAAGAATTCGGTCGCCCCGTAAAGTATGCAAAAATTGCAATAAAAGAAGGAAGCATAAGCATTCCCATAAGAATAAACCGTCGGACTGCAATTGTGACATTGTGAATGAAACACAAAGTAGTATCAGAGAAAGATCACCTATTAAAATTACCAATAAAAGTAATCGGGTTGAATCTCTAGACATTGGGTCTAAAGATTCAACTTGCTCTCAAAATATAACTCCCCCACAGCCACCTCAGCAGGTAGTAAGGACTCAATACGAATCAACCGATGCATCTCCTTTTATTGTGCACGTACAAAAAGAATCTTCTGACAACACCGCAACACTGCATCCTGTCGCCTTTGGACACTTTTTAAAACAAAACTTGTACAAAAGTATTATTAATGGTAGTCTAAAGAGGATTGGAAGAAACAGAATTACATTATCTTTTAACAAATACCAAGATGCAAATTCATTTATTAATGACTCATCGCTAACAAAACATAACTTAAAAGCTTATATTCCCTCCTTTAGTATAACACGGATGGGTTTAGTCCGTGGTGTACCTACTGAATGGACTGTGGATGATATCATTGAAAATATATCCGTTCCCATTGGTTGTGGCAAAGTAATCAAAGCGAGACGATTAAATTATAAAGTCCATGGTTCAGCTCCAGTATGGAAACCATCTCAAACGGTTGTTCTTACAGTCGACGGACAAGTGTTTCCCAAACGGGTTTTCTTATGTTATAATGCCCTGTCGGTAGAATTATATACGTTCCCAACGATCCAATGTTTTAATTGCTGCAGATTCGGTCACACTAAGATGCAGTGCAAGTCTTCTCCTCGATGTTACAAGTGTGGGCAAAACCATACAGCTGACACATGTGACTTGGAGGAGGACTGTGCAAAATGCTTCCTTTGTGGCGGCCTACATTTTGCTACTAATAAATCTTGTCAAGAGTTGGAAAGACAAAAACGAATCAAAATTTACATGGCCCAGAATAGTGTGTCATATGCTGAGGCATTAAAATTACATCCTCCTCCTTCCAAATCATATGCCGAGATATTAACTTCCACTTCTCACAATAATTCCAGCCATGATAAATCACCCTCAACACATCCGTCGTCACCATCATCACCAAATAAATCTTACAAAAAGACCATCTTCCTACAGCCAAAACCACTGCCTAAATTTACAAGAGGATATGACCGTGAAACACACCAGTCCCTTATTAAAGATTATGATGGTCCATCTCCCTCTAATGGGTGTGCCCTGAAAAATAATAATATAAATAATAATGATGTAAATAATAACGACAAACAAATCATTGATGTAATATTAGCTTTATTTAAATCTTTATCTCTATCGAATTCTTTACCGTCCAACGTTGCCTCATTAATTCAGACTTTCATACAACTCATTAATAATGGACAATCAAGCGAAAATTCTTCAATGGAATTGCAGAAGTGTAATAAATAAAAAGTGTGAATTAATTCATATTATAAATAAATATGAACCATTTGCACTTGCTCTTTCAGAGACATGGCTTAAACCAGGATTCTCATTTAGAATCCCTGGCTATGTCTGCCTAAGAGCTGACAGACGTGTACGTTACGCCAGCAAGAAAGTGTCACCTAGAGTGATATGAGTAGAACGTATAATTAGTGCGCAATCTGCTGTAAATGTGCGCCGCATAAAAAAATTGTGCGTCTTGTAGTTTTGAAAAAAAAACGTAAAAACGATTCCTGCTGGAGTAACGTTGTTCTAGCAAGAAAATTCTAGACGAATCATCGGAGATATAAAATACATACATGGGCAGAGAGCTTATATTTGTGCAAATTTGTGCGCCATAAATATAATTTGTGCGTCTTCAGGTTTTCGAGATATTGCGTTTCCCGCTGGAGTAACGTTTTGCGAATTCGTGTATCTCAAAGACCATTATATGTGCGCCTGTAGAATGAACATACACGAATAGCTCTTAATTTGTGCATATTTGTGACATAATTAGATGCCAGATATTATTTATAATTTTCAAGTAATCGCGCTTTATTGAAAACTTAAAAAAATATTGTAGCGCCTAAATGAGAAGACGTATAAACTCGCTAAAAACTGTATTCGTTCCACCTTGACGTTTATAATTACCATAAAAAGTTTCAAAACAGAACCTACAAGCGCTAATGAATAATATTACTAAAAGTCAAAACGACGGCATCATAACTTTGACGCCATCAAACAAGAAACTGGCTCAACCTAAGATGTGTAAATGTAAACCAAAAATTAGTGCATTTATCAAATAATATATAGTAAAAATATCCAGCTTCAACTGTTTCGTATTAAGTAAATATTAAGACTAAACCAAAACAGTTATTCGGCGCAGGTTATCCGACCAAATTCGAATGACTACAAAAAAGCGACGGATTTATACGTATCGATGACCTTCTTAACTTTACTCGCTAACTGGTTGAAACGTATTGTGCCCGAGTACAGTGCAGTAGAAATAGTTATTAAAATAAATTCAGATTTTTTTTTTGATTAGACATAAATAAATTTAGCCATTTGCATTTATTATATCAGTAGAAAAACGAAAAAACTGTGATTTTCTGTGATAAAGGTTCATTACCATCATAACGGGAAATTCAAGTATAAAGTAGTTACCTATTTGTTGGCCGAGATATAATTTAGTTTTGGATATGATAGTATGATACGCGAACGTAGTATAGACCGGTTAAAATTATTATCAGCTTATGTTTCTTAAAAATTAGCCTAATTTGAAAACCCAAACCTAAGCAGCCCGATATGTGAAACTTGGGTTGAAGTTTTCAAATCCGGCTATTTTTTAAGAAACATAAACTCATAACAAAATATAACGCTCTATAGGTATTTATTACGTTCGCGTACTATACAATCATACCCAAAACTTAATTATATCTCGGCCAAAACAACAACTACTTAATATTTAAATTTCACGCCATGATGGTACTGAGCCACTTTAAGTGATTTTATTGTTTGTGTATTTAAGTAAATGAAAAACTGATCTGTGATTTTAAATAATACCAAATGACTATACAAGGTACAAATAGTTTAATTGAACAATGTTTGTTTTAATATTTATAGGTAGGAAATTTGATCTGTGATTTGATGCCATAATTACTTTAAGAATCATGATTATGATAATAAAAATAATATTTTTTTAAACCAACAAGCTCTTTGATTTCATATGATCAGAAAGTACATTTAATATATATTATATTTTTATTAGGTCATTGTAATAATAATTCCCAACGAACATTTGAGCGTGACTGTACGAACACAGTTTAGGTGTAATACGTTTAATAAAGGTGGTCATCGATACGTATGAATCCGTCGCTTTTTTGTAGTCATTCGAATTTGGTCGGATAACCTGCGCCGAATAACTGTTTTGGTTTAGTCTTAATATTTACTTAATACGAAACAGTTGAAGCTGGATATTTTTACTATATATTATTTGATAAATGCACTAATTTTTGGTTTACATTTACACATCTTAGGTTGAGCCAGTTTCTTGTTTGATGGCGTCAAAGTTATGATGCCGTCGTTTTGACTTTTAGTAATATTATTCATTAGCGCTTGTAGGTTCTGTTTTGAAACTTTTTATGGTAATTATAAACGTCAAGATGGAACGAATACAGTTTTTAGCGAGCTTATACGTCTTCTCATTTAGGCGCTACAATATTTTTTTAAGTTTTCATTATAGCGCGATTACTTGAAAATTATAAATATTATCTGGAATCTAATTATGTCACAAATATGCACAAATTAAGAGCTATTCGTGTATGTTCATTCTACAGGCGCACATATAATGGTCTTTGAGATACACGAATTCGCAAAACGTTACTCCAGCGGGAAACGCAATATCTCGAAAACCTGCAGACGCACAAATTATATTTATGGCGCACAAATTTGCACAAATATAAGCTCTCTGCCCATGTATGTATTTTATATCTCCGATGATTCGTCTAGAATTTTCTTGCTAGAACAACGTTACTCCAGCAGGAATCGTTTTTACGTTTTTTTTTCAAAACTACAAGACGCACAAATTTTTTATGCGGCGCACATTTACAGCAGATTGCGCACTAATTATACGTTCTACTCATATCACTCTAGGCGACACTTTCTTGCTGGCGTAACGTACACCTGACAGACCTGATGGGTATGGCGGGGTTGCCATACTTATCAAAAATACTCTTTCATATAAACCTTTTCCTCTTCCTCCTCATAGTGATGACATATCTGTCGTTGCTGCTGTTGTAAATAGTGTTTGTATAGTCTCTCTTTATTTCGCTCGCCCTTCTGTAAATATTTTTTCTGAAATTAGTAATTTATTTTCTGTATTACCTAAGCCATTTTTAGTAATGGGAGATTTTAATTCTCAGCATCAATGCTGGGGTAGTTCAACCACAAGTTATTATGGTGAACAACTATTAGAAATTTTTGATTCCCTTAATCTATGTATTTTAAACACCTGCCTTCCAACTCGCCACACAAACCCTGATGAAGGCATAAGTGCCCCAGACTTGTCTGTCTGCACTCCTGATTTGGCTTCATCTCTATCATGGGCGCCCTTACCCTCTTCCTATGGCAGTGATCATTTCCCTTTAACCATTTCTTTTCCCTATAATAGACCAAGTGTTACAACTCCCACTCCTCGACTGAAATACAGACTGACAAATGTTGATTGGAGTACATTTAAACATTGTGTTGAGCAGAAAATGCATAGAATTCCTAAAACATATTCAGGGAATGAAAAACAATGTTCTGATCTATTATCAAACATTTTGATAGAAGCTGCTGACCAAACATTCCCTCTTAAAAATGTAACTTCTGGTAGAATACCCTCCCCACCTTGGTGGGATGATGAATGTACTCAGGCTGTCAAAAAGAGGAAAAAGGCAGAAAAAAAATATTGTACTATGATGACTAATGAGAATTTCGAAAATTTCTTGCAAGTTTCTCGTGACACAAGGAAATTGCTAAAAAAAAAGAAATTTGATGGATGGCGAAAATATTGCACTTCTATCTGCCCTGATGTCTGTCCATCTGTTGTTTGGCGTAATATAAGACGGTTTAAATCCGCCATTAACAATTCTACACACAATAAAATTCCTTCAGAATTAGTTAATCAATTTATGGATCAGTTGGCTCCACCTTATGTTCCAGAAAATAGTTTTATTTCAATACCATTATCCATTTCTAATAATAATGACCCATTTGGACTAAATTCCCCCTTTTCTTTTAATGAATTAAAAGGTGTTCTTTCACATGTTAAAGATTCTGCCCCAGGAGATGATGGTATCCCATATTCCTTCATTGCAAATTTGAGTGAACCAGTTCTTAACAAATATTTAGATCTTATTAATACTATCATGACTTCTGGTAATATTCCTTATTCCTGGAAATCTCAAACAATTATTCCAATTTTAAAACCACACAAAACATCTTGTGAAGCTTCTTCTTACCGCCCTATTGCTCTTTCTTCTGTTTTGGCTAAAATTGCAGAACACCTAGTTAAAATTCGTTTAGAATGGTTTGTTGAAAGTAACAAGCTAATTGCTCCCACTCAATTTGGATTCAGAAAAGGAAGGGGTACTTTAGACAGCCTGAGTGTGTTTGTCACTGACATTCGTTTAGCCTTTACTAGAAATGAACATGTAATTGCAGCTTTCTTGGATGTCAGTTCAGCATATGACAGTGTACTCTTGTCAGTCCTGAAACAAAAACTTAATTTATTAAATGTTCCAGTTATGCTCTCAAATTTCATTTTAAATATTATTATGTTATCTGAAAGATCAATAAATCTTTATCTTGATGACACTAAAGTTAGTAGACTGGTATGGAGGGGCCTTCCCCAAGGATCAGTCCTAAGCCCTATTCTTTATAATATTTATACTTATGATTTAGAAACGTCTCTCAATGGATCAGTGCAGGTGCTTCAGTATGCCGATGATTTACTTTTATACTGCAGTGGGCAATCTGTAAACAAAATAGGTGACAATTTAACATCATCTTTGTCTCTATTAAACTCATGGCTTTTAAGAAATGGTTTGGATTTATCTGTAAATAAAAGTAATGTTGTATTATTTACTAGAATGCGTAAACCACCTAATGTTAGTGTACAGTTCGATCAAAAACCATTACCAGTCAAAAATCAAGTAAAGTTCTTGGGCGTGATTTTAGACTCTCATCTTACAGGCCTTAATCATTGTGAATATATTGCAACAAAATGTGAAAAAAACATCAACATTATTAGATGCCTCTCAGGGGTCTGGTGGGGTGCCCACCCATTTTCATTGAAGCTTATTTACAATGCTTTGATACGAAGTGTATTAGACTACGGCACTTTTTTGTTGGAGCCTGGTAGTGTTGCTGGCTTTCAGAAACTGGATAAAGTACAGTCAAAGGCTCTGAGAATTGTTTCGGGTGCAATGAAATCAAGTCCGATAAATTGCTTACAAGTAGAATGTGGTGATCCTCCCCTGCGGTTAAGACGTCAATATTTGTCGGATAGATTTGTGTTTAGGTGTCAACAGTTTGTAAATCATCCTCTATCCATAAGAGTAGCTGATCTTTCTGAGGAAGTGGCCACATCCAGATATTGGTCAAAAAGATCTGCTCCTTGTCTTGTAGAAAGCCTCTCAAAATGGAAAGCCATTGAAGCTCCAGCTCATCAATCCGAGTTACTACCCATATTTCATTGCAATTACCATGAACTCGTTTTATACCCCAACATTCAATACAATATTGGTATCTCTAAGGATGACATATGTCACAATTCAAACTTTATCTACACAATAGACAGACCCCCTGGTCCGAATCGCTCATTTCAGCGCTGTGAGAGCTGTTAGCGCGCTAAAAGTCGGTTCGAATCGCTAAAAGGTCGCTCACGATATTCGATGTGACGTCATGAATTACGTCATCATTGGCGCCATGTTGGGCTTACGGCGATCTTGCTCCATCGCGTGAGCGCTGTGAGCTAAATGTCAAAATGACGTTTCAGACGTTTGTTTTTTCGGTGAATTGTTGATGTTAAAATCAAACTATTTCAAAGTTTTTTTGGATTTTATGAAAAATACTCATTTATAATGGATGTAGCCGTCTATGATGAAGAGCGAGATAATTATATCACTTTTAACTTGCCTCCAGAGGAATATGAGAGAATTAGAACCGGTAAGAAGTTTTATTTTATAATAAAGTGAATAAATACGTTTATGTATAACGTTTAGAACTAAGTTTTCCAATTTTCCCCACAACTATGACGACGATGATTAGCCTTTACCAACTAGTATTTACATTAAATCTATTTTATACCTTAATAATATTCGTGTATGTGTATGTTAAGATAATCAACCCGGTCTTAACCTGTAATACATTCAATGAATATATTACTCGTTATATGAAACATACCTATACTTTAACAGTCTTCGTATCATATAACTCGAAAAGAAGAAGCTGAGCATTTCCATTCCGTCTTTTATGTTTTTATGTATAATAAATTTAAGCACCTTATTAAGGATCTTTTTTTTTTTGGTTTTTTTCTCACAGATCAAACATATTTGGCCGAAATCAGAGGCAGGGCCCAGCCACGAAGAAGCTACAATTACATTAATCTATATTTAATTTTGATCTATTTTCTGTTTGCTTACCTAATTAAGATTTATTTTTGTATACATTTTGCATAAAAACACAGTTACAATTTTTGGTGTTAGGGTTTGTGATAAGTTCTGGTGTTTTTTACCGTTTAAGGCATGCACTTAAACGGTAAAAAACACCAGAACTTATCACAAACCCTAACACCAAAAATTGTAACTGTGTTTTTATGCAAAATAAAACTGATTTGATTTGATTTGATATAACGTTCAAACATAAAATTAGATAAAAATGACAATGTGATGTATCAAAGAATAAAAAGATACATAAAATCATGCCTTTATCCCACAGGGGTAGGCAGAAACAATGTTATGTTATATTAAGTTATATTTTTATTAAGTTATGTCAAATTATATCTATATCAAGTTAAGTTATAATTTGGGTTTGCACTACGCATGTTAGTGGCTATGTCTTAACTCTCTTAATGACTTTCGAAACTACCAATCATCGCCAGTTGCCTCGTATAATGAAAATAGCAAAAAAAGCATCTGAACATACTGAACTCAGTTCAATATGTTTGGTGAAATTGCGTCTTGATATTTTATTATTAGACTAATTCTAATAATAAAAACTTAATTATTTAAAAGTTTATATTTGACTTTATTATGATCTCGATTATAAAATTTAAAAAGCTCAACACTAAAGCTTTTTAAATTTTATTACACTAAATTAGTGTTAAGTACAAATTGATCTCATTAGTAATTGTAAATGTTGGGCAATTGTGGGTAATTACCAACTTGATAATAATCTTTAATTGAAGTAGTTGTTTTGCTTTTGAGAAAAATATATATTTAGAATAATTGTTTAATGATCATAATCATAATATTCATAATAAAAAAAAAATATTAAATTAAGACTTAAAAAAGAAGTCTTAATTTAATATATTTTTTTACCTTTTTTTATATGAGAGATTTAAAATAAAAATATGGCTGAATTATAATTTGTTTCATTAAAAACTATCTCCCACCACAATAATAGAAATTTTTGTTACAACAATAATATTATTTAGGGCATTATAAATGAAACAAGTGAAATAATTTAAAATTACAAATTTATTTAAATATTTCTTATAATTAAATTATTCATAATTTCATTTCTTTTTAATAAACCTCTATCTCTATCACCGTCAATATGGTGACCTCTTCTGATTGGTCTTATTTCTGGCTCTACTTCTGGTACAATGTCACCCCTGGTGATGCATATGTTATGCAGTACTGCAGTGGCTAGTAGGTATTCAGGATTTTTTTCTGTTGTCACCATTGGCAAACAGTCTAGGATGCTCCTCCATCGGGTTTGCCACACCCCAAATGCCCTTTCAATAGCCAACCGTGCAGATGAAAGGCAAAAATTGAAATTTTTTTGCCGCACTGTCAAATGGCCATTATCTTTAAATGGTACCATTAAACATGGATGGATGCCATATGCAGCGTCCCCCACTAAATGTGACTGGTTCGGAAAATATCTATCTGCATCCTGGATATGGTTGGTAATTGGAGATAGTCTGAATACTCTAGCATCATGTACTGACCCAACATTTCCAGCGAATATGCTGGTAAAACACAGGTCCCATGTGCAAACTGCCTGTAACAAAATAACATGATTATGAGGTATTTGGATATCACCATCTTATCTATTCCTAATAAAATTAGGATAACCTTCAAGTAGGTAACATGAGAAAGACTTTATGCAGAGTGACTGCATTCCGGCCATCCAACTATAACTTAATAATACATCATCATGTCCGTATTACCACACTTTGTAGCAGTATGACACCCACATTTCATTTTCCTCTCCCATTTCACATGTTCATAATGGAAGATGAATAGATTTCATAATGGAATCAAATCCAAGTTTAGCAGTAGTATGAATATTATGCAGTATGTAAAAAATAATTAGATAGATAATTTTGATTTTATTGGTGGTAGAGCTTACGTCATCATACTTAATAAAAGCTTTTGAAAATAATGAATATTATTTGGAAGAGTTTAATAATAATTTGATGTAATTGATATCACAAAAGTACATACCTGAACTTGTATGGAATGGGTCCCCTTTCTATTAATGTATGAGTCTGGATCATTTGTTGGGGCATTTATATCTATGTGTGTCCCATCGATAGCGCCAATTACACCTGGGAATGCACTGTATTGTTCATATTGGCGAGTCACTTCTTGGGCTCTTTGAGCTGTGGGCCACGTTATAAAAAGAGGAGCTAGGCTATATAATGCTCGGGACACCCTCCTCACTGTCCGGATAGCAGTTGCTTTACCCACATTAAATTTTTCACACACAGATCTGTAAAAAATTTTCAAACAACACAGCAGCAAAGCGGGAAGGCAAGTTTATGACATTGCGTTTGACAGTTAGCACTCTAAAAGCCGGTCCGAAACCACTAGCGCGCTTACAGCCATCTAATCACTTTAAGCGCGCTTACGATTTCGGACCGGCTAGATTATGATCGTGAGCGGCTCAAATTTATTAGCGATTCGGACCGCGGGGAGAGATTGGCTGGGTTGCCACTACATATTCACTGACGCCTCTAAACAGGGCGCTAGTTGTGTGGGTATTGGAATATATCACCTTCAATTTAATATAATTGAAAAAATAAAACTCCCCCCAGAATCCTCCGTTTACACTGGAGAGTGCTTTGGGCTGTATAAAGCGGTTGAATATGTTTTGTTGATGGGACTACAGAGATCATTAATTGTAACAGATTGTAAAAGTGCCTTACAATCATTAGCTAAATTTCCGTTTTATAATCAAAATAAACCCATCATCTTTGATATCCGTCGACTTTTACATAAATGCACATTAAAGGGTTATTCAGTCAGCTTCGCCTGGGTCCCGGCCCACTGTGGTATCTCAGGAAATGAAAAGGCGGATCTTTTGGCGAAGGATGCAGTGGTGTGTGGTGACATTTTTCCTTATCTGAACTACCATCATGATTTGTCTACCTTACCCAGGGTTTATTTGCAGGAAACCTGGAATAAATTTTGGGCTGAGGATAATTTAAAAGGAAAGTTTTACCGGAGCATACAACATAATATACCAGCAAAACCGTGGTTTTCCAAATGTCTCTTTAATAAATTAGTCACATCTATTATAATACGTATGAGACTTGGACACAACTGCACTCAATCTCATTTGGCGCGTATTAACGTAATTAATAGCCCTGACTGCCCCTGCGGAACTGGTGTGGGAGATTTAAATCACATTCTATTTGCCTGTCCTTTATATGACTATGCCTCCTTTTTTAGCAATTTAATAAATTTACATGTTCCTTTCCCTACATCGGCATCTTGCCTCCTTTCTAACTTTAATATTAATATTTATAAAGTTATTGCCCAATTTATTTTACGTAATAATATAAAAATTTGAATATAAATTATTATATTTACCTTCCTTTTTACAAACTTTTACCCATATTTTTATATCCTAGTAAAATTATTATATTTACCTATATATATTTTAGACTAATCTCTATAACATCATTCTTAATCCAGTCCTAATTCCAAATTCCTTGTTTTTTAATTTCTATACGTTTCCCCGTTTTTAACTTGAAAATGGCATACAAGCACAAAAATGTGCAGATGCCAAAAAAAACTAAAAAAAAAAAAAAAAAAAAAAAAAACTTTTAGACTCATGCTGGGTCCACACCGAGCCAACGAAGGCTAGGGATGTGATAAAGTTATTCGCATCACCTATATACATTACGTTTCATTCGATTTGAATTTGTGTGTAGCTTATGTTTGAATGTGTATTGGACCAAGTAAACGATGAAGACTGACGGGACTCACGAATAATCCACTCGAAATGGCATCAATAGTTAAAAATAAGTAATTGCCACTTGATTATTAACTTATGTAAGTTATTAATAATCGAATAAACACTAATCGATATATGTCAAGCGAATAATTTTGTAACATCCTTAGCCGTTCGTTGGCCTTCGTTGGTCAGGTGTGGACCCAGCATTAGGATGAGATGTCATGAGTTGTCACTTTTGATGACATTTGCGTCAAAATGAAAAACTGCGTTTCAATTAAAGTTAATAAGCAACATTTCTAAAATGTTAAATTCTTAATATTTGTTTTCTGTAACTAAAAGAACTGAAGATTAATTAAGGATTGAATACAAGGTCGCAGTATAGGGACTGTTTTTTTGTTATGAAATATTTATAAATAAATAATTTTATTATATTTTAAAATAGAACTTGAAGCAATGCTGGCTCTAAGAACGTATTGAACGTTTTACAAAATTTTGGTAAAATTAATATCTACTGGAATGCGACCGAATAATAGTCGAAATTAACATTTTGGAAGAAAGTTATTTTGGTTTTAATAAAAAATAAATAGTAAAACGATATCAAAATGTCCGATAACGATGACGATTACATGTGCGAAGAAGAGGAGGATTATGGATTGGCAAGTTCTTAATTCTAAACTAAATTATTTTCGGATTTAAGGGTTTATTATTGTGATGTGACGTTTGCCCGATTTTCATAATTTTTATGAATATTACGGCGTTTATGTTGAAACTTAGTTGTGGTTACTCTCCAAAGGCTATGAATTTTCAAAATATACGATGTAACTACGCGTCTGAGGAAGAGAAGAACAAAAAATATTGATAACCTCTTCGATAAAAGATTACACTGTTTCTGATTAGGGTCCGTTCTCACTTTAACATATTGTAATGTTTGTTTCTACTTAACTCAGGAATACTCAGAAGACAGTAACTCCGAGCCTGATGTGGACCTGGAGAATCAATACTATAACAGCAAAGCACTCAAAGAAGATGAGCCTCAAGCTGCCTTGCTTAGCTTCCAAAAAGTGCTCGAGTTGGAGGGCGGGGATAAAGGCGAATGGGGATTCAAGGCTCTCAAACAGATGATCAAAATTAATTTCAAATTGGTAAGTTATAGTTACATATCTACAAAGGAATTAAACCTTGGGTAAACAAGGTTTCTATTCTATGAATTGTTTTTTTGATGTTATGACTGAATTATCATTAAGATTGGTTTGAATTCACACAGCAATCACTTGTCTATCTTGGACAAAGTTGGTTAAGGAGTGTTGTTACCTTAACCAACTTTAAAATGGGATTTTCCAATTAGATGTATTTTAATGCAATAAGTATTGTAATTGAATTAGTTAAGTTTTATTTTAATTTTGTTTTTTGTATTTTGATGTTTGTTTTGACGTGTTTAAGCACCCTTTGGGGTCCATGGCAATAAATGATTAGATTTCCTGATTTCTTTCTTGATGAAGTTATAATTTTTACCTGAACATGTTCTAAATTAATTGTTTTTTTTTGTTCTACATTTAGATGATGTAAATAATCAGCTTTTACTGACTTGTTTTATAAATATGTAAACATATTTGGTGTGACTTGCAGAGCAACTTTACTGAGATGATGTCGAGGTACAAGCAGCTGCTGACATACATCAAGAGTGCAGTCACCAGGAACCACTCGGAGAAGTCCATCAACTCCATCCTGGATTATATCTCAACCTCTAGAAATGTAACTAGTTTTGTACTAAATCATGCCCTAAAATTATTTTATTAAAGCTCACATGGCCCCTGTTTTTATGTAAAACATGAGATCAACTCATTGGCAATTAATTAAATTGGGCAATACTCAATTAAGTATATTATTATCAGGAATTTGATGCCTAGATTTCAAACCTGAGAAATGGGCCAGGATCCTTCACGGGTATTGGAATTCCAGGATTGTGGTCCATTTCTAAGGGTTGGAATCCCCGGATAGTGACCCACTTCTTAGGGTTGAAATTCTGGTATCATATTCTCCAATTCCGTAATAAAAATACAATTTGACATAATTTTAGTGTACACTTTATCCGCAGATGGAACTGCTACAAGACTTCTATGAGACCACACTAGAGGCTCTCAAGGATGCCAAGAATGATAGACTGTGGTTCAAAACAAACACTAAACTTGGCAAGCTGTACTACGACAGGGGAGACTTCAACAAACTTGCCAAGATTCTCAAACAACTACATCAGAGCTGTCAGGTAAATATCTACTGAAGTAGAGATAGTAGTCTGTTAAAACCAAAGCTCATATTCATTTGTGTGGTTAATTGTTAATTTTTTATCCCCACAATACTTGAAAACCTTTGAAAAGGCCATTCAGGTCTAAAACTAATCAAAACTATCATCATCAATGAAATAAGATAAAAATGGGAAAAACATTTGAACAAACGGAAATACTTTAAATAAGCTGGTCTTGCCTTGAACAAAAAGCTTATACATAAAATATAACACCATCTTATAGTGCAATTACACAATGATGAGCTTTGCAAGGCATCTATTTATCTTTTATTATTTTATTTAAGACATATATCTTAATTTTTAGGGTTCCGTAGCCAAATGGCAAAAAACGGAACCCTTAATGAGTCGTCATGTCTGTCCGTCTGTATGTCACAGCCACTTTTTTCCGTAACTATAAGAGCTATATGTACTGTGGCAAGTTGGTAAGTAGATGTATTTGGTGAACTGCATTAAGATTTTTATGTAATATTTGCGCGAGGGACGCTCCCAAAGTGGAAAAAATGTATGTCCCCCCTGTAACTTCTAAAATAGGGGAATGATATATGTAAAAATAATATAAGATGTACATTACCATGCAAACTTTCACTTAGAATTGGTTTGAATGAGATCTAATAATAAGTTTTTTTTTTAATACGTAATAAATCGCATTTTACCTTTCATTCAATCAACTCCAATATAATAAAGAGTAAAGAAAAACATTTATATAACAAAAAAAAACAAAAAACATTTACATAACCTCTTGCCTATTTCTACGAAAACTGCGTTATCTCAATCACTCCTTCTCCCCATCCTTGATTATGCCGATGCCAGCTATCTCGATCTCAATGAAGACCAACTCGACAAACTTGAGCGCCTCCAAAATGTCTGTATAAGGTTTATATTTGGTCTACGCAAATATGACCATGTTTCTATATTTCGCACTAAACTCAAGTGGTTACCCATTCGGCTTCGCCGGAATGCACATATTCTATCGCTACTTTACAACATTCTTTTTAATCCTTCGACTCCTTCATATCTAAAACAACGCTTCCTTTTTCTAAATGACACGCACACGAGATTCCTGCGCTCTTCAGGGAATTTGAGATTAAAAATGCCGGAACATACCACTAGGTTTACAGACAAATCATTTACGGTGCAAGCTGTAAGACTCTGGAATGAGTTACCGGTGTCAATAAGAAGTGCCAAAACGCTAACAACTTTTAAGTCTTTGGTGAAGGAACACTATCTTACTTTCTAATATTTCATACCTGTTCTGCTGCTCTCATCTCATTCCTAAATCAATCATTATTAATATACCATTTTCTGTCCTTAAACATAATATTGTAGGTATTTATGTATATTTATATATGTATATATATATATTTTATATATATATTTTATATATGTATGCCCTTTTATTGTATTTATGTATTTATATGTAGCCCTTGCATGTATTTGTATATATTTTATAGTACCTATGCTTAGGTACACAACTATTTATTTGTTAGAAGTAGTTATTTAATGTATTTATTCATTCTTTTCTTCATTTAAACTTCATGCTAGTACACCTTTTACTTCCCTTTCGTGTCTCTTTCATACTTTTCCATCCAATGGTTGTCTGTAAGAGATTGCCTTTGCAGCGATAAGACCGCCATTTGTACTTTTGTTATCTACATATTCTTCTGTATTATTTTTCCTTGGTGTGCAATAAAGTTTATTATTATTATTATTATTATTATTATTTATTTAGATGTATGGTGGTACGGAACCCTACGTGCGCGAGTCCGACTCGCATTTGGCCGGTTTTTTTTAATCATGATAAACAAAGCAAGCAATAGAAATAGAAATTACGCAATTCAAAGCAAACATTAAAATTGCGGCAATTCTATTGATTGCTTTGTTTATTGTGTTTATAAAGACAGATATGGCAAGAGAATTGCCTTGCAGAACTTACACTGTGTAAATAGGCTCTTATATTAAAAATGTATAACTTGATGTGTGGCCGTGTGAACATGTACTGTGTGTACAAGCAGATAATAAACACGAGCTTTGCCAAACATCTTTTTTTTATAATTCACATTGCGCTGACATAAAGCCATTGACAACATTGTCTTCCCTTTTTAGTGAAAAGTGAAATTATTAATAGCAGTTGAAAAATTGTGTTAATATATTAAGTCCTTCCAGACGGATGAAGGTGAGGATGACTTGAAGAAAGGCACCCAGCTGTTAGAGATATACGCCCTAGAGATTCAGATGTACACCGCCCAGAAGAACAATAAGAAATTAAAGGCGCTGTATGAACAATCACTGCACATCAAATCTGCTATACCCCATCCACTCATCATGGGAGTTATTAGAGGTAAATTAAAATTATATTTTATACCCAAATGATGATGCTATATCTATGTTGTAATTACTTCATTATTGCGTACCTAATAAATAAAAATTAGATCAAATCATAATTATTCAATGTCAATAGCTCAATTAAATTCTATTTTTTGATAGCAATTAATTTGTGTTAGTAAAATGTAATATTATATTATCTCTTTAGTTCTTCAGTCAGTACAGATGATAATTTTTCTTTGCTAAAAAGTCTAATGAAGTCGCCTCTTCGGACATTCGGCCGTCAATGGATTGGTGTAATAGTTTTGTTTTTTAAACTAAGTATATATTTTTAACAGAATGTGGCGGTAAAATGCACTTACGGGAGGGAGAGTTTGAGAAGGCGCATACGGACTTCTTTGAGGCTTTCAAGAATTACGACGAATCGGGCAGTCCGCGCCGTACCACTTGCTTGAAGTATCTAGTGTTAGCTAATATGTAAGTCATTTACATTTCTGACTTTCATAATAGAGTTTAGTTGGTTCATAAAATAGTTTTCTGACATAATTAATTAATCAAGCTTAACGATTTTATTGATATAAACAATGTACTTATTAATTCAAGATAAAATGTTGCCTGTATATCCTAATAAACAGCAGTGATAGCCGAGTGTGAGACCCTAGGTCTGGGAAGTCAAACGTCTCGGGTTCGAACCCAGGGTACCCATCTCTGTCAATAAATCGTTAAGATTCGACTTTTCGAAGATATGTGTGTATTTATCATAAAAATTATCGCTATGGTGAAAGAAAACATTGTATTTGAGGTTGTGTGAAGTTTACCAATCTGCACTTGGCGATCATGGTGGATCACAACAACAACGTGAACAAATTATCAGTTAGATCTTGAAGTTATAACTATGATCGATAACAGAGTTGCAAGAAAAAATAACCTATTAGGTCATTACAAATATTAGACCCACGGAATGTTATGTTAAAAGTGTATTTCATGGCATCTATGTTCTTTTACAGGCTTATGAAATCAGGTATTAATCCATTCGACTCTCAAGAGGCGAAACCTTATAAAAACGATCCGGAAATTCTAGCCATGACGAACCTCGTGGTGGCGTACCAGAACAACGACATTAACGAATTCGAGTCTATACTCAAACACAATAGAAACAATATCATGGACGATCCGTTTATCAGAGAGCATATAGAAGACTTGCTAAGGAACATTAGGACACAAGTGCTCATCAAACTGATCGGGCCGTACACTAGGATTCATATACCGTTTATTTCTAAGGAGCTCAATATTGATGAGAAGGAAGTGGAAAATCTACTGGTCACCTGTATTTTAGACAAGTGAGTATCTTTCTAGGCTTTTATTAACCATAAGACAATAATTTATAATAGATACTCATCTTAATATTGAAGAGTTGTTAAGTATGTGTAAGGAAGGAGACAACAGAAACAGCCGGCGGGTCGTTGCACACTGTTTATTCGAATTAAGGATTACAGGGGGGTGGGGTACCGCACGCAGGCACGCGTCGCGGCCCGCACGCACACATCTACAAGTACGCACACATATATAACAATCCTCCCCTATTTGACACAAATAGAACAATAAAAGATTTGTAGTGTTAGCAATATTGCTTATAGTCCACTCTAGGTATGTCTCGTAATGGTCGGGAGGGGCACCTTGACGTTGGCGGTGGAGGCGATAAGTGCACGTCCTCCTCCATTTCTTCCTCCCCGCCCGGCTGTAATTGAGGGTCAGGGGTCAAAGACACTGATTTACCATTTATCGAAACGTCGTCAAGGTCCTCACCACATTGTGAAACACCTTTATACTTTATTATTTGATTTTTGTGTTTCTTCACTACCAAGGAAGAATTTTTGTCCTTAATTAAGTATAACACTTTACCGAGTCGTTTTATTATGGTGCCTTTGTACCACCGAAATTTAACATTGTTCACAAATTTCTTAAACATTACCACTTCGCCCGGACTATATGTTTCTTTATTGCTCCCACCATACGATTTAATCTGCGAGCACTGTTTACTTTGGACCTCATTAGTGGGAGATGTGAGAGAGACCGGCGGAAATGTAAATAGATCTAGGCGTGATCTTAGTTTGCGCCCAAAAACCAGCTCAGCCGGTGAGAACCCTGTGACAGAGTGTACGGAATTCCTATAGTCAAACAGATATTTTAATAATTTTAATTTACCATCTTTTTTATTGAGTGCAGAGATAGCGCTAGACTTAATGCCTCTTTTAACTATTTTTACGAAGCTCTCAGCTTGTCCATTACTGGCTGCATTGTAGGCTGGTGACGTTAAATGTTCAATACCATTTATAGCACAAAAATTCTTAAATTCAAACGACGTAAACGCGGTCCCATTGTCGCTGACAATTGTATGTGGTAAGCCATACTTTGACATAAAATCGTAAAATTTCTCTATTACGCTTACGGAAGTTGTAGCCATGCTAACATCATACACTTCTACCCATTTGGTATAGGCATCTACAACTACCAGAAACGTTTGGTTGTTCAGAGGCCCCAAGAAATCTATGTGCACCCTATAAAATGGTACAGGCGGATACGGCCACGGAGCAAGCGGCGCTCGCGGCGGCGTCGGTCGCAGCTGTTGACAAATCTCACACGAGTTAATCATGGCCTCCAACGCTGCATCTATATTCGGGAACCAGAAACGAGACCGAGCCTCTGCCTTACTTTTTACAATTCCTAGATGTGACCTATGTAATTCACGTAAAACTTTAGTGCGTAACGTTTCCGGTATAACTACCTTATGGCCTCTCATAAGACAACCGTTATCGTATGATAATTGTGTTCTACACAAATAGTAAGGTTTAATGTCTAAGTCCGATATTAGTTGTCTAGGCCAGCCATTATGAACGTAACTCACCACTCTCGCTAAGACTCCATCGCTGGCCGTTTGTTTACGCAATTCATCCAGAGTCACCGGCATGCTGCCATCTACTACAAAGTGAACGTAAGTCGCGCGATCAATGTGTGCGCGTACGGCGAGTGAATCATTTTCACCCCCCGTCCCTGTCCCGTCGTGTTCATTACCTAAACTCGCTCGTGACAAATAATCCGCGCTGTTATCCGCACTTCGAACGTACTCGATCGTGTAATTGTATGCACTTAAAAATATTGCGTATCTTTGTAATCTATTTGCTGATATCTCGGGTATGCCCTTATGTGGTCCAAAAATTGAAATTAGCGGTTTATGGTCAGTGCGTAATAGAAATGGAACTGATTTTCCGTATAAATACTGGTGAAAACGCTTCACTCCAAATATAATTGCCGTTGCTTCCTTTTGTATTTGCGAGTAATGCTTTTCAGCTGAATTCAGGGTGCGAGACGCAAATGATATTGGTCGTTCTATACCATCACTACATATTTGCGATAAAATTGCACCGAGCCCATACGGGGAAGCATCTACAGTCAATATTAATTTTGAATTAGAATTAAAGTGAGCTAAAGTCTGTTCGGAAGTTAGACATTTTTTTATTTCCTTGAACGCTTTATCGTGACTTTCATTCCAATACCATTTCACTCCTTTTTTTAATAAATCGTACAAAGGACTGAGTATGCTAGATGCTCGTGGTACGAAATTTCTATAGTAATTAACTAATCCTAAAAACGACTGAAGGGTGTTTACATTAGAAGGGGTGGGAGCATCCCTAATTGCTTTTACTTTTAATGGATCTTTTTTCAGTCCGTTCTTGTTAATTACGTAACCTAAATATTTAATTTCGTCTTTAAAAAACTCACATTTATCCTTGCGTACGGTCAGCCCCGCATCCTGTAGCCTCTTTAGAACTATGTGTAATTGTTGAAGGTGTAGGGCGTCTGTTTTTTGAGTGATCAAAACATCGTCCAATAAAATTAATACTCCGTCTAATCCGGACAATATTTAATTTCCATCGCACGCTGAAAAATTGACGGCGCACTTGACAACCCGAATACCAGACGTGTGTATTTAAATAATCCTCGATGTGTGTTAATACAGGTTATGTTTTGAGATTCCTCAGTGAGTAAAAATTGGGTGTATGCACTAGACAAATCAATCTTTGAGAACCGCTGTCCTCCGTGTAATTTCGAAAATAATTCGTGAACAGTTGGTAAAGGATACTGTTCTATTACTAATTGTTTATTTATGGTAACCGAATAATCCGCACATAATCTCACTGCTCCATCTCTTTTGAGAACAGGCACAATGGGTGACGCATAGTCTGAATGTTGCACCGGTTTTAACACACCCAAGTTCAATAGCCGTTCTATCTCTTTATCAACTTTGTCGCGTAACGCAAATGCAATGGGCCGCGCTTTAAAAAATATGGGAACTGCATCGTCTTTTAGCTTTAACTTCACTTGATAATTTTTGAAAGCACCGAGTCTTTCCGAAAACGCATCCGGGAACTGTAATTGCAACTGCTCTATTATACTTTGACCTTCATTAAGGAAATTAATGGGAGTCAACTTTAGATTAAATGCAGATATTAAATCTCTGCCTAGCAATGGTGGGGCCGCCGTAACGTATGATAAATACATCGAGTGTCAGTGTACGCTGTAGGTATGTTATGGGCAGCCGCACGAATCCTACGCACTCCATTTTGTTTCCCGTATAACTATAAAATGTTTTATGGCACGTTTGCAATGGCGTGTTAAAAAATAATTTTCTATACGTACACTCAGATACTACAGTCACACCTGATCCGCTATCTATTTGAAATTGTAAAGCTTTACCATTTATAGTAACCGTTTCTGTCATAGGTTCTCCCCGGGCCGAACAAATGTTAAAAAGCGACTTACCATCATCGCCCTCGCTCACATCCCCCGTTAGCACATAGTTAATTTTATTATTATTACACATTCTACGTAAATGTCCTATCTCGTTGCATTTGTTACATTTGTACTTCGCGAACCGACATTGAGACGGCTTGTGGTTAGTACGACCACACACTGTACACTTTTCTTTTCCGTCACTATTAGGTTTAGCATTATTTTGTCCCTTTGAGATCTTGAACACGTGCGCCTGGTCTGCGGAGGAAACGGTAGCCGCGGTGCGCGCGGCAGCGATAGCGCCGGCGCGCGCGCTCCTGATGCTTTCTGCTAACTCGACCGCCTTCGCCAAGGTCAAGGTTCCTAAATCCCGTGTAAACAGCTTCTCACGTTCCGGACCTGCTTCCATGCCCATTAGAAATTGGTCTCGCAATGTTTCTCCTACATTGCAAAACCCACAATGTGCTGTGAGCCCACGAAGCCTAGCCGCCCATTGAGTGTATGTCTCGCCCGCTTGTTGCATAGCTATGTAGAATTTATGACGCTCACTAAAACCACACCGTTTCGGGGTGAAATGGTTATCCAATAGCGCCACTAAATCTTCGTACGGTACCTCCTGAACGTCCTTGGGCAGCGCCAAATCCGCTGCCAACTTGTAGGTATAAATCGGGGCAAACATCTTGAGCAAACGACCTTGAATGCGCAGAAACGAATTTTGGGTCTCTTTGGTTACGAGGCTGAGGCGCAGGGGGCGTACCTGCGCGTGATTGGTTGATCAGTCGACCCTTGCCCCGCGCACCGCGTCTTCGTTCCGCTCTCTCCCGAATACACGTGCGTGCAGTGAAGTGCTCACTTTTGTGCTCTGTTATAAATCGTTAGTTGTTGTTGTTATTTGTTGAGTTAAAAGCGGATTTTATCACTGAATATTGTCGGCGATTTTGCCAATATTAAAAACCGAGTTAACTATTCTTTTAAATCGTAAGAAGTTCAACAAAACATGCCGACAAGCATTGTTTTCAATTTAACTATTGTTTAAGTTATGAGAAATTTGACAAAACAATGCACGACATAATGACGACATACAAAATGTTGCACATGTCGGCGATTGTTTATATTTTGGCTATTGCCTGCCACTGCACTCACACAAATACAGTTGTCTATACCTAATACAATATCCCGAAATAAACAGTAATTGTAATAAATAAAATAGGTAATTCTAAAAACTCGACGTAACTAATCATATTTATAGCAATATTTTGCTCGTAAGTGTACGATGCGCAAACTTTCCCCTACCACGTCACCTAATGCTCAAGAAGTTTGCCCATAATTGTACCGTCGTTGAATGCACTGAGTAAGATCGCACGTCTCCTCGTTCCCGCCACATCGTTATTTTTGTCGATGCCATTTGCGATAAACCACTGTCCTATACGGCCTAGATAGGTTTTCCAGTCGTTCACGTTATGATCGAAAGTTGATAGAATTCCGAAGAAAGACTGCGCCATTTTTATTTCTCGTCGCCACTGTTAAGTATGTGTAAGGAAGGAGACAACAGAAACAGCCGGCGGGTCGTTGCACACTGTTTATTCGAATTAAGGATTACAGGGGGGTGGGGTACCGCACGCAGGCACGCGTCGCGGCCCGCACGCACACATCTACAAGTACGCACACATATATAACAAGAGTCAATTTAAAAACCCAGTTTAATTCTTGTTATGCTTTTGCTTGCTTCAATTTCTGAGATTTATTCAATGACGATTCTAGTAAAAGTAACTACTTAAAATTACATTGAAATGTTTTTATCATGAAAATGATTGCTCGTTAGTAGCAGAGCACAATAAATTGCTCCTTTTGGTGGTTTTACCCTCAAGGAGACAATATAAAAAACGGGTAAGGAAAACATCGCGAGGAAACCTCTAAGCCTGTGAGTGCCTAAACAGTGCTCGGGGGTGAGTGAAGGCTAGCAATCCGCTCTTGCTCATCTCAGACCGTTTCCGCAGCACGATCAGCGGGCGCATCGACCAGGTGAACGCCGTGCTGGAGCTGGCGTCGTCGGCGCGCGGCGCGGCGCGGTACGGCGCGCTGGACAAGTGGACGCTGCAGCTGCAGGGCCTGCACCTCGCGCTCGCCAACAAGATGGCGTAGAGCTCCGCCCCTCATGTTGTCACAGGTGTCTATTGTAACGCGTATCTGTTAATCTGTTTATGTATTGCCAGTACCTGGTCGTTCGTCCTACCTAGATTCGGTAAAAGTGTTTTTTTGTACGTGGCGACGTTGATTCATAAAACAATTCCAATCCTGCTGCTACTAAGTGAAATCCCATTTAGAAAAACATTGATCGTTAAAGACATCTGCAGAAAATGGTTTTATAGCTTTCATATAATTTTTCTAATAGATTCTAGTTGTATACTACTCGAGCGACCCTATCTGTGTAATTCGTCAACAGATCACCATATACTTAAATTAAGAAGTAATATGATATTTATGCTTGACATTATGAACACAAGCAACATGTGAACCGAGTTGCATTGGCACAAGTATTGTTTAGTGATAAAGCCGATAAAGGGTTGCATTTTATAACTATTACGATATTAAGCTATACTTAGCAAATTATACTAAGAAACAGTTGAAAAAATTATGGGACCGGCAGGATTTGGAGCTGCGACCTTCCATGTTGGTTTGTATCCTACATAAGATAGGAACGTGACGTCTCGAAATGATGTAACGGACATTTAAGAAGAGAGTTTAGAGTCCTGGCAAGAGGCGACTGTATCTGTTTAGTTAAAGTGGCTGCCCGGTGTGCAGGAGATCGCAGGTCCAAATCCTGCTGGGCCCATAATTTTTTCAACTGTTTCTTAGTATATTGCTATATTCAAGCATAAGTGCCATGTTTAGCAGCTCCGGTTAAGTCTAATAGCCTACTTGGAACTTATATAACACCTTAAATGTCAAATTTGTATAGAAATATTTTATTGAATTAACTAGCGTTCCACAGCTTCAATGTTATTAAAAACTGATAAAAGTAATCACATAATATCTCACAACTTACACACAACGCCATCTAGACCCAAACTAAGCAGAGCTTGTATTTTGGGTACGAGAATAACTGATATTAATACATAATTATATACCATTCTTTGGTAAATATATACTTATTATACATAGAAACATCCAAACTAAGACAACCTCATGCACACAAAGATTTGTTTTAAGCGGGAATCGAACCCGCGACCTCGGCGTCGCAGACAGGAACTCTACCCACTCCGCCATCCGGTCGTCTAAGTAGCTCTGAATATCGTAATGTTAATACAATGCAACCCTTACTGTATCTCCAATGATGTCTCTTGAATACCTCTTGGTTTGAGCGTTGGAAGTTCATTATGTATGTTTAAAATAATGACGTTGCGATTGAGGTTTTCGTGACAAACGCTTTAAGGACCGGCGCTAATCGGACAACACGAACGAACCTTAATTTATTTACATAATTCTGGCAACTCAATAGAATGGGTCTCTGCTTTATTTACCACCATGTAGAGCAATACATTATTTATGCTACCGCAAGGTGTACACAATGTAATTTATTGTCATCTCAAAACTTAATATAAATATAATTTTTGCTGTCATAAAAAGCCAGCATTATGCTATGGCAAAATCTTAATATAAAATAATGAACATTTCATAACCTTTTACGGAATTCGTTTTCTTCAATTTGCGGCGGCCCAAAGACGAATTATACAACGTTATATTAGGGTATCATTTTCCACTTTCATAGATGTGTGCTCTGTAATGATAGAAGCAAACAATGTTGATACTTGTCAAATGAATTGAACATGAATTTTATTGTAACTGAAAATGTGATATTACATAACATAACATCACGCCTATATTACACAGAAGGGTGGGGCAGAGGTGTACAACACCTACACCTCACCTGTTATATATAGGTTCCATGGGATAGAGGGTTAGCCTATCGCCTGGCACAATTTCAACTCCGTGCTACTATTGTGAATTTCCTGACGAAAAGTTCACAAATCATTTTGCCCGACCCGGGCATCGAACCCGAGGCACATACGCTAACCACTAGACCATCGAGGCAGTGATATTATTGTTATGTGATATAATTTGTATATTATTGTGATTGTGAATAAGTTTTGGCTTTTATACATGGATGTGTGAATATGTAATTTGATGGTGAGTTGTGGAGTATGGAATAATACTTTGTAATAAAATTTGTAATACAATCCATCAAGAGAAAACGAAATAATTCTCATTTTCAGTGCAATGTGTTTGCAAATACATACACATATTCAAGTAATGTTTGTTTTATTTGTTACACCCAGACCTTTTTTAGATTTAATCGAGCTTTTTAATCGAACTTGAATATTCGTATTAAAAATATTTGATAATATATGTGTATTGTACTGAAAATTTAAAATAATACAATGTTTTAATTGGTAAATATGTATAATTATAAAATTCGTATACAACTACATTAAATGGACGGACGGGTATATCACAGGTTAGTTATATACATTTCCATTAATATATCAACATTCGTTATCGTCGCCTTACAAAATAAGAATTAATATTTTCAAAAAGTTCACAAACAATCTTTTTTTTTAAATTTATAAACATTACACACATTAAATGGCACTAGAAATTAAATTAGAATAACCACTTACAAACATATTTACTGATTCTTATTGTGGAAAGGTTGCACAATAGTGTGACAAAAATATGGTATACTGAGTAAACTAGTTATAGATAACTTCTTGATTATTTAATAGCATTTAGCATAGCAAATTCTATTAACAAATCTTAAAAGGATTCGAACCTGCGACCTTCTGTACACCGAGCTGCCGCTTTAACCAACAAACTACGGTCGCCTCTTGCCAGTACCACATATTTCTCAACTTTATGTTACGTCATACCGGTGTGTAGAAGGTCGCAGGTTCAAATCCAGTCAGTCCTATATTTTTTTAACTGTTTCTTAGTTATAGTTACTTTAAGTAACTGACAAAAACATCAATAAAATCGACTAAAGTATGCTCAAAAGATGCTAACCATACATTTTAGATTGCACTATTCGAGGAATTAAATCAATCACAAGTTTATATTATGTTGATTTATCTATGTTATGTTGCTATTGCTATGTAATAGTATACATACACATTTTCGTGCTTGAAATATGTTATGTGTTCGGTTTCGGTTTGTAGTTTTATTCATTTAAACAATATGTTTGTTATTGTCTCTCTCTGAGACAGTATAATATTATTGTTAAAATATTACTACGCATTATTTCTCTAACTAAACGGCAGTGAATAATTTTGTTTAAGTACATTGTTTAAAAAATAAAAATTAGTTTCAAGTCAAATTATACATTTGTGTGGCAACCGCCATCATAAAGATTTTTGCCCCATCATACATCAGTATAGATAAATATACAATTTACATCCATTCATTTCACGCATTCAATGCACACTGGTCTCCTTCTCTTAATACTTTTATAAAATATATGATTATAAAATCTAGCTTCTATATTTTTATATGCATATAAAAACTATAAAGGATGTATAATATTAATTTATTTACAGGAGAACCATTTATATTCCTAATTACTATTTTAATCACCTGAAATATTTTTAGACATCATTTCCCATTATTCTGAAGTTCAAATCACACTAATTTAAACAGTTGGTTGACTGAAGTCCTTAAGGACATTATCTAAGAATTGGAAGACATATTAAACAGAACTTCATGTTCTTTCAAAATACCGCTGAGTAATGCGGTAATTCCTAGCACACACACACAGCACCGAATCACTATTACGAAAATAATTCATGTGGCTGCATCCCTCAGTTGTAAAGGCACAATTTATATTGTCCTGGAATGGGATGGAACGATTTTTGCAACGAAATCGTACACAGCATAATTAACGTTATGTCAAAATAATGTTGAACATTAACTAGCTAATTGTAAAATGAGCCTGATCACTCATCTGGTTCTCCTGTCTCCTATGAAACATGGTTAGTGCGCAGGTTTGTCATGCAGCCAGGGCCGGAAGATGGGCAACGTGCTGGGGTAATGCGTGGGAGGCGCGGGCTCCTCCCCCTCTTCACGGAATGGGTACGTGCCGATGAGGATGGGTAGCTGCAGTTTCACCTCCTTCTCTAAGCTTTTTGGCTCGATTATGAACTGCGGACAAAGTTAACAGGTATAAAAAAAACTAATGACACTGAGGTACAGCATAGGACATAATACTTATCGGTCATCAATATGCTTAAACATTATAAAATGTAGGGCAAGCAGGTAACTGATTATGAAAAGTCGTTATTTAAAATAGGCTTTATTACCTGGTGGAAGTATAAAAGCTGAAGAATTTATTTAAAACGCTAATTTATGGCACTATACTAATCTAATAGTGTTTATTCAAATTATGATATACGGATGTTACTCACGTAATGTTGGTCTATTTGGTCGACCGCGGTTTCACCAATACATTTATGTAGGCATTTTCAAGAGAGTGCGACACGCCACGCCCGAGTCGCAGCTAGTCTTGCACTGGCTAATAGCTTTTCCTACTAATAGTGTTTGTTACACATCCACGATTAGTAACAAAACTATTAGCCCATGGTGGACTATGGCCTAAACCTTCTCGTCATGAGAAGCAGTGGGACATGCGTTAGATACGGGGCTGCTATGAAGCAGTACTCACGAAGACGTCGTACTGCACGGAGATGAGGTGGCAGCCGCGCAGGTTGGTGGGCGGCAGCGGCGGCACGTACAGCAGCTCGTGGCGCCACGCGTCGCTGGCGCCGGCGCGCGTCTTGCCGTGCGTCAGCGCCGCCAGCTCGCGCACCTCCTTGGCGGCCACCTTGCCGTGCGCCGAGTATTGGATGGTCTGCAATTACAACGGTCGGATGTTTCATTGTTGTTCTTATAATTCCAGGCTTCAGATATCTCAAGTTAACACGGGTATGGACATCAATCGCTCCAACTTATATCGTACTAATACTTATTATAAATGCGAAAGATTGTGATGTGTGTGTGTGCGTGTTGCTCTTTCACGCAAAAACTACTAAGTAGGATTTGATGACATTTTGCACAGATGTAGCTGATAGTCCTGATGAACAAATGTCCTCCACATTTCCTCATCAGCTAGTTATGAAACTAGTTAACTAATCATAAATGACTCAGTGCATGCATTAAACAAGATAAACAAACAAAAATATTCATCTTCGAGGTCAATGCATTTTTTATTTCACAAAAGAGTTGTGGTTCTTAAAAAATAATACATATAACACTTCGGCTAATAGCCGACAGGTCGTGACTATTCTATCGACCAGAAAAAACTATCTGTAAATAGATACAGAATAATGTTTATTACTAAATTGCAATTCAGTAAGTATAATTCGACAAGGTAGAATGTTCGTAAAACGCGTGATTTTCGTTTATCGCTAGATAAAACTTTATTTGCATACCATTTCATTACAAACTAAAGACATCTATTAAAATACAATAACAATATGCAAAGGGTGGCCTTATGGCTTGACGCAATTTCTGCCCGGCAACCTTTGGATGGACAGATCTTAAAAGGAAAGCGTGGTAGTTTCAGGATGTGTGTAACTTTGAAACATTTTTATTTTTTATTTTGCTCAAATAATTTCCTTAAAGTGAAGATAGGTAAAGAAAATACCTAATATAAGTAAATAAATAAAATTTGTAACTAGTAGTTTTGTTTTGATGATACATTTTCATATCCAAAGACGAAACAGAACAATTTTATTTTTTCATGTTTAATATTATTTAGTATCAACTAAAGTTATCACTACATAAATGTATGGAACATGATATGATCAGCCACTGCGTTAGAACTAGGTGAGTATCACACTAGAATTAATACAAGTCTTAGTCAGTATTGTAAATCCTACGCTTGATTACCCACGTGCGTCGAACTTCAATGATTCTTAATTTATTTATAATATTGATGACCTAGAAAGAGATGGCAGGACGTTATGTGATACTTAGGCACTACTACTCAACCTATTGATTCAATATTGCGACCAAATAGCAAACACTTTTATATTTATATACTGAAAATTTAGGACTCACTGCCAACAAGCTTGTGCTTTGTTAGTAGTCAAGAAAATGGCCTTAAAATGAACGAGTCGTTATTTTCTCTCCTGTAAAATTTGTTTGGCTTTTAAGGCACTCTCATGAATGCAGGTTTTCTCACGATGTTTTCCTTTACCGTTAGCGAGAGATAATTTATATGAAAATACACACATATCTTCAAAAAAACTAATCTTAACGATTTATTGACAGAGGTGTGTGCGGTAGGTTCAAACTCGAGAACGTTGACTTAGCAGTCCTACGGTCTCCCACTCGGCTATCGCTGCTTCCGGTATTTATAGTTATTTCATTTAAATCGTTAGAGACGTTTTCGAGAACGACCCAGCTTATATACATTCAAACAAACATACAATTATTTCTCATTTAATTGAATAGGATAGGATACATGGGACAAACATATGCCTACAATCAATGCAAATTACCCACTTGTTGATCAAGGCCGGCCAGGGTCACAAGCAATCACAAATAATATATGATGTGAAAATGGTAATGTATGTAAATTAACCAATATATAGGTAAATTGTTATAATAATTATGGACAAAACGACTTTTTAAGACTCTTTAATTTATTTAAGTCTTAAGCTTTTCACCTATTATGTTTAGTTCCCATGTGACAGAGATGAGCTTATCACAATCTACTGAGCACTACTCCTGACTCGATGCCGTTACTGAGATTTTCCTGGCGGAAAAGCTCAGATAACATCTTCACCTCACGATCAGCAATCGCTTCGCTTACTACTGGACCAATAATGAACTTCCCTAGAAAAATGGTATTACCTCAGTGAGCGCCGCCCTGGTAGCTTTGAGCGTGGTGCGGGAGTTGTTGACGACGTGTGCCGTGAGCACGATGCTCTCGCCCGGCACGTACGCGCCGCGGTCCAGCGCCACGCGGCACGTCACGGAGCCGCTGCCCACGCAGCCCACGCCCAGCCGGTGCTCCACGCTGCATTCGAACTGTTGCTGAACACACAACAACATGATACTTATCAGATAGGCTACGTTTCTATGTCTTCTAGACTACTTATTCTGTATAGTTTAGGTACGGAGTGACCACAAAATTTTCAACATGAAAGATAAAAATGAGCCGGAGCCGTTACTACAATCAGTAGAAGAACGAAACAAGAAATAAAAAATTACAATGATCCAATTCTATAACAACTCGTTAATAAATATTTTGAAAGATTAGCTTTGACAAAAGCCAAGTAATTAAACCTGAAGGTTAAAATTAGCTAACTTGTGTCTTTGTGATCACTGGGTAGGTACAATAGGCTCCATGTAAGAGAAAGTTTGTATGTCATTGACTAGTTTTTTTACCGACCTCAAAAAAGGAGGAGGTTCACAATTCATCTGTTTTTTATTTTTTAATTTTTGTTACCTAAACACATTATAAATTATTTTGTTATTTGAAAGCTGGTGCTTCCCGTGTGGTCCCATTTCAATTTCGTCCAGTTTTGACAATGGCACCCACGAGAAAACCTAAAAGACTAATTATTGTAATTAAAGTCGGTTTTTTTTTTGGAAAATTATATTCATCTCAGAACCACAATTACCTACTATATAAATCTATAGGTACTAGCTTCTGCCCGCGGCACCTACCGCGTGGTAACCCATGTCTTCCGAAAGACACCTGAATTATTTCCATGCCGATTTTCACTCTCGAACTTGTAATATTAGTAGATAAGGATTTGTAGCTATTTTACTTTTTTCATGAGATACTCACAGACAAAACTGGGGGCTCCAGATTAAGGTCAATGGGGTTCATAACGATGAAAACCTGTTGATTCTTGTGGGTTAGGCCATTGGGTTCCCTCAACGCCGCCTTGCAGTAGTACTGCACCCAGCCGTGCGTGCCGAGGAATGTGGACGGCAGACCCATCGGGAGGCCAAGCTTGAAGGGGAAGCTGTGGATGCCAGGCGACAGGATCGATGAGCCATGACCTGAATAGTAAGGATCGATTGCTTTATTGAAATATACTGTTATTTTCTGCTTTCGAAAAAGCTAGCAGTCCGTTTAATTGATTCAGAGGGATTCGGTTACATGGCTTATTATGTTATATGTATTAATGATATAAATATTTATGATAAACAAATTTTATTATCAGAGGCTAATTCTAAGGTAGGCATGCCTAGAGGCTAAAGATGCCAAAGGAGCGCTGATTCGTGCTTGCTTATTATTAATCCGCCTCTGTATATCATAACATAGCTATTTTTTCTTGTCAATTAGTAATTGCCTGAGTATAATAAGAAGACCCACCCGTCATCGGCCAGGAATTCTGTAGAATTCTGACGCAAGCTTAAAAGTCTTAATGAAAATTTTATGAATGGACTTTACAGTTTACCTACATAAGACCATTCACCGCAGTGTTTCATATTATTGTAAACACTAGTTTTATATTTAAGTGTGGCATTATTATTAATATTTGATTCAATTCCGTACAATTCCATTGTGGTTTTTAAGCTGGAAACAAAACATTTCCTTTTTAAAAGATCAAACGATTTGTAGGAATATTGATTAATCTATTTTATGACGCACTTCGAATAAATGCATAGAATACCTAAGTTAAAGTCTGTATTTAAATGATTTATCAGTCTGGTATGAGAGGTATTTGAATGAATTTGTTCATAGGCATGTGTGAATTAGGAGGTTGAACAAACATTACTTAGCGACCTTCAAGCTCAGCAGGTGTTTAGATGGCCTCAACAAAATTGTGTGATTTACACTTTTTACACACATTTGTGTCTCTTATAATTCCAGACTGAGAACAAGTTTTGTACGCAAAGATTTGTTTTTTCTGGGGATCGAATCAACAACACCAGGGTAGTGACTAGGTGATCGCACAAACCAATATGCCATCCGTGTAGTTAAGTTGTCTGTCATGTGTTTGTTTAGTTAAAAAAAAAAACCAGGCCTGGTGTTCACAAACATATATTTTACACACAAGGCACACCCAGAGCCAGAACAAAATCTTTCCGTATCACACAAAGATTTGTCCCGAGTGGGGATCGAACCCACAACACCAGCGCAGTTGAATTATTATTGATGGGAATAATTATTATTATTCCCATCTTTATACACCGCGCGCTCCCCTAAATTCACACTTTTTAAATTTCTTTCCATCCAATGGTTGCCTGAAAGAAATTGCCACAAGGCGATACGGCCGCCACTTGTACGTATTACCATACCATTTTGTGTAAATATCTCATATTATTATTTTCTATTGTTTTGTGTTTGGTGTACAATAAAGAGTTTTATTATTATTATTATTGAAAGCGGCGATGCGACCGCTTTAACCACTACACCAACCGTGCACTCTTTAATAGCTATCGGTAATAAAATCTGTCTGGAAGTTAAACGTCTAACAGCAGTACAGTAAACAATTAACGGGTAAAATGACCACTTCAACCACAACTCCGTACATCGATATCATTTATTGGTCCGATTGATTTTTGTACAATGCTACGTGAGGTGTGGTCAGTGCTACAAACGCCGTTAGCTCATCAAAGGCGACCTCAATAAAACCATAACAATTATGGACAACTCGATATTGTATTTGAAAATAGCGCTGTTATGTCTTTTCGTGACTTATGATGATAGATAGATAATAATAGTTATTAGAAGAGAAACTCAACGTATTAAAAATATTACTTCCGATATTGTGTAATAAATATCTTAATTTACACACAACGCTATTTAGTCCCAAACTAAGCAGGGCTTGTACTATGGGTACCAGAATAACTGATACTAATACATATATACTTTTCTTTTGTAAATACTTACTTATTATACATAGAAACACCCAGACTAAACAAACCCCCATGATCATTCACACAGAGATTTGTCTTAAGCGGGAGTCGAACCCGCGACCTCGGTTTCGCAGGCAGGTATCTATCATGTTTTTAACTAATGAAGAGAAAAGGAGGGAAATATTTTATCTTATGGAGGGCAAAATGTCTGCCATTCGCAGTCTTCCATCTCATATAACAATATCCATGAATTCATTCCCATGCCTGGGTGTATAATTGTAGAGTCGTGTAATAATGTTACCTGGTTCGCCGAGCAGTCTCATCCGGAAGTCGATGTAGTTCTCTTTGTCGAACAGTCTCTCGTGACGACCAGATCCCACCCTCACCACTCCCTCTCCGATCACGTGGAAGTGCAGACCTGAAACAATGTCACGAGCTTAAATTCCTTTTACAAGATGTTATTAGCGCCGCGAGCGCCGAATTTTAGAAGTCTTTATATACTTATTATACTATAAAGAGGAAATCTTTAATAAAAATTAAAAAAACGGTTCTGAAATGCTTCCGGGTGCCGCCGGCGGCGCCGCCTTTTAAAAGTATTTAGTTAAAATAAAAACCGCCACTAAATATCTTGTCCCGCAAAGAGTCAGAAAGCGCTGAAGGCTAAAATAATGATAATTGTATGCATCACGTCTAAGGTCTGTCTTGGTTATTGGGTCTTCATCTACTACTGTCTTAGTTCCAAACCAGGTCCTAGGGGGGAGGGTCCATGACCCCCATAACCCACTTCCTGGATCCGCACTTAGTAACTGTCAACTATTGGGTTTGTATAGGTACTTCATCGATCGCCGAGCCGTGTGGTGTGAGCCGAAAGGATCGAGTGCCATCAGACCTTCACAACCCAGTACGAGTTCAGACTTTCAAGCCTCTGACTATCCGTAACGACTGCCCTAGATGTTCAAATGGCAACCGGGACCGAGGCTTAACCATGCTTAACGTGCCCTCCGAGGCACTGAGGAAAACTCGTTTGGTTAAGATGGTCACACATCCACGGTCGATCGCGGTTAGCATGGCTAAAAACTGCATTGGGATTGTTAACTTATTGCATTTAATTAAGACTGGAGAATAAACAGGAAAACATGTAGTTTGAATTGCTTAAGTTTCAATTAATTCTATTCCAAAGGTATGCAATGCTAAACAAACCCAAGACGTCGAAAAGATACTTTATCTGTTTAACAAACTTTATGGAAGGTCTACTTTTGCTTATGATGAAAATGCAGGCAACTTTAAATTGGGATTTGCGAGAGGAAGAACTGTTGCAAAAGAACAATAATTTTACAATTTTAACATAGTTTAAAAAATCGGCTTCATTTAACGTGGTAATTATGCCATGCTTTTATATTATTTATATTACGAAATGCATGAGAAGTAGTTTGCAGAAAATTACACACTATAATGTTCACTTAACAATGAGCAATAAAATTTTATATGGCATTCTTTATTGCAAAATTGTTAGTCTCAAATACATTTCATAATTTTACATGAATTTACTGCAGAATCCAGACCCGGCCAGACAGCCGGTAGTTTGCTTAGAACATTGATTTTCAAACTAGGGGGCGCGCCCCACTAGGGAGGCGCGAAGACATGTACAGGGGGGCGCGGGCGCGGGCGGCGGCGGTTATCACTCCGATCGTGTACGTTACGCCAGCAAGAAAGTGTCACCTAGAGTGATATGAGTAAAACGTATACTTAGTGCGCAATCTGCTGTAAATGTGCGCCGCATAAAAAATTTGTGCGTTTTGTAGTTTTGAAAAAAAAACGTAAAAACGATTCCTGCTGGAGTAACGTTGTTCTAGCAAGAAAATTCTAAATGAATTATCGGAGAGATAAAATACATACATGGGCAGAGAGCTTATATTTGTGCAAATATGTCCGCCATAAATATAATTTGTGCGTCTTCAGGTTTTCGAGATATTGCGTTTCCCGCTGGAGTAACGTTTTGCGAATTCGTGTATCTCTAAGACCATTTTATGTGCGCCTGTAGAATGAACATACACGAATAGCTCTTAATTTGTGCATATTTGTGACTTAATTAGATGCCAGATAATATTTATAATTTTCAAGTAATCGCGCTTTATTGAAAACTTAAAAAAATATTGTAGCGCCTAAATGAGAAGACGTATAAGCTCGCTAAAAACTGTATTCGTTCCATCTTGACGTTTATAATTACCATAAAAAGTTTCAAAACAGAACCTACAAGCGCTAATGAATAATATTACTAAAAATCAAAACGACGGCATCATAACTTTGACGCCATCAAACAAGAAACTGGCTCAACCTAAGATGTGTAGATGTAAAGCAAAAATTAGTGCCTTTATCAAATAATATATAGTAAAAATATCCAGTTTCAACTGTTTCGTATTAAGTAAATATTAATACTAAACCAAAACAGTTATTCGGCGCAGGTTATCCGACCAAATTCGAATGACTACAAAAAAGCGACGGATTCATACGTATCGATGACCTTCTTAACTTTACTACCAAGGGGGGTACACACCAAGGGGGGGCGTGGGCATATTCATTTTAAGCAGTAGGGAGGCGCGATACTTATAGGTTTGGGAACCCCTGGCTTAGAAGCTGGAGCCTAGCGACTTGTATTGTTAAAAAGCGCGCAGTGTGGCCAGTCGCGAAAATTCTCAAGCAATTATCCTCTAAATCACTTACAGGTTCGAAGCGCGAAGTAAGCAGCCTGCCCATGCGGTCTTAGCCTTAATATTAATAACGTAACATGACATCACGCTTATATTAACCAGAAGGGTATAGCATAGGTCTACAATGCCCATATTTCACCTGTTGTGTTTTAGGTCCCATGGGATAGAGGGTTAGCCTATCGCCATCCACTGGCCGCAATTACAACTCCATGCAGCTATTGTGAATTGCCGGATGGCATGTTCACAAATAACACTTTGCCCGACCCAGGAATTGAACTCTAGCGGTGAGACGCGCATACGCTTACCACTAGACCATTGGGGCAATCAAATATTAATAATATACTTTACAAATACATGATTATTTTTGAATAAAAACTGAGGAAAAATGTTGAATGACCTGCTGTTTGTAAATTTAATTGTATTATAGTTTTGCACAGCATTAAAGCTGAGCAACCGCCACTGTTTTCTTACATATTTATTACATTTATACTTACTTACCTGTTTTTTGCATGTGTTAGTTATGTAAGAAAATAAAAATAATTTTCTTTCTTTCTTCTTCTCTTTCTTTTGTCCCTTTGTAGGTATAGTGGATTGTTATGGTCAGCATACCATGATTAAATTATGATCTTTTAAAAACTGGTTATTCAATTAATTCTAATAGGATTCCAACAAGAATTAACAAATGGATACCCAGTAGGTATCCTCATAACATTGATCATAAAGAACTATATAAGCATCATGAGTTTATTCATTACAAACTCTTGCAATATGTCAGTTTTTAGCATTGATATTAGTTGGAGAATGATAGGGACTCAAATTGTAAAATGCAGTTACTTACAGTTACTAGAATGTTTCATAAAACAATTTTCTTTGAAAATAATTATGGGGTGATGCTAATTTAAGCACCTTTTAGCTCATATCTTGTAACTGCTGACTACTCTACAGGACTCTATGTTGTGTGTGACCCGACACACACTTGGCTGGTTTTGTATTATAGTGCATAATTGGCAGTGGGTTCTAAGTTCTAAGAATGGATACATCAAATAGCATTTTCTTAGGCTCATTTTGCATACAATCTATTCTGTCTTTTGTTGTCTTCAAGATACTTCAATTTTCTTATTTATAGAATGTCAATGACTTTAAGTAACTCAGCTAATTAAAGAGGGAAATACTAATAAAACCTAGGTTTGCAGTAAGGTTGCAGGTTCAAATCCTGTCTGTCCCATATCTTTTTCAACTGTTTCTAAAGATGACATTGAAAATAATACATGAAATGTCTTGTAAAAATTCAATAAATATGCTAATGAATAAAGATAGTATTATATTTAATCAGAATTTGTGTGACCGAAAACAGTGGTTTATGGTCGAAATGTATGTACCTAGTAATGAATCATGATGGATAATTATCTGATAACTTTCAAAGAAAATAATTATATTCATAATTTTGAACCCTGTTAATTTATCTTGCTGATAAGCAACACAAGATACATCTGCAATGCTACCCAGCTTTACGACAAATTACACAACACTAATTAATTACAGCTTTCTTTATTTAAATATCAAATAATGATCTTACCTAACACAGGTGTGTCATCTTGCAGCTCCATTAGCACTTTCCCAGACAAAAATTGACCAGGGAAGTACAGCAGTGATGTATTATCAAATACTATAAGAAACTTCAGCAGTTTTCGCGGCATTCTCACTGTTTTCCTTGTAATCTACCTTCCAACACTTAAAACCTGTTCACAAAAGAAAATACTAATAAGCTCTATTCATGAACAGAATTAGTCAATTCACTTAAATGTCATCAATATTTATTTATGCTAATGCAATTTATTATATAATTTCTTTCGCGGAAGTTACTTCCATAACTTTTTCACACATCGCACTTTTATGAGTAACGATATAGTTTGATAGTATTATTACATATTAGCAATAGCAGGTAGGAGAATTAGCGAACCTTGTAACCATGAAAGTCACGCCTACGACGTATCTCATTAAACTTCTGGCATCGTAGGCTGAAGCTGAGTATAACAAAGTTGAGAAATATGTTAATCGAAGGCCATCAACTATGACCACAACTCCTACCTTGATTCTTTAAAGTAATCTTATGAATGAAAACCACATATAACTACATAAAAACGTGTCACTTCTTACTGTTTAAATATCACTATCAGTTAATTAGGACTTTTTGTGAAAAATAAAATTATAAAAACTATTGTAAATTCACAAAACTTTTTGTGAACTCTCGTAACTTATTCACTTGACATTTAACTTGACGTTTTCCCGAATGAATGAAATTTGAGTGTTGTCCATGTTGAATGTATCGTGTCATTCGAGTTGGTCTTCGTTTTACCGATTCTTTAGCCGATCCAAACAATAATTATAATCTTATTCTTCTTTGGGCAAGGTCCATCCACACCAAACCAACAAACACCGAAAGGATATTTGATACGTTGATCCTATTATGGATGGCTTAATGAACCTTTGCTATTACCGGCA
Organism: Hypena proboscidalis; assembly: GCA_905147285.1. NCBI lineage: Eukaryota > Metazoa > Arthropoda > Insecta > Lepidoptera > Erebidae > Hypena > Hypena proboscidalis. The sequence continues at coordinate 2,315,962 of LR990127.1, forward strand.
CGATCGATGGCAATTTGGAATCTAGTCTAAACAGGAAACAACAAACGCGTTTGTTGGGCTTGGTTTGCCCGTTGTAGATGAGCTTTTCAAAGCCATCTATACTCATCAACCCAAACATTAAACAAAACATGTTTGACAGCCAATCAAAACACTCCATTTCTGTTGTCTCCTTTGAGAATTCAATCATATTGTTCATGACGTTTGGGTCACAGGAGATATGGCTTTAGGCTGATGTGACGTCGTATCGGTCGACTGTACGAATAAACTGTCATCAATGACAGATCATTTCGCATTTTTGATCATAATATTATTTAGCCTTAAGGATCAGGCGGAATAAGGTTTTCCTATACAAAGGAATTTTCGTAATCATGTGTGATTCAAGCGTATTTACTAAATATTATTTAAATTATAATACAACATTCTAAATCAAATCAACTAATAAATTCACTCGACTTTTCTGACAGAAATTAATGATGTCATTCATTTTGTCAGATTTTTGGACCGTTTTGGATTACAGAGAAATAAAAAAATCGAGACTATAAATAAATCGAATCATATTATATTAACCCAGTTTCATCCCATCGTTGTTTTTAATTGACACTTGTCATTAATGACAGTACTGTAAAGTTGAAGTTCAAATTATACCACGTTCTCAATTATTTTTAAATTATAATAATATATTTCCTTAAATCTACTTTATCCAAATTTAAGGACTATTAGTATTTTGTTTATTGTTTGTGGTTTTGATAAAAAAGTTTTCAAAAAATATAATATTATCTCAATGTATTAAAGCTCTAGAAGAGTAAAATTCAAATTACATTTTAATCAACTGTGAACGCATGATATAGTCATCCGTTCTCTACTTCAACACTGTATTATAATTCTCTATTGTGATTGGAGGAAATTAAGGACCCAAAAAAAATACACCAATAAGAGATAAGTATCTTAACGTCAATAAAGATGACATAATAATGGCCAGATACAACCAACTTTAAAATTTTGTGTGGGCGACTGCGGGTTGCGGATTTGTTTATGTTGTTTTTGAAATTAAATCAAGTAGAAAAGAAGAAAATATTGATTTAAAAGTACTGAATAGTTCAATTCAAGATGCCAAGTGAAATGATAACATTACAACTCGGCCAATGTGGCAATCAAAGTGAGTCGTAATACTGTTGAATTATTCGGTTAATTTAAATTTGTTTGTGCGCTAAATTATTTTTTGTGACTCACAGTTGGATTCGAGTTCTGGAAGCAATTGTGTATAGAGCATGGGATATCGCCCGAAGGGATACTGGAGGAGTATGCGTCAGCAGGTTCGGATCGCAAAGATGTGTTCTTTTATCAAGCAGATGACGATCACTACATCCCGAGGGCGGTGCTGTTGGATCTGGAGCCTCGAGTCATACACACTATTATGAATTCACCTTATGCTAAAGTAAGAGTTACCATCTGTTACATTTCTATCCCATTCTAATAAAGGAGACATCTAGAAACAAGAAAAATGAATAAGTGGTGCTTTTATAAAATAGTCTGCGAATACATTGTGTGCTTAAAGCAGCTTTCGTTTGCACACCCAACCTGCTTAATACGCAATCTTGAATTGCAACAATATGAACATTTAAATTCACTCATTGCTTAATTTAATTCAAGCTTTAAATGTGTGAAATGTTACCCTAAAAATATAATAATTTTAAACTGTTTCAGTTATAACACAATTTGAATTAGACCAGATCTTGGGCTGAAATTAAGTATTTTTTTCAGTTATACAATCCAGAGAATGTGTACCTTTCTAAACACGGAGGAGGTGCTGGTAACAACTGGGCCTCTGGCTATGCGCAGGGTGAGAAGCTGAATGAGGAGGTGTTTGACATTATTAACAGAGAAGCTGACGGAAGTGATAACTTGGAGGTAAATTCAATTAACCTAGACTCAGAAAGAAATAATACATCTTATTTATTGATACATCATTTTGTTGACATACCAAAATATATGGTATGCAAAACTCTTTTGGGATTAGAAAAACAGTTTTTATTTAGCATATCATATTTTATATTAAGGTTTTAGATATTTGTGCAGTGCTTATGAAGCATGGCAGTGAATTACATGCAAGATTACTGTACTGTGTTACATTTATTAATTATGTACATAATAAATGATTAATCTAAATAAGGATACAATAAAAAAAAGTTATTTAGCTTTATTCATCCATACAGGTATTTTTTTTTTCATGTTAATATTCTGATATTTTTCTAAAATTAACAACCAGATATACCAATTCATTAAATATTAAAATTGAATTTGACAGACATTCAAAAAATGGATATACATATTTTTGTGAAAATGTCCACATAACTAATTTGGTTTGTCAGTAAAATTTATGATATAAAGACTGTGACAACAATTTATTTAAAATTAAGTAATTATGACCGACTAATTATGGTTAATATGGGTATTTGTTTTCCCCAGGGTTTTGTGCTGTGTCACTCAATAGCTGGTGGAACAGGCTCAGGAATGGGGTCCTACATCCTAGAGCATCTGTCAGACAGGTTCCCCAAGAAACTTGTGCAGACCTACAGTGTCTTTCCTAACTTAGATGAAATAAGGTAGGAAATATTCTATTTATGTTTAAAATCCTCTTTATTGCGTTTATTATAATTATACTACTTATTTGAATGTGTTTGTCATTAAAAAAATATTAACATGTGTGTGTGCAGAGGCAACTCTGCAAACTTATCAAAACACATTAGCACTTACATAATATCTGTTTTGTGATTGTTATGATTTATATGCCCTATGTCAGATACGCAAAATGTCAGACACACATATTATTATTGTCAAGTCCGCAACATTTGTCACAAAATGCCAGATTAGTATATTGTCAGAAATTAATACGCAAAATGTCAGGTAATGCCAATATTGCATGAAAACTTGAAAAACAATTAAGAGTAACAGTGTTACGTAAATACTGTTTGTTTATGTATGTATGTTGGCTACATCTTAACTTTACTTAGTTGCTTGTCCAATTGACTGACTGACTAACTGACTGACTGACTAACCAACTGACTGACTGATTGCCTGACTGATTCATTAACGAAGAGCCTCACCAACCGAGGCTAGAACCGTGACCATGACTATTATTACAGCTTTGTGTCCAATTTTGATAAAGTCCAACTAGTCTGCCAGATTTGTAACAGTCTCTTGAACTAAATCAAAATATCCGTTCCTTATTTTTAATAGTCAATTAATTGCGCGGCGCAGTCACGCGAGCCGTGGTCAATGACTGTGCATAATTGATTCAAAAGCAATCTCATGAATGTTACGCATCTGGATATCTGTATGAAACTACTTCCTATAGAATGTTGAATATTATACATATGTATGTAAGTACTTACTGTACAATGCTCTACAAAATATCGAAGGTATGTGAAGTGGCGATTGTGATAGAGCCCCAATCAAAAATAATTACACTTTTCAAATCGTAATTAGTATAATTTAGTATTATTTATGATTTATTTTTATATCATTTTTTGTAATGTTTTGACGTGTTCAAGCGCCTCCTGGGGCCTATGAAAATAAATGATTTGAATTTAATTTGAATTTGAATTTCTTGCAGTCTCACACATACAGGCAACCAAAGCAGGTCCTTTTCCTCTATAACTTTTATATTGACAGCTGAATGTGACTTCTTGTAGCCGAGAAGTCGTTGTGTTTATTATACCAAAACTTTAACAAACACCTCATTGTAACCTAGTGACGTAGTGGTCCAGCCATACAACTCGCTGCTGACTCTGAAGCGCCTGACCGAGAGCGCGGACTGCGTGATGGTGCTGGACAACACGGCGCTCAACCGCATCGCCAGCGACCGCCTGCACATACAGAACCCTTCGTTCACACAGATCAACACTCTCGTCTCCACCATCATGAGTGCCAGTACTGCCACACTTAGGTAAGGCTGATGTCTAATATGTTTTTAAGAGCTATGTATCTCTCTTTTGCCACAGAAGTTATTAGTATATCTACCTATCTAGTGGCGGATTGATGATGAGTGTGGCTCTAGCTACGCAAGCATAACATCAGCGTACCTTGTGGCAAATAATATGATATTTTCTAGACATTTCAGGTAAAATAGGCCTCTGCTTGAATATTACTCTGTTGTTTGCACAGGTATCCCTCGTACATGAACAATGACCTGATAAGCTTGGTGGCGCCGCTCATCCCCACGCCGCGGCTGCACTTCCTCATGACAGGCTACACGCCGCTCACCGCCGATCACGAACTTAACACCGTAAGTGTTTAGACAATGATAGATTATGTATTGAAGCGATGGTACTACCTGTTAAGCTTTATCAATTATAATTATTCGTATTCGACCTCAACATTTTTTATTTCAATTTGTTTTTCTATTGCAGGCACCGAAAATTCGAAAAACGACAGTTCTAGACGTAATGCAACGCTTACTCCAACCAAAGAACATGATGGTTTCTCTCAGCCCTGACAGAACCAACCAACATTGCTACATATCAATATTAAATATCATACAGGTAAGAACATTCATTATATTACATTTGTCAAGGTGGACGTTTACTTACTATCTTTCACCGGCGGTTTCGCCTACTTAGTAGGTCAATTATCTCTGTATCAATTTCAGCAAGATTGGTCTTTTATCACTATAGGCTGACCGTTTAACTGAGTCCTCGCCTGCGCGGTACAGGGGCGCGGGGGTATGACGACAAAGGGGACTGAAACAGGTGCGGGCGGTGGGCAAATTTTTGTAATTGTTCATTTCGTTCGCTATATGGGTAGCGATCGCATGTGTTGACTATTGCAGACACCTTGTGAGAGGTACACAATGTGTACCTCTCACCTTGACTTGAGATTGTTATTACATGTCATGTAATAACAATCTCAAGGTGAGTCGAAAAATTTTCGGACATAAAGTAAACAGTCAGTGCAAGCAAATGGCTTTTAACGTATAATTATATTTTAGAAAAAAGAAACTGGACCCAAAAAAAGTTTTGACTTTCTTACGATTTAATTATATGTTTAGATAACAAATAGTATAATAGTTTATTCTCAAATATTTTATTTACGTACATAAATAAGTTCATTAAAATTTTGTATCTTAACTATTTTTCATTTGATAAATCACTCTTTCTTTTTTCCTATGATGTCACATATCTTAGGAAATATCTTGGTGCATTTCATCTCCTGTATATTTCATTAAGTGCCCCCACCGCCCGCACCTGTTTCAGTCCCCTTTGTCGTCATACCCCCGCGCCCCTGTACCGCGCAGGCGAGGACTCAGTTAAACGGTCAGCCTATACCTACCTGTCATGATCTTGTTCTTTATAATGGCGATGTACTGTTAACGACATATTTGGTTCATGGCAGGGAGAAGTAGACCCATCGCAGGTGCACAAGTCGCTGCAGCGCATCCGCGAGCGCAAGCTGGCGTCGTTCATCCCGTGGGGGCCGGCCTCCATCCAGGTGGCGCTGTCGCGGCGCTCGCCCTACGTGCACGCCTCGCACAAGGTGTCCGGCCTGCTGCTGGCCAACCACACCAACATCTCATCGGTATGTATTCAGGCACAACTCACATCATGAAAACTCTTTACGCTTTTTTTAAACTTACTTCAGAATATAATCGATTCAATCCACTTATTAGACTATCCTACAGTTATTCGACAGATGCCTGCAACAGTACGACAAGCTGCGCAAGCGCGAGGCCTTCTTGGAGGTATTCCGTAAGGAGCCGATGTTCAAGGAATCGCTGGAGGAGTTCGATGAATCCCGCGGCGTCGTGGACGACCTCGTGCAGGAGTACCAAGCCGCCGCCACGCCTGATTATGTGCATTGGAACCCAGGTCATTATACGATACTTCTCTCTCATAAATTAGTCACTCATTATTACGAGTGCCTTTTTAAGTACAGTGGGTCCTAATATATGGTCACAGACAAAATATCCATATTTGTGAATACTTTAGATTCTTCGAAGCCATTGCATTCACTGCAGATGTTACCTTAATCGTCATAACAAACTAGGCACAGAGCGGAGCACATTGGGTCTTACGAAACAGCAACTTTTGGGGTTATATTTAATGGTTACAATCTTAAGACATTATGCAGTAAACATTGTTCATTGAACAATTTTACTCTCTTCTATTATTAATTGTTACAGAAAGCAGTCAAATATAACGTTTAAAGGAGAAAACCATTGGAAATTAGTTAACAAGACGGAAGGTTGTTCTACAAAGGGACCCAAAGGAGCTATGGTGTCGCGACGATGTTATTCTCACTGTTATTAATTTAAGTTATTATTTAACAAGTGCCATTTATTTTGTATTCGTAATCTCATTTGTTAACCTAGTTTATTATAATTGATAGTTGGCCATACCCTTAGCCTAACAACGCACACAGTTGATAAAATAAAAAACCTTTTTTTACCAAGAATTTATTTTAATTTAATAGTAGCTATCTCTTCAACATTCCCTTACCCATACATTTATCACTCTCGTGCGAACGTTATACATGTGGTTTGTACGTCCCTGCTTTACACCATCTGACTACTACGTGACTGCTTTACATCTAATATGAACATCAATATTACGTGGGTACAATTATTAATTTGAAAGTGTGATAAGTGACGTCACACAGGTTAGTATAGCATTTTGGGAGCCTAGCAAAAACTATGTTATTTTTAAGCTCCGAAATTGTCTAAACATTACATTAACGAATGCTACATATAAAAAATAAAACTGGCATGAATAGCTTCTATGCTCATGCGGTGTTCAACGCACTAGAGAGCAGATCTAAAATCCACTGCCTTAAATTTTAAATCCTTATTCATGTACTTTTTATCCACTTATTTACTCAGTACTATGGCATTATGTACAGGGTATCTACTGCCATCTCATTGAATCGATATATGCTGGAGATAATATTACATAAATACATTGATACACCATGATTAACTGTTTATCTATAAATTATGACATGGAATATGAAAAGCTTTTTTTTAACCCGACATTACTATGTACATTACAGATGATGGAAAGTGATTAATTTTAATTATTATCTCTCTATAAAATTCCATACATCAACAAAACATTAGATTACAATAATCTTTTTGAAGGGGTTCTTTAAAAATATATATATAACTATAATATATCTGGTTTATGAATAAAATTGTTAAGTATGAGATATTAGATATGAAATATTATTTTGGACTGTTCTTCTTGCATACCTTTAAATTCTAAAAACACACTTATTGTGATTTCAAAGCTAAACATAAATCAAATGTGTTTCAAACAATATTTTTTTATTATTAACTTGTAACAGTTGTCAGTGGAACTAAGTAAGCTGATGTGGTGTACAGCTATAATGTGATGTGGAAACTAACAATGACAGCTCAATATCACTATAAGAGCGTAATGCTCACGCATCCCCAACACACATGACTATAACCTAAATTTATACATCAATATAACAGATAACTTTTTAACTATCGCGTTGCATAATTATTATAGTAATTTTGAACAGGAATTAACGCGAGTCATGCATATTATTTGCCTTTTGGCTATACGTTACAGTATGCTATAGAAACGGCCGGTGTAACCCACTGCCAAAACGTAAATAATATGCATGATTCGCGTTAATTCTCCTTGATAATTACTACAATAATATAACAGTTGTTCTTATAAAAGTTTGTTTTAATTTCAACATACGACTACTAATACGAATCACAATGTCGATCGATACTTAACACGAAGGTGCCGATAAAAAAACGATACGTGACAAATAAAATACATAATGCAACTAAGTCGTAGGTGAACATACGTAAAATTAAAAGCGATGCCAAGTGCGACGCGTACAAGTAAAAATAAAAAATGTGGAATTAGTTAGTGACAAGGTCGAAGGACCGCTCCGGCGGCGGCGGCTGCGGGCTAGGAGGTCTGACTCGGCGTCTGGAACTTGGGCTGGATGATGGACGTCTTGCGCAGAGGCACCGTTTCCGGCGTGGGGATGGCGTCGCCCGTGGGGTGCTTGGCGGGCGCCGCCGGGGCCTTGAACGTCGCTGACAGGTTGCTGGGTCGCTGCTTAGCCATCTGGTAGTCGCCAGAGTCGAAGAATTTTTGCTGAAAGCCAAAATTACTTATGAAATACAACCTCTCACAAAACATTAGCTAAGCAAACATAATGTGTTCTATGTTTAGCAAACAAATGATCTTAATTATTCATAAATAATTATTGTTAACCCTTCTATATAATAAACAACAATAGATATCCAAGTGTATATCTTCTTTGAAATGTCAATGACAGTAAAAAAAACAGTTACATCTACTATACCACCACTATACATATAAAATTCAATAAAAACATAATGTAAATCATTAGATAAGAATACCAACCCCCTTTGCTAGCCTCTTCTGCAGGAATGCTGAATGACCTCCAGGCCCTCGTCCAAGCATTGCATTTGGAAACTTGGCTTTCAATTTTGCTTCTTCCAACTTTTCCAATTCTTTGGGCTGAAGCGAGAAATATGATATGTTATACATGCATAGAGGAAGGATACACGATAGCCGTTGGAGCAGACGAGTCCTGGAATGGAGGCCGTGACTCGGCAACCGTAAATTAGGACGCCCTTCACTAGGTGGGTGAAGGGGATTGTGCCGCAAATTGGACCTATGTCCAGTAGTCGACTATAATTGGCTAGATGATTGATACATGGATGGTTACATCAGGAAGCTCTCAGACAGACTGTATTGTAACATTACAAGTCGAATATTACAGCCGGTGTGGTAGGCGAACCGAGCATTACGGGACTTACCCTGTAATGCTCGCTCTGTAAGCGCTCCCAGAGCAACTGTAATGTAACAATACAACTTGTAACAATTTGTTTACAAGTGAATGCTTGTTCGTGCTATTTGACTGATTTTATTTAGTTTAATTAGTATTGTGTTAAAAAAAGTGTGTGTCATGCCACGCCTAATAGGATTCTGAAGTCAACAGTTACAACATATTTGAGTCATATAATTTCGTGAGTAACCCGTTTTTTCTCTAGTAACTTATTTATTGGCTTAAAATCTAAATAAAACAATAACAACTTTTACTACTAATAATTTTTAAAGGTTTTTTTTAAGTACCAAATATGCCAAGTAACTGCACTTTACACTTATTACTCTTAAACTAATAAAGTTAATGCTGTATGCATTAACTTTATTAGTTTAAGCTATTCCATATTCATGATTTTAATAAATAAAATTGACTAATAAATTTATATTAATATTTTCTAGGATTTTAAATAACTTGTATAATACTTGATAGAGAAAAAATAAAAGTCTGATCTGGATTTAGCACATTCAAATATTTACAATGATAATATTTTTATTTAAAGGACAGTTTAATTATCAAGATAATTATCAATAAATTAGTATCATCACATCAAACCCTAATAAAAAACAAAGACAACAACAATATAAAAAATGAGCTTTTGTCAAAAAGTTCCAGTCATAGTTGTTTGATGTCATGACAGTTAACAATTCAAGTTAAGTTTATCTATTTGGGTGGGCCTTGAAGGCTACTGATGAAAATTCTTATAAAGCCTCAATCAGACTAGTTGAGCCTACAGGCCTTACTATAATGCCCTCCTAGTTTAATATGACCCTGTGCCCATAACTACTTCTAAATGCTGGTGTTTTTTTAATATGAACCTTCAATAATAATGAATGCTATAGAATAAGAATCCATAAAATCGGATCAGCAGTTGGTTTTATTACAGTGTCATTTTCTTTTAACTTGTTTCTTGCTTGAAATTTCAGCTACCTAGGAACCATTGGGGTCCAGCATTGTACTTGTACAACTTGTGAATTTATGACAGCAGATAAGACAGCCGTCTTCAAAGGCTAAGGAGTACTAATTTATCACCAATATTATCCACCTTCTTAATCATCTTGCTCTTTCACTCGTCCCACCTTATCTTAATTATTTGGGATGGGTGCTGTGTTTTATTCTTCCATACCTTTGTTGATAGAAAGAATAAAACAAACTAATATATTGCACTCAAAATTAAATTTTCAGTTATATTGATTATGTACTATTATAATAATTAACTTACATCCTTTGGAGGCTCATTTTGATCTGGTGAATCACTCATTTTGACAACTGCAACAAAGAGGGTATTTGTATAACAACTACATTTACACCAGGTTATCAGTAGCTATGTAACCTATTAGTTACTGATTATAAGAGCAAACTGTTTTGTTTACCCACTTAATATAAAAACAAAAATTTATAACAATTCACTAAAACTGCTTTCAATTGATAGAAAACATTAACAAATATAAAATTTCGGTCTATCATACAATATTATACGTTTATTTTACATAAAAAACACATGGTTCATCGTAATAATATAAATTGCAAAGGTAATTCAATAACGTTAGGTCAACTGACCGAAAGTTGTTTACCTTGGTATTGATTTAAGAAATCTGCGATTATTTATCACTGATGCACATCAGATCACTACAGCCACAAAGTAATTTTATCGGAGACAGCACAATAAAAGAGAATATCACAATTTATCAACAAATCGCAATTTCTCGTGATTTTTAACGTAAAATGGCGTTTTTTAGTGTTACCTCAAGTAATTATAAATTTCTACCATCTACTAATATGATAAACTGACAAAATATGACAGTTTTTTCTGGTCGGGCACTTATTTTACTTACATTTTTTAATTACATTTATGAATACTATAATTTTTTTCGAAGTTAAATCACATCACAGCCACAAAGAGTAATAGACTTAGCCAATTTACGAGAAATCGTATAGTGGTTTCCAAAATGTTAAATTCTACCAGTTTCAGAACATGATAAAAACCCATAGAAATATATACTATAGAAATGGCTTGTCCGAACAAATTGTCCTTCAAATTTGACATTATGAATAGCAGGATCAGTAACGCCATCTGCATTGAACTACCATGTGACAATTCATAACAAATACTTTTTTAAATTACCAAAAATATTCTCTTGAACGCCCGCGGCATAGTTCAACTAAGCGCAGTAAGTCATGTCACGCGGATATTCACGATTAAGGAATATGGCGTCGGAACGAAAAATTTTAGCAAATAAAATTGATAAAATAATGTAAAGAGGTGGATATAATAAGATATTTGTGACTTACCGGTGATATGTAATACCATAATCTTTTTTGTTATGTTTAATTTGGTAGTTCGTACAACTTTTCAGTGCACAATTAGGCATTTTGTCGTGTTTGACCGCTCACGGAGGCAGCCAACCACAGACAATTTCACTACGCGCTTTTTGTAGTCTGATTGACTCCAAAAAGGTTCAGTTCATTTATCGCGCGTTAGCCGTGTCCTTACTTTATACGTCAATGATAAAAACGCTGAAAACATTTACGACTAAAATGGTTGTCATTAATTTCATGACAGAATTAAAAAAAAGGACAACGGTATTATTTGAAAGAAAAGCTTGATGTACATACTACAAATAGTCATATTATTAAAAGTAAGAAAAAATAAAACAAAATAAAATAATTTACTTTGCGCCCGGAACGGATAATGCTTCACAGAGACAATAGATGTCAAGATGAAAGTGAAACATAAAGAAAATTGTCGGTTATCTCAGAGTAGCAAAGATAATGTAATACTACCGTAGAGTAGTACATTCTAGATTCATGTCGGTTATACTTTCACCCGGGCCGGGTAAAAACTTTGACGTGAATTTTATCTGCAACGATCAGCTCTGCTCGCGCAGTGGGAATAAGGCAAGGAATAATAGCATTTTACTTTGACTGCTATCTGTTCTTCGATCTCATACAGAGAGCATGCATTTAACTAGCCTTACTAGACTATATAGTTATAGATAAATAGTTTGTTGGTTGAGTAGTTAAGTGGGTTTTGTAGTGGGTTTTTATTGGGCTATGTGCAACTTTTTGAAACAGTTTGTTCATTTTGATTAGCCCTTCATTAAACTTGAATGAAAATCACAATAATAAATCAATAAATCTTACCAGCTTTCTTTTAATAATTTATTTATTTTAATTTATTGGGGTTGACTTCATGTCTAACGGATTTAGCTGAATCAATATTTTTCATCAGTATTTAATGTGGAGCGATTGCTGTGCTATCCGAAGCAGGGAGGAAAACTCGTAATGTTCACCCATCCACAGCCAACCGCGGTTAGCATTCCTTAACCTGCATTCAATCGGCTTCAACTTGGCCACGGGCTCATTTCAATTCATTTGAATTGAATGAAATTATATTTTGCACAGACTCGGTTTATAGGTATATAATATTATTTAGAGATCGGTTTACATATCGATATATCTCCACATCTCCACCCCTAAACCTAACTAATGTGTCAATTGTGTCAAAGACTGTTAAACTGTCAAATCAAAATAAATGTCAAAACTTGTTGATACGCGCAAAAACACGTAAGAATTTTAGCGGCATTTGAAATAATAATAAATAAACAATGGAGTCAGATAATATAGAAGAGGATATCGATGGCTCTATAGTAAGCATCCACGTGCGCAACTTCTTTTGCCATGATAATTTGGAAGTGAATCTTAACAGAAATGTTAACTTTATTGTCGGCCGCAACGGAAGCGGGAAGAGCGCTATTTTGACTGCTTTGGTGGTCGGTCTTGGTGGCAGAGCCTCTGCTACGAATAGGGGCAGTAACTTGCATTGTAAGTTTAGCTACTATATATTTTAAACGAAAAAGTATCATTCCTCTACAGATAAGCAAGTACATACATGTTAAGTCATAATATTCGTTATCTTCAAAACTAAGTAGTTTTGTATATAATAATACATACTAAATATATTTTAATAGATCACCTTAAGCCTATCTTTGCATGTTGAGTTTACAATAGATCTTTAATATTCAAATGTAAAGAAAAAGCTGTTGTGTTTTGTGCTGTTGAATATTGGCTAGTATGTGGGTTGGTATAATTTCAAGCTGGCCAGAATATCTTATTATTGAATATATTCTTTCAGCTTTCATAAAGAAAGGAGCCAACTCTGCCTCAATTGAAATAAAAATAAAGAACAGCAGTCCAAAAGCCTTCCGCCATCATGTTTATGGGGACTACATCACTATTGTGAGAAATATTAATGCTTCCGGAGGGTCCAACTACAAAGTGAAATCAGCTACAGGTGAGTATTAATATAATCCCTTGCCAATGGTAATGGGATAGAACCTTGTTGCAATCATTGTAAAAATTTTATGATGGCAAGTAAGAAAACTATTTTTTTTCCAGGTGAAGTAATATCAACAAAATTTGAAGAAGTGAATGCTATAATTTTAGCTCATGATATACAAGTAGACAACCCCATATCTGTATTAAATCAAGATGATGCCAGGAGCTTCCATGCATCAGATGCTAAGAAGAAATATAGTTTGTTTAGAAAAGCCACTAATTTGGTGCAGACTGAAGATAATTATGTCCGTTCTCTTGAAAACTGTAATAAAGCTACTGTTGTTTGGGAGAAAAAGAAAGATGTAAGTACAATCAACTTAACATTTTTTTAGTCTAGTGAAAGAAAAATGCAGACTATGGGTTTGGCAACTATTTGGGGTAATTGGCAGACTAGTCAGCTCATCTCTAATATATTACTCATATTTATTCATCCAGAGAGACTTTTATTCTCATGCTGCTCCTTTTTTTTTTTTTCTTATTCATGATGTCCCACTGCTAAGCAAAGGTCTCCCCCATACACAACCACAGTTCTCTCCCTCTGAAACAAGTCCAAATATTCCCTCCAGGGCTTTCTGCTCCTACTCGTACGTATTTTATTATATCTCCACATTATTATAAATAATAATGTGGAGATATAATAAAATACTATATAGTAATAACTTGTATTAAACAAAAATTCAGGCAGTTTTTTTACAGTTGTTGTATGTTTAAATTTAAGGCTTGCGTAGAACTTGAAAAGGAATACAAGAAATGGAAGACAAGTCATGAACAATTGCAATCTCGGGACGAGATTGAAGCCTTGAAGCAATCGCTTCAGAATGAGTACTATTGGAGTGAGATAGCAGATTTAGAAAAAGAGGCAAATATGATTCAAGCACAGTATGACAAACAGAAAGCGAAGATGGACAAACTTGCTGAGAAATTAAGAAGTATGGAGCAGAATTACGGAAGTAATAGTGACACTATTGAGTGAGTTCTGTTAGATTTTTGAAAAAATACCTAATTATTTAAGTGTGCAGCATAATGGAAATAATGTATTATAACCACAGGTTTTTAATTATCTGGTTTATGCCATATAATAATATTTAATGTTGTTGTTATGTTGAAATTGCAACATTTAAAAAGACAATGCTTTTCAGTGCATTAAAACAGCAACTAGACGAGAAAAATCTGCGGAAGACAACATTGGAACAAGAGCTACGTGAACTAGAAGCAGAAGTCAACACTGTGCAAGGAACATTGCGCAGTACTCAACACAATAATGCCAAGTACACAGAGTCTTTGAATAGAGAGAAAAGGAAAATTGCTACACTTGAGGGGGAGATCCAAAATATTGGGTAGGTAACTTGTTTAAATGATCAAACAAAAACTGCTTGAATTTCTCTATTATATTACTCATCTATTTTAGTCTATTGTACTTGCATACTTATCTTTGTTGGACTCTCGTTCTCCTATGTTAAATTTATAGCAACATCTGTTTATTAAGGTCTGAGGGAGCAGAGTCCCGTCGCGCAGAACTGGAAGCCCGCGCGGCGCGAGCGCAGCAACAAGCGGCCACGGCGCATGCGCGGTACGACACAGCGCAGCACGAGGCGTCGCAGGCGCGCGCGCACGTGGCGCATGCGCAGTCGCAGGCAGACAACGCCGCCGCACGGGCGCAGCGCCAGAGGGACTCCCTCAGTGAGTCACGGCTCAACTCTCTATAACCTGTCTAGTGATGCTATGAAACTAAAAAATCTGCAATACTTGTCCAAATATGAAAATGACACACTAAGTGACAGTGGAAATTCAGTCATTACCTAATTGTGCCCTTAAAACAGAGCAAATGAAGCAGCAGCTCCGCGAGCTGGAATCCCGTGGCAACGACTCGTTGGCAGTGTACGGCAACAACATGTCGGAGCTGTGCCGACGCATTAACGAAGCCGTTGCTAAGGGCCAGTTTTCCACACCGCCGAAAGGACCCATCGGTGAGTGCTCTATCATACCTCTCATGTAGCAAAGCAGCTGATGGTCAATCGAGGAATCAATATGTATTATGTAACAATAATTTTAGAGTCTTAATGTTCGTTTTTTTAATTCCATCTAGATAATGGCTAGGTAAGGGACTACTCCTTTACCTAAAAATGGGCAAAGCTTTTACTTTTGGACGATTTTTACACTGCACGGCTGCAGATTTTAATACTTTAATAATTGTCTTATGCCTGTTTGCTATTACATTAAGTATTACATCTACATCGATCAACGCAAAACAGGGTGCTGCGCATGCGTGGTGCGCTATCATTTTCTTTAATCGTCAAATGCAGCGATCGAAGGTCGATCGACAATCAAAACAGAGGTATTAAAACATTGTGTAGCCGACTTTTGTCTAATAGTCTTAAGGGCGCAGTGGGCATCAACGGGTCTCGTCTCCAATAGTAATAAGACATTTGTCGTTTGTTGCGGCTGCTCCATTCGCCCTATAGACGAGCCGGCCCTTTATGTCTCGAGTTGGGCGTCCATTAATGTATTGGCGCCCATCTTGGGTCCATGAGAAATTGTGATACCCAAATTGGAAACAAACCTATAATTTATTCAAAAATTAAGAAATTCGACTCTAGGACGACGGTGATTATTATCGTATGGCTACATATTGTATTCCCACTAAACAATTTTATACCAACAATTTCTTCTTTCTTCGTTCAATCCATTCTTCTGTGGAATGCGCTACCTCCGGAAATCAGGATGGCAACAACACGTTACAATTTTAAGATTAACGTGCGTAAACTGTTGACTGAGAAATTGGCTGAATCATCATAATATATATTATCTTACTAACTTACCCGGCGAACTTCGTACCGCCTTAGCGTAAATTTGATGCACTACTTTATTTTGTATAAAAAGTAGCCTATATGTTAATCCAAGCTATAAGCTACATGTGTGCAAAATTTAATCAAAATCGATCCGGTAGTTTTTGCGTGAAAGAGTAACAAACATCCATACATCCATACATCCATACTTACAAACTTTCGCCTTTATAATATTAGTAAGGATATTAGTAAGGATATCTCTATAACGTATTTTATATGTACTTCTTCTATTTACATATCAATAATTATTCCTGTCTAATCTGCACCTACCTATGCTTATCTCTGCACCACCCTAGGTTGACTGTTAGAGAATGCCATAAGGCATTAAGTCCGCCTATGTACTATTTTTATGTACAAAAAGTTAAATAAATAAATTAAAATAAATTTGCTGTTTTACTGTTAATTTCTCTCTAGGTTCTTACTTGAAAGTGAAAGAGAAGAAATGGGGTGGCGCTCTAGAGCATATCATTGGCGGGTCCATCCAGTCATTCTGCGTCAACACGCCTGAAGACTCCAGGAAATTGTTTCAGATTATGGGACAGGTCGGTGACCTCTTTGTTACTCGCCCAATACTATGTATATAGATAATGAGCAGTTTCTAGAAGTTTATATCGTTGTAAGGTGTACGACAGAGCGCCGAAGCCAGCAGTGACGTGCAGCAAGTTCCTCTCGCGCGTGCACGACGTGCGTGGCTCCCGCGTGCGCGCCAGCGGCTTCGTGTCGGCGCTGGACTCTCTCGACGTCAACGACCCGGTCGTGGCTAACTTCTTGATTGATAACGTCGGCATGGAGAGTGTGCTGCTTGTGCCTGATCATGGTGAGTTCTGTATGAGTGGTAGGTGTGACATCGACCGAGTACTATGTTGAATCGCTTGTGTCTACTAATATGTATAATAATTGTGTGTCTTTCGTTAGTTAGAAGTCAACGGATATAACACTAATGATTTATTTTGTAGAGGACGCGATCCGCTTATCGGACAACGAAGAAAACGTTCCTCAGAATTGTTCCAAGATCGTGACCCTGGACTCCACGGAGTACCACCCCGCACCCAACTACCGCTCGTACGGCGGCGCTAACCGACAGAGCCGCTTCCTACATCTTAGCACTGCTGAAAGGAAGAAGTAAGTGGTTATTGCACGCAGTTAATGACTTTTACTCTAATTTTATATGCTTTTAACTTTCCTTATCATGAAACATATGAAAGGGATGGCTGACTTGTGACTTGATTTTTACTTCATGCATACTTTTTATTACCTGTTTGGATCATAATCTGTTGCCATGCTTATTATTAATATTCATCGGCGTAAAGCTGAGTGACCTTCACTAACTAATAATAACTGGTCATCAGGCAGTTGTCAGCGGAGATCAAAGAAGCGGAGTCAGTACTAGCTGCCTTAGAAGCGAAGTCGGAGGAGTTGAGCCAGGAGGCTCGGCGCGCGCGGGAGGGCGAGCGCTCCGCTAGCCGCGCGCTGCAGGCGCTGCTGGGCGAGCGCCACGACACGGAAGAGAAGGCGCGCGCGGCCCACGCCGCCCTCGACGAGCAGCAGGCGCCGCAGCATGCCGTGCTGGTGAGGAGCATCACATATTTTTATTATCATTTTCAGAAACAGTTGCGAGCATCAGAATCCGTAAAATATATCCAGAATAAAACAATATTTTGAGCCCTTTAGTCGCCCGACTTGCAAACTCCGAGTTTACTGGTTACATTTGACAAAATAATAAGTATTTAATATTTTTGTTAGGTTAGGTTACTTCACTGAGGGCCATTTGCGTGTTTACTAGTTAAAATTAAACATCGAGTTACACTTGTCAAAATAATAAGTGTATAATCCTTGATAAGCGATTAATTAAAAAAAATAACTATGAAACATGCAAGTGGCCCTTTATAGTGAGCCACTAGTTTTTAAGGAAGATTATATTCTTAGAGAAATACACAAATTATGTACGATACGATATAATATAATACACAAATTATTACGATAGGTGGACGAGTTAAATGTATCAAAAGAGAAAGAGAGCAATTTGCAGCGTCAAATCTCGGAGCTTTCAGCCAAAGAACAGCAATGCCGGCAGAAGATAGATGAGTTCGACAGCAAAATGAAGAAGGTCAAGTCTCAGCTAGGGAAACTCACGGCGGAGTGCCGGTCCCTCAGTGTAAGTGATCTTTTTTTAGTGTCTTTCAAATTCAAATTCAAATTCAAATTCAAATCATTTATTTTCATAGGCCCCAGGAGGCGCTTGAACACGTCAAAATATTACAAACAAATGATATAAAAATAAATTATAAGTAAAACTAAATTATACTAATTACAATGATTTGAATAACCGGGGCTTAGATTAATTTTAATCCAACTGTTTAAAATCAGATTAAAATCAAACTAAGTACCAGCTCCGATGGGTATTGCATTATGAGAAGAGCTGGTGAGAAACTCATTTGCACCATCTTTTCAAATGAAATGAATAATATACAATTATATTAATATATAATAATATATAACAATTACAACACATAAAAAGAGCAGTTCATTTCCAAATACTATTATCATTTATGTAGTCTAAAATACAGTAATAAGCTTTTTGAGATAATCTGATTTTAATATATTTCTTAAATTTACCTATCGATAATTCTACTGCGTCTAATGGAAGTTTATTGTAGAAGCGTATACATTGACCTGGAAACGAGTTAGAGATTTTATGGAGCCTAGTAGTGGGCACAGCCAGTTTGTTTTTGTTCCTTAGATTTACTTTATGGAGATCACTATTTTTCTTAAATTTTGTTTGATTCTTGTGGACGTACAATAAATTTTCATAAATGTATTGAGAATGTAACGTCATAATATTTATCTCTTTAAATTTATTTCTTAGTGTCTCCTTGGGACTCATCATATAGATAGCTCGAACAGCTCGTTTCTGGAGCACAAAGATTGAATCTACATCCGTGGCACTACCCCAATTCATTGTTAATTATAATATCGTTTTCACCACACCAGCACGAAAAAGATCGTTTGCTTGCTAGAATTCAGTAAGTAAAAACCGTTTTTACTCACTAGTGAGGCAAAGTGATTCAAATTTCGAAACACAAAATCCTTCCAATGAATAGGCGCTGGAAAAAAACAAAGCAGCCACCATGTAGGTTAGTAATAAATATTGACATCGATTTTATTAAATAACTACATACGATACGTTTTAATTATTTTAAATTATACAAATACGCGCTTATTTAATATTTTAAAGGTTTTATATTCGTGATTGACCATTAAATTAATTAAAATCAGGTACTTAATATTAGACTCTATAAATAAATGTTACGGAACGAATTTCCGAACGCACGATTTAAAAAAAATGTCTGTGACTGTGTCAGTCATCGCGGGCAACTATAAATTCTTTTCAGTTTATGTTTAATTGTTTACTGGAACTTTTTAACAAAAAAATAGTGAATTCAGTGATGAGAAACTTTGTGGAACTCCAAAAGAGTTGCGACAACTTGCTTCTAACACTGAAGTTTGCTTTCTTACCAGAAAAATCACGTGAAAATATTTAAAAGCGTACGAAATATTTAATAAGTGGCCACATACAAAGGTCCTAAAATTAATTCTGAATTGGTATTACTGTCGCATTTCATGGAATTATTCCAGGTTAAGCAATCGAGTACGAGTTTATTTAAATCTTAATATTTTCTCACTGGAAGAGGTGAAAAGTTTTGTATGTAACGCGTAAGAAAAATTTAATTTCCAGTTCGTGACCTCTTAAAATCTTACGCTTGCGAAGTAGTCTTTATTAGAATCACTCGCTACGCTCGTGATTCAACTTAAGACTACTTCGCAAGCTCAAGATTTCAAATTGGCACTCACAACAGAAATATAAACTTTTTCTCACTTGTACCATAAATAACTATTTCTAACTGACTTGAAAACTTCAATATATTAGACATTTATTTGAGTGCACGGTTGGCGTATTGGTTAAAACGGTCGCCGATATCAACTGTGTTGGTGTTGTGGGTTCGATCCCCACACGGGACAAATCTTCGTGTGACCCGCAAATATTTCTTCTTACTCTGGGTGTGCTTTGTGTGTGTGAAATGTATATTTGTGAACACCCCCGCGACTCAGGCGACATTCCTAGTGCAAGCGTATAAAAAAATCTGGTTAAATGACGTACAATCTTATTCCCGAACAGTACCCACATCTGTTATGGTCTTACGTGAAGTGCTCACCGTAGCACAATTATATGATATGATATTATAATAAGAAACAGTTGAAAAAAATATGGGACCGACTAGATTTGAACCTGCGACTTCTGCATGCCGGGCAGCTGCTTTAACCACTAAGCTTCGGTCGCCTATTGCCAGGACCCTACATTTCTCAACTGTATCATTACGTGACGTAACATTTTCTACTGTTTCTAAGTATAATTTGCTAAACATAGCTTAATACTATAAAAATAATCAATTAGAAGTTGCAAATAGATATGAATTTCGTTTTTGGGCGTACAGGAGGAAATAGACCAGCAGCAATTAAAGCTGGAGCAGGGTGTGACAGATCGCAAGACGTACGAGACACGCTTGCGAGAGGACAGGATCAAGATGACGCAGGTGGAAGTCATCCTCGGTGACAAACGCAATACTATTCAACAGAAGGTGGAGGCGGCCACTACCCTCTGTGCCAGGGTGGAGAACCCAAGGTGAGTTTATTATATAACATACTAGCTTCTGCACGCGGCTGTACCCGCGTGGTAGGTATGCTGATAAAAATTTGCCTATGTCCTTATTATTTTCTGTCTTTTTGCGCATCACGCAAAACTACTGCGTGGAAATGGATACGGTTTTTACAGTTTTGTTGCTGGAGGTCAAACTTAAAAACTGGTATATGATTTATCTTTGTAATTTATCCCTAAGGTAATTAAGGGTTGTAAGTTTACATGGGAGGTTCGTCAATGTTCTTCATGACTGTGTCTTCTTGCTAAACTTTGAGGAGATGAAAGAGTTCTGGCTCTTCTTTTTCGTTCCAACTACCCTCGTTTATGTTTTATACTTATGTTTTGTTTATAATGTTTAGTGTCTACGCAATAGTGTGAATACCTGCCTACCAATTTATCCTAAGATTCCGAGCTGTATTCAAGTATTCAAAATTTTGTTCTGCTGCTCTTCCAGATAACCTACCAGTCCTAATTATGATCGGAATGATGCGTCACTACGGACTCCTTTCAGCTAGAGTGTATTTTTTATCATAACAGAGACATGGCGATAGTAACAGCAGAGTTGAAGAAGACGAACCTGAAGCTGAGTTCGATCCGCAGCGACGGGCTGACGAAGGCGGAGGTGGCGGAGAAACTGCTGCAGGTGGAGCGGAAGTACCGCCGCACCAAGCAGACGCTCGAGCGACTCAAGAAACTTATCGATGACGTAAGTGAAATGGAAAGAATGATGATAATGATATTATGATTTACTTTTTTCGTTCGCAGCACACTTTTGTTCTGATATTTGATCATGGCGCAACAATAATACATGGTGTCGATTAGGCAGGACAACGAATTTTTATTTTCGTATGTAATTGAAACACAAACCGATATTAGAAACATCATTATAATAATAACTTTGATATTACATATATTTTAATTCACATTATTAATAGACTCGCCAAAACGCTTCAAAGAAATGGCTACAATAACGTGACGTCACGCTTGAGCATTTTGTATGTAAAGTTAAAAACGCAATTTTGCGATGAGCAGTACACAGTATTAGTTATAGCAAAATGGGCCTCAAAGCTTTTTATTCTTCTTTACTGTACCTGTGCCGACAAGTGCGATAAATTCACAGACGTCAATAAGTTTGAATCTTTGTAGATTGTCGGTTTGTCCTCAGACGAAGGTGACGACGGACAAGCACTTGAAGTTCTTGTACACCGTGCAGACAAGCATCGCCAGGAGAGTGCAGCACAGCTTCCAAGCTATCCTGATGGTCAGGGGCTACTCGGTAAGTGTTCACTAGAACCAATCTGGTCAGTCGCTAGTTCTACTTGATCTACCTATCTATAGGCAACGTTATTATCAGATTTTAATGCCAAGGCACTGTTTTTGCTCTTAATAGTGCTAACTTAACTTAACTCTTAACATAAAAACTTAACTTTAACTATAACCCATCATAAAAAAAAGAAGAATTTAAAAAGTCTCAAGCTCTTTTTGATAATACAGGTCTATAATTGACTTGGGTTTGTCGTCCTCGGTTGCTAACACTGCGTGTTGCAGGGCCGCATGGACATCGACAACGGGCGCGGCGCGCTGGAGATCGTGTGCACCGGGCGGGAGAGCGCGGCCAAGCGCCACGCCGCGTCCACGTCGTCGCTGTCCGGCGGCGAGCGCTCCTACTCCACCGTGGCCTTCATCATGGCGCTGTGGGAGTGCGTGGAGCTGCCCTTCTGCTTCATGGACGAGTTCGATGTCTTCATGGTGAGTTGTCATTTTAACTTCTGATTATTTTTATATCATTTAACTTTGCTTAGCAAATTATGCCCGGTGTGCAGTAAGGTCGCAGGTTCAAATTCTGCCGGTCCCATATCTTTTTCAACTGTTTCTTAGTATGAGTTGTCATTTATTTAATCGCTGTGGTGAGGTTGTTGATTGAGAGAGCTATAAACTACTGTAGAGCATACGTGCACGGGTCTAGCACGGTGATATTTTTAACATGAGTTTCTCACCAGCTCTTCTCATGATGCAATACCCATCGGAGCTGGTACTTGGATTGATTTTAATTCAAATTTCTAAGTTGAATTAAAGTCAACCTAAGCTGCGGTGTCAAATCATTTTATTGCCATAAGTATTATAATTTAATTAGTCAAGTTTTATTTTAATTTTATATTTTTTGTATTTTGATGTTTATTTTGACGTGTTCAAGCGCCCCTTGGGGCCCATTCAAATTAATTTATTGTTTTCCACAGGTGAAAATACAGATGTTACAATTTAATTAGTACTGCTGTAGTATACCTATTAGGCGTACAATATTTAAAAATAATCATTATATCAAAATATATATACGGGGTGGATGCGACATAGCGACATTTATTGAAACCACAGCTTCTATACATGGTAAGTATCAATTTCCACCGGATAAAAATTCTCTGGCGAAAAAAAAATATCACGTGCTCCGAACAATTTGAACATTGCGATCGTGCAATTTGTCTGGAAGACGTGGATTTTTTTTTCGCCAGAGATTTTTTTATCCGGTGGAAATGCATACTGGCCATGTATAGAAGCTGTGGTTTCAATAAATGTCGCTATGTCGCATCCACACTGTATAATATGACTTATTTATTGGAGCTGGTTATAATATAAACTTAAATATCTTCATAACATTTTGAAGTCTTCGAGCCACAAATATAGCAGTGTGAATAGTATGTTTGGGTTGCTGTTTGTCTAAAAGTATGTCATGTTACCCTGTACCACTCGCCTTACTCACCCTCAATTCCAGGACAACGTGAACCGTAAGATAGTGATGGAGCTGTTGATAGACCACGCTCTGAAGAACACGAGCAGACA
The DNA here is from genome assembly GCA_905147285.1 of Hypena proboscidalis. NCBI lineage: Eukaryota > Metazoa > Arthropoda > Insecta > Lepidoptera > Erebidae > Hypena > Hypena proboscidalis. The sequence continues at coordinate 2,339,569 of LR990127.1, forward strand.
GTTCGTGTTCCTCACGCCGCAGGACGCGTCGTCCGTCCAAGCCGGACCTAAGATTAGTCTTTATTTGTAAGTCATCTACTATTACTATTTATTTAGTCTTTAGTCTATGGTCTCTTACTGAACCCACTCTATTATTTCTGCCATATAAATGTCAGCTTGTTGAAGTAAGCTTTAAGTCTAAAATGCTTAGCCCCAATTTCATGTTAGATAAACCTTATTGGCAGTATAAGCATATAGTACAGTGGGCCAAGCAATTAGGTATGCAGAGCGAAAACTTCTATGCCATAGTGAAAACTGACTGCAATAGGTATGCATGTGTGAATTACATATTTAATAAGTGTAGTATACCCACTATTTAGATATGTAGTTCACTTATCCCTAACTGGTGTAGTAAGTCTTTACTATGACTTAAAAGTTTTTGCTCTGCATACCTAACTCGTTGGCCCACTGTACACTTAAATTAAAGTGACATATGTATTCTTTTTTCAAATGTAACTTGTGTAGCTTCTAAATTTAGTCAGGTTATATTTTATGGGTGGGATAAGATCCAGCACCTCAGAAACTGTCCATCGGACTTTTCACCCGCGACCTTACGCTACATACCTACGTGCCTTAGGGTGATATTACGCCGAAATCGATCGAGCGCAGTGGTGCGCTCTTAAAACGACAAATGCATCGAGCAGCGTCGATGCCGTCGATAGATTTCGATGTTATAACACCATAAATGACACACATCATGGAAAAAAATATAGCAACTTTTTTGTTTCAGAATGGCGGACCCACGACCTTAGCGCGTAAGCATTCTTATTCTTTTAATTTGATGGAGATTACTTTATGTACCAATTGTTATTTTGATTATAATAAAAATAGGTTTTTTAAATCAATTACGTTTCTTCTTTTTCGTCTTCTGATTTTTGTGAAGGCTTCTTATAATATGGCCTTAACAGTAGTAGCTTGTTTTGGCGGTCAGCATACTACAGACAGCCGCAGTCAAACGGCTGGAAGGATTCTGATGCGCACCCCAATAATGCAGTAACCTAAACAAATTGCTCTTCCTCGATGGTCTAGTGGTTAGCGTATGCGTCTCTCACCGCGAGGTCTCAGTTTCGATTCCCGGGTCGGGCAGTGTTATTTGTAAACTTTTGTCAGGAAATTCACAATAGCAGCACGAAGTTGGAATTGTTCCCGGATGATGGCGATAGTCCCCTATCCCATGGGACCTAAACATATCAGGTGCAGTGGGAGTGTTTAACACCTCTGCCACACCCTTCTGTTATTGTTATTTTTTTGGTCTGTGCAGTACATTATTAATCTTTTCAATAGTCTTATCAGTACGTAGACTGACCATTTCTATCTATGTGATAGTGGCTATTTATGAGTACTCACGTCTCGGCGTCGACGCTCAGGAAGTCGGTGTAGATGGTGAGCATCCGGCCCCCGATGACGTAGCCCATTGCGGGGCCCACCACGGGGCGATAGGCTCACCCCCTATCCCATAGGACCTTAACAAAACAATCGAAATGTGGGTGTTGTACACCTCTTCCCGCCTGGGTAATATAGGGGTGATGTTCTGTTGCTAACCGAATTATGGCAGCCATGTGTATACAAATCGGGACGAAAGGTAGGATACGGTTTGACCAATGAAAGGTAAATGTAAATAATCAACACCATTTATTTAATACTATGTCGCCGTGAACTGACTGTACATACAATGTGTGATTAATGCAGTATTGCACTATTGACGAATTACTTTAGTATCCAAACATGAGATCACATGCTAAAAACCCAGGACACAATATGTACGTTTCATTTACGATTAGGTACTTCCATATTAGCTTCAAATAAATTGATATAAAAATAACTTACGCCTAAAATTCTAATCATTTTCTACTAAGGATATAATTTTAAATTATTTTGATATAATGTAACAAATCTAAGTCTTATTTATAAGGTGAGTACACCTTAGTGGATAAGCGTAATCGTTCAACTTAATTCTAGGAGAATTTCACTAAAACATACAATACCCGGTTCTATTGGAGTTAGGTACACTGTACAATGTTAACATTAACCTTAGGAATGTACACTACTAGCAGTTTTAAAATAATTAGAAACATCTTTTAATACTCCATAATAATAGTCATTATTTTTAAAATAACATATGATTTAACTCAAGAACTTTTTAACCAAAATAGATTTTATATTTTTATAAGGAATAGGAGATCAGAATTTCAAGTGAAAAATTAAGATAAGGAATAATATTGATCACACTTATAAAACTGCTGGCAGCAGTCATCCCTAATATACAATACAATAAATCCATACATTATGGTGAATACGACTTTGTACAACAGATACTTGAAGTGTTATTCGAGTGAAATGGAAATGTTAGATAACAGCAAGCAGTCTTAGTTTGAGAATATACACGGTTTAATTATTGTCGATGTTGAGTGGCAAACAGCACCTTTAGACTGACAGCAGTGGTTTAATTCGAATAGATAGTGCATTGCTGGGTGCTAGCGAAAGGCCTCAACTCTCGCACGCCGCTGAGAGACCTATCACCACGCTCGCACGCAGCGTTGCGTTCTCTATTCGTAATTAACGCTACAATGCTGATGCCGCTTTTCTAGGTCTCTGATTTATAATACAAAATGAATCGATTAGATAATGAGGTTGAATGTGACAGTTAAATGTTACCATATTCCGTATAAAATACATGCTTAAACTTAAAAGTAACTATTTTTTACAGATAAAGTTATTTACTTCCCATCAACAACAACATAAAACTGATACTTCACCTAACACTTCTGTATATTTGGCAAACATCTGAGAGTTAGCAAAGCAGGTTAGCCACACAAATAGGTATAGCAATAGATAGCATTAGTATAGTTAATGACAGACATCTATTCGTGTGCAATCACGTCATACTCATAAGAATTAGCGGAAAAAACGCTTAACAAAAATGGGGCTTCAGTCAAACCACATGTTTTCTAAATAATAGACAACATTCACGACGATGTTAGGGTGATAAAAATACAAGTAACGCGTTTTATTTGGGAATACTGAGAATATAATTCCCCGCCATCAGTCTTTAGTAAATACACATTTATCGAACTTTATTCATAAAGAGAGCCTTATTATCTGAATCGCGAGCCGAAATTATAGTAATTGCTCTCACTGCGACTATAAATAGTGGAAGTGTCCACCACCGTGGTTGTTTCTCTATAAAAAAGGAATATGTTGATAATTTTAAAGTTCATAAATTTCAGTCCATTAGATACCATCTTTCAGTTATCTACAATTTGTCGTCACGCAATTATGTTCCCAAATAAAACGGTTCTACAGAATAAGAAAAGTGTATGTACATATAAATTTCAATGATGTGGCAGTCTTTGGTTAAAATAAGCCGCGAAAGATATTTATTCTCACAAATCAAAGCGGTACATTCAATTTAAAAGAATTTATACTCGACTCAAAGCTCTAGATCAGTCTCGTGAACATTTATTGTTCATTTTATCATCAATATTAGAAATAAATTACCATATTCATCAAATTATTTACAAAAATGTCGAAGAATTCAAAGACTAAGCATACAACTAAATCACTAAGAAATGGAGCAGTTTATTCCACATACATTTTCTATAAACTAGTGACATTTGATTTGGATGTTTTAGAATTTATTATAATAATAATCTGGATTTAAACGTGAATATGATTGGTAACTCGTGAGCATTGTAATGCACGATTGAGCGGAAATAACAAATACATAAAATATAAGCGTTAAGAGAAAAAAAGTCATACGGCGGTAAACTAATTACTTAAATACAGAATATATTGATTGAAAATGATTAATTACAATGCATTCGTATTTTTATTTACACAAAAATATATTATGCGTCCACATCAATCTATTCGTAAGTAGGATCTTATCTATAACTCTTCATTACTGTAAATTTGAGATGTGGATACAGCCTAACAAATTATATTCAAGATTTGACACAACCTTGTTAATATACTAAAATAATGATACAGTTAAATCGATGCGGTGGATTATTATTTACTCCTTAAACATGGGTGTTAGTGGAACATAAAATGTATGGAATGTTTAAGCAGTATGTGCTGGCAGTGTTAGGTCCAGCCCCTGACACTTCTACTGAAGACAGACATCCCTAAACAAACAATAACATTATGTTGTTAACACAATACACCAACAAGAAAATAACACAATTCTACTGCTTGTTTAGACATTCTTCTCAGCTCTTTGACTGTGACTAATTAGTTCTTAGTCAATTACGTATAGGAACAATTAAACACATACAAATTATATCGGTTTCTTACATAAATACATAAGGCTAAACTTCATTTTGCAAATATATTACAGTGGAAAATAAATAAGTTTCATACATGTTTGTAATATGATGGCATGACAGCATTGGTTCATAGTCGTGACGGGTGGAAGAAACTTACATACTAAGGCTTTTTTTTTGCAGCAGAGGTGGCCAAAATGTAATCAGATAGTGATCTACTACATTTATTTTGGTTCTAACTATTAGTTACTAGATTAAATTATTTATGTTATCTTCAGTAAACTCATTCAGATAGTTATCTCGTTACTATTTTACCCATCTCTTGTTTGTAGTTGATAGACATCGCCGACTTAAAATATTTAGGAACAATTATTTCATTTTGGATCAAACTCATCATGTTTTTGACCATTTTGACTGACCAGGACTTCCAGAAACCTGGCATGTTTGCTAATCAATGGTTCATTTTACCATCTCAAGATATAGATTACAGTATCTCATCTACCTCTCGGCTGAATTTGTAAGTATCATGCAAAATCCACACGCTGTTAGTGCCTAGTGACGTTATAAAGCAGTCACACTTCACAAAAAAGTTAGGAACTGAAATTTGTTAATAAACGACTTCTTTTGAAAGGTAATTGAAACAAGATCTAGATAAAATTGTTCATTAACGCAAAAAAGAGTTTTTAATCAAGTAGTAAAATGTATTTAAGTATCTAACTCATCTTTGGGTCGATGCTAAAATGTCCATCAGTTATTATGTCGCAAATCCTAAGATAATAGTTTACATGCATTGTTTATATAATTTTAATAAGTTGCAAAGTATAATTTAGTCAAAAAATAACACAGATGGTTTACGAAATTCCGTGGTCAGCTCCACTCAATAAATGTGTACTTAATATACTTTTATATATTAAATTTGCTATTGTCTTATCAATTTTAAATATTTATATGTAAAAGCTGCTATGTACTTCTTTACACATGTAATAAGGCCAAATATACACATTAAGAAAATGAAAAGGTTTACATCTGCAGGTAATTTTACTACGGATTATTGTTTGTGGTGAAACTACGCCAAGATATCAGAAACAGAAATAAATACATTCTATTTTCTTAACAAGTATAAATAACCTCTTTATTTTTTTCTAATACCGTAACTGTTTCGTTACATCTAACCAAACATTTATGAGTTCAAACCGTCACATTTTAGGTTAATGTCGCTACCTAATTCTAACGTAAGAATTGAGTAATTACATTCAATGTTTGGTACGACTCGCAGCAGCCGGTTTACCAAAGCATTTCTCTCACTTATCAACCAACACATCTACAGACTCCTAAACAACAGTACAATAAAAACAGGAGCGCCGACTCCGCCGAAAGTATTAAACAACTTCTGTACAACATCCGTATGGACAATAACAAATAGTAATCCAACATTCTATAGTCCCTGCAAATTGCTAATGAGATCGAACCTGTCCACAATTCCCTTGTATTGTAGTCAACGTTCCATAGTCATCGCCCTCTATACTCTATGCCTCTCTAACTATCTCAGAATATCGACATATATGTTTTTAAACTTTCGCGATTTGAGAACATTATGCAAAAATTAGACAACGGGTCTAAATCGCGTTATTATTATAAAGGTTAATAAATACCGATGCTCGACGTTTCGAAATGTCTTGCATCATTCGTGGTAACGAGTCGGCTCGTGACCACGAATGATGCAATAATTACGCGATTTAGACTCGATGTCAAATTAAAAAAATATATAAATTTATGTCTTATTGTAGGTAAGTAGACGGACATAAGCTAGACTGCGTCGACTATATCACGCGAAGGAATGAACGTCAAACAAGTGAATTGTGACAAAGTTCTATCCTATTAACAATTAGCAGGTATTCACCTTTCATTCTTCGGACAGTCGTCGCTCAGGTACAGGGGAGAGGTGCCTCGTGGAGGGAGTCTTGGAGGAAGGAGTCTTAGGGCTTTTGTGATCGGACTGCGGCGGCGTCGGCGGGTAGATGTGCTCCGTGTCTTGTGATGAACTTGCTTCGGTCTGTGTCGTTGACTGGTCTGACATTATCTGGTATACTTTGTCCTGTTGAAAAGCATAGTATTTGAAATAGATGTTGGAATAGAGAAGAGTAATTTTCAAAGATCTAATTTATCTTGGATTAAGAGTAGAATACGAATTTACTATAATTGCTATAGTACAGTTTTTTTCCAGACTTGTCAACTTCTTTTTTTTTGTTTTTCAATTCCGCTGAATACTTTTTGAATAGTTTCTTTTTTTATTTCGATCATTGGGACTTATGCTCCAAGGGTGGCGGGCTCTATAACTCTTCGAAAGGCTGAGTTACAGTTATACTACTAACCGAATTCGTAGGCGGTTCTAAATTTATCTGCGAAAATTAAGTCTCTGTCACTCGCTCTCGCGAGCCGCCTAGAAATTTGCCGTCTTCTCCATCGATAAGTAAGTACTTATAGAATACTCACAAACATATCGAGCGTGACGTTATGTGACTGTATGCGATGGCTCTCGTCGAGGTTGAGGTCTGGGCAGATGAGGTCGAGGCCCGCCCCCCGCTGCACGAACTCCCCGTCCCCCCCGCGCACCACGCACACCGCGCCCTCCCCCCGCACTACCGCCACGAAGGGAGCCAGCCACCGGTAGCACGGCTCCAGCGACTCCCAGCTGTAACCTGAACATAAACACATCATCACTAAACTGCCTTGTTAGACCAAAAAGCGTCACATCAACTTTTAGAGATTATAGTAATTTTGTAAATTTACATTATATCGATAGTCACAATACGTATGTCGGGTGAGATAGTGCCTTTTGGGTTATGTAGACGGAAGAGTAGGTAAAGTTTTAAAGTCTTTTTTTTTATAAAGGTAAGATAAATGTTTAATTTCACCACATTAAATTAAGTCTTCAATATGGTGGTGACTACTTTGCCAAGCAATTATAAAATAACTTGTATTAAAAAGACACTATTTATTAATAAATAACATTTATGTATAAATTGTTCTTTAGCAGAAAAGTGCGTCTTTTTAATCATGTAGTTACTTAAATGATTAAAAAATTTTAGAGTATACTCTTTAAGCCAGCTGTACTACCACTGTGACATTTTGAATGACTTGATATCTAATTCAACTATTGTAACGCAGCCTGCCAAACTCACCTGACACCCTCATGCCCAATTCCTTGTTGAACGCGTGCGCCATCGCCGCCGCCGCCACCGCACTGTACGGGTACAGATTCACATCCACATGCAACACTGCTAAGTCTATTAACTGTCCACAAATCACAAACTCCAGCGACGAATACTGAGGGAACACGAACGTATACCCTCGTAGAGCACTCGCGCCCACGTCACTTTCGCCTAGAAGCCGTCGTTTCGCACTTCTGCCCTCACTCGCCAGCTGCATGTACACATTCAGCCAGCTGTTGATTGTGATGGGTGTAATGCTCCACGACAAGATCTTCAGGATGTGTAGCTCCTCGAGTAGGATCTCGTCTGTGGTGCAAGCGCCGTCGGTCACGTACGCGAATTCGCCTATTTTGGGTGGGTACACTTCTTCGACTTTCGCAGCTATGAATAGACATGTGATTCCTGAAATTATAAGTAACATTTCTATTAATATTATATTAAATATCTTTCAATGGATGGTATGTAATTTTAATGGCAGAAATTAAGCACAAAAATGGTGTCTCGAAAACTTGAGACTGAACTTTTCCCAAAGAAGATTGCTTTCAAGTAACAACAATTCAAGAATGTTAACATTTGTTAAAGTTATATTTCCGCGTTACCTATAAGCTGTAGCCGGCCCTTCTGTACCTCTTCTGTATTTGAAAGGTACCTGTCCACATAGTCCACTGTGAGATGAAATGTTTCTCTGTGTAATTTGTATACTTCACATACCTGTTAAAAGAAAAACCTGATTAAGTTCCTTCATTGCTTTAGCTATAAAGCATTTTAAAACTACATAACCTGTGGTACGCTTTCGATTAATACGATAAAGAGTATTATAAACATTTACGGCGCTTTATTGTTCAAGTAAAGCAGGCGCTATATCTGTCTTCTAATGTAAATGCATTAAAGGGCATTAATCTCCTAAAAGGCTTTGCCGTGCATCCCTGGTAAAGCATGTGCGCGAGATAGGTTTAGTTACGTTTTTGTCACATTTTTACATCGGGAAACATTACAAAAACGCGACAAAATCTATCTCGCGCTTGTATGCTTGTCCTGCTGGACGCGAACTCATCACTTGCCTGCTGCACTATGTGTTGTGTAATACTCAACAATCAATTCCAGTCAGCCACCATCTTAGAACTTAACAGGCCTTGATTGTCATCTTTTATACTATATTTTGTAAAGCTACCTGTAGCCTAACCTAAGTATCAGTTAGGCCAGATAGAGCGGCCATATAAATTTTGCCACGCGGATACAATTAACACAAGCAAGTTAATCATTTTATTTTGGTTGAGTAGGATATCTCCCGGACGTCTTAATAATAGCGGGATTAAATTGGACATTAGGTAAATTAGTTCCTCTATTTATTTCCCCCTCCCTCTATAAAATGACTCGTCTTCGTCTACTTTAATATTAATAAGAACGACTTCATTGTTTTAAATGCCTACTAAATTGATGGAATTGTTTGATACTTGACTGAATGACCTAATTGCCTCAAAGCTATTCTTGTTTTAGTTTCTTTGTCTAGGGAATATTTGTGTCGCAGGTCACGCAAAGATTAAAAAGTCTTCTGCGGAAATCGACACTACAACATCACGTCAGTAGTTTCCTACGAGTATAACCGCTTCGCAATACGTACAATTCATAAACAAATATTCTTAAAAAGGTAATATACATTGCATGTACGCGTATACATCGCAAATTTAAAAGAGTAACATTATGTTATCTGAATTTATTCAAATCGATACAAGTACTGTCTCGCACGCTCGGAAAGTTCTAAAAAGTATTTAACCTCGTACCGCACATTTACACAAAAAATATTGATATTCTAAGAAGTGCCACAATAAGTGAATGAGACAATTCTTGTGATGTCACCAAACGACATTCATAACGTTGTTGGCCACTAAAGAAACGGGATCTGGCTACTTAGATTTCTTGAATAAGTAAGACTTTATTTATAAAAATTCTCGATGTAGAGGATACTCAAGGCAAATCACATATAAATGTATAATAAACTCCGGAAATGCAAGATAAGACACCAGTGTCCACACCATTGAGGAAAACGCCTCTAAATAAGTGCGTAATATTTGATGAAGGTAAGCAAAAAAGTGTGCGGTAATACAATAAGTTAAATGAACAGTTAGATCTGACGAGTTCCGGATCGATCCGAGCTGCCTAAAGTGCCTCATTCTAAGGTTAACTTTGATGAACTGTAATGTGAAAGTTATATTTACATTAAAGGTTGTTAAGTAAATAAGTTATTGAGATCGTGATTAGGTTAACGGTTCGATCAATTGATGTTAATAAAAACGCTTGTCCAGGTTGGTTCGTAGATGGATTATCAGCTTTAACGAATTCTGACGATCCCCAGTGTGCTAGTGATCACGGCTGATGCAACGTCTAGCGAAATAATAAACAGTTTCTATTCCATCATCATCAGCCCGGTGTAGTCCACTGCTGGACATTAAGCCATACAATTACGTCAATGCATACAATAGAATCTCAGTCTGCCAGTGATCAAGTTAGTGAAGATTATTATGGCAGTTGCTATGGTTACTCAGAAACTCGAACGTGGCAGGTATTAGGACTTATTCCCTGATAAGTGCAGGTTCTATGGTAACGCATAGATGATTAGCTTTCATCTTCTCACGAAATATATCCCGCCAAGTAAGAAAAGGCTCTGAATAAAAATATAATATAAATATAATTGGTTTTTTTTACTTAAATATCGCATATTACAATACTTTAGTCGGTTGGCAATAACAGGGATAACTTTTTGTACAGATCGGCGAGGTGTACAGACGCCCGCTCTGCTATAGTTATTTACATTTATTATAAGTGTTTAAGTACGTAGGTTCACGTCATTATATTAAAATTACAGTAAATTAAAATAATAACAGTTGCTAAACCAGTCATACAGTAATCGCAATGTGAATAGCTTAATCTCTATGGCCATGATAGAGACAAAAAAACTTCCAGCTGAAGGGGCCCTTCATTTCATAATTATAATCTTTATAGTACTTTGCAAACTTAAGTCATACATATTATAATAATATCACGTCTACATTACGCAGAAGGAAGTATAACACCCACATTTCAACTATTGTGTTTCACCTGTTAGGTCCCATGATGATGATAGGGGTGAGATTATCGGCATCCACCGCGCTATAAAGTAGAGTTGCCAGGGGGAGGGGGCTGCCCCGGTTATCACCCATTTTGGGATGACACACGAACGTAGTAGTACAACATATAAAAGTCCACCAATGCCACTTCAGTTTCTTGCCATCGGCACTCCGTGGCTCGAGGCGACAAACTCAGGCGGCTGTATTTATCGATTTTCACTAAAATGGTTGTTAAAATAATTGCGGCATATGACTGAGCCTTATGTTTACATATTAATTTAGGTTAAAATAGAATTACTCATTAGCCTTTATGGGCTAGATTGTAATAAAATAAGATATTTGTGATATCTTAGAAACCAAAAAAAAAAAAAAAAAATATGACTGAGCCTGTCTCCAGTTTCCCGATTATCGTAAAGTTTTGGGACACCCTGCATATCAGGGAATGTCGATTAAAATGGTAGAACATGAAGCATCACAAAATATACATTTTAATGACGTGATTTAGGGATTATAAGTGGTAGGTAAAGCTAGAACTTAGAATGAAGAAGTTTTAATTATATAATAGTTTTGATTCAATTTTGGGGTGGCACCAGGGCGGATTTTGGGTGTCACCCCAAAATCCCCATGCTAGTACGCCACTGCACCGGGCAAAATACTAACTCCGTGCTGCTTTAAAAAAATATCTGACAGAAAAAGCTCATAAATATAACACCGACACGGGAATCGAGCCTCTGAACCACTACACCAGATAAAAGAGGCAGTCGTAATAATTGAATATGTAAATATTATTACAAAAACATAATAAACATTATCTGATTCTGCATTCGTTAAACTAATTAAGCAGCAGTTAAGTTCGTAAAAGGATTCTCTATTGCCCATTATAATTAGATGTTAGCTTTGATAAGCAGGAATATCTAACTCCTACAATCTACTGAGAAATTCCTTCGCCCAAATTAAAACAAGCAATTAACATGTCAAGTCTCTTTGAATATGCCAAGCCCTTAGATTAACCCATGACCGAAATGTTAATAGGTGCCGCTTTCAACAATTTCTTAATCAACGTAGTCCAGGACAATTTAGTGACCAGCTTCAGAAAAGTGACGTCAAACTACCTTTATATTTAAATGTAGGTAAGTAGTGATACTTTTCACGCGTGGTTTTCTCAAAATAGACATTTCCGTCACTCGATCTCGTGGGTGGCGTCGGCGACAAAAGGGTTAATTATATGAATGGAAAGATATTGCTCCTAATCATAGCTATACATTTGCCTAGATCGATTCGCATGAATACTAGAATTTATTTTTACACATCCGACTACGTCCATTTTGCCGGGCAGACGGTGTTGCAGCACTTTTATGTCTGCGTTGTCACAATTTATGATACAAGCAACGCTCGGCATTTATAATAATATGCCGAATGTATTTGCAAAAAGAATTTCGAGAAAGCATGGGCGAGGCTATTATCGATACGTTGTCAGTTCGTCAGGCCTAGATTATGAAATTGCGAGATAATGTGTTATTAAGTAAAATCTAACGGGAATTAACGCGATCGTGCATTATTTACCTTTTAGGCTTGACGTTTCGGCTATCAGATTAACTTTTACTTAATCATGCAACGCGTAAGTTTCAAAGTTAATTATGTGTTATTGCACTATTTATTATTAGATCGGTTTCATAAACTGACTGTAGACATGATGTTTTTTTTAATTACAACAACAGTTATTAAACTTGTTATAGACTCGAAGCGTTTCTACCGAGTCTAATGACAATTGACCTTACCCCACGCAGGTGCATGGTCACTAAGCCCACCCCTATTTCTGGAAATAGACGCCCCGCAGCGAAGGGTGCAGTTTGCCGTCTTATAGCAACATTAATAATACACTTGGTAAATTCGTAATATGATTTCAAGATTAGCGCATAGATAGTCCAGGAACCTTAATCAAACCATTTATGAAGTTAGCTCGAAACCAGTTTACCCAAACGATTCTACTAATATAAGATATTTAACACAACATAACATCACGCCTATATTACCCAGAAGGGTATGGCAGAAGTGTACAACACCCACACTTAACCGGATATGTTTAGGTCCTATAGGATTGGGGGCGAGCTTATCGCCATCCACCGGGCACAATTCCAAGTATAAGATATTTGTACACTACACACGGCTTTGAAACTCTCTTTTGCCTTTTCTACCTGCAGTTATCTTACTCATACTCATTTGTAACAATACCAATATGTAGTTTTTGTCGATATTAATTTTAAAAGCTGTTGTCAGCTATTTAAAATTTAAGGCTAAGTTGCTCATACTCGTCCTCCTAACCGAATTTCTGTGATAGCAGACAATGTAGGGCGATTTGCTTACTTCGCAAGTATTTCTCGTATTCGCACAATATACAGCACGACGAGAAGAAAATTAGGCGCTACATCAGCGGCTTTGCATCTTTTAAAAGGAGGCACGGATCCTAAGACCTCGCTGTTTAAAAGAGAAAAGTAATTTTTGTAGGCTAGATAAGTTATTTATGCGGCGCCCACAGAAATCGAAATAATAAGACACGTGTCTTATTATTTCGATTTCTGTGGAAGCGCCCGTTTTGTAACAAATGTTAGTTAAAACTTCTTATTGATTATTTATTTTTATTGCATTTAGCTATACTTAGCAAATTACACTAAGAAACGGTTGAAAAATTATACTGTACTTTAGTGGTTAAAGCAGATGCAGAGGTCGCAGGTTCAAATCCTGCTGGTCCCATATTTTTTTTCAATTGTTGCTTTAGTACAATGTTAGTTTTCCTATGACGCAATATAAAAGTTTCCAAATGTACCTATATATCAATCGGATTAACGGTTATTGTCGAAATAACAATAGATGTATCTAATCATATATTAGGTTTCTTCAAAATTTCTATTATTCGGCGAAACAAATATACTTAATATTTTTTTGGATTTTTAAATAGAACGCCAGAAGCAATTACACTATCCAATGGTCCCAATGACAAGGCCAAATACACACATTCACTCACACAAGCACACCCAGTCTCAGAACAAATCTTTGCGAATCACACAAAGATTTATCTCATGTGGGGATCGAACCCACAACACCAGTGCAGTGGAGAGCAGCGAGGCGACCGCTCAAACCACTACACTACACGTGCAGATACTTGGTACATTCAAAAGGCATCTGGGGTTAATAGTACGGAGATCAAGGTTCCCGGTCGTCTATCGGCGCATCATCGACGCAATATAAGCACAGTTCACTAACAAAGTTTAATCTGTGCAGCGTTATCATGCGTAGTGCGTACAATAGTGCTCCACTTTCACAACAAATTGAAGTACCTGCACCGAACCCGAACGTAAATATACTTCTTATCTACTGAGCTTTGCTACAACACGTTACGTTCAAGTTCTGTTGTATGCGAACAACTGTATAATAAGTATGTATTTACAAAAGTAGTAATAGATGTATTAGTATCAGTTATTCTAGTACCCATAGTACAAGCTCTGCTTAGTTTCATTTATTTACTCGCGTTTTAAATGACAACCTCGGAACTTTTTCTTGGGTCAAATATGGATATCCCAAACTTGCAACACGAGAATCAAATCTGAGACCTCGGTATCAGCAGTCCTGTTTACGCCACCAGACCAACCGGTATATTAAAGTATAGTTAAAGTCTATTATTGTAGATTCGCGGGAATTCCCAAACTCATAACTACAGTCGTTTCTTTTTTTTGATAAGAGGCCAAGAGAATCTTTTTGATCTCCTACGAGGCTATTTGTTCTACAGATTAAATATCCTGCAATCATTACTAGAAAAGAAAGCTAAGCAATCTTGTGGTCTTTATTGGTTACCTTTCTTAACTTAGCTATGATATACATATACAACAATCTACCACCAATGGTTACGGTCGCGGTTTGTCTATCGGGCACCCAGTCAGCTGATCGGTTACGGAACTGAATGAATCGATAACGACATCCTAGATGATACGCAAAGTTTTTTTAGAATGGTACATACTTATCATTAAACTCTTTTTTGGCGAAGGTGACCATTTATTTACGTCATACCTAGTTATAAAGCGTACGAAGAGCCTCAAATTGTTGGCATCTAGTCTCCCATTTAATAATAGAACCGCCTAGAGTACACGCGGTTGCATTGACAATGCAAAACCAGGAAGACTACAACCAAAAGGCCGAAAAAAATCGCGCGGTCATTGCCACGATGGACACTCGAATCCAAAGAATTACTGATGCGTTGATGACCTTGTAAAAACCAATTAAATACCACTGTTACATTCCAGATATTGCTGTCAAACATTATAAAAAATCAAGCGAGGAAACACTGCATGTGCGGAATTGAAAACGCGTTGGTTAGGAGGTCAATGTACAACGCAAAAAGAGGTCATTGAACCTTTCATTACATCACTTTCAAACATGTGCAATTGAAGAAGATTCCTTACCTTAACCTGTCCAAGCAGTCTGCAATGCCGCATGAAAGTACGACGAAAATTAAAAAACCAAATGGAATAGCTATTGAAATTATTACTTACATCACACTTAAAAATATTTAACTACTATCATAAGCTAATTATAATGATATCTAAAACATATCCATCTATTTATAGAACAGCTGTTTAAGTCTTTCTGATCCTTATGTCAAATCAGTCCCCATTCCTTAATACCCTGTAGTTGTAGAGTCCCTTGGGTGTTCTGTTCTTTATGGAAACCTCAGTCATTTCCTATATGATTGTCTACTGACTTAATCCACCTATTAAAGTATTATTTTAGATTCCCATCAAGACAATTGAGCCTTATCCCTATCCCATAGATTCAAGATCCAGTTAGACAAATTCTAATGGGAAACCCATGATTTCTCATGTGAATATCTACTCAGCTTATCAAGCTATTTATAAAACTAGCATGGTTTACTGACCTACATAGATAAGAGAGTGGTCCAACTATTCAACTGGGTCCTATGGCTCTCTCCTGACTCTAGATACATATACAGATAGAACAGTTTCTTATGAGACACCTGTGATGTTTCTTATGTGATATTATACAAGGATAAGACAATGCATAACAGAAAGTATCCATGACTTACAGCTAGAGATGATCCCTGATAATACAGTATGGTAAGTTAGTAGACTTACCTCATTCAACCAGTCCAGAAGGATAGCTCTCATTCTCGGTTGTAGATAGGGATGATTGTCAAACATATTAGGGTTCTTCTTATTACTAGATCTAGCATCACATTCACACATGCTATTCCACACATCAGCAGGGTCGGCCCAGGACAATCCTGGCAGGGGGCATTTGCGTTTTGGTAGTAGAGGGCAGGGGATTTTATTTGTGCTGAAATTAAACACATTACTTAACATTCGCTTGGGTTTGAATATAAGATAATATTGAAGAGTTTTAACATATAAATTATTGAAGTAGGAAGTCAAATAACAGGGTAAATACCTAAGATAATAATAGATAGATAAATATACATTCCACTGACTAAAGTTGTACACTTTTGTAAGACAAAATACATAACATGTACAAGGCAAATCAACAGCTGTGTCCTATGTTGACATCCATGATAGAGGTGTAATGATAACTAATTAAGTAAATACATACCTGGGCCTCTTATTTGAGTGAGGTGTAGACTCGCCTCTAGCCACATTCTCCAAAGGACTCAGTACACAGTTAGGCAGGTCAGATATACTAGGTGGGCTTAAAAAACTATCAGGGTTATAATCTATGTCTGTGTACACACTCCTTGGCTGGTCAATGTTCCCATACTGGGATCCCTCATCATCACTGGAGCAAGAAGATGACTCTACAACAACATTGTGTGCTGGCTGGTCATGGAGCTCCTCTTCAAGCACCGATGACACCTTTGTTGGTGGCATATTCTCAAGCTGCAATATTATGCATCAATAAGTTACACTGCAAGTTAAACCTACATTCAGTAGAAACATCAGAAGAACACAAACCTCATCATCTGTGGAGTTTCTTTTCCGTTTTAGGGTCAAACGCTTATCACTGGCTTCACAGGAGGAACTGCAATGCATGGGGGTACAGTAAGTAAACAAATCCTTAACATCAAGGTCAGTATTCAGTGTAGGAGCTACAGCAGTATACATACCCAGTTTGTGCCATTGTAGTTGGTCTTATTCAACTGGCACTCTATCTCCACAGCCTAAAACATAACCACTGGTTAGTTAATGAGGTAACTGCTGTATTATCAGCTGTCTAACTTTAGTTAAAATAGTCGAAAATTACCGCATGTCATGTTCAACTCACAAATAGGGTTATGTCACTTGACAACCGCAATTGAGGGCATAATTCCAAATTTATCGTAAAACTCGAACATGCTACTTTAATGCTGAGCTATCAGTAATCAGTTTAAGCCTATAATTATAACTTATTAATCCGTAAAACACCCTCTAATAGCAATGGTTCCCCCAGCGTGCCCCCTGCTGATTGGCGGGAGAAAAATTTTTAGAGACAGTTTTTAGGTGGTAATTTGAAGTAAAATCACATATTTAAGCTTGTTACATTCACTACAATACATAAACTTTCATCTAATGAGGTGAAAATATCTAAATTAATGAATCAGCTGCGTTAAAAAATGCCACGAATCCGTCACAATCGCGCGCGAAATTCTCCCGTCAGCGCCATTAGACACGTCGCAAGCTTGGGTTTCTCGGCACATCCACTTATGGAAATTGATAAAAATAGCATAGGGGTGATCCGATCTTATCACATTACCCATATATCATCGAAATATTGCAATTTCTACTGAAATAAATACTTCTAATACGGCCCAACCGTTGACAGAATAATTGGCTTGGCTTATCGCCCACCAAAGGTTTATAACCTAATTATGTCTACAAGCTTTACTTTTCTTTTGAAGTTAATAAGTGCACTAGATATCCCATATCATCGATTAATGAAATAGAAATTCAGAACATACCTGGTCATTCACAAATTATTCCAAATAGTACAAAACGTAATTTGCTCATATACTAGATACGATGTATGAACTTTCAGCACAGTTTAGACGGTTTATAACGAATTTTGGTCACATATAAGACTATATTCACTGAATATACTTATAAACTTTACACTTGTTGGTAATTCCTAATTTTACATGATACTTTTCAGCTTTTCACGGCTCGATAACGCCCGGCTTTCCGCGCGAAAATGTCGCGGTAAAACTTTGGTACTCAGCGGGTTAACTATTGGCTAACTTCACGTTTGTTTCTTCTGAAAACCAAACGTCAGTCACTGTCTACACCCCATTCTACACAGAAAATAAACTATTTACCCAGTGACTGCAATTAGAAAAGATTTGAAAAATAAAGATTTTAAGTTAAATTAAATGTTTGAATATTAAAAATTTAATGTAAAAACTGGAGTTCGAGTCATTGAACGGAGAAGTGAACCCTGTCTAACCTCAAATTGTTGCATATTAGAGATACAATGGCCGCTGAGTTTAAAATCTTTGACTTATTATGACATAATCAAACTAATTATTTGGTGTTAATCAATAAATACAGGCAGAAACTTGAATTTTACAATATTTTTTGTGATACACCAAGAGTGAAACGAAACATTGAATGAAAATCAACGCTTTGTCGCTATTGGTGGAATGAGCCAGCTAGTACAACAGTGCTGCCATAATAATGAATGAGTTGTTTCATTTATTGTTGGCATCCATTGATACGGCTAAATTCATGTTGTATCTCAGCTGGGCGCCAGCTGATAGAAAATTGAGCGAGAAAAGTCAATAAAGGTGCGCTATTTCAGTATTGATAACGTGGCGATATCGGGACGTATTTATGTATTATGTGAACGGCAGGTGAATTTATAGTGAATATCGATATATTATTACAATGGCTGTGCAAAACATCGCTGTGAAGTTATGTGGCGTGTTACAAGCGCAAGGTGAACAGGGTGAGTATCCTACATGTTTATTTGTCGCCTTCGAAGTATTCGCCACAATACAACACATAAAAGCCTTAATTGATTATCCATAAAATCTACTATTCATGTAACAATGGCATAATACATATATTTGTTTCCATAATGTTGCAAAGCTAGCCACTGTATTCAGTATGAAATTGGTTAACAAACACCATATTGGTGAATATGTTTATAAGTAACACTGTGTCTGAAAAAGGTGTTACACCATGTTATTGTGTTTTCAGAAGTATCAGCAAGAGAATGGCGCCTTTTAGGGCAAGAGCAAGATGGTTCACAAGTCTTGAGCTGGGTATCTGATAAGGCCAGCAAAGAGGTTCTAAACATTGGAGTGTACACTAATAAAAACAAATCTTTAATTACCATTCACATCTTTGAAGAGAAACTGAACATAGTACAAGCTTCTATTAACGCCACACATACCTTATTTGTGTACATTGTTAAGAAGCTTCCAGGCGATGATTCTGAAGATAAAGAGCCATTATACTGTCCTTTTTTGATATGTTTACTACCGGACAGTGATAGGACGCCTGTGGAGGTTCAGGAGCCATCAACAAAACAGATTATGGTACAATATGTTTATGGCAAAAGTACTAAGTACAGTCCCGGCATAAGGAATGATAGATTCCTGTTGTTCAAGCATTTGGAGTGTAAGTAATGCTTTATGTACTTAATATTTTTTGTAGTTGTTCTACCTATCATAAACATTTAATAGAAAAGTTTCTAATTGATTTTTATATAGCATTTAGTCATGCTTAGCAATCTAATACTATAATAAAAATTACTATGTATATTTTTATACTTGAACCTGTATCCTTAGGTCCTTCAAGTCAAAATTTATTTTCTGTTGTTTCATAGTTATAGAAAAGTTATATAGCTAGACCAATATTAATCAAAAAAATATTTAACTGTCTCAACTGGAAGCATCTATAGATTGAATAATGAAGCGAAACATGTAAAAATAACATCCTTTTTATTAAAGCTCCTTGATAAAGCGATTTGTCTTTGCATATTCATATTCTCATATCTTGTTTGTCATAACCTTTTAGATAAATAGGATAAAGAACATCTATACAATCTAATTTTCTATTTATGTCCATCTATATTTACTAAGATAAGCTAATGGATTCAGCATTCATAAATAAGTGCAAAGTATTACAATCTTATTGATTTTAGGTATAAAAATCTACCGCACCCCACTGTTCCTGAATGAATGTGATGATGGCACTGACAAGTGGGGCTTTGATGGTATCTATACTGAGCCAGAGAAGATTGTAAAAGTATTTTCGTGGGCACAATGGGATTGTCTCAATCAGGTAATTATTACTATATATTATATTTAAGTTTGTTTTTATTTTCTTTGGTATTATTTCAAATCTCGAAAAATTATGGATCTCTAGGTACAAAAAAAAAGGACTAGTCCTGTTTTTATCTATTCACGATATAAAGCATAAATCAGTTGAACTTAGGACGTAAAGTAAAGGGTCTAAAATATTTTTGTATTTATTTAGATAGAAATTATGTTTTTTTTATTTTTTTACTAACCAATGTTTTAATGTCATAATAACATTAAACAATATTTACATACATCAATAAAATAACGCCTTTATTCCCACGCGGCAGAGACAAAAGAAAAATATTTACAATTCATAAATATACCAAAAATATCAGTTACTGGCCGGAATTGAACCCGCGCCAACAATCGCGGTTTTGGTATTCGGATAGGTATTGCTAACCGCAGGGCTATCGTCGCATCCTAAAAGCCATTCAATTTAGCTATCGGATCTAAACACCCACATTATAAATTATTCAGCTATTCTTAAATCGACCCTAGATTTATTTCAGTATCTCATGCTGCTATTAGTGGCACCCTCACCCATTTCAGTAGTTGGGCAACCAATTTGAAATTTAATACTATACCTACTAATCATTATGAAGTGTTTATTACACGCACAATAATGATTGTCTTTCCGACTTTATTTCGTTCGATAATTGGTACTTGTATATTTTGTGGTTGAAAAATAAAACACTAGTATCATCTGAGCATTTTCACGAGTAAAATACGTGCAGGAGACATACATTATCTATAAATAGATACCATTCAAGGAGAAGGTATATATCTGTTTATATGTATTCCAGAGTGTACTTGACTGACTGACAGAGTTTCATTTAAAGGATCAATCACCAAGACGATAAAATAGTGGTCCTTCGAAACCGGATACCCGAATCTCAAAGAGCAAAAAGTAAATACTATATAATAATAATAAGTTTATTTTTAACAACAAAACACACTTTCTCTTAAAACTAAGTGGTAGTCTAAATTTAGATAGATACAATATTAAGACTTAATTAAGAGGTCGTGCATTGCTGCTACTTACGGAGATACCAAATAAATATAAACATGAAATTATCGTTAGTTTAACAAATTAAGAAGGGAAAATTAACAGGGAAGTACGTGTCCTGTCAAGACTTCTTGTTCCAAGGCACCCAAACGTGCCACTCGGCGTTTCCAACAAAAATACTAACTAGTTTTATAATGATGATTGTCTCTAGTTTCTAAATAGGATTATTTATCAGCTAAAATTTAACAGCGTTTTAAAATTACGTTATATTTTGCAGCACATCAGACGGCAACAAAGTTGTTCATGCCGTCTGACGACCTTCAAAATATAGCAGCTAATTTAAAAAATATTCTTTTTTTATTTGAATTATGAAAAATTTTGATTGAATTCGTAGGTGCTGTACTACATCCACTACCGGCAAACGTTGCAGAGCTTCGCTGAGGGCGAGGAGGTGAAGTCCCCCTCAGAAATGACGCCGACGCTCTCCGCCTTCCAGTTCCATGCAGACCTGCCCCATGAGACAGTTGTAAGTGCTATGTTCGATACCGGGGATATTTAAAAAATCGTGGCATTCAAAAAGAGTGCTAAAAAGTTATAGGTTTTTAATGGGTAAAGGTATTGCTAGTATTTATAGGCTACGGTAACTGCGTTCTTCCAGACAGACCGTATGATTTGTTAACATCTCAATGTTGTATAAACATACAAATGTTATAAAAATCTGATACTTCGAATATGAATACATAATTATGTGGTTTTATGAGACAACACAAAGCCAGAAGTCTTTTTTTTAGACCGCTCGAAGTCATACGTAATGATTTTTTGTGCTGTTCTGATCCCTTCTGCTACTACTCAAGCTGGATATCTAAATATACTCCAAGCTAGACGACGAACCTGTTGATAATATCTTTATCTAGCAGACCTGTCTTATAATACCAACACCTAATCCCGTTAAGTATTAGCGTCAAGCCTTTCTAAGTTTCTAGTACGAAGGTTAACCGTCGGCAATGTGCAATTCGATTGCTACCACCGCTCAAATATTGCATCATAGATATTACCTAGGCTGTATTTCAGGCGTGGAATTAAGACGGTAACTTGTGTTAATGAGCTTGTTGTTTCCTATTTACCTAGAATATAATAAAAAATGTCCACATGACATGACGTGGCTTCTTCAGCCCTGTGATACCTTATGACAACGCTAGATAGAAGATTGAGAATAGAGATCCTGTGAACTGGTAGACTATAGTTTTGTTTTTTAAATTTTTATGACTTACAAACCTTTCCAAAAAAATGAAGTTTGATACTACGAAAACTATTTCAAATTATAGGCAAGGCATTATCTACTCCGAGACGCTTGTTCACGAAAGCTATGCTAGACGAGAAAACGCCACCAGACTAGCTTCTACGCGTGGCTCCGCCCGCGTGATAGTTATGTCAATAAAAAGTAACTTATGACATTTCCCAGGTCTTGAACTATCTCCGTAGCAATTTTCATCAAGATCGGTTCCGTAGTTTAACCGTAAACGCGTAACAGACACAGTTACTTTCCTTTATTCTATTACTAGCGACCCGCCCCGGCTTCGCACGGGTACAATGCTGATACTAAATACACTACAGAAAAACTGTGAACGTTGTATATAAAAACACAGCGGCCCGCTCCGGATTCGCACGGGTATATAATATATAGCCTATGTCACTCACTAAAAAAATGATTAAAATCGATCCAGTAGTTTGATTTATTTATTACTGCCCGTGGCCCGCACGCGTTAAATTTGGAGTAAAACAATTCCCCCTTTCTATGCATGTATTATACATAAAAACCTTCCTCTTGAATCACTCTATCTATTGGAAAAAACCGCATCAAAATCCGTTGCGTAGTTTTAAAGATTTAAGCGCACATAGGGACAGAAAAGGCGACTTTGTTTTATACTATGTAGTGAAGATTGTTGTTAAATATCTCACATTAGATCCAAAACATTACAATCAGCAATAGTGTTGCCTGCGTTTACTAGACCATAACAAAGTATTTTTGTTGCTTAATTAAATATTTTCAACACACTAATGACTTTGATCTCTAACCTACTTTCAGGACTGCTGACTTGACTAATGTCAATTCTTATTTCCGAGTAAGAATTATATGTTATGTAGACTGCGTTTTAAATTATGATTGAATTATAAGGTGTTAAGATTAAGCAATTTGTGCTAATGCGGCTAATTTATTTCACTAGCAATCTTAACTGATTCTCTACGCTGTTTATGCCCTTCTCTATTTTATTCAAGACATTGACCTTTTTGGTCGGAAAAACGGTGCAGGTTCGGTATGCTCGTACTACGACATACAAAAATCTAAAACCGAACGGCGGCGGCCACCAATAAGCGGCTTGATGGCATACGGTGGTGTTTTTAATGGGCGAGGGCTCCACATAACACCGTACCCCCTATACTGGGTGGAAATAGATGATGGTGGAAGTAGATGAATAGGTGGTGAAAATACTTGACCGTATTATACCGTGTGGTATACGGTCAAGTATTTTCATCGCCAAAAAAGGACTTAATCGCAGTTAACCTGTGTAAAGCCCATTAGTGGTTATTTAAAACATAAAGACAAATATAAACACTTACAGATAAATTACAGACTAAACTGTTAGATGCCCTCAACAGATAAAAGTATATTATGTATAATTTTAGGGTTAAGACACTATACTTAGTTTATTTTCTGTATTAATTATATTTTATATTTTCCATTATCATTATCATGACGTTTCATATTACTTTATTTATTTTTTTCTTTAATTAACGCACCAACAAACTGCTCATTACTTACTTGTCCATCCTAAGGTTGACTGTAAGAAATTGCTTTTAGCGATTTGCCATTTGCAATTTTGCAACATAATTTTTGAGTGCATTTGTATACAAAATAACCTTTGTTAATATTGGTGTACAATAAAGATTACCTACTCTATATCTATAAAATCTTGTTTTTCACATTTTTTTCTGTGATGTCTATGATTGCAAAGACCTTATGTAGTGTATTTTACCAACAGCTAAACATTCCACTGAGTCTGCCCCACGTATCAAGTTCAGGCGAAGGGACCGCGTGTGGCGCTTACGAAGACGACCCAATACCCCTGCGAGTTCACGACTGCAGCCTGGATTTACAGATAGTGTGCGACCAGCGAGGAGTCCTGTGTATATGCCATCACTATTTGTATAAGGTACGTGACGAGCTTACTTCCTCTGGCGCTAAATCTGTACGAAGCTTCTGCCAATATATACTATGGATTTTTTTACGCGAAAGTAAAACTACCTTAACTAGCTAGTATGCTCTATAGATATCCTTGGACCTAGCTCAGACTTACTTTGAACAAAGCACTGCTTTTTTCAATTTGTCACAAAGGCGAGTCCCTTGGTGGCCTATAGATATAAATCAGTTTAAGAAGTGTAGAACTTTGCAAAATAACAGTTATTCGAAAAATCTTGTTAAGACCTTTTTCGGGTAGTTAAAGCACTTAAGATTACTGTTATTTTAAAATAATCAGTCGTTTATTTTCGCCATGTTACAGTTATAGTCAACGATCACTTGTCTTTCAGCCTCTAGACGACTCTACCACCTCCTTAGTGATGGAAGATAGCTCGGAGCTGAAGGAGTCCGGCGTGAACTTCGCGTACTCCATAACATTGCTGCAGCACGGATGTGTGGTGCATAGTGTAGTGCCTGACCTGCCGTGGGCTCTCGCCAAGTCTTTGAGGCCTTCCTACACTCTTTATGCAGGTAAGGCTTGCCTGGTATTTTCTAGACGCCCATTAAATACGAATCTTTTACCATATCGCCCCGAAAAAAATAAGGCTTCGACCATCCTACTTTATAGGATCTCCTATCTTATAATATATTATATTTTTTATAAGATACGAACTTGATAAATTATGAACCTACTTATATAGATAGATAGATGCATAGATAAAATGCTTTATTCATAAATAAGTACATACTTACATTTTAAAACAGGCTCCACCAAACTAAATGATCGGTTTGTCTGTGGAAGCACATTGCATACTTATAGCTTCCATAAAAATAACTCTGTCGTTGATGAAAAACGAAATCCGTACAGTGAGTGTAGTATTTGAGTTTGTCGGGAACAGACGCGGCGTCGTACTTTGTTTTATAATTGTATTGTAAGGATGTAATTATCGAATATAACTTATTTAACTTGTTTTATTATTAACTATTTTAAACTTTTGCGATTTGTACCTACACCTAATATTTACGCGATGTAAAATATAATATAAATAAGAAATATTAACGTAAACATATTTACGCGATTAAGACCCCTACAATATATATATTTTTTCTATTATTATTTCAGACAATCATCTCCTAGTAAACATCCCAATGCTATACACCCAGCTGATCGACATCAGTCTATACCACGAACCATGCTGCCATATAATATTGCCCGTGGACGAATGTGACAGTGGGCCTTCCTTAGCTCCAATCCTAGGATGGGGAGCCCACACCATGGTGGACCTAAACACCCTGGACGTAGTGGCAATGGTTATAGCCGATAAGGATCTGACGGCCACGTTCAAGAGTAATACGGCCATAGAGAATAAACTGGCCATTTTGCATTATTTGATACAACATGATGGGAATTTGGATTTGGCTGAAGAGGTACGTTGTGTTGTGATTGAATTATAATAGTATGATATTTTTCATTACAGTGGCGTTTTTTACCGAGGAAGGAAAGGAAACTTTTTGAAAAATGAGGAGGTTCTCTAAATTAGTAAAAAATAATATTTTATAGTTTATGTAACTAAGTTCAATACCCACGGTTTAAAATGTTTACTTATTTTTTACTTCTAGTTATTTTTCGTCGGTTTTATATTGTTAAAAAAATAATTTACAGTGCAATAATAACATTTGCATTGCAACTACATGCAAATGGCTTAATACTTGCAAAGGTACAGTGGGCCAAGAAATTAGGTATGGAGGGCAGAAACTTCCAAGTCCCAGTGAGTTACATATCTAAATCATAGGTATTTTACACTTCTTTTCTTAAGTATACTGCTAAAATTTATATGTGCATGCTGTGCTCACTATTTTAGAAAGCATACTATAAGTAATTTTGTATTGTATATTGTAAGAATAAGATATAAGGTGTGCATTCAGTTTGTGAGCCATAAATAAAAAAAAAAAAAAAAAAAGTATGTATTTTATACATTCATAACTAGTGTAGTCAGTCTTTACTACTGTGACGCAGAAGCTTGAGCCCTGCATATCTTATTGCTTGGCCTGCTGTACACAGGCTTATCCACCATAAAAAAGTGTTAAAGGCGTAAGAGGAACTACTGCCCTGTTGAAGAATTCCACCCTGTATAGTGTTGGTTGCTGTAGATTTTTTTTGGATTTCAAAGATATTAGTTTTACTATTTCCTCCTGCAGTTAATATCCTGGATGTGCCTGAACCAACGCGACGGTTTCGGTGGTTTCCAGCGCGTGATGCAGGAATACCTGATAGGCACTACGTATGCTGTGACCAGGCGATCGCTACCGGCGTCTGCACTCAACCTCATGAAGATGTTACCCTTCACTCAACACCTCAAGTTTGCTGATGTCAAGGTGTGAGCCTTTTAGGGATTGTTCGGATTATGGTCCAAGAAATCCTGAACTGAAACTGCCTAATTCCTAAGCGAAATGGCTTCGGTGGTTTTTTATTTAATTTCATTTATTTATTTACATAAAATGTGGTAATTACAGGATGTCAATGTTATGTTTAGCGCAGGACACATTTCGCCATCTAACAACAGCATGCAAAAAATAAATATTAAATTATTAGCTTAATACAAACAAAAAAAGTCATTAAAATTGGCATTACACATATCAGAAATCTTATAAATTATTCAACATAAACATGTAGCATATTCAAAAATAAAATATCATAATATTTTTATAATAGTAATTAAGGCTTTGAAATGACATATTACTAGATTATAATTATAAATTTATTACAAAACATTTCTAAAATGATATGATGGACAAGAACCTTTTCTTAGAAAGTTTTGTACTGAATAGAAACATTCTTGGCACTACACATGTAAGAAGTGCCTGAATTGCGTTTACAGAATTTTCGCAGCGAGACATTTATGCGGCTATAATTAAATTAAATTAAATTATAATATAAAGCTACTTTCAAACATCTTTTTACTGTAAAATAACACCGAAGCTGGTTTCAAGATGCTCTTCTTATGTTAGAGGAATCAGGCGGGATGTCACACCGTGTTCGTCCAAAGTTTTGATAGTTCCATCTAATTTATACTGACTTTCTTAGTATTAGATTGCTAAGCATGGCTAAATGCAGTAAAAAAATCAATTAGAAATCTGGCTATTTCGTCTGTGACTTTGTTTAAGGAGCCGACTGTACCATGTGGGTGGAAGCTTATCTTGTATTATTCTTAAACGTAAATACTACTTCTGTTTTAGTTCTTCTTTTTCTTGTCGTGTCAATGACTATAGTAAAAATGTTTTTTTTTCTATCTTAATGATTTTAGACCAATAGGATGCGACGAGGACGCCTTTTTGGTTGGCTTACATCAGGTCTTTTATAGTACAAAGGGTACCGTGGGAAGTAGTGGGCAGGAAGACCCAGTAAGGTGGGCAATCCACATTCGCAACTAGTGTAGGTCTGTTTTAGTGATCATGTCCTTTAAGTTCCTTTCCATGTGCAGGTTCGTGACATGTGTGTATCAGTATCCCAGGAGAAGCTATGGAGCAGTGCGGCGGTAGTGCTGGCGCCTCGTCAGCGTGTGTGTCAGTTCGCGGAGGACGTGTGGACGCGCGTGTGGGCCGCGCTCAATGAACCACGCGCGGTGCGTCTACAACCCAGTGCTGTTATTGATAAGCTTAGGGTCAGCCTGCATTGCTACCAGGTAATGGAACTTGTGATAATGTGTTGTTGCAGGTTTGCTAAGCGGAGCTGCTACTTTTGAGTAGGAAAAAAATAACCACGAAGGTGACGAATTGGTATTAACATTTTATCTTATTTTCTTTCCAGCCTGAGGCGTTGTCTCGATGCAGCACGCCGTTGTCTCCGGGCGCTCCGCCCCCTCCGCTCAGCGCTCCGCAGCGTCGCTCGTCCATCGGCACGGGGCAGGACTTGCTGCCGTTCTTTGAGCTCGATGTCTGCACTGCTAGCAAGCAGGAACATATTATTGCAGCGGTGAGTGTCTTATATTTTTAATTATCTATCTCATATATTTTATACCTAATCTAGGTTAATTTAATATGTTAAGACACAACTGACTAATTTTAAAATTATAATTTTACGTTTCTATATATGTATGTATCTAACGAAAATTAATGTTGAAAGTCGTTGTCGAAATGTCGCTCTACAGTGTAGAGTCTACACTATAGTCTTGAATCTTTTTTTTTTTGTCATGAAAACGAGTACTTCTATTATTTGCCTGCTATTAACTACGAAGTTTTAAATAACTATTACAAAACTCCATCAAAGATAACCAGTAGATAGCTGATCACTGTCTAAGGGCCCTGTTCACCGACACATAATCAACTGTTTAAATGACTAATCAGCTGTTTGCGTCAAATTTCGTGTTCACCACTCACTAATCGGCGATTAGAGGCATAAAACGAGCGATTAAATTAACCGACCCTCTGGAGCTTGGTTAACTCTTGGTTAATGCTTTGACAGGAGTTTTTTGACGTTATTGTAGTTTTCCCCAGTGACAAGCTTCTTTTAAAATTTAGTGTAAAATGAATTAATGATGTCTGCATCGAATTTCGTTATGACATAAACATGCTGGAGTATTTGAACCACGTGGAGTGGATATCTTTATATTTTGGTATAAGTTCCGATAAAATGGACTTTTCATTGTAACTGAAATTCGCGGCTGGCCTTTTCTTATCCCCTTAACAATGAAAAGTCCATTTTATCGGAACTTATACTAAAATATAAAGATATAATCGAAAACAATAATAAGTAATATTCTCCACGTGGTCCAAATGCTCCAGCATGTTTATGTAATAATCTTCTTCCACGAAATTCGATGCAGACATCATTAATTCATTTTACACTAAATTTTAAAAGAAGCTTGTCACTGGGGAAAACTACAATAACGTCAAAAAACTCCTGTCAAAGCATTAACCAAGAGTTAACCAAGCTCCAGATGGTCGGTTAATTTAATCGCTCGTTTTACGCCTCTAATCGCCGATTAGTGAGTGGTGAACACGAAATTTGACGCAAACAGCTGATTAGTCATTTAAACAGTTGATTATGTGTCGGTGAACAGGGCCCTTAAAAACAATATAATATTAACATGTAATAAGTTTCATCACTACTTTTGATAACGTACCAACAATCGCATTTACACGCGGCCGGAACAGAATCTTCGCGAGGTGAGCGTTCACCTCATGCGCGAGTGTTCCGGAGGCGGGGGCAAGGGCGGCGGCGGGGGCGGGCGCGGGGTGGAGAGCGGGGTGCACGCCGTGGCCACGCGCTGGGCGGCGGCGCAGCTGGACGCGTCGCGCGCGCTGTGCCGGGCCCTCACGCGCCCGCTCGGCGCCACGCCGCAACACAACCAACAGAGGGGATTCTCCTTCATGTATGGATGGATGATTCATTAGTGCGGGTTGTTTTCGTTTGTTTGTCGGGCGTCTGCTGTCGTATTTTGTCAGAAACCCTTGTTATCATTTGAATTCTTACAGATTGTAACCGCGATCGATTTGGTACGGTTACTTTGTTAGAGTTTGATGATAACGAGATAATCGACGAATTAGAACATGGTAGCAGACTTAGCTTCAAAGTCAGCGAAGGTTATATTAAATTACTGTAAATTAAAAGAATATCCGTAATATATGGTACCTAATATATATAGCAGCGATAGCCAAGTGGGACACCGTAGGACTGCGGTCTCGGATGAAAGGTCTTGGGTCGAACCCACGGCACACAACTCTGTCAATAAATTGTTAAGCTTCGTCTTTTGGAAGTTATGTGTGTAATTATCATATAAATTATCGCTTGCTAACGGTGAAGGCAAACATCGTGAGGAAACCTGCATGCCTGAGAGTGCCTAAAAAGTGCTCGAGGGAGTGTGAAGTCAACCAATCTGCCGTGGTAGACTATGGCCTAACCCTTCTCATCATGAGAAGATGCTCGAGCCCAGCAGTGGGACGTGTATTAGATGCAGGGCTGCTATTATTATATGGGATCTAAACAGGACAAGTGAAATGTGAGTGCCATCGGTACCCTACTTTTTAAATTCGCTGTTTAACCTTCGCTGACGCTTGGTTTCGTTGGGTAGTTTATCCAGATTTTTATGTTGCTGTTTTCGCTTTAGGTTTTCATTTTATTTTTGTGGGTTACCATTATAATTTGGTTGTTAGTGCGTTCAGATATTGGTTTTGAGTTGTCGCTTTTATGTGTGTTTTCATTTTATTTTAGCGGGTTTTGTAGCTGGCTTATCATTATTATTTTTTCAATGTGCTGTCCGGGACAGGTAATGTATTTTCACTCGGATTATAATCACAATACATAAATTCTTTATTATATTACATATGAGGGCTTTTTATATCATTAAACCATTTATTAACCACACATTATCTTACAATTAGAGAAAATAAAACAGTTCACAATAAATATGAATAGTACACAAAAAATGTGCGGCAAGGGATATAGCTCAGTTTTGCAGCGCGCAATGCACAACACTGATTTTCAGCTAGTCCTTGCCAGAAAGAACAACACGCAGATAAACGCTTACAAGAAAATATAAACAAAGAAATATTGGAAGTTAACATAGAAGAAAAATAAACTAAAATTTAAAAATTGACGAAAATTGGTAGATACAAATACATAAATGAATTAATTGTAAAAAAAATAAGTTTAGCACCCATAAAACATGTACAGCTCAAGCTGCAAGGGATAAACATATACAAATAATATAGTTTCAGACACAAACGATCAACAACAACCACAATACGCACATCCACGCACAATCGAACTCTTCTTTTCTGTCATTCTGTATACGTCCTCATTCATTTTTAAGGCGATTTCATTTAAGAAGATTAAAAACTGGCTGTTTATTGGTGGTAGTAAAAAAGATAAAAGGTTAATATTAATAGGCAAAGCATAATTTTGAATCGACAACAATTTGGATCTAGCGCCGTGCCGTAGTAACTTTTAATACTGCACCAAAGTAGCTATGAAACTCACATTACTTTTATATTCAGTTACGATAGCTTTTGTAGGAGATGCCAGATATTGTAAGTTCCTGTAACATTTATCAAAAATTTTTTCATTTCTCAGAGATGAAATGGACCCTACACACGCATACATAGTGTTCAAAGTCCTGGAGCAGTACTACCTGGCGGCGGACTCCATCGGGTTCCCCTTGCCGCAGGGATTCAGTTCTTTCTTCACGTACCTCGGGTACCGCACGCTGCCGTTCCATTCGTTCGTTCAATACGTGCATCGGAACGTGCTTGAGTTGCAGATCGATGTTATGAAGGCTATTATCACTTGTAAGTATTTTATTTTATTTTATAGTGGTGCAATTTTCTTTTCACCACACCACCACGAAAAAGATCGTTTGCTTGCCAGAATTCAGTGAGTAAAAACCCGTTTTTACTCACTAGTGAGGCAAAGTGATTCAAATTTCGAAACACAAAATCCTTCCAATGAATAGGCGCTAAAAAAAACAAAGCAGCCACCATGTAGGTTAGTAATAAACATTGACATCAATTTTATTAAATAACTACTAACTATATGTTTTAATTATTTTAAATTATATAAATACACGCTTATTTAGTATTTTAATGTTTTTATATTCGTGATTGACCATTAAATTAATTAAAATCAGGTACTTAATATAAGTCTCTAGTCTCTATAAATAAATGTTACGGAACGAATTTCCGAACGCACGATTTAAAAAAAAAAGTCTGTCTGTCTGTGTCAGTCATCGCGGGCAACTATAAATTCTTTTCAGTTTATGTTTAATTGTTTACTGGATCTTTTTAACAAAAAAATTGTGAATCCAGTGATGAAGAAATTTGTGGAACTCCAAAAGAGTTGCGACAACTTGTTTCGAACACAGAAGTTTGCTTTTTACTAGAAAAATTACGTGAAAAGTATTTCAAAGGGTACGACATATTTAATTAGTGGCGACTTACAAAAGGCCCTAAAACGTATTCTGAATTGGTATTACTGTCGTATTTCATGGAATTATTCCAGGTTAAGCAATCGAGTACGAGTTTATTTAAATCTTAATATTTTCTCACTGGGAGAGGTGAAAAGTTTTGTATGTAACGCGTGAGAAAAATTTAATTTCCAGTTCGTGACCTCCTAAAATCTTTCGCTTGCGAAGTAGTCTTTATTAGAATCACTCGCTACGCTCGTGATTCAATTGAAGACTACTTCGCAAGCTCAAGATTTAAAATTGGCACTCACAACAGAAATATAAACTTTTTCTCACTTGTACCATAAATAACTAACGTTCACCTCACAATATACTATCTGCATACCATTACTCACACGTTTCTATAAAGCGTCTTCACCAACCAAAAGTCTGACTCCTGACTTTTATTAAATATTTAATTTAAAAACTAATCATGGCATGGACTGTAGCGTTAAGACCAGAGTGGACGCAATTAGGCCTTGGACACTAAAAGAAATAGGGATGCCGAAGGCGTCCTTTAACCCTTGGCACCTGGTCTGCTTGCTCGGTTCGCCTCGGTTTGGCCAGCTGTGCTTTTTGCTAGTTTAAGTGGGATTGAAAATATATTTAAGTCAAAAATAACACTTTTAATTCAAGTTGAATATTAACATAAACTTTCCAGGCAAAGACGACGACAACAAGACTTTAGTGAACAACAAGCTGCGCCTCATCCAGCTGGTGGGCGAGGGCCGCGCCCGGCGCGCGCTGGCGGCCTGGCCGGCCCGCGCGGCGCTGCTGCTGCGCGCGCGCGACCACGCCGCGTCGCTGCTCAGCGGCAAGCCAGCGAAGCACCACGAGATCTCCCGCCATCGCCCCGTCAAGGATACTGGTCACTATCCCAACTAATACTCTGTCTGTCTGTCTGTCTGTCTGTCTGTCTGTCTGTCTGTCTGTTACGCTTTCCCGCTTAAACCTCGCGACCGATTTTGATGAAATTTGGTACAGACAATCTTTAGACCCTGAGACAGAACATAGGCTACTTTTTTTTTTTAAAAAGGGATGAAGGGGGTTGAAATAGAGGTTGAAAGTTTGTATGGGATTTCTTAATTTTAAAAGATAACACCATGAAACTTTATATTTAAGTACTTGATAAGAAATCATTCGCTTTTGAAGTTTAAGTTCCTTTTAACGAATGCTCTGCATCGCCACCGCTGCCGACGGTCGTAGTCGCGTACATTCGCCGAAGTGTGGCGGCATCTGCGGCAGGCATCGTTGTCGGACGCATGCGATTAGACAAATTTGCGCTATAGAGAATTACATTTTTCGATCCAGTAAAATTATTTTATTGTTTCGTATAACTTTTTGTGTTTTTTTTATTAATTAGGTCCTAATACTTGATACTTGATATTTCTTTTAGTTTATAGTTGTAAAAAAAATCCGATTTGCTTTTATTTCCCTAATAGGGTATTTTTAATCTTTAAATAGGTCGTAGTAGGTAATAATATATACTATAAAATACAAACTTAACTTTGCGGTTTGCTCCCGAACCGCAAAGTTAAGTTTGTCGTAGGTTATAAATGACCTATGACAAACTTATATTTGCGGTTCGACTTATAAAGATAAACTGTATAGATTTTAATTTTAAAGTATTGGTATAGGTAGTATATTTGATATTGTACGTAGTGACCGTAGGTTATTTTATATATATTATTATTTAGGTAGGTAGGAATTTTTTCTGTTATTGAGTTTTTTTATTGATGTACCTACCACACAGATGAAATCGCGGGAGATAGTTTGTTTGTTTGAAAGCGCTAAGTTTAAAAACAACTGGGTGAATTTTGATATTTAACATTACGCTAAACTCTACGGGCTGTCTCGGATGCACGTGTCGCAATTTCTATTATTTCGAAATTTGAAGTAGTTTCGAAGTAGGTATCTACTTCATGAGTACATGAGTTGTTCCTATTTGTCTGTTTTGATTTGTTTGAATATTATTTTTCTTGAGTTTTTGTCGTATATTTGTTTTGGTCGGTTTGGTAATAGATAGGTAAGTAAGTGCATGAGTTGTACCTACTATTGTTAAATTGACATTGTTACCTTTAGCATTTTTTGTTCATAAAACGACATCCACGCGGACGAAGTCGCGGGTAACAGCTAGTTTATTTATACAACGGCTTAGTATGTAGCGAATTAAGAAAGCCGGTCAACCACTCAAAGCCAGTCTGAAATGCTAGATGAGCTCGTCTACCATAGTCGATATGACGTCATCTTCGACGCCATATTGTTGTTACGACGATCGGCGTCGCAGGTGAAATTATTGATAGTGCTTTTATCAAAAATCACTTGTACAAAACTTTAAAAAAATATTTTGCATGGTTATAATAACAAAAATTAAATTAGTCTGCTTGGTCACTTACCTACATTTTCTCTTCACTACAGGTATAGCAGCACTACCATCTGGTGAGCGTCTCTCACCCCTGGACACTTTTCTGGACCTCCTGACAGCAAAGGCGAGCCTCAACGAGCTGGACTTCAACCTCATCATTGAGGCGACGCTTGCCTCCGTGCAGCAAGATGCGGGCGCTTAGATCATTGTACTTATAGGACAGCAAATAGTTTGGAGCTGCATTTTACGGTCTTCTAACTTGAATAGGTTTCTATGTAACTTATCAGAAAAAAATATTGCCTGACGGTGCTAAATCCCTAAGTTTATAATACCTGCTTTGTTGGTCTATTGGTAAGGTGGTATGGTAAGGTGGTATGGTAAGCGTATGACGCATACGCTTACCATACCACCTTACCGCGAGGTCTCAGGTTTGATTCCCGGGTCGGGCAAAGTGTTATTTGTGAACTTTCCATCAGAAAATTTTCAATAGAAGCACGAAATTGGAATTTTGCCCGATGGACGGCGATAGGCTCACCCTCTATCCCACGGGACCTAAATATAACAGGTGAAATGTGGGTGTTGTACACCTCTGCCACTCTGGGTAATTGGGATTAAGAAAAGGTAAAAAAGCTATGAGATTTATGCCTGCTAAGAAAAAAGTGACAAAGAGAGCAAAGATTGACATTCCAGCCGACTTTTAAAAACGGAAAGCTAGAGACAAAACACTCTAGAATCTAGATGTCCTCCTATAACGTTGTTTTCGCTCTATGGTTCTGTATCAGTCTCAAAATAATGACGTATAATTTTGTCGTTCTTGTGAGACACATACCTCGGCAATAACGCGGGACAACCTGCTATTTTTCAGGTTTACACAGCACATAGTCGGCTCCAGACTAATTGCGCACTCTTTAATCGGTGTTAGCGTGTGTACCAAAGAGGTTAGGTTTAGTACATAATTAGTTTATTTTCTCAAAGTAGTAGGTACCTGATGTGGTAACAGTATTTTACAATATATGTTGTTATTTTGTTTTAGCTTGTTAAATTGTAAGTAGCGTTGATAGACAACCAGATCAGGCTAAATGCATTCATCTGGGGTTCTTAATTGCTGGTCATTGGGTCGACTTTTCATTCCAGAAGAGCAGAAATAACAAGAGCGAAAAAGATTTTACCGCGTTTTTGACATATTTTGTAAAGGGAAAAACGCGACTAAATCTTTCTTGCGCTCGTTTTGCTAGTTCCATTGGTACTGAATTCGTGTGCATGGTGAACATGACCATTTATATGAAATTGTTGGAGTTATTTATTGTAAGGGGGTAGTACTTTCCATAGCATTGTAGAGACAAGGATATTTAA
Source organism: Hypena proboscidalis (assembly GCA_905147285.1). Classification (NCBI taxonomy): domain Eukaryota; kingdom Metazoa; phylum Arthropoda; class Insecta; order Lepidoptera; family Erebidae; genus Hypena; species Hypena proboscidalis. The sequence continues at coordinate 2,375,395 of LR990127.1, forward strand.
TAATTTATTAATCATATTTAATGTATTCAAATTGTAGTTAATATTGATAAAGTACATACGCAAGTAGAATGTAGAGTTTTGAACATTGTAAATAAGGGTTTTTTGAAATTACGTCCACTAGGCGGCATCACTGAGAATTCAGGTCCAGAAACCTGTCAAAAAATATAAAAAACTACTGAGGTGACAAGGGACACCCGGATGGAACGAAGTTCCTTTCGATTAATTAGTAAAGAAATTTTTATTTTTCTAAGTTATAAAAAAAATCTTAATGTGGTTCACCGAATACTCACTCTGTGTGTCTGATGATGTAGCACCGTAGCTGTAACGTAGCATGTAATTACTACGCCGCTACGAGAATTGCTACGAAATGTGTCGTTACAACTTTTCGTCCCAATTTTTTCCGTCTAGCCCCCAACGTGCGATAAGGAACTTCGTTCCAAAAGTTTCATGCATGCATGTTGTTCTTATTATTGGTGCTGAGGCCTCTTGCCTAATTGGCGTAAATTTTCATTAAAACCTGACATGCAAAGCAAGTAGGAGGTGAGAATACCTCTTTGATCTTGTTACATTTAACTTATGTGTTTAATTTCTTGTACAACTAGTTATAAGTTTATTAATTACCAAAGCACAAATACCAAAGTAATTGGCTATTTGACTTGATATTATTATGATGTGCAATTCTTTAGTGCAATATTTAAAAAAAATTATGAAAAATATGTTGTGTATCATTTTATTTCCCATTTAATTAAGGTACATAAATTAATTGTAGAATGGATTGTATGTGACCCAGTGAGCTCTCTTTTGGCTTTGATCACTTTTGTGTGATGTAAACAGTGATTTGTACACTTCACTTGTCTGTGGGTCTTTCGCAACACTGTAGTCTTTTTTAGTCTTTTTGTATGAAGGATCTTGGGCCAATTCTGTTGGGTGTACCCTCTTTGATGACCCAAAGTGTCCTCTAGCTTGCCTATTTGGGTTGAACTTGGGTAAAGATAGAGGTATAGTCTCAATTTCTTTTTTCACTGCATTACTTGGCCCAGCCTCTGGTTCCTCTTTAACTTCATTTTCATTTTTAATCTGTGTTTCTGGCACAACCTCTGTGGATGAAGAAGTTGATGGTGTTGCTGGTTCAGCTTTAATTGATACCTTTTCAGTTTTGTCTGCCTTTGATTTCTTGCTGCTTTTTCTGTTAGCAACTCGAACAGCCATCTTTTCTTTGAGTTTCTCAATGTCCTCTTCTGTACCATTGAGGATCACAATGTCAATATCTGTGAATGGTTGTTGGCACTGTTGACAAACAGGAAACAATCATGAATTAATACTTAATAAATCTAATAGGATAACTCTGTATTACATATTCCAATGTATGTTACATTGGAATATGTAATACAGAGTTGTCTCACATTGGTTAAGTATATAACACCATTACAGTAATTTAGTATCAAGTGTGGTCATAAAGACAGTGAGATTGTTTCTCATGTCAATGGAAAATGAAAAAAAATTAATTTGAATCTTCTTACCATGTGACAGAGATTCTGTTTGACTTCCTTGAGAGCCCTCTCGGCAAGCAAACAGCCACAGCTCCACAGGAACACAAAGCGGAACTTGCCAGACATCTCCAAACCACTAATGGGACAGATGTAGGGAGCATGACCTTCTCCCACTGCTCCATCTGTGTGCTCTGTTGCTTTATATGCTGGGTTCTTGACAAGATTGAGATCTTTCAGATCCTGTTATCAATAAAATATTATTTGATTTCTGATTAATAATTGACCTGATTTATTCAGGCTTTAGATTTACTTTCATAACCGTTTACAATAACAGAAAATATTTAAGTGTTTCTCCAAAATAATTCTGGCCATGACCATGAAAATGGTACAAAAAGAATCAACCTTAAAAATTGTTACAAATTAAAAAATTAAATTAATTGGTATAGAAAGTTTCATTTATAACTTTATTTGTACATTTATCCAAGGAAAGACCACTAGGCCTTCTTACCTTAAGATTCTTGATGTGGTTGATAGATTCAGCTTTAGTTTCTTTGTCAAGTAATGCCTCGATTACTGAGCTCTTGCTGTACAGCCTGCCCAATCCACATGCGACCACGGGCTCTTGCAATGGCTGCTGAGACAACGCACAGTTGCGCCACTTAAACGATCGTTCAGCGTCTTTATCTTTCTAAGAAAAATAGAAATTAAGTATGAAATGAATACAATTTTACAACCAATAGAATTTTGTTATCAACATGTCGTACCTGTTCTGGTTTCTTCTTCAAACGCACAAGTTCATCGCGCCGAGGAATAGTACCACCATCGCAACCCATTGTGAATTATTTTATTTTATTTATTTATTCTAATAATATTTACGTAAATTCACAAATTTTCTTGATGACACACAAAATGATATCCAAGCTAGCAAACTGTCAGCGTCATTAATTGTCAATGTCAAAATCTTTGTCCGGATATGCCATAGAGAAAGCCGAATATAGAAAAACCGGTCTAAGCTTTATGCCAAATGTCATTTACTTACGACAACAGCCGTCAGCCAAAGATATCATCAGCTGTTAAGTTCGTAATATCAACACATGGGTGATGAATTTCTAATTTCGGTTATTTGAAGCCCAATTATAAATTAGAGTGTTCTTTGGATCTAAATTATAGCGGTGCATGAAGTATAGACTTGATGCTTGATGTTAAGATGGATAGGGTGCCTGAAAATGGGTCAGATTTTGAAGATAACCTTTCCGATGCTAGTAACAATTCAGATGCCGGTAAAAAGGTAAATAAAAAGAAAACGAGGAAACGGGGCATCATATTCTTGTCCAAAATTCCTCCTTACATGAATGTGGCTAAGATACGAGAAATATTTAGCGAATTTGGCGACGTTGGAAGGATATATTTGCAACCTACAGCAAGTAAGTTTTGAGGTTATGTTTTAGTTCCCTAATCTGATGTAGCTATATAAATGAATTAAAGCCGCAGAAGTAAATACCTATTATTGCAGAAGTTAAAATTCACTCAGTGAATCAAATAAGACCAATGATATTTTAAATATTACCTTGTTGTTCTCCTGCTACAATCCATTTAAATAAGTTTTCTATTTATTTGTTTAGATTAGATAGGCAATTAGACATTGTACAAGTTCACTTATTTTATAATTATGTTGCTTTGCAGAGCCTGGCGAGAAGCGGAAAAGAGTTCCAGAGCAATTCTCAGAAGGTTGGGTAGAGTTCCAAAAGAAAAAATTGGCAAAAGCAGTTGCAGCTAATCTGAACAACACCAAAATAGGCACACGGAAGCGATCAAGATACTATGATATGATTTGGAATATTAAATACATTCCTAGGTTCAAATGGATTCATTTAAGTGAAAGACTTGCCTATGAGAGAGCTGCAATGAAGCAGAGACTCCGAGCTGAAATATCACAGGCTAAAAAGGAAGCACACTACTTACAAACTAATGTTGAAAAAAGTAAAAAAATTAAGAAAAGGAAAGCTGTAGAATCTGCGGAATGAATAAAATTATGTGTTTAAATATTATATCCTATAACTTTATTTTTCATCAGAGCATTGAAATAATAATTCAATCATAGATGTATCTTCTTCCATATTTTATTATTGACTATAATCAACTCGACCGCTAATGATCGCCTCCACCCGCATCCTCTGCTTTGATGTGAGAGGATCTGGTGTCAGCTTTTGTATGTACCGCCGTGGGGGTATGGTAGTCGACAGGATGCCTTGAGAGAATTCCCGATGAACCCGGACGCCATCCAGAGCATTTGACTGCAGTTTCTCGAAACTATGAAGCTCTCTCATGAATTGCTTACGTTGAGCTACCTTAGCCCAGTGGTAGCGGTGACGACATACTACGCGGCTGAAATAAGAATTTATAAAATTCTGTAAATTCATTATTGATTTCAGATTATGCATTTAGGCAATCCCATATTCCAAATACTAATTAGTAATAATATAATGATTAGGAAACCACTTAATTAGTACTTACACTGAATCAGTTCAGGTGAAACCCTAATATATTATATTTATATATTTTCTGGGTACAGTAGTCTTGTCAATAAAATTTGAGTATGTCTACATGAGTAAGAAATCAATAAAACATGTACTCACTAAGCTAAGCCTAGCCTGGAGTAGGCTGGATAAATGCTAACATCAGATCTTTCCAACTCTGGGAATCCAGGATAAATAGGTATTTTCTTCTTTTTAGGTGCCTCTTCTGGTGGTGGTTCAACTGCTGCCATTTTTACAAATCTCTAATATGAACCAATATCTACTAAAAATGGTTAATTAATTTAGGACTAATACTGCTATGGCATTGTTGCTTTGGTAACGAAAACTATTTGATTGATCAATAGTGTTGACATATTTATGTTATTGATAAAATATGTACATAAATTATTGCCAGAATGTGTGCCAATCTTTACAACAATACAATTTATTTTTTTCTTTGGACAACTCAAAACTTTTGGATAAGTAAATCATTATGTAAATTATTTGTGTTGATATGAATTTGAATTTATCATTGCAGATATGGATGTTATCATCAATCATATGATTTACTGCATGAAATAATTTTGGAATTCAATTATTATAATGTACTCAACTAGAATTTAAATGAGTAAATAAACCAATTTATTAGTTTTTTAATTATCTTCTTTAATAGATTTTCATTCTCTTATAAGACCTAACACTATGTTATAGATAGACTTTTTGCAGAACACCTCTTTTCCAATCTACAAATCAATAAAAGATTTTTGGATAAATTAATAACAGTTTATTGATACAGCAGTTAATATTAATTCTACTCCGTGGCCATGTGCAACATCTGTTGTACCCAGTATTGCTTGGATGTGGAACATTTTTACTATAGTTATTTACACAGTTTCCGTAGTTCAAGAGGAGGCGGTGATCGCTGCGATCCTGCTCTTGCACACACAGTCATTGAATTGATTCACTAGCACTGAACACTCAAGAGGTTTGCTGGGGTTTGTACTGTAGCATTGTAGTACCTGCAAAATTAAATGGATACTTTTACTAATGTAAAACTTATGCAAGCTGCTTTTAGTGAGTTTGTCTTTTTAGTACAATTGATAAGGATGCTTATTCAGTATACTGTCATGTAAACACATTAAGTTCCCTTACTTATTATATATAGATATAGAATTTTACACTAGCAGCTATTTATTTTTTGAAGAAATGGTCAAGTGGGTTATTGAAATTGGGTGCATTTATCACACTTGGAGTTTGTTCCACTACTACTACACAATTCGGCAAGAAATTTCCCAAAGGATATCCTTTGTGTGATTCTGTACTTGTGTTTGATCTCGTTAAGACTACATATTCTGTATCCCAGGAACATTGTATGGCTAACAGATTACACTGGCCATGGGCGCAAGCAAACTGACTTGATTTGCTTGCGACCATGGCCAGTGTGGTGAAACATCAACCCTAAAAGGTAAATAATGCATGATCGCGTTAATTCCCGTTAGATTTTATTTAATCATGCAACATGTAAATTTAAAAGTTAACACAGAGTATCTTGTATGTTTCAATAAGACTTCCTCTATGTCTGCGAAACTCTAGTGTTGTAGGTTAAGGTATTGAAGACATTCTTCGTAGGGTATTGTTTTTTAATAATGCAACCATCATAATTGCGCGTCTTTGTACTTTTTTCAAGAGAGCAATGTCTTTTTTTAATACTGTGATTCAATTTTTTGAGAATTTCGTGATGCTGACATATTTATGCTATAAGAAAGATAAACCTTTTTGTTTTATCTCAACTAGAAAAGCTGAATTAATGTTGTGTGTGTGTGAATGTTTTTCTTAAAACTGTAAAATGTGCTTTACTTCATTTATAAATAGTGCGGTAGTACATCACAAAAAACATTTTACACCAGAATATAATTTAAATCATGGTAAAATCTGTTCTGCATGCATGTGTAGCCGTTGCTATTCACTGGGCACTATTCCAGATGCCAAGATGTTATTCATAATATATTTTTGTGCTTTTCTTTTGAATGCAGACAAATTCAGTGTTGAGCTAAATTACTTTACAATACATAATTTGATAAAGAGAATCATTATATTTCATAGATTTAGAAGTAGAATTAACTAACAACATTAATGGCTCATGGAGTCACATATATATGCGTGAAACTTTATGAAAAATTGCATTTGTTACTTGCTGTAGCTAAAGCATTTCGTAGGTGTTCAATTTTTAAATTGGTTTGTTTTTGGAACATAAACTAAATCTTTCCTCTTTATAAATGTAGCACTGAAAATATAATTTGAATTTGAAAATATTAGTCCACATAAGTGACTGACATGGCATGATAGACAAGCATTTAAAAAGAAAAGGGAATTTTTATTACACAGTTATATCAATCACCAATATAACAATGGGATTTGTTTATGTTGATGCACCTCACAATATTGTTGTTTTATATATGAAATAGGATTCATTTACTCTTTCAGTATTAATTCTAGACATAATTTACCTTGGCCTTTTCTTCTTGACATGGTGGTAGTTTAGTAGCAACTTTATCTTTCTGCACCATGTCAAAGAGGTTGTTTGCCTCTTTCAATGTCTTTTGATATTCCAAATGCATTCCGCTGTTTATTTTATCGTGTGCTCTCTTCAGTGATTCAATTCGTTGAGCCCAGTATGCTTCCTCTGCTGCGTGTTCGTGTTTCCGTTGGTTATCGTAAAAGGAAGGTGGAGGAGGGATGTATTGCGGAGCTGGCTGTGACCTTGACTGCTCAGCTGGCTGGAATTGTTCGAATGCAAGGATTATACATTGATTGATGATTGATTAAAAAAAATAATTGTTTGTTTTTGTAAGAAGCCTCATCATCAGATGTTTTCTTAGCGTCGGTTTTGTGTAAGAATAATATGAGTAGAATTTGTAAGGAATAAAATAAAATCAATAATAGTCATATTCACTTCAGTAAGAAGTTTGGCACTTGTAGTTGAATGACCAATCACAAGGGTAGTTGGACGCTAGGTGCAGGTTTCAACACTTACAGTAACTAGTTCAGTTCGGTATAAATAATGTTGACATCAATTTTAAAGCACTGGCACAGCTTACCTAACCTACAACTGCAATACGTCTAGTATTGATTTTCATGACACAACACGCCCATGAACTTGACCTAATAATTATAAACACACTTTTATCAAAATTTAAGATTTTCTTTTATCATAACACCAGTTTATTGTCTTAACAACTGATGACATTGATCTAAATTATGTAATGTAACATCATATTTACTTTGCCGTTAAGCTGCAATTGTATCCGGTCTAACGCCTCTTGCGACACTTGGATAGCATTATCATTGTCAACAGTTACTTTCCGAGTGCTTTGAGAACCTCCCATGTTTATAAAAATGTTCTATCCAAGTAATTTTATCGGCTATCACATCAAAAGGACATATTTTGACAGTTCTGCCATTCCATTTACCAAAGACAACCAAGTTTCAAAAGTCATGTAATGTCATAAATATTTTTGCTCTAGCGTCTATGGTCTTAGAGTTGCACTGAGTATTTCGGCAGTAGCTGAAAACCGATATATTCCGTAACAAATTAGTTATATTCAAATACAAATGTTGTCATATTTAGAGATATATTTGTTTTTGGCACACAATAGTTTAAAAGTGAACAGCTGCCTTGCCACAATTTTACGTAGTAAACCTTAGTAAACTATAGCAGATGATAACAGTACAGGCAAATTACAACAGATGGCGTTACTTGTCTTAATTTTTTCCTGGCCGTAAATTCAGGGTGGCGGTCGTCAGCCGGGCGGGCACCCTTCAGGCCCTCTCTCCTCTGCCAAAAAGCGCAGTAGCTTGTTGGAACAACTTTTTTCCTTCACCCCTTCTGAGTCCTGTGTCTTTTATGGGATGCGGAAGGTCCTTCAAACTGCCTGAAGAACCTGTTCATATTTATCTGATTCAGACTAGAAGCGATCCACAAAATACCTAATTAGGAAAGAGCTAGCAAAGTTACTTTCTACCAAACTTATCACGTGCAAAGAGCCGTAATGTTAAAATGATTCATGTACATGGCATGTGAAAACAAATAAAAACAAGTAAAAAACGTATAGCAACATAGTAATTAAGCTCAAAGCTGGGCACGGTGTAAATTTTGGCAGCGGGGCGTGGTGCGGGGAGCGGGGTGTACAAAAAGTGACCACAATGGCCGACCGGTCCGGCCGGTCGCAGCTATCATCTTGAAGCGGACTTTCTTCATCTGATCGGAGCGCGATACGGCTGGCCGTAGTATACTTTATCCCACCAAAAACTTATTTTATATAAAATGTTGCCTAAGCCTGTTATGGCCTACAGTGTCAAAAAGTTATCAGATCTCAAGACTAAGTTTATAACTTTACAAACTCTACACATTAGTCATAATATGTGGCAGGCATGGCCGTTTTGTTACTGAAAGAACTGTCTACTATTTATCAAAAGAGTACTTCATATATTTTGACAAATATGTAGAGAAGAGAAATGTAGAGAGAGACAAGCCCTAACTACACAAACACTACGGGCAACGGCAAGGTTGATATTGTTATAAGTTGTTACGAAAATGGCTGAAGGCCTGGATAATACAATATGCTATTTTATATAATATTAGGGTTGAAAAATTAAGAATTCAGCAGGATTTTAACCTGCATCCCCTGGGTAAACGCCCCAAGAGCTTTGCCAGTTCAGCCATGGATTTGCATGCTGTGAGAGTCGAAATTTCTGAACCATTTGGGCCGGCTTTGTATGTAAATACCTAGTCTACTTTACTTGATTTCAATATTGTATAAATAAAATACAAACAGGCAAAGCAAATTAGCAAAGCCATATTAATTTGTTTTAAAAATATTACCCATATTCTTTACCAACTCAATCAAACTGTCACTTGGGCGAAGCTGCGGGCGGAATCTAGTAAAATAATAAAAGTTACTGTTAGCCGGATCGCGCCGAGCGACTCGCGCGCCGCTCCACTCGCTCCATCGAATACGTTTATACGTAAGCCTAACGATGGACCGATATCACTACATCTCATATAGTCAGTGATCTTATTGTTAACACTAATATAAGTATGCTAGTGAGAATTTCGTTACGGCAAATTTCCTAATAACACTTTTACTTAATCGAATCAAACCCAACGAGGCAAAATGTAAAAATTCCTTGTTGATAATAAGGTGTCGTCGCTAACGTCGAAGTAAAACAATCTGAATGGAAGAAAAACTTCCCAAAGTAATATGCATACTTCAAAGACTTTCCATTTGTCTGAAAAATTTATCGCCGTTTGTCCAGTTAGGTAGACTAAATCTACTCTCCAGTTAGGTAGACTAACCTCAAAAAGGGCATAAGAATCCAAAGAGTAGTTCTTCTACCAAGCAACGGGACATTTAGGTACAGTAATGTAGTTAAATTTACCTTTCACATAACAATAAATCACATAGACATTTTCAAACTCGGTTCAGTTTGTAGTGACTTATCCTTTAAAGATTAACACTTACAAAGGACCGTGGGAAGGCTTCAGAGGCAAGGCCCGCGGCTAAGCCTTTGTCCTTAATTAGATTAAGACTTAGTCAAATATCAAGTTGTTTTAATCTATTTGCTTTGCCCGATTTATGTGCGTGCAGTGACTTCGTCTTTCAGATTATTTATTTATTTCTAGCATTTTGTTAAGTCCAATTTAACGAAATTAATTAGATGGTTTCAAATTTTCCAAGGTGACAGTTTGTGAGGATGTGTGGTTTTTTTATTACAATTTTCCGTAAAAATAATTTAAATACTTTGCATGCAATTTTGGACACCGATTAACAAGCGCGCGAGCTTTAGAAAATAGTGGGTTATGCGTCGCCCCGGATAGAATTTAGTTGTATTTTTATACGAATATGAAACATTAATTGTTCTATATTTATCATAGTGAACAAATTGTGTCCATTGTGGAGGGTGGCGCATAATTCACCTTTACTTATAAATAGATATTACTAAAGATTTGGCTGATTCTTTTATTTTTATGTCTGTATTGACTCAAGAAATTATATGATTGAATGTAGTTCCACGGCACCCACTAGTAATATTTCGTCGTAAACACGCACGTACTTCAGTTCACAGGGCACGGCTATAAATTGCAATTACGCCGTGTCAGGCTGTCGTATAGTCAACCTCGCGGCCCTTATTATCCACGCAATTATGAATTAAGGACCGCGAGTGAGATGAGAGCAAACTGGAAATCTAGCGGGACTGTGATGCTAAGAATATACTATGTAGGTTAGGTTAGACTTGTTCTTTGTTTTTGTACCGTAGTGCTTCATTGGGAATGCAGGTTTTTACGAAACTTAGTAATATGACTAAGGCCTAACAGCGTAAATGCAAAACCTACTGCGAAAAGTATCAAGTCAGGTAATTAATCGCAATGTTCAAGTTACATGCATTAGTGATAGCACGGTATTCTTCTAAGATAATAGAATACAAATACCACATTCCGAAAAGTCGCAAATCGCAAGTAATGTTTAAGTACATCAAACCCTAAATGTTCTACCATTATTTTTTGGCGATAAACTTTTAATCCTCAAGTCATTTATAGTTACCAAGACGAATACAATTTAAATGAAAACCTGCCCTGGGATAAAGGGTTTTAAAATAGGCATATGAAAAAGACGCGGCCATTTGCAAAAGGATTTCTATTTCTAGACCTGACGCATTATATCTAGTCATATCTGTTATATCTTTAATAAGGCGATTGTAAGCTATTTTTAGTCCACCCCTATTTATAGTCTCTGTAAGTCTATCAATGAGTCTGTAAGCCTTTTATCAGTTGATTACTATCGGTGTAAGGCCAAAATTAAATAAAAGTTATGTTATTTTTAAGCTCGTCTAAAGAAACTTGGGAGTTGGGGCATACATTGTGAGGGCTCTGAGGATATAGCTAGCTTTACCAGTATAATACATGTGTAAATGCAAAATATTATGTAGGACTTAAGGCCAGTTTTAGAAGTTCCGGATACATCATACACGACTCATAAAAATAACCTGGTTGAAATTAAAAATTACACTTCAAAAAGACAACTGTCACTTTCATTTATTGTTTTTAATGTTTATCCGACCATTAAGGTTTATCTTTATTTATGTGAAAGTATGTATGTATGTGTAAAAATATTTAAATGTGTACTGTTCTGATAGTTAACATATTGTGCTAATTTTATCTTTACTAGAACGCAATTGAAAAATCCCGTGGCGTCGTCTATTTTACGTGCGTCAAAGGGCCATTGGATTAAAGAATTTACAGATACATGATTTAGAAATGCTCACATCTGCACGATACATCAAAAGTTAAATGATAAAGCTAATTTGACGGGGAATTCTTTGTGCGTTCGATCGCCCTCCCTACAATCGATTCTTTGTTACATATTTATGTTATTATGAGGAGCCTTGACGTCTAATAACAATCGATTTTCTACCTGCACGACTTTGCCCTGTCAGTGGTCGCATCTTCTCACCCTGATTCCAAAGAGGATTTACCAAAATACATTTCTACATCCATTCAATATCATACTTTAGTTGCATAAATTTGAAGTCCAATTTCGGTTGGGTCGAAAAGGCCATTTGTACAAAAATAACGAGTCATTCAAATCACCGAAGGGTTTGCTTTTAGACACAGGTGCTGGCCGAATAAAAAAGAAAAGGATCTCGAACGAGGTCCCAATCGAGGCAATTAATGGATTACGTATAAAATGAGACACGTAAATGGTACCATAAAGATTGTAACGTCTTTGGCACCGGGCACTGGGCACCGGGCACCAAGGTCGGGAACTTTTATTATTAATGTTTTATTTTGCCCTGTGGTTTCTCGGCTCTAAACTACAACCTTTTGTACGACCTCCTTTCAACAATGACTGGGTTTTGGTTTAAATTGAGAATGTGGAGTTGGTTTCTTGCTAAGTCGTCGACTGATTAAACTTGACATCCTTACTTTCACAAAAAATGCATATATACGTATCTAGAAATGTCACAAACGAGCTTAACCTCGTCCACTTGGTAACACACCAATGCAATTTAACAGCCAATCACTTATTTGAACATAATTCTTATTATTCTATCTGTACCCGTAATTTTAGATCTTAACACGTAACTTTAGAACCTAAACATGAAGCAAAAACAACTAAAGGTGAATACACTTTTAAGATTTTAAATAGGTAGAGTTCAAGAAGATGAATGAGTTTAATTAAGTAAGAGAAACATTGTGAGTATTTATCTTAAAGTGGTTTAAGCAAATATTACCTACATTATTCATTCTGAATAAATCAGCCCAATGATAAGTGGCCAGTTTTTGTATAAACGTACCGGTTAGATTTATTTGATTGTACAATAAACTTACCTCCGTACGAGAGGAACTTTTTAGTACGAAACACGCAGACAATATGTTTCAACTGTAATGTAGATGCGATGCTGGCTAGTTAAAGGACTATGTTGCATTAAGTAAATGCTGCTTTTGTCCGAGTTGTAGAAATTTTAAAGATTGTAACAATTTGCATATTCTGATTATAGATTCTGATACAATACAACTTTCAGAGTTCTGATAGTGACGTTAGTGAGTTATTGGTTTGATAAGTGTGTGCGTCGTCCCGTGGGTAGCTGTACAATTTATGGCCAGCAGAGCTTTACACCGTCTCCATTCATTTATCAAGACTCGCTACTGGTGAGTTAGGGACCGACCATATACGGGGTGATACTTTGAGAATCTTTCAAGTAAGGACAGTTGCCCATTGTCCATGTTACAATTTCCGCATTAAATTGAGTGCAGATACTGGATTTAAACTGATGTTCTGACTCTTCTTATGTCTGTACATCTTCCCGTGAGTAGCTACACAATTGATGGCCACAAGAGGTTTCAACCGTCGTCGTCGAGTCGTTATTCATTTATAAAGACTCATTAGAGACGTTAGGTAGCGACCATATCCGGGGTAATACTTACAGTAATTAAATTTTAACGAATGATATTTTAAATAAAATGAAATTGTCATTCTAGTATTCTAGAAAATCCATGCGCCATATTTAGTTTTTTTTAATCGATATAGACTTGATCATAGATGTACTATAATGTACAGTGCAATATATACTTTAAATCGAGGGTGATGAAGCTTTTACGTGACCTTACCCATCTCACTGTACACTACCCTGGACAGACAAAAAGCTATCCACAAAACAAAATAGCCACAAATGCAAATTCAGCAAATACTCGTACGTATTATATGGCAGACTCCTCGCAGTGTTACTTGCAACGAGCGGCAGATAGTTTTCTCTTGCGGCCACGATTTATGTCGCTCTTATCGTTCGCTGGACACCCACTTTAATTTGTTTCACACTAATTGATCCAGCAGCTTTTCTTATCAAGGTCTTAAGGGACTTTCGTTGGGTTTGAGATGACTTTCAACGGAGTAAAGGGCGTAGAGCTTTATTAAATGGCTTAACAGCAGAACCGAGTAATTTGTCATCTATAGCCGAGATTTTAGGTACCTAGGTATGAATTTACTCTAGAACCGTATCGTATTAGGTACTATGGGAGACGTCTGTTATGTTGAGTCTTCTGATATAGTTATATATTTAAGCTAAGGTAGTTTAGTTGTTATTGAGTTGCTGTTGATAATGAATGATTCGATTCACATGACAATATCTCCTTCTAGGTTTACTTTAAACGACGTTTCAAAGAGCTTTGTGGAGTATTAGAAAATAAATATTTTATTTATTTTTCATACTATAAAACTAACACAACACGTCATCATTTAAAAAAAAATATATAAAATAACACTTACATTTCCATAGAGCAAGCACCCATTATGCTTGGCCCTAACTGAGTACAGTACAATATCACAAACAGAAGGCAATGTTAATAAGTTAGAAAGTAATCCAGTAATCCTGCTCCTCTTAATTACAGCGCCTTGATGTGCGGTCGCGATCACGATTACTTTGCGGTCGCACCACTTTCGCAGAAAACGTTTGTGCGACACAGTTTTCATGAGTAACCTGCAATTTAAATTATTCCTAAGAAATGTAGATTTTTGAGGAAAATAACGATACTTAATTTTGAAGTGTTGCAATATCTTTGTTTCTGTACGTAATATTTGCAATTGACCTATTTTCATTGCAATTAAAAAAGTTTTTGAAAGTCGAACAAACATAGACTAATGACCAACGAACAAAATGTATAATTTCTTAAATTATTTACTATCATTCAATTATTTATCCGTCTGACAAATTAAACGACAAGGCTAGCATATTGTTCGTTGGTCAACATGAAAACTTCTTAGAAACTGCATAAAGTCTATCTTTATGAGGTTCCTTCAGTCCATTATTCGCCAACGGAATTTGCTAGTAAAGTAAAAACGCTGCGTGGCTTCTCTCTTACCAAATAAATTGTGTGGAAAGTGTTAAAACACGAAGATGCTCAGATATGCTAAAGTAAGAGTACGAGATATATACGGGATTAAATTATGCTAGAATTTAAATGGACACCATTTAGGATTCGTTTTATAAATCGAACAATAATTACAGTTCTATTAAACTGTATTGACATTTATAATATTTTAAAGCAAATTACAGTTTTGCTATGCCTTTTTGTATTTGTTATAATATTAAAGTTAAAAATTAAGAATCCAGCAGGATTTGAACCTGCAATCCCAAGTGTTTTGCCAATTCAGCCATGTATTCGTATACAGCTAGACTCGAAATTTCTCAACTCTTTTTGTGCCAGCGTCATTTGTATTGACATTGTGAAAACTCATTCGTATATACAATAATTGTGTATCAGCTCGTATCACAAGTGTGTTATTGTATAGTAAACAACACACAAGTGCATCGTGCAAATCTCCACATTAACCAAGTAATTTTACACTATCCTTTAGTTCCAGTAATGTTACTTTTGCCACGCAAGCTCTGCTCAATTTAAATGAGATATTCGGAATAATTACAGTGTAAATGCAATTAGTGGCTGCCTGAAAGTCGAGATGTTCGCACAGTACTGGGGGCAGAGGTGTCGGTGTATGACCTAGGCTGCCTTGGTTAATAAGCGTGTAACGAATATTCCTTCTAATTATTGTGGAATATGTTGTTGTCGCTATAATTAACACGGTCTTACACATTGCAATGTTGAAGACAACACCTGTGCCGTGGACGTTTTATTACTTATACAAATTAAAACGCGAGAGAAACAAGGTGTTTAAACTCCAATTTTAAGAAATTTTCTGTTCCATTTTTCTTTGAATACCCATAATTGATTTCTGATGCATGATATCACATAGGGGTGAAGAAATAAATAATTTTTATAAACATTTTTTACTAGTCCTGCTTGTTGAACTCTTCCTTCTCCCCATAAGAAGATATCGATGTCCAGCATGTGTATACAAGGTGTCTAGGGTTACGTTACTCTTCCATAATCAATCGTAAAAATCAATAAAAACTACTTATTTATTCAACTTGCCGGTGTTTTTTTGCACCCAGTGTCTTAGAATCATGTACTGAATCTCGATGAAATTTATTTACACCCTTTATTGTTAAATGTGTGTTATTTTAAAATATATGAAGACGTCCAGCACACTTTATTTTTCGTAGTTTTCTATTACTCTATCACAACAACATACACACATTTCAAACTACAACCGTAGCCGATTGAGAATAAATAAAGCCATCAAAAATTTGGTGCAGTTAGCGTTCAAGAATATAACGAGCAAACAGTCGTAAGTGCTGTGCTAACTCGAGTCTTGAGTGAGTGACTCAGGAATTGAATCATTTCCTGTCAGTGTTTACTTACCAACATTTACTTAAACAGGACCAAGGTAAGGGAGGGATGGGAGTGTTGCCCCTCTCTATGTGAAAAAATTGTTACAAAATATGTTATGACTTTGTTTACATTTTTCGCCAAGTCGCTTGGGTCAAACTCTTGTTTCTGATTAATCTTGACTTAACTTTTGTTTTTTTTGTTCACAACGCTAGTTAGGTTGTGGGCTGAGACGAAAGGCTTTTTAAAAAGGAACAAGAGGTGTGTTCCGCTTGAAGAGCAGTGCAAGACTAACTTTATTTAATATCAAATATTATAAGCTAAGTAACCTAAACAAAGGATCATTATAATCTTAATGCTTCCTGTTATCGTAGTACCAGGAAGTTACATGTAATGTTATCTTTATTACC
Source organism: Hypena proboscidalis (assembly GCA_905147285.1). Taxonomy (NCBI): domain Eukaryota; kingdom Metazoa; phylum Arthropoda; class Insecta; order Lepidoptera; family Erebidae; genus Hypena; species Hypena proboscidalis. The sequence goes on from LR990127.1 coordinate 2,391,596, forward strand.
TAATTACAATGGAGGTTATTGTGTTATAACCTTGTTACGCTTATATAACTCCTCCCCCCTTAAGATGGAGGCGCGTCGAAGGCTGCGACTGAAGTTGGAGTGTTTCAGCTTCAGGTTGTTGCAGGACTGAAGTATGCGCCGATCTGGGTATCCACCAAAGTTTGTATACTGCCACTCCGATTGCTGTTGCGAGTATTAGGATGTATAGGACTATTGATGACCAGCTAGGTGTGTTTGAAATGAATACTGGATCCATTATGGAGTCTTTGATTTCTTCAGATTGCTGTAAGGCTTTCTTCAGGTTGTCTAGTTCTATGTTTTCCAGCTTTATTTTAATAGGTAAAGCTTTCGGTGTTTGATGTGCGCGTGGTAACGGTATTGTTTCCTTGATGTTAATGTACCGCTGATGTGTTGTTAGAGTTCGGTCCATAATTTGTACTTTGCAGTTATTGTTTGTTGTTATCAGGAAAACACCTTTGTTACGTTGGTATTGTACATCATTGCCGCAGATGGTTTTGATGACTTCTTCTTGTTTCATGATGACTATCCAGCTGTTATCTTCGATTTGCTGTATTATGTTGTCTTGAAAGGTTGCAGTTACATATGTACAATTGTGTGGCTCTTGATGTTGTATGAGTTGAGCTATACAATCAGTTGAGTGCAGTAAGGGCTGCCATTCCAGGTGCTTGCAGATGACTTCATCTTCTGCTATCTTGTTGCATGACTCGTGGGGATAAGCGAACTCATTATTGCCCAAGATAAGGTAAGGATTTTTAGGTATAAGGATTGTGTTATTATTGTTAGGGATGGAATATAGATGTAGGAGGTTATAAGGTTGTTCTGCAACTAGTGGTATATCCAATATAAAGTTAATTGTTTCATTAGTACTATAAGCTCGTACTGTAATAGCTTTTTCCCAAAGTTGTATCTTGTTTATGTTTGGGGCAAAAGCCAAGTATGCGCTGATTTCATTCTGGATGCTATTTAACTCCTCTATTAAATACGAAGGGTCGATTATGCTAGGGTGCATCTTTTCAAGATGTGCAAATGTTAGTGCGTTTTCTAGCGTGTCTAATCTATCGTAAAGCTGTTGGAGCGAAGTTTCTATGCTATAAAAGATGCTCATAGTTATGTAGTTATTTTCAAATTCTGTTTCTTGAGTTGAATATTCTTCGATAGCTTTAAATATTGTTAACTGGTTATCATTGATGTTCTTTAAATTATTTTCGTACTGTTTCATGAAATCTTGCATGATGCTAATGGTCTTTTTCTGATTGACTCTATCGCTACTGAGCGATGCTTTAATTGATTTTATTTCGTTTTCGAATTTTGTAGCGTCATTTTGATCTAAGTTTCCTGTGATGGCTTTTACTATGGTGCCTAAGCCGTTTATAAGTCCTCGTTTTTCTCTATATCCTAGTCTATAACCTATGGTGTCTAGTCCTAAATAAACTAACTTACTTTCTATCGTATCTATACGGTACTCTATTTGTTTAATAGTGGACTTGGTATCTGTTGAACTGTTTTGTTTTAATTTAAATGTATAATAGTTTCTACAAATTTCTAGGAAGATTTCTCTTAATTTAGTTGTATTGTAAATTACTGCTAGGTGATATGTATCTACTTGGTATTGGGCTTGAGCTTCCGTTAATACTAAGATCCCATTGTGGTTATCTATTGGCTGTATGACTGCTGTGGCAGCGGTGAGGTAGAGCACTGCGCAGCAGGCGATGGCGTTCCTGAAACATTTTCAGGGCGCCTTAGTAAGCGGAAGTGAACTCTTATTGATTTTGCGTTCACATGTTTGCCTACTATTTCCGCTATTTGCTCTGGGTGTATGCGAGTTATTGTATAAGGGCCTAAGTATTTGGGCTCTAGTTTATTGCTCCTGGCTGTCTTTGCTACCTGTTTATAAACTGAATCTCCTACTTTGAATTGTGCAGTTTCTTTATTTTTATTGAATCTTTCTATTATTTGTTGTTTATCGATTGTTATTTTATTATTTATTAGTTTTTGTGCATTTTCCATTATTTGCTTGTGTTTAATTACGTATTCCTGGTAGAATTCTTTAGGACAGTGTAATTCTAGTGGGTTTCTGCTATCAGTGTGTCCGTAAAGTAATTCAAATGGTGTAAAACCTGTTGAGGAGTGTATTGTATTATTGTAAGCTATTATAGCGTATTTCATTAAATATGTAGTGTCATCCTTGTCTGTTATTCTTTGTAATCTAATTATTTCTGCTAACGTTGAATGTAGTCTTTCTATTGGAGAATTTGAATTTGGATTGTATGGTGTTGTGAAGTGTATGTTTATGTCATGTAATGCACAGATTTCAGTGATTACTTCGTTATCGAATTTTGTATCGGAGTCCGTTGTGATTTTCTTGGGTACTCCTATTACTGAGAATAGACTTAACAAAGCTTCAGCGATGTGTATGCTGTTTGCAGCGTTAAGAGGTATTGCTTGTGCGTATTTTGTGAAGTTGTCAATTATAGTAAGGAAGGTTATACTTCCGGTGCTGTATAAATCCATAAACATGTGCTCCATTGGTCTATGTGGTGTATCTGTTAAGGATAGAGGTAATTTTAATGGATTGCGTTCATATTTGCTTTTGAGGCAGCTGTCGCATTTGTTAATGAATTTTTGTATAGAAGCTAACATATTAGGCCAGTGGTAATTTCTATGTATGTGTTTATATGTTTCTTGTATACCTCTATGTATGGTTTTTCCTTCGTGATATTTCCTTATTAAGTCTGTTTGTTCGGAAATATTTTCTATTAATGTTACCCTATTCATGCATCTAATTAATTTTGGTCCACGATTGCTGAATATTGATTTATATACTTCACAGAATAGTGGATAATATTCTTCGTAGTGGAAAAAACAATGGAAAATTCTATCTGCAATTGTATTTTCTTTAAGGAATTGTATTATTTGTTCTTTTGTATTGTTAATCGGAATCCATACGTCTTTTATTATAGTTTTACCTTTTGATCTATCATCTATCCTGTAAGTGTCTCCGGGTGTTTTTCTAATGTGAAATTGTTTTAATTGTCTGTCTATAGCGTCTTCTATTTCAGGGATTTTTACTATAGTCGTTTCTGTTTGGCTTTCGAGGGTCTGGTTTGTATTTGTTGGTTGACCCTGACTTTCCTGTGGATGGTTTATGATATCAGGAGTAATGGGTAAGTCTAATAGCGTTCGAATGTCTATGTTTGTCAAATCTACGTCATCGTTTGATGTACTAGGTTGATTGTTTTTGCTAACCTCATTATGGTGTATAATTTGAACTCTTGAGAGCGCGTCTGCATTTGTATTGGCTTTTCCTTTTTTATATTGTACATCGTAGTTGTATTCTGCTAATCTTAGGCGCCAGCGTGTTAGCTTTGAGTTTGGGTCTTTTATAGACATTATCCATGTAAGCGGGCGATGGTCTGTATAAATAGTAAATCGTTTACCATAAAGGTAAGGGCGAAAATATTTAATAGCCCATACGATGCTTAACAGTTCTTTTTCAATAGTCGAATATCTTTGTTCTGTTTCTGATAGTGTACGTGAAGCGTATGCTATTGGTTTATCTGAGCCTATTTGTCCCTGGGATAATACTGCGCCTATGGCTACGTCTGATGCGTCTGTAGTAAGAATGAAAGGTTTTTCAAAGTCCGGGTATTGAAGTATTGGTGCATTAATTAGTACTTCTTTGCATTTTTCGAATGCTTGAGTGTATTCTGGTGTAAACAGTATTTTGCTACCCTTTTTTAAACATTTTGTAAGTGGTTTTGTCAATTTTGCGAAGTCCTGAATGAACTTTCTATAATAGCCTACTAAGCCTAAAAAGGACTTAATTTCTTTCTGAGTTTTTGGTAGAGGGAACTTTTTAACTGCTGCGATTTTATCTTCATTTGGCTGAAGGCCTTTGTCTGTCAATGTGTGTCCTAAGAACTTGACTTGTTTCTGTAAAAATTCGGATTTATTTAGTTGAATTTTAAGGTTGTGTGTCCTGAATCTATTGAATACTTGTTTACATTTATCCAGGTGTTCCTGTAAGGATGTGGAATAAATTATTACGTCATCCAAGTATGTTAATACGTTATCTAATCCACGTAATACTGAGTCCATTAGTCTCTGAAATGTGCTGGGTGCGTTCTTTAAACCAAAGGGCATTCTGAGAAATTCATAATGTCCTCGATCTATAGAAAATGCAGTTTTCTCTACGTCGTTTGGGTGCATCTCTACTTGATGGTAGCCTGAGGCTAAATCTATTGTAGTAAAATATTGTGCACGTCCTAGTTTATCTAAAATATCATCTATATTAGGTAGAGGGTACTTATCTTCTACGGTCTTATCATTTAGTTTCCTATAGTCTATAACTAACCTATATTTCTGTTCTCCTGAAGCATCAGTTTTTTTTGGAACTATATGTACTGGGCACGACCATGGGGAATTACTTTCCTGAATAATATTATTTTCGAGTAGTTGGTTAATTTGTTTTTTAATTTCCTCTTTTTGTTTCGGTGCCTGTCTATAATTACGCACGAAAATAGGTTTATTCTCGGTTAACCTAAGTTGGTGTTTAATCTCGTGTGTGAATGTTAATGGTATTTCCTCGCAATGAAAAATGTCTCTGTAATTATAACAAAGTTTTTTAATTTCTCGGTTTTCTTCCGGGTTCATATGATTGGTACGTAATCTTTCTAGGTTCTGTTTTAGTAAATTATCTACAGATTTATATGCTTCCTTAGTGTTGTTCACTGGTTCTTGTTGGGTTCTTTTATTTTTTATATTCAACCGTTGGAAGTTTAGGAAACAACTTTTTTTAAAGTTTATTGTATTATTCGATGTGTTAATTACCGACATTAATGCATTTCCATTTTTTACCGTCACTAGTGCCGATGGGAAAATCAATCCACTTTTTGTTGTCTTTTTTTCTGAAAAGTATTCTCCTTCTTTATAATTGCATAGTATATTTATAACTTGTTCGCAATTAGGTTTTATTTGGCTATAAGATTTTATGTCGTCTCTAATTGGTATTATAGTTTTCTCAGTGCGAAGTATCATGTTTTTTATATCTATTTTACACTTAAGTGGGACTAATAAATCTAATCCTAGTAATCCCACGAAATCTGAATCGAAGTTAAAGATTAAAAACTTGTGAGTTATGTTTTCCTTAAATAGTTTTTCCGGGAGTTTAATATATGCTACCTGTTTATGTTTGGAGGTTGCATGTGCTGTTTTGATGAAATGTGTTTCGTTCTTTATTTTTATATTCATGTTTTTTGCATTTTGTAATATATTTGGATTAATGAGAGATTGTGAGGCACCTGTGTCTAATAAAAATCTACCGCCTAATTCACTGATGTAAATATAAGGAAGGCGATTGTAGTTTTTTATGTTGTTCATGAAAACTATATTACGAGTTCGTTTTCTAAGTCTGTAAGAAAATTTTCATCTTCTACTTCTTCGGAGACTTCCTCCGTTTCTTGTTCTGGGATGTCATTTTCTTCTACACTATCTTCTCCTTCATTTTGGAAATAAATTTTCTTTGTTTGTTCTGAGTTATTCGGAGTTTTATTTGTAAATTTCTTTTGAAAAGAACCCGGTTTGTTCGGTTTGTTGTATGGTACTGATGGTTTGAACGAGTTTGCTTTAGATTTTTCGTTACGCCTAGCTCTTAATTTCACTTCCTCCTGTTTAGCTACCGTAATGGCCTGGTCTAAATTTTGCACATATTTAAGTTTAATTAAAATAGCTGTTATAGGGTTTAATTTATCGAGGAATGTTTCAAGAGCCATTTGCTCATAATAGATGCGTTTTTCAGGATTAGCTGAAATAAGTGTACACATTAAGGTTCTTATTTTATCACCAAATGCATCTATTGTACTGTTATCTCTTTTAATTAGCATTAGTTCTTGGACTAATTGAATTTCAGTTCTGAATTCTCCAAATTTTTTTTTAAGAACATCTTTTATATCACTCCAGGTTTTGGTGCCTGGATTTTCTGACAGCGCTTCAACAGCTTTACCTGTCAGTTTATTTCTAATAAGACACGCTATGCAATCGTCATCTTTATTAGTAATAAGTTCTAATGCATTTTCTACACCTTCTATGTAGAATGCTAACGTTCTCTTGTTTCCATCGTAGCATGGTAACAACTTTGAGAACGTTGAATAATCTGCGGGAGTTGTCTTTACTTCCGGGATTGGTTTTTCATCTAGTGCTACCTTGTCATTAGACATGTTAATCTTAGTGAGTCAGATGGCAACCAAGAATTGAAAAACTAGCGACAAATTTAGTATTAATTAAAATACAGATACCTAGCCACTGGAAACACGCAAAAGTTGCTTATAGTTAGTGTGACAGGAATAGAATATAAGGATTCTCGGGAATAATCAGATTCGATGCTTACCCCACGAGCATAGCCGATTAGAGGCTGTTCGATGCTTAGATGAGTCTGCTGTTGTTGAGCTGCTCTGCTTGTTCTGCTGCCTGACGCTCTGCGAGTTGCCCACGGTAGGTTCTTTAATGCACGCCACGGATTCGAGGTTTACGGAAATCTTCCACTAGAACCGATAAACGCGACGTACCGACTGCGCCAGTTAGGTTGTGGGCTGAGACGAAAGGCTTTTTAAAAAGGAACAAGAGGTGTGTTCCGCTTGAAGAGCAGTGCAAGACTAACTTTATTTAATATCAAATATTATAAGCTAAGTAACCTAAACAAAGGATCATTATAATCTTAATGCTTCCTGTTATCGTAGTACCAGGAAGTTACATGTAATGTTATCTTTATTACCTAATTACAATGGAGGTTATTGTGTTATAACCTTGTTACGCTTATATAACTCGCTTTGTTTGAGATTTTTTTACGAGGCAACATTTTTTAGCTAGTAGAGCACCGAAACAGTTTCAAGTAACATTTAATTACTAAATTGTAAATAGATATCATTTACATATAAATAAAGTTTTTATTTAAATATATAATTAACGAAATATTACCTTTACTTCTGTAAGCCCAGAAGCCTTTAATTACCGAGGCAACTAAACTAAAATAAACTAAACACAGCGACATCTGGTTTTAAAACACGGAGGTTAATTTACTGGACATTCTGGACATGTTCAAATAAGTTCAGAATTGGTAATGAGCCTCCGATCACGACTCGTACGTGGTAAGATTAGTTAGACTAAATTAAAGTCCGATTTCACTAACTTTTTAAACTCAGGATTAACGCTAAGTCATAGGTTTAGGTTAAGAATTTTGGTGTATTTGGGGTTTAACATTTACTTACCTGAAGTTCACTTTAAAAAAAAATTAAAGCAAATAATAATAAAATAAATTTTTTGATACAATTTATCTATAATATAACAAAATATGTAGTGGTTTGTAGTGTTATATAAATAAATAATAAGCAACGAATACAAAACTTTTTGAGTTCGGTTAAAATGGTAAACTTAAATAAGTATCACTGGTTAATGTTTTTAAGCACCCAAGAAAAGAATTGTTTTAATTTTTAATCTTTATAAATCGAGAGCGCCATTGCGAGGTGCGCACGAGTCGCGAGCTCGTTGATGTCTTTTCTATGGAACGACGCGTCTACACAGTGATATAAATGAAACGATGCTGCATTTTGTTACCATATTTTTTATTGTAATTTACTTGAATAAATATCATACTGTCTTCTAGAAACGTTTAAAGTCACGTTTTAAGATCCTTCTTACAAATAATACAGGCTATATGTACAGGTGGCGTAAACTCCATTTTTATTTTGAAATTAATGAAAATTTAACAAATAGAAACGCACTTATCTTTAAAAAAAATCCATCTACTTTTGTTTTTTTACAACACTGCCTAAAATGATAAACAATATTAAATAAAAGGATTAGATATTTTTCTTCACTAAGACGTAGTTGCAGATGATAAGTAGTGTTCTTCAAGAACGATACAGTAACTCTCGATCTAGAATGTACCGTATCTATGGCAGTACGGCAAGGAAATAGTTATTATTCGTAGGTTGCCTAGACTGCTAGATTATCTGGTCGTTGACCCGCGAATAGCGCCATTTGTTCCTCGCTCAACAACATTTGTTTCTATTGGCAGTTGTAAGGCTATATTCTAAAGCTAATACAAGTTTTCAATCGCCTAGCCACTTGAATGTTGAAGAGGTAATAATAAAAGTATGAGTATGTTCTTTATTTTTCATAGTAATAGTGCAATACTTCCTCTAGTAACTACACTAAACTGTTACTGTGATATTAATTACTTTCTGTTATCATAATTTTATATTAGACCATCTTCCGTCCGCGTGATATGTCAATAAATAGTATAGACCTCATACGAAATTTTATCAAATTCAGTTTAGCTGTTTAGGCGTAAAAGCGTAACAGATATATAGATATATTGCAGTTACTTTCGGATTTATAATATTACTTGTTAGGATTAGGACTAAGAATTACATTTTTCGTCGAAAAGGTTTCGACACATGAATTTGTTGTTTACTGCTAAAATTAACAATTTCATCAAACCTATCAGTAATCAGTGGTTCAGTTATAAAAGAGAAACAAACACATTCGCGTTTATGACACAAGAAGAGTTTTTTCAGCAGGTCTCATTCTGGAAGCCGCAGTCGTATAGAATTAGGTCACACATACTTATTTAACTGTACATTTAGATGCAATTCGCTTTGGTACTGGCTTCTGGCTAACTATTTAAATTGGCTTTGTTCCTCAGTCTGAATTACCAGTGTTTTGGCTAGCTCACCACGGTTATTTGCTAGCGCCGCACTTTAGCCGACTAGTGGTTGTTCATCTGAATTTAAACTAGAACTATTCTCGTCTAGTTTAAGTAGTTTTGAAATTAGCGTATTGAAACCGTTTTTGAGAACGTTAACACGAAAACAATACTAACCTACGATAGTTTGGATGTAGTTTAGGTTATCAACATGCTATAAAATATAATGAACTAGCTGACTCGACAGAAGCTGTCCTGTCGCAACTATGAATACATCATATTTGACGATATTTTGCAAACGCGTGCAGTCGATGTTATTTTGACATAACTACCCCATAAGGTTACATTAAAAAAGTTTATATTGTCAATAGCGCTAAGACAACATTAGCAAATCATTAGAAAATTTAAAGGTGGTGTAATAAAATATTTAAAAATTTAATATTATTCAATTTTCTTATTTTCCAACCAAACATTTTAATTTTTTTATTGCATAAAAACTATCTCCTGACAATAACAAACACAACAAAAAAGAATCAGCGAAATTGGTTCAGCCTTTGACGCGTGATGCCGTGACCAAGAGAAATAGGGATTCATTTATACTACTTATATACTACTTATATATCTATCATTTATCTATCTATCTATCTATCTATCTATATAAGTATATAGATAGATAGATAAATGTTTTCGCAAATACTCGATACAGAAAGTTCAACTAATCAGGAACGTAATAACATAACAGGGTAAATATTTATTGTTCTAAATTTATCTAATGTTCCTACGGGAGCAGTTTGCCTAGTTGGGGGTTATCAGTAGAAATAACCACATTTGTAAAGGTATGATAAGGCTTATTGTCGGCCCCCAACAAACATACTAAAATAACAAAGCCGAAATGTTTGTATATACGAACTAATCCCTGCAAATAATAATCGGACCTGCATAATTTCTTTTGCATTCGGAAGAATATTCTTGCGGCGAACTAAAAGGCTGTTCACCATCACGCCACAGCTCACAGGAGTGAAGCAGTACAATAAAGACCGCCAGATTTCCAATAAAGACATACAAAACAACAATCGGTATCCGTTAGTAAAATAAAGATAATAGCGATCCTTCAGTCATATACTACGAGAGGCTCCGACATTTTACGTAACACATTATTTCGTTCAAATTAATCCTTTCCGTGGTTTCGCTGCTGGGGAAAAAAACGATACCAATCGACTGAGATGTGCCACTTTATGTTTACCATTAAAAAACCTAAAGTCATACTAAAATGATCCTTATGTCTTTATAATAAAGTCTTTATAAGTGTTTCGAAGTGTACATTGATGGTGTGTGCAAGGCAACATGTTACGACGGTCGACGGCGGGGGCTGGGCGAAGGAATGCGGTCTTCTGAGAGACCCCATCGGCTATACATGGCTATTGATACATGTACCTATAGGTATATAGGTGCCCGGCCGGCGCTCAGAAAACTGTGGACTGGATTATGATAATGTATCATTTGGAAGGCTTTGGAGGGGTTTAATTGATATGTTTTTTTAAGCTGTAAGAATATTGTCTTTTGTAGATGGAATTAAGTAAAGATTTTCAATATTTTTATTAATATAACCGAATAACCCACCGACCCTATGCTTACGAAAATAATTCCTATAAAATCGGCTTACGTTTTTTTCAAATAGCTACTCTGACTAGATCCAAATGGTGACTTAATGAATGTTTAACTATAGCAATAATCTGCCAAGTCATACTGTATCCACCCAGAGTACCTACACGCATTAGAGCCTGCGGCGATACCATTGGGTAGTTTTTTTGGCTTCTCCATTCGGCAGGGTCAATGACCCACAGAACAATTGCCACTACTCATTAAACCCCGAGAATATTTTTAATGTAGCTCTTACAACCACAACTGTTATGTTCTGTTTTTGTTTATAAATGTTGCTAATTGCCTGGCTACAATGTTTTTTGGCTTCTAACTTAACCATATTGACTGATGACTACTCTTTTGCTACAAAGACTAGCGTGAAGACGGTCTTTACTTTTATATCTATTAATTTAACATCATAATAATATATTGCAAAATATTATATTTCAACAGTAATTATCGTTAACTATTTGATTTAATCTAAGAAATATGCCGTGAAAAATTCATGTCAGTAGATGTTCAAGAATATCGGTAAATAATGCCGTTTCAAAATATGAAAGGAAAGCATAAAATTGAGCAGTGAGTGCTTACAAATAAAATAACCAAACAGAAACTAAACATAGTTACGTAGATATAGTCTATAAAGAATCTCGAATTCTCCTCACGTCCAATTGCGGTCGCGATCAATTATCGACATTTTATTTACCGTTGAAGAAGCCATTCAGCGTTCATTATTTAACTAAATTATTTTTTGCTCTTTGACGGCTACTAATACGTACAAGTATAATTATTGGTGAAATACGTGATAATACCATATTGAATTCATACCTGCTGTGTGACTGCGGCTTTACCATAAAGAGATGTATCATTGCCGATTTTAACAAGTGCTTAGATGACACAAAAAAGGTGCCAGGCCCTAGATGGTAAGCCATTCATTATATTCTGTTCTGGTTGTCATTTCGTAAGTCTATAGCAGTTCCAGATAGGTAATGATGCTGTGATCTTTAGAGCGTACTTAGACTTTGCTCAAGTTTGGCCGATGTGACAAAAAGAAAAAGAATTGTTTTGTTTATGGTAGTTTCAAAGTCTAAGCTACTCGTAACAGTATCAAGAATTTCGTGCAGCCCTGTATTAGATGGTAGAAATCTGATGGTAGTAGCCCAGCCCAACGCCCAAGTGATGATATACGATGATAGATTGTTTTACTAGAGATCCTAGCAATATGTTTAGGTAACTATAGTAATATAAGGACACTAGCAGTCTGTATTTTGTCAACCTAGTAAAATAGATCCTCGGCAATAATACCTTAAAATACCTTCTTTTTAATCGACTTTAAAAAAATGGAGGAGGTTCTCAATGCAAATGTACTTATTAATTTTTTTGGCAATGATTTTTCGCTATACGAATAGCTCAAACAATATACTCGCCAGTTTTGGAACATTCTATGGTTCAACTGGTTTTGTTAATCCATAAATAAATTGTTTAAAACCTGATCGTGCCTAAGAACTCTAAGACCTATTTGTGACTCACCGCGAAAGTAGATATACTGGTACCTACAGGTATTGTGTTGTCAAGTTTGTGTTCAACGAGAATTCAGTGATGTCATGGTTGTGGCAGATTATTTAGATAATTGCGGTTTAATAAATGGATTGACAGCAGCGATTGCCGAGTGGGAGACCATAGGACTGTCAATAAATCGTTAAGATTCGTCTTTTCAAAGATATGTGTGTATTTATCATAAATTATCACTCGCTAACGATAAAAGAAAACATCGTGAGGAAACCTGCATGCCTGAGAAAGCCTAAAAAATACTCGAGGTCGTGTGAAGTCTACCAATCCGCACTTGGCCAGCGTGCTGGACTATGGCCTAACCCTTTTCATCATGAGAAGAGGCCCGAGCCCAGCAGTGGGGCATGTATTAGATACAGGGCTGCCATTATTATTATTAAAAATAGATTGTGAAGTCATGAAGGAATCAGCCGTTATTTTTAAATGTTCTAAGAAACTTTTTGTCTTTAAATTTTCACTATTCTATATAACAAATCTGCAATGAATCCGTATCCTCACCACCTGACGACAATTAGTCTTATCCAAGAAGATGGGTGCTTACTTTGCTTGCATTGGATTTTCATAGACTTATTGTGGTTTTAATCATTATTTAATCTATAAATCGTTATGAATTTGATGCTTTGTGCTTTGTAAAGTAAACTAAGTAAGTTATCCATGTTAGTTAAATATAACCTACTATATGGTGTGAATTATACCTTTGCTTTGGACCGGGAAGATCAAAAATATATACGAACCATAGAAATATGACACCTAGGAACCGAGAACACGCATGAATAGTGAAGCCTCTTTATTGAGACGTTTTGACTTAATACGACACATTTATGTTTGTGTGCGTGTCGGCCAAGCGGCGCGGGGTAATTGTCTCTGAGCGCGTGATTGGTTTTTGGCTTCACTTTAGTTGAGATGAAGCGCATGTTTGCAGACTACCTATGATACGAACGTTATTTCTTTTATTTTTGTTTCAATGAAGGACATTTTATTTATAGAATCATTGACCTCCCATGACAATATCACCCAGGTGTAGATTTCACGTAACAGTTAAATAACACATCTCACACACGCATAAGTTTGCGTTGTGCGTTCACACTCACTGTTTACCTACAACTGCCTAGGAGTTGATTCTATTTGAATCTTTGTTAGGGGAATATAGGCTTTATACTGCAATTCATAGATGAATTTAAGAAAATATATATTACATATGAGCTGAAAAAAATAAATTCAATGAAGGTGCGATGGAAACAGCGGGTACTCATAAAACGAAGGTTTGTATGTAAAACTCTTACACCAGTAATTTGTCCTAAGCTTTATTTGTGCTAAGTTAATGCCATCACCAACGCACTTTGTAAAACGGTGCGACTTGCGAGATAGCTAGGTTTTAAGAATACAAAATTATTTAAAGAAATATATAAAAAGAGTTCGTTTGTTTGAAGGTTATTTTCAATAATCGTTCGTTCTTATGATACAGGAATATTTTGCAGATGTGTACCAAAATACAAATTAGTAATATGTGAAGCGACAAAACTATTTACGACAGTTTGGTTATTTCAAAATAATATGGCCCATCATTAAAAAAATATTTGATCTGATTTAATAATAGTCTGCACCATTATTACTTATAATAATTAATGCTGAATGTGATTGAATAAGATTCATATGCCATTTTTTGACAGATTACATTCTAAGTTACGTAGTTTTACTAAATGTGTTCAGAGTGTGGCTAAATCGTTATTGTAAATCTGGGTGTCCGAAGGCCAATATGATGTTTCTTGGTGCAAATTGGGTACTTCAGTTTTAGCTAGATTACTGTAAGTGGTTCTTAAATGAGGCGCAGATTAAACCCATTTGCAGAAAGTGGTTGTAGTTTATGTTCCACGATTTAAATTCACTATTGAAAATATATCACCGATATATTTTAAGTGGAGGTGTTATTCATTCTAAGTTGGTTGTATGTTTTGAATGTCTTGGGCTGAAATGTCTTTCACACGAAAGCTCAGCTGCGCCTTAGCGAACATCTTAATGTCCACAGATATGAATCACATAACATATCCCTAGATATAACCATTATTGATGACAAAAATATGAAATACCAATTTAGAATATGGCCTTTTTATAAACCTAAGCACACGTTTTTGTCTTTAATAAAGCAGTTTCGTTTCAAGACATAAACATGATAATTTGTTCAAACCTGTAAGCTCTCATATTTTAATAGTTGTCACTTTATGGTTTGTTTTAATGATTTGCAAAAACTCAATGTCCGTTTAGATTCAAGCAAGCTGTCATTATAAATAAATACGCGATATTTTTTTGCTGGAATACCGACGCATTTCTTTAGAGGAGCGGCCGCGCGTGTGGTCTATCTACATGCAAACAAACATACCTACATAAAATATAACGGATGTTTTCAATGTATGTATGCATGAGTACTTTGAATCGCTTGTGTAAATTGATATCAATTCGATATGTTTCGTACATGTCGAATTGGTAACATCATCGCCAGAGTATATACAATATATATATAGCTAACGTAATTATAGTCGAGTAACTTCAGTTTGAAATGTTTTTTTGATGAAGCGTATTTATTAACTTATGTATTTCCGTGATGTATTTCTATACTGAAAAGTATAAGAAAAATAGTGGCACTATCAACCTCATATTCATAATCTTTCTCCGTCAAGATGATTAACAAAGCGCTTCCAAAGAGCAACCTACATGATGCGAAGACTCGACCATATTATACTGTTTCTTTGTGAGATTTAGTAGCCGCTATATACTTTTACGATTAAATTTTTCATTAAAATTTCTACAAGGCTCCTTTTCCGTCACCAAATAAAACTGTTTTGCATACATGATTTCAAATCATTATAATCATAATTTAGTTTCCCTCACTTTACCCACACTTGAGGTGGCAGGGCGGTCGCGTCATGGGGTTTAATTAATGACTGGCGAGATCGGCCATCGACCATCGACCATCGACCATCGGCCAGCGATCGAACGATTCGACGCCGGTATGCGACCGTAAGGAGAGGTTCGTTAGTAGGAGCTATTTTTGTATGCGATAAACGATGTCTTTTTGTACACTTTTGGTCCTTTTTAGGGTTCCGTAGTACCTACAAGGAACCCTTATAGTTTCGCCATGTCCGTCTGTCCGTCTGTCCACGGCATAGCGACGAAACCGTTGGTGCTAGAAAACTGAAATTTTGCATGAACATGTATGTTAACTAAACAAATAAAAATTGGAAAAATATTTTTTTTTCAGGTAGTTCCCCTACATGTAAAGTAGGGATGTTTTTTTTTTTGTCGCCTACCCCATAGTGTGGGGTATTGTTAGATAGGCCTTTTAAAAACGTTTAGGGGTTGCTAAGACAGTTTTTTGATTTAGAGAGTTGTTTGCGAGATAGTTAACTTTAAAGAGCAAATTTTTGTTCGTGTAGGGCGTCCCCCCCCTTCTAAAAGCTAAACTACTGGATCCCAAAATCTGAAAAAAATTGTGTCGGTAGTACATGTAATGAACTTTAAAGAAAAACTATAGCGGATAAGTTCACTTCATTAGTTCAAGAGGAATAGGGGTCCGAAATGTCAGATGCAGTTACTCAGAATATTTCGTTCAAAATTCTTGAAACATAAATAAACATACATAATACATATATAAAATCACGTCTTTATCCCACGGGGGAAGGCAGAGACGATGGAACGCCATGTGCTTCGCTCCTTACATACTTCTTTCGCTTCCTCAACATTCATACATCTCGTCATACGTGCTAGCTGGTTTCGTGTACTACAAAAATTTCCTTTCTGAAGGACGCCATTTAGTTAAAAAGTAAAAATTAAAAATATTTTTCTACGGAACCCTACTGCGCGTGGCCCGACACGCACTTGGCCGGTTTTTTGGTTATAAATAGCAACTCGTGTGATTGTATATTTATCATTAAGAACGTTTTGATATTTCCGTGGTTACAATATTTGGAAATTAACAAGCTGTGGTAGTTATTAGGCTTGTTTCTAGAAAGGTTTAATTATGATTGTCGAAAATATCAAAATGCCGCCGCCAAAAAAATATAAATAATTAGACGAATAAAAACGAAATACGTACATAAATATTAACAGTAAGTTAAACTTTAAATCTACTCTGCCTATTAGTTTCGATAAAAAATCTTTTTGTATAAATTTCTAAGTAATCAATGACGTGAACTTGAAGATTTTCTCTTCGATGTTACTATCCGTACACGTATAAATCTAGCAGTAGAAAATTAAATGATCAAATACACTGTTTTGATAATTATTTCACTACTTCAAATGTTTTATTTAAATTTTGAAGCTAGTTGAGAGTTAAGTGAGATTGTCTCCATGATCTTAAATACAATCCTTACCTTCCTTTCAAGATGGTAATTCAATATCTCGGAACGAATCGACAGACTTGAATGTTTTTTGAGCAAGGCTCGCGGGGCCACCCTGGAAAACCCATTTATACTATTAATTATATCACAACAGAGAGCCCGTTTTGGTTTCTGATACCCCTTTTGTTTTTTTGTTACCCTTCCTGTTGTATGGTGTAGGTAATGGCGATCGGAAACTTTGGACCAATCTCGGACTACGATTGGGGTTGTATTTTTTCTTTCTTTTTTATTTATCTATTTTCCCTTTTCCAAGATATCATGGATCAAAGGGCTGCCAATTTATTTGGTTTTATTGACATAAAATCCCGCCTTTATTACCCAGATGTCTAGGTTTCAAGGGATAGGGGGTGAGCCTATCGCCATCCACCGGACACAATTTCAACTCCGTGCTGTTAGTGTGAATTTCCTGACGGAAAGTTCACAAATATCACTTTGCCCGTGGTGAGAGGCGCATACGCTAACCAATAAACCAACGAGACAGTTCTTTGAATTAATTTAAATAAATCAAACCGTTGTAGATGCCTTGTTATAATAGATCACCATCCTAAGCCACGTAGTTACAGTAATAACATTATGCATTTGGGGACAGATTGAAGTTAAGATGAAGTGCTTTGCTCTAACTATATTATTTGTTATATTTTAGTTAGAGTTTACTATATTTTAGTTAGCTTAGTTATTAGTTACTAATATTTTTTGCTTACCTTGACTAAACACTTACCTTTAGGACAAGAGATTATTATCTTTGGCCATAATAGCTCGATCCATTTAATATTAAAGGTGGTAGTTACAATAACTTGAACAAAGTGTATCGATTTCATTACTGTAATGGCTGTTTGCAGATTAAAAGGCATTCAATAAATCTGGCACAAAAGTTATTATCCGATTTAATTGAATTTCGTTATCCTGATTCAATATTGGAATATATTTGTTTATTTTGTGTGCCTCAGGATTATTAGCGGTTGCATGTACTGATGGGGTTCCGCCATGGATGGGCGACCATCCTCACACAACGAGCTTACCTCGTATTCTCGGAGAACATATTAAGAGCGCCGTGTTTTCATACTAACGTAATATGGGTTTAACTTTAACATTATTAAGTTTTTATCGATTATTAAAGACAAATCATACCTAAAACACATGTTTGCATCTCTTGTCAAAATTGTTCAAATTATTAATCAAGTTACATACAAAATATAATAATTTCGAAAAAACGGGCGCAATCAAACATGTATTCTAGTGTTTAGCCGTGCGTCGGCCCCGGTTGCTATTTGAATATCTATGGCAGTCGTTACGTTCTGGCAGTAAGAGGCCAGAAATTCTGTAACTATGCGTTCTGTTTTGTTCTCTCGAGTAACTAGTGCGGGGACCTAGTGTAGAAGTTACGGCCGCCACGTCTGAACAAGAGTACCTGCTCTTGTTCAGACGTGGCGGCCGTAACTTCTACATAAATTAATAGGATGTGCGTCATATTATATAGTAATACGTACTTAACGTATAAATTATAGAGATTAAAGCAATTCAACATGTTTTACTTTTTAATTATACGTAAAAAACATGATTTATTACACTTTTTATAACATCTCAACACCTTTTCAAACTAAATACATTTTTAAACTACTCTTATGTTCAAGTACGCGTATAATTACAACTATGTTGATTAAAGTTAGTTATATCTTGTATTTTTATATGTGGTTATATTCAGTGGTTTTGTCTGTATCGATACTGAAATCTCTCTCTAGAGAGATGAAACCCAATTTCAAGAAAAATATTATATGTGTCTGTAATTGCAATGTTCTTCTGGGAATATAAGCCGCGTAGGTTTTGGAAGTTTTACGATGATCTTCAACCTTCTCAAATATTTAAGCTTTTCATGATAGCGAAATTGATATTTTTAAATATCTAACATTAGTCAAATTATCTATTATGGCTCTTTTGACTGTAATTGTAGCGAGTTTTATTATTAGTTATCCTTTTCTAAGTGACAACATTATTAAGAAAGGCAGCGGTGTGTTTTCTTCAATTCCATAAAAGGCTTTCCATTTAAGTACATCAAATTATTACAAACGATTGTTAAAAAAATCTTCAAAGAAAGTTGTTAGATTATTATACCTCAAAGCAGTTGCTTGGGGTTCATCAGGAGATATTAAATTGATGAGCTGATGGTCCAATCTCGAGTTCGTCACGCGTGCCTTACAAACAAACATTCAAACCAATTTCGTTCATATTCTTATGCACCGTGAGAGAAATTTTTAGTTTAAACACAACTGTTAGAGCCTGACAAACTTAACTGAACAGCAAACAGAGGCGCCACTAGTCATACAACTTCCCCAAAGTTTCATACGTTTTCATTAGTTACCTAATTACGCCTTAAGCACATATAATTATGTCGGTAGATACTGTTAATACGAATAGCACACGCAATTACATCATTAAGGCTGTAGGCCGTACTCAAACAAACAGACCACTTAAGTTATATCTTAAGTTATAAGTTGGGTGGTAGTTTCAATTAGTAGGCGCTCTATAAAGTGTAATTGGGGCTTTAAAATTATAATTTTCGTGATCGTTTTTGGGTAGAGTTTATCTTTTGATTGGTTTAAGAATTGTAGGTTATGATTTGTTTAATCAGGAGCGAAATTTCAATGTCAATTAACCTATTTATTTTAAGGTAGTATAAACAATAGGTATATAATTACAAAAGTGTGGGAGAAGTACTTGACACGGCCTCAAAATACCGAATATTTTCAAATATTTTATGATAAAATAAAAAACTTTTATTTCACTTGTACGGACCCGAGACGAATTTCATAAAAAAATCAGCAAGAAGCTTCGAAAACTACAAACACACAAATATCTACAGCGAATGTTCCTACAAATTTTACGTATACGTAGCATTTTCATTGGACCTTTGTTTGGTCATAAAGATTCCAAGATATTCCAAATTCGATTAAATATCAATTTTTAAACAAGACATAAATTCGGCGGACGCACATTATAACGGTCCTTTTCGCTTCACTACATGATTCCCTCTCATTGGACCCACCGCATTACCTATAATTGGCATAATCAAGAATCGGTACAATGTATCGATAAACGCAGCCGGTCCATGTTTAGTGCTGCGTGTTCTTGTAATCGATAATGATAACTGTTGATTAAATTAACGTCAAGAAATGGTGGTGTAAAATGTTGGATGTAATTTTGGACAACACTTTATAAGTTAGCTACGCACCTATATTATGTAACGTAAATTCCTTGTTAATAGTTTTTCAGTATATGGTTTTAAATGTCATGTGTCATTTCGAAACGTTGAGCTAGAGATATGTAATAAAATAAGCCTTTATTGCTGAACTTAAAACCTGTATGTAATTGAAATAAACTTTAAATTATTTTTCCTATTAAAAACTTAACATTATATTATTATGGTTTTTTTTAATTATCTGATCGACAACCGGTTTTAGCACTCAGCTTGCCTTTTGATAAAAGCCTCCTCAAATAATTTACACTTTTTTCCATACTTTCGCTATTCGGGTCCATTCTGGTCCAGCTACTTTCCTAATGTCGTTATCGCAACGTTTCGTTTGTCTGCCTTTACTTTTAGGTATTTACCTTTATATTAATTACGCGATTAAGACCGTTGCCAATTTTTTTAAAAATATAGTCGTTGTTTTTGGTTTTATTTATAACTGCCATAAATATTAGTTTTAAGAACAAAACAACGTAATAAATTTACTCTTTATTCGTGCTTTCTAACAGCTGAAAAGTTAAACACTGTAAACGGAAGCAACCTCTTCCATTGGAAAGTAGCTGCTAGCTGTGAAACAAGCAACTGTATAATTTAGTGTTGTACTTGAATAAAATGAGCAATTTAAGACTTACTTAAGTTTCTAATTGCACTGTACCTGCTGTTTATTGCTAAACAGCTCTTTTGTTATATTCAAGATTGCTGCAAGAACGAGGGTGCTCTATTTTATGTAGTATACTTTTGCGATGTTTTTATATCAATAGGTACCCTTTGCATGGCAAGCTACAAGTTTGCCAAATTTCATCAAAATTAATTATTTAGTTTTTGCGTGAAAGAGTAACAAAGCTTTAGACACCCAGCTGATAGCCACATATTCTCTGAAGCTTTCGCATATAATATTAGTGGGATAGGATGTTGGATGCGGAGTGAAACGAAAAAACAAGAAAGTGTCTTTTAATATACCTACGCATTATCATAAATCTTTGAGCTTGTTGCCATCTAGAAGACCTAGAAAATAGAACGTCCTAGATTCATTAATCATTGTATAAAAAGCTTTATTGCCACGTAATGAAAGTTCTAACACATCTTATTGTCCGTATTCCTGTCGTTTCATGACCCCCGCAGGCAGGGCATTATACTTTAATTAATAGGATATAGTTCACACAGAAGATTCTTGGCACGCAAACAGTGCCCATAAATTTGCCTGCATAATGGAAACATAAATCAAAGTAAATTAGCTTTTATTATAAAGCAATAAAGTTTATTATTAATGTACTATTTATTTCGAAGCCTTCTTGCTGACGTGATGATAAATGAATGTACAGTCGCAGATAATAAGTTGGTCAAACTTATTATCTGCGTTTGATAAAGGCAGCATCCGTACTCACTGGAACTTTTGAAAATTCTATTAGATGTTATTTTATTACACCTGTCCCAATACCGTGACGACTTGCGACTCTATTGCTACCTAAACTCTCAAACTAAGTATATTTCGTTTTTTTAGTTTTTTTTAAATTGCGTTTTGGTACCAAAAGGGACACTTCTTCACGGCCCTTTCTTTTCTTGGAGAAGCGATTTTCATATGAGGTGAGCTCTTGAATATAGCGGAGATAGCGGTAGAATCTTGCATCTAATTTGTATTATATAAAATAATAATATTGGTACATTTAATCGAAACTCCTATTTGGTAGTCCAAATAGGAGTTTCGATTAAATGTACCAATTATTATTTAAGGCACACGCTATAAATACCATAGTATATATAGGTAATTAAATCGACTGCAGCTATTTATAATGTTAGATATGAAATTAACAGTTCTAGAAGATCCCTTTTATGTTTGAAATTCTTTAAAAAATATTGAAATTTGACCTTAACTGCCAAATTAATAAGACTTACACATTTCATATTTTTGAGCTTGATGATTCAATTTAAAGCAAAATGCAAAGATCTAAATTGCTGCAGTCGAAATATGTATAATTAACCACTTCAATATTCCGATTGTCACTTATTCATTCTCAAACTCAAGATATAGATAATTGGTATCTATTGTGATTTTTGTACCAGTATTTATAAGTTTGCATGCCATGTCAGTATAATAAATTAATTTATAGATTTACAGACAAAGAATAGCCCATTCGCAATGTGCGAATCAGATCGATGTTCCATGGCGTGGTATAAACATAAACTTTTTAATTTTTTTGGCGGATAAGGTATATTACTCCATGAATGAATTTTTAGACGACATTGGTAATTAACATTGTTGTGACATCCAAATCTATCAGTAGAAAAATCTTATAATTATTGTAATCACTAACATTTTTATCATTGACATTTTATTACTTATTTGACATGCATCTAATACAATTAATTTATTTGTTAAGCTCATTTTAAAATATACCATTGTAATCTTAAATTGATTTGAATGCCTGTCGAACTAACATTATTGTTTGAATTTTTGTATGCCATTCGGCGAATCATAGAAGAACTTTTTGTAAGACTGTAACACCCTTGTAACCTATGTTTTACGAAATAAATGAATTGAATAATCCAAGATTTATTCAAAAAGTGCGCTTAATTTATCATGGGAATATCCAATAGATAATGTAGATTGAAAGGAAAAGATGTGATGAAGATTAATGTAACGCCAGAGTAATGAATATTTTTTGTCAGCACCCACAAATACTTCAACTTTGGTAACGTATTTCGGAAGGTAAGTATAGTTTTTAAGGCCGTAAATACAGAATATCATTATACAATGTTTTTGTCTCAGTACATGAAAGGATAAATATAAAATTATAATATACAAGTTCTTAGGTCAGGCGATGATGCTTCACCAGGCTTATTTACAAAAGCTTTCAACCTGCGAACATTTAAAATAACATTGCGGTGCCTGACCAACAAGGTACCAATTTACAAATCCCATGTAATGTAGATTAGTTTAACACAATCAAAATAGCAATCGTGATTTATAAGCAACCAAGATAAAAAATAATCACGCGTTAATTAAATCCCAGCAGAATTAAAATAAGGAGCCTTAAGATAATATAATCTTATCTTCAATCTAAATTAATACAAGGCTGCTAATCGAATCGGCTCGCTATCGAGTAGTCTGATATCGACTATAGCTATCGACCGCTCGCAAAATGAGGTGTAGTAAACATAGTATACTGTATCGAGACTATTCACGCTGTGAAATACTACGGCGCGTTCAACCTTTTATTCGTTAGGGTTGTCAATAAAAAGATAGAAAAAAGCATACTATCCATTGGAACAAAGGTCTGCACTACACGTGAGCCTTTTCATCGATGCTACAGGGAATTAAATGTTCATTTTAGGCTGTAAATGTAGCGTAGGTAGTAGTAGTACAAGTTCCGTCCATGGCTAATACTTATTGCTTTGAAAATTAGCAAGAAGTTTACAGTTTAAAAAGTATATTTCACATTAATTTAGACAAGCCACCTGAAAGTTGCAAAAGATTTGGGTACATGGTCGTAATATTTATAATACAAGTCAATGTGGTATTGTTCATTGTTCAACATATCAATCGACGGTCAATACTGTTATTTAGTTTCAGGACCAGGACATGTAGGAGGGCAGTCCAAGCTTTATTTAAAATATAAAGCATACTTACAAAGAACTATCTAAAAGTCTATTTATTACATGCCACCGACTTCATTATTCGTTTTGTAGTTTTGCTCCACGAATCATACAGACAATTGTTTTTTTCTTCATCAAGTCGACGAAACCAATAAGCTAATAGTAGCATGGAGGCTAAAGGTTATTAAATACAGTAGAGCAAACGAATTTGCAATTCACAAGATAGAAAATGGATGTTGCTGTTTAAAGAATGAGAATATTGGCAATTTAATTTTGCCAAAATTCAGAAGCCCTAAAGACACATGGTTACCTTACATCGTTAAGTTTCTATTCAAAGCGAGGCCTAGATTGCAGAAACAGTCGAGGCGAGGAGGGGGCGCGGCAATGCCAAACTGTATTGTTGTAGTTCTATTGAATATCATATCCACGTCCAAGTACTATAGTGTATTATTATTGTATAATCTTTACTAATAAATCGCCATTGTCATTATTTCCAAACTTCGATTGTAACCAAACTGAATTAGCTGTTGCCAGCATAAGGAAAACGTTTCGCACTGGTAGTATATCAGTCAAGGTAGCAATCCAGGATCTTTCTATAGCAACTCCAACTAATGATCCTTTATCTACAAGCAACAACTATCGTAAAATCTTAAAGAGTTTTTTTATGTAGAAGAAAATTGGAGAGTAAAATTACCTATAATCCTGAATAATGTAATAGAAGTAATCGTAGACCTAAGTACAAAGCCATGTCAACGGGAGATAGGTGCGTTGACTTAGACCAGTGGGCGGCATTGTTCTGTCTATACGTTACGTACCTCATGTACAGGAAATGGTACAGAGGCTTAAAATTAAATAAATGAATATCACACTACATACACACAACGCCGTCTAGTCCCAAACTAAGCAGAGCTTGTACTATGGGTACTAGAATAACTGATACTACATAATAATATACATTTCTTTCGTAAATAAATACTTAATAAACATAGAAAAAGATGTAAATGTAGATAGTTGAAGCTTTCACTAGATCCGTAAAGTGAAGGATAAACTGAGTTATGTTGAACATTATAACAATATTTAGATTATATAATTTGTCACTTTATCATTTCTATTTTTGAAGTATTTCGAAATTAGTTAAATTTCACTACATTACTACCCAGAATACAAATAACGACTGACATCGCCTGGGGTTTTCTTTGACGGCAAATATTAATAATATTATTCATTTCTCGAAGAATTCGCTTTGCGCCAACCCTAGAGACTTGCAACTGTGCAAATTGAAACTTTAAATCTATCCAGACAACGTTGAAAATTCTGTAATCTTGCCTGGAGCCATTCTTGTGGATTACAATTTGACAGGTGTATGATTTGGTTTGGTATCCTACGTAAATATGTGTTCAGAGAGCATCTTCAGTGATGTTGTGCCAACCCCACATAGAGCAAACAATTGGCCAATATAGATATTGGGCAAATGTTTGTCCAATATATGTTGAGTATCCTTTACTTGGAAGTGCATGCAGGACATATTTATGGAACATTCCGGGTAATAAAAATAGATTCCCAATGGGAGGCGTCTCCACGTGGATATAGGGTAGAACTATGATATTTATAACGTTGGATTGTGTTTAAAAGTCAACATAAAATAAATTCATCCACTGATTTGTTGATAATAAATATAATATTGAGTACTGAGACATCAGTACTCAATATTATTAAGATAATCTCTTACTCTCATAAATTTATGAACAGAATAGAACATTATTGTTGGTAAATTGTAGCTAAGTTGACTTGTACTAAGATAGTCAAAACATACTTAAGTCCTGTAGTCTACAGCGTACCTCGTTATCAAAACACTGCTATAACTTATACTTGTTCGGCACAGGAATCGGATACAGCGACTAAAATATTAGAAATAATAGACACAACGAGAAGGAGCATTAGATATAATGTAACGATCAGCTTAGAATATTGATTTACAATATGATTGTAAAATTTATATAAAGGATACTGCACATTAAACCTGTTTTGCTCGCGTTATAATAATAATGTTACCTTGGTACAAATCTGGGCTTGGAAGTCTCAGTATTGAAGTGCCCATAAAATACGTTTCGACCAAAAGCAGGGTGGCATATAACAGCGATGGGTACAAATGATGTAACAGTGGTTTCTTCGAGATATTTTTCCATTTTCCTTCACTGTTTTAAATGCTATATCTAACACAATAATTTGCGAGCTCTGTGTTCGGTTGTTTTTGAACATGTCATTGTATTAGTTGTAACGAACTCTTCAAGTGATTGAATGAAACCAATCACAGGAAATTGATACTGAAAGATCTTGAAATTAATTTGGTTATTTTGTACGATATTATAAACGAAGGGTTACATGAGAGCTAGCCTTTATTTGAATAATTTGAAAGAGGAAATGGGGTATGATTATTGAATTGGCAATTTTTGTTCAATTTCAACGTCAGATCACTCAATTATTGAAATCATCTTCTATAGAGAATTATTCAGCAATGCTTTTAACTCCAATTGAGTCTAGATTGTTGCAACGAGACTATGGAATTCGCTGGTCACGGTTGTTACGTCATTTTGTTGTCAGTCTATGGAAATAGTGTAGGTTATGAGAGATAGAATTGAGTTCATCATACTTATAATCACGAGAATTTTTATGGCACAATAGTGAAGTAGAACTTAATGAGGCACTCTTAACTTATTGATAACCGCGAGGATCAATCGATTATCGGATTAAGATCGGATATCTTCGGACCGTGGTTAGTATAATGACTGTCCGCACTTTTTAGCACATAATAGATAAAACAGATGGAGTGTACGAAAAGTGAAGCCACCAAGCAAATAGGAAATCCATGACACAAGCAAACCTGGCATGCTAATCGCGTGATCCGGCACAGCGCGTGGTTAGTGCATTCTTCTTTGTGTGCCGCTGTGCCGGATCGCTTGTTTGCTGGAGTCATGGATTTAGTATTAGCTTTAGTAGCTTCGCTTTTTGAATTCGGTACACTTCATCTGCCTTTATTCTGTAATCTGAGTCACGCTCTTTGACAGCAATACAGCGACATGCATCAGGCATTTTTTCCATTGTGCAAAAGCACCATCTTGATGATATTTTGAAAAGAAACGAGCACAATGATTTAATATACTTATATTTGACGGAGCTGTACCTTAATGGTGAAAGTGTGGAACTCGTGATTGGAAGGTCGTGGGTTTGGATTCCACCCGGAGCCATACCGACGTGAACCTATAACATAATCACGTTATTGATTTATGTTGCTTAGTTACTTTTCAATCTGGTGATAAAATAGTTACTACTGCCCAAGATACGTCCTAACTATTTCTTACAACCAAAATATAATATTATACATCTTGTTCATGCAAATTCTGTATGGTAATAGCTAAAAAAAATGTGAACCTCCTAATTAACAAAACTTATACGAAAATACTTTCGCAATTTACAACACAACAATACGTCAGGTTTATCATAATTATGAATAATATTATAACAAGAATTTTTCTGTTTTAAATAATAACCCCTCCTGTCATTTCTCGGTACTAATTAATTTATTGGAAATAAATATTGAAATATTGCAGTGATATGAAGGGCGTAATAACTTATTCGGCGAAAACAAAATGCACTTTAAAAATTCTCAGTGGCGCATATTTAAATACAAATACATGACACCAGTGTATATTAAATTGAAGTGAGATTAATTTTACTTTTTTCTTTTATTTGGATTTTATATTTATATCTTTGTAAAAAGTTCTGTTAACCTTTATCTTAAACGAAAATGTAAAAATTAAGTTGTCAAAAGTATTAATAAGCAATATATATAAGCGAAACAATTATTCTTCTTAGGAACAAAAACTTATCTTTGATCAACTTATTCTTCCATTCAAATCGATAATAACAAAGCGATCATAGTTGAAAAAAACTTGACCTATCATGCCTTCTCATTATTAAAACTGAAGCAAACTAACTATCAAAGATTTGAGAGATACTTAGGTATTGAAAAAAAAACCAAAAAAGTTTTAAAAATATGCGCCGGACATGTAGCGCTATACTAATGTAAGACTTGATTCACACTGAAATCGACGCATATCGGTAGAAATTATCTAATTGGTTTAGTAAGTTTATTTTTTTAGATATATTGCCATAATTATGCAACCTTTACTTATTAATAAATCGTTTCAGACAATGATGGACGGAAAAGTTTGCACACACATCTTATCTCATTTTAAGTCAAAATTGTTTATTCCTTATTGGTTATTTTTATAGCATTTAGCTATGTCAAATTATACTCAGAAACCGTAGCTGGTTGGTTAAAGCGACTGCCCGGTGTGCAGAATGTCGAAGGTTCAAATCCCACCGGTCCCATATCTTTTTCAAATGTTTTTTTAAAAAATGTGTTAAAATGTGAATAGTTGCTAACTGCCTCCCCGATATGAATCGGTCTTTATCCAAGCAAGGGAGATTCGGCCGGACCGGTCTATCAGGTTCAGTGCAGCCAGTTTTTTCGCGAGCCACTCTTCCTGGCTCCCAGCCCTGTTCTCACACAAGTTCACGACATCTCGTGAGTTATTTTATATGTATGTTTGTATTGTATATGTATGTATGTTGTCTGGATTTCGATGCACGCGGGTCTTCGTATTTGGGGAAATAAATTGCTTGAAGAACATAACTGCTGCTTATTTATTGGAGTGCTTGGCTTTGGGATGTTTTTTTTTTTAAATTGTTACTTTGAGTGCCTAACCTTATTTGTTATGCTGTTATCGCTATATTACTAAGATGGTCAAGAATATCAATGGACACACAAATAACTACACAAGTTCAAGTTAAACTTTAATCTACTATTAAATCTTTTGTTTTAGGAATGTTTACTACGAGGACATTGTTATATGTTTTCTGCGGCATGAAGGTAAAAACTACATACATTTTATATTTATGTTATACATCATTGCGGCTTTCTTAGCCACTCGAGATCGTAATATTCTAAGGTAAATAAAAAATCTGTAGTAGAATTTTTGCTACTTATTTTTAGATGGGTTCCAAGACATTCTTAAAAGCTATCACCTTAATTAATTTAAGCGCTCACAGACAAAGAAGTAAATTACTTTAATTAGTTGCAGAGATTAGATTCGCTTACCTCGCTTTAATCTTAGTGAAATAAGGCTAGTGGTCCACGGGGACTACAGTTACTTTTCTACTATAATTTTCTGGCACAGAGCAATGTCTGAGCTATGTATAAAGTATGGTCGTAAAAGAAATTAAAGTCCTTAGGAAACCGCTTTCAATTTATTTCAATTCCTTTGGGTAAGCACTAAGGCTATTTTGAAAGGAAAGATAAAACATTCACAGTTTGCACACGAGCTGACTCATTTTACTTAAATAATTATCGTTCAATTTAGGATAGAAATTTCAGTATGAATGGGGTAGGTACCAAAATTTGACGAATGCAAAACACAAGCAAGCAATAAAAGTTATTTTTATATTTTGCCACAAGTGTTGCAAAGGAATTGAGTTAAGTACCTCTTTTTGCGTTTTAAAATCACGTAAACATAAGCAATTAAAACTTAGAAACAACCTAATTCGAATAACTTTATGAATTTAATTGATATTGGTACTATCATATATAGTATAAGCATGCTTCTAAAAATCACATGACCATGATCTTCAAAGCGGTTATCTTCTATCAAATCAAACGGGCCACAATTTATGTAGGTACCAAATACTATAGCAATTTGATACATTATCGATTTATGTACTACATAAAAAATCCGCAAACACGCGTAGCATACTAGTATTATTTTATCTGTGGTAGCACCGAATCTGCGGGTACATTGACTTCAAAGATGAACCATTTAGACTTGGCTGTGTGTTCGTCCGCGAACGAGTTATTGTGCGTTTCCAATGTCATACGGTAGAGATGGACTTTTGTATTGTAAGTTTATTCTTACTCAAATGTCTTTACGGTGTTGGTTGTTTTCAGATGGTCAATATTTTTCTGCCCGGATTCTCAATACCTAACATGTCAAAAATGACATGGTCAAAACAGTTGAAAGGAGTTTATGATGGGTATGAAGAATTGGGCTAACAAAAAGCGAACGCTTAGTAATGCATCTTAGAGCTGCAAATTACTTACAATAAAAATAAATAAACTATGCCGAGCAGTGAGCAAATCTTAACTTTGATACGAGCGAGAGCAAAACTCAAAGCAAAATCGGGTTTTACCAATTGAAATGACTTAAAGCAAGATTGAGTGTTGCTCACTATTATTATACAATAAAGAACGACTTTTCAAGCTGCTGGTGAGGTGGAAAACCATTTCATAACCATTAATGAAACCGCGGGCAGTAGATTGACGTATATTTTAGTTAATATTCTACTGATTTGAGTAATTTAAGATAAGTTTTCATAAAGTTGGGTTTTTGCAGAAACCTTTTCAAAACGTTTGCTGAAGCAAATTGGCCCCAAAGCTATGTTGGAAACTGCTACTTGCTTACTTCCTTAAAACTTTACGTTATTTTAAGAATACTATCTTGTCGAGATAGAAGAGACGACTTAAAATTGTTCAATTTACTCTACATTATAAATATTTTCTATTTACATTGTAATAGTCATTACAGTATTACAGTATTGGTTTGCTTGTATTTAATAATATATTTTCACTGCTATTATGCCTGGGGGAGGTACGGCATCAGCATCGTTGCCACCATAATAGCACAGGTAAAATCTTTATCCAATTTAAATAAAAAATCTTGTTTACTGGACCATATATTCGAACTTCGAGCATATTAATTTATTTATATAGGAGAGTTGAGGAGGATTGACCTATTAAATAGCTTCCCCTACTGAGGTCAAGCAAAGATGACCATTGGGTTTCACCATCAAATGATTTATCGGCGTTAATAGTTTTTTTTTTATTATATTACTTGTGGGTGACCGGATGGTCCAATTGCTTGACTCTGATAGGGGAAGCCAATCCCACCTTAAACCTCCTTCTTACATCCAAATGATTCATTTTAGTTAGTCACCTAGGCATATTCAACATCTGATGTCACGATTGGAAGAGAAATCTATTGTGCATTGTCAAAACATGACTCTCGTTGGTCGTAAAATTGCAACAAAAATAGTAAAATCAAATCAGTGTCCAATATTCTGTCTGTAGCCAATGGAAAAGTGCCCGCACACACACATGTACCGTCGTAGCCACGCCCTACATGCGCACGAGTTTGGTCACGAACAAGCCCGAGATTATACGAAGATTGTCTTCGTCTAGTCTGGCTCCACTATGTACGATACATAACCAAGTACATAGTATCAAGTACCTATTGTTTGAGGCGATGACTCGCAGATAGGTAGTACAAGTATTTATGATTTATAAAAGAAAAAGTATTGGAAGGCGTTTGTAGGTATAATTATTCCGAGAACATCGTTTATGAGTCAATATGGGATGAAATTGCGACTAACGACCTAACGTCTCGTCTTTTATAGCGTTTTTAAAGTGATCGTGATTACTAAGTTGCTACAGAAATACTTTACCGAATTGAAAACAGTTTAGAAAATCATTTTCTTTGATGGATACTTATTTCAAATCACGGATTACTCTCTCTCTGGGGTCGGTCCCTCATGGCTGAGGATCGTGGTCATCATTGGATATGGTTGGCCTGCGGATTACTAAGAAGTATTATAATGCCGGCAAAGCTGTTAAATTAAAACTACATCGATTTTCTTAATAATGTTAATAAAGGTGTTAATAATATCCTACCTTAACAAATAGATCCATCTTTCAAAGTCTCTGACATCCTGGATACAAGGTTTGGACTCGAAATAGGTGGCCAATCATCTATCTATATCATTATCTAGATTACCTAAAAACGCCTGAACGTTGAATACTGAGTCTTATTACTAAAACCTGTTTGATTTCCGGCCGTGTCGAAAGAATTGAACAAAAGTATTCAGAGACGATGCAAAAAACTAGCAGAGGGAAATGTGTCCTGCTATTGACGCAAGGATAGCGTCAGTAATTTATTGTTCTAAAATACTATTTCAAATGCTCATTAATAAGAGGCAGGCTACTATCGTTTAGGTAGTTTTACTATCTAGTTTAAACTAGTCGAAACTGGAATACTGGATATAATTTACCTGCACCAAGTACATGCATGTATTACAACTACCTTTAGTTTGTTAACGTCTGTCTACTATTAAAAGTTTTAGAGCAAATATATTCTCATTAATCCTGGATCTAAAACGGAGTGAAGTACCCTATAACGGGTCCTACACATAGTATGTGAGAAGTGAGTGTGCTTGTATGTGACAGTGTCATTCAGGCCCGGCCCCGCGTGTAATTGGAATTAATTGCCTAAGTGCCGTGTTCCAGCCCTTTTTTTAGGACCTACATGCGAACCCCCTAGAGCTGTACTGTACCGTGAATACTGGCGAGTGTTTAAAGTGGCGTTTGGACTCTAGTTAGCATTTACTTGAATCATATTTACTACATATTTACATTATTCTAAATTTTTGTTGAAATATCCATTTCTCCACAAAAACTGATGTAAAGTGTCGCTCACGTCAGATATTTTATAGGACCAATCGTTGCTACAAAATATCGTTACATTTTACAGTATTGGAATGAGCTTAAAGATTTAACGCTCAAAGATAAGAAAGTTACAAAGAGGTGTAAAAGTGACCATAGTAAAATTATGGCAAGAGACAAGGTACAAAATCCACAAAGACAAAACCAAGCGAAGCACAAAATGCAACGCAGATTTTTTTCCTCTTCAAAGCAGTCAGAATAACATTAATAAATAAAGCTGTTAGAGCATTCCTTACGGTACTCGTGGATACTGATTTCTAGACAAAATTTAATGGCTTGTTTTTACGTCTTGCACGTATTAATTAGATACTAAAATCTTTTATGTACACTTTTGCATTAATTTCATCTCGAAACTTAATCTAAATGCAATGACTGTGTAACTGGCATTAAAATAATTGGGATAATTTTATTATGTCTACTCAGTTAAAAGGTAAACTTTTAGGCGCACCCTGTGCCCTGTAAATAAAATTGGACATGTTCTATCAAAAAAAAAAATAATGGTCATGTCGTCCGTATATATTGCTAGTAATTTTAGTTCGTTAGATGGTTTAATTAAATAATAATGTATGTATTAAGTAGGTAAATCTTTACCACGAAATAACGCTACTATAAACCGACAAAAAACATGAAATTAACAGTCACTAACATCTTTCGTCACATTTACAAAGTGATTATGGATTTATAATGACGATTATTTAGCGCAACTAATGTGCTAAAGTTTGGTAAAAAGCTGGTGATAGGTTTCGTTGAAGTGCCATACTGAGGTGAAAGGAGGAAATCGTAAATTTTCATCTATGACATACAGAATTATGCGTGGTCACTGTCACAGAACATCTACCACAGATTTTTTTTAAATTTAAACTTTATTATACTCTGTTTAAATATAGGCGGACTAAATACCTGAGGCATTTTCTACCACTCATCTTTATATATCTAATTATAATATCTTATATTATATATTTATATTCAAATTTTTGAGACTTATGGAAATTAAAGAAATTCTATCCTAAAACAACATAATTTAATAATATGTTATTAGTCAAATAAACAGAATATAGGTTTATTACATTTTACTAACCTTATTAAAGTATTGTCAATGGGCAGGACATGAGTACCGAAAGTTCTTTACCTTTTTCAAACTATTCTTTACTATTCAAGGTTGCTAATATGAACAGATACTTATACCTACTCGATATAAATAAACACTGCCTTACTCTAAGATGAGATATAAATAACTTGGCCTGTTTTACCATCATAAATTGGTCGTACGTAAGTTACGCGGGAACATACGCAGATGTTACAGTAACTTACTTTTTGTTGTACCACATAATTGCGGTGCAATTAACGTGTGTATTATTGTTTTATTAACACGGCGGCGTTAGGGATGTAGACCACATATTTAAGAGGTAATGTGGTCATTATTATTCAGACTATTTCTAGTACGTTTTAGTCTATGGATTAAGTTTCATTTATTTTATCAAACACAAACTTGTCTGCATCGACTGTAATGAAATATATAGAATGAAATTCGTGGTCCTGGAAGAAATTGTGTGATCCAAATCGCTCCTTAACCAGAATCTAAAACTGGTAGAACATGTTTGGAATGAGATTTATCTAGGATATTGTGGTCAATCGTGGTCATAGGTTGTGACAACAGTTATTTATTGTGTACCGGTTATATGAATCAGTAGAATATAATTCTGTTAATAATAGGTCACGATTTTTGTGGTTGGTTCTTATGTGGTTCTCGTTACGGAGGCAGCTACTCTTTGGCGGTAGTGGGGTCGTTAAGTAGTAGACCGTAGATGACGTTATAGCGACGTTAAAACACGTTGTGTGGTCAGATATAGATGAATATACAATAAAACAATCTAGGTTGATCTGTTGATAAATTGTATACACCTTTTTTCACAACAGTTCATTATAACTAATTATAAGTTGATAAGTTGTGGTCATCTTTTCTTTACTTTTATAATTTTATATCACAAACTTAAAAGAATTTGTAACACAGACATAAGCCCTATCTAAATAAATGTTTTACAATTAGGCTCAACATGTCCCTTAATTTATACTAAATGCATTCTAATTATACAAAATGTACATACGGCGTAGGCTAATAAATTACCCGAACAATTTAGATTAAACGTTTAATGGTTTTCAAATGAATCATTGATAGTCCTGGTTCTCAGTTCTGTGGCATTCGTTCGTAGAACTGACCGGTTTATTTCGCGGTATTTGAAAAGGATAAGGAAAGACGAGATAAAGTAAATGGGGTGTAGTGAATGGACTGTTTTATTTTATGGCTGATTACAAATGTCTGGCTTTCTTTGGTAATCTGGTTTTCTTAGAATACGACCGGAGAATTTCTTGAAATGGGCACAGTTCTTTGGTCAAACGTCGTTATGGAATACTGTTATAAGGTCTTATCAAACTATTATTTGACGACCGGATCGTGGAGTTGGTAGTGTAAGAGGTCGTGGGTTCGATTCCTGCTTAAGAAAAAATCTTTGTGTGCATGAACATGGGGGTTTGTCGTAGTCTGGGCGTTTCTATATATATACGTATGTATTTACAAAAGAAAAAGTATATATGTATTAGTATCTGTTATTCTAGTACCCATAGTACAAGCTCTGCTTAGTTTGGGACTAGATGGCGTTGTGGGGTATTGTTAGATAGGACTTTTAAAAACGTTTAGGGGTTGCTAAGACAGTTTTTTGATTTAGAGATCCATTTGCGAGATAATTAACTTTAAAGAGCAAATTTTTGTTCGAGTAGAGCGTCCCCCCCCCCCCTCTAAAAGCTAAACTACTGGATCCCAAAATCTGAAAAAAATTGTGTCGGTAGTACATGTAATGAACTTTAAAGGAAAACTATAGCGGATAAGTTCACTTCATTAGTTCAAGAGGAATAGGGGTCCAATGTGTAAAATGCAGTTACTTAGAATAAATAGTGCAAATTACAAAAACCTTTGAAAGTAATGACTTGTTTGAAGATGTTACTTGTTGAATACAGATAGTAAATCCCTTTTAAGTCGAAATATGTTGTTACGACTAGCTACGGAACCCTACTGAGCGTGGCCCGACACGCACTTGGCCGGTTTTTTTCTTATCAGCAAGCGTTCTTAAGTCGATTAGTCCACTTCTACCTATTGAAATTTTAAAAATAACATCACACCACAGTAATCACAAAACTCCAACAAACACATATACTATGGGTATTAGTTATATTATTTGTATAAAATAAATGTGCGACTAAATAAAATTAAGTGTAAGTACTATGAACAAAGCAGATTCATAATTCACCATAATTCTAGTTTTGTATATTGATTTTAAAGTTCATCAACAAATGTCAACCTTATCGACTCTGACAATGTCAAAGAAAATGATTGTCAATATCATGAATCAACTTTGCTGATAGTACAATTATGTTTTAAGTACAATTAATTATAAAATACGCTTTCCACTCCTTCTTACCTGAAAAAGAGCATTTTACCAGTTTAACGTCGACTTTTGTCATCAAAATAATTTGCTCAGAGTACCGCTTTAATGATGCATCAAATTTTAATATTGATTATATTAGACACAAGCAAAAACTGTAAGATTAGGTTTATTCTAATTAAGATACTTAAAGCAATCAACAAGAGATTTATTGTCCAGTAATCGATAAATGTATCACTACGACGTGAAAATGCAAAATTTATTGATTTGGGTTCGGCTCATTTGCAAATCTTTGTAACTACCACGTGTGTTAGTCTGGTTGACTCAATTTAGTTAAAAGCGAGTGGTTTTAAATCTACGACGAGATTTATTATCATGTATTTAGAATTTATTGTGAAATCCGAACTAGTTTCGTGATACGGTTTGTTTGCAATTAGCCTGCGATTTCCCAAGACTCGTTAATGAACTTACACGTATTCTTAGGCCTTTATCTTGGCCTTTATTTAATTTTGCTGCTTTTACTGTATGCGTTTGGAAGATAGCTCTCATTTACGTTCTTGCTTCTCGTTGTTCTTGCAGTTGTTAGATTTAGAGCTTGGCTTTTTTATTTGTTGTCTTAGCTTTATTTGGTCCTTTGTTGAGTTTGTAGGAGATTGCATTACTATTTCATACATAACTTATCAATAACTTTATTTTCAGTGTTATCCCTTATCACATGGGACCGAAACATAAATAGTGGAATGTATGGGTTAATACACCACTGACATACCATACTCTTGTGGCTAATATAAGCGTGATTTTATGCAAACTTATAATTATCTTATAGCTACGTCAAAATTCATATATTCAAAAATGCTGGATAACATAAAATTTTATTATAATCTGTTACTTCAAAGACATCTAAAAAGCTACATTGATAAAGAAGGGATGGAACATATTTTTCACAATTTCATTTGATACTCAAGTTTCAACTTACATTTGTATTTTTAATATTTAAACGACGTACAACCAATTACCTACAATTTCTCAGCACAGTCCAGGCACCTATCCGATTGCACCCTGAGTGGGATTGATTCGTTATCACCGGTGCCTTTGCACCAGGACGTTGGACAGGAACGCCATGTTGCCACATTAATTGACAGTTGAATCGGTACCGACCACGAATTAATCGAGAGCCTCTTGAATTATTTATACGATGCAGTGTGCGACTGGCCGGCGGGGGTGCGGGGCCCGCGGCGAGAGGGGGGGAGGCAACAGGTCCGCATTGTGTCGGGATGCAGGGGATGAGGACCAGTACAGGGCTGTCAGGAAAGAGTTGTGCTGTGGTCAGTTTTTGGAATTACATTTTTAAAATTAGGGGAAAATGTATAGGGCCGTTATTAATTTTAAGTGAAATTATTGTCGACCGTGTTATCTAAGGATATGATTACCTATTAAATAATTATCCTACAAAAAATGTAATTTAAAAAAGTCGCTTCCTCAGTTTCAGTCAGTTTTTTTTTGTAATATATTAGAAAAATAAAATAAAAATCACTTTTTGCCTGGGAAATAATACATTTTCTAGAACAGGACTTGCTCTATCAAAATAAATGATCATTCTGCTCGTGATTGCGAGTTTAATAGCGAGTTCGCAGGGAACAAAACATGTAGAACTTTTTACACAACTAAGGCCTATATTTTAGCAGCGCCGTAGTATTTTGTTGATTGGATGGATGTAAGATTTTTTATGCAAATGTCTTTAAATCTACTATGAGACAAGGTCAAAATGAGACTTGAGATGGAACTTAGGTACCATAAAATATAATATAAATGGTTACTATTAAGTTTAAAGCTCTTTTTATTTGTGATTATACAGATTCTCAGTTCGTACTTTCTACAATTGTCTATAAAAATAATTTTATTGATTACTATGCTTTGTTTTCAACATATCAGTACTATGAGCACAATAATCCGGGGTCAGAAGTCTCGTTATTGAAACTAACAGTATACGATACTCAATTATACTAAGTCAATTTAAATTCTACACAGCAAATCGTTTAAGCAATTTTCTTAACGAACCAATAACTTGGAATGTATGAGTTAGTATTATTTTACTACCTTTTTGCTAATGGCTAAGATTCCTCACTTAATCCCCCCACTTTACTTTTTGATTTATGTTCTTAATTTTTAGCGATGAATGTGTTGTAATTATGAGTTATAATTACTTTAGAATGTTGTTTGATGTTTGTTGGCATTTTTTGTTACATATTTTAATGGTGCGAGATTAACACGCTTATTAGTTTTACGAGAGTATTTTGACATTTCCTTTGAATTGTTTATAATTAGACCTCATTAATCTGACTAAAAGTAAGCCATTCTTCAAGATATTTTTTTTAATTTCTATTATGATCTTATCTCATCAGTTTTTTTTTAAATACTAATAATGGGCAAAATTGGGTTGTTATTATTTGTGGCACCCCTAAGAGCGGGTGCGGGGCGTGCGTGGGGTGCTGGGGTGCGGGGGCCGCGGCAGGAATGCGCGCTCTTGTTCGTTTTGGGGAGCGTCTGCGCAGGTAGGCGCGCCGCCTCCCTCCGACGCGAGCGCACTGCTGTTGCTAGGCGTATACTCGACTGGCGAGTTTTACCTGAACGTCTTGAAAGAATAATATTTTTGATGACTCTGACTTTTTTTCCAGACTGTAGGTGTTGGGAAATGGATCCTTAATTTTTGAACTTATCGAGACTGAAATAGTAGGCAATTAGGCATCATTGACATCATCTTTGACCAGTCCACAGGAAGTTATTGTGCTACTGAGTTCTTTTTAAAAGATGAAGATGAAGAATATCAAGCAACAATATTAGCGCATTTAATAAAAAGGCTTTTATGTGTTTAAGATTTATGATAGCTATTTAAAAGCAAGCTGTAGTGACATAATTATTTGCAACCATAGAAATTAAGCTATCCGGTAGGTGAAAGTTAAGTTTTTAGAAAAAGGATTGTCTTAATGATATTTTTTGTCTCTTTCAACTGATTTATTATGCAAGATAGAGGTTATGATCTACGAACTGTGTTCAATAGATTTAGTATAGTGTCAGATTTATCGTTAGGTATTGTTAAGTTAATAATAATAAGTTAATAATAAGTTAATAATACGTCGTCTAGTTGAGTCCTATAATAAAAACTTTATGGATATTGATATTTTTGCTGACTCTCCGTCGAAATTCAAGTCCAATGTCTGTAACATTTTAAAGGCTGAACATAAGGCAATATGAAGAATTATGATTTAATTAGTTGGTATTGTCTATAATTATAATAATATTGGTATTAAATATTAAATATGATTTAATTTTAATTTAACTTATTATTCATTTTGTATTGTATATATTATTATTCTTTTTTATATTTTATTATTTTAATGTTTTCATTGTTAGGTATGTGATTAATTATGATTGTAATGTACTCAATTTGAATTATTTTTTATTTAATTTATAAGTAGCTTTTTATTTGTCAATTAATTAATTAATTATTTGCTTATTTTTGTTGTCAATCTGAGGATAATGTAGTGGGCTGCAATATTGTCAACACTCATACAACTAAATATTGTTATAAATATATATATTGTAGCTGTTTATTATCCCTCAATAAATAAAATAAAATAAAATAAAATCTTTCGGCAGAACTTGACGGATAAGTTCACAAATTTTTAAACAATCATCATCTTGATTAGTCAAAAGTATGATAATAATAATAAAATCCCCAAAAGTCGAGCAAATGTTTGAAATATAACGAAGTAAACCTTTCAATATTTTGAAATATGAGGATACATTTTTCTTAACTATTTTGGAAAGTTAAGAAAAACAACAACATAAACTAATTCTACTGAATATATAATAAATTGCAGTATTTTATGACCTCTCCTTTTTTAAACTCTGTTAAAAACGCAATCGGCAGGCTTTATTCTCAGGCGTTCGTTCGTCAGTCGGGTATACTCCAACCGAGCCCTTCAATATTTTTTTCTCGTTTTCTCGTCCGGAGGTCAGTCGGGTAGTAAAAGTAAAGTATTGAGTCAAAATAAAACCGCTCCGACGGCCATGGCAGCAAATCCAGGTCATGTATGGTGAGATCACGAAAACTGCACGGTCACTATCTAATCGACAATTTCTATAGTTGCTCTTTAAGGATGTACAAGATTAACTGGACTAGGTGTGCGCTTATATAATAGGAAGCCAATTTTCGGGATAGTTACACTAGGCAACAGTCAAAATTCCGAACAAAATTCATATAGTATCTTGTAGATGCTTATGTCCCTGCCACCAGAAAAATAGTTATAAATTTTTGTTAGATATAAAAAGGGAGACAGCATTTTTGATTTAGTCAATTTGTTGATAAATTTTCAAAGGAACCTTTATTTTTCTTTAAACAATCGGCCATTTTAACTATTTTATTCATCTTAGTATAATGAGTTTACATTAAATTCACGTCATATGTCTCATTTTAGTATTAATTTGTCAAATTTATTGTTCAATTGGTGGTTAATAGTGACTGAAATGTCGGAAAACGTACTACGCCTTTTAATTCTATTCTAAAGTGATTAAAATCATGAAAAAAAATTAACAAAGTGTAATAAATTATAGATAGGTAATACAGGTAAAATTGTTGTTTTATTTTACCAGGTACAGGAAATATTGGCAATTCCCAAATACGACCCTGTAAACCCTGTCAAGTATTAATGAAACAATTAATTTATTGAAATGAAATTATGAGCATTTAAATTGAATGACAAGAGATCTGATATTCCTCAAAATGATTGTTGATTCAATTAATTAATTTCTGCGATATCATGAGAAATGAATATTATTATACAATATTTATTTTGCAAAATTTGCCGTGAGAGCGGTACACTTAAGAGTGGTCTCTAGGTGCAACAATTCTAGTCAAACTAAAAGAAGATTAATTTATGCCGCCTCTATGGTCTAGAGGTTAGCGTAAGCGCCTCTTACTGTGAAGTCTTTCGATTCCCGGGTCGGGCATAGTGTTATTTAAGAATGTTGGGTTGATTTGAATAATTTACAGTGGAAACTTTGTTGGATTAGGTTAAACCCATATTTTGTATTTTTATTTTTTTATGTAGTTCTGTTTGTTGCTCGAATAAATAAAAATAAAAAATAAAATAAATAAAATGTTTCGTCAGGAAATTCACAATAGCAGCACGAAGTTTGAATTGTGCCCGGTGGATAGCGATAGGCTGACCTCCTATCCTATGGGACCTGAATATAACAGGTGAAATGTGGGTGTTGTACACCTCTTCCACACCCTTCTGGGTAATATAGGCGTAATCTTATGTATGTATGTAAGATTATTTTATCGAACTTCATTATGGTGTAGAAGAAATATTGCTTCCTTTTAAGAAAAATAACCAGAACTAATGTGAACAGTCACGTAGTTTGTACACTCTGTTTCAATATGCCAAACTACAGTATGCAAGTACGAAAGTAATGTAAAGCTCATCGGGATAAAGGTTAGTGGTTCAGTGTGGTTCGACTTTCACCACAACAGCTATCAATAACGCATTGTGGTCGCGACCATTGTCTTCTTCTATTTTGTGGTCGGCTACAAGATGGCAGTTTGTGGTAACTTAATTATGTAAGGCGTTGTACAAAGTTTTGTTCCTTATTAGTTGGTAGAATAATAGACTTTTAGATTCTTACACCATTTATCAACATTTATCTAAGTGTCAAATATTAAAATTAAAATTTCATTTTCCCCTCAGCTGCTCGAAAAGTCGCAGTTTGTGTCTCGTAATTATGTAAGACGTTATACTAAGATTTGTTCCTTGTTAGTTGGTAAAATAAAAGACTCTAACTCTTACATCGATTTTTAACAGCATTTATCTATGTTTAAATTTCAATTTCACCTCAGCAAGTCAAAAAGTCGTTTTTTTTTGTATGATATGCAAACATTGAGCAACCTCTATTTTGTATCGAGTCATTTCAGTGAGCTAAACTTGATTTGGCTTCGAGTTTTGCTCTTGCTCGAAGCAAAGTTAAGTTCGCCTATTTAATGTCACACAACTTTCACACCACGAGATCTAGTCCCAAACTTGAACTATGGGTACTGCTTCGAGCTGCTGGTGGTGAAAAGTTTTATTTGCGACACGAGATCAAAGTTATTTACAGCTCGTGCTTTTGTATCCCTCACTACGCTCAAGATACTAACAGAGTTACTATAGAATCTTTCGCTTATTTGCTCCCATGTTGCTCAAATAATTATTATTTGTCATACCGTATTTTGAATAACACTAAATAAATCACTATAAATCTGACTTCAAACATCACCGCAGCACACAACATTGGCAGTATTTGTGTATAATCTGAAGAGGTAGTTTCCGTCTTAGCGGCAATATAACTTCGTGGCCACGCGTTATTCGGCTGTGGTAAACAAAAATTGTATCGAAGTTCACAATACAGTGGTTTATTCAGAAGTGGGTCGAACGAATGAGAGAAATCGGATTACGAGTTGTTAAGATACTTAAAACCTAAACTCTTGTTAGTAAAAGCGTACCAGTTTGGTCGGATTATACTCGTTTGTATTTAAATGAAGTCACGTCTAGTTTTGTGTGTAATGTTTATCAAATGCTTTTTGGATTTCGATAATATAATGTTTCATACTTAGTACAATTAAAGTTTCTTATTAGCATTATTTGATTTATTTAGTACAGTAAATAATAGTAGTCCTACCAGGATATAGATTTACCACAAAATCGGAACATATCAATAAAAGCAAAAGACGTTAAATCGCCTCCTTACAGAACGTCAACAACATTTTCTTGATGAATGTTTTTGAGATATCCAGTTCTTATTTAATAATCAATCGTTAGTTTGTTTGAAACTTGATATAAAGAGCTTCTAGCAGCGAAAGTATCGATTTAATTGGAGATACTCGTAGTTCCGATAACATCTTGTGGTCTGGCGTGGTCCAGCGTGATCCATTTATACCATTATTTCAAAAGTATTATATGTCAGTAGAATATTTAACCGGTTAATGCTTACGAGTTATCAAGGAAAATATTTTATCGATATCCTTATCTAGTTCAATATTATTTCTTGGAAATTGGAAGTTATCACCAAATATGCATGTTTTTATAATAAAGACAAATAAATTATGTTTTTGGCAAATATTGTCATAATTTTTTTTATTTGTAAGGTCAATTGGCGAGGTGAAGCCTAGATTTTATATGATCATTTGGTTCTTTCTGTCAGTTTTTTTAATGCGGTAGTAATCGAAAACATTTATTTCAACGTTTATAGCAACTAATCAGAAAATAGTTCAAAAGAAGCCTGGCATACTGCGCGTAAATTTTCTACGCAAGTATTAAGTTAGTTGCAGATGACTGTGCTGCACTTTGCACTCGTAAATCGACCAATTGACGGTCACCATCCTCAACCATAGGCTAGTAGAACAGTGTGTGACCCATGCAATTTCACTTGCGGCTACGTTAACACCCGCCGAGTCATTTGATCTTACCTATACTTTAATTGTATTACAACATATAACAAGAATAAATCTGTGAATTTGTGACTTGGACATTAAACATAGATAGACTTAAATAAAGTCTGTTCCACGTCTGTTCTATGTTCTATAGATATGTTTAGGTAGGTAGGTATTTTATTTTCTGTTATTGAGTTTTTTTATTGATGTACCTACCAC
Source organism: Hypena proboscidalis (assembly GCA_905147285.1). NCBI lineage: Eukaryota > Metazoa > Arthropoda > Insecta > Lepidoptera > Erebidae > Hypena > Hypena proboscidalis. Next base: position 2,434,492 of record LR990127.1, read on the forward strand.
GCAGATGGAATCGCGAGTGATAGTTTGTTTGTTTGTTTAAAAGCGCTAAGCTCAAAAAATACTGGGCGAATTTTGATAATTACCTTTGAGTTTTATAGTCTAAGTCTCAATAAAGGTCTTAAGATATTTAACATTATGCTAAACTCTACGGGAGCGGAGCTTAAGGAGCGTAAGTTTAAACGCGGGCGTGGGAGCAGCTACTACTTAATACAACGAATTCCACGCGGACGAAGTCGCGGACAAAAGCTAGTACATAATTTTAATATGCTGTAGAACAAGCGCAGAGCAATTACGAACTACCCTCAAGGCATGCAGCTATAAGCCAGTAAGAAATCATTGCAATGTTTTCTGTATAATTTATCATTGCAATAATTAACTTCATGCAATAAATACATGTTCGAGAGTAATTAGCATTGTGGATTATACAGGCTTTTAATATTTGTACATATGAAATTACAGATACAGATTGAGTGATCTGTACAAAATCGTTTATGATTATTACAGACGATTCTCTGTTGTTTGGCATAATTTTATTTGGTATAATTTAACTGCACATACCTTCATTTATATTAATTTGGCATAACGTTTTTCGTATATATTTTTTTAGCAATTACACTCTACGGATAAACATTGTTAAGTATAATATTTTTTTGGCAACCTATTTTAATAATATCCTAATTCAAGAAAATACTTTTCATATATTATGTAAAATAAACAAGTGACGGCTTTTGGGTTGCCCAAGGGCACCCCCGCCGCACCATAACTATGTCTTCGATGTTAAAACCATGTTTAAGAAGTTCACTTATTTTTATTCGTAGATCAAAGTATACGAATGACGAATTTCAATACAAGCTATTTCTTTTGTTGAATTTGTGAATTCTCAATTTACTCCTTTGCAATTTTATTTTAATATCTTTTATATTTAATTTTGACGAATGGATATAATCCCACACATAACCTCCTTAGAAACGATATTTATGTATATTTTAGCCATTAACGCTTCTTCATACAATACCGTAGAGAAGAAAACTTTTCTGGGTTCGTATGAAAAATTACTTCTGCCTAATGGAATTTGCGAGGCACATTAACACAAAGTTTCGCTCATGGATCTTTAGAAATACCTTATTTTTTAAAGTATTTTTTCGTTATCTGTACATATTTCCGGAAGATTTGATAAAGTACATGATTTTGCAAAATTTTAGGCAATATTATCAGGTCATATGAAAAAGAATTAGTCACTCTATAGATCGTCGGACGCGGAGTACCAGAGTAAAGTAAAAGGATACGAAATATCTACAAAATATTACTTTACATATTTTACTTTATAAGGATTTAAACAAAAACAAAAATTGATTGAAGGCGATTTATTCGTAAGATCCTGGCGTTGTTTATTTTTCTTAGAAATTGACTCCATCGCGGTTTGTTTTTGTTTGTCGTTTTAAGGCGACCTGAGTGCTGCCGTCTCCGCCGACCCGCCGAGCACGATCCACGAAAAATGTAAGAAACTTCGGGAAACGTAAAGCGAAATTTAGTGCGATAAAATACAGGGACTTCTTTTCTTTTTATTTCGATGGCCTTCCTTTCCAAGAATTGGGCATTATTGGAATTGATAAGATTTCATTCCTTGTTAGTGAGATCAGAATGTAATTTTTAAGGAGAAAAACTAAAGCAACCGTAATATTTGATCATCCGAAATATTTTTATCGATAAGTCATAAATAAAATAATGATAGTTGTATAGATTTTGATTAATAACTCGATCGAACGAATAATAACATTAATCTTTGTATTGAACTCGTTAGACGTTTTGCATTGGAATTATTTGAAATAAAAAACTTATACCACCCAACTGCAAATTAATTGAGTTCACGGACCGTCTTCGGCAACATTAAGTATGCCAGTCGCTTTTTGTAATATTATTTTTTTCTAAATATCTCTAGAGATTGCGTATGTATATTTTGTTTGATGGGTGTGATATGACTTTTAGTGATATGATGGTTGTTATATCATAAGAGTAAGCTAAATAAAACGTAATCTCAATAAAGATTTTCCGCCTGTTAAATCCCGTCACATAAACCTTAGATAATATCTCATGCTGCATGCTTTTGGCTATTTTGTGCCTAGTACAGGACAGCGTGAAAGTGTCCGTGTGGGACATAAATCGTCTGCGCCAGTCGTGTGTGCTCCGCGGGTCACGACACGCACGTGCTGGGCTATGACAAATGCTGCTTGAGTAAGGGACACACTGCAATGAAATAGAATAACTATAATCGGAGTTATCTAGGTTTGTTCTAGTGCTAGATTCAACAGCATGAGAGTGCTCAACGGGTCACGTCACGACACGACGTGCTTCGTTATGACAAAAGGACATGCCACACAACAGGGTTTGATTTCTTTAGGGTTCTGTTCTGTGTTCAAGTATTAAAAAGAACATTGAACAAACCTGCCATTTCTGGGATGAGATCACGAACTAAGTGATCGCACTTTAGTGACTGATTTAGAAGATTTACTTAGCTTTTACTTAATTTACTTACCTGGATTTAGAATACATACATGAAGAGAGGCTGGTTTGAAGAGACCTTCCTTGCATCGGCACTTAATGGTTAAAATCCCTCGCGGAGGTACCTGCAAAAAAACACTGGGGTTATAAATGACATTCCCTTATTTTACTTTTATTCACTCATACTTGCTCATCGGGTACAAACATTAAACATGATTGCATAAAATTAAATTTCATGAAAATGTGGTTTGTGCGGTGTGCGCAGTACCTTATATTTGCGTTGTGTGTTTAGCTAACGACCATGTGTCTGGTGGGTCTATTGTTTGGCTGAAACATGTTTGCGAACATGAAATCTTGTCTACTAATTCTAATGTGATAAACTGTTTAAGCGTTCATGAGTATTGTATTAGGACGAGCGTTGACTATGCCTACTTATCGACCTATACATAACCTGTCAACCCATAGATGAATTCAAAACAGATCCTACACACAAACATAATATATCACGCTTTTACCCCACGAGGAAAGGCAAAGACAATAAAACACCATGTGCTATAATTTAACACACTTCTTTTTCAATCTTTCAACATCGTGTCATACATTAACTTATTAGTTAAGCTAGCTAGCTAGTTAAGTTATTAGTATAAGCTAATTACTTAGGTAATTGTAAGGGTGGCTAGAGCTTTAGCATTAAAGTAAACTGCCTTGATGGTCTAAAAGGTCTCGGGTTCGATGCCCGGGTCGGGCAAAGTATTATTTATGTCCTGTCCTATGGGACTTACACATAACAGGTGAAATGTGGGTGTTGCACACCTCTGCCACACCCTTCTGGGTAATATAGGCGTGATGTTATGTTATGCGATCTATCCAAGCATAGCTTCTGTTTCATGAATGTATTAACATATTCTATGATGTCGTCTGAGTTTAGATGCCACACTCGAAGGCATCCTTTGAATTGCCAGTCCGATGCATCTTGTTGTCAACCTGTCCTGCGATATGTTGAATATTGCTTACAGGTGGTTTTACATAACTTGTAGCATAAGATATAAAATCTAAAAAGTACCTTGTTGCCTCTTATTTGGTTGTGGAACTAAATAATAAAAGTTTGCTTGTAATATTAAGCTGAATCCCATAAACCAGAAACTGACCTCAATGTTATGGCTATATGCTAGGAGAATGGGCGTACAAGATCTCTAATAACATCGATTAATTATTTAATCTTCCATTATTACGACTCTATAATACGGCCGAGAGATAAGAGATTTTAGTTTAAAACTTAAAACTGAGGTCAAATGGTAAATACAGCCCCGATAATCTACAAAAATCATCACTACGTTGCGGAACTACGAAGCTATATTTTTTAGGCAACGCATTTTTAAAATAGCATTAATGGTTCGGTAAAATGTTAATTGAAACTTTTGCAACTCGTCATCAGTATTTTTTATTTTCGTTTTCCGTTTTTAAATAGTTCTATAGGGGTACATAAACATTAGTCGGGCTCTTAGCTTAGCTTCGACAAATACTGAATACATGTCGCACTACTCAAATACAGGCATGTCACTACAAATACTATATTCACACTCTGCACCATAAATCACAATCACAGCCTTCCGGCCATAGATCATAGACTCAGTAAATGCACACGACATAATAAATATTAATAGTAAAACCTGCAAAGTAAAATGTTTAGTATACGGCACATTTATCTTGCTTAGTAAGGAGACTAAGGAGTTCAGAATTCAGTACAATTTCGCAAGGTTTTATCTTTTTTACGATGGTATTACGAGGAAGTATGATAAAAGAAAGATTGTAATTTTTACATGTGTTATTAAAATTATCTAATGTATGAAGATTATGGCGATACCAATTCGCCAAATAAAGAACAGCCCATACAAATATTGCAATGTTAATGATTGATGTACTTAAAGTGCCAAAATTCAGATAGACACAGATATTAATAAAAGTATTTCCATCGCATTTCCTACACCTTATACTGCCCCATATCAGTCTAACTATCTTTTTATCCATCCAACGCTTGCCTATAAGACATTGCTTTTTAGCGATTGTACATGTCTTTATGCTTAATAATGTTCTTTATGTATTAATGTTTGTGGGCAATAAAAATTATTTTATCTATCAATTTAGACCAAACTGTTTTGTCTTCTAAAGGTTTTTGAAGGTGACATTTTGAAGTTCCCATATTAAGTATACCTATAATTCATAATGTTGTAGTAATATTTTGTTTTTCTTTTAATATTTAATGCATAGATAAGCTGGAATAGAGCCTTTGGGCATTAATGTACAAGGAGACCCTACCCTAGATGAACTTATAAGAGAATATGACAAAGATCTAAAAGATTCTGAGTAAACTCCTAAACTATTATACACAACTACAAAATTAACTTCGGTATTTAGCAAATATTTCGCTCTCACTTCATAAGGTAAGTTAAAGTTGTTACATAAATAGCAGGAATTCACGTAGTAATTAAAGTTATTACTTTGTTTTATGTTTCGTTATTTGTTTTGTGGTACTTAAAAGAGAAACGCAATTAAAATATGAAAGGCTTTGGGCGCGGCTACATTTAATAGTAATCATTTTAGTACGTTCATTAAATATATTGGCAATATTTACAGAGTAGAAAGAGAAATAAGGATTTTATATTTTAACTGACTTCGAAATAAAAGAAGGAGGTTCGAAATTTGATTGTATTTTTTTTTCAGTCTTTTCGCCGATTACTCGAAGACGCATGGACCGATTTGAGAAATTCCTTTTTGTCTGAGACGTAGAATATTACTTAAGTATTTCTTACTTTTTAGTGATTTTTTGTAATTGAAGTCGGTTTTTTTATTAAATTATTTTCTTTTTTTCGAAATGTATGTTGGAGAATATCTTGTTTGGACAGTGATGCTTGAACACTATGTGTAGAGATAGTACTAACCGACCACCCGACTGCCACGTCAAGCACTCAGGTTCAAACACACGGTACACACCCCAGTCGGTTATTTATCTTTTTAAAATTATGTGCGACTGTGACACTGTAAAAGCGTTTTGTAATATTTTAATACAAACAAGTTTTCAACTGGGTCAGCTATACGTGCTTAAACCGGCTAAGGAACTATAATTATGATTGACTTTTAAATAATTAAAATTGGATAAAATAAGTTTAAATAAAGAACACAAATAACTGCACCATGATATATTTAAATACAGTTATTACAGCCTGTTTTAATTAAAACTAGTGAGAATAAAATAAAATGCACGATAAAATTCTACAATGAGGTTATTTACAAGTAGCTGCTATAAAAACGACTAAGAAGGAATGCGTAAACCACTTAATTATACTAGATTGTTAAAAAAATCGTAGCCTTTCGGAGTCGTTTCGATTTTTACGTTTTACTCATTGCCTACAAAAGACATCAACGCGCGCGTGAAAAACTAAGCTTAAAAATTTAGCATACGTGGTTTTCAAATTTTATTTTATGGAGTCTTTAAAATTGATTTGTTTACATTATTAAATTAAATATAACATAATATTCGGGTTCAAATAAGATGATAAGGGTTTATAAACGAGTCTAACAAATCTTATTATTAAGGCCTCAGTCAAGATGTTGGTATTGCTTAGTATTTATAAAAATATATATTAAAATAGCCGAAACAGCTTAAATCTTCCGCTGTAGAAATCCGACGGCTTATTATTACGATAGTATGTAATATTGAAGAACTCAATAAATAAGTGCGACATCGGGAGCATGAGAGACGCGTGACCTTTGCCGCCATTTTCGCTTATCTGCTGATCGACTGGCGGCATTGTTGGCTTTCTTCCATTTATTATATTTAATGTTGCAAACATTTTATTATTTTATAGACATGAGACATGTCTTAAGATATATATCTTATTAATATAACTACAAAGTAGAAAGAGCAGCATATCTTCTATTTTTACATTTAGTTAAGCTGAGAGTGTCAATAAAAGTTGTATGTGTTTAAATACCTTGAATGTAAGCAATGTTTTCTTTATACATTATTAATTTGCTATTGAAGTCACTAAACTAACTTGGAGATATGTATGAAATTTTACTTCTGTATCTGTATTGTTGTCAAGTAATTTGAATGAGTTGGTACCTAAGATGATGAATGTTTTTAATTATATGCTTAATTGTCTGTGTAATTTTGAAGCAAATAATACCTGCCACGGTAATTCTTGGTCTCAATGATGTATATCCTTTTGCTGAACAAGTGTAATAACTTGTTAAAAAATAAAAGGTATGCAGTGTAAATTATGAGAGTAGAGTCGTAAAACGCTGAGCTAAAAATAATGATCGGTACAGACAAGAGGCAGACAAAACGTGCTCTATGTAGAGTTGTAGAGGTAGGTAGGTAAAGTATACGTCGGCTCGCGAAAAGGTAACCTTGGTGCAGAAATACGACTGCGAGTCGCCGCGGGCGGGGCTTTGTAGAGATCAGTATAACTTTGAATGAATAAATAATTTTAACTCTGTATAGAGCACGATTCACTGCTGGGCACAAGCCTCCTTTCATGACGAGAAGGGTTAAGCCATATCCTGCCTATTAGCCCATGATATGTGCTAGATGAGAAGAAGAGATCATAGAAGATGAAGATGTTTTATTTCTATCACTAGAGTAAGGTTAATGAATAAGTGTAATTTAAGCGCATAACTTTAAAAAATATGAAACTTATGTAAGTCATGAGGCTCATGAAATGAACTATCTTGGCTTACCTATACTATGGTATTTAAGTATACTATTCAGACAATATTACAGTAAAATGGACCATTATATTAAAATCCCTTTCCTTTTTGCATGATGCTATGGCGATTCTTTTCGATATAATTCAATACATTGAGTTTTAATTCAGTTTATACGACGAAGAAGACCTTTACCTTAGACTGACCTTTGTTCGAGTCTAAAATTGGAACATCTCGATCTAAATGTCACGATTTCCAGTATGCGGAACCCCTTTCAACCCACCGATACCTACTTGGCAGAATTCCGTATACATTTTTTGCTCATATTTTTGAAGCGGCCGTTGGAGCCTGCCGATGCTGTAACCGATAAACTCTTTGCGGTTGCAATCCCATAGAGTATAGCAATTGTTCATAGTTTTTGTGGTGGTTCTATTAGGTGGGTTTCAAGGTGTGGTCAGATGTCAGCAGGTCAATGATCGATGAAGAACGTGGCTAAGATTAATCTATAATGCCAAACAAAAGCTGATCGGATCAGATCGGTTATAACATTGAATTTAATAAAAAACTTAATAGGCAAGTTTTTGATGGAGGAAAATCAAGGTTGGACCTAGGAGGTGAGGCAATTAAATTTTATCTTGGAATTCAAACTGGTTAATTAATTACAAAGCAACGACATTTTGCTAACTAATGAATTGAATTCAAAGATTAAACACTTGTTGTTCCAATCAGTATGCTTGGCTGAATATGTCAAGGAATTTTATAGAGACAACATAACACGAGAAGCTGAGTGTTAGACATTGTTAGCCTGTGAGACAAAAAATAAAATAAAATTTTCTGCTTACTTCTTGAAACACGGTAAATACATATCGTCCATAACATACCATTATTTGTACCTAGTTCTTTTATCCTCGCCAATCCCATCATAGCACTACATGGTTTTATACAAATATAGTGTTAGAAACGAGTTGCAAGCGCCACCATTCATCTTAGCCGCTCGTTACTGCCGAGCAAAAACTGCCAGGGCACTGTATCTGCCGAACAAAAACTGGCAGGGGACTGTTAGCGGCACAGGAACATGGCATGCCTGGCAAAGTAGGGATATCAGCGATCTTCGTGTTCTGCTGAATTATAGGGTGCTTAATGTTTTGTTCGAGATTGTTTAGAACGGCTTTGTAGGAATTTGCGATGGGTTAATGTTTGTAGATAAATATTGCACTCAAGGATGTTACTATCGCTGATTGCCATTATTTTTCTAAAAATATATTTTCTATCAAGATATGCTAGTACTTGGAATTTTTGAAAACTTATTAACTTTAGAAAGTATTGGTCGGTAAGGAAGGATGTTTAATAAGTAGCACCACTTTTATAGTCAATGGGTAAATGCACAAACGCTGTAGATAAATAGATAAACATCTCATAAGTAATAGAGTAAACATAAATCAATCACCAACATGAAAAATATTGACCATCCAAAATTTAATTTGTTCATACTGCGGCAGTTTTGAAAGCAATAGTTATTTAAAAATCATAGCATTTGTCAGTCCTCTGTCATATAGGTAATTATACCTATATGACAGAGGAAAAAATAGTACCAATAAATCGTACTTAAGTTTTAACTTAAGTACGATTTATTGGTACATTTTTCATCGCATAATTTTACAGTTTTATAGTATGTGCAATAAAGTTTATCTAAGTTGTTGTTAAATATCTCACGTTCGAAAGCATAATTCAAACCAGTATTTAAGAAATATACTACATAATAAATTCATGCCTCGCCTGCGGGGTTATAGAGATGGTCGGTCGGTCACATGGGAAGATACCAAAGCTGCCCTCTTCCCGACCTAAGGTTTTGTACAAGCAGCACTGTTTGTTGTTCAGGATATGTTGGATAGCACGCAGTTTTTGTATGTATTGCAAGCTCTATAAGTTACCTTTTGATCTTTATTAGTTTCAAAAAATATGCCTTATAACTATTATGCGAAAAAATATTATGCCAAAAAACCATTACTGTTGCGTCGTTTAATAGTCATTTAGCGTAATGATTAAACAGTATGACAAATTGCAATTGCAAAAAAGATGCCTACCATGTTATGCAAAAAAATGTATGCCGAATATTAAGTTTAGATGTTAAAAACATCAATAAAAATAAAGCTTCCTTCATTTATTGAGCGCTTCATCATGCCTTTAAGTACTTCAACTGTAAAATGAACAAAGTGAAAATGTGAAAGGTTCTGGTATCGGAGTAGCAGATAAGTGTTTCTGCGAATAACGTATAGCAAGAATGACCTTTGGATCAGATTAGTGCGGGGAGCGGGGTGAGGAGAGTGAGGGGTTACGACATTTAAACACCGATTCAATAAAACTCCGATATAAGGGAGCTACAGTAAACGGTACTCGATCATGAATATCGAAATAGATTGATCGTGCATGCATCGTTCGTTATATTTAGTGACTTTACTTGTGATAATATCCTATAATAGTATTTCTGCTTTAATATAAAGTGTATATATTAAGTGAGTGATACACATGATACATGTGCTTTAAAATATATAATTTTTATTTGCTAAACATGATCATGATCATCATATTAAATTTGATCATATTCATTTAAATTTTAGTAGAAAACCTAAATATATTTTATTTATTTTTTATTGCAACAAACTGATAAGAGTAGACTTCTTCTACTTAAAGGGTGCTGCAGGAAGGTTTTTTTTATTATTTAACAGCTGTTTTACTCTTTTAGTTAATCGAACTAGACTCTAGACTTCATTAAAAAGTTTGAATTATTTCTATTCTATTATCAAATGGTTTTTCAAAAAACCTTTTTTACAACAATTTGAATCGTAATATATATTATGTGCTAGCATATAGCTTATAATATTACATGCAATAATTCAGGTGCCAGCAATTTACTAAATAAAACAAAGCACTCTACTACATTTGGAACACGTCAAAACTTCCATTCCACGTCAAATCAGTGAGAATTTCAAAAACCAAATATGTCAAACTACATGTCCGATTTGGCGTTCCCTGTCAAATTCAAACCGAAAAAAATAAAGGCTGTCAAAAAAGTATGCCTTGGTCTGTTGTTTGAAGCAAAGGTATCATTAACAATTTGTGACGGCATATGAAACAGTGTTGTATGACCTGGGGCCTTAAAATAATGTGTTTTAGACTAATAATATAGTTGGTATCGATCGGGAAGCGATTTTAAATTGCTATTGAATAGATCGAGAGATAGGTGTTATGATTAGGGGTCTAGTATAGCATTGGATAGGTTGGTGTTATTGACCGTCTTGCTGCACAAAGGAGTAATTCATAATATACTGAGGATGAAAGCTTTCTTTCTTCACAGCTAGGACAGCTTACTAGTTGCAATCTAGACTGAAATAACTTTTTCTAGCACACGTCAGATAAAAATACCGGGTAACATAATTTGGTTTGCCAGAGCAATTATGCAACTCGTTCCACACTAAAGCTATTTAAATACAAGTTGTACACAAAGTAGTTGTACATAAATCACTTAGAAAAGTAGTTTGGTCTCGGTCATGTTAAATGCCATTTGACAGTCCATTAATGTCAAAAATGACGCCATATTTTGAAATGTTGGTCATTTAAATGTAGAATAGCAATTTCACCTTTGGTATTATTTGATAAGATATTGTTCGAAATTAAAACGATTTGTTTCAAATTTTTTGTTCTTTGGTCAGAAATTATAATGGAAATTTTATTTTTAAAGGCATAAGCATTTCTAAAACGCATAATAAGCAATGAAAAAAAATTAGGAGAATGGGGCAGATTACTGAAAGCTCAGTCACCAAATGTTGCTTTTTTAGGGTTCCGTAGAAATTTTGCATAACCATGTATGTTAACTATACAAAGAAAGTCGTAGAATAAAATTTGGAAAAATATTTTTTTTTCGGGTAGCTCCCCTACATGTAAAGTAGGGATGTTTTTTTTTTGTCGCCTACCCCATAGTGTGGGGTATTGTTAGATAGGAATTTTAAAAACGTTTAGGGGTTGCTAAGACAGTTTTTTGATTTAGAGATCCGTTTGCGAGATAATTAACTTTAAAGAGCAAATTTTTGTTCGAGTAGAGCGCCCCCCCCTCTAAAAGCTAAACTCCTGGATCCCAAAATCTGAAAAAAATTTAAAGGAAAACTATAGCGGATAAGTTCACTTCATTAGTTCAAGAGGAATAGGGGGGTCAATTTCAACAAGTGGTGTTTTTTGTACCTTATCGGTGAACGTTTTTATTTATAGCTTTTTTGGATATTTTTTAGATTTATTGTAATCTATATGATACTAAATGTCCCCAATTTTACGCACATGATCGTATCATTTAAGACTGAAGAGAAATTTGAGTTTGAATTTGGGTTGTCACCGATACGATAAGCTGACCACCGATTAGTTTTCTGTACACCGATATGAAATGCTTGAACACCGAAAAGGTGTGCTTATCCACCGATATGGTAAATCTGACCACCTTTGCACCATTGTTTCGTCAATAACTTTGTTATATACCAGTTACATCAGAGTTTTATACCTTATTTGAAAGCTTATGAAATTTTTTATGTTTTTAGGGTTCCTTACCCAAAGGAAATGGAACCCTTTTACGGAGACTTCGCTGTCCGTCCGTCCATCCGAACGTCCGTCTGTCTCCAGGATGTATCTCAAGAACCGTGATAGCGAGGACGTTGAAATTTTCACAGATGATGTATAATTATTGCCGCTATAACAACAAATACTTAAAGCTAAATAAAATAAATATTTAAGATCGAGAGTACCGAACACAATGTGTCAAAAGTTCAATTGTGCGATGCTTTTACCATCGATGCTTTATAGATGCAATAGTATATCGGTCTTCAAAATCTACTGTTTGTCCCTAATTCGATTATAAAATGTCTTTTTTTTAATACTATGTTTAATGTAGACAATATTTTGCATCTATTTTAAATTTGCGTATATTTTTGCGACAGGCGTTCTGGCTATGAAAATTACGCAATCTACTTTAACTATGCCCACACCACGATCGGTCTAGAAAATTTATTTTTTTCTGGGTACAAACAAACAAAGGTATTTAACATCGTACAATTTCACTATCGACACAGTGCGTTCGGTATTGTAAAAATCGCAACTTTCGAAAACTCATATTTTCTATACCTAACGAAATTACTGAAATCAATAAAATGTTTTAGAAGCAAAATAAATGACACAGGGTCCACCGATGTGATGAACCGACCCACCGACTCGATAAAATGATCCACCGATACGATTAAGAAATCCACCGATGTCTTAAAACTGTTAATACACAAAAAAATAATACACTGAGCAGATAAATTATACACCGATAATGTTTTTTCACCGATCAGGTGGAAAATTGTCGTATCGGTGGGTAAAATGACCACCGATTCCACCGATAACGGTACAGCGACGAGATAAATTGCACAATTTTTTTTAAATTTCTAATGAACTATAATAACTAGGACAAATTGAACTACAGCCAATAAAGCTAATTCAGTTACTTTCTCTGTATGGATCAAACAAATATAAAATAACAACATATTACAATATAAAAAATCATTCTCCGATAAGATAAAATATTTGTCGCCTAGCAATTTTCATGGTGTAGTTACGTTTTTTGCGGGCAAATGCAGCGATGTAGAAAGCGTCCGTCTTCACTGCGCATTAGGGCAGTACTAACATGAAATAATAATCAGGGAGGGGACACTGTCGGACTTGCCTATTTATAGTTATGTCTAAATTACTTTTTGGCACCGAAAAGCCAAGAATTTCTGGGACAAGTACGTTTGTGCCTCTCATTAATAAATATGGTTAGTAAAATAATAGAATATGCTATTTATCAATGATGAAACTAATATCCTACGAAATAGGGTAGGTTGTAACCTTAATTTACTAATATTCATTAACTTATAAGCCATTTTGTTTGTAAAAAAAGTACTGGGACAGTACCGACAAGCGAAAATTTGGACTTTAGGAATTTTTTTCTAGCCTTAAATTTCATCCTAGCCCATTAATATTTTTGCCCCCACCCTATATCTACCTATATAATACTATAAATATCAATTTAATACAATATTCTTCTTTTCAAATACGAATTTCAACGAGGACAGAAAAAAAAGTCGTTTGGGAAATCGACCCAGGGGTCCGAAATGTCAGATGCAGTTACTCAGAATATTTCGTTCAAAATTCTTGAAACATAAATAAACATAATACATATTATATAAAATCACGCCTTTATCCCACGGGGGTAGGCAGAGACGATGAAAAGCCATGTGCTTCGCTCCTTACATACTTCTTTCGCTTCCTCAACATTCATACATCTCGTCATACGTGCTAGCTGGTTTCGTGTACTACAAACATTTCCTTTCTGAAGGACGCCATTTATCTGGTCCCTATATTATTATGTCTTTCGAGGATAAAATAAATAATAAAATAAATAATTTCGAGGATAACATAAATAAAATAAATTAAAAATAATCATTACATATCTAGGTCATACATAAGATCACGATTTTATAACTGTCTTAGCAACCCCTGAACGTTTTTAAAAGTCCTATCTAACAATACCCCACACTATTATTCGACTTAGCCACGAGCTCTAATCGGTCAAGTAGTTTCGAAGCCTAAGTGGGGACGATATTTTTTCTGTCGCCTACCCCATAGTGTGGGGTATCGTTAGATAGGTCTTTAAAAACATAATGGGGTTGCTAATACAGTTTTTTGATTTAGGGATCCGTTTGCGAGATAACGGTTACTTTAACTTAATTAGTTCTAGAGTAATTGGGGTACGGCTACGGAACCCTACTGCGCGTGGCCCGACACGCACTTGGCCGGTTTTCTTATGTGTGTAATGGGTGGCTCCAAGTATCCACGAATCTAAATGCTTTGAAAATCCAAGGAATAAAGATATTTTAAATTTCATTTCAAATAACAGTTTAGTTTTGGGTTTGTGTTGCCTCTATCAAGTGGCTACATTCGTTTGCAACTATGACTTGACTACAATCAGTGAGTAACGAACAATCTCAAAACAATTCATATTATTTCGGGCGAATGTTCCTGTCATAAGCAGACATGAATACCTACTCTTGATTGATGAACTGTAGTTTCATTTTTATGGTTAATAAAAAATAAAGCGGTGTCTAGACAACTGTAAGATTGATTGGAGAGAGTGCTGCAAAGAATCGTTAAAAATAACGTTTTATTTGATTGAAGACAAAGCTTATTGAAATCTTTAGTGCAGTGGGTGATGGCTTTAATTTATTGTTTTTTATTGTTTGGTTACTAAAAGCGACGTGATAACAGTAACTGCATGCAAGCACCACAATGCTGGGCGAAGAAAAATATGCATCAATTTATGAATCAAGCAATGAAAACTAAATCAAATAAAAATTAAACAAAAATTGCAAGGTTTAGATTAAACAATTAGCATCATGAAAACATGCCGTAAGCATAAAATCATTAAATGCTTATGTAGTAACCTAATTAATAAAGAAACTTGCTAAGTTCCATATCAAGTTTAGTCTGACATTTATCTTAGATACAATACAAAGATCCCTCCGATCCCTGCATGGGTGACAATACGATTTTTCAAGTTAATAAATTACATTGTGTATATATTAAAGTAAAAACTAACATAGGTCTACCAACTTGAATCAACCGTCGATCGATCGCCGAGCGGCGTCATCGATCGACGTCGATCCGTATATGTAATAGTCAGTTTATAATTTTCCTTCTAATCACAAAACGATAAAAATAAAGCTTATTTCAATGCCTATTTAAAATGGTTTCGATAACAGCCTCAAATTTTTATAAAGTTAGATTTAAATGCAGTAGGAACGATGGGCTATTGTCCATAGACAAGAGCTCCGGAGACGGGACTCATCGCGGCACCGCCCAGAGCGCGAGATAAGCCGGACTCAGATTCAAGTAGTGGATTATTATATTATTATTTGTTAGGGTGTTTATTACGTCAAAATCGATCGACAGATGGTGTAATAGATTATTTGACAGTGACATCTTCGCTAAAAATTCGAATGACGTCGTCTCTGGTCATTCGGCGGTCGATCGATTAGTGTAAAAACAGCCTTATATCGTAACATTGATTAGAGCAATCTCATATCTCTGCTGGATTTAAGGTGATGTTAATAAAGTAGAATTAAAATGCAGCAGGAGCGATTGCCATTGTCCAATAGATAAGTGGTACGGAGGCGGACTCGCCGCGACACCGGTGCGCGAGATAAGCCGGACCCAGATATAGGTAGGGGGCCTATCATGGAAACTACGTATTGCATTCGTTATTTCTATTTAATTATTCAATTAATGTAGTACGTAACATTGACAAATGATATTTCATTTTTGGTTTAATGCCCACATGGAACAAATCTTTGTTTAATTTGACTGGCGAATAACAAAGACAAGAGTCCAGAAGGCATTATTTATGTAAAAATCATTTATTGGTTTATAAATATTTACCCAAAATACATTTATAGTAAGTAAATTTGTAGTTATAAAATAATTTATTTGAACACGAGTTAATAAATAATAAAATCTCATTAACGTTATTAAAACGTAAGCAAAAACGGTTTACTGTCAAACAAACTTCATAATAACTAATTAACAAGCACATAACGTACAACTAATTAAGAGAACTCATTTTTAGTTAAAATTCATAATATTAAAATTAAAATGTATTAAAATCACACGCCACTTCGTGCGTGCGTGTTAACGATTTAGTTTACAATATTATTTTTTAATTACTAGTAATCAAATAGCAATAGCACGTACATTTTATTAGACAACCGTAAACTACTGTATTTGGTTGTTAAATTTAGTAGATACATGTGTACTAAAACCACTTCTATTCTAGTTACATATTAGTAAGCGTAACCTGCCTAACCTTCGTGAAAACTAACATAACGTGTTTTATTTATTAAAAGAATTTAATGAAAAGTAAATATACGATTTACTCACGTCATTGCGTCCACCTCGTAAATTATCGAGTTTTACGGCCCTCTTCATAATTAGAGTTACTTTTATTATTCGTAGTGAAATCACGTTTAGTTTTTAATTATATGATCTGACACATTTTAAATTAACTAGTCATAAACAATTTTTTTTTGTAATTAAAATAAACATCTTGACAGGCTGAGTATGCTGGCTCTGGAAAATCTACTCGCTATTTCATATTCTGCGTTGAAGTAGCTTAACTTTACCATACGACATGTTATCGAGCAATTAGATAATATCACCCGTTCCATGTAGCAGTAATCGTAGCTAACAATAAACTGAAGCCAGGCATTACCAAGTGCACAAAAGGTATCTATTGAGATCATAATCGAGTCCACATTGTCCACTGAGTTACGAGCAACCAGGCTTTAGAAAGGACTAGTGATGGGATTGAGGTATATTTACCGAATCTGAAGTTAACGATTCGGCTACAAGACCATTTACATCAAAGAATTAATCGTATTTTCGATAATCAATTGCAGATTATGTAAATTACAATCAGAATTCGCTATATTAATAAAAAAAAGGCCAGATTAAAAGTACTAATGGCCCTAAAATAAGAAAATCGTTAAAAGCGTAACTACATTTTTTTTCTAGCTTTTAAAAAAGAATCCTATACCATCTATGTAATATCGCAAAATACCAGCGCTTTGCAATGTCTTGCAATAATGCATGCACTGTAAAGCATAACTCTGAGCGATATTCCGATTACTGCACGGATACTCGTGACGGAGGTAACTTTTGACTTTATTGTTAATTTATTATTATTGTTTATTTTTATAATTTTATTATTTTTTCTGTGTTTCTTAGTTTTAAGATATGCACTGGAATTATATTCTTTTTTTCTTTCTCTCTTTCATATATATTATACTTACAACATTGATTATCTACATTTTATCCGACGTAAAAAGGAGGAGGTTTTCAATTCGACCGAATGTATGTACCGATGCAAACAAAAGACTGAATAGAGCATTTAAGAAAAGATATAACGGAGGCCGAAACGACTTCGGCAAATAGCTCCTCACTATAATACCTCTCTGCAGCTACTAACATTTATTGCTTTTCAAATGAATGTGTTTTAAGAAACGTCTTACTGTTTCTTCTCGTGAAAACACTTTTACGTACAAAATACGAGATTCGTTATTTAGTGTTGGTAGTTATAGTTGGTAGAATAAGGCTTTTATTTCCGTTTTGTATTGTACCAGAAATGGTCAACTCGATTTCAATAGTATCGGATCTGATTTTTAATTTGAAGAAAATAGGTAATGGGATTAGATGTTACAGCGATATGTGTTTCAGTTCTATCAGATTGTAAACTTATCTACCGCCCAGAGAAATGTTTTTCTAGAAGAACAATGTTTATATGGTTATGTACTATGACTTGAGCTTTTAATATATATTGCTGCAAAAGGTGAATAAAAAGGAAATGTGTTAAATGATTTCTAAAAATGATTGCCAAATCTAACAATTTATGTAAGTACAAACTAATTAACGCCATTGCGATTCTTGAACAAAACGCTTACAACAGTAAGTAACCGTTCCCATATTTATATTCATTAAGCTTCCATTTTAAACGACTTAGTGTCGATTTTACCAACGTATTAATCTCAAGTTTAATGCCAAGCTACAGCTTTTCATCTCTGATTGAATGAGAGAGAGATGTAAATACGGGTTAATAAACCGTAGACTGCCTCGAAGGTCTAGTGGTTAGCGTATGCATCTCTCACCGCGACGCCTTGGGTTCGATGCCCGGGTCGGACAAAGTGTTATTTGTTAACTTTCCGTCAGGTAATTCGCTATAGCAGCACGGAGTTGAAATTGTGCCCGATGGATGGCGATTTGCTTCCATGGGACTTCAAACATAACAGGTGAAGTGTGGTTGTTGTACACCTCTGCTACACCCGTCTGGGTAATATAGGCGTGATGTTATGTTTATGTTTTATAGATTAAGAAGTATGGTGAAATCGGGGCTTAGTATAGCTACTATATTCGCTAATGGCTTAATATCAATCAGACGTTTTAAATCCTTTGCGGTTCCATTCATTGTGCTGTGTGAGGTCATTGATCTTGGACAAAAACTGCGCAAATAATTTCTATGTAAGTTTCGTTTCAGAGAAATCAATTTTCGTATACTGCATGGTGATCGATTTTATTTAGGTAATTTTATATTGTAATTGTAGTACATAATGCTACAGGATATGTATGTTATTCTTAATTAGAATGGCATTAATGTGAATCTTTTTCGATTTATTGACTTATGTGGAATACTAGACTCTTGTTTGACTAATTTTACTGGTGGTAGAGCTCTTGTGAATGAGCTCGAGGGCGGCAGCACCACCGTCTAACCTTTAACCTGCCGCCAAATAGTAGTGCCTACATTACTGTGTTCCGGTTTGGTGGTGAGATCAGGCCCTGAAATTACTGGCACATGAGGCAGGCACTGTAGTCCTCAGCTGCAGCGACGCATCTATAATCTGCTTTTGTGGATTGTTGATGTCCATGGGCTGTACTCCACTTACCATCAGGTGGACTACACGTTCGTTCGCTGTGGGCTGTAGTATAAAAAAAAAAAAAAAAACCACGGAGGCACATTTACAATCACGTTACGGACTACTTATCAGCTTTCAAGTCATCAACGTAAAAATATAGGCAAATAACACAGAGTTCATTGTATTATGTACCACTCTATTAATATGACCGATCTTTTGTTCCTGTTGCTAATGAGTTTATTATTTTACTGCCCACAAACGATTATCGTTTTGTTTTAATACCTACTTTTTAAATGTGTTATTATATGTTTGTCTTAATATTTACGCTCGCATTTACTTGCTATTTATGTTTTGTATCTACTTAGGTATGCAAATAAATGTAATGCTTTACTAAAGCTTGCATGAAATATGTACAATGTTCTCACAATATTTTTATAATGTATGTAATGTGTTATGTTTATGTCTAAAAATTCGGAAAAAAGCGCACTAGCTTTGTGTGATGTAATCTACTTTATAATTTGTTAACTTCTAGGATTAATTTACACTAGATTTGTTACGTTTGATGTTTATTTTTATGCAACAAAGATCTTTAAAAACTCAAACTCACTCTATTAATAGCATCGTAATTCATAAGAATTTGATGTTATTTATTTACTTTTACTAATTAGCATTATGGGTTTACAACTGTACGCAAATATATACGAGTATTTTCTAAATTTATTCATAGACAAAATTCTCGAATAAATACTTAAGCGTTTGATTTGACTCACAACTATGACGCCATCTCTCAAAGGTCTCTGACCCGTCGAATCCGCCAAAATCCTCTTATCAGATCAATTGAAATAAAATAAAAATCTATAAAAACTTGATAGTTCAGTAAAATAATTGGTTTCCAAGAATCGTTGCGACTCGTAACTAAACAGTTTGATTAACACAATTAAGGTTTTTTTCCATGGAGGAATGAAAAACTACGGAAGTATGACTTTGACGTAGGATTGGTGATTTTCGTCAAATACGTGGGAAATGTGTATCTTTATTAAATAAATGTTTTCGTCGCATAGACGTTATTTTTCTTCAATTTAAAAAAATATACCTATTTTATTATTAAATATATGAGTTTGTAACTTTTTAAAGTAAATTATAGCTTTCTTTTAGAGGGCCCATCTCTAAAGAAAGCTATAGTTTGCTTGGGTTGGCTTGACTATAGGTTCAACCAACTAGTCGGCTAGCCGATAAGTCGGTGGTCAAATGGACTGCAAAAGTGCCTGACTAGCTGATCGTACGATTAGGTTAATCTCACTTAAACTAAATCTGATCATTGTATCTATTTAGTATCGACCAATTTTGCCTACATTTTACCATAGGCTACAAAAAGTTGTAGTCTGCGGGAACTCATAGAGCCCGATTATTATTTTTGGTTTACCTGCTCGTGGAGATGATGCAAGACACCTCTATATAATGAATCATCAATGTCACCACATTAGGAAAATCTGAACTGACGTGGATTCTGCAAATCACCGCACCTAAAGTTGACGCACAACTCATTAACACTTGATAATAAAAATAATAAAGTGCAATGTTCGTCTTACTCATATTTATTGAGATAAGACTCAAGAGGGGAAAACCCGTGGGTGCGTTAAAAGAATTATGGTTAGATAAGGTAAATATACCACATAAATTATTGGTAAGTGGATCTTTAGTCTTAGAACAAAGAAATCACTTGTGCGTAATAATAAAAATAAATAATAAAACACTTAATTACCAAGAGATACATTAAGTACATTATTTTAGACAGTGGCTACCAAACTAGGTTTTCCTGTTTTTTGGTTAGCCAGAATTGCTATTTTACATTAACAATTAATCACTAAGGTTAACTAAGGTAATGACAAAAATTTTAAATTCAAATTTAAAAGATAAAAAGAAAACAGAAAGTAATTAAAAAATAATAAAGAATAATAAAAGAAAGAAATAAATCAGCAAAGTGTGTGTGATGTGTAGTGATGATGTGTAATTAAATGTGTAAGTGTGTGTTGAGTTTGTTATATTATGGTGTATGTGCGTGAGTGAGTAGGTGTGTATTTGTGTGTAGCTATGATGTATGTGTGCATAAGTTCTTAAAGTTGTGTGTTGCGTAATTAATTAATTAATGCCCATAGATTCATAGGAGAATAGTCTCAGTTTCTTCATAGTGTCTTGTAGAGTCGAATAAGGTGAGATAAATTAATTGTAAGTATTAATAAACTATATGCTAAAGTTATTTTTCTATTTCTCTTTCAGCTGTACATAGTTAGGTATGATTTTGTTTGTTTATTTTTTTCTGATAATATTCAAGTCGATCAATTTGAGCCCAAAGTTTCGTTTGTTGTGATAGATAGCAGGAATGATAAGAATATTCCGGGGGATGCGACAGCGCGTTGACATTTATTAGAACCACAGTTTTTGGGCATGGTCAGTTTTTATTTCTACTGGTTATTATTTGTTAACAAAAATGTCACGTTTTCCGAACAAATAAAACATTGAGATCGTCCAATTTGTTAGGAAAATATGTTTTTTTAGTAAGAATAATTTTAACCGGTGGATATCAACACTAACCACGTCCAGAATCCGTGGCTTCAATGAATGTTGCTATGTCGCATTTAACCTGTATAAAACATAAGTAATAGAAGAAGAGGTAAATATTCTTTTTACTTCATAACACTTTTTTATTTATTTAAGTGAGTGAAACAATAGTAACGGATAAATAAAAAATAATAAATAAATGAAATTTTAATTTTGGCATAATTAGATAATTATTATAATATTACATGATTGATTACCCATTCATAGATAACATTATGCAACAATAATTTAGCGTAGAAGCTGAAACAACAATAGGTGAATAATGTACTTGGGAAATAGGCTTTTATTGGTTTAGCATTATACTAATTTGTGATTGTTCCTCAGAGTTATTAGCACGGATCGATTGTCGGATAAGACACGCAATATGCACATAAGGTTATTTCTGTCAATCGTTGCTGAAGCAGTTACGGTATTAAAGTATCATTTCAAAGTTCAAACAGAACTTTAAAATTTAAAAAATAAATCAAATGTGGTAACAAGAAAAATACCAAGTATCCGATTCCTAAACCTGCTTGAAATAATTCCAGTATTCCAATAAATTGTTATTTTTTTTCTAAATGCTTCAAATTACATTTAGGGGATAACATTTAGTTAATCTCGAAGAGTAATAAGATCGATATTAAAAATAGTAATATAGTAATAGTGTTATTAAAATTATGAAATACGGGTGTTACTCACGTACTGTTGGTCTATTTAGTTACCAATACTTTTCGGCATTTTAACATACACATTTAATTTAACATATCATAATTTGAATAATGTTACAAACTCACGTCAGTTTTAATAAAAATAGTAATACTTAGAGCTTAAAGCAAAGTTGAAAAGCAGTATTTTCTGTTATTAGTTCCAGAAAGCGATATAGTAGGCCATTATAATCCAGGTGTGTAATCCATTCCGGTATCTGTTATTACTTTCTTTACCATAAACAGCATCATAAAATTCACAAATGAAATACTGATATGCGATATTTTGTTACACGCCATAAAATTCAATACCTGTTTATGACTCTCTTCATTATGGTTGAATCGGACCTAGCCTTAGGTCTATGGTCACTATTCCCGGTATTATGGTTCCATAGACAAGATAAATGAGCAGTTTCCAGGTAAATAAGGATCTCTCCCGGATGTCTCATAGCCTGTATAGATAGATGAGTGCATTGTGGTCTGATAAAGGGTTAGCACTTAGCAATAATTAACTGTTTATGAAAATTTGTACGAAATTATTTAAACTAATATAATAACATCTTGTATCAAATATAAATTTCAACCACACCTTTTGTATGATCAAGCAAAAAACGTGATTCATATTTACATAATTAATTATTTTCCTGCAGCTTTACGACTTGAATGATGTTTCTAGATCTTAGTAAAGGTACCAGTTTCCATTTTTTTTAATTTTTTTTCTTTGAGTGATTAATACGATTATTTACCTGTCGATATTTTATGTAAAGCTAGCTCTTACTCAGGAGGGAAAACATTAAATAGCACTTTGTTTCCGTCCAAATCACTAAGACGATCATGATAACAATGGCTATATAGATAAAATTGTAAGCAATTATATAGGAAGATAGTTGCTAATAAGTCTCATGAAGGACAGAGCTTTCTATCAAAATACTAAGCAGGAGACGATATAGGTGAAAACTAGTGTAATAAAACTAATAAGAGGCTTGTAGCAGCCCTGATTGTGACCCAGCTTGTCTAAGATCGCGCGTGGGCGGCCACTCTTGCGCACGTGAACCAGTATCAGGCACCTACTTACTCCGCCTAGCATTTTAATGCTTTATTATATTATTATCTACTTTTCATAGGCCATTTTAAAAACAAATTATTAATAATATATATTCGTTTATTTAAGTAATGTGAATAATGCTTAAGATATGCCGTAACATTGATACGGATGAACATGAATATGAGAATGAGCATTTTATCAGTATTGACGTCTGGCAAATTTAACTGTTTATATAATATAACTCATTGCAGCCGAATGGCAGATGCCATCTTTGATCATATCGTTGTAGTATTAATATCTGCAGATCAATTTAAGGATTCGGTTCGCCAAGACATCCTTCCAACTCTGAAAAAAGTAGTTTTCTAAAATTACCGTAAAAATACCATCCAGTCGGATCCGTTAGACTGACCGCCCACAACGTAATAAGGGAAAGGCTAATACATCGATAATGTTATCAAAATAATGCTTATTAAGGTCTAAATTTAGTTAACCTTACTTATACGAAACTTTACGTTTGTGCCCCTGTGTATAAATTACAATTTTGTAGGCACTGATATTGTAGATAAACTTGATTTGCTGTTATAAATTTTATTGTTTATTGCTTTATCATTCGACGAATTTGTTGCTAAGTTCTATTTATGACTTTGAAAATAAGTATCTAATTAATTAAATAACGTCATCGTGTTGTGGGATAGTGTCCATATCCGTTATGGGTGAATTGCACAAGCAATAAAAATACACGGCAAACCTATGAATGGTAGTGCAATGTACTGATTTTTTATTTTATATATTTTTTCTCAAGAAAGTAAGTACTTCTCTACCTTGGCAAAAATGATTTTTACCCTATAATATACCAAAAAAAAAATGACAAAGTGTCATTTTATCATCACGGTGGCCTGTCCCGAACCCAATTCCGCTCATAAAATACCTTCCCCTGCAAATATATTCATAATATGGATTTAAATCGGTTGTTTTATCATTTAATTATAATATATTCGATCAAATAAAACCCTTTTTGTTTGTTTATCTTCTTTCTCATGGATTTGACAGGCAGTCAACTTTTGTCTGGAAAAAAGTTATCATTTCAGAGGACAGTAAGTTATAGTAGAATAGCCACGTCAACATTGCGTTGTTATGCCCTTCTCTCCTTTCTTCACTTCGGATCAGGCCGGCTCAAGCTCTAGGCGCGAACGCACCAGTCCCAACGTCTTGCGGTTTCCCGCCACAAAAGTAAGTTTATCATTTCAGTGATATGGGGACAAAAGTAGGATCATTTCGGTGGCTGTTATAACTCGAGCTAGATTCGTTTAATTTGTTTCAAAATTGTGTATTTAATTTCGCCGTAAGTACTGATTTGCTTGAGTAGTGTTCATATTGTTTTAAAAATTTTATCACACAGTAAGAAACGGTGCACATTCTATCATTTCAGTGGTATTTTTTTATCATTTCGGTAGACACTTTTCATTTCAGTGGACTCAAAAAAATTCATCCTTAAATATTTATGTAAGTTTTGATGATATTTGATGTCCACTCACACACAATGTTATAAAATAGGCTAAAGTTTCATTTGTCACTTAAAATATATAGATAGCATTGAAATTAAAAAAATCCACCGAAATGACACAAAAAAATCGCTTGTTGAAATTCACCCTTATATATGTGACCTTATTTGGTTGTAATTAACCAAAATATTTTGCTAAATAGACCTTATTTTAATCACCGCTTTGCCGAGATGTTTGTTATGTTTTCCTACGTTGCTATAGATCCACTAGTCTAAAAACCAATTGAATAGCTTCATTTTCCTAACCCCGTTCATCGCGACGCGATACGAAGCGACTCTATTGGATTTTACAAAGACAAAAATAACAACGTTACGCATAGCACATCCACACACAACGGAGCCTTATACATCTCTTCTTATAGTTTAGAGAAAAAGACCTTATAATCTAAACTACTAAACAAAGCCAAATAACCGGGCCTTCCATCGTCTAAGTACCGCCTACGTAAAAACCGGTAACAGCCAGACGGTATATCCAGACTAAACCGGATCCACGGCGCCAGTACATAAATATAACGATGATCTACTACTACTATTTTACTATAGACGCCAAAAACTTCATTGGGATCAGACTTCCAGTTTGATTTTATCAAATTACTTGACTTAAAAAAAAGATTTTAGTTGGATTGTTGAAAACAGTAAATTAAATTACACTTTGTAATTGGAAAATTTACTCATCCCAACAAAACGTTAGTTGAAAATAAAGTTGCCATCTAAATCTTTCTATTTACTTAATTAAAACCGGTACTAAATGCAGCGTATACACTGTATAAAGTGTATTATTTATTCACTGCTTTTTTCTCACTAAGTAAATTCCGAGGATGCATTCGTTGAAAGCTCCTGCAGGAGATAAAATATCATTACTACTAGTGACTGCTGACTACTACTCGGCATGCTAATACTAACCAGTTTTAAAGGAAATAGTCATCAATTATATAGAAGAGAGTATTCAGTATAATGGGTTGATATAGTATATTGTATCAAATCATTATGGCTAAGCCCCAATTTCACCTTCTAAGCTGATTCATGTTGTCATACAAACAATATCAGTACTAAATGTCACATAAACAAATACAGCAAATTCTTAACGCTAAATATACTTAATGCCTCTTATCGTAAACTGTACCCCAAGCCTGCATTGTTAGTATATAATATTGCAAATGTCCCACAATTCAATAAATAAAACACTATTGAACAAACATGTAATAATTTCCCCCAAGTTCATTACAGAGATAAAGTAGAAAATCTGCTGGGTTTAGTCTAGAAATATTAATGCAGCTTTCTAGATCCCCGTCAATTAGAAAGGTACTCCTACATAAAGAGTGAAGCGCTGCTGTTAGTGCTGGCGTACACGGCTCTGACACCGAGTGGGCTAAATGATTTGGGCTTGTATTGTTTGGTCGGTAATGTAGGGTTAGTGGTTGAATTAATTAGGTAATTCATTTTTATTGTTTAATTAATTAAATGACAAGAGTGAATACCTACATCAATATATTGTGGTATAATGGATTAGAGATGAGGAGAGAGCTAATTTTAATTAGAACATTTAAAATTGAGAGTTAAATTGTAAGTGACATCTGGGACGAAAGCAACCGTTCTAGAAAATATGCTTAATTTAATGAATATGAATAACCTAGCTGCGATATAATGGGAGTGACAGTACCTTTAGTATCATGATGTTACTCTATAGGGACATGAAATTCAAAGATAATATTAATTGATGTATAGTATTATATTGCTTCAGCAATAGTGCAATATTTATGTCTTGTTTGTTTAAATGATAAACGCCAACATTGCCAAGTCCAAGCAAATAAATGAATATTCCGCAACATGTTACTAGACAGCAGACATGAAGAAACTTGGAAATTCCGTCACCAAGTAGGCCGCATAGCATTGGTGTACACGGGCACTAAAATATCCCCGTGAGTCACCACCATGCGCCTACGCACTAGGCGAGGATGCTATTGTATGCAGAACTAGAATTGTTGCTTATTTCGAGAAAGCGTTGAATGCAAACTTATTTATACGTGACGTCGAATGGCTTTTATTAAATACAGCTCGGCGTATAGTTTGCGGCATTGCTTTAGGGTTTGTTATTTTTATTGTCATAGTGATATGGCATTCGAATAGGACTTATCCCGGGGATTGTTTGCCTTAAATTGTTTATCACAGAGTTTTTTTCACGTAAACAGTTAGTTTAGAGGTTTAACAACTAAGGTGGGTGATTGTTATTATAAATTTGTAACTTCATTTGATCGACCACTTTTATATTTGATTTGATAAAATCAACATTGCCCAACACTCGAATACACTTTTTGATTTCTACTATTTATTATGGTACTTATGAATACTTATGATACTGCGCTTATTGCAAGAGCCCACCTGTCACTAAAGAGATGTCATAGCTCGCGCAGTGGGGCTCCAGCGCATTGCGACAATACCGTGAGTGCGAGCATAATGTTTGTTTTGTCCAACATTTTTATGAAGCGGCAACATTTTATGTGCTAGCACGCTTCAAAACTAAAGACTTTGATTTTTCTTACTTTGTTTTACAGCTGTTTTCTTTGTATTTCATATTGTAGAATATAATGAGTTTCTTACAAACTCATTGGCGAGGCTTACTGTAAAACATTACAGATTTCATTGCTTTTCTTCAATCTTTGTGCGCTTAACAATTTCAACTATGCTTTTACTTGTTAATACTAGCTAATATTAGAAATGCGAATGGGAGTTCTTTTATTAAGCTTTCGAAGAAAGCCAACCTTCATACTGAAAAGCTGTAAATGAAAATTGGTAATAGAAATGTTAGTTTTCAGGATTCAGTACCCAAGGTGTAAGCCGGTATCCTATTACTAATACAACGCTGTCCGTCACCAGGCTGTATCTCATAAATCTTGACAGCTAGACAGTTTAAATTTTCACAGATGATGTATAACTGATGCTGCTTTAACAATAAATACTTAAAAATAAATATTTCTGCCAGACAACAAACGTATTTTTATTGCTGTTTTATAAATAATGGTACGGAACATTCGTGAGCAAGTTTAACTCGCACTTGGCCTTTTTTTATCAACTTGCATGCATTTTATTTTTTTAAATTAATTTTAAGCTGTGGATAGTTATCCACAGCTTAAAATTAATGTTAAAAATAAAACTGACAACTATAATTGTACCATTAGGTACATTAGTTGTCATTTTCGAAAGTCGATATTTTTTAAGTTTGTAAAATTTTCTATCAGGCTTTGCTGCAGCAATGAACAATATTAAACATACAATATACAATGTACAAGCAAACCTGATTGATTACCTTGTATTTGGCTGTTCTTACAACCCGCCAGACTTACGACCAGCCTGTGAAATAATTCTTGGACATAATTGGACAAGTCAAGGCGAGAAGTACACGCGACTTACTTGTCACCTTTTATTAAATTAAAATGAGTCATGCAACGTGTAAGTTGGTTTATTAAGATTGAGCGTATTTTCAATCAGTTTTGAATATTAATACGAGTAATAAGACTCACAGGAAGCTTTGATACTTATCTCCTAGTTTAATAAATACAAACTTACTTGATAGTTTTAATTTATTTTCATATTTTTCATAATATCATGACATCCCGGTAGTACAGGGTCATTGACTACCTAGCCGAACAGACAAATAGACTGCAGGAAGCAGTATTTTTCAGTAAGCGAAGAATTTGAATTTTGCGGCAGTACAGCAGAATTTACACTTTTTATTTTTGACGTTATTTCATTGAGAAACAAAAGTAAATAACTACACTTAAAGCTCTGTTTCATTACCAATATTAGTCTGATAATAATATATTAGTGCTTACTATGCAAATGAATATCAGATTAAATATACATATATAAAACATTGATTTGTCTTTTTTTTTAAATATTTTAGTATATAATATAAATATATATATAAAATGTATTATATGATTTTAGGACTAGTTTTTTCTCTTTAATTGGAACATTAATTACTACACCTACCTTTGTTATCTCTGCACCACCTTACGATTGACTGGTAGAGAATGCCCATGCAATTAAGTCCGCCATTGTACACTTATTATGTGCAAGAAGTTTTAAAATAATATAAAAATAGAAATAAAATGAATATTTTCTTACGGAATGGACCCTAGGAAATAGTAATCATATAACTAGAGCTCATCATATAATTAAAAAGCAAATTTAATCCGCAAAAAACAAGCAACATATTAAGAAATTAGGAAAGGCGCATGTAATTTGATATAACAAGTTCTTGTTCTGGTAGAGCTGCTCTGAATTCATTGTTACGCACACTAAGTTATACATATAGCTGTATTCACAAGTGTGATAAAGGTGTGGACACATGAAAGAGAATTTTAATCATTTTAATACTTTATTCAAAATTTTATTGTGAAACGTGTATAAGTGAATAAGTTAATTAATACAAATAAAATCATCAATACAAATAAATGAAAATAATGTGTCTGTTTTTAATGTCAAAATAACAATGTTTTTTTAGCAGGTACAGTTATTTGCACGATATTACTATAACAAAAATTTAAAAAAATATCTGCGTGTCTGTCTGTTTGTATAGGTTAATCTTCTTAATGGCTGAACCGATTTTGATCAAATTTTTAAGAGCATACCTGCTCTTAAAATTTGATCAAAATCGGTTCAGCCATTTGACTGCAAGGCGCTTAGCATAAGCTACTTTTTATACCACGCAGATGAAATCGCGGGAAAAATTTGTTTGTTTTATCCAAAGCGCGAGAGCAACTTAATTTATACAACGAATTCCACGCAATGAAGTCGCGGGCAAATGCTAGTAATAATAAAAATATGACTAAACTAAAATTGAAAATACATCTTAAAACTTTTATTCTGAGAATGAAGAAAATCTGCTCTATCTAACTCTTGTAACACGTGAATTTTCTAGGATTTACGAACAAACAAATAAAGTGGCTTATTATTTTTTAATGCCGGGGCCTTCAAACCAAAACCTGCTTTGGTAAGTGAGTAAATGGTTACATAGCATATTTAGCACATCATTAAAAACACAATTAGCCAATTTAAAAAATATACTAATATTATGTGTCAAATAAAATTATAGCAAATCATAAGGTAATTTTAAGTAATAAAATATTGATGAGAAATTTAAATAAATGTACAGAAAAAATCACATGCCAAATTCACCATGTGTACTAGACCTTATGCGGCGTCGCTCATTACAGAGTATCCCACGAGTTCAGTTCAAACACCAATTTGTTCTCAAATTTCAGAACGCATTGTATTCGCGTATTCGACTGCCATTGTTTTAAACACGCTGTAAATTTAATTTCATATTAGTTTTGGTAGTTTGCATAATATATAAAGTTGCTTAGGTTTAAGTCTAGTTTACTAGAGCTTTGAGTTTATCACTAATAAATTAATATTTAAGGTTGTGTATGTTGTTTTTAAAATGTATTACTAAATTGTGTTGTTAACGTCTAGTTAAGGTTCAGTTTAGCAATAATTAAGACATGGCATTAGCAAGTGAGGAGAAGCTATTTTTTTATTTTGTTTCTTACTATTAAAACTTAATAAGTACACAGTATACGATTAACAATAGTTAATTATATTGTTTTTATTAGATATTGTCTAGGTGCTAGGCAGACATAATGTTTTAAAAGCTTTTTTGTGGTATGATTATGGTGTCAGTATATTGTATTATTCGTTAATTTTGTCGTATTACAATAGTATTCTTTATTTAATGAACTTTTGACTAATAATAACACTATTTATATACTAAATAAATAAAATAAAATACTTAAATTATGCGTCATAAAATTCCTCCATATCGCTGTCCACAGGAGATACCGTGGCCAGAAGGCTGGCAGCATTGCCACGTTGAATGGCAATGCTTAATCGCTGGGTGAAATAAAAACCAGCCATCTGGCCGCAAAATGAACTCTTAAATAGGAACTCAATATTCCTCATCGGCGAGGTATATCACCCGACTTTTCTAGAAAGATTTCGCCATTTACCATGTAGTTTGCTATTTACATACATTAGTGGTAATTGCCACCCTTGGCTATCTAAGAAGGACAAGACTTAAGACGCGATTTTTTACCGGGTACTAATAATATGCATCATGTCTGTATCCATATAAAGTAATTGTTCCTTTAAGTAGGCTAAAAGAACCTAGCTTTATATGTCTTGATAGCTTGTAATTGTACGTCAATGTTACAATAAAAAAGTAATTTAAGCACGAATTTTTCTTTAATTGAATGAAATCTTGAAGAAATACTTGCTCTCAGCACGACTTGCCTTTATTTACTTTTGTCTTTTGACGTGTCTATGTTGATAACTACGCCATACTCGCATCTAAATGTCAAGAGCGGCTAGCCATGCTTAGAGGCCTGAAGCGAAAACGCGAAACTCAAATAGACCAAACTTAATGGCAAGGCACTGTAAGCGCCTTCTGTCCCATGTGGGAGACAGAATCTATAAGTCAAGACGTAGAATGCAAAGTTACCTAAACAGTGAGTAATGAGAAAATTTATACCCATATTTAGATAACACAAATCTCGTAACGTTATTAACCAGTCTCTACGTTCCCACAAATTCTTTCCTCACTCATTTGGAACCCTACAAACTCCCTCCGAACTGCTCACCACCCAAGCAACCCAAGGCAGCGAGCGTATCGTCGACTTTGTTACGCCATACGCGTCTCCCGTGACGAAAAAAACCTTCTCCAATAACTCTCCAAACGTACACGACATATACACCCTTATTTGAATTACTTTATAGGCTATTCTTGCATGAGTAAATGTGTTTGAGTTCTTGGTCACTGTTCTCGTAAGTTACACTTGCGTAAGAATAATTAAGATTTCGGTGGAAAGGTACTAATTTAATGAAATGTTTAAGGAATAATAGATGGCTGAGAATGTTTTGTTTTTGTAATTATATGCACTTGTGATTTAAGGAAGGGTTTTTTGGATTGTAAATTACTTTAGAGAGTGTGTAAGTTACTTTAATTCACTTTCTATATATAGTGTATTTTGATAGCGACTGTCAGCAGCCAGTGGTTTCCATTATTTTGAAATTTTGCGTGATACTGGAATGAGCTTTTCGCCATAGTTTACCTAAAAGACTACAGTATTCTTCAAAAAGATAAGGGATGTAAACGGTCGGCAACGCTCGAATGATGCCTCTGGTGTTGCAAGTGTCCATAAGCTACGGTGACTGCTTACTTCAAACTTCAAATCTTATATATTTTTATTGCAAATATGGTTATACATTGATGTTACAAAATAGTAAAGTCCACCATATTTTACCCTAAGGCCGCATGCTTGTTTGCCACCTTAGTGGTATAAAAAAATAGCTCCATTAATGTGGAAAACTAAGTAGTCCAAATGCTTTGTATACATTACTACATAGAATTAAGGATATTTTTTAAAATTTGTATCTGAATGTAGACCATTTTGCACTTTTTGCTTCACAAAATAAAATACGGTCTCAAGTATATATATCTCATAAATCATTCTGAAGTGTATGGTATTTTTGTAGCTGTTTTACGAGATCAGGAAATTGCTTTATCTGCCATCCTGGCAGGTGATTCGTGATAACAGTAAAATCGCAGTCAACAGGATCCTGCTGCTAGAACATGACGTTTCATTAGCTAGCAGCAAGCTATTTTATGCAAATTAATAAATAATACCTCCAGCCCTTCATAAGCACACTTATGACCATAATGCCAAAACAATACCATAAACAAAACGTTACATATTTTGCGAATAGCACTGCACAGAGGAACGGTTGTTCTCTACATATTTTTTATTGACATTTTTAAATTTGTTTTTTTCTTCAAAACTTTAGACCGCGATGGCGTTTTAAATAAAAATGATCGTTTAATAGTCCTATATTGAGATTAAATCCTTACTAGTACTACTGCACAACTAAACTGATCTTGATAAAAATAGTAAGGAGGTAGTTTCCAAGACCTCTAGGAATACTTACCACTCGAAGCCACGCGCGGGTGCCATTGCTTCTTTTTTGTCAGATTTTGTTGACAAAAGCTCTAAGTCTCACCAATCAAATTCTTTCAAAGCAAATTTTGAACCGTGGTCGTGGTACTCGAGGTAGACGTCGTCACGTCACGTGATTACATCACATCACGTCTAGAAGGTAAGATCGTTAACATTTTTGTCTAATCTTGAAGGTCATTTAGACACAACGAACTGGTTCTTGTTTGCCAGATCTTCGAGGAAACTACCATAAAATATTTCGACGAAAATTGCTAGCCATGTCTAAAACGTAGGTACCTATTTTATTTGCAAAAACACATGTTCTGAAGAGAAGACGTGGTTATTTCTTCTTTAATTTTTCTTCATAGAACTACTTAAATGATATGGTCGGAATCCATAAAACTTAGTTTCAAAGAAAATACCTAGCATTTAACTATTGTTTAGGTAGTAAAATCTCGGCATCTTTGTGTGACGGCCGGCTTTGGGATCCATGACTGCAGCTCAGTGATGAATTTCACAGTAAATTGGGATACAAATTATTATACTAGACTGAGTGACGTCACTGTTTCAAAACGGAATACTTAGGTTTAGACTTTGATAAACGTTGCCTATGCAAGCATTCTTGCGTGTTTTTGTCCTTCTGCTACTTTGATCAATAAAGATCGTGGCCAGATACATATTTGGGCACTGACAGATGAAAGAGATAAATTCTTGCTGCAAAAGGTGCTGTGGTATTTAGACGGAACCTCTTTTCATCATGCAATTATTATGTAAGTAATTTGTAACTTTTTATTTTCACGTCACGGATTTTAAACCATAGTTGGTCAGCTAACTAAACCTAACACGGACACAATTCAAAAAACTTTAAAAGAAGTAAAAACCGACTTTAACCTCAATTATCTTAATATAATTCATAAAGTGTGTGAGTGTCCTAATTTTGTTGTAATCTAATGCTTTTTATTAAAATTATTAAGGGTTTTTGAAGTCGGTTTATAATATATCTTTTTTTTTAAGTTTTTATTGGTCTTATTTAAGTGAAGTATCTTTATCATGAATCGTTATTGTTTACTGCTTGTCCAGCTCAGTTAGACGGACAGGTACAAAAAACGATTTATTCTATGTAGATTATTTTGTTACTCTAAACTTCTTATATGAATATACTAAAGTAATATTCAACGTCTCGCCTCATCTGTGTATAACTTAAAAGATAACAGTAAACGGTCTTAAGGTGCCTGCATTCAAATAATTATCCTGACTGACCGTCGAGGAGTTGTCACTTCCAGCATCAGCTCATCAACATGAAATGCTGACTGTTAGATGCAAATATCTAAATAGCTGTAGAATATATACGAAGAACCTATAAAATTTCCTATTTTAAAAGTTCACTTTCTCAATAAAAAAAGGAATTCTTAAAATCGATTCACAAATGACCAAAAAAATCGCTGGACAAACATTTAAAAAAAATATACGTGTCGAATATAGAACTTCCTCCTTTTTGGAAGTCAGTTAAAAAGTATAGTATTGTCAAGTTAAACCAACATATAAATTAACTCGACTGTACCAGCTATTGCAGACTGATAGAAAGACGTCAAAACAATATTTCTCTCGGCAACTGAAAGCGAAGGTTTCCGGCATTGGCGGCATTGGCGGCGTGAACGTGCGACAATTCTCCAACTGTATCGGTATTTGACCTCTTTTGTTGTACAATTCAGCACGAAACGCGATTCGTCTCGCTCCTGAGCCGACATTTGAGAACACAGTCAAAATATACGCGTCATACCAACCACCGGCATATCTAGATCATTCCGTTTTATACCTACTAGCCGGAACATTCGAGTTGAATCAATGTTTTTACATAATATATTTGGTAACAGCAATCAAGCTACGAGGAACAATGTAATTAGACCCGTTTGTACATAACATAAACATAACACCAAGCCTATATTACCCAGATGGGTATGGCAGAGGTGTACCCACATGTGATAGGAAGTGGGCCTACACCGGTGGATGGCTGATTGAAAAAAAATCTGACGGAAAAATCCCTAATAACCCTTTTTCCCGACCCGAGAATCGAACTGGAGACTTTGAGATGAGAAACGCATACTCTTACCACTAGACCAACAAGACAATCCATTAGTACATACATATTGTATCAAATAGGAAAAAAAATCGTGAACGAGTTTGAGAGAGAAAGCACCAGTGTCTCACTTTTAATCTGCCGTTAAATAGATGTTTGCAAAAAGGGTGTACCGTCATTTGGCGTGTAGATTAGGCCATGAAATGACTGCCACAATATTGAAGATTTCACATAAAAGGAAGCACCTGCAGTCTTTTGCGGTTGGCGTAGTGATTAAAGCGGTTGCATCGCCACTTTCAACTGCACTGGTGTTAAGGATTCGATCCCCGCATGGGACAAATCTTTGTGTGATCCACATAGATATATTTACTCTGGATGTGCGTTGTGTGTGTGAAATGAATGTTTGTGGACACCTCCGAGATACAGGAGATTTCTAATGCAAGCGTCGTTTCAAAAATTAGTAAACGTACTGATTGATGAAATCAAGAGATCAAGTATACTGGTCATAGTATTTAATTAAATATTCGTATGATAAACCAATAGGTCTGTTTCCGTAAGCCGTTCAATTAGCATACGTATGATACTTTTATTGCGGTCACCGTTTGGATGGGTAGCCGATGTATATCATCTTGTATCAAGTTGTTGAGGACAGGTTTATAAAATTATGTCTTTAAGATGGATATTGTTAATTTTATAGTCCGTTTTAAAATGCATAATTGGTGGAATGGACATATATTTTAATGAGAACTGTTACGTGGTGCTTTCCATATACCTTATTACTATAACTTTAAGGCTTTGTCCCCCAATATAGTAATTTATTAAGTTACTTGTATCGTATTTTATTATTCGACTGTATGGCGGAGTGGTCAGTGTACCTGCCTGCGCACTGCGGTCGCGGGTTCGATTCCTGCTAACATGGTGGTTTGTTTTGGTTTTGGTGTTTTTATGTATTATAAGTATATATTTATGAAAAAAAATTACAAATGTATTAGTATCAGTTATTCTAGTACCCATAGTACAAGCTCTGCTTAGTTTGGGACTAGATGGCGTTGTGTGTATGTTGTGTGATAGTTATTTATTATTCATTATTAACTTGTTTTAAGAGTATGCAACTGTTTGTATCTTTAATCTTAAAAACCTATGCAAAAAGCTATACAAGATAAGGTTTTTATAATTAAAAACAACATTTTGATCATTTCAGTGCGTGAGAGAGAATATCGCAAATTGTCAACCCATTAACTATAGTTGAAGTTAAATAACGAAATGTTTTAACCAATTATTTTGAATTGAGAGCAATTAACTAGTGTAATTAACATGTCTGTTTGTAAAATGTGACTGAGTGACTGATACTACATAAATAAATAAGTAGGTTGTGACAGTCATAAGTTACTCGTACATAAATAATATAAGTGGATAGTATACTCTGTGAATGTGACATAGTGACACAGACTGACCATGTAACCAGTTCCTTTAAAAAAGGTGGATGCGTCATAGCGACTATGATTGAAATCACAGTTTATAGACATAGTCAGTGTACTATCAGCAAAGTTGATTCATGACCCATTTGACAAACATTTCCTTTGACATTTTCAGAATCGATAAGGTTGACATTTGTTGATAGAACAATGTTAATTTTAAAATGTCCATACAAAAATAGTATTAAGGAGAATCATTAATTTGCTTTGTTGATAGTATATGTCCCAGAGTACTTTTTTTACGAGAAATAAATCAATTTTCCTTGCCACATTAAACATTGAAATCATATAATTGGATCAGAAATCGTGATTTCTTATGTCGTATAAAAAAAACATAACTGGTGAAAATGAACACTGTGTATACAAACAACTGTGTATATGGTTTCAATAAATGTCGCAATGTCACATGCACCCTATATGAGAGTCACTGGTTACTGGTAAATGCGAGGTCGGTGAGACCAATTTATTATTTAAATATCATTACGATTGCGTATGAATATCGAAGAGTGATATGACAACCTCACTCTTTTAGCAGACTAAATATATTATATCTTATTATCATCATCATTCGCCGACCCTTTACCAACCACTTTGGAGTCGGTGCCTCACTGCCTTGATGGTCTAGTGGTTAGAGAATATGCCTCTGACCGCGAGGTCTCGGGTTCGATTCCCGGGCCGGACAAAGTGTTATTTGTAAACCTTCAGGTCAGGAAATTCACAATAGCAGCTCAAAGTTAGAATTGTATCCGGTGGATGGAGATAGGCTCACCTACACATAACAGGTGAAGTGTGGTTGTTGTAAACCTTTGCCTTTCTGGGTAATATAGACGTGATCTTATGTTATGTTATGTGTTTGGAGTCGGCTTCTAGTTTTACAGATAAACAACAAACACAATAACACTGTTTTAAATAGATCACATTGACATAAATAAAGTATTAGCTAAGCAAAACATAAAACTCAAGCGAAGTCTTGGTATATATGGTATCAATTCCTTTTGTCTCCAAATGTATTCGCGAGTTGCCCTTTAGATATGCTTTCTTGGTGCTCCGATTGCCATTAAGCTGAAGTTATCTCTGGGTCCCTTCGTCCCAATATAGCGAACATCGAGATGCATAAAATAGCCGTGGCTTGGCCAGTGTTAATAATATTTACTGCTCAATTACTAGATTTATTTAGGTACAGATTTTTGCTCGGTTTCACGATATTATTGTACTTTTAGCCTAGTTTATGATATTTTCGATTCTATATCTCAGACGGCGCAAGTATAATAATCTCCTCAGTGGTTATATATTTGAGCCGTTTGGGGTTGAAACTTTAGGACCATGGGGTCCGAGTGCTCGGGCTTTATTTAAAGATATTTCAAAGCGCCTAATCGACGCTTCTCGCGACCAGAGGGCTGGTTTTTACTTCGCCCAGCGAATAAGCATTGCCATTCAACGTGGCAATGCTGCCAGCCTTCTGGCCACGGTATCCGCTGTGGACAGTGATGCGGAGGAATTTTATGACGCATAATGAATTTAATTATTTTTTCATTTTATTAATTAATTTATTGATTGTATGTGTGTGTTTGTGTGTGTTATAATTTGACCAAGTTTGATGTTAATATTGAGAATAAAGTATGTAAATCATTAATTAAAAAGCTTTCAACAATATCCTATTAGATTTAAGATATGGATTTTTTACAACTGATAGAACGTCAGAAGAAATGTAACTATCCAATGGTCCCAATAACAAGGCCAAATACACACACATAGTCTTTCGAATCACGCAAAGATTTGCCCCATGTGAGGATCAAACCCATAACACCAGTGCAGTGGCGAACGGTAAGGCGACCGCTTAAACCACTAGACCACACGTGCAGACATAATAATATCCTATATTCTTTGCTAACATGTTCTACTATTAATTGGATTGTGTAAGAATTCATAACTATATTATGAAAACTGGTTTGATGGATCAATTTGATGCACTTTTATCCTATTAGACGTACTTTTAATCAGCAATAAAAGCTTGAATATTTCGGTCGTAAACACCACGAGCGGGATTTCAATAGTAAATTGTACTTGTACTTGCTAGAGTTAATCACTGGATTGGGCCAAAACATTGAATAAATGTGTACCTTTATAGCTAGTTGGCTAGTTGTATGAATTCTCCCCCATAAGAGAAACCAGCTCAGCGGGATAGCTAACTGATGTGTATAAACCATTAAAAGGCACCTTTACAAGCAACTAACAGCACTAAACAAGCTGGTACCTCAATATCTATTAAAATCTCCGGAAAGCCTATAAATTATTTATGTTCTAGGAACCCTGGCTCGCGTGTTTAACTCCCATGAACAGTATGGCTAGCGTTCGAGCTACTTGTACCGATACGGTAGTCTGGAAGGGAAATCTATGATAAGAGGCTGAATTGGGATGTTAACATCCGAGAGAATATTGGTTTGCATACCCCGTATTATAATATCCACAAGGCTATTACAATACATGAGCCTTTGCCTTTTTTATTCTTTATGCCTTTGACTGACCGATATTCAACGATTAGCTGCAGTTGCCATGGACGCGTCACGCGTCGTTGATAAGACTACTTATACAGTCTTAACTTTTCGTACCTTGGAAAGCACACCAAATGATTTTAAAATGGAAAAGCTCGTGTGATTTATCTCAATTGCCTGAGATGTCATACATCAAGCTGAATAATAAATTAACCAAATTGAAAAATCACGTCGAATGCTGGGTATGGCGACGATAAGCCGGGCATGCATAAGCAGACTTGTTAGCCCACATGCTCGGATCGAAGTCGTGACATCACGAATGCTTCTATCCTGGCTTTATCTTAGTTTACTTAGCTCTAACTTGAAATTAGTTTCTCCCTATTTGAACTTTTGCACTGAAATCTTTCAAATGAATTATCTTTTAATCTAATTCCTTAACTAAGGGAAGCTAGACATAATCACTAGTTAAGTAAAAATAAAACTTATACAAAACTCTGGATAAAAGTTTTTCAACTGTTTTTTTTACTAAAACTTTTGTTCTAAATATAAAGTAATATATGAAAGAAATATTTATTGTCTTGCATCAAGCAAGAATGACTTTTATAAGTGCTAGAAGTCACTATGAAGGTTGCAATTCTGTGTCATCTCACACCATCGTCGCCTATAAAATATAGGTACAGTAAATGAATTTAAAAATGCATTGATTTAAAAACGTTCTCAATAACGATGCCATTAGTACATAACATACATGTACTGGACCTCTAGAAATGTCTGGCGAAATCGCAGCCCAGCCCAACTGATAAGACATTCGCCGCGACGTTGCATTTGCATAGACGACAAAGATTATTGCACAGAGCTTTCGAAGAGAATGCAAATAATGCCTACGGGCTACATAAATAAAATGAGATGAGGAATCATATAAATTGAAAAGAGATCGATCAGTAAATTATAAGAACAATGTAAGGTTTGGCAGTAATGCGACCATTAATGTAACCACTTTAGCATTGACGAAATTTAAAAAAAAAGTGATTTTCCTCTCTTTTGTTTGATTTAGAAGTTTTTTTTTTTGATATCGGTTGTTTTCACGTATAAAAATAGTACAAACCTCACGTTAGTACATAGTCCATTCTGTACCATCTCACTCTAGAGGTGCTGTGGTGTCACGTGTGTGACATTTAGGCGACGCCAGACATGCTTCGACCAATATACCATACAAATTGTTATATAATAACTTCAGTACAAACCCCTCGATAGTACATTGTGCAGTCTTAACCATCTCACTCTATAGGAGCTGGTTCTTCTTCGCTGCATTATGAGTAGCATAGGCACCGCGCCACATATATTGTAGTATTCTAACTTTGGCACAAACAAGCAAAGTTGATGAGTAACCCATTTGACAAATATGTCCTTTGAAAAGTAAAAAGGGTTGACATTTGGTAATAAACACGAACGAATTTAGACTTAAGTATTTGGAAATTTCTATAATAAAGTAGTATTAAGTGGATCATGAATCTACTTTCTTGATTGTCTTGTCTGGACCATCTCACTCTAGAGGAGCGCGTTCCTCTTTGCTGCATAATGAGTAGCATCGGCACCGTGGCGTCCCGTGTGTGACATCAAGGCGACGCCAGACTTGCTTCGCCCATTATACAACACATATAGTAGTATTGTAACTACGGCACTAAACCAACAATAGTACATTGTCCAGTATGTACCATTTCACTCTAGAGGAGCGCGTTCCTCTTTGCTGCATAATAAGTTACTTCGGTATCACGGCGTCACGTGTGTGACATCCACGCCAGACTTGCTTCATTATACAGCACGTAGGTATTGGAAGTATTGTAACCACTTTGATATTGACGAAACTTTTAAAAGCTCTTGTGAAAAGCTTTACTTGTTTTTTCAGCTGCGGTGTCGCTTTGTTGGAAGTATTAACTTTGGTATAGAATGCTTTATGTTGGCAAAAGTTCGATGAAATGAACCGTGCATTATTGTACATACCTTGCGTTTGTTAATATCATTTCAGTATTTTTATTTGCTACGGTAAAATACGTCCAAAGACTGGTATTTCATTTAATGATAGATTTATTTCAGATTTATACATAATATTTTTCTAATTAAATCGATTTTCTCACAATCAAACCACTACATAATGGAACTGAGCACTTTAAACAACTATTGTTTAGAAGCTGTTATAACGTCAATATGAGATACTATAAGCATATTAGTGGGATGTAAACTCAAACTTGTTTACAGTACCGGCTTCAAAAGCTTTAATAACGGTGTTACCACGTTAATATTGGTTGTTGTCTGGTCGTAAGCGACTTAAACACTAAGCTGTATCGAAACTTTGGCCAGTTTCACGTAAGTTAGCAAGCTATATTAGGCTTGATGTAAAAAAAATGAAATATACAATATTCCATTTACAATATTAACAATTAAATTGACCTTTAGACATCCGTCTTAATAACAATATTCCGCATTTGTCAATGTAGTGGGGCAAGCCCATAACTTTGCGACAGTATTCCAATTGCAACATTGACCACATTTAATTAGCTTTTTATTTAGTAGCTTCCATCCACGTGACTACATCCGTCCGCACAAACATACGCATCTGTACTAATTTGCATTAATATTGTAAATCGAACTAGATTGTTCGGTTGAACGCGCTAATCTCAGGAACTACAGTTCCAAGTTGAAAAATATTTTAGTGTTGGATAGCTGATTTACCAAGGATGGCCATAGGCTCTTTGACATTTGCCTATAGTAAACGAAAGTAGAGCAGTCACTTGAGATGCGGCTAAAACCAAGGCGAGCAGTAAGTTGGATTTTATTTGATTTGTTTTTTCTACCGCATTCTGATAGTAATCTGGCCAGTGCTCAGATTAAACAAATAGCACCATCCCGCTACTTTCCTTATTTGGAATGTAGACTAATGCTTCTTCTTTGATTCAAAGGAAGTGATCTGGTTTAAGAAGTAATCTACAATATATTATCTACCCACGACTTACCAATTTGGTACAAAAAAATGGCTTCCTTTTAAGTAGTTCAAACCTGTTTTACTATTTCAATAGCTTTGTTAATGATACTTATATATTAATTGCTAATTGAATTTTATTTGTTTCACTAGGGGTACTAGTATAAATTTAATAATATTGTCCACGATATTGTAATAAATTTTAACTAATGCAAAAGTTAAATGTTTTAACATAATTATGTGTGTTGTTGTTTTCATATATACATACATAAATTGCCAAGGATATAAACCCGATAAAGAACAGACTGCTTTTTGACATTCTACGACAGTAAATAAGCTTTTATGTATAATATTACTCATATTATTGTAGCTCTCTCCTCTGAGATGCAGAAGATGCCAAAGTTGATTGCATACGTTAAATGAAAATAAAATGTCATAAAACTAAAAATTACACTTCGTTTAAAAATAAATTACTGTTTGTAGTTAAATTTGCAGCGAGCTTTAAGTCTTCATTATTTTGCTGATTTGGATTTTGAATTAATATCTTGTATAAATAAACTTCTGTTTCTATGTTAATGTTATTTGTAATTGTTATAAAATGAATATAATGTCGTCAATAAGGTTACCTTGTGGCTTTTTTTAATTAATGATATGCGATATTGAGACTGGAATGTTTACGACAGGGTGTTGTTTAAGTAAGTGAAAGTAGATTCTTGTTATTCATTATAATTAAACAAACCGTTCGTTATATTATTGTATTTTTGTATGTTAAAAGAAGCGCTAAATGTCAACATTCGGGCTCAACAATGATTTATCTTTTTCACTGGAGGTAGAGCTCTTGTGAATGAGCTTGAGAGCGGCTGCACCACCGTCTCACCTATAACCTGCCGCCAAATAGTAGTGCTTTCATTACTGTGTTCCGGTTTGGTGGTGAGATCAGGCCCTGAAATTACTGGCACATGAGGCATAACACCGTAGTCCTCGGCTGCAGTGACGCATCTACAATCTGCTTTTGTGGATTGTTGATGTCCATGGGCTGTACTCCACTTACCATCAGGTGGATTACACGTTCGTTCGCTGTGGGCGTAGTATAAAAAAAAAACCGGCCAAGTGCGTGTCGGGCCACGCGCAGTAGGGTTCCATAGAAAAATATTTTTAATTTTACTTTTTAACTAAATGGCGTCCTTCAGAAAGGAAATGTTTGTAGTACACGAAACCAGCTAGCACGTATGACGAGATGTATGAATGTTAAGGAAGCGAAAGAAGTATGTAAGGAGCGAAGCACATGGCGTTCCATCGTCTCTGCCTACCCCCGTGGGATAAAGGCGTGATTTTATATATGTATTATGTATGTTTATTTATGTTTCAAGAATTTTGAACGAAATATTCTGAGTAACTGCATCTGACATTTCGGACCCCTATTCCTCTTGAACTAATGAAGTGAACTCATCCGCTATAGTTTTCCTTTAAAGTTCATTACATGTACTACCGACACAACTGTCAGTACAGTCTTAGCAACCCCTAAACGTTTTTAAAAGTCCTATCTAACAATACCCCACACTATGGGGTAGGCGACAAAAAAAAAAACATCCCACTTTACATGTAGGGGAGCTACCCGAAAAAAAAATATTTTTCCAAATTTTATTCTACGACTTTCTTTGTATAGTTAACATACATGTTTATGCAAAATTTCAGTTTTCTAGCAACAACGGTTTCGTCGCTATGCCTTGGACAGACGGACAGACGGACATGGCGAAACTATAAGGGTTCCTTGTAGGTACTACGGAACCCTAAAAAGTGTAGACACCCGTGTTTTCATACTAACGAAATTTGGGTTATTTATTTTTCAAGACAAATCATTTTTAAAACACTTAAATGCATGTTTGTTATATTTAGAGATAGAATCTTGCAGAGACTTTAAATAACCTTTTAATTTTTCAGTTAACCCAGGCATGGAATATACAGTTTAATAAATGAATACATTTACAGATCATCTCAAGTTATACCTGACTCATCAACGGTAAGTGATTGGAGA
Organism: Hypena proboscidalis; assembly: GCA_905147285.1. NCBI lineage: Eukaryota > Metazoa > Arthropoda > Insecta > Lepidoptera > Erebidae > Hypena > Hypena proboscidalis. Next base: position 2,478,172 of record LR990127.1, read on the forward strand.
AATGAAATATTTTTTTTTAAGAAGTGTGATGAAAATATGCGTGAATCGATTTAATAAACTTTAGTAAAATAAATATAAAATGCCATTACTCATCGTATGACTAATATTATTCTGTACGGCTGTCAGATTGTATTACAGTGCACAGTCAGCAACATAAGTCGTTGAACACTTCAAAATTTCAAGTCATTTATTGCTTTTATTGTATTAGGTAGCGATAATATGTGTATTATTCTACATAACGTTGGTAAAGTTCTTAAGTTAAAATCCGTTTAAAACGAGGACAAACAAGTATAAGATTTTGCACGATTTTCACCGAGTACATTTGTATGTGATAAATAAAAACAAATGCCCTTATTTCTACAGTATTTTGACTCTCTTGATAAATAACGATTCTTTATTTATCCAACGATATATTTTTTTTGTTCATTGAAGATATTTAAAGCAAATATTCTATTTTATTACAATCTAGTCCAAACGGCTAAAAAGTAATTGTATTTTAATCTAAATTAATATGTATTTATGTTAACCAACGATAAGTGATATTTATAATTTAAAAAATGTGAACTTTGATTATTTTTATAGCATTTAGCTATGCTTAGCAAATTATACTAAGAAACAGTTGAAAAAGATATGGGATCTTAGTATAATTTGCTAAGCATAGCTAAATGCTATAAAAATAATCAAAGTTAATATCGTACACGTTTATTCGTTACAACATTTGTGCTGAATGTAACTTCGCCATGTTGGTTTGTCTCCTACTTAAGATAGGAACAAATGGATGAACGTGACGTCACGAAATGACGTATCATACAGTTGAGAAATTTAGGGTGCCGGTAAGAGGCGACCGTAGCTGGATGGCTAAGAGCGGCTGCCCGGTGTGCAGTAAGGTCGCAGGTTCAAATCCTGCCGGTCCCATATCTTTTTCAACTGTTTCTTAGTTAAAAAATGTGAGTTGTAAGGTAGTTTGCAAATTATGACGTGTTTAACGACTTATATTGCTGACTGTACAACTGTGCAGTTATCTTCAAAAAGATTTTCTGGTTAAATGGTCGAATGGCTTGTCTGATCGGAGTGAAACAATGTTGCTAGGTCCATCGATGTAGCCTGTGGCTTATTTTATCAGTATAGCTTATGAACTGCTCATAAACACCTTGATTTTGTTATGATACATCATTAATACAATTTATCGTCATAAGCGGTATAACTTAAATATTATGTTCAGCTATTATTGCAACATATCAGAAACTATTTTTGCAATAAATACATGTTAAAAGCTTTCTTACGCCTAGCTAATATAATCTCTCGGTGCACCAATTCATCTGAAAGGTTTTATAGTCGGTATTATAATAAAGTAATTATTTTGTTTTATACTGTAGTATTATATTATCTGTGGTAGTATTGTTGTTGAATGTATTTGTTTTCTTAATCCAGTACATATTTTATTATGCCCAATTACAGTCTCCCGTCGAGGTTGATGGGGAAATTCCAATAACGCTCAAAAGGACAACATCGGAGTATCTCAAAGCTGCCTGAAATACACAATATTATGAAGCAATATCCCGTCTTAAGTCAAGCTGGGATATGGAAGCTTTGCTGTGTGTGAAATTTTCCTCAATATTCCTCAAGAATATTGTAAGACTATGTTGAAATTCAACATTGTTGAAAATTGTAATTAATTTACACTAAATTCTAGTGTGTCTAAGTCATGAGCCGTGTTGTTAAAGTACCTATAGCTAATTTGGTTCGTACTCAATAAAAAAAATGTTGTATGCCATTTGAAGCTAACAAATCTACAGCTCATCTGATGGTAAGTGCCGACTCTGCATTCTGCAGTTTTCACATATCAAAAGTTACCACGTTTCCAGAATCGAGTAAATAAATAAATAAATCGAGTCATCGAAAAATCACTGTTTTTCGTGCAAGTTTAACATTCAGTAGCTAATCTCTAACCTTATTAGAGCCTAGGCATCCTTAAGCAATGTTTAGCATCTACTTATAAAGGACCAACAACTCTTCTAAGAATTTATGTTCATTACAGAAAGCCCATTACACTACAATGGGCTATCAAGTATATACCAACGGTATTCGACATTTAAGACCTAGTTGAAGATATGCCTTGAGAGTCATCGATTGCTCTATGTAAATTAGATTGTACGCAATCATATTCCTTATTTGGCCAAAGGTGGAATCAGTTATACCTAAATGATAGCTAACAAACTTATGCATGCGGAATGCGGATAGTAAAACTTGATAAGATAAAGATAAATTTGGATTTTTTACATTAGATAGAACGCCAGAAGCAATTACACTATCCAATGGTCCCAATGACAAGGCCAAATACACACATTCACTCACTCAAGCACACCCAGTCTCAGAACAAATATTTGCGAATTACACAAAGATTTGTCCCATGTGGGGATCGAACCCACAACACCAGTGCAGTGGAGAGCGGCGAGGCGACCGCTTAAACCACTACACCACACGTGCAGACAATGATCACGAGTCTATTTAAGCAAAGTAATAATTATAGGACTCTGACTACCTGAGTATCTATTATTTACTGTACTTAATAATAATATTTTATAACTTAGCCTAAAATATGAATTGCTAATCATGATTGAGCCACGACCGGATGGCGGAGTGGGTAGTGTACCTGCCTGCGACGCCGAGGTCGTGGGTTCGATTCCCACTTAAGACAAATCTTTGTGTGCATGAACATGGGGGTTTGTCTTAGTCTGGCTGTTTCTATGTATAATATGTATGTATTTACAAAAAAAAAGTATATATGTATTAGTATCAGTTATTCTAGTACCCATATTACAAGCTCTGCTTAGTTTGGGACTAGATGGCGTTGTGTGTGAGTTGTGAAATATTTATTTTATTTTATTTTATTTTAACTTTATAGTTCGATACGTTCATACGGGACAAAGCTTTGTGTGATCCGCAAAGATTTGTTCTGACTCTGGGTGAGCTTTGAGTGTGTAAAATATTTGTTTGTAAACACCCCCGCGACACAGGAGTAATGCCCAGTGCGGGCGACGTTTTAAAGAAAAAAATGAAAGTACGTTTTGCTACAGTTAAAAATAGTAGAAGTAGTAAACAGGCCTGCAGATCATAGACTCATTTATATCGAATACAAGGCAATATTGTACCATTCCAAGCCCAAAATCGTTCTAAACGCACATTTAAGTTTGTGACACTGTACAAGGAAAATCCAACTATTTTAGTTACTTAACCTTGACTCATGGCGTTTTCGTCCGATTAAGTGTTATGTGGGAGGATGATAAATCGCTGTACTTGAGGTGAGGTCGAACGCACTCACAACGAACTCACAAAACGATGGTCATGCTTTGTGTTTGTTATACTTAAGCACTGCCTTTATCTGTAGTGTAAACTGTGATTTTTAGACGCAGGTAGCGAATGAGGTTATCCACCTGAAGGTGAGTGGCAAATATAAGCTAGTGAGATATATCAATGACTTATCAGCGTCGTACCTCACATCCTTCTACCATACGGAAGAACAATTGCTTGGTTGTTTTCCATAAAAAGTGATATGAGACTTTAATATTATTATTTTTTATAAATTTTTATAGACAAATCATATCTAAAATATTTTAATGTATGTTTGTTGGCGCCCATTTTATCAAAAATATAGTTTACATTTTTCAGTTTGTATGTAACTCAATAATGATTAAAAAAGAATTACAAAATGTCCACGAACTAACATTCATTTTAGTGTTATAAATATGATTTGTCTATACAAATAGATAAAAACTGAATAATATTAAAATTAAACCCATATTACGTTAGTATGAAAATACGGTGCTCGGGAGTCTAACCTTAAAAAAGTCCTTCGATTCGAAAGAGCTTTTCAGTAATCACGTTAGAATAGCCTAGTAACTGTTATGAGGCTCTCTTTAATTGAGAAACGTTTATGAGTAAATGTGGGTAATGCAAGATTAACTGTTTCACGACTATGTTTACTTTCTCGAGCTTGCAATAAAATATTTATTTTACTTCAATTTACTTACGAAATTTGCTTCACATCTTTCAAAGATGAGATAAAGCAGACGCATCCTTGTTATACAGGTTATTAATAGTATGCAGGCAAAGTATATTACCACTTTTTCTAACCAAGTATCACAGAGCCAATAGCGGATATAAAAGTCATCGTCGAGATATAACAGACGTATAAACGGACACTCAGATCTTTATGTATAATATATTGAATCGTTTATGTAAAACAGCTTCTGCGTAATAGCGATCTATATGGTAAAACAACATGTTACACCGAACCGTGGTTATTCCTAAAGTGCTTATCTTGTGAATATCTATGACAGTTGTAATGGGCAGGCAGACACTTGGCTAAAGTAAAGGCTAACTGACATATTACTTAATCGCTAGTATTAAAGGCTATGTTCGTATTGTAATCGTATTTCAGTTTTTTTTTTTTTTTTAAAAGCTTACTAGTAATTTGCAAATACAAATTACTAGTATGCTTGTTAACCCCCTCCAGCTAAGCTTAATTCGCTTGTGTTAGGAGGAAGTTTACGTCCGTGGTGTAATGGCCAGGATTCGAACCCACGACCTCTCGATCGTAAGACCGATGCCTTATCCATTGCGCCACGGCCGCTTAAATTAGATTTGGTGACAATTTAGGTAGTTATTTGTATAATACTTTTTGGTAAATATGTGATATTTATTTATTGGATGGTGTCGAACATTGCCACAAGCACTTTTTTTTCCTTATCCCATTTTATTTGGACTCGCCTCAAAACGCCTTTTCCTCCATTGTCCTCTGTCAGCTGTCTCGCTATCATTCACTCCCTTCTCTTTCTTAGTTTATTATTATATTAGTTATTGCTTGCAAGCACTGTATGTTAGTATGATTAGCTGGTTCATCATACTTTAATGTGTTTTAAACGAGCGTTATGTAATTATGTATTTGCAATGCGTTGTAAGAAAATAGGTGATATTGTATTGCAATATAAATTTGGCCTCTTCCCTTGAATTGTTTTTTCTGGACAGTCCACTAGCATACTGTTCAGCTTTCTGGACCAAAGATATCAGGAATTCAACTCCAACCAGATACACATTCATTAAAGCATCCGCGTCCGAACTATACATCTCACCGCTACTATAGATACGAGCATAAAAACGGCCATCTTAAAAACCTGTTCCAAAGATCGTTGCAACGAAATTCAAATTTAAAACGAACGTTATTCGCACTTGCCGAAACGCATGACCTTCTCACAATCGTTGATACGGTGGGGTCAATAAACCCGATGCAGATGCGTTGCCGTTCACATGTAGCGTTACAACCTCCCACGTGAGGGGTTGGAAGGGATGAGAGGTAGCGGGAGCGGAAAGCGATTTACAATGTTTAGTCATAGTTTAGTAATGCGCAGACCTCTGCAGTGATGAAAAAAAAATTGAAGATATTACTCACTTACCTACTCCAAAAAACTGCATTTAAATAAATACACAAACCAGATGGATCTATTTATGATGGGTCATTTATATATTCACTAATGAATATTTACAACTAAACATTTTGAATTAAGATAAATATTTATATACAATAATATGCATAAAAAATATAAAAAGATATTTACTAATAGGTAAATAGTAAATTAATTGTAATTGCGTATTAATTAATTAATACGCTATTTTTTTTATTGAGGACTGTGGTATACACATTCCTCAATAAAATCAAGAATGAGCTCCATTTTCTTTTCATGTCAACGGTACAAAAATAATTTTATATTTCTCTCGCCCAGTACGTCGCCACGTCAATCAGTAAATTGATCAGATCTCCAAAAGTGCAACTATGTGCATAAGCATAAAGCATGAGCTGAAGGTCGGACAGACAAGGAAGTGCAATAGATAGAATACTATACTTATTTGAGAAGAGAAATCATTTTCAATGAGAGGCGTCGCAAAGATTTTACATAATGCTTCAGAAGAAAATTTATAGTTACTTGCCGCCTCTTATGACTTGCGGTACATCTCAACAAGAAATCCGCCTACACGAGTTCTCGAACTAAATCCGAGGTGATTTGAGCACTTTTTGTTGGCATTTAAATTGGGTGCGTCGTTACGAGTCGCCATCGAATACGAGGTAGGTAAAGCAAGATACACGTTGCTAGAGCTTAGTACAATAGGAATGGGTTATGAATCGAGGCGAGATAAGGTACCGAAGATTTGTTTGAAAGAGATTTATGTTATTAGTACGAATGTAAACGCGACTTGGGATTTGTAGATATTGATGTAATAGACGCTTTTCACCACTTTCACGAGTATGTTAAGGGGCTGCCAGACCGCGAGCACATAATATAATGTTGCAGATAAAATTTTGAGCATTACGTATATTTTAACAACTTTTTCATTTTAAATTTAATATTACACCACGGACGTGAACTTCCTCCTAACACAAGCGAATAAGGCTTAGCTGGAGGGAGTTAACAAGCATACTAGTAATTTGTATTTGCAAATTACTAGTAAGCTTTAAAAAAAAAAAAATATTCCGAATGCTAGGTTCGCCTCCCACACGGGTGTAACGTTCGAATTGGTTACGTTTCAGTGCAGACGGTCTGGGGGTTCGTTGAGGATTAATTTACCTGAGTAAGTAGAAATAAAAGCTTTTAAAAATGCTGATACTGTGAAGCAAGGTTTTGTCTGATACTGGCACGTTACGTAATTTTTTAGGTTTTAAAGAGATTTATTATGTTAAAAATACTTTACTGCGAATTCTACAACGTGCTCCTAAAACGGAAAGACATGAGGGTATTTGGTGACTTCAGGTTTTATCTCAGGACCTAAATATAATACACGGTACTGCCTTCGGAAATTGGAAAATTTTCATTTGTATATATTCATTTTGTAGTGTATTGTAGACTATTTTATTCTGTTTACATAAGAATAAGGTGTATCGTAAAATCTCAAGGAATTTTCATTTGCCGTTAAAAAGACAATATGTTACGGAGTCTATGTTTTTCAGGTAGTTATTTAAGCATTATTATTTAATACCAGTTTCGTAGAGAGTAGCTTCGTTTCGAAACTTAAATATAGAAATAACAACGAAAATGTACGAAACATGTTTAAATTTCCATATGTGCAAAACAACGCGTATCACGAATTCACGACACCTCATTATTTGTGACTGTGTTACCGAATGAAGCAACTCAGTGGTGGTTGCACCATCGCCCGTGCTGGTAACACGGACAGACAGACAGACAGTGGGCTGGCGCCTGTTAATGCTGTCAATACATGGGGCAACTCTGACAACTTGTAGCCATAGTTTGTAACTAGATTGTGCAACTAATTGCCATTACTCATGTTGTACACTCATAATTTTTACATTATTTTTGTAAGCAGGATAACCTGTCTTATTGGTCTTACTTCATGGAGTTTTAAGTGTTTTTCCACTTAGTAAAATTCCATTTATTTTGAACCGGTTAATTCTATACATTTCTATACAAATTTGATATTTCATCAGTCAAAACGGCACACATAGGTAAAAAATGGCTTTAAATCTTTATCAATAGCCATTTGGAGACATAACTAGATATTAACCTAGTCCAATTTCTGTGAGTTTTCAATCACTGATTGCAGAATTAAGCGAGTAAAATAAATAAAATCGAAATAAAAACTTGACGTTTCAAAGAAGCACCCAACTTGCTCCTTAAACTTTAAGAGCGTTATTCTCGCTCTTACAAGCGACTATTATGAGCGCTTACAACCCCATTGCGGGGTTACGACCCTATAAAACTGCAGTCTGGAAGCGTTTATACGCGCACAATTGCACGCGGTAGCGATTTTCAATGACTAACTGAAAAGTAGTAAAGTATAGTATAGTAGAAAAGTATACAGATATGCTCACGTACACATACCTGTAGGGACAAAAAATTACTCTTGAATTTTGACAAGTTGTAGTCAAGTCCGCCCGGTCAAAATATTGCAACTGTTTTTTACAATAATTTAAGCTAGATGCTTAGCATAACTAAGCATAGCTTAATGCTATAAAAAAAAATAAGAAGTTGAAATAAAGTACGCGTCCATTGTGGCAAAACTTTGTGTGCATGGGGGTTTGTCTTAGTCTGTGTGTTTCTTTGTATACCTAATAAGTATGTATTCACTAAAATTAGTATGAGTACCTAAGTAGTTGACACAATTTATTAATGTATAATATTTTTAATCTAATGCTATAATTAATTACAATAATTTTATAATATATTTGTATGTCACAAAGACAAAACATAGTGAACCAAGATATATTGTATAAGATCACATTTATGTATTACCTATGTTTGACAAATAAAATACTTTGACTTTGACTTTAAAGAAAAGTAAATATGTATTAGTATCAGTTATTCTAGTACCCGTAGTACAAGCTCTGCTTAGTTTGGGAGAAGATGGCGTTGTGTGTAAGTTGTGAAATATTTATTTATTTATTCTTTACAATATTTGTGCTAAATGTAACTTCACCATGTTGGTTTGTATCCTACTTAAAATAAGTACAAATGTATAAACGTGACGTCACAAAATAAGTATCATACAGTTGAGAAATTTGGGGACCTGCCAAGATGAGACCGTAGCTTATTTGGTAAAGGGGCTAGACAGTCCAGAGGTCGCAAGTTCAACTCCTGCCGGTCCCAAAATTGTTTCATGTTACTTAATATAAAAGTTAGAAGACTACTATCTCTAGAAAAGTCTGATATGAGGTTATTAGTTTATTTTTAACTGATAATTATTATGTATTTTTTATATATATATATATATATATTTGTGTATATTATTGACGTATTTAAAGTATTATGTATGTACCATATATGTATTAAAATGTATTTAATCGATTTTCAAATCAGTGTATATTTACTATTAGTATTATCGTAACGCACCTACCTTTGTTTCTCTGCACCACCCTAGGTTGACTGTTAGAGAATGCCAGTAGGCATTAAGTCCACCTGTGTACAATTTTGTGTGCAAAAAGTTAAATAAATAAATTAAATAATTATAATTATTAATAAAAAGTGTTTGAAATCACTTTAACTTAAATACAATTGGTTCCGATTGTCTGAACGAGACCTTACTTAACGAACGAGAGCTTATACTTCATCGAAGCTGCTTGGTTTTCTTTTTTTATCTGAACGTATTACTACTAACACAAATAACTCATTACTGTCCTACACTACCTCAAACAAACTCTAGTTTAAGGTCTGTCCCAACATAACAATATAATAAAGGTCAAACTGACTGACGAGTGTAGCGGATAAAGCTGGCCATAGAAACACCAGCGTACACAACGCGGCCTGTGGGAATACCACCGAGATTGGACTCGGGTCGGACAAATATTATAGCACGTTGTTTTCTGTATATTTCCTTCAATACTATGTACTACCCGATACAATCTAGCTCTGAGGACTTTCGAGAACATTTGTGTATCCTTTCTTATTCAAATTTCAAATTGGAAACTTCTTATCTGTTGTATTTTTTGTATTTTATTTTAGTGGTCTGTACATAAAATATAATGAGACTGACATAACTGAAGCAAAGGTGACAAAATTTTTAGGATTACACATTGACAATAACATGTCATGGAAAACCCACATAGGCTACGTACGCAATAAAGTGAACCAATATTCGTATGCTTTATACAGGCTAGGAAAAATTGCCAATGAAAACGCACTGCTCACAGCATACCATGGCTATGTCACCTCAACGTTACGGTTCGGTTTAATATTCTGGGGCAATGCCACAGATATGCAAGATGTCTTTATAGCGCAAAAGAAATGCATTAGATCAATTTATAAATTACAACGTACGGATACATGCAAACCCTACTTTAACAAGTTAAGAATACTAACATTACCATGTTTATATATCTTTGAAGTAAGCATGTTCGTAAAATCGAATATGCACCTATTTGAAAAAGTGGAAAGTCAACGTCGCTCTAACACACTTCACTTGTTAAAATCGAACACAACGTTTCTACATAAAAGTATATATGCAATGGCTCCGAAAGTTTATAATAAGTTACCTAAAGAAATTAGGAAGTGTAAAAATACCAGTGAATACAAACACAAACTTTTTAATTATTTGGCGGATAAGGTATACTACTCCATAAATGAATTTTTAGACGACATTGATAATTAACATTGTTGTGACGTCCTAATTTATCAGTAGATTTTTTAATTTTTTATTATTGTATTAATTAATTTTATTATTGTAATCACTGACATTTTATCATCGACATTTTATGACTTATTTGACATAATATATGCATCTAATACAATTAATTTATTTGTTAAGCTCTTTTTAAAATATAACATTGTTACTCGTAGCTTAAACTGATGTGAATGCCTGTGAATGTAAATTATTATTGTTTAAATTTTCGTATGCCATTCGGCGAATCATAGAAGATCTTTTTGTAACACTAACATCCTTGTAACCTATGCTTTACGAAATAAATAAATGAATACTACTAGCGAATGAATATTGATATGTTACCGATCTGAAATCAAATTTACGAGGAATCGTTGAGCGTACTCGCGTTTTAAATAATAAACATGAAAATATTCAAATTGGAGTATTCCTATCTTATTTTTATTAAAACTGACGTGAGTTTGAGTGCAAGACTGGCTGCGACTCAGGCGCGACGTATCGCACTTTCTTGATAATGCCTGGACGTATAGGCGAAACCACGGTCGACTAAATAGACCAACATTACGTGAGTAACACCCGTATTTCATAATTTGAATAATATTCTTATCTTTCTAATAAATAGTCCTGCACCACATATAACAATGCTTTTGTTGGGCAAATTCAAAATATAGAAATAAGCTTTCAAATAATAAAGACAATATTGTTCTTGTTCTTCTAAAATTAATACAAACTTATCATTAATAACATCACGCCTATATGACCCAAAAGGGTACGGCAGAGGTGTGAAACACCCACACTTCACTTGTTATGTTTAGGTCCCATGGGATAGGGGGTGAAATTATCGCCATCCACCGGGCACAATAAATTGTAATTCCGTACTGCTATTGCAAATTTCCTGACGGAAAGTTAACAAATAACACTTTTCCCGACCAGAGAATCGAACCCGAGACCTCGCGGTGACAGGTGCATACGCTAACCACCTAACCATCGAGGCAATAGAAACTCAATACAAAAATAAAATAATTCACATTCAGGGAATAAACACTCAAATCTAGAAGCTTCCATAATACCTTAAAATCAAATATCGAGCTTATTTCCATTAGGTCTCATTTCAATCGAACAAAGCGACGCCTGCCCAAGGGAAATGCTAAAACTATTGCAACACGATTTAATATTTCAGTGAGAAGGCGCACTGGAGCAAATTTTCAGTGCAAAGAGGAAAATGGTTATTGAATTTTAATCACTCTGCATTTTGCTAGTATCAAAAATACCGAATGGAAATAATGGCAGAGGTGAGTGATATATTTCTTAAATAAACTGCCATGAAAAGCGAAACATTATTGCCACCAAATTAGACTTTTTTATGCAATTTTTTTCACTCTAGAGCTTTTATGTTACTAGCGTTTTTAACACGCTTATATTAGCTTCACCTGTATGTTTGTTTGTTTGTTTGTTTGTTTGTTTGTATGTAACCGACTCCTTTGGACTCGATTTTGACCCACTTTAAACGGACAGATTTCATTCAAATTTTGCACACCTGTCAAAGATCGATGACAATGCAATAATTCGATAAAAAAAATTAAAAATATATAAAAAAAAAAAAAAAAAAACGCTCTTATAAATAAACCAAACTAAAAAGTAGAAAATAAATAATAGTTTAAAAAAACTAAAAAACACGCTTTTAAAGTACTTCTAACTAAAAAGTGAAAAATAATTCCTAATATAAGCTGAAAAAAGCGTGGGGCGCTCTGTGCCATATTTTTCGTCTATCGAGCAACCCACGCTTTTTTCAGCTTATATTAGGAATTATTTTTCACTTTTTAGTTAGAAGTACTTTAAAAGCGTGTTTTTTAGTTTTTTTAAACTATTATTTATTTATTTGATATAATTGGTCTAAATTCTGGTTTTATTACAACTTTTTTTTAAACACACACACTTACAATCAATAAATTAATAAAATGAAATAAAATATTAAATTACATTATGCGTCATAAAATTCCTCCGCATCGCTGTCCACAGCGGATACCGTGGCCAGAAGGCTGGCAGCATTGCCACGTTGAATGGCAATGCTTATTCGCTGGGCAAAGTAAAAACCAGCCCTTTGGTCGCGAGAAGCGTCGATTAGACTTTTTGCTATGTCTTTAAATAAAGTCCGAGCACTCGGACCCCATGGTCCTAAAGTTTCAACCCCAAACGGCTCAAATATATAACCTCTGACGAGATTGTTATATTTGCGCCGTTTGAGGTTTTCGGCGGATACTGCCGCGGCACAAGCGCAACTTACAGTGCTTGGAAGATTTGATGGCGCAAGGGTATCGACGCAAGTAGCGTCCCATACCAAAGGCCTGCCCATCTTCCATGGCAGTAACGACATACCGTCTGGTCTTTTGCCATTGGTCTATAATACTAAGTCTAAATTATCTAACCAACTTTCCGTTTGGTAAAGTACTATATAGGGTGTCCCACGAACATGCCACATAGACGGGAAGTATCTGCAATATTGTAGATATTAGAATGAAAGTAGACTTTATTTTATTTATAAAAATAATTTAAACAACATTATATAAATATGCTTATTTAACCGGGAATCGAACTACCTTAAATCCGAATAAATAGCTTCCTATATTTTATGGCAGCAATCGGCGTGAAATCAAATAGTTAAAAAAAAACCATTTAAAATTTGTATGCCATTTGAAAGTTGGTTGTAAAATATATAAGATATTATTATATATTACTATAAAAGTACAGAATGTATCTTAAAAATCATTGAATGCAGTATTATTTTTTTTGTAAATAAAATAAAATCTTCCTACAATGAAATCTTCTATCTACCATATTTAAGATACTTCCTCTCCATGTGGAATGCCCTTGAGACGATATATACGAGGTACATTTACTTTCATTAAAATTAACTTTCATCTATGTTACAAAAAGCCATTTCCTCCTAAATTAAGAGCTAAGCACAAACACGCTTGCCATTTTCCTTTATTGTTTCTGTGAGTAAAGGTCAGTCGGCACCGGTACCAGGCAATCAGAGCTTTATGAGAGTGCTTTCCCTGCTCTTTAAACAAAAAATATGATTGTGGTCGATTTTGTTCGTACAACTCAACTAATGGTGTTTAGGTCAAAGGTGAGGTACCAGGCGACTATAAAATAGAATAAGTAACCTTTGAAGAAATGGTAATTGTTCGTTGGTGCAAATCATGTTTCTTCACGGGGCTCTTTCATCAAAGATGAATAGTTTAACAGAACAAATTTTACGAAGTATGTAAGGTGATTTTCTTAATGTTAATGAAGGATGGTTAATAGTTATAACCGTTTTTATAGATATATAGATATAGACGACCGGATGGCGGAGTGTGTAGTGTACCTGCCTGCGACGCCGAGGTCGCGGGTTCGATTCCCATTGAAGACAAATCTTTGTGTGCATGAACATGGGTGTTTGTCTTAGTTTGGGTGTTTTTATGTCTAATAAGTATGTATTTACAAAATAAAAGCATATATGTATTAGTATCAGTTATTCTAGTACCTATAGTACAAGCTATTCTTAGTTTGGGACTAGATGGCGTTGTAAGTTGTGAGATATTTATTTATATTTTTAAGAAAGTGATAAACTAAGCATTTAACTTATAAGTTTTTATGAGTGTTTCTGAAGAGATTTCAAAGCAGAGTAAAATAAATCTACCAGTGACTCATCTTACCATATCAGCCTACTCCCTGTTGTTAGACTTAGGCATCAAATCTAGACAGCAGTCCTCTCTCAATCCATACTCTTTGCTAGAAAGTACAAAACAAATATCTGGGATCGTGGCAATAGAATCGGATAGATGAGTCACGTGTGCCATCATGGCGACGCACGAACACGACCTGAGAGTGCATTGTTATAAGATTTGGTGTTGCCAACGTATTTAGACATCAAAATTTTACATAAGACAAAACAAATTGTCGTTTTTATTTATCTCACCATAAAATAAGGTAATATTCTATGATTAGTATGACTACTATGAGTTAGTCTTGCTGTGTTGCTGGCAATTTTACTGCAGAAAATGTGAAGTCTTAATTTTATTTTGGCAAATCGCCGTGTCAAAGAATCTTGCTCAACTATGTATATCGAAATGTCAAGATTAACATGCCGTTATAACGTCGGTTTTGGAGCTGGTCCAGATCTGATGTAGTGCAGTCATCTATACTAAAGCCTACGAAACAAGATAAAGTTATGTTATTACAAATCACACGAATATAAATTCTATTGCTTTGTTATTTAAGTTGATTTTCGTATAATAAAAACTGTTAAAAATGTCCTAAACAATCTCAATTGCAATAGAAATTAAACTTTATGGCCTGAGAATTGGGTTTATAATTGTAAATCATGAAAATTATCTCGTTTCGTTTTCAGAAGTATAGTTAATTTTACCTATCTAGTTGAATAATATATAATGTCGCACTTCCTGTACAAATATAAATCAGGAACTTGAGTTCTTATTGCCTTTCAGTTGTAATCATTTCGATTTCAAGTTGCGCAAAAAAAACGAAACGTTTGACGTTAAGATAACCATTCATGGCTAATACAATTCTATGGTATGATGGTAGCCTTTCTTAATTCTCTCTTTCAAACGCTGTCTACTTAAAAGTCTCTTGCTAAATTACAATAATCAATAAAAGATAATGCTATAAAAATAATCAATAAGAATTTGAAATATCGTACGCGTTCATTCTTTACAACATTTGTGCTGAATGTTACTTTACCATATTGGTTTGTATCCTACTTTAGATAGAAACAAATGGATGAACGTGACGTCACGAAATGACGTAACATACAGTTGAGAAATTTAGGGTCCTGGCAAGAGGTGACCGAAGCTGGTTGGTAAAAGCGACTACCCGGTGTGCGGAAGGTCGCAGGTTCAAATCCTGCCGGTCCTTTAATTTTTTAACTGTTTCTTAGTATAACCAATAAAAGGTACCTATATCATTATAATATAATTCATATATTTAATGGACTCAATATTTGTTTGAGTAATGTCGATTAAAAACATGTTTTATAGTACTCTAAAGCAAGCAGATGACACACTTTACGTTGTTGTTCAGCACAGTGTGTAATTATGATCAATAAATATTATAACTGATACAAATTTATCAAATGATAAAATCGTTCTCCTACTAGTTTTATATAGTGTGATGTTGACGTGGGTTTCCGTTTCAACCTGATTCTGATAACCAGTTATATTCTCCAGCGGTAGTTGTCTGAACTACGTTTCCTTGTAATAGTGGGTGGTTATGTTTGATCCAAAATGGACGGTTAATAATGCTGCGTCCACCACACACCTAGGAAACAAAGGCCTACGGACGGATTCGTTGATTCTGTTTTGGATGGCCTAGCTGACGCCAACAAATATTTTGATGTTACCGCCACGCTTTGGATAGTCGACGAACGCCAACGAAAACGTTCGCACTGTCAAACTACTTAAAACAGGGACTCCAGCTAGGCGTGGATCTGGCCTAAGAAGAAAGAGTGATTTTGTGTTCACGAATAGGCATGAAGCAAATCAATTTATTAATAAAATAATTGCAATAAAATAAATAGATTAATTAATTAAAAAGTAAATAAATTCATTGCAGAATAAAAATTAAAAAGAATTGATAACAACAAAATATTAATATACAGTGGCATAAAAGTCAGGTTGACTTTTAAATTGAGGTTACAAGAATAAAGTGCTGACCCAATTAGTAAAGAATATGTTTCAATATATAATTTATCGACCAAAAACCTTTAAAATAATAATAAACCGATTTTAAAATGACTTAAAAAAACAGTTCTTGTTTAAGACTGTTTGTCCATCAGTTAGAAGGACGGGTAGGAATAACGACTTATCCTATGTAGATTATTTTGTTTCTCTTAACTTCTTATATGAATATATATTGAAGAAATATTCAACTGGCCTCGCCAAGTCAGACAACTTGAAAGAATATATTAAACGGTAAGACCGAGATGCCTATATTCAAAGAATTATCCCCGTACTCCTAACCGGTGAAGAGTTGTACCACAGTATAAATATGTATGTACATGTACCTACTAGCATTGGCTCAGCATCAAGAGAGCTAAATACAACTATTCGAAAAGCTTTAGGTTATATACAAAAAACAATATAAAAGCCTATAGAATATATAAGTTACCCTCGATTTCTTAAAGATTCCATTATCAGATCCTGAGCAGATGACCATGGGGTCACATGACAAGTATACCCTTTCATAGGGAAAAACAATTTTTCAAATCGGTCCAGGCGTCTTCGAGTAATCGGCGAACCACCATAAAAAACATACTATAGAATTGAGAACCTCGTCCTTTTTGTAAATCGGTTAAAAAATTGAATTGAAATTTAACTTTTGACCTTTGACTTGTATAAACCTATCGCTTGCAATATCAATACAATTTTTTTATAAATTAAAGCAAATATTCTGCTATGAGATTGAAGACGCTCAATATATGTTCGATGTTATACCTGATCTACGTTTTCAATCCAATATTTTCCAAACATCTTATCTAAAATTACTATCAAATATCTCCGATGTACGATATACATTACATTTTTAGCAATTTACCAATCTGGGGCATTTTAATGTGCTTCTCAATATATTCGAGAAATGTTTGATCAGTATCTAATCTCAAATATCATCTGAAGCCTTGTTATTTATACAGGTTTTTGTTACCTTATGACTAAAATTTATTTATTTGTTATTATTTATAATCATTATAGTATTTTACGGGTATGAGTAGTCGAGGCCAGAACGTCTGATAACTAATCTTTTAAGGATTATCGTAAGGCTCTAGACTTAATTAGTTTTAGGTAACTGATGGCAGTCGCATTACATAAAATACTGACTGAAATACTGACAGCTTTTGGTCTAACGGATTCAGCCGAATCCATTAGACCAAAAGCTGACCCAAGTGTTATTGGAAAAAGTCTCAGAGTATGATTATTCTTATATTCCTAGTGCGAAGATTCATGAGATTGTACGTTCGTTTGGTAAGTCCAAACGAACGTACAATCTCACGAATCTTCGCAAACACCCTTTAGAAGTTGCTTTTTGAAAGAAGGCTAAAATTATACCTATACCTAATATATAGTCTGCCTGGCTATAGTCAAACCTTAATAGTTTCAATCCACAAACACATCATCCACTTATGCATCAACACTCAACAGACAGGATGGATTTAAAAATTAAGAAGAAAAACAGGTTGAAGTTGTTTCTAAAAGCGGCTGGCTGCAGTTGCCATGCGCTCGTATAATACGTTATAACTTCAAACGCATAACCGGTTCATTTTCTAATATAAATCGTAAGTATTTTTACTGGACATCAAATAGAATAGGTGTAGGTTTTCCATTCGAATTAAGTGTTTGCCTCACAAAGCTCGAGATAAACAATTATCGACTAGCTTAACGCTCGATCAGGCAAAATTATAACTTAAGGTATTACATGTTTTATTTATATGGACAACCATTTTGTATATTACATAACATAACATCACGCCTATATTAACCAGAAGGGTGTGGCAGGAGTGCACAACACCCACACTTCACCTGTTATGTTTAGATCTCATGATGAAATGTTTATTATGTTTATGTTATATGGGACAGAGGATGAGCCTATCGCCATCTACCAGGCACAATTAAAACTCTGTGCTGCTTCAAGTTAACAAATAACACTTTACCCGATCCGGGAATAGAACCCGAGACTACGCTAACCACTAAACCATCGAGGCAGCATGGATTTATGTTTACTACGATTTAATATAAATTTAAAAATTGAAGAAAACATAATAATAGACTTTGAGAATGTCAATATCCTCTCAAGATTCGAAAAGATTTTTTTTTTTTTTTTAATATTTCACAACTCACACACAACGCCATCTAGTCCCAAACTAAGCAGAGCTTGTACTATGGGTACTAGAATAACTGATACTAATACATACAATACTTTTCTTTTGTAAATACATACATATTATACATAGAAACACCCAGACTAAGACAAACCCCCATGTTCATGCACACAAAGATTTGTTTTAAGTGGGAATCGAACCCACGACTTCGGCGTCGCAGGCAGGTACACTACCCACTCCGCCATCCGGTCGTCGAAATTAATTTCAAGCGAATCAAAGGGATCTCTAATTTAAGGCATTTTATAATTTTATTTTACACAATGCTCAACCTATATTGATGCCTGTCATGATCATTACCGCTTCTAAATGACCTTCATCAAGTTAAGTCTCATTACTGTCTTTCATAGATTGATGATGGCATTTAAAATCGTCGTTCCCCTTCATCAGCGTTACTCTTCCATTTCAAATGCATCGGTCCAACTCCTGTCTGACTAGAAGCGGGCACCACAAAAGAAATGAACGAACTAAATCCACCGGCAAGTAATAAATCTTAGACTTAATTACTAGAGAATAGGTACCGGATTTGAGTGTTACTATTAATTAAATAACACTTTGTATAGGTATTTACCCTTTTAAATAATAATATATATTTTCTTATTAAGTACTAGGTATCTAATTTATTGCAAAAATAGATCCAAGACATTTCTGTGAATTAACAACTAGTAATATAACATAAAATCACGCCTATATTACCCAGAAGGGTATGGCAGAGGTGTACGACACTCACACTTCACCTGTTTCCCAGATTTTATGGGATAAGGTGCGTGCCTATCGCCATCCATGGGGCTCAATTCCAACTCCGTGCTGCTATTGGGAATTTCCTGAAGGAAAGTGCACAAATAACAATTTGCCCGACCCGGGTATCGAAATGAGACCTCGCGGTGAAAGGCGTATACGCTAACCACTAGACCATCAAGGCAAAACTAGTACTAGAATTTCAGTTCCAATTTAATTAAACTTTTAGTTCGTACACTTTCTATAGATACAGGATCTGTTTTCAGAGGTATATTTTTTATAATAAAGATTTAGTTCTGACATTAACGTTGTAAAACCGCATAAATTTATTATGTGCATCTTTCAATTAGACTCTGTATCACAATTATGTACTTTTTCTTCGTGTACAATAAATAATTCTCTATCTATCTATCATGTACCCTAGTGCCACAGACTACCGACCATTTTAGTGTGAATTTACAGTCATACCAATCTATTTAATTGTACAATAAACAGTACTTTGAATATGTCATGTCACAACTACAAGTACCAACGCCCAACATTTTTTATAGAGAAACGATTCATCATGTTCTTGACAAGCAGTGGAGCCAGCGATTGATTTACAAGTCCGTTTTATAAACTGGTTGTATTTGACTACTAGCCGAGGTCGATGACCTGACGTGATGTAGATACATAGACACATAGTACATATATATGTGTGTGTATGTGTGTGTGTGAATGTGTGCGATGTCTGAAGACAATTTCGAATTAGGTTTGGGTGTTTAATCTGTTAGAACAGATTAGTTGGCGGTGTGATGTTATTTCTTCTACTTTCGAAGTCTTGGCGATGCAATTCAAATATTATGAGCTTCTTGAAAGCTTTGTGAGAACTAATGTTTTGATTTATATGATACTGATAAACTCAGGACATTTATATAACTGAACAAAGACAACTAAATAAAATATCGACGAAATTTCCCTATATATATACTACTTTTCCTATATAACGCTGGTACTGATTTAAATTATTTTAAAACAATGTCTTAATTAAAGAATTGGCTTATTCTACTTCGTTAAATAAAACGAAAATTTTCCTCGGAGAAAATCATAAATTTATTAGTGTTCTATCCATCAGGGGGTCCTAAAGTCTCAGAATCATGTACATACTTTATCGAAGACTAAATATCTGGTTAGTGGCTTGGTCACCTTGTCATTTACACACTGTATACATACTATAGGCCGAAACAATGTCAGGGGTTTCAATCAATGTTAAGACTGGTCATGATTTCATTTAATACATTCAAAAACCTTGCCAAATACAACGTCACATTTTTATGATTATGTACATTTTCCTCAGACGGATATTGCCTCTATATACTGCGAAAACTTATATACCAAGAATTTTCCTCGTTCGATGACGAACGATCTATAAATAGCAATGAGTTTCATCTTATTAGTTACCGCCCGTGGCGATTCTTATGCGGTATGACTATAAAAGAATTATCCTTTTTTGTGACATTCACTATGTGGTGCCTGAAAAGGAGGCTTCTATTTGTAATCCTATTAGTTGTAACTTTTTGTTAACTAGTTTAATAAGGTTGCAGATAATGGTTACAGAATCGTAGGTTTGTATAAAAGCCATATAAAAGTCAAAGACAAATAGTTTATTCATTGTATAAGCGAAGACTTGTTATTGGCTGTCAGATTCCTTTACTACTATATACAATTCTGTTAATTTAGCTGTAAGTCTTCCATATATCTTTAATAAATAAATAAATTACTACATTTCAGTTTGTTTGTTTGTTATAGCCCTAATCTCGAGAACTACTGGTCAAATGTTGATCATTTATTTTTGTGTTTGATAGTTTAACTCTCAATAAAGGATAATAGATATTTAACACAACGCTAAAAGCCACGGGAATGGAGCAGGTTAAACGCGGGTCAAATCGCAGCAGCAGCTACTACTTAATATGACTAACTCCACACGGACGAAGTCGCGGGTAAAACCTAGTAATACATATATCTAAACATTTCATTTTGTACAGTGGGCCAACGAGTTAGCTATGCAGGGCAAAAACTTCTAAGTCATAGTAAAGACTTACTACACCAGTTATAGATAAGTGAGTTACATATCTAAATAGTGTATATATTGCACTTATTAAATATGTAATACACACATGTATATCTATTGCAGTCAGTTCTCACTATGGCGTAGAAGTTTTGCCCTACATACTTAGTTGCTTGGCCCACTGTACCATTATGAATTCCCCGGTTCACATTTCACGAGTCAATTTTTGAAGTGCCATATTATATCATATTCTCAAAATAACAATTACAAACAAACCTATTACTCTTTTAAGATACAATATAGATAGATAAGTTTGTACAAACGGCTACACATCAACCTATACATTTAAGATGTACTGTTTAAGATTTCTTCGCGTTTTGTTTAGGCTTCCCGTGCAATGCGAGACTAGTGTTGGGGTCTTGTGGACTGTAGATTTGAATTAATAGGTATTTGCAGTAATGGTGTTTATTAATCACTAGCACAGCATAAGGTACACTGCACAATATAAAAATGTTACAGAGAGGCCACGCTACTTAGATAACCGCCATGACAGAAGTTTTAATGGATGTCTTGAAATCTATATTGTCTATACTTAATGCATAGATAAACAAAGACTAATATATAAACTTGTGTCTATAGTGATGCCATAGACAACTAGCATATACTGGTAATGTATAGGTTGATCGGTAGCCGTATTTGAGAATGAGTAGGTATATGGTAATTGGCTAACAGTTGGTTCAAACAACGCTCTAGTGTTTGTATTGTCCTATGTTATTGAACATGATTAGTGTGAAGTTTGCCATACATGAGTGGCTTATCGTTTAAAACAAAATTAGTATTGACACTGGTCTGGCCAGTCACATTGTCACCATAGATGTTATGTTATCCTTAAATTTAATCAATCAAAATGTTATCGTACGTATCTTAGTCTGAGTACATATCACCAAACGGAAAATATGTAGATGCCGAATAGAATTTAATATATACAGAGTGTCCAAAAACTTAACGATAATCCATAAACTAATGAAAAATGAAATGAAAATGAAAGTCATGGGGTGCTCCAGCAAAAATATAAAAAATCTATAATTTTTTTTTCTACTATTTTGGTAAAAATAAAAAATATACCCGCATGAGTAAGAATTTTCGGCTCTGTAACTAAATATTTCGTATTTTTGTGTTTTTTTATAATTATAATTATTATATAGCTTCACAAAAAGTAAAAAATAAAGTGGAAAACTAAATTTCATATTTTACGTATCCTGACTTTGACACCTCCTAATAAAAAAAAATACTAAATCCAGCTGGCAAGTTTTATCAAGAGCTGACACATTTTGTTAAAATTTCAAAATGCATAATGCATAAAGTGTTACTATATTTTACTGAACAAACCTTCTGTTCAGTAAAATATAGTAATACTTTGAATATGTTTTCCGGCAAGAGACTTATTTTATAATAGCCCAAGTTAACTTTATTTATTAAATAAGCAAAAGAACTTGAGAAAAATAAATAGTAACACTCAAAATATTAGCTCTTATAACAAAAAAACATCTCATAAACTCCAAAATAACAATCACAGACTCCTGACAGGTTTTCCTATTTTGCCTCCAACCACATGACAAAATGCACTCTAATCTTGTAATTCAATGTGACGTGGTCGTGGCTAAATGGCTACTGTCAGCTCAATAGATATGTGGTTTGGCTACAGCCCGCGATGGTTGGATACAGACGACTACGCATCAAGCAATACATTTCCACTATAAGATTGTCCATGGCGAGACCAGCTTATAATGGTTTATTACGCTTAAAACGTTTTTTATTTATGTAATTTGATTTAGTAGTTTAAGGGTATATTTTGTTTTGTTTGTTTGTGACACAAAATATTATAATATGTAATTTTTTTTCTGTTGTCACACTGATCCTTACTCACTGGGCGCATCAAAATTATCAGCGCTGCGGTGCTTTTAGCGCTGCAGTATTGTGCTGAGATGCGTACCATTTCCGGCATTTTAAATGTTTTTATTTTATTATATTTTTTTTTAGTTTTAGACGCAATTATGCCAGAATAAATGATTTTTTCTTTCCTCCTTTTTTTTTTCTTTAATAGAAATACATTTTCTGACGGCAAGTTCACAAATAACATTTTGCCAGACCCGGGAATCGAACACGAGACCTCGCGGTGAGAGACGCTCACGCTAACCACTTGACCATTGAGACAGTATTTAATTTGTGCCCTAAATTTGTGGAGAACCACATGTTACCGTTGCCTCCAAGGCGGAGTGACGGAAGTATCGCGATATTTCCATCTTATTAGGCACATGGCGTACTTATTAATGTGTGATTAAATTTGGCCGTACGTTAAGTGATGTTTAGTTAAATAAATTGATGTTTTATTAGGTTCAAACATATTACCTCTTTAGATGCATTATTGGATTCAAACATATTATCTCTTTAGATACAATATTGGATTCAACAGTATATTTTTTTTTGTTTGTCCTAAATAATTAAGTCATCTTTGAAGTTCAATTATAACATTATGTTCTAACTTAAACAAAATCTTTTTTCGGAGTTTTTTTCCCTTAAATAATCTAAGTTTAAATCATCTTTAAACCCAAATGCTAACATCAAATATATTCATGTAAAGCCTTCGCAATAGTTTGGCATTCGTGTGGCCGACAGACGGTGTGGCTAATCAGGAATCGTGCTCGCCTGACCGCAACACGTCTGCCTCTGCTGAGCCTATAGGACCATGTTTGTGCCAATGCATATTATGATGTGGTGCCTGTATTATTTATAGAAGTTAAATGGAAAAGTTTGAGGCATGCAATTGCCAAAAGATGCATAATTAAAGATTAACGTTCGGGTACCTAATGTGGGTGGTAGGCGTACAAAGTCATTGCTACACTCATTTTAACTGCTAATGCACCGATATCGCTTAGCGATGTCAAATCTTTAGGTGCAGCTTCTGCAAGTGTCCTTTACTGCCGCTAGTCACACATATCTTTGTGTGTCTAGCGGATGAATAATATAAGTTACTAGCTTTTACCCACGACTACGTCCGCATGAGATTTATTGATCCCTTTACGAGTTTACCTGTGGTAAACGTTATACTACTACCCTTTTGTTGTCCGATTAGAAAATACGTGCAACGCCATCTATTGATTTTTTGCCGAAACTTACTTCTAATATATACCACTACATTTTGAAATTTTGAATTTCCAAAGATCGCGTCTATGTGCACCCCTACGTCATGCAAGAAACCTTCATGCAAAATTTCAAGCCCCAGTGGTTTAGACTCTGCGTTGATTAATCAGTCAAGGCATGGTGAATAATTTTTATTTTTTGTGTGTAATCGAAATATTAGAAATATCATTAGAAGTATTATTTTGATATCACATAAACTTCCTGAGATAGTACAATTTTAAATTTACAATAATAATAGACTAGCCCAAACGCTCCAAACAAATGGCTACATAAGCGTGACGATACGCGTATGTATTTTGTATGTGAGGTTTGTTTGATAGCTATACGATATATTGCGTTTATAAAAATCATTTCATCATAAATGTTGCTATAAATTGTTTGGGTAATTTAATGATATTTCTATGCTTTATAAATGGACTCGCCCATGAAACTTTAAATAACCATCAAATAAGCTAGATTTATAGTGTGTAACTACAACCTCTTGCATTTGGTTTATGTTTACCTATATTTTGATAAGGTTTCTTATATTTTACTATCTATGGATCAGATACCTTTTCTATTATATTACATGTTAAGATTACTTATACACAAGTATTACATAGGTAATACTTGGAAATTGCTAGAAAGAGAGGTTACCTTCTTAATTACTATACGAGCAGGTATTTTGAACTTGGGGCTTAGTTAGAAATATGTTTACGTTTCATGGCCCCTCTCAAATTCTCTGATATAAAGAAATCTCACAATCGATGTCAAGTCTATAGTGTTACCTGATGGTTTTAATATTTTCAGTGCATGAGTGGTACAGATAATCAGTTTCTCCAATGTTGCGGTTTGCGTTGCGGTTAAGTGTTTTCACCGCATAAAAGAAAGGGTATCTCAGAGGCTAAGGTGACGTGAAATGTAGGTACTTTTAAACAAACGTCAAATTGACGAGTTATTAGTTGAAGACTTTTAACCTTAATGAAATTCTAGATGTCTGCACGTGCGGTGTAGTGGTTTAAGCGGTCGCCTCTCCGCTCTCCACTGTACTGGTGTTGTGGGTTTGATGGGACAAATCTTTGTGTGATTCGCAATGATTTGTTCTGAGACTGGGTGTGCTTGTGTGAGTATATTTGGCCTGAATGTGTATATTTGGCCTTGTCATTGGGACCATTGGATAGTGTTATTGCTTCTGGCGTTCTATCTAATGTAAAAATCCAAAACTATAACTATAAACTATAGATACAACGTTGCTAAAAAAAATATTTAAAATTTTAAATTCTGTTCTGCTTCCGATTTGATTTACAACTATATGTGTGACGTCTCTAAGATAAAGAGACAAAACTAAAAAGTATAGTATATTCGCAGACAACAGCTGATCTTTCCAACTTATTTAACAAAACTTACTGGCTATAAGCGCCACAAGATTCTAAGGAATTTACATCGATTACGAATACTTACGGTTTGTAAAGTACACATCAACCTATACATTGTCAGTATAAGTTGGTCTCACGCTGTTCAGGCTTTAAGTACAATGCAGGACCAACTTATATTGGAAATGTAAAGGTTGATCAGTAGCCGTGTGTACGTGTGCGAACTTGAGAATCATGTGAATGATCGCCAGCGCTATTTTTAAATGTCTGTACGTAAAAAAATGCGTTGTCAGAAAAAACCTGGGCTGGAAAATGAGCAATTATCTTATGAAGAAAGAAGCTCCATTAACTAAATGCCTACTGCCTACACTATTATAAAAAGTGTAATGACTTGGTGACGGATATTTGCAACATTTTCTTAATGTACAACTAAATATTAACGACACGTTAGATAGAAGTTGAAGTGTAGCTAACAATTGACAGATAAAATCGATGAGTAACCCAACGTCAAAACCTATCAGCAATCACGATGGTTATTCGTTCTCTAATATATATTTCAGTCTATTCATCAGAAGATTCTACACGAATATCGCTTATTATTATTATTTCCACGTACCCCCATTTAAATCATCCAATGGAGAGCTACCTTAATAAATATTAATTTAGGTTTACAGCATTCAGAATAACCAAAAAAATTGAATCTGTATGTACCACATTTTATTGCGATTAGAGAGGAAATCTCAATGAGACGGAAATTAGAAATATTCCATTCCACGCTTGTTCTCCTTTCACGTCTCAAAGCGCAGGCGCCACACTGTAATTAAACGCGAATTTTCATACAGACATCCGTCAAAGAACCCAGATACCTCCACTATTTGAACACGAACAGGTTCCATATATCAAAGAAGTATTTTTAAACTCCGTGTTACTAAATGACCAACGCACGTCTCACGGTGAATGGTACATACTTGGAGTAATTTCATACCACAGAGAAATAGTAAACTCGACGTAAAATTCAGCCGCTAACCTTGAGTGAGGTGCCAACAGCGTGAACTTGTTGCAATGGTAATCATAACTCTGGTGGTTTAGAAAACCGGTTATTTCAGTGCCGTGGGACCGCCTGAAGAGGTAGGACGTAATTTGGATAAAATTAGTGCATGAAATTGTGCTCGGAGCGCGTTCGCGAAATCGCGTTCAAAACCGGTCCCGCGTTCGAAGAAAGCCACCAATCCGCCATTGTGGGCGGCCATTACGATATTTCGGCCATATTTGTTTGACGCAAAAACGCGGCAAAAGTGAACGATCCGTGTCTAGTCGCGGTTAGACACGTCTTGTCCGATTCTATATTCATATTGGAACATATGATTCGGGATAGTTCGTCGAAGGCAGCGTCTGTCGGCGTGGTTTTATGGCAGAGGCGTTGGCGATGGGCTTAGACTACGATATGGTGTAGGTAGAACAGCGAATCGCTACTCCTTAATTCAATTTATGCGAGTTTTGGATAAATATTTTCAAGTTGAAAATGTCCTCAACTTTCCTGCGTGTTCCCTTCGTTACCTGCTTAAAGACCCTGGGCAAAATGATATCTTTCAAATGAAATTATGGGATGTGATCTCGTCAATGACCTGTTTTTTATCTGTGGGACATAAATGATTCGATGTGTCGTATGACTTAGTGGTCATATGATCATTAGAACAGCTGATTCCTAGCTTTAAAAGAAAAAAAAATTGTATTAATTTAGGCACGGAATTTTAATGTCTGAAAATTGTTTTATGCTGCTTCAAATTCCCTCGGACCATAACGTAGGCTCCAACCATGAAGTCAGTTATCTCACAAGAGATGGTCCCGCGTCCGCTTGTGTCGTGCGTTGGGGTCATCGGCGGGTGACGTCAGCGAGGCTCGGGCGCTGTCCGCGGGGTGCAGAGGCGCGGGGAGCAGCGGCGTCGGCGCAGGCGCGCGGCCAGTCGCGGCTCTGCACCGCACGGCGCGGGCGCTCGTTCGACTCATACCGCACGATCGCGGCACTTGGCACTTAGCAGGACCGCGGGACACCGCGCGATCGCGCTCTCGCACCCTCTAAGTGCCCCTAGGTAAGCCAAGTTCTCAAGTCATCGATCGTGCGGTCTCGCCCCCTGGTAAACCCGGATACCTACACCCCCAATCTCCATTTGTCTCAGGTAAGCTTAATTTTTTATTCCTCTAAGCTAGTTTCGTCAAGTCGTTTAGACCAGAATTCGTGACCGGTTTGCCGTAACTAGATTGTTGAACACGAATTCCTTATTGGCCAACTTTTATCTTTATAATCTAACTACCGTCTATTTTGCAATTACTTGAAGTAATTTCCTGCATACTTTAACGAACTAATTATGAGTTTATGCAACGAATTGAGATGAAACAGATACGGGTTCGATGTTTCCTAGTTTTTGTAAGTGGCCGTTTCTTTTAAACTTTTATCGTGATACCTTCAGTAACAATTTTCTTAATGTGCGTGGAGGTTTTAAGTTTTCCCAGATCTCAATTTTCTTTTTTCGAATGTGGCGTAGAATAAAACTCATTAAAAATCATATCATGCGATTCAAATTTCAAATATAGCCTATAAAAATGGTTGCTTGGAGATGTGAGGGTAGATAAAAAAAGTACAATAAAAGACTTATTTCGCCGCCAGATTTTTTCTTGCCGTTACTATTGCCTACAAATAGTCATGTGTGGGTTTTTTGTGTGTGTTTGTGAGGTATTCACATCCGGGTTCGTTGTCTCCGCCCACCGCAGGCCTTGACCGCCGCGAACTCACCGCGACTCCTCCACGACCACGAGACGGACACGAGACGAATTCTGAGTGTATGGGAAAATGTATGACCAAAATGAGAAGTTATGATCTCTTGTGGAGTAATGGTAGATAGGTTAAACGTGACTTACACTTCGGTGATCGATGATGGTGCTTTACAAGCGTTCTTTGTTAAATAGCCGGTTAAAACCAGTTGTCTTAAAAACCGAAGAAGGGTCGGTGTCGGTAGAAAACCTAATTCTGTTCTATAAAAAATCGGACATTTCTCAACTACATTTTTTCTTAATCCAAAAAGATTCCATAAAATAGCCTAAAATTTAACTTTTTCATTTTGACGACTACCCACGCAAATTGATAAAGTCATCGACATATTTTATTTTTTACTTCTTCAATAAATTACCATTAACAGCTATAATTCATAATTAACAGAATTTGAAAACAGCTCATAGATAAAAGACACGAATAATAAATTCAATAAGATTTTTTATACGGTGACGCGAGCGCGTTGATGTCTAATGTATGGGGCGAGGGCAACCAAAATTAGTAGTACACTCGGTTACCGATCAACCTATACATTGCCAGTATAAGATTGTCTCCCATTATATAGACTTTCCATGCAATACGAAACCAACTTATACTGGAAATGTATAGCTTGATCGGTGTGTACCTACATTCAGATTTAAAAAAAAAAATACCGGCTTTTAGTCACCAATCTTGTTTTATCTATAAATGCATAGGTATATCTGTCACAAAAGGTAATAAATATATAAAGTTTATTGATTTCTAATGAATATGCTTGGGTTGAGACTAATAAAATATGTTTTTTTCTTTATTATTTAGTAGGTAGGTTTGTTAACGACCGAATTAGGAATAAATTTGAAATAAATGGTATTAAGAACTACTTGAATAGTATATATTTTAGGTTCTAGCAATTTTTCATGACATTTAGTCAGTAAAGCAACTTACTACTCAAGCTGACCTGGCTTTAGGCCAAAATACAACCGTAAGTGTATGTTAAATAAACGTAGGCAAATTAGCTTGTCAGTCTAACTTATGTTTTAAGAATAACTTAAGCTATCGAGCACAGAGTAAAGTTATATACGTGGTTGTTGATGTAGATTCGAGATTAGATAGATAATATTTAATAGTTGTTTCATTAATTTAATTTTGTTTTAATAACCAAATTATATATGTGCACAATTTTAGTTCAGAAGCAACCGGACTCTCAAAGTATAGAATTCTCAATTTTTATTAGTTCTCAAGTGTGTTTTTTCGGCTTTAGAATCAGTAATTATAATAATTTTATTCAGTTATTTGGTAACAATTATGAAAAAAAATTACACCTAAAAATATCTAAGGAATAGCTAGTTTTTTTACCGAAACATACTAAAATATGCAATTGCGGTGCACATGCGGGTTTTGTAATCAAAACATAATATTTAAAATAATCAACCATACGCGGTGAATCACCTAAAACTTATGCAAATAATTTGCGAAACATCTCAATAGCCATTAACAATATCGTGTAATGCAAAACTGATGGGATTCTGCGCAAGCGCAAGCCTGTCGACACACTACACTTATAAATATATTGCGGTGTGGAAACCGACTTTATTAAGTCAAGTTTCCACTTATGTACTTAATGTTATCGAAATGGGGACAGCCACCGGCTAATTGTTGTAATTGACTGGTTTTCGTTCTTGTGAAACCGGCGATGGCTTTTCCAAATTTTACGACACGTTTTAAAGTATTGCTTTTTTATTGTGGAGATAATAAATGTAACCTCGTTTGGTAGGTTGGCACTGCCCAAGTATTTGAGGATTTATGGCGGTAAAAGTTTGTATCTGAAGCTTTCTTAATCATCTTGTAGGTACTTTATACTACTAAGATTATATCCATGTTGTACCTCTTCTGGACTAAGATGTCCACAAAGTAATTGTAATTATGGTTATGTCGTACTATGCTATATTATCTAGGAATTGAAATTATTGCTATTTAGATATAGATGCAAAGAACAATTATTATCTTTCTCAGATTGTTGTGCTTGCTTAAATATTCTTTCATATCATTACCATCGTGCTATCAAACTAAATAGATTTCTTACGTATAAATTGTTTTTTTTTTATAGTCTCTAACTATTTTATCACGAAACTTGCTAACTTTTCCACGGGATTCAGCCATCGCACCATCAATTAACACAGTCAAAAATCGATTTACACATTAATTAGCCCCACATCAATCTCAACGAAACTTTTTTAAAGAAACGTCTTCCGTTACACTCATTGTTCGTACGTTAATAATATTCTTGAGGCGGTCGTTCGCTCCTGAGTGAATTCAAATACTTATTTACATAGTCAGTGACCGTGAATGTATGTATGTATGTAAGTATCATTCACAAGTCCCAACCGTGTGAATCCACGGCTGGGAATGCGCTCGGAAATATTTCAAACATTCGTTCGATGGACTAGATATGCGCTTTTATAATAGCGCTATTTTGACGGGCACTTAATAATGCTTTATCTTAGT
The DNA here is from genome assembly GCA_905147285.1 of Hypena proboscidalis. Taxonomy (NCBI): domain Eukaryota; kingdom Metazoa; phylum Arthropoda; class Insecta; order Lepidoptera; family Erebidae; genus Hypena; species Hypena proboscidalis. Next base: position 2,508,918 of record LR990127.1, read on the forward strand.
AGTATTAATTTATCGTAGTGTTAACGTCTTGGAACAAAAAATGTTGGCAAATAAGCACTATATAAATATTTTACTTTTGATTATTTTTCTTCTTTTCTTTAAAGAAACCCGACTTATTTAAAAAATAAATTATATATACTTGTTGATATTTTATAAAGCAATATTAGGTGAAATTTTATGTTTATAAATAATTCGAAGTTTAGACTAAATAACAAATACGTATTTTACATAGGATATTGCAGATATAGTGAAGCAAAACTAGCATTCCTCAGAACCTTTCAACACATCAAATAACCCATCACGAATATCATAGTTGTTTCACAATAAACTGTACATACAGAGGTGTCGTTAGCGAAGTTTCGCAAGATGTATCCCCTCTAATGTCTAACTTATTCATCATCTACGGTAACTTCTTTGTTTGATGAAACGCCGAATACCGTAAAGTTGCCAAATTGTGTAGGTGTTTTGACTGCGTCTTTGTGGAAATGAATTGTTAGTGTTGTGCGTATGTGTGTTTTGTTAGTGTGCGTTTATTGTAAACGCTTTTTTTAATTGCATATATTCGAAGGCTAAGTTTATTTTTTGTAGGATCTCAGATTGGTTATAGAAGGCAGAAAACGTTTAAAGTAAAACTGAGTAGATCGTGAATCGGTCTGCATGCAGTGTGATTTATACAGTTTTTAGTGGTCATCTGTGATCAGATAGATTGCCAATACAATGCTCCCGATTGTAAATCCTAAAAAGACTGCAATAAAAATGAGTTTATTGTCACTTATTCCTGGAAGTAAATATTATATTGTTTTTAAATGCATAACTATTAAAAATAATAATACTCATTACTGTCATATTCTTAAAAGAAAAAACGGTACTGAAAACATTTCGCAGTTTCCTCTGCAATTACTTAGTCTTGAAGCATTAAATATAATATTTCCACCATTGTCTTACAGCGTTAAGTGTTTGAGACGTAACTGTTTTTCGGTCTGAGGCGGCATTAGTCATTTGAACATTTACATAGGCAATGGCCATGAACCTGTGTTCTCGTGTGAAAAGGGAAGAGCGGCGGAGCGTGCAACTCCTAGCCAAATTAAATTAGAACATTAAACATTTTCGTGGGTGTTTTTTCCAAGATGGAAGATAAGATTGTCTGCGATCGACAGACGAATTTTGAGTTGTGTTTGTGGTCATTTTGTATGCTAGCCGGCGTTTGGAACGGTTTGTGTGGTGTTTTACGGATTTGCATTTCTTGGTAGTCACGGTTGACTGACATTGGAAAGGCATCGTTGCCGCCTAAACGTGGTTTATACAACCACCATGATGTGTTGTTTACACTTGGATCTAGCAAAATCACTAAAAAGCAGGTTACAGCATATTAGACTAGTGCATATCTTTTTGGAAACAGAAGCTAGTCTACTAGATGCAGCGTTTTACATTAAAAAATATGTGACATAACGTAGCGCTTAGATTTGTTTTCGCGAAAGTAAATGTTTACGTCGAGAATATCTATTTGCGTGTGATACACACTTTTTAGAGGAAAAAAGTTGGGTAGCTGAACTTATGTAATGCTGAAATCGTAAACCTTCTTGTCAACAGTGACTGTCATGCTGTAGGTATACCATTTTAAGCTAAAATAATGTGATGTTATCCAAATCAACCCTGGCAACATTGCTCGGTGTTCCTCATAGCTGGAAAGCCCCATAACGTGGCATTAGGAGTGCGATCACGAACGCTTGCGGACGATGCGATATAAACATATCTACACCATCGGCCTGCAGGCTGCATCGTTGATTTGGTGAACTGTTACACATTGAGTACTCTGTCAGCTCACGATTCAACAGGTTGCTATGCGAGTGGTTTGAGTTACTGTAGTTTTCTGTGAATAGTTGCGGTACTTTTTGCATACTGCAGGGGCTTTCATCTTATACCAAGTTATTCAGATGCTACATATACTTTGTCAAAGCATTTGTGTAACAGAATTTCTGGCAGAAACACGCTGAAGTTAGATCTGTAATAGGATTGTAAAGATCTGTAAGCAATGACTACATAATATTACGTACCAAAACTTGTTTTCAACTAGTGTACTCACATTTAATAGTCAATTTGAAGTCATGAGCCAAAATCCGTTACAAGTTGTCCTATTTTTATAACAGAGGTGATAATTTGTGCTCAAAGTGTAAAAATAACACGTTACTACAGACGTTTTACGCTAACCAAAAGGCTTCATCCTTATTGTTACGCACTTCGCAGAAAATCCCCACTTGAAGTGATAAAAGATGTTCTCAGAAAAACTACCTGCTTCCTATTTTTTGTACTTTTGGCCACAGAATGGAACAATAGGTAAGAATTAAAGCTTTATTTTATGAAGTGTGAGTTCAAGTACCTGTTCGTTACAGACTGGATAAAAGTCACGTCTGCTGCTGTGTACAAATTATTATTATTGAGAATACGTTATTTTAGCCGTAGATATGCAGACTAGTTTCTAATCTATTGTGTAAATTTATCAACTGGACGATTGATCGCACTTGTGTCATGCACTGAATTTTAAAACTACTATTGGTCTTGCCAGGCGTAAAAATTAGGATATTAAAATTCTATGGTTATATTAAAGTTTTTTTTACAAAATTTGATCTAACTTTTCCATATTGCTACAAAATTAATATAAATCCACCTTGTCTTTCTTTATTTGGAACCAAAAGGTTAATTTATGTTTTATTTTAATAGATTGGTGCTAATTGTTACTGCAATTATGACCTTATTGATCTGTAGTGATTTTATAATTACTTCTGACTAATTTAATAAGTGTTGATACGTGTTTACACTGTTTATTAATTGCATTTATAATTATTTTTCTTGAATGAAATGAGCACTCACTAAATTTTAAATCCTTCACAATACCCTTTGTTTCAAAAGCTTGGCTTTTTAAAATACCTCTATTATAAATTTCTTCAATGTATTTAAAGTAGTGGCAAATTTCTTTATTACTTTGGGAAATGGTACGTGACGTCCCAAGTAAGGAATCGATGGTAATCGATTGTATCAAGTCGTGTAGGAGGATCGATTGCACTAAACGTGGGAACACTAATCGCTCTCCTAAATGAGCTTCAATGATATCGTGATTCGAATAATTTTGCTCATGTCACATTGTTTGGTAACAATAATGTAGGATTAAGTAGAATTTCTTTGTTTTATTCATTGTTTTTCATTTACTTTTGACTTTGAAGTGCTGATAAACTGTAGCTCATATTTGCAAATATAAATTTTGCCCACAAATTAATATTATACCCTCAGTGTGGGATTGCCACTAGTTTTAAATTCTGGTTCGATTACCCATTTATCTTAAGAAAACCTCATCATCAATTTTTATGAGACAATTTAGACCTTCAAAACTCTTAGACAGTTCGACCGCAGAACCCTTATTTTCTTATATTCATTTCCAGTGAGAAGTCGTAAAAAGGGGTCGAAGAAATCAAAACTTTTTTCGAGTTTTAGATGAGAAGTATTTTTATAGCTTCTTTGTGTCCGAGCCTTTTTTTAGAAGTTTATCTGGTTTTTAATTACTTCAATTTAAAAGCCTGTTTTTGACATATTAAATGATATTATTATTCCAGATGTCCAGTACTCGTTTGGTTTACCTTTCGACAAGCACTCCAAATGACATCCTCCACAAACAGCTCATTAACTTTAGTAAATAACCGAAAATAATGATCAAGTTACCAGTACAAAACCAACAAATCGTAACAAATCCCCAAAGTCGGTTTCGACCAATTAATTCGGAGTCCGGACCGGATCGCAGGTACCTTTTATCTTTCCTTGCGAGCAGGTACGCGATCGGTCACCTGTCGCCATGAGAACTCTTCATATTGTTTAGTTTCCCCTTTGTCGCCTGTCTGGCATACAATCGAGGGGGGCGAGGCAGTTGTAATAAGCTGGTCAGTCTTGTGCAGCCACCTGTGTGGTATACACGGTTCTTATAGTGCTTTTGATGTAGTGTTATTGTCTGAAGCCAGCTGTCTTTGAAGGTAATTTTTTTTTGTCTTGAGTGTGAGATACGAACTATTCAAAGTTTTTGTCGATTTTATGATGAATAGGGTGTGCTTGGATTGTGCGAAGGTTTTTGGTGGCTGTTGGTATGTAAGAATAATTTATATATTTCTAAAATTATTTGTATCTTCGTTAAACGCCAGTGTCCTCTATCCCGTAACTTTTGTCATCTGAATCTATAACTCACTTCTCATTGTGTCCCATTTACCGAATTAGTTTTTGCTTTCATAGTTCGTGTATTTTTGTCAGTCTATTTTGTATATCTGTATACATAATCTTAAATCTTTTTGCGTTGGCATGCCAAAACTTGTGTCTAAAACTAAGTCTGAATTAATTTGATGTCTACGCAGTATTTTGCCACGCCATTTACTTGTCGCTAGATATTTGTGCGTGTATCAAAACCTTACATCTGGCGTATCCACGGCCTTATTTAGCGTTCACCTGTTCTCGAGTTAGTGAACACCTGGGTTTATTCGATTTGGTTGTGTTTTTTTTTGCCTTGTTTTGAACTTAACGTAACAATGTAAGCTTTTTGCTAAGCCTAAGGATATTCCATTGGTAATAATGATTTTTCGAGAACAGTTGTATTGAGATTCAATTTAATTTATGAACTATCGCATAGTAGCAGCTCACTTAGTGCTTGAGCAGATTTTGTAATTTAAATGAATAATTAACCACTTTATTTTCAATTATTTTATAATTTTCAGTTGTTTGATGTAAAAAATTATATAAATTCATAAAAATATCATCTTTCATCGACTATAATAAGAGTCCTACCCAACAAATGATTTATGAGATACCTACAAATCGACAATTCTCGGTAATCCTTAATGAATATGAATATTATACAACTTATCATCAACATTTTCCTCTTTAGCGCATATACATAATATAACGTAGAATAACATGCATTACTTATTTCATCGGCGGAATTACTTTGTATATCATTCATAACAGAACAAAAACGATCTCAAAGCCAGTCCAATCGCAACCTTATCTATTCGTACGACAATGCTCACGCCATTTATCCTCAAGGGAGTGAACACGCGGGTATTACCATAAGTATGAATTAGTAATTATTGGAAGTTATTATGGGTGTGAACGCCAGCGTGTAATGGTGATCGGTAATTAATGAATGAGTTGGTTCTGTGAATGGGAGCACGAGGTGCTACTGTGAGCGATATAGAGATAGTGAACGTGTAGTATATATGTACATAAAAATGCATATGTATAGTAAAAAACTGTTTATACTTACCTAGTGTATCTTATTCCTTATGTGTAATATATTTTCACTGTTTTCAAACTTTTTCACCTATAATTATCAAGAGCCTAAGGCGATATTAGTATGGTAAATTTATTTTAAGAGCAAAATTCATATTTAACGACATCATATGCGTCAACTCAATTGAAAAACACTTGTAGTTTTATTAAACAAAAGTGATACAAATACACAGAAAATTACATTATAATTTTATTTTGCTGTCAAATATAGTCCAATAATCAAAAGATAAATATAAAGTGTTATTACTTTTCGCTGTCAAGTTAACGATATTAATTCAATTTATATTTCGATACGACGGGCTCCTTAACTGTTATTGCAGCTGTAAAATTTTACGAAAACTAGTTGAATCACTTCAGTTTATTAATATCGACGGCGGGATTGTCCGTACAGAATCAAATTATCATACAAATTCACAACAGATTTTTACGATACTGCTGAAGATTCAAAACGCTTTCAAACAGTTAAAAAAAAGATAACGTCAAATTCAAAATAAAGAACTCTAGACCGGTACAGTTATAAAGAAAATCACAATCGAGTTAATTTATTTTAAGTGCTTAAAGCGACGGTCCTGAAACGTTTTATCAAGCAAGGCTTATAGCGATGAAAGGCTGGATAGCTCCAGGCTCTGTTATTATAAGACGGAAGTGCTACGTCTTTATCTCAGTGACAGCTATTATTGTGCCCCAGGCACTATTCTAGTTTTTGTTTTAACTCTCGGCTTGATCGTGCACTTTTGTTTTTGATTTCGTTTTAGTTTTCATAGTCGTGTTTATCTTGATTTTAGTTTGGTCGTCCAATTTATTAAAGTAGATATTCACTTTAATAATATTTTATTTTTGGTCCGAAAATACTTATTTAATTTTATGCGTGGATTAATTTATAGCACTTAATTGATATTATTGTCGTATTTTTTATCACAAAACCGATTTGTTCACTCCAAAAAGGTTGCCCTAACAACATGAAAATCATGACTCCTTTGAAATAGATATAAGCCTCCTTGGACAAAGCCTGGCACTTCCTTTAGAAACGGTAGATAATAAATTTTGTTGCTGTCTGTACGGTGACAGGTTCATTGTGTTGCATCGCAGGTATTAAAATATGTCTTTTGTGATGCCGAGACATTTTGCATTTACAACCTCGGGGAGTTGCAAATGTCGTATCATATTGTAGTTAAATTAAAGGTGAACCTTTTTCAAGATTATAACAGGCTTTCTTAAAAAGCCTAGATGTGAATGAGGCTTAAATCTTAAGCTGGGCTTTGAAAAAAGTAAAATGGATATTTCTAGATCAAAAGTTAATGTTGACTTTTAGACTAAGCAGCTAGTTATTACGTAAAATGCGATTCTGAGAAACGTTTAAAATTAATTGTGTCGTCAATAAGTATTAAATCTGCCTAAACAAAAACACCTACAATTCACAAGATCACAAGCCTTTCAAATATCGATTACCATTTACCACGCGTCATTTTATTTTACATTTACTGCCATCTATGTGTCACGCGCGCAAACGTGTTTCAAATCCGTTATCGGTTTCCATAAGCGGTCAGAAGCCCCCACGGCGGATCTGCTAGCAGTGTGAACACTGCCTTACCTAAATAATCAATGCAAACGGTCGTTTTCTATTATAATGGAATCCCACTATTATAAATTCACCTGGGTACGTTTACTACGAATTTTACAATCAAGAATACGAAATGTCCGTGGAGCGTCTTCGAAGTTTTAAAACGTTTACGTGATTTGTTTTCAAATTATATGCAAGTTATTGAACGGTCATATGATTCAGTGATACTGGTGTGAAATACTCATAGACATACACTATGTAACTTAAAGGCTATTGATTTAAGGAATGTGTGTGCGTTTGTTATATTTGATAATAATGTAAGTACATATTACTTATTCACAATGTAACTACCTTCGAGTGATCTAGTCGATATTTAGCAACTTTGTAAGGTATTAAATATTCCTAATACTCTTAGAAATGCTCGAAAAAATATGAAAACATTCATGCAACTAAAAAAAAATTCTTATTATAAACATCTCGGCAATAAGTAGTAGGGGTCCAGTACTTGTATCGAGCATACATTAAAGTATGTATAGTATAATATCCTTGTTCTCGTAAAATGTTCCTCGAATGTATGTTTACGCGTGTTACTGTCTAAACTTTTGAAGTAGAGCATTTACCATTATTACTTAAAATTAGCTAGGGTCGTGATTAATTTATTCGGCTCAAAAGCACAATATAATATTCTTTTTAAGCTTTTGTTGGGATAACGTTGTTAGCTGGGACTGCCAAGTCTTGGCCTAGAAGTTATGGTTTGTATGCCTATGATTCAAGTCAAAACAGTAGCCTTAATGACAATATTTTATTATAAATTACTAATTGTTTATGCGGGAAAGAACACATTAGGTTATCATAAACATTTTTATTTAGAGTTTGCCATATTTGTTTGCCTTTTTACTAAATTCGATTATAAATATAAGTACCGTCAGATTTATGAAAATGCGGCCAAGTAAACAATTTGACATGTTTTTTAAAACCTAATATTTCATACATCTTTCTAAAGATTTCTTATAACAAACTTAACTTGTTTGAAACAACTTAAGCAGTTTAATATTATTGTAGTTTTTGTATTAGCCAAGAACAAAAAATTTATAGAGCTAATAAGTTTTTCAAAAGTAAGTCTCATTGTTCAAATAAAAACTTTTCATAATATTTACAATATTATATTTTTAGATGGAATTTGAATAAAAACCGAAATGGGTTTGCTGAATCTATTTGGGAGTTATAATAACTTTATATTTCTTTTTTTTTTCGTGTTGTTAGTTAAGTAGCAATACAAGCCTATTTTATATAAAAACTTCAATAACAAAAATTAAATTATTAACTATTAGCATTCTGTAAATAATTTGAAAACTAATGTCGGGATTTGAAGTAGTCTATATCTTTTATACTAAGAAACACTTGACAAAATTATAGGATTAGAACCTGCGACCTAAGCTAGCTAAGCTAGACTAAGCTACAGTCGCTTTTTGGCAGAACCCTAATGTCTTTTAGTCCCAATTTGACTATAATCCTTAAACCATGGTCAATGCTCCTTAAACCCGTCTTTCAATCTGTGTCTCTCTCATTGAATGTTAAAATGGGACAGAGATCTAAAAGCATAGCTTTACTAGGACATTCATATGATTGCTTACATAATAACAAAACTCAATGTCTTTGTAGTAGATTAGAATATGTGAACTCTTTCAAATATTTAGGTTTTACAATAGATAGGCATTTTAATTGGAAAACTCACGTAATCAACATATGTAACAAGTTAAGATCAATAATAGGAAAATTTTATGAACTAAACAAAGTGTTAAACAGAAAAACATTACGCACAGTGTATTATGCCCTTGCTGACTCACTTATCAGTTACGGACTTATTGTTTATGGTCGTACCTTTAAAACTTATTTACAAGATGTTAAAAACCTGCAAATAAGATTAGTTAAGTACCTAGTCTCCAAAAAAGAAAAGAATAATTGTAATAAAGATTACGACAAGTTGTTTCCCATTTGCAAAATTTTACCAGTAGATAAGAAAGTCGATTATTTAATAGGTCTAGAACATTATTATAGTGATGAGTATAAAGAAACAGTTAATAACAAATATAATACCAGATATGTAAGAGAGAAAAGGCTAATTAAACCTAAGGTAATAAATTATTATGGAGAGAGATTGTCAAAATTTGTAGTACCTAATTTATTTAATAAAATAGAATTATTAAGGAATAACCCTAAGTATAGTAAATTTGTTATAAAATCAAAACTTAAAGAATGGTTTCTCAGTAATAGGTAGATAATGTTGCCTACCATTGAGAAACAATTGACCAAATAACAATATGTGTGTACAATTTTGTTTATTTAGTTGTGTAGATTTAAATATTAAACTTTGGTTAGTCAGTGTAAGTCGTTAAGTGATACATAAATTATAAAATGAGCGTTTCTCGCCATCAAACGTAACAGTTTGGCGAGTTTATGATGAATTAACAAACTTACATTGTTGTAAAATGAAAAATAAATGATTTAAAAAAAAAAAAAAAACGTATCTATAAAATCATATCTCTCTACAAAAAACTGCTTTGTTGCTATATAACGAATTTGTAGAAAACACTACATCTTTTTAATCCTATTAGATGGACTAGAAAATAACACGCCATACATTCTACCATTCACTCAAATCCTGGAACCAAGAATAGACAAAATGTGACGACAGGTTTCTCAAAGAAGTTCTTAAGTTGATTAGATTTCTTGGAATGCTTCCAGAGAAGTATTTGATTTGCCTCGGTTTCCACTTGGGAGGTTCGAACGAATTTCTTCAATGACATTATCGTAACATGTTCAATGTGTTAGAATGCCCAAGGTTCTGAAAAGAGCTGGAATTGAGTTTGAGTTTAGATATCTGCTAGGTTTATTTTAAACTTCAGGAAGCAGCACTTAATAATAATTAAATTTGTTGTAGGTTTAATGTTTAATAGGTAGACATATTTGTAACCTAACTGTATTCATATTTTACATGTAAGGTTTGACCATGCATTATGTTTAGTAATATAAATCCGTTGCGATTGAGTGATTGCATTCTCGAGGAAGGAATAATTTATTACCAAACAATACCAAAAATAAGTCGGTGCAAACAATGAGACCTTTTCAGAACTTTACAGCTACCATTATTGTAGCGACAATATGTTGAAAACTTTTAATTTGTAGCAAGAAAAACAATCATTTAATTCGTATTATTTACGTATATATAACACAAAAAACGACGTCTAGACGAAGCAATTATTTAATTTAAATGGCAATAATCCTGCAATAGAATTCCGAAAAGCAGTTAGTCATCAAATCACATTAGCGTGAAAGCCTCTTTACTGGCGCGAGACAAAGATATAGTCGGATTAAATAAACTTCTGAAAGTGACCAATGAATCGTACCAAAGAACAATTGATTCGATCTCGATGATCGCCGAACAGTTTTCTGTAGAGCCTTTTGTATTAGACGATACGATTTTGATACGAGATTGTTTTAGCTAGTCGTACACTAAAATATAAGATAAGTGATTTAGTTTTTATGTGCGATAAACTTAGCAAACTTACTTGTAACCCACTAAATAATAGATAATGTGGTTATACGATACTATAACGTTACCACTAAATCAAAACATGGTTGTTAAAAATTTAACGTCCTGTTTTTTGGCACAGTATCTCCCTCATTTAGAATAACATGCTCATTCATATAGTATGGTCACTTTAAAATATTGCAAACTCAGTTTCACGTTGTTTGGTGTTTTAAATTATATTATGCTTTAAAGCAGCTGTTATAAATTCGTTAGACATTCTGCTGCAATGATTTCAATCATATTATTTATCGAGTCGTCTGCTGTAAAATGTTCTTGAAGTGTCCATCTCGTTAGTCCTGTAACCTGATTTACGCCAAGCCATTATTGGTCGGATCAAAGACGAGTAGTGAATTTTCTCAGAATTTCATCAGAACCCCTTGAGACCCAACGCTTTGATCTCGGGATCAATTTTCGGAAGTGTTTTCGTTGTAATCAAAATTTGATTGGAAAATAATAGTTGGTTATTGGGTTTTGTTGCGGCATTACTATTTTGTTGTGTTTTAATCAGTGTTGCTTAAATGATCGCCTTAAAACTAAATTGTTCATCACAAATCTGCGTCATAAAATATTTAATTTTACGAAAATATAGTTCCTATTGTGTATCAGTCGACGTTCCTGTATTGGTTGCGTTATCGGTTTGTTATGAGGACTCTTTTGTCTACTATAGTACTATTATTTTGTTAAATTTAGTCTTTTTTTTTAGTTTAAGCGGCAACTGATGCCTCGTACAGTTTTACGCAAACGCCGCCAAGTCTTTTGAACCATAGCTAAAGTGTGTCCATTTACAACGTGTCTTTCGATAAATTCACAGCAGTTTTTCGTCGGTATATTGGAGCTAAGTTAGGTATGTCTGCAAGAACCGGTCCGGTTCTGCGACGATTGAATAAGCCATTACTGAGGTTTCTACTGCAATTACTATGGCCCTTAAAAGGCCCGATCGGCCTGGTCCGGCCCTCGTATAAAATTTATACCGTACAGATGCGTTCCGAATTGCATGTTCGCTTTGGTACACCGATATTTTTGCAACGCTTTTTCTGCTTCAAAGGAGGCTACTTTTTGGATGTTGAGTATGAAAGTATGAATGTAATTTTGATTAATTTCTCTGTTTTTCTTCATTTGGCATAATAATTCTTTTCGTCGTCAATATTTCTCGTAAAAATGTTACTAGACAGCGAGTAATGCGATGCAGCCTAATTTATCAAAATACAACGACAACGTTTGTGGCTACTTCCCTGTCAGCTGACCTGTTCACCAGTCACGCTTAGACTGCCCTCCAAGCACGGTGCTCGTGACCGCAGTTCTGTCACCCTTGGCACGGATTTTCCCCAAAGAATATTTAGTAATACACAAACCAAACAGATTGGTTGCAACGGTTTCAACTCAAGAATGCGTCATAATTTTCTACGAATCTAGAAAAGATTATTGCTTTGGATATGGTAATTTTATGATAAACTATGACATAGACCTTTTAGATCCGTCATGTGCGTCACCCGCGACATTGGGAAGAAGGTTAGGCCTTCACCAGGATCATCGTTATGCATTTAGTGCGCTAAAGTAACGGTATTATTGCACTGTATTATTTTAGTTTAAGGCTATGGCTTGTTATTCCAAGATGTTATGTCTAAAATGGGTTTAGTTCTCTGTTAGTATAGTATTTCTACAACTGAAATACCTTATCTGAATCAATACTCTAACTCTTCAGATGTTACATAGGGAATTTCAACGTTTCACATGTTCCAAATTATATTCATGAATGAACGGTAATTTTCCTCTTGTCTATTGCAAACAATGTGTAACTGACGTTGACATTCACTACACCTACAAATATTATCTAGGTATATTATTACTGTCTTAGATGTTTGCTCAAATAATATTTCTCTCACGGTCTGTGAAGAAACAGGTTCAAGACCTACAACTCAAACACACGCGTCTAGAATTGACAAAATATTTGAGACATACCTCAAAACATGTGCAATTATTATTGAAACCAGCCTAAACATGTTTAATATGAGTCAAACAAGTTCTAAGTTCGTTCTTGTCACGTCTTCGTGAGGCAATTCCAAAGAGGAACGACAAAAACACCTTATACATGAGACGCTGGTATGAATACAAATGGCTGTCTGTCACTGGCTGGCACATCGAATTCAAATCAGGTGTGTTTTTTAAACACGATTCACGCACCGAAGGACGATATGCGTAACAGCCAATCAGGGACTGGCCGTTATTGTTCAAATTTCGAATAAATATTCAGATCTAGAAATAATATTAAAGTCGAGGAGGTAAATTGACAGCTGAATAATGAATTGAGTTTATTAACCATTGGTTCGATTTTAAAATTCATGTTTTATTAATTTTTGATATAAATAAGCTTCAATTCAAAATAACTATTTAAGTAGTAAGCCGGTAAATAATTATGAGTGATAAACGAATTCCAACCACGACTGCAGAATAAATTGAAATGTTAACGAATGTGTGAAAAGTTATATTTATTTATAACAGTTCAAACACCGTATTTGCATGTCAAAATATTTTCAACTCAAAAATAATACCGCTCAACTGTATAACCATTGCCAATGTTAACTCAAATAAAATCGAACAGTGTCGTCACACACTGTGTAATGGACAAAGGAAGCTGAGTTTACGTATTCCATAGTAGAAGTATTTAGCAGCTCACGTTTGTGACAAGGCCGTCATTGACCGTTGACTCGGCTAACCTTCAAGGCTTCCCCGGTACCTTCGTGATCAAGACTTTTACCTTTTTCGTCGCCATTATGTCATCTTGTCACGTGGTTCTGTCAAGCCTATTAAGTGTAGTGACAAAAAAGCCTTGTCGTATTGAGTGCACTATGTACGCAGTCTTATTTCAAAATTGATTTATAATGTTTTCTGTTGTGTACATTATTTTAAATTTTATTGCTGTTTTTATTTAAAATATTTTTTATGTGTTCATTCAATTGAAGCGTGTTTACAGAAACAACACTTGACTATTATCTATTTAGAAACTTATCTAAAGGAAGGAAAATTCACAAATGACCGCGACATTCTAGGCCGCAGTTTCTTTTACATGGTCAAATAGCCAGATTACATTGAGCCGTCGTAAAACGCCCACTACCCCGTGTTTATATTAACAGCTAATACTCCGAGGGGGTCAGGGGAGCTCATCATATACTGGTGTGAATTCCTCATGGTATATTCTATCTAAACAATTCTGCGAAGTATCATTGACGTTCTTTACAAAAGTCATTTAGGCACGACACAAACGTTATTTTTGTAAAGATTTTAAAGAAAACTGAAAATACATTGCTTTTAGTGTTTACTTAAAAACGTTTCAATGAATATAAAAATAGACAATTGAACAAATTACTGTAATTATTTCGCTAAGATCTAATTCTCAATGGAATGGTCATTATCGGCGCCAGACGGCAGCGTAATCAAAAAGATTAAATCTGTGATAATAAAGCGGGATTCGACGAGGCTCTTGAGTCTGAGATTTTAGCCAAATTACGAGGGTCGTAGCAGGAAGTGATTAAAACGATAAAAAAACAAGACGCCATAACTGCCGCTCTGAAGCTGAGGATAATAGGTTTATTTGGACGAATACTTGTTTCTCAAATCATTTTTAATTATTTTTACCGACGGCAGTCAGTAATCTGTATTAAATTTAGATCACAATGTCCTGAATAAATTACTACCTAATAAAATAGCGTAAAAAGTCAAGTAAAAATTCTAATTAGGTATGTTGTTAAATATGAACAGTTTCAATTTCTTCTTGTTAGGTGTTTAACGTGCTCAAAATTATTTTGGCCTTATTAATTTGGTATTAAGTTAATGTTAATTATTAAACAAAATTTAACATTTCTACAGGCATTTTGTTTGAAATGGCAAGTTCTATAAAATAACACTTAAAAATTCTCTTATTCTATAAAGCAAAGAAAGCCTAATTATTACAAAGATCTTACTACCAAAAGATATTTTTTTAATTTGAGATTGTGTTCGCCAGGGAACTCAAAGAATTTTCTTGTTTCAAAGCTTAAAACAAGTTTTTACTCGCAAATTGGACTTTCAGCAGAATATTTTTGTTTTAAGATTCCTTGTATCATAAAAATAAAACATTGGTTGATTTGGTATTCTGTGGCTCGTTATTTTTTTTTGCCGCTGGCATGTTCAAGGCGTTCAGTCGTGCAGCCAATTCATAAAAGGAATACTAAATGCCGACAGTGTCTTTTTTCAACGTTTTTTTCTGACGACTGTAGAAAAAAGTGTGTAACTAAAGAGAATAGACAAAGGTTTCTATAAAAAAGGAAATAAATAATACTGAAAGCTTTTGGCAGATACCGTGCAGGTCTTTCATTAAAAAATATTTTATAGATACCTTTTGTATTTTATGTGTGTATTCAATATTTATTTTATAACAGTGACTTTTATTAATTATGTATTTAATATCAATTTCAGGTTGAAATGGTACGCTGGTGCATATGGAGAAAACTTAAAGATGTAAACGAAGTTCTAGAGAGAAGAAAAGGTCAAGAAAGAAGATTTAGAAGAAAGAAGAAAGTAGAAAGGTTAATTATCTTTGGTTATCTAGCTGTATGAGTATTGTAGACATCATAAAGCTAGGTTACCGGAGTTAAGTGCCAACTACCTCATCATTACTACTTCAAGAAATCTACTGCAGAAATCAAAGAAAAATTGTGTAATTTTTGTGTTAAATATTAAGTTCTTATTTTTCTATCATGATATATATTTTTTTTGGGTTTTAATGTAATGCTGTTAATACAAAAAAAATATGTAAATTAATTTTTTAACCGCGCTTCATTCAAAAGAGTTTTGGTTGTACTTTTCAACAAGGTAAAAGTCTATTAGGTAAACTTTTGGCTCGTAAATATATCAAAACTAAAATAATATAAATTAGAATTTAAAAAAAAACGAGCAAGGTCGGGCAAAGTTCACAATAGTAGCACGTAGCTAGAATTGTGCCCGGTGGATGTCGATAGGCCCACCCCCTATCCCATTGGACCTAAACATAACAGGTTAGGGTCGGCAACGCACGCGTGATGCCTTTGGCGTTGCAAGTGTCCATAGGCTACGGTAACTGCTTACCATCAGGCGGGCCGTATGCTTGTTTGCCACCTCAGTGGAATAAAAAAAAAAAAAAAAAGTCTGGGTGTTGTACTCCTCTGCCATACCGTAATATAGGCGTGATGTTATGTTATGTTATTATTTATACGTCTTCCCTAGTATAAATTGTGGCACATAATTATAATATACCTGTATAACCTAATAATGGCAATCAAATGTGCCTCACTGTTTACGTTCGTATATTGTGATCACAATGCTCTTAATTCCTACATGCGTAATACTTTTTTAAATAATACACTTATTTAAAAAAGTATCAGGGCAAAATTAGATTTTCAGATAGGTACTTGCAAAAACATTCTGGGGAGATGACATTTTTTCCATTAGAAATAGCTTCTCTGCCTATGTAAAAAAAGATTATTTTTTTTATTCGTTGAGTTATTTTCGAGTTGAATCGTAAAACAAAAAATCTTATCTGTACTGTTTGTAAATTTGTTTAGATAAGCTTAATTTGTTGAATCAGAAATAGCAAATCTCGTGTAAAATAATATGAAACCACGTTTTTAGTTTGTTTTTAGGAAAAGTATTAAAATCTCAACTCTAAAATTTACGACAACCGCAAAGTGCCCATTATTACTTTTTACTAGATAACAACCATTTTTGGCCCACGAGGACCTATTAAGGTAAAGTTCTGATAAAGTTTGTCCCATCATTAGAGTTAAATGTGAATTGTTACGTCTTGGTAGGCCCATTTACTTAGTGCCCGGAACAACCAAATTTAAATCATTTGTTTGCTATAACTTAGGATAAAAGCGAGTAGGCTATTGAACATAACGTATTTTCTACCTTAGTTTTCTTAAGAGTAGACTCCCGAGCGCCGCATTTCCATATTACCGTAATATGGGTTTAATTTTACTATTATTAAGTTTTTATCTACTTTTATAGATAAATTTTATATAAAACACTAAAATGTATGTTTGTTCGTGGCCATTTTGTCTAAGTTGTTTTAATCAACAATTGAGCGACATACAAAGTGATAAATTAAAATAATAGTTTTGAAAAAATAGGCACCAACATACATTCATTTTAGTGCTTAAGATAAGATTTGTCTTTAAAATTAGATATAAAATTTATTATATTAAAATTAAACCCATATTGTTTTTGTATGGAACACAGCCAACCAATGATCAAATATGAAAGTTCAGAAAAACGGGAGTTGAAAAGATACTTCAAAAGGTAAAACTAAAAATAAATCAAAAACAGTTGTCTAATTTTGTCATTTAAAAGCAGTAACTCGTGTTTCACAATAATGCCTAGCTTTCACCAAAGCGGAAAGGAGATGTGTTTTAATCATGAATAAATCAGGTTTTGTTACTTCCACATCTCCTCTCAGCTTAGCTTCAGTAAAAAAACCTAATTGGTGAATCAACACATCTCTACTCTCCGCTTTGGGGGGAAAATGGTCTCAAGTCACGCAAATATTTTAATGGAACACAGTGGTCAGGATTAGTCTTTTTCAGCTTTTGGCAATATTTTTGATAAAAAGTAAACCTGAATAATAAAATTGCAAAAACTTGCGGTTCGCATGCCAACTGGAATGGCATTGCCGTTTCGTCCGCATTTACTTTGGCCAATACCCAACGCGACAATTACGCGAATGTCCCGGCTCCCATTGACATAGCTTTAGGCCATCCACAAACGAGCCACTTGTTACCGTCGCGCCGCCCGCCCCGGTCGGGCCCGGCTGGTGACTTCACAATACAATCCCGTTCGCGGTTGCTATTCGGTGTCACTACTGAAAAGTCGCCATTTAATAGTATAAATTAACTAACGATGCTCCTACTTAAAAAAATATATAGTTTGTTTCTTGAGTTTCCTTTCACCATTTTTTTTACATGTACATACGGAATTGTACAAGATTTGATCACTAAGCTTTTACATTTTAGTTTAAATATTAAATTTTTGTCAGATAACATTTGGTCACAAAAATAAACATTAGGTACACTATTATGTGATTAAGAAAAATGATTTCAGATATATGAAACACGGACTTTAAAAAATGAGGTACCAACAAGACATTTTTATAAGGTTTTATGCTGGTTCATTTAAACAAAATATTATACACAAATATAGTCGGGGGTTAGTCTGTACTACCCGGAAGGGAATATTTTTAACGTTAATTAGACATTGTTTTACTTTTGAATTTAGGGATAAAAGACCCTGTAGGCATTCAGGGGTTATTTAACATAATTACCCTTTATTAGGCAGTAATAACATGGGTTACGTCGATTAAAAAGGTGCTGGGTAAGGAAAAGGGAAACGGAAAACAAGTTCTTTCATCTTTCGGCTACATTTATTTTACACGTAATTTAAAAATATTGTTTTTTTCTAATATTAGGTAATCTGCTTTACAATTACATACTGGTTTTAGTCGTTTGATAAAATTTAATTTAAGAAAATTAGAGAGTTCCCTAATTATCATAGCTACGCTTCTATAATATAATGTAGGCACACTACTGCTTTTTGTTGTAAGGATAAATCACCCAACATATAAGTTAATTGCCTAAATTGCTCAACTGTTATAAGAAAAGCTAGAAAATTTACAAAGTCCAACAATTAAGATATTATTTATAGGTACTACAGTAAATTTATGTTTTATTCTGTAGCCCACGTAAGTTTCCTTTTGACAGGAATGATTAATCCACGTTGTTACGATTCCATTAGTAAATTAGGATTGTATTCAGAGCAGACATTTATTTACATAATTGCTTTGGCAAAAAGAACTACGCGTTGTCCAAAGAATGATGAATAGATGAACTTATTCTTTTTTTTTGAAGATTAAATTTGTATTGAAATTAGCTTTAATTAACATTAGCCAACGCTTTTCCTTATTTACGGCAACTTTAATTAACACTTTTTTGAAGTAAATGTTCTTATTTCTTTTAGATTTTGCCTACATTTGTTTCCTTTCTTATTTATTTATTTTACATTTTAGTGCCGCTTACTAGTTAATAATATTAAGGGCTAGTTTTTGAGATTCCGGATATATCTTATTCGACGTATAAAATATAACCTGACCACTTTTATAATATAAAAGTGACAAAAGTTACACTTGAAAAAAGGACACAACATTCACGTTTATTTATTTGTACTTAATAAGTACCTAGTACTTTTGTAGTAGTACTTTTGGCAGGATAAGTACTACTTATCCAGCCAATAAGGTTTATTAGATACGGCCTGAGAAATTTAGGCTTAATATTTTACTTTGTAATCAAAACCATTTTTCTGGAAAATATTACTCCTTAGGTATCTTGGGAAATATCTTTCCTTGCACGTTACACAATATGAAAGCAATCGCATTTATGACAAGTTGGTGTATTAAGTCTTATTTATAGATGGTGCCGGGGAGCGCGTTGAAATGAAATATGGTTTTCTCATTGCGGTGGAAGCAGCGATTGGAAAAATATTTATTTTATAACAAAAATGTGGGTAATTGTTTGGAAAATGTTTCGTGAAAGATTGTTACGATATTTTGCTTGCTTTATTGTATTATTGATGTATGTTCAAGTTTGTCGGTTAGGAAATTACGATTGATTAAGTCACGTAATTTTGGTGTTATTGCTATCAAGAAAACTAGTTAGCTAGTTTATTACATTGTATCCTACTTAACTTAGGAACAAATGGATGAACGTGACGTCATGAAATGACGTAACATACAGTAGAGAAATTTAGAGTTCTGGCAAGAGGCGACCGTAGCTGGATGGCTTAAGCGACTGCCCGGTGTGCAGTAGGTCGCAGGTTCAAATCCTGCCGGTCCCATATCTTTTTCAACTGTTTCTTTGTATAATTTGCTAAGCATAGCTAAATGCTATAAAAATAATCAATTAGTAGTTTATAACATTTCAGACTTCCATAGTTAATAAATATTTTAAGAATCTTACAAATTTATTCTCGAAGATAATTATTTACCTGTAGATATGAGTTTTTAATCCTTAAAAAGGATTTTTTACAACCGGAAATAAATAGACTGTAGGGACAGTGCAACCGGCGCACTTTTGTATTAAGTGGGTGCTTTAGTTTAGCTGCCCCGTTCGCCAGTCGCCTTCCCGTATCGCTAGAGATGGTCATAGTAAAGTAAGAATAATGTAGTCAATAATTTTATTATATAATATTTACTCTGGTACCAGTTAATTAAAACATTTAGTATCGTTACCTATCGTTTCAACTAATCAACATACCAATTCTACACAATTAATCTAACAACAAAATAAGATCCCACACTGACCATCTATAAAACGTGTGGTTTCAATAAATGTCGCTTTGTCACAACCACCCTGAATTTTGTAAATTGTATATATTGTGTGCGCTAATCCCCAATCGACGTCCTATCTAATATTAACATTCATACTTTATTTATACATTTAGCGACTTAAAGTGCAACAAAGAATGTAGCCTAAGTAAACGGCATCAATTTATTTACATCTATTAGTTTAATGTCTTGAAAATACCACAGCATTTAAATATAAATTGTTAACGAAGAAAAGCTTTTTAAATCTGCTATAAATTTTCTTTAAACAAATTGTTTAAAATAAAGATCAACTTTAAAAAGCTTTGCATGCTGTGTTTGTGGTAAATAAGCGTATTAAATGGTATTTTGACAAACATTTACTTTGCAATAGCTACGTAAAAAGGGGTACTGGGGGTTTTCATACCACAAGGCGTTCGCACCGCGGTATGGATCGCCCAAGGACTCTTTTTGAATGGGTCCGGTCACACCGCGGTATGGATCGCCCAAGGCTATTTTTGAATTAGTAAATTCGCACCACAGCACAGTTACCCGATATGAAATCATACAAGACATCAACAAAAACTAATTGAATAAAAAAAATATGGTAGTGAACGTATATCGCGAGACCATCGCGATGTTTATGGGTAATTTTTTGAGGAGTGGATAATTATGTACATGGTACTTGTATGATAAACAATTTTGTGGGTGCTATGACGATGATTAGAGGGTAATCTTAACATGTATGTAGAACAGTTTTGTGGTGATGTAACGATGTTAAAAAGGTCATTCTAACATGTTTGTGGGATAGTTTTGTGGTGAAAAGAAGATGTTAAAAGGGTCATTCTAACATGTATGTGGTACAGTTTTGTGGTGATGTGACGATGTTAAAAGGGTCATTCTAACATGTATGTGGAACAGTTTTGTGGTGATGTGACGATGTTAAAAATGTCATTCTTTTTTGTGGTGATGTGACGATGTTAAAAGGGTCATTCTAACATGTTTGTGGGATAGTTTTGTGGTGAAAGGAAGATGTTAAAAGGGTCATTCTAACATGTATGTGGTACAGTTTTGTGGTGATGTGACGATGTTAAAAGGGTCATTCTAACATGTTTGTGGGATAGTTTTGTGGTGAAAGGAAGATGTTAAAAGGGTCATTCTAACATGTATGTGGTACAGTTTTGTGGTGATGTGACGATGTTAAAAGGGTCATTCTAACATGTATGTGGAACAGTTTTGTGGTGATGTGACGATGTTATAAGGGTCATTCTAACATGTATGTGGAACAGTTTTGTGGTGATGTGACGATGTTAAAAGGGTCATTCTAACATGTTTGTGGGATAGTTTTGTGGTGATGTGACGATGTTAAAAGGGTCATTCTAACATGTTTGGGGAATAGTTTTGTGGTGCTGTAACGATGTTTAGGGGGTGATATTACTTTTGACGTTAAACCTTTAACGGAGAGACATCGAAACTATGCGTTCTTCGTAGATATTACGCAACCATATAAACCTGTCACCAAGAAAAAAAATGCAATTATTTAGTTTAATCAATTTTTATACTTTATTTAAAATTCTAACAAAGCTTTCAAACAACACATGTTATTAATTGGTTAACCAAAAATCAGCTTATAATTAAGATTTCTAAAACTAAATATGTACAATTTGCAAACTATAAACAAAAACCTCAACATATTGAACTTAAGTATGATGGCGAAAAAATTGGTAACGAAAATAATATCAAATTCCTAGGACTTACATAAAACAACAATTGCAACTGGGGCTCACACATAAACACAATATGTAATAAATTAAACAGGTTTGTATATGCCTTAAAACAGTTAAGTAAATCAGCTACGCAAGAAACAGCTCTTTGCGCGTATCACGGTTACGTAGGTTTAAGGTACGTTATCATTTTCTTTATTTTATTTATCATTAAAAAAATAAACCTTAATAATAACCTACGACAAACTTATTATTTGCAGTTCGATCCAGAACCGCAAATATAAATATACTGGGTACTTTGCCGGGATAAAAAGTACTCAGTGTGGTGCCCAGAATATTAAAGAATAATTATAGAAAGTTTCATGATAATCAAAGTTAGTTACAGTTAGCCAATGAAATTTTTCTACTTGTAGAGTATTACAAAAAGATACAGTATGAACCATCATGAACGAAAGCTGTGCTTCACAATAAAAATTGCACTATTACGTTTCCAAAATATACACGTGATGATATGTTATGTTATGTAATAGGGGCTGAGCCCATCGCTACTGTGTACAATTCTAACTCCGTGCTGCTATGAAGAATTTTCCCTCACGAAACTATCTCAAATAAAACCTTTGCCCGACCCGAGAATCGAACCCAAGTCCTCGCGGTGAGAGACATACGCTAACCACTAGACCACAGGTTCCAACGCGAGTGGCACTGCCCCCTTGAGGGCCCACACCAACTGTATAATGAGAAACAAACATAAAAAACAAACATAATGAGAACACAGTAGTTTTCTTAATAAACGTGTTCAATTAGTGCAAGCCGGCAGTCAAGAAAATACAGGCAACAGACCTTATTTGTAAATATTCTCTTCATAGTTGTTTTTTATAATACCATAATGGCGGAATTGCACCCGTTCAATTCCGGTATTAAATCTTAAAAATATTGACCGAGATTACGGTATTCCGAGGTCCCGGAATTCCGGTATCCATGCCCTACATGTAGGGATCAATTAAGTTATTTTTTATTTTCGTTAAGCTATTTCTTGTTTCTGTTTGTATAAATGTAATGATTTTCTAATAATATTATGTTAATAAAACTCTATTTTAGTCGTTTATACTGTTTAACTTATATGATTACCACCCCTCGATAGTCAAAACAAACACTTAATGTATTCGCAAACACAACCCAAACATCAGGCAATCATCATAGAGACACTTTCTGAAACCACCCAAACATCATTCAAACACTAAGCAATCATCATATAAACACTTGATAAAACCACCCAAACACGAAGCAATCATCATATAAATACTTTCGAAAACCACCCAAACACTAAGCAATCATCATAGAAACACTTTCTAAAACCATCCAAACACTAAGCAATCATCATATAAACACTTGCTAAAACCATCCAAACACTAAGCAATCATCATCATAATTCACAAAAACACAATGAAGAAAACTACGAAAACATCCAGCAACAACTAAAAGTTAATCCGTGAGACATGAAATAATTTATAAAACTAGTGGAAACTAAACATCGCTTTATTATTCTCCTAGTGAAATTATATTTATTTCTTATGTCCATCTAATCCAGATCCAAAAAACGAACCACTGGGTTGTCATCAAATCTTGTGGTGCGAACCGACCTATTCAAAAAGAGTCTTGGGTTGTTCGCACCACTCGACGACAGTGGTGCGAACGGACCCATTCAAAAAAAGTCCTTGGGCGATCCATACCGTGGTGCGAACGCCTTGTGGTATGAAAACCCCCAGTACCCGTAAAAAGTGGATATTGGATACGTATTTTGAAATTCTTATTACAGATAATAATTGAGATAGTTACAGTAATTATATATAAGGCACTTTACATATCATCTCGCCTATGTTACCCAGAAGGGTGTAGCAGAGGTGTACAACACCCACATTTCACCTGGTATGTTGAGATGCCATGGGATAGAGAGGGAGCCTATCGTATGGCACAATTCCAACTCCGCGCTACTATGGTGAATTGCCTGACGGAAAGTTCACTAGTATCACTTTGCCCGACCCGGGCATCGAACCTGGGACCTCGCGGTGAGAAACACATACACTGACCCCGTTTGTAAAATGTTACTATCCGAAAACTATCTAGACGGAATGATTATTTATTTTTTACATTTAATAGATTTTAAATTTTGTTCTACGTTCTTACTTACTTTTGGCTAAACTTTTTTTAGCTTGCACTTTATTTTGTTAACATCTTGTATGCAATGAATATCTGTCCTTCAATAATCCTTGGAAAATAAGTTATTGAGTTTCCATCACTGGGAAATCGCATTACTTTCCCGCGCTTGCATCATGAATGCATGCATGAGTCGCTTCATGATGCATGCATACATGAGCTTCGAGTTCAGTTGACAAATTTTATTACTTACTCGTCTGAATGCAATAGATATGCTGTTTGACGTGGAATCTCTTAGAATATTTACCGACAGTGGCCGACACTTATTTATGAGTTGTATATTAAGTTTGGTGCTGGATAAAGAAACATGATAGGAAATTAATGAGTAATTATGTTTTTTTTGGCTGTTCTTGAACCAGTATGTATACAGTATTATACACACATAATTGCTTTTACTCCTTTATTTTCTGCTTGAAGGTTGCAATATCTTATCTTAGTCTGTCATAATTATTTTGTCTTAGTCTTGGAGTTTATACGTATAATATGTATGTATTTACATGTAAAAGTATATATGTATTAGTATCAGTTATTCTAGTACACATAGTACAAGCTCTTAGTTGGGACGTTGCTTAGTTTGGGACTAGATGGCGTTGTGTGTGAGTTGTGAAATATTTATTATATTTATATTTATTAGATCGTTAGGATGCCTTATCTATTGCGCCACGGCCGCTTTGTAATACAAAGTGCATGTAGTTCAAACGGTTAATAATTCAAGTCACTATTTAGTTAAAATTACACCATTTCCAGAACGATGTAATACTACATAAGCCGTGTGCAAGACCTTTCCATCTCCTTACATCCCATTTCCAATTTCGGTACTCCACAAACAGTGCAGTAACGAGCTGGCCGCACTCATCGCTCCGTTCAATTAGTAACAGATTTGTAGTGCACTAGCGACATCTTGTAGAGCTTATTGCAGCTAGTAAAATTTATTTATTTACTTAAACTTATTGCACAAATATTACATAATATGGGGGTTTAAGGCTAGAAGATAATATGGGTATTATGAGCGTAATATGATACTTTATTATTATTATTAAGATTTTATCTATTTTTATAATCGATTTAAATATCCATATCTGAAACATTAAAATGCATGTTCGTTTTTGACCGTTTTGTCATAATTGTTTTAATCATTACTTAAGTTACTTACATACTGAAAAATTAAAATAATAATTTTGAGAATATATATACCTATATACAACCATGCATATTCGTGTTTTAGATATAATTTAAAAATAGATATAAACTTAATAACATTAATGTTATACCCACATTAATTTTTGTATGGTAAACAAACAACCAATTGTTACCCCTTAATGCCTGGTGGCAGTCGCTAACACCCAACATGGGGTTATGCAGAGATAAATTATATTAGGTACATTCCTTCTTTTCTTAGTCTTTAAGTGTTTTGTTTATTAAAGTATTCAATGTTTGTACACCAATAAGTATTTTTATACTACTTATGAATTATGAGTACACAATATTAAAAACTGAGTACCTGCATAATATTGCTTAACTGTAAGTAAGTCCTATCCATCTCCTTACATCCTATTTTCAATTAAGGTTGTCCACAAACCAGTGTAGTAACGAGCGGCTTTGTAATACATTAGTGTCGCCTTGCAGAGCTTTTTGGAGTTAATTATATTATAATAGTGTTTTGTTTAGTAAAGGTTTAAATGTTTGTTCACCACTCAATGTTTATTTTTTGCCATTGATTAAATTAAATGTTAATATGAGATTTGTTGTAAGCCAATCTTTGTGACGTTTTGGTGTCGACAGCTTTTGATTACCTACACTAAAAGTTAATACTAATCGAGTTGCGAAATGATACTATCCGATGTACTAAGTTATTACTCCAGAATAATTTCTGACTGATAGATTAGTACAATATTATATAAATATACAATACATTTAGCCTCCTATTGGTTAGAGAATTACACTAGCCTCTTTAATATTGGTCTGTTACTGACATTGAACTGTTATATTAAACATAACATCACGCCTATATTACCTAGAAGGGAATGGCAGAAATGTACAGTTCCCCACATTTCACATGATATGTTTAGTTATAGGATTGGGGGTGAGCCTATCGCCACCCACCGGACACAATTACAACTCCGACTGTGAATTTTCTAACAGAAAGCCTCGATGGTGTTGGGGTTAGCGTATGCGCCTATAACCGCGAGATCTCGGGTTCGATGCCCGGGTCGGGCAAAGTGTAATAATAAAATATGAAATATCTATCTACATTCTGTTATCATACAAAATATTTAAAGTAGCTATTAACAGTAATGCGTCCTAAATTACAAGAAATTTTACGCTTGGAAAAATCTATCTTTCGTAATGGTCTAAAAGGCTTTTAAAATGTACTTAAAGGACTTTTAAACTAATGTTTTAGGCACTAACGCGTTGAGTTATGAATAAAATGTGCTATTTAAATGTAAAAGCTTACAAATTGAATTAGTTGAAATAAATTGACTTTGAATTATAAAATTGTTGTATAATTAAATACCTATAATCAAATCATATAACTAGTCAGATATGCTTAAACGTGTTCAGGTTATCGATACTGTAATGTATAACTGTCTTAAGATTGTGGCAAACAATTCTTAACGCAGTCGCATCCGTGATATTTCTATCTGTTGCTTTAAATTTCTAAAATTTAAAGGGCTTCCTTTAGATGCCCTTAACGTGTGAAGAAAAACCCTTAATATATTTAATTCCATTTTTATTGCAAGTATCTTTCAAAGGTTACGGAATAATTTTATTTTCCGCAATTATATTGAACATTGTTAGTTATTCATAAAATAATCTTATCGAGATCAGAATCGTGTAATGAATCGATATCAATTTAAAGTCGATCGGTTCAAAGGAAACTTTAGGATTTTCAAAGTTTAATCAGTAAAGTGTTCAGTAGCCACATGATTACTTGAAATTCTTCGCCTTTTCGTTACGATCTTTCATATTAAAAGTTTTAGAAGCGTATGTCTTTAGTCAACAAGTTTCAAGAACTGCTAAGTATGTAAGGGCTATGGTAATATATGGCTTCTTTTATGTAGTTAATATATTGATCTTTTGAATGATATCCAATATGATAACTACAAATTAAAATTTAATTAAGTTTACTTACATAAAACAAAGGGATTGGCGATATAACTTATCTTTTACTTTCCTCTGGTAGTCACTTAAATAATAGCAACCCTGTATCTAATACATGTCTCACTGCTGGGCTCGGGTCTCTCCTCATGATGTTCTCAAAGGGGTAGGCCATAATCCACCACGCTGGCCAAATGCAGATGGTAGACTGCACACGACCTCGAGTACCTTTTAGGCATTTTCAGGTATGCAGGTTACCTCACGATGTTTTCCTTCATCGTTAGCGAGCGATAATTTATATGATAAATACACATATCTTCGAAAAGACGAATCTTAACGATTTATTGACAGAGATGTGTGCCGTGGGTTCGAACCCGAGACCTTTGACTTCGCAGTCCTACGGTCTCCCACTCGGCTATCGCTGGCTGGTAGTCACATATTGAACTATAATCAGGTTAATATTTTTTTACTGAAGATAAACCACTCCAAAGTAATAAGCCTTCGGTTGAGATGACATATCTCGTATGTTGTAAATTTAAAATGCATTGAAGTGTGATCTGCAATATACTGCACATAGATGAGATTGAAACGTTCACACTTCATTGAACGCACTCCACAATCTTCTTAAGAACAGACCTTTTTGAACTGGAGTGGAAATAGAGGCCACATTTGAAGTGAAATACTATAAGAAAATATTATCATATATTTGGAATATTGATGCATAAAAGCAAGTTTGATGACTCAACAAAGTTCTCTATTTGCAATAATTATTCTCTCATTTTTTTTTCGCCTTTTCCCGATCCAAGTTATAAAATCCAATTTCCTGGTTTCTGTTAATTGTGACTCGATTAACAGATGCCATAGCATTGATTGAGCCATACATAATGTGTATGTACTTTATAATGTTTAACTACATATGTGTGCAGACAATTTATTACCATAATTATATAAATACTGTATGAAAACAACTAGAATATTATGTATTATAAATTAATTTCGATTAAATTTCGACGTATTATTAAAAATGCTTAAATTGAATGGTTTACTAACCGAAACATCGACGTTATTCAAATGTGTTTCTATCGGACTGTCCCACCCGATGCACATTGCTCAAATGCTAACGCCCGTTGTAATATTGTATAGCAATACGCTAGGACGCAGCTTGCGGTGAAGTTTTCTTATACAAGTTCCTTTATGCGACCGAGTGAAGTATAATTATAATTATGGTGCTTATTGAATTCAATGTGCATCTAAGAATTCCGATAATCTGAAAATCGGTAGAATATTAATTGTAGTATCTTTTAAACCTTTATTGATAGATTAATTGCCGAGACGGCCTGACATAAGAAGCAAATTAATGTGCATTCACCAAACCAAACAGTCAGTTGCAATAATGATAAGCAACGCCCTTTGTACGTTTACTGTTACGTGTACTGTTTGATTATGAATATGAGCGGTTACAGCCGCAGGCTTGTACCACTGCACAGTACATTGTACATATAGCCTTTGTTTCATAGTCCACTGTTGGGTAATGTATTCTCTTTATAATGTAGCCTTCTGCAGGCTCAAGCTGGATATGTGCCTCAAAATGATTTCAATGCTGTTATGCTTTAGCATGAGCAATTATTTATTGTAATATTACATTTTGAGTAATTATAGATAATTTTAAGATTTGATGTTATAATATAGTTTCAAGTTGAAGAGAACCCATGTGCCTAAATAACATTACTTTGATATCATAATAGGTATAAGTAGGTTTTGACAAACTAAATTAATTTTAAAAGTATTTCACTGTGAATAAATCTCTAGCACATTAATTAATTGTCTTTCTAAATAATTTTCTGCAGGAAAATAATTTGTTGGACGCCGCCAAATTACTACATTAAGCAGTAAATTATATTTTAGCAGCGCCATAATTGAACCTTCAGTGAGATATACATTATAAAAGCATAGGTAAATTTTTTGTTGAGGTAATGATATTATAATTATTGTTGAGGTAATAGTATTATAATTACCTTAACAATAATTTTATCTATCCTATGGCGTCCAACAAATTGCTGTAATATGAGATCTATAATTCTTACAAATTAACGTTCATTTTCTTCATCTTTATGTTGGCTAGCTATTATTTCGTTGCGTTTTAATGGTTCTTTAGTGGATTCTATGAATAGGGTAAAAACAATACTTAGTTACACTTAGAAAAGAGTCCTGGATGTAAACACATTTAAAAGACAATGTAAAAGATCTGTATTGAAAGTATTGAGCTTGATTGAAACTTAAATCAATCTTGTAGAGATACTAAAGTATTTAAACCTTAGATACACGCTTTATCCATCTTAAGCTTCCACAGACGTGACAAGGAATTAGAGTTATAGAACAAATACGTCAAGTGAAGTTACCTCATTTAAGTTTACACTAAGTTGTATTGGAAAATGAAGATGGATCTGAGTGGAATTCGAAGTTTGATAACTGTTACAGGTGCTTTGGGATTGTTTAAACGCTTCAATGAAATCTCGATTCGATGAGTTGGAGATATTATTAAGAGGTAACAATAGCTTGGCTGTTTTCCATACAAAAGTGATAGGGGTTTAACTTTAATATGATTGATTTTTGATCTATTATTATAGACAAATCATATCTAAAACACTAAAATGTATGTTTGTTAACGCCCATTTTTCATATTTTTTTGTTTGTATGTAACTCAATTAATAAAAATCAAAACAATTTTGACAAAATGGCCAAGAACAAACATAAAAATCAAAACAATTTTGACAAAATGGCCAAGAACAAACATGCATTTTAGTGATT
Source organism: Hypena proboscidalis (assembly GCA_905147285.1). NCBI lineage: Eukaryota > Metazoa > Arthropoda > Insecta > Lepidoptera > Erebidae > Hypena > Hypena proboscidalis. The sequence continues at coordinate 2,538,596 of LR990127.1, forward strand.
AAGATATAATTTGTCTATAGAAATCGAGATCCTAGGTCTATGATAGAAATAGATAAAAACTTAATAATATTAAAAACTAAACCCATGTTACGTTAGTATGAAAACACGGCGTTCGGTAATCTACCTTTAAAAAAGTTACAAAGAACGGGGAATCAAAAGCACGTATTAGTAGTATAAATCTAAACAAAAGTAAGTGAATCGCAACAGAATTGATACTCAAAAAAAGTGTTATATAGCCAGTCAGGCGTATAATGATTTATCACGTTGTTTATTTCTCGATTTGGAGTAAATATCGTGTCTGTACTAGTACTGGCCTGTGTAAGATTTCTTCTTAATTACTGAATCTTCAATTGTGGTGCGAATCTTATTAAAAAAGATGCTCCACCGCGACAGTGAATCACTGCCGTGACCAGGATTTGAACCTGGGTTACTACGGCCACAACGTAGGGTCCTAACCACTAGACGATCACGGCTGTCGGAGCTGGTGACTACTGTCGCAAAATACGATATCATATTTTACTCAGATACTTTCTCTCAGAATCAGAGTACTTTTTCTTATCTTAACGATTCGGGGCGTGCAAGTGCAGTTTGCATAATAATAGAAATATTGAGATTGAGTGCACTTACACACAAACCTTACGTAACCTATTAACTTAACAAGAAAAGATCAGATTTTGATTATTTCTTCTTATTTGAAGAACACATCATGAAGACTAACTTTTCTATTACAAATTAAAATCTAACCAACTTGAATCAGTACATCTTAAATGCAACTGTTATTTATTCATCTCAGAAATAGTACAGCCTGCAGGCTGCATACAATCCTCACAAATTATGAAACGAACGAGCAAAGTAGCTCGGCGTATTGCACAAATAAATAAGATTTGAAGTAATCAGCTCGCTTGTTAGGTACCAAATTGTGCGCATATGAGCTCAGATTGGGTTAGTTAAACTGATACGATATTATATGCTGCACAGCAATATAATAAACATTGACTATATCGACGTAAAAAGTCGCCAAATTCTTTATGCTAAAAGTATCTAACGTGTGTGCGTTGATGGCTCTAAACCTCCAATATCCATATATATTTGAATATTTGATATATAATCGTCCCCGCACATTATATTTACTTGTACTAATATCACGTTATATTAATAACGCTTGTCATATCCACTTATTAGTCATAACAATTTTTAGCCATAAAATAAGTTTCCATAATAATAATAGTTTCAAAATAATATGATAAGGCTACTCAATTATAATTTACTCTTAAATTTTTAAACAAATTCTTATTTAATTTAAAGTTAAGAATATAAAATACATTTGAAATATTAAAAATCAGGCTTGTGTCTGTGCAAGTATTCGCCGTTGGCAAGACGAGGACATTCGGCGATAATTTGCGTAAGGGATTGCCCGAGACAGTAGAATGCTACCTCCGGTAGTTATTTGTCAAGATAACTTAGTCCATAATTGCGAAAACAAAACCCTCGGTCTCCCCTAATAGGTCACGGAATCATAGCCAGGTAATAACATTTCTCACGAAAACGTCACACAAATGTAATATTATCATCGCACTCACTCTTGCGCAACAGCAACGCCAGTGCGTCAGTTTTATTGCAATATACCGTTGAATTTCGTAGTTATGGTAACAACTCCGACAGCCGTGATCGTCTAGTGGTTAGGACCCTACGTTGTGGCCGTAGTAACCCAGGTTCGAATCCTGGTCACGGCAGTGATACATTGTCACAGCGGAGCATAACTTTTGCTGTTCTATGGGACTACATACATTATAGCTAGTAGGTATGCTACACGCAAAACATCATTCACAATATTTCTGTGGCCATTTGTATATTTTTTTCAGCACATATTGTTACAGTTCATTTTGTGATCTGAATTGTAGATTTGTATCAATAACAGGATTTTAAAATAATACTATTGACCATTCTTTTGCTTTTAGGTTTCAGTAATCTTTTTAAATATTCGTAAAATACAGTTCGTATTGACGGATGAAAAACTTGGAGTATTTATCCATTACTAGTAACTGTAAACTATCAGTGGTTGAAATATGAAATACTATTTGATATATGATAAGTCATTATTTAGGCACCAAAAACATAAAGTTAAAACACTAATTGAAGAGATAAGCTTTCTCAGTAAAGCAATTGCAATTCCTGCGCTCAAATTTGACCAAGAGCAAAAATGCTCACCCTTAAAAATTGCAATACGGTTCGAATCTAGTGCCCACTCAGAATACAAAAACTTGAGAATACGAAGATATTCTGCGATTCTGCTCGTTAGTGCATCGCTTCAATGCGATGTTTCAAATAAGATTATTCAATATTCCAACTAGTTCTGCAAGTTTGCCTAACTTAACTATAGGTAGATGTTGTATTTGTGATGGAACATTTGACTACGCTTCAGTTTTAGCTCTAACTACTAAAAGCACTACTTATCGTCGATACAGTTTTGTTCACCCATTGATAAAATGCCTCCTACGATACAAAATATAGAGATAATATCATTTATTGGGCTGGCAGGACTGTGCAGACTTGCATTGTCATTGAAAAAATATACAAAATGAAAAACCTGCAGTGAAAATAACAATAAATTTATCATTACAGTGAGATTATTTATGGTAGGTTTATAAATTTACTGCAGTAAATATTTAAAGGTTGGTTTTACTTTATATACGCATATTTAACAAAGGAACCTGGCTCATAGGTCTAGTGGTTAGCGTAAGTGCCTATCACCGCGAAGTATTAGGTCTGTGCCCGGGTCGGGCAAAGTGTTATTTGTGAACTTCTCGTCAAGTAATTCTTGATAGCAGCACAAAGTTGGAATTGTGCCTGGTGGATGGCGATAGGCTCACCCTCTATCCCATGGGACCTAAACATAACAGGTGAAAGGTGGGTGTTATACACCTCTGCCACACCCTTCTGGGTAATGTAAACAAAGTAACTGAAAATTTCTAAAAAATATCAGCTCTAAAATATTTAAATAAACAAAAATAATCTTAAACGCGCAAAATAACAACTCATTTAAACGCAAAAAATATTCAAATGCTTCTTGGCATTTCCATGGCTTGCAATTTATTTGGCTAAACTTTTCAACCAAAGCAAGCAAAGTGAAAAGCTTTTAAATTATAACTGAACGCTTTTCACTCCGTACGGTAAAGTTACTCGTAGTGCATGTTTTATAAGAAAATGGTTAGTTATTAAAAAAGGGCATGCAAATTGGTTCATCCTTTTACGAGCTACGGTGCCAGAGACAGAAAAACAGAAAGATAGACAGGCTGACAAAGAGGCATAGCTGTCAAACTTTTAACCCCCCTTTTATGCGCTGGGGGTTAATATTGTTTGTCACTTTCCTAATTTATTAAGTTGAGAGGTCTACTATGAATATGATTCATTTGACAAGCATTCATTTTTGCATTTAAACACATTTATTTAAACCAATAAATGATCTACTTGATCTGTTAATTTGTTAATGATAATTTTACCACAGAGTATCTACCTAATATTAAAGCTATATTATCACAGAAACCTTATCTAGCTGATGTTGAATTTTGAGCGATATTAGTAAAACTTCTAACAAAAATGATGATAAACCAAAAAGAATGCTCTGCCGCGACAGTGAATCACTGCCGTGACCAGGATTCGAACCTGGGTTACTACGGCCACAACGTAGGGTCCTAACCACTAGACGATCACGGCTGTCAGAGCTGGTGACTGTTCACTTCAAATACAAAATCTCATTGCACCAAAACTGGAGTTCTTTCACTTACAAATTAGTCGCGGTAGCGCAAGAGTCGACTGCACTGGGCTAAGATGAATATTGACTTAATTTTAATATTAAATGCTTGCATATTTTTTAAATATTAAGTTTTTATTTATTTATTGATAAACTAACGATTACAAAATGTGATAATGATACTATATTATCTAAAATTTCACTCCAAACAAACAAGCTCGACAGGTTGCTCTAAATAAAACTCTAAGCGCTACGATTGACCACGTGGACATTCGTAGACAAATAATCCTTCGTAGCACATTTCTACGACGGCTACGAGGTCCTATATACAAAGTTAGTATATCGTAGCCGTAGCAACTCACCACGTCACTCATCCTTTGAAATTGAAATACAAGCTCTTATACCGCGACCATTTTTATCATTCGAGGTCGAATCCATGGATGATGGAATGATGGAGCGTTGACAAGACACGCAAATATTTAAACAAGTAATTGTGTACTTTTCAGGGATTATGGGTACCACATTTTTGTGTGACATCTCGTTGAAATGAAATATGCGAATATTTTAGCTTTGGAATGTTATTAAATTAACTCTACAGTGAGTCCTACAGACATGCTACATGGAGGAGAAGTACCTAAAATATTGTACATAGAAGATTTTGCGAAAGAAGATTTTCATCATTTCAGATTTTTTTTAATATGTTTATTGAATCGGGCATCAAACTAGCTCAGACCAAAATAAATAGCATCCTTCATTTTTATGGCAGCAGTCGGTATCGTCAATAATTAAAATCTTATCTCCCTAACAAACATGGTAGGTTAAATATAAGGAAAACCGTGAAATCAATGAATTTTAAATATATAAACCAATGAAAAATCCTACGCAAATTAGTTGGAAAATAAGCTGAAATACAATTTTATATGTTTATCACAGCTTATTATTAGAAATTACTTGAAATTAATGTCTTAAAATAATTCATTTGAGAAATCGAACAGTTAGGTTAGTTACACGTCATACTCATTCATTAAAAAAGTTCATAATGTCAGGGCACTTTTCATTTAAATTACCATGTTTGTTAGAGAGGTTTAATTCTTATGGTTGACGCTATCGATTGATATTATAAAAGTACAGAAAGTTATTTTTAAAATTGGTTGTATTCTCCAGCGATACAAGCAAATTCAAAAATATCTTTTAAAGCAGTTTAAATTGTTTCTTAAATTACAATAAAATCTTCTTTCAGTAAAATTTGCATGCCGCAGGGCATCCTGTATACATATACATACGAACGTAAAGGCAAAATGATGTTTTTCGTATTATATTCAGACTATGAAATACTCCAGGAAGGCCAAATAGGGACTTTTAATAATTATTTTTGCCTTATGTTATTAGTACAGTTATCTTTTCAATTAATATTAATAAAAATTATGCTCTGCCGTGACCAGGATTCGAACCTGGGTTACTACGGCCACAACGTAGGGTCCTAACCACTAGACGATCACGGCTGTCGGAGCTGGTGACTGTTTATACCAAATAAAATATCTTATTCAATTAAATCTGAGTACTTTCACTTATGTTTTGTTAAGGTATGCGCAAGAGTGGTTGCGTAACATTAACAATATTGAGGTAGGTCGTTACGTACGGATAAAGAGTTCCTAACATAACATACTAAAGCCAAGCACTTACCACCCATTTACGTCACATAAATATGTGTCACCCATAATCCCTGTGGAGTAAACAATTACTCGTTCAAATATTTGCGTGGCTTGTCAACGCTCCATCAATTTATGGATTCGACCTCGAATGATAAAAATGGTTCCGAAAAAGAGGCTGTATTTCAATTTCAAATGATTAAAGGTTTGTACGTGAAGAGTTGCTACGGCTACGATAAACTGTTTTTGTAGAGCTGTCGCAGATATGTTCTACGAAGGATTATTTGTCTACGCATGTCTTCGCGACCTAATGCCAATGGCAATTTCATTTTGTATTGTAGATTACTTTTTGTAAATTATTTTCATTCAACAAATTACTATAAGCAGACAGGATTAGTATACATAGCAGCTATTATGAATCACTACGTATAATTTAAAAACTGTATAATTAATTATTTGGTTAGTTTCAGATAAATGAAACAGCCAATGGTTTTAGCAATTCAACATTGTTTTTACTCAGAACACTCATTAGTAGTTTTATAATTTGTATTAAATCATTTAACAGTTATTTAATAATATGAAGATTTGGCAGACCAGTTGTAATTCTCTATAACAATAATATTGAATAATAAAAGTATCTAATTTGACTAAATCCCGACTGGCAAACTGGAGACCAATGTGGCACCCGGGACCTGAGTGGACCTAATATATATTGGATTATATATATTTAATTAAGGAGCCTAAATACATTTAAGTAGATTATTCTTCCAGTATTTCAATATACAGTTCGATAGTTTTTTTAGTGTCGAAGTAATCAGCTTGCTTGTTAGGCACCAAATTGTGAGCGTAAGAGCGTGAGTTAGTTTTTAAAACTAATTAGATTATATACTACACAGCAAGATAATCAATATTTACTCAAAAAACATCACTAGATTTATAAAAGTATTTAGTAATAAGATCCATAGTACAAATTTTATATATACATAGATAATTGTAGTCGCTAAAACGCGCGATTCCGATGCTACGGCCGAACTGTTGACACGATGGAGACAGTCATTTGTTTCGATAGAAACGGGTCAATTAATACGTAACAGTTGCCAAATCATCGATCGTCGATGCTAAAAGTACTGCCCTAATCCTCCAACTATGAGATTTATTAGATTAATGCTACCAAACGACATCATTCAAATCGGTACAACTCAAAGTTAAAGTCAAATCGTTTATTTTCATACACCGCAAGAGGCGCTTGAAATCTAAACTTTGACTTTTCTACTGACTCTTAGAATCTGTGCATTTATAGATTCCTGTTACAACGTTTAATTTGTGTTTTGATTTTACTAGGCAGCCAACTTAGAACTACACTAGACTACCAACATCTTGAATTGCCTACCTCGACATTGTTAATGTTACGCAACTGCTCTTGCGCATACCTTAAAAAAATCAAGTGAATGTACAGTGGGCCAAGCAATTAGGTATGCAGGGCAAAAATTTATATGCCATAGTAAAAACTGACTGCAATAGATATGCAAGTGTGAATTACATATTTAATAAGTGTAATATACCCACTATTTAGATATGTAACTCACTTATCTATAACTGGTGTAGTAAGTCTTTACTATGACTTAGAAGTTTTTGCCCTGCATAGCTAACTCGTTGGCCCACTGTACTCTGATTTAAGTTGAATAAGATATTTAGTTTTGCGACAATATTCACAAGCTCCGACAGCCGTGATCGTCTAGTGGTTAGGACCCTACGTTGTGGCCGTAGGAACCCAGGTTCGAATCCTGGTCACGGCAGTGATTCACTGTCGCGGCGGAGCATTCTTTTTGTCAATATCCACTAAAAATTACAATTGGTAAAACCAGGATAGTTTCCACAGTGGGATGCATGTATTCTTAAACGAGGCAAATATTTTTAATCTTAGGGTACTATCTTCCAAAGTAGGCAATTATTCCCTTTTTAAGAGGTTTAGTGAAACACGATTTTCTCAAAACTATTACTACTATATACTCATTAAGTTTACAAAAATTCGCTACTATATAGGCTATAATAATAAAAGAAGCCCTGTATCTATTACATGCCCCACTGCTGGGATCGGGCCTCTTCTCATGTTGAAAAGGGTTAGGCCATAGTCCACCACGCTGGCCAAGTGCGAATTGGTGGACTTCACCCTATAAATTCAAATCTCAAAGAACGTTTCAAGTTCATTCATGACACACATTCAAAGTTCCTAAGGTCATCCGAAAACCTAAGACTGGATATGCCGACGCATTCCACAGATTTTTATGACCAGTCCTTCACTGTTGAATCCGTTCGCTTGTGGAATGCGTTGCCTGTTGCAATCAGACAAGAAAATGCTGTACGAACATTATCAAAAAAATACACCTTGAAATTGTATGTATTATATTGTATTAATATTAGTATATGTATATACATACATATATATATATATATATTGTATTATATTGTTATATATTATATGTATTATAATAAAAATAGCATATTAACTTATTTTAGTATTATACCTATTATTTAGCGCCATTTTAAGCGCTAAATCCTTCTTCATTGCTGTCTAAACTACCTTTCTGTAAATCTTTTACACTAATGTCCATCCAAAGGTTGCCTGGAAGAAATCGCGTTAAGCGATAAGGCCGCCCTTTGTGCATAATATTGTTATTGAAACTTTTGTACAAAATGTATTTCCAATGTCTTATGCACAAATAAAGTTTTTATCTATCTATCTATCTATAAATTATAAATGTAATGTTACTCTAAAACTTGCATAACTTACCTTTAGCATCCACATGTTTTCTTTGTTTCGATCAGTTATCATGCTTTTATATTATTCTCAACCGATTAACTACACGATAAAAGTTCTATACGAGTCTTTTTGAGCTTGAAGAATAACCTACACTACGATGTTTGTAATTCTAGGATTTAAACTAACACTAGTATTGTACAAAAAAAAGGAAATATGTAATTTTATAAATAAAGATCTTTTGAAATTGAATTGAATTGGTGGACTTCACACGACCTCGAGTACTTTTTAGGCACTCTCAGGCATGCAGGTTTCCTCACGATGTTTTCCTTCGCCGTTAGCGAGTGATAATTTATATGATAAATACACACATATTATCTTCGAAAAGACGAATCTTAACGATTTATTGATAGAGGTCTGTGCTGTGGGTTCTAACCCGAGACCTTTAAGTTCGCAGTCCTATGGTCTCCCACTCGGCTATCGCTGCTGTTTAATTAATTAATGTATTTAATTTTATATAAATTCTGAATTATCGTTAATAATAGAAATTGTTATTGGTACTAAAGTTTTTTCAAATAGTGTGCCAACTATCCGTACTTTACCCTAAATTTTGTCACTCTACGACGTCACATAAAATGGGACACCCAAAATCCCTGTAGAATAAACAATTACTCGTTCAAATATTTGCGTGGCTTGTCAACGCTCCATCAATTTATAGATTCGACCTCGAATAATAAAAATGGCTGCGACAAAAGTAGCTGTATTTCAATTTCAAAGGATTAAAGGTTTGTATGATGATGAGTTGCTACGGCTACCATATACTGTTTTTTTGTAGACAGGACCTCGTAGGCGACGTAGAATATGTGCTACGAAGGACTATTTGTCTACGCAAGTCTACGCGGGCAATCGTAGCGCTCTGTTTGCTTCGTATTCTACTTTAATATAAGCAACTATTTGACTGAATACTTTTTATATCTCTATCTCAATTATTTGTTCTCTTCACATATTTTTTACTATCATTGCTTTGCCATTGGCCGGTGATATTGGTGCGCGAGCTGTGGTTTGACTTTGACAATAGCGCTCGCGCTGATTGGTCGATAGGCGAGCTGCCTGCGCGTGCGTCACGAGTGTCGCTGTTGTTGCCGGCTCAATGGCAAAGGAATAGTTTCAATGTATTTATATTTCTTCATAATATTGTATACATTTATGTGTATTTACTATATTTTACTAAATGTTTTATTTATTCTAGATCTATTTATTTTTTCCTAATTGATATTTATATGATGTTTATCTGTTTTGTCAGACGTCTGGCGTCAGCAAGGGTGTCGCAGAATACCAGCGCTGTAAAGCGTCTTGCAGCAATGTAAGCGCTTTACAGCACAACGCTGAGCGACATCCCGTTTTCGCGGGGTGACACTCGGGACAGCTGACTGATGTGACAGGCAATCGCCAAAGAAAAAAATCTGCTTATTTTTATTTTATTATTATTTTTTTTTTTTTTTTCTCTAATTTTTGTTTTTTTGTCTTTAATAATTAAAATTTGTTAATCAATGGTACTACTATTTTTTGTTATGTTTTTTTTTTTTTTTTTTCTTTGATTGTTTGCTTGTTTTAGTTTTGTTTTTAACTGTGTTGTCCGGAGTGTATTCCGTGAAATAAATGTATTTTCTTTCTTTCTTTCTTTCTTTCTTAGGCCAGATTGTTTTGAGTGGAATTTAATGTCGTAATATAATATAGGTATTTAAATTTCTAATCATTAACTTATAAATAAATGAATAATAACTAAAACTTCAAATAAAATGCAAGTGTGGACAATTTAAATTAAGTATTTATTTATCTGAGCCCAGTACAATCCACTCTTGCGCCACCGTAACCAATTTGTAAGTGAAAGTACTCCAGTTTTGGTGCAATGAGATGTTGTATTTGAAGTGAACAACCACCAGCTCCGACAGCCGTGATCGTCTAGTGGTTAGGACCCTACGTTGTGGCCGTAGTAACCCAGGTTCGAATCCTGGTCACGGCAGTGATTCACTGTCACGGCGGAGCATTCTTTTTGCTTCATCATCATTTTAGTAAGAAATTTTACCAATATCGCTCCAAATTCAACATCAGCCAGAAGAAATTTCGGTATAAGTATGTATATAGACACAATAAACCCACGGAGGTCGTCGTGAACACCCAAAGCCTCGTCCCAACAATAATAATAGTATGTATATCTTCAATCTTGTCAAGAAACTTGTGTGGTAAAATTATTATTCACAAATTAACTGATCAGGTTCTAGGTCAAATTTTAGTAAAATAGTTCTTAAAAATGTTTAACCTTTAAAGCAAAAAGCAGGGTGTTCAAGTATTGCAGGCATTGCAGCTGTGTCTGTCTGTCGGCCTGTGAATTTGTCTCTGGCACCGTAGCTCGTAAAACGAGGAACAAATTTGTATGCAGTTATTTAAGAACATGTGGGCAGTTATGATTTCCCTAACTTTGAATGTTAAATAACCAACCATATTCGATTACAACAATCATTATAAACTACGTAATCCACGAAACAGCTACTTAATTTTATTTATAAAACATGCACGAGTAACTTTACCATCGTCATGAAAAGCGTTGGGTTATAATTTAATAGTTTTTAAATTTTCTTGCTTTGGTTGAAAAGTTAAGTTAAATAAATTGCAAGCCTTGGAAATGCCAAGAAAAATTACTGCATTTAAAACCTTTTTGCGATTAGATGAGTGGTTAGCGCAAGCGTCTCTCTCCCTGAGATCTCGGTGAATGGCGATGGGCTTACTCCCGTGGCGTGGGACCTAAACTATAACCGGTGAAGTGTGGGTTGGTACACATCTGCAACACCTTTATGGTTAATGTAAGCGTGATGTTATGTAACGTTGTACAAACTCAAGCAATGCATGACTGCCGGCCCGAATATATATTCTCCACTGTTTTGTACTGTATGAGGAATTCAGTTTTATAGGGTGAACAATAAATAAGCCCATGTATTATATATATCTATATATATATATATATATACTATACTAGTCGGAATATTGAATAATCTTATTTGAAACTTCGTATTAAAGCGATGCACTAACGAGCTCCCTCGCAAAATATCGAGAGTCTTTGTATTCTGAGTGAATACTAGATTCGAACCGTATTGAAATGTTTAAGGGTGAGCATTTTTACTCTGCATTTCCTGGATCGAATTTCAAGATAGGTATTGTAGTTGTTTCTCTGAGAAAACTTTAACTCCAAAATATATGTAAATATTTAATGTTATAAATCCCCTGATTTGGACATTAATAGGAATTTTAACCATTAAAGTCTTTAAATGACTAGTTAAATTGAAAAAAATAATATTTTAGGCTTTTTGATCCAAAAATACTGGTATTTTAATGCCACATAAATTTACAATTTGATTCAATGAAAATTATTAGTAACAATATGGCAGTACCAATAAAAGCTGGACAAATATACAAATACCCACTAAAATAATGCAAATGATGTTTTGCCTGCAGCAAAGCTACGAGCTATGATGTATGTAGTCCCATAAAACATCAAAAGATATGCTCCGCTGTGACGATATATCACTGCCATGACCAGGATTCGAACCTGGGTTACTACGGCCACAACGTAGGGTCCTAACCACTAGACGATCACGGCTGTCGGAGCTGTTACCAAAACTGCCAAATTCAACAGTATATTGCAATAAAACTGGAGCATTTGCGATGCAGTTGCGCAAGAGTTGGTGCCGCTGATGAAATTATATTATTTGTGAGACGTTTTTTTGAGAAATGTTGGCTATGTAAATGTTACATAGGATTTGAAGTGATTATGTGATCTAATGCAAATGAATGTTTCGAGTTTAGTAAAATAAAGTAAGATAGAGTGATTCCGGCATATTTTTGTTCTCTAAACCATTTAATTTGTTCAACTGTTTCTTAATATAATTTGCTTAGCATAGCTAAATGCTATAAAAATGATCAATTAGATGTTGAAATAACGTACGCGTTCATGCTTCACAACATTTGTCCGGATTGTAATTTCGCCATGTTGGTTTGTATCCTATTTAAAATGGATGAACGTGACGTCATGAATTGTCAAGATATACAGTTGAGAAATTTAGGGTCCTGGCAAGAGGCGACCGAAGCTGGTTTGTTAAAGCGACTGCGGTGTGCAGAAAGTCGCAGCTTCAATTTCTGCCAGACCCATAATTTTTCAACTGGTTCTTAGTACATTTAATTATCTACTATTTAGGTTTACTTACATAAACACAAAACACAGCTGAAAAATAAATAAAAAAAAAAATATGCGTCGAAAATACTTCCGCATCACTGTCAAATGCGGGTATCGTGCCCAAAAGGCTGGTTATTTAACTACTTATCGTTTTGATTTTATACGGGGTGGATGCGACATAGCGACATTTATTGAAACCACAGCTTCTATACATGGTAAGTATCAATTTCCACCGGATAAAAATTCTCTGGCGAAAAAAAAAAAATCACGTTCTCCGAACAATTTGAACATTGCGATCGTGCAATTTGTTCGGAAGACGTGGATTTTTTTTTCGCCAGAGAATTTTTTATCCGGTGGAAATGCATACTGGCCATGTATAGAAGCTGTGGTTTCAATAAATGTCGCTATGTCGCATCCACCCTGTATATTACACATTTTTTTGGTAATACACGATAAAAGTTTACTCATGTATCAGTATAGTTAGTTAAAACCGTCCAGTAATCTCTTTGGACAGTTGGAATTTTCGTATAAAAGTTCACCGGTTTTGTCTAGGCACATTTACACAATTAGTAATTCTGTTACTGTGCACCTAGTCTATCTACGGAGTCGGCAAAATAGCAATCAGATTAGTTTTACAGCTGAAACAAAAATATCACAAGCGAGTTGATTGCCTCGAATCTAATTTACCTCTGCACCAGTGCCTTCTATTTAGTGCCCTTGTTTGATCATTTACGAGTGTTGTTTGCAGCCTGCAGGCTGTGTCAGTGCTAGGTGAAAGAATAACTGTTGCATAGATAATGTTGTAATACTCAAATATTCAAGTTTTTATTGCACTCCACAATGTTACAATGATCTTAGGAATAGGTACAGATGGATAGTATAATTAAATTGTAACCTTAACAACGTCTATTGAGGACTTGACGCAGTCAATTGAGGCTAATTAGGTATTTTTTTAGATAATAATATGTTTATCGATATTTTTACCCGTTGTTCTACGTATACTTCAAGTACGACGCAACGTGACGCGCCATACATTGCACGTGAACACAACGGTTGCTATGGAAACAGAAGCGTTTGTATGGAGTCGCATAGCGCATAGCTTTGCACTTGTCGTTGACCTAAGACTATTAGAGCGACTACAGCGCTAGAGGAGGAAAACTGATTCCACTTGAAAAGGATGTCAAGTAATTATTTCTCATCAGTTCTTACTGTCTAAAATAATAAGTAAGAGAAAACTCCAAATATAGTCTAGATTTACTTTATTTACTGCAATTATGATGCAAAAAATCACTCATGCGCACCCTGTAACATAAAGATAAGTGTACTCTAATTTACGATAAAAGTGTTAAAGTATTTTGCGTCAAAAGTCACAAGCCGTGATCGTTTAGTGGTTAGGACCCTACGTTGTGGCCGTAGTAACCCAGGTTCGAATCCTGGTCACGGCAGTGATTCACTTATGCGGCGGAGCGAATTTTTAGCGACCTGACCTAGCCTCTCACGATTCAGTTGCGTGTATTCCAGCCAGACTACAATACAATGAATTTTATGAAAAATCTTTGTTTGATGTCGCGATTACCGAAACAACTTTACCGCGACAGTGTATTACAGTGACACTTTTCACCCGTTTCCATTTTATTTTATTTTATTTTATTTTACTTTATTAGGAAAACTTACAGCTAAATAGATATAATATACAGAGATGATGAGAAAATGATGGCCAATTAAAATATTAATTTTATGCTAATATTTAAAATATATTGCTGATGTAAAGACAATTTATCGAAGTTTTCAATCACAAAGTACCTACTAACAGATCTCAAACTTTCAATGCCTCTCAGACCTGACTTTATGTTCCAATTCAACTTAGTAAACTTAAATGAGGTATCTTCAAGTGACGTATTTGTTCTATAACTCTAATTCCTTGTCACGTCTGCGGAAGCTTAAGATGGATATAGTGTGTATCTAGGTTTAAATACTTTGCTACAAAATCAATCGAAGTTTAGCTAAATTCAAATGCTTTTATCTCTCTGGACATTTTGCTTTATTTACCTGAACTACAGTTACAAATAACATGTTCTAGTTATAGTCTCTATCTGAATACGATTAATTAGTGTTACTATACCTACGGAAAAATGACAATTCTAGGAGTTTTAATTATTAGTACTTACTTCTGAAATGAATAGTTCTTTATTAGTTAATTTGTAAGATCTCATAATACAGCATTTTGAACGCCGCTAAATTACTTAATTAAGCAGTAAATTATATTTTAGCAGCGCCATAATAGAACCTTCAGCAAGTTATTATTAAAACCTTGATCTTTTTAGACGAGTAATTATCGTTCTGAAGATAAATTTATTTGGAAGTAAAGATAAAATAAATTCATCTTGTATCATCTCCAGAGTGGGTTAATTAAATAAATACGGTGTTTAACCAATTTTTTTTTTATCGTTTTATCAAACTGTGTGCCATTAACCCGCTCCTATTTAATTCGATTAACTTAATTGTCTAATTCCTCACGGACAAATCATTATGTCGAATTTGGCCAGTTTTATAATAAACTATCTCACTTAAAAAATGATGCCTGTGTATTGTGCTATCAGTCCAATAGATTATTGACAAAGTTGACCAACGTTGTGTTTGAAAATGTCACATTTAATTAGAAACTAAAAGTTTGTTTAAAATTAACATTAACCACGATTTGATTGATTTGATTTTTTAATTATTTTTAAAATTTAAAGTTTAATGTTTTGGGATGTCCTAAAAAAAATAAGTACTAAGACGGACCATGTATCTATTAGTCTGCTAGTACCTTCTTTTAATTGTATGTATAAAATTCTTATTTTTATAAATTTAAATCAAATTAAATGTATTAAATTTTCCCTTTGTGTAGTATGTCTACGTCGTTGGCCGACCTTTATTTTCAAACCCATACAAATAGGTTCGTTCATAAGAAGATTGTAGAGAATTGCGTCCAATGAAGTGTGAACTTTTCTATGTGTGTGCAATATACTGCAGACGCTTGCCACATTTCAATGCATTTCAAATGGACTACTGACGAGATATTTTATTCTGAATGTAGCTTTATTACTATTTTATGCGTTTATGTATTTATTATTATGTATAATACTGACCTGTCAAAAAGGTTTAGGACAAAGATATTTTAATATTAACTGATATATACGCGTTATATTTTTGAAACAATTTATTGTTTAAACCTTTCCAGCACTCATTCGAGATTTAAGTAATTATTTCAAGAATCTACAAAACTTTCGATAAATAACTTTACCGAACACAGCCCTAAAATGCCTAAAATAGCGTTTGAAATTTTTAAGGCAAATAAAGTGAAACTTTTTAATAGCTAAACTCGTGTTACGTTAACGATCGAAGAATTTCACTATACATGTGGCATGGTAATTGATCATTATAATTTGTAAGTACATTGACACTATTATTAGGAAATGTATAAAATGTGTTTGCCCAAATTTTATTTATGTGGATGTATACAATTTTAATTGACTTAAACTATGCAAACATATAATTGACATCCTAATCTAATTACCACAAGTGGTGCAAGCACTAATATCTGTGGGCAGGTTAAAGGTGAGACGATCGTGTTGCGCGGTGTTTCGAGATTTGTCCGCAAATACTCTTCCAACATTGTATTTTAAAAGCAACCTCTTTATTCTGTTTAGATTTCCAAGATTAAAAAAAAAAAACAATATAATTGACCAACTCCACAGACCTAATACGATAAGTGTAGTGAATAATCTAAGAGATTCCATATCCAAAAGAATATCCAACTCAATTCAGATTCAAAGTAATACAATTGGTCGTCTGAGCTCGTAGCTCATGCATGCATCATGATGCAGCTCATGTATAATATGCATGATGCACGCGCAGGAAGTAACGCGATTTTCAAGAAACGGAAACTTGATAACTTATATTCTTGAGTTTTCTGAACGGAAGATATTCCATGCATATGAGATCCTAACATAATAAAGTTAGACTTCATAATTGTTTGGTCTGAATGTAGAACAGAATGACTACAAAATATTATAGTACGTCATTGTTATTAAGTGCCAATTAGACGTGGGCAAAATGTATCACTAAAAAGAAAAGATTGAAATGTATTTGATCACTGGAATATGAATTACAATTTTGTAACTTTATATCATAATGCATACTAAAGCGTAGTGCGGCAGATCAATCCACTAGATCAGTGAGTGAGTAACATGTTTGTTTAATAGGTTTGCGGAAATAGGTTAGTTTGCACTTAGTTTGGTCGTTAGATTTGGTTTCTTACTGATTTATCAGGCTGCTGTTTAAACAAAGTATTTAATTATGAATATGATGGATACATTTTATTAAATAGGTAAATGCATGAGATTCTGCTATGGTCCCTTACATGACATTAATGAACTGTAAGATTTTTTTGAAATATCACTCGACAAGCGGGTGAATTAGGGGTTAATTTAAAAAAAAAAATTGCACTAAATTGTGCGTATAGGTTCCTTACATGACATAAACTAACAATTAGATCGATTTTTAAAAATTCCAATTCCGATGGCGATAAATTTAGGGTTTAAAGTGAAAGCTATCCTCTTTCACTTTAAACCCTAAATTTATCCCCATCGGAATTGGAATTTTTAAAAATGGCCTGGCCTCAATTTTGTGTGACGAAATAGCGACCAACAGCTAGTTTAACAATTTGTTTTAAGAATATTTATAGCAGCTATAAAATAAAGAGGGCTTTCTCGGCTTTAAATTTATCTTTAAACGTTGTGGTATTTTCGAGACACTTACTGGTAAATGCGAATTGAAATTGAATCCTTTTTTCATTTCAGATAACGATCTCGCTTGCACTTTTTGATTGTCAAAAGTATCGTGATGGGTAAAAGTAAATCTTTTTAACAAAATTGTGCAGTACATTGAAAAATACTTTTGGAATGCCAAAAATATTATTTCAAGTTGAGATACAATGAAAGAGGCATTGAATGCTGTGTTCAAAAAGTAAGGTGAATTTGCAAATTTCACGGATTACATACATTCAATTTTCGATTGTTTTGTTTTGTTGCGTAGATCACAATTATGATAAAAGTTTTAAGCATACAGTCTCATTAGTTAGTTAGTGAGGGGCATAGCTGATAAAGTTGTATTTGATATTTCAAGAGCTCACATTTTCTGTTTTCAGTTACTTCAGCGAGGTTTACTCTTGTGTTTACGTGAATATAAAACTAAATTGTATGTTTGTAAATACGGCAAAATTTAACACAGTATTTATGTGTTTTTATTCAGAAAATATAAAATCTGTAGCCCAGCGACTCAACGTGACGAAACGATTATTATACGATTAAAAAATACTTCTTAGTTCAATTATGAAATACGGGTGTTACTCACGTTAACATACTGTTGGTATATTTAGTCGACCGCAGTTTCATCTATACTTTTCATTTTCACAGCCAGTCTTGCTAGCTATTTCATAATTAAAATAATGTTACAAACTCAGTTTTAATAAAAAAAGTGCTTCTTATAAAAAAAGGGTGTAACTGACATGATGACAAAGCTGTTAACAAGCGATTCAGTACTTTATTTTGAGATCTTGGGGGTTTTTTCATCGGATATTTCCACACATCAAAAAACAGGTCTTGGATTTTTTTACGCCGTACAAAAATCTTCGATAAATTGATTGAGCCTAATTTCATTTGTTCTGATGTCATGTGATGACGAGGGTGTATGCTCTATCTTCTAAACTATATCGAAAATGCTGCATAGCTAGGCCTTGATATACTGGGATCGAGAAGTTGCCACTTATCGATAGCTTTAAAACGAATCAATCATAAAATATTGACTAATAAAAAAAACTTAGAATTGCACAAGATTCTATCAAACAAAATATATTTAATTATAATTAATTTAATTATACGATTAGTTGACTCTTCACGTGACCATAAGGCTGGCTTCTACCTTGGTCCAAGGATCAGCATTGCCATCCAACGAGGCAATGCCGCCAGCCTTCTAGGCACGTTACCCGCGGCTGACATAGATGGAGAGGTAATTTTTGACGTCTAAATTATAATAATTACTTTTTACATTTTCTTTTCTTTTTTGTACATAGTTAGCAATTTCAATAATTTAATTAAATATGTAACTTAAATACAAATAAAATTAAAAAAAAAAAAATAACATTTATTTAATAAAACACCGAAAAAAAAAAACATTTCTTATGCGAACTGCCAAAGAATGGAACGCCTTGCCCGAGTCTGTGTTTCCGCATGAGTACAATCTGGATCTCTTCAAAGCAAGAGTTAATAGATATCTCATAGGTAACCGTAGACCGCATCATCACTTACCATC
This sequence comes from Hypena proboscidalis, assembly GCA_905147285.1. Taxonomy (NCBI): domain Eukaryota; kingdom Metazoa; phylum Arthropoda; class Insecta; order Lepidoptera; family Erebidae; genus Hypena; species Hypena proboscidalis. Next base: position 2,557,336 of record LR990127.1, read on the forward strand.
AGGTGAGATTGTGGTCAAACGCGTGCCTATCCACCATAAAAAAAAAAAAAACATTTTCCAAACTCACGACTTATTAAAGTAAGCCGTCCACCCAAAGTCAAGCACACACGGCGACACATCAAGCTATACATTTGCAGTGTAAGATGGTCCCGCATTGTATAGACTTGCCGTGCAATTTGAGACCGGATTTTACTGGCAATGGAAAGCTTTATGAGTAGTTGTGTGAAAAAGCTTTTAAATTCGAACGCTTTTCACACCGTTCCGGCAACGTTGGCCTTAGCAAATGTGTTTCGTATTACTTGTGCATTTTGTATGAGGAAATCAAAGTGCCTCGGGGATTAAGTAATTGAATTGCTTGTTGTTGATAAATATGGTATACTAGCTTTGGCCTACGGTTCCACCTGTTTGGAACGTCGATCGTCAAAGAGAAAACGTAGGCTATATGATAATCCAGGCTACAAGAGTTACTATTTTGAAGCGTAAAGAAGTATTAAATAAACTTTCAGTTTTAATATATTAGTACGATTAACGTCAAAAATTATTATTGTTTCCGTGCGGAAAGGGAAAATCTCAAATTAAAATAATAATAAATCAAAAATAATGCCCCGCCATGACAGTGATATCACTGCCGTGACCAGGATACGAACCTGGGTTACTACGGCCACAACGTAGGGTCCTAACCACTAGACGATCACGGCTGTTGGAGCTGGTGACTGTTCACTTTAAATACAATATCACTTTGAACCAAAAATAAAGTACTTTCACAATAGCGTGGGTGAAAGAGTGGTCTGTACTGACGTCAAGTGGTATGAAATCTTAATTTTAGACATAATGTGCCAATATGAGTAAAACATATTAAAACGATAAAATAGCGGTATGCTTTCGTTTTATTATTAGAATTTATGTTTGTAATTTAAGTATAAATAACTAAAAATAAAAATAAATAAATTTCTATTTTTTTAAAATAATTAGATACAACACTAGTTTCATTATTTTAACATAAATATTTTCATAATTCTAAATAGACTACGAGCGTGACTACAAGACTCGGCCTCGTAGATTTTCGTAGACAAATTAGTCCTTCGTAGCAGCTATACACATCGGCTACGAGATCCTGCCTACAAAACAGGCAAATAGCTACTCGTAGCCGTAGCAACTCATCACGTTCAAACCTTTAATCCTTTGAAATTGAAAGCCCCTTTTTTCGCAAATATTTTTATCATTCGAGGTCGAATCTATAAATTGATGGAGCGTTGACAAGCCACGCAAATATTTGAACGAGTAATTGTTTACTTTACAGAGATTATGGGCGACACATTTTTTTGTGTCGTCCTTGAGTGAGGAATTATTTAAGTAACTAACTATATTTACGTACGAAGTGGAAAATGTTATATTGCCAAAATATAAGAGTAGGCAGGCAGATAATATTAGGGTATTCGTTACAATAAATTTGTCTTCTCAGTAAGCGATCCATGGGTGCTTAAATAAATTATTATGACGACTGTTTTAAAAAAAATAATTACTATGAACCTGTATACAGAGTAGTTTGCCTATTATTTGTGATGGGTATTAGCAAAAAAGAATGCTCCGCGTTAACAGTGTCTTACTGCCGTGACCAGGATTTGAACCTGGGTTACTACGGCCACAACGTAGGGTCCTAACCACTAGACGATCACGGCTATCGGAGCTGTGTTTAAGATACCCAAAATTCTCAATCACTTTGGTTCAGCGAGCCCAATATCGAGAGTACTTTCTCTTATCAATAGCGCTTGTAGCGGTGTATTTGGTAATCAATTGCATCAATATCGTTTATCGATAGGCCCAGAGGTGGCGTTAATCACTTAATAGTAACTAATATTAAAACTACATACGTAAATTTTTATGCTAAGATTTAATTGCTAAGCCCATGATTCAATCTGAGAAAATAAAGTTCCAAATAGCTATTTAAATCATTATTTAATATTAAACATAAATATAGCAACATCAGCATTAAGGCTATGCTACACTACGCTATGCAAAGACCAATGCTATGTATGTCGTGTATATCAATTTAAGTCATGCGAGTGCTTTAGCGCTGTAAAAGAACTTGTACACATTAAAAGAAACGTAGCCCATCAGGAGTGCGGTGAAGCCATTAAATGCAGGCAAATAAAAATCACTGAAATCAGACCTATTTACTACAAGAAGTGGCAACGACCGAAGCAGTAGTACAGGGCTAATACTTATAACCTCTTATATACAGCTACCAATTCTGAGTAAAAAGCGTTAATAAAGTCATTAAAAGGACAAAAAAAAACGTTTCAGAAATTGTTTTAGGCTAAAAAGTACATTTTAAAAGTTTTAAGACAGGTATATGTGAAAAGTTTCGAAAATGAAGGCATACCATAAAATAAAACAATGACCTACAGGTCCGTACTGAAAATTCACGACTGAGTTCTCTTCTCTTAGTTGATAGCATACACTTAGTCGGTTTATTTAGCAATTACACCATAATCTCCAAAACATATTGCCTTGTCTATTCTAGTAGATTTTATTGCCGATTTTCTACTACGTCCTGTAAAGCCTCGCAATAGTTAGTGCATTTTAACGATTGATTTTATAGCTTCTAATGACTAGCCAACCAGGGAAATGAATAGTACGGCCGAGTTCAATTATATATTTGCCATTTTGAACCTTTATTCTTTAAAATACGGTTCAAAACTGCCTGCAGGTTGATAATACGACTGTAATACTACGGCAGATAGAGAGAGAGAAGAGAGAGAAGCTATTGGTAATAGCTATCTCAATCAGTTTAAAAATAGTTAACTTTAGTCAACAATATGTGAAATCACCATAAATTAAATTAAAAACAAAGAATATAGAACAATTACTAACAACAATTAATAAATTAAAAATAAATAAATATCAAACAACTTGCACTCAACGTCATTATAATTTCTAATTAAGCAGAGCTCATCCTATGGGTACTAGAATAAGTGATATTAAAACACTGTACATTAATCAATAAAAAAGTATGTAGCTATAACTGCCTTATCTTCACAAAAACATTTGTTTATTTAATGAATTCAACATCAAAGATGACCTTTCGCAACTATTGGGTATGTTTGTGAACACACACGCGTGCGGTTTCACGGTACATGAACGTCTAAAGCTCCTATGGTAGGAACGTGGAAATGTTTACAATATGACTTTTCTATTACTGCAACAGAATATTTGTAAATTAAAGAGAAAATAAATGCCTGAGTAAACTGTAAGTGCAGTTTGATTGAAGGTGAAGAAGTAGCAATTATAAGCTATTGAATGAGCTTGTAAGAAAATCTCAGGCTCGGGTACCATTAAAGCGGAGAGCAGAGGAAACGTGTTTGACTAGCTAATCAGGTTTCGTTACCGAAGCTAAGCAGAAAAAGGTTTATTTTTTCTTTTTTTAAATGACACGCGCACTAGGAAAAAATCCTGTATCGCGGGGGTGCTCACAAACATTCATTCCACACACACAAAGCACACCCAGTCAGAACAAATATTTGCGGATCACACAAAGATTTGTCCCATGTGGTTGGATCGAACCCACAACACCAGCGCAAAGGAGAGCGGCGAGGCGACCGCTTAAACCACTACGCCTTATTGCTTATTCAAACAAACCTCTCCTCTCCACTATGATGGAAATTGGGCCTATTCGTCTCAACCGTAATCTGCTACTGATCTGTTTTCGTCAGATCAGTGATCACTGACCCAGAAGAAAGAATCCCAAAGAATAGGTTTCAAAAATTAGTTTCAACTTCAGCCAAAAATATAGATAAAACCTTGCCATATTCTATTCATTCTTGTGCCACATTTCTAGATATTTTATTAGCATAATAATATGCTTTTAAAAGTACAGTTACTGAACATGAAATCTGGTTTAATGCCAAACTTAAACGCACTAAAACTAAAGTTATATCTAAAGACATTACAAAAGTTTTGCCAAAATATGCACATCTGCTTGAAACGTACTTAGAAAATAAAATAATGAAATATGTTATAAAAAGACTAGCTGTTGCCTACGGCTCCGCCCGCGTTGTATATCGACCTTCGCCGAGCGTTATAAAAATAGATTATCTCCTTTTATCAGACCTACCGAATATATACCCAAAATTACATAAGAATCGGTCAAGCCAATAGCCGAGGAGTTCGATAACTAACACTGTGACACGAGATCTTTATTTATTAGATATTACACATATTTACTATTATAATATAATGCAAAATACATATTATGAAAATAGTTATCTATTGTTTAGCATATTTTTTTGGCATAATTTAACTTTGCATACTTTCATTTGGCATAATGGTAGTTACAGTTACACTATGATACCCATTTCAAATTTATTTTGAATTTTATTAGGCAAACAAACATTATGCCTAATTAATAGCTATTATGCAAAAAAAAACATTCCAAAAATCTATTATTTCAAGCAACATTATGTGAAATGATAGTTATGCCAAGTGAAGTAGTATACCAAAAGACAATTATGCGAAAAATTTAAATGCGTAATGTGTTATGCTTAAATCATTTATGCGAAAGAAAGCATTTTTTTTAAATATACCTCTGATGTTGACAGATGTCAGAATTAGCCAGCGTAGAACGTTAGGTATACCAGGGCCCCAATTAATAAATATGACAATTCACCAATTTTGTAAATTTATGTATAGATAATATGTATTGCCGACTATTTGAAGGCCAAAAGTTTACAAAATTGTTAGCTTATCACGATTGTCATCTTTATAAAATAGGACACAGCATTGAACTTTCTGATGAATATCAAAATTGATAGATAAAATATAGAAGACATACAATACATGTGAAATAAATATATGTAAAGAAACTAAATAAGTAAATGTGTTGCGGTTTAAATTGACTCCGTACCCAACTGAAAACTCCGTATTGAAAAGACACACAAATATAAAAGAACTTCTACTTCAGTCTTTGATGTCACCATAAAGTCACTCCGACCTTTGACCCAGATTTAGAAAATAATGGTGAATTCGCAGCTCTTTTCATGGGAAAATACATGTTACATTTCTTATGGAAGTTCCGGGTATCATTTATAGATATCATTTTGCGTATTGATATTTGAATGGCTATTATTCACGTTTAAAAATGACATGACATTTTGTATGAAATATTCTTGACGAGGGTTATGTTTATACGTTTTGAAGAGGGTTTAACGCTTTTCTAATTATATTTGTGCGTCTATTTCAAGAACCAATGTTACACACGAGTCTCCAAAAAGTGCTATTTGCAGCTTGTATACAGGACAAGCAAGACAGGAAATATTTTATTATTTAATTCTTTGATGACCTCTTCAACCTCTTCACGTTCACATAGCAGATTGCTGTTTAATTCCTTTGTCGCTTTGAGTTCTTGTAGCGCTGCCTTTAACTTAAGCTCCAAGTCAACAGTGTGTGCTTTGCGGGTGATCATTGAGCTGCTCATGGTTGTAAAATATGTTTAAAAATGTGACTGAAATGAAATAAAAGAGTTAATAGTGCTAACTGGTTAGTAATTTATCTAAAGTAGGATAAGCTAATTCAATAAAGTTCAAGGGAGAATGCTTTTGAAATAATGATAGAGAAGAACTAAATTTTATAGTTTAGAGATTGGTAGTTATATGCAATAGGATATTTAGAATAAAACAAGGAAAAGTGAATGGAAATTAAGTTAAGTTCTATGTTAGTTACTAGTTAAATCATGAGAGCATTTAGCACAAGCAATCTTTATCTACTATGCAGAGTTTGAGTAAAGGTGTTGAAGTGTTTTGTGTCAATCTTATGTGGTTGGCATGAGTTCTGTCATCAAGTTTACTTTACACAAAAGCTGATTGAGACAACACTGTGGCCAATGTGTGTTCAAATTGTGTCTGAGAATGGAGATTACACTTAGAGTACCTAGTTTCTGGTAGCAATCTGCGACGAACGACAGTAACCGTCCAGTTAACTTGCAAAAGCTAGCCAACTGAGATCAATGTCATTAGCAGTGTGCGTAGTGTCAAAATGTACAGAGGTAATTATGATAAGTGTGTTGGAATATACTTATACTTTCAGTTGGAAATGATACACTATACTTCCCTGTCTATGAAATAAACACACAAAACAACAATTTTTATTCAATGCCGGGTTTTAGGTTATGCTTCACCGGCTCCTCAATATAAAATACAAAGTAAGTGCAATGGCTAGGTATTTTATATCCACACATATAATTTCTTCACTTTTATAAATCTTCTTGCGGTTAATATATTGTTAAATTAGCAAATAATTTAAATAAAACGAAATATTTAACACAGTACTAAATTTTACATGTCATTCGGCCAGTGTTGCCAGACCAAAAAAAAAAAAGTCTTATAATCTTATATTACCAAATAATGTCTTTATCTAAACATCAAGCTTGATTTATCGGTTATCTTTCTCACTTGTAAAAGTAGGCTATCAACAAAACTTTCTGGAGGAAATCCACTACACAGCTATGCTTAGCAGATATAATGTTTCTCAATGATAATGCCAACTGTATCTTTGGCTCGAATCCAACTGAAAAACTATTCGTAGTGGGCGATAAAACGAGAAAATTATTGTCATTTGAAGGAATTATTGATACTTATTGCAACCTTTTCCATTTTCAGATAAAGCTGTAATTTTCTTAATTATAGAGCCGGTAATGGTCATTGAAAACAGTTGTATATTTATATAAGGTATTATTTACTCATAGTAAATGAAAAGCTTCTTGATTATTCGGTGCGGGAGCGATATGTATATACGTATATACTCATAGAAACATAAGCGTTCGGTTTTTGTTTTAGTACCAAGCGCCTGATATTTCTATTAAAATATTTTATCGCGCCGCTCCTGCGCCAATTAATCAGGATACGGCTCTTGACATAGTGAGTGATACGGTAATTATATTGCCGGTTGCTTACGTGATACGTGATCTGGGCGTACCTTATAACGAAGGGAGGTTTAACAGATTGATTGCAGGTAATCTTAACCCTTAATGATTAGATTACACGGGGGCATGAACTTCCTTGGATTCAACATATTTTTATTTTAAAGGTGATTGGCAATTTAGGGGGAAGCTTAAATATTTACGACGGAATTCAGTGATAACTTCAGGATAACGTGGGGCTGAAATAGTCGGTTTAGGGTTTCGAGGTTATACAACCTTATTTTTTGTTAACTAGAAACCTGTATGGAAAAAGGGGTTTTTTTTTGTTTTCCACATAAAAACTTGAAGTTGATTTAGCTACTGATTCTGAGCAAACAGTTTTCGGGTTTCTGGTAAAGTAAAAATAAGGTATCGAATTATTGGATAGGATAAAAGTGTAACACACATGTTTATTTTATAACATATACAGTCAGTTGTTTAAAACTGTATTATATTACTTGTAGTTATCTTATTGTTATGAAATTTACACACAAATGTGGCAAATTTTGCAAAACGAAAGCTCCGCCGCAACAGTGTATTACTGCCGTGACCAGGATTCGAACCTGGGTTACTACGGCCACAACGTAGGGTCCTAACCACTAGACGATCACGGCTGTCGGAGCTGGTGACGGTTAAGGCAAAATACAACATTACCTTGTAACAAAACTGGAGCACTTTCACTTACAATTAGCCGCGGTGGCGCAAGAGAGCTGACGAATACCCACAAGAACTGGTTTATGCAATAATTGTACCGTAACATAGGCCTAAAGGCATTTATTAACATTGCTATAATATTATAGATAGATATCAACATTTCAAACAACTTTATTATCTAATATTTAAAAAAAAATTGACACAGTGTTAGTTATCGAACATCTTCGAAAAGGCTTGACCGATTCCTATAAAATTTTTAATGGATATTCGGTAGGTCTGAGAAAGGAGGTAACCTGCATCTGCTAGGTGAAGGTCGACATACCACGCAAGTAGAGCGGGAAACAGCTAGTATACATAAATGCCTCTCTGTGGGTGTATAAAAAATTGAGCCATCACAAAATTTTATGATTTTTCGGGCAAAATTGTTAAATAATGATTATTTTTTACAAAATATCTCGAATTAAATCTTTATTTGGTTGGCGTATCGATGTTCTAACTTTTTGTGAGAATAATAAAATAGGTTGCTTTTTTTGTCTTGAATTCTTCTGAAAATGGTATAAAAACAATCTAATATAACAAAATACAGTACAAGAAAACAACAAAAAATCCTCTTATTGCTAATTTGCAGCGTGCAGACCACGAACTACCCTATGCAATATTTTTTAATATCCTGCCTTACCACACTCACGTTTTCAACTATCTCCTAACAAGCGTTAACAATGTTATCTGAACTACCTGATGTTATACAACCTGGAGGACTTTCAATTACCCAGCAAATTGGAGATCGGCACCCACGCTGCCTCCACATATATTTGCAGACCCCGAGACAGAAACTCTCTTATGAATTCGACCCTTCGGTGACTTCAATAAGGTTGAGAATCGGTTGAACGTTTTTGTTTAGTGCCTCTACTTGTTGGAATCTATTCTTATGTTAGAGTAGGACACATATGCACACCGTCAATCTTGAGATTTACTGGTAGAACTCATAATGTAAATATTCAACATGATTGCAAGCAGAAAATTCTTATATGACAATGCTGTAAATTATACAATTTATTACGATTTGATAGTGGAGATACATTCTAGAACAATTAGTTTAGTAGATGATTCAATGTATTTTCTTTTTATTCTAAATTTTTGTTGCTAAATTTAAGACGAAGAATAAAAAATAAAAAATAGATGCTTTAAAAAAGACAACGTAGTTTTGTAAAATTTTTTATGTGACATTTTGTATGTTTCGTTTTAAATAAAGGAAATAATATTTTATTTAACTTTTGTAAATAATAATTATAAATGTATAAGATAAGTTTTCAACTAAATAAAGAGATAATAATTATAATTAATAAATCACACAACGCCATCCGGTCCATATAATGTGTATAAGGCTGGGCAAATGAAAGCCTACCTCTACCATACCAGTGTCATGTACTTTTTAATCATAGACTATGTCAATGTTAATAGACAAAAGCTATAAAATTGTGCTTGGCCAAAAAGCTTATCGTAATATTGAAACCATACTATTTTGCTTTCCAAACAACAATGGTAAATGCTGCACTGAACTATTCAACGGTAAACCTTATCGAGAGCGAGTAATCATTAAAAAAATAAATGCATGTATTCTTTATCGTTCTCGTATTTCTAGTTTTATGAATTGAAATTGAAAAGCAATACCGTTGTGAGTTTTTACTTTTCTATTACCGACTTAATTGAATTTTTACTTACTATATTATATATATTCTGTAGCTCATTTCAAATGCAGTACCTACTTGTTTCTTATACAGGATGTGGGGTACATCGTTTGATATAGCTTCGAAATTATGCACTGAATTTAATGTTTACGGTTGCGTTTCTCAATAAAATTGCGAATCACTTTCAAATAACACAAACTATCTATTTAAAACGTAAAAAGCTTAATTAAGGGTTATCTGTACATCGTGGTTATCACATAACAAACACATAGTATGTGTTATGTTATGTATAAAACTTGCCAAAAAATCAAAAAATACTTAAAAAATAACTTCAATTTATGAGACATGTACAACATATTTACAAATATTGGTACTGAAATGCTTTCAAGATGGTGTTTTTTTAACTTAAAGAAAACTGAGAGCAATAGTTTCACAATTTTGGTGACATAATACAAAATGCTAAAGGGATCAAATTCTTACAGATTATCATTTTTTTTCTTGCCCTGCACTTTTCGGACCACAATGGGTGATCCCCTAAAAATATGGGTTAGTTAAGGTTACAATTAATAATTAAAATATTAAAACAACTGCTCCTAGTAAGTCTTGAAATGAAAAAAAAATGAAATGGAATTTAATAATAATTTCTATTTAATCCTAAAGGATTGTTAGATCCAGTTTAATGAAGGAATAATAAATGAGTTCTAGTCTTAGAGTATCACCAGTACGAAAATCTTTGGACTTACAAATCGGTAGATTGGTATGATTTTAAGGAGGATTAACATGAATAAATTGATTCACCTTATCATATCAATACATATGCAAAGCGAAAGTTTAAAAGTTATAATAATAATAAGTTATAATTTAATTATATCGGAAGATGTAATCCAATCATATCGTAAAATACAAAAAGGTCTAAAAAGTGTAAAAGGGTTTTAATGACAAAGCAAACTGGACTATAAAGAATCCTTTTATGCCATTAGTTTACGAGCATTTTATTTATGATGGTCATAACAAACACGTTCTGAAACGTATGATTTATATGCTTAAAGGAAAACATGCTTCTTCTAGAATTTTGAAGCGGTAAGAGATAGTAAAATTTATTTAATCTTGATTTTATTTTGTTGATGATTCAAAGAAAATATTAGGTGAGTTTGACGGATTACAGAGTGCCTATTGGACTCCCTCTATCCTTTATCCGTCTATACCAGTGTCATAGAGATATAATAAGGCTCGTTATAACCACCTGTTTGTTTCGGAACTTGAGCTGTGTTCAAAGTGATCAAATCTATACTTTTCCAGTATAAGCTGGTCTCTTATTGCACGTAAAGCTAATACAACACGAGAATATATTTTACTGGAAATGTATGGGTTGGTGAGTCGATGTCTGTATGGATCGTCCATTCATACCTTGAGGTAATAAATTATTTACTCGGCAGCTTATTTGCAATTTTAAAAGTTCTTAAGTGCCGGCCACGAACTGGTAAACGCAGCGTACGTCGGCCCCCCGCTAGATGGTCGGACGATCTTGTCAGAATCGCGGGGAGCCGTTGGCTTCAGACGGCCCTAAACCGTGCGCTTTGTAAATCATTTGGTGAGGCCTATGTCCTGCAGCGGACGTCTATAGACTGACGATGATGATGATAATTATTTGCAATAAATTTAAGTACTGCTATTATTATTGGCCATAACTTTTCCAATTAATCACGATGTTAATAAAAGTATTTCATTAAGGGCTAACGATATAATATTTCATACAAATTCTCATTTTTGATCCCCTTTTAACTATACAAAAATAGGCTAAGGGTATTAAGCCAAAAGTTACTTTTGTACTTTGGTAATTTCAACCCAATAATTTGGGGTCGTATAAACGTACCTGCTATGCAAAATTCGACTTTGTGGAAATCCATTCAAGGTTGATGTTTGTTGTAATAACACTTCAACCCAGTCCAGCATAATGCTTTATGGGACCTAATGACTCCGTAACACAATTTCAGCATCAAAATCTAAAAAATTAGTGTTTACTATATGTTTTTTCTGTATTACCTGAGCTGTGGAAAAATAAAGATAAATAAATAGATAAAATTTTATTTGCATACCATTCCATTACAAACAAAAGATATTAAAAGACAATAACAATATGCACAGGGCGGCCTTATCGCTTGACGCAATTTCTGCCAGGCAACCTTTAACCTTTAACCATTAATATATAATTATGACATTTTAGACATTACCCGAAATCATTTGATTAATAGACGATATTTTGGATTTAGGATCTAGAATTTTTACGAATCCTAGCCTAGAGGCTAATTATTAACTGACTTTTAATAGTTTCTATTGTCCGATTTTAATTTGATGGGCTTTTTTTTATTTGTAACATTTCGGTAACTTCGCTCCTGTCCCTGCTGCCATTTTTTGCCGGTCATTGACAACTCTTATCTTATTGGACAGCGACCGTGTTGCATCTTTTTACGAATGCCCCTTATTTGTCGTGATAATGCAGTAGACTTATTACAAAAAATAATAAAGTATTATGTATCCGTTTTTATTCATTACTTCATCAAATTACCATAATTCAAAATGTTCAAGCCTTATTAGAAAATAAAACTTACTTATTATCAATATCTAAAATAAATAAATAAAATTAAAAATAAGGCAAATTTAATGTACTCACAATGAACACTGTAAAATGATACATATAAGCTTATCATAAATTACTAGCTGCTGCCTGAACCTACCAAATAAACATAAAAAAAAGAGAATCGGTCAAGCCGGTTCAAAGAAGCCAATAACGAACACGAGATTTTTATACATTAGATAAAATCGTGCTAAAAGTGAAACTAAACAAAATTATTTAAACTAATTGTTCTCTTTTGTAAGAATACTTTTGCGATATAAATTATCTATCTTTCATTAAATTATATATATTTATTCAATATCATAAAAGTATATAAATTCTTTACATTAAAACTTATTGTTAAACATACGTTTAGATATTCCTTTTTGTAAAGAATTAAGTAAATTGTTAAAAACTCCTGCACTAGGCTAGGCCTGTTCTGCAGAAGGTTTTTATTTTATAAATTACATTTTGTATGTAACTATCTTGTCCGAAATAAGCATCCATTCTATTTAACTGACTCTTGAGTCCAGCCTCCCAGTATTGACTTAATCAAGCTCTTGTAAACATTTAACGGGCGGAGCTTTGAAAGCTAAATGTAAACAATTTTATTTATTTCTGTCGCCATTGCTTCGTTTGATACAAACAAATTCATTGGTTTAACTAATATAACGGGAATGGTTAAATAAACAAGAGTTAAAAGGTTCTGTTGGAGAAATTTATACGATTCGAAATTAGCAGAGGAAAATTAAGAGGAATCTGTTAATAAATAAATTGTAGTCAACTTTTTTAGGGCCAGTTTCCAGTTCTTAATAAGTTCCTGATAGCCTATTCGGAACTTTTTTGATACATGAAATGTCAAATTTTAAACAACCTTATCAAGAACTAGTGACTAGCTGTGTGATTTAGATCCAATTGGATCTAAATCTGTTAATTAAAAAACAACGTTAAAATATCTATATTTATATAGCATCAAAACTACGAGTAATTAGGCATGTTTAGCTTTAATAATGACGTGCATCGTTGTATATTTTTCTAAATTCAAATAAAGTTTATTTATTTATTTATTTATGGTTAACCAACAATTGTTTACACTGTGCGATTACAATATTAACTAACCTAAAATACTTACATAAGTGTAACAATTACTTAAAGATTAACACCGCATGCACAAAATAATAAAAAATAATATTTAGTAAAAATTAGGAATAATAATTATCTTAAGTATGGAAGTTTAGTAATATTACAGTTGTATAATACACTTCCAATAATAAATTAAATTAAATCTAAAATGGAAATAAATTGATACGTTTAAAAATTTTGAAATTATGCATTTTTTTTTACATTGTGTTTGTACTTAATTATGGCAATTAACAATATTTCGGTGAAATTGCTTAAGGCTATCATTATAAATGTCTGATAAAGTTAAACATAATAATTAAATACATTTTTTAACAAACAATGTGTCAAATTTACAACGGTGGAATTTGATTTGATCTAGGTATACAAAACAGTTAAGTCACGTATTCACTTTATTTTAGTCGATCAAAACGGAAATATGAACTAAATTGAACTCACAAAACCAAAAAAAATGTTTTTACTACACTTTTAATCAACAAATTTTATGATGATAAAATGTATCAGTTTTCATAAAGACGATTAGGAATAATGAACTTACCTACGCACTGCTTATTTTCACGTATCGGCCTTGTTTTATTTGTCGTAAAAGCTCACAACACCATACTTTTAGTTGGAACATGTCTTGTAAAACATAACTTATCACTTAAATGTGCAACTTAAAAGCCAATTTGGCAATAAGATGATTCACTTTGTTCACGAAATTGAATGTTTTTATAAGTTCAGCCTAAGCACAGGCCTGGCAGTCGATTCCGCAACATTGACATTATCATTTCAAATTAAGAATAACAATGTCATAGATTTCAAATAAGTTTTTTTTTTGTCATGGCTACAGAGGTCTTTATGACATTTCTTTATTTTTTTAAAGAAGTAAACAAGGTTGTACTAAGTATTGCGACAGCAAAAAATATTTTATCTATCTTATATCTTAAACCTATATATATATACTTTAGATTTATTATAGTTGACACCAAATTTCTAGGCGGCTCGCAAAACAAGTGACGGAAATTTTCATTGCTAACTACAGAACCACCGAAAAAATTAGTAACTACTATGTATAACTTATTTTTCGTACCACTTGCTCAAAAAAGTGACATTCTATGCCACAAAAAGCGAACATAACAATAGTCATTTTTAATCTGTTAAAAACAGGGAAAGAAAATTGAACTGAATTTCATTCACCTCTAGGAGGAGAATGTGAATTAAATTTGGAATACTCAGCGAAATTTATACTGAACTACATCTGTGTTTACACCATTTAGTTTGTATATAAAGCATTATACATCTTTTTGAAAAAGGAATACGCATTTATTATGCAGTTATGAAAATAAATTACGAAAACCGACGAGGCCGTATGAGCTTGATGCCTTTGCTTTTCCGACAAAAAATATTAGTCTAGGAATTTTGGCGTTTGTTTACCTATATTTTGATAAGGTATTCATTTTATTACTTACGGGGGAGTCATCATCCCTATTGTTTAATTATTTAAGATGTTTATCGTTAAGAATGATACCTAGTATCCAATAATCTTATCTATCAATTCTCTTGATAAATTTTTCGCAAATGGTACGAAAAGTATAGTATTTTCCTCGGTGATAAAGCTGTCTTAGTCTTGGGTGAACTTAAATCCCTCGCTATACTCAAGACTCGTCTTAAATCCCTCGCTTCGCTCGTAATTTAAGTTTTTAACACCCTCACTACGCTCGGGAGTAAACCTCGAGTCCTTCGTTACACTCGCAATTTAAATCGTCACCCGCGAAAGAAGACACTGCTTTATCCCCTTGGTTAATAATCTACTATTATCTTTATTTTATCTCGTAACGCTCGCGCCTCCATTGATGAACGACTTGACTCTTTATCAGAGGTTTCGCGCTTAATGATTACATCCTTAGAACATTATGAAAAAAATTTAAGAACATACAACAAAAGACAATTAATTTCTGTCAGTTTTTTATCACAAAGTTGACAGGTCGACGCACTGACATTAAAAAATGAATTTAAATTAAGAATATGAAAAAAGTAGAATAAAAAAGGCCTAAAGATTTAAAGTAGAATTAATATGAAAAATTGAAAAGTCCTAAACACGATAAACGATTTTTGTAACCATTAACATTAATATTTTCGTAAACACGGATGTTAGTCATTTTCACTTGTTACTGATATTTAAAATATAAATTTTTCAAAGACAATATTTTCATAAAGCAAAATGTTCTGACATAGGACGTTTTCATGCAAAATTGTCTATGAAAATTGTATTGCGTTTAGAAACCAAATTAAGTTTATCTTTTACTCCGTAATACTCACGCCTCTTTTGATCAACGGTTCGACGCTTTATCTGATGCTTCTTACTTGTGATCATTTCCTTAGAACGTTCTGAAAAGATTTAATAATAAACCGGGGGACTATGTGAAAATGTACTTAGTTGTAAATGGAATCGGAGCTATAAAATTATATTCTTAGCTATTAAGCATATTTAATAGTAATTTTATAGTAAGTATATGACAGATCACATATTTCTAAAACAAATTCACTCTTTTTAATAGATTTGCTTTACGCAGTTTGCTCGGCGGTCTAAAAATATCAATCAATATATCTATATTTAAGTTTATTTTCTCTTTATAACCATCTTTAGCTGTAATGTTGTTTTGGTTGCTATAACTTACACATAGAATTATTGTCAAAAAACAATCAAATATTGTATGAATTATTTGAAAAGATGGTGCACATGAGTTTCTCACCAGCTCTTCTCATGATGCAATACCCACCGGAGCTGGTACTTGGATTGATTTTAATTCAAATCTCTAAGTTGAATTAAAGTCAATCTAAGCTCCGGTGTCAAATCATTTTATTACAATAAGTATTATAATTTAGTTAGCTAAGTTTTATTTAAATTTTATATTTTTTGTGTTTTGATGTTTGTTTTGACGTGTTCAAGCGCCCCTTGGGGCCCATGGAAATAAATGATTTGATTTGATTTGATTCAAGCATTTAATAAATTTTAAAATAAGAGCTAACAAAACGTATGATCTCATCCGAGCGAAAAATTAATAGATTAACATACATCCATCTTAATTTTTTGTGAACCGCACTCTATGCACTCCAATAGCAAATGCTCAAACTGTTCGAAAACAAATTCGCAATGTCCGTTAAAAATATTGATATATGTTTCAGTACACAAAGGCGAAGCTTTCAGCGGTTTCAGCTGGCTTCAGTGTTCGCGCGCCATTCGCGCTGAAAGGACGCCGCTGCAGCCGTGCGGCCGCCCGCCCACGACCAAACAACTCGTATTCCAATCACAACAAAACAGCATCGAGAAAAATAAACAATATTTACTATAGCATTTCTATTTTGAATTTCGAACCTGTCAAATCTTTTAGTGATTTCAAACTAAATAAGAAAAGTAGTCAATCTTTTTGCAATAAAAACTTTTTGCTTCTTTAGTGACATTTGATTTATAAATGGATTTATGATGTTTTGGCTGATTTTCACATTGTAAGGTGATTTTGTTTCAATTAAGTGCAATAAGATAAAAAAGTGTAATGGAAGCATGAGCATGGGAGCGGAAAACCGGATTGAAGCAGACTTGCTGTGATTTTGACTTTGTTTGATTTGGTAAGTTATTCTTTATATGTTTCAGGATTTAACGGTTTTTATATGACGACGATGCGTGGTAGTTCCAATAAGTTATCAATTTGAGTGGAAGATTAGATAAAATTAATCGATATTGAATTGTTTGGCATGCATCACTATGTCAACAGGTACAGGTTAGAAATGTTATCTTCAATTCATTTAACTACGCCGACAAAACAAAGCGATATCTAGTGTATTTACATTTAGTTTTATGATGATTTATAATTTTTATATTTTAAAACGCATAAATTTACCTTCCGTTAGTAGAGTAAGAACACATAACACTGAGACGAAATGCACTTTTGTTAATATTTGAACCAACTTGCATTACAGTTTTTTTTTAGATAAGCAATACGTACATATTTCTTGAAAGTAAGCATTTACATATTTTGCCATAACGCACCTACCTCCAACCGCTTCACATAGCAACTGCCTTTATTTCAGAATGTCTGAAACATTAACAAAATACGAGTACATTGTCATTTGCATGTCTAGGTCATTTACTGCCCTAAGCGAGAGTGATTTGGACGACCTCATTTGGAAGGTTCAGGACATTTCAGAAATCACAAATAAATGAAACGGCTATCATACTTAATTAAATGCCAGAGAACTAAGTGTTTTGGGACTGAGTGAGGTAAAAAATATGATAAGAACTTACTGACAGGCAAATCCCAAAAAACATTACTACGCTAACGAGACAGTTAAAAACACATTACAAACCGGATATAATATGATTTATACCTTCAGCGAGGGACATAATCGGTAATACATACTGATGGGATATATTACCCTCTTAGAGATCACCGCAGGAGGGTAGAAAGGGGTTCCTCAATCTTACTGAATTTATTTGGGTATATAACATTCAATGTCGCTCAACAGATTTGAATTTTATTTGCCAGAGACCAGGGTTATTTATTCATTGCCAGTATTCATCATGTAGTAGTACACATGGCAGTAAAAGATCATAACAGATTTTAAGCTGTGTCTTTGCAAGTTTTCCAATGGTGGTATTCGAACTGTTGAATATTAATATATGTAATCACTTTACTGGTGGTAGAGCTCTTGTAAATGAGCTCGAGGGCGGCAGCACCACCGTCTCACCTTTAACCTGCCGCCAAATAGTAGTGCTTCCATTACTGTGTTCCGGTTTGGTGGTGAGATCAGGCCCTGAAATTACTGGCACATGAGGCATAACACCGTTGTCCTCAGCCGCAGCGACGCATCTATAATCTGCTTTTGTGGATTGTTGATGTCCATGGGCTGTACTCCACTTACCATCAGGTGGACTACACGTCCGTTCGCTGTGGGAGTAGTATAAAAAAAAAAAATGTAATAATAATTTATGAGCTATCATTGGGTGTGTGTTTCATAGGGTAGTCGTCTACGACTTTTATTATATTCGTTAAAGGGAAAAATTTACCTTGATTAGTAAGACAATTTCAGAAGAGTAATTCCATTATTTCAGGTGCTGCGTTTGTATTACAAAAAACTTTAACGCTTTAAATAAGTAGTGTAAATACTTATTTAAAGCGTTTGTCATTATATAAGCCAGAATTTAAAATAATACTCGCGTTGATTTTACCACAAGCCTGCAATAATTTGTGACTAAGATTTCAAAAATCTAATTCTGCCGAAAGCACGATAAATATTTTATATGCTTAGGAATCGTTTCGTAATTACTTATAGTACGTTATTATTATGTTATTGACTTTATTCTTATTCAGCTTGTTTTTAAGTGTACAATCAAATATTACAAATTTTTTTTTGCTTTTTATTCTACAAGAAAGTTATGTAGTTTAAGGTGACAAATAGAGCACTTAGCGTCAGGCGTTATCATAACAGACGAGGTCACATAAAGTTTTACGCAGTAACTAGAATGAAGACGGATTCAAAATAAATATGTAGCTAAGATATAGAAGTACAAAATTCGGTATATAAGTTACGCATGCAAATGACAAGTGGATATGACATGTAGTAATATAAATGTTTATGTAACTAATTTATTATTGAAAATGAAATACTTGGCAATTTATCTTAGTTGACTTTCGATCTTTCGAAAAATGCTATATTTTTCGCCTATACGTTGTTGTGGATACAGTTTCAGGATGAACACATACATATCTAGATAGATAGATTCTTTATGATTCACAGATTACATACAATTTATAGAAGTCTGATCTAATTGTCAATCAATAGTTTAAGCTGTCATGTTGAGCAGCAAATTACAAGTGCTTACATTTTAAGTTCACTTATATCCTTATACGGGGTGGATGGAACATAGGAGTCATTTATCAAAAACACAGTGGCTAACACAAACATAACACACTAGAAGAAAATAATCAAACGCATAAGATCTGTATTCAAAGTACTGCTTTTATTCGTTTTATTATTTTATTATAAATAAAGTAAAATAAAAAACATTAATTGACTTAAATTGATTACATTGTTTGCGTATGATATGACACTAGTACATGTTTGAAACGAAAAGTACTGTTACTGATTCCAAAACTAAGTTATTGCTTCTATTTTGGGAGAGTATAAATGCGCCTAAGTCGCATTCCTGTAGGTATAAGGACTTACACTAATAAACTCTAGTTCAATGAACTGTAGTCGTAGTTTAGATATTTCTTGAACCTTATAATTAATCTTTTTCCTTAAAATTTGTTCTTAAAAGTATTTTCCCGGTCTTGAGTACTGAATTTCAGCAACATCACGCTTTCCTTCGGTAGATAATTAATTAAAACGTAACAAAAGCTTTGTAGTATATTAAAACAGAATCATTTACTTCAATTTATTAGGTTCTAAAAGATTCCTGAAATATTACGGCTCTCGGTGTTTTTTCTGAGAAATCCAAGTAATGAAGCTCATGATGAATTAATTAATATAGCTCGCTGACATAAAAACCATAAAACTTACTTAATTTTTACATTGTGAAAGTTATTTTTTACATGTTACTCTAATTACATCAACAATATCATCGTGTAAACATTTACTTGCACAATGTATGCATTGATTGCATGCTACCGCTTTACTTATATAAATTGGGCTTTAGTAATAGGGTTCCGTTATCAGCCTTTTGATGCGGCACCCTAAAAAATAACCTATCGTAGATAGAATTTCACAGAATCCGTTTCTACCATGTGTATACAAATTATTTATAAAAAAATAAGTACCTACCGTAAATGGAACTTGTACGTTACTGTTTCGAATATGGAAACGATACAAGCTACGAACAAAGGACACGCAAGCCATCTGCCGCGTTTAATTCCAAAAGCTTTTCACCCTCAAAATGATTATTTTTTCATGAAAACATTCATTCCTAAACCGTAAACGCTGAATAAATATTTGCGGCGTCTGAAGCGCTACTTGTGACGTCATTGCTGAATACACAGAACACGTACAGTTGTACATACAAGTATAATAATATACAAATTGTGCTGTAAGATTATTTTATATATATATCTGGAGTACATACTATCTTGAAAAATAATTGAATTTATTAACAACAGTATGTTTTGTCAATGATTATTATTGTAACGTGTTATATTAATCAAAATGCTGTGCCAAAAATATTTAAACATTATTTTTACTTAATATAAAGCGAAGTATTTTATATCAACAACTACTTAAAGTAATTAAATTTATAGAACAGCGTGTCAAAGCTTTATATTTTAATACATAACCTTATCATAAATTACACACTAGTTTAGACAGCTCCTAAATACAACCCTTCTTAACTATTCCCTAACCTATTACATATTAAAGTGTACCCGAATCTGTGTCGCGGTTTTGAAGATTAATCTTGAGCTTACCCGTAAATGCTGAGAGTTATCAAAGCGTTAAAAGTTAGGGTAACCGTTAAAAGTTGGGAAAACGTTTAAAGTTGGGTAAACGTTAAAATGTAGGGTAAATCTGCTAACTCGCTTACGATTGACGAACTTTTCAGGACTGCTTATTTTAATCGCGAAGAAAGACATATTTGTGTGAAATGTTTCGTGTTGTAAATTTTGTTGTATATGTTAATTTCACGAATAATTCTTTTAATCAATTCAGAAAACGTTAAGAAACGTTATAATTTTAAAATATTACGGTTCATTTATCTTAACTAACTATAATAATTTAAAGTTTTCCTATCCACGATGTCATCATTATCAAATTATAATAATCTTCTTCGTCGTGTCGATGGCTGAGTCTAATTTTATTTTGACTTGCTATCGTGGTGAAAGGATTAGCCAATTTGCTTATATGATTATATTACATATTATTTTTTGATAAGAAAAAAACCAAGTGAAACTAGATGCTATTAACATTTGACGAGATAGAATGCACAGTGTTCTACTGAATGGTCTCGCGTCTAGCCTTGCCGATACAAAGGACAATCAAGCTCACGTCACGATTACATTGAAACAAGGTTAGAAACTAGCCAACTATGATATTTTATGTCTTTTTATTGTGGCGGTATCCGCACATAGTAAATGACGGATGTCACACACGTGTGACATATGTCGACGAGTGCTGAATCGCGATAGCGAAATGTTCACAGCACGTGACTATATATACCACTTCCAATACGCTACCGTTGGACAGCTGTCCGCCAGGCAATACGACCGAGCCTGGTCGGAGGATTCTCCCTTTGTGGTGAAGGAACATCACACCCTGTTCCTCTACATTATAAAGGATATAATGCTGAGAATTCATATTTTTTTTAATAGCTTCCGTCCTCGGCTCCACCCACATGGTATGTACGTCTAATATATAACTAAACTATGTTTTATCTAGAGTCTTCACGTTACTGTTACCACATTCATTTTCATAATTTTTAGTCCATTTGATACAAGCAATCAAACTTTAACAAAGTTCAGAGTTTGTGTAATAGAGCATGTCGGATCAACCTATCACTTTCATTTTGTTTAAAATTAAATTAAGTATTAAAATGCTGAAAAGTCCTTTTTTTTGCAGTTTGCATAAACAAATTTCTAGTATTTTTGTTAACCCCCTCCAGCTTACTTCGCTTGTGTTAGGAGAAAGTTAACGTTCGTGGTGTAATTGCCAGGATTGGAACCCACGACCTGTCTCGATCGAAAGTCCGATGCCTTTGCATTTTCATTGCGCCACGGCCGCATAAATAATGTAAAAAGATTGTCATTGTCAAGTGCTCGGCACTACTATATTGACCACTGGCACACTGAATGCACTGGCCTCACAGACACAATGGGCAATCAAGTCCACATCAGAGTTGCATCGAATAGCGCATGGCAATTCTTTATTTCTTTCCAAATATATATTTTGCTCTGTGTCACGTGATGGTCTATTAATTGATCAGGGCAAAGTAGACAAATAAATTGATTCATTTAAGTAAAGGAATATAAATTTGACTATGAATATTTCTGAATTGATGTAACTGAGAATTTATCTGAAAAATAATTGAGGGTGTATTATTTATTCTTATTGAGTCGATATCGCGTAGGCATGAATCAATACACGCTGAAAGCAAACATTTATTTTACTGAATTGGTGGATCCAATTTATTCTGAACCGTTTTTAGCGAGATTTTGACTTTGTCGACAAATCTAGCTTTTCAGAAATTATATGGGGTATTTAGTTATCACATACCTTAACAAAAAAAAACAATTTCAGGTTTTATCCGCAGCGCTTCCGCAAACTAGCAAATGCATAAGAAATGATCAAATTACGAAAAATAGATCCAGCGATTGGCGCGTTAAAACAACTTATACCTACTTTCTAACTACCGCGAGGTCTTTGATTCGATTCCCGGGTCGGAAAAAAGGTATTTTTTCCATCAGAATTTTTTTAATAGCAGCATGGAGTTGATATTGTGCCCGGTAGATGGCGATAGGCTCACCTCATATCACACGGGACCTAAACATAACAGGTGAAATATGGATGGTATACACCAACCCACATTAAATAGATTACACAGATATTACGTTACATAGATATTATTCTCGGTAGATACCTATACCGTATGTTAAGTTCTTCGTCACTAAAATATGGTTGTTTACATCCGCTGGCGTGAGTGTTACACTTACCGTTTATGAAGTTTTATTTTTGTAACGCTTGTAAACATTAAAAACGAACAATTGGTTGGTTGTAAATGTAACAATTGTGCTTTAGTTTGATAATATTGGTTCCTCAAATTACCGTACACATAGCGCAGTAAAAATAAAGAAAAGCTAATATAATGAAGTTGCCATAACAAACCTGCAGACAATATCTTGCCAGCTCATCATAACTGTAGTTTATTAAGTTAGACAGCAGCTGTGAGCAACAACTTGTTTGACTCAGCGAAACTCTAGGCTCCTTGAAAAGCCCTCGCAAGCCCTTTGGAACTTGATGTTGCAATATTGATACTTGTTCACTTCTGAGTTTGGTTGTAATACATAGTTTGCAAACTTTATAGTATTTGGGATCTGCATTATAGTTTGAAAGAGGTAGAGGTTATCTTGTTATTAATTAACAATTTTACCCCGTAATTACGGAATTTGTTTTACTTTTTATCAATGTGATGGATAATAATGAGCTCTTGTAACAAGTTAGAGGCAATTACGTTGGCCGCCGCCAGAGGGCCGAAAGGAAATCAAATTGACTTAAAATAGAACTTTAATTAATTAGTTACAATTAAACTTAATGCCTACATCCTAAGATAGGTGACTAACGCTCGATGTTAGAAACGAAAGTGCACCAATCCGGTAAAAATGGTTGTATGGCGCGACGTCCACCGCTCGTATTGCTGACGCTGCGCCTCGGCTCATGTAGCTCCAAAGGTATGCCTGACGCATACGTAACAAGGCAGGCAATATTAACGCCCATCAGCTTAATCTATTGTCAAATAGAAGTACTACCATATCTTGTTCCGGCTTAGCGGGCAACGAAGGCATAATATAGCAAAGCATCTAAAATCTATTAGGCCTATCTTTCATTAATTGTAGTTGCCATTTATTATCAAGTGTGCCATATGTTCGTTCATACGTCATAAATGGGGGGGTGCATGAAAGGAGCCTCCCCGAGTGACGTACACAACGATTCTCTACGTCCGACGCACCCTGGGCAATTCGCTAGTTCTCCAAAGCAATTTGGCTAATCCTTTCACCACGATGGCAAGTCGAAATAAAATTTGACTCAGCCATCGACACGACAAAGAAGAAAGAAAGGAGACCAAAAAGAAAAAAAACTGTGTGGTATTATGAAGTCTCTATTACAAACCTACAAACAACACCTCGCTACCCTATCATAATTGTTTATGAACTCAACTGTGAGGACCAACTTGTTTGGGTCAGCGAAACTCGAGGCTCCTCGAAAAGCCCTCGCAAGCCCTTTGGAACTTGACGTAGCAATATTGATACTTGTTCACTTCTGAGTACAGTTAAGAGTTGTAGACTTATAATGTTTGGGTTCTGTTTTTATTGGGTTTAGTTGTTTGATTAGGCTGGAGACCACTGTGCCTTAAATAAATAAATAAAAAGCCGCGGTCGCACAGTCCACTGCGATGTCGCTTGACGATTTCGCAGTACGGCCATCGACAAAATCGCCAATACGTTGCAGCAAATAGTGCGGTCGCGGCGTTATATCTATTAAGTAAGATAAAGCTTATATCTTTTTTTAATTAGCAAAACTTGCCTTCGTGCCTTCACTACTGTCTATACATACCATAACTCAATCTGCGCATTTTCCTCGCATAACTTTTATATTTGGAGAAAAACAGGATAAATACTTTGTTATTTGTATGTTTGTGTTACAAAAACTGTCATAATATAGTCAATGTATATTCATAATTACATTATGTAATGAAAAGCAAACACTCTAAACGTAAAAAGGCATGTATGCAATAACATAATTAAGTCCCTACAACGTGAGACCGGTCAAAGCCCGGGTCCAAGCTTAAATATTTTTGTTACCATGTGCCGAGACTTTGAACGTCTACGCTATAACAATAAAACCTTTATTGCTTCGTCTGCAATAGTTCTAAGACAGAATGGAATGTTTGCAGCTGCAAATTGACACGTGTCACAACCGCGCACTGTAGACGCAGAATAGATTATGTGTATTGAACCCACAGTTTATTATTGATACTAAAATCTGCGTCGTTGGTAGTGTTAAGCACGTGCTGCCTCTCATTGAGATATCTCGTGTTATGTTAGGAGTTCAAAATTATCTGTATGTAATACGCGACCACAAATATCCAACTTTCCTAAAATCCTCGATGTATTAACAATTATGCTCATTTGCTGATCAAAATATATGCGACCAAACCACGTTTCCTACATTAATTTAACCACTTTGCCTCCATCAAACCAACTGACAGCTCTTTGTGAGCGGACTCCACAACAGTTATTAGGTAAGTTATGTTTTATAGTTATAATATTTTTAAATAGCAGCACGGAGTTGGAACTGTGCCCGGTTGATGGCGATAGTCTCACCTATCACATGGGACCTACACATAACGAGTGAAGTGTGAGTGTTATTTACTTCTGCTACTTCTGGGTTAAATAGGCGCGGTTTTATGTTATTGATTAAAATTAAACAACACATTACGGATTTAAATCAATTTGTGTCAGTTAAACGTGGTAAAAACAGAGAACATTGCATTTGTAACGATACATTTAGTTTCGAGGTCCAAAAATTTGATTGTAAATACCGCAAGCTTTTAGGCAGATTCGGATCTAACCATATGACGTCGCTCAAGTCAAAACCGTTGTGCCTCAGGCTACGACTAAACATTTCGTAGCAGGATGTAAGCGTAGCACATGTCTAGCTTGCTACGCAAAAAACTATGTGCGGAGGAACGATGTATTGTTCCTCCGACCAAGTACGGAAGTATTGCCAGGTGGACAGCTGTCAAGCTGTAGAACTTTTTAAAACGTATTTATGTATGACTTGTGTGTCATCTGTCGTACGTCATTTCTTGACGTCGTCAATCGCCAAATTATTAGAGGATCCATATTATTATTATTAGTAGTCTGCTCAGGAAGGTTTTGTTGTTCAAGTAGTAATGATAGAAAAATCGTATTAAGTTATTGGATCGAAGTTAAAGAAAGTGGGTTAGACGGAAAAATTAAGACCAAAAGTTGTAACGACACTTTTTGCTATAGTTGTAAGCCGTGCGGCGTCCGCGTGTTTATCTGTCTAGTGTCTCCCTCTCTCTCTCTCTCTCTCTCTCTCATAGAAAGCAAGCGAGTTATTTTCGTTTCGTCTTTCTATTTCGCATTGAACAGTGTGGTGTCGCGACGATTATTTTTGTTGAGTGTATACAGGTTGTTTGTACATAATAAATAATAAAAAATAATAACAATAATGAATCCTGACAGTGTTTCTGCACTAGTTCCAAATATTGCTGATGAAGTTAGGTAAGAACATGGTTACATCCGGATCCGGGTGCTCCTTGACACCTCTCAAGTTTTTTTTCACTAGCAAGATAATTCATTTAAAACAAGCAGTAAATGTGTGATTTATTCAATCGCATTTCACTAACGTGGTAACAACAGACACCATTTCCATTTGTAATGTTACCACATTTAGATTTGTGATCCGAGGCATTTACCGCAAGCTTTCACGCACATTCGGATGTAACCAAACGATATGACGCGTCGTAAGCGACGTTGCGTCAAAGACATTTGCCTCGGGCTACGACTAAACATATCGTAGCTAGGTATATTTAAAGCAAATACCTAGAAAACTAGCTATTACGAGTAGTAAATTGTAATAAATCACTTTATGAAAACAATTCTATATTTACTACCCGCCTTTTCTACCGGTTAATAACGTTAAAAACACAAAATCTGCTAAACTGTTCTAATATATTTTACTTTATATGTATGTATTTAATATATTTTTTACTAATATCCCATACATCTGTGATTTGATGTTTATTCATCTTATTCAATTGCGATTACAAGAGAAAACTTTTCATTTGTAACGATACCACATTTAGATCAAAGGCATTTATTTATTTTTTTCAGAATTCTTAAAAACTAAAATATACAAATATATAGCAATTCAAAAAAGTTTCCACTGTAAATTAAATTATAAGCACGCAAGTAAACTAATTACTAAATATACAATAATTATTTGGCGGAATCATCGGAATCATGTATCTCCCTTATATTAAAATATTTACAAGGAATTCAACTTCTTACCAAAAATAACACTATATAACATACAATCATACAATTAATAAAAAATAAAAAGTAAAATAACATTATGCGTCAAAAAACTCCTCCGCATCACTGTCCACAGCAGATACCGTGGCCAGGAGGCTGGCAGCATTGCCACGTTGAATGGTCATGCTTATGCGCTGGCTAACTTATACTTATATAATTATATTTACCTATAATTTAATAATTTTATTACTTATTTATTATAGTATTAGCATTGTAGTTTGGAGTAAGTTTTATTTAAAAATAAAACACATGGATCTGTGCGAGAAGATAATAAATAAAAAAATACTTATAGATATACAAACTGAAAATAGAAGTTAAAGTTGAATTAAAACACAAACAGCTTTTAATCTAGACACATTTAAAGAGAGTGTCAAAATTTACCGCAAGCATTCGGGCACATTCGGTTCTGACCGTACGACGCGAACGTCGTCGCTTCAAAGTCGTTCGTAGTCATAATGTCTCAGGCTACTACTGTACAATTCGTAGCAGGATGTAAGCGTTGCACAAGTCTAGTTTACTACAGTCACTTGATATCGATGTAAATATATTAATTGACGTTTGCTTGTGAGAAATACACCGTACAAAGGACAATTAGCGCAAGGACGTGAATTGAGACAATTCACGTCCTTGCGCTAAATATCCTGGTGATCTCGTGGTTAACGTATGTGCCTCGAGGCTCGGGCGTTCTGATTCCCGGGTCGGACAAAGTGTTATTTGTGAACTTGTAAAATTCTCAATTGCAGCACGGAGTTGGAATTGTGCCCGGTGGATGGCGATAGGCTCATTCCCTATCCTGTGGGACCTAAACATAACAGGTGAAGTGTGGGTGTTGTACACCTCTGCCACACCCTTCTGGATGATAAAGGCGTGATGTTATGTCATGGACCGTGTAATGGTTTCAATGGAGGATAAATGATCATGGGTTCAGGAGGGGTCAAATGTTATCATTCGACGGTCTTTGTACCAAAAACCTATTATAACATAACTTAATATAAAATAACTATTTGACTAAGATCACTGAAAATTGCCATTTAATAATAAAAAATATAGGAAACGAAATATATTCAAAAATAATTCATACAGTATTTTATAAACATGTAAAGGAAAAAATGCCCAGTCAACCACAAAATATGTGACCTACAAGAAATACGTTCCGCATCTATATGCGGAACGTATTTCTTGCTATAGCTGCCGCAGCGGAAAATCCCGTAATATCGAACTCAAAGCAAATCCACATTAAAGGCACCTATTGCGGTGCCAAACTTCAGCCAATGTGAAATGACGGGATTATATTTGAAGGCGTTCAGGTGTATAGTATACGTATTACGCGTATTATAACGTAATCCATTTGGCGAAGATATGATATTTATTATTCTGTTTGATTTTGCTGGTAATGAATGAGTTCTGTTCGGGGTACTGTTGGAATATGCGTAAAGATTCATAACGCATTAAAATTAGAGTTGTGAGTATACTATGAGGTTTTAAATTTTAAAAAAAACTTCTCTTAAATCTAATGCTTAGTTTATTTTAATGAAAATAAATATTCTAATATTATATATTTTATAAGAACTTTTGTGTATTTTTTGTACGCAAACAACTACGCCCAATTCTACTTAATTTATTTCCATCCTAAGGTTGCATGGCAAAAATCACTATTAGTGATAAGGCCGCCCATTGTACTGTAATCACTAGATATAAGATCTAATTGTAAACTCCAGGTATACAAAAAAAGTGTATAAAAATTAATAAAATTAAAGCTGTGGGTTAGTATAATTTTATGTCCTTTTTAACGATTAATAGAAAAATATCATCATTTATCTTTTTATATGCCTATATAAAAGCCTATACCTACATCAAAAATCCTAAACAATATCAGAGTCAAACAGCTGACACAATAGCCCTTCACCCTTATAACACCGGAAGCGATCAAGAGGGTTATTTCAGGAACACCTTTATCCACACCCCGCTTCTAATAAAAAGCCCACCCAACCCTCGAATACAGATTTCCTTCTGAACCCTGGTTTTCGATGAAGAACTAACTAAACCAGTTAACTTGAGGGAACTGTAAAATATTTTTATACGACACCTCAATTGTGATGGTGCTGAGAGATAGATATATTTTATGACAGATTGAACTACGAGATCATCTGATCTTATCAATTTTCTTCTTCGTCGTGTCGATGGCTGAGTCAAATTTAATTGGCCCAATAAGTGGTCCCTCTCATCGGCGTTCATGAGCGCCTTGGTCAAGGTTTTGACTTGCCATCGTAGTGAAAGGATTAGCCAATTCGCTTTGAAGAATTCGCAAACTGCTCAGGGTGCGCCGGACGTAGGGAATCGTTGTGTACGTCTCTCGGGGAGGCTCCTTCCATGCACCCCAATAGCGATGATCTTCACAATGACTCAATTTGTTGAATTTTAGTAAAGCCATTCAATAACTACATAACATAACATCAACCAACATTACCCAGAATGATATGGCAGAGGTGAACAATACACACATTTCACCAGTTATGTTAAGGTCCTAATGAATAGAGAGTGAGCCTAGCGCCATCCATCGGGCACAATTCCAACTCCGTGCTGCCATTGTGAATTTCCTGACAGAAAGTTCACTTTACCCGACACGGAAATCGAACCCGAGACCTCGGTGAGGGGCGCATACGCTAACCACTAGACCAATGAAGCATGTAATAAATTTATAAAGTAATACATAAATGTAGTCTACACTAATTTTATAAGAGAAAATATTAGTTTGTTTGTATCCAATAATCTCCGAATCTA
Organism: Hypena proboscidalis; assembly: GCA_905147285.1. Lineage (NCBI taxonomy): Eukaryota > Metazoa > Arthropoda > Insecta > Lepidoptera > Erebidae > Hypena > Hypena proboscidalis. The sequence goes on from LR990127.1 coordinate 2,586,970, forward strand.
TAGGACGAAACTTGTAATATTATAAAGCAAACTTTAGCTTTGCTATGCCTTTTTGTATTAACACTTGGGGCGTATACCCAGGGGGTGCAGGTTCGAGTCCTGCTGGGTTCTTAATTTTTCAACTTTAATATTATATGAAAGGACGGAACTTGATAAAAATCGGTGTGGAGATAGTTAGACGTACCACGCTGGCGGAGCTGAGGACGAAAGCTAATGTGGTATAAAGCGACCTTGAATTGTATTGTTACCTGCAATGTGAAAAAAATCTTTACTACTAATTAATCAAAGTGCAGAAAGAAGCATTCCAACCAATAACATTTTTATGTAAATTTTACTGAGGCAAAAAGGCTTAAACGAAGTCAAGTTATCTGTTACTTTAAAAAATGCGTTTTAATTATACTCATTATTTAAAGTTTGACGTCATTGCTAAATTCGAAAAACGTTTTCATTTGTATAAAACATTATTCTATTCCGTGACGATTGTATGAAGTTTCTTCATATTCTTTAACGTTAGAAGTACAACAATTATTTAGGTCCAATCTTAACCGACTTAATGTACTATGAAATTCAGGCAATGATAAATAGAAACACACGATCGTTAATATATTCTCTTTCATTTGTTAACACGTTGTCTACATCTCGTGATTCTCGAATACTAATAGTTATATTATTCTTTAGTCTAGTTAGTTAGGTTAATGCAAGAACAGCAGAACGTGTAAAAAAATGCCGAGTAATTTATAACGCCAAGTCGATACCAAATTCATGTACTAACAGTGCGTTCAATCTTGGTAGACATTTTTTTAAACGGCTCTTGCATTAGGAATAAACTCCTTTGGCGCGGAGTTGTTCACAAGCATACATTTCACACACACAGAGAATATCGGTAACGTACATCAGCCGGCTTAATTAATGGCTATCTGTAGTTATACGCGTGACTTAATCTTAAGCCGACAGCCCACGCGATGATAACCATAATGGGATACTGTATTGCTACGATATTGTGGTAAATCACCTCTGCGATAGTCTTGTGATCCTGGTAGCTGGAGTGACTTAATGAGGAGTTTGATTGATACTGCTTATTCGTATTGATAAAGGATTGTAACATAACATCAGAAAAAAAGACTTTCCTTAGATTATTTAACTACCACACTTTCTCTTTCCTATCTGTCCATCCTGGTTGCCTGGAAGAGATCACTTTAAGAGATATGGCCGCCCTTTGTATATTGTTTTTGTCTTTATTGTGTTGTCTTGTATTTTTTATGAAAATGTATGCAAAAAAAGATTTTTCTAATCTATTCTATTCTATCACGCCTATATTACTCAGAAGGGGGTGGCAGAGGTGTATGACACGATCATTTTACCTGTTATGTTTAAGTCCTATATAGTAAGGGGTGAGCTCATCGCCACCCACCGGGCACAATGCCAACTATGTGCTGCTATTGAAAAAATCCTGGCGGAATAATCCCATAAAACAATTTTGCTCGACCAGGGAATCAAACATTACCAGGGGAGAGGTAATAGAACATTACCAGGTGGAAAACAAAAACTCCCTATGGCTGAAAATGATCACTTTCAATCGCATATCATTAGTCTTACTTTTATTTTTATTTGTGAAGTTATTTATCGCATAAATAAAGATATTAAATAAACAAGAATCAAAATATCTTGTTAAAATTTTATTTGCTGTGAATTGCCTGAGTAATGTTCGAATACTTTGTTTCAGTAAACAGTTTATATGTGAAATGCGCTAACTCTTTAATATTGTGCAATTATTTATAAAAGTCAAACACAAGACCTGTTTGAACAGTAAAACACAATGAATATGAAACAAAGAACAAATAAAGGTAACAGTATCTTTACAAAGTCAGAGACTTTTAAATATTTTAATTTTTAATTACATTCGTACATTCAGGAGCGTAGTATTGAAATTCAGTGAGAATTCAAAGGTGACTGTGATGTGTTTGAATTATTAAAAATGTCATAGCTTTTACTATATAAATCTAAACTTTGAGCCTTTTATTGAAATGTTTCAAGCTTTTCAAATATTTTGACATCTATAGAAAGCGATACATCAGTATTGTATAAAATGTTAAATAGATTGCCATTCAGATTTTAAAAACTCTTTACGAATGAAGATAAAATATAAAGATAAATTTGGATTTTTTACATTAGATAGAACGCCGAAAGCAATCACACTATCCAATGGTGTATGATAAGGCCAAATACACACACAAGTACACCTAGTCTTAGAACAAATCTTTGCGAATTACACAAAGATTTGTTCCATGTGGTGATCGAACCCACAACACCAGTGCAGTGGTGAGCGGCGAGGCGACCGCTTACACCGCTACACCACACGTGCAGACAAGGAACAATCCTTGCCTGCACGTGTGGTGTAAGGCGCTGATGAAAATATTTTGACTCCTGAAATATATATTTTTTTTGCCTCCACAAACTTTTCCAGTCTTCTCTATCTATCTCTATATCACTTGAAGTAAAGTTGTTCTCTTTATCATAGTATATCTGTATTCACTGCGCTATATAGGTCACTGAAATATAATAGTTCTCGTATATAACATCTGCTGAACAACCTCAAAGAACTCACTAACGTTTATAAAACGTTTTAGCTCGAGGATAATTTAAAAATTCCCTCATTTTATCCAATCTCTTATAAGAGATTAGCTTGCCAACAAAAGCTTTAAGATTCTAGCGGAAAATACATAATGCCCTAATTGTGGTTCGAGAATAAAGGAAATTATTTCACTAAAATACAGGAAAAATGCAGCTGTATTTTTCTAGTTAAATATATATAACAATGTTAGATTTTTTTAATTTTGGCAATTAATACCGCCTCGATGGTCTAGTGGTTAGCGTATGCGTCTCTCACTTTAAGGTCTCGAGTTTTATTCCCGGGTCGGGCAAAGTGTTATTTGTGAACTTTCCGTCAGGCAATTCCCAATAGCAACACGGAGTTGGAATTGTGCCCGGTGCATAGCGATAGAGTAACCATCCATGGGACCTAAACATAACAGGTGAAGTATGGGTTTTGTACACTTTTGCCAGATTCTTCTAGGTAACATAGGCGTAATCTTATGTTCTGTTTGTTAATACCGCCGTCATTTGTATCTTTGATGAAGTGGTTGGTGCTTTTATAGTATTTATTTTCTTTTCAGAATATTTTGAGCGCCAACAATACGTTTCATAAAATTATATTTACAAATTGCAGTACATTTTGGTCTGGCATCTTGAGTTCATATACTCATTTATCAAGATGAGCAAATAAATTAACCGTTAAAGTACGTTTCTTATCAAAACGAAGCATAATGTAGGCACTAACCGTAATTTATATGGCTCATAATTGTGTACTCATTTTAGTAGGTCGCAATTCATAAAACAATGATTGGTAGCCAGGGCAATATATCTTCTGTTGATAAGAATATTTAGTAAACCATTAGGATTATTTTAAATATTGTTATTTGCATATCGTGAATACTGCCATGTTGTTTTGGTCATACAGGGTCTTCTTCTTCGTCGTGTCGATGGCTGAGTCAAATTTTATTTTGACTAGCCATCGTGGTGAAAGGATTACCCAATTCGTTTTGGAGAACTCGCGAATTGCCCAGGGTGCGCCGGACGTAGGAGATCGTTGTGTACGTCACTCGGGGAGGCTCCTTTCATGCACTCCATACAGGTACCCGGTAACACAGGGTGAATGTGAAAGAGTGACATAGTGTCACAGTTTCTAGACGTGATCAAATCTCGTTAAAAACTACGATAAAATAATTTGCACGTTTTTCGAACAAATTGAGCGGTTTTATTATTTACTAGCTTTTACCCGCGACTTCGTCCGCGTGGCGTTCGTTACATTAAGTAGTAGCGCCTTGACCCGCGTTAAACGTTACTGCCCCGTTTCCATGGAGTTCAGCGTAATATTAAATATCAAAAAGTTTTAATGGATAGTTAAACTATCAAACACAAAAAAAAATATTGAAATATAGTCATTCGTTTCTGAAATTAGCGGTAACAAACAAACAAATTGACTTTCTCCCGCGGTTTTGCCTGCGTGGTAGGTACATCAATAAAAAATAGCCTATGTTATGCGCCTTATAGTCAGTTACCTGCATTTAATTTTATTAAAATATTTAGAAGATTAGTTGATAAAAACAGACAGACATACGGACAAAAATTTTAAAATCTTTATTTTAGGCATATGCCTATGAAAAAAACATTGTTATCTTGACATTAAAAACAGACACTTGAATTTTATATTTATTTGTATTGATTTTCGTAAGAGTTTTTTTATCCGCTGTTAATGAACACTAACCTCGTCAAGAATTTGTGTTTGCAATAAAAATTGCGCCATGTTTCATGGATGGTATTTTTGTCAGGCGTCCTCCGCTGCCGGTGAAAAAGGAACATTCTACTCTCTACCCGCGAGTTTTGGCAGACTTATTTGCATAGATATTTGCCATTATTTTTCTGTCCATATTGATTAAGTCCTCTTTGTTGCGATTAACTTCAGCAAGTAAACAGTTTTGATATTAAGCTTTACCAAGCTCTGAACTCATTATTTAATAAACAAAAATAAATTTACTCCGAAACTGTAAGTAAGTTTTCCATTAGTTAATTACTGTCGCAAAGGCCCGGCGTATTTACGCCTTTGTGTAGGTCTGAATAGCTCACACATGTCATATTCAGAACACGTAGGTAAGCAAACTAATCTCAGATCTATTATTCTGTTGAATGAGGTTGTAGATTGTGTACAATGTGTAAGCTACGAGCATAAAGCAATTTGGTTTAATTGCTTAGGGCTACAAAGAACTAGCTACAGAATGACAGATTCATTGAATAATATAACTTCAAGATGTCCTGGAAATGAACTAATGAATTAATTTTCTTAAAAGCGGCATACAGTCTACAAATATATGTTTTTAAACTTTCACGATTTGAGAACAGAGAGCTTCACCAGTCGGCTCGTGACCAAGAACATTCGAAACGTCGAGCATAGGTATTTATTTACCTTTATAATATTTACGCGGTTTAGACCCGGTTGTCTAATTTTTGAAAAAAGTCTACAAATGTTCCCCCTTTATTATATCAGATGTGGGAGTTGTTGAAGAGTGGGTAGGTTTAGGTAAGCACAACCTTTGCCTCGACAACCCGTCCGTAGGGGTTACAGATTGTTAATAATGTTTCTAAAATAAAAGAATGTCCTCTTATTTTTCTTTTATGAATCTGATAAGCCATTGGATATGTATAATTCTCTTTCAATCGCTTTGATTGTAATCAAGCTGTACGACTGGACCAGGCATGATAGGCAATCTTCTGCCATTTCCTTTAAGAGAGTTTTGTAAGAAAGAAACCATGTTACTCGTCGATAAATAAAATAAAAAATTCAACAATAGCCATATTTAAGATAAAATTATTCGTTATTATTATGTTTTGTGTAATACATCAATAGGGTCATCATAGGCTTGTCCCAATCTGCGACACAAAACCCGGTACACCGCATGCTGCATTTAGTCCCCCCAGTCATGTTGATAAATCAACGCAGACACGACTAAATAAGCATGAAACAATGTATTCATCACGTTATCAAAATGCATTAGGACATGCTAGAAAGGCTATCTCCTACCATTTCCTTTGTTCATCGGAAACGCTAAAAAGGAGAAAAATGTTTCAGAACGATTACCGTCGCGAAAGGTCAGAGTTGTGTAAACAACGGTGCTAGCACTTTTGTCGCTTCACTTACTTTTTGTGCCAGTTTAAGTCTTCTATGACCATAAATAAATAATAGTTTAAAAAAACTAAAAAACACGCCTTTAAAGTACTTCTAACTAAAAACTTTTTTAAACTATAATTTTTTTTCTACTTTTTAGTTTGGTTTATTTATAAGAGCGTTTTTTTTATTTATTTTTTTATTTTTTCTTTTTTATTTATTTTTTTATTTTTTTAATTTTTATTTTCGAGTTATTGCATTGTCATCGATCTTTGACAGGTGTGCAAAATTTGAATGAAATCTGCCCGTTTAAAGTGGGTCAAAATCGAGTCCAAAAGAGTCGGTTACATACATACATACATACATACATACAGGGGAAGCTAATATAAGCGTGTTAAAAAGACGCACATTTTTCCTTCTCTGATTATTTGTAGTGTTACGTCATTTAATTTATTGTTTGTATGTAAACTACAATGGTATAATTTTAGGCGGTACATTAGGCATTATGTTTTGAGTACAGTACACGTGTATATTTCATAAATTCAATGTATATAAAAATATTTTATGAAATCAATAAAGTTCCTACATTTTGTTTCATTCACAACAGCTCATTAAGAGGAAACAATTGCTTGGCTGTTTTTTATATAATAGTAATATAATTTTAACTCAATTATTATTAAGTTTGTATCGATTTTTTATTGACAAATCATATCTCAAACACTAAAATGCATGGTTGTTGGTTCCCATTTTTTCAATATTATTATAATTAACTCGTATATAAAATCTCAAAACGTAAGTATGAAAACACGGCGCTCGAGGGTCTACCCTTAAATATGAACCGAAGTCGCAGTTTCAATAATAAGTGACCGCAAAACGTTTTATTTTACTTGAATATTATAATAATATTGAGCCCTAACCACCGGGAGTTTGGTCTCTATACCCGATGCTGGTTATCAACTATTCTGTATAAAAATGGAAAATATATTTGGTAAGTCCAAAGTTAAATAAAGGAAATAATAATCATAATTTGGATTTTTTAACACAATATCCAATGGTCCAATAACAAGGCCACATACACAAATTCACTCACAAGCACACCCAGACTCAGAACAAATCTTTGCGGATCACACAAAGATTTGTCCCATGTGGGCATCGAACCCAAAACACCAGTACAGTGTAGAGTAACTTATGTTATATTTACACTGATATTCTACACACATTTACAATACACCAGAACAATCAGAAATAAATAAAACAACTTCATCCCTGACAACGCAATTAGTGATTCCCAATGACTTATGAGTGTGGTCAAGAGGTCAGACATAAGGAACGAGAGAAAATAAATATATATCAGAGCCGAATGGTTAATTGAAGGCATTCAGAAAGTTGTGAGAACTTTTGCTTCTATGTGTTGCTTGACGACTCTAGCATTTACTTATAAGTTATTGAAACAATTGATGCCATCAGTCCTAATTAATTTAGAGCAAAGGCAAACAAGTGTGAGACAAAGTTGTTTTTCCCGGCGTATTGTGATTTAAAAAAGAAAGAAAGAAAGAAAGAAACGTTTATTTTGGCAAATCTTAAGCTTAGTATAACTTCTAAAACTACTTATAATAAAAATAAAATTGATGTGCCAAAAAAGGTACACACCTCAGCATACTACTGCAGCACATCAGCACTACAGCGCTGGTATTTTGGTGCGCCCTGATTGCGAGTAAGGTAGTGCGACGACAAATTCCACAGAAAATACAATATAATTATAAGTAATAGAAAAAAAAAAGCACAATATAACTTCAATATACCCGGAAGGGTGTAGCAGAGGTGTATTTACCCACATTTCAATTGTTATGTTTTGGTTCTATGTTAAAGTGGATGAGCCTATCGGTATCCACTGGGCATAAATCCAACTCCGTGCTGCTTTTATGAATTTTCTGAACGACAAATCTCAAATAACACTGTTGCGAACCTGAGACCAACGCGGCAGTTGCGTTACGGTGAGTTTAAATTAACGAAATAACGGTGTATGCCTTTCTTCTAAGTGTATTTGTTTTGGTAAAATACTATACAACACAACGTAAAAGGTATATTTAAAGACCATCGTCAGCTTTAATTATACTATTTCATAACCTGACCGAATATAAAGGTGACACAAGTCACACTTCACGCTTCACGGTAGACATTCCACTAATACGCACTAAGCGTTTCGCCTCTACATTTCTTATGCGAACTTCCAAAGAATGGAACGCCGTGCCCGAGTCTGTGTTTCCGCATGAGTACAATCTGGATTTCTTCAAAGTAAGAGTTAATAGGTATCTCATAGGTAAGCGTGCTCCACCGTAGACCGCATCATCACTTACCATCAGGTGAGATCGTGGTCAAACGCGTGCCTATCCACCATAAAAAAAACGCTTGCAAAAATAACACAGCTGTCATTTTCATTTTAGAGTGTTATATGCTTATCCGCCTGCCAATAATGTTTTTCCAACACCTGCGAAATTGGGGCTTAATCTTTCTCATCCTATTTTCTTTTCTAGAAACTTCGTAGCCAATAACTGGCTACTAGCAGCAAAAGCAAAAATAAGTTTTTGCCACACAAAAGGTCGATCGTAACTATAAAGATTATAAAGGGTTGATGCCTCACTATAATGTAATTCTCAGCACTAAGAACACGACACATTAGCTTTTACAACTGAATCCCGGCCTTGATGGCGCTTTTGCACATTTCGTTTGAGTTTTATGCTAGAAAATCGCTTTTATTTAGGTCCTTCAAGAACATTATTACAAAAAGACTTGCAAATTGCTTGATATATACTTACTTTTCATAAAAAATGGCTAAGCAATAATCTGATAGAAGAATAATATCACAGAATAAAGATATACTAGTATTCTGACTCAATCCATTGCCTTGAAATAACAAAAGACAATCTCGAGATACACGATACCCACTTACTGTATTTTAATTTCAAGTACCTGACTTAAGCTTCGGTCATTCTTTTTTTAAATTAATTCTTCACAGCGGTACCTCGTTAAGTAAACTATCATTACCTAACTAGTAGTAACTGCAAAGTAAAAAGCCAACACATATTGGTGTAATATACAAAAAACCAAATTCACTACAAACATTTTGTTAAATGTCAATAAATCATCCGACAACCAATATAACGGTTCAGTGAACACAACACCAACCAAAGGTTATTTGATATTTGATATTTGTCCGTTTGACAAGTCCAAATTGAATCATACCCGTCACACGTGCAATCGGGTCAAAACTATAAACCCCGATATTTATCTAAGAACTAACTGTTGCCCGCGACTTCATCTGCGTGAAAATTGTTCTATAACCACTGTTTTATAATGTTGATTTGGTTGCTATAACTTACACATAGAATTATTGTCAAAAAACAAACAAATATTGTATGAATTATTTGAAAAGATGGTGCACATGAGTTTCTCACCAGCTCTTCTCATGATGCAATACCCATCGGAGCTGGTACTTGGATTGATTTTAATTCAATTCTCTAAGTTCAATCTAAGCTCCGGTGTCAAATCATTTTATTACAATAAGTATTATAATTTAGTTAGCTAAGTTTTATTTTAATTTTATATTTTTTCTGTTTTGATGTTTGTTTTGACGTGTTCAAGCGCCCCATGGAAATAAATGATTTGATTTGATTTGATTTGATTTGACTCACCTTACTACGGTGTTCCCGTGGCATTTTTCCCTTTTTTCCGCAACATATTTCATTGCCGCTTTTATAGCTTTCTCAACAATTGGCTTTGAAACAAAACAAGAAAATTTCTGAGATTATCGTTTTCAACCAAACAAACAAACTTTTCAGCTTTATAATTCATATAAGTATAGATAAACTGGAACACACACATCCCTAAAAGAAATAGAACTGCTTTATCAAATCCCGCACTCAAGGACTTGTGGAATGAGGTCGAATTGTGACCGCGACCAGAGCGTTAACCTTAGCCCACCCTGCTACTAAAAGCTAGGGTACGCATAGATTACGTAACTAGTAATAAGATGTTCTGAATTTTGGGAAAAAATAGTAATAAACAGTACGGCGGGTATAATATATTAACAACATATTTTTCACATATAAGAACACCTATCCGCATTGATCCCTCGTCCACATAAAACAGAGTTTATCCAGGCGATTCGTCCGATTCAGTTCGCACTAAAGTTTGCGAGCTTTGCTTGTTTTACAAACAACGAATTCTGAAATTCAATTCGTTCGACGCGTTTGATATACGCGGGACAATTCGGGCAAATCTACATACAACTCCGTTTGCTAGTTGGTTACATTAGTATAGTGTTAACAGCCCCTATCAACTTTTATTAATTTTTTAGGGTCAAGTGGATCAAATTCTTCTCCCCTCGAATATTTCAAAAGCTCTCGTAAATTTGGCGGCTTTCATTTTGATGAAGAAATCCGGACAGTTTTATTAGGAAAAGTTTCGGTTAAAGGACTTCTTTTTAAAAGAGGTCACTGGTATTCGAATGAGAAAACAATTAAAATACTCTTAGATGAGGTTTTTCAGCGCTTCCTTAAAGATTTGCATTAAGGCTTCAAATCAACTAGTAAGTCCAAACATAATATTATGAAACAGCATGACAAAGCACAATCATATTTATGAAGTAATTGAAGGTAGTGTTCCACACAAAGAGATACATCTTGTAGATGGACTGTGTGACAGCTGTCAACACACAGAAGACTCTGTGATGACAGCAGCTGTCCAACAGTTGATTTACGCAGCTGTCCTTCAATTGTAGTGTAAATGCGGTTTGCATAATTCAGGCCTGGGTACTGGATGATTGTTATAATTATCTCTATATCACCGTTAATTTTATGAGACGACCTTTTTAGCACTGTTAAATCCATCTTTTATTTTTAGTAGAGATCTTTCGACTAGTCGGCAACTTTTACGACTGCCAAATGGCCAATTACGCTGGCTTGTCGGCGTTACTATAAATGCTAGTAATTTTGTATAAGATGTGCCTCTTTGAAATATACTGTATGTGATGGGGCAACGAACGATACACATTTTTACGGTTTTAAAAGAATTTAAATCAAATTCAAAACAATGATCGGCCTCGCCTCGCCTAGAATTAAGAAACTTCTTTTGGTTTAATTATGAATATTAATGCATCATGCAAGCAATCCATATAAACGTACAGGCTACAGTATTATTTTCTAACCACAACTAATTTATCGAATTAATTTAAAAGTATAAATAAAAACACGGAACTGAATATCTGTTTTTAATTTGTATCTAAAAAAAACATATTTCACATTAGGAAATAATGCGATATCTAGCTCCTTGATGCTTTGAATATAACAATACAAATACAAAACATCAGCTACAGTGCATTTGCTAAGTAGTTTCTTTAGAATCACAATGTTATACGCAACCTGCGCAAAATATACAGAAAAATCTTATAAAAATACGTATCTGGTGGTTGGCTTCGGGCATATTATTTTTACCCAACAATGTTGCTTTTCCCTCTGTAGAAAATACAATGAGCAAAATATCGTAAATATCGCCACACGATACAGCTACGTTTGAATGAAGAGAAAAGGAGAGAATTTTCAATCACTTGAATTCTAGCCGCAATGGAAGAAAGTAAATCTGAATTACTAAGTCGAAGACTATTGAAGACTATGAATTGTTAGAATACAAAAGCCACACTCATATTAAAAATATGATTATTTGATGAAAAATATAATATAAATAGGAATGCAGCTCTAAGAAATGAACTCGGAGATTACTTTATTTCTTTAAAAGAAAATAACAAATTCCATGGATATATAAAAACGAAACGGAAAAAGTGTTGTGTACAAAGTTTCGATTAACTGTCGGAATTTCATTTCTTCGCCGAGAAAAGAGCTATTCAACTCGACAGCACGTTTACAACTCTTCGGGGAGTAAATAAAAAGCTCGCTTTCATTCCGGCAATACTGATTATCCAACTAGGACGTTGCTTCGAGTGACACGTTGATACACAGAAGGCTACACTCCAAGCTATACATATCCAGTTTAAGTTGATCTCGCGTTGTATAGACTTTCCGTGCTATGTGAGACCAGCTTATACTGGATTTGTATAGGTTCATCGGTAGCCGTGTGAGCACCTTGCAGTCACCGTAATAGTGATCTTCACTACATAGTATAAAACAAAGTCGCCTTTTCTGTCCCTATGTGCGCTTAAATCTTTAAAACTACGCAACGGATTTTGATGCGGTTTTTTCCAATAGATAGAGTGATTCAAGAGGAAGGTTTTTATGTATAATACATGCATAGAAAGGGGGAATTGTTTTACTCCAACGGGCCACGGGCAGTAATGAATAAATCAAACTACTGGATCGATTTTAATAATTTTTTCAGTGAGTGACATAAGCTATATATTATATACCCGTGCGAATCCGGAGCGGGCCGCTGTGTTTTTATATACAACGTTCACAGTTTCTCTGTTGTGTATTTAGTATCAGCATTGTACCCGTGCGAAGCCGGGGCGGGTCGCTAGTTAGAAATAAATGAGAGCAAGCATTTGATAAACATAACATAACATAACTGTCTGCACGTGTGGTCGTGCTAGTGGTTTAAGCGGTCGCCTCGCCGCTCTCCACTGCACTAGTGTTGTGGGTTTGATCCCCACATGGGACACATCTTTGTGTGGTTCGCAAAGATTAGTTCTGAGACTGGTTGTGCTTTGTGTGTGTGAAATGTATGATTGTGAACATCCCGCGACGCAGGAGTTATTCCTAGTGCGGACGTCGTTTTTAAAAAGAAAAAGAAAAAAAGAACACTTATTTTATGCATATGGGTATCCCATAGCTATATAATACCCACATTTCACCCGTTAGATTTAATTCTCGTGTAATAGGGGGTGAGCATAACGTCCTTTAGCGGGCACAGCACCAGACTTGGCATATATTTTCGTCTAAGATCCACTTAAGCATAATATCACGCTGTTTTACTGCTGTACTTATAGAATACAATAAATAATGCCACATACCGCTATTTATAAGAACCTTTACTTATCGAATACTCATCAATCTATTAAACTATTATTCTATTAGTAAAATGGCCACTCTCAGTCATTAGTTCATTACATAATGACTTCCTTAGCTCGAGTACAGCTATTTGCTTATAGCCTGAAGTGCAGCTTATTTGCTTAACTTGAGCCAGTTGACATTCACGAGCTAACTTGATAAATGACCCGCCTGATGTCACCACATACGATACATTCATTAGGGCTGTTTCATACAGCCATTCGTTTAAATGTTGGTGAGTAAAATGTAAAACTAACAATCGCAGAAATGAACTTCTAATTGATAATTTTTAAAGCATTTAGCTATGCTTAGCAAATTATACTAAGTAACAGTTGAAAAAGATATGGGACCAGCAGGATTTGAACCTGCGACCTTACTGCACACCGGGTAGCCGCTTTAGCCATCCAGCTACGGTTGCCTCTTACCAGAACCCTAAGTTTCTCAACTGTATGATACGTCATTTCGTGACGTCACGTTCATCCATTTGTTCCTATCTTAAGTAGGATACAAACCAACATGGCGTAGCTGGATGGCTAAAGCGGCTGCCCGGTGTGCAGTAAGATCGCAGGTTCAAATCCTGCCGGTCCCATATCTTTTTCAACTGTTTCTTAGTACACAGAAATGAAGATGACAAGCGACGTTTAAATTGGCAAAAACATGTCATAATAATGGTACGACAGAGATCGTACCATTATGAACAGAGGCTCATAATAGGCACTGAGTGGGCTACCTGTTCTTCTACGAATTTGTATTACAGCGAGAATAAACACATATTGAAACATTAATCTCAACAGCTGCAGCAATTCCATGACTGTTATTTGCGTGTATTGCCGCGATAATTGAACTGCGATGAATGCACACATTCATCATACAAATGCGTTGCATTTGGTACGTTGAGATATGGGCAGTGTAAAATACATAATTGAAACCAATCAGATCGTCTCAGATTTTATCTATGACTTAACCCGTGTTGAACATAATTTCTGTTCCAGAATATAGCGCGAGTTTCTACAAATAGGACCATAACCTAAGTATTTAGAATACACTTGTAAATGTACGACTGAAACCTTAAAGATTTCAATTTTATATTATGTACCATCTTGAGTATAATCATTGTCCTTCTGGTAAATTTCAAGTCTGAAGAACTCTGCGCAAAGATTAAGCTGAGTAATGGCGCGAGATAACAGCCACCCCTAGTATCGCAGATTAAAAATCCTTTTTAAACCACCTTTATATTAAGAAGATTTTAATAATGATTTAAAAGTACGGTATAGCATTATTTTTGTAGATGGTTAGAATGAATAGCTCTCTCACTCGCTTTATACTGCGAGTGAGTAGATAAGACAGCGCATTTTACTGTTCATTCCAACAGGTAAAATATATATTATTATAGTTACTGTTTTATGATGAAAGATATAGGTCCGAAAAATGGTGGATAACTTCATTTATCTCTGACTTTTCCTCGACATTCCTTTTACATATATTATATAAAATTTTGTTGTTATTTAATATTGAGAGGAATTAAAGGCACAAGAATAAAAATATTATAGCTTAAGTAAGATGTCTTAAACGTTATTGGCCGTGGCGTAATGGATACAGTCTTACGATCGGGTCGTGGCCATTACTGCGTGCACTTCCTCCTAACACAATCGCATTAAGCTTAGCTGGACGGGGTTAACAAGAATACTAGAAATTGGTGTTTGCAAATTTCTAGTAAACGAAAAAAAAACTAAAACGTAGACAACATAATTCAGAGCCAAGAGCTGAAAAGTGACCAGCACGGACTTATACAATCAATCTTGTTCTCAACAAATGGTCCTTGTGTAATGCTGTTGAACATAAATAATTGCGTCTACGAACTGTCGTCTGATAGCTATTACATTTTCAACATGTTTTTAATGGCTTGGAAACCTCGTATTGGTTTGAATAGTTATATCTATCTTCAATGTTAAATGATCTTATCTCTAAAAAAAATGTTTTAATAACACCATTTTTTAATGCCATCTTTGGTATTTACCATCATTGATTATGCTATTCCGCTGGTTTATATATTATATAATATTATCAAAAATAATTACCCTTATTGCACATTTCAAATTTAAGAGTATATTTATAGCCACTAGCACTACTAGCATCCATCCAAGCATTCACCCGCTTAGTACATCGATTTAAAGTAGTCTATGTTTTTTATGACGTCTTGAAATATCTTTATACGATTTTTATCACTATCGGCCAGTACTTATGTAGCCTATTCCGTACAAATAAACAAAATAATTATATTTTAATATAGAGGATATAATAAATAATAATGTACATATTTAAAGAGGATCACATTCGTGTCATTGATCATTAAATCTTCTAAGAATCGCTTTGATTCTATCAATACGAGCTACATGTTGAACTTCTTTCAAAAAATAGACAACGGGTCTAAAACGCGCTATTATTATAAAGGTAAATAAATACCTTTATAATAATTTAGTGATTTAGACCAGTTGTCTAATTTCTGAAAAATGTTCTCAAATCGCGAAGATTTAAAAACATATATTACATGTTGAACTATTATATGTTGCTATTTGAAATATATTTAGAGCATGGGATATTAAACACAGCTGTTATTATTGTCGCTCTAACGGTAAGGGATTTAATACGAATAGCAATACAATCACCCATTTCAGGAACCGATTAAATGCTCAATTTTATTTGCTCTGAGTGATTTGCGTATTTTGGCGCAATTTCACAGATGTTAGATAAACCTTATTGGCAGAAAAAGCATATAGTACACATAGATGAAAGTGACAGCTGTGTTTTTTTAAGTGTAACTTGTGTCACTTTTAAATTCTGTAAGGTTTTATTTTATGGGTTGGCTGAGATCCATCCGGAACCTCTGAAACCAGCCTTTAATGTTGATATTTTATCTCCATTCTTAATTATTCTTTAGTTTTGTGTAGTTGTCGTGTTTTCACAAAATAAGCAAATTAATTAAATCAGCGCTGTAGCTAAAACTATTATTAAACTGACTTCAAAAACTTGGATCTTTTAAAGTACTCTATTCATAAAATATTTATTCCTTATAAGTGTAGCGTGGAAACTTAATCGAATGTAAATCTTTATTAAATTAATATAATATTGCAAATCAATACAATGAACAGTCCTAAATTCAATAATTTGATCGTTATATTAACGTATTAATAACGAACAAAATCCAACTGCTCACGTATATTATAAACTACGGCTCAGCTAATTAGTTCAAAACAAACTTCAGTGTGGAAATAAAGAACTTATTTTGTTACAGTTTCAAACAATTAACTGTGTTTGTTAGTATTTGTATTGTATACCAAAAATACCAACATACGAATTGCTGTATAAAGGTTTTAGATTGGAATAAATACTTTTCACAATGGAATAGTAAAATTTAACTGTTTTTACATAAAACACAAACATTTAGCATAAACACAACACCTCAAAATCATGTACTGAATCACTGGTAAGCGGCTCCGTCACGTTTTTATTTACACCCTGTATATTCTAAAAAAACTTTGGGCCAAAACTACATCATAATGGGTCCCGAACAAAAAAGAAACGACAACGTGGCAGACCCAGAAGAAGATGGCGGGATGAATTGGATTCCTACCAAAATGACTGGGCACTATAAACCGTAGACAGAGACAAAAAAAGGGTGGGCAGGCCTTTGCTCTGCAGTGGGACACTATAGACTCATTATAAAAATAATAAATAATAATATTCTAAAAACACACGGATAAAACGTAAAAATACTTTTATTTACGAACGGAAAAATATCCAACTTTGGTAAGCTTTTCACTCAAAGCTCACGGTAAAAAGAATATTTAAATGAGCTGTGTGTGTTTAGGCGGCGAGATTACAAAAAAAAAATATGTCTAAATTAAAGCTACAATGAGTAATAGAATTCTTTTTTTTAACGGAATTTGAATGAAAGCATTTTTAGCGCAATTTTTAACACCGTGTTTTGCAAGATCTTTGCTACAATTCGAAAGTTGAAAATTCATATATTTTTTTATAAATTAATGAGTAATCTGTAAATATTTTTATCTTTTTTCATTTGAATGGAGTTTTAGGGAACAGTAGGTATAATTTTGTACAAAATACTCTTTACAGATTGTTCTCTACAGTGATTTTAGGATTAACTTTAAAATTGATTGTTTGGGTATATAATATAGGCTTATTTATTTCTACAAAGTGTCTTAAGACATCTATTTTGAGAAATTTTTGTCATTCCAAATGTTTTTGTACTAAAAGTTGTAATATTGTTTAGTAGTATTTTTGGTATTAGTAAATTTTTCCAAGAGAAAACTATTTTCTTATAATTATGTGACTAAGAAGAACCTGTACTAGAAGTACTCTTTATAGCTTTCCTATCAGTTTGACTACAACTTTAATTACTATTTTAGTCACATAACATACAAACCTTCAATATTAACAAAGAATAAGTAGATACATAACAGTATTGTTAATTTTAAGCATTATTTTATATATACTTTTTGCTTGTCGAATTTGTGCCATATCTATGAAAAGCTAGCCTTTCTTTTATGTAACAATACGCTGCTCAGAAACTTTTATAAGAGTTACTCAACCCTGCTACTGCTTTTTTCTCGCTCAAGAACCATTTTTCTATTGTCGAAGAACAAAGCCGAACATAGTTGTCATCAACATTTAATTTTGTAAAATTTAAGGTCATCTACTTGAGCCCCGGCTAAGTGCCGTTTATTGTCGAATGTTCTTCTGGTTTTTAACTTGAACTTACAGCATTACTTTGTGAATGTGTTTTCCAATTAAATTCGCAAGACACTAGTGGTATAGATTTTGTTTGCGAACTCAAGGGATGATGTACGACCGTCTCACCTAACCTGCTGTTTACTTCTCATCAGATAGTTTTATGATGCCAGTTGCTACATACGTTCAGTACACACCTGGGCTTTATTAGGGTGCCATAGTATAGCAAGGAACCCTTATAGTTTTGCCATGTCTATATGTCCGTCTGTCCGAGGCATAGCGTCAAAACTGTGCAAAAGGTAAACCACTACCTCAAAAAATCTAAAGAAAAATCATGGTGGTAGTATATGTAATGAAGTGTTAGTTCAAGAGCAATAGGTTTCCAAAGTGTAAAATGCAGTTATTTAGTATATTTTGTACAAAATACAAAACAACCGGTGATCCCTTCAATACAGACTACCTTACATATAAATAAAGATATTTGATCCATTTTCCGGGTCACCGCGCTGTGATCAGAGGTCGAATGTACTAGCACCCGATCTTTACAGCGTTAGGGTGGAATTGACCCATAAATGATAGTGTCCAATTCTGATTAATTTTAGGGTCGGTGTGTAAAAGTTAAGTCGGTGTGCAAAAAAATATACGGAGCACCATTATCGCAATCGTAATACGAAGCAATCAATATCATTATTGAGTGTAGTTCTTCTTCTTCTTTCTCATACATAACATAACAGCTTCCCAATATTTCCCAGACGGTTGTGGCAGAGGTATACAACACCCACATTTCACCTGTTATGTTTTAAGTCCCATGAAATAGTGGATAAGTATCCTATGGGACCTAAAACCATTTCCTGACGGAAAGTTCACAAATAACACTTTACCCGACCCGGAAATCAAACCCGAAACCTCGTGGTAAGAGGCGCATACACTAACTAAGTACTAGACCATCGAAGCAGCCTTCTTCTTTCTCCTCGCGTCGTATTACTCATGCTGAGGATCATTTGAACCACTTGTAGCACTTTGTCTCTGACGGTGCTTCTCCATCCACTTTTTATATTGATTCTCTGTGTGCACTGAAGGTTTGTGTGGAGATCAAAGCAGATTAGATCAGACCATGGGGTAAGGTTCCCGCTATTAGCCATCGGCTTGGCCAGTAAAAGTTGCTTGAGGTTGTACTAAGGAGTGTAGTTACTTTTTACTATATTTGTGCATGCATGGGTGCATGAAAGGAGCCTCCCCGAGTGACGTACACAACGATTCCCTACGTCCGGCGCACCCTGGGCAATCTGCGAGTTTACCTAAGCGAATTGGCTAATCCTTTCACCACGATGGCAAGTCAAAATAAAGCTTGACTCAGCCATCGACACGACGAAGAAGAGAGAAGACTATATTTGAGTATAGATGTAAGTTCATTTGTCAGATTCAAAGTTCATAGTTAAAAGTTTTAATGTAATTTGTTAACCGCTTAAAGTATTAAACGTGTTTTAATTACAATTATTTTAAAGCATCCTTTTCAGTATGAGGAGCATAATATATTGTGTAAAAGTCTCACGTCACAGCCCGCATCAATCGTTGATCAAACAGCCTCCTTTGTCAAGCCTGTTTGTGAAGGGTCTTTACGCAGAGCATTGTCGGGAAAGCTTAAGTTTGCGGACAGTGATTAAGCAAATATATATACTAATATAATAAGGCATAAGAGTTTAATAAATAAATAAATATTTCACAACATACAGACAACGCCATCTAGTTCCAAACTAAGCAGAGCTTGTACTTTGGATACCAGAATAACTGATATTTTCTTTTGTTATTTCTTTTGTAAATAGGGGGTTCGGGTTCGATTCCCACTTAAGATTTGTCTTAAGTGGGAATCGAAACGACCTCGGCGTCGCAGGCAGGTACATAACCCACTCCGCCATCCGGTCGTCTTTTGTTTGTTTGCTTGAACGCGCTGAAAAACTACTGGTCCGATTTAAAAAAATCTTTCACGGTTAGATAGCCCATGTATCAAGGAAGGCTATATATCATTATGCTAAGACCAATAGTAGCGGAGAACAAAGGCAGAATGTTTCAAAATCGGGGCATTTTCTCCTATATCTGGCTTCCGCTGTGTACGGTGTGTAAACGGTTAAAGTTTTGCAAAAATCATGTATGACAGAATTGTTTCCCATAAAAAGTCTTAACAAAAAGTTCACGACAGCATATGTCTAACTTTAAGGTAAGTCACTATAACCTTTTTTATGCTAACTAAATTTGTTCTAAAATAATACATTATTTGCAAAGGTGTTTTTATAAACATGATATTAATCCTTATCCACATAAATACGTTATTTATTACAAGTATTTAATTTTTACAAAATTGTCCTTGACATCATTCGATTTAAATTAATTTCTTAAGAGAAATCGCAGTTTTAAAATAACATTAAATTTACAAGTCGAGGGTTAAAGATAGCGTTAACACAAAGTAACAATTCCACGCGTATGAAATCGCGGGCGTAAGCTAGTCTTATGATATAATTGATATTGTGGAAAGAAGTCTTACTGGAGCTCGTGGCAGGTCAAGGCCGATCGATCGTGCTGGTGAAGCAATGCTTACCGCGGTCGGCCGTTGGATGGGTAACCATCTTAACATAACGAGTTTTCTTCAGACCTATAAGAGCACGTTAAGCCGCCAGTCTCGGTTGCGGTTCGGTGGTAGATGCGACAAAAATTCTAGATGTAGGAAATGTTTATAACATCGCTTAAAAATAAAATAAAACTAAATGCCCGTACATCGCATCCACACTGTATAATAATCAAGCTAAATAACTTTTACACATTTTAGCATAATTTATTACTATAACTTTTCGGAATAAAACAAAAGTTGGTGGAATATTTATATCAACTTTATAATTAAAAAGTTTAACATGCATGTTTTCAGTATTTTGATAAGCTTTATTTTAGTTTTGGGGTAATTATTTTGTTAACTTTTACTATTTTAGCTTAGATGATATAATATTAAAAATTATTAAAATATACCTAACCTATAATTTTTTAATTAATTCTTCTGATAAACGGAATGCATACTATGCTCATAATTGTTTATAAAACACTTAAATCTACAAAATATTTATTAACGTTTACAGAAACTACCAAAATGTATAAAATTCCAAAAACCAAAATTCACCAAAAACAAGAAATAAACAAAATAAATCATAAATTGAGTGAAGAATTACTTGGCCTTTGTAGCAATAATGTTTTTTGGCGCAACATGAAATATATTAACGCAAGTGTGTTTTCTGAAAATTTCCTTATGAAATAATTCAAACGTACTAAAAACCTTACAGCAGGTTTTGCAGCGCTGCAAAAGGTCCTTACTATGTAACGAGGGTTCAGAGCAATTCTTTACGCAGTCTTGACCCGGAGCAGGTCACGTACTTACATCTTGCAAAGCTTTGAAACCGCCTTAACTTTAAATTCTTTTGCCAAAACAACATGTGTATAAGCAATATATTTGCACCTTTTGTAACATTTAGGAGTAAAGTACGTATATACGGTTCTACTAGAAAAATGCAAAAGATTCGCTCCGCCGAGACAGTGAATGAAAAAAATATTTCTAAAAGATAAATATTGTTTAAAGTATATAACCACGCCTAATGTAATAAATTAACGTTAACAAAAAATATGTCTCCACCGCGACAGTGAGTCACTGCCGTGACCAGGATTCGAACCTGGGTTACTACGGCCACAACGTAGGGTCCTAACCACTAGACGATCACGGCTGTCAGAGCTGGTGACTGTTTATCCAAAATTAAATACCACATTCAACAAAAAGCACTTTCACAATTCGTTACGGTATGCGCCGAAAACCAGTTGCTCAATAAATCCAATAATACTTTTTATGATCGTTAAATTAACAAAGGAATTCGCTACAAATATAAAAAAAATATGATAAAAATAAATTCAGGATCAATTTCATTGTGAAATAATATGCTACTAAAAAAACAAAGAAAAACTTGATGTGACATTTGTAACCGACTTCCAAAATAGAAAAGGATCTCAAATAGATTGTTTATTTATTAAATACCTTATAGATCGGCTAAAAGACCCTAACCACTTTTAAACGTGTATAATATTAATAGCAGCCCTGTATCTAATACACGTCCCACTGCGGGGCTTGGGCCTCTTCTCATGATGATAAGGGTTACACCATATTTTGACGTGTTCAAGCGCCTCCTGGGGCCTATGAAAATAATTGATTTGAATTTGAATTTGAATTTAATAATAATATTTTGGCTCGCTCAAATAATAATCACATTTTGGTAAATTAACATAATTAAAAATGTAAATTATACCTATTAGGCACATATTTATAAGTATTAGTTTATCGCTTCAAAAGAAGTAATGCTTATATTTTTATTAAAACTGACGTGAGTTTGTAACATTATTAAAATTATGAAAATACGGGTGTTACTCACGTAATGTTGGTCTATTTAGTCGACCGCGGTTTCGCCTATATGTCTAGGCATTATCAAGAGAGTGCGATACGTCGCGCCTGAGTCGCAGCCAGTCTTGCACTGCGGGCAGCGACGCGCGCCGCGCGCTGTGACGTCATAGTAAGGGGCGGTGCTACACTGGTGTCTGTTGGTAGCGTTTTTGTGATGTTTTCACTGTCACTGTCACTGTTATTTTCACTGTCATCACCGTCAGTGTTGTCGTGCGTGTTCGGGGCAGTGTGGAACGAGCTCACAGTGTCGGCAGATGGCGATAGTCTGTCAAACGTACCCGATTCGCATTGAAGTACCGGTTTCCAGGCGGGAGGTATTGACCAGCCAGTATCTCGGTTGAAATTTGGATGCTTGCTGATTTCAATCGCTTCTCGTACTTTTCGAGGCACAAAGAATTTCTCTTTGACCAGTACTTTGGCCTTGTCAAAACGAATGAAGTGAGCTGAGCCAGCGTCCAGGGCTTGTTCGGCAATAGCCGAGCCGTTTCGGTCCAGCTTTTTAAAGCTGTGTATGTGCTCCTTCAGCCTGGTCGACACGTTACGTCCCGTTTCACCCACATAACTCTTGCCGCAACTACACGGTACCGAGTATACACCAGGTATGTTCAGAGGTTCTCTGTCCTTGGGCGAGCGTATCAAGTGTCGTACTTGTGTTAGGGGACGGAAAATGGTCTTGATGCTGTAACTACGGCGTATAAGGTGTCCTATTTTGTCGGTGACCCCTTTCACAAACGGAAGGAATAAGGGCGCTCTGTCCACCGAAGGTTTGCGTGAACTTGCGTTTGTGCTAAGGCGAAGACTATGGCGCCAGTTATAACCGTTCGTTAAGAGCACCTTCTTAACGTGTGATATTTCAGTTGCAACATATTGTGGATCACATAGTCGTAGGGCTCTGCCTATTAATGTTCTTGGTACCGAGGCTAACTGAGCCGGATGGTGATGTGAATCGGCACTCAGGTATCGATCTGTATGTGTTGGTTTCCTGTATACTGTATGCGACAATCTTCCACTCAGGTCCCGTAACACCAACACATCCAGAAAGGGGAGAGATCCATCCTTCTCCTGCTCATAGGTGAATGCTATCTTTGTGTGGATCGAGTTAAGATGATCTAGTAGGGGTACTACACTATCTTTGTGCAGGATTGCAAAAACATCATCGACATATCGCCACCAGCGTCTAGGTTGGTGTGTTGTCGTACATAGGGCTGTCTCTTCAAACCACTCCATAAACATATTCGCTACCACCGGTGCCAGCGGTGAGCCCATCGCTACTCCATCGCACTGACGGTAGTAGTCACCTCGCCACACGAAAAAACCGCTCGTTAGGCAGAATGATATGACATCCATGTACTCAGTAGGTATATGGGTAGGTAGGTAGGTAGGTATATAGGCTGCGACTCAGGCGCGACGTATCGCACTCTCTTGATAATGCCTAGACATATAGGCGAAACTGCGGTCGACTAAATAGACCAACATTACGTGAGTAACACCCGTATTTTCATAATTTTAATAAGTAATGCTTAGTTAAAAGCGGAAAGATTTTTTTATTAACCTATATTGTCCTATTGTTAGGCATAGGTCTCCCCGTAATACTTCCATTCTTCGCTATCCGTAGCTTTTCCTGCCAGCTTTCCAGAAAGGTGTCCAAAGAAATTATATTAAAATCACGTAAAAACTAATATATTTTTATTGAACGATACGGTACCCTAAAAGCGATTACGTCCAATAAAACTCCATCAAGTGTAACGACATCGAAGCGACCGAATAAAATAAAATTGCACTTTTTATCGTCCAAATAACGTTGCAACGTTATGTTTTACATTTGCTGATATCGTCGCGGCGGGCTTTATGTTTTGAAGTAGTGTTTGATTTCACGTATTGTTATTTTGTACAGCTATTGTTTCAATAAAAGTATTTAAAACTACCTCAAACCTTCTCAAAGTGCGCTAGAGCCCCGGGTATCTGTAGTCTTTCTCAGGGCTCCGCGAGAAGTAAAGACGAGCACGAACGTATGTAACGAGATGAATAAATAGTTTTTTTTTAAATATCAGACAACAACATGGAGTCGTTGTTAAAATAATACCTCTCGAAGATTGTTGGTGCAGAATCCTTGATAAAAATCTACTTCTTCCCACAATGGTATTGAATGTTCTTCGCCCGTTCCTAACAACTTGTGCGGCTATAAATATTATGAACTCAAAGCGCATTAGATCTCATTGAAATTAACTTACCGCATTGAAATCCACCGTTGAGAAAGGGGAACAAATGTCAATAAGATAGATTGTTAATTTCTTATAAGAATCTTAAGTAAGCGTGATCCCGTGCTAATATTTTTTGTGTACGGATTGCTGCAGAACACAAAAATCTCATGATTTTCGAGATTTGAGGGCTTCAATAGGTTAGTAACACTAATAAATAAGTTTAAAGTAATTTAAAATAAATTTAAGAATAAATTATACAATTTAAGAAGAGATAATACTCATGAAACATCATTTGTCTTGAATATTCTTAATTTCATGCGCATACGCATAAAATTTCAAGCATAATTAAAAAGATTACTCCGCCGTGACAGTGAATCACTGCCGTGACCAGGATTCGAACCTGGGTTACTACGGCCACAACGTAGGGTCCTAACCACTAGACGATCACGGCTGTCGGAGCTGGTGACCAATTTATCGAATTTATTGGTCAGTTTATTTAAAATGCACTCAACTTGAACCACTTTCACAGTTGAATGAACACACTTTATGCAATTTATACTCAAACTTGTTTTAATTGTTATTTTTTTAAATATCAACGAATTTAAGTATGTAGTAACCACAGCTCCGACAGCCGTGATCGTCTAGTGGTTAGGACCCTACGTTGTGGCCGTAGTAACCCAGGTTCGAATCCTGGTCACGGCAGTGATTCACTGTCGCGGCGGAGCATAATTTTCCTTTTGATAAATTCATGCAATGCAATAATTCATGCAATCATTTTTCAAATACCAATAAAAATATTAGTCACATAAAAACATGAATATCCCTAAAACATTGTAACGTAAACAATTACATTAGTAAATATTTGCTCAATTTGTCGGCGCTCCATCAATTTTAGGGAATATTGAATACCAAAATAGCTACGTGAAAATCGACTTTTGTATTACATTCAAGGCCAAGACTGCGGTAAATGCTACGAAAGACTATTTTGACTTAAAAATAGATTGCAAAGGTCTCGTAGACGATCCATTTAATTGCTACGAGTCTACGAAGGACCATTTATAACTCTCTACAGTTACACTGTTTACAGAGTAGGGCGCGGATATACAACTACTATTCGCGTAGTTTGTGACATCGAAATAGAGAATGGGTAGATAAATAACGATAATCATATATTATGACACAATGATTAACAGCAATCGCGCGCATCAAAATATAGCTATTTGAAAATTATGTATGAAATTAGTTTTTAACTGACCTCAAAATAAAGGACGAAGTTCAATTTGAGGGTTTTTTTTTATTTTTTTTGCTGATTACTCAAGAAGCCTGGACAGATTTGATTTTTTTTTGTCTGAAATTTCTTGTCTGGTTCCATTTTCATCATGCCACGATTTAATGAAGGGATTCTAGAGGAATAGAGGGCAACCGTCGATTTTATTGTACTTTTTATATAAAACTAAAGCTGCTCGGATATTTGCATCTAGCAGTCAGCATTTCATGTTACTGAGCTGATGTTCGAAGGCATAACTCTTCAACTGTTAAGAGGGTAATCCTTTACCGGCCGTTTACTGTATTTTTTCAAGTTATACACACATGAGGCGAGACGTTAAATATTACTAAAGTATTTCTTTCTTTTTAGTGAGTTATTTGACATTGAAATTGTTTTTTTTTTGTATTTTTTTTATTAACAAACACATCTTTAGTTACGTAGAATTGTGTATCTCTGGTGCACAACAACACCACCTCAACTTAAAAATATATATTTTTATATTTTTAATAATAAATTTATAACCATAATATATCGTATTTTTTTATAATCGCCATTAAGTAATTTTTCTTGATAATAATGTTTTTGTGTTGAAATTCTATTTGACAACCAATTTGTCCGGCGCATGCCGTGGGAGATTGTGAAATTGATCAGATTTTGAATGCACTGTTGTATTTTACATCAACAATCACCAGCTCCGATAGCCGTGATCGTCTAGTGGTTAGGACCCTACGTTGTGGCCGTAGTAACCCAGGTTCGAATCCTGGTCACGGCAGTGATATCACTGTCGCGGTGGAGATATCTTTTGGTTTTTGTCTTATCTAAATATGTATATGTACTATGACGTTGATAACTACATGACTTGTGATAGTTGAAAGTTGACATTCGCGTCATTTGGACAAACTAGATCAATATAGATTAAATTTTAGAAATTTAGATTTAAATACCGAGAATACATCCATTATTATCTTTACATAGATATGACAGCGTAAACATACAGACGTTAGCTAGATTCATGCGATTTATACCAAACGATGAAACACAACTAGCATCGGAATTTCTGGTTACCAATCCAAATATTTGACGCAAGCATCGTTACTTACCAACAACGTATCTTACCCTCCCCCCTTAACCCCCACTCGTATTGTAGCACCATTATTGCAAAAAACGAGTTGGTAATCGGCTCTTGCGCCACCGCGACTAATTATAAGTGAAAGTACTCCAGTTTCATTCAATGTGATATTGTATTTGAAGTGAACAGTCACCAGCTCCGACAGCCGTGATCGTCTAGTGGTTAGGACCCTACGTTGTGGCCGTAGTAACCCAGGTTCGAATCCTGGTCACGGCAGTGATTCACTGTCGCGGTGGAGCATCTTTTTACACCTAAAAAATTTTCCTTGGAAAATTTCTAGCAATAATAGCAGATTTTTCAGTAGAAGTCTAAAGAAACAGGTGTAAAATAAATATCATCAATTAGCAATATAATTTATCAAAAATATATGTAATTTAAAGTGATTAATTACTGAAATAGAATACATTTTCACATTGTCTAGATCCTCAGCTTAACTTTACTTACAATATCAGCCTAATGGGTCAATTTCAACAAGTGGTGTTTTTTGTACCTTATCGGTGAACTTTTTTATTTATAGCTTTTTTGGATATTTTTTAGATTTATTGTAATCTATATGATACTAAATGTCCCCAATTTTACGCACATGATCGTATCATTTAAGACTGAAGAGAAATTTGAGTTTGAATTTGGGTTGTCACCGATACGATAAGCTGACCACCGATTAGTTTTCTGTACACCGATATGAAATGCTTGAACACCGAAAAGGTGTGCTTATCCACCGATATGGTAAACTGACCACCTTTGCACCATTGTTTCGTCAATAACTTTGTTATATTCCAGTTACATCATAAATCAAGGGTCTTGTCTCATAGCACTTTTTTTTAAACTTTATTTTATTTATTTTTCTAACAAGTTTAATACCTATTTTAATGAAATCAATATTTTTTTGTTTTTTAATCCATATTTTAAATTAAATCAATTTGCTTTTACACTTATTTTTTTAATACTGATTTATACATTAAATACAAAAATCTATAAAAAATTTATGACATCGTATTAATTTGAATATTTATTATCGTCTTATGATTTATATTGTTTATTTAATATTTAACTTAAATGATTACACTATTATTTAGCAGTTTTATAGTTTAATCATTCAAAAACTAATTAATTATTACTTACTTATTTGATTTCAAAATTTATTATTATTTATATTATTTTTTATATCAATTTTGTGTTTTTTAAAGTTTGTAAACAGCTTTTATTTATTTAAATTATAGTGTATCCTTTCTTTTCTACTCTTTAAATTCAACGGATATTAATTATAGTTAAATTTATTTTAGCGTACGGCACTCGTGGGCTGCAGCTGAAAATCAGCGTTAGGTGACTGTATTTCATTGCAGTCGCTTAGCATTATGCTGAGCTGCTGGCCTTTTGGTACAGACTGTATAACTGTATTTGATCGTATTTCCTGTATTGTTTATTTTATGTTTTGTGCCAATAAAAATTTTCTTTCTTTCTTTCTTTTCTTTCTTTACATCAGAGTTTTATACCTTATTTGAAAGCTTATGAAAATTTTTATGTTTTTAGGGTTCCTTACCCAAAGGAAATGGAACCCTTTTACGGAGACTTCGCTGTCCGTCCGTCCGTCCGAACGTCCGTCTGTCTCCAGGATGTATCTCAAGAACCGTGATAGCGAGGACGTTGAAATTTTCACAGATGATGTATAATTATTGCCGCTATAACAACAAATACTTAAAGCTAAATAAAATAAATATTTAAGATCGAGAGTACCGAACACAATGTGTCAAAAGTTCAATTGTGCGATGCTTTTACCATCGATGCTTTATAGATGCAATAGTATATCGGTCTTCAAAATTTACTGTTTGTCCCTAATTCGATTATAAAATGTCTTTTTTTTAATACTATGTTTAATGTAGACAATATTTTGCATCTATTTTAAATTTGCGTATATTTTTGCGTATAGGAGTTTTAGCTATGAAAATTACGCAATCTACTTTAACTATGCCCACACCACGATCGGTCTAGAAAATTTGAATTTTTCTGGGTACAAACAAACAAAGGTATTTAACATCGTACAATTTCACCATCGACACAGTGCGTTCGGTATTGTAAAAATCGCAACTTTCGAAAACTCATATTTTCTATACCTAACGAAATTACTGATATCAATAAAATGTTTTAGAAGCAAAATAAATGACACAGGGTCCACCGATGTGATGAACCGACCCACCGACTCGATAAAATGATCCACCGATACGATTAAGAAATCCACCGATGTCTTAAAACTGTTAATACACAAAAAAATAATACACTGAGCAGATAAATTATACACCGATAATGTTTTTTCACCGATCAGGTGGAAAATTGTCGTATCGGTGGGTAAAATGACCACCGATTCCACCGATAACGGTACAGCGACGAGATAAATTGCACACTTTTTTTTAAATTTCTAATGAACTATAATAACTAGGACAAATTGAACTACAGCCAATAAAGTTAATTCAGTTACTTTCTCTGTATGGATCAAACAAATATAAAATAACAACATATTACAATATAAAAAATCATTCTCCGATAAGATAAAATATTTGTCGCCTAGCAATTTTCATGGTGTACTTACGTTTATTGCGGGCAAATGCAGCGATGTAGAAAGCGTCCGTCTTCACTGCGCATTAGGGCAGTACTAACATGAAATAATAATCAGGGAGGGGACACTGTCGGACTTGCCTATGTAAAGTTATGTCTAAATTACTTTTTGGCACCGAAAAGCCAAGAATTTCTGGGACAAGTACGTTTGTGCCTCTCATTAATAAATATGGTTAGTTAAATAATAGAATATGCTATTTATCAATGATGAAACTAATATCCTACGAAATAGGGTAGGTTGTAACCTTAATTTACTAATATTCATTAACTTATAAGCCATTTTGTTTGTAAAAAAAGTACTGGGACAGCACCGACAAGCGAAAATTTGGACTTTAGGAATTTTTTTCTACCCTTAAATTTCATCCTAGCCCATTAATATTTTTGCCCCCACCCTATATCTACCTATATAATACTATAAAAATCAATTTAATACAATATTCTTCTTTTCAAATACGAATTTCAACGAGGACAGAAAAAAAAGTCGTTTGGGAAATCGACCCTAATGTTAACACCTCGTACCTCCCTTACTCATATTATATTAAAGCATACGAAAATCAAGAGATTATCCCCACAGGGCGTTATGTCATTAAATATTCAGAATTGGGCTTACAATATAGACAAGCTTTTGAATATGTAATATTCATGTCGTTTGAGATATTCAATTGTTGGGACATGTCGTAAGATGGAAGCAATGTTATTCAGTGTCAATCTTAATATTATTATTACGACGATGCTAAATTACTAATTTAGGCGCTCAGATAGTGATTGAACATTACATCATCCTTCTTCCCATTTTCGGGCACAATTCCAACTACGTGTTGCTATTTAGAATTTCCTGATAACAATCATCCTAGCTTATAATAAAATCTGCAGTAGGAAACCGCATATCTGACAGCACCAGAAAGACTGCCAACAGCGAGAGATGGCGAAAAATCGTGCGGAAATCTGTGTCCACTACTGCCTCCGATGTGGACGCCTCTATGTGACCACGACCGCTCTGCCAAGAGCAAAACGAAGAAGAAGAATCATCCTAGCAACATTTTTGCCCGAACATGACACTGAAACGAACCCGAGACTCCGCGGTGAAATGTTGCATATGCTTTGCCACAAATAAAATTTATAGTCATTCTGAAAATGGCATATTAACCTTGACAGTCTATTTTCTATGATCTAGTGTTATTATGTAAACTTATTTATAAAAAGTTTTTAAACAATTGAAATAGTGAACAGGATAAATGAACACGGCGACAAATAAATCCCGAATAGCCCTCAGCAGACCTTGTATAAGACTTATTAAACAAACCGCAAATCTCTATAAGAGGTGGTGAATCCCTTCTGGTAAATGGTTCCCCCTTCCTGTTTATTTGGGAACAAACCTGTTGCGACCGGCCTCGGGAAAAGCTGTTGAGGTCCGACCGAAGCACTTACGACATCTGAAACAAATAACGTTAAAGAAAAAGTGCATAACTTAAATAACTTGTATCTTTAAAATGAACAATTGTCGTCAAACTTTACCTGAATCATTATATTTACTCATAAATATGTTGTTTCTAAGTACTTTATTATTAAGTAAGAACTTTGATTACCGACTATTCGATCATCTAAGCTTGCACCAGAAATAAGGTTTGACCCCTGATTGTAAATATTTAAATATTATTATGCTTTACATACATACTACTGTATGTATTTAAAGCATAATAATATTTAAATATTTTGCTAATTAAATGAAAAATAATTTAAGAGAAAAATAATTTCATCACAAAAAGCGTGATCAATTTTAGTCGAGCCCAATACTGAAATTTTGGTCGGACCTTAATTGTCTCGACAAATTCGGGTCGAGTTCGTCCAGCCCTTGTTAAATTTCCCTGGGATTACGCCGTGGGGTTGAAAAATGGCTCCAGTAGGTAATTATATTTTGATGAAAGTTTTGCATTTGCGAGGATTAAACTGTTGTTCGCTGTCATATTATTGTTATGCTGTCCTGTTTGTTTTTACAGAGATACAAAAAATGTAATGAGGTTGTATGTGGGTTTGTCAGTGGTTGTCATAAAATAAACAGCAAGTTTTAAAACGAATTGATGTTAATATTTTTATTTAAAAAGGTATTTATTTACCTTTATAATAATTACGCGATTTAGACCCGTTGTCTAATTTTTGAAAAATGTTCTCAAATCGCGAAAGTTAAAAAACATAAAATGGTAATGCGGTGATGCTGTCAGTTTTTTGGGTACGAGGCCTTCTGACAGTGACTTGTTAAGTTTAGATTAAGTTTTTAGACTTTTTTAATTTGAATACATTTCTGTAAATAAAGATTTTAAAGTGTGTCTGTTAATTTTTAATACAAAACTTTCATATTAATATTAAATAATACTTAACTTAGGTATAAACTAAGAGATTAATTATAATAATTTCGGACATATTTTATAATTTCAGATCCGTGGCCACAGTTCGTGTAATCTCGGCGTTGGTATGTCAATAAAATAGGTTTTAAAATTTTTTTCATGTCTCAATTTATTTTAGAATGTGAGAAATGATTTAATTACAATCACAACAAATTACAAGTCGCCATTATGCCACCAAAAACCGCTTAGTACATCCAATCTTGTAACCAAACGCGTTTAGTTGAATGTATCTAAACTAGAGATGTTCCGACTAGTCGGCCACATTTGTAGTAGTGGCTAGTCGGCTTAACTAGTTTTAGTGTATAAAGTGCTACATAACTTATGCAACTTTATAATAAGCTGCATGGTGTTGCAGATGGTAGTGCAATAAGCAATACAATACAAAACGGCCGATCATTAGGTTCGGTCAAATTTAAATCTTAAATCTAATGATCGGCCGCACATTCGTGCACCAACTATTCAGCCACAGCAATAGTCGGAACATCTCTTATCTTAACATTTCATCCTTTATTTTCTAGTTGTTTTAGAATTGTTAGCAAAAAAATACGGCAGTTAAAATCCATTTCTAATATAAAAGAGAAATCCTTTTCAGAAAGCTGTCAATACTACCACTACTGTAGTTAACTTCTCTCAATACTCTTCATAATAATAATTTTAGGCTACCACACAAATACTAAATAACTAAATATAATTCCACATATATACTAAAAACGCATAAATTACATTCAAACAGCGTCCACAGGCAATAATTAAATTCACTACCGCTACCAATGATATCGAAATCTAATTTGGCTTGGCAATTTGCATTTTCGTAAAGCCGAACTTAATTTAATATGATTAGTAACGCAATAGAAGCTTTGATCACCACGTTATTCCAAATTCGATTCGATAAATCTACTATATTCCATAATTATAACGGTAATTTTCATGAATAATATCAGCCTTGTATTTATTACATCTCCCACTGCTGGTCCACCACGCTAGCCAAGTGCGGATTTGTAGACTTCACAAACCCTCGAGCAAATTTTTAGGCACTCTCAGGCGTGCAGGTTTCCTTACGATGTTTTCCTTCACCGTTAGCAAGCGATAATTTATATTATAAATACACAAATATCTTCGAAAAGACGAATCTTAACGATTTATTGGCGGAGGTGTGTGCCGTGGGTTCGAACCCGCGACCTTTGACTTCGCAGTCCTACAGTTTCCCATTCGGCTATCGCTGCTCTTCTTCCTGGTAATTTTCATATAAAATAATAATATCCTATAATACTTATAACAAAAACAAAGTCCTACGCCACATCTGCACGCACGAAATAAATTCTGACCGACTGTTAATTACTCTGGTTAAAGAGTCGAATGTTCGTTAGCAAATTTTATTTACATAATGGAGCCGAATGCTTCAAGTGCGGCTGTTAATGCGGTTATCGTGTCTTCTTTTTACTTCGCGAACGGGTGCTTGTTATAGGTAAATAAGTATTACAAAATACGATTGTGTAAAAGTCTTCAAAAACGTTCTAGCCGTTTTTTTTTCAAAATTCATATTTTATTGAATTTATGAATTTGGAATAATTTATAATGTTGTTACATACTATGATTAAGTTAAAATAAAACAAATTAAGTTGTTTGTTAAGTTCATTTTGTCATAGCAAATATTTTGAAGAATTCAGAACGAAAAATACTTGAACCTTTTTTGAAGTAAAACTTTATAACTAAATGCAAATTGTATTTTTTTTCATGAACAAACTCTTTAGACAAATATTGGTCTGTTGGAAATTGTTCGAAAAACAAGATCTTTTGTTATTTTGTGACACGTCGGTTTTAAAACAAATCAGGTGGGTTTTCAGGCTATGGGATCGTTGAGCTGATTGCATCGTTCTAACTGTAATTGAAAATGTGGATGGTTTCGCATAAGCACGTAAGTGATAACTGAGCTCTTTTCCTCACAACATTTGACAGCATGTTCGGTAATTTTAGTGACTACTCATATGACTGGAAAACTCATAAGGAAAAAGTAATAAGGTTTGCATTCAAATGTAAAGTAAATTTACGTTTCTAAATTACTACAAGTACCAATTAACGATCAATAAATAATAAATAATAAATAAATATTTCACAACTCACACACAACGCCATCTAGTCCCAAACTAAGCAGAGCTTGTACTATGGGTACTAGACTAACTGATACTAATACATATATACTTTTCTTTTGTAAATACATACTTATTATACATAGAAACACCCAGACTAAAACAAACCTCTATGTTCATCCACACAAAGATTTGTCTTAAGTGGGAATCGAACTCACGACCTCGGCGTCGCAGGCAGGTACACTACTATAGAAATCTTAATAATAAGGCAATAGAAATGTCAAAGACGCGTGACCTTGTCGCCGCGCATCTGTCAAGTCAAGCACAAGTGCGAGTTGAGGAATTGTCGTCTTAATGTCATCGCAAAAAGAATAATTTTGTTTGCAGGAATACAAGCGCATTTGTCTAATCGAACAACAGTGCGAGTTGAGGAATTGTCGTCTTAATGTCATCGCCAAAAAGAATAATTTTGTTTGCAGGAATACATAAAGTGGTATTTGAAAACCGGCGACATGCGTCCCAGTGTTAAAAGATAGTCGATAGCATTTCTATTGACTAGTTATTAAGATTTCTATGTACACTACCCACTCCGCCATCCGGTCGTCAATAATAAATAAAACAAAATGAAAAAAAACGTGATGCCCATTATAATAAAATTAAAAGATTTATATCCTCGTAAAAGTTATAAATATCTTCTCAAAAGAGTATAAACGTACCAACATAAGGTTGCCAGCTATTGCAACCTTACTTAAAAATTTTCATCGCAACACTAAAATCTTAATAATATATATATATATATACGTTAACAAAGTATTATCATAGCAGTAATTATATTAACACATCACATTTATACTGAGAAACAGTTTAAAAGATATGGGACCGTATGGTTAGGCAGGATTTGAACCTGCGGTCAATGAGAAGTTGAAATATCGTACGCGTTCATTCTTTACAACATATTTTGTGCTGAATGCAACTTCGCCATGTTGGTTTGTATCCTATTGTAGATAGAAACAAATGAATAAACGTGATGTCAAGAAATGACGTAGCATACAGTTGAGAAATTTAGGGTCCTGGCAAGAGGCGACCGTAGCTGGTTGGTTAAAGTGACTGATGGTGAGCAGAAGGTCGCAGGTTCAAATCCTGCTTGTCCCATATCTTTTTCCAATGTTTCTTAGTATAATTTCCTAACTGCTAAATGCTATAAAATAATCAATAAGAAGTTGGAACATCGCATTTATTTTTAGGCAAAGGCTTGATCCGAGACGTGAGTAGTCTGCCAACCCTACAAAAGTAATCCATCATAACTTCGAGCCGAACGCGTACATCTTAACAAATAAAACTTAGGAAAACCTCAGAGTGATTCACTGACATATTTCGTTTGGTACAAATGAACAGTAAAGAACTTCTTGGTTATTTTTCCAGTTGGAGGTAAATTGTTCTAAACACCTACAATTATATACAGGGTGTTATACCGGGAACTTGAACCGCTTTTTACATTTTGCTCATGACATAACTGGTGGTAGAGTTCTTGTGAATAAGCTCGAGGGCGGCAGCACCACCGTCTCACCATTAACCTGCTGCCAAATAGTAGTGCTTCCATTACTGTGTTCCGGTTTGGTGGTGAGATCAGGCCATGAAATTACTGGCACATGAGGCATAACACCGTAGTCCTCAGCTGCAGCGACGCATCTATAATCTGCTTTTGTGGATTGTTGATGTCCATGGGCTGTTCTCCACTTACCATCAGGTGGACTACACGTTCATTCGCTGTGGGCGTAGAATAAAAAAAAAAAAAAAAACCTCTGATTGTAGAGAAAAATCGCTTGGCACACATGAAACTACATTTATCTAGTAGAATAATAATACCATAACATAATCCATTTCTCAATGAAAAAGACAACTATCACAAATGTAATCAAGTAATAGTAAAACATTTTCTCACTGCCAACAACACAACCATGATGCAAAATGGTAGGATCGCATTGGTGTTACATTTGCACTAATTTTAAAAACAATTTTTAACGATGGCACTTTCCCACCTGGTTAAGTCTCCCGGACTCCCCCTATATAAAAATTTAACTATCTGCCAGCCCTACAAAAGTAATCCATCATAACTTCGACCAATCAACCCAACGCGTACATCTTAATAAAAGACTTTGTTGAGTTGCTCCGATGTCTTTATTTACTCGTATTATGTAAGAAATACGTACTTCGAAAATCTTTAATAAATAATCTTATCATCATCATCATCATTTCAGCCCAACAACATACATAGGTTCCTACCTATGTACAGACAAACCTTATATATTAACCTTATTATTTATATAAACTTACACCATCTTATTTACCCCCTTAGGAAAAAAAAACAAATATAAAACATACATCAGTTTTTGCGTTTGACCTCCCGCTACAAATCCGTAAAAACCGCATATCTTCAATGTACAGATATGGCAAATTTACAATTTTGTTATAATAATATGTACAGTCGGCCAAGCAATTAGGTATGCAGGGCAAAAACTTCTACGCCACAGTGAAAACTGATTGCACTAGATATGCATGTGTGAAATACATATTTAATAAGTGCAATATACCCACTATTTACATCATCATATAACTCACTTATCCATAACTGGTGTAGTAAGTCTTTACTATGACTTAGAAGTTTTTGCCCTGCATAGCTAACTCGTTGGCCCACTGTACATATTGGTATATATATTTCCCATTATTCCTCTTCATGTCCGTGGGACAATAAAGATAGAATGGATTGCCCAAAAACATTTCCACCTTATTACAAATGAAAAAGCAATGCTGAAAAGTCATGAATTTTGTTTCGGGCTGTTTGTAAATAAAGTTATTTCTCAAAGATAAGCAGTTTGAAGTTTGACTTGTGGTTTGCGACCTTACCACGTGCCTTGTAAGGTTAAGATTACAACGTATTTTGCTTGAAATCTCGTCTCCGAGTTAAGTAGACGCCATTTTTCACAATGCAGGGTATGGGGGTGGACCAAATTGGCTTTGAAGGTGATTTACAACATCACAAATGAAGATACGAACGAAACATTTATAGTGAGTGTCTCTTATTGCACAGAAAGAAGGGACATTTTCATTTATATACAATTCGCATGGATATTTACATTTTAATTCGCCGTCTGCTTGGATAATTAAGTAATTAATCAAAGTTACTTATTTTAAGAAGACTTAACAAGTACAAAAGATACTTAGTTTGAGGATTATTGTATCATGTAACTATGCAGGTGATACACAGGTGAATTTTGCTTAGATTCATTGATTCACAAATGGGTGTTGTATACCTCTGCCACACCCTTCTGGGTAATATAGGCGTGATGTTATGTTATGTTAATTTAAGTAATTAATAATAAAAAAAACTAAAATGTTCACAAGCTGTTAGCTATCCAGAATAAGCAAAGACCGTTCATTTTGCAGTGCAATCAGCATAGAATTTCGTCCGCAATACATTTAAGCACAATTTGTCAATTTATATGCAATCCATGAACTCTGCGGTGACGGATGTGATGTCAATCTCAATCACTTTAATTTCACTGGCATTAACTTCACTGTACATTTTCGGCTATTGAATGATGATTGAAAATGTAAGCTTTTACGTTAGCATGCGATTCATAGCAATGTAAGAGTTCCTGCTTACGTTCGATAATAATCGATGACCAATTTTTTGGCGGTGAAAAATAAAACGTTTGGTAATGTATGCACAAGGGAACCCGTCCTATAAAAAACAGTCAGAAATCGAATGAAAAGTCGGCTCATCCTAATTAAATATTACTAGCGTTCGTTCGCAGCTCCACCCGCGTGGTACGTTGATAAAAAGTATCTTATATTATTTATGAGGTTTTGAACAATCTCAACACTAATTTTTATTAAGATTGGTTATGTAGATTCGAAGATATATGAGCAACAAGCAAACAAACAAACTAACAAGCAGAAAAATCTTTTTCCTGTTTATAATATTAGTGTAGATTTATCGATCAAAAAATCAGTCACCTATATCGGACGGAGGAACACTCAATCAACATACGCAAATAGAACATGCAACGACAATAGGTCATTCATTAACGACACTGCAATTATCTTAGAATTACGCAATACATTTCAGTACTATTCAGATGCAATCCATGGACTCGGTGGTGATGGATGTGATTAAATTAATTATTGTATTAATTTATTAATAAAGTGATACCCATCACTTTAATCTCACTGGCATTTGACGTAGTTTATTGTTCATTTCGGCTTTTAAACGATTTTGGAGATTGTATACTTTGAGATTGTCATAGACACACGACAAGTATCTAAAGCACATTTTTTTTTTAAGAATGAGTCGAAGTATTGATTGCATTGTAGGTGGAGCTGCGGTCGGGCGCTAAAACTGTATTATTTTTCACAAACTTAGTAATACATAGATCTAATAATGGCTTGTCAGATGAGCCATATAAATTGTCAAAATTTTCTTTCCTTCTTCATACCTTCTTAAATTTAGGTTGCAACACATTTCAGCCCTCTTGACATTTAAAAGCAACATAGAATCGTTAAAAGACAAAAGAAAATTACGTTTCTATGTTATTGACTACGTCATAGTCGAATCTTAATGTCAAGAGTGGTAATCCGTGCTAAGGGGGCTGGAATACATTAGTTGTCTACGCAGTTTCATTGTAGATCGTATCAATATTCATGATTCAGCAATTCGTCTTATCTCGATTTGGTAACCACTGCAGCTTTGACATGCTAAACCCGGCCCAGAACAATGTAATTGCAGTCATAATTAACGGCTTTGACGCCACGAATTGACCCCAATGTCATCAAATTTTTAAATCCATCGAGTTATCGCTAATCCTGGATTCGATCTCTTAATTCTTAATTCTTTATTGTACGAAAATAAAAGATACACAATACAAAAACATTTGGTACAATTTTAAATCAATGTACAAAGGCGAGCTTAACCACTAAAATGGGTTTTCTTCCAGCAAACCTTAAAGTGATAGAGGAAAGAGATACTGGAGGGTAATGGAAAATGTACAATAAGGTGAAAATTATAAAGCAGAAAATAAACTACCTATGACTACATACATATATGTCTATTCTAAACGGAGTGTATACTATATATATACAATAATACACACCTACATAGACGGTACATACTATTAAATAAAATATCATACATAAATATTTAATACAATAAACCTAATATATATATATATATATCATAGAAATCTTAATAACTAGTCAATAGAAATGCTATCGACTATCTTTTAACACTGGGACGCATGTCGCCGGTTTTCAAATACCACTTTATGTATTCCTGCAAACAAAATTATTCTTTTTGGCGATGACATTAAGACGACAATTCCTCAACTCGCACTGTTGTTCGATTAGACAAATGCGCTTGTATTCCTGCAAACAAAATTATTCTTTTTGCGATGACATTAAGACGACAATTCCTCAACTCGCACTTGTGTTTGACTTGACAGATGCGCGGCGACAAGGTCACGCGTCTTTGACATTTCTATTGCCTTATTATTAAGATTTCTATGATATATATATATATATATATATATATATATATATATATATATATACATAAACATACATATAATATTACAATTGAGAGTGAAAGTGCTCTTTTATTCTTCTTTTGAAGACGTCTTATGAAGGACTATCTTTAATAGAGTGAGGCAGGCGATTCCACAATCGAACAGCGTTTATGGTAAAAGAACCATCGTAACAACTGGAAAAGTGAAGAGGAGTGCGAAGTAAAAGAGAAGAAGAAGATCGTCTAGGTTTATCACGAGGAACCAAGTACTCAAAGCGATCTCTTTCTGATTTAATGTTTGAACGAGACAAAGATATCGTAAATATTGTTCAGCGTTAAACATTAGGTGCTACCGCGATGGTCTAGAGATTATCGTATGCGCTTTCATCTCGGGTTCAATTCCCGCGTCGGGCAAAGTGTTATTTGAGTACTTTTCGTCTGGAAATTCACAAAAGCAGCACGGAATTGGAATTGTGCCTGGTAGATGGCGATAGGCTCATCCCCTATCCCATGGGACCCAAACATAGCAGATAAAGTGTGGGTGTTTTACACCGATGCCACACCCTTTTGGGTAATATAGGCGTGATGTTATGTATGTTATGTTGTCTTCACGCCTAAGTTACCCCTAATGGTGTGGCAGAGATGTATAACACCCATATTTCACCCAATATGTTCAGGTCCCATGTGATAAGGGGTGAGGGGGGTATCGCCAAATTAGAGCTCAATCGTTGTCTCATTTGATGCTAGAAAGAAAAAACGGGTCAAAAGTAGTCAAGATTAGTGTAACCTATACTATCTAAGGAAAGATTATTTAGTTTATTAATTGTTTATACCCAAACATCTTTTAATTTACTGGCC
This sequence comes from Hypena proboscidalis, assembly GCA_905147285.1. Classification (NCBI taxonomy): domain Eukaryota; kingdom Metazoa; phylum Arthropoda; class Insecta; order Lepidoptera; family Erebidae; genus Hypena; species Hypena proboscidalis. The sequence goes on from LR990127.1 coordinate 2,627,093, forward strand.
CGATTTCAATAAAATTTGGTGTTGAGATCAAAACCCCAGAAAAATTAAAGACGTCTTTTTATCGACATACCATCCGGACAGGACCGTGAACGAAAGCTAGTTTAATAAAATTGAAACACGCAAGCAAGAAATTCTCATTAGTGGTCCTCGCGGTTTAATTACTAGTTCGTATTAATATTCATGATGCCATCGACCCCATGGTAATCACTGCAGCTTTGGCATGCAAAGTGTTGTACAATGCGATTTTATTAAGCTACCATCTTTTCAGGGTTCCGTAGTACCAAAAAGGAACCCATATAGTTTCGCCATGTTCGTCTGTCCGTCTGTCCGAGGCATAGCAACGAAACAGTTAGTGCTAAAAAGCTAAAATAGTAGTGGTAGAATAATTCTTGAAACATATTTTTTTTCTATCGCGAACTCTATAGTTATCGTAAGATGGGTCTTTTAAAAATCTAAAGGGGTTGCTAAGAAAGTTTTTTGATTTAAATATATAATATAATTCGCAAGATAATTTACTTGAAAGAGCAAATTTTTGTTCGAGTAGAGCGTCCCTTTCCTCCTCTAAAAACTTAAACTTCTCTAAAAATACATGGTGGTAGTTTATGTTATGAACTTACAAGATAAACTAATGCGGCTACGTTAACTTAATTAGTTCAAGAGTAATTGGGGTTCAAAGAGTAAAATGCAGTCATTTAGAATATTTCGTAGAAAATACAAAAACCTTTACAAATCACTTGTATGAAGTTGTTAATGTTCAATTCATATATTAAATCTGTTTCGAGCCCATAAATATTTTATTACTGCTGATCACGGAACCCTATTGCGCATGGCCCGACATGCACTTGGCTGGTTTTTAATAACTATCATGAGTAGCCTTGTCTTTGCTTTGAAGTGGTCTACTTGGTATTTTTTTAGCCTACATCATAATATATTGCCATCAAAAAAAACCTTTATCAACAAAAACGGTAAGTGAGCTGAATTAATCTTGAAAAAAAGAACGCTTTTAGGGACAATGATAACATTTCCTGATTAAGTTTTAGATAGTTAAGTGCAGTCCCCTATTGCGATTGCTGTTGATTGTGACTACATCAGATTCAAATGTCAATTTTTGATACAAATTTTGACTTATACAAAATTGACGTTAAATCTGATTCAATTATAATCTAACATCAATTGTAATAGGGCCTGGTTAATTATAAAAAAAACAATTTGAACCATACATAACTAAAAAAATCCGAATAGAATACCAGGGACTACCGGAACTGGTAAAACTGACACTAAGTATCGTATTTTATCCAGTGACAAGTAAAGAATCTAAAAAAAGGCATACCCGAGCATATCTGCAGGTTTTACCGAATTAATGTTATCATAACAATACGCAGTTACGTCGCCTAACAATGTCTCCAAATACAAGGCGCCCTCTGCCGGTGTAAATACATAAGCACTTCACTCAGTCACTGCGAGGAATGAATGCCATCGACCCACTTTTGGCGAGGAGTGTTCTTTCACCTCGAGAAATACAATTTGTATTGTTGTGTGTGATTGTACAAAGATGTCTGCCAAAAAACCTTAGTTGAATACTTTTTTGCCTATGCTTGTATACTTTTTTTATTATTATAATATCTATTCAAATAGTAGTTTAGCTATGATTATTTTTGTTACTGAAAACTAATGATTAACAATTTATCATGGTTGTGTTTACGAAGTATAATGCAAGAATTTAACAGCTTTAGCCGTTTGTTATGTTGGTACAAAGTAGTCACACGAAAGTGTGGAAATCTTCCCTTGCATAGAATACCTATCCCGATCAAAATATCATCATCTACTTTTTATCGGCATACCATGCTGGCAGAAGCCAGTATGCTTTTAATTTAAATTTACAGTTTTGTGTATTCAGTACAAAAAATTAACACACTGACTGCAATACTAAGCATGGGTTATATACAAAGTTATTATTAATAATATTAATTTTTATTAAAAAAAAAAAAAAAAAAAAAAGTTCTAACTCAACAATTCATAAGTCAATGTTTGTTCAGTAACAAACTCACTCAATGACCAACTGCGAGACCTACTAACTTCTGTGTGTTACAAGTTTTTTAATAATATCCCGGGACTTACTAAGTTTCAACGACAAAAACGTGAATTAGACTTACGACTTTTATAAGGTAAAGTAATTAAATCGGAGCTTTGTTATTGTAGAATTTGATTTCAGCTGCTAACTAAAATCTACTTTAAGTTCTAACTTGCATCTCGGTCTAATTTGTATTGAACATGATATAACTTTAGCAAATGAGACCTAAACAGGTATAATCTATTATAAACATGATTTCATGTTTCTTTAATTTAGAAACATTGTGTGTAATATAGAGTCACAAATCTACCCTTGCATAGTATACCTAAATATGAAAAAATGTAATCATGCCACGTGACTCTAATCATTAAGATGATCGAATCTTCTATTTACACGCGGCAATTTTGGCAATGCTGGTAATAAAATGGCAAGGTTTTTAATTTGTATTGCCTTGCTGAAAGTGTCTTTTCTTTATCGATACTAATACTTCCTCACCAATAGTATAAATTCGAAAGTAACGCTGTCTGTCTGTTACGCTGGCACAGCTAAAGCACTAACCCATGTTAATGAGAATTAATTTGGTGATGCTTCAAGGCCCCTGGAAGTCATAGGCTAAGGGCATGTAGGTGAAACTGCGGGCAGAAGCCAGTATAATAATAATAGCAGCCCTGTATCTAATACATGTCCCACTGCTTGGCTAGGGCCTCTTCTCATGATGAGATAGGTTAGGCTATAGTCCACCACCCTGGCCAAGTGCGGATTGGTAGACTTCACACCCTTAGAGTACTTTTTCGGAACTCTCAGGGATACAGGTTCTCTTACGATGTTTTCCTTCACCGTTAGCGAGCGACAATTTATATGATAAATACATATTATCTTCAAAAAGACAAATCTTAACGAATTATTGATAGAGGTGTGTGCCGTTGGTTCAAACCCGAGACCTATGACTTCGCAGTTTTACTGATTCGCTTTCGAAGCCAGTATGCCTATAATATAATATTACTTTTTTAAGCCATTTTTCAACACAAGGAGTTATAATAGTAATATGACCCGCCAACTATGTTTAACAAAAGTTGTACTCAAAGCTTCTACGAGTATATATACAGATTACTCTATTCATAAGTCAATGTTTGTTCAGTAACAAACACACAACTGCGGGACCTCCTAACTTCTGTGTGTTACAAGTTTTTTAATAATAGCCCCGGGACTTACGAAGTTTCAACGACAAAAAAGTGAATTAGACTTACGACTTTTATAAGGTAAAGTGCCATTGCAATAAAAAAAAGTCTAAATTAATTAAATCAGAACTTTATTGTTGGAAGATTTGTTTTCAGCTGCTAACTGAAATCTACTTCATACTAGCTCGTGTCCCTTCTTCTCAGTCGTTTTCTTCATTGCTGAAGGTCGTGTCTAGCTAGACACTCGATGCACTATGCTTCTCCACGCATTCCTGTCCTCGGCGGTCTTAAGAGCCTTGGTTATTGAAAAACCAGTGAGCGATTTAACCAGGTCTGACCAGCGGGTAGGTGAGTGACCACGTGATCTTTTGCCGTCGACCTGACCAACTACCATAAGCTTCTCTAGGCTGTCAGGGTTTCTGCGAGCGATGTGTCCGAAGTATTTGAGGATGCGCTTAAAACAGATAGCAGACAACCTTGTGGTGATGCCGAGCTCCTCAAGAATGGACACGTTGGTAGCTCGTGTCTCGGTTTTATGTTTATTGCACATGTTTTCACTCCATCATATGAGACCTAAACATTTCAACTGAAATGTGGGTTTTATACACCACTGCTATACCTTTCAAGGTATTATAGACATAATTTTGTGTTTCATTAATTCAGAAACTTTGTGCATTTTTCTCGAAAGTATTTACTTAACTATATTTCGAATCGTAACTTTACCACAATTATATTCTTGTTGAGTTTCGAAAGTTTTAATTAACTGTAATAATAATAATAATAATAGCTTTATTTCAAGTAACAAGACTCATATGTGTTAGTAACAATATTCCTTATACCTATATTAGTATTCTTATTTTAACTACTTAGACCTAAGTCATGAATTCATGTGAATCATCGCCACACGTCTATCACCGAGGTGGACAACTTGCAGCAACGATTCACATGCAAACAATCAAGTCTACTCGCTATACAGCTCAGGATAAGGTTGGGACTGGCCCGCACCCTGCGCACCAGAGAGGCACATCGTTTTCTCATTGTTGTGTAGAAACAGTCTACCCAAGCTTCAGCAAACATCCCTGATGCACTGCAGAAGCGGGGCAATCCCATCAATATCCTGAACGCATTATTATATTGAACACGAAAGGCGCTGTACGATTTCCACGTATAATCGGCCCACAGACTGCACGTGTAAAAAGAAGTGCAGTATGCACGAAACAGGGTATTTTTAACATCACGTGAGCAACGCGTAAATCTGCGAGCTAACATATTAGCCCTAACCGACAGCGCCCTTCGCTCTCGCTCAATATCGTCATCATCCTTCATGCCAGCGGTCAAGACATGCCCTAGGTATTTAAACTTGTATACCCGCTTTAGCGGCGCTCCATTGAGATTTACAGGTGGTATAGTTTCTGGAGTACTTCGACCGCTGGCCTCAAAGACCATGACCTCGCACTTACACACATTGTATATGAGACCATGACACTTCGCATACTCTTCACAAATGGCTACCAGCCTCCTAAGGCCACAGACAGAGGCGCTCAGCAAGGCCATATCATCAGCGTACTTAATATTGTTCAAACAAACTCTATCAATGTAGCAGCCGGCTCGCTCTCTGCTGAGCGCCTCAATCAACTCGTTGACATATAGATTAAAGAGTGCGGGCGAAGTCAGACCACCCCACCCGTAATAATACCGAGATCTTCAACTTTTCCTGAAACAATCCGCAATTGTTTTACCACAAACATAATAAATATTTTATTGTAAATCATTTATTTTTTTTTACTTTTCGAAAAAACTGCATGCAAAATTTATGTTTTTATGTCAAAAACTAACCTTAACTATTAAGACACTTTTTGAATTAAATACGATTTAAATTATAATACTTACCAAGTTCAAATATTTTTAAAATAAAAAACTTCTACAAGAACCTTTAAACCTGCCGGGAATTGACATGTATTGATTGCTTCGTATTTTTATCAGTTTATTAGATACAACCTCAAGCTTCGGAGCACTTAAGGAAAAAACAATTAAGGTCACTTTGGCAACCCACACTGGGACTCGTGAACAGGAAAGGTTAGAGTTACTCATTGCAAAGAGCTTCGTTTGTTTCAATTTTTTTTAATTAGGTACATAAAATTATTAAATTGTTGTCAAGAATTAATATTTATATGATAAAATTGTAAATTTGCTATACCAATACAATGAAGATATTTTAGAAAGATTAATACGAGGGGTTTGTATGTAAGCAGTAGAAGAACTTTTTTTTTGCATGTTTGTATTTCTGTGTGTTCGTTCGCATCGCATCACGCAAAAACTACTGCATGGAATTAGATGCCGTTTCCACAGTTGTAAAGCTGGAGGGCTAACTAAAAAACATATGTTTTATTTTTGCAACGCTTAGAGGGTAAATTATGGGTAATTGTTTATATGGAAATTTCGTTAATTTATGCATGTTATTCTTCACATAGGTTATTTACATGGTGAAAATGAACTGTAAGATAGATTTTTTGGCTTATATCACTCCCCAAAAGCGTGATTGGGGGTTGTAAGTTTATATGTGAAGTTAGTCAATTTCTAAAGATTCTGCACATAGGTTACACGACATAAAATAACAAAAATTATGATATTTTTGAATATTTAAATCCCCAAGAGCGTTATTTTTGGGATAAAAGTATATGAGGAAAGTTTCTCATTTTTGTAGGCAATATAGCATGGAAATATTGTGTTAGTTAAATAATCAAATGAATCTAAAGAAACGTTAAAGCCTTTGTTCCTTTTTCACTGCTGTCTGCACTAACTGCACCTTTAATTGCGTTGTCATTTTTATTTGTTGCTGAAACATTGAAATAAAAAACAGAATCCCACATTCACATTGGAACAAATAGGTATTCCTATTGCACTGAGGCCAAACTTTTGAAACGGCAAACATCGCTTCAGTTCCTTTCAAATGTTTCCATTGTGTTGTTTTAAAACTGTTTTCACGTTCATAGTGGCAAGGGAATTGAAATGCGCTTGCACGTTTATTCTACAGCTTGCTGCGATGAATGAACCGTGGAGCATTTTGTGCTTCAAACTAAGGCACGTGTACATTACTCTACAGTCGATATCTATGTCATCTAAAGAAAGGACTCAAATACTTGAAATCATGTTTTCATTCAGATGGGCAAAGGCAATTGAAGACTCTTTTACATACTAGTATATTGACTACTACTGTAATATTCGCCGAGATCTTTACATATAATTAAATTGTAAATTTGCTATGTCTGTACATTGAAGATATGAAAATACCAAAACATACTTCTTAAGAAAAAAATATGTCAGTTCATCTGTGTGTTCTGTGTGTACGCGCATCACGCAAAAACTACTGCATGAAATTGGATGCGGTTTTGACAGTTGCGTAGCGGAAGGTCTAACTTAAAAACTGGTTTATGTTTTATCTTTGTATTTTATTCTTGAGGGTGTTAAATTAGGGGGTGTAAGTTTGTATGGGAGATTCGTAAAGAGAGGGAGAAAAATGCATTAAATTCTGCACATATGTTCCTTGACATAAATTAACAATAAGATAGATTTTTAAAAATTCCACTTCCCAAAGGGGATAAATTTGGAGTTGTATGTTTATAGGTGAAATTAAATAATTTTTGAAGGCATTTCAAGAATTCTGTACGTAAGTTACTACACGACATAAATTAGCAATAAGATAAATATTTTGGAAATTTCACTTCTCTAAGGGGTGAATTTGGATTTGAAAGTGTGTGTGGGAAATGCCTCATATTTGTAAAAAAATACATAAAAATATCGAATTCCACGCGGACGAAGTCGCGGGCAACAGCTAGTAGTTTAATAATACTATACACCAAAGGCAAAAACAGGAATATACACAGGGTCAGAAATTATTACAAACATAAACAGCAGTTAGTAACTAATTTTATTAGTGAATAAGTAACTGTATTTTTATTAAAACTGACGTGAGTTTGTAACATAATTCAAATTACTAATAATACGGGTGTTACTCACGTAATGTTGGTCTATTTAGTCGACCGCGGTTTCGCCTATACGTCTAGGCATTATCAAGAGAGTGTGATACGTCGCGCCTGAGTCGCAGCCAGTCTTGCACAGTGCAAACTGACTGTGACTAAATAGACCAACATTACGTGAGTAACACCCGTATTTCATCATTTGAATAATGTTACAAACTCACGTCAGTTTTAATAAAAATACAGTTACTAATTCATGAAAACTATCGACGCTTATATGCTAGCCACACTGGCTAACTATACACTGTTTTATAACATAACTTTCTTATTATATATATATATATATATATCTTTAAAACAAAAAGGCATACTGTAATACTAGTAAGCTACTATTATAAAATACTAGGAAAAATAACGAACAAATTTTAGCATCTTTGTCTAACATAATTAACCATTAAGTAGGTACTGCAATACTTTGATTCACCATTAATAGCTGTTGCTCCCGGGATCAAAACAGCCATTATCTTCATCATATTACATTACCGCTCCTAAAACATTTTCCTTTAAGGATAATTTCCTCAGTAATTAACACATAATAATCCTAATTCGGTCCTTTCCATCTTGTCGTCTCGTTCAATGATAAACATCGTGACGAGAGTGACGCTGCTGTTTATTTGATTGCTTACTTTTGGGCACAGGGTAGTAATTGGGGAGGTTAATGAGTTTTACTCGCTAAAGTAACATGCGTAAAAATATCGGTGCGACTACAAATCTTAAATTATCTCCGCCCAATTAACCTTATGTAATTATTTATATATCATTTGACAATTTATGTAGTTTGTTTAAATTTTTAGTGTATAAACTTGGTTAAGTAAAATTCGTTTTATTAGTTTAGTTGAAGCCGTCGTATACCCGGCTTAAAAGCACTGTAACATATGGCTGAGATGGAGTCTATTTCGAGTAAAAATATATATATTTATTCTTTAATTGTTACTCTGTATACCATTGTATTAAGTAAGTTTTATTGTTACTCAAATAAATACGTTTCTTCTTTTCTGCTTTTTTTTCTATATCAGAAAGAGCTATCGTCAACTAATCACAAATTTTCAAGATAATGGGAAATAGCAATTAAAAAAAGTACTAAGTATTTTAAACTAACGATTGTTATCAGCGAGATTATAGCTATCCCTGAAAAGCCTTACGCAAGAGGATAAATTATATGCTAAAATGAGCATAACCCTTACATTGTATTAGCATTCTAAAAATAAACGGTGTGGAAATATATTGAATACGTACCCGAAAGGCCCAAATACGACCCTGCTTCTTACTTTATTATTCATAATCAAGATAAATGATGTATAGACTTATTTTATGGGGAAATAACTGATTCAAGGGGTTTAATTGAATGTTTCATTTAATGTGTTTTAATATTTACTACATTTCGTTCTGATTATATAATACTTCCTTGGTGAATAATTGTCTCTATGACGTAGTTGAGTGAATCATAGGCGTGTATCTAAACTTGACAAGGTGATATAAGTGCGGGATAAGTATGTAAGTTGTAAGTACTAACAACAAAAAGTACCTGTTTTAAATTAAATCCTAATCTTAGAGCACTATTACTCAAGTGACTACGTATTTTTCGCTAAAGAATAGTTTTAAGTACATATAAAGATAAAAACAAAAAAAGAAAAAATATTTTTTTGAACACCATCAAATTCGAGAAGCTTCAAACGTAGATATATGACACTCTCTGTGTTTAAAACTGCAGCCGTAATTAAATAATTGTTGAGAATTATATTCGTTGTTTTCTGTAATAGGGTATAAATATATAATTACAATGTTATTCAAGTCAGAAGCAAATGGAGTAGTCGTATTTATCTCTCCGTATACTTGTAATGGAAGTTGAATGCCAATACAAATCAAATTACGAACTTCAAACCGTACAAGCTAGGCAAGAATAGCTAGAGTCTACGTTACTTTGACATGTTGTCAAAGTTACGTACAGCAGACTTGGAGGCATCTGTTTCTCTCGTTATTTCATACAGATTTGATTTACTCATATTTTATATACTGCGTCGATGCACGGCGAATGCATGCGGTCGGGCAAGGATTTCTTTATTTCATTTATTTTCTGAACTCTCTGTCGGAAAATTGATAATAGCAGCACGGAGTTGGAATTGTGCCCGGTGGATGGCGATAGGCTCACCCCCTATCCAATGGGACCTAAACATAACAGGTGAAATGTGGGTGTTGTACACCTCTGCCACACCCTTCTGGGTAATATAGGCGTGATGTTATGCTATGTCAATTTATATATTGGATTAACATATTACCAAAACTGCTTACTTTTTATCGATGTAATGTAGGCCACCCACGATTAAGTCGTGTTGTCCAGCTTCAAGCGGTGCGGCGTGCCTTACAAATAAATTGAGGATGCTGTGAGGGTTTCATGCACACCAAAAGTCATACATTTTAAGACACAACACGCGGGAGGAGCCAAGCAAAATTTAAAACGTGTATGTCAACCGTTATAATTGTGGTAACCTGAAACAGGAACAATGTTATGAGGCTGTACACAAAATAAATCATCATAATTCAAGTACAACACGAACCGAGTAAATTAAAAAGAAGTCCATAGAAAATTTAAACGTCCGATAAATGTAAAAGAGAAAGAATGAATGGACCCTCATATATAACGTTACGATGGCTTTTATGGACAAAAAAGTGTACTAAAATCTATTGATGTATCTTTTCAATGGATTTTTTTTAACAGAGTGAAAGCTATCCCTCTCGTATGACGTAACCTTTTGTATAACGACACAATTCGTAGAATTGTAGAACAGGTATATCTTATGGACGTCAACCTTGTGGGTACCCAAAAACAAGAAAAGGAACAAAGGAAGACCAAGGAAAAGATGGAGAGATATCTTTAACAACAGATGTGGATCTAATTGGATGCAAAAGGCAAGGGATAGTGACGAGTTAGGAGAGGCCTACGCCGCTGAGGCGACTACTACAAATTTACATTCGAATATTTAATCAATATAATGTATTTTTGTTTATATTGTATTGTAAAGTTTATTGTATAAGTTTATTAGTGTAAACTGTGTAAAGTCTTATATTGTAGTAGAATAATATTTATTTTTATTATTATTCTTGTGGACGTCAACGTTTTACGACGCATATTACATATATATGAATTAGGAGAAGGATGTGAGCGACGCGATGATCGTGAATAATGTCAGCATTACATTTGAACTTTTGAATGGAGCTATAGCTTGACAATTTTTGAAGACTTTGTCTATCTTCATTATTCTATGCTATGTTAGGTATTAACATGCAAGATTCTTTTTAAATAAACCATAATTTTATTATAATAACTAGCTTTTGCCCGCGACTTCGTCCGCGTGGAATTCGTTAAATTAAGTAGTAGCTGCTCCCGCGCTTCGACAACGTTCAACCTTACTGCTCCGCTCCCGTAGAGTTTAGCGTAATGTTAAATATCTTAAGACCTTTATTGAGACTTAGACTATTAAACTCAAAAGTATTTATCAAAATTCGCCCAGTAGTTTACTTAGCTTAGCGCTTACAAACAAACAAACATGAAAAATGAAAAAAATGATCAATTAAAAAACTCAATAACAGAAAATAAAATACCTACCTACCTAAATAAACCTATTTCTGATGATAACTAATCGAAACTCAACAAATAAGCAAAATCCCTATAAACTAAATTCATACGAATGTCTAATCCTACCTAACAGTATTATAAAATAACCTACGGTCACTACGTACAATATCAAATAGACTTACAAAAATAAACCTAAATAACTCTACCTTAAACTGTACTTAGTAAAAACTAAAAGGAATAAAAAGGTCGCACTGAAAAGCACAGATTATAATTGCAAGTAGCAGTGAAAACATACTTAGCCGTGTGCAGCGCCCCCTTAGTGAACTCCATAGCGGGTGACGTAACCTACGACAAACTTATTATTTGCGGTTGGTACAGTAATCGGGACTAGGGATCGATCCGCAAAATTAAGTTTGTTTTTTTATACTTTTCCGGGATAAAAAGTACCCAGTGTGGTGCTCAGGATATAAAAGAATAATTAAACCAAGTTTCATCGTAATAGAACCGGTAGTTATTGCGTGATGTCTGAACAAACAGACAGACAAACAGACAAAAAAAAATTAATCATATTTTTGGGTTAGGTGTCGGTCTAGTAACATATTTTCAATGTACAGAAATGTTACTTCTACAGATTTATTTAAAGTATAGATATGACACTCATTGAGGAGTCCATCCCCAGCCAGTTTTATGATTGGCACATAGCCGACTCTTGACGACTTGGATTTCTACATACACTATAAATATATAAAGATCATTTATTTTGCTAAAACATGGTACAATCTATGTTCATACAATACAAAAATGTTCAAAAATGTTTTTATCACATTTAGATTACTTTCAAAATAAATGATCTTTTTCTTAATTAAAAGAGTAATATAGATCTAGACTGTACGATCTCGCTACCGTACATCTTTGCTGCCATAGCAAATTCATTTGTAGGTCGCGGTCGCGTGCCAGCAATAATATAAATAACATGACTCCACAAATAACTTTGAGTACATTCACTACCGTGGTACGAACCTATTGTCAAGAGTAAGAGACACTAACTTGATCTTTGTAACATTTAACTTAACTTAATAAACATTGATCTTATCTCGTTTGTACTTCATCAACTTAACATACCTACAACTAAATAGTGTAAGAGCTAACTGGCCCTTACATAGACTACATCTATAACATATATCACAAAAGAGACAGATATACGATATCATATTTTTACGATAACGACATATTCGCATGTCCTATAAAAGATGAACGTCAATCAAATATGAAATCTACCCTCAGTACTAAAAGTCCTCTTCATTAGATGTAATGGTCCGACTCCAATTTACTAAAGTATGTCTTCATTTCGACTTATCACTTTCGTAATAGTTTTGTGTGACAACTCGTATGGGAGTATATAAATGTTTCGTATTGAACATTACTACAAATAATTGAAGATCAAACGAACTTTCCAAGTGAAGTTCGATCTTAATTATGCGAATAGCTTCTATCCTTGCTATTTCTACTGTTTACGTTTCGACTATCACATCCTTACTAATATTATAAATGTGAAAGTTTGTAAGAATGGATGTATGGATGTTTGTTACTCTTTCACGCAAAAACTACCGGATCGATTTTGATTAAATTTTGCACACATGTAGCTTATAGCTTGGATTAACATATAGGCTACTTTTTATACAAAATAAAGTAGTGCATCAAATTTACGCTAAGGCGGTACGAAGTTCGCCGGGTCAGCTAGTTTCACAATAAGTTAAAAGTTTTTTTTACGAGCTACCGTACCATTCTGACAAGCTACGAGGTAACGATCGTTGAGAATATCCTCACTCCTATTTACATATTTTTTTATTATAAAATTGTCTCAAGATTGTATTATTAATAGGGTGGGACGCAATTAATAGCTAGGAACGAAGCTGCTCGCATAATTTCGATCGAACTCAACTTGGTAAGTACGCAGCGTTCGTTCCTCGCTATTTCTTCTGTTTACGATTCGTAGGATGTTTAACATGACAATTGTAAAATGAAAATGTCCATAACAAGTGCAGAAACACTAATATATTATAATAATAGGTTTATAGTTAGGTATGATTTTGTTTTTTTATTAGTTAAAGAACTAATTGTAAGTTAACCTTAATAATAATGTATTTTACATGGTAATAAATACTTAATTATCCTTAAAAATATATATATATAATTGATTCGTGTGACCAATATTATCAATGGCAAATAAGAATTTTTTAAATAATTATATGCAACTTTAAATCCCCGACTATCAGTAAATTGACGGTTTTATGTTTCCTCTTGAGGTTAACCACCTCAAGAGGGAGTTTATTTATCTGCTATTTGATACAGAATAATTTATATTTATCAAAATTTATAAAATTTGTATATACATATAGTTCAAAATTAAAATAATTATCATTTATCATTAAATTAAATTAAATATTAAATAAGAAAATAAATTAAGAGAGGAAAAAATTCAATAATTTGATTGTTTATGTGTTATTGAACAGTTTAAGTGTGTTGACTATATGGGTGAGATGTGACATGAAGGTGTCGATGGAGTGGATGTCTGTCGTTAGTTGTGTTAAGTCGTATGGATCAAGTTGGTTAAGTGTGCAGTATTGTTCGTGTCTGTGTCGCGTTTGGGTATAGTTGGTGCACTGTGTTAGTAGGTGTCTAAATGATTGAGCTGTAGTGTTGTCACAGGGACATGTGTCGTTGTCAGTGATCTGAAATCTATGTAGGTATTGTTTATGGTATGCGTGGTCCGTGAGTAGCTGGGTAAGAGCGAATGTGTGTCCCGTTATGTTGATAAGTTTATGTAAGTGTGTGAGGGTCGGACACCAGGTTTTTATTATTTGTCCTTTGGTGTTATTGTTGTAGGCCGCCTCAGCCCCGGTGAGGTTGGCACGGTTGGACATCTTTTTTGCATAACTCAATGGAAAATTAGAGAATGAGGGTGCTATGTTTTCCTCGGCCGCAGATTTCGCTGCTATATCGGCGGCTTCATTTCCAGGTATCCCTACGTGTGCTTTAATCCATACAAAATGGACTTGCGTATGAGTTGTGTGCAAGAAGTTATGTATGTTTGTGGTAAGTTTGTGTGTGCTACTAGTGTTTTGTATGTCTTCAAGAGCTGATCTGGAATCAGACAATATTACAGCTGTAACAACCGGTTGTGTATTGAGCCATTTACAGGCTTCATCAATGGCTACCAGTTCAGCTTGGAAGACGGAACAACAAGAGTGTAGTCTGTGTGTTTTGGTTATGATAGTGTTCTGTGGCGTGTGGATAATGAAGGCAGCTCCGACGACACCGTCGTGTTTACTGCCATCAGTGTAGATGTGATATGCCTGTATGTATTTAGCGAGTATTGGATCGAGTTCTTCTTGCGTGTTAACGATGTTGAAAGGGTGTGGTATTCGGTGTGCAGGGTGTAGTAAATTGGATGGGTGTGTGGGTATATCGAGAGTAATGTCGTGAGGGAGATAATCGGATAGTCCACATATTCTAGTCTTTTCCGTTTTCGCGGTTTCTTCTATTTTTATGTCCTGGGGTGTCAGTGTAGATATAGCTATGGCGTTAGATGTGTTGATGGTTCTGAAACCTCGAATAATTTTAAGTGCAAAACAGCGTTGAGTAGAGAGTAATTTATTCCGGTTGGTTTTGTAATCTAGTGCCTTGCACCATATGCTGGAGGCATAGCATATAATAGGTTCGATTACCCCCTTGTACAGTGTAAGTATGTTCTCAGAGTGAACACCCCATGTCGGTCGAATGAATGTAGTAAGTTTGTTGTGTAGCTTACGCGCTCTGTTTGTAATGTAGTCTACATGTTGCGTGAAGTGTAAATTGTCGTCTATTACCACTCCCAATATTTTGGCCGTTCTGCTGAAAGGGATCTGTGTATTGTGCATGTTGATTTGTATGAGTTTGGTTTTCCGTGTAAAAGCAAGTGCAATGGTTTTTTCCGGTCCAAATGTGAGTTTGTTTAAAGTGCCCCATTCAGTGATAGTTTGTAAACAATGATTAATGTCGGTCTGAAGTGTGGTGAGTTTTTTGTGCGATGCTATAATGGTAATATCATCGGCAAAGGCCTGAATTTGACAGCTCTCTGGTATTCTTCTGTCACCGGACATGTCCAGTAAGTCATCGAGAATCAGGTTCCAAAAAGTTGGTCCACAGACAGATCCTTGGATACAACCCCTGGTGAGCGTTTTGGTGACCTTTGCGTCTGAGTATTGTAGGGTGGCGGTGCGGCCGGTCAGATAATTTTGTATAATAGTGTAGATATTTTTAGGGCATTTTATGTGATGTAAGCGTGTGAGTATGGAGGGCCACCAAGCGTGATCGAAAGCTGCTTTTATATCGAGCGAGATCATTGCGACATGCTTGCCATTATTTTTGTGTGTTTTTATAGTGTTAATTAGGTCGGTGAGTGCATGTACTGTTGAGGTTTGTTGTTTGAAACCGTATTGTTTTGCATTATATGTGTGTGTTGTATTGAGATGGTGTGAGAGGCGCTGCGTGATAAGCTTTTCGAGAGTTTTCCCTAGGATAGGTAGTAGCCCGATCGGTCGGAAAGAGGATGTATTACTATAGTTTGTTTTATTGGGCTTTGGAATAATTTTTATTATGGCTTGTTTCCATGATGTGGGAAATAATGACAGGGATAGACATCTATTCATTAGGTTGGTAATTAATTCAGGAAAGCAGAGTGTGAAATTGTAGCAAATGTCAGAAGTGAGGTGGTCGGCGCCAGGAGATTTGGAGGGGTTCATGTTTCCTAGTATTGTAATTACTTCATGTTGTGTGCAGTGGCGGCTGTACCTTAAGTGCGCTCGTGCGCTGAACCACCAATTTCAAAGATTTAAAAATTACATAATAATTCTTCATCTTTTGTTTAAAATTACCATTTTAATATTTTTTCTTAAACATACATACCTACTAAAACATAATATAACAAAAGAAAAAATCCGATTATAACGATTGACGAAAAAATAAAAGCGCCTTGCTTATCTATTAAGACTTCTTTTACCTGTTCGTGCGCTACGGCGAGCGCACGAGGACTGCTAATACAACTTGTATGAACTGTCAGATAATACGCGCGACGCGTGAAATAAAAGATAGTTCATAGAAAAGTACCGAGTAATAAGTCGGTTTTCGAGCGCCGCACGAGCGAACCGAAGATTGCCGAGAGCCCCCGGGAAACGACAGTGACATTTGATTTGACACTCTCTCGTTATCATTAATTTCTCTGTCTGTATCTGTGACGCGGTCATAGAAATATATACTATATACGTCAATGGACGCGGTAATTGTTTTTTGTTTTTGTTCTATTCTGTACAGTGAATACAGTGTGTGTTGTGATTGAAAATGAGTTTAAACATTGATTATATTAACAAAACTTTTCAAAATAAAGTCGACATAAAGTTACAAGAGTGCAAATCGAAAAATAAAGCATTTACGCGAAGTTTTAAAAGTGAAATGTATAATAGAAAGAAATGGCTGTGTGGATGTGAGCGTCCTAATGCATTCTTTTGTTTTCCTTGCATTATTTTTGGCGGCGAATCGATTTGGACAGAAACTGCAATTAAGGATTTGACGCATTTGAGTGAAAAATAAAAAAACATGATTCTTCGCAAGTACACCTACAAAATGTGATGAGTTCGTCTGTGTTAGGCACGGTCAACATTCGTAATCAGCTAGATTCTGATTATAGAAGCAATATCCAAAGCATTCCCTAATCCTAATACTTAGTGAGCAAGTACAGTGAACCACCAGTTCGATTACCTACCAGCCGCCACTGGTTGTGTGAATGGGGGTTCGTTGTAGGTGTCGGGTGTGTCTTTTGTACGTTCGCGTATAGAGTGTTGTTGGGGGGTATCTGAGGTGTCGTCTGGGTAGAATTTGTTGAGGAAAGCTGTAGCTGTTTCCTGACTTGATGTGGTGTATATTCCAGCTGTGAGCTCAATAGTCGACGGAGGCCGCGTAGGTGGGCCGGCCTTAATGATTCGGTTAGTAACCGTCCATACGTCCTCCTTGCCCTGCCTAGTACAGAACTCTCGGAAGTTCTCAGTGGAAGCGCGTTTTATAGTCGCAGCATATGACGCTTTGAGTTCATCCCTCTCGGCGAGCACGGTGGTTAGTTGTTGATTATTGCGCTTTAGTGATTGAATTTTGTGGTGGTTGTCTATTACTTTATTTTTCATGGTGTTCAGTTCTTCGTGCCACCAGGAGGGACGAAGGGAACGTCGGTCGGCCAGTACGTGGTAAATGTTTGTTGCAAATATTTTGGATAAATTCTGTAAGTTTATTAGTGTATGTATCAATGTCGTGTTGTGTGATGAGCGTAGAGATATCAATTGTGTGAATGTTGGTGTTTAATATTTGTGATTTGAATAAGTCCCTCAGACTATCCCAACATTTAAAGGCGTTGGTGTTGAATTTAAATGTGGATGTTTTGGTAAATGGTTGTAAGTTGTGAGTGATGTTTAAGGTAAATGTTAGTGCGTGGTGATCAGATGATGGGCAGATCGAGGTGTCTACCTTCCAGTCGCAAATATTGCTAGCAATATTATCTGTGGCAATAGTAAGATCAACAATCGAGCCTCTTATCCTTCCTTGTGCCACAGATTCGTATGTGTAGGCAGTACCTGTGTTAAGTACGGCAGTGTGGTTGGACAATATTAGGTCGGCTATTTCCTTACCCCGTGTATTATGTCTTGGCGATCCCCACAATGGGTGCCAAGCATTAAAGTCGCCAGCAATTATGAGTGATGCGTCGCGTGAGTCGTTAAGTAGTTTGTGTAACTTATTTAGTGTGCCATTTGCATCTATATCGGGCTCTATGTAAATGCTGGTGATGAGAAATCTCTTGCCAGATTTAGTGGTAAGTTGTAATGTACACATGTTACTTGTAGAGTATTGTGAGAGTCCTAATGTTGCGCCAATTTTGATTTTGGTGAGTATGCATGCTTTAATGTGTCCATCGGTAAGGAATTGATGTGTTGTATATCCGGGAATGTTTTTCATGGTGTGTTGATTGCCAATGTACGGCTCATTGATGAGTATGATGTCAATGTGGTTGTTAGCTGCATACTGTACTAATTCTTGTGTGGCGGCATGGCCTCGACCTAAGTTGATTTGTGTGAATTTAAAGGATTTATGGTTGTTAAGTTGTGCGGTGTGACGTTTGTTACTGTGCATAATTGAGATTTGCTTTAAGTGAGTGAGTTTGGAACAATAAACACAAACGAGTAAGCTAATGCTAGTTACAGTAAGTAGAGGCGTTTATATCGTCGGTTTTGAGCGGTGTTATGGTGGTGCCGTAATCAATAGTTTCTTCTATCTTCTCTTCTGCCAGTTTAATACGAGGGCAAGCTGACTGGTTGTTAGCAGCGTGGTTTGTGGTCGGTTTTGATCCGGTTTTCTGGTTGTAGTTAATGCAGTTGTAGCACTGGTACTTTCTTGTCTCTTTATGTGGGCAATCAGCTGCTAGATGAGATGTAGCAGCACAGATGGCGCAGGAGTGTACGGCAACAGTAAATTGACGGTATTAATAACAGCCGAGGCTGGTTAACGTCGATGTGTCTAGACTGTGTTCTAGACTGCATTGAAGAGATTTAATTGATAATCCTTAAATTGCTTAAATTTTAAAAAGATAATTATAACTTTTTTTTTTATTAGCCCCATGACTTTGAATTCTTTCTGTTATTTGCTATCTCTAGCCCGTCGTTCTAAAATGCATCCAAGTCGTCCCGCCATCTCCGTTTGAGCCTTCCTCGTCGCCGCTGACCGTCATGTGGTACCCAGTGGGTCTTAAAAAAAACTTAAAATAACATATTATAAAGAGTGTCACGTTGTGAATTTTCTTTGTTTAGATTAGTCATTAGATTAATAATTACGCGGTATTCTTAGTCTTAAGAAATATAAATATTAGTACGGAACTGTCGATACGTGTTGTTGCTGAGTAAACCATTCGCCTAAGCATCTCTAAACCATTGGCCACGCCTCCTAACGGTAAATCTTTCATTTGCGTTCTGCGCACCGGCAGTCACACTCAAGGCGTCTAGCGCGACGGCTGTGCTCAACTAAATTATCTTAAAATCCCGCTGGGGTAAGTTTCTATAATTTCTATAAGCTTCTATCGTTTTACAACCTAAGTTAATTTTGTAAGGTGTTCCTTTAATAACTGTTAAAGTCTTAGCGTTGTAAACTGTCTTCATTCTTGATAACGGTACATTGACCTCCGTCATGCCGCCTGCAAAGTTAGTTCGCTTATGCTTACACGGCCTTATCTGGACTTCCAGGATTACCTTTCTGCTTATCCTTCTGCTCGAAGACTGCATCTGCTCTGTGCTGCAACGGGCTTAAAACTTCACGACCTACTCCGGCTCCACGAGGCACCTACGTGGTTCGGTTGAAGTCGACACCTACGCGTGACCCTCCATGACCTCTGCGGAAGAGAAGCAACCGCGTGGCGACTTTGCACACTTCAAAATTAGACGGATCCTAAGGCCAGTGTACCATTCTAGACTCATAGAAACTCGGTGACCAAATCCACAAGAAAAGGCAATAAATAATATTAAGTAGATACTATTTACTGTATTATTTATAACCCGACCTACCTACCTACCTGTGAGCCACCCCTAAACAACGGAGAGTGCCGCAAGAGAAATATAAATCACCCAAAATAAACGTTCATGATGAATGCAGCTTATAATCTAACATTGATTTTCGGCGTGGTACGCCAATAAAAACCAGTCTACAGTCGAGTAGTTTGCTACATGTGTGCCAAATTTGATAAACGAGTTACAAACACCCCACAAAAACTTTTGCACTTATTATTATAAGTAGGGCTATATTTTCATCGTTTTTCTCTTTCCATTAAGCCTGTACCGTTGATATCAATTTACTGACATCTATACTAATCAAAGATGAATGACGGTCGGGTTTCTACGCAAAGAACTCTTTCAGTAAAGTACACCGGGAAGCTTGAGTAATACCGCATTGCAGATATTCTAATATTCTAACGATGGAATTACTTCACTTGCAATTTATTGAAGGAAATTTTAGTCATGAACCTCATCATTCAATCAAAATCAACTAAATCTAAAATTAAAAGTTACAATAACTCTAACATGGGACTGTAACATGGGCTTATTAACTAAAAATTATCGTTTTAAATATAATTTGAGAGTCTTTTATATATATAACCCCATGCCGATTTCGGCTACGGTGACTACCTCTAGTGGATTGTGTGATAAGCCCTTTCGTGTGCCCTTAGATGGCTGCAGTAGCCAACTTTATGAGTGAACGTGCGCAAACATTGTTGACACGTTAGGACACCATTTACGTAGTTTAGTTTGAGAGTCTTTTATCATGACTATGTATCCGTAAAAACGCTAATGTGACAATAAACAAAACAAAACTCTAATATGATATGCAATATGACCGACACTACCAGATGGACTGACGACCTGGTCAAGACAGCCGGGATTAAATAGATGCTTGTGGCCAAGACCGTCAGATGTGGAAAAGTTTGACGAAGACCTTTGTCCATCATTGGACGTCTTTATAGGTTGCAAACAAATACCTAATAACTTCGTTTTTTTTTGTTACTTCGGTCGCGATGCGTCCTTGTAAACAAAATCATGGACACATCTGCAACCGAAGTCGTGTTTTGTTTTCTATGAATGTTAAAATGTACCAACAATTTTATGTTCTATTCAAACTTATATTACAAATTTGATAAGATTTAACTCAAAAACAACTCGACTGATTTTAAAAATTCTTTTCCATAAAAAAGCTATTTATTAAGCAACACGCGGTAGCTAGTTAAACATAACTAATTTAACTCGCAAACCAAACAAACCTCATTTCACCTCCAACATTGCCAGAAGTAATTTAAACCTACTAAGGCAAATAACTGTAGTAATTAGTGTTCGAATCAGTGACGGTTATTAAATTCATGTTTCTCAGCTAAGCAGACAGAAAGACAGCTAACTTGCTGAAATAATAACAATAATAATAATAATATTCTTTATTGACATAATAGATTAACAATTTGTAATAGAATCTCTGACACCTACGCTAGTAAAAACTGTGTTGCAGGTGTCAGTGTCTAACACTATGTAACAGAAACTTTACCCGTGCCAACTGTAGGAAATTATATAAACTTGATATCAGGACTTAATTAAATTAACTATGAATTGCTGACGTGATAAATGTGTGCATGTGCAAATATTTGAGAAGCTCAACAAACTTCTTCGTTCGTTCAACGTACTTACAATAATTGTATTTTTTTTAATTTCTAAGCATTACTCTTACCTCTTAAACCTTTGTCCATTTGTTTATTTTTCTTTTGACAGCTCACGCCAATGAGTTACCGATTTTTTTACAATAATATTGTGCAGTAATGCCGTACTTTATAGACAGGCAACACTTTTAAGTGAAGACCCTGGGCCTTAACAAACAACCACAGACTATAAATCAGTCTTGAAATAAGTTAAATCGATTATATTGTTTTGAAAAACAAATACTTGACTTTATTTAGTAGTGTCGGTAAATTTAATAAAAAAAAGAAAATAATGACGACTGTACCGTGAATCCATATTAATTATTTGTGAGAAATTAAGAAATCAAATCGGAATTATAAATTAAACAAATAGATTACAATGATTCAACGGGATGTTTTTTTATAAAAACTTAAAAATGAATTATTAATATTAAACTATAGAATATTTCGGTGAATTTTAATCGATATAAAGATCTTCTGAAACAAAATCGATTATTATTAAAATTGAATCGGTAACGTATAAAAGCATCACTGATTTTGAAATGTCACAAAGAAAATAAACCGTGGGACAAAGTATAATTTAATTTTGAAGTGTTTTGTTACCATTGTACAGCGATACTTTTATTATGACAGCGGGCATGGTGACGTAGAAGATAGTGAAGTATAAGATATCTTACTCTTTGGGTAAGTAACTCTAATAATTATTTTATCTTTTTAATGATTTGTATTACGCGTAAATTGCCTAAGTCACGATGACGTTAACATTTCGTCGGATGAAGTGAAATTGCGGAATGGAAATCTACTTATACGTCTCCATCCAGCTCATTAATTATTTAGCATAATCCTTAATACATAACCCCGTCCGCGTCGCTAAGACGTTATTCGTGTAAGACTAACATTAATTACACTGCGATGCTGCAAATTATATTATTCAACCTTCATCACAGTGTACACAGAACACAGACTGTATGATAACTACGAATGAAATAAGATTAATTAATTAACTACCTGCCTTAGTGTCATCAGTTAAAGTCAACGCCAAGCAGAACAATTGATATTTTGGTTCTTAAGAGTACCCAAAGGGTAAAATCGGGACCCTATTACTAAGACAACGTCCGTCCGTCTGTCCGTCTGTCAATAGGCTGTATCTCAGAGCCGTGATAACTAGATAGTTGAAAGGTTTACAGTTGATGTATAACTGTTGGCGCTATAACAACAAATACTAAAAACCGAATAAAGTAAATATTAAAGCCCCTTAAATATGAGATAGAACAAACGTGATTTTTTGCTCGTTTTTGCTCGATATTGATAACGGCCACATGTATTGCTTGAGATCCTCACAGAATATTTAGTTATATTTTTACTTTTAAATTAAATAATGAAATAATATATTTAATGGGCTTCACAATCAACGTGATTTTATTGGCGTTTTTATAGATAATGGTACGGAACCCTTCGTGCGCGAGTTCGTCTCGCACTTGGCCGTTATTCTTAATCTTTAGGCTAAGCAATTGGTACTAACCACATTCGATCGTGTGATGGGTGACAATCATCGAACAACGAGATTTCTTGCGTAACTTTGCGAGCGCGTCTCCGACGTCAAAAGAACACCTGACATTCGTTACGGGTACAATAAGACCTGGATTCCAATCCAGAAATCCAGGAAAGGCGTAGATTGTGTGAGTGTCTGATAGCGGCCGCTTTACGATACATATAACCAGTATATATTACCATCAAGCGGAATGTAAGATCTCTAAAAGACCAGTAAGTCACGTAGTAAAACACGTACCCTGTTTTATTTAGATAATAAATTACAAAACCACATCAATGTTGTGCGAACAAACAAGCTAATCTTTCAACGCTGAATACAAATAGTTATTTTGTTTGTTCACAGTCTTCACATCCGTTACAGTATACATGTTCTGTATGTATCCAGTATCTATGTACCAAATATATTACCTGTTACCAAAGTGGCTGAGTCGTAAACAACTTCCCAATGCAAATAATAATACCTTACAACCATTACCAGTATTGCCACATAGAATAATAAATACATAATAAAATGTATTATTTTATACAATTACTCAGCTGTCGATCCTTCTTTCTGTCATAACTTTTTTCCTACGCGGAAAAGGTGAAAATTGATATTGAATGTGAAGATTCAGTAGAAACAAACAGGTCGTTAAAAGTTGAACTGTTACGGTTGATTGATAACTTCTGTTTCATATAATAATATCTTCGTAATTTAATATAATAATATGTGAACACTTTTGGAAGACTAACACACACATTTTACGAAGTTAAGTTAATGAATATTCAGTTTTAAGCCTATTTCGCACCCCTCGTTTTCTAGTTGTGAGTTTGACAAATTATTTAATTTTATTCAAACCTACACTTATTTGGTACCCAAGACACAGCCTCTGCCCAGTTTAAGAATCAACATTTATGTCAAAAGACTTGATTTTTAATATATTTTTGTTCTCTTTTTTATCTTATTAAATTTAAGCCTGGATCAAGTTAAAGTGTTTTGTAAAGAACTTTAAACCATTTAAACCATTTATTCGCCACACATTATCTTACATTTAAAAAAACAGTTTACACAAAATATAAATAGTACACAGAAAATGTGCGGCAAGGGATCTAGCTCAGTATTTTCTGCGCGCAATGCACAGCACAGCACCGCGCAACTTCGTTTTTTGAGTCATTAAATAAGTTTAATGCGCAAGCGTAAGTAATTATTGAGCAGAAGATAGCCGTTGTCGGTGCCGCTGATAACGAAAGCCTTATACGCTTTCCTAAGTAAATATTCTTATAAACCGTCAACAGTCAAAATATTTGGCGCTATGTCGCATGCTTCCTGTAAATAAAAATATGCTATTAAATACATATTCTTTTATTTAACAACCTGATATTCTAGAGAGCCAAATATTTGCCTTTACAAAATATTTACATGGTAAAATGTATGAGTAGTTGCTTATTTATCAAAGTTATTTTTTACTACAATATTAATGTTTTTCGAATCTTATACCTTTTAAAAGAGGAAGATTTTCTTTTCTTTTGTTTGTAACGATTTAACTCAAAACATATTGTACTGATTTCAAAAGTTTCTTCTCATTAAAATGATAAATTATTCCTGAGTAACATGGTTTTATTTATCGAGGTACCACCTTAACCAAGTCCCACAAGGATATAATAATAGCAGCTCTGTTTGTTATATATGTAATCCTACTACGCTCGAGCCTCTTCTCTTGATGAGAAGAGTTAGGTCATAGTCCACCACGCTGGTTAAGTGCGGATTGGTAGACTTCACACATCCTCGAGTAGTTTTTAGACACTCAGGCATGCAGGTTTCTTCACGATGTTTTCCTTCACTGTTAGTGAGCGATACTTTACAACAAATACACACATATCTTCGAAAAGAAGAATCTTACCGATTTATTGACAGAGATGTGTGCCGTGGGTTCGAACCCGAAACTTTTGACTTCGCAGTCCGCGATAACCGAGTGGAAGACCCACTCTGCTATCGCTGCTTCGCGACAAATGCAAATTTTCTCATAGTTTAATGGTTATTAAATAAAGTTGATTCATAATTTTATTAACTAACATCCTCGCGCGAAGCAGTGATAGCTGAGTGGGAGACCGTAGGACTGCGAAGTCAAAGGTTTCGGGTTCGAACCCACGGCACACATTGGTATTGTAAGCAACATACAAAATTCACCAAACTGCAAAATAGATTATATTCTGACAATTATTAATATGACATTTCAAATATTACATTGCCTAAAACCAAAATAATATGACTAGACAATAATTAACGAATAGAACTATAAATTTAATTCAAACTAGCCACAGAACCAGATATTAATTATGAACTTTTCAATTAAACGTTTTGAGCTAATTTAATGGTTAAAAACATTTTGGTCAATACATTACATTCAAAATAATAATTATATAATATATATTATTCATAAAAGTAAACCGCAGTTTTGAGGCAATAGATTTAAACGTATTATACTCGTAGGTGCAAATCAAACACAATCCCGATTCTATGACTGTATAAATTGAGGGTATTTTACAAAAAAATTTGTAAAATACCCTCATTTTGTACCAATAAAGATTTATTATTATTTATTATATATTATATATATAAATACAAATTGGTAAACCAAATGAGAAATACAACTTTATTATGTATAAAGTTAAATTAAATATTTTTTCGTTTATTACGTAGCCAAGTCTTCTGTTGTAGTCTTTTGAAAAGATACACTGTTATTTCGTAAGAAAGTACTTCAACATACGTATTCCGAGCATAACTATTATATTATAATCAATATGACAACGCTAATGGCAAACTTGGCAATAACACAACTCTCTCATAACTAATACATAACATTTAGTTAACATGACCGTATTTTATACATCAATCTTAATGACTTCTTACCGCGAATATATTTAGAAATTGTTGATAAGGTGCCCGATTCTGAGATTCAGAATTCGATGTTGCCTTAGCACTTTTGTTTAAATAATATATATATATATATAATATAGATAATACAGAAATAATAACTGTATATAATAACACAGAATGTGAATGACATCGTGACGAACCTGCAATCCAGTGATTTGTTGATACGATTCGTAGTTAGTACATGATTCTGAGATACTGGGTGCAAACGTTTTTTCCTAGAAAAAGTAAATTCGTTTTTTGGAATTATACTGCCTGATTATGGTAGATTAACGTCACCTTAGCGAGGCTATTCCAATACATTTGGAATTTCCCTGTCATCTTTGGAATTTTGATTTATTCAGCTTATTCTAAGACATTTTCCATTTTCTTAAGGCGTGAAAATTCCATTGTCTCATCATGGTCCAATGGTCCAACACACAGGGTCTCATCATGTACCTACTTAATTACTGATTTTCGGACTCGCCACAATGTTTTTTATACCATGTTTACCAAACGCAACTGCTCCCGCTACAGTTCCTTTCCACGTCTACCTCTAAGAATAATTACTCAAAATTACAATAAGGAGAGCAACCAAAATTCTAGGAAACTTTCATTTCGTAACAGCGATTGTAACTTTGTAAAACCAGCAAATTATGCATAGATTTACCGTTCTCAAGACATTATCTTAACCTATTTGTAGATCAAAGCAACCGCAGAGTTATAAGCTTCCAAATTTATTGTTCGTATATATTTATAGAGATTATCTCAAGACTTTTGCGATATAGTGTTTTAGGTTGCCGAGAAACTAGCTAAACTAAATATATATTTCTGACAAGTGTGAGTGTAAATTGGAAACCGCTAGGGTTTGCAAGTTAGTGGCATTCAAAGATAAATTATATAATTTAAAATACCACTACTGTGATTTGATAACGACTCAATTTTAAATCCACTGCATAACCCTATTCTAAGAACAAAGATTAGACCCACTAATCGCGAATTTATAGGAGATGCGTTTTTGTGTTTTATTCGTAGAACAATGCAGTACAAGAGTGGGTTTGATAAGCCTTATTTCTTGTGAATTGATAAGAATTTTAAGGTTTTTTTTAAATCGTTTGATGTGTTATGGCGATTACAATTACTCCAAACGGCGGTTCCGTCTTTTATAGTATAGGGCGACATTTAACTTTGGTCACCAGATAATAAACACAATAAACTTTAGAAGTAACGCAAGATTTCATTAAAATATTTTTCAAATAAAGTCGTTTATGAAAAAATGCAACCGCACTGTAATGTTATCTCTTTATACTAACATTTCACAGTTTTGTTCAAAAAGAATTGTATTTTACTATAAGTCTACCTTTGGTTGTTGATTTTTAATTAAGTTTGTAATCTTATTTTATTAAAATCTTAATTTATTATTTTGTATTCTGTACCACAGTTTCATGCAAAGTTATTACTTTTTTATAAATATAAATATAATTATAATAGGTAAAGAAGTGAAAAGATGTATCAATATCTCCGTGTCAGTGAATTTTGTATGTCTTGACTGACACAAAAATGTCACTGACATCTCTCTCTCTCTCGCTAGGTCACATTTTGATTAAACGTTAGAATGTCAAAACAAGACTATTTTTGGTCAAATCTTATAACATCATGAGCATTTGAAGATTTCCACAAAACTTATGCTGTACTCGCAACATCGCAAACTACCAAGAATAAAAGAGTGAATGTAGTGTAAATAAATGATTTGTTTCTCAAAAAAATCAAATCATCAATACAAATAAATAAAATTTAAGTGTCTGTTTTTCATGTCAAAGTTGTTTTTTAAGCGGGATTAGTTATTTACACAATATTTATGCCTGAAAGCCAGTTTATTATTTTTATCTCTCTATTTTTATATCTTGTTGTATCGCCTTTCAACAAAACGGTTATATGGATATTGAAAACAATCAGGAGCAGGTAACTGACTACAAGGCGCCCACTGAAGGCTATTTATATCAATGTATCTGCCTACTACGCAGACGAAACCGCGGTAGAAAGTTCATTTGTTTGATTGCTCGCACTAATCTTGGGACATACTAGTCGGATTTTAATCATTCTTTTTATGTTTTATAGTTTAACTCTCAAGGAATATTTGAAGATATTTAACATTACGTTAAATTTCATGGAAGTGGAGCAGTAAGTTATAACGTGGGTCATAACATAATTCAATGGGTCAACGAATTTCACGCGTATTTAAAGCAAAAATGGGCAAAAGCTGGTCTTGTATAAACCTGTCGCTCTCAACAAAGATATTTCTTCCGAACCAAGGTCGAACGGGAAAATGGAAATTGCTTTTATTCCTGCATTTTTATTATCTTCGTTGAAGTTTCCGAGCCGATCAACCGAGAAGATTATAAAGTTTTTTTCCTTTGAAAGGGTGAGTATACGTTGAGATGGTATCCAGTTATGTATAATATAAAATATAAGTTTTTTGAAGCTGAAGCTTTGCTTTTTTTAAAAGGTATACAGGGTTTTTGGTCATTCGATTTATTTCTTCCAGGGCGTTATTACAGTGCCTGAATCATATAATGTAAGCACCTAAACTAAGTGTTCTACAGTTGATTTTTTTGATAGAACTAGTACAATTATTTATTCGTTTTAATTACTCACATCACAGGCTCTCTACTCCACTCTATTCACTAACAGTTGCCAAAAGTTATCTCACATAACTAGCTACAAACTATCAATCCACGGCATTATGAACAGCGTTTAGTTACCAAGTTGTATTACATCAGAAACTGAGAACAAACTTCAACAAGACACGACCTAAGATCTTGTACCTGCGGTTCACAACTTTACACATCCTTAGTCTTGCCTTGAACTCTAGAAACTGATTTGATGAGTCATGTACCCTTTATAATTGGAACCTGCAGCTAATACTCGCTACACGGATAGGTTAATTAAGCTATGTTAAATGCAGTGGGTAAGGGTGTCCATTAGTTTATAAATATGATAATTATTGCGTAGAATCAATCTTAACATTTGTTTTTTATGCTTTGTCTATGTCATTTAATTATATATCAATTTAATTCATATAATATATGAAAAAGAAAAGTATACAAATTTAAATTCAAATAATCTTTATTCGTATAGACAAAATTCAAAATTTTTAAATTATGTCGTTATGATGCGTCCATATTTTTTCTTGTTGTTGTGATTGTGTGATCCAAAGCAACTCACTCCCACGCTCATTTAAGTAGTCCGAGATCGTATAGAATGCTTTCTTACATATTTAATTTTACTTAAACAACTGTCTTAAACTTATTTATAGACAGTACCTACTCTAATACTATTAGGAAGTTTGTTGTAGAAGCGTATACATTGGCCCATAAAATAATTATTCATTTTGTGGAGACGAGTCGTATGAAGTACAAGATTATCCTTATGTCTAGTATTAACATTATGAGTGTTACTTTTCTTTTTAAAATTGTCAATATTTTTTTGTACATATAAAAGATTTTCATATACATACTGTGATGTCACAGTCAAGATATGTATATAGAAGTTAATAAAAAATAACAAATTATCAATAAATAATAATTATTATTTTATCTTAACTTAAATTTAAATAGCAAGCAAGTTTGCTAGGTCAATCATAGCCGGTGAGTACACCACTGCAATAGCCTAGTGTAGAATAATAGCCGTGATGTAATGTATGTATTATTTAACATCACACTCATATTGCCTGCAAAATGAATGACCATAAAAACCGCTTTATGTTCTACAATAACGTCGCGGTCTGGACAATGGAGTGTAAAAATTTAACAATAGCCACCACTGCGACACTGCAATCATGCTTGCATATAAAAAGTATTCGGAAGATATTTAACGAACTACATTCATAGAAAATTCTGTACCTTTATTCGAGTTTTTGAGGGCACTCGTACTGCTATTATTATAGATAATATTTTTGTGTTCACCAAAAATCTAAAGGTACACCTATGTAAGTACGCATTTCTAAAATATTATTCTTAAACCCGTTTCATTATTTTGCTATAATTAAACTACTCGGCCAACAAAATATGTTACACCAAACAAATTCCAAATTATCACCAAGATATAACACTTTTTTATTCTAGTGCGCTGCAAATATTCTATTGTAACAATAATTATTTTATTCTTCCACGAAAAATACTTCTCGTGCACCAAATATTCCTGATTGTTACACAAAATAAAAGCTATAGTTATAGCATAGGTCAATTATGGGTAAAGTAGTAGGTTAGGTTAGAACTGCGACCATAACACAGCACGAGCCGAGCGAGCGAAGCGAGCGTTTCGCGGCAGCGGTCGGCGAGTGCTAGAATCAATCTGTTTTTAAAATAGGTGTAGTACTATTTTTACAAATTTGCAACAGTTCTTAAATAGGTGCTCACTATGAAATATGTTAGTGAACATATTTTGGTGCACATTCAGTATATTTGGTGGAACAAAGGCAAAATTAGTTAAATTATATGGGAATAAATTGAAGCACTTTTAAATACCATCCTATTATTATGTTTTTATTACTGTAAGTTATTCTATGTGTGGTTACACCTTAACATAACAATTGGCTATCAATTTATCCAAACAATAACTTTTTGCTTTGCACAAATATTTTGACGCATAATAAGCGGACACAAACTCGTAATTATCACGCCTACCATAATTATGCGTGAATGTGCAATGTAATTAGTTTTTGGTTTAACGTTAATCTTAAATATTGTATGTTTTATATTATACTGTATGGTTGTATGTTTTAAATACTAATGATGTATCATTATTATGCCAAAGGGGGCTAAGAGAAAGGAAAGTAAGTATTAGCCGTGCACTTTAATAAGCTGCGAATAATAATTGAAGCCCTGTATTTATTACATATCCCACTGCTGGGCCTCTATTCATGATAAGAAGGATAAGGCGTTAATACACCACGCTAGCTAGGTGTAGATTGGTAGACTACAGCCTTTACGCACTTTTTAAGCTCTCTCAGGCATGTAGAATAACTCACAATCTTCGCCTGTACCGTTAGCGAGCGATTATTTATATGATAAACTCACACATATCTTCGAAAAGACGAATCATAACGATTTATTGACAGAGGTGTGCCTTGAGTTCGAACCCGAGTCTTTGACTTCACACAGAATTGTAGAAATCAAATGGCAGTTGCTCTACATAAGGAGTTATTATCAGGCTCAGCAGTTTAAACTAAACTTGACTAGAACTGAATCTTTTCAAATATCTGTTAATTTATGTAATATTATTCAGTAAAAACGAATTAATTGCATTCTTAATATAAATAAATATACACACGATCCAATTTGCGCGATATTCCAATACGCGATATTGCGGCAATATGGCTTGTTTACTCGTAAATCATTTCCTGAAACCTAATTTACTAATCAAACCTCTACCTTTCTACAGCAAATATAACGCAATCAGTTAATTAAATGTTACAGTAAAGCTTTTTCCAGTGCACCCGAGGTGATTATTATGTAATTTCTAGAAATGTAATCATGATAATGGTAGAGCTTTTGTGAACGAGATCAAGGGGAACAGCACCACCGTCTCACCTTTAACCTGCCGTCATATAGTAATGCTTGCATTATAAGCCCCTGCAATTATTGGCAAATGTGGTATAACACCGTAGTTCTCAGGTGAAGCGACGCATCTATCTTCTTCTTCTTCTTCTTCTGCTATTATAGATTGTTGATGTATCTACATAAGTCGTTAAATTAAAAAAATATATCTTTAATAAATTATTTAGGCAGTGGCTGCCGAAACCGCTAATACGTCATCAACGACTTGGCGCATAGCCTACCTCAGCATTTAAAGTGTTTCGGCCACCACTCTTGCGCAAGCCTACCGAATTGTAAGTGAAAGTACTCCATTTTTTGCTAAATGTCGTTTAATATTTTGCGTTAACAGTCACCAGCTCCGACAGCCGTGATCGTCTAGTGGTTAGGACCCTACGTTGTGGCCGTAGTAACCCAGGTTCGAATCCTGGTCACGGCAGTGACTCACAGTCGCGGCGGAGTTATCTTTTTGTCTCAAATTACTTTTGAACATGCTTATTATATGTTGATACGATATATTCGTAAATGGTACAATTACTTCGTTGAGATTTTTCACTTGATAAAAATGTTCATTTAAATTTGTGCCCCATCCACTTAGGTAATATAAATTTTATACCATGTAGGACTTAGGGGTATTATGCTATTCTTTTAGTTTTTCTTTGTTTTTTTGTTTAGATATTTACTTTATTATAATAATATATTAATTCACTAATATTAATGCTTTATAGCATACAACAGTCATCTAAAGTTAACTTGAACTATTAGTTAAACTACAAGCCAGTTCACTCATTGGTGGCCGATTGCTGTGGCGCAAATCGGGCGATTATGTCTATGTCCAGCAGTGGACTATCATAGGCTAATTGGTTGATAAGTATTTTTAGTACAATAGATATATTGTTGGTTCTCCACCGGCCGCATCCAGTCTATATGTTCAGATATGTTTACGATTTATACAGTTTGATGAACATAAGTAGTTGTTTTGGCTTAGTTCACGGAACTATGTAACGTAGTCTACTAATGACTAGTTAGGTAGGCAGAATAAATAGAAACAATCGATAGATTAACAAAGGTATTATTATTCTATATATTTATATCTATTAAATACAAGGTAGTCTCAAGGCGTAGGTTGGTAGGTAGGTAAGTGGTTTGGTAAGTCCTGGTGCAGCGAAGTGAGGAACACTTAACTCGGCGCTGGTGACCGCAGGCAAGAAGGGCGCGACGCGCACGCAGGTCCTTTATATACCCCACAGGGGTCTGCAGTGGGGGGCGCATCTTGAGGTTGCGGTGGCCGTGCGGTTGCGACGTCACACACCCCCTCCGTTAGGGCAGAATTTTTCTTAAAAAATTCGGCTCCTGGCTGACATGGAAGACCTCAGGAAGCAGTTCTTAAGCAGCACCGGCAGCTCGATCCGGCTTTACTGAAATCAGAACAATAAGTGTATATAAAAAAAATAACTAGAAAAAATATGAAGTTACGATACCTAAATAAAATTGAAAAGAACCGGAGTGATCGAGCCAAACGCATTCAATACAATAACAATGTCATGATGTCATTCAAAAATAACACTACGTGCAACCTATTAAGATTGAATTTTTACTAATTAAAGAAGATTATTGAAACTCATTCTTATCTAACGGAACTAAATATAACTAAAAATGTAAGTATAACAACTTGTTTACCAAGTAGCGCGTTAGCGAAGTAGTATTGGGTGTGCGCGTCTACACAGAAGGCATGACACATTTCAAGATGAATGAATGAACAACATCGTATAGTTGAAAATAATAGAATTCGACATCATTAGTAGATGTGATTCTAAAGGAATTATGAGCGTGAAGAATATTAGCGAACAAAATGGTATACCCGATTCGACAATGAGAATTTTAACCACTGAACCATAGGGTAATTTTTTTTTTTTTTTTTTTTTTTTTTATACCATTATTGTTTATAGTTTATTTGTTTAATATCCTTTATATGCCATTCGCCAAGTGGCTTATCAGACATATCTGCTAGTTTGTACACTAATGGAGACTTTTTTGCTACGATTTTACATTTAATAAATTTAGGAGCGAGTTTTTTACAAAAATATTTATCCTTATCGCTCAAGTAAAAGGTACGTTTCCAAACAATATCACCAACATTGAATTCTGCCGTTTTACGGCGAAGATTATAAGAATGACAATTACGCTTGTGTGCACCTATTAGCGCTGCCTGTACTCTCTCGAAAATAGAGGATAAGTAGCCTAGTGACTCAGCATAACTATCACGTGGCTCATGAATTATATTAGTATCAGATTTACTAGAAACATAATGAGAACCACAGGTTACCATTTCACGCCCGAATACGATCATAGATGGTGTAAAACCGGTTACTTCGTTTACTGCACAATTCATTGCGAACTGAATTTTAGGTATAAGTGTATCCCATATGCGTTGATCGTTTGAAATGAACGTAGAAACAGCTGTTATTATAGTTTTATTATATCTTTCTACCGTATTTACATGAGGTGCATAAAACGGTGTGTAATGTAAATTTGGAATTTTATATTTACTTAACAAGTTTTTAAAAGTTGCGCTTATAAATTGTTTGCCATTGTCTAGTACTACGGTAGATGGAATACCATGTACCAGAAAAACTTTTTCCTCTAAGATTCTAGTTATTACGTCAGCAGTCGCACGTTTAATAGGGAAAAGTAAACAATATTTTGAGAAACAACAACAAACGACAAAAATAAAATTGTTCTGTTGCCTTGTAGGAGGCAAGGGACCAATCAAATCAATACTTATCATTTGAAAAGGTTTAGAACAAGACTTAGGTTCACCCATAAGACCCAAAGTTGCATGATTCTGATGCTTATGTGCGATGCAACTATCACAAGAATTTACCGCTTTTACAACATCGGAATACATTCCAGGCCAATAATAATTGAGGGCTAAACGTTTGAAAGTTTTGAAAATACCCATATGACCCGCCGTAGGGGAGGAATGGCTCTGAAGTATTACTTCGTTTCTCCGTTCAGATGGAACTACTTCCTTCCACTGAAATTCTCTGGTAAGAGGATTAAGACTCTTTTTGAAACGATATAATTTATTACTGATCACTTGATAGTCAACAAAGGATGTAGGAGACTGCGAACAACCATTAAAAATATTCAAATACCAAGTGTCATTAGTAGATAAGGAACTACCATCTGGGAGGAGATTACTATCGATATCCATAATATTAGGTGATCGAGAAAGAAAATCTGGTACAATATTATCTGAACCACGACGGTGTCTTATTTCAAAGTTATAAGAGGAAAGACGAACTCCCCACCTGGCTAATCGCCCTGTAGGGTTGTTCAGTTTTAAAAACCATTTCAAAGCAGCATGATCGGTGTACACAATAAATTGTTTTCCGTTTTCAATATAACACCGCCAATGTTCGATAGCAGATAAGACAGCAAGCGCTTCGCGCTCAGTAGCACTGTAATTTTTTTCCTGGTCCGATAAGGATTTACTATAAAAGGCTATGACTCTTTCCTGTCCCTCCTTGACCTGGCAAAGTACAGCTCCAATGCCGTAATCACTAGCATCGGCGTGTATT
Source organism: Hypena proboscidalis (assembly GCA_905147285.1). Lineage (NCBI taxonomy): Eukaryota > Metazoa > Arthropoda > Insecta > Lepidoptera > Erebidae > Hypena > Hypena proboscidalis. The sequence continues at coordinate 2,661,878 of LR990127.1, forward strand.
TCAAAAGGCTGATCAAAATCGGGACAACATAAGACCGAGGAAGAAGATAAACATTTTTTTAATTTATTAAAAGCTACATCCGCCTCTTGCGACCATGCGAACAGTGGAGCCTTTTTGCCGTTAGAAGTTAATTTATTTAAGGGAGCCGCTAAAGTACTAAAATCGGGTATGAACCTTCTATACCACGATGCAGCACCCAGAAAACGACGTACCTCTTTTTTATTTGTCGGAGTGGAATAACTTGTAATTGATTTTACCTTCTCAGGATCTGCATGAAGACCTTCTGAATCCACTATATAGCCCAAATATTTAAGTTTGTCTTTGAAAAAATTACATTTTTCTAAATTTATAGTTAAGTTTGCATATTTTAATTTGTTAAGTATTTTAATTAGAAGTGAAATGTGATTTTCAAAGGAATTTGTCACACATACGATGTCATCAACGAAACAAAAGACCTTGTTTTCAAATTCGGGCCCGTAAAATAAAATATCTGCTAAACGCTGTTGTGTCGCAGGAGCATTTGTTAAACCAAAAGGCATGGATTTAAATTGAAAAGTTCCACGTGACGGAATGTAAAAAGCAGTTTTACAACGGTCCTCTGCCCTTATTGACGTCTGCCAGAAACATTTAGATATATCTAAACTAGTTAGGTACTTAGCGTCTCTCAAGTTATCCAGAATCTCAGAGATATAAGGCAAATTGTACGCGTCTTTTTTTGTTACCGAATTTAGTTTACGGCTGTCGAGACAAAAACGCAATTCACCATTTTTTTTAGGCGTTAAAATGACGGGATTAGACCAAGGGCTTTCAGATGGTTCAATGACATCTTCTGCCAACATTGCATCGACATGTTTTAACAAAATACGCTGTTTATCGGGAGACATACGATAGTATCGCTGACGAATAGGTGGACTATCACCTGTATCAATCGAATGAGTAATGAGTGAAGTTCGGCCGAGCCCTCGCCGTTCATAAGATATATCGGTGAATTGGGCGATGATGTCGTTAGCAGTAGCTCTCTGCTCATCAGACAAATGATCAAAAGATACCAAGTGACTGGTAGAACTAGGCTGTAGTTCCGAAACAACAACGTCGTTATTATTTTTCGTGAGTAAAATAGATTCCAATTGATCAGGGAACAACCCAAAACCCCTCCAGAAATCCATACCAAGGATTAAAGTTTTCTTAATACCCGGTACAATATGAGTAACAAGAGAAATAATTTTATTTTGAAATTCAAAAGGAAGTACCACTGAGCCAAGTGAAGAATATTTGTCGCCACCAGCGGTGATAAAATCCAGAGGTTTAGAATGTAATAATTTAGATTTATCCAAAAAAAGTTTGTGGGAATTATTACCCAAAATAGTTACACATGAACCAGTGTCTAGTAAACCAACAGTGTTCTTCCCGTTAACCGTAACGGGGATAAATGGAGTATAATTAATGTTAGAATTAACGATTGAGGAAAGTTGATATGAATTGAAAAATTTAGATACATAATTTAGCCAATTATGCCATTCATTTTTACATGTTTTCACAATTACTTTTGATTTTCCCCAACCGTATTTTTTACGTTTTTTGAATTTTTATTAGTTTTATTGTTACAACTAGGACAGTCTAAAACTCGATAGCCAGGTAATCCGCATTTAAAACAAACCAAAAAACGAGGTTGACGACAATATTTTAAAGAATGTGAATCTGTTCTGCATCTCGGACAGTATAATTTAGGTATAGCAGTACTAGTGACAGAAACAGCATTGACGCTCGGTTCAGCAGAATTACTATTTTCTGTCGAACATTGATCTGTATTTAAAACATTGTAAGTAGGTTTAAAGTACTTATGTTTTTTGTAAGAATTATTGCTATAAGAAGTTTTTTTCGAATTCGTATCATTGGGATATCTATAAGCAAAATCTGGCGCTAGAGTATTGGCAGTAATTTTAGGTGGTTCCGAAAATTCCTTGCTACGACTGTCATACTTCTCAAAATTTCTACAAACACTAATTAAAGAAGGAATATCCACAATATTGCCAGTTAAGAGTGAATTTGTATAACACGGCCTGATATTATTTAATAGTATTTCTAATTTAATAGACTCGCTGATGGGTACGTCCAGACAGGAAAATAACCCTTGCATTTTAGATACATAGATGGTTATGTTCTCTTTTTCACCTTGAGTACGAGCCCTAATTTCCGACATTAATTTAAAGTCATAGTTATGAGGACTGAAATCGCGTTTTAACAAAATACACAAATCCTTCCAGGAACGAACACTATCTTTAATTGAACGAAACCAATGCAAAGCATCATCACAAAATACCTCAAAAGCAAAAGAAAATATTCTATCTTCGGGTATACCTCGACACGACATGAACTCGTCAACCTTCTGAATAAACGCCCTCACACAGGTTCGACCGCTATATTTAAACTTGCAGATTTCAGAAAACATTTTGCGTTCATTTATAAAATCCACGTGTTGAACTTCACGTGGTAATGAACACGTTGGCTCGACCACATGACACGGTACATTGGTAGGAACCGACCACGTGGTAAAAGATGCTAAGATTTTATAATTAGCGTGAAACATATCCCATACAACTTGAATTGATGATTTATCAGTAAGCAACGAAGTATCTATTCTTGATAATCTATGAAAAACATGATGCATAATAGATTCCGATCTAACAAACAGGTTTTTATCATAATGAGTTTGCAAAGTCAAAAGGTTATTTGAAACGCGCAACAATGAGCCATTACATGCGGTAATATCAACATCTGGCGAAAAGCACGACGATATTATTTCATCAAATGCCAGGTCTGACAATTTAGCAATTTGTTTACGCAATTCCTCAACCGTAATTGATTTTTCAGGCACAACACCACCTCTTACAAGCACTTCATATTCGAGCTCAGCCTTACTTAAATGATTAAATTTGATAGCATAAGCCATATTTAAAAAAAAATTGATTGGGAATTACGCATACAAAGATACACAATTATTTGAAAAAAAATGAATCCGTCCAAAAGGTGATAAGAATGTGTTTCTTTTTTTTTTTTTTTTTTTTTTTTTTTAAATCAAAAACATAAGCACATAAAAGTAGAAGTTTTTGTAGGTTATTTAAAACACGAGGTGAAATAAGTGAGATAATAGAATAAAAAAAAACACCGTACGCACCTTTCGGACGAAGAAAAGAAATATACACAGAAATAACACACAATTAAATAACTGCCAAGACTTAACCAAACCATGTACCATATAACCTCTATTGTTGGGCGCCGCTGTAACGTGGTCTACAAATGACTAGTTAGGTAGGCAGAATAAATAGAAACAATCGATAGATTAACAAAGGTATTATTATTCTATATATTTATATCTATTAAATACAAGGTAGTCTCAAGGCGTAGGTTGGTAGGTAGGTAAGTGGTTTGGTAAGTCCTGGGCAGCGAAGTGAGGAACACTTAACTCGGCGCTGGTGACCGCAGGCAAGAAGGGCGCGACGCGCACGCAGGTCCTTTATATACCCCACAGGGGTCTGCAGTGGGGGGCGCATCTTGAGGTTGCGGTGGCCGTGCGGTTGCGACGTCACACCTGATACATAGGTCTTAAGTTATCAATTTTGTACTTCCTAGATGTTCTAGTGGTTAGCGTATCGGTGACGTCAAGGGATCGGTTCCCGGGTCGGGCAAGTTATTGTGAACTGTCCGGCAATTCACCCGGATTATAATTGTGCCCGGTGGATAGCGGTAGGCTCACCCCTCATCCCATAAGACCTAAACATACAGGTGAAGTGTGGGTATTATATACCTCTGCCACACCCTACTGGGTAATATAGGCGTGTTGTTATGTTATTTTTTTTATTTATCAATTATTTAATCTTATAAACTATTGATAGCTACTAATCCACTGTGCGAACTAAATCTGCTAAATTCAAATTCAAATTCAAATCATTTATTTTCATAGGAGGCGCTTCAACACGTCAAAACATTACAAAAAATATATAAAATCATAAATAATACTAAATTATACTAATTACAATGATTTGAATAACCGGGGCTTAGATTAATTTTAATCAAACTGTTTAGAATCAAATTAAATACTATATTTCACTTTAGAATCTTTTGACTGTCGCACAATTTCACACCACACTGTTGAAATAACTACCTACCTACGACATACAACCGAATATTCCAATATCTGTGTTAATCCTAGCACTAAATCAATTAATGCGAAACAGTGAATATTTTGGTGAAAATCGATGATCCAGTCATTATTATCTAATGAACCAAGTTCGCGGCTCTAATTATTACCGTGTTTATATCGAGTCAATGATTCCATTCGGTGCTGATGAGGTCTAAAATTGGAGGTTCGCACATACTGGGGTACAAATTAATTGGAATACATTGTTGGGTAGGAACAATAGATATGTCTATTGTAGTTTCTTGGTGAGGCACAAACCGAGATATCACGGATAGTTCACATAGTTCAGATAGTTGCGTCGAGTTTTAATGCTTTGGATCTAATTCAAGTTCGACGTTTTTTTATTCGACAAACTAAAGCCTCGTAGTTCTATATGTGTACTTTCTGTCAGGAAATTCAAAATAGCAGCACGGAACTGAAACTTTGCTTTAGATAGCGATAGTCTCACCCCCTATCCCATGGGACCCAAACATAACAGGTAAAAAGTGGTTGTTGTACACCTCTGCTACACCCTTCTGGGTTATGTAGGCGTGATGTTAAGTTATGTTAAAAGCTTTGTCAGGCTGCACTATCTGTGTAAAATCAATCTTCATATTACTCTTTTGGCTTATATCATCCTTTTGGTTGTTTCAGTGGTGGAGGATGCGGCGTGATGTACAGTAACGAGAGCGGGGCGGCGGGCGCGGGGGAGGACGGCACTCAGGCACACACGCTCGCGGCGCTCGTCGCGCTCTACGTACTAGTGTCTGTCATCGGCATTATCGGTGAGTGAAGAGGCTTTATCTGCTATAGTACAGTCACAAGGATAGGTTCAAAAGAAGACTATGGTGAAAACAAAGCGTACTGGAAATCCCGCCTTAGCTTTAGTGGTTATTTTTTTGATAAACTGGTTATTCTTGTATTAAAAATTTCCTTTGCTTTCAATTAAATTATTATCTTTAGGAAGGTCAGTTCAAATAACTGACCTTACTGAAAGGAGGAGGTGAAGTTCGTAGGTAAGTCAAAGCCGCGTGAACCGATAGATCTTGCAGTTTAACTGCGGTCGGCCGTGCATGGGTGACCAGCTCATCATAACGAGTGTTTGAAGGAACAATCGTTATGATGAGCTTAAACGAGACTCGAAGGTCGCAAATTGTTTACAAAAAATATTACTATTATATAGTCCTTCTTAAAGTCATTTTGCCAAACTTCACACAACTAACATTTCTTTACTTAATTGTGTTTTCCTTTTTAACCAGACAAGTAGTTTTTGTGACACAATGTTGCATGCAATCAGAAATCAGAAACATTTATTTGACTAAACATAGGTACGGTCTTGTTTACAATGATTTGACTAAATTTAACCTCTATGGTGTACAATTTTTGAGAATATTAAAAAGTAAAGAGAGAGAATATAAGAAAGTAAATATTTGTTATAAAAGTATTGTATTTTCAAATTTATCGTTAATAAAGAAATCATTGATGTTATATTATATCCTTTATCAATTAGCATTATCTAAAAACTTTAAACAGTTGTATATATAAATACCTTAGACTAACATAAACTATTATCTTATTATTTATTTATTCTTTAGTTGTTTTGCTGTATTGCACGTTGAGACGGCGACTCGTGGCGCGGTGTCATGTAGCGTTCCTCGGAAACGCCGCAACATGACACCTCTCGGCCAGAAGTCCAATTTTAAGTATGATTACAGCCGTTCCGTCGGGATTTGCACCACGAACATAGTAAAATTAACGTTTTGACGCGACTACAGCTTAACAACTGTTGTATTGAGATATTGTATTGAGATGGTTAATTTGCTTAGGTATTTTGAAGTATATCTTTCCTATACACTTTATGTACCAACAAAGTGTCATTTTCGATAATAGAGACAATAAAATAGGTGTTAATGGACATATTCTTAGCATAAATTAATTTAGTAGCTTAGGTCAAAATTAAATTACTCATTAGTCTCTAATGTTATATCTACACTAGATTGTAACCTTTATGACGTCTCTTGTGTAGATGCATCATTAAAAAAAAAGTCTTGCCTGGATGCAAGCAAAGTTTATAATTACTACGGCGTCGGTTGCGAGACACTTGATCAGAGTGCCGAGGGAACAGATGGAGATTGGCTATTGGCAAATGTACCGTATTGTGAAAGTATTGCTGATTTTCGTTAAATGTGGTACTTAATTTCGTTAACAAAGTCACCAGCTCTGACAGCCGTGATCGTCTAGTGGTTAGGACCCTACGTTGTGGCCGTAGTAACCCAGGTTCGAATCCTGGTCACGGCAGAGTTAAATATTTTTTTATCAGAACATTTTTGAACTATGCACATGATATTAAAAGCGCTTTTAATTAACCGTAAACTAAAAAAACAAAATAAATTCGTGGCTGATTGCCAAAAAAGTTTAATCCATTAATCATTTAAAATAAACAATTACTTATTGAAATATTTGCCAGATTTGTCATCACTCGGTCAATTTATTATATAAAAAATAAATCACACCATCAAAAATAAATGGGCTAATGTAGACTAATCCTTGTAGTATTAACTGCTACGAGAAACTAACTTAAAAGCAGGATTCGTAGCAGTTTAATTAGCTGCAAAGGGCTATTTGTCTACGAAGGGTTAGTTGTCTACGAAGGTCTACATAATCTTGCACTATATATACTATAGGTGTAGCTACAGTGGTTGTAAGATAAAACCTACAAACTTGTTTTAATTTATTCTGTGAATGTAACATTAAAACCTTATTTAAAGTAAAAACAATTTTAATCATAAAAATAATATTGTTGACTCTAAATATTCCAGAAAAGAAATTTAATAAATTTTGTACAAAAGGATAGGAAAATAACGTGATCTTCGTTTTTTCTCACTTTAGAATAATGACAATTTAAAGTAGATTAAGGTAGGCAGTAATAATAAAAAATCTTATCGATTACTTATTGAGAAATTCGGTTTCTTGCGCGAACTGTAACAGATTGTGAAAGTATTCCAATTTTTGTTGAACGCAGTATATTATTTCGTTTTATCAGTCACCAGCTCCGACAGCCGTGATCGTCTAGTGGTTAGGACCCTACGTTGTGGCCGTAGTAACCCAGGTTCGAATCCTGGTCGCGGCAGTAATAAACTGTTGCGGTGGAGCTTAGATTTTTGCAGCATAAAATTAAAGAACTACACTTGATATTGACAACGGTATTGATTGACTGTTGTAGTTATGAATGAAGAAAAGAAAAAAACAAATTTTTATTCGTGGCTTACTCAAAAAAAAAATCTGGTATGTCACTGCTTGATCAATGTATTTTTAATATTTCATGTTCAACGTAAAATATTAAAAATAAATACACAAAATTAAGATAAATACTCTTAAACTTTCCGGCTAAAGTAGAAAAGTCCTTGTAGCAATCCGCGTCGAGGAACTATACTCAAGTGCTAGATTCGTAGCAGTTCAATTAGCTACGATGGACTATTTGTCTACAAAGGTCTACATACTCTAGGGATCTGTTAAGTGAAGCCTACGGACATTTTTTTTTAGGAGTATGTAGTGTTAAAATATTTGTAAAAGTAAATTATTTTGAACGTAAATTAAATAATTTTATACAAAAGTTGAGTTTGAGTTGAGTGCACGGTTGGCGTAGTGGTTAAAGCGGTCGCCTCGCCGCTATGAACTACGCACGTGTTGTGGGTTTGATCCCCAAACTTGTGTGATCAAACAATCTTTCCTCGTCGTCGTGTGATCCGCAAAGGTTCATTTTTAATCTGGGTGTGCTTTGTGTGTGTGTGTGAAATGTATGTTTGTGAACATTCCCGCGACACACGAGTTATTCCTAGTGCAGGTGTCGTTTTTAAAAAAGAGAAAAAAAAGAATAAGAGTTAAAACTTCGTGGTTTCTTAAAATTAAAATTCCTTTTTAGAACTAATTCCTTTGTCACCAGGTGATTCATGACGTTTAGGTAAGCTTATAGTACAAACAATCTTATTGATCAACTTATCGACCGACTGGTTTATTGCGCGAACCGTAACAGATTGTGAAAGTATACCAATTTTCGTTGAATGCAGTATTTTATTTCGTTGAATCAGTTACCAGCTCCGACAGCCGTGATCGTCTAGTGGTTAGGACCCTACGTTGTGGCCGTAGTAACCCAGGTTCGAATCCTGGTCACGGCAGTGATACACTGTCGCGGCGGAGCATTATTTTTGCACGTACGATTGACAGTTGCTCCTGAATCTTGAGTTTTGTAAAAATCATAATTCTCTGGGCATTTTACCTATTAGAGTCTCTTGCACAACAGATTCCAATGAATACCAGTATTTTTTGTTAACTTTTTTAATAGTCCTTAACTACTCGGTATTTGACAGTCTTTGTTATTAGACGTGTGCCTGACTAAATTGCTTCCGACTAGTCGTTGATACTGATATTATCTTCAAATAACAACCGAGAGCAGGCATGCACAGTAAAGTCTTTATAATTTTAATGATCACGCATCCTAGGATTGACCGCGTGAAGCATTGCTTAAACCGCCGATTTAAGTGTCCACACAGGTTTGACTTAGTCACAAATTCCTCTATAGCACTATTATTAATATATCAATCTTTCGAGCCTTTTTTTCCTATTACATTGGGGTTGGCTTCTAGTCTAACGGATTTAGCTAAATATTAGTATTTTACGTGCAGCGACTGCTATCAAACCTCCGAAAGAGTATCGTATTATCTCGTACTGGGTTGTCCCAGTACGAGATAATACGATACTCTTTAATAGATTAGATGACAGACTCTCTGGACTCTAACTAACCGTACCGACTACGATAGATGTTCAAATGACATCCAGGACTGACGGCTAATCGTATTCTCCAAGGCACGTGGGATAACTCGTTATGTTACCCATCCACGGCCAATCGCGGTTAGCATTGCTTAACTTGCAAGATCGACTTCGCTTTAGGCCCGAGCACACTTCTTTTAATATCAACCCTAAAATTAATCAGTATTTAACATCATCATACACGGGTCAATTCCACCCTAACGCTGTAAAGATCGGGTGTTGGTACCTTCAACCTCTGATCACAGCGCGGCGACCCGGAAACTTGGGTAAGACAACGTTATTGGATCAAATATCTTCATTTATATGCAAGGTATATCCAAATTGAAGGGTTTAGCAATTGATTGGGTTGGATTTGGGTACGGGTAAAATTAAATAATGACTTAGTTAACTATGTCTGGTGCAGACATGCGTAAAAACATGACTACTAAACAAAAACATAGAGAGAGGTTACATGACACAAAATGGAGTTTTCTTAAAAAAACTTTCAAAAATCATAACTTTTAAACTATTAATTTTCGTTAAACAATATTATGTTGGGTTCAATCAATAAATGGCATGTCCTACATCTTATAAAAATCTTTAGACTGCAATAAATGGGCGATCCCGTGTAAAGATTTTAACTCAAACAGCCTATTCTATTTCTACTTACATTGAGCCGTGGGTGGTGTAGATGACGTTTAATTTCTGCAAAACGTTGATGGCAACTATTTTCTTCTTTGTTCTTCGACAATAAAAAAATGGTTGTTCAGCCAGAACAAAGCAGTAGCAGGGTTGAGTATCTCTTGTAAAAGTTTCTGAATAGTGTATTCTTCAAATAGGCAGGTCACTTTTGTCCGTTTGAAACTTAAATGTATTTGGCTTACATTTCAGCAAAAGTACTAAGACTAAATATAAACTGAAGATACTTATGATTTGTGACAAAATTGTTGCATTTTCACTTATCTTGTCTGGATAAAATAACTACTGGGAATTAACTTATTTTTTACAAAATATGTTATTCCCAATTTTTTTTATATTATTATGCTCATAGTCTTTTTCACAAAGTCTGAGATAAAGGTAAAAGACTGATATATTATAACTTGACCAAACATAAAAGTATTATATAGACGGCATTAAGTCCGCCTTTGTCACACATTTTGTGCTAGAAGGTTTAAATAAAAAAATAAATAAAAGTGTCGAAACAGGCACTAAACCACAACTTCACCAAACTTCTTAATCCATGGTTAAGGCTATCCTACGGATTTTGATCTATCTGTCTCTTTCAAACATTGAGAGAGAGATTGAATCAGTCGGTTTAACTAAACGTCTGTTTGACACGTTGGTAAAATCGGCACACAAGGACTTTCCTTGAAGTCCCGGTGTTAAAATATATCGTTAGAATTGCAAAAATGCTTTCATCAAAATTCCGTCGAAATTTTTCGCAATAATCTTTGTACTTTGTTCTTTCCATAGGCATATTAAAAATATTTTATAAGCTTAGCCCGAATAAACACAGTTTATTTAAATATTCTTTTTTACGTGAGCTCTGAGAGCCTTTTAGAGTTAGATATGTTTTCGGGCGCAAATGAATATTTTATCAAATTTGATCCACTGTTTTTGAAAAATATTTCAGGTTTTACAAAATGAGTGTAAAGTTTTACACAGTCCTGGTTCAATAGGTACGTATTTTTTGTAAACCTAGCCCCAATTTCACAGGTGTACGATAAACCCTAATGGCAGGATAAGCATATAATACACATAAATGAAAGTGACAGCTATGTGCTGTTTTCAAGTGTATCTTGTGTCAGTTATAAATTCGGTCAGGTTATATTTCATAGGTCGGCTAAAAGCTATAGGGAACCTCAGAATGTGGCCCATAATATTTTTTTAATAACTTCGATGTTTAACAACAATCGACCATCATCTTACTTCGATCAGCTAGTTACAATCGCAATATAACGCGGTCTTCTTCTTCTTCGTCGTGTCGATGGCTGAGTCAAATTTTATTGGTCCAATAAGTAAGTGGCCACTGTTATGGCGCTCTCGTCGGCGTTCATGAGCGCCTCTCTTGTGCAGGTGGTAGAGCATTTTGGACAGTCAGTAAGGTGGTCAAGGTTTTAACTAGCCATCGTGTTGAAAGGATAAGCCAATTCGCTTTGGAGAACTCGCGAATTGCCCAGGGTGCGCCGGACGTACGGAATTGTTGTGTACGTCACTCGGGGAGGCTCCTTTCATGCACCCCAACGCGTCAATGATGCTAGCATATTTAGTTTAGATTTAGTTATTAACTTGGTTTCTTTACCTTCCTAGATCATCATCTAACATGTTTATATATTCTGTAAAGAATATACGCCCGTAAATGTAACATAAATTAAAACTGCAAGAACTTATTCATACTCATAACTAGTCATAACATATAGCATTAAGTTTAAATTTTAAAACATTTACAACTATTACTAACAACCCAACTGAGTATTATTGTTTGAAACTGTACCAAAATAACTACTTTGTTTTCATATCAAACTTTGTTTTAAACTAATTAGCAGAGCCGTGGTTTACAATGTTAAAGTGCAGTTGGATTTCGTGGTAAATTACGATAAATTGAATCTAGTACAGTTGTTGTAGGTACTTATTGTTACTCACTGAACACATCAATTTAATTATATGATGATTTTTCTTGTCTATTTTGTTAGTTTTTTTGATTCCCGGGGCGGGCAAAGTGTTATTTGTGAACTTTCCGCCAGGAAATCATAAAAGCAGCACGGAGTTGGAATTGTGCTGGAATTATGGTGGATGGCGATAGGCTCACCCCCTATCTCCACGCTGTACACCTCTGCCGCACTCTGTGTAGCTATGTCATGTTATGAATACCACTACCCACTACTTTTCTTACTAAATAATGAAACTAAAAAAACAACAAATTGAACTGATCTTTTTATTTTTCCAGAATTTCTGTTTAAAAAACCGGCCAAGTGCGTGTCGGGCCACGCGCAGTAGGCTTCCGTAGCTAGTCGTAACAACATATTTCGACTTAAAAGGGATTTGCTATCTGTATTAAACAAGTAACATCTTCATACAAGTCATTACTTTCAAAGGTTTTTGTAATTTGCACGAATTATTCTAAGTAACTGCATTTTACACTTTGGACCCCAATTACTCTAGAACTAATTAAGTTAAAGTAACCAGATAAATAGCGTCCTTCAGATAGGAAATGTTTGTAGTACACGAAACCAGCTAGCACGTATGACGAGATGTATGAATGTTAAGGAAGCGAAAGAAGTTTGTAAGGAGCGAAGCACATGGCGTTCCATCGTTCCTGCCTACCCCCGTGGGATAAAAGCGTGATTTTATATATGTATTATGTATGTTTATTTATGTTTCAAGAATTTTGAACGAAATATTCTGAGTAACTGCATCTGACATTTCGGACCCCTATTCCTCTTGAACTAATGAAGTGAACTTATCCGCTATAGTTTTCCTTTAAAGTTCATTACATGTACTACCGACACAATTTTTTTCAGATTTTAGGATCCAAAAATTTGCTCTTTAAAGTTAATTATCTCGCAACCGGATCCCTAAATCAAAAAACTGTCTTAGCAACCCCTATACGTTTTTAAAAGTCCTATCTAACAATACCCCACACTATGGGGTAGGCGACAAAAAAAAAAAACATCCCTACTTCACATGTAGGGAAGCTACCTGAAAAAAAAATATTTTTCCAAATTTTACTCTACGACTTTTTTTGTTTAGTTAACATACATGTTTATGCAAAATTTCAGTTTTCTAGCACCAACGGTTTCGTCGCTATGCCGTGGACAGACAGACGGACATGGCGAAACTATAAGGGTTCCTTGTAGGTACTACGGAACCCAAAAAAGCTCCCATGTGGCATCCACCTCAAACCAGTATTATCAATATCATAGATAAAATTGCTTAATAATGAAGATAGATAGACTGCTCTAAACCAATTAAATACCCTGAATCTCTTGGCAGAAAGAGTTGAGACGACATTTTGGAGACGAAAAATACACGAGAACTTTTTGTTGGGAACAAGATTGATTGTAAATGTACGTGAACACTACTTTATATGCACTTTATTATGTTCAGTCTACGTGCAGACAGTTTAAGGATATTTATTTAGTCTTAAATGACGTCTAGGATATTTTCCATCCACGTTTCATATTACCATACGGTACTAATCGTTTTATGTGTCGTTTAGATCATTCTGTCTAAATCGCAAAATAAGTTACTTTCAACAGTTACTTACTGATAGAGTCCATTTTAAACCTATTCAAAAAGTGTAACATATAAACAAATGTATTCTTTTGGCAGATATTCATAATAAATCGTTTTTTTGTATTTATTTATTTAAAAACTTCTTGCACAAAATTTGTGACCAAGGCGGACTTAATGCTATTAATTTTCTATTACATTATCTACCAGTCGACCCTTAGGGTGGTGCAGAGATAATTGGTAGGTACATAATATAAAAGTCAGAGTAATTACTTTATTGTATAATAAATCATAATAATACACATACTAGACTAATACTTAAATAAATAATGTATTAAATAAATACATTATTACTACAACATACATTACATAACCTATATTTTTTTTTGTCATTTAGGGTCATCAATATTCTTCGTAATTTTCATGCAGATATTAATCTGCATCAAAAATGTCAAGGATGTATAAATAAGGGCTTTTAATCTGTGATGCTGGGGAGTCTGTTATCTCGCGCCATTACTCAGCTTAATCTCTGTTACGTGACTCTAAGGTTCTTCAGCCCTGAAATTAGAAGCCATATTGACGATGATTCTCTTAAAAAAAACAAGATAAAAATGTTGCCGAATATAAAATGCAAGTTTAAAAGTGGTGTAGACTCTATTGCTCTAGGTTTTAATCGTACAGTCCAGAAAAAAAGTCAATTACCAATATAAAATGTTTCACTGCTGTATGCCAAACATTATGCTCCTCAAACGTACATTCCTTCAGTATTAAGTAATTAATTTATCATCCATCGGACGTTCAAACAGTTAAGATTTTGGCAACTACGCGAGTTTTTATATTTGCATGTGTTTTAAGACCTATGTCGCTGTACATACATACCTATATAATGCAGATAGAAGCTTAACGTATACGTTTGACGATGCGTAGAATGCAGAGATGTACAAAATACCCTCTAAAAAGTATCTGAAATACTAAATCCAAGATACTTTGAAATTAAGTATTTCAGATACCAGATACAAAATACTTTCGAGAATGGTATTTGAAATACTAGATACAAGATACGTATCTTCTAAATACTTTTCAAGATGAAAATACTTTTGTAAGAAAACAACATTTTGTTCTATTGAATTTAAGATTATTTTTGACATTATCTTAATAAACATTAATGTTATTTATTTACGAATATATTATGTTAATCGCTGAAATGTGACAAGACAAAATATTATATTTCTAAGGAAAATAATTAACCAATCAAAAGCCATCAATTTACTTGGTTGGCCATCAGGTTACTTATTTTTTTCTGACCACCCTGAAGTTTTTTTAAGACAATAATACAAAAAGACATGACATGATACAACATGAGATAAGAGACATAAAAGATGGACAGTTCTCTAAGGTTGTCTATTGACAACATTATTGCGACTGACCGAGAACGCACATGTCCCCCTGCATATGGCACGTATGAGAGCAAGAGATACCGACACATCCCCCCTCCAGTGGATTCATGTCCTCACTTGAAACTGGAACAAAACCTTTCTATTTCTGTCATTATTGGCATAATATATTAGAACAGAGATATAAGACATTGCATGACATACATGGCATGACTCCTATTTTCATGGAAAAAAAATGTTTGAAGAACTACTTTTACTTAAGTATTTAAAAAAGACTTAAGTAAAACTAGTTCTTCAAACATTTGATCACTCATTGTCTTCTATGTGGCCTTAGAATCATACCCCCAAAAGAAAAGAGTCGCTCCACAGGGGCAGAGCTCGGCAAACAGGTGTTATATTTCATAAATTTTTTTGGTAACTTATTCCTAAAAATATTTTGACAGAAAAAGTATTTGTAAAATACTAAGATACCTAACAAAATGTATTTAAATACAAGATACAAAATGATTTTTGCAAAAGTATTTTAGATACAAGATGGAAATACGTATCTTGTATCTTGTATCTGTATTTCAGATACTTGTATCTTAGATAAGTCACATCTCTGGTAGAATGTATCGCGATTCAATTAATCATTGCGATAAACGCAAATGACGGGAATGGAATTAATGCAGCTGTTAGAGAGATATTTCATTGCGGTTAGTAATAAATAGGCTAGTTTTTTTAAAGCATTTACACTACTCGAAGTCAAGAAACTACGTAATATTTTAAACTCAATTTTAGCTCTGCCTTTTTGTATTTTATCACTCATCTCACAGGTGGCGACTAAGACTAAGTAAGGTTCGTCTAGTAAAGGTATATGTATACCTATAATGCTGGCAGAAAAAGAGTTGAGAAATTTCGAGTCTAGCAGCGCACGAATCCATGGCTGAATTGGCAAAGCACCTGGGGCGTTTACCCAAGGGGGCATGTTCCAGTCCTATTGGCTTCTTAACTTTTCAACTTAAATATTATATCAAAAA
Source organism: Hypena proboscidalis (assembly GCA_905147285.1). NCBI lineage: Eukaryota > Metazoa > Arthropoda > Insecta > Lepidoptera > Erebidae > Hypena > Hypena proboscidalis. The sequence continues at coordinate 2,677,507 of LR990127.1, forward strand.
AATAACGTATTATATTTTGTCGTATTTGTAACTAAATAAAAATCTCTTCAATATTTTAAGCTAAAAGTCCAATATAAGGAAAAGACGCATTGCGTTATAATGCTCTCTCAGAAGCTGAATCATGAGCAGACAAATCGCCTGGAGCAACTTAACTTCTAGATTATACTAATAAACACTTTATGTACACGAGATAGAGGTGAATACTGTCTATCAGTAGTAATATTACAAACGGGAACTGTAGTCTAATTCCAGTTGTTTGAGGTACAGTTAACAACAAACTCTCGTAGTTATGTACAAAGTTTTAAGATTAATTGTTGGAACTTTTATTTATATGAGAAATACGTGTGGTTTTCGGTTTGTATTTGATGTGAGTTCTTCGTCACCATCGCCACGTTCGTATGTAAATATAGTCAAATAATAATAATAACTTATTTCAGGTACTATGAACCTTGGGATAGCATCGAGGCCAAGTCAATAGAAACAATTGAAGAAGACCCTTGGACTAACTCTTGAGAATACTCTGACCCAATTTTAAATTATCTTTAGTCTACCCAACGATGTGAAATAAGCCCCAGGTGCATAGTTGTCCAGTCAAAACAGAGACTGTGTTTTCCGCTTGAAACACAAAGTTCTGTTTAATCCCAAGGGAGACATAAACGGTCAGTTAGGTTTATTACAGGCTTTTATACTCCCTCAGGGAGAATCAAGTTTTCGGACGGACACAGGTTCTGTTTTCCGGATAGTTCATAATGTATCATTTATCAAAATAAGTTGTAATTTATTTGTAACTTATTTACGAACTTATGAAATGTCGTATAGAAGTTTAACACGAATCTCACAAGAATCTTATATTTTCATCAAATAAAAAAAGAAACAAATGGTCTTGTTGTATTTAGTGAAGTTAGTAATATTATTATATTAAAAACTTGTCCCAAATGTTAGACAAGAAGATTAAAAATCTTTACATAAATTACCTACAGCTCGTTTATACAAACGTAGCCGCGTAGCTTGTAATGTTTGCGATATCTCTGCTTGCTCATTATACAGAATATTCTCTACAGAGTAAAAGCAACATTGCAAGTAAAAATATGATGCCCCAAGCGAACCAACAGATACGTATTTTTTAATTCATGTCTGTTTATATAGGCAGGATCTGTTAGCATAACACGGTTGGTGGTTCTGAAGAAAACTATGCCACTTGCATGCCACAACATTATACTATTTCGTACTTGTTTGGTGTATTCCTCAAGGCTAATGGTTTATTAATGCTTTGAACAAAGTAATGCTTATCTAAATGAAAGGTGAAAAGGCGAAAATGAAACCGAAACCTAAGTTGATAGCATGTTGCATATTGAATTGATTGGCAATAGACAAAATTTAAAACCCTTTAAATTTAAACTGTTTCGTTATTTTTATAAAAAAAGTATCTAATGTTGTTTTAGTAACAATTTTTTTTAGTGAGCACTTTCTAGGTACCTAGTGTTTACTAAAAAAAATTGTAAAATTTGTTGTCCTTTTACTTGAAAAGTAAAATCTTGTTATTTTTTTTATTTCATCATAACACATTTTAAATCAGTACCTACATATACCGACGACGACTGGATGGCGGAGTGGGTAGTGTACCTGCCTGCGACGCCGAGGTCGTGGGTTCGATTCCCACTTAAGACAAATCTTTGTGTGCATGAACATGGGGGTTTGTCTTAGTCTGGGTGTTTCTATGTATAATAAGTATGTATTTACAAAAGAAAAGTATATATGTATTAGTATCAGTTATTTTAGTACCCATAGTACAAGCTCTGCTTAGTTTGGGACTAGATGGCGTTGTGTGTGAGTTGCGAAATATTTATTTATTATTTATTATATAATATTCATCATAATATATATAATATAATTATAGATAATATTCATGTTCAATTTTCTGATTTACTAGCTTTTGCCCGTGAGTTCGTCCGCGTGGAGTTCAATATTTTCATGCCACTAAACTTTCTATAATTACATTTAACCCGAACTTACCCCCTTGGGGATAATATACAAATATTAACTATATACCAGTTCTTAAGTTAGACCACCAGCTATACAACTGTGAACCCGCATTCATTCAGTAGCAACATACAGACAGACCGACAAAAATAAAAAAAATATGTTTCGGCTTCTACTGCTGTTGTAAAAACCCCTCGGATTATTTAATCTTAAAATTTTCTAAATGTACAGACGAAGCAAATTAACAATTTTAGTATATGTATACAAGATATTTTTATTAAAATAGCAGTGACCTCGTCCTGAAAAAAACCATTAACAAAAACTTTTTCTAATAAAACTGTCCGGATTTCTCCATCAAAATTAAAGCCACAAAAATTTCAGTGAGAGAATATTATGAAATACTCGACGAGAGACGAATTTTGTCTACTTCGTTTAAAAAATATTATGAAGAAAATTGTTAAGGCACTTTATATACTATATACGAACTGGATGCAACCTAGAGACATAATATTATATCGATATATATATCACAGTTTTATAACATAATCAGTGTACATTGCATCAGGTTACTGATATAAATGATATGATTATGATGATGATGATTACTTGTTTTTGTACGAAAAAAAGGTTTTCTAAACAAATTGAATAATCTCAATGTTAAATTTGTTCGGGGAACATGTTCTTTTTTCATAAAGAAAACTTTAACCGGTAGAATTAACTAAACACTTACCACGTCTAGAATTTGTGATTTCAATAAATAGAACCAATAAGAGCGCATGATACTGTTCACTGTCATAGAATAGCAAGGTTACTTCATGTATATATCGGCGCAATTACAACTGTTCGTCGATAATAGTTAAGATTAATAATTTGATTGTCCTAAAATTAGTTAATAAACCATCAGTTGATTATTTTTGAGTTGATTATGATGTAAAATTAATGTCGGGATTGTAATTTCAATACTTAACTTACAAACTTGATAACTCGTGCACGTGCGCCGAGTCCTATGAGAACGGCCAGACTGTAGGCGATCGACAGTCGCTCTCGAGCCGCCGCCGTACAGTACGGACCTCTCTGTGACGTCATTACGCTACCCGTTGAATAAACGAAGCTTATAAAAGTAATGTGAAGTTTTCCTTTGAAGATCCTGAATGAGTAATCATGAAGACAACAATTGTGACGTCAGCAATGCTGAGGTCACACTTTTTAAAAACACTCCGGCGATTCCTTCTCCGTCATATATTATCCCGGCTATTTGTGTGTACCATCATTATAATTTATATCAGGATTGGCACTATTCTGTATTATAGATACCTAATACGCTCGCTAACAGAATAAAAAGTGAGTTTTATTGTCACGACGGAGATTCAAACTATACAAAAAAGTAAGTGAAGCGACAAAAGTGCAAAGACCGTTGTTCACACAACTCTGACCTTTCATGACGATAATCGACGTGAAACATTTTCCTTGTTTTTATATTTAAACATATAAAAAATGAGAAAAAGGATTAAATGAGTGAATAATAATACTAAATAATAAATCATTTATTTCAGGCTGCATAGGCCCATAGATATATACCTTAACCTAAAATACATAATTATAAATTCACTTCCTTTGCACTAAGTTTTTGTGCGTTCCTGAGGTATAGTTCCGCGAAAGCGACGGAAAACAACACCCTGCGGCCAAAAGCTTTTAAATGGTAGAAGAAAGTCTACTTTACGTAAGTTCTAGCCTATATTATCCTGATAAAGACCTACAGGTTGATTACAAAAAGAGATTACGTTATTAAGCTTTAATTTATATTTCAAAGCACATGAAAATTCACTGAGTATTTTGCATAATTTGGTAACAAACAGAAAGATTTTTTATTATGTTCGTACGAATATCTTTCTGTTTTGTATTGACCATTGGAGTTATGCCAATGGGATGAAATCCCGTTACTTTCAAAGGTACTCTCGGCTACCGATCAACCTATGCATTTGCAGTATAAGCTGGTTTCTCATTGCACGGAAAGCCTATACAACGCGAGCCCATCTTATCCTGAAAATATAGGTCCCCAACAAGCCAGATTACTGCTATGGAAAGAAGTCCATCCCGTCGAGCCACTAATACCTCAGAAAGAAAATCTACCCTCGAGCAGCAAAAAAACCCTGGCCACAATGGAAGGCTTTAAACAGGCTCCGTACCCTAGTTGGCCGCTGCCAGGATAACCTGGCGAGGTGGGGTTAGGCAGACGCCGCCGATTGCGATGGCTCACCTTCTTACATGCCCCTTATGTCCAACCAGCTGTTCCATAGACGACCTGTGGAGCGTCACCGATGATGCCGTTCTTGTGACAAAGTTTTGGTCAAACAAAATTTAAATATCATGCATTTCCATGTGTTTTTTTTCCATTGACACGCAAAGAAGAAGAAGAAGAAGGTTGATGCGTAACCGTCTGTACATAATACCCCTATCATTCAGTGTGAGTGGATCTATCTCGCATTTCGTCCAATTTGCATATTCAACGTTACGTGAAGTAATGAATCCCCAATGCACAGTCGTCCAGTCAATTGTAAACGTAAAATACAAAGTTCCGGCTAAGGCCCCATAGAGATATAAAGGGTCAGTTGAGTTCATGAAAGGCTTAATGCATCTTTAGGGAATACCTAACTGAATTGGTACGTATTTTTGATAAAGTAATTTCGGTCACGGGTTCGATTCCCGGGTCGGTCAATAGTAATATTTCGAGGTTCTAATTTAACTCCTACGACCTAATCAATAAAATAGTAGTAAATTCATAATGTAGTTTGTAGTTTGTTTCTTTTTGTTTATATATCAAAATTTAATAGTAATAATGTACTCGTTCCTACTCGTGTTTACTGGTTGCGTGGGTTTCCTGGTGACCTATAAATACAGATACAGACTGTTGTATCTAGTTTAGGCACCAGTCTCACAATTACAGTTTTTTGTATAGCCCCTAAGATACACTAGAAATAAGTTTTATTGTTGATATTATTTATATTTGTATTTTAATTGTTTGGGAGAATAAATATATTTTTATTTTTATTTTATTTATTTTATTTTTATTTGGAATTGTGCCCGGTGGATGGCGACAGGCTCATCCCCTATCGCATGGGACCTAAACATGTCAGTCAAAATGTCCAATCTCACCCTTTCGGTAATATAGGCGTCATGTTAACAAACTTATTTATTGTTTATGTATTTCGCACAAGCTCTGCTTAGTTTGGGACTAGATTACGTTGTGTGAAAGTGGTGTGATATTATTTATTTATTTATTGCGGCAATAAGTTTAAATAATGTTTGCTCAGACACTGTGTGCCAGATCAATTCACCGGCCGTCAAAAGGCAATATTATTAACTCTAAGAACACTATTGGACATCTCATTTTGATAAGTGTCTACTCTAACATACTAACAAAAGACAAGTGACCAGTATAAATATAAACAAATTCTATTCCAAATTCTCATCTATCCTTGTGACTGTACATCCAATAACTTGAACCAATATCCCAGTTATAATCAGGCCTTGCTGTAATGAAAACGAGCTTCCTATTTAGTCCCCGAGGAGTAATAAAGGGTACTGGGGCTGTTCATACCACAAGGCGTTCGCAGCGCGGTATGGATAGCCCAAGGACTTTTTTTGAATGGGTCCGTTCGCACCACTGTCGTCGAGTGGTGCGAACAACCCAAGACTCTTTTTGAATAGGTCGGTTCGCACCACAAGATTTGATGACACCTAGTGGTTCGTTTTTTGGATCTGGATTAGATGGACTTATAATGAGTTGAGTAGCTTTTTACACGGCAAAAAAATTTAACTCTGACAACCAATCGAAACTTTAAACAGTTTTCTTCTCGTATTTTTTTTTACACAGGTCATTTCTAAAATTCTAATATCTTTATAAAGCACTCCCGATACCGTATTTTCATACAACTAAACACCGTTTTAGGCAGCTTCTCTACATCATTTACAACAACTTGCATCTTTCTGAGTATGGCAACGGAAATTTGACGTTTTACTATATATTTAATAATACTGAAGGTATGTCTTAGATCTGTAATAGAATAAAAGTACCCTACTAGTCGCCCCGTGGTCAAATTTAAAAGCTACAATTTCTTAGAAATGATATAAAGGCATTCAACGCTGTAATTTGATTTTCCAATCAGAAAAATTTAAATTAGTTCCTCTCTTAGTTGTAACTAGAAAATTATAGTGTAGCAGTATATTTAACAGCTTGGTGAATGTTTCAGATTTTGAGTTGAACTTTAGTCGGATGAGAAATTATAGTATCAAATTATTTTCACGCATTACCTGTAGAAAGTTTTAGATGCATCAGTTCGTTATATTATCGTGGTCGTGTTACAAGAGGTCACACACGGCTTCACAAACATTTAGGAACTGCATGGAGCACTATTTGTGGTCTAAGGTATGTTTTTTTTCTTTTCAGGTAATGTGAGTTTGATGGCTGCACTGGCATCAGGCGGAGCATCACGCCTGCGCACTCCGCAGATGCTGAGTGCATGCGCGGCAGACTTCCTAGTGTGCGCTGCCAGCGCGCCTCTAGCTGCTACCCGAGCAGCAAGAGTTGATGAGCTGCCTTGCCACGTCACTTATTATATAGAGGTAAGTTTGATCCAGCGACATCACGTACGCAAACCGCAGATGCTGAGTGCGTGTGCCTCTCAAGTAGTAACCCACTAGTTGGGCATGAATTGTCTTCAAATAACTTATTGTGAGTGCGATACTTTGATGCACGCAGGTGTCGTGCCATAGATACTCTGAGAGCAATTTTTTCTTCTTGCAGTAATTAAATAATGTTAAACAAACGTCGCAATTTATGAAATGTAATGTGAAATTTAATAAATTAAACGAGTTATTTTCTTATCATCTTGTTCTAAATGAGCTTTTATTATTCTATTCTGTATTTTACAGTCATTCCCAGTGGCAGCAAGCACGCTGTCCCTAGTGGCGATCGCCGCAGACCGCTGCGGTGCGGTGCGTCGCGGCGGCAAGTCGCTGTGTGCGAGACCGATTTTAGCTGTTGTTGCTGTCTGGCTAATGGCACTGTTACTGAGTAAGTACGACTAAGAGCCTTCGCATATTGCAGACTTTCTATCAGCTGTTTGTTTTTCGGGTTTTCAGTGTGAAGATGTCGCACAGAAGGAATAAGGACGAGTTAATACGCTCCTTGCACCGACTTGGTATCGGTCGTTTCCGTACATCATACTATCGGCGGATAGAAACTTTGTTATATGCAAGGTCTCGAAAGCAGTGATTACACTATTCTATTTTAAGAAACTCATTCGGGATAGAAATGTTTAATCAGATTCCGATATAGAAGAAGTAAAGAGACTTAATTTCACGGCACTCAATTTTAATACATTTCTAAATTTGATTTCCTTGAAAATATGTAGGTATTTATACACTACATATACATGTAGTGTATAATTGCTCTAAATATGTGGCTTATAAAAATGTAAAGAGTATGCTTAGCAAAGTGTTTCGTACTGCTTTTTTTCTTTTACCGGCTTTAAGCTTATTATTACAGCAAAGCTTTATTTGCACGCCGATTTCTGTGGGTGGTATGTCACTAAAAATTTGCATGGTATAATATTTTGTGCTTTTCATGTGTTTGTTTTGTTTGAAAAGAAATGCTTCGTCACATTATTATTAAGCAGGTACCTACAAAAAAGGGCAATACAAGTACTTAAAGCATTCATAGGTGGTCGAAACATCATATTTTATTGTTTCATATGCAGAAAATGTCAACATGTCATTTCAGCATGTGGCATACACAACATATATAGATACATATCATTCTACATACATATAAAGCTTTGTTGGCATGATTCTTTCCGTCCTTTTTCCCTCACAACGAATAACTCCTGTGTGTCAAGATTCGTCCCGTGTGGGATAGAACCCACAACACCAGCGCAGATGAAAGCGGCGAGGCGATCACTTTAACCACTACGCCAACCGTGCACTCATATAATTAATGAGCAAAATAGAATAAAGCAAAGCATGATATGACATATTACTTTGTTATTTTATCGTTGTTTTGTTTGTTATGTCGCTTTTTACTCTCTCCTTTCACTACCACTGCTACAATAAATAGGGTGTCCCAGTTAAGGACGTCAAGCTGAAATCTGGTAATAAGAAAAGTTATGACAGTTATCAGAAAAATATTTTAAAAATACTCTAATATGGCTTGACGTCTTAAAGTGGGTCACCCTGTATAGCAACCCAAAATTTCAAAGAAGCTGCAGTAATATTTCCTTTTAATAATAACGAGCACAAAGAACCAAAACATAAAAAGAAAATAATTAACATTTTACAATGACTTTGACGGTTTGCTACTTCGGTACAAAAGCTACAATTTGTTGCAATTCCGTACTAAATATTTTTATGACTTTGTTTTATAACTGTTATTTAAATTTCACGAATGAATGATCCTTAATAATGTTTTACGATTCATTTATTTACAACCTTTTTATTGCGTGACAAAACGAGATCGTCGTGACGAACGAGTTTGTTTTTTGTCTGACAGGTGCAGCCATCTTCACAACGACTTGTATCTCATGTCCACCGCTGGCGGCAGTTCATGCGCTGGTCACCTTCTGCTTCCCAGTGATCGCCGTAGCGAGGTGTCACTGGGCGGTGCGGGTCAAACTCACTGCGTTGTCACTCACAGCACGCGCGGCTCACGGAGAGCTACCCCTCCCCGTACCGCTCATGAGAAGACCAACACATGTCATCATTGTAGCTGGAGTAGGTCCACGTGAACGCCGTGACGCTGTTGATGTCGGTGACGTGAGATCCAAAAAGAAACTGCAGCCGAGTCTGCTTGGCCCTCAACCACAGACTTCGACGCTACGCTCCCGACGACGCCTCGGCAACGTCCTCATGGGAATTGCAGCCATTTTCGCGATAAGTTGGTGTCCCCACGCTGCCATAGTGATATCCAGTGCGTTTGGCTTGCACGTGCCGCTCTTGATTGGTCATTTCGCGCTGCTCCTAGGATACGCGCACTCAGCTCTAAACGCTGTCGCTTATTGGGTGTTGAATCGTCACGCGCTTACGTCAGCGTGCGCGGCTTGGAGGCTGCCGCAGCTTCGCGTGCGGGAGGAGAGACCATCTTCGACGAATGAGGCGGCCCTGGGAGCATTTCACCCTCGCCTCGCGCGCCCTGCACCGTCTCCCCGCCCGCCCCCCTCCAGCTTCCTCTATTAACGTCCGTCTATCTTCTAAGCTCTGTCGATCTGTGATTCCTGTTTCTCAGTGCCTCGTATAGTCTACTGGCGTCCCGCTCGCCGGGAAGCCGCTCGTTTCGTCGTTATAAACGTGGTTGTTTGAGATTTTATGGAGAATAATACCCGTAAAGCAATAAAGTGTATGAAACACTTATAGTCGTTTTATTGTGGACGTAAACTGAATGTTGACGTGTCATATCCTTGGACGAAATGGCAGTGATTTATCCTTGAAACAGATACGCTGGTTATGTTCCGTCGAAGTTCTTGAAGCAATCTATACCTGAAGTTATGGTCTGTAAATAATAGTTAGTTTCGTACCAGGTATTAATAATTATATTATTCATTTTAATTACACCAAAATTCATAATTATTCTAAATTTTACACACAATGTAGTGACGGAAGAGGTAAGTATGCACTAGTATGTAAGTATAATAACATGTAGTAATCTGTCATCTCTTCCATACCCTCCCGTGTAAAAAAGCGTGACTTTAGTTGAAGCGAGGCTCACTGTGCACGGCAGGCGTAGCTCACAGAGTACATTATACTATACTGAAATAGAGGCCAATCTTGTTCCGTAAAACGGGTCACTTGTGTTCGTGAAGAAACTAGCGCCACCTGAGTATTATATTTAGAACTACACCTGTGTGGATGGACTGGATGGATGGATACCCAGTATATTTATAGCTAATTTAATGTTATTCTTTAAGACAAGTTAAATTCAAGGATTGATAAATGAAAAACAATTTAAATATGATGTTTTTATTATTTTGTACCAAAGTATTTATCCTACGACAAGACTTAAATAAAGATGTAATCACTACACTCTGGAGTCCTGTCTCAGTTCTAACACAACTACTCACAAATTGCCTTTCTGGTCACACGTATGGATTTATCGGAGGACTTTTCGCTCAACTCAACGACAAATGCACAAAATAACTCAGAAAGATCACAAAACAAACAAAATATCGCAAAACACGACGGACTGACATTAACAGACATTTGTAATAGGGTTACCAGTTTATTGTTAATGAAACAACCAAGGAATTTCTACCACCACCCCAATATATGTTTGTGAAAATGATTGTAATATTTATTTTAATTGATAAAAAGTAATGAAATATTATATTTTGTGGTAAATGTAATCAAAATCCTTGACAAATTTCCTCTTTTAACCAATACAATAAACCATAAGTCTCTTAAAAATATACTATTTTAGTAGTTTTATGAGCTATTAGCTAGGATATTTTGACAAGTTGCGATTTGGTTTAGTGCCATCTGTTCGAATTCAAGGAGACATAGCTTCAGAGCCGCCATCTCTTAATTTTAGTTAGTATCATCCGAACAATTATAATCCAACAAAATTAAGAAACATATTGAAACTTATTTCGTACAGAGACTACATATACTTCGTGATTTTGTATCATTGTACTCATTGCTATCCCCAGTTTTTTGTACTAAGATTGAAGCCTCTGGCGTAGCTGCATAGACGCGTCATAATATGCCTGGCGTCATTTGCAGCGCGGCGTACTATTATATACTCGTCCATTAGGCGTACTACAAGCGTACGTTTTAAACTTTAAATTGGGTGTATTAGTAAATAGAAACAAAAGTTTAAAAAAATATATAATTCTCTTTTATTTTTTATCATATTTATTATTGTTATATGTAGTTATATAAACACGAACATTTTTCTATTATCTAAACAAGAAAATTTCAGCGTTTCTTACCCCTTATACAAATAAAAACGTGCGTTCTGAGCACGTACGCCCAGGCGTATAACATGCAGTGCGGTGGGCGTCATGCAGCCTGCATGCAGTTATGCGTACGTGATGCTGGCGGTCCGTGGACACCACAGATTTCTTTGGTGGACACTGTTTCATAGTTTTACGAAGCCGTATGCTGCCGTGGACAGTAGGCAGTAGTAAGATATCAATACGCCTGTACTTTCAAATAGTATTAAGCAGACTATACGTCCACATTGTACCTCTTATATAAGTATATATTTGGTTTCTATGCCATAATCTCATTGGCAGCTAATTTAAAACTTCAAGCAACTATTCAAATTGCCTGAAAAAGACGAAACAAACAAATTGCTAATACAATGAAAATACTAATATACTCTGATAATTGCACGTAATGTTGACGTACTATTTGGATTCGTAGTATTGGTATTCATTACATCACCTATACCCGTTACACACAGCGTTCACCGCACGATGTGGAAATTGTGGCAACCCAACCAATCTACTACCGAAAACAGCCACAAAGCACTATTATAACCTTTAACGGCATGTTTACACTTCAAAACAACATTCGGTAAAACGGTCGCGTGCCCGAGGGACCAACTTACCCATTTGAGGGACCAACTATACCATTCGAGGGACCACTTGACCCATAATTGCTCTTGACAGGACTTCCGTACTGAAAACTTGGTAATGCAACATTTAATAGAGTGGCTGAGTGTACCGTCTCGCGTCTGGTGAACTTTGCTCTAAAGAGAATTCAATCATGATAGGGTTAAACGGGACGCTGTGCATCGACAAATTTGGGATGATTTTTGTTTATAACTTAACTTAGTATGTTGAATGTTTTTCTGTTTGTGTACTTAGTTTTACTACTAGGACCCACGTGCAGTCTCCCTTGCGTTTTACTTCGACAAATATATAATATATTATGACACTCAGGTTGGTAGCTTTCAAAAGACTTTTTAAATTACCTCTTATGTTCTCGTGTTTACCCCTTACTTACATTAAAATTAACAAACGATATATAATATAAGTAAGTTACGACTGTTTAAATTCCAAGCTCTTGCTAAACTGCCGAAAGGCAGACTTCGATTGATACAATGAGCTTTGTAAAGACTTTACACTGCCTTTTTTTACAAAAATATCCAAATACATAAGTGTAAAAAATGTGCCTTTAAAAAAATCCCTACACAATTTTGTGATTATTTGAGATATAAAATACATCGAGGATAAAGATTCTACGATGTCTTTGAGAAAGCGTATCAATTCGTTGTTTCCTTTACAGAAATAAATCCATCACTCGGGAGAAAACAAGCCACTGGGTAAAATAGACAAAAGCTATCTTTATACCGTTCGTACTTCGATTCTCTTTACGGTTTCTTGTAAAAATACTATTTGTTATTTATTGTTTGAAAATACAGGCGAGAGGGAATATTTTGCAGGAATGGATTTGTAAGTATGGAGATACACTTCTATGAACAATAAATAATTTTCAAAAAAAATAAACCGACTTCAATTACAATAATTTTAGAATTATATGGTTTTCTCATGGGTGCCATTGTCGGAACTGGACCAAATTGAAATAGGACCACATGGAAAGCACCAGCGTTTGAATAAAAAAAGATTAATTTAAATCGCATCGCCCAGTCGAAAGTTATGAGGTAACAAACATAAAAAACAGAGATTTCAGAACCTCTTCCTTTTTTGAAGTCGGTTAAAAAGAGCATGATTTACGATCTTAAGGGGCTACAAGACCGTGAGCATTCGCCTGTTTCAGATTCGATATTAAGCATTACTTTACAAACTGCTTCCGAGACTGACGAGCATTTGCCGGTAATGTAACATCTCTTTGGAATATAATTTCAAATTTAGAATTTACATTACAGGTTGCGCAGTGAAATGCTTTGTTAACTATTATAATATTCGAATCTGCAATATTACAGACAACATGAAACCGCCAAGCATGTATGAGAATATGTATGAATGTTGAGGAAGTGAAAGCGCGTAGGTTCTGCCTACCCCAGTAAGATAAAGGCTTGTTTGTATGTAGGTATGTATGTGAGCACATTACAAGCGTATGCTCGTGGTCTGGCAAAAAACTTTAGAAGAGCTTAATTTGTTTTATAATAGCAACTAACTAATGATAAAATTGACAACTGATTTTCTAAGCAGATTTTACAGCATTATACGTGCGATGTATGGGGACTTTGTAGAAGCATATACATGTTTTCTTTGCGTCTCAGAGATAAATCTATTACTTGGAATAAAACAAGCTATTCTGTCAAGACTATCGCCATTTTTATACTATTTTACTTTATTTCTCTAGAGGTTTCAAGTAAAGTACTCTGTTGTTTCTGCAAATAGTGTTTGTTATTTACGGTTCAAGAAAATGCTGGGTACCTAATTATTTAATTTATCTGTAGATTAGTCATAACATAACATAAAATCATATATTACTCAGAAAAGTGTGGCAGGCGTGTATAACACCAACATGTCTGCACGTGTGGTGTAGTGGTTTAAGCGGTCGCCTCGCCGCTATCCACAGCACTGGTGTTGTGGGTCGATCCCCAAATGGGACAAATCTTTGTGTGATTCGCATTGATTTGTTATGAGACTGGGTGTGCTTGTGTGAGTGTATTTGGCCTTGTCATTGGGACCATTAGATAGTGTAATTGCTTCTGGCGTTCTATCTAATGTAAAAAAAAAACAAAATTTAATTTATCCAAATCCAACATTTCATCTGTTATGTTAAGGACTCATGTGATGGGTGTGAGCCTCCATCGCCATCCACCGGGCACAATTCGAACTTCTTGCAGCAATTGAGAATTTCAAGCGCAAATAACACTTTTTCCGACTCCGGAATCGAACCCGATACTTCGCGGTGAGAGACCAAATTCGCTAACCACTAGACCAAGGAGGCAGTTGAAAATAATCGTTGAGAGAAGATGATACAATTATGACCTGCAGACAAACTGTAGAGGATGAAATTATGCCAGTTTCAAACGTAACTTCTCTTATCTCTTTGAGTTAAACACTAAACAGTGTTGAACACTCCATAATTTTACAAAAAAAAAAACCGACCACAATTACCTACAAAAAATGCACTAATAAGTAAGAAATACATAAGTAATATTCAACGCCCCAGGCGTCTTCGAGTAATTGGGAAATGAATATTGAAAATAAAAATACAATCGAATTGCCACCTCCTTTTTTTTTAAGTCGGTTAAAAATACTCAAAATAAGTAGTAGTTCTCAATAATTTCAAGTATAACCTGCTTTATATATTTTCTTGCACTCCATAATACGTACCAATCGAAATAAAGTATTTTAGGTACTTATGAATATATTTCGTTATTTATGACGTAGATATTTCAAAGTCTGTGTTCCTCGTGGGAAGATAAATAGGTTCGCATACCTCGCGAATAGTGCGCACTGAACCGTGACTGAAACGAAGGCTGGAAACATTCTTCAATATGATACGGAATTTATATAAAGAAGTATATTCTAGGCCTATTTTATTAACATCGCAGAGAAATTTTCTTTGCTGTTAGAATGATTTCAAAAAACCCGAATAGTTCTCGCTTGTGATATGATAATTGTGTTTATCTTTTAGTCTTTCTTTGTACGATCACTTCTACAAATACGATCATACTTAAGTAGAGAAGACTGGAGTGCAAAATCCAATTTAGTGACGATTCGGTTTTTATTATGCGAGGCATGTAGCCTCGGAGATATCCTCATTAAGGAGACTATAGGAAGCGCCAGCACATTTAGGATATCTTCAAACATCCAATAAAATGAGACCTCTTATGCACAGCTAAATACTAACTGCTAAGGTTCATACAATAATGGCTGTTTACTGATGCTAATATCCAAAATTGTAGACCCCTCATATCCAGTAAAAGATTTTGGTACAAAGGTCAGGTGAAAATGGACGATTAAGTGAGTTCGTTGTTATGCAAATTTTAAGTCAGCTTCGGCTAATGCAGGATAATATTCTAAACAGTTCAGAGTTTTAATTAAAATTTATTTTATAATGAGCTTGTAACACTTTGCAAGCGCCTTGGTATGAGTGGCAAGATTATTTTATACCTTATATTTAAATTTTGATAATTATATTTAAGCTCATCTTTTTAGAGCTGCGTCACTTATTGAAATTGTGGCCTTCAGGTTCTTTAATAATACCAATGAGTACTTGATATTATTTATTGCCATAATTCTTGGGAATTGACACCGAGTTTCTGAGAAAGGTAGAATAGGGAAAACTGGCCTGAAGGAACCGCCGATAGAAGTCTGGGGCAAGGTGGCAACGTGCAGGCATCGGTCACGGCGAGGCTGGCTGGCTCGACAAATAAGGTGCTGTGAACGCCAACTGTGAGTCAGAACCTAAAGCTTTAATTGGTGACAAGTTATAAGCAAATAAATTTATCAATCGTAAAATCCTGGTAACTGTAGCAAATAGTATTATAAGTGAAAAACACTGGAGTTTTGTTGCTGAAATCCGTTGTAGCTTTGCTGACTTACTTACTATTTGTTAAAGCTGTAAGTACATGTTTTAAAATAAAGATAATAAAATACATGATTAAGGATATTTACTAACATTGAAATGACCGAATGGATTCAAAATACAATGAAATGACTGTTAAATTCCTCAACTCGATACATAGGCCTTGCGGCTGGATTTACCAAAGCTTATCCAACAAAGAGAAGGCATCACACCGATATCAAAGCCATCCCGAACTCTTCAACTATCCTCAAGTAATCCTCAATGATACTCCACTCGACCCGCTGTAACTTATAGATCCTTCACAGCGGCCTAAGATAATAATATTCATGGTAAAGATTCTTTCTATCCTTTGCTTCACTTTGCTTTGATGATCAGCTTCCTATTGGTATGATAATAAATTAATTTTATGTGATGATCCCTTTATAAATAAATGTGTGTTGTGATTTTAAGCAGAATAAGAAATAGAATTTTAAAAATCTTTGCATTTTAAACTGTTTTTAAGATCTAAATGAATCTTTCAGTAAATTCTTCTATCTTCTTAATTTTCCTCCATGAGCCATCGCCATGGTACACCTTGTAGCCCATGGTTAATCCCTTGATGATCCCTTTATAAATTAATGTGTGTTGTTATTTTAAGCAGAAGAAGGATTTAAAAAATCTATGGATGCAGTTTAAATAGTTTTGAAAATCAAAATGAAGTATTCTTTCAGTAAAGTTCCTTCTGTGCCTTCGCCATGGCACACCTTGTATTACTCCACATAATCAATCAAACCAAAAAACCACACAATAATTTTCATCTATAAGAACTAGTAAACAATGCTATTATACAGAACAAGCTATTTAATTTCAGTTTTGAATATTCACTGCTTTGTTCATTTAAAATTACAAGAAAACAGACATCGAATATTCTTAAAACTGTCAAAAGCTGAAAGAGAAAATTATATATAATCTAGTCAGTTCAGAAAGGTGAGATTAGAATTTTAAGTAAAGAAGTTTATACATGTTCGTTTCAGTTTAAGAAAAAATATTGCATCAAAAACAATTTATTATATTTATTATTATTGGAAGACCAACAGGTTATATATTTTTTTTTAATTTCTTAATACTATGTTACATAATTATCGCATATTAAAGGTCTTCGCTAGTAAACAATTGAATAAAACCGATATTTGTGGTTTAAATTAAGAGGGAACAATTGGTTGGCTGTTTTCGATACAAAAGAAATATGGGTTTAACTTTAATAGTATTAGTCATTTATTTATACTAATATATTTAGAATGTAAAGAAAATGTAAACATCTTGGCTCTTAATAAATTTTATTTTATTATTTATTTATTTTTTAAGTTTTTATCAAATTTTAAAGACTATAGCAATTTAAACTGCCGCTAAATTGATATATATATCTATTTAACTTGAGAATCAATCAATACTGTCTCGTCGTGTATTTAATTAAAAGCACTTTTGATATAAAAGCTGGGTATTCAACTAAAAATAATTGAATTGTGATTGTGAATTTATTTGTACTGCACTAATACGATTACCAATCAACAAATTTGTTAATTAAATTTATTGAATACTTACTCCGTAAGCAATTGATTAATTTCATCAATTTGTGCGGATTTAACTAAATTGCGATTGTTACAGTTGAAATTAATTGCAGATTAACAATAGATATTAAATGTAGAGACAGTTTATTGTCTCGCTTCTAAGTATCCAAATCAGTGGATTGTATTTATGTTTATTAAACTAGCTTCTATACATAATATCATTAAATACTGTATAGGATATACTTCACCCGCAAGAAATTAGAAAAAAATAACCTATATCCTTTACAATTTACTTCGTGGCTTAGCTGTGAAAACTTAACAAAAAGATAAAATTAATTTCGCGTTTATTGTATATTTTTTAAGAAATAAAGTGTCTCATTTTTAATATTTATTTGTTGTTTATTTAGGCTAAATTCGCTACGACCAATAGGAGCGGAGCAGCTATGAAATATTTTGTAAATACTAAAAAACCGCCACATGCCAGCATGGTACATTAAGGACTAATTCTTCTTTTTAAAAGTAGAGGCCTTTGTCTTAGGGACATGTATTACAGGGCTGCTATTATTATATCCTCACGCGCGGGGTACGTCATGTGATACCCAAATTTAATAACAATCCGTTCAGTATTTCTTACGAACGAATAACAAACAAGTCTCAAAAAATACGCATGATAAATTACATGAATCATAGAAAATTAGTGGTATTATTACGAATACCCAGCTCCACAATGTCCACAAAACTCAAGTCGAACGGTACCAAGGACGGTAGCCCTTCACCTTTTTTTTAACAAAGACTTCTCCATAGACCTTAGCCAGCGCGACGAGTTCTAGATAATAAGTAAAACGAGCTCTTCAAAAGACCCTGTTGGATGTATTTAAACAATGACACTCATTGAAAAGATCTGCAATGTACTATAGGAATTCACTTGATTTTCACTCTCACTAAAGAATCACGTTTTCTGAGGTAAGGTGTATTTAAGGCAGAACCAAATTTTATGATTAAAATTTGGTTCTGCCTGCGTTTTGTTTTATCAGGAAAACATACTAAATACGTTCTTTACTTACCATTAAATTGGCACAAAAGTGTTTTGAAAACAAAACATGATACATTGCATATTGCTTCAGTATATAACTCAGCTTGCATATGAAATTTTAACGAATAATTCCTTTTTATGTCACACTACAGAGCAATGGAACTTATGACAATAATAATTTGATGCAATCAATGCATCAAGCAAGCAATCAAATTGAATACTTGCTATAATTACACTTACCTTGGGCTATTATGACAAGTGTTGTGTTTGTTAACTTGTTAGATATTTGAAGAAAGTGTTGATAAATTTACTAACAAGGGTTAATGTAATTTCACGTAAATTTTTCTTTTTGATTTTGACTTGATTTTATTGGAACGAAGTTCCTTATTGCGCGTTGCGAAAGGGGGCTAGGCGGAAAAAAAAGGAACGAAAAGTTGTAACGACACTTTTCGTAGCAATTCTCGTAGCAGCGTAGTAATTACATGCTACGTTACAGCTACGGTGCTACATCATCAGACAAAACAGAAAAATGCGCACGCCGCACGGCGTGCGCATTTTTCTGTGTCCGTCTCTCTTTCTCGCTTATAGAAAAAAAGAGATAAATTAAATTAAAAAAAAAAACTATAAAGAAAAAAATTACTAGAATTGAGTTACTAAAAAAAAAAAAAATGCGCACGCCGCACGGCGTGCGCGTTTTTCCGTGTCCGACGCTCCATCTCGCTTATAGAAAAAAAAAATAAAATTAAAAAAATTATAAGAAAAAAATATTACTAGAGTTTAGTTTCTGCAAAAATAGGGGCGCTGGCGCGCTCAGAAAGGTCTGCGAAGGCGTACACGATCGCTGTTCTAGTCAGATGCCAGGGAATAAATAGCTCGATATCGTGAACATTACTCCTCACTTGGATCTGCAGAACATACTTAAACTCTAAATCGGTGGACCTTATATACAGGACCTTGTAACGAAACCATAGCGCGATCTAATTCGATCCCAACGCCATCTATCGCGCGACTTCGGAACTAATTGGTGCTACAGAAATATGCTGCGCATAGAGAAAGCAAGCGAAATATTTTCATTTTGTCTCTCTATGAATAATAAAGTAACTAAAAAAAAGTATTTTCATAACTTAAAAAAAAATACAATTCCCGCCTTTTGTTGAGTGTATACAGGTGTTTTGTACATAATAAATTATTAAAAATAGTTACAATAATGAATCCTGACAGTGTTTCTGCACAAGTTCTGGATATTGCTGATGGATTTAGGTAAGTAGAGATTTTATACACACGATAATAAATGCTTTTGTATTTTAGCAAGTACGCATTATAACCTTTCTTATATATAGTAGTAGTTATAATCTCTTCATTATTGTGTGTTTAGCAAGTGTACGCGTCATAACTATATTAAATTCAAAAGCAAATTATTTTTTAATATTACCACAGAATGTTTACTAATTTTGTTATGTACATTTCATGGAATATACGATTAGAACACATCTAATTATGTCATTGGGATTGGTGATGAGATTATTGATAATGAGATCTGATATTATTATATCGCGAGTAAACTTGCGAATACGATTTTAAAAGAAAGCAAGATAATCGCAGAAAAATAATGTTAAAGATAAGGTTTGTTATGTGTGGTCATAGAACTATTACTCCTAGAAACCGAGTACACGCATGAAATGTAAAGCCACTTTAATTGTGCCGTTTCAGTTCAGTGTTATTCTGGTATTTATCAGATTTTCGTTTAGTTTGTCTGTCCGCCAAGCGGTGCATTATAATTTTCAATCAATCTGTTTTTAGCCTTACTTTATACTTAAATTCATACAAGCAGTTTATTTATCTAGGCATTATAAGTCTATGCGTGTGTTTGAATGAACCTCGCTTTTGATATTTTGAAATTCGAATAGCGCGAAAGTTTGAAGATAAGAATTATTTTAAAATTAAGTGTGTAAGGCACAGGAAATATTGTTATGTAGCCATTCAGCCTATAGGAGTATTGTGATAATAATTATCTCCACAATGATTTTAAAAGTATCATTCGATTATTTTAAGAGAATGATTAAAGTGATTCTGAATGATCTTGTGTACGCTTGCTACGCTTGATAATTTAATTGTCTTAATGTTTGTTTTTATTTTAATTTGGTTAAAATTTATGTTACCGTATTTAGTTTATAAATAGACTGTTTTATTTGTTTAGTGGTTAAGGTCGCATACCTTTTACTGCAATCTCAGATGCGAATCCTGACTTGTTGTTATTTGGAATTACCGAACTTTGTTCCATCCGGGTGTCCCTTGACACCTCAGTAGTTTTTTTTATCACATTATTGTTCTTAATTATATTAATTGTTTTCGTGTTCTCTTAGTAATGTCATCTCCTTCACACTCAAGCATCGTCTCGTCCGCTAATCTCCCTTCTACCTGCGTCGTGTAAAGTACTCCCTCAGGTCACGTCTCTTAACTTACTATGTATAAGTTAGGGAACTTAGGGTGTAACAAATCAAAGCGAGCTTATTCCCGACTGGTTTTGTGGCACCTGAGGGTAGTTGTTGTTTGGAATAAAGTTATGAGGATCGTGCAATCGAATAAGTTGTTTCCGGAGCAGAGGTGTGGTTACGATGGAGGTGGTTGTATTGATGTTAAGTTGTGGGAAACAATATGAATAATGTTCAACTTCAACTTGGTTATTCTACATTCATGACATAAATGAGGCAGGCAAGTTTTACTTTATCTTTGGTTCAATGCAAATTAGTACGTTTTACGATGAGGTTGGGTAAATGTTATAGAAACTTATTTAAAGAGAGTAGTAAGTAGTTTTTATTGCAAATATCTGTTCTGATTGGGGCTTCTTGTATGCCAATTTTATCATTAAATCCAATTCTGAGATAAATTAGATAATTTTTCATATTTATTTCACAATATAAAACCTTAACGTCTACTAACTTATGAAACAAAATAAAACTAATTCCAGGCACGGAATATACAAGATTATGTGTTAACCTCATTTCAAAAGATAGCACCCAACTTTATGAAACTTTATAGCGAAACGACAACTTCTACGATACAGCATTTTCCCTGCTAACCCATTTTACAAAATCCTTTTACCAAACGCCCGGTTTTTCTTTCCCGACATAAATCTATTTAAAAACGGAAAGCACAAGGCGATAATCTAAAGGAGCTTCCTGACACATTCTCATAAAATAGCGAAAGTCACGTCTCGCAAGGGGGAAAGGTGTCATCTATAAGTGACAAGGTGAGGTAAATATTGGGTAAGTTAAAAGTAAAATTTTTAGGTAAAGGTTTAAAACCTCTCTGTACCTGGTACCCGCTTATAATAAATAACGGATGACATTGACACAACTTCAAGAAGTTGACGCATGACACAAGACAGAAATGACACACTCATCACAAATGTCAAAAAGATCCGAATCGCGATAACGAAGTGTGCACAGCGAGTGTACATAAATACAAATTCCAAGACGCTACCGTCGTAGGATCCTTTCTCTGTGGTGGAGGAACATCATACCCTGCTCCTCTCGTTCGTAACTTTATCTATGCCCACCTTTGTTCTATACTCTGTAGCATAACTTTGTCTATGCCCAGATGGCCGTGGTAATTCCCAACAATAATTTGAAAAATATTTTATACAACAAATTAACATAACTTGAAAACT
Source organism: Hypena proboscidalis (assembly GCA_905147285.1). Classification (NCBI taxonomy): domain Eukaryota; kingdom Metazoa; phylum Arthropoda; class Insecta; order Lepidoptera; family Erebidae; genus Hypena; species Hypena proboscidalis. The sequence continues at coordinate 2,699,240 of LR990127.1, forward strand.
TAACTTTGATGCCAGCTATTTTTAAAGAAACTTATTACAATACATCTCTATTATAGTGACCTATATGACGCCGCACTCAACTACAGTAAATTTAAAATCTAAACGCGACCTACTACGATGCTGCATTTTCCTAGATAACCCATTTCCTTTTACAAAATCCTTTTCCCAAAAGCCCGGTTTGCATTTTCCTTTGCTGGCATAAATCTATTTAAAAACTATAAGCACAAGGCGATAATCTAAAGGAGCTTACTGACACTTTCTCATAAAATAGAAAAAGACACGTCTCGCAAGGAGGAAAGGTGTTATCTAAAAGTGACAAGATTAAGATAAATACTGGGTAGCTAATGGATTTATAAATTGTGGCAGAGATTAAATAAGGCTCTATCAAGAGTCGTGGCACTGACGTCTAGTTAATCTTTAAAAAAGTTTATCAAGTAGCAGTTCGATGGTTTATGGTTATATTATGAGGAGGAGAATATTAGAACAAGGATTATATTTTTTTATTTAAAAAATACAGTTTTTTAATAGCAGTCAGCCAGCATTATTAGATATCAAATTCTACGAAGCAGCTCCTTACCTAGGTAAACCATTGCCTTATCAATCCATCTATCTATCTATTCTATACTTATATAATTATTCGACTGATTCATCATCGCAATGCCTAAACCGCTACGGCTAGGATCTGAAATTTTGCATGAAGGTTCCTTACATAGCGTAGGGGCGCACTAAGAAGGTATTTTGAGAAATTCTACCCCAAACTGGGGTAAAATAAGGGTTCAGCGGTTATATGGAAGTCCGTTATATTTGAAGTTGGAAGCATAAAATTTCGTATAGATAAACGTGAGTTTACGCAAAAATTCAATAGATGGCGTTGTAAATATTTTCTTACTTGCGAACCCGGACTGAATAACGTTTGACGCGGATAAAACTGCGCGGGTCATCTAGTATACTCATAAAATCCTTTTACAACACGCCTGCCCGTTGTCCGTTCCCGACATCTTGTCTTAAATCTATTTAAAAACCATGACGCAAAGCGGTAATCCTAAGGAGCTTACTGACACTTTCTCATAAAATAGGTGAAGCACGTTTAGGAAAGTTGGGAGGTAATCTGACAAGGTGAGGCAAGCTGAGTAAAGGATTTTAAGATTGAGGTAGGACTTTAATACGACAGATCGATGGAGCTGAAGCGTGGTACTGCTTAATGCGTTGCTGTAAGATACGTTTTTCATTTTGTTTAACAGTAGTAACTGATAAAGTAAGTAAGTAATCTTTATTTGGATGAATATGGTACAGTCGGCCAATGAGTTGGGTATGCAGGGCAAAAACTTCTACGCCATAGTAAAAATTGACTGCAATTTATATGCAAGTTTGTATTGCATATTTAATAAGTGTAATATACCCACTATTTACATATATAACCTACTTATCCATAACTGGTGTCGTAAGTCTTTACTATGACTTAGAAGTTTTTGCCCTGCATACCCAACTCATTGGCTGACTGTACATAATAGGTGACTTAAACTAATTACACAGTATCATCATATTCTGCCAATCAAGGCGTGCAAAGTAGCAATGTAACATTTACAACTGTGTAGGAATTATAATAGTTATAAGAAAGTAAACTAAAATATGATAATTTCTTAAGGCTAAGCCCTAGATTCAGATGTGTTTGTAAATCTTATTGGGAGGATAAGCCAATAATACGCATAAATGAAAATGACAGCTGTGTACTTTATTTAAGTGTTACTTGTGTCACTTTTGTATTCTATAAGGTTATATTGTATGGGGCAGATAATAGCTATCCGAAACGTCTCAAATTGGCCCTTAGTCTTATAAATATTTTTTTTACTAGACATTTGATAACGTAGATACAAACTAACATACATACATAATTTTACGAGTCTATGGATTTACATACAGTAAGCGTAATCCGAGCGCTAATGGTGACGAAACAAATCTAATTACTTTGTTATCATAATTAATTCCACGATATGTTTATCAATGAATTGCACGAGTGACGCATCAAATTTTTATATCTAATTAGTTTTATTGTTAACAGTTCAAGGTCAAGCGATTAAACACAGATAACCACTAACAATACTTTACATAGTAGTCCAAGATACTACCGCATACTTCATCTGAACAAAAAATGTATAATTCAATCATTATTTACTTTAAGTAAAATCTAACGGGAATTAACGCGACCATGCATTATTTACCTTTTTGGCTTGATGTTTCGGCTGACAGTCTACACTGGCCGTGGTCGCAAGCAGCCTGGTTCTAGCGGCGGTTATTTTACCTTAGCATGCAACGCGTAAACTAAAAAGTTAATTATTTACCTTACTCAGCCATATATAATAATTTATGGCTTAGTTAAGTAAATCAATATTTTAAATAATCAACATAAAATTTAATCTTGTATATTTTTTATCGTTTACCTAATTAAAATTGGAGTTGCAATGAGTTCTAAATACTACCACAGGAATATTTTGGCTGTGCAAATATTTACCGTAATCCATATAATGAAAATGTCAGACTTAAATTATAAATGGGGTATAATAAAAGTGGGTAGTAATTGTGCCACGATATCTTGTACTATGTCTTGTTATTATCTTACGCAATTTCTCTCATTGAACGACTTTGTCGTAACATAATCAATGAACCGAAGAGATTGTGAAAGTGGTCCAAACTACTCCAAACCAGTTCTCGAAGGCAATGAACTTTTTCGATACCTTAGTCACCAGCTCCGACAGCCGTGATCGTCTAGTGGTTAGGACCCTACGTTGTGGCCGTAGTAACCCAGGTTCGAATCCTGGTCACGGCAATGATTCACTGTCACGGCGGAGTTATTCTTTTTATTTTTTTCTGAAAAAAGTGGTCTAATACTCGTAAAATTTGGACTGCCGCATGTTTTACATTGAATTAGAATAATATTAAGGTAAAAATAGCATGATTTAAATCTTTGTCGTATAAAATAGATACATTTTCTGCAATAATATTATTGCAAATTTAATAAGAAATCTGCTGCCTCGCATTCATACATCATGTCAACCAAATAAACGCCGAGCTTTAAACCATCCAAAAGGCGTCATTGTCAGACATCGCCCTCTGATAAATGTGGAAGAGCGCCGCTCTTGCACGTCATGCAAAACTAGTGGTAAAATCATAGATGCGCGACCAATCTTAACCCTCCGCTCCCCCGCGACTTTTGACTTTTGGCAGACTTATTTGAAAATAATAATATGTGTTTGCGTTCATTTCGAGTCTATTTTGCTTATTAGTCTGAGGATAAAAAGCCATGCATGGTATGCATTTGATTCCAGAAAATAAAACAACAGAGTTACAGGATTAAGTGCCATTTAAAGTTAACCCTTAAACTTTCCTGACAAAATTAAATAAACTTTTGTTAATCGTGTTTTCGTACTACATCCGATTTCAGTCAAAACGATCGACATGAGATTTAGGACAGAATCCGATTAAAACAGGGACAGAACTCTCTCCGAATCTGAACTCGATTGCTTTGACGGATGAGACTCGGAAAAGCATCGTATGTAGTGCGAATGCGCCCCCAATCTCTAAATGCATCTGTAAAGATTTAATTGTACAAAATAACGGTATTACATAACATCGGGCCTATATTGCCCAGAAGGGTGTGGCAGAGGTTTACATCACCTGCATTTTAGGGATAGGGTATACAGGGTAACACTTTGCCAGACCCGGGACTCGAACCCGAGACCTCGCGATGACAGGTGCATACGCTAACCACCAGACCATTGCGGCAGACTCAAATCATGGAACCAATTACAACCGAACCTATCTTTTGCTAGATAGAAGTGCTTTTTTAATTAATAGAGTTTCCATTCAATCAAACTTTATAATTGAACTGAAGTTTGTAATCCATTGCAGCAGACTCGTGAATGTATAATACAAGTAAAGTAAACAACGGCAGCTATCTGGCGTAGAAATTGATTAATTTATTATTCTAAAGATAAAATACGCTGATTAAGGTTTTACGTTTGTAATTTACAAAGTCATATACGTATTCTAGAAAGAGCGATTCCGCACTAGGTTCGATTCTAATCCGTCCAAATACACCCGCCCCGTGCGTATTTCATAAATGTAATTTGAACGAAATTTGAATCACTGTCAATCAAATATAGACTGTATTTATATTACGATAAGGTTGCACTACATTTTCGAAACCGTCAGTTTCCCTTACAGAATCGGACCACCGAAATAGATTTAACTTAAATCGATTATCATAGTAGAACATGATTGAATATAAGATATTTGATTATTTATCTCTGGAGCAAAAGTAGTGCAGGGTCTAACTTTAACAAAGTCGAGGCATCGAACTAATAGTAGACCAAAAAATACACTATACAACGAAATATTTTTCGATTTTTACGCACACACAAATTACTTCAAAATGCTTGATATAAGCAAAACGCAAAAGTAAAAATTATCGCAAGCAGAAATGCGAATAAAAATCGGTTCCAATATGTTTTCGAGAAATTCAGTTTAGTAGTTATTCCACACTTGATCACGTCACGAATTTCAGATCGAATACCGTCGGTATTTTTCACAAAATGTATACATGTCATCGCGACGAAGTGACAGTGATTCAGTACCATGATCCTGACATCCAGGATGGAAACAAAATCACCAGAAATTTTAAAAAACTCGGTCTTGATAAAACTTTACATGTCATGCGAATCGGCAATGCAGAGACTACAATACCGTGAGTATTATGTTCGGTAGGCAAAATTTATATAGGGTACATACACAAAATACCTGACACGAGTATTTTTTAACGAAATTCATATTATTTAAATTGAATACGGCAGCTATTCTATTTAGGAAGTTTTTTATGCGGTGGATGCAAGGCGGTGCAATAATAATAATGTGTAACTTTTGCCGCCGCGGATTTCCACAACGACGCTCCATATGTGCGGTTTATGAAAAGGCGATTGGTCTAAAATATACGATATCACTATTTACAATTTCCAAAACTTGATTCTGGAAATCACAGGGTTTGTAATGACTGCTTTCTTTGGTATGCCATCTACGAATAGTCACCTAAGCACGGCTTGCCACTACATTAAAACCCGAACTTTATTTCTCATGGTGTAGGTGTTATGTCATGGTGTTATGTCATGTTATGACGTAGTTGTCAGAATCAAATGACAAACGTCAAAAGACAAAAGAAATTGACGTTTATACATTAATAACGACGCGACGTCATTGTCGAATCTAAATGTCAAAAATGGCAAAACGTGCTATGAGGGGGCAAAAGGCGTCTAGGCATCTCGTGTTGGAAATACCAATCAGTGTTACTTTTGTGAAGAGCTTCAAAACATGGCTCATCTGCTTTCGTGCCCATTGTCTCCCTGTACGTGTACCTAATGCAAGCCACAAGCAAGGGGGTAGAAGTTGCTACCTACTGGGCAAAAACAATATAAATAAAGAATTATAAACCATAATGCCATTGACACATAAGAAGAAAAAGAATACAAATCAGTTACATCCTAGTATTATAGTGCAGCCGCTACATCTCTCAACTTGTACCGCATCATATCAACTACGCTAACACGAATTTTAATACATACAACTTTATTCGCCATTCTCTTGTATACAAACAAAGGCGTTCGCACTGTCAAATGACAATATAAATAAGTTGTATTTATTGATAACCTTTTTCGTGACAATGAGGGTTCTGTGTCTTATCGTCGTGTTATCAGCAGTTCGTAGTAATGCGCGTAAGTATTATTATTATATGTTATTGCATCACGCTATGGGCCCACTGTTTTATTCATTACAAAGGTGTGCATTTTATAGATATAAATAAGTTTTATTTTGCTAGTTTCCTAAATTTAAAATATCGAGCGATAGAAAAAATAATTAAAATCTGTACGTTGTAAAAAAATCTTATTTCTGTCAAGCCATTAATTGAGGGTGGGACAAAATTCAAGTAGGTCTGCCGAAATTTTACTGGACTCCTTGTTCAAAAACTTACAATTCAGTAATCAGTCAATAACCTCGTTTACGATAAGCATAATGATTACAGGGCTATAGAAAAAAATTAAGGAAATTATAAGTAACTATTGCTTAGTGGAATACACTAGTTACTCACATACACTGCAGGCAATATTAACGTTTCAAAACATACGGAATTACGTGAAATGAATTCTTGAAGTAAAACACGTAAATTGAATTGCGCTTTATCCACAAAGTTTTCCCGGTTTCCCCCCTTCTCTCAATGGGCTCAATTATAAAAAATACAATTTTATTTCCCTTTTTTCAAGTCGTTCCTAACGAACAGCCGCTTTTAAGCCTCCGCCAGGAATGGATGGAATAAAAAACACATTAAGTATGCAATTCATAAACTTGGCGAAGATAAAATGTAATCAGTCCATTTGTCAGTACAATTTTAACTTTTACATTTTGTTGCTTCGAAAAGCCCATTTAGTATAAGGAAAGGATAGAGAAACTATTTTAAAGAATATTGTATTAGTTTTGTATAAAAAAAAAATACAATCAACGGTTTTCGAAATGAAGCAATAAGAGAGGCCAGCGGTCTGCAGTTAGACATTTCTTTCATCCTGCTGGTGGTGCGATTTTGTAAATGAAACAGTCGATTTCAAAATTTTAATGCATCCAAACGTCATATAAATAAGGCCAATAATTGCTTGTCAAAAACTAAAATTTACGGCATTACACATGCAAAGCTGGTACGTCGATAAATAAATTTCATTATAGTGCTAACAAAACTTACCCTTGTTCCATAATATGTACATATTATTAATATTTACCATTTCAACAACAGTTGACTACAGACTCTGTCAAGAGACTCCGCAAGAGAAGCACTGTTTGATAGAATATCCAGTGAGATACAGATGGCCACACCAAGTCAGGTAATCAAATACTTCCTTTTCAAAAAAAATACTCCAATAGTAAGAGACCCAGGCACTAGTTCCTTGTCCATTCGTTTATTTTCTTTTTGACGGCTCTCGCCTATGAATTACCTGTTTTTTTTTGGAATAATATTCTACTTTGATGCCGTACTTTATTGGCTTGACACTTTTTAGTGATAACAAAAAACCACAGACCATATATCAGGTCTTAAAGTAAGATAAATCGATTATGTGCTGTGTACCGTCTAAAAAATTTTCTCCCGAGTAAAACCAAAACAATGCTTGTGCAAACTCTGGTGCTACCCATAATCGACTATGGTGACGTATGCTGTTTTGACCTGAATGCAGACCTCCTCAACAAATTAGACCGTCTTCTTAATAACTGCATTCGATTTATTTTTAACCTTCGGAAATATGACCATGTGTCTAGTTATCGCCAGGAATTAAAATGGTTACCCATTCGCCAGCGCCGTAATTCACGTGCACTAAATACTGTCTTTTCTATTCTTAACTCTCCTTCGCCACCATCTTATTTAACTCCTTATTTCCAGTATCTTTGCTCCAATCATGATCGTAACCTTCGTTCCTCTAATAATCTTCTCCTTTTGTGCCCCTCGCATTCCTCTGGTTTCGTAAATTCTTCTTTTATCGTTCAGTCAGTCCACCTGTGGAATTCGCTCCCCTTGGAAATCAGGATGTCCACCAACCGTTATGTGTTTAAAACTAAAGTGCGTGATCACCTCTTCAATGAGTTGGCAGAATTAAGTCAAACATAGTTTACTTCGTTATAATATATAATATATATTATATAATATTTATAAATATTTAGGTATGATTATATTTGTGTATATTAGAATTGTATATATAGATCCATATATTATTTATATATTCTAAATAGTTTATTTTAAGTTTTTTGTAGTGTAATAATTTTTATATTGATGTATTTAATTATGTAATTGTAATGGTTTGTTTCTAACCTACTCTCAGCTCTTGCACCTACCACTTGTCGTCTCTGCATCACCTAAAGGTTGACTGGTAGATAATGCCTACGGCATTAAGTCCACTCATGTACCATTTTTGTGCATAAAGTTTTTAAATAAATAAAAATAAATAAAAATAAATTATATTATTTGTTGGAAAAAAAAAATACTTTATTTATGTACTGAGTCTGTAAATTGTATAAAAAAGAATATAAAAATTGTATCATGATTCTATAATAAATGATTTAGGATAAATTAAGTTGAAGTCTTGGAAGTGAAATAAAACTAGTAATTTTTTTTTTTTTTTTTTTTCTTTATTATATATTATTATTATAAAATATTATTTATGAACCTTATAAACGAATAATTAATATTAAACTAAAAATATTTCTGTGCATTTTAATCGATATCAAGTTCTTCTTAAATAAAATCAATTATTATTTCAAATCAAATCGGTAACGTGTAATGGCATGTTGAAATGTCAAAAAAAAATGAAATGGTTGGACTATGTATAGGTAAGGTATCTACTAGTATATTTTAATCTAATTAATATAATAAATAAATTTGTACACCACAGCATCTGGTAGGACATAGCGTACTATATAACATTAAATTTAAGAACTGTAATACTAACCTATGATCCACAAAGGAATAAATGAATAAATGAATTAATTCATGAATCCACTGGATAAATGCAAATGAGCAGAGAAAAAAGCGAAAAATATATATTAACCACTTTTCTAAGATAACGCCAAAAGCTATAAAATTAATGGTTGACAATTTGTGATTTCAATTTTCAGAAGAGAAACAATCAGTTTCCTAGGTTAATTTCCACTTTTGTATTTGCATTACTGTTCCTGCATGAACTATCCTACTAAACCAAATCCTGATTCAAGATTTGATTTTAAGTTCGATTCGCACATATTAATATGACTATAACATTTTATGGTCACAATTTTTCACCATGACGTGATTTTTTTCATTACCACGACGGACGTTGTATTATATTTACAGGTTCGTGTTCAACTGGACCACAAAAAGCTGCTTCGAGATCCGTTGGTCGAAGCACTGCCACACTGTCATTGCACCACCGCTGACCAACAACTTTTCTACTGAGTGGGAATGTCTCTCTGAGTGTGGGGGTTGGGCATAGCTGCATAGATTTAATAAATTAATTAATGTAATCATAGGCTGCTTTGTTTTACTTTACTGCCATCTATCTCCCAGGTTTGTACAAGAATACCCCGAAATGCGAATCCCTACACGTGGTCCTCGGTTGGAGCCAAACGTGAGACAATGTTGGCGGGATTTGGGTTAGACAAAGAGCTGTTTCAAGATCCATTGGTCGAACGAAATCTGACAAATTTTAGGCACGCTGTCATTTCTGCACCACTGACAAACAACTTTTCTACGGATTGGTTAAATGTCAATAAATGCGAGGGCATAGCTTGATGATGACTGTATAAAATTTATTTGTTTAATTTTATTTTATCTGTGACCTTTGGAACTCTTACGTCATTGAGTACCTAGGTGGATGAAGCCAAATCAATGTATTTGATTAATTCTTGGAATAGAGTTTAGTGTGTTAATGTTTATTAAGAAACAAAAAAAACCATTACCTACAAAGCAATGTAAGTAGGTCACACATTATGTTATTTTTCTTACTTCTTCTTCGTGGTGTCGATGGCTGAGTCAAATTTTATTTTGACTTGCCATCGTGGTAAAAGGATTAGCCAATTCGCTTTGGAGAACTCTCGAATTGCCCAGGGTGCACCGGACGCAGGGAATCGTTGTGTACGTCACTCGGGGAGGCTCCTTTCATGCCATTCCATTTTTCTAACACAATAAATATAAAAAAATGATATTAATACAGTCATAATAGTAAACCGCAAGACCCAACCGTAAACTATTTTTTTTTTGTCAAACACAGAGAGATAAAGATTCTTTCCCTGACATAATTATTATCTCTGCTTTCCATCATATCACTGTATCTCTCTTTGTCTGTCCAAAAAAACAAAATTGGATGGAAGCAATAAACACTGTGAATAAATTAAAGCTACATAAAATATAAAACAAACGACTGTTTTTATGGGGCCAAGCAATATTAATTCGATTCGTTAATTATATCTGTTAAAGTGACAAATCGCTAGCCCCTGATGAAACAAAAACCTCCTCCTCCTTATGTATCTAGGACATAAAACATGATATAAGATCGTTAAACTTTAGTTCAGACTTAATGGATATTCAACAATTAACAATGAAAGTGAATATTGCTCATTTAACGAATCTTTTATAATAATTATTTAAGTCTAAAAATATACATTGCCTTCTTAATAACTAAGTCAGCAACTTAACCTTACCTGGTGGCTAATATTAATATTGTTGGGACGAGGCTTTGGGTGTTCACGTTGACCTCCGTGGGTCTATTGTGATTATAGCCTCATTATAGACTCTCTTTTAGGCCAATAGCTTCAATAAATTGGAGCAGACGGCCGATCAGGAGTGATTTGACATCATCTGGATCCAAGATACCTGGTGGCTAACTTAGTTATTTAAATGTTGATGTTTAAATTTAGCAGCGCTACTTTTTATTACTCATGAATAAAAATAATAATAATTAATTCGAATTAATTTACTAGAAGAGGCAAATAAATAATATATGTATACCCCAACTGACTCTTTCCTAATTGTACAATCGCAGAATTTGATTAACACGTCAGCAGATATGACCCGCATGCTTGCAGCCTTCGCTTAGATGTCATAAAACAATAGAAAATGAGGGCCTCAGGAGCTAAAGATACTAGCTTTGGAATATTAATTAAATTCTAGATACACTATACTACTGTTGCTTAGTAGGAATGTGTGTTAAAGTGTTTTTTGCCATTTTATCTTCTATCTTTTAAAGTCTAGAATTATGTCCGATGATAGATGACGATACGCACACTGCCTATCACATGGGCAGTTTTAACAGATGAAATGTCATACATATCTGCCCTTCTGGTTACTGGTCTTCACTAGTCACAAGTACACTTAAGACAAAAGTTAGACTTTTTAAGTAATATTAAATTTAATCTTAATCTTACAATAAGAGCTCTTGAGAATACTATATAGAAAAATTGTGGGGACAGAAGTAAAGTTATTACATTTATATCAAGCCTTAATAGCACAAGAGCTCGTGTCTATCTGTGCATTAGTATCAGCTATTCTAGTACCCATAGTACAGCTCTGCTTAGTTTTGGACTAGATGACGTTGTAAGATGGTGAAATATTTATGTATTCTATAAACATTCAAAACTTCTCAGTACAATAACAACCAATAAAAGTTAAAAAAGTGTTTAGCACAACATTCTATTTTATCTTATAAAAAAAGTTTAGATGCTTTAAGAACTGTTTTTTTTACAATTCCTACAACTCGCCCAATCAACAAACAAAATTTTCCTTAAAACGTACTGTGTGTGAAATAAAATTACCATCAAATACCATTCATTAATTAGCCCATCTTACCTGGTTTGCGTTAGAAACATGAGCACATCTCTAAAAAATGACCGAGGTCTGAGAGACACAGGCTCTTAGACTAAAAGTCCTTCTGATATAAATCCTTTTTCGTGAAATAGAGTCGGTTTTACGACTATTATTCTTACTAGACTCACTGTCATATTTTACTAAAATTATCTTGGAAATATTTCATTAAGTTTTTTTAGAAATTTATAATATTTGATGCTTTTATTTAATCAAATATGTAATTATTTCTAAGTAATAGTGTAATTCTCTTTTTATGACCAATTGGGTAAACGCATAGACTGCCCCTGCTAGGTTGGAGGACTTGGGTACGTACCTTACGTCGCGTTATTTTAAGTTATGGTTTAATTAATACAAATGTATGAATTATTACATCTCAAAACCGTGTAACACGCATGAAAAGTGAAGTCACTTTAATTGTAACGTTTCGGCGTAAAACGACTCGCACGTCACATCAGATTATTGTTTTGGTGTATGTCAATACATCCATCTGTTTTTCTTTATTTTAAACGAAGCGCTTCTATGAAGGCTATTGGTCTGGGCGTTATTATCTATGGTAAATTCCTAATTAAAATAATTTATAAATGTAATCATTTTAATTTACTACCCACTGACAGCAGCCCCTTGTGAAAAAAAAAAACAGTTAAATGTCGAAACTTACATGGCAATCAATGAATTCCAAAATACAAAAAAAAGTGACAGTTTCTCATTGAAGCTTATCTTAATGCATTGTAGGATCAACTTTGCAATAATTGGAACGTTTGAATGGTAAATAGAATAACAACACTACAACAGACGGGGCCGAGGTGCGGCGACTAATAGACGACCCGCCTAACTTTTGTCGTAGAGTAGCGTACACACAGAGGTAATAAAATTGTAGTACTAAAATATCGTAGGTAGATTATGCTGATGTAATGTACAAATTAAAAACGGTGGGTATTGTTTTTATGGTAATAATACGTAATGGGTTTTGCGTATGTTCGTTCGTAGTATTAATCAAACGACGGACAAGAAGACGTTGCCTCTGAAATGACTCGTAATTCTATTTAGGGTTCATAGAATAGCAAATGATTACATTTATAAATACAATATACTGTGTCTTGTCTTCTGTCTTTCTTGTTTATTGTTTATAATTATTTTAAGCTTGAATTATTAAAATAAGTATATTTCATTTGCTTTTAATTGATTTATTTGTTGTTTACCTAGTAAATAATACAAAATTTACATTTACCTTTTTTTGAATAATGCCAACGATAGTATACAAATTAAAATAAACATATATTTTTAATATGAAATAACAGAATCTAATTATGTACCTTAATAATAACTTGAAAGCAGAAACAGGTAAAGTTAAAATAGCGGCAGTCTCCATAATATAGCTTTTATTCCATTGTAAAAAAATCTACAAAAGAAATGTGTATAATATTAATATCTCAACAAAAAACGCGTACTATGTACCTACTGAATAATGGATAATAAGGATAGATAGGAGTAAATTCAAAAAATATCTAAGAATAAACTTAAAAAACGCGTCCAAACTGTTTCATAACTTTCTCTCCACTAAATAATAAACATGTTTAGCAAACTGATCTGCCAACTCATGCAAATAAACTAGGCCTTCCAAAATCCAGACTTTACTCCACGCATATGAAATAACCGTGTCCTTGACACAAGCCTCTGTTTGACGCACTACTCTGCGATGTCACGCCCTAATCCCAATGGTCGCTGCCAGCCAGTGTTTTGTCGCTGCCGCGGCAACAGGCAGCTTTAACCGGCTTTTTATCGCTATTTTTCTTTTTTTACCGCGTAGTGGAAATTCACCGTGATGGGTAACAAAGTTGTGACGTTCACGGAGCAGCAACTCGAAGATTATCAGGTAATCTGCTTTGTCTGTGGTTTGTTCGAAATTTGAATTTTTGGAGTTTGATTTTGTTTTTAAGCGGTAAAAACTTTTTTATTGGATCGCTGTACGTGTGTTTTCAGCCAGTTTAATCAATGTGTTGGAAATTCTTTCAGTGCTTTTGTTACAAAATCAAACTATTTCATAATTCTGATTTAAAATAAGTTCTTATTTATTGAATCATACAAATACAAACAATTCACTAAGTATAAGTAAATTTTGTAGTTAATTAATGTGTGACTAATATAGTAAAGTGCGAGTGTATCAAATACACACAGACTACAGTCATCAAACAAATTAATGACTTCCATGAAACTTAGACCCACCTCCAATAGCAACGATTTTCGGGTAATAAATTAATTCTGTATTTTAGATCCTATTATATATCCCTATTATATAAAATTAGTATAGAACGACAGGCAAAGTATACTATACATATATCTTAATTATTTAACCTTAAAATTCTGAATCAATTTTACTATAATACGTCACGTATGAACATGTACTAAAATTTAACTCTATATTTTTTCAAAACAGGACTGTACATTTTTTACAAGGAAAGAAATACTTAGGTAAGATGATTGACGACTTTTAGCTTACTGTTGGGCACTAATTTAGCCTAATTTTATTTAATGCAATATAGTGTGATTTGTTACGGCTGAAAAATAGTATTTAAAGCTGAGCTATTGTTACTGCTATCAATATGAAATATGGGGCTCTGCAGCTAAATCTAACTTGATTACTTTACAAAGAACTCAAAACAAAATTATTAAAGTATTATTCCATTATCATTATCTTACTCCTACAAAGCTTTTGTATGAAAAATCTAAATTATTCAACCTCACACAACTATACACATATTGTACATGTATCTTAATCAAAAATATTACTACTAATTCCATTCAGTCTAATATACAGCTACATAAAAAAGAGTTACCATACAAATTCAAATTCAAATTCAAATCATTTATTTTCATAGGCCCCAGGAGGCGCTTGAACACGTCAAAATATTACAAACAAATGATATAAAAATAAATTATAAGTAAAACTAAATTATACTAATTACAATGATTTGAATAACCGGGGCTTAGATTAATTTTAATCCAACTGTTTAAAATCAGATTAAAATCAAACTAAGTACCAGCTCCGATGGGTATTGCATTATGAGAAGAGCTGGTGAGAAACTCATGTGCACCATCTTTTCAAATGAAATGAATAATATACAATTATATTAATATATAATAATATATAACAATTACAACACATAAAAAGAGCAGTTCATTTCCAAATACTATTATCATTTATGTAGTCTAAAATACAGTAATAAGCTTTTTGAGATAATCTGATTTTAATATATTTCTTAAATTTACCTATCGATAATTCTACTGCGTCTAATGGAAGTTTATTGTAGAAGCGTATACATTGACCTGGAAACGAGTTAGAGATTTTATGGAGCCTAGTAGTGGGCACAGCCAGTTTGTTTTTGTTCCTTAGATTTACTTTATGGAGATCACTATTTTTCTTAAATTTTGTTTGATTCTTGTGGACGTACAATAAATTTTCATAAATGTATTGAGAATGTAACGTCATAATATTTATCTCTTTAAATTTATTTCTTAGTGTCTCCTTGGGACTCATACTCACTCACTCATACAATTTAAGAAACAAAAATAAACTACAGCTGAGTGATGCACGAACGAACTATGGAAAAAGAACGATATTGTTTGAGGGAGCACAACTGTATAACCGGTTACCGAACGAACTAAAGGAGTGTAATGATGTAAACATCTACAAAAGTCTACTTAAAAAATATGCAAGCACAATATCGCCGTAATTTAACTTAAATTTAAGATAAATCTAGTAATGTTAAGTGAATAACACTAATTGTATCTCATTTTAAGTAAAACTGTAAGTTTTTTATGAGAAATAAATTCTTTAAACATAATATTGTCAGGTTTTCTGGCTTCTATCCGTAATGACGGCTATCAGATCATGACAAATTGAGCCATCGCAACGTCGGCTTTACGTGCTCTCTGAGGCAGTCTCAATGTTGAATATATGGTCACCAGGAGTCGACCCCGAAAAGCCTGGTATATGTCAGCTTGGCATATACCAGGTAGTTAGCGTAGCCATCGAACAATTTGTGTCACTGTTATTTAACCACCATTGAAAAAACCCTTTTTATAGCTTTTTTACCAATTTCACCAACGTGTTAAATTCAAGTTTAACTCTTAGCTATAACTTTAACATCTCTGTCCCGTACAAACCTTGAATGAGAGTGTTGGCGACCAACCAACCTTTTATACAGTCATATTGTTTTTATACATAATATTGTTTTTGGTATTCTTTTGGACAAATTTGTTGTACAGAGAATTAAAACAGTTGAACCACAGCAGCGTTTCAATCAACAAAGAGAGAGATAAAAATACAAATTTTATGAAAACTTAGATTAAGAAGTTTTTACGAAATCAGGGTTTGGTTACTAAAGTATGTCTTTAATATTAATGCTGTTTATTGCAAAATAAGCATAATTTGCAATAAACCTACTTGATGGTCAAGTGGTTAGCGTTACTGCCTCGATGTTCTAGTGTATGCACCTCTCACCGCGTGAGTTTGATTTCCGAGTCGGGCTGTTAGAATTGTGCCCGGTGGCTGGCAATAGGCTCACCACCTATCCCGTGGGACTTAAACTTGTGTAATATAGGCGTGATTTCATGTTATGTTATGTAAGCATATTTTTCAAATTTTTTTACCACTGATATCCTTGTATTGCTACATTACAAGATATAAATAACATCAACGACATTGATATCGATTCAGTATATTTATTTAAAGCAAACGACACTACGACATCATATTGTTGTTTAAATATTTAACACCTCACTAACGTAAAAAAATTGATTCTTTTTTATTGAAAACTTTTACGTGTTCGTTTCAATATGGGCAAATTTACCCCACGATTCGTCCGTAACTCACCTCTTCTTAATCCCTGTTTTCTGTTTTTACCGTGTTATTTTTGAGATAGAAGCAAGGTGAAGTATGGAGAAGGAGTATTAACGGATTTTTAGTCATCAGTAAGCAAACGGGTATTGCTTATACTTCAATTAGGACTACTTATGCCTCAAATGAGCTAGTAGTCCACTTTATGGTTAACATTATTCAACTACGCTACGATTATTCTCGCAGTTGCATCGTTACATCGCCTTCAATTAATAATAATTATGTTGAGCAGTGCCTACTGTACTAAACATTTCACAGACAACCTATACAACCAATTTGACAAAGTACTGTTAGAGGGAGGGCCAAAATTCTAGATTGTGATGCTTTTTCGAGCTCGTTTATAGAAGTTCTACCATTTTACATAACAAAAAACATAGCGCGAAATCAAAATAATCAAAAAAAATTCACACTATCCATTTCAACGTTAAATAGGGTAAGCCGATTACGTGTGACGCACTAGTGGTACTATTGGTTACCACTTGCCGGATTAACTAATCGTGACTGGTAAAGGCTTCCCACGTGACCATATCAGAACTGTTTAATTTACGCTTGACCTTATACTTAATAAACCTATAAACTCACTATAAACCTCCCTATCTCCTTTAAATAATAGTAAATATGGAATAACATTCATACATCATCGTAAAAAATTGGATTTTGGATAGCTCTAAAATTCACGCACTGATATAAGATGCACCAAAAATTTAGGTATAGTCGCATCAAGGAAAACGTAGAACAAAACAATAGATTTCTATCTTCTCAAATACAACTCTATATTCTATATAGTTGTATTATTATATAGAGTTGTTTTTGATAATACAAATCTATATTTGTATTCTCAAATACAACTCTTATTTAGGAAATATTCTTATTATTTATTTATATAAATCAGAAACATGTATGGAGCAGAGGTAAAATATGTAGAAGAGTTTTGTCCTGTGGAGACGATTCTGGGTGAACCACGCAAAAACCAGTACCATAATTGCATATCAACATTATGCCGAATTTCAACTCTAAAAGTGGTCGAAAAATTGTTTATAAAATATGAAATAAAAGCTTGTAAAAATCCATACAAGAAACCATTTTCGATCACGTATTGCAAAGGATTTACTCCACTGGTGGTAGCTCCTGGCTGATTAATTCGTGCCCGTTGAGGCTTTGCAACGTGACCATTTTCAGAACTGTTTAATCAAATCGTAAGTAGGTCTTATAGCTATAAACTTCGAACTTTGTAAGGTTTCCCGAACGTTTGTTGTTCCCAACTAAGTCTGCGGTCGTTATGTTTGTGAAGCCTCTGCGATACATGAATTCAATTAAAAGTACAATGAACTGTATAGAAATTGCAATAATTAAAAAATATAGGAATATTACAGGCCATTATTATGATTCTGTAATCAAACAGTTAAGCTGACATTTTTTTTTTCTAAAATGAGATTCCAAAAAAGCTTGTACTTGTAAATCATGTGCTTAATCACTAAGTTATATGATTTTCGCCCGGTAATAAAGCTATTTCTAGCAGAGTATCAATTACATTGTGTCAAAGCTGCTTATCAGTGGTACAGTGTAGATGATTCTAAGATCCTGGGTGCAAACATTTTTATAGGAAACTTCCACACACCTAAGATGATTCTATCCTGATGAGCCTGGGTGCTAACATTTTTCATTGGAAATTTCCACTCACCGGCAATTAGTATTAGAAAATGTATGAGAATAAGCTTATCAAATCTTAGTGCACATGATTATGAGCCTTCGGTGCAAAAATTTCATGAATTTTACTAAAATCTGTGCACATACACCTGGCATCGTCACCACGCCACATATACGAATACGAAATTCGTTCCATGAAATATTTTTAGGGACGTTTGCTATACAATTATTCTACCTATTAATTATGCTTGTCAGTTTTTCCAATTTCCCTATTTGACCTTCGGTACCTGAGTGCATTCAACTCTTTAAGGTGACTTCACATTTTCCCCACAAACTGGGCCAATTGGGCCAGACATCTATTGTCAACAGTGAAACCTTTACCACCGACTATGTTTCATACTATTGTCCACTCGGTGAACCCTTATCGCCGATGTATCATACCAAGGGCTTCGTTGGCAATTTCTTTAGAACTGTGATTCATGAGGTCAAGGGTCACTACAGTCACGTGATTCATAATTTGTACTATAATGACATGATTAGTATAATGTGAAAAGCAGTCAACAACTTATTGCTTCCGTTGATCAGATTGGAAACATTTGCTGTCGTCTACAGTGTTGACGCTCCCAACATTGAAGTGGACAAAATTATTGTATGCTCGAAATGGATTCAGTGCAACTCATATTAAATAGAAATTTACCGATAAATTCTTATTTATATACCAACTAGCTGACCCGGCGAACTTCGTACCGCCTTAGCGTAAATTTGATGCACTACTTTATTTTGTATAGCTGACCTATCTTATGTATGCGTACCTATTCAATTTGAACTGGAATCTATAATATCCTCCATGTAAAAATGAATACTTTATTTTTATTTTTTTTCTGTAAGATCCTTGTACAGAGTATTAGAAAACTACAAAAAAAAAAAACAGCCAAATCGGTCAAGCCGTTTTCATGCTATGTCGTGACAACAGAAAACGGGTTTAATTTTTATATATATAGATAAATCTAAGCGTGACTGATTATTCACCTCCTAGATATTTTACTATCCATAAATAATTTTACCGTACAGTATCCATGAGTATTACAAAGTATCTCAATAGCTATAATAATATGATCCTGCCAAGGTACTTGAAATAATCAAAATAGCTCAAAAAACAAAATAAGTCTATTTTAAATAAAAAAGATTAATGTTAACCTATCAGATATAATTTTAATTATTTATGACCATGATAGGATATAATAAATATTTTATAGCATATGTTATAAGCTCAATGAGCCATTAACAATGTTTCTCTTCTTTATCCATATATGAGCAACAGTTGTATGCAGGTAGTAGGGAATACGGAACATTTTGGGAGACAGGTCTTTTTTCTTTTTTTCTCAGGATTTGTTATTTGCAGAGTGAAAAATCTCCTAACGTCTACCAAGTTATAAAGGAGCACAAAAATGTTACATAAAGTTAACGAGCGAAAGCCACGGTGTGGTCGTTTAACGAAATTGCTAATTAATTAGAAGTGATAAATTTGTCGACCTTGTAATGCTTAGTGACGGCACAGGTCAGGTCAGGGGAGCGAGATCATAACGTTATGGGAATAGCACCGCCGCACCATGAATGAGGCGATCGGAATTCAAACGTAGTGAGATGTGTATTTTTGATACGTCAGTTTTTCATACGTAACCATTTTGTAATATAAATTAGTTGATTGTTTTTATTTACAGTATTATTCTTGCATTTTATTCAAAATCATAAAATTCAAAATAACTCACAAATATAATCGGTCTTGGTAAAATTTTACACGGCGGCGTAAGAAAATTTCAAATGCATCAGAATAAGCTTGCGAAAACACTTTAGTTAATAAACACACGGTTTTGGAAGGCGAAATTTTCGGTCGATAGTAAATTCCTCGGGAAATGCCAAATACCATATGGCTAATATAAGTTTTTCCGTAATTAGTCGAAAAAAATATGAAAATTTACATAAGTAAATTCAAGAATTCTCCTATGTAATAAAAAAGCATTTTCCAGCTGAATATGACAAACAGCACAGGTGAAATTCAATTCCACATCGCGTAAGTCAGTGTCATTTTAACAAATCTTGCGAAACAGAATTTCTACAAGCGCCTTTTCTGACGACCGCATGAAATGAGAAATTGTCCCATTTGTCCTTTACGTTGTCTATTACACGGCTGTAATGTACCGCTGAAATATGGCCAATCCCGAGTGAGACAAATCTCATTTACTATAGCATTATGGCTGAATTTTACATGCCTATTTAAATGTTGACACACACATATAAAGGTTTTGTTGTCTCTATCGACCTAAGATATAAAATAGGTGTTGATGTTCAATTGTTACTGAACGGGGCAATTACTCGGATCTGTTTTTTAATAAGTCGGCGGATATTCAACTTAACTTCGTTGCTACTGTAACAATGGCGAGATTTTTATGTGGAACAAGGCTGTATACTGTTCCGCAGTCAGCTGCATTATGCACTAGTCGACTAAAAAACTACTAAGTATAGATATTCTATATCATCATTCCATATCAGGCATAATACAGGCTAAGACCTCCTAATGTTGAGGTAATTGGCTTAACGTACGGTACATTTTACTGATCTCATCTAGGATCAATTTGAACTAACTAAAATGTGCGCGTATTTGTTTATTATTAGTCATTATTATGGTACAACAAAAAAACATAAGGCAAAACCTAATTTGTGATTCGGTAAGTTAACAAACCTTATATTTACCGTAGTGCCCATCACGTATATTAAAATTAACCACTGAAAATTCTACCCTACATTCATTTAATTAGAGTACGTTCCACGTGTGTGCCAAAAATAAACTACCCAGTAGAAACGGACTACATCCTAATGGTTTTGGGGAAAACTAAAGTGTGGCAAAACATTGTTTTTAATATTAGGTGTTGTACAAACTACAAGCTGTAGTAAATGTTAGGGCGGTGATTATAGCGGCAGCTTGACCTTCCAAGGTTGTGTTGTGGCATTAAACTTCGACATTACGTGAAATATATTTGTGTAAGTTATGGGATTCATTCACGTTACGGTAGCCCATGTTCCCGACATACTGATATATATATTTTTTTTTTTTTTTCATTTAACTTCATATACAAGATTTGTATACAAGGCGGACTTAATGCCATAGGCATTCTCTACCAGTCTACCTTTGGGTGATGCAGAGATTAACAAGGCAGGTGAAGTTATAAAATATAGCGTTTGATTTGAAATAAAAGGTCCTAACAATCAATACAATTAATTAATACATAATGAAAATATGTGTGTATATATATATATATATACACACATATGTAGATATTATATATATATATATATATATGCATAACATCTACATAACAAAATACTTAAATATAAGTTAATATTTAATAAATAAAATATATATAAATATATGAACTAATAATAATAAATATTATGGTGGCGATTCTTTTTTGTTGAGGAGAAGATTCCGAACCTTGATTTTAAAGGCGTATCGACTGGTGGCGGTCCTAATTTCGAGAGATATAATGTAGAGTCACGTACGATAATCTTGATACAGAAGTGGAATGCAGTCAGAAAACACTAGGGTGTGCTTGTATTACACAAACCAAAGCCTGTGGACCGATCGATCTTGCATGCCAAGCTAATCACGGTCAGCCTTTGGGTGGGTCTTGAATCGCCGAATTTTTATCCGTGCCTCGGAGACCTCGTTCAGCCGTCGGCCCCGGTTGTCATTTGAAGTTTATCAGCCATTTAAGTAATTACGGCGAGTCATATGCCAGAAAGTCTGACAACTAGTCTAACAAAGAGTATTGAATCACCTTGTACTAGGTTAAGAAGCTTTTAGGGCCCTGTGGATGTAAGATCGATCCAGGGCTCGCCGACCCACCATCTTTCGGCGACGAGGGCACACCGCGGGGTTTTAGTGGATATACTCGTGCCGTTTAACATTGTAGGCACGGGGAGTCCCACATAACCACCCTCCCCGCCCCCCCACGGGCGGGGTGGTATGCGTAATAGCATTTCCCCACGAAAAAAAAAAAAAAAAAAAAGTTAAGAAGCTTTGATGGCAAAAACTGCCAGCTAAATCCGTTCAACTAGAAGCTGACCTGGAAAAAAAATAGCTGAATGATGAAATTAAACCCCTACATAACTCCAGTCAACCACCAGACATAATATGATAGAAGACACTATGCTGAAAACAACAAAACATAAGTGTAATTATTTATACAAGTTCAGCGTCTAAGGTCCAATTTCACCATTACCGGGTAAGTTCTGGATAGTCTTTGGCTATGGTCTAATTACAGGTGGTCAAAAAAGAGTAAATAATGGGGGCGATACTGTGCCGTTCGTTTGGCAACATAAGTACAAAGCAACCATTCAGCCCAACCTCAGTTGAATACTCTTAGATCGTTAACCAATCGAGGAGCTTTGTTTAGATGAAATCTGACAATGTTGCCAGCTAACAAAAAAAGTAGTTTTGGCTATTTCGGCATGCTGTAATTAGTTTTGACCAACAATGGCAACAATGAACCACGGACATTTTTAGAACCAGAATTCAACCCCAATTAGGTGTGTACTCTGTTCGATTGATGTTAACAAAGCTCAAAATATGTTCTACTCCAAAATAATATCTAATACAGCCCGTGACTTAAACATACATAACCGTTCTCACAAACTATTAATTGAAACGTAATTAACAGGGACGCAAATTAAAACTTAGTAATTACTACCCGAGTGTGACCTGCCTCAAGGCTTTAGCGGGTTTCTATGTGTAGTTAGTTTAAAAAGTTAATGAGTTTTATTTTCGTGTTGAGTTTATTTTCCCATTGGGAACCTGAGCTATTGAAATCGAGCATGCAAATTCTTTTTCATATACACGTAGTACATATTACTAAAAACAAACCAAATGCAGTGACTTACTTTACGGATATTTAGAAGCTTAATAATCTGAAACTGGACTTACCAAGAATAACATAATATAGCTCATAACATCACGCATAATTACCCAGAAGGGTGTGGCAGAGGTGTATAACACCCACGTTTCACCTGTTATGTTTAGGCCCTATGGGATAGGGAGGGAGCCTATCGCCATCTCAATCATATCTAATCTAACTTCTTCTTCGTCGTGTCATGAATCAATCGTGGCTGAATAAAATTTTATTTCAGTTGCCACCGTGGTAAAAGAATTAGCCAATTCGCTTTTGAGAACTCGCGAATTGCCCAGGGTGCGCCGGACGTAGAGAATCGTTGTGTAACGTCACTCGGGGAGGCTCCTTTCATGCACCCATATGACAGTCGCTTTATACCATTTATTATATACTTTATACCATATATATAATATAGTTGAAAAAGTATTTCTGATGACTTAGCTTAGTCAATTGAAAAAAATAGTAGCAAAGATCGTAAGCCAAACCTTTTTGACGTGACACTTTGAAGCTTCTTCTTCGTCGGGTCACTGTTATGGCGCTCTCGTCGGCGTTCATGAGCGCATCTCTTGTGCAGGTGGTAGGACATTTTGGACAGTCAGTAAGGTGGTCAAGGTTTTGACTTGCCATCGTGGTGAAAGGATTAGCCAATTCGCTTTTAAGAACTTGCGAATTGCCCAGGGTGCGCCGGACGTAGGGAATTGTTGTGTACGTCACTCGGGGAGGCTCTTTTCATGCACCCCAAAGCACGAAACAATAATGGAAAGTTTTATTTTGCAGGGTATTCAAACGTTTCCGAGACGTAAACCCCGAGCTGGTACCCAAACGCATGACAGAAAACCAGGCACACACGATAGCAGTCCCCGTGGAGGAAATAGAAAAACTACCTGAATTAAAAGTAAGTGAAATTACCCACCACCATTAAAGATTTAACCTCGTAAATAGTAGATTCTTTATTAAAATAAATAATAATAGCAGCCCTGTATCTAATACCCGTTCCACTGCTGGGCTCGGGCCTCTTCTCATGATGAGAAGGGTGAGGCCATAGTCCACCACGCTGGCCAAGTGCGGTATGTAGACTTCACACTATCTCGAGCACTTTTCAGGCTCTCTCAGGCGTGCAGGTTTCCTCACGATGTTTTCTTCATTATGAGCGAGCGATAATTTATATGACCAATACACACATATTATTATGTTCGATAAGGCGAATCTTAATGATTTATTGACAGAGGTGTGTGCCGTGGGTACATATTCTAGAACTTCGACTTCGCAGTCCTACGTACGGTCTCCCACTCGGCTATCGCAGATTTTTTATTAGAATTCATTATTTAGACCAGTTTTGCAGGTGTCCATCCTTCTCATATATTTCTTACCACCTGTAAACGAAACTGTGAACTTGTTTTCTATTTCATTATTACATAAGATATAATATGTTTCCATTTTTCATTTCATTTCATGGATATGAAACTCTCAATAAACAGAAAAAGGTAGCCTCACAAAAACAGAACTTTCTTACTTAGAAGGTCAAGTACACACCTACTTAAATATCGATATAGTCATCGGACTGTCTCATAAATTGTGGAGGACTTTGATAGTTTTAAGGTGAAGGGCATACCCATAGAAAGGTATGGAAGGTATAATAATATAGAAAGACATGTTAGGTCCTTGATAGATAGTAGATCAACACGACTAGCTAAAAAACTTTCCTACATACTATCCTCTAGCCGCTTATTTATTTGCGAGGTATATTGATAAAATATAGCGTTCTGCAATTATCTCAACGCCAATTTTTATCAAATTTGATTTCATAACTAAGTAATGAAGTGTAAAATATAAAGTAAAAGCCGAAGGACTTGAACGTATTAAATAAATTGAAAAGTATTTTTAGACCTATCGATTCCGATAGGAATCTAAAACCATAAATTAAGTGAATTGCTTTTGACATTAACTGCTTTCATTTCAAGCTCTGAAATAAAACATTTTTGGCCATTTCGGCATAATTTGATTAAGTACCGTTTACGCATACTGAATCAAGAGCAGGCGTTTTTCAGTAAATACATGCTAGCACGTAATATTATGTATTATGAAAATGCCATGTAAATTCATCTAACTTTCACGGAGTGCTTGCGTAAAGTTCTCAGCATTTATACTAAAATATAAATGTTTGAAAAAGTAGAAATACAAGGTCAGAATATAACATAATCAAGAGCATTGAAAAAATATTCTTGTTGAACTCCATTCAAATTCATACAAATTCACATAAAAATAAATATTCCGCTATCAATTTTGCTTTTCACGAGACTCGTGCGTGACGCCATTTTGACTAATGGATTATTCAAATATTGAACGTGTTCTTTAAAAGTTTGTCTAATAAAAAAGTTTAAGATGCTTAATAAATACTAAAACGAACTCTTTGCGTAACATTTTAATTTCAGAATCTTTTGTAATATCGTTTATAATAATAGCAGTCCTGTATATGGCCCACCTAATGGTAAGCAGTTACCGTAGCCTATGGAAACTTGCAACACCAGGGGCATCACTCATGCGATACCGATCCTTTAAACACACATTTGTAGACTTCACGAACCCTCGAGTACTGCGGTCTCAGATATGCAGGTTTCCTTACGATGTTTTCATACACCGTCAGCGAGCAATAATTTGCATGACGAAATACACACATATTTTATGCATGAATAGGTGTCCTGATACAACTAGCACAGGCAGGTCAATTATGATATACCAAATGAGCGACCAAAGGGCCTATTTTAACGTCAAATTCACGAAGCCCATTTAGTCCTGATTCGACCAAACTTCCGGCTTTCGATCTCTTTCTCGCATTCAATGTTTGAACGAGACAGAGACATCGAAGTATCTTAGCGTTGAACTCGGCCGTCGAAATTACCCCTTAATGGGTTTGAAATTCTGATTTCTTTCGAGTTTTAACCTTTGAAACCGATTCAATGGCCTTTGTATACACCATTGATGATAGATTAAGTGTATTTAAATGATCACTTTACTAAAATAACTTTCTTGTTTTCGATTCCAGGAAAATCCATTCAAAAGAAGAATATGTCAGGTATTCTCGCACGATGGCTCCGGTAATCTCACCTTCGAAGACTTTCTAGACATGATGTCTGTGTTCAGTGAAGCTGCCCCCAGGGATATCAAAGCTTGGTAAGGAACAACACAGGATAGTAGGCAATGGAGAAGATTATTGAAAGTTGAACCACAAAATGTCGGTCCTTCTTATGGGTGGACTTGATTAGGCAATAAGTAAGGCCCGCGTGCCAGCAACGACATTTGTAGCAATGCTACTTTATCTCTTATTCTTGGATCTTACAATATATTTTCATAGTTTACCTACTATTGAGTCCAACAACCCAAAACTCATATCATTACTTGTATAACGTTGAACGTATGAGTTGCCGCGACGACATAGTGGTTAGCGTATGCTACTTTTACCGCGAGGTCCCGGGTTCGATTCCCGGGTCGGGCAAAGTGAATTCACAATAGCAGCACGAGTGGAGTTGCATAGGCCGGTGGATGGCGATAGGCTCACCTCCTATCCCATGGGTCGTAAACATTACAGGTGAAGTGTGGGTGTTGCACACTTCTGCCACACCCTTCTGGGTAGTATAAGCGTGATGTTATGCCATGTATCCTATCATCAAATTATTACTTATTCATAGATGGTAGCAACGATTTTCTTTTATTTAAAATATCATTTGTTTTCCTTTTTTCGTAGCATATTGTTAATTTACTGTATCAATGGTATATCAACCATTTTGTGTCCTCAATACATAAAAATGTAGAAAAAAGAGGTCGGTTAACAACGTAACAATCGTAGGCATAGATTACAAAACTCACGCAATTCAAAGATTAAGATTTGGCGCGAGTTTCGAATTTGGAACGTATTCTGTTCTGAAGTTTAAACTGCTACAATGTGGTTATGGCGCCAAATTATCAAAGCACGATCCAAAATGGTCAGCAGAGGGAAAACATCAATGTATTTAATTAATTTGTTATTGTCGCAATAGGAAATAGTAATAAACGCTAAAATATGCCATTTGGGTACAAAAAATAGACATAATTATGCAAACAATCTTTTATATGGCTGTCAAGTGTGATTCCTGATTGAGTCCTTAAGCTTCGTAGTGAGTTTTTGATCAAATTAAAGGTTGGAACATATTTTTCTGACTGCATTTTTCTTACATTATATAAAATAGTTGTGGTAATAAAATGTTTGGAATGCTCATTTGATTAATATGCAATGGTACCTACATTAAAAAAATTAAATATAAATAAAAAAAATTAAAAAAATTCGGCACGTCACATCCCGCAGAAGTCAATGAACAGTAACAGTATCCTTTAAAATTGGATAACCAGACACTGAATACGCGTCAACAATCGCCCTTCAGAAAACAGTTGATAAGTCTCGAAAATCCTACCAAAGTTGTTCAATTGCATTATCTTCTTACTCTTATCCGAAACGAGATACCGATCAAACAAAAGTTTACAAACTTGAAACTCAGCATTATACCTTTTCCTCGCCTCGATGAACTGAAAATAATAGAAAATTCTCTAATTAGATATTGAGTCGGCATTAAAGTTCGTCAAGTTTGACTTTTAACTTACTTCAGATATCTTCAAAATCTCAATCCGTATTAATTACTCTAGCGTTAAATACGTATTTTTTACTCTTCTTGGTAATCTTTGCAATCCTATACGAATTAAATAGAAAAAAATACAGACCTACGACATTGGTAAGAAGTTTCAACAAATTTCCATAAAAAAAGAAAAAGAAAAAGAATAGACTATAATATTCTCTCTTTCTATAGAACTCGCGACTCGCATCGCGAATTTTATTTATTAAGTTTCTTAATCCAGCCAAAGGATTAAGAAGTTATTCTCCAATTTATCAAAAATATATTTGCCTTTGAAATTGTGGCGCTGTAAAATATTTAACTATTATTTTTTTCTAACAGGTACGCCTTCCGCATATACGATTTAGATGACGACATGTATATAGGCAGAAACGACCTCTTAGAAGCGACCAGACTGCTCACAAAAGGAGAACTTCACCCCCAAGAAAGAGAGGAAATAGTCGCTAGTGTACTGGACGAAGCCGACGTGGACGGTGATGGACGACTTTCCTTCATGGACTTCGAACATGTGGTCGTCAGAGCACCTGACTTTCTTTCTACGTTCCACATTAGAGTTTGAGTTGAACAAAGATCTTTTTGAATATGTTTTGTTTTTTATTTTAAACACATATATAACCTTTTTATATTGAAACTTTTTTTGGGAAATAAAAGTACTTTAGTTTCTAAGTTTACTTATTCAAAATATAATTGCAATCAATATTCACAAATGTAAGTAAAACGAAAATCAAAAATGTATTGATTTAATCTTAAAACATATTTGGCACGAAGCTTGGTCTTATAGAACAATAATAGGGAAAAATAAAAAATCATAAATTAGTTTGCTGTTGTTGCTCTGTTTACTTGGTACATTAGCATTAAAGCCTAATCTGTATTTTTATATTAGCAAAAAACTAATTAATTTAGAAGTTTGAAAGCTTTTAAGTACATTTGGTACAAAACCTGGAACGTGCGAGCTTCCAACTCGCATTTGACCGATATTTTCTAATGTGTTCCATTCGCCTGAATATGAACGAAATCGATCACATTCCTGTTACTTACAAAAAACTTCGTTCGAAATCGGGCTAATGGAATACATACAAAACGGCCAAAAAACCTGTTCTTATTTAATTCACATAGTACTAGGAATATTAGGTACCTACAAAAATAAACATTTTTCTCAGAAACCGTCTAAGGGTCCTCACAGATGCAACAAGATAGCCCTAAAAAGGTCCTATATCCTCAAAAGAGTCTGGGCAGATAACTACCGTCCTGAGTTCTTTAGCAACTTTTGTTCTTTTAGATGATACCAAATACTATTAGGTACATTAAATACACTTTAGTGACTGTACCAACACACTGATTTCAGAACTAAGAAAATAAGGTTGAACAAAAATAGTTTATGAAGTTTCCCTATATTTCAAAATGGTCCGAATTGCTCAAAAAAATCTTTGCACGATCTGTCGCAATGCGCACGTATTAATTCTAGACCTCTACGAACAATTAATATTTAATACCTACTACCAAAAAAGCTAGAGGACGGTACTAAATTAATATTTTAGTACTGGCAGATGTTCCATGACATTTGCGCAAAAATGTTGAATAAAGAGCCTAAAGAATGGTAGTGAACAAGTAATCATATGAATAAATAAATGAAATATTTAGTAGATCGTAACTAGGTTGTTTTATTCAGATGTCGCATAAAATATGTTGAGAAGTTTTAGTAGCGTCTGCGATGGTAGATTTAATTATTAAGTTTTTAATAACTACATACATGGGGTGCATGAAAGGAGCCTCCCCGAGTGACATACACAACGAATACCTACGTCCGGCGCACCCTGGGCAATTCGCGAATCCTCCAAAGCGAATTGGCTAATCCTTTTACCACGATGGCAAGTCAAAATAAAATTTGACTCAGCCATCGACACGACGAATAAAAAAATAACTACAGCTGCTTCGGTCCATCAATCTGAATAGCCTTTTTCTGCCAGTCATTGAAGTATAATTTATATTTTATTCTGATGTTTAATTTTAGTTGACTCTTCACGTGACCAGAAGGCTGCCTTCTACCTTGGTCAAAGGATTAGCGTTACCCTACAACGTGCAACGCCGCCGCAGCCTTCTAGGCACGTTACCCGCGGCTGACATAGATGCAGAGTTATTTTTTGGCGCCTAAATTATATATTTTTATTTTTAAAATGGTTAACAAATTATTAAAAAAACTCTTTTCATAGTATATTTAAACATAATTATAATATCATTGCCATCTGTGGCAGCTTGATAAAATTGTGCTATAAAACGTCCAGTAAACCACTTAATTAATAACAGTGACCTAGAGACTATTGCCAGACTGATATTAATAAGTTTATTTGGAGCTAAACTGTGTTTCATATGAACCATTTCTTTTTACTATTAATCCGGACAAAGACAGAAACAAAGATTGTTCTGTGCATCTAAAAAAGTACCAACTTAAAGGAGCAAAAAATTCCAAATCCGTACATTTAAGTCAAATCTTTCTTTCCTCCATTCTTTAATTAGGCCCTCTAGACAAAGGAATAAGTAAAATTTATTTATGAAAATAAGGTTAATTAAATTTCAATATTCAAAATAATTAGGTTAACGTAATTGAACTAACAAAGGTTCATTGACAAATCTATTCGGGATACAAATTGAATTATATTTTACTTGTAATAGTTTACCGATTAATATAAGAAACATGAAAATATTAAACTTACAAATCTATAGAATGAAACTGCAATCAATTATATTGAAATAATTTATTGCATTGTGTTTGGTATTCATTATTATAATTATTAATGATAAATAATTGATGTGAATTTTTTATCAGGATAAGTAATTAAAAATAATAAAATGTACCTACACATTTATATAAAACGTTCTTGAATGTTTTGTGTTGTTAAGAAATCTAGAAAAAAGGCCTTAAAAGGCGCTTGAAACACGTCAAAACAAACATCAAATTACAAAATATATAAAAATTAAATTAAACTTAAATAATTAAATTATAATACTTATTTCATTAAAATTATTTGAATCACCGGAGCTTAGATTGACTTTAATTCAACTTAGAAATTTGAATTAAAATCAATCCAAGTACCAGTAAAACCGATTTAATTATGTTTATGAATTCAACTTTTACGAAAAAGATATTGATACAAACAAGAGTCTCCTAGAACGACGGATGCAGCATAGCATTTGAAACGTATGGAAAAAAAGCAAAGGTAAGTAAAATCCACGAAAAAGTTCGTTTAGTTGAGTAATTTATTTATTATATCGGTACAAATCCTCAAATATATTTACAGAATTTTCATTTATAAAGTGTTTACTACACATTTTATACAATTTCTTAAAAAAAATGTCTCAAATACTATTATTCTTTAGTTGCAGAAACTCATAACATTAATAACATTGTTGATTTGGCAAGGTGTCAAATAACTATTCTCTTTTTTCAAACCTTTAGTAAAAACGTGCAAAGTAATGTACTTATTGTTGCTAAATGAATGTTTATTATTCTTTAAATGAAAGTTTTTATTTTAATGTAATAAAGTAGTTTTCCTAGCTTTTTAAAATAATAATGTTTAAAATGTCAACAATGTTGAAAATAAACAAAAAGATAACTCCGCCGCGACAGTGTATCACTGCCGTGACCAGGATTCGAACCTGGGTTACTACGGCCACAACGTAGGGTCCTAACCACTAGACGATCACGGCTATCGGAGCAGTTACATGCTACAGCGAAATAACAGTCCAAATTCAATGTGTTCCTTTTTTTATGGCAAACTAAACTATATAAACACGGTAATAATAATATTGATGATACATACAGATAATTTGATTTGTATAAGCATTGATAATTCCTGTTGTACACACAGGTTTTTGATTATACATAACATCAGGCAAATAGCTTACAGTAATTAGTGACAGGGAGCCAATTATAGATATTTACGAATAGACTTTTAAATATAAACAAAAAATACTTTGTGAACATCAAAACAAAAGTATTTAATTACACTAAACTGAAAAAAGCACAGCAAAGATCGCTATCAATATTTAGAAAAGAAGTCCTGACTGTATTTAATCTAGCTATATAGCTACTTTAAAAAAAGCACGTGTTCGAAAATTTTGTTTATATTCCAGCAAATGGAACAAACACATTCAACATGGCCGAAAAATCTGTTCTTATTTGATTCGCATAGTATTTAATCTATTTATTAGAAAAGGGCTTCTACTCGGCATTACCGACAGTCGGAGGACTAATCGGCACATCTCTACTATTTATTGTTAAAATACCACCCCGAAAACTATTATTATTCAATGTAAAATGTGTCCCCAATGTCTATAAATTCAGAGTATATTCTCTGAAAATTATTGTATTACATTTTTTTTCACAGTTTTCAGAAATATAGGTACTGATCAATTCTCTATAGATGTCTTTGTTAGTATGACATGTGATATGATAAATGACATGAAAACCAAGTGAAATGGCTCGTCTATGGCCCCTATTCAATCTCCGATAATGAACCTGTCTAATAACCGCAGGTCGAAATCTCATCAGTGCGTGTCGCTCACACATCAAAAGCGATTGGCTATTTATTAGTTATAAAGTGAGGCCATTGCGATGACACTGTGGATATTGGATACATGATAATATACTAGGACTATGGATAGATAGCCCATAGAATGATTACACCTAGAAACCGAGTACACGCATGAAATGTGAAGCCACTTTATTTTGTGCCGTTTCAGATCAATACTTCACTTTATACGCTTGAATGAAGACTATCTATCTAGGCATTCTAGATACGTTATTAGTCTATGGGGTACCGATATAATCTACGTATGTATCTATGAGGAGATTAATACATTAAGGTCATTCGCATATGCGGGCGACTCGGATTGATTAACATAATGATATGCATCTAGGAGAAGCGTGTGCGGAACTTGGCAAAATTGTATGATGGTATCTGACGATTGATATGCGTATTAAAAGAATTGCCCCGTGTGCGAAAGGCCTATTCTCCCATTTTGTAACTAGGCAAACTGTGTACTGGCCGGTGGTGAGATCAAGCCCTGAACTTACTGGCATATGAGGCAGAAATACGGATGACTTCAGATGAAGCGATGTATCTACAATCTGCGTGAGTAGATTTATTGATGTCCATGAGCTGTAGATACCACTTATAGATCTCATTCTCACTACTGTACTTATTTGCATAAAACAACTGATGTTTCTTTGTAACACGTGAAAATAAAACTTTAGCAGACATAGAATTTTATTAGGATAGTCGATACTGATGCCGAACGACACAATAAAACAATATGCTCCTAACATTTTTACGGATAAAATAAAAGTTAAAAATCCAGACTGTAATGAAATTGGTCGCAAATGAAATGTCAAAGGCAGAGAAAAGTAGAAGTAAATAGAATGGCTTAGTTGTCTATTCTATATGTCAGTAAAAGGTCAATATGTCTCCCACCCACACATATAAATACAATTTTTATCATAGGTGCATTTTTGACATTAATAGATGAATTTTGACATTCATAGGTACAAAAAATTTACCACGCTTTCTTGATATTTATGCCTCTCTAATTGTAAAAGAGTTATTTACAACCTCTTTGGTCACAGGTCACACGCTGCTCTGATTGGTCACGCTCGAGTGCGGTACCCCTCGATTCGCAGCACAGCCGTCTGCATTTATATCTTCACTACCGCCCAGACGATTAATTTTATCTTACCTATTCCAAGTTAGCCAGTAAAGTAACTTTTGTTCTCTCCAGCTGAACGAACCTGCTCATCTCGCTAATCACTCAAACAGAATAATTGGATTATGAGCGCATCGTTAGTCTCAAATCCTGTAATACGCTTAACAAAACCACGCAATTTAATCTCTTCACATTTTCCATGCTAGAAAATACGTATTGATATTTCATAATTCAGTCGAGTCAATGAAAAGAGAAGATAACATTAAAAGAAAATGGAGCAAGCATGAATTATACGGTTTTAATTTCAATAAAGGGACAAAACTTAACGTCAACGCAAAACTATGGTATTTGAACGCTTTTTTTAAATTGTAATAGTTATTTGCATAATTATACAAACTACTGGTACTCTTGTTAACCCTCTCTAGCTAAGTTTAATTCGCTTGTGTTAGGAGAAAGTTCTCGTCCGTGGTGTAATGGCCAGGATTCGAATTCACAACCCTTTGACCGTAAGACCGGTTCATTAACCATCGCGCCACATTGTTCAAAACATTAAATGAGAGAGAGTCGGAGAGAAAGATCAAAGAATACTGCTGCGGTGGATACGTAGCACCCGTATTCCAATCTCTCTCATATTAAATCTTTGAACAAAGAGATCGTAAACCGTAGCTTATCGGTAACGGCAGTTTAAGAAGTAAGGTGAAATTGACCCATACCTATTTATTGTATTTTATATCATTTTTTTTGCTGGTGGTAGAGCTCTTGTGAATAAGATTGAGGGCACCAGCGCCACTGTCTCACCTTTAGCTTGCATTACTGTGTTCCAGATTGATGGTGAGATCAGGCCCTCAAATGACTGGCATGCCGTAGTCATCAGCTGCAGCGACGCATTCGTTTTTGTGGATTGTTGATGTCCATGGGCATTGTACTCCATTTACCATTTGGGTGACTACTCGTTCGTTGCAGGCTGGTAAAGGGAAAGCTGAGTTGTATTTAGGCACTGGTACAGCCTTTGAACACAACTTTTCTAACAATAGATTTAAAAAAACTTCAGTATGATAATAAATAGATCCTACATTCCGAAAACACATTTAACCCGTGCCACAGCTGTCAAAGGAATACAGAAAAGAAAATATTAAATAAAGTAGGTAACATTATTCTGTGTTCGCTATTTTCCAAGTTACGCACACAACACACAAGGAATTGAGTGATTTTCTTCACTCTTTTATCTCGCGTTTTTACGTGACATGAAGAAAGAAATTGTACGCCGAAGCGGGTAAGCGTAAAATACATGCCACCGGTAATTTCTGTATTCAAAGACGAAAAATAAAACGGATTATTTACACGTTTTTTAGAGATATAGCAGAAAAGCCGGGTAGGAAGTTTTTGTAAAACTCGTTCCGAATGACTTGTTTTCATTACAGAATGTGTACCTGGAATAGTTGTCGTTATTCAAAATTTTACCTGGGACCTAGGTAAATTAATAGGTACTAGGGATACGCCGACTACTCGGTTTTATCATAAATGCCGATAATCTAGTATAAGAAGTGCTACATAACTTATGACGCTTTCAAATATACTGCATGTGGTAGTGTAACGAACAATAAATACATCATATAACGGTTTAGAATGCATTTGAATTTTAGGTGCTATGTGATAGGGTGTGAGCTTATCGCCTTACACCGGGACCAAATCCAATTCTGTGCTGTTGTTGTGAATTACCTGACGGAAAAAGCCAAATAACACTTCGGCCCAACCCGGAAATTGATCCCGGGACCTCAAGTGAGCGGTGCTATCCACTAGCCCAACGAGGCAGTCGTTTGTATTTCATTCGCTATTGGAATACATTATTAAAAACACTCAGCAACAGCTAACATTATAGTGACAACTGATTGCTAAGATGTTTTTACCACTCTGGATGCTTAAGCTTAAGCTTAAGTACCTAAAGATAAAGCTTCAGTTGCCTAGGAAAGCGGTGTGGAATAATGCGGCCGTAATATTATGGCCGTAACACGATTAGTACGTGTTAGTGTTCGTACCAAAAACCGACAAATCTCGGATCGAGCCGCGCACGAGTTGTAACGCTCGGAGCGTGCGCGACCCAGGCGCAGTTCGTGCGCGCGAGGCGTCCACATTATGGGAATTCTGTTACATTACATGATACATTGCAGCAATATGGACGTCAAATTCTTGCATTGCATGTTGCATTACATGTTACATTGCACCAATCTGTACCCAGCTTTACGTTATGTCGATCACCGCTCTCTAGGAAACCACTACATTTACTTTACATAGGCAACGTTCTAGTGACGTCATTCTACCGTTATCTTTACGGTTGTATTATTCCACACCGCTTGCCTAGGAAACCGAAGCTTAACGGAACAATGACGTCACTAGAACGTTGCCTATGTAAAACAAATGTAGTGGTTTCCTAGAGAGCGGTGATCGACCTAACGTATTACATATTAATCGTGTCACGGTAATAATATTACGGCCGCATTATTCCACACCGCTTTCCTAGGAAATCGAAGCTTTACATAATTTTGAATACCCCGTATGCCAATTTATCATTGAATTTATGACTTACTTTATCTATCATTTTGACAACCGCGCAATACACCAAATGTCGCACACAAACGCACACACATGTATAATCTGCGGCAAGGGGTGAAAAACATACTAAATAGTTATAAATAAAATGCAAATATGTTTTTAACTTACAAGCTTTTAATTTGTTTGTACTTAAAATGTGAAAATAAGCCTTCAACCGAAAATTCAATTCATAACCAAAATAAAAGCGTGTAACACGCTTTTTTTATTATGGATTGCATGTTTATATCGCATAATATTACATATGTGCATACATATATTTTTATAATATTACCAATAGATCTTGTGAAATCTTTACAAAAAATTGATCATTTGGGGGACCAAAACATTTGCTTAACATTTTTGGTTTAACAGCTCGGCAGCAGTAAGTGGTCTGATGATGATGACAATATTTACAAGAATAAAACAGCTATGGTACCGACTAGGTACCATTATAACCTGCGGACATTAAAAAGTGAACTTTATTATTTAGGCCACTACTAATGCTTGAAACGACAAAATTCAATCTATTGAAAATTTAAAATAATTTTTACATTATTCATGGTTCTTGTCACAGTTTTTTAGTAGAGACATCTTTTATTGAGCAACTGTACTACTAGCTATACACATTGTACTATGCTAGTTTCAAAATATGCGACTAGATGTCACTGTTATTGTACCTCACTGTAACTGAACCTCAAAATTCTAGTATAAGGTTCTCTATACAACTTTTTTTGAAATTTAGAAAGTAAATTTATTTATTTTTCATAATTGTGTTAATAATTGAAAACCGATCATTTCCGTCATATACAAAGACAACAAAAACGCATTTAATTCTATATTGCACGTGTTCTCTATGGTATAAAAGTCTATATTGTCTATGCATTAAAATTGAAGTACCTTCGCTTTTGTAGTCGCGTTTTTAGCATTATCATGGCTAAAATGCTGTTATAATTCGTAATTTTCAAAAACGTGCCTCAGTAATCATCGTGAAAACATAGAGTGAAAAGACAATTAGATATTTTGTACAATTATATGATTACTTGCTTTCATTTGACAAATTGCGCTAGACCGCATATTTAAAATGGCAGCCTTACCACGTAGAATAATCAAAGAGACACAGCGATTGATGCAGGAGCCGGTGCCGGGAATCAGCGCGGTACCTAGCGAAACGAATGCCCGCTATTTTCATGTAATCGTCACTGGCCCAGAAGACTCGCCGTTCGAAGGAGGACTATTTAAATTAGAATTATTTCTGCCAGAGGACTATCCCATGTCAGCGCCTAAGGTTAGGTTTATAACGAAAATATACCATCCGAACATAGATCGGCTTGGTCGTATATGCCTGGACATATTGAAGGACAAGTGGAGTCCAGCACTGCAAATCCGCACAGTGCTCCTCTCGATCCAGGCGCTACTGTCAGCGCCGAACCCCGACGACCCGCTGGCGAACGACGTGGCTGAGCTGTGGAAGGTGAACGAGAGCGAAGCGATCCGAAACGCGAAGGAGTGGACGCGGAGATACGCCATGGACAACTGAGCGCCCGTGCCGCTGCGCACTCTCACACCAGTGCCACCCCACGCGGGTCACGAGGATGGAACTAACATATATCATGATTTTAAGAGTGCAAGTTATGTTTTACACCCTAGAGCGAGTAACTTGTGAAGAGACAATTGTGGATACATTTGTATTGTAGGTGAGGCGGGTGGCTCGCCGTCTCCGCCTTTCTCGTAGCCTCGCCCTTATTGTCTCGGAGCGGTCCGACAATCCACAGGTCATTGTTTACCCGTTCACATGTAGCTTCGTTACAATATTAGGTATGCATATTTTTTTACTATCATTATAATAGCAAATAAAACTAATATCTGAGACTTAAATGTATATATTTCATGGTTACAAATTTGGTTAATTTTATACAATGGATAGTGTTTACTGTCACAAAGTTTGATATCTTTGTAAGAGTCTTACGGAACACCATCTCTTGAGTGCAAAATGTTATGCTTAATAAAATGATTATGTCAGTTTACTGATTCACTAGTGATACTGAACCTTTAATTTAATTCATTTCTACATAGCCGAGTCAATGCATTTTAGGTGTTATTATTTCCACTTAGCAACATCAGCATGATTTCACTATGAATCTTTTGTGTACTATTTACATCTTGTATAAAAATTATCATTAAATTGTATTTATGTAAATTTTATTTGGCTTTGTGAGAAAACTTCAAAATACATAATATACAAAAGCTAAACCAATATTTTATTTTGTATCATCAGTGATAAGAGCGAGACATAGTTAAAAACTAGGTTATGTTTTTATAGATCATTTGTCAACACATACATTACATTGTTTCTTTCCTCTAAGCTGTTTGCTTCATGACTATAAAATTTCTGACAACTACTAGTGGTGATATTTTGGCCTTAAAAGGAAACCAATAACATAATTTGAGGTTAGGTTTGGTTTCCTTGTGTGGTCCTAAAGGAAAACAGCAACATCTGTTGACTTATCATAGGATACTGTTTTGCTTGCTTATTACCATATGTAGTAAGAATCATACTGAAATTAGGGTATTTGTAGGTAAATGAAAACAAAGTACAACAAAAAATATTCCAATACCTAACAATTCCACATTTATTAGTCAAATTCATATTTGCTTTAAGTACTATTTATTCTAAATAGGAACAGACATATGAAAGTACTGAATATAAAGATTTCACATTATTTTTTGCAAAAGGTTGCATCAGCTGTTGTATTTGTGATCAAAAAAACAAGTGGGTAATATTTTCAAACCCATGTTTTTCTGAAATTATAACTAGAATCACACTTCTCTTATTATTAGCCTCAATTTATAAACAACAAATTTGGCACTTGACTACTGTTACAAATAAAAACAAATGCTGCCAAATGATTTTTCCTGTACCTATCTGCGGTGGCTGTTCATTTTATGTTATACATATTTTTATTCATGCCAGAATAGCATAAAGATATTAAATGTCGCATTTTATCAGTAAAAAACAAGATTAACTATCAATTACGACTGGTAGCATTAGAAAGGATTGTTTATTTTTATTATTAAAAAACATTCTTATCTTTTATCTGTATCAAAAGTTTATACACAAAGGTTTTGTTTGATTTTAGTAACTGATGATAAGCCATCTGATTGACAATGGTATTTTATCTGTTTTAGTTGTCGGACTATGAACTTAGTTTTTTTTTACATTGACTTGATCTTTTTCCTTATACATTAATGATTTCTGTATTTTATCCTTATTAGTAGGCATAGACATATTCTAAGAACAATAAAATAAATTTAAAAACTCAAGTTTTAATCAATATTATTACACTGTTGGCATGGAATTAGTGAGAGTAGTCTCACTAATTCCTATCAGTAGCAAGGTAATTGCTGAGATGGTGGCATGAACTGATGTATTTCTCCAAGTTATCTCCAATCTTATGGGAATGAGCTGCGCATATTAAATTCTGGCTGTGCAATGTAGTGAAAACCCATCCATATTTTTGGTGGTAAAACAAGCAATGAGTCTGCCTGATGGTAAACAATCACAATAGCCTATGATAACTTACAAATCTAGAGGCATCAATTGTGTTTTGCTAAGATTGTTGTAGTAACTTAGATCAATAGGAGTCTAGGACATTTACATGGCTTACATATATAAGCAAGTGATTTTAAGTTAAATACTTCTTAATTTATTTTCTTAAATTACTTGTTATTGATATTCTTGTCAATAGGTTTTTAAGTAAATAAATTAATGTAAAAGATAACATTTTCAAGTTACTTTTACCGTTGTGCACATAGTGAAGAGGGGATTTCTTTGTTTATTTAACATAGCATCACATCTATATTACATGGCATAGGGGGTGAGCCTATTGCTGCTGAAATAACACTTTGCCAGACCCGGGCATCGATACCTGAGACCTTGTGGTGAGACCATCAAGGCAGTTGTTCATTTACTTAATTATTTTTAATAATTTGTAAATTCTCTATTATGAATAAATAAATAGAACGGGCACAATTTTTTTTTGTGAACCTTGAAAAGAATTTACTAAATATTACATTATTTTAAAATATCTCTTAGTGGGGAACTGATTAGTAGTCCACCTGATATTTTATTCCTTAGTTACTTAGATGCTTCTTGTGTCCCAGTTGGTAAGGTACTGAATGCGCAGTACTAGATGGTGATGAAAAGCATTTTTATGAATAAGTAAGTATAATATAAAAAGGTGGCAGAGCTAGTGTTCTGGTTTAGTGTTGTGATTTTATTTATCTACTATATTTTTGCGACGTATCTACAATTGCAAAGAGGATATAAAACATTGCAATACCATCAGATTTGATGGTTTGAATTATTTTATGAACTTTTGATCTATATCATTTTCATTTGTATTTTTAAAAGCATACGTTTATAAAATAGGTGCCAGAAAAATATGAATTAAGTTGTACACATTGCCCGGTAGATGGCGATAGATTGCCATAAAAAATCAATAGTTTTCGTGCGCCTCTGTGCTTGTGTGGTATTATTATTAAGGGGTTTATTATTAAACGAATTTAAATATATTTCACAATTAATAATTTCATATAATATTTAATACAAGTTCATTTTTAATGCGAAGTCAAAATGAATTGCAATGAAAAGTAATCTATATTTTATTTTAATTAAAGTCTCTTATCGCTAAACATTAAAAATCTCATCTTATTTTTATATTACTTCGTCCTGCTGTTTCCAACATCAATTTTTAGTTTTCAAAAATTTAAAATGGTTGGCAACTCATAAGTAGTTTATTTACAACAAATAAAACTAAGATTTTGCGAACTACCGTCAGAAGTTGGTCAAATCTTCGTTTCATGAAGGCGATGCTGAGCCTTCACCAGTCAACTCGCGTCCACACTGCCGGTAAGGAATACTATTTACGCATCAAGGT
Source organism: Hypena proboscidalis (assembly GCA_905147285.1). Taxonomy (NCBI): domain Eukaryota; kingdom Metazoa; phylum Arthropoda; class Insecta; order Lepidoptera; family Erebidae; genus Hypena; species Hypena proboscidalis. The sequence continues at coordinate 2,740,033 of LR990127.1, forward strand.
TTATTAATTGTAATTTGGTTAACTAATCGAGGAAGTATGATAAGGTCCTCATAATCGTTTTCGATTACGGCGAACTCTTTGTTATCCTATTTCTTATCGAGAGCCCTAATGTGGCTCGTGTAACATAATTTAATTTTATAAGACTTGTTGTAATTTATGCAGTAGAGCTGACCGACACCATTGTAATTTGTAATCATTAGGTTTATGTTCGGTTAAGGCGAGTTTCCATTAACAGAGGAAGTATAAAGACACAGGGACAGAAATCAGAAAGCTGCTTAAAATATATTTTTTTTAAACACGCCAAGTGCATTGGAGTTGTAGCAGAGACGACACATAAAGGATTTCTCTGGTAAGTTTATCTATCTACATAGTAAGTAAAATTATTAAGAATTATGATAATAAATTAGCCAGTTATAAACTACGGTACGTCTCAAATACATTTTTTGTACATAAATCTACGTGTGATTAATTATCGCTAGGGTAGCATTCAAAATTTGACCTTAATTTATCTATATTAAAATTTTGAGATTGAACGTGTCTGCCCATTTTAACCATAAGCAAATTATTAATTAATATTAAATATCTCCCGCCAAGTTCCTATCTTTTAATAATTATTTTACACTTTTATTTTCAAATGTTACAGACTGTGGGCCAGGTGAGTATTTGGTCAATTATTTTCCCTCAAGCAATGCTTTGTGCACAGCTCCGATATAAAAAAAACTATTTTTGCCGTTATTTAAATGCTTTTGAGTTTTGGAGGTCGGTTCAATTATTTTTTTTTATTACATATTCGTTAGGTGTCAGTTGCATCGATATTTCTTGCATCGCGGTTACAGCGCTTAAACAGCAAACAAGGGAAATAACTATCAGATAGCGACTATTCCACTAGCTAGCCAGCTACATCATAGCAACCCGTGATGAAGCTGAGACGGTATGTTAACCACTAGATGACTAGACCAATGAGACAGTCTAGTATTTTCAATTTCCTAGAGTTTAATGCGATTTGCCATTTTCCATTACTTTTATAAAAGATAAACGGACAGACAATAAAGATACCCAGGTAGGAATTTTACGTCAGTTTGACGTCCGCTTACAGTCATTTTGGACGTATCTGACGTCATTTTACTACGTCGGGAGCCTCAGCAGATGACGTCAATTTGTCACAGCCATACGACGTCCTTTGCTGACGTCTTCAAACCACCGTTTGAAGTACGTTCTATGGACGTCATTATAAGAACGTACTAAGAACGTAAATAGAGACTAGTTTGGGCCCTAAGTATTGACCCTATAATGACGTCCATAGAACGTACTTTGATAGCTTCCCAAGGACGAACCTGGGACCGATCTGGCGACCTCAGAATGACGTACTTTATAGGGTGGTGTACGTCCCACACCATCCTCCTGCAGGGGTAGGTAGGTAGAGGTACTACTAGGTTTAATAAAAAATAGAAATACATGAAATTATAAAATTTATTGAAAATTTAAACACAAAATGAGCACGTACATGCTATAGAGATACTTCTCCTAAGCCTTGCGCACATCTAAGCGTTCAGCTTGCGTCCTGCGGTGGCGGTCAGTGAATCAGCGAAACGCTGTCAAATATGTCAGAAATATTTGACAGCGTTTCACTGATCGCCACCGCAGGACGCAGCTGATTGCGTAGGTCCTTTAAACCTTAGGTAGTACAGTCAGCTGTAGTAGAACGTATACAATTCCTAACTTTTAAAGCAGTGTATAGCAGCATTGCAAGAGACATTTAAAACACAAAAACTAAAAAATGTAGAAGTTCAGCCCATTAGGTCACTTTTGCCAGCATTTGCCATGTAAATGTCTATTGCAATGCTGCTATATACTTTCCTGAAAATCAGGAATTGTACACATTACAGTGCAGCTGACAGTACTTATACTTAGTTATGGAGTAATGGGATACTTACAGTATAACTTTCATCAGGAATTACAACACATTTGGTACATATTTCACTGATAGGGATCAGTTTAAAATTAGAAAGTTCTTTTACTTCCATTACATCAATAGTTACAGAATTAAATGGATATTCATAAAATGGCTGATAGTTCATAAACTCACGTCCATAGAGAAAGAAACAACCATTTTTTAGAATATTAAATATCTTAAACACTTTCGAATTCTTAATAAGACAATAACAATCTGCTTCACGAGATGATGCAACATAGAATGTGAATTTATTGTATACTAATCTCTTAAAGCATTCAAAGACATTCTCTTCAGGAACAGGTCCAGAATCATAATGATCATAAGCACATGTTTTTGGTACAGAATCATATACTTTAGGAGATTCCATTTCTTTCAATCTTTTAACAATTTGCTGTAAGGGCTTATTAGGTGATCGTACCAATTTCTTTAGAGAGTTTAAAAAATTTTCAAATGGAAATGCTGAATATTCATCTAGTGGGCCAAAGATACGTACATCATCTCCTACATGACATAGCAAATGAACATTATACACTAAAAATTTTAAACCATATACTGATTTGGAATGATTTATAAACATGAGCAATAATTCTTGTGCAACATCTATACCAATTTCATTTATATGTTTTTTTGAACAAAGAATAGTGATAGCTGAATGAAACAATAAGAAGTTTTCATAAAGTGAGCGTGGCAAGATTTTTTTCAAAACAAGTGGACCGACATATAATAAGAACATTCTATATTCAGTTGCTTTCCATCTGGCCAGTTCAGTTAAACTTCGAGGTTTTCTATTGAATTCAATTGGTATAAATTTTGAACAATAAATTAGTTTTTCTGATATGGAATTTACTGATAGACTTCGTAAACGAACATTTAAACCACCACTGATCCAAACATTTAACAATTTACGCATGACTCCCAAACAAATATTATGCATATAATCAATAGGAAATATTTTTATCAAGTCTATGGGGAGTGCTAAGAGCGGTGATTCTCCAACATGGTGATCTTCATCTAATTTTGCACGGAATGATTCATTAGTTCTCTTGGGTGCTGTCACACTTTGATAAATAACTCTGCCCAGGTATTCACCTTGCTCGGTACATTTGTCGCAGGCAGAATAACCACCATGTTGTTTTGTACTCTTAATAAAGGCTCGCGCCGGCGCGTCACAAATAAAACTATGAACTCTAACAGTGTAATTAATATTCTCAAAGCTGAACCCATCTCTAAGTAAGATTACTAATTCGTCTACAAATTGCACCAAGTAAGCATGTAAAGGTGCAGGTTTGCTTTTTCCACAAAAAAGAGCAATGGGAAAAGGTTTAGCATTAGGTATATCCTTAACCAGGGCTAATATAGGCCATAACTGTGTGTTAGAACTTTTAAAAAGTGGAAGTCCATCAATATTAAAACTTAAACTAATTTCTCTATTTTCAGCATTACCATCAAAATCAAATAATTTTATATGTTTTTTAATTTCTGACAGCAGACCTAGATAAACAAATTGCCCAGTTTCTAAATATGTGACATCTATATTTTTTGGGGTTTTATATAATGTCCTACTATTTTTAGGTAAATCTGGGTGAAATGGGGTCAAAATTTTGAGTAAATTATCCACTGCATTATGTGGTATTTGATGCTGAATAGTTGCCCAGTGTATTAATTTTGATTTCAAATCATTATCCACCCTAGCGTTGTTGGAATCTGTTATAGGCATAACCTGTTCATCATTTAAATAAATTATATGACTATCTATAGAAACCTCCGGTTCTATAGAGAAGGACCAGTCATGTATATGTGGTACCGGACTTTGGGGAAGTACATTATTCAATGATGGAGATGGCAAAATACTAAGTGGTGAGTTTCCATGTGTCCCATGTAGACCTGCTACGAGACTCAACTCTGCTTCCTTTGCCCTTCTCAACATTTGACGTTGGCCAATTACAGCCTTTGGTGTGTATTTTATTTTTTCTGACATGGTAACTAGCACTGAATCTGTTTGTCATTCTTCTTTACTCGTTCAGGGGCATGCTTGAGCCAGACTTTTATGGAGTCTTCTACTTGTTTTTCTGTGCAACCAGATGTTGAGGTAACAACGCCTTCTATAATAAAAAAAATACAAATTAATTACGTAACTGTAGTCATCAGTATTCAAATTAAATCTAGTGACGCGCCAAAATTAATGTTGGTGTCTGACAATGATTACTTTTATCGCGGATCGCTAGTCTAGACTAGCGATCCGCCCCAGCTTCCACAAGTAGAAAAATTCAAAGGCAACTTCACATTAATATCTTTCTTTTTTCTAAATGACTCCCGTGCGAAGCCGGGGCGGGTTGCTAGTAAAAACTAAAGCCTATGTTATGCAGGGATAATGTAGCTTTCTAATGGTGAAAGAATTTTTGAAATCGGTTCCAGTAGTTTTTGAGTTTATTTGTTACATACAAAATAAATAAGTACAAACTTTTACACTTAATAATATTTGTATAGATTTTAATGACATGACATGAATGACCATTATTTGAATAAGAACAAAACAATGCATGTAGGTACACTGTAACCATAATGTAGCAAATAAATTATTATCTAGAAATATCAAAGAACTTAGGTACCTACCAACAATACAATCACGGATGCGCAGTTGGCAAAACGCCTTTTTATTTGAACGTTTTCCATAAAAATTATAGTCAACAGCAACATGGTCTGTAAACGCCCATTTCAAGATGCGGTAAACCTTTGAGGCTGCATCACTGCCACCCAGTATTTTGATATAGGACACCTGTAAATAAATAAATCAGGTTTTAGCTTTATAGGTAGCATTTATGTATGTATGTTTTATTGTTTCTAATTTTTGTACTTTAATTACTTATTTATTTAAATTATAGGTAAAAATATAGTAGTAGTAGTAGCTTTTAAATATGTACCTTACCCATACAACATTGAAACGTTTTTAACATGTAAATACACATGAAACATTTGAGCATCTGCATGCTGCACCACTATGCGATCTAGAGATAGCTAAACTCAATCAATTCAATAACATCAAAGTGACCTCGAGTCAGAAGACCAGCTTCATGGTTTGGCTAAACATATTTATACTCTACTGCTTAGGAAGGAAGGCAGTGTTTTAATTGTTTGTTAGTAAGCAAGTTAAATGTTTGAAAGAATATTTACCAAATTGTCATAATTTTCTTTCAGTAGCAGCAGTTGTTCCGTTGCATGCAACTCTGCAGCAGTTTTAATTGGAAATTTGAAATCTTCTTTCAGTGTGCCTTGACAAATTTTATTTTGCTTTAACATTTGTATGATTTGATCATTTTGTGTTTTCATGAGAGATAACATTGACAGCACTTTTGATTGGTATTCTAAAAAAACAACAAACTTTTTAACAGGTAACATTACACACTGTTTACACAACTGGGTCGCCTGTGCCCTCGAAATTAATTAAAAAAGTCCAATGTTATAAAATAGCTCTTTTGCCAAGAGGCCTACATACCTGATAATTCAGTGGTTTCAGTTACACTGCATCCTGGTGTATCTAAAACATGGATATCATCAGCCCCAGTCTGAAGCAGTCCTGCAAATTAAATAAAATTAACACTGATATTACATACTAGTGGAAGCCCGTGTGAATTACTGCGTGTGAACTTATTTTCATACTTAAAGAAACATAGCTTCCTCAAGTCTCCAGGACCTGTAGTCTGTCAGTAATAATAGTGTGTAAGTATTGATGTATTTATACCCATTTAAATTATTATGCTAACTTTACATAAATCGACTTTATTCCCAAATCATATTGTTATCTAATACATACCCTGCAACAAACTGCCAGACAGTATTGGTAGATCCGATGTTAGATCATTAGATTTATTCAGGTATTGCGGCGTTCTTATAACTGTGAAACAAAAACTTAGCATATAGGTAGGTCAAACATGTGAGGTACACATCTCATTGCCAAAGAAAAGAAGTGAATTGTCTAACCTTGTTTTTTAAAGGGTGGTGGTCTGGTAAAATTATCATTATTCTCATCACTATCACTACTGCAAATATAACGTTTGTTCTTCTGAGGTTTCCTCTTGGAAACCTCAGTTTCCTCTTCAGTCTGTATATCAGAAGACACCTCCACCAGTTTCAACTTTTTCTTTGCTTTTTCTATGTCATCTAAAGCAAGCAAGAACATGCACATTTATACACTTTTAATAGGTGTCAATGGGGCTATCAAGAACCAACAACCACTATTAACAACTAGGTTAGAACATCACCAGGTAGGTTAGATTTAGACAATTTCTGGGTTAGACTATTTTAAAACTTAAGCAGCAGACACATTCACAAATAAAAATGAAAGGGCTTTACAAAAACGGCACGTGCATTGATGTTTATAATTCTAAAAGAACCTATACCACACTCAGGCAGACATCACCACACTACGTAGAAACAGCAGACGGACAGAAATTACATACCAGTCTCGTAAAAAACTCTTTGCACCCCATACAGCTTCCATTTTTCGTCAGGCGATGCCTGGCTAAGGAATCGGTTGAATTCCTTTGAGCCCTTGGCTGGGGGCCAATAAACTTCACATCGCCTTGGCGTCAGCCAGTCCTTGTTCACCACAGAAACTGTGCCGCCGTCATTTTCCGAAAATTGTATAACAGCAAACATAATGCTTAAAGCTTACCTATTAGGTACACACTACACAAACTTATTGGACAAGAAAACGAGATATTTGAGTTATTAAAGTGGCGGACACAAACTTATTCGACAACAAAACAAGATAGGTATTTGAGTTATTATTTATACATCGCACTCAACTCAACACACGCGCCGCGCGCCGCTCAGTGCCTCAGTGGCTCAGTGCCGCGTCCAAGCAACCGAAGCAACGCAACGGTTAAAAATGGAGGGAAAGTCCTACACGTTTCGTTTCACGCAAAAGATATTGCTAGTTGGTACTTAACATGCAGCATGACAAGTTATAATTATTTTGTTGTTTTATTAGTAATTATTAGTTAAAATTTAATATAATTACTTATTCATAATTATGTAGGTTCTTTAACTTAAATTATTATGGCTGTTATTATGTTTATCAATCAATACCATACCGTAATGGTAGCTTCGAGCATAGATAATGCTTGAAAGGTAGTAGGCAATAATAGGCTAATAGCATCGATAAAGTATTAATAGTAATACTTTATCGGTGCTAATAGGTAGTAGGTCGATATAATTATAAATATAGGTAGGTACAAAGTGTTTTAGCGGACATCTAACAGGCAATAAAATAAATATATATTAATAAAGTAAGTACATAATACAAACTTATGTAGGTATGCAAATAGATAGGTAAGTACCTACTTACCAGACATAAAAAATCAAGCACTGCATTTTTTTTGAGCGAACACGGTAGTAGAATGACGTACGTACTACGAAAATAACGGACGACCAATGGACGAACGTAATGGACGTCGCTAAAACGTACATTCACGACCCATAAAAGACTGACGCTAAATTGACGTCTGTGGGACGTAAATATTCGACGAATAAAGTACTGACTCTAAATTGACCTTATAATGACGTCATTTATTCGTCTAGGTCGGATTTTCCTACCTGGGTAAGAGGTCAGGTTCAAATTAATTCACACTCTATTAGTTTGTAGGACTTCTTCATCACATGTCGGTAGGAAACTGCATGCTGACTGGATTAGGCAGAACGGATTTCAGTTCGTACGGCATACCTCTAATATTTAGGCAACCTGATGATGTCATCACCTGATAGTAAATGGCATCTGCAACCCCTGAAATACCGTTGGGAGGATATTTTTTAATTGGATAGTATTATTCTTGACGAAGATAACTTACTTACTATGGATGCTTGCTATGGATGTGTTCTATGGATTTGTTTTGTATATATATATCAATATATATAAATATATTGATTAACGTGTGTGCTATGTGCAAGTATATGTGTGCTATTAATAGTATGTTAGCTATGAATTTCTGTTATGCGTGCGAGCTTTGGATGTCGGTTATGTGTTCGTGCTGTGGATGCGTGTTATGGATGTCATTTATGTTGCGTGCAGAGGATGTGTGTAACGTATGCTTGCTAGTTGCTACGGATGTCTGTTAAGAATGCTTGCTATGGATTTCTGTGATGTGTGCCTGCTTTGTATGTTTAATGTGTGGGTGCCGTGGATTTGTGTTATGGGTTATGGGTGATTTGGATGGGTTTAAAATGTAACATAAAATTAGTCCACAATAAAACAACAAGTATCAGTTTGTTCAGTTTATTCTTAACTTTAATGCAGACTAGAATAATACTCTTAGAAATGAGAACAACAATAGTTATTTCACATGTTACAGTGTTCCTACATATATCAGCTCCACAATAAAAGGCTATTTATTATCCGTGTTTCTCAATGTAAATAAATCTTATTCACAACAGCTAGCAATATAAAATTACATCAGACTGTATACTTATTTATTACTTTTACAAATGACGCGTGGCCAGTGTGGAAGGGTCTTTAGGGTTACAAAATGAATGTCGAGTGGCGTGGGATTCGATATATGGAGTCAGTTTTTAATATCTCTATGTATTTATATTGTTGAATAAAGGTATATTAACGCGAGCTTTGTCTCTTCTCGTACTTATTATACAAAAGAAGACAGAAACTATTTAATCAAATTCTACGATGTTAACGTTTATGTTTGGTAACGTTGGTCATGATATTATATTGGTAATGTAATGATCTCCATTAAAAACACTGGCCATAGCAAATAAAAATCAGTATAAATGAGAGATTACAAAGTGGGATAAAAGTACGTCATCCGAAGCAATTTATTCGAGTGTATATCTAAAGTGTTACAATTAGAACTGACAAATTATACATATTTTATACATAAATAAATATTGTTAACTCGTCCTCAGAGCGCTAAGCTAAGAACACAGGACATACATATCGTAGGTTAAATAGTTATGCTATAGCGACACTATAAAATTTACAAAATATGATATATCTTTTGAGATGCTACACGAAATAATGCTTTTGTTATACTATATCGACTAATCAATTCTTTTTTTATCAATTTGATCACTGCAGGTCTTTGGAAACGCATTGTAATTTGAACTTTATGACTACGTTGATAGATGCGAATTCGAATCACAATGCGTTTTGTGCGACCCAATTTTTATCTAAGCTATACATGTTGATTCTGAACTGAATGAGATGATTTGAACCGTGGTGCACGTTTACGAGGTAAAAAATAAAAACTTAACAAATGAAAGAATATACAGAGAACTTAATGTGTGGAAATGGAATGGCTAGTTGCTAACAGACATGACTGACGATAAAATTAGAAAACAAGGTGGATGTAACTCACTTTGTACTGCAAAAGTACTGACGGCGGCGATTTATCAGACGCGTCGTAAATTATTGCTTATTCAAGCATTAACTTATCGTATAGACTTAAGAATTATAATGACTTATCAATGACTTTTATCAATACGCTGTAAAGCACACCCTTAACACAAAAAGAAATGGCAAAATCTTAAAAATAAACGACAAAAGGACTAAAAAAATATTCGTTTCCTCCAAAATAAGATCTAGAAAATTAACGTGGACACATTTTTACAAAAGGACATACACAAGTGAAGTTTCGCGGCAAAATGAAAGGTTACGTGTATCAATGAACTGTTAAATCAATAAATATCTAAGCAGATATGAGTGGATCTGATATTCAATTTATAAATACAATATTAAATGGAGTATGTATACACATTGTCATGACAAGAGCCGCTGCGTAGTCCCTGCTGCATGGATTTGCAGAAAGAATTGCGTAGAGGTACAATTATAGAGAGATATTACAACTTATATTCTATATTTTAGCCACGTAAGCATCGTAAGCGTTGAAACTCATCACATACGTTCTTTGAGTATTTTATCAGCGAAGCTTGAGTTCGGCCCTTTCTTTGCTTATCTGTTACTTCATTAATGATTACAAAAAAAAAACTTACATATTTTACTTCTGTTAACTGTAGAATATCAAAATCCTCAGAATCTACTTACAAACATTCAATAACGGTACGTTATAATTTTACATAACATTGAGATATTGTGTTTAAAAAGTTTTATAACAAAATTAAAATGTCACAAATTGTACTTAAGTAAAATAAATTATTAAGTTAATTTTAAACTAAAATATTTTAAGTAATTATATTATTGAGTTACAAGAATCACATAGATCCTAACAAGACTTACATTAATCTATTGTTGACTGCATTTATTGACGCAGTATGAAGTACGAAATATACATTTAACTATACAATTTAAAACATATATTATATAAATTTTAATATGACGTGATATTTATTTTCGGTGCTACTAGTTGCCTTTGATTCTAAATGCAATACGGAAAGTGGAAACCATGGGAATTATTTTCACACACTGTAATATAGCACTTATTGCCATAACAATATGAATTATTTTTACAAGGCACGAAAATATATTTCACATGGTTTTCATTTGTCGTTATAATGAATGTAAATAAGGACACGGTACTAAAGTAAGGCTGAGGCCACACTAGAGCGGCGTGTCTTCGTTTGCAAAGTAGTGCTTCTAACGATGTGTTCACACCAACTTTGATTGCGTTGCTGGGAACGCCTCAGTATAAATAGTACAGTTACAATGGCCTCAGCGTAAATATCAATTTTACTCGTGAATAGTATCGCAGACATTCATACCAATCATTTTGTATGTACCAGACGAGCTTATTGATACCTAAAAAGTGACGTAGAAGTATCAAGTAGATAGAAAAGTACTTGCACTTATATAAACTTGTCGTTCCGTGTCCTGAATATGCGTTTGAAGCTCAGAAAGGGCCGTTTCTGGCGTTTCGGCGGTTGGCGGGTCGGCGGTCGGCGGTCGGCGGTGAGTGCTATATATCTCGTAAGCAGGCACTTGTAGCGCGGGCAGGCGCGCGGTTAGATGAACACGGGGTTCTCTTGCCCCGTCAGCAGGCGGAACATCGAAGTCGGCATGGTCTTCATTAGAATCTGAAATTATATGAACAAATAAATCAGCTTTTTGTGGGTGTAACAATTTACTTGATTAAGTTGTCTCTATTTTTTATTCAATGGCGATGATTACTGAAAGCTCAGTCGCCAGAGGACGCTCTTTCTTGTTGTTAATGAGGGCTACAGCGTATAAATTTGCCGCAAGGGGTGCTTGTGTATGGGTTGGCTACGCGGGCAATGAGTTTTATACGTGTTTATAGAAGGACAGTTCTTAAGCGCATTCTGAAGAGCATTTTTTTGCGAACGGCAGTGAACGCACTTGTGCATAAAACACTTATGAGGGACGGACGTACTAATGTCCCACTTGAAATTGGACCAAAAAAGCCGTATTCCTTAATAATTTTTGTTCAAAATGTTTGTCTTCAAAACGCTCCAAAGAACCGTGTCTCTATAAAAACAAACACATTGGTATATGTAAATAAAAAAAATAACAAATTTTGGCAGAACCTCAATCTACAATGCGCCACCTGGTGAGACAAAATATTGTTCGTACAAAATTTAATGTCATACACATTGCTTTATTATGGTTAATAATGGTTATAGTGGCCAGCACTCATTACCGGTCAGCGCCGAGCTTCAGTTAGTCAGGTGTTAACATTTCTCATTATATTTATTTAATGGGGTGCATGAAAGGAGCCTCCCCGAGTGACGTACACAACAATTTCCTACGTCCGGCGCACCCTGGGCAATTCGCGAGTTCTCCAAAGCGAATTGGCTAAGCCTTTCACCACGATGGCAAGTCAAAACCTTGACCACCTTACTGACTGTCCAAAATGCCCTACCACCTGCACAAGAGCGCTCATGAACGCCGACGAGAGCGCCATAACAGTGCCCACTTATTGGACCAATAAATTTTGACTCAGCCATCGACACGACGAAGAAGAAGAATTATATTTAATGAAAAATGTTTTGCCTATTACTCTTCCTATTGGTAATTTACAATAAATCCCGGCTATTGTCACCGTTGCAGAGTCTAGTACTGGGTTGGTGTAAGTGAGTTTTCCTAGGAACTAGGAGACAGTAATGCGTGGTTCGCATGAAGGCAGTACCTCGCCCACGGAGGTGGCGAGCAGGTTGACGATGCGTTCGTGCGGCACGGCCACCACGCTCTGCGAGTTGATCTCGATGATGCGGTGGCCCACGCGCACGCCGCCGCGCTCCGCGATGCCGCCGCGGAGTAAACTGCATATCTGAAAGGAGACAACATTTCATTACTACAGATTATTGCAGAGCGGTGAGCAAAATGGTAACGAATCAGCTTAGCCAGTCCAGAAAAAAATAACAGCATTAGCAACCTTTCCTTTAAAAAAATGGTCGCGAATATTACGGCAGTTTTTTTTTTTTATATACTAAGCTTACAGTTCAATTCAATTCAATTTATTTATTCATTAACAATTATTACATTGTGTTTGAATGTTCTTAATATATTTACATAGATCTTGAATTTATATAATAATGTGTTTTAAATCCTTATTTTATATACATGCAAAAAGTCATTACAATTATTAAAGTTGTGAACGTACAGTGAACGAACGTGTAGTCCACCTAATGGTACAGCCCATGTACATCAACAATCCACAAAAGCAGATTATAGATGCGTCGCTGCAGCTGAGGACTACGGTGTTATGCCTCATGTGCCAGTAATTTCAGAGCCTGATCTCACCACCAAACCGGAACACAGTAATGGAAGCACTACTATTTGGCGGCAGGTTAAAGGTGAGACGGTGGTGCTGCCGCCCTCGAGCTCATTCACAAGAGCTCTACCACCAGTAGTAGTACTAGTAGTACACACGGTAGGCAAACAGTATTAACACCAATGCATAGAGCCGGTTGATCTATTTAACGTTTCCATTCTAGTGGTTAGCGAATGCGCCTATCACCGCGAAGTCTTCGTTACTTGTGAACTTTCCACCAGGTAATTTACAATAGCAGCACGGACTTGGAATCACTCAGTCGATGGCGATAGGCTCACTCCCTATCTCATGGGGCCTAAACATAATAAGGGGCCGTTCAAATATTACGTAAGCAGATTTATTATTTACCCCCCCATCCCCCTTGTCAGCAAAAGTAAGCAAAGCTTTTACCCCCTCCCCCCTTGCTTACGTAAACATTTTTCAGATAAAAATATATTTTTAAACGTATGCGTGCGATCCCCAAAAATGCGTTTTGTTTTCAAGCATAGACAATGTGAGGGTTGCCATTCGTGTAAAAAAGTAAATAACTACCGATGACGTAATCATCATCTAGACTCCCCTACCCCCCATGTCATCCAAAATAAGCAAAACAAAGACCCCCCCATAGTGCTTACGTAATACTTGAACGGCCCCTAAGTGAAATGTGGGTGTTGTACACCTCTGCCACACCACACCACAACGTAATAGTGTGAGGTAAACCAACTGCCGCTCACCTCGCCTTCGTGAAATCAAAGAACTATACTTAATGATGTCAAGTCACTCCCGATCGGCCGACTGCTCCAGTTTATGGAGGCTATTGGCCTAAAGGAGAGTCTATAATGAGGCAATCACAATAGACCCACGGAGGTCGACGTGAACACCCAAAGCCTCTTCCCAACAATAATAATAATACTTAATTTAGTACTAAGTAACTGTACAATACTTACAACTCCATTCTGCACGCTGAACCCGAGCTGGTACTTGGTATCAGGTCGTTTGATCTTGACTTCGACGACGGGCGCGCACGGCACCACCGTGAGCTTCACCACCGTTTGTTGTTTGGAATTCTTGATGTACGTCTGACAGGTGGATAGCGGTAGTCCAACCAGGGATACGCCGTTTATTGCGATTATTTGATCTCCTGAAATCGTTTTAATATGAATAAGTTATACATGCGCCTCCTGGGGCCTATGAAAATAAATGATTTGAATTTGAATTCAGGCAACGTAAGTCATTCACCCAATAAAAAGACACAGCTATAATTATATACAAGCAGAAGTAAGGATTTTGGTGTTCTAATTCCAAGTGGGGTCCGAGCCCAGTTAAGGCATCTGCAATCGTTAGGTGTGTGGGCGCGCTGGCTGCACACACGTTACACGGCAGCAACACGCGACGTGTGTGCAGCCAGCGCGCCCACACGCCCGACGATCACGCACGGCTATTGTGGGGTCAGCGTTCGTAGTTGCCGGCGCTGACATACATAGGAAATATTTCAGTCCCCATTGCTCTCGTATGTAATGAACTGGGGGAACGTGCGTTCTCTGTCGAGTGACCACCACGCCACCATGCGGCAATTTGGGTCGCAAAATGTTATTGTCTTCAGAGCGCCCATATGTACTGTTTAAGCCAGTGAGAGTCAAGACACTTAAGGCTGTCCTTCTCTAGCGCTGAAGTTGCTTACAATAACAGCTTTATTTATTTATATTATGGTGTATCCTTTCTTTTCTACTTTTTAAATTCAACGGATATTAATTATAGTTAAATTTATTTTAGTAGTTCTGAGCGTACGGCACTCGTGGGCTGCAGCTGAAAATCAGCGTTAAGTGACTGTATTTCATTGCAGTCGCTTAACATTATGCTGAGCTGCTGGCCTTTTGGTACAGACTGTATAACTGTATTTGATCGTATTTCCTGTATTGTTTATTTTATGTTTTGTGCCAATAAAAAATATCTTTCTTTCTTCTTTTCTTTCTACATACAATTTTGCAATTATTATGAGACGGATATGAATATTAGTGCTTTTCCAATTCCGCGGGGAAATCTGATCAATTTTGACTCTATAAGTGTTCCGACAATTTTGTAGTTTCTATACCCTCATTTACGTAACATTTGATTGCTTAGTCGGTAATTTTAGGTCCTGGTATTGAAAATTCCCTTACCTATATTAAGCTGCCCACACCTAGCGGCCGCCCCCGCCGGCGCGAGGTTGGCGATGACAACGGTGGGGAGCATGGAACCCCAGCCTGACTCCACCACCACCACGCCTAAGATCTCGCCTTTCGCTTTTGGGACTACCACCTGAAAATTATAACATTATTGTTACTATTTTTAAATGACGTATGTACCGAACGACCGTGTTGTCCGCCTAATGGTAATTATAAAGGCGTCAAAGGCTCATGAACATCCGATTATAGATGGGTCTCTAAATCTTAGAACTAGGATGTAATGTCTAAGTGCTTAACTTCAGAGCTTATTTTCAACATTAATCCGGAACATAAAAGCAAAAAAATAAAAATATTACATAACATAACATCACGTCTATATTACCAAATTTCACCTGTTATGCTTTGGTCCCATGGGACAGGGGGCGAGCCTATCGCTATCCACCGTCCACAATTCCAACTCCATGCTGCTATTGTGAATTTCGGTAACTTCACAAAATATACCTGCCCGATCCGCGAACCGGACGGCACATAATACCGCATATCCTAATTTGCAGGTAGTAAAGACAAAACCTTTGTGCTTCTCTAGAGATTATTAACTGAGTTTTGCGCTAGTAATTAATTAGTTCTTTTTCTCTAGCTAGCATAAAATAGATTTCATGCACACCTCTTTTTGTAGCTCCTTCTTGGCGAACATCTGCAGCTCATCCCCGAAGATCTCCTGACTGTTGAGTACTTCCTGATAGTCCATCTCCTTGACGAAGCTGTGGTCTTCGATACCATTGGCTTTGAGGAACTCCATGTACGCCACCTGGAACGCCTGGCCTATGGACTGCGCTATGAATTGTGCCTGGAAAAAGATAACGAAAAGTATTAATAAACATTACAATAAAAAAAACTCAAGACAATGTATATATATATTCCTCTCAATTATTTTGACATAGTGATTGGGTATCAGTTATTCTAGTACCCATAGTACAAGCTCTGCTTAGTTTGGGACTAGATGGCGTTGAGTGTAAGTAGTGAGATATGTATGTATCTGTCACCGTACGTACCATGAGGTATTGCCTCACTCAATTGCTATCTAGTATGGGTCGTTCACCACAATACAACGTCCCAGTTTTGTATGACAAGCAAAAATGTGAGAGTACCTCTGATTTGTTAATGCGATCGTAGGTCACAATCGTTTCTAATTCTAATAGCTTAATTAGTCATAGTTACGTGCAAAATGCTTGATATAGAAAGTAAACTGCAAGGCCAAAACCTTAAAACACAGTTCGCGGGCCGTTTGAATTTTAGTATCGGTAAAAATTGGCAAAGCAACATTCAATTAAATTGTTTGTTCTTTTTTATTATTGTTATAGGGAAGGCTCACAGACTATTAACAAAATGTGAATATAACAATACATACATTTGGGAAAAGATTGCTTTTGAGAAGCCTCCACAGTTAAATAGACATTTGGTCTTTGCCTATAAGAAAAAGAATGAAACAATGAAGGGCAAGAAAATTTAATTAACTAACAAAATGCCTTGAGTCCGTACATAAGCCACACTTTGAGAGCCTCATGATTCGAAAAACAATGAGTTGGCTAATAGCCGCCTCACAGCAGAGCTGTCGCAGTGGTACAAAAATAGCTAAGTATATTTTATTTTTTTTCACATAAATTAGTATTACACTCACAGAAACGCAAATTGATAGTGCGTCGAAATAACGCACATAAACATTGGCACCAAGATGATAAAACGTTATTAAACCAAGTTGTACATAATATATGTTTTATGTCGTATACTATATCATATGTGTTATGTATTTTTGTTAAAAGATAATGTTTTATCTTTGTTTCGTATCAGTTCAAGTATTAAGAGAAGTTAAACAGTTATTATTAAAGATAACGTAATCCTATAGACATTCCTCTTTTGGTTTTGTGACATAAGCTGTCCAATTATGTGAACTTCAGTAATGATATTATCTCACATTTTATTACATTTGCGATGCACGCTTTTACTCATTTAATGAATTGTCTTTGAATGTTTATAAAATAACTAACTTAGAGGGGTTCTAGGTTACGCATTTTTCTTATTGAATAAAGTTTTTTAACCGACTTCAAAATAGGAGGAGGTTCTCAAATCATCTGTATTTTTTTTCTTTTTTTTATGTTTGTTACCACATACCTTTCGACTGGGCGAAGCGATTTTAATGATTCTTTTTTATTGTAAAGCTGGTGCTGCCCATGTGGTCCCTTTACAGTTTGGTCCAGTTCTGACACTGGCATTCATGAGAAAACCATATCATTCTAAGTGTGTCAAGTCAATGGTTGTGTTGCTTAGTAGATACCATCAGCCCTCATTCAAATATCCCCCGTAATAGCTAAATTCTATAGTTGAATATCCCTTACCTCTTCACTCTCGAACACATGACAGATCATCTTCGGCGTCCTATTTAGCTTGGGTTGGTCGGAGTCAGTCTCGTGCGGCACGAACCGTCTCCTAGCCATCAGCACCACTAGGTCCCCAATATCAGCGATGTATGAGATAGTTCTCAATGCGTGGTCCATCATGATTTCTTTCAATTCCGTATTTAAAACCATTATCTTTTCCGTTGAGATGAATAGGTCGACTTCTGTACTTGGCTGGTTTTCGCCTTCTGGAGCCTAGAATTAAAAAATAAAAGTTTATAAAACCATAGACTTCTGTCACATTATTTACAAAATACATAAAAAATATTAAAGCAGTGTTTTTTTTAAATGCGCTCTTTTTTGCCTTTGCTGAGTAACATATAGTGTATACCTCGCCCCTCACTTATTCATTTTACAGTATTTTTTTCATAAAGAGTTTGCTAAACTACTTGGTTTAAGGGTAAAACATTGATGAACGGACATCTCTAAATAACACCGATTCTACTTTAGATTTTTTATCAAGGTTTAGAAGAAGAAAATACAATTTAGGACAGAGATGAGAAATTATTCTTGCGACTGAGTTACAAGAAAATGGGCTCACTGGCTATCGCGTGCGATGGAGTCTGGAGATCAAAGATACATTGAAGCAAATAATCAGCAATTGATTGAATGAGAGTAAATTCAAAAGACCTAAAAAGAAGATTTTTCTCAAAATACGGTTCCAATTCTCTAACGATTAATGGAATTACACGTGAGACCATAATTAAAGGGACTTTTATGAGATTGTGGCGGACATGTTGACGATACATAGCGGCACAATGCATATGTAGCATAATGAATACAATGGTATTTGTACTACTCTACAACAAAACGCCCGTTTTGTTTTAACTCTTTGTAACTTCAGTTTCAACTGAAATAAAGAGCTTTTCATCACAACCCACTCAACAAAGTTGTTGAATTATGACTAAATCAAAATCAGAACTGTCAATCCAAAACCCGTACTGTCAAAAATGTGTCAAGTTGTCAACCAAGTTTCAGTTTAACTTAAAACATCTTAATTGTTTTATTTTTTAGAGATTGATCCTCGACTTCGGTGCGTCAGAAATACTGATGGCACCTATGAGTAGGGGCGTTTTATTATAGAATAGTATACATTGACTAGGAAATGCGTTGTCTCGCATCGAAAGCTACTAATTTAGAATTTGGACACTTACCAAAGCCTGATGGTAGCCCGAGACAGCGAGAGGGAAATACCGATACAATTAGTACAGTGAACATGTTACAAATAACAAACATTTTATTAGAGTTTTTAAAATTAGTTTTTCAAATTTTAGTTTCATGTTAATAGGAGATGCAATTTTAAGAACTCCAATAAATAATACAAATGTTTTGGACTAGCAACATTTATTTGTGGCGTTGCCAACATGTATAAATAGGGTACTAATATCAACTACATACAATTGGGATACAGGGAGTGACATGGTTTATTCGATACAACCAAAACAATATTTGCAATTACTAATTTTTATATTTCTGAAGTAACCAAATCATTACAGTTACTGGAATTTAAAAACTGCTGTCGCTATGATTTTCTCACCTGTATTTAATATGTTGGCTAACCTGCATTCAGTACAAAGCAGGACAGTTGGTCTTAGAATTCAGGTCAGAAGACTAAACGGCAGCGGTTTATTTCAAATAGATTACGCAACGCTGGGTGCGAGCGGGAGGCCCTAACATCCTCTCTCTCGCACGCCACTGACTGACCTATCACCGCGCTCGCACCCAGCGTTGCGTTATCTATTCGCACTAAACGCTGCACTGGAGCTGCCACTTGTCTAGGGCGCTCAACGGTCTTTTAAACCATACGAATAAACCATACCACAACATCTAAACATCGATCGGTAACCAAGAATGAAGTCTGCCAAACCACCTTGATCTTAGTGACGGCTTCCTCTACCATGTTCTTTTTGAGCCTCTTCTTGCGGCGGCGCGAGTCCTCATCCACCTCGACGGACCCAAGGAAGGTGAGGCGGAACACGGCCGCGGGCGCCGCGTACACCCCCGAGTACGGACCGGAGCAGCCCCACTGCGGACACCGGCTAACCTCCTCACCATCGCGACCACATGATCCGTGTTCATCGATTTGTTTTGGATACATCGGAATACGTGTTGGATAAACAATTATTTCGTTTTGGATACACTTTTTTCGTTTTTGGATGATGTGTTACCATTTTAACTGAATACCTTTTTGCTGTTAACTTTTAGACTTACGCGTTGCATGATAAATTAAAAAAATCCTATTGTTTAATTCTAAAATACAAATATTTCTTGGTGATGAAATTTTGACTGTTCATTTTTCAGTGTGACTTAGTTAATTTATTTAAATGTAAGAAAAAGTATTTTTTGAAATAGGTAAAAAAAAATACCCCTTTAAATTACCCTTCTGTGAGATTTTTTATTGTAATGATATTTCTAAAACACTTTATTTGGTGTGGTATTTTTACTTATTTTTGCAATAACTGCCGAGACCATGGTTTTAAAATTTTAAGAATTCTACGCACACATCAATGTGTGCAAACGCAACAGTGAGTAAGTATTAGAATAATATTGTGATATCACTTTTCGGATTACTATTTTAAATGATTTTCTATCATGCATTGCGTTCAACAATATTACTACTTAATAAAATCATGGGATGTCAATATTCTATTGAAGTGAACATGATTTTATCTATCAACAAAATGTAAGTAATGTATCAATATTGTGTTTTGTGAAAACTAATTGTTATAACTTTATTGATTATGGCCAATTATTTTGAACAATTTTGTCCACCCATTTGTTAGGCTTGCTTATAAATAAAACCAATGAGCAAATGATTAACAGTTTCGGCGCGTAAGCAAGCAAAACAATTCGAATACAACACAATGATCATGTGGGAAGCGAGCGATATCCACCGTCGTTAGTATGAAAGCACACCTAACTCAAATAACCTTATATTAATGGGGATACTCTTGTGCTAAGCTAAGCCTTCCGCCATGTAGTGCCTCGTGTTGGACAGGCCACCTCAGCCGGTGTGAATCGGGTATTACATGCTAGTGTGCATATCATGAAATAGTGCATGGATATAAAAGCGGATCTGAACCAGAAACAAAACGCAACGTCTACGAATCGTACCTCTATGTCCAATCTGTAAACATTGAATTCGATTTTTAAATTATTTTGCAATTTATTTTTTCGAATTCAATGCAGACAGTCGACTTCTTGCAGCCAGTACGATCGCAACTCTTAAAGCCCGAATCGGAACATGCCAAGGTAACATTCTAGCACAGCACAGTATGATCGCATACTCCCTTACCTTGCAGCGGACTTTCAAGGGCTCAAACGATACAAAGCATAGCGTCAAGCGGAATAGTAAGCGACAGATAAACAAACATTTTCAGAGGAGGCTAGCCGGCCAATACGGGATCCGACAATCTTCTTGGGTCGGGTCGAGGGGTGAGGAGCACACTGAAAAAAATACTCTAGTGCCAAGTCAATAAGAGCTCAAACGGTTTGGCGGACGGGTTCGTGGATGACTTAACACATTTGAAAGTTAAACATACACAGGGCCAAGTCAGTCCCGTGATAATCGTCCTAGCGACTATTTATTATTGTATTCGTTCATAGAAAGGGTATGAAGGATATTTAACTAGCATTCTCAATACACTAATCCTAATGAGCATGAAATTACATATGTACAAGATGACGTGAAAGTATTGAAACAGAGTAAATTGCGTGCAAATATATTAGATATTGTGTGCGGTGCGAATAGCTTCACACTGTTGTATAGAGATGTATGACAGTATGTTTATGTATCTGTGTTGTGTATATAAGCTTATTTATACAACACAAAGCGACCGTTAATGTCTATGAATGAATAATGAATGATTAGGATTAAATGCAACCTTATTTGAACGCAATAAAGATCAATATCGCAAGAAAGGTGCGGGTATTGGTCGCACAGGGTGGTATACCTAAGCTGCTCGAAAGGTCACAGGATAGGGCTACAGTTAAGGCTTCGTGGGACAGATAGACAAGTAATTTCATGCTCTGGCTTTATAAACATCTACAATACAAACATTTTACATTGATACCGATTCACACGGGCAAACGGTATGCCGAACTGTGTCTTTATGAGAATGCATGTATTAAGATAAGAAAGATTGTTGGAAGACTTATTTATAGTATTAGTATTGTGTATTCTTAAGTTATGGCTTTAATATTGTGTTGGAAATGAAAAGTGACTTAATCATGGAGCTTTAAATCATAACTGTACTGAGTAAGGTTTATTTTTCAATGATACAATTTAGATAATTCAAGCCAACGTTTACTTTACAGAGGGATAGATATTCACTCCGGAGAGGAAATTAATTGATTAATTATTTAACGGATCAAGCATTTCCTTTCGTCAGCTTGTAACGATACACTTTTGAACAAACAACCAGTTCATTATAGTAGAAAATTCCTCGCCAACTTTCTCCTCAACAAAGATATCGACAGGCGAAGGGCTATGATAATTAAAATACAATAATAACAATTATAAACCCTCTGGGTCAGTCGCTACTTCTCCATGAGGATAACGCAACTCCCGGAGGTATATCAGGTATCTGCTTTTTAATATACTCTTGATATAAACAAAAAATATATTTTAAAGATCAATTAACAATTTGGTTACAAAATGTGCCTTACTAAAAAAAGCATTTTCAACAATCGTGTATTGGAACTTAAATCAAATAGCCTTCACGTGTCGAGATAGTATTTTCTGCTATATAAAAAATGTAAGGTATGTTTTTGTAAAAATAAGCTAAATCGCAAGTTCCACAAGTAACTCACTCTTCCAATTCCAAGTCATCATTAGGTACATATTCAAAATATATCAAAAACTCAGTATCCAAAAACCAGAATAAGAATGCTACCTTAATCCTGGAGACGGCTTCCTCGGCCTGCAGCATCCGCGTGGCCTTGGTGGGTTGTCCCTCGCACGCCAGCTGCGTGGAGCCCAGGTACCGCGCGCGGAACAACACGCCTTCTATGAGTACTGAACGGGTTACATCTGGAATTCAAGGAGGTTTGGTTAGATTTTATGATTAAAAAAAAGGCGGGGAAGATTACTGTCTAATACTTTTTGACCACCGTTTTTTGGCGAATGTCACGAGGGCGCTGGTTCGGATGATATGATGTAAAGGCAGTCGCCTTTACACAGTTATAGAGTTAATTCGTCGAGAATGTTCTAACTAAAAGTCATTAGTTCACCCATTTGACTATTAGTGACAGCCCACAAAAGACTTAGGGCAGGCTGTGGTTAGCTATCCCATTATGATTATATCAATCAATATTTTTGTAGAACATTTTTAGAACAATATCATTCTTCGCGCCCACGCGACCCATGACAAAAAGCGACATCTAGTGGCTAAGTTTTCAGTAATCAGCCCCATTCTAGAAGAAGTGTGTAAAAAATAAAAAAAACAAGAGATTTGAATTTTGCAATATTTACGTTAGAAAATATGTATATGGGTCGGTATGTATAGCCTCAAATTGGATAGATACTAAGCAATTCATATAAACACAATATTTATTAATGTATTTTAATGTAGTAATGAAGCTATAATTTTAAAAAAGTATTCCAATCTCGGATCACTGCTAAAGCTCATTTTTGTCTGACTTTTGACTAACTACATAAAGCAATAGATAGTGGTTTCTAAATAATAATATAGTTAAAATAGAAACTCACCATGTATTGTTATATTTCCAATCGCAGCATAAACATTTTGAGTGTTGTAGTTTTAATTAGATATAGAAACAAGTGTTACAAACATAAAAGATGTGAATTTTAAATAAATTAGATTGGATAACTTACCTTCCTTATTTTTGCTCTTCTTTTTTCCGTCTTTGTCCTGAAACAGCAATTTTTCTCATTTATTACAAAAGAATAGAGATGGGACGAATATGAACCAAATACTATGCGGTATTCGGTATTCGGCTACCGAATAGTATTCGGTTCAAAACTGTGCCGAACCAAATATTTGGCCGAACTGTTCGGTTTTATTAATTTGCAATTTTGGCGCGCAAATTATATCATCTTGAAACAGTTGCTGTTTATTTTTATAGTGAGTTTATCGACCATACACCTACACTACATATATGGGCATAGCTGGGAGAGGTTCTTGCCTCAAATTGTTATTTTTAAAGGAAATATGTAAAAAAGTCGCCTACTCCGTAAATTGTGATAACCCACCTAAAATGAATCCTGGCTAAGGCCATAACTACATTACTATGCGATCACGATATTAAATTGCTTTAAAAGTAAAAAATCTAAAATCAATTAAACATTAACACAACATATTTTATGTAAGACGCTAACAAAACCTAGTTTCAGTTGTTAATTTATTAATAAGGAAGAAGACGAATAAATCGTCTTTTTTATCGAGCATTCGGCCGAATATGAATATTCAGCGCATCCCTGCACTGCAAAGAAGGTTAGAAATTCTAACGAATATGGACAAAATATCTAGTAAGAGAGTTGAACTTACGTACTTGAATGAAAATAAATGTGTAATTCTTATAAAACACTTTATAATTATTTGCCTCATTTATTAATCGCAAATTCGAAAATACATTATGTCTTTAACATATACAACTCCTTTGGACTCGATTTTGACCCACTACACCTATTTTTTAAATCTTAGAACTATGGATCTAAGATTTAAACTTCTTTGTATCCACTATCATGGATACAAAGAAAACAATTTTAACTAGAAATACATAGCATCTTCAATAACTTAAGATCAATAATCGAGGTAAGAATAATATTTGTTTTTCTCCTCTCATGAACAAGGATAACAACAAAATGTCTACTAATACAACAATTCACTACTTAATACAATATAATTATTTTGTTTGTTTTTATCTTGTATCACATATGAGGGTCATCGTTATATTCTGTGTCCGCTTATGACAAAAATTTTGTATGATAGTAATGATATTAATAAAATGACCATTGAAATAATAATTATTAATGAATCTATCATACATAACAGTTAATGTTAAAATAACATGATGACACATAGCTATTCACAGAAATTGGTGATATGTTTACGTTTTCCTGTTCGGAGTTTAACAAATTGTGGTATAATGGCAATAGGACATACAGACAATTTGAATTTTGTTTTTTTTTACTGCCAATCAAATTTTCATTTCATCATTCAGTGTCCTAGCGAAAAATTGCTATGAATATCTATGCTAGTGTTCCTACTTTTTAGCGGCAGATTATTAATGAGGTGAAGATTAAGATTACTTTTTGGGCAACGGGTATAAAATTACTTCATAGAGTGCAAAAGAAATGTATACGAATACTCTAGAATATTGTTGGCACTACAAGTTGCAGACCTATTTAATTAAACACGTTATCCTCACTATACATCTTTGAAATTTGCCCTTTTGTTGGAAATTACACTAACACTTATTTCAGCTCTATTTATTTGTATTTAAAAATACAAATGCTTAATTGGTTTTAAGAACTAAATTGTATATTGCCGCGCCCTGGCCATCATGTACATTTTATTTTTAGGACCTTTGTGCCACTGGTGTTTGATTGCAATAAATTATGATTATGTTATATTCTCTCTGTAATTTCTTCAGTAAATCTCATCTACTTAAAATAGCTAACAATAAACATGACATACTTTGCCATTGTGCATCCCATCTTCGTCTCGACTGTCACCGGCGTCATGCGAGTGGGGTGATCGGGTAGCCACCGCACCACCGCCCGGCATCACCGTACGGGACTTGGGTTTGCGCCATCCCTGGTAACAAATAAATTAGAGATCATTTTAAAACAATTAAGACTCTATGGACGGGATCACTGAAGCTCAGCCAGCAGATGTCGCTCACATGATGAGCTCTGATTGAACCAGAATTAAACTCACCCACTAAATGTCGCGTAGATAATAAACCAGAATGTGTGGAAATGAGTATGTTTGTCAATGGAACAATTTGATAATAAACTTCTTTATTACATTGGTTATCACTGTAAAAGTAGCTGTTTGGAAATCAATTTAAGCATAGATCTAAATAGGCTGGTTAATAAGGAGCAGAACTGATTCTTCTTGGCACTAAGCAGCTTATGAGACGTCTAGACGTCTATGTACCTACCTAATACAAATTTCATTTGAACCTATACTATAATTAAACATCTTTAATAAACTTGAATAGTAGATTTCGTTTTAAATAGTATGTGGATTATATCTGTTATCTGCAAGTACTCGTAGAGCTATATTTGGAGCAGATTAATATCTAGTAAGAGGTAACAATTCCTTGGCTGTTTTTCATACAAAAGTAATATGGGTTTTTTATATTTAGTATTATCTATTATAATATACAAATTATATCTAAAACACTAAAATGCATGTTTGTTGGCGACCACTATTGCAAAATTATTACATTCATTTTTCAATTTAAAACTTAACTTCAACTCAATTAATCATTAAAACAGTTATTGACAAAATGGCCACGAACAAACATGCATTTTAGTGTTAGAGATATGATTTGTCTATAACAATAGATAAAAACTTAATAATATTTAAGTCAAACCCATATTACGTTAGTTAGTATGAAAACAGCGCACTCGGGAGTCTTTCCTCAACGAGCATCTTTAAAATAAATAGTCTGATATGAATACTTTTTTTTAATGTACTATTAACAAAGCAGAGTCATACTATTTTTGAATAGACATTTTAAAACATTAAAGTCTAAATTAGCTTGTTCTATCAACAAGTTCCAACCTTATCGACTTTGACAATATCAAAGGAAATGCTTGTCAAATGGGTCATGTATAAGCGGAGCGAGTGATGCTTTGTCTATGCATGTATCAACTTTGCTGATACATGACAACTGTACAGTCGCATCGCAAGATAGTACCCGGCAGGTGCGTCGCTATTTTGTATGAGACATAAGCTCGTGTTATTACCGTATAAAGTCAAACGGTTTGACCTCTGTTACTTAGTGTCTACGTGACCTATTATAGAAGAATTGACTATTGCACAAGATTTCGTTAGTGTTGAAAGTTATATTTAAAATTAAATTGATAAGGTTGTTGGGAATGGTTACTATCTTCTTGACACTGTTTAAAGTAAGTATACAAGTCTGTCTACTTACTTGGCTACTGCCAGAAGTTAATTTATTCTACGGTAAAACAGGCTTAGGAGCGCCAGGTAAAACATGTGGGCGAGCGTGCATAATCTTTCGTTTTTTTTGTTATAAAACCTACATGCATTAGCACTTTTGAAATTATAATCAATATATAACATAACATTACGCCTATATTACCCAGAAAGAAGTGGCAGAAGTATACAACACCCGCTTTTTATTGATGTACCTGCCACGCAGACCAAACCGCGGTAAAATGGTTTGTTTGTTTGATAACGCCAATCTGAATCAGTAGATTTGATTTTAATAACTCTTTATGGGCTTGATAGTCCACCTCTCAAAAAAGGTTTTAAAATCCGTTGAATTACGCTAAACTCCACGGGAGCGGAGGTTTAACGCGGGTCAACCTATTGTACCGACCTGTTTACTGGAGAAGGTGCATTAAGAAAGTTTTTGGCCGCAGGGTGTTGTTTACCGTCGCTTCCGCGGAACTATACCCCAGGAACGCACAAAGACTTAGTGCATAGGAAGTGAAAATATAATTATGTATTTTTAGGTTAAGTTTATCTGTGGGCCTATGCAGCCTGAAATATTATTAGTTTATGTTACAATATCTCCGTGCATGAAAGGAGCCTCCGCGAGTGACTACACAACGATTCCCTAAATCCCTACGTCCGGCGCACCCTGGGCAATTCGCGAGTTCTCCAAAGCGAATTGGCTAATCCTTTCACCACGATGGCAAGTCAAAATAAAATTTGACTCAGCCATCGACACGGCGTAGAAGAATAAGAAGACCATATCTCGGGACTACAGAGTCCCGGAACTTTGGTAGGCATGTGTGGAGCCGAAGCCAACAGCACAGAGGCCCGATAAACACTTTACTCTAAATGTAATGAGGCACAAACCGGCGATTATCCCAGTTCACATTATAAAAATGCACCCAAGGACAATCCACGGTTTGAGCAGACCTATTGCAGAAAATGGAGACTAAATGATAATAGCTATTGTGTTGAGGTGCTAATGGACTGGATATTCTGGTTTATTATTATTATAAAGCGCGGGAGCTACTACTTAATACAAAGAAATCCACGAAGGGTGAACTCGCGGACAAGAGCTAGTTGCTTACAAACATTCATAGTAGCTTACATAGTAAAATAGATTACTATGTAGCTTATCTGTTCTTCTTCTGACACCATCAAGACAGGCCAATGCCTGGAATGATTACCCCGAGACCCCTATGGAGTCTACGAGAAGAACCTCACTGTTCTTCTTCTTCGAATTCTTTCACGCAATGCTTACTTTGTAACCAATGGTTATTAGTGCTTTAATTACTTTTCCATATTAATGTTGCGTGAGAGAGCGCAGAAAGAGACAAAGTAAACTATGTCAGTAGTCTGCAATACATCTTCATAAAGTAGTTGTTGTAAACAGAAAAAAATTGACGACCAGATGGCGCAATGGGTAGTGTACGACGCCGAGGTCGCGGATTCGATTCCCGCTTAAGACAAATCTTTGTGTGCATGAACATAGGGGTTTGTCTTAGTCTGAGTGTTTCTATGTATAATAAGTATGTATTTACAAAAGAAAAGTATATATGTATTGGTATCAGTTATTATAGTACCCATAGTACAAGCCCTGCTTAGTTAGGGTTTAGGTGGCGTTGTGTGTAAGTTGTGAGGTATTTAATATTTAATTAGATTGCCCGGATAACGGCGCAGTGACTGAGTCTCGCGTCGCGGGTTCGATGTCCGGACAGAACAATTATTTCTGTAATTCACAGTGATTGTTCAGAGATTAGGATGTATACCTATTGTGTTAGCGAATGCATTGTGTAATTATTGTGTGCTCTGCAACTGAATTTAAATTGAATTTTTGTAGGTAAGCAATAAGTTATAATATTGAATTTATAGATAGTTTTAAACATACATAACATCACGCTTATATTACCCAGAAAAGTGTGGCAGAAGTGTACAACACCTACATTTCACCTGTCATGTTTAGGTCCCATGGGATAGGGGGTGAGCCAACTATCGCCATCCACCGGGCACTATGCCAACTCCGTGCTGCTATTACAAATTTTCTGACGAAAAGTTGACAAATAAACTTTGGCCGAACTGGGAATCGAACCAGAGACCTCGCGTTGAGAGGCGCATACGCTAACCACTAGGCCATAGATAGTTTTACAAAGGCAAATTGTTAATTTTATTCAATAATATCGGCGAAAGAACCGTGGGCGCCGCGCCGGTCACGGCTGTGTTTTAGAGAGTTCGATAACGTAGAGGTAAGTAGAATAAATGCGCAGGCGTCATACCAAATAAGGTTATTCAATTTGCATAGCTTATCTATGGTAAACTTTTTAATAAGCATACGTTTACACCGTGGTTGAACTACTTATAGCGTTACTTACCGCTTTATTACTTATAAAATGCTTATCAATTTCACCTTGTGAAATGTACATAATATAAACGATCAGAGATACGGGAGGTCGATTCTAAATCAATAGAGATAATACTATAACATTCGTAAGTCAATAGGGATCCAAGATAACATTGCTCGCATGTAAACGCTGAGTTGATTGATTCTAATTAAGAGTAAATAATGAATATTGGTACAGAAACCTAACAAGCAAGATAACGGTAAATAAGTAATTTAACGTAGCTATCAGACAACTCCATATGGAGGAAGCCTTTGCCAAAAGACAAAAAAAGGACACAAATAAATATTTATGTGATAGTGATGAATGTTAATATATTTAATAAATAAAGGATATATTATTATAATCACATTTTTTTTTGTTAAGACAAAAAATAAAAAAAATATTTTACTGCGACATCGATGCGGACGTATTGACGACACCTGATTTTAGTACGAGTTTTAGTTTATACTTTATATTATTCTTTTATTTGATATTTATATGGTAAGGTATTTCTTTAATTACTTTTATGGATTAAATTGTAGTTAGGTTAGTAATCTAAATATAAAAAAAAAATAGTTCTATTTCTTTTTCAGCTGTACATAGTTAGGTATGATTTTGTTTTTTTATTATTTAATTTTTAATGTCTGTAAAATAAATTTTCTTGTTAAATGTAAGTTATTTAACAAATAATGCTTGTTATGTTAGTTCCCTTTGTTTATGCCTGTCAATCATCGATTACAAACATAAATAAACATAGCATCCATGTTTTATTTGTTCAGTTTATTTTTATCCAAGAAATATTTAAGTTGTGGCTGTAATATGGTCGTTTCAGTAGAAAAGTATTTCCTTTTATTGCAATGTGTAAATTAATAAGAGCTACTTAATGCTAATAAGTAAGTAATAAAATAACACTAATTACCCATTCTTTTTATAAATAATATATTTGCACTAACTTCAATAATAATAAGTTATAATTAAATATTATTATAAGACTGCCTTGATGTTCTAGTGGTTAGCGTATGTGCCTTTCATCGCGTGCTATCGCGTTCGATTCCCGGGACGGGCAAAGTGTTATTTGTGAACTTGCCGCCAGGAAAATTCACAACAGCAGCTTCGAGTTGGATTTTTTTCTTATTGTCGTTTTCTGTCCCATGTCAATCTAAACATAACAGGTGAAATGTGGGTATCGTACACCTCTGCCACAACCTTCTGGGTAATATAGGCGTGATGTTATGTTATGTTATGTTCAATAATAACATGTCATTAAGCTAGTACACTAGTATAGCTCGACTAGATATAAGTAATAATAAAATATTATTATACGAATATAGACAAGGGATTTAATTATATCCGGTTGTAGATAATAGTCAGTCTCGCAAGACTAATCACTTGTGATGATATTCCTCTGACAATATGTTTTTTTTTTAATAATCATACAACATCAGTAAACAATTGCTTAAACTAACAAAACAGCCATATTTCCATAACAAAAGATAAAATCGCTTGCGACATAATCAGTTCCAAAAACTCCAACTCCAACACATTCAAAGTAAATTAGTCTTATGTATATAGACACTTATCGCAGTTGCCACATACTTACGAAGAAATCAATACGCGTTATAATTTACAGGCTGCTTGGTTTTATTTGTTTAGTTCAATACTTTGTAGTATTGCTGGTCATATATATAATAATATACATATTGACGAACGGATGGCGGAGTGGGTAGTGTACCTGCTTGCGACGCCGAGGTCGCGGGTTCGAATCCCACTTAAGACAAATCTTTGAGTGCATGAACTTGAGGTTTCTATGTATAATAAGAATGTATTTACAAAAGAAAAGTATATAAGTATTAGTATCAGTTATTCTAGTACCAATAGTACAAGCTCTGCTTAGTTTGGGACTAAATGGCGTTGTGTGTAAGTTGAGATATATATCTATTATTATATAATAATATGCTTCTTTTATTTGTTTCTGATAGTTTGAATGCATTCAAATAGGTATTACAATTACCTTTTCCTTGCATTTATCCTCATCACTGGTTGAATCAGTATCAACATCCTTTGGCACTGTATCCGATTCAACTTCATCAGTCGATTCATCACAATTATCATTATCAGTCACATCATTGGTCTCACTAACCACTTCCTTCGTCTCTCTAACCACTTCCTTTTCACTTAAAACTTCATTTTTTACATCACTAGTGTCAACACTTTTATCATTGTCATTAACAGCTAAATTATCATTCGGTGTCACTTCACTAATTTCATCATTAACTTCAACACATTCATTGTCATCATTCAAAGGTTGAGTTTCACACAAATTCTCTTTCACATTTTCGACTACAATTGATTCACTGTCAATGACTGTTGCACTATTGTCAATCTTATTGTCAACGAGACAGGGTTGTGTTTCCTCTTCACTCATGTTTTAAAGAAACGTTTGGTTACTACGTGGTCGTGTTGTGAAGTGAGCGTTCAATATTTTGTTATCAGTAACGTTGGTCATTTCAGATAAAGGTATCGCGAGCTAACACGTGTGGCACGTTAGCGAGTTAAAATCCAACTGAGCACCGCCGGTTTATGCTAAATAAACAGATGAATGGCCAAAGAACAATGAAATAAATATGCAGATTCACACGTAGGTATAAACTGTTTAACATAATATGTAAAACAGAACCTGTGATTTATGGTGATCTCTTATTTGAATAATTTAGTTCAGCTGACGAAGTGTTTATCATACTGTATATGAGATTAATTTTAATAATGTGTGGACTTGGTAGAATTTATTATACTTTGGGTCAAAGTTTGAATAGTTACCATTTCATTTGAATTTGTTGATACATAAAATAAAAATATGAGTTGTAATTTACTGGAAAGACAATACACTATCAAATGGGTAGGACTACCTACACTATCAAGTTATGTAATATTTGTAAGCTGTGGTCTCCTTTAATTGAGGGAATATATTAAAATGTCTTAATGTGTTTGTTATATGTCTATAATGTGTATAGCTCTTGTTGGAGATCCATAATTAAATAAATAAATTTGTATAATAGCTTCATCATAACTATAGTTTTACACACTCAATATTATCACAACAATCGTAATTACAGTAACCTCGATTGTAGGTAAAAACTAAACTAGCCTAATATCAGCTGATGATTGCTTCGCCGTGTAAATAAATCTTTCTATCGCATAAAATATATTGGAACATCACTACTGTAGAGTACTGTTGATCGTAGGCACAAACGTAACATTTTACTACATTGATCTTTGGCCAAGTATAATAGTGAGCAAGGCCAATGCGCGCGCGTCTGTTGGTGTTTATAACAGCTGATGATTGCGTCACCGAGTGATTAATCATTGAATGCATCGCTTGTAAGATGGTGGAACAATTCGTTCTCATTAGTACTAGTGGTACTCATTTGTGTACATTGTGTGGTCGCGTGTTCATAATGTCTTTTAGGAATTGCCTATGTGTATGTGTACAGTTGTCCAAGCAATTAGGTATGCAAGGCAAAAACTTCTACGCCATAGTTAAAACTGACTGCAATTGATATGCATGTCTAAATTACTTATTTAATAAGTGTAATATACACACTATTTAGGTATGTAACTCACTTATCCATAACTGGTGTAGTAAGTATTTACGATGACTTAGAAGTTATGCCCTGCATACCTAACTCGTTTATAGGTCCCATAAGTCATATAAGGTAAGTCCATCGCCATCCACCGGGCACAATACCAGCTCCGTGCTTCAATTGAATATGATCCCGAGACCTCACGTCGAGAGGTGCATACACTAACCACTAGACCATCGAGGTAATAAAGTAATATATTATATGAAAAACAATATAAAAACGCTTAATATTATGCCTGTTGCTGTCACATAATAGATGCTAAATAAAATAAGGTTACAAAACTTTAATAAACCTATTTGGTCACAATTTCCCGTGTATGGACAAATCAAACCTGTTTTCTAATAGGTGTGTCAGTTTCCATATAAGTACACTAACTTAACTATTTGGCACAAATAAGAATTTTGTTTTTTAAGTTAAATTTATGTGTATATATATCTATAATTCATTTCAATTTAATTTAATTATATTATTTGAATAAAGGACAACGTGGCAGACCCAGAAGAAGATGACGTGATGAATTGGATTCCTACCAAAATAACACACCATAGAACTGTCTATGGTGTGTTATTGGCAGTGGCAGTGGGACACTATAGGCTCATAATAAATAAAATATAAATATTATTTGATAATAATATTTAGAAATATTATCTCTTCATGTGAATAAAGTGTACATTTTTGTGTGCTCGTTATCAGTGCAATATAGCTTTGGTCTCTGCGAAAGATCGGCTCATTATTTAATTGTTGGATGAACAATTAACTTCAGATAAGTTAAATATTAGATATTATGTGAAACTCTTTGTAAGGAAGGCCTCTAAAAACATCAACAACAAGATATACCTACATTCAGACTAAGATCGTTAGTCTTATTACTGTAATATTTTATGCCAATTAAAAAAAATGTGTACACAATTGTTTTAAAGTGCTTGTGTAAATTGTGTACAAGTGTGAATAATTGACACAGTTTGTTTATATGGATATGTACCGGTTTTTAAGCATTTACTTCGAAGGTTATCGCTTTACTTAATTACTTATGTATGTCTATATGTGTTGTTCTTGGTTTTTTTCAAGTAGGTTCATACTCTTGCACTAAGTTGAGTTTACTCCTGGCTATATATCAGTTTCATAAAACTTATCTAACAGATTTTAGAATATACGTAGTTTTTTAAACTATTTTAATATTATGCTTACTTAAATTAAATACTTATATTGATTACTACAGTTCGATTAAAATTAATCTAAGCTTCAGTAATTCAAATCATATTATTTTGATAAGTTAAGTTTTAATTTATTTAATTCTTTGGATTATTTTTATTTGCTTTGTAATTATAATAAAATAAATAATATATTGTTTGTTGACATTTTCAAGCGTCCCTTGGGGTTTAAGGAAATAAATGATTTGACTTTGACTTTGACTTTGAAAGACAAAAATATGTCACGAAAATATTTGTACTTAATAACAACATGGCCACAGGACATATAAAAAACCTTGATGTCACGAAGATTATTTTCTTGTTTTAGGTAAAAATGTTTATTGTATGAGTTTGTTGACTCTTTTATGATGTAGGTCATGCTCATGAGGCATTATATTATGGCATTAGAACATGTCTAAATTTAGATAAAAGCCCGATTAAGAAAAACGTGGTTTAATATTATTAAAACCGATGTGAGGTGAAGACATTATTATTGAGAAAACCGGTTACTCACGTTACTTTAGCCGGGATATGCCGACTAGTTTCGAATCTAGTACGTAGATTCATCAACTGGGCTATTAATTTATTTTTATTATTTTTCATTTATTAATATTAAAACGTGGTTTAGTTTATGTATTTAGAGAGAGCGACAAATGGATATAATTGGAGAACAGAATTATAATAGTTTATAGTAAGTATATCTTGGTTTAACAGTGTGTTAAAACTGTCATAAAATATCACAAAATAGGTTAACTGCCTCGATGGTCTAGTGGTTAGTGTGCGCCTCTCACCGAGAGATCTTGGGTTCGAGGTCAGGCAAAGTGTTATTTGTGATCTTTCCATCAAGAAATTATCAATAGCAGCACCAAGTTCGAATTGTGCCTGGAGGATGGCGATAGACTCACCACCTAACCCATAGGACCTAAACATAACAGGTGAAATGTGGGTATTGTATACCTCTTTCACACAAAAAATAGGCGGCCTTGTAAAATAGGCGTCATATTATGTAATGTTATGTTAGGTTAACTAAAAAAATAATTGTGGTACGGTTTGTATAAATAAATCACTAGCTATACGAAGCTGTTAACGCTACTATACGTTTAAATATTACAAATGATTTAGGTAATCATCAAGGTTCTATATGGCTTGAGTGAACTATAAAAATGCGCTGTTTCAGTCGCACTTACTTGCTGTACGTACTGCGAGCGATTAAGACAGTGCATTTTTGCAGTTCCCTCGAGACAACTAGAAACTTAATTTCTTTATAGAAAAAGTGATTTTCGGGCACTTACTTTGTCATCGAAGAAGCCTTGATCATCAGTTCTCTGCTGACCGAGCAGTCTGTCAGTCTCGAGATCCGTGTCCGCTTCATCTGAAATACAAAGACGATGTAAGCTAATATGTGCGAAGTTCAAACTATCGAAGGCAGTTTCTTACAAAAGCGCACGCCGAATCCCGCAAATCTATTACGTGCTTATAATATATTTATAGAAAAATATTGTATGTTACGAGAGTCTAAAATACGAATAATATTTCTAACTTATATATATTAATAACTATTATTCATTTTGAATGGCAACATAATTTAAAAGGTTCAGGGCCTAGGATTCGGAACTATTCAGAACTTTTTGACGGGTAAAACTATAAAATTGTACGGAAATAAATGAAATAAACAGGTAACAACTATCAATCATTGTGGAACCTTCCTTACCTTCATCTCCACTCGCTGGTTTAATTTCTACAGATTCCGTGCTCTGCGCAGACGACGGCCTTTTCCTGTACAGAAAGCGATACATTAATTATTTAATTCGGTAAAATTAATTACTAATTTCTTATCATTGATCTGCTGTAGCTACATTATGATGTGGCCAATGGACAGTGAAATATGCACGAAATTCTTGCGAATTTTATTAAGTGACCAAAAATACGATATGGCCATTACAGTGTCTTGCTGTTCTTTTTTATTAATGTTTTACTTTTTTTTAATATTAATAAAATACTGAAGTGAATACGATACATACCGTGGCGGATAAACATCATCATGATGCGCGTGGTGGTGATGCGGGGTGAGGGCGACGTGCGGGGCGGGGGCGGCGGCGGGAGCGGCCGGCGCGGGGGACGCGGGGCGGTGCGGCGCCGGCGCTGGAGGGGGCGGCGCCGACTCCCCGCAAGCTGGAACAAAATTATGCTTGAAATCTTCATTCATAAAACACACTTTTGTATAAAAATTAAGTAATCCCTATGCTTGTTTTTTACTATTTTGACAGAAATTCAGGCGGATAATACATTTTATTTTCCTAGAAATTGTAGCCGGAGTACCCAGACAAAACGTCTAGCAAAAGGTAAACGAAATGCACTCGCCTAGATTTCCATCGACGTAGAATCACAGTCATGGAACACGAAAGTTTGATTATTAATTGTATTTTAAAAATTAAAATATTGCTAAAAGTTGTGAAATTTTTTTTTGCATTGATGCATTATTTTTATAGTACTAAATAAACATTTTCAGTACATTACACGATAACAAAACAATTAAAAAACGAATGCTAAAATACCTGCGTTTCGCCTTACATTTCTTTCTTGAGCTACTCTCACGAACAATAAATACATGTCTTTTGCATAGCAATAACTTACAAAATAATAATTATCAAAAAAAGACATTATGTATCAACACATTGAATGAGTGTAAGAAAGTGAGTTATCATTTTACGTTTAATCATTATCATAATACCGTATCAGAACCAAGTAATATGTGTCACAGGATATGAGCAAAATATCCAATACACTTATTAACAGTTATTGGGTATCAATCAGAAATTACTTTATCATAAGTTTTCCCTAATACGGAGAATACGGATACTTGAAAAAGATATAAGACCGGCAGGATTTGAACCTGAGAACTTACTGCACACCGGGCAGCCTGTTGTATCCTACTTAAGATAGGAACAAATGGATGAACGTGACGTCACGAAATGACGTATCATACAGTTGATAAATTTAGGGTTCTGGTAAGAGGCAACCGTAGCTGGATGGCTAAAGCGGCTGCCCAGTGTGCAGTAAGGTCGCAGGTTCAAATCCTGCTAGGCCCATATCTTTTTCAACTGTTTCTTAGTATAATTTGCTAATCAAGGCTAAATGCTATAAAAATAATCAATTAGAAATTAAAATACGGATAGTTTACCAGTATTAACTAATAAATATAATATGTAAAATAAGCAGCGATAGCCGAGTGGAAGACCGTAGGACTGCGATGTCAAAGGTCTCGGGTTCGAACCCACGGCATACACGTCTGTCAATAAATCATTAATATTCGTCTTTTCGAAGTTATGTGTGTATTTATCATGTACATTATCGCTCGCTAAAGGTGAAGAAAAAAAGCGCTCAGGGGTGTGTGAAGTCTACCAATCCGTACTTGGTCAGCGTGGTGGACTATGGCCTGACCCTTTTCTCATCATGAGAAGAGCCCGAGCCCAGCAAGGGGACATGTATTAGATAGATAGATAGATAATACTTTATTTGTACATAATTTCACATGAAAAACTTAAGAGATAACAAAAAGAAATATAACAGAAAAAAATATGCACAAAGGGCGGCCTTACCGCTTAAAGCGATTTCTTCCAGGCAACCTTAGATACAGGGCTGCTATAAGCTTTTGCCCGCGACTTCGGCTGTGTAGAATTCGATATATTAAGTAGTAGCTTTTACCCGCGTTAAACCTTACTGCCCCGGTTCCATAGAATTAAGCGTAATGTTAAATGTCAAAAAACTTGAATGGATAGTTAGACTATAAAACACAAAAATAATTATTTAACTCCGATCAGTAGTTTCTGAGATTAGCGGTAACAAACAAACAAATTAACTTTCTCTCGCGGTTTCGTCTACGTGGTAGGTACCATCAATAAAAAGTAGCCAATGTTAGGCGCCTTATCAAAATCGGTAAAGCCGTTTGGAAGACTAGCCTATACAAAGAGACGGAGTGACAAAAAATTTAAAGACTGTATTTTATGCATAGGTATCATGCAAATAACTATATCAACTTGAAAAAACATTGTTATTTTTACATTAAAACAGATACAATTTTATTTATTTGTATTGATGTAATATTATTGCCTACTTTTTACTGGCCAATTCTACGCGGGCGGCAGCTCGTTAATTATATTACTTTGGCCTTTTCTGTTCTTACCTAGCGGATCCAAGGAATGTAGATCTGCATCGGATAGCACGTGCGGTTCCGTGCTGGTGCCATTCTCCACTATCTCCTTTATCACTACTGAGCTATGCACCTGCAAAACAAGCATTTTATTAAATAAAATACAGGTAATTAAAAACACAAGATGGGCGGATGACTTAAAACTAACGGCAGGACATCACTGGAGAAGGGTAGCATGTGATCGGCCCCAATGGAAAAAGTTAGAGGAGGCCTATGCCAAGAGGCAAACTGATCTTCGGGACATACTATAATAAAACTGTACAAATATTAATACTCAAATTAGATGTTAAAGATCAGAATAAAGGGCTAATTATTATTATTATTATTATTAATTAAAAACAACACTTCATGTGTTTGTATGCTGACTCAGTTGTATTCTTATTCTGTGACTCAGTGCCTGTTTCAATTTGCCTTTTATGAATTAATGGCGGGGGAAATATTAATGATTGAATAGGGCCGACGGGAGCCCGCAAAGGCTCCGCTGGCTGTCGCCACCCTGACTGAAAGGGCAGTCCGACCCTGGCTGTGTATTTCTTAGTTTTTTTAAGTAAAACTGAATTGGGTTGTATAACTTCTATAATAGTGTCAATCATACTAAGAAACAGTTGGAAAATTATGGATCCTGCGACCTTCTGCACATCGGGCAGTCGCTTTACCCAACTAGCTACGGTCGCCTCCAGCCAGGACCCTAAATTTCTCAACTGTATGTAAAGGCATTTCGTGAAGTCATGTTCATCCATTTGTTCCTATCTTTAGTAGGATACATAATTTTCATCTGTTTCCTAGTATAATTTACCAAGCATAGCTAAACGCTATAAAATTATTAAAGTATATATAGTATTGTTTTTGTATGTATTTTTATGTATCAGATTATTGTCCAATGTTATTTTTACTTTTTTTCTATGTGTGACATTTGGTTTAAAATTGTTATGTTGTAGGTACCTATGTATAAGTTAAATAAATAAATAAAAATGTACCTGTATCATTTGGTTATTGTTGTCCGTGTCGGACGCGTGTCCGGACGACAGCCCGTCTTCCACGATGGGTAAGTGCGTCACCACCACGCGATTCGTGTCCATTTGAACTAAAACAATACCAATATTTGTATAAAAAGGTCAAGATTTGAAAACTGAACATCGTCGTTGTCAAACCAAAATATGTAGTTGAACTAATTTTTTCTGTTGCTTAACTTTACTTTTTTAAGAAATAATTTAAAATCTTCCAAAAGGTCGTTGTCGTATTAAAAGACTTATTCATCTATTTATATATTTACACATAGGCGGAAGTGAATGGGTCTTGAGATATTTTAGCTTTTTTTTTTAAACATACCTAGTTATGTTGTAATTTAAAAACTAAAAATATATATATTATTTAATTTCATTTTCTGCATAATGTAATTAATAACGTTCTAATTAATATATCTACATCATTAGATAAATTTATCAGTCAATGCATCGATCAAGCCGTTAATTTGCTAAAACTGGTATAACAGAACTCAACTAACTTATTATCCTAATAAAAAAAAATGTTTAATAGCCAAAATCTGCTAATTTATTGCCTCTAAGGCGAAACAAAGTCGACGGATCAGCTAGTAATATATATTTTTATTCAGCTCATTCTCCATATCTAATATCCGCGAGACATAACTGGCCATGTCACTACAATTCATAGCCTCTGCTCCAGCTCTCAGCAAAGCAGAGCCGTTCTACATAATCCCAGACCCGAAATTTAGCCTCTCGTAGTCCACTGCGCGCCTTCCGTACCCAGTCCCCCAGCGACCTTCTTCAGACCTATGGCTATAGGAGCTACAAGTCCCTCCAGCTCGCATACCTTTCATCTCACTGAGCTCGTTCTCCATGAGGATGAGCGACAGGTCGCTGGCCGTGTCGCTGGAGTCGGTGGACAGCGCGAAGGGCGCCTCGGGCCGCGCGCCGGGCGACGCCGAGCCGCTCCACGCCGCGCCCACGCGCAGCGCCCGCGGGTCCGCGCCCAGCGGCGCCGGGCCTGGCGGCGCTGGGCGCACCTGCAATCATATAATGTTACAAATAGAACCGACTTCAATTACAAAAAATGGACTAAAAATGAATAAATACTTGAGTTCAGTTTAAGTAACATTCAATCAAGATAAATTAAAGATAAATTTGGATTTTTTACATTAGATAGAACGCCAGAAGCAATTACACTATCCAATGATCCCAATGACAAGGCCAAATACACACATTCACTCACTCAAGCACACCCATCTCAATGTCTCGCCTCATCTGTGTATAACTTGAAATAATACAGTAAACGGTCTTAAGGTGCCTTAATTTATAGAATAATGCCCGTACTCCTAATCGTTGAGGAGTTGTACCTACCAGCATCAGCTCAGCAACATGAAATGATGACTACTAGCTGCAAATATCCGAGTAGCTTTAGGTAATATACGAAAAACAATAGTGAAGGAAAACATCGTGAGGAAACCTACATGCTTGAGAGTGCCTAAAAAGTGCTCGAAGGTGTGTGAAGTCCACCAATCCGCACTTGACCAGCGTGGTGGACTATGGCCTCATCTCTTCTCATCATAAGAAGAGGCCCTAGCCCAGCAGTAGGACATGTATTAAATACAGGGCTGCTATTATATAATATGGAAGACGTTAAATTTAAGTGTTGCCCTCAATTTCTTTAGGATTCCATCATCAGATCGTGACCTGATGAAAATGTAATAACTTAGCAAGTATACTATTTCAGACAAAAAAAAATAGTTCTTAAATCGGTCCAGCCATCTTTTAGTTAACGGCGAACAAACCGATAAAAAAAAACAAATACAATCGAATTCACAACCTCCTCATTTTTTTAAATCGGACAAAAAGGATTGCATTACTATATTCAATTTGGTTTTCACCAGTACAGTAATAATATAATAATAATAATAATAGCTTTATTTCAAGTAACAAGACTCATATGTGTTAGTAACAATATTCCTTATACCTATATTAGTATTCTTATTCTAACTACTTAGACCTAAGTCACACGTCTATCACCGAGGTGGACAACTTGCAGCAACGATTCACATGCAAACAATCAAGTCTACTCGCTATACAGCTCAGGATAAGGTTGGGACTGGCCCGCACCCTGCGCACCAGAGAGGCGCATCGTTTTCTCATTGTTGTGTATAAACAGTCTACCCGAGCTTCAGCAAACATCCCTGATGCACTGCAGAAGCGGGGCAATCCCATCAATATCCTGAACGCATTATTATATTGAACACGAAAGGCGCTGTACGATTTCCGCGTATAATCGGCCCACAGACTGCACGTGTAAAAAGAAGTGCAGTATGCACGAAACACGGTTTTTTTAACATCACGTGAGCAACGCGTAAATCTGCGAGCTAACATATTAGCCCTAACCGACAGCGCCCTTCGCTCTCGCTCAATATCGTCATCATCCTTCATGCCAGCGGTCAAGACATGCCCTAGGTATTTAAACTTGTATACTCGCTTTAGCGGCGCTCCATTGAGATTTACAGGTGGTATAGTTTCTGGAGTACTTCGACCGCTGGCCTCAAAGACCAACTCAGTGACTGTATCATTATTTTTTGGCATGTAACTTGTAGTATTATTTAACATAATTTTCCAAAAAAACCCAACTTCAATTACAATAAATTTAGAGTTATATGGTTTTCTCATGGGTGCCATTGTCAACACTGGACCAAATGAAAAAAAAAATGCAGACGAATTAAGAAACTTCTCCTTTTTAAAGTAGGTTCAAAATAAAAAATCAGTATGACTAGTGTGAAAACGGCTAACGGTACGCCAACCTTTCCGTACTTTATCGACGCGATTAAAAATACCTATTAGACAGGTTCAAGGATTTTTCATTTCATTTCATTACCCCATCAGATTTTGGCCGCATTGTTCATTTTTCAAAAATTAGACAACGGGTCTAAATTTGTCTATTTGTCTATATTTACCTTTATAATAAGAACACGGTTTAGACTTGTTGTCTATTTTTTTTAAATGTTCTCTATTCGCGAAGGTTTGAAAACACGCATTGTTCATAATAATTAGTATAATTTTAGTAGCGTGTTTACAAACCTGTAGTCCTAAAAAGTTGGTATGATTATGCGGCGTGTGCGGCGAATCCAGCGTATCAGTGGCGAGAGGCCAGTCCGTCTCACTGCCGCCCTCCAAACCGTTTTCTGACGGACACTCCGCCGTCTGCCGTCTGAGCTCATAGTCTAACTCCTGTAATATAGACTGAACAGTTATAATGTAGTATAACTGTTGAGAGATCACAGAATTGACATA
Source organism: Hypena proboscidalis (assembly GCA_905147285.1). NCBI lineage: Eukaryota > Metazoa > Arthropoda > Insecta > Lepidoptera > Erebidae > Hypena > Hypena proboscidalis. Next base: position 2,782,204 of record LR990127.1, read on the forward strand.
GCAAATCAGGCGAAATATGGGTGGTGAAGCAAGCGAATTAGAGCGGAAGCTGAGTGAGTTTGTTAAATATTGTACTATAGAATTGACAAGAAGAAGATAGATTTAAAAGGTAAAAGCCTTGTGACATGATTATGATTATTGTAGAAAAATATCCACAAGTTCTGTATATAATATTTTAAAGTAAATACTATCTACTATAAAAACTAACAGTAGAAGGAAATTTAGCATTATTAAAAAAAAAATTGATATTTTTAAATGTTGTAACATTGCACGTTATAGTAGGTAGTGCTGTCGTATAAGACAGTACGGTGTTCAGTACAGTTTCAACAAATTATTATTTGTTTCACTAAAAATACATGTTTTTATTTACAAAATAACTGCAAACTAGCAACGCGTATTGCAATGGTCATATATTTACCTGGAAGTTGACGATTTCATCGCTGGTGTTTAGCTGCGGCTGTCCCGCCTGCGTCGCGGGGCATCGGAAGAACTCTTCCAACACCTTCCTTGTCTCTGAGAACTCGTAGAGGTAGTCGAACGCCGCCGAGCTTGAGGGAGGAGTCACGTCTCGACTTTCTGTTACTACCCTCTAGAAAGTAAAAAATGGCATTTTATTGAAGGTGGGTTGGGAGCCGCTGTCGTTATTTTTGATGGCTGCATGGTGATGACATAACCTAAAATCAGACCTATATTACCCAGAAGGGTGTGGCAGAGGTGTACAACACCCACATTTGATCTGTTATGTTTAAGTCCCATGGGATAGGGGGTGAGCCTATCGCCATCCACCGGGCAATTCCAACTCCGTGCTGCTATTGTTAAGTTCACAAACAACACTTTGCTCGACTCGGGAATCGAACCCAAGACCACGCTAGCCACTAGACCATCGAGGCAGTTAGATAGAAATTATAATGTTCAAACAAGGACTGTAATGGATTTGATGTTTGCTTGTTGGAGATTAGGTTGATTTTTCATATAATATTAAAGTTGAAAAATTAAGAATCCAGGAGGATTCTAACCTGCACCCCCTGGGTAAACGTCACAAATGCTTTGCCAATTCAGCCATGGATTCATATGCTGCTAGACTCTAAATTTCTCAAATGCATAATAAAGCTATAATTTGCTTTAAAATATTACAAGATTAGGTTGAGTTATTAGATATAGTTAAAAGGTAGTAGTAGTATTCAAACTTTTTTTTAAATGTATAAATGACTAACCTGAGGAAACCCTGGCCTAGGCGACCTGGTCGGCTTCTGCATCCCAACGCCGTACCTCCTCGGGGATCCCTCATACTCAGCTATAGGCAGCTCGCCAATGACCCTCGTGACTCTGCTCTCATCCCCGGACAGCCACACCCCCGACGGACTTGCGTCACTGACTCTGATGTCATCGTGCGAAGGGGACGACACACTCCCATCACTCTCACTTTTATTGTTTAATTCACTATCACCGTTTTTCATATTGTCTAAAGTTCTTTTTACACTCATGTCTATCTCATCGTCGCTGGCTTCAGGTTCCGTCCTCAAACCTAGAGACACAGAATTCAATATCACTGAAAATAAAAGAAAGAAAAAACAAGGGTATGAATACAAACAATGGTACATTGGATAGGACAGGTTGGTGGGAACTTGCGTTATCCATTACAGTCTTGATATTCATTTATTTTATTCGAACACAGTTAAAAACAAGCACAAACCTTTTTTTAAAGTATCAAAATTTTATTGATAAGTTTAAAAAAAACAAAGAGGTTGTAACAGTAAAAAAATAAGTAAGATACTCCTTGAACTACATGACTCAACTAAAATAAAAAAAAAGCGTTCGTATTTTAATTTGAAATTCCGATTTCAAAATGTGCCCTGAAACGTGACAGAATAATTTAATTTAACAAAATGTGGCGATCATTTTATTAAGCATACAAATTTGGATAACAAAAGTTCACACAAAATTATTTGATAAGGTGTTAAACATGGTTAAAAGTAAAAGCTGGCAAAAAGCAAAAGTGAACAATAAAAACATATGAACACAACATGAAATCAACGCGTGAACATTAAACTCTTAGAAGTAATGGTGAGACACAGCTATTTATATTAGAAAAGCAATTTATACACTTTACATTAGCGATATTATATTTCAATAGTTTTACATCTAACCTAGAGTACAACAGTATTTATAAATGCAAATATTCTAAATGAGAATTGGTTGATTTTGTTTAATTTGTTGGTTCTATTATAATTTACAGATTTTAGTTTATGCAGCAGTGGAAATATTTCTAGAATTTTAATATATTATGTTTTAAGTAATATTTCAGTGTTCTGACTGAGAATTCACTGAAACATAAAGCTTTTAAATGAGTAATATATATGTCGAATAAAAGTGAGATTTCTGTCCTAAACATAGAATCAGATATTGATAATATTTGAAATCAAACAACTAGGCGGAAGTGAAGTTGGCTGCAGATGGCTGTGCTGCACTTTATCGACTAATCGACGGGCACCGCACTCGAGCGTTGCCAATCGGAGCAAGCGCCTGACTCGTAACATTTGATTTGCAGCCAACTTCACTGCCACCGAGATGATTGAGTTTAACTTTTGAATGATTATAATTTTATGATTATGTAATTCTCAGAGCAGGTAATTTAATAATAATATTAATAATTTCTAGACAATTTAAGCTCAACAGTTTTTTTTTAATTAGTCATCTCTTGACTTTTAGAGCTTATATTTGAAACTAAAATGAATAAATAAAAATCACCTTTCCAATCATCATTGTCATCAAAGACGACCACTTCACCATCAGCCACCACGGCTATAGGACTACTCTTGGTGCTGACGTCAGTGGTCTTATGGGGGTCCAGTATGGGAGAGCTGTTCTTGGGAATGCCCATGGTGTTCTCCAGTACGGGGTCGCGGTCGCCGTTCGTGTATGACGGCGATGTGTGCCGCGATATCATTTTTTTAGGCTCATTGTTTATTCTGTGTAGGGATATCTGAAAATAAGAATAAAATAATTAAATAAATATCTCACAACTTACACACAACGCCATCTAGTCCCAAACTAAGCAGAGCTTTTAGTATGGGTACTAGAATTACTGATACTAATACATATTATTATACAATTTTCTTTTGTAAATACATACTTATAGACTTAGAAACTATAAATAGAAAATTCCAGACTAACACAAACCTTCTAGGTTAAACTTCAAGTCATTAACTACATAGCAATGTAAAATGGACATATTAGGCATCTACGGTTAATTTCTTATACCGAATCTAAGTGTTTTCTAGACTAGGTTTATAAAATGTGAGTTTCAAATTTTATACTCGTCCAAAATACGGCTACAAAGATCATGAGACAAGCAAGTTATTGGTAACAAAGGTCGAACTAGTTTATTTATTTATTATACAATGATTATTATATTGCTCACAGTTTTAAACCAAACTCAACATAATAACAAATCATGAAAAAAAGAACATTATAAATTAAATAAAGTAAGAATTAAAAATTAAACTTTCTAAAATTAAATTAAATGAAATAAAGTGTCACGTTGCAAATGACTGAATTAATAAGTCATTATAAACACCATCGTATTTCTTTAGACTGGTAACGCCATCTAAAGTTTCGTTAGTCCAGTTACATCGATTGACCTAATGGTTCGATGTCACGTAGTAGTTCTAACATATGACAACAGATGTCGCTAGGCGCTCGTTTCGCTTTTATTCAAGATTTAAATATTTAGCGATTATAAATTTAAATTAGTTATAATTTTAATAGTCACATTTATTGTGAGTATTTGAGATTTTCTTTCAGTCTCAATATTTGTTCCAAATTCGAAAACCAAATGATAGAATCGATTGTTCTGGAATCATATCGTTTTGTCTATGGTATTGCGCTGTCAAAGACAAGAGAGGTGACGTAGGCTTTTCTGAGAAAAATGGTGTCCAGTAAAGATGTCCTTTTAATATTCTCGTAAAAAGAATATTGTGTAGGCCTCTGAGTATGATGATGAATATATTATCATAACTCTTATGAGGTTATAATATGTACACAATTGGTAAGTCTTTTCGTCTACCATTCGGTGACGATACCATTATTGACATCTTTTTGTATTTCGTTTCTTTTCAACATAGTGTCGAATTTGTTTCAGCCAGAAGATATTATATGCTTATCTAATGTGATTTAAGACTAAAATCGTCAGGGTGGATTGGGAATGTCACTCGATTAACCAGGATTCCTGTGGTGAGTAAATTAGTGATTGACACGTGGCGCCTAGCCTTTGCCCTCGGAAATGTTGAATAAAATCATTCATATTGTTCTTTTTCTGTTTGTTACAGATTTGGGTTGATAGTTATCATGATTGATAGTTATCATGATTGATAGTTATTATATTTTATAATATGATTTAAAGTTTATACTTTAAACGATTTCGTCTACGTTTATGTTAATAGTGCAGATTTCGTATCTCACTTCTACCGATTATGACTGAGGTGTATAGAACCGGTCGACCACGTGCCTAACCTCGTGTCCGTCGCGGGTCGCTGAGCCACGTGAGAAACTAACCTCGCTCTAGAGTTGGGTCCGGAGAGTCTTCATTCCATGTGAAGTTTGTAGAACTCAACATTGATGACCTGCCCTTAGAGTAAGGTCCGGCTTCAGGTATTTGTCATTATTCAGTATAACATACGGACGAGCACTCGATCTATCCATATTAGAATCATAGTAACTAAGGATAATGTAATTTTTCACTTTAAATAGAACCGTTCACAACCGCTCTGGGAAAAACATTGTTAGTCTCTTGCTCTCCCAACAGAGGGGTCTGTTGTTAATTATTTTATTTCTGAGTCCCGGATACATAACTTAATTTATGTAATTTTAAATACTGGTGGAAGGGAAATTAAATATAATATAATATATGATATCCTGTCATGTTTTATTTTTTTTGTTACACCAACCAAAAGTGTTTCAATGGCGCCCATACTAAATTTTATTTAAAGAAAATTAGGGGATCAGTGCTCGCTCTGTGTACTAGGGTAATTTAAGCTCGCTTTATTATACCTAGTATATAATAATATCTTCTGGTAATTGTGTTATTTTGTATTTTTTTTTGTGTGTATTTTGTGTACAAAATTTTAATTTTCATTGTATTCTAGCTCGCTAGATACATATATGTTGTGTAAACACCTATGATAATGCTTGCATTATATTTTTAATGATTATTGTGTATTGGTAGTACCTACTAGCTTAGGCCAGGTACTTGTTGTAATAGGTTCATAGTAAAACTTATGTTTTTGGTCAAACAGTATTTCATCTCCGCAGTGAGTGAAACTGATTAATTGCTAAAGTCATAGTTTGGTTACCTACAACTTTATAGTTATTTTGTTATGCTAGCATACATTTAACTGGTTGTCCATGCACATAGCAAGCCTATAGCTTAGGCTGGTTTGTTGATAGACATTAAAAATATAGGGTTGTTTTTTATTGTACATTAAAGTTTAAGGTTAGAAGAAATTCTGTTGTATAAACCTTTTTAGATACACGCATATTGTTATTTAGATTGTTAGCCTGGTACTCTAACAAAAATTTAACAAGAATTTAAGGAATTGTTGTGTTAGTACACAAAAATTTTTTTTTTTTGAAAACTCATTAAGAAAGTGAGGTTAAGTTTTGTTGTTTGGTGCATAATAACAATCACACTTCTCTTTCCATATCTTTGATCTAATAGATAACTGTTCAATAAACATTTATAGTAAATATTGTAAAGGTCAACAAACTTTTGATATTAAGTTGGGTGATTTCTCAAAAATTAGAAATTTGGGGTCATTCTAAAAAAAATTTTTTTTTTTGTTTTTGTTGGAAGAGTTATTGTAAGTGTGATTGTTTATTACCTTTTGGTGTTGTGTGCATAGACTATCTCAGGTATTATTTAGGTAATATCACAGGTATACAAGACATAGTAATTAAAATTAAGTTTTGTAAAGATCAATTGCTCGGACGGTTTTTTTTTTATTTTAAATTTTTCTTAATTTCAACAACATGGATTTAGATACGGTTTATTTTCATACTCTTCTTAGAGATGAGCTGATATATGAGGTAAATATTAGGGCTGAAGTTCCTGAGAGTACGGTACCTAAACTGAAGAAGCAGTTAAAGCATTTGTGCTTAGGTTTTAGTCCTGCTGACTTCGTCGACGATGAGTTGGACCTTGAGGCAGAGCTGTTAGCGGTGAAGGAGAAGATCTCAGAGCTGAAGACAAAGCTTGATTTGGTTGAGAAGACTCGTGTGCCTGATACTTTGTCTAGGTTGCTTAAGTTAGATGCAGTAGATAAACCTAATGAAATAGCACCGGAAGATGATACGTGGTATAATAGGATAGTTGAGGGTTGTAAATCGCATTCGGCGAATTTTCCAAATTTTAAGGTCGAAAATGATATACTCTACAGATATTGTAAAGGCAAATACTCGTTGATTCAGGAATTTGACTGGAAGGTAGTTGTCCCGAAGTCAAAGCGTACCCAGATTATCTCGGATAATCATGAACCTCCAACTGCAGGTCACCTAGGTGTCTTCAAGACGCATAGAAGGTTGGCTTTAAGATATTTTTGGCCGGGAATGTATCGTGACGTTGTTACTTTTGTTAAAGAGTGTAACGTATGTTCAGCGTATAAACATAAAACTACTTTAACACCAGGGCAAATGGGTCAACCAAAACAGTGTTATAGACCGTTTCAAGTTTTATCAGTAGATTTAGTAGGACCTTTACCTAAATCACGTTCGGGTTTTGTGCATTTATTAGTAGTAACTTGTTGTTTCTCAAAGTATACTTTACTATTTCCTTTACGTCGTGCTACAAGTGCAGCGGTAGCGAAATGTTTCGAAAATTATGTTCTTCTCAGCCATGGAATTCCGGAAACCGTAATTACCGATAATGGGGTTCAATTCACGGGATCTGAATTTCGTAGCTTATTAGGCAAATATAACATTCCACGTGTACACTACGGTCCTCGGTACACACCGCAAATAAACACTGTAGAGAGGTATAATAAAACTGTTATGACAGCAGTAGCAGCGTACGTTAAAGAAGATCATAGATCTTGGGATCAGAATTTGTTCAAAATTCAATTTGCAATAAACAGTGCAGTGAACGAAACTACTGGATTTTCTCCATTTTTTCTTGTCCACGGTAGGGAACCGATTATTAATGGCAATTTTTATAAAGACTCCAAAGAGTTGGACTATGATATAGCCATACCTAGAGAGGAATATGCGGGAGACTTTGGGATATTGAAGGACGTGTTTGCCAAAGTTCGCGAGAAAATTGTAAAATCTCACGAGGCAAATGCCAAACATTATAATTTGCGTAGGCGTAAAGTTACCTTACGAGAAGGTCAGGAAGTTTGGCGTAAAACTTATATCCAAAGCGACGCGGATAAGTTTAGGACTTCAAAGTTAGCACCTAAATATCAGAAATGCATAGTAAAGAAGGTGCGTTCTCCTTTAGTGTATGAGCTCATAGGGTTAAATGGGAAAGACCTTGGGACGTGGCACATTAAGGATATTAAAATATAATCCTGTGCCCGAATTTCTGTTGTCTTCATTTTGTTTTTAACCATGTCTTTGCCAGGTTCGCTACCGTAGCCCGTTTAAAACGTGTTGTGTGAACGCTTGTTCGTCACCAACGATGGCAAGGTAATTTTATACTCGTTTAACGAGTTATTCTTTTGCCGTAGTCCACTTTTGTGTGTTGTGTGTGTGGCTAGCCACCACCAACGATGACGAGGTACACTGTATTTTCATTTCGTGTATTTTCTCGTGTTTTTTATTGTGGATTTAACTGTGTATTATTTTTATGCATGTTAGTTTTAAGTTCATGCTTGAACTTGTTTTCTTTTGTTCTTCTAGGAGACAAATTGTTTAGTTGTGTTACAATATTTTTATATTGTTCCGCTTAGGCGAGACACTAACGTTGTTGTGTTGTTCCTTTAATTAGGACTCACATATACATTTTTTTTTTGCTTTAGCAGTGTTAACAATGCTCGCATTGTTTCTATTAATATTTATTAATAGACACATTCTGCTAATAGGAGCGGTTTGTGACTCCTTTATCAATAAGCCTTCACAGTTTGTTAACATCTCGCTTGTGCTAGCACAGTGGTTGTTTTGTGTGCGATTTGGATGAGACCGTTTAAGGCCTTCCATTTTGTTTTTACGCGGGTTCGAAATATAACCTTGCGCTTTATGCAATATCTGATTTCATGGCTATTGTAGTCTGTCAGTATTGTTTTGTTTAGTTGTCTTCTGTGGATTCAGAGACGCTTAGTATTCTATAACATTGTTAAATATGTTCACCTGAGGGGTAACTTTAGGGTGAAGTAGGATAATGTTGTAATTTAAGTTGATTGTTTCTAATTTAGTTCAACGTTTTTTTTTTACCTAGCTAACTCGGTGTTGTTTTAGCTTTTAGCTTAACACCGGGGCGGTGTTTTTCCGAGAGGGGGGGGTATTGTCACGTTGCAAATGACTGAATTAATAAGTCATTATAAACACCATCGTATTTCTTTAGACTGGTAACGCCATCTAAAGTTTCGTTAGTCCAGTTACATCGATTGACCTAATGGTTCGATGTCACGTAGTAGTTCTAACATATGACAACAGATGTCGCTAGGCGCTCGTTTCGCTTTTATTCAAGATTTAAATATTTAGCGATTATAAATTTAAATTAGTTATAATTTTAATAGTCACATTTATTGTGAGTATTTGAGATTTTCTTTCAGTCTCAATATTTGTTCCAAATTCGAAAACCAAATGATAGAATCGATTGTTCTGGAATCATATCGTTTTGTCTATGGTATTGCGCTGTCAAAGACAAGAGAGGTGACGTAGGCTTTTCTGAGAAAAATGGTGTCCAGTAAAGATGTCCTTTTAATATTCTCGTAAAAAGAATATTGTGTAGGCCTCTGAGTATGATGATGAATATATTATCATAACTCTTATGAGGTTATAATATGTACACAATTGGTAAGTCTTTTCGTCTACCATTCGGTGACGATACCATTATTGACATCTTTTTGTATTTCGTTTCTTTTCAACATAGTGTCGAATTTGTTTCAGCCAGAAGATATTATATGCTTATCTAATGTGATTTAAGACTAAAATCGTCAGGGTGGATTGGGAATGTCACTCGATTAACCAGGATTCCTGTGGTGAGTAAATTAGTGATTGACACGTGGCGCCTAGCCTTTGCCCTCGGAAATGTTGAATAAAATCATTCATATTGTTCTTTTTCTGTTTGTTACAGATTTGGGTTGATAGTTATCATGATTGATAGTTATCATGATTGATAGTTATTATATTTTATAATATGATTTAAAGTTTATACTTTAAACGATTTCGTCTACGTTTATGTTAATAGTGCAGATTTCGTATCTCACTTCTACCGATTATGACTGAGGTGTATAGAACCGGTCGACCACGTGCCTAACCTCGTGTCCGTCGCGGGTCGCTGAGCCACGTGAGAAACTAACCTCGCTCTAGAGTTGGGTCCGGAGAGTCTTCATTCCATGTGAAGTTTGTAGAACTCAACATTGATGACCTGCCCTTAGAGTAAGGTCCGGCTTCAGGTATTTGTCATTATTCAGTATAACATACGGACGAGCACTCGATCTATCCATATTAGAATCATAGTAACTAAGGATAATGTAATTTTTCACTTTAAATAGAACCGTTCACAACCGCTCTGGGAAAAACATTGTTAGTCTCTTGCTCTCCCAACAGAGGGGTCTGTTGTTAATTATTTTATTTCTGAGTCCCGGATACATAACTTAATTTATGTAATTTTAAATACTGGTGGAAGGGAAATTAAATATAATATAATATATGATATCCTGTCATGTTTTATTTTTTTTGTTACACCAACCAAAAGTGTTTCAAAAGTAGTTTTTATATCAATTCTTTTCTATAAATATCTATTCATTGTTGATGATACATTTCCTAGATGGTCTGAACGAGGGCTATCGCGTATGAATTCGATGCTAGGGGTGCTTGTGTATCGTGAGGTCTTCGAAATGTCAAATGTCATTATTTGTAGCTTAGCTATGCGGTCAATGAGTTTATAAGTGTCTATAGAGGCACAGTTCCTTAGGGCGTTCTGCAGACAAACTTTTTACGAGCGACAGAGAACACACTTGTGCATGAGGCGCTTATGAGAGTAAGAGAGACGGACATATTAATGTCCCACATGAAATTGGAATAAAAAATCTGTTCTTCATTATAATTTTGTTCCAAATGTTTGTCTTGAAAACGCACTAAAGAACTGTGCCTCTATAGAACGTGTAAAATCAATGGTTGGGATATATCAATGTCTGTTAACGACAAACCTTACTCTACAGTGGAGCCACCTGGTGAGACAAAAAACGATAGCTCTCATTGGTCCGGCTTTGGTAGATAATATATGTTGCTGATGTTTCTCATTACCTCATTAACAAGATTGTCAGCTGCATAATCTACCGTGTCCTTGGTGAGCGAACGCACTTTATTTCTAAGGTTGTGCTTGTGCGTATTGTTGTGTCTGAGCTTGCGGACCGCCTTTGCTCGGCTCTGCGAGTACAGCTCCCGACCGCCTGCTATTTCTATGATCCTGCAATTAGAACAAGCAAATATTAAATGACAAAGCTTTTCCTGGCCTTTTCTTTAGTCGTTCCATAATTCGAACTGTCAAACATAGGTACAGCTTAACCAAATAGTCTAGAATCGGAAACTATTTTTTTGCAGAAAATATTGTCAAAATAATGACGTTTCATCGAAACAAAGCTACAAGATCGTTTCAAGATTTAGAAGACTTTTAAATTGGGTTGGGTTGAATCAAGCTGATTAATTGACCACCCATTATTTTCTGCTCGTTTTGGCCAAGCCTTACAGACAATATTGCACGAACAAAAAACACACATAAAACAGCGTTATTTATTTTGTGTGCATAATATAGAAGCTTGTTTGCGTGTATTTTGTGTTACATAAAAGTTATTTTCTTTTCATTATTTATTTATGCGCTGCGCTCGTTCCGGCTCCCCATACAAAGTTTCAGAATAAATTGATCACATAAAACGACGGAGCTACCCCATGAGTATTTTCACTGTAGGTACAAAAACAAATACAAAATGATATAGATAGATTTAACTTTATGAGAATATTTTCTGTTACGATTTGTGGAAGACATAATATAAACATGGAACCTAGAGGTAACTGCTGAAATGTGGGCATTATTCAGCTGCTTACCCCTCACGGATATTGTGCTACATTTCTGATCTACAAATACGTGTTAGGCATTATTTATGTACATTCTTTGAGGATCGTTAAGAGATGATCTGATCCGGTATAAATCTTGTCCCCGCTTCCCTTGAGAAGGGGAGATTCGAAGGGAGCTCAGAGATTAGATGAACAAAGAACGATAAGATATCGGGACAAAAGATACAGTTTCCCTGATCTGTATGAATTACTGCTGCAGCGATAATCATTACACCATTTATTATTCTGATATAAAGGGTTTGGGTGCTATGTAATTGGGACGTTATGATAAAATATCTTGAGGGAATTAGCATATTGGTACAAATTTAGATTGACAGGACCATCAAGTACCACTCCCGATAAGTTGTGGACGAAATTTGACGGTCAATAATTACCTCTCTAAGATATGTACTTAGTCAAGTACTTAGTTAGTATATACAAGTATATACTTGTCTAAGAAATCATCGAGGAATTAAAGCACAATTTAAGTATTAACTCAAGGACTGACTTACTCGTTAGATTCTTAATGGTAGAGATTACTGCAAACCTTTAGCTGCGAGGGTTATAAAACACTAAATAAAGATTTAGTAAAGATTTTGATCTCACCTTGAATCTCTAAGTTTGTAGGTGCCTCCCTTGGAGTTGAGTATGACGAGGCCCTCGCCCCGCTCCTCGTCCGAGGAGTTGTTGACGTTGTTGGTGTCACGGCACTCGCGGCTCTCCAGGCCGGAGCTCAGCCTGCAACGCGACATGGACTGACTTATAGATAGCTTTTATCCTGTGGTTTGCATGCGACGCAATCGTCGATAGGTAAGTATGAATGGTTGGATTGGAAAACAGACTTTGGACGGGCAAGAATACCTAAGTTCCTACGTTGTTATATCTTGTATTTTTTGATAAATGTTTCAAGTGTACAATGTCATGCATTGTAAGAAAGTATAAAATATATTTTAGGCTGTGTTCAAAAGTTATCAAATCTCATGATCGGCTAATCGAGACGTAATCTGCAAGTTCATGCTTTGCGACTTATAGCGCTGATGACGTCTTGAGCCGTATAATAAATTTATCTTAAATATCTTAAATGTACAGACATTGCAAATTTACAATTTTGAATGAAGTAATTGGAATAATAATAACACTTTATTAGACTAACAGCGATACAATTAGTATAACTAAAACAATAATCAAATTAATTCTAAAACTATTGGCTATTTATTATAAATAATTGCTAAGTGGACAATATTGGTACCTAACGGATGTTGTAGCAGTGCTGACAAAGCTGATATTAATCGAGTCAGCAGACTTAACTTGCGCGACTATCGCGAGTGTCCGAATACGGCCGCGCACGAATTGCCGCGAGGCATGAACTTGCAGCTGTTTAGAAAGCTATTGTATCAATACCAGAGTATCATTCATCATTAAACATTCGGAAAGCAAGCAAGATTGTCAATTCAACTTTCCATCAAAGTAATATTGTGAATAAATTGGTTGATGGAGTTTTGTAATGAATAGCTAAACGAAGGTACCGTTACGGCATTCAGTACTTCTGACGGCTTTCTTGAAAAGTGTGAATACTTCTAAAAAGTTAAACATTGGGTTAATTACGATGCAGAAACAGGTTCAAAAAGTTTCGGCTGAAGGGGTGGAGTTTTTAGATTATAATGTTTACATTACATAGCCCGTAATCATGACGAAGGAAGTTTGTTTGTTGTTGAAATAAAAGAAGAAAGGTCTGTAACAAGAAATTATAAACTTATTAATATTTCAAGGGTGTTCATTTGTAGAATGTGTTAATGTTTTTGTGTTTCAATTTCAATTGTACAAATTTAAACAACGGAGAGCGAAAAGCACATAATACACTGATTAAGCGTCATAAAGCTTGCAGTTGGAAGCAAGCGTCAGCGTTATCGCTCGACGTATATTAACATGTTTTCATAGAAAAAAGGTGCATGCGCAAACGTGTCGTGTCGTCACGTCTGTGCGCGCATCTTTAACATACCTACGTCAAGCGATGACGCGGACGATTGCTTCCAATTGCAAGCTTAAAGCTGAATTGAGATCGTTGTACAACAATAGCACATTTGGGATGGTACGGACATCTAGAATTTTGGTGCATAATAGCTTGTTAGGTGTACCTACCTAGTGCATAACGCTTGCTTGTGCAAGTGTTCAAGACATGCGCCCACACACGTGCACACGCGTCGATACTATACCTACGAGAGCAAACGTGGCGAATATTCTAGTCTCAAATCGCTATTATTTGTATGTACCATCATTTATGTCATTCAAAAGCATCACCTCTTTATTTTACTCTCAAGTGAGTACTTTGGATAGGGTAGTCGGAAAGCAAGAGGTGATCAGCAAAGCGGTGGCAAAAGCTTACACTAACAAATTTCCCATGCCATACCTGTCGTGTTGATGCTGCATGTTCTTCGGGCGGCACTTTGGGAAGAGGCGCGTAATCCTCTCGGCCACGTCCGCGGCGGGCGTGGCGTCGCCCGCGACGTCCAACCGAAGCGCCGCAGTGCTCATGGCGCCGCCACCGCGTCGGTCACTCCGCCACCGCCTCTACCGGCAATACAGCCACTACGTTAACTAATAGTTTTGTAAAACTGGTCCATAATATGTGACTCATAACTGATCGAAACTAACTAAACACAGGTCGAAATCATAATTCTGACGGATGAGAAATCAATAATAGCATATTAATGATCAGAACTGCACATGTATGGTTATCAGTAAACATTGAACATTCACACAATATACAATAGTCACGAAAGATCACGTAACTATATTAAATATTATTATTAATAAATTTCTGTTAACGAACTAAATTGATTGATTGATGTAGTGTTGAGTGTTGCTAACGTGCATATTAAATTAAAATCTATGCGTAAAAGCCGTATTTAATTTTGGTTATGTAATTTTCGCTTTAATGATATCTTTATAATTTCTAAATAAAGTATTTGTTCTAAATCAATTTCAATTGTTCAATATTTCTTCAAAACCTATCGAAAAAGGTCTATGTGTACCTTTGATGTAAACCAGTGTAAAACAATTTCACAAAAAAGTTTATCTACATATCCCGTAACCCGACGGGCAATAACATAAACTTACATCGCTGCCAAGTTCGCATTTTCGCGATACCCGCAGATGGGTTAAAAGCCAGAAGCAATGTAACAATAAAAACCGGCCTGTGAAAAATGTTGACACTTGAAACGGGTTCCCAATTTAGCTCGTATCCAGTTAATATTTAACACTACCATTACTAAGCTTACTTATTCAGAGGTTCGGTAGCAGTGTAGCACCGACCAGCGCCCCACGAACCCCTCCGATTGGAGTGCCAATCGCGGTGGAAATATCTAGAATGTTTACAAGTATCCGTTCTAGTTTTAGCCGTTTGAGGGAATTTATGCCCGGTTTACATTATTCCAGTCCAGTGATCTAGCGAGATTCCAGTCCAGTGCTGGACTGGATCTGTTACGTTTACATTATTCCAGTTATTTGAAGTGTGAACACTACAGTGACAATGATTTCAAGAAGAGATCAGTTTCGAAAATGTTTTAAACATGCTCAATCACTCTTGCTACAAGAAGTCCGCAAAAACAACCAACACGTGTGTACTTCGTCAGCACTGGAATGGCACTGGATTGGCCGTCTACATTATTCCAGTTGCACTGGATTGATCGTACTGGACTGAAAAGTAGACCGCGAATCCAGTTACTGGACTGGAATGCTTACTGGATTCAGTTCATTCCAGTGCCAGTTTACATTTTTCCAGTAAGCAATCCAGTACTGGACTGGATCGCTGGACTGGAATAATGTAAACCGGGCATTATTGTAATGTTCCGTAGCTGAGTGGGTATTTTCTTTCTCTAGCTCTAAGCTACAGTAGGTATACAAGTTAATAGTTTCAGAAAAACTAAATGTTCATTGTTTTAGTCAGTAAAAACTGTGATGTGCAATAAAATACGGTAACATAACACCAGTTAATATAAATCTGTCTCCGAAAAACTATCAGCTTTAGTGACAACATTCCTATCAATTTATTATTGAATTTTAGATTATGTTTTTTATATTTTATATTGTAATGTTATAATTTATATTTTAGAATTTTCATTTTGTGAACTCATGTCATTATGTCAGTTTTAAAATTAGATTTATCTGCATGCTATATTTTGCTATATATTCAAAATTTGTATGCTGCAAGGCAGAATGTACGGCGACTTATATTTATGTAAAGACCTGAACTTTACTGCACCTTATACTATTATATTTTATTATTATCAACTTATCCTATTTAGCGCTAATCTCAAGAGTGTTTAAATTTAACGACAAAATATCACGATTATTTAACTTAAACGTATTACAGTAAATTTAATACATCTAGAAACATTCTTTGGTCTCGTGCCAGTGTTTGGTCGCACCCAAGTCAGTCGAGCGTTAGCAGTATGTATGTAAATCAAACGTAGGGGTCTCCAATTTCTTTGAGAATTGTCGTAACGTCTCCAAAGGCTCAGCTGTACTACTTTATTGGTTGTAAATTTAAGACTAGACAATCGAACATGAGCAGGAAAATACGGGCTTTGGAAATAAACGGAAATATTTACGATGGTTGTAGAACGTTGGATGTAGCTATTTGTTTCAAGTGGAGTTTAAGATAGTATTGATCAGGCGGAATACTACAAACATTAGGATGTGACAGTGTATTCAATAATCCAAGTAAACATTCGACCCTCCTCCTGATGTTGCCCATAAGCTATATTTGACATCCCATGGAATGGAATGTACACTCGTTATTACATAATATTAAAGTTATATTTACTTTAGATAATCATATACATGGATTGTGTCATACAAACAAATAATAATACCCAACATTCAAGTACCAAGTAGTACTAAGATACATAGTACGATCGCCACGATTTTTGTCAATATTGACGAAACTGGAGTTATCTCAAGAGGACGCTTCCTTTTTGTTGACTTGTATCTTATAAAAAGCAAACTTGTAACTTGCAAACCGGGCAGCTGACTCGATGTACCCGTTTCATATCGATACGGGGAAAATAGAAACTTTAATAAAATATTCCTTTGAGAACTGAAGCCGTGTTCTGTATTCTTCACGAATGCGAGCCAGTTTCTAGGAGCTTAGGTTTAGATAAATCGAGTGCTTGAATAAGAGATATAACTTCGATTGAATAAAGTATTCTTTGATTCTTTGTTATGTTTCAATGTTCTCATACTATAACTAATCGCTAACAACCATCATATCATCATCAATCAGTCATCAATGATGGATGACTATCATCACAAACTTCCCTTTTTAACTGACTTCAAAATAAAAGGAGGTTTTTTTTAAATATATAATTCCTTAAGACCGCTTACTGTATTCTCTCAAGCTATACATAAAACAAATGAGGTGAAACGTTAAATATTACTTCAGTATTTCATAATTTTAGTCCATATTTTGTAATTGAAGTCAGTTATTTTTTTGTTAAATTATTTCACTATGCAAAAGGCTACAGACATGACAGGAATCCTCAATTTAGCCTTATTGTTGAAAAAAAACTAATTTAAAAACATGAAATATGAAATCGTGTTTAGTTGCTCAATGTTCTTAGCCAAGTCTACATCAATATTTTGGTATAATGTTAATTTACTTAAAGGTTCATGAAACAGCAACCTCATAGTTCTCTAGCAGGCATGCCGCCTGCATTACCTTATTCCGTTTAAGCAGCTGAACCAAAAAGCAACATAAAATGCCGGCGGTGAATGCTAATCGCGTCTAGAACATTTGGTTTATCATCGAGGGGGGAAAGGCTGCTATGGGGGCAATGACGTGTTTCGCATGGCACCGACTGTAACCGTTGCCAAACTACCAGATCGATAGAGCATTAACAGGGAGGCTACGAAAACTGCGGGAAAGGTTGAGTACTGGTACTACTTTAGTTTTAATTGTTTGAGTGAGAGAGTAAAGTACAATATTGGATGTTTAGTGAAGATATATGGAGGTTTTTCAAAAGCAATCTTTTCAAATTTATGTATTGTTATATTCACAATTTGTGATTAGACTGAAAAAAAATATCTTGAATAGATTTGTTTTTATACAGCTTTCCCTAAAACGTCTAAGCTAATAAAATGTTGTAAATTGTCCTTCTATTGTGGAAAAAGAAAGGCGTACCTACAATGGAATCACCACCACTATACGTTTTATTACCGAAACTAAATATAATAGTACGTACATCATCTCGTATATTGACACTATCTTTTACTACCAAAACGCAATAAAAGAAAAATACGTGCAAGTATAAAATCATGAACCATATTCCGTTCGGTAACCTGTAATATTTCAGAGAATGAACCATAACTTTTTTAAATCTCTTCACCTTAGTAGCGTTATATCCACAATAGTTTGGCACAGACGTTGAACTTAACGTTCAAATATAGAACATTTTGTGCAGCCAAGGCTTGCTAGATTATGTTAGTTTATGGAATATATTTGGGCATATGAGCGCATGATCGTAAGGAGGTTTCGCTGTTTTTATGGCCCGTCGGTAAAGGCAGGGTCAAAAGACTACGTTCCTAAGGGTGGGTTTATACTGTAATGTTTTTATTGTGTCGGACGCTACACGAGCTGTCGCGGCAAAGCCTTTTTTGTAGCTCTAACATAATGTAGGGAAATCGGCTTACGTGTCACCCGCAGATGTTTTCGAACGGACGGTTTATATTTTGCCTGAGTGCAAAGGAGTTGTTGGAGTTGCATTTATTTATTTACTGAAACGCTGCCTGAGTTTTAGTGGTGCGGTTACGTTAAAGTTAAAAAGGAAGAGAGAAATGGCATATGTAAGGCTAACATGTTGACAAATGCATACTATATAATACAATATTCTAGTAATGCTCATGTAAAATATTCATCAACATTCAACCAGACGAAAGACCGACAAACTTGTTCTATGTTTAAATAAGAGAAACACACATCAAGGTTTTTTAAAAATAATTTGAACATTGTTATTAACCATTCCACTAATGTCAATAAGTTTCGAAAGTAAACCAAATTGAAACTGCCACAAAATATTAATTACGTCAACAGTCTCTTCAATTATTGACACAATAGCAAAATACACATCCACGTGCCGCTAACAAATTAACTTCATTATAACATGCCCTACGACCTAACCGTAATTCATTAATCCTGGCTAATTAATTACCTAACTGAATACCAAATAAATGAAATGTTTCATGAACTATTCGAGCCAACTATTTTAGCTGGTATTTATCAAATAAATATACAAAGCAATTTACTTTGAAGTGGTTTTATTTTTGTTTAAAGTAATGAAAATATTTTAGAAGAAATCAAAAAGAATTATAGCGGCTCGTGTAAGCAAAAAAAATAATTACAGTCATACCCAGTAGGAAGGTGAACGTAGCGATTTATTATATTATCAAACATCCAGAACTGAAAAGACGGTAACAAAATCGTATCTTCCAATGCAAATGAAATCAAAGGAATTTACATTTAGAGACTGAAAGGGTTATTTAAAAGGGGACCTTTCAATTAAATCGAAATTAAAACTTAGATTGATGTGCAGAAGATATAATTTACCTTAATATCGGGTAATTGGTGAGAGCGGGAGTGGTGAGATTCCCAAGTGACATGCCTTTTGGCGAGGCGTCACTACAGGTCGCCAATTAGCAAGTCTCTCACGGCGACGACTTATATTTAATGAATTTCGCAAATAATGGGACACTCCAGTCCAGGCGGTAATTAAAAGCCCATTTATAGAATAGGCAGGAATAATTTTTGTTTCCGCGTGACAGATGAATGACTCCCTCACGGAGTCATTCATCTGTCACGCGGAAACAAAAATTGAATATAATAGGAGCCGCAATTCAAACCGGGGCGAGGTTCTTTAGAGGAAATCGGCTGTATCCGACATCGCGATCCGAAGTATACTCGCGTGCCATTTTCTCGAGGAAATTAATTTGCTTTAAAATAAGATGAAGAATATTTTCAAGTTACGAGTATCCTCGACCTCAATATTCTGCCATATTTCCGGCAAGTGACGTTAAATTTAGTGTAGACATCCGGGCGGACTTCCAATGTCCCAAGGAAATATCTAAGGATGGGTCAACACGTGTCGGTGTGGACATAACTCAAGACCGCCAACAACACGTGCCCGTGAAAATGTCGCACGATCCCTTTTTTAAACCATTAATACTGAGTTCGTGAGAAAATACGGACCCTTGCAAGTATTTTTTTACAAGCTTTAAGAACACGGAAAAGCGTATCCCTTAATTAAATAATGAAAAATGTTTTACTTCAGAATATATAATTAGTTAATCTGCGGGGCAGAAACGTATTCTTGGCGAAATAAATTATTTCGAGAAGAGTAAACGTAATATAATTTGATATACCTACCGAGAAATATTTCGTAACTGTATTATAACGACACGGCTAAAAATATTATTAAATAGCCCAATAGAAATAAGAAAACCTAGGCCCAGCTGCAGAAACAGTTTGTCTCGTATTTTATTGATGAGAAAGGCGCGCGAGCTCTTTTTAACACGCTTATATTAGCTTCACCTGTATGTTTGTTTGTTTGTTTGTTTGTTTGTTTGTATGTAACCGACTCCTTTGGACTCGATTTTGACCCACTTTAAACGGACAGATTTAATTCAAACTTTCTACACTTGTAAAGAATCAGCGACAATATAATAATTTCATAAATTTATCTCATTATCCTGATTAGGATCGCCAGGATTAAAAAAAAACTAAACTAAAAAGTGAAAAATAAATATAGTTCAAAAAAACTAAAAAAACACGCTTTTAAAGCACATCAAACTAAAAAGTGAAAAATAATTCTTATTATAACCTGAAAATAATAATAAACGAAAAATACTAGTACTATTGTGAAAAAAGCGTGGGTCGCTCGATAGACGAAAAATATGGCACAGAGCGCCCCACGCTTTTTTCACAATAGTACTAGTATTTTTCGTTTATTATTATTTTCAGGTTATAATAAGAATTATTTTTCACTTTTTAGTTTGATGTGCTTTAAAAGCGTGTTTTTTTAGTTTTTTTAAACTATATTTTTTTCACGTTTTCTTTAGGCTTTTGCCTAAATGAGTTTATGTTACGTACGAAATTACAAAGAATATGCCTGCGAGACATTGCTTTTTAGCGATAAGGCCGCCTACTGTACATGCCTTTATGCTTAATAATGTTCTTATTGTATTTATTTTGGTTTTCAACAAAGATTATTCTATCTATTCTATCTACGTATCTAAGAGTGTAGGTATGGTCAAGACAACGGGATGAAACTTTATAGCTATAATTATGTGACTAATATAAAATAACATACATGAGAATCGAATCTTTAATTGTTTCAGCAATAACCGGATTCTGGGTTAGTGCCGATAAGGATTTTCTCAAAAGAAAAGTTCTTCGCACATTGTAAAACCGTTCATGTTCCAAGCAATTCTGATATTTAACTTCATCTTCTAAATCCCTACTTATTTACCCAACAAAACTACACAGTAGTTCGGGGCATCGAAAAACAGTAAATAGAGTATGTGACCCGTAAAACTCGGGACTTAATTTTGTTAACAAAATATCGAGGTCGTGGGCCCGAAGAGGCGACATTTAAAAGTCGTAAAGCAAAGGTCAGCGGATGTGGAAGAGGCAGGTCGACGTGTTCTGTCCTGCTTCTTTTTAGCTAGACTTTAAGCAAAAGATTAACTAGGAAAAGAGTATATTCTTCGAGTGAAAAGAAGTCATGAGTGTTCTGTGAATTTGTGATCTGAATAACAATTGTTTTCAAAATGGTGCACCTATTAAAAGGTGTTTTGTTCAATCGTAGCCCTACTACGAAAATTTCGTAGCATTGGCTACGAAATCCACGTAGAACGAAGATTAATAATGATTACAGAGTACAGACACGACAGATTTTCGTGTTTTCTTATCAATCTAACATTCCATCAAGCCATCCTTACTGCTCGTCATCCTGTAGCTGTAATGGCAGTGCTATCAAAATAGGTTATCTATCATTATATTGTCGTCTCGCATGTCCGAGTCTAAAGATAGATCTCATTTGGGGGCGGCGAAGCTGTCGATGTCTATTAGTGGACGTTTTCCGGACGCTCTGATAAATTTCCACCCCCAACTAATTGCTTAGTAAATTGGTTTTATTTACTATAGCAAAACATCTATATCACGTTTGTCGATATGTAATAATATGCATGTATGTTTGCTTGTAGATATAAAGGGCTATGTTATTTTGGTGAATACGGCGGCAACATAGAAGACTGTTTTAATGCTGTTTTGGGTTATTCAAAGTGGTTTGAATGGTCATTATGCTCAAGGTTTCTATTCAACGCTATATTCTTATCTCTTTTTATTGCAAGCCCTTGTTAGGTGTTAATGTTACTGTTAACGTTGCTGACTCATCAATACATTAATTAGCTCTCTTTGCTTTCTTTCTACCCACCATAAACCTAACAGTCCATAAAAGGCTAATAGTGACGTCATTACCACATAACGTGGCGAATGGCAAACCCACTAGAGCTGTGACCGTGTATGTGCGAAGTACTTGGCTATAAAACGGGTTTCCCGCCACGTCGCTAGTGTTTCCACCCCTGTTTGAAGTTAGGGTGCCTGCTGGGTGTGATACAACAGCGCAGCGGGAATGATATACCTACTTTACGTTTGAGAACTTGTTGCAAGAGGGATGCCCTCTTTTTTGTTCGACAATAAGGTAGAATTTACTGTCCTTCACATACCAAGAACTATTCCAAAAATACAAAATTATTGCAATAATTATAACACTTACATTTTCATAGCATACTTTCTCGAGCACAGTTTGCAAAATAGACGAGTAAATGTAAATATCTTTGAAAATTACAACGTAATTGAAATTATGATTTAATATTTTACGAAGTTGGCTTGTGTTCTAAATGTTTTTAAACGGGCAATAGAACAGTGACATAGAAACTGGTCACTATACCTACCCCCTTACCTAGGTTATCTGTAATACACTATACTTACACAGTTTAATTTAAATTAAACATAGGTAAACATAGCTATACAGGATGTCCCAGTTTAGGACGTTAAGCTGAAATCGGGTAATGGGTAAGTTATGATAGTTATAAAAATATAAAAAACCCAAGTTACCCAGATATTTGAAAAGTAATGAGCATTTAAAAAAAAGAGCAAAATGTCCGTTAAAGTGCGTAAGTTTTCACGATTTATTTAAAATACCCATAATTTTTCAACTGCGAGCTTTTTAATCGTTTTTTAATTACTGTCATAAGTAGAAGTAAGAAGGCTTGACTTCCTAAACTTGTCACTGAATAATAGAAAAAGAAAAACCTTACCGCCTGTAATAAAAGTATTGCTGTAAAGCGACATGGTGCTGATGTACACAGGGTTACACGTCAGGCTATATCCTACCCGTATGATATGGTCTCGCAGGCTTCCTGTGTAATGCGAGACCAGCTTATAAAAGGTATGCGTGATATGTAGCCGTGTGTACAGTGGGCCAACGAGTTAGGTATGCAGGGCAAAAACTTCTAAGTAAAAGACTTACTACACCAGACGTGTATTAGTGAGTTACATATCTAAATAGTAGAGCCACACTTATTAAATATGTAGTTCACACATGCATAACTATTGCAGTCAGTTTTCACTATGGCGTAGAAGTTTTTGCTCTGCATACCTAATTGCTTGGCCCACTGTTCCTGCTGTCGGATTAGTAAATCAAGGTTGACAACCTCGCAATATGTTGGCATCGTCTAATTTTATGAGCGTGCTTCAAACGAGAAAATCATATTTTGTTTGGATAATCAAATTTTATGTACACGTTCAAATTGAGTTTGAAATTTTGATTTTGTTTGAGTTTAATATGTTTTGATCGCAACACGTGTTGCAAGGTTGAAGCGAGAATATTTAAATTAGATTCCGTCAGAAAAACAACCTTATACTTTTGAGCAGAAATGCAATCAAATTCTTGTCGAAATATATTCAGTTTTGTTTTGCATATTACTACGAGCCTAGCATAGGTGTCATAGTGGTTGAACAATAAAAACGAATCAACCCTTTGTAACCCCATGTCATCTATGTAATGGGTTCTTTAGTCAAATCATAAACCTTCTAAACTTCGCATTATCAACTATTCACTAAAAGATCAATTTAAATCTACCATTACATGAAAATATTAAAACCTTAAGAGGAGTTCGTTAATTAAGTCTTTCCCTCGTGCCAAAGAACTCAATAGAGGCATAGGGTCCGCAGAGTGTCTCTACCAGTCCCTAGATATTTACAAAGGTACCAAACCCTCCAAAAACTTTGTTGCGCCGTTTCCCTATGTTAACAGTTTTGACAGAGGAACCCTTGGGAAAATTATAATTTCTCTGGCAACATGAAATGGTAGAATTTTGAGCAAGCGCAGATTTAAAAAAGAAGTGTCTGAAATATTTTAACGAAAAAGTTATATGAGTTTCCAAATTATTTTTTAGGGTGCCGCACCCAAAAGGTAAAAACGGGACCCTATTACTAAGACTACGCTGTCCATCCGTCACCAGGATTTATTTCATGAACCGTGATAGTTAGACAGTTGAAATATTCAGAGATGATGTGTAAATGTTGCCGCTATAACAACAAATACAACACAACAGAGTAAAATTATTATTTGAGGTGTGCTCCTATACAACAAACGTGACTTTTTTGCTTGATATTGATAACGGCAACAGGTAGACACTTGAATTATCACAGAATATTTAGTTATATATTTACTTTAAAAATAAATCTTTGATTTGAAATAACAAATATTTAAGAGGGCTCCCATCCAACAGACACGATTTTTATTGCCATGTTTATGGATAATGATACGGAACCGTTCGTGCACTATCCGACTCAAAATTCGCCGGTTTTTGAATAAATTTCGTTTCTAATGTTCACAAGGGGTAACAAACCCAGTTTTGTTAACTTTTTCTTTTGACAGTACTACGGTAATAAATAGAGCGTGGGTTACAGAGCCCACAGCAAGTAGTAATAAATTGGAACTTTCTTGAATAAGTACGCGATAGAACAGATGTACGCTGTTTTATAGGGACCAATACTATCCTTGGCTTTATATTTTTTTGTATCCCCGATATTATCATGTGTCAATTTTGATATTATAAGAACTCTGCAAAAAAAATTGCAATTGCTTACATTCAACACAGATACAAAAAAAAATGTCACACAAGCAAGTAAGCAAGCAGCCATTTTGGCTGACGCTGGCTCTGCTTCAAATCGATACGTGGACTATGTGTTCTAGAATGACACGTCACAATTTATTAAACCGTAATATCACTTGTACGTCCACATTTCAAATATTCCATCGAACGAATGAAATAGAAGGTAAACCTAACCGTGTAATTATTGTATTTTTCGTATAAAATAACAGGCCGCACGTTCCGCATTAAAATGTACAACGTGATTCAATACGCGTAGGAGTTATAAAGCTGCGAACAGTCAGCTTTCATTATATCTTCACAAACGTGTAGGGAAAATTGGAAGATGGTCTGCTATAGAAATATCTGCCTTCAGTATCAAAATATCTTTGATGGTATTAAACATTTTGTAAAGGCGACAAACCTACGCCACGTTTTCCTAATAGAAAAATACTCATTGAACAACTTGATTCTTTTTGAAATGGCAGAACAGCAAATAAATTATTATGAAGTAAGTTATTTTTAGGCTGAAGTTGAAAAATATATATTTTTCCATTGAGGGCTTTATCAATTGAGTTTTCCGTAGACTTTCGACGGATCTGAAAAGTATTTTTAAAAAAGAATCATCAAAATCAGTTCATAAACGACGAAGCTATCAAACATAAAAAAGCAACATATATACGAATCGAATTGAGAACCTCCTCCTTTTTTTGAAGTCGGTTAAAAATGATGTACGTTTTGACGATGAAATGCCCTCTTTGAACTGTAGGGTATGAGGTGATACATTCTCCTTCTTAAAATTGAAGCCGCCATTGCAGATGATCACCATTCCCAGTTTAAAGCTGTAAGTGATTCATGTTTGATGATGACATCATGTTTCGAAACGCCTTAGTTCAACGTTTTAACCGTTTCGTGACTATAATTTAACGTGTGAATGTTAATGCTTTTCCTCATTAGTGAAGTAAAACGGATTTATAACTGTATGGAGGATTTTTTGTTGGATATTTGGGTCATGATTTGCGGTTTAAACTGGCAGAGTGCGACCTTATAATTAACTTATCAATACTGATATATTGTACGTTGAATGAAAATAGTCTTATATATTAAAAAGATAAATACATACCTTTCTTCATAGTTCTTTCCTTCTTATTCCTGCAACAAACAAAGAACAACATATTAATAATATAATGCTAGGCAAACATTTAAATAAATTATTCGGATTGGCAGCGTTGTTGGCAAGCTGGCGAGCTTTCGCGACGAGACAACTTAACTCGTAAACATATGAACTTGGCAAAATAAACCAGAACGAAGGAGATTTCTTATTAAATGTTTTTTACAAAATAGCTGTCGTTTAATAATGAAATGTTTGCCAAAAGAATGTTAACTCCAAGCCTCATAAATTCGTTAAAAATCTTAGTCTTTTATTTCCTACATATTTTTAGTCAAATTAATTGAATACGAAATATTTTGAGCTTCTTTAATTAAATTTCGTCTATAAATTTGGTATGTTTTATTCCGTATAATGAAAAAAACGGAACTAAAAGACAAGGAACGCGTGCCGCATCCGTACCTCTAGGGAAGAACAGTCTTAAAATTCAATCGCAATTTAATTCTAAGTTAATAAATAATTTATTCTCTAACAATTTAACATAAATACATATAATATGAACTACTTCTCCAAATAATGTTTCCATTTCTGTACAGTTCCTATTTTCTTCAAAATCTGTTGGCATTTGATAACAGTAGGTAGGTACTTTATTGAACTAGTAACGCTTTTAAGGTTCTACAAAATTGCCAATGAAACTACAGATTAAAAAAAAAAATATCTTTAGGCTACTTTCTGTGGTAAATTAGATCCATATTTAATGAAATTTATGTACACCTACCCACTAAAGTTATTAAAATAGCGTTCGCGCACGACATGTTCTTTATAATTTAATACCATGTAAATACGTAGCGAATAAGAAACTTATGCATAATTTATGAATTAAGATGGCCCCATTTTAGTTTTTAGCGTGTTTACCTGTTGTAAAGCAAAATGTGCGCTTTTATTTGACATGCAAATCTTGAAGAGGTTTAGAGAAGACTTAGATATAAAAAAGCTTTCATTATTAAATCCCAGCAGAAAGTACCGCTTACACTTTTATAACAGTTTTGGCTTTTCATACCATTACAAAGACATCGATCAACACTACCGTGAATCGACAGGTTAAATTTATTATAACTAATTATTAAGTTTTTTATATAGCTGTAGATAGGTTTTTTTTTTTTTTTTTTTTAGAATAGAATAGAATCTTTATTTGCAGTAAAATGTGGTAGGTACATTAGATGTTACAAATACGATTAGCGATCAACACATCTTTGTCTAGTAATATTGACATGCAAATAGTAATGTTACAATAATTGTTAAAACCAAGTCGATTATAGCATCAGTCACAGTTTAACAAGTACTCGTAAGTGTTAGTTTTTTAATGACGTGATGTGAAAACGATAATATTGGACAAATTGACAGAAGTATACTATGTATCGTTACAAAAATAAAGACTCTTGCAATGAATGCTTCTTGGAATACAACGATTAACTTTGTCAGTTTGACCTAACTTAAAACACATCGTTCACAAAATATCGTTCATAGTGTGACGTCGCGCCCTCCGCTACCTCAAGATGCGCCCCCCACTGCAGACCCCTGTGGGGTATACAGGGTTATTGGGTAAGTCGACCTAGATCCGTTAAGAGGTGGTAGTTCCCATCATTTCTGACTGATCTGACTATGAAACACCCCACCCTAAACCTAACCGTTTTCGAGATATTGGACTTAGAAGGTTTTTTTAAAAAATATCCCGATTTCTTAACTATAGCCTATTTTTTTTGTATCCTATGCCTTTTATTTTTTTTTAATTCTGATTTTTGTGTGCCAGATAAGTTTGTTTATAATTCTCAACCCAAAAAGTGCAAGTATCTAAACCAATGGGATCGTAGTAGACGATTGATACCGTAAAAAAGTAATTAATTTGAAAAAAAAAAATTGTTTCTTTTAGTAATATTTAAAAAAAAATCTATGGCGTTAGTTCTGCAGATGTTTTAAATAATATCTACGTTCCATTAGCTATCCAACAAGGTATCACAAGCTAGGGTCTTATCACAATTCATAGAAAAAAAATCGATAAAAGGCTCTCAGGTAGCAGTACAAATTTGGGTTCTTTGGTCCTATTGTTCTTCCACGGAGCTGTGGTGCGTGCGAGCGGGACAAACTGACCAGGTGCAAGCGAGATAAAATAATCCCGGCCAATTTGTTGTTATTGTTTCGTTTTAGTCTGCTTCCGTGATTCGTCCGTAGTAGATGCGATATTTAGTGCTCTTCATTTCTTACCCGACTTGGCTTGTATTTCTGGACTGTTTCCTACAAATTGTGACTGTGCTTGTTAACTGGACTTTGAATTGTGCTTCTGAATTGGAACTGTTGAAGATGGCAACCTTCACGAACGAGGAATACGCGGATATTCTACTTTGTTATGGGTACTGCAATGGTGTTTCTGCACGAGCTCGTGACGAATACATTGCACGTTATCCCGGCCGCCGAATACCGGATGTCACTGTCTTTGACGGCGCTTACCGGCGACTCAGAGAGACTGGCTCTGTTTTAAGGCGTCGAGCAGACCTAGGCCGACCACGGATCATTGTTGATGATGAAGATGAAGATAATCAAATAGTTCAACGGTTTAGAGCGGATCCAACTACTTCAACTAATGCTGTTGCCCGAGAACTTGGACTCTCGCAGTGGAAAGTGTGGTTTACGGTGAATACTGCAGGCCTCTACCCCTATCACTACACGCCAGTACATGTTATCGAAGAGGGAGATCCAGTGAGGAGGTTAGACTTTTGTAGATTTATGCTTCATGGAGATTTAGAAGACCCAGCATTTTTAAAACAAATCTTGTGGACAGATAAATCAAAATTTGATAAAGATGGAATTACAAATTACCACAACGCTCATTATTGGGCCCCAAAAGCGCAAAAAAATCCTAACCAGAAGAGGACAAAAGCCGCACAAAGAAGATTTAGTTTAAATGTCCGGATGGGAATCATAGCAAACAAATTAATTGGGCCCTTCTTTCTACCTGATAATTTAAACGGAGAATTTTACGAACATTTTCTAAGAGAAGAGTTACCAAATTTATTAGAGGATTTACCCCTAAATCTGATTAGAAACATGAAGTTCCAACACGACGGTTGCCCTGCACATTACAGAAGAGGGGTCAGGGAATGGCTAGACAACGAGTATCCTAATAGGTGGATCGGAAGAGGTGGACCCATACCGTGGCCAGCAAGAAGTCCTGACCTGACTCCCATGGATTTTTATGTGTACACATGAAGACATTAGTCTACAATGAGAATAATCCAATTGAAACTATTGACATATTAAGACAGAAGATTATTGAGGCTGCTGACGAAATTCGAAGAGACTTAACGACTGTAGTAGTTAAAAGCGGACTAAGACACCGAATGAGAGTGTGTGTGCGAAACAGAGGCGGCCATGTAGAACAAGATTTATAAATTTAAATAAATGTTGTTTAATAATTATTTGTATTGTTTTATTTCGTTTCCTGGCCCAAAAGAGAAGTTTAATCTTAAGTACCATTGTTTTTTTTTACTACCTGGGAGCCTTTTATCGATTTTTTTTCTATGAATTGTGATAAGACCCTAGCTTGTGATACCTTGTTGGATAGCTAATGGAACGTAGATATTATTTAAAATATCTGCAGAACTAACGCCATAGATTTTTTTTTAAATATTACTAAAAGAAACAATTTTTTTTTTTCAAATTAATTACTTTTTTACGGTATCAATCGTCTACTACGATCCCATTGGGTCAGATACTTGCACTTTTTGGGTTGAGAATTATAAACAAACTTATCTGGCACACAAAAATCAGAATTAAAAAAAAATAAAAGGCATAGGATACAAAAAAAATAGGCTATAGTTAAGAAATCGGGATATTTTTTAAAAAAACCTTCTAAGTCAAATATCTCGAAAACGGTTAGGTTTAGGGTGGGGTGTTTCATAGTCAGATCAGTCAGAAATGATGGGAACTACCACCTCTTAACGGATCTAGGTCGACTTACCCAATAACCCTGTATAAAGGAGCTGCGCGCGCGACGCGTCCTCCTTGCCTGCGGTCACCAGCGCCCAGCTGCTCAATCTTCGCTTCGCCAGGACTTCACCAAACCAACGTATCACTTACCTACCTACCAACCTACGCCTTGAGTCTACCATGTAAATTTAACCTGAATAATAATACCTTTGTTAATTTATCTATTGTTTCTCTTTACAATAGTTACACCACGTTACAATAGTTTACATTGTCAGTTTACAAATTGACGTTTAAGAACATAATTATTCTGGATAAATATTGGCCTCTCTTATTATATCTTTGTTAATATTCTACAAGTGGCCAATAATTATGTTAGGGCTGGACCAGCGACGATTTAAAACGGTCGGTAGACAGAAATCCAATTTAGGTAGATAAAGTTGTATAACAGTAGTTAGTGGTAGTTTATTTAGGCAAATAGCCGGGTTATACCTATGTTCACAAGAAATCAAGGGTCTTTGTATTAAAGTTCGGCATGTTGATTACTTGGGGGTGACGTGACCTCGTTTTGGGTCGCTTTGTTACCAAGAAATTGACACAGATTGAAATTGTTGATGCTCTTGGTGTTCTCAAAGGTACGAAGCAAGATCTTCGGTTTGTTAGACGCTCTTGCTTTCAGTAAAACAGAAACAAATATATTTGTTAGAATTACGGAAATATGTAGCTGTTTGTATATGTAAAATAATATAATTTTTATAATATACAAACATTTTCTTTTGTTTTAAAAATCTACCTGAGTTGTTGCTCTTATAAGGTTTAATAGTGCCTCAGCGACAAAGTCATTAAATAAAGTCGTTAATCATTAAATATATTAAGTAAAATTGTAGGTTTTCTTATAACAAAAACGTAACAATTTACGTGAGCAATCGAGTTTTAGAGAATTAAAAGACAAATTTAAATGAATCGCTTCGTTCTTAGACTATAACTCATTGTACCAGACAGCTTAACACCTAAGGCAGTAGTTGGCAAATTGCGGTAGTACGTACATCTCTGTCTGACCCTCCACAGCGCCATCGCGCCAGTCCCCAGAGACAGACAGACGTTATTTATGGCCGAGCCCTTCTCAATAGTTCACTGAGGGGAAACTTTTCAACTTTGGGCTAATACATCAATTGGTGGGTGGAAAGTTGATTCACCTGGTAAATTAAGGTAAAAAGAGGTAAAAATACCCTTGATATTTAAATTGGCTGGACTAGTGAAGTTCTGCAAATTGCATTAATTGCATTACGTCAAAATATGTACTGTCACTTTAAAGTAAAGGTGTTCCAGAAGGTTGTTGCTAAGTTAGATTCTACAAGTGTCATTAATTGCCCTACGTCCCCTAATCCTCTACGGGAATAGGTTTTGAAATAACTGAGTGTAGTTTAAATATCTGAGACGGTTCTTGATTAGATGCAGCATGTAGCCTCCTCGTCCGTATTCAGCTTAAACTCAACATTACAGACGAAAATTGTATAAAGATAATAAAAAAATGTTTCAAATTATTAGGTTTTGTTTGAAGAAATGAGAAGTATTATCTGCTAAACAGAAATAATAAAACAAAGAAGTCGACTTCATTATTAATGTCTCAAGAACAGCGTTTAATGTGCAAGTTTAAAGCTGAGAGCGTTTTATCGAAATGAATTATCTTCTATGCGATGACAGGCGTCGAACGGTACAGGCAAGTGCCGTGTTTGGAGTGTGTTCTTTATAAATAGAGCTGAATCTATTATTTAATTACGCCTTTTTGCATTGACATAAATATAAAGTATACTTTATAACAATAATATTATTTATTGACTTATTTATAACCCACCCTGATTCCTATGTTCAATAGTATTTCATTAATAGTAAGTAATATTTCGTTTAGATATATTTTTTCATTTTATTTAAGAGATTTTAAGATACACAACAAATAAAATGCTACTGCCACTACAAGAATTAAAAATTTAAAGCGGCTAATAAACGTGTTGTAAGAGATTGAAGTAACTAAATACTAGATTGAACGTGTTGTAAGAGATTGAAGTAACTAAATACTAGATTTAGTTACTTCAATCTCTTACAGCACGTTTATTAGCCGCTTTCGCTCAAACCTTGTGCCATACACGATTTTAATTCCAGGCAATAGTGCGGCGTGCGGTGGCCCTCACTAGCGGGCGGCACTCGGGTACTTTGCGGAAATTTTAATATTCGCTGCACTCGCCTTCCAGATTAGCCAGCTGTTAGTGGCCAGTGCTGGCTGGTTGGACGATGTAAAACATTCAACCTCTGTGCTACCAACCTTTTGCAACTTTTGTTCCGCTATTTTGACAGTTATGGTGCTAAAAGTTTGTATTTCGAATTAAATTGTCTATACGGTTCGTAGAGCGTTTGTGCTACCTTTGCGAGTTTAAAAGTTTCATAGTAACGATTAGGGTTTGGTCAATGGTTTAAAAATGTAGGCTTGTTTCACTTTGTATCGTATTTTTTTTATATAATCTGTGGTCCCTCAGATTCTAGCTGTCATGTTACTAAGATTGTCTGTATGGTCATTTAATTTACATGAAATACGATTAAAAAGTTCTTTGATATTATTAAAACCATAAAACGAAAATTAAATAATTTCATAGGCCAAGACATACAAGGGTAGCAGAGAAAAACAACTTTTTTTAACGATATTAAGTTAAGTTTTCGTCTATCGTGGATGTCGTGACCAAAGCTATCGAAGATAATTTGGCCCATGGGTGCCGTTGACCCTTTATCGGATCTAGAAGATATCAGTCGATAGGTCGCACCCAAGGTCGGGTAAGGGCTGAACTACTAAAGTAATGTCATGAAGTGATCCTTGAAAATCTCCGCTTATTGAACGTTAGGCAGATAGGCGGGGTTGTAAACTATAATATAAAGTTTGACTACAATTTGATCACGCGTTTCAAATCAATAACATTGAGGTTAGAGATGTGACAAAAGAAGGTACTTGTGACTGCAATCATCAGTACTAGCGCTTTTACAATCCTACCTTTTAAAATTTAATATCACTTGACACTATAATAATTTAATCTGATCCAATTAAAGCAACTAAAGTGAGCAAAGATATCAGCTAGCTAGACAAATGACACTTAATTATTTCTTTTCACGAAAGGCCTATAGCAGATATCAAGATCTATGATTTGTTTTGTTTTCAGAATATCGAAGATATCCATTAGAAGGTCTAAAAAGACATGAAAAGATTGAAACATCAAAGCAAATGTTCCTTTAAAAGCCGTGTCTATTTGAGCATAACGTTAGTCACACACGTTAACGTAAGACTAGAGAGAGTGCAACTCAAAAGATTCATCTCGTTAATGAGTACTGACTAAAGTGAAGTATCGGCGCGCTCTAAGACAGAAATAGCGCATCGACTGCAGGAACTAATGGATATTAATGTCTCTCTTTTCTTTCGTTGACGATATCATAACTTTGCAGTTAATGTAGTTTTGATGTTATGGTCTGGTCTTAGAATAGGCAGTGGTGGTGAACACTGTACACCTCCGCTTGATGACACCCCCTGATTTTGTCATGTCACCCCTTTTATTAGTTTCTAGTGGCTTAGCCACTTGGTAGAAACTAATCAAATTTCATAGTAATATAGCATCAGCCAGACTTCTGGCGTATGAGCTTTTTCATTTCAGGTGCTTGACATCAAAAAGTTCTGCGCGCGCGCATCTTTGTATGTACTTTGCATTTTA
The DNA here is from genome assembly GCA_905147285.1 of Hypena proboscidalis. Classification (NCBI taxonomy): domain Eukaryota; kingdom Metazoa; phylum Arthropoda; class Insecta; order Lepidoptera; family Erebidae; genus Hypena; species Hypena proboscidalis. Next base: position 2,815,522 of record LR990127.1, read on the forward strand.
GATAATCCAGCTGTCACCTCTTAGTGCCCGGTACCCGAGACAGGCCCTATCTGCCCCTCTCTTACGCCGCTTATAAGGTTAGGTAATTTCTATTGACATATCCAAATGTGTTTAAAAGGTTTATATTATTATATTCATCTGCTGCTGTTTTAATATGAGAGTGATAGGAAACGATAATTAAGGATTGAACTGGCTCTGATCGTTTGAAGTTTCGTGTCAACTGATTGAGGGCATCCAGGCGTGTGTAATGTGAAGGTAAACGGGAATCGAGCTCTTTCATTTTGTAAATGGGTAGGAAGTATATGCATATCCAAAATGAATCCCGCTTCAAGTTAAAGTCAAAAATGTTTCGACTATTACTTAGTATTAGATTGATAAGCATGGCTTAATGCTATATAAAATCAATTGGAAAGAGTTCTGGGTGGGTTTTAAAATAACTTCGTTTTCAATTCACGTATTAATATAGCTGATATGTATATAACTGTATATGACAACTGATATGTTCTTGAAAGTCAGTAATAACACGTTTTTGTTAAGTTCGTAAAGCTGCAAACTAACATTCATTTTAACCAGAGACAAGTGGAGTAGATAGAATGGCTTAGTTGTCTATTTTATATGAAATGTCAGCGTGTCTTCACCCACACATATAAATACAATAATTATATGCATTTTTGACATTCATAGGTGCAAAAATTTTACTACGCTTTCTTGATATTTATGCATCTCTAGTTGTAAAAAAGTTATTTACAACCACTTTGGTTCTAACATATCCAATTACAATATCGATTATATTCAGTCTTTTGATATATATTTTTGCTAAAAGACTATTTAAATTGAGTATGCAGTTTAATGCGACTATTTGGAGAGCTCAATCTAGAGGTTGAAATTTAATGGACATTGTTGCCTCTATAATGAAATATGTATACAATTTGCCCGCAGACTCAGTCAAAACTGGGTCTATTTAATTTGTTTCAATAACCCCATATCAAAAATATGTAAATATTGACACTTCCAATTTGGGCGGGTTGTAACAAAGTTAGACCTTTGAGGGATCCGTCACGACCATCTGTTGGGGTATTATATTGCGAGGGGCGCTACGGATGCGGTGATTGCGGTTGATGCCTGCATCGACCAACAACCAAATTATTTCATTTAATTTGCGCTTTACGCCGCAAAAGAATTAATTACGTATGTTTGAATATGGAACCCATTTAATTTCATTTGGATTGGCCGAAAGGCTTCGTTATTATAAGAAGATCATCTTTTATAAAAGGTTTGCAAACTGTATTAGTACCTAGTTTAATTAACATCTAACGACTTTTTGCGTAGATACAAGTTCATTGTGATAATATCCTGTATGTAGTAGGTACATCAAACACATTGCGCTGATAACCCAGATTTACCGACCATGCTAAATAGCGTATCTTGTTGAGTATGTAAGCAAAAGCCTCTGGCTATTTGGCAGCACACCAATCTAGTTGGTATAATAAGTCATCTGTGTGCGGTCAGCGCCGAGACAGGCCCGTTGCGACAGGTCAGCGTCACCGCGGCGTGCGGTCAAGATTGCGGTCTGCCTGCCTCACACGTGTGATTAATAGCCTACTGTGTTACAACTTGTGTCTAAGTGCTGTGCTTACTTTGTGTTAGATTTTGCTGTATTAAGAAGACAAAGTAAAATTAGCACAAAACCATAACATAATATACTAAGAAACAGTTGAAAAAGATATGGGACCGGCAGGATTTGAACCTGAGACCGCTCTTAGCTACTTAAGATAGGAACAAATGGATGAACGTGACGTCACGAAATGACGTATCATACAGTTGAGAAATTTAGGGTGCCGGTAAGAGGCGACCGTAGCTGGATGGCTAAGAGCGGCTGCCCGGTGTGCAGTAAGGTCGCAGTTTCAAATCCTGCCGGTCTCATATCTTTTTCAACTGTTTCTTAGTATAATTTGCTAAGCATAGCTAAATGCTATAAAAATAATCAAAATCATAACATAATAGTAAAAATATATAATTATTATTTAATATACTTCATTATTTAAGTTGATTTCCAACAATCCTTGTATTTTATTTTATCGGTTCATCTCGTAATTTGAACCAAGTAAATTAATTATAATAAACTTTTTATTGTAACTTATTATGTTAATTAAAACACAGTGCGAGGCACTAACACTATTCACTTAACCGCAAATACAGTTACAAGTTCGGTTTCTGGTTTATGCAATCGTACAATGTTACAATGTAACATGCAGTGTTACATGTACAGTAGTACCATGTCCTACATTAAATCGACAGTGTATTGTTACAACTGTAACAAGACCAGGACTCGCGTATCGAGTGGTTGTATCGAAACAATCAAAGGGATTGGACATCGGTCCTTTACAAGCAATATATCCTGCGGCGGTATTTTTACAAAAATGTTTAGTCAAGGGCCCTGTTATATTAAAACTTATGCAACTTGATAACAAGAGGAAAACCATAAAAAATCTGATTATAATAGTATCATCATTAATTTACGCAACAGTTAGGAGAAACGATTTGTAAAATCCTCTTAATGGGACGATTTATGCCATTTGAAAGAGTGAGCCGGTCGATGGATGGACAGGAAGAGGAAAACCGATGAAAAAGATGGATGAATTGTATGCAAAAAATATGAATGAAAGAAAAGGGATGACAACGCCGATCCCAAATAAAATGGGGTAAGGGTAGAAAGAAGAAAAACCGGCCAAGTACGTGTCGGGCCACGCGCAGTAGGGTTCCGTAGCTAGTCGTAACAACATATTTCGACTTAAAAGGGATTTACTATCTGTATTAAACAAGTAACATCTTCATACAAGTCATTACTTTCAAAGGTTTTTGTAATTTGCACGAATTATTCTAAGTAACTGCATTTTACACTTTGGACCCCTATTCCTCTTGAACTAATGAAGTGAACTTATCCGCTATAGTTTTCCTTTAAAGTTCATTACATGTACTACCGACACAATTTTTTTCAGATTTTGGGATCCAGTAATTTAGCTTTTAGAGGGGGGGGGGGGGACGCTCTACTCGAACAAAAATTTGCTCTTTAAAGTTAATTATCTCGCAAACGGATCTCTAAATCAAAAAACTGTCTTAGCAACCCCTAATTTTTTTAAAAGTCCTATCTAACAATACCCCACACTATGGAGTAGGCGACAAAAAAAAACATCCCTACTTTACATGTAGGGGAGCTACCCGAAAAAAAAATATTTTTCCAAATTTTATTCTACGACTTTCTTTGTATAGTTAACATACATGTTTATGCAGAATTTCAGTTTTCTAGCACCAACGGTTTCGTCGCTATGCCTCGGACAGACGGACGGACAGACGGACATGGCGAAACTATAAGGGTTCCTTGTAGGTACTACGGAACCCTAAAAAGAGTAAGCCTGTTTGTCCACTCAATACTTAACTATTATACATGGACGATTTTACGTTTTTAGGAGGTATTAGTTATAGGTTAATTTGGTACGTACTACAGATTCTGATATTATTTCGTGTAACTGATCCGGTTTCATTATATCATAGTAAAAATAGATAAGTAAGCCAACTCCCGGCGTTTAGGAGCGCACGATACCTAAACTTGCTCGAGCCGTAGGGTTGTCACTTGTCAGATTGATATTTTAAATTTACCTGTACTGAAATTATTTTTTTAATAATAAAAAAAAGTTTTTTTTACAAAACAAAGCATTCATTTATGCGCTTGAACACGTCAAAACAAACATCAACGTTCAAATAAATAAAATTAAAATAAAACTAAAGCTAATTAAATTATAATATTAATTGCAACAAAATGATTTGAATCACCGGAGCTTAGATTGATTTCAATTCAACTTTGAGGTTTGAATTAAAATCAATCCAAGTACCAGCTCCGATAGGTATTGCATCATGAGAAGAGCTGGTGAGAAACTCATGTTCACCATCTTTCAAATAATTCATACAATTTTGTTTGTTTATTGACAATAATTGTTATGTGTAAGTTATAGCAACCAAAATACAATGATTAGAAATGGTTATGGAGAGAATAATACTATAATTATTAATATAATATTATATATTATTATAATTATTAATAAGGTTTGAAATAGTGTCGTTTGAACAACCATATAACTTCACAATAATATCTTTTGACACGCGAAGACATTTTGCAGTGCAGCGTGTAACCGTACCTAATTTTTTTAAACAAACACCGACCGCTCACAGTAATGACACGGCCCGCACTACCGGTGACCGAGTGAGTGGCCGAGCGGCGTAGTGTGCGTGCGTACGTACATGAACCCGGGGCGTGGCAAGCGCTACGCGTACATACAAACGCGAAGATAGTCATATAAGTATAGGATACTTAATTATTTTTATTTAATGGCATGCTCTCAAAACACAGAGTTAAGAAGTTGCTTTTATTTACCTATTTATTCCTATGGCTACCGACTAACAGTCGTAGGTGCAGTATACTTACCCAAAAAACACCTCATATCAATCAAGTATTCGTAGGGTGCGAGTTTCCCCTTTTTACAACAAGAAAATTTTGTCACCCCTTATACAGACTGGCAAGAAGAAACACTGCAAAAGCTGACAACATCTAGTCCTTGCATTTAGAAAAGTATTTGCAACCTTTTGTGGCTGTTCATGTCAGTTACGACTATGCATCAGGAGGTTTATGAGAATGACGGCGAAACTTTTGTGAACGATATTGAGGGAAGAGCACCACTGTCTCACCTTTCACCGACAGCCAAAAAGTAGTTAGACAGATACAGACATGATGATGAGATTACAGCTTGAAAGGCGCAAAGCATCTGCAATCTATTGTTGTTGTCCAATATTAAAGGCGATTAAATCACGACTGTTAACAATGTGGTTCAATCGTCACTCTCTTCAAATTCCAACTTATGGTTCTCTGGAAGAGATCGCCAGAGAGAGATAAGACCGCCTTTTGTATGTACAGTGAGCTGCAGAGAAATCTCACCCTCTTAAGTACTTTCTTGCACTTCATAGGGGTGTGTTTACTCTGCAGCTGACTGTACACTTTTATGTATTTACTAGCTGACCCGGCGAACTTCGTAACGCCGTAGCGTAAATTTGATGCACTACTTTATTTTGTATAGCTGACCTATCTTATGTATGCGTACCTATTCAATTTGAACTGAAATCTATAATATCCACCATATAAAAATGAATACCTATTTCCCTGGTCTCGTCATACCTGAGAAGGACTTTACTAATTTTATTAAATAAAAAACAAAATATATATTTTCATAATGGTGTTTATTCCGTAGGGTTCAATAATTTCACATATATTTTTACAGAAAATTTATTAATATATTTATATTTAGTTTATTTTGTTTTTTTCCTTTTTTTTTTGTTTTTTCCCCCAAGAACCTTGTACAGAGTATTAGAAAACTACAAAAAAAAATCAGCCAAATCGGTCAAGCCGTTTTCATGCTATGTCGTGACAACGGAAAACGGGTTTCATTTTTATATATATAGATAGATTTAATACTTTATTGTACACAAAAGATTACAAAGAAATATACATAAAACAGTAATTGAATACAAAAGGCGAGCTTAACTCAGTGCTTGAGTTCTCTTCCAGCAACTCTTCCTGCACATTGGTGTACAATAAAGAGTTTGTTCCGATGTTATTATTTGTTATGCACCCTTTCCACAGGATATTTAATGTTTTTCACCCTTCACATCGGGTACAGTATCCAAGGTCTCGATCAGACCGAGGTCGCCTCAATCACGCAATACCACACTTACCACCGCGATAATTGCCATACAATGCTGTGTACTGATTTTATAAATTACTACTATATTAGTAGCTTTTTGTTAGTTTTATTTTAGGATTGTGTATTTGAAAATGTTGGATAGCAAACAAATGTATGTAAAATTAAACAAATTATATACGTAGAAAGAGAAAAACAAATTATATTTAAGCTAGCAACGATTTCAGTGAAATGTTAAAAAACGTTGACGTAACTGAAAGCTGAGCTCTCGTGTGAATTTTTAAGCCAAAAGGCTTGTAGCCGTTTTGTGAACTTGTTAGATAATAGCCGCTTTTTATTTTGTGAAATCAGAGAAGAACTTAAATAATTATATATAACCTTGTTATGACCAGCTGTTCAAAACTTCAATCATAACATAGCAATCATCAAAACACCAGACAGAGCAGTGAATCAGTAGTTTGATCACAACTTCCATCTGTACACAAACTGGGTTGAATCCGATTTCCAGCAACAACATCGAAACCTACTAAAACGTAATCCCCACAGCGCGAGTTGATTGGCCAACGCAAAAAAAAAACACGAAAATCCTTTGCCGATGAAAAAAAGTGAAAAAAAGAAAAGTAGACCCACACAGACACGTCTAACAAAAACAAACAGCTGTTGTCTATACTCCCCTTGTGTGCCTGGCCTGTGTATACAAGGCCTAATAAGGGCCTCGCTAAAAGCACTTAACTGGTTTAAAACCCTTTAACTGGTTTAAAACCCTTTAAATGAAGCAATAAATGGAGAGAATCGCTCACACACACATACACGAGCTGTTTATTTGCGAAAGCGGGATTACAGTACTGCTGTTTTATTTCCGCTTTGCCACGTCTCCATTACCTCACAATAATGCTTAGATGCTTAGATTCCTTTGTTTACCGAGCTTTATTATACTCAAATTGCACGACATAAGAGATTGAAGATGCGTTGTTACTTGAGGAGATAACAATATACCTACTTACCTATATTATGCTTTATGTTTATCAAGCATTTTTTATTATTAACGGAAACTTTTACGTTTTTTTGACGACGATGACTCCTGGGAATATCTTCAAAGTTTGAAGGATCAGAGCGCTTCCGCACTTCCGCAGTCTATAATAAATTTTACATAAAACTATAAAATTGACATGAGAAATCAGATAACGGAGATTGATTGGAGTTTATTGTCTAAGGATGTAGTGCGTAAACATCCACACAAATTGTTCCACGATTTCGTCAGAACGAACTCGAACAAAATCTGAACGGACTTCAGTCCGAGTTCAAATATATATTTTTTTTAACTTTATCAATATTGAAGGTAAAATATCAAAACCAGGTAGCACAAGCACCGCGTTTACCTGTTTGTCTTACGCCGAGGAGGTGTTTAGAATTGTTTTAGCAATCGGGATTGAGTTTCGAATTAATTCATACACTGAATAAATATGAATGCGTAATCAGAAGTGGGTTAAACGCCCTTACATTCTTGTTAGCTTTGCTGCATATAAATAGGTAAATATAACAGAGATGAGGGAGTCTATTAACAAGGTAAGACTGAAGCGAATTTAAGATTCAGGCGTCTTGGAGCGACTCGCAATGTTGTTTATTGTATTGTAATGGCTTTGATTTGTTTGCGTTTCAAGAAATATGCAAAGTCGAACTTCAGCATTTATTTGCAACTTAGCTTATTACATTTAGTATTCATTCCTAGGTATACCTACCTAGGAATGAATACTAAATGTATTAGGGACCGAACACATGAGTATTAAACATCGATTAGTGAAATGTTGGTGTAATACACATCTGTCACATCCTTCTGTTTGGTATACCTAAAATTTTGATACCTTATATATATAACCTTTAAATGCTTGCATTAAATATTTAACACGTTTTGATAATTTTTAACAAACTCAAACTTTGTCCGAAATATCTGGAATAGATCCCTACACCTTTGACCCTCGTGAAATGTTCATCGTCCGAAAATCCGTCACGAATATGGAACAATTAACTTTTTGTCAGAAATCGCCAACAATTTGATAACTTTTAATGAACATCGGATAATGAAATAAGCTTCATTTAGTACTGTGTATCAAATCGGAGGTTTTTTGGGTTTTATCGTAACGTAACGTTTGGGTTGTTTTTTTTTTGCTGTGTCCACATACATAGTTATAGGTACTGTAACATTTTTTAAAGTAATCTATAGACAATACACTTATAATATGCTCATATGCCAATACTTCGCAAATGTTATCACGAAGCATTGGCAATGACGTTGCATGTGTTCTTATCGCGAAGTACCATCACGCGAATTTCTGGAATACATAGCGATGATACATATTTCAATGTTACCACGATATACTTTTTTTTTTTTTAATCTTACTAGTAATTTGCAAATACAAATTACTAGTATTCTTGTTAACCCCCTCCAGCTAAGCTTGATTCGCTAGTGTTAGGAGGAGGTTCATGTCCGTGGTGTAATGGCAAGGATTCGAACCCACGACCTCTCGATCGTAAGACAGATGCCTTATCCATTGCGCCACGACCGCTTATAATTCAGACTACACAGTGTGGAAACGGCTTACAGTAATCTGATTGGTCGAATTATGATTGTATCAGTAAACTTCAATGTAATACTGGATCAAAGTTTATGGGGCTTCACCTTTGCAATTAAGTTCATAGTTACCTACGACTATAAGCTCTAAAGTACATACTGCGAATAGTTAAATCGTCTTAAAACTATAACATTCCGTTAAAAAGTAGTTTATCCAGCATTCAAGCTATTACATCAAAATCGGCCTATGCGTTCGAGCGTAAAGAAAGACACATAAAGTCTGCCTATCACATATTATATAGTAGGATACCACTATGTGTGTTCTACGTCTAATATTGTATGCGCACCAGTAATACAAACAATTTAGCAAGTTATAAACTTCTCCTAATGAAATCATCTTCAACTACTGTTAGGCTAGGGTGCTCAACGTTTACCGCCCTTAATTGATACATAAACACTATTCAGCTTAATTTACATGTAGGCTTATATACCTGACATTAAAATATTAATATTTTTATGGTCGGACCTAAGAGCTTCGTGAGCCAAATCAACCAACTGTAAATAATATATATACTTATTTATTGCAATAAGTAACTTCTGTCAAGTTTTCTATCTATGCGAAGATAAAATATGTATTTGAGCGGCCGTGGCGCAATGGATAAGGATCGGTTTCTCGATCTAGAGGGTTTGAATCAACACGGACGTGAGTTATCCAGAATTCTAGTAATTTGTATTTTCAAAATACTAGTAAACTAAAAAAATAAATAAAATTGTATTCAGTAACTCAATCACAACCTAGGTGTCCTACTGTGCTCCTACAGTAAGTTACCCCAGTATTAACTCCGCTTTACCAATGAGACATAGTTTAGTGCACGGCACATAACACTAAATACTGAAGACACAAACTATTCGTATAAGTTTGCGTACTAAATTCTCGAGGAGACTGACTTCAACTTGAAGCTTGCAATATATGTGTTGAATATGCAATATTCATCGGAAGTGATCATAGAAATCTTAATAATAAGGCAATAGAAATGTCAAAGACGCGTGACCTTGTCGCCGCGCATCTGTCTAGTCAAACACAAGTGCGAGTTGAGGAATTGTCGTCTTAATGTCATCGCAAAAAGAATAATTTTGTTTGCAGGAATACAAGCGCATGAGTCTAATCGAACATAAGTGCGAGTTGAGGAATTGTCGTCTTAATGTCATCGCCAAAAAGAATAATTTTGTTTGCAGGAATACAAAAAGTGGTATTTGAAAAACGGCGACATGCGTCCCAGTGTTAAAAGATAGTCGATAGCATTTCTATTGACTAGTTATTAAGATTTCTATGGAAGTGATAGTCTAAGTGGTTTTAGTGGAAAATCGACGGTGTAAATGTACAAAGGGCTAAACAATACCTAATGAAACCATACCTAACTGACTACTAGAGTTATGGATAATGTGAGTTAATACCTAAATAGTAAGTCAATAACACTTTATAAATATGCAACTCACAAATGCATAACTAGTGTAATCAGTCTTTACTATGACGTAGAAGTTTTAACACTGCTTTTACCTAATTTCTTTGCCCTGTGTTCTTCTATTCTTTGTGATTGAGAACGGTTATCGGAGCCTACCTTGCAGTAGGAAATTACATGACATAGCAGACTAGTCTTTTAATTTTTTTGTCATATAACTTAATTTATTACTAATCAAGAACAATTAGTGTTGAAATGCAAACCTGCTTTGCTAGCAGGTAGCGACAATGGAAAATATTTCTATTTTTGCGGCAAATGTTTATTTAGCATATTATGCAAGAATTCCGCGAACGACGAACCTCGATCAGACGCATTGACAGCTCTTTGTGCAAAATAAGAATCCTTGGCTACCAAGGTCCCTTCATTTTGATATTATAATGGTTCGTATAACAATTACATAACAAATGCCAAAAGCTTTTTTTATCACTACTGCGTAAATAATAATAATAATAATAATAATAAACATTTATTTCAGGCATAACTACCCATATTAAAATTACATAAAAGAATAATAATATATCATTTACATTTAAAGGAGTTCTTAATCATAACTAAATTATTAAGTTTTTATTTATTTTATAGACTATTCATACCTATCTAAAAGACTAAAATGCATATTTGTTCATGGGTACTTTTTCAAAATTGTTTTAATCATTAATTGAGTTACATACAAACTGAAAACTTTAACTTTGAAATAATGGGCGCCAACAAGCATGCATTTTAGTGTTTTAGATGTTAATAAAATAGATAAATCCGTATTACTTTTGTATGGAAATCAGCCAAACAATTGTTGCCGCTTAAATAACATGTTTTATTATCCACGAACCCTGTAATTAATTTGCTCAGTGGTAACCGTCATAGCTGTAAAGACGGAAATCCTGCCTTACACGGAAATGTGAACAGATCTCATCAATGTCTAAATACAATGACATTTTCTTAAAATAAAGGATGTCTATGTCGAGTGTTACATAGTTAAAGGTCAAGAAGATTATTAAAGGTCACCTACGTGCCGGCATATTTATAGTTGTGCTCTAAAATTGTTTTTTTCTTAAGAAAGTGTACCTTGATCTTTTCTATTTAGCCGCGCGTATTTAAAAAACTAAACATTTTTTCATTTTCAAATATCTTTATTTAATAAGTAATACATTATTCAAATGCACTTACCAAAGATACAATTTGTGGCAGGTAGGTATTTAACACTTTATTAGGCTAACAAATCACCTTTAAATCACATATTAGTTATTAACAATGTAAAGATAAATAACACATAACAATATAAAGTTTATTAATGCAAATTCCTTAGTCATGAAATGTGCTCATTAATTTGAGAAATTAAGTGATTTTGAACTATTCGCACGGCAAAAAACTAAACAAAGATTCTATGAGTAAACAGACCGCGATTGAAAACAAAGCTTTGACATTTGGTAATTGTCTATGGCATAGACGATTACCAAATTTAAGTTTTGTTGTTACATCTACGTCTACGCCGTAGACTGTGTGGGTGTGTCTGTTTGGTTGTCTGTGTGCGTAGACTCGACGCACATTTTTCACCTCAGACGGAATGTTTCTACGCCGACCAATTCAATTAGACGGTGCATGTCTACCAATTTGGGCCAATCTAAGAAAAGTAGCCCACGAAGCACATTGAGGCCAATGAGAGTGATTTAATTTATTTGAGGCCCACCTCCTGCCTCCTTCAAACAGAAGTGGCTACCGTAATCAATATACATGCCCAATGTCTTGTAAAAGTCTTGTATTTTTATTTCTGAAGTAGGTGGGCTCAAATAAATTAATAGCATACCTCAATGGCCCACTAAAGAAAACGTGACTACGTTATAAGAGAATTTTGTGTTATAACGTTGTAATTACATATTTCCTTTTGTAAAGCCGGATGCCCTCTGAAGTACGAGTATATTCCCCACTTCATTACGAAAAGCTGAATAAATGACCCACTTGTATATAAAACTGCACCCGACAAATCCACCAACTGACATATTGCAAATGAATGTTAAACCTAAATTCTACATAACACGTTAAAAACGTAACGCGTCAAGCTATGACAAAAATATTAACAGCCTGGTGAAAACTCCTGTTTTTCAGTTCAACAATTTATTTAGCGTAATGTTTACGTCACTTTAACAAAATATAGTCACATCAAATAATCTGTTTTTCTGTTGTAGTTATTCATTTTTAATTAAATTACATTCATTTGCGACTCTTATTTATTGGTGCAGTGTAGCTATACAAAAATATTTAGCCTTCATCGAATATTTCACCATATTGGTTACAAGTGTCAACGTAGGGGCATCGGAATAAGTGCCCTTTCACACGTCCCGGTTGCCGGGTAGTCGGCGCCGGGTACCCGGTGTCAAAGCTTAGCGCCTGCCGGATAAATTACGCCGGTACATTTGAAAACTACGTACCATGCCCATACACTTCACCACCGGGAACCCGGCGCCGGTTAGCCGGCAACCGAAACGTCTGAAAAGGCACTTATGGTGTGCCTTCAAATAATGTCAAGTTTTACAACTTACATCGGATGCATAACAAAACACGGTGTAGTTGGCCTAGTCTCAAAGAATCGCGACACCGAATGAGGCTCAGAGCTAACAACTGGCGGGAAAAGATAAGCACCTCATTCGTTCCGCATTTCCTTTTAATTCTGAACGTGGAATATTATCGTTTTAAAAACGGACGTGTTGGAGAGTCATCGGGCAAATGAGTTCAAGTGATCGATTTCAATGAAAGGCCGGTTGATTGGATTCTAGCCTTTGCGATCAAATGAATGCGGTAAAAATACAAAGGGATTTTTGGTTCACGGTTGTTCGAACTGTTGTTCGTAGGTGGTTCGTTGTCATATGTGGCACTTTAGCAAGGGGTATCTAACGATAGTTGTTAAGTTATTCCTAAAAAACTAAAACCTTGAGTAAGACGATGACTACAATTTTGATACGTCACACACAAGAGATCCACGGAGGTCGACGTGAACACCCAAAGCCTCGTCCCAACAAGTCTTGGTCACACTATGACTTGAAAATAAACTTTCGCCTATTTAGTCTTGAATATTATTAGAAACTTAATTAAGTGGTTAATGAAGACGTGCTATCTCCACAAAGTGTTAACGATATAAGATTTTCATTAAAGGGCACCACAGTGTCAAACATCCCACGCAACACCTAAACCCTTTTAAATACCTGTCAGAAAATTACGAGCCTCTAAATAATTAGATAAATAATCTGAAGTATATTTTTCGAGCGTATATTCTTTAAAGTTGAAGTAAGAACCTATCTATTCGTAATTTAACATAGGATTATTTTAAAAATACTGATATGTAATGTTCTTTTGATCACAACGGTCAGACCACATATTATTATTATGACTAAGGTCTAGAGTTATTAAAGTTAGGGCTTGTGAAGTGACTGCATAAAGAGTTAGAAGCTTGGCTCTACATGAGATCTGATAACTTTTTGACATTGTATATGGCCATATAATGGCTTCGTCGAGGCAACATGAAAATGTTATTGGGAGAATGTAATTTACTCTACTGTTTAACAAACGGATATTTGCTTTTAGCCAAAAAAAAAATGTTTTATCTTCCATAAGTCAGAGAATAAAAATTACTACAAGAAACCAGTTTCGGAGGATCCTGCCCTCGGAAGGTACTATTGCTGGTGAGTAGAGTCCTTTACCACCAGACTATAGTAGGTATATTTGTTTCGCAATAATATTAATATTCATTCATAATTTTATTTTCATCGCCTGGTAGGGCAGGTTACAGCGCCCTACCATATTATTATATTATTAAAATTTCCGTCAGGAAATTTACAATAGCTGCGCGGAGTAGGAATTATGCCCGGTGGATGGCGATAGGCTCACCCCCTATCCCATGGAACCTAAAACATAAGAGGTGAAGTGATGGTGTTGTACACCTCTGCCTCACCCATCTGGATAATATACGCGTGATGTTATGGATGTGTATGTTATGTATTTTTTATAAATTAATTTAGTAAATTAGGTCAAAATTAAATTACTCATTAGTCTCTAATTATATATCTAGACTAGATTCTAATCTTTATGAAGTATCTTATTGTTTAGACACATCATAAAAAAAATGTAGGTATTATTTAAGCAATTGTGGAATGTAATTTACTCTATAGATTTACAAACGAAAATTTGTTATTTTTAGCAAATTTATATTGCGCAAGCATTATTGCTTTTAGCTTTTTTTAATTAAAGAAGAAGAAGAAGAAAATATTCAATGCTGACGTTATATTTAAAAGTAGGTATAGTTATCAAAATTTATCAATAATTTTTATTTTTTGTACCCGTAAAACGTTATAAGTTTATTTACGTAGTCTGTTTTAGCAAAAATTACGTCCGGTACAAACACCGAAATAACGAAAGACGGGACGTTGAGGTAATTAGCAGTAAACTAATTAATATTTTTAATTATATTACTGTAGCGGCGGGTAAGGATATAAAGTCAAGTCTTTACTTTTTCTCACTGAATTGAGTTAGCTAAATAAATTATAATATTTTTTTCCTTAGCCGTGAAATGCGACCTATATTTTTAACTATTACAAATTTACTAACATAAACATTACTATACGAGCGGCACGCTTCGTACAAATTAACACATTGATTTAAAAAAGAACAAATCTTTATTACGAGAATATTTTTTGTCATTTACGTTGTTGAAAGAAAATTAATCCAAGGATGAAACATCAATTTAAAAGTTAAGCCGAGTTCAGTTGAGTACCTTTAAGTTCCACACAGAAAGAACTCTCTCAATTAAATGAAACAGCGCAGTTAAATGAAACTTTTTGTACATAAATACAATAACTTTGAACCGGGACGGAAAGCTTAACTTTTACTCTACTGTTTTGAAAAGCCAATGGCTTCTTCTCAATTGACTTTGAACATGCTCGTTGGTATCCCTGATTACACACAATGTACATTCAGCAATGAAAGTCGATTAACATTTCAACAAGGTGCACATTGCCTAAAGCCTTTTGCATCTGTGTTTTTATCTTTAAAACACTAAAGACTTTCGTTGTTGACCGTAGTAGATAGTCAAGAAATCAATTCTTTAAGAAGTTTATAAGATTTATTGAATACACTATAAAAGTATTCTCTGTCAATATTCACGAATAACTCAGAGGTAAATATTGACTGAGTTAACATGCAGGTAAAATAAATCAATTTAACGATCTATATTATAAGATGATATAAATAACTACAACATACAACATTTCAGGCATTACAGCTGACAATATGATGGCAGCTTAATACCTAGTATAAGACATTAATTCAAAGTTCCGGCCTGCGAGTTTGGCAATGTGGGTATAATGGAGTTCCTCAAACAATGAAGTCTGAACATGGCGGGGGTCTACGAAACAAATCAGACCCAAAGTGTAGGTAATCTGAGAGCGGTCTTCGCCTTCTCACGTTACAATAACATGTCATGTTTAAAACTTCGAATGTTCATTTCGCAGTAAAAAAATTGTTAAACTAAAAGAGATTTACATACGAAAATCGTCGCTTCATATTATTATGTTAATGTCACTTTTTTGCATAACGACAATGCAGTTTAACCCTAGTGTTGACGCGGGCGCGTGTTGTTCAAGAGCAAACATTTTAGCGCCCCGAACGTTATGAAGTCATAATTAAATATAACTTTATTTTTTGTAAAAAGGTGAAAAATGTTAAAAAGCTGGGTACGTATTAATTCATCAGTTTAAAGTAAAATCAGAGACATAAAAAATTACATTGAGAGAACGTCGCATTACATTAATTTGTTCGGCAAGATAATGATAATGCAGTTCCCGAGTGTAGTGTCTGTTGTTCCCGAGCAAACATTTTAGCGGCCTGAACGTTATGAAGCCATAATTAACGTGCCCTTATTATGCGTCATACTGCGGGGCAAGCCGGGTAGTTTGTTTTGTATAGAGATTGGCTACCAGATTAGAGGAGCCATGCAAATTATCTAGTTGGCTTTAGGCACTATCAGTCGATGTGAATGAAAATGGGTTTCCGCTCGGTCATTTTCGGTCGAACGTGGATAGCTAATTTGATATGATTACATTATAATTATCATATTCGTTAAAGCTGGTCTATAGTCTTGCAATAATGTCGTCCAGTTGGATTGTACGACCAGACATTATGTCCCCGCTCCACCTCAATATTATATTAGCAAAGTAAAGTAGCAATATTTTTTTCTTACATAAATTGCAATTATGAGCTTTCATACCTTTACTTTCCAATACTCAATACTCAATACTCAATTCTTTATTGCATTCCACAATGTTTTGTTAGGTGGTAAACATATTACATAGTATCAATTATGGACCCTGTCGGGCACAGCAAAAGTGTAGGAGAGAGGATGAAGGGCGCCCATTTAATTTTCAAATCTAATAAATTAAAATAAACTTGTTCAAACCAAAATGGGTGGCAACATTTTTATACTTTCAAAAACTTACTTGATTGTGTAGGTGTGATGTGTTATGTTAATTGTGTTATTATAATATTTATGTGTATATACTGGTCTCTTGAAACTAGAATTAATAGGATAGCAGAATAATAATTAAATGTGATTTTGAGTTAAAAATTATATATTATATTAATTTATCATTGAAATATTCGTTTATATTGTAATAGGATTTGTTTATTAATAATTGTTTTAATTTATTATAGAATATATTTGGTTTGTTTTCATTTTTAAGAGTCTCTGGTAGTTTATTGTAAATTTTTATTGACATGACCAAGGTACTGGAAGAGTGTACTGTAAGTCGTGAAGTTGGTAGGTTAAGTCTGTTTTTATGCCTTAATGTTATTTTTGTTTGGATTTCTTCCCTCTTTGTGTATAATTCTGGATGTTCGCGTACAAATTTACACATTTCTAATATATATAGACTAGGAAATGTCATAATTTTAAGTTCCTGAAAGTGGGGCTTACAGCTTTCTTCTTGTTTTATATTTGTTAATATTCTTATTAATTTCTTTTGTAGAATAAGTAACGTAGGTGCGTCGGTGCTATTACCCCATAATATTATTCCATATTTAAGCCACGCATAAGCGTAAGCGTAATATGTGGCCATTGCTGTTTTCAGGTCTGTTGTTTTTTTTATTTCGCGTAAGGCGTATGAAAATTTGGATAATTTGGCTTTTACTTTATCTATGTGCGGTTTCCAATTGATGTGTGAGTCAATTTCAATTCCTAATAATGTAGCTTTATTTACGAGTTCTATTTTGTTATTTTTATATGTAAAATTGATTTTTTGAGGTGGTTTTTGCCGAGGGTGAAAAGATATTAATTTAGTTTTGCTGTAGTTAATCTCTAGATTATGTTCTGTCATCCAATCAGTTATGTTATTTAGCAGGGAGTTTAGTTGGTCATCAAGGTTGCTATTACTGTCACATGAAGTCAAAATAGATACGTCATCTGCAAATAAGACGCATGGTTCTGTGATATTACTAGGGAGGTCATTTATATAAACTAAAAATAGGAAACATCCCAAAACGCTGCCCTGTGGTATCGAGGCATTAATAAATTTGGTGTCTGATCTTATGTGTTCTATTTCATTTGTTTTATGGTTGTATGATTCAATTTCAACTTGTTGCTCTCGATGATCTAGATAGGATTTGAACCATTCATAACATTTTCCACGAATTCCTATATTATATAATTTTTGTAATAAAATGTCAAATTTCACTCTATCATATGCTTTCGTCATGTCCAACAATAATCCTAATGCATATTTTTTGTCATTTATAATATTAATATAATATTATATTATATTACAATATAATATAATATACTGATTCAATTACAAAATAAACAAAACTATTTTGTGGTTGACCTATTTATTCAACCCATCGTTGTAATACACACAACACACAACAAGCTTTATGACTCTGCCAGAATATCTCTCAAAGGTATTCTAGTACTCAAAGCAAATAGAATGTGCTCTCTAGCGTCAAGGTGTAACAAATCTGACAATCTACTTAGATTGCTGTGAAGTCTAACTGACGCGTGACGTCTCTTTGAGCGAGCATTTGTGATAGAAACAGGAGAAATGTCCGACTAGTGGACGAAATTCAACCGACAAATATATATACAAACTTTGCACACTTCTTCATTGATTTAAAATAAAACGTTACTTGTATGGGATAAAAACTTAGAATAAAAAAACGTTTTTTTACGAAAATGGGGCATAAAAAAAGTCCGTACTACCCGACAAACTTGCCTATCTCTAAGTTTTATACGAGTTTAATAAAACAAAACGTTATCGTAGCATTTTTTTACCAAATGGCACAAATACTAATACATTAAAACATGTGGGTGCCTAAAATGGCGTTTATAAAGTGTGCGGTGCGGAAAGCCGATGAGTTAGCGAAGTAAGGAGGAGTGTTCAATTATGCAGCGAGTCCGGTGAGGGCGCCGCTCAGTTTGCACTTCACTTGTGCATAAATGTGCCGCTTTCCTACTTTCGGCACACTTGCGAATCTGTGGAATTCCAAGGGATTATTTGGTGTTACTAGTGTATAGCACACTAGTAACACCAAATAATCCCTTGGAATTCCAAATCTCAAAAGTCATACTGACAAACTTTAAAAGTTTTTCAAAGAAGGTCATTATGAGGGTCTTGTCAGCTTATCTCGATAACATTGACATTAAAACTGGTGAGATTAAATAAAAATCAAAAGTGTTAACATTATTAATTTCAATAAAATTTTATAGACTAAGATTGCTAATGGATTAGTCTCAGACTAATCCATTAATTAGTCTTAATTTCAATGTTCATAATAATTAGAACTAAGTTAAGAGTCAACGAAAATAAGCCCAAAGTCAACACAACAAAGACCGACATCAACAAGACAACTATCTCAAGACAAAGAAAATTGACATTTAGTAAGATGGGCGTCTAATCTAATTTGTTTTTAAATCCGGATAAGCCTAAGTAGCGTCACGGCAATCTTAATTCCTCTTGTGAGGATTTTGGCCCTACGGTCGCCAATTCCCAGGGGAGAGTAAATGTGATGGAGGCCGGACATAAAGACTAATGGTGGAACAGCGATTAGATTATAAATAGATTGTTGGGTAAGATTAGTTTAACAATTAAAGTCTATTGGCTAGATGAGTTCCATTTTATATTTGTTCAAAACGTTCTAATAAAAAATTAGGTATATAAGAACCTAACAAATAGTAGATACCAAGCCACTGTAAAAGTTTCCTACCGGTCCTTTAGCTCATTTTCTTAGAAAAATATAGCTGTTTGATTTCATTCAGTAATTAGTACTGTACTTAATATTCTATCTATCTAGTATTTCAACATTTGTTTACAAGATCTTATTCACTAAGCTCGAAACTCTTCCAGACAAAATATTACATCACAACTTTGGAACAAATAATACCTAGTAGGTAGATGTCTTGACCTCATCTTAATTTCAAACACACTTGTACTAAACTATTCAGATCTAGGTTTCGTGAAATACGCTTCGATCCTAATTGAGGCCAAAGACTAAGGGAATTGTAACAAGAAATCAAATAAATACCCAAACATGCTTCCACTTAATATTGTACAAAAGAAGAAAAGTTAAAACAATATATGCCTTTTTGCTTTGATTTTACAGCTCTTTGGCTGTTTCTAGACATAATTATATGAGATGATCACACTGTCTCTTGAACCTCATTAATATAATATCCCTGTCTTTAAAACGTCATCTTATTATGCCGACAGTTTTTTCCTTTGAAACGGCTTGTAATGATTATATCATCCGTTTGGAATGACCACGTTTGAGGGCTTAAGGATGCAAACAAGGCAAAAAGGTTTTCTTTAATAAAAAATGGAGAACAAACACGATGTCGGCTCGTCCGACAGACATTAATGTGGGGAGAGAAATGAAACAAAACGATTTAAAATTAGCTTTTTCTGAAATGAAATAAATTTCCCTTTTTACATCTGAAGGGAAAATTAATTCAGAGTATCAGACGTTATGCTAAAAAAAGAAAAATATGCGTTGAACGATGTGCCTTCTCTAATTTTATGGCAGTGTGTGGTTAGAGTCGTAACAAACATTTTATGATGTACCTAACGTAAGGCTTGAACAACAACTGTGTTTCCAAGTAACCCGTAACTAGTTAGGTTGTAATAAAAGTACGCGTAGGTAAGGTTGCCTCTATTGTAAATGAAAAGCTTTGGCGCTCATAAGTGTATTACCTCTCTTCGGCGGTAACCAAGGAGGGTTTCACGAGGCTTTAATGTACGTTTGTTATGTAATACTTGAAGTCATTAAATTGCATTGATGATCATTGATTCATACTAAGCGATTGTACAGCTGCAGAGAAATCTCAACTAAAGCACTTTTATGCACTTGTAAGTGGTGGGTTTACTCTGAAGCTGACTGTACCTTTGTACAATAATAATAGGACGATAGACCAACTATAATAATAGGTACTACGACTAGACTGCACCACATAGTGACTACGCCTAGTGCATATCGACCAGTCTCTCACAAGACGCAATAAGCCTATATCTTACTGTCATCGAAAAATATAAAGGGACCAGTGGCCTTGAGGATTTGTATACAACTGAGATACATGATAGAGTGGATAATAATATGGGTCGGGATGCCAAATCTTGTCATATCAATGTAATATGCCAATGGTTTCCCTCTTACAATTTGGATTATGCAAATGTTCCATCTTTCCAAAATGGCAAAACTGTTTTTTTTTTTAAAAGAAAAGCTTACTCGTAATTTGCAGAAATACAAATTATTAGTATTCTTGTTAGCCCTCTTCAGCTTTGCATAGTTCGCTTCTTTTAGGAGGAAGTTCACGTCCGTGGTGTAATAGCCAGGATTCGAACCCACGACCTCTTGATCGTAAGACCGATGCCTTATCTATTGCGCTTAGGCTGCTTGATTTAATCAAATTAATCAATAATATAATTTTAATTATTGTCATTTGTTTATCGAGGCCCTCATTTCGTTATGCAAATTATAAACATTATATGATTCTGTGCATAAAAAATAATTGCAAGCTGAAATGTTTGTGAAATTCGGGTATAAAACCAGAGCAGGAGTGCACTGAAACATAACAAGATAGAGTTACCTAACTGAACGATTATATTGTACGCCAAATATGGCATGTTACACATGGAGACTTAATTTCTAGTACATAAGAACTGTATACTTAACACCTGTAACAAACAATTAATAAATAATTTGAATTTGAATATGAACGGTTGCTACTGATGAGCTTCTACTTCAGGAAGTAAATAAACATAGCATCACCTGCCTGGGCAGTCTGCAAATTTCCACCAAGCAGACTGGCGAATCCTTTCACCACGATGGCAAGTCAACACCATATGAATATGACTGCAGCCATCGATACGAAAGAAGAAGACCTTCACTTCCCTTCTTACCTTCACTCTAAGATTTCTTGGGTGGGTGGTCGTCGACAGCGTGAAGGTAGACAGTGTGCTCAACAGTTGACCATATACCGGCATAAATCTACTGCATTTAAAGGTAGTTTTCGATATGCAGCGTCCAAATGTTGGAATAACATTCCACCCCCTATTAGAAACTTGAATAGCTTTTCTACGTTCAAAATTAAACTGAAATCCCATTTTTTAGCTAGTCAAATTCAATTTGAGTCAATTAATGTCAATTTATCAATTATTTAGTCCTATTACGAATTATAATTATTATCTATCCAAATCCAATTTCAATTTATTCAAATATATGGCTAACTATTTATTCAATTCCAATTAATATTTTCCTATTCCTATTATATAATTTGTTATTAATCAATACAATATTTTTGTAATTATTCATAATAATTATATTATAATATTCAAATTATTAATGTATGCCTCCTTAATTACGCTGCTTAATGCATTTAATGTGTATAATTCGCTTTCTCTCTTATTAATAATAGCAGACCATAAATATTTTATTTTATTAATTATACCAAACACCTAAAACATTCCCATTATTATCTTAACTGGATAATAACCAATAATTAATTAATTAATTAATATTATTTATTTATTTTTTTTGTCTTTTTGTACTGCAACAGCTTGACATCCGGCCGTGCGTCACTTAGTCAGGCCACCAACTGAAAATCAGTGCTGTGTGGTGTTGCACCATTTCAGCTAAAACTGAGTTGGGGACCTTTCCGATTCCAGCATAGAGGCAGCATGCTTCATTTATTAGCTTTTAAGTATCTATCTTGTACGTCGCTTAATAGGTATTCTAGCATTGTGTAAGTGTACTTCTCTGTTTTTATTTTTTGTTGTCCTGTGCTTGTGATCGGAATAAATGCTTTCTATTTCTATTTCTATTTTCTATAAGAAGAATACCATGAAAACAGAACATACATATATATATTGACGACAATTTACCAGACCATTACTTCAACGTATAAAACTTTTGCAAACGACAAACTAAACGTAAGTAGGTATTATACCTACTTACGTTAAATCGTTTTTAACATAAACATACACTCCTTGACTAATAAAAAATAGTTGAGTGACTATTTAAAATCAGGACAATCAATCAATTAGGACCTTCATATTATATTATCTGCTCTATGTTAATCTCATACCTCAATCTATATATAATAAATTCCTCTATAAAATAGTTTACGGCTCGTAGGTATATTATTTAGTTTACGTACTGTTACGAACTCGGCCGTTTAATTAGCGCGCTGCCCGAAGGTAATACAATATAAACATTCAACCGCTACTAACCCAAGAGCCAAGATACAGAAATAACTTTCAAATTAATACTATTCCAAGTTTCTTTTATTTTGTAATTATACTACTAATAATACTCGCAAAATATTTGGTCAACTTCTGCGAAAAAGGTAGATTCATAAATTAAAAAAATATTGGTTATTCTTATTATATATTAATATTATAACCAATATTGCATAGTAAGATTGAGTACTTTACCTTTATTGTTTCGTAAGATACCTCTTCATATTGATAGTTTGTGTGACGCAAATTAGGAGAAACCTATGTCCAGCAGTGGACTATAATTGCCTAAATGATTGGTAGTTTTAATGAATAACTCAACGAAAAAGCACTACCGTTGGCGCATATTGTACGAAGAGTCGAGCAGATTTCACAACAACCACAGATTCCAGAGCCAAAACCTTGCAAGCTATTCGCGAAAATCTCAGCTAGATGCCAACAACGTGTTAACCTAATTGTCTGCTAAGCTTTCTAGTAGCTTCAGCATGTGTATTAACTTCAAGCAACATCATTTCGCATAAGAAATTGCCTTCAGACGTTGTTAAGGGACAGGCCGTTGAAATAAAAATGAATTATTTTAGTATAGTAGCAGCTCTATCGACTTTTATCTCGCAATTGTAGCTCAACTGCGTGGAAAATCGTCGAGCGGGTTACGTAACGTAGTGACGTCATAACTTTGGTGGAAGGACGTTTCAGAGCTTTTGTTAATAAGCTAATGGCAAGGACCACCGTCTGATTTTACAAGCAAATGCTCCTGAGTAAGTAATTCAGGTATGTACGCTACTCATCAACCAACGATATACAATTCCAGTATAAGCTAGTTTCACGGAAAGCCTACACAACGCGAAACCAAAGATGGTTTATTAGAAATGTATCGGTTTATTGGTAGTACAAGGTTCTGTATAAAACGGTAGACTTGTCACAGGTCAGGCTAGATATCATACTCCCCTGCTATAGAAACATAATCTTTGTCATTTGCGACAGCATATGGGTGGTAGTTACCATCAGGTGAACTACCCCGCTTACTAGTGTTACTTAACTATTACGTGAACGATATATTTTCGCAGCAAAATATCAATCCAAGCTAGCAACTATGCTACAGAATTTGATATAATTTGATTAAGAATAATTAAAGCTCTAGTAATCCGATAAGGTATCAGAATCCTTGATCGTTTTTATATAAGTGTCCAAAAAGATTAGTCTGTAAGTATTTTTCAGATTAATCTGTAGTAAACACTAGTTATGGATGTAATCTGTTTGTTATTTAGTAGACCTCTGAGCTGGACGAACATTACGTAACGACGACGGATATAAATGAAGAAATGTAATAGTGTTGTTGAACAATAATTGCATGATATTTTTTTAAAACAGGCACCAGTCTGTATATGATGGTCCTTATGTAACGAAGCGAAACGAGGATAAATATAAGCCAAGATAACTTGTAAACTTGGTAAATATTATGGATATGACCTTCATTCGATACCCCATACCTTATTGAGTTACGGTTGCTTTGAACGACGAATCTTTATCGAGCCATGTTACGCAAAGGTTTACATAAAATATCTGATTTGATATTAAACTTTGATTAACTTGTGGTAAATGATGTTTACGTAATAAGGTACAAATTGTTTACCGAGAAATAAAGTTTGAAGGGCTACGGCAATTAGATCTATAAGGAGTGGAGATAGAATGGACATTGAGGTATAATAAATCATTGCGATTAAATGTTCCAGCTGAATTATATTCAGGATTTTCAGACATTTTTTTTACCTTACCTATTATATTCATGAGCTTAAAACCAACACAAAGTAGGTAATCAACTGTTGTTTGATCATTTGCTATTAATTGTTTACCACGTGCATGTTTGCTATCATATTACTATAGATTGTTCAGTCAATGTGTGACTATGGCCAGTGTAATCAGATCAAAAAGTAATTTTAAACTGCAAAATTTATTTGGTACTTACATATTTTTGTAAAATATTGATTAATTAAATATTTTCTTCAATATATGTTACACACTGATATTTTAGAAACAATAAATTTCAACCAATTTTTTTCAAGAAATTTAGACAAACTACCAACGAACATGATTTGATTTCCAAGCGTGAATGGGTAGCAAGCATATCTAATAAATCGCTATCGCCTATAAGTAAGTAGTGACCCTCAAATAAAGCTATTGGCAGTATGGCAGCGTAACTTGATACTTTAGTGCACAACTCGCGTCCGCAGAGTTTTAAACTTTTCAGCGCACGTTTTGTCGAGGATTGGAGCCCTCTCACTTTACACGAGATGATACGACAGGGCGACGACATCGATATCGCAGGCTAAACTCTACTTTATTTGTAAACTTTTGTACCATCGTTACCAGTAATACTTTTTATATTATGCAAAGGTTATAGGAGGAAAGTGCCGGTTGAGAGCTCTTTATGGTTTATTCCGGTGGATAACTTGTTATTATAGCAGCAATGATATACTATGGACAAGATATATTACCTGTACATAAAATTACAATGTTATATTTATTGTACAAGAGAAACTACCGGCCATTGCAAGTGAAAGTAAAACAAAGGAAACTCAGCAAATATCTAGAGCAAGCTAGAAGCGAACAGATCCAGCTTAGTAGTATATTACAATATTCAAAGTAGTACTTAGTGTTGCTTACAAAGTATACACAGCTACGACCTACTTTTCTATTTAACGTTTGAACCTATACCAACAACTTGAAGTTTCCATCATGTTTCCCACAGTGTTAACTGAGCACTTTTGTTCCGAAAATTGTAAAAGCAGTTCGTAAATTAAATTGCACAAGAAGCTATCTTTGTTCGACAAGTTAATTGCAATGCTGCAAAAGTTATGCATACAATACAGAAAGACGTGACTTTGTGTAGAATACACAACATTGTGTTGTGAAGTCGAAGAGACCAGACAGTGTTTCATTTGAGAATTAACAGATGTCGACTGTTGCGATCTAATTTGTTGGAGTCGTTTATTAAAAGTTATTAACAATGAATGGAAAATGTGCGGACGTTTGTTTCATTTTGTTATAAAACGACATCACATGAAGTTCGCTTGTTTATTTAGCTTTTGGTGCGTCCGTTTAACTACAATACGTGGACACAAGCGAACGCAAAGGCTGACTCCACATGAGGCGTGCGCGATTTTCGGGTGTGTGGGCGCGCCAGCTGCTCATACGTCACACGACAGCAGCATACGACGCCGTGTGACGTGCGTGCAGCGCGCCCACACATCCGATGATCGCGCACACCTAAAGCACAGTATAAATATGTAAACAGTATAGAAACTAAGCCTATTTCAAAAAATAATTACCTACGCTCTATTGAAGCTATAGGGTTGACACTTTTAAACTTTTTGATATTGTCTTTTTATGAAAAAAAAAAAAAGTGTTTTTAGTGATCATTCAATCGTATTGAAATAACTAGTTTACGAATAAAATTTAAATAAGTAATCTCAGAGCATCGGTTAATCTCAACAAAATACGATACACAGTTTAATATTAACACGTAACAACTTGTAGATCTTTGTTTTTGTTTTGTAGATATTCAGTAATTTCTATTTAACTAAATGAAAAAACGTATTATTTTGTGCGAAGTAAATTTATTTTTTGCTTTTTAGTTTACCTACTTTTTGAAGTCAGTTTTTTTTTTTTGTTAAAATTATTTTATTTTACGATTTTAAGTGATGGGTAGACCGAGCAAGAATGTTTCTCGAATGAGGAGACGACGGTTACTTGAGACGGAAAACTTATTAATAACAAATAAAGAATTAAATCCTATCTCCTGACTATTGAGGGTCACGATCTTCCATTATCAGCTCATTTGACACAATAACTAGCAGTAGGAATATGCGTACATTAGTGAAAGAATTATCCTTTAACTGCTAACTATTTGAGAGTTGACCTTCCATCATCAGCTCAACCACATGAAATTATTGCGACCAAGCTTAAATCCTGGTGTAGCCTCAAATAAATAAAATACGAAGGTTGCCCCCGATTTCTATGGAATCCCATCATCAGATCATGACATGCTGACAATGGGACCACCTTTGAAATATCTCCGTTCCAACAGCTCACTTGACATCATAACTAGCAGTCTGAATATGTGTACAGTAGTGAAAGAATTATCCTTCAACTCCTAACCATTGAGGAGTTGACCTTCCATCATCAGCTTAGCCACATAAAATTAGTACGATTAGGCGTAAATACTGGTGTAGCTTTGAAAAACACACTGATAACATAACATGTGCCTATAAAATACGAGGGTTGCCCTCGATTTCTCTAAGATCCCATCATCAGATCACGATATGCTGACAATGGGACCCCCTTGGAATCATCTCCTGTCCAACAAAAAAAGAATCATCAAAATCAGTTCATAAACGACGAAGCTAGCCGTGAACAAACATAAAAAAAGCAACATATATACGAATCAAATTAAGAACCTCCTCTTTTTTTGGAAGTCGGTAAAAAAATAATAATTTATTGCAGCCGCCATCCTGGATTTCCATTTTGAGTTAAGTTTAAAACCGCTTATGTCGGCGCAACAACGCTCGTAGTTAAAACTTCGTTCGAAACAGTGTCGGTCACACTCACTCAGCGCTATTATTTACAACTACCTACTTATAATTATTCGAGTACAATATCATAACAACAAATCATTCTTACCTTTCAAAATCATCAGGCAGTTTAAAACAAGATAGCTCTGGTTTTGATAAATAAGAGTTCAAGCAGCCGTAGACTACGCAATACCATCGTGGCATTTTAAAAAGGATCGGCAAAATTTTAACGCGACGACTTGCTTCGACGCGGCACTCGCTATTGACAGCACCGCGACGTTCGCTTAGGGGTCTCGTCGGTGTGCATGTTTATGTGTGCGTGCCGTTTCGAACGTTTGTAGGCAGTTTCCGTACTGTTTGTAAATATTTATACTGTGCCTAAAGTCTGGGACGCCTTAGATCGGAAAACTACCTGTTACAATAAGTTACCACCATTAGACGTTCCCTAATGGTCTTGGTTCAACCTTCTAACTTATTTTTTTTAATGGAGTTCATTTCTATGACATACTTGTAGCCATCACGCCTTTGTTAGGTAGAGGTCACCAAAGTTCAAACGTCACATTCAACTCCACTTCATTTGAATTTAAAAATACTAAAACGTTTAAATGCTTTTTATTACTACTTTCAAGATTTATTTTTCTTAATAAAGGTCCTTTTTATCGACTGACTTGGCACCCGACGTAGTTCAGGCCGTAACACGTACAATTCCAGATGTACTTTATTGTCGAACAAATGTACGACTGTAAGTATTCGTACTTTAATGCTGGAAGGCTGGAACACTGTGGTCATGTAAGCGTAAAGTCATAACTTTGGATGACGCATGTAGAACAAGATATGATTAAATATACTGTCCTAATCTACACTAACTTTTTCTTAAAACTCAAAGATCTTGAGGCACTGATTTTATATGCAGATTTTGTCAGTCGTTTAATCTTTTAACACATCTCTTGCTCACGCTGTTTTTAATTTGCAAACCCTTTAGGACGCGCATTCACTCGAATGAGACCCAAACTAAAAATAAATTACAAAAGCTTGCCGGCGCAACTAAAGCGCTAAAAAGAATTCCAAAACACATTTGATCATATCAGATTAAATTATGAGTTTATTCATGCTCATAATTTGGAACCAGTTTAGGGTTCATTTTATCAAAAATTCCTTGAGACCTAATTCATCCTTTACAAGGCTTATATTACTCCAGGCTTAAAATTATAAATATATTATATATCTCATACATTATAACAGTAGGTATACCTCGGCTTAGAAGCGTTAGAACGTAATAAAAGTTTTAATAACATTTCTTGTAAATTTGTGACTCCAGAAACAAATGAGCTCCAAGTTTAAGGAATTTGTTGTGTGAATTTATGTAAAATAATCTTGACATTGTTAATCGTGTTTATTCAGTATATTACACACTGGAGTTTTGACAATTTATGTCACGGGTCACTGATGCGAAGAGACGTTTATTTTGTTTAACACACTTACTACCTCCTCTTTATTCTATGCCCGTAAGCGAAAAGTTGAGACGGGCGCTCTCCGCCCGCTGCGATCTTATGTGCACCATACTGACAATAAAGAACTCAGATTTTAACTTTTAACCATAAATACAAAACATCATGCACGTATTACACAGGTTTATAACACCTATATTTCATCTGTTACGTTTAAACCTCACGTTAATTGATTCTATCGCCATCTACCAGACACTTTCAGACTTCGTGCTGATACTCTTATGAAAGCAAAATTCAAAATACTGAACACTTTTGTCCGACGACCCCAGGATTGAACCCCGATTTCAGCGTTTAGTCGTATATTATCTTATGAAGTAGGCAGTCACTATTTACCTACAAGAAGTAATTTTATGTTATGCTCATACGGTAGATATTTTAATATCCTGACGAGAAAGTCTCACTCTACTTATGAAAGCTAAGATTTAAACTTTAAAGACGGTTTACACCGTACTTGTTAATCCAGATTTAGCGGGAAGCGCCACAAACAATGAACTCGTGACGTAAGCCAACGTTGAAATTCTCTATCATGCCTCGCCTTTTCTAAATATCTGCGTAATTTTGGGATTAAGGAGAGTTTATTGAAGCAAAATTATTTGTGAGGATATTAATTTGAATAGCTTTAAGGGGAAGGTTTCACAGACCAAGTTTTTATAAGCATTTTATTTACGAATGGCGCATATTTAAAGCCTAAGTAAGGAGTAAGTTTTAAGTATTTATGCTAGTTATCCTATATTAATAAGACTATAATAAACATTTTAACTTTCGCCTTTAATATTTATTAATATGAATTTATGGTAATTAACGCGATTAAATATGTGCAACCATGGCTATACTTTGACCATTTTTCTACCAATGCTTTTCTAGATTTCTACCTGGAATATTGTCTTGTTTCCTACCTTTTAATCTTCGGTTGTACGTAGTAGGGTTACATCTTTTACATCTGCGCGATATATTCATACTGGTCGGATACCCTCGCCTTAAGGTTTGATGGAATATTCAAATCCAAGCTTAAGTCGAATAGAGAGTAATGGATGTAAATCAATATGGAGTTAGTTAGGCGCTTGGTGTCGAACTCCAGCGAGCTTTTAAGCCCCTCATATATTATTATCAGACAATTACTATATTTAGAGTCTGGCCAATGATTTTAATCAAAATTTATGGAAAGATTATCTGATTTTGTCTATTGTTGAATAGCCGAGGGATTTTAAATATGTATTTGGTGATGATAGTATTATTTACGAATAAGATATTTTTGTTAACGTAATACCAGTTACGAGTATTACAATAATGAGGTTTATTAACAAATCTAAGTAGCTTATTCGCATGCAAAGCCACAAAGCATTTCCCGAACATAATTAGAAAAACGCAACGTTGTTCACAATGACCAATCCTTAAATAAAACGGCCAATGCCCACAAATCTAAAAAGCAAAGAAATTAAGCGCATTAACGGTGACGTTTATAAAAAGAATTGCCGCAATAAAACTACACTAGGCGGCTTAATTTTCAGGGTGGCAAATGTCCGGTCCATTCGACTTAACGACTCAAACGTTCTGCTAACGGCTGTTGGTAAATATGTGGTATCGGCCTTTCGGTGACGTACTCTCCTGAATTAGATTTGGCTAATGCATATTGATTGTTGGGTCTATCGAATCGCCATCGTACGGACATTGGCGTCCGAATGGGTTACACTGCTTCACGTTTTTCTCTTGACCTATTTCGCTTTCAGTCATTTTTCACTTGTAGCAAATCGCCGTGTAGGTAAGGGACAACTACAGCAACCCACACCACATTCAGCTTTGATGTCAGTAATATCAAAGCCTATTCTCACCACCTTAACATAACATCACGCCTATATTACCCAGAAGGTTGGGGCAGAGGTTATAACACATCATTTCATTTGTTATATTTAGGACCCATGGAATAGGGGGTGAACCTATCGCCATCCACTGGGCACAATTTCAATTCCGTGCTGCTATTGTGAATGTCCCGATAGAAAGATCACAAATAACACCCAGGAATCGCTATCGCATACGCTAACCACTAGACCATCGAGGCAGTTCAGTAAGCTCATCACTTTACTGAAACAAAACAGTACAAGCACTGATATTTTACGGCAGTTTAGGGTACGAAGGATGGTGGACTCCCTTGGTCGTCTTCACGAAATCTACAACCCTTGAAATTTTGCTTGCGTGATGAATGTGGTAAATGTTCGTTATATTTTGGAGCATATACAAGGTATTTCATATTGGTTATCTATCGGAACTCCTTGGCATAGTATGCGCGGTCACGCACGCACCTTCGGGGGTCGAACAGGGAAGCTTAATAGGTTCTATCCACCTTCGCGCTCCTTGAGGAAACACGTTTAACGCTGATAAGGTTTCCTGACCTTGGTGCCGATACTTTGTTGCTTATGATATTTATTTGCACAACATTTATTTTTTGTAAATTCATAATGAATATTGTTACGTACAAAATAAAGATAAGATACAAAATAAGCAGGGATAGCCTACCCACGGCACACACCTCTGCCAATAAATTGTTAAGATTAGTTTTTTCGAAGATATGTGTATATTTATTATATAAATTATCGCTCGCTTACGGTGAAGGAAACATCGTGAGGCCATCTGCACGCCTGAGAGTGCCTAAAAATTGCTCGAGGGTGTGTAAGTCTACCAATCCGCACTTGACCAGCTTGGTGGACTATGGCCTACCCTTCTCATCATGAAAAGAGGCTCGAGTCCAGCAGTGGGCTATTTATTAGATACAGGGCTGCTATTATTATTGATACGTACAAAATAATAATTGGCACAATTGGAAACTTTAAATATATATTTTTGTTTTTGTATATTGAAACCTTACCATGACTTTTATGCCAATCACCTTACTCTCATACCATTGACGTATAAAGTAAGGACACGGCTAACGCGCGATAAATGAACTGAACCTTTTTGGAGTCAATCAGACTACAAAAAGCGCGTAGTGAAATTGTCTGTGGTTGGCTGCCTCCGTGAGCGGTCAAACACGACAAAATGCCTAATTGTGCACTGAAAAGTTGTACGAACTACCAAATTAAACATAACAAAAAAGATTATGGTATTACATATCACCGGTAAGTCACAAATATCTTATTATATCCACCTCTTTACATTATTTTATCAATTTTATTTGCTAAAATTTTTCGTTTCGACGCCATATTCCTTAATCGTGAATATCCGCGTGACATGACTTTGGAACTGCGCAACTGCGCTTAGTTGAACTATGCCGCGGGCGTTCAAGAGAATATTTTTGGTAATTTAAAAAAGTATTTGTTAAGAATTGTCACATGGTAGTTCAATGCAGATGGCGTTACTGATCCTGCTATTCATAATGTCAAATTTGAAGGGCAATTTGTTCGGACAAGCCATTTCTATAGTATATATTTCTATGTCTCATATCCATTATTTGGCGTCAGAATATCAAAAAGTATAGATTAGTAGAAAACTAAATTCTCCAATATTTGTTCACAATAGTTCTACAAGTTTAAAAAATTACAATCTGTTTTGCCGTCCAAATATCGATCGACCCTCGCATGGATACCGTCAGTAAAATCGCTGTAACAAAATCCAGCACACGGCGTTTTACAGTAAATAATTTAATTAATTATAGTGAAACATGAAGCTTAATGTCACGTTTATACAGCGGGTTATACGTCAGCGTCCATAAATGTCAATTAAACATGTTTTATTGACGTCGACAATGAGATTATGACAGTGAGCAGATGGGACCGCTGATAGCTGAAATCATTTTAATGATATAAGTATGTCGTTATATCCATCACTATAGTCGCGAAAGAAACGTTTAAAGACAGTTGGGTAAAGGCAAAATACAAAAGATCACGCCTATATTACCCAGAAGGGTGTGGCACAGTTGAAAGCATCCATCTCAAGTTCAGAAACAACGGTTTCTGCTACATTAAACCAATCTTGCGTCGTGAAAAAAAATATCAATGGCAACTCAAACCACGTTGTCATTCTATATAAAGGTATGTAAGCGTGTCGTCGCCTCCGCGCGACGTCTCGCACTTTCACGACGTCTCCAGTGCGAGACGTCGCGCGGAGGCGACGACACGCGATTAATAGCCCAGTTGATGAATCTACGTTCTAGATTCGAAACTAGTCGGCATATCCCGGCTAAAGTAACGTGAGTAGCCCGTTTTCTCAATAATAATATCTTCACCTCACGTCGGTTTTAATAATATTAAGGTATATAATGTTACTTTTTTATAAACTCCAATTTTTAGTAGAAATTGAATTTTAGGCATAGCGTGAAACAATAAAATGCACCAGACCAATATTGGCAAACAGTTGCGTTAACGGATCTACATCGATATTAGTTCTGTTATTGCTACTTTACTGCTCACAGGATGCACTGTGATGTGGCAATGTAGCATGTCGCATCTGCTGCACAATTGATTAATGTTGGCATTTCGCTTGTTGTGTCACGTGCCAGATGGCTAAGTGAATTTATACAATATCATGGCAACGCACTAGGTACTAGTGCACTCTGTTCCCATGTATAGTACAAATGAACTAAATCTCAATTTGTTACGCAATCAACATAACGTAAGTCAAATAAAATATACAGATTGAATATGTCATAGCGACATTTATCAAAACCACAGCTTCCATACATAGTTAGTATAGATTTTAAGCGCATGGGCATGAGTTTTCCATAAATGGAATCACATGGAATTTGAATTTCTAAACTAATATCGACCGTATTTTTATATGAACAAGAATGCACTAAAATTTTGAAATCGACAGTTTCAAAATTGCACTGGTGGAAATGAAAACTGACTATGTGTAATCTATGTTGCATTTACCCTGTAAAGTATAATTATAAAGGTTTAATCAACACTAGAAAATTAATAAATGCTTATTCATAATTATAAATGTTAATAATAAAATCTAGCCTCCATTAAATGCACAACAGATCACTGATTGTGGCAAAACCACAATATTGACGTAAATATGAATACTCATTTGTATTTTGGATTAAAACCACAATAGAAAACATGATAAATCACTAAACTATGGTTAAAACAGTTTATTTCTAGTCCAATGTTTGTACAGATTTAGTCATAACCAAAAATAGCTTCAATATAAGCCAGTGACAACTTCATTTTGGCTTTAAATGTTATAGCGTACATAACAAACAAAGGATGGTAAGCCTACCACTTAAATGCGTCATTACCAGTAACTATTTCCGGAATATTATTATATCTAGGATAAGCTTAAGGGGGGAACATTGGTTGGCTGTTTTTTGTACAAAAGTATTTTAATTTAACTTTAATATTATTAATTTGTATGTATTTTTATAGACAAATCATTTTTATAACTCTCAAATGCATGTTTGTTGAGTTGTTATTTCAAAGTTATTATTTTAATTATTTAGTTTGTACTCGTATGTAACTCAATTAACCATTAAAACAATTTTGACAAATTGGCCGCGAATAAACATGCATTTTAGTGCTTTAGATATGATTTGGCTATAGAAATAGATAAAAACCAAACTAAATATTGAAGTTGAACCCATATTAAGTTAGTATGACAATACGGCGCTCGGGAGTCTTATCTTAATGCTGCTTACGCTTTCATTTTATTTGCAAACCACAAGTTTACAGCGAGTTTCATGAGTTGTTTAATCGATGTTACAGTTATTTACAGAAATAACAGATGGGCAACAATATGTATGAACATCCATGGGATAAAGGACTGATTTTTATAGATTATATTTTGTACTACCCGATGGTATAGTAACTGCCGCGATGGTCTAGGTTGGTATATGCTCCTCTCACCGCGAGGTCTCGGGTTCGATTCCCGGGTCAGGCTAAGTGTTTTTTGTGAACTTTCCGTCAGGAAATTTACATGCACGGAGTTGAAATTGTGCCCAGTAGATGCAGATAGGCTTACCCTCTATCTAATGGGACCTAGACATAAAAGGTGAAGTGTGGTTGTTGTACACCTCTGTCACACCATTCTGGGTAATATAGGCGTGATGTTTATTATCTCGTCTATTTTAAAATAAATTTGAATATAATAAAAAAGGTATGCGAATATAAAATCTAATTTTACGAGATTCAAACAAAAACAATTTACTTAATAATAATAGGTTGTTCATAAAACACATTTACGACATCAATACGGGAAGCCTTTTAACATTTCCAATATACCTATTGTGTATAAATGCCTAGACGTTTGTTATAACAACGACCCCAAAACGTGACCTTGTGGAACTCCGATCATGTCGAACTTTATTAACCAACGGCATATCGAAATTACGGCGTCAAATTGATTCCAAGAATATATTGAATATCACTTTGGCAAAAAATTTCAATATTTCATCAAGAACCTTATTAAAAGCTTATTGAAAGCATTATTGAGCATGTTGTATGCTGTCAAAAGCTTTTAAAGATATTTTAACTACTTATACTTTGACTTCAAAGAAAATAAAATATTTATTTATTTATTTTTTATTTATTTAACTTTTCGCACAGATACATGTGTCGAAGGCGGACTTAATGCCAAAGGCATTTTCTACCAGTCAACCTTAAGGTGGTGCAGAGATATGTTCGGGTAGGTGCATAAGTATCGAAAATTAAATGATTTTTAAATAAAACTTATACAAAACTATGACCAAAATATGACTGTATAATATTTCAAATTCATATTATTTATTTAAATACCATATCGAAAGCATATTATTGACAAGTTACGTATAAACACGAGCTAGAATTATCAAACATTTGACTAGTTATACTCCCTTGGTTTACTCGTATCTCTTAACAAACAAAGCAAATCAACGCACTAATAAAATCCATTAAATCCATAATCGAGTGCATAGCTGGTGCTGTAAATTGTAGGACGTTAACAGCTTGTCTAATACACCGCAGCGTGTGATGCATCGAGCGCTCAAGCGACAACGACATCTATCGTCGTGGTGATGGAATTGCACGCAGTTAGCGCTTAATGGCCGGGGATAACTCATGAGTGCCGATCATTCATACCAAAGCCTATGAATTGAACAATACTCTCATAACTGCTTAGGTGGTGTTTATTTATTGTCCTGTTATGGGGTATTGTGAAATGTTTTGAAAGATGGAAGTTGGGGTGTGTTTGTATAGCCTGTTTAATGATTCATGACGTTATGACAGTTTAATATGTAAGTTTTGGCTGTGCCCTTTGTATTCTGTTCCTACAATAAAAATTGTGCAGACTCGAACGGCGGTATTAGATTGACATATACTGCCTGGAATCAATTGGACCTTAGGTACCTACTTTAGAATATTAGAAGATATTAAATCTGAAGCAACTACTACAAAGCTTAACATTATTTTTAAAATCATGTTTTTTTTTCCAATAAGACCTCAATAATGTGATCAATTCAATAACAAACTTACGCATTGTAATTTGAATATTTACGACACATAAACTCATTGTTTAGTGGGCTATCAAATCAATTTTTATTGTACAATATCTGAACAAAATATACAATAGCTCAAAGCAAAGAAGCGATATGGACCGTAATAAATAATAATATAAATTTCTCAGGCTTGTTTTGACAATATTATTACGAGTTTACTTATGTGGTCGTTTCAAAGAGCCTACAGTTCTCGTTGACATTCGGTGACGTCATTGTCAAACCTTTTGTTGGAGAAATATAATACTTGCGGTGGTTTTGTGATCCTCTCTTTAATTTTTATGCCTTCCAATAGAATGGATATATTATATATTTTGTATCGACCAGTAAGTTTTAATTAAAATTATATTTACAACATAAAAGACATCAAAGTCTGTAAAAAAGATCGGTTAAACTTGTTTGAATTCAAATGACTCGATAATTAACGCGAAGAAACTAATAAATGTACTTCCAAGGCTTTAATTACCATTTTTAAGCTTTAAAACAATCCAGAGCTGTCCAATCAAATTAAAGAAGCCGATTTAACTTCAGCTTGAACGACGCGGCAACGACGGTAATCTCTTCCACCACAGCGACCGCGATTAAATATCATTTTTAAGCCAGGAATAATTTAGCGTAGAGTAAAAGCCGGGGTTCTTCGAGATAACCTCGCAGTGCGGTGGTCGACGCATCGTGTCAATGGAGCACGTCATGAATGCTGATAAGAAAGGGCGCTTCGAAACACTCGTAAAACCCAATATAAATATTCGACTTATGAGCCAGCGACGTACGAAGGTATAACTTTCTTCCGTTATGTTGGACTGAACGAAGAGTTTCGTGCTTCGCATTAAAAATACCAAGCCTTTCCTTTTGAAAAAAAAATGGATTTTCTGTGGGGTTGGTTTGCGGCAACAAGTTCCGAGTAACCGAAAATAATTATTTTGTATTATCTTCACTATCGGCTGAATTAAATTTAATATTTTTATGTACGTACCTGAAACCGAGGTAAATACATACTATCTACCTCCGATAATATATGCATATCAGCTGTTTTAATTTTACACTGCAGACAATTCTCAATAAAACCATATGAAACAAAAAGTTACACGTTATTTCCGCAAATTGCGAGGAAGCCGTTAGTTTTCATAGAAATGTATTCCCACAGAAGTAATAAAGGAGTACAAGTACAATTTTCTCATTTCTTGAAAGTTGGTGAGAATGAATAAGGTGAATTGATTTACGTTCAAAGTTGGACGTTAGTAATGAATCAACGTCTCCAAGGACCAAAGGACAACCACAATCCAGCTACTTCGATTTCAGAGATATGGTATTGTATTTATTTCCGAAAAGTTCTTCCTTACACTTCGCTCTTCTCGCACTGGACATTTTTTACAACCAAGGTCGAAGCTCGAAATTTACTTTCTTGAATAAAGATAAGAAATAAAGGAAGTTTGTGCAAATTGCAGAACAGATAAAAGTAGAGTTTGAACTTTCATTTTTGTTTTATGTTCAGATGAAAATTCACTACAATTATGATAAACCTTGGAACAGATCTACACGAAATGTAGAGGGTACGAAAGATCGCAAATCCCTTGCTTGCCTTAGGGAATGGATCGTAAAGCGACGACCCCTTGCACAGGGTTGATGGGACACCATAGTTTCACTAGCTATCACTCCCGTATTGGATATTGGAAAGAAAACTCATCAATACAAATAGCGGGCGTATATCAATGTTGCCATGAACAAATCCACGTGGGTATAGAAACAAAGTCAAGGCAAATGGATTTATGTAAACGAATAGGGAAAGTTCAGCCGACGTCTTTTTATAGAATTTGTTTCGGCTATGGATCAAACGAATTTGCACTCGGATATATACAGTTTCATAAAGGATTCGTATTATTTACATATCATGATTTTTTTGAATATGGTTCTATTTTAGTTCCGTGCCTTGACAAGACAGAGTGGGATCATGTCCTTTTATGCATATAAAATGGTTGTATGTTAAATTAATACAAATTAATGCTCTAATAAATGCCTGTGTCCGATATATTTATTTATTATTTATTAAACTTTTTGCACAAAAAAAAATAGTACAAAGGCGGACTTAATGCCTGATGGCATTCTCTTACAGTCAACCTAGGGTGGTGCAGAGATAAGCATAGGTAGGTGCAGTTCAGAAAGACGAATAATGATAGATATGTAAATAGAAGAAGTACATATTATATAAAATACGTAATAGAGATACATATACGTGACATTATAAGACAATGGCTTACATAACGTAATACTAACACATTTTTACGAAAAAGAGGCATTCTTTTATTCAGCCAAGTACCAAAAGACAAAGGTTTCTACTCCACTTCAATACATACAAAGTTACCAGCAATGAAAAGGGTTTCAATCCAAGCCTTTATTTTATACGAGAAACTTTGGTGGTTGCTTTTTTAACAGCTATTTCACGTAAAGAAGTCGGATTTCAGTTTTAAATCGGACAGATTACGTCGGCGGGTTGGGGACTGCTACTTTGATTTATTTTATAAGGATCTTCTTCATTCTTCATTATGATTGGCTTTGCGATATAATTTTGATGCTGTTTGTACACGTATGTGTAAATCGTTGTGCGTGTAAATTTTCAATTCCATGATGTGTTAAGAAATTTTAACTCTTTAGTGTACAGTGGGCCAACGAGTTAGGTATGCAGCGCTTAAACTTCAAAGTCATTGTAAATACTTACTACACCAGTTATGGATAAGTGAGTTACATATCTAAATAGTGGGTATATTCCACTTATTAAATATGTAATTCACACCTGCATATCTACTGTAGTCAGTTTTCACAATGGCGTAGAAGTTTTTGCCCTGCATACCTAATTGCTTGGCCCACTGTACACTCGATCATTTATGAAACAGTTTATGATGAGTTTGAGACAGGTACCAAATAAGGAAAGACAAAATAATGATAATAATAAATACAACTCTCCATTTTTGTTCTCTTTGTTCTTGTTAAAGTTTAAATTTTTTGATGACTTCATTTTAACTACAAAGATATCAAACTGAGTAATTTGTTCTATATTTTTTTGTGACCCATAAATTTAAACTCTTATAAAAGTTGTATTAATAACGCGGAGGTTGTAAAACAAAACATTTCCATCAAAAATATCATGATCCGGATCCTAATTTGCATGAACTTTGTTGTTTGAACCACCCGGGACCAAACTCAGGCCACTCGGTTTATTATCACTTTTTTTTGTTTTTGATCCGCGCATTTTGAAACAAGATTTGATACTGAGTTCGTGAATTATATTTGAAACACATTACATGATGCAAAGGAAGATTAGTTTTGTTTTGCATGAAATTAAATATTTATTTATTTATTTATTTAAGATACATGGAAGACTTACAGCTAAATTAACATAATTGTATGTAGTAGTAAAGGAATCTATTTAACAAATATTTGTTTTAACTGATTCACACTCATTTAAACCTATTTCTAAACTACCGTTATTTACAACTCAAGAATATAATTTACATGCAATTGTGATGTGATCGCGTGCTAGTTAAGGAAATACTAGTAATTTTCCGAAGTAAAATGCGATTTGTCCTACATTTACACTACGTAATATCTGTAAAAATACTATGTACCTACTGGAAATCACGCGAATAAATGAAACGAAATTCCGTAAAGAGAACAACTCCATGAAAAGTAAGTAGAATTCTTTCATTAACACATAGAATGGGGTGCTTTCGACCAATGGGGATTGGGTATTTTCATTATTTGCAGTTTTCTTGTTAAAAACCCTGTTCTCCGTGCGGAGTAGATGGACGTATCGGATAAGGGTGGAATTAGATTATTATAAGACGCGAAAGATCGTTGATGCGAAGTAAGTGGGTTTCGGAGTCGCTCGGCGATAAACATGACATTTACGCTCTGTGACTAAATATTTGTACACGTTTTTATGTAGAAATTGATGTAAAAAAGCTTTTACAAATATATACTGTTGTCAAATATATTAGGTTTTGCATATATGCGTATGTAAAGTCAAAAAATAACTCTCGGAAATTTTCGATACGTTCATTAATCTATCATTATCAATATACTTAAGTATTATTAAGAATATCTTATTATTAGGTATAGAAAACCTAAATAAGGTGGGCGGCGGCGGTGGTGTTGCTATTTTACTCAAGGCCGCTCACAAAAAAATATATCACGTCATATTTAAGACAATGTTACGTCAGCAGATACAAACCCGCAAATACCTGAAAACACAAATACTACCAAAAGAACAAATTAATGAAAATTAACACACGCTTTAAAGCCGAAACACTGGTTAAACGAAGCATAAGCTGTGTTGCCAATGAACAACGAAGCGTAGTCTAAACCGCAAATCTCGTTGATCTCTGCCCATCGGAAACACCCCTTGTAATCCCGCCCCCACCCTCCTCACTCATTATTTATTATTTTTTATCTGACATCCGAGGATGCCCTCGAAACGCCGCGAATACGCCATTTTCAACCTACAAAATGATATTGCGAAAATAGAACTGTTAGCTTCCACATTTTAGGCAATTTTACGATAAGAATTTGTCGCTTGAGGATGCAATCTGCAGTTTGTTTCGCTTGTGAAGAGCCTAATAAAAGATAAAGTTGGTTGGTGGCAGCTCGCAATTGTAGGAGAGATTAGGCTGCCAGCACGAGAGTGAGTCGTTAGCATTCGGAGTGTATGCTGTCTGTGCATATCAATCCATTTATAGTGCGTTGAGAAATGGTTCGCAAAACCCACAGGACTGTTTAATTTGGCTGACGACGTTAGGCTGATGTCCTGTACACATTTGCGTTCTGTTTACTATGGCAATAACAATGAACTGGTCGTACTAAATTGAATTCATCATTTAGACATAAAACAAAGAGGGTACAGAAATTAAGCTTCATACAAAAACATACATAAGTAAGGTTAACTGGATTAGCTAACTAACTTTCTGAACTGCTCATAATTGTTTTGTACAATGTATAATTATGCACTGCTAGAAAGACGTCAAAGGATAACAATGTACCTTCATAACTTTAATAAGCTGAAACGCCATTTTAAGCCACTTAAACCAAAATCGTAAAGCATTACATAGCGTACTGATATGATAGAATGTATAAGTGGTTTTTACTGTTGCCTTTCTCAGTATGAACACAAAGAACAACATACCTCACGATCGAAGTAACACAAAAATAAGTGCTAAGAACGCTCACTTGCCGCCATACAAAGAAAATCATGACCCCTTCCATTCTAAATAAGATTGCCCAAGACGACACGCATTGCTTTTTCTATTATAACGCTAAAATCCCTTCACATTACTGTAGAGACGAAAACATGTACCATGTAATGGGGTGTATGGGTGTAGAACGGGGTGAAATGGGTGTATGGGTGTAACTCTACACCCAATGACCCCAAAGACGTGTTGCTTATACCTCCTAATGCGTATAAAATGTGTCAGCGAATCGTATTCCTAAATAGAAATACTCAATATTGGAGCAGATTTCGTAATATTAAAATTGGCAGACATTTGCATAGGATTTTCAAATAAATAACGCTTTCTTTTGTGGTATTTGGACAGAATTGATTAACGGCTTCGATATTGGAAAGAGATATCACAATACTCTCAGATTGACATTTTGGTTTTAGTTATTATGTTAATGTTTCATGCATGAGGTTAACATAAAAATAAAGTAGCGGACTGATATTAAGGACTGAAGATCAGTTACTGCTTCAAAGGAACCGGATATACATCCTATACCTACATAATTATAGGCTTGTTGTGTGGCAGGCGGAAAGCGTCTTGCCTGAACCTTTCGTCCCAATTTCACAAGCGTTACCTAAAGGCCACAAACTATCAAGACCGGTCTGGAAATCCTTGAATAGACTCCGGACGCAAGTTGGGCGAAGCAAGGAGAACCTTGCCAAATGGGGGTATCTGGTTGACACTAACCTTAATTGTGAATGTGGAGCAATACAATCAATGGCTCACCTTACTGACTGTCCGAAGTGCCCTACCACCTGCACAAGAGAGGCGCTCATGAATGCCGATGAGAGCGCCGTAACAGTGGCCACTTATTGGGCCAATAAAATTTGACTCAGCCATCGACACGACGAAGAAGAATAGTCTTGTTAAAAAATATATTAGTAATTGTTTCAAAAATCATAATATGAATTAACATTTGTATATTCATAATTTGATCAAATTTTCATCATACAAGTTTTAATCCTACGCTACTTCACCATACACATTCGCAATTCTCATTAAGGTTATTGGAATAGTTCAGCATCCCAGACAAAGCCTAAATTACCATTGAGGTTAGCACCGAGTTTCTTCCACTCCTTTGTCTAGTTTCTTTTGATTACTTCGAAGTTTGCAATTTGAGACGAAGAATGAAAGAAATATATTTAGGTAACCCAGATTTAAAATTACAAACATTAGAAAACAGTTTGTACTTAAAATGTAGAAGTTTGCATCATTAATAAGTATTTTTTTTTATTTTCAATATGCCACCTATGTTTGATACTAAAGTATTTTTCTTAATGTAGAAAAACAACAAAAACAAGCTTGACTAATTCAATCTCGAGACTGGTTTAGGTAGTGTCTTTGCAAAACTTACATGGTGTAGATACGTCTTTACATTATTAAAAATAAAGCCTAAAGATATACATAACGCTTAGCACAGAATGCACAAAAAACATGAATTATTGATGAAGCCAAGATAAGGGTGAAACCTACATGTCTTGGGCACCGAATCACGAATGAACAACCTCACTGGAGTGCTACTGATTCAAGTAACGAGGGACTGACAGCCTGAAGTACTTGTCTAGGCATTTGGCGCGTCGCAATGTATAAACAATACACCAAAGGCACGCAATAACTGGAGCCCCGGACTGCGGTGCGCTGGTTTTTGTGGGACACCAGACGTGCAAAAAGTTTGGTAGTGATGGCGTTTTGTAAATTATTGTGCGAAATATATACGGTCTTCAATAGGATGAAGCAAAGTAGCGAGTGAACTATGTACGTGTTATTAATGTCGATGACAAATGCTATGAAAATAATAAATTAATTTATCAAAAATCTCATGTTTCGTTTGAAACTAAAAATAGAAAAGGAAATTTTGAAATGAAATTAAATCGGTTCTGTGAGTACAAAAACATCAAACACGTAACGTTAAATATTGTAATTTCTGGTGAAAAAGGTAAGTATTTATTATCTGTCACCAAATAGTAGTGCATTTTAGAACTGCCTAGTTTTTTAACATATAAATGTATTATGTACCTATATCGGGCTAGAATAATGCATTTTTTTTTTGTTATGCTTGTTGAGCTTGATATTTTGGAGTCAGCTGTCCGAGCAGTTTTGATAACAGGGAAACCAATAACGAAAAATTCGATATTGCTTTCCTGTGCACCGTTTCACCGGAGGCGTATATTTACCGATATATGGAGTAATCGTTGTATAGAAAATGTGCTTACCTGAAACAAAAAAGTACAACTGTTAATGTGGAATCGCTGGAGAGTCATTTATAACGTCATTTCTAAAAGTGTCGTGTTGCCGATTTTAAACACCACCATTTAAGTTGTCCGTAGTAACAGATAATGTCAAATAAAAATAAAATTATGCTACATAAAACATACACTGAATACGATGATAGCAATAAGCATTAAATTTTGAGGACATTTTGTCGAAATCATAAGCAGGCACGTACATTTCTTAGCTATCGAGCAAGAGTTGCAAGCTACCTATACCGGCTATAGGCTCATGCAACACAAGAATAGCCAACAATACAAGTTATTTATACAATTAATTTATAGCTTTAAATCTAAATATACATTTCCCTGGACTACATTCATTCTCTATACATATTATATAATAGAGTTATGACACATCGCTTCTATTCACTCCGTATCAAACTGTTTTGAATTCACATGACCTGCTAACCTATTTATCAAATAGAGGTAGTTTATAATATTTTCAGAATTCGACAATATTAGTGCTAGCATTTATTCTAGGTCACTAGGTTGCCTGGGAGACGACTGCAAGGTGCAGGATTTGACAAGTCACGATATTGTT
This sequence comes from Hypena proboscidalis, assembly GCA_905147285.1. Taxonomy (NCBI): domain Eukaryota; kingdom Metazoa; phylum Arthropoda; class Insecta; order Lepidoptera; family Erebidae; genus Hypena; species Hypena proboscidalis. Next base: position 2,859,735 of record LR990127.1, read on the forward strand.
TTCTTGCTAGATTCAATATTCACAGAAATTCTTACAGTTAGCTTTTATGCGGTATGAATGTTTAAGTTTATTAAATTCCATTTAATCCTAGCATGTCGATAGATATTAGCTGTATCGAAGTTTAAATACAAACAAAATGAAAATTTAGGTTTGTAATTTTACTTCATACTTTTATAATTGGAATAATTGAAAGCAAACTATGTACATTAAAATTTCCGCTGCTTGGTTTTGATTAAAAAACATACTCAGGCGATGAACACATTGTCATTGCCTGTTTAACAGGAAGTACGTGCTTCAAGACGTTAAGGAAAAAGTATACCTATACCCAAAATTCGTTTATTTTTTATTTGTCCAAATCAAAGCTTAGGCCAAGGAAAAAGGGAAAGAATGCCAGTAAAACATAGCAGTACGGAATGTAAGCTCCATTAGAGAATCGCTTCGTCACCGGCGCTAATAGAGCGGAAGCGCGTGCGGATAAGGGCACCTTACAATAGCTTGTAGTTTTGACTTATACTATAGTAAGTTTACAATCAGAAGACTTACACCGTTAAGCAATGTAATGCCACATATAATATAAAATCGGTTCACTCGTTAAAGAGCAAAAGTGCGATAAACTGACACAGACCGACAGACTTAGCGGTTAAACTTATAACTACCATCTTTTTGCCTCGGGGATTAAATATCTATCATCAAGTCCAATGTTAATTATATAGCTCGCTCCAAAATTTCCACAAACATTGGGGTCGCGCTGTCAACAGCAGATTTTGCTGGATGGACAGCTCACCCCTGAAAAACCGACACTGCAGTTAAAAATTCCCGCTAGATTTTTTACAACTTAAGTATTTACATTGAAATTGGAAGACAAAAATGTCCTACACTACGAGTAGATAGTCCTACAAAGGTGATTATGAGTTTGAATAACGCGACACAAATGTTTGTTGTAAAGAGTTGCTAAGTGTAAATCATGAATGAACCTTCTGCATACATTGGCAATAGCTTGGTAGTCCCCGCATTGTGTGAGTCAACGACCGAACTAACGATCGCTGAGTAACGCGGACGATACACACTGCTCCAACGGCAATCAAGCATAGACTAAACTGTGTCACATTCTGTTTAGTTTGAATTACTTGTTGTATTGTCAAGTGTTCTCGAATTAGGAAGTGTTTGCTGATTTTGGTTCAGACTGTACGTCAAGAATAGGCTTCTGCATACGTTGGCAATAAATAGTGTGAGTCAACGACCGAACTAGTAACGCGAACGATACACACGGGTCCAAAGGCAATCGAGCATAGAGCAAACACCCAAGTTGTTCACGTTCGTGTTGGTACGAATCATTTACTGTTTTTCAACAGTTTGGAAAATACAATTTAACTTGGAGCACTTGATTTAAGGTAGTGTGAGAAAAAAACAGAGAAGAATGTTTGATGCATTTATCTACCATTTGCTGTTATACATTACGGTCAGGTTGCAAAGGCAATGTTTACAAGAGTTACAAGCGGCGCCAGATGAAATAAATCAATTCATGACCTATTTTTTTTTAATTATTTTTCTCTTTAACTTCATAAGTTATAAATGACAAAATTGAATAATAAATGGTTACAAAATGCAGCACTTTTAAATTAAACTATATTTTTTTTCTCTAACATGTGATTTTAAACGCATTTACAGCAGTTTGTAAATATGCATAGTCTGTAAGTAATTTCTATTTACCATCAGGTAAAGTGACAAGTTCTTTTGTTACTTTCGTTGAAGTATACTATGGAAAAACTACACGTTTCAACATATTTTAGTCCTATTACATTACTTTGCAAGATAAAAACATTATGTAAAATACATTCTGCAGTTTGTGTAGTAATGTGTATTTTGTCTGTTATTCGCAACGTTGCACTCCGGGCGTTTTTAAACCGTATTTCCGAATGCAGTAATGTAGGATTTAGAACTGGAAAGGAATGCCACTTGCTTTTGCATTCCGTGTTCGCAGCGTTAAAAATGTTGTCGGAGAATGTACTTACAAACCAGTTCATTTAATAAAGCGTTGTAGCAAATGTTTTCAGTAAGCGTATGGAGCTCTTAACTGATATTGTCATTTTTTCCACTTAATATGCGATGAAAACTCTCGAAAATACGTCTTATACGACTATTGTTTTATTAATATTGTGAAACGTAGGGATGCAAAGGTAATAGAGATCAATTGATCATAACATCAACGATTTTTTTTATAGAAATATTTGTATACTATGTATATTTGTTTTAGCTAGTTTTTCAATACTGAAAATCTATCCCGCTATATCTAATGTTTTTTAAGAAGATTACTATGCTTATTCTCAAATCATAAAACGATTATTTTGTTCTAAATCAAATTAAGAGAAACTAAATCCTCAATCACTGCAAAAGCATTTCAAAATACCAAACTCCTAATTCAAAGTCAACTTTTGCACCTCTAAGTCTGAAGTAAGTTTACCGCTCCACAATACTTCATATATGTCCACCAACATTAATCTCGACTCGGTCGTAAAGAAAATCTCTTGAAAAGCCATTCTTCAATAAAGTTGGAACCAATAACTTGTTGGCCAACACGTCGTCGGGGCTAATAGTCGCTATATATCATTTGTCCGACGCTATACCTAATAAAGTACCTACCGCTGTTTGCCACATTGTGTGTCTTTGGAATTGTGTGCGGTTTTATATGAACCTCAAAGCAATCTGTGGTAAAGGTCAATATAGTGCTAGATATTGAAAGCAATAATACCAAAAGCAAATTGATTTTACTGAAGAGTACCCAAAGACGGTTTACTAATATTATTTCAACAAAATTTACAATATCTGCCTAGTACGCTTTTATAGCTGAACCACTCAACGAAGCTTGATGGAAATTGGTATTCATTCATTCCCCAATAACAATAGGGTAAGGCACATATGAGAGCCAGAGATGGAGGCTAAATAATTAAGCATAACTTTTAGTAGTCGGCTTTAAAGTTCGGTAATATTTGATAAAGTTTACCCAACAACATTTATAGTCAACAAATAAAACCTGCCTGTCAATTACAGATGAATATTTAAATGTTATTTGTTATGACGCTGCGTGGGTTTCAGTATTAATTATTGGTTAACAAATAAATCAGAATGTATAAGCAGATACCTACGCAACAGATTAATGTTTACGCAGATAATGGTCCGAAGTAATCAGTCTAGCCTCATCTCAGCTTAAGGCTTAATTCAGCTTATTAAGCTTGAGTCCTAGGTAATCTCAGTACTTATCTTGAGCAGCTCTCAAAGGCGTTGTTTATCACTTTGATGGTACTTCAGGTTCATGTTGTTGTTTCAACAAACTTACTACATTAACGGACTTTCTCGAGCGAAAAACATGTTTTGTGCTTCCGAAGTAGTGAATAAGTTTAAGACCTGTTTGATGATTAATAAACACCTTTTATGAAAACTAGAAAATAACCAAGACTACCAATCACGCTTCAAAAATAAGTACTACTAAGAATTTTATGTAATAACACTAAGTAAGGCAGAGAGAAATGGAAATGCGTGTTAATTGGAGCCGTAGATTAAAAATTTTGGTGAAATCATGTTTTAACTATTGGATGTTGAGAAGCAATAAAAATCTTTAATTTTTAAGATTATAATATAATCTTAAAAATAATCTTTAATCTCTTTGAAATTACTTTTGAAATAAACAGTTCAATTTTATTTTATTACAGCGATACGTAACGAAAAACAAACGGTCACTATTTCAAAAATATTTGGTTTGAGATATTATCGGACCCATTCAAAAAAAGCCCTTGGTAAAGTACCCATTATATTGGCGTACGAAATAAACGGACACATAGAAACTTAATGTCATATACCTTCTATATTCTTAATGAAGTTATAAACAAAATAGTCCCTGTGCGGCTCATCTTCACAATACTCGCGCTATATTGAGACCAACTTCTCTATTATTGCACGAGTTCAAACGTACTACAACTTAGACTTGGCTAATAAGCAGCATATGTGTAAACTAGAATTTCCCTAACGGCGAGTACAAAGAGAATAATTTGTAAGCAGTACCTACCTATTGTTGTACAGAGACATTAGAGCAGACTCCCGAAAGTCGAGTTTTGATACTAACGAAATATGGGTTTTAACTATCAAACAATTAAGTTTTTATCTATTATGATTGACATATTATATCTAAAACAATTAAATGCATGTTTTGTTAAAAATGTTGTAATACATTATATTTGTCGAGATACAAACAAACCAAAAAATAATAATAAAGTTAAACACATTGTCATATTACTTTTGTATGAAAAACAACCAACCAATTGTTCCCCCTTAAAATATAAAGCTGGACAATGCGACCGGCTGCTGTGGTACTTGAATTTAATTGCTATCCCACAAATTAAGCACCAAATGCTTTATTCAAATGCTGGAGAACCTTATTATAGTACAACTATAAACTGAATACACAAAAAATCTACAGGTATTGAACAAAATACATCAATGGAAATGGTAGAGGAAGAGATACCACAACATACTAATTTAGTAAGTATTTAGTAAGTTACTCATGAATACCTATAAGACAAAAAAATATGAAGTTTAGCCGAGATTCAACAAAGAGAACAATAATAAAGTTGTCTACGCAGAGTGTAATATCTAAGCTACATTCGAAGTAGGGAGCGGCTGTCATATTTGCAAAACCTATGTGACACTTTATTGTGAATGTACGTAGACTTACAAGTTAGATGTAAGGAATTTCATTACTGTACTAGATCATAGACACGATGGCGTCTACAATTCAAATATTGTATATTACATACTGCGTCTTCAACAAGCTAGACGTGTGTTAACAGCCATAACTTGTATTGTCTAATAAACATCAGATTACTAGAAATTGTGTACAGAGAAAAATGAACAGTAGTAAGCAGTACCATACCGAATTCAACACTTTCATACTGAAAATAACAACCACATTATTTATTCCAAAACTGCCAAACAGCCTTCAGCTTCATTGAAACCATTCACCATCAATACATATCCAAAGTTCACACATAATTAGCGAGCACTCCTTTTAATTGTGCGCCATTTTGTTAAATAGTGCCCGTTCAATCACACAATTACTTACCCCCGGGGCAAAACCAACAAAAAGCAATACCAGTATATTGTACTTTTAAAACGAGAGTTTCAGGCGCTGAAGCAATATTTCGCTGAACATATTACGTCGGTCGAGGCGAGTGTCGACCAGAAGCAATTTAAAAAAGTAATGAATTACGTTTCTTCACCCTCTATTTATTACAGGGTGCTGGGATTTCAAAGGGTGTCAATAACGGCTTAGGTGGTTAATTTATTTAAAAGCCTTTAACGATGTAGGTACATACATTTAAGATACACAAATTGATTAAACCAATGAGGTATCGTATAAACTGATTTCAGTATTGGTGCACGGACCTACTTGTAGCGACGCGACGTATGCGATCTCCGCGCTTATGGTGGTCAAAATTAAAACTAATAGTGGTTCTGTCAAATGCTTGCATTAACTATTCCTTCAATTCCTAGTATACAATGATGACGCACCCCCTGTTTGTTCGTTAAGTTATTTTTTAAACGGATTGTAATGCGGTTTTCAGCATTAGATATGGTAATTGACGAGGTAGTTATTTGTATAAAACATGCATATTATTGTACAGAAAAGCCAAGAAATTGAAAGATTTGTAAAATTAATATATATACGTACTTTAGTGCGCTTACACTGCAAGCGCTGCATAAACCTTACGAGATAGATTACATAATTAAAAAAATACATAATTTTGTAATATAAATAAATAGATGGGTATGGATTAATTATTTTTACAATGATTCCTGTTAAGGCGTCCGAGCTATAGTTTCCAGTTTTAGCCATAGAGTGGCGGCGCTACTGACGCCTTCTTTAACAAAAGCTGGATGCTCCGTAAGTCGGATAGAATACCTTATTTTTTAGTTAAGGCAATACTTTCAAGTGAAGTAGAAATAGTTAGTAAGATAGCACAGCATTTCATTTCATAAGTAAATATTCATCCGTAATGTGTATCTGATATCTTGTATGAGAAGTAGGTATATATCATTATTATTATGTAACGATACCTTATTTATCAACGTCGCACTAACTGCACTTACTAATTATATTATAGAGCAAAATATATTTAAAACCTCAAAAACATATCAGTATTTCTGGTCAGTACATAAAAATCCAGTGCTTGCATTCTTGCAGCTACAATAGACCGAGTTTCATACAAACGTCGACAGGTTCATAGCATCCATACAGGTTGAGTGCAGCCCTAAATGCTTTACGCTCACTTCGACAGGCATCACTCAATCGATTAAAACGGTTTGTAACTGTGCATGCCGAGTAATTGTTCCTGAGGGCTGCTACTGCCGATGTAGTAAGCAATCAAAGGACATGATAGGGTTATTCTAACAGAGAGTACACAATGTTATTTAAAATATACCGAGGTTTATTGATACGTGGCGACAGGTTCATAGCACTCAAATAGGTTGAGTGCAGCCCTAAATGCGTTATATCACTCAGGCAGGCAGCACTCAATCGATCAAAACTGTTTGTAATTGTGCATGCTGGGTAATTGTTTCGGAGGGTTGATACTGTCGTTATTGTGAGCAGTCGAGGGGCATGATAGGGTTATTGTGAAAGAGGGTTATACTACACAAAACTAATTAGTACCCCGTTTGATGGTTTTGTGATTAATGCGAGAGATATCCTGCTACACTGATTGATGGTGTTTATAAATATTTATATTATTTTTTACCCGGAGGCGTACCACAGCCCTTGACGCCTCTCAAATTGTAGAGCGATTCTTTGTTTTTTGTATGGTGAGATATTAAAAGCTATATCTAAGATAACACAACTTTTTCCTTTAGACAAGTACAATACCTTATTATCAAGCGATAATATTGGATTAAAGATGGGAAATGCCAGTAAATAAGGTGTAAAATTTTGCGCCATTTTTTACCTTATCATAAACATCTTTATAGCTCTGTAATACTATCAACAACCTGGCCTTTAGAACAGATATAAAACGTACTGTACCTCTTTGAAGGATTAGGTACGTATTAACCCCGAAAAGTGGCCATGACGTCACCCAGGTTTAAATCCCGCAGCTTTTTAAAAACTCTTCCCACGTATGCAATAGAGCGTATTCTTTTCACCCGGCCTTGAGCTGAGTCGCTATGCGGTATAGCCGGCAGTGGCGGCCTCCAAAGTCAGCTGTTCGGAGCTACTTAACAACGTGCGATATAACACAGGTAGCTGACATAAAAGATGTTGGCACTCTTTTTACTCGGTCATTTTTGTTATATGTTTAGGTCAGGTTGGCATATCAATCCAGCATAAGATAAAAAATAAATTTTGATTCTCGAAATACCTAGTTTGACATTTTCAATAAACCGGTTTGTCAGGCAAGCAACGAGCAAAATTGAATCCAATGTGAACAGACGTAGATACTAACCAAAAAAAAAGCAAAAATTAATAAAACGAAAAAATTGGCTAAGTGCCTGGCTTTTTTGTTACGAAATCGAAACTTTCACAACTATAAATTAACTTATCACTAATTTTGTTTGAAAAACGAGAGTAGGGTGAGGTGTCCAACAATGAGCCAGTAGTACACATTGAGCCAACGCTGTATTTTGAATTTGCGACGTTGACCAACCGTGCTATTGGCAAAAATACGCTCCAATATAGTCCCCCCCGCGCTCCCCAGTCGACGGTTAGCTTGCGCCAGAAACTCACGTGTGGTGACGTGTTTAACAGTTTTCGACACCAAAACAACAAAAAAGGTAAGTTTTGTGTTATTTAATATTGCTAGCTTTTTATCACTTATAACACATGAAATTAATTCATTTTGAAGAATGGCTACTTGGCTATAATTGCCGAATATCAATTTGCCGCTATGTTGTTCTGTTATTTTTTTACTTAACCTAAAACCTCTAAAATGGAAGTTGGTTCACAATGAGCCACAAAGACGTGGTACACAATGAACCGCATGAATCCACATTTTCATTTTAATTTGTTTTTCTCTTATTGGCAGAAACAGTTAGCTAAGCTGTTGTAATTGCTCAAACTTGTAAAAAATAATGTTTTTTTTAGAATGGGGCGATCGAAGGTCGAGAAAAGGAAGAAAGGTGGGCATACCAAAGAAGCAATGCAGATATCTAGATCTCTTGGAGTTATGTAGGTAGAGTTTAGGTACAGAATTGTTAAGTTGTATTCTGGTTATAATATATACAAAATAATAACAATAAAATTGATATGCTAGTGTGTTTCTATTTAAAATTACGATGTTCGAGACTGATTTATGCGTTTATAACAGAATATTAAGTAAAATATAACATTGGCTTGAGAAATTAAAGTAAAAATATTTTTTTTACATCATAAACATATTGTTTTATTTACCTTCCTATCGTTATACTGCATGACTTTACAGCCAGATATGTTATTTAAATAAAATTAATTTTATGGTTCACTGTGTACACGGCCGGTTCATTGTAGACCTAACGCTGGTTCACTGTATACCGGTGTTGGTACACAGTTAACCATTTCTTGGTTTTGCTTGGAAATCAAATAACATATTTTTTGTTAGATTTTAGAATATAATTTTAACGCCATATTAAAGCTTGATAACCAGGGTATGATCACACAAAATTATGTTGAGATACATTCACATAAATCCGACTTATGAAGTAATAAATTTTTGGTGGTTCATTGTTGGACACCTCACCCTACACCCAGACGCTTTAGGACAAAAGCATGTTAACATGATACTATATACCTACTACACAATTTAAGAAACATATACCAACATAAGTTTATGAGACACGCACCACAGTAATTGATTTACTACCGTCCCTTTATATGGAAGCAGAAACATACAAAATTAAGTCATGGCTCGTAAATATTTCACTGACGCCACGACCTTGAATATAATAATTAGTGAGCTATTTCGGTGCCGACGTAAATCAACTGCCTACTTCTTTGTTGGTTTACACGAGTATCAACTATGACATCAATCTACTTCATTGTTTTATAAAATAAATAAAAATAAAAAGCCTTTATTGCTGTAGTACAAAATATACCAATATTAAAACAAATATGCCTATATCTACTAACTATACTTATTAACTATTAACGAATACTTTTAAATCAATATCTAGTTTAAAAAAAATATATAATTAGTATCTATCGGCAAACGGTTGTAGTAATTATACAGCTTGTCTTCCGACAAAGGCCTCCTCTAAAGATTTCCATCTAGTCCTGTCTTTTGCTGTACGAGTTCACGTCGGACCTGCTATTTTCTTGATGTCATCCTCCTTCATTCACTGATTTAACTGAGCTTAAAACAGAAATGCATCAATTTTGTATGTTTTAAATGTCATTTTTGACTTTTTTTTTATGTAAACTTTGTAAACCAAAGTCGCACGATCTAAGTTAAAGTTAGGACTATTCTAGGAAACAATAAATCATCTTGAAATGCCAATACATTCTATCTGGCATGCTTACAATATTCAACTTACGAATCTAATTACAAATGAACATGTCAGATAAAACTGCACCGTTGATATTACGATCAGATAAACCTTCAAAATATATATAATCCCTTGTATTCTAGCTATACTTTTTTAAACTAGGTTTAAGTCGTATTAGGCGGGATATTTTATATTGCATATCAAATAAATAATCGCCTATCAATACATACTCATCATTTATATTCTTTTTTACATCAAATAACTTACTTCACTACAGATAAACTAAATGCTTAACAAAACTCAAACTGCGGATAATTCGAAATTACACATCAATATGACATTCCTTTTTTCCTCATAATGCAATACAGTTAAATTTATTTTTGTACAAAAATACTACATGCATAGCATAAATACTGACTGCACATCAAATTTACCATATTTCATAGCAAAATAACTATCCCAGTTGCATATTAACCAGTAAGTACAACAAAATCTGTTCATCATATTTGTCTTAATTTTCAAGAAGCCATGCTCGGCAAATTTAATGATTATTATAACAAAAAATCCTTTTACATTGCATTATTTCTAAAAGCAGAACAACTTAACTGAAAAACTTCGCGCGTTTTTTCGTCACTAGAGTAAAATTATATAAAAATAAAAGCTATAGTTATGGCATAGGTCAATTATGGGTAAAGTAGTAGGTTAGGTTAGGTTAGAACTGCGACCATAACATAGCTAGAATCAATCTGTGTGATACTCCGACCCCTTTTTGAATCCACCCACTAAATAAAATAATATTATACTACCTACCAATTTCTTATTATTATAAATCGTAACAGACGACAGTAGGTGGCGCCACCTGCAGAAGCTAAAAATGTGCCTATTGGGCAAAAAAGGTAGCGTGGACGCCCCGCGAAAGCAAGACCCGCTTAATTCAATAAATTACAATTTTGTATCTAATTTTATATTTTTTTTGCTGATCTCATTATGTGATAATTAATAAATAATAAGATGACTGTGACTAATAAAATGTTGTTTGATTTAGAAAAACTGCTGTAAATATTATAAAAATAGAAGCTATATTTAAAAGAAAAAGAGTTAACATGTATAATGTACATTAAGATTATTAGCTGTGCATTGATAAAAAAGCTTTTGCTTTAGGAAAAATTGCTGTGCGCTGTGAAAATAAATTGTAGTGTGTTTAGTGATATTTTGAGCTGAATATTTTGTTGTGCAATCAGTAATTTTGATGGGAATTCGGTATTTAATTGCATAGAAAAAGGATATTTTATGATTTGCGTTTAAATACTACCCGTATTAGGCTACTTTTGAATTAATGCATTTCTTTATAGAAAGGTTTAATATCCCGCTTGGAAAGACAAAGGACAATGGGTTTTCTCATTCACCCATGTCTAGACGCCATGACAATAAAGTACCCATTGAAATATACAGAAATTAAATCAATAGATCCCATTGATGACGTGCTTTGGTAAAGTCGGGAAGGTACTCATAACCGGCAACCATACCTAGATAAGATAGATAGTAAAACATGGTGTTTTGGACTACTACATCTAGTATATCTAAGTACCATGTTTTTGTTTAACATGGGTGGAAGAGTACTTAAATCCATGAAAATTGTGTAGATGATAAAGATGTTAGTGTCATGCAAAAACTGCCAGACGTATTTTGATTTTGGCTTACATAAAGCTTAAAGCTTAGATTTTACATCATTAATTTTACTAAACCAGAATCCTGAAAGTAGTTTGTTCAAAATCAGTAATATGGAATGTGTTTTGCTAGTGGAATAGAATTATTAACTGATTCAGAACAAACAGTAGTAACATATGGTTGTAAATGGCTTGTAATTCATCGACGCACCACGCGGGCGAAGCTTGTTCAATATGATGAACAATAAATGGTATTACTGATTAGATTGCCAAATTTATAAAGACAATTACATACTTATTATTATAATACTTGTATTTCAGACACATCCAGTGATACTATAGTGATATAGTAAACAAATAAAACCGACGTCGCACCCTCACATCACAAAAGATTAAACCTCCGAGGGGTGAGTTATTTGAACTAATTATCGAATTGTCTACGGCACGCATGATTCATCCCCTAACCAAGTTTATTACGATTGGTAGGGGGGGCCGGGGGATGAACGGATGAATCATCCCTGTAGTGTTTTTCTGTGCCAATGCCGAATTGATCCGGCAGACTCAGATATTCATCGTACGTAATACGATTGGGAGATACGTGTTTAATCGAAAATTCTATATATGGAAGTATTTTATTTTATTGGCGGATATGAAAGCTTGTCGTATCTCCTTGTACTGGGTTGTGGAGGTTTAATGACAGTCGCTCCGTGTAAAATACTGATATTCAGCTGAATCCGTTAGACTAGAAAGCGACCTCAATGCAATTGGAAAAAAGTTTCAGAGAATGATAATGGATATGTATAGCATGTCCTATTGGGCTTAAGATGTCACTTATTTTAATGCATTATTATCCTTGTACGCTAACCACTAGACCAACAACGCAGCAGGCAGATATTTTTTTGTTTAAAACGACACTCGACCTAGAAATAACTCCTGTGTCGCGGGGTTCACAAACATATATTTCCCACAAAAAACACCCAAAGTCAAACCAATCACACAAAATTTGTACCGTGTGGGAATAGAACCCACAACACCAGCGCAATTTAAAACGGAAAGGCGACCGCTTTACCCGACGGCAACCGTGCACAGATATATAAGTATATGCTAATATATACCTTTCCAATCTGTTTTATTAAGCATTGAATACGAATTTTATAGCCTTTTATTTTAAAATCGTACTTCAAAAAGTATATAAAAACGTAGTTAATAAACCTCTTTTAAAATAATTAACTAAAACAATGTTAATGAACACGCTACGAATTCAACCTTCAAGCGTCCAATGCTTAATAACGCAGGTGAAAAACCGTGACCCGTTCACAACGAAACGGTATAAATAACTGTTTTTGAGCTGCAGTATAGTCTCGGCAAATTGGTAATAGGATAGAACCTTGTCACAATTTACTTAAATTGTATGACAGTACAACCTACACCCGTGGCATAAACACGTGATTTTATAATATAGAAACCGCGCTCTTATTGGCTCTTCTACATAAAAGAAAATGCATGAAAGGAGCCTCCCCGAGTGACGTACACAACGATTCCCTACGTCCGGCGCGCCCTGGGCAATTCGCGAGTTCTCCAAAGCGAATTGGTTAATCCTTTCACCACGATGGCAAGTCAAAATAAAATTTGACTCCGCCATCGACACGATGAAGAAGAAGAAGAACATAAAATAAACGTCAAAAGAACGACAAAAGCGACTAATTCGTAACTCATCACCAATTTGCGATGGGTTCATAAACCAGGTGCAAAACCCGTGACCCGTTAAAAAAGAAGCTGTTAAAAATAACTGTTTTTAAAACTGCAGTAGTTGTCAACGGTGTCTGTCAACCCACTGCAGTGCTTGGCTTTTATTTTTTGATTTTCCAAGAACTTCAATGTGTGTGTCAACCTTTTTGTCGCTAATGCTTCGCCAGAACTAGGGTGAAATTATCATTAAGTAAATGAATGTTGCAGAATAATAACGTTAAATTATTGCCCTCTGATACTAAGCATAAGCCATTTTATTTTCGAGAATAATCCAAATACAAAAGAACCAGTTCCAGGAAACCTTCTACGCAAGCTTATACGTAATTCCAAATGAATACACACATACCTCCGCGAACTTGAAACCCTACTTAGTTCCAGGACATTTAAATTCTCTTGAATACGTAATCCGTCCAAGTCCTCGACATTGTACCAAAATATAACCATTTGTTTGAATATATTTTAACGTAATTCTGCTACTTATATAACTTTTTACACAAAGGCTACGTAACAAAGAAAAATATTTTTTTTTAGACTATATTGATTTTATCACTCGTAATACAGTCCCAATAAAATTAAATACATTAATAACAAAAGATGAGTCATACATATTCAATTATACATCGATGATCGCAGACGTCGTCCATTAAAGCAAATGAAACCATACCAGGGCCAGGGTAACAGCAGTAAACAACCAACCACTTGTATCTATTAACGTATCAACTTACATCACACATGACACGGCGACAGGCAAATCCCAGCTTATCTGCCAATCACTGATAACAGAATCCAGTCACCACAACGTAAATTAATCACTGTCAATATTTTGATCACTGTTATTAATCACGTTATTTATTAATCACTCGTATCGGTGGCGTAAACGTCACTGCAGGTGCGGGGTAAGTCTACGCGCTACGCTAGTGCTACGGGCTACGCGCGTAGTCGCTACGGGCAGAGCGTTTGACGCCTGAGGACGAACTGCGTCGGTGGCGCGCCGATGTCTCGCGCATGCGCGTCTCTGCGTAGGGGATGGATTCGCGTAGTCGTATCATTCTCGTTTTCCGATAGGTAACTTATAATATTTCAAGAAAATAGTGACGGAAAACGAAACTACTGATTGAGAATACTGAACGGTTAGTTTGTGTAAGAAAGTCGTCGTTGAGTTAGAATAGAAAATAGAGGAAATAAGTCCGTACACGAATCAAATACAGTGAAAATCCCAATTAATTTACATAAATGCCGAATATGAAGTAAATCAGACTACATCGTCGAACAAGCGAGTATGTTTATAGTAAAAACATAGTAATATCGTGAGCAAATACGAGACGCTGTCTGTGTTCCCCTGACTATTATAAACGTGAACATATTTACCTTACGTTATGAAATTTAGGTCTCCTTTTGCCGGTACATGTATTAAGTAATATCAATTGAATTAATGTCGATGAAACGATGTGAACTGGCGAAATTGTATTAATATTGTTAACCGGAATACAGAATAAAGAATACGGCATCTTTAAAAAGAGTGCAAATAGGTTTTTAAAGGGTCGGCAACGCACGCGTGATGCCTCTGGCGTTGCAAGTGTCCATAGGCTACGGTAACTGCTTACCACCAGGCGGGCCGTATGCTTGTTTGCCACCTCAGTGGAATAAAAAAAAAAACACCGGGCTTTTTAAATGAGGACGAGAGATCAATGCACTGTTAAGTGTCATCACTATGCGGTAAACTTGATGCAATATACTTAACTAACCTAGTAATATTCTTGTTTTTAAAATACTACTATCATCTTTATTTATTAACAAATTTCAAGTTCAGAATATTTATATTTCGCGGACAAGTGATTTAACATTCCCGTAGCAACATCACTAGTCGCATAGACAAAAACAAATAGAAATTTATTTATTGTTTACCACAGATGAGAATACAGGTGTTACATAATTTATTAGGTCTGCTACTGTACATCTAATAGGCGCACAATATTTTAATCTAATTAATTAAAAATAATTAATGCCATTAATCCTTACGCTATACTAGTTTGTTCTTTCTTATAATAATAGCAGCCCTGTATCTAATACATGTCCCACTTGAGAAGGGTTAGGCCCGTCTAACGTGGATAGTCCACCACGCTGGCCCAAGTGCTTCTTGGTAGACTTCACACAACCTCGAGTACTTTTTAGGCACTCTCAGGTATGCAGGTTTCCTCTCGATGTTTTCCTTCACCGTCAGCAAGCAATTATTTATATGATAAATACGCACATATCTTCGAAAAGACGAATCTTAATGATTTAATGACAGAGGTGCGTGCCGTGGGTTCGAACCCGAGACCTTTTGACTTGGCAGTTCTACGGTCTCCCACTCGGCTATCGCAGCTATTCTTTCTTAAAATTATAAAATAATAAACTAGTAAACACAACAAAAGAACATCCAAGTACATCCCAAGATGCAACTAGCATTTTTCATTTCACAGCAATGTAATTCCGAGCAAAATTGCCTCATAATGCATAGTAACGTGGCGTGCTGTAAGCTACATATATTTCCCGTCGCACGGGAATTTTGGACGACAATTTAACCGTTTTGGCGCAGGTAACAATGTGTCGCGGTATTCTAAAACTAGATGAATGCACGACCATAAAAACTTCGTAACTGCAAAGGCGATTTGGGTTAAAAACACGTAGAAACAAGATTTGTACAGCAGTTACGCCTGCGGTGAGATCGATACTGCCAAATCAAGTTTTTGTTGGAAAAATTCTCGGCCGTTAAAAGTATTTTATGGCACTTGACGTAGTGTGTGATAGGTATGTTTTGTCGTTTTGAAATAGGTTTGGAGTTTTGCATTGTGAAGAGCTAGCATATTTTTGTCCGATAAGATGACGACCGGATGGCGGAGTGGGTAGAATACCTGCCTGCGACGCCGAGGTCGCGGGTTCGATTCCCGCTTAAGACAAATCTTTGTGGGCATGAACATGGAGGTTTGTCTTAGTCTGGGTGTTTCTATGTATAATAAGTATGTATTTACCAAAGAAAAGTATATATGTATTAATATCAGTTATTCTAGTACCAAAAATACAAGCTCTGCTTAGTTTGGGACTAGATGGCGTTGGGTGTAAGTTGTGAGATATTTATTTATTTATTTTAATGTGTGTAAAATTATGTTGTCATGGATTTATATATTTTGTACGAATGTTGTTCATAAATTAAAAAAATGTAAAAAAATTCTAAGTTACAATTTATCGGTCAAAATATATAGAGCACTATAATAACCGTCAAATTACCTTTAATTGTTTTATTTTTTATTCATATACAAAATAAAGTACAAGGTGGACTGAATGCCTTGACATTGGCATTGCTATTGGCCCTGGGCATTGTCTAACAACCTAGGTTGATAGAAGTGGTAGGTGTATTTGATATTTGAGAATAATAAAATAATGTTGTTTTGAGAAAGCAACATAATCAACAAAACAAGAAAAAGATACTATTACTAATTTAATTCATATTTGAACCTATACCTACTTTATATGAAAGTAATTGATTTAATAGGGACGAAGTTTCTTGGCGAAAACTTATTTTAAATGTCGTTAGTCCTCACAGCAATGTTTTCGCAATTAGATTGGATTATAACAAAAAACATAACATAACATCACAACACGCCTATATTAACCAGAACGGTGTGGCAGAGGTGTACAACACCCACAATTCACCTGTTATGTTTAGGTCTAATGGGATAGGGGGTGAGCCTATATCGCTGCTGCTATTTCCTGACTGAAAGTTCACAAATAACACTCAGCACGACCCGGGAATCGACTATATAATCGGGCGTATAACATTATATAAATTTTGAAATATCCTGCTATTCTAATATCAATTAAATACCGAAGTGAACAAAGATTTATTTTCTGAAGCAAAAATATATAATTTAAAGGAATTAGATTGCGTGCTAAGCTCTCGAGTTTCCGTGGCGAGGTGATTACGAATCGAAACGGCAGGTGCTTATTTATTTTAACCTCAATTCGACGAACTTTCATAACTAGACCAAGAAATTCTTGTTTAATAGTAGGTTTTGACTTCACTTAATGAGGTAATGCTTGCTTATAGCTTTTAGTTCTGAGTTTAATTAATGGATAGGATTATACCCTTTTTACAATATACCCTTTTTAGAATCAGGCGTATTGATTTACAGATTTAACTCTTTCGAGTCTTATTTTTTTAAAGCCATTGTATGTAGTCTAGTTTTGGTTTTAACACATTGGACAAACCATATTGAATAATGTGGCACAAGTTAATATTGGGAAGCCGTTTTGATATAAATTAAACAAATACAACAATATGACAAATTATCACTTTATGTTTTTCTCAAACTCGCAAGCATGATGTTAAAACAAGTAGAATTCGCTTTAAGACAGTAGATTCCAAGTTTATTCCCAGCTCTCCATAAATTTATTTGACATTTCTAGGCCGCATCTACCAGCTGTCTTACAACCTTACTTTATGTTTAAATAAATAAAGTATATTTGTTTTAAAAGCACAAGCTTCGCTACCGCTGCGGTCATATTGACTTGAAGTATGGCGGAAGACCAGACAAATAATATTTATTTGTTCTTTATATGTGGCAAGGTTGGTGGACTAATCGTTCTCATCTCTTCTAATTATGAAAAGGCCGATCCTAACAATACTACCTCCGAATATAGTTAGAAAAATTACACGACGGTCAGCTTAAACTAAAATAAATTTCATCATTTATATTTAGTGAGCCAGTCCGAAAAAGGGCCTATGGTAATCCGTTATATTAAATTTTACATTCGTAAATCGCTGCCAAAAAATTCAGGCAAAGAATATCGTATTTAGTTTTGGCCATTACAAATTATTATGTAATATCCTAATTCGCACAAAATTACCACCAAGAAACGAATTTGGGGCAAAAATAATACAGTGATGCTTTTACTATCCTAATTCGCAAATGTATTGGATTTCCCAATTTTTCCATTATAAAAACTAAGAAGAGCCTTGAGCCTTTGGATTTATTTTGGTGGTTTAGTTAGACGACCAGATGCCGGAGTGGGTATTGTATGTACCTGCCTGCGACGCCGAGGTCGCGGGTTCGGTTCCCGCTTAAGACAAATCTTTGTGTGCATGAACATGGGGTTTTTCTTGTTCTGGGTGTTTCTATGTATGATAACTATGTATTTACAAAAGAAAAGTATATATGTATTAGTATCAATTATTCTAGTACCCATAGTACAAGCTCTGTTTAGTTTGGAGACTAGATGGCGTTGTGTGTAGGTTGTGAGATATTTATTTATTTATTCCCAGCCGTACTTTGTCTTTTAGACTTAAGACATTTCTGTGCATCGCACTTTTTAATTCTCAAATGTCCTTTGCGAATGTTTGCACTTCTTTCATAATAATGAAGTGGAGTACCATTACTAGGTCGTCGCAGCCTTTTCAAATGTTTCGTTCGCAAGGAAAATGCGCGCTCTCATTACTGCACTGAGTTAATGAATATAGCACTTCATTTAATTATATTTTAATCTGCTGGTTTTGCTTGCTTTAATTTTGATTGAAAGTTGTGAAGTCTTTGCCTTATCTAATTTTGGTAATATGGTTTCTTGATTATCGAAATAACGGGTAGTAAAATATTAAATTAGTATTACGATGTAATAGGACATGCTATCAGCAATCTGATTAGAATTTAAGGGTATGTCTACATTTTGAGTTTGCCCCCTATTGATCTCCAATAAAGAACTGGTTTCACCCAATGGTCACTGTCATTCTTCTCCTACTTATGTGTCAACGACTACAACAAAGTATTAACAAATCATCTACTTACGTCTGTTTTTGACGCAAAAAGAGCTTATTACTCTACTAAATGAATATTAAATTTACGCAGACATTTTATACATTATCATTTACGCCGGGTTACCCAACAATGCAAACGCGACTATTTGGTGGTAGATTCAACCAGTACTAAATGTATGTAAAAACTAATAAATTATACTTAAACTCATTGAAGAACCGCAGCGGAAAGCTGGTCGGTGATAAAAGCCGGCTATACGAATATAATGACAATGAATTATGGCCGGCCGTCTGTCTGGCCGTGAATAGCACACTTTATTTTTGACACATTTTATCTTGCGCTGTTTTATTCTAACATCAAGATTTCATGTTTTATAGAGGTTTGCGTCAAGCTTCTTAGTGGCTCGCTTTTTTGCTTTGCTTCGCTTTTATTACATTTTGTAAGACTTTTAGGAAAGATAACTAATTTCTAATAAGTTTTCTCTATAAACTTTGCGTTTCATTTTGTCTTACTTAAAAGCAAATTACTTTGATCTCTGATTGGCTAAGAGTGCTCAGTATTTGTTAGTGTACATTAGCATAACCTATTAGTCTTATAATTAAATAGTAACTTAAGTTGAATGTCTGAATACATAACTTATTAGTTGGATTTTGGACTTAATTTTTAAACTTGGTTAACTCAGTTTTATAATAAAATTAGGTTGCCAAATTATTACAAGGTTTCAAAGGACAAAAATAAACGAATCAAATCAATGTCAAGTACCTACTTATTTCCAAGGACAAGAAAATTGTAATAAAAAACAAGCACAAGATAAATAAAGTGAAACGCAACATAATCGTTAATAAGTAAGCGGATTTTATGGCTTGTAATATTTCATCGAGATTTTTTCTCGGACCAAAGAAGTTTGCTCTAAGGATTGATATTTCAGGGACTCTTAATTTAAGCGGCATCTGAGGTCTCGTCATTCTTTGGTGGCTTGTCTTTCGCAATAATATTCGTTCTTATAATGGCTTTTGCTTATTATTTCTTCTTCAGGCATAATGCTAAATCATTTTTTACGAGTATAAAATGTAGAAATACAAAGTTTTGTCTGTTCACCGGAAAACAGAAGTTAAAAGCACAGTAGTTAGTAGTTATTTGGCATCAGATATTAGGTAAATCAGTCATAGTACCTCCAGAAAAAGCTTTACTAGTTACCTGCAACTACTTGACATCAAAATTTGATCGTAATTCAAAAGAATAAAGTACCGAATAATCGATACTACCGGTATCGATATAATCATTCAAGTCACGAATACGGTTGAAAGTTTCAGCACGAAACTCTGTTCTATAACTGTTTTTGAACGTTATTAGCGTTTCTGTCGAATTGGGACGATTGTTATAAATGAAAATTTAATTGTATCTAACCTCAAGCACGTTTTAGAACGAGCATAGAGAATAATTTGAATTCGGTGTTAATTTTAAACCTTCACCGTCGTAAATAGGGCAATGTAGGGCAGATAAAGGATTAAGTAAATGAGTAATAAAACTCATTTTACAATTTTAATTAAGAATTTATGAATTGAATAGAGGAGTAATAGCAATTTCATGGAATTTATTTTTTACGAAATCTTAGACAATTCAACATATTAACATATATTTTCAACCATAAAAATCAACCATTGGCAATTTGTAATGCACGTGATAGTTAAATGCAAGCTGAATGGATTTTTGGTCATTGTTAAATAAAAAGAACAAAAAATATATGACAACAAAACTGGCGAGGCAAACCACACCAAAAATTTGACTGTCGGTCTACTTTTTATTTCATTGTTTGCGAATTTCATAAAGAATTCTGTGAATAGACAGGATGCCGCATCCAACCAAATTAAAAGTCATTAACGCACCGAAAAATTGGTACTTTCAACAATGCCTCCAATTTGATGTCCAAACTTGACTAATTTTAAATTTCCCAAATTTATTTCTAGTCAGGTAAAGGATAGACTTGGATGCTCGAAATTAGCAAAGTTTTCTTGACGATGTAACGTTTTCCTAATCTACATTCATAAGATTGAGTTTGTCTTTGTCTTATAACCGGTTGTTTGTAGGATTTATTTATAGCTTTGATCTTAATCTTGATATTCAATTTTGAAATAATATCGATAAATTCCTCGTCGTATTATAAAATAAGAGAACGGCGCAGCGTGGCAATGAAGATGTTTTAACCAATATGGTAAGAACTCTACGTGATTTAATTTTCTATATTATTCTCTAATGTAAGATCTATGTGGATCTATGTTGATCATCAATGAATTATGCACCGATGAAATATCTTTTTTGATCATACATAATGAAACGATTTTAAAATGAAAGCAGTCAAGCAATTCATACAGAGCCCGCGTACAGAGCGATCGATATATTGTATTGAAATTCAGTCATATTTTATCGTTTGCTGTCACACAATGCTTTATAACCTATATCGGATTGGTACTGAGTTTGGCTTGCTTTTTGTGGTATGACATCTATCTACAGAAACCAACTTAAAAATAAAATGTTTCTTTATTTCTCGTGAATCCTACGAATATTGTAAGTGTTTGTGTATGGATGTTTGTAAATCTTTCATGCAAAAACTACTTGACGGATTTTGACAAAATTTGGGACACCTTTACGAGGGCAGACAGTAAAAAAAAAATAAAAAGTATACAGAAAGAGCCAGGTTTCTCGTATATCCTGTAGTAGTGCAATAAGATTGTCTGCTACTTGGCAGTCTGTGTAATTTCATCGTCCAGCGCGCTGAAGCCGATAGTTTTTAGCGCTTCGCTTGCTCACCCGATCTCGGAGATACGAGCTTTTTATTTCTCGCTCCTTTGAGACTCGATAACGAGAAGATTGAACAAATACGTACTCTTTTTCAATAGAGTACAACTAGGAGTACAGACAGGTTCTTAATTGTTAGTTACGTTCGACAAGACACTCCATGAATGTCAAAGATTTTTGTGGTTTGTTCTAAGGAGTTAAATGGAAGATGAAGAAACATTTTAGAGATATCGTGGGTTAAATGGATATGCATAAGAGGACGGCCGACAGGGCAACCAGGAAGGATAAAACTTATTGCGTTGATCCAACTAAATTGGAATAAATGCACGCGGATGATGATGAAGTGTTCAGAAAGTACAACAAGATTATTAAGCAAAAGTTTTTTTAAATAGTCTTTAACGAATACGAATATTCTAACAATATGTGTGTCAAAGTGGCTATAGATTCTGAAGTCTTAATTGCAACCACTAATTAGTTACAATAGTTAAAGTATCTATCTGCTTGTTATTTGTGTACCTAAACGTCATATCCTGGCTTTTGTATCATCCTAGTATCGAAATATCATTCACTCAAGTTCCTAAACTAGCATAAACAGACTATAAAGCATACTTGGCACCAAAGTTCACCATCCGTTTATTTCCAAGACACCACTATCCTTCTGCATTCCTGGTACTTATTGCACAATTTGTTATTCATAACAAGCGGTCGAAATTCGGCGATACGAGCAAAACTTGTACTCCAACGTTCTGTTTGCACAAACTCCGCCAGAGGTCGCTAGTTTCCACTGAGTAACTTCAATTGTGTTTTAATTTATTGGTCTTGTATTAATTTGAATGTCATTGTTGTTCTAAAGTTATTGAGAAATTCAAAGGTTGAGTTCCGTTATTTCAAACTGATTAAATTTTAATAGTGTTAAAACAGCTGTATCCTCAAATAACAATTAGTAAAAACTTGGCAATGTCTTGTTTTGTTATACTTAAGTGCATTACAATATTGGTCATTGGGATCTCCCATTCTATACGAAAATCCATTGATCGATTTTAACTCTTTGTGACGACCAGATAGCAGAGTTGTACTCGGTAGTGGATCTTTGTGTGCATGAACATGGAAGTTTGTACAATAAGTATGTATTTACACAAAAAAATTATATACGTACTAGTATCAGTTATTCTAGTTCCCATAGTACAAGCTCTGCTTAGTTTGGGACTAGATGACGTTGTGTGAATATTGTGTGATATTTATATATTTTCTTATTCTGTTCACAGAAATGTTTTTGAGTGCCATAGTGCTTTGCAGACTCAGTTAGAAAGAATCGTTCGAGAGCATGATGCGGCCGTTTCCTTATGGTAATGAGGCGGAGTGCAATGATAATATCACAAGAATGGCCCCCGGCAACACGACGCGTCGTTTATGAACTTGCAGATGTCTAATGTATTTAGCTTTAGATATATCTATTGATATACCTATGGCCTAATGACTAAGTAATATCGTCTAATTAAGAACAAAATATTTTCTGAAGCTTAATCCTTCGGGGACCACTAGCGTTTGTTCTCAGTATTAATTTAGTTTTTACTTCTCTTTCTACTGTCTCGATGGGCTAGTGGTAAGCGTATGTGCCTCTCACCGCGATGTTTCGGGCACAATGTTATTTGCCTTCAGGCAGCATACAACAATAGCAGCACGGTGATAGAATTGTGCCCGGTGGATGGCGATAGGCTTATCTCCTATCCCATGGGACCTAAACTTAACAGATGAAATGTGGGTGTTGTACACCTCTGCCACACCCTTCTGGGTAATATAGGCGTAATGTAATGTTATGTTATGTTCTCTTTCTACAAAGATGATGTTGTTGTTGTTGTAAAGTGTAAAGGTGTGTGTGAAGCAACTTATCACAAGAAATGTATTCAAAATAACAAGCAATTCATTAAAACATCTGTCTGTGATGATTGCCAGAAGAACAAAAGTCCTGCACAACCGCCATCATCAACTAAATTAAATATAAACATGTCCGAGACATCAGCTGAGAAAGTTTTGATGGAAGTAAACAAGAAACTGGAGGTGATTTATAATGTCGAGAAAAAGATAAGCGACCTCACCAATAGTGTCGAATTCTATGCGGAAATATATCAGACGCTTATAGAATATAAAGAAGAGTCCCAAAAGAAAATTAAAGCATTAGAGCAAAAGAATATCTACTTAGAAAAATACAACAAGGCGTTAGAAGAAAGAGTACAGGCACTAGAGGTGAAGGAAAAGGAAACAGAAATAGAAATACATGGTTTAGAAGCTAAAGAGAATGAAGATGTGAAGGTGGTTGTACAAAATATTGCTAAAGTGTTGAAAATGTGTCCCGATGATGTGGAAACCGCGGAGCGGGTAGGTAGGCAGAAGCTGGAAGATGCGAAGCCCAAAGTTATTGTAGCTACCCTCCGTTCTAAAGGTTGTCGTAAAAACTGGCTATTGGCCAAGAAAGAAAGGAAGATCACCAATGATACAGTATATAAAAACGGTAACAATAACAATGTATACATAAATGAAGGATTGCCAAAATTCAAACGCCAGCTCCTCTGGACGGTGCGAAATAAGTTAAAACCGCTAAATTATCAATATATCTGGGTACAAAACAGCAACATTTTGGTAAAAAAGAACAACGAAGACAAACGAATTTACAATATCATTTCCGAGAAAGACCTCGACAAATTCCACGAAATACGAAATAAAAATGATATAGAATAATAGGTAGCAGCTAGCGCATCGGGACTCACTAGGTGAAAATAATAAACTGTTAAAATTCGATTGCCTACAGGAAGATGATACTATTTTTAACAGTATTTTATATAAAAGATACTTTGATGTAAGAACATTAACTTTGGATATAACATCAAAACCAACATATATACATATTATGCATATTAATATAAGGTCATTAAGAAAACATTTTAATGAGTTATTAGTAATATTAGAGGAAAACAGGTATAAATTAGATATAATAATATTAAGCGAAATAAATATAAAAAAGGAAGAACTAAACTTCTACACAATACAAGGATATAATACACATATACTAACAAGGGAAACAAGTAGAGGAGGAGGTATTCTGATATATACAAAAGAAAAACTGAATTTTGAAGCACAAAGAAATATCACAAGTTCAATTGAGGTAATACATGGGCAACTAAGACATGATACAACGAGAAAAACTCATATTATTGCTATATATAGACCACCTAGTAAAAATAAAATTTTATTCATACAAGATTTAGAGACAATAATAAAAAATATTCCGAGATCAGAAAATATTATAGTGATTGGTGACACAAATATTAACATACTGAACGGAATAACAAACCCTTTCACGACGAGATATAAAAACACCCTGTGTGACTACGGCCTGCGGTGTGGAATACCGTGCGCGGAAGCAACGCGCGAAGCGATAGTCGACGGCCGGAGCGAGATAGCATGCTTAGATCATGTGTGGTTGCGGGTGGGACGGAGCGAGAATGAAGCGATGTCGTTCGTCCTTGAGACTTGCCTATCGGACCACTATGCGGTCGGGCTGTCCATGGAAGTGTGCGAGTGTGATAGTGAGAGAGTAGTGTCGAATGATAACAATAATAAAATGCGTGCGGTTTTAAGCGATAAATTAGTGCAACAAAAGTTAAAAGAATATAATTGGACTCAACTGTATGAAATAACATGTCCCATATTATTATTTCAGTCATTATGTACAGTGTTTA
Source organism: Hypena proboscidalis (assembly GCA_905147285.1). NCBI lineage: Eukaryota > Metazoa > Arthropoda > Insecta > Lepidoptera > Erebidae > Hypena > Hypena proboscidalis. Next base: position 2,884,971 of record LR990127.1, read on the forward strand.
ATGATACTTATAAGTCTAGTTTATTATATGTTAAAAGCGGTAAAAAGAGAAGGAGTCAACCATGGGTAGATGCAAATTTGTACTCAATGTTATCGCGCAAAAATATGCTATTTAGAGCATGGAAAGGAGACCCTAAAAATATGTGTAAGCGCTTAGAGTATACAAAATTTCGTAATAAAGTAAACAAACTAATAAATGAAGAAAGAAATAAATATAGGGAATTAGAAATAAAAAAATGCAATGGCGATTCCAGAAAAATTTGGTCACATATTAATACATGGTTAGGTAGGCAGAAAATAGGTTTAGATAGTGTTATTACGAAACATTTAGGGAGAGTAGAAAGTATAAATAATATATGTAATGGTTTTACGCAGACGTTCACCAAAGAAATAATAGACATAAAACATAAATGTGATATAAATTTCTTAAATAGAAAAGACTATGTATACCCCTGTGATGTAAGCTTTAGATTTAAGAAAGTACAACCAGCAGAAGTGCGAACAATAATAGATAAATTATCGTGTGAAAAATCACCGGGGATTGATAATATAAGAGTAATAGATATAAAATATTTAAGAAACCAAATTAGTCCTATACTAGCTAATTTCATAAACATGTGTTTAGTCAAAAGTGTTTATCCCGATGAGCTTAAGAATGCTATTATACGACCTATTTATAAATCTGGCAGTCACTTAGAATATGTTAACTACAGACCCATAGCAATATTATCTGTTATCAATAAGATTGTTGAAAAATTAGTTATGGCACAAATAAATAAATTTCTTGAAACATATGGTATACTCTCTGACTCACAGTATGGTTTCAGAATGGGAAAGAACACTGCCTCCGCTCTGTCAAGCTTTGCTGAGTATGTAAATGAAAGTCTAGATTCTGGGAAACAGTTAATTGCGCTTTTCATAGACTATAAAAAAGCATTTGATACCTTAGATCATAATATACTTCTACAGGCTATGGACGAATGCGGTATTCGCGGACCGACTAACAGCTGGTTTAGGAACTATCTAAGTAACAGAAAGATACGCACAATGATAAGCGGTGTGACCGGGGAGGAGGCGCCAGTGAGTCTGGGCGTGCCCACTGGATCAGTGTTCGCACCCGTGGGTTATGTCATGCATGTCAATAGTGTTGCTAATGTTGTTAATCATTGTAAGATTTTTATGTACGCAGACGATATGTGTGTTGTGTATGCTTCCAAAGATATATTACACATAAAAAGATGTATACAAACAGACTTCGAAAATTTAATTAAATGGGCTCACGACAACGGTATAATAATAAATTTCAAAAAAACACAGTGTATCCACATTCACTCACCATACAATCAAATTGCAAAAAATACAAATAAAGATAGTATTAATTTAATAGGACACACATATGACTGCTTACATGATAACAAATATGGATGTAATTGTGATGTAATACAATGTGTCGACAATTTTAAATATTTAGGGCTAAAAATAGATAAGAACTTCAACTTTGCAATTCATATAAGCGATGTATGCAATAGGTTACGATCAGTGCTAGGTAAGTTCTACCAATTACACAGAGCAGTCAACTCAGACACACTCAGGATGGTTTACCACGCGCTTGCCGACTCGCTCATCAGTTACGGTCTATTAGTATACGGTCGTACATTCCAAACTTATTTAATGGATATCAAAAACTTACAATTAAGACTGATAAAATATTTAGTGAGTAAGAAAGAGAAAAACAGTTGCAATAATGACTATGAGAAATTATTTCCAATGTGTAAAATACTGCCGATAGATAAGAAGGTTGAGTATTTAATAGGATTAGAGTATTACCATAGCAATGAATATAAATGTATAATAGAGAATAAATATAACACCAGAAGGGCTAGAGAACATATGTTAAATAAACCTAGAATAACTAATTATTATGGTGAGAGAACAAATAAATTTATAGTGCCAAAAATATTTAATAAAATAGATATATTAAGAGATGAAAATAAAATGAGTAGGTTTATGCTGAAGAAGAGGCTAAGAAGAGAATTGCTTATGTGAGCATGGGCAATTCGTTCTTCAGTTTCTTCCCGATAGAATTTATATTTTATGTTTTCATTCTTTATTTTATTTGTTGATATTGTATAATAGATAGTAGGTAAAGTACTTAATAACTTAGTTTTATATAAAAAGAGCGCTTCTCGCCGTTAAACGTAATGTTTGGCGAGGATTTATACTTGTGAAACAAATTGTAATTTTTAAAATTGTACTTTTTCTAAATAAAAAATAAATAATAAATAAATAAATAAACTCTACTAAGCAAAGTTTCGGTTTCAGTCATTAGTACAGGCTTAAAAACATTTTTGAAAGGATTTAAGAACAAACGTTGTGTTCACAGTACAAAGCAATTGATGGCCTTTGGTTGGTGGAGTAGGTATTTTAATAAAAACACAAAAGCAGGTAGTGAACAACCAAAGCTTAAAGAGTATACGGCCGGCACCGTGTGCGTCTGACACGCTTGACTATCAGAAACATGGAATGTTTTTGCAGTGAGAATAAGCAAATTTTGACAGAACTTTATGTCACGATTCTCGTTTAGAAATGCATTCGTAAGTTGTTATTATTTAAATGATAACTTTCTTTATTATATAATACGAACTGTTGGTATACGATACTGTGTTTGCAATTCCATTTTTGAGTAGACAATTCAGAGGCAAAAGAAATGTGGCCAGTGTTTGTGATTCTTTACTGGGCCATTTTTACCGGACCAACTGGTGTCTAAACGCGGTTGAGGGACTGCCAGAGCGACCTCTGCAGACCACTGCCTTGTGGCAGACACTGAGCTGGCTTAAGGAAATAACAAAAATAAAATTTTCGTCATAGATACGTTATTCCTATCTTAAAGCGCCAATCGAATCTAAGCCTTCGTTGCTTAGGTCAACCATTCGTATCCCACTATCAGGCATTTATACCAATGTATCTAAGTATCGAGAAGGCTCTAACATTTCTGTATGCAAATGAAGCAGTTCAGTGGCGATGTTATCGGCTGGCGACCGCAGCGGCCCGCGGTCGACGCCCGCCCGGCGCCTGCAACATCGATTTGACCCGCGTTTAGATTCTAAGCGATAATACCACTGTCCCGGACGCTATGAGGAAAAGGAATTAATTGTAAATAAATAGCTAGTTTGAATTTGAATAAATATCTGAAGAAATGTTTCGTGAGTACTCTCGATAATCGAATAGGATATGAGGATTTGTTTTTTTTTAATTTGCTATAAGTTTAAATGGTTAATGGTCTTTGTTGTACTGTAATTTACAAAAATATACCTATGTCGATAGTTTATTCCCTCTCAGTTCAGTAACCTTATCTAATTAGCAATTTATCTCAAATCATTACGTGTTAAGATATTCTGAGAATTTTGTTTCAGAAATATGTATTTAAGAAACCACTCTCCGGGTGTTTTCTAAATGTATGTTATTTTAACAAAAGACTTTTATCCTTGCTTACTGTTAAGTCCTAGTAAAATTAAAAACGATCATTTAGCCCCAATTTCACAGGTGCTAGATAAACCTTAGTGGCAGGATAAGCATATAACACACATAAATTAAAGTGTCAGCTGTGTAATTTTTCCACGTGTAACTTGTGTCACTTTTAAAATTTATTTTTATTTATTTATTTAAAAACTTTATGCACAAAATGGTACATGGGCGGACTTAATGCCGTAGGCATTATCTACCAGTCAACCTTTAGGTGATGCAGAGACGACAAGTGGTAGGTGCAAGAGGTGTGAAGTTGGTTGTAAACAAAAACCATTACAATTACTTAATCTAATACGTCATAACTAAGATTATTGCACTACAAAATACTTAAAATAAACTATTTAGATAATATAAATAAATAATATATGGATATAGATATACATGATACTAATATACACATAAATATTAATAAATATTATATATATTACAACGAAGTAAACTATGAAAGAGTTAATTTTGCCAACTCATTGAAGAGGTGATCACGCACTCTAGTTTTAAACACATAACTCTAGTTTTAAACACATAACGGTTGGTGGACATCCTGATTTCTAAGGGGAGCGAATTCCAAAGATGGACTGACTGAACAATGAAAGAAGAGTTAACGAGTTAAAATTCGGTCCGGTTATATTTTATGGGTCGGATAAAAACTATCTGAAACCTTAGAAACTGGCCCTTAATCTAGTTACCTTTTATGCTACCACGCAGGAATTTTGATGCATTGTTTGGATACGATTCTCTTATCTCTGTCTGCAATGCATCTATGCACCTGGATCACTACTATTGCTAGCGATTATAAAACGTTATTGCAATCGATGGCGGGCGACGACCGCGGGCTTGCAACGACCTTTACGATACACTTTATTAACTGAATAGTCTGAATACTGTTTTATTCGAACATTACATGCTTTTATAGGTCTGAGAGGATTATTATATTTCACTTTAAGAATTTATGGATGAAATACAAAATATTTTGTCTATAATACAATTTTAACATCCAAGAGATATGGTAGGGAAAATCGTAAAGTGAAGACAATTTTAGTACGATGACGGCGTATAAACGTTTTATGACATATTTATGAACCTTCTCGAAGCAATCTTTTCAATCCATCAATCAATCAAATAATATTCCTTGTCGAGACTTAGTCAGCATATTGGACTAGGAAGGCTCCTGTGGTGGTTGTTGACTTCAAGAGACTGAATCAATCATTTTGAACTGTGTCACGAATTAGTCATTATTTATTTTATAATTAGAAAGAAAGAAAATAAATTTATTTGGTTCTAACAAATGGGACACAGAAAGTAAACAATATACAGATTATATAAATACAACATTTTGAGTTATGCCCCATGGTTGCACCAAATAGGACCTGATTCAGCATATTGTCAGACTAAGGTCTGACGCTGATTTTCAATCAGGCCTAAGTGACAACACGGATATCAATGTGCTTTTAATAATAAAATACATCAAACAAATAAAATAAACAGCAGATACATAAACCAGTCATAAAAGACTAGTGGGCAGAAATAATAGAAAAATAAACAACAAAAAACAAAACAAAAGATATAAATAGACTGAAGCATGAAACATAAAACAATAATTTAAAAAAGGCTACTGAGCTGAGCTGAGCTTTACAATTACGGGTAGTTTTAGTTCTAGGGAAAAGGCATATTCGGCACATTTTCGAAAGATGAATTGTCAAATTTGTATAATTTTTTTAGAATAAAAAACCGTTTTAGGTACTGGTGAAGATGGGCATAAGTCGCCTAGGATATTAGGTGGAAGATTTTTGTATTGTATTTTGACAATATCTATAAGATGCCGGTTTTGATGCCCGGGTCAAGCTAAGTATTATTTGTAAACTTTCCGTCAGAAAATGCACAATAGCAGCAAGGAGTAGTAATTGTGCCCGGTAGATGGCGATAAACTCACCCCCTATTCCATGGGACATTAACATAACAGGTGAAGTGTGGGTGCTGTACACTTCTACCTCACCCTTCTGGGTTATATGCCTATATAACCCAGAAGGGTGAGGTAGGTGATGTTATATTATAATAATATCTTAATTTTAACTAATATAGTAGGACGTATGTCCTGTGTATGTACCTATATATGTATGTTATATGTGTATGTATTCCCTACGTCCGGCGCACTCTGGGCAATTCGCGAATCCTCCAAAGCGAATTGGCTAATCCTTTCACCACGATGGCAAGTCAAAATAAAATTTGACTCAGCCATCGACACGACGAAGAAGAATATGTGTATGTTAAGTAATCTTTCAGGGAAATACTGCGAAACGTATTTTGATAAGATTTGATACACAAATAGCGTATTGCCAAGATCAAAATATACCTGTGCTACGTGAGCGGAATCAGTAGTTACAGTTTCAGACGCATTACCTGTAAGGGCTAATATGATCGCCCGCAGGTTTGCTCGTTGCTCGGGGACCGTCAAAATAACTCTTTTTAGAGCGTTTTGTACGTCCCTGTACACAGCCAGCCTGTGGGTGTCATATACCCAGAAGCAGTACGATGCTCTCCGAGTCCAGTATAATAATGCGTTCAGGGTGTTGTTGGGGTTGCCCCGGCGCTGTAGCGCTTCAGGGATGTTTGCCGACGCCCGTGTCGACTGTTTCTACACGACGATGCGGAAGCGGTGCGCATCTCTGGGGCGCAGGCTCCGGTCCACCTCCAACTCCATCCTGAGCGTATTTGCAAACAGATTTGATTGCCAGTACATTAATCATTGTTATATGGTTAATGTACTGACAAACAAACAGATGACTCAGAGGCAGGCTTGTTATTGATTTATTATTTTTTATTATTTTAAGTTAATCAGATATTATGATGTTATTAAAAATTGTATTTGTAATTTTATATTCTAAATTTTATATTATAAATTTTATATATTCAAATTTTGTAAATTGATTTTATAATTTTAATTTTGTTTTTATTATTTGATGTGATGACTCTAATTTTATTACCTTTTACACAATTTCAATTTAATTTTATCAATTCTATTTATATTATTTTAATTTAATTCATATAACTATTTAACCTAATGTAATAATGCCTGTATTATAATGTTTTATCATATTTTCTTGTATGATCTTAAATGTGATTGAAATAAATGATTTTATTATTATTATTATTCCTCTTTATTTATTTTTAACCTTATTTTATATGTTTTTAAATATGATTTATAAAAAATACAAAAAACATTTAAAAATATAAAAAACAGTGTCCCACCGACATATTATTATTATTATTATTATTACGATCAAATGTCGGTCATCCAGATAGCTTTGAAATCTAGACAAAGCTTGTAATATTGTCTGCTATTTCCTAAAGGCCTCGAGTGTCGTCACGCAGGCGCCTAGATTAAAGCATGTCCTGGCAATGAATAACGCATGTCTGAACTGAATATGACCTAATATCTGAGCTGAAGCCTGTTCAAAGTGTTACACATGTAGGATATTGCTATCGTTTACTTCTCTGGCAAACGTATCGTCCGAATATATAAACAGTTTCTTACGTTAAGTCATTATTTATTTTCAAATGGACGAAAATATATTATGTACAGTGGGCCAACGAGTTAGGTATGCAGGGCAAAAATTTCCAAGTCATAGTAAAGACTTACTACACCAGTTATGGATAAGTGAATTACATATCATATTAGTGGGTATTTTAAACTTATTAAATATGTAATTCACACATGCATATCTATTGCAGTCAGTTTTCACTATGGCGTAGAAGTTTTTGACCAGCATACCCAATTCCTTAGCCCACTGTACTATGGAATAATTAATGTAAGTGCCAGTTTATGAAGTTTAGGAAAGTTCTTATCGGAACCATAAAATATAACCTGAATTTAAAAGTGACACAAGTTACACTTAAAAAAAGGAACACAGATGTCACTTTCATTTATGTGTATTATATATTTATCCTGCTTATAAGATTTATCTTACACCTGTAAAATTAGGGCTTAGTGTGTAAAATTAACATATACATACTCGCTTGTAATAGCTAGTAGATAGTAAATGTATTTACAGAGAAATCGGTTAAAAATAATTGTCTTTTAGCAACTGAATGGGGAGATCAATACTTAGTGTACCTGTTTAAGTGTTTTGATAAGCATAAATAAATGTAACAGTCATTTATTCAAAAGTTACATAAGCTGTTTGTCTGTCACGAATTAATTTAGAACAAACATTCACTCTATTGAGAACTGACGAAAATCAGCGACATCCCTGTCCCAATTAACCGTCATTACCTCACACATCGTCACCCGTGACATCACGATTGCGAGCTCTAATTACACCGTGTTAGCGCGCGAAGCCACGGTACACTGCATTAGTCCTGTCATCATTAAATGAGTTTTTTACAACGGTGTGAGGCGCGCCCTTTCACAGAATCAGAACTATGCGGCTCGGTACACAAAGGGATGCCTAGTTTCGCTCTCGCTTCATGTCGGGTATATTTAAACGAAAAGTGATGTGATTAAGCGCTGTAATTGAAATTGTTTTTTATTTTATACCAAGTTTCAAGATGTTTATTTTATCCGACGTATTAAGTTGACGAGCATGCAATTATATATATAATTATATAATATATATCCACAATCAATGATGGAGACTATTAAAATATTAATGGTAAGTGACATAACAGGTTTAGAAGCTACAAAACTTATTAGTATTATTTATTTAACGGGCAAAAAGGGAATTTGCTTCAACAATGAAAAATCTTTCTGTGCTTCTAATTTGAAGATCACCGCCAACACTATACATAGAACATAATTATCTAACAGTAGATTAAAAATACTCGTCTTTTTTCACACAAATTATTTCACAAATTGCTCTCCAATAACACAGATAATTATAATATAATAATATGATTTTTCTATGTTTTGCATGTGCTATATTAGGGCAGGCGACATTGTTATCCCATAGTACCAGTTTTGATTCAATTAGCAATTCATTACAATAGATCCGGTTATTTAGTCTCCTTTTTTCTGCAATAGTTCTACACAAACCGGGGACTGTCCTTGGGTGCATTTATATAGTGTATATAGGGATAGTCGTCGTTTTGTGTCCCATTTCACATTTAAATTAAAAAGTTTATCAGGCCTCTGCGCTGTTGGCTTCGGCCCCACTAATGCCTTCCAAAGAACCGGGACTCCATAGTCCCGAGTTATCGAAACATAAACTATAATAATAATAATTTATTCCCAAAAAAGTTATAGCTAATTAACAAACGGAGACATTTACGTAGACAATGCCCATACCACGTGGATAAATCCACATTACCTCGCTTGTTATCTTGCACTGATTGCAGTAGGCCATTACCAGATTTCGACATGTTCTGGAATAATTGGAACCGCTGAACAGATTGAAACTGTCAACCGAATTAGCATGAACGCACCAATAGGCAATAGGCAATAATACTAACCATTGGGATGTCCCCATGCGAATAATCAAAGCCTAGTATAATAATTGGCTAGATGACTGATTAATGTAATTGAAATACCTCTTGATATAAGAAACATCTTTATAGGAATATCTTTGATATAACTTCCTGGCTAATACAAATTGAAATTCACATTTATATAGACTTGCCCAAGCGCGTCAAACAAACGGCTACAAAGGCGTAACTGCACCTTAAAGCCTTGTAGCTTGAATGCAAAGTTATGAATTTTGTTTGATAGCTATTTGAAATATTGCGTTTATGAAAATGGTTTTATTACGAAAGTTGTTCAAAATAGTGTGGGTTATTCAATGAAAAAGTGTTACTTGTATCACTTTTAAATGCGGTCGGGTTATATATTATGGGTCGGATAAGATCAATCCGAAACCTTAAAAACTGGCCCTTAAATTAATAACAACCATGACAAACGTATATCACCACTTTGATCCATTATTCATGAAAAAAGTATTACGGCTGCAAACATTTCTTAATTAATTTTAATCGATAAGAGCAGGCCACAAATCGCCCTCCATATCAACCCTCCTGCCACAAAAACTACCAACTCCCAAAAAGGAAAATCTATCGCTTTCAATAACTAGAAAGGGCGATAGAATCGCATCGATAGTGCGGTATCGGAATATCATAGTAGTGGTTAAGAACCCTTGTTGAAGGCGTGACACACATTGGACTAAACTTCACCCACGCTAATATTTATCGCTGTAAATTAAGCTTTATTTCGTCAAGATAAGGTTGACAAAGGATTGATTGCTATTCTCTTCCCCTTTAGGGTTACTTATAAGGCGCCCCTCTTCATTAACTGTTCGACGACCTAAGCGATTAACTTGGAGATTTAGTTTTATAGGAGAAGCCACATACGTAGAGGTAGCCTTATGAAATTATTTCCATAAGGCAGTAAATTTCTTAATAAGAAGGTGTAATACACAAGGAATAGAGTGAGTCGCACTAGTAATATTTATTATTTCTCTAGATATTAAATTAATAAATAGACAAAAGTAATACAATCGGAACGTTTACAATCTTCTTCTTATCTTGTTTTATATTAGACTGAATTCTTAATGAGAAGATGGTTCCAGTATTACAACTATACTAACTTTATCGAATTCTAAAAAAAATAATTGACTAACCAAGCCTTATAATATCGAATAGAGCCTGCCAGTACAGAGAGTCAGAGACAAATAGGCACGTTTTTGGCAAATTCAATATTGTTTACAAGTCGTGTCAGTTGTCAGGTCAGATACAATCTCACGACCAATAAAAGTCTTCCTGTGACAGCTAATATTCTATTACGCTTTATTACTTGATGCTGACTTAAAAATGTTCTTTAAATGAGTCGATATTGTTTTCAGATGCGGCAATATGTATATAAACGTAAACCTTTACCAAATCTTTTAAAATAGTAGAAAATGATGTACCCTTGTCTAGTCTTGAACCATTCAATTGTAAGAAATTAAATATTAGTGTGATCTTTTTCGGGATCTGTTAAACTCTTAGGGTAAAAAAAATGTTAATTGGAAAATTCTACTTAAATATATTAAATTTGCATCGAAAAACACCAAAGTCAACCAGTACGTTACTCTAGTTACTTTATTATTACCTAATCAGCGGATATAAAAACACAAAAAACTATTATTTTCCTCGGAAATACCATGAATTTTCACTTTTCTCAGAATCATGTACTAAGTAAGTCACTGGCAAGCAGATTCATCACGATGTCACTTACACTCTGTATAGTCTATACGTATGTAGTCCACATACAAATAAGAAGACTACATACGTCTATAGAAACATATAAAATATACCTAAAAACTTAGTATTCTTCATGCCTCACACTTCCATATAAAACCATTTAAAAATCTAATCGAATACCCCGACGCATAAGTTGGAAAAACAGTAATCCACAATAAAATATGCATAGTCCGTCGCAAGTTATAGGACTGGCTTAGAAGTCCCCCGTAAAAGAATATTAGAGGGGGGCATCGTAGGGTCAAGGAACCAGACGGCAAAGGAAAGTCTGCCAGCAAAGGTAACTAACACTTCTGAGCATAATTCAGTGTACTCTAAAGAACGAAGGTTTATTTGTCTGTGCGTCAGATGTGATGTGTAAACTTGGATTAGCGTAGTTTGGTTTTATGTTTGTAGGTGATCTACCTCAACTTATGATAAATGTGGACTCCTTTAAAAAATTGGAGATGCATTGCTACTCATCATAAAATTAAATAACAAACTCATTATTGTACACCAGTTTTACAACCATTATCTTATACAGGTTATTTATACAGATCTTTAAGGTATTTTTTAATTTTAATAATTATTGGTATAGGACTTAATAATTAAAAAAAAACAAATCCTTTAATGTTATCTCAAGAGGAATGAATCCTAGGAAGGATTCTGCTCTACCCGTGTCGTCACTTTTAGATATAAATAAGTCTTAGCCCTAACTTCACAGGTTTTAATCATGCGGGAGAAGGACATCGTGGTGGTTTTAGTCGGTAGGTCGGCTTTGCCGGAGTCTGACATAACCTCTTCAGTGCCCCTACGCTGAGAGGTATGTATAAAGCATTTTCCCACGTTAAAAAAAAGAAAAAATGGTTTTAGATAAAACTTATTGCCAAGAAAAGCATAACACACTTAAATGAAAGCGACAGCTGTGGTATTTTTTTAAGTGTCACTTATGACACTTTCAAATTCGGTCAAGTTATATTTTATGGGTCGGATAAGAACTATCCGCAACTTCAGAAACTGGCCCTTAGTCAATATACTAAATATCGCCCATCAGCTTTCTTATCGTTATAAAAGCTATTCAATCACCAATACCTTCAAGATACACGCTCAGATAAAATTATTCCCGGCCATATTTGCGAAGGTCCCTCGAACCTAAGCCTATGCAATCTTCTTAAAACGATCCATTTAATATACGCGACCGGCATATTTTACCAACTACTACCTTCCTCCCAAGACTTCACTCGCATGGTAGGAGGGCAAAAAGTAGCCCATGTTCTTTTAGGCCTTCCATTACCTCGATAACAATGTTCCTTTAAAGCGGTTTAACTCTGAATTCGTTACCTAGAATAGACAAACAATACGTACACAGTACAACACCTATTAAATATTACTTATCATACTTATTATTATTACTTATTTATTTCAACTATACATCTCAATTTTTATTTCTATTTCTACTTCCAATTATAATGTTGTATGACATATTGTGTAGATTTTAAATTTGTCTGTTTTTGCATGCATTTTAGTATTTATTAATTACAAAATTTTATTTCTGTTCTTATAAATGTAGACGCTGGGGTCTCCTCTAATTGAGGAAACACTTATTTATATATTGTGAATGTTATTATTAATAATGTGTTGTGTATTTCTTGTTGGAGATCCTATAAATAAATAAACACAAAATACTCAATTTGTACCTAATTACCGCAACTTAAAACCTTAAAGTAAACAGACAGAGATACTTGTCCATTTATCAACAAGAAAAAGTTGTTCGTTGGATAAAATATAACATAAACAATTTGAAGTTAGAGCTGTTCGATTTTCACATTGAAATCTATCACTCTCGTAAATAACTCTTACTTGGGCATTGTAACAACGAAAGAGTAAGCTCTTTCGTAGTAAACCTCTATGTACGCGCCGACTTCTTTTCTTTTCTGGATCACCTAAAGGTCGAGTGGCAGAAAATGTCTCCGGCATAATGTCCGCCTTTATAATACATTTTAGAACTTTAGAATTTTAAAATAAAAAATAAATATGAGTAGATTTTCCACTATATACTCACTTTAATTTCCGCACGGTAGACACACACGATCTTACACAACTTTTATAAAACCATCTTGCACACTGCATTTATTGCAAATAACTTTTCTTCTGTCTAAAGTGCCCACTAGAGACGGAAAATAGAGCCATTGTGCATAATTTTGCATTCTAAGGCGAATAGTTTCTGGCTGATCACTTTGTAAGTCGATATCCTTGAGTAGGTACTTAAAAATATTAGCAAAAAAGTGTTTGCAAAATCAGCTTTCTTCTTCAAACATGTCTCAAAATTACCGAACTGGATAAAACTGGATATCATTTAAAAGGTATCATTAATTTTTATTGTATGCCTTGGATAAATTTATTAATTAATGAAAAAAAGGTAATGTAACAATCCAACAAATTTACAATCAGATATCTGACTGTGTATTACAGGGTATTGCAATGGCAATTTATTGTCAAAGAATTTCCAGGAAAATAGAGTTCATTGACAATAAATGAGAACGAATTTTCAGAAACGTCGAACTCACTTATCATATTAAAATTGCTCGTCTGAATCAGTTATTTGTTACATAATGTATTAAAGTGTAATTTAATCTTACTCTTCCTTAAATATTTTGAAGTCTGATTAGTTATTGTTAAAGCAATCACTTCAAATTAGGCCGCTAATTATTCAATTGAGATATAAAATAAAACAGTTTTCGTTTCATTAAAATAATTAGCAGAAACCGCGGGTTAAGTGATAGAAACCTTTATTTAATTATATATTTTTGGGTAATTGCTTTTCTAAATAAGTTCATTAATACATTTAATTGGTGGTTACTTACTTTATGAACTAAAATGTGACTGAGCTTCGAAAGCCTTTCAAATGATATAGAGGTCGCTTTGGTCTTTCAAATAGGTCACAGACAATGTATTGTGTTAAAACTTTGTTAGATATTGTTAAAGTGCTTTGTAGATACTTTTATTACATTGAGTGTTGTAGATACAAAATAATCTTCGCTTGTAAAAACTGCAAGTTGTAAGGGCGTGATCGAAATAATATGCGAATAATTGAGGTAAAAGTTTATTATTTAGTGTCACATACACAACAAAGTTTCTTAACACAGCACTTAAAGTTTAACACAAATAACTGTTATGTGATACGGTACAAGAGGTGCGTGCGTGTTTAAATTGGCGCGTGCCGTGACTGGGGTGCGCGGGGGCAGCTTATAGGACGCTTCCGTCTAGAGAGCGCGAGGGTGGACAGATCGCGTGTTAACGGAGCGCTGTGGTTTATTAGTGCACGCCGGTTGGTGAGTGGGTCGCGAGTACGTCCAGAAACCGTTCCTATAAAGTGTAATTATTATATAATATTGTCTAAATATTTTACGAGATCGATCAATGCGAACAACATTGAACATTCAAATGAAAACAGACGTTAAATATTATATTTTCAATAAATATTTTCTAGTTCTCCTAGTACACCTCGTCTTGTATCTAATTATTTTAGTTAATTTTTAATTTTTAGTTTATTTTTCTTGTATTGTTTTTTTGGTTGTAGTGTTACTTTGTTTATATTTTCTTTGTTTATATTTTTTTTGTGAGCGTTGATTTACTGTGTTGTTCTTTCTGGCAGGGACTAGCTGAAAATCAGTGCTGTGCATTGCGCGCAGCAAATACTGAGCTAGATCCCTTGCCGCACATTTTCTGTGTACTATTTTATATTCCGTGTAAACTGTTTTTTTTTTTAATGTAAGATAATGTGTGGCAAATAAATGGTTTAAATGGTTTAAATAGCCGAATGTATTACGATGATAGAAAGAAAGCTTAATTGGCATCATAAACATACAATACTATTTAACTTGTTAAAATATACTAAAATACCAAAAACTCGAATTTAAAAATCTCAAGTAGATTTGTTAGCCAAAATCCAACCACGCATGTTTTCTATCTGGATACTTTCCAAGCTTAAAGATTTATGACGCAAAACTTTTATTTTACTATTTATACAATGTCCTTTAATTTATTGCAAAAAACCTTCTACAATATCTACCACTATAATAAAGCTGTATGGAATAAGTCTTGAAAGACTATATTTTAAAGATAGCGGCGATATCAATATTGGTCATGCATTTGGTTCCAGAAATGCAGTACCAATGCGAATCCGGTGCAAATGCAGTACCAATATTTTCTTACGGTTCTGGTTCCGTGGCCCCGTACCCGTACCATGCCGTCTTTTTAGCACTTGATGTGCGGTAAATCTCTTTTGGTAAGGATGTTATTACAGAGAAATCTATCGAAGTCGATCAATGTATTAAACGTTCAAAGAGCAAATAAGAGCGCACCATTGTACTTAATTGATTTAAGTGTAATAACATCTACAGCTATCGCGATATCATCATGAATTAAAAAATCAAAAAAAGCAATAAAAGCTATGGTTCTTGTCGCTGCAAGCTGTCGGCGTTACAGGTGTGTGTGACGTCATGATTTCCCTCGGGAAATGGCCACGCAGCGCCCGCGCGGGGAATGCGCGTTAACGCGGAAACGTGACATGCATATTATATGTTATTGGTGTTAACCAATAACACAAATTATGACAAAAACAGAGTACGTACCTAATAAGAAAATTGCAGATCTTGAAGATAAAGAAAGTAGGGAGAATGTCATATCATATCGTAAGTCGTAATAAATATCGGTGAAAATATTTATTATACTTGTATTATTATATTTTATATATAGTATATACATATTTTTATTTATTTATATGAGGTATAATCTAACCTATCATCTTTTTAATTTATGCACTATTTTAACATAGATATTATTCAAATTATGAAATACGGGTGTTACTCACGTAATGTTGGTCTATTTAGTCGACCGCGGTTTCGCCTATACGTCTAGGCATTATCAAGAGAGTGCGATACGTCGCGCCTGAGTCCGGCCAGTCTTGCACCCGTATTTCATAATTTGAGTAATGTTACAAACTCACGTCAGTTTTAATAAAAATATTAGCATAGATAACTTGACGTTCCTTAGATCATCAAACTACCACACTTTCTCTATCTGTCCCTCCTTAGGTTCGCTGGAAGAGATCACTTTAAGCGATAAGGTCACCCTTTGCATATTGTAGTTGCCTTTATTGTGTTCTCTTTGTATTTTATGAAAATGGTATGCAATTAAGTTTGTTCTAGTCTATTCTAAAATAAAATCTTCGCACTATATACAAAACTGAAGATGAAAGTTAACGATATCTAGTAATTTAACTAAATCAGGTCTTCACGTACTTTACGCAGTACTATAAAGTTTGAAGGTAGAGTTCCACTTCCGTAGAAATGTTTTTTAAAAAACGTTAGTATGATAAATTAAACTACGATAAAATCCGCCACTACAGTTTTAACATAAATGAGAAATGTCCTTTGGAATGTAGAAATACTATTTTATTCGCCTGAATATCGCAGATTGCTAGTAACTACCGGTTCCGAGGATACTCAACAAAATGTCATGGACATGTCGAGGACATATTAATATAATTCTGTATATATGTAATAATTTCTGTAATTTAATTTTGTTAATGTTTAACTTGTACAATTTTTTCTTATAATTTGAATTTATGTAAATATTTGCAAGCCATTATTTGGCAGAATATGAGGACAAACCACATTATAACACCAATTTATGTACCATATTTTAGCAAATATATGATTGATTGATTGATGTTTTTTTTTTACTTGTTAATATTCATTCAACGCCAATTGATTGTAGAAGTTGCCTACATTTTCATTAAACCCTATTTTCTGACATGATTTATGTTTATGATTGAGCATCTTTGAAAATCTCATCAATACAAGTTTGTTTTGTGTTCTTCTTCTTCGTCGTGTCGATGGCTGAGTCAAATTTTATTTAGACTTGCCATCGTGGTGAAAGGATTCGCCAATTCGCTTTGGAGAACTTGCAAATTGCCCAGAGTGCGCCGGACGTAGGGAGTCGTTATGTACGTCACTCGGGGAGGCTCTTTTATGTTGAAACCACGGCAATTTTCGAAAATATTCTAGCAGTAACAGCAAGCTTCTGCTTGTCTATCGGGGGCGATTACGGAGGTAGTGATTATAGCATTTATCTGCATCACAATAAACAGGTAAGTAGCGTTGTAAACTTTACGTTAAGTTGGACATTATCTAACTGATATAGTTAGATAACGTCCACTAACAAATTATTACCCTCGAGTGGGCAATTTGATATAATAAAAGCTGTGCCGCTGTGCCGCGTGTCCTCATTTATGATATGAATACGATAAGATAGAATATAATTCTATCCTACTAATACTATAAAGGCGAAAGTTTGTGTTTGTTAGTCACTATTTCATGCTAAAACTACTGTACCTATGGTTTTTTATAGTTTATACCCTGGCTAAATTAACAATTAAGCTTGAGTACTTTTACCCAACTGTCAAAAAGAACGGTCAGAACCGCGCGCAACTAGTAAATAATATCACATTAAATCTCATCCTAAGGTTGTTTGGAAGAGATCGTCTTAAGGCTTAAATGATGTGACCGCTCTTTGTACTGTTTCATTTATAATGTATCTTCTTTCTGTTAGTGTGTACATTAAACATAAAGAGTTATGTTATTAAAAAACATTTGATGTACGAAACCTAGTGTGTTTGTTTGCTATTCTCTTCCAAAAAAACTTGCTGGCGTAAATTAGCCTATAGGCAAATTTTTATAGAACAACCATGCGGGCGGATCTACTCGCGGAAGTTAGTGATAAGATAAAGCGTGATAGCGCAGAGTGTGCAATCGAAGCACTTCACTTTGGCACAGTTTCAGCAAGCCCCGAGCTTATTTATATTTATCAGGCCTTTTTCTAGCTACTCTCGCTATTGGACCATGTATTCATAGACCTTTCCTTTTGCTGAATGAACTTTGCTTTTATTCGTTTCTGATTCACAAAGAGGACAACATTGTATTCTCTTATATGCCAGTTGAAATAAATTAAATGAAACTGGGTTATACTTTAATCTACATGTAACAATATAAGATATATTTTAAGAGACAACGCAGATGTGGTTTGAAGTATTGGAGAAGGTCGTCCTCGAAAGATAGGGCCAAGATAAATGGCGTCCTTCAGAAAGGAAAATAACGTAGTGTAGCTTAGTAGTGCACGAAACCGGCGAGCATGTATGTATGACTGTTGAGGAAGCGAAAGAAGAAGAGTATGTAAGGAGCGAAGTACATGGAGTTCCATCGTCTCTGCCTACCCCCGTCGGATAGAGCCATTATTTTATGTATGTTTATGTATTTATGTACCAATTTAAGTTGATGCTATAACGTTCCACAATATAAATGATGAATCATTAAATACATGTTGAATATAACATGCATTTAAGTGAATTAACGTTCTTTTTAGAGCTTTTATCTTTAACACAAGGACAGTCAGCGACAAAAGTAGCTGAACACTTTATATTTTCCTACTTTTATACAACTTATAAATTTGCCATTAAAAAAATCCATTTTATAAAATAATGCACATATTATCAATAACTATTAATTTTAATTCATCCAATCATGAAATAATAACGATTTTCAGAACTAAGCAACTTTCAACATTTCTTTGTGTGCTAGCTATACCTACAGTCAAGTTCATTGATATGTTTGTAGTTTTAGACCTTATTTTTCGAAAATAAGGTTCAAAACTGCCAAAATATTAATGAATTTGACTGTACCTAATATGAAATTCAGATGCAGAATTTTCTTCTAAAAAGGTATTATCCAAGCAACCGTGACAAAACCACGTTACCGATGACATTCAACAGAATAAATTTACAAAAATAATGTCCGATGTTAGCTTGACACTTGACATAAACATAGGTTCATGTTAAGATATA
The DNA here is from genome assembly GCA_905147285.1 of Hypena proboscidalis. Classification (NCBI taxonomy): domain Eukaryota; kingdom Metazoa; phylum Arthropoda; class Insecta; order Lepidoptera; family Erebidae; genus Hypena; species Hypena proboscidalis. The sequence continues at coordinate 2,903,601 of LR990127.1, forward strand.
TAAACAACTGTCCCAAACAAATTTAATATTCTATGACAATACTTTAATATTCAATTAAGTATTGCACCAACTTGGATGACTTTTCGTTCTTACGTTTTTAAGCGCAGACATGAGGTCCATTTGATATTACGTTAATGCTCGTTACTAATAAATTTAAGCTCATTTCGGTTTGTATTTCAGTCGTACAAAATAATTTGCGGTCAGCCATGATAATATATCATTGGTAGAAACGCAATGTTTCGCCACGAGCCAAAAAACAAGCTTTGCCAACATTTGTGCTGGTCAACAGTATTTATAAATATAAATGGTTCATAGCATAAATGCGAGAATATCCGTTTGTTAAACGTTTTCGGTAAAGCCTTTAAATTGAACTTAATGAAACTAGCTATAAAGCAGTATACGAGCGCGAGATAGATTTTGTCGCGTTTTTTGTCAGGTCTAATGTAAACTAAGAAACAGATATGGGACCGGCAGGATTTGAACCTGCGACCTTATTGCACACCGGGCAGCCGCTTTAGCCATCCAGCTACGGTCGCCTCTTACCAGAACCCTGAATTTCTCAACTGTATGATACGTCATTTCGTACTTAAGATAGGAACAAAGGGATGAACGTGACGTCACGAAATGACGTATCATACAGTTGAGAAATTCAGGGTTCCGGTAAGAGGCGACCTCCAAATGAGAATGCCGATATACCGAATCGAAACTTATTATGACTATCTATAGTCCGCATCAATCTAAAGTCGCTAGTTTGAGGAGCTCGTAACTAAAAGAATAATTTATGTAATCGCTTACAGCAATCAAATCATTACATTCCTCCTTTCCCAGTAGGTACTCGTAGAATTTTGATGCTAATAAACGATAATTCTAGATAAGAATTTAGCTATAGGTAACCAAGCTTTAGCAGCGATAGCCGATCGGGAGACCGTGCGACTGCAAAATCAAAGGGCTCGGGTTCAAACCCACGACACACCCCTGTTAAAAAATCGTTAAGATTCGTGTTTTTGAAAATTCGAGTACGTGTGTATTTATCATATAAATATTTGCTCGCTAACGGTGAAGGAAAACATCGTGAGAAAACCCGCCATCCTAAGAGTGCCTAAAAAGCGCTTAAGAGTGTGTGAAGTCTACCAATCCGCACTTGGCTAGCGTGGTGGACTATGGCCTAACCCTCCTCATCATGAGAATAGGCCCGAGCCCAGTAGTGGGACAAGTATTAGATACAAGGCTGCTATTATTAACCAAGCTATAAACGTAATGTTATGTAGTGTTTAATTTCACTATTGTTAAAAAAACCCACCAGACCAAGCAGCAGACATAAGTTTATCATTCTAAACTAGGCCACAATCAGTCCTTTTGTAATAATCGTAGTTGAATTCCACAGTCGAAAGCCGCGATGCCGATGCGGCACGACCTGTATTCAACCAGTTTAATACTAGAGTTAAAAATCAATAGCTCACCGGAACTACAGACATCACTATAGCTTTGGCATGTTTGTTTTAGAGCTGGGTTTGTTGAACTAAGACTATGTTCATTGCCGTATCTCCTACATATCTATACCGCCCTGGTACTTTCACATAACATAACATCACGCCTATATTACTCAGGAGGGTTTGGCAGAGGTGTATAATAGCCACAATTCACCTGTTATGTTTAGTTCCTATATGATAGCCTACCGCCATCTATCGGATACAATTCCAGACTCCGTAATGCAACAAAAAAATGCCTTACGTTCAAATCCCAAATTTGTCCGACTCGGAAATCGAACCCGAGCCTTTACTGTAAGCGGTCATAAATTATATAATTAGACGGCGAGGCAGTCTGGCACTTTCATCCCTTGTAGTGGGGTGCATGAAAGGAGCCTCCCCGAGTGACGTACAAAACGATTCCCTACGTCCGGCGCACCCTGGGCAATTCGCGAGTTCTCCAACGCGAATTGGCTAATCCTTTCACCACTATGGCAAGTCAAAATAAAATTAGACTTAGCCATCGACACGACGAAGAAGAAGATCCCTTGTAGTATATATGCAAGTCTGCGATATTATTGCTTTCTGGTTTAACGGCTTAGCTCGGGTTTGTATTTCAAATAATATTATAGGGCCATAATTTCCCAGTTTTATTTGTTAAGGCCCATTTTTCTCAAGCAAAGGGTAAACGTAACTTCTAAGGTCTACGTGCGCTGAAGAATATTAAGAAAGATTTCGCAACCAAAAAGAATCTTGACGTTCTTATTAACAAGATAATAAATAACAGAAACAAGTTTCGTATTCCTACAAGTTACAATCAATATCAAAGTTCAGGTACCTCGTTGAAATTGCAACGCCGATTTCCTAATTGCTATCAAATAGTTACTTAATATCACCTCAAAGTGCATACAGATGTACACTCGGCTACACGTCAACTACATCAACATATGAATAATAATAATAAAACACTTTATTGTACACCAAGGAATATTCAATATGAGACAAGAAAATAAGCTTAGGTAGTACAAATGGTCAAGTTGCGTCCCACACCAAAGGCCTACCCATCTTCCATGGCAGTAATGACATACCTGCTGGGGTTCCAGTGCCAAGAGCTCGACGGATTATGTCATTTAAATAAGAGTGTCGGGGTATACGCCAAAAAAAAAACCGTTAAGTACACTACCTCATAGGTGGGGAAGAAGGGTGCGGTCTATGTGGTAGAAACTTGATACTCCGAAACCTATTTGGGATAACTGACTTCGCAGAAACTTCTTTAGTCGATCATTTATTAGGCATAAAAAATATTTGACATAAATATTTTTAGGCATAATGTGCTTATGACCGAATTTAGAATGGCATACATTTAAGATAGTAGAATTTTTATTGGCATATTTACCTTTGGCATAGGTAAAATTTTGTATAATTTCATTTAGCATAACGTTCATTTAGAGTACAGATTATTTGGCATAATTTGACTAGGCATACTATGAAGATCATAGAATTTCAATTAGAATAATATAGATTGGGTTACTTTCTTCTTTAAAAATGCGTAGGTTAGGTTAGGTTAGAACTGTGACCTAGCCTGTGCCAGAAATGAACATGCTCTCATGGGCAAGGATATAAAAACCAAATAATTATCATTAAATCAACTTTTATTTATTACAATTACTAAAAAAAAAATAAAAGATGATTCTTGCTGTAAGCATTATGCGAAATGATGGTTCTACTTTTAAATAGTTATGGATAAGAAATATATGCCAAAAGATGAATCTGGTTTGGAACTTTCTGCGATGTGATGATTATACATTGTGATTATTATGGATATCAAAATTATGCGTACAGATGATTCTGACTTACAGAATTATGGGTTCCAATGTATGCTAAATGAGTTTATGACAAACGATATTCTGCGAAAAGAGGTTTATGCTATTAGTTGTAATGCAATATAAAATTATTACTTAAAAAGTTCTACTATAATAGGTGTACCCGGGGAAGAAACGTGTGCATATTATGACGATTAAAACTTCTACAACTTTTTGAATCGTTATATCTCAAAAACGGTGGCTCGTAGAAAAAAAGTATTAATTAATTTCTTGTAGATAATTTTATGATCTACAATTTTTGTTTTAAATGTTTTATGATAAAACTTACCGTTTTGCTGAAAATCGCGAAAAACTATTTTTTTTACCTTTGACCTTGAATATTTTTCTTGCTTACAGGGGAAATATGGGGAACTTTCAAATTTTGTTTTGAATGATATTTTAAACAATCTTACCGATTTTCAGCTTGGTAGGAATTTATGTAACTTCGAATGTCTAAATTGACCGGACTATACCTAAACATAGGTACGTTATAAGATTTACATTAGAATTACATATAGGTATAAAAATAATATATAAGTATAATATATATAAGTATCGTCGTGTATAAGTATAATATATATATATATAAGCGTATCGCCAAATTCCAGATTCTATGCTCGTGCTGAGAAATTCTTAACGTAAAATAAATCTAAGAGCACGCTCAACTTACACTATCACAACTTGCATACACTATCACTAGACCAGTAGAAAGCAAGAGGTATTGCTAGCTAAAGTGGAGATAGTCAATGAAAACCGTTCAATCAATTTAAGATGTTTCATTGAGTAGGTACTATCATTAACGTTAATGATACATTAGGTGTGATATGGCTATCGCAGACGCAATCGTTTGTAAGCGAGACATTCATCACATAAAGTGATCCAGGCTCTGATGATGAGCATTATATATATATATATATATATACTTATATATAATAAACACAAATACATACAAAAAATATAAATTGCCAATATAAGATGGTCTTGCATTGTATAGACTTCCGCGCAGAGCGAGACCAGCTTATACATGAAATTAAGATGTAAAGCCGTGTTATCTTACCTACTAGGTACAAGCATGCATGACCCTATTCACTTCATTCGCCCCATGCTCATTTATTAGCCCAATTAGCAAGTCAGTAATTGCAATCACATAGCACTTAGCATTATCCAATGAGCTATGAACTTCTAAACTACTCAATAAAATTAGAACTACTAACCTGGTTTAAGATATTTTTACAGATCTTTTTTTTTTAATCTTTATTTTTAAAACGGATGTTATCAAACGTGAATATGTAACCCCCATAAAATCAACGGTTACAGAGAACACTTATGACTAAAAGTTGGTGCACAACGAACCATCCCCTCCCACATCAGTAACATCTATATTATTCTTGGCCTATTCTTAATACCTAATTGTGTAATTCTATACAATAAATTAGCCGCCGCCGACATAGGAAAAGATAAAATGCTGTTACACCAACCGACATCTTTAAAATCAATATCGATCTGAGACTGAATTTGTCTCCTAAACGCGTCGTGCCGGACACTTACAGATCTTGTAATTGCAACACAAACATTGAAACTATTCACAAAGGTTCAATCAGATTCGCCAACACTATTTTTAGACCGTAAATGATTTCCTTTCCTCTTTTCACTTCATTTCTTTAGGTCTTATCGGCACTCTTTGACACTGATTTATTTATAGTTTATATTCAATTTTGCAGTAGGCTCTGAAGGCTGCGTTAGTAGGCTGCTCACGCAACAATCCGGTGAGCGCCAGCCAAGATGGCGCAGGCCATACTTATTTATGAATTGAATTCTCCACGGACGATCGCGATCCAATCTAAAAAGCGTTGAGTGTGTAGAATTTTTGCAACGTCAGCACAAAAATGGCTGAATTCATATGTGGTTAGTAATATTGATTCCGTTGTGTTTTGCGGTTCGTTCCCAATTCATATTACAGCGTTGTTTTATATGATCGGAAATGTTTTTGGAATTGTATAATTTTTTGAAACAGCTTTTTAGGGTTCCGTAGCCGAATGGCAAAAAACGGAACCCTTATAAATTCGTCATGTCTGTCTGTCTGTCCGTCCGTCCGTATGTCACAGCCACTATATTCCAAAACTATTAGGACTACACAATTGAAACTAAGTAGGTAGATGTATTCTGTTAACCGCTATACGATTTTTACACAAAAAAAATAAATATTAATATGAGAGAGGGGGCTCCCCATACATTGAACTGAAACAATTTTATTTTTTTTTCATTCTACCTATACGTGTGGGGGTCTAAAAATTACATTGAGGTTTCTAGAACCATTTTTTTTCAATGTCAATTGTTCCAAAGACTCATTTTAGCACTTTCAAAGTGCTAAAATGAGTGTCCCCCCCCCTCTAACTTTTAAACCACAGGAGTGAAAAATCTAAAAAAAATATATATTATAGATCTTAATAAAAACTTTCAACCAAAATTGTTTAGAATGAGATACAGTCGGCAGTTTTTGAGATATAGCACTTTTTCAGCAACCTCAAATTATAACTTTGTTATTCATACAAATTGCATAAAACACTATGAAAAACAAAGCTATTTTTGCTGGCAAAAAATGTTGGTATTTTGGCTATTTGTCGGTAATCGGTACGTTTAATGTTGTTACGACTAGCTACGGAACCCTATTGCGCGTGGCCCGACATGCACTTGGCCGGTTTTTTTTTGATACCTACTTGTACAATTATACTTATTATTGCATAGAATATAGAATTCATAACAAATAATAAGCAAATTTCCAATAGTTTGTAGTTCACTTTACAGATCACTCAATTTAACAACAATTTATAGGTTACAGCTAAAAATAACGAAATGTAAGTTTATGAAGGTACATTACAAACTGTGGGACATATTTATTAGTTGATTGAAGAGAATGTGAAACAATCCACATATGATATATTACTGCTGTGTATTAAGTAAGTAAGTAAGCATTTATAATACAAAGCGGTAATGTTAAATAGAAAAATATAAAGAATAATCACAAGTGGAAAACCTAGAAACTTCTTTTGAGTGGTACATGTCGGCTTAGGTCAAAGCCCTCGATTCGATCTCATTAACAGACACATCACATAACAATCTTTCTTCACAGCTTCATAAACAGAGGGACAATATTTACAGAGTACAGAGCTAGGGACATTTCAGTCGCACCTTATTAAATTCCGCATTAGGAAGCCCATAAATTCACGACGTCACGACTCGACTCCCTATAATGAAAATATATTGAGGGACACTGATGGGATTGTGAAAATCAATGGAAAATAATGGACAATGTAAAGAAATCTTTACATCTTACTACTATTATAAATGCAAATGTTTGTGGATCTTTGTTACTCTCTCACGAGTTCTATCTCAAAACTTTTGCAAACATGTAGCTTATAGCCTAAACGAAACTACGTTGACGTAGCACACGGGCGGAGCGATGTGCGGAAGAAAGAAGACTGTAAATGTAAGTTGAAAAAGCACCAAAAATCCCATACAATCATTTTACAATGTTATTTATTTACTGATTATTGTTACATATTAGTAGCACAGAGTAACGAACAGAGGCTAACCTTTTAAAGAACGTCTAAGATATTTACCTATTTTGCTAGGGTTGGCACTTGGCAGTGTTGGCACAACAGGACAAACCATGTGACTAGAACAAATACTACACTGGCGGCATAGTGGTGTTTTAACGACGCGGCGGTTTTTTTTATTGTATTACCTGTACCTAATCATAATAAATCAATCGCTAATAATAAGGGTAGATAGGTATTTTTTACATATTTCAACAAGTCAAAAAAGTAATAAAAGTCTTTGAGTATAATCCTCTCAAATTGGTACCTAATGTGATAAGTAGAACCTTTTACAATTTAATTTTAACGTACCTACCTACCTATTAACGTATTAGGTAGAAGAGCGCATGACATTAGAACTGTCATTCTCATACATCTATACAATTATAGGTATAAAAAGATAAGACCCCAGAAATAATATAGGCTACATCGACGTACCACGCGGTTGGAGCCACGCGTAGAAGCTAGTGACTCATACATAAGTAGGAATATATTATTAGCTGTGAATTGTGTCAAGGTTCCATCGCATTACAAACACGGCACAGATTTAAATTTGCTTTGATATTGATGTAGGTACACTAGGTACCTACCTATGTAATTATGTATGAAGTATCTATCTACCCCACTAATATAAATTGAATAGGTACCTATATAATAAAAATAGCTACTCTTTTACTATCAATTTACTACTCACCTAGTAGATTCCTTGGGATAGAAAAAAAAAGATATGTTCTTATTTCGACGATTATTGTTCTTACAAACAGTACCTACAGTACATTTTGTATTAATAAATTATAACGCGCGTCGTGCCCTTTAGGACGAGACTTGCGAGTGAGCATACGGGCGTGCGCGCACCGCGGCTGCGCTGGACTACTGTAGACTGCACACTCACAGGGTACATTTATGTGAGCTGCGGTAGTGTCCGCGAGCCGCGCCGAGAGCGCGCGAGAGCCCTTCGCTAAGGCACTTACGAGCCGGTAGAAACCGGTTTCGCCTCGTACGTGATAGGGCCGCAAGTGGACACGCACACAGACGTCTTATGCTTGTGTGAGTGGACGTATCTGAGCGCGGTTGTATGAAGCTTAGTCTCTGTTTACTCTGTGTTAGTAGCGCGCGGAGTTTTTTTTGTTGCTCACTGGCCTCACTGCTAATCTTTCTTGGAAAAGGCGTTTTTTTATGTATGAAAGTTCATAACTTATTCTTCTAATACACAATACTTTAATGCCCAACAATAGAATATTCCACGATTCTGTATGTTTCATAGGAAGTTAAAATGATTATGTCAGCACTTTTTACTTTTATATTATAAACTAGCGACCCGCCCCGGCTTCGCACGGGTACAATGCTGATACTAAATACACTACAGAAAAACTGTGAACGTTGTATATAAAAACACAGCGGCCCGCTCCGGATTCGCACGGGTATATAATATATAGCCTATGTCACTCACTGAAAAAATGATTAAAATCGATCCAGTAGTTTGATTTATTCATTACTGCCCATGGCCCGCACGCGTTAAATTTGGAGTAAAACAATTCCCCCTTTCTATGCATGTATTATACATAAAAACCTTCCTCTTGAATCACTCTATCTATTGGAAAAAACCGCATCAAAATCCGTTGCGTAGTTTTAAAGATTTAGGCGCACATAGGGACAGAAAAGGCGACTTTGTTTTATACTATGTAGTGAAGTAACTTTAACAGACTCAGTTGATTATTCAGCCGTGCAGAATATACTAGTCTTTTTTGGGCTACATTTTTGTGTTACGGTTGGTTGGTGGACTAGTCAGCATATTAGTAACGCTGTTTTGCGAAAATTTAACGCTCGTAACGTAGAAACATTGAAAATACGATTTTAAATAATTTAACTTATTCATCAATCAGTCATTTATATTTAGTTATTGCCATTGCTGTCGGGGATGAGTTGGGGTGTTGACTTTACTTTCATAAAATCATTTTTTTTATACCTAGGCGACAGCAGAAACTGCTAGGCATGTGCAAAGATTTATTAAAAATATATCAAAGATAAGCTAACAACAGTCTTGTACCTCGTTAGATATTAATAGTGCTTGGTTGAATATGTAATATCCAGTACAACAGGTAGTAGAGTATCCTCCGGGGCATCTCAACTTCCAGCTTTCTTAGACCAAAGGTTATCTTTGGCAAACTTCATTATTATTCTTAACTTGGAGTTGGCGGTAAGTTAAAACTAAATCAGTTTAGAAACTGAGCAATACTATGTCTCGCCTATATTTAACAAAATGGTATAGCAAGGATCTATTATATTCTCATATCAGTTGTTATGTCAAAGTGTCATGAGCTAGTGGGCGAGCGTATCGCCAAATTCCAGATTCTATGCTCCTGCTGAGAAATTCCTAACGTAAAAAAAAACCTAAGAGCACGCTCAACTTACACTATCACAACTTGCATACACTATCACTAGACTAGTAGAAAGCAAGAGGTATTGCTAGCTAAAGTGGAGATAGTCAATGAAAACCGTTTCCTTTGTCTACCTACAATCAATTTAAGATGTTTCATTGAGTAGATACTATCATTAACGTTAATGATACATTAGGTGTGATATGGCTATCGCAGACGCAATCGTTTGTAAGCGAGACATTCATCACATAAAGTGATCCAGGCTCTGATGATGAGCATTACATTTAATGGCGGACCATATTCTGTGTAACACGTCATTATTAAAGCTATATCATGTTTTAGGATTTGGTACAATCTGGGTTATAGGTTTGGTGAGAGGTTAACGATCTAGCTAGAAGGTTTTTTTTTCACCTGCTCTTGTCGATGCAACAGGCTCTATCTTTCAATTAAGCCTTTTTTTCTTCGAAGTAAGATTGGTTCTTTTAACAGTTAATTTCTCAAGCAGTTTGACCTTAAGTAACCTAAACTTTGTTACTTACTTCGTATTCCGTTCCGTCCTGAATAGAAAAGATACGGTCTGGAAAGACGCATCATACAATTAGCAGATTCTTGCGTTACGGGCATGGCTTGGATAGCTCAGCGGTAGAGCGAAAGCACGGAATCCTAAGTTAGTATGTTCATACCCTTCTTTTAGTCCAAACATGTTTTCGACTGTTTTTATCTTTTAGAAAAGATATAACGATGTTTTGCAAAAATACGGCGATCCAGTCACTCCTTGCTTGACAGCAAATTAATATTACTTTAAAACGTCGTTGTAAAAAATAATTTTTAACAAAAAAAACCGACTTCAAAAAGTAGGTAAACTAAAAAGCAAAAAAATAAATTTACTTCGCACAAAATAATACGTTTTTTCATTTAGTTAAATAGAAATTATTAAATAATTATTTAATAATTCTGAAGTCGGTGCCAAGTAAAAACAACCTTTCTACAATATCAAATTACAGTTCACACAAAAAGGGAGGCGTAGTTGTGCTAGTGCGCGGTCGCCCAGTATTGGTACTTACCACAGAAATATAACTAATATTCAGTCAGAAAATAGTTGTTAGAACGATTGATATTATCTATAGGTACAGAGTTAATAATTGTTTACTTGGCACCGACTTCAGAAATATAAAATAATTATTTAATAATTTCTATTTAACTAAATGAAAAAACGTATTATTTTGTGCGAAGTTAATTTATTTTTTTGCTTTTTAGTTTACCTACTTTTTGAAGTCGGTTTTTTTTTGTTAAAAATTATTTTATTTTACGATTTTAAGTGATGGGTAGACCGAGCAAGAATGTTTCTCGAATGAGGAGACGACGGTTACTTGAGACGGAAAACTTATTAATAATAAACAAGATATAAACCTTTCTCCTGACTATTGAGGGTCACGACCTGCCATCATCAGCTCATTTGACACAATAACTAGCAGTAGAAATATGCGTACAGTAGTGAAATAATTATCCTTTAACTCCTAACTATTGAGGAGTTGACCTTCCATCATCAGCTCAATCACATAAAATTATTGCGACCAAGCGTAAATCCTGGCCTCGATTAATAAAATACTGGGTGGCGCAAAAGTACTGGCACTAAAGAAAATACTTTTTTTTTTTTTATATGACATTTTCTGTCATTCTGTTGTTGAAAATTGTGTAGTGAACAAATGTAAAATACACTGAAAATAAACATGGACCGTTTTACTCCCCAAGAACGTGGAATAATTGTGTCAATGTTCTTACGGAATAATTCATCAGTGATAAGAACACAACGTGAATTTCGTCGACGATTTCCCCACCGTCCGGCACCGATTGGTCGCACAATTCGACGCTTTGCCACACGCTTTGAAGCAACTGGCTCAACATTGGATAGACCTAAGTCTGGGAGACCAAGAACAGGCCGTTCAGCTGAAAATATCGATGCTGTGCGCGAAGATGTGGAAGAGTGTCCAGAAACATCAACGAGGCGACGTGCCACGCAATTGGGCATTTCCAGACGGACCCTGCAACGTATTTTGGTGAAAGACTTAAAGATGTTCCCGTATAAAACTCAAATGACTCATCAGCTGCTGCCTGCTGACCACCGAGCTCGTCTAGATTACTGCCAGCGCGTCATAAACCTCAACCTTGAAGAGGATGATTTTCCTTCAAAATTGGTTATGAGTGACGAAGCGCATTTCCATCTCTCAGGGCATGTCAATAAGCAGAATACTCGGTTCTGGGGCACTGATAATCCGCGCATTATTCAAGAAACACCTCTACACCCACTAAAAGTTACTGTATGGTGTGGCATCTGTGTTGACAGAGTGATCGGACCCTATTTTTTCGAAGACGCTGGAGGCAATGCGATAACTGTCACTGGAGAACGCTACAGAACCATGTTACGTGAGTTTTTGATACCCAGTTTGGACGAATTGGGGCTGGAGCACATCTGGTTTCAACAAGACGGCGCTACGGCACACACAGCGCGCGACACTATGGACTTAGTGAGGGACGCTTTTCCAGACCGAGTTATCTCTCGTTTTGGCGATTTGCCTTGGCCTGCAAGATCACCCGATCTGACCAGTCCAGACTTCTTTCTTTGGGGTTTTTTGAAATCTCGGGTGTATGTGAACAAGCCACAGACTCTCGCAGCTCTAAAAGAAAACATTCGTCAAGAAATAACGAACATATCGCAGGAAGTGTTACGGCAAGTTATGCAAAATGTCATAAATAGGGCTCAAATGTGTATCAACTCTGGAGGTCACCATTTAAAAGACATCATCTTTAAATCCTAATGGTACGAAATTTAATGGCACAAATATACATTTAAAAAAATCTAAATCTAGTTTTCTAATTTAGAAAAAATGTTATAGCTGAACCAAATAGGGTCTTTACTTTTGCGCCACCCAGTATGAGGGTTGCTCCCGATTTCTCTGGGATCCCATCATCAGATCATGACATGCTGACAATGGGACCACCTTTGAAATATCTCCGTTCCAACAGCTCACTTGACATCATAACTAGCAGTCTGAATATGTGTACAGTAGTGAAAGAATTATCCTTTAAATCCTAACCATCGAGGAGTTGACCTTCCATCATCAGCTCATCCACATAAAAATACGTAAATACTGGTGTAGCTTTGAAAAACACACTAAAAATATTACATGTGCCTATAAAATTCGAGGGTTGCCCTCGATTTCTCTGAGATCCCATCATCAGATCACGACATGCTGACAACGGGACCCTTTTGAAATCATCTCCTGTCCAACAAAAAAAGAATCATCAAAATCAATTCATAAACGACGGAGATATCCGTGAACAAACATAAAAAACGCAACATATATACGAATCGAATTGAAAACCTCCTCCTTTTTTAGAAGTCGGTTAATTAAAACTAACTTAACTGATTTAGACCAGTTAAGTCTAAGCCTGAGTTGGCCTAATTAGATATTATTCTAAAGCTAGACTAGAATTAAAACCTACCATTTTTTTATACATTTTTCTATAAAATGTACCAATGCGAAATGTAATGTCGCATTACAATAAAAATTCCTTCAAAAACTTAATTTTTGTAATAAAGCAAAGTGAAAATTCCGTGCTCAAAAACTACCTAATGAAAATGTTTTTCACATACAGCGCACAGGCGACCGTGCACAAAGTAGTTCAAAAATAAACTCCGACACATAAACTTCAATATAAAGTCCAACACACGAACACTTCAATATACCGGAGACGAAACTTCAATGATGTGGAAAATACATTTTCTGCGAAAGTTTTCAGCCTTAAATGATTTTTTCTGGTTCAAGCGCCGCTTGAGTGTCGGATGTTTCGTGAACAAATAGGTGCTGTCGGGAAAAATGGACGGATTTAGTGAACGGTAAAGTAATCACAATTATGTCAGAGTGTATGAGATTTTGGCGAAAGATTTTGGTAACGGAGAAATAAAAGTATTGTTTCCATGAGCGTAAAATTAGCGGCCAGGGTACGATCTGATACACAAAATTTAATCAAAGAATGGATTGTTATTTTTAGAAAAATGTAGGAAGGCATAGCAGCAAACCGTGTGATAGCATGAATATTATAACACAAAAGGCATCAAAACTGTCATGAATCCTGTAATTTTCCCATTCAAATAGCAAAGTAGAACAGAAAATCCTCATTAAAGAGTCATATTACGAGAAAAATCCAAGGCAAAAAGTGACGTTGAAGGAGGCCCGGCCTGCATTCGTAACAAAGAAAATACAGTCATTGTTGTCCTCCTGGCTCGGCTGTGCGCCTAGTACTCCAGCGGCGAAAGGGATAACATTTATTTATTCCTTTTATGCTTTTTGCTTCGGCCATATTAAGTCTCGCAGAAATTCATCCACAGCGGGTAATTGCCTGAATAATATATGTTTTCTTTGAACTTATATGTTGCCGGGAGATAAAACAGACGTTACGTGTGCTTTATTCTTGGGATCTGAGTTATAAAACGGAACTGCTACGCAAGAGTTGGTTCATGTCAGAAGATGTTTATATGTATAAATTTACTATGTTGCATGGAAGCGTATTTTACAATTTTTACAAAACCGTAAGACGACCTAGCCTAGAAGAGTATGTGACCCATTTAAAGCGCTCTTTATATCAATATTCAGAGGAACACACACAAAAAGCAAACGCATGTGTTTTATTTCCAATTACTCAAACACAAAATTTTGCCAATTCGCACTCCACGACTAAGAAGTAGTACAAATATGTATTGTGAGTTAGAACTGTCGACGTCTCGTCACCGATTGCCTTCGTTAGTCGTCGGCAGCAATCCGGCCGTCGCGTCGATTCCTGACAATACTAGGTATACGATAGAGAGAATATGTACGAATGTATATAAAACAGTAGTGTAAAAAATTTTGTTAAATCTCAAACTGAGTGTGAATGCAGGATTCTATTTCATGAATGCGTGCATACATGCCGCAGAAGCATGATTTTAAAGCTATAGGCGTTCATAACATATTTGATCGAAAAAATCTGCAACTGGGAAATTGCTAATGTAGTGGAATAGTCTAGGGTAACTCTTCCATAATCAGTCAAAAAATCGCAATAAAAAAAATACGAAGATAAAACGAAATAGGAAAATAAAATTTTGCAACTGGGTCTCAGAATCATGTACTGCTTGCTAAGTGGCTTCGTCTCGATGTCATGTACAACTCATATTTAAAGTCATCGGACATTTTAAAAATATTATCAGTATAAATAATTCAGTGTATGATATAATTGATTCCATTAGTAACACTAGCTACCGTAAGTGTATATAATCCAATGAATTAATATGTACCCCAAAATTAATATGACATAACGACATGTGTGAATTGCCACGTCCCCTCGAAAGCTGACAAATTAATGTCTGATCACATCGATTTCATTTTCAGATCAATCATTCGATTCGATTAGATTCGGGACAAAGAAAAGTACAGTAAGTTAGTATTCATTAAGTTCAAAACCGGTACAAAACGAGGCAACTGTTATTCCATAGCAATTTGCATGTGAATCGTTATTGTTACGTGTACCGTGGTCACGCATCCAGGAAACGATCGCGTGCTGCCTTGACTGCTACCACAAATCGATCACATTGAACCCTTGGGCAGAAATTCATCCTTCGATGGAGGTTTTATTTCGGACATCCAATTTTATGAAGGGAACTGGTTTTAAAAATGTTGTTTTTGTATTTAACATAGATAGTTAAGGTACGCCTAACATGAAAATTAGGACTGCCTCAATGGTCTTGTGATTAGCGTATACGCCTCACACCGCGAGGTCTTAGGTACGATTCCCCGGTCAGGCAAAAGTGTTATTTGTTAACATCCCGCTAGGATATTCGTAATAGCAGCCATTGCCACATCCTTCTAGGTAAAATAGGCGTGATTGTATGAATGATTAAACATCCCCACTTTACATAATAGTAGAAACCTCAAACATAGATGTATTTGCTATGACACTCGCTTCCTTCAGGCACCTCCTTGTACAATTATATCGATCCTAAATGTGTGTAACATGTACACGAAAACTTTAAAAATCTTTTTGTATATATTATATACATATTTTCTTAATTTGTCTTGCCTCGTCTGTTTATTATAAATTTGTTCAGTAATAATAATATGCATGTTTGTCAAAGTTTATAATCTCAAAAACTAAAGTTACAATGTGAATGCTATGCACGCACACCTATTATTTGTAGAATTACATATAATTTAAGCTAACTAATGTTAATATTAAGTATCTTTGTAATTTTACTGTTGGTAGTAGCTTATGAATAAATAAATAAATAAATATCCCAAAATGTTGTGTGTACCAATTTATCAGTTTAATTTACATATTTATGAAAATTACTAACGAGTTAGTACAGTAGTAAGAACCGTCTCATTTATATAACTTTAACTCAAACCAGCTCCAAACCTTCCCGTGCCCTGCAGCACATTATCCGACCTCTGCAGATTAAACAGAAAGAAAAAAACAAAATGAATTGGAACAATACGCGGGCAGACAAAGCCACACAGTTGCAGTCTGCAGCATTGTCTAAACGGCGGCATATATACTAGAGGATATAGCTATGTTGCAGCTATATCTTTGCTGTGCTGACACACACTGATTAAAGGAACCCGACGCAACAATTTAACCTCGCTCGCGCCGGGTACCCGTCCGTATTACTAACATGTACATTATTGTACAAATTAATATAGGTACAACATTGTCTAATGTTGTATAGAAAGTATACAATAAAATAATTTTATGTGGTATGCAATTAAATATTGTAAAAATTTGTGTCGGATACTACAAAAGTAATTGCTCTTTAAGCACAAAATATTACTTATATTATATAATGTTATACGTTAACATAATGCAGTCAACATGAACTTGATTGCTAACTTATAATTGTTTTCAAACCTCAAGTAAAATAACGTCCATTTAAAAAATAATATTTCCTTTTACTTAGCACAAAGAATTAGCATTGCCATACAACGTGGCAATGCTGTCAGCCTTCTGAACACGGTCCCCACAACCGAGATCGATGCGGAGGAATACTATGACGCCTAACTTAATGTAAATATTTGCCTTTTATTTTTACCTTTGTATATATTTTCAATTTATTTAATGTAACTTTATATTTCTTTAGTGTTTTTTCAATAAATAATAAATAAATAAAAAAAAAAAAAAGAAAAAAAAAAATATTTCCTTTTATAAATTATAATTTTATGTTTTGATTTCATATTATGTGTCTTATGTTTTTAATTCTAAACTTGAACTTTTTATCTAATGTTTGTAAGTTGTGATCTCCTCTAATTGAGAGAATACACTAAAATGTGTTAATGTGTTGGTGTAATGTCTATAATGCTAATAACTCTTGTTTGAGATTCATAGTAAATCAATTCACTTCGCAAGTTCTCCAAAGCGAATTGGATAATCCTTTCACCACGATGGAAAGTCAAAATAAATTTTGACTCAGCCATCGACACGACGAAGAAGAACAAAGTAAATAAATAAAAAAATACATTTATGTCTGCCAAGTAAAAATCGTCTGCTATGCTTAAGTTAAACCACAAATATTTGATAAATAATACTCGAATAGAGTCTTCGTATTTTGTACCAGATCTCCAATCTCCAATAGGCTGAGTCATAGTTTAATTTAGCATGTGATAATATGCAAATTTGATTTCATTAATACGCAAGCAGACTGTGCAGCCCCTTACAGTAATACGAACCACTACAAGCTCTCGACAACAATACGGATTTGAGTAAACCCCGCGTTTATACATGCAGCTTGGCACGACAAATACACTTACGGTGTCAGTGAAATAGTATTTTAAATGAATGTCTGCTTTTAAACTCTTGAAAGTTTACTACTGCGTTGAAAAAAGGAGATAGCAATTATGCAAATTGAGGCAGTCGTTTTTATAGGCAATAGAAATGTTTTTATTTATAATTGAGCTTGTTTATTATAATTACCATCTACCTAGCTTCAATATTTTTGCCCTATTGCCATAGTGTTCTAATGATTTTAGATTACCCAAAACTGTCAATGATGACGACTATTCTGACGCATGAAATAAAAGACTGGAAGCCTTGGGCCGTTGGGCATACAAAAACATTTCGATTTGGAATCTCAAGTGATAGAAAAGATGATAGCACGGCCCTAATATATTTTTTACCACCCGTTTTTTTAACAGCAAACATGAAAACTTTTCATTCCTATTATTGAGGTAGAAAATGTCTGACCAACATATCGTATGCGGTAGAGTAGCCAAGAAGCAATGTCCCCCACGAAAAGGTCAACGACAAAGGGGTGCAGCGGAAGGGTGAGTTATGCGTGACGAATAAATTTCACCTGATGTTTCCTCTTTACAATTCTCGCGTTGGAGCACTACGTGAAAAGAATTGTAATAGTACTGTTAAATTTATTTGCCGACAATTTCTTTAGAGTGAGAGACTGTCTGGCTCTGATCTAGCGGTAGTGTATGTGACTAATCTTCTAGATCTCTAGTTATATCCCCGGGTCAGGCAAGTCATATTTGTGCTATACCCGTCTAAGCAATATAAGCGTCATGTTTATCATGTTTTGCTATGTTAAATCAAGGAGTCGAAATAGTCAACAAAGCGTTTCATCGTCATGATTAACAGACACTATGTACTAAAAATAGAAGGTATAATGAAGAACACTGAACTAGCAATCACAACATAAGATCACGCCTATATTTCCCATAAGGGTGTTACAGAGGTGTACAACACCCACATTATACCTGTTATGTACAGGTCTCATGTGATAGCCTTTCGCTATCTACCGGGCAAAATTTCGACTTAGTGATTGAGATTTTTCTGAAGGAAAAATCTTAAGTAATACTTGTCCGACCCGGGCATCCAACCCGACACCTTGCGGAGGCCGCATACACTAACCACTATACCAACGAGGCAGTTAGGATGTTCATCAAATAAACAATCTGTATAAGTTCAAAGGTCCACAAGCACAAATGCAAACCGCATTCACAACTTAAATAAAAACCTATAAAAGTAAAAAAAAAAAACATGAACTAGTTTTTGTTGTCATACCACACGGCCAGAACCGCGGTTGGCAGCTAGTGTTTGTATAATTTCTCCCCAGAACTGTAAGCAATCACATCATTAATGTGTACTACAAATGGAGTGACCGCAGTGAAGCGTGTGTGATGTTTGATGGCCAGTTATAAACTTATGAACTGAATACCAATGCGATTTGACTCATGAACTTAGGAGATTCCTGTTTATGATTCAGTATGAATTCAGTGTGTGTCGCGTGTGATGTTCTTGAGAAAGGTCAGGATTCGATCGACAGGATCGGAAACATGTTTAAGTAACATAAAATCTTCAATATGTACAGACAACTCATTTTAAAATAATCACAAAAGTATATTTTACTCACTTAGCGGACGAACACTACTTCCATATAAGTTACTTAGTATTGATACGTACCTGAAACAGAAAAGATTTAGTTAATATTATAATACTGCTGAAAAATACTTAAAAGTAATGTAGAAGACACGATTTATAGGGCTTTGCAGCCATTACGAAATATAGCAGGTTCCTGAAATAAAAAAAATACGGACTCTAGGGCATTCATATATTTAGATACTCAAACTCGTCAAAAACGTATTTTTAATACGTTCATTCATTTCATGTTACATTCGTTGATATTAAATAAAATAATCCTTAAATACAACGGAACGTTATATAATATAATTCAAAAAATTTAACGTTATTTACCATTTCATAACAAAGCTTGCAACAATGCACTTTATAATGTAATTAATTAACTTTGGTTTCATTTTAATACCAAGTTAATTAACGTTACTTTATTAATTTCTTTGTGAACATTGCGGTTACGTTATTATATTTACTTTGAAAAAAATAAGGGGAGCAGCTTTTTCCGTAGGGATTACTTTCATAGTCCATTATATCCGTTGGGCTGATAAAGCAAAGGCTAATCTGATTGTACGGATAGGCTAGGCATTAATAAACTAGCTTTTGACCGCGACTTCGCCCGCATGGAATTTGATAATATGTAACTGTGTATGTATGTACCTTAGGTAGTAGAAGTTCCAAACATTATTTCTTATTGCTCATGAAAGGGTCTTATGTGCAATATGTAATGCTTTACCTTCAAAATTGTCAAACTTATAATATAAACTTTGTTGTATTGTTAGAATAGCAGAGGAGTTTAATAAGGGTTTGTAACTAAGAGTCCTTAAAAAGAGAGCTGTCAAGTCACATTCTAATAACTCTTGTGTGAAAACACCGTGTTATATACCTAAGATTACGCTTGAGATGAAAGTCCATTTGTGTCGGTTATCGTTTTCACATGAATAGTAGTAGCCAATAATTTGCCGTAGACTATAAAAACTATACTATCGTGTACAATGACACATAATTTGGTTGGCTTTTATTAAAAACAAATTCGATTTATCAACACAGTTCCGGTTATCCGATAATCGTAGATTTGCAATTTATTTGAAACAAAACTACGTGCTGTACACGAATTTAACTACTGAAAATTGTACAACTAATAACACATGTATTTTTTGTGTTCATTTGCATACCTACTAAAAAAATAATGACGGTAAAAAAACAAGGTAGTTTATAAAGAGTTTTTACTATTTACTCTTTTTTGCAAAAAAAAATATATTTTTCGAACTAAACTTAACGGGGCAAGGATAGAAAATTCTTATAGTTATCTGCCGTTGACAAGAGACAAGCATTGTATATAAAGTAGTTAAAATGTTTTATAAAATTTAGAGGCGACTCGCTGAAAATAGTTTACCAGAAATATTTGGAAAATTTCTCCGTCTTATCAGAAAAAAGCTGGCAAAAACTCGATATTTCTTGTAAATCTTATAAATAGATCACCGAGAATAAATTTTCATGACACGCTTTAATACACGTCTCCAACACATATGAATTGCGGCATCCAATGTACAAGGCAATTACAGACAAACTACTGAGGCACATCATCTACAGACACACTTTACACACACACTACTCACACACATCACGATCAACTAAAGGCCACTTTAAACTTGATTTAGTAGGTATTTTACATACAAATTGTGCTGCAACGTTTAATAGTGACGCTGACGTGATGTAGGATGTGTCATGTTCAATGGCAGCAATTCACTGCAGCTGTTTACTGGTTAATTGTTGTGTTATATATAATATGTATAAAGTAGGATATAAAGCCATTTGTAATCTTGTAGATAAGGAGTTGCGATGTAAAGGTAGGTACAGTCTGAGAATATTTACAAAACGTTGTAGAGGGTCCTGTGGTCGTTGCATTTTGTGTAGCAACGTTTTTATGTTTTATGATCTACTTTTATCTGTAATTTCTGTAATTACAATAATACTAGTGTAGTCAAATACATAATATTCATATTATATGATGTAAAATGTAAGGGAATTGAAATGATCAATTGATTCCACCATTTCCAATGCAACTCGTTCGAAAAGCCAAGGAAAACCCACACAAAGAATGGTAATATTAGAAAACTTTTATCATTTACCAGTCAGTGGAACTCAAAGTACTTCGGTGACAAGAAGCACTTCTAACTCCTAACTCGAATAAAATTTCATCACGAAGTCTAATTTAAAGTTAACATGCTTATTCGCAAGTTTAGCATAGCGTCGCGGCGGCAACGCCCCACTTCTCAGCCACTCGACCTATTTGGTGCTTCAGCATCCATTGCGACCTACATTCCATCACAAATATCTGTCAGCGGCAGCCACCGACGCATCTGCAGCGAACAAGTCGATTTGTCCGTTACACCCCATTTGGCAAGCTGCTGCCTGCTGCTTCCAGATTTGAAATTGGCCTGCGAATGCATTGAGCATATCGCCTGTCTTGTTCTTTTGCGAAATGTTTATTTCGTAAATAAATTTATTGTAGTCTTTCTTTGATATCCAGAGAAGAAAATAACCAACGCGTAGCTGTTTCGACTAATAAATTTTCCAGACGGACCTGATTTATAAACTCCTAATTTTATATTAGGTAAAAAATATGTATATTGGTTTCTTGGAAACTCATTGATGATATATTTATGTGAATATAATTTTGCTTAATTTATAACCGAAAAATAAAGGTGGTATGTTTAACAAGATTTCAATTTTATTTGTTTTTATCGAATCATAATCAAATGCAGTATCTGTTCGACCGTGATTTGGTCGAACAAATACAGTATTTGCTGCAGTAGGTATAACACCAATCCAATTAAATTAAATTCACCAATTCTGGTGAAGGACCTCGATGCGGAGTTCCGAAGCGGCGACATTTCACCGAAATACTTTGTATAATATTCGGGAAGGTTCAAATAACAGAATAACTTGCAACCGTCTCATTCTTGGAGTGAACTCAAATATTTGCCAGACTAATTTGAATTAAGCTGCAGTTTCACTAAAATGTTTTCATTATATCGACATCTACGAACCCTTTTGGCAAAAGCGTGGAACAGTGCAGAAAACTTTCGTGTAAACAAGCCATGTATAAAATTATTCAAAATAACCCTCCTTCTGACGCAGTCCGGTAACAAATAATCAAGCAAACGAAAGTATTAAAAACAATTTTTATTAAAACAATCAACATAACATCACGCCTACATTACCTAATAGGGAGTGGCAGAGGTATACAACATCAACATTTCACCTGTTATGTCTAGGTCCCATGGGAAAGAGGGTTAGCCTATCGTCATCCAATGGGCACAATTCTAACTCCGTGCTGCTATTGTGATTTCTGATGGAAAGTTGACAAATAATACTTTGCCCGACCCGGATACGAACCCGAAACCTCATGGTGAGAGGCCCATACGCTAACCACTAGACCACCGGGACAGTGTATGTTAAAAACCAATCAATCTTTGTACAAATATAGCCAGAAAAACAAGAATACAATTTTAATGCTTTTGAAGGCGTTTAGAATCTCCATGCATACATGGAAATATCGACTTCCACCTTCTCTTAAAGGATTGCTGAACAAAAAGTGAGAACAGACATATCTCATTGCCGTGACAAAGTACACGTCTCCCTTTTTTGCCATGGCCTACAAATAATGGTCCTCGGGAGACAGGAGCGCCGTGCAGAGTACACCGACGTTAAACATGCATGAACAACAAAAAATACTAAAAGACATCATGGCTTCTCCCTTGAGGGTAGATGAGCAGAACTTTTGATGTAGTTTTGAAACACGTTTAAATAATTTTGGACAGCGTCATCTTTTGTACTGCGTATGATGAATGATGAAAAACTCTTATCACATGGGATCTAAACATAACAAAGGAGATATGTGAGTGTTATATATACCTCTGCCACAACTTTTTGGGTATTATAGTGGTGATGTTTTTTGTTGTGTTATGTTTAATAAATAAATAAATAAATATTTCACAACTCACACACAACGCCATCTAGTCCCAAACTAAGCAGAGCTTGTACTATGGGTACTAGAATAACTAATACTAATACATAATTATATACTTTTCTTTTGTAAATACATACATATTATGCATAGGAACACCCAGACTAAGACAAAACCCCATGTTCATGCACACAAAGATTTGTCTTAAGTGGGAATCGAACCCACGACCTCGGCGTCGCAAGCAGGTACACTACCCACTCCGCCAGCCGGTCATTATTGTTATTCTTCATGCCTCTCAGATTATGCTGCTTTAGATACGACCTCAGGGTCAGACAGTTCTATTTTTAACTCCCGACGCAAAAAGGGGTGTTATAAGTTTAACGTCGATGTCTGGCTGTGTGAATCTGTTTGTGGCATTATAGCTCTCCAACGGATGGACCGATATGGAAGCGGTTTTTACCTTTTGAGAGTCAGTTTCCTTGCGGTGGTTCTAAGCTGTGTTTGGTAAAGATGGGGATGAAGAATCGAATATTTTCAAATATACCTGAGTGCATAGAAATCTTAATAATAAGGCAATAGAAATGTCAAAGACGCGTGACCTTGTCGCCGCGCGTCTGTCTAGTCAAACACAAGTGCGAGTTGAGGAATTGTCGTCTTAATGTCATCGTAAAAAGAATAATTTTGTTTGCAGGAATATATACAAGCGCATGAGTCTAATCGAACACAAGTGCGAGTTGAGAAATTGTCGTCTTAATGTCATCGCCAAAAAGAATAATTTTATTTGCAGGAATACAAAAAGTGGTATTTGAAAAACGGCGACATGCGTCCCAGTGTTAAAAGATAGTCGATAGCATTTCTATTGACTAGTTATTAAGATTTCTATGCCTGAGTGCGATATCAAATGACAGAACAAAAAGTTTACATGACAAAACAGCTAACAATCGTCAACGAAACTAAACTCAGTTTAAAAAGATTTAAATAAAATTTTAATTAAAAATTATATGAATAACGATTTGAGTCAAACAATTTTCGTTTATAAAAATCTGCCAAACTGCCAGATGTGACGAGAATATATTTTAATTTTGAATTTAAGATTTGTTGGAAATAGGGGAAGTCTGACGGGAAATAATTTAAGAGAAATCACACATTAACTAGCCAAACACTACCTATTATTAGCAGACAATTCAGCAGTCCGCAGTTAATATAGCCTCTTCGATGTACAGCCTCTTCGATGTACAGCCTCTTCGATGTACAGCCTCTTCGATTTATAGCCTAATACAATTGATCGGCTAAGACTCCGGCGCGAGCAGGAATGCGGGACGTGACGCAGACGCAGTAATAAAAGTTCCTACTGCACAAAATATCGCAGACGCAAGATGGATTTATCCTACGTGAATTTTCAGATCTTATGCGGTTCAATCTAAACATAGCAAAACCTTTAAATGGACAAGTGTGGACTCAAACTTGGACTTCTAGAAACATTTTTGCCGTCCAACATGCTCAAATAAAAGGTTTTTGAGAAGCTAGTCCCTTAAAATTATGGTGTTAATGCGCTTATTGTAAAAAGCCTGGCACATCAGTGTACTAGTTTCCACGTGTAATGAAAGCAGTAAAGTAATTAAAACGTCGAGTGAGCGCGGTGGTGCCCCGGTACAAACTTTTAATAGATTTTCATCGCGGTAAGTACTGAATGCTGATCTATTTACTGCAGATGTATAGGTTTAGTTTTTAGATATAGATATTTGTTGTTTATGCAATAAATCTACATTTAACCAAGGAGTTATCTTGCAAGTTTGAAAAATCTTTCAGTGTCCAAACAAGCAACTGAACTTAATGGACCGCAGCATTAGCAGAAGAAGCATGCCGGTAGTTAAACATGATACCTCAAAACGAAAAAAAGAAACGTTGTTTACGCACAGTTTGCTGAATTTTCAACCAATTATTAAAAATATTACATCAATAAACTCATATCAAAGCGAACTTAATAAAGTAAATTGCCAAATTATCTGTAATTTATTTCAATAATTTGACGAAATGTCATTTCGACGGATAATTATTTTGCACGCATTTAATTCGTGTGAAGTTTTCAATTGCAATTAACCGGCTTAATTAGTATCTCATGATTTATTATTTTGCAACAGCGTTCAAATATTCAAAATAAACATGTCCAAATTGAGCACAAAGGCATGTTAAAATTTATAGGTTATTTAAATATTCACATTAATTTTGGTTTATGGTGGAGAAATATTTACAAGAGGCCAGCTATGTTGCATGAAGCTAAAATAAAGCTGTTCAAGGCATCTATGTAGTTTTATTGCTGCCTCTCTGGTCTTGTGGTTAGCGTATACGTCTATCACCGCGAGGTCCCGGGTTCGATTGACCTTCACGTCAGGAAATTAACAACAGTAACACGAAATTGGTATTGTGCCCGGTGGATGGCGATAGGCTCACCTAGGTAGTGAGTCTATCGCCATGGATCCCATGTATCGCCCATGGGTCCAAAATGTATCAGGTAAAACGTGGGTGTTGTATACCTCTGCCACAAACTTCTGTGTAATATAGGCGTGATTTATTTATTTATTTATTAATCAAAACGGTACAGGACCAATTACATTAATTAAATACATGCATTAACAGAAACAATTTACAATTAAATTACAACAAAATAAAAATCATAAAAGAAAAGAGACAATACAATTAGAATAAGTTATCCGCAGGCGCAGCTTTTTAGAAACAATATTTTTAATTACTTCTCAGACATCTCGCTAAATCTCAAGCACACCAACAATATTTTCGTCCAGGCATCCACAAACACGTCACAGTCTGGGTTCGATGTCAGAAGAGAGTTAATCGCGGTAAGACTTCGGGGCACAGGAGACATGGATGTCTTATGTTACGTAGTTTTATTTTTAATACAACAAATAGCAAAATCAAGTAAAGAAGCATGTCACTGCCTACCCTTAACGTAGGTATAACGAATGGAAAATTTTATGCGAAAGGAAATACCTACTCTTAATTCTTAATTCTTTATTGTACAAAAAATAAAAGATACACAATACAAAAACATTTGGTACAATTTTAAATCAATGTACAAAGGCGAGCTTAACCACTAAAATGGGTTTTCTTCCAGCAAACCTTAAAGTGATAGAGGAAAGAGATACTGGAGGGTAATGGAAAATGTACAATAAGGTGAAAATTATAAAGCAGAAAATAAACTACCTATGACTACATACATATATGCCTATTCTAAACGGAGTGTATACTATATGTATACAATAATACAAACCTACATAGACGGTACATACTATTAAATAAAATAACATACATAAATATTTAATACAATATACCTAATATATATATATATATATATAATATAGATAAATACATAAACATACATATAATATTACAATTGAGAGTGAAAGTGCTCTTTTATTCTTCTTTTGAAGACGTCTAATGAAGGACTATCTTTAATAGAGTGAGGCAGGCGATTCCACAATCGAACAGCGTTTATGGTAAAAGAACCATCGTAACAACTGGAAAAGTGAAGAGGAGTGCGAAGTAAAAGAGAAGAAGAAGATCGTCCAGGTTTATCACGAGGAACCAAGTACTCAAAGCGTTCACGCAGGTATGGAGGTGCATTGGGATTATGAAGTATAGAGTAGAGAAGGGAGAGAATATGGCTATCACGGCGCAGACGAATAGGTAGCCACTTCAACCGCTGACGAAACTCGGTGACATGGTCATATTTGCGGAGACCGAATATAAAACGGATACCTAAGTTCTGCAGCCGTTCAAGTTTATTCAAATGTTCTTCCCTAGCGTCAAGGAAACAGACATCAGCATAGTCTAGAATTGGAAGTAAAAGGGTTTGTGCAAGAGTAACTTTTGTGTGTAATGGTAGGAATTTTTGAAGACGTTTGAGAGACTGAAAAGAACAAAAAACCTTCCTGCTCACCTCCGCAATGTGAGAGTCCCACGACAGGTTCGAGTCAATGATTACACCTAGGTCCTTAGCACATTTAGAAAATGCTATAGGGACAGAGTCATAGAGAACTGGATGGAGAGACTGGTGATCTATTGTATTCAGCATGTACCGTCCACCAATGATCAGGGCTTGCGATTTAACGGGGTTCACTATGAGGCCAAAAGATTTAGACCATTCATGAACTTTTACAAGGTCAATGTTAATGGCAGTGATGGCTTCGGTCAATTCTCCAGCTTTGAAATGACGATAAAGTTGCAGATCGTCTGCATAGAGATGATAATTTGAAGTTAAAACCGATGTGATAGCGTTAATAAAAACGGAGAAAAGAAGAGGAGAAAGGACGCCACCTTGAGGGACGCCCGCAGTCAAATCACACCAATCAGAGAATCTCTCATCCGAGTGCACGGACTGCGAACGACCTTGAAGATATGATTTGAACCACCCCAGTACAGGACCTGAGACATTAAGAGAGGAAAGGATTCCAAGGAGGATATCAAAATCAACCGAGTTGAACGCACTGCTGAAGTCTAATAATACCAGCACAGTCAGAAGCTTTTTCTCCATGGCGAACCTAATATCGTCAGTTACTTTCGTTAATGCAGTTACAGTACTGTGGCCAGGTCGAAACCCCGACTGGTAAGGACTAAGCAGGTTGTTAGAGGAAAGATATTGAGACAGTTGTCGGTGAACAATACTCTCAAGGACTTTGGATAGAAAAGGAAGTATGGATATAGGACGAAACTGAGATGGTGAGGAAGGATTTGCAACTTTAGGCAGTGGTATGACATGGGCCTTTTTCCAGGAGGAAGGGAAACAGTTTGTGAAGAGAGAAAAATTAACTAAATGGGTTACAACAGGAAGGATTTCTGAAAGGATAGGTAAGATCATTTGAATTTGAAGGCCGTCATTACCCACTGCCTTGGTGGAGATGGACTGGATGGATTTCTTAATGTCTTGTTCCGTAACCGGGGTGAAAGAGAAATAAGTATTTAAAGGCAAAGGACGAGAAGAAAGAGAGTTCAAAGTGGAAGTTTTAGTAGTGATGTCTAAGGTACTTGGTGGTTTAGAGAAGTGGTCATTAAGCACATTGAGATCGAGACCTACACCATTGTTCTCTGAAACCTTACCAATACCTAGAGACTTAAGGAACTGCCATACTTGTGCTGTTTTGAGATTATCAATGGAGTTGTGGATGTGGCGCTTTTTGGCATCTCTACACATACGACCGCAACGATTTCGTAACTTTTTGTAAAGGTCCCAGTTCTCGTCAGAAGGACAGCTTTTAAACCTACGTTTAGCTTTATCACGCTTTGACATTAATTTCTTAATTTGATTTGTAAGCCAGTGAAACTGTGAAAGTTTTTCGTACGTATTTCTTTTGTAAAATAAATCTTCTTATTAATATTCCTTTATCTTTATTCTCTCAGGTATAGAGTAGGTTTATAAACCCTGAATATTACTGAGCACACAAATCATAGCGGCTCTTATCGAAAAACACTTTTGCGCAGCAGCCCTATCGAGTGCGTCAACAGTGGCTCAGAGGGAATCCTCTTACGGCTACAGATTTCAACTTATCGTCGACTTGACGCTAGGGTTGCACTCGCACTGTGCAAATATTCAATCATGTTAGTAAGCTTGTTCTGATCACTTCAGATAGTCTGCAGACTTGAGACTATTGGATATATATGCTTTGGAAGATCTAGGATTAAACTTCGAGCTTGGCAAATTTTTCTAACAAAGGCATGTAGGTTTAGAATTTAACTGATAGTGTCGCTTACCCAAAAAACTGTCATATCTTACTATGTTATAAGAAAAGTGCAAAATTTAACATTTTTTTTTACTATGATATAAAAATGCTAAATTATTCGTATGTATTTTAAAAAAAAATAGACTTCGAGCATAGGTATTTATTTACATTTATAATAATTACGCGATTTAAACACGTTGTCTAATTTTTTTAAAAATTGTATCTAATCGGAAAGTTTAAAAACCTATATTCGTATGTATCCTTAAAATGTCTATAATGTCTGTTTCATTTCTGTAGTGAAAAGCTTTTGAACCGGTTTTAATTAAATTTACATGGGGGAGCTTAAGTAGAGGCAAACAACATAATCCTATAGGTTTACTCCCGGAAAATAGTGCCATGCTTACAGTGGATAAAAATACACGTTTAAGAGTCCAGTTTCAAAATGACAGCTACTTTTTATTTTTGGCATACCAAATTCAAACAAAAGTAATGGCTATCAAATTCACAAAACCGGAATAACAATCGTTCAGTCACAAAAAAAATCTAAAAACTAGTGATTTAATTTTCCAATCCAAAAGGAGCGGTATTTTTTGCAGCTGTCACCGGCAGCCATCACCAATCACTCAGCGTCTGGTTGCGCGCCAAACCGGGTAACCGGATTACAACTACGCTTTTGTGGTTTCATCCGGGTTTGCATGACAAATATGTGAATAAATCATATTCTTACAGCAAAACAGAACAAGTAACGAAACAAGTTTTTGCAAAATTATAGACAAGTAGATGAGTAGCGAAAATATTTACTCGCTTTGATTAATGAACAAGGTAAATAATGAAGACAAAAGCTTTTAAGCTTTGAGGTACATAAAGTTATGCTTATACATTACGAACGATAAGTAAAGAAGGATCTTAAACATTTTATTTAGCTCACATTTAGAGTTAGGGCTAAGTAATTAATTGTACCGACGTAATGTGTAATGTAATTTAGGACGTAAACTAAAAATAATTGAGTGAATTGTGTAGCTAATAACGGCCTTTCACTGCTTATAAATAATCTCAAGTTTATTCAGTACAAAAACTCATGAGTTCATACCTCATTTTTCTAATTATTTTTAAGTTGAATCATTCTAAACTAAAAGTGTGGAGTTTACTGTATATTCAAATTCTGTATTTACATACGTTGCGGTGGATCCGGGTGTGGAATTTTAAACAGGTTAGCGAAGGGATCAACGGGACCCGAGATATTATGTTTTGGTTCTGATTACTTTGGGGTAGCACCCTAATTAAGGTATACTCTTTTTCGCACTTCAATCCATCTCCGGGATGAAGGTATCAGTTACCATGTTTGTACACAGCTTTTGAAATGTTTGTGGCTTTTAAAATAACAACACATTTAATTTCAGAACATTATACTTCGCATGTTGAATTTAATAAGTAATATTGAAGGAGAACAATTAATTGGCAAACAACGAGTGAACAAGTTTAACCCATATTTGGTTAGTATGAAAACGCGGCGCTTGGGACACTCTTAAGCTGAAGAGCTTAACAAAAACATCGTAGAGGATGCTTATGTGAGGTTATTTGAGGGAGATAGCAGTATCTTCTTTTCATACTTAGTTACCAAAGTCCTTCCACTAAAACCTATTCAGCCTATCTAAATTCCCCCAAACGAAACAGTACATTACTATTTACAGGGTCCATCTCAATAAATAGACCGCATTAATTAACAGCCTCTTTGCATTTTACTACGCCATAAAATCTCGAGACATTTCAGGTCGGTTTTTTCCCGGTTAAAACACGGTAACCACCCGGGCAAGAACATCCATCTTATCCGGGTCTTGGTCCGATAGTGTTTACAGAGACGATATTTTACACGCCAATACGCATTCTACAGCTCCAAACTTTTTTAATATTCAGGATTGAAAATACTCTGTAAATCGACAAAGTTCTGTAAAAGAATTCTAGATTTCAGGTAGGTATTGTTGGAAAAACAATGGCTCGCTTTCGTTACCATTTATTAAATTACCATTTTGTTTTCAGTAAAAATACTTTTTAATGATTTGTCTTTGAGTGGAGTAAATAAATTTTTTTAATTTTATTTTGTACCTAAATTTTTGATTTGGAAAACATGATGATGAAAATTTACTTGTAATACCTACCTAAGTACCTTCTAAACCTTTTTAAGTTCCTTAAGAGTAAATAAAAAAAAAATCATAAACTGTAATAAATCACAATATCAATAACAAAACAAGAAAAGTACAAAACAGTATTCCCATGGTGTAATACTAGTAAAATGTGCGAAAATCTGGACGCCCCATAAAGCGGCGCCGGACTATTCCCGTGTCGGAGATAAAATGTATTTGTAATATTTTAAAGCAAATTTTAGCTTTGCTATGCATTTATTTTATGTAATATTAAAGTTGAAAAATTAAGAATCCAGCAGGACTCGAACCTGCACCTCTTGGGTATACGCCCCAAGTGCTTTGCCAATTCAGCTATGGATTCGTATGCTGCCGGACTCGAAATTTCTCAACTCTTTTTTGTGAGGTGCAGGTTCGAGTCCTGCTGGATTCTTAATTTTTCAACTTTAATATTACATAAAATGTATTGTCGATATAAACTGAACGCGCCGTAAAAGGATTACAGGCAATGTGTCTTTGTTTAGAAGAGACAATGCCTTCGTTTGGAATACAGTGATTAGATGCACACTACGAACAAAACGTTACATATATGTATATTACGCAATTTTTAAAGTACATTGACTAACACTAGACAAAACTACTTTGACTTGTTAAATACGTTGGCCGCCGCCAGAGGGTCGAAAAGAAACCAAATTAACTATCATAAGACTATAATTAAAAATACAATTAAAATTTAAAAACTTACGCTCGATGTTAGAAACGAGAAGTGCACCAATCCGGTAAAAATGGTTTTATGGCGCGACGTCCACCGCTCGTATTGCTGACGCTGCGCCTCGGCTCATGTAGCTCCAAAGGTATGCCTGGCGCATACGTAAAATGTTACTAAACAGCGCCGTTACAATAATAACAGAATCCCCAGAAACAGTATTACGCCTCTATGCCCGCCACTGCGTAGGACGGTTCTGGGTACAAACTCTCCTATTGCCAGAATGTGCAAGATAGTGAATTCCTGCAGTGACTTATTGGACCTGCACCATGATAGCATAGGTCAGTTTTACAAAACCATTGTTAGCCATTATGTTCAATTGATTATATTATTTTATTTGAATTAATTCTATTTTACACCCTATTTTTAAGATTATTATTTTAAGTATGTGAATTTAGATTGTAATGTTTTTAATTATATTATTTTTTTTACTTTGTTATTCTGTGACAATATTTAATTTAATCAATCATCATCAGACAATCATGGTTCATATTTGCATTTTAGTTTTTTTTTTTCTTGTAATAATCTTGAGTATAGTTTCTTTTTTTTGTTTAACTTGTTTTATATTAATATGATTCGTGTTACCGAAATATCATGCAAGCGGTGTTAGTCTGTAAGTAGTTGTTACACTTAAAAAACTATATATATGAGCATGTTCATTTAAAAATTGTAATGGTGTAAACAACTGTAGACTAGCCTTAAATAAATAAATAAATAAATAAATAAAATAAACATCACCGCCTAAAATAATAACATTTTTTTATAGGTATGTTTAGGTCATGTGATACGATGTATCGCTTATCGCGCTTTCCACCATTTCCAACTCTGTGGTGCTATTGAGAATTTCCTGGTGGCAAAATAGAAGTGACAGTTTTATCCGCATATGCTAACCACTAGACCAACGAGGCATGTATTTTAGATATTTAAAGTCAAATATTAGATTTCATTAGAATGTGCAAACACATAACATGCGTAAAACCAACCTATCGCAATATACAATAGTTTAAACTAATTTTGTATTCACAATACAAATATGATCGGCCTTGAATTCTTTATGCAGTCGTTGTCGCATTTGAACATCGATAAATTAAACATCCTTACAAAACACTTCCTAACTCATATCATTAGAATATTATGCATGTGATGAGATTACAATGGTACTAATTTGTCAGAACAATGAGTAATCTATTTAATTGACAATGATTGTTTCCTGTATTAGCCTTTTTAAAAGATGGTTGTATGATTTTTGAAAGTGTAGTTTTAACTCGTCATATAGGTATGAAGTTGCACATATGAATCTAAAAAGTTCATTCGAAAACTCGTTCTAACAAAGATTATCTGACTTGGTGAGAGCGGAATAAAGTGAATAGGAGAGACCTTTATCAAATAAAGGAATAGTAAATCTCCTCAAACCTCAAATGCCATGGCAGTCCTGTCATACTACCCAAATAGGCATCGAAAACATATCTACGCACGGTTGGTACCTTAGGCACCCCGTTCCATAAGGGACTCGCGTGCGAGCGGACACGCTCACGCGCTGTTTTAACCGACTATTCGTTTTGCGGTACTACGATTGGCCGCGTGCTGCCGCGGATGAGTAAACGCTAGTGCGGTACGCTGGATGGCGATAGTATCTTATATCGCCTGATGACCCTATGGCTACACAAGTGCAACGCTCACTGAATAGGTTTTAAGTATTTTGAATCGTAATTCAGAGAAATAACAATGAAATTTGACTATCTCGAAATTGTGTAGATAGCTAAAGAAAAATATTGTACACTTTGAGGTGAGCTAAATTTCAGTAATTTGTTGACGACATTAAGTCGATATTTCTTTAAATACATTTGCTGCGAAATTCTTTTTCTCCTCTTAATATTATGGTCATGGTAAGAACAATGATACATATTTTCTTATGTCAACCCAAACTATAGTTTCTTATTTTAAGGTTATGGAATCAAACTAAAACCTATGGACATTTATGGAACTCTGAATAAAAATAGCGCTAGGACCATGGTCATTTATCTCAGTACATAATTTCGTGTTGACAAATATTTTTCACGACCAAATGTTGGAATTTGTTGCCTTGCCACCACCAACTCTACCTATTCCTTCCAAAATTACAAAGTTCTTGTACATAACATCCTTTAAAAGTTCTAGAAATGCCGCATACATATTCTTGTGCCGTTTCAGTCTGTCAGGTGATAACAATCCATCATGGAGACGCAGCCTCGCTAAATCGCACGTGTACTACGGAGCTAAAGCAGTTTGTCGTGTGAGACGCTAGAGCTGATTTACTGGATGAGGTTCAAGTAACAGAAGATATCAGTGGGGTTAGCATAGCGAACGCAATGTAGATTTTGCCAGTACTCCTAACCGTTAAGGAGTTCCAGTACCTTCCAGCACCAGCTTAGCAACATGAAATGCTGACTGTTAGATGCAAATATCCGAGTAACTTTAGGTAGTGTCCGAAAAACAATATAGAAGCCTTTGAAATTTAAAGGTTGCCCTCGATTTCTCTAGGAACCCATCATCAGAACGTCACCTGATGAGAATGTGACCACATGGCAAGTATACATACCCTTTCACAAAGAAGTTCTTTGAAGTCGGTTTAAAAAAAGAAGCCGCTTCCCGCTGTCTGTATGTCCCTATGTATGCCAAGATCTTTAAAACTACGCAAAGTATTTTAATACGGTTTTTTTATCAGATATAAGAATGATTTATAACGAAGATTTTTTATTTTCTTATTGATTATTTTTATAGCATTTAGCTATGCTTAGCAAATTATTTTTATTTTATTTTATTTAATAAGCACACCAACTGTATAATTACACAGAGCCATACAAACTATAATGTACAGGTAAATCATATAGTAATTACACAAATCACAGGCATGCATTACATTCAAACAATTTCTCTTTATGAGACTACAAAAATAGAAATATTAAAATTAATTACTAAATCCTAATTTTATTATTAAATTAATTATATATTATAATTAATTAAATATTATGCTAAGAAACAGTTGAAAAAGATATGGGACCGGCAGTATTTGAACCTGCTACCTTCTGCACACCGGGTAGTCGCTTTTATCAACCAGCTACGGTCGCCTCTTGCCAGGACCCTTAAGATTTTTATATATAAAACAACGCACAATGGACCAAATGAGAGTCTAAGTGCGGAAAAAATGAGTCCACTTTCCTATATATAAAACATGCACATTATAGTACTATATAGTACCCGAAGCCAGGGTGGGTCGCTAGAGTTATATAAAAGGCAGTATAGCAGATTACTAAAAAATTAAACCAGAACATTAATATAACTAACAAAGTTTACTGAAAGATTTTATACTTTAATTCGTAGTTGCCATATAACCTTTACACCGACAATGTTCAGCATGATACTCAATACTCAATACTCAATTCTTTATTGCATTCCACAATGTTTTGTTAGGTGGTAAACATATTACATAGTATCAATTATGGACCCTGTCGGGCACAGCAAAAGTGTAGGAGAGAGGATGAAGGGCGCCCATTTAATTTTCAAATCTAATAAATTAAAATAAACTTGTTCAAACCAAAATGGGTGGCAACATTTTTATACTTTCAAAAACTTACTTGATTGTGTAGGTGTGATGTGTTATGTTAATTGTGTTATTATAATATTTATGTGTATATACTGGTCTCTTGAAACTAGAATTAATAGGATAGCAGAATAATAATTAAATGTGATTTTGAGTTAAAAATTATATATTATATTAATTTATCATTGAAATATTCGTTTATATTGTAATAGGATTTGTTTATTAATAATTGTTTTAATTTATTATAGAATATATTTGGTTTGTTTTCATTTTTAAGAGTCTCTGGTAGTTTATTGTAAATTTTTATTGACATGACCAAGGTACTGGAAGAGTGTATATATATTATACATTCACACAACGCAAGTAATTCCACGTCTATTAAAAGAAAAATAAATAGTTTATTATTGTCAAACAGCACCTTGTTGCAATTCTAACAAGACTGTTCAAGGTCGCTATGATCAGGCATACGTAATATTGCTAGATAATGTAAACAAATTTATACAATTTATGAATAATGGTTGTAAGTAATAATTGTACACCTATATTTTATCTTGTTACTAAGGTGACAAGGGACCAAGAGGTTTGGGTACAATCTTTGTCACAAGACTGAAACTTAGATATATTAGAATTCAGAAACCCACAAATATGATAAAACCAAGAATATCATAATATTGTATCGGATTAACAAACACACCACCTTAAATGTATGCTTAAAGGTCCTCATTGATCCCGTGCCTTAATTTTTTGTCTGCCTGTTTGTATGATTAGCTGTCTATCTGTCTGTTTGTATCGCCTAATCTTCTAAACGGCTCAACCAATTTTGATAAAATTTAGATACAGGTAACTAACTGACTATAAGGCGCGTACTTTTTACTTTTTATTGAGCTAATCTTGAGAACTGCTGGTTGGATTTTATAAATTATTTTGTGTTTCATACTCTAAGTAAGTTCTTAGATATAAATATCTTAGGAAAATATAAAATATATCATGTTAAAACATGACGCTAAAATTCACGGAAGCGAAGCAGTGGGGTTTAACGCTGCCCAAAGCGCGGTATATAATACAATGAATTCCACGCGGACGAAGTTAGTTACACAAATACAAACAGCAAAGTGATTGTTTAAAAAAAAACCGAGGTCAATAACATTCAAAAACATGCTACCGAAATGTGGAAAATAATTGTACCTAACACACAACGTAATATTTAACAAACGTAATACTAAACAAAAGCTATAACCTGCACAGTTTGCACCACAACTTCGTCGCACTAAAACCAGACAAATTATAAGTACAACCACCCAACTCGCAGCACGAGGTACACAATCCCTTTTTATTAAAACTGGAGGCAGCCATAATTCACCCGCTTACCAACCCTTTCCTGTAACTTGGACCATAAACGAAGTCTTGCGTCGCATACTTATGAATTTAATAAGACTCCAGGAACAAATTACGTCGGCAACGAGTCAACTACAGACGATAGCGAGTGCGGAACTTTATTAAGTACCGTCTTACCGCCTTACCGCTCACTTGTGATCAGATTACCAAGTATTTTCGCGTCATATGAGACAGTAGAACTTTAATTTGACAGTAAGGCTGCTTGTGAACGGTTGTTGATTACATCTTTTAATAAAGGTAGAATCTAATTCTGTAAGTCATACTGGTTTCGGAAGCTTAGGTATACGTCAGACTGCTAAGAGCACTCATTTCTCTCTTTATTCGGGTTGTGAAATACATGAATGTACCTAATACCAAAGTGTTTGGAGATATTGTGTAAACTGTAACTACAACGCGTTTTTAATACGCCATTTTGTACTTACTAAAAACAATCATTTTTCATTAGATGAATAAGTAACGATGTAGTTCGTTCTACTCAAGGCACAGGTGCGCTTAAAAGAAACAATAATTAAACTTAGCTAAGAGCCGAGAGAAAATACCTCCTTAAGATTCCTTGTAATTTGTTTTCTTAGACGTTGACTCTAGTTCTCGTGAGAAAATGTTAGAAAGAGGTCGACAGTCGAGACAAATATGGTAAGTAATCTTTTACTGGTAAATGGTGACAATGTGTGACAGTTTATATGATTCGTATTTCTTACCATGCACATCCATACATACCGTTTGATGACCGAGAGAAAGGTGTGAAACCATACACGGTATGCCATATTGCTCCATTTGGAAAACTTAATGATAGAAAGACGCCATTATGATGAAAGTGCATCATTATGCTTAAATTTGTATTTTAATAGCACTAGTCATGGAGAAAATGGTTATCGATTTGAATCGACTCACTCTGCAAGAATTCAGACTATTTTACAATTTATTAAACGTTCCCCAAAAATATTAATGGTCACAATATTTTGCTTGAAGCTTGAAGCTTGAAGTTTAAATGTTGTCTAAACTCTAAGTAATTCACAAAGTACCAAAACTTTTAGCTTTTATAAAACACATTAAAACTTCTTACAGGATATTCAAATATGAATCCACTTTTCAGCATCACAACAACGAATGAAAACACTCCTTTATTCTCATGATCAAGTAGGTACTATTATCTGGTGGATTCCAGTTGAGAGCTTAACCAGAACAATGCGTGAACGAAAACTAGTTTTAGAGAATTATCTCCGGCGGCCAGATGTGGCAATCCGATTTAGTATCGCAAAAGAACAGAGAACAGTATGGAGTGATGCGAGTCGTGCAGTGCCTAAAACGAATGATAGAACGGTTCAGTGTTTATCTTTCGAAATGCAGCCTTCGTTTGTAACAACAGATGGTGTGTTTGTGTTGTAGAGGAATGATATTGATGAAACTTTATTTGTTACTATGTGATTTCAATTCTTTTCGCAACTATGTCACGAACAGAGACATACCTAGGCATCAGACTTATAAAAATCCACTTTAATGAAGAGAGACATAACCAACATTTTATATTAATCAGGCAACGTAAAATTCCAAATAAACGAATGGACGAAAAGTAGTTAAATTCAGCAAACATATCAGTGGTATCGAAAGGGTTTTTGTTGCCTATTTATTTGAATTGTGAAAATAAACAGACAACAAATTAGATACATTGCATTCTGTTTTGTATAAATTGCGGTTTAAGCCACATGAATAAACTTGAAGCAGAATCCCAACTAATATTACTTATTAATAATTAATTAATAAAGCCTTTATTGAACAATCTTACATTTAAATTATACTCTTTTATTTACACAAACTTAATTGACACCGGTTTCTTGAAGATCGTCTTGCTTGCCAGCATAGGCCTCCCCTAAAGCTTGCCACAATGATCGGTCATGTGTTTTCCTTCTCCACATTGCTCCTGCTATCTTTTTGAGATTATAATATTACTTATTACTAATATTATAAATGCGAAAGTAACTCTGTCTGTCTGTCTGTCTGTCTGTCTGTTATTACTAATTACTAATTACTAATATTATAAATGCGAAAGTAACTCTGTCTGTCTGTCTGTCTGTCTGTCTGTTACGCTTTCCCGCTTAAACCTCGCGACCGATTTTGATGAAATTTGGTACAGACAATCTTTAGACCCTGAGACAGAACATAGGCTACTTTTTTTTTAAAAAAAAAGGGATGAAGGGGTTGAAATACAGGTTGAAAGTTTGTATGGGATTTCTTAATTTTAAAAGATAAAACCATGAATCTTTATATTTAAAGTACTTGATAAGAAATCATTCGCTTTCGAAGTTTAAATTCCTTTTAACGAATGCTCTGCATCGCCACCGCTGCCGTCGGTCGTAGTCGCGTACATTCGCCGAAGTGTGGCGGCATCTGCGTCAGGCATCGTTGTCGGACGCATGCGATTAGACAAATTTGCGCTATAGAGAATTACATTTTTCGATCCAGTAAAATTATTTTATTGTTTCGTATAACTTTTTAAGTGTTTTTTATTAATTAGGTCCTGTAAATTAATTTTGTTCATTTTGTTCATACTTGATATTTCTTTTAGTTTATAGTTATAAGTAGGTTAGATAGTTTCCTTTACTTTAAAAAAATCCGATTTGCTTTTATTTCCTTTTTTCCCTAATAGGGTATTTTTAATCTAATAGGTCGTAGTAGGTAATAATATACAATGAACACCCCCGTGGGATTTGGATGCGGAAGTGCTCGCCGAAGTGTACAGGCGCAGGGCGGCTGCTCGGGCCGAGGGTTCTGTCCCCATGCCCGAGGAGCTGCGTGCGTGGCGGGAGGAGGCCCACCGGACGCTGATGGTCCGGTGGGGGAATCGGCTGGAGGCTCCACGTGCTGGTTTTCGCACCGTGGAGGCGCTCCGGCCGATTCTCGAGGAGTGGGCGGGGCGGCAGCATGGGACTCTCTCCTTCAGGCTAGTGCAGGTATTGACCGGGCATGGTTGCTTCGGGAAGTACCTGCACAGGCTGAAGAGGGAGGCGAGCCCCATGTGCCACCACTGCGACTGCGGTGAGGACTCGGCGCAGCACACTCTCGAGCAGTGTCCTGCTTGGGAGGTGCAGCGCCGGGAACTCACCGCGGTCATAGGGAACGACCTCTCGCTGCCGGCCGTGGTTGCGGCCATGGGCAGCGCGAGGTCGTGGGATGCGGTCGCATCCTTCTGTGAGGACGTCATCTCGCAGAAGGAGGCGGCGGAGCGGATCAGGGAGGACTCACTCCTGGCTGATCCGCTCCGCCGCCGGCGAGCTGGGCGGCGAAGGCGCGCGTACGCCGCGAGCCTAATGCCGCCCTAAGCGAGGCCGCGGGCGGTGGAGGGGGATTTTCTGCCGCCCGCTGATGCCTTCCGCGACGGAGTGACGCCCTGGGTGTGCTCGGGGCGTCGCTACGAGAGGAGGACTGAAGAGAGTCGGGTGCCCGGTCGGAGGTCGGACTGGGCACGGTCGCCGCGGTGAGCCCTGTGGATATAATATCGATCCGGGGCTCGCCGACCCACCATCTTACGGCGACGAGGGCACACCGCGGGGTTTTAGTGGGTATTCTGTGCCGTTTAACATCGTAGGCACGGGAGTCCCACATAGCCACTCTGCCCGTCCCCCCACGGGTAGGGTGGTATGCGTAAATGCATTTCCCCGCGAAAAAAAAAAAAAAAAAAAAAAAGGTAATAATATACAATAAAATACAAACTTAACTTTGCGGTTTGCTCCCGAACCGCAAAGTTAAGTTTGTCGTAGGTTATAAATGACCTATGACAAACTTAAATTTGCGGTTCGACTTATAAAGATAAACCGAAAGGTTTATTTTTATATAAGTCGTACTGTATAGATTTTAATTTTAAAGTTACCGTTTTAAAGGGACCGTTATTTTATAATACTGTTAGGTAGGATAAGACATTCGTATAGATATTAGTTTATAGGGATTTTGCTTATTTATTGAGTTTAGATTAGTTATTATCAGAAATAGGTTTATTTAGGTAGGTAGGAATTTTATTTTCTGTTATTGAGTTTTTTTATTGATGTACCTACCACACAGATGAAATCGCGGGAGATAGTTTGTTTGTTTGAAAGCGCTAAGTTTAAAAACAACTGGATGAATTTTGATATTTAACATTACGCTAAACTCTACGGGCTGTCTCGGACGCACGTGTCGCAATTTCTATTATTTCGAAATTTGAAGTAGTTTCGAAGTAGGTACATGAGTTGTTCCTATTCGTCTGTTTTGATTTGTTTGAATATTATTTTCCTTGAGTTTTTGTCGTATATTTGTTTTGGTCGGTTTGGTAATAGATAGGTAAGTAAGTGCATGAGTTGTACCTACTATTGTTATATTGACATTGTTACCTTTAGCATTTTTTGATCATAAAACGACATCCACGCGGACGAAGTCGCGGGTAACAGCTAGTTATTCATGTATGCGAAACAAACCTAATAAACATATTAGGAAGATTGGGTTATTCATCATTTAATTTTTAAGTAATTGGGAATTGCGGATTTTTTAAATAATCTTCTAATGTAACAATGGTAAGCGGCTTTGTCATTGCATGTTATTTACACCCTATCAGGCCTGTGTCACTCGCTCAAGGTTACGCGCTAAATGCCTACCGCTTGGTGTATAGTCAACGATACAAACGACAGAGGGTTATCGCACGCCCGCCTGAGCGGCTGAGCGCTCGCACCGCAAGTTTCCCGCGCAATTAAATACTTACGCTTCGAAATTCCAGTTGAATATCTTTTAAAATTATTTGTCCGGCTACGTATTAAATAGAAACTACGTAAATTTAATAACCGTAATTTTAAAGATTCTAAGAAAGAAATATGTCAAGGTTAGGCATTTATAGGTTGCATAATATTGTTTTTTTCCATAAAATAAAAATTTGATTATAAAAAACTGAATTGAATTTTTATTTCTTAATTACCCAATACAGCCAAAACCTACTCAACTGAAGCACAAGATTGTGTGCTAAAAATTAAATAACATAGAAATATTTATAATTTGTATTTTTTTTAAGAAAATAATTTCTTATTAATAAAATTTAACACGACCGAGTCTACGCTACGTGCCGCTGGCGATAGTAGTTTCTAGTGGCCGTCAACCCTACCAATTCAGAGCTGCATCGTGAGCTGCATAGGTTTAGAGTATTTTGAATCGTAATACAAACTAATAAAGTTGTAATTTGCTTGCAATGAATTTTGTAGGCAACTAAAGAAAAGTAAGCTTTACTTTGAGGTGAGCTAAATTGCACCATATTGTTTATGATATAAAGTCGTCTTTTCTTTAAATACTTTTGCTAAGTAATCCTTCTTTCCCTCTTTATTCTTTGACCCTATATAGCTATAATTACAATAGTGTCGGTCAACTCTACTGCAAAACTTACGACAAGACTTTTAAAACTAAATTGGGTTAAACGAGCCACATTAGAAATCAGAAATCCGATATCAAATCATTCGTTTCTATGGAAAGTATGTGAGTATGTATGTAAAGGGAGCTTGAACACGTCAAAACAAACATCAAAATACAAAATACATCACATAAAAATAAAATAAAACATTAGGGTTCACGATAGGAGACAGAATAGCAAAATCGATACCAATTAGGAGGACATCATAGCTATACGGTAAATAACTATCTTAAAATACGACTTCAATAATTTGAATACTTAACTAATTCTATGTTACAAGATTCCTGTTTAATTAAACAAAAACCTTTACAAAAACACGGTTCATTTAACACCATGTTTCGCTTTGGGCGCCTTCAAGGCGAAATTAAATTATAAATTTGATTCTGCAATTCGCAGAACTGATTATATGTTAGAAAAACTGAGAACTTGTGGCTGGTATTCACCTGGTTGGTATCTACGTTGCTGAGTATTTTTTTTGTCCAAACCTAACAGAGCTGGTTTTTCGAACAAAAACATAGCAACACAGCCGAGCGTAGTGTCAATGGATACGCAGCATTATGTATATTATCTCCAGGAACACAACGCTCAAAAAACCTAATAACCCGGCATTGTTCTCAAAGAAAAGTTTTAAGATCATCAGGATCCAGACATTTGGCTGTTTGAAATTCAACACACGCATGTCATATTGCCAAGTATTCTTTGATAAGTAAAGTTTTGTGTAACGAACGATGGGTCACCCGCCCACTCTCCTCATTATGGTGGCCTTTTGGAAATGGAGCTTTTCGGA
The DNA here is from genome assembly GCA_905147285.1 of Hypena proboscidalis. NCBI lineage: Eukaryota > Metazoa > Arthropoda > Insecta > Lepidoptera > Erebidae > Hypena > Hypena proboscidalis. The sequence goes on from LR990127.1 coordinate 2,946,137, forward strand.
TGCTTCTTTGATGTTGCGAACCGTTCTTTGTGTGGTAAATGTTACACGGTGTGGGGAATCGAATTTGATGCTTAGGTTAGTAACAATTGATCGCAAGCTGAGATATTTGGGCAGACATTATAATTATTATTATGTAGACGTGACGTATTATTTTCTTGTCAGTCCTTGATAATTTGGGTATAATTATTTCGTAAAACTGTCTCGATGGTCTTGTGGTTAGCGTATCGCGAGGTATCAGGTTCGATTCCCGGGACGGGCAAAGTATTATTTGTGAACTTTCCGAATTCACAATAGCAGCACGGAGTTGGAATTGTACCCGGTGGATGACAATTGGCTCACCCCCTTTCCCATGGAACCTAAACAAAAATGGAGAAATGTGGGTGTTGTACACCTCTGCCACACCCTTTTGGGTAATTCCATAACAGCTAATGAAAGGATAAATGTATTCTTCTTCAAAATAAAGAGGATAAGATAATATAGGTATAGTTACAATTTGTGCAAGTGCCTGCAGTTGCTATAGCAACATATTGTACTGTCGTGCTTCGATTAAGACCTATGTAGATTTATATGCGCTGTTTGTTCATTCCACATCACTTTGTTCATGCCAAGCTAATCGATAAATACTATGTATACTCACAGAAATGCACTTAGCGAGAACCGTTGACCCGACACTAATAAATTAGTATCTGCCACACGCCTGCCCTTATAGGACATCCTGATCTCACATCCAAAAGTAGGCCTTATTTTGTAAACCATTAAGTAGCATTTAGCTTATTTACTTATTATGTATTATGGATACGTGAATAGAGTACCCACACGAAAATGAACTGTATAACGCGTCTAACATGGTCGAATTTTGTATGCTCAGTTTGATAGATAAATACCTTGGATGCGTGAATCTGACAGTACGTAAATAATGTCACACGTACACTGCACGTATTTGTATTTAGGGACACGGAAAGTATCGATACTTTTAGTATGAATATTTATCTTTCGTTACTATTTTATCTAATCATCGTCTCGCGCCAGGTAATAAAAGCGCCTGATAGTAGTTATTCTGTATAAAATATCAAGATATCAAAAAGGAACTAATGGACTTCAAAAACGACTCTTACATTTCAATGACTCCTATAAAAACCGGCAAAGGTTCGAATAATAACAAAAAGACTGGTTTTTTTTTCAAACATACGAGAATGTATAATATATTGTGAACAATTTCATCTTTCAGAACTAACGGTTCGGAAAATGTAGCTTAAACCTTATATTAAATATATAATATATTGATTCCTTTTGATAATTTATCTCAAAATATCGATACATACGATATCGTGTCTCTATTTTTGCTACTCGGTGTGAGATGTGTGCATTTAACGGTTAATTCACATGTAAACACAGACAGTTGTATCCTAATGGGTGGCTGAATAATGTGACAAGTATTTAAGCACTATTTGTTGGGCAACTTCACTCGTGATAAATATATTATGGTGAGCTTTCAGCTTTGTATTTATTGTGAATTTTTGTGGTAGGTATCAATATTAAGGTTATAATAGCAGCCTTGTATCCAATACATGTTCCACTGCTGGGCTCGGGCCTCCTCTCATGACGAGAAGGGATAGGCCAAAAACTTTAAAAGAATCAAAATATTTGTAAAACAATCTGACGACCTTTCTAAGACGTTATTGCTTAAAACCAAACAATATTAAACCCATATTTAAACAAATTTAATTATGCATATTATTTAGGTTCATACTTAGCAATAAGAACAATGGGTACCTGCTAATGTTTGTTTTTGCAACCTTAACATTCTCAAATTACTATAGGAATACCAATTTAACTCATATTAATTTACACTTACCTAAACAATATAACCAATAACAAACAATCCAACCACTTAAATCGAATATAATCACAATCACAATCACTAAACACTAAACAAAGCACGACACGTCCACGAATCACGACACTACAGTTACTGTGCTCCAAGCGTACTTTACTACTGATACACAGTATACAGACTACATCGATAAATCGATATGCAACGATAACCGGTTCGCTGATTGCAACAATCGATTTTAAGTATGACGCTCGTGACATTTTTATAAATGACATTGCATTAATTTTAGTCTTTTGCAAACAAATTACGCAAGAAATAAATTAAGTCTTCTGATTAATCATTCCTTAAAAAGTAAATACATTTCAAATCAATCATTGTACAAAAAGCGTTATATACAAAGTTATCAAAATACGAATAATAAATAGGTTTACAAAAAAAAAACATGAAGTAATAAAAAGGAATAAATATTATACTTCAGTAATATTCAACGCCTCGCCTCATCTGTATATAACTTAAAAGAATTCAGTAAACGGCCTCAAGGTGCCTATATTTAAATAATTATCTCCGTACTCTTAACCGTTGAGGAGTCGTTTATTCTAGAATCAGCTCAGTAACTGAGCATAAATACTGACTGCTATATGCAAATATTCGAGTAGCTTTAGGTAATATACGAAAAACAATATAGAATGCTTTAAAATTTGAGGGGATCCTCTCGATTTCTCAAGGATCCCAACATCAGATCGAGACCTGATAAAAATGGGACCACATTTGTCATGTGGTCCTATTTTACTCATTTAGACAAAAAATAAATAAATCGGTCCAAGCGTCTGTAAGTATAGTCGGGGAACAAATATGTAAAAAATCAAATTAAGAACCTTAAGAAATTAAGAACAATCGAATTTAGAACCTCTTATTGCTTTTAAGTCGGTTAAATAGGGCAATTAAGCAGACCACTATTAGTAAGACAGATGATCAAAAAGGGCATATAAACAATACCAAACAAAGCACGTTAACCCCTGCCACAATACTGATGCCATACTAACGATACCACAGACAATATCGATGAAACCCGATATGCAATACAACCGGTCCGCGACCACAATCGATGCGTTATTCGGCATTTTGACAAATGACCTGGCATGCGTTCGCGAAACAAATTCGAAACAAACGGAAAAACTTATATTCGAAATTTAAATTGAATGATATCAACCACTGTCAGTCTGACAGGCATTTAAAAAAAAGAATGAATAAGCTTCAAATGATTTATTAAACTATACATTTGTAGCAGGTAAATTGCCTTTAAATTATCTTTCTTTTAAATAATTAAGCTACTTGCAATTTAAAGCAAAGTTATAGACACAGCCATCAGTATTACTTTATGATTGATCAAATTAAAGAAAAGCGAACTACAGGTAAGATTAGATAAAATTACTACTTACTTACTATGCGAATCAAATAAAAACAGTATTCTCGGCCATTTTGAATCTGTTCCATTTGATCATAATATTGCGTTCAAATTCAGGCAAATGGAACACATTGAAAAAACAAACGAAAAATGATTCGCATTATACTCGTTCTTAACATCAGGGTATTTTTAAAACACATTTCCTATTTACAATAAGATTTAGTAATAATGTGAATACACGGTGGGTGGAACCAAAGAGATTGCAAGTCCTTCGTATAGCTTATATTTATTCCAGGGCCAACTTCTAAGATATCAATCCATGATAACAAAATGCATAACTTATTACGTTGTCTTGCATTTGAATGAATCAATAAAATAATTCAAATAATAACTTCATTGTAAATGAACACAATTGCTGTTTTCAACATAATTGAATATGCCTTTTAAAGCAGATAATGCAGTTTATTGTTACCATGATCATATTATTTCGTAATATGAGTGGTTTGTATTGCTCTGCTTCCGAGAATGGTAAATAAACCATTAAGAAAGGCTTTAAGATGTAAGCCGATACGCGCGGTGCAGGGTATAGTTACAATTGGACAAGGCAAAACAGGTGGTTGACGGTTTCTTGGCGGATATTAAGTTAGGTTGTATTACAATGTGCGTGAGTTTGAGGTAACAGCAGGTAGAAAATCTGGTCTGGCAAGTATTTACTTACGTTAGCGTTTAGCCTAAAGAACTGACCGATGACTTTTGAAATGCCGTGTTATGTGGTGTGTGAAGTCGCGTCAAGACTAAGTTTTAGTAGATCATATTTTAACTCTTACTCTGTGGTACTTACTTATTCTATATATTTTTCATTTCAAAGTGTAATGAAAAAGGTACAAACAAAGAAAAATAATTCAGACGATTGAAACCAAGAAACACGAAAATCATGCCGATACTTACGCCCTCGCGGCAATGAAACTCTTGCAATCTCTCTCCATGTGCTCATAAAAAAGTTATTCAAATTAAACCGGAAAAAAAGAAAACAACCAAATAAAAAGTTTACCGAGCAGCGGTTAAAAGCAAAATAAAAGTACTTAACAAAACGATGGTTTGGGGCACAGAAACAGGGCCGCAATAATTCCAGGATCCTTATTGCGAAACGTAACGTTAACTTGATAGCAGATAATGCAAATTGGACTTTGATAACTAAGAAATACGCCTCGGATTGCAATTAAAACAATTGTAAATTTGTTGAGGAGCAAAAAGCGAGGGAGGTAAATGGAGGGGCCCTCGAAATAAATGACGAAAGACGGCCGTGGACAGCGCCCCGCGCCAAACTAAATTACTTTACACAATTAGCTTTTGAAAATGTTTCCCTCCGAAATAAAGCAGTAGAAACGAATATTTAAGATTTGAATGCTTCAAGTTTAGAAATTATAGTGATAATTCCCGGCAGTACTGTGTAACTTTCCATAAAATCTACTCAGCATTAAAAGTGTCATAAATGTAAAAGCTGCTAAAACAGAGTACGTAAGTGAGTCCTAAATAGAAAATGTTTCAGAAAATCAAAGGAAAATTCAATGAAAATCAAATTTCTAGTTAATTTTAACGATGTCAAAGTAATAAACGAAAATGAGAATGTAAATGGAAAAATACAAGAACGAAAGGCTACGCGAAAAAAGCGAAAATTAGAGCGGAGTGCAATACACCGCTCGCGCTCGTGTCGCTTACACAAAATTAAGTTTGATCCTGTTTTTATTACGCCGAGATACGAGAGGAACCAGATCAAGTCGAGATATTGACTGGATCTGACGCTTTATTGTTAACCTTCAACCTTCTAAACTAGACTGATTGCTAAAACATTAACAACCACTCCATTAATATGGCCATCCTAAGCTCTTTATTTATCAGAATTTTAGGTATTTCTCTAAACTAATCTAACCACAAACTTGTCCAAAAGCTTTCACCAATAGGCACTTAAAACCAATCGTCGAACTTAATTTACATAATTTAAAGGGCTCTTAAATATAATTAAGAAAACACAAGAGCAATAAAAACAAAATCTTTGTTCTCGATTCGATTATTCGAGTTTGTGCGATTCATAAGATAAATGAATTAACTTCGTACGATCGTTTACAAATGAAATTTAAATTTTCATTCTAAGGCTGTTGTTGTACAATTGATAAAGTTTGAGAATAATAATACCTGGTTTAAATGAAAATGTAAGTTAACTTTTTTGAGTTTATTTTCTATGTTCGTTCTTAGGAGCAAAATAAACTAAAGACCATTTTACACGATACAATGCCGTTTTATTGTTTGGTTTATTTATCACGATAAAAAATACAGAGAGGCCTTGCAAATTAACATCGTTTAAATCAGTCTGTCGTTTAGTCCCTATACTTAATAATCGGGGCAATTGTTACAAGTAATAAACATATTGGAAGGTCAATATTTTTACGGTAACATTGCCTAATAATTAAAAAAAACTTGTAAAACGACTAAGCACAAAGAAGTAACAAACTTAAATCCTAGAATAATTCCAGTTTTCAATCCTGACAACTCTAATTTGTTCCATTGGCTTTCAATTTCTTATAAAAAATGAAATAGAATATCTTTGCATTGAAGAAGCCGGTGCAATGCAGAATTCATTTATCACGGAGCTCTTGATAGACTCAAGGTGTCACTAATGGAAGGAGCAAGTGAAATGTCGACGCGAGGCGAGCTCTGAAATGGAGACGAGAATCAATTTGTGTAGTACAAAAAGTTCTAGTTTTTCAAAATGGAATGGAATGTAAGTAGAAAAGAAACAAGCAACATCTATACAGAGTAGCAAATATATATGTTAATCCCAAAGAAATTTGAGATAGAACTTATCTAAACTATAAGCCACGTGTGTAAAACTTCGTCAAAATTTACCCGGCTGTTTTGGCACATCTACACATACAGATCTATACAAATCACAAAGGACATCTTTAAAAACTTTGACATTATAATTTTAGTAGGATAGTATGATTCATCCAAACATTCATTCGGGTTTGATCTTCTCTGAAAAAATAGAAACCTCTCTTATTATGTGTAACTCGACCAAAAAAAACAAACAAAGTTGCCACGGCGCTTAACAAATAAACCTCAATTAAATACAGTTTACTTTTTAATTACAGCAGCGCAGAACCACAAAATCCACTCACTTATAGCATCCTCGAACTTTATACAAGTTCTCATCAGCCTCTTTAGCATCCACTGTGCAAAACTCTTTCAAAGCATTGAGGTAGTTAACGCCACTCCACAAAGTGTTAAAATTTTTTCGCATTAAAACGTGGAAACTGTGGAAAAAAATGTTGAAAAACACGGTCCCTAACCACGGCTTTTATTTCGCCCGAATATTTTACACTTTTATTTTTCAAGTCTAGTCTGTGAAGTTATTCGCGCGAGTCATTTTAAAAGTAAATTGGGTTTTAGATGTAATGTCTTCTGTCGTCGTACCTGTCCTAGCTTCTTTATGCTGGAAAAAATATGTTCTGGGAAATTCCAGTGCATTGCACTTCTCGCTACAGAGGGTACAATGGCATGCAATTTACTATGTAGGTTAATGTTGCTTAATGTTCTGTTGTACTGAATTTATAAGCTGCAATAATGTTCAAGTAAAAAATAATTTAATCCTTAGGAAGAAACATGACTGAAGTAGGCCCAAATCGTAATGAAATTGTTCTTTACTTATAATGGGCGATATTCAATTGTCTCCAGAACAAAATGAAATGAACGGAAGTCAAAAGGCGCAGTAATTATACCTTTCAAAGATTCCGTTCAGACAAGAAGTGACGTGATTGCGTCATTGTTGACCTGAGGGCATGAGATGGAGGCAATTGCACCTTGGAGCCCTTTTGAATGCCCTCCCCGGCATTACTTGCCTGTTATTATGAAACCTTTATTACCAGCCTCAATATAGCAATACGTGAACCCCTAGGGCAGAAGTATATATATATGAAATTATGTTTTTACTCCTTTATTTTCTGCTTGAAGTGTAAGATATTGCAACCTTATATACTATGGATTTATTTATAATAATTGAATTGCATTTTCTCTATATTTAGCTATAATGTTGTTTTGGTTGCTATAACTTACACATAGAATTATTGTCAAAAAACAAACAAATATTGTATGAATTATTTGAAAAGATGGTGCACATGAGTTTCTCACCAGCTCTTCTCATGATGCAATACCCATCGGAGCTGGTACTTGGATTGATTTTAATTCAATTCTCTAAGTTGAATTAAAGTCAATCTAAGCTCCGGTGTCAAATCATTTTATTACAATAAGTATTATAATTTAGTTAGCTAAGTTTTATTTTAATTGTATATTTTTTGTGTTTTAATGTTTGTTTTGACGTGTTCAAGCGCCCCTTGGGGCCCATGGAAATAAATGATTTGATTTGATTTGATTTGTACCTACTAGCTTCCGTGTGCGTGGTACATAGATAAAAAGTAGCCTATGTTATTTCTGGAGTCTTGAACTACATCCTCATAAATTTTTAATAAGATCTGTTCAGTAGATCCGGCGATATTTGGGTACAAACGAACAAAAAAAATACAATACTAGTGTAGATTAATTTGCATTGATGTGTAATGATATATTATTAAGTTCTATGCACTATGTAAAGTAATGAAAAAGTATGAGTTTGTTCGCTTTATACTAAGTCGTTGATAACATTACATAATTTAATGACACACATAAAACAATCGACAATCCATGTAACATCAAAATCAATACAATATACGTCACAATATTTTAGAAGGTCAAGTAAAATTTTATCGTACATACGTCTGTCTGCCTCCATATAATCGTACGAGGGTTGGTATCGAGGGTAGGTATATGTCCTGTTAGTCAGCTGTCGGGGTGACTCACCCCTCGGTTTATTTGTTTTTATACGACACCCCGTCAAATTCCTCCATCCGTATACGTGAGAGATGGGAATGAGCATAGAAATGCTGGCTGGCAGTATTGCGAATAATGTAGGATTGTGATTGGAGAAGTGTGACTGTTTACGATACTGGTGGTGGACTGTGGCCTTATTGTTCTCATCATGAAAAGAGGCCCGTAACCAGTAGTGAAACATGTATATACAGGGCTGCTATTATTACATATCTGTCTAGTTGTAACTAAGAAAGTTTTACGAATATCGACTTATTCAGTAACTGTTTGAAGTTCTGAACGATAAAGATGACAAACATGGGAAGGACTCTTGGGACACGTGTCACTATGCTCTCATTCTTTTGAAGGCTTACTAAAAATTGTTTTGACGGCTTGGTTCACGTTATAATACGATGATAGTATTGTAACGTGAGCCATCTTGTTTATCCTACAAATAATAAACAAGTCAGAAAATAACAAAATATTTATAAGCCAGTGTTTATTTTAAGTTTATGCCAAACAGCTAAAATCATAAAGTAAGATAATATTCGAAAAGTAAAATCAGGGAAGTAACGTGAAACAGTTTACTTGGTAAATAAATGAAGGAACACATTTGCAGTCAATGAAACAGTCTACATAAAACATCTATGGACATAAAAGTGGCGCGCATAAACCATAAATCACAGTAGCCGGAGGCAAGGAGGCAACATAAAGAAGGTTAGCTAACGTGAGACAAAAGAATCGGTGACAATCGCCCTTCCAGCCTGATAAATGGTAGAATGAGATAGATACATTTATACCTATAGCACAATGGCGAAGGACTATCGAAAGCAATTTCGTCCAAAAATAGCACTAAGTTGAAGTGCTCTTAAAAGGTGTCTTTAAAATTGCTAAGACGTGGCTGTTATAATGAAGGGAATCGTCCCTTTCCACGCAAGGAGGAGGGAGGACCCAACAATTTGGTAGACACTCCTTTTTTCGACGCAGAGGGCAAGTGGCGAGCGAGTTTAATCTTAACTTCATTAGTCCATGACACGAATTCGTCGACGAATTTTCCACGAATCGTTTAAGCATAGCAAAAATTGAATAAAATTTCAATTTGCGTAGATTAATTTTGTTTCGTTCCTAAATTAATTGTTCTTTTAAATATTCGAAGCAAGTGATTAGGTGTTTTAATTTCTTTGTTTATTTTTCTGTTGTATCTTTGTTGCCTTCGTTTTATATTGGGGTCTGGTACTTGTTCCAATAATTTTAAATAGCGAGATAAGGCGGTCGACACGCACGCCATATAATTACTGACACAAAGCCCCACCTGACCTAAAAATCGCCGATCTATAAAATTTCTTCGCTTTACACACCTTTTGTAAAGTCATGGGTATAATTCTTCGATTTGATGTTTGATTATTTTTTTAAATTAGCAGGTACATTCGATCAATAACTTGATAAGCATGGAAAGAACAGACTTTATATAAAGTTCAAATTAACATAGTCAGTGGTTTGGAACCACTCACGAGGCCTAGAGCTAAATATAGTTTAAAACGTTTTAAATAAATATCTGCCTTCATAACAGTAATCACGTATTCATAAGTTGAAAAAAGCCCTGGCAAATATCGCACCTGAATTACAAAGAGATAAAGTAAGGCAGATAGAATTAGTCAAAAGAAAAAAAGAAGAAAAATAAAAAGACTGGCCCGAATTACTTTTTTCAATTAATGGAGACTTCAAAAAACTGAATAATTTCTACCTTGAGTGTAATTTTAAAACCCTCAAATGATGTACAGAATATGTACCTATATGGGTACTCTCAAATTTCCGTTCAGTCTTCAAATTAAAAATTACTGCACGTCTTGGATAAGCAGACCTCACAACCGAATCTGAAATTAGCCAAATGTTCTCATATTCCCGAAAATTCTCGTAGACCCCATTTTATTTCAGTCATCTTAAAAAGCTTTTACCATATTGAAACCTAGCCTTTATAGAATATTAAATACAGGTGATACTTAAAATCGATATTCCGTACAGCCTTTTGTTTTCGAACACAACTTTTTCAGCGCCATTTTTAACAATGCTGCCCGTTTTACCTTTGAAAAATGTGTAGGATATTTTAAAACGGCTATATTTTAGTACCGATCGTGCGTTCGACAGATTTTCTAAGCGTTTGTTATGTACGTGTAGATAGGCAGGATAGTAGTGGTGGTAGATTTGTAGATTTGTATGTAGTATGTACATATTGTATGTAATGTAGTAGGTACATCTCCTCATATTCACGCAGTAGAAATGGGAAACATGGTAAGCTAAGCTCTAAATAAGTAACAATAAGCACTTACATCCATACAACGAAGAATTAACTTGACGAAGCGGAGAAGAAAATCTGAAAAAAGAAAGCAAGCATTTACAAATAAAGCTAAGCGAATATAAATAGCAGTGTCATCTACGATATGGGGTCCATTAAAGAAATTGTAGAATGGAATTTAACAAAAGACTTACGGTTGCCATGAAAACAATACTAACACAAAGATCTTTACTTCGTCTAAAATAAAGTTTTAAAGAAGAAAAGTGATCTTTATTTTATTTATACATAAAATCTTATTGCAAACCCGTCAATTCTTTTATTATCTTGGACGCTGTAATATTATGCCCAGCCGTTCTTTGACTTCTTTGAATATCGGGTGACTTTTGCGGGTGTGTAATGTTTGATATAATAACAAATGCTCTAATTTTACTTGAAATAACGTTCATATGTTATAATTTTCATATGCTATAATATCAAATAACCTAATTTCATATGATATAATGTTTTATATGATATAATCTTCCTTTGATATAATAACATTTTGTATAAAGTTCATATGATATAATTTTCAAAATGCATAATATTCTTTTAATATAACTTTCATTTAACCTAATGTTCTTTTGACCTAATTTTCTGGTCGAGGTCGGACTTGGTCGACGGAGCCCCGCTTCGCGGGGCTCCTACTTCTGGTTGGTTAAAAAAAAAACCACGAAGGGGATGGCGGGGTCGTAGACCCCGCCATCCCCTTCTAACCTAACCTATCCGAGTCGGGGTGCCCTAAAGTCCAGATTGCATCCAGATCCTCCTGGTAACAATAGTTGGGTGATGTATAGGGTATAAAGGGAAGAACAAAAACTTAATACAATAGCTATATTAGTTATTTAATCTTAACACATCAATTATAAATATAACATCTTATTTCAGTTTACTTAGAGATTATGAATATTATAGTAAATAAATAATATACTAAACGAATGTTATGTCAAATGTGCATTATAAAAAGTGTTCATTATATCAAAAGAAATTAGATAAAATGAAATTATATCAACAGATCAATATGACAACTGATCGTTATATTAAATAAAATTATATTAAGTGATATTATGTCAAGTGACCGTTAGATTTTTTGTTATTATATCAACCGTTACACACCCGACTTTTGCGCCATCTTATATTATGGCCTGAGTGTTTCTGTTTATAGTACTTGGCTTAGTATTATCTTCAGTCACTCATTGTTTATTTTCCAAAAGATATCTTAAATGAAAATCATTACAAATAAGCAAGGCGCTTTCAGGTGGTCAATCAGAATCATGTGAGATCTAATAAAATCGGTCAAAATACATACGCAAACGTAAGCAAATATACGAGAATGTTGATCCAACAATCATGATTGACAGGCAAAATGAAGCCTAACTTGATAGTCAGAAACTTTGATCCAGATTGTTTTTAATCGAAGCAAAGTGCGAGGAGAGTCTGTAGACGGTTTGCATAGACAATTTTTGTATGGAGAAACGTTATTTAAAGAATGATGTATATTAAAAGCGTCTATGGAGCATTGTCGCTAGGTAAATATGAAAGTTGTATAAAAGACACACACACAATAAGTGCTGCGATATAAGCTTTACAAAAAAGTTTAAAGATAATTATTAAAAGTCCACCATCAACTGATAATGAACAAAATATTGCATAGGCGTTTATTACTGTGCAATTTTGTACAAATAGGTATACCCAAAAATATATCTTATGTCTAAAAATAGCATAGCACACACACAACACAAATAGCATATTATAATCTACGAATATTTAAATACGAATAATATGTCTGTGGGCTTTTTCAGAATCGGTTGTAAAAGTGACGAACTGGAATTCACTTTTTGTTGGTACGAAATATGCTACAAATTCTAATCTTATTTGATAAAACTTTGTTATATTACCTTATCTATCCTGAACAATATCTTAACTTTTATATACTCTTACAATAATCACTTATCAATGTGTTTTAGTTATATAAGTAATGATGACACTTAAAACTTAATTTTAGGTAAAAAAAATAGTTGTACCTAAAATTACATAACGTAATATTTGGTAAAAATGTTTGATTTAGGTCCAATTTTTGTTTCTGGTGAAGTGCCAACGGTTAGCGGCCCTTGTAATCCTGAGTAATTACCTGCTGCGGCCAATAATCTTTTATCAGTTTTTACCGACTGCGTCAGAATTATGGGTTTTATGATAATTCGGGTAATGTTTTTCGAGCGATTGTATATATATTTTTTTAGGCAGACAAAATTTTACTTACGTTTGCAAAACTGTCACGTTTATTTTAGAATTACCAGATTTGATAAAAGAAATATTAGCTATTTTTGTCCCTTAAGAGTAGATTACGCCCGAACGTCGTGTTTTCATACTAACGTAATATGGTTTTAACTTTAATGTTATTCAGATTTTATGTATGCCATTTTGTTAATTGTTTTAACCATTAATTGAGTTACATACAATTGGAAAAATAAAATAATAATTTTGAAAAAGTGAGCGCCAACAAACATACATTTTAGTGTTTTAGATATGATTTGTCTATATCTATAACAATAGATAAAAACTTTATGATGTTTGAGTTAAGCCCATATTACTGTTGAATGGAAAACAGCCAAGCAATTGTTCCCACTTAATAACTTTTATTAAATGAAATAACTGAAAAAACAAGATCTAAATTGTTATCCGGACGACAAAAGCTTTGGCGGATATTTTGCGCCTCGCCGTTAAGATAGCACACAATGCCAGATTTGGACCGCGCGTGAATAGCCAATGCGAGCCGCAAGCGGGAATGGTGTAGACTAAGTTAATACTGTTTTCTAAATGTATGCAAGAACATAATCTGAGTATTCAAGTCGCAAATCCAGAAATTGTATCAGTTTGCCATCTGTGTCTCTTCGCTAATCCATGTATCGTTTATACAGCAACGCCCACATTTTACCTGTTATCTTTAGGTTCAATGGGATAAGAAGTGAGCCTATCGCCATCCACCGGCCACAAATCCAAGTCCTTGCTGATATTTTATATTTAATATCCTTACGGAAAGTTCACAAATAACACGTTGTCCGACCCGTGAATCGAACCCTAGACCATTAAGGCAGGCAATTCCTAATGCTAACTCATCCCGAAAAGCCAATTTTATTGAATGGTTTTCAACATTTATATTGAATGCCTAAATTGTCTAGGTTTAAAATAAGTTATTGTATATTTAAGCAACAAGACAAAAAAAAAGAAAGAAAAATTCACGAAGTCCAAAATAAGGCATTTCTCTCAACAATTTATGACCATGGTAATGAATTGCATTTTTGTATAATTTAACGGCGGTGTTTAAATAAGTTGGAGAGCACGGTAATCAAATAATCTGCCTTATCTTGTCCAATATATTCATCAATTTTGACATACATTATCTTATCACTGGAGCACTCAGCTGGATGCGTACCGAAACCTTCGTACTACGATAAAAAAAATTTTTTTATTTTACCCAACCAGAACTCAATATCTACAAGAATCCGTCTAATAGAACGAAGGAGACTGAAAGAAAGAACTTATAAACCATGCAATACAAAATTAATTTCCGTAATGACAAAAAAATCAGAAAACAATTATCTACCTATTTAAAGCTTACCTCAAATATTTTAATAATACACTCAACACCGGAGGGGATTCGAATAAGTTAGCTTAATTCTAAGTGAATTAAGCGTGCGGTTATCGATATTGATATATTTGGTAATTCCTCGGATATTAATTGGTAAGATTGGTATTATTCCGTTCGCTTCGGCAGTAATTTGTCATCAAACCGTTCCGCTTTCGATTTAAGACTGAAATCACAGATTGAAATAATTAATGTTTAAAGACTTGGGTTATTAAATTACATAGCGCAAATGAATTTAGTGTAGAGGAAAGTAAGGTTGTTAAGGAGTGAACATGACATACAAAAGATTACACGAGTATTGAGGAGTGATGGGATGAGGTCACGTTTGAAAAGTAAAGCCTTGAAACTCGTACATATTACAGTTACAGCAACGTTGCGAAAAGTATTCAAATGGTCGACATTTATTCACATCGATGCACCTGTAAAAAATAAAAACCGCAACATCTCTTCGCACGCGTACTTCAGTGTTAAGCACCCAAAAGTTCGATACTACAACTCGTTTTATCTTTACCCCACTAGAGGGCGTTTTACATTCCCAAAGTGCAATTCAATTGCCTTTTGCAGTCTACTTTTTGTTTTTGTAACTTTCAACGCGTGACTTTTCAGTCCGATTGACGTTTTCATGAGTTCATATCGATATCGGCTATCGATACGGAGTTTGAACGAACGGTATTGATAAAAAGAATGATTGCACTATTATTCGAACTGTGCGCAATGGATATCCATTCCATATCGACGGATCCGTTGTGTGGAATTTAATATTTAACAGAAGATATCATTTGGAATTCGATTGCAAGTTTCTGGAATTTAATTACAAATGCCATCTGTCCTGGAAACTTTTTTCATTGACAGTAGATAGAATTAAATTACTAACTTTAGACTTTCAATATTTTAGTGTTACTAAAATTATTTCCAGGTGTTCAGCGAACTATTAATACCTAAACCCCGGGCTATATGATGGTATTTTTAAAAATGACGTAGGTATTCTCAAAGCAGAAAAATAACGTTCCCATTTTAAGCAAAACTGGGTCAAATCACAAACTAGGCAAATGTATATTTCACCATCGCATAAAACAAAGGGTTGTTTGACCAAAATGGCAAGTTTAAAACAACTTTACTGCCAAAAACATTGGACAGTGGACATGAGGAATAGTGCAGAAGCGTGACCTACTCCAGTTTTGGACGTAAGAAGTGAAACAAAGACGCACCTCGTTGCCAACACCGCGTTCTAAGGAATGTTATTGCTCGATTTGGATTTTATAGCTTAAGTTTTAGTTGTACCTAGACATTATAAAAATAAATGAATAATGCCTTAAGAATCGTCCACGAAAATAAAGATAGTAGAGTATTTCTTCGATTAAAGACTGATTTCTGCAGTCGGAACTACGATTATGTTGCAAATTAAGATACTTTTCAGTTCCTATTCGACAAAGAAACATGTAATGAATCTCACAAAAGATAAGTTTTGTCAAGTTCCATAGACGAACATCCTCATTACATTTTGATTTTCTGAGCTTTCAGTAATCTTGGCATTGGAATTAATTAGCCTTCAATTTTATATAAAACTAAAACTAGAGTGACCTCATATTAAAATTCATAAAGCTTTGGCAATACACCTAAATAAAATACCAAGTAAGGTGAAAGAAATACCTTGAAATTGATAAGAACTTAAGATACCTATAGCTAGTGTAAGAAACTGGTTCAGGTAGAAGATTGCCTACTGCTTGTCTATATACATTTGAAAAGAAATGATTGCAGATGAAAGAAAGAAGAAAGAATATGAAGAAGATTATTTTTATCTGCTAGAAACACTGTAATAAATTTATTTATCATTTTCATCCATTCAGTAGGATATGTTTGGTTAATGTATAAAGAACAAAATCTATTAATATATAAGAAAAGTCCCAAATTCCGTTTGATGATTTCTCACCAAACTTTACGTAAAAACATAATTACCGTCTCAATATTAAGTCTAAGGTAAGATAAGCTGATATCAAAGACGAAAAGTTGGATATTTAACAGTAGGGATAAGCTTTTAAACAAAAGCTAACATTTAAAATTGATACTGCCTCGTTTCAGGATAGCGAGCATAAGATAATTGCTTGTCAATCGTTTGTCGTAAACTTTTGGTGACACTTACTTTAAAAGATTGAAATTGAGATTATTTCCGTAGCAGATATTAGTAGGTTGGTAAGTAAGTTGTATTGAATTATTAAGGAAAGTAGTCAATACATAATCTCACCAAAAACATTTTAATGTAAAATGCACAGTGTCAAAAAGTTATCAAATCTCTTGTGCCAAGTGTTAAGCTTCTAACTCAAAATGTCCATACTTTACAAGCCATAACTTCACAAACTCTATACCTTAGACAAAATATGTGGCCCGACCGTTTAATTACTACAAAAACTATTGCATAACAGAAGAGTATTTCTTTTTAAATTAATTTATATATAATTTATAGAGTTATTAATGAATTCGCACCCAAGTTACGGTTTCAAAACGGCAAAATTCCCAAAAAATCAACGAAACAATGCGAGAAAAGATATTTAGTGCTCTTGGCTTTGCTAGCAGGGCCACTACCGTGGCGTCAGACGGTAAACAATCTCATTTTCTTTGTTTCGGATAAAAAAAAAAACAATAAAAAACGTAGCTTCATAACTTCATATATAATATATTATAATATAAACAAAAACATATAATGTATAATTTTAAAGAGAGCTCTTTTATTAAATACTCTCGCATTACCTAATTCTTTCAAAAGCCGTACGTTTGCGGTACGTAACCTTTATCTTAAACATTTGAATAATTCCTTAAATCGTTTGTTCAGCTTTTACAAAGCAAGAGCGGAGCTTACCAACACTACTTAGTCTACTTACTACTTCAGAACGGCGGTTTACCTCAACTTTTATTAAACTCTATTACGAAGTATTTTAACCCGCTTTATTACATTTCCAACGCGTAATTATGAATACCTTGGATTTAAAAGTCATTTTCTCTTGTATAGCAAAGGAATGTTTTTGTACTGCTCTTACAGAGCTCCTAAAGGGAAATATTTTTGCAGCAAATTTTAAGCTTCAAACAGTTTTAAGTCTGATGGACTTTGTACTAAGTTTGTTTGGATTTTATAATTTTTGCCTTCCGCTCTTCAGTGTGCTGATGTTGTGGGTTCGGTCCCCACATGGAAGATACTTTGCGTGGTTTGATAGGTCTTGTGCTATTGGATAGTATCCCTTATTGCTTCCGGAATTTTGTCTTAAATTATTTCTCAAAATTAAACATAACTTAACAGCGCGTAGAGTCTATTCTATTAAAAGAGATAGATATATTTTTCTCAAAAAGGTTGAAATAATAATCGAATTATGTGGATTAGGATATGTAATAGACAAATTAATACCTAAACCACCTTGCCTGCCTAATGTAATAAAAATATCGTCTTCACAAAATGTATCTAATAATAAAAGTATCACATAACATTATATTGGATTTCCTTTCTAATCACAACAGTTATTTGTCCGATTAACAAACGGATAGCAATATGCAGTAGAAATCGTTGATTTGATTGCGAATTAGCCGGTGCACTCGAATGCTCACCTACACTCAATTAGTTCATCCAATTTGAACAAGGAATATGTAGTTAACTGCTTCTGGGAACTTTATCAGGATAATACAATAAGATATCTTCGAGGTTATACCAAGACGCGTTTATAAGAACTTATAAATGCAGTTTAAGAGAACCTAAATACATAGTTGCTTAAATATTTTTGTTTACGCCTTTTTAGTCTAATCGTTAGTGTATATGATTCTCACTTTTTTTTTATACTACGACCACAGCGAACGAACGTGTAGTCCACCTGATGGTAAGTGGAGTACAGCCCATGGACATCAACAATTCACAAAAGCAGATTAAAGATGCGCCGCTGCAGCTGAGGACTACGGTGTTATGCCTCATGTGCCAGTAATTTCAGGGCCTGATCTCACCACCAAACCGGAACACAGTAATGGAAGCACTACTATTTGGCGGCAGGTTAAAGGTGAGACGGTGGTGCTGCCGCCCTCGAGCTCATTCACAAGAGCTCTACCACCAATAAAAACTGCGAGTTCTCGTGTTTGGTTCCGTCAGGAAATGCTCGATAGCAGCTCGGAGATGGATATGTGCCTGGTGGATGGCTATAGACTCACCCCATAACCATATGGGTGAAATATGGGAGTTATACACCATCATCTGGGTAATATATGCGTGATGTTATGTTACGTATGTTTATTTAATTAATAGAATGCTAAGGTCATTTGAATGCTACGAAACTTTTTTTTCACAACTCACACAAAGCCATCTAGTCCCAAACTAAGCAGAGCTTGTACTATGGGTACTAGAATAACTGATACTAATACATATATACTTTTTCTTTTGTAAATAAATACTTATTATACATAGAAACACCCTGACTAAGACAATGTTCATGCACACAAAGATTTGTCTTAAGTGTGAATCGAACCCACGACCTCGGCGTCCGGTCGTCAACTGTTAAAAGACTATCTCATATCGTGCCTCGTTTTTAAGTATGGAGAAAGTAATCATGAAGCTGTTCGAGTCTTTTAACTAAATATTACCCTTATTTCAAAATGTTATATTTAACAACATTCTTTTATTTTATTTTTTATTTATTTATTTCCATAATACAGAAACGATGAACTGATGCACAGTTTCACTCTGTCATTATAATAAATAGTTTAATACATCGGCTGATCACTGTCTCTTGAGATACAGGACTACCTAGTTTAAGAGGCAGGGACACTATTATGAATGTATATTACAGTTTTATGTAGTCTATGATTACAGATGTAACAACATGAATATCATCTTTGTACCTAATAATATATTATAGCATTTAATACTTAATGTACGCCATTGTTGTAATGTAAACTCTGTATTATTTTTGGACAATAAATTTTATTATTATTATTATTATATTTGACGTAAAAGTTCAGTATGTGAATCTTTAAAAACTTAAAACTCTTTATAAAGCTTTTTCTTAATTTTCTTTGTATTCGATCATTTAACTAAGAAGTTCCAACATGTTCTGCACGCGAAAGCTTTCTACGTTATTATACGGACAAACTTTAGTAACATGTAACTTCTGAAAGAATTGCTTACATGGTTACTAATACATTAAATATTTACTTGTAGTTCGCTAACTTGTAGTATGTATGTGTTGTCTTGTTTTGAAAAATAATTAATTAATTTATAAACATAACATAACATCACGCCTATAACACCCAGAAGGGTGTGGCAGAGGTGTACAATACCCACATTTCACCTGTTATGTTTAGGTCTCATAGGATAGGGGAAGCCAATCGCCATCCACCGGCCACAATTACAACTCCGTGCTGCTATTTTTAATTTCCTCTTCTTCTTCTTCTACTTCTTCTCTTCTCGCTTCGTTCGCTCGACCCGGGAATCGAAGCCTAGACCTCTTTTAACCTAGTATCCTACTAATATTATAAAAGCGAAGGGTTGTGAGGTGAGAAAGTACTATTGGTAGATTTCAATTAAGCGTATTGCAATAACAGGTTATATATACATTTCTTTTTTTTTTTATGCGGCCGTAGGTAGGCCGCTAGTCTAAGGCCCGACCATCCTATGAGGCCTAAACATAACAAGTGAAGTGTGGGTATTGTACACCTCTGCCACACCCTTCTGGATGATATAAGCATGATTATGTTATGTAGGTTAAAAGATAGTCCCAGTAGAAATTAACCAAATTTAGTATACAAGTTGCATTATAAATCATAATATCACATTTCTCCAAATGGTGCATACACACGGAAATGGCCAGCTAGATTCTGTAAACAGCCACATAGACACATGTACAGTAAGTACATAATGCACTCGACCACGACGAAGATTACTAGACCACAAATGGAATAGCTTGGGGCATTGAATTCAGGAGTGGTCTGTAGGACAATCCTTATAGCCTCTATTAATAATTCCCTTTGAAATTGTTATCCAATCTATATTAAAATCAGACTATCTCAAAAAGCTTATTACAGTATTTTAGACTACATAAATGATTATAGTATTTGGAAATGAACTGCTCTTTTTGTGTGACTTTCAATATGTATATTTTATTTATTTCATTTGAAAAGATGGTGCACATGAGTTTCTCACCAGCTCTTCTAATAATGCAATACCCATCGGAGCTCGTACTTGGTTTGATTTTCATCTGATTGTAAACAGTTGGATTAAAATTAATCTAAGCCCTGGTTATTCAAATCTCTGTAATTAGTATAATTTAGTTTTACTTATAATTTATTTTTATATCATTTGTTTCTAATATTTTGACGTGTTCAAGCGCCTCCTGGGGCCTATGAAAATAAATGATTTGAATTTGAATTTGAATGTCTTTTTTTTTTTATTAGTATGTTGGAATTGGTAGGTATATGAGCTACGATATTTTGAATTAATTTATATATACTAATAACAGTCGAAAAACGTTTTGAACTTAAAGCGGGATTTGAACCCGCTACTATAGGACTCCAGCATATCGCTTTACCACACAGCAATCCAAGCCCCGCTGCTGTATTAGATTGCTAATACAAATGTTATATAGAAATCAATTTCTAAAGTTAAAAGTGTAATATAACACGAATACTGATTTATTGTGGCATCAGACAAAGTTATGCCAAGTTATTCCAAAGGATTTTAGGTATACAGAAGCTATTTCTATCTATTAAACGGAATGTTGAAGTCATCGCTTCATTAATTTGATGAGATCAGCATCACTTGACAGATATAACGATCGAACAAAATATCAAATTATAATCTACTGCCTCAAAATGTAGGTATAGAATTAGGATGAAAATCACTAAAGTAATGGCCAATTATCTACCGCTCCATAGTAATTGCAAATTTGTATCGTCGCCGGCCCAAATTGCTTTAAATCCCGTTATTGCAGGTCATAACGATAAAAATGAATTACCTCCTTGAAATTTGCTACTTTAAAAAAACGTTCCTGTTCTGGTTTTTAAAAGAAAATATAAATGTAGTGCTAAAAGAAAATTATGAGACCATAAAAAGATAATCCTCGTCGTTGTAATACGCCTATAAAAGTTTCTATATTCCATAGGTTACTTTGCTTACCTTTAGAAGGTTTTTCAACTACGCTTCTTGCTACTTACTAAATAAATTTTATAAACACATCAAAACGTATAAGTCGCCTAAAAATAAATTGTAATTAATCACTTCATGAAGCAAACATTTGCCAAGCGTAGGTAAACGTGTAGGAACCTACTTGAGTTTTACGTTTAGCCGTAGGTCTCAACTCAACGACAAAACTCCAGCGAAGTCGGTAAAGAAATCCATATAAAATTCAAAAATGTATTTCAAAAGAATCACAACAAACTTAACTAAAGAACAAAATGAACAAAAAATACATGGCGTTAATTTTTCACATTGGCAAGTTCCGACTCCGAAACTTCTTGTAGCTTCTCAACTCCGTATATTTTGCTAGTCTACAAACTCACAAACTTGCTAACTAAGCAGCAACAGTTTTAGTAAACAATGTGCTCTTTAATTTCTAGTAAAGTTGGTAAGTGAAGGTAATACATTACTCGGCGCGAACTTCCAAGTGAAATATTGTTCAGACAGTCTAATGTTTAGTAAATCAAGATTTGTTGGGGCTGAGTTCTGTTAATATTATTCCAAGAAACGGCTGAGTGTGCGTTAAAGTAATCTTGTTTCATGAGATAGGCAAATGGAATGAAAATAGCTACCTTCAGAGGGATACAGAAAGGTAACGCAATAAAAATATTTCACCTCGAAGATATATTTTTAGGCTCAGAAGGGAAGGCTGAATAAATAGTCCAAGCGTTCGTCTATAAACAAAATCGATTTGATGGACTCTTAAACTAGCTACCTAAGGTTTAATACTAATTGGTAGTTAGAATAATGGACACATATTTTGAGGTTATTATCATAATGGCTTGTGTGCTCGTTCAGATTGCCGGTGGAAGCTCCAGCGTGGATGAGGTCAAACGCAATTACATGATAGGTATTACTAGTTTACGTAGATGAGTGGACACAGGCCAATGGAGCGCGGCAACTGTTACTAAATTGCGCACTGTTGCAGCCTTTGAACTTAGTAACTATGTTATCGCTTTGCAACTTTAATAGGGACACGCGCGTGTAGATTTTATTATTATATTCATGCGATTTTATTATACGTCTAGGTACCGATTCGCGTATTAGAAGCTGAATCGAGTATTTTTTATCTAAATAAAATTGTTCAATTAGTTACTAAAGGAAATATGCGGTTCAATTAAATGTCTTTTTGACTAATGAGTAAGAAAAATAAAAGTATATCTTTTTATTTTAATGTTACGGACTCAGTATAGAACCTTAAAGGACTCTTAACACATTATTGCAACATTACGAAACAAAGTCAAACTCAAAACAAATAAATAATCAGAATGAATGCTTGTTACAAATCCAAATACCCCGTTACAAATATATTTAGGCAAGTGATTAAACAAAATTACATTCGTCGCTTCAAATTAATGAGAACGGCGAAGGTATCAAACGCCTGAGCTAAGTTATGTTCATGTTCGACAAAATGTATCAAGTTCCTTGCAATTTAGTAAATTAACAATTCTCTATACACGAGGCGTAACGTGCAATATCAGTAACAATAATAATAAAGTACCTCAAGGATCCTCTCGAAGGATATCGCAAACATGGGAAACAAACAAACGGTCTTTAATACTGACATTACGTATATAAAGGGGATTTGATGGCCAAGATATTTCTGTGGGTACTTATGTTATGTCAACATGGTTCATCGCTCTCGGAATAGGATATCTGAAATACTAAACGGTTATGATGATAATTTAGTATATTCTTGTGTAAGATAGGAGGCATAAATGTCGTATTTTATATACGACATTTATGCCTCCTATCGACCGAAATTATCCGATATTTTACCCGAACTTATGATTACAGAACCTATGAAGGCACGCATAGCCACTTATTCATAGTTACTCAGTCTGAAGTAGATCCATAATGTAGTGGAGCTCTTGACAAATTGCAGACTCGAATGCATCTCGAGGCAAATGTAGTATAACCAGCCTCTACGTATTGTCGAAACGAACGAGCGCGCTTGTCTACCAGAGACCATTTAAATACATTTTTTGTCTGTTAATACCGATAATCTTAAGCCATTGCCTAACTATTACTTACTACTACCGAAGTTTAAAAATAAAAATATTTTAAGAAAGGTTGGTTAGGTCATGGCAATAGGTTATTTGTTTTACAGTGCCACAATAAAAATCTTGAGCGGTGTCAAGGGACACCCGGATGGCACGAAGTTCCTTTCGATTAATTGGCGAAGGAATTGTAATAAATTTTTATTTTTTTTAAGTTTTAATAATACTTTTTTTATTATTTACAAATATAATGTAATATAAACTTAATCAGTAAGCTTGTTTTCTATGAGAAAGAGAGAGAGACAGACAGAAACACGCGCACGCCACGTCCTCGTCAGTGTGCGGGGTCTCAGTGGTTATTAACTGCAGTTCCGCTTCTTTAACCGCTTTCTTATTTTATTTATTAGATCACCTCATTTTAATATTCATGTCTAATATTAGCAGATCGTTATCTGCAAATTACAAGCAGTTTATATGCAGAACTGTTTTTACGTTTTAATAATCAGTTTAGTAAAATACTTGAGGATAATAACAAACTTTTTGCTTAAGACAAGTAACAATTGGAGTTTAGCGCGAAATTAAATGTATAAAACGTTATAAGGGGCAAACTAAAGATCGACTTACAGAAGTATTAACAGCGCTAAAAGATGACAATGTTGTTTTTATAACAAAGAATAGTAGTTATTTTTGATCTTATAAAGGAAAATGCCTAGCCCGTCCTGGGTTAAGCATTATAGCAACGAATTTAATCTACATGGACTACATACCAACTCGGCTGTCACTGTTTGTAAATAATATATTATCATGATATCGTATCACAAAATAAACCTACTCGAAAAAAGTCAGAATGCCTAGAACAATATTTTCGTCATACCTGCTTCAAAACTCAATTTGTCACTATTTTAAATCATATTTGCGATACAATTTCCAACATGGCGACGACGACATCAATCAGCCGAACGTTTCGTTACATTCAAAAATTACTCGCGAGCGATTGAATCGAATATTCGATTTTTCAGTTTATCGAATAAAATGCGAGTAATCCTACGAAGTCGCGACACAATAGAGACTGGGGGCATTGAATGTATTCAGTAAATCTTCGTTTAGCGAGCGGTGTCAGATGCAAAGGACTGTATAATACAACTCCCAGTTGTGTTTAGTAAAAGCTGTGTTCGATTATCGGAATGGGAATTGAGAATTAATGCCGTTGACGATTGTTGGGCTTTGCAAAAGCGGTTTATTATGGACGGTCGGGCTGTTTGCAGAGGCTGAATGGTTTATAATTAGATATTATGGGCTTTTGATCGAAATGTTTCTATAGCAGGGTGATAAACTTGTAAATTTGGTAAATTAGACCATAGTATTAATTACGGTTAAAATGAGTTAATTTTCAATAGATATAATGTACCTACGGGTGACATTTGCATAGTCATTATGGAAATAAGAAAATTAGTAATCAGTCGGAAGAAAGAAAACATCCACTCACAAAATTTGTGTTCCACTCAAATTCATATCACGATATCGAATAGATCCAAAGCTAATGTAGAGGCGCTATTCCCACCTAGCACACTTACGAACGACAGGGTTTCGCACTCAAGAAAGAATGATTAATTCGTTAGGCGCACGAAATGAGAGGAATAACCCGAATATCCCTGGACAAGTCCCTATGGAAGGCTCCCTAAAAATGTATTTGTTTAAACGCCCATCTATCATACATCGTACACTAAATGTCCGCCCACTTGAGAAGGTAGCTTGTTTGTATTCACATAGAAGCTATTGCCAATCTTATTGGCTTAGGAATGAATTTTTTGAGTTTGGTCTTAACGTTCGGCTAAAATTAGAAATTTCACAGAATCGAGATGATACCTTCGTAGAAATTAATTTACCGTGAATTGAATGACGTAGGTGTAGGTATATTCTGAAAAACGAATATTCTTATATTTTCAGGTGTGTCAACATAAAGTGGGTAGAAACCGCAACAAGTTGATATGGCGCGGTCATATTTCAGAAGAGGTTGTCTGGAGGACGGCAGACGAAATGACAGCTGATAACATTTCATAAGTGAGCCAACTTAGATTTATTAAAGAAATTAACGCAATATCTGTGGGTTTTTATACCCGTAATTAGCTTGTCTACATTGCGAGTCGTGTCTTAATTATATTAGACTCACATATTTACTATTTAAGAGTAAAATAATAACGAGTCAGTTATTAAACTAATAACAAGTCAAAACAATATAGGTAGGTGAAGATCGTTGATACAATTGAGTGGTAATATCTATATCTGGTTTATATCTTTAATCCAAGATATAGACATAAATAACCAGCAAGAATAGAAATCACACTTGTAAATATGTGTGTTACGTTCCTAAATATCATGTCATGTTCTTTAACTCTACAATCCTTGTTTCCGTTGCTCCTTCAGACTGTCAAAAACAAGGAACCTAATGCGTTGATGCTTGTAATGTCTCGCTTCTTCTTAAGCTTGATAGATAACTACAGAAATCGTCTATTGTCACACATGACTACGCAAACAAACTGTTGACTTACACGCATTTACCGAAGTAACAGAGAAAATGGGTGCTCGTGTTGGCTGTCAGATACACCCGTGTATACTTATCTAAGGCTGCGAAGGCATTTGGCAAACGGTAAGCATTAGATAAACTGTATTCTGCTATGTTGTAGAAGGTCTGGGAAGTCGTCAAATAGAAACATATTTGTTAAGGAATTAACTTGGAAGCTGACTGAAAGCAGTGTCATAGCAACATTGCGTTTATTGGCAAACACATCCACTAGATACTCATTTGACCTTGGTAAGTGACTGAATCGTACATTTACGCATTTACTACTATTACCACCTGTGAATCGCAGCAATCCGTATTGTTATAAAAGTGGCTAGTCTGCCACTAACAGTTTGCTAAACGGTAACACACGCACTGTATGATTTTCAACAAACATCAGTGTGTAAATATAACATAATAGGTATGGAGACATCTTTGAATTAAGCTCTCAAAAGAAACTGTGCTTGACAGGTCAACCTTGATACAAGGACTAGAAGACGCCGACGAAGAACATTTCAATTTTAACAATGTACAAAGATTGTAAGAACCCTTTTAGTAAACTTTCCAGTCGTAGGTAGATATTTTATTTTTTTAATCATGAATTATAAGGATATTTACTGAAACCTCAGCCACCAGATGTCGCTCAGAAGATGAGTTGAAATAGGCTGCTCTAATTGGTCGAAAACTACTAATGTCAAATTCAGCCACTAGGTTTCGCACATTATGATGAGTTTAAAATGTATGGAAATGAGCATGTTTGTTTATTGAACCATTTGATAGTAAACATCTTCATTGAAAAAGCCCATAGTCGCATCTAGCATAACGAAGAATATGCTGAGTGAAAGTAAAGTGCCTTCTTAGACCTAGATCAAACTTCATAGAGCAGGTACAGATTCTGATGGCCAAATTCGATTATGTCCCAAATAACACAATGTGATACAAACCATTACTCCATTAGATACGTGCTCCCATCACTTCTATAATAATATAAACCCGTATTCTGTATTCCGCTCGAGTATGTAATAAACAAGACATTTGTTTGATACCGCATACATGCAAATAAGGCTGTATTGAATATATTTCATGAGGCCTTTGGGTTAAACAAGCGTACACATTGGTTTTAAAGCTTCATAATAATATTCGTGTAAGTACGATGCGAATATCAATTATGAGCAAGGTCAATTCATCCACTTGAAGGTTTGTGACAATTTAATTTCGTAATAATCGTATCAAAATTGGGCCAAGCTCCGTAATAAGGAAGGTATTACTAGCTACGTATCTACCTTAAGGGGTAACAATTGCTACGCTGTTTGCCATACGGAAGTAATATGGGATAAACTTCAATATTATTAAGCTTTTGTCTATTGTTATAGACAAATCATATCTAAAACACTAAAAAGCATGTTGGCATGCTTATTTTTAAAATCATCATTTTAATTTTTCATTTTGTATGTAACTCAATTAATATTTAAAACAATTTGACGAAATGGCTACGAACAAACATGCATATCAGTTTAAGATATAATTTGTCTATAATAATAATAAATAAAAACTTCATAATATTAAAGTTAAACCTATATTAGTTAGTATGAAAACGGCGCTCGGGAGTCTACCCTTAAATCTCTAACCTGTAATACCATTTTAAGTCCCAAAATCGTTTTCTGTGTTGCTATAATGTTACTAACCGACAGCTAAGCCTTAATTAAGAAAGTAGGTAGGTCCAATGAACATCACTTTTTTAACTTAACAAAAAAGAAAAAAAAAACAATAAACCATGGACTCCACTGACTGAGATTGCAGATAGGTATGAGCTCCAACAACAACAAGGCTGAAACAATTTTGTCAAATGAGTCGCTAATCCTATAAAGCTGAGTTGCTATGAAAAAGGGGTAAACACCCCGTGCACTTCATTTTAAAATGTAAAGTTAACTGTGCCCCACTAAAGCTAGGTCATTTAAAAAACAATTAAGGAAGTAGCGTACCCATATTTTAATGTGTAGAAAGAAAGAATTACTATTTCAACACTACTGCTAAGCCATTAACTTAAATACTTTGTAAACTTTGTTTACAAATGATACTTTTAAGAGTTTTAAGCAATTACTAGATTCAAGTTAATGAATGATATTGGTAAACAGTTAGGTTAAGTTGAGCTTAAACATCTGCTACTAGACACGCAAGTTTACCTACCTATCATATAATTATAATAATTAATCATCATATTTTTAAAATCACCATCTTCCTCTGGTCAAATTGCTAAAAAAAACATTGCAGCCTTCAAGGTTTTTTGTTTGCAAATAAAGATGATTACAGGACACTGTATCATTCCACAGACAAGCAACATTCAAGATCAATTGAATCAAAAGCTATTCAACTGCTGTCTGTATCCAAAATCAAGGTTTATTGTACATTAGTTTCATAATCCTATATTTCATAATATTCAAAATCGTTAGCTACATCGCAGAAAGATAAGCATAAAATATGGCCAGGATGCTCGGCTCTCGTTTTAATCCATCCTCATTTTCAAACAGTTTGTTTCAAACAAATAATGCCTTAATAAAAGTAGAAACAAAACGTTATGAATTACCCTTCGTGCTGGGAATTTTAAGTATTACAAATACGTAAGATTTGTTTTTCAAAGAAAAGTTAGTGTTGTTAATTTAAATTGTGTCTCGACGAGAAATAATTATCAAAATAATTTATTCCGTAACTCGATACACAGATAATTTTAGATAAAAAACCTTTTTGAAGTAAAATTAAAATTTCATGAAGTTTTATTAAGGATTTTTCAAAAAAAGGTTTTTTTTTAAATATTTTTGTGAAGTATCTTTATCATGAATCATTCTCGTTTAAGACTGATAATCCAACGCTGTAAGATACAGGTACAACAAACGACTTATCCTTCTTAACTTCTTATATGAATATAATTATGTACATAAGTAATATTCAAAGTCAAATATCTAAATAGCTTCAGAAAACATACAAAAAACGCTGTAAGAACTTATGAAATTTGAGGATTGCTTAATCAGATCCTTACTTGGTGGATATGGCACAATATCGAAAGTTCTTTTATTTATTTTTTTGAAAATGGTTATTTTCTATTTGTCTCTTTTCTGACAAGTAAATAATTGCCAGTCTTTTCCTTTCCTCAACTACGACAGATTTCACTCTTCTACAACCACCACTAGAGTCACCATCTACAATAATGCACGGCGAACGCGATACGCAGTATTGATATTAAGTCTAGGACTAGCAAAATTTTAATAATGTTTCTAGGTATGCCACCTACGTAACGGTTGAAGATTTTCTCCGATAGCAAAAAGAAAGGCTATTCATTTATTATACAGAAATATAAAAACGGAATAATCTTTCATTGCCATTAGCATCTGTCGCCTATTTATGCCAGTTATCGCACGCAAAACGCACTGCGAGCAAGGCACGCTGATAATTTACGAGTTTCCTTTAGAAACCGTTTGTCCGGAAAACATAAAAAGCTTTCAACATCGTTACGCCCTGCCCCAAGTAATTTCTGTTTCTGATATTTTAAAGATATTAAAATGAGTTTTCATTTTACTTATTAAATGTTATGACGACTATCAGTCGCTAAAAGATCGACGATATCATCTGGTCATTAATAACTTTAAAGAGCACGCAAACTGATGCTATCATGAAAATTATTAAAATGCCGTAGGTTCTTTGTTTTGTTGACTTTATTCGGTAAATTATGGCATCTAGAAAACTCAGTACTCGCACTAAAAAACGCTTAATTGCCATTAATCTAAAACAAGTATCTTAAAATGCTGTTAAATAAAAATAACACCTCGATATATAAAACGCCTAAGTTATCTGAATAGATTTTATGTAGGTATTATTAATGAAAAAATTATTAATGATTTGCCCAAAATCACAAAATGTTAATTTTATTGATTCGGTTCAAGACTCAATCTCATTTTTGGGAAAGCCACATAATCAAGAAGTCAAGATAAATCTTTAATATAAAAACCGGCCAAGTGCGTGTCGGGCCACGCGCAGTAGGGTTCCGTAGCTAGTCGTAACAACATATTTCGACTTAAAAGGGATTTACTATCTGTATTAAACAAGTAACATCTTCATACAAGTCATTACTTTCCAAGGTTTTTGTAATTTGCACGAATTATTCTAAGTAACTGCATTTTACACTTTGGACCCCAATTACTCTAGAACTAATTAAGTTAAAGTAACCGCTATTGTTTTCATGAAAAGTTTATTACATATACTACCACAGTGATATTTTTCAGATTTTTCAAGCTATCGGTTTAGCTTTTAGAGGGGGGTGGGACGCCCTACTCGTACAAAAATTTGTAAAATAATTTATATTTTTCACTCAACCTGTTCTAGTAGTTCGTCTTGAGATAAAAATCGTAATCTTATGTATGACCTAGATATGTAATGATTATTTTTAATTTATTTTATTTATGTTATCCTCGAAATAATTTATTTTATTCTCGAAAGACATATAGGGACCAGATAAATGGCGTCCTTCAGAAAGGAAATGTTTGTAGTACACGAAACCAGCTAGCACGTATGACGAGATGTATGAATGTTGAGGAAGCGAAAGAAGTATGTACGGAGCGAAGCACATGGCGTTCCATCGTCTCTGCCTACCCCCGTGGGATAAAGGCGTGATTTTATATATGTATTATGTATGTTTATGTATGTTTCAAGAATTTTGAACGAAATATTCTGAGTAACTGCATCTGACATTTCGGACGCCTATTCCTCTTGAACTAATGAAGTGAACTTATCCGCTATAGTTTTCCTTTAAAGTTCATTACATGTACTACCGACACAATTTTTTTCAGATTTTGGGATCCAGTAGTTTAGCTTTTAGAGGGGGGGGGACGCCCTAGTCGAACAAAAGTTTGCTATTTAAAGTTAATTATCTCGCAAACGGATCTCTAAATCAAAAAACTGTCTTAGCAACCCCTGAACGTTTTTAAAAGTCCTATCTAACAATACCCCACACTATGGGGTAGGCGACAAAAAAAAAAACATCCCTACTTTACATGTAGGGGAGCTACCCGAAAAAGAAATATTTTTCCAAATTTTATTCTACGACTTTCTTTGTTTAGTTAACATACATGTTTATGCAAAATTTCAGTTTTCTAGCACCAACGGTTTCGTCGCTATGCCTTGGACAGACGGACGGACAGACGGACATGGCGAAACTATAAGGGTTCCTTGTAGGTACTACGGAACCCTAAAAATGGCTTTTAAGAATGACCGACGAAATTCACGTTTAATATAGTAGAGCACTTAAAAGCGGCTTTCACTTAGCACGCGTCAAGAGCTTCACAACTATTAATCTTGGGGATGCTTCCCAAAACAATTTATTACTGTGGCACGTTAACGTGAAGGCCTGCAAATTGGGACGCGGAGATTAGGTGGGTCAAACTCAGAATATTCTAAACGAAGGATCGAATACTATTGTGTGGCGTACGTGAGAAGGCGCGTATTGTTCTAAAAGCCTAACAAAGGTCCTGCATGATGGACGGGTGGTGCGTGAAACGGGTACTATTATAGGTACTTTGGAGCAGGTTCGCACTTCGCCAAGTCATGTGAGCGTAATTAAAGTTGCGTAATAAAACTTTGCAGCCCCATCGCTTTTGGTGGTCATGTCGGATATAGTTTCGCGGTTCTTCACTCCATTTACCGCTGATGAGGTAAGCAATTTTATGGTGTTCTAACTTTCAACCGACTAGAGTTGTTTTTTATTCGTTTCACAGCTCCGTAAAAAGAATCTAATATAAAACTGGTAGGTATATCTTACAATAAAGAGTCTCAATATATTACAAAAACGGCTAGGATTAATCCACCGCGCTACGGAAGAATTCAGGTAACATTAAGTTAATTAATTTACGACTAAGAGATTACGAGCCGTTGCGGCGCAATATTATGAAATATATTTGTTTGTGAAATATATCGTTATATACAAAGTACTGGCGAATTTCTTAAGAATTAGCGACCTTATGGCGCGACCAACAGAATTTTGGTTGCGAATATTCTGAAATCTTAAAATTCAAAAAGTACAAAGCTTTTATCTGAGATACAGATAAGTGTACCTAATGGTTTTTCTATTAAATATTTACTACATTTTCGACATGTAGATACGATCTGTCTGGATTTTCAATCGAGAGTTGCAGAAGTTAGTAGCCTGGTTGAAAAAACGTTTAACGGTTTAATTTTGTAAAATAGGATATTAAACTAGAATAGATTCATCTCTCATGTAAATAGAAAACATAGATATACCTATACAGATTATACAGCCCTAGTATGTATATATTAAATGTAACGGTTTCGTTCAAAGCAAGCAATCGCTTGCAGCTGATGTTATTACGGGGGACTAATTGTGTTAGAATATTCTCTTCTGGGGACATAAGTCCCCACGACCGGCGACTACTAGGCTCCATGATATAATTACTATTCCGCCAAGTCTACTAGGTACTAGGCTTCCTACATTTCTTTCCCAACGAGGTACCTAGTTTGTTTGGTTGGTATAGTAGGTAGTACCTACGTCAAGAATTGAAATCATATCTCTGCTTGTAGTGTTTTGAAAGTAGGTTTATAGCTTAAGTAACGAAAAAGTGTTTGTTTACACTTTACGCGATGGACTCAACTCAAAATAACACTAGCTACAAAAAATTAAAAAACTCAGACAGATGACTACGCCAACCGTGCAGTCAACTGAAAAAAAATCGTTGTCGTTGTAGGGTAAAATTATTACAGTGAGGGCAAATTCACAGTTATTAATAAAAAAAAGATGAGTACTATGGATTACTTATCTTTTTATATATGACGGGCCTATTATAATTCAAGAAATGAGTTCAAAACGCTTACATTATGTTTTAAACAAATGATCGCGACATGAAATAAAGTGGCATCCGACCTTGCCATGATACCGTTCAAAATTAATCAATCGGACGATCTTCCAGCTCATGGCTCCTGAATTAGAAACACTTTGTACCTATTACAAAAGAAAACTTCAAAGGGGCGACGAAGGAGTTTATTAACTTGATTATGTAGTCAATAACGTTACGTATAAAGAACAGAAGGGTACAGGCTCGTGGCTTAGTCCAAACTACGCGGACCGATCGATCTCGCAGGTTAAGCAATGCTAACCGCGGTCGGCCGTGGATGGGTGAACATCTTAACATAAACCGCCAGTCTCGGTTACCATTTGAAGACCTATGGTAGTCGTTACGAGTAGTCAGAGAGGAAAGACTGACAACTAGTCTACAGAGAGTATCGTATTACATCGTACTGGGCTGTGTAGATCTGATGGCTGTCGCTTCACTTAAAATGCTGATTCTCAGTTTAATCCGTTAGACTAGAATCCGAATCCAATGTATTTGGTAAAAGACTCGATTCGAAGAACGATGTAAAGGTAGAAAACAATTTAAATGAAAGATTGAATAACATTCCTTAGCCACTGTTTTCAGAGTTTATTCACTGATAACTATTTTGGGACACTCAGCATAAAATACACAAGCATAATATTTGCAAATGCAGCTAAGTTACCCGGGTATAAAAACACTTTGCTAGGCACTGCAGCTCATTTGTGCAGCGGAACACTAACAGCAGTAAATACATTTTTAATTGTAATGGCCGGAGGTCGACGGTAATTGAGATTCTTGTTTTTCGCCAAGAAATTACAATATGCTTCGTGAAAAAACACCGCTTTTACCGCATTAGTCTGGATCAAAATAATGTTTTTTAAGGGCGGTTTAATTCATCATAGTTAAAAAGCTGTTAAAGTGGTAGCTACTGTTGATTAATGTTAAATGTTTTTATTTTAATAACTGTTATTGCGAGCGAATAATCTTAAAATGATATAATAAAAATAACCCCTCCGTTATTTTGTTCTTGAATGTGCAATGTTATGTTTATTTCTTATCATTATAAAACAGCTCTGGATATCATCCTTAAATTGTCCCATAACAGCTGATTCAAATAGTTCAGTAAACAGCAGTTGGTATTTTGCTTAGGTGATGAGCGAGCCACAGACTAAGCCAAGCTTTGAATTACAGCGGCATGGTGCGTCCCATAGATAAAACAATGTCACCTTATCCAGGTCAGACTGCCCGCTCACTACTCTATTATACTGCTTTATATGCATTTAAATTTATCTTTCGTACAAACTCTTCTGTGTTTGACATATTATTGTCATAGTTTTTCGGAAAAGATTCCTCTATTTTACTCTACTTATTGCATGTAACTACAAGAGGAAGCTCTTGTAGGTACAGGCAATAGAACACACACGGAGGTAGTTCTCTCTTTTAGTACTCACAGAGAAAGGGTCAATATCGAACATTATTAAGCTTTGGACCGTCCCTAATCACTTGTCCACTTAGCCAAGAGTTTTACGCCATTATGCCTGTTGCCAGTGTTGCCAGTAGCTTCGGAACAAAGGTGGGTTAATTACAAAAGATACCAAACCTTTCTATAAAGCCGGAAATCTTTTAAAATAACTAGAACAAAGAAGGCTCGTCGGACAGAAACTCAATAAATACTTGAGAAAGGGATCGGGCAAACTTGTAACGGTGGATTTATAGTAAAGAAAGCAGAACCAGCGTCCAATAAAAGCACCGCGGAATAATGGCTTATTCAAATTTAACTGTGGAAAAACCGCTGTTTGGAAAACGATCTGGGCCCGCAGACACCTGCTCCCGCTCTGGGTAGCTTTTTAACTGAACCGTATAACACGTTCCTGATTGTTTAATAAAATTACATTTTGTAGATGCGCATTAATATGTAGATGCCGTACTGAACATTTTATGTTAGTGCGTAAATATGAATCGTAGTGGCATATAGGCTCTTAGACACAGAATGTATTACACAATACTGTTGAAGGCGATACGAAGCCAGAAGAGAGGTTCTGTTTTTATTCATTTTAGGACAACCACAGGTTGACAGTCTTTTTAATGTAATCTATTAGTCGAAAAAGACACAAGACAAACGTTTTGATAGATTGCTGAATAAGTCAAGGTGGGTTAAGTTTAACAATTCCATATTTTATTTATACGATTTGAACGCTACATCTCCTTCAATTTATCACTTTGACTGATGATCTCCGTCCACTTCTTTCTTGTCATGTCGTCTTTCGCACAATTCATCCATCTTTTCTTCCGTATAAACATAGACGCGTCTCAAACAAGACAAAATAAGTATAACAAGTAGTTGAGCTAGCCATGGATAATAATATTATAAGTTCCAGTTTAAAGTATCTCGATGAAATAAAACAAACTATTTGAGGCTTCAATATAACAAAACACATTCAGGAACACAATAAAATCATATCGAGCAGATGTTGTTTGAAGACAAAGACTCCGCACATTGAATACTTTTTGAAGATACAATTTGCTTCGCTCGTTGTAAGGACCCGACGCGGCAATTTCGTTTCTGCCTTTGTACCAAATAAGTCAAATAATATATTAGACATGTGAGAGCCTTTTTTGCCGATTTATTTGTAGTTTTTTTTCTCGGGTAAATAATGTGTGTCAGCCTTCGACTTTATCGAAGGTGTCAGCGCATATTCCTTTTCGTTATGAGAGCCTGTAAACTTTAAATCAAGGGGTTAACAAAATGAACCAATGCTCAAATATATCGAATTAGATAAAAAGTGAAATGGAAGATTATTCTACGTGACGATACTGACAATAATTATTTAGTGATAAAGGTGCTAAACGATTTTTAATTTAGCTGGTACTCGTAACATTATATCTATGTTCTGACCAATAAGTAAAAACCAGTTAAACGAAAATGAAACCTGAACGATTGCAATCGTACATTCAATTAAAAACAAAAACACCGGACATGATCGTAAAAGGAATAAAATTGGGACAAATTTATATTGGTGGTTATAAAACACGGCGCAAAAAGGCCGAGCTGCGTGCATCCTAGCAAATTACACGGATACGCCGTGAAAAGAATTTTAATGACATTCGCGGGTAGAGCGGCTTCATTCGAGATCACGAGGTGACTTTGATACAGCGTTCTTGAAACGTCGAGAGTATCTTAGAGTACGCTACACACATGGCCTCGTTGGGAATAGTATCACGTTTCAGTAATGCAATAAGTGTTTCGAATATACCATGCTGACGCCAAAGCTTTTTGGTGTAGCGTCGGACGGTAAGAGGATTGTGAGTTAGCGAGGCTGGAATATAAAGGTATATAGCTCATATCGATCAGACTACCGACACTACCGTACTTATGTCAGAAATATATATATATATATTCTGGATACGTGGTCTAGGGACACAAGTTATAAAATAAACTTGATAAAAACATGTTTCGATTCAGTTATGGTTCGACACTAAAACTAAAAGTTTTAATTAATAACATTAATCTTAAAAGGACATAATTTGACTAGAAGTCCCATGGTCAAATTGATCCCGAGCTGAACCGCTGTCTGGTATAGCAAGCCAAGGGTAGTGGACCGCAGTAATATCATGGTTCTTGTCTACTTTTCAGGAAGAACCATTATCAGAATCCCTGTGATAACTGTAACATAGAGACATCTCTAGAAAAGGTTACTTAAGGATTAAACACGCATTCTCTTTTCGTAGAATTTCTCGCGTGTCATACCTACTACCTACGTGATTTAGTAGTTATTTTTCACTGTAGATCCTGGGTTGTCAATGATTAGGACTGCAACTCGACAAATACAGGAACATTTTGCTGAGTTAAGGTCTACTTTAGAGATTGGTTGTCTTTTTTGTTAACGTAAACAATAGGTACTCTAACCAGGTACATTGTGTACTTATCTTACTTACATATAGAAAGGTACAGGTGTACAAGAAAACTGCGTAAAAATAATCATAGTCGTAAGTTTCAAGTTCGTGCGGGTGTAGAGCTTAGCGGGTAGGCTACATTTTTTTAGCGCCTCCACTGCAATTTTAATGAATCGCGTGTGTTGAGTGTTGGTTAAAACAGTCCCTTGGTGCCATTGATCTGTAGATCAATGCTTGGTGCACTATTTTTTTACCGTTTTGAGAGTTTTGATTATAATTTGTTGAAAGCAATCGATATTTAAGTATGTAGCCACATTTCATTCGTTACGGTGCGGTGTTACGTATAATAATTTTACTTTATTTTCAGTAACATGTCATAAAAAGGCCCTGGTCAACAGTCCCCTGACATTTTTAGTTTACTATACCACGCTTTAAAGACTGATTTTAGTATTATAAAATCATAATAAGTAATAAAATCATAGAAAATTGATTTACCTACGTCTTAAGATAAAGTTACTATAATAAGTAAAATTTATTTTATATAATTAATTAATTTAAAGAAACATTTGTTTCAAATAATATCAACACTAAAAATACAACTATTGCTTTAATGCGTGTTTTTATTTTGTATAAAATCGTCAATGCACAAAAAAAATTAAAATGGGACAATAATGTTTGGGCTTTTTTACGTTATATCTTATATATATTTATGGCCTTCATTGCATTGAAAAATATGCATGGGACTCTTTTGTATGGGCGAGTTTCCAAATAGCAGAGACACACCCAAATGCTACAATACAAAATGATTGTAATATCAGACGATAAATGAGCGCTCCCTGTAGATATGTCATTTTTTCGATAAATAAGTTGGAATCCGCGGTCGAGGATCAAATTAACAATAAATGATGTGCCGCTAATGCTTTGTGTCATTAAGAATCAATTAATCAAAACGTAGAATCCGCCAAAAATGAGTTATTCAGGCGATAAGCTTTTTAATATCATTTGGTCCTTTAGAGTTGAGTAAATTATTCCGAATACAAGTACCTATTTAGTACGACGAGAATAAGAATGAAAGTGTCGCTTTGTGCAACAGCAAATTAATACACTACAAAAGATTTTCTTTCCCGACCATTTCAAAAAGGAGGTTATCTCCTTCTTGAAATGGTCGAAGGGTCTTTTCGAAGTACAACAAACATATTAATATAATGATTTCAAAGCCTTAGTGAAACCATGAGCAATGTTAGTAGATAAAATCAGGGATCTTGACGGTTTTAAAGGTTAGTTGCAGATGGCTGCCTGACCAATCGACGAGCACAGTACTCGAGCGTGGCTAATACCGACCCGTGATAGTCATTTTCAGCTAACTTTAAAACCGTCAAGATCCCTGTTGTTACCCCTAACCATGGGGTATCATTAGGAACATTAGATTTTTACTTCTTAAAAATTTCCATAGATGGCGTTATGTATAGCAATGCAAAAATAATAAATTGTTATAAACGCTATTGTTCAACTTTTGACCAAAATATGATTTTTAAAAAATAAAGCACGTATATATAAAACGTTAAAAGCATTC
Source organism: Hypena proboscidalis (assembly GCA_905147285.1). Lineage (NCBI taxonomy): Eukaryota > Metazoa > Arthropoda > Insecta > Lepidoptera > Erebidae > Hypena > Hypena proboscidalis. Next base: position 2,984,344 of record LR990127.1, read on the forward strand.
TTCAATTATTTCAAAGTGATTTGAGAGAAAAAAGAAATCTATGTCTTTAACTCCTAAGTCGCCGTCTTGGATACGGCACAAAATGTAAAAAATTCATGCGGTTAGGTTATTTGTGGCTAATAGATGGCGCTTATTTCAATTTTATTTTAACATTGTATGAGTGTGTGAGTGTATATTGAGTTATAAACAAATTGGAGTTCGACGCTTTTGTCACTCAGCATGCTAAATTGGACATTCACTTACGATGACGCGTTTAGTTTCTGAGTCTACGATTGCCTTCCAATAGTAGTTAGATATAAAATCATCATCGAACTTTTTAAATTATATAATAAATACATGTTTTTCTAATAATGTAAGTAATCATATTATATGTATTTTATTTTTTTATAATCTAAAATAATATAGATATCAATTGTCATGTGATGTACTTCGAACAGAAACAAAACGTTTTTCTGCAATGTTTATTTACAAATAAACGGGCTGCGCGTGTTTCCTTCACTTCGGTAGAAGTTTTCGGATTGTTTGTGTGCTCTTGTGGATATTTTATGTGAGATGTTTTTCAGATCTTTTTACAATTAAATAAATAAATAATTAATATATTTATATTGACATTATGGATATCAATAGAGTAAATAACGTAACACTCAAAATGAAGAAATTAATTAATTAAAAAGAACAAACAAATGTATGAATAAAAATAATTAGGAGTTGAAAAGAATGATCGGTATCATTAAGAAAAACTATAATATAAGAAAATAATAGGATAAAGATGTGAATGAAAAACAATATTATGAATGCCAATGAGTATAAAGAAAAATGTTATTAATAACAAATTCGGAAAATAATTGCGATTTTATGAAGAAATTTTTTTATGAAAAACAAAGCGCACCCCTAGATACACTAGTGGGTATTTACATACATGTTTTTTGTACTGAGTGATATGACTAAAACCTCCCTTGTCTTCTTCCTTCAAAGCAATCTTAGTCTAGCTAAGAATTTCTATAATAAGATTGCTACAAAAATACGTTTTTGCGAACGAAGACAGTTGTAGGAACAATGCTAAGCAAACATGATTGCACGTTTTTATAAACAGATTTTAGATTTTTCGATCAAACTTTACCAGAAATAAATAAAGATTACCTACTTTCTTTAGCAACTCTTTTATTGACTTAAGACGTTTAAATTGTCTTTACATTAATGTTGAAATAGTTACTTGAAATTATTATTTGAAGTAGGTACCTATAGGCAAAATAAGTAACAACGTTAATAGATATTATATCGTCCTTGGGAACAACAGAAGATTCACTCCCTAACGAAAGTCAAGTTTATTTTATGTAAAAATTATACCTACACCTCGCCTGAGGTACCCACTTGCACCACAGATAATATAATACTAGTCTTGCACGCAAAATTGAAACTTATTACAGCGCGCGAACTGTGAATGTTCTAAGCGCGGCGATCTGTTATGGCTAGGGGTTGGAAGACCGCAGCGCTCCGCCGCGCCGCGCCGCCGCGCCGTCGCCGCGCTCCGCCGTAACCGCTTAAGCGCCAGCCCAATGCAGTACTGCTTCGCGGGAGTAGCCCCGGCTATTTATACCTAACCTATGAATTGAAACATCCTTGGCATAGGTAGGCTCCAATTTGTTAGTGGTATACCTACCAAGTTTGACAGGAACACTGAGAACCAGTTTAGCGCATAGCACGGCTACGTGCATCATTCAAGCGTGCTAACAAAAGCTCTATCATATTAAAATGAATTTATTCTTGGGTGAATGATATTGTATTGTATAACCTTAAAAATGAAACAACTAACATAAGTCTAAATAAAAATCAATTGCAATAGAAAGTAATCATTATTTAATTCCATTACATTTTAAATCGCAAAACATTAAAAAATCGTTTGATATTTTGAATGAAGCAGTGTTATAGCGCTGTAGAAGGTCAAACGTCATGGTAATGTAACATACTGACACGGACACGCACAAATGCAGATAGTTATTAATATTCTAAAACATTGACAGCTTTGGCACGCACACAGACACATTCTTACGCACACATGGACGACATGTACCTATGTTACCTTTTGCAAAAGCTAGATGGCGTTAGGGTAGCGCGGTTGAGACTACTCACAAGTACGGCCATCTATTGGCATAAAAAGTGAATTAAAGTAGCTCACAGAAATATTTTTTTTAAGGTGGCGTCAATTTTTTGTATGAGATTGGGTATCTGTACTAGTATTATATTATCTGTGCCATAACTTAGTTATGCTACTAGCTATGTAAGTTCGTGAGTTCGAATAAAAAAACGCACTACTGCTGAGAAACATTCACTTTGAATGTTTGATAATTGATACTATCAAATTAAATACATGTAAATGGAGAAAAATAGGTTGTCCAGTCTTCTTCTTCTTCTTCGATTTGGAACATAAGTTGTAATAGAGACGACTTGATTGTATATTAAGATTGACACAATTAAGTATTAACATAAGTTTTGTTATGTGTTAGTTAGTCAGACAAAGATTTTAACTGATGAGTGTCATCTTATTATACTCTAAGCATTAGCTTAGAGTATACTAAGATGATTGTATTTTTTTTTATACTACGCCCACAGCAAACGAACGTGTAGTCGACCTGATGGTAAGTGGAGTACAGCTCATGGACATCAACAATCCACAAAAGCAGATTATAGATGCGTCGCTGCAGCTGAGGACTACGGTGTTATGCCCCATGTGCCAGTAATTTCAGGGCCCAAAAATATTAATAATACATATCTCTGATGATATTACTTAAACCAATGAGTTAAGATAAGATTGCTCATGATAAAAATAGATGTTCAATCTACAGATAAGAAGACCTAAATGAATTAGGATATCTTACAACTAAATTATCTGATTCCCAGTACTGACAAAAACACTAAAAAGTGATTTTATTGATCTATTTGCCAAGGTGATAAATTTACTTAAAAAAAATTATATTATCTTATTATCTTGAAGGTAAGTCAAAAATCAACAATGCTTTATAAAAAAAACAGACTTGAGTTCTGCCTTGTTTGGAATTCTTTCTTCATATTACTTAAGCTTGCATAAGTGCCACATTTTGAGTTGAAGAATGCTCTTGCTTCTTTAAATCTGAAAGTTTAATAATTCTGCAAAGTGTGATATTATAAAAGAATATAATACCACTTTTCATGTTTAAAAAGGATGTGAAATTGTTTTAGGAAACAGCAAGTAAGGTACCTATACTAAGAAGCAGTTGAAAAAGATTTGGAATCGGCAGGATTTGAACCTGCAACCTTACTGCACACCGGGCCTACTTAAGATAGGAACAAATTGATGAATGTGACGTCACAAATGATGTATCAAACAGATAAGAAATTTAGGGTTCTGGTAAGAGGCAACTGTAGCTGGATAGCTTAAGCGGCTGCCCGGTGTGCAGTAAGGTCGCAGGTTCAAATCCTGCTGGTCCCATATCTTTTTCAACTGTTTCTTAGTATAATTGGCTAGGCATAGCTAAATGCTATAAAGATAATCAATTAGAAGCATGTAGGTATTCATTATTTTAGAAATATATGTCATGTATGGCGCCTTTAAATTTTAGCAGAGCAGAAAGAAAATTACCAAAAAGCCCACTTTTCTATTAAAAATAATAACACATTAAATCCTAAACAACACAACACTTAACTTAAGCTTAAATATAAAAATATTATGGGTCTTTGTATGGACTGAGAGTTTTTCATTTTGCTTTCTATGTAGACAATTTGTGGTGTTGATTAAATGTCATTGCTATTAAATATAGCAAATATAGCCCAAAATGTATCACTGAACGAACAATATCAATTGATTTGTCCCATTCAAACATTGAATAAGCGAGAGATGGAACAATGGTTTAGCATTTAAAACAGATTAGGAAGTTAGGTAAAATTGGGGCTAAATGATTAATTTATTCAGTGAAGCTTCACAGAATAAATAATTATATTCTGCTTTCTTTTTGGCAATATACCACTCTGAAATACTAATAGTACAGTATAAGCAAAAATTAATTTGTTAAAAAAGATTAAAATGTAGTTTGTTGGGCATTTAATTGGCAAGTTGCCTAGCTATTTCCTAAACACTGTTTTTGTCTTTCTCTCACAAAGGATTTAAGCTTTAGTAAAGCTAGTAAGCTTTTATAACTGCACTTTAGGCTTTGTATGGCAGCATTGTTCATGATAGACTGCAAAACATGTTTGTTGAGTTGATTTGGATCCTAATAGTATTTTTAAGTAAAAATACCAATTAAATAAGGGGCTGTCCATGATGTTTTTTTATCATTTTTTAACCCCTCCCTTTGTGATACATGGTGAGGTTTAAGAATCCCCTCCGCCACAGTATAAATATGTACAAACAGTACGGAAACTGCCTACAAACGTGCGAAACGTCACGCACACATAAACATGCACACCGACGAGACCCCTAAGCGGCATTCGCTACTGAGAACACCGCGACAACCGCTTAGGCGTCTCGTCGGTGTGCATGTTTATGTGTGCGTGCCGTTTCGCACGTTTGTAGGTAGTTTACGTATACTGTTTGTACATATTTATACTGTGCTTCCGCCCCCTCACCAAAAAACATGTGTTTCCTTTTGTACCTACAAAGAATATTACATTTTTTATAATATTATTTTTAAATATAGGTATAAATTATAATCTAATACTATTCTAAAATATAAAGGACCATGATAAAAATGTCTATACAGAATGGTTGCAGGTTGTTTTTGACTGGTATAAAAATAATATTAAAGGAATGGTTTAAACATGCAAAAACATATTATTATATTGTACTAATACATGAACATATTTAATCTGTTAAACCGCTTTTCGGTTAAGAAATCACACATTTGACGAAAAAGTAAAATACATGTGATATCTTTCTATACCCCCCCTTCTCCCTTGTGATATCTATGATTTTTGCCGAACCCCTCCCCCCGTTTCGAACCTCATGTGATTAATGGACAGACCCTAACTACAAAAAAATAAAAAATCTAGAGCAGTATGTTAGCTACGTAAACTGTTAGGTAACTTATGAATAGCAAAGGATTTATTTTTTAAAATTTGCAGAATTCAAAATCCATGTTTATTTGACTAAGTGGAATAAATATTGAATTGATTAGCATAAAATATACTTTTCTATTTCCTATCTTGATAGAGTAGTATAACTACTTCAGGCATAGCTGAAGTAGTTATAGCTGTAATGGAGACATCATTTTAGATTTATTTCACACAGATATAATACGAATACCTAGAATTTAATTCAAATAGAACCATTCTGATTAAATTCCCATTGAAATTTGCGACTACCTACACCAACCACGATATATTTGGCTGACATAAAAATTATATAGTATTAGATCAAGATTCTAAAAGTTCTTCAGACTCCCAGGTTCATTAACATATTAAAGAAAATTACCGTACATTTGGTACAACATACAAGGCGATCTTACGTAGTCTTGTAAATAGGGTTTAGAAAGTTGCCCCTGAAGCCGCATCAATAAATGGATCTCTACGTTTAAATGTGCCAAAGATACAGCACATACTTATAGCTAATGAAATCCAAGCGAATCATGACCAATTTAACCAATAAAACATAAGTTTTCTAATATCGATCGGTTCTTGGTGTCAGTCTGCGATAGAATGAAGCAATGTTAAACTTACAGAAAGATGTGTCGCCACACCGCTCGATGGTAACTTCTCTTAAGTCCACCTTAATGTCAATTAAATTATGCACTCAAGAACAACTGCACCACGCACAATTCAAAATTGCCGATTTTATTTTGTTTTTATTTTAACGCAAATCACAGAAACAAGTTGCGAAAACGAAAATTATTCTAAGATGGCGCCACAATGCAAATGTGTGAATGACATAAGAGATTAGTATTGCCAACAAAAAATATATTATTCTTCTGGTAGTTTTTGAAACTGCGACGGGAATAGCATAATACGTAAATTTTATTGAATATTTTCCATATAAACTAGCGTTTATTAATTTTTTAGTTCTAAGTGCTAATATTGTAAATATAATATGTCTAAATTGTGTATAAAAACAAAGATTTCATGACTTCTGTCAAAGGTATTTCAGGATTTGATCAGGAATACACAATCCTTTCTCAGGTCTGGAACTACATACAAATTTTCATTAACCCTTAATCAAACATTGGGAAATTATTTCCCACTTGACACTACTTTAATATTTTAATTTTTATTTATTTATTGGTAACTCTAATCAGTACCAATATCTTTAACAAATAATCTTACACATTTTTTTCTCTGTCTAGACGCATTTTTTTAATATTTTAATTGGCAAAATTTCGTACAAAGTAGCGTACTGTCATTGTACGTCAATGTGTCAAAGACACCGTTTGAATTTTTTTGTGAAAAAACTGGTTCTCGCGGTACTTTTGAAAGTTTTTGAAAAAAAATCTGGTATGTACATAATAGTTATTTATGGTACAAGTGAGAAAAAGTTTATATTTCTGTTGTGAGTGCCAATTTTAAATCTTGAGCTTGCGAAGTAGTCTTGAATTAAATCACGAGCGTAGCGAGTGATTCTAATAAAGACTACTTCGCAAGTGAGAGATTTAAGAGGTCACGAACTGGAAATTAAATTTTTCTTACGCGTTACATACAAAACTTTTCACCTCTTCCAGTGAGAAAATATTAAGATTTAAATAAACTCGTACTCGATTGCTTAACTTTGGATAATTCTATGTAATACGACAGTAGATAATACCGATTCAGAATGCATTTTAGTGCCTTCTGAAAGTCGCCACTTATTAAAATATATGTCGTATGCTTTCAAAAACTTCTCCCGAGATTTTTCTGGTAAAAAGCAAACTTCTGTGTACTAGCTTCTAACTTGCTTCTACTAGCAAGTTGTTTCAACTATTTTGAAGTTCCACAAAGTTCTTTATCACTTGATTCACTTTTTTTTTGTTAAAAATTGTAGTCAACAATTAAACATAAACTTGGCGCTAATAAAAACAAAACAGCCACCATGTAGGTTATAACCTATATGGTGGCTGTTTTGTTTTTATTAGCGCCTATTCATTGGAAGGATTTAGTGTTTCGAAATTTAAATCACTTTGCCTCACTAGTGAGTAATAAGCGTTATTACTCACTGAATTCTCGCAAGCAAACGATCTTTTTCGTGCTGGTGTGGTGAAAACAATATTATTATATTGATGTAAACTAGACATGTTTTCTGAATGCTTTTTACGGTTTCTGTGCTCGTAGCACTGATATTTCTTGGACTTTATTAGGTTCAAATAGGTGTGAAATAATTTCCCAATGTTTGTTCCAGTTTTGAAAAATACCAGTGTCTATATAATATAGTTTGTTTGTCAGCTGGAATAAATAAGTAGGTATCTAAAAAGGTATAGAGGTAGGTACTTGTAGCGACTAAGTCAACTCAGGCAGGAGCTTTCTGACTATTTAATTTTAGGTATATGCATAATTATGATTTGTATGGTTATTATTACTAAATGAGCCACTTAACATTTTTAGGACTTTTGTAATATTTGTGCTGATAAAACTACATAATTACCAAATTCATATTATTTACTTTTAGCTATTCAAATATGGACGCAAAAAAAATAATGACCAAAAAATTTATTAGATTTATAAAAAAAACAAGCAAAGAAGAAGTAACTAATATGTATAGAATTTGAAGTAAAAACGTATCAAAAGTTGAGATCTGTTTCGGATGATGGGAAATAATTTCCCACTTTATCATATTTTGCTAACACATACTGAATAATGGGAAATAATTTCCTACCGTCAAACCCCCATTTCCCCCTTTTTAAAAATAAAAGGAGTTTTTTTTCGAAAACCCTCTTACCCAAAAACCGTGACAAAATTTCAATTCTATTGAAAAAATAATTCCATTTGATTAAGGGTTAAGATCAATTCAGCAGTTTAGACGTAATAGTGTTAGAGACTGACAGACATAATTACTGTCTCATTTATCCCTAAACACTATTCATTAACTAAGTTTAACTGTATGAAAACAATAATTATAGGATAAGCTTTCTAAAACTATGGAGTGGGCATCTGGTGATCTGTATTCAGTATGATCAGTATCACAGGCATCTCTTTTGATGCCTGTCTCAGACACCAGCTTTTCACATACACTAGACTAAGATCGAGATGTAAAATTTAATGGTCTATTTTGTGAGAGAAAATAAATTATTATATTAGTAAGGAAGTAAGGATTTCATCCTTTCTTTTTTACTTTGCAATTTTTCTTCTTCGTCGTGTCGATAGCTGAGTCAAATTTGCCATCGTGGTGAAAGAATTAGCCAATTCGCTTTGGAGAACTCGCGAATTGCCCAGGGTGCGCCGCCGGGCGCAGGGAATTGTTGCGTACGTCACTCGGGGAGGCTCTTTTCATGCAATAATATATTTATAGAAAAAATACATCTAGAAAATAAAACCACTTCAAATATAAATTATGGAATGTAATAAATGCTTCAAAAATTACTACTTTCTATTAAACAACAATTTATATAAGTATTTAAATTTAAAACATTCTTAGCCATGCATCTCATCATCAACCTTAATTGATTTGAATTATAAAATAGATAGGAACCAGTATGTACTACTATTCACTGATTTCTATCAAATTGAGCTTTTAATTTTCGTAAATTAGGAACGTTCATTAAAACTCTATGCCTACTTAATACATGAACTTAATATTTGCTATCGGAGTAGTAGTCTCGGTGGTAAAAGTTATCATAAGTTTATTTTTTACCAGTTAAGACAGTAAACTGATATGTGCAGTTTAAGGATAAGTTTTGCAAACATATAATTAATTTATACCTCTTACTTAACTACAATCATTGAATCTTACTATCTTACAATTTATTGAATGTAAATTTTAAAACTAAATGTCATAATTATTGTGCATTTTTATACCCAACATAATAATATTTTACTTATTGGCAAATAAACAGTATTTTATATTACATAACAAAAAAAAAATTAAATCATAACTTATTCTATAACCAGAATTCGGCTTAACATCCTAAATTGGGACACCATATTTACATAACACTTTCACTTATCTATAAATTTAATTTCGTATTACGTACTGCATAATCACTTAAGGCCCAATTATCAAGCATTTACTTATCTCTACTCTCTTTGTTTATCACTATTCACAATTTCAGCTTTCAATCAATGATGCCTATAATAATAAAATTATAACCTTCCATATTGGTGGAGAGATAAGGTAGAGATTTAATTTACAACTTTATTTGCCCTTTAATCTTAAGGCACAGTTCCAGACTTGACGTGCATGTATTCATTATTACTAGAGGCAGCCCAATGGTTTCGACCATTTATAACCAATCAAGGTGACCTTTACGTCGACATTTCATCAAGGAAATATACAACATTTACCTTTACAAATTACAATTAAAACAAAGCCCACATTCTTAAATATAATTATTGCATGCTATAAAATTGCACTATCAATGAGACCAATATTAATAGATAAAGATAACAGTATAACGAATTTCAGGCAAAGTCCACACCAGTATCTAATAAGTCCCTGATAAGGACTGTTGCCCTTCGAGGCAGTATACGTAATAGATGTCCGAGGTACAATAAGTGCTTAGGTACTGAGGCCTCGAAGTAGTTCCGTCGGACACTTTCTATTATTGATTTTGCTGCTTGGCTTGGTGTCAGTGTGCCGAAGTAGCTTGGTATCCTGGAAATGTTAAAAAATTATAAGTTGGGTGGCAAAATTGAGTATGGAAATGGACTAGATAAATAATAGGCACTTCAGTTTTTGTTAGGTAACTACTAGATTTAAGGTCTTCATAAAACAAAAAAAAACTAATAAATTAAAACTTTATTATTATGTGGTACTCAGTTCTACATAACATGACTATAATTTCAAAGTTAAAATAATAAATACTTTTAATGTCAGGTAAGCATACCTTTACTATAATATTAAGAGTATAGTAGTAATTAGTTTTAAGTTTTAAAAAAGGCAATATTTTGCCCTATTTCATCCCTTATAATATTAAGAGGATAATAATCATATCACTCCCATAAGAGAAAACCAATTTAAATACTTATAAGTATAGCTAAAAATGTTAACTCACCGCAGTCTCAATTCATTCTCATTACTAACAATGAAAGGATAAATATGTGTCAGAGTGACATGCACTCCATCAATCTTATTCACCCTTAGATCTTCAGTCAATGATTCAGCAAGACCCTGAACAGCAAACTGGGCTACACTCAGGGGCATTTGGTCCTTGATGTAGCTGAGACCAGCCACTGAGGTTAACGCCACAATATGACCATGATTCTTGGCTTTCATGTCAGGTAGGAAATGATCAATGAGCTGGAAACAGAGACAACAATGTTAGTTGAAATTGTCTGAATATGCCAATATAAATATAAACAAAGTAATAGGGATATCCCTTAATTTGTTTTTCAATTGGATCAAGGAGATAAACAAAATCTTTAAGATAAGCATTATACCTTTATCTCTCTGAAGGATTAGGTACCTCTTTACTCATATTGCATTCTTTACATTTGATTTCAGAATATGTTTTTGTTGTTGCATAAGGGCAACAAGAAGATCATGAGACCTTTCAATTTTAAATAAAAACTCAAAAATATCAAAACTTACCCAGAAATATGATGTCAATGTAAGATCCAGAGTAACATGGATATCTTGAGGAGGCTGTGTCAATAAAGATTTTGGACTGGGTATGCCACAGCAGTAAAAGAGCATGCTAATAAAACCTAGATCCTTCTTTACTTGAGCAGCCAAAGCTTGGACATTCTCTCTCTTTGTGACATCACAAGTGTACATAGCTGCTGATCCACCTTTCTTCTTAATTAAATCTACAGTGTCTTCATTGGTATTACTATTCTTGTCCACACAGAGAACTATTGCTCCAAGACTAGCTAGTTGTATAGCTATCTCACGGCCTACTCCTCGACCTGCTCCAATCACCTGAAAATTATAAACATAAACTTTGAATCACCAAGATTTAAATATCAAGAATCAATTTATACCATCAAGTATATAGGAAAAAAACAGAACAATTTAATTGATAAGAATACATCATACGGCAATCAGCATCCTCTTGAATGTGAAAGGTCAATATGATAACAAATCTATTAAACAATTGCTATATTGTAGAAATTGACTAATGGTACTTACCAGAGCTGTTTCCAATCTTACAGACTTCAATGGTGGTGGTCGTATCAGTTCATAAGCAGCTTGCATCACTGCACAGATGGCGTTCATCACTACCCATCCAATATCCACCATGAGAATGCACAAAGAGTACATCCGGAGCAGCATTTTGATAGGGAATAATATGTTTAATAATATTCCCACAAAGTCATTAGATAATTTTGTTTCCTGAAATTTAAAAAGCACTATTTTAGTCAAATAACTGGAAAAATTAAATATGGTTCTCAAGTATATATATTATCACTTACCATTGAAATTTTAATTATCTCATGTAACCACAATTTTTGCAGGAAATAGACAATAGTTAGCTCAAATCTTATAAGATCAAAATTACCGGTCCTATTCAATGGCTTATAAATTTAAAATATCTATATGAAGTTTTTTTTAAACAGCTAATATTTTGTATGTTAACTTGAACTTGAAGCCACGGTGGTTCACTAAATAGTAAAGTTAGAACACTCAATTCACGAAGTTAATTACACATTGGAAATAAACAAAATTAAGCCGGGGTTTTTTTATAAATAAGGGGAGACAAATATGATAAGTTGGAATAGAATGATGATTAACGGTGCTAGATTAGTAATGCACACAATGATAAGAAATAAAACAGGGCTCGCGTGTATAGATCATGTAAAAACTATAGATAATTTTGCTTGCTTTGCTTGACAACAACCTAAGTGACGTTTGCCGGCCGGGTTGCCTTCCTGTACTGCATGGTCAATGTCAAAGTGACAGTTTGTCAAAATAAAGCACATTTGACTTTTTAAGTTAGCAATTGATGTTATGTTATGATTTTAATAATTGTTTTAACTGAGATAGGTAACTATTGATTGATTTTTTATTTATCTACATATTGTTTTAATTTTTATATTCTTAGTGGTAGTTTATCGAAATTGTAACTGGCAATATCTTATTCGTGAAGAAATATAAACTATTTTTTATAAGAGTCTAAAGTGATTTAAAATCTTAATTGTTTTTAATGAGCTTTGTTCAAAATGAATAATTTGCCAATTTTTGATATTTTTTACAAACAGTCCCAGATTTCTTACTAAACTAAAAATATTGAATATTTACAATATTTACTTACGACGTAACTAATTTTTTTACTTTGCTGAGCGGATTGACATCTGTCAAATAAACGAAGTAATAAACATTACTCTATTTTGTGACTTATTTTCAAGATAAATGTTTAGATGATTAATTTCATAAAATTCTATATCTCGTGCCATCTATATTAATATCATGGCGTTTGTTTATCAAGGAGACTCCGAGCTAGAATCCAAATCAAAAAAAGGTAAGTCCACTTGAAGCTGTTCAACTTTGGTTTCGAGATAAAATTCGATATAATCTCTTTGTTTTAGCTGCGGAGCGTATATCTGAGAATATGCATATAGTAGCGAATGAGCCTTCGCTAGCTTTGTACAGACTTCAAGAACACGTCAGGAAAGCCTTGCCTCCAATGGTCGAGAGAAGAGTAGAAGTGACGAAATTGCAACATGAACTGCAAGGGAGGTGTTACGATGTGGAATATGCCCTTAGGTAAATATTTTATATTAAAATTTATTGTATAGGAACATAAATGTACTATAAGCAAAATTGATGCATGACCTATTTGAAAAATATTTCTTTTGAAATTGTCCAAGTTCATAATGTTGACATTTATTGATAGAACAAGCAAATTTAGACTTTTGAAATGTATATACAAAAAAATGTATTAAGGTAAATCATTAATCTACTTTGTTTTAAGAACATTACAATATAGTTATTATTTCTCTTGTTTCCTATATTTTAAAATTAAAATCCAAGTTATTGATGGTGTTTAACAAAGAAGTATTTGTATGATTTGTATAGCTTTAATTCTGGTTAGAAAAAACAATGTTGTACATCCTAGAAAAAGAGTTTGTGAACACATAAGTTTTAGGTGCTAATAGAACCCTTTTGTTAATTCCAGTGCAGTGAAATCAATGGATGGTGCAGCAACCAGTTTTAAGAACATCCAGGAGATGTTGAAGCAATCAATATTTTTAAAACAACAGTTAAAATATGAGGAAGCTAGAAGAAATAAAAAAGATACTAATTCTGTTTACAAACGTCTCTCTGCTCATATTGTTCTTGACCTTCCAGATCTTTCCGAGTTCTCTATGGTTAGGGAGACCACTCATAGAATAGAGAATATGATGGCACAGGCCAGGGGCTCTTCCGCTGAGCTGCATAGGTCACATACAACATTACATTAAGAATATAAATAATATTGGAGGTGATACAAGCTGCAAATGCACAGTGTACACTTAGTTACACATTATCAAGACTTAAAAACATCACACACATTTTCAAACACAAAGTTAGTGTAAAATGTTTGATGAAAAACTTACAACTTTTATTTGGGTATTTTTTTTGTTGCTAGCTGCACTGTGTGTTAGCAGCTTCTTGCATCCTGCACTATTATCATCACATTACAAGAATAAAAGAAGAAGATTAAACATATTTATAAGGGAAACTAACATAACATATATGTCATGGCATGTAGGGGTGGTTAAATTAACAAAAAAAGGTTGAATGTGTGGTTGCTTATGTGAATGTTATTGGGAATGAATAAAATCCTTATCATAACCAAACTAATCTTATTCAATAATCTCATTGTGCGATAAATTAGGAATTATTCTAAGAAGCTTTATAAGATGCTCTCTAATATATAACCAATAATTGTAATATGTATAATGGATATTAAAGTATTAATTATTATGAAATAATTACACATTGGAGTGTCAATGGAATGTCAGTGCACTAGAAATTCATTTATCATTTGTACCCATTATGCTCTGTAGACCGGTTGGCAGTGATTTAGTCTCTGGGCGACCAATACATAAGCATCTCGGGCCGGAGACCAAGTCATTTGAAGCCGTGCTTGTCTTGGTCGCCGGAAACCGGGCAGTCGCTTGTGCGTCGTCTCTACCTGTCGTAATAAGGCTCCTATTTAAACTGGTGTAAGTGCAAAAGAGCCTTAAGGCATTTGTTTATATTCCAAAGCTAGAACTTTGTTACAGAATGGGTTCATTTGATTTTATACTCAAATGTTACACTTTTCGTTATTCTGTACAGTTAGCATTACATAATTGTGTCATTGTTCTATGTAAGTAATTTTTACAACTAAAATATTCAATTTACTTGTGTGGCCATTACTGATATTTGATGATATAATGCTGACTGTACCAATATGCTTGCTCGTGTGTCTATATGCTAAGCTAACAATGTAAATAATATGCCTAACAGTATTATAATATAATACATAACTAATTCATCACTAACTTTTATTAATACTAATACCTTACATAACTGCTTTTAGGATAGGCTAATACCCTATTACATGGGACCTAAACATAACAGGTTAAGTGTGGAAGTTATACACCTCTGCCAGACCCTTCTGGGTAATATAGGCGTGATGTTACATAGAAGTGTGGGTGTGTAACACTTGCTTTTGCTTGCTTAGGCACCTTCATTTCACCCTAATGTATGCGCTAAAGCTTTTCTTACTCGGGTTTTATACCAACATCAAAAATCTGATCAGAAAAAACTTAATCAATAAATATCATTAACCATTGTTCTACCAACAAAGCAGTCCAATGATCCACCTTATTACTATTTTAGACATTGCAAACCAATTACGTCTAAATTAGCTTGTTCCATCAACAAATGTCAACCTTATCAATTGTGACAATTTCAAAGAAAACACTTGTCAATTGGGTCATGAATCAACTTTGCCGATAGTGCATTGCAAACAATAAAATTAAATCAATATTCCTACGAAATAATAGATTGATTGTAAAGGCTAATATACTTTATTCGTCCATACGTCCTACACAAGTTTCCTTAGTAATAAAACTACATCAACTAACAGTACCTTACCTACATTACAAGTACTAAAGTGACGAAAAAAAACGAAAAATAAATAAATGTAACTTATCTTATCTTCTAATATTATGTTAGCAGATAAAAAAGGGATCTACCCTATTAAAATAAGTGCTTACACAACTAGTAGTTGTGTGAGCTAAATGAAAACTAAATTCTATTCGCAACATATCTACCTATACAAAATAACTGATTCAGATGGTGGAGGTTCTAGAAACATTTTAGGCTGTGGGGCCAATGGGACTCTAAAGTTCCCTTATATAATTTTCTTTTGTTGTAACGTCTCATGGTTTTAAATTTTGATATTAATGTGTAACGAAATGACCATTATTCATTTCGTGCGAGCATTCAAAAATGAGGCAACAAATCAAGTAATACCCATGTAAGGCTCGAGCATTAATGATTAATCCACTAGGGTTGGAACAATGGTAGGAACATTGCTGCTATGGAATATCACAGACCAAGGCAGTTCTTTCAGTGAAGTAATGTCATACTTCCTTTCAAAGGGGACCAGCGCCCTCAAATCTTCTTCCTTTGGCATGACCTTCGGTTTACTGGACATTATCTTCTTAGCCCATCTGTAACTGAAGAATCCAGTAGCTGGCTGCATACCCCTTTCCTCCGACAGAATAGAGTTGAAAACGTAATTAATGGTTGTTGCAGTAATTATGTAGGAGTACACTTGGTAATTCTCTGCCTTTAAATACTCCATTTTTTCGAATATCATCTTGAAGTTAAGTTCGTCGTATATCTGAACGTTTATCAGGACCTGCAAATTTTATTGATTGAATTTTTCGAAGGGTAAAGTGTGATAAATGTTAAGACATTTTATACTTTTGCACTATTCTTTACACGACGAAAGTTGTATGCCTCATGGTCGTCATCAGGGTCGGACTGGCCATGCACTTCAGTAAAACCTGGACCCGGCCCCCGCCAGCACTAATTCCCGGGCCCTTTATTTCTAGGATTTCATTCGGACCCTTCAAGACCAGTCTGACTCTGATCATATTTATCCTTATAGGCAAACTGACTGCGTATTTGACTGTTTTTACAATATTCTAGATCAAGATCAAGAAGTAAAATTACCTCAGAAATATCATTAACTTTGAAATCATAGAAATGTCTCGAGAACATCCGGTGGACATCAACCTCATCCATGATATGCACAACGACGGTATGTCCTTTGGGTGTATATCGCTCTATTAGCTTGTCTATGGTGTCTACATCGAACACGGTTCCGTCGACGAAGAATGCCAGCTTACAGGGGATTGTTACGTTGTTCTCGACACTGGAAAATAAAAACATTTGACCGAGCACAATTTTGAGGTAGTACTCTCGTTCAATGTTTGATTGACGGATCTTAAATCCGACGAACTAAAGACATAAGCACTACGACTACTTATTGAATCCATTTGATTGCTAACGTTATGGACAGTCAGCTAAGTATCTAAGCTTGGTCTCCTGCTACCAAAAATAGCCGAAAAATTAACGATATCAGTAAATTCTGATTTCAGGCTGAAATTAGAAGGATTCAAATGGTTGGATTAGTTGTAGGAAATGTTATGTCACTTTGGGTTGTTAGTCGCAAGAGACAGCTTTAGTTAAACACTTTAAAATTATTCTTGAATCCAAAGATTGGTCTTATAATTTGATGATACAAATATAAATGATGACTCACGTGCTAGAACAAGTTATGATGGCATGCCCCTTCTTCCTGAGCTCAGACACGATGGTATACATTGCGCGCCTGACCACGAACCTCTGCGAGCCACACACCTCATCCAGGATCATGACAGGAGGAGCAGCGATCACGGCCGATGCAAAGTGCACCCGTATTGCATCGTTGCGATTCAGCTTTTTGACCAACGTGTTGGACAAATGAACCAAGTCTGCGAGGAAATCAAGTTGTTGAAAATTACTTCATTCATGTTAGGCCCATTTTTGTGTTAGTATATTTAAAGAGTATGATTGACCAACTGTAGGCGATATGAGATCAGGATTCAATGAACTTGATAGATAGGTACCAATTAGGAAAACCATAGGATAAGTAGATGAGTCAAAATGAAAATTGTTGTTAATGGGGTTAAAATATAGGTGAAAAATATCTAAAATACCCAAAGCTTGAATAAGATTCCATGCCTCCCGCTGCACGTATTGCGTAGGCATCCCACGCAACACTCCTATCAACATCAGTGCATCTTTCACTGACAACCACGACGGAAGGCACGCGTTCTCACAGCCTATTGAAATTTGGCGACTGTACTGTAAACAAAAACCTTAGTGTAAGCAAAACGGTAAACAAAAACCGGCCAAGTGCGTGTCGGGCCACGCACAGTAGGGTTCCGTAGCTAGTCGTAACAACATATTTCGACTTAAAAGGGATTTTTTATGTTTCAAGAATTTTGAACGAAATATTCTGAGTAACAGCATCTGACATTTCGGACCCCTATTCCTCTTGAACTAATGAAGTGAACTTATCCGCTATAGTTTTCCTTTAAAGTTCATTACATGTACTACCGACACAATTTTTTTCAGATTTTGGGATCCAGTAGTTTAGCTTTTAGGGGCGACGCTCTACTCGAACAAAAATTTGCTCTTTAAAGTTAATTATCTCGCAAACGGATCTCTAAATCAAAAAACTGTCATAGCAACCCCTGAACGTTTTTAAAAGTCCTATCTAACAATACCCCACACTATGGGATAATGACACCCTTGTTTTGACAGTGATGTCCATCAACCATTCGTAATGATACGATTCCAGAAAATTATCAAATAACAAAGTTGGTTAAATTAAATCTCATATTCAATCAGTGATTATAGAGGTTCCTTTTCAAGTCGCTTACAAACCCACGAATGGTAGACGTTACAACGTCGTATATATGCTTCTGAAGCTGAAATGAAGGTAGCTCAGACTGATGATTCTTATAAAGCCTTAGTCTAGGAAACCGAAGATCTCATCTTTGCAAATGATAGTCAGTAAATATTATTAAAACGTACCATATGGGACTCCTGATTAAGCTTCCACTTGGACATAGCCAAGGCATTGCCATCAGCCGGGATCTTGAATCCTGATAGGATTTCACATAGTTCTAGTCGCCCATGGCGCTTCAATCCAGAGATAGCCAACACTTCTCCTTTCCCCAGTCCTAGGTACACATTTCGAACAAGATATTGGCCTGACTCTCTTCTTGCGACGTTTTTGATGGACAGGTATTCACCGAAAGTATTCACTTTGACGTTACCTGTATACGTTTCAACAATTAGTATGGACGGACGTAAATAAACGATTTAGTTGTGGAACGAGCTCCCTGCCGAAGGTTTTCCAAGAGACTTCAATAATAGTGCCAATTCAATTTTTAAAAACAACATACTAGAAATGTTCATAGATCCAGGTAACTGCTGCAACTTGCTATCTCAGTGTTACATAAAAGATACCTTATAATTAAAACATAAATGTATTTCGTTCTTTCTTTTTTACTAAAGATAAAAGGGCTTACAGCTAATCCAGCTTTTTTTTTGCCAACTTGTCTTTAAGCATATGAAATGAAACTTACGTCGTTGTTTAGGTCCTTTTATCTTTTCGAGTACATCATTCGTTTCTCTTTCGGTCCCAGGTCTTATGTCGTCACTGAACTTATCGCGAGTATACAGTCTCCTAGCAACGTATGTCCACACCAAATGGAAGATTCTATACTCGACCAGAAGTAACAGACAGATGAAGAAGATAGCCGTGAAAACCAGGGCAATTGCCTCCATGAGAATGCCTGGGTGATAGGTTAGGTATTCCCTCCTCGAAAAACATTCTTGTAGCACTCCGCATTTCTCTAAATTATTAAACGAACTCGTTACGTTATGGATGCCTTCATGGTAAGGATTTCTTTAGGTACACAAATATCAAGAACTGAAAAAAACACGGCTATTTCTAAGATAATTTGCAAATAGATACATACGTACCGCAACATTTATGTAGAGAGTTTGTCGCGCAAAAATCCAGCCTTTGGAAGACAGTACACTCAGTATTGTACAGGAATATATACCGGATCTTTACGAATGCATAAGCCATATTGAACTGAGGTGATAGACTCATAAAGTCTATGGCGTAGGACAAAAAGTCTCCATAAAATATCTTAGCCAGTATGGTTGTTTCGCCTGAAAAACCAAAAATTGCCATCACCCAGGTTAGTATTTTGGTATCATTAATATGCACGCTAAAGCCATGGAATTAATTACTTCTATGGCTCCGCGAGTGTAACAGACCGTAAAAAAAATACTCACCAAAGATCATGTTGAAGATAACAAAAGTCGACGTGTTGAGAGCAACTTGGGATCCAAGACTAAATATATACGCTTGAGGGACACAACCCACTCCGTATAGAATCAACATGCAGGGGAGAATCACTGAAACAATTCAAGGACACCAGAAAATAAGCAAAGCCAACAGAAACAGAAAGAACAGCAAAAGACGTAATGTTCGTGTAATCTTTATTTTAAGAACACGTAACATGTAGAAAATAACTTACGGACTTTGCAACAAAAGATAAAAAAAATATATAAAGCAGTAGGTACTTACACAATTCACTGTATTGAAAGAGGGAATGCGGCAAAGAGATATACATGACAGCAACGGCCGATGAACACATTAGCCCAGCAAGCAACCAGAAGAATATGAGGTCACATAGGTAGAGGGAGAACCAATAACGTAAGGGCGAGAAGTTCATAGCGTGGGCCTGCGAGGTTCAAAGATTTAGGAAATATAATAATTAAAACGTATACATACATACATCTACAAAATAGTTAAATAAGTAACTGCGAGTAGCAACTACAAAACCCTTGTTGAGTTTGTTGTTCTACTCGGAAACCTGGTTCTACAATATTCTTAGACTTCATTAGTCGAGAGAAATTTACTTTGTAGAATTAAAATACCTTCTGTTTTGAAAATCTGTAAACACAATTTTATAAAAGCACAAATCTGTAAAAGTAATTTCTTTTCATCCACGGAACTATCTTATCCAGCGACTCACAAACTTTTTTGACATTGGATCCCTTTTGATAAGCTAAATATTTGACGGGGCCCTATATCTGTATTTTTTTACTTATTTCTTCAAACCCCAAGGAGCGCTTATACTCGTCAACAAACATTTCAGTTACATAGCAAATAAAAATTATCTGACGAATTGATTCAATTAAAATTTTACTAATCAAAATAATATGATGTGAATTATCGACGCTTAGATCAATTTTAATCGAACTATTTAACTTCAAACTGAAATAAATCTAAGTACCATTGAAAAGAGCTAGCGAGAACTCACTCACATCATCATTTTCACATAATAAACAGAAACGAACAAAATCATACAATTTTGTTCGTTTCTGACAATATCTATCAGTCGTGCCTAGTTCAGACAATGACTAATTTTTCGGCACGACATTGAAATGAATCAATAGAAATTCACCTGTACATGTCTAATCAATCCGTGCTCCATAGATGGAAGGATAGTTATGTGACATATTGTCAGGATGAGAAGAAACTGAAAAAACAGAGGTGGCTGGGTCAACTCCTTCATCCACTGAAAAATAACAGGTAAAGGTTCATAGAAATTCAAGTCTAAGGGTTCTCACGAGTGTTGCATCAGTCGAATCTATAATTGAAGACTTCTTGGACCGAAGCCCTGGGCACATCGTATAATAGGGAGTACCTGTGGAAAAAATTTGGGTGCCCTATCGGATGACCTTATATTTTTTACCAGGCTCTGGGCCTTCCATGTCGTGGACGTGACATAGCGACATTTATTGAAGCCACAGCTTCCAATATTCATTACGGACTCATTCATTCTCACCTTACTGACTGTCCGAAATGCCCTACCACCTGCACAAGAGAGGCTCTCATGAACGCCGATGAGAGCGCCATAACAGTGGCCACTTATTGGGCCAATAAAATTTGACTCAGCCATCGACACGATGAAGAAGAAGAAGAATATTCATTAGAACCGGTTTCATTTTATTTGCGAAAAAACAATAAAACTTTCTCGTGCAAATTAGATGATCGCAATGTACAATTTGTAAGGAAACGGTTTTTTTTAAATTGAGCTTGTGCAAATGAATACTGACCATGTAAGCGGAAGTTTCAATGTTTCAATAAATGTCGCTATATCGCATCCACCCTGTATGTTGGGCACTGACGATTCTACTTATCTACAAAGATAAACATACCGGCAGGTCCAAAGTAAAGGGGTCGTCATGCACTTGAATGGTGGCGTCCAGTTGCCCAGTGTAATGACGAATCAGCGCCATGTAGACGCGAGCGATGGCTCGGGCTGCGGCGGCTTGGTCGTGGTGCAACGGACTGTATAGAGCGTTGATCTACAAAATTTAGAAGCGTCGGAATGAATGAGTTTCTTAATATAACGATACTATATTATCGCCATCATGTATTCTATACGAGGATTACGCAAACAAGGTCGACACTGCTACGTTATACGATCTATATTTTTGCAACCATTAGGGTAGGTCGTTTCTTCGCTCGATGTTAAATAATTTCTCGATTCTCACTTAAAGAGCTGCGACAGTCGTTGGAAATCAAGTCTGACAAATAAATAGTCTTGCAAAAAGGGTATCTTATCGCCATACTGTGTTGTGGAAGACTCTTGGCTATCGTCTACTTAAAACATAAATAAGACCTAAACATAACATGTGGAATGTGGGTGACATATACACCTTCTGGGCAACAACAAGGCGGCATGATGATATGTAATAAAAGCATACCACAATTAACTGGTTACTATCAATTTCAATCGTTTCGATGTCTATCCCATACGCGTACACGTACACATAGTGTTGAGGGGCGTGGATCGCGCGAGACACCAAGTATTCTATTACATTCTGAAACAGATAGGCCAAAGCCCAATATTATCAAACACAGAGGCGATCTTATTTGGACAGAGAAATAGGTACGTACAATAATATACCTAAGGCAAAAGTAGCGTGGCCGCAATCGTGCTCGTTCAGAAGAGCTCAACCACCATCAAATGTCCGATATCGATTTGATCAAATGGAATGTTAATTAAATAGTCTAATTTTTTTTCTGTCTGCACTTTTTTATTTGTTTTCAGCTTTTGCCTTACCTCAGAATGTGGAAACGCTACGTAAAAAACTTGTTTAACTTCCTTTTCAGTCGAGTTCGTTTCAGACATGACGTATCTGTAATTTTTTTTAATAAAAAATATAATTATATAAATTAAAAAACATAATAAACGCGGGACTCATCGCATCGCTTTCTGTACGCATCATTGCACTTTCCATTTTCACAGATTGAAAAGTTAATTATTATTATAACGGATAGTTGAGATATCGTGAAAACGTTCAATTGAATTGGCTCGACTATAGGTATAGCTCAAAGCCTAGATTATTATAATAAAATTAGTTTATATTTCTATGAATAAAATGCTATATTTTATTGTCTTGTACATGTACAAGACAATAAAATATAGCAGGGTCGGGCTGTCATGCCGACGCTGTTGACATGTATGTCAACAGCGTCGGCATGACAACCCGACCCTGCGTGTCAAAGCTAGTGTAAAATGAACTAACGCTTCAGCAATGGAGAGAGCTGCTGACGAATTGTCTACTCGAATCACCATAATGGTCTTTTCGCCCAAAGCCTCCATATTGAGTATCTGTGTACCAAAAATAAATAAACACTATAATCCCGGCACATTGAAGAATAAACCTTATAAAATGAAGTAATTTTTTTCATAATTTACTCGGCTACTAACTATTCCGTTCTCTGTTATGACTATCACAAATGTTTATCTCTTTATGCCATTACAGTTCATGACTCTAATAATGAAAAAGATCATGATTCAACTACAGAATATTATTCCAAAACGATGCCCCACTCCGTATTTAGGAAAGGAACTAAATCTCAAAATTGTTCTATCATTGTCAACCACTTTTTTCCTTTTTTTTTATATTTTACCTCAGAAGTATGGATGTCATGTTTTTGGTTGGACTCCATTTCCAAGAGGATCTTGGTGAGAGCCATTCCTAACAACAGACCAGACACAAAAGCCACCAGCACCTGTAACGATGACAATACTTACATTATACTAATTTAAATACCAATTTATGGATACTGATGAGTTGATTGGAACCTTATACAGAAAGATCAGATGTATAAAAATAATATTAAAACTTTTGCGGCACACTTATACATACATAAATACAAGGAGTATTATTATAATTTTATTATAATTCAATGGTGGTTACCGTCAGGAAAAAAAGCACTTTATGGTGCTTATGGAAAGTCAAAAACTTATGTACGATTGTACAAAAATGTACATTGCAGCGGTTTGTATTCCGCTTCCATACACGTGGCTCTGAAAAAAAAACAAATTTCATTAACCAGCATAAGTAATATTGTTTTGCTATGACTAAATAAACTGGGTCCTTAGTACGAGTTTTGTTAGTTCATAACAATCAAAGATATTTTTCATTCAATATTTAACTTTATAATAGTAGTTAATTTGTGAAAAAATTCTGTATTTAGTTCGGACTCTGGTAATGCTAGAGAAATGGTAAAATTGGAGGTCAAAGCTTTCTTCAAATTCCTAGCAGAAAAAAGATCAAATATTCTTTTGACAAACCTATGATCTGTTTCAATGCTGATTTAATCGTTTCGACATTCGGGGGATTCTTTTTGAATTGTGCAGCTCTTATTTGATTGACAGCCCTGAAAAACGTTTATGAAAAATATATCTCAATTTTGTATTTAGAAGCGTGGTATGTGGTATCAGTGCAGCTATGTACCATCACCAATAGGGCATGGCGGTAATGGACTTCTGACAAAACCGGTATTTTTTCGGTATTAATATTTCAAAAACCGGTTTACCGATTTTTCGGTATTTTTTCGGTAATTTACTTTAACTATTATAAATATGTAATAATAATAGCAGAAAAAAAATCTTCATGTAATATTGTTTTTAGACTGAATTAATGAATCAAAATTAAAATAAACAATCGTTTGTAAGAAAACAATCTTTTTAAAATCAACATAATTTTTACTGATAATTTTTAGTTCTTCTTAGGGATTAGGTCTTGTTAATTCGTAGCTCGTAACAGATGCATTACTTACTCAACTTCACCAAACAACTTTGAGCTTTATGTATGTGAGCGTTTTTAAAAAAATTTGACCCGTGTGCAATCGTCATGTCCAAGGATTACAAACTTCAGTAATTACATTTTTACATTTGTTAATGCAACATGTGCTATGTCAAAAGATAAAATATTAAAATAGAAGTATATTCTAATACATAAATATATTGTAAAATGTACAGAATTTAATTAATAATTTGAACAAATGTGACGAGGGACCCCCTATTTTTACGATGTCCCATGCATACCTTGCTAGCTTTGAATTGGTCTACTATAAAATGTATTCGTCAAAATGGCCGAAAAAATATTTTATTTATTTTTTTAAGTTTTGTTAACTTAACTACTAATTAACAGTTTTAATTCGACTTTAGAATAAAATTAAACAGATATTTCAATTTTAAACTTGTCCACGGATTCCCGGTATACCGGCATTCCCATTACTTAACGGTAATTTTTAACACTTTACGAAAAAAATACTAAATACAGAGCGTTTTCTTGGTCTAGCAACCCTTTTTTGAGAAATTCAAATCATTTTCGGTGCCAGTTAAAGTACCTACGGTTGTTAAAATTGTAACTTTCTGTTGCGACGTGACCTCGGACCAAAATTGTGTTCCCGTAAGTACTGAATTTTTTATATGTTAAAATGTTATTTCGAAATGAAAACTTCTTATTTTCCATTGCATGAAGTATTTTAGGAATACTTTAGACAACGAGATTTAACGAATGTAAGGTATTTTAAGTTTTAAATAGGTTTTATTGTTGATAAATGTGATTCCGTAACGTCATGTTCATAATATTTTATAGTACATTAATGCTTTCAAAATTGATGTTCCGGTTGCGTAACGGGCCATTTTTTTTTTAAACAGCTCACGTAGAAATAATGTTCCTAACGCTCTGCTTGCTGTTAGCGCGGCGGCTTACTCAAAGATACCTGCGCCCGTAAACCTGCTTGCAAGCACACATTTACTGATTGCCATTTAAAAATATAAGTAGAAATAAAGATTAAAAACATAAAAAAACAGTCTTATACTACTCTACGCGCATTTGTTCGTTCATATTAAGGTCGGTTAATGCTATGTGAAACCATGAAAAGAAAACGTAGACTGCCGCCTATCAATTTTACAATTATAAAATAAAATAGGTTATTTGTTATTTTTGAAATCTAAATAGGTTTTATTCATGAATTTAATTATTTTATTTATAATACCAAAAAACCGGTATTTGCAATTTCAATGCCGGTTTTTAGAATTGCCTTAAATAGTCCGGTATTACCGGTTTTTCGGTAATACCGAATACCGGTATCCATGCCCTAATCACCAAGCATTAAAAAAAATCTCCAACCTAAGAAAGGGAATAATCACCCCTCACCACTCTCGACAAAAAAAGTAGAGAGTACAACTACTACTTAACCATGGCGATAATGGCTGCTTTTTTTAATGGTCAACGAAGAAGTTTGTTGACGAACCAGGCCTAGATTGCGAGTGTGGTGCTACAGACTTTGACCCATGTCATGACCTGTCCCACTTGCTCGTCCACTTGCACAGAGGAAGCGCTCATGACAGCCGATGCAAGTTCTATCCGCGTGACCACGCACTGCGCTCATAGAATATGACTGTATCCATCGACACGAAAGAAGAAGAAGAATATCATATATAAAAGTAAAATATGCATTATGCTTTCACAATACAAACATGTCGCAAGATCCTTAAAACCAAGTTCATACCTGGTAACAACTTCTTCAGAATCAGCAACACTGACGCTGAGCGACGACGTCAAACCATACTTGATAGAGTTATCGGTCAGATCCTTGACGAGACTGGCAACAGGCGCCGAAGGAATAGCCGGGATCTTCAACACAAGTAAAGAACCCAGGTGTCCACGCACTGAGCCTCCTGCTTCGTGCACGCGGTCTATCAAATCGTTGGTTGTTTTGTCGTCTTCGCTTATACTGCTGCTTCGTAGAATCAAGCGAATACGATATTCTCGACCTTGAATTAAAAGTGGATATTGGTTAGAGCAGCAGAACAAAAACTATAGTATTTACCATAGAATTGTATGCTACGTAATGTTAGAATTTTATACCGCGGTCATACTAAGATCAATAAAATCTCAATGCATTTAAAATAGATAGAATCCAGAAGGTCAGCATCAGAAAATATATAACTTGCCGTATCGGAAGAACATGTAAGCAGGCGTGCCTCCAAAAACCAATATATTGCTGTCGAATACAAAGATACGATCTCCAGATTCAAGATGTATGCTAGAATGGTATAAGCTGATGATGGTCATATGCTTCCTGAATTGCTGAAAAAAATACTAAATATGTACGCAAAAAATATTAATGTTTCAGTGGCTAATGACTGCACTGTATGAAACAAAATTGATATGGTTGTATTACTTATTAGATAAAATAAAGAAACGTTGTACAAAATTCTGGACATAAAACGTAACTTTACCATTATTTTATCAATAATGACGGATCGATAAACTTGGTCGTTTTTGAAGTATGGAACAATAATGACCTGAAACAGAAGATAATACCTCCTGTGAACAAAATAAAATGATATTAAATATTGTGTTGATATTTATGGGGATGAACTTTAAAACAGCTGGGATAAATTCGTATAGTTCCTCTAAATCGGTGACAGGATAGAACCTTGTCGCAATTTAGTTTTTTGTTGGCTAAAGAGCCAATCAATTACTAGGATATCAAGAATCACTTGATTTCTTCAAGTACTTTGTTACCTTTTTCCAAAACCCATTCAGTCGGATGAAAAACAACATACCCGAGGTTCCAGCAGCTTAGCCAAAGCCCAACAGAGCTGCGCTCTATAGTAAACACCAAGGTCCCTGACTCTTGAGTGACGCAATTCGATAAGGCTGCACTCCTTCAGTAGCTGACTGATCCGGATCTGACTGTACTCCATTATGCTGTACGAATTCTTGCTCCACAGGCAAATCTGAACAAAATGTCAATGCGGATATTTAAATGAACAAGTTTGCCCAACAATAGAAAAAAACTCGATACTGTATCCTTTTCCACTAAATGGCAACTCCATAACCATCTTTAGCCATTGTGTTTTGGTTGCTATAACTTACACATAGAATTATTGTCAAGAAGCCTAATATTGTATGAATTATTAGAAAAGATGGCGCACATGGTCAGAGCTCTTGTATTATCATCATCTAATGTAAAAAATCCAAATTTATCTTTATTTATCTTTATGAGAAGAGCTGGTACTTGGATTGATTTTAAGTCAAATTTCTAAGTTGAATTAAGGTCAATCTAAGCTCCGGTGATTCAAATCATTTTAATGTAAAAAGTATTATAATTTATTTAACTACTTTGTTATGTTTTATTTTAATTTTATATATTTAATTTTATAGATTTGAATCTTTTTGGTAAAATAAAAATTAAAAAAACAAAATTCCTACTAACCTAAAAATACATGACTAAAAGCCATAGAAATATATATAGAAATGGCTTGTCCGAACACATTGCCCTTCAAATTTGACATTATGAATAGCAGGATCTGTAACGCCATCTGCATTGAACTACCATGTACATGACTTTGCATTCACGCGATGTGAACCTTGTAAGGGCGTGATGAACTTTCGTTAGCATTTTTTTTGCCGAAGGTACAATAAAATTGTGATTCTTTCAATAGTGTAAAATATTTATTACTACAAAATTAAAAATACTCCTAGTTATATTATTAAAAGAACAGTACATCACGGGAATTCTAAAAGTAGGTCATATTTTGTTTAAGGAATAAAATAAAATGTTTGTTTCGAGAAATATTTTTTTACTAGCTTCTGGTCGTAGCTCCGCCCACGTGGTATGTTTATAAATGATTTAAGTACAAACTACTAAATGTAATTTGTACTTAAATCATTTGGTGAACATTTTCTATAACCCGTGAAAGGCCAAAAGATCATTGAACTTTTGTTACAAGCTTTTATTTAGTTTTTTCAATTCATCAACTTTAACAAAATTATAGACTATTCTTGACTATTATTAAAATTAGGTACTTACTTAAAAAAATTTAGTGTTTAGCTACTTTTGTTGCTGACTGTACATATATTATCTCTAGCGTTATAACAAGTTTACGCAGTAACAGTACATTGCACAATGATATGACAATTCATAACAAATACTTTTTTAAATTACCAAAAATATTCTCTTGAACGCCCGCGGCATAGTTCAACTAAGCGCAGTTGCGCAGTTCCAAAGTCATGTCACGCGGATATTCACGATTAAGGAATATGGCGTCGGAACGAAAAATTTTAGCAAATAAAATTGATAACATAATGTAAAGAGATGGATATAATATGATATTTGTGACTTACCGGTGATATGTAATAATCTTTTTTGTTGTGTCTAATTTGGTGGTTCGTACAACTTTTCAGTGCACAATTAGGCATTTTGTCGTGTTTGACCGCTCACGGAGGCAGCCAACCACAGTCAATTTGACTACGCGCTTTTTGTAGTCAGATTGACACCAAAAAAGTTAAGGCCATTTATCGCGCGTTAGCCGTGTCCATACTTTATACGTCAATGCTAAAAGCTAAATCATTTTTGTATTTTGATGTGTTCAAGTGCCCCTTGGGGCTTGAATTGGAAAAGAAGAAAGTCTTTTTACGAAAAGAGTCTGTGATATTTTTTCAGTCCAGAATAGTAAATTGTCACTTACCGTAGAAAATAGAGTAAAGTGCTCCTGGACAGTGAGATCATCTACCAGGGTCTCAGGTCTGTGGCAGTAGCCCATCGTGTACAGTTTGTTTAAGGGTGTGAACTTAGGAGTAAGTTTGTCACCCAAAATGCGTACCTCACCATGGTCCGCTTCTGCTAAACCTTTGGATTTAACATATTCATAATAGTTCAGACATGGATTTAATAAAAAGAAAGTTAGATATATTTATAGGTTCAACTTAATCTAGAGGACTTTTGTCACACATACATCGAGCATAGAAAATAGATTCGCAGCATTTTAAAAAGGTTATTACATTCTTGGATAGAACATTTTGATGAAAAAACTTAAAGGATTTTTTTCTGTATTTCATACGTCATACCAGTAAGCAGATCGTCCAGCGTGTCAATTAGTTGTTCCTGAACTTTCTCGCTATACATGACGGTATACTCTCCGCGATAAATATCAAAGGTAACATTCTTCAGCACAGGGTGACCCATTATGTCCTGAAATAATTTAGTTTGATGGTAGAATTAAAAACAACTTACGAAGTTAAGCTTGTAGTTGGAAGCAATCGTTAGCGTCAACCGTCAACGCTCGGCGTATGTTTATATATTTTGTTGGAAAAATGTACAAATCAATGTAAATCTTTTTTGTACTTAACTGGAAGTTTTATTTATTCGCAATTATGCCCGCAAAACAAAAGCGATTTTACTCTATTACCCATTTCATAGTACAGGGTTCCGCTTTCATGACATAATAACTGAAACGGTCTCGATAAAATTATAATAGAGATAGCTGCCATGTGAACCGCATACTTGACATCGTTCCTTCTTGTTATCTGCTGATATCAAAAGAATGAGGTATACGAATCTCTATATGTTTAAGGAACGTAATACTAAACTGTACGATTATTTTTATGTATATTTTTAATCCATGTTTTTCATAGAAATGCTAAAAAACCTTGAAAACATCCCGAAAGCTGATAGCCATGACTCGCACCTCATTTTTATCACTAATCCCTATTTTTTAATAGCCATTTTAGTAATATAATAATTTTTCAACCCGCTCGATAAGTGATCAATAAAATTATCGTCTTTTTTGTAAATGTTATACACACTATTTCGATTAAAACACAATAAATTACCTAGAAATCATTTATATGGCAAAACAACGTTTGCCGGGTCAGCTAGTATTGTATAATCTAGTATGAATAAATAAAAAAACAAAAAAATAATAATAATAATAACCTTGCAAACATCTCGAAAGCTGATAGCTATGGCTAGCAGCTCGTCCACTTCTTGTACTCTGCCCAGCTCAGCACGCGTTGGTTGCTGGATTGGATGCAGCATATCTTCGTCCTAATAATCCCAATTGATATTCTTAGATTATGTAACATATTATAAAAATATATATATGCGTGTGTTTCGCTTACCTCAGCCTGATTGAAGATGACTGATCTCCATGGCACCTGTCCCCCGATGGCCCGGTGTTCTCCCAGGGTCCGCTGCAGCAGCATCAACACCACAAAATACACCACTATCAAGAGACCCCATGAAACCACCATGAAGAAAACACTTCCTTGAGGTTTATTTTTTTCTAGAGTACAACAAAATAATTGATTTAAATATGGGGTAAATTATATTCACAACTGGCATTGATTACTTAAAAAAGTGGTAAATGCTACATCTATAAAAGCCTTTCAGACCCGATTTAAACAAACTTGCTGAATTCGTGGACAATTTATGCAATATTCTAGTACCCAATTTGGACATTGAATGTATACATTTTTTATATAAGCTTGTCTCCTATTGCACACGAAGCCTAGACTAAGCGATACCATCTTATACTATACTTCAGACAACGAAACGAGATAATTTTCATGATTTACAATTATAAACCCAATTCACAGGCCATAGAGTTTAATTTCTATTGCAATTGAGATTGTTTAGGACATTTTTAACAGTTTTTATTATACGAAAATCACCTTAAGAACAAAGCAATAGAATTTATATTCGTGTGATTTGTAATAACATAAATTTATCTTGTTTCGTAGGCTTTAGTATAGAAAAGTATAGCTTGATGTTTCGCTGTATGTAGTAGCATACATGCAGTAGAATAATTATAATCAATTATAATTATAATAATTAATTATCACAAAACTTACACACAACGTCATCTAGTCCCAAACTAAGCATAGCTTGTACTATGGGTACTAGAATAACTGATACTAATACATATATACTTTTCTTTTGTAAATACATAGATACTTATTACACATAGAAACACCCAGACTAAGACAAACCCCCATGTTCATGCACACAAAGATTTATCTTAAGCAAGAATCGAACCCGCGACCTCGGCGTCGCTGGCAGGTACACTACCCACTCCGCCATTCGGTCGTCAAGAATGTTAACGTGATTCGCTAGGAGTCATTGCGGTGGTACACCAACACTGTCATGTATATTCAAAATCAAAGGTCTTGCCGGCTTTGAAGTTGGCTGCAGATGACTGTTCGGTCAATGCATGGACGGACACCGCACTCGAGTGTGATTAATCCCGTGACATTTTATTTGCGGCCAACTTCAAAACAGTCAAGATCTTTGATTTAATCTTTACCATGATGATGATAGAAGTTCTAGAATGTCACTCACGTCCAGTGGAAAGCAGAGCAAATTCATTGAAAGCGTTGATGAGGCCCAGAGGTGGCACAAGCACATGCAGTAGGAATGTTAGCGCAACATGCATGGAGTCGTACCGGTGGTGCACCATCAACTCTGCCAGGTACGTCTGCAGTAGCGTAAATAGTGTCGTCCATATGCATGCGATGTATGCTGGAAGTAAACATGTATAAGGCAATTTTCGAGTAATAACAGTTTAGTTGCAACTAAGTGTGTTAAAGATCTCGCTTATTAAGATCTCCTTAACCCAGTACATTTTTTCAGTCAGTAGGTGTTACCTATTGACTGATGTGGTAAACAGTTCTGGTTGTAGAGGAACAGGGTGTAATGTTCCTCCACCTCAAAAGAAGGATCCTCCGACCAGGCTCGGTGGTTTGGGTTCGATCCCCACACAGTACAAATCTTTGTGTGATGCACAAAGATTTGTTCTAACTCTTGGTGTGCTTTGTGTGTGTGAAATGTATGTTTGTGTGAACAGACACACGAGGTATTCCTAGTGCGAGCGTCGTTAAAAAAAAAAGAAATAAAAAGTGATTAAATAAAAAGCCAACATACTGTAGTATTTTGGGAACAGGCATAACACGCATATTGTGTACTCTAGTATTCTAGCACTATCAATTTCCTTAGAAAGAAAGTCGCTTCCATCATACTTTATTGATACAAATCTTACGTTTATCATGAAACATAGCCATGATGAGCGCCATCATAGCCATCACCGACACGTACGCAAGAAGGGTGAGCACCGCCGTGATAAGATGGATCCATCTGAATATGAGTATAATGGTGATCGCTCCGAGTATGCAGACCGGCAGCGCGGTCAGGTACGTGTAGACCAGCCAGCTGAAGTACATGGACGCGAAGCTCACATCACGCATGCGTAGAGCTCTCTGAAAAATATAGAATCGTCGCATCAGAAGTTAAGCATTTTAAAACTGCTGATAGCAGAGATATGATATAGAAGGTAGATACGGCATTAAAATAATCAGTTCGCGTGGGCAGGCTAAACTAAGTCTTTAGTACTTAATGTGGCTTAGTCGACGTGGAATGACAAAAGCGCAACACATGTTTGTACTATGCAGTTAAATCTCGTTTTAAAGGAATGTGAATCTTAACTTCGCGGTTAGAGTTGCATAAGAATTTTATATGCATACACATTTACATTTAAAAGTACTATTTGATAGTTTATTAAATAAATGATATTAGACTTGACTCGAATTGACATTGGGTTCAGCCATTTTGATAAGCTAGCGAATTACTAGCATGGGGTATCATTAGGAACATTAGATTTTTACTTCTTAAAATTTTCCATAGATGGCGTTATGTGTAGCAATTCAAAAATAATAAATTGTTATAAACGCTATTATTCAAATTTTGACCAAAATATGGTTTTTAAAAAATAAAGCACGTATAATATAAAACGTTAAAAGCATTCTTCAATTAATTCAAAGTGATTTGAGAGAAAAAATAAATCTATGTCTTTAACTCCTCAGTCGCCGTCTTGGATACGGCACAAAATGTAAAATTTCATGCGGTTAGGTTATTTGTGGCTAATAGATGGCGCTTATTTCAATTTTATTTTAACATTGTATGAGTGTGTGAGTGTATATTGAGTTATAAACAAATTAGAGTTCGACGCTTTTGTCACTCAACATCTTATTGGACATTCACTTACGATGACGCGTTTAGTTTCTGAGTCTACGATTGCCTTCCAATAGTAGTTAGATATAAAATCATCATCGTACTTTTTAAATCATATAGATATTAAATACATGTTTTTCTAATAATGTAAGTAATCAAATGTATTTTATCTCAATGTTTATTTACAAATAAACGGGCGCGTGTTTCCTTCACTTCGGTAGAAGTTTTCGGATTGTTTGTGTGCTCTTGTGGATATTATAAGTGAGATGTTTTTCTGATCTTTTTACAATTAAATAAATAAATAATTAATATATTTATATTGACATTATGGATATCAATAAAGTAAATAACGTAACACTCAAAATGAAGAAATTCATAAAAAAAAGAACAAACAAATGTATGAATAAAAATAATTAGGAGTTGAAAAGAATGATCGGTATCATTAAGAAAAACTATAGGTAATAGAAAATAATAGGATAAAAGATGTGAATGAAAAACAATATTATTAATGCCAATGAGTATGAAGAAAAATGTTATTAATAACAAATTCGGAAAATAATTGCGATTTTATGAAGATTTTTTTTTATGAAAAACAAAGCGCACCCCTAGATACACTAGTGAGTGGGTACATAGGTACATGTTTTTTGTACTGAGTGATATGACTAAAACCTCCCTTGTCTTCTTCCTTCAAAGCAATCTTAGTCTAGCTAAAAATTTCGATAATAAGATTGCTACAAAAATACGTTTTTGCGAACGAAGACAGTTGTAGGAACAATGCTAAGCAAACATGATTGCACGTTTTTGTATAAATTTTTCGATGATTTTAGATTTTTCGATCAAACTTTACCAGAAATAAATAAAGATTTTCTTTTGCAACTATGTTTTTGACTTTAGACGTTTAAATTGTGTTTGCATTAATGTTGAAATTATTATTTGATGTAGGTACCTATAGGCAAAATAAGTAACAAAGTTAAGTAGGTATCATATCGTCCTTGGGAACAACAGAAGATTCACTCCCAAACGTAAGTCAAGTAAATGTAAAAATTATACCTACACCTCGCATGAGGTACCCACGTGCACGCAAAATTGAAACTTTAACAGCGCGCGAACTGTGAATGTTCTATAGTCGCTTCTATAGTTCCAGATAAGTAAAGAATAAAAATCATTGATCCGACTTCTACCAAAAAGTCAATAAAATTACGATAGCGATCGGCGGTCATTAAAAACTGTCGCTAACTGCATCGATCGAGTTTCATAATACCGGTTAATCAAACACCTCTTATCGCAAGGTATTAAGTAAGAAATATGTAAATTAGGGGCATAATTTGTGGTATTTTTTCATGTTCAAAAATATAATATTAAAACAATGAAATATGTAATTGCTATTGTTTACGTAATTCAAAAAAAATTAATTTATAAATTATATAAATTGTATAAGTTTTCAACTTATGTATCAATCAAAGAACATGCCATCATTACATTTATTTATTTAGCTGTAACTAATTTTCATAGAAGTATACAATTAATTATAAAATCACCGAATTTTTAATTTCTTAACAAAAAATAAGATTTTTTGGGTTATGCCCGCATACGCGCTGAGTGTGACGTCAGAGTGAGTCAGGGGTGCTCAATCCAATAGAGCTCGTATGATGGGCGGACAGTAAAAGTCACGTTGCTCGACACAATACTACATTAATTTAAATTAAATGATTTTAAAACATTATTTAATGATGCCTTCAATCAGGTAACGCCTGAAAAATGGCACAATAGGCATGGTGACTGATCTATAGATAGTAAAATATAGGATACCTTATCAAACTATAGGTAAACATAAACCAATTGAAATATTTTTTTGTTACATACTATAAATCTAACTTATTTTATGATCATTCAAAGTTTCATGGACGAGTTCATTTTTAAAATACGAAATTATTCGTTTTTTTTTTTATCATTAAATTACATACACAATTTATAGCAATATTTGTAATAAAACCATTTTTATAAACGCAATATTTCGTATAGCTATCAAACAAAATTCATAACTTCACATACAAAATACTCAAGCGTGACGTCACGCTTGAGTAGCCTTTTGTTTGGAGCGTTTGGGCGAGTCTATTATTAATGTGAATTTGAAATTGTATTATCTCAGGAAGTTTATGTTAGGTCAAAGTAATTCTTGTAATTATGTTTCTTATATCAAGAGGTGTTTCAATTACATACAAAAATAAAAATTAGTCATCATGCCTATTGTGTCGAGCACGTCAAAAAAGAAGCAGCCGTGATTAGAGGTCTTGACCATCAAATAGACAAAACAGCCAATCGCTTTATTATAAATGTAACAGACACTTCAGAAAGTTAAAGTTCCTCGAGTGGCACAGACATAGATTCTGAATTCTCTATTTAAAAAAAAATCTATTTATAACTATGTGCTTGTACCTATGTGTTTGTACTCGTTTGAAATAAATGAGTTGAATTTGATTTAAAAGTTTTATTGAGTACTAACATTCCGAAATAAATACGACTAAATAAAAAAGGTTCAAGGTTTTGAACAAAAGGTTTGTGACTCACGCCAAGTGAGCGCAACAAGGACACCCTTTACCACGATACCTTTGTTTTGCTCGTTTTAGCGACACTTCCCTTATATTTTTTAGTTTAGTCTAAATCAAAATCAATTGCAATAGAAAGTAATCATTATTTTATTACATTAGATACATTTCATTTAAAACTTTAAAATATCGTTTGATATTTTGAATGCAGCAGTGTTATAGCGTTGTAGAAGGTCAACCGTAATGGTAATGTACATACTGACACGCACACATGCAGATAATAATATATTGACCGCTTTGGCACGCACACAGACACATTCTTACGCACACAAGGATGTCATGTACCTATGTTACCTTTTGCAAAAGCTAGATGGCGTTGAGGTAGCGCGGTTGAGACTACTCACAAGTACGGCCATCTATTGGCATAAAAAATGAATTAAAATAGCCCCCAGAATAATATTTTTTAGGGTGGCGTCAATTTTTTGTATGAGATTGGGTATCTGTACTAGTATTATATTATCTGTGTTACTAGTAAGCCTCAATTTTTTTAAATGTATCTTTAAGATACTTGTAGAAGGTGTATGCTTTAACCTAACAAGTTATTGAAATATACCTTGAAATTATTCTCTGTTTCCCACCCAACAAGCGCTTCAGTCTCCAACACAGCAGGCAGAAAAGCTAGGGTATAACAAAGGAGGATGAACGAGATGGACTTCCTCACGAGACTCTCTTGCATCAAAGACGATACTGGCATCGTAACCAGGTGCAGCTGTTGACAAGGATAAGTACGTGAAATGATAAGTTATGTATGTACAAAGATAAAATAGGATACTTACAAATTAGTCATAAGCTCTACGAACAACACAATCATATCTCATTATGCAGGGGTTTTTAATTTGTGTTATTCTTGCCGTAGAAAGTGGAGTGTCTCACGCATAGAAATCTTAATAATAAGGCAATAGAAATGTCAAAGACGCGTGACCTTGTCGCCGCGCATGTGTCTAGTCAAACACAAATGCGAGTTGAGGAATTGTCGTCTTAATGTCATCGCAAAAAGAATAATTTTGTTTGCAGGAATACAAAAAGTGGTATTTGAAAAACGGCGACATGCGTCCCAGTGTTAAAAGATAGTCGATAGCATTTCTATTGACTAGTTATTAAGATTTCTATGGTCTCACGCCACTTACACAGTACGCTAGTATTGTTAATCCCTCGGTATACCTGAGAGCGTCGATGCGGCTAGTTTCGTTATTGTAGAACAGATGGCCGCCCGTTACAACGTGAAATGCCAAAGCTGTAAGAGCGCGAAAAAAATCCCCTCGTTACTTAGTAACAATACCACGAACTTAATGTTAATTCAAAAGAGCATTGTTATTTGCGTAAGTATTGTGTTATTCTCACAAATGGTTAGGATAATAGAAATTGTTAGTAACAATTCCGTTCCATGCTGTTCTACATCGGTATGGGACTTTGTATGAAACTGACTGGTCAAATACAACTGTCCGTTTCATCAGATCATTCCTTTTCTTAAAATAAAACAAAATTTAAACTTATATTTATTTAATAAGTGCATTATTATTACACATACTTTAATATTTATAATTCATTCGTGGTTTTTAAATGTTTTCGCCCAAACTACACCAAGAGATACAATAATTTGATAAGATATAACTATTGTTGTGGTGACAATTTGATAGCACATTGTTCCACCTCAGTACCATATGATTTATAAGCAAACTCTTCAACAACCTCTTGAACACGATTTCTAAATGTCAAGAGCTGGTGCTGTGGTATTCTTCGCACATGGGGCAGTAAACTTTTGAAGAACTGCACATGTTCGTCTTCTTCGTCACACGATTGCCGATGCTCTCTTGATTTGTTTTGTGGTTCGAAATAGCGTGGTTCTCTGTCTATTGTTGGCAATTTAGATCTTTTTGGTGACGGTGATCTAATGGGATCATTATCGAATGTGGCGTGTAAGCTTTGGTTTTCTGATGATTCTGAAGACTCCTCTATTTCCACGCCAACAATTACAGGCGACGTTGATCTTCCTGGATGTGGACGAGGCCTCACAATATTTTTAAGAAAGTGCAACGATTTGAAATAAGGCCATTTTGTAGTGAAACTTTCATTAGGATCTTCGTCTGCTTGGGAGAGCTTACCGAGCTCTACAGCATATTGATCTCGTAGATATCGCCATTTCTTACGTAATTTGTTTTCTGGAATATAAATAATCCTTTAATGTGTTAGATGCTACCCTTACGTTGCAGTTAACAGTTACAAAAGTATATAAATTGTGTCTTGTTTGTTTTAGTTTGTTTAAACTGGGTAAACGGGTGGAAACCGGATCTAATCCTACCCCATTTTATGCTACCGTAAAGCGGTGTGATCGGCCTTAAAAAAAACAGTTAATTGCTAGGGCGCTGCCCTCGTGGCAGCATATAAATATAAAAATGATTTTAAAATTCAAAGGAAAGATTCTTAGACGTAGGGCGTTAAATAATAGTAGTATCTATCTAGCAATAGATAAGTAACTATCAAATATAATTTGTTACCAAATTGCATTATAATTAGGTTAATAACACTAGACTCACCATCTTCGTTCATTTGACTGCTGATCTCCAACCAGCATTTTCTAATAACACTTCTGTTGCTATAATACTTGTGTTGTTTGTCCCACAGCGCCGGCCTCTCGTACACAAGAGATATTAACTCTGCTACATCCATACTTTCAATATTTTTCCGCACAATTATAAGTTTGTACAGGTAGTAGGAGCAGTTGCAACCGGTTTGAGCGAGACTGTCGCGTCGATGAGAATCGGCATGCGCGGGAATGTGATTGCCTGCGTCATACCCGACCCCCGCGCGTAGCCCCGCTTATAC
This sequence comes from Hypena proboscidalis, assembly GCA_905147285.1. Lineage (NCBI taxonomy): Eukaryota > Metazoa > Arthropoda > Insecta > Lepidoptera > Erebidae > Hypena > Hypena proboscidalis. The sequence goes on from LR990127.1 coordinate 3,023,093, forward strand.
CATCCATCTCCCTCTAATGATAGAGATAGCAGACAGGTGCTTGACGCCTCGCGCCTCGGTTCGATAGCGAGTCGGGTCCCAAGTGTTCACGTGCAGCCGGTACAGTCAGATAAGCCATGTTTATTTTTGTAGAATGTTTGATTGTAACTATTAATAGATTATCAAAATTATCAGCAGTTGTGTGGCTAAAACTAGTCAAATTAAGTTTTATAGAAAAATGACGAAAACAATTATAACGTGTGTATAATTGTGACGTCATTCTTTTTAATGTTGCGACATTTAAAAAAAATGACGACACCGTGTAATCATCAACTTATAGAATGGCTACATTAATTTCATGCAACTATTAATGTGATTTGATATAAGGTTGCACTTAATATGTTTTTAAACTTTCGCGATTTGAGAACATTTTTCAAAAATTAGACAACAGGTCTAAATCGCGTAGTTATTATAAAGGTAAATAACGTCGAGCATAGGTATTTATTTACCTTTATAATAATTATGCGATTTAGACCCGTTGCTTAAATTTTGAAAAAAGGTTGCACTTGTCATGGTCGCAAGCCGACCGTGCATGCAACTAGTTTCGTAAAGTGAATTAGGCTTTTCTCAGATTAATAAGTTATGTAGACCGGTCACATAAAGCTATTTATTTCGAGTATATAATGGTCTAGCATTGTATATGCTTCCCGTGCAATGCAAGACCGTTGTTATTGGAAATGTTAAGCCGTGCCGTACGTGATAAGAATAATATCAGCTGATAGCATTAAGTCAATAATTTCTCCACCTTACTTATCGCCGAAATAGCTCAGTTGGGAGAGCGTTAGACTGAAGATCTAAAGGTCCCCGGTTCAATCCCGGGTTTCGGCAATTACATCTTTTTTAGTTTATTTGGTCAGTTTAACACTTAACGGTGTTAAGTGTTAAACTGACCAAATAACTGACCTTTGTGTGTTCACGGCGACGAGTTAGTAGAGCGTTATCTCACTCACACAATTTTTTAACTGCAAATTGGTCAGTGATAAACGCTAAGGCGGTGTACACAGTACGAGTACTTTTTAGTCTACTCATACTTCCCGTGCTGTGCAGATGTGCTCTTACTTGTGACTGTATGCTCAACTTGTGAACCGGCTGTGCTTTCTTGACGACTTGGCGGCTTGTGAAAAGGACTATTCATTATGAACTGAAATAGTGCGATAATGGTAGATATTATAATATAATAAAGAAAATTTAATCATTAACTCTCTATTTTATTTCTTTCCTTCATATCCATCAGATATACAAAAAAGTAGGTCTGTACCTACTCATAAAAAAAATTGTATCAAATAAATGTCTCTATATTTATACGACAGAAGAAGCAGGGGGAATAAACTAAGCGAATTTTTAAGAAGCGCAGTGTGAACGCACATTTACATTTCTAAGGTATTGTTAACGCCCACTGATCCTAAAAAGTATTTTTTTGTCTTTGTCATTTGTATGATAATGTGCGATAGAGAAGGCGCTATACTAACTCGTCTCCGTGAATACACTATAATTAACAATACCGCTGAAGGAAAAATCTTTATTTCAAGGAAACAGGACAAAAACAATACAGACATAACCGAGATACATTTTACCTCATAATTAGTTTCAGACTGCGTGACAAACTCCACAATGGCCTGACTGATAGCCACCTGCACGGCAAGGAACCCAGTGCTAAGGTGGGGGTTGGCAAACTTAACGCCGCCGTCAGAGCCGGTCACGTACCGAGCCCGGTCGGTGCTGCGGATGAAGAAGCTCCATCTGTTGTTATTCTGGGGGAGATTATGAGTTATTGAGTTAATTGTTTTATGCGTAGTTATATATTTATTTTATTTATAAAAACATTACAAAGATACATTAAAAAAACTACAGCGAATAACATAAATCCGAGGGATTTTTCCGCACATCCGATTCATAACAAGACGAACATACACAAACAATTAATAACAATACCTACTCTTTAAGAACATAGCTGGAACATTACGATCAGTCACCCATTGAATGCAGGCTTAAAAATAGCTAAAACTTAAGTAAAATGAAGTACTTAAGTAGTTGCAGTTGATCAGTGCCGGATTAAGCCAGCGCGGGGCCTCTAGCAAAATCTGTCATGGGGCCTTTGGTTTGCTTTAGGTTTTTTAATCTTATGGTATTAAAATCTTATTTTTTTTTGATATAATACCGACTTTCTTTTTATAAATCTTCTCTTTAAAATCTAAAAGTTAGAGAGCGCCATAGGCACCGACTTTTTTTATAAATATTCTATTTTAAACTTAATAGCCAGAGCGCCGACTCAGTCGGACAGGCGATGAATCGTGGGGCCCTCCAATAATTGCAAATTATTTTCGAGGCCCGTAGCATTTGCTATTCTTGCTATATGGCTAATCCGGCACTGCAGTACCTAGATAGTGAAATTAATATTATAGCAGTATGTTGTTAACATACTGCTATGAGCCAAGAAAATTGAAAATAATATATAAATAAATATCTTACAACTTACACACAACGCCATCCAGTCACAAACTAAGCAGAGCTTGTATTATGGGTACTAGAATAACTGATACCAATACATATATACTTTTCTTTTATAAATATGTACATACTTATTATACATAGGAGCCACCAGACTAAGACAAACCCCCATGTTCATGCACACAAAGATTTGTCTTAAGCATCGAACCCGCGACCTCGGCGTCGCAGGCAGGTACACTACCCACTCCGCCATCCAGTCGTCGTAAAATGCGTCTCCACTTCGAAAATGTCACCAAAATTTGTACTGTTAGGACTCTTCGTGATGAGATTACCCAGAAATCTTAACAGACGCGGCATGATTCGTTAGTCGATCGCATAGAAATCTTAATAACTAGTCAATAGAAATGCTATCGACTATCTTTTAACACTGGGACGCATGTCGCCGTTTTTCAAATACCACTTACACATACATTTTGTATTCCTGCAAACAAAATTATTCTTTTTGCGATGACATTAGGACGACAATTCCTCAACTCGCACTTGTGTTCGACTAGACACATGCGCTTGTATTCTTGCAAACAAAATTATTCTTTTTGCGATGACATTAAGACGACAATTCCTCAACTCGCACTTGTGTTTGACTAGACACATGCGAGGCGACAAGGCCACGCGTCTTTGACATTTCTATTGCCTTATTATTAAGATTTCTATGGTCGATCGCCATATTTCCTATCTAAGTATACTTTGTTAGTTAGAGCTACCATTGTTAAAAACCTATACCTAGTGATATTAAGGTATAGCGATCATGTAACATTTAATTTCATAAAGACTTCAGTAGTAGATCAATGTACTTCGATTCACACTGTATCACACAAAATACAGTTAAAAATAAGTACAAAAATCCTTATCATCCTTATCAATAGAAGTGCACAAAGGTGAGCTCAGATGATAATATAAATAATCATTATAATATATATTTATATATATTTTTTTTTGCTGAATTGCGATTATCGAAGCTATTTCATCAGCCGAAATAGCTCAGTTGGGAGAGCGTTAGACTGAAGATCTAAAGGTCCCCGGTTCAATCCCGGGTTTCGGCAAACTATTTTTTTTAACTAGTGAATTAAATTAAAAAGGTAGACGCAATCGATTTTTTTTACACCTAGCTAGCTTATAAATCATATTCTTAATTATTGAAAAGTATTTTTACAAGTTTATTGTCATACATTTGCAATTTTCTTATGCCATGTAAAAAAATCTGAAATTGATTTCCCGTGCGTGGTAATTCCGGCACTGAAAAGTTTTAAATATTTACTGTCGTACCTTTTCATATATTTGATCAATAGAATAATAGAATCTATAAATCGAAAGGGCATTAATCAAGGTTAACTAAATTAAAATCTAAATAATTATAGGTTTTGAGCTGCAAATACCTTAATATACCAGTATTTAAAAAAAAATGGTTTGTGCGGGTATTCATGCAAAGCAGCGATGTGTGCAATATTCATCAAAATGGATTCAGTAGTTTTTGGTGAAAGAGACACACATCGCCACATAGCTACGCATTAATAATATAAGTAGCATAGGATATTGTATACCTGAGGCTCCCATATAATCCACACGATGGGGTTCTTCACGAAACTGCCCTGTGACATTGTGTAGAGTTTGTCATTCAGCTTACTTTCGCTCGCCGCGCTCATAAAACCTGCAACCGACCACAGAGCTGCTTATATCTGCTGGCTGTTGCCCAGTTGGTAAAGAAAATTTCTGCACAACAGATGTCCTTAATCCAAGGACATCTATCATGTCGGTAACTTACGAAAAAACACTTTATCTATAGTCGGTATTGATGGAATAAACTGTAAATATCTTTACTAACCCGAAAATTATTTTATGCATAAAAATTGTGATCTGCCGAAACCCGGGATTGAACCGGGGAACTTTAGATCTTCAGTCTAACGCTCTCCCAACTGAGCTATTTCGGCGATATACTACTTTGTAAAATGTTATTGTACAATGAGGTGTACATAAGAACTATTATAAATTTGTTTTGATAAGACAAAAACTCACTGCTATTCAAAATATACGCCGCCTTTTCCATAATAGCGGTGTAAGGGTATTCATCAGGTGCGTATCCTAGGATAGTTTTAGGGTTTAAGGTTTCCAGGATGTCTTTGTCGGAGAGAGGCGCCTCTGGTTCCGCTTCTATGGTAGTTAAGAAGACGGGCTTGGCTATGAAGATAGCGATAAGGAAAAGGATGGCGGCAATAAAGGATTCTATCGCCAGGAGTTGCCATCGTCGTCTGAAATTTCATTGGTTACATTATTACCATGATGTTACTAAACATTTTTATAAAGCAATATGCTCGACTGCGCCAAAAGTAAAAAGTATTAAACAAGATTTATGTTACTAATAATAATAGCAGCCAGAGGTATGTATCTAATACATGTCCTACTGCTCGGCTCAGGACTTTTCTCATGGTGAGAAGGATAAGCCCATAGTCCAACACGCGGGTCAAGTGCCTATTGGTAGACTTCACACGCCCTCGAGCACTTTTTAGACTCTCAGGTATGCAGGACACCTGCTGTATACCTGAGAGTGTCTAAAATGATTGTGTGATGTTTACAATGTTTTCCTTATTCCAGCTGTGGGAACACACAGCTATTATTTATATAATAAATACACACATATCTTCGAGAACCTACAACTTAACGATTTATTGACAAAGGTGAGTACTATCAAAAAAATCTAAGGGTTTTCATCCATAGTTCGATTGATTCGTGTTGTAAGGAAGGTCTATAATCTGTTAAGAACGCCAGAAGCTGGTTTACATACTGTCTTTGAAGATATGCCTTCCATATTAAAATGCTGGTGTGAGTTTGCATTTTATTCCGGAACGATCCAAATTTATGTTTGGGAGCATGTTTACGGGATAAAGGTTTAGAAAAACCTTGAAAAGATCGACTTTGCCGTGAATCGCCCAACGCCATAATAATATCTTGGTTTTATCTCTTCATATAATATATTATATTTATATTTTGTCTTAATATTTTTTTATCTCACGTCATATATCTTTGACACATTGAAACCAAACATAAAAAAAATGTGACATGCACTGTCATAAATGTAAGTGTATAAAATGTAAAGTGAATAAAAGAGGTATCATTCACTGATTCTTTTTATGGTTCCGTAGTGCCTGCCAGAAACCCTTATAGTTTTGCCATGTCCGTCTGTCCTCGGTATTGCGTTGAAAATATATGTGCTGGAAAGCTGAATTTGCATGAAATTATGTAAGCTAACTATGTTAAATAAAATGTCTGACATTTTTTTTTCGGATACGTGATTTATGATTTAGGACCTATGTCTCTGTAGTCTAGTGTGTGGTATCGTTAGAACAATCTTTTAAATACAGTGGAGGAAATAATACTGATTTTTTTTCATTTAGCAATTCGTTTGCGTAATAATTAATTTTGTTCGAGTATTTTTAAAGGAAAACTATAGCGACGAAGTTAACTTTCTTAGTAAAATTTCTTGCTTGAACATGGTCAATGCCGGATGTCTACACGGATCTAGAAATGTTTAAGATTCGCATTCTTATATCCATATTAACAATCCATTAGCAATTGCGATGCTTCCACATCTTGGCAACGGGGAAGAACTATAAAATCATAGCTAAAATAAATATTCGCAGTAAACAATGCCTCCTACCTAGGTATGTATAGAATGTTATATCTAAATATAGCAGCTCTTACCACAAAAGTGCTAATATTATGTCGCAATGACCAATTTACTTAGACACTTCTAATTAGCAAAAGCCTTCCGCGAATGAGTTCATCATGACTGGTATATCATTTCGTTTTTAAAAACCGTTCGATTTGTTTATTTACTAAATTATCGCAATTATTTATAGTACGCACGCTTGGGGCTGAAGAATGATATAAAATGGGTGTAGATAATTTTAGAGTACCTAGTATTGTCTTGCATAGGTTGTAGCAAGTTCAACAAAATGACGCGTCTCAATATTGTTTGTGTGTGTGCTCTAATTGTGATTAGCGTGTTAAATGCTGATGCAGGTAATATCTATTAATTAAATATAGTTATTAGAGAGCAAAGTTTGTAGTTTTGCTAATTTTGAGGCCCGAATAAGCGAAAGATTCTATGAGAAGGTGTAGGTTAGAATCTTATGCGTAGTGAGGAATTCAAAAGCACGAGATGCAAATAACTTTGATCTCGTAATATGTTAAAGCAAATTTTAGCTTTGCTATGCCTTTTTGTATTTTGTATAATATTAAAGTTGAAAAATTAAGAAGCCAGCAGAACTCGAGTGACTTAGTGACTTATCACTCATCGCATAGGTGGCGCTAAAACCAAGTAAGGTTCGTCTATCTAAGGTATATATATATATATATACCTACGACGCTGGCACAATAGAGTTGAGAAATTTCGAGTCCAGCAGCATACGAATCCATAGCTGAATTGGCAAAGCACTTGGGGCGTATACCCAGGGGGTGCAGGTTCGAGTCCTGCTGGATTCTTAATTTTTCAACTTTAATATTATACAAAACTTTGATCTCGTGTAGCACATACAACTTTTCACCTCAGCAGCTCGATTTAGTGCTCATAGTATAAGATATGCTTAATTTGGGAGTATATAACGTGGAGACAAAAAAAAAATAAAAAACTTAATTTTGCTACGTGTTTTGCTCTCGCTCGAAGTAAAGTTGAGTTTTGCGCACTGGAATGACTCGAAGTAAAATCGAGTTTTGCTCACTGTTTTCATTTAACAAAGAATTTGAGAGCTGCTATATCATTTACACCTTGTAAATGATATTTGTAACGGTTTAATTATATCAGCATTGCCATTTAACTTTTTACTGGTTGAGTTTGCAAAAGATTTCGTCACATATATTATGCTATTTGAATTTTTTTTCCTAAACTAATCTCTGGATGAGTTTCTGCCTAGGGTTTGAGAAGTATTTTTATTTTAAGCTAAGTAGGTAGCTAAGGGAATTGTTTAGCAAACTGTTTTTATTGGTAAGTATGAGGAAATTAATATCTTAATTCCAGGTCGTGTAGTCCGGTCACCTTTACCTAAGCCTTACGGAGGCGGTTACGGTGGTGGTGGTGGCTACGGCGGTGGCGGTGGCTACGGCGGTGGCGGTGGCGGTGGCTACGGCGGTGGCAGAGGCTTTGGCGGTGGACACGGTTACGGGGGTAGACCCAGTTATGGCGGTGGTTACGGAGGTTATGATCATCACCATCATAATGGCTTTGGTGGACATGGCGGCATCCCCCCTGGTGGGTTGAGCATATCGAAGTCTATCAGCATAAGTTCTGGGGGTCGAGGTGGTGCTGCGCAATCAAACGCTGAATCCAGCGCTTTTGGCAAATAAATTCAATTTTAAGGTGTGGAATTCATCAGTGTGTTATCATTATGTCGCTGTAGTCAATTAAATAAACGCTTGTTTAATATTGTTAAGTTGTTATTTATTTATTATTATACAATTATCGTTTTATTGCTAAAAGTGTAAAACCAAACGCAAAAAATGTAAAAACATTACAAATTAAATACAATATGGATTAATATTTATTAATTAATAGTAATGCGTATAAATTCAATTGTTTCAAAAACATTTCGTATTATAATTAATTATAATATAAATAACAAATATTATTAAAATGACACATTTTAAATAAACCATGGTGCTGCCGATAGATAATGTTGTGTTTTATTGGTATTATACCCATCAGCTACTTATTTTTTATTATTTGCCGTATTCAACTTCAAGGAACCGATGCGGACCATAGGTTCTGTTATCAAAGTTATAGTAATTTTAATTGTTCTTTTACAACAGAATATTGACTTGATAAGAAAATCATGATATAAGCTACTTTTAGAATTGTTTCTGAGATTAATAGCAGGATTTTTAAAAACTCGCTTGACCCTTATCAAAGTGTTTTTCATAAATTCCTTAACCTCAGGATCACGGGATTACCCGTACAGACAATAAGGTATTAGATTAAGAAATTCGCACATTTTTCACGGTTGCTTGGACGCAAAAACATCGCTTTTTTTGTTCTTTAAGTCATTTATGTAATTAAGTCTTGTAATTTGTTATTTTGCTTTGTTAATTTGTTATTGCTTACCGTTTTTTAACCGACTTAAAAAAAAAGGAGGAGGTTCTCAATTTGAATGTAACGGTTGTTTTTTTTCGAGGTATGATACATGAATCTAGAATGAGGTATAGAACTTTAAGTTGGCATTACTGTTCAAGATGGCGACCGATTTAACAGCTGTCAAGTGATTTATTCTCAGTTTGGTTTGGCAATTCATCATGAATAGACTCACGCCTGAACAACGCTTGCAAATAATGCAATTTTATTTCGATAATAATGGTTCTGTGCGGAATACGTATCGCGCACTACGTCCATTTTAAATTAATAAAATTAGATATATTAATATATTAATATAATATTATTATAAACATATTAGATAATATAATATTATAATAATATATATAATTAATAAAATTCATGTCAATCGAATAATCCATCGTTGTTTTATTACAATTTTTTTTTTTTTTTTTTTTTTAAAAAAGCTTACTAGCAATTTTCAAATACAAATTACTAGTATTCTTGTTAACCCCCTCCAGCTAAGCTTAATTCGCTTGTGTTAGGAGGAAGTTCACGTCCGTGGTGTAATGGCCAGGATTCGAACCCACGACCTCTCGATCGTACGACCGATGCTTTATCCATTGCGCCACGGCCGCTTTCAAAATTTAAAGTCACCACTCAAACGTCCAGGCAACTAGAGTTGCCCAAAACATTGTTGTGTCAAACGTCCGGGCAACCAGAGTTGCCCAGCGGCAACTCAGCGTACTAGTACAATTTACACGAGGTTTTAACTATGAAGCTTGTTAGAGAGCTTCGTAAAAAAATTACTAGATGACACTGACTAGCTAACGCCTCATATGTATTAATTCAAAAAAAAGACAGATGGCAGCAGGCGTCGAAAAAAAATTGTTTTCAACAGTGTAATTTTGCGTACCTACTGATCGGAAGTTTTAGTGAATGCCGCTTTTAAAATGTAAATATTTTATGTTTTTATTAGCCCAGTGTATTATTATTATATATTAAAAAAAAGCTGAATGTCTATTCTTCTAAATTATCTACCAATTTTAAACATCCATAGTCCAATATAATAACCAAAAAGTTCCGATCGGCTAGAGACACCCCGCGGATATCCAGCGTACTAGTACAATTTAGAACGAATTGTTATCTATGAACCTTGTTAAAAAGCTTAGTAAAATTTTTACTAGATGGCTCTGCTAGCTAACGCGTCATAATTATGTATTAATTCAAGAGTCCGACAGATGTCAACAAGCGTTGAAAAAATTTTTTTTCTTTAGTGACATTTTACATAACTAGTGAGTGGAAGTGTTAGTGAGTGCCGGTTTTAAAATGTAAGTATTTTATGTATTTAATAGCCCAGTGTATTAGTGTTATATATTTAAAGAAAGCTGAATGTCTATTCTTTTAGATTAACTACCAATTTTAAGCATCCACAGTCAAAATAAAGTTTTTCACGTGTTATAGTCGAAAGACAAAAACTTCGCCCCAATGCTAAACCTAACCTAAAATTCGTCATGATTTTGTGATATAAATACGATATTTTAATAAAATACTTATTGTAATTAGTAAAACAGGTCCTTATTTATATTTAAGTAGACTTTCATTAAGAAATATGACGTAAATAATTAGAATTTCGCGTTTTTATATTTCCTTGCCCAGAGTTTAGGTATGGCCGCCATTGCCGTCCGCGTTTTGGATTTTTTTGTTTTGGATGAATATGCTACACTGTTCATTTTAAGTAATGATATATTGGTATCAAAGAAAAGCTTATTTAATCTAGTTTAATAATTAGTATAAATCATTACACAAAAGTTAGATATAGTTTCGTTACATCTTGTTAAAAAAAAAAAATTATATAAATTTAACTCGTATTGTAAAGTTATTTTTTTTTTATGGATTTCAGATTAATTGTTATACTTTATTAAGTACATATTTTGATTCCTTATCAATTCAGCTTTATACTGGTATTTTTTATTTTGCTATAGCTGCAATTGTTTGCTAGAAAATACACTTTGAATCAGTAGTATGATGAGGCGCAATTTGCCGCTGGCGCTTTGTGGTGACCTGGACGTTCAAGGATAGGCCGCTCTAGATTCTCGGACGTTTCAATGGTACCTCTAAAAAGACACCCTATATTTTATTTTTTATTGTTTTTTTATGTTTGTTCCCTGATTTCTCGAAGACGCCTGGACCGATTTGAGAAACTCTTTGTCTGAAAGAGTATACTTTTCATGTGGTCTGCTTTACATCAGGTCACGGTCTGATGATGGGATTCTAGAGAAATCAGGGGCAACCCTAAAATTTTAAAGGCTTCTATATTGTTTTTCGTATAATAACTAAAGCTACCCGGATATTTGCATCAGCATTTTATGTTGCTGAGTTGATGCTGGGAGATACAACTACTAAACGGTTAGGAGTACGGGGATAATTCTTTAAATAAAGGAACCTTAAGGCCGTTTACTGTTTTCTTGTTCACGTTGTACAAAGATGACGTTAAATATTACCTTAGTATTTTTTACTTTTTAGTGATTTTTTTGTGATTGAAGTTATATTTTCGAACATTAATCTACACACTATACTAAAGGTGCAACACAATGCCACGTAATGCCTTTTTGTAGTTTTGTTTTAATTTGACTTTATAGATAGTTTGTGAAAGACAATGGAATGATACAAAATTTTGAGAAATATTTCACATTTAACCTGAACGCTCTATGAGGCCAATAACCCAAGCCCAACTGACGTCATTATGCTAGAATGAAATAGGAGCCGGTAAAAAGTTCTTCAGAAAAACCCATTCATTTGATTGATAGGTACATCATATTCATACATGAATGTTTATATTCATCTAATTCGTGACTACTGCTAAAACAAATCGGTGAGGATCTGTGAGTCAGGATTTAACTACTACAAAAAATGAATGTAAGTTCATTATAACAAAGGATACAACAGAAACTGATTACACAATTAAATATCAAAACGTCAAGTGTGGGCCGAACGAGTATTAACTGTGTTCCTTATAAACTTCAGTTTGTAGTTCACGGATATAAGTTGCAATTTGTGTGAGCGACAGGGTTGGTGATGTCTTGAATGAAATGAGAAAAATAGTTTTTAATATATAATTGGCGTGAGTTTTTTTAACTTTATTTCGCTGATGTATTAACAGGCAAGTCGTTAATACTTCTAGTTAATATCTAATACTCAATCACGTTAGAACCGGTAAGCCTATTGCCATCCACCAGACACAATGCTAACTCCTTGCTGCAATTGAGAGTTTTCTGACGGAATCATGCCAAGTACACCTTCCTGACCTGGGTATTAACCACGAGACCTCGCAGTAAGAGGCAGCATACACTGACCAACGAGCCAACAAAAGCGAGTTTGGAAAACTCGAAGTGATTCATAAGTTTTGTCTAAAGAGTTATAATCTTTATTTAATTTCTGCATATCGAGAATATTTGTGTGTTTGTGGACCCCTAAACAACAACGGTTTTATTACAGATTTGTCTGAGGTGTGTGTGTGGTGATTATTCATATAAATTACTGCTGTGGAGTACTGAGATCAGTTTATTCAGTGCATCTATCGCCTGTGTACAACATGGCACGTCTTTCAGTGGTCTGTGTATTAGTTCTTCTCGTTCTACTGAATACGTTTATTGTTGACGCAGGTAAGAATGATTGCTTTTTCCTTAATACATTATACAACCTTTCGATTCGATTAATTACAGATTGAGCTAAAATTTAATACTCTGAATATGCTCGAGTCGTAACAGCACTCATAATAATATGCTACGGCACAGAATGATGATGAAAACATGGCAGAGAGTTAATATTCGCTCGATTTTTCAAGATGAATATTATGAGGGATTTAATGAACGTGTCAGATGGCTATTTTTCAAGATGACAAAGTGATTTAGCCAATGGAAATTTCTCGATAATGGTACTCTTTATCTCGATGTGATATTTAATATCCTGTTTAAGCATTAAACCGTAAAACCGACCCCACTTGTATTGATTATGCATCAATATTGATCTATGCGCCTCACCATATTAAACAACAGTCGAATATTCTCGTACTTAAAATAGCAATATCATTTTCAGATCCAATTCCACACAAATCCAAGTACAAGCAAAACGGCTACAGTGGCCGCGGCTACGGACACCACGGCAACAAAGGTTACGGCTACAGACCTCAAGGCTTCGCTCAAAGCCAGGCACATGCCGGCAGCTACAGTGGAGGAGGCGGCTCATCTAGTTATGCCACTGCATACGCCTCTTCCGGTGGACGCGGCAAATGAAAACTTCAAATTAGATGTGATGGCTTACAGTAGGAAATGTTAAGTAGTTTATAATAAACGATTAAGTTTTAAAACTGGAGGATATTATTTTTACATACATGCTACCGACCGTGACGCGTTCTGTTAATAAAACTCTGTCAGTTCTTAATTGTTTAATCCTGTTCATAGTTAAGGTAGACCAGCATAGCCTGTACCAAGACCGAAGCCCACAGGAGTTCCGTAGGCTACAGGAGCTCCATAGGCTAAAGGTCCACGATAGCCAGCACCGTAGCCAGCTTGTGCAACTGCTACTGCTGGGGCAGCCAAGACAGCAGCTGGGGCAGCCAGGATGGCACCAGCAGCGGCAGCGACAGGCAATCCTAGTTGTGGTGTCCTTTTTTCTCTTGTCGGTGCTGAAGTGTAATCAGAATACGGTTATTGCATTAATAAGGTGATAAATTATATTATGAACCGTACGACGTTAAATTATTTTGACGTTACATAAACTATCTTAAACTGTGAAATATCTACAAAACACATTTTTTTTATTTTTGATAGCAGGAAAGCTCTTTTTACAATCTGCCTGCCGCCAGATTTGTAAGAAAAAAAAGGCAATTAGATAATCTATTAATCCTTGGACACGTTTAGTCAAATAAGAAGCCAAATCAAAAAATAATCAGTTTAAGTATTAATAAGAAAATCTCGGAGGTATTAATAAAAAACTTCAATGTACCTGAACTGACTATGAACAAATTAGTAGAGACTATAAGAACACAAAAGCTGACGTAAGACAGACGACCCATTTTGGACTACGATGTATTTGGACTACCTACATTCTGAAGACATCAAAGTCTTTTTATATCGTTTCGTAGAATATAATAGTTACATTATCGAGTATGTGCTAATATTCTGATTTAATAAGTTTAATGTAGGGGCCATGATTTTAAGGCGGATGTGCTTTTTAGATAAAGCCGTAATCAGTTCGTGGCTGGAACTCAGTTTCGACAAATCAAGAAACGATACCTGAGCACGATCCGTGGATGGACAGGTACTGTATTCACTAAATCCACATCAAGACTCTCCTCGGATCTATTCACGTAAATATTTAAAAGATAACACTGTCCTAGCTACTTAGCTGTGTCAAGCTTAGACAAGCGGGCTATTGTGCTGGCTATGGAGGTCCTGTAGGCTACGGAGCTCCTGCTGGCTTCGATTTTGGTACAGACTATGCTGGCGGTCTATCTTCAGCGACTTTTAGTTCTTCAAAAGACCATGGATAGTGGTAATGCTCAGTTTTGTGCGAGCTCAAGTACTGGTGGGTATGGAAAATGAGTAAGTGTAATAAATTATAATTATATTGGTCAATGAAGTGATGTTTTGTAAAATTTATTTATACATACACACATAACATAACCCTCCTTCTGACCTTGCATTAAGTAACAAGTAACCCAAAAGTAGGTACCCCTTTATCCAAATTTTCTCAGGTAGCAATTTAAAACCTGAAAAATAATTTAGCTAATTAGAGATTAAATTTTAAGATGCTTTTGTTTATAACTTTGTAGAATTCCACATAAAATCGAAAAAAATATTGTAGAGTACTTTAAAAAATATTGTTGTACTCTTCTCTACAACATTTTTTAAATTTTATGTAATAAACATATTTTGTGCTCAATTTAGGCGAAGAGGCTTTACTAGTAAAATTATCACCTACTTCAGAATTAGTAACACACACTCATATATTTGCACGAGCTGCTTCCTGCGGCTATACTAACGTCAAAGGTGGCTGCTCCGCACCCGTAAGTTGTACAGTGACATTATGCAGTGTTCGCGATAAATGGGGTTATTAACATTAAAATATTTTTCAATTGTCACTGAGACAAGCGCGTTCAAAGGAAAAAACTCTTAAGCTTTATACTATAAGTACAGAAAAAGCCATTCAAGGGTCAACGATACGTTTAATTTAATGGACTGTAATAATATTTGTAATTAACCCCTGGTGCATGAAAGGAGCCTCCCCGAGTGGCGTACACAACAATGGGGTGCATGAAAGGAGCCTACCCTAGTGGCGTACACAACAATTCCCTACGTCCGGCGCACCCTGGGCAATTCGCGGGTTCTCCAAATCGAATTGGTTAATCTTTTCACCACGATGGCAAGTCAAAATAAAATTTGATTCAGCCATTAACACGACGAAGAGGAAGAAGAATAATATTCAGATACGTTATAGTTTATAATGTTGTCAGAAGGATTTAACGCTGCACTGAGTCAACACATTGAGCCGGATTAGTTGTCCAGCGGCCGATTCACTGAACACAACTGAAATGATTAACTTGTTAATAGAGAATTAAATCGTCTCTTCTTGTTAAGATAAATCTATTTAAGTGTAATACGCTTATATAACTTTAACGCTCTATAGTCAATGTGACACTAAAGTCTCTGATTGCTATTTATTATAATAAAAAAAAAACCGACTTCAAAAAGTAGGTAAACTAAAAAGCAAAAAATAAATTTACTTCGCACAAAATAATACGTTTTTTCATTTAGTTAAATAGAAATTATTAAATAATTATTTTATAATTCTGAAGTCGGTGCCAAGTAAAAACAACCTTTCTACAATATCAAATTACAGTTCACACAAAAAAAACCGACTTCAAAAAGTAGGTAAACTAAAAAGCAAAAAATAAATTTACTTCGCACAAAATAATACGTTTTTTCATTTAGTTAAATAGAAATGATTAAATAATTATTTTATAATTCTGAAGTCGGTGCCAAGTAAAAACAACCTTTCTTCAATATCAAATTACAGTTCACACAAAAAGGGAGGCGTAGTTGTGCGAGTGCGCGGTCGCCCAGTATTGGTACTTACCACAGAAATATAACTAACATTCAGTTAGAAAAATGTTTTTAGAACGATTGATATTATCTATACAGAGTTATTAATTGTTTACTTGGCACCGACTTCAGAATTATAAAATAATTATTTAATAATTTCTATTTAACTAAATGAAAAAACGTATTATTTTGTGCGAAGTAAATTTATTTTTTGCTTTTTAGTTTACCTACTTTTTGAAGTCGGTTTTTTTTTTGTTAAAAATTATTTTATTTTACGATTTTAAGTGATGGGTAGACCGAGCAAGAATGTTTCTCGAATGAGGAGACGATGGTTACTTGAGACGGAAAACTTATTTATAATAAACAAGAATTAAATCCTTTCTCCTGACTATTGAGGGTCACGACCTTCCATCATCAGCTCATTTTACACAATAACTAGCAGTAGGAATATGCGTACAGTAGTGAAAGAATTATCCTTTAACTCCTAACTATTGAGGAGTTGACCTTCCATCATCAGCTCAACCACATAAAATTATTGCGACCAAGCGTAAATCCTGGCCTCGATTAATAAAATATAAGGGGTTGCCCCCGATTTCTCTGGGGTACCATCATCAGATCATGACATGCTGACAATGGGACCACCTTTGAAATATCTCCGTTCCAACAGCTCACTTGACATCATAACTAGCAGTCTGAATATGTGTACAGTAGTGAAAGAATTATCCTTTAACTCCTAACCATTGAGGAGTTGACCTTCCATCATCAGCTCATCCACATAAAAATACGTAAATACTGGTGTAGCTTTGAAAAACACACTAAAAACATTACATGTGCCTATAAAACTCGAGGGTTGCCCTCGATTTCTCTGAGATCCCATCATCAGATCACGACATGCTGACAATGGGACCCCTTTGGAGTCATCTCCTGTCCAACAAAAAAAGAATCATCAAAATCAGTTCATAAACGACGGAGATATCCGTGAACAAACATAAAAAAAAAAAAAGCAACATATATACGAATCGAATTGAGAACCTCCTCCTTTTTTAGAAGTCGGTTAAAAAAGGGAGGCGTAGTTGTGCTAGTGCGCGGTCGCCCGCCCAGTATTGGTACTTATCACATAAATATAACTAATAATTATTCAGTCAGAAAAAAGTTGTTAGAACGATTGATATTATCTATACAGAGTTATTAATTGTTTACTTGGCACCGACTTTAGAACTATAAAATAATTATTTAATAATTTCGATTTAACTAAATGAAAAAACGTATTATTTTGTGCGAAGTAAATTTATTTTTTGCTTTTTAGTTTACCTACTTTTTGAAGTCGTTTTTTTTTTGTTAAAAATTATTTTATTTTACGATTTTAAGTGATGGGTAGACCGAGCAAGAATGTTTCTCGAATGAGGAGACGACGGTTACTTGAGACGGAAAACTTATTAATAATAAACAACAATTAAATCCTTTCTCCTGACTATTGAGGGTCACGACCTTCCATCATCAGCTCATTTGACACAATAACTAGCAGTAGGAATATGCGTACAGTAGTGAAAGAATTATCCTTTAACTCCTAACTATTGAGGAGTTGACCTTTCATCATCAACTCAACCACATAAGAATACGTAAATACTGGTGTAGCTTTGAAAAACACACTAAAAACATTACATGTGCCTATAAAATTCGAGGGTTGCCCTCGATTTCTCTGAGATCCCATTATCAGATCACGACATGCTGACAATGGGACCCCTTTGGAATCATTTCCTGTCCAACAAAAAAAGAATCATCAAAATCAGTTCATAAACGACGGAGATATCCGTGAACAAACATAAAAAAAAGCAACATATATACGAATCGAATTGAGAACCTCCTCCTTTTTTAGAAGTCGGTTAAAAATGGTTTAAGAGAACAGTTCTTGCTTTCAGTCATCTAATAAATATTAATACAATTAATCAAAAAAAGGAAATTCTCTCCACAATTCATAATCATTGCCCAAAAAATTATTTACGGTCGATTATTCAAAAAAAAGTTACGTCAGTAGAGTATATAAATGCATCCAAAAATTAATTATTATTATTATAAATTATTATTATTATCTAGATATTTCATTTATCTATGTATTCCGAGCTTCCTCAACATCGTTATTTCTATTGACACATGTAGTAACATAGTTTGTTATTTATTTTACATCTATGTGCGACTACCGATTTGGATATAAGTTGAAGTATGAAGTAATCGGCATTAGTACTGATTGAATGAGCAGTATGGCCAGGCTTAGTGTCATCTGTGCTTCACCGCTCTTGTTATTATTTATTAGTTTAATTGCAGTAAATGAAGGTGGGTAATTTTTAATGTAGATATTTTACTATTAAATAATATAAATTTTAAAAGTTCTTGAACTGATTTCCTAATTTTCTTGCTTCTAAAAATAATTTAAATCGATTTGTGTAATTTTATGTCAATATCATATAAGGCTACGTACACACTATGCGGTTAGCCGCACTGCTGCAGGACGTCCAATTGGCGGCAATCAAAATTTTTACCAAAAAGTATTTTTTGTTCAACTGTATAAATTATGCTACGGTTTACATTAATTTCTTACTAAACATTCTCCAAATTTCAGGTGCTCGGATAGAACGGTCGCCACAATACGGGCCATGGTCTCGCGGCCCGCCATCACATTTTGGTCATGGTGGCTATGGCCCAGATCGGTTTGGCCCAGGCAGACACGACTATGGTTACGGTCCTGACTTTGGACCACGACATCATCATCACTATGGAGGACGTTTTGGCGGTCGAGATCTACCACCTGGTGCTACCATTAGTATCTCGAAGTCTATAAGCATTAATACGGCAGGCAATTCACATTCGAATGCGTTATCAAGTGCTGGATCAAATGCTCAATCAAGCGCTTTGTCAAATGCTGCACTATTCCCTGGACCAAGTGGTCAATCAAGTTCATTTTTAAATGCTGGACCATTCCCGGGATCAAGTGCCCAATCAAGTGCATTGACAAATGCTGGACCATTCCTTGGATCAAGCGCCAAATCAAATGCTGCTTCAAATTCTGGTTTTGCTGGATCAAATGCTCAGTCCAGTGCTGGGTCAAACAGTATAACATTCCCTGGATCAAATGCCCAAGCAAGTGCGTTATCAAATGCTGCCTCAAATACTGGATCAAACGCCCAAGCAAGTGCATCAAGTGGTACAAAGTGAAATTTACACATTGTGTAATTGTAATCGCATTTAAAGCAAATGGGCTGGTCTTTTTTGTTTACAATTATTGGCTATAAAGATGTTAAAGTTTGTGCTATACAGATGTAAAACTTTAGTGGAAAAGTGTTGGGATTCATCTCTAAACTTTAATTAGTATTTATACAGATACTAATTTTCTTATTAAACGTAGTCATAATGTTAAGATTAAAACTGTATTGTAAACGTTATGTTTTTATTTTCACCTTGTCTCTTTCCTTACTCTAGGTTTGACATGACACAAAAGGGCACAATTTCTACCAAGCTTGTGGTCACTACAGCGAGACAAGCACTTATACTTATTTTAATTATTTTATTTTTCAATAAATACCGAAGAATTCTGAAAGACATTTTAAAAGCTAAAGCTCTTTACTTATTTACAGGTTAATTTTAATGTTGTATCTTGAATGTTAAGATGTTTGACACTCATATACTCATACATACTCATACACCTTGGTAATTAGGTAGGTACCTAGGTACTCGTTCTGTAACATGCACATAAAAGTTTACTAGGTGCTGCCTGCGACTACACCCCTATTGTAGGTCGATAAAAATAGAGGATATAAGAAAAAACGAAAAATCTGTCAAGCCTTTTCTTAGGCGTTCGAATACTAACACTGTGGCTCACATTTGGTGTTTGCCATAGAAATCTTAATAATAAGGCAATAGAAATGTCAAAGACGCGTGACCTTGTCGCCGCGCATCTGTTTAGTCAAACACAAGTGCGAGTTGAGGAATTGTCGTCTTAATGTCATCGCAAAAAGAATAATTTTGTTTGCAGGAATACAAGCGCATGAGTCTAATCGAACACAAGTGCGAGTTGAGGAATTGTCGTCTTAATGTCATCGCCAAAAAGAATAATTTTGTTTGCAGGAATACAAAAAGTGGTATTTGAAAAACGGCGACATGCGTCCCAGTGTTAAAAGATAGTCGATAGCATTTCTATTGACTAGTTATTAAGATTTCTATGGTGTTTGCATTTTACATGACTATAATGGTAGGTATTCATAAAATAAATTTAAAAAATCTTTATTTCCAAGAAATATCTTTGGACCACCAAAAATAGGCTTAACCTGTAATAAATATTACCTATATAAATATAAGTTTCACGAATAATATTTTATTTATTATACAAATATTTTATGTGGCTTATAGAAAAAAAGTTCATGCATAGTCCATTGAATTTTTATGCTTGGAATAGAGCGCCTTCAATAAAAATAAATGAAATCTGTTCCAAGATAATATTATTGACATGTACAGTATGTAGCAAACGTAAGTGTTGATGAGCGAAATTCTTAGATTTATTGTGAGAATTCGGTTGGTCAAATATCATCCTACTACATTCATAATACACAGAACACCTATGTCCTATTTAGAGTTGGCAGCGCTGATATAATGACAACACTGATAAGACACTAGCCAGGCGAGAGCACCTTTATCTCTATTTCTAGCAGGTATATTACCAACATAATAATATATCAGAAAGTCTTAGAAGCTGCAATACTTGCGTACAATTCGTAAAAGCAGTAAATTGCTTTTTTAAATATTAAGATTATATAAGAATCAATAACCCTGTTTTTATGTCTACTAGAAACATTTTTTTTGCGACACAAATCACCTCGTAACCCTAAAATGTGCTGGACTGCGTTTACGAATTGTGCGGCAGAATATCAACGTGTAATCTTTTTCATCACGTCTAAACAAGGTGCGTCTCACAAGCACATGAGTTTATAGTAAAAGAAAGCTTTGGCCAATGAATACAACTTTAGGCTAGCTGTGTTGGGAAAGTCTGCCTTTTCCCATCTACCATGCAGGTGCCTGGTAGCTGCATCGTACTGCTATTTAAAAGTAAGGGCCCCTATTACTCTTGAACTAATAAAATTAATTATTACACGTACAATCATCACATTTTTTTAGATATGTGAGGCAAGTTGTTTAGCTTTTAGAGGCAGGGGGACGGCCTATTCCAGAGATAATTCGAGAACCTATCAAACCTCTGAACCCCACTCGAACAAAAATTTGCTCTTTAAAGTTGATTATTTCGCAAACGAATCTCTTTATCAAAGTATTGTCTTTCCATCCTTTTTAATACCTTTCATATGACATCCCACACTATGGGGCAGACGAAGCAAAAAATAACTTTCCCCCAATTACCAGATGGACAGACGAACGTGACAAAACTATAAGGGTTCCTTGTAGGTACTACGAAACTCTAAAAACTGGTACATGTTTCATCATTGTAAGTTATACCTAAGGAGGTAAGTTAGGGAGTATACATTGATATGGAAGGTTCATAAATTTTAAAGGACATTGCCTGAAATTCTGCACATACCCGTAGGTGCCTTACATGACGAGGTAACTATAAGATATTTTTTTTGGAAATATCAC
Organism: Hypena proboscidalis; assembly: GCA_905147285.1. Classification (NCBI taxonomy): domain Eukaryota; kingdom Metazoa; phylum Arthropoda; class Insecta; order Lepidoptera; family Erebidae; genus Hypena; species Hypena proboscidalis. The sequence goes on from LR990127.1 coordinate 3,044,453, forward strand.
TGCCCACTGGGTGAATAAGGGTTTAAAATAAATAAATAAAATACAAATTATTTATTGTCTCATGGATGTATGTAGTAGTAAGTTTATATGGAAAGTTCAAGTCAATTTTGAAAGGTGTTGCACGAGATTTTGTATAAAGGTTAATCCCTACTCGATATTTATTAACAATTAAATGGATTTATTATAAATCTCAATGGGGTACATTTGGGGATGCAAGTGTTTGAGGGCAGTTCTTCAATTTGAAAAGAATTAGCATGGGATCATCGAATTCCTAGCGGACAAAGTCACGGGCCTCAGAAAGTATCTAAAATGTACATACACGAATTTGACGAAATTATAATATCTACTCAATCCTCTGATATTGTTCGCTTCTGGTCAAAATTATCGTATGCTAGCAGCATTTACAAGGTAAACATCCTGGGCTACAATATTCACGTTGGTACCACTGTTATAGCCATACCCCATTACATGTATAATTCACACCCAAAGAGAACCACTGTTCACTAAATCATAACAAAAATCGTGGGATCTACATAATACATAAACGTGATAAAACATGACATAATACTTTGTAACATTGTGTATGTGTGTAAAATTTACACAGGATTTTTGCACAAATGTGTTCATATCAAATAAGTGACAATATGATGTGTGAATTATCCTGTTGACATTAAAGTAATACTTGTGTTTAACGTTGGTCACTAAAGTGTGTAAGTTACTATTCTTAGAAGATGTTTAGCATATCTTTTTCACCTATAAATGGTAGATTTTGTTCAGTCAAGTTCAGAAGAGGACTGATGTTTGGACGAGATGGGGAAAATTCACTGTTTTGTTTTGGCTCTAGCCGTCTTTACGATTCAAAGCGCTGTTTCACAGTCTGAAGGTAAACATAAATACCTTAATAAAACACAAAAAAAATGTAAACACTATGATTATATCTTTCAATAAAAAAGGTGACATCTACTTGTGATAAAAAAATATTTTAATAAAGTTTGAGTTTAAGTGAGAGTTTGTTTGAGTGTCGCCAACCAAAAATTTTGAAATATCTTAATATTTATTTCCTTTTTCTTTTTTATTAGATGCCATCCGCCAGAGAGTAGCACGCTCACCGTGCCACTCTTGTGGTAACGGCGAGCCACCACCACCGCCAGGCCTCTTCCGCGCACACCAATGGAGCGGCCTGGCCAGGAACGGTAACCAACATGGAGTGTTCAGCGGCGCGGCTGCTGCCATTGGAGGAGGTTCTCAAGCAAGCGGTGAAGCTCTGTCTTTGGCTACAACAGTTGACCATGGCCAAGCTTTTTTAAAAGGCTCTAGTATGAATGGGCCACCATTGGTAGGCAACAGTGCTGGATCAGGCTACGCCAGAGCTGGCTCACAGTCGTCAAGCAGTTCTCAATCTTCAGGCTTTGGGAGACAGTCGGGTTCCACTGCAGGATCCAACGCTCAATCTGGTAGTTTCCAAGGAGATCAATCAGGTTTTAACGGTCAGTCCTTAAACGGTGATGGAGCTCCTACATCAACCGGCTATGGCAGTAGCCTAGGACATGGAGGTTCATCTCAAAGCAAATTTGGATACCAAGAGTTTCACTCATCGCAAAATGGCAAAATCGATGATATTGGCCATATCAGTTCAGATTTCAGCAGTCATGGCTATAATGGATTTGATAAGAACTCCGCTGGGTATGGTCACGGTGGACAGCAATCTGCGGCTTTGAGCGGCACTGAGCAACAATCAGCTGGTTCTGGAGGTAACCAACAGAGCGGTGGATTTGACGGGGGTCAGCAACAATCAACTGGATTTGGAAGCAACCAGCAACAATCGAGTGGATTTGGAAGCAGCGAACAAAACTCGTCTGGATATGGATCTGGACAACAACAGTCAGTAGGATTTGGTTCTGGTTCATCATTTGACAGCAGCACTGCTTCAAACAGCGCTGCCCAATCAGGTGGATATGGTGGTGCAGATAAGAACTCTGGTTTCGACGCTGGGTACTATAAATCTCATTCCGCTCTGAACGGTGCGCTCAAATTGGCTAGCGAAGGACTGGAGACAGCTGGACAAAATGCTGGTTGCAGCACTTGTGGAAAGGGCAGCTATGCCTTCAGCAATGCCAAAAGTGACAGCGGCAACGCTATCGCTCTATCTGTTACTGGCTAAAACGATTGTACCTGAAACATACCTGTCTCTACTATTTAATAAATGTTTTACGAATGATTACTTGTAATGACAATACATTTAATTTATAATATTTATTTAATAATTGTGTTGTACGTTGTATAATATTTTAATGCAGAATTGTTTTTGTTATCAATAAAAGGAATAATTTAAATTTTATGTTTGAGTTGAAAGTCTCTAAAACTTTGGTATAATTTTTGCGTTTCTTGCAAAAAAATTTTTTTTTTTTTATGAATTTATTTTCTTATTTTTCATATTTTAAATACAAATTATAAAAGCAAAAGTACATTAGAAAAATGTATAATTATACAATTTAACTTTTTTTAAATATAAACTGCAACAAAAAATTATACTTCATCCACATCCGATGCAGGAACAAAGCTACCGGTGGTGCACAATGTTTGATCGTAGAACCATCTAGGCGGACAGAAGTGAAAAATAATGGTTTTTAAATGCTTTTATAATCACGGTATTTACAAAGCCTGCAATGAAAAAGAGGCGCAAGGTAAGCCTAAAAAAAAGACAAATTCAACATTAACCAAATTTTTACATATTCAGTGCGCTCTTAAAACATCTCTCGTAAAGGTCGTAAAGTCGCATGCGCTTTGTCTAATGAATATAACATTTTGTTTGTTAATAAGGCTTCTGTAAATACCGGGAAGTATCTTCATATTTTATATATTATGGTTTTAAGTCAAAACGTTATAGAATCGAGTGCAGTCGAGTTGTGAATTGATTTTTAAATTATACTTTATACAGTAAACTTTAAAATAAAAAAGACCTTGGCACTCGAAAATCTTTGGAATATTTTCATTTTATTCTTTTCAGATAAGGTTAAAGAACTAACAGGTGCAGAAATATTTCTAATCAAAGTTACTTACATAGCGCCAGGTCAATAATAATTTATACGACATTAACATCTAAGGTACTCAATGTATTCATGTAAATAAGTATTATAGCCACTCGATTAAGTTTCGGGAGCATACTATAGTTCTATTAAACGCTGGCACTCGCCCTCATCCATGGTTTAAAACGCACTTTAGTAGATTGGGAAAAAAGTAGCCCATCTGTAGGCTACCTATATTCGTGAAAACAAATTTAATTGAAAAAATTATCGATAAATATTTTGTACACCTAAGATATTCTACGATCAAACAGTGTCCACCGCACACTTCAGGGATCCAGCGATAGGAAATCGCCTCAAAATGCGTGCAGTGTCAAATTTCCATAATATTATTATCTTGATACATAAGTTAGTATAGTACTAGTTTAGTACCTACTAACTATTACTTATAAATATATAATTGAAGGTTAGATTATGGCAATAATTGGTGCAATTTTAATTGAGCCGTAACGATATCTATTGTAGGTAATCCACATCGTAGGTTTAATTAAATATGTGGCATAATTATTATCATAACCGAAATACTGGAAGAAGCTATTCTAGACAATGAGTTAACTCAGCTGAAATAAATGTCTGTATAACAGCTGAGTTAAAGAGCTGTCTCGATGGTCTTGTGGTTAGCATATGCGCCTCTCATCGTGAAGTTTTGAGTTCGATTCCCGGATGTTCAGGCGCCTCCTGGGGCTTATAAAAATAAATGATTTGAATTTGAATTTGAGTTTGGGTCGGGCATAGTGTTATTTGTGAACTTTTCGTCTGGAAATCCCAATAGCAGCACGGCGATGTAATTGTGCCCGGTGGATGGCGATAGGCTCACCTCCTTTCCCATGGGACCTTAACATAACAGGTGAAATGTGGGTGTTGTACACCTTTGCCACGCCCTTCTGGGTAATATAGGCGTTATGTTATGTTAAACAAATGACTCGAATAACTTCTTCTGGTATGTCAAACATCTAAAAATACATCAACAATGTTTATGTGATGATGGTATATTTTGTTCATTAATTACGGTAACATCGAATTATTCTTATTAAATTAACGTACCATGTGATAAAGAGTCTCGTCATTCCAGAATTAGTTTCGAAGAAAAATAAAGGATTGATTGCGTGATTTGTTGGTACGATTTTAATAGAAACAAAAATATTTATACAAACTAAAATATAATCTAAGAGAATATTATTATAATTTCATGGTATAGAAAGTGAGCCAGACCGTATTTACCGGACACAATCCCAGACTGTGCTGAGAATTTCCGAGCGTAAATTTCATATAACACTTTGGCTGAACCTCTCGGGATCTCGTCCCGTAAATTCCAGACTGTGCTGAGAATTTCCGAGCGTAAATTTCATATAACACTTTGGCTGAACCTCTCGGGATCTCGTCCCGTAAATTCCATACTGTGCTGAGAATTTCCGAGCGTAAATTTCATATAACACTTTGGCTGAACCTCTCGGGATCTCGTCCCGTAGATTCCAGACTGTGCTGAGAATTTTCGAGCGTAAATTTCATATAACACTTTGGCTGAACCTCTCGGGATCTCGTCCCGTAGATTCCAGACTGTGCTGAGAATTTCCGGGCTTTAATTTCATATAACACTTTGGCTGAACCTCTCGGGATCTCGTCCCGTAAATTCCAGACTGTGCTGAGAATTTCCGAGCGTAAATTTCATATAACACTTTGGCTGAACCTCTCGGGATCTCGTCCCGTAAATTCCAGACTGTGCTGAGAATTTCCGAGCGTAAATTTCATATAACACTTTGGCTGAACCTCTCGGGATCTCGTCCCGTAAATTCCAGACTGTGCTGAGAATTTCCGAGCGTAAATTTCATATAACACTTTGGCTGAACCCGAGATCCCGTAGTGAGAATACGCCAACTAGGTACTAGCTAGACCAACAAATTATTCAAAGTAAAATCGTATGAAATTCAGAGTAAAGGCAATAAGAGAAATCATGGAATCTCATCTTTATGCGGATGACAACAAAAATAAATATACGTTCAATGTCAAAGAGGACATCTCCAAACTATATATGTTTATATATCTCCCTAAAACATGACGAATAAATAAATAATGTCGTGGTTTACTCTAAATCAACGTTACCTCATAAAAACCACATTGAAATAAACATAATGCTTAGGATGGCTACATACTATCAAACCGTCAGTCTGGTTTGAAGTTGAATAATATCTAACTAATTTGTTTACATACTTCGAAAAAATAAGCCAACCAGAGGTGTCATTGACAAGCTTACTCTGCTGCTAAATGAAGACCGCCGATCACATACTTCATATTAAAGAGGCTGTCAAATCCTATGATTTGACACTAGCGCAGTACAATTTACTCTACTGCTTCCCCGCGAGTTTTGGCAGCATTATTTGCTTAGATATTTGTGTTAATTGCGTATCGATATTGGTTTTTTAGTCTGAGTTACATACTACGAGTATCTGCCCAATGTTTCGCAGATACCTTTAGGTCAATTACAAGCCCGATCTATTATATAGTTGATTTATGAACCACGAGATCTTCTTATTTTCGTTTGCTTATCACAATTTTATACATCAAATGCGTAACTCTGTTCGCCTGTCCAAGGCTTAGCGTCAAAACGGTTAGAGCTAGAAAACTGAAATTTCGCTTTTGTAATTTTTAATATTTGTAATATATAAAACTCTTCAACAGTGTTACACAAAATGGTGTGACAAAACGGGAACAAAGGTACTTGATTGGTATCGATTGCTAGTAAATATGTATTATCAAGCTTACTTGATCGTGTGCAACCAACCTAATAGAACAAACGCTACTGGGAATCACCACCACTTCTTGACACTAGTCGTCTAGGTAAACTCAAGTGATTAGCATTTACCTGTGAAAAGTCGCTTTTCGGTATTTTTCGATTCAACGTGTGTTTCTGCAGTATGTACTCGTATATAAAATGTATCGTTTGACAAAGTAATTCATATCAGACCGACAAAATGTGGCGGATAGGCGTTTTGCTGGCGGTTGTGTTGGCACAAAGTACTTCAGCTGAAGTCAGACGTAAGTTTTTACTGAGTAATGATTTATTATATGACGAAAGCGCTAATTATAAAGGTTTAGATAGAGGAATATTTAACTAGATTTTTTATTAATTGATTGCAATAGATACATACCTACAATAAGATTCACCGATGTTAGTTTTATCGTTAGAAGGTTAGTTTTATCTTTATCGAAATTGTAGTGACACTGCCGATTGACACAAAGTCAAGTCGACTGTAGATGTGAAACTTTCTAAAAATCAACAGCCTGGATGGTGGTTAGCGTATGCGCTTCTCATCACAAGGTCGCGGGTTCGATTCCCGAGTCGGACAAAGTCGTGTTATTTGTGAACTTTCATCAGAAAATTTACGTTAGCAGCACGGAGCTGGAATTGAGGTGGATGGCGGCTAACCCACTATGCCATGGGACCTAAATATATCAGGTAAAATGTGGGTGTCCATTTTGCCATACCCTTCTATTTATCTACATATTACTATAGGCGTGATGTTATGTTATCTAAAAAACAACCTTTACTGCATAACCTCTTCAATCAGTCATCTCTATTTCAGCAACAAATGACTTCCTAGTGCAGCGGCTAAAGCGTTCTCCATACGACGACTGCAACGAGCACCGTCACTACCGACACCATCCACACCCACCATTCTGGCCACCCCCTCCACCCCCGCCCTACTGGAAAGCACCCCCTCCTCCACCACCGCCGCCGCCGCCCCCACCACCACCGCCTCCACCACCGCAACCCCTGCAACCATACCAGTCAGAACAACTGCAAGAACAACCCATATCTCCTGGTTGCGACACTTGTAATGGTAAAAGCAATTCAGCCTTCAGCAACGCACACAGCAACACAGGACAGGCAATCGCTGTAGCCATTTCTAAAGGAAAATGAAGACACTGGCATGAAATATGATTATTCGTTTTAATGTAAATAAAATAGTTTATACATCTTAGTGTTTTATTGATGACTCTGATCTTGATGTTAGTTAAAAAAAAAAGAGTTTAAAGTAAAAAGATTAGTTCATAAAAGAAATTCCCTCGAGCTTAACGTCATAAAGTGATAGTGAAATAATGTTTTACTATCACTTTATGACGTTTAACTAGCTTTTGCCCGCGGCTCCACCCACACGGCAAATTAATAAATGATAAATAATATACCAAACGTCAAACTTCTTGGCGGTTTGCGAGAGCGAGCACGAGATATACGAGTACGTAAAGCGTAAATAAACCCTTCTCGAGTGTCTGATCTTTGATTTTACCTATACCTTTTATAGTTAAGGGTAGACTTCTGGGTAGAAGGGCAGGGCACTCCTGAGCGCCGTGTTTTCATACTAACGGAATATGAGTTTAATTTTGATATTAGAAGTCTTATGTATTTTCATAGACAAAACCTTATCTAACACACTAAAATGCATCTTTGTTCGTGGCCATTTTGTCAAAATTATTTTAGTTATTAATTGAGTACAATAATGAGTACATACAAACTAATAAATAAAAATATTAATTTTGAAAAATGGGCGCCAACAAACATGCATTTTGATGTTTTAGATATGATTTGTCATTAAAAATCGATACAAACTTAATATATTTAAGTTAAACCCATATTACTTTTGTATAGAAAACAGCCAAGCAATTGTTCCCTTTTAATACAGGGTGTAAGCTATTTTCATTAACAGAGGTTTAGACTAGACAAAGAGTAATTATTCCAAATCAGGATATATAACCGGTATCCGAAACTCGAAACTTAAAACGGAATATTCCTAAAAATAGATGTAAGACTAAAGAAACTGTGTCACAGCTACAACACATTATTCATGTTGATCTTTGAACCAGAACATTTGACACTTACTCTGCCTGTCAAACCGGTATGGTAAGGCTATCTGGTAGCAAAACAACCAATTACATTTATCTACAAGCCTTACCTGAAGCGGTAATCAACGACATCCACATTTCACCCACGCTAGAACACGTACAAATGCTGTTTATAGAGGTTATTGACAGAAAACACCGTTTTTACGACTTCCGCCAAATTTGCGGTAAACGTACCCCAGAATGGGTATGGGACTGATCCATAGAAAGTATAATAAAGGATTCTTTATCAAAATATAGGAAAACATAAACCAAGTGCAAGAATTTTTTGATAACATACTATAATTCAACTCAGTCAAAGTTTCATGGGCGAGTCTATTTTTATAGTACGAAAATAGTACAAAATAATTTAATCACTGAATTACCTACACTATTTACAGCAACTTTTGTTTTAAAACCATATTCATAAATGCAATATAGCTATTAAACAAAATTCATAACTTCACGTCACGCCATTGTAGCCGTTTGTTTGGAGCGTTTGGGCGAGTCTATTATTCTTCTTCTTCTTCGTCGTGTCGATGGCTGAGTCAAATTTTATTTTGACTTGCCATCGTGGTGAAAGGATTAGCCAATTCGCTTTGAAGAACTCGCGAATTGCCCAGGGTGCGCCGGTGGTAGGGAATCGTTGTGTACGTCACTCGGGGAGGCTCGTTTCATGCAGTCTATTATTAAAAACATAACATGTACAACACCCACACTTCACCTGTTATGTTAGGTCCCATGGGATAGGGGGAGAGCCTAGCGCCGCTGCTATTGAGAATTTCCTGATGGAAAGTTCACAAACAACACTTTCCTCGACCCGGGAAACGAACCAGGGACCTCACGATGAGAGGCGCATACGCTAACTATACTAGACCAACAAAGCAGTATTATTAATGTGAATTTAAAGAAGTATTATCGAAGAAAGCTCATGTGATATCAAAGTTATTCTTTTATTGATGTTTCTAATAATAATAATAATATGGACTGATAGCAAAGAGCCTCGACCAACACCTTAAGACGCTCGCTGGACCAAGAACCAGATGCAGAAGGCGGTCCTTTTGGACACGGCACGCATCGTGAGGAGGTTCCTCTCTCTGGAGCCCTAACCATCGGCAGCTATTTATATTTTTAAATGTTTTTTTTGTATTTTTTTATAAATCATATTTAAAAATATATAAAAATAATTTTTAACAAAAAAAAAACCGACTCAAAAAGTAGGTAAACTAAAAAGCAAAAAATAAATTTACTTCGCACAAAATAATACGTTTTTTCATTTAGTTAAATAGAAATTATTAAATAATTATTTTATAATTCTGAAGTCGGTGCCAAGTAAAAACAACCTTTCCACAATATCAAATTACAGTGCGCGGTCGCCCAGTATTAGTACTTACCACAGAAATATAACTAATATTCAGTCAGAAAAAAGTTGTTAGAACGATTGATATTATCTATACAGAGTTATTAATTGTTTACTTGGCACCGACTTCAGAATTATAAAATAATTATTTAATAATTTCTATTTAACTAAATGAAAAAACGTATTATTTTGTGCGAAGTAAATTTATTTTTTGCTTTTTAGTTTACCTACTTTTTGGAGTCGGTTTTTTTTTTGTTAAAAATTATTTTATTTTACGATTTTAAGTGATGGGTAGACCGAGCAAGAATGTTTCTCGAATGAGGAGACGACGGTTACTGAAAACGGAAAACTTATTAATAATAAACAAGAATTTAATCCTTTCTCCTGACTATTTAGGGTCACGACCTTTCATCATCAGCTCATTTGACACAATAACTAGCGGTAGGAATTAATATGCGTACAGTAGTGAAAGAATTATCCTTTAACTCCTAACTATTGAGGAGTTGACCTTCCATCATCAGCTCAACCACATAAAATTATTGCGACCAAGCGTAAATCCTTGTGTAGCCTCGATTAATAAAATATGAGGGTTGCCCCCAATTTCTCTGGGAGCCCATCATCAGATCATGACATGCTGACAATGGGACCACCTTTGAAAATCTCCGTTCCAACAGCTCACTTGACATCATAACTAGCAGTCTGAATATGTGTACAGTAGTGAAAGAATTATCCTTTAACTCCTAACCATTGAGGAGTTGACCTTCCATCATCAGCTCATCCACATAAAAATACGTAAATACTGGTGTAGCTTAAAAAACACACTAAAAACATTACATGTGCCTATAAAATTTGAGGGTTGCCCTCGATTTCTCTAAGATCCAATCATCAGATCACGACATGCTGACAATGGGACCCCTTTGGAATCATCTCCTGTCCAACAAAAAAAGAATCATCAAAATCAGTTCATTAACGACGGAGATATCCGTGAACAAACATAAAAAAAAGAAAAAAAAAAAGTAACATATATACGAATCGAATTGAGAACCTCCTCCTTTTTTAGAAGTCGGTTAAAAATAAGTTAACAAATAAATAAAGAGGAATAATAATAATAATAATAAATCATTTATTTCAGGCTGCATAGGCCCATAGACATATACCTTAACCTAAAAATACATAATTAAATATTATCACTTCCTTTGCACTAAGTCATTAGTGCATTCCTGGGGTATAGTTCCGCGGAAGCGACGAAAAACAACACCCTGCGTAATATCAAGAGGTGTGTCAATTACGTACAAAAATAAAAATTATTCATCATGACTAATAAAATGAGACAAAAGCGGCTTTTGTACCGCTAGTCACTAATTTACACTTTTTTTTTTTACGAGCCTATAGTGTTCCACTGCAGGGCAAAGGCCTCCCCACCCTTTTTCCACTTGTCTCTGTCTACGGCTTGTAGTGCCCAGTCATTTTGGTAGGAATCCAGTTCATCCCGCCATCTTCTTCTTTTGTAATAAAAGAAAGATATTTTAATAACGAATATTTTATTGCTTGACCCGGGGACTTCAACTGATCTCAATATTTTTTATAGCAGAAAGCTGACTTACATACATTTGGATCTAATATCATAGCAACAGTATAATAAAAGAAACTTTTACTTATTTACATCCATTCTATTAATAGTGTTGCATTTAATTTTATTCTTAATTAAAAACACCTGTTTATTGGTGAATTGGTAACTTTATCAAGAATATATACACTTTTGATTTTAGCTTAAGCGATGTGTAACATTAACATCTGAACAAAACATTTGAACAGCCAATCAAAACGCTAGATTTCGGCTTACTTTTGTTAGAATTGAATGATATCGTTCATATATCGTGGCTTATCAGTGTCATTAAAATAATAGCTAATGAATTTGGTCTTTTGCCTCAATGGTCTAAGTGGTTAGCGTATGCCTTTCTCCAAGAGGTGTCAGGTTCGGATTCTGGGTCAGGCAAAGTGTTATTTGTGAACTTTATGTCTGAAAATTCTCAATAGCAGTACGGAGTTGGAATTGTGCCCGGTGGATGGCGATAGGCTCACCAGGTTCCATGAGATCCCTGTCCCACCTAAACATCACAGGTGAAATGTGGGACTTGTACACGTCTGCCACACCCTTCTGTTTAGTATAGGCGTGATGTTATGTTATGTAATGTTATGAATTAGGTAGTTAGTTAGTTAATTACTTATAATATTCTTAATAATTCTTCCAATGAGCTTAAGTATATTGTTAGCTAGAAAAAAAAAAAAAAAAGAAAAAAAAAAAAAGGTTTGATGTGGTTCAACCTCTTCCAATGCGATAACAAGTCCAAAACTATAACAGGTAACCACGAGAGGTTTTAAGCAAAGAATTATAAAACTTAGAAATCATATAAAAATAACTATATTTCCAAGCTACTCGACGGGTGGTCGCTATATTATTATGGTTATTTTCGCGTATATATAATATAACATTGTTATAATAAATTCTATAGCCGATACCGTTAGATTCTATTAGCTTTTTATGTCCACTAATAGGTAGTGACAATGCAGTTCATTTATGTTTCGATATTCGCCCACACGTTTCTTTGATATGGTGCGATATTAAAAGCTTTTAGTATGAATATGGAGTTTTATTAGCATATCCGATGAACTACCTATGTATTAATTAACTTATTAAATGTAGAGTATTAATTATCTCGTTCTATCCAAATGCAAAAAAAAATGTGAATATCCCACACCGATAAAAAAGCGCCTTGTATATCTTTGAATAAGGTAAACTAGCAAATGATAAAAAAGTTACTAAGTAGGATGAAAAATAATTAAAAAGTTTGATAGACTTTTACTTACATCACTAGCTTTTGCCCGCGACATCGTCTCCGGGGATTTGGATATTTCCTTATACACTTGCAACCCTCTAATTTAAGCGATTTGGGAGTTGAATTTTCATAAAATATATCCACAATTGATTTACGCCTTGTAAGAAACCTACGTGCACCTTTTCGTACTATTTCTTTTAAAATTCAGGGATTTACCTCATACGCCAAACTCTTAATTGACCCCCTTGAGGAGTGGAATTACCAAAAACTCTATCGTATTGTCAATTTATGTCGTGTAGTGAACCTCTGTGCAGAATTTCGTAAAATTCCTTCAAAATTGACTAACGTCCCATCTTAACTTGGAAGTGGAATAAAAAAAAACATCTTATTGTTAATTTACGTCGTGTAAGGAAGTCATGTGCTAAATTTGATGCTCTTTCCCTTAAAATTTACGAATCTTACATATAATCTAACATCCCTTACCCTCGTGATGCCCGAAACACAAACAGACACAAAAATCTTAAAAACGATGTCTTAGCTTCTACTGATGTCCTTAGGGCCCTCGTATATCGTAAAAAATAAAAATAAAAATTTTGGCGTCAAAAAATACCTCCGCATCTATGTCAGCCGCGGGTAACGTGCCAGAAGGCTGGCGGCATTGCCACTAATTAATGTACAGATATTGCAAATTTACAATTTAATTACATGCATAGATATGTATATATAATATCATTTTGGTCAAAGCAAATGTAATTCAATGTCTTGTTAAGGAAATCTTGTGAATTTCATAACCCTGATAACCTTTGGATTTTCCGAAATGCAAGTCAAAAGGTGTGTCAATAATTATGCCTTGGCGGTTTTATGACGGTACATTTTTATTGCGACAGCTCTACGTTTGTTTATTAGTATACATGTTCAAACTAGTCTATTAGTCACCTGCTTTAGAGGTAGGTTCAAGTTCATATCAACAAGGTCGAGGCCAGTAAGTAAATACGGCTATATTCTGTACCCATTGATGGAGAGGTACTTATTCGGTAGTAAAGAAAATACTCAACGTAAGTGGTTACTTTTGAGTTTTGGCAGCTTTGTGTAAACTTTATCCCAATCGCATTACGACTTCTTGAGTACTACTTATAGCTAAGTATTTTAAATAAATATTTACTTAGTATCAAGTATTTTTTTGTTTGGAGTACTCAAGAACAAAAATTAAGAATTTAGTTGTTTGAACTGTCTTGTAATGGTAAGCGCGTAAAACAGTCTTTATCTCAATCTATCGAACCTTTATTCCAATTACATTCAGTCTAATGGATTTAGTTGAATATCAGAAAAATGACTTGGAGCAAATAGTTACCATCGGACCTTTACGGACGAACCCAGTACGAGGTGATACGAGACTCTTTGTTTGACCCTGTGTTTCCTGCTGTAAAGATCCAAAAAAAAATATGTGTCAGTAAAACTCGTTGATAATTTATGATTGTTAATACTAGGATTATAAATGTACATGTAAATACTATTATTACTTATGTTAATTAAAGAAACTCATGCAAACAAATTCTATGAACATAAAAAAAAAATATTCACTTTATTGGTGTATGTGGAAATATGGTCTCGTTTCATTAATTTTAAAGTTTAGATTTTAAACTCAGTCACTCAACTGGAACAACAGTAATATAAGCTCTAATTAATGGGCGGCAGGTTATAGGTGAGTAGGTTTTACCATCTCTCTCGTGCCCGGTCTCAAGCAGAGATAATAAGGCATGAAATACCTATATTCAATCTCTTTAGTCACAAGACTACCTTACCTTATAAATTGATCAATAACCAATATTTTAAAAAATATAATTATTCGTTTCTCGACATTTAATGGTTGATACTTAATCACAGCAATAATCTTAAATCGGGAGAGTAATTTGATTGCGTTATGTCAAAAATGCGTGTTTTGACAGTAACTAGGTATTACTATTTGACAGTAACTATTACTTAAGAAACCAGAAATTATATCTGTTTGACAGGAATAATTACTAATTGACAGAAACTATTTGTTAAGAAACCAAAATCTCAATAAGCGAATAGCCCCCCGGAGGAAACAAGATGTTGATGAACGGTATCACACATTCTTAATAGTTGCCCTACACGAATATATTACTGATTATTAATCTATGTATCTGCTTGTAAAATATTATAAAATTATTAATATTTTGTCAACTTCTGCCTGCTGCGAGAGACACACATGACATATGACAGAGTAAAATATACATTTTCAATAAAAATAAAAATAAATTTTAAACGAAAATAATGCACAAACTGTCGAACATGGCGTCGGAATTTTAATCACATCCACGAAATTCTAATTGCCATGACAAAAATGTGAAATCCATGCCATTAGATCTAATATGTGGTATCTACTACATACTCGTATCTACGAATATATAAAGGTATTTTCTTTAAACTGAGTTTTGTGAAAATACTAAGGAATCGTTGCTATAACGAGTACACTACAATAAATAAGCTGTTCAAATAGAGACAACCGACTAGCTCAAACAACTCTATCTTTAAAAAGTACCATATATTATTGCCATGGTTTTATACCCATCATTTCAACCAGCAAATAAACGGGCGTACTCCGTGTCTAGTTCGTGAGAATTGAACCCTTCCTACTGACCAACTTACAACCAGTTAATTTATGGGTACTAGTTTTATTAGCTTTGCAAAAATCTCTTTTGTAATTTATAAAACAATATCTGAATTAGCTATCGCAATTTATGTTGCAAACGCCCATTTGTGCCGAAAGTATGGTGGCTTGTGTTTATAATAATTTGCTTGAATCTTCCCTTCAGCGATACTAAAGTAACGTGTATAACAATCATTAGCGTACGCGGCCTCTCACCGTGTGGTCTCGGGTTTAGTTCCCGCTTCGGATAATAGCGTATTTTGGGATTTTCCGTCAGGAAATTCTCATTTGAAACACGGAGTTGAAGTTGTTCCCGTTGGGTGGCGATATACGCTCACCTTCTATATCAAATGTAATCAACCTATCTTTTCGCTATCAAACTGAACGAATGTTGATGTGGAATAAATGTAACTTTAAGATATCATTTTTAAGTTATTCAATCTCTAAACTTGGTCTAAGGTCTAACTAAGGTCTTTACGACTCCAAAGTCTCTGCCCCAAAAGGCACAAACGTATATCCACTGTTAAAAATACTATATTTGCGCCTTTTAAGGCACTCCACCGACACACCAGCTGCTTCCCAAGTCCCAGGAAGATGTGACGGTGCCATTGTGTCTACACAAGTAGCATCCCACATCAGAGGCTATCCCATACTCCAGGCAACAAGAGTCATTCCGTCAGGTCGTTTTAATGGCTACTTCGCTGTTTGACACCATGAATTTTTGACACCACGGTGTCAATCGCAGAAGAACGTTTTTTGAATTGGCTGTTTGGGACCACGGTGTCAATCGACGAATACCTTATTTGGCTTCGTTGATTGACACCATGATGTAAAACAGCAAAGGACGGCCCATTGGCATTTTTATTATAACATAACAATCATGCACAAAAGTGTTTACACGATTTTTATTTAAATTATACATTTTTTCTTAAAGTGCTTGGAATGGCAAAACTGTTTAGTTACCCATAAAAAAAATTCCGATAGTAACTACTACGTTTTACTACTACATCTCTTGAAATTTAATTTTGATGTTCAAAATATCAGCAGGCAAAAAATAATTAAATAGAAATGATTATTACTTACATGCCCTTAAAAATGTTGGTAATAACGTTTAAAAAAGGGTAGAAGTACCTGAGTTAAAACAAACAAAAATCTCAGGTAAAAGCAACCCTTTTGTAAAAAATTAGCCAATCAGCGATCAATATGTCAACCATCCGTAAACAATACGTTCCTGATTGGCTAATGCTAACTGTATGGTTATTTGCATGTCGTTGAGTTACGAATCTTAAGGTCACAGTAGGACGTTCGTGCGTTGAAAGTGGTACAGTGTATGTGAGGTGTTGTTCTTGTTATAAGTATTTGGTAAGTACATTTCGCAATATTTTGTTCATTATCTTCTCATATTATTTGTATGAGTAGTGTTAAGTAATTATTAGACTTAGGAGTTGTCGGGGCAAAAGCTAGTGATAAGATAACCTTATTGACAAATGCATACTTATCGATAATTACAGTGGTGTATATTGAACACTTATTATTTCAAGTTCAAGAGTCATTTGTGGATATACTAATACCTTAGGCAATACGTGTTTTTACTCATAGTACAAGGCATTCTAATTATATCCCTAGTTCGTGCCCCGACAACTCCTAGGTCTGGTAATTATACCAAGTTTAAGTTAATAAAGTAATTCATTTAAGTTAAACTTGGTATTTACAACTGGTTAGGTATGTCTTTTAATTGATACTAAGCATTTTTAAATGATAATTTGTAACATTAAAATTGCTCACTTCAAAATGGATGGTTTGGATTTGTTTTCACATTGAAATTATTAGTTTTAATCTTAAGGCCTTGAAACTTCCAGGTAATAATATAAAATCAGTTAATTTAAAAGGTGAATTAAAGTTTACTTATTCCTATTTCGAAGATAATGTTAATTGTATTTTATTGTAGGGCACATTCATTTGCATTTCATATATCATAAAGTGCAAATGTAAATAAATATAAAGGCGGTGTTTCAGAAATGTATAGAACCTGGGCTAGGTCTTGTACAATACATTTTTATGTGTTTTTTGTCTGAAAACATTGTGGATGCTAATATCATAAAATTATAATATAATTGACGAACCAAACATACTGTAAGATTATTCCACGAAACTAAAAACGACCACTTTTGGCTTTTGTTTTTGGTCTGTTGAAATTTCGAACTGCATTCGTTCAGAAACTCCAACTGCGCTTACGTAGCCGGAGCGGGCCCTGTCACGTCGTGGCGTCCCATCGCTTCATTAAGCGCCAACACAGTAATTCATTATGAATATCTGTAGTTTATTATTATAACTAATGTCACAGGGGGAACACTCCATAGAAACGACGCGGTATAATTAACTATTACAACTAAACTGAAGAAATGACGTTTGTACACGCTGCGAATGTGTGCGTGAACATTATGGATGAATGAATAGGTCACCCATGCTTCTCTCATGCATGCGTGTTGATGATGTTGCCTGGCGGTATCGCGGATCGGTGGGGGGCGGAGAGTGGCCCTTCTGTACGTTAGTACTATATAAATTCTTTGCTAATGTTCTAAAATGATAAAATACTGTGAGTCTGTAGTCATTTCATTAAGTCATTATTTCAATGTATGAACAGTATTGCACATAAAATTGTGTTGCTAATCAAATTTTTTAATTTTATTTTGCGCTGGCGATTCCGCAAATGAAAAATAAAACTGTAGTTTTCCAAGAACTACCGATTTTTTCTCTATATTTCTGAATGGTGTACAAGACCTAGTCCAAAATGAAACAAATTTACATGTTACGAAAGCTGAAATTTTAACGCTTACTTTTTTATTTTAAGGATTGGTGTTAAAATGTCTGAACACCCGTCAACCTCACATGGTTTTGACAACTTAGAATTTCAAAGAACCAAGAGAGGACACCGAATGCTTTGTCGAGGTGGATACGATTATATTTGGAAACGAAATAACAAAGATGGCTCAGAGATATGGAGATGTACAAAGAAAAAGACCAAGTGTAATGCAATACTCAAAGTGAGCCCGCCCCCTTTTACAATATTACATGAAACTATCCATAACCATAGTTCAAAGGATCATGCAGTGATTGAAATAGAAAGGCAGATGCAATTGTGTACTGAAGCTGTTAAAAACAATATCAATAAGCCTGTACCGAAAATTTTCGAAGAATCAATGGAAGCTCTTGCCGATAAAGGAATCAATTTATTGAGTCCATTACCTAAATTTAATAACATCAAGAACAAACTATACAATCAAAGAAACAAAGCACTAGGTGCTAAAAAACTTAACTTCAAAAACGCCACAATTCTAGAACTACCTAAAAAATACGAAGATTTATTATTCGCTGACTATACATACAAAAATAAGCGCATAATAATTTTTGCAAAAAAAGAAATGACCAAATATCTAAAAGAATCAAAACGATTTTTTGTTGACGGCACTTTTAAAATTTGTCCCAATGGTTTCCATCAAGTATATACTTTTCATGCGGATATAGGCAGCAATGAAGAATACGTCAACATAGTTCCCGTGCTGTATGCTTTACTTCCTGATAGAAAACAGGTCACTTACGAGATTTTATTTGAAATGATAAAAAGTCAAGTCCAAGAATGGGAGCCCACACACATTTCAATGGACTTTGAAATGACTGCGATATTGGCTATAAAAGGTCTATTTCCAGAAGTGAAAATAGTTGGCTGTTTTTTCCATTTTAGCCGCAGCTTGTGGCGTAAAGCCAAGCAGCTTGGAGTAATAAAATCTAGACTGGGCAGGATCCATGTGAAATTATGCACAGTTTTGTCACATTTGCCGCTCAATTTATTAGATGACGGCTGGCTGTATGTGATGGGAGAAAGTCCAAATAACGCTGAAATCACGAAATTCAATGACTATTTTGTCCAAACATGGCTCCAACACCCTGTTCTATCTAAAGTATGGAACACTTTTAACGAAAGTCATAGAACCAACAATATGGTAGAGTCGTGGAATGGAAGAGTAAAAAAAATAATGCCCTTAAAACCAAATATTGGTCAATTTCTTAGTGGAGTGGAAAAAGACGCCAAATTTTACTATAATAAAATTAACCAATCAGGACCTATTCAAATTTCTAAAAGAAAAAAAGAGAGCATGCAAATCAATGATAGAATTAATAACACCATCCAAGAATTATTGACTGGTCAAATAAGTATTGGTCATTGCTTAGAAAAATTAAGATAAAAATTTTAAATAGTAATATAGTCTAAGCAATTACCAATTATTGGATGATGATAATGATGATTGTGATCTTTAATTTTAAGTTATATATAAAGAAAAATATTTACCCAAAATCATGTTTTAAATCATTATTCATGTTTTATATCTTTATTTGTTATTAGTAAAGAGGTAATTTACCTTTCCTATCTGTGATTTTTTATTGTTTATTAGAACTTTTTATATTTAAGGCAAGATGATTATGTGATTTTTAGTACTTAGTTATTAGTAAAAAGATTATTTATCTTTTCTATCTGTGATTTTTTATTGTTTATTAGAACTTTTTATGTATATTATGTGATTTTTAGTAGTTAGTTTTTAGTAAAAAGGTAATTTACCTTTCCTATCTGTGATTTTTTATTGTTTATTAGAACTTTTTATATTTAAGGCAAGATGATTATGTGATTTTTAGTACTTAGTTATTAGTAAAAAGATTATTTATCTTTTCTATCTGTGATTTTTTATTGTTTATTAGAACTTTTTATGTATATTATGTGATTTTTAGTAGTTAGTTTTTAGTAAAAAGGTAATTTACCTTTTCTATCTGTGATTTTTTATTGTTTAGTAGAACTTTTTATATATAAGATAAGATGATTAAGTATGTGATTTTTAGTACTTAGTTATTAGTAAAAAAAATAATTTACCTTTTCTATCTGTGATTTTTTATTGTTTATTAGAACTTTTTATGTATATTATGTGATTTTTAGTAGTTAGTTTTTAGTAAAAAGGTAATTTACCTTTTCTATCTGTGATTTTTTATTGTTTAGTAGAACTTTTTATATATAAGATAAGATGATTAAGTATGTGATTTTTAGTACTTAGTTATTAGTAAAAAAAATAATTTACCTTTTCTATCTGTGATTTTTTGTTGTTTGTTAGAACTTTTTATTCATATACAAGATTTATTCATACAAGATTCCATTAAAAATTTGATTGTAATTTTTGTTTTAATAACCGTTTTCTTTTCGCCAGTACACAAATCACAGTTGACCTTTAAATTGTTGAAAGTGGTCCAAATCAACAGTTTTATACCATGGTGTCAATCGACGAAAACAAAATAAGATATTCGCAGTTTGACACCACGGTCGCAAATTATTATGGAAATGGTCCTAAACAGCCAATTCAAAAAACGTTCTTCTGCGATTGACACCGTGGTGTCAAAAATTCATGGTGTCAAACAGCGAAGTAGCCGTTTTAATAGATATCTGTAACTAAAACAGAAGCTATTATAAATAATGTAATATATTAAGCAGAGAAAGTCATTTATAAGCTAGTGTCTTATAAATACATGACTGTATAAAAAAGTCATTTAGATATTATCTAAGTACATAATTTATTATGTACTAGATAATTCGTTTCACGTCCATTTCTCTTACGGTAGGTATAACAGTTTAATTAATGAAATATTTATTTACTTTTTAAGCAGTTGTTCGCATAGAATTACAATATTAGGGATATTATTATTATGGTTATTACCTGAGTGAAATAAATTTTAAATAAAATTATTTTTCAAATTACACTTTATTTTTAACAGACTTCAAAAAAGAGGGAGGTTTTTAATTTGATCGTTTTTTTATGGTTGTTCGCCGATTACTTGAAGACGCCGGACCGATTTCAGAATATTTTTTTGTCTGAAAGAGAGTGATTAAAGAATACGAAGAAGGTTACGATCTGATGAGATGTTGAATATTACTCATGCATTTCTTACTTTTCTATATTTTGTAATTGAAGTCGGTTATTTTTTGTAAAATTATTAAGTAATTGATTGTTTATTCCGCCAAATTTCCATTAATTCAAAAGGTTTATTTCATTAAGTGTAAAGTTTTAATCGCGAGTGCGTTGATGTCTTTTCTTTGACAAACCTTTCCACAAAGACCATAGAAATCTTAATAACTAGTCAATAGAAATGCTATCGACTATCTTTTAACACTGGGACGCATGTCGCCGGTTTTCAAATACCACTACATAACCAAACAATAAAAATACAATTTCGCCTACACATACATTTTGTATTCCTGCAAACAAAATTATTCTTTTTGCGATGACATTAAGCAATATTTTCTAAAAACGAATAATCTTTAGGCGTCCCAAACAACACTGGTAACCACGACAACTCCTCAACTCGCACTTGTGTTCGACTAGACACATGCGCGGCGACAAGGTCACGCGTCTTTGACATTTCTATTGCCTTGTTATTAAGATTTCTATGACAAAGACATAACCTTTTTATTCCCCGATTTGTTTTAATTAGGTTTTAAACACCATAAAATTTATCACCACCACCATTAAAAAAGAGTGCTTGTCATGTTTTTGTTATAAGTTTATGTTAATTTCCAATGCAATGAAAAGCATTGTACAAATATTTTAAGCTATATTGAAGATTGAACATTTGTGTTTTTGTTTTATTTTTTTTTTAAAGAAATCAATTTTGGTCGTCTAAAAGAAATGCATTTGCACTTTAGGTCTTTAATAATACGAGCCCAGCATTTAATACATGTTCTACTCATAATGAGAAGGGTACTTTACGTCTTTACTAATTATAAACTTTACCGTACTCTACCACGACTTAGAACTCAATTCCATGACGACCAGAGACTAATGTAGACTATAAAAATGTATGAGCAATTATGCTAATTTAACAAGAAACCGCTTAGCAAACTAACCAACACAAATATCTAGAATTTCTTGTTATTTAAACATTTCTGTTACCAAAAAGCTTGATCCCTACGACCTTGTGTGTAAAATGTAATGTAAATGGTATAAAACAGTTATATTCACACCTTCTTAGACCCAGATGGCTACTAAATGTGAACAGTAATGTATATTCATATCTTATTGGATTCCAGAAGTATTTACATCTATACATTTAAATTTTTAAAACATATCTGTCAATAATACAACTAAGTTATTTTCATTATAGATTTTTACAATGTCTTTTAATTTGCGGAAAGTTTTGAAATATATTTTTTAACACTGAAAACTTTCCTGTGTTTAAAATGTGATATGAAATATATGCTTTGACTTTATAATATCTCTTTTTTACATCACAATATACTTTATATAGAATCTGTTCAAATTAATGCTCTAAATTAAATTACTTAAAATTCCTCATAAAGATAATTGGTATAAGCGTTCAAAATAACATATTATAACAGTAAACCTAATAAAATCGATCACACCATATCAGATTACGTAGGACGATAATATCAAAGAGATCCCATAAATCGACTCAGTCAGATTATTCTAGTTAACAACACATTTAAAACGTCGTCTATCAACTTCTTGTCGACATATAGCTTTATTCGCAATATCTAATGTCTTTCCGAATGTCATAAATATCAGTATTTAATATAAAAAAGTCACAAAAACCTGTCGCGAACTGAATGCTGTTATATTGTCGTAAAATCTTCAATTTCCGATAAGAGGGTAATTTATTGACGTGCAAAGTTATAAAAAAGTGAAATATATCTTCAAAAACTAGACTTTGGGTAAAACCAGACATGCAGAAAAAGCTCGCAACCTAATTGCAATGCACCTATAGAATTTCTGCACAAAATATAGAGGCGATACCAACAAATAGTTTTCACTTTAGCAGCTCGAAAAGGCGTTCTTTCTTGTGCGAAAACAGTGAGCATGACTCAATTTTACTTTGAGTCATTATAGTGAGAAAAACTTGATTTCTCTTCGAGTTTTGCTCTCGCTCGAAGCAAAGAACTTGTAATATGGGTACTATTTCTAGCTGCTGAAGTGAAAAGTGCTATGTGCAACACGCGATCAAAGTTATTTACAGCTGGTGCTTTTGAGTCTCTCACTACGCTCAAGATTCTAACCTAGAATCTACGAATTTTACTATTGAATCTTTCTCTTATACGGGCTCAAAATTAGCAATTGAATAAAATACGAACTTTACTCTCTTGTGTACAAATAGCTATTTACAATCGGCTCTATGCGGCAATGATATCTGAATACGGATGAGCTGTCCCATACATTTACACGGGTCATATTCCCTCGCTTTAGAGCATGTGGCTTAGAGTTGATTATACCAACGTGTTAAACTCAAGTTTTAAGTTAAGCTACAGCTTAACAGCAGCTCTGTCCCGTACAAACATGGAATAAAAGAGAGAGACATGCAAAATGATGCATGAAAATTGAGATGTTTGGTGAAATCAGGACAACACAAAGTACAAGCTAAGTACTTACAAAATATTAGATGTCTCGGGATATTTACAGTTTTATTGTGAACAAGCGGCTTGCAAAATCTGCGAATTATCGGCAAAACTCGCTACAACAAATACAAAATGACCATGTTTAGTCTCAAATCAAAGCAAAGAACTGCTTGCCGAAATCGTAAAAAGAAGGTTTGCAGCTGTAGCAACTTAGTTGCGGCAACAATCAACATTTCATACAATACAATTTGAAACGTTGAAATTGTTGTTACTTTCAAATTTTAACATTTATTTATTTTAAGGTATTAAAATCATCTGGATGACTCAATGTCGTTAATAAAGCATATTTCCAAAATTCATACCGTCAATTTTCCAATCACATCCTATATATAATATATAGCATATTATTTACTTATCATAATTTTCCAATTAACATCAATAAGAATGCATCCCACAAATTAAAGAAAATACCGCAATATGAATGTCATTGGTCAATAGTTTCATTTATTGATGATGACTTTCTAAAACTAATGCATTTTGCACAACTGTTTTTATTAAAATAAATATTTCATTTAAATTTTAATAAATGCTGATAACAAAAAAAAAAACACTGCAGAGTAAGTTTTGACAAAATGAAATATCTACTATTAAAATCCAGTATATAATACGAGAAGGTATATTGAATTATTGTAATTTCGTTAGGTACGTCAAATATACTGAACGCATTTTAATGAAGTTAATCTATCTATCTATCTTATTCGTATATATAATTGTTTGCCTGACTAAGGGCATAAACTGCGTTAAGCGTGCCTCTCGCCCTTTGTTCGCAACGAGTCACACTAAATCGTGTCACCGTGTGACTGGTTGAGAAAAATATTCGCATGGAGTAACAGTGTGACTCAATGCGAATTTTTATTCTCATCTAGTAACACTAGTACACGAGTAGTGTTACTCGTTCGGAAAACCAAATCGCATGGAGTAGCAGCGTCATTCGATGCGAATTTTTATTCTCAACTAGTAACATTTTTCAGAATGTCTATTTGACAACGATAAAGTTAAATAAAAATGGGTGCTAATTAAACAGGCTTCTTTTTAGTATCATTATTCGCCCACAAAAATGTATGTCATTTCTAACCTAACCTACCTATTTTTTTTTAAAATTATTTTAACCTTTTTTACGAGCAATTTTAGTGGGAAATGATGTTATGGCATATGATAATTACGGCTTACAATGATTATACAGGCACTTCGCTGGCCGCTGCCGCGGCACGCTCGCTTCGCTCGCTCGGCTCGTGCGTTGTCTTTCATGTTTCTAACCTAACCTACCTATTATTTTTATAATTATTTTAAACTTTTTTACAAGCAATTTTGGTGGGAAATTATGTTATGGCATATGACAATTACGGCTTACAATGATAATACAGGCACTTCGCCGGCCGCTGCCGCGGCACGCTCGCTTCGCTCGCTCGGCTCGTGCGTTGTCTTTCATGTTTCTAACCTAACCTACCTATTATTTTTATAATTATTTAAACCTATTTTAACAATAGCAATACGAACGCACGAACGACAATAAACAATTACACGTAAACAACTCAACTCGTCGTCACATGAATCGAATGGCGCTCTCTGATTGGTGCAAATGGCCGGTCGCTGTCGTATAATTTTTATTTAACTTTATCGTTGTCAAATAGACATTCTGAAAAATGTTACTAGTTGAGAATAAAAATTCGCATCGAATGACGCTGCTACTCCATGCGATTTGGTTTTCCGAACGAGTAACACTACTCGTGTACTAGTGTTACTAGATGAGAATAAAAATTCGCATTGAGTCACACTGTTACTCCATGCGAATATTTTTCTCAACCAGTCACACGGTGACACGACGTAGTGTGACTCGTTGCGAATAGACTCCTCTCGCGTGTCCACACAAAAACGACCCGCGCGTGCCCATGCGCGTGCACACGCTCGTGAGCCCGTCGGGCGCCCGTCGCGTGATACTTCCGTGCAACGGGGCACGCATGCACGCGACGTGATCACGCATCACGTTGGACGGGTCCACGCGCGAAGCCCGCTAGCGGGTGCACGCGCGTGCTTGTTCAGTTGACAGCGCTATCTCGAACCGACCGCACGCGCGTGCCCGGCCTATAACAAAAAATGACAAATTTTGATACAGAAAGGGTAATTGTTGAAGTTCAGTGTCGTCCTGCCATATGGGACCAATCAAGCGAAATATTTAAAGACCGCCGTCGTCTTGATAAATAATACAACATTAATTTATCCATAATTACTCGACTGTACACCTCCAACGTCAAAATTGTACTGAGAAAACTGCGTTACGCGGATGCACGCGCCGATGCCCGCGCATAAGCACGCGAACGTGCTCACGTGCGTGCACCAGAAGCGTGGCCCGCGACGTGCTCACGTGCGTGCACACGCGTAACGCAGTTTATGCCCTAACTGATTGAGTGATTCATCAACGCAGAGCCTACTCCGCTAACCCTGGAAACTTTGCACAAAGGTTCCGTACAGCCCGTAGGGGTGCACTAAGAAAATAAGGGCCGAACGGTTGTATAGATATCCGTCAATTTTGAAGTTTGAAATATGAAGTTTCGTAGACTTGATCTAGAAATAAGTAAACCTCTATAACTGTATAACAGATGTTACTAAAAGTTACTTCCAAGAGGGTAATGCAGGGTTTTAAGGTACATCAAAACGCAAAGGATGTCGCTGTACACTTTTTCTGAATCGCGCGAATAACTCACGAGAACAGAAAAAAAACGTTTGCCACAGGTGCCACAGGTACCGCACCGCGTACACGAATCCCACGCGAGCGAAGTCGCGTGCAACGACTAGTATTATTATAAGGTCCCTTTCCAGTCATTTCATTTTTCACTCAATATATCCATCTTTTCTTGAAAGCTTTACTGCTAATGGGTAAACCATTACCAGTATGCAATATTACCACAGTATGTAATATTTAGATTAAATTTGAATATTTAGTTTAAGATTAGGTACTCATTATTTTGTAAATAATCACTGTATGTTTAGGATTAAATAATGTAATAAAGTTCACTGTATAAGTGTATTTATTTTTATAATCCTCTCTTCAACATTGAAGAGCGTTGAAAGAGTTTATTAGCCTTATAAATATATATAATACTAAAATAAACATAAAATGATCGTGTAGAGGTCATAATGTGCGCCCACGCAGGGCCTCGTCTTTCTTAAACCAGATTATACAAAATCCTTATTCAAGATGCTGTTGAATCATCATAAGGAAATCCTTTATCTGTACTTCCGAGTATACTTTATCATCATTCTTATTGCTGTTTTTGGCATATTCAATTTAAAAAATGTTTAATTTCTCTTGATTTGGGTCCTGTCAATCAAATCTTTCTTTTTTGGCAAAATCAAGTTCGTTTCATTCCAACCGTTTTATCTGGACCTTGACTGATTGACATTTGAGATGATTGTAAAGAAAAATATTATAATAAATAAAAATAAAATATGAAAATATGACGTGGCATTTCGGAGAAGGTTAAGTAGAAATGTTAATAAGACTTGCTCTTTGCCTGGGCCATCGAAAACGTTAAAGGGCATTCACAGTAACATTGTTATAGTTATGTTTTGACCAATCCGAGGTAGTACATATATTCGCTATATCAATACATAAAAGTTGTAAATGCTGATATTCAGCTAAATCCGTTAGACTAGAAGCCGTCCCCAATGTGATTGGAAAAAGGCACGGAGATTTATTTTTAATGAATAAGTTGTAAAATAGAGTTTTGTTTCATGTATTTAGATTTAGTATGATCATGGTGTTATTTCTGTTAATATAACTAGTCATAAACAAATAATGCCTTACAAGCATCTCGGTAAGACATCATTGCCTTTTAAATAAGACTCATGAATGTAAGACTCATCTGGAAATGAATATTTTTCATTTTCTTTGTTATGTCCTTAAACAAATATCTCTCAAATATCAAGCCGATAAAACCTACATTTCTTTACGAATTGTCTTCGCAACGCTATAAAACCGTTAAATCTGTAAAATGAACAAGAATTAATATCCAGATGACTCCATTTCGATGCAAGCATAATATTTCTAGTTTTTTAATCCGCTATTGGTATAGATAAGACCGGTGAAACTCCATTTGTCAAAGAAATTAAATTGTTGAACATAATACTCAAACATTAATTTAAGTAATTTATTGGTATTTCTGGTAAAAGTATAAACATAATCTAAATTAATATATAAATATTAATCTATATAAATAAAACATATTTTATAAATAAATTTCATTAGACGTTTTCACAACATGATGATGACGGCCGGCGTTTTTTCTTTTTGTTTAAGTAAATCAATTTTTTTTATCAAAGTCAAGAGTAAATTAATGGGATCGTTGTTGTTATTATTGTATTTAAAGAGACATGACTTTGCCACACGTCCCGATTTTGGCGGGACAGAGTCTATCCCGCTTATCAAGTATAACTCGGCCGTTTTTGTGCAGTATTGTAGGTACGTTATGTCAAGAAATTAAACTCTATATTATATGCCAATTTTTTAAGAACGGAGGACGGAGTGGAGGAATATGTAGATGTTTAGTGTTCCACAAGTGGTTATCAATGTGTGTTACAAAATGAAGAACAAAATAGAGAATACGAATTCGGGTGCCATGTCCATTTCTTAGTATTTAAAGAAACTATTTCAAAAATCTTCGCCTGTGGCGTTATTTGGCTCTTGGCAGCAAAGGCGCTCTGATCTCACTTCTTAGTGTTTACAGGAAACACTTAAAAAAAACGGCGCCTGCTATTTATTTTATTATGCAACAGATTCTTGAGAACAACTGCTTTAGTTTTTTATTAGTATATTTAGTGTATATTATTTATATTTTAGTAGTTTTAGCAAAACCACTAAAATTTCATATTATGTTTTTGTACTATGTCCCGCTTGAGACGAAATAATCCTGCTTTTTCACTTAGATATAATGTTTCAAAATAACATGATCATTATGTGAGAGATTTACAGTAAACAAACCGAATGATTCTTCCTAGTAAAGTAACAACAAAACAAAATAAAACTTGGAATAAAACTAGAAACAAAGTTTATTATTTTCCTTGTCCTGTATCTTACCTAAATCTAACCACGGGTAACGTGTCGGTCAAAGTTGTGCGCAGTTTAACTGTTTTTCTACAGTTACTGTCCGACTAGAACTCGTAACCTACAGACCCAGGTTCAAATGGCCGAACATACGACTGGCTTATACAATCTCTATGACATCGGAGCTCACTATTATAAATTGTTGGTTTTATGTTATTATTATTTTATGTTGTCCATACTCTTTTTTTTTAATAAGGATTGTTATTATTATTTACTTCTTGTGGTGTATGTACAGGACCAGCTTTAACCAACTAAGCGCCCTGAGCGAGATAACTTGTTGCCCTTTGGCGGATCAGCTTTGTTTAGCTTCGTGCAATTTTTGTTTTCACTAACACTTGAGTTAATTTTTATTTTTTTAAAACAATATATTTTGATATTGGTAAATATGATTTCTTTTTAACAATTGTGATCTGTTCAAACGTGTAACTGAAATAGTTAAACATCAGTAATTCACAATGGAAAAATATAAATTCGTCAACTTTCCAAGTACTGCTGTATTATGCCTGTTATATCCTGAAGTAAAAATAAAAATGTATCATTTGCAGCGCTACACAAAACTATTTTAAGATTAGCAGGAACACACACAATGAACCACACTAAAGTTTTTTCTAACATAATAACTGTGCACTGTCATAGTATAGAGCTGCTCTAAGATTAATTGATTCTCATCCTCAGGCATAATATTCATATTATTTAATTACCTATCAGCAGTTGCAAGATTAATGGAATTCAAAAAGCAATATTTATATTAGAAAATCCAAGATATTTTTGAATTATAACCTATGATCAAAGAAAGGTTATTATAATTTAGCATCTTCATGTTATATTATTATGGTGCCCACCCATCATCACCTTAAAAAACGTAGGTACTAGGTAGGTAGGTATAAGGTTTAGCGAAAACTAATTTGAATCGTCGAATTTGCATCCGTCTACATATTAAGCCATCAGTATCCGAGAGGATTCATGAAAATAAATGGAGCCTGACCGACACCTCACTAAATAGATAAAATCAAATGTTTTTTATTTATTGCCCAGCATTTTATTCCGAAATTAAAAACTTTATAAGATTTATTTAATTCAGTATTGAGAATGAAAAATGTGACGATGGTAATGTATAAGAAAGAGTGAAAGTGACTCGTTCATTGCCAAGTACGTTAATGTTATTATAGTAGCTTGTCAAAGCCTCGAGCCTAACAGTTAATTTACAAGTTACAACCAATTAACCAACACAAGATCAAGTTTAACACGACGAAAGTCAAGATCAAGAACAGCCATTGATATGCTAATAAGTAGATACGCCGACAAACTTAGGAATATTAGGATGTATTACAATAACTTCCGATACAGTATTGTTTAAGAATTTACGATCGCTTCCGTGGGATTTTGCCTAATAAAGGCTAAATGTCTTGTAGCGTGGGGCACGACCTCGTCGCACCGACCTATAAAACCAATCTCGCAAAAAAAATAAACCACACTTAACGGAACGAATCATAAACAAACCATGTCTAGTGTACGATTATTGTTTTTGGTGATCGCCGTCGCGGGATGGAGCCCAACCCTAGCCGAAGGTGGTAATTTTTTATCGATACTCTGTAATCTCCGCGGTGTCACGATTAGTCGATAAAATTCGCGGTATCGATTCCTACCGTTAGGTAATTGTCGGTAATGGTCCCTTTGTATAGTAGGTAATCAGGCCACAGTCAATAATTCGTTCAGGGTTACAGTTTGATCTTGCAAAAAATGATGCACTTAGAAATTTTAGCTTTTCCTTCTACGATAAATCTATCGCGTATGTAATGATTTTGGCACTGAAATTAAAAGATGGTGCTCGATATGTTTTTGCAATCCTATAAACTATTAACTCATTCCGGTTAAATAAAGTTACAGAATTTTAAAATTGGTACTGTACCATGTTTGCAGCCCCCTGAATAAATATAACTGGTAAAATGCACCTTCAGGAAAATATTCTGCCGATGCTCATAGTCCAGACTCTTACTATAACTGAGTCATTTTGAGTAACGATTCTATTTATATTGAGCTTAATTTGTATGTTCCAATCCACTTACACCAAAGGACCTTGGTTATTTAATTCTTTCCTACGTCTCAAATAGCATATTATTCATATACTTTCAACATTTTTCAGATGTAACTCAATCACTTTTAAGTAATGACCTAGGTAACCTAATAATATAACTGACGGGTCTAATTACCTAAAACGCGAATTCTATTTACCTACAATCCTACATAGAATAATTGATCAATTTCCGATATACACGAGTAGGTACAAGAGTAATATATCGAACGTGCAAAAATGGGTGTCCGAATACCGCAACTGTCGTTATTTATGGCCACCATTAATAGCGTTTTTAATTTTAAAATAATTGTAGGATCCGGTTATAAAACATTTTCAAACAATTTCGAGGGCAATGAAAGTTGTTAATGGCTTAATTTGGGACATAGTACTTTTTCACAATTCACGTTTTAGCACAGGTTTTGAACAAGTCCGCCTGGTGCGATTGTTTCTAATGCCGCCAGTAAATAACTGTTTACATAAAATGGGATTTTGCGAATTTGATACTTGTACATATTACGTCAATTTGTCTATCTCTTGTTACATTCTTTTTTGGCAACTTGCTTCACCAAATATGTCTAACGTGGATATGTGACAAAAAATAATGAACTAAGTTAATCTTGTTTTTTTATTTTCAGAAATTTCCAGTGATTCAACTGCCGCTTTGGTAAGAGAACCACGAACTATTCTCAAAAAGAAACTATGTCGTAAATACGGAATCTGCCAAGGCTATGGTGGTAACAGTGGCTACCCTGGATACGGCAGTTACCAAGGCGGTTACGGTGGATACCAAGGTGGTTACAATCAAGGACCTCCAATTAATATTGCCATCAGCCAGTCCCAGGCTTCAGCTAATGAGGGCGGTGGTGGTTACGGAAGTGGCTACTATCCAAACAACTACCAATACAATGGAGGGCACGGAGGATACGGAGGCTACAACCACGGTCACGGAGGCTATCCCAATCACGGTTATGGAGATTACCACCGCCACGGAGCTTACAGGCCAGGTTACGACAACGGGAACTATGGCTACAACAATCAGTTCAATGGCAATTATTACTCTGGTGGTAACAATGGTTATGGGGAGGAAGATGGTTATGATTATGATTATGATGGTTATGAACGAAGTGCCAGTGGCGGTGCTACCGCTCGATCCAGTGCTGCTGCTGAAGCTAAAAGCTAAGATATGGATTTAAGAGTAGTTAGGGAATTCAAAGATTTATTGTTTTGTTTTTTGTTTTTAAGGTTACAACCATCATTTATTGTTTATATATAGTCTTGAACATACGAGTACTTGTACTTTGGAAAAACCAACTTTCTCATAATTTAAGATTATCTGTACCTGTGATCATAAAAGTTCTTTGTTTTATTGAAACTTTTTGTAAGAAAATGTATTTACAACTATTTAAATCTGCAATTAATATTTATTTGTGAAACGAAAGTCAAGTATTTCTTAAGTAAGTACTATCTTGTTTGGTTACCTGTTTAAATCAACATACATGCATATTTCTGTGCTCTTCTGTACTATGTTTTGAAATGAATCCCAAATTAATTAATAAGTTCTAAATAATAATAAGGCACATAATAGAATGTTCAGGCTTAAAAAAAGACATTAATATTTAAATTTCATCTCTAGCTGTGATAATATTTTTAATTAAGGAATCTTCGAATACATTTGTGATAAATAATGTAGAGCAGTTATTCTCCGATTGGATGTCAAGAAAGCATTATATCGATTATAAATAAATTATAATAAGAATCGAGCAAGTTTTTTATTCCGATTAATTTATTTATTGACTATAAACGGTTACATGAGTTTATAGCTATCATGATAAGTTTAACTCCATATAAAGGTATATCGGCGATCAATAGTTTAAACATCCTCTATAAAATTAGGAATTTTAATATCTGCATATGATTTTAGGTCATTTACTGTGTTAATAAGGTCTATGACCTAAACACGCAAGCTATTTTCCTGAATGGACACGATTTTGAATAATCAGTACAGGTGGGGACCATCGATTACGTGATTTAAATTATTTTCTCAAGAAAAAGAAAAAAATTGGATTAATTCAGTCGTGACTAGAGCCATAAATTCTATCCGTAATTACAAAATGTATTTGACTAACTAATAAGGCTAAATGAGGGTAATAAAAGTATATATTTCGATTTCTTCTTCCTTTTTAAAATTAAAAAAATGGAACTAATGAGCTTTCTACTGTAATAAATGCATTAAGACTTCAGATTGCAGTTTATAACTTTATGCCTAAAATGCAATGTTAGTGCCAGTTTCATCAGTTCCGGCATTTCCAGATTAGACATTGGTAGTTATTCGGAACGTATTGGACATACAAAATGTCAAAAAATAGAGGTTAAGCGGAGTTTTCTTTGTTTAGCCCCGCTTACTCTCGAACATTTTTTTTTACTCTTCCTGCATAAGATGCATTTAAATAGAAAAAAATGAATGGCATATAAGTTAATAGTAAGTGGATAAATGAGATGCATATTACTATTATAATAAAACATTATTCTCTAGTCTAGTCTTAGTTCACTTTAGGTCATTGAAATGTCATCCGTAACGTCTACCGGTTCCTAGCCTAAAAGGCCGTTAAGTCTACGAATCAACATGAAAGTATCATTTCTACCAGGAAACATTTAAATAATCACCAAAACTGTCGCATAACAACAAACTTGATTAAAATACGCGATCATTACTACTTGATTTTTCAATTCATTAACTTACAAAGTGACATTTATGAGAAACATGGCAGCTTTTTACTCAAAAAGTCTAAAGATATCGTTAAACATGATACAACACTTTCCGAGGACCGTTTTAATTTAGAAAATATTTTAATTAACCAGATCTGCTTTAGTTTTGCTAAAATACCTTTGATTTTATTATTGCCCATAAATCAGCTGTTTTGCCAATAAAGATGATGCCCACAAACAATTTATGATATCGGATCAGTTGTACCATCAAAACTGTTTACCGTAACTCGTTAGATAAATTTTGTTTATGAGTGTCAATGGCTTTGGATGTAGTGGTGACCCAGTCTGTTTTGTGTTTGAGTGGGGGGCTTAGTATATAAGCTGAGGGGCTCGTTTCACAAGCATCCACAACCACCAGTCTAAGCATCCTTACAACAACAAACCAATAACCAACGAAATGGCTTGCAAATTCATCGTCCTTGCCGCCGTGATCGCTGCCTGCAGCGCAGGACCTATCTGGTTCGACGGTAAGTCACCGATGCATCTATTGACCTTTGCTGATTTTAACTTCTTTTGTCTACTAGTCAATATTTGCATTGAGATTCAGTTAATAGGCTCAATATCAGATTGATTGTTAGTTAAAGTGCTAGTGACATTAAAATGCATTTGCACTTTAAGCTTTTCTTTATAAACTAAGTGAAAGTATGTAGCAAATAATCAAACAATGACTTTTTTTCCAGAGGTTCCAGTGTGGAGGGTCGGCCGTGCCCCCAGCATTTCTTACGGATTTGGTAGCGGTTTCAGCAGCAACATCGGTGGTATCTCGCACTCCACCGGCATTGGAGGAGCATACAGCTCCGACGGCGGTTCAGCTTACGGCAGCGGCATTGGCGTCTCCGATGGAGGCTATGCTCGCGGCGTAGGCATCGCCAACGCTGGCAACTCCTACCCCATCTACCAAGCTCAGCCCACATACACCATCGCCCGCCCCACATACAGCAACGCTGCTGCCTCTGCTAACAACTTCGGTGGTTTCAACCAGGCTACTTCTTCCGCCAACTCCGGCGGTGGTTCAGCTCTCTCCTCTGCTACGAACTTCCGTGGTTACGAGTCTGCCCTCTCTTCCGTCAACAACGGTTACCAGTCTGCTACTTCCTCTGCCACCAACAACGGATTGGGACACAGGAACGCCATCTCTTCCGTGCACTCTGGAGGCCCTGGCTACAACTCTCACGCTGTGTCCGCCGCTGAGCAGCACGGTGCTTTCAGAGCCAGCACTGCCCAGGCTGTGCAGCAACGCGGCAACACCCTGCAGCACGCTGGAGCTTCCAACATTGCCGGCCCCGGGCTCCAAGCCGCTCACTCTCACGCCGTCCAAACCGGTTTCTACTAAACTACTTGTAAGGATGTAAAAAGATGTTGAGACGACAATATTTAAATATTTATTACACTTGTCTCAATATCTTTTGAAATCATGTGTGACCGTTCAAAATCAATAAACAACTCTTGATTGTATTCAAATCATTTTTATTGCTAATCCATCACATTATTTACTTAAGTCTATTTATACAAACTATTGCCTATTGTTCACTTTATTATCGAATGGAAGATTCTTGGCTCTATTATCGAAAGCTATTGAGTTGACTTTGCCATAAACGTGTCCATTATCATTGATTGCAGTAACAGTATTGACATGTCCATTGCCAGCAAAGTTGGGCTCGTAGTAACTTTCAAAATTTCGTACCCAGTTTTTGATATCAGGGAAAGCATTGAATCCAAAGTCTTGATTAATGGGGAAGCTGAATAATGGTAGGAAAGATCCACTTGATGCTGAAGCATAGCTTCTAGCGCCTCCTGCGACTGCATTGCCGGGTCCTGCTATACTGACACTTGAATGGACGGGTCTTGGTCCATTATATTGAGGACCTTCATTTTCATCATTATGAATTTGGGTGAATCCTGATCTGGTGGAGAACTGCTGAGTCAGGTATTTCTCAACATTCGGATCTGATGATGATATTGCTATGATTGATTCTCCATTGGGTGTTGATTCTGTGAATAACATAAATTGTAGTTGGTTCAAAACTCACCTAATAATAAAGTTCTTGACTTGTTTGTAAAATTACAGCAGAAATACAATTATGACTAAAAAAAATTATATAAATGTTTTATCTTTCTAAGCATCGTATGAGAAAACTTGTTTTAAAAAGCACTTAATAATTCAGAAGGAAGTCACAGAATGTCATCACCGCAAACACACAATAAAATACTCTCAAGTATCAAATTTCAAGAATATTTTAAATTAACACGAATGAAATCTATATTTTTAAACATCCATAAACAAGAAATAATCACTTCAGAAAAAACCTACCTTTAAAAACGACTGGAACTGCGTCAACGCTATAAATCACAACGAAAACTGATACTAAATACTTCAAAGCAGACATTTTGTAATCAATATTTGTGTACTAGTAACTAAAGCTCATAACAAATAAATGATAGGACCACAATGGGCCGTTTATATAGGATCTATGGCTCGAACACAGACGATGATGGTATATTATCTCCTGTGAGGGTGAACGAACTAACTCGTGAGCCAAACGTGATTTAGTGATGTTCGAAGATAAAGATCTATATTCGGATACCTGGTGAACCGACAAACTTATCGATGCACGGAGAAAAACGCACAAAGTACAATACAACTCTCAATTCAGCGAATCATTACGTAAAACACTACTAGTGGCGCCACTTCGGACAGTTCAGATTAAGTTTGTCGATTGTAAAATCGAATTAGTATATAGTAAAAGCTGCAGACATATTACAAGTTCAATGTTATTCCGCCTGACAGGTATTAATCGTCTGAAGATAGTGAAGTTAGTGCATCATATATTATATTCGATGCCGTTAACGGTTTTATAATGTTTGATGATACGAAGCTTTTACGCCAATCAATGTATGTTTCCCTTTTTAACCGACTTCAAAAAAGGAGGTAAGATGTTTTTTTTTTATGTTTCTCATACTCATAACTTTCGACTGGGCGAAGCGATTTTTAACCGACTTCAAAAAAAGGAGGAGGTTCTCAATTCGGTTGTATGTTTTTTTTTTTTTTTTTTTTTTTTTTTTTTTTTTTTTATGTTTGTTCGCCGATTACTCGAAGACGCCTGGACCGATTTGAGAAATTCTTTTTTTGTTTGATAGGATATACTCGTCATGTGGTCCCATTTTTTTCAAGTCACGTTCTGATGATGAGATCTTAGAGAAATCGAGGGTAACCCTCAAATTTAAAAGGCTTCTATATTGTTTTTTATATATTATCTAAAGCTACTCGGATATTTGCATCTAGTAGTCAGCATTTTATGTTGCTGAGCTGATGCTGGAAGGTACAACTCCTCAACGGTTAGGAGTACGGGGATAATTCTTTATTTAAATATAGGCTCCTTGAGGCCGTTTACTGTATTCTTTCAAGTTATACACAGATGAGACGAGACGTTGAATATTACTTATGTATATTCATAATATGAGGTCATGGTTTGATAATAGGATCCTAGAGAAATCATGGGTAACCCTCAAATTTCAAAGGCTTCTATATTGTTTTTCGTATATTAACTAAAACTACTTGGATATTTGCATTTTAAGTTGCTGAGCTGATGCTGGAAGGTACAACTCCTCAACGGTTAGGAGTACGGGGATTATTAATATTAATAAGTTTTCCGTCTTAAGTAACCGTCGTCTCCTCATTCGAGAAACGTTCTGGTCTACCCATCACTTAAAATCGTAAAATAAAATAATTTTTAACAAAAAAAAAAACCGACTTCAAAAAGTAGGTAAACTAAAAAAAAAAAAAAAAATTTACTTCGCACAAAATAATACGTTTTTTCATTTAGTTAAATAGAAATTATTAAATAATTATTTTATAATTCTGAAGTCAGTGCCAAGTAAACAATAACTCTGTATAGACTAATCTTTCTAACAACTATTTTCTGACTGAATATTAGTTCTTAATTATCCGATTTACTTGGCACCGACTTCAGAATTGTAAAATAATTATTTAATAATTTCTATTTAACTAAATGAAAAAACGTATTATTTTGTGCAAAGTAAATTTTTTTTTTTTTTTTTAGTTTACCTACTTTTTTAATTATTATTTTTATTTGATATCTGATGCTTCTCGTGAGGTGCCATTTCAATTTGGTCCAGTTCTGACACTGGCATTCATGAGAAAACCATATAAGTCTAAAATTATTGTAATTGAAGTCGGTTTTTTTTATGGGCAAATTATTAATCAATAAGGATTTTAAAGACACATGGTAGCTCAAGAGCAGCCTAAAAGTGGTGGTCACAGTTACATGGTACTGACCATGAACAGCCGAACAATAATGCAGATGCTTCACTACATCGAGGGACTGAGATTATATGCTTCATGTATATTCTGGGTTTCGCGTTACCACATCTGGACTGGACACATTGTTAATAGTACAGTGGGCCAAGCAAATAGGTATGCAGGGCAAAAACTTCTACGCCATACTGAAAACTGACTGCAATAGATATGCATGTGTGAATCACATATTTAATAAGTGTTATATACCCACTATTTTGATAAATAACTCACTTATCCGTAACAGGTGTAGTAAGTCTTTACTATGACATAAAAGTTTTTGCCCTGCATAGCTAACTCGTTGGCCCACTGTACCTACGGGCTTTATTACTTCACAGCAGATTAAAGATCAGACGTAATTAGTACTAGTTGCTCGAGATCGATTGCAAAGGCTCCATCAACAGTATAGTACTAGTTATTGATGCTAGTTATAGTAGTTATTGATGTTTAGAGCTTCTTTTCATCTTTATGTATTATTTTGGTTTCACCCCTGTCATACGTTTGTAAAAAGTACCCTTAACATAAGACACATTATTAGTAACGTACTACGCGGTCAGAGCTTTTGGAGTAAAAAATTACCTATATTACCAAATTTTATCAAAATCGGTGCATCCGTCCAAGTGTGAAAAGTAACAAACATACCTACATTCTTTTCTCTCTAAAATATTAGAAGGATTTCTATTTATTTGGTATCATAAAACAGAAGAATGTGTCAAAAGATTATATTGTTCACGTAATAAAGTTTTTTTAGAAAGTACAGTATTTTATTCCGTTACCAAAATTATCACCTTATGACAAAGTTAAAAAAAACTTTTGATGGTGGTAGAGCTCTTGTGAACGAGTTTGAGGGCATAAGCACCACCGTCTCACCTTTAACCTGCCGCCAAAT
This sequence comes from Hypena proboscidalis, assembly GCA_905147285.1. Classification (NCBI taxonomy): domain Eukaryota; kingdom Metazoa; phylum Arthropoda; class Insecta; order Lepidoptera; family Erebidae; genus Hypena; species Hypena proboscidalis. Next base: position 3,082,927 of record LR990127.1, read on the forward strand.
AGTAGTGTATCTCCATAGTCCTCAAATACGATCCTCTGCAACGAAACTGCAATCCTATGTGAAGAAACTGCATTTTCCTTAGAACCTCCCATATTAACTTACACCCCCTAATTACCCCTATTAGATATAAAATACAACTATATACATATACTTAGATAACAACAACTACGAAAACTGCATCCAATTCCATGCAGTCGTGTTTTGTGAGGCGCATACTACATACATATATATCATGAATGTACAGACATGGCCAATATACAATTTATTTTTTGTATCTTAGATTTATGTATAAGAGATGTAGTTAGGATACCTACAGTTTAGTTCTTTAAATATATAGACTGTTTGTTTCATTGTACAATTAAACAAACCAAACAAAACCATAATCTAATATAAACTCGATTGCGTTTCTAAAAAAGATGTGTGATGATGCAGGAGAATTAAAGCAATTTTATTAGTTTTATTACCCTAAACGCCTTAAAACTTTAAATCCTTGCATAATGTTTATTTTTTCTAACAAAACGACAACTAAGAATAACTCTTCTGTGTCGCGGGAGTGTTTACAAACATACATTTCACACATACACACACAAAGCACATACACAGTCAGAACAAATCCTTGCGGTACACAAAGATTTGACCCGTTTGAGGATCGAACTCACAACACCAGCGCAGTTGAAAGCGACAAGGCGACCGCCTTAACCACTACGTCAACCCTTGTATATGTTTATATTGTACTGTTACTAATGTAAATTAATAACCACATATTAAAACAAATATAACAATACGGAAATCTTAAAGCCTTGTATCGCTAAACAGCAACCAGACGGCTGTCTACATATCGTAGAAACATATTTGTAGGGCACTCATGCAACAATAAGAATAAGAATAAGAGAAACATGGGCAAGACTCTACAATTTAGTGCTTTAATTGAAGGCTATTATCAAAGTCTACTTAAAATTACAATTATTTTACTCTGGCAGTGTAATTAGCTAAATAAATTAAAATAATTTGAAATCCAAGCCTTGTATTTTTTACGCTGTGGTGCTAAATAGCAAAAATATGTCATAATCATATCATCATAATACAAATGCGGTGGTTTATTGAGTAGTATAATAAATAAATTATGTCCATAATCAACTCATCAATAAAAAAATATTACGCTATCATTTTTAAACACGAGAATTCCTACCTTTAAATAAAATCCAAAGTTTTCCAATTTAATCGGGTTACAAATGGCTTATAAAAATGTAAATAATGTTTTCCTCAAAGTAGAGCTCGTCACAATTTTTGAATTTATTGCTTAGTATAAACTTTTCTAAGCAATCATTTCACTCAGTCGTTGCTCGTATAAAACTATAGGCGTTAGAAAATAATATCGACGCCTACAATTTAGTGCAGATTAGTCAAAAGATAACAGAGTCATATTTATTTTGAAAGGCGCTTCATTAATTAAACATTTTATAGTAGAACACATTTTGTGTGCATATTTATGTAACAACGTCCGCGATGATTTTGTTAGCTAAAATAGCTGCTCCATACGGTTTTGACCGCGTTATAGTGTAGGTTTCTGCCCCACTCCTGTTGCCCGGTTTTAGAGTTCGATAGTGCCTACAAGGATCCCTCATAGTTTCGCCATGTCCGTCTGCCCGAGGCATAGCTTCAAAATCCTCAGTGCTAGTAAGCTGAAAGTTGGCTTGAATGAATATGTAAAATAAAGAAAGAAAGAAAGAAACGTTTATTCTGGCAAATCTTAAACATAGTGAAACACTTTTAAAACTACTTAATTAGGCAGTTAGAATAAACACCAAGATAATAATTATATTGATGTGGTAGTAAAGGTACCTCAGCATAATACTGAGGGGTGTATGAAAGGAGCCTCCCCGAGTGACGTACTCAACGATTCCCTACGTCCGGCGCACCCTGGGCAATTCGCGAGTTCTCCAACGCGAATTGGCTAATCCTTTCACCACGATGGCAAGTCAAAATAAAATTTGACTCAGCCATCGACACGACGAAGAAGAAGCATAATACTGCAGCACATTAGCACTACAGCGCTGGTATTCTGGTGGTGGTAACTATGCTAAGTGTAAGCAGTTATAAAATAAAATCTTGTAAAATATTTTGTATTTGGAAATAAAAATCGTTTTGAATATAATCATTCGATGTATGTATGTATTTATCCTTTTGATATTTGTATTACATTCTTTTCATTTTTCAATGTAATTAATTTCTACACAATCTTAAGAGAATGGCCTGTATTTGACCTATATTTCATAGTTATAATGTAAATTTACTAGCATTGTCGCGTCGCCGTCAGATCTATATATTTATCGGCGATAAAAGTTCTCATATTTCACGACGACACCTTATAAATGAGGCTGCCAAATCCTTTGAACGAATAGTTTATCAAGAAAAACGTTTTGACAAAATATACCAGAAAATCTACCGTTGAATTTAAACTTAGAGCTTTTAAAGTAAAAACCTAGGTTTTAATGGTATCTTAGACTACGGCACAGTATAAATATCTACCAGTACTCTGACTCGACCCCTTTTCTTAAAATAACAAAAGGCAATCACGTGATTTCAGTAGTGCGGCGTACCAACTGAATTTTAATTTCATGTTCCTGATTTAAGCTTTTATCATTCTTGTTTTCGAATTCTTACGACACAGCAGCATATCCCCGTCTTATGTTAGTCCCATTGCGTTCTTATGCCGAGGCGTAGGCACGTGACGCGTTCTGACCGTTTGTAGGAAGATAAACTACTCGGTATATATTTACTCTGACTCCGATGCCAAGCTAGATTTATGACAGCTAATTGAGTAATAAATAAGCACCTTAATATACGTCTTTTCTTAAAGGCTACCAATTAATATAATATAAATTTTACAAGACTTTTGTCAAGTTGATCAAAAACTAAGTATGAAGTAATATGAACTGAATCTACAATATCACAAAATATAATGTTATTATCAAATACATACTTTTTTCCCCGATTGTGACAAAAAGTGGGTTAATTTTAACATTCTGTTTACTTAATAAATCACCATAGTTTAATGCAGTTAATAATAACTGGCGACGGGCTCAACCCGTGTCTCAAGGGGCCTAGATATGATTTGTGAAATGTAGGAGTTGATTCCTATCTGCCATTCTAGGTAATACGGTCGTGTCGTTATGTTTTGTTATAAAAGCTAAAGGTTTAAAAATGTACGCGATAAGTAGATAAAGGTAGACTTGAATGATAACTTTTTAGTGATTATTATTATAACATTAGCTATGCTTAGCAAATTATACTAGAAAACAAATCAAACGTTGGTTGGTTAAAGCGGCTGCCCGGAGTTTAGAAGGTCGCAGGTTCAAATCCTGCCAGTCTCATAATTTTTAACTGATTAACGCTAAGCTCTCAGCTACAGATCTCGATCTCTCTTTCCCGTACAATCGTTGAATGAGAGAGAGAGACGCAAATACGTGTTTAATAAAACGTAGATTAAGAAGTTTGGTGGAATCCGGGCTTAGTCTGAAATGAAACGGGGCTTAATTGTATTAAATAAACATGGGACAAATCTTTGTGTGATTCGCAAAGATTTGTTCTGACTCTGGATGTGATCTGTGTGTGTGAAATGTATGTTTAAGAACACCCCCGCGACACACGAGTTATTCCTAGTGCGGGCGACGTTTTTTAAACAAAAAATAAAGAATTTTAAAATACCATTCTGAATATTTAACAGTAGTCAAATAAGAATGGCGGAGGTATACAACACTCACTTTTGTACGGGTAAGCCTATCGCCATCCACAGTTCACTAATAACACTTTTCCCCGACCCGGGAATTAAACCTGAGACCTCACGTTGAGAGGCGTATACGCTAACCACTAGACCAACGAGGCAATAGTCTCATATAGAAATATTAACTCAAATTATTAGCATAAATGCCTACCCCATCAACACATTTTTTTAAACCAATAAAGTATAAAATAAAATCAGGTAGCCGTTAGTCTAATATACTCTTTAACAGACACCTGTGAAAACTAGTTCCTATATATTATATTGATAAATCATTATTATCTTTAAATTAATGATAGCGGATTCTAGTCTGCCCAGTTTTTGGCGATTTTTAATATATATTGGTCGCCTAATGATACATAGTTCTTAAAAGCATTGATAGAAACGGACCGATCGGATGTTTCTGCTTTAAATTCGAAAAAAAACCTAATTTTGGTAAATTATAGAAACATATTTGTGGTGAAATGACGGTCTCAATATGGCAGGCAATAGTCTGTGTTGTGTGTTCGGAACAGGGGGTATAATTGACTTCTTGCATAGGGTGGTGTACTGGTGGTAGAGCTCTTGTGAATAAGCTCGAGGGCAGCAGCACCACCGTCTCACCTTTAACCTGCCGCCAAATAGTAGTGCTTCCATTACTGTGTTCCGGTATGGTGGTGAGATCAGACCCTGATATTACTGGCACATGAGGCATAACACCGTAGTCCTCAGCTGCAGCGACGCATCTTTAATCTGCTTTTGTGGATTGTTGATGTCCATGGGCTGTACTCCACTTACCATCAGGTGGAGTACACGTTCGTTCGCTGTGGGCGTAGTATGAAAAAAAAAAAAAAATAGGGGGCTGATATTGGAAACATGTTTTTAAGAAATTCTTATTGAAAACTAGTATGCGTCTTGGAAATGTACCAACTGGCATTTGTTTTTTGGATTAAGTTTATGTTAGACTTTTCCAAATAATTGTTATTTGTCTTTGAATTGCTTTTCAGTAGGGATACTTAGTATGCGCTAACTTTTATATTATTTTAGTTTTTCTAAACATCATCAAACTTTGTTGAAAGTATAAAGCTATTGGACGCAAAAGGATGAAAATTTGTAATATAATTACGGAATAACATTATATTTTTTTACATCCAATAGTACTCCATGATCAATAACTAAAGAAATATAATGTAGCCTCATGCAAATGCAGGGATACTGTATTATAATAAAATATTATAATTAAGGTACCATGCCTAAGTCGGGCTTCAAAATTGATATCAAAAGATCAAATTATTCATCAGGCAATCAATCGTTCAAATGACTTCCATTAATATCTTGTAAATTAATAACTTATGTCAATGAGTCCGTTATACTATACACAGTTAATTCATTAATATTGACTTTTTAAACACCTGTTTTATGAACTCATAAATATTTGTTACACACTCGACCATGACGCACTTTTTGACAGATCATCGTCCGGGTCTTTATGCCGAATTTAACACGAACACGCTAATATCCCCATCTGAGTTTTATTTCAATAACTCCTATAGTTCTTGCTACAAATATACAGTTACAAGTTGAACGATCAAGGCATGAAGAATGAAAAAAATAATTGCCTAGACAATTGCCTTACCTCGAAGCTTCAACGTATCATTACTCCAAACACTATAAGGCGATAATCAAAACCGCGTTTGTAAAATAATAGTAGAGAAATTATTTTAAAAACAGATCTGTCGTGGCTATATTAAGAACCGTTTCTGGCTATAAAGCCGAAAACTTGTAATTTAACGACGAGGATATAAGGTGAAAGATCGATGGCAGACTTGCATTTCTGTTCGGTCTGCACCATGAACCAGTGTGCTCGTGCTATTGTTATATTTGCTGTGGTTCTATCATCAACTGGAGCAGGTAACTGTTTTATTTTACTCTATTTTAGAAAACATAACGTTAACAATAACATCGCTTGTCTAACTTGTTTTAGGAGTTTCGAGACGAAATTAGTAAACATGTGATCTAGTTTTATTTACAAATAACTGTCAACATTGTTTATTAGTTATAAAAACATTTTGCTTTTGCAGATGAAGTAGACTCAAAGATCAACACAAGTACAACGACGATCAAATGGGATCATTCAGCTTCCACAACCAAGTGGAAACATCCATCGTCGACGTCTAAACAGTCAACCACAACAGCAATTTGGAAACCACCAACTACAAATACTCAAACATGGAAACTGTCAAGTTCTACAAGGGAAGATAAAAAGATAACTACCCCTGCTACAACAGCAAGATGGAGAAAGTCAACCACAACAAAGGCACCTCCCATTAATCGAGTCTCATCACACGTTTCCTTCAACCATGGAGCAGTTGCTGTCGCTAGCATCTCAGGCATTGACGCCAGAAACGGAAGACTATCCTCTATGGACGGCATCAAGGTCTTTCCTCCTGTAGATCCATCCATGATGAAAACAGACAACAAAGGAAACTTCTTCTTCAAATCTGTCAATGGAAAAATGCCCGCTCCAATCACTATTACGAAACAAGGAGATGGTGTTTCAGGAACTATTCGCATCCTTCCTGATTCTGTCTCAGTATCATCATCAGCGACGTCCTCATCGAAATCAGGACCAGCTTCAGCAATTGCCAGCTACAACCCCTGGCCAATGCCGTATGTGAAACCAATGATGAATGACATTTACTTCCCACCTTTTCCTACCTTCCCCAGTATACCTGATCCTGTTTTTGAAACAAGGATGCCAGATACTTCTTTTCACTCAAGAATACCAGACCCTTTTGCGTATATGAGGATTCCGGAGCCCACCTTCCACTCGCGGATGCAAGACCCATGGCTTAGACAAGATAGGTATAAACCGAAGCAAGCAAATCGGGATATATTTAAACAAAACTGGTACTACCCGAGCTTCAACCCTTTCATTAACTACTGGTAATGATTTTGGAGAGTAAATGACTGACTAAATGATTAAATAAATAAATAAATAAAACCATGTCTTGTTTTTTTAGAACAAGCTAATACCCCCAAAATTTATCACACATTTATGTTTTTTTTCGATAAACTGATATTTTCCTGTGGTACCAGTCTATTCAGTATTATTTTTAACATGCAGTTTATTAGTATTATTATACTTTGAGAAACATTTAGATGAAATCCATTGTAGGTTTCTATGTCAAAAAACAAACGATAACCTTAAGCAGAAACGAGATAACCAAAATGGGATCTTTAATTGATTACCGCAATAATAGCTCAAATTAATCATTTCATAATTTCGAATACATTCAGTATCTAAATACTAATAGAATTAAATATGTTTGTATATTTGTTATTTATTAGCTCACTTTCATAACTAAACCAGTGACTGTTAAAATGCTAATAACAGCGAAAGCAATCCTTATATAAAAGATTCTTGGAAAAAGGAAAAGAAGGTACCTACATTATGTTACTTCCTATCAACACGCCAAGTTTGTTTTGTTTGTTTTTAAAATTTCTTTATTTAATATAAGTAATAATAGTAGTTACATACCAGTGTACATTTATGATCCTAGTAATAACAATCATACAATTCCAACTAGTTTTACAGACACATTATCTTCTTAAACTTTACAGCGGGACATTTCGTAAATAGAAAAGTAAAATTTCTGTGACACTTTTGGTAGTGAAAAGGTAAACAACAATAAACTAGGCTTTCTTAGATTAGTTTGCCTATTGATAGCATTGTTTTACGAGTAAAACTATTAAAATAAATAAGTACATTACGCGTACTTTTATATCAATTACTAAATTACTAAACACGCCAAGTGGAAAAAGTCACGGGAAGGAGCTAGCGAGTGAAGTTTGACAAAAGTCGCATAAACATCATAAAAGTCTATGCTCCGAATTTCCTAAACTTCTTAATCTACAGTTTCATTAAGCCCGTATATTATGCATCTCTCTCTATTATTCAATGTTTGTACGGGACAGAGATATCGTAAGCTTAGTTTAGCGATAACTTGAGTTTAACATGAAATCGGCACCAACTTCAGTGCGTCATTATTACTGTTTATTTGATGTCACATAAATAAGAAGAATGCTACTTACCGACCTACGCAATTGAGTACTATGGCTGTATTTATAACCCGTTAGATGTCGCTTTGTTATTCATAGGTGCGTGGGCATTCATCGTAAGGCTAAATAGCCAATTAGTGGACTAGCAATAATATTTTGTAACTTTCCTATGTTGCTTATACTGATGAAGTTTGAAAATGGTAGAACGTTTATGAACGAGCTCGAGAGAGGCAATTCAAACGACTTGAGCCGGCCTGATCCGAAGTGAGGAAAGGTGAGAAGGGCATAACAACGCAATGTTGACGTGGCTATTCTACTAAAACTTACTGTCCTCTGAAATGATAACTTTTTTCCAAACAAAAATTGTTTTATTTGATAGAATATATTATAATTTAATGATAAAACAACCGATTTAAATCCATATTATGAATATATTTGCAGGGGAAGGTATTTTATGAGCGGAATTAGGTTCGGGACAGGCCACCGTGATGATAAAATGACACTTTGTATTTTTTTTTGGTATATTATAGGGTAGAAATCAATGATTTTTTTTGCCAAGGTATAGAAGTACTTACTTTTTTGAGAAAAATATATAAAATAAAAAATCAGCACATTGCACTACCCTTTGATTATATACATATATCCTCTGAGGCACTACCATTCTCAGGTTTGACCGTGTATTTTTTTTGCTTGTGCAATTCACCCTTATTCTAATTATTTATATAATAATATTATTATATTATCTACTACACATCCATTCATAAAACTCACTTACTTAATTTGATCTGTAATTTATTTAAACATCATCATAAATGTCAACCGAGCAAACATTGAAATCGCTTAAGACAAATCTTAACAAGGACAGTCTAGCCTAGTGTATTTGTCGTACTAGTAATATTGTTAATGTTTATTTATATTGGCAATAAATGAATTTTATTATGTATTTATTTATTCTACGTCTATATATACATAGAGGTAGTATAAAAGTGAAACTGCCTTTGTTAGATCATGCTTGTTGGTTGTTGGAGCCCCTCATTTAACTATAGAGCGTGTGACACATAATAATATGTATTATTCACAAATCAGTCGCACTGACTCATATAATCCATATAACCATGTCATGCTCATTTTGGCATGCTTTGTTGTTTTACAGACCGTTCAAAGTCCGACGGATTTTCTGATTTCACTAATGACTAGGTAATGATAAATTGACACGTGAATATTGTAAAAAATAATATAAAAGGTTAATATTATTTCTATTGCTTACGCATGGGGTGCATGAAAGGAGCCTCCCCGAGTGACGTACACAACAATTCCCTACGTCCGGCGCACCCTGGGCAATCCGCGAGTTCTCCAAAGCGAATTGGCAAATCCTTTCACCACGATGGCAAGTCAAAATAAAATTTGACTCAGCCATCGACACGACGAAGAAGAAGAAGATTGCTTACGTAGCTTTAAAAATTTACATAAGATCCTTGAACATTGTGTCATTTACTAATATTATTCTACAGTATACTTAACACTGCATACAAACATTTGTGACCATAATATAACGTTAATATTATCAGCCTAATATTATTTTATGAATCCTGGCTCTCAAGTCTTTTTACAAAAGTATATGGAATTGGGAGGCAGTGTGGCCTGTTTGGTGATCAGGGCAATGTACAAGCTAGAGAGCATACATTTACCTAACTAGAGAAAACTTTAAGTTTTAAATTACATAATTCACACTGCCCGAACAAAGATGCGCGTTCCAGACAATATTCATATCAAAGTTTAGATATGTATGGGTTCTGACAATTATTACCCGGCCCGGGGAAAATTTGACTAATTCAATTGTTGCAGAAGTGTAACGGTATTTTTTGTTATATTTGCTAGTTTCTGTAAAGTTGGTGTAAATTTGGTATTTTTTTGTAGTTTTTGTTTCTTTGTGGATCTTTGGTGTAGTATAAAGCACTATGTATAACTCGGGAAAAAGTTCGATTTCTTTCGGGCGCATCAATTTGGTGTTCAATGTACTATTTGATAAAAATAATTTTAAACTGCACGGTCTCGCAGTCACGTACATACAGCATGAAATAAAAATAAATCGTTTCTGATCTAGATCAAAGGCCCATAAAAAGATCATTGCTCCGAGTGCACTGTAGTAATGATTCAACAAGTTATTTAATGCAACCACAACTGTTATTGGTCCATTGACTCTATATTATCTTAAAAAAAGTTATATATCCAGAGGAGACCTTAGCACCTATTTACTTTTTGTTTTCTATGTGACTAAGTAGCACATTATTTATTTATTAATGGAGTACAAGTAATACATTATTTATTCATTTATTTATGGAGGTCCAACAATTCCAGTTTGACAACAAAATGTTAATAGTGACTAATTGCCTCCAATTGCAAAAGCTTATTTATTGTTTTTCGTATGTTACCGAAAGCAACTCGGCTATTTGCATCTAGCAGTCAGAATTTTATGATGCTGCGCTGATGCTGAAAGGTACAACTCTGCAACGCGTAAGATCACGGAGATAATTCTTTAAATATAGGCTTACCTTAAGGCCGTTTCCTGTATTCTTGAGGCGAGACGTTGAATATTACTCAAGTATTTGTAATTAAAGTGGTTTTTTTTTTATTTATTATTATCATAGTGCGAAGTGATTTGATAAGGGTGTGAAATGTAATATAAAATCTTGCGGATAGTAATGTTCGTAAATTTGATAATGTTTATTTAATAAATATGACATATAATTCATTAAGTAGGCAATTGTTGCAAATCAAATAATAACTCCTACATTCAGATGTGTTAATACATTTAGATCTAAAATAATGCTTAACCTGGTCGTAAATCCTTCACACTGAGGCGTGTCTGATAGCAAAAGAACCCTTAACCTATCGTACATAACCTTAACCTAACCAGCTGTCCGCCAGGCAATACCACCGAGCCTGGTCGGAGGATCCTCCCTTTGTGGTGGAGGAACATCACACCCTGTTCCTCTACACCAGCATCGAATTCAGAACCTTTAATCCACACTCGTATATGCTAGCTACAAGCCCACCAAGTGGTGCAGAGTTAACAGACGGCTACACATCAACCGATACATTTCCAGTATAGATGGTCTCACGTTAGAGACTTCCCGTACAAAGAGAAACTATACTACACTATAGTTCGTAAAATATAGCTTGATCTCTGTGACAGCTGTCAGTAAAATCACGCCTATGAAGTTCTCAATTTAGTAGTATAGACAAACAACACTTGTCAATGTCATACTTTATGGGCGTGCCGAGCTAATTGGTGATGGGCGGTGAATCATCGACAATAAACTATCGATATTTTATTTAAAAACTTAGTTCAAAATTAATTTTATAATTTAATATTGTTGTATATTTAAATTTGATTATTTTTATAGCATTTAGCTATGCTTAGCAAATTATACTAAGAAACAGTTGAAAAAGATATGGGACCGGCAGGATTTGAACCTGCGACCTTGCTGCACACCGGGCAGCCGCTCTTAGCCATCCAGCTACGGTCGCCTCTTACCGGCACCCTAAATTTCTCAACTGTATGATACGTCATTTCGTGACGTCACGTTCACCCATTTGTTCCTATCTTAAGTAGGTACAACCAACATGGCGAAGTTACATTCAGCACAAATGTTGTAACGAATGAACGTACGATAAATAATCAAAGTTAAAATATCGTACGTTCATTCGTTACAACATTTGTGCTGAATAACTTTTTCAACTGTTTCTTATTATGTATATTTAAATATCATGAAATCATAATATTATTTACATGTTTATGTACTTAATATAAAATAATTGTTAGTAAATGAAATCCAATTTCTCACCTACTCGTGTAACATTCCTTTCGACAACTTGGGTTTTGGAACGGAGGAAGACACGCCGCCATCTTGTTTATTATAAAATAGTCGTTTAAATTAGTAATCTTTGTAATTAAATTTAAAAAAATATTTATATATCTTACATTGGCATCGAAAAAGAAAAAACATCGATAATAACTATCGTCATTTTTTAATAGCCTGACAACCCTAGGAATGTCAGTTTGACAAATGTCACAGAGATCAAGCTATATTTTACGAACTATAACTACTATACTGGACTAAATATACGTTGATAGGCAGCTATATTTACGTAATAAAAATTATGACCAAAATTAAATGTAGGTATGTCGCCAAAGAGATTGGCCACGGAACTGTTACATTGTGCAATAAGTATACGGTTTGACTTCGACTTTGTTCATAAGCGGAAGAGAGAAGGGAAGCGATCTGTGTATATTCACAAGCATCAGTAAACTAAAACTTACTTACATACATTAACCTTACCTACTGCTCTGCTCCTGTGGTATTGACGTAATGTTAAATTGGTCTTGTAAACCTTTTCTTAAAATGGGAGTAGTTCCAGAGATTAGGGTGATTCAACAAACAAACTTTTGTTGCGATTTTATCAATTTTTAGATAACAAATTATAGCCCTTATTTATTTAGCTTACTCGTGGTGGAAAATAGTTAAAATGTCATTCAGAAGTGTCGGAAATTAAAGGACTCGAAAATTTGTTAGTACAAAAAAAAAAGATTTTGAAAAAAAACCGACTTAAAAATACCTTGAAAAGAAAAAAAAACAAAAATAGACATACAATCAAACTGAGAACCTTCTCCTTTTTTGGAAGTCGGTTAAAAATCGCCACGTTCAACGCTAATTACTCTTGCAAAACTTTCAAGAAGCTAAGCATGGAAATCGCAGCTGCACTCCCACCAACTTCCAAGTTATGCAATTCAAGTGAAGCGTTATTCTGCAAATGTTTTTGAGATTTAATAAATTAAAACAAAACAATAAATTGAACCTTGTGAAGCCTTGTTATCATATTATTATTATATGAGGAATACGAATACGATCCAAGATAGTACGTGAATTCGTAAATTTTTGTTTCTAAAATATATTTTTATAACCATCACTGGATAAAACAAAAAACGATGAAATTCTAATCACAATTACGTATACCTTATTAAGTCATAAAAATAAATAAACTTAATACGTAATGCATTGTTATTTTATATGATTAATAATATATTGACACAATAGACTTAACTGTACATAGTATCTAACAGATGTGTTGCTGATGACTAAAAGTTTAATTCTAAGAAAGCCGTACTGTACTAACAAAAGAGTTTTTAACCAAGCAAGCAGAAAACAAAGCAAAAAGTTTCAGAATCGCGCCGCCTCGCGACCAATGACAGAAATCGCGTGCGTACGCGCAGTGTCTGTTGCACGCGCGCCACGATGCGAGTCCTAACTACTTTGTTCCTCCTTATTGCCATCCTATGCTTCGTCAAAGCTGTTCCAACAAAGTCTAAACTTCAAACAGGACCTACACCGACAAACGGTAAGTCTTTTGAATCCATATTCTAAATAGTTTCTAGTATATTGTCTGTATGTGTGTAGATTAAGATGCAGCACACGTATTCTGCGCTAGAACGTAGTACAGTGACTAAATATAAACTCAAATGGGTGTACTCTTGATGGATATACTTATTTACTTGATTTGAGTGAATAAAGTAGATACATGCCAGTGTCAGTAAGTTTATATAAAAAAGTTATATTAAACTTTGGATCTACGCGACGTTAATATTTCACTGCAGTAACAATAGTTATGGAGCTATTGTTTGCACAAACAACGAGACAAATCACCTTGAAACTAGGTACCTAAAGTTTTAGGCAAGGTCGTTTAAAACTAAAGGTACTTCAAGTTTACATTTTCACCATCTAGTTTTAGTTGAAAACTTGCATAAAGTATTTACAAAATATTTTTTTACAATCTAATTTTTAATGGGTTAAAATAAGTTTAGGCACAACGCTAACAGTTAGCAAATATGAGTGTTATAAAAATAGTGTTAAAATATTCCACTCTTGTTTTTCTTATCTTTTTAATCGAAAGCAGCAAAAAAGAAAATTATCTCTCGAATAGGGTTAATTGGATTGTATTTAACATAGAGCTTTTATAATAAATTTACTTTCACTTACAATGGAAAATACTTTCTGATTCTGATCTGGTAAGAACATCCATAAAATTTACGTAATTAAAGCCTTATTTGTTAAGTAATATCCTCCACCTTACATCTTTCCAGCTTTGGTGCGAAACACCGAATGCAGTGGACATTAAAACCACTTTCATTGAAAGTAGTTTGAATCATTTGAATCATTTGAGTCATCTATCGGTGTCTTGTTATACCATAATAAATATTATCATGTCTGGGTGTGTTATTTAAATTTGTTCAATAACGGTCTATATAATTACTTTTAAATTGGCAAATTGCTTGAAAACTAGGATCAAATTGGTATTAAACGGTTTTTACGCGTCTAGGACACAAATAACATCAATTTATATACTGCGGCGATTTGTTGTCTATAATTTGCAATAACTTTTAGATAGCAATTAATCAAAATGGTTGTAATAAATTGTCAACCACGGTTGGCTTCTATATCGTTAAACTCAATATATATGAAAAAATAAATGTATTTAATGATAGGTTTGGTCATAGACTAACATTAATTTATCTTGATTAAGTGTTAGAAGTATGGAAGCGGAGTACCTATACGAAGTTTTTTTGCATAAATTCTGCAATAATCGTATAACTAGTTGCAAAAGTAGGTCGTGGTAAAAAAATACCATAACATACTTGATATGACAGCAGCACGGAGTTTAGCATTTTGCCCGGTTGATGTCGATAGGACCCCTTTTAAATGGCACCTTAACATGACTGGTGAAGTGTTAGTGTTATACTCCTCTGAAAGGCCCTTTTGGGCAATATAGGCCTGATTTTATGTTATGTTTATGTAATTAATTCTTTTCCCACCACTTTATAGAGTAATTGTTAATATAATATTTCACAACTCACACACAACGCCATCTAGTCCCAAACTAAGCAGAGCTTGTACTATGTGTACTAGAATAACTGATACTAATACATAATATATACTTTTCTTTTGTAAATGCATACTTATTATACATAGAAACAGCCAGACTAAGACAAACCCCCATGTTCATGCACACAAAGATTTGTCTTAAGTGGGAATCGAACCCACGACCTCGGCGTCGCAGGCAGGTACACTACCCACTCCGCCATCCGGTCGTCATAATACTTGTTCCAAATTATTTTAAAATTTATATAGAACTACGGTATGTTTATACCATTTTAGGATCATAATAAAACTGGAATATTGTTTTATTATTATTCTTAAACATAACAATGTATTTTTACATAACTTGTTGCAAGACCTTTCAATAAACTGCTCATTATATCATCACCAGCTTAATCCATTGCTAACAAATTCTCATTATGCTAATCGCTAATATTCAAAACATATGATTTCTAGATGCCGAAGGCAGGCCGTACATTGAAGAGGTGACGGTAGAGTCAGTCCTGCAAGTCCTAACACCTGGCAAAACAAGTCGCTACTCACGGACCAACACGCAGACCAGCCTGCAGGATGGCACCAAGATCGAAGCCAGGCGGTACAACTAGTGCAGATACCATTTATACCTGACCAAACATTGTTTTAATTAGTTTTAAGAAAACTTAAATTTATTGTTATTGTAGATTTTAAAGCAGTATCTTTTAGGACGCCAACATGTTACAAAACCAACAATATCATTCAATTCGGACAGAAGTTGAGCGTTTTGATTGGCTGTCGAAAATGTTTTGTCTGATGTTAGCAGGAGACACGGTATATACTCAAAGGA
This sequence comes from Hypena proboscidalis, assembly GCA_905147285.1. NCBI lineage: Eukaryota > Metazoa > Arthropoda > Insecta > Lepidoptera > Erebidae > Hypena > Hypena proboscidalis. The sequence continues at coordinate 3,098,507 of LR990127.1, forward strand.
CACGGCTTTATATAGACATATAGACTTATGTATCTTAATAGTCATATACCGTCATACACAGCTTTTGTAAATTGGTTAATATCATTATTGACCTAATAAAAACTATGAATAAAAAAATGCTCATTCTTCAAGAATAGTTTATTTACGTCATTTTCTTGGAGTTAAGTTTTTCGATAGGTATGCCTTTTTCGTGTTGTTTGATTTAGATGTAGATAGAACGTTGATGAAGCCATCAAATAAGATGACAGTAGGTACGTATTTAATAATTGTACAACTAATACTGACTACTAGTAACTACAGACTGTACTTACTACCAGTTATACAATTTTTGTATAGCAATAATTATTTTAAAGCAACCGATTGTGGTCATATTAGATCTACATCAAGTTTTAAAATAAATAGATTCATCTGCTCTATATCATTAATGAGTGGTCAACCTAGATAGCGTGTGTGTCCCTGCGTCATATCAATAAAACTGGAAATCTTTTTGGTATACCTTCTATTTTTAAAATGGAAAATCTATATAAAGATTTTTATGGTGGTATGTACAGTGGGCCAAGCAATTAGGTATGCAGGGCAAAAACTTCTACGACATACTGAAAACTGATTGCAATAGATATGCATGTGTGAATTATATATTTAATAAGTGTAATATACCCACTATTTAGATATATAACTCACTTATCCATAACTGGTGTAGTAAGTTTTTACTATGACATAGAAGTTTTTGCCCTGCATAGCTAACTCGTTGGCCCACTGTACCTAGTTAATCTGACCAATTTACCATGTAGCAGTTCAGTTATTGTGTCTTACATAAACCCATCAGTGGCGGATTTACCAGCAGGCTGAGTAGGCTGGAGCCTAGGGCGGCAGATTTTTGGGGCGGCAAATTAGGGATCCGATTTTTTTTTATACTGTGTATAATTTGCTTATAGAAATGAAAAAGATTTCATTACGGTTTTCTGATGTTTTACCGATAGAACTCTGCAATAAATTTTGTCACTTAACATTCGGTATAGCATAGAGCGTAAAAATAATCTAGGACTTGACAATTGTAGAGGCAAGGGCGGCAAAAACTGCCCAGCCTATACCTTAAAAATTTGTAAATCCGCCACTGAAACCCATACAAATCCTTGTACACTCTGTTTATAAGACGGTCTCACACGGGAGGCCTTCTTCTTCTTCTTCTTCGGGGTGCATGAAAGGAGCCTCCCCGAGTGACGTACCCAACGATTCCTTACGTCCGGCGCACCCTGGGCAATTCGCGAGTTCTCCAAAGCGAATTGGCTAATCCTTTCACCACGATGGCAAGTCAAAATAAAATTTGACTCAGCCATCGACACGACGAAGAAGAAGAAGAATTGGAGTGGAAACCTATAGCGTTATATGAAGCGCACCTTATAAGTAAGTAGAGTAGAGATCGGTTTGTTTTCTTTAATTGCTGTTTACATCAAGTATGTCAAGACAGGTTTGTATATAGGATAGATTAAGTATTGCTCGTTTGTTTATTAACAAACGAGCAATACTTAATCTATCTTATCTGTATATCAATTAGTTATGTACTCGTATGTACAGTGGGCCAAGCAGTTAGGTTACAGGGCAAAAACTTCTGCGCCATGGTGAAAACTGACTGCAATAGATATGCAAGTGTGAATTACATATTTTATAAGTGTATACACTTATTGTGTGACTGTGTATGTAACTGACTTATCCATAACTGGTGTACTAAGTTTTTACTATAACTTAAAAATTTTTACCCTGCATACCTAATTCATTTGCCCACTGTACTATTACTTTACAAAGTTTTATTGAGATAAATATAAATTGCTCAGTCTTTTAGACTTTTCGTTCTTCTTCTTTGCGTGTCAATGGAAAACAACTAGTTTAAATTGTGTCCATTGTGATGACTTTTCGTTAGTCCGGTTTTTTAGATTGTTTGTCTATTATTTTAAAATATATCAAATTACGAAGTACGAATCAAGTAACGACTGCCTCGATGGTTCAGTGGTTAGCGTATGCGCCTCTCACCGCGAGGTCTCGGGTTCGATTCCCGGGTCGGGCTAAGTATTATTTGTGAATTTTCCGTCAGCAAATTCATGATGGCGATAGGCTCACCTCCTATCCCATGGGGCCTAAACATTACAGGTTAAGTGTGGGTGTTGTACACCTCTGCCACACTCTTCTGGGTAATACAGGCGTGATGTTATGTTATTTTAAATCAAATTATGCTAAATACATCCGCTCCCTGTACTCTGAATACATACTTACTAATATACAAATATATTTATTATACTGAATAAACTGTGTGATGTGTGTATTAAACAACTGCTGAGTACCAACTCACACTCGATAGTTTTACTCCAAAACGAGTAGGTAAAATTAACATGTGGACCTAATTCAAATCATTTATTTTCATAGGCCCCAGGAGGCGCTTGAACAATAATACTTAAAAAATATCAAACGTCAACTTGAAGGCTCGCATCAAGCCTACTACTAACTTCCGCACCCGCTGAAAAGTATAGCCTATATTTAAGAGATATGTGCAAATTGTTGTCAACTCGATAGGTCTTGCGAGAAAGAGAAAAAACATCCTAACATCCACATCCTTACAAACTTTCGCATTTAAATTATACCGTATTAGTAGAATATAAATAGCAAAGTGCCTACCGTGCATTTGTCAGTCTGCTATTGTGGTAAGTATTCACATTCCAAACGGATAGTAAATAAAATATAAGGAGAATCCTGGCTCCATTTCGATTAATTATAAGAGTTCATACATATTTTCAACAGAATAACCTAACCAACAATATTTCTCTGTTAAATGCTACCGTAACGGTTGTAACGGCAATTCATGTGGATGAGCCACAGTATCAACAAGTTATCAGATGTCATGTAAAGCCATGATTCTAACTCTACACGCCCTTACTCTACCTCTAATTTCACAAACTCTACACCTCAGTCAAAATATGAGGCTTGGCCGTTTAGTTACCACTAGGCTTCTAAAAATGAACTTTTATTCTGTGGCTGATCTTTTTACCACTTAATATAAATAATAATATAATAATGTATCCTATATTGCTCGGTTTTTTAAGAGTTGTGTTGTGTTGTTTGTGTAGTTAAAATTATAATGTCATTCATTTTCTTTTAATTTATGTTATTAATATTAGAACACGAATTTTATAATGTTATGAACCCATTTAATGTAATTATGATTGTTAATATTAATTTTAATTATTAATGAAATAACACTAACATTTAATTTTTATTTTTATTTTTTGTTTTATGTCAAGTCATTAATATGATAAAGTGTTTATGTCTCTGGAAATAATTAATTTAAGAACTTAATGTACCACGCTTTAAGACAATAAAATATTCTATTCTATTCTATATTGAATAGCAGAAGAATATATTTTACATCAGTACTATGTAAGCTCCTGCACCTTATATCTTAGCAACACCCATAGTAGGTACTGTGATCAATTCACAAATTATTGATACGTATGTTAATGTTAGATTTACACGGATTACTGGTTAAAAAATAGCCGTATTTCTGTTTTAGGACATATGTACTATTAGCAAAATTGATTCATGACCATTTTGAAACCATGAATTGTCAGTCTTTGACATTTGTTGATCGAACAAGCGAAATTAGATATTAGTGTTTTGAAATGTCAATACAAAATTAGTATTAAGGTGGATTATGAATCTACTGGTCTGATGGTACGCATGTACCGGACGGGTATACCACCTGATGATAAGTGGTAACTTCAGGCCATGGAAATCAATATCTACTAAAGCGTAAGTGTCAATACAAATAAATGAGTCTGATTTCTGATTTCAGTAATTTATGGGTAGTATTACTATTTGGCGGCAGTTTAAAGCTACCCTCGAGCTCGATTACAAGAGCTCTACCACCATTATAATTATGCAAATAGAACTACTTCCTACCCGTATGAATTCTATTCACAAAGAGCCTATTCATAGTCAAACAGTGCCCACCTTAATACTAGACATTTTTGACCAAATGTGCCATATTCTTAACATTTTATTATCGCAGTACCCCAAATTAGAGCATTGGTACAACCACGAGGCTTGAATTTTAAAACAAATACATATGTATTAAACAATTGTTAAATATGTCACGGCAGTTCAGACGAAGGTTGATCCTAGCTCAAACTGAATTTGAAAAAAACAACATATGCGTGACTAAGTCACATCCTGTGTTAAATATCGTTGGTTAATTAACAACGTCATGCTAGATGTGTATAGCAAATCGGCCAATTGCAAATCTCACATATTTTTATCTTGTAGCCGCCGTAGAAGCTTTAATTAGGTTTAGAACTTCAGAAGACATTAGTGGAGATCAAGCCACTCTTCTTTGATGCAGCTTGTAAAACTGCACCTACTATATAAGTAATAGCTAAATCCACCTTAGAACGAGTGCTAAAAGAAAGTAAAGGCGCCTACGAGCCACCGGCCACCGCGACGCGTGTCGGCCGCAGGCGCGAGTTGAGTGGCGTATGTAAGCGTTTTAAAAACGCTTGCTTTCGCGTCTAACACACGTTGCATGTCGCGACCACTCATTCACGTGTGGCTGAAAAAAGTCGCTAGTGGTTGACACTGGCCACAAGTCTGCGCAGTTATATCAAAATGTATGAAAAGAATTGTAAACTAGTCGCGCGCCGCCGAGTTGCGATGGTTGGCGGTCCGTCTGTAGTATCTCAACGTCTTGACAAGTGCGGCATAATTTTCAGGCGTTGCGAGATATTATTATTAAAAATTACTCCGCTAAGGCTCATGGTGGATTAACTTTAAAGGTCCCGAAATTAATCCAGGGTGTATTCAGTGATTCAGTACTTACAGGATTCTGAGAACCTAGGTATCACCATTATCCTCAAAAAAAAATTTTTTTTTTCTGGAGAATATTTTCTTGTTTCGCGATTTTGCCTTTTTATTATAGAAGAATAACGTTAACATAGACTTTTCCAATACATTTGCAATTTCCTGGTTCACTTTAGAATATTTACGATGTCATTTACAGCCTGTATCTATGATGTTTTGTTTATAAAAATGTCTAAACAGCTATTTACATTTTGGCAAGAACTAAGCGTAGCCAATAGTCGCCATCCAGACGGCTTGGACCAGTCAACAGTCAGCGATCCAGCCAAGTCTCTGCGATAAACTTGTCAGTTGTCAACTGTCTTTTACGACATGTTTACGGAACCGGCGATCGAGATAAGTTAAACTAACGAAGGGCATAATCCAATGTACGAAAATAGATTTTGTATAATAGCTGTACTAGTATAGGTACACCCATAGAAATCTTAATAATAAGGCAATAGAAATGTCAAAGACGCGTGACCTTGTCGCCGCGCATCTGTCAAGTCAAACACAAGTGCGAGTTGAGGAATTGTCGTCTTAATGTCTTCGCAAAAAGAATAATTTTGTTTGCAGGAATACAAGCGCATTTGTCTAATCGAACACAAGTGCGAGTTGAGGAATTGTCGTCTTAATGTCATCACCAAAAAGAATAATTTTGTTTGCAGGAATACAAAAAGTGGTATTTGAAAACCGGCGACATGCGTCCCAGTGTTAAAAGATAGTCGATAGCATTTCTATTGACTAGTTATTAAGATTTCTATGGGTACACCGATATTCTTGCCGGATGAAACTTTTAATATATCAAATAAAATACGTTCCTTAACATACATTGATTATGCTGTCTCGACAAAAATGGTCAAGGGTATGACATTTTATGTATCATAATTGATGAATGAAACATACTCATACAATGAGAAAGTTTAAATTTATTTATATGTGAAACATCTAGGTTGCCTACCGTTTTCAGGTCCTTAAGTAGAAAAATTACTTTAAGTGATTTGATTTCCGCATGAAACGTATTTAATACCAAGTCAATTACGTTAATAAATAAATTAGCATAATATAAAAGATTTAAATTATAAAAAGTGATGCCAAAATATTGTTTTTTTCGTGTTTTCTTAACCGTATGTCATTTTTTATATAGTATTTTTATAAAGCGCCTGACTCCCGACTAAATTTGACAAGTGTCCAAGCGGATCCCATCCCGTTCTTCTCAGAATCAAAGTTTACAGCTACTCGATTGATGTCAATTTATCTGATTCGAATGGAAATAGCAAATTAGTGAAGTATCGTTAAATTCGGCAGAGTAGAAATGCTAAATACTTGTTTTTAATAGTATTCGTGAATGCTAAATACTGGGCATGTGATATTCGTGGAGCGTGGCAACTGCCATCACTTGCGCACGCGCTACGAATAACCTACTGCCTGTATATCAGACTTATACATGTTGTTTGATAGTACCATATTGTTATAATTTTAAGTGTTTTCGAAGGTGGTAAAGGCTTTTGTGAAGAAAATTATGACAGTTTGCAAAATTATTGACAGTATTTTATACTTTATAAACTGTCGCCAAAATATGCTGTTACTATTTCTCCTAACACGTCCCATAATATAGATTTACATTTAACGCATATCAAATTCTGAAGTGTAACGCAGCGTGAAGCATCTATTTACAATATTAATCTGTTAATATTTAAAAAAAATAATATTCTGGATACGATAAACAAATTTTATCACTTGTACCGTTACCTGTAGATTATTCGATCAAAAGCGGGATTACAAAAAGCAACATACCGTACATTCAATGACTAATCCCTTTAAAAAACCAAAAAAGTACAACATGTATAAATTCGAATATGAATAGTATATTTGAATACAATCAACACAACAGAGAGTGCCCGCCATTACCAACATTAAACACAAACATACAGAAAGTTCACTTAGGTATTTCTAAAATACTGAGTGTAAACTAGGATTATTAAATAAATAATTACTGACGACACTTTATCCATAAAAAATACCTTTTCTGGCGCATCTGTATGTATGGTTATGTAGGTACTTATTTTAAATAGAAAATAAGTAGTTTTTAAATTTTTAATATAATTTTAAGATTTGGCGGCATAATTGAATGTTTTTTTTTATTCTTATTTATAATCGTTATTTGCAGACAAAAGCACCGTTTATCGCATTTATACTACAATACTTAATCCCGAATAAATAAAGATGATGTTTGTTAAGAGCTTCGAGTCGATATTTCTTCCGAAAATATCTACTATAATCTTATAGAAGAGAAGTAATTGCATCTTCAAGTTGGTGATAGAGATGTATCGATAGCCTATGTTCTTTTTGAGTCTGATGATTTAAATTGACTGTATAATAATTTATCCAGATACAAGATTTTGATATTATTTCAATATTGGAACTTCTGCATGTATTTTTTAAGTGTAAGCGATCACTCACTTGATATGGAGTGGCGGTCTTATGCCATGAGTTCTTAGAAACGGTCGATCACTACGTACACGCCCCATGATTTGTTACTATGGTGAAAATACGTTTAATTAGCTTTTTAGTAGCAGCTACTTCTGGGAAATGCCGAATTTTATGGGGATCTTGAGTTATGGGCGAACATTGTAAGTGTTAAATTAGTCGATGGGAAATTAAGATAAAGCTAAGTCGAAAAAACTGACTTGAATTCTAAAGACTTTTTTTTTGTAATTTAGTCAATGTTTCACACTCGAAAATGGAAATAGAATGAATAGATTACGGGCTGAATCTAAAAAAAGAGACAACTACAACACCAGTAGCAAAAAAATTAGCATTATGTGGAGACTAAACATGTAACTTTTCCTTCCAGTTAAACCATTGTTGAATACCATACCACCCACAAAGAATGAATGATCTAAAAGTCTTAAAACAAATAGGCTATAAAAGGATTCCTGGAATTTTAAATCCATTGTTTTGTACAAATCAAATTAAATAAAGCTTGATCTTCATACATGCGCATGCGCATAATGTGCTGTCAAACCTGAGCGATTGCTGATGCATACGATTTCATTGCAGACGGGCCCTCATTGGCAAGCAACCGGCGTCGTTGCACAAATTATTTAAGATTTCAGCCATAAAAACAATTAAAATGCACACGTGTTCTTTTATTTTAAACTCAATGAAATATTCATTTAATTGCGCGTTCCGTACACCCTATTGTCTAAGCGAAAATTTATAGCATGGATCCGACAAAGCCGATTATACTTGTAGAAAAAAACTGCGACCTCGACAAGGAATTATATTCTACTCCATTATTTGCAGCTGTTTTTGCCGAATTTATAACAACTGTGAACAATAAAAATTCTAAAACGCACCAGGCATTTTTAATCAAGACGTATCAATGAGTCGTAAATTAAAAAATCGTTGGTCGTGATTGGAATTTGTAGTTTTAATGGAGGACCTCAAGTATTCTAAGTTTATCAGTCACGGAGTCTGTTGAGATTGACACCAGGCGCCTACAAAGTTCGACACAGCGATCAAGTATCGTTGATACAGGTTGGAATGCTCTACACTTGATAGGAATTCTAGATTATAATCAGATGTTATCTTTCTGTTGGGTGCTGATACCCATCCTAAATAAACATAAGGTGCTAAGTGGGTTAATAAAATAGATAAGCGTATTAGGTACCAATGCCAATTTTCAAACCGTAGTAGAATATCTATCTATCGATATAACATACTCGTAGGCCAATTTACAAAGCAACCTTTGGAAAAGCAGAACCTGTTGATAGAAATTACCCAGAACTATGAACTTACATCAATTCAAATAGCAATAAAGAATGGAATACTTTATTCTAAGCTGATTGTCATTCCTTACAAAGATCTGAAAACACATAGAAAAAACTAATTTATATCACATGAGTAATCAAAATCATAAAATAGAATCACACATTAGTCAGAGCACATTGTACGTCACTTAAAAGTATGGGCAGCTTTTATTACGTCACGTGAATATTTGACTGAAACAATGGTAGGTATTGAACTCAAAATCATTTGGTACCAAGTGTACGTAGAGCTAATGAAGGGTAGAATCAAAATATGCGCACGTTGGACGCATTTATTTTGGCGTAATAATAATGTGGACGGTGGATGTTGTCTGATTTTCAAATTTAACTTCATTTTCCTAGACAATACGTTGTACGTTCTAAAAATATCAACACAAAAATAATTCATACAACTAGAATAGTCAAAAACCAGACAATGATATCGAAAACAAAATCAAAGTAGAATCGAAAAATAAATTCAAAACATTACCGTGGAAATAAATAATTTATTAGACAAACCCATGCGCGTACGCAAGAGGATAAAACTAAGGCATTCTGAACTTGTACTGATCTACATACTTAATAGCATCAACGAATCAAAATTGATCGTGAAAATAGGCACGTAGGTATCAAATGGACATATGAGACAATACAAAGAACAGGAAAATTTCTTGTCTGTCTGTACGACGGACATGGCTGACGTCAAGATGGACATGACAAGCATGCAATGGACACACCGACTTGGATAGTAAAGGGTGGGACTGTGACGTCGATATAATAAAAATTATATAATTATCGTAATAGTAAGACAATTCAAGATCTAGTTATAGTAACATTAGCAAACAAACGACATAAATAAGCAGAAGGTGGAATTATTTGACCAAAAATAAAAGTACCCAATTTTTTTGTACTACCGTTGGATCAAGCATGCAAATGCCACCACGTGATATGAATAAACACATAACATACATGATTGATGCGAATCAGAGAACAGATTTGGTGCTAACTTGAACTTTGAGAGCAAAAGGATTACCGACCCAGATGATAAATCCTGCTGATTAATTAAGTAGTAGCCGAAAATAAATCTTTTCCTAACTTGATGAAGTACCATGTAAAACGCCGACAAAATGGCTAGTGGAATTAAATGGAAGATCGCTAAAATGTTCGGGAGCTGCATCTTAATTTTCTCAATGGAGAGGTCTGGCCAATTATGGATGCATAACATTTTGGTACTAAGAGAGTTCTTGGACATTGAATAAAGATAATATTTCATGAGTTTATAGGGGGCCTATTAATGGGGATGTTTTGGTTGCAAATCGCTAGGACATCGATTCTTGGATGACAATTGAAAGATAGCTATGCAAGTAGGCTCCCTATTCATTCGCATAATATTATTGGCATAATTTAACTTCGCATAGTTATGTTTGGCATAAACATTAACTATTTTTATGCCAAACATAATTATGCGTACGCATAGTCTCGCCAATACTGGGGTATTCAAGAAGAGCATTACCTAAGTGTTTCGTCGATTTTTTGAGCACTTATAATTTTGGTTTTGATTATGCCAGATAAACGAAATGCTCAGCATATGATACTATTATGCCTAATAATAGGCATAATAGTCATTTGTCATTCTATTTCATTACTATTTCATACTATCCACATTAAATAAAATACTTTTCTTAAAAAAAAAATAATTAAGGTGGGCGTTTACGGGTAGCCAAAATAAATTATGCATAACGTTTTATGCTAAATTAGATTATTTCAAAAAATTATATTGTGTAAAACGTGATCCCTTGCAAGTAATGCAGTATTTGATTCACCTAATATACCAATCATTGCCAAATATTTTCTTTTATATTTTAATGAGTGCACATAACGTAGACTACAAAAGACATACAATAAAAAAAAGAGTATTGTATTCTAATTCAGCAATGCTAGTGGCAAAATTCGTCTTTATCTCGACCTTTAGGTACGAAGAATTTTACGCTATCGATGATTATCTACTGCTATGTTACCCAGGATTTACAGTTAATCCATATAACTTTGGTAAAATTATCATTTTATTTAGACATTTTGATGCATATAAATTTGCTATTAAATATTAATTTGTGAATCATGTTGGCATTTTGCTAAGTTTTCACGAGTATGCTGATTATAATTAATTGTAATTTCTATTTTAATTTATTTTAAGGCCCCCTTTGTTGCGTCTTTTCATTAATATTTTAAAACAAAACACGGATTATTCTTTTGTTTTTAATACAATTATTAGAGTTAATTTTAATTAATGGTTACACTCAAAAATCATGTTAATATTTATCTAAAGACCATAATATCATTACATAAATAAAAAGTATACAGAGATGACTACAGATATTTTGCCATTTGGTACACTGAAAGCCTTTGGTTTAAATCGCATGGTTTCAGTTCAATTCGATTCAAATCAGTCAACGGTTTGGTCTTTGCGTTCCTTTACACTACACTATTTGCTAGCTTACTTTTCTATCGTTTGGCATATTCCAATGTCCAAAATGCTTAGTGACAGAAATCATAACAGTAGCTGTTTTGGAGGTCATTGCACCCTCTCTTCAGCATGATATCACGCTATCATCAAACGTGATATCTTACCATCTGACAGGCGACCCACCGACAGAATGTCTGCCGAGCCTCATAATATGCAAGTGCATTCGCGGAAGACATTATCATAGCGGACCAAAAAATATCAGAAGTATACGATGTTTATTTATGAGCGAATGAATTTACACCACTATTTTTGGAAGTTCCCTTCTAAGAATGGCTTAAATATGTGCACGATTTACGTGTTTAGTTTTTTTACACACACAATATAAATATATAGATATTCATTATTTTATATTTTGTTGGATGAGCAGTATAAATTTCAGAAGATTGTGGAATATTTCCTTTGAGTAATTAATAAGAACGCCTATAATCCCGGCTGTAAGAAGATTATGCCAGATTGTTACATTATTTTCAACATTTACTACTGACTTTCAGAGATAAATAAATATAAATATCACACAACATACACACAACGCCATCGACTCCTAAACTAAGCGGAGCTTGTACTATGGGTACTAGATTAAGTGATACTAATACATATTTACTTTTATTTTGTAAATACATACTTATTGTACATAGAAACTCCCAGACCAAGGCAAATCTCCATGTTCACGCGCACACATAGAATTGTCTTGAGCGGGAATCGAACCCACGACCTCTGCGTAGCAGGCAGGTACTCTACCCATTTTGCCATCCGGTCGTCACCTCTTATATTAGACTACTAGTGAACTTATTACGCAGAATCAAAAAAAGATAAATATCTGACATTGGGCAGCAGACAACTTGACTTCGTGATACAGGTGTTCGGACAACACGAGTCTCAGATCCAACATGAATCAGAGCGTTCTGCTGGCAATACTAATGGGCTATTCTACGTTTCCGGCATAAATCCACCATCATATACATCGGGATGCATGCAAGTAGGCAAATTTGACAGTTATGAGCACTTTACTGAAAAATATGCCGTCGTCGGCGAAGATACTATCTACCGCAAGAAGCGGGCGAGGAGAGATAGTATCGTCGGTTTTTGCTATTAGTATACCCAAACCCGTGGATGAAATTCCAATACGTATTCTAATATTATAAATTTCGGACATGTGCTTAGCAGCTATTGGCATGGCGAATAGGTATTATTTCTGGCAAAATGATTGACATAGCTGATAACATTATCAAAATTTAAGGTTCACCTTTAAATTCAGAGCATGGTATTATATAGTATTCAGGTAACCAAATCATATTCTGAATATCTTTAATTGGTTCAAAAACGTGCTGTTGATACAAAATAAGGGTCGACCTACCAAGAAGCTTTATTGTTGTTATATTTTTATATCCTTTTAAATAACAGACGTGAAGTCGAAGCAGATGTGGTGGTGGCCAACCACACTCAGCAGGTAGCGGAACTGGGGAACTATTTTGATAAACGCCTCTAAATCAGGCTCAATAGGTTTGTAATAAAGTGTTACGTAATAAAATATTTTTCTTTAGATTTAAAACTTGATTTTTCTTGATAAAAGCAACGTGTATGGTAATTATTTATAAATCGAATTATCTAGTTTTTCTCGCAACCAAGAAGTAAAGAGCTTTATTTTTATTATATTACACAATTTTTCGCTTCTCCTAACTTGAACCATGATTAATTTCTTTGAAGTCATTAAACGCAGCTTAGCTCTAGTTTACTATGAGTATAAATCTTCATGAATGAACCCTTTAATCATTCCACGTAGGAGCGGGTTGGGTTTACGCAGCGCATTGCAAATGTACGCAACGACACAATGCGTACGCGCATCAAATCGATCGATTTTCCATATTTATAGTACTTTGTTGTCGAGGTTTCACACGATGGTACTATTAATAAACTTGTATGGTTTCTTTACTTTGTAAATACTCGTAACTACTGTTCGGGGAACTGCCAGCATAGAAAAATATTTGCATTGGAGAAATAACAATCTTTAATAAAATCAACTTTGATAAACTGAAGAAAATGATTTTTTGTAATTTCAATGTCGTTGCTAGCTTTTGCCAACGACTTCGTCCGCGTGGAATTCGATATTTCTATGCTATTTCCTACAATTATTGCCGTGTAGAGACCCAAAAAAAGCAAAATTTCCTAAAATTTTCTTTAATATTGACTAACTTCACATATATATAATATCTTATATATCTTACAAAGCCTAATTCACCATACAGACAGAAAAATCTAATAAAATATGTTTTGGTTATAATAACCACTTGTATGAATTTTTCTTAAATATCGTCAGTACAGACATGTAAATTACAATAACAATTTACATTACACTTTTTATTAACATTTAAAATTACACTATAATATAAGGGAGAAAACTAAATATATGCCTAACTATATATACATGAAAAAAAAATAAAATAAAAATAAAACAAACTTATTAAAAAGAAGATTCAATAAAAAGTTCAGGTGTCAAAAAATACATCCGCATCAATGTCGACCGTGGGTAACGTGCCCAGAAGGCTGGCGACATGTAAATTATTTTTTTTTATTATATGTATAGATTTCAAGGTAATGTAATTTTGACAGTCATAACGCTATCAGATCGAGAGTAAATTTCACTCTGAACCGACTGATAACAAATTAATAATTTCAAAGAATACATTTTAGAAATAACAAGTAATTGCTTGATAGTGAACCATTCAATCATGTTATTGTTTTGGGCAATATTTAAGTAACGCAATCAAACAAGTGACTAAATCAAAAATCTCCTTAAAATAAAGTTGAGTCATCGACGCAGCCAAGAAGTTCACCGGTTCACCTACCTAATAGTGCAGACGTGTCGAGAATGAACACATCTCTCTAGGATGTCCAACCAATTGTCCAGTTTCCCATAACGGTTGGAGAACCAGCCAGTGTAAAATGACGGCCAACTCTTGCGGGTGCAAGCGCCAGGCGTGATCTGAATTTCAATGAGACCAGTTCAAATGGACTATATAATGCGAAGCCTGGCTGTAGTCCACACAAGCAAACAGGCAGTCTGAAGCACAACACCCTTTGAAAAAAGGGAGTCAAGTGAAATAAACATGAAGTTCGTTTTGTCTCTCGTGGTACTGAGCTGTGGTCTCTGGGAGGCCCGAGGATACCCCTACTCCTACTATCCGTCATACGGCAATGTCGATTCTTGTGAGTAAAATTTTTGTGGCTTTTTGAGTTAGCGTTTTTGGAAATTTTATTGGAAAGAGTTAACGTAACTTTTTTGGCGGTAATTATATCTAACAACAGTAGCATGTATTGTGTGTTTTTATAAATTGCAAGTTTTATCATCATGGAATAACCAAATTGACGTCTGTTATTTATTTCCGCACATGATGTATTACATTAATTAATCTATCAATCGTTTTGAGTACCAAGTTAAAAGTGCAAAGTCCTTAGAAACGCTGTAGAATTTTAATAATTGTGTTGTGGAAAAAATATTAATAGCAAGCATTTGTCCAAAAACTGATAATTGCCATTCGTTGATATTATGAGCCAATGACTTGCAATATTAATTTAATTACAGGGACAAAAAAATATATCCAAACTTAATGCTTGCCAGTCTCGTAGTCTGGATTGTCTATTCACATATTATATCTATTTAGGGGTTTTATTTGCATGTTATATATGAACCGTTTCTGCCCACAGATTCAATCGGTGACGGCAGCCGCGGCGGCATGGCAATGAGCCGCTACTACAACCCGTACTACAATCCTCGCGCCGTCGGCGGAGGCCTAGCCACCTTCATGTACCGACAGCCTCAGGAAGGCACGGTCCAGCAGTCAGGCCAGTACTATCTCCCCGACAAACGCCGGCAGGTCCCACAGGAACCAACCTTCAACGTCCCACCTCAACAAAATGAGGTCTTCTATCCTCAGCAACCCGAAATCCCTCAGTTCGTCCCAACTGAAACCACTGAACTAGTTGAGCCTACAGAAAAAATTGCTGAGGTAGCCCCAACCACTGTCAAATCTGTCGCCGTACCTGAGTTAATTGAACCTGAAATAGTGGAAGTTCCAGAAGAACCCGTGCAGAAGCCTAGAAAGGCCGTGTCTAAAAGAAAGCAAGTTAAAAGGCCTATTGACGAAGACGATGAAGAAGACGATTATACTCCAAAAATGCCCACTGGCGCTTACTTCCCAATGTTCTTCGGTTGGGGTGGCAGGTCGGGCAGCCAACCCAGTGGTGGCCCGACTGCCATTGCTAATGCTTTCAGCACTGGTCGAGGTGGTGTCGCCACTAGTCACGCGACCGCTTACGGAGCACCTAGGCCAGAAGAAAGGAGACTGTAAATTATATTCATAGTTAGTTTTAAATGTAAATTTTATGTGGGAACAAGTTGTTATGCTTCTATAAAATTTTATGTGCCTTCCACCTTTTCTAAAAATAAATTTTATCATTACATTTTGCAATTTTATTTCAACGCCATCTATTGACAAGGCAAACAGGTCTATCCACTTAATATAAGCTGCGAGAAGTTTGAATTATAAATCTGTAGAAACCAGTTCTGTTTTATCGTGCCAGATGGCGTTGGTACTAAAGAGAAATATGTGATTATAATCACATATTTGAGGATCGATTTCAATCTCGCTCTTTCTTTCCCTTTTAATAACAAAACATTACATAACGCCTATATTACCTAGATGGGTGTAGCAGAGCTATTAGCCACACTTTACCAGGGTTTGGCTTAACAAGATTTACCATTTAAATTCACTTCTAACATTATATCTACTGATGCCTGATTACGTGATGTTATATAAAAAGTAACTCGATCATACGTAAGTTCACTAACCGCATGTTAAAATGCCTGCGTCATTAAATTAAACAATTTAATAGTAACATTATTTGAAAGAAATATCAATAATAATGAAGAAGAGCTATGTTAGCTACTTCGGGATCCTTATTCTTTCAATAATTTAAAAGCTTTTTTTCAACTGTATATTAGCTCAGTAAATGGTAATAAAGGTCACATATCTATTCGTGATCAGAAACAAACCTATCAACGATAAAAACAGACTTAGGGCGCGTTCCCACGTTGTCGTGACGACAGATAATCGTGTAGTTTTAAGTGTCGTGGCTTATATGTTTAAATGGGAGTGTTCACATATAGAACGACACGATTTACTGTCGTCTACGACATTTTTTGCAGTGACAACAGATTTTCGTGATAGTGGGAACGGCTAGCACGACAATCGTAAAACGATAGAAAATCGTTACGACTTAAACGTTACCGCAAATCTATCGTAGCCACGATAAAAATATCGTCTCGTCGTTTACACGTGTACCCAATACTTTCTTTTCTTTTCTTGAATCATCTTCCTTCTTTTCAAAAAGTAATACAATATTATAATTTCGTCTTCGTCCATTGAACACAGAGGCCTAAACGCACTACTGATCTCCGAGAAAACGTAGAGGCGACTGTAGATGATGTATTATGTAAACGACAAAGCGACTGTCGTGAAACGATAAAATGTCGTCGCGATCCAATGAGAACAGCTAGATACGATAGTCGCTAAACGATAAACAATGTTGACGACAAACAATCGTATTAATGGGAACAGCAAGAGACGACAGTCGTCCAACGATAAATTAATCGTAACGACTCAGTGGGAACGCGCCCTAACCGTTTAATCAAATGATTATACAGATATTTTCTGTGATTTTTTGCGACGTCACTTCAATTGTATATTTTTTTGCGCACATTCATGCTAAAGTTATAATTAAGCTTGGGAAAAGCCACGAAGATGATAACCGTCCAATTTTATACTTCGTATGTCACGGTTATGCACACATAAAATGGGGGAATCCGTTTGCAATATATGTATGTAAGTAAAAATTTAAATACTTTAAGAAATGAAACAATTATATTTGCTACACACATTAAATACATGCATTATTTGGGTTTTCACAGATCATGACTGATTAAATATAAGTTAATCGACCTGTAAATCACTAAAACCCGTTTTGAAAATGGGTTTTCACTAAACAGGTATTAAGAAGAACTAAAGAAACGTAGTAAGACAAAGACTTCTCAGAAGCTGCATTGAAAGTAGCGCTCGAACTTAGATATTATATTCTGGGTATTTATTCTCAATGAATGATTTTCATGATCATAGATATATCCCAAGAGATTGGAGATAGTCTCTATCAGCCTAGAACTCTAGGACCAGACAAGCTATTCTTCAGATATAGTGACGAATTTACAATCTGTGAACAACATGCCGATCGGTTGGAGTAATCGACTGGTTGCTGCATTAAAAAAATATTGTCTAAAATAGTGTCTTTCAACAAATAATTTTACCTGCGTTTATTTTTACCTTTTTAATATTTTAAATTATAATATAATATATAAATTAAATTATAAATTATTTATGAAATTATTATCAACAAAAGACAGAAGTATTTTCTCAATATTTACTGAACATATTCTCATAAGGATTACAGTAATATTTGAGGTTTCAGTGGAGTATTGCAAAAAACTTTGTTAAAATATAAATGTCATATTAAATTAAAATTTCATCATTGCTCATCTTGAATGACTCAATTATGAAACCGGTTAAGAGTTGCACCCAGTCAACCTGATGGTCACGGCAGATAACTGCATATAAAATTAGCTAAGTAATTATAAATTATAATATCTTTTTCAATTGTAAGTAAATTTTAGTCTCGTCATAAAAGAAAACCCAAGATACATATTTTGAACCAAGATGTTAGATCCTT
This sequence comes from Hypena proboscidalis, assembly GCA_905147285.1. NCBI lineage: Eukaryota > Metazoa > Arthropoda > Insecta > Lepidoptera > Erebidae > Hypena > Hypena proboscidalis. The sequence continues at coordinate 3,116,495 of LR990127.1, forward strand.
TTTGCTTTTTGGTATTTCCACTTCAGACTTACTGTCTTGTAAGAAGTCTATGATGTACTATACCTACATAATAAGATGCGGTTTATTTAGTGGTAGTAGAATTGATAGGGATTGTAATAAAAATATGCATTATCTATCCTTATATAATTTTTTGCTCGACTAGAAACTTGAAAATTTTGCATTCCTTACATGGATTCCAACCCGAAGAGAGTAAAATAAGGGTTAGAAGCACGAAATTTGGTATGGTTAAACTTTAAGTGATAATAAAAAAAAATATTTCTGGAATAGGGTTATTCTAAATTTTATTCTTAAGAGGGTGAGTTCTAACGTGTCGGATGAGAGTTTATTGTAGAAGCGTATACATTGACCCAGGAACGAGTTAGAGATTATCTGTAAAAGGAATCTTTCGATGTAAGTAGTTGGTGACTGGCTATTAGTAACTGATTATCCACTTTTCTATAATCGACACTATTTAACATTTTTGTTCGATAACTCATTTCATTGTCCTCGGCTGGGAAAGTGGCCAGTCACGCATTCCAGATTATCTTCTATTATAATTTCTGTAATTCAGAACTAGAGACAATGGCTTAGTATGAAAACACTAAACTTATTTATGGGTGATTCCTGAGAGAAGCGTTCCTGGCGTAAGATCCATGGCAATTTTTATTTTTCAAGTTTTGTGAAAACAAAAAATATGTAGCAAAAGAGAGCTTAAAAACAAACTTTTCTGTCCATAAGGCACTCACGTAAACATAATAGTTTCGGAAATAAAAATATGTTTGTTTTGGGTCGCCACGGATCTCACGTAGAAAACCATGGATCTTAGGTAGCCTAAGAAATACGAGGCGGCATAGCTTAAAAGTCGTTTATTTTAAAGAATATTAAACGAAATTGTAAATAAAACATCATTTGTCTAGTAATAATATTTTTATTCACTTAATCAGCAAAAACAAAATCAACAAAAGTTAGAATAATTATAAAAACGTGTTTAATTTTAACCAATAATCTCCAGTCTTTAATAAAAGTCTTTAAAATCACCCATATTCACTTAAACGTATTGATAAGCAATTATTATAATAATTTTATATGATTCTTATTAAAAAATAGGAACATTGACCTGAAACGATCCAAAATCAAAAAATCTCTTTCATCCTCATATTTATTTTTAATTCATTTGATGTAAAGCCTGGAAATGTAAACCAAACTATCGCAAATTTTTGTTTATATATGTTTTGGTATAATAGTATAATAAAAACAATAAAAGCTACATGAAATTTAAATCATATTTTAACAGTCTTTAAGTTTCTAAAACAACCATGATTACTTACTAGACAACAATCACAATTCTTATACGTAATTCTTATAAAAATAGCAACATCAATGGCGTGTTATATACCACACCCACAAGCAACATCCCATTCACACAAGGTGAAGATAGTGATGCTTTCGCCCTCACGATCGGTCACAAAAGCTCTACCACCGTCACGAGTATTGCATCAGCCTGGTGACAGCGGCATAGCGACGTCCGGGAATCCTACCGACTGCGCCAATTACGTTTGTGCGGCAGCAGGATGCAAGAAAACCCAGGATTGCTCTTAAAACTAGGTTTATTTAAAATTATAACTACATTGTCTTAAAAATAGTGACAATTGGTCGATAATCCTATCCTTAATCAACAAAAAACGATACATAACTCTCTATCAGCCTCATAATTACTCATAATTAATTTTACGTTAAACCTAGTAATCAAATTAAACTGGCTCAAAATTTTCTTTGTACCTTTAACTAACGCAAACATAGAGCGCGCAATGTATGTAGCATGTCTTCTGTACATACCGTATTCAGTAATACGACAGTAACGAATTATTCTGTATTTATTGAGCCAATTGTTTAGTTTTTAGAGGGGGAGGGCTATTTAAACAAAAAATACCTACTATCCATGGTTAAAAATATTTTAGCAGATCTCAGAGTAAAAAATTACCTTTGCATACCCTTAATGCTTTTAAAAGACCTATTTAATGATACTCTACATTAAAAGGTACGTGAAAGAAAAAAAACATTCCCCTTTACTCTTAGCAAAAGTACCTACCCCAATTTTCTTTTTCTTCAAGATTTAATTTTATCACTTTGTAGCCATAGTTATCATACATATGTTTACAAAATTTCAGCTTACTGGCACTAACAGTCTAGATGCTAGGGCCCGGACAGACAAACATAGTGAAACTATATGGCTTTCTAGTAGATAATACGGAACTCTAAAAAACACTTTCATTAATGGACATCATTAGTAAATAGATAAATAGCAAGAACAGTGTCAGTCTACAAGGTAGTACCTTTGGCAGAACTCGCCAGCGTACACGACAAACATCCATGGCTGAAAACAAAGATCCGTGGCTTAAAACCCACGGATCTGCACCCACGGATCTCACGACAATTTACATTTTAGGATATAACAATGAATCTATTAATAATATTATACATATTTTTACTTGAAAGTTTACTCAAGGATATAAGTATTCATGATCTTAAAGCATTAAGGTGAAACTATTTTCAACTACGTAGTAAAACAAGCTATGGAATGTATCAACCCTGTAGGACAAAAACGTGTAGTAGTCAAAGAACTCTCCTAACTTATTTTGCGCGAAACTGAGCGACACCACCTTTACGTCTGAGCACTGCCAGTAAACTGGCGATGTGTCGAACCAATCGCGAGATGCCTACCAAGTTCGAACCGAATTTGGTTGCTATACTTACGTCGCACGGTTGAAACGACGCCCGCCGCGTGACATGTTTTTGAATGACTATAGCTACTATAAGTTTTATTTTTTTATAACAGTTTGATTATAATCGATCTTTTTATGTGTTTTATCTTTAGTTTTAGTATAAAAATTAAGCGCTTACTTTGTACTTTTGTTTTTGATGTTCACAATTTGTTTTATATTCTAAATTTATTCGTGAAGATCTGTTATTGGCTCTCTGTCACTTATTTACATTAAGTTATCCAAATTGTTATATGCTGTTGATCTTCCTATAAATAAATAAATAAATAAATAAATAAATAAATAATAGGATAGCAGCACTTTCTAGGTATTCAAAAATATATGAATTAATATAAAGCTATAAGCGTAGACAAAATAAATCGTCATTACAAAGTACAGGTTACGCGTGTGACACGTAAAATTCAAGCTAAATCACCCCGTTTTTCAGTTTCAAATGGATTATAAACCAATTTTCAGTTTTACATTGTTATTTTAATCAATAGGCCTCATTACTATAATAGTCAAGGAATCGTATGAGTGCTAATTAAGTTATGTATGTCTATTATTTTAAATAATATAACGATGTGACCGTCAAAATCAAGCTTCCCAGGAATCACCCTTATAATCTTGACCGTGTCCATTAACACAAATGGAACACAGAAACCAAAGATATATATTTGTTACGATACTACATATTATAATCTATTATAATTTATTATTGATATCTTTAAAATAAAAGTTAAGTTGTGTTGTATGGCAGTGGAAAATAAAGTGTTCAGCGACTTTTATTGCTGACTCTACCTTTGTAAATATGTAGATTTGTTCGCAAACTTAAGAAGACGATAACCTGACTAAGACAATTGATAGCATAATTCAAGTAAGGAAAAGCCCTACGTTGCTCTTAGTTCTACCTAAACTATTTAGTCATAGCGTCATCCATTCACTAGGACTATGTGGGAACATCAATCCTGATTGTAAGGAACCGATTAACCGATCGACTTAAAGTAATTTAAAGTTAGTATCACTCAAAACGCATAAAGCTACAGGTACATACACATGATTACTCGCTTGAAAGCATGCCACTATTGACCCATTGCTACTAAGTAAGTAGAAACACTGCTTATAATGGCTAATTTTAATTTGCTCACAAATCGACGGTCGAAAAATCTGTAAAAGATCATGAAGCTATTGATCCTACTCCTAATACTTTGTAAGTTGCGCCAGGGCTATTTTAAAATACATTTAGGGCTATGGCTTTTTAATTAGTTAGTTAAAACACGCTGTATAAATGCATTTTGCTTTTAAGGTGGATAGAAATTGTATTTGTTTACGCGCGCGCTGCGCTGTGTGTAAATCCGATGGAATTTTTTTGCATGTACCGTCGACGAATTGGTGTACGGAAAAACCTAAACTGGTTTATGTTACACTATGTTGTTGTAATTTTTGTAAGACTATATTGTAAGTGATTTTAATAAATAAATAAATAAAATTATTTAAACGAAGAACTTTACAAATTATTCCTTCTCGTATGTTATATTAGTCACAGCCTGGCTAATTGAATTGAAGCATCATGCCTCATGCGTCCGTTAGCGTCGCGTGACCTGACCGGTTCTGTTTTTTATCCGCGGCATGCTCACAACATGGCTGACCTTGCATAACGTCATGACGAAGAGTACTCACGCACTACAATGGAAAATTGGACCAACAGATATGGAGGTTTGATCAACATCTACCAATTTGTTAACTCATTGATACGATCATAGGCTCGCAACGCTTTTTCAAATAAAGTTGAATATTCCATAAGTGTAACTGCTTGTCTCGTCGCTGCAAATTTAGCATGGCTCGAACTTACAATGCCTATTATTAGAATGTGTTGTTCTGGCCTGACATATTTTCTTAGTCATCTCACAATTCGTCATTTATTCCTATCAAGACAAATTGGCTGAAGGAATAAAGAGGGTACTTGTATTTACGAACGTAATTTTCTCCAAAAACTAGTCTCGGCTAAAACAAGACATTACATTCAACTATTCGAACTAAAAACAGAAACATTGTACAATGCACGGTTCCTTTAGCGGTCAGTCGTGTTAATCTATGTATCTGATCCGTCAATATAAGAACAACAAGTGCAAAAACAACATTCTTGGTTAATGATTTTTTTCCATCATTCTATTGCCACGGTCCCGTGGAAATGCGAGATCTGTACGACAGATTGTGGGTAATGCATTACTTCCTGATATTCTAGTTTTCTTGATTAATGAACTTGTCTAGGCAGATATTACTATACTAAAGCCTACGAAACAAGATAAATTTATGTTATTACAAATCACACGAATATAAATTCTATTGCTTCGTTATTTAAGTTGATTTTCGTATAATAAAAACTGTTAAAAATGTCCTAAACAATCTCAATTGCAATAGAAATTCAACTTTATGGCCTGTGAATTGGGTTTATAATTGTAAATCATGAAAATTATCTCGTTTCGTTGTCTGAAGTATAGAATGATATGAGTAAGCAGGTATTATCAAATGAATGACTGATCTTTCCATATCACTGTCAACCTAATCTTAGTAATATTTTAAGTCAAGTAGATTAATTTTAATTAGGTTATTTATCGAGTCTTTTTGTTCTTCTTCTTATACGACATAACATAATGCATGAAATAAATAAGCGACAGTTACTTCAATAAACTTATATTAGGCTACAAGCTTATCAGTAAAGTAGGTACTTTTTGTGTTACGAGTAGGTAACATAAAATAAAATGGGAAAGGCCGCAGAATTTCGTAACGGAGGTTGAGAAAAGCTTCGTTGATGCTTTTCACTACCTACTAATTGTACACAATTACTTATCAATGCTATAACACGAATATTCGCTTTATAGCGATAAGTACATCTGGAACATAAATATAGTTATAAGGTGTTCTTTCGTGCATGATGATCGAAAGAATCAGTAGATAATCGCTGTACACGCATAAGTAAGTCTATAATAATATAATTGATTCTACGTATAGCGTACACACCGCTTATTCAATTATATTATATTTTCCTGCATTTATTTCTTTATGAATCGGTTTTTGTTCCGATCTGATGCTGAATATAAGAAATTACCAATTCGGCATGACTTGCGTAGTTCATGTCCTACTGCTGGGCTCTGACCCCTTCTCAAGATGATAGGTGTCCATTAGTCCACCACGCTGGCCAAGTTAGGATTGACAGACTGTAGATTACACTTAAGCCCACGATTCAGTTGAAGTATTTCTTACAGCTGTACATAGTTACGTATTCAATTTTATTTTTTTGATTTAGTTATTAGAATATTTAAATGTACATAATATGTTTGAAAATGAATAAAATAGGTGTAATGTTGAAGTATCTAAATTTGTTAGTTGTTGAAATATTTCCTGACATTTAAATAGTCAGAAGAGCGCGATGGCAGGAGCTAGGCAGTACGAAAAATGAAACGACATAAATAAGAAGTTCTGATGCAGATAGAGATCTTGTAAACGAGCTCTATCTGCACTATCGACACACCTTTAACCTGCCATCAAATACTTGCTTTACTGTGTTCCGGTTTGGTAGTGAGTTAAGGCCCTGGTACATGAGGCTTATATAGCACCACATAAAAATCTGCTATTGTGAATTGTTAATGTCCATCATGAGCTGTAGATACCACCCAGAAATCGTATGAGTAATCACTTACCATCAAGATGTCCGTTCTCTAAATATGTAGTAACATAAAATATTTATAACATGCAATGCTGCTTGCATATTGGAACCGTTGTCTACTGATAGTGCTTTAAAAATTAAATTATTAGATTTCAGAGTGTGCAATTTAAAATCACACGATTATATTAGTTTTTTATATTTTTATATAAATATAACGCATTAATTTACTAATATATAAATGTTTGAGGCTTTTCAAAAGCAATCTTTTCTTAAATTTATGAATTGTAATATTCACATTTTGTTATTAGACTGTAAGCCTTCCTAAAAACAATAAAAAAAATGTATAAATATTATTTTAAAGTTATGTAAGTCTTTAAAAGTGAGTCTTGCGATTATTTCCATTAGTTAAAGTTAGTCAATAACAATTAGATAAACCAATACAATGATATACGGCGATCAATGTACGTCAATAATAAAGATATTCAATCGTTTAGGATGTGAGCTATGCATTGCTATAGAAAAAACTTGTATATAAAAAACCTTAGGTACAAGGAATACCCAAGATAGCACCCGGATGTGGTGGGGTTTCAATAAATTATGGTGCGTTTAAGTCGTGACTTTATTATCTACTTAAAGCCGTGTGCACATAAAAGGGAAGATAATATATACGAAAAAATATTAAGTAGATCAAGGTCCTGGCTTTCTCACAATATTTCTTTACTTATTACCTTTTTTACCAATCAAACGCGATTCTTAATTTTATTGTTTTTGTACTACCAGAGCAATAGATTCATGACCCATTTCACAACGTTTCGTTTGAAGTTTATTTTTAACTTAATTCGTTTTCAAAGGAATTTAGACTGATGTATGATCATGAATCTATTCGTCTGATAGTACTTATGACGAACATGATGAGCTGATAGCAATGATTGTACGATAACCCGATGTGTTGTGACTTCTCACTGGACGAAGAATTCCAATTCTAAATAAACAGCTTTCTACAGTGGCCAAACTAAGCTTTGGTTTTTTTTCCTATTTACCCACAGCAAGGTATTTAAATACCCAATGAATACAGAGCATTATGCTAGCTAAAAGTAATCTATACTTAGAAATACTTAGAATTAAGAGTCGTCAATGAAACAAATTGTAGCAATTAATGCGACTTAATATGATTTATTTATTCCATAAATACTTACAAACAAACACGTTTATATCTATGAATAAACTATGCTTTAATTATAGGATCATGTTAGACGTCGAATAACATGTTGTTCTTGATCATGGTATGGTTTCAGTTAGTTATGAAAATGAGAATTTAGAGCATTTTCTAAGAACAGTACATTTTTTTGAGGTGCATCTAACGTCCCAAGACCGAGTACAAAATTAAATTATTCATTTTAAAATAAATTATTTATAAATCATTGCAAAGGGATGTAATAGTCTTAACAGTTTTATTATTTTTAAGTGTGATTTAATTACTGTTTATTCCAAAAAAGTAAGTAAGTAAAAATATAGTATTAAATGCGTAATCGAAATACAGTAACTTTCTGTTTGAGCTCACCCACCCTACCCCACACGATTTTTTATAGGTCTATCATGCAAAGATGGGTATGGAAATAATTTACTAGAGAGTACGTATTTTACCTAAAATTTCAAGATATTTACAACAATAGTATCAAGGTTTGTATCACATCGATAGCGCACCGTGCGTCATAACCTAAGAGCCAGTGGCACCATTGGCAGACACGTAACTTGGTGCCATGAAGTCTGAAAGTTTAGGGGTGTTAGTCTGGGCTTGGAACCAAGTTAAGTGCAATTTAAGTAATATTCACAAATTACGCTTTATACTATACCAACCCGCAATTAGCCAGCGTGGTGGTCAATGGCCTAACCCTTCTCATCATGAAAGAAACCCGATCTCAGCGGGACATATATTAGATACAGGGCTGCTATTATACGCTTTATACTACGACTTATCTTTCTTTACAACATTTTTTTTTAATACCTTCCAAAGCCACCACGATCCTAATTTCATATTTGGTTATCGTTTTGACAAACAGGGAAAATTTCACGTTTTATCAAATTACGTAAGTTGGGCGGTCACTGGCTCTAAAGCTATTTACTCGTAGAAGGTTTAAAGAGTTCGCGTCGATTAAGATCAGGTTTTAATAAGAGGCTAGAGGCGATTCTGATATTATGATTGGTAATTGTTTGTGCATTTTATTGCAATGTTATACATCTAGATTTAAGTAATTCTTTCTACTTAATAGACACTTAATTATCTATCTCTTAAGACTAGTACATTTTTAATAGGTCAGGGCGTTCCCTGGGCTAGGCAATCATTATATTTTATAAGTACCTTTTCTTCTACTGTTCAACAAAATGGTACCTGTAACTAAAACAAGTAACTTTTTTAAAATCCCGGCACATTTTTTCTAATAGTTTCTTGTAACGACGATCATTGTAGTTAAGTCTATATTTACTTAAGAAGCGATACCGCCGGGAGCGGTAACTTAAAACCGCAACCTTTATTGTTACATCGCATTGCATTATAATAATTATAATTGCCTTATTTTCCAATTATCTCAATAGGTGTTGGTGATATGCTTTTAATAATTATAAGTATAATAAATACTATTTACCAGATCCGTAAACGATACGAGAATTACACAAAATCATACCTATCCTTCTTCTTCTTCCTGCTCTTATGCCATTACTTACCCTTATCACTCACACTCTTCAGTCTTTCTCTTTCTTTTCATTCATCGACTTTTAAACTGATCAGTTCTGATCATTATTTTAGTCACATACCTTTTATCCCTTCTCATCACATACCTATACTAAGATAAACACTTCCATTTTAACTTTTCTGTCACTTGTTATCACTCTTAACCTTGAAGCTGCCTCTAACATACTCATTCTTAATTTTATCCCATCTTGTCACTCCACACATCTATCCTAAATTAAAAAAAAATCATATCCTGATAACATTGTTTAATGTTTTGATAATTAACATAATTAAGTTAAATGCCGTTAAATAAACTGTTTTTGCTGAAGAAAGATTATGGTGGGAAAGTTATTCCGTCACACATTATTTGGATCATTTAGCACGCAATCATTTCTAGTGCTGATTTATATCATATTTGAATTGGAAGCAACCTCCACGTGGAATCGGCAAGAGCTATCACGCATGTGTCAACATCATGCATAACTTGTATTTGCCGATTGTTGAGTAAAGCACCTTTTTGCTCACATATTCCGGTCCTGTGTCACTCGCATCCTCGTATCATCCGCAATTTCAGCAAAATCGTCGGACTTTAATGCTTTTCGATGACCAATGCATTGCCTACCATCACGGATTATTTACACACATTGAAGTATAAGCACGTGATAAAGTTTTAGATAGCTATATGTCAGCAAAATTTATCCATACAAATTTGACATTTCATCTGTCAAAAAAATGCTGAAAAGGCCTCCAAAGATTTATCCAGGACTGGTGAAAATGGACCTAAGTATTAAATTAACAAGATTGATTCATTATATATATAAATAAACCGATGCTTCAAGACACTGGTGTTTCCCTCAAGGTGATATAAGCACTTGGACAACAACATATTCGATGTTCAAGGAAAACGAAACACCAAACTATGATAATTACAAATTTTACTATTACTTTTGATTAATCTAATAAAAAAATGCTGTTTTTATTTACATTCATAACCTGCTGTGGGAATTAAAAGACGATTATAAAAAAAATGATTTCCAGTACCGACGCGGCGACTTACGTATGAATTCCTATGAACTTTGTACGCGCTTCCATTTAATATAAAAGGATGTTCACTGGCGGCCGGCGGCAGTGCTAAGGAATCATGACGGCGATGCGTTGCATTGTCCTCTGCCTCGCGTTAGGTTTAAGCGATGCATCAGGTAATTTTGTACACTTTTTGCATTGTTTTGGTGAATAAATTAGTTAGAAGTTTTTGTAGCATTCAAGTATCAGCTCAAGATAATAAATTAGCATAAAAACATAATTTTTTTTTTTCTGTTTTCAGTAAGAGTCCGTCGTGGTTACGGCGGTGGAGGAGGCGGAGGCGGGGGTGGAGGAGCTGGATATGGCGGAGGTGGTGGTGGAGGCTTCGGTTTCGGTGGAAGCTCCAGCGGCAGCTTAGGCACCAGCCTTGAAGACATACGAGAAGGTGTCAGTGGCATCATCGGAAAATTCTCATCAGGCCTCTCGAGCTTAGGAAACATTGGCGCCGGATTCACCGCTGGTGTTGGCGGCGGTGGAAGTAATGAAAAAACTGTTTATTCTAAATCTGAAGACGGAAAATCTGGTGGCTTCGCTTATACTGGATCACTTAATGGTGGCAAAGGAGGATACGGTGGAGGCGGTGGATACAGTGAGAGTGGGGGTGGAGGTGGTTATGGAGGAGGATACGGAGGTGGCTCCGGTAGTGGAGGTGGTTTTGGCAGTGGTTCTGGAGGCCACAGCGGAGGTGGTGGTGGTCACGCCAGTGGTGGAAGTTACGGCAAGGGCGGTGGTGGAGCCAGTGGTGGCTTAAATTTTGGATTCGGAGGCAGTGGGAGTGGAAGTAGTGGATATGGAGGTGGTAGCGGAGGTGGTGGCGGGGGTGGATATGGCGGTGGTTACGGAGGTGGAGCTAGTGGTGGCTCTGGACATGGAAGCAGCACCGGAGGAGGAAGTGCTGGAATAACCTTTGTTGGAGGCGGTGGTGCAACGGGTAGTGGCCACGGTGGTAGCAGTGGTGGAGGTTACAGTGGAGGGAAAGAACAGGGAAGTACTTCAGGTGGAGGACTTGGTGGCCTTTTGATTGGATTTGGTGGCAGTGGAAGTGGCAGTTCTGGATATGGCACCACTGGCACTGGTAGTTCAGGTGCTAGCCACGGCAGTGGTGGAGGATATGGAAGTAGCTCCGGTGGTGGATATGGAGGTGGTGCCAGTGGTAGTAGTGGACACGGCAGTAGTCATGGTACAGGAAGTGGAAGTGCATCATCAAGCAATGAATTCCACTTTGGTTTTGGAGGTGGTGCGACCGGCAGTTCAAGTGGTAACACTCACGGAGGTAGCCATGGAGGCTACCACGGAGGCAGTGGTCACGGAGGCAGTGTTCACGGAGCAGGAGTCGGAGGTGGACACGGTGGAAGTTACGGTGGAGGAAGTGGCCACAGTGGTGGTTACGGTGGCGGTAGTGGCCATGGAAGTAGCTCGGGTAGCAACAGTGGAAGCTTCCAAGCTAGTTTCGGAGCTAGTAGTTCAAGTGGACATTCCCACGGAACTGGTCACGAAGGTGGCAGTGCCCATGGAGTTGGTACTGGAGGAGGAAGCGGTGGTGGTTACGGTGGCAGTGCTGGAGGTGGAGGTGGCCATGGAAACTCCGGTGGCAGTATTAGTGCGAGCAACGACGTCTTGATTAGTTTTGGAGGCAAAGGCTCCGGTGGCTACGAGAGCAGTAGTAGTCAAACCAGCCATAGCGCTAGTAATGGTCATGGAGCCTCTGTAAGTGGTGGATATGGTGGTGGTTCTGGAGGTGGATACGGAGGTGGTGCTGGAGGAGGCAGTGGACGTGGAAGCTCAGGTGGAGGAAGTAGCCATGGAAGTAACAGTGACTTCTTGATTAGCTTTGGTGAGAAAGGGAGCACTAGTGGTCACGGAGGTGGCTCTGGAGGGAGCAGCGTTGGGGGTTATGGAGGTGGTACCGGAGGAGGTTCTGGAGTTAGTAACCATGGAAGTAACTCGGGCAGTGCAAGTGGAGGATTAAGCAGTGACTTCGCAATCAGTTTTGGTACAAGTGGAAGCGGGAACAGCGCTTACGGTGCTACAGAAAGTGGTAGCTCAGGAAGCAGTGGCCACGGACATAGTGGAAGCGGTAGCCACGGTGGAGGAAGTGGCGGTGGATACGGTGGAGGTGCTGGTGGAGGCGGTAGTTATGGTGGAACCAGTGGTGGAAGCCATGGCGGCAGCGCTGGAGGTAGCGGTAGTTATGGTGGAAACCATGGTGGAGGCGCCGGAGGTGGCAGTGGAGGACTTTTAATTGCATTTGGAGGCTCAAGTGGAGGTGGCCTCGCAGGCAGTAGTAGCAATAGTGGAGGTGGAGTTGGAAGTGGCGGTGGATACGGAGGCGGCGCTGGCGGCGGCGGAGGCTACGGTGGTAGCGCTGGAGGTGGCCATGGAAGTGGCACTGGAGGCAGTTCAGGTCTTTCAATTTCATTCGGAGGCTCAGGTTCTGGTGAAAAAGGAGTAGGAGGTAGTGGTGGCCATAGTGGAGGTAGAGGTGTCAGCGGCGGTGGATACGGCGGAGGACTTGGTGGGTCATATGGCTCAGGAAGTGGAGGCAGCGGCGGAGGTTATGGAGGAAATGCTGGCGCCGGTGGTAGTGGAAAAGGAGGCTACGGAGGTGTTAATGAAGGCGGTGTAGGATTCTCCTTTGGGGGTAGTCTCGGTGGAGCTGGTTATGGTCGTTCTTCTGGTGGGGCTGGTGCTTACGGTAGTTCTGCTGCTTTAACAAATGCCAACAAGGATTCGAACAGCGGGGCATCAGGTCCTGGTGGATGTGCAGGTGGTTGTGGGGGAAGCGGAGGCTCACATGCTTCGGCCAGCGCCTCCGCATCAGCATCAGCCAGTGCTGGCAGCTACGCTTAACCCCGCATGTCTCCGGTTTAGATTTTTGTACAGATTGTTCATTGAATATAGTCAGTTAGATTCGCCATATCGATGTAACTAAATTTATATATGTGTTTAGTCATTAAAGTTATTAATCTTAATGTTATTTTGTATTTTTATTTCTATAATAGATTCCTTTATGTTGTTTTGAAAGTAAAAGAATTTGAGTACGATTTTTACGCAAAGAAATGATTGTAAGATGGTCATGAATTTCTTTGTTGTAAGTAATTAGTTTTAAAACTGTTTAAAACTAATAATATCTGAAATTAATTAAAAATACCTTTTGTTGAACTAATTATCTTAATTATTTTATAAAGTCATTCATGCAGCAAAGAAATGAAATAATGAATGGCCATGACAGACACTCTCCTAAACTGAGTGAAAATTGAAAAACATAATGGCATGTTTTGGTTGAAAAAGGCTAACAAATTAATGAATAATTGTATTATTTTAAAGAAAAAAAAATAATCATACTTGTTAAAGGTATGAAATTTTCATTATTCTTGTCAATAAATACTGCCTTGATTGCAAAAAGTTTGTATCAAAAATAGTATTAAATTATGCCAATAATAATGTAATGGTCATGCTAGGTTTTTGTTATTATGACGTATAATAAAAACTACTCACACGTATAATAATGGCCACAAAAACTCATGAGAACTTGGTTTTAACTAACGAACAAAAAATGTAAATAAGTAGGTTGTTGATTTCTTTAATTATTAAATTAAAGACGTTCTTTGGTTTTTCCAAGACGACAATTACTTTTGTCGCAATAAGGTATCTTCTAGAAATCATATTTTATAATAAAATCTTTGTTAATTAAATTAAAATAAGTGGGTTTATTAAAATTCTTGAATTTTGTTCTGATTTTAGCAAGATTAACTATCCCGATACACCTAGTGTAGGTATAATTATAAGCGGATTCATAAAAAACTGTTATTTTGATATTTTTTTGCACTGCCACACAATGTTATGCAGCAAGATAATTGGATTATTTTCTAAGTAAATAGAGTCAGTTCTAGTAAACACATTTACTATACAAATGGGTAATTATAAAGTTCTCACCAAACATACCTGCTTGCCATAATTGATTATTGATTGATGAACAATAACTGCTCAACGGGCGTTTTAACTGCTTTAATAAAAAGATATTTCCGTCATAAAGATTATCATCTTCCGTGGTTATAATAAACAATTACATTGTTGATTTATTTACTCAAGCCTCCTGGGACCTATGATGTAAGCTTAGCCTTACAGTAAGATCACCTAAGTACAAGGTCTGCGTATTGCCTATTAATCTATCTTTGTATCAAAGTCATAATTATAACATAACATTTCAGTTTATTTCTGGGTAAAGCAGCAATTAAACTTACATGCTGGATGGCAAGTGGTAAAATAAACTGTACCAATGTGTAAAAAACTTTATTTAGAAACTTTTAAATCTTAACTGTAATTTAAGGAACGATTGCCTTTATTATAAGTAGTTTACTAAAACGACCTATGAAGCGAATGTGCGTGTCGGGCACCGTGCTCATTCAAGATAATCTCACCACTACCGCAGCGAAAATTCTTCGCTATATCGATGGAATAAAAATATTATGCGTCCTGTCATTAATTACAAAACCTCACTATACCACATCAAAACAGAGCAAATTGATGTAAACTCTTAACTTTTATACACCAAATGGATTTTACCACGAAGTTGTTTATAAGAGCGATCTCTAATTACTCGTGAATAAAAAACTATGTGCCATACCGCTGATAAACATCTGCAAAACAAGATCAAATTAATTACTTTGGAATGCCTCTTGATAGGGCTGCCGATAAATGTAGATAGTAGTAGAAGGGTTACTAAATAGCGGCAGACCCTTAACCCTTGCTAAGAACTCTCTGAAATTCAGTACGTATAACCTATTAATTATTAAAAATCAAACAATACTGACAGCAAATGATGAATGAAATGAATATATATAATCAAAGGAATGATCTATTAAGTCGATTGGTTGACGCCTACTTTTGGGCCTTAAACATAAAATTAAAAGCTTATTGCTATGAAACCATTCGCAGGCATTTGTAGCATAATAGTATTTTTATAACTTGGTCCTTTAATTAAACCATAACTATAGGATGTTATGTCGTTTCGTTTGCATAATTAAACATTATGCAAAACTTCACGACTAATAATATTTTATACTCATTGATATCCTGGAGTTTACATTGGTTATAACATTTAATTGTTATTCTATTCTGATAAGAGGAATAAAATTAAGCTAAAACTGGTGAAAACCAAAATTTGAAAAAAAAATCTATATAATATCGAAATTATTGAGAATAATATCCCGTGTTTGTTTTTGTGCATATCGAAGGAATAGTAAAATTTTACAAAGTAGGTCCTACTACTTTTAAATTCACCAAAGCTCGACGAACTTATTTGGCGCATTGAACAAAATTTAATGATAAAATAGCGTTAGAAATGTCGAGCATAGGTATTTATTTACCTTTGAAATATAAAACCCGATGTCTCATTCTTTGAAAAATAAAATAGCATCTTGAAGTATGAACGCATTGAACTCTTTTGTACGAACAAGGCGGCGTTGCATATATTTTAGAGAATTTCAAAGTGCCTATAACCTTTCCTTGCTTAGTTTAGATAACATTCTCTGTATTATAATTTATTTTATTGATAGCCTGCTAAGTGTTATTAATAACATTATGGTCATTAATGCTAGAAATAAAAATAATATAATATACACAGTAAAAGCTGCCACGGCATTTTCACACAGTACATAATAGAGTAAAAATAACTAATAATTTAATTCTATGATACATGTATGATTTACAAAATTTATTAGCAGTACCTTATAAAGAAACATAAGCACACTTCGCCAAAGAGTCCCGTCGCATAGTTGCCTAGCGCCTTATACATTTTTCAGCTCAACACGCGAGTCTGCACAGTTGGAATCAAAATTCAATAACGCTTAACATTTGAAGGATGTTGATTAAAAGACCACACAGGTGCAAATAGCCAAATTGGCGATGCCTATGGTAAGATCAGGTCCTGAATTTGCTGACACATGAGGCATAACACCGTAGTCCTCATCTGGAAATCATTTTAAAACAACTTTAATGGATTTTTTATATACTCGTACATTAGCTCTAGTTTCCACGAATTATCGTATCAAACATACGAAATAAATCTTCAATAGACAGTACGTTACTTAATTCGTTCCAAAAAAATGGCATTACGCCAAAAGTGATCGCTAACAAATTTGCAGAATCATTTAAAAACAGTGTAAAAAATATTATTCCTAATTGTAGTGTACCAATATTGCCCAAGTATATATACAGAAACCCAATGGACTCATCAATGAGATATATTAAAGCAACATCGAAAAGTATACAACGAATAATTAATTCATTAACTTATAATATTTAAAGCACCCGGCGATGACGGGATAAGAGCAATTGATATAAAATATTTACAACAAAATATTGCGGCCCGTTATAGCTCATTTAATCAATTCTAGCATAGCTAAACATTCATATCCTCGTGAACTCAAAACTGGACGCCCTATATATAAAAAGGTAGTCATGCAAATTATGAGAACTACAGGCCCATTACCATATTACTTACTATTGACAAAATTGCAGAAAAATATATTTGTAAACAGATACAATCATTTTATAACGATAATGAGGTCCTAACGCCTAACCAATACGGATTCTTGCCAAATAAAAGTACAACTAAACTTTTGTCCCTATTCACTGACAGAATTAACGAACACCTTAATAATAAAGAACATATACTCGTAGTATTCATTGACTACAGCAAAGCTTTCGACACCCTCAGACACAGTCTCTTGATTGAACAACTTGAAGACTGTGGCATAAGAGGGCCGTTACTTGAGTGTCGAAGTTATCCACATGATAGATCCTTTAAAGTAAAAGTTGCGGATGAACTAAGTTCACCAACACACATAAGCGAGGGGACGGCCCAAGGTTCGGTTCTAGGGCCACTACATTTCTTGACTTACGTAAATACTATGTCCAATATAATAAGCCACGGCGAGGTGTTTCAATTTGCTGACGATACTTGCATCTTAATAGCAGATACAAATATAGAAATAGCAGTAAAAAAGCTACATAGTGATTTTACCATGTTGACTAAATGGTCCCATGACTTTCGACTTGTGCTGAATGCATCTAAAACCAAATTAATGTATATCAGCATAAGTCAAGAGAGAAAAATTTGTAATCTCCATCTAGTTGCGCACAATCATAAATGTCTTTATTCTGTTACGCCAGACTCTTGTTCATGCGTTCTTAGACCAGTGTCGATAATTTTTAAAACCAAAAAAAATAATAGTAGGACGAAACCCATTAGAAAAGGAGGAAAATATTACAAAAATTAAAGGAAAAATAATTAACGGGCGATCTGAGTTCGGGAAGGGGATGGGGGGTTAGTTTTTAAGGATAAAAAACGGTTTTTCTCGATTTCCGGCAAAACTAAAAGTCCTATGGAAAAAAGTTGAATGGCAAAGTTGTAGTGTGAAGCGTATTTTGTCAATAATCGAAATGCGGGAGCTGCATTAGTGTGGTACCGCAATAAGTATCCGTTGCGGCATGTGCCAACAAGAAAGGTTATTACAAATCTTTTGAAAAACCTGGAATTGCAGGGTTCTTTCAAAATACGCTTCTAATAAGTCAATTTTTTCACGATTAGAAGACATTTTAGCGAAAATCCTTAATTAATAACTCATACGAAGTTTCTCAGCTGAAACTAAGTATAACACACAGATTTTCGAATCAAATTCGAAATTTGAGGGTAAAAATTCTTTTTATTTACTTTACAGTCAATTCTACCCACTTCCAGGCCATAACAAAAAGTTAGACCATCGTAGAAATTCGTTTCTGTTGCCGAAATGTATGGGAAACGTTTTTGGCGATTTCTGTCTTTTCTAGTACTGAAAGCTAAAATGGTCCCATAGAGTTTTTTGATCCCCACATGAAATAGAATCGATTGGCATAAAAAAAAAATTGAACTTTTTGCATTTTTTTTGCTAACTGTAAGTTTTTACAAAATCTGTGAATGCAGTTCAAAATGTCCCAAAAAGTTAGGGAAGGTCTTTTAAGAACGTTTTGCTGTAACTGCAACGGTTAAGGTACTTGCCCTTACTGCCCCGTTTCAAAAATACACCCTGTATAATAACAATTAATTTTAACATGAAATTGTTTTCAACTACAAATAAATCAACAGTACTTACCTAAAAATTACAAACACAACAAATCATAATATCATCCCAATTAATGAACATCCTGTGAATATCGAACGCGAATCGTGACGCGCCACAGAGAAGGTAAACAACATTCACACTATTCCACACCAATAGATCGATGATACGGATTTTTTTCAATAAACCCACTTATGCACACGATATTTAATTTTAGTTAAGTTTTTGCTATTTTTAAGCATGCATTCAATGGGTGAGTGATCGTAATGTTCCAGCTATGTTGTTAAAAAGTAGGTATTGTGATAAAATGTTTGTGTATGTATCACAGACTATGATAGCCTGCTTACCGTCTTGCGATGATTCGGATGTGCGGAAAAATCCCTCGGATTTATGTTGCATTCGCTGTAGTTTTTTTTTTTTTTTGTAATGTTTTTTTTTTATAAATAAATAAATAAAACACCGTGGATACACGTCGTAAAAAGAAAACATACAGTATTTTTTATTTAATATTTGTGTAGGTACTGCATCGTTGATGGCGTATGCAACTCTTACCGCCAGGTCAAGAGTTCGATTCCCGGGTCGGGTATAGTGTGATTTTGCATTCTCAAATAGCAACAAGGAGTTGGAATTGTGTCCGGTGGATGGCGGTAGGCTTACACCCTATCCTATGGTACCTAAACATAACAGGTGACATTTGGGTGTTAAACACCTCTGCCAGATCCTTTTGGGTAATATAGCCGTGATGTATATATTTATGTAGGTACATTGCTCCGCTAATAGTGCAATACCGCGTAACAACACATTGCGAAAAAGTTATTTTTTTTAACATAGTAACACCCGGCTCTACAAACCGACCGACAAAGATCTTAGTAGCATAGTATATGATAGGTATTAGATAGATACAACGACAATTGGTAATATTAAATGAGTAGTTTGACGTCATCGACATAATAAAACCGATACGAAGAATTCTCATATTATTATTTTATATTATGTTGCTGACCGGTTTCTAGGTCTAATTACTAATGATGTCAGTGCTTTGTATGATTCTCTTTAGATATTTCAGGGTTATGTACCCGAAGTGTGACAATAACACTAATACCAAGACTTCCCTGTCCGAACACTATCCCGTGAACCAGCTCCTTTGTTACGAATGATGTTCACGACATCTGACACGACATGACACATAAATGTGATTCAACCACAATCAACATCAATCGTGATAGGCAGTAGGTATGAGATAGAGCCAACTCCAAAATTTTCATGTCGCCAGTTTTAGTAATAAAAGTCTCCAGCACCTGATGGACTATTTACGTGACTTGTAGCGATAAAATGAGGAATACTGCAGTCTGTCCTATAATATGCACATGAAAAATGAATATTTAGATTAATTTTCGCTAGATTTTTTTGTCGCTAAGGCATACCCAAAAGTCACCAGATCTAGCGACAAAGTCACTAAATTGGCGGCACTGGATAGAGCTTGATGAATAATGTATCTCTATTCCCGCTATAACATCATTTACAACAATTATTATGCTATACGAAACACACAAAACAACCAAAAAGCCCAAAAAACTATTATAAATAAAATTAATAAGCAGGTTTTTCATGCACGTAACATGCGATCTGTATGACTCATACAAACAAACGCTTGAGGAAGGTCATCGAGCTAATCTCCTGGTCTGAAAAAAGAAAAAGTAACGTAATAGGTTAATTATTACTTTATTACTACTAAGAAGGTAAATAAATGCTACTTTGAGCTAATCAAAATACTGATGGAACGACTACAAGCTGATCAGCACGGTTTTACCTGCGTCAACCGACTCTCCTCTGTTCTTTATTCAGTAACAATCCAAAGCGCCATCTATAATAAATAGAATTAAATGTTTGCGAAGATTCACGCCAATAGTTGGCGCTAAAGACTCACACGGTTAGAATCAAAACACTCTAGGTTGTCCTCCTCTAGCTCTATGGTTCAATATCTATCTCAGCAAATTCATCAAATTCCGAGGGACAACCTGAACTGTTTTGAGTCTATCTTATCACTAATACCACAGAAAACATGGTGCCAATACCACGTGAGGAGGTAGTAGGCAGAGACTAAGCTTAATACCGTTCACCATTACAAGCTTGTTGCGTTTGTGCGCGTGGGCACACGGCTCTATCGAATAGGGTATGTGCCCTCTTTCTGCGAGGTCTCGGGTTCGATTCCCGGGTTAGTCAAAAGTGTTATTTGGGATTTTTCCGAAAGAAAATTCGTAATAGCAGCACGGAGTTAGCTCACCCTCTATTACATGGTACTTGAACATTACAGGTGAAGTATGGGTGTTATCCGCCACTGCCACACCTAGCAGAGGTGGGTAATATATGCGATATTATGTTATGTTTAATTGTTACTTGTCTAATTCTAAGATTTAATATTTTTGGCGGAGACAGAATGCATATCTTCGAAAATTAGACTCGAGAAGAATGATGCAAAGAATTATTTTTTTTTGGTGATTCACCCACTTACAATCCTAAAAATAGGTAATCCCAGTTATTCAGGTAACAGGCTTTTATTTCAATTTATAAAATATATAACTATAAACGACTGAAAACTTACCGAACCATAACAATCACTCGCCCGAAAACAGCCTTTTAGGATAAACCCAAAATAATTGGTGTCAACATAAATTAAATGTTTATTCAGTATTTTTAATTAGTGTTATTTAAAAAATTTCCACCAACTCTTCTTAAAATAACCTAATACTGATATCACTTATTCAAATATAAATATTATTCACTGATTATTTTAAGAATATAAATTACTAGCTATTTGTTTTATGACTCCGTCAGTCATTACATTTTTGGTCACCTCTTACGACTCTGCGGTGTAACAGAATAGTAAAATAAAAATGTTTAATTATCCATCTTCTAAGAAACATAAACCTCTAAAACTTTTATGTACTAGTAAATACAAACCTTCCATGGAGTAAAAAGACTTTACAGATTTCCCGAAATTGCCTTTTCTTGAACTACTACGAACTATTGCAGAAATCGTTTCATTGTTGCTACAATTTAAAAATAATAAGTCCTAATTGTAATGTTAAATCAAGAAGTATTATATTTTGGTTCAAAGTAATTTAATAATTATTCCTAAGTTTACTATCCAATTTTTTAAATAAGAATTAAATCAAAATAATTACAGATTTAGAGATCGTTTAAACAATCATTATCAGATAGAGTTCGCACGACCTCAGTGCAATGCCTTTCGCGGTCTAACCTCAAGTAAACTCCCGATATAATAGCAACCTCAAGATCCTTGCGATAAACCGATTCCTAGAATTATATTCGATCAATAAACAACACGCGTTATTTCCTTAACAAATCACTTCTCACTGAAATGAGAAAAAATAATTTCCGAGTATCTACATGAATAGATTAAGATTGCCGACCAGCATATAGCAATAAAGCGCTATGCAAATTTGCTACTGAACTATAACACTGCAATTCATTTGGTTACACCTTTAAAAAAAAATACCAATTATACATATATGGATTTAAAAATGATTTTTAAAGGGCTTTTTAGGGTGTGGGTCACTGACGAAACAAAACGCGAGTGGCGTGCGGGGAGCAAGGGGCGCCCCGTTTTGTTTTTGACTTCAATATCAATTTATAAAATAACATCTGTTTAGCATTGGATTTGTATGCTACTAGATTCGATTTTTTTTCGCTTCTCTTTTTTTAGCTAGACGAACCATGTATACTTGATTTCAGCGCCTGTGATGAATGATAAGTCAATTCGCTGGCACAAAAGGTTGAAAAATTTCGAATCTAGTAGCATACGCTAAATTGGCCAAGCACCTGGTGCGTTAGAGGCTGCTTAAAAAAAGAGTAATAGTTACACGCATCGATAAGAAAAATCTTAGCTTTGTATTCGCTAAGCTTTAACTGTACAACAATCTCAAAACTGTTTTGTCAGCATTTATTTACAATATATGCTTTGCACAAGCTATAAACCAGTTATTAGTATGAATATATAAATAGATATGTATTGTAACTATTAATAGTTACAGCATAGACAAAAACTATCGACCTATACTGTATGCGATTCGATATAATAATATTTAACTTGGTTATGGTTCCGTAATGTTTCATAGCAAGCTTTTTATTACATTATATTTACATACTGCTACTAGCTTCCACATGATGACATTGCAAACCTAGCAGGTAGCGAAAGGATGAGATTGGGAAGGTAGGGAAAAGTGGAATGCACTAAAGGAAGCCTTCACACAAAAAGGGATTCATATCTAGGACTTGTAAAACACTAACTAATATACTGTCCTCCGTAGTTCTAAGACGTCCTTTCTTATACGCCTAACAGGTAGCAATAAGACAATTAATTGTTGCCACAGTATTTAAAGTATATTTGCACGATACAGACTTTTTGGCTGAATGATAAAGATAGTAATATATGTGAATTACATTCAATAATGTAATATTATGACATTTCGACACTTAGTTTCTTTATTTAGTCAAAGCTATATTGATGAATATTGACATGTAAAATTAATTTAATTTTATATTACTGTGGGAAATTACTATTTTCTTAAAATTGTAAATTGTAAAACCTGAAATAAAGAATATTTTATTTTATTTATTTATTTTAATTATACTTATATTCACATTAAGAAAATTGACTAATACTACTAACAACATTTGAAATGTAATTTTGAATTAACTGAGGTGTGAAATAAAAAGGATTTTAACCTTTTTATTTACTAGCTTCCACTTTCACTAGCCTGTATGTTTTCCTGGTTATACGCTATATGTGTACCAATTTTAATAAGAAATGGTTCATCCTTGCGAGCGTGACAAAGTAACAAATATACAAACACATCCTTTTCGTAGCAATTTTACATTGGCTCAGTTTCCATTTATTTCAGCTAAAATAGTGATACAAAATATTATAATAATATCCAATATTTTGCTCAATGGTATAATCAGGCAACGTGACAGAATTTAAATGCCTGAAACAAAAATAAAAATCCACAAAAATAGTTACTTTAGTTTTTTGTCTATACCGGAGTCGGATTCTGCTCAGAATCAAAAATTTTATAAAGTTTGAGTTATTTATTTAGTATCATTCATCAACAACAATTAGCCCGTGTCTACTGCCTGAGCCTTCCCTTGTTTTAGCCATATATTACGGTTCTCTGCTAGTCTTATTCATTGCTACCACTACTGACCATCAAACCTAGCAACGTTGATTGAAACAAACATTTTAATACATAGGCTGATTTTATAAAAAAACATTAGTCAGATACTACTAGCGAGTCTATTGTAAATTGCTATTTTTATCAGACTAATATTTTTCATATAAAACATAGCCCAGGTTTCAGTTTCAGTAAATGTCGCTGAAATAAAAAGTCGATGACATCATATGACAGCATCTTCGCTAACAGGACCAAAACGGCCAACACCAATTAATTTTTAACGGAACCTTAATCAAGTATCGAGAAAAAACCGGTGCAAAAACTGAAGAGTCTTGTACATTAGTTGTAGAATCAATGACATAAGCTCGTGGGTATATAAGCCGGGCCGGGGTGTTATTCTGCACAGTTTGCATTCATCAATCATGGCCAAGCTTGCAGTGATCGCTCTCGCCCTAGGGCTCGTAGCCTGCTCGTACGCAGCTTCAGGTATTACTTACAAACAATATAAATTCAGAATTTTCGTGAGTTTAGATTTTTATGAGAGAGCAACATAAAGAGTAAAAAAAATATCTTCATTATATTCAATATTTATTTCGTGAAATCGGGAATATCATAATGATTTAACTATAATATTATAATTATTTAGTGCCTAATAATATATTTTCAGCGGACCAAAAAATTACAACATGGAGACGATTTTATGCTTCTTTTGGACTTCTTGTTATGCTATAATAGTCTAGGTTATAAGACAGGTACATTGTATAGGTAATAATTCAATTATTTTTGCAGAACACCTTCGTTTGCGTCGAGGATACGGTGGTGGTGGCGGCGGCGGTGGTGGTGGTGGCCACGGCGGCGGCGGCGGTAGCATTGGCGGAGGTAGTGGCGGACACGGCAGTGGTGGCCACGGAGGTGGCGGCCACGGAGCTGGTCTGGGAGGTGGCCATGGAGGTGGTAGCGGTGGCGGCCTTGGCGGTGGATATGGAGGAGGTGGAGGTCACGGTGGCAGTGGAGGACACGGAGGCAGCCTTGGCGGTGGTTTAGGAACCGGTCATGGAGGTGGTTCAAGCGGTGGTCACGGTGGATCCAGTGGTGGTCATGGAGGATACGGTGGCGGCCACGGTGGATCCGGTGGCGGTCACGGTGGATCCGGTGGCGGTCACGGTGGATCCAGCGGTGGCGGCTATGGAGGCACCGCTGCTCACTCTCAGGCTAGCGCCAGTGCTGTTGCTGGAGCTGGAGGTTACGGTGGCAGCGGCAAATACGGGTAAGTGATGAAGTCTTGATGAAACTAATAAATTACAGCGGAAAGTTTTATAATACCGGAAAAAAAAATATCTTAAATAATCTGTTGAATAACATTGTTTATTTTGATGGGAATAATGATGCACATTAATGACATGCGATAATTTCCGTTAAAATTACAATCATAACCATTATATTGCCATCTTAAAAATGTGGAATAGAAATAAGAAAATGGTTAACCTTAGTACTGATATAAATTTTCGTTATTATTGTCCTATTTTGATATTTTTTCACATTCGAAAGAGTAGGTATTATTAACACTAACAAACTTATTAATTAATATATTGTTTTGATTGTTTCAGACATTAAACATCTTCCTCGAATTGGACGAGGAAGCAGACCTACGATCAAATTCAAAAGCTACAATGTGATAACTTATGATTTATTTCGCCATCAATTTGTGAATAAATGTATTATTATTATAAATAATACAAATATATTGATTTTATAAAAAACGTTGTTGTTTTGCTATCGTAAAGATAAGTGTTTCCTGCATTCGTAACTTATTTGTGCAAATGTTACATTTGCTGCCAAAACAATACATATACTGGTATATATATCCCTTATATGTATCCCTGTTCTGGGTGCGTAAAAGAACAAAACCCTTTGTGTGTGCCATGCAGCGCCTGAAAATTGGTTATATCATCTACTGCCTACAAAAAATATCTGGTAGGTTACGACCGTAAAATCATGCAATATAAAAATAAAATAAAATGTTTACTTGACACTAAAAGTAAATACATATTTTCACTTATATTGTTTTTTGACGCTATTCTGTTACATTGTACATATCTAGAAGTACTGGCACTGTTTACTAAACTTGGCAGAAGCCTGTATTTTAGCTAACAGTGTTCAGTCGCAGGAAGTGACACTTTAAATACATTCTTCAGGCGTGAAAGTTAAGTAAAAGTATATATTAAGACAGTAATAGTAATCTAGTGGATCAAGTACAATTTTTACAGTTTTAATTATATATTGTTTTGAGATCTACATGGGACCTAAAACATAACAGGTGCAGTCTGGGTAAATATAACATAACATCACGCCTATATTACCAAGAAAAGTGTGGCAGAAGTGTACAACACCCACATTTCACCTGATATGTTTAGGTCCTATGGGATAGGGGATGAGCCTATCGCTATCCACCGGGCACAATGCTAAGCCGTGATGAAATCAGTAATACATGTTTTTAGATGTTTTCCTGCTTGAATAGACATTAACAAGGAAAATAATAAATAATTTGGATTGCCCACATAAAGACGTGATTTTATGTAAGTATGTATGTCTAAAAGCAAGAATATCACACAATACAATCTTCTTCTTCGTCGTATCGATGGCTGAGTCTTATTTTATTTTGACTTGCCATCGTGGTGAAAGGATTAGCCAATTCGCTTTGGAGAGCTCGCGAATTGCCCGGGGTGCGCCGGACGTAGGGAATCGTTGTGTACGTCACTCGGGGAGGCATTACATTATCCTAAACAGAAATTACATAAATTGAGTTTTCAATGATAGAGTAAATTTACTAATAAAGAAATGATACAAAAAGAGCAATAAGGTTCAATTTCACAGGTCGGTGTCGGTCTAGTAACACCCCCTGCTTTTATTTTTTTCGATATTTTCAATGTACAGAAATTTAACTTCTACAGATTTATTATAAGTATAGATTATAACCAAAGTACTTAAAACTATTTTATACATCATTTGCCTCGGCCAAAAACCACTAAGGGGTTATCTAACCGTAGGCGAGTCGCTACATTTACAAGAACATGTCAATTTAAACATTAAAACATTACAATTTAAAAAATCTATGTTTAGGTATTTAAGAGGTACATTTAGGTAATGACGCTTATATTTATATTTTACATTTTTTACACCTTTAGTATATATTAATTGCAACTCCTCAGGCAGCCTGTTTAAGAAGGTTGGTATTAAATATTGAGCAACTCTTGTTCCGTACACGTTGTTAGCTTTTGGTAGTACATATTTATTTTTAAATGTGATTGGTCTCAAGCAGTCAGATGCTGTTTTTTTATTGATTAGCTCAGGTCTATTGACTTCCGTTAGTGTGAGAAATTGAACCTTGTTATACACATTCATAACATTACAGTGCCTAAAGAGATCGTCGTAGTTATGTTCATATTTTTGTTTTATATGTTTTGGAACTATGGTTCTCAATATTCTCAATTGTAAATTGTATAATATCTGCTAAATATGTATGGTAAGTTTGTCCATAGCTACTAAGCCCATAGCTGATAACCGAGGCGAATCGTGCAAACAGGAGTGCTCGTGTGCTTTAAGAGATGGTATTGACATGCTTTTGTTATGAGATGAGCGTATGTGAACAACTTTTGTTTTTGAAGCATTTATTACCAAGCCCACGTCATGTGCCCATTTGCACATTCGATCGAAACCCGGTTGAAGAGATTGCCGCGCTTCATCTAGGTCTATTTGCGAGATTTGCGACTACGGTGCAAGTGTCATCTGCAAACTGATACACAGATCCTGTGTTTATGACGTTAGTCATATTGTTTATGTACAGTAGGTTCTCAGTTGGCCCAATTATTGAGCCTTGGGGGGTCAATTTCAACAAGCGAGTTTTTTTTGTCATTTCGGTGGACTTTTTTAATTTCAATGCTATCTATATATTTTAAGTGAGAAATGAAACTTTAGCCTATTTTATAACATTGTGTGTGAGTGGACATCAAATATCATCAAAACTAACATAAATATTTAAGTATGAATTTTTTAGAGTCCACTGAAATGAAAAGTGTCTACCGAAATGATAAAAAATTACCACTAAAATGATAAACTGTGCACCGTCTCTTACTGTGTGATAAAAATTTTAAAACAATATGAACACTACTCAAGCAAATCAGTACTTACGGCGAAATTAAATACACAATTTTGAAACTAACTAAAGGAATCTAGCTCGAGTTATAACAGCCACCGAAATGATCCTACTTTTGTCCCCATATCACTGAAATGATAAACTTACTTTTGTGGCGGGAAACCGCAAGACGTTGGGACTGGTGCGATCGCGCCTAGTGCTTGAGCCGGCCTGATCCAAAGTGAGGAAAGGTGAGAAGGGCATAACAACGCAATGTTGACGTGGCTATTCTACTAAAACTTACTGTCCTCTGAAATGATAACTTTTTTCCGGACAAAAGTTGACTGCCTGCCAAATCCATGAGAAAGAAGATAAACAAACAAAAATGGTTTTATTTGATCGAATATATTATAATTTAATGATAAAACAACCGATTTAAATCCATATTATAAATATATTTGCAGGGGAAGGTATTTTATGAGCGGAATTGGGTTCGGGACAGGCCACCGTGATGATAAAATGACACTTTGTAATTTTTTTTTTGGTATATTATTGGGTAGAAATCAATGATTTTTTTTGCCAAGGTAGTGAAGTACTTACCTTTTTGAGAAAAAATATATTCAATAAAAAATCAGCACATTGCACTACCATTCTCACGTTTGCCGTGTATTTTTTATGCTTGTGCAATTCACCCTGGGCTGTTCCTTGTGACGTTGGAAACTTGGTACCACAGAGTACATTATACTCTTGGTACTATACTCTTTATTTATTTTGACAGTGGTGTATCTATTTTAATGATAGCTTTTAAGTAAATTTAATAAGGGTCCTTGTATACCTTGGATGAAGGATAGTACTGGATAAGGGAATGGCGTGGTCAACAGCGAGACAGAGAATCTCGGCACAGTGTGGCAACAGTGCAAATTAAATTACCCTAGTTTTTGGATAAATTTGCCAAAATATTAAGATATATTATTTACTAATTCCAAAATGAAAAATATATTTATTTTATGAAAATAAAACAGATATAAAGAACAATTGTTCGGTTTATTGAACATATTGCGTGATGTACTGTTATGTTAATACTGCATAGGTAATGACTGAATTTAAGTCGATCAACCAATGTTCGAAGTTTCACATCTGGCGTTTCAGCTGCGTGTTTTTGAACAGTCACTGCTGGCATCATAGTATTGAGTTTAGTAGACACATACTCTTGGCTACTCGTTGACGGCATTACTATGCTAGCTCATCCACTGCTTCTTTTGCCTGAAACTGTAAAATTTTTAATAGTAACTTTACGCAAAAGTTTAAATAGATGGCGTTTAACATACTTTCTAACTCACGCACGGGGACGGGCAGTTACGGCTGCCACAGGTAAAAACGTGAGGATCAACGAATCCCTCAGAGCAAAAGTCACGGACCATAGCTACTTTTATTAAAACGAAATCAAATATTCAAGTGTATATTGCACGTAAAATCCTTAGGACCGTAAAAAACGTAGATTTCCTTTCAGTGTTGCGCATCAATTCAAAGTATCTCAACTTGACTATACCCAAATATTGTAATATATATAAATAAATAGCCCCCTATAATACTCAACTGAAAATACTCAAATAATAATTAATATTATATATACACGCTGTATATAATGTATCCTACAGGTTAAATATTAATTTACCTGTGTGGCACAGCATTCATTAATAAAAGAGTTACTCTCTTTTTTTAATAATTCATGTCGTCCAAAATGTCTGCTACAAACTTAAGAGCGTGTATTCCTTTTCAAAATGTAACTGTTAATTTTTGTAGTGTTTTGGGAATATTTCGTAAAAACTGAATGAAAGTATGATTTCATTCAACTAACTTTTTAGAATGTGGGCTTTAAAAGGTAAATATGACAATTACATTTAATAACTAAAGCATACTTTTTTATTTTATCAGTTGAAAGAGTATTAACTGTTAAGTTGATAAATTACAAAATTATGCTGTATTTACGAATGAAATTGTTATATTTACCTTTCAAAACATGCATTCTAAAAAGTTAGTTGAATAAAATCATACTTTCATTCAGTTTTTCCGAAATATTCCCAAAACACTACAAAAATTGACAGTTACATTTTGAAAAGGAATACACGCTCTTAAGAGAATTTACTCGGAGCCCAATTTGTTCATCCTGTAGCTTCAATCCACTTCGGATTTAAATCAATATTTTCCGGGAAACTGTTATGCAATTAAGATATTGAAACTGACTAAAATACTACATGATATATTTATCATAAGAAATGCAACATAAAATTTTACCCACAATTTTGGGAAAAAAAATATGGAAGTCTTGACAACATCTAACAATATTTTATAGTAGGTTATGAATACTAAAATTTCATATTTTAGATGATTTTGTCGATCAAATTATAAACAAACATAGTTCACACAAGATAAAATCATTGAAAATACAACCTGGCATATGATTCAAAGGCCAAAATGTGTTATACTTACGAGTGGAACGATAATTCAGGCAGTTTTCTTCTACTATCACTTTTACATCCTAAAACACTACACCGCACCATATTTCCTACAATAATGCTTAATAAAGACACTATTGTTAAAAAATTGCTAATATTTTTCAGGTTTCACGTAACTTTTATAGCTTTAAACTAACCAAAATTTAAAAATACCAAATTATTTTGCCAGCGTTGTCAAACATGTCAAGTTTGATTGATAAAGTTTTGAGCAAACCTCAAGGTTTGCTCAAAAACCCGACACGCATGGCGAAACAAAAAATCTTATCACCTGTCTTGTTTTTTTACACAAAATTGGCGTAAGTTTATCTTTGTCTTGTGTGAGGGAGATCGAAGCTATCAGTCGTCTATACTATTCTCTGTCTACGTTGTATACCATTTCTTGTTAATTTGTCATATAAAGTGTGGCAACGGAGCATATCGAAAGCTTTGCTAAAATCAATAAATAACGTTAATACGTGTTTTTTTTCATTTAGGTGGCTATTTACTCCATCGGTGAATTCTCTTAATAATTTTGTGGTACTTTTGTTTATCTGAAATCCGAATTGTTTGTTATTGATTATTTCATTTTCTTGTAGAAATTTTGTTAATTCATTACTAATGTATCGTTCAATGATTTTGTCTATGCATGATAATATGGTGATTGGTCGATAATTATTGACGTCATCATGGGGCCCTTTTTATATATTGGATGAATGACTCCTATCTTTAATAGGTCAGGATATGTACCGGTTTTCAGGCAACAATTAATTAAATGGGTAATCACTGGGACTAGTTTGCCAGAGGCATACCTAATGTCCATCGAACGTATACCGTCGTGGCCCGGGCTTTTCTTATAGTTTATCTGTTTTATTATTCGCTCAATTAAATCTTCTCGTGCTGTTTTAATTCTTATTGACCTATCAGGAATAATTTCATATGACAATCTGTTTAAAAGAGGTACGTTGCAAAAGTTGCTCAACTTTTTAATATTATTATCGAATTCTGTCATAAACATAGCCAGTGTTAAAGGGCTCTGCCGGAAATTTGCAAGTAATATGTTTTGTATAGATTGCATAATTTTACCATTTAAACTATTTATTATACTCCAAATCTTTTTACTATCTCTAAAATTATGAGAAACATTAGTCATTATATGTTTATTCCTTACATATTGTGTATATTTGTTTGTTTTATTTCTATACTTATTATATAACAAATTTTTTTAGGGTTATTTTCATCATTAAGCCATATTTTATGTAATAAATCCCGCTGCGAACACATTTTTTAAATCTATCATTTGCCCATTTACATGTATTACGTTTACTGAAGCTCATTTTATTTAATGTGTAATATGTAAACATATTATAAATAAATGTTACAATATCGTTTGGGCAGTTGTATTGAAGGGGTATACTCCAGTCAACACTATCTAATTCACTATGCACTCTGCGATTATCCAACCTTGTTATCAGTCCACTAGAACAGTGTGAGTCATTGTTGTTTAGCACGTTCATTATAGCGCAACCGGTTAAGTAGTGATCGGCCGGTGAGGTATTAACGACCGTCGAATAAATATCATCCGAGCTGACGTTACGGATAAACACATGGTCTATGCTTGACTTACAAATTCTGTCTCCGTATTTTTCTATCCCAGAGTGCTTAGCGAATCTAAATATTTATTTATTGTAATTTCAGATTTATGTTCATATCTCCGATTAATATACAATCCGTTTTAATTGCAAAATTATTTGCCACTGACGATAATTCGTTAAAAAAATGAATACACGTGTACGACTATTTACTTTTAATTCGCCTGAGACACATTCTAACTCTTGTGTACACAAGTTGCTGACTCTAGTGAAAGATATCGAATTGTGTACATACAATAGCACCCCGCCACCCCTTCTCGTAGTTCTTAATTCATAATATAAGCTATAGCCCCGAATATTATACATCGCACCCTCAGTAATATAAGGGCATAATTAAAAATAGTAGATTTTTAGGAAATCGCATTTACAAATTCTGACTTCTGCCATTCCGAATTAAATTGGGAGTAGTATGCTCATTATTTTGCAATTTTCTAATTTTGCATTATCTATTAACCCCTCACGTTCTTGTGGTAAGCGTATAGGTATCATAAAATATGTAAAACGTTGTTGGTTGCATGAATATGAATACTATTAAGGATCCATAGTAGGTTGTCACAACAAAACTGTCAAATTAATGTTGATAAGTAACTATATAAATAAATGATTGGTGTATTACCTAAATCTATACTAATCAATAGCAAAATTAAATTATGTTTCAAGAAGAAACATTTTTTGTTTGTTTGTAACAGATAGGCTCCAAAACTACTAGGCCGATGTCGGGTAGACTTGGTCACACTTATACTGTGACTTGGTCACAGTATAAATATGTACAAACAGTATGGAAACTACCTACAAACGTTCGAAACGGCACGCACACATAAACATGCACATCGACGGGACCCCTAAGCGATTGTCGCGGTGCTGTCAGTAGCGAGTGCCGCGTGGAAGCGAGTGGTAACGTTTAAAATTTCGCCGACCACCAGATGATTTTGTTCAAAATGTCGAGAAAATGGAAGAAATTTTTCGTTATTGCTTTAAAAAACAACACATAAACTGCAAAGTAGCTGAATTCATTTACAAAGAATTAGACAAAATCAGTACCCTGTCCTTGTTTATTTAAAAAAGCTGTTTATAACAATGAGAATTTTTTACACAATTAAATTTAATAATAAAGAATTTCGTACCTGTCGTAGCAGACGAAAGTATTTTTCTGTAAATAATTTGTAACTTTTACCCTTTTAGCCCTCGCTTTTATTTTAATTTGTAATGTTATTTTCAATTGCATTTTGTACGCCGCGTGCTGTAATATTTAGATAAATATCTACAAAACAAAAACATATATCTACAAGTTGTTATATGTGTCAATATTAAACTGTGTATCGTATTTTGTTGAGATTAACCGATGCTCTGAGATTACCTATTTAAATTTTATTTGTTAACTAGTTATTCCAGTACGATTAAATGATCACTAAAAAACACTTTTTTTTTCATAAAAAGTCAATATCAAAAAGTTTGAAAGTGTCAACCCTATAGCTTCAATAGAGCGTAGGTAATTATTTTATGAAATAGGCTTAGTTTCCATACTGTTACATACTTATACTGTGACTTGGTGGTCTTAATAGTTCTTTGGGGACGATCCTGGATAGACCACCAAAATTTTACTACTTACCATATTATTCCATTGTCAGCAGAAGTACAGAATAACAAAATCATGCCAATTTTCAGCGCAATCGAATTACTAAAGGTTATCGAAATCAGATTATCAAAATTTGAAAAAATACATACAAAAATAGTAACAAACGTTAACCTTTAAAATAGATTAATACTTTGACCATCTTCAAAACAAAATTAAATAATTAATTGTTTTTTGTCGACAGAATCTTTTTCTTAATTGGCCGTAACACGTTTAGTACTAGTTAGGTTGGTTAGGTAAAACATACTAAAACCAGTGGAAAATTTATAGAAGAATCATGGGTTTGATTGGTCAATAGCTTGGTAAATGTGATATTATTATGTAAGAAACGTATTATGTGGTACGTACATGAAACAGCAGCAACTCCAGAAGGGAGATGGGAAGGTAACCTGCACGAAGATGAGAAATACACATTATTAACATTAAGCTAAATTAGCATAGCTTATATTGAAGTTGTGGTATTATTGTGTATTCATACATTGTGAAATTACACTAATTACTAACAAAAGCGAGATAGGAAGTCAAAGTTTTATAAATCACGTAGATTTTTATCGAAAATGCGCGCATCGTGTCGGATCACAAGTGCGTGTTTTTTTTTATTTATTTATAAAAACATTGTATTTGTAATGTTTAAAAAACTACAGCGAATGCAACATAAATCCGAGGAATTTTTTCGCACATCCGAATCATCGCAAGACGGTAAGCGTACATACACAAAAATTTTTTCACAATACCTACTCTTTAACAACATAGCTGAAACATTACCATCAGACACTCATTGAATACATGCTTAAAAATAGCAAAAACTTAAGTAAAATAAAATATAGTGTGCATTAGTGGGTATATTGAAAAATTTCAGTGGAATAGTGTGAATGTTGTTTACGTTCTCTGTGGCGCGTCGTCATCTACTGCTATTCACAGGATGTTCGTTAATTGGGATGATATTATGATTTGTTGTGTTTAATTTTTAAGTAAGTAGTGTTGATTTATTTTTAGTTGAATACAATTTTATGCTAAAATTAATTATTATTATATTTTTTTTCTTTAGGTTAGTAAGTAAACTAAGTTTAATACTTAACCTATTTTGTAAAGTGAGATTTTAATTTATGTTTTAAATTATTAGGTTTTATTTCTTTTTTGAGATTTTCCTGCAACCTATTAATGAGGTAGGGAATTATATAACACAGGCGGCGTCTTCCATATAGGTTTTGGAAGTAAGGTATTACTAGTTTACTTCAAAATTCCTTATTAAAAAATAAAATCTTTTAACAAAGGGTAGTTGAAATCGTAAGACATAGTTGACAACGAAAGTCAATCGACATACTCATTTATTCTACCAAGAATCATATAACATTAAAAAGACCCTCTGTAGTGGCCCTACTAAGACGAGCCAGTGAAGCGAAGGGCACTACCTTTTCTCAAAGTGTTCCGTAGGTTTTTTGACCACTTATAATTTGGGTTTGGATTAAATATCCAGATTAGCAATTCTCAGGATATAATACCAGGTACCGGACTTATTAAATATACTTACAAAATTTAGATTGTATAACTCCTGAAATTTAAATTTTATTCATATATCTCACGACCAAGTAAGTTTCAGTTTTAGCTAGTTGCCAAAGAAAAAAATTATAAATTGATGACACTATATGACAGCATCACTGCTAACCAAAATGGCCAACGACATTTTATCTTTAATGTAATCTTAATTAAGTATCGAGAAAAGCCGGAGTAGAAAGAGATAATTTAATTTAATTTTTA
The DNA here is from genome assembly GCA_905147285.1 of Hypena proboscidalis. Classification (NCBI taxonomy): domain Eukaryota; kingdom Metazoa; phylum Arthropoda; class Insecta; order Lepidoptera; family Erebidae; genus Hypena; species Hypena proboscidalis. Next base: position 3,151,696 of record LR990127.1, read on the forward strand.
TCATTAGATATTGAATCAATTACAAGATTGGTATATAAGCCGGGCCGGGGTGTTATTCTGCACAGTTCGCATTCATCAATCATGGCCAAGCTTGCAGTGATCGCATTAGTCTTTGGGATCGTAGCCTGCTCGTACGCAGCTTCAGGTACTATTTACAAATAAATACTTAATCTCCATTTTTCTTCATTTTATATTTCTAGTAGAAATCATGAAAATTAAAAAAAAATTAAATTAAATTTGAATGTCGCGCAATCAGAAATATTTTTGAGCAAACAAAAAGTAGGTACTTAGTTAATAAATATAAAAAGTTTGAAATGTAGTAAATGTAGTCTCGGTTATAAAGCAGGAACGATATTGGAAAAGGCACTAATTCAATTACTTTTGCAGAACACCTTCGTGTGCGTCGAGGATACGGTGGCAGTTCGGGCGGCGGACTTGGAGGTGGTTTTGGTGGCAGTCATGGCGGTGGTTCAAGCGATAGCTACGGAGGCTCCACCGGTGGTCACAGCGGATCCGGTGGCTACAGTGGATCTAGCGGCGGATATGGAGGATCCAGCGGTAGTGGTCATGGCGGGTCCGGCAGCTACGGTGGATCTAGCGGTGGTTATGGAGGATCCAGCGGTAGTGGTCATGGCGGGTCCGGCGGCTACGGTGGATATGGAGGATCCAGCGGTAGTGGTCATGGCGGGTCCGGCGGCTACGCAGGATATGGAGGATCCAGCGGTAGTGGTCATGGTGGGTCCGGCGGCTACGGTGGATATGGAGGATCCAGCGGTAGTGGTCATGGCGGGTCCGGCGGCTACGGTGGATATGGAGGATCCAGCGGTAGTGGTCATGGCGGGTCCGGCGGCTACGGTGGATCTAGTGGCGCATATGGCGCATCCAGCGGCAGCGGTCACGGCGGATTCGGCGGCTACGGTGGATCTAGCGGCGGATATGGAGGATCCAGCGACACTGGTCATGGAGGATCCGATGGTGGTTCCGGCGGAAATGGCGGTAGTCTAGGTGGTCACGGCGACGATAGCTATGGAGGCTCTTTTGCTCAGGCCAGCGCCAGTGCTAGTGCTGGTCCCGGAGGTTACGGTGGCAGCGGCAAATACGGGTAACAAATAAATAACATTGAAGGATTTTATAATAAACTTGTAAAAGAGATTCTTAGTAAATCTGAGTAAAAGTCTCTACATAAAATTTCGAGTTTATTGTCTTATTTTTATATTTTGGTCCATATTTAAACAAAAAAATATATATTCTTACTTATTTACTTATATTAGATATAAATTAACATAAATGAGGAAGTAACTCTGTCTGTCTCTCTGTCTTTTACGCTTTTACGGCTAAACTACTGAAATAACATTGTTAAACTTGTTTAAAATTGGTATGGAGATAGTTCGAGACCTGAGGAAGGACAGAGACTACTTCTCATCGACATGCCCACAACGCAAGCGGAGCTGCGCGTAGAAGTTATAACATGTATTGTTTTGATTGTTTCAGACTTTAATCATCCTTCAAAAGATGGATAGACGAGGGAGAAGACCAAGGATCAAATTGAAAAGCTACTATGTGATAACTTATTATTTATTTCGGCATAAAAATAAGAATTATATCTTATTTTTTTATTTATAATTATTATTATGTACATATCTAACACAAATATATTGATTTTTAAAAAAAAAAAGTTGTTTTGCTATTGTAAAGACCAGTGTTGCCCTCATTCATAACTTATTTACTTATTTGGTACGAATGTTATTTGCTGCCAAAAGTTTACATATTTTACTCGTGTTTTTTAGACCTTGTCCTGGATGCGTAAAAGAACTAAATAACTGAGTTATGATTAATATACCGGGCAGTCGTGCAGCAAAGTGTTCACTATATGCAGTGCCTGAAAAAGTTGGTTCGCTCATCTACATATAAATATCTGCATGGGTACGACAGCAAAAATATGCAGACACCAATATCGTTTTAAGATTTAACCCATTTGATTTTTTTAATCAAACAATATTTCATAATTAAATCCGTAATCACATTTAAACCGAAACAAATTACGCTAATTGTGGATCACATTATGGATCGCTGATGTACAAAGGCGTATAATCTGATATTGTGCAGGAATAATGAAAATCTTCTATCGATATGTTCTTACTACCGTAATTTTGTTCTACTAAATAAAAAAATTGAGGCACTATAGACGCGAGAACCGCGTGCAATGTTTTTTATACAAACGGTAGGATTTTATATAATCGATACCAGCAGAGTAAAATACAAATGAAAACGACACATTTTTAATAAAATCACTTATAAATTAATACTTAATTCAATTACTCAGATATTGTTGGATACACTAGCCGATGAGCTATAGATAGATAATTCAATAAACTATTTAAATAAAATTACCTACTGTATTACCGTCAAGGTTAAAACAGATTCAATTGATTTTTCGGAACCATTTACTTGTAAAAACATGGTGTAAAATTAGATAACAATTGAGTATTTAAAGGATATATGGATTACAATAAACCACAGTCAGTTGAAGCTTTGGGAACAGAGAAGTCAAAATGAAGAATTTTACGGCAGTGGCTCTTTTGCTAGTTGTGATTGCAGTGTCCGCTTACGCAGCTCCTGGGGGTGAGTTTTTCTTGCTTGCCACATTTCCTTATTTTCCTCTTTTGTTTAGTGAATAATAATTGTTGGCCATCTGCCCACCTCACTCTACTCTCACTGAAAAAATACTGCGGTCTATAGGTCATTCCCCTATTCTACAGCCCAGTTTCTTTCATTGCCAAATATATAATGGGGTGCATGAAAGGAGCCTCCCCGAGTGACGTACACAACAATTTCCTACGTCCGGCGCACCCTGGGCAATTTGCGAGTTCTTGAAAGCGAATTGGCTAATACTTTCACCACGATGGCAAGTCAAAACCTTGACCACCTTACTGACTGTCCAAAATGCCCTACCACCTGCACAAGAGAGGCGCTCATGAACGCCGACGAGAGCGCCATAACAGTGGCCACTTATTGGACCAATAAAATTTGACTCAGCCATCGACACGACGAAGAAGAAGAAGAAGAAGAATTGCCTAATATAATTATTTAGATTTCCTAACCCGCACTTGCGTAGGCAGCTCGACCCTTCTCACAATAACCAGAGGCCCGAACTAATTTACAAACATCAGGTATTTAATTTTAACCTAAAATAAAGTTTCTAATCTCGTTATATAAATAACTGTTCTCTTCCCAGGTAATGACGGCAAAGGAAACAAAGGCAAAGGCGATGATCATGATAAAAGTGCTGATGGAAGCAGCAGTGAGTCAAAGAGTGACAGCAAGAGCAGCGAGAGCAAAGAAGATGACAAAAACAGTGACGGCGGTAAAGATGATGGTGGTAAAGGCGATCAGGATGGCAAAGATAACGGTGGAAAGAAATGGGGTGGCAAACACAAGTCTAAATAATCAAATATTTGATTACTATTGATCAGTGAAATCGGTTTAAAGAATAATTATAAATATATAGATAGACTAGCTGACCCGGCGAACTTCGTGTAGCGTAAATTTGATGCACTACTTTATTTTGTATAGCTGACCTATCTTATGTATGCGTACCTATTCAATTTGAACTGGAATTGTAAATTAAATGAAAAAAGTTGGAATGTCGATTTTAGTAACATTAATGAAGATAATTAACATACTAATAAAAAATTTAGTTCAAAGACATGCTGTATTTTATTTATAATTTGAAAATGTTGAGGTCTTACAACTGCTATTAAATCGGTGTTATTTTGTATTAGACCGATTTACTGCGTCATCAATTATTGGCTTTTATGTTTATTTTAAAACCCTAAATAACACTCTTAGGAATAACTTTTAGTGTGTGTTAACCTTTTCTTTTTACGTACGTACCTATTCAATTTGAACTGGAATCTATAATATCCTCCATATAAAAATGAATACTTTTATTTTTTTCCTGTAGATCCTTGTACAGTACAGAGTATTAGATAACTACAAAAAAAATCAGCCAAATCGGTCAAGCCGTTTTCATGCTATGTCGTGACAACGAAAACGGGTTTCATTTTTATATATAATAGATTAGTTAAGATACCATGAAATTCTCGACTGATATGATACATAGTAATATAATTAATTCTATTAACCCCGCACGTTCTTGTGGTAAGCGTAGGTAAATGTAAACACTACTGTTGTTCCACAGTATGTCAAATTTTTACTGGTGGTAGAGCTCTTGTGAATGAGCTCGAGGGCGGCAGCACCACCGTCTCACCTTTAACCTGCCGCCAAATAGTAGTGCTTCCATTACTGTGTTCCGGTTTGGTGGTGAGATCAGGCCATGAAATTACTGGCACATGAGGCATAACACTGTAGTCCTCAGCTGCAGCGACGCATCTATTTTCTGCTTTTGTGGATTGTTGATGTCCATGGGCTGTACTCCACTTACCATCAGGTGGACTACAAGTTCGTTCGCTGTGGGCGTAGAATAAAAAAATAAAATAAATATAATTATTTTTAATAACCACATTACAGTCTTTGCCTAGTGTGGTTATTACTGTTATATCATTTTATGTATGTACTTGTGGACTGCAATAAAGATTTTTATTATTCTTATTCTTAAGTAACTAGAAAGACCAATGAATGGTGTATTCATTCAATGAACAAGGAAAAATAGACCTGTGTATGTATAAAGAAGAAAAATATGACTAACACTTCAATTTTCGGATTTTATCGCGATATTTCACTTAAATTTCACTTACTTTGATTTCCCGACGTTTCAAAAATTGAAGTGTTAGTCATGTATAACATTCGCGTAAACCTTAGAAAATATTATGAAGAAAAATATGTTGAATTTTCGACAGCTGGACGGCCCAAAAAATTACATAATTTTTGGATTGACGTCTTTATTAAATAGGGTAATTATTAAACTGCTTCAAAACATTTTAGAGGTCACAATTTTTTAAGTAATGGCCATACTTAGATAAAATAAAAAGATCACCAAATTATTTATTTATTTATTTATTATCTTTATTGCACCTATTTCAATTTGATTGAATCAGATGAACAAAAGTGCAGTATAACATCACACACAATCTTAAAAACATAGGTAAATTATGAAATTACAATGCTCAATTAGGTACAAGGAATAAAATATGTACAATGAATGTTAATTCAAACACATGCGGCAATAATCAAATCAAATCAAATCATTATTATTTCAGGCATGCATCAATACCGTAGACTAACATACATACATATTATCTTATAATTATACTATTTCACACGTAGAGTCAGTGACGTGTGACGCGCGGTGTCAGGTCGGCTGCCACAGAATCTCCAGAACACCGCATCCTTCGGCCAAAATTCCTCATTTGTGATAGTCGACAGATGTTCGGTCGGTACTATCACCACAAAAGAATTGATGTTCAATTTGCGTCGTGACTCCAACTGTTCGACTCTCAGCGCAAACTTAGTCATGATTCTGATATACTCCACAATTTCTTCATCTTTTGTGGCGTAATTCAGTCGGGATACTTAGAGCAGCGTTGTTGGGACAGCAGGACGCAGCAGATGGTTCGGTCCGGTCGGTGCAGTACCATGCTGGTTCTTAAAAAGAGCAGGCTTCGTCTTCTTCTTCACGATCTTGATTGAGCCCTCCTCGTCCACCTCAGGAACCCGTTGTCGTTCCTTTAGTACGGGTTCGTTACCCCCTTTTTGTTGCTTGGCGGCGACAATAGAAGAGTACGCACTTTTAGGTGTCGATGTACTCGCGTGTGTCGTAGCCTTCACCGGCGTTGCGCGACGGGCAGCAACGGGTCGTATTGCATCTTGCACAATATCGACAGTCGGTAACGCATCTACACGAGTATTATACAACAACCTCTTCCAGTGAAAAATATTGAGATTTAAATAAACTCGTACTCGATTGATTAACTTTGGATAATTTCATGAAATACGGCAGTAATACCGATTCAGAATGCGTTTTAGCGCCTTTTGAAAGTTGCCACTTATTAAATATGTCGTACGCTTTTGGAGTTCCTCAAAGTTCTTCATGTCTGGATTCACTATTTTTTTGTCAAAAAGTTCCAGTCAAAAAATAGACATAAACTGAAAAGAATTTAGGTATAGTTTCCCGCCATGACACACACAGACTTTTTTTTTAAGAATGCGTTCCGAAGTTCGTTCCTTAACATTTATATATAGAGTCTAATATTTAGTACCTGATTTCAGTTATTTTGATGGTTAATCACGAATATAAAAACATTAAAATACTAAATAAGCGTGTATTTATATAATTTAAAATAATTAAAACGTATCATTGGTATTTTTTAAAAAAAATTATGTCAATGTTTATTACTAACCTACATGGTGGCTGCTTTGTTTTTTTTTCAGCGCTTTGTTTTTTTTTCGTTTGCTTGCTAGAATTCATTGTGTAAAATGCGTTTTTACTCACTAGTGAGGCAAAGTGATTAAAATTTCGAAACAAAATCCTTCCAATGAATAGTCATTGGAAGGATTTTGTTTTTCGTGCTGGTGTGGTGAAAAATATTTTCATACGTATTTCAGATTCAGCCTGTTGCGAAAGAAAAAGAAAATAGAACAATAGTCTATGACATTATACGTCAGCACAAACAAGACCGAAACGGCCAACACCAATTAATTTTTAGCGGAACCTTAATAGAGTAGTAAGTACCTTAATAAAGAATTGCCGACGCAGAAAGTGAAAAGTCTTGTACATTAGTTATTGCATCAATGACAAGTTTGCAGGTATATAAGCTAGGGCGGGGTGTTATTCTGCACAGTTTGCATTCATCAATCATGGCAAAGCTTGCAGTGGTCGTATTAGCCTTTGGGCTCGTAGCCTGCTCATATGCAGCTTCAGGTATTATTTACAAACATAATAATATGTACCTACATTTTGCTTTAGATTATATATTTTTAATCGTGAACGTAAATGAAAAGGCTGGAAAAAAAGAACTTTAGAATAATTGGTATGTCGTGAAATGACGTTTTTTTGTTGATACAATAAAATACCTCACAATAATATATAATAATTTAAGAAGTTTAAAATCTGGCGACAACAATTTGGATTCTTTAAGACTTCTTGGTATAATATTATGTAGTATGGTTATTAGATAGGTACAATCATGTTATAGGCACTAATTCCATTATTTTTGCAGAACACCTTCGTGTGCGTCGTGGATACAGTGGTGGTTCAGGCGGCGGTCATGGAGGTGGTTTGGGCGGTGGACTTGAAGCTGGTTTTGGTGGTAGTCATGGAGGTGGTTTTGGCGGCGGATTAAGCGGTGGCTACGGCAGATCCCGCGGTGGTGGTCACGGTGGAATTGGCGGAGTTGACGGCTACGGTGGAACTAGCGGCGTTAGCCACGGTGGATCCGGCGGCTACGGTGGATCTAACGGCGGATATGGAGGATCCATCGGTGGTGGTCACAGCGGATTTGGTGGCTACGGTGGATCTAACGGCGGATTTGGAGGATCCAGCGGCGGTGGTCACGGTGGAATCGGCGGCCACGGTTTATCTAGCGGTGGATTTGGTGGATCAATCAGCGGTGGTCACGGTGGATTCGGTGGCTACGGTGGATCTAGCGGCGGATTTGGAGGATCCAGCGGTGGTGGTCATGGAGGATCGAGCGGCGGTGGTCATGGGGGATCGAGCGGTGGTGGTTACGGCGGATCTGGCGGCAGTCTTGGTGGACTCAGCGTTGGTGGCTTCGGAGGCTCATCTAAGACTAGCGCCGGTTCTAGCTCTGGTCTCGGCGGTTACGGTGGCAGCGGGAAATACGGGTAAATAACAAAAATAACATAACAAAAATGACATTGAATGATTTGTAAATAACAGTTGAGGTATTATAAAATTGTGGTATTGTTCTGAAAACCGTAGATTACCTTTATAATTTTATAGTCACTAGCATGAATATAAAATTCCGCATGGTTAAGTCGATATGTAGGTATGTCCGTGTTTCAGCAAAAATAAATGGTTTTTAATTATATATGCTAGTAAACTTATTAATTTATTGTTTTGATTGTTTCAGGCGTTAATCATCTATCAAGAATTGGATACACGAGGAAGCAGATCTAGGAAAAAAATATCAATAGCTACAAAGTGATAACGAATGATTTATTTCGCCATAAATTTATATTATAAATTTATAAATAAATATTATATTTTATTTATTATACATTATACAAATATATAGATTTTATAAAAAAAAATATGTTGTTTTGCTATTGTATAGATTAATTATTCCCCTTATTCATATTAATATCTTATTCGGTAGGTATATGTTACATTTGCTACCATAAGTTAAGTGTCCATACAAATAAATATTGGTGATTTTTTTTAGATGAAAGCCATTACAAAATATTATCCACGATATCCATACCTACACACGAACAAACTCATAGGATTAAAGGATAGAATAGGATTAGATACAATGAAACATAGATCAAGTATAACTCTCATCAACTAATCACTGTTAGATAATTCAATTATTTAACGTTATTTTGGTAAGCGTAAGTGTCATAAATTATGCAAAACTTTGTTTGAAGCATGAATGTGAAATACTTTTGTGGTTTCACATTATGTCATTTTTTTTTCTTTTGTCACACTACGTTTTTACTCATTCACTGGGCGCATCAGAATATCAGCGCTGCGGTGCTTTTAGCGCTGCAGTATTGTGCTGAGATGTGTACCATTTCTGGCATTATGAATGGTATTTTAAATTATTTAGTTTTAGACGCTTTATAATGTATTCTATTTTTATTATGCCAGAATAAATGATTTTTCTTTCTTACTAAATTAATATTAATAAGTTACTAATCTTCTTCTTCGTCGTGTCGATGGCTGAGTCAAATTTTATTGGTCCAATAAGTGGCCACTGTTATGACGCTCTCGTCGGTGTTCATGAGCGCCTCTCTTGTGCAGGTGGTAGGGCATTTTGGACAGTCAGTAAGGTGGTCAAGGTTTTGACTTGCCATCGTGGTGAAAGGATTAGCCAATTCGCTTTTAAGAACTCGCGAATTGCCCAGGGTGCGCCGGACGTAGGGAATTGTTGTGTACGTCACTCGGGGAGGCTCCTTTCATGCACCCCCAGTTACTAATGAACAAGGAAAACATGATTCCTTACACCTAAATCTATACTACTCTAATCTTACTAGTATAATAGAGACAAAAGGTTCTTTTGGTTTTTGTTTATAATAAATAGGCTTCAAAACTACTGGACCGATCTTGATAAAAATTCGTGTGGAGTTAGTTCAAGACTTTATAAAAAACAGATAATATAATATAATATTGATGTAACACGCGTGAGTTAAGTCTGCTGACTCGACTAACATCAGCTTTGTCAGCACTGCTACTCCCACCAACATCTGTTAGGTACTAATTAATATTGTCAATTTAGCAATAAATTATAATAAATAGCCAATAGTTTTAGATTTAAGTTGATTATTGTTTTATTATCAACATTGTATCGCTGTTAGTCTAATAAAGTATTTTTTAATTAATACTTTGTTTCCTGTTACTTCATTCGTGCCGGCCGTGGATGGAAGATAGTAGTAATAAATAAACATAACATAACATAACATCACGCCTATATTACACAGAAGGGTGTGGCACCTCAACATCACTTTGACCGACCCGGTAATCGAACCCGAGACCTCGTGGAGAGAAGCGCATACGCTATCCACTAGACAATCGAGGCAGCTAATAAATAACATTACTCAATTACTAAATCACTGCACCTCAGGACTCTATTTAATAAATATAACTGTCAAACAATTTATTTAGAGATAGATATACTACAAATAAAAGAAGGCTAGATTGATAGCAACCTAACAGCCGTAAAGATCACGTCAAATGACTTCAATAATAAAATAATTAAGTATTATTGTAACGTTGGCTCCATTTTGTTAAAAAAAATTAGCTGTAATCAAGCCCAAACTATACTTTTTAATTTTATTCTACGTATAAAACAGAATAGTTTTCACGGACATTTTTCAATAAATAATTTCGCTCAAAGTAGTGAAAATATCAGAATAGCATTTACTAGACATAAAAATCCAAAATAATAAAATATATTTCCTAAAAATATCATATTATTGCTTTCTGGCCCACATGGGTTTGTTTAGGGTTGTATGATCTATTTATCTGCATCCATCAGGTTGACTTGTATGTATCAGACGCGGAAACTTAGGCTCTCATTTGCATAGGACTATTAGTTAAGTTACATAATTGAAAAAGGTGCTAGCTACTTATTTATTGTTTGTTTGAAGTTGACTATTGCCCGAAATTTTTGATTTCAGATATTTTTATGTTACAGATGTTTTTTTTTTCCTATAGTATTACTATTTCGGCTTTTTAATATCATATAATATGCAGATATATTAGAGCATCAAATAAAATATCAATAACTGGGAAACCTTAACTAAATTTAAAATTAGAGGTATGTGAGCACAATCACGAAATAGACCTAAGTTAAATTTAATCTTTGAAGTCCTGCCAAAGTTATGCAATAAAAAAAACTGTGGTAGTTTTGCTTAGACACCCTAAAGACTATCCTCAATTTATTTTATTTTGCACGCTGATTATGTTGATTTCATAAGAAATGGCTCGTAAAATATTATTAAAAATACGCGCGTCAGGTACGTACTTTTCAACATTATAATATCACACTTACTGAACTAGTAGAATAGCCAATTACTTAATTATAAATGCCAATAATCTAGTATAAGAATAACTTATATCACTTTGAATTATACCTACTGCATGTAGTGGTGCAATGAACAAAACAATATATAACAATTTTAAATGCATTTAAATTTAACTGAATTTAATTACCGGCCTCGCCGACTACTCGGTGACGCCGACTAGTGCGCTTATCGGCTACCTATCTCTACATTTAAACTTGCGGCGGCTTCCCCGTGTTTTAGCCATGTATTTCAGTCATGTGTCATTCTCATTCGTTGCTTGCCTGCACGCTTTTATCTACTATCAAACCTAATTAAAAATAGGTTAATAAAAATATTTGAATGTTTCAGTGTCAGCCTGTTGCTTAAGAAAATGAAAAGAGAAATGTCGATGACATTGTACGACAGCATCTCCGTCAACAGGACCGAAACGGCCAACACAAATATATCTTTAACAAAATCTTAATTAAGTATCGAGAAAAGCCAGAGTAGAAAGTGAAAAGTCTTGTGCACTTGTTGTTGAATCAATGACAAGCTCTTGGGTATATAAACCAGGGCGGGGTGTTATTCTGCACAGTTTGCATTCATCAATCATGGCCAAGTTTGCAGTGATCGCATTAGCCTTTGGGCTCGTAGCCTGCTCGTACGCAGCTTCAGGTAAATAATATCTTCAGTTAACTTCAGCTTATATTTTTAGTACAGATCATGAAAAGTATTTTTTTTTTTTTTTTTATTAATAATATTCAGGGTTATTGGTAATTCGACGTATCTAGGATATTTTAACATAAACCTCAATAATTAAATATCTCAATTCAATCAATACCTCAAAAACTATTGAATTTCAGCAGAACATTTAATGGTTCAGATTATTGCATTTGGGCCCTATTATAATACCTATTAATTATTTTTGCAGAACACTTACGTGTGCGTCGAGGATACAGTGGTGGTTCAGGCGGCGGTCATGGAGGAGGTTTGGGCGGCGGACTTGGAGTTGGTTTCGGTGGTGGTCATGCTGGTGGTTTTGGCGGCGATTTAAGCGGTGGCTACGGAGGCTCCACCGGTGGTCACGGCGGATCTAGTGGCGTATCTGGAGGACTTAACGGTGGTGGTCACGGCGGATCCGGTGGCTACAGTGGATCTACCGGTGGATTTGGAGGAATAGGCAGTGGTGGTCACGGTGGATCCGTCGGCTTCATTGGATCTAGCGATGGATTTAAAGGACTTAGCAGCAGTGTTCACGGCGGATCTAGCAATGGATTTTTAGGACTTAACGGCGGTGGTCACGGTGCATCTGGTGGCTACAGTGGATCTACCGGTGGATTTGGAGGACTAAGCAGTGGTGGTCACGGTGGATCCGTCGGCTTCATTGGATCTAGTGATGGATTTGAAGGACTTAGCAGCGGTGGTCACGGTGGATCCGGAGGCTACGGTGGATCTAACGGTGCGTTTGGAGGACTTAGCGGCGGTGGTCACGGTGGATCCGTCAGCTTCGTTGGATCTAGCGGCGGATATGGAGGATCCAGCGGCGGTGGTCATGCAGGATCCGGTGGTGGTAATGGTGGCTACGGAGGCTCCTCTGCTGGTCTTGGAGGGTACGGTGGGAACGGAAAATACGGGTAAAATAAAAAAAATAAAAAGCAGTTGAAAGTATTATAAACTCGGAGAAGAAATTCGAAGTAAAACTATTGCTGTCTTAAAACTGTACAATACCTTGAAAGTTTTAAGACTCCGGCATTAATTTAAAATTTCGTATTTATTATAGAATTGTTATATATTTTATCAAATCGGCATTATCAACAAAAAAACTTATTAATCTATTGCTTAACTTGTTTCAGACGTTAATCATCATTCAAGAATTGGATAGACGAGGAAGCAGATCTGGGATCAAAATCAAAAGCCACAATGTGATAAATTATGTTTTATTTTCCCATATATTGGTAAATAAATAAATAAATATTAATATTTATTGTTATTATTTTTTGTTTATATTATATTGTATATAAGGTTCCTTACATTCCACTAGACAAGAAACTCCACTCCGCTAGGACGGAATTTGGGGACGTAAGTCTATTAGGGAAGTTCATATTTTTTTTAGGAAATAGCCTGAAAAATCAAGTTCTACGCCGACGACGTCGCGAACAAAGGTTGGTTAGTAAAAGTCTGAGCTGACGGTGCTTTCAGGCTTTAGAGCAAAATTAAAACGTTAAAAAAATCTATGCACACGTCCTACAAAAAAAACCGGTCAAAGATAGAAAGAAATTAAAGCGCAGCCCGATTATCGGCCCTACAAAAACTTGATCGTAGGATAATGTGGAGGTGATTTGACTGCATATATAAAACTAAATATTTTGCACCACTCTTTCACTTTTCACAATCTATCTATTTCCCTGAATGTCGATAAGGTTATACCCTGTAACGGCATACATGAAACGTAATATATTTTTCTGACAAAATACCGTGGCATATTCGATTGTAATTTTATTATTAATGCGTGAGTGTGTGGATGTGGAAATGTGTGGATATTTATAACTCTTGAAATTTTAAATGGTATTTTGCACAGATGTAGCTTATAGTCTTGATTTAAACTTAGGCTTCTTATTATAAACCTTCTTAATTTCTGTGTAAAACTACCTTTCTGTAAATCTTTTACACTAATGTCCATCCAAAGGTTGCCTGGCAGAAATCGCGTTAAACGATAAGGCCGCCCTTTGTGCATAATATTGTTATTGAAACTTTCGTACAAAATGTATTTCCTATGTCTTATGCACAAATAAAGTTTTAATCTATCTATCTATCTATCTAAAAACGTAAAAGATTTGAGATTGGTTGATTGAATATTACTAGCTGCTGCTGGCTTAGTCCCCGTGGATGGCGATAATGAGTAGCCTATAAGGGAATCCAGGCCATGAGCTGCCGTTCGAGCATGAATAAGTAACAAACATACACACAAACTGTTAGCATTATAATATAATATGATAAAATGCCATGAAATAAGAATAATATTATTTACAATTACATATTTTATATGAATGGTGTAAGTATAAAAATAATAAAATAATAAAATTATTACATATTCAGTACCATTTAGATTAACACATTTTTAAAATTTAGGCCTTTTGCTAATTTAACAAATGAATGTTTAAAAAAAATAAAATAAAAAATGTGAAGCAAATGGACAAAAATCTTGCAGGACAGGCCTGGCCTAGCCTAGTGAAGAAGATTTTTGGAGGTTTTTAAATAACAAAATTACAATATTTTTGTAATGGCGGTGTTTTTTCGTTATATTATTATAATATATTTTAACTTTGGATACTAAAACTAACAAACTATTTTTTTAAATTTTCTATCTTTCTTTCTTTCAAACATAGATCAAGTATAATTCTCATCAAGTAATCACTGTTAGATAATTCAATTATTTAACTTGTCACGTTATTTTTGTTTGCGTAGTTGTCATAAATTATGCAAAACTTAGTTTGTAGCAAGGATGTGAATACTATTGTAGTTGGTGGTTCCACAGTATGTCAAATTAATACTGATAAGTTACTAAAAAGACAAGTACATATAATCATTCTTCTTCGTCGTGTCGATGGCTGAGTCAAATTTTATTTTTACTTCCATCGTGGTGAAAGGATTAGCCAATTCGCTTTGGAGAACTCGCGAATTGTCCAGGGTGCGCCGGACGTAGGGAATCGTTATGTACGTCACTCGGGAAGGCTCCTTTCATGCACCCCATACATTTATGCACATATAATCATAAATTTAATACATATAACTCATTTACTAAAGCGTTGCATCTCAGGACCCTATTTAATAAAGATGACAATCAAACAATTTAGACAAAAATATTTAGAGCAGATAAATTACAATTAATAGGACGCTAGATTGTTTTTAACTTAACAGCAATAATGATCACGTCAAATAACTTCAATAATAAAAAAATTAGTATTCTTGTTACTTATACTCTGTCCATTTCTTTATTTTCTTTTTGACAGATTACATTTAGGGATGCCTTCACACGTTACTGATTCGATTTGAAATCATAATCGATGTTGTCTACGAAGAACTTTCAATCGATTAATTACATCGAAATGGTTTTAGTTCATTATTAATTATTCGTTATTTAGTAGTTTTTATTAGATGAAATAAATATACCTACAAAATAATAATATAATAATAATGTCACATACTTAGTCTATGACGATTTCCTAGTTACCTTTGTTTACATTTTCATTTTTAATTCCAAGATTTCGACTTGATGTCTTGCAAATAATTATTCATGGAATCATAATACTATTATTATATTCTTTTTTTTATAAAATACAGACAATACACAAAAAAAGTCAAATTATTCTTTTTCATAATGATCGATTTATTTCATTTCACGATTTGATTTATAGTCTGTGGTTGTTTGTTACAAACAGTGAACTTCCCTAAAAAGTGCCGCTTGTCAATAAAGTACATTATTATTTTAATACATTAATCTGTCAAAAAACACGGTAATTCATAGGCGTGATCTGTCAAAAAGAAAATAAAGGAGTGGACAAAGTATAGACTCTGGCTCTGGCTAATAATAAAATAAGAAAGTATTCTCTATATCTATCTATGTATGTACCTAGCCAAAAATCTTATGGTGAAAATAACGGATTAGCATTTACTACACATAAATTATTAATAAAATTAATAATTAATGATTAATTATTTTTAATTATTAATTATTATTATTTTTTTTTTTTTATTATATATTTTTCAGTTTGTATGTAACTCAATTAGTTGTCAAAAATTAAAATATATTTAATAAATAAAAAAAGATGCCGCACGCTCAAATGTTGATTTCTTATATTACTAGCTAACCCGGCGAACTTCGTACCGCCTTAGCGTAAATTTGATGCACTACTTTATTTTCTATAGCTGACCTATCTTATGTATGCGTACCTATTCAATTTGAACTGGAATCTATTATATGCTCCATATAAAAATGAATACCTATTTCCCTGGTCTCGTCATACCTGAGAAGGACAAAATATGCAAAATTAAATGTATATTTTTCAATCTTTCTGAGAGATTTTCTTAATATTTTTTTCCGTAAGAACCTTGTACAGAGTATTAGTTAACTAACTAAAATCTGCCTAGTCGGTCAAGCCGTTTTCATGCTATGTCGTGACGACGGAAACAGGGTTTCATTTTTATATATATAGATGGAATGGAATACTAATGGTCTAGGCGACTAATCAGTCAAACCTATCTCTACATTTAAACTTACGGAGTCCCCCCCATGTTTTAGCCATGTATGCTAGTCTCATTCATTGCCTACCTTCACGCCATTATCTAACATTAGACATAATACCGTTGATAAAAATATATTCCAGTTTCAGTTCCAGCCTTTTGCAAAAAGAGAGAAAAATCGATAATATAATATACAGCATCTCCACTAGCAGGTCTGATACGGTCAACTCCAATTTATCTTTAACGGAATCTTAATATAGTATCGAAAAATGCCCGTGCAGAAAGTGAAAAGTCTTGTACATTAGTTATTGCATCAATGACAAGCTTGAGGGTATATAAGCTAGGGCGGGGTGTTATTCTGCACAGTTTGCATTCATCAATCATGGCAAAGCTTGCAGTGATCGTATTAGCCTTTGGGCTCGTAGCCTGCTCGTATGCAGCTTCAGGTATTATTTTCAAACATTATTATATCTATGAACATTTTTCTTCAGTTTATATAATAATATATATATATAGGATCTAAAATAAAAAAATAAATATATATATACCTACAATATACATACCTACTAAAAAATATAATAGGATATTTACAAAACTATACAGCATCAGAGAACTCCTCCGCGTCGATGACAAAAAGCGACATCGTGCCCAGAAGGCTGGCAGCATTGCCACGTTGCCAATTATAAACGCCGTTTTTTAGGGTTCCGTAGTACCTACAAGGAACCCTTATAGTTTCGCCATGTCCGTCTGTCCGTCCGTCTGTCCGAGGCATAGCGACGAAACCGTTGGTGCTAGAAAACTGAAATTTTGCATAAACATGTATGTTAACTACATGTTTTTTTTCGGGTAGTTTTTTCGGCGACAAAAAAAAACATCCCTACTTTACATGTCCCCATAGTGTGGGGTATTGTTAGATAGGACTTTTAAAAACGTTTAGGGGTTGCTAAGACAGTTTTTTGATTTAGAGATCCGTTTGCGAGATAATTAACTTTAAAGAGCAAATTTTTGTTCGAGTAGAGCGTCGTCCCCCCCCCTCTAAAAGCTAAACTACTGGATCCCAAAATCTGAAAAAAATTGTGTCGGTAGTACATGTAATGAACTTTAAAGGAAAACTATAGCGGATACGTTCACTTCATTAGTTCAAGAGGAATAGGGGTCCAAAGTGTAAAATGCAGTTACTTAGAATAATTCGTGCAAATTACAAAACCTTTGAAAGTAATGACTTGTATGAAGATGTTACTTGTTTAATACAGATAGTAAATCCCTTTTAAGTCGAAATATGTTGTTACGACTAGCTACGAAACCCTACTGCGCGTGGCCCGACACGCACTTGGCCGGTTTTTTTTATTTTTCTATTTAGATTTTTGAAAAGAAAATGCCATATTCAGCTTTTATATCGAAATATCAAATAAAAGGGCTGATAAAGCCACGAAATTTTGTACTAGTTTGAATGTTTAAAAATAAAAATTATTTCCAAATAACACATTCGTTTTTTTATTTATTCATACATTTAGAAATCTTGTTACAAAATTATGTAATCTACGGCACTAATTCAATTATTTTTGCAGAACACCTTCGTGTGCGTCGAGGATACGGCGGTGGTTTGGGCGGCGGACTTGGAGGTGGTTTTGGTGGCAGTCATGGAGATGGTTTAAGCGGTGGCTACGCAGGCTCCACCAGTGGTCACGGTGGATCCATCGGCTACGGTGGATCTAACAGTGGATTGGGCGGTTTTGGAGGAGCCAGTGGTGGTGCTCACGGTGGATTGGGAGGAACCAGCGCCAGTGGTCACGGCGGATTGAGTGGATTTAGAGGAGCCAGCGGTGGTGCTCACGGTGGATTGGTCGGCTTTGGAGGAGCCAACGGTGGTACTCACGGTGGATTGGGAGGAATCAGCGCCAATGGTCACGGTGGATTGAGTGGATTTGGAGGAGTCAGCGGTGGTGCTCACGGTGGATTGGTCGGATTTGGAGGAGCCAACGGTGGTGCTCACAGTGGATTGGGCGGTTTTGGAGGATCCAGCGGCGGTAGTCACAGCGGATTGGGTGGATTTGGAGGAGCCAGCGCCAGTGGTCACGGCGGATTGGGTAGTTATGGCGGAACCAGCGCCAGTGGTCACGGCGGATTGGGTGGTTTTGGAGGAGCCAGCGGTGGTGATCACGGTGGATTGAGCGGATTTGGAGGATCTAGCGGTGGTGCTCACGGTGGATTAGGTGGATTTGGGGGATCCAGCGGTGGTGCTCACGGTGTATTGGGCGGATTTGGAGGGTCCACCGGCGGTGGTTACGGTGTAGCCGGTGGATCCGGTGGCAGTCTTGGTGGACACGGTGGTGTTAACGACGGAGGCTCCCCTGCTTACTCCAAGGCTAGTGCTGGTTTCGGAGGTTACGGTGGCAGCGGCAAATACTGGTAATTATCAAATAACATTGATTAATTTTATAAAAAGGAGGTTTTTATAAAGTTAAAAAATAATTATAATTTACTATAATTATGAAAATAAAAATACCTTTATAATTTTGTTGATATCAATATAAAATATCGCATTTACTATCGCAAACTTATAATAGCTATCGTTGTAATTGTTTCAGACGTTAATCATCATTCAAGAATGGGATAGACGACTAAGCAGACCTTTGACCAAAATCAAAAGCTACGATGTGATAAATTATGATTTATTACAGCATAAATTTGTAAATAATTACATAAATATTATATTAATATATATTATTGTTATTATACATACTACAAATAAATTAATTTTATAAAACATGTTGTTGTTTTGCTCTTGTAAATACTTGGAATGCCCTCATACATATTAATACATACAACAACAACATAACTTATTTGGTACAACAATTGAAGAATACTCCCAAAGACGCATCTGTAGGACATTATTGTTTGTTGTTTAGTTGGGTGTTCCAGATCAAGCCTTTTTTTTCCACATCAAGCATTTCCTGTACAGATGTAGTTTATAGTCTTCATTAACATTTAAACTACTTGCAATTGACGTAAAAGATTTTTAATTCTATCCAGTAGTGCCGGAGATAAGCTATAATATTTCAAGCTGCCGCTTGCTTAGTCCGCGTGGGATGTCAATAACAAGAAACCTATAGGTTCCTTCAGACCATAAGGTGCATGGACATGACTACTATAAATAATAAGATGTGATGGAAATTTGAATAATAAGTTTATTCATCGAATTCGAAGCTCATTGGCACAGTGATAAATTATGAAATTATGATTTTAGGATATCGAAATGCTCTTCATCATCATCATCATCATCAGCCTGTAGCAGTCCACTGCTGGACATAGGCCTCTCCCAAGTCGCGCCAGAGTTCGCGGTCTTGTGCCTTACGCATCCAATCGCTACCAGCAATCTTACGCAGATCATCGCGCCATCTTGCCGGGGGGCGTCCCACACCTCGTTTGCCTTGCCGCGGTTTCCACCCCAAAACACGTTTACACAAACGGTTGTCGGTTCTGCGACTAATGTGGCCAGCCCATTGCCATTTCAGCTTGCTTTTTTTTTTTATACTACTCCACAGCGAACGAGCGTGTAGTCCACCTGATGGTAAGTGGAGTACAGCCCATGGACATCAACAATCCACAAAAGCGGATTATAGATGCGTCGCTGCAGCTGAGGACTACGGTGTTATGCCTCATGTGTAATGTGTTTGCCAACACAGTAATGGAAGCACTACTATTTAGCGGCAGGTTAAAGGTGAGACGGTGGTGCTGCCGCCCTCGAGCTCATTCACAAGAGCTCTACCACTTCTGCTTAGTCTCTAGTCGTTGCTAATGCTATTCAATTGTGATAATTAGTACTGTACACGCGGAAAAAACAAACGCGAACTAAAGTAAATTAAGCACGCGGTACAAAACTGTGTATTTTACGTAAAAAGATATTAATGCATTGTACGCGTGTACACTATCTGTACAAAATTGTATCAAAGTGTCCGTTTGCGCATGAAGAAGTAACATACATACACACACACAGACACAAACTGTCGGCATTATTATATTAATATATACATAATATGGAAAAATTGCCCATCAGCTAAACATTGATAGATAATTAAATTAATTAGTCACGTTCTTGTGGTAAGTAGGTGTCATAAATTATGTAAAACTTTATTTATGGAATGTAAATACTATTGTGGTTTCACAGTATGTCAAATTAATTAAATATTGATAAGTAACTAGAACGACAAAAAAACATGGTACCTTAGAAATACCTAAATTTATATAGTAATCTTAAATAATATTATAAAGAGCTTTGTCTGGGCTGAATAAGCTCCGAAAGAACGGGTTCAATCTTGATGAGAATTGATGTTAAAATATTTCAAGTAACTGCGAAAACAAAAAGGTTTCTTTTGAAAAAACAAAAAAAAAAAAAAAAAAAAAACAATAAAATTAAAAAAAAATATCTTGCATTCTGTTTCTGTTTATCTGGTTAGGATTAGGTTATATTATTATGAGGAACAGATTTATATCGATATCAAATTTTGCAGAACTCTGGGAAAAGTTAATGGATAGTTGTAAATTAGATGTTTGCATTTGCCATCTTTCACTAATGTATGTATGTATGTAAAAAACCTATTGAAGAAGTTTAAAATTGTTGCAAGATGAAAAATAAAGTTTTTCAGAAAGTATTCAGTCAGCACGGCAGCGTCGGGATTTCCGTAAACCCTATTCTCAACCAACGCTACACACATAGATAAAGCCGAGTTCACGCTCAGATAGTTCTGAAAGGAGCCGAACTGTGGATGGAGTTAACAAAAACCCCTCGGGGTAAAAAATCTCGAGCGAACGACCGACTGACAAGGTCACTGACTAACACGTTGAATACAAAACGTCATACAACGCACTGATGGACTCCAGAGGAAGTACAATTAATGGTAATAAAGCTAGGTAAATGAATAATGACGATTATGATTGTTTAATAGTCTAACCGATTTTGAAGATGTATGAGTATGTATACCTATGTGCTTTTTTATACTAGTGTGTGTAATATAACATAACAAAATAGCTAGAAGAGTGTGATGTATGTTTTCAGACGGAAAGTACACAAATAACACTTTGCTGAATGAATCGAACCCGAGACCTCGTGAGAGGCGCATATGCTAACCACTTGGTCATCGAGTTAGTGTGTGTGTGTGTGTGTGTGTAACCCTATAATAATCTAATACATTATTAATTAATGACAGTATTCTTTCGGATCTCGTTTAATAAAATAAAAATAAAAACAATAATAATAAGATTATTTCACCACAATCACAAAAATGTTACATTGTTTTAATTATCTCTCCTTACCTTATATATCCTGGCAGGGGCGCTATATAAGGTGTGGTGATATGTTTCTTACGTAAGCTTTGCAATTTTATACAAAATGACTGACATCCAGTTTGCCTGAAATTACTGAGTTATTTATATCCGTTCATCTGCTCTTTCCGTATAAACCTTAGGACAATCAGAAATATTTTAAACGAGTGGGTCAAAACGTCCATGACATCTACAATTAGTCCTGTGATAATCTATATCAAACTCAACGTCAACCAAATTTTTTTCATTGAATACATTGATCACTTGAAAACATCCGTAACTACCACAACTGTCACATCTTTCGTTAGGCATCTCAGAGTCAGAAAAAGAAACAGACACTCAGCATCAGACTGTAGGAATACTGGTGGAAAACCATTACAAAATAAATAGACAGTTCAAGAACTTCTTTAATATGACCAATTTATTCGGTAATTAATGGGGGCTAACTCGGGCTCGTTTTAAGTTTTGCTTTGCACACCCTGCTTCTTCCTGACGCTTTGTAGGCACTGCATGGCTTTCTACGGGGGAGCTATCTTCCTAAGCTACCGAGCGGGTGGGCAGGTTGCGGATAGCCCGCCCCATACCATGCAAATTTTTAGCATGTTATGGGGAACGTCCAAGGTGTGGACCCCGGACAAAGGAAGGGTAGCTCTCACCTATATCCCATGTAAGAGTTACCAAACCTCACCCTCATCCTATGATCCATACTTCCTCTGCGATGTGCATCACCACTCCACTCACCCTCACATTCCTCCATTTCCTACCTTGCCCCAAAAAAAAAATTATGTATATGTATATGTGCGTATATATGTTTAATATATGTATTTATAGGTCGGTAGAATGCAGGGACTACGAGGTCACGTTCCTGCGTGTTCACCATCGAACTAGACCCGATGCTGGATAGTCAGTGATCTCCCGCGTGTTTGTGCCGTGCGCGGGGACCCGTACGGTGGGATGAAGGAGTCCTGGAGGTTGAGTGGAGTAGTGAGCCGGCAGTAGTTGCACGCTGCACACAACACACCTCTTTGGTCTGGATTTCCACCCACACGGGCGGTCGTGAAGTAGCTAATCACGATCAATCGGCTGCGACATCCCATAAGCGGGCTGTCAAGCGAGGTTCGGCGAGCTGGACGCGGATGATCGACACAGCGCGAACTCGACTCCTACTTGCGGCATTGTCTCGTGCTGCGAGCGGGATCGAATTTTTCTCGTTGGGTGCGGACCGTCTGCGATTCCAGCAAACTGAACCTATACCGAAGGAGTATCCCTGACGACCATGCGTCCGAACGCATGGCGTCCCCGACGTGAGGGCTCCATGGAGGGTGGGGAGCTCCTAAGGTGAAGTTTCTAAACAATAACCTATGGATTCTTATGAGACTACTAAACAAAAACCAAAACCAACAACAAAGGCCGCGTCTAAAGATGCGCCAAAACACATCACTATCCGGGCTGCGTCTCAAGATGCGCCTACAACACTACACTCTCCTAGGGTTGCGTCTCTAGATGCGCTGACGCGACAACAGCGGAATGCTGCGTCCACTGATGCCCCTAGACATGCACACACAAATGCACCCACAATGGTCGCGTCCAAGGACACGACAGGGATGGGGCCTGCTGGAGGCGCGCCGAACCAGGCTGCGTCTCTAGCGGCTACATCTATGTCGGGGTCCAAGGATGCACCCGCAAGAGTGGCATCTACCGCTACGCCTCGGGAAGCCAATCCGGATCAACCGAGAACAGCTACGCTCAAAGATGCGTCAAACCTGACTGCGTCAATGAGTGTGCTGTCAGTGGGGAGTTCGGAGAAGCTGACGGAGATCGTGGCGGGAGATGCTCCACCAGGGACTGCATCATCAACAACACCCACCACACTGGACATGACCTCCCTGCGGGATGCCATACACCCAGAAGAATCCTGGACGTTACACACCAAAAAGCTAACGTCCTCAAAGAAACAACGCTTAAAAGCAAAAGCGAAAGCTGCTGCTCAACGGGCGGTTGCAACAGACGCTGTGAGGCGCCTGGAGAGTCTGGAGTCCGCGGCGGCGGCCACCTCCACCAAGGGGGCTACCGCTGCTAGGACTTCCGGAGACACCAGCGCTAACGCAGCACCTCGCGCCGGACCACATAAGCGCAGCATGAAACCCAGAGGCCGTAAGAGGCCCACTAAGCAACAACAACAACATCAACATCAAAACACCGATGGATCCAGGCAGGAGCCGAGAGCGCAGAAGCGTACGCGACCGGAGGATTCCATTACGCCGACCGGGGTGGGCAAGAAAACCAAAACTGTCAAACCCCGAGCGGCGGATGGTTCCGCTGCAACGTACGCCGAAGCAGCGGCTTCATACCTGGCAAACGACCTCTGTGTTGCCGTCATGACCGAGCCGTTTGCGGACATGACGCAACAGCAAGCAGAGGCAGTTCAGAAGGCCATCGAGGACAAACTGTGCGAGGAAATGTGGGCTACACCTGAGGCCACCCTCGAAGAAGAACCAAATGACATCAGGTTCAAAGGTAGAGCGCACTTCGCGGATGGTGTCCTCAAAGCTTGGTGCTTTGACACTTTCACGCGCGAGTGGCTCACCAGAACAACGGCCAAACTGGTGTCACCCATCACTAACACAACCCTAATAGTACGTCCCCAGGCAGCTATACCGAAGAAGATAGCCTGCACCCTGTTCGTCCCAGGTTGGACAGGTGAACTGGACAAGCTGCGGACGCTACTATCTAGACAGAACAGGAACCTGAACATCAAGTCTTGGACTGTGGTGCATGAAAAAGTTAGGCAGGACCCTCCGGGAACCAGCCTACTTCTGCGCATCACAGAGCCTGAGGCGACACAACTTAAAAACCAAGATCGCCAGATCCACTACAAAATGGGGCTGATCTACATGCGGTTTCGGGACACGGATGCCAGGCAACTGGCACCCGCGACGTCCACGGTACCGCCCCCTGCTGCAGTGGTAACACAGCCACAAGCAGCAACAGATCCGCCGCCTGCAAATCCACCGTCGACGAATTCCACGGAGGTGACTGTGATCGCGGCAGCACCCACAGAAACACCAGTGGAAATGGACACGCAACCGCCCCCATCACCTGCACTCACATCCGATGAGGAGTTCTTTCAAGAGGCGGGAGGGGAGAGCGAGCTCAGCGAGAGCAACCTCTACTCCTCCCCGCTTCGAGAAGACTAAAATCATCCAGTGCAACATCCAGCACAGCCAAACTGCGACGGCTTCACTGCGCAGAGTGCTGGAACTCAACACCCAAACAATCGCCCTAATCCAGGAGCCGTGGGTTAGGAAGGGAAAAATATGCGGGCTGGGCAACACTGGAGGCAAACTACTTGTGGATCCCTCCGTGAGTAACCCTAGATCATGCATACTTATGCCCAAACACACACCAACACTACTAATCAATGAATTCTGCTCTAGAGATCTGACAGCTGTCTTAGTAGCTAGGAAGCACCAACAGCTCCCAGACGTCGTCTTCGCCTCTGCGTACCTACCTAGTGACGGAGACGTCCCAACCCCAGAACTCGACCAGCTGGTTGAGTACTGCGCGAGGGAAAAACTGGAGCTGATCATCGGGGCCGATGCAAACGCACACCACACCCTTTGGGGCAATGCTAAGTCAAACATCCGAGGTGAGGATCTCCTTCATTTCATTTTAAACAAAAATCTAATCTTACTTAACACTGGTGCGGAACCAACATTTACTAACCGTAGATCAAGAACAATAATTGACGTAACACTAACAACGACGAATATTGCACCATCCATCCGCGACTGGCATGTATCCAATGAACTATCATGCTCAGATCACAGATGGATACGCTATAACATTGACATGGACCTACCCAAACCGCAACCGAGAAGGTTGCCTCGTAAGACAGACCAAACCAAATTCCGGAACTTGGTCATCTCAGAGTTGGGCAGACAACCCCCTTTGCCAGACAAACTAACATTAAATGAACTAGAAAACCAGGTAAACAACATTACGTCCACGCTTATCTCATGCTTCGAACAGTCGTGTCCTCTCTCGACGCCAAGACGCCATGGTGGGAGACACTGGTGGTGCCTAGAACTAGAACGGCACCGCCGCAAAGTGAGAAGACTGTTCAATAGAGCAATGAACAATAGATCCCCAGAGCTATGGGACAATTACAACGCAGCGAGGAAAACCTATAAGAAACTATTACGACAACGCAAACAAGACAGCTGGAGACGGTTTTGCTCTAGTATAGAAAACAATAATCAGGCAATCAAAGTGAAATCATGTCTCTCGAAAGAGACTGATCATACAATAGGTTGTCTTAAAAAACCAGATGAAACATACACAAAAAACGACGTGGAAACCAGTGAACTGCTTCTGACGACTCACTTCCCAGGCTGCCAGATTGCTGATGAACAATCGTGGCAGGCATACGAAGAAAGAGCAACCACTAGTACTGACTGGAACGTAGCAAAACAAGTAATCAACAAAGAAAAAGTCCTATGGGCACTAAACACATTCCTGCCATTCAAGGCAGCTGGGCTGGACGGCATTTTCCCAGGACTTCTAAAATGGAGCGGGAACGTAATCGTCGATTACCTTATCAAGGTTTTCCAGGCCTGCCTAGCGCATCGTTACATTCCTCTAAAATGGCGGGAAGTTAAAATCATATTCATCCCCAAACCAGGCAGAGGCGACTACACGCAGCCAAAGTCCTTCAGACCAATTAGTCTCACATCGTGCCTACTAAAGGTGATGGAAAGACTATGCGATAGAAAGATCAGAGGCCAACTGACAGTCCACAAGCCCCTGCATCCCAATCAACATGCCTATAGTGAAGGCAAATCCACTGAATCAGCACTCCATTGCGTGGTAACTCGTATTGGCAATTCTCTAAAGTCAAAACAGCCAACCCTGGGTGCCTTCATTGACATTGAAGGAGCTTTTGACAAGACGAACTTCACCAGCATAAACCGAGCCCTAACCGCACACGGAGTGGCACCAACGCTCGTGCAATGGATACACAACATGCTAAAACAACGCGCTATTCAGTTCACTGTAAATACTACCACTCGAGGCATCGTAGGAAGAGGATGTCCGCAGGGGGGTGTGTTATCACCTCTGCTATGGAACATGGTGGTCAATGAACTCATCACGGAGCTCAATGTTCACAACCTCTACACGGTAGGTTATGCAGATGACATAGCAATATTAATATCAGGCCAATTTGAGGGCATCCTCTGCGATCTGATGAGAAAAGCCTTCAAACTAATCGAGAGATGGTGCTCGGAACATGAACTCTCGGTTAATCCAACTAAAACAGAACTCATCCTTTTCACTAACAGAAGAATACCTGGCCCATACAGGCTACCGAGACTCTTCAATACCGAACTTAAGCTCAAAGAGGAAGTCAAGTATTTGGGTGTAATACTAGACTGCAAACTACTCTGGAATAAACACCTCGAACACAAAATAAACAAAAGCACGATTGCTTTTTACCAATGCAAGAAAATGATAGGAATAAACTGGGGACCATCACCGAAAATCACGTTATGGTTGTACACAGCCGTAATAAGACCGATGCTGACCTACGGTGCTCTAGTATGGTGGCCTAGGACAGTCCTAGCAACCGCTATATCAAAACTAAGAAGCTTCCAAAGGCTAGCTTGTGCTTCTATCTGCGGCTGTATGAAAACAACCCCCACGACAGCGATCGAGATGGCCCTACAAATATTACCCCTAGACCTCTACATACAGCAAGAAGCAGCAATAGCCGCTGTTCGGCTTATGCACCTAGGTCTATGGGGAAAAAACCACACGAGTCCACACACGAACATCCTGAACCAGGCAATCGAGTTACAACCACTCATTGCTGCTCCATGTGATAGGACTCTTCCTGTATACAACTTCAACAAAAATTACAACATAGAATTAATTGAGGAGGCAAAGGATCAATCAGGAGCCAACGAAGTACGCGTATATACAGATGGTTCCAAAACGGATAGTGGTTCAGGAGCTGGCGTACACTCCTTTGACCTCAACATAAACATCCACATTCCTCTGGGAAATCACAGCTCAATATTTCAATGTGAATGTGTTGCACTAACACTCGCCGCAAAAGCCATTCACAAACGGCAAGTGGAGGGAATAGGCATCAGGCTCATTTCTGATAGCGCAGCAGTTCTCAAAGCTCTTCTTAACAATAAAACCAACAACAAACTAATTATAGAATGTCACGATGCCCTAGAAAAAATTTGCTCCAGAAATCAGGTCACCCTGCAATGGATCAAAGGGCACAGTGGATCTCTTGGTAACGACATTGCAGATGAACTAGCGAGAAGGGGATCAGATACGACAGTACAAGGCCCGCAACCTCTTCTTCCAATCCCCTTCACGCAATACCGGACCTGGATCCGCCAAAGATCGATAGAGACCCAAAACCAACGATGGTCAGATATCGCTGAATGTCGGCAAGCCAAACTTACAATACCTCAAGCCAATCATCGACTCACAAAAAACCTCCTAAGACTAAACAGAACAAACCTAAAAATAATGATAGGGTCAATAACGGGTCATTGTCCCTTGAACAAACACCTATACACAATAAAGATCACTGACAGTCCTCTCTGTCGAGGATGTCTTGACGCCGAAGAAACGGTCTCCCACGTAGTCCTGGAATGTAGGGCCGTTGCTTCTCAACGGGAACAAATCCTCGGAACAGTGAGGTCACTCCGCGAAGCCTGTGAAGTCCCCAGGAAACTTCTGAGCTTCTGGGCGGAGTTAGGCTGGCTATGTTAGCCAGGACTCTCCACGCACAATGGACCAAATGAGAGTCTAAGTGCGGAAAAATGAGTCCACTTTCCATTCCATTCCATTCGGTAATTAATGTCTTGTTATACCCACTTACTTATGTTACAACTACGACAGACCAATTTGAGCGTCTATCACAAAATTACAGGAGGTAGGTACGAGTATTTGAGTCAACACCATTAATAAGGTACTTTGCAGACGCAGCTACCAGTTGCGGCAACTGGCAACTACTAATTGATTGTTTTTATAGCTTAACCCATATTTTTTTCAACTGTTTCTTAGTAAAACTGGCTACTAACCATTTTATATAGATTTTTAAAAATTGCGGCTACGCAGTACGCAGTAAAGATAAGTTTTAAATTAGTCATCAAACTGGCATAATCTCCGTTTATAGAACTGAGCTCCCTTTCGAAGGCTTCATCATTTCTTGTAGTCTTACAAACTTATATTAATACGACCACCGGGAATTATTTTATCTGTAAATTTAGGGCAATTAGTAAGAAACTTTAGTTTTCATTTTAAGTTTAGGGTGGGAAAACCACTGAAGTGTTGTGACTGTCGGTTGCCGAAACTGTACAAACTTTAAAAAACTAGTACAAATGTTGCTACTATAACAACATTATACATGTTACCGAATGCCGTAACTGATAGCCTGAGTTTCGGCAATCGTCAACTTTTCCGTAGAATAGTTGCTAGTTCCCGCAACAGGCAACTGCGTTTGCAAAGCGTCTAAACATCTAAAAATACATCATGCACACTATACATAATCGGGCTATGTCCTCAAAGTCAAGGGCAGACAGCACCGAATTACCCTGCAAGCCTTTGTCTGCCCATCAGGCATGTCACCGAATCGCGACACTTTGACGCACCGTGACACTTCCGATGTCATAGGTTTAGTCATAGGGGTCATCCTCGCTGGAAAATTGATATATAAAGCGTATGGGTGACTATTCTATCAGATTTTTGTATCAATATGGGGAAGGTAGTCGTGGTGTTAGTTTTGATGGTTCTGCTGGCGATGGTGGTGGAGGGCCGAAGTGAGTGTAAATTAAATCATATTTTAATGTATTACTTTTTCTAAAGTCGATAATAATTCAAAATTCAAAATCCTTTATTTGTAGATCATAGGTATACAGATATTCTCTTAAATAGTTATAACACATTGATCGCTATGTCTTGCCATCATTGGCGTACAAATATAACATAAGATATAGTTAAAATATATTAGTAGTAGAAGGTAGTACAGCAATATTAGTATAATTTACAATTGATAGCTATAATATAATAAGTAGTCTATGTCCTTTCTGAAGTCTTGAACTGTCACCATACAATTTTTATCAAGATCGGTTCAGTAGTTTAGCCGTAAAAGTATAACAGATGGATAGACAGAGTTTCGTATTTTTTTTTAAGAAAAAAAAAGAAAAAAAAAATTATTATATTAAGTAAGGATAAGGATTTGGAGGTGTATGTTTTAATGTTACCATTACCAGTTCCATTTCTATATAACCTACTCTACGAAGACAATAAAGATAAGTTTTAAATTAGTCATCAAACTGGCATAATCTCCGTTTGCTAAGCCTCCTTTCGACTTTTTAAAGAATCATAAAGGCTAAATCATAATAATATTAAAACAACCACGTCGGATTTTTTTATCATTGTACTAACTCATGTGACTTGTAACCATAGATTGGCGGTTCGAATCCTTGAAGAGATCAAAACGTGGACAACCTGGCGTCCGAGGGTTCGGGTACGACCGCAGCGACGAAAACGCGAGCGTCAGCAAAGAAAAACTTAACATCTGTGGCGAGGACGAAGACAGAGGGTGGGGTTAACTTTTAAACTTACGCGTTGTTTAAAGTCTAACGGGAATTAACGCGATCAGCGCGGCCAGACTAACCTGTCTGCCGAAACGTCAAGCCTAAAAGGTAAAAAATGCTTAATCGCGATAATTCCTGTTAGATTTTACTTAGAGGGTGGGTTATCTCAAGCCGCGTTCTTAGGAGCAAAAAAAAATTTTATATCTAACAAAACCTCGTCCAATATCTGATAGATAAGGATGTTTTGTTAAATGTTAGGTGATATTTGGTCGTTGGTTACTGGGCATTGTTGAGTAGTATATTAACATTAAATATGTTTGATGTTTGAATTGTCTCTATTATAATATTCATGATAGCTGGATATTAAATCGGGTATACAAAAATCACAAACAATCTTGCAAACAAAATCTGGGTACTTACCATGTAGTACCTACATTAATATGCATGTTTTATACATTTACATTTATATTTTGTTATGAATCATTTACATTTACAAACTATTAAATATGTAGTAAATACAATAAATGCGCCAATAATACATTAATTACTGATCAATAATCGATTAAGTTGTTAAGCATAAGTTTTCATCAATCCGTATGAAACTGGTGATGATAATATCTGATAGATGAATACTATGTGCATTATTTTATAAAAGGAATATTTGTAATGCGAGAAATGAGAGTTGTATAGAAGTTTAAAAATTTTAAAGTGTTCAGCTACTTTTGTTGCTGACTGTACATAAAACAGCAGCAACTATAGAAAATAGGCAATAATTTAACTAGCACAACGAGAAGATAATAGATACAGAATACTTACAAAATATTGCACAAATTAAATAACACTTATTTACACTAGTGAGGCAGGAGGTTAAAGTTAAATAATTCGCGCAGAGATATAAATTATCGGCTTTTTTTTACATGATTAATGGATTTTTACCAGAAGCGCGAGCTTCGTGCCTCACCGCTGCCGCGTCTTTTGTGGACTCCAAAATTCTAAAATCAAAAAGGGTAGATGACACCAGTCAATCGACATACTCTTTAGCCTCTCAAAATCCATAATATATCTATAACATTTAAATGGCTCCTTGTAAAACTATTTTGTAATTTTAAAAAGAGAACCTGTTTCATACTAAAATTTTATTTGTTTTTTCTCTCAGATACGGCGACAGTCGAGAGCTTTCATACAACAGAGACGGTCGTCCCAACGACAATCACCACGGACATCGCTCCTTCAGCCAGGCGAGCGCTTCCGCTTCCGCTACCTCTTCTAACCAGAACCACAACCTCAGGGAGTAGAAACTTTAGAAAAAACTGAGAGATCCAAAAAATTAAGAGGCTGCTTCACATGGCCATTTTACTAACTATAGAGATAAAATCTGTTGTAAGTAAGTACTAGAGTTAGAGTGGTGTTTTGTTTTGTATTAAAATTATTCATGTTCGGATTGACAGGTAAAGTTTTGTCCTTTAGCGGGCGATTAAAAAAAATACAAATATTGTGATTTCAATTTTCACTTTATTTTAGACAATTATTCTAGAACAGTTTTAAATTAAGCACATCCTGTGATGAAAATTAAATAAAGTTGTAAATTACTTCGGTGTATTTCTTTCTTCTATCTACATTATAAAACTAGGGTGGCAATTTTTTTTCTATTCTGCAAATTGTTATTTTTTTAATTGTAGTTGGATATATTTAAATAATATCATAAGTCTAATTTATCTTCGTACGATAAAGTTAATACAAAATTTAATGGAAACCTAATTATACCTTGGCACAATAAAAATGCATTAATAAACGAATGTCTAATCTAGCATCAAATTAACGAGTAATGTTACAATGATTTAGCCTCCTTAACTCTTTAAAACCTTGATACATTATAATATTATTGGGACATTTACGTAGATGCAATTAATTATCACAATACTACCTCCAAATATACACTCGGATTCATATCTAATAGATGTTATCGATAATTCAATATTCAATGTAATTTTGCGGCTGGGTGACGTCATTTGTATGTAAACAATCTAATCAGAATGACCTACAAACATTCATCTCAGCTTCATTTGCTGTCATTTCATGTTGAATTTGTAGAATCTGATTAGCATCAATTAGAGATTTCAACAAACCTAGAGAAACTTCTGTTAAAATATATAGAATCACTCTTCAGCGGATAAAGTGATGTTTCAGCATGTTCTTTTTTGTTTAGTTAGTGAAATAATGTTTCAGGATCTTCGCGACGTCCAAATCTTTATCTAAAATTGTAAGTCCTCTACTAACAATTATTAAAGGAATAAAAAGTACTAAAAATAATGGCAATAAGTACTACTACTAAAATAATAACTTTACAAAAGTTTTGAGACTGAACATGGTTATTTTCTTACTAATTATTACTTACCAACGAGATATTTACCATGTATATTTGCAGTTTTATCGTAACAAAGATATTGCAACATCTTTTAAATATCGAAATAACTCGCTACAACAAATATAAATGGTAAATAATTTTATGATTAGCACCTTATTAAG
Source organism: Hypena proboscidalis (assembly GCA_905147285.1). Lineage (NCBI taxonomy): Eukaryota > Metazoa > Arthropoda > Insecta > Lepidoptera > Erebidae > Hypena > Hypena proboscidalis. The sequence goes on from LR990127.1 coordinate 3,184,095, forward strand.
TAAATGCAATTTTTTATGATATTATAAAAATGTTTTGAATCATGCCACGCGGGCTTTTTGAGTATTTATATTTGTAAAGTCTCCACCCGGAATTTGTGCCACGCACGAGTAAGCATGCACGTATTCAAACAAAAAGTCAGAGTCATAATACAAATAACTGAGGTAAGCTCTAGACTGACAAATGCCGCCGTATTTGTGCCAGGTTCTGTAGAAATGTGACGTCACTCTCATACATTCCTGGCACAAAATACTCGCTGTCATCGTGTTGAGCAGACCTTTCTCTTAAAAGATTATGAGTAAAACTTAAGTAAACTAGAGTGAGAGGGACAAAGCGGTCGTGGCTCTCACAGCACAATGGATAAAATCAGATAAGTATAATGACGTTGCACTTGCGATCGAAAGGTTGTGGATTCTAATTCTGGCCTTTATCTCCTCTACAATTAGCTTCGCTAGAGAGGATTAGCACGCTGGCTTAAAAAATAACGCCATCTTTTAATTTAGCCTGCTCACAAATAGTAGTTCTTTCTTGTTTAGTTGTATTGTTTCGGTTTATGATTTCGATTTGGATATAAAGTTAGAAAACAATGAATACCTGAATAAGTAAACCACATCTGTAGTCATAGCAGTAGCGCTGGCATGGCGGCGCAGAATGAAAATTTGTGTTGGCCGAATTGTAGCCCATATCGCCATCCTTGTTCCGCCGCACCGCCTTCGATGATATCGGCAGTAAGCTATTCAAAAGGGGATTATTTCATTTAAGAGCAGAAACCACAACAGATTTATTATGATGTAAAATAAAATAACAACTAAGTGTTTGACCAAGTACTATTTAAATTATTTAATTTCAATGCAAATCAATGCCACAATCTTACTGCAGCGCTGAGATACAAAGCGTGAAAAGTGCACGGTTGGCGTAGCGGTTAAAGCGGTCGCCTCGCCGCTTTCAGCTACGCTGGTGTTGTAGGTTAGATCCCTACATGGGACAAATCTTTGTGTGATTCGCAATGATTTGTTGCACTCTGGGTGTGCTTTGTGTGTGTGAAATGTATGTTTGTGAACACCCCCGCGACACAGGACTTATTCCTAGTGCGGGCTTTGTTTAAAAAAAAAATAAAAAATACAAAAAGAAATAATAACCACTGTCACTACGAACTTGATAGGCACAAATATGAGCTAAATGACGTCATGGCTACACGAGCAGCGTCACAAATATGACGCAGCTTACGCAGCTCAACGTTGTCATCGCCATACACGCGATACACGGAGGTGTACACTACCAATATTAAGACGGGCCAATATTCCCGTAGCAGTAGGTAACGTGGGTTAGTTTTAGAATTTATGTTTTATGAACACACGCAGCTAAACTGCACTACGCCGCGTGCCCGTGGATAGCGTGTGCCACAGTGGGTCAGAGACTTTATTCCTAAGCGCGAAGTTTCTACACAATATAAAACTACTATGAGATAATATAATGATTTATTTAATGACATATAATCATATTTTATAGTTTTGTTAACGATTCACCATCTGTAGTCGATGATGTCAATGATGCATCCTTTAAAGATATAAAAATATCAATAGCATTATATTTATACTAGACTCACTAAGCATTTCTGAAATGCTTAACCTTATTTATATTTACGAGGGCCTAAATCGGTGCGGTAGGTATATGAAGTCCTGCTAAAAGGCTCTTAAGGCGATGACAACACTAACTACTTAGAAGAGATTTAAAGAATTCGTCTGTTATTGGATTAAAATAAGGGATGATCATGAATGGTATATGGAAGCAATAGACAGATTTAGAGAGAGATAATTGCTTCAGAGATGAGTGCACGGTTGGCGTAGCAGTTAAAGCGGTCGCCTCAACGCTTTCAACTACGCTGGTGTTGTGGGTTCGATCCCCACATGGGACAAATCTTTGTGTTTTTTTTTTTTTTTATACTACGCCCACAGCGAACGAACGTGTAGTACACCTGATGGTAAGTGGAGTACAGCCCATGGACATTAACAATCCACAAAAGCAGATTATATAGCTGAGGACTACGGTGGTATGCCTCATGTGCCAGTAATTTCAGGGCCTGATCTCACCACCAAACTGGAACACAGTAATGGAAGCACTACTATTTGGCGGCAGGTTAAAGGTGAGACGGTGGTGCTGCCGCCCTCGAGCTCATTCACAAGAGCTCTACCACCAGTAAAAATTGTTGTGTGATTCGCAATGATTTGTTCTGACTCTGGGTGTGCTTTGTGTGCGTGAAATGTATGTTTGTGAACACCCCCGCGACACAGGAGTTATTCCTAGTGCGGGCGTCGTTTTTTTAAAAAAAGAAAAAGAAAGAAAGATAGATCATACTTACTTATACAAATTACCCATTATGAAGTTCATTAAAATTGATGACACTATTATACATTGCAGACCGATTATGTCATTAGGTGCATTTGAAGAAGTATCGATAAAAACTTAAATCAACAAGTACACGTGTATCTTTGAAGCTTACATCAGCATTTAAGGCTTCAATAATGGTTCTTTATTTCTTGGAATATCTTTGTTTACATATCCTTCTCTAAATTTATTCAAAGAAGTGTAAAAAAAGTGTTGCTCTTGTATGTTCTCGGTCAGTGTTTTTGTATTATAATTATTTATATGGTTAAAACTATGCATCTTGTGATAAACAAATAAACAATTTTCTTGTATTAATTAATCTTATAAAATCTTAATTAAATCTTAATTGTATTCATTATAATTCTAATAAACTCGTAAATAAAAATGTCGATTCGTTTTTATGCGTGTTTAATACTGACATAATATATCCTCGAATATGTATGTTTTCATGTTATCTTTCGGTTAATTTACTGAAAGCGAAGTAAATGAAAAAGTTTCAAAGAGGTGTATAATCTATAATTTAATCAATTAGATCTTGGTACAATTTTATCGTAACTAAATACATAGTAGGCATACAGATGCCTATCTTATTCTTAATACTTACCATGAGTTCCATATGAAGAAAATGGTTTATAAACCTATTTAACTGACTTCAAAAGAAGGAGGTTTACAATTCGTCGGAGATTTTATTTTCAGGTTTTACAAAGATAAATGTTTGCATAAGACTTAATAGTCTTATGCGCAGCTAAGTAACATTGTAAGAAATGAATTGTATCTTAATAATTAAAACATAGCTTTTATTTAAATATCACAACCTTTAAGGAGCTTTAAAAACAACTATACATATAAAATAATATCTATCGTGCAGTGGATGGTAGACTTATGGCGAACATCTGAAACAAAACGTTAAATTTATAATTATTGTACACATAAACACAAATAATGACTTATAACAAAAACTGATTTAAAAAAATAGGGATCAGACAGGACTGGAACCTGGATCTTTCTGTCTGCGATGAATGTACACTACCAAAAATGGTAGATTTTTTGTTTTGTTAAAAGTTTTGATTTTAGGCTAAGACAAGTTAATAATTAAGTAAGTGGAAGGTAAATTGTAGAGTTCTAAGATGTAGAGTTCACATTTGACCCTCTGCTGTGGACTCTGGATGTTCATAGGTACATTCTAGTTGGATTGGAACCTACCAACAGGTGCACTACACGCCCGTATACTGCATACGTTTTATTAAAAAAGTAACTTGCCTGGAGCTGGTCATTTAGGTTAATCATCCCCATAAGCCTCCACTACCAGAGCTGGAGCTGGCCGATGCTTTGGACGAGCTGAAGGATTGTGGCTGAGGGTAGGTGTGGCCCCCGAAGCCGTGGCCGCCTAAACCGTGACCGCCGAAGCCGCCGTGGCCGTGCCCGTGCCCGTAGCCGCCACCGCCGTGCCCATATTCGAAGCCATGCCTTTTGACTCGATCGCCTGTGTATAAGAATTATTCCTTTTGTTATTTATTCTACGACCACTCTTTTAGAACTGGACTATTATCAGAGGGGTTACCACATTTTGCAATATCGAGTTATGCACCATCAGTGAGCCGTCACATCAGCTCTGTTGAGTGTAAATAAGGAGAATGAAAACTGAAGGGTTGTTGGACTAGATAGCTGTGGATAAATTGAATCAATTTTGAAGATTTTCTGTTGACCGGTATTCTAGTTTCTAACAATACAGCACTAGTCTTACCAAGATAAACACAATCGCAACGTACTGTTTTATGTCAACGTCTGACAACTTTCCACATAAGATAATTAGTTGCGACAGGTTGGACCACAATCTGACCATGATGTGGAATGGAAATTAAACACAGTCTAAACATGCGTGATATCATGTTATGGTGATAGATATAAAACCAAATTAACTATATTCAGATCAGATCAAATAAAAAAAATATAAAAATATCATACCTGGAGCCGCAAAACTGGTGGCGACCAGAAGAGTCAGGAATGCAAATACTAATCTGATCATGTTAGAGCTTGTTGATAGCACTGTGACAGAGAACCCATAACTGCATGGTTTTATACAGCACCCAACTATTGTGCGAATCTGACAATCATCCCGATTCGTTCACGTGGTTGCCAAAATATCTAGTCATTTTGTTTGTTGAACATGACGTCAAAGTTTCCGCACGAGTAGAAATATTTTTTATTATTTTCCTCGTATAAATCCCCCAGGCGGGGTTTTCTCTTTTAGTATAATAAGATAGATAAAAAAATAACTGGATATAGCAATCGGTATCTAACTGTCCACGTCTTGCGTTCTTCTTTGCATCACATCAATAAATTATCACATTCATCACTATTTAAATAATTCTTGGCTTAATGCACTGTCAGTTCGTGCTGGGTAAAGGATTAAATATAGAGAATTGTTTAGGCAAGCGCTCCTGTAAAGACGATATGATTGCATTGATTGGAAGGTATTGTTTAACGCCTTTGAAAGCATAGCCATCCCGAAATGGGCACACGGAGATGTGCCAGCACAAATGTGCGAAAAAGAAGGGCATAATGACGTGTCATCCCGCCACACATCTATCGGAGCACGCGTTGTGTATCGTTAGTAGATGAATATAAAATTGGTAGAAGTGCAAATATTCCAAAAGCACAAAATTATTAAGAGTCCCATGTGATAGGGGCAGTACCGGATTAAGCCAGCGCGGGGCCTGTAGCAAAATCTTTAATGGAGCCCTTAGGGTCGACACACACCAGAAGAGCGGCGAAGGGCAGCGAAGCGCAGCGACCCGCTCGGTAGAGAAGGCGCGCGGATTCCCGCGACTGCTCGAGAAGTCGCTGGAATGCTCGAGAAGTCGCGGGACTCCGCGCGCCTTCTTGGGCCTGCCCGCGATGAATTCACGGGTCGCTCTCCTATGCGCAGTTCACTTTCAACAAAACTCGAGTAAACTTGTGTATAAGCAGTGAAAATGGGTATTTTGGATTTAATAATTATTGCACATATAATTGAAGAAGAAGAGGAAGCGGCCGAAGAGATAAAGAGGAAAAGATTTTTTTTTTTCATCCATTTCCATCACTTCTGTATTCGTTGCACTGCAAGGAGTGAATACGAATGCTCACGCGCAACAGACGCGCGCGGGGAGCGGGGCGAGGGGCGGGATATTGCCAGCGGCCGCTTGCGACTGCTCGAGCATTCTCGGGAATGCCCGCGACTTCTCGCGCAGTCGCACGGCTCCGTTTATGGAATTCGCCGGAATTCCCGCGGCGCCGCGGGCATCCGCGCAAATCGTTTGAGTTTCTCATGCGATAATAAGTATTATAGTAATGAAAATAAAGTTAAAATTCATATGACACTGAAACTGCGCTTCGATTTGCTGCCCTTCGCCGCTCTTTTGGTGTGTGTCGACCCTTAGGTTGCTTTAGGTTTTCAGCATCTGTTCTCAGCAGCGCAGTGAACTGCCCAAATTCATTGCCTAGGTTGTTCTCTAAATCGTCTTTGTAAGCACTGACCATTACTGAGGATTTTGCCAGAATATATTTTGTTGTAAGTAATTTTAGCTGCCGAAAAACTCCAAAACCACGTATTTGTATGATATGCTTTCATATTATGCCTCTTAGGCTTCTAAGATATTTACGCTCCTATTTAAATTTAATTATTTTACGGTCAGACAAGCATTGAGGCGTGGGGCCCTCCAACTCGCGGGGCCCGTAGCATTTGCTACTATTGCTACATGGCTAATCCGGCTCTGAATAGGGGGTGAGCCTGTCGCCGTTTACTGTTTAGTTTAGTAGTATTAATAACCATTTCAGACTCCGAGCTTATCGAACCAGAGACCTCACGATGGGCTGTCGCAAATTATATCGCTAGACAACGTGGGAGTTATATTTAAGAATTAGAATAAAAGACTATTTTATCTCAATATTTTTTATTTACAAATAATTAAAAAATATGTGAGCCAACGTCACAATAACAAATCTACATTGTACTTATAATCAAATACAATATTGTAAACAGATGTACTGATTGTGTACCGAAGACGGACTTTATTTAAAAAAATAATTCCTGTATAAAAACTTACGTACAATCATGTACAAAAACTTTATAACCTCACTTTTTGTGTGCGTTTCAGTAGGAAACTTGACTCCGAAAATACGTAACTTTTTGTGATGATTCGAAAGAGGAAGGTATACATGCGTATAATTTATTAATATCAGTGGATAATAAATATAACAAATTCATTGCTTTAAAAATCGATTGCCTTCAAAAAACATGCGTAAGCATTAAATAATATTTAAAGTCCTTTTATATCTAAAATCCAGAGGTATTATTTTCTAAACCTAAAACGTAGACTAGTAAAATTGTGTTCACTATTACGTAGAGACATTACACATTAAACCTTACATTTATTTAGTAAAATTACAGCAACAAACAACAAATTTAGCTAAAAGCTACCATTGAGAAGTAAATTGTAACTAGGATAGTATAGTATAAAGTACACATATTAATATAAACGTTAAAGTATACAAATACCTATTCGTGTATTAGATATAGATAGTATGGAGCGTATATTGAGGGCTGTCGTTTTTTGTCTCACCACATGGCGCCACTGAAGAGTAAGGTCTGTCAAAGTTTGTTGTCGTATTTATAGAGGCACAGTTCTTTAGGGCATTTTGAAGACAAACATTTTGGGACATAAATGATTAAAAGTACGGATTTTTTTTTTCGAATTACAAGTGGGGACATTAATACGTCCGTCTCTCTTGCTCTCATACGTGCCATATGCACAAGTGGGTTCTCTGTCACTCGTAAAAAGTTTGTCTTCAGAACACCCTAATGAACTGTGCTTCGATAGACACTTATAAACTCAAGGACCGCATAGTCAAGCACTAAATCAGTAACATTTGACATTTCGGAGACCTCATTTTATGCCAGCAGCCCTAGCAGAGAAATCATTCGCCGATACCCTCATTTGCCACCATTACTTCGTCCCCACACCTCAAAATATATATTTGGGCTAATAATAAACGACAGATCAATACGAAAAAACTCATGATTCATAACTCCCAATTCATTTAACTCTTAACTTATAAATTCATTCATGACACGTTACTAAAGCAATAATTTCAATAACAATGACGAATATTACAAAAAACATTCATACATGATTACATTTTAAATATTTTATAAGCACTTTTCGACCCGTCTGTACATTTCGATTATAATAAAAATAATGCACCCATTACAATTGTAAAATAATTATATTTAATTAGTAATTCTACTAAAATATGCGCCAATTTAAAATATGTTATAAATATTGCATATATTCACATTAAGTGATAAATATTATAATTAAGATTGCACCTGAATTAATGCACAAATTTCGACGATAAGGAACAATTTTTATAATATAAAGTTTTAAGTAAAACGCTCGATTATAATTGTAAATACAAAAGTGTGTGAAAACAGTTAAATACGGGGATAAAAGCAAGCCAACAACCAATAGTTTCGTTGTCACTGAATCTAGATTCGTTCATAATTTATTGTGTCAGAACCTTTATATAGCACATATTAATCATCAACTAGCTATTCAAAGTACTATTGATTAACTTTTCTGCTCAGATAGATCATAACAATTAAAAAATCCTAATTACCACTAGCGTGAATAGAAAATAATAATTGAATAAATTGATGAATAATTTTACGGATTCAGAACATTAATTTCACAATTTTATTACAGAACGAATTGGTTAATATAATCGTGAAATTTACTCAACCTTAAAATAATTTTCGATCTCAGTCATCTGAGAGGCAGTGTGGAGTATTATTATAATATTCCACACTACCTCTCAGATGACTAACATCGAAAATTATTTTAAGGTTGAGAAAATTTCGTTGCATGTTGATTTATAGCTAACGAAAAGAATGAAAAAGCTAAAAAAAGCTACGATGTTATATGCAGCGATACATTACAGTAGTACATAAACAACTATAAAACCACACAATTTATTAATTTATTATTGTCTCTTAGGGCCAGTTTCAACAGTACCTGAAAAGGTTTCGGCTAGTTAAGTGCCAGATAATTTTATACAAATTTGCGTCTCAAGGCGAAGGACTTATCCAGAACTGCTTCGTATCTCTCTCTCGTACTTATGAATACCAACGCAAGAGAGAGAGCAAGATGACAAATGTATCGTATAGTAAGGTATAAAGGCTTATAGTTATTGAAATAAACGCTAATATATTTAAATTAAGATAGTTTTACACGCGGCCCAGCCTTTTTATTAATTATGGATTTACACTAACGCTCCGGTCTTTCGTCATAATATGAGGCACGTTTGAATCAGACCTACTTATTTTTTGAAGTAGGAATTATAATATATTAACGCTTTGTTTTACAAAAAATATCCCAAAAAAAAAAAAAAAATTTATAAATATTTCATAAAGAAGAACTATAGATACTATTTAGTACATAGTGGCAGTAAGGGTTTATGTGAATAAGTTAAGAAATAGTGAAACAAAATATAATAACGACAGACCTTAGCAAGAAAACAATAAAGTAATAGATAAAGAATTAATTCAAAGAAGAAAATAGAAACATTATCCAATAAAATGCTTACAATTACCTAATTTTAATGTGATTATAATGATTTAATTCATTTATTATTATTTACAATGATTTTAGTAATAAATTTGTTGCAAAAAAAACTTGAACTATTACTAATATAAACGTCTAATCACTAGCCATGTAAATCGCAATAATAGAAATTAATGTAATGCTGATACTGCACACTCTGTTATAATAATTCAATACTAGATTTCTACAATTTTCTACTTCATGTATATCGCGGCGCTGCCGTGCAAGACTGACTGCGACTCAGGCGCGACGTGTCGCACTCTCTTGAAAATGCCTAAAAGTATAGGTGAAACCGCGGTCGACTAAATAGACCAACATTACGTGAATAACACCCGTATTTCATAATTTGAATAATGTTCATTTATCTATTTATTTTTTACTACAAAATTCCAATATTTGCTTTCGCCGACGACATACCATCAGAGGTGATATTATAATATGATTTCTATATTGCCACATCATCCCATAAAGCAAAACAATTTTTTCTACTTCGTGTATAAACTTATTATAACAAATCGTACGTACAGCCGACACAGTCCCATATACATGTGATTTGTATGTGATGATATTAAAATATATTAAAGTGATGTATAATTGTATACAAAAAGCTATATTTTGTGAATGGGACCGACAATAAACAGATAATAAGCCTTTTTTTTCTGAGAAATAACATTTTTATTATCTTTTAAATTCAATGAAGTTTTATTAAAAAATGTTATGTCTCAGTGACGTTTTTTTTTAAAGATGTACAGAAGAATAAAATTAATCACTATCTACAACGCTCGCCATTATATTGGCTCTAAAACTTTTATACAATTGTATAATTTGGTATATATCAAACACTTGCTCCCAAAAATTTAAATTATTATTCATTTTATTATGTATAATTATTATGCCAGAAACCGGTTTATTACAATTTTTATATGTTTATAAAATTGAGCATATACTTATACCGTAAAATAACAAGTGTATAAAATGCATAGATACAAATTAAAATGCACATAATAAAACTATTTCATTGTTCAGTCACTTTGAAGATCCCGATAAACGCGTGGTTTAAAAGGATGCTGGCATTCTCTAATAAAAAGAGGAAATATAGAAAAAACCTAATAAATAACCAAAATATTGGCGCTTGTAAAATAATTGTATATACAAATAGTATCTAGGTTTTGTCCAATACGCATGCACTGTGCTTTCTTGCATTAATATGGCTCATAATGGCGGATTCGCCGGTATATTACAGTTTCATGCAAATCACGGCGAGCTCGAACATTCACCGCCAGAATAGAATAGTCTTTGTATCCAATCGTCTTCGAGTTTCGATCGAGAGTCGATCTCACAACAACTGATGTTGAAGTGATTTGCTGACGTCATTGGGCTCTGTTCACCTCCATTTTATTTGTCGAGCTTATACAGTAAAGGTCATGTGTCGATTTTCTTAAGCTACCAATCACTTGACATATTTTCAAGGAAAATTGTGATGCAATTATTTGAGATTAAATTGATATGTCGCTGTCCAAATGCACTCCATAGAGACACAATAGTCAGAATTAATTAGCGGTCGTTAACTTCAATCCTGGCGGATTAGCGACACATTAGTCATTCAAGTCAGGCATACTTGATTCCATTATCACACAATCTCCATTCCTCGGAGGTAGGTACGAATCCTTCCCCAGCTCACACTAGGTTATATACAATTCCACACACTCATCACACTAGAAGTGTGACTCGTGCAGTGTGTTCAGTCAGAGCTGTGTGTCGGAGGGGGGCAGCAGGGCGGGGGCGGGGGCGGCGGGCGCGAAGGGCTCGGCGTCAGGGGGCGGGGGGGCGCACGCGTCGGCGGGGTTCATGTCGATGCGCCCCGCCTTGCTCCACACCAGCATGTCCATCACGAATGCCAGAGACATCAAGGCTGCTGATAGACCTGGAAACATAGCATAATAATTAGAAAAACAGTTTCAGCAATGTTCAGTTTAAAAATATATAAATTTGATTCTCTTAATATCAAGTTTTTTTGGAGAATGTTATGCCAAATGTGATAGGTGCCATAATAAACAAGTAATTCGCCTTATATGGGAGGTCCTCAAATCTCAAATAAGACATGACTATAACATGGCATGTGCTCTAGCACACTCGGTACAGCAGCAGCTAAGAGCAAGGAGGACGCACCCAGGTAGAAGTGCCTGAAGCTGTCGCTGTCGTAGGACACGCAGGCGCCGAGCACGCCGCACAGCGCGTCACGGGCGCGGCAGGCGGCGTCCACGGCGGCGCCGAACACGATGGGGCACGGCACGTTGCCGAACACGCCGATGGCGAACTGGATCACGCCCATCGCCATGGCTTTGTCTGGAATGAGCACGATACAAAAATTAAATATAGTCGAGAAATTCAGTCTAGTATAAGAAAATTTGGCGCTACATGGAAATATTATTTATATATACATATATTATATACAAGCTGACCCGGTGAACTTCGTACCGCCTTAGCGTAAATTTGATGCACTTCTTTATTTTGAATAGCTTATGTATGCGTACCTATTCAATTTGAACTGGAATCTATAATATCTTCCTTATAAAAATGAATACTTTTTTTTATTTTTTTTTCCGTAAGATCCTTGTACAGAGTATTAGAAAACTACTAAAAAAATCAGCCAAATCGGTCAAGCCGTTTTCATGCTATGTCATGACAACGGAAAACGGATTTCATTTTTATATATAGATACATACATACAGTTATTTGCCTAGAATGCTGCAATACCTGTACTGTACTTTGGTTGTATATTGTTGAGTGCTTTGATGTTTTATGTGTAATCTAATTGATGTATTTAGTAACTTGTTTCTGGAAAATGTATTTAATGTATTACTAAACGCGGGGACCTGTAATTGGCTATTTATCACCTAGTAATATTTTTAGTCAAATTGGAATAAGCTGTTGGACCACCATAAAGATAATAAATATTTTTTTGGATATTATTATGGTGCTAGGGGCGCTGCCGCCGTAATATTTGTGGCGATATTCGCAAATAACAAATGACGGATGACATTGACAACGTCAAGAAGTGGCACACTCGTCACAAGTGTCAAAGAGCGCTGAATCGCGATAACGAAGTGTTCACAGAGAGTGTACATATATACCACTTTCAAAACGCTACTATTGGACAGCTGTCCGCCAGGCAATACTACCGAGTCTGGTCGGCGGATCCTCTCTTTGTGGTGGAGGAACAACATCACACCCCACTCCTCTACAATATTCACCCCCTCCCTCCAGCACTTTCCGTGTCTCGGTTGCCGCCTCCGAATTTCGCAAGTTGCTGGTAATGTAACTCCAAACAAGGTTAGCATCGGCAAAGCCCTGGACTTTCTTAAGGCCCCGCAATTAAAAAAACCTCGCGCAGCTTTTTGGAACGAAGTTCCTTATCGCGCGTTGCGGCTAGACGGAAAAAATTGGGACGACGCAATTCTCGTAGCGGCGTAGTAATTACATGCTACGTTACAGCTACGGTGCTACATCATCAGACACACAGAGAAAAGTGCGCACGCACGCCGATCTTCGTTCCATCCGGGTGTCCCTTGACACCTCAGTAGTTTTTTTTTACTTTGTATTAGGTATATTTCGACTCTATGTAACATTTTCAACCCCGAGGTAGGCATAGAATAAGTAAGCTTGACGTAGGGACCTTGCTTGTCGGTGCAGCGGATGATGAGCAGCACGGCGCCCACCTCGCCCGAGGCGTGCACGAACATGACGGCGGCGAACACGGCCACGAAGGCGTAGATGGCGCGGCACGGGCCCTCGCACTCGCCGCTCACGGCCAGCCCCAGCTCGCGCGACAGCATGGCCGACGACGAGTTCCACAGCTGGTAGCGCTCGATGCTGGAACAAACAATTCTATTGTTAGTTTTGAAAATTCAAATTCAAATCATTTATTTTCATAGGCCCCAGGAGGCGCTTGAACACGTCAAAACATTACAAAAAATTATATGAAAATAAATCATAAATAATAGTTATTTATGGTACAAGTGAGAAAAAGTTTATGTTTCTGTTGTGAGTGCCAATTTAAATCTTGAGCTTGCGAAGTAGTCTTACATTGAATCACGAGCATAGCGAGTGATTCTAATAAAGACTACTTCGCAAGCGAAAGATTTTAAGAGGTCACGAACTGGAAATTAAATTTTTCTCACGCGTTATAATACAAAACTTTTCACCTCTTCCATTGAGAAAATATAAAGATTTAAATAAACTCGTACTCGATTGCTTAACCTGAAATAATTCCATGAAATACGACAGTAATACCGATTCATAATGCGTTTTAGGGCCTTTTAAAAGTTGCCACTAATTAAATATGTCGTACGCTTTCAAATAATTTTCACGTGATTTTTCTGGTAAAAAGCAAACTTCTGTGTTAGAATCAAGTTGTCGTAACTCTTTTGGAGTTCCACAAAGTTCTTCATCACTGGATTCACTATTTTTTTGTTAAAAAGTTCCAGTAAACAATTAAACATAAACTGAAAAGATTTTATAATTGCCCGCGATGACTGACACAGACACAGACTTTTTTTTTTTAAATCGTGCGTTCGGAAATTCGTTCCGTAACATTTATTTATAGAGTCTAATATTAAGTACCCGATTTTAATTAATTTAATGGTTAATCACGAATATTAAACCATGAAAATACTAAATAAGCGTGTAATTTAAAATAATTAAAACGTATCGTTTGTAGTTTTTAAATAAAATTGATGTCAATGTTTATTACTAACCTACATGGTGGCTGTTTTGTTTTTTTTTTGCGCCTATTCATTGGAAATATTTAGTGTTTCGAAATTTGAATCACTTTGCCTCACTAGTGAGTAAAAATCGTTTTTACTCACTGAATTCTCGCAAGCAAACGATCTTTTTCGTGCTGGTGAGAGTATAGAAATATCTCTAAAATTGATGTCAATGTTTATTACTAACATACATGGTGGCTGCTTTGTTTTTTTTTCAGCGCCTATTCATTGGAAGGATTTTGTGTTTCGAAATTTGAATCACTTTGCCTCACTAGTGAGTAAAAACGGTTTTTACTCACTGAATTCTGGCAAGCAAACGATCTTTTTCGTGCTGGTGTGGTGAAAAAGTAATTTGTAGTCTCGTTTAAATGGCAAAGCAGGTGATCAAAATGCCCTGAACTGAAATGAATAAATACTAACGCTTTGTTAGTCTTCTCTCCTTGCAGATTGCCGTCGATACACGAGCAGTTGTAGTAGAGCCACGTGCTGTTGTCCAGCTGCTTGCTGTCGAGGCAGCCGGCCTGGCACGGCGATAGGTAAGTGAACGAGTCCTGCAATTAATAGAATAGAGATTTAGTTATTTTCTAAAAGTTATAACATTTTGGCAAAATAAATGGCAGGGGTTCTATTATTTTCTACTCTTTATTTACTACAGTGGTAACACTGTGCTGATCGTATGGCAACGCACCAAAAAACCCACTTTAACAATCAATCGTGAACTTTGTTTTCATGAATCGTCATTACATTGACAATGTTGCCAGCATACAAAAATCTGTTTTGTATGCTGGCAACATAGTCAAGCATTTTATTGCTTAACTGTAAAGAGGACTTAAATTATTTTATTTATAATTATATTAGCTTCGACTTGCGACGACGGGTTGCTTACGAAAGGTAGTATTAGCAGCAGCGGAGACGGAGAATTTAAGTAATAACATCTATACTAGACGATGGTTATAGACAAAAATCTAACAATTTTAAAAAAAGTTTTGTACCTGTCCACAAACAGGGTTGTACGGCACATCGGTGCACTCGCAGCCCGGACTGCAATCCACGTAGCTGTTGGCGATGCTGCCCTCGCGGATCATGCGGTAGTTCTCCTCCGGGCAGCTCACGAACATCAGCACTATCATGCCTGGAACATTGGAAAAGGAACGCTTGCGGTTAACATTTGTCGGATTCGCGTCGCTCAAGTTACAAAACAAAATGAAAATTAGCAAAAAAAAATTATAATACACAATGGTGCCGTTAATATTTCGCTAAAGGCCGTTTCCTAATTAATCGGTGCGGGAGCGGTGCAGTTAAATACTTTCATAGAAGATAGGCGCTCGGTTTTTGTTTCGGTGAGCGCTTAGAGCTAATATTTATATTAGAATATTTCCCCTTGCTCCCACACTGATTAATCAAGCAACGACCTATAGCGAACTGTAAAGGTTCTGTATATGTACACATGTTTCAAACAAGAAAGGTATAGATAAAACAAAGATCTTAGCGATTTTTAAGTTAGCTGCAGATAGCTGTTCGACCAATCGACGAGCACCATACTCGAACGTGGCCAATACCAACCCGTTATATTGCATTTGCGGCGGCAAACCGCAAAAAAATTTATCAAGAACTCATACTATTGAGAGAAATCACAACAAAGATCTTTATCTTTTGCAGAGTTTCCTTCCACCTTTATTTTTATGAGTGCGTATATGATTTTTTTTTAAATAATATATATTGCATAGTCATAGATAACAATATATTCTGTATAACTTTGCTCAATGTCAATAAATCATTTATCTTTTCTTATTTACGAGTGGAAAATTTGGGCACCGGATCTTTGAGCTATGTACTACTATGGATAAGGCGTCGGAACAGTGAACGATAAGAGCATGAATGCAAACTGCCTTGTTGGTAAGCGGCCAGTGTATCCGACCTCTCACCGCGAAGTCTAAGCTTCGATTACCGGAACGCGCAAAAGAGGAATGGAATTTTTTATTAGGAATTCTGATTGGCTAAACGGCGTTTTTATAATTCTAAGACAGTTTAATGTATAATTACCAGCACTGTAAATAGCGGCGCTGGCAGCCGTCCACGCCGCCACCTGCCGGGCGGTGGGCACCAGCTTGAGGATGATGACTCCTGACGTGATGGTACCCAGACCCATCACCAGAATACCACCCAGACCTGTAATGTAAAAGGCTTTATTAGACTGGTAGTCCTCTGTTCTTGGAAGTCAGTTTTGGTAGTTTGAAAATTGGTTATAAAAGTATTTTATCATAATTTATGTCATCAATATATTTATGATTTTTTTTTTAAATATGAGATAAATTCCAATATCCCGAAATTTTATTATACAGACTAAAACCTATTATAGAAGTATGTAACTTGTGGTGTGGACCCAGCATTAGTATGGCATGGTATCTAAGGACAATGGAAGTTCTGAGATTTCTGAGTTTGCTTGGTAAATTAACCAGTAGCCGTGTCTCTTGCAAATTCAAATTCAAATTCAATTCATTTATTTTCATAGGCCCCAGGAGGCGCTTGAACACGTCAAAACATTACAAAAAATGATATAAAAGTAAATAATAAATAATACTAAATTATACTAATTACAATGATTTGAATAACCGGGGCTCAGATTAATTTTAATCAAACTGTTTAGAATCGAATTAAAATCAATCTAAGTACCAGCTCCGATGGGTATTGCATTATGAGAAGAGCTGGTGAGAAACTCATGTTCACCATCTTTTAAAATGAAAAATATAACAATATAAAAGTACATAAAAAAAATCACATAAGAAGAGCAATTCATTTCCAAATACTATTATCATTTATGTAGTCTGAAATACTATAGTAAGCTTTTTGACATAGTTTAGTTTTAACATATTTTTTAAATTTACCTATCGATAATTCTATTGCGTCTAAAGGAAGTTTATTGTAAAAGCGTATACATTGACCTGGAAACGAGTTAGAGATTTTATGGAGCCTAGTAGTGGGCACAGCGAGTTTGTTTTTGTTCCTTAGATTTAATTTATGGAGATCACAATTTTTCTTAAATTTCGTTTGGTTTTTGTGAACGTACATTAAATTTTCGTAAATGTATTGAGAATGTAACGTCATAATATGTATCTCTTTAAATTTATTTCTTAGTGTCTCCTTGGGACTCATCATATAGATAGCTCGAATAGCTCGTTTCTGGAGCACAAATATTGAATCTATATCCGCGGCACTACCCCAGAGCAATAAACCATATGACATTATACTGTGAAAATAGCTAAAATAAACTAAACGCGCAGTGTCAACATCGGTCAGTTGACGAATTGTTTTTACGGCGTAAGCTGCTGAGCTGAGTCTACCAGACAACGTTTCTATATGTGGGCCCCATTGTAATTTAAAGTCTAATGTTATACCAAGAAAGACAACCTTATTGACCATTTCCAATTCCTCATTGTCCATCACCACACTAGTTTTGACTTGCTTAACATTTTTTGTAAAAAATCTAATATATTTTGTTTTACTACCATTTAAAAGCAAGTTATTAGCACTAAACCAGTTCACTATCTTTGATAAAGCATTGTTTACATCGTCAATTACTGATTGTTGTCTTTTTACCTTAAAAACTAAAGAAGTGTCATCCGCAAACAATACTATCTCATGATTATCCTTAACAAGATGAGGTAAATCATTAATATACAAGAGAAACAGGAAAGGCCCTAAAATAGAGCCTTGTGGCACCCCCATTGCTACAGCTGATCCATGCGAACGCTTTCCATTGACATCTACTCTCTGAATCCTATCGCTTAGATATGAAGTAAGAAGATCCAGAGCGATGCCTCTTATACCGTAGTGGTGTAACTTCTTGACTAGAGTTTCATGCTGCACACAATCAAAAGCCTTAGATAAGTCACAAAACACCCCATAGGCATCCCGCGACTCCTCCCAAGCCTCAAATATGCATTCCAGTAATTTTACCCCAGCATCACATGTTGACCGTCCGCGAGTGAAGCCGAATTGTTTAGTGTGCAACAGATTGTTTTCATTAAAATATTTAAGTAACTGCGCGAGAATTAATTTTTCAAAAATTTTACTAAACGTAGGTAGCACCGATATTGGTCTGAAGTTTGTGGGGTCTAATGTACTACCTGATTTAAACAAAGGAATGACTTTACTTAATTTCATTAAGTCAGGAAACACACCACAATCAATACATCTATTAAATATCATGATTAAATCAGGTGCAATAATGTCAATCAACGAATTTATAATATGTACAGAAATGCCCCATAGATCAGCCGTTTTCTTAATATTAATTGATTTAAACGCGGCTTTAAAATCAGACAAATTAACATGGTAAAAATCGAAATTATTGTAAAACTCAGGCACATTATCTTTAAGTAACGACTCGGCAACGGAGGAGGAAGAGCCTAAAGCACTAGTTAGAGAGACAGGAAATATCAGACAAATGCGACCCAAATATCAGACAAAGCATTTTTGAAGGCAACCGAAACGCTGTTTTTTTGTTTACTGCCAACAGAATTGAATGATAATAATGATATCGTTCAAATATCGTTAGTTTTATGACATGTTTGCTATATTTAGGTCAAAGGAATGGCTGTAGCTTATCAACCTCATTCTCACATTTAACCCTTTAAAATATAATTTTATACGATCACAGAAGTACTATTTTACGTAACATGTTAGTTTATCTTAATAATATAAGTATATGCAAATAGTTATATAGCACTTAAAGTAATGACTTTCTAAAAAATGCAGAGGACTGGTTTAAAGAAACTAGGAAACACGTAGTAAACGCTAGAAATCAGGAAATATCATGTCAGTTCCTGTTGCTGTCCTTGTGAACTTGTAAATCCTGTAATGTGTATTCCTACTCAACTACACCAAGAAGAAACGACCAATATCTTCTCGAAGACCATAATGACGAACAAAATCGCTGGCAAACGTAAAGTTTGAGGACTAAAAATGACATGTCTCAGAAATATCGGGACTATTCAGACTATCTGGACAATAATACATTTTAGGAGCTTACTGCCAACCTTCTTTTATGGAGAGGCACTTGAAGGCGAACGAATAGTCTATATCAATTCATTTAAAGGTTGCTATGACAACGAAATCTTGTTTAGAACTTCATGTTGTTGAAACTCATAACAATTATTATTTACCACATAATTATACCTTGTGAACTGACGACTCAAAGAAAATCACTGGAGGGGATTAGATGCGAAAGAGGCCTATGTCCAGCAGTGGACTACGCGAGGCTGAACGATGTATGATAACCTTACCGTTTTAAGGATTTCTCTTTATTTGAGAGAGAACATTTTCTAAACGTATTCGTACCCATACCTACCCCTACCAATACTCAAAGAGTGTTCATGTTAGTACCTCACCCGAGACAAGGTTGGCGTCGTGCGTCGGCAGACGGAACTGCTTCTCCAGGTACTTCGGCAGGAAGCTGTACACGCCGCTGATGGGCATCAGGTGCAGTACTGAGCTCGCTGTGCGCCACATCAGGATGTCGTTGGTCAACTGACGCTTTATTGTCGCGAAAAAATCTGGAATCAAACGATGAATCGGTAAGACTTTGGTGTTATTCTATGCGTTCAGATCGAGTATTCTTGATAGACAAGTTAAGTAATGCTTTCTGCAGACGCTACATATTATTCATAACATATCAATCGTATAGTTTGTGTCGGGTCTAAGTACAACCCACGCATTACAAACTTGCGAACTGAAAGGGATGTCTAATGCTGCACCAGTGGTTAGTGCGAGTGCGATGTCCGATAAAAATGTTTGCACGTTTGTAATGCGCGGAGTACAGAATATGTAATTGGATTGAGATGGCGCCAAGCCCAATATAATTGGTAAATGATTATGGCGATGCAGAGGAGTCAGGTACTCAAGTTGGTTCTACTTGGCAGTTAGTAAACTGCTAATACGGCGTTGAAGACAGGTTCCTGGTAGTTAAGGCCCAAGTATGTATGAGCCAATAATGCATCTTAATTCCTTAACAAGCCAAGCTGCACGCGATAGTAATAAATAGCTTTACTACCATTGCAGATACCCTTAAATACTGATTTACATTGTGCTAGTACACAGGATCCAGTACCACGGAATTCCAACACTGAATTAGCATTTAAAACATACTAGATGACCCGCGCGGTTTTACCGGCCTCAATATTATTTTGGCCGGTGTCTGCGAGGCAAAAAATATTCACAACGCCATCTATTAAATTTTTGCGTAAACTCACTTCTAACTGAAAACGCCTAACTTCACCCTCTTGGGAATAAAATTTAAAAAAGCTTCGTTACAGAAATTCATTTATTTCTGTTCAAGTTTAACTATACGAAATTTTGTTTTTTTAACTTCAGAAATGACGGACTTCCATACAACCGTGGCATTGCCAAAAATCCCTTTTTAGTGCGTCCCTACACCATGTAGGGAACCTTCATGCTAAATTTCAGTTTCATTTCCTATCCCTAGTGGTGTAGGCTCTATGTAAATGAATCAGCCAGTCAGTCGGGCGGACAATTATATAAGTATAGATTATGACAAAAGAACGTATACTAAAGCCACGATAAATTTATGTTATTACAAATCACACGAATATAAATTCCATTGATTTGTTTTTTAAGGTGATTTTCGTATAATAAAAACTGTTAAAAATGTCCTAAACAATCTCAATTGCAATAGAAATTAAACTCTATAATTGGGTTTATAATTGTAAATCATGAAAATTATCTCATTTCGTTGTCTGAAGTATAGTCCATTACGATCCAGCGCTAAAATTTCGTGATATATACGAACTACATTTCTTTTGTTTTTGTTCATCCTTCGTACTGGATCAATCAAAAAATTTAAACCACAAATGCCTAGTCTGTTTTATGACAATAAATGAACAGCTACTTCCCTTCTCTAACGTGCCGGAAGTGATGAGTGCTTCTAATCATGGAGAGGCCACATGGCTTCGTATTATTAGACCAAAGTGGAGGGTATTGTGGCAGCAGCAAATTGGGATAAACGAGGCGCACGGCGCACCAAATATAACTAGGGGACGGGTCGAGAATGTGGGACATTACTGTGATATTACCAGCAACAGCTAATAGTAAACCTAAAGATATTGTTGCGTAAATATGGCCCAAGTAAGCTCTATATGATACCTATAAGTATAAAGCCAAAAAAAATAAAATCTGGTTTGGTAAATCAAAGAATAACATATTTTTTCTTTAATATTGAGCTTTACCATGGATCTCTAAAAACCTAAGCCGGCAAATTCACTTACTTTTTGGAATAATTATGCCCTTTTAGCTTACGTATCTACATGTAATTTATTTTCTTTAAACCAGCTACATGGCTTGGTACTAGAGTAAAAACATTGATGCATTAGTCTTTAAATATACTACGACTGGAATTAAAACATAAACAAAATACAGGAGAACAAAATCTTTCTAGTAATACATCACTGTCTAACCTTTGAGTTAGTCACCGAGAACGGCAACTGACGGCCGTCACAATACTATACGAGTATATATCTAATATATTGTGTACAAACAAAGCTAATCCCTCCCAACATACTACACATACTATGTTTACGCTCGCTATAATTATCTACAGCCGCACTTATCTTTTGATAACAAAAATCCACGGGCGCTTTGCAAAGCTGTCCTGATTGGAAACACGCCAATGGATTTTGCGCGGAAAAAGTCGCGTATAAAAAACTGCAAGCGGAACTAATTGGCTTCTAATTTGGACTGATGAGCTAGTGGCACTGATTTGCTTTGGATTTAAGTATTGTTTCAGTTATATTTATAAGGCTAACATAGGATATGTTATTATTAAGTCGTATGCAGTAAGAAGAATCTAGTCAAGTGGGGATTTCGCGATAATTCGGATATAAATTGTGTTTCTAGAGCTACTCCATGGTTTATCTTTTTAACTGCTCTAAATGCCTTAAGATCTGCACTATAAACGCACTCATGAAACCGATGAGAGCGCTGTGACAGTAGGCACTCATTGGGGCAATACAATTTGACAAGACAAAATAAAAGATTTGCAATACAATGAAAATCGTGGCTCAGTACATCGTGATCAATAGACAATTTATAAAGATAATATTACATTAGTAAATCTGCAATGGCTCTACATTAAGCTACTTTTATGCATCTACATAGATTTAGGTTGTTGTAGAAATATAAAACCACTGTGAGTCTACATCTCTGCAAATTTACTCCCCTGCCTTTTACTAGGTTTCTTTCGAATAAAAAAAACAGAAGTACGTAAATTGGGCACATAATAAACAAGTCATAAATTGTAATTCAGTGAAAAGTATAAAGATTCGGTGATTTTGGAGCCGTGACGTACTTAATTTAAGAGACTTAAAATAATAAACTCATTTTCCGAAGAAAGTGAAATCTTGGTAATATTATTCAGAGGAAAGTTGTCGGGCGCATACATTTTGTATTTAACAAAATTAATATATTGTAGGTACTGCTAAGCACGTAGTTATTAATTTAACTGTTATGCCGACTGACGTAACTTTCCCGTTTCCCGGGTTGGGCAAAGTGTTATTTGAGATTTTGCCGTCAGTAAATTCTCGATCATGGAGTTAGAATTCTCCCTCAGGGGTGGCGATTGACTTATCAAATAGGACCTAAACATAACAATAACGTAACTTGAAGTGTGTGTGATATGCACCTAATAAGTCATGTGAATCTTTTAGTTTGAGACAAATAATTTTATTATTTAAATTTATTATTTATTTATTTCATCATAAATACACTACAGTAATAGTAGTAGTAGTAGTACTACTACTAAATCAATGTAATAAATATAGACCAATGTAGTTTAAATTCAACCACTGAAATAACATACCGTCGTAAATATACCTATTGCAAAAACTTATGTAACCTCATGACTAACTATGTAAAGACATACCGACTAACGATAAATCTTTGCTATATTTGGTATACCAGGCACTATCGTGTATTGAGGGCATAACTTTTTCATAGGCACACGGAACCCTAAAAATGGAAACCTGCACTGTGGGCATAACAGTTTATCGAAATTTTCCACCCAAGCCATTTTTTTATCAGCGAGCAGTTTGCACGTCAAAACTTAGACATTCCAGATCGTGATAACAAAATGTACTAAGCCTAATTTATACTACAATACCTAATTTACTTTGTCCTAAAAATATGCTTGAACCATATTTAAGAAGCGACAGTGGCGCAAGGGCTAAAGCATCGGTCTTACGATCGAGAGGTCGTGGGTTCGAATACAGGTCATTACACCACGGACGTGAACTTCCTCCTAACACAAGCGAATTAAGCTTAGCTGGAGGGGGTTAACAAGAATACTAGTAAAAACCAAATAATATGAAATCTTATCTAGATTTACAATAAGGTTGGGTACATACATTAAGATAAATCAAACCAACCCTATCACCATACCGGCTATTTAGAAATAGATTTCTAATTAATCCTATCCGTAGTTAGATACTCGACCACAAGAACAGGCAAAGTCTAGCTCGGCCTATACTATTATAAAGCTTTTTAAAACATACTTGGATATTTCTTACCTTTAAAAAACGGTTCGTTTTTGTCCTTAATTTTTTTGGGCGGAAGCGGCAGAGGTTCTTGTCTGATCTGGCGCGGGAAGCAGAACATCAACATTGCTAGCAGCACAATGAAACCAGCTATGAAAACCATGCCTGTGGAACAAAAATAATTGTATCAGTTAATATATCTAATTGAATTCAAATTAGGAACAGAAGAGAAGAACTCGTGGGAAAGACAAAGCCGCGTGGACCGATTGATCGTTTTAAGCAATGCTGAATGGGTGATCATGTAATGTAATCAACCAGTTTCCCTCCATGCTTCGAAGAACACGTTAAACCATCAAACCAGGTTTTCATTTGGAGATCCATTACAGTCGTTACGGGTAGTCAGAGGCCAGAAAGACTGATAATTAATCCAACAAAGAGTATCGTATCACCCCGTAGACTGGGTTGTGTGCAATTCAAGTTAATTGTAATCTATGAACATTGCCTAAGATATCACGCACGAAATGATGACTACTTAAAAACCTATTAATACCTGTGTTGCTTTAATCTTTTGGAAAAACCGAATCTCCCCTCTACTTAATTGTACGTGGGATGCTCTCATAAGTATTAATCATCTGTGATTATATTATGCTGATAATGATTCAAAAGGTTTGACGCCCACGGACCAAATATATTCCGTTAAAAGTAAAAAGGTCTGAAAAAAATACATGTCTGCTTCAGGGCCATTCAACCATACACCCACACCAGACATATTAGTAATATATAACAGTCTTTATATATACCTATACTCAGTATTATCCTATGTCTATACATAACAAAATGTTATTCAAACATTAGTCAAATAAAGAAGACGCCATTATCTAACGATCTATGTAAACTGGCAAAATTTTCAGATTACGGCAATTCTCTCGCATCTCATCTTTACGAGTAAAAATGTTGAAACAAGTAAAGGTTGTAAATATTAAAGGTCTTCTGACCAAAACTAGATTTTTTGAAATCGCAAGTTTGAGTAGGTTAGAGTGAGTGAATTTGAATCTGCTCATACAAAGATGCCTCAGTTGATTTTACTATATATATCCTGGGTAACTACGCTACGGCTATGTAGAGATAAGACGACGGTTTCTTTGCCGAAGTTCAGAGACTACCAACCGATAAAAAAACTGCATCGTCTGCATCTCTTGCACCCGAAGGTGATCCTTATCATCAACATCTGAAGTCAGCATTATCTTCTAAGCCACTACAGAATTACATTAGGAATGGTCATGACGACTTACCGAGAATGTAAGACAGAGAACATATTTTAGTCAACTATAGTAACTACGGAGATTTTCAATAAAATCTATTGAGCATCCAACCGTTTACGCGCCTTTATTAGCAACAGCAGCGTATAGAAAGCTCTACTTATTGATCATGTTTTATTTGGACAGGGATTGAAGCGTTATGGAACATTCTAATTATAGCAATTATCGAGAAGAGGTGAGAAATGCTCGTTCAATAATCCGCAGACTTCAAGACATTAGAATACGTTGCATGTTTCACGGTTGGTGAGGCGCCACAGAGCGAGACCGATCACAGTAACTTATGTAGCTGTAGATACTTTTGGACAAAGAATATCTACAGATTATCAAGCAGAGCAATGCAGCGGAAGCTTCTGGCTTCTGGGTTTTTAAAAGTTCTTGGATATAATATAATTCCAAAAACTTCTATAAGATATTGATCTTTCCTAAACGAATTCCTAAAATTTTCTGATTGTCAAATCCTAAAGAATGCTGCATTCTAAGGTATGTCGCAGAATAGTTATACCTGTGGGTGCCTTCCTTAGTAGTTTTAAAAGGTAAGTTTTAGCCAATCTGTAAGCAACCAGAACCAAACCTATAAAACAGATCTTATTCCGTTCTAAACCTAGTCTCTAAAGACTTGTCCAAAACTGGTAAATCATTGTAACACCTGTATCAACACATAATGGGCATTTCAACGCTCGCAACTGCCAAACCTGCAATAATAACTCATGAAACCTTGGATACGATCAAAAACAATTCCAATAGATTCAAACAGAAAACATTTGCGCGTTTACAAGGTCGCCCGGTCGACGTTCAGTCAAGGGCGTTCGCTAGACACGGTAGGTATGGACTACCTATGAGTACATGCGCATTGTTTACGATGTTACTTATACAAGTGACCAGAAATGCAGGAGACGCATCGTCTAATGCAATTCGGAGAGATGGGGCGGCGAAGACGAAGGTCAAGAGAACCGGTTTAAAAGTAAAAGTGAGCGCAGCGTCGTCGGTCGCGTGTCCACCCACGAAATCCTCATTACGGCTCGCTCGGCATAATTGTCGGCAACAAGGCGCGCAGCCTTGGCCGTGACCGGGTGTGGATAGACGCTTATTTTAGCTGTGGTGACGCGCCGTGATGTAAGACGCGTTATATAACTAGTAGCGTGCGCCGGCGCAGCGCGGCCGCAGCGTGACGCTAGCCACAAAAAGCGAAAGCTGCTGGAAATTGCAGCGCCTGTCTATGACATTAGTCGCAGCTCGAATTCCATCAAGATGCAGTAATATTACTCGTAAAACAGACGCTCCCCTATTCTGATTTGGATAGATTTTAGTCAATAATTTGCTGTTTTTGACAAACTGTTCCGTTTACGGAAAATGTTATTTCATTATGGCACATGTATCAATAAACAATTGACTTTTTTTTTAGTTTCAAATAAAATATGTTTTCAAAAGAAAATTCAATTTGCTGCAATTTAGAAGTTTTGAATTGTCAAATTGCGCTAAATGGACTTGTCCAAGTATATAAATTTAATTTCATTCTTACCATTTCAATTGCTTTTTTCAACTTTATAAATAAAGTTATAAAGTCATAATAACATGCATACCATATGCATGTTATCAGAAAGAAAACTGTATGGCCCAAAATCTGTGTCCATTAAATTTCTACCTTATATAAAACTGAGAGAGATTACTGGCAAAAATTAATTACGCAAAAATGTGTCCGGCTCACCCTTTCGAAGAAACAATTACAACGCAATCACCATCGGACTCCATAAGGGAAGTAATGAGCGGTGATTACCATCTTGCAATACCATCTGTATGCTCATTATCTTGTATTAAAATGATCTTATTATGTTGAAAATCACCTAACTGACATTTTGAAGTCTAATCTGTTGCGTATCAGTAGTAATTTATACAGTGATTATTCAACTTCTGGAGACATAAAATATCACTTGTTTAAGAATGAATGTTACAGCGCTTTGGTACACAACTCAGACATCTAATATTTTTGAATTAATTAATTCTGGCTACTAGCTGAGGTAAGAGAAAGCCAGGGACACAATCAGGGCGATTCTACTATAAATGACAGTTGGATGATCGCGTTGATGTCTTTTAAAGGGGAAAATGTACTAAAAATTGCGCTACCTAGGTAGCGCTATTTTTCAAATGTCCAATGAGATGTCTGTCATTAACCGTCTTTTGGTTATATTATATTTTTAGGCGGTATGATCAAACTAGGGGGTTCATTAAGCTATTAACTACAGATCAGAATGAGTTAGGAGTAAGAAAGACGGAGAATTTCCGTCCAGCATATCGTTACAATTAGACATGCGATCATATCGGGACAAGATAGTTATCTAAACGTTCGTTAATAAAATATAGCGATTAAAATTCAGTATTCATTCATGACACAACGAGGAAATACTCGGAATCAGTCAATGCGTATTCGCGAATTCACCGCGTTGGCAGTCGAAACACGCTTACAGCAGTTTTCAACACGACGACGAAGTACATCACTTCCTTAAAGGCGTAATTGCGAGATTTTGGACCTTATTTTTTAGGTGTTAAAGGCGTGATGTATGTTTGAGGGTGGTATGTGTTTGTGTGTGTTGTTTACACGCATGCGTTTGGCAGGCGGGTCACGCGCGGGCTTTCTTCGAGTATTTTGCGCGCAAATCTGCAAGTGCTTCAATAACGGTAGATGACTGTTCCGCGTTGGAATGTCTGTTGCTTCGATTTTGTTGGCTAAGGGTCATCGCTTTGAGCTGATCGTAGAGCATGCTCTACCTGTGAATTATCTTAGATCTTCAGAAAAATTACACAAATTAAGGATAAAGGAAGCACAAATTGGCACAAGACCTGGAAAACTCCAGTGTAATTTAGGAGTTATAGTCTTAGTTGACCAATTTAGCAATTATCATGAACCTTACACTTATGAGTAAATCTGCTATGATGATGGTAAATCTGCTTTCAGATTAACTCGCCTATAAGGCAAACATCATGTTTTACCTTATATAGTTAAAGATATTTATTTAATTTTACACATCAGAAACCAGCCATGACGTCACAATTTTCCTAACCGGAATAAACTGTAAACTACCGAGTCGTTGAACTGAAACGATAATTTACATACTAACGAAGTTTTCAATTATACCGAGGCCTCCACAATATGTAAGAAAGGCAAATACTTTGCTACTTGTATCGATTTTCAATAGCATTGTTTACAAAGCTGAACTGTTAAATAGATGTTTGTTTGATGTTTCCAGTATGAGGCAATTTAGGTAGCGTAGTTTTCAGACCTTCTTATTATCCTATTCTATTTGATGCTAAAAAAAGAGTCACATTATTATCTATACATATTATTATATTATAAAGAGGAAATTATTGTTTGTTTGTTCGTACCCAAAGAGTTTCTCTTAATCAAAATGAAAGTTGACGTGAAGAACTATCTTGCACTAGCAAGACCCCAGAAATTACATAGCCTTTTTTATCAATGTACCACCCGGACGAAGCTGCATACAGAAGCTAGTTAAATGCATAGAGATACAATAAGAACTTCAGCAAATGTCGTTTTTGGCATCGAGTCGATAGAAAAGTACGAAATACAATAGAATTTGTTCACTAAAGTACTATTTTATAACCAATACAACTATATAATCACAGTGGAATAAATAAAATTTGGTCCATACAAATACTCTTAGTCTGATTAAAATTGAAAAATCTATTATAGAAAAGTGGTTAAAGAAAATGCCCCAACAACAACTGCTTACTTGAAAGTATTTTAAATAAAATGTATTTACACAGCATTACCAGTATAATTTAATGGCATTTAAGGCTATTTTCATGCTCAATGATTGCGATAAACAAGTAGATATATACTTGCATACTTACACGTTTTTATTCGGCATTTAGCATCGTAAAACCAATAACCGTCATTTTAATGGTCTCTAGTAGAACAGGTTTGGATAGGGTTGTACAGAAAAGGAGGTTGCAATACTACACCACATGTATACCATAGACAAAATGATAAAAGCGTCTGAACTACATTCACTATTTTCAGTATTTTAAAATAAGAAGGTGAATGGGTGAGTATTAAATTGTTATATAAACCTATTTACATAACATCATGACATCACACCTATATAATCAGAAGGATTAAACAGAGGTGTACAACACCCATATTTCACCTGTTATGTTAAGGTCCCATTGGATAGGGTGTGAGCCTATCGCCATCCACCGGGCAAAATTCTAACTCCGTGCTGCTATTGAGTATTTCTTAACGGTAAGTTCACAAATAACACTTTGCCCGACCCGGGAATCGAACCTGTGACCACGCGGTGAGAGGCGCATAAGAAGCAATCGTTATCATCGTCGAGGTAATACTTATTTTTTATATTAATTTATCAATAAAAACTTATATTAACACGCTTATATAAGCTTCACCTGTATGTATGTAGGTATGTATGTATGTAACCAACTCCTTTGGACTCGATTTTGACCCACTTTAAACGGACAGATTTCATTCAAATTTTGCACACCTGTCAAAGATCAATGACAATGCAAAAATTCGAAAAAAAAATAACGCTCTTATAAATAAACCAAACTAAAAAGTAGAAAATAAATAATAGTTAAAAAAATCTAAAAAAGCACGCTTTTAAAGTACTTCTAACTAAAAAGTGAAAAATAATTCCTAATATAAGCTGAAAATGGTAATGAACAAAAAATACTAGTATTATATTGTGAAAAAGCGCGGGGCGCTCTGTGCCATATTTTTCGTCTATCGAGCAACCCACGCTTTTTTTTTTAACTATTATTTATTTTATTAAAATAAATGCTAAAGTTTAGAGTGTTTGTTCTTACGGGAACTATAATGAATATTTCAACATCCAAAGTTGTAATATTCTGGAAAACAGTTATTAATACAAGAGGCAGAGCATCCCGGTGGATAGCATCCCTTTTAAAGGCATATGATGTCCTTAATGACCACCGTACGCCATGTACGCTTGATCATCATAAGATAGTGGACTCATGAGTTAACCCCCAGACGCCTCATACGACAGACATGGCGAATTATGAGGCACTTTACTTTTAAGTGCGGCCACACGGTTATCTTTCAAGAATGAGTACGGAACGGATGGCTACCGATCAACCTATACATTGCCAGTATAAGCTTGTCTAGCATTTCATCAGAAGCCTATACAACGCGAAATCATTTTATTCTGGAAATGTATAGATTCAAGATTAAAATCATTTATTTTCATAGGCCCCAGGGGGCGCTTGAATACGTAAAAACATTACAAACAATAATATAAAAATAAATTTTAAGCAAAACTAAATTATAATAAATAAATAAATATCTCAAAACTTACACAACGCCATCTAGTCCCAAACTAAGCAGAGCTTATACTATGGGTACATAATATATACTTTTCTTTTGTAAATACATACTTATTATAGATAGAAACACCCAGACTAAGACAACCCCCCAAGTTCATGCACACAAAGATTTGGAATGGAACCCGCGACCTCGGCGTCGCAAGCAGGTACACTACCCTCTTCGCCATCCGGTCGTCATAATATACTAATTACAATGATTTGAATAACCAGGGCTTAGATTATTTGCAACCAACCAAATCCAACTGTTTAGAATCAGATTAAAATCAATTTAAGTACCAGCTCCGATGGGTATTGCATTATGAGAGGAGCTGGTGAGAAACTCATGTGTACCATCTTTTCAAATGAAAAATAATACGATTAGTATTATAGATTGATCAGTAGTCGGGTGTACGTATCTAATTGTTTAATTGTTAAGTTAAGGTTAAACTTCAAGATAATCACACTTTCGACTAACAACTCATCATTAAGAAATAAAAAAAAGGCAATACTCGGGCCGTATATCTTATTTAAAAACCGGCCAAGTGCGTGTCGGGCCACGCGCAGTAGGGTTCCGTAGCTAGTCGTAACAAAATATTTCGACTTAAAAGGGATTTACTATCTGCATTAAACAAGTAACATCAATACAATAAAATAAATAAAATAATTTATATTTTTCACTCAACCTGTTCTAGTAGTTCGTCTTGAGATAAAAATCGTGATCTTATGTATGACCTAGATATGTAATGATTATTTTTAATTTATTTTATTTATGTTATCCTCGAAATTATTTATTTTATTATTTATTTTATCCTCGAAAGACATATAGGGACCAGATAAATGGCGTCCTCCAGAAAGGAAATGTTTGTAGTACACGAAACCAGCTAGCACGTATGACGAGATGTATGAATGTTGAGGAAGCGAAAGAAGTATGTAAGGAGCGAAGCACATGGCGTTCCATCGTCTCTGCCTACCCCCGTGGGATAAAGGCGTGATTTTATATATGTATTATGTATGTTTATTTATGTTTCAAGAATTTTGAACGAAATATTCTGAGTAACTGCATCTGACATTTCGGACCCCTATTCCTCTTGAACTAATGAAGTGAACTTATCCGCTATAGTTTTCCTTTAAAGTTCATTACATGTACTACCGACACATTTTTTTTTAGATTTTGGGATCCAGTAGTTTAGCTTTTAGAGGGGGGGGGACGCTCTACTCGAACAAAAATTTGCTCTTTAAAGTTAATTATCTCGCAAACGGATCTCTAAATCAAAAAAACTGTCCTAGCAACCCCTGAACGTTTTTAAAAGTCCTATCTAACAATACCCCACACTATGGGGTAGACGACAAAAAAAAAACATCCCTACTTTACATGTAGGGGAGCTACCCAAAAAAAAAATATTTTTCCAAATTTTATTCTACGACTTTCTTTGTATAGTTAACATACATGTTTATGCAAAATTTCAGTTTTCTAGCACCAACGGTTTCGTCGCTATGCCTCGGACAGACGGACGGACAGACGGACATGGCGAAACTATAAGGGTTCCTTGTAGGTACTACGGAACCCTAAAAAACCATATAAGTCTGACTCCGAATAATTAATTAAATTGTATATGTTGTAATTGTGTTAGGTATTGGTTGTTTATTCATAGTTTAAAACCAAAAAGTCCGTAGCGTCTTATCTCATATTTGAGGCAAACTATTTCGTAGCAAGTGCTACGAAGTTAAAAGGTCATCGCACGCATAATCACCCGGCACTGCCCTGGCTGATAGTTAATTAAATAAATAACTAAATGTCATTCATATTTGCGTAAATAGTACTCTGCAAAAATTTACAGGTGCTTCTACATACAAAAGTAGGTAAAACAGCCTGCAAATTTGTGTTCCAAATTCGTCGGTACTGTCGAACTTAAAAGTGTGAAGTCATAATAATATATTATGCAATTTTATACGATAAATCTTTTCTCTTAAGGATTTAAGTTTGTTTTATAATAACTTTATAAAACTCTAAGAAATCACGTCATATGTCACGAATTTATGTCAAACACTTCATGGCACGCCTATAAAATGTTGCAATACATAATATATCAGAAGATTAGTGTATATTATGAAATTTTATTGAGGAGTTGAATTTAAATAACAAAGACTTAATGAACCGGATCTGGCCTGCCGTTCATCAAACCGTCCGGAACACAGTGAGGCAAATACAATACTCTCTAGAAATAAAACTCGAGTTATTATAATTAAATAACATTGACTTCTTGGGACTAAAATGACCATTAGAGACTAACTCATCTATGTTTCTTTGCCATCAAACTAGAACACAGAAGTTCTAGTACATATAGACACATGAGTTGCTTACTTTCAAAGTTCTGATTTAACACATATGTAAAAATATCATAATTCTGTGAGACCTTGCCTAATAACATTGAGATTGGCTTAAGTATAACAATTCAGCTAAATATCAGTACATAAATATTTTACGTAGAGTGACTCCCCTCAGACCTTCAAAAGTCAAATGGGGTTCATCTGTAAATATTATCTAAAATAACTTCTGAAACTTACCTAACCACCAGGCTCCAACCCATCGAGGATCGCTGGAGTCGAATCCAGGATCCACCATGGGGTTGACGTACACCCTGGTGCATAGCGCTCCGAGGAGGAACCCTAGCGCCGGACCGATCACCCTGATGCCGATGGTAATAGCTGTAAACAAACATATAAGATGAGTATGTATAATAAGTTATTTATCACCTAAAACTATGAAGCCATTTAACTGTTTATTATCTGGCCGATAATCGCTGAACTGTCTTGAGATTGTTTGCACAAAAAAGGCCTTAGGATTTTACATTCTGGTATAATTTCCATTTTCCATGCAAAACTTGGTAACCAAAATGTGATGGAATTTCTACCTGTACTAAAATCAACTTTATACTAAGTCATAAAATATATGCGTTTCGGTAGACTCGTTCCCAGTTACAAATAAGTTGCGGGTAACTCGACAACGTATTACACACATTTTAAGTATGGAATGCCACAGTTAAAATATTTTTCGATTATATCCGAAGGCAACTATAAAATGCATGTCCAGAAATAGCACTCAGTTAGAAAAAACTAAAGAATGTACTAGTGAATAAGAAACCATGCAATTAAGCGCACATGACGTCTGCTCTCGCGATGTATTAAATAATATTACGCTACAAGACTATTACGGCACCCGCACACGAAACGAATACATTTTGTACTGCACGCACCACTGTGCACTGAAATCATTCAGTCGCACGAAGCTGTGCATCACACGATGCACCATAAAATAGCAACTCTGAATTAATTCAAGGAAATATTATTATCGGTCACTTAATGACGTAGTAAATATTAATGTGCATAATCGATGGGGCGGAGATGGCCATTATGCAAATTGAGACGGACTCTGGTACACAGTGGGCCGCTCGTTTATCTCAATAGGGCTAGGGCTCTGAGGCTAATTGAGGGTCGTCGAACTCGCAACAACAAATTATCGTATGAGGAATTGCCGCTGTCAACGATCGCTGCTGCACATGAGCTACTTGATCTTAGAACGCGAGGAAAAACACTCGCGAGCTTCGCTGATTGCTTTGAATTATTGCTCCGAGGAACACATTAGCAGAAATTATTTACTATGTTTTATTACAGCAAAACATTTGACTGGGATGTTTAACGATTACGGTCTGCGAAATTACGTATTGAGCTATGGTCGCCCGCAGGTATATGACGAATCATTCGATGGGACGGCGGCTGCGTAAGTACTGTCCCCGATTGCGAAATTAAATTAAAACCTGTTATAATAAAATAACAAAGGTCCGCCCAGGGTGAGTGACCGAAAAACAATCAAGTACTTAGGTCCCGAATGTAATCTTTCCCAGAAACCAACCGCATCAGTTGCCAAAAAACGGGCGGGCGTGCGTTCAGCTCGCGTGCTTCACGTTCGATACAAAGTAAATTTAAGTTCCTATTATCATCATGCGCTTTTGTAATAAATAATGGCCTCGTCAGGATCGTTTTTCAAAACGGCCGGTGCCCGCGCCTCGGTACAAGTTTTTATACGTCCCGGTACACCGTACCTCCTCCTTACCGGTTCCGATGCATCATTAACATCGTTCATGTGCTGCTCTCGCGAATTAACGCTTAGTGATTGTCAAAAAAATGACGAATTGCATCATTAAAATGTACCGAGTTCACAACTGAGGTCCATTTAGCATGTTTTTTCATTGACATTCTTTGTTGTTAAAATCGGGACACGAGATCATACAATAGAATGATTAGTATATAACATTACAGAAACACTAGCAACAAATGCTAACAATGAAGAGACTAATATAAATACAGTGATATGAAAGGCAAGCCGGGAGAGATAACCTTGTCATGCCCGCTTCAGTAAATAAGGTCATCTCGCAGCCACTATCACTACTGATACGGCAATGTAGAAAAAAATACTCAAACATTGGGGTGTAAGAGATAAAGTGAAATTATGTGCAAGAGAAACGCTCGTTTAAATAAGATGTGCTTACTTGTATATCTGGTAATCATCCAATTAAAAGACATGACATTATAGGTACTATAAATAAGGACGAAAAATTCAGTACCGGTCTTGGCAGGTCCAAAATTTTAATCGACATGAAATGTGCATCCACTTTTGGTCTTTACGATCTCAATTTGCGGTTTCTTGAATACCACAAAAAAACATTATATTTAAAAGGAATGTAGGAAAATGAATGTGCAAATCGTTGCTAAAAATTAGTCATAGCTGATTCGCGAAATTCAAGGTTATCGATACCATGGAATCAATACTGGCAAAATATCATTCGCGATCGCGAGTCACGATGTTTTTAATAGTCAAGGATTAGGAACAGCAATCCCAATCGGTACGGAGTTCGTTGCTCTCGGAGCTGCAATATTCATTTTTAGTAGTGTGACTAATTCTGATGTAAAAACAAACCAACACTTAAACTAACACGTGAATCGCTTCCAGGAAACCACCTGCCTAAACAGACATACCAGAAATAAGTTTGAGGTTAATTATGTCAAGCAAACATAACGAATAACTATAACATCAAAATTGACGTCACGTTAAATATAAAATCGAATGTAAAGATAATGGAGTTTGATATAATCGTATCTAATCTAACGTACGTAATCTAATCTCGCAATGTTGCAAGAACCTGACCTATGACAACGCGCAAGTACGGCAACAAATGATTAGGTGCAGTGCAATTTGATAGCGTACGCGCAAAAAAGTTGCATAAGGTGTACTGCAATATCGTCGGTAATGTAATAACGAGGTAATTTGCTCAACGGTACAAGGCTTAATTAATCGCAATCAGATTGCAAGCCGATAGTAAGATGTAAAAATATTCCAAAAATCGTTGTCCTGTTTTCGGCTGAAGTACTCGACGGATTGAATGTTAATGATGCGCATATGTCAGTAAGTATTTAATTTTATTATACGAGCTGTAACTACATACACTAATGGGATGGTTTTAATGCTGAAGATACTTGGATGATTGACTAATATCACTTATTAAGATGGTCGTGACAGGCTGATTTGTCTACGCTGAGTTGTACAGACCGTTCAAGCAAATTACATACACGATGGTAAGTGGATTTTGTGGAGCACCAAATAACCAAGAGAAAAGAAGACATCTTCGAGTACAATCCTTCAAAGGTAAAAGCAACTAATAACGAGAATTAGATAAAATCAATGAGACATGTGCAAATAAATCTGGTATCTAAGTGCATAGTCTAGAAATTATCCATAAAAGTACTGCAATAATATTTTAAAAGGTAAACAAAATTGTGGCAAATAATAAGTATGTTGTGATTTATATTTTTTTTTAGCTTAACTAATTAAAATCGTATTGTAATTAAAATCACTACAGCCATTTCAATACTTCCATAAAAAGCTCAATATATACGCCAAATATACGGGTACGCTATATATACGCTTCATTGCATATAAAGAAAACAAGGTATTTAAAAGATGACCCACATAAGCACCGATATAAAGATTTTCGGAAATGTATGAATCACGCCAACTTTGGCAAAAACCGCAACTTTAGATGAGGAAAATGTGCAAATTAATCAAGCTCAGAAAAACATTAGCATTAGAAATCAAGCTATTACATAACTTGCTATAGCAGACGAAATAGGTATCTTGAACGTTAGAGTCAACAATTATATCTTCGTATCAATTGCGTTCTAATTATTAATTGATGTCGCAAAACATGTTTTCTTGACATTTGTCTTGCTCACGAGAATTCTATAACGTCGTATATTTTCGTCTTAAGAGAAGAAGTCTTAAGAGAAACGTGGCCTACTTATGAAAGATTGAGGAAACGCGTGATGCGTTCCCGACGGGTGTGTTTAAATACAAAACAGGTGAAATACAGAAAATCCATTCAGTATTTACTACACTACATTCAGTAGTCCATTACAACGCTTGACTGTCCCTTAAATTACACTATTGGTCCTGATACAGAGATGGACACAATGTTAGAGATCCTAGAAGACTTTGCACATGGATATATCAATGTGTAGATAGGCACTATCATAATTCAGGGCATGCCAAATATCCCGAGTGATCCTTCTGCTATTGTCCATTGTGGGTTAAGGGATAAAATTAGGGCACCACCGCATTCGTGGACACGGCGTCACGCATGACATCTTCAACGAGCTGAAATTGTCGCCGCGACGTCCCGGCACACTGACACACTTGCGCTAACCATCTACTGAAATAGCAATTGCATCCAACGTTTTACTGCACGGGACTTCACTCCACTACTTCTGCATTGAACTGAACTCAATAACTTTTAATTTAGAACGGAAGGCAATAGTTGAAGATTTTATACCGCATAAAATCTTCAACTATTGCCTTCCGTTGGTCAAAGTATACATACATAATGTCTGCAAAGTGCTACAACCCAATCTAGGAAAACTGAAGAAAACCGGCTCACAGGAACGCTGTTTCATGTAAGCCGCGTTTGCTTATTGTGTTAAGCTAAACTGCATCTGCACAGGAATCCAATAGTTTGTAAGTTTATGACTAGACGCTATTAAGTGGATGACCAAAATACATTGTTAAAATTTAAATATTATGATCGGTAGATTACGACAAGGAAATTCTAAGCATACTCAATAACATTTACCAACACAATGTAAGAATGAGGTCCAGGATGTAAATAAGGCAAGTCTAGTTGGTACATAACAAAAACTAGGCAACAACAGGTCACAAGGAAAACAGGTGCAAAATGCTCTCGAAAACAATAACTTGTAGCTGATACAAACCCAGTTCCGTTTGTACATTTTAGATAACACTAATTGTAATGCACCATAGTGAACTAGTTCTAAATTATTAGCAAAATGGCCAATAGGTTTTTATGAGCGAACCAGTATCAAAGGAGGTTGAAATCTGTCTATTTTTATACAATGACCTTGCTTCATTCGGACATACGTAATTAGCATGATTATACATTTTTATAAGTTTCGATTTGCTCACTTGTATCCGTGATTCCATATCTTTAAATTACATTTATTTTAATAAATTACAATTATTTTAAATTGATAAGCCATAGACTGTAGAGATCAGGATGATCAGCGAAGATTGTAAATAATGATTGAATACAGAAAGCACCGAAAATTTGTGGAGTATTGTGTACTAGTTAAATGACACAATTGGTATAATAGAAATTATTAAAATTTTCCTACCATAAATCGATCCCTTATTAGCAACAGAAGCTATAGTAACAAGGTTCCCGCATAACATACCATAAGGTCACTATCACACTAGATAATTGACCTACATAATCCACACCACAGCGTTCAATCAATGAATATCCGTGCGTATTGGTCGAGCCTTATTTAGGTCAGCTTGTACAATTGAATTTAATTGTTCAATAAATTAGAGTAATGTAGCGTGTTATTAAATTAATGTTTCCTTTATTACACGCATTTGTATCTTGGGATTTTATTGAGATTAATTTGGACGATGATAATAATAGAATATTGGCACGAAGATTCATCCCTGTGGCATCCTGGTGATCAATTTCTCTAGAAACCTACATACAACATAATTTGAACAGTTTGTTTACCTAGGCCTTTACAGACCACCTCTTTGCCATATTTCGTCCTCATTTATTTAAATGTTTCTTTGTAAAATGTAAAACAATAACTGCAACAATATCGAAGGCACACATATAAATGGCAAGATGTATTAGTGACGAGTAAATAAATAGCAGTTATTCATTGGTTCAAATGCGTATTAAGTTTACAATTATTAATTTAACGTGCCGTGTTATTTAATGTTTCCTTCGCATACATTAAGTTTGGAATTTGTATAAATTGTAATGTATTAATTTGTATGAGGCCGCGTAAGTAATACTAAGTAATAAGCAGGAATAAGTCTCTCCGCTAGGTTTCCGGCTAAACGATTTATATTCTTAGCCGAGACTACATACCGACTATTATGTACGTTTATATTGCTCGTTAACACAATGTTACGTAGACTAAAAA
Source organism: Hypena proboscidalis (assembly GCA_905147285.1). NCBI lineage: Eukaryota > Metazoa > Arthropoda > Insecta > Lepidoptera > Erebidae > Hypena > Hypena proboscidalis. The sequence goes on from LR990127.1 coordinate 3,222,645, forward strand.
GGTGTCTAATACTGCCAGTAATGTATGTGATATACTAAACTGTATAATCTTTAAAATATATGATGTGATAAAGGCGTTACCATTTTGGATTTCTCTTTAGGGTAGGTTTCAAGGCACCACCTCACGGACGCTCTTGGTTTCTTGTGGCGACATTACAGCTGCCTCAGAAGCAGGTCTACGGCCAGAAGCAAGATTACGAATATATATCATCATTTATTTTTTGCGACGTTTTTGCGTAACTTCATAATTAAGTAACTGGATGTCAAATAAACGAGCATAATTTATAACAGTAGATATAGAGTCAACAACTCCTTAATATTTACTGATCTGTTGGTTGATTACTGCGATTTGTTTGCCTCATAATGAAGATGACTTATTACTGATGTATTTCATACTGACAGGTCCACAAGAACCATACCTACGTATTTAGTTTATATGACATCGATAGTTTGTTTCATTTAAAGTTGATACCACGTAAACTACCGATTACGAAGCAAATTAAGAAATAACATTAGCCTTTGTGTACTACTAGCCCATCCCTCATTTTCACTGTTTAGGCTATTTATGCTACAATAATTATCTGAATCTGATCAGTTTTTCATAGATTAGTCCAATTAAAAATACAATAAAACCAGTTTCGGGTTCGATTTCGGGGTGGGGCAAAGTGTTGTTCAAGTAACTTTGGATCAGGCAACTCACAATAGCAGCACGGAGTTGGAATTGTGCCCGACGCATGGCGATTGGCTCCTATCCCATAAGACCTAAACATAACTGGTGATGTGTTGGATTTGTACACCTCTTCCACACCATTCTGAGTAATATAGGCGTGAGTTTATGTTATGCTATGTCAAATTCAATTTCGTTGTCGTCGCGTGAATCCACCTAGTTCAACTGCTACATTAACCGGTAAGCTTTACAAGAATACAGTACAAAGTAGCTTCTGTATCAGCTCTACCATACACGTACAATTATCTTATCATTACACTGACCCACAATTACAATTATAGATTTCACTGTTGCAACAGGGAATACCTATATAAAACGATAAACGAATTAGTTGCGTAAATAATTTGTTCAACTGAACTGCCTCGATGGTCTAGTGGTTAGCGAATACACCTCTCACCGCTAGATATCGGGTTCGATTCCCGGGTCGGGCAAACTGTTATTTTTGAAATAATAGCAGCACGGAGCAGAATTGTGCCAAGTGAATGGCGATAGGCTCACCCGCTATCCTATACGTAACAGGTGAAATGCGGGTGTTGTACACCTCTGCCACACACTTCTGGGTAAGAAAGGCGTGATGTTATGTTATAATTTGTTAAAATGCAATATCTTGCAGCTTGCAGGTAACTAATTTTTTAGCACTTTCACATCACTACATAGTATAAAACAAAGTCGCCTTTTCTGTCCCTATGTGCGCTCCTTGCGCTATGTGATCTTTAAAACTACGCAACGGATTTTGATGCGGTTTTTTCCAATAGATAGAGTGATTCAAGAGGAAGGTTTTTATGTATAATACATGCATAGAAAGGGGTAATTGTTTTACTCCAAATATAACGCGTGCGGGCCACGGGCAATAATGAATAAATCAAACTACTGGATCGATTTTAATCATTTTTTCAGTGAGTGACATAGGCTATATATTATATACCCGTGCGAATCCGGAGCGGGCCGCTGTGTTTTTATATACAACGTTCACAGTTTTTCTGTAGTGTATTTAGTATCAGCATTGTACCCGTGCGAAGCCGGGGCGGGTCGCTAGTTTAGACTATAATATTAGTTGAAACACCTTCGGGAATTAACTTTACTATACCATGTGGAACACAGTTGAGAAAATGCTACTAATAATAATTAATCATTATAATGGAGAGTTAAGCCGCTGATATTGAATTCAAGTTGATTACAAATCTTATCTTAAGACAGTATGTTGGACAAAAAAAACTGCCACAATCATTAATAAAATTATAAGGTACCTAAGTAACAAAAGGAAGACGTCTCCAAAACAATATTTCATGGAATTGGCAGGCATTATTTTAATGAAGGAATTTATACCTCGTTTTATACTTGCAAACGCAGGCTTTATGAGGCAAAGCCACAAAAGAAGTAAAAAGGCATTGCCGAAATACCGACCCAGCTGAATTAAATATAATGAAACAAACGACGATCAAGATACGCTGCATCGCATGACACACTGAACCTAAAACCCTCAACGCAATTGAAAAGGATACAGTGAATGAGTGTAACGATAATTATTGGCCCACAAAACAAACGTTTGTATTCAACGTTTATCTAATCATTGGCAAGTTCATTTACCGCGCGATGAGTACCGTAAATCTATATTATCTGACATCACCTATCATAAACGTGTAAGCTCCAATTCAAGACCTAAATAACCCTGTTTATCAGTATTGGTTTAGTAGGTAAAGGACACTGTTCTACTCTTCTTATAAAACTACTAAGGTCAGTGAGGGTGAAAGAACAGATATGAAAACAGACCAGTCTGTTATTGTACAGAACAATAAGAAGCAGGTCTGCGTCAGTTCCAATCACGAACATAGTAGTCAATAGTCAACGATCGAAATCGTTACAAGGACGGCATAAAGCAAGGGCCTACTATCAGCGGAAGTGTCAAAAAGACCCCAAAAGTTATCGTCCTATCTCTCTTCTATGCCACACGTTCAAGTTGTTTGAACGTCTCTTATTAAACCGCCTAACACCTTTGGTTGAACCTCACCTCATAACTGAACAGGCCGGATTTAGACCTGGAAAATCCTGCACAAGTCAAGTGTTAAAGCTTACCCAGTTTATTGAGGATGGCTTTGAGCGGAACAATATAACCGGTGTTGCATTTGTGGATCTTTCTGCAGCCTACGACACGGTCAATAAAAGATTGCTCCTACGAAAGGTTTTAGAAATAACTCAGGACCGAGGCTTTGGAAACTTATTATACGAAATGCTCAGCAACCGGCGTTTTCAAGTACACCTCAATGATGAAAAAAGCAGATGGCGGTATTTAAAAAACGGTCTACCCCAAGGAAGTGTTCTGGCACCTACACTTTTTAACATCTACACGAACGACCAACCATGCCCTCCAAATACAGTTCGATTTATCTACGCTGATGACCTGGCTCTTACGACCCAGACAAAGAGCTTTGAAAAGGCCGAAGCCAACTTGTCGACAGGTCTGGAAGCTCTGGGTAAATACTACGACCAAAATGCCTTAAGGCCGAACCCGTCGAAAACCCAATCATGTGTCTTCCACCTCAAGAACCACCGTGCCACCCGAACACTTCACATAACTTGGAAGGGAGTGAATGTGGAACATTGTCCTTACCCACGCTACCTGGGCGTGACACTTGACAGATCACTCACGTTCCGAAATCATTGCCAAAAGACCAAGCAAAAAATCTGTGCACGGAATAGCTTACTACGGCGACTCACAAGCACGACCTGGGGTGCTTCTCCACAAGTTCTTAGGACGACGAGTCTTGCGCTTTCTTTTTCTGCAGGGGAGTTTGCATGCCCTGTGTGGCATCGTTCTACACACGCCAAGCAAGTAGACGTGGCGCTAAACGATGCTTGTAGAACCATTACCGGCTGCCTAAAACCGACCCCTCTTAACATGGTCTACCCACTAGCAGGAATATCACCACCTTCTGTTCGCCGCGAAATTTCATGCCAGACAGAAAAATGGAAACAGGAGAATGATATACATCACCCACTCCACAGTCATGTCATACCACCAGTTCGCCTTAAAAGCCGCAAGAGCTTCCTTAGGAAGACAAAATCAGCGGACCAAAGTCCAGCCAATCTACGATGCGAAATGTGGAAGGCTAACTATCCTGTTCCTCCCTACTTTCTTAAACCGGCCGAACATCTGCCACCTGGTAATGAGCTGCAGTGGCCGACCTGGAAGTCCCTTAACAGACTTCGGACTCAGGTCGGCCGTTGCAAAGATAACCTGGCCAAGTGGGGATTTTTAAACTCATCCGATTCTAGTTGCGAATGTGGATCCCCTAGCCAGAGTATGGCCCATCTGATGTCCTGCCCTTTTCTACCCGCCACTTGCACCCGCGATGATCTAATGCAGGCAAACAAAAAAGGGGTTGAAGTCGCCACCTACTGGTCTAAAACAGTATAATTGAACAAGCCATTGACACGAAAAGAAGAAGAAGACTATCAGCGGAACAAGAATAGCAGAAAAATGGTATAGAAAAATTTATCAAAAATTTAAGTTGGCCTTTCTACAACTGACTAGTTCTAAAGCTGACCAAAATCATCTAAAATTTAATAAAAATGCCTATTTTTACGGCAGTTTGGAGGAATCAAGCTATTTTATTGGTTGTCAAAAATGTTTTGTCAGATTTTTGGTTGTTTTTGATCGCGGGTTTATGGCAGGCATACAGACAATGAGTAGATAACGACCACTTATAACCCTTTAGGACAATTCACAGTATCTTTTGCGATCGCTAAACGATATATTTTTGCTACAGGGATTCCAAACCAAACCCACTCCTTATTTACCGTCCTTATAGACAGACTTATTTATATGCATAATGTGAGACAAAACTCATAGCTAAAGTATGTTTAAAATTGACACTGAACTTACTTAATTAAAGCACATGACTGTCGTAAAGTAAAAAAGAAAAGTCATATAAAATCATAAAGAAAATACCGAATTATTAGTTTTATTATTAAAAATAACGTAACCTAGATATTTGACCAGTCGAAAGCGAATACTCATAAGTCTATTCATCTATCATAAATAAAAAGGAGGATTTTAATTTCACCAAAAGAAATATTGAACGATTAAACAACTTAGTTTTTGTGCTTGTTAAACCAACGATATAAGCCGTTTCGTTCGTTTGACTATAGATTTTCGAGCTTCGTGTTTTGGATGTTTAGTAAAAGTATTTAATTCAATCCCACATACCGATACAATAAATTAATTGTCAGAGGCTGCTTCGTACAAAATTGCAATAAATGTAAGTGCAAGCTGCACTCAAGTCGATAGTTAATTACGCAACGTATCGGAGGGCGAGGGCAGAGCGGCGGTGGGCGGCCGGTGGGTGGCGGCATGATTTATACACTTTTATATGATATTTTATAACTAGCGAAACGCTCACCATCGAACCAACTTCCTTATTATATATATATATATATATACTAGCCCTGTATCTAATACATGTCCCACTGCTGGGCTCGGACCTCTTCTCAGGATGAGAAGGGTTAGGCCATAGTCCACCACGCTGGCCAAGTGCGGATTGGCAGACTTCACACACCCTTGAGCACTTTTTAGGCATGTAGGTTTCCACACGACGTTTTCCTTCACCGTTAGCAAGCGACAATTTATATGATAAATACACACATATCTGCGAAAAGACGAATCTAAACGATTTATTGGCAGAGGTGTGTGCCGTGGGTTTGAACCCGAGGCCTTTGACTTCGCAGTCCTACGGTCTCCCACACGGCTATCGCTGCTTCTCCAACTTCCTTATTCGAGACAAAATATTTAACGAAACGGTCATCAATCCACTTCTTCCTGGGAACACGCCCCACTGATTCGGCGGCGCGTCTGCTTATTTCATACAATTAACCGATATAAACATTGAATATGGCTATAACAATAAATATTCACTCACCCATGTAGAGTGGAGATTGCTTGCTGCCGACATTGTCGTCCACGTAAGGAATGCCGAGCGTGGCGATGCCCGTCTGTCCCACGCCCACCACCAGTAGACAGATGAACAGCCAGGGGATCACGAGCGCTGTGATGTTGGAGCGGGTGTCACGGCTCTTGACGTGCGCGTCGTCGCACAGGTACGATGAGTTCTGGAACGTGTGGCAGACGGGCGCCGCGCCCGCCTTGTGCGCGTCCATGTGCACGTCGAGAAGCTGCGTGCCATACAGCATGTTGGGCACCACGCACCCGATCACGCCCACGGCAAGCACGAGCATCATGCACGCGATCCACCGCGGCCGGTGCCCTCTCCCCGCCAAGTACGTAAGGAATAGCGCTGTGCATATTTGTCCTATCTCCGTCGCTGCAAGTAATGTACCCGTCGTCTTTGATTCTACTTTGAACAACTTTTCCACTGTCGTCGTTACACTGACGAAGTATGTGAGGAACATTCCCTGAAGCACCCAGCCCGAGAGGAATACGAGCATAAACACTCGTGTGGAGTGGAACGCGGAGCGCTGGCCGAGCGGTTGCGGCCGCGGGGCTGTGTGTTTGCAATCCAGTGATCCATTGTTGTTTCCTGTGGCCAGCCGTTCCTGTTCTTCTGGTGTGGCTTCGACGCCCTTCATGTCGGCGTCCTCGGCCGCCGGGCCCGGGGGACCCGCCTCCCCACCCGCTGCGGATACGTTTGTGACAACACTCGCCCTGTAACAATAGACAAACCATCATTTACAAACGTCTCGCGACGCACGTACAACTGGTGGAAACTTCTATATTAGTCAACTCACGTCATGGTGTCTATGATAACCGGCACCTAGCTTAGAATAGTACACTACCCCTAAGTAATGTGTATGTGACCGGCGAAGCGAGAACGAAACACACGCAAATCTTCAATACCGGTGACGCTTCCGGCTAACGGGACCGAAACGTAGAAAATGAGCGACGATCGCAAATAAGGAGCGTGTGCGACACTTGTGTGACGATGGTTACTCGTACGCATTCGATTTTGGGGTTCACGGGGCGCGGGCGCGAGGGATGCTGGAGGCTGCGTGCGCGCACCCAGCGTGGCGGACAGCGACTGCACATGCAATTACTGGCGCAGTGCGCTGCACCCGCTTCGCCCGCCCCTCGGCTTCTCTCCACACGGGGTTTTTATTGGCTGTCTATCCGTTTTTTGTGCGGCACGCATTTACACACGATGAAAGCCGTCTGCGCGCCGCCCTTCACTGAAGATTCCCTCTCGTCTCGACACTACGGAATGTCTTTGTCTCATTGCTCCACACCACGATTTGCATCCATGTGAATTTAAACATAAATTAGGCGTTTAAACTCCCGTCACACCGTCAATTTAAACGTGAACGATTCGAAAAATCAATAAAATCTATACATACAGTTGCGGAGTCAAACGCTAGGTTCGCAATAAAATCAACTGTGGAATATTAATGTGATCGACTCATGCGGTTAACTGGACTTGCGAAACTCACCGATGGGTAGGGCATGGCGGTAATGGACTTCTGACAAAACCGGTATTTTACCGGTATTAATATTTTAAAAACCGGGATTACCGATTTTTCGGTATTTTTTCGGTAATTTACTTCAACTATCATAAATAATAATAATAGAAGTAAAAAATCCTCCATTTAATTTTATTTTTAGACTGAATTAATGAATCAAAATTAAAATAAACAATCCTTTGTGAGAAAACAATCTTTTTAAAATCAACATAATTTTTATTGATAATTTTAGTTCTTACTACTATTAATTCATTATTTTACATCACAATCAAATAATCAGGTACATACTAAATTAAACATTTACAACTCTAAAGTTAAACAAACATCAACAAAGCTAAATAATCATGTATAAACTAAAATGGCATTTAAAATCTTTAAACTCAAAATATATTATTCTGACATATTATTAAAGTTTGATTATTTAGGTAAATAATCAACAATTATACAATCTTCTGTCATAATTTAAATAAAATATTTAAGATAATAAAGTTCTTCTATAATTTTAATAAAGTTTCTCAAAAACATAAATAGCTTATTTTTAAACAATTTCTAAGTATTAGTTCAATTTAACAGAAGTAGACAACCCAAACAGTCTTCAAGTAAAAGTGTATTATAATAGTATATTATACACATTGTTGTTGCAAAAGTTTTCTGAGAAAACAAATGGCATCTAAAGTGTTATCATTCAATGACGACCTTATTTTATTACATATTTAATTTGCCGCTGAAAACGCTCTTTCCGACTCAACACTAGTTAAAGAAATGCTCATGAGATGGTTATACAGTTCATCCAAATAACGTCCCCTCGCTTTCCGCCATTTTCATATAGTGTGATTTCCATGCGCAAAACGACCACTAATGTATCTTCATTAATAGGATCAGATTCGTTTTCAATCCCTTGGTTTTGGTGTAAAATGTCTCTTGATGTATTTTTCTCTTTCAGAGATTTCGCTATCGCTTTATTCAATTCTAGTTGAATTTATGCTGAACCGGTTCCTTCATCGTCGTCGCTGCTACTAGTTTTACCACTATCTGCTGATTGGTCGATCCGAGTTGGTTGGAAACGCTTTATGAGGCTTTTTAGTTTTGAAAACAGTTCATCGCTTTTCATTTTCCAAGTTAACCCCTCTTCTGAACGGGACATTTCATCTTCAAAAGAAGCTTCAGGATTGTGTAAATATTGCAGCATAGATGTCAAAGGTACGTCTTTGTAACACGCGGTTACGCATTGACTCTGCCAGTAATTGAGTTGCGAGGTTGGTATTTTGTTGATCTAATTTTTTTAAATAAAAAGTTCAGAGCTGCGTGTGCTGTTAAAAGAGTAGCATCGCGTCGACATAAAGCTTCGACAGTCATTTTGACAACAGTAAGGCTTTGTTGTATACTGTCAAGAAGTTGATGTTCTTCCTCCGAAAATGAAATATTAGACTTCACATCAATGAGTGCCTTAAGAGAGAGCGAGAAACCATGAAAAGAAAACGTAGACTGCCGCCTATCAATTTAACAATTATAAAAGAAAATAGATTGTTTGTTATTTAAAAACTAAAGCCGCCTTATGGGTTTTATTCATGAATTTAATTATTTTATTTATAATACCGAAAAACCGGTATTTTTAATTTCAATGCCGGTTTCTAGAATTGCCTTAAATAGTCCGGTATTACCGGTTTTTCGGTAATACCGAATACCGGTATCCATGCCCTACCGATGGGGGCCGATGACCACGGGCGACACCGCCTTCGAGCCTTCGACGCACTCTTGCACTACGCAGACTTGTTCCACCGGGAAAACTATTTAACGGATTCCACTAATTGGCAAGATAAGCATTTGACACGGTAATTGACTGGATATATTTAGGAGTAAGGCAAACGTCCGGTTTTTTTCACGTCTGACGATAAACTAAGTGCACTTTAAACTACATTTCGAGATAAGCCCACAAACTTGTGCAATGGTGGAGCTATCGACCAAATGCTATCGCTTTATTGATAACGGGACGCAGCAAATAGACTACTAGTGAAGCGGGTTACTGTCCAAACAATATTACATAGTATAACCTATTTGTCTGGAATGTCACGACAGGTTGTCTTTTACAATAAAACATTTTAAACATATCTCGTTTCTGAGAAGAATCATCCGTCTTTGATATGCAGCCAAATTTAAAATTTATCTTCACTCGCTCACGTTGACCACACCTTGTGATATAATATAATGGCGACAGATGAAAATCAGCATGACGAGTTGTAAAGTGAAGGAGACAGGTCATAATATATCGAAAGTAAAAAATACATGAAATACAAGAATGCTTACAACGTATTGATGAAATGAAGGCAAGAAGTCGTGGGTAATCGATCTCAGAGTAAAGTGATTCGAGTATGTCCTAGGCAGCGTTGCGAGACGCCACGATCTAATTGGCGGCAATATTGTATGAAAGTCAACCCCGCAACCGCGACGTGCCCGCATCGCACCCGCACACGACAATCACATCCACGACGACGACGATTAATTTAATCTCCCATCGCGATTGAGTGCCAATGAATCATAATATAATGCGAGCGCCGGACAATCTATTGGCATAAATTGAATAAACTATCGTATCAACGCAACATCTCTAAACGTTGATATTTAAATTAAAGACTCGTGTGGAAATCAGATAAAGTAAACGCCATTGGGAGACAAAAAGTTGCTCAACACCGTGTTCTCACTTACGATTCACTTACAAATGCAAATGAACCGAGATGGAGAACAGACTCCCGTCAACCCGCATCAAAATTCATCTTCGGGTCTCCGGACGACACAAAAAGATACGGTTCTGCGTTTTTCGGGAAAAACAAAGTCACGGTCTCATACATACATTTTGAAATTCATATAAATCGAGATTGATATAAAATCAAAAAGTTAAATACGATGTACCTACCTAAAAAAAGGACATGTCATAAATCTTTCATGAACATGATGAATAAGAAATAAAGATGTAGAGTGAATTTTCTGAGAAACATGTTTGTTTTCGGCGGGACAGACGTCACGTTAAGTATTTGAGCGACGATTTATGAATCCATGATGGGTTGTCTCGGTGCATAAGTCATAGTGCAGGGAATACTGCGTACTACCTACAGGCAGCGCATCGAACACGTCTATGATCATTCCATAAGTGAGAGGACAACGTGCGCGGTCAAGGTAAGTGAGCAGATACCTGTTGTCGATGACACTGTGCACTCAACATTAATCTCCACTTTAAACTCAGTTTAATAACGTAAGGTACAATTTACAATGACAGTAGCCGCGACGAATGAGAAATACGGTGTGAAACACCAGAGAAACTGCATTATAAATCTGAGCAAGGACCTAGACCTAGTCTCGATAAATGAATGTGCCATGTAATGGCCTATGGACGAACTGAATGTAGCACATAATATAGACGTCGATACTAGATCAAGTCAGGTGTCAGTAGGTGAGTTAGTGTTTTAGAGAGCCGGTCGTGTGCCGGACAAACACTTGCCTTACGCATACAAATATTGATCGTTTTACATGGAAAGCAGATGCACCGGCAACTAGTCCCGACAGGTTATTGTTAGCGGAGCCTTAGGTAATATAAAATATAGCACTTTATTAATTACTCGCCCTTGCCCACTGCTCTGGATGACTTAATTAGCGCACCAAGTCTCAACCTGAATCAATGAATTAAAGAATTATTTGTTTGGAAACTTCAATATGTAGTATTGAGAAAACTGTTATAAACTAATCGTGGGATTTTACTTGATTAGCTGATGATGCAACTGATACTGTTTAGTCTTGGATACAGATTAAACTGTATGGTGGAGTTATCACTATTAAATATACTAACAAAGTAACGAAAAACAAAACGACATTTACGTATTGCGCCGCAAAAAGTCTAGGGCTTATTTATGATTCTCGGTAAACAGATCTTGGCTAGTATTTGCATATTACGTTAAACAATAAAGGAGCTATATAATATTACGAGTACGAGTGCTAAAGATCTTGTATACAATGTACACAACAACCACAACACAGTATTAATAATTCAGAATACACAGGTTTATTAATCAGAACCGGTCTCTTGTAGTACCGAAAGTAAACATATGCGGAGGTGAGTATTAATGGTAAAATTAGTTGGGGTCTTAATTAAATTAAACCGGATTCAACCCACTGGCTATTAATTAACTAGATTCGTGGCAGTAAGACTAAGCTTGCCGGGTAATTATACGGAACAAAACTTGTGATAAATAACTGACAAATATCAACATGCTTTGACCACTGCGTTTTTTGAAAATTGCATGTAATTAACGCAAGTAAATCATCGCCGTGTGACTGTTTTTATTGAGAATATATTAGCATTTAACATACTTATTTATTCGGTACGCTCGGTGCAGATTCCTAGGAGCGAGTTCCAGTTATTTTAATTGAGCACGGTCCTTAAGGCCGATCCAATGGTAGTTAATAACGCTTACGAACCTACTTGCGTGACTACCGCTAAGACTCTATTTGCAAATCAAATTCAACTTAATGCGTGTATTAATTTTCAACAGCAGCTGTTAAGTGTCTATGTGACAAATGATTAATGTGAACAGATAAGTACACCGGTTCGTAATTACTCGTAACCAATACCGAGATTTGCAACGTGATAACTGCAAAGTTCAGTGACATTATTGTATGCAACGACTACAAACCAGAACCATGTGATCGATGTGATGCACCTAGTAATAAACAGCACCATGAATACAAATCCAATGAAAAATTTGATACATTCGCAGTAATCAATGATTTTAATGCAGATGAATGAGAGATGGATGACAGATAACATAATATAATGAACAGGATAGTAAGTTGAGCAAAGAAACAAAACAACGAGGCAATGAATCGAAATCGAAACCCGACAATAAATAAATGCGAAATAAACGAAAGTCTGATTAAGGGCAATAATTCAGCGAAGGAGACAGGCGTGTGAAGCAAATCTTCCGAGTAGGTGTGCCTGCATAAACCAACCTCTGACAGGAGACACCCCGGGGCGCCGCGCGCTGTCTGGAGATATACTGACTTACTGCCCTCTGCGTGTTGTCTGTAATGGACGCGTGTCGCGACCTTTACAACTTCTTTTTGTATTGCATTTACATACAATTGTCAATATTCAACATTTACATTATTTAACAGACACGTGGCCAAAAGGATGCGTAAATACACTTATTAGTTAAACGTTAACAAATGTATGTCTTCATAAAACGAAAGAACTGCTGACCGTTGAATAAAATTTATAAAACATTTTCAGCAGTGAACCATAAATCTCAACGAGCCCTTAACCAGTAGTCGTAAAACAAAAACGTAATGGTCATTCGTGGAAAAGATTAATATGTAACATTGCGCAGCGAGTGCAAATCAGGATGCGATGGAGAAAAAGTCCGACGTTACACATGACCGCTTACTTAAAACTGACAATCTGTAATTTAAGATGTACAATTGCACGCGAACGTACTGCACATTGAACTATGGCAGACAAAAACTAATGAATTTTGGTGATATCTGGGATCCTGTTGGCTAACAACTCCAAAAGCCAATGTTTTATGCATCTATGCGAGGACATTGCGTAACACTGACATAACCGCGCCTTGACATTGTTGATCTCATACACAGCGCTCCGTGCCAAAGCCTTCGTAGGTAGCGGTCAAAAGGCTCGCTTATCGGTCATAGAATATGAATAGCCTCAACGAGGATAAATATCTCAATAAACCGTGCAATTAAGATTCAGAAGGTAGCCTAGTTTTATATCATAGCTATTCAAATGTCCCGCGCGTACTATGATCGCACTGACGAGACAAGATCATTTGTTAGATCGACAATAGCTTCATGAGAAGCGAGTTGATGTGCCTATATGTAAAAAATAGATGTATGGAGCTGAAATGATCTGCGTAACGCACTTTGCCAAGCAACTGCGTGTTCAAATGAGTGTGTCGGGCAAGGTCGCTGCCAATGAATCACTAGTACCACCAATTTGACACTGCTCACCTCCGCTTATTGAACAAAGTGGAACGTGTAAATGAAGAAACGAAACGCTACCCTGTAATCATTTAACAAGCATCAGCAGTGATGAAATAAATGTCACATTTGAAGGTAAAATCAATTCAAACATCGAGTAGATTATAGACGATGCATTCGCAAGGGAACTCTGTATATGTGAATGCACTCTCCAAATTAAGAACTTACATTGTTCTAAATTATTTAGAAGATAAAAAAAAACATGTGTCGGCGCCATTTTTGTTGGTCGATGTAAAATTTGATAAATATGTTCATCTTTATCAGATATTTAATAGAAATACAGTTAAAAAATTTACTGTTAGTAAATAAGGGTATTCTCTTGCCTTTGAATGATTTTATACACAGTTTCTTTTACTGAGTTACGAGAACCTGTATGTAGATATAGTAGATACTATAATTAATTATGAATAAATAACACATTGAACAACAAAAGTGACATTGAAAATTCTTTAGGTGAAGACTATAGCATTGAATGTAATCTACATAAAATTCAACATAACCAACATTTTTTCAATAACCTACCGTAAGTAGCAGTACCACGGTATTAAACAAAATTCCAATAAATTTGTTGCCAAAAAAAGTATGACGGACAAATTTTAATGCGTACATAAACCACAGGTTAAAAATAATAAAAAGTATCGTTACTTTTTATTCTCACTGTAAAAGGTTCAGAGAAAGTGATACAAGTCGAGTGAGTTGGGCGAGTGATAAAAATGTCATCTCAAAAGAAACGCCTCCGCACCGGTGTGTACTTATTGACAATTTGCATACAACGAACACTTGAATTTGCACGGAGAAATCCGGACACGTCACTTTTTAAAATCACTCAAAGGTTTTTGGGCACAAAGGATATTGTGAACTCAAAATTACAGAGAACGGATGTGCTTGTAAGTAAGCACTAAGTCATAAAGGACATAAATTCGTGCTGAATAAATCATATTAAATCATGGGATGCTAAAAGTTTTCACGAGAGTAACTAACTCAAGCGTTGGTAGCTATTCATACATTACATTTTCCTTCCTTCGTCCTTTGAATGGGGTCATTAGAATTAAACATTATTCCAGAGCATCGATCTTGCATCACGATAACAAATATTGTTTACACTCATTAAGTATTGAGAGCACGATTAATCAAATACAACGATACAGTTAAGTACACATTTATCTTGTTGAAGTATAATTTTAAAAGATAATAAAAATCAATAAAAGTATTGAACACGCAGCGAATCAAGTTCCCTTGTGTCGCAAACATTAGCAAAAAATATTACACATCTGTATTTTGTAAAGAAAACATAAACAACCTGTTGCTACTGCATCTTTTTTGGGGATGAAGCAGGTAGCTGAGACGGATTAAATTACGACAGGCGTGACAAAGTTTTTTTGAAATCTATTGTCGACGGTGAATTAGAAATAATGTCCTAATTTACATTTACATAGCATAGAAATATAAACTCTCAACTCAAATACCACACAAACTGATGATATCTCTACATATCTGAGACAACCCTAAGAAAAATGACTTGGCCAGGCTGACTGTACAATAAATCACACATATAAAATCCCTTCTCACAAACGTAACTGCCTAAGGCAAACAAATAAAGAAGGTGGTTTTACATCTCGCCTTGGTCAAACAACTTAGTGGCGGCCACTTCCGCCAAGAACACATCGTAGATACGCACATTTAACGCACACACATTAGAGGTTTACACACTACATTATAAAGTAAATATAGACGCTAGGAACGACCTTGCAGATACATATTAGGATCAAACATAAACCATTGTTCAAGCCTAAATTTAGAACATCGTACTTAATGCTTTAAATAAAACGTCAAATCTTATGATTTAATTAGGACAGCGCCAAGGATTCCGTCTGGGACCACTTATATTATATAAATATTGATTCATTTCCGTTTTAATAATAATATAAAGTACAATAAAAATGGCACACAATTAAAATGCAAACTATTTCTATTCACATTTGTGTAAATAGGCATGTTGACATTATAAAAATAATTACTTTTTTATCTGAAGCTTCCTGAGATAATACAATTTTAAATTCACAATAATAATAGACTTGCCTAAACGCTTCATACTAAAGAAGTACGTTGCTATAAATTGTGTGGCTTATTCATTAATGTTGTTTTTAGTCATTTCGTACTTAAAAAATAGACTTGCCCATGGAATGTTCAATGATCATTAAATGAGTTAGACTTAAAGTATTAAAAAATATTTTTTTATTTGGTTTCTGATTACCTATATTTTGATAAAGTATCAATATTTTTACAATCTCAGGAGCAGTCAACAAGCCTCTTCACCAAGAATTATTTCTTCACATAATTTTGAAAGGCCGTGTGTAGGGCATGAAATCCGGATATCCGAATATCCGAAAAATCCGGATATCCGTCAATTTTAAAATCCGGATTTCATTAGGTCACTATTCGGATAATCCGAATAATTGCGCTATCGTTATTTTATTTACAAAAAGAACAGTATTTGAATAAAAACTAAACTTAACTACTGCCAAAACTATATAATAATTATTATCTTCTTATTGACTATTTATTTATGTTATAATTAATGAATTTATTTATCTTTCGTTAAAAGTTGTATTAAATTGGAAAATTATATACAACTTTTAACGAAAGTGTAATTAATATATAAAATAAATATACTTAGACGTAATTATCATTATATCATTATCAGCGGCAAAAAGGATATGAAAGATCTTTAACTTTTAAGGACAAAGAAATCGAAAAATCTTTGTCAAATACTCCATCAACATCATCCAAAGTAATGGTTCTAGAATCCGATGATGAAGTAGAAACTCTTTGCCGAGTACAAATGGCACTATTTGATAGGGGAGGGCCAAGAAACGTTCATTTTTATCAAGTATATGATTTACTTTTGAGTATTCCTCCAACCAGCGTTGAATCTGAAAGGGTGTTTTCTTCCACGGGTTATTTATGTAATAAATTAAGGACATCTCTAAGCGATTCAACTTTAGATTGTTTAAGTTTCCTTAGATCTCATTATCAAAGACTGAAGACATAGGTTCATAGTTTCTAATGTTTTTAGAAGACTGACTGATTGTTGTGTGATAATTTTTAGACTTAGAAAATATTTGAACAAATATTTAAAGATTATATTGATTTTCTGAAGAAATGTTTAGTAACCTAGGTTTGAATTGAGATGTTAAAAAAATATTTAAAAACTTTGTTGATTTTGGACAAGTTAGTAAACAAAAATCGTTAAAAGAAGATTTATTTTATTATTTAGTTATTTAGTGATTTTTAAAACGTAAAAGTAAATTGAGAGGGGGTAAATTGAGATTCATGTTTTAAAAATGAAACAATGTTATATTGATCTCATTGCAATATTTTTTTTATGCGGACTAGTTTTATATTATTTTAAATAACTGATATCAGTTTGTTAACCTAATATTCTAAAAAAAATGTTGATTCAATACGTTATGTTTGTTTTATTTACATTTTATAACGGTTTTCCCAATTATTCGGATAATCCGGATTATCCGAATAGTTCTGAGGCAGAATTCGGATTATCCGGATAGTAAAATTTGACGGATAATTGCATTCCCTAGCCGTGTGTGTTTTGAACGTTTTTGTTAATAAATTCAATTGAAATGTATAGTAGTCTACCGAAGAAAGAAGAAAAGAGACCATTGTAGAAATTTGAATTTAAGAATCTATTTCAGAACGATGTTTTGACGCAGGATATATAGGCACATAGCGATAATGTCTAAGAATATACACAATACAGCAAGCTAATATAGGACAATACATGCGTAATTTGTACACAGCTGGTCAAACGCAATGTCATTGTTAATTTCAATGATGACAATAATCGAACACGGTTCAATGGTCCTGTAATAACAAAAGCATCACGACATTATTTTCTTTCAAGAAAATAACAGTAACTTCTTTAGGCAATTGTAGTTGAGGCTTAACAAGGTATAACGGTTGAAACTTTATGTAATGTGTTCTTAAATAACAATAAAATATTACTCAACAGAAGAAAAATATTTTTATTTTATCGTCAGAAATAACTTCCAGTTCGGGGGTCACAGTATCACGCTCTGAACTAACAACAGGGACTCTGGCAAGGTTATCAAGGGGTAAACTCGAAACCAATAAACTCTCGTGTTCACATTTGACTGCCAAGTTCAACGACTTCGCTAATATTTTGTTCATTTAGGTATAGGGCTTTCAAAAGTCTAGAACCACAAGGAAAACACTAAACTACTGTTGCCAAATAGACTACAAATTTTACAGAGTAACCATTTACTTCAGAGGCGTTAAATAAAACAATAAAGGAAAAACGGACACTAAAGTTCATATAACGGCACTTTGTACGTGAGCGTCAGACTATTTGTCAGAATATAATGATACTGGATAGGACTGGAATGGGCAATCGAAGGCGTCATAAAAAATATGGCATGCATATTTTGACTTATAGGATGTTAACATGATACCGAAGACAGGTGTGGTGAAATCCAGTTAAAGATTATAGGAATGTATAAGCCTACCACGTCGAGACACTCCTGCATTTATCTTTTTAATTAACGGAACGCAAAGACGTTTAATAATGCAACTTGTACGAAATAAGTAAAACCAAGAATGGTATAATATGAACTGCGTAAGTTGCACACAGAGTCCGTCAGGCTGGTCATCCAACACAATTAAAATTCTTGTCGCAGCACCAGACATAAAAGCGTCTATTATCACATGATTTTGCAAACTTTTTATTGCCATTAACCATTTAACTCGCAGTAATGTATAGGTATGTCAGTAGCGACTACAGTAATAACTGAGGCGTGAATTGCCAATGTAAATTGATAAAGTCTGCGTCTGGCCATTTTAACAACCGGATTCACAAAGAACCTAAAACAACTGCGTGATACCAAGCTGTCCTAGCTGGATTTACTACATATTTACTTCAGATTTCACAGGTAAATATAGACATCATGCTCTACATTTTGTAACATTTTACATAACTTACTGGCTCTTTGTTTTCTTCGTCTCTGATTTCAATAACTTCTGCCACAATCGCATTTCGTAGCACTCTTAAATTAAATAGACGTTATAGCAGTCTGGGGTTTGGCACTTTTTACAAAACTACAACATACACAGCGTTCACACAATGCCGCAATTACATCTAATCGCGACTCACAAAATTACACGAGCAATGATTGCTGGCGACTATAACGACGTTCCAAACTTGCATGACCGTGAACTACGCCTTGACTGGCGGATGGTAAATGTAACAAACAAAAACTACAAAATCTTACAGATAGTGTTACTCGACCTACATCTTTGACCCCGTTACGGCGAAATCGCAATGTAATTTCGCGACGTAAATTTTTTGGAACACTTTTACTTCGGCACCGGGCGTACAGTCCAGCGATTTGTATGAGCTCGCTGATGACACCAATTTCTCTTTCAATGAATGGGTACAGAGCTTAAAGCTGAGTGCAGCGTTTGCGGCCTCGAAATTTTAAACGATACCTAGTTTAGCGAATTGCCTTTGCGTAACACTTGACATAGATACACGCCGATGTGAGCGGCAAGCTACCGCGCCGATAAACTTTGCGTAGCGAATTCATTCATATTTCTGTTGGTCCTCCATCGACGTCATACCACAATGAATGCTAATAGACACTCCCCTATGCGTTATCGGTTATCGCGAATTTTTCAAAGCATTTTTCGCAACTCACACGTCACCGCACGTAAATCCGCCGGTCGCACGCGCGGGGCATATGCTGCAGACTTTCTCTCAGTGCTACGCAATCACATTTGGTTAAATTTCGCTTTTTTGCACCGACACTTAGTCGGTGCGAAATTTATTTTGCCATGTAATCCTATTGGCCTAGAATACGAATTGTTTGAATCAATGATGCGAATGACAATAAGTAGAAATTGATGGTACATGTAAGTTCGTGCTCGCTCTGCTGAATATATGTGACTCGGTACTAAGTACTATTTAAGTTTAAGTAACTACACAATGGTTAAGAAGAATTCCCTTCAAAGCAGTCGAGAGCGAAACTAATACAAACTAGTCACTTGGATCACTTTCATTTGGTGGAGCTGCCGAAAGTAAACTTTTACTTTCATTATGAAAATATTGCTTTTCTGTAACATTTGCTGCAGTTTATATTTCGTTTTAATATAGAACGATTATGTTACGAAATAGGATAAAGAGATTAAATATGTTATCTAATATATTTGATAGGACCATTAAAGAAAAGCTGATATGAAAATTTCAACACTATATGATAACAGCTGTATTTGATGACACATTTTCCGTAATGCAGGCATCATCACAGACTTTACAAAGCAGAGAATTTTAAATAAATAACTAAGTGAAATTTTAATAAGTAAAATGTACTAATTAATAATAAATAAAATAATATTAATAACATGATACCTCTTTTTGAATATACCAAAAATATAAGATAGATAAAAAATAATTGTAGGCAGTTCTTGACGTGTAAAAGACTTTTTGCAACAATGTAACAGGAAAATTGTATGAACAGTGTAGCGACAGTAGAGTAGAACTGGTTAGACGAAAGCGAAAACATTTAATTACTTTCATCTGGTCGTCTAAAGTGGAACTCGTAACCCAGATTATTGAATTAGAGCCTGCCGAGTACTTGAATATGATTTATGTACTTTCGATTGGCTCACGACTTTTTATTTTTCCCCTCAGCAGCTCGAAAAGTCATAATGAAATCATTTTCAATGAAAACAGTGAGCAAAATTCAATTTTGCTTCGAATAATTTCAGTGAGCAAAACTCGATTTTGCTACGAGTTTTGGCTTCGCTCGAAGCAAAGCTGAGTTTTGCTTACTGCTAGCCATTTTGTTTAATGCCACCACTTTCACACCCCATTATCCGGTCTCAAACTAAGCAGAACTTTTACAATGGGTACTATTTCGAGCTGCTGATTTACATCTCGTGCTTTTTAGATCTTCACTACGCTCAAGATTCTAACTGGGCATCAATTGCTACGCTCGCGATTCTACTATACACTCTTTCGCTTATTCGGGATTGAAAATTAGCACTCAAAGCAAATACAAACTTTGCTCTCTTGTTGCACACTTAACTATTTCATTGAAATGCCGTGGAAAAAAACCCATGACGAATAAGCTTTCATATTTCCATATTTCATGAAACAAGTTTGAAATTAGATTTCCTACAATATAAAAGTAAAATTAATGTTGTGATCCTAAAACTAGAAACCGATTTGACCGACTGACTGGCAATTAAATATGTAACATATTTGATGTGAATATTTAAATATAATAGTTTGAAGTTCTATAATCCGTAGAATATTGCATAATTAAACTAATATAGACGATAAGCGTTGCGATATTCTATTTTGTAACATATCAAATGCCTTATGAAGTAGAAATAAAAAATAATCGTTTCGAAATTATTAAAAACTAGTTTTTATCAGTTACCCGATCGCGAGAGGTCCGCGGTGAATGAACGATAGCACGAAGTTATCTCGGTTACGCTAACTGAGAAATTAATTGAGTGTTCACATAACAGCCTTTCATTAGATTACACAGGTCAAAAGACGAGGGACCTTGGAGATTCAAGTGTTATCATTGCACTACTTCGTATATTCAGTCATTTAAATCTAAGCAACTGTAATAACAATAGCAAGAGAAGCTGCTTCAGTGATAAATAAGACGAAGATCCTAGAAGATATTAAAGAAATTCCCTTCCACCTTTGTCACTGTTGATAATATTAAACGCAAGAAAATTTCTATGCTATGTAATTATTTGGGCTGATTGTAAGCGCAAAACGCTACAAATTTTGATTCTGATAAAAATAGACGAAAAAGGCGGCCAATATTAAAGACAACGAAGCGGCCAACTGAAAACTGCGTAGAAGCAACGAACCAAATGCACTAGAATTTGAAGTATCCTTTAAAAGGGCCAAGGGCTAAGATAAAAATACTACGAATAAGTAGGACATGCGAGCCGCCGAACCAAGCCTGTGTTTTTTAGAATAACGGCTATCATAAATGAAATCATTCTTACTTGCTTATAAATACTTGGAAATGGCCTAATGAACTGCCTAAGAAGACAAATAATATAAGACAATCTACTGTTGAAAGAATGAGTAAAGGATAAAATAAACAAACCAGTACGTAAACTTAACATGTATATTATAGGATAAGCTAGTTACAGTGTACACCCGCGATAGCACAACCGAGATAAGTATCATAAAGAATCTATAAAAAAAACTAAAAATGAATCTCACCATATGCCACCTAATTCCAACTACTATTAGTTAATGCAAAGAATAATGATTTGTTTAATACAAATAAAACCAAAAATCCTTTAACCTTTTCATTCAATCCATTATAGGTTCTGAATAAATAAGCGACTTCCACTTCATTGGCCCTTTTATTTGATTAACGTAAATGAATGTTAATTATATTACTATGCACTAGCTTTTGCCTTTTGGAATTTTTTACTTCACACAATATAATTATTCTTATTATTAACAAGGAAAAATTCAAAAATATTTATTCGACTAACACTGGCTGAATACCCTGGTAACTTTTTCTTTTTCTTTGAAAAATGATCTACCGTCCAGTTCACCTAAATATAGGTGAACCTTGTTATTTACCCAATTAAAACTTAACTAAGGTTAACGTAATGAGGTACTTAATCGGTCTCTGAACGAAACGCAATATCTTAGTTATTGAATATCGAGATAATTAATTCTTGTTTTTGTCATGGTTGCTGTAAGGTCGTAGCGTGTTTAACCACGGTAAATGTTAGAGGGGTCATGGGTGCATAAACTAATAAAAACATATGGCACGATCAATATTTCAAAGATGGGAAAGCAATATTATTTACGAATCAGCTTCTGCCTGCGGCTCCGGCCGTCGATAAAAATGACTTCTTCAGGTTCCAATATTTCTCAAGATCGCTTCAGCAGTGTCGTAAAAGCGTAAGAGACATATAGCAGACAGAGTTATTAGTAAGCATAAATTAAGTAAGAAAAATGCGTATATTTTCAATAATACACAGCATTGATACTCATGACTTTGGGGTTTAAAAAATGTTGGTTATCGAATTCACAGCGTATTAATTGAGAAAACTTAATTATAATATGCACTTGTAAAAATTACATAACATAACTGAAGGAGATGAACTATTGGACTTAGGAGAACTTACACTAAGCTGCGTTAACGGTAGAGTCAACTCTACTGTTTTCAGATTGTATGGTAACGTTAAACACAGAAAACAATGCTTAACCCTACCGTATAGTAAAGTACATTCTGTACTTTACTATACAGTATTTAAGTATCTACTATCGAGTATTCTTCCATGGGCTGTCTACATGAAATCTCAATTTTATCTCCCAATTCCGTAAGGCAACCCAAATTCTGGACAATAATTGGACGAAGTTAAGCAGAAAGGATCCAGTCCACATAAAACTAGTTTTGAGATATTTGACTTTAAAGTTTACATAGTATTTTTTCATGAATGCGGTAGAGTTCAGCTGCTGATTTAATGGTAGACGAAGGGTATTTTCTTGTTCTTTAATATTTGGATTATGAAATTAAGCTTACTTCAATATTACATGAGGTATTATATAAAATGTGAGATTGGATCCTTTCTGATAATTAGTACTTTCAATAGCACTAGTAAATTAATATATTTCTCAGAAAGGTACCAACTAGCGGATTATTAGAAAAAAGCCTTTTTTTTTATAAAATAATGTAAGTAGAATTAAAAAAAATGTGTTTTCAATAAACTTTACTATAATAAATGAGATCAAAATTATTACAATTCAAATTGCACTTAAACATAGTTAGGTACTTATTAATAAAATAAAATTATTTCTACTTTAACTCAGATACTTTTAAATTCCGTTATCGATATAACTATCGATTTCTAACTCGTGTTCAATAGGAAAATCAGGCAGTCCTCCAAACCCCTCCAAATCATCCATGATATTTTCGTCTCCCTGTAAAGCCTTATAGAAACTTAAGCAGTCTTTTGGAATAAGATGAAACATAGATTTTAAGTCATCTAGTTTAGGTTGTGCTATTTTTTTGCCACTAGGCCACAAAACGGTCATGTCTTTGTCTGTTATATCAAGGGATTTTCCTTTAATTTTCTTTTCTATGTTCAATTCTTGATATATGTCATCATGTATGTCCTTTTTCATATAAATAATATATTTTTGTTCCTTTTTAATCAAAATTACTTTAGTTTGTAGCCAATTTGTTTTCTCCTTATTTATAAAAGTCTTTCTATTGACAATATTCTTTTCTATATTTTTTGAAGACAAAAATTTTTCTGTAACCATTTTTGTTACTTGGAGAGGATTCTTTTTTTTGCAACTTTTGATAACTTGCATATATTCATCTGCCGTGTATATACGTTCATAAAATTTTAATTGAGTTTCAATCTTTGAGAAGTCGGTATCGTTGGGTAAGAATGTATGCCCTGACTCAAGGTACTTGAAAGTGATTGTTCTCAAAGTATGGTGAGAGTGTAATATTGCTTTGAGCATTAGTACTATTTTTATATTGCGGTTTTGTCCGCCACAACAATCACTCCATAATACTAAGTTCGTCACTTTTGGATCAAGTTTATTATTTATAAAATTGATCAAACAGGATCCAACTTCTTGGGCACCTCGCCCAGCTTCTCCCTCAATCCACACGTAACAATGACCAGTGTCATTAGAACCAGCATGAATCCCACAGTTGTATAACCACAACTGTCTTTTATAAAAGACAATGCTAGTTGGAATCCGCGGAAGAGGAAGTGTCTTTTCCATGTCGAATGTCAAGCATTCGAATTCTTCGTCAGTCTTTGCCTTTAACAAGTCTTCTTTCATATGTTTTCTTAATTCTTCAGCTCTTTTTAGATGACTCTCCTTTTCAGATTTAAATTTTTCTTTTTCTGCATCTAACTCAGTATTTTTCAATTTATTAGTTAAAATATCACATCTGGCACAGGTATCCTTTTTTAATGGTTTACAGCGTAAATTGAAGTGCTTATAGAAAATTTGTTTTAATGTAGCAAATGAGACAGGAGTTTTAGAATTACCAAAATTAGTTTTGAATTTGTCCAAATATAAGTCGTAAATTTTTTGTATAGTCATATCAGGTTTTAAAAACATCACATTAGCATTTTGTTCTCGTCTATAGTGTGATTCGTATTTAGGTAAGGATCCTATTATATCTTTAATGAAATCAATATCTTCTTCAGGTGTCTTATTCCAACCACCTTGTGCTAATCCTCTTTTATCGTTGATTGTGCCACCATTTCTAAATTTTTTAAGACTAATGTCGACTTTTTTGGAGGTCATTTGGAATGTATTTAAATATAGGGCTTTACAAACTTCGGTACCACATATGGTGTATATCCTTGAGTAGTTTTTGGGTTTCTTTTGTCCTGTTTTACTTCCAGTGACTGTGTATGATCTTTTTTTGTTATTTTCTCTAACACTACTGGTTATAAACAATAACTGGGCTTCATATGATCCTAGTGAAATATATTTTTGGAACTCTTCTTGTCTTTTCTCTTTCGAAATTAATTTATTGCATTTTTTTTGGCATGTACAGGTATAATCTTGAAATATTTTAGATGGTAATCTCTTATTTTTCTTATTTGAATGGTATGGTAAGTTTAAATACTTCCTTTCTTTAGCTTGAGCTATTGTGTGGTCCTGGAACTTACGTTTTCTTCCTCTTTTTGGACGGCCACGTAATTGTTTAACATCAAGTGCTATATTATTAATGGTATCACATTCTGAATCAAGTATATAGGCAGCTGATATATCAACTGATGTATTCACATTATCTACGTTGCAGTCATTGTTATTAATAACCGTTGTTGTATGTTGTTGGTATTGATGTTCATTATGTTCTTCATTACTATCATTTTGTGCCCCTTGATGAACTAAAGCAACTATTTCTTGTTGTCTAACAGTAGGCAATATTTCTTCGTCACTTGAATTTTCATAACTATCAGGTATATAGTCTGAACCTGTATCGCTACTAAAATCCTTAATGGTATGTTCTTGCGTATTATTATTTTGTAATGGAGTCAGTGCTCCAGACAAAGTTTCAATAAATTCTAAAGTATTTGGTGACATTGGGCGTAATGGCGATGACGTGTCTTTAAAATTGTATTCACTTAGACTGGAAACGGTTTTTGTGTTTAAATACGGAGTTAATGGCGAAAATAATGGTGCTTTTGGTGAATCTGGTGAATCTGGTGAATTCAATTCAGTTGTTTCTATATTAGTTATAGTATCTGTCCTTAAGCCAGAGTCCATATTAACATAGCCTGAAAAGTAAAAAAAAATGTTATTAAAAGCCCATCACCAATGTAAGTAAACTTGTTCAGACCAGCACTGCCCTTAAAAATAGTTACCAATAAATAATTACCAATATTAGCAAATTTGTCTAGATTAAGACAGTAAGTCTGCTGTATTTTAAAAAGTTTCATCAATAAAAGCTTCAAGCATCAAAATTTTTTTTTTTAAATTCTATCCCATGACACACAGTCAAGAAAAAAAACAGGATCGAAATCAGTCCAGACCGTTACCATTATAAACTCCAGGAAATTAAAAAAAAATATTATGCAGAAAATGTGAGCTGTCACCAAATCAATCATGCAGTAATAAAAATTCTCAAACAACTTACAATTATTATGAAAATCAATATTGTCGTTGCATGCTTCTGCCTCAAGTGATACAGGGCATTCCATTTCAGCTAAAAATCAAAACACTCTGTATAGTCTTTATGTAAAATGCCGATAAACTTTAGTTTGTAATAAGAATAACCTCAAAACTTACCACTACCCGCTTTACTGGTTTCTGTTTTGTATTCGCCTAAAGCATTACTGATAATTCGGTCTACTCTCTTCATAATTACTTATTACTATAAATTACACAACCTAACCGAGAACAAGCGTTTAATATAATAAATCTTGCCACGTAAGCTTGACGATGCGTGTGACCCTAATTATTACTATACTCTATGTGTGCGACTGTGCGGTTGATATATTGACATGACAGATCAATGTTGCCAGTACAAAATAATTATTACGAATCTATAAACATTAATATATTATTTTTTATAAATCAATTCATCTTCATTATAATTTATTCAATTCCAACGATGATATCCACTAATAAATAAATTAGTGTGGATCCTTTTTGTTATTTTAATAATATTGATGAAATCACAAAGAAATATATCTGAAATGATCCATATGCTTTGGATCCTTTCTGCGATTTGCGATATATTTTTGGAGTCAATCATAGGATTTAACAGAAAGGGGCCAAGTGCTTTACGTCGTTTTTGTGATAATTAAATTAAATGATTTTCGATTAAAGTAAATTGACAGAAACGACGCACATGAATTGGATCTCTTTTGTGATATTTTTTTTTTCCTATGATCTTTAAATGTCTATATCTCAGAAATGATTCAAACATGTTGGAATGTTTCTGTTAAATTATATTTGATACTCGCCTTAGATGTGGCTTGGTATCTAGTGTATGTATGAATACCATAGCTTTGTTTATCTGTAGGATCTTGTTGCGGAACAAAAGTATCGACTTTCGCGACCTCTTTAGTATATCCAACTCGTTTTTGGTGTGGGTGTGGGTTGGATCCTTTCTGCTTAACTACGTCCAATTATGAAGTACATTTAAGCAAATATAACAACAGTTCAAAATTACAATAAACTCTCTCAAAGACAATAAGCCGTTAAGCATTTATTAAAAGTATGACAGCGTTGTCCAAAACAATCAATGCAAATATTGTCATGTTCATGATCGATATGACGAATATCGCATTGTGTGGGGCCCAGGAGGTCAAGCGTCTGGAGGTCGTGAGGAAGAGGGTGCTAGATTACTGTTATCGCGAACAACTCCTGGGATGAGACACCTTAAGGGGACATTTGTTTGATGCAGATACTCATCAAATCGTTTCGCTATTAAAAAAGATTTAAAAATTATAAAAAAAATACAAAAATATTTAGGGGATTATTAATGCTTAAACTATTTTCTTTTCTAAAAAAAACTGATATCACGTAATAAAATATTCCGCTGTTCACAAATAAGTACAAATATATATATTTTTAAACATAAAGCATGGAAAAAGATATTCAAAATGACAGCGTTATCCAAACAATCAATGCAAATATTGTCATGTTCCTGATCGATATGACGAATATCGCATTGTGTGGGGGGCCAGGAGGTCAAGCGTCTGGAGGTCGAGAGGAAGAGGGTGCTAGATCACTGTTATCATGGAAAACTCTAGGGATGAAACACCCTAAGGGGACATTTTTTTGATGCAGACACTCATCAAATCGTTTGGCTATTTAAAATGATTTAAAATTTATAAAAAAATTCAACAATATTTATAGGGTCATAACACTCATAACCTACTACTTAAACTATTTTCTTTTTTTTAAAAACTAATATCATGTAAAAAATATTTCACTGTTCACAAATAAGTACAAATTATTTTTTACTTTAAACAGTGAAAATAAAAATTATTCAACATGATAGCGTTGTGGTCCTAAACAATCAATGCAAATATTGTCATGTTCATGATCGATATGACGAATATCGCATTGTGTGGGGCCCAGGAGGTCAAGCGTCTGGAGGTCGAGAGGAAGAGGGTGTTCGATTACTGTTATTACGGAAAACTCTTGAGATGAGACACCCTAACGGGATGTTTGTTTGATATAGATAATTTTCAAACCGTTTTACAATAGTAAAATGTGCAATCAATGGCAAAACAAAAAGTTATTAAAAATCATCTGTTAAAAAAATAACAAGGGAAATGCTCTATTTTCAAAAAGATCTAGATCTAGGTAAGACCCAGAACAGGTTTGGGTCTGAAAATATAAATTTTCTGAAAAAAACTCTTTGTACCTAACTAAAACTTTTAACTTTCTAAAAACAATGTTTATTCTAGATAAAACAGATATTGGAAAAAATACCAGAAGCTTATAAAATAAGCGTAAGAGTCTCAAAAGCACTTTCACTGGCAACAAGCAATCTTTTAAGGTTTCCATTACAAAGGGCAAATAATGTTATTGGTGTTGTATTGTGTAAGTTGGTTCCAATTATTATCGTCCAAACAATACCGACAAACAATTGAAAATGGAGAACCGATCCCATTTCGAACTTTATAAACTTAACATGAAAAGAATTGGTAAGGCTTTAAAGCAACGTAGAGTCTGACTCAACAACCTTGGTTCCATAGCCCATATATCATTGTTTTTTTCAATAGACAAATAGTTTATATAACTTGTTTACTATACGATGCCAATCTTCATCATAAAACCGAACAGCTCGTTTGATACAATCATCAACGTCTATATTATTTGACATTTTATCACCAACAAATAGTTATGCCAATAATGATCCAGTTTCGTTAATTTATTCAAATTAGTATCGCTTTTATTAGCTACTTGGTATGCGAACGGCCCTTCGGCTATTGATTACTGTAACGATTATAATATTATAACATGATTACTTCTTGTTTCAACATTCGATTACAATGTCTTCGGAAACGATTACATTTGATGCATTGAATATACCGGTCTATTTGTTCATTTCATAGAGCCAGGATAGCTGAAACTTCTCTAGTACTACTATAGATCTCGAAATGCTGTTTAAGTACAAAAATGAGTTAATGGCCCGATAATTATTGATCTTTTGTGGTTTGTGGTTCTTCAACTTAACAGCAACGAGTCTATACCAGATAGGCACCTCTGTGCATAAAAATGAGTCTGGTTATTCCTAAATTGCAGCTCATGTGCCAACACTATTAGGGACACAACAACATTAAGTTCCAAAAAAATCTAATTTAGTATTAACCTATGTTCATTGAGTGATATGTCGTCCCTTATCTTTATGTCAATATGTGTGTTTAGATCCAACTATGTAAACAAATATGCCAATATCACGCAAGGGGTGATACTGCCTTATCAAAGATCCACAAACAGCTCATTTTGTACACTTAACGTTTCATTACGGGCCGATTGCATCTTCAGCACAACAATGATGTATAGTACAATACATCACTACCATGTTATGGTGCAATTAGTCCCCTAAATTTAAACCGTGGTGCTTGCGGTATACCACATACACGTGCACTGATCCCTGCCACTGATATGTTAATTTTATTACACCAGCCTTAAAAAAGATCCCAACCGGTTCTCGATTTCGAAAAGGAACGTAAGTGATATAAAAATTACGACCTTCACTTACACGATGCTTGTTCCTAAATTAAAAGTCGCACCAACAAAAACGAATGACCAAAAAGATCAAGCGCACCGACTGCGATGATGTTTTACTTTTCCGAGACATTTCTGCATGTATTTCATAACAAAATATGTATTAAAAACTGGTTTAACATGAAAATTATATTTGCAACGTGACTTACGATAGTTTTCGGCGATATGCAGGTCCTTAGCACTCACTTGATGCACGTGATTTCGCGGATATGGTCTAACGTCAGCCGAAAAGTTGATAGTTTTTTGGTAGACTTCGGAACCGGTAGTAGTTGTTCGGGCCTCACCACTGGAGGGGCATCGGTTATGAATGGTAAGTATGGACGTTACTAGCAGTAATGCACGGTGCGTGGCGCCCCGCGTGCTGACCGGCTGCGAGTGCCGGCGCGGAGGCGTCGCTCTTGTAAACAAAACGTAATGGTGGGGGCCCCGCCGAAAAGCCTGGTCGAATACAAACCGACACCGCTCACTTACGTCACTATGCTCAAGTGTAGCTTCTAGCTTCTCCGACTAACGTTTGATGCTTACAGTTCCGACAACTCTTTTTGACGGCTTTTCATTTCATGATTTTGCACCACACTGAAATGATCACTTACATGAACGTGAAAATGACGAAACACTTTCTAAGTTGTAATTCAGGTTTTAGGTTTGATTTTTTTTTTTTTTTTTTTTTTAAGGAGTATTATTTATTCTTTTTAAAATTACATTATATTATTAAATATGTGAAAACTAAATATCTACCTAACTATAAATACATAAAATAAAATATTAACATCAAACTCGGTCAAATTATAACACACACAAACACACATACAATCAATAAATTAATTAATAAAATGAAATAAAATAATTAAATACATTATGCGTCATAAAATTCCTCCGCATCACTGTCCACAGCGGATACCGTGGCCAGAAGGCTGGCAGCATTGCCACGTTGAATGGCAATGCTTATTCGCTGGGCGAAGTAAAAACCAGCCCTCTGGTCGCGAGAAGCGTCGATTAGGCGCTTTGAAATATCTTTAAATAAAGCCCGAGCACTCGGGACCCCATGGTCCTAAAGTTTCAACCCCAAACGGCTCAAATATATAACCACTGACGAGATTATTATACTTGCGCCGTTTGAGGTTTTCGGCGGATGCTGCCGCAGCACCCGCGCAACTTACAGTGCTTGGAAGATGTGATGGCGCAAGGGTATCGACGTTTGATTTGATACTTGTATTATCACATAATGACACTAATTTAATAAGTGCTTTAAAAATGTTCATCATGTTTAATTTAAAACCTACATTTTCATCTGAAACAAATCCTCTTTATTTCCTGCTGGGAGCAGTCCCAGAAAACTTATGCGAAACTGGACCAACTGTCTGGTTTGTATGTTGGTCAATATATTACCAATATTATTAAATAGTGGGCTATCACATTAAAAAGCTTTATTGACACATAAGTAATTTACATGTAATTTTCGGAAACATTTCAAATAATCCTATGTAATATCTATATCTATACATATAAAAAAATTAAAAATTTCCAAGGTTTTAGGTATTGAATATTTTTAAGAAAAAATATTCGAGAGCTTTTTATATCAGCAGCAGAAGCCAAAACATAATGTTCGTACGCGCATTACGCATGGAATTGCATGCTTTATTGTGTTTCACATTTGTGTAGCTGGTGGTCTAACTTAAATCTGGTATAAATTTAATCTATGTATTTATTATTCCTAAGGAGGTAAATCTAAGGTTGTAAGTTTATATGGGATGTTCGTCAATTTCGAAGGAAAATGCATCAAATTCGTCTCATGGGTTCCTTACGTGAAGCAAATTAACAATAAGATACATTTTTAAAGAAAATCCAACCCTCAAAGGACTAGAGTTTCCTAATAATCTATTTGGAGTTTAAGTTATGTGTCTAATTTTGTAGGCTATAGTCGCGGGCTGTAAATTAGTGTCAATTTTATGAGAATGTAGAGTCAGAATGTAGAACCTCGAAATAAGACATCAGCAACCTATTAACATTTTAAAGTCACATATTTATTTAATGTAGTAGAAGTACAGGATACCATTTACTATCACTGGACTACATTTTCATTCATTCAATGTTTGAACTGCACAGAGATATCGAAATCCGGGTTCAACGTTGTACTTGGGCCGGTAAAATTAGTTTTAAATCGCTCATTTGATAAATTGAGTTTTTTGCTCTTGCACTAGTATACGTAGGACCCGTTTGTATGGAAAGATGTATCGGGATGTCATATACATTTTTACATCACCTGCAGCGTGTGTGAACTGCTGGAAGACGGTACCTAACAAAGACGGTAACTACTACGAAGCTGCAAAGATAAATATCAGTGCTCTTAGCACTTATAATCTGAACACGTCTTGATGAAGAAAAAAGAAATTAATCATCATAAATTCCTCCATCCTCCAGTTTATAATATCAGTAAAGTGGGCGATTCTAATTTTAAAGCCTATTCCACACGCAATAGTCATTTAAAAATGCCTTTTATTTCACACGCTAACCGGCTGTGAATAGAATTAAATGTTGGAGTTGCTCTCCGGCTAAATTATGGCAAAGCAACCGGAGCTTACAACTCAGGTACATAGTAAACCACTTTTTGCATTGCATCTTACTTTACGCCTAGGTATAAAGTACGTTTGCTATAGACCTGTATCTATATTTGAATGGACTTTATGGTTTTCATTACGATACATAAGTTGGACGGGGGGAAAAATGGCGACTTCTTGTCTTAATATTATACTTTCAGGCAAACAAATACATGAAAATTTTAAAAGAATGTACAGCATCATGGCCTCTTTTTATGAACCAGTAATTTTTTTTAATTTTTTTTATCTTTTTAATTTAAATATAAGTGAGTTACGAGGAGAGATGGCAATTCTTGGCGTCATTAAGAAATTGTAATTATTAATTTTAATACGAGTTTGCATAATATGATTTGTTCTGTTTATGTAATGCTTTACTATTATATAGGTGTAATTTAGTTGTTTCTCCAAAAATATATTGTTTGTATGTGACACAAAAAATTATAATATGTAATTATTTTTTTTGTTGTCACTGCTCCTTTCTCACTCACTGGGCGCATCAGAATTATCAGCGCTGCAGTGCTCTTAGCGCTGCAGTATTGTGCTGAGATGCATACTATTTCTGACATTATGAATAATATTTTAAAATTATTTAGTTTGTGATGTTCGCTTTGTAATGTGTATTCTTATGCCAGAATAAATGATTTTTCTTTCCTTTCTTTTTTTCTTTTCATTATTTCAGGCATTCATTAATGATTGTTTTAAAGATATACTCTGAAGCATCGATCATCGATATGCTTACTATAGATCAGTGTCTATATTCAAAAGGATCGTTTTCATTTCAATACCTAAGTAGGATGGGGGACGAAAAATGGTGATGGAGCATCATACTTCCAAGTAATAAAATTCAAGAATATTTTGAAGACTGAAGCATCGATCACAAGGAATTTAAATAGGAACGGGACATCTGATTGGCAGTCACACGTCCCGTTTTAAATGTTTAAACATGGAAGCGAAGGTTACTTCAGTCTCCTTAGTTTGCGTCGACGAGCATTTAAACGCGCATATATTTACCTCCGCCGGCAAGTCTTCACTGATTTATCTGAATATAACAAGGACTAAGAAACAGTTGAAAAAGATATGGGGCCGGCAGGATTTGATCCGCAAACCGGACAGCCGCTTTAGCCATCCAGCTACGGTCGCCTCTTGCCAGAACTCTAAATTTCTCAACTGTATATTACGTCATTTCGTGACGTCACGTTCATCGATTTGTTCCTATCTTAAGTAGGATACAAACCAACATGGCGAAGTTACATTCAGCACAAATGTTGCAAATTTATAGCTAAATGCTATATAAATAATCAATTAAAAATTTTAAAAAAATAATAATAATAAATAAAAAAAAATAACAAGGACTGTTCTTAATCGCGACTAAACAATTCTTAAAGTAACTGCCTTATGGAGGACTAAAGATTAGATCCGTATAACCTGGGCCTCTATCTTCACACACAAGAGCTATTCAGAAACTTTCTTCAAATGTTCTAGATAAATTTGAGTGAGAATCTGAGAATGTTTCTGCATATCAAAGATATTCAGAGGAAAGCCTGCTATTAATACAGTTTAAACCACCTCTAGTCTGAAAAAAGTAAAAGTCTAAAATATTTCAGAATAGATTTCTCCAGCTCAAATAGATTCACGGATTTTTGTCCAGAAAAACAAGCTCAAAACTTAGTCATCCATATGTAAAGCTGCACTCTTGGGAGCGAAGAAAATCAATATAACATGAACGATGAATTTTAAACTGTATCCATGAAATTCATGTCCATGCCGTCAGTGAGTTCTGGAAGTAAAATAACTCGTATTATGACGCACTTCGTGTACGCAGTTAATATTGATGTGGAATATAAAACAGATAGAATTACTGAACTGTTATATAGCCATCTTGCGAGTTATCTCGATATGGGTGTTGAATAAACAACAGCGTCAGTCTATGGTGACACGATTGTTTC
This sequence comes from Hypena proboscidalis, assembly GCA_905147285.1. Lineage (NCBI taxonomy): Eukaryota > Metazoa > Arthropoda > Insecta > Lepidoptera > Erebidae > Hypena > Hypena proboscidalis. Next base: position 3,256,748 of record LR990127.1, read on the forward strand.
GATTTCATATTAAAACAATATCGATTCGATATTCTCTTTCGTACTGTTGTATATTTTAAATGTTCTGCAAGTGGAAGTAATAGCTATGAACTATTTTGTGATTACTGCTACAAACCCCACATATATTTGTAATATTTGAAAATATGTTAAGTTTAAAAAATAAGTAAATACCTATGATGCTGGCACAAAAAGAGTTTAGAAATTTCTAGTCTAGCAGCATACGAATCCATGACTGAATTGGCAAAGCACCTGGGGCGTTTACCCAGGGGGTGCAAATTTCGGTACCAATTTTGTTGACTTTTTATTTTTATTGCAGTCCACTGCAAATTACAAGTCTCTTCAATAGAATATAGAATAGAATAGAATATATAATAGAATAGAATATAATCTTTATTTTCAGTAAAAAGGGGTAGGTACATTAGATGTTACAAATAAAATTAGCGTTCAACGCATCTTTTTCATATAATATTGACATAAAGATAGTAGAGATACTATACTCATACGAAGAAACAGTCGAAAAATTTTTGTACCTGAAATAGGGCTTGAGCTTTGGACGGCATTCCTTTGTTGATAACTACCTACGTCATAGACGAATCTAAATGTCAAGAGTGGGCAGCTTCTAATATAAGAATTTACCAACAGAAAAAGAAAATCCAACTAAAACCATCCCATTTCTAGACCGAGTTCTACTTCGTACATTGACTTGTTGTAAATTGTACCTAATAACTAAATGTTCTACCCAATTCATAAAGTTCCTCTTGTTAATTGCTTTTAGCACGAATGGTTTCGGTTCTAATCTGCACGAATAATTTTGCTAATTTGTATTTGGGGAACTCGATTCGATGATTGAATTAAAACTCGATTGTTAAAAATAAACAAACCATCAATTATAAATTGATGGTTTGTTTATAAGTCTTGTTAATTATATATATTATTGATAGAACAAGAAAATTAAACAATTTTTAAATGCAAATAAAGCTAGAAAGCTGATTTTCGATATGTTGTAGAGGAAGTTTAGAAGAACATAATTATTATCCTAAAATTTTCGACCTCAATTTCCTATGAGCTTTGCCGCCATATTGGAGTAGTTAAATTTTATGTTTCTCTTTAAAAATATGTGTATATACATAATGTACTTTTCTTTCGTTCTATAATTAAATACCAATAATGTTTACCTATCGTTATTAACAAAACAAAATAGTAAAAAAATTAGAGATCAAAGTGTGCACTTTTTCTCGTGAAAGTTCAAAAGGCTAATTAAATGCCATGGAAGCCATTAAATAACACACATGTTAATAAACTTGCAAATTTTCTCTCTTCTTTTGTGATGTTTTTGAGCTTTAGTTGGCCCATATCAATATTTTAACAGATAGATGCTCATTTGCTAAAATTAAATTAAATTGTTTAATTCCTAATCGTGCCTAATTTTAATGAGCATCTTTTAAAAGTACCACATTTATTTTTATCTTCATCATTCTTTATTTTCTTTAAGGGTAGACTCTGCACACATATAAAGGTATTGCTGTCTCTATCGGTCTTATATATAAATGTGTGAGTGAAAATACATGTTGATGTTCAGTTGTTACTCAACGGTTCAATACCTAGGATTTGTTGTTTGATAAGTCTGCCGATATTCAACAAAATTTTGTTGCTATGGTAACAATGGCGAGATTTGTATGTGGAACAGGGATGTTTATTGTTCCACAGTCAGTTGCATTATGCACTAGTCGACCAACTAGTCGACTAAAATCTACTAAATATAGATATTCTATACCTTTAGGCATAATTCAGACTAAGAACTTACGACGCTGTTTTAACAGGCGGGCAGGCAACTAAAAGAGATAAAAGATTTCACGTCGCGTTTTACGCCATCGGTTTTTTTTACATAATAATATTTATATTTATACATATCTTCATTATGTGGGCCTGCTGGAAATATATTAAAGATTAGCCCAGCAATTTAAAATAATCATGATTTTAATGAACTTAAAAAGCTGATCTGTTTATGTTGTTGCTTTTCAGGTTCATTTGCATTTATCCATACAATTTGTCTACATCTATCTTGGGCTAAATAGGCCATATAAACTGGACGCAACGCGACGACGCAGTGCTTCTGTGTCTACGTCACAGAATACAGATAAATATGAAGCTAGCTAGTCGATGTGAGTTGAGCCTAAGGATATAGCGCGTCCTTATTCTGTAACATGATTTAATTTTGGCGTCCGTATTCAGTTTGATTTTGATGATGATGTACAGTCGAGTTCAAAATTGCCATGAGATTTACAGCAAGGGTAATTATTGTCGCTTTCGCAATACGTCCAATTTGAGTTCGCGTCGAGGCGTCAAGGCGTCAAGCCTTGCCCGACGCCCACGCATGAAAATAGAGGCTATAGACACAAATTTGATATCAATTAAACTTTGCGTGTTTAGACTTTTTTTTTTTTTTTGAAAAGCTTACTAGCAATTTGCAAATACAAATTACACGTATTCTTGTTAACCCCCTCCAGCTAAGCTTAATTCGCTTGTGATAAGAGGAAATTTTACGTCCGTGGTGTAATGGCCAGGATTCGAACCCACGACCTCTCGATCGTAAGACCGATGCCTTATCCATTGCGCCACGGCCGCTTAATTAAGCGGGCATTGTCAACAAAAAAAACATTAACACTCATCAAGATCGATTAAACGATTTTATTTTGCAGGAACAACAGACCGACAGACATTCAAAGTTACTTTGGGATTTATAATATCACTAGTTTCTTCTGCGACTGCACCCACGTAGTATGTCGATAGTACGTAATTGCATCAAAACATTAGTACTATAATATAATAGTGATTGTACTGTTTAACTCTTGATTCTGAGTGTTTTCTTTATTTAAATAATAAAACAAAGTTTAGAAATGATACTGTGTTATTTAGGTTATATAATAATAATATTTAATAATATTGCTCTAATATTTAGCACATTGCGTTTCTCTTGAGACAGTGATAAAAGAATTGCATTATTCTGCAACATGGCATTCGTTATTTGTCTAATAATTCTTACTTTCTTCAGCTCTATTTTACGTTTAATCTTATTCATTTTTCGCTCTCGTGAAGTATAAGCTGACAAATAGGCCAAGTCTCTTCTTTTCATTCTGCGGTTCACTAAAAATACAGAAATATACATAATTTACCTCAGCACAAACTCAAATGACAAAAATCTTTATTACTATGCGGTTTATATGCTGTAAATATATTTATCTTATTTTTGTTCAAATTTGCTGAAACGGTTATGTATTTGATTGTACATATGAAAGAACAAAAATGACATGCACGATATAATGACATTACAATTTAAGTATTCGTAGATATAATGATATATTTACTATGTAAATAATTAACAATACACAATGTAAAGATTGTTTACCCATATTTTAAGTCCAGAGAAACTATTTAAATATTATAATCAACATTATAAAATACAAGTGTGACATATGATATGACACAAGCGAATTGCAATGAATGACACTGTAATTAGGCCAAGAGCTATGCATTTTAAAATGAACATTGTATCTGCATAGTTATTAATATGCATGTAGAAGGTTTTAGGTTCGAAAGCATTTAACGATTATTATTATTACTCCAACTCAATGATAAATTAACAAGATAATTAAACGTTGTCTTTTCAAAGATAATGTGACATGTTTCTATAGATACTAATACTCTGCTCGGATACTAATATAGCTGACTATTAATTTATAACAGCCTTTGAAAGTATGGGGTGATTAGGGACGTGATAAAAATAAAAAAAACAGATTATGATCAGCCTCATCATTTACACATTTTAACAGTCAATCGTTTTAACATTTACACTTTGTCACAATAGTACAATTGTATACAATTGTCTTTTGAAATAATATATAAATAACTATTAATAAGTTATTCATGCAAAAAACAATCATTGTTTTCAACTAACTGTTTTTATTTCTGTTATTCGTTTAGACTTTGGTACTTTTAACCCATATGCCATGTACTCAGCTCAGTCCTTAAAAACATAAAAATGTAATTCAATTATGTTTATAAAGAACGAAAAGATTCTGCAGCTAGATCTCGGACTATAACTTGTTGCAGTCGTGAATGTCAAAAAAGGTTCAATGCAGTTCATTGCATACTCTCTGGTCGGTGGACTATGGTATGTCATATCTCGGCTTGGTTCGGTATCTCACTGGCACCCCTCCTTCACTTCCGAGTAGCTAACGAATGGCTGCCTCACCCCCTTCAATGAGTTGAGATAGATATTGTAATTTTCTTTAATTTGTAATATGGTATTTGATGAATGAAAATGAGGTACTTTGATGATAATTATTGATAAAATAGAAAGTACATTATATTTACGAGGGTCCTTCGTTTCGAAAACTTGTAATAATCTGTTGTATAATACTAAAAAAGTCGCATTTGTTAGGCCGTTCAAAACTACGGATGTTTAGATGCCTATAATTTTTAAAATAGACAGACTAAAGATAATTTGAAATCGAAGGAACATAGATAATCATGTTTTTAATTGACTGTGCAAAAATTATAACATTGTGATGAAAAATGTAAAAGATACAACCAGACTCATTTTGTATGAGAATTCCATACCGGGAGTTCCCTCTTAAGCGGTGAACTCTAAGCGCTCATATTCAATGTTGTTCAGGTTTACCCGATATATTTGACTCATCGCCAGCGACCACTCTTACCTCCAGTTTTGGCTCAGTAAACTCTAGAATATAATTTAAGTCAATTATTTGGTATCGCATACTGATACTCGGTACTTAGTCTAGCACATCATTTATTTATAGAAATTATGCTATTGATTATTTCAAACCTAGAAATCTATAAATAGTCTCATAAGGAAAGAATCAGATATTTCTAGTTGTATTTGAGTCGTTTTGTCTTCACACAACCTTACATGGGTAACGCTGTCTACAGCGTTGTTTGAACTTGTTTGTCAGCTAGTGAGTCAGGAAACTGTCTTATGTACAGAACATCTTATGAAAGAAGTATCCATACCACCATATTACCTATTTTAACGTTACGTCCGAGAGGTCATCTAGCTATTGTAATCTCCGAAGAATAATGACGATTGGACAGCCGGCGATAAATGATAAATCATTCCTATTTACGTTCATAAATTGGTAAAAAATCGTATTATTTAAGTTTTATTATGGTAGTAAATAATGAATGAGTGTGCCAACGATTTGTTTAATGTGTTTTATTTTTCTATGAGTATCTCTATTACTCTACGGGTAACACTTTGCTCGGTAACTAATTACATACGGACTTATGTCAATAACTGTTGTTCTGCCAAACATAAAAGACAAGGAACCACGTAAGTTTTCTTGAATTACTTAGTTGAGTGATGTACGATTAAATTTGACGAAATTAATACCTACTACTCATTTGATCTTTACAATACCAACATATTTCAGAGTCCGATCAGATTTCTAAATAATAAGTACTCTATGTAGAAAAGATGAAAATTAACGATACCTGTGCACAGTGTGTTAATTTGGGTCAGATGCGGACATAGGTTTTAAAAGAAAGAGTGTGTCTAACATCATACCAAATACTTAATCTTCAGGACACCAGAGCTATTAATATTTTAATTTGGCATAAGGGTTGCGCTTTCAAAACGCTTAGATTTAACTACTAATTCGAAAATATACAGTGTTTTTATCCTATACTATAGTTTAGGTAAAGTATACTCACGGGGTTATGTAACTCACATACATTTTTATTTATTTAACTTTTTGCACATATATAAGTACAGGGACGGCTAAACTCAAAAAAATAAAAGTACCTGGGTTTAAATAACAAGAGTGCCTTAATGAGATAATTAAGGGTTAACAATACGTTATTATATGGGTGGTTTCTAGTACACCATGTGCGACCACATCTCCATATGGGCTTTCAAAATTAAGAAAGAGCTTTTACACCTGCCTATGTACCGTATGTTTGACACGGCTACACATAGCTATACATTTCCAGTATCTCTATGGCCTGTCTATGGTCCCGCATTGCACGGAAGCCGATACAATGCGTGATCATGTTGCGTACTGCAAATTTATAGCTTGACGTGTAGCCTGTGTCACCTATTATTATTATTTCTCTTTATTTATTTCTTAACTTATTTTATATATTTTGAAATATGATTTATAAAAAATACAAAAAAAAACATTTAAAATCTAAAAAAACAGTATCCCACCGACATCAGGTGCAGGGACCAAGCTGCCGATGGTTAGGGCTCCAGAGAGAGGAACCTCCTCACGATGCGTGCCGTGTCCAAAAGGACCGCCTTATGCATCTGGTTCTTGGTCCAGCCGCCTAACGCGAGCCTCTTAAGGTGTTGGTCGAGGCTCTTTGTTATCAGTCCATTGACTGATATGACTATCGGTACAATGATGGCCGAATCCACATCCCACATGTCGACAATCTCGTGTGCCAGATCCAGATATTTAATTTGTTTATCTTTCTCGACTTTCACGAGATTTCCGTCATGGGGGATGGTGATGTCGACAATCACTTATTATTATTATTATGACAATACATGTGGGATTCGATTTCGATATGGCGCAAAATAAATAAAGGTTTACTACCTCCAGTGTCATAACAGTGCAGGATACCAACTTTACCAATACTAGTTAGAAATTTTGCAACAGAAAACCACAGCATATGTGTAATTTTAAATAAGTAGGTACAGTGGGCCAACGAGTTAGCAATGCAGGGCAAAAACTTCTATGTCATAGTAAAGACTTACTACACCAGTAATGGATAAGTGAGTTACATATCTAAATAGTGGGTATATTATACTTATTAAATATGAATTTCACACATGCATATCTATTGCAGTCAGTTTGCACTATGGCGTAGAAGTTTTTGCCCTGCATACCTAATTGCTTGGCCCACTGTACATGCCTATTCTGGATTGCTAAACGAAATTTAAAAGATTATCATCTTAATTACCCAGTTCTGTAAAGCTAACTGGATGTAGGCCGCATTGCATAAATAGTTAGAAATTTGTACAGATGTAAATACCTAATATTAAACAAGGTCCTTAGATCGATCGCTATAATTTACGGTTTGAGTAGAGCTTGAAATGTAGTCTACATTTTATGGTTCAGTTATGTTTATTTTAGCGATTGTATATAAGTGTATTTCCTTTCTTACGTAGAGCGCATGCGGTGAATGGCTTTGCAATCTATAAGGTAGAAAACGGTAGATGCAGCCTTAATAATAGCAGCCTTGTATCTAATACACGTCACTTACTTGGTGAAGATACTTAGCGGATCGGTTGATAGCCCTGATCTTGTCTCGCGATTGTCTATTAACGTGCCTAGAACAACAGCAAGGAATACCAATCCTATCCATCTCCCCTTGGTGACCACGAATTATCGTCAGAATGCATTTTTGTGGCGAGCGAGCAGTAGTACTAACAAAGTATGCAAATATTTAGATATCGATATATTTAATACAGAAATTGGACCGGCTAGATGGATGCTCAGTCAGGACTTCTTTTACAAATATTTATAGCGATCTTTTTTATGTGTTTTAACTTTAGTTTTAGTATAATAATTAAGCGCTTACTTTTGTACTTTTGTTTTTGATGTTCACAAATTGTTTTATATTCTAAATTTATTCGTGAAGATCTGTTATTGGCTCTCTGTCACTTATTTACATAAAGTTATCCAAATTGTTATATGCTGTTGATCTTCCTATAAATAAATAAATAAATAAATAAATAAATAAATAAATGTCCCGCTGCTTTGATCGGGCCTCTTCTCATGATGAGAAGGGTTAAGCCGTAGTCCACCACGCTGGCCAAATACAGATTGGTAGACTTTACATGATCTCGAGTACTTTCTAAGCACTCTCAGACATGCAGGTTTCCTCACGATTTTTTTTCACCGTTAGCAAACGACAATTTATATGATGAAGTCACATATATTTTCTTAAAGACGAATCTTAACGATTTATTGACAGAGGTGTCTGCCGTACCGAACCCGAGACCTTTGACTTCGCAGTCGTAAGCGTAGCGACGTCAGAGGACACAGAGAATTTGAGATCTTTATCTCACCACAAACTCTCGCTCGAAGCAATTGTAATACTATTTGGAGACAGGTTAAAGGTGACAAAGTGATGCTTCAAGCGCTTACAAGGACTCAACAAAATTTACATATTTCGGAACTCTCAGATACCAAATGTATACTAAAAGGTGGTGACTGGTGCTCAGAACGTTTCCTGAATGTAGTCTATGAAAGCTGTTACTACAACTTTCGTTAAGTTATTGAGTAGGTGTCAAAGAGATAAATGGCGTTGAATTCGGTCAAACGCATTTAACTGTGTTAAACAACGTGTAATGGAATTGACAACTTATAGTAAGATATTCATTAACTTGTATTAATTTAATATTTTTTTAAAAAATAAATAAATAATTCCTTAACTTGTATTATGGGTGTACGTACGAATTGTTTTTTGCTAGAACTAAATGGACAAGCCAATTAGTTACAATTCTCGAAAGACTACTCGTTCAATGTTATCGTAGGGACTTTATCGACAGAGGAATTTTAAACAAAGGTCCAAGTTAATGAGTATTTTAGTTGATAAACATACTGAGATTAAATTTGACATTGTGGACTTCCAACCGTATATCTACAAAGTCCGTTTGACTACAAAAGTTTACCAAAATATATTATAACGGTGGTTCCATCGGGTTACAGTATTGGAAGTTGATTATAGTAGGGTAGCCCATGATGCAAAATGTGAATTTACTCGAGCGTCCTCGGACCTATTGGTTCTGGTACCGCAGATGATATTGTGAATAATAAAATGTTACTATGGTTTTTTATTACAGTGGTGAAAGAAGTTTTCAAGCCATAATTGAATGGACTTAAACCATACACTTTTTTTATCTTAGAATGAGTCACAAATGGGAAATTGAGAAGTTTTGTTTCAACCTTCCCTTACAGCTCAAATCGTATGATTTTTCATATCCACATTTTTGGGGTAGAAAATAATCGACCATAAATCCAAAAATCCCATCTAGAGCTGTCCTACTATTAGCTTACTACGTCGTAGAACATGTAGAGAGGAATTTCCGCAAAAAAGTGTCAAAAATCCTAACCGCTACGGCGTAGCACATCTTGTAACCATTTAATTTTCGGCATAAAAATCGTTTGCAATCCTAAATATAAGTTGTCTATCGTATTTCTCTGACTTATCCAAAGAAGATGTCTAAATAAACAAAACTGGTCTAATTTATATTATATAATGTAATGTAAATTAACTATGTAATAGCTATTAAAAATAGGGGTTGGTGATAAAAGGGTAAAAATTTAGGTTTGTATGTATTTTAATGCGACATTATAGAAAATAAAAACAAAAAAATGTTGTCCAAAAATTTTAAAAAAGATGTTAATGGTGAACAACCCTTATCACTTAGGGGTATGAAAATAGATAGTAGCCGATTCTCAGACCTACTGAATTTGCATATAAAATTTGGTAAAAATCAGTAAAGCCGTTTCGGAGGAGTAAGGTAACTAACATTGTGACACGAGAATTTTATATAATAAGATAAATGAAAAGTCAGCTATAGTATCAGCCACCGATATGCTACCTATGAGAAGTGAAATTTACATCTCAATACAGGTTACCTAGGCTTAACTAATATCGATTTAAAATACATCGGCCAGCGGAATATTAAATACAAATTAATGACATTTCAATTCGATTGACGACCTCAATTCTTTTCCTCATTATCAGCTAGAATAACAAATTCATTAGTTGTTCTACGAATCGACGCAAGCGCATCGTTGGTTTGTTTGTCAATTTAATCAGAAAGCTTTCAAGGCTAGCAGATTAAATGTACTAAAAACTTTTAAATTGAAGCAAAACCACAATGTTTGTTTGTGAAAGTTCTTCTAGATATATTATTCAAATTTACCTTTTGGCTTGTGGTTTGGTGATTCACCTACTACACGCAACTGTAGAGGCTCTGATTGTAAATAAATATGAAAGCTTCGATTTAATTATATTAAAGTAACAAAGAAGAACACGGTAACACTTTCATTACCAGAAGCATCACTTGTTCTTTTTTTTTTTTTTTTATACTACGCCCACAGCGAACGAACTTGTAGTCCACCTGATGGTAAGCTGAGTACAGCCCATGGACATCAACAATCCACAAAATCAGATTATAGATGCGTCGCTGCAGCTGAGGACTACGGTGTTATGCTTCATGTGCCAGTAATTTCAGAACCTGATCTCTCCACCAAACCGGAACACAGTAATGGAAGCACTACTATTTGGCGGCAGGTTAAAGGTGAGACGGTGGTGCTGCCGCCCTCGAGCTCATTCACAAGAGCTCTACCACCAGTAAGTTGTTGTGCGTTGTTGACCGTCTAAAACCCACTCGCACTCATAATTCCATTGTTTAACATAGATAGATAGATAGAATAAACTTTATTGCACACCAAAAAATAAGACACATAATAGAACATAATTTAACATTAGGACATGTACAATGGGCGGCCTTATCGCTAAAAAGCAATGTCTTACAGGCAACCTTTAACAACATCTTATATATCTGAAGCATTATTGCCAAAACGGACAACGACCTCATCAAGTGTCTTTCAACCACACTGAAAATGGACTAAGCGAGCCTCTAAGCGCTCTTTAGTTAAATCAGCCCATGCGTCATTACTCCAATGTTACTAATAGAATAGGCAAATAAAAACGGTACTTCCATCATCAAAATATCCTCGTAACCACACCATCGTGACGTGACAGAGAAATAGCGAAATGACTAAAAACTGGCCAAGTGTGTCTCGGAACTCACACATTCAGAGTTGCGTACCAAATGTAGGGAGCAATAAGTAGATTTAACCGCGATTAATGAGCTCTAAAAGAGATACAGAAGTACAAACAAATTTTCAAACTCGCTTAGTTCTGAAAATCATTCTTATATCATGATTGGATGCATTTAAACTTTTAGTAATCCATAATATGTGCATTATTTTATAAAAGGTATATTTCTAATGCAAAAAATGTGAGTAGTATAGTAAATTAATTTTTTTTAAGAGCTCAGCTACTTTTACTGCTGACTGTACATGTTCACTTGAATTTTAATTTTAATAACCCTTTGGGTACGGAACTCTAAATCAGCAAACAAACACATGAACTTTTTACACTATTCAGTGGGCCTAATTGCCTATATTCGTTAGCTCATATATTTTATGACATCAGTTATATCTTAAGCGCGAGCCTATTCTTTGAGGCCGCTTTAATGGATGAATTTGCGCGGAAGATTAACTATATTTTTTGTATGGCTAACGGTCTAGGTCTTCAAAAGGTACTTCACCTTCTGAATCATCTGGGTTACCGCAATGTTTTGCAAACTGAACTTGGAATGGGTCAGATAAACGTGTGGTAGCTAAAATTCACATCGCTGCGTCGTAGTTTTTGTAAGAGAAGCTTCATGGTAAATCACGAAATAAGTGGAGAAACAGTAGCAAAACGGTCGCAAAAATATGTGTAAGGCCAAATATTTCAGAGACTGAAAATACCCATACCTTTCTATTCTAATTTAAAGAGTACTAATAAACTATAGATAACATTATTGTTTAATAGAAGCACCACGAGACTAAATCACGAGCACCAGACAAGCAAAACTTCTTCACAGTTACGTAAAAACACTTAACAAATGCATCACACGCGCGTCAAATGATTCACAGACGACCATACATGATTGAGATAGATTGACATTATACAAATTGTAAATGACGAATTGATCACCCTTCGTGAGATGCCGTATTCATGTATTCAATCGGGCATATTGCCGCTGATTGGTAGAAGTGGTTCTGCCAACCTGTAACTATGTCAGCGAGGGCAATGTCAAAGGAAGGAGTAGACAATCAACATGCAACGTCTCGGCGAATTGCGCAACTTAATAATATACAATCGAATGGTATTTGTGAGTAAAAATATATTCTTTACTCATCAAATCTATTTGTTGACGCTCAATGTATGCCATGTATCCGTAGCAATTAACCTCAATTGCCTTAAACCTCATTGATTAACCAGCAAAAGAAAAAAATCATGAGAATATTTGGACCGTATAGAGAATAAGTTTATTGTTTGTCTTAAATCCGGTAAAAGATAGCTCATCTCATTCTAACTACATACAATTAAAATTACTATAATTCGTCTTCATCAGTCTTGTCTGGGCTCTTCGAAAATATATAAATATGACTGCCGTTAAGTTACTAACAGATAATAAGGATAATAATTTTATGTCAGCATTTATGTTATCAACTGCAGGGCAAATGCCTCCCGTCTTACTTCACTTATGTCCTGCCAAAGCGACACTACGCTGACAAGATGATAAGATTGTTGAAAGTTAAAAATAGCTTGCTGTCGATACAGTCCAGAACGTTAAAGGAATATGGCATTGGTCGCTTGAAACTGGAACATAGCTGTGGGGTAAAATTATGGGTATAATTTTAAATAAGGTCTTACAAACGTGGCGTGAACAAGCATCTCGTTGAGTCGTTGACGGGAAGATGTCATGTCGCGGCAAAACTATGATTGAATTCAATCTTGGACTCAACAGATGCCTCCTATCAGACCGAGTTCGAAGAGTGAAACAATTTTGAGAGGTAAGTAAAAATACGCTGAAAAATTGTCAGCTGTCTGATTTTACTACCAAAAGGATAATAAACACCATAGATAAAAAAATCATTATATAAAAGATACCTGTAAATTCGACAGCTTATTTATTTTATCCCGAGCACGAATCACACTCAACCACACAATATAATTATTTATGGTGTTAGTAAAACTGCCAAGGTGATCGAATCCTCTCTCTTTTGGCTTGTTAATGTGTTATCGGTTCCTTTTGATCCTAATTAATGTTTTAACACGAGAGAATTGTTTGAGTAATAGCAATAAAATTAACAAATATTTGTGGCAATGTTTATTAAAATGTATGTGAGAAACGTGGCGAAGATTTCCTTAGTCCGAAAAACTGACGTGTGACCATCTTATAAGATGGTCCACAGATGGGATGGTCCTGTTCCCGGTAGATTATTTGACGGCTTCAGGACAAGCTATAGATTACCAGAAACCTACCTACATATACTTTGTTACTACATTAAATACTTATTTAGCTCTTGGGCATAAAAAACAAGCTTAAGCTGGGTACAGATTGGTGCAATGCAACATGTAATGTAATATTCTGCGTTACATTGCATGTTCCCTGCTGCCTTGGACGTGTGGCGCGCGCGGTACGCGCATTGACTACGAATCATTCGAGAACATCTGTTCCCGCATTTCGTTACAAACACTAGCCCTCGTCACGCGTGTTCTTTTCTTTGCCTGCATCAAGGCGATATACTTACGAATCATGGAGTCTGAAGACAGCCTTCTTGCTCTGACGATTATCAGTGCTTCATTGTTAATCATTGTTAACAATAAAAGTGACTCGTCATCACTCCACGCACCCTCTTTCACCGCCATGATCGTTGCGCATGCGAACGAAACGATCGACCGTCCACGGCTGCGTCCTGCGCACACTGCGCGCCCCTTTGTGTTCGAACCAAAAACCGACAAATCTCGGATCGAGCCGCGCACGAGTTGTAAGGGCCTGGCCACAGTTTCTGGCGGTGCGGCGCGCGGTGCGGCGGGAGGCGCGGCGGGCGGCGCGAATTGCGGTGGTATGCCATAGCTCGACTTGTTGCGACTGCGGCGGCGTCAGCGGTGGACGTAATTAGAGAACGGCTAAACTAATAAAATGGCCATATCAAAAGTGACACGGTATTGCCTTGAATCAAGTGCGTTCTTAGCTCAAGATATCATTCAGTCAAGAATAGGAGCCCACCCAGTTAATCAGAGAAGGAGAGAACTTGGCGAATTTCACACACTTTATTATGAATATAGGAACTATCCCGATAAATTTTTTGAATATACGAGGGCAAGCATAGAAACTTTTGATTATTATACTCGGCCACGTACATGAAGACTTGAAAGCTAAAGTTAATTTCAAAAAAATTGTTTCACCTCCAGAACAGCTGTTTATAACTTTAAGGTAAGTAAGTACCTATTTAAACTATTTATATAAATAAAAGTAAAAATTTGTTTATCACTATGTATTTATGTATGTCTTCCCACATTTTTTTTATGATATGTCTATATTTATGATGTGGATGTTTTGACATCCATATTGCTGGTCTACTCAGTATTTCACTTATAAACTGTTCCGTATCCATTATTTTTATTAGTCGAACGCGCGTCAAAAACAAAATTATTTGTTTCGGTCGCGCGATGCCTGAATGCGTCCACCGATGCCGCCGCGCGCGCAGCTCTGAGCTGTGGCCACCTCGATACTCGCTAGTACATTTGTTTCACTCGCACACCGCGCAGCCCGGCGCCGCCGCGTGCCGCGCGACTCTCACCGCGCCGCAGATCGCACCGCAGTTCGCGCCGCCGGTAGCTGTGGCATACTTCATAGGTTGTCTACCATTTATTTTCGCCGCTCACCGCTTGCCGCGCCACACGCCGCGCCGCAATTCGCGCCGCGCTCGGCTGTGGCCGGGGGGTAACGCTCGGAGCGTGCGCGACCCAGGCGCAGTTCGTGCGCGCGAGGCGTCCACATTATGGGAATTCTGTTACATTACATGATACATTGCAGCAATATGGACGTCAAATTCTTGCATTGCATGTTGCATTACATGTTACATTGCACCAATCTGTACCCAGCTTTACGGGAGAGCAAATTTATGATTAAAACAATATTCACGAACAAACATGCATTTTAGTTAAACCTATATTACGTTAGTATGAAAACACGGCGCTCGGGAGTTTAGACCTATACAGAGGCGGCTCGTGACATTTTTTTATGGGTGTTCACTTAAAAAATAGCAAAAGAATGCAGATTAACCACCAGCGCTACCGCAGCTCCAAACACCAGACACGGGAAGCAAAATAATTTATTGCTGTCTTTACACCCACACAGCCAAGGTGTTTTCAGATTTCGTTTATTTACGTAAGATCGGCAACAATACAAAATTCCCCGCGCCTGCGTTACTCGCGGTCGCGCCCTGCTGTTGCGTTGGGCTGCTGAAGTCATGTACTATCAAAACGCAATCTGGCAACGTCGCGCAGCAGGAGCGGCGCTCCTGTCTAGGCGAAAATCTCGTACAAAGTTTTTGTTTCACGCGCCGGGCCGCATCGATGTTTCTCTTTCGCACTTATGGAATATAGTACTAAGCGTTGTATTGAAATTTCTGCCGTAGGAGCGTAATCGCTAGCGCACCACTCATTCCAACTTTACTTCTACTTGACTGTGTAATAGTTTTTAGTTGTTAATATGAGTGAAGATAAATACCTATTATTTAGTTTAGAATGTATAGAGTTCTAAAGGAATATTATATAACGTATTTTATCTGGGAGTGCACTGCTCCAGTGCACCTAAGGACGAGCCGCCTCTGGACCTATAAATGAGATTTTACCATTCCGGCTGCAGAATTATGTAGAGCAACACAAAGCGCTGAAATTATGTCAGTAACAGGCAGTAATTAAGAAGTGACATAAACTAATGTATTATAAAATCCTATCTACTACTTGTGAAAATCTTTCGAGTTTGTGTGGATGTTTGTTACACTTTCACGCAAAAACTACTAGATGCATTTTCATAAAATTTGGTACTAGGGTAGTTTATAGCCTAGATTAACATATATATACTTTATCGACGTACCACGCAGGCGCAAGTTAGTATAACATAAGTTTAAAGGACAGGAGAGTCATGGCAGTCGACTGACATTATTTCAAATACATGTAAAACATTGTTCTCTCTAAAAAACAGTGTGAATTATGTTTCAAAACATGAATCATGGCTGTTATCACAGGAAAAATATGAACAAGTTTAAAAGGTCACCGGGTAATGGATGTAGGGCAAGTCCTATAGTAATGTAGGCATGCACATTGTGCCGGTCTCCGCACATAATAATGACGCATGACATTGACAACGTCAAGAAGTGACACTCGTCACAACTGTCAAAGAGCGCTGAATCGCGATAGTTAAATGTTCACAGCAAATGTACATAAATACAACTTCCTAAACGCTACCATTGGACAGCTGTCCGCCAGGCAATACCACCGAGCCTGGTCGGAGAATCCTGCCTTTGTGGTGGCGGTACATCACAACCCGTTCCTCTACACTCATTAGCATTACTATAGGACATGGTTTCATTATTATGGACCAGATGCAGCAAACAAACTTGCAGACCATCGGATGGCAAAGGCATGCATCAATATGTGTAATATGTGTCATGGGTCTAGCCAGCATTAAGATTACAAGTATTCGAATCTTGCGGGATTAGAAATTGGAAGCGAAGAAGCTAAAAAGCAGTAGTAGAAAAACCTAACACATAACATAACATTACATCACACGCCTATACCCAGAACCGTGTAGCAGAGGTGAACAACACCCACATTTCACCTGTTATGTTTATGGTATAGGAATGAGCCTATCGCCATCCACCGGGCACAACTCCAACTCCGTGCTTACTTTACCCTACCCGGACATCAAACTCGAGACCTCGCGATAAGAGGCGCATACACTAACCACTAGACCATCGAGGCATTAGTAAAAATTAATTAAGCAAAAAAGGGTTTATTTTCTTGGTTACTCAACTAAGGCACCACCGTAGTCCAGTTCAGTGAATAGAATCTTCAGAAACTTCAGTTTATCAAACGGCACAAGACATTGAAGACTTTAGGATGAACTCTGATAAACCAGTGAGTTTATAGAGCTAACTCCTGATCCATAAAACGAGATTTTTATAAAACATGTGTCTATACTTCTGGACATATGCGAAGGCTAAATAAAAAGTCGCAAGATAAGTACTTAGCGACAGAAACGGGCTCGATATGATTAAATATGTAAACAGCTGTCGGAGCCTTACGTTAGTTAACAGCTCCGATCGATAGCCATTAGCTCTGTCTAGTTTAATAATGGGTCATTAGTTATTTACCATTTATTTAATTAATTACACGCAGTTTTGTAAAGCAAAGTTCTCGATTTCAGGTGTGTTTCTTCATCTTCGATTATTGATATGATTGTAACGGGAATTAATTGCCGCTGCTCCTGCATTGGCTCCAGCGCCGCTGCATCAGTCTGCTTGCAACCATGACAAAGTACAAACTTCTCGAAACGTCAAGCTCCGAAAGGTAAATAAAATTTCCGTTAAAATCATATCAATAAATATGCAACGTGAAAGTTTAAAAGTTATTATTCATCTTCGACAGTCGTGGAAATTAAAATATGTAGTTACTTTAGATGATAATAATTATGACGATTATATTATCATAACTAGCAACACAAGTACCTAATGAAGTACTTAACGGAGGACAGAGTATGTAATTTTGGGTCAGATGCGGACAACTTGTTTTTCAAAAGCTATCATTTAGTTTGCAATGTGTTTGTATGTATGTGCTTTACAAGGGTTATCTTGCAAAGCATTTTTCGACCATTTTTAGTTGCCCGATTAAACGGAAAATTGTTGTAATGCCGGTGACAATGCAATAATATGACAGGAATGGTGTGATGATGCAGCCAGTAGTGTCTTATCATGAGAAATCTGAGTGTGTCAAACTGAAGCTTTAAATTTAACTGCGACGATTTTCAATGTATAGTTTTCGAATTATTACGGTTTTTTGAAAACCATAGAAAAACTCTATAGGCGTTGTCGCGCGTTTATGGTTGTATATTTTGACCATAAAATACCATCAATAAATGATGCACTTTCAATTTATTCTTCTTCACCAGCGCACATAGGAGTATTTACCCCAAAATCTTGGCCAAAAGTCTAGAAAGTAAAGTTTAAATAATCTGGCTCAACCAGAGGCGGCTCGTCCTTAGGTGCACTGGAGCAGTGCACTCCCAGATAAAATACGTTATATAATATTCCTTTAGAACTCTATACATTCTAAACTAAATAATAGGTATTTATCTTCACTCATATTAACAACTAAAAACTATTACACAGTCAAGTAGAAGTAAAGTTGGAATGAGTGGTGCGCTAGCGATTACGCTCCTACGGCAGAAATTTCAATACAACGCTTAGTACTATATTCCATAAGTGCGAAAGAGAAACATCGATGCGGCCCGGCGCGTGAAACAAAAACTTTGTACGAGATTTTCGCCTAGACAGGAGCGCCGCTCCTGCTGCGCGACGTTGCCAGATTGCGTTTTGATAGTACATGACTTCAGCAGCCCAACGCAACAGCAGGGCGCGACCGCGAGTAACGCAGGCGCGGGGAATTTTGTATTGTTGCCGATCTTACGTAAATAAACGAAATCTGAAAACACCTTGGCTGTGTGGGTGTAAAGACAGCAATAAATTATTTTGCTTCCCGTGTCTGGTGTTTGGAGCTGCGGTAGCGCTGGTGGTTAATCTGCATTCTTTTGCTATTTTTTAAGTGAACACCCATAAAAAAATGTCACGAGCCGCCTCTGGGCTCAACCATATTTTTCGGCCACCTAAATAACCGCTTTATAATATGGAAACCCTCTCGCATCCTTGACTTCTAAGAGCGCGGGTCACAGGGAGTCGAAACTTAGGCTTCATGTCGTGCGTTCCTCTACTGTTTTCTTAACGCTTTTGTAATTACTGTAAATTGCAAGCGCAGTTTAAGGTATTCTGGGTTCAGTTGATAGTCAGTTAAAACATGCTTTAAGGCGTTTGTAAGAGAAAAATTAGGCATAAATGGACATCTACAAATTATAAACATAAACGGGTCATAATTTTAAAAAATGCCTAATTTTGACAATTTGACAGAGAATACTGCTTTTCTCCAACTCGTTGTTAAGAAGCAACAGAGAGCAACCTCGGAAGAAAAGTAAGACTTTTGTTCGCAAAAAATGATTTTAATTCTAGCTGAAGTGGCCAACGAGCAAATTGAAAACAGTAGTATATAAAGTTGAAAATAGTAGATATAGTGAAGAAAATCAAGATTCTAACTTTGATGAATTTGATACTTTGGTAATATGTATATTTTTTTTATTAAATAAGTAGTTTGAAACAGTCTCTAGTTATTTAATTATGCATTTTCGCTTGATAAATAGCACAAAATAATTTTGGCCAAATACTCCTATGTGCAGCGGCAGGATCAAAATACCGTAAAAACATTTCTCTATTTAATTATTCATTACACATTTCTGTTAAGTACTTTATTTTATTACAATTCTTTAGTTGATACTCATAAAGTTTAACTAACCGACGAAACATTACAACAGATTGACATTAATATTATTCATTAATTCCTACGAGCATATTAATTAACGTTTGTTTATTAACACAAATCTGAATATGTCAACTTTACGCTTTCTGCATGCAATAGACATGGAGGAAAGTGAAAAACTCGTGGCGACTCGAGTGAGGTAATATTAGTGCGGTAAGCTAGCGCCGCGCGCCGACCGCGCTCACTTTCGTTCGAGATAACCAGTCTTGCTGGAATAGGCATTAAACACTCCAGATGAGATAACGAAAATATGTAATAGAACACAATTTCCTACGGGCTTGGGAAATTGCACGTTAAAATTTTCTCTTGACGCAATTATGGATTAGCCGCTGAAATTAGCGGGGTGATAAACATTCACTGTGTAATTCTGTGGTTTTGAGAAGAATGAGAAGTGAAAGGACTAAAAGAGACAACAAGATGGACCTTTTCACTCTATTTCAAGCTGCTGATTCCATAAGCTAGTAAGGAAGGTAAATTTTATGGAATAAAAGACAGTTTCGACAATGTGAGAGATACAACATTGAAAATAGAGTTTTTAAAGCAGGACAAATACAGTACATTGATGTTAACATCTAGGAAGACATTGTTTTAAAATTCTTAGACTCTAGCACTTTTTATGTTCCCTGCAAGGGACATTTGATGGCAAAATTTGAACTATCCTTATCCTATCTATCCTATCTTCCTAAAGTAATAGAACACTGAACTGTAGCTGTATACACACATAATATAGAATTTTACTATATACTACTTTGACTATAAGAATTTGACCCTTTGACTATCAGAATGAAAATGAAAAATTATAATATTAGGTATGTATTTTTGTACTCAATCAAATCCTTACTTAATGAAAATGGTAACTTTGTCAGTCTTTTATGCTTTCAGAGCTAAACCACTTAACAATATTGGATGAAAATTTCATTGATAAACAAACCACAAGATGGAAAAGCCTCAAATAATAGAGGGAGAGGCCTTACCTACCCAGAAGTAAATAGCAGAGGTCTGCTAGTATGTTTTATGAATAAAATATTAAAATCTTTTAAATATGCTTTGTGCAATTATTTATACATAAATTTCTCTGATATTACATATTAATTTTATAGGATAAAATGATTGCTCAAAGTCGAATGCTTAGTTGACAGAACAATTATTAAAACAAGATATGATTACAAATTCAATAATGAAGTTACTGATAAACATTCTACAACAATACAATATTAGTTACATGACAATGTTTGATAAATGTATCAAAATGTTATACTCAATACTTGAAATCATATGACCTTTTGTAATAATTTGTTATGGGATACAAATAAAATATTACTATTGCTGACACTTAACCAAGGGTTTCAACAAGTTATATGTTTAAGAAATCCAGGGATCATTTTAGTCCAAAAATTAACTTTGAAAGTCTGTTGCAATGTAAATACATTATAGGAAATATTTAATATGTGACAAATAAGTAATTAAATTAATGAAAATCATTAATTAAATATAGTCTTTACTTTTTCCCAAGGTAACTAACTAAACTTACTTAAATACAATGTTTCATCAAATGGTAAATTTGTTTAGTGAAGAGAGTATGACAAACAGAAATACAAGATAACATTCACACGATTTGACACATTTATAATACCTTTAATAAGAATAATGCCCAACTCAAATGATAAAATCACTCTCAGTCTCAACTAACCAAATTTCGTACAACCTTTTTGTCTGAAAATAAATAGAACTCTATAAACCTTTGCCCCACAATAAAACAATAAAAAAAATAAAAAATATACAGGGTAGATGGAACATAGCAGCATTTATTGAAACCGAAGATTCTATACATCAGTCCTTCCCAGTAGTAATAATCTCCCCTACCCAGCATTTAGGGCTCTGTCAAATATTTAGCTTATCAAAACTGATCTATTATTAAAATAGTTTGAAAACCACTGCTATACATGGTCTGTATTCATTTCTACTAGTTAAATTTTGAATGTGAAAACTAAATTGTGAAACATCTGCTAATAATAATAATTTCAATGATTGAATTGTATCAGAAATATTATCAACATATTATTTTAGATAGTATTACATCAGGTATATAGATTGATTTTTCCTTATATCATAATTAATTACACTATAAGGAAAAAATATAGATATTTTTTTTTTGTATGCATTATTATTTACTTTGAAGTTAAAATATCTCAAGAATTGTTCAATGCCACCTATGTGTCCATACAGTTAGTACAAGTTGTTGCAAATAAGATCATCATTACAAGATTGAGCTTTCATTTGGAATCACCTGTATATTTTGGGTTGAGAAAAAGAAAGATAAATAATTCCATTGTCCAAAAGCGGAACCAGAAATTGTAACTTTACTTCTGTTATTGATTATTTTATAGCATTTAAAAATCCTGCCGGTCCCATAATTTTTTTAACTGTTTCTTAGTATAATTTACTTCTGTTGCCTTTAAATTGAAATAAAAAAAGGAAAAACAAAGTCCACCATAAAGTTAATTATTCTATTTTATGTTGAATTTTGGTTTATCAGTAAGATTATGCAATTAAGCATTAGTTTAACTTGAGCCACACATACATTTTCGACTTGGTAATTAAATGAGATCACATTTTTAGCTGAGGATTCAGGCTTTGACATAAGAACAATTCAGCTGATATTGTATACAACATAAATAATTAATTCAGTTCACAGATCTCAAAGGTGACTTCAATGCTAAGAAACAGTTGCTAAAAGGCAACTCATACATTTTGTTCTACCTATTTAACAAAAAATATGGTTCATTAAAAATGCTTTGATACTTTTAATTTGTATCAGATAAATGTTATATTTATTGAATATATATTATTTTATGAAATAATCCTCCTATTGGCATAGGAACCATTTTACATCATTCACTGAAAAATAAACAGTTTTGGCAAATAGAATAATATGAATTTATTGATTGACTATGTTGTCCCAACGACATTGTCTTTGCCCAGCGACACGTATAATAAATAAATGGCAAATGCGTTCTTACCTTTCAACGTAAAGGTGTTACAGGTTACAGGTGTGCAGTAAACAATCTCATTACATTTACTTTCAGACGTCACTTCGCTCGCGAACACAACTTGACACCGATCCTACGAGCCGCCAAGATCACCACGACTCCAGTTAAAACAACAGCACCAAGGATAAAACGTGAATTGTATACAATATTGCTAAAATACGATACTTGTTCCAAATTACTCGACAATACTTCGCTAATTACAGAATTGAATATTAACTCGTTGCCGCAACAAGAACTCATTACAAAATTTTAATACTATAATAAATTTATACTAAATAATAGATTATACTATACATTTGAATATTTTATTTAAAAAAATTGACCTAATTTTAATTATCGGCATGAAGTAAACATCTGACAATGACGTCAATGACACAAAATTGAATATGACAGATAATTTGTGTTGCCAACTCTATTATTTTATTTCAAACATAATTATTTTCAAATCTCTATCGGTAATTGAATTTGTGATGATATGCGGTAAAGGGTTAAAAATTGCGAAAACTTTTGAAGTTTGCATAAAAATTGGCCTCAAGGCAAGTCAAGGAGCGTCGGACGTCTGATGATGACGCCAAATATAACACCTTCACCGCCAAGAGTCAGACAGCACTGGGGGGCTGAAATAATGATAATTGTGTACCCTGTGTACCCCATTTTGCACATTGTAAGTTACGTGCGTAAGTTTAATATGAACTTGTTCGAGGCAAGTCACGGAACTTATTTTTATGACATATAAAATAAATGAAACAGCAAAATTATGTTCATGAAACGCTCTACTCAAACGAGCGGCTTTTCAAACTGCGTTATGCTAAGTGCTAGCATTTCCTCTGAGGTGCTAGCAAATATACTATTGCTATGTATGTCCCAGTCAATAGTTTAATTAGGCAGCACGTCTTAGATGAGAGATGCCAGTCAGTTCGAAACGTCGAGCATAGGTATTTATTTACCTATATAATAATTATGCGATTAAGGCATTTGTCTCACCGGCAACGATTAACGAGTAACGAGTAGAGCTAGAACTAGAAACGAGTTAGCGAGACACGGGGAGCGAGTGCGTAGTTCCGATATTTGTGTAGCTTGGCTATAAGCGAGTGTGCGAGTGAGGCGGATACAGATACGCACTGTAGAGAAATGACCACTGGTTGCTCTCTCGGCGAGAGTTCTAATCGCTTGGCGAGTATCGCCGAGCGAGTGTTATTCCTCATAGCTCTTGTCGCTCAGCGACAAACTAGTGAAGCGAGTGCTCGCCGGCAGTGTGAACAGTCAGCGATCAACTGTTTGTATATGCATCTCTTTTGTTCACACGGAAAGTATATCTATTGTACGTTTCTTGAGCGAGAAAATAGCCGATAGTTAGTCGTTTTCTCGTCGTTGGTGGGACAACTGCCTTAGACCTGTCTAATTTTTGAAAATGTTCTCAAATCTCGAAAGTTTAAAAACATATTGCACGTCTTAGGTCTGACTGTGGTAATTGGCCTTCATCTACTAGTCCGTCCCAAACCAGGCTTCAGTGGAGAGTCATGACCCCCATCATACAGATATAACCTACCTACAAGGAAACTCCAAATGTTTGTATCATAAAACGTGTAATTAACTGCAACTATTTTAATTTCATTTTCATAACCCCTCCCTTCCCCCACTGGATCCGCGCTTGCATAGTAGTGGAACATCCTGTATTAATGTAGATAAGGAAATGAAAGATAAAACATATTGGTCAGAATTGATTTATTTATATTACATAAATTACTATAATATTGGACAGTACAATATAAACTATTTGTATTATACATAAATAAAATAGATATCCTACAAAGTAAATGCAAAAAATAAGTAAAGTAATAACATCTGCAGTCCCTAATTTTTCGTTACACTTGAATATTGTCATTGTCCTTTGCAAAACAAAATCTTTTGCAAGGTATTAATTAGTCTCTAAAAAAATATTCGAGGCTTAGTTATGTTCATTTTGAAGCATTTAACTGCCGATTTTTAAGAAATCTATTCCTTGTATTGACAGTGATGATGATTAAACATTTACTAGCTCATATAAAAACAAAATCAGTCTCCTTTAGATAAGTCTGCAAATGTAGTAATCAGTGGGCAGTTTAAATTACAATGACAAGTTGCTTTGACAATGTATGAATGGTCACTGTGCAGTTAGTCGGTTTAATAATTGTGCCTCTTCTACAAGATTCAGGAAACCTACTTTTAATCAATCTGCAATCACAAGTAACTGCATAGATTTTACAGTGGGCAATGCTCCATAAAACTATTAAAACTAAAATATTTTGTGATCAAATCATACACATTATCTAATTACTAAAATAATGGTACAGTCAACATAAAATACACAAAGAAATTACAGCTACAATAAAATTAATGAAAATGTAAAGCTTGTCTTAATATTATAATATTCTTCTTTGTGGAACTATAGAAATAGGAGATGTTGTGATAGGTTTCTTTGGACTGAGTTTACTGGGAGATTGCATCACGACATCCACAGCCTTTCTTAGTATTTGGTGCTCACTCCTCTTGTATTCTTCTGTTATTTGGGAGAGATCTAAGTCTGCATCTAGTACTAAAACCTGAAAGAATATAAAAACAATTAAAACACAATCATAAGGAAAAAAATAGAATAACCATTATAAATAAATAGAAATGCTTGGCATTCCTTGTTATTTTCGTACAGAATCAGGTAAAATATTGTTTTACATTTAAAATATTGAGAATGTCAAATCATAATTCTCTATTAAAAAAAATCTTGACCAAAATTTAATTACTCATTGAAATCTATAGGACCAAGGCTGTGTCAGTTTACTACCTATAAGGTAAAACCAAACAAGCGTAATTTTGTGAGTAGTAGGTCACAGAATTTCGGTAGCATAAATTCTGCTGCATTTGGTTTCATACAAAAAGGCAGTTGGGCAACTCGACGACGCAAAATGAGTTGTCTGCCGACTCAATGCGCGTAAACTCGACCGAATTTCGCTCAACAGCCGAACTTTCAAATAAAGTATGGAACTGTCCACATGTCAGACTCTGATTATTGAATGGGTTTACCCAGTTTATGTTTTTAGCCTCGTCTTTGGAATATGCTTCGTAAATACACAATATTGTTAATGAATCCATCATGCTCGATAACACAAACAGCCCGTACCAAAGCTCAATAATGAATAAATAAATTATGTTTGTCTGGCAACTCAGCAGAAATTCAGTTGAATGTAAAATTAGTGACCAAAAATATGCGACTCCCGACTCTCAAAATTACGCTCGTTTGGTTTTACCCTTAGGCCCACTCCGAGTTAACTGCTAATACAGGATTAAAAGCTACACAGAGTTTGAAGTTAACTCGGCATTGTTTTTTTTACTCTAGAAAGTGCAAGTAGTCTTTATGGGATATAGTTTGAAGATAGATGCCAGTTGTAAAAAGAATGCAATTTCTTTTAGGGCTGTCTATAAAAACAAATTTTTAAGCAATTTCATTAGCAACTTACAGGTGCTGGACACTCAGCATGTTCTCTAGTAATAAGCCAATCTTCATGTAGTTTGTGCAGCTCCTCAATGTAGGACAGTGGGACACATTGCTCTTCAGACCTGGCTCTCTTCTTGATTCTCTCGTACACCACTGATGGTGTTGTTTTCAAGTACACTATAAATGACAAGTTTTAAAATAAGACTTTTTAGATTGGATAGACTGTATATTTGCAAATAAATCAAAACTTCACAACAATTGTTACATGATGGGGATGTTATTTACCTATTTATTATAGCTTTAATTCATCCATATATGTAATTAATTCATTTTTTTAAGTTAATATTCTGTAATTTGTTTGACTACTGTATGGCCCCTGTAGGGTAATAGCCCATGGGGATGTTAGGAGTATGTTAATAGATAAACACAGGTAATTCATAATATTAACTAGACTAGCTCAGTAATTTGGATCTTTTACATAATATAGGTTGCCACAAGTAATTACTACTTTTCAATGGAGAATTCAATATCCAAATTTAGATACATGTCGCAGTATTCTTAAAGGCAGCTAAGAATTATTGAACCTCTTATGCTCCATGTAATAAAGGCAATAAAGATATTGCCCACAACCACAATTGTTTTGCAAGTAATATAAAATAATACTAACCTATAAGGTCCACATCAATCTGAATCTGGTTATGTATAAAGTTGAACCACTCATCAAGCACTGCAAACTGTGCTGGGTGTAGAGTCCCACTCCTGGCCATATGTTCAACAAAGCAATGCTTCGCACTGTACAGGGATCGCTCCATAAGTTTCACAGGAGTAGGGACAGGTCTACTATGCATGTCCACCATTGTAAGGGCCACATATGACTGGAATGTCATTGCCCATTTTGCTGGGTCTTTGTACATCAAATCCTGAAACCAAATGTTTATAAGTCTGTTACATATTCTGAAGTAGCTTGTATTGGAAATCTATAATATGGGGAATCCCTGTTTGGGAAGTGCTATAAAGCTTTCAAGATGATCTCATTTTAATCTCATGTAATCATGCCAATAATAGCATCTTTAGGCTTTGAATCTACTGGTCCAATCTTGGTGAAAATTGGTATGGTGAAAGTTCATTACCCCAAGATTAACATAAGCTTCTTTTTAATAGACGCACGGCCGCGCTAAGAGGTTGTAATAAACAATGCAATGGTAAGGATAATGCAAGTGTCAGAAACTGCAGATTATTATAAAGATTATCAAGATTAAGATCAACCAGATGGTATTACAGCGTGATTAATAGAGAAACATGGATATGCCTGTAAAACAATAAGAAAACTGAATAACTATAACCAATTGTAACAAAATAGGCATTATTGTGCAATGTCAAGATGGCCTCATTGAGCAAAAAAGGTTACTCAAATTAAATAGTGAAATAATAGGTACCAATAGATTCCATCCTTTCAGATTCCTCCATTCCTCCACAGGTTCAGTCAATAAAGTGATGTCCTCGAACTGGCGAAAATGCTCCAAGAACGTTGTTTTGCCGCTGCCAATATTACCCTCGACGAAAACTGTGAATGTCTTGACGTTGTGAGCAGTCATTTTGTGATACAAGTGCACGGCTGAAATTAGTTAATTATTTGCAGAGCTCAGTGAACCAATGAAATATGATAACACACGCCGAATTCTGCTGTTTCGCCTGTTTCCCGCCTAAATCGTCCCAAAATATTAAACATACGCGCGAACATAACCTGTCAAATCGTAACTAGTAAACACAAATACCTTTAAACTTCAATAGTTTTCTGGCACAGAAACCGAACATTATTCGGTAGCATTTAAAATCAATATCCTTTTTAGGAAGAGGAAGATAATTATTATAACTAGAATTTATAATTTTATTACTTGAAAATTACCAAACAAACCTCTATGGCACGGTTTTGTTTTTTTCCTCAGATTAGGTATCACACATAGACAAAGCATCACTCGCTCTGCTTGTTGACATCAGTCAGTGTTGCCAGATGGTCGTCTCGCGTTCTCCCCAAAACTTTGCCGAAATCCCCCCAAAATTCAGGTTTTGAAGAAAAAATCCCCCAAAAATTTAATCGAATCGAATTCTCCACGCAAGGTCAAATGACCTTGGCGTAAACATTTGACAAGATGACGGCCGACTAACAGCTCGCACACACATTCAATAGGATTTTATTGGAAGACGAAATAATGTATAGCTACCGAACACATATTTTATGATTTGAGTAACTATATTAAAATAATAGACATTGTGTTATTTTATTATATTTTACAAGCACCTACCTAATTTTATATATTTAGTAAGTAGGTAATAATGCAAAGATATAAAAGTATGTAAGTAGGTACTTTTTGACTTTATACGACGTATGTAGCAAACAGGCGTGTAGTCCACCGAATGACGAGTGGTAACTAGATACCATTAACATCAACAATCCACAAAAGTAGGACTAGGTGTGAAATAAAATATGCACTGTACGGTTGGTTTAAATCTTATATTAATATTCAAGGCACAACATTAATATTCAAGTGGGACCTGTATATATACATATACAGTTATGTCCCACTGCTTATATTTTATTTAATCGTTATAATAATTTAAAAAAACGTGTGGCACTCGGGGACTGCCGCGGTAAAGCTATTGCATAGCATTTTTTATCAACTTATGCAATTATAATTATTTATTTATTAACGCCGATACAACCAATGCCACCTAGAAGCGAGTTGCTGAACTAAAGAGACAAGCGTGATATTTCAAAAAAGTCATTAAAAGTTTTGCTATTCATCGATAGATGGCAAAACTAAAAAGTATCACCGCTGTGCCGGTCGGAGTGGGGAGTGTTAGGTTATTTTCGTTACGGAATGTCTGGATTCGGTCTCCACGCTCAAGTTGCTTCACGTATATCGATTAGTCTTTATTCGCTTATTATAACTACAATAAAATTATTAGTAACTTACATAAGCTAATAATCAAGTGGCAATTACTTATTTTTAACTATTGATGCCATTTCGAGTTGATAAGTCGCGAGTCCTGTCAGTCTTCATTCTTTATTTGATCCAATACACATTCAATCTTAAGCTACGCACAAATTCCAAATCGAATGAAACGTAATTTAGATGGAGGTGGTGCGAATAACTTAATCACATCCCTAGCCTTCGTTGGTAGTTCGTTGCTCAGAATAATGACATTTAATCTGTGGTTAGTTGGCATTGGAAACTAGTGGCAACTCAGCCACCAGATGTCGGATGTTAAATTGGATTGTGCAGCTGATTGGTTGAATTGTCATAGGGTAGCCATACGAAGAAGATAGGGTAGGGCGATCCAATTAATTTCTAAACTTTTTTTGCCAAGCTGTAATTTTGGTAGTAAAAATCCCCAAATCCCATCAAACTCAAATTTTTCCCTCCAAGCGTCCCCCCAAAAATATTTGCCCCCCAATTATCCCCCCATCATTTAAAAAAACCCCCAAATTTGGGGGAAATCCCCCCAATCTGGCATCACTGACATCAGTCTACGATGAAGGTATATACTTCTCTGCTTTATGACTATGTCCAATTTTTTTAAAACTGCATTCCCTACTGGTAGCTTCGGTGACATGATTACTTCTAATCAAACCCCATTAATAAAAAATATTACTAGAACCATTGAGGTATAAAGTAAGAACTATTAGTTTTAATATTTATTAGTAGTATTTGGTCAAACGTCGCGTCGTTCCCTTTGACGACTGACTATTTCGGCACCGGCACATTCACAAACCTACTCGGGTTTCTAGAATTGATTTGAACCTCATATCATCATATGACTCTCAGTAAAGAAGTGTTTTCTCGTGCATCCCAGATTTTTTCAGTCAGCATCTAGTCTAACGGGTTCATCTGAATATCAGTATTTATATACGTAGAGCAACTGCTATCAGAGCTCCACAGCCCAAAAAATATGGATGTGACTAACGAGGTAATGTTGTGAATAATGTCTTTGGATGCTTCAGAGTAACAAAGATTCTTCTTGATACATTTATTCATTATAATCAGAGTCCGATACCATTACATCTTGTACTGACGGCCATGACAGGAGTGTGTGCGCACTAGGGTGCGTTCCAAATATAGCAACACATACATAGCATTGGGTGCATTCATATACAAGTTAATATTTCAACACCCCCCCCTCGATTGATAGTTAAATTAGTTTACAAACAACTTGAAATCGCTAACATACACATACATAATTGGCTCACAAAATTGTTGATCCAAACATATTCATATTTTTTAATACTAACATAACATTATAATGTCATACACACATGTTAAACAATACACAATAAAACACTTATATAAAATGTTACACATTACCTTTAACAACATAATTAGTAATGTTACACATAACACAATACTATACTCATTAACAACATTTTAAATGTTACACAAATTACACATTAAAACAATTCACATATAACACTTTGAAATTACAAATAAAGTGGTTACAATTACACATAGTTTAGGAAAATTACACTTCAAAAATTACACAATATTAAGTTCTTTACAGAAAAATGAAATTTTATCATTTGATAATGATTTTGTCATCATATCTGACAAATTATTGTCTGTAGGTACATATTCTATATCAAACTCTTTCTTATTTATCAAATCCTTTAAAAAATGAATCTTTATATCAATGTGTTTAGTACGTTTACTATTCTCTAATGATTTTGAAAGTTGTATGGCACCTTTATTGTCCATGAATAATACACACTTCACTTTACAGTTCAGTCCATTAATATCTTGACAAAGTCCTTTCACATACATTAAATCACAAGCACTGGTTGCTCCAGCAACATATTCAGCTTCCACAGTAGACAATGAAACACAATTTTGTTTTCTTGACATCCATGCAACAACATTGTTGCAATGCAAAGTTACAGATCCTGACATACTTTTTCGGTCAGTTGAATTTCCAGCCCAGTCAGCATCAGAGTAAGTATGTATTGACAATTTATCATTTCTCTCATAAATTAATCCAACATCAGCTGTTTGCTTTAGATATCTTAATGTTCGCTTAGATTGAGTCCATAAGCTCTGTGTTGGCTTATCCAAGTATTGACTCAAATATGATGTAGCATAGCAAATATCAGGTCTTGACACTGTTGCCACAAACATCAGACTACCAATCAGCTGTCTATAAGGTAAGTTTATATTTATTGGTTCATTTCTGTCAATTTGAAATCCTTTGACTACTGGTGTTGAAACTCCTTTACATTCTGTCATATTATATTTTTCTAACATTTTTTGTATTTGTTTATTCTGTGTTATCTTTATCCCATTATCTAGTTTTTCTATTTCCATTCCCAAAAATGTTTTAGGAAATCCAAAATCTTTAACTTCAAATGCTTCTTTTAATCCTTGTATTATCTTATTTATATTTTCTTGAGATGTAGTAATTAAAATATCATCTACATAAATTAATATTAAAGCATTTATCTCTTTTGATAAATATAGGCAATAGTCATGTTTTGATCTTGTAAATCCTTTTGTTTCCATGTATTCATTAAATCTTTGATTCCATACTTTTGGACTTTCTCTTAAACCATATAAGCCTCTATTTAACTTCAAAACTTTGTTCTTTGCAACTTTAATTCCTTCCGGTGGTTTTAAGTAAATTTCTGATTCTAACTCTCCATTTAGAAATGCTGTAGGTACATCTAGTTGTCTGATTGGCCATTCCTTCTGTACAGCTTCTGATAGAAATGTGCGTACTGTTGACATTCTTGCTACGGGAGCATAATTCTTGCCAAATTCTTCATTTTCTTTTAACTGGTACCCACGAGCAACTAGTCTAGCCTTTTTCTGTCCATTTTCCTTTATTTTAAATATCCATTTTGCATCTATTATTTGCTTATTTTCAGGTAAGTAAGTTTCAGTAAATGTATTCATCTTTCTTAATGCTTTTATTTCATTTTCTATAGCTTCTTTCCATCCAGTTTCCATTGCAGTCTTATAATTTTCAGGTTCTTCTGTATGTAACAGACAATATGCTTGGTGTAATTCATATTCATTCAGGTAAGTAGGAGTTTTGATGGCTCTTCCCGTCCTTGTCTTTACTTTTTCCTCTTCATTTCTATTTTCTTCTGTTTGTTCAATTTCTTCTGTAGATTTTATTATTTCTTTCTGTTGTATTGTATCATTTTCTATTTCTTTATAAATAACTGCTTCTTCATTTTGTTTCACATTATTATCTTCTTTGTCTTTATTATAAACAATTTTAGTTTCATCAAAAATTACATCTGTTGAACATGTTATTTCATCATTTTCAGGATCCCACAACCTATATCCATTCTTACTATAGCCTACCATAATCATAGGTTTTGCCCTTGCATCCAATTTGTTTGGTTTAGGTATAGTAACGCACCATGCTTTTGACCCAAATACTTTCATATTCTTAATGTTATTTATTCCGTACCAAATCATAGCTGGAGTAGCATTTTGAAGCACTCTACTTGGACATCTATTTAACTCATAAGCCGAACAACATAAAGCTTCACCCCACAAATGTCTAGGTAATTTGGTTTCTGCAAATTTAGTTCTTGTTCTATCTAACAAAGTCTTGTTCATTCTCTCACTACTTCCATTTTGCATTGGTGTATAAGGTGACGTATACTGTATTACTATTCCTTTTTGTCTACAGTAATTCTTAAAATAATTTGATGTAAATTCACCACCATTGTCTAATCTCAACTTTTTAGTTTTGTATCCTAACTGTGTTTTAACTTCTTTAATGTAGTTTATCAAGTTTTCTTCAGCTTCATTCTTCTGTTTTAATAATCTTACTGTTAAGAAATGAGAATAATCATCAATAATGACTTGAAAATATTTTGCACCATTTATATCACATGGTTGAATTGGTCCGCAAATATCTGAATGAATTAAATCTCCTATCTGTCTTGAATATTTTCTTGATTCTTGAAATGTCCTTCTTGTACTTTTACCTTCTATGCATTTACCACACTTTTCATTAGAAATAGGCAACCCCAAAACTTTTAAACCTAATTTGTTAAGATGACCTAAACGTCTATGCCATAACTGTTTATCATTAATCTCATCTCCACTTAACATACACTTGTTTGATGAAATATTAAAATTAAGCACATATAAACGAGACTGTAATTTACCTTCAATTTTAGCTTGTCCTCTACATATAAAGACCATATCTTTAGAGAATTTGACAACTAAGTCCTTTGATAACAATTGCGCTACAGATAACAAATTATATGTTAGGTTCTCTACAATTAAACATTCTATTGTTATTTTTTCTTTATTCCAAGTTACATCTATTCTTCCTTTCTCTTTACTTTTCAAATATTGACCATTTGCGACATATATTTTAATCTCATCTATTTGTTGAATATCATACATGAACTTCTTAAAACATTCTTTAATTAAATTCTCAGTAGCCCCTGAATCTACTATAAATTGAATATAACTATTTATATTACTAGTACAACTATTACTAACTTGACCATCCGCTTCTTTCATATTAAACGCTGTAAACATCCAGTAATCCTGCATACTATCTTCTTCTCTTTCTGTGACATATGCTCTGCCTCTGCCTCGACCTCGTGCTGTTCCTCTCTGCATTGACCTTCCTCTTCCTCTCATAAATCTACCTTTAGTATTAGATGATGTTGTTTCACCTGGTTTGTGTTCATTTCCTTCCCTTGTTTCCTTTTTCCAACAATCATATGACTTGTGTCCTTTCTTTCCGCATGTATAACATGAAAATGACTTTTCTGAGGTCTCTCTACTTGCAAACTTTATTTCTGCATCAAGCAATCTAGCTTTTATAAAATCTATGTTTAACTTACAATCTGAAGATGTTGACATTGTCTCAATAGAAGTGATTACTGCTTCGTATTCCGATGGCATCGCAGACAGAAGGTAGCACACCTTGTCCTCCTCTATAATTTGACATCCTGCCGCACTCAAGTCGGTTACTATCTTGTCAAAAGTCAAGAAAAAATCTTGTAGCTTTATCCCACTAGTACATTTCAATGTGAGAAGTTTTCTTCGTAAATGCAGCTTGTTAATGACACTTTTCCTCTCAAATAATGCTTCAAGAGACTTGATCATCTCTAAAGCTGTACTACAGTTCTTGACTGTTTCTAAGTACTTATCACTCAAACATTGCACTATGATTCCTTTCGCTTTCCTATCGCTTTTAATGAATTCTTTTTCATCTGTAGATTCTTTGCGATCTTCTAACACGTCTAGTACTTCTTTTTCTTCCATCAACATTCTAAGACGGAATTTCCAGTTTGAAAATGACTCTCCTTCCCGCAGGACAGGCAACATAAGCTTCTCCATGGTTTGATTCGATCAACCACGCTCTGCTGTTGTGAATAATGTCTTTGGATGCTTCAGAGAAACAAAGATTCTTCTTGATACATTTATTCATTATAATCAGAGTCCGATACCATTACATCTTGTACTGACGGCCATGACAGGAGTGTGTGCGCACTAGGGTGCGTTCCAAATATAGCAACACATACATAGCATTGGGTGCATTCATATACAAGTTAATATTTCAACAGGTAATTCATTATAATAGCGCTTTTGCTGTCCAAAAAAAAAAAAGAAGTCGTCGTCGTCGACGATATTGAGTGCACTCTTTATACACCCAAAGGCTAACCCAAGCGGTGTACTACATACAGTGAAATAAACTGAAGGATCATCCAAGTGAATACAAAAATTACTACAGAGTGTCCATCAGTTCATTTGATAAGCTACATAATAATATTGACGCCATAATATTCAAAAAAGAAAATACTGGTATGCGTTTAGCATTACACACTGTAGAATAGAAAAACTGGCCATAACATTGTATTAACACATTAATAGTGTTAGGTTTTTCAAATATTTGACTGAACCGAAACGAACCAAAACGTGCCGTGGGTATGCGCTCCGGTCTCGTCAAATTAATTTGTTTTTAAATGTCGAGTGTATAGGCTGTCAAGAAAGAGTAGATTTGGAACTAATTTTTTTGTCTGTTAGCAACATTGTCAAAATAATGACAGATGTCAATAAATAATGTAAACAGAGTTTACGCGCTGGTAAATTTTATTTATAAGAGTTTATAACGGCAATTAAAACAGGAAAAAAGTAATAAATAATTAATAAAACTATCCGAAGGTCTGGCAGAGAAATAATTTACAATGTATATAAAAGATGTTTAATGGAATATGAGGCAAAAAAAATTCTTTCGGATATCGGCAATGTTTATCAAAGAACCGCTGATATGACCGGTATGTGAGAGTTTAACATGTTGTTTTTAGTCAAATCAAGTATAGGTAATGGATAAAACCAAAACTGTTTTGAATTTGTTGCTAAAATAAGCGGATCATTCAATAATTAAAACTAGCATATTGGTTTAGTTGACGTTCGTTGTACTCAGTGTTGCGGTATAGCGCGACTAGGTTAATGTTGATACTTGAGTATAGTTTAAGTAAATAACATAAAATGATATCACGCATGGGCGTAGCCAGGGGAGGTGTTTAGGGGTTCAACCCTCCCCTCACTCCGAAATGGCTCGGACTGCTTTATCTTTTCTGCTATATCTATGATTTTTACTTAATTCAGGTAAATCAGTAAGTACTATTCGAAGAATTGCACGAGGAGGAGCACAAAATAGAGGCGTATTTCTTAAACCAGGAAAAACCGAAAAGGTCGTCCGAAGAAAGTGTTAGATTACTTTGATTTTTGTGCTATTAGACAAAAAGTTATTTTTTTTTAACGCTAACCACTAGACCAACGAGGCAGTTTAATAATATGTATAGAAAGAAAAGATTTATTCAAATACTTAAAATAAAATATTTTTCAAATATATTTTTCTTTTATTTTCTGGTTATTGATAAAAACAGAGGACAGTAAAACCACAAATCAGCTTGGAAAAATAGTCTGGAAACGGAACCTAATTTATGACTGCTGGCTGTACAAATTAATTACATTATTTTTACTATTACTTAGTGCCGATTTCATCGTGTTAATCCGACGTTTAACGCTTAGCTACAGCTTTCGATATAATGGGTAATAATAGAATTTTTTTTTTTATATACAGCTAAGTATCAAGTCCTGGGAAGTGAACTATATGGGTACAGTACGGGTACGAACAGTAGAACAGCACTCTAGCGCCCCTATTAATTTCAACTCTTTCTTGACAGCCTATAGGTATTTATTTACCTTAATAATAATTACGCGATTTAGACCCGTTGTCTAATTTTTGAAAAATATTATTATTATTATTGATTAGTTTTTTTATTCCTATTTTACCCGACAACGCAGGGTAGGGGGGGTTAAAAATATTAATTGGAATATTGCCATAATGTAATACAAGAATTTCGAAATAAAATGGGCATCCCTAATTTGAAATTTAAAGCGGGTAAGTTTAAATGGGCCAATGATGCGAATCCACGAAATCCATTGACAATTTCGTGTTTCATCAGTTGCCAAAAAGGATTGACGTGTTTATTCCGAATGAATTTCCGATCGTTGTTTGGCTAATAAACTCGTGCGCGATCTTAATAATTATCTGGTGTTGTAATTTCGAATTAATTAGCGTGCACTTTTAAACAATGTTACACATAAACGTCTTGGGTAAGTTTTATAAATACAATTATACCGTGAAACCTTTCCGATTAAATCAATTTTGAAAGTGCCGGTTATTATGATAAACTTTTTTTTCAGGTATTTTAT
Source organism: Hypena proboscidalis (assembly GCA_905147285.1). Taxonomy (NCBI): domain Eukaryota; kingdom Metazoa; phylum Arthropoda; class Insecta; order Lepidoptera; family Erebidae; genus Hypena; species Hypena proboscidalis. Next base: position 3,293,338 of record LR990127.1, read on the forward strand.
TGTGCGTGGCAGGGTCTTACGCCCTCTACGATTCATCCTCTAACGTGGTAACGTTGACCCCTAACAATTTCGATAAACTAGTCACAAATTCTGATGAAGTCTGGATTGTGGAGTTCTTCGCGCCGTGGTGCGGTCACTGTAAAAATCTAGTTCCTGAATATCAAAAAGCTGCTAAAGCTCTTAAGGTGAGCTATCTTTTAATTCCATTTATGTATTTGATTGATACTGATTCTGTAAGATTCTCTATGACATCAAAGCTCAACAAGTAATAAACCAAAAATTAGGCTTATACCCAGAGTATAGTTGTATGATAACAATATCAATTCTTGAAGTAATCCAGTAGATCAAATTGAACCTTATAATTGTCTAGAAATGCTTCTATGTTTTATTATTACACTGTGTTATATAGAAAGATGAAATTTGCAAATTTATATATTTTAAAATTAACAAGCTACAAGCAGACCCTTATAGGACTTTTTTTGGTTTTAGGGTATTATAAAAGTAGGAGCTGTAGATGCTGATGAGCACAAGAGCTTTGCTCACACCTTTGGAGTCTCTGGCTTCCCCACCATCAAAATCTTCAATGGCAAAAAACATTCACCATTCCAAGGCCAGAGGACTGCCGAAAGCTTCATTGATGCTGGTCTCAAAGCAGCCAAGGATAGGGCCTACGAGGCTCTCGGAAAGAAAGGCGGTAGCTCTTCATCTGATAAGGTAAACATTCAACCTGAACCTACCCAAAAACCTGCATCCCAAAATATAAAAAAATTAAGGACTCTTGATGATTTCTTGAATAAGTATGTGCCATCAAAAAATTAACATCACATAAACTTAAATCCTGTGAATTATAGCCTAACCAGAGACTAAAAACCTTGCTATGTTTTATATCATCATATAAACACACTAAAACAAAATATATCAATTAAAATTGATAATCTTATTATATCAAAGAAATCGATATGGCATCAATTATTATTATCTATGTTGTTATTGAAAGTGGAATAATATAGCAAAGTTTTTCATTCCTGGTCAAGCCAGCTTGAATCATTATCACTCTCATTAAATCATACAAAAAATTATTTTCATAATGTAAATTTCTACTAGTGCATTTGTTTGTAAGATTTACTAACCATTCTAATAAAAATCTGATATTATTTCTTCCTGACACTGATTTAATATAGAGAATTATTTTATAGACATGTTACAGTTGGTCATAAGCAGGAAGAAAAATGTTTCGTTTTCACAACCTATTGACTATTATAAAGGGTGGTGTCCCAGTTTAAGATGTTGAGCCAAAATCAAGTAATAATTGTAGATTATGCGCCTTTCGTATCAGATGGTAATGTAAGCAAAATGTCCTGTGATCACACTGCCCTAAAAGCAAAATGAGCTATCAGCAGTTCATCCTATTAGAAAAATGACCTAGTAACAAATCATTCTTATATCAAAAAGATGTGATAGCAAATTAGTTGAACATAAAATCAAATAAACTTGAAAATACTATTTTGTAAGCATGGTTAATGAGCCTAACAAAAAAAAAAAAGTAAATATCACTAGTACCTATCAGGACCGGGAAGTCTACCCAAGGTGTAAAATTTCTTGTTTTTTTTATAAACACTTAAAATTTTTAAATTTGGTTACCGAATTTTTTTATATTTTTTTGTGAGAATTGTCATAAGTTTCCGTATTACCCGAATTCAGCTTTACGTCCTAAAATGAGACACTGTATATAGATTGTTGAAACATAATATTTTTTTTTTTTTGCTTAGCAGAACAAAATAAATTTACAAAATACAAACAACAAAATAATTGACTGTTGAATTTATTTAGTTTTTTTTATGTAGAAAAAACATGAATCACTGCTATACTAACAAAATAAGTAATATTTAATGGATGGATGTGATAATAACTCAAGCTTGATAACTACTGCACTAAATTAATTTTATTTTTATATTTTCTTATAAAATTATTATTTCAATTTGGCATGTATATTCTATAACTTCCTCATTCCTGTTTCAAACATGTGGTATATGGTCCCTTTTACATGTTTTTGTCATATTTTTTGTAGGATAAAAGATGACAAAAATGTAGTTAATTCTATCATATCACATCTTGCTAGAAATGGTCTATAAGTAGTACAAATACCAAACCAAAAGGGTCTCGATGCATAATTGATGCAGGATATAAGGGTACAAAAAATAAAAGCATGTTCTGGTGGTGGGTATTATTGCCTTTAATATTGTTTAAAGTAGATTTTTGTAGATTTTAGTTTTTTTTGTATTCTCAAATTAATAAATTAAAGATACCTACTTATTAATACATCAATATTTATGTACTGTAAGTTAAACTTTTAACTATCTATAGAGACCATGTAGATACACAGTTCCTTATTTTATTAGATTAACATCTTGTAGTACACACATACATACACTTATTACATAACAGATTTCTTAAAGCTTAATGATTAATTTTTAAGTATGGTTCAACACTTTTTCCTAACAGAGAACAACTTACAATCACTTTATTTCATGGAATAAGGTGAATTTGCTCACCTTTCAAACAACAAGAAAAAATACTGTAAAAACAACAAATAATAATACTATAAAAACACCAAGTCAAAATACTGTCAAACCTACAAGGAAATCGCCTGAAAATCTTATTCCCTCAAATATTAAAACTAAAAGGAGTACAAAGAAAAACAACACATTGATCAGCAGAAAGTTTTTTAACACTCAGCAAAACTTAAATCAAGTACAACAAAAGTTACAAATTTTGTACAAAAAACTTAAATACTTGAAGAATCCTAAATTTGTAAGAGCCATGGCTATAAAGAGAAGATTAATGGTTCTGAGAGAAAATCGAACAAAAACATTAAATGAAATGAAGAAATTAGGTTAGTTATAAGTAAAACCAAAGATTTTGACGCCTTTTAAGTTAGCCGCAAGTGAAATGTCACGGTTCGGTTATTGGCCACGCTCGAGCACAGTTTGTGTGCACGGTAAGTGTAGCGGTTAAAGCGGTCGCCTCGCCGCTTTCGACTACGCTGTTCTTGTGGGTTCGATCCCCACACGGGACAAATCTTTGTGTGATTCGCATAGATTTGTTCTGACTCTGAGTGTGCTTTGTGTGTGTGAAATGTATGTTTCTGAACACCCCCGCGATACAAGAGTTGTTCCTAGTGCGGGCGTCGTTTTTTCTAAAAAAAATACTAAAATAAAAACATTGCTTATCAATTGGTCAAGGGGCCATCTGCAGCTAACTTCAGAAGCATCAAATTAACTGATTTTACCTACCTACTTTTTCCAACTGACCAATCCAGTTGAGCACAGGCGACTTAATTGTAATTTCATTAATACATACTTTAGGTATGTATCTGCTGGATTACACTTTTGTTATCTAGTTACAGATAAAGCATTTAGTAATATTGATTACATGTTTGCTATGATGGATTATTTAAAAGGTTTTATATTATTATTATTTATTTAATCTTTCATGATACAGAAACCATGTATTCTTATATTTAATCAGTCAATACTATTATTAGGCATTATTCAAATACATAGATAATATTAAATTGGTTATTAAAACAAAACTTTACATTATTATAATTATAATTTAATTTTGTTAAACCTCTTAGCATTGACAACTAGCTTATTACATGTTGTAGTTCATTCTAAATGTGTTTATAGGATATTAAATAAAATTGCATAGTATAATATATTTTATAAAACAATTTATTTTTTTGTATAAATAGCTTGTAACAATATAGTTTGCAGTACATTTTTGTTAATTATCCAATATCATATTCCTTATAACATGTATATGTAATTATAGTGCGTGCTCGCGATAAATTCCCGTTGTAATTATACAAAAAGTGTCTCGTACAAAGATCGTTCCCCTCTATGACATGTCAAACAAAGGCCGTTGGCTTCTTATCGTTTCAACGTACTCAGTACACACAACGTGTTGGTTTTGTCAACAAATCTATTTTTGGATATTGTTCTAAATTTCTCTAATTTCTAAAACATCCCATTGCAAAAGTAACTTTGGCAATGGTTAGATGTCTGTCTGCGTCTCTGCTGTTTAACTTCTCCAACATTTTGAGGAATTCCCAGGCCTATTCTCTAAAACGAAGTGTGTCTAGGGCACGAGGTTTAGGAGGATTACGCTTGCACATGCAAGGGTCTAATAAAAGTTAATCCGGGCTGCGATGAGATGCTCTGCCGTGATTCACCTCAGCGTATGCCTATTTTTTTCTTTAAAACTTATGGAGACGACAATCATAATTAAAATATTAGTTGTATTCACACTGACGTGGTGTCGCCAGTCACCCACACGCCTCCTACGCATCTCTTTCATTTTAGAAAAAGATCTATTGATATTGGGACACGTCAGCCGATCTCACTGACCTCCTTTCATAAATAACACATATGAGTATTATAGATGGGCTTTACAATGCTAAACGATCTTGATGTAAGATATAGCAGATGACTAGTATAATGTGCTCCAAGCTTGACATGTCTTCCTCCATGAAACCATGTTATATTACCAATTACGGAAATAGAGAAACGTTTAAAAACCCACAGACTTTTTCACAAGCATAAACTTTGTTGGTGCATTATTTTGTAAGACGGTAATTCGCTGAAGGCTGCCCGAGTCTATGCGGGTTGGTGATCAATATGGAAATTGGTTGACGAATGAAGGTGATAAAAATGCTTAACGAAGAACAAATCTGTGGTCCATTTTTCACTGGATTGCACAGTGTGGCCTAAAATAAAATATTTCCAATTTTAGACCGCTTGTAATAATTTAATTTATTCTATTTGAAATATCATATTCTCATTGTTATTGTACAAAGTGAGAGAATTAATTAACAAAGGTGGCTGACATCCAATTGCTATTTTCTTATACATATATTTCCGTGCCACTTCCGGCAGAAGTTTTAAATGTCGCGTATCTACAGATCTTTAATCTTATTACATGACGTTTTCTCTTCTCTGACATGACTTAATGAAATCCTTTGTTGTTACTAAATACTAAAGGCATAAAAAAGTATATTAAATAAAATGTTAAAATACATAGATGTTTTTTATGAAATTTTCAAAAATATAATAGATATGTGGACATTTTCATTAATAACAAAATATCACATTATGGGTTTTTTTTAAAGAAAACAAATCATTGCCAAAGGCTGCCGCCTCTAGCTACAAGTAAAATACATTTATTTTCTTGTTATTCTCATTCGCTATTTTTTTTTCAGTCTGACGTCGTCACTCTCACGGACAGTAACTTCAAGGAGTTGGTGTTGGACAGCGAAGACCTATGGCTGGTGGAGTTCTACGCCCCGTGGTGCGGACACTGCAAGAACCTGGAACCTCACTGGGCTAAGGCCGCCTCTGAACTTAAAGGAAAGGTTAGTAATCTAGAATCTTGATAAACAGGGATGCCTATACTCTATAGTGAATTGATACGGGCTGATTGAAGATGATGTAACATGGTACGGTTCTAGAAAGATGCAAAATGTGTGACCGTATTGGGTAGGGGCGCGAAAATCCGGTATGCGGTTTATTTAGTAAAATAACTAGCTTTCGTACTCGGCTCTGTCCGTGTGGTATACGTCGATTGAAAAGTAGCCTATGTTATTTCTGGGGCCTTGAACTATCAGCACACCAATTTTCATTAAGAACGGTCGAAGATTTCTGGGTACAAACTAACAAACAAAAAAAATCTTTCTTCTTTATAACTAGTAGAGACTTTGAGATCGCTTAAGCGTAAACTATGCTAGGACCGCCTCTGTATAAACTTGTGGTAAAAGGTAATCACATTATTGACGTAGTATTAATTTAACATAACTAATTTCATAACATGTAGGTCGTCTTAATTGCTTTTGCGAATTCATTAGTACCGTGAAAAAGTAGTTAGTTAAGTCGAGGCCATAAACCTTGATTTTAGCACAATAGAATTAAATGTAATAAAATCGAGCTGCAAATGCAATGTAAAGAGAATGCCTAGAATTTAACTACATTTTGACTACCATAATATAATTATATTTGTAGAGAGCCAATTAAAAGAACTTTTGGTCTAGGTACATCTTAAACGAATAGTATTAAAAGATTGGTGATTACCAGGGCTCGGAATTAGGTAGAGTTTTTCATGTACTTACACTGATTTCATACAGCGAAAGAATAAAGTGGATATGCCTCAAATCCCGAGATTAATTTTAAAGAGCAGAAAAAAATCCCATGTTTTTTTAAATAAAAAGTTATTTACTTTTTTACACAATTTAAACTACTGCACGCGCGACTAAATATTTTAATTCTCACAAAATTTATACAGTAATGTCGGAAGCGAACACTTCAAATCTTACTGGTAATGAATCGGACAAGGAAAATGATTCTGATGGGCCGTTTGAATAAGCAAAACCTCACGAATCTAGGCTAGAAGCAAAAGTATTTACTCGTATTTATAAAAAAGGCGAAATATGCGTATGAGAATTTACTACAGACTTTCAACAATTTGTATTGTGAATTAATGTAAACTAATAAAAAAAATATGTTAATTATCTTTGTTTTATTTGTCTATCTCTGAGGTTTTTATTATTCTTTATTCGTAATATTGTTGGCCACACGGGATTGTCCATTAGAAATCCCGGGAAGGTCCACATTAATATCAACATTTCGATGCAAGTACATAAAAAACTCTACCTAATTCCGAGCCCTGGTGATTACTTACGGTGTAGTCTAAAACGAATATTATCATTTGAATCAACTAATGGTATCGGTTATCTCAACCCAAATAATGACGACCTGATGGCGGAGTGGGTAGTGTACCTGCCTGCAACGCTGAGGTCGCGGGTTTGATTCCCGCTCAAGACATATCTTTGTGTGCATGAACATGGAGCTTTGCCTTGGTTTAGGTGTTTCTATGTATAATAAGTAATGTTTATGCAAAAGAAAAGTATATATGTATTAGTATCAGTTATTCCAGTAACCGTAGTACAAGCTCTGCTTAGTTTGGGACTAGGTGGCGTTGTGTGTATTTAGTGTGATGCCCGGTTTACATTATTCCAGTCCAACGATCCAGTCCAGTACTGGATTGCTTACTGGAATAATGTAAACCGGCACTGGAATGAACTTACTGGATTCAGTTCATTCCAGTGCCGGTTTACATTATTCCAGTAAGCAATCCAGTACTGGACTGGATCGCTGGACTGGAATAATGTAAACCGGGCATGATATTTAATTATATTTTGTATTATTAAATAACTACATAAACCGAGGGGAGAACATTTCCAGTATAGTTTGGTTTCGTATTGCATGGGAAGTCTATACAATGCGAGACCATATTATTTATACTGGTAATTTATATCTTGATATGAAGCGTACGTAACCTAAATATTTAAGTAAAACGATAAATTATATGAATTTAACAAGTCAGATCTGATGTCGTAAAACAATAATTACTTGCGATTACAATCAGTTCACACCTAAACGATCAATTATTGCTCTATTATTAGGCCGATAACCAGCTTTGCATTGCATTTACATCATATACGAGATAACATATTTATTTATAAACTAATTATTTTATAGTAAAATGAAACATTAAATGGCAATGCCCAAAAACTGTAACGCGACCAACAAGCGATAGTAAATAATTTCTAGTTTTGTTATGACGATTATCTAGTATATATGAGACATAACTTAGATTTAATAAACAATGATTTTTTATTTAAACATAAAGTATGAATTCGACGCTGATTTTTTTTCATAGATGTTTTAACATTTCACTTACTTTTTTCATGAATCCACCCTTACTTTTAAAATATCCGACTAACAATTAAAATTTTATATTATTCTTGATATAATACAGCAGTTTGTATTATGACATAGCCCTAAAATATAACACAGCAGCGATACATAATCCCATAGTTAATTGTTCATACCCCTTTAATATGCTAACACATCAAAATCTTGCCAAAACACAATTTGTTCTACGTGATGAATATGAATCACAGTTGAAAAGACTATTTCTAACCATAGCGAGCCATAGATGTGCGCAGCGGTATTTTTTTTACTTTAAAAAATCGAGAACCGAATATACTTTCCCGGCTTTACCGGTTTAGATGCTTCTAAAAACTCCGCTGCAAATCTATTATAGTTTGATTGACTGCAATAAAAAAAAATGAAAATTGAATAGAATAGGAGAACATTTAATCTGCATATTGTTTATCCACTACAATCTAAAATTGAATTGCTAATCAAACAGAAGTAAACAGTTCAATTTTGAATAAAATGGCGGTATGCCCTTTTGTATGAGTTGCACAAACCTGCAAGCTGCTCGTTACCAACAAAACTGAAGACCGCCGCTCTGTTCTTTTGTTTTTCTATAAACGCGTAACTATGTAATTATTATTTCTACACACTATCATACGTCTATGTACAATCGTTCGCCTCACTCGATTGATTAGCGCGCGCGCCTAGCCCAATAATCAATTACCTGCTAAATCTACTTATCAGCATAAATACTAGTGTTGGCACTTATACTGGATGATCGATAAATTAATCGGCAACTCTATTTAGAGTCTACAAAAACACGTTATCTGATTATGGAAAAAAATCTAAGCAATAACATTATATTACCTACGTCATGAGAAAGATATTATTTTGAAACCTAATTCCACTTTAATTTTTAATTTTTGTAATTATATTTGTAATTATAGAATGCACCATCAGGGTAGTAGACGATGATGGCTGTTATACAGATCATACTAGTACAGCTATCAACGGCAACCTCTTAATTAAGAGAACCTGTAAAAATGTTGTTGTGGAAAAATAAACTTATTATTTATAAATAATAATAATAATATATTTATTATTATTATTATTTATTACTTCTTCTTCTTCTTCTTACGAGTCAATAGTAAAAGTTTTTTTTTATCCCAGGCCCAGTAGGTAGCTACATTAATTGCATTCTCCGTGGCCTTATTCAGATCGCTCAGGGAGCAATTGTCAAGGCAATTGGGAAACAACAACAATCTAATTCCACTACTATCGAGTTTCTGGCAATCCCAAAATTTACAAATACATAAATAAAAGTTTTCATATTATATAAAATGCAATTAGAAAATGTGTATTATTTAAGTTGTAACCATTTACGTCACAGCAATTTGACCCGTGGTTAACATGTTGAAATAAAGGTGCTATTTTGTCCTCGGTGATTTGATTTAACCTGAACATTTCTAACATTAACATATTAAAGTCACGCCTTCATCTCTCGGAGATAGGCAGAGATCTTGTGCTACTATTACTTACCTTTTTCGCTTCCCCTATATTCGAATATTTCCTCATAAATACTCGCCGTTTTCGTATTTTTAAAATCAATAATGGTGACCGGATGGCGGAGTGGGTAGTGTACCTGCCTGCGACGCTGAGGTCGCGGGTTCGATGCCCGCTTAAGACAAATCTTTGTGTGCATATACATGAGGGTTTGTCTTAGTCTGGGTGTTTCTATAATAAGTATGTATTTACAAAAAAAAAGTTTATATTATGTATAAGTATCAGTTGTTCTAGTACCTACCCATAGTACAAGCTCTGCTCAGTTTGGGACTAGATGACGTTGTTTGTAAGTTGTGAGATATTTATTTAATAAAATATACCTATACCTTTCAGGTGAAACTCGGAGCATTAGACGCCACAGTCCACCAGGTGATGGCCTCTCGCTACCAAGTGCAAGGCTACCCCACCATCAAGCTGTTCCCTTCAGGCAAGAAGAGCAGTGACTCCGCTGAGGACTACAACGGAGGCAGGACGGCCAGCGACATCGTCACCTATGCACTTGACAAACTCGCCGAGAACGTGCCCGCGCCTGAAATCATTCAGGTAATATGAACTAGCTTTTCGTGACGTCACGTTCATCCATTTGTTCCTATTTTAAGTAGCATACAAAATTTGTATCCTACGACGAACGAGGTCCCAGGTTCAAATCCTGTCGGTCACATAATTTTCAACTGTTTCTTAGTATATATAGAACACTATTCATGAAAATAATGCTCTAAGTCATGTTGACATAAACATAGGTTCATGTTAAGATGTATAAAAAAGAAACCTAGTCATATCTCAATAAATAATTTAACATCTGACATTATAGACCGACCGTTTAACACGCGTATCGCCTGCGACGTAAGAAGTGAGCGGGGGTAGGTAACGGACTACTACGGCTACACACGGAGTCATTGATACAAAGATTTATCTCGAGATAGACATTGTAGGCAAAGTAAAAAATATAATTGTAGTATCTGTATTTTTAAAGAAAAAATGAACATTTTAAGAAAAAAATTACTTATTAAAGAAAAAATAACATTTTCAAAATTTTACTATTATTATTATTATTTTCTTTATATATTTCTTAACTTATTTTACATATTTTTAAATATGATTTATTTAAAATACAAAAAAACATTTAAAATATAAAAACAGTGTCCCACCGACATCAGGGACCAAGCTGCCGATGGTTAGGGCTCCAGAGAGAGGAACCTCCTCACGATGCGTGCCGTGTCCAAAAGTCCGTGTTATTGATTTTTTTTGCAAAACAGGAAGAGCGATTCATCTTGGGATTAATCTTGGTAAACCGTTTACCTTGTGCGTTAATGTCCAAGCGTCCGTAACAAAAATACCAACCGTGCGCTGCGAGCACTGCCAGCGCACTGCCGCGCTTGACGTGAGCTCTTTGCACCGCGCACCCCTCTCACCCACCCGGTAACATCACGCCCCGCCCCCTTCTCACCGCGCGGGCGATACGCGAGTTAAACGGTCAGCCTATAGGCATTGAATCTCCAAGAATGCCTGATATGATACCTGATACCTGATCTCATATATTGATCTCATAAACATCGATTATTAAATATAATTATGTTTTATGGATAACTAATGCATGGTATTGTGTATAGTTAAGAGCGCGTCTCGCCAATAAACATTTGGTTTGGCGTGTAAAACCTTCAATGTTTATAAATGTATATTATAAAAAATTTACACAAACAAATTTAAATTTTATGACAATACTTCAATGTTAAATTTAGTGCATCAAAATTTTAACTTTTAGGAGAATTTGGGGCGCTTTCAGTTCGGTCGTTTTTGAGTGATGACCAGAAGTCATTTAATTTTACGTCAATGTATAAAGAAAACGAAAAAGGTTACATTTGTAATTATCAGCTTCTCTCACCATAAACTTGTTATTCAAACATTGAAAATCAAAACAGTTAATTATCTCACCTGATAAACTATATTGGATTTTGTGGTCAAACATTATTTTTTTGATCTGAAAACACGATACGCTTACCGCTGGATAAGATCGTTTAAATAACTGTTCGACGTGAAATCACAATCAAACATGGAATCGATACATTTCAATGTTTTTTTTCCGGTGAACGATGTACAAGTAACTAGTAAGTAGATAATGCATTGGGCGGATTAGATAAAGAGTATGGTGCACAGTCCTGACAACTTTTGTACATTAAGATGCTCTCAGTGATATTTTCCAAGCTACACGCCGCCGATGAGATAATTTCTTGCTAGATTGGCAAACAATGTCCGTTTGCCAATCTAGAATAACTTCATATCTAGCATCTACACATGTTAACAGTAGATTACGTTTTCAAGGCGATTGTGTTAACATTTTTGGCTAAGTAAATGTTGTAAAAAGTTTACATTTAACTACTAAGAAAAAACCAACATAATTATAATCTACAAATATTCAATTGCTTTTGCATCAGAAAATTCAACTTAATTATTAATAGTTTTTTTTTTTTTTTTTTTTAAATAATAAATATCACACAACTTACACATAGCGCCATCTAGTCCCAAACTAAGCAGAGCTTGTACTATGAGTACTAGAATAACTGATACTAATACTTATATACTTTTTTTTTTGTAAATACATACTTATTATACATACAAACACCCAGACTAAGACAAACCTCCATGTTCATGCACACAAAGATTTGTCCTAAGCGGGAATCGAACCCGCGACCTCGGCGTCGCAGGCAGGTAATTATATAGTCTTTAATGAGTCTAATCTGAAACAAATAATATGTTATTTATTATTAAGCCTAAACATTTTCCGTTTTTTTTTTAATTTTCTTTAACTTGGCGATCTGTGTGAACACAATAAGCCATTCAGATGGATTGTTTTCATATGTCTTGTTAGCAGACGGGATTCCTATTAAACCATTTCATCTGGTGTCTCTAAATGTAACTGTAAGTGTAGGGACAGCAATCTCTTGTTTGACGGTACTAATCTTCAGGTCCTTGTATATCTATATAAATAAAAATGAATTGTTGTTCGTTAGTCTGATTAAAACTCGAGAACGGCTGGGCCGATTGAGCTGATTTTGGTTTTAAAATGTTTGTCGTAGTCCAGGGTAGGTCTAAACGGTGAGCAAATAAGGAAAAATTGCGAGTAAGATAGAGTAAGACGACAATTCCATTTTCCCATATAAAAGTTGACCACTTACTTTCTGTCAAACATTTGACGGTATTTGTACTCTTAGTTCCACTCGAATTGAAGAACGCATTAAAACAAGACTTTTGAATCGACAACATAATATCAACTTTGCTCATAACATCGTGTATTTAAATTTCAAAATATAAAAATAATTAATGTGTTGACATGTTTGATGGGTGCCAACCTTACAGTGGCAAAACAACAAAAGTTACAACTCTCAAAAATATTTTTATTATAATAATAAGTGTATCCGAACGTTCCATTGTTTTGTCCATAGATTTAAAGACTTTTTACTGCGTTCCTACTTTAACATCCTTGGTTTTGTCATCTCATGTTAAAAAAAGAAACATTTAATTGGAGAAATACTGAAATTAATTAAATATTTAATACAACCTGGACAGTTATTATTTTTGTTCTGCCGTTCCATCCACTTTTTACAAAAGGGACAATGCTTTTTAAGGAGTTGAGGGATATATAGCTTCACTATAACTTCTGGAAAATAGTTTTAAAATATCAACAATTTAAATATTATAGTTGTTTGAATTCTTTATTTTCTCGATAACAGATGTAGTTCTTCTTCTTTTCTTAACCATGGCCACCGTCAAAAAAAAAAAGGACAGATGTAGTTTGATAGTTATAGTGTAAATATTTGTCAGTATTCACTCAAAAAAAAATTGTCTATGGTAAAATGACACTTGAAATGTAAACGTCTCTTTGCTGTGCATCTATACTATAATTCTTTAATATTCCTAAAAATCTAAAAGCAACAAATTTCAATAAAATTAAAAAAGTATTGTATTGTGTGTTTGTGACTTACTAAATATGCCTCCAATAATTAGGCGGTACGAAGTTCGCCGGGTCAGCTAGTATAATAATATATTTGTTGCTAACGTAGTAAGGAATATCTAGCATTGCTCTTAATGTCTTGCTTTGGAATCTTTCAAGAATATCGATGTTGCTATTGCTAGCAGTACCCCACAGTTGGATGCCATAAGTGCTGATTAAATATTTTTTAATGACTTTCCATTTTCAATAAGCATTCAATAGCAACAGTACTATAATATTGAGCAGCTGATTACTGATTATCCAACATGACTAAAACTAAAACAAAACCTACTCTGAAACGCCTTTTCGAGAAAAATATATTATAGCAAATGGACGTAACAAATATGACGACAGCAAAAATATGAATATTATTTATTTATTAAATACTTACTTGTATTTATGTATTTTGTTATGTAGGTATTATGCAAAAATTTTCATTATATATTTATTAATTGTATTGATTAATAACATTATCCTTTAGTGATGCTATATACTATAAATATAATATACCTTTTATTTCAAATCAAATAATTATTATATAACTTCACCTGCTTCGTTAATCTCTGCATCACCCAAAGATAGACTGGTAGAGATTGCTTATGGCATTAAGTCCGCCTTGTATACCAATTTTGTATATGAAGATTTAAATAAATAAAAACATAATTAAATAATTGTACACAAAACTCATTTTCTTTTGTTATTAGCAGACACTAATTGGCTGTAGTATAAAAATTATGAATTTATGAACGTACCATAAATACTGGAAAGAATATATTGTATTCTAAGGCACTCAAGTACACTGTTGTTCCAATCGCAAAAGCTCGTAAACGCGTAAAATTGAGTACTGCCGTTGAAATAACAATCGTAATCATTGCTCGTAATTCCTTTGTTTTATTATTTGGATACGATTCGATATGACTGTTACAGCATTTACAACATTCAACGAACTCAGATACAAAATATGTAGCGCACTTCTAGTTTGATGATTGACTGTACTTAAAAACAAAATTATTTTAGTGTTAGTTTTTTTTTATAATACAGTTTGTACCATCAGACCAACAGATTGATGATACTAATGTATATAGAAATATAATTAGAAGTATAAGTTGCTTAGCATAGCTAAATGCTATAAAAAAAATCAATTATCAAATAAAAAGTTGAAATAACGTTCATCCTTTACAACATTTGTGCTGAAAGTAACTTTGCCATGTTGGTTTGTATCCTACTTAAGATAGTAACAAATGGATGAACGTGACGTCACGAAATGACGTAAAATACTTTTGAGAAATTTAGGGTCCTGCCAAGAGACTACCGTAGCTGGTTGGTTAGTGCTAATGCCCGGTGTGCAGGTCGCAGGTTCACATCCTGCCGGTCCCATACATCTTTTTCAATTGTTTCTTTGTATAATTTATAGAGACATTGGAAAACACCAAAGTGTAAATTCGCTTGATTGAATCCTATGGTTTACATGTGTTGATAGATCAAGCTAATTAACACTTTGAGAGAGATAGCTCTCAACTCCTTTTAGATCTTATGTTATCTGACTATAACCTATCGGCCATATTATTTGATTTCTGAATATATTTAATTCACTACAATCCTAATATAATATTGGTATTTTCAGGTGGTGGGCTCGAAAACGATGCAGGCTTGCAGTGAGAAGCCGCTGTGCGTGGTGTCCATCCTGCCGCACATCCTGGACTGCAACGCCGCGTGCCGGAACGACTACCTGTCCATCCTCGCCAGGCTTGGGGACAAGTACAAGAGCAAGATGTGGGGGTGGGTGAACACATTAATTTATTGTTAATATTAGTTAGTCATAATAATATCAGCCCTATATCTTATACATGTCACTCTGCTGGGCTCGGTCCTCTACTCATGATTAGAAGGATTGGGCCTTAGTCCACCATGCTGACCAAGTGCAGATTGATAGACTCCACACAACCTCAAGCATTTTTTAGGCACTCTCAGACATGCAGGTTTCCTCACGATGTTTTCCTTCACCGTGAGCGATAATTTATATGATAAATAAACACATATCTTCGAAATATGCCCTTTATCTACTTAGGGACGTAAATGTAATTTATTGTCATTTTTACAGCTGGGTGTGGTCAGAAGCTGGTGCACAGACAGCTCTTGAAGAGTCTCTAGAACTGGGTGGCTTCGGATACCCCGCGATGGCCGTCGTTAACGCCAAGAAACTTAAGTTCTCCACGCTCAGGGGATCCTTCTCTGAGACTGGCATCAACGAGTTCCTCAGGTAATATTTTTAATGTATGGCGTATAGTGTGGCAGAGCAGGGCCAGATCTGCTATTTGAAAAGAGAAAATTGCAATTGTGTGTTCTTTTCGAACAGCCCAGTGAACCGGCACTAGAAATTGTGGATATGGCAATAGGGACAGGGTTGTCACGATAGACAAAATTTATGATTTACTGATATTCTGAACCGTTTCTTAATGCTAAAATTTTAATTAAAAATAATAATAGAGAGACTTGCTCTAGGAAAACAGATCCATCACAATTTTAACATAATTTCCACATTCACAGAGACCTATCATTCGGTCGCGGCCAGACTGCCCCTGTCCGAGGCGCCGAGATGCCCAAGATCGTGTCCTCCGACCCCTGGGACGGCAAGGACGGAGAACTGCCGCCTGAAGAGGACATCGACCTCTCCGATGTGGACCTCGAGAAGGACGAGTTATAAGTGAAAGAACTTAAGTGATGGGAACTGTGTGACCGGGCGGTTGCCTGCGGAATTAATCTTGTTAATTTTATCGTGAACCATCAGACCATCTGAATGTTGTAAAGTGTTAACTTCGTAACTATGAGGCAATCAAAATTGAAAAACATGGTTTCATTCACTTTCAAAAATCATATCTATGTAAACGGTGTTTTTTCGATTATGTATGCGGTTAAGTAAACACGCTTTATCTGTACTTAACATAATTGGCCCAAATCTTGTAACAGATTGAATGCTGCTACGGCGAAAACTGAACATTCATCTTATTAAAATGCTGAATAAGTACACAATGTGCCAACAGTTTTGGTTGTCTCACGAGAAAAGTACCTTTGAGCATTTAATTCATCATTATAATATTTAATTTTCTTCAATGAGTCAAATATGTATAATAGTAATATCATCATAGCTTCATTCGGAACTGATTTTAGTACGTATCTTAACGATGGGAGTTCAATTATATAATGTATGCTTTAACTTTTAGTTTTATAAAATATATTTTATTATAAAAATCACAATTAGCTAAGTTTATAATTCGTGTGAATGTTAAATCGACTGATGTTAATTATCTATTTTTGTTCACATATTATTTAACAAATTCACATAATGTCAGTTAATTTTAATTTCGTAATGTGTAAGATACATGACATGTTATACTTCCGATACCACAGATATAGATCTACATAGATAACGCAAGTATCACGATTTGTATTGAAACCAAGCGTGCCGACTTTTTAATACCTTTTGTGACGTCACAGCCGAAATTTAGTGACCGGAAATCGAGACCGATGCCGCCGATGCAGTACGATTCAAACGATTCAACTGGAGCCGTCCGCTATGATTTTCTCTAACAAAAGACGCGCGTGGACTGAAGTTAGCGGCGACCAACCTTGACGCTTGGTCGGGGTTCGGACACGCGAAGTACATGCATTTGCGTTATCTATGTAGATCTATATCTGTGTCCGATACCTTTGTATGCATTTGCTGATGTGAAAAGTAGATTTGGATAATTTTATGAACTGTAAATGCGGTAATACATTTTAAGACTATATATCTTGTTTTATTTATATTGAAATACCCATAACTTGTGTACCTCAAAAATCATTGGCCTATTTATCTATTTATTTAAACTTTATACACTAGAATGAATAAAGGCGGACTTAATACTAAAAGTATTATCTACCAGTCAAACTTTGGGTGATGCAGAGGTGTAGATAATAAATTAATAGCTATAAAAAAGCATTTATATATATTATACTAATACTTACATACATTACACTACAGTAAAAATACATAATATCCTAAAAAAAAAAAACCTAACCCTAATAAAAGCCTATCTATCTTATTAGTGTGCGTTCGCCCAGCGGAATGTTGTTGAATTTAAAGAATTTAAGTATGCAGATATTTAGTGTATGACGTCGTGTAATTGTGTATGGTAAAAAAAAAATTGTGCATGCAGCCATTGTGGAGAAATTCACCAAAAACTGATTCCGCTGGGCGAATCTAAAATAATACTAAAATACTCCTACGAATACCTACCAAAAGGCAAAGTCTCTCTATGGCATATACCTAAAATATAGCCTGTACAGAGATTTAATGATATCATCGACGTATGTCAACTCCATGCAAAAATAAGGTTTTCTGTAGCCGCAAAATTTTAATTTGCTCAAGATTTGTATGCCACAAGGCAGAATGTACGACGACTTATAGTTATGTTACCTTGTACCTATATTCAGAAGAAATAAAGAATCTTATCTTATCTTATGCCCCACCCAAGATCGTTCTCAAGAGCTCTATCTCTAATATTCTCTAATGAAAATATTCACAAACATCAATTTTATCTTTAACAACCAAATGCTATATTCGCAACTAACCGGTTTTATTGTTTATTCTCTCGGAAGTTTCCGTAAAAGTAGCTACGCACGGGGAAACGATCTCGAAAATACCCAAGACCAATAATTAATAAAACTAAACCTTGCATGACGCATTATTTATAAACTTTATAAACTAGTTGACCCGGTAAATAACGTTCCGCATTAGAAATAAAATAATCTATGCTATTTTACCGTACTTTCTAGATTTGTACGTAATATATATTTTTTTCTCTTGAATTTTTTTAAATTGTTTGTTTTGAGAGGAAGCCCACAATTAATAAATTATCAAAACCAGTCCAATTGTTCTTGAGTTTTAAATGGTGTAATTAATACGCCTTTGTTTTAAAAACAACTTTATCGTTTGAATTACTGGTGGTAGAGCTCTTTTGAATGAGCTCGAGGGCGGCAGCACCACCGTCTCACCTTTAACCTACCGCCAAATAGTAGTGCTTCCATTACTGTGTTCCGGTTTGGTGGTGAGATCAGGCCCTGAGATTACTGGCACATGAGGCATAACACCGAAGTCCTCAGCTGCAGCGACGCATCTATAATCTGCTTTTGTGTATTGTTGATGTCCATGGGCTGTGTAATCCACTTACCATCAGGTGGACTACATGTTCCCTGTGGGCGTAGTATAAAAAAAAAAAAAAACAACTGGCTAGCAAAATGAAATAGCAAGATTACCACTCCTCTCCTCATTATCTATGGCTAGCGGTCACAAGCCAATAAACCATAGTAAAATAGATAAGTAAGTTATCTTCGAACAAAGGTACATCGCGCCGTTTGTATGTACGCGTAGCGCTTGCCACGCCCCGGGTTCATGTACGTACGCACGCACACTAGGCCGCTCTGCCACTCACTCGGTCACCGGTAGTGCGGGCCGTGTCATTACTGTGAGCGGTCGGTGTTTGTTTAAAAAATTAGGTACGGTTACGCGCTGCTATATTTTTCTGTCACAAATTTGACATTTTTTTTATGCTTGTTTTTCATTAGGAGCGTAAATAATTAGCATTTAATTTTACAGTTTAGATTTTATTTCATTTTTCTATGTCTGTTCTAGTACCACAGTATGTATGCACACATTGTTTTTACTCCTTTTCCTTTCTGCTTTAAGTGTAAGCCTTATATACTACGGATAATTTTATTAATATAATATTGGTCTATTTGACAAAGAATTTAATTTCATAGTATTATTCTCTCCATAACCATTTCTAGTCATTGTATTTTGGTTGCTATAACTTACACATAACAATTATTGTCAATAAACAAACAAAATTGTATGAATTATTTGAAAAGATGGTGAACATGAGTTTCTCACCAGCTCTTCTCATGAGGCAATACCCATCGGAGCTGGTACTTGGATTGATTTTAATTCAAATCTCAAAGTTGAATTGAAATCAATCTAAGCTCCGGTGATTCAAATCATTTTGTTGCAATTAATATTATAATTTAATTAGCTTAAGTTTTATTTTAATTTTATTTATTTGAACGTTGATGTTTGTTTTGACGTGTCCAAGCGCCCTTTGGGGCCCATGGAAATAGATGATTTGACTTTGACTTGACATAAATAAATGCTTTGTTTTGTAAAAAAAACCTTTTTTTATAATTAAAAAAATAATTTCAGTACAGGTAATTTAAAATATCAATCTGACAAGTGACAACCCTACGCCTCGAGCAAGTTTAGGTATCGTGCGCTCCTAAACGCCGGGAGTTGGCCTACTTATCTATTTTACTATGAATAAACGGTGCGGTGATAACTTACTGCTACGAAATGAGGGCTTTTGTTTTTTTCTCTCACCAGGTAATAGTCCACCTGTAGAGTAAGGTCTGTCAAAGCTAGAGTCCAAGCTCGAATAAGCTTCGGCCATGGGTATGTATACCATATTTGTGCCAATACAAAAGCAAAAACAAAGGTTAAACTTATAGTAAATCCCTTTAATTTTCTGCATTGTTTATGTTACCAAATTCAACGAGCATACAAGGACGATCGGGATTAATCTGAAGAGGAATTCAGGTTTTAAAGTCAAAATAATCCGTGGGATCGCCTGACGGAATAAAATAATTTTGGCTATCCAGGGAATCGAAGAGCTTCGTTCAAATTTGATCTTGATGTAGCCTAGCCTACTTACCAAATTATTCGGCAATTGGGTACATTGTTTGTTATGCGTTACACCACACGACAACTCCTCAAATACTGAATTAAGCAGATTAGTATATTTTACTCACCTGCTTACAGACTGAAGATCTTTATCGAGATAATAAGAAAATGAAAAAGACCTAGCTGTGAGCGCGACATCTCTTCTTCAGCATGAATTTCGAATTAAAATGGTGACAGGCAATAAATTATTTAATTAATAACGAGTTATTTTTGAACGTCTATTATCCTCATCTGAAAACCAACAAAACTATTTTGGTCCTTTTCTGAGAAACAATAGATATGTCAAGAGACTTTTCCTTGTTAGGTGAATACAATGCAATTATAGGAAAAACGGCGTTTCAGCGTACGTACCTATTTAATGCTAGCCTATTTTTAATGGTTAGACAGCAATTAACATTAGCTGCTAACCGAAGTTTAACCCGCGGACAAAAACAAGCCTAGTGTTGCCTGCCCCATGTTCTATTTAATCCATATCAAATTTCATGACAATCAGACCAGCCGTTTAAGCGTCAAAGCGAGACAGACATGGTCAGACTAAGTTTAAAGGGCCCGGAAGGCATCCCAGAGAGGGTCCGAGGTAGGTATCCCGTACCCGAGAGAAACCCGCAAAACTCCGGGCAGGGGGCCTGGCAAGCGATCGTTACCTCCAATGTATGGCTAGTCCGACTTGACAGGCAGTTACATTCGGATTTATAATATTAGTTACGAAGTTAGGATTAGGATTGTGTCCTTTTGAGTAAATACAGCGACACCAATAGATGTCAGCAGTGGCAAGAGGTTACAATCTTTACTGAATATTTAAAAATCAATTGAAAAATTTTGTCCGCAAAAAGACATTAAAAAAATAATTAAGTAGAAGTAACAGTGCAGTGCAGATTATTTTTGTGCATAGGTAATAAAAAAGGTATCCACTTGCTTAATAAGATACGTAAGAAGATAATAATAATATCCTTTAATAATATTACTGCACCCACGAGGGATTATGATTTCCATTTTTCAGATTAGATTATCTATTTCTAAAAAATCTTTTAATAGAATATTATTATCTGAAATAAGTGACTTATGGCCATCCTTTTCTACGATTTACATTTAACTATAAATTAATAGATAAGATTATTTTCTAGTTAAAAAGTTATGACTATTACGGATATCCTGCCTTCAGCGAGTAAATATTCTTACATACAGATATTTAAACAAAATTGTAAGTTATGACCATTTATTTTAAGATGATGTACCTTTCAGCATTCGCTTAGCAACAGGAGATGCTGACTGCTAGATGCAAATATCTAAATAACTTCAGAAAATATACAATAATCAATAAGAATAATCTATAAGAACAAAATCTATAAGAACCTATCAAATTGGTGGATTACCCTCGATTTCTATTCTATGAGATTCCATCATCAGATCTTGACTTGGGGGCCATGGGACCATTTCGGAGGCTGCGGTTTAAATTGTAGGTACGATCCTTTACAAACGTGCCAACGCTACAAACTGGCTGTTTAAATTGAATGTTTACCATCGGGTACAATTATGGGCAAACTTCTTGAGCATTAGGTGACGTGGTGGGGGAAAGTTTGCGCATCGTACACTTACGTTCAAAATATTGCTATAAATATGATTAGTTACGTCGAGTTTTTAGAATTACCTATTTTATTTATTACAATTACTGTTTATTTCGGGATATTGTATTATGTATAGACAATTGTATTTGTGTGAGTGCAGTGGCAGGCAATAGCCAAAATATAAACAATACCCGACATGTGCAATATTTTGTATGTGCATTGTTTTGTTAAATTTCTCATTACTTAAACAATAGTTAAACCGAAAACAATGCTTGTCGGCATGTTTTGTTGAACTTCTTACGATTTAAAACAATAGTTAACTCGGTTTTTAATATTGGCAAAATCGCCGACAATATTCAGTGATAAAATCCGCTTTTAACTCAACAAATAACAACAACAACTAACGATTTATAACAAAGCACAAAAGTGAGCACTTCACTGCACGCACGTGTATTCGGGAGAGAGCGGAACGAAGACGCGGTGCGCGGGGCAAGGGTCGACTGATCAACCAATCACGCGCAGGTACGCCCCCTGCGCCTCAGTCTCGTAACCAAAGAGACCCAAAATTCGTTTCTGCGCATTCAAGGTCGTTTGCTCAAGATGATTTTAAGTGATGGGTAGACCGAGCAAGAATGTTTCTCGAATGAGGAGACGACGGTTACTTGAGACGCAAAACTTATTAATAATAATCCCCGTACTCCTAACCGTTGAGGAGTTGTACCTTCCAGCATCAGCTCAGCAACTTAAAATGCAAATATCCAAGTAGGTAGTTTTAGGTAATATACGAATAACAATATAGAAGCCTTTGAAATTTGAGGGTTACCCATGATTTCTCTAGGATCCCATCATCAAATCATGAGCTCATATTATAAATATACCTACATAAGTCATATTCAACGTCTCGCCTCATCTGTGTATAGCTTGAAAGAATACCTACAGTAAACGGCCTCAAGGAGCCTATATTTAAAGAATTATCCCCGTACTCCTAACCGTTGAGGAGTTGTACCTTCCAGCATAAGCTCAGCAACATAAAATGCTGACTACTAGATGCAAATATTTGAGTAGCTTTAGATAATATACAAAAAACAATATATAAGCCTTTTAAATTTGAGGGTTGCCCTCGATTTCTCTAGGATCCCATCATCAGAACGTGACTGGAAAAAAATGGGACCACATGACAAGTATATACTTTCAAACAAAAAAAGAATTTCTCAAATCGGTCCAGGCGTCCTCGAGTAATTGGTGAAAAAAAAAAAAAAAAACATACAACCGAATTGAGAACCTCCTCCTTTTTTTGAAGTCGGTTAAAAATACGGTAAGTGCCTATAAGAAGGCTGGCCTCGATTTCACTGGGTTTCCATCAGTTTTTAAATTGCTCGCAATAAAACCATCGCCGAAGAAGTACCTACGTATCTACGCTTTTTCAATTGTAAAATAATTTAAAAATTGGTCCATAAATGACGCAGATATCGATACACATAACTAAAACGTAAACACGTCGAATGTAGGTAGTAGTAGTATGTTATCTTCCCTTTTGAGTAGTCTCTAAAAAGTAAATCTCGTCCGTAGTCCATACAAAACTAGTAGGTACAATCAAAATTACTAACCACGAAAGTAGAACAGAGATAACGGCGTGCGATAGACATTATCTATCATTCGGCTAAACGACCACAGCTATTGACATAATACTTAATTAAGAAAAAAAGTCATACTTTTATCTTTATGATCTAATGCAGCAGTTCTCAAACTGTTTTGGTAACGGAACCCTTCTGGTTCAGCAACCCCGTCCCTAACCACTTTGGTTAGGGACGGAGTTGTTGCTTCTCTCAGAGCCCATATAGGGGCAACAGCAACACTGGAGCCCAGAGACACATTGGCATAATGGCTAGTCTATAGATA
This sequence comes from Hypena proboscidalis, assembly GCA_905147285.1. Taxonomy (NCBI): domain Eukaryota; kingdom Metazoa; phylum Arthropoda; class Insecta; order Lepidoptera; family Erebidae; genus Hypena; species Hypena proboscidalis. The sequence goes on from LR990127.1 coordinate 3,316,897, forward strand.
AAGTAACAAACAATTTCCTTGATAAAATAATCCACTGGAACGATTACTCATAGCGTCATAGTGTCTGTAAATAATCAACATTGCTACGTCATCTACCAAGAAAAAGATTAGGAATCGTATATTTGGAATATTTTAAGTACTTAGCTTAGCATCTTCTTTAAGTCGGTTTTATATTACTTTTTATACTTTTTTATTATCATCATTGATAATGATTTGAGTAGATAAGTCATCAAATAAAATAATTTTCCACCTGGTGATAATGAAACGTAACTACACGTACTATTTGGTACCTAGCCTAGGTAATCTCACGGACTCACGGTCTCGCCATACTAGACCGGTAGAGAAGAGAAGCAAGCACTACTATTTTAACAGCAGGTTCAAGAGATAATGATACTTATGATACTTCCTTGTTCCATGTGTCGTTGGTTAAGTGGTTAGCGCGTATGTGGTTTCTCACCACCGGAAACCGGTTCCCGATTTTGGTTAATATTTGGAACTGCATGAATTAGTTCCTGATGCTCTAACAACGAGGTCACGAGTTTGATTGCCGGGACGGAAATAAGCATTATTTGGGATATTTCAGTCAGGACATTCTCAATAGCAGCACGCTTTTTGAGTGCCCTGTGGAGCATAAATGTGACGAGAGAACTCGTTCACAAGAGCTCTACTATCAATACAAATAAATAATATTGAAACGTCCGTTTTTATGTCAAAAACCCCAAATGTCTACTATTATCTAGTTAAGTAAGTGGATGCTTATTTAACTTATTTTAATACCTATGCACAAAAATAATCTGCACTGCACTGATACTTCTACTTAATTAAATGTTTTTTTCAGTTGATATAGTTATTTTAAAGATGCCAATGCCTAAAATACAGTTTTAAAGTTTGTTGACTGTCTGTCTGTTTGTAACGGCTAATCTTTTAAACGGCTGGTTTGATTTTAATATTTTCTTTGATGCAACTGACTACAAGGCGCGTAACATAGGCTACTTTTTATTGATGTGCTTACCACGCAGACGAAACTGTGGGCACCGTTAGCACTAATCTGGGGCACTTTTAATCGGCTTTTAATAATTCTTTGAGTTTGATAGTTTAATAGTCTTGTAAGTAAATATTAGTTGACATAATGCTTAACTCCACGATATCAGAATCTGAAGGTTTAACGTGGGTCAAAGCGCGTGAGCTACTAAATCTAACGAATTCCACGAGAACGAAGTCACGGGCAAAAAGACCCGGGGGCTGCACGAAGCATCCTCCTATATGGCCTAGGTAACCTATTAAAAGGTGCAAATAAGGCAAATAAGGACAATTTAGGTACGTCAACGGTTTTCCCGTGATGTTCAACATGAATAGCTACTTCAGACGAACTAGCAACTTCTAATCCAAAGGTATCCAGTTGGGCTCGATGACTAAGCAGGAAAAGTCGTTGTTTGGAGATTCCATACATAAATTCGAAACGTAGCGTAGCCGGTTTTTGCAGCTACCGTAGAAGAATGCAGTTACATGTTTTTTTAGTCACTGTCAAAGAAATCTTCATTTTCTCTCCATCACAATATCTGCGGTGGCTACTTATGCCTATTTTATCAGCCCTAAATTGCGGACATGACAACACTTTATCATATATGCCACTAATAAGGACCTATCATAGGACTAAATAACAGATTGCACTTTATTGCGATTAGATTATTGTAGTCAATGTCAAACGAATATGGATTTACGAATCGTGGAATTGTATTAGTGATTGTATTAACTGTAATGATATTCATCTTTTGATTATGATACCTACATGCTTTATCCATTACTCTTATCATTGATTTATTTTTAGTTATGGCATGGCTATGTTTATAGTTTTGTATGGGTTATTTGTTATGATGAAGCCACCACTAAGGTAGACGTTGCAGTTTGCTTTGAACCAGTGTCTCCATATATCAATCAACAGTTACCGTGTTGCCAGAGTGAAAATACGGTGAATCAGACAGACAAGATTACGGTGAACCTGCTTAAAAGAATACCGTGCAAATTACCTTGCAATTTTTCAAAGGAATTTAAAGGAAAACAACATTATAAATCCAATCAAATCTGTATATTAAAGTTTTACAACTAGTGTAATGATTAATTTTAATTATAAACGAAAAAAACCACTGTAAATTATTAACTTATTCTGTATCAGACTCTCCAAGAACGACAATTTCTTTTTGGTATATATAGTTTTATTCATTTTGTACAGAAATCAACGCAGTTTTTATTTGCATTTCTTTTGACTCCTTACTGGGTGAAAATATTTCCTTTAATTGTTTTCACACGGACACGGTAATTTATTATTACCTTGACCAACCTTGACGGTAGATATAGACTAAATTACAGTGCATCTACCGTAATTACCGTGTATATGGAGACACTGCTTTGAACCAACCAGTCTGAGGTCTGCTATAAGTCATGCGTGTCTCCTGCGATGTAAACACCTAACATAATATATCGAGCCATTACCGCCTACTTATCGTAAGCGACAAAGTTCAAATTTTACAGGAGAAGGTTTTTTTTTAATATTTTTGTCAATATTCGTGTTATTGAAATAAAATTTATCACAGAGTCATAATTTTTGACTTTGTATATTATAGCAACAAAAAAAATTAAAAATATTGAAGATTAAAGGTGTTTTTGGCGCTTACTATAATTTTGCCGTCACTGGTTAGGACCCGCCGTACCAGTTATGGGAGCTTGAGATAAATTAAGCCACAAAAAAATACTGAATTTTACGTATCTTCTAATGAATTATTATAATGATACATAGTATTTTAATAAGTAAACCTTAATAAAAAAAAACAAAATATATAATGTATGATTTTTATTAGATTTATAAAGTATTATATTTTTTATAGAAATGATACTAAGTAAAATCAATGACAAAAACTTCTCAATCAACATTAATAGTGACAGAAAAACTGAAGAGTATTAGATTATACGAAATGTAAATGTGAAAGTGAATGGTCACACTCATAAAGGCAGAGTAAACATGGATGGGTTGTGTGAAAGGAGGCAGCAAAGAGTTATTGACTGATAGGGATGGAAGAGGAAGCAATACAGCGATGACGTCAAATGAAAGGATTAAGGGCAAGAAAAAGGATGATGATAATGAAAATTAAACTGCCTAAATAAGCCTTCAGTATATAAAAATAATTCAACGAGATTAATTAAACCAATATTGCACAATTACCATTCAACTAAAAATAAATTAACTTTTTTTTCTGTTTTCAATACAAAATAAACCGTAACTAGGTTCATTTAAATGTAGGTTTACAATTTCAGATAAATCAATCTGTGAATAAAAAATAAAGTTCTTATTTTCTTTATCAGTATCACCTTCGTCGGTCTCATTTAAAGTATCTGGAATTTCTCCATCATGTCCCATGCTTAAATATGGTACCTGCTTGGTATTGTTTCTTATTACACAGGTCTACAGATCGTTGTACTTAACAGCCGAGATTTTATGCGCCTCGTGGTATAATTGCGTTAGTCCTTTTTGAATAATAGCACTATTTGCCCTCGATCTAATGATTTGGTTCATATTCAGAGCCTGCTTTTCACTATTATCAAAAAATCCGTAATGGAAAGTAATTATTAGACTATTCTTATCGAAATTAACAATCCTTAATGAATAAAAAGCAATTCTAAATTTAGCTGGCAGTAAGGCTTGCGAAAAAGACTTCCAATCCAAAAAATCGGTGTAATTTAGACTGATAACATTATAGCCAGTTGGGTTCGATCTCGCATTAGTTATCATAGTAGGTCACTCAGAAGGAGCCCACACTGTTTTATTACGGATAAAATTCTCAACTGCACTGTGAATCGAATCCACAGGCATCATGGTATGTGCTGGTAAGAGATAAGAGACTTTAATTGCTGCAATTGTAGTAGCTGTCTTCAAGAAATGATAATGCATGGATATCATTGCACGGTTGCGGTTCTGCCCTGCGCAACTATCTGCATATAAATGTTTGACATTATTGCGTTCACCCCACACATAACAATATCCATTTCTTGTGCCACTTTCATAAATACTTTCATTATAAAATGCATATTTTCGCGAATAACACAAAGTTACGCTTTTACCATGTGGCGTATTAAGGACTTTTTCTAAGTCAAAGCTTAGACATAGAACGGCAGAGCCAGGTGTTTTGCTCACATTTTGGGCTTCTAAAAACAATTGCTTGCATTTTTCTTTATCAGCAATGTGACTAGTTTGTCTTTCTGGTGACGTATTCTTATATTTATTTTTTCTTTAATTTTTTTGTTACAATTCAGGTCGGTTACGATATAATTTTTAGATATAAAATGTAAGTTACGATAAATATTTATATAGTCGCTTGCGTTAATATGTTGAAAAAAAGGTGGTTAAGATAATATTAGCTATTGATGTATCTCATAAAGTAATGAATTTAGGAAGGAGACGTCAACAGAGCAAAGTCCGTTAGGGTTTAAAAAGCCGATTTCACTCAAAAACGCATTTTTGAAAAAATGTCGCTTACGATAATTTTGCGGTTATGGCTCGATATGCGGCATAAATTACATTCAACAGCCAAACAAAATACTTGATGATGACTCACACTGTTAGAATTAAATCATGTAGTTCAAATATCGATCGTTTTACAATATGTTAACCTTATTATGAGCAGGAGACATGGCTTTAGGATGTTGCAAATTGTATTTCATTATCCTCTTTATTCTTTGTAAGATAACAATACATGCATAAACGGCATAAGGATAATCTCCATAGTAATAAATAGGAAATCCGTAAATGAAGCCTCGTTAATTAATGGATAATTTAATTTTGTAAGGAAAAATAAATAAAATAGGACATTATTTACCATAATTTTATAATATTTTATTTGAGCATTGGTTTAAACAATATGATATGGTTCTTATTCTAAATACATCTAATTTGTGTACAGTCTTATGTTTAGTCAGGCAGTACTTTGGATAATACTACCATTAGTATTACTTAGATTTAATTTAAATCCTTACTAATATTATGAGGAAGTAACTCTGTATGTCTTTCTGTAACGTATACGCCTAAACTACAAAACCGATTTTGATAAAAATTGGTTTTGAGATAGTTCAAGATATGAGGTAGGACATAGGTTACTTTTCATCGACATACCTACCACGTGGGCGGAGCCACAGGTAGAAGTTAGTCGGTAATATGTATTACTATCATAACAATTAATTCTTATTAGGAGGGACATAGCAATATTTTTTAGCCTCTGAAGTTCCTTTAGTGCCTCAAGGGCTTCCAAAGTACTTATAAACAAATTGCATTTCATTCATTTGCATATATAAATGAAATGAAATAAAATTCGTACCTATTTAAAAACTATCCATAGCTAGGTTTAGGTGTGTCAACTATAATGAGGCGAGAAATGACTGATGTAATGTAAACAAATCACTTTCATTTCACACTTATGGTCCGTCACTGGCACATTCCATTGAGACTGTATTAGAGTATAACTTTATGAGTACTAGACGCATGTCGGCTTCAAATAAAGCCTATAAATAATATAAAGTTTTGATGTACAGTCAGCAACAGAAGTAGCTACACACAAAAAAAGTCGTTTAATTCTGAAAATCGTAATTATTTAATGATTGGATGAAATAAAAGTAATCAAGTAATCAATAATGTGCATTATTTTATATAAGGCTATTTTTAATTCGAAAACTTTAAAGTGTTCAGCTACTGTTAGTTGCTGACAATACATGCATTTATAAAAAAATCAAAGATGTACAATGTTCTTCATTCATAATTTCATATCAAATGTGAGCATTATATGATCTAGCAGCCGCATATTTGCTTATCTCATTAGATTATTTATAATGATATTGACACAGTTTAGGCGCACAGCGTATGCGCAGGGGCAATGGTTCAATTTAACTCGACCTTAGTACTGATTACTGCCTAACAGCTGGCTTTCACACATTATTCTATATGAGAACTATGAATGGAAAACTTTCGTTAATTCACTGACAGGCGGCGAGCGTGCCAAGCCTAATAAAATTGTTTATGACTTATTAGTGGTATCTACATCCTCATTAACACGATTCAGCTTCACATGGTTTATGAACATACTCTCTTAATAATAAAATAATGTTGTTATGCTCATTGAAAGAGGATTAATGTATGCTAATATGTCTTTGCAGGCTGATAAATATTTCAAATATTAAAGGATTATACTAGTTATATTTGACATAATATGTGACCTTTCCCTATGGAAACTTGATGTTGTCCCAATGGAGATCGAACAAGGACTTGTTATGACTATACTAGTTATACTTGAAATAATATGTGACATTTACGTATGGAATGCAAATAATTCCAGTATTTTATGCATACTTGATGTTGTCCCAACAAATATCAAACATGGAATTGTTAATAATATTGTCTATATGGCACCTATTTACTTGAGATTACATTATCTATCTGTGAGGTTAGCCAGAGTATTAAATTACAATTGAACACTTTCTCCAGATATCAATAGATATCATATAATTTACAACAAAACTGTAAAATGTTTTGTATTATTTTTATTGGTCCAAAACAGTCTTATATTTTATAATCATTGTCAATATACACCTAAGAAGGTAGCACTTAGGATACAATCCTAAATATGCAGAATTGTATCATGCTTAATTTCATAATATTAGGGCACAACCTTTTTATAGTCTGTATTCAAGTATTTTGCATTATTTTTTAAATTCCATAGAGGAAGTTAAGGATGTCTCAATTTTTGATTACAAATGAGACATCACAAGTAATCTTAGTCTAGTATCAAATTGATTAAGGTGTACACTGCCTTAACATTCTTAAACTATACTTATTAAACATTTCGAGTTGTTCGCATTTCAAATAGGTATACTAAATGGAAAATATTTAATCATTCTTTCCTCAATATACAAACATTATTATTCGCCATTTATCTAAATACTGAATTCTTTAAACATATCTAATCACAGGGCTAAGCAAGACTTAATTTAAGCCATTGTAGGCAAGCCCATTTTATCATACTTGCTCTTGGTTGGCTGACAAATGCTATAACAGATAGTGATATAGTAGAAACCCATTCCTACTAAGATAACAGCTACAACTGTAAGAACTATTCCCCATGCAGATATTCCTAGCCCTCTTCGGGTGGGGTTTTGTGAAGGAAGGCCTGCTGAACTCCCAGCAAAGGTTTTCGACTGGTCAGGGTTCTTGTAGCCCTTATCTCCATACTTGCCGTAGCCTCCTCGGCTGTTGTAGCCCCCATACGCATCGGCCGGTGTCAGTAGATTCAATACTAAAACACAAAATTCCTTATAAAGTTTATATATTTCTCAAAAGATTACGAATAAAGTACTCAGACAAGTTATCAAGGTGAAAGGAGTTTTTGTTGTTCACTAAAGTTTACTATATTTTTTACTAGCTAGACCCACAAAAACAAGAAGCTATGAATTTCTGGCTAAGTAACGGTAAAATGCCGTTTATGCATTAAATGTAGTTCATTTATCCACTTACCAAGTAGTGCAAGGCTTATGCGCACCAATAGACTTATCATTGTTGATCGCTGTGATTTCCTGCACACAGGCAGGGACACCGTGCACTAAAATTACCACTCGTTGCGAAGAACCGTAGCAGAGTAAGAATTACAGTGTTGAATAAATTTTACTTTTGAGATTACTTTTTGAAGTAAAAGTTCATTTATAAGAGCAAAGTTAAATTGAAAAATCTGTTGTACGATTTTTCATCAAAATATTCACTTTCAAACATACAACCTCACAGGACGAAACAAAGCTATTGAATGAATTTATTTATATATATACGAGATACGAGATGAAATGTTGACTGAAATGACAATCAGTGACGTCAACTGTCACAAACGAATAAATGAAACCATACAGTAGCGCAAACATTTCGACTCCACATCGAGTGTAAATTTATCGACTATTCTAGGCATTCAAAATCGACTAATTAACCACAGACAGTATCCATAAACGAACACTTTTCCGGTTTAAAGTGATGGCGTGTACTTCCGGTTATTGCGTTGTCAAATGTCAAAGATCTAACAATGTTACCGGCGATGGCGAAATTTAGATTTTCTGTTATATTTCTTCTTTACGTTTTAGTAAAATGTAATGGTGCCAACGTTGACACCATATCTAGTGATATAAGAATCAAAAACATTGATCGCTCAATAGATATATCGTCACAACTCGTAAGAATTACAAGTAAAGTAACCTTGGAGAACACTGGAGGTACACCGGCAAAGAATGTTTTGTTAGCAGTAGAAGACTTTGCAAAGAACAATGTAGCCTTTTTTGGAGCCAAGGATAGCGGTAACAAAGACGTACGACTCGTCGAAACCTCTGTAAAGGGTTATGAAAACGTCAAGTTCTGGCGTGCGGAATTCAAGGAAGCGGTAAATGCCGGTGCTACGGTGTCGCTTACAGTTGAATCAGTCTTTACTAAAGCACTTCAGCCGTACCCCACAGCCATCACACAACAAGAAGATCAACTAGTCAAGTACATAGGTAACTTGTATGTGTATTCGCCATACAATGTCGTGTCACAGAAAACCAACGTGATCGTGAATACAAAGAATGTTGAATCGTTCACAAAAGTGAAACCTTTCTCGCAACAAGACGGTTCTATTCAGTTTGGACCATACCCTAACACCAAACCTTTCAGTGAGAAGGAGTTAGTCATCCACTACAGAAATAACTCTCCCTTCTTGACTGTGGCGCGTATCGAGAGGCTTATTGAGGTTTCACACTGGGGTAACATTGCTGTGGAAGAAGTAATTGAGATTGAACACACCGGTGCTAAGCTAAAGGGTCCATTCTCCCGCTACGACTATCAGCAGGACCATCACAGTGGACCTGCTAGTGTGAGGTCATACAAGACTCTGCTGCCCGCATCTGCATCAGATGTGTACTACAGAGACACCAATGGCAACATTTCCACATCCAACATGAAAGTCAAGAAGGATTCTGTAGAACTTGACCTGAGACCTAGATACCCACTGTTTGGTGGATGGAGAACTCACTACACTCTCGGATACAATGTGCCCAGCTATGAATACCTGTACCACACAGGCAATGAATACTTGTTGAAGATGAGGGTCATTGATCACATCTTTGATGACATGCAAGTTGATGAGATAGTCACAAAGATTATTCTGCCTGAAGGATCTACAAGTGTGAAGTTAAACTTGCCTTATTCAGTCACTAGGCTGCCTGACACTCTGCACTACACTTACTTAGATACAAAAGGCCGTCCTGTGATCACTTTCACAAAGAAGAATATTGTTGAGAACCATATTCAAGATTTCCAGCTGCGCTATACATTCCCTCGCCTCCTCATGTTCCAGGAGCCCCTACTAGTTGTAGGTTTCCTCTATGCACTATTCCTTTGTGTAATTATCTATGTAAGACTAGACTTCTCTATTCATAGGGCTGAACATCATCATAAGGATTAGTTGTAATTTCTATAATACATTTATTATTATAACACATCTAGTTCTTGTGCATTTCTTTGGTGTTACAATGTTATTTGCTGAATAGAGTGATTTGTAATTATTTTATTGTGGTTTTATTTGTTTTATTACAGAACTAGAAATTTTATATTAATATCGTTTTTTATTTATTTAATAATACACCCAAATACACAAAAGGTATTATTATTCATGAAGTGTGAGTAAGATTCATCCTTTTCATCATCTCACTTTTTTATCATAATTATTATTTATGAATACCCTCCCTTTATACCAAATAAATATTACTGTAGCAGTAATACAACGGGAGCCATAAATCATAAAATAAAAGAACACAATAAATTACAAACACACTATAATGAGTGCACATTCAAAAGTAGGGAAATATTATTTACAGCATCAGCAGAAAAAATAACTTTAGCATATTTAATACAAAATATTTACAGGGAAATATCACATTAAAATAAAACCCATACTATTCTATAAAAAATTTGAAAAGCTAGCTGGAGAAGTATGTAAGAGTCCATTATTATGTAAGTAATGAGGTTTTGGAAGACAAGGAGGTGGCAAGACTACACAACACAATATTAAGGGCTAATAACATGGTGTCCAAAAATACATTCAATTATGCATGATAAATTTTGATACAGTTTCAATAGTGCAAGATTTCCTACAACTCCAGCATTTAATTACTAGTCTTTCTTACAAAGATTTATCTATTTCTCTATCTCTCACACACTACAGATAGCAATCCCAAAATTATACAATTTAATAACTATTTAACCCACTTTAATAAAGGAGAAAGAGTTCTATATTCGACGGCTCGACGCGTATGTTTCTCAATATTGGCGTGGCATGGGATAAGAGGGCTCTGTTTGTGCAGTTTTATAAGTTTATACAGATATAATAGCCCAGGGTAGATCCCTTAAAAAATGATAAAAAGTCATAAAAATAATAGTAGGATGAAACCCATTAGAAAAGGAGGAGAATATTATAAAAATTTAAGGAAAAATAATTTACGGGCGATCTGAGGTCGGGAAGAGGGGGAGGTGGGGGTTTTAAGGGTAAAAAACGGATTTTCTCGATTTCCGGCAAAACTAAAAGTCCTATGGAAAAAAGTCGAATGGCAAAGTTGTTGGTAATAAAAAGATCTAAAACTTTTGTATTTACACTTTTTTCATATAACCTCAAAATTAAGTAAAAAATTCAAAAAACCAAGTTTTTGGTTTTTTATTTTTATCTTTTACAAACAATAATTTTTTTTCACGAAATTTGGTGAAAACTTACCTTTTTATGTCCCAAATACGCTGTAATTTATTTGATTAGAAATATATATGTTTTCACCTTTTTTTTTTATTAATATCGATTTTTTACCCGTATTTTCGATCGAAAAATCACCTGTCAAAATATCAGCTTTTTTCAAAAAGTTGGTATGTATTTTGTTCGTTGAAATGTCTTCTTTCTGATGGTGAAAAAATATATATATGTTACTATAGTAAATCTTCACAGAAAATGCAAAACAAAGATCGTAAAAAAACTATTAATATATAATTAATATATATACTATATACAATTTTGAGCTATTTACATACAAATAAGTTAATAAAATTAATATTTTATCAATGTAACATGTAATCTTACGTTTTTCGAGTAATTGAAGTGTAAATTTTAATAAATAACTCAAAATTGTATATGTTAATTATATATTAATAGTATTTTTCGATCTTTGTTTTGCATTTTCTGTGAAGATTTACTATAGTAACATATATTATATTTTTTCACCATCAGAAAGAAGACATTTCAACGAACAAAATACATACCAACTTTTTGAAAAAAGCTGATATTTTGACAGGTGATTTTTCAATCGAAAGTACGGGTAAAAAATCGATATTAATTAAAAAAAAAGGTGAAAACATAAATATTTCTAATCAAATAAATTACAGCGTATTTGGGACATAAAAAGGTAAGTTTTCACTAAATTTCGTGAAAAAAATTATTGTTTGTAAAAGATAAAAATAAAAAACCAAAAACTTGGTTTTTTGAATTTTTTACATAAATTTTGAGGTTATATGAAAAAAGTGTAAATACAAAAGTTTTAGATCTTTTTATTACCAACAACTTTGCCATTCGACTTTTTTCCATAGGACTTTTAGTTTTGCCGGAAATCGAGAAAATCCGTTTTTACCCTTAAAACCCCCCCCCTCCCCCTCTTCCCGACCTAAGATCGCCCGTAAATTATTTTTCCTTAAATTTTTATAATATTCTCCTCCTTTTCTAATGGGTTTCATCCTACTATTAATTTCTTTGGTCTTAAAAATTAACGGCACTGGGCTATAATGGGATTGTGTGGAAGTTATAGATGCCATATCTGACGGTTGCTTATTTGCCTTGTCACCAGTATTTGAACCCTTTTTAAGATGTCAAAAAGTAGTCTACAACACAACTAGTACACAATAATATAAAAGTCATTGAGTATATAAATAAACTTGGGACTATGGGCTGCAGTTTTATTTCACAATAAAATAATAATATACTACGATTGTATTATTTTTATACGCCGTATTCCGAGAGCTTGAATCGAAGTACAACTGGCGCACTGGTGCAGGGTAGGATGGCGAGTTCTGTGACCACGGCGGTGACCAGGCTGGCCGGTGTGACGTCATACGTTAAGTTTAAGGGAGTCAGGTTTTGGTTAGACCGCCAGTCCTTCAGGGGTGAGTTGTCGTCAGACTTGTCTATCAGTTCGTCGGGATCACCTGTAAAGATGGTGTAAAAATCACGTCAGGTTTGCTATGAACCATTTTCGTGCCTGCAATCCACGTGAGAGGGACCATTAGTGAGACCAAGAACTCTTGTTGAGAGGCTAATATAAAATAGTTGGACTATTTGTAGCAAAGACTTTATTTAATACTAGTATCCGCGCGCGGCTTTGACTGTATGGTACCTCAATAAATATAGGCTATTATTCAGGTTTCATCTAGCATTCTAATTGTGAAGAAATTGATGAAACCAGTCCAGTAGTTTTTGGGTTAAATCGTAACAAACAAACAAATCTTATCATTTAGCCTCTCGTAGTCCACTGCTGGACATTGGTCAATCTACCAATTGGCGTTTCAATCCATCAATCTTCTGTAGATCTTCAGTCCATCTTACGGAGGGGCCCATTATTTGCGAGCTATGTCAGCTGCTATGGTTCTCTGTAGGATGACTTCATAACAAATTTCATCCGTTAAAGAAACTCCGAGCATAGCTTGCTCCATAGCCCGCTGCACGAATTAAATTCGTGGACTAGTCCAACCGTTAATCCCCACGTTTCGGCACGTACCGCCTAGCACACTCACCAATCTCGTTATACACGAAGGCATCGGTCTGCACCCTCTCGGAGAACTTGTGCGTCTCGCAGGCCACGAGCGCCTAGCACACTCACCAATCTCGTTATACACGAAGGCATCGGTCTGCACCCTCTCGGAGAACTTGTGCGTCTCGCAGGCCACGAGCGCCTAGCACACTCACCAATCTCGTTATACACGAAGGCATCGGTCTGCACCCTCTCGGAGAACTTGTGCGTCTCGCAGGCCACGAGCGCCTAGCACACTCACCAATCTCGTTATACACGAAGGCATCGGTCTGCACCCTCTCGGAGAACTTGTGCGTCTCGCAGGCCACGAGCGCCGGCACGTTGCGCGCGCGCGCCGCCAGCGCCACCTGCGCCGTGCCCGCCGCGCCCAGCACGGAGCCGTTCACCAGCAGTGCGCCCGCGCCTAGGATTACCTTGTTCACCTGGACAACAGTTAGGTTACAATTAGAATCAAGTTCAAATCGATATACGAATTGCCGTCCGCTATCGACGGATATTCAGGAATGATGATGATGATAATAATGATGATGATGATGATTATGATGATAATAATAATTATGATATCTTGGACTCTGAAATAAAATGTTACTTACGGTATTCATAACATACGATAACGACGTGATATCGACATAGGTGCAGGGCAGTCCGAGCGCCGTGAGTCTCCTCAGCATCTGTGCGGCGGCGTTGTGCACTCGGTTACCCACTACTATTGTGTGGAAGTGGACGCCGGCCGACCACGCATCGCGGAGGATGCGCTCGATGAGAGATGAACTATAACATTGAAACATGCTCTTTAGTCTTCTTCTTTCGTGTCGATGGCTGCAGTCATATTCTATCAGTTCCGTGCGTGGCCACGCGGATAGCACTTGCATCGGCTTTCATGAGCTCTTCCTTTGTGCAGGTGGTAGAGCAAGTGGGACAGGTCATGAGATGAGATGCGATACGATGATCTCATGCTCTTTAGTTACAAACTACCAAAAAAATACTCTTAGATGTTGAAGAATGTTCAGTGTCCACCCTTGTAAGTGGTTATTAGAGTCCAAAAACCAGTACAAACGATGACATAATTGAGATAATTTATTAAAGAAATTCCTATTGGCCAATATTGTAATTGATGGTGTATGATAAAGATCTTCCTATGGTATTAAATTTTTATTTGATTAAACTAGTGATACGTGTAAGTGTAGTGATAAGAAACAGCTTGTAAACAACGGAAGTACATCTGCCAACAAACTGCTATGCAGTTTGGCAGAAGATTAATATTTGTTAAGCATGTTTTTGTTCCCTGAATAAATATATTTTCATTTAATTTCATTTCATTTTCATATCGCAGGACTAACAGATATGTTCCACCAGTCATTTGTGGATATAATATCAAAATATTTGAGTAGAGCTGCCTTGATGGTCTAGTGCAGTGGTTCCCAATTAGTGGTACGCGTACCCCCAGGGGTACGCGAGACTGCATCAAGGGGTACGCGCAGCAATCTCTAAACTAAAATCCTTAAAAACAATAATTCAATATACCTACAATGACAAATAAATAATCTCTGTTTCTATTTTAAAGTTTTAGATCTTTTTATTACGAACAACTTTGCCATTCGACTTTTTCCCATAGGACTTTAAGTTTTGCCGGAAATCGAAAAAAACCGTTTTTTACCCTTCAAATTATCGACCCTGGTCTATAAAGGGGTACGCAAGTTGGAGGTCTTTCTTAAAGTGGTACGTAGAAATAACTAATTGGTAACCACTGGTCTAGTGGATAGCGTATGCCCCTCTCACCGCGAGGATCTAACGGACGGACGGAGAAAGTGTGAATTTCCTGAAGGGAAATTCACAATAGCAGCACGGAGTTGAAATTGTGCCAAGTGGATGGCGATAGGCTCCTCCCTATCCAATGGGACCTAAACATAACAGGTGAAATGTGGTCGTTGTACACTTCTGCCGCATCCTTCTGGGTAATATAGGCGTGATGTTATGTTATGTATTTGAGTAGTGAAAAAGCTTGAAACCGTTTCAAGCCTGGTTGAATCTTTCTAGGTTTGATTAAGACAGTAAAAAATTTACTTTACCTGGTATTGGTCTAAGCAGGGCAAAGACTTGCTTAGAAGGTAATCATTGCATAAAATGTGTGTATTGTTTTGAATAGTATTTCACAGAAAATTGCACTCAAACGTCATAAATGTACAAAACTATTTAGCTATGGTGCAGACGCGCAATAACATAATTATACAATCAGACATTTTAACAGGAAATGGCACAAATACAGCATTATCATAGCATGATTAAATAAGTGTTTAATTAAAATTACTGAAGTGAAACATTCATAGGGTTAGTCCCAATTTCACAGGTGTTTTATTTTATTTTATTTAAAAGTTTATTTTATTTTATTTAAAAGGTACAGAAACAGATGACAGATTAAATACTTCATACATTATTATGTTTTACATGAAAAACAAATACAAATCTGACGCCCAATTATATCTGTACACAGCACTTCAATTATATAGCTTCAACAAGAAAGGTATGTTATACATAAAACAAAAGGAATTTAACAACTAAATTACAAGATAAAATTTAAATTAAATTAGGTAGGTAAAGTAAACTATAGTTCTCACGCCGAATGATGATCCCTATGACGTTTCAATTGACAGTTGTACTAGTTATGCGAAGCAATTTCGATAAAATACTGTTTTTTAGGCAAATGTCATGTCATTCAGCCAGGTCATTCAACATAATAAGCAATATTTATTTATTTTGAAAAAAAGATTACGCGCATTGATGGACATAAAACACTAGATAAAAAAGTAACAGCCTTATTATATTTTATTTTACTATAGGTACTTTAATTTTGACAGCTGCCGATTGGCGAAAAGTGGTCGAAAGAACAAAGAAAATTTGCGTACAAGACTGGGATCGAGATGTAGAATACGACAATATCATTGACCAACCGTTAATAATAAACGTCACGGATAGCTGCAGTTCAGACTCAGATTTTGAAGATCCGCTTGACCCTGTATCAGATTCAGCTTGATATAAATAAAATACAAACTCAAAGCATTTGTTTAATTTTTCCATCAAATTATCGATATTTGGTTTATCGATGTGTCCCTTCTCAGTCGATAACAGCTAGACGACGTAACTTTTGCAGCACGTACCATGTACATTTGCATTGAGTTTTTCTCCATTATTTCTGAACATTACGTAATAATTTCTTAATATTCATTTTTATAATTTACAAATGTACACAATTATGATTTTTTCGACTTTTTAATGGACCTCTAAAGGATTTGATGTGACAGGACGTCGGTACAATGTTAAGCGCTAACGAACTGTCATAGGGATCATCATTCGGCGTGCGACGTATAGTTTATAACTATGAAGATTCTAAATTAAACAATGATGTGTTGTATAAACCTTATTGCCAGGATAAGCACATAATACACATAAATGCAAGTGCTGTTTTTTTAAGTGTAACTTCTATCACTTTTAAATTCAGACTGGTTATATTTTATGAGTTGGATAAGATCTATCTGCAACCTCAAAAACTGAGCCTCAGTCCCAATTTCACCGATGTTATATAAACCTTATTGGCAGGTTATGCACATAGTACACATAAATGCAAGTGACAGCTGTGTTCTTTATTCAAGTGTAACTTGTGGCACTTTTAAATTCGGTTACGTTATATTCCATGGGTCGGATTAGATCTATCTGGAACTCTTAAAACTGGACGATAGTTTCACTTTTACCAGTTCTGGATAAGTTTCTGATGGCACTTGATTATCCGAAACTTTATTAGAAGCTGGTGCTACTTAATTATTATAAAAGTGATCAAAATGGTACAGTGGGCCAAGCAGTTAGATATGCATGGCAAAAACTTTCAGGTCACAATAACGATTGACTACTAACACTAGATAAGCGTGTGTGATTAACATATTTAAGAAGTGTAATATACCCACTATTTAGGTATGTAACTTACATATTTATAACTAGTGTAGTCAGTCTTCACTAACAAGTTGAAGTTTCTGGCCTGCATACCTAACTACTTGGCCCACTGAACATGACTTACCATCCATAAGTGAGAATGGTGTCTCCATTGGAGATCTTGTTTCGCACAGCTATACTAATGGCCTCGCCCGCCATGTCGATCTGCTCCCTGATGTAACGGTCTATCTCCTCTTGAAGAGTTTTCTTTGCCTGTTCCCAGTTAAAAAAACCATATTAAGATCGATATATGAAAAACTTTGAGGATTAATTTTAATTCATGTTATTGTTTATCATCCAATATCATGGCACTACTAATAAGGGTTACTATGATTGCCATACCTTGAGAATTGTTTTTTTATTTATTTTTTTTATGTTTCTTGCAACTGAAAAATAGATAACACATAACCTCAGTTTACAGAATAAAGACAAATAAAGTGCACCGAACACGATTTTTTATGAAGAATGCACAGGCGTTGTACTATCAACGATTCATAATCCACCTTAATACTATTTTTGTATAGAGATTTCGATCACGTTACGTCTAAATTGATTGTTCTATCAACAAATTTCAACTTTATGAACTTTGACAATTTTAAACCAAACATTTGCAAATGGATCATGAATCAATTTTGCTGATAGTACCACAGGTTTTTGGTGTCAATTGTTTTCCTTTTTGGTGGCTCCACTTGCGTGTTTGATGCACTTAATTTGCCTTTATTCTGTAATCTGGGCACATAACATACTTATTATACTTACATCAAACTCGTCGACGTTGTTAGGTAGCTGCGTGAGGTGGTACCTAAAGAACTTGACGGCATTGGTCTGTGAGGCTGACGGCGGACGCATCGCCCACAGGAATACCAGGCTTGAAGCCAGGTGAGACTCCAGGCCTCGAGCGAACTCCGTCTTGGCAGGCAAAGTGTAATCTCGCACCATCTGAGTAGAATATTAAGATGGTTCAATAGGTACTCAAATTGTTATAGCATCTGGCAGTACCTGATTAAGCCAGGGCGAAGCCTGTAGCAAAATCTGTCACAGGGCCCTTCAATTATATTTATATATATGAGGCCTTTGGCTGCTTTAGGTTGTAAAGTGTATGGTATTTAGTGAAACAAAACTATTAATAACAAATTAACTTGTTTTGATTTCATATGGGCAAATCCTTACTAATATTATAAAGGCGAAAGTTTGTAAGTATGGATGTATGGATGTATGGATGTTTGTTACTCTTTCACGCCAAAACTACCGGGTCGATTTCGATGAAATTTTGCACACATGTAGCTTATAGTCTGGATTAACATATAGGCTACTTTTAATTGACATACCACGCGGGCGGAGCCGCGGGCGGAAGCTAGTTAAGATATAATTTTTTCGCTCATGCTCTACAAGCTGGTTCATTTATATCGATCAGTATGGGCGAGTCTGTAATTACAAGACATACACAAATCTGTTGTTACAAGCAAGATATTTTACGCTCCTATTTACATTTAATTATTTTTACGGTCAGACAGGCGTTGGAGCGCGGGGCCCCAATACGCGGGGCCCGTAGCATTTGCTACTCTTGCTATGCGGCTAATCCGGCACTGATGTTACCCAGAAGAGTGTGGCATAGGTGTATAGTACCCATATATGGTGTAGTGGTTTCGCCTCGCCGCTTTCCACTGCACTGGTGTTGTGGGTTCAATACCACATGAGACAAATCTTTGTGGGATTAGCAAAGATTTGTTCTGAGACTGGGTGTGCTTGTATTTAACCTTGTCATTGGGCCCATTGGACAAGTGTAATTGCTTCTGGCGTTCTATCTAACGTAAAAAGCCAAATTATTATTTTATTATCATGCCATGTTCTAGCTATACTAAAAATGTTTGAGGCCTAACAGCCACATACACTACCAGTAGATCAACGAAACCAAATGGTTTATTAGTGGACATTATTAATTAGCAATTTATACTATTATTGATAAAGTTCTAAATACTTTGTGTAGTAATTATGTACTTCTAATAATCAGCAAACTACAGGAAATAATGCTCTCATTATTCTAGCAAATCAAGATAAACAAGCTTTGTGTTAGTTGTTTTGATAACTTAATTCTAAATTATTATACCCCCTTACACATATACCTGTCTCAATTTAAGAGAGCCGCTTAGCAATTGCTAAAATATTTATTTTATGAGTTCCAAATTATACATTCTGTAAAGCAACTCTTATGAGGTTTCTATTATTATTATATATTATGAAGTACACTAGCATTTATAGCTTAGCACAAGCTGATGGGTGTAAGTGTTGTGATTTGGAATTTGTCCAGTCTATTTTTGAATGTGTTCACTGTGGGTGCCATAACAATGTTTGCTGGGAGTCTGTTCCATTTCATGGCAACTCTATTTAGTAGAAAGGGGGAAAGGGGTGTTTCAAGGGATTTAGCTTCGATAGTGTCTGACATTCTTAAAGGACTTAAGGAGGAAAGGAAGGAGACTGTTGATAAGATACGTTTGTTAATAAGTGTGATCGTGTGTTTACCTTTTTGAGAGCGTCCAGTAACGCGATGCACCTGGCATTAGAGCCCGCGACAACCCGCGACGCCAACTGTACGCCCAACTTTATGATAGCTGGATGCAAGCTAAAAATAAACATAAATTTAGAGTTTATTTAGAAATCAGGATAGGATGTTTGATATAAGAAATTTGCTATAGAAATATTAAAGACCACAAAAAAAATGTTGTGTCAAACAACATAATCAATGATTAATGTGATTCTTAACAAATATATCTTAATCCTAAATAAGTAATAAACCATTTCAACAATTCTATTGCATTCCAAGTAAAAAAACCAAATAAATATAATAATATCTATCAGCTTTATTACAAAACTCAATAACTATTCCACCTAAATTTAATAATAAATAAACACCCACACTTCATCTGTTATGTGTGTATGTATAGTGTGTATGTATGTATATGTATAGTTAGACAGATATCACATCCAATCACCATTTTGATAGATATCATAGTGAGAAGACAAATTGTCAAGAATGTGTCAACAAATTAATAATTTGAAGAGCGATATAGATCGAAAGGCTTGGACAATTGACCTCGATTTAAAAATTATTAGCATTGCACAACAAATAATAGAAGTAACAATAACTTCGATAATAATGATTATGCAATATTAAGTGTATAAGTGCATACGAATTTGAAAACAATATTGTAATGTGCTACACAATTCCCCCAAAAAAATGCTAATGGATAGCTACATCGAAAAAATTAAAAGGCAGAGCAAACACAAAAAGACGAGGACGCATCCTCCATTAAATAAATTTTCATACAAGATGTATGGGAGCGAAAAAAGAAACCACATGGCGCGGACAGAAGAGACGAGGTGCAGACCCAATGCGGTTGCGACATGCTTTGCAACAGTGTTCACGGGCATCAATGTCATGAAATGCCCTCAACATAGTTGGAAGTCAAGTAACTAGTTGGGACTTAGAGATCTTTTGTTTTAATTATCACAATACTTACTGTGAGTTGATTGCAATAGATTTGAGGGGCTCTTTGTCCTGTTCTTTATACAAATGCTGGAACCAGTTCACTCTGTGAGAACTCTGAGATTTAGATTTGGACTTATCTGCTGACTTCTGTTTTAGTGCTTTATCCTAAAACATAAGTTATTTTGAAACACACAGATTTTAATCAAATGAAAACAAATATTTTATAGTAAAAAAAATTGTTCACTTCAGTCTTGAATTATGAAATAAATAATTTCCAAAACAAATGTTTGTTATAAAAAAAAACTCAAATCATTTACTTTTATAAACTTTAAAGGGTTCTTAAACACATCAGCAAACATAATTATTGGACAAATAAGAATAATCTAAAGAATGAAATAAGTTAAAATTACGTTTTAATATCCTGTATTCCTATTGACATCAGTAAATTCAAAATTTATATTTAGTTGATATTTTGTTTAACCAGTTTTAGGAAAATCTTTAGACCACCATAATAATATGTTATTTATACTTACATCCTTGCTTGGAGTACTTCTATCAGGCGTAGCTTTCACCTCCGCCTTAGGTTTGGCAGCAACTTTCTGTTCTACAGTAGCTTGCTTAGCAGCTCTTTGCGCTTCTTGCTTAGCACGCCTTTCTGCTTTTAGCTCTGCCTTACTCTTGCCACCCTCTTCAGGTTTATCTTTGACAGGTTGCTGTGGTTGAGGCTGAAAGAAGAAGAAAGTCAATAAACAAAGTCACTTTTCTTGGTCAAATGCATATTTGTTGGAACAACTGTAATTTCTTTTTTTGTTTGAATGTAATAGTGATTATTAACTATTTAGAAATTACTAGCTTGTACCTTCCTTCCGCTTAAATCAATAGCACTAACTTTTTCCGTAACATCTTTTATATCCTTAACTACAGTCACAATTTCTTTTAAAGTTTCTACAACATCTTTGACTGTCATATCTTCATTGACTGGCTTTGAAGCACCTTGATTTTTAGCTACTGGTGTTCCAGCTTTAGCCACTGGTATTTCAGTTTTAGCCAGTGATGTTTTAGGTTGAGCCACTTCAGTCTCTCCTGCACCTTTTTTCTTAGCCTGTTTAGCTTCCTTTTTGGCAGCTCTTTCTGCCTTTATTCGTTCTTTACTCTTATCCTCATCTATGGATATAGATTGTACTTTAACAAAAGCTTTATCTACTTCATCTTTGCTTCTAGGAATATTTGTTTTAGCTTTCTGTGGCTGAGGTTTGGGTTCGATTGGTTTTGAGACTACCTGTGGTTGAACAGGTTTTGAATCCACCTGTTGTGGCTCAACAGGTATTGAATCAGCCTCTTCTGGGACAACTTTCTTAGTTTCTTCAGGTTTGCCTGCAGTTTCTATACTCTCTTTACCTCTGCCACCTTTAAGCTTTGATTGTTTCTTAACCTGCCTAGCAGCAAGAATTTCTTCTCTAGTTTTAATATCAGACATTGTTATGTGTACTGGTCTAAATGTTACTTCACTCTCTGGATCATATCCTTCAGGAAAATTATTTGCAGAATCTTTGTCTACTTGTGGATCTGTATTTTCTTTTGTTTTTTTAGGACCTTCACTTGTTTGTGGATTGCTGGTTTGGTTTGAATTATTATTTATTGAAGTATTTGGATTTTCTGTAGAAGATTGTGTCTCTGCTCTTAGTAATTTCAACTTATTTCTTCTATTCCGCCGTTTTGCAGAGGCTTTGGCTTTTTTGTTAGAATTATTGTATTCCTGTAAAATAAACCCTATTAATAGTTGTCACAAAATAAAAGCTATAAACACTTTTGATACTTTTCAATGAATGACCATTAAAAAAAACTAAGTCTTCATAAAAAAACTATGGTATAAAATATGAAGTCTATTATTGTGTTTCTTTTAAATTGAACTAGAGGCAACTTACTATATACTCTCCTTCCGGAGTGTGGGGACCAATTCTTTCTCTGTCAGTAAACTCAGGTATATCAGGACTGGCCGCTGGTTCAATTTCTTCACCACTGTTACTTGTACCCAAATAAGGTACTCCGTCTTTATTCTTGTTCAATATGGTCTTGCAATTTTCCTATATTAGAAGGTTAAGTATTAATCTCAAGTTTTACACAAGTTTCAACATTCATGCTGCAGTTTAATAATATACCCACAAAATAACACTATAAATATTTCAAATGTTTACAAAACTAATTTGTATTCAAAAATAGTACTATAGCATCAAGTAAGGGGTAGAAAGGCACAAAATAAGACAAACGAGGCTCAAGATAAATAAATTATTGCAAATAAAAAATAATCCAAACTTCCTTGGTGAAAGTATAAATAATAAATAACACTTTATAATAAAACCTAGGCTACAGATACCATTGTTTTAAATACAACAGCATCAGTAAGCAGGTCATATGTAACAACATATTGCAACGAAATGAATACATATTTCATCAACAATAGGATACAAGCTAGCATTTGAACATAACCTCAATATAAAAAAGTGACACATCACATAACATATCCAATAACTAAGATACCTCTGATACAACCATTGCTGTTTATCCTGAGCAAGCTATAAAATTGTTTTAAATATTAAATCATTGCAAGTTTTGTAAAAAAATAGGATAATATATGGTACCTTTTTATCTAGGTGATAATTATCGTACTTACCTTTAATATAAACAGTAGACCTATCCTTAACACAAAGAAATTGATATTGACAAAACTACTAGTTTAATTATAAATTTGACGAATTGATCTTTATTGTAATAAAAAGCGAATTACAGAAAATTACGAAAATAATCTGTAAAATCTACAATAATGACAGTTCATTGACCGAAATGACATTTGACAGATAGATACGTTTCGTTCTTTCCGGGGTTCTTTTATAAAATAATTTTATTTCATTGTAATTATTGCATATTAATTTATTATGACTAAACAATTAAAATAATTATTTAGTCACACCAACGCATTCTGTGAATTTCTTTCATAATGCAACGTTATAAAAAGTGTGAGGAAATTAATAAAGAACTCTTGCAAACTATTAGTCTTAAGCAATTTACTATCAGCTGGAACAAAAGCCAGTCCACTACATACATTTTGTATGAAAAAAGAACCTGAAAAAGAAAGATATAAAATATTTAAATTATACTAAATATATCATATTTTCATAATTTTAGTACATACGCAGGGTTATTTTTAATGCGTGAATACGTAGCTACGTCATCTTTTTGGGTAATTTCAAGTTTTTAGCCCTAATGAATCTGAATCTAAATTAAACTTTATGGATAAATTATCAAAATGACCTGTGACGTTTAATTACAACGTAATAATTAAAATACATAATATCGAACACGATCAAAACTTTAATAATATCTTATCTATAAAAATAAGACTCGTTGCAATATTGCAGGTTCTTAAAAACTGAATCAGATTATAAACTACCATTACATAAGGTAGGCTACAGGGAGACCTGGTGGAAGGTAACATAGCCTATTGATAGTCTACCGTAGTTTTACATCTCTAGTGTGAATGAACGCTCTTATTACCCGGGAGGTAGCGTTGTAAATACGAAAGCTATAGTAAACCGGTTAATATTTATATAAATATTTTATCTTACAAGTAACCGTCAGCCTTATGAGCTACCTAAAAAATAATAAATTAAAAAAGTTGTAGACATGAAAAAAGTACGCCGCGCTGGCTGAAACTGCGTAAATAAATAGTTTGATCATACCGTAGACAGAGAATAGTATAGACGACTGATAGCTTCGATCTCCCTCACACAAGACAAAGATAAACTTACGCCAATTTTGTGTAAAAAAACAAGACAGGTGATAAGATTTTTTGTTTCGCCATGCGTGTCGGGTTTTTGAGCAAACCTTGAGGTTAGCTCAAAACTTTATCAATCAAACTTGACATATTTGACAACGCTGGCAAAATAATTTGGTATTTTTAAATTTTAGATAGTAAGCTATAAAAGTTACGTGAAACTTGAAAAATATTAGCAATTTTTTAACAATAGTGTCTTTATTAAGCATTATTGTAGGAAATATGGTGCGGTGTAGTGTTTTAGGATGTAAAAGTGATAGTAGAAGAAAACTGCCTGAATTATCGTTCCACTCGTAAGTATAACACATTTGGCCTTTGAATCATATGCCAGGTTGTATTTTCAATGATTTTATCTTGTGTGAACTATGCTTGTTTATAATTTGATCGACAAAATCATCTAAAATATGAAATTTTAGTATTCATAACCTACTATAAAATATTGTTAGATGTTGTCAAGACCTCCATATTTTTTTCCCCAAAATTTTGGGTAAAATTTTATGTTGCATTTCTTATGATAAATATATCATGTAGTATTTTAGTCAGTTTCAATATCTTAATTGCATAACAGTTTCTCGGAAAATATTGATTTAAATCCGAAATGGATTGAAGCTACAGGACGAACAAATTGGGCTCCGAGTAAATTCTCTTAAGTTTGTAGCAGACATTTTGGACGACATGAATTATTAAAAAAAGAGAGTAACTCTTTTGTTAATGAATGCTGTGCCACACAGGTAAATTAATATTTAACCTGTAGGATACATTATATACAGCGTGTATATATAATATTAATTATTATTTGAGATTTTCAGTTAAGTATTATAGGGGGCTATTTATTTATATATATTACAATATTTGGGTATAGTCAAGTTGAGATACTTTGAATTGATGCGCAACACTGAAAGGAAATCTACGTTTTTTACGGTCCTAAGGATTTTACGTGCAATATAGACTTGAATATTTGATTTCGTTTTAATAAAACTAGCTATGGTCCGTGACTTTTGCTCTGTGGGATTCGTTGATCCTCACGTTTTTACCTGTGGCAGCCGTAACTGCCCGTCCCCGTGCGTAAGTTAGAAAGTATGTTAAACGCCATCTATTTAAACTTTTGCGTAAAGTTACTATTAAAAATTTTACAGTTTCAGGCAAAAGAAGCAGTGGATGAGCTAGCATAGTAATGCCGTCAACGAGTAGCCAAGAGTATGTGTCTACTAAACTCAATACTATGATGCCAGCAGTGACTGTTCAAAAACACGCAGCTGAAACGCCAGATGTGAAACTTCCAACATTGGTTGATCGACTTAAATTCAGTCATTACCTATGCAGTATTAACATAACAGTACATCACGCAATATGTTCAATAAACCGAACAATTGTTCTTTATATCTGTTTTATTTTCATAAAATAAATACATTTTTCATTAATTTGGAATTAGTAAATAATATATCTGGCAAATTTATCCAAAAACTAGGGTAATTTAATTTGCACTGTCGCCACACTGTGCCGAGATTCTCTGTCTCGCTGTTGACCACGCCATTCCCTTATCCAGTACTATCCTTCATCCAAGGATCATACTGATCTTCGAAAAAAAAAGTAAATAACTGAACTGAAATTTGAATCACTTGTATCAGACAAGTGATTCAAATTTCAGTTCAGTTATTTACTTTTTTTAACTTGGTCAGTCATTTCCAACGGTCTAACTTTCATTCAACACATCAAACGTCGTTAAAGTGATTAAGTTTATTTCAGTATCGGCCTAGTGATTCAATAAACGGACTAGGCGTTCAATTGGCTGGCTAATTTAACTTGATGGCTGCGACAGATATATAGCGACCCCACCCACCTTCTTTGGGAAATATTTATAATAAAAATACCATCAACAACTAGATATAATTTAATTATTATTTTCTTAAATCAGTAGGTACTTAATGACTAGTTGATTTGATAAATGCACATGAAATACACGTTATTTTGAATTAAACAAAATTATAGTTAGATTTAGTTTACCTATAGTTTTTATACATTATTATTTGCATATTTATTAACAAGGCGTCAATAAAACTTTTAGTAGATACTGCAAATACTTTACATTTCACCTTTATTTAATAAACGATAGCACTATTTAGTAACTTAATTACTACAATTCTAGAACAGAACAATTTTGTACAGAAATTGGGGATAGTGGATTAATTTCAGAGATGGTAAAAGAGAAAATAAATCATAAATTAGATCTATAATGTAAGATATTGGCAAGTATTGGGTATGTATGTGATACAATTATTTTAACCCACTTTATTTATTACTCATTGACGTATATTTCGGCACCGTGATTGGGTGTCGTAGCAAATACATACGAGCGTGCTTTATTTTTATCTATATTACAATGTTTCATATAAAATCTCTCAATTAACATATCAATATAATCGTCTACTTTCTCTTTTGGACATAAAGCTACGATACATCCGCCCCATCCTGCACCGGTCAGACGAGCCTGAACATTCATTTCCTTCGATAAATCGACAAGACGATCTAAATTAGCATGAGAACACTCGAATAGTTCCTTCAAACTTTCGTGACTCTCAGACATGAATTGACCAAGGATGCTTATTATGTCTTTACTATCGCCGTTTTCATGAACAATGGAACCGTTTGTTTTATTTACACCATTGTAACCATTTCCGTTTTGAACAGATTGCGAGCAATGTTTACGAAATTCCTCAACACGTTTCGCTTCACTGTAAACATGAAGGGCACGCTGTCTTAGTTTAAACTCCACCAAGTGTTTCGTATTTGCGGTAAAAAACAGTTGCTCCAACTCTTCTTGAGACATTTTCAACATATCGCTTATCTCTCCTTTCGTATATAAATCTTTAGGTAGAAACTCGTCTACAAGTTTCAACATTTCTTCCAAAGTGTTATCAAGTTTACTTTGCACTTGCCCAAGAGTAATAATTTTCTTATCGGTGTCTGCACCTGCGCTCGAAGCTATAATTTTAGCCGCTAATCGACATTCTATTACTCGGCAGTTATAATCATTTGTTGCAGCTTTATTGGCCACTGCTAAGCTGTGCGCCACGACAAAAGCGGCGTTTCCTGGCAGGATGACAGGGGTAGCCTTTAAGGGCTGCCACGTTATGTATTGAGCGCAATTCTTCTGAGCCAAGAATGCTATTGCCTGATCCATTCCACCTCCTTGTGTTCCAATATATCTTTCACTTTTAGCACATAAAGAAGCAATTTCAGTTTTACTCAGAGGAACATTATGTGCATACAAAAATGCTAAACACGCTGCACTCACTAATGCCGAAGAGCTTGAAAGTCCTGATGCTGGAGGAATAATTCCATCTACACAAAGCTGTAGACCATTAACCATTTTGTTATTTAAAAATTCCAGACCTCCTTTTACTCCACACAAAACATAATTATACCAAAATGGTTTTCCGTTTTGGTCTGGCGTTATCTCAATATCATCACAGTTTTTTATTGAAGTTTTAAACTTACTGTATTTATTATTTACATTTCGAATCTGTAGTTCCGGTTTATTCAGTAATCCAGCGGCTATCAGAATATCCTGTTCCAATGCCATGGGCAACACTGGGTAGCCACAGTAATCGATGTGCTCGCCAATGAGATTAACGCGGCCCGGTACTCTAATAAAAAACAATGGTTCATTACCAAATTCTTCACAAAAGACATCTTGCAAGCGAGTGATTCTTTCGTTATTCGGTAATTGAGTTACGGGTACTTCGTCACTTGTATCAATAGAGCTCATATTTGCTTAGTATCAAGACAAATCACACGTAAACAAATGCACCAAAAGAGTTTCGTATACACAGTTACACACAAGCGGTCAGCGGCACTGAAAACTTCTGACTGAATATTTTTCTTATCTACAGCTACATGAGTACCGACCGAGACCGACTTGATAAGTACACTTCAGCAAGTGTAACGATTGTTATTGTCCGCAATAATTACAATGTTCGCTATGTTATAGTGAGTCACTTTATCACTCGTATCAATAACACAATAAGCATATAAATTCTTTTTTACGCGGTTGAGAATAAAATGAGCACATAACTTTCACATTAGAAATCGTTTCACAGTCTGTTATTAGTGTTTTATGATTGATTTATTGAACTATAACCTATAAAATGCAGACGCTGGCAGCGGAGTACAACTATGGCAAGCTATGAATGTAATATATTAGGGTGACGTAGCGAGCGATCATCTTGAACCGGTACTACTCATTGTGAATCTTCAGTGAAGTATACGAGCGTAGATATGCGTTAGGTAGTGAAATGAAATGTACAGTTAGTAAAACTTGTTTACATTTTTTTACGACACATACTTATAGTAAGTATATTGAATATGTGCTCATAAGCCCATACGAAGGTCAATTTGGATTAGGATTGAGGTAAATTTAATTTACCTTAAGCTAAGTAGTAATAGATAGGTGTATCCTCAATCCTGTACAATAATATTAAGTACAACGCAGTGCCTAATATCTAGAATATAATAAAATTGGATCATTTGGGTCAATCTGACGAAACAATAAATTTATTATCGTTTCGGAAACTCGGAGAACATATTCACTCCTCGTTTTACCAACTGTATGAGAGTCGACTCCTAGACTTGCTGGAATAATAGTATTTTATGTAAATCAACTGCCATCATTTTTATCTTTTAAGGGTACCGAAATTCGGGCACAATAATGTAAAAATAACAATAATGCTTTTTGAGGCTGTAATAGTTGTTTCCACGAGACATTTGCCTAAAATACACTTTTTAAATTTGTTGTCTGTCCGTCCGTTTGTATCGGCTAATCTTCTAAACGGCTGCACCGATTTAAATAAAACTTTAGATGCGTGTAACTGACTACAAGGCGCGTAGCACAGGCTATTTTTTATCGATGTACCTACAACGCAGACCAAACCGCGGGAGAAAGTTAGTTTGTTTGTTTGCTAGTGCTAATCTCGAAAACTAATGATTGAATTTTGGTAACTATTTTTGTGTTTGATAGTCTAACTCTCTATAAAGGTTTTTAGATTATGCTAAACTCAACGGGAGCGGTACTACTTAATAACGAATTCCACGCAGATGAAGTCGCGAGGACACGAGTTTGGGCAGTTACAGGCCCTGTCAAACTAGACAGTTAAAAAAATGTTGAGAACGTCATAACAACAACTACACATCTACAATCTACAATCAAAAATCTTATCTCTATTGACTGTCTTGACATACATTAAATACAAACTTACTTTTATTACGTACACACCATCAGCAAACGCTTGCTTATCTTAAAAACAAAAGTGTTTTGCAATCCATTGATAACGATAAATGATAGAAAAGATAATATTTAATATTATATTTATTAGAAAAGCAAGCAAATACGGGGGACAACAAGTACATGTAATACTAGTATTTAAATCTAAAAATAAAGTATTTTAATCTATAAATATTTAAATCTAATATTTTAAAGCAAATTTTAGCTTTGCTATGCCTTTTTATATAATATTAAAGTTGAAAAATTAAGAATCCAGCAAGACTCGAACCTGCACCCCCTGGTGTTATAAACTTAAGTAATCAATAAAGGTTTATAATAATTAGCCTAAAGCCTGTAATTATTCGCTTATTTGTATTATAGGAATTAAGTATTTTATTTATTTATTTATTTATTCATTTTGGGATAACAACAGCCGTTATACATCAATTTGCTAATAGCTAACTTAACTAAATCTGAAGGCCAATTACAGTTATCCACATCGTAATAACAAACGTGTTTACTATCTTTATAAAAAATACAGTACAAAGGGCGAGCTAATAACCCGAGAGCGGTAGGTACACAGGTGTGTTAGCTTGGAGTCAGAGCATGTCGTGTAAATAGTAAGTGTGGGTATGTTACCGAAAACGGAATAGGTCATAATGATGAATACTTAATGTGTACAATAATTTTAATTAATAGTGAATTTTCATCTAGAATATGATATAAGAGTGTATAATATTAATAAGATAACTATTATATATGAAAAGAGAATACGTATATAAAATAAATACATAATATATAAGTAAGTATCATTATTCTAAGGATAAATAAAGATTTATAAATACATACATAGAAACATACATTTATAAAATAAGAACTAAAGTTATAATAATATTAAATATATATAGGTACATACTTATAAGTTGTCTCGTTTTATTAAGTATCATTGGTCATTATTTTCGTAATGTTAACTAGAAATGTTTTTTTATCGTTTATGAAAGGGTCTACGTTACTAAATTTGTAATTGTACGTGCGTATAATTCTGTTAATAACAGCATTTTGGCTGTACAAAGTTGAGAACTGCGACTGGCTTAACATGTAAGTGTGTCTAGTTCGATAACGTGGGGTATTGAAATTAATTAGAGATAATAGTTCTGTACAGTCTAAGCGCCCACGCAGAATATCATACAGCAGTCCCATATCCATTAAAGAACGTCTTTCTTCTAAAGTAAGCAAATCATATAAGCAACAGTTGTCAGTATAGTTAGGTGCAGATTTAAGAAATGTGAAATTAAGATGAGCCAGAAACTTTTTTTGTATTCGTTCGAGTCTTTTGATGTGTATGGCGAAGTAGGGGGACCAAATGGAACTGCCGTATTCAAGAATCTATCTGACATAAGCGAAATATACCTACTATCTTTAGGCTCAGTAGGTTTTTAAATGGTTGGCAGGTTCTGATAATAAAACCGAGATTACGATAAGATTTATTAGTAATTTCATCGATGTGTGTAGTCATGCTCATTCCAGAGTCGAGTTTAACACCTAGATCTCTTACAGCATTCACTCTTTTGATTGGGATTCCATTAAAATTATAAGAATAATGAATAGGTTCGACCTTACGAGAGAAAGTTATACATTCACATTTATATTTATGTTTAATGAGATTCTATTTAGACTGTAGTAATTATATAGGTTGTCTATATCCTGTTGTAGATTTAGACAATCGTTTACTGAGTCAATTTTAATAAACAATTTTTTATCGTCTGCATAAAGTAGATGTTTAGCGCTGTTAATATGAAGATATATGTCATGAATGTAAGAAATATAAAAAATAGGTGCAAAATGTGAACCCTGCGGTACCCCGGATGGAATGTGAATGTAGTCGGATCTATGACCACCCATGACAACGGCCTGCGAACGGTTGGATAAATACGATGAAATCCATCTCAGCAAATCACCATGTATGCCAAGTGATTGTAATTTTTGTAACAAAATGACGTGATCCACACGGTCGAATGCTTTTTCAAAATCCGTATAGATCACGTCAACCTGACCTCCTTTATCCATATTAGTCAAAACAAAGTTACTATGAAGTGCCAGATTTGATATAGTGGAGCGACCGCGTAAGAATCCGTGTTGTGAGTCAGGGATACCCTTAGATATAACAGGATAAATGTATCGTAAAGTTATTTTTTCAAATAATTTGGCAAGAGTATTCAAGATAGATATCGGACGATAATTTTCTATTTTTATCTTTGAGCCTTTCATAGGGATCGGAATAACATGGGCCCGTTTCCAAATAGTAGGGAACGTGCATTCTTGAAGAGACTGGTTGAAGAGAATCGTTACCGGATAAGAAAGGCTTAGCGCACATGACTTCAAAAATATTGCAGGAATCGCATCACACAGCCGGGCTCTTTCGATGCATCTAATGATCGCAATGCCTTTTGAACGTTCGCCTCAACTATTTTAATGTGGGCCAAATTGTCAGAGTCCTTCATCCAAGTGTCAGAGTGAAGGTTAAGCGAGATGCTATTTAAATTGGTAACATTGTTATTAGGTAAACTAGGTTCAATAAAAACGCTATAAAAAAAACTATTAAATTCTGAACAGATTTCTACTGGATTAGTAATAATTTGATTATTTATTGAGAATTGTTGCGGATAGCTAGAACCCCCTCTTTTGGCTTTGACATAAGTCCAGAAGAGCTTGGGTGCATATCTGATATTTTGCTCAGTATTTTGAGTAAATCGATCAAAGCAGGCCTCTTCCACCCTACGTTGGCGGTCACGGAGGAGGACATAGGTATGTACAAGTATGCAATAGCATAATATACTTGTACCTACATACTCAATTTCTATAATTCGGTATGTTAAGTTTTTTTTTGTGATTTGTTTTTTATTTTTAATTTGTAGAGACAGTTATTTTAAACAACTAATTTGAATATTTTATTTTTTTATGCATTGGTTATTTTTTTATGATTTTTTAAAGTTTTTGATCTGATGACGTCACAAAGTAGCCTGAATAATTTAGATCCTTGACACATTTCAAGAATATTTAAAAAAAATAAGGAACTTCACCGGGACTTCAAATTTGAC
Source organism: Hypena proboscidalis (assembly GCA_905147285.1). Lineage (NCBI taxonomy): Eukaryota > Metazoa > Arthropoda > Insecta > Lepidoptera > Erebidae > Hypena > Hypena proboscidalis. The sequence continues at coordinate 3,349,437 of LR990127.1, forward strand.
AGTGACACTTGACATATGACACGGATGAATGATGCTCAAGCTCATTATTTTTTCTTCATTCTTGCTTTAACTTTGGCTAATTACTTGTTTTGCCGTGATTTTCGCTGTTAAAAGTGATATAAAAAGATAATAACCATTTATAATGAATCGAGCAAAGACTCTTAGTGCGAAATGCTTCATCCTGTCTTGTAAAAACACTACTACTAATATCCGTCACTAAGTTTTTGTGTTGGTAAAAGAAACTCTGAAAAAGAAGTGGTGCGAGGAAGTGAATGTGGAATACGTGCCTGGGCAGCGTTTGTATTGATGTGAAGATCATGTAAACCCAGTAATCGAAACCAGAATCCCTTTTTATGCATTCACACTTTTCCGACCACTCGACCAACGAGGCAGCAAATGTATAAAATATGTAAATAAATAAACAAGTGTGGTTTAAATATTTTTTATATTTAATATTTTTGCACTATCAATAATTTTTCTGTAAATATAAGTTTTCAAAAAAAAATCTGCTTGTTTTATTAAATCCCTGGTGTATTTGAGCATCATAATTTAACCAATGCAAGGTTATCTGTTTATTTTCTTCAAATTTAGGATCAGCAATGCAAAATACAGCTTTACTTTTATTTGCAGCATGCATTTGAGCAACATATCTGTCTTGCACAATACCATTATTAACATAGCTACATAATGTTTTATTTGAAGCAGAGCATTTAACTTCTATAATAAAATCTTCTGCAACTCCATCAGCTATCACAAGTTGTATGTAGTAATACATCGTCTTTTTCATTGATTGTTACAGTTTAGCCGACACTCGATGCTCTGGTACAACTTTAGCTCTTACAATGCATTCGACTTGGTTTCTTTTAACCTCCACATACACATACTCGACAGCGGTGTCAACGTAAGATTCACAAAATGACCTGTAACAATAATTATAAGAAGTCGGTTATTATCGCTTTAATGGTGATATAAGCAATTTGAAACTTGATTACGATAATTTGTGTATCAATATTATTACTTACATCAAAGCCTGGGCCCCGCGGATTTCAGCAATGTTATGGTTATTATAATTATTCATGAACTCCAGAATCATAACATTGTCCAATTTGGGCAAGTTGGTAGAGTTGGCGCGTACAAACTGGTCCATATTTCAAACAAAATCTAAACAGTGGGCAAGCAGTTCTTTTAATCGAGCAGTGGTCAATGTAGTAGGCGATATCAAAGTCCAAAAGAGAGCAGGGTTGGTCAAGAGAAAAGCACAAGGAACAAGCACGATTAGAACAACGAAAAACAAACCAGAAAAGCTACGAACATAACAATCATTGACAGTTAACAGTTCACTGTCAGTTGAATATTTTTTGTAATGCACTGACAATTCGTCAATTCAGCCTACTTTGTGACGTCATTTAGAGGTCAAATGAAAGTCATCTGATTTTACATATTTTTGTTAAAATAAACGCAATCTTACAATTTTAGGAGCTAAAATTACGAAAATACGACTCGGGAACCTGAAATCTCGAAATGGTTTTGGAATTGGCATAGGTTGATTTTTACTTAACATACCGAATTAACAAAATTCAGGGCAATTCCAGGAAATTATTAATGACTGGCTGTTACCCGAGACTTAATTAACAAAATCTGCCTCGTTGTTCTAGTGGTTAGTGTATGCACCTCTCACCGCGAGGACTCAGGCTCGATTTCTGGGTCGACAAATATTTTATTTTGAAATATTTAATATTTTTTATTTGCCAAGAATATGGTACCTTAAGATGGTAAGTACAATAGTATAATGATTCTAGCATATGCAGCCACGAGTAGAAGTGTGATTGGACGATGGTTATAGACTCACCGCTTATCACCTGTTACCTACACATAGCAGATGAAATGTGGGCATCATACACCTTTCTGTAAAACATAGGCGTGATGTGAAGTTATTTTATGTTTTTACCCGCGCTATAGGTTACCTACTACTCCGCTCGCGTCGCCCGTTTTTGTGACATATTTCACTTCTGCTCCGCTCTTATTAATAGTAGCGTAATGTTTTATATCTTACAACTTTCGCCAATAAATCCAACAAAAAATAATGATGTTAATTCGACCAGTATTTACCGAGACAATCGTATTCAAACAAACTGGTATTTTCACCGCTGGATGGCGATAGACTTACCCCATATCATCTAACTTAAACATAACAGATGAAATGAGGGTGTTATTAACTTCTGTAATACCCTTCCATAGTACATAAAAAAAGCAGGAGAGAATGTCACTTATAAAATGATGGAAGCACCAAAATGGCGGCGGTCTGTTTATGTGTGCGTGTGTTAGGGGTTACCAGACATGAGAAATATTACCCACACTTTCACAATAATTTAAATAAATATTTTAGTGTTTTATTCTTATATTTTTTTATTTGCTGCTTTTTACCATCAAACATGATATAGGTAGTTTTATACTACCTTGGCCAAAAACCAAACAATATAAAACAACTTTGTTTGAATTTCGAAACAAAGTTGATTTTATATTTCTAGCAGTCGATGCGGGCTTGCAGGTGGAAGTTGTTTGTTTTTATTAAGGGAATATGTACAAAATTCGTTGCTCTGGGCACTCCTGACGCAAGGCAGCGAAGATGCTTTAGTGCAGCTACCCAGTTTTTGGAAAATAATTTAAAATTACGACTCCTACGGCGCTTCCTGACTCTTAGATGGTGAAGATGCTTTAGTGATATACAGGGTGTCCCAGTTTAGGACGTGAAGCCGAAATCAGATAGTAGGGTAAGTTATGGCAGTTATCAAAATAATAAAAAACAATTCAAAATCAAATATTCTTTATTACATAAACTATCAGAAAGTGCTTGAAAACGTCAGCAAAATGTACAAACCAAATTAAATATCTAAGTTACACTAAACCAACAAACACGAAGCTTAGATTAACCTTACATGCGATTTTTCAATATTTCAAAAAAATATTGCCAAAAAAAAAAAAATAATAATAAACTAAACTAAGAAATAAAAAGTTTTAGATTTAAGTACTGTTATTTATTAATTTAATACTTTATTTTAAACAATATACTATTGTTTTATATAAATCAATTTCCTCGAAGTGTATACTGCAGACTACACTATATTTTGTTAGATACCAACTGTTATCATTTCTGCAGTTTCTAATTATTTTTATCCAATAATTTTTCCATGCGTCGTTTGCAGCAGGAAATCTATAAAACATAAAATAATAATTTATACTAAATGTATTATACTACTAAAAAATATTTACCCAAATTCAGGGTAAATGAAAATATTTATTGACTGTCAACACTGATAGTTTTGGTATAATTTTTTACGAAAACAATATAATTTCGGCAATAAACTGAATATATTACTTGCTTACCTATGAAAAGTGATCCCCTGGTTTTTTTTTGTCGAGGCGCTATGGTTTCGGCAGCTTTTCACAACACAAAACGGCATTTTTAATTATTTTACTTGAACATCCGAGCAACAGCACAGTCCAAAGCGTAATGGCGGGCGATTGACTTACTATTGTGTCAATGTGTGTGTTCTGTGTGTACGTGTGACTTACTATGGGTGCTTCAGTAAGTGTTTCAAGACACTCAGTCCTGCCTTTTTTTATTTAGTCAATGTATCCTTCTGGATAATATAGGCGTGATTTTAAGTTGATCCCCACGTTTTTATTTTATAGGCTATATACAGCTCCGCTTCTTTTAATAATAGCGTAATGTTTAATATTTTATAATCTTTGTTAGTAAATAGGATATCCAGCAAAAAAAACTTAATTACGAAAACTTTATGTACTGGACTCGTCCTTCTATTAGATTTATATAGATATAAGACTAACTAAAGTAACTAACGTAATATATTATCTGTGCTAACGCTCACCCTTCTGTCTGAGTAATATAGGCGTGATGTAAGATTATGTTATGTTTATGTTACTCACTTACCCATCTTGCAGGGAGCGGGGAGAAGGGAGGGCATTGTTCCAAGCATATCTATGATTTAACAACTATTATAAACGACTTGCAATCAAGAGCGGCGATAACAGCATTTTATATTTTAGTTAAATTTGTGTTATAAAGTTGAAGACGGTATTTTTTCCTGAAAATCTTAATAATAAAAATAAAAAAAACTGCAGAGGTGAAAAGTTAAGTATGTAGTGGGAAAAAAATTAAATCTTGACGATCCTTAATAAATTAAAAAACCGATTATATTAAAAAAAGGCAGTCACTAGGAGAAAAACTGTCATTCGTTAGTGTCACTGTCATGACTGTCTTTACTGCCAAAGTCAAAGGCCAATGTCAAAACAAACATGAAGGATGGTAGTATTCAATTATCTTTGTAAAGTATGAAATGGAGCCTTATGTTTAAATGATTGCTTGTATATTTTAATTGAGAAAATCTACGAAGCTATTTATGTTGGCAGCGTACTTTACAATTTTATGCCTTTCAAATGGATAATTTACTAGATTTTAAAAAGATCTGCCGTGCTTGTTTATCAGAAACGGGTCCCATGAAGGATCTGTTCATGGTTTGCACAGCAGAGGTATTTCAATTCTGCACATCCGTAGAGGTGAGTAACTGGTACTAGGCTAGGGAATCCATATATTATAATGTGCTCTTAATTTACAGATTTCTAAACACACAATGGTCACTGTAGTAAAACTACAGTGCTGTACTAATGCAATAGAATTGGTAATTTTATTCTTGTCTGTGATGAAGTAGTTTCCTTTCCACTAATAATAGCATTATCAATATAGGCTTACCATCCATTGCATATAATTTAAACAATTGGTGAAATGTTAGGGTTATGGAACTTATGGACCTCTCCCATACTTTTCTGGAGTAGGGTTTGAAAGTGTGCATATTCGCTGGCAAAAATCAAAGGTTATTACGGGATAAAAGAGAGTATACCGCGTCAGAACTAGTATTTTTTTCTTGACAGAGATGCTAACATAATAATTAATATTTTATTATAATCATAGTGGTTATATGAATGCCTTTAAAAAATATAAATTGTTGTAGGTTTCAGAGGAAGATACTTCACCCAAGCAACTATGTCAAGCTTGTGTGGAATCATTGAACAAAGCTTATTATTTCAAACACTCAGCCATCCGATCCAACGATGTTATAAAACAACAAATATTAGAAGAGGTAATGTAATAGTTATCACAATAATTCAATTAATATTTTTTAAGCAGACATGTGAAGTTCGAAGTTTCGAGATTTTGATTATAATAATAATAATGTGCTGAATTCTGCCTGAATTAAGGCATTATTGCTGATAGTGTTATTATTTAAGCTTAGGATAAATCTTTGGGTGATCCACAAAACGTGTTTTGAGGAGTCTGGTGCGTGCTTTTGGGTCTAATTGTGTTTAGCTGTTTATTGGATATAGTGTATGGGCTTCTGAATTCTATCAAATTTTTATCATTTTTTTTTTATTTATGATTGGTGAAATCTGTATAAAATTTTGTTGTTTGTTTTTATTTTAGCAAGAACAAATAAAGATAGAAGCTCAAGTAAATGACAATGAAATAATAGTAATTAGTGCAGCTGACATTGAAACCGATGATATACTCAGTCAAAACATCACAACAGAAAATGATGTGATACCTAACAATACAATGGAACCGTCTGAAATTATTAGGTAAGATTCTCAAATCATGAAGATTCTATACTGATTACTGATAGGCTGGTGGGACATTATCAGCTAAATAAGCTCCCTTGCATAATATGGTCCAACTCATTGCATGCGTACTCATTCATACAATCTGTACAATGAAAGAATTAATACAGGCTGCCAAAATTGGTTTGAATGCCCATCTAAAAATAAAGGTTTTAAAAAAGACATTGTTTTATAAAAATAAGCTAATTTAAACCAGATGAATTATTACAGACAAATTAGGAGAAGAAGGGAACTAGCAAGACCTATGAAAAAGAGAACCAGAATGAAATGCCCCAAATGTGACAAATCATTCCAGAAGTATGAGAATTTTGAAGCTCACATGAGAAGTCATTTTGGCAAGAAGGTACAGAGATACACATCATATTATAATTTTCACATTCTAAATTACTATTGAACTAAAGCATTGACTTATTCTCGAATGATAGATACTCTACACAGAAGCCTTATATTTAAACATAGAGTGAAGTTTCATGTACCTGTCAGCGACGCCGAGATCGCAGGTTCGATTCCCGCTTAAGCCAAATCTTTGTGTGCATGAACATGGCGGTTTGTCATGGTCTGGGTGTTTCTATATATAATAAGTATGTATTTACAAAAGTAAAGTATATATCCATGTAATAGTATCAGTTATTCTAGTACCCATAGTACAAGGTCTGCTTAGTTTGGGACTAGATGGCGTTGTGTGTAAGTTGTAAGATATTTATTATTTATTTATTTATTTCATCAATGGCAGTTATAATTCTAAAAGCACACCAGTTCAGGGGGATTTCAATGACTATCTCAAGAGTCAGTCTACAATTCCTTCTCTGCCTCCAATCACCAATAAAATACTAATACATCTTATCTGATCTTTCAGCCAGACATCAAATGCGACAGCTGTGACAAAACCTTCCCTACTCTCCGCAACCTCCATAGTCACTCTCGGATACACACCGGTGTAAGAAAATACCAGTGTTTGACCTGCGGAAAGAACTTTGCCTACCTCAATGTGTTGAAGAACCACGAAATGATACATATGGATGTTAAGAAGTATGTATGTCATATTTGTGATGCTAAGTTCGTGCAGAGGTATAATTTAGAGGTAAGCAGTTAATTTCTATTACTTACACTTTTTTAAAAATGATAAATGCTTATTACCACTAATAAACGCGAAATTTCCCCCAAAAGCTACTCAACAGATTTTTTTGAAACTTTTGGTTACTTTTTATTTACATTAGGGTTAGGGTAGTTTATAGCCACGGTTAACACATAGGCTAATTTTTATTTACAACGGCGGGCAGAGCTGCGGACATAGTCAAGCTAATTTTTATTTACAATGGTAGGCAGAGCTGCAGGCATAATCAATTTAGTAGTACATATTAGATTATGCATTGGCAACAGTATAATACTGCTTTTATCTATTTCAGACTCATATCAAAACTCATAGTAAAGAACGAAACTTCATCTGCATGCAATGTGGTAAAAAGTTCTCTCAAGCTGGTAACCTGAAGATCCACTTAGTAAGGCACAGTGGCGTCAAGAATATATCCTGTCAAATATGTGATATGAGGTTTTATGTTAAGGTTTGTTTTTTTTTATAACATGTATCAAACAGGCGCATTGTCTGCATGATTGTAGGTGAAACTGCAGCCTATGGATGAATGTCTACAATTTCTAGAGTCCGAAGATGTGTTGTTGCACAAGATACTATTTTTCTCTACATCTATATGTATCTGCAATCCTTACGTTCTGTTTGTTACGCTTTCACGGCTAAACCACTGAAAATTTTGTATGGAGGTAGTTTAAGACTGGAGAAAGGACAAACGCTACTATTAACATACTTACCACGCGGGTGCAGGCGCTCAAAGAAGTTACTACTAAATACCTTTTTAAGTTTTGAACTCTTATTTTATTCTTAAAACAGTTGAAACTTGATTGTATTGGTGACTGGTGACTTACATTATTATATTTAGGTCGCGGGTTCGATTTCCGCTCACGACAAATCTTTGTGTGCATGAACATGGAGGTTTGTCTTAGTCTGGGTGTTTCTTTGTATGATAAGTAAATTTACAAAAGAAAAAGTAGGTATATAATATGTGTTAGTATCAGTTATTCCAATACCTATAGTACAAGCTCTGCTTAGTTTAGGACTAGATGACGGTTGTGTGAAAATTGTGTGATATATATAAATATATTTTCTTTTTTTCCGTCACCTTGCTTTTTACTTATCTCATACATATTGTTTTATTTTCAGAGTGATCTATTCAAGCACATGCGATCGCATTCTTCAGATAAGCCGTACTCATGTGAATACTGTGATAAAACATTCAAGAGTCAAAGCTTCAAAGTAGTGCATATGAGATCTCATACAGGTAAGCGCTTATTTTCTTTCTTTATACTGTTTAAATACTTAAAACAAAAGAAAACATAGTCAAGATTTTCAAATCTGTCTTAAAACTGTCTAATGCTAGGACAATATTATTTTAAAGTCTCAGAAAAATATCAAGGTTGCGTTGTCTTGTTGTTGATGTAGACGCAACCGATGTCGCTGTGACGTCATCAATACAACCCTCTCTAATCTACTTTGTGTAACCATTTTGATCGCATCGGTGGGATTTTACTTGGCTGAATGTAAGTTTGACATATTTTTTCAGGTGAACGTCCATACGCCTGCGATCTATGTCCAAAACGCTTCATGGCGCGGAAGGACATGAAGAACCATCGCATGATTCACACTGGCGAGAAACCTCACAAATGCCAGCTATGCGACCAAGCGTTCATACAGAAATGTGCTCTCAATAGACACATGAAAGGACACATGCAGAAGGATAATGACAAGCCACAGAATTTATTGTTGAGGGCGAGGATACAGGCAGGGGAGTATGCGCAGTGGCAAGATGTGTGAACTAGGACATAGCCAAAATTTTATTTATGAGGGATCGAATTAATTGTGAAGGGCTTCACCATGCAAAAAAATAAGTCCATAATATATTTTTTTAATCTCGGACTTTTTTTTGCTATCTCGTTAGGCAAAAGAGGAAGGTTTGAACCCCAAACTTCCTTCCTGGCTACAACCATGTGTGTAATGATTGTTTAGCAAAAGCTTAAAGTTGATAATTAAGTATATATTGTATTAGGCTATAGTTATGTAAGCATACATATGATGCATCAACTGACAAACTAAATGACATATTGATGGACTTCCACCAACTTTAGAGAATCATTTTATGTGACGCGATTTTTATTTTTCTTTGATCTAACATGATTATGTGACTTGTATGAAGAACTACTTACTGTACAATATGTAAATAATGTAAAGCTAGCAAGATCAAATTGTATACCTCAATAAATAAGTTCTTTTGTTTAGGGTGTAAATACATAAAGCATTCCTACATACACCTATTTATGTTTATATGTGTGCTAAAGATATAAATGCTACTTATGTACCTGAAATAATAATATACTCAAGCATTATTTTCTTTTAATAAATTGTCATTACATAATAAATACATATCAGTGTATAATGCAAATTGTGTTGTAACATCAGACATCTGAAATAAATTATTCAATGTATATTTTTGATTTTTAGTTTTTATTATCTAGTCTTGTCCAAGCACTTTTGTCGCTACATAAGCCAAGATGAAGTATCACATACAAACCTAACATAGTAATATTATGCTGTAGTTCATACAATATTTGCTACTTTAGTTCTTTATGAAGAAAGTACTATAATGGACAATGGCCTTTGGTTACTAGAGTTTGCTGTTGTAGACAAGGGATGATTACTCTCTGAAAGGTTTCGTAAAATAAAGTCTTCATTTCATAAAATATAATTTATTATGGTCTGCTAAATAAAGACAAGTTATTATATTCTCAAAATAAATAAAAATACGACTTAACATATTCTTAAACTAATTAATTTTTCACTTGTTTGTGCAACATCTGAGGTTTATTGGCTACTCGCACTGTATTATGACCAAAAAATGTTCATGTCGGTATTTCAATTTATGGTAGGAACGATTCTATCATGCACCTTCATATGCCGTTTCAGAGTACCTCTCTGTGTGAATCTCTGGTCGCAAATGCCGCACTTATATGGTTTATCTCCTGTATGTATTCGGACATGATCAGTCAACCGTTTCTTAGAAACAAAGCCTTTCGGGCAGAAACTGCACATAAATGGTCTTTCACCAGAATGTATCCTTTTATGTTCAACCAATGTTGAATGCGTGGCATAAGATTTGTTACAAATATCACACTTGAATAACTTCTTTCCTTCATGTATAAGCAAATGTTTGGCCAAGTTGTATTTGTCAGTGAATGGGTAGGAGCATATTTGGCAAATGAATCGTCGACCAGTGTGGCGCTTCGAGACGTGGGACTTCAACATAGTGTTGGTAATGAATTTCTTGCCGCAGTGTTCGCACGTGAATAGACGTTCTCTGTGTATCTTGTGAGTTTCCAAATGCGCCTGTGAATCAGAAAATTCGCGTATTGTCACATCTGGATTCAATTACTTACAAGCATCCAACATCAATATTGATTGATTGCTTTTATACACTAGCGCGGAATTCAATAAAATAATGTCTTTTAGTCTCTGGTTTAGTACATACGTCAGTGAAAAGTACCTTGTGTCTTGAACTATCATTATCAGTCCAGTAGTTTCGAAGCCTATTGGGTATATTCGAAAAATATGTTTCTCTTAATAATATTAGTATAGCATGGTAATGTAAATTGGCATTGGAGAAATCAAACAAAACTAACCTTTCGTCTTTATAATTTTAGTTTGGATTAATCCTGGGAAATCTTACCTTCAAAATATAAGCAGTAGTGAACCCTTTCCCGCATACATGACAAACACTAAGCCGTCGATCCCCATGTGTTTTCTGGTGCATCTTCAATGTCTGCCGGCTCTTGTAGATCTTACCACATGTCTTACACTTCAGGCTCTCCAGGCTTACATGTGTGTGTTCCGTCTCATGGTGCCTTTTCAGACCACTCCACGTCATGAAGAGTTTGTTGCAAGGGGCACAGTGGATTGTTGTCTAAAATGATGAATTAGCTTTTTATGTGATGGTGAAACAAAGTTGCAATTTATGTTCTATTGTAAGTGGCATGTTAGCGGGAATACTGGTTTTTGATGATGGATGTTAATTATTTTAGCAAGAGTTCTGTTAGGAAACCTAGCCATAGCTATTATAGGAAGGGTTCTAAGATAACCAAAAGAGCATAACCCTGTCCAGTTAATACTGTCCTTACTTGCTAATTAATACTTACAATTTTTCCTTCATGTTCAAGCTTGTGTGCTTCAAATCTCTCCCTGTAGTTAAACTTTTTTTGACACAGTTCACATGTAAAAATAAACTTTTTTCTTTTTACTTTTTTGGTTGCTTCTTTTTTACTAGATTTTACCAACTTGACCAGTCTCTTTGCTGTTCTGTAAAAACAAACTTCTTGTTAATTTCCTGGGTAAGAGCTTATTTAAATTATATTATAATTTGATGATACCAACCTTTTTACTACCTTGGATTTCTTTTTTACAACTGAATTGTCAACAAAGTCCATTTCTTCCAAACACTCTGCAATAAAAAAAAAATCACAAATAGGGTGCCTGTGCAGAGACCATCTTGACAGATAAAATATTTTGATCATGGGACTTGCATCTTTTATCCATCTATCATGGGTTTTTAGTTTGCTTAAGGATGATCTCATTATTCTGCTTCTTGTTATTATTGTAAGGCCCAAAAAGAACATATTCTACTTTTTATCCAAATAAAGCATTCTCAGGCCTCTGGATAAAGCCAGACAAAGGCTTTTAGTCAAGATTGCTTTTCAAAACTATTTGTGAGTTTAACTTTTTTATGGTATTACTTAGCAATCTCAGAACAAAAGGCAAACATGGAATGAGATTATACCTTGACAGGACGGTAATGTTGCAGGTAACTGACTAAAGCTTCGGTTTCCTAGGAAAGCAGTGTGGAATAAAGCGGCCGTAAAGATAACGGTTGAATGACGTCACTAGAATGTTGCCCATGTAAAGTAAATGTAGTGGTTTCCTAAAGAGCGGTGATCGACATAACGTATTACGTACTAATTGTGTTACGGCCATAATATAACGGACGCATTATTCCACACCGCTTTCCTAGGAAATCGAAGCTTAAAAGGTGAGTAACATAGGTTACCTACTACGCAGACGAAACCGCCAACGAAAGTTAGTTTGTTTGTGCTAATCTCAAGCACTACTGATTGGATTTTAATTTTTTTTGTGTGTTGATAGTCTAAATATCAATATAATGTTTTTAAATATTTAAAATTATGCTCAACTCATGGAAATACCACTAATACCAGTAAGGTTTAACGCGGGTCTAAGCGCGGCAGCTGCTTCTACTTAATAATAAATACTAATTGGCGACAGGAACTTTAACTCACCATTATCGAATCCCTCAACATCTTCAAACTTCACAGAAATCTCATCCAGTTCAATCTTCAATTTATCAATGTGGCTATCAATCTCCAGACTATCTGTATTTTGTTCTTCGGTCTCGCATTTTAAACCATTTTTGTTGTAACCAAGGAGAGCATTCTGAGACTGTATACAAGTTCGTTTGAATGACGAGTACTTTGTAATAAGTTCATAGCAAGTATTACAAATCGTTCGTGGCAGATTCTCATCGTGGTAAACCTGCAAAGACAGTTTTGATATACTTACTTAGTTAATAAAACTTGCCCGGCTCGAAATTAATGGACTTACTTCCACAGACGTACAGAAGCTGTAAATATCAGGCGATACATTTTCAAATAACACGTAAGTGAAAGATTCTTTTGATGTGAGGCAAGCGCGGCATAATTGATTCGCACTGGCCATGGTATAACAATTATATTAGTTATTACACTAGTGCGGTACTGCGGTAGAGTTATTTTTTCTCGCCAAAACATAAACAAAACAACAAACAGTGGTGTTTGTTTAATCTTGACAATAATGACATTTGAGTTTGACTTGACAGTGACACTAGTTTCGTATATAAAAAAGTACTCTGTGGACACTAGGAATTACACTTAATTACACTGAAATATAACCGTCAATTTATCGAGAGAGGTATGCACAGAAAACCGGTTTTTTTATTTTTCCTCTGAAATAAATATTTGGGCGATGTAAAGTGAAAAGCTACACGGGGTGAGAGGCTACACGACTACGCTGTATGTCGCAGTCGCATCTTATCATGTCTTAGCCTACTAATTTAATTAATGCGAAAAATTGTAAGGATGTCTGATTTTGATGAAATTTGATCTACAGATAGCTTATGACCTAGATCGATAAAATAATACACGCGAACAAAAGCTATCATTATGTCAATAGTACCGTAGTTTACTAATTACAAGATGTTCAACTAGTACTTTCTTCTTTATCCCCCATACATGCTTAGGGGAAGTACAGGTAGTCGTTACGCTATCATTTACTATCGCTACAATTTCTGCTGTATGCCTTGCAATCTTTGCTACAACTGCCACTATGCCTTGCATGAATGTGTGTATGGTCAAGATTCACCTACAGAAAATGAAATAAAACAACAACATAACAAATATATAAAACCTTTTTATTATACTATCATTATTATCCGAATCTCATGATAAATCTCCAGTGACAACTGTAATACTGCAATATTTACATATCATATTCATAAGGAATGTCTTACATCCACCACCTCTCAATAAACATAATAATATATTATATTTTATAAAAATATTGCTAGAAGTAACCATTGCCCAGACTTTCATGATTAATATTAAATTGACATACTTGTATAGCATTCTTACATTTCTAGTATAATTGTACGTAAAACCTACCCCATGTTAATTGACAATTAAATGGAGGTATACATTCACTATAGTTTATCATCCACAATCACACAGCATGTGATAACCTTGCAATCTTGAATGCCTCTCCTTTCTCTTCAGTCCACAATTGAGCCGAATTGCCTGGAGAAATGCAAATGAACCTAGAAAGCTGATTATTGGATATGTTGTAAAGGAAGCTTATAAGATAATACACTGACATTTTCGACCTCGATAATGAGCTTTCGCTGCCATCTTGGCAAAAGTAGGTAGAATTGTTTTTATTTTTATTTATCTCGGTATTCCGTAAATTTAGATACTAAATGTGTAACCAGAGAGCATGCATTTAACTAGAGAAAACTATAAATTTTAATTACATTGTACCCACTGCGCGAGCAAAGCTGCGCATTCCAGATACAATTCTCGTCAAAATTTAGAAATGTATAGGTTTTGACAGCTTTTCCAGACTGGGTAGAATTTTCTATGAAATTTGGCAATTTGAGGTTGGTCTTCAGGGTAAGCCTTTGTAAGCTTTCTCTACAACTTAACCGAAAATCAGTTTTCTAGCTTCATTTGCACTTATGATTGCTTTAAATGACTGTGCTAATTACAGATTTGAATTCTATGTATATTTGTGATCATAGTAGACGTACAGTAGTACCACTAGCAAATTAATTAAACTAACAATATATAAGCAACCAAAGGTACATAGATATATTTAAAGTTCATGACCGTATCTAAGGTGTGCTGGTGTATAATGCCACTAATTGAAAGATAAACATGGCATGCCTTCTAACGATAAAATTAATTTGATAATATAACATCTATCTATATCAAGTGTATCACAGTTTTCCTTGCATGAAAGGTTTGAGGTACTGATGGAAGCTTCTGTTGACAGGCTCCGCGTTGAGAGGACTCTTCAACGCCTCTTCCATCAGACGCTCGTATACGCGACCGTCGTACGCGCCAAGGGCCGAATGTAAAATCTGAAATGAAAAAATATTTACAAATCCATAGACCTTAAATGTCATGAAAATCAAATCTATGTAAATATACCAGTAAATTTGTTTTATTTACTATACCTACGCCGTGGGTTACATTGTCTACGATTAGGTATGTATGTGGCGGTATCCGCACATATTAAATGACGGCTGACATTTACAACGTCAAGGAGTAACACACACGTCACAAATGTCAAAGAGAGCTGAATCGCGATAACGAAATGTTCTCAGCAAGTATATATAAATACTACCTACTTCCAAGACGCTATCGTTGGACAGCTGTTCACCAGTCAATACCACCGAGCTTGGTCGGAGAATCCTTCCTTTGTGGTGGAAGAACATAACACCTCCAGAAAAGATCACAAGTAACTCTTACGTTTACATAGTAATATGACAAGTAATTTCAAAAGTCACCTGTTTTAGTCATGTTGTGAACAGTGTAGTTGTAACCTACTACCAAAAATGTATTTTAACAATTTATGATGCAATAACCTCATGATCAATTAAATGTATCAATTTTGCTCTATTGTGTCTATCTATATTTCTATTATTATTATTTTTTTGTTTCTCTATTTGTATCTAATGTCAATAAAAATGTTTTTCTCATTCTGCCTTAAGGGCGAGACATAGCTGAACTTAGTGTCCTAAGAACATCTGTATAATGCATGCTTGTACCAACCTATGATCTTATGAGAATAAATGAATTGTGAATTTACCTCATCCCTGAGGTCGAAAGCGTCCACAAGTCCGACGGCGTTAGGCCTCAGTTTGGTGAGCAGTTCCTCGTACCAATGCTGCATTTTCTCGATATCTCGCTCCGATATCGACGTGAACTGAGAAAAAAAATGTAGAGCGCTGCATTTACTTAGTTCTTGCCAGGACATTCAAATGGTATAGACAACTAAACTACTGCCTGAATAGTTCGTCATTTTGCAAAATATTACACGCTGGGGATAAATCTCGCATACTTTGCATAAGGCATATTACACTTAATGCAAAGTATGTGATATTTCAAAGAGGCGCGAGCATACATGAACCTAAAATAAGTTTATTCGCTACGGGCCTCACTGATATCGCTAGGGGCGCGAACGACATTAATCAGCCTCTAATTACGTGTCAAAATATTGTATTTTTGTAGCATTTAGATATGCTTAACAACTTATTGTATCCTACTTAAGATAGGAACAAATGGATGAACGTGACGTAACGAAATGACGTAACATACAGTTGAGAAATTGAAGTTCCTAGCAAGAGGTAACCGTAGCTGGTGGGTTAAAGCGGCTGCCTGGTGTGCAGAAGGTCACAGGTTCATATACAGTCGGTCACATAATTTGTACAACTGTTTCTTAGCATTATGTGATTAATTAGGAATCCAACAGGACTCGAACCTGCACCCCCTGGGTATACGCCCCAAGTGCTTTGCCAATTCAGCCATGTATTCGTTTGCTGCTAGACTCGAAATTTCTCAACATTTTTTGTGCCAGCGTCAACTTTAATATTATATAAAATACAAAAAGGCATAGCAAAGCTAAAATTTGCTTTAAAATATTACAATTATGTGATTAATTTCTTACCCTAAGCAAATCTCCCATCCGCTGCAGCGCCCAGTACACCACGTACAAGTCAACGAGTTGTAGGAGCACTTCTTTGAGTTGTGGCGACGTGTTCTTTACGCGGTTCTCTGTTTCTTCGAAGTATGATGATAGAAGGAATACTCGGCAATGAGCCTGAAATAAAAGACATTATAATAACTTCTGTAGGTGAAGAGTAATGTGGGTACATTATTAATAGCAGCCCTGTATCTAATACATGTCCCATTGCTGGGCTTGGGCCTCTTCTCATGATAAAAAGGGTTAGGCAATAATCCACCACACTGGCCAAGTGCGGATTGGTAGACTTCACACTCCCTCTAGCACTATTTAAGGCACTCTCAGGCATGCAGGATTCTTCACGATGTTTACCTTCACCGTTAGCAAGCGACAATTTATATGATAAATACACACATACCTTCGAAAAGACGAATCTTAACGATTTATGGACAGAGGTGTGTACCGTGGGTTCGAACCCGAGACCGTTGACTATGCAGTCATACGGTCTCCCACTCGGCTATCGCTGCTTAGCATGTACATTGCACTTATTTATTTATTTATAATACAACTTATTTAACTTCACGGTAGATATTCCACCAATACGCACTAAGTGTTTCGCCTCTACATTTCTTATGCGAACTGCCAAAGAATGGAACGCCTTGCCCGAGTCTGTATTTCCGCATGAGTACAACTTGGATCTCTTCAAAGCAAGAGTTAATAGGTATCTTATAGGTAAGCGTGCTCCACCGTAGACCGGATCATCACTTACCATCAGGTGAGATCGTGGTCAAACGCGTGCCTATCGAACATAAAAATAAATAATAGTTTAAAAAAACAAAAAAACACGCTTTTAAAGTACTTCTAACTTAAAAGTGAAAAATAATTCCTAATATAAGCTGAAAAAAGCGTGGGTTGCTCAATAGACGAAAAATATGGCACAGAGCGCCCCACGCTTTTTTCAGCTTATATTAGAAGTACTTTAAAAGCGTGTTTTTTAGTTTTTATAAACTATTATTTATTTTCTACTTTTTAGTTTGGTTTATTTATAAGAGCGTTTCTTATTTTTTTTTTATTTTTTTTTTTTTCTCGAATTATTGCATTGTTATCGATCTTTGACAGGTGTGCAAAAATTTAATAAAATCTGTCCGTTTAGTGGGTCAAAATCGAGTCCAAAGGAGTCGGTTACATACATACATACATACATACAGGTGAAGCTAATATAAGCGTGTTAAAAAACTGCCTATTGCACTCACGGTTTTACTTGAAATCTTCCGTTCATAATACTAAGAATTGCCTGACGTAAAAAGTCGATATAATATTTATGCTCCACCCTGATATCGGTCCTGAGATCTCATTGTAAGCATTCACATACACTACCGCTAGAACAACGAGAGAGCTATGTAACAGGTAATAATACAAATTGTAGTTACCTCAGAAGCCTGCGTCAGTTGCACGGATGTCATGTTCCAAGCATCCTCGTAAGAGAGGCCACTCTTCTGTCTCTTTTCGATGTTCGCCACGCATAACGCGATCTTCCTGCAATCAAACAATTCTGATATTATCATGGTAAACTTTGATTGCACTTTTTTTTTTATACTACGACTACAGCGAACGAACGTGTAGTCCACCTGATGGTAAGTGGAGTACAGCCCATGGACATCAACAATCCACAAAAGCAGATTATAGATGCGTCGCTGCAGCTGAGGACTACGGTGTTATGCCTCATGTGCCAGTAATTGCAGGGCCTGATCTCACCACCAAACCGGAACACAGTAATGGAAGCACTACTATTTGGCGGCAGGTTAAAGGTGAGACGGTGGTGCTGCCGCCCTCGAGCTCATTCACAAGAGCTCTACCACCAGAAGAAATCTACCACTTTTTATCTCTGCGTCACCCTAGGATGACTGTCAGACAATGCCTCAGGCATTAAGTCCGCCTTGTGCATACTTTTGTCCTGAAGTTAAATAAATATAACTAAAAGCAGTCGAAAAAATGTTTGGGAGTTGAATTGGGATTTGCACCCAATATAGGATTCCAGCCTATCGCTTTACTACTCAGCCATCCAAGCCTTACTCCAAATCCACGAATATTTTAACTATATGTAAAATCGACTGTTTTTAGCATTTGATGATCGCTAAGCATGACAAATGGTATTTATAAATCAATTAGATATTGAATACTGATATTAATTACAGTTCATTAACAAGGTGCTTACTAGGATACCTAATATGTTCGGAGAAATACTAAATATTAGTTCTAAGACAGATCTGTCTGAGGTCTAATAATTAGTATTTTCAATCATAATATGTTTGGCATCATCAAAACAGATTTATTACAAAAAACACATATACAGAAATTTAACAATGCTTACGGCACAGTTTCTACGGAATCGATTTGAATGAATTTTATTATCTATCTATATGAAAATAAAATTTCCCCAATTGCCCCCGGTCATTGCATAACGCGTGGCCGACTTCGCTAATTATTTTTTTGTTTAGTTTGTTACGTCAGGAGACGGTTCATATGAAGGAAAATAATAAGAAATTAGCGCGGAAAATTAGAAAATTTAAGAATACTTAACCACCATTTTAATAAAAATAATGTATCTTTAGCGCTTTTGACAATACACACAAACTTTTTTAATGTAAACTAATGCGGTTTGACTGAACGTGGTAAGTTTCTTTTTAATACTTACTAGCTACCCCGCGCGGCTTCGCCCTCGATAAAATTTTGCCCTCGAAAATATTTTAAAAGTATCCTATGTCCTTCTCCCGGTTCTAAGTTACCTCCCCACCAATTTTCAGCCAAATCGGTTCAGCCGTTCTTGAGTTATAAATGGTGTAACTAACACGACTTTCTTTTATATATATAGAAGATTTAAAGTCAATATGTATAGTTTTCGGGAAATAGTCTGTCGGATCAGCTAAATCAAAAATAAAAGTAAAATGTCAGTTACCCAGCAGCGACCATCTCAAATCCCCGGACGATGCCCTCCACGCTGCTGTCCCAGGGCGGCGAGCGGCGCGCGGCGCCCACGCGGTTGAGGTACGCCACGGTGGGCGGCAGGGAGTTACCGCCCGCGGCTTGCTGCCATGCTTTCACGAGGTATCTGTAAGTTAATATAGGATAAATATTAGAAACATATTTCGGATTTAAAATGTAATCAGATTGTGTGAGGTGCTGAGGAACCCTTTCTGCGCTACTGCCATTACTTTTCAAACTTGACTTTTATTTCGTCAGTATTAATTTTAAATTAATTGCAAGCCAGCAAGTACATTGCACAAGGTGTGCTTAATGCCAAAGGCATTATCTACCAGTCAACCTTTAGGTGATGAAGAGATATTATGTCTGTGGTAGAAGTAAAAAAGAAAAATACAAGTTATTAAAATAACTAAGAAAAGAAATAAAATAAACTACAAACTAAAATTACTACTTATTATAAAATCAATATTACGACAATATGTATATCTATTTTTTATACATTTCACTTCCGCTTACCCAAAATATTGGTCCTTCAAACCGGATTTAAGCATGGGATATCTCGTTACGACGGTGCTACTGAACATTGAATGTCGTTTACAAGTGTTACCTGGCAGTCTGCAGATGCAGCACGGTGTTCTCCCCCTCGTAGGTGCAGGCGGCCGTGACGTGTCCGTAGGTGGTGGGCAGGTTGGAGGCCAGCATGTAGCCGTGGCCGCCGCACGCCATGCGGCAGCGCTCCACGGCCTCCGCGGCGTCGGCGGTCGTCACAGCTTTCAGGCAACACGATAATGCATGTAACTAAAAATATAAAACGCAATATTTAAATAACTTTCAAATTACGATTTTTTTCTGTCGTTTTTTAATGTTGCTATCCCCATCAACCTTACATGAAAATTAGTAAACAAGTACAAATATTAGCATCACAATGTTTTTTTTTTTTTCAAATTATATGTATATATGTTTTTTGGCACTATAGACACAACTCAACATAAACTTCGATAAGTCGTCTGAAAAATTTAACATTTTATTAACAACAGTGTCTTTAATGTAGTGCTATTAAGAATTTTTAACAGATGTGCGCTTTGTTGGACATTCTCCTTGTTCAATTACTATCCGACTAGTCGTACGACACAGTACGTAGTATACAACAGAATTAAATTAAATAGGTGCAAAATCGATTGATGAAGTACTGGTTAAATCTGCTACATACATACATAACATCACCCCTATATTACCCAGAAAGTTGTGGCAGAAGTGAATAACACCCACATTTCACGTTTGTTTAGATCCCATGTGATAAGTGTTCAGCCTATTGCCATCCAATCTAATTGGATACATTTCTAATTGCGTGCTGCTGTGATAAGAGAATTTCGTAACGAAAAAGCCCAAATAACACTTTCATCCTTCCCATCATCAAATCTGATATCAACAAGACATTTAATTAAATATTACCTCAGGCAATCTCTCCAAGTCCCCGGCCTCTAGCTCTGCAGTGACGTTATTGTACATGTTCCATATCCACTCGGCGCTGAGCTGGAAGGCGTGCACCGCGGATATGCACACCATAAGCTTGTGCTGCTGCGTTAGGTAGTCCAGGATTTGAGGTTCAGGCTCGCTGAAACGGCAAAAAAAACTAAAGTTAAAAAGACGCTTCAAATATAACATCCTCCTTTTTTGAAATCAGTTAAAGTTCAACATTTGCGGATGGATGGCCAAATGTGTTAACAGTGTGTTTGAGTTTTTGCGAAAGACATGGATGAATTTTCACTAGTGTTCGTTATGTGGGTATTTTTTTTTAAATTGTTTTCAAATAATATCTCTTGTATTGTATTCCCTCTATAGTTAACTTAACTGTGTTTATTAAGTATAAAACTATCTTTAATTATTACCGTTATAATATAAGTAAATAAATAAAAGTAAAAAAAATATTGTGTTATTTTTTTGGTTTGATCGTAGGTACCTAAAGTCTTTTATAACAACAACGCAGAGATGTGACTTATCTAAGATACAAGTATCTGAAATACAGATACAAGATACAAGATACGTATTTCCATCTTGTATCTAAAATACTTTTCCAAAAATCATTTTGTATCTTGTATTTAAATACATTTTGTTAGGTATCTTAGTATTTTACAAATACTTTTTCTGACAAAATACTTTTAGGAATAAGTTACCAAAAATTTGTATGAAATATAACACCTGTTTGCCGAGCTCTGCCCCTGTGGAGCGACTCTTTTCTTTTGGATTCTACACATAGAAGAAAAATGAGTGATCAAATGTTTGAAGAACTAGTTTTACTTAAGTCTTTTTAAAATACTTAAGTAAAAGTAGTTCTTCAAACATTTCTTTTACATGAAAATAATATAGGAGTCATTATGTCATGTATTGCATGTCTTATATCTCTGTTCTCATATATTATGCCAATAATGACAGAAATAGAAAGATTTTGTTCCGGTTTCAGGTGAGGACATGTATCCACTGGGGGGGGGAATATGTCTGTATCTCTTGCTCTCATACGTGCCTTATGCAGGGGGACATGTGCGTTCTCGGTCACTCGCAATAATGTTGTCAACAGACAATCTTAGAGAACTGACCATCTTTCTATTTCTGAAATGTTATTGTTGATTATGCCTCATGTCTTATGTCTCTTATCTCATGTTGTATCATGTCATGTCTTTTTGTATTATTGTCTTAGAAAAACTTCAGGGTGGTCAGAAAAAAATAAGTAACCTGATGGCCAACCAAGTAAATTGATGGCTTTTGATTGGTTTATTATTTTCCTTAAAAATATAATATTTTGTCTTGTCACATTTCAGCTATTAACATAATATATTCGTAAATAAATAACATTAATGTTTATTAAGATAATGTCAAAAATAAGCTTAAATTCAATAGAACAAAATGTTGTTTTCTAACAAAAGTATTTTCATCTTGAAAAGTATTTAGAAGATACGTATCTTGTATCTAGTATTTCAAATACCATTCTCGAAAGTATTTTGTATCTGGTATCTGAAATACTTAATTTCAAAGTATCTTGGATTTAGTATTTCAGATACTTTTTAGAGGGTATTTTGTACATCTCTGCAACAACGTATAGTCTCCTTTAAGAACAACTTACTCAGGCTTGGGCTGGCTCTGGTGTCGCACGGCGGAGTACCGCGTGGCGATGGTGACGGCCTTGGCGAGGTAGTTGCACATGTCCTTGACGATCAGCACGCGCACGAACATCATCGTGCCGTACGCCAGCTTCGAGCTCGGCGACTTCACGTATGTGCCGTCCTGTACAATAAAATACAAATAAGCCACTTATTGACCTTACATCTCTTGAAAACCGCAGACAGAGAGGAAGTTTGATTGAAACCTATAAAATATTAACAAACTATTATTTATTTATTTTTTTATTATTTGGCTCTTCAACAATGAGTACACTGTTACATTAATAAGGGTTAACATTGTGAACTTAATTCTAAGCGTCTCACTACTTATAGAGGAGCACAACATGCACTATAATAAAAGAAATTAGATAAAATTAGAAATTAGACAAAACATTACGCTAATTTAAAAAAGAATGCTTGTCTGACAAAAATTGTGATGTTAATACAATTAAAGACATTTATGTAACAAACCAAAACAAACACTTACGAGGCCATTCTTTAAGAATTTGTTAGACACTATCGAAACTAAATCCTTTGAAACACTTTCTACCAAATAGAGTTGCCATGAAATGGAACAGACTACCAGAAAACGTTGTTATGGCAACCACAGTGAATAGTGAATACATTCAAAAATAGACTGCACAAATTCTCCAAATCACAAGACTCACACGCATCAGCTCAATAACTGCTAGTGTGCTTCATATATAATAATAATAATAATATTCTTAAACATAACATAACACCACGCCTATATTACCCAGAAGGGTTATGCTTAGGTCCCATGGGATAGAGGGTGGGCCATCCACCGGGCACGATTCCAACTCCGTGCTGCTATTGTGAATTTCCTGACGGATGGTACACAAATAACACTTTGCTCGACCCGGGAAACAAGACTTCGCGGAGAGAGGCGCATATGCTAACCACTAGACCATCGAGGCAGTTAATAGAGCATAAATATATAGAAAAAAAAACTTCAATATATCAACCTATGAAAATAATAGGGGTAAATCGTGTACGTTACGCCAGCAAGAAAG
This sequence comes from Hypena proboscidalis, assembly GCA_905147285.1. Taxonomy (NCBI): domain Eukaryota; kingdom Metazoa; phylum Arthropoda; class Insecta; order Lepidoptera; family Erebidae; genus Hypena; species Hypena proboscidalis. The sequence continues at coordinate 3,372,704 of LR990127.1, forward strand.
TGTCACCTAGAGTGATATGAGTAGAACGTATAATTAGTGCGCAATCTGCTGTAAATGTGCGCCGCATAAAAAATTTGTGCGTCTTGTAGTTTTGAAAAAAAAACGTAAAAACGATTCCTGCTGGAGTAACGTTGTTCTAGCAAGAAAATTCTAGACGAATCATCGGAGATATAAAATACATACATGGGCAGAGAGCTTATATTTGTGCAAATTTGTGCGCCATAAATATAATTTGTGCGTCTTCAGGTTTTCGAGATATTGCGTTTCCCGCTGGAGTAACGTTTTGCGAATTCGTGTATCTCAAAGACCATTATATGTGCGCCTGTAGAATGAACATACACGAATAGCTCTTAATTTGTGCATATTTGTGACATAATTAGATGCCAGATAATATTTATAATTTTCAAGTAATCGCGCTTTATTGAAAACTTAAAAAAATATTGTAGCGCCTAAATGAGAAGACGTATAAACTCGCTAAAAACTGTATTCGTTCCATCTTGACGTTTATAATTACCATAAAAAGTTTCAAAACAGAACCTACAAGCGCTAATGAATAATATTACTAAAAGTCAAAACGACGGCATCATAACTTTGACGCCATCAAACAAGAAACTGGCTCAACCTAAGATGTGTAAATGTAAACCAAAAATTAGTGCATTTATCAAATAATATATAGTAAAAATATCTAGCTTCAACTGTTTCGTATTAAGTAAATATTAAGACTAAACCAAAACAGTTATTCGGCGCAGGTTATCCGACCAAATTCGAATGACTACAAAAAAGCGACGGATTCATACGTATCGATGACCTTCTTAACTTTACTCGCTAACTGGTTGAAACGTATTGTGCCCGAGTACAGTGCAGTAGAAATAGTTATTAAAATAAATTCAGATTTTTTTTTTGATTAGACATAAATAAATTTAGCCATTTGCATTTATTATATCAGTAGAAAAACGAAAAAACTGTGATTTTCTGTGATAAAGGTTCAGTACCATCATAACGGGAAATTCAAGTATAAAGTAGTTACCTATTTGTTGGCCGAGATATAATTTAGTTTTGGATATGATAGTATGATACGCGAACGTAGTATAGACCGGTTAAACCCAAACAACCCAAGTTTCACATATCGGGCTGCTTAGGTTTCTAAGCAGCCCGATATATGAAACTTGGGTTGAAGTTTTCAAATCCGGCTATTTTTTAAGAAACATAAACTCATAACAAAATATAACGCTCTATAGGTATTTATTACGTTCGCGTACTATACAATCATACCCAAAACTTAATTATATCTCGGCCAAAACAACAACTACTTAATATTTAAATTTCACGCCATGATGGTACTGAGCCACTATAAGTGATTTTATTGTTTGTGTATTTAAGTAAATGAAAAACTGATCTGTGATTTTAAATAATACCAAATGACTATACAAGGTACAAATAGTTTAATTGAACAATGTTTGTTTTAATATTTATAGGTAGGAAATTTGATCTGTGATTTGATGCCATAATTACTTTAAGAATCATGATTATGATAATAAAAATAATATTTTTTTAAACCAACAAGCTCTTTGATTTCATATGATCAGAAAGTACATTTAATATATATTATATTTTTATTAGGTCATTGTAATAATAATTCCCAACGAACATTTGAGTGTGACTGTACGAACACAGTTTAGGTGTAATACGTTTAATAAAGGTGGTCATCGATACGTATGAATCCGTCGCTTTTTTGTAGTCATTCGAATTTGGTCGGATAACCTGCGCCGAATAACTGTTTTGGTTTAGTCCTAATATTTACCTAATACGAAACAGTTGAAGCTGGATATTTTTACTATATATTATTTGATAAATGCACTAATTTTTGGTTTACATTTACACATCTTAGGTTGAGCCAGTTTCTTGTTTGATGGCGTCAAAGTTATGATGCCGTCGTTTTGACTTTTAGTAATATTATTCATTAGCGCTTGTAGGTTCTGTTTTGAAACTTTTTATGGTAATTATAAACGTCAAGATGGAACGAATACAGTTTTTAGCGAGTTTATACGTCTTCTCATTTAGGCGCTACAATATTTTTTTAAGTTTTCAATAAAGCGCGATTACTTGAAAATTATAAATATTATCTGGCATCTAATTATGTCACAAATATGCACAAATTAAGAGCTATTCGTGTATGTTCATTCTACAGGCGCACATATAATGGTCTTTGAGATACACGAATTCGCAAAACGTTACTCCAGCGGGAAACGCAATATCTCGAAAACCTGAAGACGCACAAATTATATTTATGGCGCACAAATTTGCACAAATATAAGCTCTCTGCCCATGTATGTATTTTATATCTCCGATGATTCGTCTAGAATTTTCTTGCTAGAACAACGTTACTCCAGCAGGAATCGTTTTTACGTTTTTTTTTTCAAAACTACAAGACGCACAAATTTTTTATGCGGCGCACATTTACAGCAGATTGCGCACTAATTATACGTTCTACTCATATCACTCTAGGTGACACTTTCTTGCTAGCGTAACGTACACGGGTAAATCATATTCTTTAAAGAGTTTAAAGCAACTATTCCCAACTAGCTTCCGCCCGCGTGGTATGTCAATTAAAAGTAGCCTATATGTTAATCCAGACTATAAGCTACATGTGTGCAAAATTTCATCGAAATCGACCCGGTAGTTTTGGCGTGAAAGAGTAACAAACATCCATACATCCATACTTACAAACTTTCGCCTTTATAATATTAGTAAGGAAGTGTGCTCCCTGGGGCTCCGCGAAATCTTAAGATCTTCCCGTCAGCACCCAGTCGCAGGTCCAGTTTAGGGGGTGCCTGCCCCGCAGCACCCTTAGGGCTTCGACTAAAGGGTTTCGTCACCAAAAAAGTTTGGGAATCGATGCTTTAAAGGTATGTTAAAGTTTTTCTTTTCATCCAATTAAATCTTATAGAACCGCGAAAAAATCATTTGCCATCTCTCAGAGCAATCCTTCTCTTTGGTATTATAACAAAAAATTTTACTTACTTTTGTTAGGCTTTTCAACATGACTTCAGGACTGATCTAGGACTAATAGAACAATTCATATAAATAAAAAAAATATACTCACTTCCAAAACCTGACAATTCTTCATCAGCATGTGTTCCCTGGGTATCCTAACGTGTTCGAATCCAAGGAATCCATTATTGGTGCCGTTCATTCCAAGCTTGGCGCCAATCTCGCCAACCTTGATGCCAGCGAGCGGCATGTGCGTTTCTTCGTCCCTGAGCTGGACGATGAAAGGGTGGATGCCGTGGCATTGGCCATTGGTGTATAGTTGGGCCATTACTACGCAGTAGTTGGCTGTGTGGGCCACTGGAGAAGAATAAAATAAATTATCTTTTTCTAAAGGCCAAGTTTACTGTTAATGCTTCCATAGACCAATATGCTCATTGGAATACATACATATGGACGGTAAGTTTGCCAATAGTAGTTCTCGACCAATGAGAGCAATTCATTTCAACTCATCACCTGGGGAAAATCTGGTGGCTAAGTTTTCAGTAAACTTCCCCATTAACTACATGAAGAGTCAGAAGCCATGAAACCAGAAAGTCTACTACTATATTTGCCTTAAATATCCATTTTTATCTAACAATTACTTTTATTGTATCACTAGCTTTTGCACGTAGCTACGTCCGCGTGGCTATCGTTGTATGAAAAAATTGCTGCTCCCGCGTTATAGGTACCTTACTGCCCGATCCCGTGGAGTTTAGCGTTTTCTAAAATATCTTACTTGAAAGTTAGACTATCAAACACCAAAATAATTATTATTAAGCTGTTCCCGAGATAAGCGTTATAAAACAAACAAACTAACTTTCTCCTGCGGTTTCGTCTGCGTGGTAGGTACATCGATAGAAGGTGCCCTATGTAACGCGCCTTATAGTCGGTTGTTTAGAAGATTAGCCGATACTGACAGAAGGACAAAAATTAAAAAAAAAACTGGATTTTAGGCATAAACATTGTTATTGACATTAAACAGACTTACAGAGGCTTAAATTGTATTTATGTTTTGATTTTCCTCTTAGGCTAACATTAGCGATTATTCTTAACCTGAACTATCACCTTATCATTATAATATATTCATTATTTGCTCCAATTTCTTAGTGTGACAAAATAGATAATAATTTATTTCACTACGTATTAGCATATTGGTATAAAAATAAATCACTATGTTCACATATCATCTACGCAATTAGGGCTAATGCCCGCACTTATCATAATTAAACAAGTTTTATCGATGCAAGATAAGGAATAAATACATATTAACAAAGATACATTTATTCATAACTAACTGTTAACCGCTACTTCGTCCTTACCGTAATGTTAAAACACCCACCGTGATTGCAACATATATATATGTTTTTGTAAAAAACGACGCCCGCACTAGGAATAACTCCTGTGTCGCGGGGGTGTTTACAAACATACATTTCACACACACAGAGCACACTCAGTCAGAACAAATCTTTGCGAATCACACAAAGATTTGTCCCATGTGGGGATCGAACCCACAACGCCAGCGCAGTTGAAAGCGGCGAGGCGACCGCTTTAACCACCAGGCCAACCGTGCACTCAAATATGATATTGCATCGCTGCTCAATAAATGGGCTATCAAAAACAAAAACAAAACTTCAATTATGGCCGGTAGTCTCTGAGATTGGCGCGTCCAATCAGACTTACAAACGAACTCTATTTCCTACGTCCGACGCTCCCTGGGCAATTCGCGAGTTCTCCAAAGCGAATTGTCTAATCCTTTCACCACGATGGCAAGTCAAAATATAATTTGACTCAGCCATCGAGACGACGAAGAAGAAAACGAACTCTTCAACATTATGATATTAATTAGTATATATATAAATAAGTACTGTGTATAACATGATCGATAAAAGTGATTGAACATAATAATATAATGATTTAAAAATATTTGAGGGGATTTATTAAGTTTATCTACGGTAAGCGTAGATAAAACTTGAGCAGATACATAATGAATTGCCGTTTATGTATTTCAATACTATTTTCAATTAAATGGGCGTAAAAACAAAAAAAAACAGCGAAAGCCGAGTGGGAGACCGTAGGACTGCTAAATCAAAGGTCTCGGGTTCGAACCCATGGCACACACCTCTGTCAATAATTCGTTAAGATTTGTCTTTTCGAAGGTATGTGTGTATTTGTCATATAAATTATCGCTCGCTAACGGTCAACGAAAATATCATGAGGCAACCTGCATGCCTGAGATTGCCTAAAAAGTGCTCGAGTGTATTGTGAAGTCTACCAATCCGCACTTGGCCAGCGTGGTAGATTATGGCCTAACCCTTCTCATCATGAGAAGTGGCCCGAGCTCAGCAGTAAGACTTGTATTAGATACAGGGCTGCTATTATTAATAACAAAATTAAGGTTGCGCAGCCTAGGCGTTGTTCTACCTGAGCGACAAGTACGACGCGATTCTATCTTTCTTTCTTAACTTGTCGCTTAGCTTAGGACAACGGATAAGGCCTTGATATTATGTGAAACAGCTTGATATGAGCTGCCTCAAAACATTTATCTTTACCGTTTTTACAATTTTTTGTCCAAAATAAGTATGTTTATTTCATCAACAACCACCTACCTACATAAGTTTTTGTTAATTTCAAAACTTAAAATAAAACAATTACATATTAAAAATAAATACAGCATTCAACATAATATTATTATTAGTATGACGCGCTAATCACTGTTTTTGTTGTTAAACCATTTTCTTCTGAACCATGAAGGTACAAACATTTTTTTTAAAACAATAAATCTGATTCTGATATTTTGTCCGTATGTTGCATTACAATATGATAAAGTTGAAACAACATTATTTATATCAGTGACGTGATTATTTGTTAAAATTAACGTGGGAATTAATTTATCAGTTGTTTTTGTCTTGTCGTGTTATGAGCAGTGGCGACTGTACCTTAAGTGCGCTCGTGCGCCGAACCACCAATTTCAAAGATTTAAAAATTACATAATAATACTTCATCTTTTTGTTTAAAATTACCATTTTAATATTTTTTCATAAACATACGTACCTACTAAAACATAATATAACAAAAATAAAATTTCCGATTATAACGATTGAAGAGGCCTATCACAAAATTGCATTTTGAAAGATTAGGTATATCGAAGCACGGCGACAACTCGCCCGGGGTCACGAGTTCACGACACTCTGTTATAGCTACGACTAAATGACTTTGATACTTTTTCTCTAATATGGCTATTTGTTATTTAATTATTGTCCTTGTTGAATATTACTATATAAAAGATATTTTAATTAAAATATTGTTTATAATGACAACTGATCTAATAATCAATTTCAAAAAAATCAATGACACATTAGACCTATATTTATAGCTGAGTAAAAATATACTTTGCTAATTACAGTTCTTTTTTCGATACACTTTGTAAATAGAGTAGAACCCGTTTATTATGACTCCGCCTATATTGACCAACCGATTATTATTACGTAATTACATTACGAATTTTGAATTTCATATAAAACTCTTATAAAAAGTCGGATATAATGACTTCCCTTACAGTTACACGTCGCTTATTATGACCCATATTTAATCAATTATGTCCGGTTATAATGACTGACATTATTATTTACACCTTTGGTAATGTTCGTTGATTCTCGACGACACGTTCGGCACTTGGCTCGTTTTTGTCTTGATAATTTGACAATACCGATTTATTTTATACACAATCGTATTAGAAACTGATTTAACAATAAAACGAAAAAACAAAAGCAAACAAAAATTACAGATTACATAAATTAAAAAATACCCTTATATGTGTTATAATAATGTGTTTATAACGTTCAATTTTAATTTTGATTTAATATGTATGTATGTATACATAATGTAGTTACTATGTTTCTCTATTAAAATATTTAAGTACATACATATTTACATAAAAAAGGTTTTTTTTTACAAAACGCTTTGTATGACGTCCGCTTATTATGACGTGTTTGTCAATTTCTTTCGATATCATTATAAACGGATTCTACTGAATTTCTAATTGATTTTTATATAGCATTTAGCCATGCTCAGCAATCTAATACTAAGAACTGTCGTTTTTTCTTGTAAATATTTCGAAACGGGTTGACATTCAAATTCGTATACAAAAACACAGTTTCAATAATTGGGAAAGTAGTTTCACCAAAACAATTGAGTAACACAGATATTTATTATATATATAATAGTTATTTATGGTACAAGTGAGAAAAAGTTTATAATTCTGTTGTGAGTGCCAATTTTAAATCTTGAGCTTGTGAAGTTGTCTTAAATTGAATCCCGAGCGTAGCGAGTGATTCTAATAAAGACTACTTCTATATACTTATAACTGGAAATTATTTTTTTCTAACGCGTTACATACAAAACTGTTCACCTCTTCCAGTGAGAAAATATTAAGATTTAAATAAACTCGTACTCGATTGCTTAACCTGGAATAATTCCATGAAATACGACAGTAATACCAATTCAGAATACGTTTTAGGACCTTTTGTAAGTCGCCACTAATTAAATTATGTCATACGCTTTCAAATACCTTTCACGTGATTTTTCTGGTAAAAAAGCAAACAGTTGTCGCAACTTTTTTAGAGTTTCACAATATGCGTTCGGAAATGCTTTCCGTAACATTTATTTATAGAGTCTAATATTAATTAAGTACCTGATTTTAATGGAAAACATGAAAAATAAAAGAAAAATTATTTAAAACATGAAAATACTAAATAAGCGTGTATTTTATATAATTTAAAATAATTAAAACGTATAGTTTGTAGTTATTTAATAAAATTGATGTCAATGTTTATTACTAACCTACATGGTGGCTGCTGTTTTTTTTTTCAGCACATGGGTGCTGAAAAAAAAATCCTTCCAATGACTTCATTGGAAGGATTTTTTTGTTTCGAAATTTGAATCACTTTGCCTCACTAGTGAGTAAAAACGGTTTTTACTCACTGAATTCTGGCAAGAAAACGATCTTTTTCGTGCTGGTGTGGTGAAAAAAATATTTACCAGTTATGTAGAGAAAATACTATAGAATGATCTGGAATCGAGCCTACAATAAACGTAATCAGTGTTTACAGGCCAACAAAATACAATGTACAAGATTTAAAAAAATTCTATCTAACTTTTAAATTTTTAAGGCCCGCTTTTCTCATAGTAAAAAGAAATTAATAATATGTTTCGATTTTAATATTAATAGTTACAAAAAGTACCTACATGATCAAAATCGATAAGTCCAACTATACCAGTTCAAGCTAGATAGTTCGGCGCGAAAAAATTCGGCATAGATGTTACCTCAACGAGCGCTCGCGCGGTACTGAGTGCGAGCAGCCGATGCATCGCAATTTAAAGCAATTTGGCAATTGTAAATACGTTTATTTAAAGCTTTATAGCTTATTTATTTTTCAAGAAATTATGACTATTTAATTTCTCATGAACTAACGTTTGTTCTAGTATAAATTTTACGTACCAATATTAATGTAGTAAGGAGAAATTCACAGTTAATTCTGAGCGCTTTTTAGTAATTTTATGGTTTAGAATGGGATTTTTATCATAGATATTCCATACATGTTTTAAAATTCTGAGGCCACTATGAACTAAACCACTATATAAGCGCTATTATTAAATATTTTTCATTTAATTTGCTTATGTTTAGTAGTACAAACTTCGAGCTCGAAAAAGTGATGTCGTGAATTTTTTGAAAATCTCGCTTAGGAATTTTGCCGTTATATCAATAGATAAGAAAAAAATGAAAAAACCGAGGCCACTATAAACTATTTTAATAACTTGTCTTTACCACTACTTAAGTCAAAGTTATTGAGGTCTTACAGTTTCTTAGAAAAATAACGTCAAAGTTGACCATTAAACACAAAAATCACAGTCGAAATGTAATAGGCCTCTTAACTACAAAGCTCGTGCGCTACGGCAAGCGCACGAGGACTGCTAATACAACTTGTATGAACTGTGAGCTAATACGCTTGACGCGTGAAGCAAAAGATAGTTCATAGAAAAGTACCGAGTAATAAGTCTGTTTTCGAGCGCCGCACGGGCGAACCGAAGATTGCCGAGAGCCCCCGAGGTTTGCCGAAAACGGCCGGCCGCGGCATCGTCCGTCGGCGGGAAACGACGGTGACATTGACACTCTCTATCATTAATTTCTCTGTATCTGTGACGCGGTAATTGTTTTTTGTTTTTGTTCTATTCTGTACTGTGAATACAGTGTGTGTCGTGATTGAAAATGAGTTTAAACATTGACTAGGTATATTAAAGACAATAACAAAACTTTTTAAAATAAAGTCGACATAAAGTTAGCCGGACCACCAAGGCCCTTTTTAAATATAAAACAAGAGTGCAAATCGAAAAATAAAGCATTTACGCTTACGCGAAGTTTTAAAAGTGAAATGTATAATAGAAAGAAATGGCTGTGTGGATGTGAGCCTCTCAATGCATTCTTTTGTTTTCCTTGCATTACTTGTGGCGGATTTGGACAGAAACTGCAATTAAGAATTGCATTTGAGTGAAAAATAAAAAAAATGTGATGAGTTTGTCTGTGTTAGGCACGGTCAACATTCGTAATCAGCTAGATTCTGTTTATTTTATAGAAGCAATATCCAAAGCATTTCCTAATCCCAATACTTAGTGAGCAAGTAAAGTGAACCACCAGTTTGAGAACATACCAGCCGCCACTGGTTATGAGATGCTGTGATATGAAGTCAATTGTTTAAAAAAATAATGGCCTTTTAATTTGCGAGACGTCGAACAGCAAAACATACCTATCTGGTAAAATAATATTTATTTAATACGTTTATAATTTTATTCAATATTAGCATCGATGTATATGTTGTTTTATGCTAGTCATTCTAGTGAAGGCCAGCTGTTTTATAGGTCAATAATTTCCTCTCAAGCAATACTTTGTGGAATGATTAGGTGGTGGCTATACCTTCTGATTTAATTGAATATTGATAGGGAGGATAATTTATTTTAGTCAAAGTCAGCTGCGGAACCGTTGGTGGAATAAGCAGCCTTGGGGCCCCAAACACGTAAAAAATATCAGTAATTTTCTCTCGTCTAAAAACCTTTGAGTTTCTTGAAGATTCGCTTGAGAGGAAGTTGGTTATCGACGACTGTCACGGGCTAAGTCTGTAAGTTACAATTTTATACTGATTGTACATATTATTATGTGGTGCTACCCTACTTTGCTACTATTGTGTGATATCGGCAGGTCCGATTCGTGACCCTTCGCGATAACTTGCCCTGTTTTGTCTACGGTTAGATAAAGAGAGCAGTAGTTTTATTGCCTGCAGTAAATAAAAAGCTACTGTACGCTTGAAGTATTAAGATAAAAGAGTATAATATTTAAATAAAGACGACGAAGTGTTTGATTGACTTTGAATTGATTTCATTAACGTCGTAAACGTCTCTGTCTTGACTGATACGACCGGTTCGAAATGAATTTTTATTTTGTTGTTTAGTCTTTTTATTGAGAATGGATAGAGGTGACGGTATGGAGCGGAGCAGCAATAAAATATGTTGCGAAAAAGAGTGGAAAGAACGCCACGGGAGCAGAGTAGGTAGAGGTGCTCCCGCGCATGCATTGGCCGGTATTGTCACATTTAAAAAAAAAAACATATTTAAAATTTTATTCTATACGAACGAGACTTTGTATCGTTACATTATAGTCGGTCTGGGATACCCTAAGGTATAACATGAGTAAAACTGTGGTTAATATAACGAATTCACGGGCAAAAGCGAGTCTTAACAATATGAGAATACTTACATCCACCCGGCCACCATTTGTAAGATGTGAGCGTAGGACTGTGCAGCACAAACTCTTTAGTCTTGGGGTCGTATGTCGAGGTTGTCTCCAAGCCACGGATAAAAGTACCGTGTCCCAATTCAGTCTGAAAAAGTAAAAAAATAGGTTTGTATGGTTTCTTATTAATTAACAATTAAGTACTACGAGTGGAAGACATTAGATAATATAACGTACGCGTTCATTCTTCACAGCATTTGTGCTGAATGTAACTTCGCCATATTGGTTTGTATCCTACTTAAGACAGGAATAAATTACACTTGAGAAATTTAGGGTCCTGGCAAGAGGCGACCGTAGCTGATTGGTAAAGCGACTGCCCGGTGTGCAGAAGGTCGCAGCTTCAAATCCTGCCGGTCCCATATCTTTTTCAACTGTTTCTTAGTGTTAGATGTGAAATACATGTTGAAAAAATCCTCCTGCCATTATCCCACTTTATTTGGTTTCGGCGCAAAATTGCCGAAATCATTTCCAGGGACTAGTCTAATAACATATATGCCTCATCAGTATGTACCTAATAGCAACAGCATAACAGTATTTTGTGGTTATTAATATTTGATGATTTTTCATGTATGTTAGTCAAACACTGTTGACATTGACGTCACCATAATTTAAATTGAATAGATACCTATCAAAAAATCGATTGAAAAAGATCGTACGATAAGTTTTTCTATGACAGAATAACCTTGACTAATTATAAGCTATGTCTAGGTGTACTTTGATCTACGGGTTATACAATCTGAAACGGTAATTGTACCGAGAACTGGGTGTTATTAGTACTTAATTACACTAATCACTTTTTATTGACAAAAGAACTCGATTTTAAAATTCGCGATTTGAGAACATTTTGAAAAAATTAGACAACGGTTCTAAATCGCGAATTTTAAAATCGAGTTCTTTTGTCAATAAAAAGTGATTACTGTTATAAAGGAATATCTGAATATCGAATGTACTTTACTAAGGTATGGAAAGATGTTATCCTCTTCTGTATGCATCTGAATACCAAAAAGTATTTGTATCTTACCTGTGCATAAGTACCAATGATGTCGAGATTAAACGCCCTGCCAATCCAGTAGGCCTGTTGTTCAACCGAAGCCTGTCCCATGATGGTGGGGATGAACATGACGTAGTGTAGTGTGAGCGGGGAGCCATCTTGGAGAATGGCTGCTCCGAGAGAACCTCCTAGGACCGCCCTGAGAAAATGGATAATTTGAACAGTCTGTTTGTGATAATTTTTCTATAAAATCAGCTGCCAACCATGTGGTATGTCAACGAAAAAAATATTATGTTAACCTACTTAATAGACTACTTATATACCAAATTTTATCAAACTCTATTAAGCAATTTTTGCACGCAAAAATAAGAGAAATCTACACATCCGCGCAAACTTTCATATTTATAATATTGTGAGTAAGTAGCTAGCATTAATAAGATGATAAACACTTTATTTTGGCTTTACTAAGATATTTATCCAAGGAAAGCATAGAACTGCAACGCAAGCAAGATAAAAAAGCTTAAAAGAATAAAGTGCGGTTAAAGCCCCTGAAATTATCTGGATTCCCTCCCTTTCGAATAGATTGTAAATTGTAATACATGGTTCTGTGCGGCATCCAGAAAGAAAATGTTTGATGCTGCGATCGAGTTACTTTTACTTTTATAAACTTATATAAATGTGCTTTATTTCCTGCAAATGAGAAGCGTTACCAAATGCCAAAAAAACCGTAGAATAACCGTAAAAGATGTGGCCAAATATCTACTTGGTCACGGTGCAGTCTTTAATTAGCCACATAATGATAAAAATGATTGAATATATTTTGTACGAAATTAAGATCGAGCACTGTTGTAAGCATTTACAGTTGCTCAAAGATTTGGAGTAGGTGCGCGACGCACCTTTATCTTCTACGAACACTATTATATTGTCCCCTCAATAAAATTGCATCGCCATTTACCTGAAGTTCTCCATGCCAGTGTTTTCCTCTTCCTGCATCCTCCTTATCATCTTGAAGAGCAGACATGCCTTCTTCACCGCGAGCTCATACTTCTCCTTGTGGCTGAGGTATTCTGATGGCACTTCGTCGATGTGGAGACCTTCTTTCAGAACCATTTCCTCTGAAACCAAACATGACATGATTTGGCTGGATAGGACGCAAGTGCTAAAACGACATCTGATAGGAAAGAATAAAATATATGGATAGGTGTTCAGAATTAAACATTACTGTGAAAACCCCAGTACTTGGGATACGGGAATTGTTGCTAAACAACAATCCTGGATAAGATAAAGGTAGGCGGACATTATTACCTCAGGGAGTAAATCATTGTATAATGTGGCATGCGAGGTGTCATAGATAAACTAATAGCAGTTAATAATGAGATGGATTATTCAATTTGACATGTAAATGTAAATCATATTATGATACTAAAGTATCTTTAAACCTGAACCTAGCTTCTGTACGAAATAGAAGAAAAAAGTTATGGACGCGCTAGTGGCTGCCGCCTGCCACTCTGGCCAATATCGAAGCCGGTTTTATAATGTGTTAGTTTTTGCGAACAAAGACGTATCTAACCTTCCTTCGGTACTGAGAAAACTCAATAGGTTGTATATTTATTTTATTGATATTTACACCACTCCGTAAATAAGTTATTATTTTATTAATTGTTTACTATGTAAACAGTTTTTAATGAGCTAGTCTACAAGGTCGAAGTACCTCAGCTGTAGTCTTTAATACTTGTGATTAGTTGCCTGTATGGGGGAAAAAGAGTTAGTTAGAATTTTTCCGTCGGTAAATTTCCAAAAGCAGCCCGGAGTTGGAATGGGTCTGGTGGATGGTGATAGGTTCACCCCCTATCACATAGGACCTAAACTAACGTGATTTGGGTCCAATACACCTCCACCTCTAATACACACAAACATACATGTATGTGTGTATGTGTGGCGTAGTGGTTTAAGCGGTCGCCTCGCCGCTCTCCACTGCACTGGTGTTGTGGGTTCGATCCCCACATGGGACAAATCTTTGTGTGATTCGCAAAGATTTGTTCTGAGACTGGGTGTGCTTGTGTGAGTGAATGTGTGTATTTGGCCTTGTCATTGGGACCATTGGATAGTGTAATTGCTTCTGGCGTTCTATCAAATGTAAAAAAAAAAATCCAAAATCCATATCCATACATACATAAAATTACACATATATTCCACAGGGGTAGACACCCACATGGAATATGGGTAATATAGGGTAATCAAGGCGTGTTATTACGTTATAGTTATGAATTGATGAATTATATTAACCTGTGAGCTGCATTTTTACGATGTGTTGTTTTAGCCTTGAAACAACCTAGTTTTTTGACCTGTTGCTCAAGAGCGCGACCATATAATAGTGGTGGATGTAGTTAACTGTTATGTAACTAGGGTTACCATCTCTAAAATTTGGAAACCAGGACAGGACGCGTGAAAGGCCCAGATTTTAGAGCACATAACCCGAAAAAGTATAAAGGTTTTTTAAAGTCAGATATCTAGTCTAGTCTAACGTTGTTTAGAAATTGGTTAATGCCCGTGCAGTTGCGCATTTGTTTGTCGTGTATCCATGCTCTCCATGTGCCCTCTAAACCTAGAAAATCGCTAATATTATCCGACTGATACCTTCTATATCAAACTGCGACGGCTTCATTACGCAGAGTGCTGGAAAACAACACCCATACAATCGCCCTAATCCAGGAGCCGTGGGTTAGGAAGGGGAAAATATGCGGGCTCGGCAACACTGGAGGCAAACTACTTGTGGATCCCTCCGTAAGTAACCCTAGAACCTGCATACATACACCCAAACACACACCAACACTACTAATCAATGAATTCTGCTCTAGAGATCTGACGGCTGTCATAGTAGCTAGGAATCACCAACAGCTTCCAGACGTCGTCCTCGCCTCTGCGTACCTACCAAGCGACGAAGACGTCCCAACCCCGGAACTCGACCAGCTGGTTGAGTACTGCGAGAGGGAAAAACTGGAGCTGATCATCGGGGCCGATGCTAACGCACACCACACCCTTTGGGGCAATGATAAGTCAAACATCCGAGGTGAGGATTTCCTTCATTTCATTTTAAACAAAAATCTTATATTACTTAACACTGGTGCCGAACCAACATTTACTAACCGTAGATCAAGAACAATAATTGACGTAACACTAACAACGACGAATATTGCTAAATCCATCCGCGACTGGCATGTATCCAATGAACTATCATGCTCAGATCACAGATGGATACGCTATAACATTGACATGGACCTGCCCAAACCGCAACCGAGAAGGATGCCTCGTAAGACTGACCAAACCAAATTCCGGAACTTGGTCATCTCAGAGTTGGGCAGACAACCCCCCTTGCCAGACAAACTAACTTTAAATGAACTAGAAAACCAGGTAAACAACATTACGTCCACGCTTATCTCATGCTTCGAACAGTCGTGTCCTCTCTCGATGCCAAGACGCCGAGGTGGGAGACACTGGTGGTGCCTAGAACTAGAACGGCACCGCCGCAAAGTGAGGAGACTGTTCAATAGAGCTATGAACAACAGATCCCCAGAGCTATGGGACAATTACAACGCAGCGAGAAAAACCTATAAGAAACTATTACGTCAACGCAAACAAGACAGCTGGAGACGATTTTGCTCTAGCATAGAAAACAATAATCAGGCAATCAAAGTGAAATCATGTCTCTCGAAAGAGACTGAACATACAATAGGTTGTCTTAAAAAACCAGATGAAACATACACAAAAAACGACGTGGAAACCAGTGAACTGCTTCTGACGACTCACTTCCCAGGCTGCCAGATTGCTGATGAACAATCGTGGCAGCCATACGAAGAAAGAGCCACCACTAGTACTGACTGGAACGTAGCAAAGCAAGTAATCAACAAAGAAAAGGTCCTATGGGCACTAAACACATTCCTGCCTTTCAAGGCAGCTGGGCTGGACGGCATTTTCCCAGGACTTCTAAAATGGAGCGGGAACGTAATCATCGATTACCTTATCAAGGTTTTCCAGGCCTGCCTAGCGCATCGTTACATCCCTCTAAAATGGCGGGAAGTTAAAATCATATTCATCCCCAAACCAGGCAGAGGCGACTACACGCAGCCAAAGTCCTTTAGACCAATTAGTCTCACATTGTGCCTACTAAAGGTGATGGAAAGACTATGCGATAGAAAGATCAGAGGCCAACTGACAGTCTACAAGCCCCTGCATCCCAATCAACATGCCTATAGTGAGGGCAAATCTACTGAATCAGCACTCCATTGCGTGGTAACTCGTATTGGCAATTCTTTAAAGTCAAAACAGCCAACCCTGGGTGCCTTCATTGACATTGAGGGAGCTTTTGACAAGACGAACTTCACCAGTATTAACCAAGCCCTAACCGCACACGGAGTGGCACCAACGCTCGTACAATGGATACACAACATGCTAAAACAACGCGCTATTCAGTTCACCGTAAATACTACCACTCGAGGCATCGTAGGAAGAGGATGTCCGCAGGGGGGTGTGTTATCACCTCTGCTATGGAACATGGTAGTCAATGAACTCATCACAGAGCTCAATGATCACAACCTCTACACGGTAGGTTATGCGGACGACATAGCAATATTAATATCAGGCCAATTTGAGGGCATCCTCTGCGATTTGATGAGAAAAGCCTTCAAATTAATCGAAAGATGGTGCTCGGTACATGAACTCTCGGTTAATCCAACTAAAACAGAACTCATCCTTTTCACTAACAGAAGAATACCTGGTCCACACAGGCTACCGAGACTCTTCAATACCGAACTTAAGCTCAAAGAGGAAGTCAAGTATTTGGGAGTAATACTAGACTGCAAATTACTCTGGAATAAGCACCTCGAGCACAAAATAAACAAAAGCACGATTGCTTTTTACCAATGCAAGAAAATGATAGGCATAAACTGGGGACCATCGCCAAAAATTACGTTATGGCTGTACACAGCCGTAATAAGACCGATGCTGACCTACGGTGCTATAGTATGGTGGCCTAGGACAATCCTAGCAACCACTATATCAAAACTAAGAAGCTTCCAAAGGCTAGCATGTGCATCCATCTGCGGCTGTATGAAAACAACCCCAACGACAGCGATCGAGATGGCCCTACAAATATTACCCCTAGACCTCTACATACAGCAAGAAGCAGCAATAGCTGCTGTTCGGCTCATGCACCTAGGTCTATGGGGAAAAAACCACACGAGTCCACACACGAACATCCTGAACCAGGCAATCGAGATACAACCACTCATTGCTGCTCCATGTGATAGGACTCTTCCTGTATACAACTTCAACAAAAACTACAACATAGAATTAATTGAGGAGGCAAAGGATCAATCAGGAGCCAACGAAGTACGCGTATACACAGATGGTTCCAAAACGGATAGTGGTTCAGGTGCTGGCGTACACTCCTTTGACCTCAATATAAACATCCACATTCCGCTGGGTAATCACAGCTCAATATTTCAATGTGAATGTGTTGCACTAACACTCGCTGCAAAAGCCATTCACAAACGGCAAGTAGAGGGAATAGGCATCAGACTCATTTCTGATAGCGCAGCAGTTCTCAAAGCTCTTCTTAACAGTAAAACCAACAACAAACTAATCATAGAATGTCACGATGCCCTAGAAAAAATTTGCTCCAGGAATCAGGTCACCCTGCAATGGATCAAAGGGCACAGTGGATCTCTTGGTAACGACATTGCAGACGAACTAGCGAGAAGGGGATCAGATACGACAGTACAAGGCCCGCAACCTCTTCTTCCAATCCCCTTCACGCAATACCGGACCTGGATCCGCCAAAGATCGATAGAGACCCAAAACCAACGATGGTCAGAGATCGCTGAGTGTCGGCAAGCCAAACTTGCAATACCGCAAGCGAATCATCGACTCACTAAAAACCTCCTAAGACTAAACAGAACAAATCTAAAAATAATGATAGGGTCAATAACGGGTCACTGTCCCTTGAACAAACACCTATACACCATAAAAATCACTGACAGTCCTCTCTGTCGAGGATGTCTTGACGCCGAAGAAACGGTCTCCCACGTAGTCCTGGAATGTAGGGCCGTTGCTTCTCAACGGGAACAAATCCTCGGAACAATGAGGTCACTCCGCGAAGCCTGTGAAGTCCCCAGGAAACTTCTGTGCTTCTGGGCGGAGTTAGGCTGGCTATGTTAGCCAGGACTCTCCACGCACAATGGACCAAATGAGAGTCTAAGTGCGGAAAATGAGTCCACTTTCCATTCCATTCCATTCCATTCCACCTTCTATATTTTATGAAACAGGGCAGAGCACAGGGGCATTTTTCATAAAAGTGCTTGTAATCTAAGCTACAGCTAGAACAACAAAAAGTATTTTTTTTTATATTAGACAGAGATCTGATGCCGGAATACTGATCTTATTATCTGACATAGGAAATGTATGCACTTAATGCCTGGTCGCATACATCCTGATCGTCCTCTCGTTTCGGCACGGACCGGAAAATTCTTGTCTATAGCTGTCAAAAATGTATGAAAAATCTGTCTGCTCATTACGATTTAGACTTAATTAAGGAAGTTATACTTATATGGAAATCTGACGAAAGTAAAAAAAGAGTCATGAGAATTGTGAAAATTGTCTATAGTTACTTAAAGAAGTTCAAATTTATTTGTTCAATACACCTACAAATCAGAAATATAAAGCAGTGAATTGTTCCTGGACCGCCACGCCGAATCCTGGATACTGCTTTAATTTTTTTTTTTTTTACTGCACATTGCTTCAGTTTTTTGTGTGTATATAAAAAGCAATAATCTAAGTATAAAAGTTATTTAGCTTTAAACTATAAATATGTTACTAATTATGCTATTAACATATTTTATTACACCATGCAATATAAATTCTACGTAAATAAAGTAGTAATTAGCAGGCTTCAAAGTGATAATTATCATAACATCACGCCTATATTACCCAGAAGGGTGTGGCACAGGTGTACAGCACCCACATGTCACCTGTTATATTTAGGTGCCATGTGATAGGGGGTGAGCCTATAGCCATTCACCGGGCACAATTCCAACTCAGTGCTGATATTGTAATAATTGTATTAATTGTTAAGTAATTGTATTGTGCATTCATTAAATGCAGTGAAATGACCATCAAAAAAGTATAGGAACAAGTAAAGGAACTAAAAAGATTTTTTTAAATTAAGATTTTCCACCAATTTATGCAAATACTGTGTTCAGACAACTGTGCCAGGATGATTGTTGGAGCAGTTTCTAAGTATGATAGCCAGTTAGGATAATAAAATAGATATCCAGTTTATAGACACAATGCTATACAATTCTAAGATATTTCTCAGAATTTTGTAAGAAGGTTGCAACTTGTCCTTTGATTATGGAATATTCTATAAAAAAAATAAGTACATATAGTTAATTAGTTTGCAGATAAATGTCCACTTGTTAGACTGCAAAGTTGATCCCAAGGTACCTATGGTGTAGGAACATCTACAATAACAAACAGTGTGGTCAGTGTACTACACTGTTGTTAAAAAAATCATTATTATAATTAGATTTAGGAGGCAGGGCAGGAGATTCAGTTATTACATCAATTAGATTTGTTTGCGACTTTAGACCCTGGTGATCTTTAGTCAGCAAATATGTTCTGGTTTCCATAACTCATTTCTTTAAATGTAAGCATTAGCAAAACCCGTCCTAACTTGCTGTAACTACTTTATCTATCACTCTCTTTGAACTAAAATACAATCACGGAGGCCTTCTAAAAAATTTTTTTTACTGTGTTACTGATATTATAAGATTATGCCACAGTATTGTTTCATAATAAATATAAGGGTGTAGTTACTGATGTAACAGATGTTGATACATCAATCAACCTCAATCAGAGCATTGATCAACCCAAAGCAGCATTCTTTGCATGCATGGTGCGCTCATATTGGCTCTTTAAACATCAAATGCATTAAAAGACGGTTGATCAATATAAATGTGATAACACCCTTATATCTATTATGAATCTCTCGAAGAGTAAAATCTATTTACAATATCACTTAAAGTTACAACAAGGTTTGTACTTTGAGCCAACAGCATTATTCATCAATGTCTTTGTTACTCTGTGAAAACACATATCATGTTTATATTGAGTTATATTCAACAAAATGAATTTGTATGTGTTCTTTTTACATTATAAAACATACTTAACCCTTTAACCACCTGTGTTGGATAAATCCTACAAAAAAATTTGGTCCTTTTCGCCAGGGTTGTATATATCCATATGACCATACAAAAGGTTAATAAACTTTTCCATTAAGTTTATGTAACTTTCTGAGTATAAGTTATTTAGTCCAGTCATTGTAAAAACACTAACTATATTTAATTAATAAGGTATTGTTATAATTAAATAATACAATACAAATAGATAATTAATATCAGAATCAAATGAATACTGTGATAAAATTGCGAAATAAACTGTAATTACCTCGTCTTCGCCGTTCCTCCGTCATTAACGGTCCGCCATCCAAATAGTTGGTTAGTTCCGTGATGTTGAATGTGCATTTCTCCCTTTCTCTTTTCAAATCAGGATTAACTTTGGTCGAATCACTCATTTTACGTGGTATTAAGACACTGACGGGACGACACGTTCACTCCGACCGATTATTTCTAGGTAACTGGCCTATCTAGCGGCGACTGTCAGCGCAATGCAATAGCCGAAACTGAGGAGAGGAGTCAGTCGACGCAATGAGGATGTAAACGCAAAGCTTATCGCAGATGTCGCTAGCGGCGGGATGGCCGCTGTCAAATTGTATACGCTTTGTTTACACTTTGTTTTGTGCTATTTTTTGTGTTTAAACCGTTTGAAACCGGTCCGCTATCGTTATTGACAACATGTACGGTACCTGGAAGCTCAAAGAATTAAAAGATGAGCTAAAAAAACGAGAAGGAAGGATAACTGGAAGAAAAGTAAATCACATTGAGTGGTAGGCCTAAAATATTTTTTATCAGTAGTATGCTCCAGATTTTGTTATTTTTTTAGTTGTAACCTGTTAATTGTTGCTTGACTCTTGGTAGAAAAATTTACGAGAAATGGGAGAACATTACTTTAATGGTAAATGGTATTGTTACTTTTAGGTTAGAAAAATATGATCCAAATCTAAAATTAACCTTCACAGTGATCTGATTTATGCCCATAATCAACAAATTGTTAATAATAACACACCAGTATAAGCTGACTCTCCAAAATAATCAGATTCTTGGAAATTATGCCGGCATAACCTGCTATACTTTGTCGCTACGCAATTTTGGCGACGTATAGCCTTTCCAACTCCTTTTTTATCTTTGGGAAATAAATACACGCCGGTATTATTACATCCAAGAACAGCACACAGAGGCATTTTAAGAGAAAATTTAAATTTATAAACAATAGGTTACAAAATGTATTGAATTGACAGCTATCATTGGCCATCCCGACTATGCGCCACCTACCGTGATAAAAAGGCAGTTTAGAACCTCATTGGTGGAAACTGGGTAATCGGTGAATGTGTTCTCGCCTTCTCGCACTACGCAACGAACATTTCACAAGTCTGTGTGTTGATAACATGTGCCTCTTCACGCGGCAGAGTTGTTTTAATGATGTAAAAACAGGTTTTTGATCGAGAATGAAAGTTTTTTAAGTTTGAATACGCATAATTGCAAATAAGTATTAATAATAAGTATAATATTTTTTGTATCCTCCTGATTTTTGTATTGTTACTTAAAGTGAATTACAAGCATTATCTTTATTGTGTTATATTTTTAATATTTATTTCAATATAATAATAATAAAATTAATTTTAAACAAAGTAGCACTGACTGATACGTCAGAATAACGAAACGTCAGTTGTGTAATTAAATAATGTTGCCCGACCTCTTAAGACATTTCTCCCACATTAATTTTTATACAATGTCTTTTATCCAAGTTATTTCAGTGTGTGTGTGGAGTGTTTGCACAATGTCCAAGGGATATTCTGATTTTTTTTTAATTAAATGTCAAATTGTATCATTACAGGTCTCAGAGTAAGTATTAGGTAGAGATGACATGAGCATTTAAGTTGCGTACACCCGTAAAGGACGGCAAGAAAGTACAGACATTTCATGGGGTTACCAGTGGTACCCAATTTTCCCCGAAATAATATTGTTATGCTAGACCTTTTCCATTTGTCAATGCACTAGGAAAAGAAGTTATATTTTGCAGTACTAAAGCGGCTAAAATTACTGGCACATGAGGCATAACACCGTAGTCCTCAGCTGCAGCGACGCAACTATAATCTGCTTTTGTGGATTGTTGATGTTCATGGGCTGTACTCCACTTACCATCAGGTGGACTACACGTTCGTTCGCTGTGTTTATTTTCGCTTTCTCAACATTCATACATAAATAAAAAATAAGGTACTTGCAAAAGAACAAATATAATAAAAAATATATTAAATAAGACCAATAGACGTTGGAACCAGCGTTTAATTGTGAAGTCAAATGATGAAGAAGTGGGTTAAATAAAACTCAAAATTAAATATGATTTGTATTACTATCCCTTAAACAAAATCAACTTAGTATAAAAATTTCTAATTTTTACTTGCTTGTCTAGGATTTTTTTTTCAATAATGAATGCGTAATTCAGATACTTTTTATAATATCAATGATAAATTATCACTTCGAACTCTGATCTACACATCATTTTCTACTTTAAGTTAAAACATTGAAACTGACAAGATTAATAAGCTTATTAATATGTCCTACTGAGTATATTATATTGACAAGAAATGCGAGTATATCTTGACAATGTAATAATTTTACTAATACTTACATTGAATGATCGGCAACTATTTCCAGCAGAAGGAAGAACAGGTGTAACATTTACTTCAGTATTCAGATCCTAAGATTTTTTTTTATGATCAATTAAACAGTAAATATCCACCGTCCCTACTGCAATTCCCGACTTGGGTTAGTAATAGAAGTAGTCAAAGCTTCATCAGCCATTGGACAGATTTGCACAATAGATAAGAAACTAAAACAAATTATACAGTAAAAATACATAATTAATTTATATGCAATTTGTTTGTATCGACACATACATTATGTGTGATAGTATTCCTACTGATGTAGAAGGTATATCTATTGTTGGTGGGTTCTGTAAATTATAATGCGCTACTTAAGTAAATCTAACACGAAAAAAATACGCACGACTAGTAAGAAGCATACTTACATTACATATGTAAAGTGTCGATACTGAAAATTCATAAAGATAGGTCATTCGTTGGGTCTTTCTAAAACATCTATTTTCAAAATGTCTTGAACATATTTTAGAGTGCTTAGTTGGTTCTCAATCTTGTCGTCCTGTAGATATTATCCACATAATTATGTCGTACGTGGGCTTTTTTGGGAAATCTAAAAAAAGATTTACAATCAATTATAAAAACTATATAAAAATTAAGTTATTTAATTATTCTAGTCTTTATTGATATCTTGAATATTATTATTTATCACAATGAAAAAAATTATACACGAATTAAACTTTCTACTCATTCCCAAATTCCAGGGAAAGTTTCCACTTTTGGGCAGGTATCCCTAGAGAATATAAAACCCAGCCAAACAGAAAAGTAACTATACCAATGGCAAATTCACATGTTTTTATGATAACAATAAGGTTATGGTAAATATTTCACAGTTTTATCGAATTCTTTGGTGTTAAGTTGTATGTTGACAGTAAAAATGGAGCAAATAATACGACATTATTCTAACGATAAAATTTTTTAACTGTCACAACGGCATACTACATTTGGTAGTGTTATACAACAAAACGTGATTTTTTAGAAAACTTATATTACTGAAATTAACTGTTTATTTGTATTGATTTGAGAATTTTCGGGCAACCAGATTCTAAGGGGATGCATTACTAACTGAAAACAAGCTATCCTAAGGTTTGAAGTGATACTTACTTGTGAAAAGTTATATTTTCCTGTTTAGGCTCACTGCGGCTTTTGCAGCCAATTATACAACACTGCACCATGTTTATTGTTCACTACAGTCACTACGGCATGTTTAGGGCACGGAATATGGCTATGTAACTAGTTTATACTAGGAAAAAAACGACTTCTTTCCACTACCGACACGATATAGGTTAGGCAAATTCAAATTGGGCAAACAATAAAAAGCTGTACGGTGACAGAGACAAAAAAATAATATTGCTTTCTCTGTCTATTCTACTGATATTGTATTATGGCCATCTCTTTTTAAAGTACTATGGTTACTATGGTTACGAGCCATGCCAAATCCAGTACTATCCTTCATCCAAGTTACAGGTACTGTAAATTACTGTAATGGACGGCCCTGCTCCCACACGGGTATTACACTCATATTCGAATCTGTAACTTTACATTACAAATTTAATTTTAAGTGAATGCTTGTGGTCTCGGCAGAAGTAGCAAACTTAGTAGCGGCAGTCAGCGGCACTTGCTGCGAATATTTAGTCAATTTGATAGTTGCCGCAATTAGTAGCTATTTCTGCAAAGCACCTATACAGTTTCATGTCTATCAAAAATATTACCGACACAAAATTAGACTACACTTCCAGGCTAGCCACTTATTCCCGATGGCAACAGCCGGAACTTGTGTCTATTCTCAATGGCATGAATATCTTGCTATTGAGAAGCGGAGTTTAAATCTAGATTTAGGGGGCAAGTTCTAGGTTGGTCACACTTTGCTTATGACATTGTCCATAAATGCGTTTAGACGTTCAATACATTATCTTTGCGTTCAATCAGATTATCAAAGAGGATAATAATATCATAAATACTCACATTTTGTTAAACAATGTGTGTACAACATTCCAATGTATTTTTTTACCAATTTGTGAAAGAAAATTTTTTCGTAGTGCAGACTCAACATTTAATTTTATAGACCAACCAGCATGGTTAGTGGGCTTGGTAAAGCTAGATTAGCCGTAAATTTATTTATGGCGCAATCTAGATGTAGTCAAAATGCCTATAAAAAGAACGAAAAAAGCTAACTTTTGGATACGTTGGCAGTTTAAAAGAGAACATTTTTGGTGTTAAATTATAGAACGCAATAAACTGCTATCAAATGCCCATCATACATCTTTAATGTAAAATAACAGGGATCTGAGATATAAAACGAACATTTTAGTCACTTTTTCCTATATGGCAGCAAAAGCTCTACTAAGCTAGGAACAAGAGATCGAAAAGGGTCAGCTTTTTAAAGCTTCCTTTGGATTTTAACTTTTTTTGGATATGTTTACAACATATCATGGACAAAAAATCTTATCAACATATATTATCATTGACAAAAACCAGACTTATACTCGATAAAAAATCAGATTCCTAGGTTAATTTACACTTATGATTGCTTTGAATTACTGAAATAATTCATCTGGTTCTGGTAACATAATATGATACTAATATCAAGGGCTACCCAGCCCTATTCTCATTACATTACAATTTCATCACAACATCATGGAACAGCAAAACTGGAAAACACAAAATAATGAAATTCTATAATACCCACCGGTGAATTTATTAAATTAGCTGTTTACATAATAATATAAAAGGTATAATAAACAAGGAACAACTGATGGAGTAAAAAGCTTTTCAATATTCATCATCAGTAATTCTGATTGCATAGTCGCCATATTTCTGCTTTATTAGTTTAGCAGACAGTTCATGGTCTGCCCTACCATAGCTTTGAGAATAGCCATAGATAGAGATCTTTTTGTTTTCAGAGTCATGGCAAATTCTTCCACCACCAATTGGTTCACAGTCTAAAGGTTGAAGCTTTTCTTGCACCTGAAACATTTTCAGAAGATTATTTATTTAAGTTTATATAATGCCTATTTACCGCTAGGTAGTTAAATTAGCTTAAGGTGCTATTTAACACCAAAGTTTACCTGCATGGTATAACTCAAATACTTCTTAAACACAAGTATGAAACCATAAGCTTACCACATCATAAATATCTGAGTGATATGATAGATTGAGCCCTCGGACAATAGTGATAGGTTCTACATTAGCATTTGCTGGATCATGCACTTTTATCAATATGTACTTAAATAATCCAGTAGGCTCAATTTCAACCTTGGAAATGCCTTCTAAGGAAGCCGACATCTTGCGGGCTAGAAGATTGAGATAGGGTGCTGAAATAAAACATGGTTTCCTGTCATCATTAAATAAATACAGAGGTTATAAAAAATACACTCTCAGACACTTGCCTCTTAAAACGGGTTTTACGCTTTGTTGAATGAAAACAGACCACATTTCAGAGACAGATTCAAATTTAAACGTTATTGCAAATACCTTTCATAAAGGTCATGAAATTGTATCGTTCAAATTAGATGTTTAAGTTGAAAATAAAAATTGAAATACAATCATTTTTATGCTTAGTTATATTAATATAGATACCTCGTGGTGTCGTGCGTATATATTTTTGAAATTTTTAGTTAAGCTTATCGTATTTTTTTATTTTTGTGACACTCAAAATAAACTATAATAACCAAACTGCGGCATTACAGTGTTACAGATCTGTCAAAAGTGTCAATGTCAACTGCTTTCGGCTGTCAGCTCACCAATACCCAGTGATGATAACTTGACAACTATAGTCGATTCGAATTATAGTTATGGTATTATGGTAACAATCAACTTTTAATATTGAAAACGCCGATAGAATACCAGTTGCTGCAAAAAGGGAGTTTCTAGTGGGAAACTCTATAAATTTGATAGTTGCGGCAGAAATTTAATACTACGTAGTATTAAATTTCATTTAGTTTTAAACTTTCCTTAAAAAACTGCTACCTGCCGCAACTTTCAATATTAATGTGGAAAACTAACATAGGAACGCATATAAGTTTGAAATCTGATTGTCTGGACAAGAATGCAAAATTAAAATTTAGTCGATATATCTACTAAAAAGTCGGTTCAATCAAATAGTCAGACCACACATCTCTGATTTAAGCGGCCATATTTCTTTCTTGTGTGCGTTGGAGCTCTTCTAGTCAAGATGAGGTTAGTTTCGAGAAATAATTGCGATTTAATATGATTAAATCTTAAACAAAGTCATATTTCAGGCTCTAATTGAACACACATTGCAATAATTATAAAATATCATGAACAAAATATGTTATTAACGGACTTAGTGCGACATGTTATCATGATGCTTGAAAGCCATGTGGTCATGTGTGATTTTTGTTCAATTCCAGTTCCCTCAAGCTGCAGAAGAGGCTTGCAGCCTCTGTTATGCGATGTGGTAAAAAGAAAGTGTGGTTGGATCCTAATGAGATCAATGAAATCGCCAACACCAACTCCCGTAAGTACCGTCATGCTTTACCTACCGTCGAGGCGGCGGCATGCCTCTACACATGTACCAATATCAATAATAAACAAGCTAATTTATCTCTAGTATTACTTATTTTACTTCAGAAAATTTAATGAATTGCAGTGATTTTCAGAGATTTAGATAGCATCACTCCAGTTTTCAGAGCACGTCAGACTGTTGATAACTTCGGGTAGATTTGTGCACACTTCATAGAAGTAGATAGGATGAAATATAGAAGGATATTAACTGAAGCTAGATGCAGCACAGTCAGCAGTGGAGCAAACTGCTGACTGGCATCAAGTTGGAGTTTATTATGATCCTGGTTATGGTTCTTGTTGGCAGTCTGAACTTGAAATACCTTAGTTTTTAGATTTTTACTTTACTATTGGAACTGGTTTCATGGAGTAGCTGTCAGTTTAAATTAAGAATTGAATTATTCAATTATGTCAGTGCAGTGGAGCTAACTGAAGTTTTTGTGTATACTTAGTTGATGATAGAACTTTTTGTGTGGTGTGGGTTCATTCCTGTATGTGAGCTTTTATTTTATTTTTATTTTATTTTATTTTTATTTGATAGGGAAACTTACAGCTAACTTAAGACTAGAAAAACAAACATAACATTATTAAGGCCAATTAAAAGTTTCCGCATATAAACATAGCATATCGTCGTTGTCAAACCAAAATCTGCTATGTGCAGAAATCATAGTTTTGAGAAATTGACAAAAAAAGGTCTCCTGCATTCAAGGGATTGTAGGTAAGATGTCGTCAATAAGAGGTCGTAGATCGTCATATAATGGTCATAAGCACATGACAGTTTTTTATATGGTAGGATATAGCAGCGAACTATATGCAGAGGTTTAAAGTAGAAATCTTACAAAAGTGCACATAGCAGATTTTGGTTTGACAACGACGATATAGCAAAAAAATAATAATAAAAAAAACAACAAACAGTACAGTACCTTTTATTATAAGGTTACTTATACTGCATCCTCTCCTGCAGGCTGCAAATTACTTACAAAAAAATATTTACTGCTGGAAATACACTACCCACAATTCAAACATGTTGTAGTGGTAACCATTACAAATTCATGTTTCTTGTCAAAATTTTTATCATATTGTTTAACAAAAATTTTTCACAACTACCTGCAACTTTTCAATAGACAAGTGTAAATTGTTACATGTTAACTCATAAAAATGTCTTGTATTTTTAATACATATGTCTCTTCCTAAACACAGTAGTTGATTTAAATCTACTTGATAGAATATATATATTTTTTTAGCT
Source organism: Hypena proboscidalis (assembly GCA_905147285.1). NCBI lineage: Eukaryota > Metazoa > Arthropoda > Insecta > Lepidoptera > Erebidae > Hypena > Hypena proboscidalis. The sequence continues at coordinate 3,401,226 of LR990127.1, forward strand.
GTTCTTATTTTATTTCCAAAAAACGAAGCTACTGATCACCTTTGATTGAGTGTACGGGCCTTATCAGTATTTCAAACCTATCAATGTGTATCGCATTTTTCCTGACCCAAGACACTGTTTTCAGGACAGAACATCCGTAAGATGATCAAGGATGGTCTCGTCATCAAGAAGCCCGTAGCAGTACATTCCCGTGCTCGCGTTCGCAAGAACACAGAAGCGAGAAGAAAGGGACGTCATTGTGGTTTCGGAAAAAGAAGGGGTACGGCTAATGCTCGTATGCCACAGAAAGTAAGTAAAATTTTGATAAACATTTATTAATTATTGTTATTGTTTTTGGTATATAAAAGTAATTTTTTTAACTTTTAAGTAGTAGGTAGTTAGGTAAACAAACCTGCAATTAGGTACATTGTTTCTCATGTGTTTCACTATTTTAAAGCTCATAACTAATTAGTTAATTTCGATCACTTTGTCCAACCTTGGAATCAAACACAAGACCTTGTGGTGAGAGACGCATAAGCTAACCATTAGACCAACAAGGCAGTTGCTTAATTTAATAATTTACAATAAATTAAATACTGATCCAATTTTGAATTATCTTAGTTATGGATAATTTTAAAAAAAAAGTTGAAAGTTTGACAATAAGTAATTAGAAACATTTTGTTTTCAGGAACTCTGGGTTCAAAGACAAAGGGTTCTCCGTAAACTGCTCTTAAAATACAGAACAGCAAAGAAGATTGACAGACATCTATACCATGCCCTGTACATGAAGGCGAAGGGTAATGTGTTCAAGAACAAGCGTGTACTGATGGAGTACATCCACAGGAAGAAGGCTGAGAAGGCTAGGACTAAGATGCTCAGGTATGTCACAAGCATTCTATCTATAGGTTTCTATTATACAATTGCTTGTTGCAGAAGACCTAGACTTATGGTGCAATAGCTTTTTCCATCACCTTTTTTCTCACTCACTTTCAGGCAACAAAATGTTAATAACACCTCTGATGACAATCATAAGAATTTACCTGCCTAGAAATGATATGCCTCATTCATAGTCTAGCCATCCTATTGGAAACAATGTCCATGCAGTGTTTGTCCTTATGTTTTTATATTGATACCTACAAACTACCAGCCTTGGTCCTTTCTGGTTTGGTGATGAGATCAGGTCCTGAAATTATTATCATGAGGCATAAAATCGTCTTTCGATATGGCGACGCATGTGCAGGCTTTTGCAGGATTGTGGATGTTCCACATGTGCTGTAGTTGCCATGAACAAGCTTACACACGTTGTTAAAATAAACATGTATGCGTTATGTTTTTAAAATAAATGTATCTAATTATTTAATTTTATTGTTATATAGTGACCAGGCTGAGGCCCGCCGTAACAAGGTTAAGGAGGCGCGTAAGCGTCGCGAGGAGCGCATCGCCGCCAAGAAGGAGGAGCTTCTGCAGACGTTCGCGCGTGAGGACGAGGCCGCCGTCACCGCGAAGAAGTGATTACTTTGTAATTGTAATTCACAAAAAATGATCCAATAAAACCATGGGTCCAAAACTGTGTTTGATTCCACCCTGAACTATGTACCACCAATAACTGGGTTTAGAATTTCTACAAATTTCTTTCGAACTATTAAGGGCTCTACTACAAAATAAGAACATAATTCTCAGTCATATTGAGTTCCATAATATCAACGTAATTTTTAGAAAGAAACAGGGATGTCATCGACTGTGTTATTGTGAACCTTCCGCCAGAAAATTCTCAATAACAGCAGGGAGTTGAAATTGTACCCTGTGGGTGGCGATAGGCTCACGCCCTGTCCCATCGGACCTAAACAGGTGAGGTGTGTATTGTACACCTCTGCCACTCCCTTTTTTGGTAATATAGGCAAGATGTTATGTTATGGAACACATTCAATATGGCTGAGAAATCTGTTCTTATTCGGTTAGCACAGTACACAACTCGGGCTTTATAGGAAGAGAAGAAATTGAAAACGCGTATACGCGCCCCAGCGAGCGGCCAAACCTGGTGAAGAATAAAGGGTGTGATTATAAAGATTACTTTGTTGTGATAAATATAATCTGTATCGACTGTTATATTGTTCGCTTAGACTTATGGTAGAAAATATTGAACCTAATAATGCTGTGCGCTGGAATCGAACATGTGAAAAATCAACAAACACACACGCTGCTAACTCTGTTACGACTATGAGCCGGTTTTTAGCGCCATCCTCACTTGGAAAGTGTTCAAGTTACGTGCCTTTTCCTATTACTTTGACCAAAATAAAGAAATAATCATAAAAAAAAATCCATTTCATCCTTAGAGTTACCATAGAAAGTTCATTTTTTGTATATATATATTTTTTTTTTTTTTTTTTAATGATGTTTCTAAGCAATTAGATACGTCATAAAGATTACAATCTAGTCTAGATATAACATTAGAGACTAATGAGTAATTTAATTTTGACCTAAGCTACTAAATTAATTTTATGCTAAGAATGTGTCCATTAACACCTATCTTATTGTCTCTATTATCGAAAATGACACTTTGTTCTTGTGTTCTTTTAAGGTAGCACTAAACCACTTGAATCACTAATTTCACTGAACTAGCTCAAAAGGTTTCGTCCTTTTAAGTCTTCTAACTATGTCTGTGGTGTCAAGGAGCTGGATGGCCTTGACATTCACGTGTTGAAGAAGTCGTTCATGAGCTTCAGCATACTGTTGTATTACACTGGCGACAAGGTTCACCTTCAGGTCACGATGGAGATCCTCATTTCTGATGTACCAGGGTGCATTCACAATTCCCCTTAATACTTTATTCTGGAACCTTTGGATTATTTGGATGTTACTTGGTTTGGTACAGCCCCAGAGCTGTATACCATAAGTCCACACTGGCATGAGGACTTGTTTATAAATAAGTATTTTGTTATGCACCGACAACGTAGAATATTTACCCAGCAACCAGTACATTTTTTTATAGCGAAGTTCCAACTCACTGCGTTTCTTTTTGACATGAGCCTTCCAGCGAAGTTTTGCGTCTAGTGTCATACCAAGGTACTTGGCTGAGTTCGCATACGGTATTATAAGGTGATTCAGATATACCGGTTGATAGTTGGCCTTTTTGTTAGTAAAGTCTATATGTATCGATTTGGATTCATTTAGTTTTATACGCCACTTCTTTGTCCAGCAAACAATGGTATTGACGGCAGCTTGAACCTTTTTCACAGCTTCTGCATGAGTGACTCCTGTAGCCATGATAGCTGTGTCATCCGCGAATGTGGCAATTATATTGTTTTCTAGCTCTGGAATATCACAGGTGTACAGTAGGTACAGCACGGGACCAAGGACACTTCCCTGTGGTACTCCAGCTTTTATTGGCGTCAGTTGCGAATACGCATCTTCTTGTCTTACTCTAAACATCCTTTCTTTAAGGTATGATTCCAGTAACTCAAGCCAAGGAAGTAAGCAAGTCTTGGAAGCATCTTTCTTAACTTAAAAGTTAAACCTACATGCCTCACTTTGTCAAACGCTTGTGCTACGTCCAGGAAAACTGTAGAACAGACTTTCTTTTCTTCTGGAGCCTTTTCTATAGTATTGGTGATACGATGAATTTGATCAACTGTAGAGTGGTTAGCTCTGAATCCAAATTGGTAGTCAGGAATCAGTTCTCGTTCTTCTATAAGAGGCTTCAATCGTCTCAATAGAAGCTTTTCTAGTAGTTTTGAGGTATCGGTAGAAGCGATATAGGTCTGTATGACGCAGCCTAATGTGGTGGTTTCCCGGCTTGGGTATCATTATCACTTCAGCAACTTTCCAGATTGTTGATACATGTTTTAATCTGAACGTAGCATTGATTAGCGTAGTTAGTTTGACAATAGCTCTTCGAGGAAGATTTTGAAGCACTTCACCCGTTATAAGATCATATCCAGGTGATTTCTTGTGGGCTAGATGTTTTATCTCAAAGTAAACCTCTTTTGGCGTGACTAGTTTAATTTCTAATTCATAATTTGTATATAAAACAAAAATATTTTAGCGCCTCAGCATTCCTAACTCAAAATAAATTGATAGGTAAGGGGACGCCTTCCCTTCGGCGCCCCCTTACCCTTGCCGCCTTGAGCGGCCGCTCCATTCACTCACTGTACGGGCCGGCCCTAGTTATGTACCCAATAAAATCACAAAAACAATGTTAGAGGGTCTCCAACTCTCTACACAGTACAGTAGTTACATTTACATGGACCTACTTAGATAAATTTATTAATGAAATGCCTAGCATGTAAATAAGTGTTTATTAAGTAGGGAATAAAGATTGAAACGAAGCGCATCCGCCTATTCATAGAATGAAGGGAAAGGGGGGAAGAGGAAAATCCGTTTTTTTATGCGCCTACTATTTTAGCCGACTGCAAAAAACGGGAGGTTCTCTGATTGTTATACGTATTATCGCTCGCCGTAACATTGCTGTAAAATTCATAAATAAAATGACTAAATAAATAGGCACTGAGCTGTGTCCAGTAACTACGATGCTCCAAAAATAATAATAAATAATAGCAGCCCTGTATCTAATACATGTCCCACTACTGGGCTCGGGCCTCTTCTCATGATGAGAAGGGTTAGGCCATAGTCTACCATGCTGGCCAAGTGCGTATTGGTAGACTACACACACCGTCGAGTACTTTTTTTATAGGCACTCTCAGGCATGCAGGTTTCCTCACGGTGTTTTCATTCAGCATTGGCGAGCGATAATTGATATAATCAAAAATATTGTAGGACAAATTACTAAGAAGACAAGAGATTATTAGTAAAATTTTAATTTGTTTTTCTACACGCTCTCTCTGTCCATTTCGGTCAACTGAATAATCAGTGGTCGTTAACAGTTATGTATGTTCCACAGTCCCCCCACTATACTCCTAAAGTCAAAGTACAATATCCGTTCCGCGCCACCGGCTAATCTTGCTCTCAGTTACAAAAACATTCGCCGCAAGCCAACGTGTCGCGGTAATAGTGTAAACAAAAATAAACATGGACATGGTAAACAAAGATTTGGTCAAAGAAAGGTCTAAGTGCACCTTTAATGTGGAAGAGCTGACGCATTTTCTCGATGGAGGAAAGGAGATTACTTTGCAGCGAAAGAGAAGAGGTATTATGAACTTTTATTATGCCTATTCATACTATTAAATAGCGCATCGACTTATCTTGAAGTTTTTTAATGTGTTAATACCGGTTTTATAAGACTGTTACGTATCTACGTAATAATTGAATAATAAAGATTTTCTTAGAACAGCCCGAAGTCTCGCTGAATTTCTGTTTAAGTACAGAAAAAGTCTTAAGTAATTAACATTAATTAAGAAGGCAGGGCAAGTAGAGGCAGTTGCCCCCCTAGAGATTCTAAAAAAGTTTCCAATGATAAAGTACGGAGGATGTAGAGGTCTGAGATAGAGCTCCGTAAACGATGTGCCGCAGAAAAATAAGTTTTTGTACTTTAAAATAATGAACGAAATGGAGAATAGATATTCTTTGTTTTTAAGGAAACTATTTAAAATAATTGACGAATTTCGCGCCCTCCTACCCAGCATAGGCGCTCAAATGCGATTTCTTGCAAATAAATAAATAAATAAAGAACAGGGATAATTCTTTAAATATAGGCACCTTAAGGCTGTTTACTGTATTTCTTACTTATCTATTATTAGCGCATTTTTTTAGTAATTGAAGTTTGATTTTTTTTTGTAAAATTATTTTTCTAGAGCATTTAAACTTTGACCGCGTAGACAAAATGATTTAGGCACATTAATATTCAAAGGTCTTCAATCATATTATTGTTATTATTATATTTTTATAATAATTAAACGTGCGTGTAGAATGGTATGTAACAACTACCTACGGCCAATGAATGTAATTATAGGTATTGCTAGTAGCTTCATTTGTAGACCAAGATATTATGCCGTATGCTAATAAATGCGTGACCTAACTTTTCCACCAAACAAGTACTCAGTACAGTCACAATGTAAACAATACTCGCGACTACTATGCAACATCTTTGCATACTTATACGGGGTGGATGCGACATAGCGACATTTATTGAAACCACAGCTTCTATACATGGTAAGTATCAATTTCCACCGGATAAAAATTCTCTGGCGAAAAAAAAAAATCACGTTCTCCGAACAATTTGAACATTGCGATCGTGCAATTTGTTCGGAAGACGTGGATTTTTTTTTTCGCCAGAGAATTTTTTATCCGGTGGAAATGCATACTGGCCATGTATAGAAGCTGTGGTTTCAATAAATGTCGCTATGTCGCATCCACCCTGTATATATCGTGTACGCGTACGTTTACAATATCTGCTCTAAATTGCTATAATACTAAGTCCCATGGCCCGGACTCCATCAAAGAGGAGCAGAGCGGACATGTGTTTTAAAAAACCAATTGACTTTCGTTTTTACATATTCATCTCGTTTCCACTTAGCTTAAGTGGAAACCAACAAGCAAAAATGCAATGGCAGCAGAGATGTGAGCTGAATCTCAGTAAAAATTGGGCAAATCATTTGCAATATAGGAAGATAGACTATGCAATTTAGAGTGCACAGTTGGCGTAGTGGTTAACGAGGTCGCTTAGCCGCTTTCAACGGCGCTGGCGATGTGGGTTCGACCCTAACGGGACTAAACGGATCTTTGTGTGGTTCGCAAAGATTTATTCTGTCTGGGTGTGCTCTGTGTGTGTGAAATGTATGTTAGTGAACAACTTCGCGACACAGGAGATATTTCTAGTGCGAGCGTCGTTTTTTAAAAATAATAATTAGCAAAAGCTATCGGCAATACTGAGCTATATACAAATATATAGCGCTATATAGTGCGATATAACCGGCAACTTCTAGGTAGGTAATACAATTGCCGCAATATAGAATAAATATAAAACTAGCCCCTGTACAAGCCCTATAAGAATATTTTAAGCTGTGGTACAGTAGTGAATGCATAATAATATTATTATCCAGTCAGCGACGGATTAACGATAAGTTGGCGATCCTTATTCTCTCAAGCTCTTTCACAAGAACTCTACCACCATCGCATTTCGAATTTATTATGACAATGAACCTGAATTGATTGATTTCGTTAATTATCATTATAACCAAACGAAGCTAGCGATGCAAACAAAAGAAAGGTATTCCAAGAGGATAGGAGGGCGAGGGAATTCATTAACATTTAAATTAACAATATTTCATTTCATTTCATTTATTTATTCAGAACAAAAATACATTTGTGTTGAAAAGGTACCTACACGAGAAATAATATAAAAAAACACACAATAATAAATAACAAATCAAAGAATAAAATAATCAATGTCATCAAAAATAATAAAAAAATAAAAACTAAAACAAATTACAACATTGAATCAATTACCATGTCAGAAGCATACAAACAAATCAAACAATAAATCATAGAACAAATTAAATTAATAAATGTCATTAAAATAAAAAAAACAAAAATATAAACTAAAACAAATTATAACATTCAATCAAGTCAGAAAAATACAATTATTTTAATAATATTCAATTAATTATCACATTTATTCATTTAATCATTGCAGAATTCATCTATAGTGTAATAAGCCTTTTCCAGTAATAGTATTTTAAGTCTACTTTTAAATTTATAAATACTCTCAATACTTATAAATGCTTATTTAATACAGATTAATTTACATCATATTATAACACTTACACTAGAAATGTAGCGAGCAGGCGTGTAGTCCACCTGAAATACGTAGTAACGTTAGTTACTGGAGTAGTAAAGGATGAATTTATCCTTTACAACTGGCTTAGTTAGAGGTGGGACAAAAGCACGTCGTGTATGTTTTGTTTTACAATGCCTGCTGATGTTATCCCATCCCGATCCCACCGCACAGTCACTTCGCAGACACATTACTACTCTCATTACTTCCTCTTCATCAGTAGGCAGTAAGACGAGGCGTTGGAATATTTTTTATACTACAAAGTTAGAAAGTACCTCTTTGCAGTATCTAAGGAGAATATCTATCAAAGAAAGTTAGTATTTTCAGACGAGTTCTGAAAAGCAACATGTAATGTATGTTAGAGGCAGAGGCGTCTCTAGCCCTCGTGGCGCCCGTGTGCAACCAGTACCCTGGCGCCCTCTAGTCTAGTAGGAGCGGGGTCAAAATGGAATACTAACAGTTTTATTTTCAAACAGAAATTCGGATGCAATTTTAAATGATGTCAGGAAGCAAAAAGTTTTTTTTAAGAAGGAAGGGGTTATAACAAAAAAAAACAACTTTATTTCTTTCAAAAATATTTAATTGAAAAACTATTATAGTTACATAACAAACAGGACGCTCGTACACACAAATATATATAGGTATATACACACAAATGTATTTACAAAAAAGTTACTTTGCGAGCTTTTGCACTAGCGAAATCCTTAACAATGTCACTAACTTCAATTTTGATTTCATGTTCAATACTTATTAATGATAAATTTGTCAATCTACTTTGCGACAATGATGATCTAAGGTAGTTTTTAATTATTTTTAGTTTAGAAAATGACCTTTCGCTATGTGCGACCGTGACGGGAAGTGTCAGGTATATCCTCAGCGCTGTGGACAGATTTGGGAACACTGAAATTAATTTATTCGTAAACAAGTAATTTAAAATATACAAGCTGATCCCCGCGGTTTTACCTGCGTTAAAAGTTACTATTCCACTCCCGTCGCTTAAATTTCTCCCGTTTTTTGCAACATATTTCATTACTGCTCCGCTCCTTTTAGTCTTAGCGTGATGATATATAGCCTATGTTACTCGTGGATAATGTAGCTTTCGAATAGTGAAAGAATTTTTAAAATCGGTCCTGTAGTTTTTGAGCCTATTCATTACAACCAAACAAACAAAGTTTTCCTCTTTATAATATTATATTATATTATATTATTAGTTATATAATATAAGTATGGATAGGACACATTAATAAACGTCGCGGTTCCTACATTAGGCAATCAAACGGAATAAATAAATAAAATAAAAAAGTAGTTCGTTGTTCCACTTTAACTTACCTTGTTTGTTCCGCTCTGCAGTAGGATAAACAAATGAAAAATCCTAGGTCGTATAGGTACGAGTATTTAACTTCGATATCTTCACTATCTATCACTCGATGTTTTGTTTTATTTTTCATGAATTTCGCTAGCAGTTTTTGATGACCTCCGACCTCGAGGCATGTCGCAATAATTGTGCAAGCAAATAACCAAATCTTACCTTTTATATATTTTTTATCAAAAGAAAAGCCGATTTACTTCATATTTACAACATGTTTATTCAAAGATGATACTTAATCCAATTGTATCAATGCTTATTTCACAAAACTACGGCGTAGCGGTAAAACAAAAATTTTCGGCACGCGTACACAAGCCTTTGAAAATGACCGCCGCACGTCCCTGGGAATTTTAATTTGAACTTTATAGCATTCTCTAATACAGCTGAGTTAGCAATGATTGTCGGCGTACGGCACTACGGCGTGTTGTCAAACGAAACAAACAGGTGCCGAAGCCGGCACGCGCCTTTGGTAGCGATGCGACATTACGCCAATTTAATCTTTAATTATCTGTTTTAAGGCTGATTTCACGTTGAAACAAAGTTATTGTGTAAATTTAAATAGAGTAGGAAAAGGAGTAGCCGGCATCGACGCATCTTTGGAGGTGTCGCATTAGAGGGCGCAGGGCGCCCGGCGCCCCCTTAGACTCGGCGCCCGTGTGCGCCGCACACCCTGCACTATAGGTAAAGACGCCTCTGGTTAGAGGTCTGAAATATTACTCCTAAATTCATTACTCCCATGGGAGTAATGAACTTTTTTTAAAATTTCCTTTTTTTTTCATTTTGTTTTCTGTACTTTTTGGTAAACCATAAATAAAAAAGAATATTAAAAGAATAAAATAACTACTTTTATAAAAATAAATGAATTAATGTAACTTAATTATATAATAACTCCATAAATAAACCACTAAAATTACTATTATTACCTGTTACAAAATAATTACAAACGTTTTTTCACAAAACAACTTCATAAAGTGTAGCTGGCTGCATGCGATTGTTACCCGTGTCTCTATGCGCGTATGAAAGAAGAAATTGTGAAATTTTTTGCATTTCGCTCCAAATTCCTCATCATTTTAAAACTTTTGAATAAACAATTTGTTGCAAGAACTTAATATGTCGAGTGATAGTGATACTGACGATTTATTGACTTCGGAGGAATTGAAAGTAACTGCTCAAGCAGTGATTGAGGACCTCTTACCACAAAAGTCAAGGATCAGATATAATAAAGCGTATGCAGATTTTCTGCAATGGAGAAGTGAGAAAAATGCACAATCTTTTTATTTTCCTTGTAGGTGTAGTGTAAAGCACTATGTATAACTCGGGCGAAAGTTTGATTTCTTTCGGGTGTATTAAGGCCCTCAGCTACGCTTCGGGCCTCAAACTACACCCTCAATGAAATCGAAATCAACTACTTTCATCCCTTGGTGTACAATGTACTATTCAGCTAAAGTCCTACCAGTGTTAACAAAGCAGTCGTTGACATTATCGACTGCCTGTATTGGTGAGGAAGATTACAGAAGATGTGTAACTCCTGTTTTGTCTGTGGATCTATTAGTAACCTTATTGATCGTTTTCCATAGTGATTTGGTATTCTAGAATTAAGTAGTTCGTTTTTGTGGTATTCTTTCTTTAATAGTTTGGAGTTGGAATTTATTTGAGGGATGATCTTCCTTTTAAGATTATCGATCAGTCTCCGAGTGTGTACTCTAAATTCGCCGAACATCTCTTCATCGAAGTTGATTTCAGACACACAAAATTTTTACTTGGTGTTTATTATAGTCCGTCCTATACGATAGACTATTTTTCCTCACTAGAAATAAAATTAGAAAATTTTACCTCCATTTATGAACACACAATTATACTTGGTGACTTCAACACCTGTCTGATAAGAGATGATTCGCGCAGTCATAAACTCCAATCCCTTGTCTCTTCTGTCAATATGAGTATATTAGATCTGCAGGCTACTCACAGGGCTCCTCATAGTACTCCATCACTTCTAGACCTTATTCTCGTTTCTGATCCTAACAAAGTATCCACACATGGCCAGCTACCTTCTTCCTTTTCATATCATGATCTCATATTCCTCTCCTATAAAATCCGGCCTCCGAAGCGCAAGAGTAAATTTCTCAGTCTTCGTAGTTTTAAAAACATAGATCTGGAGCGTTTGGTGTTGGATGCAGGCAATATTGACTGGTCCCCTGTTTACAACTGCGAGGATTTAGATGATAAGGTCGTTACTTTTAACAAAATAATATTAGACTTGTACGATGTCCATGCGCCACTCAAAAAGGTCAAGGCTAAGCACCTTCCTGCGCCTTGGCTAACACCAGCGATCAAGTCTTTTATGTCAAAACGTGACAAGGCTAAATCAAAATATCGTAGGGATCCCACCGAGGTAAATTGGGACACGTACAAAATGCTTCGAAATCGTTGCGGTCGGATGTGTAGAGATGCCAAAAGACGCCACATACACAGCTCAATCCAAAACCTTAAAACCACACAAGTTTGGCAATTCCTTAAAACCCTAGGCATTGGCAAAAATTCTGCGAATGGTAACTCTGACATTGACATCAATGCATTAAATGCCCATTTCTCTCTCTCCCCTGTTGTCATTGATCAGAGTACCAAAACTGCAACCTTGACACACCTTTCTAATCTCCCTCGGCCACTTAATACTGCTTTCTGTTTTCACCCGGTTGTGGAACTAGACGTTAAGAAATCTATCCAGTCCATATCCACCAAAGCGGTAGGAGATGATGGTCTTCAAATCCAAATGTTTCTCCCTATCCTTACAGCTACTTTGCCCATTATTACCCACATCATCAATTACTCCCTTTGCTTCAACTCCTTTCCCACCTCTTGGAAGAAGGCACATGTCCTACCGCTTCCCAAAGTTTCCAATCCCTCCTCATTGTCCCAGTACCGTCCCATATCCATTCTTCCTGTGATGTCCAAAATCCTAGAGAGTACTGTCCATGACCAACTATCCCATTACCTTTATTCCAACAGCCTGCTGAGTCCATACCAGTCTGGGTTCCGTCCTGGCCATAGCACCGTTACAGCATTGGTGAAAATCACTGATGATGTGCGACTGGCTATGGAAAACAAGCGGCTCACGGTCCTGGTTTTATTGGATTTCAGCAGTGCTTTCAATTCCGTTGACTTTGATGTACTACTTGCAATCCTATCCTCTCTTAACGTCTCTACGTCTGCAACTACATGGTTCAAATCTTACCTTCAGGGTCGCTCGCAGTCGGTCCGCTATGAAGATACCAATTCTGAATGGTGTGATCTGGCTGCGGGTGTTCCTCAAGGTGGCGTTCTTTCACCTCTACTTTTCTCCATTTTTATAAATGCCATCACAAAGGTCCTTACTTCTCAGTATCATCTCTACGCAGACGATTTGCAGCTGTATCGTGACTTTGAAGTTAACGACGTTGCATTAGCTATTGACGCTGTCAACAATGACCTTGCTAGCATTAGTAAATGGGCAAAGTCTTTTGGACTTTTAGTCAACCCAATTAAGTCGCAGACGGTCATTCTTGGGGGCAGATATATGACCAATATTTTAAACCAGCAGCCTATACCACCTATCAAATATGATTCTATTTCTATTCCGCTCACAAAATATGTAAAAAATCTTGGTGTCATGATAGACTCTAATCTATCATGGGACGTTCATATCGCAGCGGTAAGCAGAAGGGTGTTCTGTTCTTTTCAGGCTCTCAAACGACTCCAGAAATTCCTACCATTTCAAACTAAAGTTACTCTTGCCCAGTCCCTTCTTCTCCCACTTATTGACTACGCTGATGTCTGTTTTCTAGATGCAAAGGAGGAACATCTTAACAAACTGGAACGTCTGCAGAATCTGGGTATCCGCTTCATTTTCGGTCTTCGGAAATATGATCATGTTTCCGAATTCAGGAAAAAATTGAGGTGGTTACCCATTCGGCAACGTCGTAACCTCCATATTCTGTCTCTTCTTTTCTCCGTCCTTCACAATCCTAATTCTCCTTCTTACCTGCGTGAACGCTTTGAGTACTTAGTGCCCAGGGGTAAACCCTGCCGTTCTTCCTCTTCTCTTCTTCTTCGTACTCCACTACACTATTCTAGCTGTTATGACGGATCCTTTTCCATTCAAGCAGTGCGGTTATGGAATAGTCTTCCTCATGGAATACGCGATAGTCCATCAATAAATGTTTTTAAGAAAAAAGTTAAAGAGCACTTTCTTTCCTTGTTAAATCAAACCAATTTGACATGATATTTATAGTTTTATTTGATTTTTATTTCTTCATGTATTGTTATTATTATTTAATGATTATATATGTAGGTAGTCGTGTGTGTATATATATATATATATTATATATATATATATATATATTTATAACATATATTATTCATGAATAATATTATGTATGTATATGTTATGTATATGTAGTTATATTTATATTTTGTATTTTCTACTTAAGTTGTACACTTATCTTGCCCTCTATGGCATCATCGTCTCCTCTATTGCTTTAGGTTTGCTGGAAGAGAACTCAAGCACTGAGTTAAGCTCGCCTTTTGTATACTCTTACTGTAATATGTTTATTTTTCTGTAATCTTTTGTGTACAATAAAGTGTTAAATAAATAAATAAATAAATAGTTTAAGAATTTTGGTGCAATAGTTTCTGTAGCACGTTGCAAGAATAGTGTGATTGAGATATTTCTTTAGTTTCTTATGCGACTTTAGTCTCGACGAGGCGTGACATACGTTTTTGTTTGTTTTTTGAGGTTTGGCAGTTTAATTACTTTGGTGTTAGCCTCTATTGTCAGCCTAATGGAGTTAACAAGATAGTCGGCAGCAAGATTAGTGTCTTACATGTTGTAAATTGCGCTCAAGTCTGGTTTGGTTAATTCGGTCGATATCTGTTCGTAGTTTAATCGGTTACTAGTTTTGGAAGCCGTCGGTTTTGGTGTAAATTTGTATAGGTAGAGAATGATGGTTTCATGGTTGGTAATAGCCGAGTAGGTAAAGTATGTGCCTGCCGGTAACAACCCAAAGGACGTCAGTAGTGTTAGGTAGTGGTTTTTGTTAAATTTGGCAGCAGCTTAAAGGTGAGTCAGTGCTGCTGCCGCTCTCGAGGTCATTGCAAAGAGTACTACTACAAATACTACAATATTTTTTTAAATAGCCTGTTTAAATTTGAATAGAGTATTTTGTTTTTCATAAATTTCGTGGATAGCTTGTGAATGCTGGGACGATTTTGCGACGATGTTAGATAAAATACATTAATAAAATAATAGGATAGACCGGATTTATATATAAAGGGTAGAAAACTTCAAATGATGTAGTCATGCTCATTAGGTCAATTATTGCATAAAATAATGTCATTGTTTAGTTGTTTACCCACACAATTTATTCAAACACATTATCAACAATAACAATATTAGCACATCGGGGATCTAATAGTTTAAAGTAAGCACTTTAAAAATACATTATACTTTTTGGCACTGCGGTGGTTCTTCGAAATTTCTTCGTGTTCTTTATGTTTAAGATTTCTGGCAGAATATAAGTCTTTCAGCTTCGTTCTGGATGAGTTTGTAGATAGCAGCAATAGTTTCGTCGTTCTTGCAAGACATGGTGGCAGTCACAGCTGCTCGTTTCCCTCCCCCCCAGCTGGACGTGAACGTGAGCTGGGCCTCGGCAAACAAACAGAGGCAAGCCACGACCAGAATCAGAACATTTATCTTGTACATTTTGCTGGACTTGGTAGAATTTGCTCGTCGCCTTCAAAAGGCGGTAAATGTGTGATGTAGTTGAATAGAATTCCGGCCTATTTATACTAGAATATAATATATTAGTTGCGTATAATTGATATTGAAAAAAAGCCATAGAAGTTTTAATTTGCGCACAATCTAGGAACCTTTGATAGTCTTCGCGTTGGCGGACAGTAATTGATTCCAGTCTGTTATTACGGCGTTAATTTATCCTCCGATAGCCGTAAGTACAGACGATATCTAGCAGTTCTTTATTAGTTGAATGTGGCAGACCTTATTATTAACTAGCTGTTACCCGCAGTTCCGCCCGCGTGGTCTTCGTATAAAAGTTTGCCAAGATGTAAAAACATAATAAGGACTTCATTAGAATCCGTTCAGTAATTTTGGCGGTAACCGTTCAAGTAGCAGATAGACAGACAAATTCTTTTTTTTTATTTCAGTATCGATAGTAAAACACCGTCAAATAAAAAAAACAATAAATCTTCAATGTACAGAATTGGACCCTCAAAAGTTTTATTGCAATTATAGATATGTAGTATGTAATTAGCATTATTAGGTTATTATTAAGACACTAATAACATAATATGCCTATCATTAGGGACTACTGATTTTTAGGACACAGAAGGTATTATATGGTATTATCTTTAATTTCAACCTAATGATCTCGAGTTGATTTTCAGAAAAAGCTATATTAGAAAGGAAAGAGGAGTTGTTTGGGGGCATACCCGAAGCGTACCTCAGCCATAAGGAGAAGTATGAGAACGCCGTACGACAAACTGTCACTCTGCTCAGTATACTCCAGAAACTTCAAGAAAAAGACGAGACTGATCTTACTGATTACAGGTACTTAAAAACCATTAACGTATTTATATCATGTATCCCGTACACCTTGTAGAGTAGGTGTACTATTCTAGACCTTAGGAGTGGTGTCTCAATTTTCTTTTTGGACTTATCGTTATGATGCTACAGGAGATGGTTTTCGAAGCCTGGTGATGTACTTGACTAGTTAATGTCTTTTAAAGAGCAAGTTAACTGGTGGTAGAGCTCTTGTGAATGAGCTCGAGGGCGGCTGCCGCCAAATAGTAGTGCTTCCATTACTGTGTTCCGGTTTGGTGGTGAGATCAGTCCCTGAAATTACTGGCACATGAGGCATAACACCATAGTCCTCAGCTGCAGCGACGCATCTATAATCTTGTGGATTGTTTATGTCGATGGGCTGTACTCCACTTACCATCAGGTGGACTAAACGTCCATTCGCTGTGGACGTAGTTTAAAAAAACAAGTTTTATTAAGTACTAGCTATTGCCCGCGACTTTGTATGCGTAGAATTTGTTATATTAAGTAGTAGCTGCTCCCGCGCTTTGACCCTCAACCTCACTGTTTCGCCACCGTGAAGTTTAGCGTATTTTTAAATATCTAAAGAGTTAGACTAACAAACACAAAAAGAATGTTTCAAATTTGACCAGTATTTCTCGAGAGTAGCGATATCAAACAAACAAGCTAAGTTTCTCCAGCGGTTTCGTCTGGGTGGTAGGTACATTAACAAATAGTATGTTACACGCCTTGTAGTTAGTTACCTGCATCTAAAATTTAACTACAATTGGTACAGCCGTTTAGAATATTAGCCGATACAAACACACCGACAGAAAGACAAATTTAAAAAACTATTTTTTCTTTTTCTTTTTTTAATTTATTTGTATTAACGATAAAGTACCCGTTGTATGCTAATGTTACTCCTCAGCAAATAGAAAGGATAGGCTCAGACTTATCTCTATTTTTTCATATTATGCGTTAGGTAGACACAAATGTGTCGCTTCTGTTATCTTCGCTTTCATCAATTTCTTTTTTTAGGTATTTTCTGAGCGCCGTTCTTGGATGCTCTTTATCAGTGGATGGGTCTCCGTTAGGACTCCACTACATCATGTTCATGCCGGTGTTCATGAGCCAGGCTGATGAGGAGCAGAAGAATATGTGGCTCCATCGAGCTCTGAACTGCAATATTATTGGCAGTTATGCTCAGGTAAGGTTAATCAGGTAATGATCAATATATTTTTAGGTTTATGATGGACTAGGATTTGCTCTCTCCGAGTCGTTCATTCAGTTTTTTCCGTCAAGCTGCGTAGAAAATGTTAGGCTGATCGCCTATCGTATGGGAACTAAAAAAACATCAGGTGAAATACACATTTGACATCATTTTGTGTAATCAAATCAAATCAAATCAACTCAAATATTTTTTATTGCAGGCATCAAGGCCCATATACATAAATACCTTAGACTAACATACATTATATTTAATACAAGCTGACCAGACAGACGTAGTCCTGTCCTAACTATGCATACATTATCTGTGACGATATTAGTTCATACTGTCAAAAGCGCTAAGGTTTCGTTAGAAAATCATTAGAAAATTTAATATAGTGGTTAAGTATTCTTAAATTTTATAATTTTCCACGCAAGTTGCCTAGTCTTTTATTTCATAAGAACCATCTCCTGACTATAACAAACACAACATAAAAAGAATCAGCGAAATCGGTTCAGCCGATCCCGCGTGATGCCGTGACAACGGAAAACGGGTTTCATTTTTATATATATAGATAGACGTAATATTATGTTATGTTTTTGTTTCAGACTGAACTGGGTCACGGCACCTTCATCCGTGGTCTAGAGACCACAGCTACTTACGACCCTGATAACCAAGAATTTGTGCTCCACAGTCCCACGCTCACCTCGTATAAGTGGTGGCCAGGGGGATGTAAGTAATAATTTATATAAAGTAAGCCTTTATGCTTTCATGAGTAATTGAGTATAAGCATTTAAGTGAGTATACCCAGGTTCACATTGGAGATTTATTTTATTAACAGTTCACACGTAAATTAAATGAATGCAGGTCAAGAGTCAATGGGCATAAATAACCCAGACGCCTTATGTTTATTCGAATACATACCGACATTAAATTAACGGAAATAAAAAATACAGTATAAAATTATACTAACGTAAGAAAGAAGCGATATTCAGTGTGTAAATCATGAGACATTGAGACGTAGCCAGCATCAGTGACTCAGTACATGATTCTTAGAAGCTGGCTGCAAAAAAAATTACATCGGGTCGGCATCATACATTGTATCGCAAAAACGCACGTTATAAGAAAGCGGGCAGAAAGGCAGAAAAATTATAAATATTATCGAAATA
The DNA here is from genome assembly GCA_905147285.1 of Hypena proboscidalis. Classification (NCBI taxonomy): domain Eukaryota; kingdom Metazoa; phylum Arthropoda; class Insecta; order Lepidoptera; family Erebidae; genus Hypena; species Hypena proboscidalis. The sequence continues at coordinate 3,419,247 of LR990127.1, forward strand.
ATTATTCGTTGAGCAGTTATGGAATGAAGGATGATTGGAATTGGTGGATAAATAATTTTACATAAATAAACCTACTGTAATATATCTTTGGGATATATTATAATTACGGACGGCGATCCACAACAAAAAACTTGAAGTTTTAGAAAGTGTTTATTTAAATTATAAACAAACAAAACAATTGAATTTAACGACTATAAACTAAAACAAACACGACAAACGCATCCCAGTGTGGAAGTACGAATGAGTGTGTGAGAGTAGCGAGATTAGAGGCTTTGTACCGTCCCAAGTATTGGAAGCGGGTGGAGCGCACTAGTCCGACTGGCCGACTGACCAGTGTTGCCACCTTGGATTTTTATAAAGCGCTAGGTCAAAAGTAAAATGTCGCCAGATTTCACAAATTTGGAACACAAAAAAAACACCAAATAACGCTATAATATTGCATTGAAATTATCACCTTCAAGAAACCCAAATTTAAATTTAAAACGAAGGAATATATTGTACGTGCAAAAATGAGACAGAAATATTCCCTACAAATTGAAATTTATTTTAAAAATTATATTTAGTACCTAATCTAGAAGCAATGAAATAAAACGACTTAACTATGTTCAATATGAATCAAGAGAAACAAGTTATTATACAATTGAAATAAAAATTCAAGGTTATCAAATGTTATATCTTCCATAACTTCATCATAATTCACAGACGCCGAAACTACTGCCGACGACGTCGACGTAGATGCAGATGTTGTTACTTGTGGTTGATTTTTAAAAGCGTACCGTACTTAGTGTTTTTTCCAATAGCTGCAATGACATCGCTTGGCAATTCATAATTGCAACATTTTGTATCAGTAACTTTTAATCTATTTCTGATAAAAATTATCGCATTTAGAAGAGGACCAGCCATCTTGTTCCGTAGTTTATTTTTTACGATGTTCATGACACTGAAAATTCTTTCGATACCTGCGTTAGATTGGGGTAAAGATAACGATGATATGGCAAGATCAACTAGTTCTGCAAAGTCATTTATACCCGCTGCGTTTCGGTAATCATCTACCTCAACCCAAAATTTTATAACATCGTTTGTATTTTTCCATTGGATAAAACAGATATTGTGCTACTGATTAAGTATCTTGTCAATGTCACTAGCAGTATAGCCAAGTTCTTTAGCTAGTTCCAAAATGGAGTTGTCCTTACCTTGGCGGAGTATTATCTCTGGGTCTAATTTTGACATCAATTCCAGCACATTATATAAATTATTATGAAATTCTGACTGTGCTTAGGGATTGCCCGGTCATAGGAAAGCAGAGAACATTGGAATATTCTGAAATGGTAGGCAAAAATGTGTTGCCAGATTTCGTGCTGAAAAATCCACTAAAAACCACTAAAAAAAATAAAAACGCTATGTTATTAAAAAATACCACTAGAGGCTTTAAAAAAGCGCTAGTTCTGGTGGAAAAACCACTAAGGTGGCAACACTGCGACTGACTTATGGCACCGCTGCGCTCGACTTATATAGCCGCAGCGCGAGGTGCATGGCGAGGAGCGGGGCGACGATCGGCTCCACTCGGCATTGTTCGGCGGCGGCCGGCAGCGCGCGCGCCGTCGTAGGTATGCGACGGGTGGGAGTTTGTTTACAGTCTCCCCCTCTGCCTCTGAAGTCGTCCCGACGATGAGGCAGAATCGTTGAAAGTGCTGGTAGACTTGCGGGGTCGTCCACGCCGCATCGCAGGTTCTGGGGTCGGCGTGTGTCACCGACGGTGTCTTCTTTGGTCGTCCTCGTTTTCGTAAAGGATGCACTGGCTGAGGTACATCATCTGTAATGCTATGATAGGGTGTTAAAGCAGATGAATGATATATACCAAGCGGTGAATTAGACTGTCCAGGCAAGGTTAGGACATAAGAAGCTGGACCGCGTCGTTCCTTGATTTCAGGAGGTGTTGAAATCCGACTTGCGTATTCGACTGGATTTTCCGTTTCTTTCTCCCCCTGGTTTAAAGCTGCTCCGATGGCATAGTTACTAGCATTGGTTTTTATCACATAAGGTTTAGTCTCATCAGCTTGGCACAGAATGGAAGCGGATGTTAAACATAGTTTGAGTTGACTGTATGCATTCTCTTGTTCCTTTTCCCAGGTCCATGCAGCATTCTTTTTGGTAAGACTAGTGAGAGGTTCAGCGATCTTCGTGAAGCGAAAGGATAACAAATCATTTAATTGATTATTGTAGTCTACAGTAGCATCGATAGTTGCAATCTCAACATTATCTCTGCTGGGTGTGTCGTATAATGCTTGGAAATGCGGGGACAACTCCACTTCAGCACGGTGGGCGTTAGTTTGAGCATCTCGAAGCATGTAGTTCAGACTAGGTGAATAGCCATCGAATAAGACTCCATCACGACGTCGCTTGAGTTGAGGAGTTGTATCTGATAATTCAAATGGAATCATTTGATATTCCCGTGGTGGTGTCAGTAGACCTGGCGGTGGCTCGATCCTTCCCGAATCTTCCGAAATCTGGACCACATCAGATCCGTCCATTCCTTTTGTCGGAGTACTGGTAGGGGATTCAATCGGTGATAGCCTTGTTGGCCGTAATGGTGTATTTGGTGACGGCAGTTTCATAGTTTCTACTATGTCAACTGGAGCCAAAACATGTGGATCTTTAAGAATAGCGAAGCCTTCCTTATACATCTCATGCTCCTCTTCTGGTTCATCAATGAACGTCCATGTGAATTGGGGCATATTGAGTATAATGCCAGCCTTTTGCAGGAAACTAATTCCTAACAGCGTTTTGTTGTTGGTGGAGTTTGGAAGAACCATAAAACTTGTCTTGATCATCCGTCCAGCCAATTCAACAGTAGCCATGAAAGTAAAGACTGTTTGTCGACGTGATGCACCATCTGCGAGCGTTACATTTACCACTTCTTGGCTAAAAATGTATCCTTTTGCGAGAAGCATCTTGTACAAGCTCCATGACGCAACATTCGTTTTTGCACCTGTGTCTATATGTGCCGTGCCAGTGACACCCTCGATTGTGATGTACACTACAGGTCGGGCTTGTGTATCCAAATGTACGTCTACTGCGCAGAATCCAACCTCTTCTGTCTTCACCGTACTACTGCACTTTGGACAATTGCTTCTGTAAAACCCAGGTGTCCCACAACCGTAGCATGAAAAATTCGGTTGTAATAGAGAAGGCGCCTGGGTCATGACTGCAGTGGTTTTCCTCTCGAGTTGTGGAGTCTCACTGTCAGCTTTAATTTTTTTGCGGCATACATCCATTGTATGCCCAATATTTTTGCAGTACAGGCAGCGTACTTCACCTTTTGGTGTAACTGCATTACTTGGGGTAGATGATGATGTGGACGCTTCCAAAAGGATTTGTTCTACTCCTCGAGCTGACATGAGCAGGTCATCAAAGGTTCTGACTGATTCGCGGGGAATGCGGGAACGAACTTTGAGCTTTATCTGACCAAAAATCATGTCGATTTGCTGTTCTTCCGATAGTGCGGGTGCGGGGAGTAAGGCTATGATTGATCTCTTCCGAGTGACGTATGAATCTACACATTCATCATCCTTCTGCTTGTCACCGACGAGATCCTGGTAAAGTAGGTAAGCGGGCCTCCTTGGAGCAAAGGTATGCCGTATCTTCTTCACAAAGTCCGTCCAGGTGGTTACGGTTGTTTTGACTCCTTGCCACCATATTCCCGCATCGCCAGTGAGTACGAGGGGAAGTCCGGTGCGAGCCTCTTCATCCGGGATCTTCTCAATTTTCTTGAAAATGTCGACGGCCGCCAGGAAAGCCTCCAGCTTGCTGCTATCCTTCTCTCCATTGTAATGTATCTGGCAGGATGCAAACGATCTTCTTCTTCCCGATACAGCAGCTAGAAGGAGCTGGAGTTGTTCATTGGTCATCGCCATGGTGTCGACTCTATGTGGTTTGGGTCGCAGTCTACGTAAATATTTACTATCGTGCCCCACGTTGGGCGCCACTGTAATATAACGGGTGGCGCAAAAGTAAAGACCCTATTTGGTTCAGCTATAACATTTTTTCTAAATTAGAAAACTAGATTTAGATTTTTTTAAATGTATATTTGTGCCATTAAATTTCGTACCATTAGGATTTAAAGATGATGTCTTTTAAATGGTGACCTCCAGAGTTGATACACCTTGAAGAGGATGATTTTCCTTCAAAATTGGTTATGAGTGACGAAGCGCATTTCCATCTCTCAGGGCATGTCAATAAGCAGAATACTCGGTTCTGGGGCACTGATAATCCGCGCATTATTCAAGAAACACCTCTACACCCACTAAAAGTTACTGTATGGTGTGGCATCTGTGTTGACAGAGTGATCGGACCCTATTTTTTCGATGACGCTGGAGGCAATGCGATAACTGTCACTGGAGAACGCTACAGAACCATGTTACGTGAGTTTTTGATACCCAGTTTGGACGAATTGGGGCTGGAGCACATCTGGTTTCAACAAGACGGCGCTACGGCACACACAGCGCGCGACACTATGGACTTAGTGAGGGACGCTTTTCCAGACCGAGTTATCTCTCGTTTTGGCGATTTGCCTTGGCCTGCAAGATCACCCGATCTGACCAGTCCAGACTTCTTTCTTTGGGGTTTTTTGAAATCTCGGGTGTATGTGAACAAGCCACAGACTCTCGCAGCTCTAAAAGAAAACATTCGTCAAGAAATAACGAACATATCGCAGGAAGTGTTACGGCAAGTTATGCAAAATGTCATAAATAGGGCTCAAATGTGTATCAACTCTGGAGGTCACCATTTAAAAGACATCATCTTTAAATCCTAATGGTACGAAATTTAATGGCACAAATATACATTTAAAAAAATCTAAATCTAGTTTTCTAATTTAGAAAAAATGTTATAGCTGAACCAAATAGGGTCTTTACTTTTGCGCCACCCGTTATCTATGGGATATATTATAAATTACGGACGGCGATCCACAACAAACCACTTGAAGTTTTAGAAAGTGTTTATTTAAATTATAAACAAACAAAACAATTGAATTTAACGACTATAAACTAAAACAAACACGACAAACGCATCCCAGTGTGGAAGTACGAATGAGTGTGTGAGAGTAGCGAGATTAGAGGCTTTGTACCGTCCCAAGTATTGGAAGCGGGTGGAGCGCACTAGTCCGTCAGCGCGCGCGCCGTCGTAGGTATGCGACGGGTGGGAGTTTGTTTACACTACTTAAATTACAAAATATACTTAAGTAATATTCAACGTCTCGCTTCATCAGTGTATATAAATTGAAAGGATACAGTAAACGTCCTTAAGGTGCAATCTTCCCCGTACTCCTAACCATTGAGGAGTTGTACCTTCCAGCATCAGCTCAGCAACATGAAATGCCGACTGCTAGATGCAAATATCCAAGTAGCTTTAGGTAATATACGGAAAACAATATATATAACTTTAAAAATTGAAGGTTGCCCTCGATTTCTCTAGGATCCAGATCGTGACCTGATGAAAATGTCCAGTATACTCTTTCAGAAAAAAAAACTAATTTCTCAAATCGGTCCAAGCGTCTCTTTGAGTAATAAGCGAACAAGAAAAAAAACAATCAAATTAAGAACCTCCGCCTATTTTTTTTAAATTCAGTTCATAAATTAACGTAAAAATCAAAATCGGAAAAACAGTTAATGCGTTGATATCTTCAAAAGGGTAAACTTGCCCTTGAAAGGACATCAACGCGTAAACCATAGGGTAAGGGTAGGCCACTTTTATTTAATGTCTTTCTTCTTCTGATTTCAACGATTCTTTCATTTTCACACAGTGGGTCACACAGCAAACTACTGCATCGTAGTAGCCCAGCTATACACAAAAGGAGAATGTCACGGTATCCATGCGTTCATCATGCAAGTAAGAGACGAAGAGACCCACATGCCTCTGCCGGGGATCAAACTTGGAGACATAGGACCCAAGATGGGATTAAATGCAGTCAATAATGGGTTCATAGGATTTGACAATGTCAGGATACCCAGGAATTATATGCTGATGAAATATGCTAAGGTTTTAGAGGTACGTTAATAATTTACTTACTCTAGCTATTCTGACATTTGGTCGACTGGTATTAAATTATTTTGCTGGTAGATAGCTAACTTCCTAGTTGATCTTAATGCGGCCTCTTACCACGAGGTCTTGGGTTCGATTCCCGGGTTAGGCAAAAGTGTTACATGAGATTTTTCTGACAGATAATCCTCAATTGCACCATGAAGTTGGAATTGTTTTAGGTGGATGGAGAAGGCTCAACCCCTATAGCATCAAATAATATAGACGCGATGTTTTTTTTGAGTTAGTTTATGAATTTATTTATTTATTCAAATTACAAAGAATTTACAGAAAATGTTATAACTAAATATAACTAATGACTAATAATAACACTATACATATAACATACAAAATTAATAAATAAAATACTAATATTATGCGTCATAAAATTCCTCCGCATCGCTTATGTAATGTTATTGAATAAAGTCACAAAATATTTTTATGCAAGATGTATTCTTAACTTAATTATTTCAGGATGGCACTTACGTAAAATCGAAGAACAACAAGTTGATCTACAGCACGATGGTGTTTGTGAGGGTAGTTATAGTGTTTGAATCCGTCAACTACCTCGCTAAGGCCATCACCATAGCCACCAGGTTCTCTGCTGTGAGGAGGCAGTCACAGCTCAAGGCTGGGTGAGTAAAGTTATAATGTACCACACCAATTAGAAGGCAAAATTAAGTCTCTAACTGGACTAGAATTATAAATGATTTATCCTTTATAACGCAAATCATTACGTTGATTGTAGTATTGATGTCAGTACTACTGATATTTGACTACAATAAATATCTCGCACGTAGTACATATAATCTGATACCCACTTTATCAAAAAGCCTCTTATTGTTGACTCTTCCTTTACTTGGCTCTTCCCTTATAAAATTGGTTTATTGTGATATAGTCTAATTTCCTAGTTGTTTCAATATTCCAGAGAGCCAGAGCGTCAAATCCTAGACTACGTGACGCAGCAGGAGAAAGTCTTGCCAGCCATCGCTGGCTGTTTCGCTATGAAAGTTAACGCGTGGAGACTCTGGGACACCTTCAATGCTATCAATAGAGAACTGCACCAAGCGAACTTCGAAAGATTAGGGGAGGTAAGTTCTTGGCTGTAAGTTTTGGTTTTTCTCATGCCTTTAAACATTTGTCTGACCTCTACAACTTATTATTAAACAATACAATCCTTGATTTCTTAATTTTTATTTACACGCTTTTCGAATGTCGATTCGAGTTTCTTGATAGCTGGAGATGCCGAATAGTCTATATTGTTCTGTGAATTAATTCCATCAGAATAAAACCATCCATTCACACTAAATGTCCCAATAGAAAGAAGAAAAACCATTTTTGTTTGTGCTTTTTAAAATGTAATGTTTTAATACAGCTCAATGTCCATTGGCAATAGATAAAGCAGTAGATATTTTGTACATTTGTGATAAATTTGTGTATTCTAGAAGTACTTTATATATTGGATGTATTGTTCATTGAATTAGGCCTCATGTTTTTCAAGTATTATTCCCTAGACCTAACCGTGGCAAAGAAAAGAGCGCGACGAACGAGATCGTTTAAAAAATATGAATTTTCTCCATTACAGTTACACGCCCTAGCTTGCTGTCTCAAGGCAATCAGCACAAGAGACTCAGCCCGATTCACGGAACAATGTCGCCTTGCATGCGGCGGTCACGGGTACATGCACTCCTCAAACCTTCCTCTAACGTACGCAGTCACTACTGCCTCGTGCACTTACGAGGGAGATAATACTGTGCTGCTCCTGCAGACTGCTCGGTAAGTCTTCTTCTTCGCCAGTAAATAACTTCTGTGGTGTTTTAAAGGGCTTTCGACCGCTTTGACTACCTTTTCGTTAGCCTGCATTAAGTCTTGGAGAGTGCATGTAGTGAGAAGCAGCGGGCTGGTGAGTAGGTGGGCCATATTTTGAATGGGGTAACCACATTTACAGCAAGGCTAGGTTCATCGTGTTCACGCCGAACACGTACAGTGGCCAATTCGAATTCGGAGACGGTAGAAGAACTTCGAAGTTTACCATAAAACATAATTACAGTAATTGTAACAATGTTATGTAACAATGTTGTTAACAATGTTGTAATAAATTGTACCTGTGTTCGCAAAGTAATAAATGAATTATGAATTAATTTCTCTTTTGCTCTAGAACAAAACTAAACTGTTTGAAACTGTTAAAAGTCAAAACTTATAAACATACCGCCATAGTGAACATTGGCTTTGGGATTGTGGGCATCGATTAGATTATTTTCGGCCTTCTTTGACCTCTGTGGTATTCAGATTTAAATTTAGGTCCTTTCCACTAAAATCGCAATGAAAAACTGATTAAATTTCCAGGTTCCTATTAAAGGTGTGGCGGGACATAGATACAGTACCAGTAACGCCTACCATAGCTTATTTGAAAACTGCCTCAGTTCAAGGGTTCAAGGACAAATGGGAAAACACTTTGGAAGGCATCATTCAAGGATTCCAAATAGTTTCTTCGAAGTAAGTACATTATGGATGAAATGAATTATTTTTTTATAAACCTCTTAGCCTAACATTTTTTTTTATATAGCTTTTTAACCAACTTCAAAAGGTTTCATTCGTCGGATATATTTTTTTGCTGAAGTTGCAGAGAAGTTGTTTTAATCTTATTTCGATACTTAAGTGTCTGGTTTAGCTTTATTATTTTAATACTTATGTAGAGGATATAAAAGGTATATAACACTTTCATTTACTTGATTTTTTGCAGAAAAATATCATCCTGCGTAGATGAGATGACGAAAAAAATAATGTCGGGCATGACCCAAGAAGACGCCTGGAACACTACCTCTATAAAACTTGTGGCGGCCGGAGAAGTAAGAATTTTCTCATTAAATCAAGACACAATGACGAATTCAGAATTACATAAGTTTTCTGATAATGATTACTATTCAGCTTTTACTAATAGCCGATGAGCTAAATTTAATTTCAACACTATATAGGTACGCGTTTGCACCCCAGAATCACCTTTGGCTAAATACACAGAAGCTAACCTAGCGAAGCGTCTACATTATATTACTTGTATTTTTACAACATTTAATTTGATCTTCAATGCTTTATATTTTTAGGCACACTGTCGAGCGATAGTGCTGTCAACGTTCCACGAAGACGTGTCAAAAATCAGTAGCACCATGTCACGGGCGCTGGCTGAAGTGTTACATCAGCTGGTGGAGTTGTACGCTGTGTTCTGGGCGCTCGAAAAACTTGGAGATCTTTTACAAGTTAGTAAAATCAACTATGAAAAATAAGGCCTCATTGTCGAACGCGCGATCTTCGGAAGAAGCGTCAAGCGTCTGCATTGAGGTTAATTAAATATACGACACAATATTAATGCATCAGTGGGCCAAGCAATTAGGTATGCAGGGCAAAAACTTCTACGCCATAGTGAGAACTGACTGCAATAGATATGCATGTGTGAATTACATATTTAATAAGTTTATTATATACACTATTTAGATATGTAACTCACTTATCCATAACTGGTGTAGTAAGTCTTTACTATAACATAGAAGTTTTTGCCCTGGATACCTAACTCGTTGGCCCACTGTACATCAAACGCTTGACTTTTCCCCTGACGCCCCGCGCGTCCGAAGGATAGACCAACCGAGGTAAATATTTGCTAGCTATGCGCGGTTCCTGGGGGAATAACTGTTCCTTAAACATTGGTAATAAGCCTTGAAAGCATAATAAAGTTTTCGGTCTTGTAGTAGTCTACTTGTCTTATAAAAATATTCTACATCTCCTTACTACAGTGTTATCGGATGACCGATGTACCATGCAGTGTTGTTCCGTATATTGTAAACTACGAAATTAAATCTATTTTGTCCATCTAAATATTATTAATAGGACAAGTATTATAAGAAAATACAACAAAAGACCTCTACCTTAAGTAGTAAGTAAAACATCGAACCATTTCTTAGTTGAATTCTAATCTAATACCAGTCGAGAGATCCAGTTACTAAATATTTTTTCATCTTTTTTCTCTAATAATACCTGTAATAATTTCAATATCTTTTCTTAATTATTTTTTTGTTACTTCAAGTACACAACAATTTCGAAGACTGACGTGGAGTATCTGAGGAGTTGGTTTGAGAAGCTGCTGCAGGATATTCGACCTAATGCGGTTGGACTTGTAGACGCCTTCGATATAATCGATGAGGTACGTGAGTTGATTATGCTTAAGATTTAAATGTAATTTGTAGTTAGTGCTTTGTTTGTACAACTAATTAAATCGCCAGTGATAGGCTTACCTACTTGTACCTAAAAAATAACGTGTGAAATATGAGGTTATAGGTATACCACTGGTCACATCCGATAAAATGTATGTATTTATTAATTTATTTTCAGTTCTTACAATCAACCCTGGGAGCGTACGACGGTCGCGTGTACGAGCGTCTGATGGAAGAAGCGCTGAAGAGTCCTCTCAACGCGGAGCCTGTCAACAGAAGCTTCCATCAGTACCTCAAACCTTTCATGCAAGGGAAACTGTGATATTGCAACTATAAAATAACTAATTCGATATTTTTGTTGACGCTGACAAGCTAGCTAAGCAAGCAATTACGCTATGAAAATCAGAATATTCCTCTTGTGGGCAAATTTGTAGTTAGAGAACTTATGGAGTCAGCTTTCGTTACTCAGATTATTTTTAGGATATTAACGAAATTATTTTATTTGATAAACACATGGCGGGGTGCATACATTTTATTGTTATGCACATCCATTACCAAGAATCTTTTTAATTTTTACTCGAATAATGCTCAAAAAATTATTATATTCTTTTATTGATTTTCCTGATTGGATTATTGTTTATTATATTAATTGACTTTAGTATAATTATAATTTAAGTGATTTCAATGCTGTGATGGGTTAAATTATATTTTAATCTAATATAGTTTTAATTGTACACTTACAAAAAATAAACTTTTATTTATATACACGTGATTTTCATTTCGCCTTTGCCTTTAGAAAACTACATAACCATATCACCATAGTGTTCGGAAAGAGAAAGGCCCAGTTCATGACGAATGACAACCGGTTGGCGAAGTGGGTACTGCCGGCGACGCCGAGGTCGCGGGTTCGATTCCCGCTAAGGACAAATCTGTGTGCATGAACATGGCGGTTTGACTTGATAAAATGCGTCAGCTTTAAACAAAACTTGCCTGCTCAATTAAGTTCTTTTTTTTTCAGTACAGTATTTGACACCCCAGTCAGATGACAAAAAAATTAAATTAACTTTTTGACTAAAACTATCTATCACTGACTTTTGTGTTTTTTTGTTCCTAAATAACTTGATTGTTTGTGATACTGAAACAGTATAAAAATCCTCAAAAACACGAAGTTTTAGTCACAGTGCCGAAAATTCTAACTGCCGTACATTTTGATATGCACTAAAATTGTAAAAAAGCATGGCGGCTTATAGATTTTTTAAATGGGCCTATTTGCACTTTTCTAGTATTTCGATTTTTAAGCGCAGTTAATCGCAATATCTCGAGCTGAATAAAAAAAAATGTTTTAGTAATCCCTGAATGTTTTATTCAAATTATGGAATACGGGTGTTACTCACGTAATGTTGGTCTATTTAGTCGACCGCGGTTTCACCTATACTTCTAGGCATTATCAAGAGAGTGCGATACGTCGCGCCTGAGTCGCAGCCAGTCTTGCACTGACAACATTACGTGAGTAACACCCGTATTTCATAATTTGAATAATATTACAAACTCACGTCAGTTTTAATAAAAATACCTGAATATCTAACGATACCCCCCCGCTAATGGGATGGATGGAAAAAACATCTTCTCTTTACAAGTATAAGGTACATACGAAAAAAAACCACTTTGTTTTGTTAACCGCATATTTAACAAACATTTTTGTAAAACCTAAGCTTTCTATAACTAACAGTCTCGACGCTAGACCTCGGATGGACAGACAACAAACAGACAGACGGACATGGCATATATAAGATAAGATTCTATTCGAAATTTAAATTATTTAAGCATCTTATATCTTATTAAATTTGATTTAATTACACAAAAGTAAAACACGTGCCGGATTAGTAAATGGGATAAACAAATACCAATCGCCAATTTGTTAAAAATAAAGGCACTTCGTAAATAATTAATATGATGAATTGTCTACATTAAAATACACCCGATTGACACATAATAATATTACGAGCCCAAACGTCATTTTGTCCACGTGAGCCACAGTCGAGAGTACTTTCAGCAGCCGTCATCAAACCTTGACCATTACTTTGCCAAGAAAGAGCTCTTTGAGACAAATCAGAAGCGATTGTTTTTCGCGAATAGACAATATCAATTAAGAATATGGAAACAATATACTTAGTAATACTTACTATGCGAATTAAATGAGAACAGATTTTTCGGCCATATTAAAATACACAAACCAAGTAAGGTTCGTCTAGCTAAAATTGGTTGGATTGAGAAACTTTTGAATCTAGCAGCATACGAATTCATAGCTTAATTGGCAAAGCACCTAGCGTGTTTACCCAGGGGAAGCAGGTTCAAATCCTGCTGCATTCTTAATTTTTCATCCTTAATATTGTATAAAACATACTGAATATGTTTCATTCGCACTAATTTGAATTTTTTTAAAGGAACAGGAATGTAGTAAAGTATTTAATATGGCCAAGAGAACAGTCATCATTTGATTTGCATAGTGCATTACATAGAATTGAAAATCTGATACTTGGACTCAAAGATACATTTGTCCCACGTAATACATATAACTCAATGCATATCCCACACAAATTCTAATCGCAATGATTGAATACCTGTCGCAGATTTTATACTTGCTATCTTTACTGAAAATATATTTACTATTATCGATAAATGGATATAATTCGAACTATAATCGATAAATGGATTAATTCGAATATCAAAGAGCTCAGTACAATCAATATCGTCGATATGGCGCGGCAACTAAAGTGTCTGGGGATTTGGTCCGTGAGAGAAAAAAGTGTACGTTTGATGTCCAGGAGCTGACAAATGTTATTGATGGCGGAGCTCATGAAACTGAGGATAGGAGAAGAGTTGGTAAGGTTTTATGTCATGTTTCATTCTTCAGTTAATGAACTGAAATTCTTTTAACAAAAAAACGGCCAAGTGCGTATCGAGCCACGCGCAATAGGGTTCCGTAGTCAGCCGTTACAACATATTTATGGACTTAAAAGAGATTAACTATCTATAATATTAAACCACTTCCACAAGTCATTATTTTCAAAGTTTTTGATTTAAGCTCGAATTCGGTCCCTCATTACTCTTTAACTAATAAAGTTAAAGTACCCGCTATAGTTTCCTTGAAAGTTCATTACATATTCTACCAATATGTTATTTTTAGATTTTTCTTTAAAGTTAATTATCTCGCAAACTAATCTTTAAAATCAATATACTGTTTTAGCAACCTCTCAATGTAAAGACCTATCTAACAAATCCCACACAATGGGGTTGGAAAAAAAAAACATCCAACCTTTACAAGTAGGTACCGAAAAAAAAAATGTATTTTACCAAGTTATCAGTATAGCCAATTACATATCAATGCCAAATTTCAGCTTGCTATCAATTATGGTTTTGACGTTATGCCCCGGACAGACGGTCATGGCGAAACTATAAGGGTTCCTTGTAGATACTTCGGAACATGACTGAAAATAACATATTGTGTTTAGCTTCTATTTTAAAATGTTACATTATGGCTATAATAACAGCACAAATTTCAATATTTTCTGTATTTGGTAGAGGAGCTGGTATGCAGTACCCCGGGGCTTAGGGATCCTGTTCCAGAAGAATACATGAGCCATAAAGAAAGATTCGAGAATGCTATCAGGAAGGCTGTCCTCCTGACTGAAACCTTGCGAAACAATGGAGTGGATGGATCTGATACTTTTAGGTATAGTTGTTCAAAAGGTTATACTCCGATCAAGATAGACATAAAAATAGTATCTAATCAAATATCTAAAAATCCGACAGAACTGAATTTTGGTATCAATCTTGGCTTCGATGGTCGCCTAGCGTATGCGCCTCTCACTGCGAGCTCATTAATTTCCTAGGAAATTCACAATAGCAGCACTGAGTTGGAATTTCGTCTGGTGGATGGCGATAGGCTCACCCCCTATCCCATACATAACAGGTGAAATAAGGGTGTTGTACACCTATGCCACACCCTTCTTGGTAATATAGGCGTGATGTTATGTCTTGGGTACACCGGTAGAGAAATAAGGTAGATCGTAGATCTAAAAAAATCATGTTCAAATGTTAAAATTTATATATCAATACATTGCCCAGACAAAAATTGTAGCTAAAAAAAATACAGAAAAATAGTGATATTTTTTTATGCAATGCATTTTGGTGGTATGTTTTACGGTGCGGCACATATTCGAGCGGAAGCGACTTCCTCGACGAAAAGTCCATCTCAACATTAATTAGGCAAAGCTGGTGATGAAATGGAAGGATGATTGAAATTGGTGGTTAAATAAAACTCTCTTCAAATGTTATATTCTGACTGACCTTTTGTTCTATTTTACAGGCCCACAAACAAATACCGGATAACCTTTGGCGTCATTAAAGACATCTCACCATTCGCGTTACACATGTGGATGATCGTGCCAGCCATCATGAGCCAGTCAGACGACGAGCAGAGGGATCAATGGCTGCCAAAAGCGATGACCATGGGCATTATTGGAACTTATGCGCAGGTAAGAGTGTTATAACTCCATTCTTAACATGAGCGTTATAATAATGACTACTGATCTTAATGAAGATGATCAGTTTTTATAATACCAAGAGGTGTTCCACCCATCTACCACCCTGACCAAAATAAATGTAGATTGGTAGTAGTATTTTCTCGATGCTTTCTTCACGAATAATGATTAATCATTAATGATTCTACAAACATTCAAACATTACACAAGAGCCACCACAAAACCAAAAAATAAGATTATTAAGAAACCTGCAACCTTCTGCACACCGGGCAGTCGCTTTAACCAACCAGCTACGGTCACCTCTTGCTAGGACCCTAAATTTCTCAACTGTATGTAATGTCATTTCGTGACGTTAAGTTCATCCATTTGTTCCTATCTTAAATAGGATGCAAACCAACATGGCGAAGTTGCTTCCAGCACAAATGATGTAAAGTGTAGGTACAGTGTATATTATTAATTTATTATGTTAACATAAACATAGATTTAAATGTAAACAAACTAGCGAGGTGGCTGCGCCCACCACTTAAGTCAGTCGTGAATACAAACAGTTTGCGTGAACACGTATCATCTATTATTTCTAGACTCGGAAGCCGTAAACACTTAAGTCAATTTTTTTTGCGTGCAAAAATTTTACAGGGGACGGTTTAATTTGATTGATATGAAAAAAATGTACTACGGTTATTGTTTTTATTATTTATTATTACACAATTATGAACTAGTTACATATCAGAGTATGGGTATTTAGGCCTTATTAATTATTTACTGAAATATCTGACTTAAGTTTCTTTGAACATTAAGAAATTGTGACTTAAGTGTTTATTAACGTACATGGCTTATTTATTTTATTTTATGATTTTAAAACAAACTATGATTAAATATGATTATTTTAGGTATATATTTATTTGCCATAATGTAGGCACATATTAAGATAATAAAAACTTAACTAAAGACTTAAATATTAATTAAAATTTTATAATATAATGTATGCAATAAAGTAAAAATATTACAGTCACTATCATCTGAATCTCGTATATCTGGATCAACATCCTTGGTATCGTCAGTGGTTACTAAATTTTGGTAAAAATTATAGAAACACTCTGGTATTAAAGGCAAAAGTGATATTATATCACGTTTTTTTTCAACACTTATTGGTACTGGCTTGTCAGTAGTCTGCATCAAATTGAATTCCTGATCTCGTCGCGTGTTCCGCTTGAAATTAATTATTATAAATGATTCTTCACTAGAAAGAGATGTTTTGTATTTTATGATGCCGTACTCAGAGTCATAATTCAGCCACTTCACATCATGCCACTTGAATACATTTCCGTCGTCGTCTTTTTTTCGGGCTACTAAAGGACCTTTCAATAAACTAGCGAAATCAAAGAAATCATTTTGTCGCATTTCTCTCACGGTAAATTTTTTGCTACTCGATCTTACTAACTGCATCCAATCGTGGGGGTGATAAATTTGTATTTCAGTTTTTTCTTTTTTTTTTCAATTATTGCATGGTCTAAGTCAACCTCCATATGTGTATGACCAGGTACCATAAACTTGTGATGTATTAACTTAATTGAAGGTTTTACAGTCAACAAGTACGTGAACATTGCAGCCACGTGAGTGTTCTTGTTTTGTCCTCCACAAGTGTCGGAGTACAAAATCACTTCTGAGATTTCTTTCGGTTGTTCTCGTAAATATGCAAACAAACAAGAGGCTATTTGATTAGCACCGCGACCCGAAATACCCTCGTGCCATATGTGGTGCGTTGACATTCCAGTTGCGTTGTCATGAATTGTAAGGTTGAAGGTCCAAAGTTGTCTTTTATAAAAGGCTACAGATGATTGTAAAGCTGGCGTTGGCAAGCATTGCTGTAGGTCAAAAGTCAGGCATTTGATTCTGTTATTTGTAATTGCGATATTTTTATCACACTGCTTCTCTTTGTACGCCATATCAGCGGCTAATAGATGAGAGTCGCGTTCTTTTTCAAGGGCTGATTTTGTGGTCTCGTCCGTAGCAACATTTAATTTCATTTTAAACAGGTCGCATGTGTCTACTTTTGGTTTTTTGAAACTTAAGTTTAATTTATGAAACTCTTTGCGGTATATTTTATCACTCACAGGATTTTCATATGATTCAGAATATAGAGAATACATTTTCGATATAGTCAAATGAGATGGTAAATATTTGCAGGTGCTTCTACGTCTAGTGTAATGACTTTCATATAGCGGAAACGAATTAATATGATTAATTACCTCTTGTATTTTTTGTTCGGAATGTTTGTTTGCAGGTGTATTCTTTCCACGTTTGTCTGTTGCTATAATTCCACTCGAGGTGCCCCGTTTCTTCAAACCGATTAATTTTACAAAATTATCACTTATTGATAGGGTTTTTAGAAAGCAGCCTTGACAAACGGATATTTTTTCACTATTGACGTTAAAATGATACGTATAAGTCCACTGTCTATTTTTTTGTAAACTAGGATCTTCGACCCGACAACGCTTCGTTTTTTTCTCTCGACTGGTAATCAAAGATGATATGAACGCTGCCCTTAAATCATAAGACCCAAGATTCCAAACCTCCTTGTGAATTATAGCACGTTGCTCATCACTTATTTTTTGACGACACTTATTTCGACAATCAGGTAGTTCCTTCATTTGACGTTTGCCTATAATTTTTCCAGAAGGTGTCATATAAGATTGGCCAAAATTTCTTTTTATTTTGTTATCTTTCTTCCTTCTTCTACAGGACACAGGATTGTTTTGTTGTTGTAATGACGTATCTTCAATACTTTCAGGTATTTCATTCTGTGATGCTATCTGTACATCCACTGAAGCATCATAAACAGTAGTGTCAAACTCATCTTCATGTTGTGTAAGCAAACTAGGACTCTCTGGAGAGTAGGTAGGATCAGCAACAGAGTCGTCACTAGAATAGTCAATAGCAGCTTCATTAGGAGTACTTTGTTTTTGAGTTCCAGATGTACTTGGTTGTGGATTTGTGAATAGGACTTCATCGCCTGTAAAAAAGTGAAATATATATTTTTTTGTTGTTATGGGTTGTAATTGCGTCAACATAAATTTATTTTGCATAATTATTGCATAAAAATGAAGGAAAAATATTCAAAACTTACCTCTATTCTCATCATTTAAGGCGAGATTTACTAACTTTCTGGCTCTTGAATCCATTATAAATACAGTTAATACACAACACCACTACGACCGTCACACCAAAACACTAATGAGGGAATACGTATTTAATTTTACTTCACCCACAACATTCGTCAACTTTTCAACAAGCACTTCAAAAAAGAGAGTTAAGTGAGGGTAGATACTTGAAAATATTATCGACACCAAAAACGGATCACTGTTACCAAATTACTTAAGTCAGTCGGTATATGAAATGTCATGCCTGCATGAAAAACTTAAGTCAACATAAGTGGTTTATGTCGCCGCGTTATTTGTTGATAAGACTTAAGTTTTGTGGTACAAGTGACTATTACGTCTGAACGGAGTGACAGAGACTTACGTGCTTATTCCAGCTAACGGATAATACAAAAACATGAGTGTTGTGAGTTTTTACAATTTTGAGCTAAAATTGACTTAAGTGCTTTTGGCCGCCGTGTCTAGATTTATATTCCAATTACCTTTTCTAAACAAAATACCAAAGTAAAACCTATATTGGTGACCCCTGTAAACTGTGCTATTTAATAATAGTTAGTTTTTGGTATTTTGGGCAATGGCTACTCCAGTATACTCAGGAGTCAACACATCAGTGATACAAGCACAGGCGCCGAACAATGAGCCACATATCGAGGATATGTCGGCGTTGGCTAGTATTACGGTTTCCTCGCGTGTTCCTGATTTTTGGGCGGACCAACCGCGACTCTGGTTCGTTCAATTTGAGGCAGTTGTAGCAAATCAGAGATTGAGTGAGGCTGCAAAACAAAACTTAGTCATTACGAAGCTGAACAAAAGTGCAATCCAACAAGTACGTGATTTACTTTTGGCCCCAGCGGAGACTAAAAAGTACGACATGCTGAAAGACAGACTACTACAAGTTTTTGAAGAATCAGAGACTCGCCAGTTCCAGAAACTACTTGGAGAAATGGAGCTGGGCAATCAAAAGCCATCACAACTCTTGAGGCGAATGAGGGATTTGGCACGTGCAAAAATGCCAGACTCGACCCTGCAAATTATGTGGAACAGTCACCTGCCGGCGGCAGTTCAGGCGGTACTGGCGGTCACAGAAGTCAAGGAGTTGGATAATCTGGCGGTGGTAGCTGACAAGGTGATGGAGGCGACCCGTCCAGCAGAAGTGGCGGCGGTGACGTCAAACCCCACCCCCAGGGACACCAGCGTGACGACGGATTTAGCAGCGGCAGTACAAAAACTTAGCCTCGAAGTTGCAGAGCTACGACGTGGTAGGCAATATCAACGTCGTAACGAAAATATACAATCAAGTTCACACTCTAGAAATGTAAGTAGAAGTCGAAAGGATCCTAATTGGCTGTGCTATTATCACTATAAATTTAGATCCAAATCTACTAAGTGTGTGGAGCCGTGTAATTGGAAAACGACGACAACAAATGAAAATGCGAAGCCGACGGAAAACTAGCGGCGATACAGCCTGTGGCGGAGGTTTGTATCAATACCTATAATCGCCTATGTGTGTTAGATAGTAATAGTAGGCTTAAGTTTTTGATAGACACGGGAGCAAATGTTTCGGTAATTCCGGTTGGTAAAATTAATTCTAACAAACTCGAAAGTGATAGTTACAAGCTGTATGCGGCTAATGGTAGCGAGATACAAACTTACGGTGTACGTAGTTTAGTTTTAAATCTTGGTTTAAGAAGAGCTTTCTGATGGACCTTCATTGTTGCGGCTGTTAAACAACCGATAATAGGGGCAGATTTTTTAACCCATTATAAGTTGTTAGTTGATTTAAGCGCGCGAAAGTTAATAGATCAAGTTACTCGTTTAAATGTTATCGCTTCAGTTGTGTGCCATGACGTATGTGAGTCATTAATTCAAACATTAATAAATGATAATGTATGGCATAAATTACTATCAAAATACCCAGACATTACCAGACCAATATCGTTCAAAGAAGTTCCTAAACATTCGGTGTGCCATTATATTGAAACCTCAGGACCACCGGTATACGCTAAGGCAAGGCCACTACCACCGGATAGATTCAAAAAAGTTAAGGCTGAATTTCAGAATATGTTAGAATTAGGAATTTGTCGACCCTCCAAAAGCCCTTGGGCGAGCCCGCTTCACGTGGTACCCAAGAAAAATGGAGATATTAGACCGTGTGGGGATTATAGGCGGCTTAATGCAATAACAAAGCCGGATCGTTATCCCATTCCACGTATAAATGATTTTAAATATTTAATTGCAGGTAATAAGACTGTATTCAGTAAGTTAGATTTAAATAGAGCATATCATTTTATACCTGTAGCCCTTGAAGATATCGAAAAAACTGCAATCATTACTCCTTTCGGATTATTCGAATTCCCACGTATGACTTTCGGTTTGCGGAACGCAGCGCAATCGTTCCAGAGATTTATGGATACGGTAGTTCTTAATGGTCTTGATTTCGTATATAATTATATTGACGATTTGTGCATAGCATCGGAATCCGAAGAAATTCATAAAAAGCATTTAAATGCGGTATTTCAAAGGTTTAACGAATTTGGTGTCACAATTAACATTTCCAAATGTGTGTTTGGAGTATCAAAATTAAACTTTTTAGGTTATGAGGTGTCAACAGACGGTATTCGTCCACTCGATGATAAGGTACAAGCAATTGTAAATTTTCCGAAACCTGAAAATATCGAACAATTGCGTCGTTTTCTCGGTATGGTCAATTTCTATCGTTCGCATATACCTAATGCAGTGGATAGTCAGGCAGAGTTAAATAGTTATCTGCATAATAGCAAAAAGCGGGACAAAACCGTGATAAAATGGACTGATAAGGCCATCGAGGCATTCGAGAAATGTAAGGTGAGCTTAAAAAGCGCCGTTACATTGTCGTATCCAATGTCTGATGCTAATTTATCTTTGATGTGTGATGCTTCAAATACTAGTGTAGGCGCGGTTTTACAGCAACAAATAGATACCAATTGGAAACCACTTGGATATTTTTCTAAAAAATTATCACCTACAGAAATGAAATACTCTACTTATGATCGTGAATTATTGGCTATATATATGGCAATAAGACATTTTAAACATTTAGTGGAAGGTCGGGCATTAACGATATTCACAGATCATAAACCTATCGTATACGCATTCAGTAAAGTAAATAGCGATAAAGAAAGTCCTAGACGTATTCGTCAACTTTCTTACATAAGCGAATTCAGTACTGACATTCGGTATATCAGCGGTGATCAAAACGTAGTAGCAGACGCTTTATCTCGGATAGAGACAGTAAGTTGTCCCACGATACTAGATTATGCGGCATTAGCAGAAACCCAATCTAGTGACGTATACTTACGAGAGGCATTGCAAGTAACAGATAGTAATTTACAGTTTAAGCAATTTTACTTACCAGGTTGTGATAAACAAGTATATTGTGAAATTTCATCGAATAAAATTAGGCCATATTTAACTGAAAATTTTAGATTAATCGCATTCCATTCAATTCATGACCTTAGCCACCCTGGAATTAAATGTACTAAACAGATGGTTAAACAAAAGTTCTTTTGGCCGAATATGGATAGAGATGTTACCAAATGGGCTAGAACTTGTCCTAATTGTCAAAAAGTAAAAATCAATAGACATACTGTTTCCGGTGTAGGTAGTTTTGAACGGGCAGAACGTTTTCAGCACCTACACATTGACATAGTCGGACCTTTAACGATATCACCTGATGGTTATAGATATTGCGTAACTCTTATAGATCGGACAACGGGTTGGCCAGAGGCGGTTCCTGTTAAAAATATTACAGCGGAGACCGTGGCTAGAGTAGTTTTTGAGTGCTGGATCTCACGTTTTGGATGCCCTTCAAAGCTAACAAGCGACCAGGGTAGACAATTTGAAAGTGATATGTTTAAAAACCTTATGAAATATTTAGGTATACATAAAATACGCACAAGTCCGTATAATCCAAAAAGCGACGGCGTCATTGAGCGTTGGCATAGAGCACTAAAAGTATCCCTTATGGCACGTTTACAAGATGGCAAGTCTTGGGTGGACGAGCTTCCGATAGCATTATTAGGACTGCGTGCAGCTATCAGAAGTGATAGCGGAGTAAGCGCAGCGGAATTGACCTACGGTAAAACGATTCGATTGCCGGGTGATTTTTATGATGAAAGTAAAATATGTATGTCGGACTCTGAATATTTACAGGTACTTAGAGATTCTATAAATAAATTGAAACCACGACCACCATGTCATAGTAATTCACGTTCGCTATTCATATCCAACGATCTTAATACGTGTAAAAGTGTGTTCGTTAGAATTGATTTAATGCGTAAGTGTCTTCAACCACCATATGACGGTCCATACAATGTCGTAAAAAGACAAGGAAAGACTTTCACTATCAAGGTAGGCGACAAAGATAAGTGTATTTCCATAGACAGGCTGAAACCTGCCTATGTAATTGATAGCGATTGTAAAAACTCTACCGACAATAATTTTAATTTGGATTGTAACTTAAACGATAAACAAAGCGCAGCGACAAAGGTTAGTCATAACAAAACAACGCGTTTTGGCCGAGTAATCAAAACACCATTGAGATTCGTAGAATAAGCAACATAAGTAGCGTTTGACACAAAGGAATTATTATAACACTTTTAGTTATAAACACTTTTATTGTTTTGTTTAAGTATACTTTTGTGTAAGCTATTCATAGGTTTCGAAATGTTTATATTTTAAATATACTTTTGTATAAGCTAATCATAGGTTAAGACATTTTTATTGTTTATTTATATAATAAAAACTTATGTGTATTTTTTTGTAAACAACGCTTTCGTTGAGTAGCAGTTTGTTTAGCTCTCACAAAGCGCTTGAGATTAAGGAGGCGGTAACCGCATTTATCTACAAGTAAAGTGTTTTAAGAAAATATGTTAGCTTAACCCTTTATTTACTTATTAAATATTTGTTACTTTTTTTGTTTTAAAAAAGGGGGGAATGGTGTAGGTACAGTGTATATTATTAATTTATTATGTTAACATAAACATAGATTTAAATGTAAACAAACTAGCGAGGTGGCTGCGCCCACCACTTAAGTCAGTCGTGAATACAAACAGTTTGCGTGAACACGTATCATCTATTATTTATATTCCAATTACCTTTTCTAAACAAAATACCAAAGTAAAACCTATATAAAGAATGAACGCCTACGATATATCACTACATTAGCTATGCTTAGCAAATTATACTATGAAACAGTTGACCCAGTTGACGACTGGTGAATAGAAGGTCGCACGTTCAAATCCCGCCGGTCCCAAATCTTTTTCAACTGCTTCTTAGTATAATTTGCTAAGCATAGCTAAATGCTATAAAAATAATCAATAAGAAGTTATCAAAAAACCGTTTGTTATTCTATTCAATGGTGGTTAGTGTTCTTTTGCAGACTGAACTCGGTCACGGCACATTTATCTGAGGCTTGGAAACGACGGCTACTTACGACCCTGATACAGAAGAGTTTGTACTGCACAGTCCTACTTTAACTTCCTACAAATGGTGGCCTGGAGGATGTACGTATATTTTTATAGGAGGTTTCTCAGGCTGATAGCTACACTCAGTCACGCATTACTTTTATTGACTAGATATTTGGTAATACCAGTCAACGGCATGCTGTGTCGGCTTCATATCCTTTGCCTAGCATAATTATATAAGGACAATATTTAAATTTATAAGAAGTTTATAACTTAATTTTTCAGTGGTGGTGCGGTTTTTTTTTTAAAACTATATTCGAACCGACGAGGAGCGTTAATAGAAATATTATCATTGTCGACGATCACATCTGATTCCTGGTCCTTTTTCTTTCAGTGGCCCACACAGTAAACCATTGTATAGTCGTAGCCCAGCTGTACTCAAAAGGGAAATGCTACGGAGTTCATCCATTCTTTGTCCAGATCCGAGACACAGAAACACACATGCCTCTACCAGGCATCAAAGTAGGAGATATCGGACCCAAGCTGGGATTCTCGACAGCTAACAACGGTTTCTTAGGCTTTGAACACTTTAGGATCCCTAGGAGAAACATGTTGATGAAGCATGCTCAGGTGTTGAAAGTAAGTTTAAACTTTATTTTTTCTAGATTAAGATAATCCTTGATATGTATGCGAGTTACTGACTATTTAACTAACCTAATGGTACACCTAATTGTACTTATGGTAAAGTTTTCAACAATATTTAGTAAAATAGGAAACTAAGCCAAGGCCGTCCATTCAAAAAATAAAAATATGTGTTTCAGGACGGCAGCTACATAAAATCCAAGAATGACAAGCTGACGTACGGTACGATGGTATTTGTCAGGGTCCTCACCGTGACGGACTTGGTATACCACCTGTCTATGGCAGCCACCATCGCAGTGCGGTACTCCGCAGTCAGACATCAGTCGCAGATAAAAGCTGGGTAATTCTTTAAATACTCTTTATTCTGTGCCTTGTAATGCTTAATTAACTTTCTTCTTATTCCTGAGGGCATGAAAAGACGATGAGACTGGGGACTAGCTTTTCATTTGGAATCAATACATTACAAATAAATTATATTTATGAGGGTTTAAAAAGATTTGGCGACTATTAGTGCTCTGTATTAGAATTGTAAAAAAAAACCTAACTCTTGAATAGCGCCTCCACGTTATTTTTAAACCATTTAGATAGATATAGAGCTAGATAGATAGAATTTAAAACCACCTCCTTTTCTTTTCAGGGAAGCTGAACAGCAAATCATGCAGTACGTGACACAGCAACATAAGCTGTTCATCGCCATCGCGACTAGCCATGTGTTTAGAGTGACTGGACTATGGTTATGGAAAGCGTACTCCAGCGTTATGGGAGGCAATATGGACCTGTTGCCAGAGGTAAGAGTCTTATGGTCAACTCTAAGAACAACGACCTACCATTAGTGCATTATAGACGTTAAAATGGGTGCCATAAAATTAATTTAATATTACTTGGATTTAGCAAATTCACAAGAAATCAAGCCATCAATCAAACGATAACACCAAAATTTTATGATTAAGACGAGCTTCTAGCAAGGATGGTATCAATGATTGTACTGTACTTACTACTTGTACAGCAGCCGTGGTCAGTCCTGATTTACTCTCTGGACTGACCGGGATTGCTGTACACGATGGATCCTCTTTATTATTACACCATTCTTTGACGATGGTGAAAAGTATGTAGTTTAGATAGTAATAATATATTTAAAAAGTCCTAACATAACGTTCTGTATAAAATGTATCTAAGGTTATTTTCATTCACCTCTATATCAAGCAAAGATAAAAGGATTTTACATTCATACATAAAATCACGCCTTTATCCCACGCGGGTAGGCAGAGACGATGGAACGAATTTTACAATAAGCCGTAAATTATTTTACTAATTTATTTTTAGCTCCACGCTCTAACCTGTTGTCTAAAAGCAGTATGCAGCAAAGACGCGACAGCCGCAGCACAGGAGTGTCGACTGGCTTGCGGCGGACACGGCTTCATGTCCAACACTAACCTGCCCATCATCAACGGAATCATTGGAGCTACAATAACTTATGAGGGAGAATTCACCGTGCTTATGCTGCAGACTGCCAGGTACACAGTCTGGAAATTACATCATTGTGTCCATAAAACAAAACTGAACATCCCGCTTAAATTATGTGTTCCTATAGTGTTGACTTTCTATTTAGATATGTCTATTTCATCGAACACTTGGCTTCGTCAGGAATTATAGTCGTGGTTGTAGGACGTATTTATCTTGCATATCCTATTATTCAATTCATCGTTTAAATACAAGGTATTCTCATTCTCCAGGTTTCTAGTGAAAGCGTGGAAGATGGCAAACGCAGGCAAGGTGATGACACCGACAGTGGCTCACCTGGTCAAGTTCGTGAACAACGACAGAGCGCACTGGGCGAATACGCCAGCTAGTATCATCGGCGGGTTCCAAGCTGTTGCAGCAGGGTTAGTATAGAATATGGCTAATTAGACAACCAATGACCCAACCTCAGATCATCCAAGACGATGCTCTTTTTATTCACGTTATTTTAGCCGGAGATATGCCGACTAGACTTGTTTTGTCCATTACGTTGTTTAATCCATTACGTAGATTCATTCATTAATAATTTCTAACTTTAATTAGGAGTTGGCAGCAACTAAATAAAACATTATTTATTGAAATAAGACTTTTATGATTTGCAGAAAAGTCAAAGCCGCCTACGAAAGTATTCAAAAGTATGCGAAATCTGGAATGGATTACGAAGACGCGTGGAATAATGCTTCTGTGCAACTTGTCCACGCCAGTGAAGTGAGGACTCATGATACTAATTATTTTAATTAATGAAATAAATAAAAGAAATTAATTAAATTTGTAACGACTTAACTTCAACCTTATTATGCTGGTTTAAAGGATAATATTGTGATTTATAAAATAATGTTTATTTTTTCAATAATTACAATAATTTTCAATTGCCAATATTTACATTATTATTTTATTACCAGGCCCACTGCAGAGCAATTCTGTGCCAAGTATCATGGCAAGAGATGGACAATCTGTCGAAGACCGTGTCTCCAAACCTCGGCAAGGTGTTGCTACAGTTGGCTGAGCTGTACCTGGTGTACTGCATCCTGGAGAAACGAGGCGACCTCCTGCTGGTATGTACAAATAATGTTTGTTAGAAATTATTAAAATTATCAGCCAAGTACTGGCTGGTGACGAGATCCTTGATATAATCTTTAGTAATGATGATCAACTGTGAATGTGAAACCTAACTTATTATGATTTGGACGGGACTGAGACATAAAACTTCATTTATATAAGAAGGTTGAACTCATACGGGCTGGTGGTATTTTCTCAGTCAATAATACATTTTATCTGCGTTACTGAGTCCTGCGATCTGAGTTCTTTGGTAGTAAGTAGTACCTGACCCTTCTTTATCCCGTTATCCACCTTTGTTGCAGTACTCAACTATAACACGAGAAGACCTCATCCAGCTGCAGACTCGCTATGAGGAGTTGCTGGCACTCATACGACCAAATGCTGTTGGATTGGTCGACGCCTTCGATATTAGAGATGAGATTCTGAACTCAACCCTGGGAGCGTACGACGGTCGCGTGTACGAGCGTCTGATGAAAGAAGCGTTGAAGAGTCCTCTCAACGCGGAGCCTGTCAACAGAAGCTTCCATCAGTACCTCAAACCTTTCATGCGAGGAAAACTGTGATATTGCAACTATTAGAGAAACTAAACTTAGTATAAATGTAGGCTACTTATGAAAAATAAATTATGCTTGTGGTCATAAGAAATTAAGTAAAGTAAAGTAAGTAAAGTAAAAATTATTTATGAGATCACCATCAAATAAAATTAAAATCAAAATAATAATTAAAAAAAAAAAAAAACATTTAGAAACTTACAAATAATAAAAAGAAAATAAAATAAAATATACAGAACAATAATAAGTTTATGTCTCAGACTTGATATGCTATGATGGTGCCTAAAAGGCCACAGCTCAACATATTGTTGCCAGAAAATTAGGCAACGTTGATTTTCAGCTGGAACCTCAGGTGACAAGTGATATATTAACGAAATTATTCTATTAGATAAGCTGTATCGAAAATTTTCGTTTAGCTGCTTGAAAAGCAGCAGCAGCTAATTTGTTAATTTATTGGTAATGCATAATTGCGTAATTATTTGATATTTTATTATTCTTCGACATAACGACGATTTCCGCCGTCATCGAAAAAAATTTTTGGTTGCTCCATTATTTTTCATAGCCTGTTTATTGGAATGATATTGTGTTTCGAAATTTAAATACTTTGCCTCACTAGTGAGTAAAAACTAGCTTTACTCACTGATATCGGGCATACAAACCTGCCTGGCTTTGGCTGGAGAGGTGGAAATATATTTATTACGTTACTACAAAGTTATGTCATCACTTTTGATGCCAGCTAGCATTTCACTCACGTTATATTTTTTGGCGTAATAAACACGATTTCAATGCTGTGATGGTTTATTTTTTGTCTTATTATAACCTAATTTATACGAAAATATTATAATGTATTTAAATATGAACTAAGTTTTGTTATTTTACCTGCGATTCAATACTGGGTGTGCTTTGTGTGTTAAATGTATGTCTGTGAACCCCCGCGACCTAGAGTTTTTAATAGAGCGCGTCGTTCAAACAAAAAAAAAAGAAAGAGAAATAGCGAAAAATGCATATACCTACTTTAAGATAAACCTTCGTTCAGTTTCTAAACCTATAAAGGTGATAGAAAGCCGGTGTCGTCAAATAATTAAGATAATTATAATTATCTTTTTTATACGCTGAGCGACTGATTGCGTAACTTGCACTACTGACTAGGACAGTAGAACCTGTTTGGTAAGTCAAAGTATTCGCTTAGTTACTGAGTTAGTCGTTTATTTTTGTGTTTTTTATCTAATTAGTAGCTAAACTGTATTATCTTGCAAACTTTGTAGAGGTTATTTAACTTAGTAAATGCCTTATTTTTATGTGTAGTGATAAAGATAACAAAGTGTAAACGAAAACAGATAAAATATCAGTAATAAATATTTATAGATAAAAGATTGCATATCAAAGTGAATGTGTTGTTGTTTATTCTATTCGGATATAATCTGGGATCGTCTGTGCATTTTGAGTACGAGAGTTAATTATATAAACATATTTTTTTTGTGTTTAAGTAAAATCTGCTGATCTAATGAAATACAACATTATATTCAAGTTTTGTATCATTAACGCTAAAGTCTCGCAGACATAGAGGAAGTCTTATTGAAACATACAAGATACTCTCCGGTTGTAACAATGTTCCTGGTATGCAGAATTTGTGCAGTCTAAATGAGAACCAACACCTCAGAGGAGATTCACTTAAACTGTGTACAGAACCACACAAAGGAAACACTGAGACACTTCTTGCCGAATCGTGTAGTAGCAGCGTGGAACAAACTACCAGAAATAGTGATAAATGCACCCAGCTTAAACAGTTTTAAAAACCAATTTGACAAATTCTCCAAATCGCAAAACATACACGCATCAGCTTAATAGCTGCTAGTGTGACATTTTTTAAATAATAATAAAATAACTTAGTTTCACTAAAATAAACCAATTGTTGAGAATTGATGTCTGAGTTGTGAATCTTTTTATATATTTTCTTATATTTTACTTCGTAATTGTTACTATCTTATCAATTCACGTTATCTAACTACTAAGCACGGAGGAAATCTCATTATGTTGACGATGGTCACCATAGGGCCGACCGCGGTTTTAACATTGCCACAAAAAAAATCGATCGGTCCGAACCATGACACAGTATAAATATTGAGCTCCTCAATAATTTTTTAAATTACCTACTTCGCACTTTGTACTTTGCTAATAATCATTTATCAATACCCGATTATATCGGCGTTTTTCAATTCATCATAACCTTGAACTGTATCTATATTGTTTTATGTGATAAGTTTACGGTACGTAATAAAAACTGTTGTACATATTATATGATAAGCAAAACAAAAGTTATAGCTTATATATTATATCAATTTAGTTCGTGTCAGTGCACTTTGATACAAATTATAATGTCCAAATCGCAAGATTCAAGAGGGGCTAAACTCGTCACTTTTCCTAGAGTAACTCTTTGCTAGTGTGGAAAAATCAGTGGTATTGTACACACGTACACAAAATTGACAACATTAACCAAATAAATGTTAGTTTTTTTCGTCTACTTATTGCTGAGTTGAATATTTATTTAGTGAGTGTTTAACCTGTGAAGTGTATTAACATATTGGAGTATTTTAAGTAAGTTTTAAAGCATTTTTAACATTATTTTGTGTTTATTTACTTCTCTCGTCTGCTTTGTCACTGGCCTGTCAGATAATACTGCGCCTGCGCTGCGTCACGAGATTTATCTTAGTACCAGGTTTTGTCACGAGATGTCAGTTATACCAGTTTTAAATATAGAGTCGTAATGTGCAAATTTTACATGGCGGGAAGATTGAATATTTATTTTTTGTTACATCTGTAGAATACAAGTAGTTGTAGATTTACATATTTTATCGATTTGTAGTAGAATAGGTATGTTAATCGTATTGATTATGTTAAAATATTGAATTGTTATTTGGGATTTTGGAAAGGAAAGGAAATTCTCAATAGCACGGAGTTGGATTTGTGGCCAGTGGATATAACATAACATAACTGGTGAAGTGTGGGTGTAATAGGCACACCCCTGCCACACCCTTTTGGGTAATATAGGCTTGATGTTATGTTATACATTATACGTAATTTATGTTAATTATACATAAAACCTATCTAACTGAACTTTATTAATAGTCAATTGAATTATATGAGTATTTAAGAGTTATTAGAGTTAATTAGCGAGTAAAGAAAGTAGCGATAGCCGAGTGGGGGACCATAGGACTGCTAAGTCAAAGGTCTCGAGTTCGAACCCACGGCACACACCTCTGTCAATAAATCGTTAAGATTCGTCTTTTCGAAGATATGTGTGTATTTGTTATATAAATTATCGCTCGCTAACGGTGATAGACACATCGTAAGGAAAGCTGCATGCCTGAGAGTGCCTAAAAAGTGCTCGACGATGTGTGAAGTCTATCAATCCGCACTTGGCCAGCGTAGTGGACTATAGCCTAACGTTCCTCATCATGAGAAGAGGCCCAAGCCCAGCAGTGGGACATGTTTAAAATACAGGCTGCTATAATTATAAGAGTAACAAATAATGGTTCTTCTTCTAGCTTTTAATATTACAGCAGTATAAAATGACAACAAGGAAAATAATTAATTTGCTTATTCATTCACCTCATTTTGTAAACAGTACCTACTCTACCAACATATTTAAGGTATTTTTTTGGGTATCATAATAATATCATATATACACTGAGGTATAAATATACATAAATAGAAATTGAGATATCCATTCTGAAGAGTGGTATATGGCAGTGAAAACCATATACATATAACAAAAAAAAATTATAAAAACTTAGCAAACGAAAATATGTATTAAAAAAACGCTGGAAACTCTTGCATTTTCACGTACTATATTTTAATAACGTACTTTAATGGGTAGGTATGTATGATGTGTGTAACCTCTACATGCTATACTTAACTCATTAATGAATACGTATCACATATAGCATATAATATTATATATATCAACAGTACTAACAATGCGTTTATTGAATTGTAATTAATTTAAATTAATTTGATTGTCACTTTTAACACCCACTGAATTTTATTATTTTATTTGGCATTTATATAAATGAAAGAGAACTTGAGTGCACGGTTGGCGAAGCGGTTAAAGCGGTCGCCTCGCCGCTTTCAAATACGCTGGTGTTGTGGGTTCGATCCCCACATGGGACAAATCTTTGTGTGATTCGCAATGATTTGTTCTGGCTCTGGGTGTGCTTTGTGTGTGTGAAATGTATGTTTGTGTACACCCCCGCGACACAGGAGTTATTCCTAGTGCGGGCGTCGTTTTTTTTAAAAACAAAGAAATAAAGAAAGAATTGACAATGTTTATGAGCACATCAAAGAGTTGTTGGTCCTAGAGATTATAATGCCGGGATTAAATCTGTTGAGTAAATTCATTAAGGCCCTAAAACAATCATTACCTACTCAAAAGTTACTTTGTCTTGAGCTTTTGCGTGGCGTGATTCTGTAAGAGAAATTTCGGTTTCGTAAATTTTGAGCATCCTTATTTTTATACCAATACAGTCGATATTTGATTGACAGAAATTTCGTTTCTATTTGTGAAACCTCTAAACCGAAACCGATCTTCTATTCCAGAATGAAAGAAAGATAGGTTGCTTTTTATCGGCAAATTTAACCGCACGGTCAGAGCCACGAGCGATTTTTAGTCTACATTCTATAAAAAATATAGTATGTAAAATTAAATTTGCAAATCCACCATCTGCTAGGACTCACACAATTAAATATCGTCGACAAGTCCATTAGATCACAAATATCACAATGATTAAACACCTCAAGCAGACTTTGTACCTACTATCTTTATTATACGATAATTCTTTTATTGTAGGTAAGGTGACTTAAAATTGAATGTCAAACAGCTGACAGAGCTCAGTACAATCACTATCGTCGAAATGGCGGCAACTAAAGTGTGTGAGGATTTGGTCCGAGAGAGAAAAAAGTGCACGTTTGATGTGGAGGAGCTGACACATGTTATTGATGGCGGAGCTCATGAAACTGAGGATAGGAGAAGAGTTGGTGAGTTATTATGATGAGTTATTTTGTTGGCATAAGGACTTGGGACCTACTGATGATAAGCGATAATTGACAAAAGATACGTTCCAATACTCAAAGAGTAGGTAGTCGTCGACGCGACAACGACGGTAGCCGTTGGCAACATGCTGCTCGTCTGTATGTATGAGCTTAACTGCCTCAGGTAGACTTCAAGTTTGGCTAAACCACTAAGTCTTTACTACCCTTAAGCCCAATTTTGCAGAGTTGTATGTCTTTATCTATAAATTGGATTATAAAGTGCGTGTTAAGGCTGTATTCTCGATCTCCCGTGCTTAAAATCATTCGTCAATTTCTATCAGGAAGAAAGCATTGCTGCTGATGATGAATACAAATAACTGTAAATCGAATACATAATTATTATTATTTATGTATCAGTTATTTATGCAGTTTCTATTTACACTATATTAATAAGCATACATTTTTATGTATCAATCTAATTTTTATGTGAGTCTAATGGCAAAACACTAATTTAATTTTAGAGGAGCTGGTGTGCAGTACCCCAGGTCTTAAGGATCCCGTTCCAGAAGAGTACATGAGTCACAAAGAGCGATACGAGAATGCTATAAGAAAGGCTGTCCTCCTGACTGAAGCCTTCCGGAATAATGGAGTTGATGGATCAGATGCTTTTAGGTATGTAAAACCTGGTTAGGTTGTTTAGAGTATGTCTTGATCTTTACGGTTTTCTGAGGGTACTAGAAGAGACAGTAATAAGCTTAGCTTAGCAGCTGTAATTTCGAAAACCTACGGGGTTATACGATTCTCTTGGTTAGACTATTGTTGTCAGATTTTTCTGTAAGAACAGAATACAGAAAAATCTGACAACAATAGTCTAACCAAGAGTATCGTATAACCCCGTAGGTTTTGCGTACCTTTGCTTTGCTATAAGTAAACCCCAATGTTAAGATCACAAAATAAACAAACTTCAGTTCTTTCTATGATTATCTGGTTATTTGTAAGTACATTTGGATTCTCTTTTAACAATAAGTAATCTTTTTTCAGACCTACAAACAAATACCGGATAACTTTCGGCATAATTAAGGACATCTCACCATTCATGCTGCACATGGGAATGTTTGTGCCTACCATCATGAATCAGTCAGATCCTGAGCAAAAGGAACAATGGCTGCCCAAAGCGATGACCATGGCCATTATTGGAACTTATGCACAGGTATAGTTGACGCCAAATTTCGAGAAAATAAAGTTTCAAACATTAATGAGTGACTGAGACAGCGAATTTTCCGACCTTCCAACTTTAGTGACTGGTACGTGTGTGAATGATGTACACATACATCATTCGCAGAAATATTATTGGTCACTGATGTAGGTACCCTATACAGGTTCACAATGTTCTCTATCTGGTTTCTTAATGATTAACGAATAAATTTACAAACACTCAAACATTTCTGCCTCGAAACATCTTACATGCAAGGAGCTTTTTTTAAAACTTTACTTATTGGTGTTCTTTCGCAGACTGAGCTCGGTCACGGCACATTTATCCGAGGCTTGGAAACAACAGCTACTTACGACCTTGACACAGAAGAGTTTGTTCTGCACAGTCCCACTTTAACTTCCTACAAATGGTGGCCTGGAGGATGTACGTATACTTCAATTTACTGTTCTTCACTTATATAGCACAGTGTAAAGCTTCGATTTCCTAGGAAAGCGGTGTGGAATAATGCGGCCGTAATATTATTACCGTGACACGATTAATATTTAATACGTTAGGTCGATCACCGCTCTCTAGGAAACCTCTACATTTGTTTTACATAGGCAACGTTCTAGTGACGTCATTGTACCGTTATATTTACGACCGCATTATTCCACACCGCTATGCTAGGAAACCGAAGCTTTAGAGACATTTGACAGTTCATTAATGCAAAGAAAAATATACCTTACGCTAAAGGAATAAAACTCAATAAAACAACATCAGTTTTACTTGTAATATTTTAAAGCAAATTTTAGCTTTGCTATGCCTTTTTGTATTTTTATATAATATTAAGGCTGGCACAAAAGAGTTGAGAAATTTCGAGTCCGGCAGCATACGAATCCATAGCTGAATTGGCAAAGCACTTGGGGCGTATACCCAGGGGGTGCAGGTTCGGGTCCTGCTGGATTCCTGGTTTTTCAACTTTAATATTATATAAAAATACAAAAAGGCATAGCAAAGCTAAAATTTGCTTTAAAATATTACAAGTATTTGATAAAAATGCGTCATCTCTTGACAGTAATAGTGTTGATCCTTATTCAAACTTACTGTATGTGAATATTGACTTATCACATCACATAGATGGCGCTAAAACCAAATAAGGTTCGTCTAGCTAAGGCTGGCACAAAAGAGTTGAGAAATTTCGAGTCCGGCAGCATACGAATCCATGGCTGAATTGGCAAAGCACTTGGGGCGTATACCCGGGGGGTGCAGGTTCGAGTCCTGCTGTTCGAGTTCTTGGTTTTTCAATTTTAATATTATATAAAAACATCCGTTTTTTTAATACAATTATTTATTTAGAAAATTAGACTCAACTCCTGATGTACATAAGTAGCACTTTGCTTTGCATAAATGAACTGTCAAATGTTACGTATTAAAATGACTCCACTTTAGTTGTGTTTATAACATCTCTTACGACTTTGGCGGTGGCGGCGTGGGTGAGTGCACGTTGACAGCGCGTGTTCGCCTGCGCCGCCATTGTCAGAGTCCGAGTATATCACCCGCCATTTTGGACGCTTACAATAATTTTAATTATATTTCACACTTGACACTGGCAGAAATGGTCACCGCAAGGAGACCCAGTTGCCATTAAATAAAAGAAGAAGAAGAACATCTCTTACCTCTATTTATTCGAACCGCTTTGCATTTGCTGTTCGATTATATATTTAGAGAAATAAGTGAACCAGAGCCGTCAATGTCAAGCGTCACTGCCAAATGTGAATGACCACCGATCATACACTTATAATGAGCTCAGAAATAAGTACACGTTGACACTTTTAAATCACTTTATTTTACAGTTATAATGGCACTTTTTACACTATTATATTAAAAGTACATGAAATGTCCGCTCAGGTCAGCGTCTTACAATCAACTGCCCTGTACAGCGCACGTGCTACTTCCCACCACAACTACTTGACAGTTAAAACGGAAAAAACAAGTAACGGAAGTCAAACAATAATTATGCCGGAAACAGTGCGTGCGCTAGTACAATTATTTTAGAAAAACATGTTCAAATATCTTATATTTTATACATATATTTACTTTATGTATTTATTGACTAACTAATTACAATTATTCAGTATTTTATTATAATTCTATTAAACCGGAAGCACCGACTGGAAAATATAAAATCACTGTGAATATTTAATAATAGAATGGTGATAGTTAAATGTATTCTAACAGTCGGCCTTTCCTGATATATATTCCCGTCCCGGGAAATTAAATAATTTTAACTGCTTTACTTTGTAACATTGATAACATTCTAATATAACATAACAAAATAATTACGATATGGAAGTCGACAAAAATATTAAGGCTTCATACATATCCTTAATATAACATATTATTATAGTAAACTAACTGAAACTTCAACTAATAAAGATACTAAGGCCTCATACATATCCTTAATATCTGTCCTAACTGAGACCTCATACAGATTCCCAGTTAAGCCTCTTTGTACCAAATCAAGAACTTGATATTAACACTAAGATACTAAGGCCTCATTCATATCCTTAATATCTGTCTTAACCGAGACCTCATTCATATTCCCGGATAAGCCTCTATCTACCTAATGGATCAACTTTGGATTAACTTTAATACTAAGATACTAAGGCCTCACTCATATCCTTAATATCTGTCTTAACCGAGACCTTATTCATATTCCCGGATAAGCCTCTATCTACCTAATGGATCAACTTTGGATTAACTTTAATACTAAGATACTAAGGCCTCATTCATATCCTTAATATCTGTCTTAACCGAGACCTCATTCATATTCCCGGATAAGCCTCTATCTACCTAATGGATCAACTTTGGATTAACTTTAATACTAAGATACTAAGGCCTCATTCATATCCTTAATATCTGTCTTAACCGAGACCTCATTCATATTCCCGGATAAGCCTCTATCTACCTAATGGATCAACTTTGGATTAACTTTAATACTAAGATACTAAGGCCTCATATATCCTTAATATCTGTCCCAACTGAGACCTCATACATGACTATATAACTAATTAACATAACTATATTCTCAGCCAGGCCTCTAATTTTTCATCCGATATTCAATTAAAGTTACCATTATTATTAAAATAATATATTATCCTGACTTTACATTTATTTCATTTTCTATTATGTATGTATTTTATGTATCTCTACTACTAATAATCTAGTATCCTATAAATAGTGATTAACATGATATAATTCGATCATACGCCGGCGTCAGTGTCATCGTTATCGGCAGAGGGATCAGACTCTATAATCTCTATTAAACACCATCCATGGATGAACTTTATGCACCGAAAAAATGTCACTAAACTGTCTATTACCTTTCCTAGAAACTGGAGTATCCTCAATTACATAACGATCATGATCAAGAATCTGCACTATACGATATGGACCCCTAAGTTTTGGGACTAATTTCCTACTATAACCCGTTGACGGAATATCTCTTTCTACCCTAACTAGATCTCCCTACCTTATATGTTACTTCTTTCCTGACTCTATTGAAACGTTCTTTCTGTTTTTATTGATTATCTTTTATATGATCGGTCATTTCCTGTCTAATTTCTTGTATTGGGGAAACAATATTTTCATCTGTAACGCTAAGTTGTAATAAAGAACTTGAGGTACCAACTAAATCTAGACCAAAATTCCTGCAACACCGACTTTAGAAGCGTCCGTATGTAACTGCGTTTCATACTCGGGATTATAAAAGAGAGGATAGGACGTTTGACAAGTTCTTCCTTCAAGGTTAAGAATGCCAAGTCTTTTGCGTCGCCCCAGACCCACTTAGCATTCCTTTTAAGGAGTTTTACAATGGTTTGGCTATAATAGAAAAACCCCTTTATAAACCTTCGGAAAAAGCTAGCCAACCCCAAGAACCGTCTAACCCTGTGTTGATCAACCGGTTTAGGGAATTTGTCTACGAGCTCTATCTTTTTTTGGTTTTATTCCTATAGCACTAACTTCAAAGGCTAAATAATCGATTGATTCCTTTAGAAAATTGCATTTTGATAAATTAAGAGTGATACCAGAAGAGCGCAATTAACCTAGAATACTGTTTAGTTTTTGTAATCTCTAAAATCTTAATCTATCATCTATGCAAATGCTTCTTTAAATGTCGCGTTCCCCAAAATACCATTAATAGTTCTCCGAAATGTCGATGGAGCATTAACAAGTCCAAAAGGCATGAGGTTGAAGTCATATGGCTATTTTTTTTTTTTTTTTTTTTTTTTGTTCAGTGCTCTAAAATCCATTCATAGACGATAGTCGCCCGACTTTTCCGTACAAGCACTACTGGAGAAGCATAATCGGATGATGATTGTCTTATTATGTTGGAATCTTCCAAATCTTGTATAATGCCTCGTACTACCTGACGCATTACTACTACTACATTCTGAAATGGGATAATCGATATAGCCGATAAACGACAGGAGTCATTAAGGGTAATGTTCATTTTACTACTAGTTATGCAGCCTAACTCTTTAGGCGTAAACGCAAAACAATCCCGAAAACCATTAAAATATTTGTGTTAATTCAATTAAGTATTGTGAACTTATATAATCGTCTACTTGTATCATATCTGTTTCTATTTGATGAATTATGTAATTTTCAGGACAATGTTTAACTCTATTTTCATTTAAGGCATCTACTTTATTTAAAGAGAGCGCATGAACTAGCAAATAATCTTTAGCTAATTTAAAATCAGATTTATAACCCTTTATGATAATATTGCCTCAGCCATTAGTTACATGAATTACGCTTTGAGAAATTTCGTACCGTTTTTGTAAACTTTGACAGAAACTTGGTTCCACAAATAAATCACCAGTATATCCCGGTTTAGAATAGACTTCCAATTCGGTATAGGTACCCATTTATCGTAATAGGATTACTGATTACACTGGTACTGGTACAGGTTTACACTGTTCGTCAAGTTGGTGGATATTGTCAAATAATCATTTGTCTTGTAAACTACAACATGATCTTGCTCTGTAAATGATTGTCCTAATAGTAAAGGTACCTTCAATAAATGATCAGAAGCAACAAGAGCTTCCACGAAACCTCTAGCTTTATCGATCTCTATTTCAACCTCACATCTACCAAGACAGCTAACTACACTGTCCCCAAAGCCCCTTAATATGAGCAAATTCGATTCTGATCAAGAGTCTACTAAACGTCTTGCAGAAGTATCTTGACACATGGTAAACTGGCTTCTAAAATCTATGAAGCAATTAAGATTTATACCATTAACAGTAGCAACTTTAAAAATAATTGGATTAGATGTCTTGGCCTTCCAAAATTTGTAGAACAGTTTTATTAGTGTTCTCGCCGTTTTTAGAGTCTGTTTTGACTGAACAACTATCAGCTGTATGCCCTATTTTATGACAACTGTCGCAGCGCCTGATCGGTTGCTTACATTATAATAAGGGTGTCTATTTTCCCCACAATTAAAACATTTAGTAAACCTGTAGCTTTTACTATTATTACTTCTACCTTCAAACTTAGTTTGATTCGGCTTAGATCATTTAGACTGCTTATTTTCATTAAAGCTTTGCTGTGCAGGCAGATTTGGTTTCTCATTTCTCTTAACTGCTCTTACATTTCTTAAATAAACCAATAATTTATCAAGTTCCGTGAACTGTGCCGCTTCAGCACTGGTCCTTACTGACCTTTCTTCAATACCGAATAAAATGCAATCAATTGCGCTTTTGCCAGTATATATATATTACAACTGTTCAATAGTACAATTTTACAATAAAAATACTCTTCTAAGGAGTCACCAAATTTAGCCTTGCAAGCAAGCATATCTGTCAATAACTGACCATAGTTCTCGTCACTATAGGAAATGCAGTTTTTAATTTATTTTGCCATTCAGTCCATGAAAATAGTAAACTAGGCAAACCCTGGTTAGTACCATTTTTGTGCAAGGCCTACCAGTTTTGGCAGGGCATAATGAATAATTTATCTCTCTGACCAATTATAAATTTTGGCACACCCATCGACTTGTATAAGCCCCGTTTCAACTGATTGATTTCTTTTGGCAGGATCAAATTCTGAAATAACGTTCATAACTGGAAAGCGTTCATTAGTTCCGTCTGTTTTTCATGGACTGAAGAAGCTCTTTAAGGGTTTAAACTAACACATTATTAGCACTAGAGTCTGCATTAAATATAACCCCAGTATGGGTACTCACATCTGGTGTATAATAGCTTCGTGATCCGACGCTGCCTCGCGTCTTCTCGCAAGCAGGCGATATCTCGGGGTAGCACGTCTCAGCACGGCCACGCGACGCAGCACGGCCACGCAACTCTACACGGTCACGTGACTCAGTACGACCACGCGACACAGCACGGCCACGCGACTTAGCAAGGCCACGCGGCTCAGCACGGCCACACGCCTCAGCACGGCCACGCGACACAGCACGGCTACGCGACACAGCACGGCCACGCGACGCAGCACGGCCACACAACTCTGCACGGTCACGCAACTCAGCACGGCCATACGCCACAGCTCGGTTTCGCGACACAGCAGTCACGCGACGCAGCACGGCCACGCAACTCTGCACGGTGACTCAGGGCGGCTACGTGACCCTACACAGCCATGCGACTCAGCACGGCCATGCGACGCCCCGCTCCGTGATACGCCGCATACCTACCGCATGCGCGCAGGAGATTCTGACTCGCTGAGCTCAGAGTCATTAGACCCACGGTGACTATGTTGTCACTTTCGGCACATTGTTTCTTTTATGGGCGATGAATCCTTTCACCGAGGGCGATTATTATCGCGAACTCGATTATATCCCGCTTCTGAACTATAATGAGCTCAGAAATAAGTACACGTTGACACTTTTAAATCACTTTATTTTACAGTTATAATGGCACTTTTTACACTATTATATTAAAAGTACATGAAATGTCCGCTCAGGTCAGCGTCTTACAATCAACTGCCCTGTACAGCGCACGTGCTACTTCCCACCACAACTACTTGACAGTTAAAACGGAAAAAACAAGTAACGGAAGTCAAACAATAATTATGCCGGAAACAGTGCGTGCGCTAGTACAATTATTTTAGAAAAACATGTTCAAATATCTTATATTTTATACATATATTTACTTTATGTATTTATTGACTAACTAATTACAATTATTCAGTATTTTATTATAATTCTATTAAACCGGAAGCACCGACTGGAAAATATAAAATCACTGTGAATATTTAATAATAGAATGGTGATAGTTAAATGTATTCTAACACACTTCATATAAAACTAGTTGTCAAAGCCTACGATTTGACACTAGCGCGGCACAGTCTACCCCCCACTCCCCCGCGCGTTTTAACTTTTTGATATATTTGTGTCCATATTAGTTTTTTCTGAGTATTTAAGTCTAAATAAATGTTTCAATTTTATTATGAATAGTTAAATGATTTTACATTTTTATAGGTATAATATAATTGTTGTATTATTGAATATAAGAATGATGTAAGTATTTTAATTTTGGATGGTGTTCTAGTAAACTAATTTTTAGTTCTAGTAAACACAGACAATATGTGAGTCATTAACCGACTACATATTGAAATGGATATTCATTGTTAAGAATCCTAAGCAATCAATATCCATATTATTATATTTTGTAAGGTCATAGACATACTAATATTTAAATATGAAGTTTTTTACTGTATTGTTTTCCAATGGTAGAAAAGTTAGATATTTTAATTTAATTAAAATGTATTTTCGTTATTTTTTAGTGGCCCACACAGTAAACCATTGCATAGTAGTAGCCCAGCTGTACTCAAAAGGGAAATGCTACGGAGTCCACCCATTCTTTGTCCAGATCCGAGACACAGAGACGCACATGCCTCTACC
Organism: Hypena proboscidalis; assembly: GCA_905147285.1. Lineage (NCBI taxonomy): Eukaryota > Metazoa > Arthropoda > Insecta > Lepidoptera > Erebidae > Hypena > Hypena proboscidalis. The sequence goes on from LR990127.1 coordinate 3,460,581, forward strand.
TGGCGTGAAAGTGGGAGAGATCGGACCCAAGCTGGGATTCTCGACGGCAAACAATGGCTTCTTGGGCTTTGAACACTATAGGATACCTAGGAGAAACATGTTGATGAAAAATGCTCAAGTTTTGAAGGTATGCTTGAATTCCAATTGTTTTATGTAGGCTCTAAATGTGATAAAATTGAATAAGCGACAACAATTAATACGATGTTAATTAAACTAGTCTCAACAAGCTTTAGATAAAAGCTATTTCAGTAAACTTAATTACGATAAATTAATTTTTAGGATGGCAGTTATATCAAGTCGAAGAACGACAAGCTAACGTACGGTACGATGGTGTTCGTCAGGGTGCTCATCGTGACAGACTTGGCTTACTTCCTGTCAATGGCGGCTACCATCGCAGTGCGGTACTCCGCTATCAGACATCAGTCGCAGCTGAAAGCTGGGTAATTCAATACTTCGTTTTTCATACACTATGGTTCAATTAAAGCATGCCTAATTTAATAAGTGATAAGTGGCAATGTATTCCAGGATTAGCGTGTTCCTTTGAATACTTATCTTATTAACTCACTAGATACGTGCTCGGTTTTACACGCGTATAATTCTGCTGGGTCCCCACTAGTTAGAAAATATGAACAAAGCCATCTATTGATTTTTTACGTAAACTCACTTCTAACTTAAACGCCTAATTCCACCGCCTTGGGAATTTAATTTAAGAAATCCCTGGTACCTACACAAATTTTATTATTTTTTATTTATGATTGTTTAACTATACAAAATCTGTACTTCCATCTTAAAAAATGACGGACTTCCATGCAACCATTTATCCCTTTTGGGTGTAATATTCAAGAATCCCTTTTAGTCATGCAAAATTTTAAGCTTCTAGCCTTAGTGGTTTAGACTCTGCGTTGATGAATCAGTCAGTCGGGCGAACAAATATATAAGCTGTTTTGTTTAATTATATTGCAAAAACAATGCACCTCTATAAGTACAATACAAATTATTTTTATATTTCTGAAGGGCCCTAGATTTATGGTGACTATAGTTTGTTTTAATATTATGAAATGGCAATAAATCCTACGAAACTGTACCTAAAAGATACATTTTGGACAGACAGTAAAAGAAACATAAACTATCTTACCCTTACATTTCAGTGAACCTGAACAACAAATCATGCAGTACGTGACCCAGCAGCATAAGCTGTTCATCGCAGTCGCGACGAGCCACGCGTTTAGAGTGACAGGGCTCTGGCTGTGGCAAGCGTACTCCAATGTCATGGGAGGGAAGATGGACCAGCTGCCAGAGGTAAGGGTTAACAATAGTACTAGTAATGACGGTGAGGTGCATTTTTCAACAGTAAGTTGGAAAACGCGGGTGTAATATTATGACCGTAACACGATTAGTCCGTAATACGTTATGTCGCGGGGTACCTGCGGGAAGTGTATTGGGACCGCTAGATATTATTTTAATTTACATTAACGACCTCAATAAAAATCTAAAGCATAGTTGCATCTTATTCGCTAATGACAGAACATTAACCATATAACGCAAAAATAAAAACGAATTAGAAAATGGTGCATATATTGAACTAGAGCATTAACTTCGCTTAAACACAACCAGTTGCAGTCTAATAAATAAAGTCAAAATTTTTAACTTTTAAACACATCTGTCAAGAATATCAGTTTTAAAACTACAATATAAAAACAGACTACTAGTATCAGCAGATTCTGCCACTTTTTAGATGTAATAATTGATAGAAGATTGATAGAATTATAATGACTTACCTACTTGTATTCTATTCTTTTCTTACAGCTCCACGCTCTTGCCTGTTGTCTAAAAGCAGTATGCAGCAAAGACGCGACGGCCAGAGTAGAGGAATGCCGGCTGGCTTGCGGCGGTCACGGCTTCATGTCCAACACCAACCTGCCCATCATCAACGGAATCGTAACAGCTACCATCACTTATGAGGGAGAATTCACTGTGCTTATGCTGCAGACTGCTAGGTTTGTATTATCTTTGCACTTTTGAAGATAAATTAACGCGAATCATGCATATTATATACCTTTTGGCTATACGTTTCGGCAAAACGGATACCGGCCGTGGTTTCTAGAATACTGATTCACGTTAACGATTTTTACCTTAATTAAACATATTAAAATAAAACTCTTTTTCCAGGTTTTTAGTGAAAGCGTGGAAGATAGCAAGCGCAGGCAAGGTCATGACGCCGACAGTAGCGCACCTGGTAAAGTTCGTCAACAGCGAGAAAGCGCAGTGGGCAAACACACCAGCTGGTATCATTGGAGGATTCCAAGCTGTTGCGGCAGGGTTAGTACAGAACATTGGTTATTTAGGTCATCCAAGAATAACCTGTGCTTAAAGTGCTTATAGGCTTCACAACTTTGGCGAATAAATCAAGGGGATACTCACGATAAGCATTATAGCTTATCAAGATCCAGAAATTGAGTTAAAAAATCGTTTTTGAAAACAAATTTGTATTGCCGTTGTGTTCAGTAACATATCTATTATATTTCTTGTCGAATTGATAGCAACTTCTGAAAAGTTTGCATAATTATATTATATTATATTAATGAGATATAATTTTGTGATTTGTAGAAAGACCAAAGCCGCTTACGATTGTCTACAAAAGTATGAGAAATCTGGCATGGATTACGAAGACGCGTGGAATAATGCTTCTGTGCAACTAGTCAACGCCAGTGAAGTAAGTAGAATTTCAGATTATTTATTAATACCTAGTACGTTTGTCAATCAGTAACCGAATTTTCTTGATCAGGCTCACTGCAGAGCGATTCTGTGCGAAGTATCATGGCAAGAGATGGAAAATCTGTCGAAAACCGTGTCTTCGATACTGGGTAAAGTGCTGCTGCAACTGGCTGAGCTGTATCTGGTGTACTGGACCCTCGAGAAACGTGGGGATCTCCTACTGGTATGTTAATGTTTCATATTTTGGGTAACTTATTTAATAGGCAAGTACCTAGTTTGTGTGAAATCTAGTAAAAGCAATTGAAATTTAAGAATTATTTGAGGACGAATGCTGTTAACTGCGGTTTTCCAATCATTTGCCTCATTACATAATTATTTTTTGTGGCAGTATTCAACTATTACACGAGAAGATCTCGCCCAGCTGCAGACTCGCTATGAAGAGTTGCTGGCACTCATACGACCAAATGCTGTTGGATTGGTCGACGCCTTCGATATTAAAGATGAGATTCTGAACTCAACCCTGGGCGCGTACGACGGTCGCGTGTACGAGCGTCTGATGGAAGAAGCGTTGAAGAGTCCTCTCAACGCGGAGCCTGTCAACAGAAGCTTCCATCAGTACCTCAAACCTGTAATGTCTAGAGCCAAATTGTGATAATGTTTAGTATATTTCAATAAATCTTTTTCTTCTCGAAGAAAATTATCCATATGTCTGATTATTTGTACTGAGTACTCGGCCACGATAATGCACTCGTCCGAGTACTAGCTGCGTAATCGGGACAGCCTTTAGAAAAAGATATCAAAACATCTTTCGACCAAATAAGTGAATTTTGTTCATTATAAGTAGGTAAATAAAAAATTAAAATGAATGACATAAAGTACAATTTATAATAATGTGTACAAGGTAATGGAAAATGTACATAAAGGTTCAAACTATTATTTTTATAAATTAAATACATACTTTATAAAGAAATAAGTTTGTTTTTATGACCATTATACCAAAACTCGCGACTTCATCCGCGTGAAAATCGATATTTCCATGCTATTTGCTAAATTCACAAACTGTCCATATAATGTTACTCTCCCTAATTTACCCCCATACGGGTCGGATACAAAACAAAGATAAAACATATACCAGCTCTTAAGTTTGACCTTCAGCTACACAACTTTGAAAACCGCACTCAATTTCTTGCAGTAGATTTTTGCGTAAAGCGCATACAAACATACAGACAGATAGATAAAGAATAGTTAAAAAAAAAAAATACTTTTTAAAGATCTTGGTATAATTATTTCTTAATTATCTTCAATGTACATACTCATATGTTACAGAAAAAATACATATTGGATCTTAAATTAAACTAGTCTAATAACTTAATCTAAACTTAATAAGTCACTGTCAGAAGGCCTCGTACCCAAAATGCTAGCAGCATTACCGCGTTGTATTGCGATAATAAGTCGCTGGTCGTAACATAAGCGAGAATATAATATGTTTTATAATATAAATATAATATTGTATGTAAAGACATCCTACAAGTGGTCGTCAGATATAAACTAGCTATAAGACAGACCGGTACAATTACGTTGCATTGATGACCGTCGCCGGCCATTCCCCTTCTACCAATCAGTCAAGTGCAGAATGAGCGCTACTCATTGCATTGCAAGTGCATTGTGCTAGTAGCACTCTGTCCTCTGTCAACTAATCCAAGGTTCGTGTGATTGGACTGCAGTTATGAAATTGTGAGTTTTGTTGAGGTAGGGACGTGCAGTTATTTTGGTGCAACAATATTATCATAAAAAAAGTAGTATAAGGTATTTTGATTGTTCGGACGAGGCCTTGAGTGTTCACGTCGACCTCCGTGGGTAAATTGTGTTTATAGTCTCATTATAAACTCTCCCTAAATAAATGATTTGATTTGATTTAGGCCAATAGCCTCCATAAATTGGAGCAGCCAGCCGATTGGGAGTGACTTGACACCATCCGTATCCAAGATATGGCGTCCCAGAATGATGCTTCGTCTATGTATCAATGGCTCGCAGTCGCAAAAAAGGTGCAGCGGTTTTTCTGTTTTCTTTTTACAGAATCTGCAGTTGTCATTGTCAGCATAGCCCATACGGGATAAGTGTCTATTTAGCTTGCAGTGTCCTTTGAGGGACCTAACGGCAAGAGTTCTACTAAGTGGTATAAGGTACTACATAGTATAAGGTAGTACAGTAACTTAAAATATAATTATGTGTGGGTCTCTGAGGTGTTCATATATGACAGATATAAAAGATACCAATAGAACAATACAAATTATCAGTGAGGCATTATTAAGATTCAGGTACAGTGCTGATTCAGCTGCTTGTGGAGTAAAGATATGCGTGTACTTTACTAGGTAAGGTTTTCATGATCTAAGCTATCAACTGTTGTCCAATAGACAAAGACAAATCAATAATTATGACATAAGTGAAAGTTTCACGAGTTCTGACGCATCTCTAGTAGTATAGTCGGCACTTGTTTGACAGATAAAAATCTACAATTGGTTAAGAAATTCATAGAATTAAATCAATTAAATCTGAAACCTTATTAGGAACTAGTGAATTGGGCCGTAGTATTGGTGAAATAACTGGTCCATAGTTTTATAGACCAGTTATTTCACCAATACTGCTAAAGTTATTTTAACGCCTCTATATTGACGAACAAAAAAGAGCATTCAGGTGTCATACTTCCAATGCAAATTTATAAGACAAGAAGGTGATTCTCTCTACTAGTGGTCTTGTACGCAAAACTGCGACGCATAAAAATAAGACTCAAATTGCAGCAATGCAAAATATTAATTATCAATGAATATAAATATAATTATTTATATTAATTTATTTATATATTATTGCAATTGATTTATTATCATACATGCGACAAGAATGACCAAACTAAATGTAAAGAATTGACGATGCGAATTTATGCGAATTAATGCGGAACTTTTTGCGATGCATCGCGCAAGCTCGCAGATTTGAACGATGCGAAGTCCCATCGCAGTTTTGTGTTACGCTTATTTTTAATAGTAGTTGAGTTCATTTAAGGTCACAATGGCTCTGATTGTTGAGAGTTATGTTTTGATACTTAGATTTGATATCCAAATATATTATATTATATTTTATTATATTATATCCCTATATATTCTTTCAATGCAGTTAAGTTTCATTTTAAAAAAAAAGGGATGTTTTCTTTCGAGTATAACTTGCTTTCTTCAGTATTCAAAGAACCTACTTTCCCTCCAGGTAGCCACTAAATAAGATATAATATATATCTAGAAAAATGGACTACAATTTCGGCACGTCCGATTTTTCATGCTTTGTAGGCTAAACAATGACTCTGTACAACATTTGGAGCAACAACTTAGAGTTTTGATGATCCATAGATCAGTCAGTCAGTGACAAAATTAAGGTGCTTTGAGATGCAATAAAACTGCAATAAAAATAAAATTTTGAAATATAATATGTAGTTTTGTAATGTTCTCTTGTAACTGAAAATTCAGGCGTCTAGTTTTTTTAAGGGCAAAACATAGAGGGTGGTCGCAAATGGCCGTGCCCGTTTGCTCGACTTGGCGGGGACACCACCGTGCCCGCAGATACCTAGGTATTCTAGAACATAACTGAAACTGATAAAAAGAAAATTAATACAATGACAGCTATGAATGTTATGTTAATAAATTTTTGGTGTTTTCTGTAGTCTCAATAAGATAATAATGTTCTACACATCTTATATCCTAGAAATATAAAAACACAGGTACAGCTAGCTATATTGATAGTTATCTGACGAAAGCAATATTTGTTTTTGCACAGTCTACGCGCTTTGCTAATTTTATCCTCTAAATGTTATTGACTGCAGTTTGTTCATATTATTATATCATTCGCCAAATTATCCGGCAGCCAACTACTATCAGTGCAAGTTGCGTTTGATATTAAATGCATTTTGATAACAGTGATAATATCTTTCGGACACTATCATGAATTATAAGACACTTAATTTATGGATATAGAATTGTCAATTTACATAAAATATGTAAAAGTATTGGCCATTGTCGACAGAAAGTAGCCTACCGTGTAAAGTGATTAACGTACTTATAGTTAGTGAACATGAGCCAAAATAAATCGGTCATGGAGGTGAACAAAGATTTGGTGATGGAACGAGCGAAATGCAATTTTAATTCAATAGAGGTAACGAATATTTTTGATGGCGGGGAGCAGAATACGTTACAAAGGAAAAATGTTGGTGAGTTAACATCTTTTTTATTCATCCAAATATTATTTATTAATTTAATGTGTGTGTGTGTGTGTTATATAGTTTTATTATTAGTAATTAATTATTTTAGTTAGATTATTTTCTTTAAATAATGATCGATGCATTAAAATTTAAATAATCTAAATATTCACAAGAAGATACCTGAAACTGTTGGGCAATTTTAACATTTGTTAGCTTTTCAATGAAGCAATAGTTATATATGAACATGTTAATGCTTTTTAAAAAAATTAGATAACGGGTCTAAATCGCGTAATTATTATAAAGGTAAATAAATACCTATGCTCGACGTTTCGAATGACTTGCATCATTCTTGGTCCCGAGCCGACTATGTCTAATTTTTGAAAAATGTTCTCAAATCGCGAAAGTTTAAAAACATGTCATGTTAATGCTGATGAGAATGACAACGATGTCGATAATACTCCTAATAAATATATTATAATCTATACTAATAATATAAAGAGAAAAGTTTGTCTGTTTGTACCGAGGAGGCTCCGAAACTAATGGATCGATCTTGAGGAAACTTGGTGTGGAGATAGTTTAAGGCCCCAGGAAAAAAAACAGACTACTTTTATTCGACCTACTACGTAGGCGGAGCCGCGGACGGGACCTAGTCACTTATATATAGTATTACATAGTTAAAAGCAGACACAACGTAATAAACTCATTCTTTTTTTAATAATATCACATAATGTGTATATGGCTGTATTGCAGTTTATATATTTATTATTTATGATAGTTTGAGCCGTTTGGGGTCGAAACGCTCGGGCCGTGGGGTCCACGTGCACGCGCATTATTTCATGAAGTATCCAAAAGATTGGTTGACGCTTCACATGACCCGAAGGCTGGCTTTTATCTTGCACAAAGAATTAGCATTGCCATTCAACGTGGCAATGCCGCCAGCCTTCGGGGCACGTTTGCCGTTGACAGTGATGCGGACGAGTATTTCGATGCCTAATCTTATTATTATTTTTATTATCTGTTGAAATTATTATTATTATATTTTTATTATTTTAGTTGTGTAAATATTTTAACCTATTGTATTAATTTCTGGTTTATAAGAACTAAAGGTGTCGAATTGTGCAAATAAATATTATTTATTATGATAGTTTTAAAATTTTAAATGTATATAAGTTGACCTAACAAATAAACCAAACGAGTTAATGCATTCAATTTAACAACATGTTGATCTTTGACATCTATGGTTGAAACTGTAAGTAAATGAGGTTTAATTTACATTATGAATAGTAAAAGTAACGATAATTTTGTAATTTGAAAATACTAGAGGCTATTTATAACCACAAAGTTGTTCTGAATGGGTGTCGTTACATCCAGAGCAAGCATTTCACTAAGCACTATAAGTTTGAAATGAAGTTATTTCCACTGCGCGAGCAGAGCGTTCCAGATAAAATTCACATCAAATTTTAGAAATGCATAGGATTTGACAGGTTTAACATAGCCCGGGAAATTTTTTTTATGGAATTTGTCCAATTGTTGCAAAAGTATAACCATCAATTTTCTTCTTTCTTATCTCTGGTTACACCGAAATCGACGTGGAACGAGCATTTGACGTTTGAAGAGCCAATAAGGGCCCTCGCCCACGGCGAATTTTTGTAGCGATGCTGTCGCGCGTTTAGTGAATGCGCGACAGCGTCGCTATTAACGCGTGTTAGGCCCCTCGCCCACGACGATTTTTTGTAGCGATTATGTAACGCGCGACAGCATCGCTACTAACGCGTGTTAGTCGCATTTGCAACGCGCTACTGTATCGATGCAAACGCGCGACCGTGTCGGACGACATCGGCGAGAGATGTACAGAACAGTATCGCGTTTGCATCGCGACTGAAGTTGGGCTCGTGGGCGAAGACACACAGATAACGACCGCTTCGCGATTGTATCAATGCCGACGCGCGACAGCATTGCTACTGCATCGTTACAAAAAGTCGTCGTGGGCGAGGGGCCTTAGTCGCATTTGCAACGCGCTACTGCATCGCGACTGTATCGATGCAAACGCGCGACCGTGTCAGGCGACATAGGGGAGAGAACGGAAGGCGGGTGGCGCGTGAGTATGTATGTACAGTGCTGTCGCGCAATGGATAAGGCATCGGTCTTACGATCGAGAGGTCGTGGGTTCGAATCCTGGCCATTACACCACGGACGTAAACTTCCTCCTAACACAAGCGAATTAAGCTTAGCTGGAAGGGGTTAACAAGAATACTAGTAATTTGTATTTGCAAATTGCTAGTAAGCTTATTAAAAAAAAAAAAGTATCGTTTGCATCGCGACTGAATGTATCTAAGCGGACGCGCGTCAGCATCGCTACTGCATCGCTGCAAAAAGTTGTCGTGGGTGAGGGCCCAAAGAGCGCACTACTGCCATCGATCGACATGCTATAAAAAACTCAAATTGAATTAAGGGGACTTTTACGGTACTATAAATTTAAAGCAATTTCAAATTATTAGTGCCTCGTTGGTCTAGTGGTTCGTGTATGAGGCTCTCACTATGAGGTCTTCGGCTTGATTCCCGGGTTAAACAAAAGCGTTCTTTGGGATTTATTCCGTCAGGCAATCGTCAATAGCAGCACGGAGATGGATTTGTGCCCGATGGATGGCGATTGCTCACCCCCTAACACATAAGATCTAAAAAATAATAGGTGAAGGTGCTACACAAATCTGCCACACCTATCTGGCATATATAATAATGTTATGTTTATGTAATTCAAATATTTATTTCAGAGTCAATAGCACTAGACAGTGGCGACTCATTAGACCCTATCCCAGAAGAGTATTTGAGCCCTAAGGAAAAGTACGAGAATGCGGTGAGGAAATCATGCATCTACGCAAAGATTATGAGGAGGACTCTTTCTCATTTCACTGGATTGGATTCCTACGGGTGTGTGCACAGCAAATAATGTTTTATAAACTGCTTCGCAAAATTAAAACGAAACAATTATTGTCACATGGATTCTGTTACTGATTCCAAACAAACTAAAATTTGAATCACTGTACTAATTATTCTTTGCGACTAATATCTATAATAAGCTCACATAAACCGTATCTTCGCTCTTATCTAAATTTATAACTGAAAAACACTAAGATTTAAAAAAAATTGTAACATCAAAGTAAATACTGACCCTTTTTGATTATTCAGTGTAAATTCTCCAATAATTCGACGCACAGCAGATGCATTTTTCAAAGAAATATCGCCATTCCTGCTGCATTTGGGGATGTTTGTGCCTACCATAATGGGGCAATGCACACCTGAGCAGCAGGTTGAGTGGCTGCCCAAGGCTTTGGACATGCAAATCATTGGCACTTATGTCCAGGTAAGTTACTTTTACCTGTTATTATTATTATTGTTGGGGCGAGGCTTTGGGTTTGGGTGTTCACGTCGATCTCCATGGGTCTATTGTGTGATTATAGCCTCATTATAAACTCTCCTTTAGGCCAAGCTACCATAAATTGTAGCAGTCGGCCGATCGGGAGTGACTTGACATCATTCGGATCCAAGATATGGCGGCAAGATACTGTTACCTAACTGTTACGTTAGAGTTACGGATAGTGTCAAGCTGTAGTGAAAGAGTTTGGAGAAGAAAGTTCCATTACGTTACCCGCTGCTAAATAGTAGCTGTGTCCCGGTTTGATGTTTAGATTAGGCCCTGAAATAAAGGTAGGAGAATACAAGGAACAGAATATTATAATCTCTAGATATGCGAGACGTGAGTTGTTAAATTCTAGTTATTACAAGTGCCATTTAAAACTGGCTTGCTCAAGATGACAAAAAAACGGCTCTATGCAAAAGTAATGAGATATGGTATATATAATCAAAGGAGATATGTTTTATCATTCCATACTTTTCTATTAGACGTCATCTTAGCACTAACATCCTTTCCAGTCATGATTTCATCTTTCACACAATTGATTCATCTTTTTATCGGTTTTCCTCTTCATTTATAGCCACTATCATTTATATTTAGAATCTTTCTAATAACATTCCTTTCATCCCTTCTCATTACATGCCTATACCATGATAATCTCGCACTCTTTAATTTCCCTTTCATTAATGCCACTTTCAGGCTTCCCCTAATATAATCATTCCTTATTTTATCTATTCTAGTCACACGACACATTCACCTCAAAATTTGCATTTCCGTTACATGCAATCGTCTTTTATCCGTCACTTTTGTTTTATATAATATATATGACGGCAGGTCTAATCATGGTGTGGCGGTACCCGCACATGACAAATGACAGATGACATTGACAACGTCAAGAAGTGACACACACGTCACAGTTGTCAAAGAGTGTTGAATCGCGATAACGAAGTGTTCACAGAGTGTATACATATATACCACTTCCGAGACACGTCGGACGGCTGTCCGCCAGGCAATACCACCGAGCCTGGTCGGAGGATCCATCCTTTGTGGCGGAGGAACATCGCACCCTGTTCCTTTATCCATTCTGCGTCAATTCAATAAAACCTCTAAACGCACTTACATAATTTGGAAATGCCAGAGGCCAATGCTATTGACTCACTGTAACGTTTTTCACCAGTTATTTTTTCACGACTAATAAATTAATTAAATTACATTTTGTTTCAGACAGAACTTGGACACGGCACCTTCATCAGAGGCTTAGAGACGACGGCTACCTATGACCCAAAGACTGAAGAGTTTGTGCTCCATAGTCCTACAGTGTCTTCATACAAATGGTGGGCGGGAGGGCGTAAGTAACTTTGGCATATAATACGAAAACTGGGTGGTGATTTTTACCTTAAACGCGTAAAGAGTTGAATTAACAATAAAGTATTCGTCGATACTAAAGAAAGAAGGTTATAGAAACAAAGACTAGCTTTTAAGTAGCCAATATGTTTGTTTAGTTTTATAAAATACGTAGGTAACTAACCAATTTGAATTATTTACAGTTATATATCTAGACAAGGTCGTGCAATCGTTTTTACACAATATACGTTACTATACAGACTTTCAAAAATATAATTAATATTTAAATGAAGAATCATTTATTTCGTCACTACATACTTTATATTATACAGTTGTCAATTATTTTTATTTACAATTACAATAAGCTCCAGTTTCACATGTCCCAGATAGGCCTATTCGGGTTTATAGTGATGGGATGTTAATGTTCATTTGAGATAATTGCCATTGCCATCCTTATTTATATATTCAATGATCCCACATAGACTGTATTGTATCACTGCATCTCAAAATGTAATTAATCGTTTTTTACAGTCGGCAAAACAGTAAACCATTGCATAGTAGTAGCCCAGCTATACACCAACGGAGAATGCCATGGGACACATCCTTTCATCGTACAGATCCGAGACACAGACACGCACATGCCCCTCCCGGGTATCAAAGTAGGGGAGATCGGACCCAAGATGGGATTCAACACCGCAGATAATGGGTTCTTGGTGTTTGACCACTATAGGATACCCAGGCAAAATATGATGATGAAGAATGCTGAGGTTCTGAAGGTGAGTGAGGAGTGAACTGTTTATATTTCGGTCTATTAGAACAAAGATTATTTGAATCATTGGTCCTAATCTTAATGATAACCGGTATCAATTAATAACCCAAATTGACAAAATGTTAATCATATTTAATAAATATTTTATGTAAAATTTTGCTTCTAACCCTGCTTAAATAGAGCACAAAAAAAATAATTAAGTGCATTTAATTCTAAATCTTCTTCTTTGTCGTGTCGATGGCTGAGTCAAATTTTATTTTGACTTGCCATCGTGGTGAAAGGATTAGCCAATTCGCTTTGGAAAACTCGCGAATTGCCCAGGGTGCGCCGGACGTAGGGAATCGTTGTGTACGTCACTCGGGGAGGCTCCTTTCATGCACAATTCTAAATGGGACACCGCGATACAAGCTGGCCTAGTGTATTTTTTTTATGGAAATTATATACTTTTCTTTCATTATTGATTGGCATCTACAATACTGTAAAAAAGATTATAATTGATATCAATCCAGTATTTTCCATCTCCGACAATTATCTCGTTTCAGGACGGAACGTACGTAAAAGTAGCTCGTCACGGAAAGGCGACGTACGGCACCATGGTGTTCGTGCGCGTCATGCTGGTCAATGAGGTGGCCTTCAACCTGGCCAAGGCGTGCACTATCGCCACCAGGTACTCCGCCATCAGGAGACAGTCACAACTGAAGGCTGAGTACGTATTGTTATTAGATTTATTTATTTGGCCAATCCTCAGACTTTTCACCTGCTTTCTTAACACACTTACTTCACCAGTAAGTGAAGTAAAAGAACAGATGAACCTTGCATGTTACAGTCGCTGTTACTATTATAATGATCTAATTAACGCATTTTTACAAAATGTTGCCATAACATTTTAATTATTCGTCTTCTTCGTCGTATTCATTTATGTAAGTCTATATTCTGTACTTGATTTCTCAAAGCTCACAACTATTTATATCTTCTTATTCCAGCGAGCAAGAAGTCCAGATCCTGGACTACGTAACACAACAACACAAGTTGTTCATCTGTATAGCAAGTACCCACGCTATGCAGCTCGCCAGCAGCTGGCTGTGGCAGACTTTTAGTTCTATGCTCGCAGACATGAAACATGGCAAAACTGACAGCTTGCCAGAGGTAAGGCATTGAACTCATAACCTGAATGCTCTGTTTTTTGTTAATTTTGAATGAAGAAAATTTTCCCTTTTAAAACACATTCAACTAAAATGTATTTTATTGCCAGTGGGTAATTATGATAACTACTATTACCTACGTAAAAATAAAAATTATAGGTTCAACGGTTTATCTGCTATTTTTTTGACAAAGGGCGAGCGAGGGATTATCCTCTTCACAGTTCATTGGCATAGTCTAACGCCTATAAGTTTATTTTTACCGATAGCCGAGACAGAGCAGGGATAGCCGAGTGGGAGACCGTAGGACTGCTAAGTCGAAGGTCTCGGGTTCGAACCCACGGCACACACCTCTGTCAATAAATCGTTAAGATTCTTCTTTTCGAAGATATGTGGGTATTAATCATATAAATTATCGCTCGCTAACGGTGAAGGAAAGCATCGTGAGGAAATCTGCATGCCTGAGAGTACCTAAAAGGTGCTCGAGGGTGTGTGAAGTCTACCAATCCGCACTTGGCCAGCGTGGTGGATTATGGCCTAACCCTTCTCATCATGAGAATAGGCCCGAGCCCAGCAGTGGGACATGTATTAGATGCTATTTTTACCACATAATTACAATATTTTGTAAACTCATATTTCCAGCTTCACGCCCTGTCCAGTTGCCTTAAAGCCATAACCACCTCAGATGCCGCAGTTATGATAGAGCAGTGTCGTCTCGCATGTGGAGGTCATGGGTACATCATGAGTTCTGGTCTCCCGATGCTCTACTCCTTCGTTACGGCCACCAGGACTTATGAGGGCGACTACACCGTTCTGTTGTTGCAGACTGCGAGGTAACTTGTTTGTTTCCATTATTTACCATCGTAATGTCATCCAACATTTTTTTACCACGCAACGGCCCTGATATCCCTCAAAGAGAATCAAATCAAAGTCGGGCCCCAAATTGTGCGCTAACTAACAAAACTCAATAATACTTCTATTGATCTATCCGTCTCAATCTTGACAACATACAACATCGTGAGCCTAATTTTTTTTTGGCATAAATACGTATTTTTCGTGATAAAATATGATGATTTTACAATGTAGGTACACTTCGGCAACTCTATAATAAGTATTTTCTATTTAATTACAGATTCTTAGTAAAAGCATGGGAGCAAGTGGAAGCCGGTAATCCAGTGACACCCACTGTCTCATACTTGACGAAAGCATACTCCAAAAACAACGATGCCTGGGACAGTTCTAATGAAGGCATCATCAGGTCGTTCCAACAACTCGCTGCAGGGTTAGTAGGCAAATCTAATGCACATTTTACGAATCAAGACGCTTTGAACATCGGTAGACTTCGCTTTACCTTAAACTTTTGTACCAGAAAAATATTTATTGTATCCGTCAAGAAAGTTCGCTATTGCTAGAGCAATCTGACCTTACTTTTTGAAATTTTATTAATGTTTAATATTATTATTATATTGTCTTACAGAAACATATCTTCTTGCGTGAAGAGTATAAGAAATCGCGTGAAGTCTGGATTGTCATTCGAAGATGCGTGGCAACTTACCACCATCCAACTTGTAACCGCTGCTGAGGTAACCATTTTTTATTTAAGTATCCAATATGGAGTAAAATGTATGTGGTTACAAAATAAGCTGAATGTTGTGGAATCCTCTGCAAATTTAATTATTTTCTGGTTCCAAATAAACATTTTGGATTCTTTGATCTTCTTAAATGTTTTATATTTTATTTACCCAGGCACATTGTAGAGCTGTGATATCCGAAGTGTATCTGAAAGAGACAGCAAGATTGACAGCATCATCGAGTCCCAACGTCAAGATGGTTATGAACCAACTTGTTAGCTTGTATGTGCACTATTGGGCGCTGGAGAGAACAGGCGATCTTTTGAGGGTAATATACTGTTCATCTGTCCCAATAGCCAGTAAACGATAAACGAGGTAAACACGCTGTGTCTCTTTCATGCAAAACTAACCATTCTATTTGTCTAGTCAGTCAGTCTATCTTTGGTTAGAATCAATTTCAGACAATAAGGCCGCAAAACAGAGGTACACAGCTACACAAGGAACAAGACAAAGATCTACAAACGTTAGAACGTAAAATTCATTATTATTTATTTCTGCTCTTTTCTATTTTTATTGGTCATAGATGATAAGAGTATTATTAATTACTAATAAGAAAGATTCTTGGCTAGGCTGCACTACAAAAAGGCTTGAATGTTATTTACTGTTTATTAAAATACACAGTCTCCATTTGGTCGTCCCGTCCCATCTATATGACCTTGTGTGCCATGTAAGTTAAGAGTTTTTTTTATTTAGCACATTTCTGTGAAAAAAACATCACACAATTTACTGATTAATGGATTATCGACCTATTGTTAATATGGAATAATCAATAGATAAAAGATATCATACAATAGTATATACATAGCGAGCAAAATTTATAAATTACAAAACTAAAAATTTTAATTATTGTTAGTTTTGTAATTTATTAATTCGGAGGATGGCTCGTAAATTAGAGGATGGTGAAATAGGTAAGATCCATCTATCATTTGGTATAATCTGTGTTTAAAACACATTATATATCTATAATTATACAAATCCTGAATTTTCAATCAAAATTTTACAATATTTCGATCAATTTACGTAAACGTAACCAATACAGAGTGTCTCCCAAACGTTTTAAAATTAATTCTTCCTATGTTTTGACAATGTTACTACCAATATTAACATTATTTTGTTAATTTCTCAGTACTGTTCGATATCAGAGGAAGATATAACCAATCTACAGCTGAAATATGAAGGATTACTCACACTAATACGACCCAACGCAGTCGGACTGGTTGATGCCTTCGATCTACGAGATGAAGTAAGTTAACATTTTAAAAGTGTGGAAAAGGAAGATTCGTTTTTCATGCAGGGTTATGGCCGTTATGCCTGCAGTAAAATTCCAGTCCTGAAATCAGAGCGTACAACGTTTAGGAAAGTCTTTCTTATTTTTTTTGTACGCCTAGAGCTCTGGCTATAGGTTCCATCTAATTTGTGCAAACAGCAACATCTTACTTGCATTAAACAGTCTGTACAAACGATTATACAATGTACAACATCTCGTCGAGTCGAGTCGGGTCGAGTCGAAAAATTTGGGGTCCTGGCAAGAAACCGTTGCTGGTTGGTTAAAGCACGTTCGCGCGTTCACATGCGAAGCTTGCACGCTCGAGTTCTGTCGGTCTCATTACATCCCAGTATTTAGTCATTTAGTTTATTTTATGATTATATTTTTAAATGTTATCGTTTCAGTTGCTCCACTCAGCAATTGGCAGTTACGATGGCCAGGCGTACGAGCGACTATACGCCGAAGCCCTGAAGAGTCCTATGAACGACGAGCCGGTCAACGACAGCTACCACAAGTACATAAAACCCATGATTCTGCAGGGAAAACTATGATTATTTCATGAATAAATAATGATATTTACTATACATGTTGTTATTTCTAATTATATCGCAAGTAAACTTGCGAATACAATTTAAAAGAAAGCAAGGTAATCGCAGAAAAATAATGTTAAAGATAAGGTTTGTTATGTGTGATCATAGAACTATTACTCCTAGAAACCGAGTACACGCATGAAATGTGAAGCCACTTTAATTGTGCCGTTTCAGTTCAGTGTAACTGGTATTTATCAGATTTTCATTTAGTTTGTCTGTCCGCCAAGCGGCGCATTATAATTTTCAATCAATCTGTTTTTAGCCTAACTTTATACTTAAATTCATACAAGCAGTTTATTGATCTAGGCATTATTAGTCTATGCGTGTGTTTGAATGAACCTCGCTTTTCGTCGCTGCGCCTGACAAATTCCAGTTGTGAAAATCACAAGGTTTTGGGAAACAGCAAAAAACTGATTAGTTTTCAAACAAAAGGAAATATTAATAAAAAACTAATGATGCAATAAATTCGACATTTATTTGAGACATCTTTATAATAGAAAATTGTTCATAACTATTGTATACTTACAAAACTAGATTTTTTTTTCGTGGAAAAAGTGCACATACCTGATTTGGCAACGATCATTAAAATCATATATGTGCATTTTTACACTAGAGGAATTTGGAATGGGACAGTTTTAGTAATTTGAAGGGTAATAATTATGTGTTATCCTAATATTAAATAAAAAAATGTTCTTATCCTAATACAATAGGTATCTCTATTATTCTCTTTACATATCATAACTTTCATAATCTAATAAGTCTTTGCTTTTAACTATTAGTTTTAAATAATTATAACAAATTATAATTATTTTAAGCCATGCTTCTTTGTACTATGAATTAATCAATCATCTTAAGGACTTACATTAAAAACATACTGAGATCAAAAATATAGGCCTTTCATAGAACTTAATCAATAAAAAAACTAAAAATAATATTTAGAAAACAAAATATAGAAAAACTTCTAAAAAATGTTAATACACAATTTAAGTGATTATGTTATTAACACATATTTATTAATTAATAATAATCAGACTTCGTGTTACAATTGTCTCAATCTTTGAATACAATAATTGCAAGCTATGCTTCTATGTACTATGAAATAGTCAGTCATCTTTACTACTTAGGAACATAAAAAAATCACAATGTTGGACCCATTATAGGATTTAATGAATAAAACTAAAATATAATATGTAGGTAGCAAACAAAGTATAAAAAATCTTCTCTAAAATGTAAAACACAACATAATTAAGTTATTAATGCTAACTTTAAAAAAAATAACAAAATTAACAGACTTAGAATGTGTTACACTCATTTCAATCTTCGTATTTAAGGTTATCATAAAAAGCATGGTAATCGCGATGCATATAAGGTTTCAGTGACTGGAGACTATCATATTTATTTTTATCTATTTTTCTGGGTTCGTTGTAAAGCTGAGTTACAATTGTTTGTGGGTCAAAGGGACGGACTCGTTGAGGTAGGCTTCTTCAATCTTCAGGATGGCGCAACTTATAAAAAATGCTACCATCTCTGTATAAAAGTGCCCGTATGTCATTGACAGTTGCATCTCCTACCTTTTTACCAGGACGGATAGAATTAATACAAACCTCATCTTCATATTTTTTAAAGAAATCATATTCAATATGGTGAATGTGGTAGGGCTGTTTAGGTCTTGCTTCTCGCATACGAGTAATATAATCACTAGGTGTATATATTGGAGGACGAAACTTTTTCTCCAATGTAGAATGGACACTGTCCACTTGCATCATAGTATGCCCTTTCTCCAAAATAATTTGTTCGATCTCCAATCCAGTCTCCTTGGTTAACTTTAGTAAAGCTGATGAAAGAATTTTATTTTTATTTTGGTAAGAACAACCATCGGAAATAATAATCACTTTCTTATAATTTAACTGAGACCTAATGAAGTGTATTAAGCAGCT
This sequence comes from Hypena proboscidalis, assembly GCA_905147285.1. Lineage (NCBI taxonomy): Eukaryota > Metazoa > Arthropoda > Insecta > Lepidoptera > Erebidae > Hypena > Hypena proboscidalis. The sequence goes on from LR990127.1 coordinate 3,479,625, forward strand.
TGTAAACTCATTAGCTGTAACACCTCCATCTCCCTCATGCCAAACGTACAGATGAACATCTTTGTTATTATGAATATAAATTGACTGATTGTGAACCTGAAGTTTTTGCTTATAATATTGAGCGGAGACCAAAATCTTTGGGCAAAGGAGAACAGACTGGACATCAACACTCAAGAAAAGCACTTCAGATGAGCTAATAGTACCAGCATCAATACGAGCTTTGTATGCTTCTTCTTTTTTCATAATATGTAATGTATAGTCCTCTTCTGAGATGTTACCTTCCTTTTTAGCTGTACATACGTCGCACTGGTCCTTTCTCGGCTTGAAAATCGAAATCTTTTCCTCTTCCAATATATTATTAAATAGTTTACGACCAATATTTGGTTTTTGGTTGTCCTTACACCATTCTGTATAAATACGAAACATATGGGACTTTGATTCAAAAGTATCTTCTACATAGACTCTGGTACTGCTGGAGCGACAATAGTGACTTGGTATTTTATTAAGTAAGGTCAACCATTCTTTAACACTGCTTGATTTAACAACTTTCGATACAAATACGTTAATTACTTTTGATTGCCGCTTTTCATGTTTCGACCTCAAGTCTTTACCTTCCTCTGCACTATTTAGTTTTTTAACCCATTCTGTTAGAGTATCGTTGTGTACGTTGAGTGTGCTGATAAAAAAACTTTTGCAAACCTTTACAGTGGTATTCTGATCATCAATTCATCATCAATTAGCCTCTCGCAGTCCACTGCTGGACATAGGCCTCTCTTAATGTGCGCCACAACACCCGGTCCTGTGCCTTCCGCATCCAGTCCCCTCCAGCGACCTTCTTCAGGTCGTCAGTCCACCTGGCAGGGGGGCGTCCCACCTTACGGTTGCCGAGTCGCGGTCTCCATTCCAGGACTCGTTTGCTCCAACGGCTGTCGGTCCGTCGGCAAACGTGACCAGCCCACTGCCACTTCAGCGAGCTTATTTTGCGAGCTATGTCGGTCACTTTGGTTCTTTGTCGGATGACCTCATTACGAATTTTATCCTTCAAAGAGACTCCGAGCATAGCTCGCTCCATAGCCCGCTGCGCGACTTTAAATTTGTGGACTAGTGCAACCGTTAATGTCCATGTCTCGGCACCGTAGGTCATAACAGGCAGGACGCACTGGTTGTAGACTTTCGTCTTCAGGCACTGCGGTAAAGGCAAAGAGAAGACTTGACGAAGTTTGCTAAATGCTGCCCAACCCAACTGGATCCTTCTATCGACTTCTCGCTCGAAGTTGTTTCTACCAAGCTTAATGACCTGCCCTAGGTAGATGTATTCTTGAACAACTTCGAGCATCGATCCATCGACAAATATTGGTCTCGGCATGACATGCTCATTGAGCATAATTTTGGTTTTATCCAAATTCATGCCGAGACCAACACGTCGTGAAGCTTCATTTAGGCTGTGCAGCATTTCGCTCAGCTGTTCCAGCGACTCCGTCACGATGACGATATCATCGGCAAATCGAAGGTGCGAGATGTACTCACCGTTCACGTTTATACCCCGTCCAGTCCAGTCCAAGGTCTTGAAGACATCCTCGAGAGCGTTGGTGAACAGTTTTGGGGATATGACATCCCCCTGTCTCACCCCCCGACGCAGCTCGATTTGGCTTGTCTTTTGGTCCTGGATCTGGACGGTCATGGTGGCGGTCTCATACAAGCATCTCAGCACCTCGATGTATCGCCAGTCGATACGGCATCGCTGCAGAGCATCCAAAACCGCCCAAGTTTCGATGGAGTCGAAGGCTTTCTCGTAGTCCACAAAAGCCAGACACAGCGGCTGATTGTACTCTTCAGTTTTCTGTACAATCTGCCGAACAGTATGGATGTGGTCCACGGTACTAAAGCCTTTTCGAAACCCGGCTTGTTCTGGTGGCTGGAACTCGTCAAGTCTCCTGGCGAGGCGGTTCGTGACTACTCTCGAGAACAACTTGTAGATGTGGCTCAGGAGTGAGATAGGTCTGTAGTTCTTCAGTAAGGTTTTGTCACCTTTTTTGAAGAACAGAACCACCGCACTCCCGGTCCACGCCTGTGGTGTCAAGCCTTGGTGAATGACGGAATTAAACAGACTCGCTAGCTCTTTCAGGACTGGGGTCCCACCGGCCTTAAGAAGCTCGGTTGTAATTCCGTCATCACCCGGCGCCTTATTGTTCTGTAGTTGTCTGAGAGCTGCCTCAACCTCGCCTGGGTCGACATCCGGGATGTCTTCGGTGTAGTGGCGCGTGAGTGGGGCTCTGTGGTCATCATCGCTTGGTCTTGTTGGTTTAGTCATCCGTGATGCGTATAGGTGTCTATAGAAGCTCTCAATTTCCTCGAGTATCTCGAACCTAGAGGTGACGGTCCTGCCATCCCCATGTCCTGCCATGTATTCTGATCATCAGGAATAAAATAATCAAAAGCTAGTTGTCTTTGAAGCGACATAGTTTTACGTCTTCTTAATATCGGGCGAAGACGTACAAGAGTTTTTAAATACGCTTTTTTAGCGTCCCATGAGTTGAGGCTCCAAAAATAATTAAATATGGATTGCCTTTTATCTTCAGAAATAGAACCACATAAATAGCTTCTATTAGATTTGGATAAAAAAGAATGACTGCATGGTTTTCCTAGTAGGTGTTTTTTGGGCTTCTCTATAAAATCATGTATTTTCTCTCCTGTTTCACAGAGTTTCCGCTTTCTGCCTAAATATTTTTGGCCAGTTAATCTCTTTTGCTTATTTGTTATATTTTCATGTTCTTTATATTTGTCATGTAGTTTTAGCATACCTGTCTTCTCATCAAGGTAATAATAGTCACCATCGTAATAGTTTTCTTCTACAACATTTTCATCCTCTTTTAATTGGCCTGTAACTTCATCTAGGTAATATTTTTTATGGGAATTAAGAGACAGCATTAATTTGGGACTTTCAATTGCAGTATTATTGCTGGCGTTTATTTCTGAGTCGCCTAAAAATGGATCTAATAATGAATCATAAGTAACATTATTTAATTCCTCTAATACGGAAATTTCTTCGTTTTCTGGTGTTGTTATGGGTGTAATAATATTACTAAAGTTTTGCGTAGGATCGTAACTACTGGACATAAAAACATCGGGGTATGGCATAATTGCATGATCTTCCTGCTCACCATCTTTAATTCCGTTAGCCAAATTTACAAGTACCTGTGCTCGCGATGTTAATTTGCGCGGATATGAGTTGAAAGACATGTTACCTGAAACAAACGAAACCTGATAATATGTATTACTAGCTGTTGCCTTGCTTTCGAGAAAATCTCCGTTTTACTCCCTTAGGATATACATACAGTTTACAAACTTTCGCATTTATGATATAAGTTTTTTGCGTGAAATATTAACAAACAAACATACATACATGCATCTTCACATACATACAGACATTCTTACAAACTTTTGCATTTATACCTACCTAATATTTGTAGGAAGTAGAATGTATTAATATATAATTAATTTAAAGACAACTCCCAGTACACGTTCAAAAATTCGCATTCTTATTACGCACACAAATAATGTTGGTTTAATGTACGTACTTAATACATAAATATTTGTAATTTGAGTATTATTATTGCATATTTATGTCATTTCAAATTATCAATCAACACTAAACTGTTCATTTAATAGCATATAATTCGTATCTAGCAATGTCACTAAGATAGTATACCTACATTCATTCAACATTTTAGTTTAGAAGGTTATTATCAAACTATCGACATAATATACCTACAAAAACGTATTTTTTCAAGAATTTTGGTGCATAACATGAACTCACAAGAATTATAAATTATAATAAGTATTGTACTTACCATTTATATTGTATATTTTCCAGTAAACACTATTTTTATACGTTGTTTACACCACAACACTCACATCTTTAGTGCGTTTGGCGGGTAACTGACGCTCGGACACAAATCCGTTATGTGCATTCTTGCACATACTGATTTTTGTAAACGGTCAAAATACATATGGAATTTGTCAAATCAATTTCTAGCTTAGTGAGCACAATAAGGACTTTACCAGTACATGCAGAATTAAATATAGATTCTAAAGAGCGAAAAAACGAAAAATCAAAAAAATGCACATATGGAATTTGTCAGGCGCAGCGACGTTTTGATATTTTGAAATTCGAATAGCGCGAAAGTTCGAAGATAAGAATTATTTTGAAATTGAGTGTGTAAGGCACAGGAAATATTGTTATGTAGCCATTCAGCCTATAGGAGTATTGTGAAAATATCTCGACAATGATTTTAAAAGTATCATTCGATTATTTTAAGAGAATGATTAAGTGATTCTGAATGATCGTGTGTACGCTTGCTACGCTTGATAATTTAATTGTCTTAATGTTTGTTTTTAGGGTTCCGTAGTACCTACAAGGAACCCTTATAGTTTCGCCATGTCCGTCTGTCTGTCCACGGCATAGCGACGAAACCGTTGGTGCTAGAGAACTGAAATTTTGCATAAACATGTATGTTAACTAAACAAAGAAAGTCGTAGAGTAAAATTTGGAAAAATATTTTTTTTTAGGTAGCTCCCCTACATGTAAAGTAGGGATGTTTTTTTTTTGTCGCCTACCCCATAGTGTGGGGTATTGTTAGATAGGACTTTTAAAAACGTTTAGGGGTTGCTAAGACAGTTTTTTGATTTAGGGATCCGTTTGCGAGATAATTAACTTTAAAGAGCAAATTTTTGTTCGAGTAGGGCGTCCTCCCCCCCTCTAAAAGCTATAAACTACTGGATCCTAAAATCTGAAAAAAATTGTGTCGGTAGTACATGTAATGAACTTTAAAGGAAAACTATAGCGGATAAGTTTCATTAGTTCAAGAGGAATAGGGGTCCGAAATGTCAGATGCAGTTACTCAGAATATTTCGTTCAAAATTCTTGAAACATAAATAAACATACATAATACATATATAAAATCACGCCTTTATCCCACGGGGGTAGGCAGAGACGATGGAACGCCATGTGCTTCGCTCCTTACATACTTCTTTCGCTTCCATAAGAGCCTATACAACCTCAGCTCAAATTCAAATTTCGCCCCCACTTCCCCGCGCCTCCTCACTCTCTATCTCGCTCGCACAATACTACTCGCGGTGACGCGGGCACACAAGCGATTTCGTAAACTATTATCGGACGAGTAGTGACGAGTACTAACCAAGCACTGCATAAATTCTACTGCCACAAAAAACTAGTCAAGCGCGAGCCACCATTGCGCTGAGGGTTTTGTAGTTACAATGGCTTGGTAGTAAGTTTACAATTTGCTATTTTACAATCTTATAATATTATATAGTTTTCGCCTTGTATTATCCTACTATTATATTATTATTCTTGTACTACTTTCTTAGTTATTATGCATCTATATAAAAATGAATTGCCCAAATGTATGTACGCGCATAAGTTCCAAAGGACTGCACCAAATTGGATAATTCTTTTTTGTTGTGTTCGTGATTCTCATTATAAGGTTTGTATAAATACAAGATAGATAACTATAGGTAGGATAGGTGGTACGTAGATAGGTAAGTATGTAGGTAGGTAGGTAGGTAGGAAGGTAGGTAAGTACGTATACGTACGTAGGTAGGTGGGTAGGGTAGGGTAGGTAGCTGGAGGATGTATGGTATATAGTAGAGATGCCACGAATAGTGAATTGGCCGAATACCGAATATTCGGCAACGCTGTCGGCCGATGCGCCGAATATTCGGGCCGCCGAATATTCGGCGACGAGTGGGATAGTGACTTTTAACGCGAGTAAAACCGCGCGGCTCAGCAAGCGGCATTGTTATTGTTTTTCTCACTAAAATGCACTTGAGCACTTGATACAAGTATTTACCTAACTAATGTTCTAATTACCTAGCCTACTTACGATACATTATATATAAAAGCTATTTACAATATAAATGTGAGGTACGCGGTCGTGAATTGGCGCGAAATTCAAAAGACCGTCCGTCCACTAAGAAACAGCACCAAAACAGTAATGAAAATAATTTGGTAATCAAACTTTCTTTCCAAAATTACGATAAATAAATTAGTAGGACACGTGTATCGGTCTATCTATTCGCCTAGATCGGAAGGCCGATCCTTACAAGTGGTGGTCAGCAAACGAAAAACAATACCCGAACCTTTCGAAATTTGCAAAAGTTTATCTTTCTTTGCCTGGAAGTAGCGTTTATAGTGAGAGGTTATTTTCTGAGGCTGGTAACGTTTACGATGAAAAGCGATCTCGATCTTTGCTACCAAAAAATGCTGAAAAGCTCGTTTTTATCCATCACAACTTACCACGATTGGTTTGATTAGTTTTAAGTACTAAAATGTTGTAATTTGGAAATAAATACATAATTTTGAGTAAAATAACGTGTCTTTTTTTACATGATTTGCTATTCGGTATTCGGCCGAATAGTACGCACTATTCGGCCGAATACCGAATAGCAAAAAAAGTGGCCGAATAGGCCGAATACCGAATAGTTGCCGAATATTCATGGCATCTTTAGTATATAGGTACCATACATTTTTGAAAGTAATTAAACATTGTCAAAATTATACAACAATCATTTTAATTCGCTTATATCTCTAATTGGCATATTTCGAACATGCCTGGGATCGCATAACTCAGGAAACATGAATGTTATATAAAAATGTTATATAAACCTATTTGTTGTAGGTATGTTGTCAAAATAAAAACAAATAACTTTTTTTTTAAGTTGTCCCACCTGAATTTCTTCTGAATCGTGGACGGTGGTTTACGAACACAAATTACATGCAGAAACACCTGCGACTCGTAGCGCAGCAGCCAACCGCTTAGCCACTGCACCAAACTTATGCTATCTAACTACTAATCACTAACTTTGTACTAATGTTTGTAATCACTAATATTGTAGTAAATAGGTCGGTAGATACTTACTTCATAACGTTTATCATATGTTTACCTGTTTCTTTACGCCAACCCAGACGCTTCTTATTTTTATTACGCTTATTTCCCATTGCGCCAACACTAGAAACCTAAGTACCTACTTCAATTTTACGTAGTCCTGTTGCGTATTGTGTGTTCTGAGCGCATGCGACACACAGCTATCCCGTCCGAAAGCCGAAGCGAGACTGAACGGGGGTGTCGGGCGGAAGGGAATGAGCTTCAAGACGCCGATAGTATAGGTATTTTTTTTTAAAGTGAAAATAATGGTAATTTTAAAAATGTACATCACATAAGACCTGCTTTATAGTTAGTTCAGTAAGTATGCAAAGTTTCATGATTCAATTTGACGTATTTTTTTAATTACAGCGGTTTTTTTTATCGTTTTGGAGGTAACTTTGGAATTTTTTTCTATCGATAAAATTTTATGGAATCGTGTTTTCGGCTCACATAGTACCTAACATTAATCCTAAACTTTACCATATATTTATTTCAAAATTAATGCTGCAGTATTTTCGACGTAACGAAGGATCATGCTAAGCCATTTGAGATAGTATAGGCTCTTAAATCTGAAGGACGCTATTTATCTGGTTACTTTAACTTAATTAGTTCTAGAGTAATTGGGGTCCAAAGTGTAAAATGCAGTTACTTAGAATAATTCGTGCAAATTACAAAAACCTTTGAAAGTAATGACTTGTATGAAGATGTTACTTGTTTAATACAGATAGTAAATCCCTTTTATGTCGAAATATGTTGTTACGACTAGCTACGGAAGCCTACTGCGCGTGGCCCGACACGCACTTGGCCGGTTTTTTTTTAATTTGGTTTAAATTTTTGTTACCGTATAATTAGTTTATTAATAGACTGTTTTATTTGTTTAGTGGTTAAGGTCGCATACCTTTTACTGCAATCTCGGGTGCGAATCCTGATTTGTTGTTATTTGGAATTACCGAACTTCGTTCGTAGTTTTTTTTCTTTTTCTGAAGTTAGAATTTTATGCACCTTAAACTTGACGCCACCGTGTTTTGGTTTGCTGGTAATATTGGTCTCGGAAATTTTTGGCACTCGAAAAAAGACAGTATCTTAGTCATTACTTGTACACACACACTATCGTCAAAGCAGGTTTTGAGAGCTGGTTTTGATTGCTGATAAAAGGATAGGTCATCTAGACCTTGCGTTAATGAAATCCAATCCAGGGTGCACCGGACGTTGAGGAAAGCAGGTTCTCTTTATTTTACGGTTCTCGGAAAGGCTCTTTTCATGCACTCCATCATCATCATCGGGTATACCTACTCATCTTTTATTTACACTGAAAATATTTAAAACAAATATCTCATATATTACAATCTAGCCCAAAACGGCAAATGAGTAATTCTATTATAACCTAAATTAATATGGAAACATAAATCTCAGAGGCGTCCAATATCGCTCTACTTAGTTTTCGTTAAGGCGAATACACTTTATTCATGTTGTCTTTTAAACAATACTTAATGCACTGTTGTTGTTCGTAACTTTTCATTTAATCACTAACACTAACCCATATGGTTTTGTTGGTTTTAATCTTTTCACTATGTCCGTATTGTCTACCTACTCATCTGAAATCATTTATGGACATTCCTCAGCTTGTCTTGGCCTCTTAGCATCATTTGCTGGCATGGCCTGGCATTTTTTGGACAAACGTCGTAAATGACGTATCGTATTGTATTAAGTTTTTAAATAGGTACATCATCTCTGTGCCGGTGCCAATAATTAGTAACACAAACACTGTGACAAATCCAAGGCCATGTAACTCAACAGACCAAAAAAGTTATAAACAAGTATACAAAACAACTAATTTATATAGACAGGTATATTATATAACTTTCTTAATTATTATCTACACCGTGGATATTCAAATCTTCAAAAGATAAGTTCAAAACATCATTATCATTAGGTAGATAGGATCATTAATACATAATAGTACATAATACGTTTCAAGGCAGTTGATAATATTGTCTCGTCACGTAAACATTGTAGGTAATGTACTAAGAGTAGTTAATTATAGTTCTTTATATATATAAAAAATAATGATGCAATCGAAATTAAACGAAGATTTGTTGAGAGAAAGAAATAAGTGCAGTTTTAGTGTAGAAGAATTGGTAAACTTCTTTGATGGGGGGGTTAAGGCCACGGAAGATAGAAGGAGGTTGGGTAAGTAGAGATTTTATCATTTTTTATTATATATTTGGAGTGATTGTTTAATTAACAAAAGTGGATTTATTTAAAGTCTTTCTGTATGTGTGTAAAAATATTCTTAGCTAATTCAACCGGCTTCGTAGGAAGCGTCAATTAAACGGCTTCAATAAAGATTATCATGTGTATTTTGATAAATTATTCAAGGTTATAATAATATTTTAAGTTTGTTAATATAAGTCGTTATCAAAGCGATTTTATTTACTTAAGGAATAACACCATGCAACATTTGTTGTCCATGATGCTCGAAACTCGTCTTTGAACTGAGTAAACAGCTTCAACCTAGTACTTATATACCTATCCTATCAGTAACTACATACTCACATCAAATAAATTTACACAATGTATAATGTATTTATTAGATGTATTTTGTATACCATTCTTATTAAGGGTATTATTACCGGTCGTGTTTACCTGTTTATACTTAGATAAATATAAGGAAAAATACGTTGTTTATACCATTGACTGCTAATATTCATTACTTCGTGAATTAATGAGGTTTACGACTGTTTAAACATCAAATAAACAATTTAAATTATGTATTTGACGCATTATAATATATTAGACAAGACTTTTCATTGACATTGATAAGAGTGGGTGGTAATATAATGCCAAATATTCCTTGACTATTACAGAAGATAGATATTTAACGCCTTATGAGATAATATTGGCATTATCAAGTTTGGCATGATACGCAGAAATAGTCTCTAGTATTTATCTAGGCGATTTTCCTGATTTGCGTTCTCTGAAAAGTATCGAAAATCAGCAAGATATAGTGTTATTCTGCAGGACATTTTGAATTATTTAAATTTTTAGGTACTGATGTTATGTATAATATTTTCTTCTAGCCAATCATTGATTGCTCTAAGTAGCGAAGCCATCTATTAAACGTTCTTCTAATAATAATAAGCATTTAAAACTGTAAAACCTTATTGCAGAAAACAAAATACTGAGTATAGAAAGCCTAAAAGATGAGGTTCCGGAAGAATACCTAAGCCACAAAGAGAAGTACGAGAATGCAATCCGCAAAGCTGTCATATACTACAAAGCTATCAAAGAAGCCACCGATCCTAATTTATCAGCGCAGGAAAATGCTGTGTAAGTATTAATCATATTTAATAGAATTATAAAGTTGCCACACATAACATGTCGGCAATTCCTTTATAGGAAATTTGCTCATACTTTCTATAGTATTTTTGTATTTTAATTTGCTACGTCTCGGATTGGTAAGAGCCACTGTGATGCCTCTTTATTCAAAAAATGCTAACAGTTCCTCTGAAAATTCTGATTCTAAACAAAGAATCTAAAGCCGAAAGTAATGTTTTCTTAATTATCCTCAACGTGTATTTTACTCATTTGTAATCATGTATTTGTAATGTTCCAGCGCCAATTACCGCAGCATGCTTGCCACAGCCGTGTTCAAGGACGGCAGCCCCTTCAACCTGCACATGGCCATGTTTATCCCGGCGATCACTGGCCAGGCTGATGAGGAGCAGAGGAAGTACTGGCTCAAGAGAGCGCACAACTTTGAGATTATTGGCACTTATGCTCAGGTAATTTTAACCCATGTGTAAAATATTTTGGGTTTTGAAATACCAATACCGTCGTTCGATCTTATTAATTCGAATCCTTGAATATTACGACTAGCGACCTATATCATTGTTTTACAGACGGAACTGGGCCACGGTACATTCATCCGTGGCTTGGAGACCACAGCAACTTATGACCCTAATAGAGAAGAATTTATTCTGCACAGCCCTACTCTTACATCTTACAAGTGGTGGCCTGGAAATTGTAAGTAAAAATTGTACAGTTTGGTTCTGCGTAGTTACCCAATTATAATGTTTTGTAATATCAATTCCTTGATGGCTTACCACTGAGCACTATCGGCTTGATGACTTAACACAAGAGTCGTACAAAAACAACTAAAAAGCATCAGGGTTAATTTTAAGCCATCTTCTTACTTATAGTGGCTCATACAACGAACTACTGCGTGGTGATGGCGCATCTCTATATCAAAGGCAAGAGCTGTGGCATCCAGCCTTTCATGGTGCAGCTCCGAGATGAAGACACCCACCTACCTCTCCCAGGCATCAAGCTTGGAGAGATCGGCGCTAAGCTGGGAATCAATAACGTCAATAATGGGTTCCTGGGATTTGAACAACATAGGATCAAGAGGGAGAGGATGCTTATGAAGAATGCTCAGGTTTCGAGGGTAGGTTTATAAATATCGTTATAATTGTGTTCTTTATGACCTGACGCTTGCCTTTAGGGAAGCAGTCGCTGGCAAAAAGATTTCAAAATGTATGGGTATGGTCGCTCGAAAAGATATTAGCAAAAACTCTGAAAGGCTCACAAAATTGAGCAGAGTGTAATTTTTCAGGACGGTACATTCAAAAGATCACCGAACTGCAAGTTAACCTACGGCACAATGGTGTACGTGAGGGTCATGATCGTCAACAACGTGGCCAACCAGCTTGCGAGGTCTGCCACCATTGCCACCAGATACTCTGCTATCAGAAGACAATCACAATTGAGGCCTGAGTAAGTACATAGTTATTATAATTTTGAATGAAAAACTCTTTTAAAAATGGGGCAGCTTTATTGTTTTGTGCCATTGAGGTTGTAAACCTGCATCATCTTTTGTTTTGCAGTGAGGCTGAGCCCCAAATCATGGACTATGTGACGCAGCAGCACAAACTCTTCACAACCATAGCTTCGGTGCACGCGTTCAAACTTACCGCCATGTGGCTGTGGGACATCTACTCCAAGGTCATAAGTGACCTTGAGAAAGGGAAGACTGAGGATCTGCCTGAAGTAAGTATATAATAACGTGACACAGCAGCACAAACCAAAGAATATTGAACATTCAGTAGTACCAAGAAGGGTTTGAAAAGTGAATTAAACCCGGTTCGTGTTCACTGTTACTCTTTGACAAGGAATTGTGGAGATATTTGCTGGGTATTTCGGGCAGTGAAAATGTTTATTTTATTTTTTTACTACCCTCAATATTTCAGCTACACGCCCTAGCCTGCTGCCTAAAAGCCATTTCATCCTCCGACTCGGGAATCATGTCAGAACGGTGTCGTATGGCATGTGGCGGCCATGGCTATATGCTGTCGTCCAACCTGCCGCAAATTTATGGTCTGATCACCGCTGCTTGCACTTATGAGGGGGAGAACACCGTACTTATGCTGCAGACTGCCAGGTAAAAAAAAAAATCAACCGTAACAAACAGGTAGTGCAAGTTTAGTTATGCTAGGGGTAGTCAATCCTCAATTCATCTTTTAGACTGCTGCTTGTTTAGTGATAGTAGACTAAGCGCTAATTACAGAGGTTCTGAATAGCTCTTAACGGCGCCATAAAATATAATCTGACCAAATATAAAAGTAACACAAGCTTGGATGAAGGATAGTACTGGATAAGGGAATGGCGTGGTCAACAGCGAGACAGAGAATCTCGGCACAGTGTGGCGACAGTGCAAATTAAATTACCCTAGTTTTTGGATAAATTTGCCAAAATATTAAGATATATTATTTACTAATTCCAAAATGAAAAATGTATTTTTTTTATGAAAATAAAACAGATATAAAGAACAATTGTTCGGTTTATTGAACATATTGCGTGATGTACTGTTATGTTAATACTGCATAGGTAATGACTGAATTTAAGTCGATCAACCAATGTTGGAAGTTTCACATCTGGCGTTTTAGCTGCGTGTTTTTGAACAGTCACTGCTGGTATTGAGTTTAGTAGACACATACTCTTGGCTACTCGTTGACGGCATTACTATGCTAGCTCATCCACTGCTTCTTTTGCCTGAAACTGTAAATTTTTTAATAGTAACTTCACGCAAAAGTTTAAATAGATGGCGTTTAACATACTTTCTAACTCACGCACGGGGACGGGCAGTTACGGCTGCCACAGGTAAAAACGTGAGGATCAACGAATCCCACAGAGCAAAAGTCACGGACCATAGCTAGTTTTATTAAAACGAAATCAAATATTCAAGTCTATATTGCACGTAAAATCCTTAGGACCGTAAAAAACGTAGATTTCCTTTCAGTGTTGCGCATCAATTCAAAGTATCTCAACTTGACTATACCCAAATATTGTAATATATATAAATAAATAGCCCCTATAATACTCAACTGAAAATCTCAAATAATAATTAATATTATACAGGGTGGCCCGTTTATAGTAGTCCAAAGAATTTTCACAGATGTAGGGCCGGCCAATGATTGATTTAAACGCAACATATGTCCCGCGAAAATCAATAGTTTAAAAGTTATGATTTTTTAAAGTTTTTTTGTAAAATCGCCACTTTGAGTCATGTAAACCTCTCTAAAGTGAAAATGATTGGATAAAATCGAATCAAATTTGTGGTGTTAGTAGCTAAGACATGTAGCTAGCAGAAAATAAGCTATTTTTAAAATTATTCTTAAATGGTAATATGATTTTATACCATTTTAAAAGCAGTTTGTAATTTTCATATGTTAAAGTATTATTTTCAAAAAAATCTAGTAAACTAAAAATGTTCTACACGAAATTTTCTAATCGTAGTAAAAACTACCTTAAGATGTGAGGATAGCGATAATAAAAAAAAAAAAAGTATCATGACTATCGAAAGTTCTTCAGAATTGAACATTGTATGCACTAAGTAGTTAAAAAACTAAAAGTGTGTATTTTTGCCTTATACGTAATTTGAACAAATTAAACTTAATAATCAAAAGAAAACACAAAGTAGGATAAAGAAAGAGAATTTAATAAAAAAACATAAAAAATAAAAAAAAACTTTACAAGAAATTTTCAAATTGTCTGCCCTCTCTTTCAATGCATAAACGGTACCTTCGCAAAAAAATCCATTTAAGCCTATTGAAAGGCTGTGCACTTGCATTTATTTTTCTTATTGCAAGTTCTATTTTTTGTCGTAACTCTGGCTCAGACCTACTTGCCCGACTATAAACGATCTCCTTAAAATATCCCCATATGAAGAAGTCTATGGGGTTTAAGTCGGGTGATCGTGGGGCCAAACAATTGTACCACCACGACCAATCCATCTTTCCGGATATGTTTCGTTTAGGTGCTCCCTAACTCTTAGCGCAAAGTGACAAGTTGCGCCGTCGTGTTGCAGCCACATCCTCTCTCGTACATGGGGGAAAATTTCGCCTAGAAGGCCAGGCAACTCAATTTGAAGAAAATTTAAGTAAACTCCAGCATTCAGGCGAGCTGGTAGTTCAAAAGGACCAACAAACTTTTTTGCGTCATGTTGAATTTTTTTTGTTTTTTTTTATTAAATTCTTTATTTTTAAACTACTCTAGTGTTTTTCTTTTCGTTTTAAACTTTAATTTGTTCAAATGACGTATAAGGTAAAAATACACACCTTTAGTTTTTTAACTACTTAGTCCATACAATGTTCAATTCTGAAGAACTTTCGATAGTCATGATACTTTTTTTTTTATTAACGCTATCCTTACATCTTAAGGTAGTTTTTACTACGATTAGAAAATTTCGTGTAGAACATTTTTAATTTACTAGATTTTTTTGAAAATCATACTTTAACATATGAAAATTACAAACTGCTTTTAAAAAGGTATAAAACTATATTACCATTTTAGAAGAATCTTAAAAATAGCTTATTTCCTGCTAGCTACATGTTTTAGCTATATACACACCAAATTTGATTCGATTTTATCCAATCATTTTCACTTTAGAGAGGTTTACATGACTCAAAGTGGCGATTTCACGAAAAAACTTTAAAAAATCATAACTTTTAAACTATTGATTTTCGCGGAACATATGTTGCGTTTAAATCAATCATTGGCCGGCCCTACATCTGTGAAAATTCTTTGGACTACTATAAACGGGCCACCCTGTATATACACGCTGTATATAATGTATCCTACAGGTTAAATATTAATTTACCTGTGTGGCACAGCATTCATTAACAAAAGAGTTACTCTCTGTTTTAAATAATTTATGTCGTCCAAAATGTCTGCTACAAACTTAAGAGAATTTACTCGGAGCCCAATTTGTTCGTCCTGTAGCTTCAATCCACTTCGGATTTAAATCAATATTTTCCGGGAAACTGTTATGCAATTAAGATATTGAAACTGACTAAAATACTACATGATATATTTATCATAAGAAATGCAACATAAAATTTTACCCACAATTTTGGGGAAAAATATATGGAAGTCTTGACAACATCTAACAATATTTTATAGTAGGCTATGAATACTAAAATTTCATATTTTAAATGATTTTGTCGATCAAATTATAAACAAACATAGTTCACACAAGATAAAATCATTGAAAATACAACCTGGCATATGATTCAAAGGCCAAAATGTGTTATACTTACGAGTGGAACGATAATTCAGGCAGTTTTCTTCTACTATCACTTTTACATCCTAAAACACTACACCGCACCATATTTCCTACAATAATGCTTAATAAAGACACTATTGTTAAAAAATTGCTAATATTTTTCAGGTTTCACGTAACTTTTATAGCTTTAAACTAACTAAAATTTAAAAATACCAAATTATTTTGCCAGCGTCATAGAAATATATACTATAGAAATGGCTTGTCCGAACAAATTGCCCTTCAAATTTGACATTATGAATAGCAGGATCAGTAACGCCATCTGCATTGAACTACCATGTGACAATTCATAACAAATACTTTTTTAAATTACCAGAAATATTCTCTTGAACGCCCGCGGCATAGTTCAACTAAGCGCAGTAAGTCATGTCACGCGGATATATTCACGATTAAGGAATATGGCGTCGGAACGAAAAATTTTAGCAAATAAAATTGATAAAATAATGTAAAGAGGTGGATATAATAAGATATTTGTGACTTACCGGTGATATGTAATACCATAATCTTTTTTGT
Organism: Hypena proboscidalis; assembly: GCA_905147285.1. Taxonomy (NCBI): domain Eukaryota; kingdom Metazoa; phylum Arthropoda; class Insecta; order Lepidoptera; family Erebidae; genus Hypena; species Hypena proboscidalis. The sequence continues at coordinate 3,495,702 of LR990127.1, forward strand.
TATGTTTAATTTGGTAGTTCGTACAACTTTTCAGTGCACAATTAGGCATTTTGTCGTGTTTGACCGCTCACGGAGGCAGCCAACCACAGACAATTTCACTACGCGCTTTTTGTAGTCTGATTGACTCCAAAAAGGTTCAGTTCATTTATCGCGCGTTAGCCGTGTCCTTACTTTATACGTCAATGGCCAGCGTTGTCAAATATTGTAATTTAAGTTGTCAGTTTGATTGATAAAGTTTTGAGCTAACCTCAAGGTTTGCTCAAAAACCCGACACGCATGGCGAAACAAAAAATCTTATCACCTGTCTTGTTTTTTTACACAAAATTGGCGTAAGTTTATCTTTGTCTTGTGTGAGGGAGATCGAAGCTATCAGTCGTCTATACTATTCTCTGTCTACGAACACAAGTAACACTCGAAGTCTCGAATGAAGAACACAGCTGTCATTTTAATTTATGTGTGTTAATAAGGTTTATCTACCAGGTGTTAAATAAACCTTATTACAAGTGTGAAATAAGGGCTAACACTCCTTTCTAAAAGATATAGATAATATAGGATGGTTATCATTCCATTACCATGCTTGGAATAAAAAAGGATTTATTTATAATAGATTTTATTTACATTGCATGTACTGTTTCAGATATTTAGTGAAAGCATGGGAACAAGCTGAATCGGGCAAACCCTTGAGTCCGACGACATCGTACTTAGCAGAGAAGAGCTCAAACAAACTGAAATGGGAAAATACTGTGGATGGAATTATAAAGGGATTCCGAAGAGTCGCTGCTGGGTAAGAAAAGCTTATTCAATAAATTCGCCTTTTTCTTTCAATTGTAATACTCAAAGTTATGCGTCAACTAAAGTACTCTTACAAATAGCATGTTGGTGAGAAAAATAATACATAAATAAAACATAAATACATTGTATCTTAAAATTCTTTCACCCCATTCACTAAAAACGGAAACTTTATAACACATTTCAAATAACACTATGTTCTTAGGCCTAACTTTTTTTCGCAGAAAAGTATCGTCAGCAGTATCGAGTCTAAGCAAGTACAGAAGACGAGGATTGTCTCCAGAAGACGCTTGGAATATGTCATCCGTACAACTTGTGGCTGCTTCTGAGGTAAATGAACATATCGAAGGACTAAATGACAGCATAAATATATGGTAGAGCTATTGTGAACGACCTCGAAGGCGGAAGCACGACTCTCTCACTTTTAACGTGTTCTTGTTTGGCGGTGAGATAGGTCCTGAAGCTACCTGAAGTTTGTGGCACATGAGCACTGTAGGCCCCAGATGAAAAGACGCATCTAAAACCTGGAGGGACTTAAGAACTCTCCCTCGCACCCAGCGTTGCGTTATCTATTCGAATCCGTTTCTCTAGAGGGGCTTTTATTTGTAGTCTGTGTACCATTTTATATGCAATAAAAAATACGACATCCGCTCTACTAAAGTGGATTTTGAGATAGAAACTTGTAATAAACTGTGAACAAAAACACAGGTGTGAGATTTTTTACTCAAGATATAAAATTTCCAAGTTTCGGGTCTTTTCTACATATTTTATTGGTTCACATTTTGAAGTTTTTAATGGTTTTTTGATGCTACCGGTTATGTCTTTATAAAGATTCTGGTTTATTGCGGTATTACGGTATTTTCTTTAACAAGATGAATAATTCTCTGTGATAGAAATCAATCGATTTCCTTTAGTTAATTCCTATGAGTAATAAAAACCGATTACCTATCTGATTATCTTAAAATATCTATTAATACATCTGTGCATTTTGTCAAATGAGGTGTTATGGGACTTTTATTGCAAAAATAAATAATAAAGGATTTGAAAAATTGTGATATTATGTTAATGCGGTGTGATTTTTGATGACTAATGTTACTCGGAGAATATCCTGACGGCATATACATAATAATAATTAATCTTTAGGCAGAATGAAAGATCTCACAACTTTTTTTTATACATTATTTTTTTTAATGTAAGAGTACCTAAGGAGGATATTAAAATAAAAAAATATCTCACACCTTACACAGAATGCCATCTAGTCTCAAACTAAGCAGAGCTTGTTTTATGATAACTAGAATAACTGATACTAATACATATATACTTTACTTTTGTAAATACATACTTAATATACATAGAAACACCCAGACAAAGACAAATCCCCATGTTCATGCACACAAAGATTTGTCTTAAGCGGGCATCGAACCCGCGACGATATTGTTGTTTCTTTTTAATTATTATGCAGATAGACGCAATTTTATTGTGTTATATAATCTAATACATAATATCACGCTTATATTACCCAGAAGGGTGAGGCAGAGGTGTACAATACTCACATTTCACCTGTTATATTTACGTCCCATGAGATAGGGGGTGAGACTATCGCTATCCACCATGCACAATTTCAACAACGTGCTGCTATTGTGAATCGAACCCGAGACATCGTGGTTAGAGTCGCACACGCTTCCCAATAAATAATCGAGCCATCCTAATCTAATTTAATATTAATTAATATTTCAGACTAAGACATACAGAATGCTTTTATTGATCAAATAACGGTTGCCAGTTTAAAAAACGTCAATGAAATGAATAGTTCAACTAAAATGTTGTCATTAATCATTGCTATGAGATATTTATGTCTTTATATTTTAAACAGTGATTTGTTAAAATTATAATGGAGATATTTTTGCAGTTTAGAGGGCGTGGCTTTGTATCGAAAGGTTTATTGCTATCAAGAAGTTATCTTGTAATTAAAACGAGAAATCTTTAATTTACATGCAAATTGTTAAACCGGCTAGAGCTGCATGTGACATAGATGTAGAACAAAACATAACAAAACATCACGCCTATATTACCCAGCAGGGTGTGGCAGAGGTTGTCAACACCCACACTTCACCTGTTATGTTTAGGTCTTATAGTTTATCGCCATCCACCGACAATTCCAACTCCGTGCTGCTTTTGAGAATTTCCTGACGGTAAATTCACAAATAATACTTTTAGCCGACCCGGGACTCGAACCCAAGACCTCGCGGTGAGTGACCAACGAGGCAGGTTAAATATAGAAAATTATATAAAGTTAACAAATTAATTCCATGGTGAATATTAACAAAAACAAGGTATATATTTTATGTGCTACCCTGTTATTGTACTACCCTGAACACCTTTGTGAAAGAGAAATAAACAAATTTTTATCTTATCTTATCTATTTTAGGTGATTTGGGCAAATATAAATAATATAAAAGGAATATCTCCAAATTAAATAGGTATTTTTTTTATACATAGAATTATATGTTGTTAAAATTACTGTAATTAAATGTATTATTTCGTTAAATATAAGCTTTAGTCAACAAATACTCCAAAAACCTAAAAAGGCTATAGATAATTCACATTTGTTTTTATTTCCTCAGGCTCATGGGCGTGCAGTAATCCTGGCAACCCACAGGTCAGAAGTAGAAAAAGCCGCGTCATCGCTGTCGTCACCTTTGAAGAAGGTCCTTCATCAGCTGGTGGATCTCTACGCAGTATACTGGGCGCTGGAGAAACTTGGGGACTTGTTACTGGTAAGAAAAAGTCTTTATTCAATGTATGTGGCAAACTGTCCCGTACTCTATCTGCAAGTTAGGCTGACCCCACGTCCCACGGCGTCGCGTGTTGCTGTCGTGTGATGTGTGAGCAGCCACCTTAGTTGTGCTACCATAAAAGCCAAGAAAAATGCAGATGTCATGTCAAATCGAAGCTCTATGACGCTTATTAAGTCCCGATTCACCAAATTTACCCCGTATTGCAATCTCTTTGTATGGGACGGGCAAATAGATGGAAAGAACGTGTTGTTGGTAAAGAAGGCACTAAGTGCCGACTACTTATTAATCTGTTGTGATGAATAGAATCTCTACAATGTAGAGTGAAGGATTCAGTTCCTTCCGTTATGTAGAAGGCTGAATGCATACCGGTAAAGAATCATTGACTGTGGTCACAGACCTCTCAGGGACATTTATGTTTTGGCATATTAAAGGATATTTTTAAAACAACAATATGTCTCGATGGTCAAGTGGTTAGTGTATGCCCCTCGCACCACGTGATTTCGTGTTCGATTCCCGGGTCGGGCAATCCACTCATAATCTAATAAACGCCTACGCCTATAACAAAGGCTTCCTGTAAGGCAAAATTTTACCATCATAAATAGTCTACAAATCCAAATCCAAATGGCATCTCCACTAGCCATAAATAGTCATCTAGACAGAACATAATAGCAATTATGGTTCACTGTTAGATAATAAAGATAAATTCAAATAACTGTTCGTAAAATATTGATCACCACTTGATTAAGTGCACCGCTACGGTAATAAATGATAGTTCGCAAAAAGTGCACGTGCGATTGCCAAGGAATGGACTGTCTGTAGTATGTAGATAGACACATGTATCATACTACTTAGTATCGTACATTTACTTTAGTGAGTATTGAATTTCATGCCCATTTGAAAATTACATATATTTAAATTTAATTGAAATTCAAATTTATTTAATCAATATACATAGAACTAAATATTCATACTTTAGATCAAAGTAACAATATAGGGCACAAAGGAGTTTTAAAAAATTTATTCACCACACATTATCTCACAATTGGAGAAAATAAGACAGTTAATACGGATAGTACACAGAAAATGTGCAGCAAGGGCTCAGTATTTGCTGCGCCCAATGCACAGCATAGATTTATAGCTAGCTAGCTGATTTTTAGGTACCTGCACAAGGATAAACCTGTGTCGTAATTGGTGAAATACTTACATAAGGTAGTTAACTTAAAATAATAATTTCATTTACAAATAAAGAATAATTTTCTATTTCTATTTCTTACTAGCTGACCCGGCGAACTTCGTACCGCCTTAGCACTACTTTATTTTGTAAAGCTAACCTATCTTATGTATGCGTACCTATTCAATTTGAACTGGAATCTATAATATCCCCCATATAACAATGAATACTTTTTTTTTTTTTTTAATTTTTTTTGCGTAACAACCTTGTACATTGTATTAGAAAACTACAAAAAAAGCCACAGCCAAATCGGTCAAGCCGTTTTCATGCCAAGTCGTGACAAAGGAAAACGGGTTTCATTTTTATATAATTATATAGATTATAAATATACATAAATAACAACATAAAAATATTATTACTGCACTTGCAAAAAATAGTTACCAGTTAGCTGAGTAAGGCGTTATTCCAATATTAAAGGCCTTAGACGTTTTTCTTTTCCAAGTACGGTTTCCATGAGGAGTTCCGAACATTCATACCAATTTTCAGCTCTATGGGCAGTTTTGTACCTTTGTATGTTTTTTATTCCCAGGTTATAAGTTACATAGAATTAAACTAAAATATAAATGCAACGATGAATAATATACTTATTCGAGATTTAGGTGCAGCAATTTTATTCTTAAAAAGGTGATGTCATAACTGTAAGTTATATCAGCTAACTTAAAAGGATAAGATAAAAGGATACTGCAGAGATGTACCGACAAGACAACTTTTAGTGTTGCATGAAACATTTTGACAACTTTTTTGATTTATTACCCTGAATAACAGTTAGCTTTTGAGTGCACTGGGCACCGGTGCTAACCAAGAAAGAAAAGATGTTAAATATGTATAAAACGACACGATGACTTGATCTTGATGCAATTTATCATGTTAATAAGTAACTAACAGTAAAATGCTATGTGTACGTACGTGTATGTGCCGTGCTGATTCCTGTCAATGAGATTCGTTACATCGGCTTTTTTAAATATCTACTGCATGATAATTAATGAAAGATGTCGTCGAGTTTCAATGCGATTCTATGAATAATATTGTATTGATTATTAGTATGATTATAGATTAAGATTTAATGTTTTTACGTTACGTAAATATTGCTATTGTGTATAACACAAAAAGTCAAACAGTCTTGTGAACCCTCGTGACTTTAGGCAGTGTGGCGATGTATGCACAATTTTGACTTCCCCTAAGTAAATACATCTTGTTAAAATTGCGTTTCTAATTACGTTTTGATATTATTTTTCTCCATTATAGTTTATATGCTAGACTCGCTTGAGGATGTTGTAAATTAATTAGTAACAAAACTAAAATAGAATGCAAAAATAGTTGCATCCAAAAAGCCGTTGGAGAAGCAGCTTTGTAACGGTCAATTTGCTATACTTACATACATTTACCTATTGACCATACTAAGCTAACGTATTATTTCGGCAACTATATTTTTTGCTCGCAAAATAATAGATCAGTCAGCAAAATAATAGATTTGTCGAATTATATATTTACATATACTTGATTTTGCTGATACATCTTAAATTTTGCTGATAGATTATGTTGCAGGCACTTCTATTATTTTGCTGACAGATTTATCATTGTGTTGATGTCAATATGGATTAATTCTATTCAATTGCTGACCGATAAAATAACCCATTCGATCTTATATCTATTTACTGATAATGATCTCCAAGTTACCGTTAATGTTCAAATGTTGAATTATGTTTCCTTGGCTTTATGTGATTTTTGCCATTATTTTCGTATTGATTTACATCCTTTTAGGAAATGTGAAACTAATTGAAATTTAATTAAGAGATGACAATCAAGATACATAGAATTAATAAAATGCTTCCTTGTCGCAGGTGAAATTTAATAGTATATGCTTAGAGTTTTAAATTATAGGTTTTCTAATTTATAGACATCGAGCAAAATAAAACGAATGAGAATTGAGATTATCATTTTTAATGGGCGTGTATAGATCTAAGATAAGGGGAGATTATGCATTTAATATTTTTATTTAGTTTTGCTTTTTATTGGTTCTTTGATCCTCTATTTTATGTACATAGTCCTCGATATTAACAGCAAGCTTGTGTTGAGCTATTATTTCAAAAGTTTACGTTGCCGGTATAATTTGCTATTATATATTTGCTATACAAGTATTTTTTTATTCAATGTTATTAAAATCTTAAAGAACCGAAATATTCCATAGTAAGTTTTGAATATTTATAAACTCATAATTGTAGAAATAATGGCTCATTGGATTCTCAAAGTAATCATTAGTGAATTAAATAATTTTCAAAAAAAAAACCGACCTCAATTACAAAAAATGCACTAAAAAGTACGAAATACTTAAGTAATAAGTAATTCAACGTCTCGCCTCATCTGTGTATAACTTGAAAGAATACAGAAAACGGCCTTAAGGTGCCTATTTATAAAAAAATATCCCAGTACTCCTTAACGTTGCGGAGTTGTACCTTCGAGCATCAGCTCAGCAACATGAAATGCTGATTACTAAATGCAAATATCCGAGTAGTTTTAGGTAATATACGAAAAACAATATAGAAACCTTTGTTTGAGGGATCGTAATAAAAAAAAAATGGGTCCACATGACAAGTATAACCATTCGAGCAAAAAAAAAAAACTAAAATCGGTCCACGCGTCTTCTAGTAGTCGGGGAAAAAAACCTACTCCTTTTTTTATGTCGATTAAAAATAATAAATTATGTCGAACGGTAGAAGTTCCATTAATTGAAATGTAAATTTTTGCTCTTGTTCATCCTTAAGTGTTATTTTTATGAATAACTAATGTAATATAATAATATTATCATTTTTAGTCTAAAAACAAGTTTTCGTCGGGTGATAATTAAATTGATATATTAAAGTTGATCACATTAGACAGTTAAAAGAGGGCAAAATTAAGATATTATTAATGAAAGTTGGTGATTTACATAACATACATCACGTTGATTTACATTACGCGGAAGGGTATGGCAGAGGTGTTATGTTAAGCTAGTGATAAAGGGTGAACATATCGCCAATTACCCTTATAATTATGGTATTTTTTTAAATAAGAATATTAAATTGAGGTACATACAACATTGCTTATATTTGTCAGTTCTAAAGTTTTTTGTCTCCTGCCACGTATACGCGTCAAGATCTTATGCAAGCTACAAAGGAAGGAGTGGACGTTGCTGCTTTTTGGGCAAAAACTATTTAACATATTATTATAACATAAAGCCATTGACACGAAAGAAGAAGAAGAAGTTAATAAATAATAATGTTAGTAAGATCTGCAGTTATAAAAAAATATATAAAATCACTGCCAGATTTCAAGAAAAAAGAAAAAAAAATAATAATTTCTTAACACACTTTTGTTCGACCAGGGAATCGAACCCGCGACCTCCTGGTGAGCGGTAGGAAGTTATACCGTTAGACCATGAATTAGTTGATGATTTAATATGGGCAATATGAATATGGCTCCATCACCAATCATTTTTTATAAACCAGAGACTAAGAAGACGCAAGGTCTTCCACCTCTTGTCAAGTAGTAGCTCTACACTATTGCTTGTCGGTTTGATGTGGTGGGGTGGTTAGTTTAGATGCAGAAATAGGGTAACTTGCCTGAGTCCTGTGGTAATGAGGTAATAAAAAACATTATAATGTATACATACTTAGGAAAAAATATACAAAATCTTCAGTAAACAGCTTCATCGTACAATCCATTGGATATATTTACAAATATTTAAATCTATCATATTACATTTTGAGGCCAATTTGCATCTAAAATAATAAATTATCCACGTCACTCGCGAAATTGTAACGAATGACTTTCTCCATTTTTTGTTGTAAACCAAGTCAATAGTTTAACTAGTGTTTAGTCGACGCGGAACGGGTTTCGAAGGAAAGATCGATTGTAATCGATTGTAATCGATCTTTTAACACGATCTTGATGATCGATTATTTTTTGTTACTTGACTGTGTGCTGGCCTCATTTTTTCTATGTAACTGTACACAGGACCTTATGATACTTAGATGTATGTAGAACGAATAAGTCTGGTTTGTTGATTTGTTTCATATTATTTTTTTTTATACGACGCATGTAACGAACGGACGTATAGTCCACCTGATGGTAAGTGGCCATAGCCCATGAATATTAGCAATCCACAAAATCAGATTGAAGATGCGTCCCTTCATCTGAGGACTACGGTGTTATGCTTCATGTGCCAGTAATTTCAGGGCCCGATCCCACCACCATACCGTAACACAGTAGCAAGCACTATTATTTAGCGGTAGGTTAAAGGTAAGAAGGTGGTGCTGCTGCCCTTAAACTCGTGCACAAGTGCTCTACTACCATCGTATCTATACTGAGCAGAAGTGAAATCACTCAGAAATCCCAAAATGTGTAGGTAAACTGCATAATGCGGAACACTTTCAAATTGTATGCAGCAAACGTTTTAAAGAACAATCTTTTCAGAAAATATGATATGGTATTGAGCTTAAAAAATACGCAGATAATGCTTTTAGGTTGATTGCGTTTTGCTGATAACTACCCGTGTTTGGTAGCCTCACCTTTTTTTTTTTTTTTTTTTTTTTTTTTTTCCGTGGGGAAATGCATTTACGCATACCACCCCACCCCGGGGAAGGGCAGAGTGGTTATGTGGGACTCACCCGTGCCAAAGATGGTAAACGGCACGGGAATACCCACTAAAACCCCACGGTGCTCCCGCACTCGCCTTGATGGGAGGGTCATGGGAATCTGGCGCAGCCTTTACGTCCACGACCCTCCCGGCGATGCCCGCCGAAGCGGGCCCCTCATGGCCCCCAAAGAGGGGGCTGGCGCAAGCCACCGACCAGCGCGCGGACCGCGTGCAAAGCCATCGGACATTCCCCATGTCCGACGGCCTGGTCCTCTCGCGGCGAGACAGGTGGTCGGTCCCGCCGCCCACCACGCCGCAGTTCAACGGCTGCGGCCCCGCCGGGACCGCGGAAGGCAGGGAATGCGGGGCATCGAAAAACGACGCGCGCACCGACACTCCTACCCGCCGCGGCCCCGTAAACCACCGGGCCACAGTGCCAGCTTGCGCCAACACCGCAGCCCGGCCTCGCCCGCCGAGGCAGGCCCCTCATGGCCCCCAAAATGTGGGGGGACCGGCACCGAGGGCCGCGTGCAAAGCCGTCAGACACTTTCGTATCTGACGGCCTGGCCCTCCGCGGTGAGACAGATGTTCGTCCCACCGCCCACCACGCCGCAGTACTGACGGCTGCGGCCCCGCCGGGACCGCGGAAGGCAGGGAAAGCGGCAACGGAACACCGACAGTCCTCTCCCGCCGCGGCCCCGCAACTCCTCGGCCGCAGTGCCGACTCACGCCGACACCGCAGGCCCTTCTGTTGCAGAGCCCCCCATAAGAGCCCTGCAACATGGGCTGCTCCCACATGGACTTCCAGCCAAAGCCCGAAGAGCAGCCCCCCTCTGGGGTCCACTTGGCTTCGCCGTGGCTCGGGGGCGCCACGGGTACTAAGCCCCACCGCGACGACAACGCGGGACCCGTTGGTGGGGTTGGTAGCCTCACCTAAGGAATATCGTTTAAAAAAAAAACAAAAATTGCAACGTTTATTTCAGGTTACAGGTATCTAGATTTGATCATGTCTTAAACTTACGACAAAAAAATGTTTCATAAACTTGCGTTTCTCTTATCAGGTGACGAAATCAGGCTTTACCGTCGAGATCTGTGTGTTAAATGTTTTGTGTCAACAATATACTTACTCAAACAATATTTTTGAAGGCAACTTTTTTAAAACCAAGTGTCGTTTACGTAGATGATGTCAGAAATAACAGCTAACTAGTGAAGAAAGGTGTATTACCCATAATTAACGCTTGATATGACTTGACATTTGACCCCTACGAGGTCGGATCGCCTTAGCGTGTCTATTAAATAAGTGTATTTTTGGTAATACGATGTTAGTCGGACGTTCAAGTAACGGTGGTGGTCAGTTCACGACTTTTTATAAAGTATTTGTGTACATTTTCTAATTATATGGCTCTGTTAAACTTTTACTTAACTTTGTTGTTGTTGTTGTTTTAACTTGTGGCTAAGTACCAGTTCCATTACCCGAAATGGTGTCAGAGGTGAAAACCCACACTTCACCTGGTACGTTTTAGGTACTATTACTACCCTTCTTTATCTATTTTGGCGTAAAAATAAGCTGAATAGATTATTTTAATATTATTTTTTATATTTAAATTAAATAAATAATTAAATTGAATATCATTAAATATCTCACAACTTACACACAACGCCATCTAGTCCCAAACTAAGCAGAGCTTGTAATATGGGTATTAGAATAACTGATACTTTTTTTGTAAATACATACTTATTATAAATAGAAACACCCAGACTAAGACAAACCCCTATGTTCATGCACACAAAGATTTGTCATAAGTGGGAATCGAACCCACGACCTCGGCGTCGCAGGCAGGTGCACTACCCACTCCACCATGCGGTCGTCAATTCAATTGTTTTGTTGTGAAAATTGATTTGTTCTATCATTTAAAATGACGTTACCAATTATGGTTTATAAAGACTATTGTCTGTAAAAAGCAATTAATGTTATATTTTGTTCAATGTATTGTTATATTATTTATTTAACATTTATTTCAGATAAAAATCCATACAATAATATTGTTAGTAAGTGAAACTTAGTATCTATGTTAGTCAAAATGAAATTATTAATTTACCTTGATAACCAGTAACAGACAACATATTTTACAGAAAAACATTGAGAATACAATTTACATTCAATTAGTAATAATATAATAAAGTTTACAGCATTACATATTATATTGCCACAGTTTACAGTAAAGTCAGAATTCATAACAATTACAATAAAATAATAAAAACACCGAATGAATCCATTATGTCAAATTAAAATAGTATAACAATGTCACTCATATAAATATAAGTATATATATCGTCATGTATTTATTTTATGCTAATAAAGAACTTTCTAAATAAAAAAAAAAGATACTACCCTTCTTTGTAATGTAAGAGTAGTCATAACCATCTAGCTAGATTAGTATCTAAAGATGCAGACGTAGTCTACTAACAAAAGGATTTGTAGAGTGCGTGAGCTGAGGCCCAAGTGATTTTTAACACGCTTATATTAGCTTCCCCTGTATGTATGTATGTATGTATGTATGTAACCGACTCATTTGGACTCGATTTTTACCCACTTTAAACGGACAGATTTCATTAAAATTTTGCACACCAGTCAAAGATTGATGACAGTACAATAATTCGAAAAAAAAGGGAAAAAAAAAATCTATTAAATAAACCAAACTAAAAAGTAGAAAATAAATAATAGTTTAAAAAAACAAAAAAACACGCTTTTAAAGTACTTCTAACTAAAAAGTGAAAAATAATTCCTAATATAAGCTGATAATGGTAATGAACAAAAAATACTAGTATTATTGTGAAAAAGCGCGGGGCGCTCTGTGCCATATTTTTCGTCTATCGAGCAACCCCAAATTTCACACTATTACTAGTATTTTTTGTTCATTACCATTTTCAGCTTATATTAGGAAATATTTTTCACTTTTTATTAGTTATAAGTGTACTTTAAAAGCGTGTTATTTAGTTTTTTTAAACTATATGTTTTTTTGAAAATTGTTCAAAGTACTTAGACAGTAATCATACTAAAAGTCCCCGCGTCTAGAAGGTGAGCCGGAGTAGGGAGGAGGTGGAGAAGGTTCTACTTTTCAGTTCATCGCTAAAATCTTTAAACGGTGCGTCGTAGAGAAAAAAAAAATTAGTTTTTTTTTTATATGTTACGCCCACAGCGAACGAACGTGTAGTCCACCTGATGGTAAGTGGAGTACAGTCCATGGACATCAACAATCCACAAAAGCAGATTATAGATGCGTCGCTGCAGCTGAGGACTACGGTGCTATGCCTCATGTGCCAGTAATTTCAGGGCCTGATCTCACCACAATACAGGAACACAGTTATGGAAACCCGACTATTTGGCGGCAGGTTAAAGGTGAGACGGTGGTGCTGCCGCCCTCGAGCTCATTCACAAGAGCTCTACCACCAGTAAAAACGTATTGAAAATGTATACAATTTTCTATAACTTTATCGCACATTTCTATAAATTCCTACCCAATTTTCGAACTACATGTTCCGGAAAAGTGAAAACATTAGAGAAAACTACTATCAGAAACTAGCGGTTGTCTTTTTTGCGTAATTTCGAGATGAAAAGTAGTTTATATTTCTCGTATGATAATCCAGGTTCAAATCTATTTATCCATCGACTAATTTTCATCCAAATCGATTTAGTCATTTGGATGTTTGTTTCTCTTTCTGAAGAAATTGCTTAGCCCACCTCAAGCATTTTAAACCTCATTTTCAGCTATTTTTTGGGTTGAACAATGTAAAAATAGATATGAGCTATCAGAGGTCATAAACCTACATTAAATAAAGTTAGTCGAAGAATCTGAATACTAAAATGTACATCGAGATGTAGAAATAATAAATTTATTGATACCTCAAGATAAATTACCAAACGATAATGGAGATAAATTTAGAGGTGGTACTGGGCGTGTAGTTTGGGCGTCTAAAATAAAGAAGATTTATTATTTAATATTTGTATCTGTGATTAGGCTTTTTTATGTTTATCTGTGTCTTTTCTGGTCTAATACGTTCAGCGTTGTTTTTGCTGAATTTTGAACAGCACACCATCTAGTTAATGATGCAATATTTATTTGATTTTGAGCTTTTAACCAAAGGCTCTTCTGTTCACTTGTAACTGTTATATGTCATGTGAATAAAAACTTAACCAGAACAGAAACCGTAAAAACCTACTCAGATTTAAATATATAAAAAAATATTTAATTTCGAGACCATAAATTAAATAATTAAATAAATGTTATATTTATCATCCCTTATGATTTATTCTCTACCTTAAAATTCTACTTTACATAAAAAAATACGAGCTATTAAATTATTTAAAAAATACTCATGAAGAATTATATTAACCCGGGAAACAAAGACATACCGAGATACGGAAATTCCCATAGAGCTGAAGATAGAAATGTTTGGATCGCCATTACAAAGAAAACTAAAAACTCCCTATTGAAACCATACTTGCCGGGATTAGCGTCATGACACAAACAAACAAACCAACTTCCCTGCTCGCCCCTCACAGCTAAAAGCGTAATTATATGTAGCTTATGTGATTTACGGACCTCTTGTTAAAATCCATGCAACGTGAAACTTAATCTATCCAAAGTCAACTCTAAAAAACTCATAAAAAGTAATAAAACTATTATTATATCCATATCTCGTTTTTTGTCAAACTGTGGCTTTGAGGGAAATAGATTGTAGTAATTTTTTATAGATTATTATGATAGAACTCACCCTTTTTCGGTAAAAATTTTGACATCAATCGAATAATTGTATTTTGACTCTAGTACGACACGACCACACGTTACGTACGTTAAAGTAATAGGTGACTAGCGTCGAGTAGTAGATGAAGAGTTCTGGCCACGGAATAGCTGGCCTTGCCGTAGCAGCAGGTGTATAACTTTTTTCAGGAACCAATCAACCATAGACTAACTTGAGTTTAAATAATTTGTGGCTAAAATTATGTTATTTCCACAGTACACTTCAATATCGGAGAGTGGCGTGCACCAGCTGCAGGCCACCTATGAGGAACTGCTGGAAGCGATCAGACCCAATGCTGTTGGGCTCGTGGATGCCTTTGACTTTAGAGATGAGGTATTCATTTGTTTGTTCATTTCAATCAGTTCCTCGATGGAAGGGAGAACTTTTTTCATGATTACATTTTAATTGTCGCTTTTCGATAATGCATATTTAAGAATTAGGCCAAGTTGTAAATGCGAAGTGTTAAGCTTTTATGTAATTTAACAGATTCTGAGTTCCACGCTTGGATCGTACGACGGTCGCGTGTACGAGCGTCTGATGGAAGAAGCTTTGAAGAGTCCTCTCAACGCGGAGCCTGTCAACAGAAGCTTCCATCAGTACCTTAAACCTTTCATGCGAGGGAAACTGTGATATTACAACCTTTGCTGTGCTGTGCACCGATGTATTACTATGATGAACACGTTTTGATTACCTACCTAATTTTAATGGTTGTTTTGTATGTACTTGTTGCTACTAAATAAATCAATTTATAATTTTAAAAGTCATTTATTTGTTTATGGCAATCATTTTACAGCATCATTTGTATGACGGTATCAAACACAAAACTCCAATAAATAAATAAGTTAATTAGATAAATAAATGCAATCTGGCACTTTGCAAATACATCAAGACAAGTTATTCAACGTTACCGGAAGTCGTCTTGATGTGGTTGCTTGTGAATGAGCCGATGAGCCAAACTGGTTGCTTAAGCAGTCTGGGCATTGGCGCGTGCGTAGCCAGAGCCGGACGACTTGGCGTGTGAGTCGACCACTCTGTAGACAGTGCTCACGGGTGTAGCCCTGGCCGACGAAGACGCGGATCCGAATTGGCTAGACTGGGCATCAGCAGAGGTCCTTGCACCACCGTAGTATCCTCCGTTAACGTTGGCGGCTGATTTGGCCTGACCGTATGCACCAGTGTTGGCAGTAGACACAGCTGATCCGTAGTAGTTGTTGACAGTTGACCTGGCATCGGCGGCGCCAGCGCCGTTGGTGTTAGCAGCAGACTGGGCGGAGCCATAGCCGGAGTTGGCGAGAGAGTCGGCGCGGGCTGCACCATATCCGTTGGTGTTGGCATGAGACTTGGCGATACCGTGACCATGAGTGCTGGCCTGAGCTTGGGCGGAGTTAGCGGCTGGAGAGTCATACAGGGTACCGAAGCGCCAAGAGATTGTCCTGCCGTGGGCGATTTTGGCCGAGGAAGCAGCGTTGCCAGAGCCGATTACTTGAGCGTTAGAGGTGGCCACTGCAGGAGCGACTGGTACGTAGGCCTTGTAATAGGGAGTCTTGGCTTCAATTACAACAGGCTGAATCTCGGATACTGGGACGACCACGGGTGCGGCAGGTGCGTTGGGGTAGCCGTATCCGGCGGCACCGTTGGTGTTAGCAGAGGATGAGGCAGAACCGTCTCCCTGAGACTTGGCGGAGGTGCTGGCGGATCCGTAACCAGAGTTAGCTCTGGAGTCGGCTTGTCCGTGGCTACCGTAAGTCTTAGCGTTGGACGAGGTAGAACCGTAACTGCCGGCACCAGTGTTGGCCGAAGATTCAGCAATACCGTTACCGCCGTTGGTGGTGGCGGAAGAGATAGATGAGTCACCGGCACTGTTCCTTACAGCAGAAGAGTAGGCTTGGACGTCAGCGGGGACTTCAAAGTTCTCGTAAGTGATGACTGTGGCGGGCGCAGGGACGGGGTAATAGGCTCCATTTTGAGCTTGAGCAATAGCCTTGGCACCACCATAGTTTGGTGCGGAGTCGTAAGTGGCAGCTTGGGCGATGGCCTGTCCGGGGTAGACGTATCCGTCACGGGAAAGCTGGTTGCCATGAACGCTGCCGTAAGCGTTGGCGTTATTACCGTTTACATTAGCGGTTGCCATGCTTGCACCGCCGTTGTAGTTGTAGGCTTGACCGATGGAGTAGGCGCGTCCATCACGGGAATATACACCTGTAAGTAAATGGTACAAAATTAGGCTTGACAAATAGCAAAATTATTGCTTGGCGTTGCAGGATTATATTGAGCGAAAAATACTTAATATTTTTGAAAGGTTTTTTTATAATCCTTTGGTACTCACCGCTTATGATGGCCGGGCTCGAAGAGCACACGGTGAACAACGCCACAGCTACTACAAACTTGGCTGCCATTGCTGATGATCGGATGAGAGGACACGGTTGAGTGGATGCAGTGAGAGCATTTCTCCGCGCTTATATACGACGCGCTTGCCACCTCCCTGACCACGCAGACACTGACCCATACCTGTGAACTTCACCTACAAAACTGACACTCATAAATTAACCGACAGTTCCGACTCGTCAATACATTTTTTATTAATTAAGGAAGATTTTATTACAGCGTTTAGTACTAGGAGTCCAAGGGCAATGAACTCCAAAAGCTTGACATGTGATAAGTCACTTTTTTATTTTGTTTACGTAATACGATTTAGCGTTTTTGCATCTGAACTTGATTCCTTTGTTAGTTGTCAGCTAGAATGGCGATAAGAGCATAAATATCATTGGTTATGAATATGATCATAAATAATAAAAGAGACAGATTATATTTTGTCGTAAAGTTTTTGAAAGTTTTGATTGCAAACTAAGCTTTCGATATTAATTTATGGGCTGATCTATATTTAATTGGTACTACAGTTTTATTAATTTCGTATCGGTTAATGTCTCGTGTAAGTTACGATATAGAGAATTAATTTAGTTTTTTATACAGCAGTGGCTATGAGATGAAATCTCTTCCTTTTCCTGAGAATTTATTCCACATGGGGATGGAGTCAGCCTTTCAGGGATTTCGCCTCTACTTCGACACTTCCATATCTTATACATTTTGTTAAAATTGTTTAAACAATAAGTGAGTTACATACAAACAGAAAAAATTAATAAGTAAAAAAACATGCATTTTTGTGATATGATTTGTCTATATAAACATAACAATAGTAACGTTAAACCATATTACTTTTGTATGGAAAACAGCCAACCAATTGTTCCTCTTTCAAGTAGGTACCACAAGAGGGTTGTCAAGACCTCGGGCGCTATTGGTTAAACATGTCAAACTCGGCAATTACATTACTATCGACCTTAAAAAGACTACACTCACTTCTAGGTTTGACTTGCCGATGTTTGAAAGCACCCAGATTAAAGTAAGATTATTCAGGACCATCATTTGGATGATTACTACTTTAGATACGTAATCTAATTAAATTTGTCGAAATGCTGTTACATTACAATAAACAAATGTCTTTAGAAATGTGTATTTTTTTAATGATATCCTAAATAATGCATTTACACTACGTAATATCATAGCGTAGCTGAATTTGTTAGGTTCAATACACAAGACTTATAAACCAATAAATAAATATATCACAACTCACACACAACGCCTTCTAGTCCCAAACTAAGCAGAGCTTGTACTATGGGTACTAGAATAACTGATACTAATACATATATACTTTTCTTTTGTAAATACATACATATTAGACATAGAAACACCCAGACTAAGACAAACCCCCATGTTCATGCACACAAAGATTTGTCTTAATAATAATAATAATAATAATAATAATAAACCATTTATTTCAGACTCATCAAAAGAATACATCCATATTAAATTTTGTTAGTACTTAATGCAACAAGAGCTTACAAACTAGGGTTAGTCAGAGTTAAAATTAAATGAATATAGCCGTCGTGTATCACAACGACTATATGACTGCGTGCAGTCGTATCCAGCGAGCTAGCATTGGTGAGTCCCACCGGTCAGCTAGCGCGCTCAGGATGGAGTTGGGACTGCCGCGCACGCGACGCAGGATGGAGGCGCAACGTTTACGCATGATGGCCGCAAAGCCGTCTGTATCAGCCTCCGCAAACATCGCGGAGGCGCTGCAGTAGCGCGGCAGTCCCATCAGCACCCGGAACGCGTTATTGTACTGAACGCGCAGATCACTGTATGCCCTCTGCGTATAATTAACCCACAGGCTGCAAGTGTAAAAAGACTGACAATACGCTTTAAAGAGCGAAACTTTTACTGCTGCTGTACACCGCGTAAACCTGCGGGCCAACATGTTGCTTCGGACAGACAGCGCCCTGCGCTCTCTTTCAACATCCACACTGTCCTTAAGATCCTCGGTGACCCAGTGGCCCAAATATTTAAATCTATCAACTTTGTTTAGAGCTGTACCACACAAGGTGAAATTCGGAACAAAAGTATATCGTTTGTTGTCCGGCCTAAAAATCATTATTTCACTCTTTTTCGCATTGTATTTGAGCCCATGAGTCACCGCATAGGACTCACAAATCCTCAAGAGCCTCCGCAAGGCACCAATCGATGGGCTCAAAAGCACCATATCATCAGCGTAGCTGATGTTGTTCACGCACACTCCGTCTATATGACACCCGATACCGGTGCTGCCAAGCTCATCGATCAGTCGGTTGACATACAGGCTGAAGAGCGTGGGAGAGGTCAGCCCCCCCTGCCTCACCCCGCACTCCAGCCTGTACTCCTCCGAAAGAGAGCCTGCCCATCTTACAGAATTATTCTGATTGTTATACCAATACATAAATAATAAAACAATTTCTCTAGGTAGACAAGTTACATCCCTTAATTTACCCCAAAGAATATCATACGATACAAGATCGAAAGCCCTCGACAAATCAAGGTAGCATGCATACACTGGAGTCTTTCTACTTGTATAGTACTGCACAGTCTGCTTGAGGCACAGGATAGCACTCTCGGTGGAAAGTCCAGGCCTGAAGCCGAACTGCGCATCATTGAGCGAGACGTGTTTCTCCAGGTGCTTACCAAGCAGACTGTCCAGCACCTTGGCGACCACTGTGGCTAGAGAGATCGGTCTATAGTTGTTGACATCTGATGTGTCACCAGTCTTATTTTTTACGATTGGTACAACTATCGTACGCATCAGATTGTCGGGCAGATGGGAGTGACCCAAACACAGGGTAAAAAACATAGAAAGCACTGAAATCGAACCCACGACCTCGACGTCGCAGGCAGGTACACCCTACCACTCCGCCATCCGGTCGTCAATCATGTCATCAATCTTCATGTAAATAAATTGGTATAGCGATAGTTTTCTTTCGGAACTTTAGTAGTTAAGTATGAAATAAAAAAAATCTGATAATGTTAGCAACAGTTTTAGCTTCATAAATAAAAGTTGTCTTAGCTGGTTTTGTGACAAGCCTGTAATCAGGTATCACTTTCTAGAACAGTCGGCCAACAATTAGCAAGCATATTGATTTATAATTTAATTTCATGGCTTTGATTCCGGACGTGTAAGGATATTAAATTGTTAATTAGGATCGAACCGGTCGATAATTGGTTGATACACTATTTGTAACTACGTGACTTAATGAGTTTATTGCGGTTATAATTAATCGGAAATACCAGAAGATTTAACCGAACCATTTTAAAGTCCGCCTATCTGAAGTGACGGTCATTTTATTATCGGCCCAAGAGTTTTACCCCATGAGTAGTAAGCCAAAATAAAACTAAGCAGATACTTTTAAGATGACTTTTCTTTTTTTCATTCTTTGTACTTTAATTTCAACATACAACTAAATTAATAATTAATTACTTAAATATTTACAACTATACACTTAGAATTAAAAAAAAAATATTTATATACAATAATATACATATAATATAGAAAAAAATAATATACATATAGAAAATATAAAAAGATATTTACAAAACTTTATACAGCATCAAAAAATTCCTCCGCATCGATGTCAAATGCCGAAGATTAAGTCGCAGTCAGTCTATTTCACAGGTGTTGGATAAAGCTTATCGGTAGGATAAGCATATAACACACATAAATGAAAGTGGCAGCTGTGTTCTTTTGTCAAGTGTAGCTTGTGTAACTTTTAAATTCGGTAAGGTTATATTTTATGGGTGGGATAACTTTGAAACTAGGCCTAAGAATTCTTACACACAACCGGCATGTCCCCAACGGCGGGTCGGCGGCAGCCGTCGACACGGATCGTCGCGAACTCATAAGTTTATTGATACTGGTGGTTAAAAATAGCTTAACAACTTTTACAGATGTTTACTAATCTTTTCTTATCTTAAATATTTCCTTTACAAGTTTTATATAGTCTTAATTAATTAATTTCGTCTAGACTCAACTGCGTTGCTAGGTGAAATATAAAATCAACCTATAACGTTGATGTCTTTTGTATCGCACGTAAAACAACGTGACCAAAAATGGTATTATATTTGTAATTTGAGGCAATGTATTGAAAGCATAAATTTATTAAAGCAAGTGATTGTTATATCTTCACTTAGTGCAGATTTCAGTTGTTGAACTCAAGTGACCTTTAGCTTCAGCTTTCGATGTCTCTGTTCCGTACAAACATTGAATAAGAGTGATCCAAATATGGTTTTATTAAAACCGAAGATATAATATAAGTTTGGGTGACATCGACCCGATTTTTTTTTATATTTTACAAAAGTTGATTCGAAATGTTTATCTTAAAAATAATAGATATATAAAGTTAAGTAGGTACCGCAAGAGGGTTACCAAACATCGGGCGCTATTGGTTAAACAATCATGTCAAATACAGAAATTAACTTAATATCTACTTTAGATAGACTCTACACTCGCCTCTAGATTTGACTTGCCGATGTTTGAAAGCACCCAGATTAAAGTAAGACTATTCAGGATCATCATTTGGATGATTACTATTATATACGTAATCTGAAGAAATTTAACGAAATGCTGTCACATAAAAAAACAAATGTGTTTAAAAATGTGTAATTATTTTTTTCATGATATTCCAAATTATGCAAATATTTTTTTTTTAAATTTGATGCGAAATGTTAAAAATATTAATTATTTAAACCCCAAAAAAGAAACACAAACACAACAATATCACAAACGTTATTGAATTGTTGATATGCATAATTCAACACCTTCAGTATTATTGTTCCTTTTGTATAAATTTATGATCATTTTGTCTCCTCCATATCATCACCTATCATGTCATTTCGGTCGCCGCGACCATTAATAACGTGAAAAGATTTTATTACTACAATAAAGTATAGAAATCTTTTAATTGCGGAAGAGAACGAGATTGGCGAAGAACGACGTATTCAAGTCCAGGTGTGGGGCATTGGCCTGGAGAATTGAGGCTGTATATCTACTGTGTAACGTCCTGGACCACCCAAGTCTTCAAATTAGTTCTACAGACTAAACAGTAATTTATAACATGTGCAAATTGCTCGGTCTGTATTGTATGCTAATGTAGCTTTTTGCATTTCTTTATTTATGGTACCAAGATAGCCTGGCTAGTAATTAAAACAATTCTAGAGTTTGAGAGAACTTACACAGACAGATATACAGATTTTTGATTCGTAATCTGAATGCTGGTATGGGTGCGTTTGCTTATAGCAATTTATAGATACGGATTTTTTCAGCTCGATCTGAACAATCAATAATTTGAAAAAAAAACAGAATTTATAAGGAGGAGGACAAAGGCTAATTTGTATGCAATTCCGAGCTTCCGGATTGAGAATTATTATTAAGAATTTGAACGATTTCCCTCTGTGTGCCTCGATTTGCCTTGTAATGGTACTTTTCAACAACAATGTAAAGCTCAAAGTTCCAAGATATACCTTATTTATGAAATAAAAATTGAAGCAAGAATTATTTTGGTTTAGTTGTCAGCGTGATAGTGTCCTTTATGAAATAAAAAAAGAAACAGTGCCCGCTTCGTCATAAACATCTAATTTGTATAAATTTTAAATGCTGTCACTGAACCTATCAATCTTCATAATTTTCTTGTGATTACTGCTCCGTATTGTCTATACTTAATATTATAAAGAGGTAAAGTTTGTGTGTTTGTTAAATTGTCAGGGGTAATCTCGGAATCTACTGCACCGATTTTAAAAATTCTTTCACTAATAGAAAGCCACATTATCGCTGAGTGTCATAGGCTATATAAAAAACCGAAAAATTAAAAGGTTTTTACGTGGTAGTCCGTTTTGTAAAGAGAATCGGAGAAAAACTCATCGTTATACGTGAAGGCCACAGCAGCGCGGCAGCGGCGCGCGATGGTTTCGGCTTATTTCGGTTCGCATTCGTGCTCACTTCGGAAGAAGGAGGCGTGACCTTCCTTTTACATACATCTGAGACTCCGTGCGGCTCATTCGCGCGGTCGGCTCTTTACGCAGCGGACGTCCCCAAAATTGAATTTTTCGTAACACACTTTCGACATTCATTAATTTTATTTTCGGTACATTAAAAAAAAAATCTTTTATGTTTATATAGTTTTCATTTAATTTAGGTTATAGATAGGCATTAAGTTTGTTTCATGTACCTAGATATTAAATTAGGTTATAGGTATTAAGTTAGTTTCATGTAGATATTAATTTAGGTTATAGGAAGGTATTAAGTTTGTTTTGTGTAGATATTAATTTAGGTTATAGGTAGGTATTAAGTTAGTTTCATGTAGATATTAATTTAGGAACGCTGCCTTAACTATGAAAGATATATATTTTTGAACATTATGCCCAACGAAGTGGGCACGGGTCAGCTAGTATAAGAATAATTTAAAACACCCGAAGGCATTTACTTAATTTATCAGCGGACGTGAATTAAGTTATTAACTCATTGATTAATTTATGGAAAATTAAGATCCTAATGAGTTCAGTTTTTTTAACTTAACGATGTAATCATCAGTAACATTATTATTACATAACAACTTAATGACGTCAGATTTAGTTAAGTGATTTAGAATGGGATTACAGCCATAGGCCTCTTCAACTGTCACGGAATTATTTTTCCAGATTTTAAATAAACAAAACGCAATTGCAATGAAACTCTAGAATTATACTTTCGAATTGATCGCCTAATCAAGGTATTGATACCAAGGTATATTACTGGTAAGGTATTGCATGTAGATACTGAATCTCGCATGATATAATAAAATCAAAGTACATACTAGTAATATTCACCAGCTCATCACTCGTCATCATTTCATAAGCCTTTTCCACAGTTACAATAAGATCGCATGGACTTGGCTAAATGTCGGTTTTTTACATAGAGCCACTGCTACAACCCAGTACGGGGTGATATTCTTTTCATCCGACAACTTGGAAGCCAGACTTTGTGGGATCTGAATACCCGTAACGCTTCTCATAGAGGTTCAAATGGGCCCGACAGAGACGACGGCGGCTTACGAACTCTACGAGGCATGGAGAAAAACTCTTTTTTTTAAAAGTGGTCACCCATCGGTAGACCGCGGTAAGAATAGCTCAACCAGCAACATCGATTGTTCCGCGCGGCTTTCTAGAATCGTCAAATACTTTGCCTCCGAAAAAGTATACCTGATATAATCTTTTAATTATTTCTTACAGATGAACTAGTTATTGTTTAGGTCAAATAAATAAGTAACCTGGTTACAAAAACAATGGGCTATCCGTATCACTTGATGATTCTCGGAGGCCTGTTAAGACAAAAAAATCTATTAAATGAATCAGTCAGCAAGTTTCTTTCTTTATGATTCTTGAGTCTTATTTAGGGTCACCAATTAAGGGTATATTAGTTGTTGTTTACTATTATGAGTCGATGTTTAATTGAAACACGTGAATATATTTAACTCACTATATTGTATGCGCAACTTAAAAGTAATACTATGATTACTTGAACGTTGCATCTTATTCTTTTGGTCTCGCTGAATAAAAGAAGGCTGACTCCTGGACCTGCTAAGCGGTTGTGATATAAAAATGGTATATAATAATGTTTGCTGCAACGGGTTATTGGGTCGGCTGCATCACTAACCAGAGTATTTTTCTTGGTTAGACCAATCATCAGACTCGGAAATTATTGACCATATTGATTGCCATAGATCTTCATTAAACACCCGAGACCGACTGATTTATCGTGCCCTCAAAATGTAATCACGCATTCAGAACAACCGCGGCAAGCATAGCAGCTGGACATCGGATCGGTGATCATTAATAACAGAACATACTTCCATAAACAAAAAACAAAATCTGTATAATTAGTTTCGACCGCAATATGTATCCATTCATTAGCATGGTGAGACAAGATGATATGCAAAATTTTGTTTAAAACTTTATCTATCAGCTCTCTTAGCACGGCTTTACCACTCTTGATATTTAGAGAAAGAAAGAAAGAAAGACGCCAAAAGACATAAATAAAATCTATGTTGATGAAAACTGTTTCGTTGGTTTAGCGGTATAATTTGTGTACCGCTCACTGCGAGATTACAAGTTCGATTCCTAGAGGAAATTCTCAACAGGAGCACGGAGTTGAAATTTGTGCCCAGTGAATGGCGATAGGCTCTCCTCCTATCCCATGGGACCTTATTATAACATGTTAAGTGTGGTGTTATTACACACTCGTCTGGATAATATAGGTCTTATGTTATGTTTCGATATTGACGACTATGTAGAGGAACAGGGTGTGATGTTTCTCCACCACATAGAGAGGATCCTCCGACCAGGCTCGGTGGTATTGCCTGGCGGATAGCTGTCCATCGGTAGCGTATTGGAAGTGGTATATATGTACACTCTCTGTGAACATTTCGTTATCGCGATTCAGCGCTCTTTGACAGTTATGACGAGTGTGTCACTTATTAACGTTGTCAATGTCAACCGTCATTAAATTTATTTATTATGTGCGGAGACCGTCACAACTACGTCATAGCGCAATCAAAATATCAAAAGAAGCAAGCCGTGCAGAGGAGGCAGGATACCGTAAGTCTTAAAACTGTATGTATTATGTAAGATCTTGTCATGATATACCTCAGAATGCCGTTAAAGTGAGTTAGGCCTGAAACTGAGTTAAGCGGGCGCCCGCCACTGGCAGCCGTCGCGTGTCAACGCGCGTGGATACACGGACAGGCTCCTTTGGAACGTGACGGTGGCCGTCGCGTGTTCCCGTCGCGGAGGCCGGATTATTTTATGGACAATTTTAACGGAGTGCATGTATAGTATAGTCGTGTCGATGGAGAGCTTAATGTATTATTACATAGCACAACGACGACGACTAGCAAAAAAGAAACGACAGCCAATAAGCCCGTTTATTGAATCTAGGTTGCTGTGCGGGCACCGCGCGTGCCCCCGCGAGACGGCTGCCTTCGTCCGGAGGCATGCCGCGTTGCGCGGGTGTGGGGCGCGCTTCCCCGTAACGGACGCACGCGCATTTCCCCGAGACGCGTCACTTTTGTATGAAACCGCGCGGGCGTCCGCTTAACTCAGTTTCGGGCCTTAAGTGTTTCCTTCACGGTTAAGGACTTGGGAAGTCCGTTGTTACCCGTTTGTTTATGGTTAAAACAAGTTGTAAGGTTAATCATGACTATTACTTTTGACGCAAAGCCGACGCGCTGCTACCGAATTTATAAATGTTAGTACTTGCTCGAGATTACAGCAAAAAATAAACATGCTGTGGGCTGAACATGGTGTAGGTACTTGTGTATTTTATGCCGAGAACCGTTTGTTAGTTATTCTGATTATTCACACGCGAGTCAAATAAATATGCAGTTTAAATGAACGCTGGTAGAAACATCTAGCAAGTTATTAGTAACAATTACTAGATAGATGTAAGTGCCAGCTGTGAAAAGAGGAGTTATGGGAACTGGCACTTCATGTATTTTAGAAATGTTGCTCAAATCTTTACATTTTGTATAAAATTATTTATAATGTATACCTCGTCACAAAAACAAAATACTGTGATTGAGCTCGATTTGTTGACATTACGTATCGATGCCATTATTTTGTTTGGACGTAGGTAGGAGTGGCACCATCCAAACAGTTTTTTATAACGATCTCCTGTCACCAAACCTGTCACTAACTGGTCGACTAACATGCTTGTAAACTAATTTTGTAGGTTGATAAACACATTTTCTTATGGTGTACCTAACTACGTCATTTTTTATTGGGCACTTGTAAATAAATGTATGTCATTTCACCGAAAAGTCCGAAAACAAAATAATTTGCTTTTGTGATTAGACTTTCCAAATAAATAATAATAATTATGTAGAGGTGTTATTTTATCTGTCAGAAATTTAAAAGTTCGTAAATTGTTGTCAGCAAAATAATTGATCTGTCGGTGGAGTTTAAATATTTAAACCTTTTTTGAGTATAAGACTATCAAACACAGAAAGTATTATTATAATCCAACCAGTAGTTTTCGAGATTAGCACTATCAAACAAACTAACCAAGTTTTACCCGCGGTTTCGTCTGCGTGTTAGGTACATCAATAAAAAACAGCCTTTGTTACGGTCTTGTAGACAGTTATCTGTCTCTAAAATAGGACCAGCCGTTTCGAAGTTTAGCCGATACACACAGATAGATAGATAATTTTATTTGAAACTAGATTTAAGGCATAGGTATAGTGCAAATAATTCTACCAGCTTAAAAAAACCTTATTATTTTAACATTAAGAACAGTCATTTACATTTTATAAATTTTGCATTGATAACCGGCGCCCAAACAAAGGGCGTCGCGGCTGGTAGAAATATTTTTAAAAAGGTGCCTTCTAACAATTAATCACCACAATATAACACAATGCGAGTTAAAGATCGGCGCCAATCGCTAATTAGATTTATTATTATTCTTAACGCGTAATGGACCAAATGAAAGTTTTAGTGCTACTAGTCCACCTTCCATTTCCAGGAAGTTGCAAGCGTATACAAATAGAATAAATAGTTTTTTACTAGAATACTTTACCACTTATAAACCTATGACAGGAACACTAGGTCTGTAAATTCTGCGAATAAAACTTTCGCTATAATTAATTACATCAGCTTTTATCACTCTTGTCGTATGTCAACGCGTGACAAACTTTCTCTATCACCAGGCTCCCATGCTTATTTATATTGAATACATTATCTTAGACATATAAACAACGAATAGTAGACAGATGGAGTACATGAAGTAAAAAAAAAATGATCTATGGCAAAAAGCGCAGAGCAATGAACGGAATATAAGATTGATCTGTCCGTTATTTTTAATCCTACGATTTAAACGCTGCATCTTTACTCCATTAGTCATTCTAATAAGATCACTTAAACAATATTAATCTATAATAATTATAGTTTGCGCATTTTGTCGGTTTGTTTGTATTTTGTTTAAAGGATTAGGCACTCTATTATCAAATCATTAGGCTTTTTATAACAAGAACCATTATTTCTCAAGTTAAATAGCTTTGTTTGAGTGTTAAAAAAAAATATGCGAAATTTTACCTACATAAATCACAACAGACCTTGAATCAGTTAAGTACATCACTCTTCTACAAATTATACCACTCTGTTTTTTTCTCAAGTAAACAAAAAACGTACAAAGTTTAAATGTATGGTTATGTTTTAAACTAAGTTTTAAGTTCAAAGTTTGGTTTTTAGCTTTACCATTTTAGTTTAAGAACAGTGTAATAGTATGAATTATAACGAACGAATTGACCTTCTTATAACAAACACTTGTCTTATTAACCAATTTATTACACTGCACTAGCTAAAGGACGTGTATGTGTGTGCGTGTGTGTATGTTTGTTACTCTTTCTCACAAAATATTCCACTTTTTTTCATGATGAAAGTTTAGTGAAGTTAAGCTTTATCTGTTTCTATACCTACTTATAAACACATTATTTAATCTTATTAGATAAATTCTACGAAACGGAAATATGTATGTGAATTTAAAATATTTGTTAGTATTCAGAAGTGATATTCCTTGCTAATGTTTTAAATGCGCAAAAAGTACCGGGTCAATTTTGATGAAATTTATTCAGCACCTGGATTAATACAAACTTTAATACTAACAAAATTAAGTATAAAAACAAGTCACAGATAAATTTAATGCACTATTATGTATTAGCCACAATATTAGGGCTAACGTATTTTTTATTAATCTAAACTAAATAATCAGCGTCAACGTCTTTTTGAAATATTGCATTCCGATTGCTAATTTTGTCTAACACATTTATGATCTTTTTTCATACCATTAATAAAATGCTTATCTTCAATTTATGAACTTCGTGTGTTTATATAGCGTATGGACCACTTTTTATTATTCTTTTCATTTGATTTCAGATGACTCTATGCTATGTCCGCTCGAGAATAATATATATATAAAAAAATATAATAATAATATATAAATTAAATCAAGTTTAGGAACAGTGCAATTACACGATGACCAGTTTGGCAGTTCTAATGCTATCTCTATATTTTCAATAGAGATAAAATTGCTGCAAATCTATTGCTTGCTTTGTTTAAGGCGTTTAAAAAGACAGAGATGGCAAAAATAGACCACAAATTGAGATCAACCCGTACAATCTAACTACAGCTCTTCAATCGCGGGCAGGATCTCTAAAATCGTGTCCCTCGTGACATCGATTAATTACACACTCGATCCAGCATCGATCGAACATCGAGTCCATCGCGAGTACCGGTTACTTCGCCTTGAACTTCATTTATTACCGTAATCGATTTCGCGATTGTTTTATTACTAGCTTTCGCCCGCGACTTTGCCCTCGGTGAATTCGTTATACTTTTCTGTTCCTCCGACGCGTTTTTTTCCCGTTTTTGTCGTGCGAAAGCGAATGCGAAGCGTGTTGAAAAAGCCTTTCTTAATAAATAGCTTAGTCAGCAAAAAAAAAATACAATTCGGCATCGGAATTACCTACTGAAATTCTGAGATTCCCGTTTAATAAACAAACTCAATCTTTGCATTATTAGTATACACTAGCTTTTGCCCGCGACTTCGCCAATGATACGCGCCTTGCAATCAATTAGCTGCACCTAAAATTTTATCAAAATTGGTCCAGCTGTTTAAAAGATGTGCACATACAAACAGACAGACATAAAGCCAAAAAATAAAAAAAAAAATAGGCAAACATATCTTACGAACAACTATACCAGCTTAAAAAACATTTTTTTTTGATATTAAAAACAGACCTTTCAATATTATTTATTAGTATTGATGAAGATAGTAAGAGATTGCGATTTGTAAGTTTTAGAGGTTAGTAGCATTTTGGTAGTGTCGGTTAATGGGTTTGATTGTTTATGACACCAGCAATTTCTAGAGGGAGGGTACGTCACGATTTATGATCGTTTATAGCGAATTGTCGGTCAGTTAACAAACGTGTCTGAATATAAGCGAAACATAACAAGAGTTAGCACTATTAGAGAGGTGGGCCCAAAAAGCGACCAACTGGGTACCACGTGACGGTCAGCGGCGACGAGGAAGGCCCAAACGGAGATGGCGGGACGACTTGGATGCATTTCAGATCGATTGGCCAGAGATAGCAAATAACAGAAAGACTTGGAAGTCATGGAGAGGAGGCCTTTGCCGAGCTGTGGGTTGGGTTATAGGTTGCACTGGTGCGTCTCCGTTCTTTGAGCTAATTGCAAAACTTGGTATTTTTGTTCTGTCTTTGATAATTAAAAATCTGGTGCAAGCGCGCGTTTGACCATTAGTCAGTATTAGTGGTGAGACCGCTTGCCAAAGTGGCGTAAATATTCGCAAAATCTCTCAACTATGTACTGATTTGTACTTAGTTAATGTTTTACACGAGAAAACATTCTTAGTTTATCAAAGAAGACACTATACTATATTCAATCAAATCTTAATATCAATACGACGTTATTGTTTTCTACCTTTATGTTTACATAATTATATACAATTATACATTATACCACTTTGTCTGCACGTGTGGTTTAGTGTTTTTAGCGGTCGCCTCGCCGCGCCGCTCTCCACTGCACTGGTGTGGTGTTGTGGATTCGAAGGACAAATACACACATTCCCTCACACAAGCACACCCAGTCTCAGAACAAATCTTTGTCACCATTGGATAGTGTAATTGCTTTTGGCGTTCTATCTAATGTAAAAAATCTAAATTGTTTATTTATGAATGTGAAAATCTTTATCTAACAGCAAACAAAAATGACATAGCTTTATGCATACTAGTCTGTAATTAACAGTCGAGATTTACACTAGACTTCTTCATTTACCTCTTACCATAATAATTTCTAAATTTTATAAACACCTTTGTTCCATACACAGTAAAGTTCTTATATTAAATATCTTAAAAAATAACGTCGTGGATTTCGACCATCGAGTTCCACCAGAGAAATAAAGTATTTATTTTTGTCTGTTTGTCTGTCGGTTCATAAAAAAACGCATCAATGAGACTATCATGCTGTTTTGCAGTAGACACTGGTGCCTTGATTAACAATCTTAACCATTTTTCTTTCAATTTTGTTTAATAGAAGGTTTAAGCGCTATTTTTAAGCATTCAAATTAATAATAAGAATAAAGTATTAGAATAATATAATTATGTTATTCAAAGATTTATTACAGAGTTACAGTAAAATGGCAAGGCAAAGTAGACAAGATACACAAAAAGATTTTGACAGCGGTGGGATTCGAACCCACGCCCTTTCGGACTGGTGCCTAAAACCAGCGCCTTAGACCACTCGGCCACGCTGCCGTTGTGATGGAGCAGGGGAAATTACCGTTTGTTTTCGTAAACATTACGTGAATGACGTCATGCGTTCTGTCACCTTGGCACAAAGCTTGATGAAGCATGACAATCGTCATACATACTGTTCCTTAATTGTCACACAGAATAAATAACTACCGTAGTTTGTAGTATGTGCGTCATAATAATACGATGCGGTGCCAAAATCTTGTTTAAATAAAAAAATAGAAGATGCTAGTCACTTACTGAGCCCCGATTTTACCAACATGTTAAACGGACGCATAACGCTGAGTTATAGCTTACGATCAAAACATTGAATGAGAGAAAGAGCGAGATTGATGTACGGATAGAGTGAAATCGGGGCTAAGTGTACACGAACAATCTCCGCTTTACGTTACAGTGTGTGACCTAAACGCGACATGTAACGCCATCTAGGGGTTTGTCGTTAAACTGCTAACGCTTTAATGTGTCTGTCTTATTAAACTAACCAGGCATTGTTGTTGTTAACCCAATAACAATATTCACAATCTAATGCCCCGTTTTGAACAGTTCCTGATAAAGTATTAGAACAGCCATACCTCTGTAAGGGCACTGCTAGAAGTAACGAACCTCCAAATATTTTGCTAATCAAAAGGGTTCCGTTAAAAAAATATATCTTTAAAAAAAGTTCCGAATAGGCTTCACAAGTACTTATCAGGAACCTGTGAAACTGGGCCTTCGAATAGTAAACTCACACACGTAGGTATAGTTGGTTAAAAAAATTTAAAAATATTTTACCTGAATATATTAGGCGGTATACGGTGAAAGTGGGTCAATAATTCAGAAAAAAAAATATTAAAGTGTGATTAGAACAAGCTATTAAAACAAGCCTCTTTTATAGTTGCTATATAGTATCTTATAATCTTGAGATTGCTTACAAACCTGGTCCACATTTGAGCAAACGCTGGGTAAGCTCATGGTAAAACTGTTACTTTACCACTTCAATTCATAGTACGACCACTATAGTTGCGTTTATAAATCTGTCAAGTTTCACGTCCTTAGATACAGATCCGTGTTCGATGCTTTTTTTAATTGTCTTTCTATATTCTTTAAATCAGAAACTTTTTGAAGCGCGAAAGAATTTATTTAGAAAACCAACTGTTCTAAATAAATTCTTCCGCGTCCGTGAGACGATCCAGGGTGGATCACAAAAAATTCACGACCATTATTATTGCACATAGTGCAGGCTATCGCGTATGAATTTCCCGCTAGTGCCGTGCACCCGGGCGCGGAGCGTCCGGGGGCGCCTTACGAGCGCTGAATTTTTGGATATTTCTTTGAACTTAACGCCATTGCACAGTATTATATACTTGTTACTTACGACAAATTTATATGTAATGCAAGCAAAAAAAAAATACTCATCAACAATAATATTTTTTCCTTTTATTACGCTTTCGGTGCTTGTCCTACCGCATTACTACACAAAAAGTAAAAAAAATGAGGGCGTAGGCTGAGTCTCGCACCTCGGCGTAAAATAGACTTAAGACGGCCCTGGCTCTCCGAAATGTCAAATTAATGTCACTATTTGCGGCTCAGAGTAAATTTGCGGCTTGGATGAAGGTTTGCGGGTTGGCTATGCGGTCATTAAGTTTGTAAGTGTCTATAGAGTTACAGTTCTTAACGGCGTTCTAAAGACAAACTTTTTGAGTGACAAAGATCGCACTTGTGTTTAAGGTACGTATGAGAGCAAGAGAGACGGACGTATTAATGACCTTACTGGAAAACGTTTGTCTTCAAATGCTTTAAAGAACAATGTCTCTATAAAAACGTATAAACTCAATGGATGCGATAAATCAATGTCTGTCAACAAACTTTGACAAGTTTGACAACCTTATTCTTCAGTTGCATCACGAGGTGAAACAAAAAACGATAGCCCTCATTACATAAGTATGACAAAGAAGAAGTTAACTGTCAGAGTTCCATAGACAAACATACGACATTTGGTGGCTAAGTTTGAGTCTCAAACAATTAGAGACGTCTATTTCGACTCATTTGAGCGACATCTAGTGGCTGAACTTTCAATAACCTCGTCCATTTTGTGTTTAATAGAACAACCAAGTGGTTCAGAAATGGTTAGCACGATTTATCGATACAAAAAACCATTTGTTAAGTATGATTACATTGAGGATAGCTATTAGTAAAATAAGGTAGAGGGAAAGCAGGGGAATCGAATAAAAACAGCATTTTTGTTCATAATATCCTGTATATTTACCTAAGTGTAAAGGAGAATATTTACAAGTGGACATCAATAATTATTATGTATATGCTTATCCTAGCCTAGTCTCCTTACATTAGAAAAAAAACATGAGATTATAAAAAACGAAAAACGAAATGTTTTAAAAGCATCAAAGTGATTTAAATCGACATATACAATTATTTGATTAGCCTCTTTATATTGAAACTAATTTATGAAGTAAAATAAAATACATCTTCATTCGTGACTGAAAAAAGGTATGTCATAAAGAAGATAAAATAAAAATTTAATAATTACTATTCCGAACGATTAGCTATAAAAAAATAAATATTTAAAAAAAATGTATTGTATAGCTGCCATTTCAAAAAAAAATCGGCGTTTCTATAGCCATCTACAAAAGATTATTACAGACTGTGCTGCAATGTTAGTTGCCAGTTGCGACGACACCTTTGTTCTACCATTTTATCGGTAAATAAACGTTTTATGCCATCTTTACCATTAAAATGATATGGTATATGTACAGTCAGCAACAAAAGTAACTGAACACTTTAAAATTTGCAATCTTTTATACAACAGCATTAAAAATATTCATTTTATAAAATAACGCTCATAGTATCGATGACTATTAATTTTGATTAATCCAATCATAAAATTATAACTTTTTTTTTAATTAAGCGACTTTGAATATTTTTTTGTGTACAGCTTCTGTTACTGACTGTACATGCACAATCCTTTAAAAAAAATATGTTATTAATAATGGTAAGTATAATAATTAAAATAATATTGTTCAAACAGCTGCAAAATTGTTAACAGTTAAGGAGTACACTTTCAGCACCTTTAGGTATATGGATATATTTAAGACTATTGCAACTAGATATATACATTCTAGTAATTTAACAAACATGTTAATTAAAAGCCCATGTTAGTTTAGTACGAGTTCTACACATAACATAACATCACGCCTATATTACTCAGAAGGGGTGGCAGAGGAGTACAAAACCCACATTTCACCTGTTATTTTTAGGATAGGGGGTGAGCATATCGCCATCCACCGGGCACAAGTGAATTTCCTGACGAAAAGTTCACAAATACCATTTTGCCCGAACCGGGAATCGAACCCGCTAACGCTAACGCTAACCACTAGACTATCGAGGCAGCTTTAAACATTTTTTGAATTATGACACCATCAATTAGTTTATGGTTTATTTCCATATCCAATTTTAGTTCGTGATAGTTGCCGCAAGGAGCGCTGGAGGACTGCTGTGTTAGCCAGTTTCGTAGTTTGAAAAATAAAACTCGTACTGCTTGCTTTTAAATTAGCATTTATCTTACTAGCATGTATTTCAAACTATAACGTCTGGATGCAAATGTACTTTTTAACAGAAAATTATAATAGCTACCTATATTTTTTAGTGTAACAGTTTTATGGCAATCATGATTAGAGAAAAACAAATACAAAAACGGGTAAAAGTGAGTCATATTTTAAATTAAATCTAAGATACGAGTTCGGTGCACCAATGTTACAATAATCACTCAAATTACAAAAATACCGCTTGCAATAAATACCTAATGGCGATTATTTTATTTATAAATATTTTAAAATAGTATCTATTTGAATACAGTTACGTAAATTGGATTCCAACTGCTGAGATTTTTGCTATAACGTTCGCTTTTATATATTACTTGGATATTTGTTATGTAACAATGGTAATTACAATTAGATATTTACTATCCAATTTTTACAAAACTTCCAACATGAAAATCCGCGGTTTACACTTTCTATCTAGCTCTCTCTCATTCAATGTTAGTCAGACCGAGAGATCGAATATCGTGGCTCACCATTGAAACCGGCCGGTGAAATTGCTAAATGTTACAAGAGATATTTTTTATCTTTTGAATAATTTTTACCAAGATTGGTGCAACCTATCGTAGTATATTCGTTACGTTAAATAATTATTCAATTTAACATTTATTTTTAACATTAATTGCATTAACGGTTCGATGTTAACAATGGCTATTGCCATATACACCATCAGATATGTATGTCAAGCAAACTTGACGTTTGACGTCATTCATTCCCGTCAAAGTTAATAAATACCTGTTTTTCGGAGACCGTATTTATATATATTCTGGCGATTTTACCATTTTATTCATACTGACCCTTAATTGTTTTACTCACAGTAAAAAATAAAGGGTAAGTACAGATATATATTTACTTCTATTTTGCCTATAGTACTGCAAATTATGTAATTCCCATCCAATATCATCATAATTATCAAATAGGCTATTTCGTCCCCATTAAACATTAATTTATATATTCATTTACTGTATATGTATTTTGGACAAGTTTTTATAGCGAAACTGTTATTTATTAACTTCAGCGTATAACAGCGGATTATATAGTCGAATGCATGATATATATATAATATAATTGGGTTATGCATCAAGCAACAGATATTATATAACAAAACTGCAACAAAAAGGGTTATAGTAATCTAGTTATATTTGGTTACATAATTATGTTATCGTATAAATTACTCAGTGTTAAGAACTAGAGAATTTACAGTTACAATGTACACATCTTATTCTAATGAGCTGGGTAGCCCTCTACGCTTAAAAATGTTACCGATCCGATAGGAATGTATGGATATTTTAGATTTTTCTAGAAATAAACTGTGTGTATAAAAGTTTAGAGCCCTATGGAAGCACCGAATATTATAGGTACTAACGTTTAGACTTTGCTGAAGTGAGATGTAGGAATAATGTGAGCATCATACTTTTCTGTAATATTAATCGCTCTCCTCGAAACAATTCAAATTTCTTCAACTTTTGGTATATTTTATTTAGGAAATGTTTGTTTTTCATTCGTTGAGGGTATTATGAATATGTTGATTAAGTTTCAAGTGTAAGACCAGTATTCTTGACTAAAGAAACTCATTCGCTATTATAAATACGAGATGAAATCTAAATCTTATTTATAGAAGCCTAGATTTGGGCCTGAGTGCTAAATAATACGAAAAAGTATCAATCTCACGTCACTATTAATTAAAATTTATTGTTATTTATACACTTATTCATATCATCAAGCATACAAAATGCACGATCGTGGTGATTATAATAATC
This sequence comes from Hypena proboscidalis, assembly GCA_905147285.1. Taxonomy (NCBI): domain Eukaryota; kingdom Metazoa; phylum Arthropoda; class Insecta; order Lepidoptera; family Erebidae; genus Hypena; species Hypena proboscidalis. Next base: position 3,532,003 of record LR990127.1, read on the forward strand.
TAATAAATAATATTGGAATTACTGTTTAATATTATTTAAGTGAGATTATTTTGATGTCCACTCTAGCGTGATACCTATTTACTGATGCAAATAAATAAAAATGCTCGTGGTTGATCAAAATATGTTAATTTTAACAATTTTAAATACTTTACACTGCTATAAAAAAGGTTTATTTAGGTTCACGCCTAACAAAAGCCTCTGTTGACGTTTCTCAGTGTTAAAATGTATTCTGGCGATTACGGCCCATTATTATTATCAGTATCCTTTGATTAGTAAAATGTCTATTAATTAAATAAATAACGGCTTACTTTATTTTCAATAAATAATAACCGATACTTGTTAACTACAGTCATGTTAAATATTTGAAAATAACAACTATGTTAGTAATATTTAACATTTATATATTAAATGTTAAATATTATTAATCATGTATTATGTAAATGAAATTGTACAGTTTGAATCTAGAAAAATCTATAGCAAGAGCTTTCCCAATAACTAAGTTACTAATGAAATGTTCAAATTTTGACTTTTCATATATTTTACATTCAATATTCCTTTTATAACCCGGTCGCTGCTACATGCACATCATTACATATTTCAGTTAATTACGAAAGTAATATTACTGCTTGCTATTAACAATTATTCTCATAATTACAGTGTTCAGTTTAATTTTAATTGATATTTTAATAAATTAATTGACATAAAGTGTTACTTAAATTAAAATTAATTAAATAACACTGACATGGATTTTGCACAGTAATAAATAGCACAGAGATTTTTTTGGCTCACATTGATGAAAAAAATCAATGTTTTTCGGTAGGTATGTTTTGTGTCTATGCATCATTTATTAATATACAAAAATCTTCGCAAACATGTTAGAAAATTGAAGATGGCACAAAGCAAATACAGATAAAAAATCGTTGCACAACCTATTTTCAGAAATTACTATCAAACACAATGAGATAAAAAAATATCTAGAACTAGATTAAAAACAATCTAATTGATAGAGATACGTCATGCCTAAAAATATAAAACCCCATATAACAAGAAATCTTATAAAATTAGTGCCTTAAAATTAAATATGAAACCAATCATATGTAATTGTTATATAATTATGAATAGTGTAAATCATTTTTGATGAAATCATCATTGTCAAAGACAAAGAAATAAAATAAAATTTTAAATGGCGAACGATTAAAATCGTTACAAAGTTTACTTATTTTAGAGAGTTCTAAATACATACACACATACATAATTATATTACACGTAATAGTCGAAGTTATGGACGTGTCCACAAATTATTATCGAGACTAAGATTGTAGTCTACGCGAAGGAAATTGTCAATATACAGTTGAAGATAAGCGGATGGCACAAAATTCATTTTTACAGAAACATACAAGATCGATCACTCAGAACAGTAACATGCAAACCTCATTGGTCTTTCAAAAGAGACATATCGAAACTTCTCGACAAACACCACCTACAATCATCTCACAAATGATTAAAAAGCTTGGTCTCAAACATGATAATTTAATTATAACTTTTAAATTTTTAATCTTTGTCAATGTCGTTCTGACAGTTCTTGTAACTTATGTATCAGGCTGTACATGAACTGTACAATCCGTACCCTACAATTTATTCATGTCAAATATTTAGAACAATAAATAATTCTTTTCATCGATCGGTGTTTTAAAATTAGTCACAGAACAATTTTAGCCACGTTGATTAATAACTTAAATTTGTATTCGCGCTCTCGCGTGGTATGGTGTTGCTAGCTGTTAAATTTAAAAAAAGATAGTTGTCTATGGTTGACGGGTCAGTCTGGGCGTGACCGCCGACTAGTAAATACGTGGCGTTGGTTGCTCTGTGTCGTCTCACGCGTAGAACTCGCGGTTGTTATGCCCTTTGCCGTACGATGCGGCTGCGGGGCTTCTTTTTGGCTCGTCGAGCGCATACGAGCCTTCATCCTTCTTGCGCATCCGATACACTATAAACATTACTACCAGGATTGCGCATAGGAGGCCGACTACTGCACCGCCAATCACAGCTGGAAACGAGAGAAGGAAAAAGTTGATGATAATACATACATACTCAGATAATCTAAGACAAAAGCATAAATTAGAAAATGAAAAGGAGTGGCCCAAATATAGATCCCTGAGGTATGCTTTCTTGGTTTGGGCAAGTTAGTATTAATCTTTGTTTTGGTAACCAATGTTAAAAATGATTCTAAATAAAAGCTGAACATGGCACCACTAACATTCAGCCCAGCGCACGAATCAGCCCAGATACATACATAATCTTAATCAGCTTCAGCAAAATTATTATACTCGAGGTCGTGTGAAGTCTACCAATCCGCACTTGGCTAGCGTGGTAGACTAAGGCCTAACCCTTCTCATTATGAGAGGAGGCCCAAGCCCAGCAGTGGGACATCTATAAGACACAGGGCTGCTATTATATATCCGACTGCAACTAAGAATTGAATGATATGATAAAACATGTATACATACCGGCAAGAATGCCCGGCTGGGCGAAAAAGCTGGTGGCACGATCCTCCGGCTTGGCATTCATGATGACCACCTTGTCCGGCGCGCGAGACTCCGGGTTCACGTTGGTGCCCGACGGCTCCTGGTCCTGAAATGTTGAAGCACTGCGTTATACGATTTTGTTGCGAAATTGAACTTAATTTAGGAGATGGTGCTTTAGAACATGATTTAGTTTTATTATAAATCTGGCTGTGTCTAACCTAACCTAACCTAAATTTTGCAATCAATTGTAACTAAAATAAATTAGTGAGATGCGAAACAAAAGTCATCTTTAATCCTCTTAAAATCTGGCTTAGGCTTCTCCAATGACTATTTTTTGTTAAGAAGATGTAAATTGTGTTTCTCAAATTCGCTAAGCATTAACACTGAAAGAATTATAAATAAAATACATTCTAAACATAATATAATTGTATTCTATTTCGAAGGAGTTTTATTTATGATTGTTTCAGTAATAATATTACAACACTGGTAATTAAAGATTTCTAGATAATACAGCCTTCAGAAAATCGCGACGGTGACAATAAACTAATCAAATAGTCTGTAATTTCTATTGTATGAACGTGCGAACCAGCCTTTCGAGCTAGTATTCTAGGTATTTAACTGATCATTAGACAATAGTTGACAGATACTGTATAAAAACTATCGACGCTTTAGATATTATATAATCTAACGTTATCGTCAAGGCTTCCATCATACAGATTGCAGAATTTGAGAAAATCTGTAATCTACATCAATATACTTACAAATCTTATAATTGTTTTAACTAAGAAATTATTTACACCGTTGATACACGCACTTATTTTTCTTCTAATATTTAGTTTTACCTATTAGTGGAATCTACTTACTTATTTGACATCACTCATCAGTCAACCACCATTGGTTAACCTACACTAAAAAACAAACGTTGCGTAGACAAATGACTAATATACACTACACCGTTACGCACTATTTATTTATTGAGAACTAACCTTAAACGAACTTAAACACGCACGTTTCAGTTGTTCATAGAAAACTAACTACCCATACCTAAATGAAACTAAACCAGTCTTGTTAATGAAATTTCAGAAGGTAACGTTATTCGTGTTTAAAACCCACGACCGTGTCTAATTGAAGAAACCTAGATACTCCAGAAATTTTTATTTCAATGTTTGCTCTAGAAAATAGAATAACATATAAGAAGTTACCAGACATGAATATTACATCCAAGACATTTGCACAATCAGGTAATCTCAGATCTGCAAATAAAATTATTTTATTGTTGCTTAAGTAATGTTTATATTTGCTCTTACTCATCATAGGTAGGTAGGTCTATACTCAATTAATATAGGATCCTCATGTGGGGGGTGAAAAAGCATCATTTCAACCCTTTTAGCACGGCTTACCACTCTTGACATTACGATTCAATAATGACGTAGTAATTAACATAGATATGTCAACTTATTTTGTCATTTATTTTATTTATAATACATCTGCCTACTGCCTAACTGTATCTGATGTTTGTTGTTGTAGAACTACGTCGTAGTATGAATCGTATTGACAAGAATAAATAGCATGCCGTGCTGAGGGGGCAGGTTGTCAAAAGAATCACGCCAATCTAATGGTGATAGCTATGGCATCTAATGCTGAAGTCATTTTTTGTAAACGCACCGACGCTCAAGATGCACCGCTCTAACTTTAACATGGCCTAATCGTACGATTAAAGAAAAATATTAAACGCCACGGCTGCTCACAATCAGACAGATAGGGTGAAATTTCGGTAAGTGCAAATAAATAAAGTATACGTACGACTGAAGGCACAAGGTCCTCGCCAGAAAGGCTGATGTCGGTCTGGTCGGGGCGCGAGGGTTGGTCCTCCCCCGCGCCGCGCCCTCCCACTGGTGTCTCCTCTCTGGGACGGTTCGCGTTGGCTGGAATACCATAAACAATTCATTAGAAAAAAGTTATAGCTCTTCATCTATTTTGACTACAATTTACCTATTAAATATAAAGATCTTTATTTTTAAAAATGTTTTAATATTTTATGTTAATATATAAATAGTCAGATAAAAGTAATCTTATTTTTTTTTATGATTTTTGATTGATGATATTTCATCCGAATTTTGAAACTGATTCAATCTTAAATACATTTTTTTAAAAGAACATCCGAAGAAAATGTTAGTACGTACACAAATTACGATTAACTAAACACAGTAAATAACATAATGTACTCTGTGGTATGTTATGTACCAATATTTATGTAAATTAAGAGAATGTCTACCATGTAAATACGGAATTTTGTGTTGAAATTAGAATACGAAACAATACTGAACCAGTAACTACAAACAAACAACTAATATTGTACATTCGAAATTGTAAATTTGTTAGAATATTAACACGTCATTTAGTTTTCAGATTATGTATGTGATGGTAATAATATATATTATTGTAGTAGTAGGACAAAGAGTATTAAGAGAAGGAGATGACGAAGACCGATTCATAGAACTGGATAAGTAGGGATAAATCAATGAAATAAGGAAAAGGGTGTAATAAATTCATATGTTTCTTTGTTATGAACGCGCAGAGGGATATGGGTCAAATTCTTGAAACGCTTACACAAAAGCAGAATATAGAAAACACATTTAGATATTGAAGGATAGGAATTAAACATGATACGGCATGAACAAAAGCATCCAATGATTAAAAAGTAAATTACTAAAAACATCAATTACCAATGACTGGCAAACATCGCTAAGCTAATGGTCATGAAATGAAGGATTCAGGGCTATATTACCTTGGACATGCTATCTAAGACTAGATAAAGGTTACAATGGTTCTAATGACTGCATGATGGTCAAAAGTCATGCGAAAGATAGTAAAAAAGAAATAATACGTCTTATTTTCAAATACAGGACAACAGAGCAAGGCTATTCTTTAGTATCTAACTCGATCTTTTTATTAGAAATAATAGTATGTTATTCAACAAAAAAAAAATATTTTAACTGAATTTTGTGAGATTCAAATCTGAAATGTTTATTTATTGATTCTGAATGAGTTAAAGATCGAGTAAGATTGACAATAGAATAGCAATGCAGTTAAAATACTTACCGAAATCCTTAGTAGTATTTTAAAATTGTTGACAAAGTTATTTGATTAATTCTGTTAAAAATGTTAAAATATTATGGTAATTACACACGCGTTCGATTGTTTCAATACTCAAACAGTTACTGGCGTAACTAGCAATTAGAAAAAACAATGCAGAGAGTAATAAAGTTTTAACCAAGGTTATGTCACAGTTATTGTTCAAGATGAATCTGTTTAACTAAACTCTGCTGGCTTAGTGACACATAGCGATATGATTCAGACTATTTATCCTGTTTCATGTAAACTGTACTGAATAAACGTTATAATAATAATTACATCTAAAACTTGTGTGAGAAGTTATCACATATTTTTGTCACAGTCATTATTAAGGTCAACGCGATTGGCAAACAAATGTAGTTAAAATAGCGAGCGCAAAAATAGTTTTGCAGTGTTATTTTCAATGAGAACTTCTCCCACGGAAAACTAAAAATAAAACGCAAAATAAACTGGCATGCTTCAGCCACTACTCACGAATGAATTGCCGGGGATCTATTGGAAGGATCGGGTCGACGCTGACGTCGGGGTACTCCTGTTTGGGGATGTCTATGTATTCGGGCTCCTCCTCCGGTTCCTCCGGTTTGGGAGTCTCGACGTCGAAAGGGATGGTTTCGGTCTGTTCGGCTTTGTGGGTGGTAGTGCCATAGTCTTCGTCATCGGGGGGTCCCTCAGGGGCGTCACCTGATCCTGCCCGCCCGTCCTCGTCGTCGGGGCCAGGGCCGGCTCCCCAGCCGGAGCCCGAACTCTCGTCGCCGTCTAGACCTGAGCCATCGTCAGCGTCGTCAATGAAGAGGTCGTGGTCTGGTGGTGAGTGGACGTCGTTCTGAACAGGGACTATTGAATCTTCTGTCGGTTTGTCTGCGACAGCGTCCTGGAATTGAGAAAAAGCACTCTGAAATAACAGTTCTTTTAAATAATTATGTTTAGGTTTCAAGAACGGAGGGACTAGGGACGACGTAATTATGTTAATTAATTTGAATAGGCAAATGAGTGTTGAAAGTGATACTTAATTATTCTATTTTGGTAGACAAATGTGTCCCTGAAAGGGAATCCTGGTATAATCAAAAGCAAAGTACGAATGTAATGAAAAAACTTTCGAGACATAATGGCGTACATCGTAAATCTGATACTATGAAAGATAACGATAAAAACAACCGGAGAGAAATCTATTTAGTTACAGTAACATTACAGCATTCAATTTTCACACAACTGTACTAGGGTCAAATCGTTAATACGCATTGAGAAAGCATATTGATTACGCTGCACCGACATTAGATGACGTGCCCAACGACCTATTTTGAGAAAATCTCTTTCATTAACATCTAATTTTGTGCACTGACATGTAAAAACACTTATTACGTCTGCATTGACTTCCTAGGCACCACGGTTACATTACTGCAGTGTATCGAATGCAGTAGATACAGATCGAAGAAATTTTTCACGGAAAATTTTCACAATAACAAAAAATCACTGCTGCGCTTTTCCGACGTCATATTGAATCGCTGAATTTATGAATGAACAGCATCTCAGTGACATTAACTGCCTTACCTGTGATGTTTGTTACTTTACTACCTAAATTCGTTACTTTAGGCCAAATTTTATCACTACTGATAATTTTGATAGCAGATTGTGTCTGGGTTGCACGGCTGGCGTGAATAGTAGCTGCACGGGGTGGATCGATAGGCTTTTGAGGGGTAGGGGCAGGGGTGGTGGAACTTTCGGCAAGTTCCCCGCGGCCGCCGATAGATGCCGGGATGACGAAGGCTTTCATTCAGAGGCTATATTTAAACTGTTTTCAGGACCCGGGAACGAGCTTTTAGTTTTGATCGCTAGATGGCGTTTAAATAAAGTTAGAGGAATGTACGTATTCAAGCTTTTGTTTCCTAGGGGAAATGAGTAATAGAAAATGTATTTTACGCTTTCATTTCTGGAGGATCGTGCGAAAACAATAACCTACATGTTTTCATATTATTGTATGCAGGAAATGAAAGAGCTGCAATAAAAAGCCAGCTTTGTTTTACACAGAATTTACTATTTGTATGAGAAAATGAATTTATTTTATGCATGATATGTAATTATACTTGAACAATTACGCTTTGAAGAGTTTTAGGTACTTTTCACGCTGAACATTTTAGCAAATTAGCGGTCAAGCATAATGTTTATGGAAAAGTGTAATACACTTGCGGTATAGAGAAAGATTTATTTGTCATGGTGTATAGTGTGGGCAATTTCGAAGTCAACAAGGGCTGACATTCATAATTCGGAGAGAAATATAAGTAAGCTATCAAGCCGCATGATAATATAAGAAACTGATCTGTATGTGTAGTAATATTAATACATACACATATATACATAACATCACGCTTATATTACCCAAAAGGGTGTGGCAGAGGTGTACAACACCCACACTTCACCTGTTATGTTTAGGTATTATTTATGTTTTAAAAAATAAATAAATAAAATAAATATCTCCCAACTTACATACAACGCCATCTAGTCCCAAACTAAGCAGAGCTTGTACTATGGGTACTAGAATAACTGATACTAGTATACATATATACTTTTCTTTTGTAAATTTATACATACTTATTATACAAAGAAACACCCAGACTAAGACAAACCGCCATGTTCATGCACACAAAGATTTGTCTTAAGCGGGAATATAACCCGCGACCTCGGCGTAGCAGGCAGGTACACTACCCACTCCGCCATCCGGTCGTCTAAATAAAATGAAGATTGGCTCGAATTATGTTCGTATTCATTATGTTCCTCCTAGAATGGCCCCGGGTCACAGACGAGTAAGACAGAAGCCTAACACGGCCTAATTCTAACAAAACATCAAAGAGAAGTTTAACTTGCTTCGGTAACAAAAGGTTGTCCAAATAAATACCTTTTACTTTTTGCTCTTTCATCTTGTAGCGAGGCTAGTAATGTTGTTGTGTTGACAGTTTGTTTAGACTTCGGGATACGTAAAGAAGATATCGCACAACTGACGAACTATTACGTTTAAATAGCAAGATAAATACGACCATTAGAATTTATAGTTAATACTTCATGAAAGGAATTAATCGCTCTATAAAGTTGTGCGGTCGGGGCTTTAGCTAAAAATCAACAAAATTTAACGATCTCAGTCAATTCAGAGGGCAGTTAGAAGGTTGTTAAAAATGTTTAGTCCAATGACGTCAGACTGTTTTAAACCAACTTCAAAAAAGGAGGAGGTTCTTATCTCGATAGTCTATTTTTATGTTTGTTGCCGGATTATTCTAAGACGCCTGAAGTGGTTTGAGAATTATTTTATTGTCTGAAAGAATATACTTTTCCCATTTTCAGGTTAGGAATGGGATCCTAGAGAAATCTATCTATAATTTATTATATTGTTTTTTGTACATTACCTAAAGCTACTCGGATATTTGCATCTAGCAGTCAACATTTTGATGTTCCTGAGCTGATGCTGGAAGGTACAACACTTCAACGATTAGCAGTACGGGGATAATTCTTTAAATAAAAGCACCTTAAGGCTGCTAACTATATTCTTTCGAGTAATACACAGATGAGGCGAGACGTTAAATATTACTTAAGAATTTCTTACTTTTTAGTGTATTTTTTGTAAAATTTAAAACTTATTGGAACACGGCTAAACGGTTTCCCTAAGAGCACTTGTTTTTTTGTAAAGTAGGCGACATCTGGCCCAAGCAAAAAGTGGTCTGTGGTTAGAATATCCACTTTTTAAAACGCGCATGGTTAGATTCGTCCGGACTAGTTTAGTCGAACGGGCCAGATCTCTCGTTTAAAAAAAGAAAAGGAATATTTACCTCGCCTACTATTAAGCGAGATGCAAGGAGACAGATTCAAAGCTTCACAGTGACTTATACTAAGAAACAGTTGAAAAAGATATGGGACCGGCAGGATTTGAACCTGCGACCTTACTGCACACCGGGCAGTCGCTCTTAGTCATCCAGCTACGGTCGCCTCTTACCGGCAACCTAAATTTATCAACTGTATGATACGTCATTTCGTGACGTCACGTTCATCCATTTGTTCCTATCTTAGGTAGGATACAAACCAACATGGCGAAATTACATTCAGCACAAATGTTGTAACGAATGAACGTGTACGATATTTTAACTTTGATTTTTTTTTTTTTTCTGGATGGCTAAGAGCGACTGCCCGGTGTGCAGTAAGGTCGCAGGTTCAAATCCTGCCGGTCCCATATCTTTTTCAACTGTTTCTTAGTATAATTTGCTAAGCATAGCTAAATGCTATAAAAATAATCAAAGTTCACAGTGACTTGCCTCAATATTAGACCGTGAACTCAAAACGTTATACTCCTTATTTTACTGGTAACAAACGCGCAGTATTTTACCGTCCATGCGCCTCAGGCCGGTCACCGCCCACGACCCACAATAAATAATATTTCTCATTACGGACATGGGATTTACGATAAAACTCCGTAATCACACGGAATACTTGAATAGCTGTTTTATATTTCATGGGATGATGAAGGCGATTGCTGGCAAGTTGAATGGTTAAATTTCTAAAATGTCTATTGTGAAAGGCCTTGCGCAAATAACTGCGCGACAGAGCGCGGCAGCAACACAAACATTCGCAGGCCACATTTCTGCCACGCTCTAGCCGACGAAATGTTAGGCCCCTCGCCCACGACGACTTTTTGTATCGTATCGTCTGTCGCGCGTTTCGTAAACGCGCGACAGCATCGCTACTAACGCGTGTTATTCGCATTTGCAACGCGCTACTGCATCGCTACTGTAACGATGCAAACGCGCGACCTTGTCGGACGAAATCGGTGAAAGATGTACAGAACAGTATCGCGTTTGCATCGCGACTAAAGTTGGGCTCGTGGGCGAAGACACACAGATAACGACCGCTTCGCGATCGTATCAATGCCGACGCGCGACAGCATTGCTACTGCATCGCTACAAAAAGTCGTCGTGGGCGAGGGGCCTTAGAGCCTGCCGCGCAAACGGGCGCGCGGCAATCGCAAACATCATTGTTCCATGTTTTCAAAACAAGCTTACATTGTTTTCATCTTAAAGGGATTAATTTTAGGAATGTTACGAAATATTAAATATATCAGATTACAAAAGTACTGGCTTTTTAGCGTTCCGTAGCCGAATGGCAAAACACGGAACCCTTATGGATTCGTCATGTCTATGTCTGTCCGCCCGTCCGTATGTCTCAGCCACCTTTTTCCGTAAATATAAGAGCTATACTGTAGAAACTTGGTAAGTAGATGTAATTCGGTGAACCGCATTAAGATTTTCATACAAAAATAGAAAAAACAATAAATTTTTGGGGTTCCCCATACTTAGAACTGAAACTTAATCTATGGATAGGTGTTAAAAAAATATTTTCTAGGTTTCTAGTATATTTTTTTTCTAAACTGAATTGTTTGCGCAAGAGACGCTTACAAAGTGGAAAAATGTGTCCCCTCCCCTCCGTAACTTCTAAAATAAGGAAAAGATAAATGTAAAAAAATGAATAATATATGTTTTACATTACCATGCAAACTTCCACCGAAAATTGGTTTGATCGAGTTCTAATAATTAGTTTTTTTAATACGTTGTAAATCGTAAACCGCATTTTACCTTTCAATCAATCAACTCCAATATAATAAAGAATAAAGAAAAACATTTATTTAGATGTATAGTGGTACGGAACCCTACGTGCGTGAGTCCGACTCGCACTTGGCCGGTTTTTTGATAGTGATAAGACGACGACCGGATGGCGGAGTGGGTAGTGTACCTGCCTGCGACGCCGAGGTCGTGGGTTCGATTCCCACTTAAGACAAATCTTTGTGTGCATGAACATGGGGGCTTGTCTTAGTCTGGTTGTTTCTATGTATAATATGTATGTATTTACAAAAGAAAAGTATATATTATGTATTAGTATCAGTTATTCTAGTACCCATATTACAAGCTTTGCTTAGTTTGGGACTAGATGGCGTTGTGTGTAAGTTGTGAGATATTTATTATTTATTTATTTATTATTTATAAAGCTACGCAATTTTTTTTTTTTTTTTTTTTTTTGGGATACGAAACAGCTTTCAAGAACAATCGATAAAATAACTTATAGAAATAACAACGTAAGCCAATTGATAGTTTCCGCTTATATGAATAATGCACCGATATTTCTTAATAAGACATGAAGGAATTATTGTAATACACTTTCCCACAGACAAACAACGAAAGTTGTTTTGTGGAACTCTGTTTAGTATAAGTTATACTGTATTTGTTAATAATAAATAATAATAAAAAAAAATATTCAATGTCAGACTGTCTTGTTGGTCCAGTGGTTATCGTTAACGACCGCGAGATCTCTTCTTCTCGGTCTTCTTTTTCCCCGGACTTAGAAGATTTCTAACGACTTAGCATAAGATAGATTAGGCCCGTTTAACACCGTCATACATATAATTATATCCCCGAAAATATATAGTATAATTATTTGGAAACCCATGAAGCCATAAAATTACAAAACAATTAAATATTTATTCCATTCAACATTACACAAAAGATGTTAATATAGTGTTTTTTATGATTTTATAAGCAGGAAGTCGCAGATAAGATTTTCAGCATGCCCGCACTCGAACATTTGAATCGCATTACATACCACTGATAACAGTGGCACATTACGCGCCATATAAGTGATGCCTTCTCACTAGGGTTGACACCAACTATGTGCGCAATGCGAATGCAAAGCGGCCGTGGCGCAATGGATAAGGCATCGGTCTTACGATCGAGAGGTCGTGGGTTCGAATCCTGGCCATTACACCACGGACGTGAACTTCTTCCTAACACAAGCGAATTAAGCTTAGCTGGAGGGGGTTAACAAGAATACTAGTAATTTGTAATTGCAAATTACTAGTAAGCTTTTTCATATAAAAAAAAAATCTTTAAGAAATAATCTACAAAACAACATTTTGGATTAAGAGGGTTAATTTTAAATAAAATGTTATGTGCATGCTTTATTTGAGCATTCCTGACGGAAAACCATTAATAGAATCATAGAGGAAGGTATTTTGTGGGAAAATTTAACTTGAAAAATCTCAATGCTTTGTTTATTTTTGATGTGTTTGTTGCTGTAGTAGTAGCTGCTGTTGTAGTAGCTGTTGTAGCTTGCTATTGAGTGTAACAAAAACCATAATGGAATGTCATCAAAAACCATTTAACAATATACATTAACGTGGAAATTTGCATTTCAATTTTGCGCCTGCCATCCCTACTTCCTACTGATAACCCGTTCGTCCTTTTTCCACACATGTGTACTTGTATATTTCTATCTCTTTCTCTCCCAGTGAGGTTTGATCGCGAAATGACGATAGCGAATATGAATGCAAATGAGTTTGAAAGGTGTACGGGAATGGTGCAAGTTTGTATTATCTCTGGCGGAGCTCCAGAAGTGGTCGTAAGTGTTTAAACTTCGGTTAAATAAGTGGTTACAGAACAGTGGAACAAGAGAGTATCATTATGAAAGGAATAATAAGGATTTGATCAACCAAAATGCATAAAAGCAGCGGCGAGTCTCTAAAAAGTGGACCCTTTTATTTTCAACGCTAAAGGGTAGACGTATTAGGCACATAGTGTAGTATAGTACTAAACGTGTGCTGCTATCTCACCTTCTTTACCTACATTTTACATGAAAATGTAATGATTATTTACTCATTGTATTTGTAGAACCAATACTACAAACTCCAAAAACCGCATAAATAATCGACGTACATAATAATATAAATATATAACTGCCTCCTTGGTCTAGTGGTTAGCGTATGCGCCTCTCAACGTGAGGTCTCGGGTTTGATTCCCGGGACGAGCAAAGTGATATTGTGAACTTTTCGTCAGGATATTCACAATAGCAGTACAGCCTTGGAATTTGGCGCCCGGTGGACGGCGTTAGGCCCATGGGACCTAGACAAAGCAGATGAAATGTGGGTGTTGTTCACCTCTGCCACACCCTTCTGGTTAATATAAGCGTGATGTTATAACCGATGTATTGGAGTATAAAAATACTCCTCACATGTTATGTTATGTGGTAAACAAGCCTGTATATCAAAAGATAAGTAAGTCGTAACAACAATCGATTTTAGGTGCGTGGATGTACAAAGGAATACACCACTCTTGAATTACTAATGATCCGCAAAACACACCCTATGAGTTTTAATCACCATTTATTTACCAACCCCTATAAATAAACCAAAAAATAATTTAAAAACTTTCGGACCACAGTCCGTATAGATTAATCACGGGAATAAAGGACGTTTTACAAAGGGGTTTCAGGGTTTATCCCTTACCTGCCGGGTTTGGGAAACCCCCCGCACCGATATTAAGGGCTTAATGACTGGCAATTTCGCTCTAAACAGCAGTTCGGGGTGGCGATGGATATACGCAGTGTATTTTTAGACATTTTTTGATGATAATGCTGAAAGATAAAAAAGAGATTGTTTTATAGATGAAGGGGTTAATTAGGCTGTGTAATTAGGTAAATATTTAAATTGAAGCTTGGGGCAGTATTACTGGAGTGGGTTCTCTATATATCTATATAAGCATTTTTTTCTGTTCCCTATGTGGTAAGTGGGTGGTAAGGACTGTCAAATCGATCGCAGCTCACCATGAGGCATATAGTCTATATTTTTTATTTTCTAACCTACGAGTGTGTCCCACTGCTGGGCAAAGGTCTCTCCCCATTACTTCCAAGTCTTTCTGTTATTTGCTATCTATGGCTAATCGTTCTGAAATGCATCCAAGTCGTATAATATATTGTTTATATATATATATATTATGTGAAGTAAAATTGCTATATATCAGTTGCTATATATCAATTTTCAGGTAAAAGACCAAAACACCATCGCAGAATGTGTTTTATTTTTAAGCTCAGTTTAAGGCAACTGTTGGTTAACACCCACATTGTAGTAGTATTATTTTATTAACTTAATTAAATTACATAAAATAATTACCAGTCATAATACACCCATTAGCACGGAGAATAATATTTATAATCAAGGGGTAATTAATGTATTATTGTGGCGATGATTACGTTATTATTAAATTAATTATTTTGTGTTCCATATTACTGGTTTTATTCACTAATTACAAGGTTCGGTTACTGAGTCGTAGATACGTGTAATTAATTTTAAATGATTAGGGTTGATTTTCGCAGATAATTTTCCATTTAAATAGAACAAAATTTCGAGGATAAATTTGGAACGATTAGGTCGAAAAGACATTATTTCATGATGTTGTGATAAGAAAAATATGTTGCTAAAATTATTCGACCCGTTAATTTTAAAGAGATATACAATACGTAATTATTCATCATTTGCATGCAAATTTTTTTTTTCGCTGTAGCATACTTTTTGTTAAATATTTTGAGATAGATTACTACAATACCTACACATTTTTTAAGCAGCTGAGAGAATTAAATAAGTTAATTTAACCGTGTTGAAGAGAGCCGTTCATTTGAAGCAGTCTATAGTAAGGCCAACGAGACGAGATAAAAAATGTAAACAAATGTTCAGGGGTTCAAAACATTTTTATTTGAATAAATTTTTATTGTTGTGGATTGGGTTGAGGTAAAGAAACCAGGCGAAAAGGAAATAAATTATATTAAGAAAATAGGAAATAAACTAAAGAAACACTAGATAACTAAAAGACTGACAAGGAACTTATATTGTCAAAAACATGAAAAATATAACATAAATATATTAAAACTAAGTAATAACAGCAAAAATCAAAAATAAAACTAACAGAAACGGAATAATAACAACAAAAAACCAAGCAAATACGGAGACGAAAAAATATGTATAACTTTCAACGCAATCCAAACAGGAATGAACTTGATCACAAAATGGCGGACCAAATGTTGACAACTGCGGTAAAGACTGCTTTCCTGTACCACGAAACACACAACGACAGCTGTTGTCGATCAATTGACGTCAACTGCGCGTACGAATGATAAGGACAGAGATAATAATCCCTCGCTATCGCAATGTTACTCAGTAACGGCCCGTTTGTTTACATTCTTTATCTCGTCTCGTTGGCTATACTATAGGAATGAGGCACTTAAGTCTAGGGCACACTCAAGAAATACTTAGACAGATTCTTCAGGTATACCCCTATTGTTTTGGAGAGGATGCTTGTATTTCTCCCGGGAAACCAGATTACTTATTTTTTTAATGTTAGCAATTATAGATACAAAATTGTATTCAGCTTGCAATAAAATTAAAAAAAGACATAAATGTTGTGTGAATCCTTATCACTTAGGGGTTTGAAAAATAAATAGTAGCCGATTATCAGAACTACTGAATATGCATATAAATTTAACGAGAATTTTATATATAAGATGAATATTTTAGGTATGTACCTAACCTAAAATAGACCTAAAATATTCATCTTATATATAAAATTCTCGTGTCACAATGTTAGTTGCCATACTCCTCTGAAACGGCTTTACTGATTTTTACTAAATTTTATATGCATATTCAGTAGTCCTGATAATCGGCTACTATTTATTTTTCAAACCCCTAAGTGATAAGGATTGTTAACCCTAAACATTTTTTTTTAAATTTTTGGACAATTTTTTTTATTTTTATTTTTCTAGAATGTCTCATTAAAAATACATACAACCCTAATGTTTTATCCTTTTATCACCAACCTCTATTTTTTAATAGCCATTTTAGTAACCTTAGCGCTTTTGACAATATGAACTTTTTGAATATACCTGTTTCGTCTTCATAAAATCTATAACGAAACGTTACTTACACCTATTATTTAGTATATATGAACTAATATTAAATCGATGTTCTGCATACTCTCGAGTGTAGTATCGAAACGTAAGTTTGACAGATGTCACTGTCTCATGCGACACGCACTCGTTAAAATTGGAGCGAAAGAGAGTTTCCGTTACTGGCCTTGAGGCTGGACGTTTTTCGATTTCTTCCTGTTGGCAAGTCGCATCACCCGCTTGCTTGACGTGATCGGCCGAGTAGACCAGCGCGCGCGCGTCTTCTATTTATTTCTGTGACTCGTGGCAAGGGAGCAGGTTAACCGGGCGCGCCCGTGATTGCAATCTTCGAAGAAACCCTGAGCAGACCAAGGAACATCGGAGGTGGACGTCAACGGAGAGCTGGAGCAGTCCAAGGTACGTGTGCGCATGCATATCTTGCTGTTTCGGTCACTCGAAGTTTTAGGAACATCGATATTTTCGTACCGCAATTGTCCCAGTGTAGCATAACGAGCCACCACCTATTTCGGCCTTTAATTTAGGTGCGGATGCTACATCTTTATGGTGCCGAAACCCGGGACCTCCACCTAATTCACGTAAATAAATGGTATTTAATGGTCAAATTATCGTCGGTCAATATCTTTGTAAATGTAGGTAGTAAAGATCATCGGTCAATATTTTATTGAATCTCACTTTTCTACTGCATTCTTAGGGTTATTGTATCATCTCAGTGTAGTTTATCATACCTAAAATACCTAACATTACATAGTTCCTTGGTAATCACCATTTATTAGGGTTTTCTTATCAAAATCAGTTCACTCGGATCGGAAGTTATTGTAAGATCGCCATTAGCAATCACTATTTATCGGTGCTAAATCTTTGTTGGCTTACAATAATTTCACTATCAATGCTCATAATCACATTCCTTATTGTTTAAACTATTGAAATATTACTCCTAGTGTATTCAAATTATCAATTGTAAACCTAAAATCTTGAAATCATTCGACACAAATTTACCTATACAAACATTGCATACAAAATTCATTATTTTATTTTTCTCGAACTTGTAGGTAGGATTTATCTTACTAACTTCGTAAATCGCCATACTGCCAACCTTCAGACAAAATTGTTGTACAGGTGATTCGATTGTTAAAATCGACTCAATCGTTTGCAACTTGTTTATTTTTTTGAAATTGAACTTTTCGATACAAACAATTTTAGTTAGTCAGTAATACGAGTAGTACATTTTATATTGTTACGAATATCGATTGCGTTGGAAATATTCGATTGTTTTGGTTACTTTACTAATAAAAGTGAGTAATTTGTGAGTTGTTGTTTATAAATTTGTTTATCGAACGTTTAGGTAAATTCGATTGTTTTATTTGTTTTCCGTGTAAAGTTGTTGGTTACGACTGATATTTTGTTATTGTTTGTTCGTTAAACTAAATTAAAATGTCGTTTCATACGCGAAGACCTGTTCTCAGGAAAACAAAGTCAAAGTCTATTGACGTGGAATACACTGAAAAGGATTTATCGTCGTTACGTAGGAAACGAACTATCGCTTATAATCGGGTAACAAAGGCTTTAGAAATCGGCACTTCATGTTTAAGTGATCAATCAAAGCAGGACTTGTTTCTTTCGTATCATGATGAAATTAACCAAATTTCATCGAATTTCGAGACCGCGCATTTAGCTATTTTGAAACTAACTAAAGATGATAGTGATGATGATGATACGATGCAGGAAACTTTTGATGATATTTATTATCAGGTGTTATCAATATATCGAAAACTAACGAAGAATGATTCGATTAAATCACAAGGCTGTTCATCATCGAATATTCGGTTGCCGAAAATCATGTTGCCGTCGTTTAGCGGTGATGTTAAGCAGTGGCCCGAGTATTACGATACTTTCAACGCATTGATACACAACTCGACTTCTATCACGGATACGGAAAAGTTTCATTATTTAATATCATCTCTCAGCGGCGATGCGTTATCGGTGGTCAAAGCGTATCCAATGACCAGTGAGCATTATCACGATGCTTATCAATCGCTCGTCGCCCGTTATAAAAGTAAGCGGACTTTAGCTTTTACGTGTTGGCGGGAGATTTTGAGTATCGGTTACAACTGTAACAACGCGCGCGAGTTTCAAAAATCACTTGATCTTTTAGAAGAAAATTTGAGTATTTTAAGGACAATCGAGTTGCCGGTAGCGAACTGGGACTTTGTTTTGGTTTATCACATTTTATCGAAACTAGACAAAGTGGTTCGTCGCGATTTTGAAGAAAATTACTCAAATGTTGAATTACCATCTTACGATCAATTAAAAGGTTTCTTAAGGTCAAGATGCGAAGCTTTATTGCGAGACACTCATTTTACCGAATCGCATCAGATCGACAAGCCTGCAACCAATCACAAGCCCGCGTTAAATCATAATCGGCGTCGCCAATCGCATTCGCTCGTCGCGGCGACTGATCAGCACGATCAACTTAATGCAAGCGGTAGTAATATCGGCCCTTATTCAGGCAAATGCTCCTATTGTGACAAATCTCATTCAATCTCATCGTGTCAAGATTTTCTAAATAAATCGCTTGACGAGCGTATGAACATAGCTAAAACTAAAAATTGGTGCTACAATTGTTTGAAACCATCACATCAACTGAAAAATTGCAATTCAATATTTTCGTGCCGCACATGTAAACGTAAACATCACACCTTACTCCATTGCGACCAATCTCTTATCGAACCTAATCACATCGGGTCGTCTTTGGTGTCAAGGTCTCAATCGAATACTACCGTGCTGTTGGCAACTGCTATCGTGCAAGTTCAGGATGCTTCAGGCAATATGCAATCGTTCCGTGGATTATTCGATACGGGAAGTCAGAGTAACTTCATTACCGAATCTGCAGTGAAACGTTTGAACTTAACCCCGACTACGGCTACCGCGAACGTTAGTGGCCTGGGCGAGGCGGCTGCGCCGATCATCGGCGACGTCACCTGCTCCGTAGGTACTGACGGTCGAGTTCTATACAAATTAGATATGCATGTCATTTCTAAAATATGTGGCGATCAACCTATCGCGCAACTAAACACATCGGGATGGTCACATATTCAGTCGTTGCCGTTAGCCGATGCTGGCTTCGATATTCCGGCTCCTATCGATATTTTGTTCGCTGCAGATATTTTCGCTGATTGTATTCGTAATGAACACATCAAAGGAGGTGCCAACCAACCTACCGCGTTTAATTCTATTTTCGGTTGGCTTCTCTTAGGCAAGACTTGTCTATCATCAAGTACTCTGGTACATAATTCATCGGACATCGACAACGAATTAAATTCACTAGTTCAAAGATTTTGGGAACTCGATTCTGTACCGACCGCATCGAAATTGACCCCAGATGAATCACTTTGCGAAAACAAATTTTTAACCGAACACACTCGCGATGATTCTGGGCGATACGTAGTGCGTATACCCTTTAAGGATGAATCAGAACCAACTTTCGTGGGATCGCGCGATATCGCATTACGAAGATTTCATGCTACCGAACGTAGACTTTCACGGGATCCAGAGTTAAAATCTCAATACGCTGACTTTATGTCGGACTATATCGCAAGTGATCACATGACTCTGGTTCCCGCGGACGAGATCTATTTAGGAAAATATCACATTCCACATCATTGCGTGTTACGCCCAGATTCAGCGACGACGCGCCTTCGTGTCGTTTTTGATGCGTCTGCGAAAGATCATAATTCTAAGTCGCTTAACGATACTCAACTTGTTGGTCCGAAATTACAACCCAACATTGTAAGCGTACTTCTGCGTTTTCGCGAACACAATGTGGTATTCATGGCGGACGCGCGTCAAATGTTTCGCCAAATTCTCATAGCGCCCGAGCATCGTGACTATCAGCGTATATTCTGGAGATTCTCACCTGACGAGACTCTTCGGGAGTATCGTCTTAACACGGTCACGTACGGACTGTCTTCGTCTCCCTATCTCGCTTGCCGTACTTTACGGCAGCTTGCTGAAGATGATGGAGATGCGTTCCCTCTTGCGAAAGAGATTATACTCAACAAAGTATACGTAGACGATGTCGCAGCAGGTTATGCATCTTTAGAACTCGCACAAGAGGCTAAAAGCCAGGCTATTGCTCTTTTCAAACTCGGAAATTTCCAATTGCGCAAATGGGTCAGTAATTATCCACAACTTTTGTCTGATCTTCCCGCTGAAGACTGTCTTACTGGTTCTATCTCACTTGACAATACAGACTCTCAAATCTTGAAGGTGCTTGGCCTCAAGTGGGACCCTACGTCAGATTCGTTCCTATTCGAAATCCAACCTCTAGATCGGCCATGTACAAAACGTTCCATCTTAAGTGAAATTGCTCGAATCTTCGACCCGTTAGGTTTTTTGACCCCAATCACAATACAAGCAAAGTGCTTAATTCAAAAACTTTGGATTCTCGGAATTGGTTGGGACCAGACCCCGCCTGATGATGTCGTTCGTACATGGAACACTTATCGTAGTGAATTATCACAACTGGCACAACTTAGAATACCACGTCAACTCACTTGCAGCGACATTCAATCGTGCGAGCTCCATGGATTTTGCGACAGTTCTGAAATCGCTTTCGGATCTATTTTTTATCTGCGTATCACGGATACTGCTGGTAAAATACATGTGTTTCTCGTCTGTTCCAAAGCTCGAGTCGCACCACTTCAACGCACGTCGTTGCCGCGACTTGAACTGAATGCCGCGGTGTTATTATCGGACCTGTACCAATTCATACGCGAAACTTACCTCTCAAGTTTTAAAATCGATGCTGTTTATTTTTGGTCGGATTCCACAGTTGTTTTATCGTGGTTACGCTCCCACTCATCGCGTTGGGCTACGTTTGTCGCTAATCGTGTCAGCCACATCCAAGATATTACCCCTATCGAATGCTGGCACCACGTATCGTCTGGCGACAACCCTGCTGATGTATGCTCGCGTGGTCAGTTTCCTAGTGAACTTCTCAAGAATTCCTTATGGTGGGCGGGGCCAACTTGGCTGTCTCAAGATCGCAAAACCTGGCCAATCGATTCAGCTAACTTATCGCAAGAGGACGAAGTCATTGTAGCAAACGAAGCACGAAAGAAAGTTACACTAACGTCCAACAAAATTGCAAAAGTTGAGCTATCACTTTTCGATGATTTATTAAACCGTTTCTCATCTTTGCAAAGGGTCATTAACGTATTAGCGTACATAAATCGTTTCATCAATAATTGTCGCAAGATTAACCGAGCTAATCGTATCAATTTCGTCAATAACGTTGAACGGCACAATTCTTTGATGCAAATCGTTAAACACGTACAGAGTACTGCGTTTTCAGAAGAAATCAGTAATCTAACGTCAAATAAATCGTTATCAAAACCATTTCGAAAACTTAATCCTTTCATTGATACCCGAGGTATCCTCAGGGTGGGCGGCAGAATATCGCGATCAGGTTTAGAATTCGAACAAAGGCATCCTGCCTTCCTGCCGTCTGATCACCCACTCACATCTTTAATCATCGATTCTATTCATCGTAATTACTTGCATCCGGGCATCAACACAACTCAATTCTTGCTCTTACAACAATTTTGGATCATATCCGCAAAACGGACGATTCGTCGTCATCTTTCCAAATGCGTTAAATGTTATCGCACTAACCCTCAGCCCTTGACACCGTTTATGAGCGATCTTCCGTCTTACCGCGTCAATCAGGTGAAGCCTTTCTCGATTGTAGGCGTAGACTTTGGTGGTCCATTTCGCATTAAGTTAGGGCCACATCGAGGTGCTAAGATTGATAAAGCATATCTTTGCTTATTTGTTTGTCTTGCGACCAAGGCACTTCATCTCGAGGTGGTATCTACCCTGTCTACAGACGGTTTTATTGCAGCGCTCCGGCGCTTTGTGGCACGTCGAGGCAGGTGCAATATAATTCACGCGGATTGTGGGACTAATTTCGTTGGAGCTAGAAACCAATTATCAGATCTCATGCAGGTGGCTTCTAACTCTGAAAAGATTGAATTTAAGTTCAACGCGCCATCTGGGCCCCATCTAGGTGGCGTCTGGGAGATTCAGATAAAAGCGGCTAAATCGCACTTGCTTCGCGTTGTAGGCGATCAGGTTTTAACCTTCGAAGAGCTCACAACCCTATTCGTGCAAATCGAGGCAGTTTTGAACTCGCGTCCACTCTGCCCAATCAGTTCAGATCCAAATGACTTGTCAGTTTTAACGCCAGGACACTTTCTCACTTTAGAGCCTCTAACTGCTGTTCCCGATGAGGATCTCACAACATGTAACGTAAATCGGCTTCATCGGTGGCAGTTGTTACAAGCGTTTCATCGGAATTTCTGGTCCAGATGGAAACACGAATATCTCAATTCTCTCATGCAACGTGCCAAATGGACCAAAGATTCTAAACCATTGCAAGTGGGTTCTATGGTGATTATCAAGGATGATAACCGTGCGCCACTTCAATGGCCTCTAGCCAGAGTCGTGGATCTTTTGCCTGGTGTTGATGGGATAGCTCGGATTGCAGTAGTTAAAACATCAAACAATCATACCATGCAAAGACCGTTGGTTAGGTTATGCCCTCTCCCAATTGAGGACTAACTTAATCAAATCAATCAATCTGTATCGTATTTATCTAAGTATATGTATCGTATCTATCAATTCAATAGTATTTATCAATCTAAATCGTAACTAAGTGTGTCAAGAAGTATCTATATCGTATCAAATATACATTTGTATTGTTACAATGAGTATGCAATCTCGTGTAACGTAACTTTATCGTTTGTGTATCAATCTTAGTCCCTAAATTGCTCTTTATCGTCAGACCTGAAAATACCATAGGCATTTTGGTGGGCGGGATGTTTCGTCTTCATAAAATCTATAACGAAACGTTACTTACACCTATTATTTAGTATATATGAACTAATATTAAATCGATGTTCTGCATACTCTCGAGTGTAGTATCGAAACGTAAGTTTGACAGATGTCACTGTCTCATGCGACACGCACTCGTTAAAATTGGAGCGAAAGAGAGTTTCCGTTACTGGCCTTGAGGCTGGACGTTTTTCGATTTCTTCCTGTTGGCAAGTCGCATCACCCGCTTGCTTGACGTGATCGGCCGAGTAGACCAGCGCGCGCGCGTCTTCTATTTATTTCTGTGACTCGTGGCAAGGGAGCAGGTTAACCGGGCGCGCCCGTGATTGCAATCTTCGAAGAAACCCTGAGCAGACCAAGGAACATCGGAGGTGGACGTCAACGGAGAGCTGGAGCAGTCCAAGGTACGTGTGCGCATGCATATCTTGCTGTTTCGGTCACTCGAAGTTTTAGGAACATCGATATTTTCGTACCGCAATTGTCCCAGTGTAGCATAACGAGCCACCACCTATTTCGGCCTTTAATTTAGGTGCGGATGCTACAATACCTTTATGGGCTTGACGTAACATTGACATAATGCGTGCTGCAAATATCGTCACAGAGAATGTATGCATAGTTAAGACAGGACAACGTCTGCCGGGTCAGCTTGTATTATCTATAATTCACGTACATACTCAAAGACCAGTGAACACTCACTCACTCGTTAAAGTAATTTATTGCTAGCACAGTACAAAAATATTTCAATAACTATACATTTGAGTTCCTGAATTCATTATCATAAACGTACTCTTTATATTTACATAATCGGCCGCAAAAAGCAGGCGCACCTTCAAAAAGCCCACTTAATATAATGAATCCCACAAGTGACCTATTTACTGGAGGTCAGCTGTTTAAAAAACAAATACAACTTAAAGCTGGCGTAGTTTCACATCTAAGGGATGAAGCGCTGAAAGCCGTCGGCACTTTTTTTAAAGCTGTAAAGCGCTAATTTCATTACATTTAAATCGACTGCTCTCTGGAGGTGGTTGCATAAAAGTGAAAACGTCAATGAGTACACTTATATAAAATAAAATTTATTTATTTAAAAAACTTTAAAATTAACGACTTAAATGCTAAAGAAAAGACCTAATCCAACGGACCGCTGCCACCTCAGTTAGTTAAAATTCAATTAGTGATCATCCCAAGAGATAATTTATATAGCACTTTCAAAGTTTTGATGGACATTGTTATGTTATTATTTTTTCCTTAACAGACTAGCTAAATTGAAAACAGGACATCAAACTTACGAAACATCAAGTTAATGTCTAAAACAAAAGCAATATACCTTCAAGTCCCATCTACTTAATCTACGTGGGACACAAGACACAGGAACTTGAGCGATCAGGCCTAACGTCCTCAGATAAGGACAGCGATGGCAACTATCCTTACAGCATTACCCCTTAATATTCCCTTAACGCGACGGATTTCCATTAAACTTTATACATTTTAAACAGTCGCTTTTGCGCCCACTTCCAAATTCACGCATATTTAAAGGTTTCAAAGAGCTTTGTGTAACTTTTTAAGCCGGTTTAGGGGCGCTGGCTGGCATATCAAGTGATGTTTAATGAAAAACAAAGTGACAGTTGAGAAGTCGTTCGGGAACGCGTGTGGTTCATTCGTTCGGGAACGAAAGTTGTCTCATCCGTCTGCCGCCGGTGTTTGTAATGGAAGTTCATCATGCAGCCGAGTGTGAGGAATCACTTTTGTTTCTTTCTTTGTGACTGATATTGCGACTTGGTACTCTGGAATATTAATGCTTGATGGGAAGTTCAAGACATTGAAATGGAATTGTAAAAATATCGCCTAGCTTTAAGTATGTTTATTAGCGGTTTATCTAATGGCGTGGCCAGCCAAGTTGAAAATTAAGGCTGGCGACGCGTGTGAGTGCGTACGTGTGCCCGAAACATTCAAGCTTCTTTTGATCCCTTAACAACTCTTAATATCAAATGGTGTATAATTAAAACCAGAGTGACAGTTGGGAAGTCTTTCGGAAACGCGTGTGACGCGTGTGGTTCATTCGTTTGGGAACGAAAGTTGTCTCATCCGTTTGCCGCCGGTGCTTGTAACGGAAGTTCATCATGCAGCCAAGTGTGGTGAATCGCTTTTGTTTCTTTCTTTGTAAATGTACTCTTTGGAATATTAATGGTTGATACGAAGTTCAAGGCATCAAAATTGGATTCTATGAAAAATATGATTATGTATATTCAACAAGCTATTACATAACTATGTTTTGTAACCATTTCTGTAACAAAAAATTATCATAGAAACCTAAAATACGACTGTTAATTATTATATGTTATCGTAATATTTATTCGAGTATCGTGAGTTATGTGAAAATATTTACGATTTCTACCAGAAACCCTAGCCTACTCGAGAAGCTTCGTCCAGAGACATCCACAAAACTTATAATCCTTTCTAAAACAAAAGGCATTACTCTACACTTTTACACGTCGCATCACTCCATAGTTCTCAATAAAGTGCTCGTGCCACTTTATAAGGCCGTCAAGAACTTCTCTGTCTCCTATTTGTTTCAAACTCCAATATGTCAAAGGCGAAACTCCTGCAATACGCCATCCAGCGTGGCTTACTTACACATTTTATTATTCAGCCGATATTTCTAGTTATTGATTTATAGAGGCACGGAAATATAAAGGGTAAGAATTGTCAGGTCAATACGATTTGTGACTGTTTTTTGTGGACTGTTTACTGGGTTCTTGACAATAAAGTATGGAATGTTTACCTACTTAAGTAATTGGTACTTGGACCTTCATCTTCTAAGATTAGTTTCTTGTGTTGTTGGTAACTCAATCTCATCTTCTATCAATAGATTGTATTTGTATTGAAAGATGCTATTACATCACTAGAAGTGGACATCTTTTTACCAGGAAATCGACCAGTATGTAATTCTTTCTTACAATTTGACATACCTATACGAACGCATCCATGCCTATGATCTTACAAATTTATTCTATGAGATTCCTTCTACACTCACCTTTTGAGATTACTATTTTTCATACCATTATTTTATGCTGCCCACAATCTCCCTCTTTTGTTGAATAGACCATGCCAGTTATATCAGAGCACAAAATATACCCGTATATCTGAATTTTCTGCAGTCCAATTTAAATCCAACGTGATCAAATGAAAACGTTTGGAGTGTCATTCAATTGGTTCCAGTGAGGTGGTGCCGTTAGACCGGGTAAACTTGACCTGCCAATTCTCGAACGGTTTCCTTTCTGCGGTCTGTTTGTGTACGGAAATGGAGGGGGCGGAAGGTCAGCAAGTACTGGCTCAATATTGGGTCAGCCGCTGTTACGTGCATGTAACTATTGTGTGGGTCAAGTGATAAGCTAATATTGATTTGTTGAACTATTTCAAGAGATCTACTCAAAGAAGGTTTTACGTTTAGAATCTCCATTTTATTATAGAATATGAAGATTGTAATGGTGATGGCGACTGAAAATTACATGACTGCATTTGCAAATTTGTAATTTTAATTGTGGTCTAATTTAATGAAAATTTTGGTTACACTGTTAAAAAGCAATGTACGGTGATAATTGCTTAGCACCGCTCTCGTAACGCAGTGTATAATGTTTTTGTTGCACAGATATGCTTCACGGGAATATTTTTAAAGTGAGCGTGCGGAAAGTTTTCTGATGGTACGTAGAAATCGAGTATGTGACTTTGGTAGCTTTGTAAAATTTATCTCATAAATCTCTCAATGACAAATTCAAGTTTGAAGCTACATAACACACTACAAAAATATGCATTGCAGAATAAAAGCTTTTCATAATTATAGGTACGGCTACTGTAAAGAAAACTAAAATGAAACTTTATAAGTTATTCAAAGATATCTCGCAACCATTGTTGGATATAATTAGAAGAAAGTGATAAATAACTCAAGAAATACAAACTTGAAAAAGAAAATGGTTGACAGAGACAGATGAAGATCTAGTGGAAAAATTAACGTAAAGCTACTCAACGTCTTTAGACGTGCCATTGTAGAATGAGATAGTCTATATTATAATAAAGATAACAATAAAAGTTTTTATAACAACAGCTGAGACCAATATGTTTATATTGATTGTTTTTTTAAATGGCAATGAAGAATATTACCGTCGAATCCCTTCAAATGACACATGATAATTATCTAAAATGAATAAAATTAATTGTATTTCGTTTTATTTAATTTAGTAAAGTAGTTGTTGCAATGCATTTTATTCATTTTAGATATCATGATTAAAAGTAACATTTACTGCTTATCGACGACCACGTTATCGATATCCAAACAAAAATAATGTATGTTTTATTTTACAGTTTGACTGGATTCGATTTCGGAGCTGAGTACAAGTTTTTTCATAAATCTAAATATGCAGTTTTGTTTTTACTAAAATCGATGTCATAGTACTGAAGAACAGATTTATGTAGGTCTTATAATTAAAAACTTCACCATACTGATCGATATAAATGAGCCACCTTGTATAAACATGCTCATCATATATTTTGGATCATCATTGTAGATCTGGTGGCTTTGTTTGATTTTCAATCGATCAGAGATGCTCATTTTAACTCATCTAGCCATCTAGTGGCTGAGCTCTCAGTAATAAAAATAAAAAAGCATATTTTTCTGCTATTTAGACCCGTTGTTAATCTACCTTGAGTTCATGTTGTTTTAGCGGCAATCAAGCTTCAAAATAAACTTAGATTTTAGACTTTGTTTCAGTTTTATAAAATGCAAATATATTTTCCAATAGTGGCAGGCGAAGGGTGTCAAAGCCGACATAATCCCACTCGCTACAAACTTTGCACATGTAGCTTTTGCAGGAATAGCTCTTATATCTTGTTTATTAAAAGGTACAGCTAATATGCTGCAAATATTTTTGAATATTTTCATTTACAACCCATTGCTTACTTTAATTCATCAATAACAAAGTCAATATTTTTGAAATGAAAGTGCTAATAACGAACTAAAAAGCTTTGTTTCAGTTGAAGT
Organism: Hypena proboscidalis; assembly: GCA_905147285.1. Classification (NCBI taxonomy): domain Eukaryota; kingdom Metazoa; phylum Arthropoda; class Insecta; order Lepidoptera; family Erebidae; genus Hypena; species Hypena proboscidalis. The sequence continues at coordinate 3,560,344 of LR990127.1, forward strand.
TTGAAGGCAGCCCACGCTACTCGCCACTAATTGCCCACCAAATATTGCAGCTGAAGGCTATGTTACTTTTAAGTTAACTTTCAGATTAAAACCCTGAAATGGGTACAATCATTATAATCCTTTAAATAAGACGACTACAGTTTTGCGTTATTAATAAATGTAAATAATCTTACACATCGTAAGATTTATTTTTGAATAAAATCATGATATTTTAATTTTACCTGTTTCTAAATAGGTCTAAAGTTCATCAATTGTGGCTTGCAATAAATCTACCGTATATTAATTCGGCTCGATCCCGCCTATCGTCAATAACCCCGTGCCTTGCATCCGTCTATTTTATATGGTCCTTCGTTAGCCGACTGACCTACATGTGTAAACACAACGTTATTGAATGTCGACTCAGCTAACTTGTGTTTCGTATTTATTTGATACAATTGACAAGCTGATACTAAGGCCGCGCGCCCACGGCGACTTTTTGACGCGATGACAAAATGCGCGACAACATTGGAAGTCGGAAAACACTTACGTGTCGTGAAAAACAAGTATTTTGTATGGAACGTCATAACACGACATGACACCGACGCACAATAGTGTGTTTCGGACTTAAGTCGCGTTTGCAACGTGCGACAGAAGTGATGCAAAAGCGCGGCTCTTTTTTCGATAAGTCTGACAAAAGTGACAAGCACAAAATTCCTAGGAATACACGTAGATCAACATTGCAACTGGAAAGAGCACATTGAAAATATTGAAGCTAAACTTAATAAATTTGTATACGCTATACGTAATTTGCAACGCGTTGCTGGTAAGTCTGCAGCGCTAATTGCATATTATGGTTACGTAGAGTCTTTATTAAGGTATGGATTGCTGGTTTGGGGCCATTCGACCAATATTATTAGGGCATTTATCTGCCAAAAGAAATGCTTACGTGCACTATGCAATGTAGGACCTCTTGAATCTTGCAGACCACTGTTTAGAAATAATAACGTTTTGACGCTCACAGGGTTGTTTATTTTTGAAATTTGTGTACATGTCAAGAAATTCCAAAATGAATTTGTTAATGCACGAGATGTTTCCATCATAGGTAAAAGAGATCCAACAAGGTTAATAATGCCAACTTGTAGATCTACTCTCTTCCAAAACAATGTATGTAATGTGCATAAAAGTTTTTAACAAAATACCCAGGTACTTCAGAGAACTACCCCTCGTGAAAATGAGAAGGGTTTTAAAGCCATGGTTGGTGCAACATTGCTTTTACACTATTAATGAGTTTTTCGACGTTAGATTTTAATTGTTTTTTTTAATTGTGTGTTCTATTTGGTGTGTAATTGTTTTTATTTTTATTTTACTGTTTCTGTACTTGTACTCTAATATTTGCATGCCAGATCTGGTGAATTGTGTAGAACTTTTATAAATGTATATAACACCTAAGTCGTACCACTTTTCTTGCGAATAAACAACTTTGACTTTGACTTTGTCCTCACTTTTCGCGACTAGCGCGATAGCATTACTATAGTAGCGATCCCGAATTTGGGCAAAGGTACACAGCCCGCGACACAAACACATTTGCGACACTATCGCTTTAAAAAGTCGCCGTGGGCGCGTAGCCTAAACTGTCAGATCATGACAAGGGAATTTCAGCCCTATCGGTTAACATCAAAGTTGGGATTAAGTTATGTCAGTAAGATTAGTTTTGACTAATGGTGAATGTTGTCAGTTTATTGCTCGGCAGTTTCCTCAGAACAGGCAGTTTCGTGCTGATATCTTTGTTTGGAAAAGCTGTTTTTCTGTGCTTGGCAAACATGCAGCGTTTTTTGAGTTAGTGATGCCAATTTACGTGATTGTTGCCGGGAGTTCGAATGAAATGGTGTCGTAATTTGTGGATTTAGTACTGTTATTATTTTTGTGACCGAAACGGGAAATTTTAACAAATTCAACCTATTCCTTTAAAAAAAAAAACGGTATTTGTGTTAGATTACTAATGAGCTTTTTTTTTTTATACTACGCTCACAGCGAACGAACGTGTAGTCCACCTGATGGTAAGTGGAGTACAGCCCATGAACATCAACAACTACGGTGTCATGCCTCATGTGCCAGTAATTTCAGGGCCTGATTTCACCACCAAACCGGAACACAGTAATGGAAGCACTACTATTTGGCGGCAGCTTAATGCAAATTAGGGTGACAATGTAATTTTGCAGCAATTGAAGTAGTATGATCTAATTTATTTGTATGTAAATTGGTTCTTAAACTAATTAGTAAGTAATTATATATATAATAATGTAATAATTTGGTTAATTCGTCTCCTTCATTTTCTAGTTTCGTTTCTTTCCATATATGAGCACCTACATACACTATGAATAATGAATTTTCATCTAAATAACTTTCCAAGTTTCAGAATGTAATTTTCTTTGAGCTTGCACTTGCAAGGAGTTCTCATTATAAAATAAAATGTTACATGTTTCAAAGACAATCTTATAATTAGATAACATGAGTACACACTGCTACAGAACAAGCTATACATTTCCAGCATAAGCGGGTAACCTATACAATGCGAGATGATCTCGTACTTTAAATGAATAGCTGAATTTGTAGCCGAGTGTACTGTAAGCTTTTCTTTTATTTCTAAATAGGACCTTTTGCGAGAATAATATTCTAGCTTTGTTTGAACAGATTTTGCAGAAATGTAAAGGCCACGGCTTTGTAGTGAGATGTTTTTCATAATAGTACCTGCCCTCATTTATCCTTCAAGTTTAAATACCAGAAATCATTTGGTCGGATGCTTAGGTTATGAAATAAACCTGTATCCAATTCAGCTTTCTAGACTTAACAGTTACATGTGTGCATAATATATTTATAGAAAAGTTAGAGGTTTGTTTTATAAAAAGCTACCTCTCTACCTATAGATTGTTTCGTACTTAAATTGATATTGAGATCTGTTAAGGTTGTTTAGTCCGAGAGTCGCCTGCTTTGGCAGTCTTTACCAGTTTCCCAGAAATGAAATGGCTGGTTTGTAAGATATTCGGTGAGTCAGAATTCACAAAGACAACCGGTTTGACTTTGTTTTACGTCATTTATTTAGATTGGATTTGATAATGGACAGGCATTGAATTGGAAAGGTTATTGGAAGCGGGGATCTCAACTTTCAATAAGTAAAATCTACGTAACATTGGGACCTATGATGGCGTCGACTTGTCAATCCTATCTTTAAAATATAAAACATATTATTATATAGAAATCATTTCACCAGGTATACTACTTGTACCTACTTCATCTGGTATACGGAAGAAATGAATAAAAGAATACCTCAAATTATTCTATAATACACTATACGCCCCTCTTCTATACCAAAATCTCAAGCTCCACTTCCCGCAAGACGTAAATTTGAACAGAATTTTTGCCCATTGAATTAATTGGCAATATACATTCGTGAATTGATTTGCAAATTAATTTAATACGCTAGAACGCTTCAGACCACATGCCCTTGGTATAATAAACGGTATCGGTGTACAATGAAATTGGGCTCCTAAATTATGAATCAATTACATTTAGGAGGGAGACCAGGAGATACGTCAACCGCACTTGAAGATAGCAAGAGTATTTGCGCGACCTCTTGATTAATTTGACTGAAATATTAAAACAAAGATATCAATCTTGTTAAGTAATTTTGTAAGGTACCTATATACGTTGTGGAGGAAGTAAATTGACCTGTCTTTGTACGCTTGAGAGTGATAGCCCACGTCCATTTTATTTGGTGATTTTGTGTAGGAATAAAGATAGAAAGTAATTAATATTATTAATTATTGTGTAAGGGTGTTATTACATTACACCGACATTGGTCTAAGTCGATCTAAGCATTTGAAGTTTAAAGAGCCAATAAGAACGCACCACTGCGCTCGATCAACATGTCAGTTTAGTAACATTCTAACACACACGTCCTACAAAAAGTAGTTTAAAACAGTTTAAAAAGTATTACTGAACATTAACGTACTAGGGTATATGTATGTACACACTAGAAAACACATATAAATATTTTAAATACCAAAGTATTTACCCTGTACAAAAAGTAGTCTTAATACACATTGGTGCGGTTATTAACGAATGAATTTACCAAAAATGCACAATTTTACAACCAATGAATCGTCTTTTCGCCGGCAGCTTGCAATTAAACCGAATTTCGTCGCAAAAATGCAAATTGTTCTCACCTCTGTTAAATACAAATTTTGGCTTGCATCTTTTTAAAAAAGATTATACATTTGAACGACAATTCAGAATTGTTTTGTGTTTTACTTAAATTCGTTTTTGAATTGTAGATAATGAAAGGTATAAAAAGTAATAATAATTTGATGTATTTATGTAAAAAAAAACAAAAAAAAACAGAAAAAAAATTAGACTTTAGATTGAAATAATTAAGACGATTAACTTTCGCAATATGTATCATAATAATATCCCTGTACAATAAGCAAGTAAATGTGACGAAGTGATATATGTCAAAATAATGTACGTGCATTATTTTTCTACCTTTTCAAATGAAAAAGGTAAGCACAAAAAAACATACACTTGAAAAAATACTGTAATTATATTATACCTATTTCATTTTAAACGGGGCCATAAGCACTTTATTCCATCGTCACATAATTTAGCCCTGTCATAACACCAAAAAGTACCAACAAAGGCGTTTCTAATAAATTCTGTATATTCCCCACACTTAACGCATCACTCTCATCCGGTAACGTTCTCATAAACAAGTCTGAATGCTCCCCGATAACGCTAAAACGCTTTTTTGAGCCTTCACGAAGACGTTACGAGGCCTAATTGGCGAGAGGGGGCAATTATGCGGCCTAACGGGCGACCGGCCGCTAGGCATGTGCCTTTATACAAAAATACAGTTTTTTTAAAGTTATCCGTAAGCACCTAAAAGTTATTCGTTAACCGTTTTTTGTACTTAACATAGGAAGACAAAAAGAGTAAATTTTAGCAGAAAACCTTACTTAACGACTAACAAAATTGGTGTTTGCGTTAATTCAAATAATCCTGCAATAACAAACAGAGATACGTTTTGCATCGTACCGTTCATTTTATAAACAATTTGATGTTTTCCGAGTCAGAAATATTGATTCAAACCGTTTAAAAACGTCAACGTTATCAGCTGACGTAAAAACCTTCTGCATCCCATCTCTACCGTCGGCCATTTTGCTAAAATGCCCAGTACTGGAGATTTTTTATTCGTGCACCTTTATTGTGTCTAATGAACAGTGCTTTAGTTTGTTTTTCATTTTCTGTTTTTTCACAACGTTCCTGTTTTCGTTTGTGGATGACGTCACGTTTTTAACTCTCAAAGAACGATTGAGAATGCTAATTGAGAACTCAACTTTGGGTAATTGGACTTTTGACTTCTGTTTGGTCCCATATTTGCAGAGTGTTTTCATTTGTTTGCGTTTGATACAATGTATTGACTTGACTTTGCTATGTATATGTTCGTTCATTTGGATTGTTTCTATTTTACAATATTTGGAGCTTTATTTTTATATACTTAAATTGTTTACGAACAAATGAAATGTGTATAAACTTAGCTTAAAACATTTACGCTATTTTCATTCCGTGAATAATAAAAAAACATCGATGCTTTTGTTCTACGAACTATTTTTATTGTAATGAAAAACGTTTTTATTCTGCGTTTAGAAAAGCTTCGAAACGTTTTAATCGGATAATTGCTACACGGTTTAACTTTTTAATTTGATTTGTAATTGTTTCTTTTAAATCTCTCTCTCTCTCGTTTAGGATAGGACTACATGCATCACTATAACATATGCGAAAAGAATTAAGGCTAACTTTTTTCTGATTTTTCTAGTCTGTTTCAGTAAAATGAGAGTTTGAAGTATAAAAAAAACATTTTATTTTATATTTTTATGTAGATATTTTACAGTTTGTACGTACGTTTAGACACTAGATTATGTTAATCTTGTTTTAACATTAAACATAAGAATGATGTACGATGTATTTTACTTTTGGATGTAGTACTCTAATAAACTCATTTTTTCTTTAAAGTTAATTTTAGTTAGCCACAGAACCTGTACAAATTGCAGTAACCACAACACTTTTTTAAAATACCGCTGTAAAGAGATTATAGCCGCTTTGAATACAATAACTTTTCCGCCATATTCATAATCACACTAACTAACAGTTGATAGTAAGCCGACTTTTGTACAAAAAATATCGGTCCGGGCTTTTAAGGCAATTAAAATGATAGAGACTTTATAAAAATACCCGCCGCTTTTGCTGAATAAACGATAGGTATTTTTAAACGAGTGCTCAGCCAGTCGAAAAGATACAGAATATCTACCGTATGTATATTTGCTGAAATGTATGAAATATTTGACTACACATTGAATATACATTCAACCTTTGAGCAAGACTTACGACTTAACAAATAAAACCGGTTTTAGTATACATATTGTTGGTGTCGGTATATCTTATTTGCATGTGTAAAAGAGTGAAACGGTAACATTATATTTATACCTACATCACCAGAAAAATTATTAAGTCAGCCATTTTTTAGGTTAGTTGGCTTACTTAGTGATTTAGAAGGCAATGTATAGCCTCAATGGTCTAGTGGTTAGCGTAGTCATTGCGAGGTCTAAGGTTCGATTCCCGGGTCGGGCAAAGCGTTATTTGTGAACTTTTTGTCAGGACACTCACAATAGCAGCACGCAGTTGGAATTGAACCCGGTGGATGGCAATAAGCTCACCCCTTATCCCATGGGACCTAAACATAACAGGTGAAATGTGGGTGTTGTACACCTCTGCCACACTCTTCTGGGTTATATAGAAGTGATGTTATTATATGTCAAGGCAATGTATATTTTTATAGACGAAATAATGCCATTATTAAAAAGAATTTAGATTAATTAGCACCCCCAAATTGCAATGTCACTCAAAACCGTTCAGCTGTTAACTTGTTTATTATAAAAAACATGTTCTAGAAATGCATGAGCTTCGCTTTTATAAACAAAACTCTGTGTGAGACGCATAAAAAAGATTTTTATCAAAAGATGAAAGCATAAATGTTACAATATGTACTACGTACTACCTTCGAAGTATAAAAGTGAGTAAACATCACACAGCAAAGGTTAGCCAACACTTATATCTCAGTAAAAGACAGTAGACATACACCCTTGGTTTTTACACACGTTTTAAATATATTTTTTTATATCCAGACAAGGTTGTCAAATAGACGCTTCATTTATGTGTCCTTAAAGAGTAAAGCAAGTATATGACTACTACATGTCACTGTCGAAGGCACAGCAGGCTGTTAAAAGCATTTATTCGTCTGAGTTGTACAGTACCTATCTGAGATCTCTTTGGTATATTTTTTTGTCGGTGCGGAACTAAAAAATATCGCGCCATGCGATGAAGATACTTTTGTATAGAGTGCTATTACTATCTCTGTATATTTTCTCATGGACCTAATATATTGCCGCTGGGTAGAAAACCTGTGGGTAGTCAAGTGGTGTGCCGTAAATATCTGCATAAGAAACTATACACAACTGCTATTATTGTTAAAGAGCAGTAAACAAACTACTTACTAACAGGATTACGATTACATTATTAATTAATATACGCAATGAAAAAGAAAAGCTATTCTAGCGAAGCCCCGTGAGCCAACGTTTTTATCGAGACCTGAATAGGTACAGTTTTCATATTCGCTCTTTTAACTCACACAGTATTTCACTACATTCTTCAAGGTTCGCTGGTTCCTTGAGAGACAGAAAAGTGGATGAAAACAATTCTATTCAGCTTTATATTGGACGTCCGAAGAAAAGACTAGCAGGCGAATAACAATAAATGCATTGAAGCGGTTTTGCCGGCTGGATTGGCGCACAACGAGGGACCACTCTATTTTGTACGCAGATATTTATATTAGATGGACTGGCATTAGTCGGTTTTTTCGACGTTGATTTAAACGTGCTCTCTATTTAACCATTTTTTGTTGCTGCTAAGGATTTATGCTCTATGTTTTACAGCATTTCCCATAAATACAAATGACTTATCAAAATATTTATAATAATCCTTCAAAATATTAAGAAATTTGCATATTTATTGTTCCAATTGCGTCATATTTGTTCAAGAACCCCTGGTAGCTCATTTGACTTGGAGTGGAATTGCCCGGCAATTTACGAATCGCAACATTTTAAGTGGACTTTATTTGGGGTGTTTAAATCAACACGCTGTATATTATTGCAGCGAATTTTAAACTCAAAAGCTCGAGTCATTAGCAATTGTCTCGAGACCCTTACCAAATTATTTGCGTTGGAAACAAAAGAGGAATGGCCGCTCTGTAAATATGCAGGACCATTCGGGAGATCACTAACAAGGGAGCACGGTTCATTTAACAACTCGACTCCCGAGTCGTCGACGCATGATATGTGCCTGATTTCACATGCCCTTAAGCAATACCTTTCTGGGTCACAAAACACTCTTTATAAACGAATTATTTACATAAATATATCCATATTTAAGGACTGCCGGACTTACGCAAGCTCCGAATGCAGATTTAGTAACGGTCATAAAATTCCCTTTTTGTCAGCAGAATTAGATGTCGTAAGCCGTTGCGGAATATAGCAAGGCTCGAGGTAGCATTTGGGCCCAATAGCCCGGGAAATGGCTGGTCGGCCTCCGGCTAACACGACCCAAATTAGGTCAAGACGCGGCGGCGTGTCGCACGCTTTTACAGAATTATGCCGAATTTGATTCGATTTTTCGTTCCTACAATTCAATTGTCAAGACATCGATTGAATTTCTGCTGAAAAATTTGCAGTCAAATGTCTAATTACATTTGACTACCCACGGCAGGAGCGTTAAGAAATAACATTAAAAGATACGGCATCGCAATAAAATATTATTAAGAGCGTCGTTAAAGGATAAAATTCTATTTCGTAAAGCCGCCTCCTGAGAACGTCGACCGACCGGAAAAATAATTTATTCTTCATTCAGTGGAGAAAATTAAAATTGAAGTATTCCTTCTTATTTTACCTTTTACGGAATGTAACTTTTGTTTATAATGATCTGAGTACCAATTTTTGTAATTGCTTTGGGAGGAGATAGACATTATGATTGTATTTGTCAGATGAAAATACAGGATTTTTTAAAATACCGTTTCTTTTTTATTATGAACCCGTTTATGATTAAACTCAATTTATTTAAGGAAAAAAATATCTACCGATTATTTTTTTCATTTCCTCGAATAAATGATTTTTGTTAAAGTAGGTAAGTAGTACTTGAAGGGGAATTTACGATTTGATTTGCCAGGTAAATGTGGTCTGCGATATTTTTCATACGAACACTTTTTGACGTGATTAAAATTTCTGCGGTAAAACTTGCGACTAAAGTATCTTCTTCTTTTAATTTTTAAATTGATATTGCATTGAATATTATTATTGTATGATTTGCCATTTATTGATCACACTATGGCCTAAAACTTCTCATCATGAGAAGAGGCCCGAACCCAGCAGTGGGGTATGTATTTAGATACAGGACTGTTATTATTAATATTTAAGGACATCACTACATTTGAGTCAAATATATTTACCTTCTATATTCTTAGGGAAATATTACTAAGCCACGATAGAGGTGATCATTAACACAAAATTGCTTTGTTCTTACCTAAAAAACATTTTACGGGCATTTGTTATAGGTAATATTTGGAAGATCGGGAAAACATTGGTGCAATCGAATGCGATTATAAATTGTGACTCTTATGCACAAGAATTGAAAGGCATCCAGATGCTGTTGATATATGTATCCGAACTAGGCTAGTTCACAAATATATCGAAATTTAAGTACTTTTAAAAGTGATGAAGGATTACCAAATTTTGTAGTTTATCTTAATTTTGAAAGCTTTTTAAGGCTTAAGAATTGATTGGCTATTTTCCATACAAAAGTAATAAGGGTATAACTTTAATATTATTTAGTATTTATATATTATTTTAGACAAATAATATCTAAAACAATAATATGCATGTTTGTAAGCACCTTTTTTTTATAATTATTATTTATATTTTCAGTTTGTATGTAACTCAATTAATAAATTAATCAATTTTGACAAAATGACCACGTAAAACCGTATTACGTTAGTATGAAAACACGGCGCTCACGAGCATACCCTTAAGGCTTTAGAAAATAGTACATAAGTAGATAAATATGCTACTAACAAAAACATTGACACTAACGGGCACCGGGTAATAAGCGTATGTATTAAAAGAACAAAGTATTTGCAATCATACTTTTGTAATCAGACCAACAATGATTCAATTAAATGGTACAAAGACATAGTAATTGATCATTGAATTTCATGGTCATTCAAATATATTAATTAAGCTAATTGGGATTAACTAATTGCAAAATTAATTATTGAGTACCAAAGTTATTGTATATGCAAACCAAATAAGTAAATAAATATCTACGAGTATCTCATTAGTTGCCTCACGATGTGTTTGGTAAAATAACTTTATAAACAGTATTTCTACGATATAGGAGCACATACGAAAGTATGTGCTTGCTCGACAAAATAAGCAAAAAAACAGAGTAACAACAAAAGACAAATAAACTGCACCGTTTTATTCATTACTTACTAACAACTGTACTTTTTAAAGCAAACAAAATAAATAAATTGTTTTTTTATGCAAATTATTCGCTTTTTTGTTTATATGATTTAAAATGCATAATTATTCATTTTAATCACGATATATTTTTTGTACAGCATAGCCGTACTAAAAAAATATGGGACCGGCAGGATTTGAACCTGCGACTCCTGCACACTGGGCAGTCACTTTAATCAACCAGCTATGGTCACCTCTTGCCAGGACCCTAAATTTCTCTGTTACGTCAAACATACAGTTGAGAATTTGTGCGATTGCCCGGTGAGCAGTAGGTCGCAGGTTCAAATCCTGGCGGTCCCATAATGTTTTCAACTGTTATTAGTATAATTGGCTAAGCTTAGCTAAATGCTATAAAATAATCAGTAAGAAGATAGATGTAGATATTAAAATTGACAAACAAGATGAACTTCACACTCTTACAATATAAAAATTTTTCATAATATATTCGTTTGCAAAAATTACTATCATCATTTGAATACTAAATTGAGTAATTAATAAAAACTCTTTTTACGTAATCCCTAGACAAAGTCAAACTATAAAACATAGTTATTAAGTAATTAAAAGTGAACCGACGCCGGCCACTTTACAAACTGCAGTGCGCTTATTATAAGAGAAGGTATACTTTGTTTTACTTTTCAATCTAGAAACTTTTACATAATTGAGGGTAGTGTCTTATTCAACGTACGAATTGAATATGTATCTTCTATTATATATATAATCTAAATTGTTTTAATCATTAATTGAGTTACATACAAACTGAAAAAGAGTTCTTTAGATATGACTTGTCTATCAAAATAGATAAAATCTTAATAATCTTTAAGTTAAACCCATATTACTTTTGTATGAAAAACAGACAAATAATTGTTTGCCCTTAAATCGTGTTCATCGCTGCTTTTTATAGCACGTATGTACGATCTCTAATCCACTTAAATTACTAGCAGTAGCAGTTACTCTGAATGGGTGGAAATAATATTAGGTTGGTAGTGCATCATGCTGACAAGATGCAGATATTTTAGCTGTAGGCAACGATATTGTAGCATATGGTCTACGACGTAGCACTTGTAGCTACAAACGTCTACACAAGAGCGAAGGGCAATTGCGGCAACTGGCGCAACTAGCCTTTTATTAAATCCGCCAGTTGCGGAACTCAACTGTTTATGGTTGACGCAACTTTTGTTCAATCAATGAGCAACTTTGATTTTTGATCTTATTTTAGGGTGGGAAATTGTTTGACGCGTTGCGATTGCCGGAACCGGTAACTTGAAAAATTCAAAAGTTGCTAGTTACCGTAACTGACAACTGCGTATGCAAAGCGCCGCGCGGCAAATGACTTTTTAATTCATTTGATGGTATGATTAATTACTAAATATTCAAATGTCTGGTTTGAAAACGTTTATTTTTAAAGGTTTTTCGTCTGTAATTTTTTCCGAAGGCTGTCAGAGAGAGTGTATACAATGATTTATGATGCAATCTTTTAGTCGTAAATCAAAAGCACCACGCTCGGCACCGCGTGGCTTGAAACAGTGTAACTTGGAAACAATCGCCTGCTTTTTATTATTTTCTTGCGCTTCCATGTTATGATTTAACTTGTACTGATAAGTGTTTCTTTATTAAATTTCTTCTGCAAAAGAATGCAGAGGAATCTTTTATTTGTGGAATGCCTTGAAAAAACTCGGTAGTTTATAGCGAACTTTTTCTTCATTGCTCAAGTTGGATTGGAAGGAAAACAGAATATGATGGACTTTACTGTTTTATTTCTTCTCAGCGTTTATGTAAGACATTTTTTTTATCAGAAGCATAATAACTTTAACCAAAACAAAACGACAAAACATTTGAGAGTACTACAATAAGGAAGTTTACTTAAAACTCAACTCAGTCTCCAGATGATGAGCCAAAATGTGTGGAAATAAGCATGTTTGTGTATAGAACCATTAGTCAGTAAACTTCTCAATTGCATAGGATTAATAGTTATTTCTGCAATAAGAGAGCAAAGTTTTAAAGTAACATAAGTGATAACGTGGAGTGGAAATTATTAAAAAAAAGACGGGTAGTAAGCAAAACTCTTCTTTGCTTCAAGCGAGAGCAAAATAGCTAGCAAAATCGAGATTTGATCACTAAAATGACTCGAAGCAAAACCGAGTTATACTCACTAAAATGCCTCGAAGCAAAATCAAGTTCTGCTCACTATTTACATACAATAAAGAATGACTTTTCGAGCTGCTAAGGTGTAAACAGTATTTTTAAAGCTTACGATTTCGTTACTTGATTGTTGTATAGTCCATGTACAATGCAAAAATGCAAATGTACAAATATAAGAATCATTCCATATAAACATTCTGCAAATCAATGACACCGCGAATTATGTCATGAATCACTTAGACGCGAGCTATCTATCACACAACACTGCCAATAGTGTGTAATGGCAGCGATTTGACACATTGCATAAATTATTGCATTCCGCATATATATATGTTAAGTGACGTCATCGATTTGCGAACAAGTATCTACACATTAACAGATAAGGTATAATATACTAGGTACCACACGCGGGCCGCATGGTAAGTTGAGAAAATGTAGCCTATTTTATTTTATTTTATTTAGAAGGTACAGAAACAGATGGCAGATTAAAGACTTCGTGCATAATTAAGTTTTACATGAAAAATGCATCCATGCTAATTTTCATCAAGATCTCTTCAGTATTATAACCGTGAAAGCGTTTCAGCTAGATTACAGACGGAGTTACTTTAGGGATGTCTTACTTATTTTTTTGCCGGTTGTAAATATTTGCAACACCTGGGGGCCAAGCATGCTGCCCCATACAAAAATATGGCAAAAACGTGTCGAAACCTATCTCGCGCTACTTATACTGACCCGGCTGGAGGTGCATAAGATAGGTGGAAAATATCGTTCAAATCATATAGCCGCGATGTGATTACAACGTAAAGAAATATAATATCAAATCAACACATACACACACATAATGTGTCTTTTAGGTACTCTTTTAAATCAAATGTAATTTAATTGTTTTTTATTTATTATAATTTGTTTAGTAGTTTAAGGGTATATTTTGTTTTATTTGTTTGTGACACAAAATATTATAATATGTAATTTTTTTTTTCTGTTGTCACACTGATCCTTACTCACTGGGCGCATCAGAATTATCAGCGCTGCGGTGCTTTTAGCGCTGCAGAATTGTACTGAGATGCATATATGCATACATTTCCGGCATTTAAATGTTTTTACTTTATTATATTTTTTTTAGTTTTAGACGCAATTATGCCAGACTAAATGAATTTTCTTTTCTTTCTTTCTTTTTTCTTAAATCTGTACGTCCATCAAGTCACTAGGCTAAGTGTGAAATGTTCTGCCTACCTTTATTATTTATTAGTAGTTGAAATAAGAAGAATATGAATAATATTTATATGTATCGATATTGTCTTTCTACCGCTTAGTAGTAATATTTAAGTCTTTGCTGCATTTTTGATAACAAGCATAAAATAAGACAGGTATCTGGATCAATATCCTGATACCGAAAATAGAAGTCTGTCTTGGCAGGTATGAAATGTTATAGTGAGCAATAAAATATACTCATTCTACCCTACAACATATATATATACGTCTTAAATCAAATAATCATCAGAACAGTTCCAAATAACAAATCAAAAGCCCATTGAATTAGTTTGAATGTACTCTTGTCTGACTCAGTGAGATAAACCCTAATACCTACGAAATACATCTCGTGCGTCGGCCATCTCCCAAGAGATTCTACAGCTTAAGTGATACGAATTTGACTGAGTAAAAAAGCCTTCAATTTTATCACGTAATTGTGAATTTCGGGAGTCAGTCGACCAAGAAAATTCCGGATGCCATCCCCTCAGTGAAGACTGGGTGTTTGATTTCAGAGTTCCGTAGTGCGTACAAGGAACCCATATAGTTTTGCCATGTCCGTTTGTCTGCTTGAAGCATAGCGTCGAAACTGCTAGAAATGCTGAAACTTTGCATGGATATGTATGTTTACTATAGAAAGAATTTCTTACTTGTAAAGTGGTGACTTTTTTTTGTCTTCTAACCCATAGTGAGTGGTTTCATTATATAGGTCTTTTGAAAACATGAACGCCTTGGCGGTTTCTTGAACAGTTTTTTGATTTATATAATTAAGAGCAAGTTTTTCCTGACTAGGGCGTGCCTTCCCATCCCCTTCTTAAATCTTAACTACTGGATCCAAAAATTAAAAAAAAATATTTCAGTAGCACGTTTTACACTTTAAAGAAAAACTATATCGACTAAGTTAACTTTGTAACTTCAAGAGTAACAGGGGGTCATAATGTAAGATGCAGTTATTTATAATATTTTGTGCAGAATTCAAAAACCTTTAAATATAATAACTAGTTTGTTATTGTTACGTATTAATGACACCAGGGGTCTACTGGTAGTAGACCCCTTTTAAGTCCGTATGCTGCAACAGCTGACTACGGAACCCTACACAGCGCATGGCCCGGCACGCACTTGGTCGGGTATTTAATGGTGTTTCTGAAACGTTGTAAAATCCAATTTGTGTTATCGATAAATGTATACAGAGCAAATTGCTTACATACGTACTTTATTTGAAAGTAATTTATTTTATGGCTCATCCCTTATCATGAGAAAGGGCCCGTGCCCAGTAGTGAGACAAGTATGTGCGGGTCTACTATTATAACTTTTATTATGACGACCGGATGGCGGAGTGGGGAGTGTACCTGCCTGCGACGCCGAGGTCGTAGGTTCGATTCCCACTTAGGACAAATCTTTGTGCGCGTGAACATGGGGGTTTGTCTTAGTCTGGGTGTTTCTATGTATAATAAGTATGTATTTACAAAAGAAAAGTATATATGTATTAGTATCAGTTATTCTAGTACCCATAGTACAAGCTCTGCTTAGTTTGGGACTAGATGGCGTTGTGTGTGAGTTGTGAAATATTTATTTATTTATTATGTCTATTCAACAAAAAAGCATATTGATTCTCCCGAACAGACATTTTGACCAGCCAGTAAGCTAATCGCTTTGAAAAATGTTCCGAATCTTTGTTAGAACGGTGTCAAAGAGAGAATGGTTCACAAATAAACGTAGAAACTTGGAGCGTACATTTTTCAGGTGCGCAGACACCCACGTGTACAGAATTTAATGCTTTGTTGGACCTGAAGGTTCAACAAGGAACTAGAATCGTAGATTTTGGTAACAAACTTACTACAAGTAAGAACTTGTAAGGAAAGTATGTTATTGAAAATATCACTAACTTTTACGACCATATTCTATTGTTAGCTATGTAATAATATATTATCAAATAAACTAATGAAATAAGTTAGACTAATACGAAAAAGATTTCCAATTTTAGACACGATCTCCTTATTTTTATGCTCCTTTATCAAAATATGAATCGGAATCGGACAGAGAAACAAGATTAAATAGTCGCAGGAAAGACCTCACAAAGGCGATTCAACCGAACCTGAATGTGGTACAACATAGCGCTGGAGTACAAGCTATCACATTATTCAACAAATTGCCTCTAAAGTTTAAAACTATAATAGATGCAAATATTTTTAGCAATAAGCTTAAAGCATTTTTGTTGAAAAAAGGTTACTATAGCATTTCAGAGTACACTGAAGATAAAAAATAGTTTTAAAATGATTGATGTATGTTTTTTGTTATTTTTTATTATTATCATTTCTAATTTGCTATTTTGGTTGTCTTGTTAAAATATATTTTAGTTGTAAGTCTTATTTATATTTATATTTTCAACACAAATGTAAATTTGTTCAGAAATAAATGTCTTATGTCTTATGTCTTATTAAAATTTTGAAACTAGTTTCAAATTTTAATCACCAAACAGAAAACTAACAAATTTCAGTTCGAAGCACTTCATCCAATTTAAATATTCAAATCCAAGGCTTGCCAAAATGATTTTTGTAATAAAAAGGGAAGAATTTAAGCTTTTTAATTACTCCGCGCCTTTGAGAACACCTTTTTAATTGAAGTGAGAACAGCAGGTACCTGAAACAAATCAAAATTTCTAAATTAGTTAAATTGAAGCAGAAAGCGATACAAATACACTCCAGATATTTTAAAAGCTTTTACGGAAATAATTTTATTAGATTCGTATTTCGTAATATCAAATAGGAATGTAGACATTGAGAGAATATTTTTGATAAATCCCATTACTGGTGCCTATAATTTTTAAGTTATTCAATCATCATCATCTTCCGAGACTTTTCCCAATACATTGGGGTGAGCTTCAGTTATTTAATATAGTGTATTTTGAAAGTTTTTGTTAATACTTTGATTTTAAGGGTTCCGTAGCACCTACAAGGTATATTGTATTTTCGCCATATCCATCTGTCAGTCTGTCCGAGGCAGGGTCTGATATTTTGCACAAACATATTAGTTTAATATACTAAGAAAGCGGTAGTATTTTTTTATTTTGTTAATACAAAAATCTTTGAAAATTATTACTTGTATGAAGCTGTTACTGTACTGATGTTGTATAATATAGATAGTCCAAAAATGTTGTTACGAGCTACTAGTTACGGAACCCTAGTGCGACACGCACTTGGACGGTTTTCTTCTTTCATATCACAAAAATATTTACATTTGATTTTGAAAATGAAACGATTATTAATTTCACTTCACATATTTGAATACTAATCTTATTCAAATCATGTTGTTATATTTAAAAACAATACCACTACAACATACGTAGCAACATTTTATATTTTTACTTTATTTTATACAATTACAACATCCGACAGCCCAATTTGAGAACATCAGAAAATATTAGCTCATCATAACTGTCAAGCTAGCGCAACAGAGCAAGAAAAACAAATTATATCTAATGAGAATAATCCCAAGCCCATTGCGCTAAACGAACGAGAAAGACACGAAGGCGAGGCGAAACGAGGCGAGACGAGACGAGACGAATCTTGTCACAGCAATGACAATTATTCTTTAGAAGCAGATAATTGAATGCCAAGGCCACGTTAATTTGTACGGAATACGGATGCAAATGAAATATCGTCGGCACATTTATCTTAGGCCTCTTGTGGATTAAGGGATTTCGCCCAAGGTAAGCAACTGTTTCTACTATCTGCTGTAAAGGAAGTCCCGAAGATTTATTTGATGTCTCACTGCTGGCTTAGAAATTCTGGCAACACTGTTATTTAGGCTTAGGTAAACTTGTGTTGTATGTAAATCAGGGTTGGCTACAGTGGTAATTAATTACGCTATATTCTATTTGTTTACCATAACCAAATTAATAGAAAAATAAAACGTTTCTAGCAATATACATACAGTGAAAAAAAAACTACAAACTGTAATTCATAAACAAACACAATTTGTGGGATTCAACAAAATTTATGCCATAAAAATATATGCGATAAAAATGCCAAGTTGTTTTAAAAGCTCGAAAAACACAAAGTCTCGAATATTGCGTGTCTAAGTCACATGACGCAATGAGAGGCATTTTTACGGAAAGGAACGACTAGGAAATAGCGAAAGAGTTTTAAAGGAACGGCGTCCCCCACCGGTGGGCGCCATAGCAAATACTTGGAATAGACTTAGAGTGCCCACACACCATACAACTTGTTGTAGCGATTAAATGCGGCTCGGTTGCGGACATACTTGGTACTGTGTTTCTTGCATAATTGAGTAATAAACATCAATCATCAAACATGATCAAAAGTTTTCTCATTTATATATAGAATACTTTTACAAATTGTGTATGCAATTAAACGCCGACACAAGCGATCTGATGAGCGAGGGCTCTAAGGAACGTCGGCCCCACGGTGGGCGCCATAACAACTACATACTTGGAAATCTTCGAATCGACTATGCTTCCTCTCCATTTCGTCTTGGAAACTTCACACACAATAAAAGCGACGCCGAAAACTCCTGAACACAATCCCTTCGGAATTTTATGAAGATAATATTTTTAACGGCCAAAGCTCAGGTGATGCGAACTTTGTTTTTTTTAATATCTTGCCGTACTCTTAACGTAAGTAAGAAGTTACTTGTTTTTTTGTTTGTTCGGCAGCTTTTGTTTTCCTTGAGGGCTCGAAAAAAATAGCAGTTTTGTTTATCACATGTTTCGATTCAGTTACCTTGATTATATGAGCATAAAATAATAAATTTCAGTTAAAATGCTCGTGAGCTACTGTTTGCGCATCGCAATTGTTCAAAATAAAACGCAAAAATTCTACATTATACTCAATATTGTACTAATAATGTCTATTTATGCTTATTCGAATAACTTTCTTACATAACCAAACCGAGTTCTTTTTCAACACAAAAATTCTTTACATTTTCTCATTCCAAAAAAAAAACTTGAAATAAACTCAGCTGCTCGCACACCTGCAGGCACTGAATGTATTCGTAATTCCACAAATTGAATTTTTTTAATAAATAACAGCAGAGCGTGAAAAATCCCTTGGAATTTTATTTAGAGCACTCGCATACATTCGCGTTGGATATGTTCCATATAAGCAATAAAGGGATTCCTCGGCTCTCAATAAGAATTGTGTCAGTGGGTCAAACTCAAATGTATTTGTACGGAGCGGTGCATCGGGAAATTTGACGGTATTATCATATTTGCCAACATATTGTTTCGAATACCGAATATCACATGCCTGGGACTAGAAGAACTATGTCTAATATTTCGTGGGTTAACTTTTATGTATTGACATACCCATTAGGATGATAAAAATGTTATGCTGGAACTTGGTCTTCACTTGGTGTATTTGGTCAAATATTTGTCAAATGTAAAGGCAAATTAGACTTAATTAATATTATTAAATTTATTAACCAACCACGAATCTTTGCCCAAGGTATTTAGGCAAGTAAAGTGGCAGCATATAGTTTAGCATAAATCATGGAGAGTCCAACAGCGGTCCAGGACAGGATGACAAACTCAGTGCTTATCGGCGAAGCTCCTTCATTTACACAACGCCCCTAATGGTCGGATTACTGGCACGGTCGCAAATACTAAACATTTTGAAACTAGTCCGAAGTGGGGTTTAACCTTAAACTGTAGTGTGTAAAAGGTATTGTTTAGTCCACTTTGGATATAGATTTAAAAACATGACGTAGTAAATATATTGGTCTCTCAAAAACTTTATTATGTACTTAAATTGTTAAGAAAGTTAACCATTTCAGACATATATTACTCATTCTTTTACTCAGTTTAATACAGTCAAGTTAAGTCAGACTCAGACGCACAAAAATCCGAATGACGCATTTTGGGTAAAGTTTAAAAAAATCGGCGGGGGATTATGCAAATTACCCTTGTGGTGGGGAAAGCGGAATAATAATGGGCCAGGGATTTGACGACATTCCCTAGATGCTGTAGATGTCTGCGTTGATAAATTACAGTGCTTTTTGTTAATGCCTCCTTAAGACGTCTGTACACTTGAGTATTAACAGTCGGCATAAATAATTGGGGTATGAAGAAAAGGCGTGTTAAGCTTGCCTAAGTTAGGCTGGTTTTGACTTCGGTGTGCGCTTGAAAATAACGCCCATTCGGATAACAAAATTAAATGCTTGATAGTAATATTGATCAGAATATCATAGGCGCATCAGAATATCAGCGCTGCGGTGCTTTTTAGCGCTGCAGTATTGTGCTGAGATGCGTACCATTTCTGGCATTATGAATGGTATTTTAAATTTAGTTTTAGACGCTTGATAATGTATTCTATTTTTATTATGCCAGAATAAATGATTTTTCTTTCTTTTCTTTCTTTCTTTCTTTCTTTCATTGATCAACTTATAGACTGGGGACAATTGGGTACAACTTTATTTAGAGCGCGCTAGTGAGTTTACTTTTCCACAAAGAGTTAAGAATTAAGACCCGATATTCTTTTAGCTTATCTTTATTCAACCATCTTCTTATTATAATCTTGTTATTAGTACCACAGGTACGGGTATAGACATTTTAATCAATTTAAGCGGGTATAATAGAATTACTTTATTATCAGATTCGAATGTGACCATAAAAAAGATACTTTCAAACATAATCTATACATATAATAAAATTGTAACTTTGCCATGTCTGTACATAAATAAAATTTCATGAAGTCTTTTTTACAGCAGTAGAAGCCAAAAACATATTTTTTTTTAATTTTCGCCTGTCTGCCTGTTTGTCTGTATGTATGTTTGTACGGACATCAAGCAAAAACTACTGCATGGAATCGGATGCGGTTTTCAAAATTGTGTAGCTAGAAGTCTAACTTAAAACCTGTTCTCTTTTTTTATTTTATCCCAACGGGGTTTAACTGTACGAAATTCTGCACAAAGGCTCCCGGTACCCGGTAAGTTCCTCAATTTTGTATAAAATAGTATGGAAATATTGAATTCCACGCGGACGTAGTCACGGGCAACAGACAGTATTTCATAAAATTAAAGCTAGAGTACATCATAAACAGGGTACAATATTATAATTATAATAATATAACATGTACACCGTAAGGTATGACGATTCTTCTGAGTAGCGACGTAAGAAAATTTATTCGAGGTTAAATAATATAATTTACAATATGAAACAGTACAATTTATTATACTTACCTAAGAGCTTTAATTAACATTATATTGAAGGAGAAAATTGAATTTACCACATTTAACATGTGTCACGTATTTTGTATGAGAATATACTTGATAAATTGGAGGGTTCGGTTGATACAAAAAGCGGTTTTCCATTTAAAGGGTAACAATATTTTTTATTTATGTATAAAATGTACAAATGCGGACTTAATACTAAAAGTATTCTCTACCAGTCAACCTTTGGGGGATGCAGAGATGTATAATAATAATAATAATATAATAATAAATCATTTATCATGTTGTTAGTTGTGTCCACAATACATTTTGCCGTTTTTCAGCTTGCAAATATACACTTAAGATTAATGATTATTAGTAAATTACAATTTTAATGATTTTAGATATTAAATGAATTATTAGAATACAATTAAATAATAAAATGCAATTACAATATTACAACATAATAATCAGAAAAAATAATAAGTTATAGTCATACAATTATCCAGTGCTTACTTTATTTCTTAGCCTATTATTTAATAAAATCTAAAACAGAGTAGAAGCATTTCTCAAGTAGCCATTCTTTCACATTTTTCGAGAATTTGCTAATAGGTAAGCTTCGCATCTCTTTAGGTATTTTATTATATATGTAGATAGTAGGTGCAGTTTTAAACACGTGTGAGTGAGAACAAGGTATGAATCTTAGATAATAAATTAATAGCTATAAAAAAAGCATTAACATATCTATATATTATACTAATAATTATTAGTACAAAAAAATATATAAACTAAATACATAATATATACAAATATAATAACATACACTACAGTAAATAATATCTACATAGTTTAAGACATAAATTAATGGTGAGATAATCTAATGATGAATAATCAACAACATAAAAACGTAGGGCTTTGCAGCTATTGTATACAGATAATAAAAGTAGTTATATTTTATTATGGTTGAAAAATTATGATTCCAGTGGGACACACACACTACTGGGTTTCTATTTACCTAGCGCCTTAACCACGTTAGCCATGGAATCGAGTCCCAGTGTATTTTGTCAACACTTTTTCTGAAATGAATACTATACTTTGTCCATTCCTTTATTTTCTTTTTGACAGATCACGCCTATGAATTACCGTTTTTTTTGTCAGATTAATGTACTACAATAATAATGTACTTCATTGACAAACGGCACTTTTTAGGGAAGTTCACTGTTTGTAACAAACAACCACAGACTATAAATCAAATCGTGAAATGAAATAAATCGATCATTATGAAAAAGAATAATTTAACTTTTTTGTGTATTGTCTGTATTTTTATATAAAAAAATAATATAATAATAGTATCATGATTCCATGAATAATTATTTGCAAGAAATTAAGTCGAAATCTTGGCAGTAAAAATGAAAATGTAAACAATGGTAATTAGGAAACCGGCATAGACTAAGTATGTGACATTATTATTATTTTATTATTTTGTATATTTATTTCATGTAATAAAAACTACAAATAAACGAATAATTAATAATGAACTAAAACCATTTCGATGTAATTAATCGATTGAAAGTTCTTCTTAGACAACATCGATTATGATTTCAAATCGAATCAGTAACGTGTGAAGGCATCCCTAAATGTAATCTGTCAAAAAGAAAATAAAGAAATGGACAGAGTATAGGCTTTATTAGCTGCGGTTAAGGCGTTGGGTACGTAGCAGTGTGGGTACACACCCACACTGCTACGTACCCAACGCCATCAAACGGAGGCTCGTGTCCCACTAGAATCATAATTTTTCAAACGTTATATTGTATAATAAATGCTTAGCAAAGCTAAAGATTTGCTTCAATATTACAATGATTATATTTTATTAATTAACTAGCTTCCGTAAAAAGTATATTATTTTTTGGATCTTGAACTATCTTCACACCAATTTTCATTATGATTGGTCCTGCAGATCCAAAAATTTTTTGTTTGTTTGTACAAACAAACAAACAAAAAAAATCTTTCCTCTTTATAATATACAATTTTGTGAGAATTGAAACTAATTGATGATTGTGTGCTACTGCGACCTGATTGTGTGATATATACTTATATAATATGATGTAAGTTTTACAACCTTGTGTAGTAGTTTGAAAATATCAGTTTAGCCCTAATATAAAAGTAACTGATATTTTAAAACTACTCTGTGATTTCCCACGCCAAGCATTTTGGTTCTAAAATATTCAAAGTGTACCGACAGTACAAAGTTTTACCTTAACTACACATAACCTTGTAAGTTTAGTAGTAGCATTACCTTCAATCAGAAAGCAGTGTGTCATATCCACGGCCACCGATCAACCTATACATTTCCAGTGTAAGATGGTCTTGTGTTGTATTGGCTAGGTGCACGGGCCAGCTTGTGTTCATGGAGTTGAAATTGAGTAACT
The DNA here is from genome assembly GCA_905147285.1 of Hypena proboscidalis. NCBI lineage: Eukaryota > Metazoa > Arthropoda > Insecta > Lepidoptera > Erebidae > Hypena > Hypena proboscidalis. Next base: position 3,583,982 of record LR990127.1, read on the forward strand.
AATAACTACTAACTACTAATACTGAACGAATAGTGGCTCCGTCAATGTGCTTGCTTGAATTGAATTAAATTTGCTGTTGCTTATACTATTCTTTCAATTCCTAGTATAAAATGAAGACTGTTTGTTCGCTTAGTAATTTAGATATTCACTAATCGATAGAGTAAATGATGAGGAAATTATACGTACAAAACATGCATACTATTGTACAGAAAAACCAATTAATTCAAAGATTTGTAATATGAAAAAAATACGTATATTTAGTGCGCTTACACTGCAAACGCTGCATAAACCTTACGAGATAGATCAAAAAAATGTACTACGAAACTGTAGATCAATAAAAAAATTTAGGATGGCAAAACTATAATTTTAAAAGATACAAGAGATTTAAAAAGCGGTTCCCGCGGGCTTCAGAATATTTTTACACATCTAGATATATCCCAGCATTATTATATTATTATATAGCTTTCTGTTACTAACCAAAATAAAACACCTTTTTTAAATACATTTGATTAATAACAGCCCTGTATCTAATACATGTCCCACTGCTGAGCTCGGGCCTCTTCTTATGATGAGAAAGGTTAAGCCATAGTCCACCACGCTGGCCAAGTGCGGATTGGTAGACTTCACACACCCTCGAGCACTTTTAGGCACTCTCAGGAATGCAGGTTTCCTCACGATGTTTTCCTTCACCGTTAGCGAGCGATAATTTATTTGATAAATACACACATATCTTTGAAAAGACGAATCTTAACGATTTATTGACAGAGGTGTATGCAGTGGGTTCGAACCCGAGACCTTGTTAGACCTTATAAGACCTTATTAGATTAAGCTTATTCTTCTTCTTCGTCGTGTCGATGGCTGAGTCAAATTTTTAAATTTGATTTACCAAGAATTTATGATTTCATATACCTATGTTCATCCAAATTACGGTTTCATAGTAATTTATTACAATGTCGCGATTCCTATTGAGGCGTCCGTGCCGCTATAGTTTTCAGTTTTATCCATACAAAGGCCTGCTGTCGCGCACGGAGCAATGCGAAACTAGTTTACACTGGAAATGGATAGATTGATCGGTAGCCGTCTGTACAAAAACTTCTTGTCGAAAGGACAGTCCTCAAAGGAATATCCCCTTTGCTTACGCGTTATACTCCTAACCTTTATTTTTTATTCATCGTGTCCCCGCTACGGTACGTGGAAATGTTTTTTGTTATCTATGGGCCAATAAATCGAAGGGGAAAAGTTAAAGTGGCCAAGGTTGGGCAGTCAGTTTTTCTTTTCGGTAAGAATATATCTAACAATAGTGGCTCCTGGAAAGCCTACTTTACATTAATAAATTGGTTAATTGAAATGAATGCATGAATTGTAAAAGTTGATGTTGAATTAAAACATCGATAAGACCAAAAGTATTGAAGATTTATCATTCTAATTATTTTATTACTTAATGGGACATAGTTTATATGCTGCTTTTTAAAACTGGTATCATGAAGATGGTCAACGTTCTGCTCAATACTGAGAAAGTCGATTTTTAAAATTGCACTTTTTTCGAATAGATCTTGACATGGCTTTATAAATAATATTCTACAGCTCATCGATGATTTTAAAAATATTGGTAAGCACTAACACTACAAGTAATTATTATATAGGCGCTAAATTTAGATAAAAAAAATTAAATGCTTATTGTGTTGGAAAATAGAGGCTTTAATATACATCATCACAGTAAACCAAGCTCCTCGCTGGCCCATTGTTTAATTATTACTAAATCAAATGCTTAAAAAAAACTTTAAGATAAACCCTTTCAAATGAGACTTTATTTACTCTTGAAAATCAGGCGGTGAAAAATAAAAAAAGAAGTACCTTCCCTAGTCCCCATTTGTCACAGCGTAAGGCAAAATATTATCAGATATTATTGATAGCGGGATCCGTCTTCATCCTGTCACATCTCATAAAGGCCGATATGAATCCGGTCATATCAGTGTATTACCTTTCTTTAGGCTTTGTACATATACCAAATAATACCAATGCAGACATCGGTACAATAGGTACCCACAGCTACCTATCAACCTACATATTTCCAGTATGAGCTGGTCTCGCATTGCATGAGAAGCTTATACAACGTAAGACCATCCTATAATGGAAATGTATAGGTTTATGTGAGTCTGTACTGTATTCGCTAATCAGCAATTCGACTTATTCAGAAAACCAAAGTTAACCACGAACATTCACTCAGAGCAGATGCTAATGAATACAAAAGAAATTCCAAAAGATATTTTCTTTGCATTACTTTTCCTTTTGCGAAATTTTATAAGCATAAAACGAGTAGGTGTGAAAGAGATGATGTATCTGCGTCTCGTTTCCGCCGGCCTTTCATAGGATAAGCGGTTTTGGCGACAATAGGGTGAATTTGAATAAAATAATAGTTCTGTAGTGCCCTGTACAGTCTAAGGGGATGAAACGAGACGTACAATAAGAGCAAGCTGATTTACGTTAGCCGTTAGCCACTTTATTTCAGCTAAAACTTAACCTTGCAATAAAGCACATAAAATTTTTGTTTAAGTTTAGTTTTGCTGATAAGATCAGATAACATTGAGTTAATCTTATAAGTAAAATTCTCGTGTCACAATGTTAGTTACCTTACTCCTCCGAAACGGCTTTACTGATTTTTACCAAATTTTATATGCATATTCAGTAGGTCTGAGAATCGGCTACTATCCATTTTTCATACCCTTGTTCACCCTTAACTTTTTTTTTAATTTTGGACAAAATTTTTGTTTTTTATTTTTCTATAATGTGGCATAAAAAATACAACCCCAAAATTTTTACCCTTTTATCACCAACCCCTATTTTTTAATAGCCATTTTAGTAATTAAATAATTTTTTATCCCGCTCGATAACTGATCAATTATCGTCTTTTTAGTAAATGTTTTCACTCTATTTCGATTAAAATTTCCCTGAGCTTAACAAAAATGAACAATGATCTTATTTATTAATTTGTATATAATAATAATATAATATAATAATAAACAAATTACCTTAATAAATTCCAAAATCTGCTTATTTATTGCCTTTAAGGCGGAACAGAGTTCGGGTCAGCTAGTATAGTATAAAAAAATAAAACTGAAATATTATGGCGATTCGCTCGTCACATGGGACCTAAATATAACAATCGAAGTGTGGGTGGTATACACTGCTACACCCTGAATAATAAGGCATAAATAACATTAAAATATTACATTTACTAGTACACGTTCTAGACCAAAATCTAAAGAACTCGCCTCTACTTCACACAGTCTAGTCCGTTCCCAATTAATTTGATTAAGTGCTTGCAGAAATTGGTAACTTTTTCAAGGTCGATTGGTTCTGTACCTGTGGCACTAACACTTAGAATTATGGCTATTTACAATTTATTAGGTACTTTATTATCGCGCAAAGTAAGTGCCTTTTTATAACACATGAACATTGATATGACTATCGGTGACGCAAGATTGTTACGTGTTAATGGCGTAATTGTAGTTATTATCAATAAACAATACGTTATTACCTTGTTGGTCTAGTGATTAACGTAATGTGATTTATCCGTTAGAGAATTCTCAATTGCAGCACGAAGTTGGAATTGTGCCTGGATGGAGATAGGCTCTCTTCCTATCACATGGAACCTAAACATAACAGGCGAAATGTGTGTGTTATACATTTCTGTCACTAAGTAATATATGCGTGATATTATGCTACGTTTATAAGTTGTAATTGGTTACAAACGGTAAGGTAGTTTTTAACGACAATCGATTTATAGTAATTAGTAACCAATATTGAAATCGGTGACATTAGCTTTTACATTTTCAGTTTTCTACTCCATACGTTATTATTTTCTTGCTCCAGTAGGTATATAATTTACTCCACACAATATACAAGTCATTCCTCCAACAAATGGCAAACACCTGTGCTCTTACAAATAAGCGACGCGTGTTAATTAATATACAGTGTTTGTGTGGCGTTTGCTTTCTGAGAATTATGTGCTGGGGCGGAGTGTACGCCTTGTGTGCATTTTGCTTTAGTTTTGGTTAGAATAAGAAGTCTTCGAGACAAATATCCACTCGTATTTCTAGTAGTTTTGACATTCAATAATTGTTAACTGCATTCAGTGTGCATTTAAATTATTGTTTGTAATATTTTAAAACAAATTACGCTAGCACAAAAAGTGGGTTGAGAAATTTCGAATCTAGCAGCAATCGAATCCATGGCTGAATTGGCAAAGTACCTGGGGCTTTTTACCCAGGGGATGCAACAATGCATGATTTCAACTTTAATATTATAATGAAAATATTGTAGTTAACTTTTTTCCGGCTCTTAGTAAGTGATAACAACATAAACATAAACGATTGTGAATGCTTTAATATCAAATTACACTTAATATTAAAAACAATGATGCAAAGCTACATAACAGAGTAAAAAATTCGTTTTATTCTTACTCTTTTCTTTGCTAAAATATCCTCCGAATAGAAAGAGTCTCCATTAGAAAGTTATATAGATAAATAAATAAAAGCACTTTCTTTGGGACATAATAAAATACCCAATGAATAGTAAGTAGTATTGTTCTGAGTGTTAGTGCCACAGGTACAGAACGAATTGACCTAGAAAAAGTAACCCAATTTCTAAGAGCATTTTGCTAAATAAAATTAATTGGGAACGGACTAGCGTGAAGTAGAGAGGAGTTCAGTAGGTTTTGGCTGTTGCCAAGTTTGCTAAGTTTTCGTATAGATGCATAGAAATGTTATTAGTAAATTTAACAAGTGTTAATGCATTGAGAAATTTAGGTCTTCAATCCTTTAAGTCTTAATAAACAACCTACTTTTTTTTCATAAACTACACGTAGCAATAAACTTGTAATTTATCTATGTGTGAATACGACCCATGATCATTGTTAAATATTCGAAAAACATTTGTAACGGGTATTATTAATGAGTTTCGATATAAAACCACCATCCCGTTGTTTTGTGACGCCAATAGGAAACTCTGCTATAAGCACCGCTTTTAGGCACCAAGTTCGAAGCCATCCGTCAAACTTGTTATCTAAGGTACCGGCTCGATCATAGGTACTTGTGCAAAAACTTGTGAAAATTTCATACATTTAAAATTTGCACAAACTATTTGTACAAGTATGGCCGGTACCCAACCCTCTATCACCACACCGCTAACGTTTTTACAAGTACACATGGGGTTTTTTTTCAAGTAAGAACGCTCTATAATATTAACAGCGAAATTACAGTCGTTCACAACTTGGTTAGGTACAATCACGAACAAAAGTCGTCGTCACGTGAACCCTTTAAATATCACCTGAACGTGTCACGTACTGTACTAACGAGCACATATTTCTGCCGCTTTTAATTTAACCGCCTAAGTGACATAGCTATGGAGTTTGAACATTATTTGTTACTGTCAGTTCGCGTGACAATGAAAAGGGGAAGCTTTAGTGTAAAAAAGGAAAAATAAAGTAGCTGTTTTATAACTCTTAAATCCATTTAATCTGAACATGTATTCAATTTAACTATAATAAACGTTTCTTTATCGTTTCAAATATTTGTTAACTGATACAAAAAATCGGATGCTAAAGATCACACAAATATAACAATAACTGTCAGCTAAAGTAGATAAACTGCTAATCACAAAAACGAATTAAAATATTCAAAAGAATCTTTTTCGACTATGAAGAGTGATTTGAAATTCAAACAGACACTTTGAAAATAGATTTCAATAGTTTCCTAACAATACACTTAATACAAAAAACAACTAAAGCATAAAAATAACACTTACAATTTAGAACCTGACACGAGCATCTTGTTGTTACACATGAAAATAAAACTTTCATACGCACGAAGCAAATAATCTTATTCTGCGTTCTTGGGCATAAATACTGGGAAATGGGCAATTGTCCTTGCCTTTAGGGCCGAGGGACTATGGCGTATTGGGCATAGAAATCTTCACAATCAAAGTACCTGCCCTGCAATCACTTAGTAGTCCTCTCATATCTATATACATATATAATAAAATTGTAAATTTACCTTATCTGTACACCGAAGATATAATTATAAGAAAAATAAATACGTGGGGTCTTTATAACAGCAGTATTTCTACTACTGCAAAACATATATTTTTTAGAATTTTTGTCTGTCTGTCTGTATGTTAGTACGCGCATCACGCAAACACAACTGCATGGAATTGGATGCTGTTTTCACTGTTGTGTAGCTGATGCTGTAACTTAAGAACTGGTATATTATTATGTTATAATAATATCTTTGTAATTTATCTCTAAGGGAGTAAATGAGAGGGAGTAAGTTTACATTTTAAAGGGAAATGCTAGAATGTGCCTTACATTACGTAAATGAACTGCGAGATCAATTTTTGATGAAATATCACTACCCAAGGAGGTGAATTACTTAAGTGTTGTAAGTTTATATGTAAAGTTCCTTAATTTTGTAGGAAATAGCATAGAAAAATCGAATTTCACGAGGACCAAGTCGCGAGCAACAGCTAGTTATAAATGAGGCTGCCTAAGAACCACCTCGAAGTTTTAGCACACTTTTCAAAATGTAATAAAATGGAGATTACGTTTTGTCAATGAGATCATCAGAAAAAAATACACCCATCGTCTCACCCTTTAACCTGGAATAAAATAACTACTGTGTTCTGATTGATGGTAAGTCTTATCTTACCACTAAACCAGAACACTGTAGTGATAACGTGATAAGGCTCTGAAATTATTGGTGCATGAAGCATATATATACCTATACGTATACCCAGTAGTAGGTACTCTGGTGTAGCTACGCATTACGGCGAAGTTTGTGAATTGTAAATGTTTAAGGTCTACAGGGGCCTTAGTACGAATAGATGACGAAACGCTAGGTGCAAACGTGGTAAGGTCCGTCAGTCGTATACGAAAGAGAGGAAGTTACACTTTCACTCGCGCCTAGCGTTGTGTTATTTATTCGAACGAGACCGCTACCGTTTTTCTAAAGGGTCAGTTGTACCTGACCATGAGATGGTTACACACATTACCACTTTGTATTTCGTTGGAAGAAAAAGGAAAAAGGTTTATTGAATCGAATATTATGCCATATTGTACCGTACAAAAAGTACATACTATCCTTGCGTTCGCATACCGTGTGCTGCAATAAAAACGAATGGACGTCCACAATTCTAGTGCACAATGACGTCATATGATTGGATTCAATTGGATTGGATATTGGATCCAAATTTGTAAAGGACTTTATTTTCAATATCTTTGGATTCAGGTAGTTGAATTCAGATTCTATTAATTTAGCTTTTTAATTCTGTCAGATCCCGTATCAAGCGGTAGTATGCAAAAACATTCGTGATCTTGAGTTCATCACATGATTGCTTCGACTCTTTGTCGAATCATTTCGTGTTGAAACATGGGATGTAGCAACAGAACTACAAAATTAATGTACATGTACAATGGGCCAACGAGTTAGGTATGCAGGGCAAAAACTTCTTAGTCATCACAAAGACTTACTACACCAGCTACATATCTTAATAGTGGGTATTTTACACTTCTTAAATATGTAATTCACACATGCATATCTATTGCAGTCAGTCTTCACTATAGCGTAAGTGTTTACCCTGCATTCCTGATTGCTTGGCCCACTGTACATGCATGGGCCAAAACTACCAATACATAAATTAACTCCGTACAACCGTTGTATGAAATAATCAATTAAAAATAATTTCAGTCACAGCGTACGTAATCCCATGTGAGCCTCATTCTGACATCAATTAAAACCCAAATTACTTTTCGACACCTAAATTAATTAAAGTGTCCTCAATAACCCTTAAACTTTGTTTGGCTCTTTTGGGCACCCCTTAACCAAGAGGACCGTCTCACTCGGGCCGGAAACGTTCCCTTTAGCCCTTCGGCTCACGGCCGACCAATGTAGGTATCTAACTATTATTATAATATCGCAGTAGCGCAGTTCTTTTGAAGTTCAAAATATCCGCCTTATGTACAATTGAAACAGATTGTAAGATTTTTTTGTGTTTTTTTTGTTTGAATCTCTTTATGGTCTTAAGGAAGTTAATGTCACGGTTAACTGAATTGTCAGAAGCAGATAAAGTGTGTAATATTTACCCTCATCTCGGTACATAACGAAAAACGTACGTATCTCATTCTGGGTCTAGTGCTAGTAATATAGTAAGCTATATTTGAAATTATTTATACTATTTGAACATAACAAGAACAAAATAAGAGCTTTTAATACTGATAAAGCATGTTGTACAGGCGAAAAGAAACAAAACGAACGAACTTCTAAGAGAATATTAAATCTAATACAAACATTAGCAATATAAATGTTTGATTTTAAAGGTGAAAATGTTACTCAAAGAAACATAAGGTCACCGAATCAATTAGAAAACTTATATAACTTTGAACATTTTAATAATGCCTAAAAGGCCGATTGAATAATTAAAAATCAATTTTGAAGCAATTAAGACTTCAATAGTTTCAAAGATATCTTTCAAAGAACTTTGTGTAGTCAAGCCAAAACCCGATGGTTTTGTATACAAACAAATATAATTTGTACTGCTGAACTCAATCAAATAATTCCAATGAGTTAGTTTTAATTTCTGAAACACCTCGTAATTTGAAAACTTTCAGCTATATAATATTTTGCAGTGAGATTCTCAGTAAAGATTATAATATTATTTAAACATTTTGCACCAATTTCACAGGTGTTAGATACAAATTATTAACAGTTTAAGTCAACATACATAAATGAAAATGACAACTGTATTCTTTATTCGAGTGTTACTTGTGTCACTTTTATATTCTGTCAGGTTATATTTTATGGGGCAGATAAGAGCTATCCGGGACTTCTGAAATTGGCCATTAGACTAAAAGATCGAATGAAAATTACAATAATACAAAGCTGCAATCCTATTTGCAAAGTAGGTAGGTATACAATCAACGGAGTCCAGGAAAAAACAGCCAAAGTAGATATAACTATTTAAATAATATTTTTTACACGCGGTTCTATGTGTGAGTGACGGTGCACACATGCTCAGATTTGTCATGCCGAGCACACTCATCAAAGCTGCATATTTACAAGCACACGCACATATAAACCTGCCTTCAAGATTGTGTTGAAGTATCTCTACTATTAACTCCAATAACTCATTCGTCTTATATCTGCAAAGCTTATTGAGAACCCAATCACCGAGTTTACCCACGAAGCATTCAAACTAACAATAACGTACAAATACTGAAAAATACTCATCTTCTCAAAAGATTACTCGAAATCCTTCCTTTTGTGAGCATTGCTTCAATTCCTAACCTCGCCCTATCGTAAAGGTACAAATAGTAGAATTATTAAGGGTACAGTGAATTTGGAGATTAATTCTGGTGAAATGCTAGAGGTTCGGTATCTATTATCTGCTTGAGTTCACTTTGAAGATGGTTATTGTATGCTCGTGATTTAGGTCCGGGCTGTTTTGATTTTTTAATTAATTATTTAAAAATTGTGACCTTTACGGCTCGTTTTATGGTTTCAGATTAGTGTAAGTAACTTATACGAAGAAAAACGTGGAAAATCAAACCTTAGTAGGTCTGGTTCCTTAATTTATGATCCTTCTAAAGCACCATGTAGCGTGAAACCAACCAACCAGCTTTATCACAAGTAAATAAAATTATCTCTTTTTATCACTAAAAGAAACTAAAAAATATATAAACAGGTCACAAGTAGCTAAAGATTTATTAAGGCAATCACACTGAAGCAGTCGATGTTCAAAGCATTGCATTATGTAAATAGTAAGTATCTATTAGCCGACATCGTGCTCTCCAGATTAATCAAGAGCTGACTCTCAGAGGCGCACAGTTTAGATTAGATATTAGGTATACACGCCTCAGATGTTTGCTTTAGCGAATAATGTTACACTGATGTCGCTGATTAGAACTTGATTGCAATATATTAGCTCACTGAATCAGTGTTTTTATTAATTACACATAGATTTTACTAGTTTGTGCGCGTGGTTCCGTCCGTTTGATATGTCGATAAGTAAAGTAAAAGTAGCCTGTGTCCTTTCTCAGGTCTAGACTCAACAAAACAATTTTGATTAACTTTGGCTCTGTAGTATAGTCGTGAAAGCGTACCAGATTGAGTTACTTATACATTTAAAATATCTAGTAAGTATAATTACATTCTCTTCGACGAATATTTACAAAATATAACGTTGAACATTAAAATATTTTTTCTTTTATAAGGACATACAATTATATAGTTCTTTAAAAGATTTTATTATTTTATACCATTTGTATCATTGTAAAGGCAATCGCAAACTAAAGTCAGATTAACACACTAACACAAATCTAGATTAATTAAGGCAATCACACTGAAGCAGCCGATCTTCAAAGCATTGCATTATGTAAATAGTAAGTATCTATTAGCCGACATCGTGCTCTCCAGATTAATCAAGAGCTGACTCTCAGAGGCGCACAGTTTAGATTAGATATAAGGTATACACGCCTCTGATATTTGCTCAAGCGAATACTGTTGCACTGATATCGCTGTTTAGAACTTGATTGGTATTGGATGATGTTTTGCTTTCACCAGGCGAAAATATGTACTTTTAATGAAAAGAGTTTTGCAATCATTATGAAAATGAAAGAGTTGGATATGATTATTTAAAAATATCTATTGAATTTATAAACCAATGTTACAATGAAAAGAATTACCGCGCACCATAACTTTCAAATTATGTTACTATACCAAGAATTCCCAACAATAAGTTTCTGCCATAAAATGTGTCTGCAAGACTCGTGAATTAAGCGAAGATTGTTTTGAAACAGAACTTTTGAATTTGTGAATTCTCAAAGCCATAAAAGCAGTGATGCGTGGATACATTTGCAATTGCTGGCGGCCCCGTGTTGGGCGCCAAACAACTTCATACACAAACATTCGACTACCCGCATTACACAAACTTTATTTCTTCACATGTTTTACATAACCAGGTCGAGTGCTAATAAGCATACCGCTAGTTAATTGGAATATGAGAAACTACGTTATAAAGTTGTAATATTTTTTGGTCTAGATGCTTGTGAGTGAGCTGTGAGTGTTCGTTTGTAGAGCCATTTCAGTTCTTATGCGCAAATTATTATTTCTGCCAGACTTGAATTTCAGCAAGTGGAAAAGGTTGATTTTAAGCATGACTATTTATAACTGCTTAAGATTTAACTTATGTTTTCGTCGTTTTTGATCGTCGATGATGTTCTGTGTTAGGTAAAATTAACTTGTATCAATGTTTTTTATCAGTTAGGGTAGCTATGATAATTACAGTTCAATAAGCTCTTGCAAGCATAAAAATCTAACTTTAAATATAAAGTTCCAAGGTGAACTAACTGTTTATTTCTTCAACTGTTCATCTCTACGGCAATTAAGTTGAATAGTATGTTTAAAAGTATAGTTAAAATATCAACAACAAAATTAAAGTAACAACAACTTAAATGCCAATTATAAAAAAGCTGTGTTCACACTACCATCATAAATGAATGAAATAAATAATAAAAAACTCAATAACACAAACATAGATCACGAACAAACAAATAGGTAGCTAATAATAAAAACATCCAAAACCCTTGGTTTGTTAACGCAGTAATAGGACACAAAATAAATCCACTATTACTTGGGATCCTTTTCGATGTTATCCGACTTCCCTGTGTCCGGAGGTCTTATCTGTACACACAAATACACATCAAGCTATACATTTGCCAGTATAAGATGGTCTATCATTGTATAGGCCCCTGTGTAATGCGAGACCAGCTTACACTGGAAATGTATATCTTGATGTGTTGTCGTGTGTACAACCAAGCAATAATGCAGGCCGCCATTTTGTGATATGGTTTTTGTAGCTATTTGCACTAAGTAGTGTATTATGTTACTGTTTTTTGTTTGATGTCACAAAGGCCACTGGAGATATTTTCATCTGGAGGGTTCAGATGATGCTTTGTCCATGACATATTCGTATGTCGTAAGAAAAAGTATTTCGTCCAAAGAGTGTTATTATTCTTATTTGGATGGACTTTATTGAATAGTTTCCAAAGGAAAAAGTGTGTTCACGAAATATTTGAATATGCTTTATTTATTTATTTATTTATTCATTTCATCTTACAAGCTAACAGATGTTACATCCAAAACGCTTACAAGATTAGTGTTAAATCAATATTAATCATAAAAAGTTTATATATAAAATTAAATTACTTAGGTACAAGCTTATTACAAAAGATTTTTATAACAAAGAATAGAATTTTATTGTCAATACAAATACAATAATATCAAAAGATACAAATGATAAAATCAATAAAAATATAAAGAATATAATGTCAGTATAGCGTCAAATCAGAAGTAATAAAAAAAAAATTGTACTTAGTTATAATAATAATCATGCCACAATAAAATGTCTAATTTATGTCATTTAAAAATTTATAAAATTGATTTAACAAATGTCCTAATCCATCGGCAAATAAATCAAGTTCGTGGTACTGGGCAAGCGTGTCCCCGATAGTACGGAGTGCGCGGTTAGTAGGCGCGTGCCGGCCACGCTCAGTGCGCGCGGCGGGCGGCTCCAGCAGGCGAGGGCGGTGGCGTTAGTTCTAATGTCATAATTCTTAAAATATAATATTTGGGTATGAATCTACGATCATGGATCTCAGGCAATGTATATTTGATCATTATAGATTAATTTCGAAATTTATTTCGGTTCCGTAGAATACTGTTGTGTCAAAATTACCCATTAGACCTGTCGCTTATTGTGTCAGTACTTCGTACATTGATATATCAAACTGTCTGCTTATCCTTTTATAAGTGGGCACTATCTGTATTTGTCAGGTTGCCGCCCCCTTCAGCTGCCACTCAGGATAATAAACACCCCTGCCATCCCATGGAGTTTTCATGGCAGAGCCTTTCGATAGCTATCGCAATACATTACGCACTGTCTCACGCCATGCTGCCCTATAAAGAAAAGATAGTCCAGCCACAAAAAAAGATAGTTGCAGAATTCCCATTTAGGTCATGTTGTCTTATTTTAAAAAACTTGGCGATATGAACATTTATTTTAATGGTGCAAAAGCTGGTACTTAAACCACTGCCATATTGCTTGCACTACTGTGTCCTGATTATCTGGCCTGATAGGTATGAAAACATTGAAAACATAGATATAGTAGTCCTTTGATGCGCATCTATTATCTTTTATAAATTTTGTATGGAATTTAGTTACCACTCATTATCAGTAAACATAAAGGTTGTTTGTGAGTCGCATCAGTCGCGTGCCACTCGGGACGGAAACATTTTTTCATACATTAAAGGGTTCTCTATTGTTTCGCATAACTTTATTTGCCATAACTTAACTTCTCATACCTTCATTTGAAATAATTGTGGAATAATTGGCATTGTCTTTTGGCATACCATTTTAATATTATTCTTATTTCTTACGTAAAAAAAACAAGTGGTTGGCTTAGAGCTACATTATGTTTTTTATAAAAAAAATGTTTCACGTTTAGAGTTTAATTGTAATATTTTTTGCAAAAGGAATAGTACAAATAACAGGGTTCAATATTTAGAAAAAGTTATTCCAGTTATTTTTATGTCTATCATAATTTCTTGTCATTCCAATGCGTTGCTAAATCGAAACCAAAAATTTGTACCGAGTAAAACTTCTGCTCATATTACTCAGTAGACAACCTTTCAAGGATAAAGCCGTAATCTTTCTTTTAACCGATCTCTTCCTTATTTATTGGTGGGAGACGTATATTTTATGCCGGACAGTACTTAATAGCACATTATGTACTACAGCTGCCTCTATTTATTGCCTCTTGTATTATGGGAAATGTAATATGGGTTTAGTAAGGCGGGGAGACTAATTTAATAGATTAAGTTCGGGCGTAATGTTATGATGTAGTTGTGGAGAAGAATATAGGAAAAGAAAGGAGCATCCTCATTTATAAAAAAAAAGTAATGAAATTGTACACGTACAATTCAAGTATTTTAAATAGCACATGAGTTTCTCACCAGCTCTTCTCATAATGCAATACCCATCGGAGCTGGTACTTAGTTTGATTTTAATCTGATTTTAAACAGTTGGATTAAAATTAATCTAAGCCCCGGTTATTCAAATCATTGTAATTAGTATAATTTAGTTTTACTTATAATTTATTTTTATATCATTTGTTTGTAATATTTTGACCTGTTCAAGCGCCTCCTGGGGCCTATGAAAATAAATGATTTGAATTTGAATTTGAATTTGCACAATTTGTGTCATGCACGGTGCCTATCAGTTGGTTACCGCTGTAGATCCTGGCGTCACAGGAGTCACAGTGGTGGGCGTGTGGGTGGGATTATATCCCGTAAAAAAAAGCACAATTTCATCTGAATAGGTATTACTGTCATCATTAATCCGTTAAAATAAAAGTGATGCCATACATTTAGAAACTTAATCGGATATAAACCTAAGTTTTCATGCTCGATGGTCTAGTGGTTTGCGTATGCTCCTCTCACCACGAGGTCTCGAGTTCGATTCCCGGGTTGGGCGAAGTGTTAGTCGTGATCTTTCCGTCAGGCAATTCAGAATAGCAGCACGGAGTTGGAATTGTGCCCGGTGAATGGCGATAGGCTCTCCTCCTATCCCATGGGACCTAGACATAACAGGTGATTCGCTTCAATTTTATTTATTTGTATTAAAAACTGTTACCAAATCGACAATCGTCAGTTAGGAACGTTCACGTTTGTAACGTTATACTTCAAAACGGAACCCGCAACATTACATAACAAGAAAACACTCCCATTTGTGTGACCAGAAATGACATTAAATCATAGCTTATCATCTGAAACCAAACATGCGATATAGACGGATCATCTCAAACTTACACCTCTCTATCTAACACAGTAGACAAGAAACTGTAACTACTTTATTCAACCCAGTTTTCTAACAAATCCAGAACTAGTAAAACTAATACCGGAAGATTTAGTTCGTGGTAGAGAAAACTGAGATTTATTCTCTTAGTAAATCTCGATATAAACTAAGACCATTAATACTAATATAATTACTTGCTAATAAATGATGGCAAGGAACGAGAAACAATATATTATTATCATGTTGTAAACTTACCATGTCAGTTAGTTAACTAATTACAATGCGAAATATTGTTACCAAAAACTCAATTTTTTTATATTGATTTTTTTTAAATGTTTTTAAAAATGTACCTACTAATAATATTATAAAGCCGAAGAGTTTGTTTATCTAAGTGAATGCACTAATATTAGGAATTACTGACCGAATTGTATAATTATTTGTTGAATAGACCATTTATTGAGAAAGGCTATAGTCTATATATCTCCACGGTATCTCTAAGGTTGACCCCAGATTAGGCGTGCGCGGTGGTCGGGCGTGTGGGCGCGCTGGCTGCATACTCATCACACGGCAGCAACACGTGATGACGTGTGAGCAGCCAGCGCGCCCACACGCCGGAATATAATGCACGCCTAATGTGGAGCATGCCTTAGAGAAACGGAGCAGCAATGAAATATGTTGCGAAAACGGGGAAATGGCTACGGCACCGGGGTAGTAAAGTAAAACGCGTAAACCAGTGGTTAAAACAAATTACACCCGGGCGAAGTCGCGGGCAACTACTAGTGTATACTAACCTTATTAAGTTTTATTCTTCGTTACCACCGTCACCATTACAGTTTAGCGACTTAGTACCTATAAATGAAGATTACAACCAGAAAGTAGCTAATCACAAGACGCCATTTTATGGTTTAACAGCCGACATTGTTACTCTGTATTTAATAAAGCAGCCTGACTGGTTTACGAGCCCTAATCCAGGGTGGTAAAGACAGTCCCACAATTTTAGCCGATTTATTTTTAATTAGAACTAAGTTTTAGTCCCGGCAAGATAAAACAGATATGTCTAACAACACTAAAAACTATATAAATTCATCACTATGAACATCTCGCCAAAGGGACGTAAGTATACAAGTTCTAAACACAATCAAGAAGTAAATAAATAAATATCTCACAACTTACACACAAAGCCATCCAGTCACTAAGCAGAGTTTAGTATATTATTCTTTTGTAATTACATACTTATTATACATATAAACACCCAAGTGTTGATAAGAAGTGGTTTTTACTTACTCATAGTTATAATGATTTGATTCACACACGCTAACACGGCGAGTAAAATTAGTTTATGAAATATACAAATTATTAAATTTACAAATTAATTTAATGCATCAATAATATTACTTTTGTAAGGGCGGTATCAAACCTAAAACCTAGTCACTTGTCTGCTGTATGGCATGTTACAAAGTTTCAAAGATTGTCTGCCAAGATACCCTTCTTCCGGTTGTCCTGTCGACAGTTTTGTTACACTGCTTGCTTGGCAAGCAAGGGCTAACCTCATGTAACTTTCCAAACTTTTAAAGAAACTCTTTGTATACTCAGGAATGATCAAACGAAAACGCCCTGAGCAAAAGAAAATCGATATGGGTACTTCAGGCACCCTGATAGATACAAGTTATGATAAATATAAGCTGACGATAGAGTGCGAGTGCTTTAAAAAAATGTCGTATTGCAGAAATATATTCCAATATATTCAAATCACGATGAAATTTTATACACATATTTGTAAGCGAACGAACGTGTAGTCCACCTTATCGTAAGTGGAGTACAGCCCATGGACATCAACAATCCACAAAAGCAGATTATAGATGCGTCGCTGCAGCTGAGAACTACGGTGTTATGCCTCATGTGCCAGTAATTTCAGGGCCTGATTTCACCACCAAACCGGAACATAGTAATGGAAGCACTACTATTTGGCGGAAGGTTAAAGGTGAGACGGTGGTGCTGCCGCCCTCGAGCTCATTCACAAGAGCTCTACCACCAGTAAAACTATTTTAAAGACAGAAATAGTAAATCATGTGTTGCCGCATGTATACAACTTGGATCTCTTCAAAGCAAGAGTTAATAGGTATCTCATAGGTAAGCGTGCTCCATCGTGGACCGCATCATCACTTACCATCAGGTAAGATCGTGGTCAAACGCGTGCCTATTAATCATAAAAAAAAATCATATGAGATTGAGTTTAAGCTAGGAAAACTGTTCTACCACGATAAGTCATAGCTTCCAGCCTCAACTTTAAATACCTACTATCAGCATAGAATTGTTTCTAAATTATGCAAAACCAATAACAAAATCTGGGTTAATACGAATATAAAATTAACACATCAAAGGGAGATTGGGGGCTTTTCCGGCTTTCATTTACATTTCAAAAAGAGTTTGGTAAAGCGCCGGCCATTTTGGCCTCCACTGTCATGGCGGGATGAGGCTTTCGTAATAACTCTCATCTATTTTGTGTTTGTACAGTTAAGGGCATTTTACAGCATGTACAGTGGGCCATGCAATTAGATATGCAGGGCTAAAACTTATAGTGTAGTAGGCAGACTATTAGGTTAAATTCTAACATTTATAGTACAAATTCCTTTACCGCATTTCTTGGTCTGTTCGCTATAAACTCAAAACTGCTACCCGTAATAATATATTATGCGGTTTTCACAATTAGATTATAATAGTGCTGTCTCGATGGTATAGAGGTTAGCGTATGCGCCTCTCACCGCGAGGTCTCGGGTTCGATTCCTGTGTCGGGCAAAGTGTTATTTATGAAATTTCCGTCAGAAAATTCACACGGAGTTCGAATTGTGACCTAAACATAACAGGTGAAATGTGGGTGTTGTACACCATTCTGGGTAATATAGGTATAGCTAGGCTATGATTGGCGATTGCACTTTTGTTTGTAATACGGACGCCACCGTTCGTATCGTGCTATGGTCCGAGCGCCATGGTTGCGTTCCGTTTATTATTTATTTATTGTTTCTGTTTTCTCTGTTTTTGTAGTGTTAGATTTATGCGTTTTTTTTATTCAATTTTTTTTTAATTTTAGATCTTTCCTTTTTATATTTATTGATGTTTATTGATATGTACTTAGGTTTTAGTTAATTATTATTTTAATGTGATACCGTCTGTCCTCTCTCTGGCGCCATCAGAATATCAGCGCTGCAGGGCTTTGTAGCTCTGCAGTATATGGCTGAGATGGTGTCCTTTTCTGACAAAATGTATGTTTAATTTTAATTTCTATTGGTGTTTTTATTATTGTTTGTTAGAATAATTATGTTTCTTTCTTTCTTTCTATAGGCATGATGTTATGTATGTGTTGAAATGCCTAAAACATACCGATTGCAGCACAAAGAAGATTCATAAAAGCACAGCCAACGGCAACTCTCGTAAATGAAAACAACGTAGGTTATTAGCAAAAGAAAACTGTATGTGGTTGTGGTCGATCCTTAACAGTAAAGAAATTGCCGAGCCTTAAATATTTCTATTGGTATTTTCTTCTTTGATACACTCTATTAACAGGTTATTACACTCTTTGTCCTGTAATAGAACGGTTTGTTAAACTAAGATTATTTGAAAAAATGCAGTATGTTTATTATCAGACCATGTTATTGGGTAGACATTTCAATCTAGCTAATGTCGCCTCTTTCTCAACACCATATTTCTCAACTGTTTCTCAGTATAATTTGCTAAGCATAGCTAAATGCTATACAAATAATCAATAATGAAATAAAAGGCCCTGAAATTACTGGCACATGAGGCATAACACCGTAGTCCTCAGCTGCAGCGACGCATCTACAATCTGCTTTTGAGGATTGTTGATGTCCATGGGCTGTACTCCATTTACCATCAGGTTAACTACACGATCGTTCGCTGTGGGCGTAGTATAAAAAAAAAAAAAGTTTCGATTGAAAATTGCGGTTAATATTAATTTAAAAAAACTGACATAATAATATTTGTATTCTTACATTATAGACTTTGACGATTTCAAACGAACAGACCTGAAGATGAGTAGGTATTGAGTTTCTAGGTAGGTTAAGGGCTACAAAAAAAGGTTATTATTTTGTAACAAGATAGTCCCTTAATATATTATACCATTAATAACAAGAAACTCAAGCACTATAATAAATTGTGGCTCAAAATATACCCCAATTACTTATCTGAGAATTTACTTTATTACCTCAGAGGAAATTAAAATTATCTGGTTCTATCCACCATGGCCGTCGCTGTAACAACAAATTATGATATTACTCGTAAAATGGACGTGAAGTTACATTATAACATTTTTAGTGGCATGATGACATAACATGAGATTGCTGGTAGCGATTGGATGCGTAAGGCACCGGACCGTGAACTCTGGCGCACCTTGGGAGAGGCCTATATGCAGCAGTGGACTGCTACAGGCTGATGATGACATAACATAACATATCAGCACGCTTATATTACCCAGACGGATGTTGAAGAGGCGTATATAACATCCACATTTCACTGGTTACGTTTTTTATGTGATAAGGAATAGGGCTATCGCCATCCAGCGGGCAGCTCCGTACGGGTTTTCTGATGAAAATGAAAATGGCAAATAATACTTTCGACCAACCCAGTAATTGAACATGACACCTCGCGGTGAAAGGCAATCACTTCCTATACCTATCGCCTGTCACGGTCAATGTAGAAGACGACTGGGTTAAACATTTGCCTGTTACGGTTTCATATTAAATGCTAACAAGGGCTCGAAAAAGAATGCTTGGAGTACTAATTAAAATGCTTTGATTAGGGTCAAAGCCCCAAATTTCACAGGTGTTAGATAAACCTTATTATAATAATATAATAATAAACTAATTAAAATGCTTGGATTAAAGTCAAAGCCACAGTTTTACAGGTGTTAGATAACCCTTTTCGCTGGATAGGCATATAACACACATTAATGAAAGTGACAGCTCAGCAACTTATGTCACTTTTAAATTCGGTCGGGTAATATTTTATGGGTCGGATAAAATCTATCCGGAACCTCAGAAAATGGACCTAAAGATAATAAAATTGTTCAGTATCAGTTTCTATTATTTCGTAGTCAGTTCAAAAAATACGAATTTATATTTATTTCATAGTTGTTTCCAAACGGACAGAGCCTTGTTTAATTCTATTCTTCATCAAAATCATCTAAACATCACATCAGCATAATTTAATAAAGGCTTTTAACAGCCTTTGGGCAACTCCGAATGAATAGCTTTGTGGTAATTGCTTTGAACGACAGACTGAACTGATATCAAACCTCTCAAGTGGCTATAAACTACTTTATTACTTTATTCTAAAACCCTCTCAATATTGAAATTGTAAGACATTTGTGAAGTTGATGTCTTTATACAAAGGTATTAAACGAATAAAATAAAAAAAAAATAAAAAAAAAACTGTAAGGTAGCGGGTTGCCGTTGGTATAAAAAACTAAATTACACTCAACGCAATCGCATAGCTAAATATTAGAATTGTAACAATTCATATACGTGTATTCTTTTATATATAAATATAATAAAAAGGTACATTAAATAGAATATAAGTAACCTAAATCAGAGATATTCTGCATTTGAAGATGGTTGTGAAATAAACTTATTTAACTTTTCATGAAAAATATTAATATTATTTCAGGCTGCATAGGCCCATAGATATATACCTAAAAATACATAATTATAAATTCACTTCCTTTGCACTAAGTCTTTGTGCGTTCTTATATTATTGAATGTAGTATTGTAACAGCTACATGCTCGTATAAATAAGTCAATACGCGCAATATTGACAACCATATAGCGTGTGTGTAGCTAACTATAGGATTATAATACAACACAAAATGAAGTGAGAGTTGTATTCAATGTTAATATTTCAGTTGTATCCTTATCCGGTGAAGGTATAGTGAAACAGGCCCTTAGTAACCTTGATTCTAGGGATCTGTAAAGATAATATAATTATTAGAAAGACAAACAATTTTAGGTTATCGAAATAGTATTTTCTCGTTTGTAACTGATTTCCAAGATGTATGTACTTGAGTATTCGCAAATTGAAACGATAAGAACGAGTAAAAGAATGACAAAAATATTTAGGTATACAAATCATTTAATTATAGGATTTTATAGAAAGAACATCAACCAAATAAAGACCGATAAAAGATTTTATTTTTCGGATAACTTTCATTTAGGATAAGGCTTCATTTATTTAACCTTTAAAAATGTCTAGACAACCTAACCCCTGACTTCAATTTAAAATATAATATGAAATATTAAGTAAACAAAATTCAAATACATTTTCGTTATAAAACAACGCCAGAGTTATAATAATAAAATCCTAGGAGCCTTCAAAATACGCCTCCATTTGATGAAATATTCTACTTTAAAATTTATATTTCAACTGGCCTTTGAAATCTTAACATTTCTCGTTTAAAATGTAGCAAAATACAGCTGGGTACATTTAAGGGATTCTTGACACTGCTGCTGGAAAATGCTCAAGGGCTTAAAGTACTTAATTTCCAAGAAATTTCCATCTTGCGTACTTATGGAGTTATTGCCTAATCTGAGGGTAATTTTTCTTCAGTTACTGTGAAACGGTTGTAATTGTGATGACGACTCTGAGGTCTTAAATATTCATCTCTTCAAGCGTCTTGTTATTTTCGAGCCATTTACTTCTCCAATCGAACTAAATCGTATTTAATTTGTACTAATTGTCATGCTATGTCGACTTGTAAAATGTATTTCCTTTTATTATTGCATACTTCTTAGCGTGTTAGTCTATGTCTATGATTTTATATATAGGAAAAAAATGTTTTGTTTGACGTTGACAAAATGTCAACGTATTTAGTCAAATGTAATAATGATAAAATGAATGTATAATTAGTTAATAAGGTTGAATCGACGACCGGATGGCGGAGTGGGTAGTGTACCTGCTTGCGACGCCGAGGTCGTGGGTTCGATTCCCACTTAAGAGAAATCTTTGTGTGAATGAACATGGGGGTTTGTTTTAGTCTGGGTGTTTTTATGTATTATATGCATAGAAATATATACTATAGAAATGGCTTGTCCGAACACATTGCCCTTCAAATTTGACATTATGAATAGCAGGATCAGTAACGCCATCTGCATTGAACTACCATGTAAATGACTTTGCATTCACGCGATGTGAACCTTGTAAGGGCGTGATGAAATTTCGTTAGCATTTTTTTTGCCGAAGGTACAATAAAATTGTGATTCTTTCAATAGTGTAAAATATTTATTATTACAAAATTAAAAATACTCCTATTTATATTATTAAAAGAACAGTACATCACGGTAATTCTAAAAGTAGGTCATATTTTGTTTAAGGAATAAAATAAAATGTTTGTTTCGAGAAATATTTTTTTACTAGCTTCTGGTCGTAGCTCCGCCCACGTGGTATGTTTATAAATGATTTAAGTACAAACTACTAAATGTAATTTGTACTTAAATCATTTGGTGAACATTTTCTATAATCCGTGAAAGGCCAAAAGATCATTGAACTTTTGTTACAAGCTTTTATTTAGATTTTTCAATTCATCAACTTTAACAAAATTATAGACTATTCTTGACTATTAAAATTAGGTACTTACTTAAAAAAATTTAGTGTTTAGCTACTTTTGTTGCTGACTGTACATATATTATCTCTAGCGTTATAACAAGTTGACGCAGTAACAGTACATTGCACAATGATATGACAATTCATAACAAATACTTTTTTAAATTACCAAAAATATTCTCTTGAACGCCCGCGGCATAGTTCAACTAAGCGCAGTTGCGCTAGTTGACTAGATGGCGTTGTGTGTGAGTTGTGAAATATTTATCTATTTAATTTTAATTTATTTAATAAGAAACAGTTAAGGTTGTTTCTCTTTTAACAGGAAAACATTTGATATTATTGTTGATATTACTCAAAATATATTATTAACGTAGCAAGTTGTAAAACTAACAATAAAAATCTCTTTAAACAGAGCAACACAAGGCGTCTTATTCGATACCTTAATGAATAAGGATCTCTCTCTTATATGTATGATAGACAAACATACATCATGAGTAGGAGCTTTAGAAGATACACTAGGTAATGCATCTCAAAACACTCAAAGGATTATTCCCGAGCATATTTAACTTTACATTATCCAAAATTCAGCCAAACTTTATTTATACACATTTCGTTAGTTCCATAATCCTGACTTCTACAAATTTCTATAAATCACGTGCAAATATTGTGATTTGTCCAATAATCCTCCACCTCAGCGTATCTGTTTGTTTCTCATTACCATCCGTGACTGGACATCAAGGTGGCAAACAAATACTCCGCAGCAAACAAACCCGATCTCTCCAAGATTACTTGAATTTTCTGAAGATGCCTTCATTTCCTTGAGGTAGAACATTTTGTAAATTAATTAACAGAGACTTTTTGGTTACTTTTAAGAATGACACTAAATTCTGTCTTTATATCTGCCTGCTGTGGCTAGCAAAAGGTTAGTTACCTCTATTTCATGTAACATCTACAGTGCCCACATATTACATGCACAAGCAAATATTTTGATTTGTCCAGAAATCCGCCTTCCTCCACCTCAGGGTATGTGTTTGTTTCTCATAACCATCCGTGACTGGACATCAGGTGGCAAACAAATTCTCCCCGCAAATAAACCTCGATCCAAGATTACTCAAACTTTATGAGGAAGCCTTCATTTCCTTAAGGAAAAAGCTATTTGTTTGCAAATTAATTAACAGCAGTGTTTTTGAATCATTTTATGACTGAGTCCTGTAAAATAAAAAGAAGGCTAACAATAACATTTGCCTCTATCTATTTCGCTATTACCTCTATTTATCATAACTCCTACAATGCCCACAAATCACGTGCAAATATTTTGATCTGTCCAACAATCCTGCATCCTCCACTGTAGTGTATCTGTTTGTTTCTCATTACCGTCCGTGGTTGGACATCAGATGGCAAACAAATACCCCACAGCAAACAAAACCCGATCGTCTAAACCTTGAAAATGTTTTCATTTCCTTGAGGAAAAAGAAAATCTTTGAGAGTTTTCAGGAAGTTTTAGGGGGCGCGTTAATAGGCATGGTGACTGATCTATAGATAGTAAAATATAGGGATACCTTATCAATCTATAGGTAAACATAAACCAATTGAAATATTTTTTTGTTACATACTATAAATCTAACTCATTTTATGATCATTCAAAGTTTCATGGACGAGTTCATTTTTAAAATACGAAATTATTCGATTTTTTTTTATCATTAAATTACATACACAATTTATAGCAATATTTGTAATAAAACCATTTTTATAAACGCAATATTTCGTATAGCTATCAAACAAAATTCATAACTTTACATACAAAATACTCTATCGTGACGTCACGCTTGAGTAGTCTTTTGTTTGGAGCGTTTGGGCGAGTCTGTTATAATGTGAATTTGAAATTGTATTATCTCAGGCAGTTTATGTTAGGTCAAAGTAATTCTTGTAATGATGTTTCTTATATCAAGAGGTGTTTCAATTACATACAAAAATAAAAATTAGTCATCATGCCTATTATGATTGTTTTCATTATGCAAGAAGTTATTCTTGTGTATGTTGCACATTATTAGGACTAGGATATTTTTTATTTTTATATTGCAGTAACCGAACAAATGTTTTTTTTTGGTCTGGACAAAATAAATAGATACAATAACTGTTAAATAAAACTTTATTTACTAAGTCTGATTTTATTTACGTTTATTTAAATATAACGTGAACCTAAGTGTTATTTGATGACTTTAGGCATCAGGTGCGTAACAAAGAGCGGCAGTACCAACATTCCAAATCGTAACTATTAACATAAAGGCGACAATAAAATCCTAAAAAGCCATTCCTGTCTCTTTCATTGTCTCTACATAAAAAAGATACGGCCCAATAAAAAAGGGCACGAAATAATAGAAGAAATAACCTTCATAAAGCAATGAATGAGAATTCAATTTCGTTAACAAAGAAAAATAGCCGTGGAGAGAAAGAACGGTCAAGTGCGTCTTGGTACTGGCATATTCAAGGTTCTGTACCACTTAATAATTTTATTCAACCTCAACGTTAATTTTGTCGATTTAATTTAAAACATTTTCTAAATTGTATTGTTCTGTGTAAGTGCGAATAAGGCTCTACCCTTATTCGCACTTACACAGAACAATACAATGTGTGTGATATCAATCTGCTTAAATTATTTTGAAAAAAAAAACGATTTTCAATTACCTACAGTTTCTTTGGTTTTAATTATTAATATAATACATTAATAAGGAAAGGTAAGCCTGATTAATGAGTTCTAAAATATATTTTACAGGGACTCGTCGAGTACGGAACTCTACAAAAGAATTGGCGATGAATTAAATAAATATTCGTTCCAGACACGAGCCTACTTTTAAGAAAACTTTAACAAAGGCACGTTTTTGATTTCTCTGAGTTGAAAAATCAATCAAACAGAAATAATGCTAGCGATGTGCTATGATGTGAATTATTTACACAGAAGTGAGCTTCTTTTTTGCGACACATTTAAGAAAGAAAATGTATTAAGAATCGACTAAATTCGCAGAAGCTTATATAAAAAACTAATTTCCAATAATATAATAGCTGTCGCCCGCGGTGCTACTCGCGTAGTACATTGACAAAAAGTATCTAATTAGTAAATCCAAGCTATAAGCTTCATGTGTACCATAATTCATCAAAATCCATCAGTAGTTTCAGTATGAAAGAGCAAGAAATAATAATAGAAAATATATAAGATATTTAAAGGACGATAATTTAAATTCCAAAAGTCGAAATAATCTTACTTAAATCACTAGTAAGCTTTCAGTATTTGTAACAGTTGAGCTTCATTTCCATCCAATCTCCTCGATCACCAAACACAATGGCTCGGAAGAAAACAATCTTTGAAAAACAACGCCAAGCCATTGTTCCGTGCGCCTAAAGAAACATTGCGTTTTTTATTCTGGAATAATAAAACATCTTCCTTGTTTCTGGGTGAAATTAAATGCAAACATCTGGTGTTGATCTGTTGATCAGATATCACCAATACCTTGGTTCGTTAATTGTATGAGCGGAGAGGTAATGTAATGTGTTATGATTTCGTCAACTAGATCAATATGGCTGAAAATAAGTGTATTTATTGTTTAATGATTAAACTTAAAGCTACATTTTTGATCATAAAATAATTCATCAGAGATACTTGTGCATTTTGTTTCAAATAATTTTTTGGTACTTAAATAAATTCAGTCCAGAAAAACATTTAACTTTAAATAAAAGTAGTATTCGCGCAGAATACCAATAATCTCTAATCATCTCTATCAAAATCCTTATTATTCGTACCACTTCAGTCTCATTTCCATCCAATCTCCTCGATCCCAAAACACAATGGCTCGGAAGAAAACAATCTTTGTAAAACAACGCCAAGCCATTGTTCTGCGCTTCTAAAGAACACTGCGTTTTTATTCCGTAATAATAAAATATCTTTTATGTTTCTGGTAAAAATTAAAAGAAAACATGTGGGTTTATCAGAATAATATAATAATATCATCAATGTTAGTCGTATAGCTATATATGATGGAATTGCGAGGAATAGTACAGAATTTAAGTTTATCGACTCAATTTATTAACAAAATTTCGAATAAAATTCATTTCACAGTATAAAAGAGTTCATAAACTTTCCAGTCTAGTCATTTCGATTTCAAAGTATTTAGTTTCGCAAAGTCGACAAAACTACTAACAAAAAGTCAAGATCTATCTTGAATTTAAATATCAAGTATACAGCTTTAAATATATTTCCATTACATTTACACGTATAAACAAATCGTTTATTTCAATTGGCTGCAAGTTGTAGCCGATTTGCTGTAATACGATCTACGAGCGTGCTACGAGCTTTGTAGCGTGCGTAGAAGTGCTACGGTTAGCTACGATCACTTTCGTAGCAATAAGGGCGGTATTTCGTATTTTCCGATACAAAATCCTCTTACATTTGAAACAAGCCCGCTCTGTGGTCTCATAAACTTGTACTTATGTAAACAACTCCAAATTGTTTTTGGTTTAAACAGAATTTTGAACTAGATGTAGCGTTGTTGGAAACAAATTAAAAAGTTAGAACATTTTTCTTGGTAAATGATCTGGTTTAGGGATTGGAGTTAGTAACCACTTTAATTCGATAATTTTATTGCCTTATTTGGCCTATATTAAATTTTATGTGTGCTCTTTGTTTACTTCCAATAATGCTTCATGACTTGTTGAGATGAGAAATATCCGACTTTGAAAGTGCATTGACTAGTTAATCCAAACAGTTGATAGTTTTTATCATAACATGGATGTATGAAAGATTCTTGAATTTTGATATTACAGTTGAAATTATACACATTTTCATTATTCACTCTTTTCTACCATTATATTTATCTTTTCTTGATTAAAAACTCACCCCTAAGTTAAAACCACCCTTAAAATGATCAAAGGCTACCAAAATTCAGCAAAACAATACGGTTGAGCATAAATCATACCCTTTGACACTACCCTTAACCCGTCACCGGCAGTACACAGTACACAAATACACAAGTACACAGGCCACTCTGTGTACTGTTAGTTCGAACACGTTTGCAGGAGATTAAATGCGGGTAGATGGCAAACATCTTGTGTGTGTTTACACTTGTACAGGGTGTATGAATTTAGAACGTTTTGAGCCTCAGTATTTTCGAATATGGTGTAGAGATAGAATAGTGTAAGTAGAAGCATGTAAAACACGTATATTTATTCACATAGTTGCTTTGCGTTTAAACAATGTTAACAGTTTGTAAGATTAACAAAACATAATAACATAAATAAAAAAAAGATAGCTTCTGGACCTAAGTGGGAATTCGGTACTTTAAATAATGAATAAATAATCTCAAGACACCATTTGTATTAATTACCATCCCATTTTAAATGAACACTCATTCATAGTCTATTTGCCGAAAATAGTCTCGCCATACAAAATGGTTCCAAAATATCGTTTTTTAAAGAATCAAGGAGTACTTCAAAAATAAACTTGTAAAAACTCTTTTTACAAGTTTATTTTTTACTCTTTTAACAATATGAATAACAGTTGTGTATTTGTATTGTTATTCATATTGTTCAAACTAACCAATTCTTGAATACATAAAAACACATTTAAATTTAAAAAAAGATACATGTATATGTACATTTTTTTCTGTTTATTACGGAATAAAATATTAAAACGACATCAACTTAATCTAATTCAAAGAAACCAAACAAATCTGTGATTGAATTACAACTATAATCCTTCTCAATATCAAATTTTCCAAATCCACGTTTATTTGCCATCCAAACTTGATTTATCAAAGGTAATTTAGTCAGCAATTCGAGAAATAATCTCAACTCTCCGACAGGTAGCAATCCCTGGGAGACGGCGTCCAAACTTGGAAGTTTACTACAACTTGTAGCAACTAGTTTGCTTGCCTGAGACGGAGGTAATTGGACCCCTGATTGCAGCAACATACGTGTTAGAGATAATCATTGTTTCTGCGAAGGTCTGACGAAGTGTTATTTACATTGGGATTGATGGCGTTTGAACGTTTTGAGGACTTTTTCTAATTATTTATTTGAATCTTATATAAATTAACTTTAATTCTATTTAGGACGATTTGATTAAACATATTTTCATAGGTTTAGTTACTTTTTGTCTTGTCATCTAACTTTGAAAATGTTATTCAAAGCACTTGGTATTTGAAATTTAAAGATCAAATGAATCCTTTAACATGATATTAATTAAAGCGGTAACTAACTCCAAACCTTAACCCCATCATTTACCAAGAAAAATGTTCTAACTTTTTAATTTGTTTCCAACAACGCTACATCTAGTTCAAAATTCTGTTTAAACCAAAAACAATTTGGAGTTGTTTACATAAGTACAAGTTTATGAGACCACAGAGCGGGCTTGTTTCAAATGTAAGAGGATTTTGTATCGGAAAATACGAAATACCGCCCTTATTGCTACGAAAGTGATCGTAGCTAACCGTAGCACTTCTACGCACACTACAAAGCTCGTAGCAGGCTCGTAGATCGTATTACAGCAAATCGGCTACAACTCGCAGTCAACTGAAATAAACGATCTGTTTAGACGTATTTGTATTCTAAGATGTTTACTTTTCAGTTTAGAACTAACATGTTTTATAAGCTTTTTAATATCTTACTTTTTTATTTACAAAACAAACGAAAGTCAAATCTGAATCTGTTTTAAATACATTTTTTTTTATTTAACTGAAATAATAATAAAATATATTAAGGATTGAGTTGAACTGTTTTGTAACATCAAACTGGCTGGCTTTTGAAAATAAAACCATAAAAAATAGAAGCCTTGTATCTGATACATGTCCCACTGCTGAGCTCGGGCCATAGTCCATAATTTATTAAAAAAAAATTTTTGGAAATATATATATATATTTTTCAAGAATTCTACTGAACGATTATTCTGGCCAACTTTACAAACTTGGTTATCTCCAGTTGTCGATAAAACTAAACAAAACTAGCAGTATATCGAACAGAGCTTACAACTCGCATCACATTAAGCGGAATTTGATTTCACAAGCACTACAGAAGTTTGTTCGTCGGAGAATCGACCGCGGCCAACGGCATCACTTCAAAGAGATACAACTTTTTGACTTCTTTTAACTTATCTACATTTGGATACACAGACATTGAGAGAACATTTTTGTTTTTAAAAATTTTGCAAAAAAAAAAATATTTAAAACGCGATATTTTTATCGTTTTTAGGGTTCCGTAGCCGAATGGCAAAAAACGGAATCCTTATGGATTCGTCATGTCTGTCCGTCTGTCCGTCCGTATGTCATAGCTACTTTTTTCCGTAACTATAAGAGCTATACTGTCGAAACTTGGTAAGTAGATGCAATCGGTGAACCGCATTAAGATTTTCATACAAAAAGGGAAAAAAACAATAAATTTTTGGGGTTCCCCATACTTACAACTGAAACTCAAATTTTTTTTTCATCAAACCCATGTGATCTATAGATAGGTCTTCAAAAATGATATTGAGATTTCTAATATATTTTTTTTTCTACACTGAATAGTTTTCAAAGTGAGACGCTTTCAAAGTGGAAAAATGTGTTTGTGGACACACACAAACACACACATTTTTCCACTTTGGACGTAACTTCTAAAATAAGAATGATAAATGCAAAAATAATATATGATGTACATTACCATGCAAACTTTCACCGAAAATTGGTTTGAACGAGATCTAATAATTAGTTTATTTCTAATACGTAATAAATCGTAAACCACATTTCACCTTTAATTCAATCAACTCCAATATAATAAAGAAAAACATTTATTTAGATGTATAGTGATACGAAACCCTTCGTGCGCGAGTCCGACGAACATACTAAACTACTAGTGACTATATCAAATTAAAACAAATCGTACCTAAACTTTGATTTCACAATCCAATCTAAACGAAAGCACTAGCGATGTTTGTGTGTCGGTGAATCAACCGCAGCATCACATCAAAGAGGGACAAACCTTTCGACTCCTTTGTAACTCACCCAGGTTTTGGATACACAGATACTCGCAGTCGGATTCTCGCCCGTATGACGAAAAATCTGGTTTAAAATCTGGCTCTAAACGTATTTTGTTTATCTGGCTAACGACTTCCTTTTGAGTTTTGATACTTTTAATAACCTGTGATTGGTTTTTGAATTGCTTCGTGAGCTTTGATTCTGGTTTTGAGGTATTGATATTGATGTTTGTTCTTTAGTTCCGTGTTTTCAACGATGTTTGATACACTAATTTGTTGGAGGTATGGGTGAAAACCATATCATATTTTACTTTATGATTTAATAATGAACTGCTTCTATTTCACGGACACTTAAAAATCTTATTACTGTTTTATTGTAAAACAGAAACATTGTGGCAAACAGTGTTTGTGTGAACTGGCGGACCCCGAGCACTCATACTGCCTCGATAGAATAAGGAGCTGTGCTGTAATGTTCTGTCATGAGCATTTAACCTTTACATAACCTGAAAACCAGTAAACATATTCGTTAATTATCATATTATCAGAACTGTCCGTGACTTGTATCTTTTTAAAAGCGATTTTGGTCGCTGTTGTATGATGAGCTTTACCATTATGGCTATTTACAAATATGCGGTGGGATCGTAGGTTAAATTTTAACAACGCCTGTACTAGGTTCACAAACATACATTTCACACTTACAAAGCAAACCCAGAGTCAGAACAAATCTTTACGGATCACACAAAGATTTGTCCCAAACAAAGGTCTTCATATTTTAAATAATATTAATCAACTGATACTAAGCAATTATTGCACAGATATTCTGATAACCATTATATAGCTTCACACTCATTGACTAGTGTTTCGGCATTGCAGCAACGCGTTGATGCACATATTCAACGATTATTACAGAACTAATGACTACTTGTGCGTGCTTGTGGTGGAGAGCTCATTAATATAGCTTTAGTTAGGGAAATAGGTTAAATGAGAGTTATTAGTTTTGAACTGAAACGGTTATTGTATTACCAGCTTTTGTGATTTTCGTCTGCGATATATTCGTGATATTAAGTAGAAGTAGCTCCCGCGCTGTCATCCGCGTTATACCTTACTGCTCTGCTCCCGTGCAGATTAGCGTAATTTTAAATATTAAAGGATATATATTGATAGTTAGACTATTAAACACAAAATAAAATATTTTAATCCGATCATTACCATCCAAGAGAAGCGCTAACAAACAAACAAAACAACTTTCACCCGCGGTTTCATCTGCGTGGAAGGTATATCAATAAAAAGTAGACTATGTTACGCGCCTGGTAGTCAGTTACCTTCATATACAATTTTGTTAAAATCGGTCTAGCCGTATAGAAAATAAGACGATACAAACAGACAGACAAACAGACTTAAAAATTAAACACTGTATTTTAGGGCATAGGTATCGTGCAAATAATTATATCAACTGAAAAAACATTGCCATTTTGACATTAAAAACAGGCACAGATGAAGAGTGGGTATTGTACACCTCTACCACACCCTTTTGGATAATATAGGCGAGATATTATGATATGTTATGTAATACACAACTAATGACGCCTGTACAGCCCCGTTTATCACTTACAATGCCTATCCCCCTCCCCACTACAAAAAGCCCCTCACTACATATTTGTAGCATTATGTAGTGAAGTCTAGACGAGGTATCAGACTGTCTGCGTTAACCTGTCGGGGACATAATCTGTATTTTAATAATGGTTGTATACAAGCGGTGAGCGCTAGAGGTAACGCGTATAGTGTTGTGTGACTTTATTAGTTTTGTTAGTGGAAAAGGTATTGCAATAGGTTTATTTTTGTGAGATTCAAGCGCCAGTTTGAGGGTTTTCAAGAAAATATGAATATTTGCTTCGATATATACTCGAATGTAGATTAAATTACTATTCGCTTAGTAAGATCTCTCTCTCTTCCTGGCCATTATTAATACCATCTGGTGGTGGGGTCAGCCTTCCTCGTTTTCTCTCTCCACTTCGCTCTATCCTCGACATCTGTGTCAATAACATTGCATGCCAACTTGTCTCGTTCTACTATCTGAGACCATCTGGTCTTCGGCCTACCACGGGACCGTTGTCCGGGAACTAACAATTGTAGAGCCCTATTGCCAATATGGTCTGATGGTCTTCTTTTAACATGTCCATACCATCTTAGCCTACTCTCCTGAAGCTTATCGGCGATGTCAAGTACACCAAGGCTACCTCGTACGTACTCGTTACGGATTCTATCGTGCCTGGTGACACCACACATCCACCTAAGCATCTTCATTTCAGCTACATGGATGGTATGGACATGCTTTTGTGTGCTTGCCCACGTCTCACTTCCGTACATAAGAACAGGTCTAACTATGCTTTTATAGACTAATCCCTTCATTTTAGTTTTAAAAAAATAATATTATTTTAATTAAATCTGTCCGTTTAAAGTGGGTCCAAATCGAGTCCAAAGGACCGACTCCTTTGGACTCGATTTTGACCCACTTTACTATACAGGTGAAGCTAATATAAGCGTGTTAAAAACATAGCGTTAGCAATAAAATAAGATCTCTAATATTAATTATTTCTTATTTGTTATTTAAAATATGCTAGAATATGTTGATCTATAAGCAGCAAAATAATAAAAAACATTTTCCTTATATTAAGTAAGTAAGTTATCATCGTATACACCATTGACTGCAATGGTGGGTAAATCCTGGTGTAACAGTGATGTGTATGTCTTCGTAACACATAAAACATCTGTAATGACAATGACACCTCCAGTTGGCTTATTTCTCTGAGGTCTAGACTAGACAGTCTGTGTCAGAGGCAAAATCTCTATTTTAATAATGGCTGTTTTCAAGCGGTAATACGCTGGAGGCAACGTAAATAGTGTCGAGTTACTATATTAGTTTGGTTAGTGTCGAAGGGATTTGAGGCAAGGTTTTTAATATTTTTCAAAAGGTATGGATAGATAGATAGAATAAACTTTATTACACCAAAAAAAGATACATAATAGAACATAATTTAACATTAAGACATGTACAATGGGCGGCCTTATCGCAAAAAGCAATGCCTTACAGGGAACCTTTGGATGAACAAATAGGTATGCTTTGTTATTACCTGAGATGTTGCTATTTTATTTACAATTTTTAGCTCAACGTTAGGTTTTTTTTATTCATAGACACACCTATATTGATTCATAACTATAATTAACTATTATTTTAGATAAGATTATACTCCAATACATCGCATACAATTTTATTCAACCCCCTCAAGTCTACAAAAAGACCTCACTAAGTCTAGACTAGACGTAGTGTCAGACCGCACACCAGAATACCAGCGCAGCAGTGCTAATGTGCTGCAGTATTGTGCTGAGGTGCGTGCGTACCTTTTCTGGCACATCGGTAGGTATTTTTATGTATTATCCTTAAAATTTATTCTTGACCCATATTTTTTTTGTAAATTGTCAAAGTCGATAAGGTTGACATTTGTTGATAGAGCAATTTAGACTTTAGTGTTTCGAAATGTCTTTACAATATAATATTATGGTGGACTATGAATCTGCTATGCCGATAGTACTTATTTTAGCTAGAAATAAGCAGATTCAAAATTGTACCTTTTAGTATTTACTATGCATGCATTAGTTTCGTAGTGTAAATTAGGCTAAAGATTTAGATTAATAAAAAAAACAGGCCGTTCGCAAACAGAGTTATGTTGGCTTATTTTTAACCATGTATATTAAAATTCCAAAAACAAGACATATATGCAATTAAATTGTAAAAATCATAAACAACAAACTTGCCACTCATTCGTTTTTGGATTTATATTATATAAAATATGCAATATTGTTATTAATTTGTAAGCTTAACTAATAATGACTTTAAAAATAAAAATGTGTTGAAAGTAAAAACAAATCACTCGCAAAGTTAACACTTTCGCGAACTAAAAATAAAACAAAAGTTGATTCTCCAAGGTAGCTAATTAACCAGCGGCGACCAAAGTTTTCTGCCAAATTGAAACTTATTTTATTTAAGCTATTCATTTTTCTATCAGTAGATTGATAAAAAAATGCTTTTATTTTATTATGTTTGATTTAGATTTGTGAAAGTTTTGTAATATAATGGATTGAAACCTGAGCATGTAGACTTAACAATGTTGTCCGTGTATTGTTTGATAAAAAAAAACCTTCAAATGGATTTGATTGGTTTAAATTAGATTTTTACAGTTAAAACACATATTTTTAACTGTAAAACTCTATACAAATCCTATTATTTCTATTATCGTCTTTGTATTAGAACGGAGATAGTTCCAACAAATATTTACATAACCCAAAAATATACAGAACCCACGAGCTACTTACATCCACTCCACCAATAAATTCAGAAAAAATATTTATCGTTCGAATTACAAAAAGAACCTTCATTCAACAGACAAAACTTTAGCCAGTCTTGAGAAAAAAATACGTTCAGCAGCGACCCCTTGCTGAGTCAAGTAAGTAAATCGTAGGGCGGAACGGGGCGGCACCGTGACAAATTATTATTTTTATTACCGTAATAATATGGCCAGTCTTAATATTAATTAAACTTGGCCATAAAGTTTTGCGCAGAAGTTATTTGGGGTGTAATGTATTTTTGATTGTTTATTATAATAATAAGTACTGCAAACTGCTTGGAATACCGTTTGCATTAATTTAAATTAATTTGTTGTTTTTATTATAAGGTACAACAACAAAATTATAGGCTTGATGGCTTTTATTTTGCCGTAGTTGGTAAGTAAAAACGTGTCTCGTCATTTTATACATTTTTCTTGATGTTCATTTTAATAATAATAAAATTACAATGCTTAAAGGTTAACACATACAGAATAGAAAAAAAAACATAACTGTGCATACAGAATTACTATACTAGCATTTATTAAAGTGTGTAACAAGTAGGTACTATTTTAAGTCACCGCCAAAGTGTCGCAGAACGTAAACAACAAACTTTAAAACCACTGTCACTAAAATAACTTGGCTCCAATCTCAATCTGAGCATAAAAACTGAAATACGGTCTCAATACTGTTTTCACCTTGTGCTCACGGGACCCTAATAAAATGAGAGGGCCTAAATATCGTAGAGAATTCGTTACGACAATACTGAGCCGGGCTCTTTGTTCGAGAGCGACTTCAAAGCAAATTGCTTTTGTACGGAGCCCGGAACTTTTAAAATATGCCGAATATACTTTACGGTACCTTCTAATGTTCAAGTCAACTGTTCGAGAAGTTTGATTTGAGTAGACTTGGTATATTATTATTTAGTTTTGAAAAAACATGAAATTGTTGGTACATTTGGCAAATGAGTATGGCAAAAGTATAGGTTAGTTATAGTTAATTTAATTTCCGAAGCAAAAAGAACAACTAATAGCAGATTAGATATATCGTAGCAAGATTTTCTGACCCACTTGACTAACAAATTTAGTATGAAAAAGTCAATTGTTCATAGAAATATTAACATTGCCACCGGTGGTGATGCAATTCTGTAAGAGTAACTGACGGATTTATTTTTTTGTGCAACCTTATCCCTACATAAATACGGTCGATATTTAATTGACAGAAATTCAAATTGCGTGTGATTCCATTTATGGAATACTTACGCGGGCCAGATTAGTTGCCAGACTGATCTAATCTATTTAATTAATATTGATCTACTACATTTTGAAGTATTTGCGTTCCTTTACAGTTGTAAAGTCAACCAACCTGATAGAATTATAACAGAATAAAAGCTAGATAATCTAGTACGTAGCATGTTGCTTGACCCAGTAATGTCAGTTTGTGTTCACATTAGCTGGCCTGGAGAAGTATTCATAGATAATTGATTAGCTTAAGCATTACCTAATGTATATTAATTAGCTTTACATGTTAAGCCGCAGTAAGTAGGCAGAGGGAAGAGGTATAAAAAGTGTAATTTTAAAGGCAGAGAATATTTTATTAAGTATTTTATTTAATGTGGTAATAATAAGCTTTGTTTAAAGTAGGATGTATTGTAGTAATTTGTGATATTTCACAAAATAAGCTCTTTTCAGTGTTTTGTAAAATAATGGTAGTGTTATTTGAAATTGTTATAATAAATTATTATTTGTTCCTATTGTGCCGAAGTCTAAGTAATTGTATAAGGCCAAATTAAGTAAGTATTCTGAAAGAAGGAAATAATGGATTATTTTAAAGGCAGTCGAATTATGTAGTATTTTTTAATTATGTAACTATTTTTGCGTAAATAGCGTTGTTTTTGTAAAAAACTTAGATGAGATGATGACAATACTTTTACTACATAGGTTTTTGTTTTTTTTTCAGGACTTAGTCATCGACGACATTTTAACATAATATGTTAAAATGTATTAATCTGCGGTACAGTCAGCAACAAAAGAAGCTAAATACTTCAAAAATATCCCTTTTATAAAATAATGCACAAATTATCGATTAATTACAATAAGTTTTAAGTCATCAAATAATCATCATGAAATAATTAGGATTTTCCG
Organism: Hypena proboscidalis; assembly: GCA_905147285.1. Taxonomy (NCBI): domain Eukaryota; kingdom Metazoa; phylum Arthropoda; class Insecta; order Lepidoptera; family Erebidae; genus Hypena; species Hypena proboscidalis. The sequence goes on from LR990127.1 coordinate 3,621,014, forward strand.
AATTAAATGACTTTTAAATACGTTTGTGTGTAGCTACTTCTGTTGTTGACTGTACGTAATTTCCTCAATGAAATGGCTACTTACAACTTGTATGTAAATCCTCAAACAGAAGATTTAGGAGTAGAAACCTTACCTGTAAAAGAAAAACAAACCATTACACAAAAACACATAGAATACACATAGACAAGTGTCTGCGTCTTCAATTTTATGGGAAAATTAATTATGGCGCCCTGTGGCACACCTGCGCACGTGATTATTATCGTGCTATAACGACCTTCCTGGTCTGACTGAGAGAGTTATATATATACATAGGTATATATATATAAAGGGTACAATATAAAGTGTACGTGCGTATATTGCCTTATCATTGAGGTAACATCGTTAGATAAGTAATTATCTTGTAACTTATTAAAACCTTTGCATGGATCTCATGGATCTTTTCAAGAAAACTCATTGGAGTCAGTTTCTAGAGTAAAGGATTCATCAGAATATTAGTATATTACGCAAGGAGATTTTATTATTTACCGACTTCAAAAAAAAGGAGGAGGTTTTATTATTGAGAATACGGGTTACTCACGTTACTTTAGCCGGGATATGCCGACTAGTTTCGAATCTAGTACGTAGATTCATCAACTGGGCTATTATTCGCGTGACGTCTAGCACTCGGAGGCGACGACACGCGAATAATAATGTCTTTACCTCACGTCGTTAATAATATTAAGGAGGAGATTCTCAATTTAATTATAATTTTGTTTCATTTGTTTTTTTAATGTTTGTTCGCCAAATACTCGAAGACGCCTGAACCGATTTTAGAAATTCTTTTTTTGTCTTAATGAGTATACTTGTCATGTGGTATTTTTATTAGGCCCCGATCTGATGATGACATCCTAAAGAAATCGAGGGCAACACTAAAATTTTAAAAGATTTTATATTGTTTTTCGTATATCACCTAGCCCCGATCGGATGATGAAATTTTAAAATATTTGCATTTAGAAGTCAGTATTTTATGTTGCTGAGCTGATGCTGGAAGATACAACTCCTTTATGGTTAGGAGTACGGGGATATTTTTTTGAATAATATAGGCATCTTGAGGTTGTTTACTGTATTTTTTCGAGTTATACAAAGATGAGACGAGACGTTGAATATTACTTAAGTATTTCTTACTTTTTAGTGCATTTTTAGTATTTTGTTGTATTGAAGTCGGTTTTTTTTTGGTAAATTATTTTGAGGTAATATTCAAACCCAGTATGATGTGATACAATACTATTTGACGACTGGATGGCGGAGTGAGTAGTGTACCTGCCTGCAACACCGAGGTCGTGGGTTCGATTCCCACTTAAGACAAATCTTTGTGTGCATGAACATGGGGGTTTGCCTTAGTCTGGGTGTTTCTATGTATAATATGTATGTATTTACAAAAGAAAAGTATAATTATGTATTAGTATCAGTTATTCTAGTACCCATAGTACAAGCTCTGCTTAGTTTGGGACTAGATGGCGTTGTGTGTAAGTTGTGAAATATTTATTTATTTATTTTATTTATTTGTTAAATCAGTTGTCAGATGAAGAGATCTACTTTTACTTAACTATGAGCTTATAATTACTAACAGAAACGTCTAGTCAAGTGCATCATATAACAGAAAATCGGATAGGTGAATTTCAAGCAAATGAAATAAAGAGATAGTTCGCAAGCTTACGTCCGGCACTTGAAACTTAAGCATAGATTTTAAAATTGAAAAGGCCATATACGAGTACTGTAGCAATGCGCATATTGTTTCCAATATTCCAAAATTGGGTGCATTGTATGGAGCATGAAAGTAGGCTAAGTAGGGTTGTCAAATAAAATGAAGTTTGGTTTCGAGTTAGAATCGGGATCACAATTGTGCCATTGTCAGGGCTCATCGTGTATATGCTCACTACTAGGGCACTAGCATTCAAGAGATGTATAAATGTAGTGATATTTAAAAAGCTGGAGAGTTGAATACTCCTTTTAGCAGCGAACAAGAAAGCCATTTTGTACGGATTGTGCGCAAAAACTGAGTAAAATAAAGACTATAAAGTGTTACCCTGCAGTTAGTTTATCAGACATTCACTTAATAAAAAGAAAAATGGCTATATAGAAAATACGCCGTATATGAATTTGCATTTGCAAAAGATTTTCTAAACCTGGCAACCCTGAGCTACCATTCAGAACCATTTCATTTTACTGCATTCTAAAAAATGTCTTTTGATATCCCGGCTCTTTTATTGGAGGAAAATAAAAACGATCCAAAAAATCGTACTAAAATAAAGTCTAAACGCTTAATCTATTATCCAACGGTTTCGAGTTTCAAAATTTTGCTTTGGGAGTGTAAATTTGGAGTACTTGCCAGATATTCTAATATTATGTAGTTTTATATCCCATTTCTAACAGCTGTTACGGCTGAATATCAGCAATCAAGTGAAACAACCGTTTTATTTGAAAAAGTAATACTTTATTCATTCATGTAATAAACCGTTTGGTAGAACTATATTTTAAATAACTATTAAATTTACAAAAAAAACATATAAGCCATCGAAGATTTGTTTCTATCTCTTTTTGACAGAACAGAAATTAACACGCAGTTTATATGGCCGTTGTGAAATTTGACGTCACATTACATATCAGATCTCTCTGTCTAATCTGTGCGTATTTAATAGTTTAACACGATTTTACCAAGAAACACATTAATAAAAAAACATGACACACAGATCTTAAAAAAATCATTCGACTGTGAATTTGTGTTTCTCTGTACCACCGAGGTTGACTGTTAGAGAATGCTATTAGGCATTAAGTCCTCCTGTGTACCATGTTGTGTGCAAAAAAATAAATTAATAAATAAAACAGCTCACAAAAGATAAATGTATACTTTTTTAAGGACATATAAAGACGTCATTACATCTTGTGGAAAAAGAATACAGGAAAATAGGTAAAGACATCTCACCGCAAAACCATTTATGGAATAAGATGACATTCAAATGCTTTGAACCGACCTCTCTAAAGCATTTTGGGAATGCTCTTTCGATCAAAGCATCTTAAAGAATCTTTCATCTTTTTCAAAGGAACATTTCTTTATCTATCTTTATCCTTTCAGATCCGGGTGTTTTGTAAAGAATAATAGGATCGCTTACTTTCTCTGTAGGATGCGAGGAACTGATGTAATCAGTCCCGTGGGTTTTAGAAGGTAGAACCTTATTTGTTAGAAAGGTGTTGAAAGGATAGTCAAAGATAAAAAGCCATACGTATTTTGTAATGTTTAACGGGGAGTAATTGGTTGCCTGTTTCCCGTACAAAAGTAATATGGGTTTTCTTAAATATTATTAAGTTTTTATCTATTTTATAGACAAAACAAATCTGAAACACTAGAAGGCATGTTTGTAGGCGCCCAATTTATAAAAAAAATGCCAAAATGGTGCAACACGCATTATAGTGTTTTATATATGTATATAATTTGTCTATTAAAAAGATGAAAATTTAATAATTAGTATAAAATACACGGCGCTTGGAAGTCTACTCCTAATAAAAATAAATAAAATACAGTATTTTGTCAAGAGATTACTGCGTGAACTCTTATATAGCCAACAATTTTTGATTGTCAAATTTATAGACAAAATGAGATTTCATTTAAATTATTCATTGTAATAATCTCTAAACAGATAAGTTAACAACACGATTGAATGAATTTCTGATGTAGTGTTACTGCATGATTATGTAGTTTCACGTTTTATCCGTGCTACGTGAGTTTGAATGTGTAAAGCAGGTCTTTGTTTTGTAGTTAATTCCCAGTTAGCCCAGGCGTTATGGCGAAAATTGAGAAAATTGGGCGCAAGTGATAGGCGAAGTATTTGTCTAAGTCCATAGTTCCACCAAATTGGTATTATACCCGTACAACATCTATTCTATTTTATTTTATTTGGGAAACAATCAAATACATTGTAATAATATAACTTTCTAACTTTACTTTATAAGCATATCATTATCCAAAAACAGTTTTCTCAGATAATATCAACGTTTAGAAATGAATAACAGAAATCGTAAACACTTTAATTACATATTAATACATGCAATAAATTTTGGTAGAGAGACTTGAAACATGTCTCATGTCATCATTACAATCGAAAGTTATTATAATATTGTTGTACAGGTAATAAGTTATTTCAATGATAATATTATCTATCCTAAAATGCCTATGTTGGTGAAACTACAGCCTTAGACAAAAATATTGAAGGAGTCTTTTTATACACTATGCTGGATTTAATAACGACAAAAATCCAAACACGGATAACTTACAAGTTCTAAAAATAACAGGATAACTACCAACACAAAAGCCTACAAAATGACCGAAGGTAGGACAGTCATTGCTCAGGGTGACATAATGAATTAAATGTTTAAAAATGTATTTATAATTTCATTAAGAAGAACAGCACATTTAAAACATGGGCGTTAATTTGCATAGCCTACATGCAAATGAACACAAGAAGAAATAAACCAACAGTAGTGAAATAAAACAGCATTAATTTAATATGCTGTGCGGTTGGCACAGATTAAATAAGAGATTATTTGCACATTATGGTTCAGGATTTTTAAGATGGCAACCGAAAATTGGTGAAATGCTTTCTGCACTTGGTTTGGTATTCACTTTATTTAATCTTTACACAATATATTTTAATCTCTTCTTGGAATATGTTTCGATGTTTTCTTTTTGTCGAACACATATTTTGGTTCACCTCTTATGACACGAGGTCACAGGTCGGGCTGTTATTTATAAACTTTCCGTCAGGAAATTCACAATGGCAGCACGTAGTTGGAATTGTGCCCGGTGCATAGCGATAGGCTCACCACCTATCCCAAGGAACCTAAACATAACAGGTGAAATGTGGATGTTGTACACCTCTGCCACATCCTTCTGGATAATATAGGCGTGATGGTATGCTCTTATGACTTTTTAATCTGATCTCAGCAGTATACGTATCAAGTCTGCACAAAAGGACATCGAGAGCTATTTTTACGCAAGTTAATTACATAAATATTGTTTTCACAAGTGTATTTAGACATTTTAAACCAATTGTATGAGTTTCTATGTAATACTTGTATTTATTATTACAAATATCACTTTACGATTTTTATATTGGAAATATGTATGTATGAATGCCTTTCATAAAAAATATTTAATAACGGTTTTCATCCTAGAAAAAAGCAATAGAATCCGACACTTCTAAATGTCTGCACGTGTGGTGTAGTGGTTTAAGCGGTCGCCTCGCCGCTCTCCACTGCACTGTTGTTGTGGGTTCGATCCCCAAATGGGACAAATCTTTGTGTGATTCGCAAAGATTGGTTCTGAGACTGGGTGTGCTTGTGTGAGTGAATATGTGTATTTGGCCTTGTCATTGGGACCATTGGATAGTGTGATTGCTCCTGGCGTTCTATCTAATTTAAAAAGTCCAAATTTATTTATTTATTTATAAACCATTGTCTTTCAGCACTTTTTCAACAGGAATTAAGGACCCAACTGAATGGTTGTTCAAGCTGTAATCGCTATAACCTTACTGCTTACACCATTGAACAACAAAGGGCGGCATTTGCGGTTACATCATCATTCGCAGCTGCGAAGCACCTAAATAAGGCTCGTAAAATTTACGACCACATCCAATATTAGAAGCTGCTACAAAGTACTTGAATTTACGAAGTAATAACTGGGTTAAATACCAATCAGGCTTTAAAACGTTAAACAACAAACGATTAGTGTCGAATAAGTAAAGTATACATTTCTAAACGAAATCTTAGTATTGTTATTGTAGACATATTTACGTCACGTGTAGACTTTTTCAAGATAAAAGAGATGTATTCTAGGGGATGGTGATTTGGTGAATAACAAACAAGCTTAAAAATATAATTAAGGCAAACATGGAGAACTGATAAGCTTGATTTTCATTTGACATAAACTTCAAGATCCAAAATTAACTATTGGCAGCCATTTTAAGCAAAAGTGGGAATGTAGCTTCATTTGTTAACCGACTTAAAAAAAGGAGAAGTTTCTCAATTCGATTTTATTTTTTATATTTATATTTTTATGTTTATTTGCCGATTACTCGAAGACTTCTGGATCGATTTATATTACCTAAACCTACTAAGATATTTGCATCTAGCAGTCAGCATTTCATGTTGCTAAACTGATGTTGGAAGGTACAACATCTCAAAATTTAAGAGTACGTGGATAATTCTTTAAATATCAGTCACCTTAAGACCGTATACTGTATTCTTTCAAGTTATACACAGATGAGGCAAGACTCTTCTTATTTTTAGTGCATTTTTGTAATTAAAATAGGCTTTTTTCGGAAAATTATTACATTGAATAGTGTATTTATTGGTGTATGTAAAATATTTTATTCCAGCTATAGACTTGTCTCCTATACCACACGTCAGTGACGAAAGGCAGTGGTGTTGGTACGCCGTCAGCCGCATCTGGTCGCCGACAGAAACTCTGGCGCTTTTCAACGGCCGCCATTAGCGTTTTGTTATATCATTGCGTATGTATAACGTTTGGGAAGTTTGACATCATGAAGGGATTGGGTAGGGCGAGGCAAAAGCTAAAACGCATATGGTGTTATAATATCCATAAATAAAAACTTAATTGAACTAGTTAAGTCGTCGAGTTTATGTAATTAATGATAAGTTTCTGTAATTGTATTAATGGTAATGATCAAAATTAAAAAAGAAGATTAAAGATTGTAATTAATGTAAAATAAATGAAGACAGCTTGAGATTTTATTCAAATTTTTATTTTAGATGCCGAGAAAAGATTCTAGAAGCATGTGAATGCTCATATGACTACTGTCAGGATGACAAAGAATAATAAAACATTTCACTGACCAACACGAAACTTTTCCGACATTTAGCTAAACGTTTTCATTTTGACAGATTGCTGAATAAAAACAATTAATAAGCATACAACACCGACAAACTACAGAAGCGTTTTCCACAAGACGAATTGCTAAAAGCCCGACACTCACCACATAAAAGGCTAGCACAGCTACTTGAATATACAATTCTAAATAGTGCAAAATTCACGGTACAGCGGAACAATTAATTTTGTCGTAGTTTCACGAGAATATTCACAGCTTCTACAAAAATAAGTAGCACCGTAGCGAGTAACAAATTGGGTGCTAAGCGACACAAAATACGTCTCACAATGTTGACATAATTGGAAAACCGTTCTGAACGTACTGATTCTGTATGAGCGTGTTTGGAAACAACATAATTATACGATTGTAGTTGTCAATTTAGTGAGTAAATGACAGTATCAGGCGTGTGTATTCAATCAATGTAGCTGGCTAAATCCCAAGTTTAAACCACCAGAGACAAGATATTATAACTATCTTGTTTTTTATACAATGTAGCTTTTGAGAGTGAATTTTGGAGATAATAATCTATTTGTATATTTTTATAAATGTCTATTTTATTTACGAATAAATATGGCAACATATTATATCGTTACGTGGTAAAAAATTAAATTTATTTAAATTTGATACGGATACTTAATACTCTTGATAGATAATATATCCCACATCGAATCGTAATTATAACACAACACAAAATGTTACGTTGAACACAGAATCTACAATTTTCCAGTCACTTTTTAAAAAGAACATTGAAGTCCTTTATTGCTTAGTCTGTTTGACTAATGAGGCTTTGCTTTTTCGATTCGCACAGCTTCATGCTTTGCAAATCGCCTGAATTGAAGGAAGATAACAGTCGCTTTGTGATTCGTCGGCTTATTGCTTTCACGCTGCCTATAAAGAGAGATAGCGATTGCTGTTTGTGTGCGATTGATAAAGGAATATTCTGTCCCTACTAAGCCAAAAGTACTAGTATGTAAGTTATATATGTTTTGGGAAATTCGTCATTTTTCTAATTGACATAATGCCGACAAAACTACGATTCGATCGACATTGATTGACATAGCACGTTTTAGACTGAGAGGCTTGTATAGTACTGTGGAGGCCATCGCGTTTTATGATTGTTTTATGTTATCACAATAAAGGAAGTGTACGAAGAACTTGTTCAAAACAAATATACTAGGTGAAGTAGAAGGACGCCACCTGGAGGGGAATACTCCAAAGCACTTTCCCTTCAGGTGTACTTTTAGTAGCACTTTTATGTTATCTACCTACATCCATAAATAGTGTAATGGTTAGTCACCATCACCTTTCTTTACGAAAACAAGTCAATAGCTAACAGTTTCAGTGCACACAAAAATAAACAGTGCCTAACACAAAGCAAATTGTAAAAAGAATCGGAGCAAGACGTAAACCCCGCTACACAGCACTCAAATATCTCCGTTCAAGATTTTTTTAATCTCAACCTTTGCTGTAACATCGTAAAGAATATTGAATACATGACCGTTAGATTTGTATATATCTAGGAGATACAGTTACTTGAACGACAATATTGTGCAATATATTGAGTGGTATGGCGGGCTTAAAGTTCATAGTAAGTACAAGTACAGGATTGTAAACAGTCCAGAGCACGTCCACAGGTTTCGTGACTGGAGTAGCGTGCAGGCGACGGCAACACACTTGCTGCAGTTGAAAAGCCAGTGTATACCAAGTTATTGAGGTGCTTCTAGTGTTTTGTATCCTAGGTTACGTATTGAGTTCGATTAGAAAACTTTCTATAGATAATAGTGGACCTAGCGGATATCTCTTATATACACATGTTGGATGTAAGATATGCAGAGGATATAAATATGCCATTTTTTTTAATATGCCATTTTTCGATCAATCGTGATCATGAAATAAAACTGCATTTGTTTAACTTTTTATTGAAATTATACTAGCTGAAAAAAAATATGGGACCGGCAGGATTTGAACCGGCGACCTTCTGCACACCGGGCAGTCGCTTTTACCATCCAGCTATGGTCGCCTCTTAACAGAACCCTAAATTTCTCAACTGTACGTGTTACGTAATTTTTACGGCATTTGTTTAAGTCTTAATAGAGATATTCAAGGTCCATATACAGTGAATGCGACAAAGAGGTATTTATTAAAACCACAAATTCTAGACAGATTCTATACTGAAATGAAATGAAATGCTTTATGCACTCCGTAAAATGTTCGGCTCAAAAATAAAGGTACTAGTTCTTAACAGGCATTCTTTATTGTTTTTAAAATTATATTTATCAGAGGTATGTTTACGTGAGTTGAATTTTACTTAATTCTATCAACGCGACATAAATTAAATGCCGACAAGAATATCAGCAATAAGCATTATGTCATATACGGGGTAGATGCGACATAGCGACATTTATTGAAACCACAGCTTCTATACATGGTAAGTATCAATTTCCACCGGATAAAAATTCTCTGGCGAAAAAAAAAAATCACGTTCTCCGAACAATTTGAACATTGCGATCGTGCAATTTGTTCGGAAGACGTGGATTTTTTTTTTCGCCAGAGAATTTTTTATCCGGTGGAAATGCATACTGGCCATGTATAGAAGCTGTGGTTTCAATAAATGTCGCTATGTCGCATCCACCCTGTATATACTTTAAGCGTTTTATCCGGACTGCTCGGCAAACAGCAAGCTTAGTCTAACCGTTATCGCGGTTAATACGGACTTGGCTGAGTTTAGGCAGTCGTCCCTTTGTGGCCGATGTGAGCAAACCAAGCGTATTATAGTTTATTAAAAGATGCAAGGATGCTTCCACGTGAAAAAGGTTTAGCTTTGGGGTTCTGGGCCTTTGTTATGGGATTTGTTTTGAAAAATATAATATCATGGAGAGAGAATATAGGGATTATTATAAGGACAGGAACTGGCATGCGAATGCGAAGAAGAAAACTTAATAATCTTAAAAAAATATCCATTTTAAAAGACTTCCAAAATGGAGGCAGTTCTCAATTCGATTGTATGTTTCTTTATGGTTGTTCGGCGATGACTCAAAGATACCTGGACCAATCTTAGATTTTCTTTTTTTTTGTTTGAAAAACCATACCTCTTCATATAGTCTCATGGTAATCTGATGTTAAGATCTTAGAGAAATCGAGGTGAGAATCAGAGGTGTACGTACACTACGTACATGTACACTTTTCATGCGTAAACTCGGTTTCTAAGCGAAATAATTCTACAAATTCAGTACCTAATGTGTCACCGAATAAAATAAACTGTTAAAGACAAACATGGTGATACTAGGTTAGGATTAATTAATTTTATAAATACCATCGTAATTATACTAAGAAACAGTTGAAAATTTATAGGACCGGTAGGATTTGAAACTGCAACCTTCTTCACACCGGGCAACCGCTTTAACCAACTAGCTACGGTCACCTCTTGCCAGGGCCTTAAATTTCTCAACTGTATGTTAATTTGCTTAGCATAGCTAAATGCTATAAAAATAATAAATTAGAAGAACCATCGTAGTTATCAGCTCTTTGCTTTAGCAATCCGTTTTTAGGTCACTACTACACAATGTCTAAGATTTAAAGAAAATCTGCACGAGTATTTTCACAGCGTCCCCTTATCAAATTACTTAACTGCGCTGGTCAAAGCAAAAACTTAAAGAATAAAAGCTCTTGTGCAATGTAGGAAAGTGTCAACGGATTGAGAAAATAAAGCTGACTGGAAAAAACATGGAGATGGTTAAATTGTTTGCTATAGATTGTTTCTTTTAATTATTCCATTTGCTACTTTTTTGTACGACTTACGGAGCGAACGAATGTATAGCCCACCTGATGATAAGCGGTAACTATAGCCCATAGACAACAACATTCCACAAAAGCAGATTGAAGAAGCGTTCCTTTATCTGAGGACTATGGTGTTATGCCCCAAGTACCAGTAATTTCAGGGCGTGATCTCACTACCAAACCGGAACACAGTAGTGCCAGCACTACTTAGCGGGAGGTTAAAGGTAAGACGGTAGTGGTGCTGCCGCTCTCAAAGTAATTCACTAGATCTCTACCACCATCATCTACTTACCTATTACCCGTTTGCTTTAAGATAGACAATTTTTTTTCTCCAACATGTAAAAAAATAGACGGTCCAAACAATCAAAAGGGGTTTATATTAGGTGAGGTATAAAGAAGTGCGACGGAAAAAATTGGCCAAACCAAAAAAAACACGTTGTCTTTACTAAACCATCGAAAACTACTACAAATCTTAATTAAAATCTGCACTTTCTTTGTGGTCACTGCTACAGCATCGCAGTAAGAAAATCTGCACGAGTATTTTCACAGCGTCTTCTTATCGAATTACTTAACTCGCTGTTCAAAGCAAAAACTTGTAGAATAAAAACTCTTGAAAAATGCAAAAATAAGTCAAGCAATTGAGACAATAAAACTGATTGGAAAAAACATGGCGATGTGTAAATTCTTTGCTACAAAAACATGGCTTCTCTTCTTGTTCAATTACTGGCGTATGACCTTATTAAACTATTTATAGCTACAACAATTTTTAATTTAAAGTCTGCTTTTTTTAAATATCCTACTAATAGTGTTGGTCATTGTTAAAGTGTTTTTCTAACAGAAAGTCTGCACGAGTATTTTCACAACGTCCGCTTATCAAATTACTTAACTGCATAGTCAAAGCAAAACTTTTAGAATAAAACTTGTGCAGTGCTCCATGTGACAACGAATTCAGAAAAGAATGCTTTTTGAGAAAAAAATATTTAAAAAAATAAGTGCTTTTATGCAGTCGTATTCTTATACTCGTATTATTATACAGGGTAGATACATGAAGCGACATTTATAAAGACAGATTCTATATGTGTATTCAGTGTTCATCACCACCAGTAAAAATATCTGATTTTTTTTTCGTTTTTCGAACAAATAGTTCGGTTGAAAAACCTATCCGTTAGAAGTTTGTAGATGTATTTTTACGTAAAAGGACAAATCAAGTCAAGTTTAGCCCATAAAGCCGCCACAAAAATACAAACACATAGACGGAAAATCATTACCAACGTAAAACAAAACTTCAGATGCGATGAATTTCATTCTAAAAGATTCAAGGTATTAACATTGTCATAATCACCTCCTTACCTTCTCAAGCTAGGCTAGCCTCACTAAATAAGAACCAAGTAACCGAACACTTAAGTAGGAGCCCGATTATCTCTCAGCGCGCTAAGTGGCGAGCTAACTTGAGCTCTAAACTTGGATACAACAATTAAGTCCAAACTAAGTTTAACTTGTACACGAAGTGTGTGATCTTGCCTTTATTAAGGTGTATTGTTACAAGTGACGGGGCTAATTTCAAGTTGGAAATTCGAACTTACACGTAACATACTTTCTTAAACATGTAAAGTTGGGTTTAAGTTATTCATTTAGGAGTGTGTGTATAAATCTTGCTAAAGCTATACAGCAGACTACTTTTATGTTGTCTGAAGCTTCTATTGATTTGCTTTTATCGTATACATGCCTCAAAGATCTAGTGGTTAGGGTATTCGGCCTCTCACCGTGTGGTCTTAGGTTAGATTACTGGATCAGCCAAAGTGATATTTATTGAGAATATTTTCGTCAATAGCAGCGTGTGACATGTGTGCAGCAAGCAGGCCTACGTGCCCGACGATCGCGCAAGCCTAATGTGGGGGACGCCTAAGTATAGAAGTGCATTTGTCTATCGATAATAATATTATAAAAATGTATGTCAAATTTGTTTACAAGGTAATCTATGGATCCACAGACCTAAAACGTAATCAATCACTAGCGTAGTCAACTAGCGTTAAATAAAATAATGTGTAGAATGAAATTTCTATGACTTTAACACTTCAGGATCGAAATCGGGTATCTGAGTTCAGGGCATAACGCACAAAACATTTAAAAGCTTACATCTTTTATATGAATAGCAAGGGGAAAACTACCCATTTCCGCATAGACACAGTATTATTCCTACCATAAAACGAAACAGAAGGAGCTACAAAAAATAAAAGGTAGGCGGCTTTTAATAAATGAGGAAGGTAGGCACACAAAAAAGTTAGCCGCGCGATTGCTTCAAAAATAGGCACTTATTATGTTTGCCGTCATACAATATTTACTTAGGCCTTTATGGACTTTGGGACTGCCGAGATGAAGCTTGTCATTATTCTTTACGTAGCCAAGAATTCTATCACAATATAATTTAGTTTTTATGTACCGTAAATGAAGTACACTTTGTTTATAGAAAGTGGGTATTTTTTAGTACGTCGTTACATAACCAGGAACTAAAAACACCTGAAATAGAGGCGGGCGACTCTATGTCAGGTGTTTTTAGTTTCTGGTTTGCCTATACATATGTGTTGCTCAAAAAAGTGGACAGAGGTGTTTTATAACTACAAGCTACCTATTAGTATCGAAACGTTCGAATCATTTTAGAAAAAACCGGCCAAGTGCGAGTCGGACTCGCGCACGTAGGGTTTCGTACCACTATTTTTTTTTAAATTTAATTATATTTTACATCTAAATAAATGTTTTTCTTAATTCTTTATTATATTGGAGTTAATTGATGAAAGGTAAAATGCAGTTTACGATTTATTACGTATTAAACTAACTATTTATTATATCTCGTTGAAACCTATTTTAAGTGGAAGTTTGCATGTTAATGTACATCATTATATAATTTTTTCATTTATCATTCCCTTATTTAAGAAGTTACGGGGAGGGGGGAGGGCAAATTGTTCCACTTTGGAAGCATCCCTTGCGCAAACTATTCAGTTTAGAAAAAATATATTAGAAACTTCAATATCATTTTTGAAGACCTATTCATAGATACCACACGTATGGGTTTGATGAAAAAAATATATTGTCACGGAAAAAAGTGGCTGTGACATACGGACGGATAGACTGACAGACATGACGACTCATTAAGGGTTCCGTTTTTTGCCATTCGGCAACGGAACCATAAAAAGTAACATAAGGAAACAAAAAAAATGTTTGATCAAATTAGTTAAAACTGAATTTTATTTTCGTATGAAAAGTGCAACTTACGCAATATACACATACACAATCTTGGATCTGATTCTTTTTAAAAGTTATCTGTTTATCAAACTCTAAAATAAGTTCATTTCAAAATACTTTTGTATTTGCCCGTTGCATACGTGAAAGTCCAAAACAGTGGAACTTCATACAATAAATAGTAATCCCACTGCGGTGCTCCAGTCTAATTATACGGAACCAACTTTTTTTTTTCCGCCTTTTTATTTATTTACTTTTTCCTTATTCTCCCTTTGTGCAATGCGTGTAATTTGTAATTGGATATACCTAATTGTTTTTGGGATTGAACAGAATTGGACATGGCGAAACTATAAGAGTTCCTTATAGGTAGATAAATAGATAGATATAGAGTAATCTTTATTGTACACCAATATTAACAAAGGTTATTTTGTAAACAAATGCACTTAAAAATTATGTTGCTCAATGGGCGGCCTTTTCGCTATAAGCAATTTCTTACAGGCAACCTTAGGATGAAAAAGTACGTAATGAGCAAAGTTATAGCCAGTTATGGTGCGTTAATAAAAGAAAAATAAATAAGTAAACTCAAACGTCATGATAATGACAGTGGAAATTATAAAATATAATTAATACAGAAATAACCTAACCTAAAAGGTACTGAACCTAAAAAAAGCTTTAATAAAAATCACAAAAGAAGCTCTCATTACTTTTAAAGCTTGTTTTGCATCAAATCTGTGCTCATAAATAAATAAAATAATAAAAAATAAAATAAAAATAAAATATAAATCATATAAATCTCTTCTGGTTTAGTATCGGATCTAGCGCTTAGCAATATGTCTGATTATTATGCTAATCAAACTCATACGTGATATAAATGACATGACATGAACAACGGGATATGTCATGGCATAATGCAGTAAAATAAAGTAATTTAAAAAAAAAGTAATTTGACGACCGGATGGCGGAGTGGGTAGTGTACCTGCCTGCGACGCCGAGGTCGTGGGTTCGATTCCCACTTAAGACAAATCTTTGTGTGCAGGAACATGGGGGTTTGTCTTAGTCTGGGTGTCTCTATCTATAATAAGTATGTATTTACAAAATAAGAGTATATATGTATTATACGTCGCACGCCGAATGATGATCCCTATGACAGTTCGTTAGCGCTTAACATTGTACCGACGTCCTGTCACATCAAATCCTTTAGAGGTCCATTAAAAAGTCGAAAAAATCATAATTGTGTACATTTGTAAATTATAAAAATGAATATTAAGAAATTATTACGTAATGTTCAGAAATAATGGAGAAAAACTCAATGCAAATGTACATGGTACGTGCTGCAAAAGTTACGTCGTCTAGCTGTTATCGACTGAGAAGGGACACATCGATAAACCAAATATCGATAATTTGTTGGAAAAATTAATGCAATGTTGAATGACCTGGCTGAATGACATGACATTTGCCTAAAAAAACAGTATTTTATCGAAATTGTTTCGCATAACTAGTACAACTGTCAATTGAAACGTCATAGGGATCATCATTCGGCGTGCGAACTATAGTATCAGTTATTCTAGTTCCCATAGTACAAGCTCTGCTTAGTTTAGGACTAGATAGCGTTGTATGTGAGTTGTGAGATATTTATTTTATTTAAATTAGTCATGTCAAAGCGAATTTATTGGCTATACTTCTTTCCTAAATTATATTAGGTTCGAGGACCTTCGCCTAGCGGTGACCAAATATCAAGACATCGGTCAAGTTGTTTCGGAGGCGAAACTAGCACCACAGTACAGACTGTGCTAACACTATGAAACGGGTTTTTTATTTATAAGAGATGAAGAAGATATCTACATAGCAGTCATATTTTGACTCACAAAGTAAGTATACTTCTCCAGCTTCCATATAGCATCGAAAAATTTACTCTTTATATATAACATCTACCGAGAATCATAATACGACGATAAAGCACAGTACAGCAATACCTAGAAATCTGTTTATTTTCTATTTATCAAATTCCACGAAAATTCTTGAAAGGCTTTATAAATTCAGCGACAATGCTGAGCTTTTTATTATTTCTCTGAATTTATAAAATATTTCAAATTATTCCTTTTTCTGTCTGCTTTTCACTTTTCTTAGAAATTTACCTTGGTCATTGTTATTGCCTTAAAAAAGTTGTGGAATTTTAAAATTACGTAACAAAGGACGTACTGAGAATAAAAAGCATTCTTCGTGTTATAATGTTTCTTTAAAAATCTTGGAAAGAGAACTTTTTACGTTAAATATTTAAAACTGAAATATATTTTACAATATGAATTGCCGCCATCGATCAAACCTTTTGTTGTATACGTTATGAGAGTCACCTCTATACAACCTGGATAAAATATCATTTTAAGAATATACCTAAGACTTATTTTTACGGCCTAAGTTTAAATATGAGGTAAGGCAAGAAATTTTGAAGCATTGGGACCGTTATTTATACCAATTTAAAACCAGGTGCGATGGAGATATTTTTTATAAATGTATAATATCGCAAATAATTATAAAAACAAAACAAAACAAGTACTTTTTTCACCTTCTTCAAAAGTAAAATAGAATAGACCAGTTCTTAGAAGCTATTTATTGTCTCGCGAAAGTAGCGGGTAGTTTAACATTCCAATTTTAAACCAATCCAAAAGCGCTGACTTATTCATTTTATGTTGCTTTTGTTTCGTTATAGAATAACAGTGGAATCTCTACGGAAGGAATTTCACTAAGCAACGTTGGAATTAAATTATGCGAGAGCAACCGGACTGGTTGTTTCTGCACTTCCGCCGGATATCAGTTTGGTTATAATTTGTGTTCTTTATTTGAATGCAGTTTTTATTGCAGTTTTATATTCTTTCTGGACACAAATTGGTTTATTTTAAAGTGCTATTGTGAATATTTTGCGCATTGTTTGCGGAAATGAATCTGTAAAGTATGAATAGGATCATAACTTTTTTATTGGGAATAAGTATGCTTTGTGGTGAAAAATATACGAGCTGCTATTTGTACAGCTTTGGTGACATCATGCTTTTTAAATTATCCTTTTAGTTCCATGTCTGTTTATATACCTGCTACATAATCTATTGATAATATACAGGGTGGATGCGACTTACATTTATTAAAACCACAGCTTTCATACATGGTCAGTATTCATTTAAAAAAATTGTTTGAACCGGTGGAATCGAATACTAATCAGGTATCAAAGCTGTGGTTTCAATAAATGTCTTCGCATCCACCCTGTACAAAAAATCTGGTGTCACAATGTTAGTTAGCAAAATCCTCCGAAATGTCCTAGCCGATTCTTGGTCTGAGAATAGGTGGTAAGCAATTTTTATATCCTTAGGTACTATGCGGTTGATAGCTAGTATTATAGAGCTTAAACATTATTTTGTGAAACTTTCTACATTTTTGAAACACCTCCCAAAATTCCAAATACGTGGACTTCGCCTATAAATATAACTGGCTCTATTTCGACCCTTTATCGAATAGAGTTTTCGAGTTGGGGAATTCGAAGTGCGCCCGAAGAATGACAATGAGCCCCTCCCCTGCATTCACAACCGCTTCAATGTGCAGGGTCTGGCAGTGATAAATGTTACACATACGCCTTCTTTCGAAGGTATCGCCGTATTGGGATAATAGTACCAATGCATTTTCGTCACTTATATCTTGGTACTATGTAATAAATATAGAGTAAAATAAACTTTGTAAGTGCTTTAAAAACTTCCAATGTTTGTATTATTAACTTGAGCTACTACCACGAAAAATAACCACTATCTTCACTTAATTTCTAAAGAACAAATTTGGTGTCAGTGCCATCTATCGTCGATATACACAAACTCAAACTAAAATCACCTAACCGCCTTCAATTCTACATCTTGTCACTTTAAGTGTTCGCTTTAACCATTAAAATACAAAGTTGGTAACTACTATCATGTTTATAGCTGAATAAATCTCGTAGACTATCTACTACAAGCATTGAGACAATAAAACAGTCTAATTTATTACCATTTTAGGTAAACGAGTGGGAGTGACACGACTGATTTATTTATGTCGACGATAGCAAAGCAGTCATTTATTCAGGAAAACTTAAATAAGAAATAGGAATGGTACAATAAGCAGCTACCATTAACTCTGTGGCTAGGCAGTACAGCACTAGTAACACTAATGTCTTATACCTACTTGTACACAAACAAGTGGGTAGTACTAAAATACAAGATAAAGTTCAATCTGTTAAAACATTTTCCAATTCAGTGTTTATCGGCACTTTTTTAGCTATATTTATATGCATAACAAAAAAAGATATTCTCTTATTATTGAAATAATTAAATTGTTATGTGTTTTTCTAGCGAAAAAACAGTATTGAAAACAAACAAAACTGTCACTAATATCGACGAATTTTTCAGCTATATTTATATGCATAACAAAAAAAGACATTCTCTTAATATCGAAATAATTAAATTGTTATGTGTTTTTCTAGCGAAACAACAGTATTGAAAACAAACAAAACTGTCACTAATATCGACGAATATTTGTAGCAAACATAATTCAAACAGTTTACCCCTTTATGTCGTTTGATTTCAAAGTTAAAACAATAACCTGGGTAATGTATCACCATCAATACACCACTTAACCGCCAAGCGCCCGAATGATTTACATAACCACGGTGCAGAGGGCGCTAATGTGGCTATCGAAGCGTGGACGGTGTGACGTCACAAATCATCAGCAGCCATTTTGTAAGTGCCGCCATTTTGACAAGCGGCGTTTAGATGTTGCTGTTAGAATTATTTATTGTTCTGAATTTGAATTGGAATTATACATGCGTTTTGTTTTACTTTTTGACAATGAGTAGAAAAGCATTACCTACGCAGGTTTTAAAATGCGATTAAATAGGCAATTGGCATTCAGTAAATTCGTTTGGCGTTACAAAAAAGAAAATAGATAACGAGGTGAGTAAAGAGGTACGTGATGGTATTACTAAAATAGAGGCGAAGTGGAAGCAATTGCAGATAAAGCGAAAAAGGTAGTAGACTGATAAAGAATTTGAAAGTCTCGCAATGAAAAAAATATCATTAAAATTATTTCGTTGGATTTATATGATATCTAATCAAGTCATAAAATATTATGACTTGATTTCAAACAAAAATAACTGTGCTAACAGATATGAACGCAACATTTTGTAATAGCATCCATCGTTTCCGTGGTGTAGCGGTTATCACATCTGCCTAACACGCAGAAGGCCCCCGGTTCGATCCCGGACGGAAACATTACTTTTTGTATCCAATAAAAAGATATTTACTGCGTAACATTTGAAAAAAACACGGAACAATCACAAAAAAGAAACTGCCATTGCATAGGTCTATTGTCAATAAGCTTCAAAAATAAAAACCTAGATGTTTATCAAAAAACCACGTCTGACTTATGTTAAGACAATGTTGTTGTAATTAGACTGGCATTGACAGCTTAATTACTAAAATGGAAAGTGGTATGACGATAGTTCAAGGTCTGGTGAAGTTCATAGCTAGTGTAACTAATTTTAATCGTCATAACACGCGGGAATTTCTGCATATTAAAGTGATTAAACAATTTGCGGTTCGGGAAGCAAACCACACATTTTCCAAACGTCGACAAACTATTTTGCGGTTTCCTAAACATCCCACTGCTTTCATCATTTGGATCGCCATTTTGTGAGCATTAACAATTCATTATTCATCGGCACGCATAGCTTCTCGTGCCCTAAATCCTATGGTACCTTTGAAGCCTTATTGATATTCACTACAGCCCGCACACTTATCCCGAGGGAAAGTAAATTCAAACATGTAAGGACGATACTAACAAAATGCAACTGAAAAGCTTTGAATAAATATTTCTGAACAAAATTTGATGTTATCAGGCTTTGGACGTAAAAAAGGGCAATAGTTAACCTAAAGATATGGTGTATTAACACCAGCGCGGCAGCGTTTGCAGTTTTTTTGAAACTTTTTAAAAAAGCGGGCTTCTTACGTCAAAAGCGGGACATAGTGCAAAAACGTATCATAAAATTTTAGTGGTTTTGGGAACTTTAGCAGTTTGTTAAAAATCGGTAGCAAAGTCCATTCAACTCGTTTTGACGAAAAATTACTTTTAAAATATTTTTATTTCAACGTGGAACCTGAGCGCCGTTGTTGTCAAGATCCAGCGAGCGCAGCAGGTGCCAACTTTTAAACATATTTTCTATAAACAATAAGAAGTGGCAGAAAGCACAGCATGTGACTAGTTCTAAAAATATATATTTAAACACTAAGAAGTAGCATTTCAGAGCCTTTATTGTCAAAAGCTAGCGATGAGTTTTAAAATGATTTCTGTAAACACTAAGAAGTGGCTTTAGAGCGCCTTTGCTGTCAAGAGCCAGAGAGCGCCACAGGCGACGACTTCTTAGAACACCAAGCAGTGTCACCTGAACGCCTTTGCTATTAAGAGCCAGAGAAGAGAATTTATAATAATGGCCACTGCACATCTTTGCCCTCACATCTTTCTCCTCTCCATCCTCTGTATTTATGATATTGTGTTCAATTACCTGAATAAATGTACAATACTGCACAATAAAGTACGAGCAACCCCTAGGTTATATACATACTTAGTTGAGTCTTTCCCTTTTCCACGAAAAGCAGGACTAAGACTGTCCCGCGTTTGTGCTGTTTCAGTTTGTCTTAAAAAGCGGAAACGTCCCTCCAAAATCGGGACTGGCTACGCTTATTAACACCCAAATTTCACCTGTTATGTCCACATCTCTTATATCTGTTAGAGTCTATTCGTTAAACCATCTATATCGGGAGCTTGGTCGCTTTGCAGTGAAAGTATCAGGGATTCCACACATCGCAATTAGTGGGTTCTAAAAAGCAATTGCGGCAATAACTTAATTCAAACCATGATGAACACAATATATTAAATACATGTTAAGCTATTTGTTAGTAATTATATCGAATTGTTAAACCCGTCACTCTATTGTAAATAAATTCGTGAGCGTTGGATCTAAATCCATATAGCGATTTATACAATTTGTTCATCATGATTATCCAACTGTAAAAGAAAACCGCCAAGTATGTATTGCTTTGCTTTCTTTAAAACACGACGCCCGCACTAGGTATAACTCCAGTGTCGCGGGGGTGTTCACAAACATACATTTCACCCACACAAAGCACACCCAGTGTCAGAACAAATCTTTGCGAATCACACAAAGATTTGTCCCGTGTGGGGATCGAACCCACAACACCAGCGCAGTTGAAAGCGGCGAGGCGAACGCTTTAACCACTACGCCAACCGTGTACTCCTTATGTATGCCTGTAAGACATTGTTTTTTAACGATAAGTCTGCCCATTGTACATGTCTTTAAGCGTTGTATTATTCTTTTTGTATTTATTTTGGCGTGCAATAAAGATTATTCTATATATCTATCTACTTATATATATCTAAAAACTTACCATTAAACCATATACTTAATGGCAGCCCTGTATCTAATACATGTCCCACTGCTGTGACTAGGGTTAGGCCTTAGTCTACCACGCTGGCCAAGTGCGGATTGGTAGACTTCACACACCCTCGAGTACTTTTTTGGCACTCTCAGGCATGCAGGTTTCCTCACGATGTTTTCCTTCACCGTTAGCAAGCGTTAATTTATATGATAAATATACACATATCTTCGAAAAGACGAATCTTAACGATTTATTGACAGAGGTGTGTGCCGTGGGTTCAAACTCGAGACCTTTGACTTCGCAGTCCTGCGGTCTCCCACTCGGCTATCGCTGAACCATAACCATATATACCATATTTTATACTAACAATACGTTAATTTATTCCAATCATGATCGACACATATAGTGGTCGCCTAATCCGATCATGATCAACACAATATGTTCTATCTAGTAATTATCGAGGAGATAATCTCATTACTATATTAAACGCTAATACATGGGCATTAGTTCTCAATTACATTAATATTATTAATTACATCAACACGTACAAATTTAACGCTAATGCTGGATACGATCGGTGAATAAATTATTATGATTAGTCGCGTATAGATTTGGATACGTAAACTGCATTGAACAAAAACACAAAAATTGGATGCTTAATTGTATATTTGAGGTAGGTAGATAGAAGTAGACCTTGTGGTTATATTATAGATTATTTGTGGCCGAATCTGTGGTTTCGAGGTTTCGGGATCGATCCCCTGATCGGGCAAAACTGTGGCAAAAGTGTTATTTGGAGTTCTCCGTAAGAAAATTCTCAGCAGCAGCACGGAGTCTGGAAATGTGCCCGGAGGATGGCGATAGGCTCACTCCCTATCCCATGGGACCTTAACATAACTGGTGAAGTGTGGGTGTTTTACACCTCTGCCACACCCTTCTGGGTAATATAGGCGTGATGTTATGCTATGTTTAATTTTGTAACGTGTATACTTTTTTATGTGGAGTTCGATTACTCATTTGTACAGAAGTAACTACACAAACACTTTCAATGATTGAATTAGTTAAAACTAACAGTAAAAGATAATATGTGCATTATTTTATAAAAGGGATATTTTTAATGCAAAAAATGTGTACATAGAAGTTTGAAAATTTCAGTGTTCAGCTACTTTTATTGCAGACTGTACATAAAATATTTCTAGCTTCTGTTTGTCTGTAAGTCCTGCTCTGATGTTTCCTCTACCTCCATACAATATTTCATTAAAATCGCTCCAGACGTTTAGGCGTGAAAGCGTAACAGACAGACATACAGAATTGATTAGAATTATAGTTATTTCGAACACCCCCTTCGTCTGAAACTATACTTACCTATTATACGACAAGATAGCGGAGTGGGTAGTGCACCTGCCTGCGACGCCGAGGTTACGGGTTCGATTATCGCTTAAGACAAATCTTTGTGTGCATGAACATAGGGGTTAATCTGGGTATTTCTATGTATAATATAATAAGTATTTACAAAAGAAAAGTATATATGTACAAGAATCAGTTGTTCTAGTACCCATAGTACAAGCTCTGCTTAGTTTGGGACTAGATGGCGTTGTGTGTAAGTTGTGAGATATTTAGTTATATTCGTTTATTTATTTCGAAAGTGATCATTGGTCATCCGTTGGTACTTGAAGTTGTCTTTATAATCATTCGTACACCACAACGTATCAATTCAGATAAAAGGAACACTCTCTAAACAATATAACGATACCTTACAACGAGTTGATTTAGACACTCGGACAGACCGCGGGCAGTCGACAGCTCGCCGCTTTTCCAAGCTTTCCAAGAAAAATCAACACAAGAGGCGGCCGATTTCAAAATACAGCGGACGAGTCACGTTTGATAAAAAAGCGAAGCAAACCGAAGCGCAGCGAAGCACGTGTCAGCTGCACTGTGTGACCCAAGCCTTTTACTTGCTTCTCTAATGATACAAATGTATAGAATCTCGGCTTGTGGGAATTTAGGTCTTATTTCGCATCTCTTAGAGTTCAGAACCGTATGTAAAGTAGCAATTTAAAAATAAATCTCATGTCTAAACTAATATTGAAAAGAGGAATTCATTGATAATTTGTTTTTTTTTTTGTCACGACTTAAATAAATGGACCATTTAAAAAAGAATGCTAGATTATTCCTAACTTACATAACGTCCCGTCTATTGGATAGAGCTGCTCATGCCGCGTGTCACTATTAATCGTCAAAATATAATTATTTCTTATCCACTAACTAGGGTGTTTATTAAATAACAACAGAAAAAATCCACCGATTTTTTAAATAGACAGTTTTTTTCGTCTCCAGTAAAGTTGTTAAAAATGACTTATGCGGTGTTGTTAGCTAAGGGACGATGAGCTATAATATATTTTATAGAGGTACCACGCGGGCGAATCTATAAAGCTACATCTACACTATGGCAATTAACTAAACTGATTCCGATAAATGACAGGTTGCCTGGAAATACAATATTCTATCTGTCAACATCAGCTGAGCCGTCTAGCCTCTGGGCTCTTCAATAAAATAGACATAATTACACTACCTGAACACAATCCCCGTTGGCAGTCGGCTAAAAAGATGAGAAATAATAAGATCAAAGAACTTCCTTCCCTTTCTTTGGATTCATACATAAAATGTATTTGTTACTCAAGTAGGTTGTTAGGCAAATAATTTAAATAAAAACGTAGAAGCAAGTCAAGAGTCTAGACTGCAGTCTTTGACCTTTGACGTCAGACTAATAGAATTGTTATTTTTCTTCAATTAAAACTTATATATAATTCCACTGCATTTTTTTGTCAGACACGCTTTCGGATGGATCAAACGTAGCTATTTTATATAAACAATTTAAGAAACTTATTTCCAGAACTGATATCGTTATTGTACTATCAACAAAGCAGATTCAAATCACTTAAGTCTAAATTCGCTTTTTCTATTAACAAATTTGAACCCTATCAACTTTGACAATTTCAAACAAAATTATTGCAAATGAGTCGTGAATCTGATAGTACTACTTTTCCACTTAATAAGAAAAAATATTGTGTTAGGTGATGAAAATAAAAAAAATAAAGTTTTCATTTATTCACAATTGTAGACGAAAATATTCACTCAGTATCTCTTTATGTTTTATAATAATTTTAGCTTGATAGTATAAGTTGTAATGACACAAACATAAATTCATTACAAAGTTGAAATTACTATACAAAAGCTCATATGAGGGCGTCTTTACTTAGAATTTCGCTGCAAATGTTGCCAGACTTGAATCCTTTCTCACAGGACTTAACCAGATTTAATTAAAGTCCATTGTCAACTCGCACACAGCTTATATTTTAGTACTAGTATTGTTCTGTTTAATACAGGCCGCTAAGTTTGTAAACGTTTAGAAACGACTTCAAATTGCTAGAACTAACGTTGTTTGAAACTAAGTAATTTAAAAGTATTTGTGAATTGAAACATTAGTTGGTTTTGGATTCTTTTTGCAGACAAAAACTGTTATTAATTTAAATTTTCTTTGTATTTGAACATTTTACTTGACTATGTTTTAATGAATTAAGTTTAAAATATATTGGAGTGGGTTCGATTCCCGAGCTGGTTACAAGTCGTTCCTTAAATCTTAAGTACACAGTTTTTGTTTTTACTGAAATCGTTTCATGGTTAGTTAGAACAGATTTGTGTATATCTTGTAATTACAGACTTCCCCATACTGACCGATATAAACGAGCCACAAACATACACATTTAAAACTATACGTTACCAGATTTAATCCCTGAATAACCCTTTCAGGCAGAACAAAACCAGATATAGTTGAACTCTACTGTTAATTCGCGCATGTTTTTAAAAGACTGATGTATAACCAAACATCAGTACGTATATTTGCCTAACCAGGCAAATATATCTCTTTGATAGATGTTAACTTTATATATTATATTTTTTTAATTTAACTATGCAGGAAATGATGCAAACTTATTTTGTTAAATTGAGTTTCTTGCCAGTTCTCTTAAGTAGACCCGTAGTCTACGAAACTGACATTTAAATTCACATTCACATTCACATTTAAAATATTGTGATGATTGATGAGTTGTATGTATGAGTTTTAGCTCCGCGAATTTAGAGTAGGATTATTTTTGTATGACTATTCTAAAGCTTTGAGAAGTTTAAGGAATAAAGTTATTTTCATTTTGTCTCATTTCATCATTTCATTTCATTTCAGCAATCCCGGCTGCCAACTGGTTGCCCACTGGTGCCAACTAATGCAGAGTTACAATTCAGGCATTAACTATTAGAAAATAACTATTAAACTACACCCATAAAGTAAAAGTACAAAGCGTATTTTATGAAATGTTAAACTTTTTGACCTGAATGACGAAATATTTTGTAACGAAATTCAGAGATTTCAATTTCATATAGGATTTCCATAGCAACGAAAAATTCAGGTTTTCGCGAAAAATACCAAAATCGGTTTTCTAGCTGTGAAAAAAATTGGAAAACTAACAACTGCACTCACACTTCTGAGCAGCAAGTCTGAAAAATAGAGTCGCCGGAGACAAATATAGAGCCAAACAAACTTCCAATGTGCAGCAAAGCCAAAAACACGGATTTTGAGGTGAAATATTGACAGAATCCACCTGTACCTACAGAAGGTATCAACAGGTATATTGCGAACGAAAAGCCATTGACACAATATTCGGCTGTGGCTGCCAAAAAAGCGCTCTCATCAACTCCGACAAACAACTAAAGCGACATCATCAACCGCTGGCTAAAAGATTAAAAAACTTTCGGTTTCGTTCAGTGTACGCCACGAACGGTTTATTACTGGGTACTTTATATTCTGATTTATGAATAGCTAGAGTATTTAAGTATTACGTTATTTTTCTGCATACCTTAACCTTGTTAAAAATCTAGGTATATCCAATATCTATATCATACCATTAGCTTACTAGCCTGATGAAAATTCATATTGCCCAGTGCTGTAAACCGATACTGCTATGAGAATTGCAATGCTGGCCTCTGTTTTACGGTGAACTACAATGTTTACCACCTTGATACCATATTGAATTGAATCTTGGAAGCTGTTATTGGCACTACCGCTGTTACAAAATGTAGCACAACAAAGAACGAAATCGCTCAATACTCTATCAGAGACGTGGTTTAACTAAACCAGACAGTTTAATTAGCTGCCGAAACAATTTGGTTCGAATGTTCGTTAGAGTTGATCGCACTGGTCCCAATTTTAGTATAAAACTTTCCAATACAATTCTAGCACTAATCCGTCCGGTACCGTCCACCCAAACAAACAAAAAAACACGGCTTTGATTGGCTCAGACTGAAATACAGCAGAAATCTCGGCACAGAACAGGCCGGCAGCCAATACAAAGCCTAATTTATCTGCCGCCGATACAAAAGTCCGTTTACAAAGAGTTGGAAGTTGGAACTATCAAGCACCTGAACCTTTATTCCGGTTCAATTAATCGCGGCGGCAAATGAAGTTGGTCGCCACCTCCTTCGTAGGTATTTTTAATTAAAGCAAGCTCCGCCGCCCGCTAAGCGCTTTCGAGGGTGGTTGTATTGCATAAGCGGTAGCGGCTACAAGTAAATTGTATAATTAAGACAATGAGATAGTATTTAATCGATTAATATAAGGAAGGTAACATTAATTTAGACCAATGAATATGCCAGTGAGTTATATATACCAACATTTTGTGGTCATAATAGTACGAGTCTTAACTAGTTTTATAAAGAGGAAAGATTTGATTTCGTGTTTGAATAGTTACGGCTTAACTACTGGAAAAAGCTACTGGAACGATTTAAAACATTATTTCATCATAGGAAAGCTATCTTTACCGATTAATTGGGTATATTATATCGAGGTACTACGTGGGTAAAGCCACGCAAGCAGGCTAGATTTTTTTTTTTTTTTTTGGATTATAAATAGTTTTTGTTATTAGCTTACATATAAAAATTTTCTTTGTCTGTTCTGGAACCCTTATGTATACAGTAGTATACACACATTGCTTTTACTCCTTTATTTTCTGCTTGAAGTGTAAGATATTGCAACCTTATATACTATGGATTTATTTATAAGTATTAATTTAATTCCATTGCCATATTTAAGTTTATTTTCTCTTTATTACCATCTTTAGCCATAATGTTGTTTTGGTTGCTTACATACACATAGAATTATTGTCAAAAAAACAAACAAATATTGTATGAATTATTTGAAAAGATGGTGCACATGAGTTTCTCACCAGCTCTTCTCATGATGCAATACCCATCGGAGCTGGTACTTGGATTGATTTTAATTATCTCTAAGTTGAATTAAAGCCAATCTAAGCTCCGGTGTCAAATCATTTTATTACAATAAGTATTATAAGTAATTTAGTTAGCTTAGTTTTATTTTAATTTTATAATTTTTGTATTTTGATGTTTGTTTTGACGTGTTCAAGCGCCCCTTGGGGCCCATGGAAATAAATGATTTGATCAGATTTGATTTATAAATGCTACACTGGTTGGAAAGAGAGTTGCAACCAGTGTAGAGTAGTCTAACAATCCTATCGTGTTAGCAAAAATTGTGGAAAGAAAGCAAGAAACAACAAATGTATTTGGCATTCATGACATTCATACGCGTACTTGCTACCCAGTTGTCGTTATGCGCTAATAACTTCGTAGTATCACGCACTTCCTCATACGGCAGTATGAACAGCTAATTAGCAGGAAATCACAAGGAAATAAGTTTTTTAGCCATACGTATAATTATAGAATCATATTCGTTTGAATTAGCAGTTATAGAATTTGTGAAAGTTGGAGATCACGTTAAAAGGGGAAACATTAATTCGGTTTCTAACACAATTACATTTTGCTTTGCGCACTGATTTGAGAACCTATTCACTAGTTGCGAATTTAATTTAATTTGTTATACGCATCCCTTTATCGCTCCCGCTTATGAATCGCTACCTCTCTCAGCTTAAGCCATTCTTATACCTGTTCTAATGGGATAAAGTTTTATGGGCGGAAAAATGCTTGCAATGGACCGTTGTAGGTATCATATCATCACGAATGGAGTATTCTTCCGTGCCTTGCCTGAAATGCCTTCAGGCACGCCCGGAAACTTCACAACTATTTGAATTAACATTATTCATTATGAAGGTAGAATCTACTGTAGAAAATAAAACAGGAATGAAATACGTAGTAAATGAATGCAAGAACAATCGCCATTTTAGTCCAAATTCGAGAAAGACGACCAAGAAAAAAATATTATCTATTATAATTCTGATATTCTTTAGAATTTTGGCCAAAAATGTATGAAAGCGTGTCCTTTACATTTGTTTATTTGATAACTAAATTTATTACTTAGTTTAGTTATCAATTTAGTATTGGATTAACTTTTCATGAACATGCGCATTTTATTGCAAATACATAAATCAATAGATAACAAGATCGTCGATGTTTAGAAACTAGTTTAAAGTTTTGCATATAGGAGGCATGAGCAGAGTGGCGCAGTGGAAGCGTGCTGGGCCCATAACCCAGAGGTCCGTGGATCGAAACCACGCTCTGCTAGAAACCTCTTTTTGTTTTTTTTCATCATAATGTTTTTCTTAGAAATATTGTACTATCTTATCAACTAGGTATTCCTTGTTAGGTTGATCAATATTATCATGCGTAGATTTATTTTATCTCCTGGTTTTTGTAGCCAAGCGTATATGTACTGTAGCAATGATTTGTAGTATTGTTCAACTAAGTCCGCAATTATTAGACAAGCTTATAATTGCAAACCTAAAATATGAATAAAATTTTGCAGTTAAATCAATAAAAAAGTACGTTTGTCAGTTTGTTACGCCTTCACAGCTAAACCACTAAATTGACAGATAGAATGGAGATAGGTTAAGACCCTAAGAATGACTTAAACTACTTTTTATCGACATACTATGTGGGCAGAGCCGCGGGTAGAAGCTAGTTGTGAAAGAAATAAATTCTCTCGGTGAAAACAGCACTATGCGAATACATTCGTACATAATTCAAACTGTGCGAATAAAAAGTCGATCGGAAGCACCGCCGCTAACGAACCGACTCCAACGAACTTCATGGACTATTCAATAGTTTCCGTGGACATGAATTGTATGATATTGAATGATTTTTCGTCGTAGTTGTAAAATCCTATCCTACTACAAGTTCTAAAGTTTGTTCAAGAAACACTGAACGAATTTGCATGAAAGAAATACAGAAGAAAATCACAGAGTAGGTATCTAACATAATATTTGGAATCATCATCCGATCCAATAACTTGGGCTCGTCGTCAGCGTTGTATGTATTAATTGTATTAATCTTCCTATTTTTCCAACTCATCAACCTACAATATTTTTTTACACATATTTTTTACTGTACTTATGCTGTATTTTATTAACAGACTACATCATTTTCATGTTATGTGAACCACTAAAATACATTATGCGACAATTCAATGATCTAGTTATTAAATCTCACACTCAATAACCACAATTATCCCCTAATTACTCCCATTTCCTCCTGATGTATAGATTACACAGCTCAGTGGTGGACAATGACTCATTATGCAATTACTATGACAAGCATATAGCTAATTGATATAAGATGTTTTGTATTATCTACCTTGTATCTAGCTTAAGCCCGCGGCTGCCGCATAGAGCTGCTGCAGGTAAAATATCAACCCCCTAAAGTACTTTTACACTACAATTTGACATGAAATTTTATATATTATAATAGCAGCCCTGTATCTAATACATGTGCCACTGCTGGGCTCGGGCCTCTTCTCATGATGAGAAGGGTTAGGCCATAGTCCACCACGCTGGCCAAGTGCGGATTGGTAGACTTCACACACCTTCGAGCATTTTTTAGGCACTCTCAAGTATGCAGGTTTTCTCACGATGTTTCCCTTCAACGTTAGCGAGCGATAATTTATACGACATGATATTTTCCTGTTAGAAAAATCATGTTGAATCTAGCTCGCCTTTGTACATGAACTTTATTCATAATGTTGTAATCTGTAATTCTGTGTGTACAATAAAGAATTTGAATTTGAAGGAAATGCAGAAACAGTACTGCTTGAGTATAATATTGCGCACCTGAAACGCTCACTGGACCCTAGTGGTGCTTAAATAATAATTTTGTCAGAAATGCTAACAACACACAACGGGCTGAGCACATCAATACCAGACAACCAAGCTATCAGATCACTGATACGGCAACAAATCCATTGAGCCGTTCTTTTATTTAGCACAAACAAACTAAACCACTGGTCCAAAACACTGCACTCCCAAACTAACCATTTCAAAAAAGTTAATACTTAATTGAAAGCAGGAGCGGTCATTCGACAAGGTATTAAACTTTCAATCTAATTGTTCCAGCTATCGGTGCGCTAAAAGCCAAAATCTGAATCGTTTTGACCGGTCAAAATATGTATTTATCTGACTGAAGATTTGTGGCTAACATTATATGACAGCTAGAACTAGCGAGGAAGTAATGCGAAGCAGAAAATAGTAGCTATAGAATCATATTGCGCACGCAAATCGCACGCAGAAGTCTACATTTTGTCGACAAGTTCATAAGTTTCTTAGGCCTCCAGATTAAATAATAATTTTGACAAAAATGCCATAAATGCTATAAATATATCAGAACTTAAACCATCAGATCACTCATACCGCAGAAAAATGCGTTATTTTATTCAATACAACCAAACCAAATCACTGGTCCAAAACACTGCACTCCCAAACTAACCATTTCAAAAACGTCAATACGAAATTGAAAGCAGGAACAGTCACTCGACAAGGTATTAAACTTTCAATCAAATTATTCCAGCTCGGTGCGCTATAAACCGGAATCTGGATCGTTTTGCCCGGTGAAAATATTCGGTATCAAATATTTATAAATCTGGCTAATGGTATGTGACTGACTTTATTTCATAGCTAGAACTAACTGCTTATGTCAAAGATAACTAACACTTAATTGGAAGAAACTTCATAGTTATTTGTGTAATAGATTGTTTTATTTAGAGTTATGATTTATGTATTAATTTTTAAAAATCTGCTTTAAACGGCAGTGGCTATGTGCCGATTAAATAGTCGATTTGATACGTGATCATTAAGATTTTTTATTTTTATACGTACGTTGCACGTATGCATCCGGAGAGGTGGGCACGGATTGCCACACAATCGTTCCCCTAAGAAGGACACCGTCGTCGGGGTAGACCTAGGAGGCGCTGGCGGGACGACCTAGATGTCTACAGCCACAACTGGTGGGCAATTGCAGGAGACAGAGAGGACTGGAAACGTTTGGGGGAGGCCTTTGCCCAGCAGTGGGACAGTTCAGGATAACAAAAATACGTACGTGTCAAAACGTATAAGTTTAGTTAGAAAGTCAAAAGAAGCAATGAAAATCATTTTTTATCATGACTGTACAAGTGTTCAATAAAAGTTACATTTTTAGACATCCCCCACATTAGGCGTGCGCAATCGTCGGGCATGTGGGTGTGCGGGCTTCACATACGTCTCTCGGATGACATGAGTGCAGCCAGCGCGCCCACACACCCGACGATCGCGCACGCCTAGTGCGGGGGACGCCTAAATTACTGAAATAGTTAAATAACTCAGCTGCATATTTTTTATCATCAATCGTTTTGCTCAGCAGCCTGCAACGAAAATATTCATTTTAATTAATCCCCCTATAAGCTAGGATGAAACGCTTCGCTACTGGACTTGCGCACGTTTTCAAAAACAAACGATATACAGTTTTGAATGCATAAAGAAACTATATTAAGCCTTTGAGTAAGCTTGTTTGTGTTAGTTCGACTCGTATTTAATGAATACTTATATAATACTTCTTTTCATGAGTTGATTATGAAAAGCAATTTAAAAATATTAACTTTCATTCCCTTGATAGTGTTAAGTATTTTTATAATGTTTTTGACAATAAACTGCTGAGTTGTTTATATATTTAAGACATCTGTACTGCTCATTAAAGCGATTTATTACCTATATTTCAATATTTTAATAATGGGTAGGTAAAAATAGAATGTGAAACAGAGGAAAATAGATAAGTTCAAATTTTAAAAATAAACTTTTTATACCGTAAGAGTTCACTGCGCCGGGATTATATATTATATTTTAAAACACTAAAATGCGTGATTGTCCTTGCCCAGTTTGACAAAATTGTTTAAAAATTAATTGAGATACAGAAAGTGAAAAAAAATTGAAATACATTTTTGGGCGCCAACAAACATGATTTGTCTATAATATAATATTAAAGTTAAACCCATACAACTTAAAATGGAAAACAGCCAATCAATTGTTTCCCCTTCATTTCATATTTATAGAAACATGCTGCTCTTCCCATGGGGATTATACCTAGGTATAAAGAATACATTAATGAATCCCCTTTAATTTAGGAATGATGACACACGAGTATTACAGGTGAACGCTGTCCAAAAACCATTATTTCACCCGAAAATTCGTAATCATGTTGAGCCGAAAGCAGCCTTGTCATAACAAGCGGATTATGAGGATTAACATTTTATTATTTTCCTCATCAACATTTAATCACTGTTTAACTTTGAGAGGAACTCTGTTTGTACCTATTTAACTAAGTGCAAACTAGGTCGGCAATTTCAACGAAAATTGTATGTAAGCACGTTTTAATATCCAGGAATTTTTACCATAATATCACTACAGGTACCTTTGTTACATGAGAAGTAGGCCTCTCTGAATGGAGCGGGCTACGGAGTGAACTAACAAAACTTTTAAATCAACCAAGATCTTTTAATGACACTTTGCCTCAGAAGTTATCATATTAGCTTCGTCTTCTTTAGTATTGAAACACATTCTCAACGCATCGATTGCGATCACTTCCTCCTTTTTTGTTTATTCTGTTTTAAAAAACGTCGCCCGCATTAGAAATAACTCCTGTGTTGCGAGGGTGTTCACAAACACATTTCACCCACACACAGCACTCCCAAAGCCAAAACAAATCTTTGCGGATCACACAAAGACTTGTCCCGTGTGAGGCTCGAACCCACAACACCAGTGCAGTTGAAAGCGGCGAGGCGGCCGCTTTAACCACTACACTAACCGTGCACTCAATTATCACCTTTGTAAAATGTCTGTGATTTCGTCTTAAAAAAAGATCTTGTCGTAATCTCTACCACAATATATCAACACCTATATTTTAGTATTAAAATCCAAGTCTGGGATACCGAGATAAAATGTCTGTGATCTCGTTCTAAAGAAAGATTGTGTCGTAATCTCTACTACAATATTTCAATACCTATATTTTAGTACTTTAATCCAGGCCTGGCTTACTGATATCCTTTGCATAGCAACAAGTTGCAATCACAGGCTTTAAAACCAAATGACTTGATCATGCATGCATGACCGTACACCGACAACTTTAAATAAGGTAATCCCGTGAGTAAAACCCAGTTTTACGGCACTGTTTACCCTTAACCGATTTCAACTTCGTATTTATGTTTTAGTTAAGCAGCGAGTACACATCAAACAAACCGTTGTTTAAATACTGAATGTTGTTAAATTTTGCAATTGAAACGAAATATGATTAAATGGTTTTCTGTTTATTTCGTGTGTATTCAGTAAAATTGGTATTTGAATTTATTTTGATATTATCTGTTAATCGAAGTTATTTTGTACAATTAAGGTACTTTAATTTAATTATTGTTTCAAAATACACTCTATTATTTATTGTTTTTATATTTATAGATATGGTCACTTAATTTTACCGCCAAAGCCGAGAAAGATTTGGTAAATAATTGCATAAAAGAATACATAAATACGACCACATGTAAATCGTATCACACAACACATGCATTTTTTGTACCGAGAGATAAGCTCATGGATCTTTGTGGTTGCATCGTTACATTCATTGCATATTCATGCCACTGTTTTGTGAAACAAAATGGCCGCTGTTATTGTGGCGATTTGCGATTCCCTGACGATAGCGGTTCGCTTTTAGGCCTTTGAAAAATGACAAATTAAAATTGCAGTTTTGGTTTAGAGTAGATTTGTTTTGTGATTGGTTACTTTTTGTATTGCTGAATACCATTAAAATTTCATACGTATCGCACGTATGAAAATCAAATATTTAAATTTTAATCCTCGGCTTAATAGCTCTATTTGGGTAGCATTACGGATTCTGATAATTTAATTTAGCCGACGTTATATTTCATGTGGTTTGGTTCAGAAAAATAATAACTGATAACTCAATAAGATTCATATCAGTAAGCCGAGGTTATTACTGAACCGGCAAAAAGTTCGAAGCCTAAATAAAGAACTGAACTGGTGAAAAGTTCCAACAAAACTATGAGAAGTTATTATCAGGCGTTCATAGAACAAACTGATATAATCTGCCGACGCGGACGTTAAGAAAACTGCGCTTTGTTTGATTTTAATTAAACTTCGACCGGGCGCCATGTTGTTTCCATTGCACGTACCTGAAACAAAAGAGTATTTATTTATTAGACGAGCTGTAACTAAAAGTAGGGGGAAAACAATAAAAATAAATAATAATAATATATTGCAAAGGTATATTGTAAGAGCTCACGTTTAATAACTATATCCTTACTAATATTATAAAGGCGAAAGTTTGTAAGTATGGATGTATGGATGTTTGTTACTCTTTCACGCCAAAACTACCGGGTCGATTTCGATGAAATTTTTCACACATGTAGCTTATAGTCTGGATTAACATATAGGCTACTTTTAATTGACATACCACGCGGGCGGAGCCGCGGGCGGAAGC
This sequence comes from Hypena proboscidalis, assembly GCA_905147285.1. Classification (NCBI taxonomy): domain Eukaryota; kingdom Metazoa; phylum Arthropoda; class Insecta; order Lepidoptera; family Erebidae; genus Hypena; species Hypena proboscidalis. The sequence continues at coordinate 3,656,211 of LR990127.1, forward strand.
TAGTTATATACTACTAATAATTAAATGGTTATAAAATTGGTCCTAGGTACAGATAGTATTTTTTATGTATGCATTATTAAACCATGGTAACTTATTTTTTAGCCTGTAAATTTAAATTTTGTATTATTTCTTTAATACTTTAGGCATAATTATTGAGAATACGGGTTACTCACGTGATTTTAGCCAGAATATGCCGACTAGTTTCAGTTTCTATGCCGGCTTAAATAACGTGAGTAACCCGTATTCTTAATAATAATGTCATCACCACACGTCGGTTTAAATAACTTTAGGCATAGTTAAACATGACATCATTTCAATAGCATTTCAAAAAGTTAAAAGATTTTGTTAGCTGATTTAATATTTTATTCCCGTAAAATTTTATTAAAGACGTATTTACATATCTCTCATTTAAAGTTAGTACGAGACAGAGAGATTGAGAAATGTAGCTAAGATTAAACTCGAGTAGTATTGTTAATTTGTTAATATGAATCAAGCAAAACATAGACTACATTGCATACTTGGTGAGTGGTAGAGTGGCAGTCGCGATTTCATTTGCAGGGTACGAATTGTAAATCTCCTTGCTGTGCCACTGCTGTCGTCGTCACTTACCGCACTCGGGAGAGGCCAGGGAAACAGCGAAATCTGGCAGACCAGGCAATAATCAAAGTGTTGAGAGAGAAAAAAATGTTCCTATGTTTTCTAGAAATGTAGAAAATACGAAATAATTTATCGTTGTCCTTCGATGTTAGAGATTGCACCCTTGTCGCCTTCTCTTTTAAAATATTGTTGAGGTTCGCTTATATGGTCTGATAACAAACGGTAAAGAACATGTATAAAGGCTACCTGCATTTGAACTTGCATATCGAACTTAACCATTCCCTGCTCTATCAAGAATATAGTTACTTCTAAAAATGAAAAATCTCTTGACATTTTAGTTGGCTTTGTCTTAAATAAACTCGCTTACTTAACAGCCGCACCCAAATTGTTTATATCCTTGCCGTGCCGAGTTCTTGCAATCCAAAATTTATGTACGAGACAAGCCTTATTTCAACGCTTTACGGGTTAGAATCGTATGTCACAGAAAGTGCATCTTTGTTTACTAATGTCTGCAGTGAATTAGCGAGCGTTCAGTTGGCGGCCTGAGTGGTTATTCACGAATGTTGCCAGCGAGAAAACGGGGGTAAATCGCGGGGAACGCACCATATAATGAGGAAACTTTCGGCCATTGTTAATGTTTATAAGTGCTCTACAATGCAACGTTCGAGCCCAGTGATTAACGACATTTTGAGTAGGCCTGAGTTTTATGAGTTTTCGGGACTGCTGTAAAGTTACACTTTGGACTTTACGTGAATGAAAATAAGGCCGACCCAAAGCGGTGGCTTGAATTTTGTTTCAATCAGTATTTAATTATAACAACTCAATTTTAAGTAGGAAATTAGGTAAGGCAAACAAAGATTCATCAAATTTGAAGCTCTTTTTATTTTAACAAAAATTCCTGCAGCCATGCAAAAAACATAGGGTTTTCTATACAAATTTAAATTGACTGCATAAAACGACTACTCAGCATAAGACACATAAATACAAAATAAAAAATGTAGCTTCTATTTCTCTTTAAGCTGAACGTTCCCCTAAGACCTGAGGCAATATTTCAAGAAAAACACGACTTCCTAGTGTTTAGCGGAGATTTTATTAAATAAGTTTCAATTAGCTGAGCCGTGATTAGATAAGGACGTGCTTAAACTTGTAATTAGTGGCCAAGGACTCAACTTTGTTACTTAGTGTTATGACTGTTGTTTCTACCACTTTGATGTTGATAACAATTATTTAATGTTGTAATTTTTGGCAAGACCCTTAAGGCTGTGTTTCCACTAAAACCGCCCAAACAACTTTGTGCAAGCATAACTAAGTTTTTGACAAAGAAATACATAGCATAGCAACTCTGTTGGATACGCAGACTAATGACCTTTATGTCAAAAAGTGTTTGTGATTTAATAAATGTAATAAAAATATTCTTTAGTAATTTTGTAATAAACGTTCTGAATTGACTTGTCTGGAAAATAATTATGTTCTTAACTAGTATAAAAATGTTTGCTCTTTTTCATAAAAAAGTAATTATTTTTTAATCTACTCGCGTATCGAAACTCCATCTGCCTCCAAATTTTCACTAACATATTTTTGCGCCTTGGATTAATATGATGCTCAATGGACAATTATTCAAAATAAACATGAAATACATACCTGTTTTATATTAAAATACAGAAAAGATAACATTAAAGTTAAAATATTTCTGGATGAGCATCTAAAATTATGTCAAATAAAACGAGCCTATTTTCGAACAACATTTTCAAACAGCCTTCTCTTAGAAAAATGTGCCTTTTTGTTAGCATACATTTTTCTAAACGCGAAAAACGTAAATTGGTGTCTGAAAAGTTGACACCTGTCACTTGGAGTGTCGGATAGGAAATAAGAATTGCGAGGGAGGGGGAAGGTGTCAGTTTCATTTCGAGTTTCATTATTACGCGTCCCCGATCAGGCAAGTTGTGGGGGGTTGAAAGAGCAACTTTTGTCACACAACGACCGGACACCAATGTTTTATAGCAACACTCGCAATATGAGAAGTTTTGTGAGTGATTGCGCATTAATTGGACAGGAGATATGGGTGGTGAGATTTCACTATTGTATTTAGAAAGATTTGTGGGTTTATGTTTTGGTTGAAAATAAAATTGCATTGTGCTAGCTCGAAAATATTTTTCTCGTTTGTCGAGGTTTTGACTAATGGGTACAAATTTAATGTAGAAAATGATTTACTCTTACCTACTTAATACTAAAATACATGATTCAGCCGATACGCAAAATTTGTTTGAAGGTAAATAGAAAATAATAATATTTATACTTAAACAAATCGAATTAAGGCCACCTTTATTATTTTTTTTTAAAGGACCAGTCTTGATTAATACAAAATAGTTAATTACTCCGCCGAAGGCTGTTTGTTTTCATTAAGGGACTTTTCTTTGAAATTACCTTTCCGAGAACTAAAAAACAGTACCTACTCAGGTTGTTATTCCAGTAGGTATAATTGTAAATGCTTCCTAAATAAACTACACAGTTGGCGTAGTGGTTAAACCAGCCGCCTCGCCGCTTTCAACTGCGGTGGTGTTGTTGGTTTGATCCCCACAAGACACAAATCTTTGTGTGATCCGCGAAGATTTGTTCCGACTCTGGGTGTGCTCTGTTTGTGTGAAATGTATGTTTGTGAACACCTCCACGAGTAGCGACACAGGAGTTATTCCTAGTGAAGGAGTTTTTTTTTAAACCCTATTGTTTAAACTATTTGATTTTGTTGCAGAAAACTACCTATTAAAAATATTTGTTTTGTAAAAAGGATTGTATTTATTAAAAAATTGTTTCAATATATTTCATACCTACATTATGAAAGTAAAATACGCAGTTTATTTTGGAGGAATATAAAAATAATAAAATTAGATAAACGAATTCAATATTTTAACAACAACATATCTGATTCCAGTGACAAATGCCCATTATCTAAAGTGCGCCATCGTAACAGTAACAACTCGTAAAACGCAGTGCAGCGGTGTCCGGCGCAACGTCCAACTTGCTGGCTGTACAATGGTCCGTTTAGAAGCCTTGTTACTATTGTACGATGCGTGCCCGGCTGAAGCCACTTATTCCTGTTCTGAAGACCATTGGAATTTGAATAGTGAAGATCATGGACTGTGGTGGAATATAGCAGTCTGCAGTAGATAGATATACTCGAAGAACTGATAATTTAAGCACCTTTTTGGTTATTAATGATGTTTCTAAATAATTGATAAGAAGAGAGCCTATAACAGGGCAACCAAGTCCAGCAAAAAAGCTCTACGGAAGGCTCGATTTGACCATATTCGCCGCATTGGGAACAAACTAGCTACACACCCAACAGGGAGTAAAGCGTTTTGGTCCCTAGCGAAATCAGTCGAATCGAACTTCTGCCGCCCCTCACTACCTCCACTGCTGAAACCTGATGGGACACTTGCTCACACTGCTGAGGAGAAGGCGAATTTATTCGCTTCCATCTTCGCAGAATCTTCGCGTCTAGATGCAACTGGTGCTATACCCCCTCGTCCACTAGTTTGCGAGACATCTATGTCGGACATACGCATTCGTCAGACAGAGGTTCGTAGGGTTTTGCGGAGTCTAGACGTGAACAAAGCAAGCGGTCCTGACGGTATTCCAGCCATAGTTCTGCAAACCTGTGCACCTGAATTGTCTCCCATATTGACACGCCTCTTTCGCCTCTCCATGGCTGCTGGACAAGTCCCGAAATCTTGGAAGCTTGCTAATGTGCAACCAGTGCCGAAAAAGGGTAGCCGTGCCGACCCTGCCAACTATAGACCGATTTCGGTCACTTCCATACTCTGTAAGAGTATGGAACGTGTACTTAATAACAGACTCCTGGCATACCTGGAAGCGAACGACCTCCTCAGTGACCGGCAGTACGGGTTTCGCCGAGGCCGTTCTACTGGAGACCTTCTAGCGTATGCCACGCACATCTGGAGCGAAGCCGTAGAGAAGAATGGAGAGGCTTTAGCAGTCTCTCTCGATATCTCGAAGGCTTTTGACAGGGTTTGGCACGAGGCCCTTATTAGCAAGCTACCGTCCTTCGGTCTACCCACTAGTCTCTGTGATTGGGTATCAGACTTCCTGAGGGACCGATCGATTCGGGTTGTCATTAATGGCAGCTCGTCCGATCAAATGGCAATTAATGCCGGAGTCCCTCAGGGGTCCGTGCTCTCAGCAACGCTTTTCCTGCTACACATCAACGACCTACTGATACCAGGTACGTTTGGATACGCAGATGACACAACGGTTGTTGAGAGCTATATACCCAACGCACGAGCTAGTGGTGTCCAAATACAGTCGCTCAGGGAGGCAATGGTCGAACGCATGAACGTGTCTCTGAAGGCAGTCTCCGATTGGGGCGAAGCCAACTTAGTCACGTTCAATGCTAGTAAGACTCAGGCGTGTCTTATCTCCGCCAAACGGAGTCCATTCACTCTGACTCCTACCTTCCGAAATGTATCCCTTCCAATTACCGATCGTCTTGAGCTCCTCGGTATCTCGCTGACTTCGAAACTCAACTTCGGCTCACACATCGAGTCGAAAGCTCAACTAGCCGCCAAAAAGCTGGGCATCCTGAACAAGGTGAGACAGTACTTTACACCGAGGCAGTTGCTCGACCTCTATCAAGCACAAGTCCGGTCGTGTGTGGAGTACTGTTCTCATCTGTGGGATGGTTCAGCAAAATACCAACTTGAGGCACTCGAGTCAGTCGAGAGGAGGGCCAAGAGAATTATCTGCGATAACGATCTGACGGAAGCTCGACTACAAAGTCTGGAGCACCGTCGCAAGGTTGCCAGCCTATCGGTCTTTTATAGGATACATTTCGGAGAGTGTGCCGAGGAACTACACGAACTTATCCCTCCGTCCCCGTTTCACCATCGGACTACCAGACAAACGGCACTCAGGCATCGCTTCACGGTAGATATTCCACCATTACGCACTAAGCGTTTTGCTTCTACATTTCTTATGCGAACTGCCAAAGAGTGGAACGCCTTGCCCGAGTCTGTGTTTCCGCATGAGTACAACTTGGATCTCTTCAAAGCAAGAGTCAATAGGTATCTCATAGGTAAGCGTGCTCCACCGTAGACCGCATCATCACTTACCATCAGGTGAGATCGTGGTCAAACGCGAGCCTATCCACCATAAAAAAAAAAAAAAATAATAATTAGATACATCATAAAGATTACAATCTAGTCTAGATATAACATTAGAGACTAATGAGTAATTTAATTTTGACCTAACCTTAAATTAATTTATGCTAAGAATATGTTTGTTCTTGTGTTCTTTTAAAGTAGCACTAAACCACTTGAAGCACGAAGCACTCATTTCACTGAACTGGCTCTAAAGGTTTCGTCCTTTTAAGTCTTCTAACTATGTCTGTGGTGTACCTACACAAATAAATGTTTCAGAACTAAAAAAATTAGCAAACATTTTAAACTGAGGCAGCATCATCATGTTGAAATCTAGCCCCAAATACTAGTATTTTTGCTGTGTACCAGCTGGATGGTAAACCAGATCCTGAAATATCTGAGATACTGGTCTTCAAAGAGTGTTTTAAGTATTTTACTGGTGCCTTTTTGCTATCTAATCCCTAACTTAGTAGAGCTTGTAATATGGTTACTAGAATAACTGATACTAAACATAATTATAATACCAAGACAAACCTCCATGTTAATTCACACTAATATTTGTCTTGAGAGGCAATCGAACCCGCGGCCTATGCGTAGTAGGCACTTGCACTACCGACTCCGCCATCCGATCCTCAATCATTACTATTTATTACAAACTTTAGATAAATGAAGCCTGAATTCAAACAAAGCTTTTTATTAAATAACAAAAATAAATCCACTGTATATCCAGTTGCGGTCACTAGTTAAATAAAATTGACTTCACACACCATCAAGTACAATAATCACTAAAATTAATAATGCAATACAAATAAAATTAGCAAGTCAACACGGTACATGGCAAACAAAACCCAATTCCAAACTGCGACGGCTAGTTGATAATAATTTTTAATTTATAGCAAAGTGGTCTCGCAACCAATTAGCGTTGTGCCACAGTTGGAGGTCCAAGTTTTAATGGCCTTTGGAGCAGCACGAGATAAGAGCCTCTAGCGAACTCAAGGAGCACTGCGAATTAATAACTTCTGTATTAAGGACACAAAGTTACTGTATGTTGGGGAATTTACGCTTTGTTTACATAACCCGCCCAAAAGTGTCAAGAGTAACAATTGATGGAAGCTGGCGGCAGAAAGGTGTGGCAATGAGTCTATAAACGAAAAAAATGGCCTGACCAGGAATCCAAGACGGAGCAGTTTCATACATACACTACCGCTAGATCAAATGGGTCGTTTCAGAGAGGTTGAATTGAATATAAATGAAATAGAATTAGCTATACTCTGTACCAAGTATCGCACTCTCTTGAAAATGCTTAAAAGTATAGGTGAAACCGCGGTCGACTAAATAGACCAATATTACGTGAGTAACACCCGTATTTCATAATTTGAATAAAATTGGAAAGATATAAATCGAGGTCCAAAATGTTATTAACAAATAATTTAAAATTTTGGAGCTCATATTTTGTCTCTTTGATTTTGGTACAGAGTATAAGTTATTTGTTTACGATTAATAAGGTAAATCCTTTGACGGTGATATGTGAAAACTATTGAAATATAGCTAGATTATAAAAGTTTTTGCTTTGTCATTGTCATATACATACTATCCTTCACAGGGTTACAAGCTTATATTTGAAAAGTTTATGTAATTGACAATTCAGTTAGTAGTATTTCGAGAAATAATTAAAATCTGCTCTTAATATTTAGCAACGACTAAATTAGCTAAAGATCTTATTCGCTTCTTTACGAGTCCCTTTCAAAACAAATAACAAATTAAAATCATGATGTGCTTCGCTTATTTCAATCATAACACAGCTTGATTACGATCACAAAATGAAAGTAAATAACAAAAACACACAGCATAATCAACACTCGCGTTGAAAACAAATTACAAATACCTCAAAAATGTAAATTAAACGTCAAAGTTTTGATGAAAATCAAAGAGAGGCCGCCTCCAAGATAAGCGTGCAACTCAAATTAAACTAATTTAGAGAACCTTGCAGACTAGCCGAATTCGTTATAATATCGAATCGTCGAATAAATCTAAAATAAATCACTCGATTACTAACTAAGTGTGGAAATAAATATTAGAGGTAGATATTTACAACTATAATGTTTTGACAGCAAAAATAAATGAAAATAGTTAATATTTGATGACCTTTTTATTCTTGGATGAATTAAACGTAGACTACTTGTATGTAGGTAGGTACTTTGGATAGGCGAAGTGAAAGGATTTTAACACATACACATAATGATACAATCAGTATGTATATATTATATATATATTATAGCAAGTGCGCCGTATCTATTACAATTTCTACCTCAGAACCGCAAACGCATTTTAGTTGGCGACACCCTTTGCTTGTGTAATTGGCCTTGTCAGTTGCATCTTAGCTGTTTTCTTGTCGACTTTGTTGAGATTTTAACAGATTAGGGATACAAATAAAAATAAACTTTTTAATTAAACTTTTGAGTGGAATTATGAGGTACGTGAAAATGTTGGACTAAAAGGTATGTTATTTTCTCTCGCGGGTGTCGTTCAAGGCTATTAAAAGATTAGGGCTCTCTGAAGGGATATCTAGGGCTTTGAGGTGTGTTACAGCTGTTTGAGGTTGTTTATGACTCTGATCACGACACACTTAGCGTTGAAATGGAAGCTGTTAACTTGGTTCATCACTCTTTAATAAAATGTGTGAAGTAAATACTACTGACTAACATTATGTGGCTATATACTCTAATAAAATGAGCTTTACCTCGTAAAAATTACATTATTAGTAATATTTAGTTAAAAAAGATGGAATATTAGATTTCAAATTAACTATTATAATGAGCATCATGTGTGAGTTGTAAACTTCAACTATTTTATTGACTAACTTGAAAATAATTTTAAAATATCATTAAAAGAACAGTCACTTTAAAATAAGAGTCAAGGTATATAATTTTAAGCGAAATATTGACTATCTATTGACTCTATTGTCGTATTTCATAAATATGTAATTAAGTATATAAAAATGTAATGCTCTTTAAGTAACTACTGCATCATCAAGCGTGATGAATCTACGTAGTAGATTCGAAACGTAAGTAACCCGTATTCTCAATAATAATATCTTTTCTAAGTTCTTCATTAAAAAAAGTCAGCAATTCACGATGTAAAGAAAGCTAAAAAAGAAGTTCAGTGCCTAAAATACAGAAAATGTTTTAAAATGTGGTTACCCAACGGCTGAACATTAAAGCCTGCCCAAACTTTAAAATGTACTTCTTTTCCAATTAAAAATATTTCCCAACCACTGTGCCATGTGTGGAACACTTGATAAGTAGCCAACAACCTTTATTCATATCCAAACCACTTAAACATTTACTGCAAAAATTAAACTAAAATCCAACAATATGTACCAAGCAATATTGCATTATGTACACAAAAACATGGAATGAAGCCAATTCGAGGTCACTTCGGGTCACTGTAGCCGCCACTGGTTAATCTTGCCAACTTATGTTAAATAAGTTTCGTATTCGTAACCAATTGTTGTGCAGACCTGCTTATAATGCGAGCCAAATGTGTGGCCAATGCTACATACGTTGGTGAAAATTTTCAGAGATATTGGCGAAAAGTTACATATTAAACGCGTCGGAGGACCAATTTTGCATACGTGCCGCCAATAATTTACCAATTTATTTGTGTAGGTACTGCCCAACTCCAGAGGAGTTTTTTACGATCAAAACTTTAAATGACTTTATAATAAATACAAAAGCAGGCACCAATTTGAGTTTTATATTGTACACTGTATCTACATGGATGGCTGCCTTTAGGCCCTTTCCTGATTTATCTCTGTGGGATCGGCGCGGTAAATTATTATCTTAAAAAAAAGGCACTTCGTTTTTCTTTTGCTACCGAGCGCCTGATATTTCTATGAGAATTTTTTAACGTGCCAATCTTACACCGATATATCAATGACCTAACAATTAAATACCTACTACGTCCGGCAAGCCGTGCATCATACAGTTAAAAGATTCGTGGATTTGGAGTGTGGCTTAGATAGCTCAGATGAGAGAGCGATAGGACGGAATCCTAAAGTCGGAGGTTCAAGATCCGCTTCAAACCAAAAAATATTTCGACTGTTGCTTAGTATTAAATACAATATAACCGCAAATTTCACAACGAGGGTATGTATCTCTATGGAGGTCGATATCAAAAGCTCTACCATTTCAAACACGGAATATTTCCACTGTAGCTATTACAAAAGTGTGACGTGAAATGCGACGGCACGCAATGATGACAGAAGCGGCTTTGTCACGCGTTTGTTGATTTATACACTACTGCCTTTTTGTGTGTTTACGTAATATATAACTTTTACAATATATTTCATGCATATTTTGCAGTCAGATTGGGTACATACATAATTTCAAGGGAATGTTCCAGGGTTTGAGCACAGAGTTTATTTAAATGATTTTCCACACAGTTTTGCACGTGTCTACAAGTTACGGTATCTGCTTTCTAACAAGCTGTATGTGGCTTGTTTGTCACCTTGTGTTGTCACCTGAGAGACAGACAGAGAAACACGCGCACGCCACACGGCTTACAACTATAGCAAAAAGTGTCGTTACAACTTTTGGTCTTAATTTTTTCCGTCTAGCCCCCTTTCGCAATGAGCGTTAAGGCACTTCGTTCCAAAAACATACCTGAACAAGTATGTAGGATAGTATATACTGGGTGGCGCAAAAGTACTGACACTAAAGAAAATACTTTTTTTTTTTTTATATGACATTTTCTGTCATTCTGTTGTTGAAAATTGTGTAGTGAACAAATGTAAAATACACTGAAAATAAACATGGACCGTTTTACTCCCCAAGAACGTGGAATAATTGTGTCAATGTTCTTACGGAATAATTCATCAGTGATAAGAACACAACGTGAATTTCGTCGACGATTTCCCCACCGTCCGGCACCGATTGGTCGCACAATTCGACGCTTTGCCACACGCCTTGAAGCAACTGGCTCAACATTGGATAGACCTAAGTCTGGGAGACCAAGAACAGGCCGTTCAGCTGAAAATATCGATGCTGTGCGCGAAGATGTGGAAGAGTGTCCAGAAACATCAACGAGGCGACGTGCCACGCAATTGGGCATTTCCAGACGGACCCTGCAGCGTATTTTGGTGAAAGACTTAAAGATGTTCCCGTATAAAACTCAAATGACTCATCAGCTGCTGCCTGCTGACCACCGAGCTCGTCTAGATTACTGCCAGCGCGTCATAAACCTCAACCTTGAAGAGGATGATTTTCCTTCAAAATTGGTTATGAGTGACGAAGCGCATTTCCATCTCTCAGGGCATGTCAATAAGCAGAATACTCGGTTCTGGGGCACTGATAATCCGCGCATTATTCAAGAAACACCTCTACACCCACTAAAAGTTACTGTATGGTGTGGCATCTGTGTTGACAGAGTGATCGGACCCTATTTTTTCGAAGACGCTGGAGGCAATGCGATAACTGTCACTGGAGAACGCTACAAAACCATGTTACGTGAGTTTTTGATACCCAGTTTGGACGAATTGGGGCTGGAGCACATCTGGTTTCAACAAGACGGCGCTACGGCACACACAGCGCGCGACACTATGGACTTAGTGAGGGACGCTTTTCCAGACCGAGTTATCTCTCGTTTTGGCGATTTGCCTTGGCCTGCAAGATCACCCGATCTGACCAGTCCAGACTTCTTTCTTTGGGGTTTTTTGAAATCTCGGGTGTATGTGAACAAGCCACAGACTCTCGCAGCTCTAAAAGAAAACATTCGTCAAGAAATAACGAACATATCGCAGGAAGTGTTACGGCAAGTTATGCAAAATGTCATAAATAGGGCTCAAATGTGTATCAACTCTGGAGGTCACCATTTAAAAGACATCATCTTTAAATCCTAATGGTACGAAATTTAATGGCACAAATATACATTTAAAAAAATCTAAATCTAGTTTTCTAATTTAGAAAAAATGTTATAGCTGAACCAAATAGGGTCTTTACTTTTGCGCCACCCGTTATATATCTCTCTATCTCCTAGAGTCTATATCCTAGAGTCATAAAAACAGGCTTATGTTAATTACAAACCGTGATAGGACACGAAGCAAGGTTGTTGGTATGTAAGCAACTGTAACATTGATGATTGGCAGAATGAAATCAGACGATCACAAATTCCTGTCGTTATAGAAGACGAACCAGCCCTGCCGGTATGTTAGCAGCGGTTACCCAACGCTTCACCGCGACAATACCTAGCCACGAATTGATGGATCTAAACACAAATTCTGTACGACAAACGCAACATGACGTGTTACGTTACTACACAAAATACAAAATACTGTAAGATTATATTGTTTTTGTCATAATATAACAGCCTATATAGGTCATAAAATAGCACCCATTTTTCAGCAGTTATATGGAGGTCCATTTCATTATCAATCCAATCTCTCTACTAAGCACAGGTTAAGAAATCGTAGTCCAAACATATTTCTACACGAATTGAAAATAAGAAAGGCAAATTTCTTATTTTAATTAAAAATGCAAAAATGGGGCTTTATCCTTATACTTAAAAACTCTTGAAATAATGGGAAATCGGGCGAGACTCGCTACCACTTGCCACCAAGCTCCCTGCCAGACTCGGTCAGATTCTCAACTGGTAAACGTCATTACGGGCGTCTCGTGTCATCTATAGTACGAATCTTACGTAGGTTACCACCAACATGGGTCATGTTACAACCAGCACAGATGTTGTACCGATGAACACGATTGTGGAGCTTTATAATTCAACTCAAACGTTTGTGTTTGACACAGAATCAGGCGCTTGGTCATCGTATATAGCTTTACATATCTGTCTAAAGCTTAAATCATCGTTTGGACAGGCCGATTGAAATTCATGCCATCGGCCATTGGCCGGCGAAGGCTCAATGGTCGACCATTCCGAGGTTAAACTGAAACTATATCTTTCTGACGATGAATTTTGAAGTGGGATAGATTGTTTCAGGCATATATTTTGAATATTGTTTTTGAACAAACATTGGTGAAATTGATAATCCTTACTACCTTACTAATATTATAAATGCGAAAGTTTTTCTGTCTGTCTGTGTGTTACGCTTTCATAGCTAAGTTTAGCTACTAGTTAGTAAGCCAATCTTGACAAAATTGGTAAAGAGATGGTTTAAGACCTGAGAAAGGACATAGGCTATTTTTTGAACACGCGAGCGGAGCCGCAGGCTAAATCTAGTATTATCATTATTAAAAACCTGGAATTGTTAATGTAAATTATTATGGTAGATTAGACACACATGTAAATAGTTCTTATACATTGACGACCGGATGGCGCAGTGGGTAGTGTACCTGCCTGCGACACCGAGGTCGTGGGTTCGATTCCCACTTAAGACAAATCTTTGTGTGCATGTACATGGGGGTTTGTCTTAGTCTGGGTGTTTCTATGTATAATAAGTATGTATTTACAAAAGAAAAGTATATATTATTATGTATTAGTATCAGTTATTCTAGTACCCATAGTACAAGCTCTTCTTAGTTTGGGACTAGATGGCGTTGTGTGTGAGTTGTGAAATATTTATTATTTATTTTCACTATTGACGACGAATTCGACTTATTACTAAAGTTAAATGCTTTTATCCAAAATTAGCTTTCATGGCCTGGCCGTTTTCAAATGATGAGCTTATCAAACATGTTTTTTGGCCAGAATAATATTGCACAGAATCTGATCCTTTTCAAGCAGCACCATTCTTTACATACTTTAGTATGTAAAGAATGTATTCTATAATGTAGTATTCTATAATTTTAACTATTTCGTTAGAAATAGTTAAAATTATATAAGAACCGTGCAAATAAGCCTCTTTTTCTCTCGTTTCTCTTTGAACACAAATGCATACAGCAAAACATTTTCTTTTATAATGATTCGTGCATTCAATGCGTTCGGCTCGGAGTTCAAAAGACAGAAAACTTATTCATAAACAAATTGAATTGGCGCAGCCGCGGGACTTCTCGTATGTTATAAGGAAAGCTACTGATGTAAAGTTAGCCTTATGTTTAGATTGTATTTATAATTTATAGGTATTTATTTATTTAAACTTTTGCACATATATAAGTACAAAGGCGGACTTAATACCTTGTGGCATTCTCTTACAGTCAACCTAGGGTGGTGCAAAGAAAAGCAAGGGTAGGTGCAATATGAGCAAAGGAACTGAAGTATTTACAGTGTTGATGTGAATTTGGGAGAAACGAGTACAAATCAATACATAAAATACATACAAGAGGTACAGACAGAGGTACAGATATACATAATATATTATAAAATATATAATTTAATAATACATATACAAGAAATATACATATTTAGTAGATGATAAAAGCTATATTATGAGGATTCTGCCAATTGGTCGGTTAGTAGTTTGTATAATTGCTCATGTGAACGAGCTAAAGGCCGAAAACACCCTCGTCTCGCCTTTAACGTTTATCCAGATAGAAGTGTTTCGGTTCGATGATGGGATCAGGCCAATTACTGGCACATGAACCATAGCACCGTAGTTCTCAGATAAAGCAACGCAGCTTCAATCTGCTTTTGTGGATTGTAAATGTTTATAGGCTGTAGTACTACTTAACAACTTACAAAGGTTGAGGATTATTGGAAACATGAGAGGGTTAAGATAGAATGCTATGCTCCAGTTATCAGGCTCTAGTCTTACCATCAAACTGGAACAAGCTTAAGCACTATTGTTTGTCAACCATCTTGAAAAATGTAATGTGGCCCTGAGGATTATCGTCTTTTGCTTTACCAGGTGGCAAAACTGTAGAATAAGGTCTTTTAAAGTTTGTTGAAAGACAATGATTAATCACAACCATTGAGTTTATACGTTTTTATAGAGGCACAGTTCTTTAGGGCGTTTTGATGACAAAACATTTTGGAACAAAAATTATCAATAATACGTCCGTCTCTCTTGCTCTCATACGTACCTTGTGCGTTTTTAGTTTTTGGACCTTTTTTTATGAGCGACAGGGATGTCGCTCATAAAAAAATGTCTTCAGAACGCCCTAAAGAGCTGTACTTTTAAAGACAATTATAAACTCAAGGACCGCATACTTAGCCAACCTGAAAATAGTGACATATGACATTTCGGAGACCTCACGCTACGCAAGCATCCCTAAAATTTACACGCGATTGCCTTCATTATTTCAAGTAGGCGTACAGAATGTTTGTATGTGAAGGTTATGCCAGTGTTTTTCCAAGCAATAACGTTGGAATTGAAAATGGAGTTTATTTCTAATAGGCGGTACGGCTTTTTACAGTCCGCTGGTCTATTACTAGTTGGTAGACTTTGCGTATTAGCGAGAATTTAATGGCACGATATTATTATTTTGCAGATCTTTGTTCTCTTATGAAACTTCAAGTTGGTATTTAATAAGATAGGTCTTCGCTTCTCCCACTTTTGAAGAGTAAATTATGAATAGTCCTTCATGGCACGTAGCTAAAGCCTTCGTAGCGTAGACGTAGCAGCGTAGTAACGATGTAGACGGCGTAGCATCCCGCGTATGCAAAGTGCTACGCGCTGTTTTGCATAATAATTTGTTTCAAGAGTATAGTATTAACAAGTCTTCCTATTTATTAAGTTCCAAATACTGTCGCTTATACAACAATACCGAGTAAGTAAATTTTGACGAATTTTCAAGAGAGACATAAATATGTTAAAATTCTGATCAATACTAATTTAATGTCTACAAAACAAAACATAATGTAACCGTTTAATACATTTTATTTAACATAACGAAGTTTTTAATAAAATAAACAGATATTTGTTGGTCAGACAACAGAAAGTGGATATTGCCTACTTGGTCTAGTGCTTAGCATATTCGCCTTTCTGTCAGGAAATTCTCAATGGTCCGCACGGAGTTGGAATTGTGCCCGGTGGATAGCGATAGGCTCACCCTCTGCCCAATGGAACTAAAACATAACAGGCGAAGTGTGGATGTTGTGCACCTCTGCCACACCCTTCTAGGTAACATAGGCATGATGTTATGTTAAATTAGATATTTGTTTCGCCCTAAAATTTGACAAAAATTTCTTGCGTATAAGCGATGATATCCCAAAAATCGTTTCGCGGAACGACAAAACTTATCCGTAGTTCGCTAATAAAATCCAAAATCATTTACTGTTTGTCATATCGAAAGCTTGTTAAAAACATATGGGTCGATAGAGTGGCTCAAAACCGAATAATTTTCACGTTCCGAACTTGTAATGGGAAAACTTTTATGTCAAACGCTGAGTGTTCAATACGTATTGAACTTTTTGTTTACCGCCAAAGTTACAGTGTGTTTTAAACAGAGTGAGTGCTCTTAAGTGAAAAGTGTTTTACTCGTGGCTTTCGCTATTAATTTTGAGAGGTTTATTATGACAGGTTTGAGAATAATTTTGTGAGATAAGAAGATTAGTGAGCATTAATGTCGTCTGCTTTCTGACTTTCGTTGATTAGTATAATATAAAATCATACCTACTACACAGATACTTGTGGGAGAGACATCATTACACCTACTACACTACTACCTAGTATTATAAAACTATATCTATATATATAAAAATGAAACCCGTTTTCCGTTGTCACGACATAGCATGAAAACGACTTGACCGATTTGGCTGATTTTTTTTGTAGTTTTCTAATACTCTGTACAAGGTTCTTACGGAAAAAAATATTAAGAAAATCTCTCAGAAAGATTGAAAAATATACATTTAATTTTGCATATTTTATAAAAAAGCGCGTTACGAATGTCAACGTCATTCAATTTAAAACAAAAGACTGTGTGGTGGTCTATGACACCACAGACATAACCGCGAGCTGTGAAAATATATATTTTGTTTTTTATTTATTAAAAATTTGTGAAGTCCTTCTCAGGTATGACGAGACCAGGTATTCATTTTTATATGGAGGATATTATAGATTCCAGTTCAAATTGAATAGGTACGCATACATAAGATAGGTCAGCTATACAAAATAAAATAGTGCATCAAATTTACGTTAAGGCGGTACGAAGTTCGCCGGGGCAGCTAGTCTATTATAAATGTGAATTCAAAACTGTATTATCACAGGCAGTTTACATTCATGTTCGCCTGGATTGATTCCTTGCTCGTACAAAGAGCGTGTTCATTTTTTAAACATTACTCTTAGTATACTGAAATACACTAATAGATGCCCCGCGCGATTTTACCCGCGTTATTCTGACCGGTGCCCGCAACTTAAAAAATATTTACAACGCCATATATTGAATAATGCGTAAACCCACTTCTAACTTAAATACCCTAAATTCACCCTCTTGGGAATAAAACTTGAAAAATCTCGGTACAGAAATTCATATCTTTCTTTTCAAATTTAACTATACGAAATTTCGTGCTTGTAACTTTTACCCACTGCTAAATGGAATTGTCGAAAATCCATTCTTAGTGCGCCTCTACGCCATGAAGTATATAATTATAAGTTCCTAGCCTTAGCCGTTTAGGTTTTGCCTTGATGTATCAGTCAGTCGGATGAACAATTATATAGTACCTAAATCATCACATACTCATATTAAACAGGTCAAATGAATTATTAATTTATTAAGTCCCTACACAACACCTGCATATTTAATTCGTGCCGTAGCTGTACACTTCTTCCAATACTTCAGGTACTTCGAAAAGTATTTCCGCTGGAGTCACCGTTACTCATCCGTTAATCACCCGGGAACTTTCCCTCGGCGCAACGCAACTTCCCGAGTCCCCGACTCAAGTCTCAGGTATTCGGAGCTTCCGAGCTTTCGACGCTTATTGGAGACGGGAATTCTCGTTTGTAAAACTTATAGCTTTAAGTTTTTGTTTATTTTAGACAATAGGTTTCTCTGGCAAAGAAGGTAGTAAGTAAAAGTAAAAAGTAAATTAAAGTAAAAAATATTTATTACAACACCAAATCATTATTAAAAATCAAAATCAAAATAAAAAAAATCGAATTTAGGAACTAGATAATAAAAATAAATACAGAATAATTACAATTATAAAGTGCCTTTATACTACATATACAAGTTGCAACTGAGTTCATATGTCTCAGACTTGCTATGCTATGATGGTGCCTAAAAGGCCACAGCTCAACATATTGTTGCCAGAAATATTTGGCAACGTTTATTTTTAGCTGGAACCTCAGGTGACAAGTGATATATATATTAAAGAAAAAAAACATAAAATAAAATAATAATAAATACGATGTACATATGTGATATATTTATTAAAACCCTGATATATCTTAATAACTTTGATAGTGAAAGTAGTGAGTCTCACTCACTTCCTTCTCTGCCATATATCTTAATTTGCAAGACTGTCAAACCTAAAATCATATCTGTAATTGAATAGCATTTGAACAGCAAAAAAATATTACGGCCCTTGATAAGTCGTTCTATGCAGTCTGGAACGAGGTACTCCAAAAGGATTAACAAGAGTGCATGATAAGTAAAGATGATGTCATTAATACACCAAATTTGAGGCATAAAATAAGGAAGGCTGGCCCCACCTCTAAGTGAGATCGGGAAGAGAGAAAAGTAGCTATGCAGTAAAACATATCCAAAGTCATATTATTTCGTCATATCCCACATGTTATTTGTACTGCTGTACAACCTCTGTTTATAACCTAAATTCATTAAAAATGAGTCTTATCTATTTCATCATACGTTTCAATGTAAAAAAACAGATTTCCCATTAAATAACTAAAAATAGCACATTTTCTAATGCTATGAAGTACATAATGTAGTACCCAACTACTAAAGTGATTACTCCTTTTATGTTCCCAGCGACTGCGGACACAATATAACCCTTTTAGCGATCCTTTTCACTATTTCTGAAACAGCTGTTGCTTTGAAATGAAAGAAAAACGCTTATGTGTAATCGTATTTTTTTGTACTAGTTATATAAGGACCTGTGGGAACACAATGTATTTTTATTTTCTTTAAGTTTTAAGTTTTTTCTGTTGTCAAGTGGAGCAGTATTGAGTGAGTAAGGAGCAGTGCTCCTTACTCACACACTGGAAGCATCAGGATTATCAGTGCTGCGGTGCTTTTAGTGCTGCAGTATTGTGCTGAGATGCGTACCATTTCTGGCATTATGAATGGTATTTTAATTTTTTTGCCAGATTAATTAATTGAATTAACTTAATTTTTACGCCACAGTAAATTATTTTTCTTTCTTTTTCTTTCTTTTCTTTAGGTTGTATATATTTAGGTAAGGTATGTGTTTTTTAATATCTATAAATTTTATTAATTAACGTAATATATCTGACAATACATTCGTTTGAATGTTGGGACCTCCTCCCTGTAGATAAAGTTATAAATTCAAGTCAACCATTCTTAACATTATATACAGTTTACGTAAAAATTTACTCTACTGCCTTTTCGATTTAAAACGGTTACTCTAAAACAAGTGCAGGAAGCGATCAAAGTTTGAAAAGCAATATTCAGTTTTGTTCATTCCACACATTCATTGCCAAACAATAATTTAAAAGCCAGACGCAAACAATGGCAATATACACAAACTATACAATTGTTCAACTCATTGTGCAAATTTTGTGGAAAACGTACAAAAATAACAAATGAAACTACTCAAACAGTTGACCGACGTCAAACTAAAACATTTAAAAATAAATCCACCACGCACTTTATTTAGCGGCAACCGAACTTTGAAAAAAGCTCTATAGACCGCTTTCCAAATCAATTTTAAAGCAAACAACGGAAAAAACGTGGCCAGCAAAATCGTAACGGTTGTAACGGCGCATATTTCGACGCGGAATTTCGCAGCTTTGCAAACGAAATTGAAAAGTTGACGCCGAATAAAACTAGAGTACAGTGAAGCGCAGTCGGATATATTTTTATTAGTTAACGAGACAAAATAGGCTAATAGAAGGAATGGCAGTACTGCGACAGTCAGACTGACACTGGTCAAAATCGTCGCCGAAATACACGCGAAAATACAAACTTTAATTTTAATAAGTAAGTATTGGAAAGCATTTTATATAAAAACAACATTGGCATTTGTAATCTAAGAAATCTCAATGCCCCACCTCATCATCCAATTTAGTTATTCACATTTCACAAATAAATAAATCAAATAAACATCATATTTTTGAATTACACCTTGGAGCTCGATTTTTGTTTGAGGTATGACAGTTCCTGACTGCCTGCTAGGTCTACCGTGCAGTATTAAATTATTATCATGGGCTAAAACTTATCATGTTCATGAATACGTCTAGAAAATAAGAAAAACTGTACTTTTATTTAACTATAAAACGGTACTTTTATTTAAGAATATCAGATTTTATTTTTTGATAACCAACACAACAATTGTTTCATCCGATTTTCAACAAATAATTCACCATGGCATAAACCTTTGGGGCCAAACAATGTTTGCACTGCGGTGTTCCCGTAGGCTGCAATTACGGGAGCGTTTAGGATATACATCAATATTGTAGGTCCTCTGGAATGACCAAACTATCACTATATACCTATAGCCTCTAGTCTCGTGTTTCTGTGTAGCGACTACAATGCTTCGAGATAATTTGACCCTGTTGCTCTTGACTATAAGCTTTGTCTACCAAATAATAGAATTCAATTTTCAATAGATGTTGGATCATACAACTTGACTTACTATTAGACATCGAGGGGCAACATTGGGTATGTGAGCTAAACAAGATAATGATTAGGTATATTATTTGATTAGTGTCGTTCCAATCGCATATTCTAATCAACAAATATTATAAAGAGGAAAGATTCGATTTTATGTTTCTTTGTTTGTCACGATTTTACTTAAAATCTACTGGACAATCAAAAAACTCTTCACCGTTTGAAAGGTGAAGAGCTCTTCACCGTTTGAAAGGTGAAAAACTCGATAAGGTTACATTTAAAAAGTTAATATTGTCAGAAACGCGGTTATTTAATATGGTGGTAAAGCATTCTTAAATTTTATAATTGCCCACCTAAATTTGTAATTCTTTCATCCATAAGAAACTACTCCTGACAATAACAAACACGTCAAAAAAACAATTATCACGCGTGTTTCTTATTTATTTAGATACATAGTTTAAATATAAATACTTAAATCAAAACGAATCAAAACTACTTTGCTTTGACGAATTTCTCTCATAAGATGTTATCGAATAGTGCCTTTGATACACGAACCAAATACAGAGCATACTAAATATGTCCAATTCATAGCGCATCGTAAGAAGATTGGAAATGGGAAGACTGTATTCAATGTGAATGAATATGAAAGCTTGCTTCAATCAGATTACTAAAGTCGTTTATGCAATTTTTAATACAAAATAGATAAATTTACAGTATTTTGTAATGGTTTGATGATAGACCTCAATAGCGCGAATTTTATGCAGCTCTTACATTTCAAATGTATGGGATGTTCCAGCTAGGAGTTTTGAGAAAATGAGAATAGGGCAGATCGTATGTACTATCAGATCAATAGATTCATGATCTATCTTAATATTATTTTTACATTGCAAAACATCAAAGTCTATTTTTTCAGGTCACAAATATCTATCTAACGATGTATCACATGTATCAATTGCATGGTGGGACCAGATTTCATACAAAAATAGTGCATCTCCTTTGAAACCAAACATTTGTCAAATAAGTCATGGATCTATTGGTCTGGTACATAACTGTTAGTACATAATTAATTATTTCTCGATTTCAATCATTGCAGTAAAAGAAATAAAATACTGATACCTGTTCTAGGCACATGCAGAGCCGACTGTACCTTGCAATGAACGGTACAAATTATAACTCGCATGTTCGTCATACAAAGAACTTCTCTCGCAATCCGTGGAGTTGAACATTGCATAATTTTATTACATGACACTGTTTTATGAAGATTATATTGTTTATAACGTCATTTTCATTTGTACTGCTGCCAAGAAATAATACATTACAAAATAAAATTATTTAATATATCTAGAAATTATCTGATTAATAAAAGCTTATAACTCTTTATTGGCATGTTTGTTCTTGACAGTTAGGTTTTAATGTAAATCGGTAAGTGATATATTACTATCAAACCCGACTATAATAATTCCATTTCAGTATTTTGGTACATGGTGTAGTTGTTACACAACCTATACATAAAAATAGTAAAAACATGAAACTTTATGTAGTACAATATCGAAAACACAAATCGAATTGTTTTCACAGAAAATCAAATATTCTATTTACATATTTCATATCAACTGACACCATAAGCTTCGTTATCCAGTATTATTTTATGGAGCACTCATTTGTTAATCAAATTTTATCTCAGTCGTACACGCGTCGGATCGCGATTGTAATTTACATTCACAAAGCAGACTCAAATTGGATTGCAGGATCGCCCAATGTTACTGTGTGTTCTTTTGTAAAGAATTTGGGGCGAATTTGGAAAAAGGGAATTATTGGCAGTCAGCGAAGTGGTGATAAAGACCAATGATATGCAAGCTTTCTCTTTCGTTCTTTAGTTTACGTCTTAAAGGGACACGTACTTGATTAGATTAAAAACTGGAGGCAGCTTTCAACGTTTTTAAATCTTATGAAAGGAAATGATGTCGCATTTTCTATCATTACTTTTTGTTTTTTTTATACAATTTTGTGTGTAGAGAAAAGATAAATCTGAAAATAATCATTTCTTGTGTTAATAAACATACAAAAAGCCGTCAAGCAAAACGTCCGACACATTTAAATAAATGGTCTTCGGCAAAACATAACCGTTTTCATTTCCAGTTCAAAGTTATATATAATCTATCATTGCTGCTGAAATAATTTGAAAACTGCGCAATGCGGGACAGGTGATTCAACATTGTAATCAGACAAACTGGTAAAATAACTATTATTTTAGTTCTAGTTGCTTTATAGGCCAATTTCTGCTATTTTATAAAGCTGCCGTGTACACGAATTAATTTATTATTTCCTAGCAAAGAAGAAGAATAAAATTTGGTTGCCGTAGGTATGCCACATAGTTTTACAGGTACAGCTCATTTACTGCTTTTCAAGATTTTTCATTACTCATGCATTACTTCACGCAACAATATTTGCAAACAATACTTCGTAACCTCGCCCATGGGATCATATTATGATAGGCAGGATAGGCACTAGGTTATTAAGGCATTCAAGATAAAATCATAAATAGAAACATTAATTTGTGCACACAAACACACACGCAACCACATCCCAAACGCATACACCTACTCCGTTCCGTCGTGGGAAAAATGTTTCAGTTTTTACGTTTAGTTGTATGTTTTGTATTAAATAGGCTCTGATTAAACACATAACTTGTCCAGATCAGATACTTTCAAATACTTCCAAATCAAGTAGATACATGAACCATCTAGTTTCTGAACGGCCTGTAAAAGAACACTAGACGCTTTTAAGAAACTCCAAAGTGTTTGAAAGTTTGGAGTTGGAGTGTAACTCACTACAGTCTGTAACGTTTGAGAGCTTACACTTTCAACGAGAGGTGTTAAGGGTGTAATGGTGGAAACTTGGAGACGAAGTTTCTTGGGTCGTCGGGTGAAAGCTGATCTGGTTGACAAGTTGATATTCTTTGATTGTCCTTTTTATTATTTTCAAGGTGGATGGTGACGGAAAAATAAAATATAATGAAGTTGCCTGTTCAAATAGTATCTACTACGTGTTGGTTTCGTTTTGGCTAAATTTTTCGGTCCTTCTTCTTCACACCTCACCTCTAAACCCGAGTTGACTGTTCTGACCGTCATTTGTGACATGTTAGGCGCTGGGACAAGGTATGAAGAAACGGGACAGGCAAATTCGGCCATCTTGTAGTAAACGGTTGTATCTATGGATAAATAAAAATAATAAGTAGAAAACAATATTTGCTATTTTGGTTGCTATAAGAGCTCTTAGTTGATAACACATCTTATCTATTTAACTGATAATTAAGTTGGCATTATTATAGTAGCATAATTGTAAAAAATGCAATAAAGATACTTGTAGTAAAAAAAATATTAGTTTTTTGTATTAAACAATGTTTAAAGCCAAATGATCCTCGATAAGCAGAACCACTTAAGCATAAACGTAGTAATACTAATCTTCATTTAGCTTAAGGCATTTTAACTTAAGTACTAGCTAACTTTGGAATTTTTACCACCACTTTAAAGTAATCGTTTGTAATCAAGGTTGTATGAAGTTGACTATACTTAAGGTTTTATTACTCTCCAGATTAATGTTTTTAAGTTTAATCAAAGGCAGTTCAGTGCCTAATTTTAAGACTAGTTACGATCTCCTTATTGATTATTTTTATAGCATTTAGCTAAGCTTAGCAAATTATGGTAATATACAGTTGAGAAATTTAGGGTCCTGGCAAGAGGCATCCGTAGCTTAGTGGTTTAAAGCATGCCCGGTATGCTGAGGTCGCAAGTTCAAATAATGCCAGTCCCATATTTATCAACTGTTTCTTAGTATAGTACTATAGTTATCTTTGAGTAAGGACTTACAAAACAATATGGTAATCACTGGTTTTATATTGAGGACATTCGTTTGTTTCCTTCAAGTTTATAAAAAATACGATACGAGAATATCAATGGTGTGATTGCCACCATTACTAAAAAGCCAAAATTAGATTATTTAATCATTTGTCATCGTACAACTTTTGTCCTAAAGTAATCAAATTAAGTGAGTTTAGAAATCCAAATAATTGAAATAAAATATTATTTCAGGTTAAACTTTTAAGTAACAGTTTGGCAGATATAAAACAAGTTTAATAAGTCTGTTTCTTGCTAAGAAACTTACACAGTAAGCTAGAGCAAACGTGTGACTAGACAATATACATCAGACAAAATACATTGAAAATTAAAAAAAAATGTCCACTAAATCACCTTAATTAAAGGCAATCTCAAGTTGAAATTACATCTCAAAACCGACGAAGATGATTTATCATGTCTTGTAACATATAGAGTCGAAACAGTCAGCGCTGTCGCCCACTACCGCTCACATACTAGTTGGGCTAGCATAACCCGCGTGAGATAAATTTGGTCGCATTTTTGTCATGTTTCGCCATAGAATAATACAACAGAATTTATCTCACTCACGTTATGCTACGCCCCTAGGTGTGTCAAAGTCAAACTCGTTAGAAATTCAGTAAGACCACACCTTTATGTCATGCAAATGACTTTCCTCAGAACATAATTGTGTGAAGAACTTCCACCGTCTCATTTAAAGGGCATTCAAAAACTTCTAAACTCAATTTTGGTTTTGCAAACAAGTTAAGACGTGTTATGTGTTTGTTATCAACAGACGTCTTGAGGTTTGAGGAGAGAATTTTCGTGCTAATTTTTCTATTTTTGTTTAGTTAGTGATTACAGTAGTTAGTGGTTTAATGATTTACATAAATTAAACATGGAAAGGATCTCAAACCGAGCTTCATAGCTATTTATTTACCTTTATAATAATTACACGATTTAGATCCGCATGGCTATTCTGTAAAGATGACTAATTTCCAGTCGATTTCGAAAGCAATTAATAATTTCGTTTGAAACCGGTTCATCTCGGATTTAGTGCATCCTTATTTCCATACACATACGGTTGATAACTGCTTGGCAAAAAAATTGACAGCTTGCCAGTTACTATCCTCTTGCAGGTTTGACAGCTTTACAGGCAAGTAACGCAATTTCTTATGTCAAAATCGGAAACTGGTCATGGAGCAGTTTCTTAGTAATTTCTTGTACTTTGGCGAGATAAAATAATGATATTTAAAAGGTTTTTTTACTTCAGATTAACGTTATACATCAAATCAATAACTGTTTAATACTATGTATGTCATAAAATACTAATTAAATACGTAATGCAATAGAATTTAGGTCATATTATTTTTAGTCATATATCTCGAGATTTTTCATACGAAAACTTATAAATACGACAAGTAGTAGCACGAATTATGGCAGTCTGGGATATAAAAAGCACTTAATGAAAATAATGTATCTTCAAAATATTGAAACAATAATATTATGTAGCTAAGTTGTAGGCTTCCTCTTTCTCGCCAAACTAAACAAATTTTAATGAATTCTGGCACACGGGTAAGTGCTTTTTATCGACGTAGTTCAAATCTAGTTACATACTTTAATAAAAAACGAAAAACCTGATTCATTCCATTTCATGGATGGTGGAGACCTTTGCCCAACAATGGGACAATACAGGTTATGCACCAGATAATGTAACTACTTACATTCTGTATTCACGATTATTATTATTTATTTGGAGTTTACATTTATAATTTCTTATGTACGTAACGTAGTGTCTATGTCTATGATAATTATGTGAAAGAAATAAGAATATATTAAAGAAAAATCAGAAGTTTTGAAAAATTTTATTATTTCACAGAATTTCAGGAACATTTATTTTCTTCTAATGTTCGCTAGGCTTGCACTGATGAAACTTAAGTCTAAAAAATGTTTAGATCTGAAATCAACCGCCGCTATCATCTTATCATAATACTATTATAATATAGGTGTGCTATATTCGTGTATTGAACCTGAAAGACAAAAAACATTACAACACAAGTGAGAGATATGTGATTTCATCGTGTCACGGAGGACTAAGTAGAAATTATAACGCATACTCACTGTTTCTAGTACATAGCAGTAGCAAAGAGTTAAAATCACATTTATATATCGTTTTTATAGTTGTCTTAAAATATTATCTCGATCTTTGATATTTGTTTTGTATTGAGGATAACTTTTTTTTCCATTACATCGCGTTCCATTCTTATTTTATTTAATTTTAAGCACTCGTTTTACACTAAAGAGAAAATCTCTCCGAAAATACCTCTTACCATAATGACTTATATTGTGTTTGTTGTTATAATGTGTTCAGTTTTCTTTTGATATAATCAGTTATATAATTTGAATTTTATTGTTTGAATTTGTTACTTTCTTAATTCAGTTCAAAGCTATTTATATGCTTTTTGTTGTAATGAAACGCTCCAATTTTTTTTGGTAAAAGACATTAGATGCCACAGAGTAAAAATACATTTTAGTAGGTGTCAACAAGAAGGTTTTATCAATACAAATAATACTAATAAAAATAAATAAAACTAACATCATAAGTATATTTGCCACTGAAAGATAAGGTCAACTACGTGATATAAAATTCTAGAATAATGGATAAGTTATAATTTCACTAGGGTAAAACATTAAAATGAAATAAAATTGGTACTTACTAATTAAATATGAATAATTGCACAAACAACAAACTGAACTAGCTAAATACACCTAAGGGCACTTTAATTAATATTTAACAATGATTTTTTATTTGTTTTTTGGACCTAAATAAATATTTTTATTTTCAATTTACTAGGTAATGCAGCAAAAAGGAAAACAATTTTCTACGTACTCTAAATGTAAAGAATTGTCCGCCAGTTTTGACGTTCAATTTTTCTTTTGCTCATGCACGCTTTTTTAATATTTTTTTTGTCTCAATTCCAGATAGACAATAAAATAATAGACAAATTTAGTGTTTTTTGTTTTATTTTATTACGTGTGAACGAAGCATACATTTGAGGAGAGTAATTTGATTGCGTTATGTCAAAAATGCGTGTTTTGACAGTAACTATTACTATTTGACAGTAACTATTACTTAAGAAACCAGAAATTATATCTGTTTGACAGGAATAATTACTTTTTGACAGAAACTATTGCAAAAGAAATCACAGTCATCTTTAGGGAATAAGTCTACGGTTGTCTAATTTTTGAAAAATGGAAAGGATTGTTTAAAAGTAGGCACAATGGTCGCTATTCATGTGTTTCTTCATTCATTCGACAATCAAGCAATTCAATCAAAACAATGAAGTATTTATCTCTATGAAAAGAACACGTTTGATCCCGAAAAGTCTAGAAATCTACTTTTATGCCTTTTATAGTTGTCCCACTATTACTTTTAACAGCCACCGCCAAGACATAAAAGTTTCCAACAATGGGCCAACTAAAAGTAAAAATAAATAATGTTGAGGGCAGCGATGCCAGCTGTCCTCCTCTGTAACTGAAGCCTCACTGCCACTTGCCACGACCTGATTCCAGAATAGGAACGTGTCGGGAACTGTGACACAGCATGGATCTTGGATGACTATGTATAGCTACTGTGTGATCTGATGATTCGTTAAAAAGGTAAGTGCTAGATTGATTAATACTACAAACCTACTGAAGACGACGACGACGAAAGCTAGTTTTCAATAAATTATCGCCTACCTTAAGGCGATAATTATTCAATACTAGCTTTTACCATGGGGTATCATTAGGAACATTAGATTTTTACTTCTTAAAAATTTCCATAGATGGCGTTATGTATAGCAATGCAAAAAAAATAAATTGTTATAAACGCTATTGTTCAACTTTTGACCAAAATATGATTTTTAAAAAATAAAGCACGTATATATAAAACGTTAAAAGCATTCTTCAATTATTTCAAAGTGATTTGAGAGAAAAAAGAAATCTATGTCTTTAACTCCTAAGTCGCCGTCTTGGATACGGCACAAAATGTAAAAAATTCATGCGGTTAGGTTATTTGTGGCTAATAGATGGCGCTTATTTCAATTTTATTTTAACATTGTATGAGTGTGTGAGTGTATATTGAGTTATAAACAAATTGGAGCTCGACGCTTTTGTCACTCAGCATGCTAAATTATTGGACATTCACTTACGATGACGCGTTTAGTTACTGAGTCTACGATTGCCTTCCAATAGTAGTTAGATATAAAATCATCATCGAACTTTTCAAATTATATAATAAATACATGTTTTTCTAATAATGTAAGTAATCATATTATATGTATTTTATTTTTTTATAATCTAAAATAATATAGATATCAATTGTCATGTGATGTACTTCGAACAGAAACAAAACGTTTTTCTGCAATGTTTATTTACAAATAAACGGGCTGCGCGTGTTTCCTTCACTTCGGTAGAAGTTTTCGGATTGTTTGTGTGCTCGTGTGGATATTTTATGTGAGATGTTTTTCAGATCTTTTTACAATTAAATAAATAAATAATTAATATATTTATATTGACATTATGGATATCAATAGAGTAAATAACGTAACACTCAAAATGAAGAAATTAATTAATTAAAAAGAACAAACAAATGTACTATGAATAAAAATAATTAGGAGTTGAAAAGAATGATCGGTATCATTAAGAAAAACTATAATATAAGAAAATAATAGGATAAAGATGTGAATGAAAAACAATATTATGAATGCCAATGAGTATAAAGAAAAATGTTATTAATAACAAATTCGGAAAATAATTGCGATTTTATGAAGAAATTTTTTTATGAAAAACAAAGCGCACCCTTAAATACACTAGTGGGTATTTACATACATGTTTTTTGTACTGAGTGATATGACTAAAACCTCCCTTGTCTTCTTCCTTCAAAGCAATCTTAGTCTAGCTAAGAATTTCTATAATAAGATTGCTACAAAAATACGTTTTTGCGAACGAAGACAGTTGTAGGAACAATGCTAAGCAAACATGATTGCACGTTTTTATAAACAGATTTTAGATTTTTCGATCAAACTTTACCAGAAATAAATAAAGATTACCTACTTTCTTTAGCAACTCTTTTATTGACTTAAGACGTTTAAATTGTCTTTACATTAATGTTGAAATACTTGAAATTATTATTTGAAGTAGGTACCTATAGGCAAAATAAGTAACAACGTTAATAGATATTATATCGTCCTTGGGAACAACAGAAGATTCACTCCCTAACGAAAGTCAAGTTTATTTTATATAAAAATTATACCTACACCTCGCCTGAGGTACCCACTTGCACCACAGATAATATAATACTAGTCTTGCACGCAAAATTGAAACTTATTACAGCGCGCGAACTGTGAATGTTCTAAGCGCGGCGATCTGTTATGGCTAGGGGTTGGAAGACCGCAGCGCTCCGCCGCGCCGCGCCGCCGCGCTGTCGCCGCGCTCCGCCGTAACCGCTTAAGCGCCAGCCCAATGCAGTACTGCTTCGCGGGAGTAGCCCCGGCTATTTATACCTAACCTATGAATTGAAACATCCTTGGCATAGATAGGCTCCAATTTGTTAGTAGTATACCTACCAAGTTTGACAGGAACACTGAGAACCAGTTTAGCGCATAGCACGGCTACGTGCATCATTCAAGCGTGCTAACAAAAGCTCTATCATATTAAAATGAATTTATTCTTGGGTGAATGATATTGTATTGTATAACCTTAAAAATGAAACAACTAACATAAGTCTAAATAAAAATCAATTGCAATAGAAAGTAATCATTATTTAATTACATTACATTTTAAATCGCAAAACATTAAAAAATCGTTTGATATTTTGAATGAAGCAGTGTTATAGCGCTGTAGAAGGTCAAACGTCATGGTAATGTAACATACTGACACGGACACGCACAAATGCAGATAGATAATAATATTCTAAAACATTGACAGCTTTGGCACGCACACAGACACATTCTTACGCACACAAGGACGACATGTACCTATGTTACCTTTTGCAAAAGCTAGATGGCGTTAGGGTAGCGCGGTTGAGACTACTCACAAGTACGGCCATCTATTGGCATAAAAAGTGAATTAAAGTAGCTCACAGAAATATTTTTTTTAAGGTGGCGTCAATTTTTTGTATGAGATTGGGTATCTGTACTAGTATTATATTATCTGTGCTTTTACCCACAACTTCTCTCGCGGGACGTTGATTAAGAACGATCCTTTGACATTTGATCAAAATCTGTCCAGTAATTTTTGCGTAAAGAGTAACAAACATAAAGGCATACAGACATCCACACATACGCAAATCCTCACTTTTGCATTTATAATATTAGCAGAATAGAATAAGTTCATATTAGTCTTATTAACATTTCTGCCACTAGCAAGGACGTGTGGTAGGTATGTCGATAAAAAGTAGCTTTGAAAGTTTATATCATCAATATCAATACAGTGTTATAACGGAAACAATCGCATTTATAATACTAAGATGTAGTATTCTGATCAATTTCTATGAACTTAATAATAGTCCTTAATAACCCACCATTTAGTCTGAAGTAGCATCACCACATGTAAAAAGATGTCTCGGAACACTGCAGCATGTCCTAGAACCACACAATGAAGGCACTTACGCCTAATGGCACTTAGCGACAACTTGCAGCACTTTTGTAGCACAAATATATATTCACTTAATAAACATCTACTGAAACTTATACTAAATTTACTCTTTTCAAGTTTATTATTGAGTTTTTACAGCCACGGAGTCAATGAAAGTATATTTTTCTTAATAAAGTTTGAAGTTATGAAAACTTTTATCTGTGTTGTAAAGATCGCTTTATTTGCCTCTGGGATAGTAGTTTTACGTTTACTATTCCATCTAAATATTAAGGTTGTATTCAAAGTTAATGCTAGTTCTTATAAACAGTTTCGAAGTTTGCGAATGCTTTTTTCGGATAAAAGGTTTTTTGAAGCCCCCGGGCGCGGGTAAGAAACTTTAAGTGCCTTGAGACACGAGAAAAAAAAGGTAAACTTTGTCCACTAAAAGCTAGACATATTATAACAATTCTCAGTAGATCTATCGTAAACAAAGGAAGAACGAGCTTGAGGTCGGCAACACCACCGTCTCACATTTAATCTGCACACCATACTCCCTCAGATATAACAACGCATCTACAATCTGGTTTCATAAAATGTTGATGTTCATGGCTTGTAGCCACTTACTCCTGGGTGGAGTACACACTCGTTCGCTTCATACGTCGAATCAGTCTCAATCCACTGAAGTATTTACCCAACAACGGACCAATTAATCGATTTGAGTCGCACAAAACCGACGTATTCCCTGCACTGGGTGTCATTACGTACACAAATCGCATACAGCCAGGCCAATACAAACAGGTCAGTTTGCAGCGAGTGGGACTTTTACTCGTGACCCTCAAGGAAATTGGGTCACTGGTGAAGAAAGGAAAATTGCATTAATACTGGATGTCTTTTGAACGAAAATTGGATGAAATATTTAACTATGGTATTTAACTAGGGGAGATGAAATTGAAAGCCATATTTTTTAAGATTTTTTGAGAAAATGTTTTAGTAGGCAGATATGATTTAAATCATGCCTTTGTTTACGGACGACCCGGTGTTCGTTTCTTTTCAACGATTATCAAAATATATATTTCAACTTATTAATGAAAAATGCCGTAAATGAATGGAATATTCTTGAACAAAAAGTATTTGTAACTACACAATCTTTTTGAAAAAACAGAGCGAGAATGGTCTAATAGTAAAAGCTTCAAATTGAAACTACAATGTTAAGAAAAATAAAGTATATAATTTATTTCAGAAAAAAAAAATTCAGCTACCAAATAATTTTGTATTAAATAATACAAGCCATTCGTATTAAAGTTAATTAAAATTAGATTTTGATCCCACAGATAACAAGTAAATACGTATCCGTAAAGGTATTTTATCACTTAAAAACATTCAGAAAAAAATCTGAATCTGATAAATTAAAATAATATTTTAATAAAGACCTTAGATGTTTATGATTATATGATGATATTCATAATCATATAAACATAAACATCCTTGTAAAATTATACATGCCATTAAAATGTTCGGCAAAAGTTAAAAACATGCCAGTAACAAGTTTAACACAGCTTGTTTGCGGCAGATCAAACACATTCCCTGAAGCCTATCCGATCCAAGTTTGGAAAAAAGAAGTTTAATTAAACATGATAGCAGCTATTCCGCCTTGGAGCCCAAGTCGAATTGTTGCTATTTTGTTCCGACTTTCCCTCATTTTACAAAGAGGGAAAATTTGGGACTTTCGCTAGTTAGTGCGTAGGGAAAAGTTCTATCTCTAAGTTTTTGTACCCGTTACGGTAAATGTGAAAATAATTAATAATTACCGGTGATTATTAATAATTACCAAAAGGCGTGATGAAAGTAATAAATTAATCACATTTATCGGTTATTATTAAAAAATAAACCACAGTACAGTTATCAACTGATATACATTTTTAAAAAATAACGTAAGCTAGGCGTCATCCTAATCAATCGAGCAGTAGAAGAAAGGTTTACAGTGGTTTTTAAGTTTTGGTCCTATAAGCGGATTACGTTGGGTTTGATTGTGACAATTGTGCAACAATGCCAGAATCTAAATACTTGCCAAGAACTAGATTGACAAAATAAACTGCCGGCAAAAGTGAAAAACTTTTATTTTTATTTTGTCAATCTAGTTTTCAATATTATAATCATATTTAGTATTAATAATTTTTAAAAAGGTATATCTTTTTTACTTTTATCGATTATCATCGATTTTACTATTCTCATCTGATGGTGTGTTAGCGTTGTCATCGACATTTAACATTACATGGCATTTTTTTTTTCAATTATCTGAGACTATCTGGTTTTCGGCATGCCTCGGGTTTGCTACCCAAGAATCGGAAATTGTAAGGCCAAATTGCCAATATGGTCTGATGGACATCTTTTAAGCAGCTAATGTATCATGTTAAAATATCATTATAGAGTAAAAAAATTGCTTCTACCAAACGAAATAACACACCAAAGGAAAATACAACCTATAATTATTGCCCAGACCCTTTTTACCCGAAATATTATCTGCATCATATCACTTAGTAAGTTCGCCAAGCCACTGAGTTTTATCCCGGGCGGTGAAATGAATGACACGGACAGACACGCATATCATTTACCATCCCGCCCTAAGTCCCTAACGACAAAAAGAGGCCAATCCTAAAATACATTTTAAGGGATAAGGCAAAAACGGCTCGAAGGACCACAACTAAAAGCAGTGTATTGCAGCAGATTAGTGTTAGTTTTGGGGATATTTTAGGAAATGAATTATTTATAAGCAACTTATCTGAATACAGCCAGGGCTTTAGTTGTAGACACTAAAGTTTTACCACAAATATTTTTTGTAGCGACAAAACTCGTTCGATAAGAAATATATAAGTAAACGTTATAGATATTTATTTTATGTGTTACTTATTTAGAACAAAAACGCTTAAGCCAAAACCAAATCATTACAAACAGACAGCTATCACAATCAGATACAAATCAATAAATCCTTCCGATTCCAAAATAAAATCCAAGTTCAGTGAAATCGATGTTATCTTAAAGTTATCCGTCTGTTGTACTGTTCTGTACCAATTTCAATAATGGACGCCTGGCTTCTATCGGATTTACTTGATTAAAGCTAGCCTGTACCTCTATAATCCGAAGGAAATCTTCTTAAACAAGGAAGAATTGACTTCGATATAAAATTCTGACATTTGAACCAGATACGTTAGCATCAGTTATCCAATTTTCGCCCAGGTCAAAGGATGAAATATAGAATTAATATAATATAATTTTTATTATTATTATTTTTATTATTTTATATAATTTCGATCCTTTTAGTTTATTATTATATTTTTTTCGTACCTTAGGGCCACGATATAAGAGGATAAGTAAATTTATTAGTTACTTACTAATGTAAAAACCTTTAAAATAATCTTGTACTAGAGAATATAAAACAAAAAAAATACCTTGTTTTCGTACCGAGTTGGGTGAAAGCTCCTTAACCCAGCACTTTAGTAAAAATGGCCTTTGTGTTTTGATGACATTAATATGCAAATTATAACTAGCTGTCTAAGTATAAACAGCTTTATAGCCTCATACATCATCAAAAGGTGTTTTACCAATCTCCAGGCTTTTCTGCGTTTGCGTTTACCGTGTGATTTCCGGGCCCCGATCAAATGCCCAGTCCCTTCCTGCACCTGATTATTTGGTTATTCGCTAGACAACATCTACCTACTACGTGTCTCAAATGGATAAACTTTGTTTTCACGGCTTGGTTATGATAAGTGCTATGACTACACCTTCATTGTAGTTTTCCTAAATAGGGTGATTTTTTTTAAACCAGACAAACCTTTTTTGCTGCCTAAGCATAAATTGATATTTTATCAACATACTAGCATATCAAAACAGAGCCACCCAACATATCTCTGTTTAACATACTCGTTGATTGAGAAGATTTTAGTGAAAAAAATACTTAAATTTCTCATACATTATCAAAATATGTTTCTCGATCCCCTGGCTTTCCTGTCTAATAGTCATTAGTGTGCGCTTACCGTGTGATTTCCGGGCCCCGATCGAATGCCCGAGCCCTTCCTGCACCTGATTATTTGGTTATTCGCTAGACAACATCTACTACGTGTCTCTAATGGATAAACTTTGTTTTCATGGGGTGGTTATGGTAAGTGCTATGACTACGCCTTCACCGGGATTTTCATTAACGAGAGGATGTTTTTCTATTTACTAAATTATTTTGCTGTCTAAGCTGCTTAGTTTGATCTTCACGTTAAGCTTAGAAAATATTGTGTCATGTTGAAATAGATAATTATTAGACAAACATAAGCAGTGTCTGCGACCCAAACATCAGACAAAACATTATTGATAGCCAATGAAAACGCCCGATTTATTTTACTGTCGTCAGAATTGAATATTAACGTTCGTTTAGCAACATGTTAGGGAACAGGAGACAAGGTTATTTAAACTCAAGTTTTAATTTCTATATAATTTAGAACGAAATAAGCACAAGAAATTTGCTGAATTAATATTAAATGAATATGTCATCATTCTTCATTGATGACATATTAATTTTATTAGTACAATGTAATACACTTTTATTAAAATTATGAAATACGGGTGTTACTCACGTAATGTTGGTCTATTTAGTCGACCGCGGTTTCGCCTATACGTCTAGGCATTATCAAGAGAGTGCGATACGTCGCGCCTGAGTCACAGCCAGTCTTGCACTGAGCTTCATAATTTTAATAATGTTACAAACTCACGTCAGTTTTAATAATAATACACTTTTATTTGACTTGTCATTTTTCATTGTTAACGAAATTCAAGTGAAATTGAGTACTAGGAACTTGATATGAGAACAGTAAGGGGAATGTATTTATAGTAATAATATAATAATAGTCACAGAGCTGCTGCTTTCTAGATAATTCCTCTTATATACCAAATTGTAACAACAACAGACACTCATTCGTCGTTCGTTTTCAAAAATAACTTTATGTCAAAAGAAAATGGTTGTAGCGACAAGAGTAAGCTCATTTCGCCCTTTTCTGAATGTATTAGATTAGAAAAGCTTTGTGATAGACGAGTAAGATTGTGATCGGATTTGTATGTCATAATTGAATCAGACCTTTCTAGGATAGCCTAGGGATATAGACGGCTGGAGATCTTCTAAATAAATTGGATGTACACAATTACATTCAAATGAGATTTTGTGATTTTCTTATTATGACTGGCTCGTTTATTAGCGCTATTGTGCGCCTGTTCATCGTGATGACTTGAGATCGATGCCCGCGTCAGGCAAAACTATTACTTTTTTGGATTTTTCCAACAGGAAATTCTCAGTAGCGCCACGGAGTCTGGAATCGTGATGATCCCGTTTGATGGCGCTAGCTTCACGCTCTATCACATGGCACCAAAATATATTAGGCGTGATGCTATGAATGTACTATCAAACCAATAAATTCATGATCCACCTTAATGCTTATTTTGTTAAGACATTTTAAAACAGCCTGAAAACGTACCTCAATTTTCATTTAGAATTGTAGGAGTTGTCGAAATTTCAAACAAAACGTTTGTCGAATGGGTCATGATTTTATTGTTCCGATAGTACCAACCTAACAGTATATACGTTGATATATCGCAGAACTATCAGTATGATATTAATTATGGACCTGCCATCACCACAACTCCGTTGAGAACACGACGTGCTAACACTGCACAGTACTGTTTGGCAAATCATTAACATACTTTAATGAACAAACATAACATAACATGACGCCTATATTACCCAGAAGGGTGCTGCAGAAGGCGTATAATACCCACATTTCTCCTGGTATTTAAGGTTCTCTGTGTTAGGGGATAAGCCTATCGCCATCCAACGGATGGACCACTATTGGAGTTTACTGATCCCATATAATACTTGTCCTTGACCCGGGAATCGAACCCGAGACATCATAGTGAGAGGCCGCATACGCTCACCACTAGACCATCGAGACAGTTACGTAACGTTAACAAACAAGTGTTTAACAAACCCTTATAACTCTGCATTTTGCAGCGGCAATGATTGCTTAATTATGTGTATGTTTCTTATCGCCGAATGAACGTACCTGAAACAGAAGAAAAAGTCGTAAGAAAAACAAAACCCAATTGAAAGCTTTTACACGACATATTATTAGACTCAAAATAGAGCTCATTATTTCTAACAAAATATTAGCTACCAGTGGCTCCACACGCGTACTATGTCGACAGTTTTGCATAATTTTATTAGGCATTATTTAATTTCGCATTCCTCATTTGGCATAATGCTATTTACGCAGAATATTAATTTGGCATAACTTAATCGCATATTATTTCTGCATTAATACTTTACGAAAGAAATCATTGTTAGGCATAATAGTCATTTGTCTATTTAATAATATCCTAATTCAACAAAATACTTTTCGTATGTAAACAAAGTGGCGGTTTAGAAAGAAAAGAAAGAAAGAAAGAAAACATATATATTTTGACAAAAGATACTAAAAGAACAAAACAAAAAAAAACTTACAATACTAAACAATTTATTTGACAGAAATGGACACCATCTCAGCCATACGCTGCAGAGCAACAAAGCCTGCTATGCTAAACTAAATTATGCAAAATAATATTATGCGGAAAAAAGGGATCTACATCGATTAAAAGTAAATTGTCATTTCTGTCTTAAAATATCACCGTACCAATTGTCATCAAGATTTGTTTATTGGTTTAGGCGTGCAGGCAAAACACACAGGCAGACAGATTGTTATACTTTTGAAGTATAATTAATAAGGTTTCAATATACTTAACTCAATGAGCTATGTCTAGAAACTTAATCATAATCCAATATTTGAACACAACTGAATTCTGGAACCACATTCGATATTCAAATTTGCATCGAAAATTAATTACCAAATCAATCATGTCTAACAATAGAGCACACATAGGTTGGCGGGTTCTTATTGGTGGAGAGTGAATGTTGGCGGTTAGAGGTGTGTTCCTATTGGTCGAGATTGAATGGCGGTTATTGCATATTCGGAACACGTGCGATTGGTATAAAGCATGGACCTTCGATATGGGGCAATTAGGCGATCGGACGTGAGGCCAGTGAATTGGATACTATTGCCGCTCTTGCTAATCCTGACTTCAGAAGTGTCCTTTTTGCTGAACGGATTTATGAGTAAGCTCTCTGATTTAAAACGACTTCTGAAAAAGATTTTTTTGAATTTATTATTTTCTATACATGTGTTTTAGGTTAAAGCATTTGATGGACTAGGAATTCCATATGGACACTTCCGTGGAGGGAATATAGTTACAGTCAAACTTATAGAACTATTTACTACTTATTAAGCTATATGTTTATTTTATTTATTTAATGGTTAGTTACATTTACACAGTTTGATGGTTTTTCTCGCCAAACACAGTTGTTTATAGGCGAGATGCGCTCTTTAAGTATTAAAATAACCTACCTATCCTATGTTAATATGAATTTAAACATTAACATTATTTTATATTTCACATATATCCCTAATATAGAACATAGTTTAAAATGTGCTGGCTAGATAAACTAAATTAAGCTAGGCTTTCTAGTCGTCAAGTAACAACTCTTTAAGACCCTTCTTTAGTGTCTTACTAAGCTCATCAAACTCGTTAGTCTATAACAAAACAGTCGAAATTCTTTTAAACTGAACAAATACGAAGTTATTTCACAGAGGTATTAACGATCTATTCTCGAAACCAGGAAGTCTTTCAACAAACAAGTGACAGTGTAAAAATGGTCGCTCATAAAACAGAGCTGCAGAATTCTGGTCAAATCTGTAAAAGCTTTTCACAACAGATCTAAGGAGAGTTCCGAATTTCGGACATAACAGACTAACTTTATTAACCTTTTACGATTCGTGCCAAACTTACCGCATTTACCGGACTTACCGGATTTTACCGTAAAATGTTATAGCGTGAGAACCGGTACCGTTGGTGTTTTCTGTGTTTTTTGCCGGTTTATGAGTGAAGGACGTCGGTTTTATGGATAGCGTATTGGTATGTATTGAGGAATGATTCGAAATTGGTTATGTGCTCGGAAAGGATACGAATAATAGTAATGGAATGTAACAAAGTTTTTGTGACGAAATGTTGGCAGTTTTGCAAGTTATTTTGTAGACCGTACCGACCGTACGCATTTTCTTACGTTTTACTTTGTTTGATTTAAGAACTTGGTGTTATAGTCAACAATAATTTCAGCAATGATTTCGCGAAGTTATTTGCAACGCTACTAGAATAACGTACCAATGTGAATTTATAGAAAGCTCGTTAGTGATCAGTTATACAGCTTTTCAGTAAGTTGGTAGGTTGGTTTTTAGGTACGTTACAAACTGCCTCCCAGACTGATGAGCATTTGCTTGTAATGTTAGACTATTTCGAATAAAATTATTTGCTAATGCTCTCTGTTATGTTCAGTTTTCCTCCTACTTTGGTGTAATATTCGAAGCTATAATGTTCTTGCATAATATAACAATAGCTATAATGTTACAAGCAATGCAATGCATGCAGTCTGGAAGCACCTTTAGATTTCAAATCATCCACCAAATAATTAAAGGACTTCTACTGCTGCAGCAAACGTAATTTAAACCCACCTTATTCACCTAACACTTGCAAATAGCAACAGTTATTCAAAATTCGAAGCAAACCGCGTCAATCGAGCTCGTCCAGAGTGCAGCCAGTGCAGCGCCACAATCAAACTGACTCGATTCAGCGAAATCGAGCGGCAGAATCGATTACAATACATCGTGACACCGCGACCGCCGTCCGATGCAATCCGACCACTCGATTTATTAAGACGTAATTGAAATCGGTATGTACTTTTCAGTTTAGTTTTGTTGCTAGCTTTTTGATAGCTTCTGTAGTGAATGGAAACTGAGAAATTGACTACATTTATTTTTACAGCTTTGTAGTAACCCAGAAACTCGGATAGTCGATAGAATAAAATGAATGTAAGCTAAAGTTCATGTTTGTGGGTATTTCACGTGGGTTTTACATGTTCAAACCCACAGTTTGGCAAATAAAACCTTTTACGTAATTTGGAAAAAAAATTAATGATTTTTGTCAATTAAAAAAGATTTTTAAACGTTTTTCGTGATAATTATATCTATATAATATATGTCTCTAGATTCTGCAAGATTTAAAAAAGGAAGGTTTACATTAATATATTCTTCGTCTGAAAAGATTTACATTTTCCACTCTGCATACGCGCATAGTACCACAGGCTTCAGGGCAATAACCTGATTTGTTCAGCAAGCCCTGAAACTGGTTCGGGAGCAGCCATTAAATTCGGTTCATTACCGTGCCACACTATTAGTGCTCCGTTCAGCAATTTAAGAGTTGTTAGTTTGACGCACAGGTGAATACTCTAGCTAAAATTTATATTTGGAATTTTGCATGTTCGATCTGTCTTGACTATATTGTAGTTTTTTTTTTTATAAATATCGGCCAAGATTTATTTCAAAGACATGTTTTCGTTAATATGGAATTATGACTGATATTTATGTACTTCAACGTGACATTAATTTTAAAAGCAGTGACCAACACAAAAAACTTTTAATGTGAAACCCAACGCCTTCATAAATAATAACAAACAGCCAAATTCTCAATTTGAGCACCTTTTTCATTATAACCCGATATTTAAAACAAAGATCTTGTTTCTAAGAGCACTTTGAATTTCAAATTATTTATTCAAGATAGCCGTCAAATGTCAGGCATTTGGAACTTGGCAAGAATTTTAATTTTTTGTTCGTTAGATGTTGGACAGATATTTAAAATTCTGCCAGATATTGCTAACGTTGTCCGTTATTAATTAATTATTACTTAAAATTATTCTTGTTTATAAGTTTTAAACCAGTTAGCCATTCATATAGTAAATACAATGAAAAAAAGAAACAATTAATAACTGTCACACACGTTTGGCCTTAAATAATCACAACCATTCACATAAAGTTCTGAATTCGTCAAAATAAAACGCAAATATATGTAAATAAATCTTGCAAACGCCAACTCAAACCACATAAAAGCTTCATATCCAAGAATCTCATTGCAACATTCTAGCAAACATTTGTTGAAGTAAAATATTTCACACACGAACTTCCTTGTCTACAACATTTTAAAATTCAAAAGTGGCGACTTTTTAACTTTTGAATAACAATAGCAAAGGACTTAACAGCTGAACTTTAGCAAGTGCATTTTTAAGAAGACTTCTAGATTCTTGACTATTTCTGGAACTTGGCTGTTGTTTTGCGTTTTATGTTTTCTTTGACTGTGGAAATGTGAAATCTGTTTGCGAGTTACTCCATTATCATAGTTTTAGACAAAGTGTTGCTTACTTGAAGCTTCAAACTTAGTTACCTTTGAGCTAAAGAAAATGTCTTACGAGATGGCAAACCGTATTGTAAACAACCAAATATAAACTTATGTACTGTACAATCCTTACTTATATTGTCGACTAGCTTTTTTCCGCGACTTTGCCCACATGCAATCGAAGCCGAGGGTGGAAGCCAGTATACTACATACAGGGTGGATACAACATAGCGACATTTTTTAAAACCACAGCTTCCATACTCATGTCAGTATTTTTTTCTACCGGCTGAAATTGATGTAACGAAAAAACAACTCACGTTTTCCTAATAAATTGAACATTGAGAGCAAAGATTTTTTCGGCAAACGTGATAAGTATAATTTCGTATCTGAATTTTTAACCGCTGCAATGAATACAGACCAAGTTTGGAAGCTGTGGTTTCAATAATCGTCGCTACGTCGCTTCCACAATGTATAAGATACAATAAATTGCATTATAGAAATACTAACTTTTGTCGCATGGAAATAATTCATAGGATGGAATACTAAGCAAATTGAAATTGGAAGCCTGAATAAAATAGAGCAATTTTCAAATTTCCAATTGCATCGCTTTTAAATTCAGTTAGTTTGTAATTGATTTGATGGATAACTTTTGTTCGACGATTGAAAAAATACCCTAAAAACATCAGGCGTGCTGTGTAATTGTTTTAATATTTTACGTTTTATTTTTTGTTAGAAATTTT
Source organism: Hypena proboscidalis (assembly GCA_905147285.1). Taxonomy (NCBI): domain Eukaryota; kingdom Metazoa; phylum Arthropoda; class Insecta; order Lepidoptera; family Erebidae; genus Hypena; species Hypena proboscidalis. Next base: position 3,698,174 of record LR990127.1, read on the forward strand.
ACGATTTTTATTCGACGTGTTTATCATCGTGTAATAAAACACTTGGATTTCTTAGGTTTTGTTGCCGAGTCAAGTATAGTTGTAAGACAGTGTTAGAATTACTCGTTTTCGTTCGATAAAGGAATTTGGCGGTTGCCTTAAAAGTGCGACATTTTAAGGGATTCCCTTTACAGGACTGATTGGGATTAAAAGCGTTTTTGATCAAAGAGAAAATTGGAACCTACACGAACTGGTGCTCTTAAATGAACACCCCTAGCACCAAAGCATTGCAGACTCCAACTTTCCCCATAAACCCTTATCCACCATGTTTAATTCAGCAGGACATACAATTAAATCGCATAATGGGCAGCCCTACGCATTCGCTGTTCCAACGCCAAAAGCAATTTAATTCTATAGCCCTCACGCAACATTAAGTACAGCCGAGATCATATGCATAGAACTTTGACCTTTATTTGTTATACAATAATTGCCAAAATCCCGTGGAAGTATGTAGAAGGATTAGAGTTGCCCGACCAAAGAATCACTACTCGCCTGAAGGGTAATTTATTAATTATTGTAGACATTTGAGAAAATAATAGGTATGCGTAGGTATTGGTCATAAGTCATAAGTCATTTATTCAGTACAAAATACATTTGTGTGGAATATTAAATTATTATCTATTATCTATGCTTACATACTAAATTTACTTATTACTTGTCTGCACGTGTGGTGTAGTGGTTTAAGCGGTCGCCTCGCCGCTCTTCACTGCACTGGTGTTGTGGGTTCGATCCCCACATGGGACAAATCTTTGTGTAATTCGCAAATATTAGTTCTGAGACTGGGTGTGCTTGAGTGAGTGAATGTGTGTATTTGGCCTTGTCATTGGGACCATTGGATAGTGTAATTGCTTCTGACGTTCTATCTAACATAACATCACGCTGATATGAGTGAAGAAGGGTGTGGCAGAGGTGTATAATAGCCACATTTTACATTGTTAAATCCCATGTGATAGGGGATGAGTCTACACCGTCCTGCGTTTGAATTGCCTGACGAAAGAATCTCATATAACACTTTTACTCGACCCGGGACCCCAAGACCTTGCGGTGTGAGGTCGCATACGCTAACCTCTAAACCAAAGAGGCAGTCTATCCTCTAAATCTAACGCTATTTCACTTTGACAAGTCTCAAAGCGCCGGACTTCTATCGCACAAAGACCAGCGCTCTCTGCCAATATTAAATATCTCCCATACACCTTGAACGCGTACATTTCACAGACAACTCGATAGCACGGGGGGACTATTTTGGGATAGTAATGTCTATGCATTTGAAACCCAGTCGATATTACGCGCCGGAGGAGCTAGCATAACAAGCGCGTGACGGATTATGTCGCGTTTTTGTGTGAAGAAACATGTCAATAATGGCGACAAAACCAGCTTGCGTTGGTTATGCTAGTTCGACAGGTGAGGGTTTTGTACTAAGTATGTTTCAGTATGCATGAGTAGCCTTACCGCTATTTACTGTCTGGTTGCGTCTAGTGTATATACTCAATCCCTCTTTACATTATTGTAAATACGAAACCAAATTTAGCTGTGTGGTACGGTTTTTTACTTTCATAGATAAGCTACTGAGCTGATTGTAATGGAAAAAAAAATTCATGAAAAAAAATAAGTTTGAGAAAAGAATATACTTTAAGGTAACTTTTTATTGACTTACCACGCTGGTGAATCTTCGGAAGAAGCTAGCAATGTATAGTATAGATCTAATCAAGCTCCATAGAAAGCAGCTCGGCCTCAAACAAGTTACGTACAAATTGATTATTAACAATACAAGCAAAATATTAATTTCCAACTATTGGATTTATTCCGGGGAAGATATATTTTATTGGGATTCATATGCCAGCGGGTATACCTCTCAAAGGTCGTGCCATTATTATTCAACTCGTGCTAAGGGTGTAGATAATACGTAGCTGATTATTTTAATATATTGCAAAAATATCAAATAAAATTCCAAAGTTTAAACTTTTAAGCTTTAGAAATGTACACCATGAAAGAAAAAATGTTTCCTGTTTTCAATATATAAGCTACGGCCAAATATTTATAATAATATGAACAAAGTTAAACATACGTTAAATTATGTACAAATATCAAACTATCTGCTCCCCGCAGTTTTCCAATAATTAGCCAATAAAATGGAAACTGAATCATAAAGTTCGACCAGCTTTGCGCCATATATTAGTACAACCAAACATTGTTCTTCTTAATTTTTTAGTCACGAATAAGTGACAAACTTTGTCAGGCGGCGCCATTCCACCCGAATCGCAGCTTTTCTGGTGTACTCGTGGACGGGACAGTCGGTAACTGCCTTGGTCTAGTCTGTCCATCTCATCGGTGACCTACCATGGTATCGTGGTACTAAGTTCTTCAAGTACGCATCTAGTTTGTTCGCAACTCTGTCTGAGATACGCGACTTATCTTCGCCAGCACCACATTTCTAAGGCATCTCTCTTCTTTTTCTTACTCTCACGCATACTCCACGTCTCCGACGCGTAAAAGATCATGGAGAATATCAGGCAGTAAACAGTCTGGTTTAAGTGGTTTTGGTAATATATCATATACATATATACATCGCAGACCTTGTGATCGCCATGCGTCGCTTAATTTACTAGCAAACATACTCTTTCGCTTAATACCTTTATAATACGAGCACAAATATTATCCAAAGGAAGCAGAATTAATCAAAATGCCTACGCATGAAATTATTCACTCACTGAGCAAAGTTATCTTCATGAATACACAAAAAAAACCCCGCTTTCTTTAACGGAAAAATCCTTGATAATCCCGAAAAGACCATTCAAATAAGTCTAAAGATTTCGTTAAATCCCTAATTCGGCTACAGCACTGGGTTTCGTGTATTTTTTATCTTTGCTGAAGATCCGGGCGTGCGAGGATTTTATCTAAATGCCTTCCACGACGAGAGTACCTGTAATCTATGTGCCTTCTTGCCGAAAAAGCACGTCATGTCTCTGAAACTGGAGTGTATTAGGTTTTACGAAAAAATATATATTTTTGGGTGAAAACTCATTTCTTGATACTCTCATACATAAACTTAATTGTATAAATAATACAGAAAACCAAAAGAAAAAAGGCAAACTAAATATTTGTTATACCTGTATGCGTTTCTGTGGAGAGCGAGTAGCTGTTTAAACACACAGGCTAAAAAGTTAGATTTTGATATATTTGTGTCTAAAGTTGAATCAGTGAGACGGGTGCTCAGTCTGGATTTTTTCTCAAAATTTTCTAATGTTGTATCAATTTCAAAACATTAAAGAATGTAATTTTATTCATGTATAAGTTTATAGCCACACATATTTATTATTGTATACAATTGTTTATCAGCGAAGGCCTATAATTAGCTATATGTTACATATTATTAAGTATCATAAAATGTTATAACCTGCTGTTGGTCTTCCAATAAAATAAAATAAAATAAAATAAATAAAATGCCAAGAGATATTATTAAGGTTAACTATGTATGATATGGTGTTAATTTTGTTACTCATATTATTTTTTTCAGGTATTAAGTAATAATATTTCCGAAAATTTGCGTATATAAGTAATGTAGCCATGAATTTACTTATTTAATTTCATAGTGTCAGCAGTTAGCAGATTTAGGACAACATAGTCGCAACCGCACTCCCAGTCACATTACAATTACGTGAGACAAAAACAAACAATACCATAAACTAACACTAGAACAACAGAGACAGGGTATAATTGTCATTGTCCTCCACAAATTATATTTCCTTCCGACAACAGCTTAACGTAATACCGTTAACCGCTCAATTAAAGCGGACAATCTGTCGCTTACTTCATTTTCTCCAGCACTAAGTGAGAAAAACACAGCCTAATCAAGAGTCGAGCAAAATATCATCCGGGAAAAAACCTAAATAAACCGCAATCTAAAGAGAATCTCACTTTTACTTCAACCTTTTTTGTGAAATATTTTTCGCTCGGCTCGGTCGATGATAGTGACGAAATATGTTGCGTATATTATACAAATTTTGTGAAATTGTATGCCGGAGAGATGTCTTTTGTTGTATTTATAACTTATCCTTAGCTAAGCTGGCTTTTGACGTAATTTATATCTTTTGGTTCAAGTTAAACGTCACATCTATCTCGCAGTAGGCTTGTAAAGTATCATGACAAAGAAATTGACGTTATTATTACTTACCCACACGAAGGTAACAAGTAGTTGGCAAAACAGTGCACTCAAACAAGTAATCAGTACGGGATCATATGCGAACAATAAGTTATCATTAAATGTAAGGTCGATGTTACAAATATTTGACCACTGTTATTGTATTGCTTGTATGTGCTCGAGGGCGGCAGCACCACCGTCTCACCTTTAACCTGCCGCCAAATAGTAGTGCTTTCATTAATGTGTTCCGGTTTGGTGGTGAGATCAGGCCCTGAAATTACTGGCACATGAGGCATAACACCGTAGTCCTTAGCTGCAGCGACGCATCTACAATCTGCTTCTGTGGATTGTAGATGTCCATGGGCTGTACTCCACTTACCATCAGGTGGACTACACGTCCCTTCGCTGTGAGCGTAGTATAAAAAAAAATAAAGGTACCTAGATCTTGTATAAAGTCAAAAAAATGTGAAACTTAATGTAAAATAATAAACTTGAGACATAAAGGCTTTATTTTTATTTATTAATATTTATAAGAAACCCCTGTCTATTGATATTTACCTAATCAAAGTACACAGACTCAAAGCTAGCTAACAAAAAGGATAAACTTTGCGGGTGAGAAAATTCACTTCATCTTTTTTACGCGAATTGAGTGCTTTGTTTCAACTTTGAAGCATTATTTTAGGGTCTGCAGCCTTTTTTGTTTGGAAATCGGATTGTTTACATGATGTTTAAGCTTAATCTAAACTAATTGAGTTCATTATTGGTAATGAAATTAGGAACACCAAAAGCGAATAAAACTGGGTATTTAATAAACGAAGATCAACAAGCTTGCAATAAACAAGCGAGTTTCATGTCTAAAACTTAGTTTGCCAATAGATATTTCTTGATTACTTCAGTGTTTAAAAGAAACTAGTTTTTAGCATATCATATGAGTGCATAACAATTCAACCCACAAAAACATCACATACATACCCACACCCAGCCACACATACACAAACAAATACACACACATACATATACACAAACACTCACATGATACTCATGTACATAAAGCCAAAAATCACGCCACATACCACAGTGAGCTCTTGACTTTTTAAGTTTATTATATATTATAACTAGCGACCCGCCCCGGCTTCGCACGGGTACAATGCTGATACTAAATACACTACAGAAAAACTGTGAACGTTGTATATAAAAACACAGCGGCCCGCTCCGGATTCGCACGGGTATATAATATATAGCCTATGTCACTCACTGAAAAAATTATTAAAATCGATCCAGTAGTTTGATTTATTCATTACTGCCCGTGGCCCGCACGCGTTAAATTTGGAGTAAAACAATTCCCCCTTTCTATGCATGTATTATACATAAAAACCTTCCACTTGAATCACTCTATCTATTGGAAAAAACCGCATCAAAATCCGTTGCGTAGTTTTAAAGATTTAAGCGCACATAGGGACAGAAAAGGCGACTTTGTTTTATACTATGTAGTGATGAGATTAATTTGTTAAAACTGTTTGTTGTTTTCACTTACACAAGAAATGTAATTAATTGAGTAGGAGTGGAGACCTGGTGTCCTGAAATACAGATGTCAGTCTAGTTTAGGCACCAGTCTCACAAAATATAATTATTATGTCGCAATGTGTTAAGTAGCCTATTCATGTTTTTCATGTGTGATTTTTATATTGTGTTGGGATAAATAAACAATTTTATTATTTTTTTTTTATATAAAGGTACATTATATCATATCTTATTAGGTCTACCTTGTTGGTATAGTTGTTAGCGTATGCGCTTCTCACCACGAGGTCTCGAGTTCGATGCCTTGGTCGGGCAAAGTGTTGTTTATAAACTTTCTTGAAACTAACTCAACTAACTTTGTAACTAACTTAATAATTTTGGAATTGTGCCCGGTGGATGGCGATAGGCTCACCCTCTACCCATGGGACCTAAACATAACAGGTAAAGTGTGTGTTGTAAACCTCTGCCACAACCTTCTGGGTAATATAGGCGTGATGTTATTTATTTATTAATTAATTAATTTATTTTTTGGGAAACAAGCAGCTTTTAAGAACAATCGATAAAATAACTTATATAAATAACAACATAAGCCAATTGATAGTTTCCGCTTATATGTATGGCTAAGTTCGAAACTTACATATTAAAAATAAATAACAGAACTATATAATTCACATATGATATGATTATAATAATTAAATTAGAGTACAAATAAATTATCATTACTACGGATCGAAAAATTGTTTCGTTATGTTAAGTTCTATCTTTAATGTTCACAAAAAAAATTACAAATAAATTTAAAAACATTTAGAAAGTCACACGACAAAGTTATTCAAAGACCTGACACAATAAACGGTTAACTGTCCAACTTTTACAATAGCTATTGAACAACCACTTAGAGATAGTTCTTTCTTAAACGAAGTTAAATTGAGAAGAGGTTGGGCCTCGCCATTGATATCAGGTGTAAGTCTCAAAAGAATTGATGTAATTAGGAGTGCATTAAAAGCTTTAATGGACTGAAAAGCTTTGTTTTAAGTACCTTTCACTTCGATTATAATAAGTAGGTAGTTAATTAATAAGATAACATTATAAAAAGCCGGGTCGGGCGTGGTTTGTAAACTATCAACTAAACATAACGGCTGAAGTGTGGGTGTTGTACACTTCTGCCACACCCTTCTGGGTAATATAGGCGTGATGTTATGTAGAATTTTAGATGTTATAATTATATACACTTAAGTTCTAATATGTCGCGGCGTACCTAGGTACAAAAAAGCTTGTTGTTTCGGCGGCGAAATGTATGATTTTATATTAGGTAAAAAAATAAGGTTGCATGAAACATATCTTTATCTTATGCGCATAGGTTTAAAATCATTTATTCTCATAAAAGACACAAAAGCCACTTACATGAGAATATACAAATATCATTTTGTAAACTAATAAATATGACCGCCACCAAAGAAAAAGTTTAATTATTATATTATAATATTATAAGTATACATGTATCAGTAGCGCCCATTCTACAGTTAAATCCCCAACTATATTGATAATTTTGAAAAATTTACTCAAGATAGTTTTCAGTTAAGTGTTTTGATAGTCGAGACTTAAAACTGCCGAGTGAGCTAACATGCTTTATATCAGCGGGTAAATTGTTAAAAAGTGGTGCTCCTTCATTAGGTGATACTCTTTTTAGCGTAATTAGTGCGTATTGGTGCATAGTTTAATAACCTCGTGTTGAATTTTAAAATAAGGTAAGTAGATGAGGTTGATAGTTAGGTTATACGTTTCAGCCTCTGAAAATAACCTTTGCAAAAAGACACTGTAAGCAGGTAACCGTGATTCAAAGGTCTCTTATAGATATTTGGAATTCATGACAGATTCCTAAGCAAATATTCACAAGTTTCAGACACCATTAAGCATTCGCTATAATAGTATTCTCGCAGTCAATCCCCAATTTCCATCGCATAAGAAATTACTCACGCAGAAAATAAAGCCTCTTTTTATTTTCCTCAACACTTTATCTTATCGCACGCTACATTAACGTCTCCACACACCTTAATACTTGCTATCATTGAATACAATGTACGAAACATCGCATAAGGCAGTCAACGCACGTTTTTACAGCGCGGCAAGTTAATTGGTCGCACCGCCATCCAGCGGCACCGTTGCCTCGGTCATTTTCCACACGTGTGCGGCATACCTAATGTCACTGTCGAAAATTCGAACGCTGTATCTGGCATTTTATGTCTCTATTTTGAGACCTTAGAAAAAAGAACCAATATGGACACGAAATGAACGAAAAATATCTATGCAAAAAAATCAGTCAAAAATCGCGTGGGAATGGGGAGGTGTAGATTGTACCACGCTATTGTCAGTATAGGATTTGATAATTCGTTTTGAATGACGTACAAGAGCGGTGCTCTTCCAAATTTGACAGCGACGCCAGACAATGTCGCCTCCGGTTAGCTTATTTCTCTGTGTTCGAGACCTATTTTCAAGATAGGAGCTCAAAGCTAAGTAAAAGCCGCGATCAATCTCCAGGTTAAGCATTGCTTACCGTCCCGCTCTGGATTGTGTAGGTCTGATGGGCGTTGCTAGGGAATGACCACAATGTAATTGAGAAAAAAGTTCGGAAAATAAATTCGAGACCTATTTTAGGAGTCAGTATGAGTTCATCGAAAAAACTAAACGGTTAATGTGCTAAGCAATAATGGTTAATGTTAGTCGTAATGGAGACATTTATTTCGAATCAAATAACGTGAAGTTGTAAGAAATAAATTATTACGCGAGTGGGCGTTAGCGACCTTTCTGTAGTTAAATAATTTCGATAACATAAAATAATGAATAATAAACCTTGCCATAATTTAAACTGTTTAAAAAAGTCTTCTCAGAAAAGTTGTATTCATCGGCTTGAATTAACTTTTTGAAATAAATTAGTGAAACTGCCTCGTTAATCTAGTGGTTAACTAGCATATGTGCCTTTCAGCACGAGACTTAAGGTTTGCTTTCCGGGGCGGGCAAAAGTGTTATTTAGGATTTTTCCATCAGGAAATTCTCAATAGCAGCCCGGTGGATAGGCCCGCCACATTGGACCTAAAAATAACAGGTGAAATGTCACTCACACCTCTGCCACACCCTTTTGGGTAATATAGGCGTGATGTTATGTTAAGTTATTAGTGCAGCAAACACGTTGCTTCAGTCAGACAAAACCGAAGTGAAAATCGCAATTCTCGATAAATGTGGTCTGAATAGTGTATTTGGTATTCGGCATGCGTCGCGTATGGACGTTCGATTCAGACAGTAATTGCTGTTAACTAATCACTTATTGCACTGCCATAGTACTGAAGAGCAACTGGTTATTTCAAATACAAGGTGGAAATAGCAATAAACAATCAATTTGTTACCTGAATTATAGTAGGTTCGTGATAGGGTTCTTTACGGTGTGGCAAGACAATTGTTTGGCTGTTTTCCATACAATAGTAATAAGGGTTTAACTTAAATATATTATTAATATTGACTGGTGGTAGAGCTCTTGTGAATGAGCTCGAGGGCGGCAGCACCACCGTCTCACCTTTAACCTGCCGCCAAATAGTAGTGCTTCCATTACTGTGTTCCGGTTTGGTGGTGAGATCAGGCCCTGAAATTACTGGCACATGAAGCATAACACCGTAGTCCCCAGCTGCAGCGACGCATCTATAATCTGCTTTTGTGGATTGTTGATGTCCATGGGCTGTACTCCACTTACCATTAGGTGGACTACACGTTCGTTCGCTGTGGGCGTGGTATAAAAAAAAAAGTTGTTATCTATAATTATAGACAAATCATATCTGAAGCACTAAAATGCATGTATTGGGCGCCCGCTTAAAATAAAAATCATACCCAAAGAAGAAGAAGAAGAAGGTATCAAAAACGTCCGACATACTACTGCAGCTAGTAGTCGATAAACCAACTTATTGGTTACAGTGAATCCAACGACATAAAGACACTGGTTGAACTGGTACCAAACATTCAACAATTAAAGTAACGTTCTCCATATAAAAGCGCAGTGTTTTGATATAAAGTTGAAATGAAACGTTTCGCGATATCCACAGTTATACCGCGGCGCTAACGAACTTACTACATTCGTTAACATAATTATCGCTGTACTCTACCGGGACCATGAATATTCATCAAAACACCAGCAAATGTAAAAAATGTTTTATTGTAGGTAATCAAAGGTACCTGATGTATTTGGCTTTTGAGAACCGCAGTTTATGAAAAGACTAATTTCGATTGCGGTTCAGTAAGCCAATTTTACTGACAGCTCTTTATAATATATATTAGCTTTAAGTACAAGTCCTGACTTTGTTTTATAGTAAAGTAACAGAAAAACTTCTACTGCCTTGATGGTCTAGTGGTTCGATTCCCAGGTCAGGCAAACGGAAACTTAACAATAGCGGCACGGAGTTGGAACTGTGTGAAAAAAAAAACTAAAAAGAAAAAAGAAATGACTAAAATTGTATTACATTATAATTGTTAATAATAAAAAAAATATTATTATAACTTATAAAAAGATTTTTTTTATAACTTAGAAAAATATAAATTTCTTTACTAATTAACCGAAAGGAACTTCGTTCTATCCGGGTGTCCCTTGACACCTCAGTTGATTTTTTTTTTACCTTGTGGGGCTCTGACGTTCAGTCATCAGGAATCTTACAGTAGATTATATTGTTGCTACGTTGTCAATTTTTTTGCGCACTCGCCATTTTCCAAACTTGCAATGAAGGGTAATGTTTTCTGTGTAACTTACCTGAAACAATAAAATAATATCATAAGCAAAGAAACATTTACATAAGAGATATTTACTTATACGTGATTTTGTATGGATATATTCAAAAGAAAAACAAAACTTATCAGTAATTTATACAATACCGCGCTGATATTGAAATTACGTGTATATTCAAAATTATGTACCATTTTCTTCAACATTATCATAATTACCTAAGGTTTGAAAAGGGTAAGCTTTATTTTTTGTATTTGGCAATACATTTTATTCGCTAGACGTATAAGTAATTTTATAGTGACAGGTGTAAATTCATAAAACTATTTTTGCTTATGTAACTACTAAATATCTAGATGCTATATACAGTACATACTCTATATAGAATACTAAGTAGATGGAGTTTAATGGCCCTTGTAGTATATTAGGTACTAATTTCGTTAAATATTTAATAAACGACCAGATGGCGGAGTGGGTAGTGAAACCCACCTGCGACGCTGAGGTCGCGGGTTCGATTCCCGCTCAATTCAAATCTTTGTATGCATGAACATGGAGATTTGTCTTGGTCTAGGTGTTTCTATGTATAATAAGTATGTATTTACAAAAGAAAAGTATACAGGGTGTATTTTTGAAACGGGGCAGTAAGGGCAAGTACCTTAACCGTTGCAGTTACAGCAAAACGTTCTTAAAAGACCTTCCCTAACTTTTTGGGACATTTTGAACTGCATTCACAGATTTTGTAAAAAACTTACAGTTAGCAAAAAAAAATGCAAAAAGTTCAATTTTTTTTTTTATGCCAATCGATTCTATTTCACGTGGGGATCAAAAAACTCTATGGGACCATTTTAGCTTTCAGTACTAGAAAAGACAGAAATCGCCAAAAACGTTTCCCATACATTTCGGCAACAGAAACGAATTTCTACGATGGTCTAACTTTTTTTATGGCCTGGAAGTGGGTAGAATTGACTGTAAAGTAAATAAAAAGAATTTTTACCCTCAAATTTCGAATTTGATTCGAAAATCTGTGTGTTATACTTAGTTTCAGCTGAGAAACTTCGTATGAGTTATTAATTAAGGATTTTCGCTAAAATGTCTTCTAATCGTGAAAAAATTGACGTTGTGTGTTAGTTGTGTGACATTAATTTATTTATTTATTTTATTACATAAGATTTATTATATAGACTCATGAAACTCCACTTCCACCTGCGGCTAGTTCTTAGTATGTTTCGTAACGTTGACTACGTTAATCTTCCTCATAAGTCACTACTATACCTATTGCTCTCTTCTTCTCTTCGTCGTTTCGATGGCTGAGTCAAATTTTATTTTGACTTGCCATCGTGGTGAAAGGATTAGCCAATTCGCTTTGGAGAACTCGCGAATTGCCCAGGGTGCGCCGGACGTAGGGAATCGTTGTGTACGTCACTCACACACCTATTACTGAAAACCGATTGATAAATCTATTCAGTAGTTTTTGAACATATCGCAAAGATAGACAGACACGGCACTTTGTTAGTTTCTGTATGAATCTTCTTCAAATTACTGATAAAGTACTGCGTTTACATCACTCACGCAAACGCCACAACATTTAAATTTTCAATCTAAGATCTGGCGAATCCATTACTCGCCTTATGCTGATATGTATTACATTCAGTGTAATATGCTGATGTATAATACATTTAGTGTAATATGCTGATGTGTAATACATTCGTGCCATATATCATTCACTAAGTGCTTAGAGCACTTGTCACTTTTGAGTTTGCGTACATTTATCAATTCTGTCGTTCGTGGGAGTAATGTGGAATGTGGCTTTAAGTTCAATGCGAAGTTTTCAAGGTCATTATTAAAATATGAACTCGATAGGTTCATACTAATAATCACGTAAGTATTTTTTAATAATAAACAATGTTCCGTATGTCGCAAAACGCTGTAAATTTAATACACGTTTCAAAATGGTAAGAACAACATAATTCTAAATTTGCAGCCTGTTACAAATTTTTTTGACAATGTTATTTACAAAAAACCTCTTTTCAACCCTTTGCGTACACCCCAGAACGCTGCGAAATCACACATTCTACCTCATTTAACGAAACCTCAAAATTTGAGCGAGTTACTAATTACTTACGGGTTTGAGGCTTTAATGACTGGCCTATTGTACTTCACTTGTCACTTGATTGATACACATATTACATCAATCGTGATGAACCAGCAAAGTTCAGTGGCAGAAAATACATCAGATAATACACATTTGAGTTCATCAAGGAAGACAAGATGTAATTATAACCAACACTATGACAATAAACAAAATCGCTTGTCCATTAGAAGTAGGTACCTACCTAGTAGGCCAACAAATTAGGTATACAGGGTAAAATCTTCTAAGTCATAATAAAGACTTACTACACTAGTTATAGATAAGTGAGTTAAATATCTGCGCAGTAGGTATATTACACTTCTTAAATATGTAATTCACACATTCATAACTAGTGTAGTCATTAATTATTAGTGTAGTCATACTAAGAAACAGTGTAGTCACTCTTCACTACGACATAGAAATTTTTACCATGCAAAGCTTATTCATTGGCCCACTGTACCTAACAGTAGTCAACTGCTTCTTATTACCAAAAGTTTCTCAATCCGATTCCCTGAAAGAAATAAAAACACAGACGACAACAAATTTCCATATTGATGACATAATTAAAATATTCTTGTAGTCTTCTCGTTAGTAATTCGCGCGTTTCGGGCGTCCCAATTTCTGACGGTGGAGGGTACATCATAATCGGATTTGCTCCAAGCCTCACATAAAGTTTAGGTATTTGCATAAACTTAACTATCGTATCAACCTTTGTGTGGAGTTTGTCGCCCGTGCCAATTACAGGCCTCATCAGATTTTAAGATAGTTAATTCAATCATTGAATTTTAGAAAGCCTATTGATTCCATAGGACTGCCTGCAACAACATTTCTAGCTATCCTATCAATAGGAATTCCGATCGGAAAGCTGGGCAGATTCCAAAATCTTTATAAATTATGGATCACGAGAGGAGGATCCAAGAAATAGAATTTAATGTATTGGTAGACACTGTACTTAACTACTTCATTCTTTTGAACTAGTACCTAAACGGCGCAATGGATAAGGCATCGGTCTTACGATCGAGAGGTCGTAGGTTCGAATCCTGGCTATTACACCACGGACGTAAACTTCCTCCTGACACAAGCGTATTAAGCTTAGCTGGAGAGGGTTAACAAGAATACTAGTAATTGGTGTTTGCATATTACTAGTAAGCTTTTCTAAGAAAACAGTTATTAAAACAAATGAACTTGTACTCCATATCCTGATGCTTATCATTTCTAACCCTGGAATATTAACAACTTAAGCTGTAATAACTCCGCTGACTGAAGAGGTCAACATCAACTTACCTCACGTAAAAACAAAAGGCAGATCTTTAATCCTCACTACGATTATTTATATACAAAAGCTCAAATAAATATAACACCTTTTAAAATCTTACCCTTGTTGTTTCATCGCTAACTTATTCTTACTACTCGAGCGTCGAGTTTATAAAAAAAGCTGTGCCAGATAATAAAACTCGTAACTTCCAAAGAGTGCTTACTCAAAGAACAAATTGGGATAACTTTTTAACCTTTCCTCATCAAATTATGTTTCGCTACGGCGGTTTTCAGCGATATTTTTTACGAGAACTGGCTCTGAATTTTCAAGTGTAAAGAGAGATGGTTAGGATAGTCAGGAATATTGCCTCGTAATGAAGTATAGCGACACGATTTATGAAATCTGTTTGGGTCAAGTTTTGATAAGGTTTTTACGTCCGCTTTGGGACGCCAGAAATGGTTTGAAGAATTTGTGATGAGATAAAACTCGCGTTCAAGAACTTGGTTTTACATTAGTTCTTTGATTTATTACCCGTAATTTTGTTTTTATTTAAGACAGTTTAAAATTAACCTACTTGCGAACAATTCATGTAGCCTCTCTCAACTCTACTATGCGAATCAAATTTTATTAAGAAAATACTTGTATTAAAACAACATTTCTGTAATTCGCGTGTAATTCGTTAACAAAACATGAAGCTTTTATAACTAAAATTGCATTCGTTGCACTCAAACTTAGTAACTCTCAATGTATGCATCACTAAGTAGTTGGTGAATTATAAACTAAGCAGTTATTAAGCAAATAAAGTTAGTTTCAAGTCTTTGAGGCAAGCGAAGCGAAGCAACTTGCGAGTCCAGATATAGTACTGCTCATAATCCCAACTTGGTTCAGGCAAATTTTCTTGCAAGAGCCAACGACCTTTAATATCCTGTGAATATTCTCTTCTTAGAAATTTTATAAATTCAAGCAGCTCAATTTGAAAGAAATTGAATGAATTGATTGGTTCCAAGTTTATGTGAATGTAGGTGGTAGTCCTTCAATATAGCGATGTATGCAACAATACCTTAAAATTTAATATATTATGCTGTAAAATACTAACCTCTTACTATTAGGTGTACCTATTTCTATCTTGATTACTACTTTTTTTCCACTACATAATGTTTAATTAAAAAATCTTGTTTACTGGTGCACCACGTCTACCAGCATGTTAAATATTATTTCATATGTAAAGAGATGTATTTAATTGTTATACTGTACTTCTTATTAAAATACAGGACTTAGAAACAAGAAATTTCATATAGAATCACATCAATATACAGACACCTAACAAACTTACACGAAAACACAATTATTACCGAGTCCCCGACTTATCGGACTTACCAAAAGCCACCTAAACTCACATAAACTTCGTTAAATTCGCAAACAATTTCGAAGCATCGGAGTGTCATTTATTAAGTTCTCAAAAGCATTTTCAAATCATCTCAATAAGCTCTTCTTAGATTCGTCCAGACGGCTTTATTTTGCTTCATATAGTTGTATAATAGGTAAATGTAGAATAAAGCACTTAAGCAGACAAATGCTGTGATCGGGTAGGACTGGTTGGCAGTCGTCATGATAACGCAGGAGACGATGAACAATCCCATGATGGCGACATGGAAGTAGAAATACCACAAGTGATATTTGATTACCGGTTCTTTTCGTTTCAAGAAACTAATGATCAGTATTGATGTGGCGACGAATAGCTGAACATACAGCAGACCAAATACGAATTCTACCACAGAACTGGTCATAGCTTCCACGATTGGTTCCAGAGTCCCGGTCACTGTGATGAGGAGTAGGGCAGTAAAGAAGATCATCGGCAGAACAGCTGAGAAGGCAATCAGTAGAAACGTTTTACGGAGCTGCTCGCAATGAGAACATGCAATTTCTTCTGAGTCTTCTATGAGAGTAACCATTGTATAAAATGCTCTTGCTAGTTAAAAATAAAGTGCAGAATATAGAAAACTGTATACGAAACAAATAAAATGCTGCAAGTGATTCTGTGACGGTTTCTTATTTCACATAAGACGTCAAGTGACATTTAGAGCAAAACGTTGCCATAAACATGGTTTATAAAAAAAAACTTGAGGTTATCTCACCTATTTTAAATATTAAATACCTACTTTTAATTTTAACGCAAAATAACGCCCGCATAAATGTGGATATAGCCCCTAAGTTGCGGTGAATTTGAAAATCCAACAAATCACAGACACAAGGTACATTCTGTCTAAAAACTAATCGCTGTGAAATTCATTCCCAGTGGTCATTCTGCACGTTAGTACTATATAAGATAAGCAAATGCTTTAAAAATTTAAAAATTTTAATATAGTGACATTTATTTGCTTTTGAAGATACTTTGGTTCTCCTAAAAGGAAGCAAATATGTTTTTAAAGGACGCAGAAGTAATTCCCGTGGTGTCTCCTAAAATAAATAATAATAGCATCCCAGTATAGTTACATGTCCCACTGCTAGGCACGGGCGATTAGTAACTTCACATAACTTCTCAAGTATACAGGTTCCCTCACGATGTTTTGCTTCACCGTTAGCAAGCGATAATTTTCATGACAAATACACACATATATTTGTAAAAAGACGAAGTATCCGAGACCGTCTACTTCGCAGTCCTACGGTCTCCTACTCGATTATCTGCTAACTTCGCTTGCTGAAATAATTCATAACCAGCATGAAGTTATCAAACGTCCGAACGTTGAACAGACGTCTTCGCATCATCCATCTATCCAGCACAACTCTTTGACGGCACATTTATTATGTAGCATCGCGCCATCAATTCTGCAGCATATTGCAGATGCTCAGATGTCTGGTGCAGGCTCCAATGTGGCATTGACCGGGAGAGACAGTACTACTAATGGTTGTAATGTTAGTATTACACTTCCTAAATATCCTAATAAAATAGGTATGTGTGTATATCTAAACTAATATTATAAAAAGTTAAGATTTTTTTTTTATTCTTGTTTGGTACAATTTAACTCAAATCCCGACCGATTTCAAAACTTTTATTACCAGTAGAATGTTAGAATATTCTTGAATAACATGGGCTGTGTTTTAATGAGAAATCACGCGGGTTCTATTTAATTTCGTGTATTTAATTCGACGAATGAACCTTATGTGCTGAATGTTTTCTCCTCCTGGAAAACCGTTTATAATTGTGTACAGAGATTGTATTTTTGCATTATTATTTTAATTACCTACTTGAAGTTTATTGACAATAAAAACATATCGTACTTTTTTACCTGAGGGCTTTATCAGCACTTATTCACACCATCCATTTTGTATAAGGCAATACTTTAAGAGACAAGAAACTAGAAATTGTTTGGTTTCTTCTTTTTCGTCATTGTCAGTGAATGCTGAGAACTGCCGCACAGAAAAGTCCATTAACGAAGGACTTAATTTTCTTTCTTCGGAAAAAAAAATTAGTAGAATATCTAATCGTCATAGCTCATTCTAATCTGAGCAAAACAAAAACAACTCAATCAAACTTAGCCCCGATTCCACCAAACATATTAACCTACGGTTTTATAAAGACGTATTTGCATCATTCTCTCTCTCTCATTAAATTTTTGTACGGGACAGAGATATCGAAAGCTGTAGTTTAACATTAAACTTGAGTTTAACAAGTTCGTGAAGTGTCTACTTAATGTCTATGACCTTGAGTAATGGTCAGTGAAACCACAGTATAAATGTACAGTACCTTCAAATTATAAGTCTTAAATACTTATAGTTACGACTTTGTCCAAATTATTACTTTAGGGGACACTATAAAGCTCGTAATGTTATCTAAATTACTTTAATCTTAAAGGGGATGAACCGTGCCGTATATTTCACCCTCTCCGTTACAAAAAATGGTTATTGGGTAAGAAAAATATTGATAGCAGGTGATTTATGTTTTGATAATCCTCGGTAAATATAAAGGTAATATGCGCTTAATGACTACGTCGGTAATAAAACAGTGTTTAAATATGCATAAGGATTAACAATTAGGTCAAATCCTTTCAATATTTTAGAGATACCTACTTGTAGGTATTTTTACTGTTTTACTGTCGACATTGAAATTCAAGGAGGTATCTGAACATACTTATGAACTAGATAGCTCTAAAAAAAATGTTGTCTAGACATAATACGTAAAGTAAATAAATAATCGGAATACATCGAATTCACGTTTTAATCATGGGATTAAAATGCCTATCGCCATCCACCGGGCACAATTGCAATTCCTAACGGAAAATTCACAAAACACTTTGCCGGCCCGGTAATCGAACCCAAGACCTCGCGGTGAGAGGCGCATACGCTAACCACTAAACCATCGAGGCATTATAAATCCTGTTACGTTTCGGCATTATGGCCGCTATATCGCGTATATTTCATGATGAGAAACTGAAAGGCTCTGAGTGAAAGACATTTAATAGGTTCAAAAAGACATTTAATTTCGCTAACGATTCCTCCGCGTAGCTCATTTTCCAGCGATTTCCCTTTATCGACTAGATTAAAATTCCAATCATGTTTATGAAAATATTTATGATTTGGAGTTAGGATTGTAAAGCGAGGTTTTATTGCTTTGACTTTAAATTTTACAACCTTTGATATGCGTGCCGACATAAAAACGGGGTTGAACGGGTGAAGGACGTGACTGAATTCTCCTTGCAGAATAATGTTAGCATCTTGCGCTTGCTATTTATTGCTCTTGTTTTAACGTCAGGCGCTTTGATTTATTTCTCCGTCTTACTTCAGAAATGCTTTATTGCCGCTGTTACTTTTATGAATATTACGAAGAAAGAATATAGAACGTCAATCAAATGTCTGAAGGGTAATCCTAGGGCAGAATAAAGAAAATAACGTCCATTGTCCACGTTAAAACCGTACGGCATATTTTGTTGATGTATTTCCCTTACATAATTTTTCTTATCGTCTGATATCTTTTGTACATTTTTCTTAAAAACTGCGACATGGCAAGCGGTTGTATCGACATCCTGTCGCGTCGAGTGTTTAACAAAATAAATGATGTAATATCGAGTGACGTAGAACGAAGTACGGCGTAGTAACTTATGAGTTTGGTTAAAAAGACTTTAAAATGTTTGGAAATGTTAACATTGACTGATGCGAAGCTTAAAAGTCGTGATGGTTAGATGGATGGTTTGATGTTTTTACTTAAAACTTCAGATAAGATAGATAAGATAATTTATTTATTTGCTCAAACACATGTGTACATACCATACAATAATAAAATCGCATGCAAGTTATAGAGATACATGAAGTTCAAGACATGTTTGCCATGTAGAATGGCATGCAAATATGTAGATACAATTCTCGTTCTATAATATACATTTTTACACCAGCAATCCATTTCTATATCTAAAACATGATTTGAAACAAGCAACATAAAGTCATCATCAATTAGCCTCTCGCAGTCCACTGCTGGACATAGGCCTCTCTTAATGTGCGCCACAACACCCGGTTCTGTGCCTTCCGCATCCAGTCCCCTCCAGCGACCTTCTTCAGGTCGTCAGTCCACCTGGCAGGGGGGCGTCCCACCTTACGGTTGCCGAGTCGCGGTCTCCATTCCAGGACTCGTTTGCTCCAACGGCTGTCGGTCCGTCGGCAAACGTGACCAGCCCACTGCCACTTCAGCGAGCTTATTTTGCGAGCTATGTCGGTCACTTTGGTTCTTTGTCGGATGACCTCATTACGAATTTTATCCTTCAAAGAAACTCCGAGCATAGCTCGCTCCATAGCCCGCTGCGCGACTTTAAATTTGTGGACTAGTGCAACCGTTAATGTCCATGTCTCGGCACCGTAGGTCATAACAGGCAGGACGCACTGGTTGTAGACTTTCGTCTTCAGGCACTGCGGTAAAGGCAAAGAGAAGACTTGACGAAGTTTGCTAAATGCTGCCCAACCCAACTGGATCCTTCTATCGACTTCTCGCTCGAAGTTGTTTCTACCAAGCTTAATGACCTGCCCTAGGTAGATGTATTCTTGAACAACTTCGAGCATCGATCCATCGACAAATATTGGTCTCGGCATGACATGCTCATTGAGCATAATTTTGGTTTTATCCAAATTCATGCCGAGACCAACACGTCGTGAAGCTTCATTTAGGCTGTGCAGCATTTCGCTCAGCTGTTCCAGCGACTCCGCCACGATGACGATATCATCGGCAAATCGAAGGTGCGAGATGTACTCACCGTTCACGTTTATACCCCGTCCAGTCCAGTCCAAAGTCTTGAAGACATCCTCGAGAGCGTTGGTGAACAGTTTTGGGGATATTACATCCCCCTGTCTCACCCCCCGACGCAGTTCGATTTGGCTTGTCTTTTGGTCCTGGATCTGGACGGTCATGGTGGCGGTCTCATACAAGCATCTCAGCACCTCGATGTATCGCCAGCATAAAGTATTCAATAATAATATATTAATAAGAAAATGAATAATTTAAAATCTAAAAAATAAAATAAACAAAGTTAAATAATTTATTGTATTCAATTAAAATATTTTGTCATCTGAAATTTAAACTATGTCAAATCAAATTTGTCATTTAAAAAATCTATTATATTATAATAGGCTTTTCCAACCAGAAATGACTTTACTTTCTGCTTAAATGCTTCGCTACTTAAATCTTGTCTTTTGAAAATTTATTATAAACAATTGGGGCCATGCACATAACACTTTCGCGCATAAAGGCTGTCAGGAACAAGTATTTAAGTATGTTAGTTTATTTGGTTTTTATTTGCGAAATGATTCCTGATAGATAGACATATTATGTGCTTGATGTGCTTGTATGTTATAATTAAAAATAATTACCTACAATAAATTGAGTTTCAGCATAGCTCCTATAATGAGTGCGAACAACGATTGAAACAAATTACCTTTTCAGCACTCCATCCATTCGTTTTCATCAAAATTTGAAAACAATAATGTATCGAATGAAGAATAAAAATCCCTAGGGGCCTTATCTATCACGGAACAACTGATGGAGGTCAAAGGGGCCCCATCACTAATTTTATTTGTACCCACGTTATGTTATGAAGTAAGGTACATAATACATTATGTTATAATTTTTTTTGCTCGCAGAGATTTTTGCTGTAACGACTTTCGGAACGGCAAAAATCCCTTTAAAACAAAATATGGGAGGGTGCGTGATAACGCTATGGGATGTGGAAATCGATGTACGTGTGTAATGACAGGGCATGGCGTTTACAGCCATTGGGTTTAATTTTAACCCTTGATAAAAAGTTAATGGTTGAAATTGTATCCCAAAAGGGTGAGCCAAATGAAAAGGTTTTTATGACTTTTGTAGGAAGCAAAGAGTAAAAACCATTACCGCAACAAACTAATCATTCTTACACTACGATTAACAAAACATCAATAAGAATTAAACGGCACATTACACCGTGCAATCCACACGATCTTCCATCATTCATTAGACTGACAATAATCTCTTATAGCTCTTATACATCACGAACGACCGAATATAGTCCCATATGTCACACTAGAGCTGCACTACACCGGGACAGGTGGCAATTACCCGGGAACTGCCGGCCGTCCCGGGATATCGAGATTCGTTCGCCCACGCTCCCAATAGCATTGAACGGACCGAATCCCGCTTTTCAGAGCAGTTTAACGGTCGATTGCGCCGATCCCAATCTCTAATCGACATTATTAAACTTTTAAATTTCGTTCAGCAAAATTTAAATAATGAAAGCTTTGGTGAATATCTTAGCCTTGCTTGAAGTAAAGGAAGATGTGCAGACTGTTACGATAATGGATTCCTGTTCTTTATGCTAAAGGTAGTTGTTCTTTACAAGAACTTGTTCGCATAATTTACGAGCATTATCGATTTATTTTATTGTGTCTATGACGCTTTTATGTTATGTGATTTGATTTTTATCATATCGATTAAAGAGTTTATTGTACCTTCATAATTTATCATTCTATTTTAATAATAGTTTTGTTCGGTCTTTGTTAGTTCCAGACATTTATACAAACAATGAGTCGTAAAATACGTATAATATGCATATGTATAAAACAAGAATAATACTGATTAATAACTGCAAAACCATTGAATCATATAACTCAAACGATACTATTCCATATTACGTGCACTATTATAACAACTCATTAGAATTTTCGAATGCAATATTAATGAGGAGACTATAATAATATTCTCATCATTTATGGGTAACATTTTACAAAGGCATACGTAAATGAGTAGTACTAAATAATGCATAGTGTACACGAGTGGCTGGCCGACGACCGCGACTAGTCGCAGCCACTTAGGAGTGTACCTTGATGATTTACATCTTTAATATTATAAGACGATCTTACTTCATTTGTAACGTTTTGCATGTGAAATCTAGCCAATTTGTATACTCAGTATAATAACTTGTAGACTAAACGAAAGGAAGTAGGAGGAGAAAACTTCATACGTGCATATCATAGTAAACATTGAAAATATAAATCGATGTTGGGATAAACCGAAATTGAATTTCAAATCTATGAAAATCGTTCTAATATGTAACATTTTGACGACTCACTTAAATATAAATCCTCAGCACAATACCTGAAAGGTAGTTTAAATTTTAGAATGTATTTATTAAAAACCGTACATAATAGAGGGTATATACTATGTACGTCTGGCATCTCATAATGAATACAAATTCTACATCATTAGGAAGCCATTGAAGTGTAGAACGGAAAGGGGCGGGCGAACTCACCTTGATCCCGCCAGGTTTTGTCAAGAAGGTGAAAATTTACGCACAAAATATGAAGCAGTTACTTGCAGACCCATTTGAGGGTTTTCCTAATTAGCGCTGTATACTTGTGTTTACATGTATTTAATGTATGGCGCTTGTATATAGACGGTATGTGTGTTTCACTATATCACTAATATTTGAAATAAAAAGTTACTTAAAAGTTTTGTTTAATTCAATGTGAAGATTCTAGTTTTACTGGTCTTAATAGGAATGAAAATTTTGTGTGGATTTGTAAAACATATAAAAATATATTGTGGGTAAAATAAAATGTTTCTTATAGATAATTTTGTTGCCTTTAGCTACGCTTAGCAAATTATACTAATAAACAGTAGTAAAGATTATGGGACCGGCAGGATTTAAACCTGCGACCTTCTGCACATCGGGCAGTCGCTTTAACCAACCAGCTACTGTAACCTCTTGCCAAGGCTCTAAATTTCTCTAATGTATGTTACGTCATTTTGTGACGTCACGTTCTACCATTGTTATTATTTTAAGTAGGATAGCTGGTTGATAAAGCGACTGCCCAGTGTGCGGAAGGTCGCAAGTTTAAATCCTGCAGGTCCCATAATTTTTACTACTGCTTCTTAATAAAATTAAATGTATTTGCAAAATCACAAAACAAAATAATGTAAACTAATCTCAAATCCCGGCGACACACCCCATCCCTATTTCTCACTACTTAATTATTTACCATAATCCCCGATCCAGGAAACTCGTCTGTCACGCTGAGCCAGGATTAGTAAGGACGAGGATCGTCGAACTGGTCACCTGTCAAACTATCATTATTTATTGTAGGGAATAAATATTATGATCGGATGAAAACTAGTTTATTTTGTCGATTACAGATGAGATACGGCTAGATAACTGAATAATACTGTTGTATTTAAGATTCTTACTTTTGCAAAAGTACGATAGTTGCGTTTTGTGACAGTTGTTCTTCTTCTTGTCGTGTCAATGACTATAGTAATTCTGTTAAATTATTTATATTTATACAGTTTTAGACCAATAGGATGCGACTAAGACGCTTGCATAAGGTCTTTTAGGGTACAGGGAGTAGGAAGTTATGGGCAGGAACACAAATTGGCCATATTTTGGGTGGGCGATCCACATTCCCAGCTAGATGACTGACTTAGTGACAATTATTTCAGTACATGGTACCTACATCTATGTACTTCAGAAGAAAGTAGGGAAATATTATAATACCTACGTCTTTTTTAGAACAAGAAAACATTTCTGATACATGAGTTGACAGTCAACATAGCAATGCTTTAAATATATATTGTAGACACGGGTCTTAATCGCTTAATTTTTTTTAAGGTATAATTACCTTTTTTGCTCGACATTTTCGATCGGTGTGATTTGATCATAACTGTCAAGCAATAAAGGTGTTTATGCCTTTAAAATATAAATTAAATAATGTAATTTTATCATGTGTACAAAATTGCGAAAGTTAAAAATCATTAATAGAAAAGTTTGTTAATAACTTTCCATATTGGACGGCTCTAGCCTTAAAGGCAATTAGAATACACAATTTTTACCTTTTACAGTACTGACAAAAGCCGTCGAATCAGTCCAGATGACAAACTTATGGCGGTAAAAGAAAAGTATTCGGAACATTAAAAGCTGCTAACAGAATTACGTATCACCTCAAAAAGTTATACCGATACACCAATAAGCTTTTAGGTGTTTAATCGAGCTTAGGAACAAGTTTCACCGCCAAATAATAGGTTTCCTGAACTGAAAAATACTGAATTTACGGCGATAAAAATTTTGTGTCGGCAACTTAAAGCAGTTAAAGTCTTTATGAAATTATGAAATTTTAAAATTGGGTTTTATAATCTGTTAGTTTGTTAAGAATACAATATATCATAACGTAACATCACATCTATATTATAGATGGGTGTGGCAGAGGTGTACAACACCCACCCACCCTTCACCGGTTATGATCAGGTCCCATGGGATGGGGAAGGAGCCTATCGCCATCGACCGGGCACAACTCCAACTCCGTGCTGGTATTATCAAACATTATCTTTGTTTCAAAACAATGGTATAAATAAAAGATGATAAAATTAAAGAATAACTCCTCTTTGCTTCAAACCACTTTACGTTCAAAGGTTTACTTATTAAATCTCCTCTCGGGGGCGGCGTTGAAACAATCTTAGAGTTTTGTTGCACTTGCCTTGCAATACAGACACAGGTATATAGTGTCACGTTCGGATCCGCTCTGGGCACGTGCCGTGCTGGTGTAATTTCACTTCAACAACTGCTATTTAAAATTTAGAGATGATGCGTTCAGTCCAGTACGTGAAATCGGATAAGACTTAGTTTTCCGACGAGTGTAAATGATTAGAGCATTAAAACAAAATAACAAAAGGGTCGTCGCGCATAAAATATAAAAAAAAACTAATTTGATCAGTTTTTTTTCCGTAACTATAGTTTTAGCTATACTGTGGAAATTTGGTAAGTAGATGTATTCGGTGAACCGCATTAAGTTTTTCATACAAAAATAGAAAAAAAAACAATACATTTTTGGGGTTCCCCATACTTAGAACTGAAACTCATTTTTTTTTTCATCAAACCTATACGTGTGAATATCTATATGGATAGGTCTTCAAAAATGATATTGAGGTTTCAAATATATATTTTTTCTAAACTGAATAGATTGCGCGAGAGACGCTACAAAGTGGAAAAATGTGTGCCCACCCCCCCGTAACTTCTAAAATAAGGGAATGATAAATGTAAAAATAATAGGGTAGTATTTAAACGCAAATCATAAAATATCCTTTTTCTATGCAATTAAATACCGAATTCCCATCAAAATTACTGAATGCACAACAAAATATTCAACTCAAAATATCACTAAACACACTACAATTTATTTTCACAGCGCACAGCAATTTTTCCTAAAGCAAAAGCTTTTTTATCAATGCACAGCTAATAATCTTAATGCACATTATACATGTTAACTCTTTTTCTTTTAAATATAGCTTCTATTTTTATAATATTTACAGCAGTTTTTCTAAATCAAACAACATTTTATTAGTCACAGTCATCTTATTATTTATTAATTATCACATAATGAGATCAGCAAAAAAAAAATAAAATTAGATACAAAATTGTAATTTATTGAATTATTAAAGCGGGTCTTGCTTTCGCGGGGCGTCCACGCTTCCTTTTTTGCCCAATAGGCACATTTTTAGCTTCTGCAGGTGGCGCCACGTACTGTCGTCTGTTACGATCTATGATAATAAGAAATTGGTAGGTAGTAAAATATTATTTTATTTAGTGGGTGGATTCAAAAAGGGGTCGGAGTATCACACAGATTGATTCTAGCACTCGCCGACCGCTGCCGCGGCACGCTCGCTTCGCTCGCTCGGCTCGTGCTGTGTTATGGTCGCAGTTCTAACCTAACCTAACCTACTACTTTACCCATAATTGACCTATGCCATAACTATAGCTTTTATTTTTATATTATTTACTCCAGTGACGAAAAAACGCGCGAAGTTTTTAGTTAAGTTGTTCTGCTTTTAGAAATAATGCAATGTAAAAGGATTTTTTTGTTATAATAATCATTAAATTTGCCGAGCATGGCTTCTTGAAAATTAAGACAAATATGATGAACAGATTTTGTTGTACTTACTGGTTAATATGCGACTGGGATAGTTATTTTGCTATGAAATATGATAAATTTGATGTGCAGTCAGTATTTATGCTATGCATGTAGTATTTTTGTACAAAAATAAATTTAACTGTATTGCATTATGAGGAAAAAAGGAATGTCATATTGATGTGTAATTTCGAATTATCTGCAGTTTGAGTTTTGTTAAACATTTAGTTTATCTGTAGTGAAGTAAGTTATTTGATGTAAAAAAGAATATAAATGATGAGTATTTATTGATAGGCGATTATTTATTTGATATGCAATATAAAATATCCCAAAATAATATATGATGTACATGCAAACTTCCACCGAAAATTTGTTTGTACGAGATGTAATAATTAGTTTTTTTTAATACGTTATAAATCTTAAACCGCATTTTACCTTTCATTCAATCAACTCCAATATATTAAAGAATAAAGAAAAACATTTATTTAGATGTATAGTGGCACGGAACCCTACGTTGCCTACGGTTTTTTTTATTTTGTAAGGGTCTAAAATTAAATATAACTCAAATGCAAAGATTTTTAATTCTACCTATTTTATTCGGTATAGTTATCACTATTAGAAATTCATGTCTTTCTGCCATGATCTATAGCTAGAACCACATTATTTAATGAGTCTATTATTTTAACTCTGTGCAATTTGCTTAAGATGCTTGTACAAAAAGATGGTTTCAGCAACTCACAGCTCCCCATGTGACAAAATGAAGGGTTGCTTAAACGCCTTATAAATTCTAAAGTGGCCAAATAAATAAGTCGAGGACCTTCTCGAAGCATCGTCATCAAAAACTTTACTCGTTACGTATCCGACTTGATTTGTTTCCACCGTATATAACTTGGTTCTTTCTGCCATTAAAAGTTTTGATTCATTTAGAAAAACGCTTTAAGAATCTTCCAATTTTGACTAATTTTCGTCCAATTAAAGGGTTTCGGTTTTAATGTTGTTCTACTTTAGAAATTGTTTGGGATACGCAGTGTTAGTTAACAGCATAGAAATATATACTAAAGAAATGGCTTGTCCGAACACATTGCCCTTCAAAATTGACATTATGAATAGCAGGATCAGTAACGCCATCTGCTCTGAACTACCATCTAAATGACTTTGCATTCACGCGATGTGTAACTTTGTAAGAGCGTGATGTAATTTCGTTTGCATTTTTTTTTGCCGAAGGTACAATTTAAATTTTGATTCTTTCAATAGTGTAAAATATTTATTATTACAAAATTAAAAATACTCCTTATTATATTATAAAAAGAACAGTACATCATGGGAATTTTAAAAGTAGTTCATATTTTATTTAAGGAATAAAATAAAATGTTTGTCTAGAGAAATATTTTTTTACTAGCTCCTGGTCGTAGCTCAGCCCACGTGGTATGTTTATAAATGATTTAATTACAAACTACTAAATGTAATTTGTACTTAAATCATTTGGTGAACATATTCTATAATCCGTGAAAGGCCAAAAGATCATTGAACTTTTGTTACAAGCTTTTATTTAGATTTTTGAATTCATCAACTTTAACAAAATTATAGACTATACTTGACTATTAAAATTAGGTACTTACACAATGAAAATATACAAATCTAAAATGGCCATTCCCAAGAAACAGGGATCGAAATTATCGAGTTAATCATCAAGAATCAGTTCAGATTCATTTATTTGGTTTCCATATTTTTAGCAACTGAATATTAAAATTAAAACTTGAGTAATGTGTCAAAAAAAACAGTTTTTCATTTAACCGTTTTATTATAATAACAATTTATTTTCTAAATCTGAAATCGCGTTTAAAATCTGCTTTTGTGGATTGATGATGTCCATCGGCTGTAGTTACCACTTACCATCAGGTAGATTACACGTCAGTTCGTTACATAAGCCGTAAAAAAACTTTACTGTCCTTCTAATAAAATAACTTTATTAAACTTCTGTCTTTTTGTTATTTTAGATTCGTAATGTTTTCTAACGTTGGCATATTTTCCAATAATTAATTAATTAATTAAATTCTTGGTGCTTTACTGAAATAAATGAATATTTAGTTTAATTTATTTCTCAAAATTTAATTTTTTTGCTAGATGTATGAAACAATTTTAGTGTTTAGCTACTTTTGTTGCTGACTGTACATATATCATCTCTAGCGTTAACAAGTTTACGCAGTAACAGTAAATTGCACAATGATATGACAATTCATATCAAATACTTTTCTTAAATTAACAAAAATATTCTCTTGGACGCCCGCGGCATAGTTCAACTAAGCGCAGTTGCGCAGTTCCAAAGTCATGTCACGCGGATATTCACAATAATTAAGGAATATGGCGTCGGAACGAAAAATTTTAGCAAATAAAATTGATAAAATAATGTAAAGAGGTGGATATAATATAATATTTGTGACTTACCCGTGATATGTAATACTATAATCTTTTTTGTTGTGTTTAATTTGGTAGTTCGTACAACTTTTCTGTGCACAATTAGGCATTTTGTCATGTTTGACCGCTCACGGAGGCAGCCAACCACAGTCAATTTCACTACGGGCTTTTTGTAGTCAGATTGACACCAAAAAAGTTGAAGTCATTTATCGCGCGTTAGCCGTGTCCATACTTTATACGTCAATGGTTAACAGTTAAATTTTGTATTGTCGAAATACGACTTGTAAATTGTCTTGTACTTTTTGAAGACAGAAATTCACCAGTTAACACTGTGCGAGTGCGTTATAATACGAATGTATTAGATGGCCGGATGGCGGAGTGGGTAGTGTACCTGCCTGCGACGCCGAGGTTGCGGGTTCGATTCCAGCTTAAGACAAATCTTTGTGTGCATGAACGTGGGGGTTTGTCTTAGCCTGGGTGTTTCTATGTATAATAATTATGTATTTACAAAAGAAAAGTATATATATGTTAGTAGTTATTAGTATCAGTTATTCTAGTTCCCATAGTAGTAGCTCTGCTTAGTTTCGGACTAGATAGCGTTGTGTGTAAGTTGTGAGATATTGAGATATTTATTATTATTTTCTCCATAGAAATAAAAAGACTCTTGTACTTGTAGAAAACCTCTCTCTTTGATTTTCTTTGTCTATATTTATATTAAACTGAAACTACTACGACAGCAATTACGACTCAACTCCAAATATACAGGATATTCATGACAGCTTAATAATATTTGTATAGATAAGTTCTAATTGCCTATAATTATGTAAATTTATGATACCAATAAAAAGAAAAACCGTTTGATTAAGATATAAACACTAATGCTTATTTTAATTATAAATTATAGTCACGAGTCTTAATCAAAAATATTTATAATTCTATAATCTAAAAACTATGATTTATAATTCTACTGTACCTACAAATCGTGCAAATTTAAAATGCATATTTTGATGTTATTCGGCGTCATTAAAAGCTAGAGGGCCCCCAAAGTGCGTAAGTAAGAAAGTAAAAAATACCTAAGAACATCGATGGGACATGAACGCATGTCAGATCGCTCTCTCATAGAGGCAGAAACTTTAGAAAAACTAAAGTCATCATCAGCTATAAATGATTTAATAAATCAGTTTGCCGAAAACAAGGCAAGGGAAGTGTTTGTAAAAATTATGGTAAAAGTGACAGACATAATCATGATGAATAAATATTTATTTTAATTGTATGCAATATTTTTTATTCTTTTGTGATAAATCTTTACCCTTCATAAGGACCCCAAAATATTTGTTTATACGGGGCCCCGTCAATGCACGCTACGCCACTGCTCAGAATGCACGTTGAGCCGTCGGTCCAGGATGCAATTTCAAGATCTATGGCAGTCGTTACGGGTAGTGTCCAAAAATAGTCTGATAACTAGTCTAACAAAGAAAATCGTATTTTTATTAAAACTGACGTGAGTTTGTAACATTATTAAAATTATGAAATACGGGTGTTACTCACGTAATGTTGGTCTATTTAGTCGACCGCGGTTTCGCCTATATGTCTAGGCATTATCAAGAGAGTGCGATACGTCGCGCCTGAGTCGCAGCCAGTCGTGCAAGACTGGCTGCGACTCAGGCGCGACGTATCGCGTACCGCGGTCGACTAAATAGACCAACATTACGTGAGTAACACCCGTATTTCATAATTTTAATAAAGAAAATCGTTTTACCTTGTACTGGGTTATGAAGGTCAGATATCAGTCGCTCCAAGTAAAAGCTGATATACCGTTGAATCCGTTAGACTAGACGCAGACCCCAACATAATTGGCCGCGGATTCAGCGACATTATTCAATACTTAGAAATAAAATTTCAACGAATAACAAGGGGAAAACATTCACATAAAAACAGGAGCCCTCGCCTGGTTTTCGGAATTCATTTCTAATGACTCAACAAATAATAAGGTCTACCCCAATTAGGGTAGACAATTAGAACCTAAATTACAAGGTCAGATCAAAAAAGGCGGCTTTATCTGAAAGTAAATAATCCTAATTAAGTATTTTTAAAGGTACGCCTAGAGTCTGGCTAACCAAAGCTGGCCCCAGAATATTGGCGGCAAATTTAAAAAATACATGCATGACAACACTAAAATTATACTATGAAAATTGGAATAACCTACTTTGATACTTGGTAATTCATTATTAAAAATATCATATATATAGACAGTATAAGAACATTATGTTAGGGAAATAAAGACACAGAATTTATCTACACATGTATTAATTTTTGATATGTACCAAGTTTGTAACGGGATATAGGATTTATTGATCTGGTATAGGATGGATCTGTTGGTATAAAAGGTGAATATGTGGTATCCGAAAATAAATAGAGAAATAAAATACGATAATATTCCATACATAATAACTTAGTTTTATTCATCATAATCAAAAACAGATTCTAACACTTCAATGCCAAAAGATTCATCACTGTCACTAGAATCGCTGTCTCCAACATTTATAACAAAACTTTCTAAATTTTCTTCTGTTATTTTATCACGTTCTTTATATTTCTTTTCAACATATGTATTACATGATCAGTAATTTTCTTCCAATCCTGTGAACTTACGTTTTCAAATGAATCTTTAATTATTTCTTCTAATGCAGCTGTAGTAACTGCAATATTTTTGCTAGCCACTTTACGTTTTGCCAAACTCCACACAAGCTCAATCGCATTTAAATCACAATGGTAGGGTGGAAGTCTCAACACCTCATGACCACATTGATTTAAAATTTCATCAGCTTCATATATTGGATCAGGCTTATTTCGTTTTACAATACATAACAGCTCTGCTTTCGTGTGGTAGTCCTCATATTGAATTCCATTATCACGGAGCCACTCTCTTATATTATTTTTACGTGTTTGTGTGTTAGGAACCTTATTTTTAATTACAGAATGGTAACTAGCATTATCCATTATGATTACACTTGGTTCTTCCAAATTTGGTATAAGTTTTTCTTTAAGCCATTTATTAAAATTTTCAGCATTCATGTCATGGTGATAATCAGCATTTTTTGATTTAGTACTAAACACTAACAAAGATTTTGGTACTGGGCCTTTCTCTGATCCAGCATGAACTATAATGTACCTTTTTCCGGTCGAAACATTTTCAATTGCACCACTAGTTAAAGGACCTTGCCATGACTTCTTAGGCTTGTAGTTTCTATGGACATAAGTCTCAACTAAATAAATGATTGGCTTGCCTTCTGCACGTTTTCCTGCTAAAATTCTTAAAAATCGATCGATCGAGCATTCTATTAATACAGAACGCTCATTTTTATTCTTTTTAAATTCATAGCCATTGGCTAATAACAAGCGGTGCAGAGTTTCTCTGCATCCGTTAAAAGCAATACTTTCTTTTAACTCCACCAACAGTGTCCTCAGTGTAAGAACTTGTTTTTTAACAATATAAAATTCGTTAATCTTGTTACGCATAGCATCTATGTCAAAGTTATCTAGGTTAGACACAGTAGGTTTCCGTGGGCGTTTCTTCCCCGGGGTACTCCAGACACCTTCATTTACTGCACCTTCCTTTTTTACTCTCTTTAGTGTTCTGACACTCACTTCTGCAAAGAAGAAAAACAAAATATGTAATTAATTCTTGGTATTCTTACGTGAAAATCCAAAGGCTTTTTATGGCATAATTTCAAAACATCAGTGCATATTAAAAACTTACCGGTCATTGAAGCTATTTCTTCTCAGTACTGATTCTGGTTTATTATCCTATCTTTCTGCTCTAATTCCGTGAGATTTCCAATAGTTCTAACTATTTCATCAACTCCTTCGACATCTTGCAGATTCTCTGTTAAAGAAAGTTAATCGTTTTATAATTACCAACAAAATACATCATAAATTAATTATGAGTATACGTAAAACATAGGTGATGTTATTAAAATAAATACGTTGACTGATGCGATGTACGAATGAATATAATTAGTTTTATTCAATACGAAGAAGCGTAAGTAACTTATTTGCAAGGATACGTAAATTATAAATCAAAATTTTATTATGACGACTGTAGTAGGTGTTCAAAGTATCAAAATAATATTGTCTACTAACCTATGAAATTCAACACCACACGTAAACTATCTTGTTTTTGTTTAAACGCGGCATCACGCTGTTGTTGTTTTTCGTTGAACTTGCCAATCATGCAAAACAACATCTTTCGTACACCACTTTTGATAGATTTGTTCATTTTAAACCGTAATATAAAATCACAATTTTCACAAACGCATACAATTTGAAACCAGAGACACCGAACGACAACCTTGTCAAATTGACGTTGACGTTCCTACAGAGTTGCTATATAAAAAGTTCGCAAATAATTCCAGGGACTAC
The DNA here is from genome assembly GCA_905147285.1 of Hypena proboscidalis. NCBI lineage: Eukaryota > Metazoa > Arthropoda > Insecta > Lepidoptera > Erebidae > Hypena > Hypena proboscidalis. The sequence goes on from LR990127.1 coordinate 3,731,250, forward strand.
TTTGCTTAGCCAGACTCTACAAGTCTCGGTAATGATCTGATCTGTATAGGTATCGAATTATCTTGTCTATGATATTGGAAGGTATAGGTATCAATACTTATATTATTAAGAGGATTTTTTTTTCATATATTTAATATATTACATAACTATAAATTAATTACATCAGTGTAATAAGTTACAAATGCAATGGATAAAAGATTTAACTTGTGCGAATCGACGTATAAAGAAACCATATCGGAATACAAAGAATAATAATTTATGTTAATTGATCATTATATATTAAACATGTCAGCTATTTATCCCGCAAATAAAAATGTGTGCGATTTAATGCAGTAGTTTCATACAATAGGTATAACTTTTTGCGTGATGCGCGTACAAACAACCAGATGGCCAAAAATCCAAAAAAAAATATTTTGGTCTGCTATTATGAAGTCACCTTGTATTATTTTTCTTAAATATCTTTAATATACAGATATGACTAATTTACAACTTAATTATATATATAAAATAGATGTATAGATAACAACGTTTTTGTAAATCTAGCCGTATATTTTACAGAAGATTTACAATTTTATTACACCTATGTAGGTATAGATTAGATTTTAAAGGATTTAAAGCTGGTAGGAGGGCTGGGCAGTGATAGAACTATAGGTATTAAAAAATATCGGTTTTGGTTAAATCTGCATCATCTATGGAAGGTGAAGATTTTAGCTGTTTTGTTTTATAGTAATATATGCATAGATATCTTTAGATTCGGTTTACGAACTGTGTTCGTTGGTTAATTTCAATATCACTATTTTATGACGGATCAAACGGGTCTATCAGTATGACATTTTTATTTAAAATTTGTATAGATAATAAATCGATACCAAATTAATCCAACTTAAATCGTGTTTTTCTTCGTGGTTTAAAAACGTAGATAATACGATATTATAAATAGGAATCGGGTGGTTCTTTTTGTTAGATGTAAACAAAATGTTGAACAAGATTCTGTTTGTGTCTGCTGTGTGCTTTATCACAGGGTCTTACCAAGAAATAACTCATAGTAATGTGTTTCGAACGGTAAGTGATACTTTTTATAATATATCTAAAATAATTAAACAAGTGTCCTCTTCATTAAAATTTTGGCACTTTTGTACCTTAATTACTTTTTAGAATAAGTTTGATTTTAACTTACTCGACTGAACCAGCAATATATTGCTTTTTTGGCATATAGGTTTAAAACTTTTGTACGAATCATTATTAAGGATAGTAGAAAGATTTTGCACATGGATTATCTACATTTTCAATTGATAAGTGACGTATATCCACAGCCAGAAAAAATAAGATATGATGGATTCCCATCAGAAACGCACACTGTTAGAACATCAGACGGGTATATTCTAGAAATGCATAGAATCCCCCATGGAAGGAAGTCGGGCAATACGGGTGACAAGCAGGTGGTGTTCCTCATGCATGGACTGCTGGGAGCCTCCAACAATTATGTTACACTTGGACCTGATCATGGTGTCGGTAAGAATAGTTTATAATTATTAAAGAAAAGTGATATAATAATTTAATTTGGAGGTAGAATGCTTTTAAATGCAAAATACGTTGAATTCTACTAGTTCCCCTACTTAAACATTGTAAAGGCATTCAGGTAACGTATGTGTTTACTATCAAGCGTGCTTGACTTCCGTCTCGAAAGTCACACATCAACATTTGGTAAATCTTTCGGAAGTGCGATTCTGCAAAGTAAATGGTCGACATCCAAATTTTTGTGCATCCTTACCCCTATAAATACGGTCGATATTATGGTTGTTTTTGTGATTAAATTTGTCGAAAACGTTTGCCGTATTGCTTCGTCGCCGTGTTGAGTTAAACTCTGTTTCTTTTTCAGCATACAACCTAGCCGACGCCGGCTACGACGTATGGATGGGCAATGCCCGAGGCAATTTTTACTCTCGTGCCCACGTCAGACTGAACCCTGACAGCCTATTGCAAAAGCGAAACTTCTGGGATTTCACCTGGGATGAAATAGGTAACATCGACGTGCCAGCCATGATCGACTATGTCCTTAAATATACAAACAGGGCGAAACTGCATTACATTGGACACTCTCAAGGAGGTACGGCGTTTTTGGTGATGGCATCTTTGAAACCCGAATATAATGACAAGATCATCTCTGCCCATCTTCTGGCGGGTGTTGGATATATGAAGTACTTCCCTCATGAACAATTGTCTGCCAGTGCTGCTAACGTCGATTCTATTTATGTAAGTTTTATAGGGATTGCATATCTCGATATAATAATAGATTTACTTTGAAGCAACTTTGTATGGGACAGCTACAAGGAGTAGACATACTCTTTGATGACCTCGTACAAAAAATGCCTAACGAATCTTGGTGCTACTTTTGCTCTATTTTTAAAGAGGCATTTGATTATAACCACACGCCTCCGATCCCTTTTGAGAAGTCGATTTTTTTCATAACATTTTAGGATTGAGGTAATTCTTTTAAATATTAGTCCTTTTTCTAAAAGTGATTGTCCGTAGGACTGCGAAGTTAAAGGCCTCGGGTTCGAACCTACGTACACAACTCTGTCAGTAAATCGATAAGATTTGTCTTTTCTAAGATACGTATGTATTGATCGTATAAATTATTACTCGCTAACGGTGAGAGAAAACATCGTGAGAAAATCTGCATGCCCGAGAATATCTAAAAAGTGTACGACGGTGCGTGAAGTCTACCAATAGGCACTTGGCCAGCGTGGTAGACTATAGCCTAACCATAGATATATAGATAGATAGATAAAACTTTATTTGCATACCATTCCATTATAAACTTAAGATAACTATTGAAAGATAATAACAATATGCAAAGGGCGGCCTTATCGCTTGACGCAATTTCTGCCAGGCAACCTTTGGATGGACAGATTTAAAAGTGAAAGCGTGGTAGTTTCAGGGTGTGTGGAACTTAAAAACATTTTTAATTTTTCCATTTGCTTAAAATATAGATAGGTAAAGAAAATACCTAATATAAGTGAATAAATATAAAATAAACATAAACCATTCAAATAAAAAAATAAATATAAACCATTCTCATCATTGGAAGAGACCCGAGGCTAGCAATGGGACATGTATCAGATACAGGGCTGCTTTTATTTTACTATTATATCAGTCAATTTGTTTGCTTATCTTTTTATAATGACAAATGTATATTTCATTTTTCTAGAGTTTGGCTAATGCCGTGGGTATTGTAGAGCTGTACCCAGAGTTGTTGAGCAGTTTGTCTCCATCAGGCTTCAGCTCCGGCGTTAGTGTAGCAGACAATTGTACCGGAAACCCTGAGGAAAGTAACATGTGCGAATTGTTTGGAGTTCGTCATCTTTTAGTAAGTATTCAGCAGAAATATTGCAACATTACTTTCATTTTAAATTTATTTGTTATGTGAGCTGACCCAATGGAGAATTGGTATTGACAGCGGTTCGGATCAATAGATAGCGGTTTCGATTTTCCATTAAGAAAAAAAAAATTAAGTATACCTACTTTTTTCAGAAATTCTCAATGTGTCCTAGCGTTTGAAAAATAATACACTCTCCTGGCCTCTAGTAATTTCAGTTTCATCTTCATCAATGATTCAAATCATTATTTTTTATCGACCTCAGTAGGCGCTTGAACACGTCAAAAAATTACAGATCAGAATATAAAAATACAATCAAACTGAATGATACTAATTACAATGATATGATTTGAATTACCTCATCAGGTTTTATAATTTCTTTGTTGTAATCTTTTTATAGTGTCGGTAGATTTTAAGATGTATTTGTGCAATGCCCTTCGGAAAAAGGTTCATAGTATACTAATTTTTTACAGCATGAAAACGTTGACACCGTCGAACTGGCCCCATCGGGCGCATCTCTCAAGCAAGCCGCTCACTACGGGCAAAACATTAGAGACAAACTCTTCCGTCGGTACGACCACGGAGCTTGGAACAATAGAGCAGCCTACGGAACCTCAACACCACCTCTGTACAATCTAAGCCTCATAACAACTAAGGTCACTATGCATTATTCACTAAGCGACGTTTTACTGGATGAAAGAGATGTACTAGCGATGGCTGCTGCTATGCCCAATGCCGTAGCTCGGAGAGTAGCAAGGGATTCTTTCCTTCATGAAGATTATGTGGCAGCCTTCGATTCTAGGGAATTAGTGAACGATTATATTGTTCGATCATTAAAATACACCGATTCTCGTATGTAAATATCATTGCGCGATTATCGATAACTTTATAATACACTAGCTGACCCGTGCCCACTTCGTTGGGCATAATGTTCAAAAATATATATCTTTCATAGTTAAGGCAGCGTTCGTAAGAAACGTTTTCATTCGAATATTTTTTCGCCGATTCACTTTGCAAACCATGTAAAAGCCTTTTTATTTTTCGGTTTTTTATATGTATAACCTATGACACTCAGCAATAATGTGTCTTTCTATTCGTGAAAGAAGATTCCCGAGATTCCGATTAACGAATTCGGAGTTTCCGATTAACGAATTCCATGAGGAGTCTCTGTCTCTGTCTCGCTCGTGTCAGGGATGTATGTCGAGACAGTTGAGATTTTCTTTTAGGCATATTGACAGAAGTTATGATTTCAAAATAACAACCTAACCTAACCTAATTGCAAAAAACTAAATATGTACCTATAACCTAAATTTAATATCTACATGAAACTAACTTAATACCTATAACCTAAATTAATATCTACACGAAACAAACTTAATACCTACCTATAACCTAAATTAATATCTACATGAAACTAACTTAATACCTACCTATAACCTAAATTAATATCTACACAAAACAAACTTAATACCTACCTATAACCTAAATTAATATCTACATGAAACTAACTTAATACCTAAACCTAATTTAATATCTAGGTACATGAAACAAACTTAATGCCTATCTATAACCTAAATTAAATGAAAACTATATAATGATAAAAGATTTTTTTTTTAATGTACCGAAAATAAAATTAATGAATGTCGAAAGTGTGTTACGAAAAATTCAATTTTGGGGACGTCCGCTGCGTAAAGAGCCGACCGCGCGAATGAGCCGCGCGGGTACCTACCTCTCAGATGTAAAAGGAAGGTCACGCCTCCTTCTTCCGAAGTGAGCACGAACGCGAACCGAAATAAGCCGAAACCATCGCGCGCCGCTGCCGCGCTGCTGTGGCCTTCACGTATAACGATGAGTTTTTCTCCGATTCTCTTTACAAAACGGACTACCACGTAAAAACCTTTTAATTTTTCGGTATTTTATATAGCCTATGACACTCAGCAATAATGTGGCTTTCTATTAGTGAAAGAATTTTTAAAATCGGTGCAGTAGATTCCGAGATTACCCCTGACAATTTAACAAACACACAAACTTTACCTCTTTATAATATTAGTATAGATCAGCCACAATTTAAAATGTACTTATATAAATTTTGTATATTGGTTTTGAAAACACTATTTTTTAAACATCGTGATTTCTATAGAAGTAGCACCTGAGGTTTTTGTTAATGGCTTAAGTTATTCTGCAAATGCTTGTTATTACTGGGAATTATTTTCTTTTGGATACTTTTCTTACGCAAACTTAAGTTAAATAAATAATGGTAATAATAAAATAATATAACATTTATATTGCAGTCTCAGTTTTATCCTCATCCTTCTAACACATAGTACATGTCTCATTGTGTCTGATCCGCCGTAAGCTGTTTCTTGCTTGACATGCATACATCTATCTCTCTTCATACATACAGGGTGGATGCGACATAGCGACATTTATTGAAACCACAGCTTCTATACATGGCCAGTATGCATTTCCACCGGATAAAAAATTCTCTGGCGAAAAAAAAAATCCACGTCTTCCGAACAAATTGCACGATCGCAATGTATACATCTATCTCTCTTCATACATACAGGGTGGATGCGACATAGCGACATTTATTGAAACCACAGCTTCTATACATGGCCAGTATGCATTTCCACCGGATAAAAAATTCTCTGGCGAAAAAAAAAATCCACGTCTTCCGAACAAATTGCACGATCGCAATGTTCAAATTGTTCGGAGAACGTTTTTTTTTTTTTTTCGCCAGATAATTTTCATACGGTGGAAATTGATACTTACCATGTATAGAAGCTGTGGTTTCAATAAATGTCGCTATATCGCATCCACCCCGTATATACAATACGTTTTTTACATAAGAATAATAGGGCCTTGATAATGTTAGATGCCGTGGATTCTACGCGCTTGAGTTATTTCAGTGAAACCTTACATTGTATTCACGTGATGTTTAAGTTGATATTATTGTATTTTTTGTGTACCACCTGAGTACTTTCAAGAAATATCGTTTTATTATACTTAATTTAGGAAAGTTAATGTAATAAATGTAAAATTTGTATGAATATAACGATGTTTAATTTAACCTTAAAACCCTGAACCACAGTAAGAGCAAAGGAGAATTTCGATGATTTGGGATCAACCAAACAACCATTAATTCTAATTAACAACCTAAGAATGTAAGCACAGGCGTTTTAAACGAACGGACGAAGATACTCTTCAAACGAGATTTGAACCTTGCAATTTATTTATGACATGCTTAGATCCTAAACGGCATTATATTTTTTTTTTAAAGTGCCTTGCACGCATAAGGTTACATTTTCATCGGAAAATAAATTCTAAAACAAACACTCGTTAATATGAATTTTCAATAAAAAATAGCATTATTTAATAATAATATTATCCTCATCAATACCATCATACCTACAAATTTTAGATAGTAAATACATAAAAAGAAATAAAAGAAAAACTGAGTTTTAATAAAAGCAAAAACCGGCAACAAATCGGTTAAATAGTTCTAAGATTATTTAGGATTTTTAAAGTCCGTTTTTTTTAAATAAGTTTTTAATAATCTCTTTTTAGTGAAGTATCATTATCATGAATCATTCTCGTTTATAATTGCTTGTCCAGGACAGTTACAAGAAACGACTTATCCTTTGTTGATAATTCTGTTACTTTTTATATAATACTAGCTGACCCGCCAAACGTTGTTTTGCCATATAAATTATTTCTAGGTAGTTAATAGAGTGAAAAACATTTACAAAAACGACGATAATTAATCAGTTATCGAGCGGGATGAAAAAATATTAAATTACTAAAATAGCTATTAAAAAATAAGGGTTGGCGATAAAAGGGTAAAATTAAGGGTTGTATGTATTTTTTAATGCCACAATATAGAACAATAAAAACAAAAAACATTGTCCAAAAATTTTAAAAAAAATGTTTAGGGTGAACAACCCTTATCACTTAGGGATATGAAAAATAGATAGTAGCCGATTCTCAGACTTACTAAATATGCATATAAAATTTGGTAAAAATCAGAAAAGCCGTTTCGGAGGAGTAAGGTAACTAACATTGTGACACGAGAATTTTATATACAAGATTAAAGTTGAAAAATTAAGAATCCAGCAGGACTCGAACCTGCACCCCCTGGGTATACGCTCCAAGTGCTTTGCCAATTCAGCTATTAATTTTTTAACTTTAATATTATGTAAAATACAAAAAGCAGAGCAAAGCTAAAATTTGCTTTAAAATATTACAAATTTTGTTATTCTTAACTTCGTAAAGTAATATACTTTATTAATATTTAACGTCTCGCCTCATCTGTGTGTATATTCAAACGATTATCCTCTTACGCCTGACTAAAAGATTCATATTTCTAATTAGCATCAGAAAAACAATAAACACAAGCACCAATAAAATTGGGGGTTGCTCTCGATTTCTTTGTGATACTATCATCAGATCCTGACTCGGTGGCTGGGATCATTTCAAAAGTATGTAAAATGAAAAGTAAAATGACAGCAAAATCGCGGGATCCTCCTCCATTTTGAAAGTCGGTTCAAAACGTATCTACCGCAATCCAAATTTCGTTTGAATTGAAACTACACAATGCTCCTTCCCTGGGGGTAATGGCACGACGTTATCAGCATTTGTAATCGTGTAATCAAGTGTAATCGGATTACATAACACCGCGTAGTTATTGACACATCCCTATCTGAACACAATGTGTGATATGTTGTATGGTTTTCAATGGACACAGCTTCAGTATATTGGGCACAGTAATCAACATTAACAATGAATTAATGTACTATGAATGTTGCGGGTTCTTGCTACTTGAGTATCAACACGTATTTTGTTTAATAATTTTCATTTTATTATGATTTCAATATTATCCTATATTAAAAACTAAGCATACAAAACTATATTTTTATTTTAATATATATTATATTATATATATTACATTATATTTAATATATATATATATATACTAGCTGACCCGGCAGACTTCGTACTGCCTAAATCGATAAGTAAAAGACCTAAACTTTCGTATAAAATAAATTTAAAACAAACAAAAGAAATCCGTAATTTGTAAAAAAAATGCTCAGTATGTTATCAATCCGCATAAAGTAATCTGATAGATAGTTAACAACTGTCATATTTATTCACCTTTTAAACCTTCTCCCACAAATAATTCAAGACCAAAATTAGCCAAATCGGCCCAACCGTTCTCGGGTTTTAGCAAGACTAACGAAAATTTTTATATATACATGCAATCCGAAGTGGACTGCATGTGAACGTAATAAATAAATCCGGAGTTCCATAATTTCGCACGTACGTCATAGCGTCTTGAGCGTATTCGTGCATGTGGCGTGGGCTTCCGATATAAGATGATGGGAGAATCGTCAGACGTCCAATATTCTGAACATCACCATCTGAATGAATAGCATCACGCAAGTGTATATATTTATATATATAATAATAGCTTTGCCTGATTGAATCGGATGAACGCTAAACGTTCGGTCTCGATTTTGACATACATGTCGACAGCGAATTGCTGGAAGAGCCGACGGCACTTCAGAATGACATTCTCCTCATGTGTACGAATCATCATACGATACGCATAGTAATTCATTGCGCTTAGATTTTTATTCGTTGATACGCCTGAAAATGCAAAATTAAATGAATTGGTAATGGAAACCAATAATAGCAATAATAGCAATAATTAGTGTGTGAATATTGTACCTGTAATTGGATCGACCATCTTCAACGTGATGTCGTATCCGTCTTGCCCTTGCCAATAAATGATTGGATATTGTAACGCATCGTACAAACGATGTGTCTCGTTTACACGATGCATAATATTGCTTCTTCGCGGAACGACAACGTCTCGCGATTTAGTTGGATCGCCAACAATAAATGCAGCAACATCATAAACGGTGGGTGCATTAAATCTTCGCACATGTTCACCTGTTGGAGTACAATCCGCTCTTATGACAAATTTGTGCGTATCCGATGGCATTTGTTCCATTGCTGTTTTGAACATATTAACCACAGCATTATTAGCGTGAAAAAATGCTTGCAACTGTTCAATAATTCGTCTCTTTAACTGTTGTGTTCCCTGTATATTGCACCGCACATTCAGCTGATCCACCATCGATGAAATAAAATATATTTGCAGAAATTGATGCGGTTCATCTGATTCTGGTGTTGGCACCATTGAACCATGCAAATGATATATTTGTCCTTGTATCTGTAATTGCAAACAATCATTTGTTGAAAAATACGGTGTAACTTCTGATCGTGTGATGGTGTAGTGTGTGGTGTATATGTAGATGTTATGTGTTGCAATTCATTGTGTTGGAGTGAGTGATTGGTTATGTGTGTTGTATCTTTTACCTTGCAAGTCGGCATGAAGCCGCCTTCTCGAATGATAATAGCTCCAAAGGAAGTCATGCGAAAACAGTTATTGTATTCAAGGATGTGTTGAAGAAAATGGCTGGAATCGGGATCACTTCCATCGAACAATGGTTTCAGTGGCTGTGGTGGTGTAAGTAATGGATCCAGTTTGACTTTTTCACTTGCCCAGCACAATCCAGCCGTTTCTCTTTTGAACTTTAACGCATTGCAATATCGGCATATAGTCGTCATTGGTCCAATACCTAAATTTTCATCATCACTGTAGTTCGCAGTGGGATCATATTGGAATGCCAAGCGATTGTATGATGCCAATGATCTTCGTGTGCTCACGCGTTGTCTCAATCGGGCATTTTCTCTTATTATATTTTGTCTTTCTTCGCTTAAGTTCTGTGAATACACTTGTTGCTGGCTTGCATGTCTTGTGCGGCGGCTGATGTTTGCACGTCGTCCTCTTGGCATTTTTGACTATGGACAGAGTGGTGAATTTAACCTCAAATGCACGATCCACATAATTTACACAGTTCAACTTACGACCTTAAAGACAAATGCCTGCTGTTGAAATTGAATAAAAATTTGCACAATACACGTGATTGATTTGATGGTTTCCAATTGAAATGTTAGGAAACGAATAACTTATTTTTTTTACTTTTTTTTCACAATTTCACAGTGAACACAATACCGGTTTGTCACATGAAATTAACTGAGCAGAGAACAATGAGTAGCTGTCAAACAATGTATCACGCACCGGCGCCATCTACTTAAAATATTGGTTTGTATTACATGCTATGTATCAGAGATGGCGCTGTATGTGAAAAAGATTTTCCCGCTTTTCTGTTGAATTTTTCCTGAATTTTCTTTGCTATAAACCTCACGGAGCCCGAGACCTTTCCAACGAATGCAAAACCGTGGCAATCGGTTAGTGCGTTCTGGAGTTATAGCGTCAGGAAGGAAAACCCGACTTATTTTTATATAGTAGATATTATTTATTTATTTTATTAAATATTGCAATTTAATGCCTCGTTGGTCTAGTGGTTCGCGTATGCGCCTTTCACCGAGTCGGTTTCGATGCCCGGGTCGGGCAAAGTTTTATTTGTGAACTTTTAGTGATAAAATTCACAATAGCAGCACGGAGTTAGACTTGTGCCCGGTGGATGGCGATAGGCTCACCCCTTATCCCATGAGACCTAAACACTCTTCTTGTTATATGGGCATGACGTTAAGTGTATGTAAATGTAATAAAAAAATATACATATTTTGTGCTATTTTATTATTTTGAACTTTGATAACAGTTTATGTTGTTTTGTTATTTATAGTGTTGAAAGAATTACCTACGTATTTATCTGTAATATCGCGTAAAATCATTGACCAATAAATGAGTTTTATGAGTTTTTATGATACGACTTGATGATACTGGGATTGGGGATTCCACGTTTCCTGAATGTAAGATTTCTTTAACATGAAGCAATTCAAAGTTAAAATAAATCGAAAACTTTAATAATCTATTTTGTAGATCTAAGAGCAATTTTTCACTGGCAGCTTATAATAATAATAATTGCAGCCCTGTATCTATTACATGTCCCACAGCTGGACTTGGGCCTCTTCTCATGATGAGAAGGGGTTAGGCCATAGTCCACCACGTTGGCCAAGTGCGGATTGGTAGACTTCGCACGACCTCGAGTAGTTTTCCTTTACCGTTAGCGAGTGATAATTTATATGATAAATACACACATAATTTGATTGTAAAAGACGAATCCTAACGATTTATTGACAGAGGTGTGTGCCGTGGGTTTGAACCTGAAACCTTTGACTTCGCAATCCTAAGGTCGCCGACTCCGCTATCGCTAAATAATTAATAAAGGAAATAATTTAGTCGCCTCGCTTTGAGTTCGATTGTAAATCGCTACTGGAAGGTGGACAAGAATTAAGGTATGAAATCAAAGTATGGATTTTTTTTAACAAAACAGTATCTTCCTTATTATTGCCATTACTATGAAATTCGGTTATATATTTCCAAAGTCAATATCACCAATTTTATGGCTGATATCGATCGATAACTATATGAATTACCAAAAGATATGAAATCTATCCATAAACTTTTACATCATTGAGGTAATAAAATGATAGATAGCGGCATCGTATAAGTAATGTGTTATGAAAATGTATATGTTATTGCTAAAAATGTTTGTGAAGGTTTTGTTGTTATGCGTTGTGTGTGTGTCTATAGGAAGTGATGCACAGGCAAATCGGTTGACTACAGTAAGTATGATTTCTTGTCACTGCAGCTCACCACTGTTGACCAGTGATTTTATGCATTCCTATTGGTTAATATTTCTACGTTTCTCCTCTCCGCTCAAGTGGACCGGTAGCCTAAGATTGTTCAATGTTTATTAAAAAATAAGGACCGCGGGTGAAAGCTAGTCCTCGATGTCATTGATACAGTGACTGACGTTTACTTCTCCAGACACAACAAATAGCAGCTGATGGGTTCCCATCAGAGACGCATCATGTCACCACATACGATGGTTACATCCTTGAGATGCACAGGATCCCGTATGGAAGACAAGGGGCAGGCACAGAAGACAGACCTGTGGTGTTCCTCATGCATGGACTGATGGGCGCCTCAAGTGCTTTCTTACGACTTGGACCTGATCGTAGTATAGGTAAGCAAACGAAATATTTAGCTAAAATAACCCTCCTCATGTCATCATGTTTGATCGTTTCATCCTGTAAAATGTACAGGATTCCTTATGGGCAATTAAGGGTACACACAAAAGACAGGCTGGTAGTGTTTCTCATGCATGGTCTGATGAGCGCCTCAGTTTCGTACGACTTTGACCTGATTATGGGACAGGTGAGAGCAGCAACATTACTAATATTTTACCCAGAATGGTATAGCAGAACGAAGACACCCTCATTTCTCACTTAATATTTTAGGGGCTAAATATAGCTAGTGAAATGCTTGTGCTAGCGGCATGCCAGAGATATGCTTTCGCTAGCATTCCTGGTGAGCAATTTAATATCTAGTTTTATAATCCGTGCTGCTCAAAGTTTCCTAATTTGCCGAATAATTCTCAAATTACCCTACCCACTGATCGAACCCTCTGGGGTTCGATCAGTGGGTAGGGTAATTTGAGAATTATACGGTACGGTACGGTATTCCTTCATACGGTCAGCTGTCGCATATACTACTACTAGACCAAGTGGGACAGAGCAAGAAGAGTGGCAGTTCTAAATAAATACCACTAGTGCACCGCAAAGCTTCTACATCTAGAAGATTCTACTGTAAAATACGATGTCTGTATGCCAAAATATGCGTGATATCATCGAATTCTGAAAACGTGTAATGTACTTGAACAAAAGATTAAAAGGCTCTGTGGGAAAATAACGAGGTTGATATTAAACTCAAGTTCCAATTATTTTGTGGGAGCATCGCAAACTAACGCAGAATCTCATCACAACTTTGGGCCAATTTCAAAACAACTATGTTGTCTCAACCATATTGGAGTTTCTTGATGAAAGCTGGAACTGAAGCCACTTGTATTAAAATGTTGTTGCACCCGAAGATATACGAAATTAATAAATTACGGTACTTTGCCGTGAGTACTTGAATCGTTTTACGTATTTTACAAAATATTTAGATTGTGGCCTAGAATGTTCTAAATAATATCTCTGCCTTTTTGTATGATTCTTAATCTAATGGATCACAATATAATTATATTGTATATTTTGCAAATTGGGTTACAAACCAAAATCTAATGAATAAAAAAACCAGCCAAGTGCGTGTCGGGCCACGCGCAATAGGGTTCCGTAGCTAGTCGTAACAACATTAAAAGTACCGAATATCGACAAATAGCCAAAATACCAACATTTTTTTCTCAGCAAAAATAACTTTGTTTTTCATAGTGTTTTATGCAATTTGTATCAATAACAAAGTTATATTTTGCGGTTGCTGAAAAAGTGTTATATCTCAACTGTCTGCCGACTGTATCTCATTCAAAAGTTTTTATTAAGATCTATAATATATATTTTTTTTAGATTTTTCACTCCTGTGGTTTAAAAGTTAGAGGGGGGGGACACTGATTTTAGCACTTTGAAAGCGTCTATCTTTGGAACGATTGACATTGAAAAAAAATGGTTCTAAAAACTTCAATGTAACTTTTAAAGACCTATATAATGAAAAAGAATGAAAAAAAAAAAATTGTTTCAGTTCAATATATGGGGAGCCCCCCTCTAATATTAATATTATTATTTTTTTGTGTAAAAATCGTAAAGCGGTTAACAGAATACATCTACCTACTTAGTTATAATTGTGTAGTTCTAATAGTTTCGGAATAAAGTGGCTGTGACATACGGACGGACGGACGGACAGACAGACAGACAGACAGACATGACGAATTTATAAGGGTTCCGTTTTTTGCCATTCGGCTACGGAACCCTAAAAAGTTAAATAGTTACATGTAAAATAATTTGGTTGATGGAAATGCAAAAACACCTTAACACAAACAATAATTTATTTATTTATTTTCAGCATACAATTTAGTGGATGCCGGCTTCGACGTCTGGATAGGCAATGCTAGAGGCAACTCATACTCCCGATTCCACGATGACCTAGACCCTGATGGGAACATCTCCAAGTACGACTTCTTCGACTTCTCCTTCGAGGAGATTGGTCTTTACGACCTGCCGGCTATGATAGACTACGCTCTAGACTTCACAGGCAACCAACGCCTCCATTACATTGGGCATTCTCAAGGAGGAACCACATTTTTGGTCATGTTGGCACTGAGATCTGATTATAATGCGAAGATTGCATCAGCTCACCTTTTAGCTGGTGTTGGATATCAGGAGTACTTCCCTGACCAGGACTTACTTGCCAGTGCTGCTAATGTTGATGCTATTTACGTAAGTTGTCTTCAATAGAGACAATCAGTCTATATCTAGTAAAGATAATAGATTTTTCTGGTCTTACCTGTCGTATTTATATATTAAAACATGCATGACGTAGAGTAGTTTATCTTAGATTATACATATAGAAATAGAGCGATACGTGCATTTTCAAGATAACAATTTGCGGTCGCTTTTTATAAATTGATACTTAAATATTTTTCAGAATTTAGCGTTAATGATGGGCATCGTGGAACTGTTCCCTGATTTCCTGGACAGTCTAATAACGCCTGAACACAGGATGGCTGACTATTGCACTGGTAATCTAAAGCAACGATACATGTGCGAACTGTTTGGAGTCAGACATATTCTGGTGAGTAATTAGTATTATGTTTTATAGCCATTTTATAACCATATTGGCGGTTGAGCTCAACTTCTGGCGAGTCATTACTTTGTTTCCAAGTAATCTCAGGCGTAATATTATGTGATGAACTTTTAGGAAATAAACAGTGTTGGAATATACTTATGTTATGTTAGGACTATCCTGTTCTTATCTTATCTGTATTATAATTTCATGCCCATACTCTTTCACATCTATAAAACGATAACATTACATTAAACAAATTGTAAAATTTATATAGTATTTGTAGGTCGTAATATTTCCTTACTTCTTTATCTATTTACGTACACTAAAATAACAATAAAGCTAGGAACTAACTAACTACTAACCAGTTCTGTGGAAGTAACGAAACTAAAACATAATAATTTTTTGGAATTTATTAATACTAAGAATTATATATAAAAATATAAAAAAGGATATAGCGTACAGACCATGAAGATCTACAAAAGCAAATTGTTGTAATGCGTCGCTATATCTAAAGATCTGAGGTGGTAAACCTTCTGCGCTAATATTTGCTGGAACCATTATAAAATAATATGACTAGCGCCTCCTAGTAATGTCATTTTATGATTATACCAGTAGGATCATAATTACGCACTTACAACTTCTTGTAGATGTTTATGTCCTGGAAGTTCTCTTTACCGTCATGAAGAATGCCACAGTAATAATAAAAGCATTATTCCATTATTTCAGAGAGATGACACGACTCTGCAATACACCCCAGCTGGTGCCTCACTCAAGCAAGCCGCGCACTACGGCCAAAACATCAGAGACAAACTCTTCCGTCGCTACCACCACGGCACAGAATCCAACATGGAGGTCTACGGCCTTGAAGAACCTCCTCTATACAACCTTGGATATATCACAGCTGACGTCACTCTACATTACTCGCTAAATGACAATTTGTTAGATGAAAGAGATGTGCTAGCCATGGCTGCAGATATGCCCAATGCACAAGTAAGGAAGGTAGCGAGAGATAGCTTCACTCATAATGATTATACATTAGCATGGGATGCGAAGGAATTGGTGACGGATTATGTTATTGAGGCGTTGAAGTATACGTCTAGTCTGCTCATTATTGAGTAAGTATTTGCAAGTAGTTATTTTGATATTGAACTGTTAAATAAACATGATTCAGTTAGTTTAATTAAAGTAATATGACATAGTTCTCACAAAATTGGACAAAACTTATCACAATTCATAACAAGCAAAATCTTTATTTTCAATATTTACTTCTTTTAACTTTTTTTTTCTTGTAGTATAACAATATTGAGATAAGAAAAATATTAAAATCTAAATAGCACATTTAATTAACAATAGAAATCTATTTTCTTACAACTTCCATTGCTGTTCGTCAGCCAGTTTGAAGTATAGAAAAGATGCATTAATGCTCTTACTCGAAGAGGCACAGCAGACAAGCTGACAAGAGTACACGGTTGGCGTAGTGATTAAAGCGGTCGCCTCACTGTTTTCAACTGCGCTGGTGTTGTGGGTTCGATTCCCACACGGGACAAATCTTTGTGTGATCTGCGAATATTTGTTCTGACTCTGGGTGAGATTTGTGTGCGTGAAATGTATGTTTGTGAACAATCCCGCGACACAGGAGTTATTCCTACAGCGGGCGTCGATGAAAAAGAAAAGAAAAATCTACACAATTATGTAATTTCAATCGTTTATTTTTAGTGAGGACTACGACAGCGGTTCAGGTTTGAACATCGTGGATAACAATCCTGTGACTGAGGCTTCATCCAATTTGACTGATAACCCTACAGTTATAGATCCAGTAGAAGAAGTAGTAGAAGTAGATCTTGATCTCCTTGAAGAAGTAGTAACTGACAACACACCTGGCTCTGCTGCTAGCGCCATCCTCAATATGTCTCTATTAGTGTTAAGTTTTGTTGCATTGTTTTTCTAAATCTAGAATTACTTGCAACTGGATGACACAAGGCTAGAAATAAATTACCAACCAAGATATGAATAGCAATTGAGGTGAATGTGGCTATAAGACATAGTATGGTTGCATGGTGGTTTCAAATTTGCGAACGATATACAAGTGTTAATTTATAAATATCAGAGATGAGGCAAATTTCAATATAATGTAATTTAATAATAAAAATTTGTTCTGTTTTTTATTTCTGTATATCTACAGAAAATGTAAAAGTTCCCTGGAGCATAGTCATTGTATAAAATAAAACAGTGACAATAACAGTAAAATACAAACACAATCAAAAGAAAAATATAAAAAACATCTGCAACATCATAAAAAAATTCATATCCTCTCGAAAGTAAATACAAATCATACGAAACGGGTATCGCGAGGAGTACAAGTGCCTTAAACGAGAGTGTTGCCATGCTTGCTACGAACGTTACCATAACAGTAAATACTCAAGGGTAAATAACAGTAAATACAAGGTAATTGTCGCTGTCTTATTTTGCTGTTGGTGTGGGAGAAAAAATCGTGAAAACGATATAGGAGCGCAGATACTTTGCATGTCTCGTAGATGTTCAGGTACATTATTCCAAGTACTCGAAGTAGCATGTGTTTAAAATTGGCGTCATTTTATTGAGCTATCTCTGAAATGTACTAATAGAAAATTTTCATCTTCTCTATAGTAAGACACATAAATAATATCACGTTTATATTACCCAAAAAGGTATAGCAGAGATGTATTAACACGTAAATTGCAGATATTTCATCTCTCTGTCTTAATTCCATCCAATGGTTGTCTGTAATTGCCTTGATTGCGATAAGACCGCCATTTGTACTAAGCTTATTTTCTTGTCTCATTTTGACTATTTCTTGGTGTACATTAAAGTTTTTTATTATTATTATTATATTTATGTTTAGGTCCCATGAGGTAGAGGTGAACCTATCGTCATCTAGGTACCGGACATAATTGCAGACTCGCACGGAGTCTAGAGTCTGCTACTGAAAAATTCGTAGCGAAAAATTCCTAATTTTATTTTTCCTGATGATAAAACCCGAGACCTCACAGTGAGCGGACAACATTTTACTGCTAAACCACAATACAGTCACTATTTCAGAAATTTCTACTTAACATGGCTTTAAAAACATCAGATTTATTATAAGAAAAAAATGTTTAGGGGAGCGTGTTGAGGAAATTAGCGTCTCACAATATGATGATAAGGGATGAGTTAGGGGTGATTTACCCCTGAATTCTGTCCCCCTTATCGATGTCTAGGAGTAAACAACATTGTGTACCGTCTATGTGTTCCGGGGTAGGGGTAAAATGGCAAGAATGTCAATGATTCTTGTCATTTTCGTGCGCAACAAAGAATATCAACGAAAATACTTTAGCGATTTTCATGAAAACGAGTTACAAAAATAAGAAAAATGTAAGTACTAGCTAATTTAGCCTGAATACTGAGACTGTCAAGTTTTAGTCAAGTTTGCAGATGCATTAATTAATGTAAACTGGCAAACTTTCAAATGTTTACTAAACTACTTCCAAACACTCAGTGAAAGATTGTATGCAATAAATACAGAAGAATAACCTGGACAAGAATAGATAACCCCTCATTTGCATTGAACATCGAAGCATCGAGTTCACAGCTGAGTCCATCTGTGAACGATCTATTAATAGCAGTTTTCTAGCTGCCTGGTCTATAAATCGACTGATTGTTTTATGAAGTTCCATGTTTCAGTTTAAAATAGAATCATATCAGATTAGAAGAGAGAAAAATCAATATAATGTTTGATATACGTAAACAAATACTGTTGATTCAAGCATATCGCTACCCATTGACGTACGAATGTATGAACGATTCGCAAGACCTGTTCGACCACCATCAATACGAATACGGCACTATATTTTAGACATTATGTAGGATCACATAACAAACAGCTCTTCTCACCTCAAGAACAATGTGCGACATTTGATCTATACCCTACAAATCCTTGATTTATGATACTCACAAACATAAACAGCTAAGAAAACTTTTTATATATCAAGGCACCTCAACAGATATCTCACTTATTGCACAATTTTATTTTGATGGGTTAGGTTCCGATCGACTTGTAGTTTGATTAACCAAACCAGTACAGAAAGAAGCTTCATCATACTAACAAACATTAACCCAGTTCATAATTCTTGACTTTAAACTCACAGAAAGATTAATTCTACCGCAGAATAAACAGAATTTACGGTCGTCACGACGATCATGACCTGATAAATATGTAGTGACCCAAATTACTAAGTTTATGCCAGTTATAATGTACACTTTATGTGCGGTAGCCAGCATATACACAGCTAAAGATCAACCTATATATAAGCTGGTCTCGCATTGAACGGTAAGGTAATACGCCGCGAAACCATCTTATACTGGTAATGTTTAGGTTGATGTGTAACCATCTGTATGAAATTCTGACGGATTATGCAGTTAAAATAAAGTAAATGCGTATTAAAACAAGAGTCACAAAATAGAAGACCAACAAAATAATCAGAGCAAAAATAGCTTTTACTTTTTCTTTATATCTAAAGATCTTTTCGTTGGAAGTAAAATTGCAGCGAGTAGTATTGCGCCGGGATTGGGAGTAATTTATTTTTCTATACTTCTTACTAGGTACTTCTGAAGACGATGTGTAAACGGTCGCTTCGTTTAAATTTTTGCTACTTCTTCTTCAATTGATTAGCATAACAACCGCATGGGTATTCCATAAATGTAATCACACAAATTTGGATTTCTGTAAGTTAAATATCGATCTTATTTATATGGACGTAAGGATGCACTAACAGTTCCCGTACAGAGATGCAAAAAATTGGCGTAGCTGACAGATTACCTTACAGAATCGCCTATTGAAAAGTATTTTTTACAATTATGTAAGAAGACAGATAAATTATATCGTATACGTTAAAAATATTTTATAATACAGCTAAGCGCCTCTGCCACAGTCTTCTGGGCGTGTTATTAGGTCCTTTTCGCGTAGGATTGATATTATGTCCTTTTTCCCGAAAAATTGCGACCATATTTTCAGTAATGAATTACACCTTGATCTTTAAACGTCAAAGAATAATTACGAAGAGAAATCATCCACAAGTATTCTTAAAATAATTGCAGTAATTAGTTGGCAAGGCGCTGAATAAAGCAAAAATACAAGGATTTGGAAGCTCTCATGTTGGCCCCGATGCGTGAAGAGGATTTTGGCAACGATTGTGCCGCGTCACGGCGGGGTTCCAATGTACTGCACAGTTACAAGGCTCAATTCATACTAGTGACAACAGATATACAGTTATATGGATGTGAAAAAAAACTGTAGGCAGAACTAACGGCGTGGTATAGGTATAATTATTGTTTCGGTCGTCATGCCCACCAAATGGCAGGTTATCTGACTACCTAAGGTTTCCCTTACAATTTGACAAGTGGCTTAGGCCGGGTTGTGAATCCGCCACCACTTAGTCACGCGTGTCTGCTCACGCGCTTCTCCAAGCCAATCGTACTAAACTACCTAAATAGGTAATCTTTCCTTGGAGATAGGAGTAGATAGAAGTTACATTTAATTAAGAAGAATATATCATATAACTGAATACCTAAATCTGTATCCACTAAACGTAATGCAGTATCCGATTTGTGTAAATTGTGAATGTGCACGATGTGAATGAAGCGTGGCAAGTCGTATCGATTCTATCGGTATGAATCAGGCCTTATAACTTTCAAGCTATACATTAACTCTTAGATAAAGTACCTGTCCCGGTTCCTGGCAAGCTGATTGACAGTATCTCAGCATCAGTAAATTATTGTGTTGATTTTGAGTGCCAAAAGTTTAGCATTGTGTTATATTTGAAACGTTCACTATAAGAATCACAAAAAACATTTATATTTTAGGAAAATTCTTAAGAAGAATTAATTATAGGCAATAAGGCAAACCTTCTACCAAGGTATTTTTAGAACAATTCTGTGTATTACCCTCATTACCTTGGTGGTGGGGTGCATGAAAGGAGCCTCCCCGAGTGACGTTCACAACGATTCCCTACGTCCGGCGCACCCTGGGCAATTCGCGAGTTCTTCAAAGCGAATTGGCTAATCCTTTCACCACGATGGTAAGTCAAAATTAAATTTGACTCAGCCATTGACACGACGAAGAAGAAGAAGAAGAAGATTACCTTGGTGAAAAATATAATTAATTACATGATAACGTGAAATCAATGAAGCACTGTGTTAAGCCACTTAAAATCCTTTAACAAACGAGTGGATCACTTAGCAAAGTCAGCTCAATGCCCCATACTCCAGCGATATGGCTATAAAATCGACCATAAAATCCTGTCACATTTAAACGGCCATAAAACTTCGGTACTTGAAGTATCCTATTACCGCACAATGCCGAATTTTACGGGCTTTTAAAAAACTTTGAAAATACCGCATTCACGATCAGGCTGCAACATTCTGAGGACAATATTTTGTCAATGTTCACACCCTTATAACCATATATCTACCTCCGAGAGCCAAGAAAGCACCTGTCACGCAAAAGTATATCTCTCATACCGCAAAAAACATCGTATCTCATAAACAGTAAGGACGAATATCCCTTCACTGAGTTTGATAAACAAATCAGCACGAAATATCAGGGTGAAAAAATGAAGAGTTCTAAAAGAATGGATCTATTCATTCGTACGAAGGGAAATCAAAATAATAAAAATGTTTTGTTTCTTTTTGTGCCGATGTTATTTTTCACTTTGTCGGTTACAGTGTTCAATCAATTTGCGATGACTGTTTTTGAGAGGATGCCTTTGTGAAAGTTAATATTTTTTTCAGCATATTGGAAACACTTTTCGAGGGAAAAGTTAGAGAAATTGACTTTTCAAAAGGGCTGTCATCATTCAGAAGTTGGAATTAAGTCTGATGGTTGTTCCTATTCTGATATACGCCAAACAAATGTTGCCTACAAACTTTATTTTACCGATACTGGAAAATGATATAACGTTCATCTAGATAATATAGTTGACATGGCCGTACACAAAAGCAAGATATGTTTACACATATCTACTGACACTGTTTATCCTGATTTATTATATAGCTTTATTTACATTTTATCTGCGTCGGTTATCTATTGGTTACCGTATGCGTCTCTCATCGCGAGGTCTTGGGATCGATTCCCGGGCCTGGCAAAGTTTTCTTTGTGTACATTCAGTCAGGCAATTCACAATAGCAGCACGGAGTTGGAATTGTGGCCGGTGGATGGCGATAGGCTTACCACCTATCCCATGAGACCTAAACATTACATGTGAAGTGTGGGTGTTGTACACCTCTGCCATCCTTCTGGGTGATATAGGCGTAATGTTATGTTATGATACATTTTATCTGAGAGTCAGTTTTAATCCTGCTTTTGCCCACTTACCCCTTATTAGTAATTCCTTTGCATATTGTTCTCTGTATGTAACAGTAACGTTTCATACTAAGAAAAGTTGAAAAAGATATGGGACCGGCAGGATTTGCACCTGCGACCTTACTACACACCGGGCAGCCGCTCTTAGCCATCCAGCTATGGTCGCCTCTTACCGGCACCCTAAATTTCTCAACTGTATGATACGTCATTTCGTGACGTCACGTTCATCCATTTGTTCCTATCTTAAGTAGGATACAAAACTGTTTCTTAGTATAATTTGCTAAGCATAGCTAAATGCTATAAAAATAATCAAAGTAACGTTTCAGTCTTGTTTTAGAATTCTTCATAATAGAAAATAAACAGCAAATCCCTTTCACCAAACTGTTTCTTGAAAGAACCATTTGTCGCAATTCTCATTTTATTCCCTCTTGAAACTTAACAGCTTTGTTGAATAGTTGCTTCGCTTGGTGACGTCATAAGATCACGGACATTTTCTTTTTGATATGAATTACATAAAACATTTCTTTTGTAAAACGTTTTGAAGAAAACTTACCGCTATTTGGGTTTGTTGAATCAATGGAGTTTTACTACGTACCTGTAATAGAATAATGAACTTATTAGTGACAGTGATCAACTAATTATAAATACAACTTAATAACTTTTATAAACTTATTGCTAATTAAATTATGTTATTATAAAACTTATTCATCATTTCATCATCATCATTCAGCCTTTCGTAGTCCACTGCTGGACATAGGCCTCTCTCAATTTGCGCCACAAAACCCGGTCCTGCGCCTTCCGCATCCAGTCCCCTCCAGCGACCTTTTTCAGGTTGTCAGTCCACCTGGCAGGGGGGCGTCCTACCTTACGGTTGCCAAGTCGCGGTCTCCATTGTAGGACTCGTTTGCTCCAACGGCTGTCGGTCCTGCGGCAAACGTGACCAGCCCACTGCCACTTCAGCGAGCTAATTTTGCGAGCTATGTCGGTTACTTCGGATGACCTCATTACGAATTTTATCCTTCAAAGAAACTCCGAGCATGGCACTAAATAAAACTTATTACTATTTAATTACTAACAAAATTATGTGAAGTACATTTTTTTATAATTCTTTTTCGATTGATTACTAGAAAAATAGGAACAGAATTTATCAATATATTTTATTGATAATCTACTAGGTTCAGAGTTTTCAGACCAATGAGAGTGTTCAACACATTACCCTCCCTCTATAGACCCTTTGTAACATGTGAAGTACAGCTTAGCGTACTTGACGCACACCTTCACTCAAAGCACGATAGATTACCGACTTTAAGGACCACTTTTACCAGTTCCAAATAAAATACAACCCGACCGAATTTAAAAATGACGCAATTTATACTTAAAAATCAAACATAGGTGTTTTCATTTGGTTTGTGACATAATATGTTTATACTACTAATTATTAATATTTTTTATTAATTTTAAGTTTATCTGACACTTGTGAAACTGAGCCTAAGAGAGGCAGATAGAAGTAAACTAAAGGTACTTTTACCCAACCGTCTTCCAATCGCTATCAGAAGATTCCGGTTAATAGCGTTTATTTTTACCGTTCTACGGCGAAGCCAAAAGGAACGGTAATCATTTTGCCAATTTATGTATGTATGTACGTTTGTTCCACCGTAGCGCCCAAACTAGTGAACGGATTAAAATGAATGAGATGTCACTAGATTTGTGAGAATGGACCGGTTGACATAAGCTATATAAATTTATTAAAATAAATTTAATAGAAATTTAATATAACTGAATTGAAACGTCTGAAATGATAACTTAATTACGTGTCTTTCGTTTCATTATATATATATATATATATATATACATATATTGCAGCCCTGTATCTAATACATGTCCCACTGCTGGGCTCGGCCCTCTTCTCATGATGAGAAGGGTTTGGCCATAGTCCACCACGCTGGCTAAGTGCGGATTGGTAAACTTCGTTCCATTACAGTGATTATTTTCGATAGCTTTGCAGCGGTTGAGAGGCGTGACGTCACAAGGATCACTAGTGCGGCCAGTCGCACGGAACAATACTGTTTGCTTTGAGGGTACCTACGAGTATTTGTCACTGTCATACTGTCAGTTTTATGTTAGAGTCAATGTAATCGAGCAAGGCCCCTGCAATTTCCGAAATACTAATATATAAATTTGTCTGACAGTAATGACAAAATTGTAAGTTGAAATTCTGAAACAGATTTAAAACCATAAAGCAAATTCGACGCTAGAGTGAGACAGCGTAGACTGTGTCGACTCTAATATTTGATATCATAGGTATACTATACAATTTTTTCCGATGACTCTATTTCAATGTGTCTTTCGTTCCATTACAGTGATTATATTCTAGCTTTGCAGCGGTTGAGAGGGGCATGACGTCACAAGGATCACTAGTGCGGCCAGTCGCACGGAACAATACTGTTTGCTTTGACGGTACCTCTGAGGAACGTATATATCTGTTACTCTGTGTGTATCACTGTCATACTAGATTTTGACCTGTGGTTTGTGATTTGACGTGGTTAGTCTTATTTGCGTACACTAGAAAAATATATTAGCTCTGAATGGCGAGTGATATGGTGACTGGTTTTTATTGAAGCTTATCAGTTATTTATTGGACCACACGAAGCTTCAAAAATAAATGCACTTAACATCTTATTCAGGAAAATCCATTAAAATCCATAAATCATTTATCCGTAAATCTAAAATAATGGTAATCATTGATTGCAATGTCGTACATGTACTATACTGTTTACATTCCTTAGGCCTCACTGCTAATTTAACCAATTCGTAGGCATCGTAGGCGGCGTAGGCGAATGCCTTTGCCACCAACACCTTCGCTACGTATCTACGCCGTAGATCGTCTACGACGTAGACGTTACATGAAATATTTCACACGGCGCTCACCTACCATATTTATTGTACTTTATTTAATAAGCACACCAACTGTATAATTACACAGAGCCATACAAACTATTATAATAATGTACAGGTAAATCATATAGTAATTACACACAAATCACAGGCATGCATTACATTCAAACAATTTCTCTTTAGGAGACTACAAAAATATAAATATTAAAATTAATTACTAAATCCTAATTTTATTATTAAATTAATTATTTCATATTATTAAATTAATTATATTATTTTATATTCATTATTATTACATACATATACATAACGCCTTTATCCCAGGGTAAGGCAGAGACGATGGAACGCCAGGTACTTCGCTCCTTAGATACTTCATTCGCTTCTTCAACATTCATACATGCTCGCCGGTTTTGTGTACTACAAACTTGTCCTTTCTGAAGGACTCCTTTTATCTGTTCCCTATATGTCACTGGAACGACTTCTTAAAGTACTTCCAGCCACATCTACGATATTCGAGTTCCATCATTCCAAATTTGAACTAGCCATGACATTACTCCCAGTAACGTTCCAAGTAGTTACAACTGTTCCAAGGGAGCACACAAACGATCTCCAATAAAATCCCAGTGGATGGCTGAGATGGATGGTCAGCCGCATCTATGATTGCATTCGCTACGCTCCAGCACACAGGGAGCAGTGTAATGACTGCACTGTAATCGATGCTCTATTTAAAGGATCGAGTCTGAGGAATGTCGGGGCTCTTATGCATCGAGATTGATCAACAATTGAATTTTATAATAATTTTAAATTATACCTTGTTCATACATACATGAAATAAAACGACTATAAAACTGTTGGCATAATGTATTAAAATATTGCCGAACTTTATGGCGGGCAACGCCCTTGTAGTGAAGTGCCCTGTGTCATATCAACAACCACAGACTATAAATTAGGTCTTGAACTAGCAATAATCGATCATATAAGAAAATTTTAATTATGTATTATTATTTCAATAATATAAAAAAGCAAATAAAAACATTATATTTGCAACGAAGTAAATCGGAATCTTGGATTCAGAAATTGAACGAGTAAACTTATTATTAATTACAATTATGCATCACTCTTATTCAATAAAATAACTATTAATTTATATTAAAGGATCTAAAAATGTGTAGATTTGTAATTACTAAATTTAATTTTAGATACTGTTGTGTGTATTTTTTTGTAGGCATGTGAAACCCTTTTTTTACATTTTTTTTTTAATATTAAGTTTTAAGGTGTCAGTTGGGTACTCTTTTCTTTTAACAACTATATAGTGATTTAATTTAAAATTTTGTAATGTTACCAATATGTTGCTGACTGTATGTGGAAGCTTGTAATTGGCGTTTGCTGACCTATTTTGTTCAATTATTTGTGTGTGGCTGTTAGCTCCCCTAATAAAATAAAATAAAATAAAATAAAATAAAATATTAAACTACAAATATTTCGATACATTTAATCGATTTCAAAGTTCTTTCCAAATGAAATCGATTATTATTTCAAATCAAATCGGTAACATATGAAGGCGTCACTAATTTTGTGATGTCAAAAAGAAAAAACGGATAGACTAAGCAAAGCTAGGATTTACATTATACAGGTCTGATTGAGATGAAAAATAAAACAATCGGGTTCTTCGCTCTAAATTCTAAATTCAAATGAACCAAAAGGTTATTCAAAGCCATTATTCCACATAGGGTGCAGCGTAATGACCGTAATGGATGCTCTCTTTTATACATCAAGTGCATTTACACACATCATCACTAAAGGGTATTTAAATACCAGAGATTCTTTCCTATTTGATACTGGCCATCTATTTACTAGACCAGAGGGTAAACAAACTTATGTGCAGAGAAGTAATTGATTTTCTTTGAAGAAAAATCTTTGAAATGGATTAGCACCGATATCAAACAATTTTTGGCGTTATTTAAATGCTTTTGAATTTTAAAAATCGGTTTAATTATTTTTTAATAATTGAATTTTTGTCTTTTTAGTGGTTAGCAATAGCGAATACTACAACTACAGACACAGAATACTAATTCAGACAAGTAATTTTTTAAGAGTGCTATTGCTTGTCTCTAAAGATCTTTATCAGTTCCTGATAAATTATATACTAAAACCTTCTTTGAAACTCAAGGATTTAAATTACGGAAAAATGCATTCAAATCGGATTAGTAGTTTCTGAGAAAATCGTGAACATAAAAAGTTACATTCATACATACGGATCCTCCTCGAATACAGACATAAATATTATTATGGCTATAGTACCCAGAAGGGTATAGCAGAGTTGTATAAACACCCACATTTCACCTGTTATATTAAGACCTTACGTGCTAGAGTGTGAGCTTATCGCCATCTACGAGACACAATGCCACTCTGTGTTAATACTGAGAATTTCCAAAAGGAAAAATCTCAAAAACTACTTTTGCAGCGAACCCGAGACCTTCCAGGGATCAAATGTACCGTGCGACCAGGAGACAGTTCTTTATGATAAAGGAATTTCTTGAAGAAATCCTTAAAATGAAAAGATAAGATGCAAAATTTTAACCCTGAGGGAACTCCATCGATATAGGCTGGTAACCGTACAAATATTGAGAGGACGGTCGTTACTAACCGTACCGTTACTCACCCTCATAATAGAGCCTTAAAGAGTGTCAACAGAAGTTATCAGACGACCAAAGCACCAAGACCCCTCACTCACCACCAACCTTGAAAAAATCACGTTTTTGAGAGGTCTTGCCAGCTGGTCGAGCTAAAATGTTACTAGCTATCATGAGCATTAAAGGGATAAACAGCTTCTGTAAGGTGCCGCGGTTCTAATGAAGGAAATGCTCTAAGGAAGTCGTTTTCTGTCATTTTTCTTGTAATAATTTATACATTACCACCGCTTTTAACCTAGTCTCGGTTATATTACTTTAGTAGGTTGTAAAGCAGAAGGTGAACCTTTCTTTTAAGGTTTTTTATTTTTTATTCCGTATATAGTCCTGATTATGAGCAGTTTTGATTTCTACATAAACATAACATTACGTATGTAGTGCCTAAAAGGGTGAGAGGTAGAACAGGGGCAGAGAAGTATACCACCTACATTTCACCTGTTACTTGTAGGTCCCATGTGATAGGAGGTGAGCCTATCGCCATCCGCTGAGCGCAATATAACTCCGTGCTGTTTTTCTTGAAACACCCAAACAACCCAATAAGGCATCGAAAGCGAGATCTCAAGATGCGCATAAGCTAACCACTATACAAACGAGGCAGACATCTATCAATGATTGCTAAAATTTATTTGTACGTACACATTACTTACATTATGCTAGTTTCCAACTACAATATAACCTATTTATCTTGAAAGTAATAATAAATCGTGATTGTATGTGTAAAATACATTGGCTAATAACAAGAAGCTCAAGCATACTGTAAAAACAAAAAAAAACTACAAACAGATCATTTTTAACTTAAACAAAACATAAAATAAATCGCAAATAAAATATTTTCAGCGCGACGAGTACAGTGAAAAGCCGAAACCTGCACTGACACAAAAATAGGTTTGTGCTTTGTTAAGCAGAAACTTGATTTGGTTCTATATTTATTTACTTAAATTACTTTATTTTATTAGCATTTTAAATAACATTTTTAATAATAATAATATTTAAATAACTTGATAAACTTATATGATGGCAGTTCGGGGCTGAGTCGAAGTGCGGACTTCATCTATTATCTACAGGTCAAACAACGCTAGACAAGAAGCCGACCCCGATGAAATTGAGAAAAGGCTTAGAGAATTAATAATTAATTAATAATTATTTACTTATCAAAATGATACAGGACCAATTAATAGCTTTTAAAAATAGACATAACTGCAAGATGCAAGCTAATAAACGAACAGCATTTTAATAGGTACATAGGTATTTTGCTCTCCATGTGGCATGTCCGTGGGACCTGTATAAAAAACCGGCCAAGTGCGTGTCGGGCCACGCGCAGTAGGGTTCCGTAGCTAGTCGTAACAACATATTTCGACTTAAAAGGGATTTACTATCTGTATTAAACAAGTAACATCTTCATACAAGTCATTACTTTCAAAGGTTTTTGTAATTTGCATGAATTATTCTAAGTAACTGCATTTTACACTTTGGACCCCAATTACTCTAGAAATAATTAAGTTAAAGTAACCGCTATAGTTTTCATGAAAAGTTTATTACATATACTACCACCGTGATTTTTTTCAGATTTTTTAAGCTATCGGTTTAGCTTTTAGAGGGGGGTGGGACGCCCTACTCGTACAAAAATTAGCTCTTCAAAGTTAATTATCTCGCAAACGGATCCCTAAATCAAAAAACTGTATTAGCAACCCCATTATGTTTTTAAAGACCTATCTAACGATACCCCACACTATGGGGTAGGCGACAGAAAAAATATCGTCCCCACTTAGGCTTCGAAACTACTTGACCGATTAGAGCTCGTGGCTAAGTCGAAGCCGCGCGGACCGATCGATCTTGCAGGTTAGGCAATGCTAACCGCGGTCGGCCGTTGGATGGGTGACCTTCTTAACATAACGAATTTTCCTCCGTGCATCGGATGAGCATGTTAAGCCGTCGGTCCCGGTTGCCATTTTGACATCTATGGCAGTCGTTACTCTAGTCTTAGTCTGACAACTAGTCTAACAATATTTTTATTAAAACTGACGTGAGTTTGTAACATTATTAAAATTATGAAATACGGGTGTTACTCACGTAATGTTGGTCTATTTAGTCGACCGCGGTTTCGCCTATATGTCTAGGCATTATCAAGAGAGTGCGATACGTCGTGCCTGAGTCGCAGCCAGTCTTGCAAGACTGGCTGCGTATCGCACGTATCGACGGCGACGTATCGCACTCTCTTGATAATGCCTAGACATATAGGCGAAACCGCGGTCGACTAAATAGACCAACATTACGTGAGTAACACCCGTATTTCATAATTTTAATAAAAGTCTAACAATTTCATGAAAATTTGACATTTCGAATGAATCTTGAACGCAACCCAGATAAATGGCGTCCTTCAGAAAGGAAATGTTTGTAGTACACGAACCCAGCTAGCACGTATGACGAGATGTATGAATGTTGAGGAAGCGAAAGAAGTATGTAAGGAGCGAAGCACATAGCGTTCCATCGTCTCTGCCTACCCCCGTGGGATAAAGGCGTGATTTTATATATAATAATATGTATTATGTATGTTTATTTATGTTTCAAGAATTTTGCACGAAATATTCTGAGTAACTGCATCTGACATTTCGGACCCCTATTCCCCTTGAACTAATGAAGTGAACTTATCCGCTATAGTTTTCCTTTAAAGTTCATTACATGTACTACCGACACAATTTTTTTCAGATTTTGGGATCCAGTAGTTTAGCTTTTAGAGGGGGGGGGGGGACGCTCTACTCGAACAAAAATTTGCTCTGTAAAGTTAATTATCTCGCAAACGGATCTCTAAATCAAAAAACTGTCTTAGCAACCCCTGAACGTTTTTAAAAGTCCTATCTAACAATACCCCACACTATGGGGTAGGCGAAAAAAAAAAACATCTCTACTTTACATGTAGGGGAGCTACCCGAAAAAAAAATATTTTTCCAAATTTTATTCTACGACTTTCTTTGTATAGTTAACATACATGTTTATGCAAAATTTCAGTTTTCTAGCACCAACGGTTTCGTCGCTATGCCTTGGACAGACGGACGGACAGACGGACATGGCGAAACTATAAGGGTTTCTTGTAGGTACTACGGAACCCTAAAAACAGAACATAGGTAAGTTTAATTTTTAAGTTTGCCTTTTGAGGGTTTTGAATACGCTTATCTATCAATTATTTTTTGTGACAAAACATCTGCTATTTAGATTTCTGCCTGGGCCAATATTCTTTTTGTCACTGAGCAGCTTGCGATTTTCACATAGTACCAAAAAAAATTTTTCAAAGTAAACAATTAAATAATTAATAATGTTTCAGTTGTTCGATTGCTTATTTAATTTCTCAGTAAACATTTTCATTCATCAGAATAAAACAAATGAATGAAGTAGCTTGCGAGTACGGCGCAGGAAGGAGGTGTTCACACGTAAGTAAGTTCGCACGAGCGCACTGTGACAGCCGCGCGACCAAAATAAACAAACTTATTTAGAAATGAAATGAGTCATAATTTTGAATGAAATAAATACATAAACTGCAAGTCTATTAGTTATGCAATGTATGCCGCTAAATCGCGATAAAACACGTATTTACTAACAATTTTGAATTGCGAGTTGTGTGATTTCTCAGCTGTAAAACAAACTAATAGAGATTATTGAAATTTGTATCGAAAATTAAAATGAATATCTCCATCAAGTAAAAGTATCACAGGAAGCACGGTCGTACGAGCGCGCTGTGCCAGTCGGGCGTTATCGCACGAGCGAAGAAAATAAACAAAGTTATTTAAAAATGAGTCATTTCGAATCAAATAAATACTTTAAAAGCTAGTGAATTCTGACTTTCCGTATTTAAGTCATCGCTAAATTTGAAGCCAAAGTAAATAGTTTCCCAGCTTTAGCTGTAAATGTTGCAATCGTAGTCATTATCTTAATGCAGATGCTTCATACCACCATACAATGCATAACCATTCACTAGATTTATTAAATAAATAACACAGTATCATGATAAAATACATATTGAGAGATACAAGCGAAATTTTACGTAGTAATATTCAATATAAGATGTATGATTGCGTATTTAATTTGTCAGTTGTAAAGAAAACAAAACAAACACTATGGAGACTTATTATCAAAAATAAACTGGCAGTAAAATGAAACACTGAATCGAGTAAAAGCGTCACAGGAAGGAGGCGTTCACACGTGAGCACATTCGCACGAGCGCACTGTGACAGCCGCGTGTTATCGCACGAACGACCAAAATATAATAACTTATTCAGAAATGAGTCATCATTTTGAATGAAATGAATAAGTTGTATGCAAGATCACTGAATCGCGATAAATACATACAAATATCAACGGCAATATTAATTAAAAATGTATCAGTCGTAGGCCAATCGTCTGAACGTTCGGCCTGATATTAACCAAACATATCGTTCGAAACTTAACGTTTGACTATTTGGCTGGGCCACGATTAGGCAGATCGTTTAATGGTGTGACCATTATGGTGAAAGATGAAGTGTTAATCTCACCTACAGTTACGAATCGCTGCGAAACCGACTCGGGTAGATTAGATTAGGTAGGTTATGTTATTCTTTTTCTAGACTACCCAGAAGAAGGAGCCCTGCGAAGCAGGATTCCGTCGACCTGTACGCAGAGACAGGATTCAAGAACTTGTCTTTATGAACCGTAGAGTGAATGAGTCGGTGTTCAATCTACCATAAGTAAATTAAGCATCATCTATTTATGGTATAAGTATAATTATGGGGACACGGGATGAGACACAAAACTCCGGGACAATCTTGGCTATCTGGTAACACACACAGAGCCACTAACGACACGAAATGGAACAATATTACGATGCGTCCAGGCATATGGTACGATATGGCTAAACGTTGAGCAAGCGTATCGTAAGACGCATTCCCTGCAGATGTTCGACGATGCGCCTAAACCAACGAATGGCCTTAGACATATTATTATATGTATAAAATAATTAATTACAATACTAACCTATCTTTTTCTATTTTTTTATTCAAAACACATATAACGAGAAAAGAGCCAAAATTAACTCACAATAAAACACAAAGTGACATTAGCTCTCATTTTTGGTTTGGGCACAGGAAGGACGCGTTCGCACGTGAGTCCATTCTCCGCTTCCGCGACGCGACGCTCCGCAATCTGATTTAATATTGTTGCAGTTTCAGCACCAATCCAAAGTGTAACTTACTACTGTAATTTCGTGCGGGCAATGTGCAACTTTTTGTTTCAGTTAAAAGTTGGATTTCGTGTTGGAGTACATTTTGTTTTCATGAATTTTATTTGTTGATTGTTGATATTTACTGACTAGTTTACCGTGATGAAAAAGGGTATTGGTGGCTTGCAGATATTCTAGCCTATAAGCGCACCTAATCACCTATATTCGTATAAAATCCGACAGATATGTGGCTCTCTGAATACGATTGAGTTTATACTGTCATACATATTTAATCTATTGTAGATAGTTTCTACGGTGTTATTTAAAATAAATAAAATTGTAAATGAATAAAAAAACCACATCGATTTGTTACCACAACTCAATTCAAAAACAAAAATAAAATCACGAAAAAAATAATTACTACCAACTTAATACCAATTTACATGAAACCAAACAATCATTAGATATAATACAGAGATGTAATATCCACAAGACGTACATTTGTAAAGCAAGGTGAAGTAGTCTGAAGTACGCGAGTAAATAACATTCAATGGCGGAATGCGGGGGTGCATGAAAGGAGCCTCCCCGAGTGACGTACACAACAATTCCCTACGTCCGGCGCACCCTGGGCAATTCGCGAGTTCTCCAAAGCGAATTGGCTAATCCTTTCACCACGATGGCAAGTCAAAACCTTGACCACCTTACTGACTGTCCAAAATGTCCTACCACCTGCACAAGAGAGGTGCTCATGAACGCCGACGAGAGCGCCATAACAGTGGCCACTTATTGGACCAATAAATTTTGACTCAGCCATCGACACGACGAAGAAGAAGAAGAAGAAGAAGAAGAAGAAGAAGAAGAATGGCGGAACGTCCGCTTTTTACATTTCTTACTTATTCTACCTTTTCTAGCTGCCTACAGGTTAACGAGGTTTACATCATAGCATATTATGTTTATTTTTGAATGATTTGATCTTTTTCTATAAAGGCAAATGATTAAAATAATGTACATAATATATTTAGCCGGTGAGTTTTTTTTCATTTGACTAAGGTATGTAGCAAATGGGTACGAACGATTACCAATATATCGCTTCATCTGAGTACTGCGGTATCTATTATAATTTTATTTTTATTTGTTTATGTATTCCAAAAAGATTGCACAAACGTTTCCTAACATCAATATATTTCTTACCATCTCCACATATTTTTATAAGATAAAATATTATTATAACTGATGAACAGTTACCTTCTGAGATACAGTCTCAACTAGTTCAGAGGGTACGGAACAAAATAGTTGTAACAACCTTAGTTTTAAGTAAATAATTGTGTACTGGTAAATTTCATGCACTCTGTATTTAATTTTAAGGTTACCTTGGTAAATAAAGAATTTTAATTGAATTTGAATTGAATCTATACCTCATGTGCAACGCCCCACAGAAGGTAAAGTTAAAAACCGCAATCTCAATCAAATCCCCATTGACATGAAACCAAACAATATGATTACAATTACAACTTATATACAGAAATGTAATATCCACAAGACGCACTCGTACATTTGTAAAGCAAGGCGAAGTGGTCTGAAGTAAGCGAGCAAATAACATTCAATGGCGGAACGTCCGCTTTTTACTTTTCTTATATTCTACTTTTTGTAGCGGCCTACAGGTTTACGAGGTATACTGGGTTACGGGATTGCATTATGGTTTATTTTTTCGCTATTTATGTTATACGATGTTTTAATATAGATTCTAAGAATATAATACACATAACATAACATCACGTCTATATTACCCAGAAGGGTGTGGCAGAGGTGTACAACACCCACACTTCACCTGTTATGTTTAGGACTGAAGGAATAGGGGGTGCCATGCCAAGTCCGTGCTGCTATTGTGAATTTCGTGACGGAAAGTTCACACATAACACTTTACCCGAACCGGGCATCGAATAAGAGACCTCGCGGTGAAAGGCGCATACGCTAACCACTAGACTATCGAGACGATCAATCGAGTAGATTTTGTATCCACGATTTACATATCCATCCACGCATCCTATATACCCTATTGTTTTACCCAAAACTACAAGTACATTATGAACTGCTATCCATAATTCACTGAATCCACAATCCCGAATAATTCCATCGAACAAATTCACCAAATATTAAGTCTTCGATTGTATTCCGATCACGTTTATTCTGAGCACAGTTACGGTCAACTACCCCACTGGGATTCGATTCCTAACTAACGAACTCTTCATATAAAGCCGGCTACACACTTGTGAGTGTGCCAGCAAAGTACGTGCGAAGATACCCTTATGGCCTGTTCAACACTTCTCAAAAGCCTCATTATGAAAACATGGCTGCCAAAAGTTTTCAGTTTTCAGAGAACATACTAAAATCTGGTGTTGTTTTAGTAAGTTTGTCTTGTTTGTTTGGAGAAAATTTGTTCTCAATCATTCAAATTGAAAGGACGAAAAAAAATTTGATGGAAAATTATAAGCATAAATTATTTTTCCATATAAATTAAAGGAGAGTGTTGTAACATCGTTTCATTTACGCACAATATTTTTTCTTCGTATTTTTTATAATTGTAACAATTAAATTTTGCCACTCTTAGGCGTTTCTATGAAACAACCCAACTTGCTATATCTCGAAAAAATCTCTGTAAACGAAGTCGATAAGTAATTGATTCAAACAGTTAAAACTACTTGCAAATATCTAAATAAACAAGCTATTCATATTCCAACATAACTCTTTTCCTTCTTAAATAACTAAAGAGTCCGCTATAGCCGTCTCAAAACAAGATTTCTCAGTCGTCGTTTAAAATTTCATTTGTGACTCGGCAATGTCTTGAGCAACAGTTTTCAAGAAGTTGGAATATTTTTAGATCTCTATCACAACCCTATTTTGAGCTGGAAGCTGTTCTATTATTCTTGAACTTGCTACATGTTTGGATTTAGAGACATGTAGATGGTAGTCCGTATTTGCTTACCAAGTTAAAAATGCAAAGACTATTTAATGATATCAAGTTAAGTATTTAAAGGAGAAGCCCCGATTTGGTCACCCCCTCCAATAACTACATGTGACACGTCTTTGGATAGGTTTTTTAATGCTGAACAAAAATTAATATGACTTCAAGTTCCAAATGTTAATCTATTTTGCTTTTGTCCGTTGAGCTATGCGTTTTAAAAACTAGACATTGATATCTGCCTTACTCTTTACTGTTTTGCTCCTGTGGGTTGTAGCGTTATGATAAATAACTTGCAAACATGCAACATTAGTTGTATGCAAATATAGTATCTAAATGCAAACCAGTTCAGAGATCAGCGAGTCCAAACAAACAAATCCAAAAAGTTAATTATATTAGTGCTGATTTTAGTTTAACATTATAATCAATCATTGTAAATAATGCGATACATCGTTGGGTAGTTATTATTGAGCTAAACAAGTTACTTTGGCACCTAGTTTTAAATGTTAGTAATGATATATTTACTAACGCGTTAATCTCTAGAATTGATGATTAAATTTAAATAGTATTTTTTTAAATTCATAATTTAATTCTGAGAAAAGGCTATAAGCTATTTTAAAAAAAGGCGTTAACCGTCTGGAGCAAAGGAGTAATGGTTAACGTTACCGTTCCTAGTTTATGAACGCATAGCTCAAAATGGACTAACATTTAAAGTTAGCGCCATAGTTATTCTAATTCAGCTGAAAACTAGCTATCCAACGATGTAATTATTGCATAAGAGACTAGCTTTCATACAAAAATGGGGCTTCTTCTTTGGTTCAATATTTTAAGATATGTTTTAATGATGTTTAAAACACTTCTATATATAACGTTTCCATGATTTCAGTGAGTGGAGAAATATTGATATAATTTATAAATTTTACTGCCGGTATTGCGATTATCAACCACAAAATGTCAAACAATCTTCATTTAGCTGATTTGCTGTTAGATAGAATAAAAAGTATACTTAAAAACATTAACAAAATGTACGAAGGAAATAACTATGAAAAAAAATATAATTGAACGTTACTAAAAATCGCAAAGCTCAGATTTTAAGTGTCAGTGTTGTATGGGCCCTTGTCTGCTCATACATTACTTGATGTTTCTGATAAAATAATAAACCTTGCTGTTTTCTTGATAAAATGTTTTTATTGCACACAAAATACGTGTTTACAATAATGCGGTAAAATCTGAACTCATTGCTTGTTTAAAGAATACTGATACATGAAAAATATAAATATTGTACGATGTGCATGATCGTACAAGTGTCAATGCTCAATTGAGAAGAAATGCAAAAACTAAATAGTGAACATCATTGCTGAGTCATTCATTAGTCTTCCAAACGGATCTCACAAGTGTACTCCCATCCTAACTTCAGCAAGAACCAATCGCGTGATCTGCTTACATATTACCGTTAATTTGGGGTGCGTTGATGGTTGATGCCCCATAACTCCGAGATAGGGGAAGCACGGGAGTGCCCCTTACGCCCTTACACCATGTGAAATGTTCTTTATGGGGGCATGTGTTTTGATTACTTAATACATGTTTTGTGAGTAGAACTAAATGTACTAATGTTGTTTAAATAAATGTAGTAGGGTAACTTAATTAGGTAGGGTGCATGTTGCATGACTATTATGATATCATAAATATGTAGTTGGTAACAAGGGATTCCGTGAAGAAACGCATCGGTTGTAACCCTAGGGTTATTTGAAAGGTTTGTTTTCGTAACTACTTATTTTTAATAATTTTCAGTAACTACTTTACCGCAAGGTCTCGGGTTCAATTCCCGTGTCGGGCAAAAGTATTATTTGGGTTTTTCCGTCAGGAAATTCTCAATAGCAGCATGGAATTTAAATTGTGTCCGGTGGATGGCGATGGTGTCTAAAAATAACAGGTGAAATGTGGGTGTTGCACACCTCTGCCACATCCCTCTGGCTAATATAGGCGTGATGTTATGTTATGTTAACTTTAAGTAATTTACGACACGTAGTCTTCAGCATGGTACAGGGACTTCCACACATAAATAGACTCTACTATCTACACGAAATGTAACACGCTACAGTACTTCTTTATTATGTTACTCACTAAATAAAAATACAATTCAAACACCTTGTTAATAACAGTATTTATTTACTTAGCCAAAATAATATCTTAAATAAATCCACAAAATCAAAACGATTCACGAACAAAAACGAAATCTTTTTCAAGTCAATCAGAAGCTTATCAAGTTGAACCAGACGATTGGAAATACCAAATCGATCGACTCTCGATACACTCGGTTGGAACCGCACCGCAATCGAACGCAGTAATCGGAACCAACACTCGTTTAACTTCGATATCGATTTGGCGAATGAATGTCGTTTTAATTGATCTCGTTAAGTGCACTTTAATTCCATGATGAGGTTGGTGAATTAATCAATTTTAAATGAGTTCCATTCCAGAGGATACTTCAGTTGCAATTTGTGAAATTTGAAGTAGAATCAATTACCGAAATATTCGGCGTTCTTTGATATTTGCCACGTTTTTGCCGTAATTCAGGGACTATTTGAGATTACCTGCATAATGTTAAATTCTTTAACATTATGCAGGTAATCTCGTTTGCGTTGGTTTGCATTCTATGGGTACCGATGTTATAATTGACGTAGCTGTTATAATACTATTATTATATTGAATAGTCTATATTATTGTAGCATAACTGTTTTCATATTTTCATTGTTGTTTGTTTATGTGTGCTCTTGATTGTAATATTGATTGAAAACTCTTATTAAATATAAATATTACATACACAATATTAAACTTGTCACATAAATATAACTACATACTAGAAATCTGATAAGAATTGAAATTATTCTGAACGAGCTTCTGCCCGCAACTTTGTCCGCGTAGAATTCGATATTCCTGTGCTATTGCCTATAAAGTTGAGAAACTTCTCATACACTTTCAATTCAAAATTTACCCCTCAAAAAATTACTTATTGTTAATTAATGTCGAGTAAGGAATCTATGTGCAGAATTAGTGCAATTTCCTTTAAAATTTACTAACTACACGTATAAACTTACAACCAATTTCTAAAAAACTATCTTACAGTTAATTTACGTCATGTGAGGAACCTATGTGCTGCATGCATTTTTTTGTTAAATTGACGATCCTCTCCATATAAACTTACACCCCCTTTTGCGTGCTGCGCGTACGAACACACAGACAGACAGCCAGACAAAGATTCTAAAGAAATATGTTTTGGCTTTAACTGCTTTTATAAAGACCCCTCGTATTATATTTTCTCAAATATCTTCAATGAACAGCCATACGTATAGAAGATGAATAGAATATTGTAGAAATAGTTTCGTAAAGCTTACGAAATTTCACTTCTAATGCACCTCGGATGCCTTTGAAATCTCCAGAAATTTGCCAACTTGGATAGAGCAGGAGTTGGAGCAATCCGAATATGTGCAGAAGATCTTATATTGTAAAGTTTTGAATTCATAATAGATTTAGTGCAGCAGCGAATGTAGATGCGTGAATATTTCAAAATGCAGATGGTCGTGGCGCTTCCTATAACTTGTATAAGAGTGTGTTTGCTTTGAAAAGTATATAAATATTTCATTTTTCGTATGATACCTCAATAATATTATCAAAACCGTCCTGAGCTGAAGACATTATTATTAAGAAAACGGGTTACTCAGGTTATTTTAGCCGAGATTAGATTCATGATTCGTCGCCGTCGCGTGATTAATCGCCCAGTTGATGAATGTGCGTACTAGATTCGAAGATTCGAAACTAGTCGGTATATACCGGCTAAAATTACGTGAGTAACCCGTATTCTCAATAATAAATATAACTCAACCTGACCGATATAACTTATGATTACAATATTATAACACAAACGTACTAATGTAACGTAAAACTAAATGAAAATTGCAATGATCTATTTGAAAATACTTTTCTATTCTAAATATAAGTTAATAAAACTAAGAATTATTTACTTATATGTCGTCCATTAAGAGAATTGAAAATACTGTGTACGATATTCAATCTTGCATCTGAATATGAAATGCTTTTGACTGCAAAAATAATCATGTGCGATCTTCGATTTTTCCTCTTGATGAAAAATATTTTATATCAGCTTATCAGATTCTTTTCTCGCGTAGTACGAAATTATTTTACAAAAAAAAACCAGCTAAACAAAAAATGCACTAAAAATAAGTAATATTGAAGGTCTGTTGTTTTTATTGTCGCCATATCTGTGTATAACTTGTAAGAATACTAAGAATACAGTAAACGAGCTTAAGGTATTTCAATAATTAATCATGTACTCCTAACCGTTGAGGATTATTTTTTGTTGCATTCGATTTCTCTAGGATCACATCATCAAATCATAACCTGATGTAAATGGAACCACGTAACAAGTGCACTCTTTCAGACAAAAACATAATTTCTTAAATCAGTCCAGGCGTCTTCGAGTTGTCGGGGAACAAATATAAAAAAAAAATACAATCTTATTAAAAAAAGGAGGAGAAGAGGAGTCTTCTCCTTCTTTTTTTAAGTCGGTTAAATATATACATTAAATTGCTGTAAGCATTGTTGATTCGAGAAAGTTTAAGATTGTTAATTAACTATTTCACTTGAATCTTTTCAATTATGTATCCGCAATCTCTCAAAGAAGAAGTTATTTGAAAGAAAAACAAAGTTTCCTTCCATAACTTACGCTACTTTTAAGGGTCTAAATGTAAAAGCAAAAAGGCGCTAAAAATAAGTTATTGGATTGCCATAGAGCCCCGTACCGCGTATCAATGCGCTCGCCGATGCTATAAAGTGTTGCCACCTATTAAATTTCAAAAAACCCACTTATTTTTACGACTGCATAAATATTTACGTCTCTGACAGTTATATTATATTTTAGTATGAAAATCTAAAATAAAACGCGAAAATATTTATCACCGTAATTAAATTTTCTAATACTGTCTTTTCCGTAATAAAAATATTACGATCATAAAAACTTGGACGTTATCTTTGATTTATTTTTCATCTTGGCCGAAAGTGATCAAAAGTATAATAAAAGCGTTGGGATTAAAACTGGACCGTTAATATGGCAACACTAAGGAAACGCAATATCTTGGAGCCACGTGTTACGTGACAGTAATACCGATGAGAACCGTAAATAGTTTATGAAACCGATATAGAAATTGCTTCGAACCAAATGTTCAGCTTCGGGATACAGTATAATATAAAATATCGTATTTATAATATGATTATACTAAACAGCATATAACCCGGTTATATTGAGCCCTAATAAATTGCACAGAATTGTTCTCTAAGTATATGAGGGTTTTGTACCCTATACCCTTTGCCGCCCTACATTAAATTGATTCTATTTTATTGGCATATATCGTTTTGGAAAATTTCATGATCTACTGAATCTATGTTAGTGTTGCTCAGCAAGAGTCTTGCAAGTCTTGCAAGCCACGAACACGAACACACGAACTTCGATTTTCGAATTACAGAGTACAGGTGTTCCATCCAAAAAAAAAAATAAGTTTTAGAATGCTTAGAATGGAAACGAATACATTATACTGATTACGTAAATGTTTATTAAGAAACAGTAATTACTCCCGTGGGAAACGGCATATAGCTCAATTGATAACCATGTTGCAGTTGGTTTTTCAAATTCCTAATTAAATCTTTAGACATTTATTAATCTGGTTGATCTTTACTATGGCTATGTTAATTCAAGCTCAAAATATTCCTATTTTAATACGTTTTTCTAAGATCTAAAATAAACTTTAATAAATAGCAATAGCCTTATAGGTAATTGCAAGATTTGCAAGACTCTTGCTAGGCAACACTAATCTAAGTAAAGAAACTAAAAATTTGATTACTAAAATGTAGGTTTTAGCGTAAGCGACCATTCAAAATTTACAAAAGCAGTTTTGTTTTTAGCTTTACCTAATTATGAAATGAGCTAAGCCTTAATAGGAAATATTTAATTCTAATTATGTTGTATGTATTATATATATATTCTATAAAAAGTTTATGGTGGCAGCAGCACTGACCCCGTGTGACGTGTGTGCAGCCAGCGTGCCCACACACCCGACAATCGCGCACGCATAATGTGGAGTCAGCCTAAACATTTTAGCACATTTGATTGGTCAGTTACGCTAAAACGGATGAGAAGTATCTCACTAGCATAATGTAATATTTATTGCTTTTTTTATTTGGCAGCCGCATATCTAAAATATGACCACTATTGCCGCGAATCGTAAGTTTTATTTGTGTGATTTTGGCGGCTTAGCTGACCGCTGTATATATTGGGATCATCTATTTTATAGCCAGCGATATAACCCATCGTTTTAGATTTATTTGTTTTGATATTAGGTGCGGGACATCTGTGATTGTAATAGTTTTTATATTGCATCCACCTGATGCCAAATGATGAGACGTAAGTTTTATTTTGTAACTTTAAACCAGTACAAATAAGTAGCAGTAAAAACCTCGCTTAAATATGTCAATAGTTAGGCATTAAAATCATGGATAAAAACTATTTCAATCTGTACCTCCTTAGAACCTAGACGAGTTCGTCTAAAAAAATATGGAAAAAAATCGCTGTAGATAAATAATAATAATAATAAATTGTTTATTCTCTCTTCACAAAAGGTCTTATTATAATTAGATTAGTTTGTAGACATCAGTTTATTCTAACCTTATGTGAGAGACTGGTGCCTGATGTAGGTTTTGAGTAAAAACCTGTGTTACAGGTCACCAGTGCCCACCCTCGGTTATACAATAATCAGTTTTCTGTTGAGAAGAAAAATAAGAAAATAAATAAATAAAAAATCAAAAAAAATAGTAAATCAAAATAAACTATAACTAAAAATCTGGTATTATCTGATACCAGAGCAAAACGATCAGTAGGTACAACTTTTAAGGTACCTTATGTAGGTGCCTAAAAAACAAAACAATGAAAAACAAATAATAATTTTAAAAATACAATGAAAAAAGGAAATTTGCTTACATTTCTATATAATAATATTAATAATTATTATAATTCTAAGTTATATGTTAAGCGCAGAATTACTGTGATTGTGATGTGTGAATCCATTCCGGAATAGGTGTATGAGTGTATGGTTGTTGGTATGAGAGTGTTAGTACAGTGTCTTGTGTAATGATGGCTGCGAGTATTGTGCAATGAGATGGCTAAAGGGACATTTTTAAGTTTACGAAAGAATAGCCAAAAGTTTTTCTGTCTGATCATAGTCTAATGTTTTTAAATAAGTTTTTACTAATTAAATTTTGTTTTTGGGTATATATTCAAAATAATATTTAATTTATTATATAAATAGTTGCCAAGGAAAGCGTAGAATTTTTGGGAGAACGAAGTTTTGACCAATATATGAGGACAAACTTTGCCTCTACGTTGCTTTAACAAGTTTTCATCAAAGTGCATTTGGCAGTGTTTTTTGATCACAATACGCAGAACAAAAGTCTGTCGAACCGTCAGGATGTCCCATTCTCTGTACAGATCCACGGTCGGGTATCGGAAAAGGAGACCTGCAGCGACCTTGAGGATTGAACGCTGAGCCCTCTCTACTTCAATCAAATGAGTTTTTGCAGCTCCTCCCCATGAGGTGACACAGTACTCGATTAATGAATGACATAATGCATAGTAGACCATTTTAATAGTTTTTTTGTCGGCGGAATATCTTAAAGTTTTAAATATATAAATGAGTTTACGTAATCTTGGCACGAGAGTCTGTATATGAGGTTGGAATGATAAATGTTGATCGATGATTATACCTAGATACTTTATATTTGCCGTTCTTTCCAGGATGGGACAAGAACAATTGTTTTTGGAGTAGTCTCCACAGGTGTGGGCAATAATAGTGAGAGAAGGCGGTGGCAGCAAGTCAGATCTGATTGCAAAGGCTATGAATTTAGTTTTAGTAGTATTGAGTGTTAGGATATTACTTTGCAACCAGTAACTAACCTGGTTGAGACCCGATTGTGCATTATCGAAAACCTCCTCCCAACTATCTCCACTGAAAGAAAGGGCAGTATCGTCGGCAAAGCTGATCGCTTTTCCCTGATGCAACGGCAGCTGGCAAAGGTCGTTGATATACGCCAAAAAGAGAGTCGGACCCATTATGCTACCCTGTGGTATACCAAAGTTGA
Source organism: Hypena proboscidalis (assembly GCA_905147285.1). Taxonomy (NCBI): domain Eukaryota; kingdom Metazoa; phylum Arthropoda; class Insecta; order Lepidoptera; family Erebidae; genus Hypena; species Hypena proboscidalis. The sequence continues at coordinate 3,775,591 of LR990127.1, forward strand.
CTGTTAACTCGTCACTTATTGAATCGTTGATCTTAGTTCTTAGTTTCCTGTCACTAAGATAATCCTCCATCAATTTAAGAGGTGTCCCCCTAATGCCTAGATTATAGAGCCTCCCCAGCAGGTGCGGGATAGAGACTGTGTCGAATGCTTTTGCAAGGTCAAGGAACACTATTACACACTTCTTTCTAACATCTAGATTGGCTACCACAGAGTTCACCAGCTCGTGTACTGCATCGTTTGTACTTTTACCCGATCGGAATCCGAATTGAGCGGGCGATAGAAGTGCGTTTGTCTCGAGGTATTTGGTGAGTCGCTGATTTATTAGGCGCTCTAAGACCTTGGAGAGAGTTGGGAGAATAGAGATGGGTCGGTAGTGATTGACGCAGTCTCTATCGCCGCTCTTATGAATGGGTTTAATAACTGCAGTTTTAAAAGCTCGTGGGAAAACCCCTGTTGAAATTGCCAGATTACATATATGTGTAATTGGAGGAGTAAGAACGTGGGCGTATCTTTTTACTAACTTACTGCTTATTTGATCAATACCCACGGCACAATTATCGAGATAGTTATCTACAGCGATTTTTCCATATTTTTTTTTTCGCAACTTACAAAGACGCCCAATGTTGCGCAAAGGTCTCCTCCAAACTTTTCCACACCTGACGGTCTTGGGCCTTGATTTGCATTATATATAAAAAATAAATGCATTACAAATTGCATTGCAAATGCATGATTGCCATTTAAAAAAAATAAAGTAATAAAGTTAAAATGTTTCACAACCACGCTATTTAAGTCATTATTTTTAATATAAAAATCCCTAATTGTCCTATACTTATATGATATTTACGTAATAACCGAAACTATTCTTAAATGGCTGCACTAACAGCTATATAACAAGTTCGCGTGATATAGAAGAACATTTAATTAACTGAGCTATTTTGAGCTTAAACGGAAACGAGGAAAGGACTTGAATGCGTGTGTTTGTTAGGCGTCATACAAAGATATCAAATCCGAAACGGTTGGGTATGTATAAAAAATCCTTGCAAAAGGCATTTCCTATCCTAGAGGAGAGAAAACAAAATCCAGTATAGAAAGTGGTAAATGCAATCCATATCTACAATTCTAAACATCAAATCATGACAGTGACTCTTTTGAATCTGATTTAGCACAGAGGGCTAACCAAAATTACATACATCGACATAATAATATTATAACTCATCTTTTATTTCTTATCATATTACAATCGCGAACGAGAAAGTGCGTATAAAACATAATTTGGCATTAGGCGCGCGCGTTTGTCGGGCGTGTGGGCGCGCTGGCTGCAAACACGGCAGTAACACGCGACGCCCCGTGTGACGACGATCGCGCACGCCTAATGTGGGGGACGCCTTAATATCAACAATCATTGACGGGCGTTTCAAAGGGAGTGTACACATTGCTACGCATCAAACTTAACATTCCCAGTATAAGATGGTCTCGCAATGAACGGGAGTCGGTAAGCGTATACAATGCCATCTTATAATAGCAATGTATAGCTTGATGAGAAGCTGTGTGTACTTGAAATAAACATTATTATATGAGCGTATTGTTCGAGCCATTACATACTTATCCAGACAGGAAGATCGTGCATTATGTTTGATAACAATACGAATATAATGCTTTTATTTCGTGTATATTTAACGTATATACTTATACATATTGTGAATACGAAGAATTTTGATGGGTATATTGTGAAAGTAGAATTTCGCTGTATGGAAAATGTATTGAGTTTCATACGGGTTAAGGGAATGTTGGTTTTTGCTTGGCAGCTTTTGGCTTGTCCTCAATACAATTTATTTAGCAGCAGGCAATTGGGCTATTCCAAAAATACAAATTGACTTGAGAACCTCCTCTGTTTTTCTCCGACAAAACAAGTATCTAAATACAAAATATTATCTATGCTCAATCTGAACGAATGCTTTAAATTATGGATTTACTGATGCCCCATTTGTCAAAATAAGTTCCATTTCTTTTAAATGCTGGATTCTGGAGATCCTAAATACATAAACCGTGCCTTCATTTTAGACCAGTGGTCCACTTGAACGTCCCTGTAAACATCTAAGAAGTCAAAGTTATCCCTGGAGAAGAAACGGGAGCCACTGATCTAGACTATAGGAATTCTATTATAATAAATGTTCCACGACCTCCCCTCAAGCAATAAGTTAGAAGTTATTATAATGTATAACGCAGATCAAAGCTTAAAATCTGCTGTTCAAGGTCTGCCGACTGCACCAGAGTGAAACATTGCCCCATTGGGCAATAAATATTGATATATAGTGCCCTATCTTGGTGAAGTCAGCCTATTGCCCACCGTCACACCAAATGGGCTGGATAACTTGCAGCTTGACATTATACTATCACGTAGACCGTTTTTCATGTGATTGGGACTATAGTCCTGGTTAGGGTGTTGCGTAAAATCAATATTTTTCTTTAAATATTTTTTTTTTATATGACTAAAGGTCGCTTTAAAATTGGTACTGTAGACACTGTAAAATTACCGGCTAAGAGGAAATAATACCTATGCTAGTTTTTCATCATAACTATTATAGGTATAATACCTAGGTGCACGAAAGGAGCCTCCCCGAGTGATGTACACAACGATTCCTTACGTCTGGCGCACCCTGGGCAATTCGCGAGTTCTCCAAAGCGAATTGGCTAATCCTATCACCACAAAATAAAATTTGACTCAGCCATCGACACGACGAAGAAGAATACCTAGGATATATAGCTATGTTTAGTAAAATGAATTGGAAGTTTGTTTCAAACACAAGTAGCTGCAAAAAATAAAATCCGCCTTGGCATCTTCACTTTTGCAGTAAAATCGATAGACTAATCTCCGGAATGGAGACCTTGAATAAATTGACTTACCAATGAATTATACAATTAGAGCTGTACAAAGTGCAGTTGAGTACATACCTGCAATAAAAGAAAACATCACATTAGTATAATAACGACACATCGAAAACTGCACTTACGCCTAAATCTCATCTTATGAAGAGGCCTGTGCTCATTAGCGGGACAGGACTTAAACAGGAAAAAGAAATCGATTCAAGTTGTTTCACTAATTCCTTGCATGGTAGCTAACTACAAGTATTTTTCAAATATATCGTGTACTATGCAAGTATTGAGACTGCGGGAATTTTAAAAGACACTTTCTGAATAGAAAGTTTTTCACAAAGGCTCAATACACTCTAGGCGCCTGAAAATCCACTATATCGAATTTATCCCACCTTCCAAACCACAAAGCATGACGAACGAACGAATAAGTAATAGGCGAATTTGCCTAAAATACGGCCAAGCCATAGCCGTATCTCAGGCGAAAAAAGGTTCAGGGCTACCCCTTATTTAAAATTTATTATATTGCAGCCTTTATTTAACCAACCGACTTCTTTGACATAGCGAGTGAATTATTTTCAAATTTATTTGTGTAAGTTCTAAAACATCAAACTTTTTATTTCATGTGTCCTGTTAGATTTGGAACCAATGTATTAGTTATATATATTCTATAACAACAGCAACATTTTATCGAGGGCGAAGCCGCGCGGGGCAGCTAGTTAGTCATAAAACAAACAGAAAACATTTAAAAAAAGTTTTCTGTTTGTTTTATGACTAACTAGCTGCCCCGCGCGGCTTCGCCCTCGATAAAATTTTGCCCTCGAAAATATTTTAAAAGTATCCTATGTCCTTCTCCCGGTTCTAAGCTACCTCCCCACCAATTTTCAGCCAAATCGGTTCAGCCGTTCTTGAGTTATAAATGGTGTAACTAACACGACTTTCTTTTATATATATAGATTTTACGTACTTTTTCTATTGTAAATAACTATAAAAGTAGAGTTTACTATAAATAAATATCATACATCAAGACCTTTTAGAGGATAAGTTCCAGGTATACAATTATTTTCATATCTGCGTATAAAATGTACCTTCATTAGAGTTTATGTAGGCGTATATTACTTGAATATATAAGACATTTTGACGATCGCATACCTAATGCGTAATGGATTACTGTAGTTTTTATTAAAGTTCCGTTTGTGGAAAAGTGGTCAAACAATATTTTATTAGTATTATAATTTTGAAGGTATACTTTGTTACTTACGTAAACATAAGTTATTCTACCAAAAAATAAAAGAGGTTTCTACTTTTGGTAGGTACAATTTTTTTTTCTTATACTACGCCCACAGCGAACGAACGTGTAGTCCACCTGATGGTAAGTGGAGTACAGCCCATGGACATTAACAATCCACAAAAGCAGATTATAGATGCGCCGCAGCAGCTGAGAACTACGGTGCTATGCCTCATGTGTCGGTAATTTCAAGGCCTGATCTCACCACCAAACCGGAAGCACTACTTTTTGGCGGCAGGTTAAAGGTGCGACGGTGGTGCTGCCGCCCTCGAGTTTACTCACAAGAGCTCTACCACCAGTATAATTTTATTATTATTAAATGATTTTCACATTTATTAAGCTTGAAGAGAAGGATATACCAAAGAGTGTAATAATCCAATCAGTTTGTTTACAGTCCATAGCAACTGTAACTTAGCGAAAGACACACCGTGAGAGCTAGGGTTGCCCCTTTAATTTTCTAAGTAATTATCCTTAATGTTTCAAGTTATATGTATAGTGTATAAGGTAAGTAACGGCCAGAAACCGAAAAATTATCCTATGTACCATACATAGGATAATATTTCGATTTCTGAGATTTGTTGAAGCAGTAAATATCGTACAGCTCTATCTACCCTGACCATTAGCATATTTATAAATTTGATAAATAAAATTATTGTTTGTTTAATATAAAAGTGCTGGTTTATCTTACACATATTGCAATAAACATAATGAACGTTATAGTCGCATTACACTTTAACATAGTTCCTACCAAATTGATTTTCGTTTAACAACAAAGTACATATTTTCCGGCGATCGATAACCCTAGCTACGTGTATCCTCGCTTATCCCGCTCGGCGAGGTGGAAGCTCGATAAAAACGCCTCATATCGGTGAATCTGCCGTAGTGCTGACTATTGGGTGAGGTGGTTGTAATTTTGTAGCGATAGATAATAACCAAGTACTGTAGAAACTATCGGCTAAGTCTTCGCCAAAATAGTAAACTACGATGCCTTAAGCCACTCAGCGTATCGAATTTATTATTTAAGTCGATAGATTGTCATTGTGATCATTCAACGTGAGAGTTTTAAAGTTAATAAACACTGATTTAAGCTTATTTTTTGCTAAGTATAAAAATGAAAATATAATTCAATTAACACAGCAATATACACACAATTTGATTATATAAGAACGTGAGTCAAACTAAGAAGAAAACCTTTATTAAAATAATAAAAAAAACATAATATACTTAATTACCTTAAGTCAACAAATTCCTTCCTCTTGCTCTTGTTTTAAGTCAATAATTCAAAACTAACAAAAATATCAATTGTTATTATGAAAGCAAAATATCACCACACAAAGATAGGATCCGCACTTTAAATAGCATAAAGCGGTGTCCGTAAATTATGATAAACAGCTGACAATACGATCATTAATCTGAATTATCGCGTTCAACATTAAGTGTAGGGTGACAAAGCGTCGCTTGTTTCCTCGGATTTTTCCTCACTCCGTTTAGTTTCTGGTGTAACATAATGGAAAAAGATTGATTATGATGGTAATTGGCTCGGCTTTAATGACTTTCAAAAACGGTCGCCTGTTTTGACGGGGATAATTTTTCAAAAGTTAGACAACGGGTCTGAATCGCGTAATTATTATAAAGGTAAATAAATACCTATGCTCGACGTTTCGAATGACTTGCATAATTTATTTCTTGCTGTGATTAAACAACTACCAAATGCGTAGATTATAAAATATTTATAGCAACGACCTGTAGCGACGACATTACATTGTGTGAAACCTTAAATTTAAACATTTGGTTTAGCATCACAAAGGTCTATTGAATATGTGTTCGTAGAATTTGATTAAAATTGTTATCATCGGTTGAAGCAGAATATTGTAGCAGAACTAAGTAAACGTTAATAAGTTATATTATTGTAATACATATGACCATTAACTATAATGAATATATGTATAACTATAAATTATAATAATAATATACCTTTATAAGAATAACGCATTCATTTTGAAACTAAGGGTAATTTACAACATTTTATTTAATTTTTCTTGAGTAAAATGTCGTAAACTCTTTAACCCTTCATCAAGAACAACGGTTATCTAATTATAACACTACATTAGCAGCATTAATTAATAAACAACAACACTTCTCGCCTTGACACTGTCATTTACATCAAAACAACAACATGCGTAATAAAGAATGTAAACAATTATAACTGAAAACGGGTCTCGTGTATCTCCCACATAGTGGTAACCCTATCAGAGCACTAACGATTGCGGTCGCCGATACTTTATTTACTATTAACTTCTATTATAAAGAGTTAACTTACTATTACTGGGTTGAAGTCACAAGGATATGTAAATATATGTTATTACTGATTTTGAACAAACTTGCCAAAAACACTAAAAATTCAGCGTATTTAATATTTTCTCTGCATAATAAAGGCGAGGCTGCTGCCATCTATTATACTGTTATAAACTGAGGTCATATTACTCGAATCTAAGTCATAAGTGAGTCTATTTGGTAGCCAAGCAAACGAGTACTTATTACTAACTTATTAGGTACTAGTTAATATTTGGACACGGGTCTCGTATGTCTCCCACATTGTGGTCACCTTAGTAGTGCACTAACGACTGCGTCGATACTTTAATGAATATCGCTTCATCGAATCACCACAACTTGCAATACCATTAACTTACATTATAAAGAGTTAACCATTATTGGTGGGTTCAATTGGAAATATCGAGAGGAATATTTTGGAAAATACATCTTTCTGTATTTTGAAATGTTACATTGGTATTTATTTTTTAGACCACTGCCAATGGCTCGAAAAATCGATACAGGTACTAAAAGTTGTTTCACAAGAAAGTTAATAACTTATCACAAAATAAGAGGCGGTAAGTAAACAGGGGTAGGTCGTCACACCGATCGGATCAAAGTAACGTGGCAGGGCGTGTGCCGTCAAACGCACAAGCCATTATGAGTTGTCCGAATAATAGCAGGACCAAGGTGCAAGAACTCGCGGTTATAACATAATATTAAAAAAAACATTGGCAATACTATGGCACACAGATGTAAGTGACATGGCAGGGCGCAAGGCGGTGCCGTCAAACGCACTTACAAGCCATTATGAGGCGTCCGAATAATAGCAGTACCAAGGTGCAAGACCTCGCGATTATAACATAATATTCAAAAAACATTGGCAATACTATGGCACACGGATCAAAATGACGTGGTAGGGCGCAGGGCGTGTTATTAACAGAATATGCAAAATTAACTAAAATTATAGAATAAGGGATAAAAAAATCTTACTAAGAGCTTACGTTCGTGAGATTCTTTTAAATTTCTATTCACATCTTCTCGCTACCCTCTTTAAACTTCCACCAAAGTCAACGTAATGCTTTACTAATGACTTTGTGTGGAGATTTTTCCCCCATCCATAAATATGCATTAATGATGCCTTTACAATGTAAGTATAATTTAAATTTCACCCACGACCTCAGCAAACAGGATTACAATGGGATTTACCAAATAATTAATACCTCACGATATTAAATAAACATTTTAAATCAATAAATAAATTATGGTTAAATGTCGAGGTTTTGAATTATGACGTGATATTGGATGTCTGTTTTTGCAAAGATAAATAATGGAGTTTCGCAGTAATAGTATGCCTTACCAGCCCTGAGAGTAGAGCATCGTTTTCCAGTCCAAGCTTACTAAATACGTTTTTATACAACTTGAAAACAACTCAGTTGTCCGGTAAGTGGTAATTCAGCATGGGCCAGTGTCTTTCTAGATACTTGTTATGTATTTAAAGCAAATTATAGCATTAATATGTATTTTTATACAATACTGAGGTTGAACGTGCGGTTTAAACCCACACCTCTGGGATGTCTGTAGTCAGAAGCGTGGGTTCAAGTCCTTCTGGATTCTTTGCGATGTTCATGGGTTCAAATCTTCAAAGCATTGTAAATGTGAAATCAAGTGTGACTGCTTCTGATACTTTTACAAGGAAAGCTTTTAATCAGCAGTGGAGTAATTCAATAGTAATGTAGTCACAAGAAAAATTAGTAAATTACTCAGTATGAAGGCAAACAATTTCTTTCCGAGAATTAAAATAAACCTTTTCGCTAATAACCGCGTCGGTAAACGATCTCCATCCCTCGCGATAGGTTTCTGTTTAACCTTGCTGTCCGCAGTTTTGTTATGGCTTCGCGGCTCGTGTTACTGCACTACACTTACTAATCTGTATAAGTCCGTCAGATTATAAAATATTGAACCGGGAACAACGTCATCAAGAAAGAAAATACACACTCACAGAATTTTTGCGGAGATAGATTCGAATATAAAAATTAAATAAACGTTTTTTATCATCATCATTCTACCATCCTTTTCCTAAATGGAGACAGGGACTAACGGATAGCGCTGAATATCAGTATTTTAAATGAAGTGACTGCCATCAGACCTTTACAACCCAGTACGAGGCAATTCGATACTCTTTGTTAGTCTAATCATCAGAGATTCTGGTCATCAAATTTAACCTTAACTTCTTAAATAACCTTCATATCAATTTTCTTTACAATAGGTTCAAAATACAGCAACTCAACATACAAACAGATAGGCAGACAAGAGTTTCATTTAGATTTATAACATTAGTAAAGATTGTCGTCAACAATCGCGAAATCATAAAACTTTTCACCGCTTTCAAAACCACATTGACACCAGTTAAAAAGTACTTCCTCGTGAATAATAAAAGCTAACTCCATAAAGGCTCTGTTTGGCTCATACAAAGTAAATGAAATAAACATGGCTGAACAGGTAAAGGCAGTACGTGCCATGCCGGGGTATTTTGGCATTACTTTTATTGACCGTATTGTTTCATAGATGTCATATCTATTCAAATATTAATATACAGGAACAATAAAACTGTTTGAATGTGCCGGTCTAGTTTATTTGAAGTAAGGGCCAAAAGTCTAGTACTACATTTCGCACCCGTTTTTTTTAAAGCTTTTAACCCATTTACTTTATATTTCAGGTGCGGGGTGGTTTTCATCTCTAACGCCGATGAGCGTCCTCAGCACCTCAAATGTATAATATAAAACGCCGATGGGCGTTTTCAGCACTGTTTAAAATTATTAATCATTCTTACGTTAAAATGTTCAACAAACTTCAAATGCGCGAAATTGGTGGTACGATAACGATCGTATTTAGTGTTAAAAAATAAATTAACATCGATTAGGCGCCTATTTGTGAAGTTTTGGTTCTGTAATAGTTAGATCGTGAAAATTAGAAGAATATGGCCATAAATGGTAAGTAAATTATTTTAGTTACATAAATTGTAGTTTATTTCTAAGCTACCGTCTTATACCTTTTTTTACTTTTATAATACCACTATTATTTTATTATACTGATATTAGATATATATTTATACTCCTTATTTTCTTTGACATTTTTGTTAATACAAGCAATCGTTTCAAAATGAACTTTAAAAGAATTGATGCAATTAGTTAAGTTATTCCCGACAATAATGTCCAGGATTCCGATGCTACACCAAATTACTGTTATATTTCACGTCTTATTCTTTATTTCAGATAAAAAACGTTTATGGTCGCCCAATTTATTAGACGATACTCAAGATTCACAGTATATTTTGTTACCCGAAAGAAAAACAAAAAAAAGATTAAGAAAGAAGATGTTGACATGTTGACATGCGAAGACTGCATGAACGTCATCAATGACAGTATTGAAAATGCAGATAAACGGAATATACTTTTTGGTCAGTTAGTGACCGAAGAGATGAACCAAATTAAACCCTGTCTTCGTACCTGCACTTATGCAAAACATTTAACATTTGATGCAAAGGGTTCACACTCGGGTCAAATAAAATACGACACTCAAATCGAATAAACATTATGACATTTAAAAGTAAAAAAACAATTATAATTAGTAATCTTTTGAACCTATTAACCTGTCAAGATCATTTGTTGTTACATTTTTTTCTAATTAAAGAATATTAAAAACATACCTAAGATATTTATTTTTATAACCAGATCATTGATTTAACTGTTTTTTAATATGTAAGCCAATATTCCATTACTTATTTTAAATACCTACACTGCAAAAAATAATATTATTAATGTATGTATAAAAATAATAAATAAAAGAATATATAAAAATAAAATATTAGTAATGGGATATTGGCTTGCATATTAGAAAACTGATAATATATTACTATAAAAATTACGATTCAATTTTCTTACTAACTTTCTTACTAACCTAACTCGTAAAACCAATGCAAAATAGGAAATAAAAATTATGTGATGTAAGTGATCCCTAAAAATACCTTTATTATAGAAAAGTAATAATTAACAAAATATATTTAGAATCAAAGCTTGTTAAAAGCTGGAAAACGCCCTTAGGCGTCTTCAGCACCTAGAAAGGATTTCGCAAATTTTTTTATAGTTAAAAATCCGGATACTGTGAGCAGTACTTTGTGCATTTAAACATAAAATAGCACCTATTGCAAAATTTTACTTTTATGGCTTGTTTTTGCCAAGATATATACAATTGTATGATGTACAAGATATATCCATAAAATCTCTAACTCGTTTCCAGGTCAATGTATACGCTTTTACAATAAACTTCCTTTAGACGCAATAGAATTATCAATAGGTAAATTTAAAAAATATGTTAAAACTAAATTATGTCAAAAAGCTTACTATAGTATTTCAGACTACATAAATGATAATAGTATTTGGAAATGAATTGCTCTTCTTATGTGATTTTTTTTATGTACTTTTATATTGTTATATTTTTCATTTTAAAAGATGGTGCACATGAGTTTCTCACCAGCTCTTCTCATAATGCAATACCCATCGGAGCTGGTACTTGGATTGATTTTAATTCGATTCTAAACAGTTTGATTAAAATTAATCTGAGCCCCGGTTATTCAAATCATTGTAATTAGTATTATTTAGTATTATTTATTATTTACTTTTATATCATTTTTTGTAATGTTTTGACGTGTTCAAGCGCCTCCTGGGGCCTATGAAAATAAATGATTTGAATTTGAATTTGAATTTGAATTTGAATTTGTAAAAAAACGCCGATAGGCGTACTCCGCACCTGAATATGAAATAAAAAAACGCCAATAGGCGTCTGCCGCAGCGAATGGGTTAAATTTCTAGTTAGATGTGAAGTATTTTTATAGGACATATTTGATAGTCTGTTAATCTACTTATAAATGCGAAAGTTTGTTAAGATATGTAAATGTTGGTCGATTTTTATGGAATTTTACAGACATGTCAATGTATCACGCGGGCGGAAGATAGTAAATAAGTAATAGTTGAAAGTGTTTCATATTTTGTTAATTCAGACCAGTTAAGAAAACAAATAATAAATTATACCAATTAAATTTGTTACTTGGTATAAAATTTGTTGAGATAAAAATTTAACTTAAACATTTTTTTGACACTCAAAGAAAACAGTGAACGGTGGCTGAACTCAATAATTTCAATGAATGCTTTAATTACAGCATTATCGTGAGTGCAGATGAAGTAATTTCATTGGAATAAATGGTTGATTTTACGTTAAACCGTTAAGCTACCCTGTATATTTTGTAAACAAAAGCGAATAATGAAAGTCACAGATTAAAACGAAAAACTGTATTGCAAATATTTTGTACTGGTAGGATTAAAATTACTGGTTAAAACGAAAAAACTTCAGAGCAAATCTTGTGTATAAGTTGCAATTATAATTTAATTAATATGCTAAGAATTGCGTTGCATTATAGCTTTTTGATAGCTTTATATTTTAATAGTTTTTATATGTTCGTTAATAAATCTTTATAACAATTAAAGCTATATAGCAATTAAAACTTTATTATATAAATATGATCTAGTGAATCATCCCTCACTACGCTCAAGATTCTAACCTAAAATCACTCGCTACATTCGTGATTCTAGTATATAATCTTTCGCTTATTCGGGATTCAAAATTAGCAAAGCACTAGAAGAAAATTCAAACTTTGCTCTTTTGTTGCACAAATAACTATTGAAGGACCGTGTGTGTTTATTATTAAAACGTTTTGAACCAGACCACTCCACATGATTAAAAATAAACATTTCACCATTTCAATTGTGAATGAATTCATATTTGAAACGTCAAATAAAATTTATTCAGAAAAAAGTATTTGCATAATATAATATTATTATAACGTGACCTAAAATAATAATACCTAATGAACAAAATGGCTATTTCGTAAACGGTACATACACTCTCTATGTTACTTTTGTTCTACGCACTGAAAAGTGATAATATTATACAACTAGATTTTTTCCCGCGACTGAGTCCGCGTAAAATTTGTTGTCCACGTTAAACCTTACTGCCCCGCTTCCTTGGCGTTTAACGTAATATTAAATATCTAAAACCCTTAATTGAGAGATAGAATAGATAGATGATCAATCACAAAAATAATTATCAAACTCGATCAGACAAAAATATTAAAAACCGTATTTTAGGCAAAGGTATCGATAATATAAACTATATATTATACCAGTTTAAATAAACTTATTTATTTTGACATTAAAAACCGACACTTTAGTTTTATTTATTTGTATTAAAAAGGATCAGTTCATTCCCCTTCCATGAATTCATGTTTCATAAATTCTATAGGCTGATTAATTAAAATATCTAAATTAAACAGTACCCAAGGTCACAAACAAGCATAAACAATAACAAACGAGTTCTTAGGTTTGTTTGACAATCGTCGTGCCGCAACTTGTGAACAATCACGCGTTCCCACTGATTGTGTTTCCAACTCATTAGGGAAGGCGAGCAACCCTCCGAGATGAAGGATCATTTACTTACCCTGGTGTAATGGACCCTACACATGTTCGGTCAAGTTAGACAATCAAAGGCATATATTAATATAAGAATAGAATAAAGTCCCAACGTTATAATGACAAAAACAGGAACAACTTATAATTATATTACCAAACCATAGCAGAAATGTTAACCTTAAGATTTTTGTGCTGAAAAGTTTAATATAGACCGTACAGATCGCTTTCGATTGTGATATGTGGTATTGTGGGTTCGATCCCCACATGGGACAAATCTTTGTGTTATTCGCAAAGATATGTTCTGATACTGGGTGTGCTTGAGTGAATATGTGTATTTGGCCTTGCCATTGGGACCATTGGATAGTGTGCTTCTGGCGTTCTATCTAATGTAAAAAATCCAAATTTATTTATTTATAACCTTTAGCACTTATATGATACATACAGTATATAGGATATAGTAACGTGCGTTACCGTGTTGATTTGATACTTGCAACCAAACGTGTTAGCTCGCCAGCACTCGTCTCTCTACGTAGCTGAACTAATCACGTTAGTGCGCCCAATCTTGCTGTCTCTGTATTTGCATTGCTCTACGTTAAAATTTCGACAATAACTTACCTTTGTGAACGAATTGAAGTGAGAAAATACCATCGTCTCACCTTCAACTTACGGCCGTGTACTTGATATGTTACTGTTTGGAAGTAAAACAGACTGAAATTTCAGGCTAAAATTATGTAGTTACATCGTCCACATTTGTAGCACCACATGTGATTGTGTATGTTCAAGGGTTGTATTTGACACTTATCATTAACTGCTACACGCCCCTACGTTATAATATACCTCATTTATATGAAAAAGTGTCTTCGCAAGCACGTATACATGTACAGGCAGCTTAACATTTACCGGTAACTTACGCCCTTTTTCTAATAATGCAACATACGACCCTTCTCCAATGGGACTTACGACCCTGTTACGTTAGTTGGGAACTCACGGTGTTTTTATGTGAGTGCGACTTTGAACTTGAGGGGTGGTTTGTTAGTGTTATTTTCACGCTCCAGGAAATAGTTGGGTCAGCGGTTTTTAGTGCTGAATAGTTGGACTTGTGTGGCGAAAACATGAAATGGCAGTTGGTTTGCTTATTTTGATTTACGGTTTTCTAAAGTGGATCAGATTAGTTTGTTGGTAAAATTTGCCTGCATACTGTGAGCTATTAGATTGAGAGCCCGTGGGCAACCGACTAATGTGTTTTATAAAAAGCTGGCAATTTCCCTGTGTGTGCCTCTAATATAGATACGAATAAGAACGATTACCAGATATGGAATGTGGATCGTGTTGCCTAAAAGCGTAAATTTGGATATATTTTTTATTGTGATGTGTGAAATTTCCCTTTCAACATTGGCAGTCACTTGTCATGGTTCTTACCCCAGACAGACACCCTTAAAGTTTCAAATTTCCTGAAGTTTGATGTTGATAGATAATTTCACACAGTGAGACTTAAACCTAACAAGATCACAAGTAAGAGAGATTATCCCTCTTACATAAAAGAAATAGTTTCTATATAGTTTGTAGAAAACAATCCGTTATTCCATAAATCTGGCCTCAGAGACATGTGGCCGCTTTGGCCGAGGACCTCAACACTGCCGGAGCACAATGAAATCAAAACAATACCAAGAATCTATACGTACAATATGGTCTCAATCTAAGGTTTTCACTACAATATTTGATGCTAAAAATGATTTCAAGTTTCACAGGTAGATATAAAATATAGTAAAAACGTGTTTCCAGTTTGTTTGCCTTTTGTTAAGCAATAAAGATTAACCCAAGCTCATATTTGTCTTAAAATAAAATAGATTATACCATTTTACAGAAAATAACAAACTAACCGTTATTCCGGGGCTTAGAGACATAAAGATGCTTTTGCCAAAGTCCTAAACACTTTCAGGATAAAATGATTTGGACATTATACCACGTACATCGTATACTAACTATCTATCTAACTATCGCGTTGCAAGCTTATTATAGTAATTTTGAACGATACGGTTGTTAAATGTATATTATTTACCAAAAGGTAAATAATACATGATTCGCATTCATTTCATTCCCCTTTAAAATTACTATAATAATATGGCCTCAATCGGGAGTTTTCACTACGACGCACGTCTGATGCAGATTTTTTTTGATAAAACTATTCTTGGAAGAGATGAAAATATAGTAAAAGCGTGTTTCCAATTTGTATGTCTATTGTGGAGCGACAAAGGTTGACCCTTTATCTGTACAGAAATAGAGTATCCCATTTTACAGAAAGTAAACAGTTTCTGAATAGTACACAGCAAACAATCCATTTTCGGGGACTGAGAGGTATGCTGCTTTGGCCGAGTCCCTAAACACTACCACAATATATTCCAAACAACACTATATTTTACTATTCAAGCATAATTTCGGACCTTTGACTGACGGTAAAAGATTATAATATAGTGAGAATGGAATAGCCCGAATTACGTATTAATCTTTCATCTAAGGATTAATTAATTGATTGGCTTTAGTTTAGGTTAAGTTTCTGTCAAGGGCCCTTTTTTCAGTTGTACTTGAACGTGACAATAATAACCCACTAACTATCCGCAGAATGTTGCAAGTATTTAAAACTATTCTTTACTCTGTATTCATACATTTTGGAGCTCGATTTTAGGCTTTCTGATTTTGAACTAAGTTAAGATATATTTTTCCCTACTAAGACATACGTAGTATTTTCGTAGCCCACTAATCCGAAGGTAGAGCGAGTTTATAAATATAACGCCGACAAAATTAGATTTTTTTCGACATTTAAACATTTATTTAAAACATTTTCTCACAAAGCACGTAACGAGTAGGTATTCTTGCTCAAATAAAAGGACGTAACGAGTGACATCACACAAACGAAGAATCTCGTAAAACAATAAAGGCGGTACAAAGATACCCGGCGGGGTCGGACGGAACTCGTGTGTATAGTGTGTAGCCTAGACGTCGTATCTACTCAAAGAGGAGGGTTGAACCTTGAAAAGACATCAAACGATTCTGTTTGTAGGTTTACCCGTCTCGTAAATAATTTTGTTAGTGTCAATATTCAATATTTGTAGGTAAAGGTCAAATGAAACACTTATAAATAAATGCTTTAACGTATTAAAAAAATCATCAAATACCAAACAGTTTGTCTGGTTGTATTTAAAGTAAACAGACATACAGATTAGAGATGTGCCGAATAGTCGGCCTCTTTTGTAGCTTCCCACTAGCCAAGGTTACTATAAATGCTAATAATCTAGGATTAGAAGTGTTCATAACTTGTGCCGCTTTGTGATATACTGCATATGGTGGTGCGACGAACAATACGAAACATAACTAGGTTTTAAATGTTTTTTTATTTAATCGAATCTAATTCGGCCTCGCCGAATAGTCGACCACTTTTTTAATCACCGACTTGTCACACTAGTCAGTTATTAGACCGCCGACTTATCGGCTAGCTGACTAGTCAGCCGAACCCATAGTCGGACTATCTCTTATTCAGATATATCAGACCGCCTACAAAATCGCCTCACAAAGAATGACAACGAGTGACATCACACAAACGAAGAATCTTGTAAAACAATAAAGGCGGTACAAAAATACCCGGAGGGGTCTGAACTCGTGTGTATAGTGTGTAGCCTAGACGCCTAGACGTCGTATCTACTCAAGCAGGGTTGAACCTTCACACGTCATCAAACATTTTCGTTTTTATGTTGACTGTTATCTACAACTTTTATTTATTAATTTACAAGCTTTTGCCTGCGACTTCGTCCGCGTGGAATTCATTATATTAAATTGTAACTTCTCATTCGCTTTGACCCGCATCAAACCTTACTGCTCCTTTCCGTGGAGCATAACGTGATGTTTTTTAACAGTTTTGAAGACATAGGTATGTTTCGTGCATACAATACATTTTTAATTTGACATTTAAACAAACACTTCAAGAAAGCTCCGAAAGTCCTATGTCCGTCTCCTGGTTCTAAGCTTTGCAACCCACCAATTTTTTGTCGGTTCGGTTCGGTTCAGCCATTCTTGGGTTATAAATAGTGTAACTTACAAACACGACTTTCTTTTATTATATATAGATTCGTGCCACTATGTTCGATTTTAGATAAATATTAAATAGTCGATTAAGTTTTGTAATTAATACTTAAGAGTTCGCTTACAAGGCATGTGCATAATGGAGTATCATTAAAGTATCTAGTGGTTTTAAACATAAACACACATTGGTAAGATTTGGTGTTTAGAGAATGCGATTTGAGTATTGATTGTTGTTCGTAACTTCGTATCACAAAATTATATATAAACATGTTCACGGATCGCTTTGAAAATACCGACAGCTTTTAAAGGGTTAAATGCCAACAAGATAAACTTTAATCTTCATTGACATTCTGATTCTGAGTACTAATTATAACATTAACGATAAACAGGAAAATAACAGTAGTAAATACTTCATTAGATAATACAACAATTTATGTTTACTGCTTCGCTGGTCTAGTGGTTAGCGTATGGGCCTCTCTCCGCGAGGTCTCGTGTTCGATGCCCGGTTCGATCAAAGTGTTATTTGTGAAATTACAGTCAAAAAATTCTCAATCGGAGTTGGAATTGAGCCTGGTGGGTGGCGATAGGCTCACCCCCTACCCCATGAGACTTAAACATGACAGGTGTTGTACACCTCTGCCACACCCTTCTGGGTAATATAGGCGTGATGATATGACTATGTTTAATATCACATTGCGCTTTTATAAGTAAATTATTTTTTGATTACACATAATCCAACATTTTAGTGCTTTAATATTCATTACCATACTGTTGAATAAACAGAAATCCTTTATAAAGATAAATATATCTTCATTTCAGCTTTGAAAAGCGAGAACGTACCTAGTACATAGTTAATGCCGAAAGAATACCGCATTTTATTTAGTTATTTTCTTTTGCTTAGCTTCATCTTTTCAACTTTTCAGTTTACAATGAACTCGCTACTAGTAACGCTACAGCACTTTTAAAAAGCTATTCAGACACATAAAATACACAAGGCTACTAATCAACCAGCCATTTTATTTTTCGGCTGTTAAAATTATAATAGGTCTGCAGGCACCCAGGAACCTACATTTCACCAAGCTCACCCTTGCCCCACCACTGTGCCCTCTGCTGACCAGAGGGACACGCGGTGGGCCGCCATGCCATAATTCGCCACGGGACATGGTTTTCCCCGGGATCACCGCTGCGCTGCCCCACGCGACGTTAACCCCGGGAGAACACCATCTCCCGGCCCAGGTTGCACCGTCCCTTCAACTGCCGTAATACACCAGCAGTCAAAGGTTACACGGGGAGTTTTCTGGCACGCAGCTACATCAGCAGTCTAAACAACGCGAGACCATTTAAAACTGGAAATGTATCGGTTGATGTATAGCATGTACAGTCGGCCAACGAGTTCGCTGGGCAGGGCACACTTCTACACAAACTTGTGTGAATAACGTATAAATAGTGTAAAAAATATAGAAGTAAATTATATATGCGAAAGAAAACTTTAATGTACACAAAATAAAGATTATAATGCGATTCATTTTGAGTTAAATGAATCGCAATGTAAAGTAATCTTTATTAGATTTATTTAATAGTTATTTATGGTACAAGTGAGAAAAAGTTTATATTTCTGTTGTGAGTGCCAATTTTAAATCTTGAGCTTGCGAAGTAGTCTCAAATTGAATCACGAGCATAGCGAGTGATTCTAATAAAGACTACTTCGCAAGCGAAAGATTTTAAGAGGTCACGAACTGGAAATTAAATTTTTCTCATGCGTTACAATACAAAACTTTTCACCTCTTCCAGTGAGAAAATATTAAGATTTAAATAAACTCGTACTCGATTGCTTAACCTGAAATAATACCATGAAATACGACAGTAATACCGATTCATAATGCGTTTTAGGGCCCTTTGAAAGTCGCCACTAATTAAATAATATATGTCGTACGCTTTCAAATACTTTTCACGTGAATTTTCTGGTAAAAAAGCAAACTTCTGTGTTAGAAGCAAGTTGTCGCAACTCTTTTGGAGTTCCACAAAGTTCTTCATCACTGGATTCACTATTTTTTTGTTAAAAAGTTCCAGTAAACAATTAAACATAAACTGAAAAGAATTTATAGTTGCCCGCGATGACTGACACAGACCGACACAGACACAGACTTTTTTTTTTAAATCGTGCGTTCGGAAATTCGTTCCGTAACATTTATTTTAGAGTCTAATATTAAGTACCCGATTTTAATTAATTTAATGGTTAATCACGAATTTTAAACCATGAAAATACTAAATAAGCGTGTATTTATATAAATTAAAATAATTAAAACGTATCGTTTGTAGTTTTTAAATAAAATTGATGTCAATGTTTATTACTAACCTACATGGTGGCTGTTTTGTTTTTTTTTTGCGCCTATTCATTGGAAGGATTTAGTGTTTCGAAATTTGAATCACTTTGCCTCACTAGTGAGTAAAAAGCGTTTTTACTCACTGAATTCTCGCAAGCAAACGATCTTTTTCGTGCTGGTGTGGTGAAAACGTTTATTTTTGCACAGTTATTTTATTAATGCTTACCTACACACGTTATTGTCTACCTTTACACATTTCTACACTCACACAAACACAATAGGTTTACCCGTTGGTCGACAGATTTTATTGAAATAATTCATTTTTATATCGGGCTCTTTGATAAATAATCGGGCTCATTAAAGTTTTTTTTTTATACTACGCCCACAGCGAACGAACGTGTAGTCCTCCTGATGGTAAGTGGAGTACAGCCCATGGACATCAACAATCCACAATCGCTGCAGCTGAGGACTACGGTGATATGCCTCATGTGCCAGTAATTTCAGGGCCTGATCTCACCAACAAACCGGAACACAGTAATGGAAGCACTACTATTTGGCGGCAGGTTAAAGGTGAGACGGTGGTGCTGCCGCCCTCGAGCTCATTCACAAGAGCTCTACCACCAGTAAAACATTTGCACATATATAATTGACCTGCGTACTATTCCATCGATCCGAGTACACAGAATAATAATAATATCATTACTTGTTTGCAGGGAGAGGCCTCTACCCCGTGATAGTCGTTAGCCGACGAAGCCGCTCCTGAGCTATAAAATTTATACGTCCATAGGTTGATCACTTTGGCGAATTGGTCGAGGTTTACACAGTCGAGTATAATTTCGGAAGTGGTGTAGTTATGGTATGACTTTGTACCGAAATATGGAAGTATCTAGGTTATGTTCTTAGATTGCCATTAAAAATAATGTTACCTTAGCGTAATCTAGGTGTAATTATAGGTAAATTGTACACCAAGAGATGTAAGTAGTCGATTTCATTGAGGGTGTAGCTTGAGGACCTAAGCAAAGCTGAGGACCTTAATACTCCTGAAAGAAATCGAACTCTCTCCCGAGCGATACATAGTGCTTTATACTACACCTACAAAGAAAAACTACCTAAAACAACAAAATATAAAAAAACTATATTTTTATAAAATTTTATAAAAATTACCAAAAACAACAAATTAAAATAAACATAAAAAGTGATAAAAATACTTCACCTTCGTAACAGAGATAGTTTTTCCTACTTTTTCTCCCACTGCACTCTGCAGCGGGAGGAAAAGTAGAAAAAGTCCCGCTGTTTAGAATTCGCCCGAAAGCACTAACTTTTTTATAGATATTCTCCGTGTGACATACTGCAATGAGGTACTTTCTACGTATGTGTAGTATTACATACTTTTTGCTGCAAGTTAATAAAAATAACAAATAACTATTTACAAATTTACAGGTAAGGTGTCATGGCATTCCTCCGCATCGACATCGACTGCAGGGAACGTGTTCAGAAGGCTGACGGCATTGCCACGTTGAATGGCAGGTAATGCTGATTCTTTGAGTCAAGTAAAAGCCAGCGTTCTGATCACGTCAAGTAGTTTTGGGTTAAATCGTAACAAACAAAAAAGATGAAATCTCTTTAAACTATTAATTTAGAAAACAGCGAACATTCTACATGTTTTTCAACGGTTCAGCTATCTTACACATGTCTAAGCAATGTGACCCCTGGCATGATATTCAATACATCTAATCAGTTTGTTGCCGCATAAAAATAAGAGTTACACTCGTGTTCTAACTCTATTTTAATATTAAACATGCTAATTACATCTTTTACATACAGCTTCCTCTTTTATCACTTTGTCTATTGATAAAAGACGCATTAAAATTTGTCACGTAACAACCCCGAGACACAGGAGATATTCCTAGTGCGAGCGTTGTTTTAAAAAAAGAATATAAAAAAGATATTTTTGCAAATACGAGGGGTAAAAAAGTATAAAAAACCGGCCGAGTGCGAGTCGGACTCGCGCACGCAGGGTTCCGTACCACTATACATCAAAATAAATGTTTTTCTTTATTATATTGGAGTTGATTGAATGAAAGGTAAAATGCGGTTTACGATTTATAACGCATTCAAAAAAAAAAAAAAATATTAGATCTCGTTCAAACCAATTTTCGGTGCAAGTTTGCATGATAATGTACATCATATATTATTGTTTTTTATCATTCCCTTATTTTAGAAGTTACGGGGGGTGACACATTTTCCACTTTGAAAGCGTCTTTCGCGCAAACTATTCAGTTTAGAAAAAAAAAATATAAAAACCTATATATCATTTTTGAAGACCTATCCATATATCCCACACGTATGTGTTTGATGAAAAAAAAATTGAGTTTCAGTTTTAAGTATGAGGAACCCCAAAAAATTATTGTTTTTTTTCTATGTTTGTATGAAAACCTTAATGCGGTTAACCGAATACATCTACTTACCAAGTTTCCACAGTATAGCTCTTATAGTTACGGAAAAAAGTGGCTGTGACATACGGACGGACAGACGGACGGACAGACATGACGAATCTATAAGGGTTCCGTTTTTTGCCATTCGGCTACGGAACCCTAAAAACACGAAATATAAATTAATAAATAAATACCATACAACATTTAATGATATCTAGTCCCAAACTAAGCAGAGCTTGTACTATGGTACTTGAATACTGATACCTACTACTAAACATAAATCTATTATATTTTAAATACATACCATCAAGACCAACCTCCATATTCAAATATATACACGGTGTCACAGAGACGATATCAAATTCGTTCAAAAGCTAATATTTGTTGCAAAACGTTTCAGAATAAAGTCAAAGGGTAATATTATCAAGGCAGATATAAAATAATAAATATTTGGTTTGTCTATGGCATCACTATAGACACAAGTTTATATTTTAGTCTTTGTTTATCTATGCATTAAGTATAGACAATATAGATTTAAAGACATCCATTACTTCTTCTGTCATGGCGGTTAACTAAGTACTATGTAACGTAGCCTCTCTGTATCAATTTTGTATTGTGTAGTGTATCTCATGCTGTGCTAGTAATAAACACCATTACTGCGAAGACATCTTATAATTACAATATACAGTCCACTAAGACCCCGACATGGTTAACGTTATTTATATTTACAGTCAATGCTGAAAGAATAAACAAACGGCATCGTTTTGTTGACATTCCCGTCCCTAATCGACTTAAAAAAACATGTAAATTTCGTGCATTCACTGCGCAAAATATAACTTATTTTGTAAATTAAAAAAAAACATAATCTATTTTTTTTTTATGACTAAAAAAGGGAACTATTTTTTTTATTTCAATTTAAATGAAATAATATTGGCAGTATTTTGTTGAACATAGATTATTTAAATACTTTTTGCTGTGTATATTGCACAAAAAATGAACATACATAGATTCTAAATACCCATGTAAAATTATCAAGTGCAATAAAGAAGTGTGTCAAGTGATACTGAGTACCCTTAAGAATAAGAAGTCCTAAATTGTAATATTTTTAAGCTCAAAATGATCACAAACAACTCCTTCGCTTTTCCTCTACAATAAAGTGTTTGAATCTCCGAAAAATAGCTGCGCATTTTAAAAACCTTATGTTCTAGAAGATGTCTCACCAACCAAGACACAACTCATAAAATAAACCATTTTTATAGTAACATACATTACAGTTTCTCGGCCTCAAGTGTAACAGTCGAGATTCAGAGACGCGTTCGACGCCCGCCCGTGCAAATTACAAGTCGTGCCACTAACATTACTTCAGCCAAAGCACTAAAGTAACTCCAAGATACTGCAGAAATTGCATTTCAGACTTGTTTTCAAGCCACGTAGATTATATGAGACACTAAAATGAAGTCCACTTATGACAGAGGAAAAATGAAATGCATAGTAAAACTAAATTGGCTAATCCGTAAAGATGGTTTA
Organism: Hypena proboscidalis; assembly: GCA_905147285.1. Classification (NCBI taxonomy): domain Eukaryota; kingdom Metazoa; phylum Arthropoda; class Insecta; order Lepidoptera; family Erebidae; genus Hypena; species Hypena proboscidalis. Next base: position 3,798,944 of record LR990127.1, read on the forward strand.
TTACGAAGAGAAATACGATGCGGAGCAGTAGTTAAAGTCAGTGAAACTAGAGATGTTATAATAAAACGCTTTACTGAAATTCATTTAGTTTTACTTATAAAAAGATATTTTCGAGAATAGGAAAGAAAACCAGGCGTGATAGATTTAGTACAGTTCTTGAAAGTTTTCGCTAGCACATATATTTTTATACTTTTTCTCTTAATGGCCAATAAAACATCTCTGCTAGGCAGTCGCAATTATGATATGAAGAATTGAACTGTAAGGAAGATAAAGGGGAGAATATCGATACGTCATGTGCTCTAATAATAGCGGAAATAAAAAAAGGAAAAAATTACTTGAATTTGAAAAAGGTTAATGACGCCTACAACCGAAATAATTTTCAATACAGACGAATGAAATTTTCAAACATAGAATAAAAAGCTATCTCCTTGTCACCTAGAATAAGAGGTAATAAAGTAAAAGTATATATTATACCGTATTTTTAAAGCGTCATGTTTTTATGCTAAGGGTAGACTCCCGAGCGCCTTGTTTTCATACTAATGTAATATGGGTTTGAGTTTTAACTATTGAAATGCATGTTTGTTCGTAGCCATTTCGTCAACATTGTTTTAATCATTAATTAAATTACATTCAAAATAATAATTTAAAAAAAATCGGCGCCAACAAGCATGCATTTTAGTGTTTAAATATGATGTGTCTATAATAATAGATAAAACATGATAATGTTATAATTCAACCCATATTACTTCCCCTACAGCCAAGCAATTGTACCCTCTTAAGAAGGTGATAGCTGGTGGCTATTCTATTAAAGGTACATTGTGTGCAAAATAATTCTTGTTTTAAACCTACCACTGTATTGATGAGATCCATTAGCTTTAATCTCAACAAATGGCTTCAGAAAACAAGAAAAAATAAATCAACAAGAAAACTGAAATCACAACTACGTACTAAATAAAAGATGAAACCGTTTTCAATAAGTAAAAGAACAGATGCGAAGAAATTTCTCAATGAACAGGTAGATTTGAACCAGTAAATTACAATATACGTACGGCAAGAAAAATCCCTCCAGGGGGTGATCAACACATGCACACTCAGAGTTTGTAACGACAAACAAATTGGAATGAGAGCATTGTACACAACAAATTGCCACAATTACGTTTTGGGCAACGATTTGTTTCGACGATTTTTACGCGCAGAATGTTTGGAAGTTAGGACAATGTTGCCAATTATCTCACTTTGGGGATCATATTAGGGGTAGAGACGCACAGGTTCCAAAGTGCGGTTTATTTTAATCGAGTCCATAACAATCGTCTTGTTATTGATAAAATTAGTAATATTACAAATATGTTCATAATACGTACTCTGCGTTTGATAGATTATGAATACTAGTCTAGAATCTAATTAAATGTCTCTGTAGGTACAGTGTATATTATTATGTAAACAAACATAGATTAAAATGTAAACTATAGCGACGGCTGCGCCGTCACTTAAGTCAGTCGTTAATACAATCAGTTTGCGTGAACATGTATCATCTATTATTTATATTCCAATTACCTTTCCTCACAAAATATCCAAAGAATAACCTATAGTCTCTTCTGAAGTCGTTCGTTTAGGCTTGATTTATTTCTTGATTATGTTTTTAAAATGTATCTTATTCCAGCTTGGATGATCTTCTAATAAAATAATGACGTTCAAGCTTTTAATTAGACCAATTGCAACGTGTGCTCATTAGAAACTTATCAGTACTGAGACAAAAAGCAGTGTTAGTAAAATAACAAGAAGACTTTCTCGAACAGTTCACAAAACGGGTATTTACCCCAGTTCCTCCGAAAGCGGTAGCAAATCATAATATTTCACTCATATCGCAATATCAGATCAGTACACATCTGCAAAGTCTCATACATCAATCTGAGACTTCGCTGACGACTTTTTGAACGAGTTTCGATACGATGCGACTCACGCCTGCCAATATCACCCCTCGTAAAATACTACCCTAGTTATTCCAAAATGCATTTTGCGATAGAAACCCAGTTTGGTGGAGTAAAAACGTTTATTCTTTCGGTATTCAAATTTATTGTGTTAGCGCCAGAGCTGCTTGGGAATAGATGGAAGACTTGAAATTCGGTGCAGAAAATGTGCAAGCCATTTTTAAACTCGTGTGAGATTTTTGAAGTAAATATATCCAAAGTTTATAAAAAAAAATGCTTAATATCGGCAGCTGTAACTCTAGAACACCATTGGCTTTGAGATAATAAATTTTATAACATGAGCCCTTTCTGCGCTAGACACAAAAGACATAGGCAACATTTTCCAAACAATATTAAGTGTAAACCACATAATGATTTTCTAAGAAACAGTTGAAAAATATAGGACCGACAGGATTTGAACCTGCGACCTCTGCATTCCGGGCAACCGCTGTAACCACTAAGCTACGGTCGCCTTTTGCCTGGACTCTAAATTTCTCAACTGTATGTTACGTCATTACGTGACGTCACACTTATCCATTTGTACCTATCTTAAGTAGGATACAAATGACATAATGTTTGATGAAATATTTTAAAGTTTCAGTTAGTGAGAAAAAAATAGCATCGACACCGACTTCAGAATGATAAAATAATTATTTAGTAATTTCTATTTAACTAAATGAAAAAACGTATTATTTTGTGTGAAGTCAATTTATATTTTGCTTTTTAGTTTACCTACTTTTTGAAGTCGTTGTCAAAAATTAGACAACGGGTCTGAATCGCGTAATTATTATAAAGGTAAATAAATACCTATGCGAAACGTTTATAATAATAATTACGCGATTCAGACCCGTTGTCTAATTTCTGAAAATGTTCTCAAATGGCGAAAGTTTAAAAACATATTATTGAAGACGGTTTTTGTTTTGTTCTGCTAAAATTAACATTCATTCATTCCTTTTCCGCTACAGAAATGAATGATTGATAGCATGCGGGCAGTATCGTGTAATCCTATGACCGTGGAACAAAGGTATTATAGGATCGTCGAAATTGCTTAAGAGTTAATCCCCTCAGCAAAGAATAATTACAACATATTCGCACTTTTTAGATATCTATAGGTTCTTACAAAAAAAAAAACTTTAATTTAAAACCAAACTGATTTATCACGCTCACTCAATAGTATTTTCTTAAATATCACTGTTTGTTAAAAACCCGAAAAGGTCGCAAAAAACCCACGATATAATTAGAATATCGATCTGGACTAAAGCGATAAACAACAGCCACTATTTCAAAAGCTACATTATCAGTAGCGAAATAAATTGTGGTAGAACTTGCTCAAGGGTTCCACCTTACTAAGAGCCCCGAATGGTCCAGATTATCATCGCGATTTGGTTCTCAAGGGAACTGGGCCGTAAACATTTTAGTCCCTTCCTGGGACCACGGTGTAATAAATGACTAAACCAATACGGTTAAACTGGCCTAAACTTGTATCTACCCCTTTTGGATATACGACAACCCTAGGTAAGGATTGACTCGTACGTACCACTTGTGAAAAATTGTGAGCCGACGAAATAGTGGCAATAAATGGGGCGGCAATAAAACAATTCCTTTTTGAACAGGGTTGACCCAAACCTAGAATCAGCTAAAAGCCTTTGTTGTAATTATAATAAAAATGCACTTCAATTTACCTATAAACAACTGATTTTACGTGACACAGTTTATTGTCTAACAACGAACAACATTGTGTGTAGTTGTTGTAATAACTTTATTAAAGAAACAAAATAATGCATATTACGGGCCACAATGATAACAAAGTTAAGTAAATCATCATCATTATCATCATCTCAGCCTAACGACGTCCACTGTTGGACCGCCTCCTGAAGCCAACGGCTCCCCGCGATCTTAACCAGATCAGCCATCCATAAGTAAATCACAAGCTACAAATACTTCGACATAAAATGTCTGCTGGTAGCATTTATTAATAACGTAGTTTAGACGAAAGCGTTATTACTATATTGGCCAAAGACAAGACCATTTAACCGTCCAAATGTCACTGTAAGTGGTACGTGTAAGTGGATCCTAAAACCATTATTCTCAGTGTTAGTAACTACAAATATTGAATCTTATCGATATTGCTTTTCTTCGGCGAGTTGTTGCGGCATGAAAATTCATTTCAAATGTCTTTGGGAACTTTATATCAGTTTCATATTGACTGGATCGGATTATTGTTGATGTTGCGTTGCTTTCCATTTATTTTTTTATATATTTTTGTGTTTTCTTCTTCTTCTATTATGTATTGTAGGGTTGTCTAATAAATGTCAGGGGTTAAAAGACGGTTTTTCTGATTTGTGGATTTCCTCGACTTTGATGCAGGATTGTTGTCGTGTAGTGTTATTTAATAGTTTCAGGAGTGAATTTTGTTTTTAGATTCAATAAGCCTTTTTCAACTTTTCTTTGTACTTTAGTGCAATGCCAGTACATATTCTATATTGTCCATTCTGTCATTCAAAAAGGGGTTCAGATCGAACACATTATGTACTTGTTCACATCTTCAAACCAAATTTTATGTGATTATTCAACTGCATGCATGTTTGTGGACATCCCCGTAACACAGAAGTTATTCCTAGTGAGGGTGTCGTTTTGAAAAAAAAAGACCTACACAAATGTGCGTCTACCGTTTAACAATTAATACTTGGACAATTCGAACATAATATCTTTAATATTCAATGAAAGCAGAATTGGCAAAAATAAACCCAGAGGAATGCGATAATGACATCACCCGAGTGACATAGTTTTTTTAACGACTTATGTACAGGTCACACGCGATTCTGATAAAAAATGGCGCCAAAGTATTTGCACGTTATAAAATCCTTCATTCATTACTATAAACGACTTATCGGCATCTTTATCATTTGCGTAGCCAAAATACGTTTTTTTTTTAAATTTGTACCAAATTATATTGGAGATTCCGGGTTTTACGTCTGGTGTGAATAAAACATATTTTTGAACATTTTTGCTGGTAATACCAGACAAGTTGTTATCATAAAATTTTATACTTGAACTTTTTATGTAATATTTGTAAGCTGTGGTCTCCTTTAATTGAGGGAATACACTTAAATGTCTGAATGTGGTCGTTATTTGTCTATAATATGTATAGCTCTAGTTGGAGATCCATAATTAAATAAATAAATAAGATTAAGCGCTGGAAGAAGCATGACTATTAAACTATATACGTAAACTCACTCCCATCATACAGTATAACAGATTTTTGATGCGCTAGATAATGTTTTTTTTTACAATATATTTTTGACATTTTGTATTTTTTAGGGAACGTGCATGTGATACTGTGACAGGTGGCGTACACAATGGTCTTTGTTATTTTTCCTTTTCAACCTTATTTTTCTCCTCCATCACATTAAATTGAATTACATACATTACTGATACTACGTGATATTTTATTATTATTTATTACTGCATGAAAATGAAATGTTTTTTTTCTTATTGTATTATTTAATGAATTGATAAATTATTTTTATTTTTAAAACCTAATGGTGAAATAAAAGGCTTTTTTATTTTTATTTTTTATTTTTATTTTATTTATTTATTTTACATACATTACTGAACCTTTTAGAACGTCAATTAAACAGACAACAAAAAACAAGGAGAATCTTAGAAATAAAATTTGCCAACAATAAACCGTACTCACAATATTTGTATAAAGTGCGATAAATGTGGTATTACAACAAACAAAACGGGAACGAAAACATAGAATTGATGTTAGGTCAAATCACTATGTACCTACATTACGATACGTTCGTAGCTTTTTTTAAATTTCCGTATCCGAATGGTGCCGTTCAAGACCAAAGAGATTGCAGATAGGTCATTTAACTCTTTATGCCTGAAGCTGGGTACTGAAGCCGTGCGAGCGGCTCACCACGTACTTCACTATGCTGATTTGGTTACTGTAGCTGCAACGGTTACAGTTACGGCTCGTCGGTGAGTATCCGGCTTAATATGCCACTATTGTACCCATCTGCCAATCTGTCTTTTCCTTGATCCCTCTAATAATAATATGAATTAAGAGAGAAGGAATCTCAAAAACAAACATTTCCAACATTAAACCGTACTCACAATATTTGTACAAAGTGCAATAAATGTGGTATTACAACAACAAATACGGGAACAAAAACTTGAATTTATGTTATTGTGCTTTCACCGTTTTTCACGCCGCGTAAATATTGCTCTTGCAATGCAAATACAAATGATGAAAATATATTGCTGGATGTTTTATCAATACGTGGATTAAATGTGTTCGTGGCATTTCTGCTACAAAGGTTTGATATGGCTAATGGTTCGTTTGGTTTTGCAATCATTGATCAAAAATGCATTTTTCTTTGTGACAAATTGCTGTAAATCTTTTCTCACCTATAATACTACTACTAAATATATATGTGTTATTAATTAAATGTAAAATTACAAATGTGTAATAATTCATACACACATTTACCCACGTAAAATTTCTTTTGTTTATTTATTGTATGATTGTATGTTATATAGTGTTATTTTTGGTAGGAAGAAGAATTCCTTGTAAATATTTAAAATGCTAATAATATATTAATTAGGTATTTTCAAATGGAAATTTATGTCAATAATGAAAAAAAAAAATAGTATAATTAATTATTATTATCTGTAATTATTTGACGTGTTCAAGCGCTTTCTGGAGCTTATGAAATGAATGATTCAAAACCTGGAAAATCTAAATTAAATCCAATACATTTCGTAAGGAAGGACAGCAAATCATACAAACTACAGCCAACCTAGAAAAATGGAATAAACTATTTTTTACTACACCTGCGGATAAAAAAACAATTTTGTAAGATTTATGTTTCAACGTGACCGAAGAGGAATTTCAATATCCTGTTCTAAAATATAAAAGGCTTCGTAGGCCGCACTCTGAAATTCCAGCGTGGCCAGGTGGACACGTGTGGTGCGCCGATGAACAATGGCCGAAACGTGGGACTATACGTTATGGAAGCAAAGAGCTAGGATTTTTATGCCTAGCTAGGAATAGCCTTCATTTATAAGCTTTATGACTTTATTATTAGAATGAAGTTAGGTTTTCTTCGAAATAAAAAAAAAACATAAAAGATATATCTACCATACTATTACTACCATTATGCTATTACGCTGAACTTTAGTAAATTCATTTCGTAATGAAGTCGCTTTGTATGGATTCATTTTGATTAAAGAAGCCTTTGAAAAGCAACCTCCACATAATTGATGATATGTTGTGTTTGTATCGGAATTAGTCAAACAACATTACATAACATAACATTTCACCTGTTATGTTTAGGTCCCATGGGATGGCGATACGCTCTATCACCACCCATTGGGCACAATTCCAACTTCGTGCTGCTACTGTGAATTTCCTTTCGGAAAGATCACAAATAACACTTTGCCCACGATGCCATCAGAGTGGTGCAGACGCTAACCATAAGACCATCAAGGCAGTCCTGGACAAACACATAGAAATAAATATCTATGCTTTCTAGCATCAAGGCAGTCCTGGACAAACACATAGAAATAAATATCTATGCTTTCTAGCATAGCAAAGATACAGTACCACAAGAGCCATCAAACAAAAGATTTCCATCCCATTCCTATCAAACCCAATCACACCAGACATAAACACTTCAAACCGAATAAAAGCAAACCAGAGCTTGTGACCTCAATCTGAGATCCGCCAGATATTCCGCACATATTCTGTATACCAAACTCTTATATCTTATTTACTAAGTAAAGGTTTACTCTTCAACACTGCTGCCCTTTTGTTTAACTTTCTAAGATACACTTGAGGGTTGGTATCGTAAATCAATCCATCTGACGGGGTGGGAATTGCTTTTTTACGACCTACCCCTAACAAGAACCGCGGCACTGTCGTAGTTATGTACAGGGGTTGATGATATACGAAGTTTATTATTTTCGTAAATTGCTAGCTGTTTACGATTTCATTTATTAATATAATCAAAAATACTGTAATTAGCTGATGAAGAGATGATATGGGATAATGATAAAATGACCAAATACTTTTGAAAATTTAATTAAACCTAACCTACAATATAAAATGAGAAAGAAGTGTTGTCTTCGGACTTACGACGTACATGACAGAGTTCCTAATAAAAAAATAAATATCAAAAGCTTAGACAGGCATCACGTTTTAACCATGTCTGTATACGAAACCTTTCGAGTCAGTGTAGTGATAAGTGACAAATAAATTAGTGCGATAAGTGTCGTTATAAAGATCACATGATCAAAGTGTCTTCCTCTTGACAAAATCTAAGTAAAGTATTAATGACACATTCTTAGATTATCATTACGTAGCAATTTAGGTTAACATAATATGACTTATTAGTCTTGATAGGATAGATTGTAATGTAAACAAGATAAATATCATAATTTTAATAATGATATTGAAAAAAAATGTCTTTCTGAATTAACGTCTGTTACACGTCTATCACGGCTCGGTGACATTCATGTCATACAGAGTTTTAACATTTACAATGTCTTCAATCATAAAACATATTCTAATCATATGATTTCAAAGTGTAAATCGAGTTTCGCCCGTGAATAGTGAAGTGACTCGACGCCGTCTTGTCGTCTCGTTAAAATGCTAACTCAATAGAAATCTGTACTACAAAACTGTTTCAAAGACATTATTTTATAAGGAAAAGGTACAAAATACTACTGACCATTGTATTTACTCATATCAAAGGTGTTTTGTTAAATAATATGGATGTAGAAACAAACTGGCGGCGTCCGGAAGGAATTACAAAAGAAAAAAAATACTCATACCACACCACCATTCTCAACTGTATTAATATTTAAATACCTATAACATTTTTGCTCCTAACATTTACCTACTCAAATGAAAATGTTGAAAATTTTCACATTTCTTTGGAATAAATACAAAACCGTGGGCAGGTGGTAGGTACTTGATTAAATGTTAGAAGAAAAATTTACAGCCGCGTTTCTGCTATCTTGTTTTTTTATGATTCTTTGTCTACCTACAATTTCCTCTTACAACTTTTCTTGGTTATCAGAGATCTGGCTGTAATATAGGCTGTATGACCCTTTTGTTTACTGATGTCATACGGAGTTCACGCTGTGAATTAATACATCAGTTAAAACAGGAGCAACTACTACATTACTGTGTACCGCACATACACATTTGATTAGATTATACAAAAGTTGGGATTTACAGCCATGTCTTTAATACTGGGCTTTTTATATTCGTAGATATTTCCTAGGTAATCGAGATCTCGTAGTAATAGGATGTATCCACATTATTCTTTACGGGCGTCATACGCAGTGCTCTCACGGTTCAGTATTCGAATGAGATTTGAGCTTCGGGGCCAATTCCGTGAATGTATGCGGCAGCCATTCGCAGACTCAACTTTTCTATTATATTTTGTTTCGATGTCGGAACAAAATAAATGCTAGGTTTTTGCCCGTTTTAAAATGCAATGTTTATGAAGCGTTTTTCTACACTATATTTTGCGTTTCGCACAGAATTGCGAATGAAAACTCTCTAAGGCTCCCATGAGAATTTACTACAGCATTCAGGAGAACATTTTTATTCAACCCCGCATAGATACTAACTTATATAACGGTGCTTTCTTAGCAGATAAAGAGCACAGGAATTTAGTGGCAAGAAATAAATGAAATCTTTTGATATAATAATAACAGTGTGGCACTTTCAATTTCAAGTATTTCAGTGTGTAGTATCAGTGAAAACTTAACGCATAACAATTCTAAGGTTATCTCTTATAGTTAGTACAAAGAGTTGTCAGCGCGTCTAACTAAGACGGTCTCGAAATGCTGGCTTATATTTCGGCCAGCGCCTTAGTATCGCAATACAACGCGGTAATGCTGCCAACATTTTGGGTACGAGGCCTTGTGACAATCTGACAATTAAGTTATTAGATTAGTGCATAAAAGGAGCCTCCCCGAGTGACGAAAATAGTTTAGGTTACATTAGGTAATATTATATCATTAGGAATATGTAAGTATGTAGATATACATAGCCTAGTTCAATTATTTAAGTATCTTATTTATTTCTTCATCTCTCTCTTTTTTCTTTTTTGTACACTTCACTCTCACGTTTTACAAGTCTCTTTTTCCTCTGGCCCTCAAAGGTTTGCTGGCAGAAAACTCATTTTTGAGTTAAGTTCACCTTTTGTAATCACCACTTTTTTGTAATTCTTTTAATGTAATTTATGTGTGTACAATAAAGTATTAAACTAAACTAAAAACTAAACGTACACAACGATTCCCTACGTCCGGCGCACCCTGGGCAATTCGCAAGTTCTCCAAAGCGAATTGGCTAATCCTTTCACCACGATGGCAAGACAAAATAAAATTTGACTCAGCCATCGACACAACGAAGAAGAAGAAGATTAGTTTTATTTAAGATCCAACATGTACCTATATATTTCTTGAAATAAATGTATTGATTATCTATAATTGTACACACGGCTATATATCAAGCTATACATTTCCAGTGGATATAATGTGGTCATCATTGCACGGAAAGCCGAACATTGCGAGACTATCTTATACTGGAAAGTGGAAATGTATAGCTTGATGTGTTGCCATGTGTATGTAAAGACCACTGAATCAAGTATTCATTAAAGACAGCCCATTTCTTCCTCTTGTCGTGTCAATTACTATAATAAAAATGTTTTTCTTCTATCTATATGGTTTTATTATGGTTGTAGCGGGCAAAGTCAACGGCAAACGTCCTAGAGGTCGCAGTCCGACTAGATGGTTGGACCAAATCCGCTCTGGCCTCAATCTAAATTTACACGAGGCACTGCACGAAGCCAAGAACAGGAGCGGTTGGAGGAGTGTCATCAGAAGCAAAGTGATGCACCATCGGGGGAATCACGACCCTCAGCAATGAGGAGTACGACGCGAGGAGGAGGATGGTTTTAGAGCAATAGGATGCGACTGTGATGCCTTTTTGGTTGGCCTGCATAAGGTCTTTTATGGTACAAAGGGTGGGAAGATGTGATAGCCCACTAAAGATATTTTACATCACTAAATAGAAAAATGTACTCTAAATCAAAGTGAAACATTTGCACCAGTAACACATTCACATACAAGTTTGATCGACTAAGTTAAGTTTATGTAGGCGATGCTAATCTGTGGCCACGCCTCCTCCCGCAACTTGGTAACTTACATGCAAAGGAAATCTAGTTGGTATGGATTTGTGTGCATTATCAGGAAACATAATAAAGCCTATATTTGTAAGTAAATAAGCATTTTTTAAATTTTGTTACTTGCATTTTTTTATGCTTATTTGACCCATCCTTCCTGCAAATGCTGATGCAAATATTTAAGCTAAGGTTTATATTTAAAAAATATCTTTCTAGACAGGAATTTTGAAAACCGAATATTTGCTATAAATTTTGAAAGATTACTTACATATGACTGCGGTGAGAGATTATTACCAGTTGCCAAATATAAATAAAAATACGTTACCTGAAACAAAAGATAATAATTAATATTACAAACAAGTAAGGAATTTATAAAAAAAATAAAACATTTTATCATTATGAACTCTTTTGCTAGAAATTTATTCTCCACCACAAACGGCGTCAGGTGAAAATTATTAAAGTAAAATATACGGTAAGTTTTAAGCTCCCTCTTCAACATATCTTAAGATCAACATTCGGGGTACATTTGCATTTTGAATTTATTTGATTGAACTAGAAACACAGTGCCGACCAACAAGGCAGTTTAAATATAACAATTAATTAATAATGTCAATTAATTTACAATCAACATCATCATAGAAATTATAATTTATTTTCAGTATCTTCACTTGAAATAAAGACAGTTTTGATTTTGGTAGGGGATGCGTAGAAGAACGACCTACATTGATATGCTTTTCGGATAAAAGTATTCCTATCAATTATGTTAAGGAATATATTTTATTTGATATAAGTAGTAAATGTTTCATCCGAAAAGCATATCGGTGTAGGTCGTTCTTCTACGTATCCTGAACTATATCAACAGTATTAAGCGACTAATAACCAATATACTCAACCATTAACTTATTAGTGATACACAGTAATCACTCAATCGTTAACAACTGCTTGTATCGCGGCGATTAGGAACTGCACAATACCCGTAGAACAAATGACAAGCTTAGTGATTGAACCAGCTATATAAGTATATTAATTATAATATACCATTGTATTAGAACTCGATTGTTTGAAGTTGTTAAATGCCAAATACTTGCTTATATTTATGTGTTTTAACACTTTTAGGAAATTTTTAATAAAAGCACGGAGTTAGAATTGTGCCCGGTTGATGGCGATAGGCTCGCACCCGCAATCACATGGACTTCTTCTGCCATGTTACAAGTATGTTTCTGAACACCACAAGTGTTCAGAAAACTAGATCATTACATGCAGTGAAACATTACTGATTACCTACGTTTACCTCTGACCTATTTTACGTGCTTTAACAAATACACACACAATTCCCATAGCATATAGCATACACACACAGGACACACACCGATTGATTTATACGCACGTCTCTACGCCATAAAATATTGTCACCGATACATGGCAAAATTGGCTGAATTTCCCTCACGCGAAACCGTAAACTTATAAAACGTATGTTTGTGCTACTTTTCTATATAGGTTTTCTAACACGGTTAGTTATCTACCCAATTCCTTTTTAATAACTTTTTCTGAAGAGCAAAGCTCCTATGAAAAAATCTAGATCGTGGTTTGCTTGCGAGATTTTATAACATGCGAGTAGTGTTATGGACGGTAAAAAGTAGTGTTTGTTTACCGCAGTCCTTCTTCATACAATATTTCATCAATATTGGGTCAGTGGTTGATATGTGATAGTAGCGCTCTCGACAGAATGGGTCCGTCAATTTTTTTTCTATCTCTATGGAAAAAGAGCTGATTTGGCGTTAAAATATTGGTAACGAAATAAGGATTTTACTGGATAACATTACTAGTATCACTACACACTAAAATTAGACCGTTTTTAAGAGTCTAGAGCTACGCAGTCATTTTGTGCGTCTGCTATTCAAACATTCTGAGCATCGTGTCATCGATATTAAAAATAAAAAGAACTCACTAACAACACTTATGGCAATTTCTGTGACTTATGCCAAAGATATCAAATAGACGTATACTTTTGCATGTATAATATTGATATTGATCATTGATTCAATTCAAACTATATTATTTGTATTGCAACACAACATTGATATGATGCATCGCTATATTGTTTATTTGTTTCTCCACATTTGTGTTGCGATCCCGAGGGCATGTTTGAATAAATAGCTATATCGAACAACTAGTCTGATAGCAGATAATATGAGTTCTAGAAAGCGATTAAGGTTGTGCGAAGAGAACTCTGTTCTATGGTAACTTGTATCGAAACTATATGATTGGAATATGCAGTGTAATAATTTTATGTTTTCGAAATCAGGTTTTATGATATAAAATATTACGGAAAAAACCGGCCAAGTGCGAGTCGGACTCGCGCACGTAGGGTTCCGTAGCACTATACATCTGAATAAATGTTTTTCTTTATTCTTTATTACATTGGAGTTGATTGAATGAAAGGTAAAATGCGGTTTACGATTTATTACGTATTAAAAAAACTAATTATTAGATCTCGTTCAAACCAATTTTAAGTGGAAGTTTGCATGGTAATGTAAATCGTATATATTATTTTTACATTTATCATTCCCTTATTTTAGAAGTTCCGGGGACACTTTGGAAGCATCCCTCGCGCAAACTATTTAGTTAAGAAAAAAAATATATTATTAGAAACCTCAATATAATTTTTGAAGAACTATCCATAGGTCCCACACGTATATGGGTTTGATGAAAATAAAAATTGAGTTTCAGTTTTAAGTATGGGGAACCCCAAAAATGTATTATTATTTTTTTCTATTTTTGTATAAAAATCTTAATGCGGTTCACCGAATACATTTACTTACCAAGTTTCCACAGTATAGCTCTTATAGTTACAGAAAAAGTGGCTGTGACATACGGACGGACAGACGGACAAGCGACTCATTAAAGGTTCCGTTTTTGCCATTCGGCTACGGAACCCTAAAAATCGTCGAAATGTTTGGAAATGAGCATGTTTGTCCTAATAGGACAAGACAACTTCCATTCCAACTTCTTTTATTTATTTTTTTGTAGAAACGCTGTAGAAACTCTCACCAAACAAAATATTTTTTCAGATATAATGGTTTTAGTGAAAAAAACAAATTCTTTGTTTTTCATCTTTGATCTTCAGACATAATTACGCGAAGTTCTAAGAGACCCTTACCTTAAAGTAAGTGATACCAGCTCTTATAAAAAAAAATAAACGTAGTTTATGCTGACCCCGTTTATATTTTGATGCTGCGCACTTTAACCAGTGAACATATTTATTTTATAGCGGGTTTTATATTTTTTAATGGCCGTGTTAGGCGTTATGTTCAAAATAAGGAAACGGGAAAAATATTTTATAATAGACACGACTTTTATTTATTTTGGATGAAGTTAATAACTCATTCTTAACATCAAACCTATATTACCTAGAAGAATGTGGCAGAGGTGTACAACACCCACATTTCAGCTGTATTTTTTTAGGTCCCATGGGATAGGGGGAGAGCCATGCTGTTACTGTGAATCGCCCGACGGAAAATTCACTAATAGCACTGACCAAGCCGGGCATTAGCGAGAAGACGCTAATCTCGATAGATTTTTTTTTAGTCTCCTATTATGTTATCAAATTTTATTGCGATAACAATGTATCAAATTGAGTTGAGACTGGTTGAGACTTCACGAAACATCGTTAAAGTGAGTTAGTGATTACCACGAAAAATATACCCGTTCCAAATAACTATAAATTCTCAGAATAAATGACTGTAGTTTAATGTAGGGTGGTAAATTACTAGAAAAGTTCAAGGTTAACACGCTAGTAATGGGTAACTACCATTTCTTAGAAAAGCATTAAATGGTCGCGTATGCCCTAAGTTTTAAGTAAGTAAGTATTTCAAAGTTTATACTTTGAAATACTTACTTACTGATCAGAATATCAGATTAACCATCAACTTTACTTACACTGGCCGTATAGCTTTCGTGATTGAAGTGAACATTGCTGCCACTTTTGAAAAGTAATAGGTAATTAAATTATTTTTAAAAAATTTTAAATTTTAAAATAATTTAATTAAAATTAATAGGTAATTAAATTATTTTTAAAAAATTTTAAATTTTAAAATAATTTAATTACCTATTACTTTTCAAAAGTGGCAGCAATGTTCACTTCAATCACGAAAGCTATACGGCCAGTGTAAGTAAAGTTGATGGTTAATCTGATATTCTGATCTGATTTCTTTACTTATTTTTTATACTACGCCTGCAGTGAACGAACGTGTAGTCCACCTGATTGTAAGTGGAGTACAGCACATGGAATGCAACAATCCACAAAAGCAGATTGTAGATGCGTCGCTGCAGCTGAGGACTACGGTGTTATGCCTCATATGCCAATAATTTTAGGGCCTGATCTCATCACGAAGCAGATTAATGAAAGCACTACTATTTGGCAACAGGTTAATATAAAAATTACTTAATATAAAATGAATCATGACAAAATGACAACACACAAAATCACACACATTTTGCAATTCTTCATTTCATATTTTTTAGCTTATATATTAATATAGAATTTATAATGACAAATTGACTAGACAACAGAAAAGCTACTTGCTATAACAAATATCGAAATAACTCTACATACGAATCCCACAAAATGGTATTGTATAAGTTCACATAAAGTTTCGAAGTAAGTCTGCAGCACATCATGCAGCGAGGGTATATGCGAGCATGGCGGAAGACAAACATCAAAGTTATTCAGTAGCTTAGCGGATATGGAAGTTATGTGCGATGCTGAATGAACATTATTTCTGAGCAGATACTGAAGCTGAGCTGAGTCAATACTATTTAGTTGGAGGGAAAATTATCGGGATTGAATGTGATGGGACTAAAATTCAACGTTTACCGATTCGTTTGGTCTAATAATGGTTTCGATAAAGAGCTAAAATGTATGGTCAAATTATTTTATGATAACAAAATATTATTATATTATGAAGCATTCTTATATTTTTTTAATTAGCTCGTGGCTCAGTCAAAGCCGAGCGGATCGATCTGTAGGTTAAGCAATGTTAACCGCCATCGGGCGTTGGATGGGTGATCATCTTATAATAACTAGTCTTCGTCTGTGCCTCGGACGACTATGGTAGTCGCTACGGGAAACCAAAGATTCAGCGTATCGTTGTGGAGATCTGTGGCAGTCGCTCCTTGTAAAATACTGATTTTCAGCTGAATCCGTTACCTAGACTACTTTCAGAATTTTGAAGTATGTGTACTTCAAGTTTCAAAGCCAAGAAAAACATCACACAACGTGAGGGCAATTCGGGCAATTTGTGACAGTATTTTATGGCGAAGAGACGTGCGTATAAATCAATCGGTGTTTACCTGTGTGTGCTGTGGGAATTGTGTGTGTGTGTGTGTGTGTGCACGTGAAACAGGTCAGAGGTAAACGTAATCATTGAGTGGACATCGGCAATTATTAGTATACGAACTAGTTAGCAAATGTTGTTTTTTCGTTCATTGGGTTTGTTGTTAAATAACTAGGTTATTTCTTTGTTGTTTTTTTAAAGCTAACTATTAATTTGCAGATACAAATTAGTATTATAATTTTAGCTTGTGTTAGGAGGAAGTCTCACGTCCGTGGTGTGTGCCATGCCATGATTCGAACCCACAACCTCTAGATCGCTAGGCCGATGGCCCTATCCATTGCGCCACGGCCTCTTCACATTAATGTATATACACAAAGAAAGAACTTACACTGGGATCTTTATAGCGTACTTTGCCTTACTTCAGACTAAAGTACTATATAAGTATAGATACATAGATATAAAGAAGTTTAAAAACGTTTTTTCTAATAAGTTTTTCGCTTAATTGGGCTAATTCCGTGGCCCACTAATAAAATAATATGCCCAAAGCAAATACTTACACATTCATGTAGGCCAGTAAATTAATCACGAATGAAAGGTTATATCAACAAGGGGATAACTGGACTAACATAAGGGCGAGGCCACACTGCACTGCTTCGATGAGCATGATTAGTTAATAAGTCAACACGTCTTTATTTCTTACTATCTTCATAACACAAATGACTGTATTCGATGTTATTTTACGCATAGGATATAAAATATTTAACAGCTAGCTAGTACAAAGGTAAGGAATATAGATCGAAACACAAAATCCTTATATATTTTGTCTTAACACTATGGATGCGATTATTCTTATTCGTATAAAAGAATAAACGTGACTAAAAGTAAATGAAAGGAGCCTCCTCGAGTGACGTACACAACGATTTCCTACGTCTGGCGCACCCTGGGCAATTCGCGAGTTCTTAAAAGCGAATTGGCTAATCCTTTCACCACGATGGTAAGTCAAAACCTTGACTACCTCTTGCACAAGCGAGGCGCTCATGAACGCCGGCGAGAGCGCCATAACAGTGGCCACTTATTGGGCCAATAAAATTTGACTCAGCCATCGACACGACGAAGAAGAAGAAAGTAAAATTAAAATACGTCTTTTTAATACAGCTACTTGGATGTATTAAATATACGTAACGTAACAAAGAAATCAATTTGAAAAAAAATAAATTTATCCATAGCTGTCTAGAAAACCAGTTTGCAATATCAGAATGTAACATATTACTGTTATTTTAAGGCTTTGCGAACACGTTGGTAACCCTAACCCTTTATCGGGATGGTATCCCGAAAAATTAATTATGTCGGTCCATAAACAAGGTTTCAAATGAATATACTTCTTAAATCATGTTTCGTTAACATAACAAGGTGAACTTAATGAAAACAAAATGGTAGAACAACCTTTGAATGTTTCAGTTTTCAATTGGTATCTCAAGTATCATCTGTTGCCATAAATGTGGGTAGGTTTTGTTATATTCGCTAGCTAATAATATTAATAACTGCCTCGATGGACTAGTTTAGCTTACGCGCCTTTTATACTGTGCCCGCGTTGTAGATATGTTACGGGGAAAGTAATAGTGATAAATTTAAAATTATTATTAATAATTACCGGTGATTGCCAGAATCGAAATGCTTGCCAAGGACTAGATTGACAAAATAAACTACAGACAAAAGTGAAAAATTCGATAGTATTATTATTTTTTAACACGCTTATATTAGCTTCACCTGTATGTAGGTGTAGGTGTATGTATGTATGTAACCGACTCGTTTGGACTAGATTTTGACCCACCAACGGAGAGATTTCATTAAAATTTTGCACACCTGTCAAAGATCGATGACAATGCAATAATTCGATAAAAAAAAAAAAAAATATGGTAAAAAAACTTAAAAACACGCTTTTAAAGTACTTCTAACTAAAAAGTGAAAAATAATATGGCGCTCCATATTGTTCGTCTATCGAGCAACCCACGCTTTTTCACAATAATACTAGTATTTTTTGTTCATTACCATTTTCAGCTTATATTAGGAATTATTTTTAACTTTTTAGTTATTTAATACTTTTTCAATATATCTCATTCGCCGTTACAGGTATATCGACAAGAAGTATTGTCGCATGTTCTTTCTCATCTTAAACTATCTCCGTTTCATCAGTAGTTTGGCAATGAATTGAGAAAGCGTAAAAGAAAGACAGACATGCACAATAACTACCTCATTTATATTATTACTAGCTGTTGCCCGCGACTTCGTTCGCGTAGTTTTCGTTTGAATTAACAAAAACTGCTACGTTGGTCATTGGTTAGCGTATGCGCTTTTCACCGCAAGGTCTCGGGTTTGATATTTGAGTAGAACAAAATGTGATTTAGTAATTTTCCGTCAGGAAATTCTTGAATAGCAGCACAGAGTTAAATTTGTGCCGGCTGGATGGCGATAGGGTCACATATCGCCAATACTAAAGAAGTAAGAATAATATTGCATGTGTAAAACCTACATGCCTAAGAGTGCCTAAAAAGTGCTCGAGGGTGTTTGTAGTCTACCAATCCGCACTTTGACCAGCGTGTGGACTATGGCCTAACCCTTCTCATCATGAGAAGAGGCCTGAGCCCAGCAGTGGGAGATGTTTTAGATACAGGGCTGCTATTATGTCTAGGTCTATTATATTCAGTGGTTTATTCCAACGGCTACCTTAACAGAAACATTTCTATTCCACATTTATTCTATTTCAGCTAACGCTATTACAATTTAACGACAAAACAAAGTTTACCACAGCGTTTAAGACTCAGGTTATATCCCGTGTTTGCATTCTTCTTTGTACTCGTGGCGCAATAAAATCGTAAAGAAAGCGCATGGGCGAAGCGAAAATAAACGACCGACGTAAAGTTACAACGATCCAGATTTTATTGTAGGGCTGCCCTGAAAATATTATATCGAGTGTGCGACGAAGCATCTATTCTATCTATCTATCTATCTACAATAAAGAAATAACTTAGGCTCAAGACAGGGAGGGTCTGCATTTAAACTGAATCAAATTTATTCTCCAAACTTAAATTATGGCATAAATTGTACTAATTACTCAATATTTTCTACAAGTTAACTAGTATTTTGAAGGGCTCATTTTTGACAATTAAGGGGTTTACTTAAAGTATGAGGAATTTAGCAAAAAGAAAGCAAATTATTAATTAGAGTGTGTGAATAGAGATGCTACAAAGACACTGAAACTGGTCCTAAAATTATCTAAGTAAAGAAAAAAAACAAAACAATACAGACTTTCGACTTATTTGACAGCCCTAGTTCCGTGCAAACATCTTTATAGCGGATATACAAAAGACGCAACGTAAATAAAATATAAAAAGTGTACATTTCAACGAAAAATGGCACAAACACCCTTGTAGGATCAGGTGCTCTAAACCATAATGCATGATTAATGGTCAAATATAACACATTTATGAGAGAAAATATAAATAAATATCACACTAAATATACACAACGAAATCTAAACTAATCAGAGCTTGTACGATGGGTACTAGAATAACTGATACTAATACATATATACTATTCTTTTATAAATAAATACTTATTATAAATAGAAACACCTAGACCAAGACAAACCTCCATGTTCATTCATACAAAGATTTGTCCTGAGTGGGAATCGAACCTACGACCTAGGCGCCGCAGGCATTACCCACTCCGCCGATCGTCAAAAATAAATTTATTTTATACATCGATGGAACGGTATATCTACTGACTACCATTTACGGAAATGTTAGTAACTTCTATCAATAATCCAGAAAAAATATTTTTCACTATACGACGTATAGCGAACAGACGAGTAGTCTACCTGATATGGTAACTACAACCCATGGACATCCAAAATTAAAAACAACAAACCATAAAACCTGATAATAGATAGGTCGCTTCATCTGAAGACTGCGATGTACTTAATACAAAACCAGAACACTGTAAGTTATTATTGAGAATACGGGTTACTCCCGTTACTTTAGCCGGGATATGCCGACTAGTTTCGAATTTAGTACGTAGATTCATCAACTGGGCTGTTATTCGCGTGTCGTCACCTTCGCGCGACGTCTAGCACTCGCTTAGTGCCTTAATGTCTTCACCTCACGTCGGTTATCACTACATAGTATAAAACAAAGTCGCCTTTTCTGTCCCTATGTGCGCTTAAATCTTTAAAACTACGCAACGGATTTTGATGCGGTTTTTTCCAATAGATAGAGTGATTCAAGAGGAAGGTTTTTATGTATAATACATGCATAGAAAGGGGGAATTGTTTTACTCCAAATTTAACGCGTGCGGGCCACGGGCAGTAATTAATATCAAACTACTGGATCGATTTTAATAATTTTTTCAGTGAGTTACATAGGCTATATATTATATACCCGTGCGAATCCGGAGCGGGCCGCTGTGTTTTTATATACAACGTTCACAGTTTTTCTGTAGTGTATTTAGTATCAGCATTGTACCCGTGCGAAGCCGGGGCGGGTCGCTAGTAATATAATAATATTAACACTGTAAGTAGTGCAAGCACAGATATTTGGCGGCATGTTAAAGTTAAGAGTGTGTTGCTTCCACCCTTAAGCTCGTTCACAAGTGCTCTAACACAATCAAACATTAACAAAAACATATTTTCTAACTCGACGTTCGCCTATACAAAGACGTTTTTACGAGGATTTCAGCGAAAAATGGCCCAAACACCCTTGTTAGAAAAGATCAGGTGTTCTCATCCACAATGCATGATTAATACTCACATGTGCACATAGCACATGCTCCATACATTAATTAATCTTATCTGCAACTTTGGGTGAGCTTTAGAGGGCGTTCAACTCGGGGTTATAAATAAAAGAGTATGTTTGAATGCATGAAACAGTGTTAGGTTTCAGCGGATGGTTGAATAAAATGATAAAACAAATGTAATGAAAACATCACCATATCATTTGTTTTATAATTCTGATGATAGAGGGGCCGACTCGCTAATCAACACTGTATAGAATCCTACTTCCTACTAATTAAATATACGTAAAAGTTTGTGAAGATATGTGGATGCGTGTTGCACTTTCACGCTAAAACTACCGAGGAGATTTTGATGTATTTTGCACAAATCATGTAACTTATAGTCTGGATATCCATAAGGCTAATTGTATGTACGTACCATGCGGTTGGAGGCTAGTTATTGGTATTTAAATTCGTAAAATGGAATTGTAACACAGTCGTAACAGATATTTCATACTTTAAAAAATAAGTTAGTAGTCTTTTATATATATAAACCATACTGAATTTGGCTCCCAACTAAGGACCAAAACACGCGTTTTATTAACAACATCTACCCTCCAAATAACGTGTCAGAAATAAGGCGCCCTCTTTTAAGCTGACAAGTCAACACACGCGAAATATAACCACGTCTAAGTCTCACACGACGGGGAAGGGCTTTCAGGGGTATGTGATGTCACTAATACACGCATTATTTAAAATGAGACGTTTACTACAAGGTTAAGACTGGAAGCACTATGAAACTAATATTTGCACTTTTAGATAAGGTCAATGTATTGGATTTAGGTGTTATTTCACACAACATTTAAGACGTCCCCTACATTAAACGAGCGCGTTTGTCGAGCGTGTGGGTGCGCTGGCTGCACACACGTCACACGGCAGCAACATGCGACGCCGTTTGCTGTGTGTGCAGTCGCACACGCCCGACGATCGCGCAAGCCTAATGCGGGGTCGGCCTAAATGAAAATGTATGGCCATTCATTAGTATGAAACGATCTGTCAAATTAATTAAGACACATAAAAAAATAATAGATAAAGCATTATCAATCAAGTTCAAGTCCTGAACTTTCGTGTAATAGATGCTATAAGAATTCATAAACAACCGTACCTGTCTTCCATCTTCAGCCAACATATTTTTGTACAATATGTGTAAAATAAAAAGAAAATCCATTCCTTCCATTTTTACACAAAACCAGCAAAGATCTCACACTGATAACAAAACACGTAGATAACAAAATCCTAAGAGACTCGCGCCAATAATCCGACATCGAATGGAAGGAGCCATTTGCACCGTAAAAGCAAGGCATTTCCCGTGGGCTCGCCTGCTATCAGATCACGAGTGATGGTGGCCATGGATTACATTTGTAAGAGATACGTCTATATTTTTAGACGTAACTGTTTTGATGAAAAGATATTATGAACCAAGCATCCATTGTTACCTCAGAAAGAGAGTTTACCCTCGGGCAGCAATTTACCCTGGCCACAATGGAAGGCTTTAAACAGGCTCCGTACCCAAGTTAGCCGCTGCCAGGATAACTTGGCGAGGTGCGGTTATGCAGACTTCGCCGATTGCGAATACGGTGCCAGTCCCCAAACGATGGCTCACCTTCTTACATGCCCCTTATGTCCTACCACCTGTACCATAGACGACCTGTGGAGCGCCACCGATGATGCCGTTCTTGTGGCAAAGTTTTGGTCAAACAAAATTTAAATAGCATGCATTTCCATGTGTTTTCCATTGACACGCAAAGAAGAAGAAGACCAAACATCCCCCCGAAAGGTGACGCAGAGGTATATAAAACGACAAATTTCGTATTTTTATTGCCTATTAGTAAAAATCGGCCAAGTGCGGGTCGGGCCACGCGCGATAGGGTGTCGAAGTCAGCCTTTACAACATGATAATGGACTCAAAACAGGTTTAATAACTATATTGATCATTAACAACATATTACAAGTCATTACTTTCGAAGGCTTTTGTTATTTGTACGAAAGAAAAAACCATCTCCAGTTTACATGTAGAGGAGGTAGGTTTTCGAAAAAAAATATTTTTCAAGATTTTATTTTACCAATTCCTTAACATAGTTAAAATACATATCCATACAAAATTTCAGCTTTTTAGCACTAACGGTTTCGACGCTATGCCTCGGACAGACGGGCAAACGGACGGATGGACATGGTAAAACTATAAGGGTTCCTTGTAGGTACTACAAAACCCTAAAAAAGTATCTGGAACATCAGAATTTAATTTTATATCAATCAAATCTTGATGTATGAAATCTTGTGTCACAGTATTAGATATCGAACTCCAAAATGGATTGACCGATTTTAATGATTTGTATCTTATGAAGGTGTGAGAATAGGATGTTGGATTTTTTTATAAATAAAATGCTGTAATCAAAACGATTCTAACACTTCTAACTGGGTGAGTCAGTCGTAAGTAAATTAAGTAAATAAATATAAATATCTCACAACTTTTACACAACGCCATCTAGTACCAAACTTAGCTGAGCTTGTACTATGGGTACTTGAATAACTGATACTAATTCATAATATATACTTTTCTTTTGTAAATACATACTTATTATACATAGAAACACCCAGACTAAGACAAACCCCAATGTTTATGCACACTAATATTTGTTTAAGCGGGAATCCAACCCGCGACCGCGACCTCGGCGTCAAAGGCAGGCACACTACCCACTACGCCATCACAAAATCCGCACTCAAAGCAAAGAGAAAACTAAATGTCACGTATAATTTATCGAACACCAAAATAAAATCTATTAATATCCAGATCGTAAGCTGGCACAACATTTTATTGCTTTTCAAATAAGAATATGATATTTTCGAAACATTTTGAGCTCAGTTTCTAAGTCTTTATTTTTTTTTTGCACATACGTAGATAGACATAGATGTCAGTAACAACTTTATGAAAAATATTCAACATTTAGTAATAAAAATTGGATGCTTGCGGTTATACATAAAGTATAAAATTTTGAATGACACAATTAAAATATTTAAAAAAAGCCAAAAAAAAATGAGGTTTGCACTCGATTTCAATAAGAACCCATCATCAGATCGTGGCCCGATGACTATGGGGCCAAATGCTGGACCAAAAATGGCTTTAATTTAAAATATAATTTTTTAAATCGGTCCTGGCGACTTCGAGTAATCTAGATTTTGGATCTAGATCAACTAATGACGACTTCTTATATAAAAGTTCACAACGAGCTCCTTAATTTTCTAAGTAAAATATTTTATTCATAGCCCTGTTTGACATTCCTAGGGCAGCATAAGAAAGTACAATTTAAAGTTAAGAATGATTCGTTAATGAAGACCGTTAATTAAGTTGCCGAAAGCACTCGCAAACGAGACACGTTCCTGTTTCAAACTTTAAAATTCAAACTAGAATTTAATATTGACACATATTGCAAACATTATATCTTATTAATACTCTTTTGAATTGAATAACCGACCTCATTTATAAAACCTTCGTTGATCTTTTAAAAAGTTACAATGACGGTAACAAGGTTTTTTCAAAAAGAATTAAAAATAATGCTAAGTTTGAATAAGGAATTGTGACGTAGAAATTAATGACATAGTAAACAACATGGCGTGGCAGCTTCTGTAAAGTATTCATGAACAGGGGCGTCCCATACTAAAGCAATAAAGAATGACCTTGGTGAGGTATTCATTGCTGACAAAATTGCCGTAAGGGACTGCAATGTTGTCACATTTTGAAAATACTATTATTATGCTACTACTACAGCTAGGTAATATAAGGATGTATGGAGGTGAGGTCGCGGGTGCGAATCTCGGGTCGGGCAAAGCGTTATATGTGAACTTTCCGTCTGGAAATTCACAATAGCAGCACGGAGTTGGAATTGTGCTCGGTGGATGGCGATATGCTCACCCTCTATCCCATGGTACCTAAACATAACAGGTGAAGTGTGGGTGTTGTACACCTCTGCCACACCCTTCTGAGTAATATAGGCGTGATGTTAAGTTTATGTGTATGAAGAACACATTTCATAAAATATATGAAATAATGAGATAAATCAAGCTTTTAAAGTAACAGAGGCGCACTAATTTATAAAAAAAAATATCACCTCCCAGGACCTAATTTCACTTAGTAAATAAATCATTGTTATTGAGTATACAGGTTACTCACGTTATTTTAGCCGGGATACGCCGACTAGTTGACGGCGACGAAACGCGATTAATTGCCCAGTTAATGAATCTAGTACTAGATTCGAAACTAGTCGGCTCCCGGCTAAAATAACGTGAGTAACCCTTATTCTCAATAATAATGTTTTCACCTGACGTCGGTTTTAATAATATTATAAATAAGTCATATTTACGAGGAACGAAGGAGGTCGATGCTACTAAAATGCTTACGCTATTCGATGCTGTTTGTGCTAACCACGATTTATTCCATCGTTGTAACTGGCCTTAGAAAACTAGACGCTTCAAACCGCTACTTACCATACTCTGAAATTCTAAGCATGATATTCAGAGTCTGAATAAGTAAACCCATGACATATCCATGAATCTACATAAAAGTGATTGCTACAGAATAGCGGAGGTGAAAATGTTTACACCTAAATCTTTATGCGAACCATTTTAAATTCATACGGAGTGAAGGAAAACAACTTTTTCCATTTTCTTTGCTACCTTTGTTTATAAGCTAATGTGAGCTCCGGTTTTCATTTTGTAATGTAAAACAGGTTAGACTCATGCATTGGGATTACTGCTCTTTTGTTTTATATATCATGTACATACTTTCCAACTCCAACTATATACTTCTGATTAAATTCGTTGCGGGTGCCAAGACAATTTTAACTCTCCCTGGGATTGCCCGTGTGTCATGCACGGTGCCTTTCAGTTGGTTACCGCTGTAGATCCTGGCGTCACAGGAGTCACAGTGGTGGGCGTGTGGGTGGGATTATATTCCAATGTTATGGGTATGGGTAGAAATTAAAAGTTGAACTTAAAGTACCTATGACCTAAATTATTAAGAAACGAACGTGTAAATATTATAAGTGAGTATTTGAAAAATGGAATAATTATTGATTTTATTCGACTGAGCCCCAATTTCACAGATAATAGGTAAAGCTTATTGGCAGGATAAGCATTTAAAACACATAAATGAAAGTGACAGCTGTGTTCTTTTTTTAAATGCAACTGTCACTCATCAGTCAGGTTATATTTTATGGATCGGATAAGATCTATATCCAGAACCTCTGAAACTGGCCCTAAAACTAGTTAATTCTATATTTTCCAATAAAATTTAAAACACATTACATTAAAATTATAACATTGCCATTATCAAATCGTCGAATAGTGGTTCAAATTAAATTAATTTAAATTAACTCCATGCGTACCTAATGCTCTTTTCAGTGCATTATTATAATTTTGTTTAAATATTGCAACACAACGATATCAACATGTAAATATTGTAATGTTTGATTCGCCCAATTTAAATGCATTGAATTATTTGTTTCAATATAAAATTAATTGAAATTATATGTTTATAATAGTTATTTATGCAACTGTTCTATAATGAGGGGTATTAAAACACGAGTGTGGGTTATAATAGTATCACATGAGTGTTTTAATACCTAATTATAACAGTTGCATACAAGACTTTATCTACACCCATGATATGAATCCTCTATAAATGTTCTGAAACCATAGGGTATTAGGGTACAGTGTTGTAAGAACTCTATGTAAATTCATGGAAAGTTTAATTAGTGAGTATCTAATACAAAAAAAACTATGTATAGGTAATAATATAATTATTTACATTTTGGATCGTAAAATTATTAAAAAGTATTTTTTCAATACTATTATTGAACAAAAATGGCGGGATACGACGTCAATTCAAAAATTCGAATAAGTTTTTATTTAAATTACGGCGCTGTGGTAGTGAAACGCGCGTGCATGACATGTTCTTTTTTTGAAATTCATAAAGATGCCATGAGAATTTGGCTGTTCGATGAGTAAAAAAGGAGTTGCATAATGAATTTCAGTACAACATTATAACACCCGTTTGGGTGTTATAATGGTTATTATGACACTGGCTGTTTTAATGTTGGCAATTAGCTAACTGTTTCAAGAACGTTTATAGAGGATTTATAGCATGGGTGTACATAAAAGTACTTAGTGTATTCGTGCGGTCATATTTCTGTAATGCATTATGAGGTAGATTTTATTATTGATGTGTGTAGAAAACAGGCGTATAGTATATATCCTGGTGGTAAGTAGAAACTACAGCCCATGGACATCAACAATCCGTAAGACACTTTATTAGAGGACAGCTGTGACTCTAGGACTTGACAGTGTTACCTATGCCTCATTTGCCAGTCATTTTAAGGGACTGATCTCATCACGAAACCGGAACACAGCAGTGCAAGCAGCCATAATACTTCTTGGCGGCAAGACCAAGTCAAAAGAGCTCTAACTCCATCACAAAGTGTCTTTATTACTTCTTTAAGTTACTATGAAAATCAGTATACTAAGAGTTAAATTAAAATTAAAAAAAATATGGGACCGACAGGATTTGAACCTACGACCTTCTGTGCACCGCGCAGTCGCTTTAACCAACCAGCTACGATCGCCTCTTAACAGGACCTTAAATTTCTAAACTGTATGTTACGTCATATATTCAGTATACTTTATAAGGTTTTTGTAGCACCTACTGTTGAATCAATTGAATCCTAAGACGATCAACAGGCCAATCTTATGTGCCGAACCCACGATAAATACGTTACGCCAACATTGAAGTGATTTTCCAACGATTTCCTACCGCGAAACAGAAAATAATGTAAGCTGTACATTACCGGCTTCATAGGAACTACTCATATCCGTTTCCGCAAGAACAGATCGTTCCATTTACTTATGCAGGGTTATAAAATCAATAGGAATGATGGGCGCCATAAGTAATATTAAAAATTAAAAATCTAATATGACTGCTACAATTCTAGTGCTTGTAGGGGTGAATTGCAATACAACAGAGTCGAAGCTAATTTCTATTAGTTAGTATGCGGATACACCTTTATCTCATCAACGTACATTGAATGAATAAAAAAATAACATCATTAATGATGCAAGAATGGAAAACTGATCTGAAACAACCACATTCACAAAATTCAGAGCATGAACCGAAACCAAACCATTTTAATCATATATTTGATTCACAAGTTTTAAATCAGCCACGCATTTGGCAAATCCACTAGAAATGGTTTCGTGAAAGGTGTCCGAAGGGCGTTTTTACAAGGTTTGGTAGTGAAGTAGAAATGAATGGCTATAGCAGTTAGCGTTAAGAGGCATCTCGACCGACAGCTGCGCGGAGAGGTTCCGTAAGTAAAATAAATCCTGGGTACCATCGTATTGTTCAAGGTGTAAGGCAAAAAGACGAAGAAATAGATTGAAGTGTAGGTACAGTGTATATTATTAATTTATTATGTTAACATAAACATAGTTTAAAATGTAAACAACTAGCGACGCGGCTGCGACCCGTCACTTAACTCAGTCGTGAATACAATCAGTTTGCGTGAACACGTATCATCTATTATTTATATTCCAATTACCTTTCTCAACAAAATACCAAAGTAAAACCTATATTATAGAGACAGTAAGTTGTCCCACGATACTAGATTATGCGGCATTAGCAGAAACCCAATCTAGTGACGTATACTTACGGGAGGCATTGCAAGTAACAGATAGTAATTTACAGTTTAAACAATTTTACTTACCAGGTTGTGATAAACAAGTATATTGTGAAATTTCATCGAATAGAATTAGGCCATATTTAACTGAAAATTTTAGATTAATCGCATTTCATTCAATTCATGACCTTAGCCACCCTGGAATTAAATGTACTAAACAGATGGTTAAACAAAAGTTCTTTTGGCCGAATATGGATAGAGATGTTACCAAATGGGCTAGAACTTGTCCTATTTGTCAAAAAGTTAAAATCAATAGACATACTGTTTCCGGTGTAGGTAGTTTTGAACGGACTGAACGTTTTCAGCACCTACACATTGACATAGTTGGACCATTAACGATATCGCCTGATGGTTATAGATATTGCGTAACTCTTATAGATCGGACAACGGGTTGGCCAGAGGCGGTTCCTGTTAAAAATATTACAGCGGAGACCGTGGCTAGAGTAGTTTTTGAATGCTGGATCTCACGTTTTGGATGCCCTTCTAAGCTAACAAGCGACCAGGGTAGACAATTTGAAAGTGATATGTTTAAAAACCTTATGAAATATTTAGGTATACATAAAATACGCACAAGTCCGTATAATCCAAAAAGCAACGGCATCATTGAGCGTTGGCATAGAGCACTAAAAGTATCCCTTATGGCACGTTTACAAGATGACAAGTCTTGGGTGGACGAGCTTCCGATCGCATTATTAGGACTGCGTGCAGCTATCAGAAGTGATAGCGGAGTAAGCGCAGCGGAGTTGACCTACGGTAAAACGATTCGATTGCCGGGTGATTTTTATGATGAAAGTAAAATATGCATGTCGGACTCGGAATATTTACAGGTACTTAGAGATTCTATAAATAAAATGAAACCACGACCACCATGTCATAGTAATTCACGTTCGCTATTCATATCCAACGATCTTAATACGTGTAAAAGTGTGTTCGTTAGAATTGATTTAATGCGTAAGTGTCTTCAACCACCTTATGACGGTCCATACAATGTCGTAAAAAGACAAGGAAAGACTTTCACTATCAAGGTAGGCGATAAAGAAAAGTGTATTTCCATAGACAGGCTGAAACCTGCCTATGTAATTGATAGCGATTGTAAAAACTCTACCGACAATAATTTTAATTTTGATTGTAACTTAAACGATAAACAAAGCGCAGCAACAAAGGTTAGTCATAACAAAACAACGCGTTTTGGCCGAGTAATCAAAACACCATTGAGATTCGTAGAATAAGCAACATAAGTAGCGTTTGACACAAAGGAATTATTATAACACTATTTAGTATAAACACTTTTATTGTTTTGTTTAAATATACTTTTGTGTAAGCTATTCATAGGTTTCGAAATGTTTATTGTTTATTTTAAATATACTTTTGTATAAGCTAATCATAGGTTAAGACATTTTTATTGTTTATTTATATAATAAAAGCTTATGTGTATTTATTTTTTTGTAAACAACGCTTTCGTTGAGTAGCAGTTTGTTTAGCTCTCACAAAGCGCTTGAGATTAATCAGGCGGCAACCGCATTTATCTACAAATAAAGTGTTTTAAGAAAATATGTTAGCTTTACCCTTTAATTACTTATAAAATATTTGTTAGTTTTTTTTGTTAAAAAAGGGGGGAATGGTGTAGGTACAGTGTATATTATTAATTTATTATGTTAACATAAACATAGTTTAAAATGTAAACAACTAGCGACGCGGCTGCGACCCGTCACTTAACTCAGTCGTGAATACAAACAGTTTGCGTGAACACGTATCATCTATTATTTATATTCCAATTACTTTCCTCAACAAAATACCAAAGTAAAACCTATATGAAGCAAACTTTTGACATCAAAACAAATTAGTTTGACTGGGTGACTGTATATGGGTGAATGAGTATTAATTTATTTTTCAAATTCAAATTCAAATCATTTATTTTCATAGGCCCCAGGAGGCGCTTGAACATATATACTTATTATAGACTATTTTCTTTGATAATTATCTAGTATAATTTTTCCCTTAGTCTTTCCTCTTTCTTACCTTCATCCTTATTTTCCTATATTTCGGCCATAAACCGCTGTTTTTTTATAGTGCATAAAAATTACCTTTATTTTTGCCATATTTTTAGGGTTCCGTAGTACCTACAAGGAACCCTTACAGTTTCACCATGTCCGTCTGTCCGTCCGTCTGTCCAAGGCATAGCGACGAAACCGTTGGTGCTAGAAAACTGAAATTTTGCATGAACATGTATGTTAACTAAACAAAGAAAGTCGTAGAATAAAATTTGGAAAAATATTTTTTTTTCAGGTAGCTCCCCTACATGTAAAGTAGGGATGTTTTTTTTTTGTCGCCTGCCCCATAGTGTGGGGTATTGTTAGATAGGCCTTTTAAAAACGTTTAGGGGTTGCTAAGACAGTTTTTTGATTTAGAGATCCGTTTGCGAGATAATTAACTTTAAAGAGCAAATTTTTGTTCGAGTAGGGCGTCCCCCCCCTCTAAAAGCTAAACTACTGGATCCCAAAATCTGAAAAAAATTGTGTCGGTAGTACATGTAATGAACTTTAAAGGAAAACTATAGCGGATAAGTTCACTTCATTAGTTCAAGAGGAATAGGGGTCCGAAATGTCAGATGCAGTTACTCAGAATATTTCGTTCAAAATTCTTGAAACATACATAATACATAATATAAAATCACGCTTTTATCCCACGGGGGTAGGCAGAGACGATGGAACGCCATGTGCTTCGCTCCTTACATACTTCTTTCGCTTCCTCAACATTCATACATCTCGTCATACGTGCTAGCTGGTTTCGTGTACTACAAACATTTCCTATCTGAAGGACGCCATTTAGTTAAAAAGTAAAATTAACCTTATTAGTTCAAGAGGAATAGGGGTCCGAAATGTCAGATGCAACCCTTTTATACGGAACCCTACTGCGCGTGGCCCGACACGCACTTGGCCGGTTTTTTTTAATTTACATCAGCAAAACGAAATTTGGCGATACACGTGTGGAGGGTCAAGAGTTCTTTATTTATAATTATATATTTTCAATGATAATTATCACTTCGGACCCTGTTTAAAACAACGATCATTTTAATAACAGCGGCTTTTTTAATATGAACTAAAACAAGATTTAGGACCTGTTTCACAATCACATAAGTATAATAAAAAAATTGCAGTGAAAGTTGTGTTTGATTTTATGTTTTAAATGGCTCACTTTAATATTTGATCAAGTTGTAATTTGTTTGGTGAATAACTCTTACTTGACGATTGGGAAATAGGCCAAACGTTTAAACAAGTCGCTTATTCTTATCACTTGCACCGGAAATAAACTGCCATCTCGTACTCAAGAGTAATTGCATAATAATTCGTTCGCTATGGCCGTAGTATAAAAAAAAAAAAAAAAATGCCCAAAAACAAAAGAATGGACGGGAAAAAATAAACGACGTTGGACTGTATGCTAATTCTATTACAAAACTCTATTTGTTCTCACATTTTATGTTAATAACGCTATTTATTATTCGAAGAAAGGAAAAAAATAAGGGCTATTTAAATTTAAGCCAGTAAAATAATAATTTTCTTAGTTACATAAATTTTGCCGAAAATATCTACTATTTTTTTTAACGTGGACCCCAAATTTTATTTGCAAATGTTTTGGTAACATGTTTAGCAATGCGAGAGTTTTGTGTCTAGACTAGCTAGGTAAATAACTATATGTGTATTTATTTACCTAAATAGCTACCTAAGAGCTGTGGCTTTAAATAAAGAAAAGTCTGTCCATCTCTTAGTACAATGCAATTCTTACTTAAACAAGAACAAAGCAGTATACCTGAAGAAATCTATTTATCTGAATTACACTTAACAAACAAGACTATTTCACATCCTTCTGGATAAAAATACTCAGTCTTTCTTTTAGTGTAGTTTTATTATCCTGTGTTTTATGCTCAGCAAATAAACAGTAGTATAGGAAAACAGCTCTAACTATTCCTATCTTACCCTAGATTCGAACTTTCATTATTTGCGTTCAGTGCAGATACTAAGGACACGACGTAACAATAGACTTTATAAATCAAAATGATTACTACCACCTGGTTCAAATCTCTTGACGAACTGACTGAAAGTTTCATAAAAATAGTGACATAACTTACAGTTCTAACATCATAAACAAACGTTAATATTCTCACACACTTACACCATCACATACACTTATACACACTTATTCACAAACACACACACATGCACCCACACATCCGAACACACATATTATGTATCCGCGACTTAATAATTTTCGTTTTTATATTATTAGTTTTACTTTAAAGCTACCGTTTATATCTTTATATCTCTTCTAACAATAAGAATGTACCTTTTCCTGGCGTAAACTCGAAAGGGGTCTGGCGACCTGTAACACTGGTATTTTCAAATACCTATTTCAGGCACCAGTCTCTCGCAAATTGGCTATCTTAAATTGTAATAGATGTAATAAGACACTAAGAACAATTTGTAAAGAAAATAAATGATATTGTATTGTACCATGTCATGTTGTAATACCTACGCAAAAAAAAATGACAAACATTAAATTTCTTACGACGGCGAAGAGCCAGTCTTCAAGACACAAAATCTCCTATTTACCTACATAAAGTTTTCCATATTACGGTACTGTGTGTTAAACGTCACCAACTGAATTGATAAGGGCCGTTTTCACGCACTCTCACTAAGTGATTGTTCACAGATTGCCAAGGAGAATTGTATCGATATGGTAGATAGACATGGTGTAGATATGTAACTACTTGTAGGTTTGTTGTCTGGTTGACAACATGAAATGCCACTCAAACTAATTGTAAATGGAAGGTGTATTAAATTATATTCATAACTATGGTTTTGATAAGACTTAGCAATTTTGCCAACTGACAAAAGATAACTGGCGCTCTTAAGGATATAAAATTGATATATGTGGTGCTTAATAGAAGTCACTATACCATAAAATACAATACGAAAACTTTGTCACTGTGGCCTAAAATGTGTTAAGGGATAGAGAGCATTTTTTGCCTAAGAGCCATTAAATATAGCCAAGAGGGAGAGGATGTACAGGTGAAATGTAGTTTTCAGACATCTCTGCCACACTCTCCTGCATAACATACACGTGATGTTGTGATGATAAGCAGAAAAAATCATCATAAAACTTGAATGAGACGTCTGCGTCTGTTTATGTAAACAAGACGGCGATATCAGCTCCTCGTTGACTTTGACATGAGGGTAGATTATACATTTAGGGCAGATACGCCAGGGGTTATCAATCAGCCTGTAGTGGCATGCTGGGCCGTAAAAATACAATGTAGTTTTCGCCTTACTTTCCTATGCAACGGAATTGCTACCCGAAATTTGTATAGCGTAAATGGTTTTTTCTCACGTAAAGCTGAATAGTACTGCGTTGCAAGTAGTGTTTTGAAATTTAAAAACACGTCATTGAGGCTTCGTTAGTTGAAAAGTCAGGTTTTTTTTTTATGTATTGTTTCTAGATATAAAATTTGAGATTTGATTTTGACCTAATATACTTAATTAAGTCAGTATAGTTAAGTTAAAGTTAGGATAATAAACAATTTAGTTTGATTAATTAAAATCTACTTTCGACGACAAGTCCAAGTAACATTGTATACGCTTTATATGTAGGACACGATCTAAGAACAAAATCCCCTGTCCCCTTTCAATAAAAGATATGCCACCTGCGTCCACAGGTTGGCTGGTAATCGAATAGCACGATTGTGGGGACGTCTATCTTTGTGTAAGTTTGTAACAAATTCGAGACATCATTCTGAAATAACAATCTGCAAGTAACCTTAATTTACACATATATTATTTTTTGAATAAATATTCATTTTATTTATATTAAAACTGACGTGAGTTTGTAACATTATTCAAATTATGAAAAACGGGTGTTACTCACGTAATGTTGGTCTCTCTTGATAATGCCTAGACGTATAGGCGACACCGCGGTCGACTAAATAGACCAACATTACGTGAGTAACACCCGTATTTCATAATTCATGACCATGACTGATTAATAATTAAGTCAAAAAAATTATCAGTTAAAAAAATTAAGTCGAAATCTTCGAATTTTTAATGAAACAACTATTACTATTTATAACAACTTATCACTAGACTCATCTTTTAAAAAAAACTTATAGACGAATAATTGTTTTGAATTCATATTGAACTAAAAATATTTCTGTGCATTTAAATTAATATAAAGTTCTTATTTAACAATCGAATAGGTAACGTGTAAAGACGTTAATAATGTTGAAATGTCAAGAAGAAAATAAACTGTTGGACTAGGTATAATCAAGTTAAACATCTTTGTACGAGGAAATTACTGGCACATGAGGCATAACACCGTAGTCCTCAGCTGCAGCGACGCATCTATAATCTGCTTTTGTGGATTGTTGATGTCCATGGGCTGTACTCCACTTACCATCAGGTGGACTACACGTTCGTTCGCTGTGGGATTAGAATAAAAAAAAAAAAAAAAAAAAAAAAGTCTAGATTCGAGTCGATCTCTGAGTGCTGATTCGGGGATCGCTAATCACTAGATTTCCAATAAACCCTGATGCCTGACTCCGCAGAGCTATTATGTCTGAGGTATTACCGAAAGGCTGCCTTAATTCCGTGGATTACTTAGGCTTTTATTAATGTGTAACCTAGATTCAGGGTATACTCCATAATTCATTCCATTTACTTCACCTAGGAATACACATTAAACTAAAGCTGATGTCTTATTAGAAAAATTTAGATTGACTTCTCTCTAAAAACATTATGACCATCAAAAGCAACCTAATCGAGGTAGATAACAATTTTATTCTGGTTGGTTACTCAGCAGAAAGAAAAAATGTTCAAGGTGTTATATACACAATTCTGCATCCAAACAAACCATTACCTTCACGTCATAAAAAAACGCGCATCTTTTTAATACCAGTATCTATTCAAAGCATGGAAAAGACATCAGGCTCCGACTGTACCAAGCTGTTCGCTGTGACACCAGACTTTATTTACATATATTAAACGAAAACGTACGATACCCTCGCTGGTGTTGGCGAACCTCCGACAGGGATATAATGGTCGTCTCAGGCTGATCGAGGCGACGAAGATAAGTACATACATATCGGACAAATGTTTCTAAAGAACAATATAATGTAGATAAATAATGAGTACCAATGAGCCTGTATAAACTCGTGATTTAGTAATCTTAAAACAGGGCTCCTTTGAGTTAATATTTAATACATATTTAATTAATGACTGATGGTAACTAATTATAATTAACATCTTATTTCTATCTTAATTTTTTACGTGAACTTTGTTATACATGATACCTACCTAATGAAATTCATGAAAATTAAATTATCATATAATTATCAAACACAACTTAAATTCAGAAAGTCTAGTCCTCATTAATTTCAATAAAATTCATGTGTAATGAAAATTAATACGAGCTAGCTAAAAATCATGAATAATTTTGTGCTTACGAAATTTATTTCACTTATGTAGAGCCTGACAATGGTACCATTGTTACCTAAGTGTAGTAGTGAAGTGATAGCTTCACACCGCTTCCTCGGGTCTGAATCGAGGTTTACCAAAAGACATAACGTAAAAAATCTGCCAATAAGTACTGATGCTTCGTCTAATACAAGCAGACCGTAATTCTTCGCTACCCGTAGGATTATGTTATCGAAACGGACGGAAAAAGATTATTTTTTTATGAGAACAGCCTATTTTGTGCCGCTGTACTATTTGGTGATTTATGCAGTATATTTAGTATGAAAGTTAGCGTAATAAGAGCTACAATATATGGACTGTTTTGCCTCGTAGATAAATTTTGAATAGACGTTGATGGCGCTATTTGTTGATAAGTTACTGGATTAGTTATTCTAATATTCGGATTGACTGTGAGGGTGAGAGCTGCCTCTATGCTAATAAGGAAACAGTGTTATGTTGTGAGTAGTTTTTTTTATAGCTACACTGTATTGACTTAAAAGGTTTATTCCCTCTGAATTGTAACGACAATGCCTTAGTTACACCGATTTATTTTTGTCTCCTTGTTAATACACATCACTCGAAATATGCTTTTAGTGAAATTGTAGTGTAATTGAACAACAATGTATAAGAGAATTATTCAACGAATTTTCAGTGCGCAATCACGCATTATACGTGCATCCCCGAAAGTCATCGACACGATTTCTCTCACAAAATGCGCTGAATCTCTTACAAAGTTATACCAATAAACGTAAAAAATGTTACAGATGGAATAAATCTCACGCCACGCAATGTTTGATGTAAATAAAGCTGCAATAGATGCACCACATCGCTTATTAAGGAGCTGCAATGCGATGCAGCACATTATTTTGATCTCCAATAAATTTTACTATGCATGAATTCAAACGGTGCAAATACCCGTTATTTTGTCCCGGTTCCACTTTCTAGAAGGATGAGCATCGGGACGTAATCTGACTTGAGATGGATAGCTTAGCATGAGATACGATTTGAATAACTCCATAGAGCTGGTTCAGTCACCTGAAAAACTTACTTTTTAGGCCAACTGTTACAAACTAAACCCAATAAGTAAGGGCTAAATGACTGACTTTGTGATAATAATAATTTCCTTTCACTAGATAATCTTTATTTACAGAAAAAAAATACATATTGGATTATTATAAAAATACATATTGGATCTTAAATTAAACTAGTTTAGACTACTATAATTTAAGATCCAATATGTATTTTTGTTTTGTAAATAAAGAATTATTTATAAGAACTATTTATAATTATGAGATAATAAGTAATAATTATAAATAATTTATAAGACAAAAGTTATTTAGTAACTTAATCTAAACTTAATAAGTCACTGTCAGAAGGGCTCGTACCCAAATTCTGGCAGCATTACCGCGTTGTATTGCAATACTAAGTCGCTGGCCGAAATATAAGCCAGCATTTCGAGAATGAGTTGCCTCAATAAGACGCGCTGACAGCTCTTTCTTTCCTTTCACTAAAGTTTAGATTTGACTAAAAACTACTAATTAATGAAACTAGTTACTAATTATCACAAGCCGTGTTACATCAGATGCAAGAACCTAAAAACGGTGTAATTAATATCCGAGGCGTCAGAACAAAAATCCTCGAACACGATTTAACGATGATTTCTTTAAAATTAAACTAAGGAAAAGTTTCCGAACAAGAAAATACAAAAGACGAAACCGCACAAAAGTTGCGCCGCGCCAAATGAGAGAGACAGTAAGAATTATGAGACAGTTCGGCCGCCGGCTAATTAGCGACGAGGAAGCCTGAAAACTTATCATTTTAAGATATTAATAACGTTTAATTAAGAAACAGACTTGACGCAAAATGAGTTTTAATATAAAACGACATCTGCACTTGAAGCAACGTGTTACGAGCAACTATTTTACAGCGAAAATGTTTAAATTAAATTTGCAGGTTTCGAGTAGTCTAGGATTCTGGCTCTAATATAAATTATTCCTACTTTCAACAGCGTAGAAATTATGATACACATTTTAGCTACAATTTTCTTTTGAGTCACCATTCACTGCATCTTAAATCCTTACTAATATTATAAATGCGAAAGTTTGTGAGTATGGATGTATGGATGTTTGTTACTCTTTCACGCCAAAACTACCGGGTCGATTTCGATGAAATTTTGCACACATGTAGCTTATAGTCTGGATTAACATATAGGCTACTTTTAATTGACATACCACGCGGGCGGAGCCGCGGGCGGAAGCTAGTTAGAAATATTTTATTCAAGTATAGGTCTACTGGTATGCCCCAGCGAAATTCTATACGTTTTCGTTTCTAATTATAATATGATTCCCTGAATTTCATGTTGTCATCGTGTTTTGAATTTGAGAATAATATCATACCCTCAAACTGCAAATCTAAACACAATCTTCTTTTATGCTAAACACCCCTAATAGAGTCCTCGCTTATTCAAGGGCGTCTGTACACACAAACACTCCAATGTGCATTAATTAATTAGAAGAAGCTTGCACCCTAAGCAACTCCTGTGATGGTTTCCATACGCAATGGTATAATTAACCACACCATAGTTCACCCCTTATATCTCATGAAATTACCATTTAAGATTCATACGCACATGTCGCCTAATTATGTTTGTTTTTGTTACTGCCCTAATTTGTGATTTATTTACTAATACGGGGAAACAAGCTTCTGTGAGATTAAGATAGTTCAGCAAACATCATGACATTGCTAAGGATGTGAAGAAGCGACTAACCTATAGCGGGCAATCAACTAATGTTATAACTTATAGGATTAGTGGTGGGTCAAGCCCTGATGGATGCCGCGGAGGATGAATTGCAGCATTTGGGCTTCTTAATTATTGTTTATTGACTTAGAACACATACATATCGATGGATCTTACGTAGACTGATGCAAGTGCAAGAACACAATTATGAGATAGATCGCTTCAGAGTCAATTTATCGACCCGGGTTCGACGCTGAACTCGGTTGTAGGTCTCTATCCCTTATTTAAATGTTTGTACGGGACTGAGAGTTCAAAAACCGAGCTAGGCGTTAATGCCTACCTAAATATTGTGTTTTCCTACTTGCATTACCTAGTCTACGTAGGGCCCGTCGATATTATTAATGCGATAATTTGTGAATAATTTATGTCAATGTGTGAATGTTTGTCAGTTAGGTACTCTTTAGCGCAATATTTACCACGCGGGAGCAGCACGCGCGGAAGTTAATATTACATAATGCTTTTTGAGACGTGAGAAGGCTGGCAGCTGTAGGTAGATAGTGGCTATAATGTTTTACCAACATTTCCAAGAAAAATATTTAATTAATTCCGCGAATCCCTACCTATAAGTGATTTATTTCTTACACAAACAAAATTCCCTTGGCAATATTGGCCTGTCTGTTTAGAGGTATTATCTGAAATTAGACGAAATCAAAGAAGGACTTATCGTGCGATCGCCTCCATCAAGGGAAGGGATCCCATTCAGAAATAACTAAACGAATCTTATCATCACTTCCTCGTGATAAAATTAGTTAATGAAGGATTTGCCTCCTAATTCATTTGATAAAATACCCCATGAGGCGTAAGGAGAAAGTTGTTTAGCAGATAAGAAAATAAAACTTGACATTATTTTCATACATGACTCGTCCTTTTACAACAATAGTATCCGGATTACCTATACTTTTCTAGATATAAAAGAAAGTCATGTGAGTTACACTATTTATAACTCGAGAAAGGCTAAACCTATTTAGCTGTTAATTAGTGGGGAGAGGAGATAGCTTAGAACCAGGAGACTGACATAGGATACTTTTTTTTATAAAATATGAATGCCAAAATAACATGTTTTTTTTTTCAATTGTTATAGTTATTTGCACGACACTGTTTGTGTCGGCTGATCTTCTAATCGCCTGGACTCATTTTAGATAGTACTGGACGGATTTTAAAAGTTACTTTTGTTTTTGATAGTCTAACTATAAATAAAGATTTTTTTATATTTAACATTACGCTAAACTTCACGGGAGCGGACCGGTAAGGTTTATCGAGAGGCAAAGAGTGGGGCTGCACCCACACTTTGCCTACTACTTAATACTACTTAATATTACGAATACCACGCGGTCAAAGTCGTGGGAAAAGCTAGTTAATAAATAATATGCGTTTGTTTTATGCACAGCAAATTAAATATTACCAACTTAAGACTACCTAGAACTGAAGAAAACAGGACACATTATATAACAGAGTTGGATATAAGTAACCATTGTTATGTTACGCCTAAAACCTTACAATACAGCTGCAAATAATGGGTGAAGCCATTGAGCCCCTTCGGCTTTATTAAAATTACGGTGGCTTCATTATTTCGAAGAAAGGCTACACTGCAAACAAGTCCCAAACTTGCAAGCACAAAATTTGAAATTGCTAGGTATTCCATCTTACCGTAGACTT
The DNA here is from genome assembly GCA_905147285.1 of Hypena proboscidalis. NCBI lineage: Eukaryota > Metazoa > Arthropoda > Insecta > Lepidoptera > Erebidae > Hypena > Hypena proboscidalis. The sequence goes on from LR990127.1 coordinate 3,839,968, forward strand.
ATTACCCTTATGAATATTAAAGTAGTCTTATTTAGTGATATCTTAAATCTAACACTTTGTTACTCCCTGCAAATGACTTTGGAGCGTACAGATTGTCGTAACGAACAGTAGATAGTTGTTTCTGAATGTATTAAAATATCACTTCAGCTTTGAAATGATTTCGTAAGAACAACGTACTGGGAAATTTGTGGAACGAAGAAGTTTGAGCTACTGCTTCTGATTCAAAAAATGAACTGATAGCATAACATTTTTTTTTTTTTATACCTCGCCCACAGCGAACGAACGTGTAGTCCACCTAATAGTAAGTGGAGTACAGCCCATGGACATCAACAATCCACAAAAGCAGATTATAGATGCGTCACTGCAGCTGAGGACTACGGTGATAGGTATGCCTGATGTGCCGTAATGTAAAGTAATTTCAGGGCCTGATCTCCCCACCAAACCGGAACACAGTAATGGAAGCACTACTATTTGGAGGCAGTTTAGAGGTGAGACGGTGGTGCTGCCGCCCTCGAGCTCATTCACAACAGCTCTACCACCAGTGATGATAACATAACGCATATTCACATTACACCCACATTCCACCAGTTATATTTAGGTCCCATTGGATAGGGGGTGACCGCCATCCACTGAGCATTATTCCAACTCCGTGCTGCTATTTTGAATTCCCTGACGGAAAGTTCACAAATAACACTTCACCGGACCCGAGAATTGAACCCGAGAACTCACGGCGAGAGGCGCTTACGCCAACCACTAGACCATCGAGGCAGCTATAGATAACATATAGGAATTTTAAAATAACACCTTTATATTGTAATGGTATTGATGTAGCTCGATAATGGTGGACCTGTGTTTATTTACTATTAGTATGTGTATTTACTCTATGATGGATGATGTTTGTTGGCCTCGGCTTGGCCTATTTCATGAATAGCTTGTATTTACCTGAAACAAAGCAATGTTAGCAATTAATACAAGTAACCAAATAAAATAGGTAATTCAACGAGACAAGTTGTTACTGTAGAGGAACGGGGTGTAATGTTCCTCTACCACAAAGAGATCCTTCGACCAGGCTCGGTGGTATTGCCTGGCGGACAGTTGTCCAACTATCTTGGAAGAAGTATTAATAGATACTTGCAGTGAACATTTCATAATCGCGATTCAGCGCTCTTTGACATTTGTGACAAGTGTCGTCACTTCTTGACGTTGTCAATGACATTTGTTATTTATCATGAGCTGATACCACAGTTACAACATAGCGCACAACTAGGGAAGCCAATCCTGCAGATTAGTCATCACGCGCGGATCCATGAATCCCGCATTACTAGATCGGAATCCCCACGCACACATGAATAGTGCACGTGTCAACAAAAGTACAAATTACTAAGAAACATTTGAAAAATTATGGAACCGGCAAGATTTGTACATTTGTGCCGAATGAAATTTCGCCACGTTGGTTTGTATCCTACTTAAGACTGGTAAGTAAGTAAGTAAGTAAGTATTTATTTGGATGAATATGGTACATAAGGTGACTTAAACTAATAACAACGTATCGTCATATTCTGCCAATCACGGCGTGCAAATATTAATACATAAAATTACAATTTAAATTATTATTATTATTAATAAGCTACACCAAACAATGTGAGCCTCTTCAACATGCAGTTTTTCCTAACGTAACAAACAATGAAAATAATAAAAAATTCCACATGCAGATTTCCCAATGCAACATTAATTAGATATTATATTAATGGCAAAAAAAATAAATAAAAATATAATTGTAAAATTGTAAAAATTTTATGCGAAATGTCAATATCAAAACTTAAAATATAATAATTCGATAATCATAATACAATTAGCATAATTGTTATAATGTGTCATTGAGATAATCAGCAATCGAATAATAACATTTTTCACACAGTAGATTTCAATTTCTTTTTAAATAAATTAACATTTAGCCCCTTAAGGGTGTCAGGAAGCTTGTTATACATTTTTGGCGCTAAGCAGAATATGCTTTTCCATTTAAGAGCTGTGTTTGCTCTACATATGCGTAGGTTATTCTTACGTCTATTGCGAGTAACATCATCGGACAATTTGGTAAATAAATGTTGATTTGATTTCACAAATATTGCCATTTCGAGAATATATAAAGACGGAAGTGTGAGAATATTATATTTGATAAAAAAGAGTCTACAGCTATCAGTTACTTTTATGCCAAACATGGCTCGAATGCACCTTTTTTGGGACTTAAATGCAATGTCTTTATTTGTGGAATTTGGTGAAAATGGATGAACGTGACGTCACAAAATGACGTAACATACAGTTGAAAAATGTAGGGTACGAGCTAGAGGCGACCGTAGCTGGTTGAATAAAGCGACTGCCCGGTGTGCAGAAGATCGCAGGTTCAAATCCTGCCGGTCCAAAAATGATCTCAACTGTTTCTTAGTATAATTTGCTAAGCATAGCTAAATGCTATGAAAATAATCAATTAGAAGTACACATAACTAAATTGGAAAGGTGTAAAGTAAAGTTGTAAAGCCTTGGTTATATTATGTCTGTCGGACAAATATCCGACACCGTGTTGCTAACGTAAAATCATAAGCATTTCTAGCAACAATCGCTATGTGATGACAAGACTATCGAATTTCTGACTAATTGGCCTGTTGGAATCATAAACATCGGATTTGTTTTATTTGTTATGCGAGTACCAAAAGGGATGGTAATTAGATTAAAAGTTGGAAATGGCTCTCTCGCTCCAAGAGTAACAAGACGGCTGACTTATCTAGGCGAGAATATACGTAAAGTATTTATTACATTTGTAACAATTCCTATCCTAAAATATCATGAATTTTGTATAACGCTGTCTCACCCGGGTTGACTGCTGTTTTGCGCACTAACTGTATATAGATGATGAAAACATAGATACGACCGGATAGCAGAGTCGGTAGCGCAACAGCCTTCGCAGCGGTCGCGGGTTCGATTACTGCTCAAGACAAATCCTTGTGTGCATGAACATGGAGATTTGTCTTAGTCTGCGTGTTTCTATGTATAATAAGTATGTATTCACAAAATAAAAAGTATATAATAAAAGTACCCGTAGTAACTCAATAGAGCTTGTACTTTACAAGCTCTATTGAGTTTGACTAGACACAACGTGGAGTGAAAGCTGTCTTGTGTGTATTTATGTATAAATGAAAATAAATCTGAATAAAATAGATATTAATAATCTAAAATCTACGCGAAGCTTTACTTTTAACAAATGTAAGTAAAATAAGGCTCCACAGTTTTAAAATAAACCGTTGCTTTACTAACCAACAAGAAAACTAAACTCAATACTAAAGGAAACATATTTATCACTCGAAAATATTATTGAAACTTAGAAAACATATTTCATTCAAACACAAATAAATGCCGTCATATTTCATTCAAAATATTCCGTAGAATCGTTTGTTATTAGTACATTCCTCGAATCTCGAGGATCTCAAGTTACCGTCGGCAAGGGAATTCAAAACATGCTGTAGATTCTACAGCATGTTCTATAGATGTTTTACGTAAAAATTGAGCAAAATAATTCCGCTGCGAGATATCATTCAGAGCGGTAAACAGAGACGTTCAAATATATTGTTAAAAATTCAACGGTGTAAGGCGGGGGTACGACTGTCAGCTACGAGCGGGTAGAAAAGTTACTTAGGTATACTTACCTACTGTGGTTTACTTTCAAATGCCATTACTTAAATATGCATACCTTAATATAAACATTATTATTAAAGCGGAACACACCACAATTTATTATTTACATAGCCTTTCTAACCCCATTAAGTGAACAGAAACCAACATAATGTTTAAATGAAACATTTGAGCGCAACGTTACTTGCACTAATACATAGAATCACGCCTTTATCCCAACGGGGAGGCAGTGACGATGGAAACTTGTCCCATTCATAAAAGCCGTAGATCTCATTTATTAATCCTAAACAATTTGGCGACCGGATGGCGGAGTGGGTAGGGTAGTGTACCGCTGCCTGCGACGTCGAGGTCGTGGGTTCGATTCCCACTTAAGACAAATAAATCTTTGTGTGCATGAACATGGGGATTTATCTTAGTCTGGGTGTTTCTATGTATAAAAAATAAATAAATAAATCAATAAATATCTCACAACTTACACACAACGCCATCTAGTCCCAAAATAAGCAGAGCTTGTATTTTGGGTATTAGAATAACTGATATTAATACATATATACTTTTCTTTGGTAAATACATACTTATTATACATAGAAACACCCAGACTAAGACAAACCTCCATTTTCATGCACACAAAGATTTGTCTTAAGCGGGAATCGAACCCGCGACCTCGGCGTTGCAGGCAGGTATTCTACCCACTCCGCCATCCGGTCGTCAAAGTAAGTATAAGTATGTATTTACAAAAGAAAAGTATATATGTATTAGTATCAGTTATTCTAGAAGCCATAGTACAAGCTCTGCTAAGTTTAGGACTAGATGGCGTTGTGTGTGAGTTGTGAAATATTTGTTTATTTAAACAAAAAAAATATATTATTATTTAATTGTTACTCAAAGATCAAGCCGTCTAGACATGTTTCTTTCATAAACAAAGTCTTCTCACTTAAAGCCTTTCGTCTTATTTATGAACGAATCAATTATTTAAAAGCTCTTTATCTGTTCGCGTCTGCATAAATATTTCAGAATACATTATATGAAGCACCTCAAGACTGTTCCTACAAAACCTGAGTACTCCAAGTCGTAAACAGTCTTGCTTTAATAAATTCCATTTGAACTTGTCGAGATACACATAAAAAGACAATGAAATTCTCACTAGCGACACTAAAACTTGTGTGAATTGGAATAGCACGTCGACCTGACTATAAATCTTGTCATCTCGAGGACCTGAAACTAATTTTATCAAGTTCTAAACAATAGAAGGACTTCTCAATGGAACAAACACTACTGTTGGCCCGAAATAGTAAAGAGAAAAACAGCTCAAATAAGTATAAAAGAATATAAACCCCGGCATTTTGCCTTAGATCTAAGTCTGTTTGAAATATTTTTTTTTTTTTTTTTTTTTAATATATATTTATTTTCAAACATATTATGTACATTTAAATATTCTAATAACTTAATCAAAAAAAACAAAATTGAATACCTAACTATGTACAGCTGTAAGAAAAATAGATTAATATTAATTAAATATCCAAAGAGATTGTATAATAAGAATCTTAGTATGGCTAAACATAACTTAATATAGGACCCGAAACTTTTTTGAGTCGGATATTAAGTTGACGTCTTATAAAAGTAACATTTTGACTAAACAAGCTCGGTTATTTTGTTGGAAGAATAAGTTTACGGTGAAATATGTGACTTAAGCGCGCTTAATTTTTAATTATTTCATCAAAATAAAATCATGACTGTGCAAGTTAAAATTAATAAACACAGTGAAGATTTTAACAAAGCGATTGCATCTTTGAAAAACTTTTCGCGTTGAGTTTTCATGCGTACGACCACTCCTACAATATTAGGAGTTATAGCAAACATGGAACAGCTCGCTTGTAGATCGCGATGGGACCCCGCTCAAACGAGGTCATATGTCAGCGAGACTGCCAAACTGTATGACGTCTTCTACGTAATATTCATCAAACATGCATGGGTTCTGCACAAATAAATCGCATTACGTGGGAGTGCCCGCACACCTATGAATAAATGAGGGCCCCTTAATTCAAGTTAACGTTGCCTGTACGAATAATCTAATGTATGAAGAATGAAGCCTTATTGTGTGTTCGAAAGGTTCAGTTAGGCAGTAATTTCTAAGCTTTTGGGCAGTTATTAGGAATATTTTGGTAAATAAAACTTAAGATTTGCTGTATTTAATGGCTAAAGTTAGTTCCTTCTACTCGGTAGGGTTGCTTTTCAGTTGTTATTATGATTTTGGTGGATTGTATTGTTCTGTTGTATTAATATTGTATTTATTAAATAAGATACTTACTACTACCGACGCTTTTATTTGTTTGTGTAAAATTTTACGGATGATTTCATTTGTTAACTGAAAAATCTGTACTGCGGGCTGAGATTGTTAAAAATCAGTTCCATTTTCAAACTATCGCGAATATCGAATATTTTTGTTGAAAAAACAGTTTTGGACGCAAAGACTCTTTTCGACGCATTTTTTCTGAAAATCTAATTGAACGTCAAAAATTCATAACAAAACGTGGTAACAACCGAATGGCACGTTTGTTCACTCATACTAAAGTTACATCCATATTCTTGATATCCTAATTTAAAAATTACTTTAAAATGTACTTTTCTTTCCCTAATTGCAATATTTTTTTATTACTTTTGGAAAAATAGCATGTAGGATATATAAGGAAAGAAGATATACTCGTTTGCTCCTTCCGTTGCAGAAAACATCCTACGAAAATCCTCAACATTAGTAACAAGTTACAAAAACTATGAGTAATAACCCCCCCCCTCCCCCCTCTCCCTCCCCCGCAGTGGTTCTGTATCATTAACTTTGAGTATCTCTGACCGCCATCGAATCTAGCAATAACTTAAGTTGCAATGTCAGACGATTACGCGGAGTCTATTATGGAAACTTGGTTTGTGAAAATCGTACTTACTTTGTTGATTTGATCAATTTCGACCGATAAAGCAGTCTGTTGCACAAAAAGATCTACCAAAAATATTAGATACTTGTATTAGTACAAGTTAGACCCCCGAATCACGATCACGCAACGCCATTCAGACAGACAAATCGACCAAAAACTTAAGTGTCAATGTTAAACGATAACACGGATTCCATTATAGACACTTTGTTTGTGCAATACATAGCTGTCAATTAGATCAATTTTGCCCTAAACTACTAAATATTAGATACTCGTACCATGCGTACAAGTTAGAGCCCCACTGCGGTTCCATATCATAAACTTTGAGTGTCTCCGGCCACGATCAGGTAACGCCATTCAGATAGACTAATCGACAAGTAACTCAAGTTGCAATGTTAGACATAAACACGGAGTCCATTGTAGACACTTCTATATATATATATACTTGTATTTCTAATTGACACAAAAATAGTTGTTAATTAGATCAATTTTGCTGTAGACTACCAAATATTAGATCCTCGTACCATGAGTACATGTTAGACCCCCACTGCGGTTCCGTATCATTAACTTTGAGTGTCTCTGGCCGCGATCACGCGACGCCATTCAGACAGACTAATCGACCAACAAATTAAGTTAGTTGCAATGTTAGTCGTTTACGCGAAGTATAATTAATATATGAAAACTTGGTTTGTCCAAAACCGCATGTTCTTATTGGTATTAATATGGAAAATAGTTATAATATTACTTTGTTTCGCAATTAAGGTTAAGACTAAACGAAACAAAAACATGTCATATTTAATACTAATCAAAAGAAAAAACAACAATAGAAAGAATTATAACGTACCTATAGGTTGTAATTCTTGTATCATCAATCAATCAATTTATTTTATTTGCTCAAAATATGGTATATTAAATATCATAATGAAATAAAAACTGTACATAGATATTTGCATGTAAAACAATATTATGGCGATAATTCATAACGCCAGTATTTTTTCTGAATTTAATTATCCGTAAATGAAGAATGGAAGAGTGACCAAATGAATCAATATTATTGCATCCATAAAATTACAAATACACAGTTTTCGAGACAGACTGTTCATTAATTACTTTGAGACAAATTGATTATGAAAGTGTACATATTAATCTCTTCTACAATATATACTGCACCGAAAACTCATAACGTACGCCTGGACAAATATCTCTAGTAAGTTTAAACGAAATAACCCTTCTCAAATGTAGGCTTTGTCCTATTTATTTTCTAGTAAGGGTCATGGAGCAAAGTTTTTTATGTTGGATAGACACGCTTTTGACCACAATCTCATTTGATAGTAAGTGATGATGCGGTCTACGATAGAGCCCACTTACCTATGAGATACTCAGAGATACCTATTAACTCTAGCTTTAAAGAAACCCAGATTATGCTCATGTGGAAACACAGACTCGGGCAAGGTGTTCCATTCTTTGGCAGTTCGCATATCTACCATGAAGCGATGCGGAAGTGCCGTTTGTCTGGTAGTCCAATAATGAAATGGGGACGGCGGAATAAGGTTGTGTAGTTCCTCAGCACACTCTCCGAAATAAATCCTATATAAGACCTTATCGCACTTTTGCGGCAAGACTGTGTAATATAGTGAATAATTAGTTAGAATAACTAATTATTCACTATATTACAATAAGTAAAAAAATCTGCTCGTACTAGAGATTCAATTCGTATTTCCATAATACCCATTATTATTGCAAATGTGCGATTTTGTCTGAACTTTTTCCGATAGATGATCACAGGTTCCATACCCATTCTTTTCTTTTTAAAAAAAACGACGGCCGCGCTAGGAATAACTCCTGTGTCGCGGGGGTGTTAACAAACATACAATTCACACATACAGCACACCCAGAGTCAGGACAAATCTTTGCGAATCACACAAAGATTTGTCCCGTGTGGGGATCGAACCCACAACACCAGCGCAGTTGAAACTGGCGAGGCGACCGCTTTAACCACTACGCCATCCACGCCATTGATGCAATATTGTTTGAATGTTGCCCGATATACGGTCACGGGCTATCACATGAGACCTTATGTTATGTAACTCTACCAAATTCTTGACATTGTCCTTGATGGCATCAGAGTCAAGTTATGTTATGAATTTATGATGGAACCGTAAAAAATACAGTTTTCTACAGTTGAAATTTATCCTATAAGAGATGAGCAGAGCAGAGAGCATTCGATTGCTTGTCTTTGCCTAGACCAGAAATGTTAAGTTAATTAAAGTTTTAAATATATCAATACCTTTTTTGCATGGTTTAATATACATACAAATGTAAAATCTCAAAATTTGAATATATTATTGACATAACTATTATAATTGATAGTTAGTTACGTGAGTGAAATTCATCGTTATAAAAATATTTTATAGCCACTTCAACACAAACTAAAGCAGTATTCGTAATAAATCATACTTAATCATAATTTAAAACAAATAAAAACAGCAAACATTACATCACGAATCGAATTAAAATGATAATATCGCGTAATCGATTATACAGTCAGTCAGCTGTTGGTCTGTTCGTGTGTCACGTGATACTAATGCTTACTCTTTATTTTCTATCATATAACTGGCTTTTACGACGTGAAAAGTGATTTCGTAGACACGCGGATTCATATTGGAGGAAAAAGACACATGTGTTAAAGATTTTAGATGGAAGAACTTTTGTGAATGACCTGGGCCCCAAGTCTACTATTTTTAAGAGATTGGTCATTCCGACACAACACAATTACAATTCAATTACAATTGTGCCAAAAGTTCGTAATCTACTAAAATGATATTGGTCTCCAATTGTCTTTCAATTGTATTGCGTTGGAATCGTGGTAGGAAAGCGTTCTCGGTATTGCCATTTATACAAAACGAGTTAGTCGTAGTGAAAAAAGATAAAACTACTGTTAAATTTATACGTGTATTTACATTATTTTTGGTTCATATATGCTTTAAAAGGTTTATTATTTACGTTGAAAGTATTTACGCTAGTCAAAAGTCTGTAAAAAGCTAAAACACGTCAATTTTAAGATGATAAATTAAATATATTTTAATTGTGACAAGTGACAGCAGCAAGTGATAGCTGTCATAATTGTTATTGTTGTGTCGTGGTGTACCGCGCAAATTTTAACTTTTCAACTCCCTCAACTTCATAAAGTTCAGATAACTTATTAAAATCGGTATGATATACAATATCCACACTAGCTCATCTACCTAACACATTTCTGACGTTTAATGCACTATGTGTATATTGTGTGTCTTTATTGAACTTTAGTTGTTTTTTTTAGTTTTACACTGAATATAAATTCAAAGCAATAAAAAAAATCAATATGATGAAGAGCGAAATGGTGGCAACAGGTGAGGCATTTATTTCATCTGCATTTATTTTCAGCAGTTAATAAAATAATAATAATCTTCATTAATTTACCTACTTTGTGGGATATATCAATATAAAAAGCCAATACCGTCTAGGTTACCTTATAACAATAAAATAGGTACCTGTGTTAATTATTTATTTTGACATTTAAGGTGAAGGCCCACCAAAAATTAATTATTTTAACATTGCTCCTCAAGTCTACGGCGTCGAATATCCACCGCGTCAGCCATCTCCAGTATTCGCCAACGTAACATATTTAATTATACAAAAAAAAAACACCGAACGATAATGAAACACTTAGTGAAAAGCAATGTTTGCACAATCGCAGTCCAATGATCGTTCCATCGTTCAATAGAACTGTCAACATAATAGTAGACTACCAATTAATTTTGACAATTGACTTGTCATTGTTTACAGATTACCAAAATGTTCAATGGTCTTCCAATGGTCGACCATCGGAAAATCATTGACGCACCATTGTAAAAATTGGTTTTAGCAGACTACCAAAACTGTCAATATTAACAATTTTGCTGTCAGTGATCGACGATTTTGACACAATTGAATTAGTAGACTTGGGGCCCTGGAGCCGTGTCGGGATGGGCTTGAACGGCCTGGATGGCATTCCACAAAGGGCCTAGTGCTGGCGGAGAAGGGAGGTTGTTCCAACAAGGAATTTTGATTTTATACAGGGGGGAAAGGGCCTGAGGGACCCCGCATATACTGGCCCCAGCTGGCGATCGTCGCCTTGAATGTATGGCCAGTCTGACACTGACCTCGGGTGACAAGATAAGGTTATCGGTACTTCTAAATAGCACTCCAAAATGTTTATATTTGGTTAGGTGAATCCTGCATTTGCCGGCAGAGGTATTATTTTACGAAATAACTATAGGTTGACCGCTTAACTGAGACTTCGCCTGCGGGGTACAGGGGCGCGGGGGTATGGCGACAAAGGGGAATGAAACAGGTGCGGGCGGTGGGCAAATTTTTGTGATTGTTCATTACGTTCGCTACATGGGTAGCGATCGCATGTGTTAACTGTTGCAGACACCTTGTGAGAGGTACACATGTAATGATAATCTCAAGATGAATCGAAAAATCTTCAGACATAAAGTAAACAGTCAGTGCAAGCATTTGCTTGCACTGACTGTTTAACGTATACATTAATTTTAGAAAAAAGAAACTGGACCCAAAAAAAGTTTTGACTTTCTTACGATTTAATTATATGTTTAGATAAAAAATAGTATAATAGTTTATTCTCAATTATTTTATTTACGTACATAAGTTTATTAAAATTTTGTATCTTCTTAACTATTTTTCATTTGATAAATCACTATTTCTTTTTTCCTATGATGTCACATATCTTAGGAAATATCTTGGTACATTTCATCTCCTGTATGTTTCATTAAGTGCCCCCACCGCCCGCAGCTGTTTCAGTCCCCGTTGTCGCCATACCCCCGCGCCCCTGTACCCCGTAGGCGAAGTCTCAGTTAAGCGGTCAGCCTATAGTGTCCTTTGTAAATAGTCATGGACAGGTGGTTATTTTTTTTTGTATTGTAAAATAAAATTACTAGGTATCTAAAATAAATTAGTTGACAGGAGGGTAAAATATTTCTTCCCAACTACGACAGTCAACCAAGCCTAGCGGCTTCTAAGATAGATATATTAAGTGGTATTTGGGGATCAGCAATTTGTACTAACACTCTATTCCACCTACGAATTGGGTTCTGTGCCAACTGTGACTAAGTCTATGGTGTAACTGTTACATTCATGTCTCTATACAGAATCGTACACGAACATAAGCGTAGGTATTGTTAATCTACACATATCAGATTAAGATGTTGCTCATGTTTTGCTCTTCCCCATTTATACTATATTACAAGCTAAAGAGTTTGATTTTAAGTGTGGTTAAAAGCTTTAATCTCAGGAACTAGAGGCCCAATTAAAAATTAGTTGGATAGCCCACTTATTGAGGCCTGGCTATATAACATTACGCTACGATTAGATAATAAGAGCGGAGCAACAATGAAGTATGTCGCAATAAGTGGGGGATAACGCCACGGGAGTATAAATTTTGAATGATTTTTTAGTCTGTTTCTGATGTTGCGTCTACATTGTATCTAATATAGCAGCAACTGCTATACCCTAGTAAGTTGTATTAATAGAATCTACCATTAGAACTAAAATTTAACTTTAAATCTCGATTAATTATATAACTATTATTTCAATTAGCAGTAAAAGCTGTTTGTATCAAATGAAAACTTTATTATTGAGGATACGGGTTACTCACGTTATTTTAGCCGGGATATGCCGACTAGTTTCGAATATATTTCAGAGATTCATCTACTGGGCGATTAAACACGAATAATAATGTCTTCACCTCACGTCGATTTTATAATATTAAATGAAAACTTGATAACTCTTTTTCATTTTATTACGAATAAAAATAATCTTAATGTATTCAAGACATGCTATTAAGTAAATTGATGAAGATACGAAAGATACAATCTTTAGGTCTTTCTATAGGATTACTAGAGCAGGCTAAAGTTAAGCGAAGGCATCCATTTAGCTTTCGATCTAATAAATTACCTAACTTAACGAGATTGCTAATCACGATAAGATCCCTAATAGCTTACGCCTTTTCAGTCCAAATAGGATCGTTCATCGCTAAAATTAGAGTAGGTAACTAGGTACTGGCTTATATGTGCTTTCTTTATATATTTATACTAATGATGTAGAAAACGTTTTGCTACGCAGAACGCTGGCTTGATAAAAAAATTAACACCTGCATGTCGTAACTTTTAACTGGCTTATTTTTTAATAATAATATATCATATTAGCTGATGATAACGTGGTACGTCAATAAAAAATAGCCTTCGATCTATTCTCAGACACACTAAATATACACAAATAAAAACGTAAAAATCGATCAATCCGTTTCTGAGGAGTTCGATTACTAACGCTGTGACACGAGATTTTAAAATACAAAACGCTACTATGCAATAAAAAAATCGCTGCTTTCACATGTTTCAAGAAATTTTAGGTAAACAATCGCTTTCGGAATGTTTCAAGCAAATTTCCATCATTTATTAAAAATCCAAAAAAATCCAAGATTCATAAGCTACTGAGCCTGTAAATTTTTGTCTCAAGAATAAGTATAACTTATCTCCATATTAAAAAATAAAACAAGCTACTACTTAATTAATCGTCGAACTCAACGAAACTCAGAATTGCCAGTGGCAAAATATCACGAAATAAAAATAAAAAGGAAAACTAAAAGAATTAGTAGTGGCAACACCAAGCAATAGGGAAAGAGTAACATTGCAAGTGTCGACGGAAAGTCTCCCTCTTCCGCCTCCTCGATGTCTTAGGATTAGTGTTTTTTGCACCCTCTACGCATATCCGACATCCCCACAAAATGTACGTAGATGCGAATGTGTGACACGTTATAACGATGTGATATTAAAGGAAAAAATGTCTGGTAGGCGGGGAGCTTAGGCATTCCAAGGGCTTTTGAAATGTTAGCGTATCATATTCGTCCCGAAGAAAACACCACTACCTATCTCATAGGTAGGTCTCATTCTACTCAATAGAAGACGAGGTTACCTAACAGGTATTTGAATTAAGGGTTAATTTGCTTATACGTCAAGAAAATCAGTAGCTGATGATGGAACTTTAGGGAAATTGAGGTAGCCCTTGAATTTTATTGGCAGTGTTTTTCTTATACTTTCTTTAGTATTTGAGTTTGATAGTCAGAATTTCATACGGATGATGGAAGGTACATCTACTAAACGGTTAGGAGTACGTGGATAATTCTTTTAATATAGGTACGTTAGGACCGCTATATGAATTATTTTAAGTTATACTTAGAGAAGGCGAGACGTTGAATAATACATTTATTTTTGTAATTGAAGTCAATGCATATCAATCAATCTACAGATATGCACAATCCCAGGTGAACAGTGATACCTAATATTACTGCTATGCTAGTACCTCTAGTCATTCAACAGGTGCATAATAATTTACGCAATGAAATATACTATGTAGGTACCAACTATACCAAAGTGCAAAATCAAGGCTAAATGCCAAAACCAAATGCTAAATGCCAACAAAAATGCAAAACCATAAGTAAACCAAAACTGACTTTGTCTTAGGAAATAAACGTAAACAGACAGAAATACACGCAGTTAAACAGAGTCAATTACTGGTTGAAATAAGCTAACCAGTACAAACGGATTTTGTCGTAATTTTAACGCGACGACCATAAATTTGTGCGGAGGTTGTCACCACAAAGAGCATGCAAGGAAATTTTACGACGCAAAGAAGATGACTCTGAATATTTTACGTGCTTTGAACGCATGTTGTTTCACTTTGTTTCATAAACTTAAGTATTTATGTCAATGTTGTGCAGATACATAATTGGAACGTATTTTGATGCCAATGACACGGTTAATAAAGAGGAATAGAACTATCCATTATACGTTGTTCCATAGACAATATGTGCCCCACTTATTTATAGTTGATCTGCATAAAAAAATTTGATGAAGCTGCTTCTGAAATAAAGAACAAGACACCTTATATATTTTTGTAATGTCTACGGTCCATATTTATTTATTTTATTTATTTATTGCACCGAGAGATATTGTTATATGATGTATGATTACTTTGATTTCCTAGTTTAAAACCTCCTTATGACAAAATTATGTTTAATAAATTCCCAAATGCAAACAGAAACACGAAAGTGCGTACATTACCATCACTCATCCAGAAAGTCCTTTCGCTTTCTAACCTGGCGAAACAAAACGAGAGCAAAGCTAATAAAAACATATATTCCGGGCAAGCACCTGATTAAAAATTATAAACAAGACATGCAATCGTAACCGATACAAAAAACTCGTTACAATTGATGACGATCCAATGACATTAATATAATCGAGAGATGCTTGCGATTCCATTATTCGCAATTATAATCGATCGCATGCGCACGAGTTTAAAGACTTCACTTTCAATTGTGTTGACGCTTCACGAGGCGAACATGACAAGTATTTAAACCAGTACATTAATTTAATAATGTGTTACCTAACTGTTGTTGATAAAAAATAACAACTAGCCACAAAACCACAATATTAATAAAGTTCATTTGGTTGACCATAAATGATTAAACACATCTCGGTTAAATTTAAATTTTCTTTTTTTTATAGACAATAGTTAATATAGATAAGGTAAAATAAACGTTACTTTTACATGTTTTTAAGTTTGAGAATAACTGTGTGTTTTTATAACCAAAACGTATTCTTTAATATACTTTAAAGAATCATTCAACAATGATGGTAAAGTGTTATTGCTAAAACGTTATGGGTATTTCACCAGCATCATCCTTGGATTCTGAATGACTTTTTGTTAATAAATTAAATGAAGATATGGATGAGAATAAGTAAACACTTATAATTCTAATTAATCATATTATTTCAAACCATACTTGTCGGGGTTCAAGCAGCAAGTGATGTGTGTAAACGCACTTAACTTTCGAACTTGGATTGATTTTCTGGTTTTCATCAGATATGTATTAATATGACGGGAGTGATATTAATCGATACTGTCAACATAATTACAACACATAATATTTATTAATTCACGGTACAAAATATTAAAAGCCTAAAATCCCATTTCTAAAGCGATTGCATATTCAAAATAAAGTCAAATAGTCTAATCATATTAATCTACATTGACGACAATATCGGCTGCGCTGAAACTATAACAAATTGAACTGGCTTAATTATAATTATTGACAACACCATAATTATTGACTACGAACGATTATTTCTAATCGCTGATTGCAAACGTGTATCGTATAATTACAAGCGACATTTATGAATAATGTAGTAATCTATTAAACGGTGAATATTTTACGTAGTTTAGATACAAGAATGATTTATAGCTTGTATGTAGTAAATGAGCTTGATTTGCCCGATGGTAATCGACTCCTAATTGACTATTGGTACTTTGCTCTTAGTAGTCCAGTAAAATTAAGACTGTATTCACATAAAAAGGTTGCTGAAACGACTACGCCCCAATTTAAAATTTATTAATATGTATTTAGGCATATTGACTAGTAGGCAATATTGTCAATGGACGTTAATTTATTATAAGTAGCACTTTAATTGATTTAATTATTTAATAAATTACTTTTTACCTAATTAGATACTTTCAGTAAAGTAATTTTTTTCTCTAGCAATCACTGTTACCTAAATTATTTTAGTTTTTGGAAGAAACATAATAAATTTAACAAAACTATCGGCAATAACAACAAACATCGCGACATATTGATATTTACGGTTTCGTAACAATTTATGATACGATTTATTTCCTCTATCTAGTCATCCATCGCCTACGCAAACAAAAATATTTGCTTGTCGATCCAAAAATGAGAGATGGCGTGTAGGTGGCAGAAAGGTGATAGCATAACACATAGCCGAACATCACGACTATTTTACTCAGAGACGGGTATGCCAAAGATGTATAACACATTAAAACACCTATATTTCACCAGCTTCCATGTGATAGGGAGAGCTTATCGCAATGCACCGGGCACAATTTCAGGCCCCGTGCTGCTAATAAGAATTTTCTGACGAAATTACAGTTTTGCCTAACTCGGAGATCAACCCGAGACCTCACGATAAGTAGTCGCTTATGTTAACCACTAGACAAACGAGCAGTGGTTATAGGTGGTAGATATTCGATATTTTGACTGTGCGGTGGTTATTACATTCCATAGATGACGGGACGGCCACAATTATTGGGGCCATGTGGCCCCTCGGCCTCGCATAGCGGGGATTCCGTTCTACTTAACTAATCCTAGATAACCATAGATAAGGACTAGTTTACATTGTACCTATGATGATTTATATTTCACTGAATCTCTTGTAAACAAGCCCGAGGGTGGAAGCCGAATATACGCAACTCGCCTAGAAGTGGTTGCACTGTTGTGTTTTTGTTTGTTGATGGTTTTAAAAGTTAATACAACAGTATCCCTTCGATGTAAATCCATCTGGTGGACTTACTAACCGTTAGCTTTCTATGATTTATCTAAACTAATACTATAAAGAGAAAAATAGATTTTACATTTGTTTGTTTGTTACAACTTAGGTCAAAAACTACAGGACCGTTAAAATTTAAAAAAACATGCTTGCTTATGCTAGTAGAATACAAAATTATACTTTAAATTTTCAGTTACAAATATGTTTTGTTAAACCTACAAGAGCGACTACAGCTAGATTAACAAGCTGAATCAAGAAACGTGTATACAAATTCAAAGAACAAACAGTACAAAGTAAATAATTATTTTCCTTTTCCCACACTTTACGAACCAGTCCTTATTTCTATCTTTGTATCTTCCGAGAATCGAAGCCGTTACTCAACATTGCAAGTCCATCAATGTTCTTAATTTGCATGTATGGCAGTATAGCAAGTCAGTTATTTTATTGGAAAGGGAATTTCCACAACTTAGGTAAACCGTTCCGCGTACTAGGAATAGCGAATTAAGCTTGAGTTTTTTATGGCAAGTATTTAACTAATAAGTATTGGAACTTTGCGAGGGTGCTATATATACTTGACTCATTAAACGTGAGTACCTAAGTATTGCGTATTACGCGTGTAATACGCGAAACTAATTTTAAAAAGTTTGATGAACGTATTCTTCTTTTAAGTTAGTCTGAGCTCAGATGAATAAGCCCACTGGAGGCGTCGATGTCAAGTATCCCCCGCTGCCAAATGTGGAAGAGCATCGCTCTTGCAAGTTGTCAAGTTCTTTAATATCCTAGTAGTCAGAGTAGATTTGACACTAGCACGAAACAATATACCGCTCTTTCGCGAGTGTTCGCATACTTTTTTGCATAGATATTTAAGTTCCTTTCGTGTATATTGGTTATTGAGTGTCAAACTGTCACATAGCAAACTAAAACAATAGGTCAATAATCGATCTTGCTAAATTATTTTTGTTTTGTTGTTGTTGTTGTTGTTTTTATTTTATAGCCATTGACTAGAACAATATTTATATTATATTGCTAATTCCGCCCCCCTGCCCCGAGCACTCGGGTACATCAATGATATTTTGACGTACGACGAGAGCCTAGATATTTATATTTGTTCCCAGAACAGGTTTCTTGATATAGCAGCGCGGTATATTGAGACATTATCCATTGGCAGCAGTATACCTTATTAGTTAGTTAAATAATAATAATTATAATATAATTTAATTGGAATAATGCTTTATTTGAATACTTTATATAATATTGGATCTATGTGTTATTTTAATAATATTTGTTACTTTTATATAATTGCATTTTTTATTTCATTTAATTTAATTTTAGAAAGTTTAATTTTTAATTCTTACTGCTTTTTTTTTTCATGTTTTCCATTATGTTGCGTTTGGTTTAAGACTGTGAGCTATATAATGATTGTATAATAAATAAATAAATATTTTATATCGAGCAGAACTTATCTATCACGCATCAAAATGGGTGCTAATAAAAGTCATATTGGCTTTCGCGCCATATTTATATGGACAACTGTCATGGCGCGCGACACTAGGCTACATAATAGGAATTTAACGACGCCTAATTTACCAAAATCGGTTGAGGCATTCTGGGTGTGGGAGGTGAAATACATACACACCCACATTAATCGAAATAGATTTTATTATAGTTCCATTTTGGCTTAATTATATCAAGCAATCTTGCTCCGTTGAATATGTAGGTGTAAGGCAGGATAGCAGATGCTCACTGTGAATCATTTATTCATCATAGTCGTAAATGTATATTCATTTATTTAAAACTTCGTATATACACGGGGTACATATACCGGATGCAGAGAAGATCTGATGTAGCTGCGTATATTATAGTTACATTGAGGAGTTCAATGCTACTTCGTACCTATACGCCACATTTCTATCTACAAAATGACGTTACAGTCTCAATAAAAATTAAATATCGAATCTAAACGAAAGCCAGAAATAAAAAATTCAGCCAACAAGTTCCACAAAAAGCTTCAAAACTGCGACGAAAAAATCCCGGCGCTTCGCTCTAACTTCATCAAATTTGTGCCAGGACACAAGTTTGTAAAATTTCATACGATTTATACGGGTAGTCGGAAGGCTGGCGGCAATGAAATACCTTAAACAATATACTGTTATCATTTTTCATGAGGTTTTTGTTGTAGCTTTAAAAAGTTAGTGTAGGTTTTAACCTATTTGTGTACCGTTTGCACAACAGATTATAGTTTGGTCTCGACTTTTTCAAGGGTGCTATGGAGAGTTGATTTAACTTTAACTTTATTTTGATCTGTATTTTTACAATTTATATTTGTTCTTATGCATTAAGCAAATATTTGTTCTTATGCAGTTATAAGCATATAAGTCACCCACTCCACAGTCATGTCATACCACCAGTTCGCCTTAAAAGCCGCAAGAGCTTCCTTAGGAAGACGAAATCAGCGGACCAAAGTCCAGCCAATCTACGATGCGAAATGTGGAAGGCTAATTATCCTGTTCCTCCCAATTTCCTTAAACCGGCCGAACATCTGCCACCTGGGAATGAGCTGCTGTGGCCGACCTGGAAGTCCCTTAACAGGCTGCGGACTCAGGTCGGCCGCTGCAAAGACAACCTGGCCAAGTGGGGATTTTTAAACTCGTCCGATACTAGGTGTGAATGTGGATCCCCTAGCCAGAGTATGGCCCATCTAATGTCCTGCCCTATTCTACCCGCCACTTGCACCCGCGATGATCTAATGCAGGCAAACAAAAAAGGGGTTGAAGTCGCCACCTACTGGTCTAAAACAGTATGAACAAGCCATTGACACGAAAAGAAGAAGAAGAAGAAGCATATAAGCAAAGACTTGTTATTAACTGCCAGTTTACTTTACTACCACATACAGTTCTGTTAATCTAGCTGTCAGTCATAGCGTTATGTTTAGAGTTGATTTTTCGTGAACATTAAGTGATAATATAATTTAATTAAAAAAATAATTCATAGTCTTAAAATAAAAAGCGTTACTCAATGTATTGTATGCTTATAAAAATAACTAAAAAGTGAAAAATAATTCCTAATATAAGCTGAAAAAAGCGTGGGTTGCTCGATAGACGAAAAATATGGCACAGAGCGCCCCACGCTTTTTTCAGCTTATATTAGGAATTATTTTTCACTTTTTAGTTAGAAGTACTTTAAAAGCGTGTTTTTTAGTTTTTTTAAACTATTATTTATTTTCTACTTTTTAGTTTGGTTTATTTATAAGAGCGTTTTTTTTTTTTTTTTTTTTTTTTATATTTTTAATTTTTTTTATCGAATTATTGCATTGTCATCGATCTTTGACAGGTGTGCAAAATTTGAATGAAATCTGTCCGTTTAAAGTGGGTCAAAATCGAGTCCAAAGGAGTCGGTTACATACAAACAAACAAACATACAGGTGAAGCTAATATAAGCGTGTTAAAAATGGTACAGCGGTCTTAAAAAAATAATCTTAGAGATTAGAAGAGAAAAAAATGGTTTGGAAAAATTGTCGCGATCGATTATAAACAAAATCACCAAATAATGTAAAATTTATACAGAATTTACTGCTTGTAGTCTTATTGTAGTCATTGCTTGTTATTGTTGTAGTCTCAAGACTAAAAAAAATATATGGACACGCAATGAACGCAAATATCTATGCAAATGATACTGTATGTATGGCGTGCAAGTGGGGCGCTTTTCCACATTTGGCAGCGGGGAACGTCTAACAATGACACCTCCAGTTGGCTTATTCCTCCGAGGTTTTAGTCATATAAAAACAAGGACAAACGGCACCATCTTCAAAATAAAAATACTGTAGAAAAATTGCCGCGATCTTCCAGACTACTCGGTACAAGTGGAACGGTGACCTAATAAATCGCTTGCGGTAGTTGCCTCGAGCGAGTTGTCAAAACGCCAATACACCAAGGAGTTTTCGTTTACTGAAAATTATAGCGAGGATGCCATTTCCGCTATCAAATAGACTACTTTCAGCAATGGTTCCGCTTTTAAGATTTTCTTGAGCGGTTCTTTGTTTGATGAATTAAGATAGTATGAAGTTACATTTCTTATATTTGAAGTTTGTTTTTAATTACAGAGATGACATATTTCTGTAATCAAACCGAGTGCATTGTATGCATACCGTCCTCTTTAGCTTTTAATGGGTATGCGTTTCCAGTAAGATCCCAAAGCAAATTAATGTTATTTCATGCTCTATAAAAATTACTAGAGTAATAAAAAATCTAGTTCTGTCTATGTGATCTGTCTAATAAATTACTTTTATTTACTCAATAGCGACACTTCAATCTATTGCTTAAGTAATAAGGTTTCAATGCAAATTATGAAGAGTGAATAGATTGTGTTTAAAACAGACCTAGTTGATTAAGTGGTGAGGCATTTCTTATTGCAGTAATAAGTAAAAAAATCGTAGATGATGCCGGCACATCTTTTGAACACACAACGACAGTTCGCGCAGCCTAAAGACATGAAATTTTACTACTACGCATCTAATGTCATTTTTTCAAGCTATGTGCCGGCAACTCTACTCTACGGTCACTTCATGATCCTCTCTCATTTGATTTACATATTTAATTTTGTACTTACAATTTGATTCATGTAAATAAGATTGGCTGTTACATACCTGAAACCAAAAATAGTGAAAATTAATATCAATATATTTTTGCCCAAAGAATGGCAAAATAGATACTAGACTAAAAATTCCATTTCATTCAGCTCTAAAACGCAACCACATTACTTAATGAAATCGCTTTATAGTTCTCATCCACGCGAAACGGGCCTTATTCTGTTTAATTGTCACTCTGATGGAAAAATGGATCCCTGAGGAAATCCTATAAAAAACAACCAGTGCCCAACGATAACTCACAAAATGGCCACAAATCTTATCTGCTTCATTTCCCGCCGTCAGGAAAATCCCACAATATATGCATTGAGCAATAGGATAGCCCATCACTCACTAAGAACTGTACTTCGACTATGTGTAACTAAAGGAAAACTTACTAGACTGGTTTCATTTATGATGGGTAAATCTACGTGCAAGTGTGATCAAACTGAAATTATCAATGTTTTTTTGTTTTTTTTTTTTTTGATAAAGATAACTTTATTTGCACGTCATAATTCGTAAACAAACATACAAAGAAACACTTAAAACTATAGCGGAGGGGCGCCTTATCGCTAGACGCGATCTTTGCCAGGCATATTATATTTTATTAAGAAAATTTATCAACTGACAAGTAAAATAAACATGGAAGCCATTCACAATTTTTCACAGATAGAAATAAAGTCAATAGATACAAACAGCTGATGGAATGTCTAAGTCTATTTAAAATATTATCTATATTTAATTAATAGATATTAATTTTAAATATAGGTAGATAGAGGCTGTCATAGATGCGGAGGTATTTTTTGCGCCTATTTTTTTTACATTTTTCTTTTCTTTTTTTTGTTTAATAGAAAGGTTTTCTTCAATTAGGTTTAAAAGTGTTATTTTAATTTATTTTATTAATTGTAAAAATATCAAAAAATATTATTTGAAATCATATAAATAAACATGTGTTAAACTAATTATTTTGCAATGAAATTAGTGTTGAACATTAGATAACTTTGAATTATTTAAATTAGTGGTAACGATTGTTTGTGAAGGTAAAACCACGGTATCATTTATTATGCTGCAACTTCAAATACGTTTTGATTAGTAACCGCTATCATCGTATTGATAGAATTTAAATGTTTACCAATTTATATTGGTAAACTCTTGTTAAATGTTTGTATTAAGCTAATGCGCTAAAAAAATCATAAGGGTTAGTTTCGTATCACAAGATTCTCTTTCAATCGAATCTGTTTCACGATTTCCAATCTCTGTATCATAAGTAATCATAACATACTCATTACTGGTTCCATAATGTCAATTTTTTTTTGTACGTTGTCGCTTGCAAGTATTGAAGGAAACTGTCAAACTCATAGTCGAGGTACAGATAACACGTAAAAGGTAGACTCATTTGTTGTTTACGAGATCCTGCCAACATGATGCTGGTACACCCAATTAACTGATAGAAAGAGATGAAAGTAATATAATAAGGGGGGGAGACAAGGACGGAATATTAAAAACGGGATAGTGATCGATGGTTGTGTTGAATGTTGTTTGTTTCTTTGTTTATTCAACATGAGCTGTCTTTGCTTAGGTACAACCGGTACAACATCTAAGATGTCTTATTATTCGACATACCACATCGTATAATAGGCAATCTTAGATGTCGTACCTTCAGTCAAATTCTGTACTCTAAAAGTATCATGAATACTACAAAATATAGTTTTCTTTTCCAGTGATTGCCAAGTGATTAACGTCGACTAACACAATAATAATTTGGACTATCAAACATAATTATATGTAAATATCTATTGTAAGATATTAAGTATATCTATTATATTTTCGCCGCAATAGTCCTGAGATGTGGGGGTAATATAAAAACCTTGGTATGTTTATCAAAATAGGACACAGTAACGTGGGGAAAAGACCACCGTCTTGATAATTAATCAATTAGTAACGCTGACGGTTATTAATTGATTATAATTATCAAAACGGTAGCGTCTTTTGCACAGGTTCGTTAACAAAATCTCAAAACATCTAAACACATGGCATATACGTATTTATTTTCCATTGTTAAATCTCCAACACGTGAGTGTGAAGCAGTTTTTGAGAAGAGGTGAACACATACGCCATTATAATCTTCAGCGCTACAAGTGTGAAACAAGAGCACTTGATTCTATATCGATGAAGAATTGGTGCTCCAATCTTTTATATTTCAACAATATACCTTTTACAGGGTTATTTGTAAATACAGTCGTTTCTCTTAAAATGTTTTTGGAAAGTGCCGTTCTTGTCAAGGTGTTGTGTGTTATCGATACAAACCATTTGAGTAATTCTACATACTGGAATTTCTCATCACACTTTTCAAGGTCACCTTTTTCAACTATCATTTAATTTGGTATTGACTTAACTTATAGGCATGATGACTCATTTTTATTTTCGTATGTAATTGAAAAATCTCTTAATTATTAGAAACATCATTTAAAGAATTACTTTGTCATCGCATAAGCTGCCTGAGATAATACGATTTTAAATTCACATTAATAATAAACTCATCCAAACGCTACAATGGCGTGACGTCACCCGTAAGTTTTTGTATGTGAATGTTTGATAGCTATATACTTATATAATAATATTCCGTTTATGAAAATGATTTTATTACAAAAGTTGCTAATAATTGTGTTGGTAAATTAATAATAAAAAATTTATAAATTTATAGTAATTTCGTACTTTAAAAGTGGACTTACCCATTGAACTTTGAGTTGTCATAAAATAAGTTATATTTATAGTACGTAACTAAAAAATATTGCATTTGGTTAACGTTTACTTACACTTTAACAATGGTTATATTACTATTATCCTGATATAACAGTTGAAATATGGGTGTTTATACTCCTCTGCCACACCCTTTTGGGCGTGTTGTTATGTTATGTATCCTATATTTACTATGGATCAGTCATCATACCTATTATCTGACCTTGGGCTTCTGACCATGAAAACGTAAAGCTGACAGCTAACAAACATAAAAAATACAACCGAATTGAGAACCTCCTCCTTTTTTGAAGTCGGTTAAAAATGAAGCTCAACCCGAAGCTCATATATCAAATCACAAACACGACTTTTACCGAGCTTTTTGATTCCCTCTTCCTAATAATAGAAACGTAAAACCTAGGCAACAAAATGGAATCAACGCATAAAGCGCAATTTGCAATAAAATATCGCGTAACCCGAATAAAATATGTTTTATCTAAAATGTGTTCAAATGTAGTACTCGTTGGCATTTGGCGTCTCGTCCCCTGGGCGCAACAAACCATAAACAACGCAATGTTTTTTTTAAACACGCATTCGGCATAGGTACATTTCGGTACAGCCTCGTTTATAGATTGTCTGGCCCAATGATAGTCATTTGCAACCGAACGCAATTTGTAAAGCAATACCATCCCGCGCTAGTGCTGTCCCCAATTCAATTAGATTCTATTTCGTTTTTTCTTTTGTTTATAGGGCTGTTTCGTTTTAGGGGCGGCCTGCATACATAAGTACAGCTTGTAAGCGTTGGTAGTGTTTGTAATTAGAACGGCTATTCGTATTCTAACACCGATTTTATGAGAATGTGTCGGTCGTAGAGATACTTACTCAGAAAGGGAATTTGGTCTTAAAAATTCATATTCCTCTCTCGCGCTAAAATGGTCGAAAAGTGTAAAGATAGTGCACAATAAAAGGTTTAAACGCACTTTGGAAGTTTATGTCAATTAGATAATAGTAATCTCAACTAGTAACATAACATAACATCACGCCTATATTACCCAGGTGGGTAATGGCAGAGGTGAACAGCACCCACACTTCAATTGTAACGTTTAGGTCTCATGGGATAGGGGGTGGGCGTATCGCCATCCACCAGGCACTCGAATCCGTGCTGCTATTGTGAATTTCCTGGCGGAAATAACACATTGCTCAACCTGGGAATCGAACCCGAGACCTCGTGGCGCATACGCTAACCACTAGAACATCGAGGCAGATGAAATCCTGACCAATGATGATATTGAGTAAACGACGTAATTATTCTGTCATTCTACACAAAAGCAACAAAAAATTCGTTATTATATTCCTAGGTAGTTTCTAACCTCATTTTACTCGGCAACGAAGACATGTTGTTTTCCTTAAGTTCTGTCAGGAAATGACCGACAATTTCTCACATGTTCTCATATCAATGTCAATAGAATAGATAGGTAGGTTGGCATGTAAGCTGAGCTCTATCTAATATTCTGAGTAGATCAATACAATGGTTTGCCCGTTCCATTATCGTTCGACAAAAAACATGTACTTATCTAGCTATAATAAGCTAAGCTATCGCTATCGGTCTTTTATAGGATACATTTTGGAGAATGTGCCGAGGAACTACACAACCTTATCCCTCCGTCCCCATTTCACCATCGGACTACCAGACAAACGGCACTTAGGCACCGCTTCACGGTAGATATTTCACTAATACGCACTAAGCGCCTTGCCCGAGTCTGTGTTTCCGCATGAGTACAACCTGTATCTCTTCAAAGCAAGAGTTAATAGGTATATTATAGGTAAGCGTGCTCTATCGTAGACCGCATCATCACTTACCATCAGGTGAGATCGTGGTCAAACGCGTGCCTATCCTAAAAAAAATAGCTTATTCCCGCAGTTCTACCCAAGTGGTAATTCGATCTAAAGT
This sequence comes from Hypena proboscidalis, assembly GCA_905147285.1. Lineage (NCBI taxonomy): Eukaryota > Metazoa > Arthropoda > Insecta > Lepidoptera > Erebidae > Hypena > Hypena proboscidalis. The sequence goes on from LR990127.1 coordinate 3,866,326, forward strand.
AGACTCATTCCTTTTCTGAAGTCGTGAACTATCTTCGTACAAAATTTCATCACGATCGGTTCAGTGGTTTAGTAGTTATTTATTGTTAAGGATGAATGAGATAAATATACGATGACGTAGTTATAATAGATGATTCCTCAATTATTTTATCTGTATTTTTTTTTTTTTAATATTAAAATTACAATTTTATCTATATTTTAATTACAAAAAACAGCACAATTTCGCTGCTTTCATTCTTATAACACAAACGTATTGTTTTCCTCAAGCTCTTCCAAGAAATAACCTACAATTTGCCCACAGCTCATATTATTAATGTCAATATTACTACGAACATCGGACCCAAATATTCCGTAGTACAATACGATGAGTAATAATTGTATCAATCAAATGATGACGTCATAGGCCATTATCATCCGAAGATCAAAAGTATGACAAATGTGTATTTTGCACTTTACTCGTATGTAGCGACCATGAATTGTGATCAATCTGATGACCTAATTTCGTATGCAATAATCATTCTATTTCTATACTAATAAACAGTTGAAAAATTATGGAATTTGAATCTGCGACCTTTTGCACACCGGGCAGCCGTTTTAACCAACCAGCAACGGTACCCTCTTGTCAGGACCCTAAATTTCTCAACTGTATGTTACGTAATTTCGTGACGTCACGTTCATCCATTTGTTCCTATCTTAAGTGGGATACAAACCAACTCAACTGTTTCTTCGTAAATTTTTTAATCATACTAACTTATCCCCTTAAAATTTACTGTAGTGGCTATATCTAAACTATTTTTGTTTTAAATAGAGATTACGTTTCAAATTGTTTAAGGGTTTGATTTATTATCTTAGTTTTCAGCACACTGCGTAAAATAACGGGCATTTTCAGAACTGTTTTTATTGTAAGAAGTTTTACTTTCAAATGGCACGAAACTTCTCCGTTCACTTTTAGATGTAGGATACCTATTTCATTGTTTCGTTTTCGATCGAACTTATTCACTTAGATACTGTTTGTTTCGTAAACTTCAAAACAAGTTCTGAATAAAGATCAAAAAGGTAACTTAGCTTCACTTGAATAATAATTTACCGAATATTAATTGATTACTCTACGTAAATTAAAAAAAATGCAAATTGGTGCTTTAAATATCTATTTATCTAAGAATTTTATTCGACAAAATCATATTACGACCTAACATGCATTTAATTAAATCTATAGCTAGTACCTACCTATACATACTGAAATTGAGGTTATATTTTCATTTTCAAATAACTGTAAACTATCTTACCGGGTCATATTTATCATTTCGAAATATTAAGTAACGTCTCATTCTCATAACTCACTCAGTAAATATAAATAAAACATAGTGGAACACAAGTGCTTTGACAATAAGAGCAAACTGCAGACATACTCATTTAAATAAGCGAAGACTCGCCTAAAATTCCTAGAACTAGAGATGGTGAATTAATTTCTCTTCCGATCTACAAGCTTCGGCTTCGGCGAAATGGAGACAATATCTAGTGGTGTCATATTTATTTAGCAAGCGAGGGCTTATTTAAGTTAAAATTATAAAAAAAAAACTTCTTATAAACCCTTTTTAACTGTTTTGACGGTGCCATTTTTGACATGTCACGAAGTTACATGAGGTGCGGTATGGGGCAGCGAGATAGGAAAAGCGCCCAAGCGCAGAGGGAATGATATAAGGTTCTCAAGAGTCCCCATGGATCTGCAGATTTGTGTGGTTTTGTAAATGTTTATAAACTGTGGACACCACTTAGCCTCCAGACTACGTGACCATACTCTTTCATCGTATAAAAAATCTGAGCGTCTCTTGTAATTTCAGAGTCTTACTCTTTTACTCTAGATGACGTATCCCTATGTTCTTTGTTGATAACAATGAACATAGGGATACCTCCTCTTCCCCAAAACACACTAAACAAAATCTCTTCATACAATCGTCCAATCTTCGTAACACATATCTTCATTCATCTTCATACAATTCTAAGGCTATTCCTATATTAACGAGAAAGTTTCTGCAGGAAATTAAATGAGATTTGGACACGTGATTCAGCATCGTGACTCGCTTTCTGAGCTGTTGCTACTAAATGTTGCAGCAAAGCACTTGCTACGGTGAGGGTAGTTCACACTCTACAGAATTACTTTGCAGACAGAATATCTAAATGAATTCCTTTACGTCACTAGTATCGTATCTTCTTCTAGTTGAAAAGTACAATTATTTTGATACGACGTTAAGAGTCCATCTAAAGATAAATTGGACCTACCTCTACAGCCTAGGAAGTAAAGATTGTAGATACGTCTTTTTTATATGAGTAAGGTTGTGTTACTGTGATAATATTCCCCTTGCGCCCATATATAAAGCCTAATTTCATCGCAAATCCGGCATGCGAATTCGCTAATCAAAATCACTTGACATTTAAATTTCTATCAATCCAATAATTTACTGTATTTTTATATTAACCTACCATACGTAAGGATGCCCTAACCTACCGTTACCTTTACAGAATCGCACCACGAAATCAGAAGTGTCTATTGGCGATAGGTTAAAGGTCGCAGTAAAGCAGTACTGCCTCTTTCAAGTTTTTCAACACAGATTCAACCATCAGTAAAACAAAGAAAAATCGACGTTAGGTACACGTGTTGAAAATAATTTCCTGCCTGAGGCGGAAGGCAAGAGCGCACACATATACGTAATTATGTAGAGTAAACTTAGTAACTTCTAACGTAATAAAAGCTAAGATCGTGTTCAAACACGAACCTTAATAAAAATATATACAGAGTGGCTATAACAATGAACTAAACAAAGTAACGTAACTGTTCTTGTTCCGTATCGAATTAATATTCAAATTTATTGTTTGTTATAACTGTAACGTTAATAAAACTACATATTCAGTGACAAAGGATATACAGGATGTCCCATGGACATGCTACATTACATAGAGGGGAAGTATCTTAAATATTGTAGATAAAAAAAAATTGCATCCAAATATTTTTGAAAATACTCATACTCAACCAGGAACCGAATCCGCTTAAACCCGAATAAATAGCATCTTGTATTTTTATAGCAGTAAGCGGTAGCGTCAATAATTAAGATCAAATCTTCATGATAGGTTAAATGCAAGGAAAGCCATGAAATCAAAGAATTTGTAAAAAAAAAAACATTTAAATCCTACGTATTCACTTCGGTTGTAAAATTATTCAAAATATCATTTTTTATATTTATCACAGTTTATCAATGAAAATTACTTAAATATAATGTCTTCAGATAATAAATTTGGGCAATTCAATAGGTTAGTTTCACGTGGGTTTATTCAGAAAAAAAAACAAAAGTCATGGTAAACTCCTTCATTTAAACTACAATGTTTGTTAGAGAGATTTCATTCTTATGATTAATCTATCAATTGATACAATAAGTGCAGAATGTTAGTTTTAGATTAAAGCTGGTTACATTTTCCGGCAATACAAGCAAATATTAAAAAATCTTTGAATGCATTTCCAATTTCCACCAAGCAGACTGGCGAATCTTTTCACCACGGTGGCAAGTCAACACCATGAGAATATGACTGCAGCCATCGATACGAAAGAAGAAGAAGAATGCATTTAAAATTGTTTTTTAAAATAAAATTAAGTCTTCTTTTAGTAAAATCTTCTATCTACCATTATTAAGATACTTCCCCTCCATGTATCTTATACGTGGGTCACCCTGTAGAGTAGGTAGCTAAAGCGTCAGGTGTTTATAATCCCGATTTGGACTGTCGATCAAAGAAACGGCGTTTACCTGTTTCTATCCTAATAATAATTCTATTTCTTATAAACACCTGGTGTTATGGCAAATAATTAAATGCAAAAAAATAATTTCAATTTAATTTAATCAAGCTACGCTAGTTTCGCAGGAAATGTTATAATTAATGACCAATGTAAAAGGTGAATTAAGTGCATAATTATGTAGACTAGATTTGTTAAGTATACCATTTATGGAACAATTTAGTGTTATTTTTCTTATCTTCTTAAGTGCGTTCTCGTGAGATTTAAGAATAATTTGAATTCAATAGGCAATTGATAACTTGTCTTACATATCACTCTTTTTTCGGGTTCCGTAATAATAACTTTTGAACAATGTTTTTTTTTTCGGCTATAATAATAAATATTTAACAACTCACACACAACGCCATCTAGTCCCAAACTAAGCAGAGCTTGTACTATGGGTACTAGAATAACTGATACTAATACATATATACTTTTCTTTTGTAAATACATACTTATTATACATAGTAAACACCCAGACTAAGACAAACCCCCATGTTCATGCACACTAAGATTTGTCTTAAGTAGGAATCGAACCCACGACCTCGGCGTCGCAGGCAGGTACATTACCCACTCCGCCATCCGGTCGTCAAATATCGGTCGCTATATCCCTTACGTAAAGTTATTGTTATTTTTTTTCTCTCGCCTAACCCATAGTGTTCGGTATCGTTAGATAGGTCTTTTAAAAATATTAAGGGTGTTTAGGCATTTTATATTTAAGAGTGCGATGCGATGCAAGGGCAATTTTTTGGTCGAAAAGGCCGCCTTCCTCTCTCTAAAAGCTAAACCGTAAGCTCGAAGTAGCTGAACAAATTCATGGTGATAGATATATCATCAAAGTATCAGTTAACTTTCTAGGTAAACTATAGCAGCTGCCTTTACTTTATTTGTTCAAGAGAATTAAGGCCTCAAATTTTAAAATGCAGCAACTTGGAATAGTTCGTACATAATACAAAAACCTTTGAAAAAATATTACAGATTATTTTGAGTCCAAAAAAATGTTGTAACGACTATCTACAAAACCCTATTGCGCGTGCCCGGACACGCACGTGGACGGTTTTTATCACATTACAACGAAGTTGTTGAAAATAAAGAGAGACATACAAACACTAAAGTTCAACCGAAAATGATTAAAACACTAACAATCACTAAAAAAACAAAAAATCACAACTAACCAACAACTAGTCGACCAAACAAAACACTATGCAGGCTAGAGGTCGCGATAAAAGTTTTTTAATTCCGCATTCTAGACCGACTGCAGAAAGTACACAGCAAAATTCATTCTTTACAGTGACATTATCTAACCTTTTGCCGGCTAACTGTTGAAGTTTCCATTCCGATGTAAACCACAAAGTAACGGAGAGGAAGCAGTCACGGAAAAGATAATTAATTATGTGTGCATTTCTGCGACACATCTAGGAAACAGCTTTTATGGAAGCGGAGCGTGGTTTTCTTTTTTTTTATATCGGCAGAGGGTGCTTTGTTTGTCTTTGATTTTTATAAGCTGTCAACTTATAATTATTTAAATGAGTTTTTATTCTATTGCCGTTTTAGAAAAGGAAAAGATGACCGGTAATAATTCATGCGTTGTATAACGTTTTAAGTTAGAAAGGTAAAGTTAAACGTCATTGAAAACTAAAAGGCTAAAATAGAATGTGAGCAAAATTTGTTAATTGAATGAATAATTTTGTTCAATAAAATTCTAGTTCTAATTTAAAAGCTTTTTCATGTAACCTAATATGAAATTTGTTTTAGCTCTGTGCTATAATTGATCATTAAACGTAACTTTTGCTCTAAAATAATAGAGAGGAAATACGGAAATACCAAATAACTATCTATCAAGAACGTAAATTATATTGTTTTACAATCGTTACCTGGATTGAAAAGGAAAAATCTGATTTATTTTCTTCTAACAAATTATAATAATAAATATATAATAACAGCCCTGTATCTAATAAATGTCCCACTGCTGTCCTCGGGCCTCTTCTCATGATGAGAAGGGTTAGGCCATAGTCCACCACGCTGGCCAAGTGCGGATTGGTTGACTTCACACACCCTTGAGTACTTTTTAGGCACTCTCAGGCATGCAGGTTTCCTCACGATGTTCCGCACGATCACTAGTTCTAACAAATTATGCTGTTAAAAAAACGAACATAGCAATAACAACATTTATATCACGATGCGTATTTTCCGTTACGCGACGTAATAAAACTTTGTCATAAAGCTATCCTTAAAAGAGTAATAAAGCGAGCTGTTAACGAACGTTTTAGTAAAGCACTAGTGTCGATCGATACCGAAGCCATCAATTTGATACAGAAGGTGACCTTGACATTACAGACTCACCTAGAGGACAAACATTTTTTTCATATGATATATTACTTTGTTTGTTGCTATGACAGCTGTGCTCTGATAATAAGTACAAGAATAGTAACTATATATATTATATATATATCAACGAAACATTAGAGGTGTACAACGGACGGATTGACGGACTACAATATGGATTTCTGACTAAAGGTTGAAGAAATCAAGATTGTACTCCTTACACAGGCTGTTTTTTTCTTTCTTCTCTTTCTTTACCAGTGGCAATGGTCATGATAAAGAAACGTATTGTATACGTACGTATTGTATTGTGTTGTCCACCTAGTATACAATATTGATCTTATCTCGCTATTTGGCCAGTACACAGGAGCGCAAGCACTAGCAACTATCAGCAGCAGATCAAAATATTTTTGCCTAAATAGACGTCGAGTCTACCACCCTAGGAAAAATTACCTAAAATACTTAATATCAGGTTATTAACAAACATGTTTTAAGTAAAGCACTAATAATGCCAACGATACGAAAGCCATTAATTTAGTTCCAAAGGTTACTTTGACTTTTAGGGCACACAAGGACAATAACTAGACCGTCCTCTTTACAATCATTTGATATTAATTATCCAAAATACACTCTCTCTGGTTGAAATAGATCTTAATTTTGCAATTGAGATACTTCTTATGTTGAGTACTTTATAAAGGACTAAGTCTTTGTTCTGTTAATTCTCATTTACAAAGCTAGTTAAAGTTTATTGAGTAACTAGCTTAATACAATGGTAAAAAATAGGCTATAATGAAACCATAATAGATTACGTATTCAGTGCCATTAGAGTGACACTAGTGACACATTAGTCCTTGAATAACACGCCATGTTTAACTTTTCAAATGTGTTTTGAGTGATTCTTTAAGAAGGTGTTAAAAAAACAAAAGTTGATTTTAAATCAACTTTTGTTTTTTTAATATTTATTTTTTGGCAGTTTTCACAAAACTGCCAAAAACTGTTCGGGCGTGTACTGATGGTAAGTGGGAAACAGATCGTAGATGCGGGACACGACGACGGTGTTATGCCGCATATGCCAGTAATTTCAGGGCCTGATCTTACCAACAAACCGGAACACAGTACAGCAAGCACGCTTATTTTGCGGCAGGTAAAAGGTGAGACGGCGGAAACAAAAGCTCTTGTCTAAAAATCTGTCTTTTTTCTACAAAAGCTCTGACACCATCAAATTTATACATTAGCGAATCTACTTTAATATTTATCTCTCCGCCACACCGCAATTTGATGTAGCTGAAAATTGTATATTACGAGGATCATCGATTCCTTTCATTGAAGTATTACTGAAGTAGTCAAGTGGGCTGGGCAGCGAGCGGTCACGTTGAGGGTTGAGAGGAGCTACTTAGGATTTGTAGGACGAATATTCATACTACGATAAAAATGATGCAAATTAAATGAAAATATTACTGCATTCCTGTTCCATACAAAAGATACGTTTCACTAACCCTGTGTGAACGAATTTTCGTTTTTTTTTGCGATTCCTGTTCGATTAGTGATAATTCTGAACTGTTTTGACCCACGTTTCACTATAGGCTGACCGTTAAACTGAGTCCTCGCCTGCACGGTACAGGGACGCGAAAGTGTGACGACAAAAGGGACTGAGACAGGTGCGGGCGGTGGGGGCACTTAATGAAATATACAGGAGATGAAATGCACTAAGATTTTTCCTAAGATATGTGACATCATAGGAAAATGAATGTAATTACAATTACAGGCGAGGACTCAGTTAAACGGTCAGCCTATAGCAACGAAAACGCCTAAAACTCTCAAAATGATAACTTGATTTCGACGTTTAGAGGATTTGCCTTAGATAAAATTAGATTGTGTTTGATAAAATTGGTTTTACATTCTTGAAAACATAAAAAATAAACAAATCACTTTTTAAATTTAAACATCGTTACCCAACATGATTTTGGCAAAATAAACGAAGCGTTTTGGACCAAACGAACGCTAATGGAACACACCCTTAATTTTTATATTTATCCATGCATAACGGACTTAATTCTTTTAGACAGATTTTAAACTTTCGCGATTTGTAAACATAAATATATAATTATGTTTAAAAATCGCGAATTATATAATAAATATATAATTATGTTTACAAATCGCGAAAGTCTAAGAGACTCAAAATATTTACGCGATTAAGACCCGTGTCTATATTGTATAAAACGCACTATGATTTGAACTGAAATCGAACTGACAACATGCAGCATTAAAATTAGGAATACAAATACTAAAGCTATTGGAGAAATTTAATTATAATTCAATTATTACAACAAGAACCATGTCCATCGATTGTCTTTTCCTAGAAAAACGAGCAGCAGAAATATTTTGACTTTGTTGGTATGGGAATGTTGTGATGACATCGACTGAAAGCGAATGGAATTCTATCCCGGAGCTGTCAGACGTCCTGTCTTTGTTATATAGCAAATAACAGAAGGGAAAAACAGTATTCTGGGACACTTATAAAAAGAATACTTCGTTGCGAAATAGAGTTGTGCGTTTTGCAGATAAAATGTAAAATCACAATTAGAACTCTGTTTACCGTTTGTTATCGATTGTTTCTTAATTTTCACATTCAGCTTGGCATAGCCTTATAGGTAAATAGTATTTACCATTTCTGTATGTTGTATTTACTAAATACAATATAATCAGAAATCAGAAATCAAATAATTTATTTCCATGGGCCAAGGGGCGCTTGAACACGTCATAACAAACATCAAAATACAATAAAATATAACTATAATAAAACTTAACTAATTAAATGTCGCCTTTTGACATCGATGCGGAGAAGATTTTTGATGCTCTATAAAGTTTTGTAAATATCATACTATAAGTTATTGTAGGTGTGTAGGTATATCATTGTACTATAGTGGGTTATTTAATGATAAATAAATAATAAATTAGCAAAAAAAGAAAATACCTATTTCAATAAATTGATTTGACAATGGAGCTTAGAAATTTGAATTTAAATCAATCCAAGTAAAAGTCCAAGTAGAATATTATCTTCCAATAACATTAACCCAGTTTACACACGCCTCAGACATCGTAATATAATGTAGCATTACATCTCAACATACAGCCCAATTATAGTACATACTTAGCTATTTGGCAAGCTGCAAGCACTAAGCGAGCCCATACACGCTTGAACCGATAATTAGATTAATATTAATTTCGATAAATCGAATGCGTTCTGAACTAGTCACGTTCGATTGACAGCAAAGGGGTGAGAGGGGGGAACTCAATGCGACATATTCCGTTTGGTATTTGTAATCAGAATAATGTATGTGCGAAATTCTGCCACCCTGTATAACCTTGGTGACGTAACTTCGGTAATCTGTTACATACGATCCTCGTTGAGTTTAATAGCTACCTTGATAGGTTACAAGGGTAGGTGAGAAGGGTAGCAACCTGTATAACGGATAGTAATTATTACTGATTTGAATTACAATGTATTTCTATGAATTAATTTAATTTTAAACCTAACTTCAAATTGTTAACTGTACTGTGCATGGAGATACTAAGTATTGTTTTGTACTAAATTAATTGCATATTAATTGTTATTTCACGGCAAAATCTCTATTTCTATACTACAAATATTTTCAAACAGATCAATTTATTTCCATTTTAGATTTAATTAAATTTATTATTGGAAGTGTATTATATAACTGTAATATTACTAAGCTTCCATATTTAAGATAATAATTATTCTTAATTTTTACTGAATATTATTTTTTACTATTTTATTATTTTGTGCATGCGGTGTTAACCTTTAAGTAATTGTTACACTTATGTAAGTATTTTAAGTTAGTTAATATTGTAATCGCACAGTGGAAACAATTGTTGGTTAACCATAAATAAATAAATAAATAGTTAAGTAGATAGTACTTCACTATTGTAGTTGTGCTTACCAGCTGAAGCTAAATACTAAGAGCTCCAATTCACCACATATTTTCGGCCAGTCCAAACAACAAAGCCATCGTCTCCATGCCTCGCATATCTACTCCAAAAATACGAAGAAAAATTCAGGTTAATATCCTTAAGTACGCTCATTAGAATTCACTTACACAATGACAAAAAATCTAAACGGAATAAGCCGGAGTGTCGGTGTCACCATACAATTTTATGAACAGTAAATCACATTTAATTTTCCTCTAAAGCGGTACGCCGGGGAATATCGCAGCATTTAGTAAAAATATAACAAACCAAAAAAAATGAGGGCCATTCAAACGTGCATCTGTATGAAAAACCGACGAAAATGTGCGTTCTTACTTGGCGCCGAGCCCAGAGTGTGATTGCAAGGAATTCAAAATTTAAATCTTAGTGTAAACACTTAAAGTTCAATTTTGGTTGACAGGATTGTTGCTGCAGGAAGCCTTAGTATTCTCGTGGATGTTTTTTTGGCCTTTCCCGGCCGTCCTTATCACGAACGACGCGTTTCTAGGAATGTTATAGGTTTTGTTGCTTTGTTAATTATTTTAATTTAAAATTCTTTCATAGCTTTAGTTAAAATGGTCTGTTTTCGAGCTTTAACTTCCTAATGTTAGTTCAGTGCCGTATTGTATACAAGTGCTTTCTGGACCGCAACTGAATATGAAATAACAATTTAAACTAAACGGGAAATGAGTTATGAATATGATTGGGAACTGTTACCTAGTATCTCACTTGGATCTTTTCCTTTAAGATCGTACCTTTAAACCAGTAGATTCTTTTTTTTTACCGACGCCTGCACTAGGAATAACTCCTGTGTCGCGGGGGTGTTCAATAACATACATTTCACAGACACAAAGCACACCCAGAGTCAGAATAAATCTTTGCGAATCACACAAAGATTTGTCCCATGTGGGGATCGAACCCACAATACCAGCGCAGTTGAAAGCGGCGAGGCAACCGCTTTAACCACCACGCCAACCGTGCACTCTGCAGATGAACGAATTCGCAGATTTTCAACAGTTGTTAGAAGTTGCTAGAAACTTGCAATTTAGCAGTTCCGTAGGGGCGCACTAAGAAGGCATTTTTAGCAATTCCATCCCTAAGGGAATAAAATGAGGGATGAACTGGTGCATGGAAGTCCTTAATTTTTTTTTTTTAAGTTAGACGCACGAAATTTATTATACTGCTTTTGGATCACAATAAATGAACATAAGGCATTTTCAAAATTTCATCCATAAGATGGTGCAATATTGGTTTAAAATGTAAAGTGTTAAGTTGAGCACGAGAACGATACATGGCGCTGTCCTGACCACGGGAATCACTGAATCCCACGCAGACAAAGTCGCGGGCAACAGCTAGTAATTTGATAATATTGCTAGCAAACAAGTTAAATGGAGTAAGCCTGATTGGGAGACAATATTTTTTTATTATTATATCAAAATATAAGTAAAAAAGCGTCTAAGTATGTTTATGAAACATTATTACACTTATTTAATACCACGTAGCCGTACAACATACCCCAGTTTCCTTTACAATTTCAGCTAAAATTCCGAATATTATTCACTTCAATACTAGCTAAATTCCCGCGGCAATCTGCTTTCGTCGTGTGGGTGAAGAAAATCGATAGTTACTGATATGCTACAATTTATATCTGTTACATGCTACATGCTACCCTTTATATGCCTTCGTGAATCTACATCTATACAATAAAATAAATGCTAAAGTTCGGATGACATCTTTTTAAACATTTCTGTGAATGTAGCGGAAATACTTTCTATATTATGAAATCAAAATAGTATCGAAATAAGTAGCAAAACTGAAAATAATTCAGCAGAAACAAATAAGATTAATTAATATTACGTGCACGTATTTTTCATTAATTCTTTACATCCATTTTTAAGTACGATCTACTAAAATTCCAAAGAAGTAGAATTCAGCCAGACATTTTTAAATAATAAACAAAGCTTCGAGATTAATTAAGTAAGCAGTAGTAACATAAGCGAATAAACGTTTTAACACGTTACAACACGACGGTTTACTCACCGCACTCACTTCTCAACGAAATTTCAATTTCTATCATTTGACGCAATTTATTACGTAATTATCGTGCGCCTTTGTCTACTTATTGTTAAGCGTAAGCCTCAAGGAGCAATTACTTTTGAACCTCCAAATATTCGCTTCAATCAGTCCCCGGGAACATTTCATTAGCATTTGAAAAAGCATCTCCATTTGATAAAAGCATCTTAATCTCGACGGCGGAAGATGTAATTAAATGAAGAACCAATTACGATTAATCGATTTGAGAACATTCGATATTAAGGAACGTGGATACCGATCTTTTTAGGAATGACAGGGGTTTTGATTGGCCGTTTCTTTGCACAATGTGCTTCGTTATACAGCAGGGACGTAGCTATCGCCGTATCTGCCGTATCAATTATCCGGGGCCCCCGGCATACATGGGCCCCAAAGTGCGTAAGTAAGAAATTAAAAAAAATATTTAAGAACTTTGATGGGATAATTATGAACGCCTGTCAGACCCCTAAGTATTGTCTATAGAGGCAAAACTTTTAGAAAAACTAAAGTCATCATCAGTTATAAATTATTTGATAAATCAGTTTGCCAAAAAAAGGCAACAAGTGTATAGGTATTTAATTTAAATTGTTTGTAAAAAATATGGTAAAAGTGACAGACAGATAATTATGATGAGTAAATATAATTTTATGCAAGCTTTTTTTTTCTTTTGTGATAAATCTTTACCCTTCATAAGGCCCCAAAATATTTTTTAATACGGGGCCCCGCCAAGGCACGCTACGCCACTGTTATACAGGTAAGCATTTTAGATCCCCTTGTTCGTAGAACCTGTCCCGTCCCCCGTGTACACAAACCACCGCTTATTAAAATATTAATGAAGGACATCTAAGGAACGGAATATTTAAACAGTCTTCAACAAAGATCGTCAAAAATTAGAACGCACCGTGCGCGTTCGTAATAAGTATTTTTTGTTATACCAGTAAAATATGTAGATATAATAAACGCTTTAATATAAACTTTTGACGAATCTTTATAAAGTTTGAACGTAACTTAATAAAGAATGAACGGAATATACCGCCAAAAGCTCACAAACCAATGTAACACAATTTTTTATGCTTTACTTTTACCCGATTTCCTTGGAAAACAATTTTAATCTAATTTGTTTAACATTAAAGAAATGGTTGGGCAATCGGCATAATTAACAGAGCCACGGAGGTACAATACTTGTCTTATTAAAATCGTTCCGAGCGAGCAGTTTGCCGGTTCGTTTCAAAGAAGAGTTCGCAAAAAGTATTAAAATTCTTAATTAAATTAACGTCAACCTACCTTTTGCTAGGATAGGGAGTATCAAAAGAATTCTAATAAGCAGGAAGCTGAATAATTGAAAGTCTAAAGCTAGCCTGGATATAATTTATACTGTTTTTTTCAAAGGAGGATGTTTAAAGGGTGAGTTTGGTAAATAGGTCGAGGACTCTTCGGCCGTTCGTCTTGTCGTAAATTGCAAGCGTCTTGATGAAATAGGTTCCTTTTGTATTGAATTGTCACTTCGCGATACCGATTCCAATGAATCGAATAATCAAGTCGTCGGAAAATACGGCTAGAAATTTTCATCGCACACTCATTTAACCCAAGAAGATACATACAAAACAGCAAAATATGCCAGAAAATCGTAGTACTAATAATTTGATTGAATAGTTCGATAAAATAACAAAAACACATCAAGCCAAAAACATTGACCCATAACATAACAACTAATATCGGGTAGTGCTGGGGTAATCCGGCGTGACACATGACGAGTCTGTCGTCGACAGATAAAAGTGGCAGCATTCGTCACTGACGTGTAGACCGATACTTCCAATAGCATTTCTAGGGCGCTTTGTAACTCCTACATTTTTGTGAACGGATGATAGAGACTTGAGCTCTTTTCAGGAGCTAGTTTTATTTTCGATAAATGTGAGAGTTCTATGGAGGAATTGTTCTAATAAATGCACAGGATATCTAATCCGTCTGCATTGTTATGCTATAATAATTTGATCTTAGCATTAAGTGGTTATTACACAGTATATCACACCATAGAGGTATATCTATCTAGTGTGATTAAGTGCAGTTTTACATTGGGGCTCAGCCTAAAATCTAAGTCATTTCATTATTTTCGATTTTATATAATCGTCGATATGAATGATAGGGTCACACGAATAGAACCGCGGCAGGAAGCTTGTACCTAATAATCCAATGCTGCACCTATTGAGGCGAGCAATCAGATCATCATCATAAACCTATAGCCGGACTGTTCATATATCAAATCACGTCCACTTGATTCACAAACAATAGCAAGTACTTATTAATACGTTCTCATAGAATAAAATAATTAACCAAGTATGGGCGAACAATTATGGCATGCAGTGCACGTGGTATTACGTCCTTCAAGATGCAATCGAAGGCAGGATGCGCGTGAGTTGAATTCTCAAATTTGATGGAGTTTATAATGTTAGTATGGGTAGGTAATTATTTTTTAATGGAATTTTATAAAGTCGACAAGAACTCTCAAGTATCTATACAATATGCGAGTGGTAGGAGTTGCCTTATTGTACTTGAAATATATTAAAACATTTTAAGTCTGTGCAAGGCACTTGAAAATTTTAATAATATTTATACATACCTATAGTGTGGACTCCTACACCAGTCCAGTTAGAATCAGGGTCACTTAATTCAAGAAGTACACACCAAATAGTGAATGCGTATGTAAAAAAAAAAATATTATTAGGTTTTATGTAGGTATATATATATATTTTAAATTTTATGGTAGCCCTCAATATCTCCAAGATTCCATCATCAGATCGTGACCAGATGAGCATGGGACCAAATGACAAGTCTTGGTATACTCTTTCAGACAAAAAAAGTCCAGGTGGCTTCGAGTAATCAACAAACAAACAAAAAAAAATGCAATCGAAATGAGAACCTCCTTCTTTTGTTGAAATCGGTTCAGAATAGCAATAAACATGGCAAGGAGCAAACTTCCAACTCCTTATTCCACCGAATGGTTTCTTAAGTTTGTCACTAACTTTATTATAATAAAATTGTGTGGGAGTCGGCATTTCTTGAGCAAAGCCGAAGTAGGCGATAACTGATTACTAAACTTGTATTACTAAATTCATGTAGAATTAACTTCCAGTTGGATTAAGAAATACAAGTATATTATGGGTATTTGATAACGTAGGAGGATAATAAATAGGTTTAGATTAAAATCAGTTTCACTTAGGTGTATCTAATTGTTGATGACAACATTCAAATACAATTGAATATTAAGAGGATATATTGCATTGTTTATACAAGTAGACATTGCAATCACAAATCTATTTATTCGATATTTAATCTTATCATTCTTATCAATACACTCAAGACACTTTTCATCAATTGATCTCTACGAACAGTTCTTCAGTTACTGTACACACAACATTTCATACACGTGTATTATTTACTGAGTCAGTATTAAAAATTAATACGGATGACCTTTATTTTATTATACGTGATGTATGTAAAATAAATACAGAAATATTAATTCGAAGTACAGTAATAAATATTGAATAATATGATATCAAAATTTTTCGTCACACACTGAGAAGATAGTTACATTTAATCTTCGATAATCTCTTGCATCATAATCCTATCGTCATGGATATTATCTTATATGACTAAACCTAGGCTATTCAGTTCCTAAAGTCACCATGAAGCAAACTCAATAACCTCAATATAGAACTTAGACACGCTAAAGTGTGGCCAGCCAAGTTTAAAAAGGAAAATAGCGGCGACACAGACAGGTGTGGGTACACATATTGACACGAAATATATTAATTTAGACACAATTATAAAATTTGCTAGCTAACCCAGAACCCAAAACTTAATAGATAAACTAGCCAAATAAAATGTTCAGCGTGGATTTATCAAAACAGAACTTGGCAAAGATACGAATCTCAAATATTTTGTGGTAGAAGTCGATAGTGACGCATATTCCTTATATACTTGGCTCTCATATCACATTCATGTTTTTTCTGTTGTCACACTGATCCTCACTCACTGGGCGCATCAGAATTATCAGCGCTGCGGTGCTTTTAGCGCTGCAGTATTGTGCTGAGATGCGTACCATTTCCGGCATATTAAATAATGTTTTTATTTTGTTATAATTTTTTAAGTTTTAGAGGCAATTATGCCAGAATAAATGATTTTTCTTTCTTTCTATTTTTCTAAATGGGATTGTTATTATTTGAAACAGCTCTGTAGACCTTCTACACCTACAAACCAAGTCCTATTTAAGGGTGTCTCTTAAAAGCAATAATCATTCTAAGGTAGGCATTCAGGTAGGTCTGAGGTAATTCGCCCGATAAAGCCTGGGACAGGTTAGGCACAAAGTAGTCATTTAGTGCTATAAGATAGTCACAATGTAGTCGTTTAGTGCTAAAGTGTACTTGGAGGTAACAATGGGTGACTAACGTGCCATTAGACGGGTATTGCTTACCGACTTATTGTAACAACTCTCGATTGGATCTAGACCACGATTTGGAGAGCAACTATGGGTTTCGAATTGTATTTTTTGTCAACTGAAAGTATAAATTAATATGGATAGATGGCAGTAAAATCAACTTATTTTCAAAATGCGAACGTTTGTGAATTCGCATTTATCAATATTGGAGGAATTAATGTTTGTTAATCTTTTCCGTAAAAACTATAGGATTGCTTGATGATTTTTTGCAGACATGTACTTTTATTAAAGTAAGTCAGTACTTATTGTGTTCACAGTAGTGTAGTGTTCTGTAGGCGAGTGGAGCCGCGGGCATAAGTTAGTACAATATATATAGAATAGACTAGTAAGTAGTAGATATTTCTATATTTCTGATAATATCAAGTAAAAATTTATCAATTTATCGTCAGAATATAACAGAATTCGGTGGTACTTTTACACTTTATGAAACACAAGATTAGTGCGATTGTTCTCATCACAGACGTGCAAGTAATCGATGTATTTGTCTGCAATATAAGCAGCGACAACCGTTCATTAACTCCATTACTTAAGCGTATAATCGATTTCCCTTTCAACGTGATACGTCACGTTAAAATAATACGTTCAAGACTGGGGTTTACAGTTAGGCTGATTGACGTTTATCCAAACTAAAGAGCTATTTCAGACGTTTAGCATAATTATACATGTTGGATAGCTAAAGTAAGTGAGCTTACAAATCTGCCATTATTAAAATGACAGATTTTGAATCTCTTTTTCTGACGTCACGAGCTTATCACCCTTGTGGATTGAAACAAATCGAATATATCAAGTGAGTTTCGTTCGAGAAATGTTAGTAGTCTAACAACAAAATTGCGGCGATTTTTCTTCTTAATTACATCGCTGAAGACTATTTTGATGGAATCGGACCTTCGCCAATTATACCGTCTTTGGATAAATATCGTTCGGGCCACGACTGCTAATATTTTGCCGGGATTTCTGTCTTCCTATTTGTATTTGTGTTGTATTAGCCAATTAGTTAAAGGTTTCATCGGCTTGTTTGTGATTTTTGGAAGTTTGGTAGAAGTTTGAAGCTTGGCCCAAGATAAATATTTACGTAATTACCCAGAAGGGTGTGGCAGAGATGTAATACCCACATTTCACCTGTTATATTAAGGTACAATGTGATAGGGAGTGAGCTTATCGCCATTCACGGGGTTCTGACGGAAAATCTTAAATAACACTAGCCCGACCCGGGAATCGGACCGATATATACGGACGGACTATATCAAGAATGGATGTAAATTATTATTCTACTCGCAAGTGCAAGACTGGCTGCGACTCAGGCGCGACGTATCGCACTCTCTTGATAATGCCTATACGTATAGGCGAAACCGCGGTCGACTAAATAGACCAACATTACGTGAGTAACACCCGTATTTCATAATTTGAATAATTATTCTTACTATTTGAATTTATTGCAGATAATAAATTAAAAAAAAAAAAAATATATTATTGTAATGACTTGTAATGAAAAGTTACCAATCAATATGTCTATGTCTATCTCGCAGCATACGCGAACTACGCAGTCAAAAGAATATTGTATTCAATCATAACAATATATTATGTTTATTTAAATGGTACTTCTGAGTAATATCTATTGTCGTGGTAATGTGTGAGGTTCTAAGCAAGATTTACTAACCGATGCAGCTAACACGCACAATTCACATATGGCAGGCAAACGCGCTCGCGTGACGGTTTAAAGACCATTGGCACGTTAACAGACGAATGGAGACGAACAGTTCGCAGACACGATATTATAGTGGTTACAGACGATCGAACTTGGTATCACGAACCAATTCTAATTTAAATTCGTAAATTAACAAGACACGATCGAA
The DNA here is from genome assembly GCA_905147285.1 of Hypena proboscidalis. Classification (NCBI taxonomy): domain Eukaryota; kingdom Metazoa; phylum Arthropoda; class Insecta; order Lepidoptera; family Erebidae; genus Hypena; species Hypena proboscidalis. The sequence continues at coordinate 3,884,872 of LR990127.1, forward strand.
TCATATCTTTCGGATTCTATGGACAAACACTGGACCTGGCGTGAACTGAAGTACTTACCTAAGTAACAATAACCTAAGCTTCGACTCATGTGCACATCGATAAAAAGTTTCTTATATATTAATGCAGGCGATAAGCTACATGTGTGCGAAATTTCATCAAAATCCATCCATTTTTTGAGTGAGAGCATATCAAACATCTAGCCATCCTCACGAACTTAAGAATTTTTAATATGAATGGAATTCATCGCACCGCGCACCACACAATCCAATACGGTGCATTATCGCACGGATTCGTGGTTCGACGACACCAAGTTGCAAAGTCTGTAGCATTACATACGAACTAAAAGTGAAAAAACATCGTAAGAAATTCCGGAAAACTGAATTCCTAGTGCGAAAGTGTTCACAGCTGAATGAATGCGTTTTGTGAGCTGCTGATATGTGACAGGTGATAATTTACTGCTGTATTTACTGTGTTAATTGAGTTCAGTGTTTGTAATCGATTAAAATCTTCAATTAAAATCGATTATTATTATGGCATGAGAGGTGATAAGTGTTGATGAAGCTGATGGAGTTAACATTACTTGTGAAAAATCGCGTTGGATATTAAATTCTAAAGAGATCTTCCGTGTCTTGTTATAGCATTTGCAGTCCTGTTTTATCTATTTTGAATTGAATTCCCCAATTTGTCCTTCTCATTTAAAAAAGTAGCGACTTAGTATCGCAATACAACGCGGTAATGCTGCCAGCATTTTGTGTCTTCTAAAAGTGACGGTGAAGTTTTAATTTAAGATCCCACATGTATTTTTTTCTGTAAAAATTAAATCAACTCGAAACTATCTTATATCACTCACCAAAGAGATAAAATCAAGTCACAAATGAACTCAAAAAATAATTCAAAAGAAAAAGAGCTGAATAATTCATACTGGAATATTTATAAATACGCTAATCTAATTCTTGGTCGTTTCTAATGAAAACGGAAATTTCTTGCCCTATCTAAATCTGTTAACGCTTGTAATTAAAGGCGGATTTGAATTTCTATTATTTAATTTACAAGTATAATTATAATGATATCGTAAATTCTTAATTAAATTTTCAATAGCCCTGTATCAATTGCGAGCAAAAACCCTCTCAAAGTTTAGCTTGGAAGTTGCCTTCCAATTTAAGTTGCTTTCAGGTTTTTGCTGAATATTTTCCCGATAGAGGACAGGGTGGCCATGATTAGTTTGTTCAACGGGAACTTCAGAAAGCCGTGTTAGCTAATATGATCACTTTTTACAAGACTTTTAAAGTCTAGAACTTCAAACTGTTTAGCGAAGCGACGCTTTATATGAGACTCTACGAAGTCAATTAACTAAACATAATAACATAACATAACATCTTGCCTATATTACCCAGAAGGGTGTAGCAGAGATGTACAACAACCACATTTCACTTGCCATGTTTAGGTCCCATGGGAGGGGATAAGTCTATCCCCATCCACCGGGCACAATTCAAATTTCCTGACGGAAAGTTAAAAAAACGAAAAACACTTTGCCCGACCCGGGAATCAAACCGAAGACCTCACGGTGAAAGGCGCATACGCTAACCACTACACCAACGAGGCACTCGAGTCATAATATCAGTATTAGTTATATATATTATATAGTTATAGAATTATACATGAAAGTAACTCTAAATTATTTTTACTTGAACAAAGTGATTGAATATGCAATATTAAACAATATACTGAACTTCATATCAATATTAATTAATTATTGTGTTATTTTATTACTGACTACATTAAATCATTATTATCTCATAAATGATTTCCCAAATATTTAAGTTTCTTTGAAATCTAATTACGTAATTATTTATGCAAATAGTATGTATTTGATTAGCTTTGACTTATGTGTGATTAAATTGGCTCAGTCGCATAATGTTCCTTTCGCAAAATGCACCCCATGCGCAAAACGTACCTTTCTCAAAATGTACCTTTCTCATAATGCACCTTTCTCAAAATGCACCTTTTTCATATTGTACTTACCTTTCACAAAATGCACTTAAGTATCTATCGCAATGGATAAGAATATTTTTTTTACATTAACTCGTTTACCTACAGGTAATGAAAAGTCCAATTAGGGATTAATAATTATTTGTTTTTAATTAAATCAAAAGTCAGTTGGATAATAGCCAAAATATTATATCATAATGTAAAAATATCACAAACGCACTTCATTAAGTACATATAGCGCCATCTATTGATATTTTTTATAAGTTTTCAACAACTAGTTGATAAATAATAATTGCGGGTACTTAAAAAAAATAGGATCAACAACTGTCGAGCTGACTTGTGTCAAGCGGAAAAGATAACTTTATTGTGTTCAGTGTGTGTTATTCAGCTTAGTTAAATTATAAAGTTAATTAGTATCTTTAATAAAACAATGGATCAGGAAATCAGTTTTGTTACAAATCAGAAAGGGACAAGTACACTTATTCGTGGTACGCACAGGTACAATAAGCATAGGACTAATAAAAGTGGAAGTACTCTGTGGCGGTGTGTATATAGACAAGAATGTATTGCAACGATATCACTTGACGAAACGCGAACAATTGTTACCAGGCAAACTAAACATACATGTGAAACGAATGATGTGAAAAATATGATTCGAGAACATGACGCATATTTAAAAAAAATAGTGTGCAAAGATTTTAGACCTATACAACAAATATTTGAAGAAAATGAATCAAGATTGCGTCGAAAGGTATCTACATCTGATCATGACTTATTACCTACATTTTATACCCTGAAAGATACCTTATACAGAGCTCGAAAATCATATCTTAATACGGATAGATTGCATCACACAAGTACAGCAACCACAAGTGTACCAGACGTATTAGCAAAAAAAATTCTAGTTTGTGAAGATGGAGTAAATGAAAAGATTATAGTGTTTGCAACAAGTTTGGCAAAAAAAATTATACGGAGAGAAGGATCATACTTCGCAGACGGTACTTTTAAATCAGCGCCACCGCCGTTTTATCAAATGTATGTTCTACATTTAGATATAGGTTCAAGTGCTAAAAATGTAAATATTGTACCGGTAATTTTCAGTTTATTACCAAATAAATCACAGGACACATATACGCGTCTGTTCAGACTTTTAAAAGAAAAACTAGGCATTAAAATCAAATATTTTAAAAGTGATTACGAACTCGCTCAGATAAATGCATTGCAATCAGTATTTCCAGATGCACGAATAAGTGGCTGCTACCATCACTACAACGACGCAATATGGAAACATGCCGAGAAAAAGGGACTGTTACAGACAAACTATGGTCGCAATATTACTAGGATTGCTGCTATTATACCGATGGTGCCCGCTCAACATATACCTTCTACTTGGGTTCATATATTAGAACAAGCTCCTCGGAGCCCAGAAATGGATCGTTTTCGACGCTATTTTGAAATCAGTGGTACCCAAAGTTGCCTCCATCGCTGCTCAGTTGTGCTGGTCAACTTCACCGCACGACAAACGCTTTGGAAGGCTGGCACCGGCGTATCAACACTGGACGCATACCAAAGAAACCAAGCTTGTACATGTTTATTTACAAACTGAAAAAAGAGAGCGTATTCTGGGACAAGAGAATAAAAGATAGTTTATTCAAGAAAGTAAAACCCAATAGACGACCGAAAGACATTTACTTTAATAGAAATTATAAGAAACTTTTATGCAAATTAGAACGAAATGCGATATCACTGTCACATTTTATGAAAAAGGTGATTTTTTTACAACTAGTAAAATAAATATTAAGATAAATCATTTAATTATAAAATCATTTTGTTATACATAAGTATCTATAACTAATATTGAAGTTAAAAGGAGATCGTTATCATTACTGTAGAAGAGTTACTAGGATAATTAAGACAACCTTGTGATTATTGATTATTTAATATTATGATTCAATATTTTACATTGTGATTTAATATTTTTGATATTTTTACATTATGATAATATTAGTTATAGATACATAAGTATCTATAACTAATATTGAAGTTAAAAGGAGATCGTTATCATTACTGTAGAAGAGTTACTAGGATAATTAAGACAACCTTGTGATTATTGATTATTTAATATTATGATTCAATATTTTACATTATGATTTAATATTTTTGATATTTTTACATTATGATATAATATTTTGGATATTATCCAACTGACTTTTGATTTAATTAAAAACAAATAATTATTAATCCCTAATTGGACTTTTCATTACCTGTAGGTAAACGAGTTAATGTAAAAAAAATATTCTTATCCATTGCGATAGATACTTAAGTGCATTTTGTGAAAGGTAAGTACAATATGAAAAAGGTGCATTTTGAGAAAGGTGCATTTTGAGAAAGGTACATTTTGAGAAAGGTACGTTTTGCGCATGGGGTGCATTTTGCGAAAGGAACATTATGCGACTGAGCCATTAAATTGACCTCAATACCTAATAAAAATTTCAATCCGATCATTCTAATCAGTAGCTTGATTGTTAGCAACGTAATACTTAATTGTATTTTCCTTCTAGAATTGATTTTATTTCTGTGGAACTGGTTATTAAATTATTAATTTTAATAATTAAAAACATCGCAATCTTATGTAATCAAATGTGAAATTTAGTTAGATTTTTGTGTTAAAAGTAAGCTGCCTAGCACTGATTTACCTATCAAACGAGTAGCAGACAGCAGTTGGTATTAAATTACGAACTGCTGTCTGCTACTAATCTATACTTATATAAATAATTGTTCACCCGATGGCCTGAGGGATGAACGGTTGTATTGAAGTCCGTTATTTTTGAAGTTATAAGCAATAAATTACGTATTGTTAAACTTGAATAAAAAAAATAATTTCTATAGGTACCTGGGTTTTTTTTTTATTCTTAAGAGGTGGTGAAATTGGGCTTTTTCGGTTAGAAGAGTTTACGCAAAAATTCAATAGATGGCGTTGTGAATATTTTTAACTTGCGGGCACCGGCTAGGATAACGTTTGACTCGGGTAAAACCGCGCGGATCATTTAGTTAAGTTAGCAGTAAACTGTTAACTACTTATTAATTTACTACAAAAACTATATCTTCTCTCTATCATAAACTTCAGTTTACTGAAATAAAACAACTTGCAATAATAAAAACCTCGGTTTTAATAAGGATATTTAATTATTTCAATAGCCATTTCTGTAAAATACTTTGTTTGTTCTTTAATTATTTTTGATTCCATGTTTAATAATCAAAGGCAGAGTTTTCTAACGTTAATATTAGATGTCAATTATTGTGTAATACTGCTACTTAATTAACAATGCTCTAGCCGCTTATCGGTTAAAATATACGTATCAGCTCATTTGTAATAACTATAATAATATATTATGTTTTTAAATAACTATAACGATGATATTTATCTAGTTGCTATGAAAACATAATATATTTCAAGATTTACTATGTTTGTTTTCTGACTAATTAATAATATGCACTACGATTGCATTTACTCGCTTTAAAGACACCCTCAAAGTTTGTTTCATTACTCTTGCAACACATGACAGGTAATGCTACTCCTTGGCTTATACGCAAATAAATATTAAAAGACTAGCTGCAGCGTGCGGCTCTACCGCTTGGTACCTTCATAAATAGTATATATTTCATATATAGTAACCTTATCCAGGCCATAAGCTACTTTTATATGAAATTTCATTAAAATCGTTTCATTCATTTTAGCGTGAAGAAGTATCAAACATACACACACACACAAACTTTCGCCTTTACAATATTAGTAGGAAAAGTAAGAAACTCTATGTACGTGCATATTGGTATCAGAGCTAAAAATATTTTAAAGAAAAGTCCTTCAGAATTTAGGCGTATGGTCACCATATTCAAGTCCCGGCTACACCAAGGGCCTCACACTATAACTAAGGCTATCAAAGTGTTATCGGGACACAAAAACTTTGACTGCGTACTTTTTAATTGGTTCCTGCCTTAATTGAAATACCCAATAGTTTATGGTAAAGAGGCTTTCATTGACGACCAGTTTTCTGTGTTTTCATGATTTTAACAAAGTTAGTTGGATTTAAAATAACTACTGCCGCATGCGAAAGTAAAAAGAAGCATAAAAACTTGTGAGGTGTCAAGGGACACCCGGATGGAACAAAGTTCCTTTCGATTAAATTAGTGAAGGAATTGTAATATTTTTTTTCTTTTTAAGTTTAAACAAATTTAAACTTAATCAGTAGGCTTAGTTTTAGTAATATAACTCGCGGCACGGCCGTTACAACTTTTGGTCTTATTTTTTTTTTCTAGTTTCTTTTTCGCAACGCGCGATAAGGAACTTAGTTCCAAATGTTGACCTAGGCTATAAGCTGTATTAAATTTAATCACGTCCGTTCGGTATTTTTTTGTTAAATAGTAACAAACACTTCGCATTTGAAGTATAACGATGAAGACTACAAGCTTTTCGACAAGAAATATTATTACAGCCTTTCATAGTTTATTCCAAGTAATAAGTTATTAAATGACAACAAAAAAAGGCATTAATTATAAAATATTTTCATTACTTACACAAAAATGAAAAGCTTTATCGCCCGGGGCAGATACACGGAGATTATATTTGCTTGCCATTGAATGTTGCCATATGAATCAGTGTTGAGCGTCGAGAACAAACGAAGTTTATATATTGCTTACAGTAAACATTTTTTATGTTTTAACACCAATATTAGTTTTATAAAGATTAATCGATGTGACTTGAGTGACGTGACGTGACCAGAGATTTGGTTTCTATTTGGCTCAAAGAATAAGCATTGCCATATAACGTGGCAATGCTGCCAGCCCTCTGGGCACGATGTCGCCCTTTGACATCAATGCGAAGGAATTTTTTGATGCTGTAAAAAGATTTGTAATATCTTTTTATATTTTTTATGTATATTATTATTTTTCTTAATTCAAAATGTATAGTTGTAAATATAAAAAATACTAATAAATCAAAGTTTACCCATAGTTTTGTTATTGTTACTGTTCGTTACAAAATATCACGGAATTACCAATAAAATAACAAAGTTGCTGCTCTACATTTAGGTCATATTCTTTTATTATTCAAACTTCGCCCATGCATTCATAAAGAAAAGCGATTACTCTGCACTTTGTCCCTCGGGTTCATTAAGTGCCACTTGCTTATGTATGAGTTAATCGAGGACGCTTATCGAACTAGGTGACCCATTATCACCTGAGACTTCGCATGCAAAGATAGGAGCTGCCACAATGCGGGACATTAGCGACAATAAAAAAATATAATTTATAGAGTATATTGTTCCTCAAACATTTTGACAACGTTTAAGTTGCGTTACTTCAGTAGTGGTCACGAGCCGACCACGAATGATGCAAGTCATTTCGAAACGGCGAGAAGAAACCTATTTTTTACCTTTATAATAATTACGCGATTACGCGATTTAGAATCCTTGTCTAATTTTTGAAAATTGTTCTCAAATCGCGAAAGTTTAAAAACATATATCTCGTTTCTGTGCGCAAATCGTGAATATCCACAATAACATTGCGGTACATCACAAAATTATTTGTCCCTGAAATCTATTACGAGGTATTTTCAATTACTGCTCGTATGTCTTAAATTTTCATGTGAAACTGCAGTTGCACCACGATTCAGGACTCCGGTGAGCTAAGTGGTCGTCAACCTCTAGTTCTCATTGTCATAACCAACAAGCGTTTATCCTCGAGATATTGCTCTATCACAAATATTGAAATTGTCTTTTTTCATAATCAAAAACATAACAACTGATCGTTGTGCTCGTTCTCTTTTTAAAGAAATTACAAAAATATTAGTTGACTCTTCACGTGACCAGAAGGCTGGTTTCTACTTTATACAAATGATCAGCATTGCTATTCACGTGGCAATACCGTCAGCCTTCTGGGCTCGTTACCTGCAGTCGACATCGATGCGGACGTATTTTTGACACCCGATTTTTTATACAACATTTCTAAATAAACAATCATAACATTCAATAAAACTTTTTACAATTTATCTATCACTACATATTGCTGCCGTTGCATTTTATTATGCAAAGCTTTGTTTAGCTACGCCTATGCATTATCCGGTAAGCTGTAAAGAAAAGCGATTACTCTGCACTTTGTCCCTCGAGTCTATTAAGTGCCACTTGCTTATGTATGAGTTAATCGAGGACGCTTATCTAACTGGGTGAGTATTTATCACCTGTGCGCAGATTTTTGTTTGGCGATTAAGAAATAATGTGTAGGTATGTTTTGTGTGCTTAGTGATTTAGTTTTAGTTTTGATAAGGATTTTGTTTGTGTTATAGTGGACTTGACAAGCTTTAGCATTGGTTTGACTGACGTGATACGGAGATGACAATTAATAACGAATTATTTGATAATTGAATATCTGGTTTTTGGTGGACAATTGGTTGAAAAAATACGGGGCTTTTCTCATAGTGGAGAAGTTTAATTTTTGAATAATGCCATGGACATGTTCATTCTGGCTTTCTTTTTCTAATTTCGTACATTTTGCTCATGGTCGTTAAAATATAAAGAAAAGTTTTTGTTCATTGCATTATGCATATCGAACGCAATTCAATTAAAATATTTCTGTTTAGAATTCATCACACAATAGTGAAAACCTAATTAATGTATTAACTCATGTTTCATACATCACATCCTATTTTGACAGGTGACAGGTTGACTGGGACATAGTTACATAGAAATCATAAGTATTTAACATAGAAATTTGCCATACAGCGGTTAAATTATCGTTTTATCAATAATGGAAAGAATATCACAACATTTATGATTATTTGTATTGTAGACTAATTAGTAATGTGCACGCAGTACACGATAATATTTTTTTTTATCAAAAATATTAGTGGGGAATTAAATAAATTACCTACGCTTCAGTAAATAAAATCAATATTTCAAATGTTCATCCAAACTGTCCTTTTAATAGACCGTTGCTATTTGTTACACACGAGAGATTAATGGACAAACAAGGTATCACTTTTTCAATTGGGTTATAAACATTAATTAAATTTGTTACGGCTTATAGACTAGGCTGAATCAAGTTGTCATTGCTCATTCCACCTATAATTCACATACTCACACACACTGTCTGTTTTGTACACCAAAACAGTCTGTCTAACTTTTTTGTAGCTACATACCTGCAAAGAAAAACGTTATTGATTAATTAAGTGTTTAATATATCAAACATATATTATATACACGTTCTCGAAATGCTGGCTTATATTTCGGCCAGCGACTTAAAGCAACTTTACGCAATACAACGCTGTAATGCTCCCAGCTGTTTGGGAACGAGGCCTTCTGACAGTGACTTATTAAGTTTAGATTAAGTTAATTTAACATCCTATATGTATATTTTTCTGTAAATAAAGATGTAAACATCTTAGCCATTAATTAAACAATCTGCAACAGACAATATGTGGTGAATGACGCGCGTTAATGAAGTCAAGAGCTGGCCGAGTGAGCTGGCAACATTTGAGAATATCGAATACAGCCTTACGCGACGGTGTATTATAAACCTAGGAATATACAGTTAAGTAGATCAATTATTTATCTTCTTCTTCTTCGTCGTGTCGATGGCTGAGTCTAATTTTATTTTGACTTGCCATCGTGGTAAAAGGATTAGCCAATTCGCTTTGGAGAACTCGCGAATTGCCCAGGGTGCGCCGGACGTAGGGAATGGTTGTGTACGTCACTCGGGGAGGCTCCTCCTTTCATTTATAATGAGGGCTTGATTGTCCTCGCATTTATATTTTTGAATATAAGGTTGGTGCCTATATCAAAATAACCAATATTTGAAAGATGAACGGTTCTTTAATAAATATTACGCTTTACATAAAATACCGCGCGAAAAGAAGTTTGGATAATATTTGTTTAGTATATATTATATACATGTACATATTTAATACTATTATACCTACCTAGGTATAATAGTATCAAAAATAGTATTTCTGATTACTCGTTAGCAACATGAAACTAGTTTATTTTATCACTACACCAACAAAATTATATGAACAATTTGCCACGTATAATATTTTAGTCACAAAAGTACCTATAGTACTAAGTACTAAATAATATTATAATAATAACAAACTGGAATAACCGCTTATGGTATAATTCCGATCATAGTAAATGAGTTTCAAATTATACTAACAATATAATTCTATAATTAGATACTATGTAATTCTATTGTCAACATGGTTTGGCATCCGATATTACGAAATACATATGGAAATAATCGAGTGGAATCGATTACAAAAATCAGTAAATGATCGATAATATTGACTTTATTTGTTCTCTTCTATGTAATTTACAGACCGGTTTTGTATGAGAAATCGAGTACTTAAACGTTAGGTACAAACACAAACTTGATTGATGATTTCGCTTATATATTAATAATAAGCCTACCAAAGTTTAGGGACTCTGTAGTACCGTATGGTAACGTAAAGCACAAATCATAATTTGATTTTTTTACATTAGACAGAACGCTAGAAGCAATTACATTATTCAATGTTCCCAATGACAGGGCCAAATACACACATTCTCTCACACAAGCACCCCATGGTCTATGGTCAATTTTAAAGGTCGCTCTCGCTACACACAGGCGCGCTAAAACATTTTATATTTCAATCCAGCATCTGAGTCAACCATCACTTGACTAAGATAGACGCTGCAATGGACAATAAAATGTACCAACCCGCCCATCTGTGTAGCGATCCTTAGACTTCCAATCTTTCTCATGCTACATGCTCACCTTTGAGAGATGTATAAAGAGTTAATTAAGGACGCGTGCATCCTTAATTAACTCTTTATACATCTCATCTCATGTCAACTTCAAGGCGTTTGTGGTGAGAGTGCCGACATGTTTGCTGGAACAGGTGCTTGATTAAAGTTTTTGGCCGCAGGGTGTTGTTTTCCGTCGCTTCCGCGGAACTATACCCCAGGAACGCACCAAGACTTAGTGCAAAGGAAGTAAATTTATAATTATGTATTTTTAGGTTAAGGTTATCTATGGGCCTATGCAGCCTGAAATAAATGATTTATTATTATTATTATTATTTAGGAAGCAGGAGTAGTGTGTCAAGGTTCTCTTGCTACACCACTTTGTCTATACGGTTCTTAAACTGTTACAGCGTCACAGTGTTAATTCTTTAATCTCCTCTTTAAAATGAAAAAGTTGTGTAAGTGTACACACAAATTATTTTATCTTTGTTGATAAACATTCAAGTGGCTCCCTTTAGATAGTGTTAAAATCGATCGCGGGCTTGATTCATTAAACTAAAAGATAACGTATCATGATAATGAACCAAAGCTGACATCTGCAAGGTGGTAGAATAAAGGCTTACCACCAACCGGGTCATACGCTAGTCTAGCTTTACAGTACAAAAATACACCTATATAAAAATCGATAACTTCGTGGGTAGTATTAAAAACTATACATTTCTTCGATAAAAAGCCTGATAAGAACTTAAATAGCTGAGCCTGTAAAAACATAGATCACAGATACATTGTAGATCGATCAATATAAATTACTTTTTCGTACACACGGCTACCAATCAAACCATACATTGCCAGTATAAGCTGGTCTCGTATTACACTGGAAACCTATACAATGCGATACCATCTTATACTAGACTAGCGACCCGCCCCGGCTTCGCACGGGTACAATGCTGATACTAAATACACTACAGAAAAACTGTGAACGTTGTATATAAAAACACAGCGGCCCGCTCCGGATTCGCACGGGTATATAATATATAGCCTATGTCACTCACTGAAAAAATGATTAAAATCGATCCAGTAGTTTGATTTATTCATTACTGCCCGTGGCCCGCACGCGTTAAATTTGGAGTAAAACAATTCCCCCTTTCTATGCATGTATTATACATAAAAACCTTCCTCTTGAATCACTCTATCTATTGGAAAAAACCGCATCAAAATCCGTTGCGTAGTTTTAAAGATTTAAGCGCACATAGGGACAGAAAAGGCGACTTTGTTTTATACTATGTAGTGATATGTATAGGTTGACTGGGAGCCGTCTGTACTACCATATAATTAAATTCTATCAACAGATTTGACGCACGAATGCGTTTGATACAAGTTAATTGCCTGTCAGATTATAATGAACGGTTTTCGTATTGTTACAGATACGATACAATGTCTAGATTTATTAATGTATATACGTGGTAGAGCTTATGCAAGTAAATTTATTAGTTGTAGCACCTTAGTGGCTTGTGCATCAAGTAGGTATCAAGTGGATCAGATTGTAAATCCGTTTTTATGATGGATTAAAAGAGTTCAATGATAGGCAACTTATAAACAATATCTTTTGATTACCTTTGAAAGTTCTTTAGGACTGTAGATAAATACATAAAAATTCAATAGTAAATTACTGCTCCCCCGATATACGTTGGTTTAAACTTGAAATATGATGGCAAACTAGGCAATGACTTCTACGTAATCCTAGATATCAGTCTGTTGAGATCCTACTTAAGATATTGCTATTGTTATAAACAATTTAATTTTGTACTTGTAATATTTTAAAGCAAATTTTAGCTTTGCTATGCATTTATTTTATGTAATATTAAAGTTGAAAAATTAAGAATCCAGCAGGACTCGAACCTGCACCTCTTGGGTATACGCCCCAAGTGCTTTGCCAATTCAGCTAAAACCAAATAAGGTTCGTCTAGCTAAAAGCTGGCACAAAAAGAGTTGAGAAATTTCGAGTCCGGCAGCATACGAATCCATAGCTGAATTGGCAAAGCACTTGGGGCGTATACCCAAGAGGTGCAGGTTCGAGTCCTGCTGGATTCTTAATTTTTCAACTTTAATATTACATAAAATAAATGCATAGCAAAGCTAAAATTTGCTTTAAAATATTACAAGTATTTGATAAAAATGCGTCATCTCTTGACTGTAACAGTATTGATCTTAATTCAAACTTACAGTATGTGAATAGTACTTATTACATCACATAGATGGCGCTAAAACCAAATAAGGTTCGTCTAGCTAAAAGCTGGCACAAAAAGAGTTGAGAAATTTCGAGTCCGGCAGCATACGAATCCATAGCTGAATTGGCAAAGCACTTGGGGCGTATACCCAAGAGGTGCAGGTTCGAGTCCTGCTGGATTCTTAATTTTTCAACTTTAATATTACATAAAATAAATGCATAGCAAAGCTAAAATTTGCTTTAAAATATTACAAGTATTTGATAAAAATGCGTCATCTCTTGACTGTAACAGTATTGATCTTAATTCAAACTTACAGTATGTGAATAGTACTTATTACATCACATAGATGGCGCTAAAACCAAATAAGGTTCGTCTAGCTAAAAGCTGGCACAAAAAGAGTTGAGAAATTTCGAGTCCGGCAGCATACGAATCCATAGCTGAATTGGCAAAGCACTTGGGGCGTATACCCAAGAGGTGCAGGTTCGAGTCCTGCTGGATTCTTAATTTTTCAACTTTAATATTACATAATTTAATTTTGGTCGGTTGACTTCATAGAAATCTTAATAACTAGTCAATAGAAATGCTATCGACTATCTTTTAACACTGGGACGCATGTCGCCGGTTTTCAAATACCACTTTTTGTATTCCTGCAAACAAAATTATTCTTTTTGGCGATGACATTAAGACGACAATTCCTCAACTCGCACTTGTGTTCGATTAGACAAATGCGCTTGTATTCCTGCAAACAAAATTATTCTTTTTGCGATGACATTAAGACGACAATTCCTCAACTCGCACTTGTGTTTGACTAGACAGATGCGCGGCGACAAGGTCACGCGTCTTTGACATTTCTATTGCCTTATTATTAAGATTTCTATGGTTGACTTAGTAAGAATGTAGTTGCTACTATCACGTTGATTTTGCCACTATTATTTACAACAAGAATTATATGAAAATAATTACATTATAACTTGCTCCTAATAAACATTCTGAATCTAATCTAGTAGGTTAAAAAAACGACGCACGCACTATGAATAACTTCTGTGTCACGGGCGGTTTTCACAAACATATATTACACACACAAAGCACTAAGATTTGTCCCAGGCATTTTACCACTACGCCAACCTTGCACTCACCGCATACATTAACAGATTTGTCATCACTAAAAAGTAGCCATTTATTACTTACGCACTCTTAGAACTTATCTGACGACATTAGAAATGAAAAAATGAAATAAATAGCAAACATTTTCGCGTCGAAGTATTCATCCGAATACTTATGTTAGTCGTACCAACAGTATCACCTTAAATTTTACATTATTTTCAAATCCCTTACTATTCTTAGCTTACGCACTTGCCTGTTTTAAAAGCCCTACCATCTAAAGGATATAATGATCCCAGGTACACAACAATCCCGTAACATCAAGTGGGGAAATTGAACATTAAACTATCAGTGTATATGGGGCGTTAACCTCGGAACTATTACAGCAAATAAACTAGTACTACTACGTTACTACCACAGGATGGGGCCCACTATCTTGTGCTCTGGGCCTAAGAATAAATGACCTATTACCGCCTTTAACATCCCTTAGATTGTACTGGTTATTTGGCGTTACATACAGTTAATGTGATTAGCTACATAAATGTACATATTAGACTTAAAGAAATTTCATTGGCGAACTAATGATTGCCACAAATCCCTGTAGTGCCTTTAGGTATCCAAAAATGCTAAGGTACTTTGATTAAATCGCTCGACACACGGTTTTTAATTTCGGCGCAGTACTATATAGTGTACCCGCAGAGTGCGGGCGGTGCGGGCAGAATCCGATCGCTAATGTCAATAACTGACAATAACACACGGGTTCTGACAATAGGATGAAGAAAACACAAAATATCCCTCAGCTCTAAAATGGAAAAGCATGCGCCAAAAATTTATAACAAGCTTCCTGACACTCTTAAGGGGCTAAATGTTAATCTATTTAAAAAGAAATTGAAATCGCTACTGTGTGACAATTGTTATTATTCCATTGCTGATTATCTCAATGACACATTATAACAATTATGCTAACTGTATTATGATTATCGAATTATTATATTTGAATTTTGATATTGACATTATGATCATACAATTTTACAATTTTATTTTACTTTATCCTATTGGTCAGCTGTTAAACAGATGCCCGAAGCTTGACCGCTTAGAGTTTATAAAAAACACGTGTTACTTTTGACTGTTTCTAAATTTCTGCTACTATATGTATTTTTTGTAAATTCGACAATAGTAATATTATGTAGTTCAGTAAGTTTGCAGAGCATTGACATCGGTTGGACGACACTCATGGAACAAATATACATAGATCTGGATTAGGGGTCTGGCTATCGTGTGGTCTGGGCCTAGAATAGATGACCCTATTATAGCCCTTGATGGTCCAAGCTATAATAATAATGGTAATAGTAGGTATAAAGAACGAAGTGGCGGGATGAAGATAGCTACCCTTTAAATGTTTAGGACATTTACCTCGGTCATAGAAATAGATCTGGATTAGGGGTTGACTATCGTGTGGTCCGAGCCTAGAAAAGATGACCCTATTACATTCCTTGATGGTACGAGCTATTAATATTGAATGGGACAATGCAATCGAAAATCAACCGTCTCGCTTCATTGGACAGTAATGGTAAGATCAATTTGGATTCTGTTCTGGACTTATAGTTTCTTTCTGTAGGGGTAATTTATAAGACAATGCATTACAAAGGCTACATTTAAACAATATGATACGAATGAATCCGCGGTATGAAGCTAGTCATCCTTTAAATATTTGCAGGTCATTTACCTTGGCAGACACTGATAGAAATAATAGACATAGATCTGGATTAGGGGTTTGACTATCGTGTGGTCTGGGCCTAGAATAGATGTCCCTATTACATCCCTTGATGGTACGAGCTATTAATATTGAACGGGACAATGCAATCGAAAACCAACTGTCTCGCTTCATTGGACAGTAATGGTAAGATCAAATTGGTTTCTGTTCTGAACGATTACTTACTTTTTCAAGGGTTATCAAGGGATATAATAACTTTGTCTGACAGTAAATTATTAATACTAAATTGTTATTTTGCGATGTTATGCTTTCAGTATCAGTAATTTAAAGTTGCAATTAAGTAAAAACATCTCTATTCACGGTAAGATTTAATAGAGAGTTTTTGTTCTCAAAAGTTATAGTACCACTTTTATAGTTAAAACAAATATCTTATTAGACATTAAAATAAACAGCTCATATTTAATATCTCTGCCTTTAATTCAAGCTCGTAAACATACATATTGTAAATTACATTAGACCTATTACTATAATAACTTGGTATCGTAAAAAAAGCCATTGCGCATATTTTATAAAGGCCGTTACTTTGATTACATTGTCTATTCAGGTTTATTTGAACAAATAGAATATTGTCACAATTCATTTCAAAACACAGTTCACCTGTTTCGATCAAAATATCGTCGCAGTATAGCAGAAATAACCTGTTTTATTTTTAATGAATATCACACAACATACACACAACGCCATCTAGTCCCAAACTAAGCAGAGCTTGTACTATGGGTACTAGAATAACTGATACTGATACATATATACTTTTTTTGTAAATATATACATATTATAACATAGAAACACCCAGACCAAGACAAACCCCCATGTTCATGCACACAAAGATTCGTCTTGAGCGGGAATCGAACCCGCGACCTCAGAGTAGCAGGCAGGTACACTAACCACTCCGCCATCCGATCGTCTATCAAATTAAAGTTTTATTTTTAATTTGCAGATATAGCATGTATATATAATATGCTCGATTGCAGAGCGAAGGCTCTAGAGATTGAAATAGCGATAGAAATTACGATGTTCTGTGATCCGAAATAGATTAAAACATGGTAATCAAGCTTCATGTTTACTCATATCTATAAATAGGTTTCTTTCAAAGCTAGATGTTGAAAATTTGTTTGAAATTGGATTACTGCTTTGTATATGAATTGTGACATAGTCTTATAGTCAAGCCCTTATGGTCTGAAGCTGAGTGTGACTTTTTATTATTTGAGTGTAATATAAACCTCGTAATCTGTAGTAAAAATAAATAAGTTTCTCTTTTATATTACCAGTCTAGAGGACACATAACCTTTTGTACTACCCGCATACTGCAGTCTTCTGTACCAAATTAAGAGGGTTCAAATTCTGTATTAGCCCTTAGAACTACGCCAAAGTAAAGTGAGTTTTAATACATTTGTTAATCGATATATGCATATGGGTATGCAGTCGTAACGGAACGTACACTTACTAAGGTTATAATAATTATTATACCTACGGATTGACGTTTGATCGACGTCGATCGATTGGTATAAATCACACTAAAGTGTAAAATATTATTACACGATAGAAGATAAGTTCTTTTTTTAACCGATGAAAAAAAACGGAGGAGGTCAAGTCAACGTGTTTTTTTTTTAAGTTAGACCACGCATAACTTTTTACACAGTGGTCCGATTTTGATAATTCTTGAAATATTATATTTCACTAGTTTTGAGTCGGTGCCAAACAATAAAATAAATACCACGTTAAGTCTTCTCCATTTCTACGAATGTAGTTGCAAAAGAAAGACGGTTAATTAGTTTATTGTTTGGCGCCGACTCAAAATTAGTAAAATATAATATTTTATAGTTTAATATTGAAACCAAATTAAGTTTTGCTTAGCATGTATTGTACAATATTACGGTTGAAAAATTATGATTCAGTGGTGCTCCAACAATACATGCTAAGCAAAGTATAATACCCTAGATTTCAAATGTTACTTATTTTTTACTTTTTAGTTCTATTTCGTCGGTTAAAATATTATTTTTGAAAATATTTTCAAAGTAAGTAAAAAGCAATGGAATGCTTATAGTAACACCATTTGTTATCATTTGAATAAAATCATTCCGCTACGCACATGGTTTGATCCCCGCTCACGAAAAATCTTTGTGTGCATGAACATGGAGGTTTGTCTTGGTGTTTCTATGTATAATAAGTATGTATTTACAAAAAAAAAGTATATACGTATTAGTATCAGTTATTCTGATACCCATAGTACAAGCTCTGCTTAGTTGGGACTATATATGACGTTGTGTGATATTTATTTATTATTTCAAGTATGTTATCTTCGTGATATAAATTGTTCACAAGTCACCGTTGCCATAAGCATGTTCTTTACAGATCATCATTCACAAATAGACAAATGGTAGATGAACACAATATGACAAAGTAGTTAACGATGACCTATCTTATTTGTAGACCGGATAAAAATAAATAATCCAATGACCTTCAAGGCTTCAACAATGACATCTATGTTTGTTATGTCGTAGATATATCAGTCTAGACTAGCCTATAAAACTGTGACGTTGAACTACAAGTAAACAGTACTTTCGCCATTTGATATATCTTGCTGTTAATCTATGAAGCGCGATTTTGTCTTCTTGTGAATCTTTTGATATTCCGATGAATAAATTAATTATTTTGCTCTTCAGAAACATTTTGTAGTTGTATATACTGCCTAGTAATGTTAAGATTAATTTTCCAGAAATAAATATCAATAGCGTGCCAAAAGACAATGGAAGAAAAGAGAAAGTGTAGACTTATATCGGTAATAAGAAATATAGTTCGATTGTTTGGATTTCATAATATCGTCGGAACATGGGCAAAGAGGAACGCATTTACGTAGCATGGATTTGGATTTGGATTTTTTAACATTAGATAGAACGCCAGAAGCAATTACACTATCGAATGGTCCCAATGACAAGGCCAAATACACACATTCACTCACTCAATCATACCCAGTCTCAGAACAAATATTTGCGAATTACACAAAGATTTTTCCCATGTGGGGATCGAACCCACAACACCAGTGCAGTTTAAAGCGGCGAGGCACCACACGTGCGGACAATACGATAGCATATCATTACGCCTATATTATACAGAAGGGTGTGGCAGAGATGCACAATACCAACACTTCATCTGTTATGTTTCGGTCCCATGGGATAGAGGGTTAGTACGTATTGAGGAACGTTTTATTACCTACTGTAAAACTCTGTACGTAATATCACTATAATAGAGGCTGAAATAAAGTCTTTAAAATTATATAATTATAATAACACCTTACACCAATATCCAAAATAAATCACACAACAAAAGCATTACTCGACCTCAAAACACGTTGACATCTGGCAGTCTGTGCCTTTTGGCGAGTTATCACATTATCTGACATCAGTGACCTTGCGACAAAACCAGTCGTATGAATAAAACCGGAAAAGGCTGGGGTATATCCGATGAGTCAGTTAAAGCCTATGTATAAATAAATAAATAAATAAATAAATTTGGATTTTTTTACATTAGATAGAACGCCAGAAGCAATTACACTATCCAATGGTCCCAATGACAAGGCCAAATACACACATTCACTCACACAAGCACACCCATGTATATGTAATGGACGCAGTTCTTGGTAGCACTGAACGTTCAGATCGATTGTCGATCGTGTAAGTAACTTGAAATATTATTAAGTAGAGAAAGAGCTATAAATACTTTTTTTATCAATAATATCAAAATATAAAACACGAACCTCTGCTGGGCTCTGATATCTCCTCAATGTGAAAAGGATACCCTTTTTCACTATGTGAACAAAGGTCAACCTTTGTTCACTATTAGCCATTATAGTAGCCTAAAAAGTGTTCGAAGGAAGAAAGTCTACCAATCCGCACTTGGCCAGCGTGGTAGACTATGGCCTAACCCTTCATGAAAAGAGGCCCGAGCCCAGCCGTGGGACATGTATTAGATACAGGGCTGCTATTATTTATTATAGTAACGATTCACAATATTTTTTCTACAACGGATATAACAAAAAAAATTGTGAACTTGATCGACGCAAATACATATTTTATTTGACACCTCGGAAACATGCGGCACGATACATTTCACATTACCAATTCTACCCGTTTACATCATGATCATGTTACGTATGACCTCTAAGCTCATCCATATACATGCATAGCTATATACCTAACCATTGCACAATAAGGGTACTATTCTGTTACATTGTATGAGATATGTGGGTGTAGGTATGCACTTATCTCTAACATCAGTTTTGACCTTGCAACTTATTTGGAATTCCGCCGCATGCGCATGGGTGCTCACACATGTGTGCAGTTCACCTACGATATCGTGATCATCTGTTTTCCATGAACTCATCATAATATATGTTTTAAAATGGGCTCATAAGCCGGGTACTCGTAACTCGGGCCGTAAACGTAACCTTTGCAAACACTGTAACCAAATGAGTACGTGGTTCGCAAGCAGCTCACCTCGTACACACTGCTGTTTTGCTTACAGTAGATGCAATGGCTCGCCGGTGAGTGTCAGGTTTAATAGAATTGGTATTTTGATGGCCATTTGTTTAACATCTAAATTTAAACAAAAAAAAACAAATATAATGGCGGGAGAGCCGGTGAAACATATTTATTTATACATAGAAATTGTTTAAATAATGATTTATTATCATTCTGATAAGAAAATACCGTTCTGGCCGAGATCTCGCGGTTGCGTCATAATACCTAATTTATGAAAACGATTTTTTTTTTCATAGCCCATTGTAATTTTTATATGTTGTATTTTACATAATTATGTTTAAGTGTAAAAACACAAATTGCCAATCCATTCTGGTGGTTGCAAGGGTCAACCAGAACAAAGCAAAGTCATCGCGATGGCTATTGACTTGCTTCCACAAGGCTTAAATTTCGAGGGAACGTCCTATTATTTTTTTGAAAAGAAATGTTTAAAGTCAGACCTTTCTAGCGGTCACAAGTACCTGCCAGAAAAGCATAAAGGATGTTCCATATTTAATTTTAGCAAACACTTTTGTTTGGTTTTAAATCTGACTTTCTTGATGAAATGTCTTAATGAAACAAACACTCGTGTGCAAAGATTTAATAGAATTAACACACCACAAGATTCCATCGAAAGCATTCTGTAATTGAACAATGGGATCCAAACCCTCCCTCCTAATGTTCTTATCTCACTCTTTCTTCCTTAAGGAAAACATGGGGAATCTTATAAATAAATCGTTAAATAATAAAAGCTCGTCGGCACTTAAAGCCGGTTTTTTGTAGTGAGAAATACATAAAATGATTTAATTTTCAAGTATAATAGGAAATGGACTATTTTTGGCAATACCAAAAACTAATTCTTGCAGTCAACACTGTCGTGTATCTTTGGTTTCCTTTCGTATTTATATGACCGAAAGAAAATCAAAGGAACGCGACAGTGTTGATTGCAAGAATTAGATTCCGGTATTGCCATATATTTTATAAATTTATAAATAATATAAAAATAAAAAGTATTGAGAAGAAAATTCATCTTAAAATTGATGTACTACTTCTATGAGGTATATAACTAACTAACTACTATTCTATTATGCAAAAAAATAAGAATATTAAATAATTCCGTAAGAAAAGTATGATAGCTGAGTATGTAAACTTTAAATCAGTATTTGCATATCATAATTCAATGTAGGAGCAGCGATAGCCACGTGGGAGACCGTAGGACTGCGATGTCAAAGGTCTCGAGTTCGAACCCACGGCACACACCTCTGTCAATAAATCGTTAAGATTCGTCTTTTCGAAGATAAGTGTGTATTTATCATATAAAATATCACTTGCTAACGGTGGAGGAAATATCGTGAGGAAACCTATATGCCTGAGAGTGCCTAAAAAGTGTTCGAGTGCGTGTAAAGTCTACCAATACCACCTGGCCAACTTGGCCAGCGTGGTGGACTATTGGCCTAACCCTTCTCATCATGAGAAGAGGCCCGAGCCCAGCAGTGGGACATGCATTAGATACAGGGCTGCTATTAATATAATCAATGTAAAATAGATATTAATATCAAATCGTTTAAAACACACATCGAAATTACTGTAATATAAACAGATTCATTAGTAAGTAAGGGAATATAAATAACTTAAGCTTCATTTAGACGCAAGGACGCAGTTAGTGTAGTGAGTTATTAACTATTCAAATGCGTAGTAAAAGTGAACAAGTACATAACTTACAAAGTAATTTACATATGACATATATGGTGTCAAATCCAACAATAAACTACCTGTAATTTACGGTACAGCAGTTAATAAATTTAAATTCATGCAGATAATTATTCTGCGTTAAATAGGATATTTATTAACTCTCGTGCGAATGTTCACAACAATGTAATTGTAAAAAATGCAACTGTATACAACAACGTAGTAAAACTTAGCGAGTTTTACAACGTTGTTGTATGCAGTTATTCCTATTTTCGCTTATCGCGCGTCAAATCTGAATTCTATCGAAATTTATATGCCGCGACGATGCATATTTAGTGAAAAAGTATCACGCATGATTTCGTAGTAATAAATATGCAATTACTTAGTATTACAAATGATCA
This sequence comes from Hypena proboscidalis, assembly GCA_905147285.1. Lineage (NCBI taxonomy): Eukaryota > Metazoa > Arthropoda > Insecta > Lepidoptera > Erebidae > Hypena > Hypena proboscidalis. The sequence goes on from LR990127.1 coordinate 3,907,343, forward strand.
TTTCCATAAACACTTAGATGTTTCATTTAATATGTAAATCGCAGGCTTGCTGTTTCAGTGAGTGTTTTGTTTTCATCAATCAACAAAAACATTTAATATTACGTGAAACAATGGACTGGTAATGTTTTTAAGTAAAATGTTGTTTTTGAATATAAGGGGCGAATGGTAAAATTGATAGCTCTAGGCTAGTAGGTGTGGAATAATATTAATACATCATGTTGCAAAAACTTAGGTATTTTCATATTGTTTAAACCTGAGCCTTATCAGATTCTCTTTAATAAATGTAAAATTAATACAAAATATCACGGATTGCTCGTGCACAAACTTTTTTAGCAAACTTCGTCAAGTCTTCTCTTCGCCTTTACCGCAATGCCTGAAGACCAAAGTCTACAACCAGTGCGTCCTACCTGTTATGACCTACGGTGCCGAGACCTACGATGTCCATACATTAACGGTTGCACTAGTCCACAAATTTAAAGTCGCGCAGCGGGCTATGGAACGAGCTATGCTCGGAGTTTCTTTGAAGGATAAAATTCGTAATGAGGTTATCCGACAAAGAACTAAAGTAACCGACATAGCTCGCAAAATAAGCTCGCTGAAGTGACAGTGGGCTGGTCACGTTTGCCGAAGGACCGACAGCCGTTGGAGCAAACGAGTCCTTGAATGGAGACCGCGACTCGGCAACCGTAAGGTAGGACGCCCCCCTGCCAGGTAAACTGACGACCTGAAGAAGGTCGCTGGAGGGGACTGGATGCGGAAGGCCCAGGACCGGGTTTTGTGGCGCAAATTGAGAGAGGCCTATGTCCAGCAGTGGACTACAAGAGACTAAATGATGAAACTTTTTTCTACCGGTTAGATTATCTAATGGTGTAATTCTTTGTGTGGTATAGTATCACCTCGTACTGGGTTGTGGAGTTCTGATGGCAGTTGCTCCACGTAAAATACTGAATAAGCTACATCGATTAGACTATAAGCCGACTCCAATGTAATTGTAATTAAAAAAACTAAAAAACACGCTTTTAAAGTACTTCTAACTAAAAAGTGAAAAATAATTCCTAATATAAGCTGAAAAAAGCGTGGGTTGCTCGATAGACGAAAAATATGGCACAGAGCGCCCCACGCTTTTTTCAGCTTATATTAGGAATTATTTTTCACTTTTTAGTTAGAAGTACTTTAAAAGCGTGTTTTTTAGTTTTTTTAAACTATTATTTATTTTCTACTTTTTAGTTTGGTTTATTTATAAGAGCGTTTTTTTTTTTTTTTTTTTTTTATATATTTTTAATTTTTTTTATCGAATTATTGCATTGTCATCGATCTTTGACAGGTGTGCAAAATTTGAATGAAATCTGTCCGTTTAAAGTGGGTCAAAATCGAGTCCAAAGGAGTCGGTTACATACAAACAAACAAACAAACAAACAAACAAACAAACAAACAAACAAACAAACATACAGGTGAAGCTAATATAAGCGTGTTAAAAAGGCTCGGCAGATAAGATAATGAGCTTTTTGTGTGGTCACTTTTACTTGTCAACTTGATACAAGCATGTTAATAATCGCAATGCAATATTTTAATCATTCAAATGATAGCATGATTTTAAATATTGCAATGAACTTTAAATGCTAAACGTTTGCGTTTTGCTTCAAGTTAAACATGCAATGCTCATCGCAATGTATTTACTGGTGATTACGAACTGCTCACGTTTTCCAGCTGACCGCATAAACGCATAGAATTACCATCGGCCGATCGTTCGATCGTTGTCACGCACCTAAATACTGAATATTCAACGGTTAAGAACTACACACATTGACAACACCAAACACATGATGACTATTTTCAGAATTGAAATTTGCTATTCTAGAAACAGAAAATTTTGTGACGGACATTTTTTTTAGGGCCGTGTGAGAAAGTCGGTGACAGGTTTTAGTCGGTCAATCAAAAAATAAAGAAAAATACGAAACTAGAACTAATTTTCAGGATTAGGTAAGATTTTTTTATTTAACCCGTTTTAAACAAATTGGTCTCGTAATCCGCCTAAAGGTAAATTACAACTACGGCCCATATATTTGGATATAATACTTAAAACGATGTATGCACTGCTCATATGGCACATAACGACAATGAAATTTGATTTTTCCTGCTAATTAGAATACTGAGCAAAAAGAATCAAATTTCGACTATTCCAGTAATATCACAAATTAATAATAAACCTTACTAATAATTACACAGCAAAACAAAAATTCTAAGAATCCATTTTGGCAAAATTAATTACCTAGCAAAAGCAATTAGCGTCATCGTAATAAATCCAACTTATTTTATTTAGGTCCAAATGTCCATTGTAGGGGGGTCTTTATCGGTAATTTCTCACTTGGCTGGTTATACGTTGAATGAAGGAAGTCCAATCGTACAAATCGTATGTCGATGCCCAAGCACGAATTAGTGAGTGTTCCTCATCGATTATTGCTTTGTTTATTCGATTTTTTACCGTCAGTACGCACGGAAGACTTTTTGAAGATTTATGAATGAATTAGTGGTTATATAAACAGTTTGCATAGTCATATGGGTTAGGAAACCCCTTTTTAGATCATACATACGCTTATGTTGAGGAATTAGGTGAGGATGAAATTCGTGTCCGGGATGGAAAACTCAATTAACTGATACATTTTACACGCTCGAATTATTTAAGGTTATGCATAATTATTTTTAGATCTTACATGCAAGTATCATATATACCTATTATCAAAATGTAATAAATATATAATGCTGTGGCATTATATATTTATTACATTTTGATAATATCTAAAGCAACAGTTATGTGTGCCACATATAACATATTCGATAAATTAAAACTCTTTTGAATATGTACAGTCAGCAACAAAAGTAGCAAGACACTTGAAAATTTTCAATCTTTCATACCAAGCACATTTTCACATTATAAACACCCCTAATATATAATAATGCATTTATTATCGATTACTATAAGGTTTGATTCATCGTTAAAGATAATCCATCGTTAATCATTAAAGAAATAAGAGGCTTTGAACTACTTCTGTTGCCGAACGAACAACCATCAGTGCAGTAGAATTTTTAATTCTTTTATCGACTAATGTTGAGTAAACTTGTGAATTTGAAGTAAATCTCTGTAACAAAAGATACTACGTCCTAAGCATAACTTACGAACAGAAAATTTCACAGAAAAACCGATTGAAAGTCTTAATGGTTACAGCACTTGCCTTTGGTTCTATATAAAAAAAACATGTGTATTTTGCATCCTAAATCCTATTTACCTAGTAGCAAAAAGTGCGCTGTAACTTTTTGCTACTAGGTAAATAGGATTTAGGATGCAAAATACACATGTTTTTTTTTTAAATAGAACCAAAGACAAGGATCACGAAAGTGCACCAATCGTGTAACTTATTAACTGCCAGTTAGATAGTTATGCAATGCACAGGACTTGCACTACAATCCAGTGCCATCATTTGACACAACCACAGACAATACCGCGTGGTTTCTGCATAATGATCCCACACATGCACGCCATACTGCTATAGCCATTGGCCCACATTCCATCTTATAATGACATCACCTTATCTATATCGCAGTATTATACTGCATTTAAATCTGTACATAACATTCATTTTGACGACCGGATGGCGGAGTTGGTAGAGTACCTGCCCGCGACGCCGAAGTCGCGGGTTCGATTCCCGCTTAAGACAAATCTTTGTGTGCATGAACATGGAGGTTTGTCTTAGCCTGGGTGTTTCTATGTATAATAAGTATGTATTTACCAAAGAAAAGTATATATGTATTAATATCAGTTATTCTAGTACCCAAAATACAAGCTCTGCTTAGTTTGGGACTAGATGGCGTTGTGTGTTAGTTGTGAGATATTATATTATATATTTGATATTATATTATTTTCAATTGTTATCTGTATTTTGACTCTTAGAGTCGCCTCAAAATGTCCAATATCCTTTTTAATATGTATATTATTTCAAATTAGGTAAGTTATAGGATAGCCTATCACTACATAGTATAAAACAAAGTCGCCTTTTCTGTCCCTATGTGCGCTTAAATCTTTAAAACTACGCAACGGATTTTGATGCGGTTTTTTCCAATAGATAGAGTGATTCAAGAGGAAGGTTTTTATGTATAATACATGCATAGAAAGGGGGAATTGTTTTACTCCAAATTTAACGCGTGCGGGCCACGGGCAGTAATGAATAAATCAAACTACTGGATCGATTTTAATCATTTTTTCAGTGAGTGACATAGGCTATATATTATATACCCGTGCGAATCCGGAGCGGGCCGCTGTGTTTTTATATACAACGTTCACAGTTTTTCTGTAGTGTATTTAGTATCAGCATTGTACCCGTGCGAAGCCGGGGCGGGTCGCTAGTTAAATTATAAATAACATTTATTGTGACTAAATTAGATACGAATTTTCGATATTTAATTGAATTTATCTTAACGATTAAAGCCTAATTAAATTAAAGTAATAATTCTATTATTTGATTTGTGTCTGCCTCCTTAGTCTAGTGGTTAGCGTATGCGCCTTCAACGGCGAAGTCGATTTTTCCGTCAGAATATTCACAATAGCAGCACGGAGTTGGATTTGTACCCGGTGGATAGCGATAGGCTCATTCCCTATCACATGGGGCCTAAACATGACTTAACTTCTGGTTAATATAGACGTGATGTAATATAACGTTATGTTAATAATATTTCGTATATTTTTCTTCGAACTAGCTCTAAATGATATAAACAATGACAGAAAACGGACCGGACGAAGCTATTGCCATTATTAGCTCATTAAGAAATGCATAAAATTGAAATGAAATATTGAAGTGCGACAGACCAGATGCGACAGTCTATATATTTCTGAATCTAATTTATTTGACAAATAATTTAGATTCAAAAATATAGAGACTATTCAAGGACTTGCGACTGTTCAAATTAAATTAATTTACGAATAAAGCCTCTGTGACAAATGAAGTTATCTTCGATTCCTAAAGATAATAGAATATCCGAGACAATTAGGGATAAATTGAGCGGAACATCGGAGGAATATTCTTTGAAGATTGTCGTAATTATTTCTTTGCGCTGTTTCGCGCCATCTTTGAGTCTCGGTGTAATGAGTAATGAGCGTCCATCATACGTAATTTATTGTTATTACAGTGTACGGTTAAACACTATGACTAGTGACGTAGCGTGTAATTTTATACTAATAAAGTTATTATCGATTATTTAAATTGGGTGTTACAGAATGACTATTTATTTTCGGCGCATTACAGCCTTGTTTTATAATAATCCAAATAGTAGTAGACTTCTTAAATTTTAATATTATTTTTGAATAATTTACAAATCAATGTTGAACGTTAGTCAATTACTATTACTACGGATCACCTTAATCGAAATTAATTGAACTCCAATCTCATCGAACTTGTCGTGTCGAAGGTAAAAATCAATAATATTACAATCAGGAGTAATTAAGGGGCTGGGTCGATCGGTTGACACTAAATTTCCATTAAATATCAGCGAAGCGCTGCGACAGTGACAAATTGCTGCGCGACGCAGCGCTCTGTGCACTGCACACACAGATTTTGCACGTATAAAACATAGTTCGTTAATGTAACTTTGGTAATTATTTTGCAACATCTGCTTCATCTACCTACATTATTATTTAATATAGAGCAAATTGCATAATATTGGTCTAACAGTGTTTTAGGATTAGCTTGGCTCTAGAAAGCATGCAAAAAGGAATAAGTAAAAGTTTTCAATTAATTAACGCACACCTAATTTGACGTGTATTTTCTAAATAGTGATGTCGGAAACCCATTAATTATTATCATCCCTACGGCCGGATCATCTTAGTCCCAATAAATTTAACTCGCTCGGCATTAAATTTGTCATGTCCAAGGTAAAAGTAAAAATCAATAATGTTACAATCAGGAGTAATTAAGGGGCTGGCCCAATCGGTCCACGCTAAATTTCCATTAAATATCAGCGAAGCGCCGCGACAGTGATAAATTGCTGCGCGATGCGACGCACTGTGCACAGCAGCAAAACAGGTCATTACCGTACATAGCGCACACACAGATTTCGTCGTGTATAAACCTAGTTTGTAAACTAACTATGCTAATTAATGTGTAAGTAATAATAAATTTTGATTTATTATGTTTTCAGAATATTCAGATTTTTTATAAGTCACCAGGATTTTAGATACATTAATGTCGAGACCCTGCTTTTATTCTAAGCGTTAGAATTTTTTCTTAATAACAGTAAACATAGTCATGTTTTGGTTAAAGTCAACGAGCCACTGCTCAGTGACAAATCGCTGCGCGTCGCAACGCACTGTTCACTGCAGTAAAACAGGTCATTACCGTACACACGGACTTTGTAGGGTTTAAACCTTGTTTGTATTTGTACACTAACTATGCTACTTATTATGTAATTAGGTCCATATACACGGTAGTTGGAGTTAAATTGTCTATTTTATCATGTAGATTTAGCTGGACTTGTTTTGTTTTTTTTTTTTTCATTTTGCCTGTAGGTACATCTGTTACTACGAAACACAGTTATCTCCAAACCTATTCCATTTCAATAGAACCGGTGATAAACCAAAATTCAGGCGGAGCTGCGGGTAAAGCTAGTTATTAATACAAGGTACCTGTACCTCCGGAATTCGGTCGTCCGATAGCCTTGCGGTTCCGTGTACAATTCCGCATAGACACGCTCACAGAGAATTTCAAACTAAGGTTTAGGGTATTTCAAGATTAAGTTACACTTTGAAGTGTCAGTCATCTCATCAATAGTTTATACAGTCTATATTATATTACGGTAGGGATGAGGCTGGGCACGTTTACGGCTGCCGCATGGGATTCTAACATGTCTTAGTCGGCTTGTACTCGTATGTTATACTCCTATTCCTACTAGTAGGTATGTTGACATCTTAAATAAATAAATAAATATTTCACCACTCACACACAACGCTATTTAGTCCCAAACTAAGCAGAGCTTGTATTATGGGTACTAGAATAACTGATACTAATACATATATACTTTTCTTTTGTAAATACATACATATTATACATAGAAACACCCAGACTAAGACAAACCCCTATGTTCATGCACACAAAGATTTGTCTTAAGTGGGAATCGAACCCACGACCTCGGCGTCGCAGGCAGGTACACTACCCACTCCGGCATCCGGTCGTCAAACATCTTAATTGTTATAAATACAGAATAGATTCAGATTATTTTAGATGTTGCTCTTAATCTCTTGTTAATGTAGCGTTCTTAACTAGTAATTACTTCTTAATTTTATGAAACCCATACATAATTGCAGATTTTTATCGGCAAAAATTATATGTAAGGTACTTCAGCAATAATATCTGCACATATTTGCACTTATGTACATTTTCCAATACCGATCATTTATCTTATTTCACTTAATAACAATCGTGTTTAACATTATCAGTTTTATGTGAGACTTGGGACGCATTTGAACTTATTTACCGACAGTAGTTTAATAACCAAAATCCAGCAAACGCTGAAATCCTTTGTTTAATAAGGCTACAATATATATCATAATACCGCCAGCAAAATTTTGATAATATTAATTAATGTTCAGTGTTAGGTGCAATTAAAATCTCCGCTTTTAGTAGATACGGAATTACGCTCGTCACGGCGTAATTATGCACGGGTTACGCGTACAGTCTAATTTAAGCAAAATAGCGTTTACAGGGTTCATAAGTATTATTATATCTTATTGATTATTTTGATAGCATTTAGCTATGCTTAGCAAATATTACCAAGGCACAGATTAAAACCTGCGACTTCTGAATACTGGGCAGCCGCTATAATCACTTAGCTACGGTCGCCTCTTGCCAAAGCCCAAAATTTCTCAACTATATGTTACGTTATTACGTGACGTCACGTTTGTCCATTTGTATGCCGGTTCAAATTCTGCCGTTCTTATAATTTTTACAACTTTTTCTTTGTATAGTATTGATATTTTTGAAATTTTATTAGCCTGGGTAATATATTGAGTAAAATTATTTTTTGAATTTAGTATGTTTATTTCATCTTGAAGTCACATAAGTTACAATGTGACTATAAATGTTTAATAGTTTTAAACCTTTATAGTCTATAAATTATATTACTGTACTTACCAAACAAAAATTGGAAAAGCTCGCTAATATAGAATTTGAAATTACCTGTAACAGAAAAAATATCACTCATTAATGAGACATTCGTACATGCTAAACATACTGTAAACAGCTAAAAAGCATGAGTTTATTATCCATGGGATGTGTTTGCTAAACGCTACTCGCAAATAGAAAAACAGCAAGCCATAGACAACTACAAAGACAACAGATCCATTGCTACATGGGCTGGGTAGAATACTAAAGCTCAAATATTTATTTTTTTAATGCATGCTGTTTTTTATTCGCTGACGTTCACAAATTGAGCCGTAGTAAGCGCACGAATTGACAAATTATAGCCGTTCTATAGGCACAAAAACGGAATGTCACCTGCCGAATTTAATGCATTGTACAGTGGGCCAACGAGTTAGGTATGCAGCGCAAAATTTTCTAATTCATAGTAAAGACTTACTACACCAGTTATGGATAAGTGAGTTACATTTCTAAATAGTGGGTGTATTACACTGGGACACTAATTAAATATGAAATTCACACATGCATTTCTATTGCAGTCAGTTTTCACTATAGCGTAGAATTTTTTGCCTTGCATACCTAATTGCTTTGCCCACTGTACATATCTACTTGACGATACATTTCAGTGTATATAGCATACGAGATAGTAAATTACACTGTGTGACGCACACGGGTTCGCGCCAACTCGGGCAAGATATATAAAAAGATCGATTGACAATTGAAGGGTTAATAAACTCAATCGATTTTATTGAAGAGCGCTATATTTCGCGGTTGTAGTGATGCGGAATGGTCGATGGAAATAAATAGGCCGAGTATTTAGGTGTTACTGTCATTGATTTTAATGATAGTTTATAAATAATTGGTGTTGAAGCTTCAGCTAACGAGTAAGATAGGGGGCAGAAGAAGAAGAACCACCGCCGCCTTACAGTGCTGTAACCCACCTGAAATTGTAGTGGTTTTGGTATCTTCATAATTTTCTTATATCATTAGCCAAATTTGTATACATATATGTCACATAGGTTCTTAATTCTCTTATTCTTGATTGTCCACATTCAGAATATGGATGTATATAAATATTTAGTTTATACGTATGATGTTTGTAAGTTAATCGAAAGTTTACAAATATCAGTTATGAGGTATTAGCACTTATCCGACGTTATGGTTTTATCAAAAAATACAATATAAAAATCGTAATCAACTGTGAAATTGAAAGGTGCTGGTACTTATAATATAACACAGGATTTACTATTTTAACATTGTATTATGATACTAAGAAACGGTTGAAAAATTATGGGACTGGCAGGATTTGAACCTGCGACCTTTTGCACCAGGCAGTCGCTTTAACCAACCAGCTACGGTCGCCTCTTGCCAGGACCCAAATTTCTCAAATGTATGTTACGTAATTTCGTATTTTCAACTGTTTCGTAGTATAATTTGCTATGCATAGCTAAATGCTATAAAAATAATCAATTAGAAATTATATTATGATTTCTTTTGTGGAGGTAAAATCAGGGATCTTGACGGTTTTGAAGTTAGTTGCAGATATACCTATATTAAGTGGCTAACTTTGTACCTACTTTCTTTTTCTGCCAGTTAAAATATATGTTATGTTCATGTTAATGTTAATAGAACACACACGAGTGTAACAGTTGTATCCTCTGACACAGACCTCGAACCGGCGAGTTTTAAATGGGCCGCAGTTGTAAGGTCAGGTGTCGTTACAGTCCCCACTGGCTCCAATTTGTACAAATTACAGGCAGCATGTGCATTCGATAGTCCCAGTTCTGTCTTTGTTCAGTTCTAATACAATCGCCTCGTGGACTAACTTTGTAGGGACGGTTTACTGGCTTTGTTTAACTTTGATACCCTATGGGTTTTCTCGATAATTTCTTTAGATTTCTATTGAATTTAGGGCAAAATGCTTATCGTAACAATAATGTTAACTCTTGATATTCCTAGGTAATGGTATATGTAACTGCCTCGATGGTCTAGTGGTAACCGTATGAGCTTCTCATCGCGAAGTCTCGGGTTCAATTCCCGGGTCGGGCAAAGTGTTATTTGTGAACTTTCCGTCAGAAAATTCACAATACCAGCACGGAGTTGGAAGGCAATAGGCCCACGTCCTATTCCATGAGATCTTAACATTACAGGCGAAGTTTGGGTGTTGAACACCTCTGTCGCACCTTTCTGACTAATATAGGCTTGATGTTATGTTATGTATGTATATGTATATGTTCCTAATAGTAAAACAAACTCACCGCCTTTATTAGGCTAAAATAAATCTGTTGTCATTTTCCTGAAGATCCGTCTAGTCTAGTCTATCAACTCTAGTACCTTAACCAACACTTTTTGCACTTTCTAAATACTATAATTTATTAATATCATTGCTATATTCATTATTATAGTTATATATATTATATTATCATAATATTAATAAGACATGGAAATTCATGGAATACACGCAATGAATTATAAAAAGCATCGACTGATTTGAATGCGCCAAGTGTGAGTAAAATGTTGGCCTGAATTCTTACGCGCGACGTCACACCGCACAATATGTCCAATGTCTTCATGTCTCACTCTGCATGTATTATTATTTCTGCAAGATATACAATTCTACATAGGCAGAGAAAGAGACTGATTTACTGATACTTCTTCTTTTATTTATTTACTTTCTATCACATTTTGTTTGTGGTCGGTGCAAAACGTTTCTTTTCCTCCATTCTCCTCTATCAGCCTCTTGCTATCACTCACCTACTCCTTACCTACTCCTTCATATCTTCTTTTACGCAGTCCATCTTTTCTTAGGTATGCTTCTTCGGGTGTACAGATTAACATTTAAACTGATCACTTTTTAGTTTGATTTACTAATAGAATTAAGAAAAACATCTTTAGGACAGCTTGATCTGACTGATATATAGTCTAGCCGACAAGTTGAAAATGGTACAAAATAGAGATACTGCTCTTAAAATTATGTGCGATAGCTCATTGGATTCGGAATGACGCCTAGAAAAATGTGCCAAAAGCGTGTAGGTATTAGCACATACAAAATTGCAAAGTTATAAACAATTAAAGATGAACAAAAAATGGCATTTCGCATTTTGCCAATATTTATTAACTATTAATGATTCTGAAAGCGGAGACAATTTCCAATAAAAAACTCTTAACTCTCGGAACTCTATCTCCATTTTACCTGTTAAGTTTAGGTCCCATTTGATAGAAGGTAAGCCCTTCGCCATCATACACAAAATAACTAAACCCCTGATAGGAAATTACCAGTGATTCGTGTAAAGGGTTGTGTAATCAGTTTATCCTCGGATAGAGAATATTGTCGGATATCATCGATCGTCTGCCGATGCCAAGCAAGGTACATATTGTGATTAATAAATCACAATATGTACCTTGCTTCCTCGTTATCTACATAGACATAGACGGATGCATCAAAATCAACATTTTAGTATTAGGATACAACGTCTATATTACCCAGAAGAATATATAAATATAAAATAAATATTAATATCTCACAACTTACACAATGCCATCTAGTCCCAAACTAAGCAGATCTTGTACTATGGGTACTAGAATACCTGATACTAATACATTTATACTTTTCTTTTGTAAATACATACTTATCATCATACATAGAAACACCCAGATTAAGACAAACCTCCATGTTCATGCACACGAACATTTGTCACGGGAATCGAACTCGCGACCTCGGTGTCGCAGGCAGGTACAGTACCCACTCCGCCATTCGGTCGTCAATATAGTACCCCGCGTGTTAGCGATTTTAATACTCATGCTCGATGGTAAGTGTGAGTGTGTAACATATCATGAACCTTATAAAGCAAACAGGATTTATTGATAATTCCTAATAAACTACTAGGAAATTATTATAATTATAACGATAATAATGAAGGTAGATAAGTCATTACATGTCATACAACGCATTGTTATCGACGATCAAAACAAAACGATTGCGTATATAAAGAATTATAGGTAGGTATACACGTTAATATAGGAGACTATATTAAAATAACTCAATTCAGTAACTTTGTACCGAAAGCAAATGAAAACAATAAACTAAACACCTGTTTAGAATAAATTAATTCATGATCCACGTGACCATTATTGGAGCAAGTTCAAAATATTTACTGAGTTAAAATACGTTTACTAATCTAGAATACTAAAGGTGTTATAACACCCATCGATCGACGTCAATCGAGTGTTGATTTGTGTCATAAAATAACACCATTATATTATAAATATTGGCAGGATTTGGTTGTTTTGTTTGTTAAATTTCTTATCTCTGAAACTTTTGAACGGATTTAAAATTCCTATAAACTATGTAAACATATAAATCCTGGCACGGTAAGTTTATTTAACATCCCACTATAACCCACAGGGCCGAAGCAGTATTATTGTTAAAACCGGCCAAGTGCGTGTCGGGCCACGCGCAGTAGGGTTCCGTAGAAAAATATTTTTAATTTAACTTTTTAACTAAATGGCGTCCTTCAGAAAGGAAATGTTTGTAGTACACGAAACCAGCTAGCACGTATGACGAGATGTATGAATGTTGAGGAAGCGAAAGAAGTATGTAAGGAGCGAAGTACATGGCGTTCCATCGTCTCTGCCTACCCCCGTGGGATAAAGACGTGATTTTATATATGTATTATGTATGTTTATTTATGTTTCAAGAATTTTGAACGAAATATTCTGAGTAACTGCATCTGACATTTCGGACCCCTATTCCTCTTGAACTAATGAAGTGAACTTATCCGCTATAGTTTTCCTTTAAAGTTCATTACATGTACTACCGACACAATTTTTTTCAGATTTTGGGATCCAGTAGTTTAGCTTTTAGAGGAGGGGGGACGCCCTACTCGAACAAAAATTTGCTCTTTAAAGTTAATTATCTCGCAAACAAATCTCTAAATCAAAAAACTGTCTTAGCAACCCCTAAACGTTTTTAAAAGTTCTATCTAACAATACCCCACACTATGGGGTAGGCGACAAAAAAAAAAACATCCCTACTTTACATGTAGGGGAGCTACCTGAAAAAAAAATATTTTTCCAAATTTTATTCTACGACTTTCTTTGTTTAGTTAACATACATGTTCATGCAAAATTTCAGTTTTCTAGCACCAACGGTTTCGTCGCTATGCCGTGGACAGACGGACAGACGGACATGGCGAAACTATAAGGGTTCCTTGTAGGTACTACGGAACCCTAAAAACGGGTGAAATCGAAAGCAGCTAATATAAAAGCAGTCAAATGAAATGCGGCAAATAGCGGCAATAAATAAACACAAAATGCAAATTCATTGATTTATCGGCATAACAAAAAAACAATGAATTTGTAAATTCATTGTTTTGTTCTAAAACGCTGTTGCCAAAATAACAAATAATTACGTTCGAATCTATCCAAGACAAATAAACGCCAGCGTAACTACCTATAAATGTAAAGAATTTCAAGCTAACTATACGAAATCAATAAAACATTTAACATGTTTCCATTTCGTTCGAAATCATTTACGCACAATCCCTCCCAAACTGAATAATCGCATTTCACATCCGTATTAACTGCATTAATTATTTTAGTGTAATCCGAAATCCTTATTAATCAAATATATCTGATATTGCGCTAATGTTAAATAATCCGTAAATCATCTTTTGGGTTTCCTTTTCTATTAATTATTCTATCTATAATCTTATTCTATCAATAACAGAAGATAACGAACAATTAGCTCTTAATCCACTAATGAATATTAATGAAGAGTCATTAAACAATCAGCCATTGTTAGAAATAATTTATGTCATTGGAAATAGCGTTATTCACCGATTCTAGTCACGATAACTAATAAATTGTGTCCAGGAAGTATGTACTGCGTAAATAAAACGCCCATATTGCATTAAATCTTCATTTACAAGCCTTGGTCTGGCAAGTTGTGGCCGGTGCGAGGAGCACAGCGCCGATGATTGATTACATTGGATGCGATAACGGACAGAGGCTTACCAAAGCTCGATACCGGATCAAAGGTCGTAAATTACAAGTAAGCAAATTATTGAGGCTATTTCAGACGCTGTTGGTGTGACGGATGAAAGGCTTATAGATGGAGACTGTGTTGATAGTTCTCATCAAGTAGACACATATAAGTTCAGTTTGCATCAGGTTGTTTGTATTTTCAGCATTTGCAGAAAGAATTCTTTTGCAAATTACAACAAATCTCTCTATAGACAGGATACGAACGAGGACTTCTTGCTAATTTGCTATCTTCCTAAGTTGCTAATTTGCCTGAAAGCTGATTATCTTAAGAACTATTGGGTGGATTTGAATTTAATTAAAGGTATAAGTCAAGCCTAAATTAATGGAAGCGGAGCAGTAACTTTACATCTAACGCGGATGCAACTGCGGGAATCAGTACAAAAAGTCAATTAGATCTCTATTCTCTCCAAGCAAACAACCATTCAAACGTCAACGAATGAGATGAATTATTTTTAGAACGATTTTTAATGAGACGATGTCGCCAAGCCCAATAAAAATGTCGTGTACCATTATTATCTTTGAAGTATAGTCACACATTCTCGCACTATAATAAGATCTATACTCTGTCCATTTCTTTATTTTCTTTTTGACAGATTACATTTAGGGATGCCTTCACACGTTACTGATTCGATTTGAAATCATAATCGATGTTGTCTACGAAGAACTTTCAATCGATTAATTACATCGAAATGGTTTTAGTTCATTATTAATTATTCGTTTATTAGTAGTTTTTATTAGATGAAATAAATATACAAAATAATAATATAATAATAATGTCACATACTTAGTCTATGACGACTTCCTAGTTACCTTTGTTTACATTTTCATTTTTAATTCCAAGATTTCGACTTAATTTCTTGCAAATAATTATTCATGGAATCATGATACTATTATTATATTCTTTTTTTTATAAAAATACAGACAATACACAAAAAAAAGTCAAATTATTCTTTTTCATAATGATCGATTTATTTCATTTCACGATTTGATTTATAGTCTGTGGTTGTTTGTTACAAACAGTGAACTTCCCTAAAAAGTGTCGCTTGTCAATAAAGTACATTATTATTGTAGTACATTAATCTGACAAAAAAAACGGTAATTCATAGGCGTGATCTGTCAAAAAGAAAATAAAGGAATGGACAAAGTAGGTATAATATAAACAGATGCGTTAAAAGAAGTTCGTTCTGAATTATTCGACCATTTGCCTCGATTTCCTTGTTCTTAGAAATAATATTGGTAGCAACTGGAACGGGAAACTGATTTTTTAAAATTTTCTGTAAATTGGCGATCTGTGTGAACACAATAAGACATTCAGATGGGGTGTTTTGATATGTCTTGTTAGTAGACGAAATTCCTGTTAAACCCTTTCATCTGGTGTCTCTAAATCTAACTATGCCGTTCCAATCGGCAATGTGTTATACTGCCTGTGCCTAGGAATGGGAAACTGGGAAGGAAAGAATAAGAATAATCTAGAATAAGAATAGGAAAGGTGAAGCACTTTACGTTTCTTGTACTAGGCACATGTTTTACAAAACCTTAACGTGCATTATTACATTATGGTACTTGCAGTATAATGTGAAACCTCGTATCCGACAAAGATATAAATCTTCCGATTTTATGGTTATTGGTGTAAAACCACACAATCTCACAACGTCATTCTGCCTTATTTCGAGAGCTGACATACGAGTAGTCTAGCTTTCTAGTCTACCTAATTATACAATAAAATTCTACTAATATAACCTAAAAAATCTATATTTATTTTTATGTTTAGATGTCGATGTCAGTTAACTCAAAAACTACCGAATCGATTTAGATGAAACTTTGCACATCTCGTGTATAATAAACACCTCATAATCTCATATTATTATGTACGAAGCGACGATAATGCCTATTGATACACCGAAGTATTATCGTACCTTATACACCTTACGCGAAAGGTAGAATAACATAGTTATTTTCCATGCCCTGAAAAGCTATTGGCGCGTATGAAGTCCCATTTATAGAGCGGCGACATGACATATTAATAACATTATATTCATCCTATATTATCATGTAGATTTAAATATATATTTAACATTTACAAGAGATCGTCTGTACCTATACATAGACTTATAGTTTTGAATGCAATGCACGCTGTACTTATTTAAATTTTAGATTGTAGATTATAAATTAGGTACCTATTATAATAATACTAAGCTTAGGATTCAACGCAAAGCCTAGATTTATATGTGAGAATGTTGATCGAGTACTTTGTAGTGTCTTCATGGGTGGTATGACATGGTCAGATGGTCACAACTATATTGGTAAAGGTACAGAATCTACCTGGGAAAAGAAAAATCTTTGTCCAAAGATTTACAAAACTTTAAAGACAGTTTAGTTTTTCTACTACAACTGTAGCAATATTTTACGTTTTTCTGATGGGAAATCATAATTATAACCAACAACATCTACAAATGCCTGGCAACTGCCGGGAAATCAGAGACCTAAACTGAAAAGATAAATCATAAACGGCATTTACCATAACACCCAAAGACGAATGGGTTGCAGATAGTGTGCTTCAATACATAATTATTGGTACCTATCTATTAAAAACAAGAATCTAGTTTCTTCTACTACTTCTAAACCCTTCTGGGTTTGAAGAAACTAGATTCTTGTCTGACCTTCAGCCTTTTGGCATCCTCTATCGTAACGAGCCCCCAGCACAAAATCACTAAGTTATAACACTAAGTTGGGCATCGATCTACAGGCGCTAACAAGTTTGCAATAGTTCTGCTTTAAACTTTGACTTTGGCACATGCTGTTAACTAATAGTGAATCCTTGGAGACACCACTCGGGTATGTTTGCTTTAGAAGTCAACAGTAAGTGACCTTCGCGAGAACCCCTGATGCCTCTAAGGGTATTTTGAAGAATATACGGCGAGGTGAAAGATAAAAACCTTGGCTTTTGGTCCTGGTATCGTGGACCCACTAAGTATAAGCATTCTGCATCCTATATCTTAACAAATCACCAGACACACCAGCAACATAATCACAAAGTTATATAGCACTAAGTTGGGCATCCCAATAGTTCTACTCTGAACTTTGACTTCAGCGCATGCTGTTTACTAATCCTTGGAGAGACCACTAGTAAGTCAGCAGTTTGTGACCTTCGCAAGAATCTCTGATGCCTCCGAGGCTTTTTAAGTAATACGAAAAGGTAAAAACTTGAAATCTTGGCATCCTCTATCTTAGCACGTCCCTCATAGAATCACAAATTTGCTGTATGTTGGTCATCGATCTACGGGCGCTAACAAGTTTGCAATAGTTCTACTCTGAACTTTGACTTTGGCGCATGCGTTTTACTAATAGGGCATCCTTAGAGACACCACTTGGTTGTAGTTAGAACCAATTTGTTGGTGACCTTGGCACAGTAATAAAGTGAAATTTATAACAGTAAGCTAATAATCGTAATGAGGCCATCCGACAAAGAACTAAAGTAACCGAAATAGCTCGCATAACTTAACTTGCTGAAGTGGCAATGGGCAGGGCACGTCTGCCGAAGGACCGACAGCCGTTGGAGCAAACGATTCCTGGAATGGAGACCGCGACTGGGCAACCGTAAGGTAGAACGTCCCCTTGGTGGACTGACGACCTGAAAAAGGTCGCTGGAGGGGACTGGATGCGGAATGCGCAGGATCGGGTGTTGTGGCGCAAATTGGGAGAGGCCTATGTCCAGCAGTGGACTACAAGCGGCTGAATTATGAAGCTAAGCAGCACAAACCTTAGGTATGCATGACGCCTTCTTAGGCACTTAACCGTCATTCAATACTTTTAATTGTTTTTTATATATTTTGTACGTTGAAATGTCTACTCAAGTGGCAATAAGACCTCAAAGTATAACCTTAGTTTGATATTTAAAGTTTTTACATACTTAATATGATTTTA
Organism: Hypena proboscidalis; assembly: GCA_905147285.1. NCBI lineage: Eukaryota > Metazoa > Arthropoda > Insecta > Lepidoptera > Erebidae > Hypena > Hypena proboscidalis. The sequence goes on from LR990127.1 coordinate 3,925,492, forward strand.
TTCAGTACATAAATTCCTTTATGAATGTCGCATGAGTACAATACGTACTCCAACGTATACGCACCATCACATACCTTCAGGAGTGATCGTAGTCAAATGCATAGTTACTTATCCACAATTAAAAAAATATAATGAACTGCTGTTGAACCTCAAGTCGACAATTCGCCATCGTGTTACAGTAAACTGCAACATAATACGAAGGTCTTGTGCTAAATTCACACTGCCACAAATAATTTACAACCGTGATACTCGATACACACAAACTTTGCCTCATCAATTCAAATAGTTAGCCAAATGCGCAGTTAGCAGTTATACACGGTTACAGATCAACCTATACATTTCCAGTTTAAGCTGGACTCGCATTGCACGTAGGGTTGCCAGATGTCCGGTATTTAAGCGTACAGTCCGTTATTTTCGTAGCCTGTCCGGTAAAAAATAAATGTTCATACCGGATAGAACTATGTCCGGTATTTTGAAGAAAGTCGGTACTACTGGTTACAAGCGCCTACAAAAGTAGGAATATGAAATCCCTCAAACGCAAAACTGCATTATATTTTGTTACTAGTACTAATTAAGTTGATTTATGTGTTGTTAATTAATAAATAAAAAATATTAGTATTAAAAAAAACGTATTTTTTGCGACCTAGTATACCCCCCTCCCCTTTTTGGGGCTATCCGGTATTTTTTCGCGACTCATCTGGCAACCCTAATTGCACGGGAAGCTTAAAAACAAGGTGAGACTATCATATACTGGAAATGTAAAGGTTGATGTGTAGCGGTCTGTTCAACCAGGCAGACTAGTGTTGTGTGGTGCCAGTACTCGGAATCGATCGATGGTCAGTTTTACGGTATCATTCATTATGCATGCAGACTTCACTGATTAGGTCCCACACTATTGTCTGTAAACAAAACACAGGACTTTGGTGCCGGTCTAATGATCATGCTGATTATTAGGAATTGGTAGATACTTTTGCCGTCTACTTTGTGGTGCAAAAGTTGTACTTAGCTGTTTAAGACACCTAATGGTAAATAGCCACCACTTGCCATCAATGTAAATAAAACAAATTATTATTACTAGCTTCCGTCTGCGGCTCCGCTCGCGTGGTAACTAGTACGTTGATAAAAAGTACCCTTTTTTATTTCTGTGGTATTTATTATACTACCTTCACAACAATTTTCTATCAATTACAAAGAAATAAACAAAAAACAAATACTCTTTTTTAATATTTTAGTATAAACACACACACACTAAACACTTTTAAGGGAGTAGGAATTGAAGTACTAAATCAATCAATTTTGTTTTATCCGGTTCATCAATCAAATTTTTAGAGGGTTAATGTAAATTTGCCACATTGTTGATTAGTCACACAAAAATATAGAAGATGTAATAAGTTCGCTAACCCTTACAAGATAAATAACGCACTATCAAAGATCACCGGATATTGTCATTATCGACAAGTACAACAACCAATAAATAAAGACTTCTAATTGAGATAGTGTTTGATGAACCATCTTTGTTCCTAATAACAGTTATCTACTAAATTCTATGACAAGCTACTACCCGCGGTTTTCTCACTTTAAACGCTACTGCTTCGCTCCCTTGGGCTTTAGTGTTATTTTTAATAGCGTATACCTACTCTTCTATATGTATCCAAATAGGTACGTTCTGTAAATAATTATTTTAAATATAACTAGTATAGTAAAAGTTCTGCTTAGTTTGGGACTAGATGGTGTTGTGTGTTGTGATATATTTATTTATTTTTTATCCCGAAACATACAAACTGCCAAACACACTCTTACACTGTTTAGTATGACGTATGTGAAGACATAATTATGTGTGTGAAGGTAAAACATGTCGCATGTTATCTTTCACGGGTTTAAGCGTTTGACAGTTTTCTCACAGTACAAGTTTATGGGGTTCTAAAACAGGTGAGAAGATTAGTTGCATTTCCGAACAGGATGGAGATTAAATTATATAGCTGTAGAACTGATTGGAAACGACACATCGTACATTAACTTATTCTAACTGATAGAATTCTTCTATCAGTTATAATAAGCTTGATCGAATAATTGAATCGAGTTTTCACATCTGTCCAGGGCATAGCGTCGAAACCGTACGTGCTAGAAAGCCGAAATTTTGCATAGATATGTATGGTAACAATGTCAATAAAGTAAAAAAAAATAGTAACCTGTAAGATTGACCAGTCCGCACAGTTTCAACCTAGCCATTTATTCACACTTGAATTGATCTTAATATAAACTAGATGAGATATATTACCCAACATACCCAGTCTTACATCCTAGTACCACGAAAAGACATAAGACTAAATATTTTTATAATTATCTATTGTTGAAACTTTAAACGAAGCAAGCTTGATAATTCCACATCAGAAAATCAAGTATCAAGTTGGCGCATTTCACCAAGTAGATGAAGTATAATCCCCGTTAAAAGTCAAGTTTTTGCTCTCGGATCAAAGCTCATCCGCCGTCGCAGCTCGATTGAAGCGGCTTACATCAAATATCACTGGATGAATATCTTACGGATTCCACGGCCATTTACTTTGTTTATTCCTTTTGTAGTTATTTTTAGACTCTCCTTTGTAGCTTTTTGTCTTGTCGCATTATCCTTTACATTACAAATAACTTAACTGCGTTAAAAGGAATCAAGACTTGATTAGTTTTTGCGTGCATTGATCGGCCTTTCTTGCGTTTTCCAGATAAACTCTTAACTCTCGAGGTACAAATGAACTGACATCGGAACTATAATGGCAATCCATTGGACTTTGTTAGAGGTATTTACTGTGGTGTTAGTAATCAATAATAATAACCTGTAATGTAGCAACGCATGTGCAGACTTCGGGAGAAATAGCAAATGTGTAGAATAAACATTTTAAGGTAGAAAAGCGGTCGTTCTAAAGAAGAAAATCTTTTTGAATCATTTTGTTTTTTTTACATTCTATCGAATGTAAAATGCTTCTGGCGTTCTATCGAACGAACAATTACACTATTACACCAACAGACATCATGATAAATACAGCATCACCAAGTGACTACATAACACAAGAACACCATACAAAGTCACATCTCCGTGAGAGCACAACAATTCCTTGATGGAACCGAGAAGGGGAACTTTTAACTACCAGCGATTACCTGCACTCGCGAGGGACTGATCACGTTCCAGACGACATGTGACGGGACCATGTGACTTGGTCTGATTTGATCACACCTTCAACTAGTTCAGAGTTGTTAGGAAACTGTCCCGATGATACAATATTATCAGGCACACGTGAAGCTTAATAGATAATACGACTCCTTGAAGAGTAATCTTTTTGGTAAATGTAAATGGTATTTTTTTTCTTAATTTTGGTGAAAGGAGACTTTAAACTTATATTTGTTTTTTTCTTATAACATTAAACAAACTTTTTCCAGCTATTATTAGTATTGGAATGGAGATTTTACTGTAGTCAGCCTTTTATTGTTTCGATGATAAGTTGTCAGATTTTGTCAAGTACCCTATTAATATTATTAATGTCTTGAAATAGAAGTTTCCAGTCATCTTCATCAGTCACAATGGATAATGAACAAAATGTTACTTACCGCACGCGCATGCCCGTGAGAACGAGTTCATTAAACGACCTTTCATGTGCTGATTCTTCACTGTTAGATACGACCATGATGAGTGCGCCAAACACGTCGTTTACCCACAATCCAGACTTGTCGGAACTTTACGACAAGATAAACGATCTTTCTAACCAGCTAGCAATCGCACATCAGGAAATTGAAAATCTAAACACGGAGAACTTGCGATTAAAAGTAGACTTAGGTATCCATACAACCCCAAAAGGGAGAGGTAAAAAACAAAAAAGCCGTAAATCCACACCAACGAAAAATCAAAATACGCCTTTACGGGATAGTAATACGATCAGCATGTGTCATGAAACTACGGAGGGTATTAAAGTGGCGATTCAATCTCCTGTCAATATTACGCAGGCAGCGCATGAATCTCCAAAGACATGCAGCTCAAAGAGTACTGAAACTGCAGAATCTACTCGTGATACGTTGTTGCAATCGGTAGGGTGCTCCACTTCGCAGGTTACCAGTTGTATTGACCTACCAAAAACGGTGTCACTGGAAACCGTCCACGATCAAAAGCGTGTACAGGATAAACCCAAGAATAAAATAATAGTGATCGCGGATGAGCAGGGAAGGTACATGCAAGGCACTCTACAACGTTTGGTCGGCGAGCGCTTTCAAGTTACCTGCTGCTGGAAATCTGGAGCAACGATACAAGATATTCTAATTTCTGAACGTTCTGAAATAAAATCACTGACAAAAAATGATTTCGTTGTTGTGCTCGGAGGAATAAACGATCGATCTCCATGTATTTTTAACATAAGCATAAGTCATTTCTTTTGTACTACGAGAAACACAAATGTGTTGTTTTGTGAGATCCCTCAGAATAACTACCTTAGTGAAAAAAAACTTAATTACGAACTCCGATTACTATGTTCTAAATTCAGTTACGTTAATTATGTTGATATGGGTTTTAATATGCGACTTCCCCAACGTAGATTTTTCACTAGACATATATGTGAAATCTTGATGAGTACAATAAACTCTTATTCACAAGTAATATCTGGGGTTCGAAACGTAATATTTAAAGAACAAGGAACCCAAACAGAATTTGCAATAGCGTCAGATACAGTACAGTGCAACGTCGATAACTCTTTGATTAATGTTAATACAAAATGGAACCAGATGCTAAGTGTAAATCATAATAATCTTTTTCGTACATAAATATTTAAATTTTCTACATCAAAACATTAACGGCCTACTTAACAAATTGGATTTGCTCAGTGTCGGTCTAAACGAACTATCAGATAAAAATATAAATATTGATATCATCTGTATCACAGAACATAATATGATTGAACAGGATATATCTCTGGTAAATATACCGTCGTTTACCCTTGCTTCTATTTGTACCAGAAAGAGCAGACATGGTGGGTCATGTATATTTGTACATCGCAAGCATAAATTTAATGAAATAAATGAAATAAAGCAATTTGAAATAATAAATATCATGGAATGTACCGCAGTTGAACTCATTGATCATAAAATGATAATTATATGTATTTACAGGCCACCAAAAATCCATCTAGAAGCGATAGATAATTTTTTTCTTCAGTTTAATAATATGTTACAATATTCCTGTCATAAATATAAAAAAGTTATAATATGTGGCGATGTTAACATCGATACATTAAAAAAGAATAAAGTGTCATCATCGTATAAATATTTGCTTGCCGAATTCAATCTAAAACTAGCTATAGAAGCTCCAACCCGCTTGTCTAGTCAAACCTGTATTGATCACTTCATACACAATATTCGTGGATGTAAGAGCGACATATTTGATCTAGCGCTATCAGATCACACAGCACAAATTTTAACTTGCCCAGTAAAAACAATATGTAGCATTAATCATTGGACTATCCAAAAAAGAGACTATAGTAAAGAAAACTTACATAAATTTAAAGAATATCTCAGTTCTCTGACATTTAATGATATATATTCTAATAATAATCCTGAAACTGCTTTCAATGACTTTCATGATCTATTCTGTCTTCTATACAAATTATGCTTCCCAATAATAAAACTAAAAAGAACAGTTAGAGACAGACAGAAGTGGATAAGTAAAGGGTTGAAACTTTGTTCAAAACGTAAAAGGTACTTACTTTGGAAAAGTAGGAAATCTAAAAGTAAAAGTGATAAGGCTAATTTTAAAACTTACTCTAAGAGATTAAATAAAGTTATCAATTTAACAAAAAAATCACAAAATGATCACTATATTAATACAAGTTCAAACAAATCAAAAGCTAGTTGGTATGTTATAAATAAAAATAAAGCAAACATTCCAAAGAATCATATTACAAAGTTAAATATTAATGGACAAATAATTTCAGATCCCATGGATATCGCATTGCATTTTAATGATTTTTTTATTGATGAAATTGAAGTAATGACATTAAATAATAAACAGATATTGAACAACAAAATAACAACAAATAATGATACGACACTTAATAGTACACTGACATTGAACAATAAATCAACACTTAACAATCAATTGGCATGTAAGCATTCTAACTCCATTTTCGTTAATCCAACAACTGCAAATGACATAAATAGAATAATCCAGTCACTCAAGAACACTACCAGTACCGGGTACGATGATGTCTCAACCAATGTATTAAAATACGTACGCAAAGAAATATCACCAATACTGTGCCACATTTTTAATTTATGTATACTAGAAGGTGAATTTCCATCGAGGCTAAAAAAAACAATTATAAAACCACTTTTTAAGAAAGAAGATCGTGAAAACATGACTTTTTATAGACCGATAGCACTAATACCAGTATTATCAAAAGTACTAGAAAAAATTATATACGAAAGCTTAAATACATACCTGGAAAAATATAAAATTATCACTGAGGCACAGACAGGTTTTAGAAAGAACATGACGATCAACCAAGCAACATATAAGTTCTTAGCAGAGGTAACGAATAATTTGGACCGTGGAATACCTACTTGTGCCCTTTTCATGGATCTCAAAAAAGCTTTCGACTGTGTAGATCATAAAATACTAAAAAATAAGCTCTATTCATCTGGTATTAGAGGAAACGCTTTAAGCTTAATCATGTCTTACTTGAATAGTCGACTCCAGGCAACTTCCATAACAAAAATATGCCAAGTCAAAAATGAGGAACTAGCGTTCATATCTGAATACAGGGAAGTAAAATTTGGTGTCCCGCAAGGTAGCGTTCTGGGTCCGTTACTCTTCTTAATATATATATAAACGATTTTCCTAAAGCTGTAACGTCACCAATGATACTCTTTGCTGATGACAGTACAGTCGTTTTCTCGGCGCGAAATCTCCATATGTTAAATAGCACCATAAATGACACCTTAGTTAACATAGTCGACTGGCTGATTGCCAATAATCTCACTGTAAATTTAGATAAAACCAATATAATGGTATATAGAAATCGTAAATCCTTTTCTGGTCTCCAAATAGAATACTCAGGCACAAAAATTAAAGAAGTAGAGACAACGAAATTTCTAGGTTTGAATATTGATTGTAACTTAAACTGGAAGTCACATATAGAGTACACTTGCACCAAATTAAGTAAAAGCTCATATGCCTTATACATGTTAACAAAGAATGTGAACATTTCCACAGTTGTAACGGCTTATTACGCTTATGTAGAATCGACGCTGCGTTACGGGGTCATATTCTGGGGAAACTCTACTGATTGGGAGTCGGTATTTAAAGCCCAAAAACAATGTGTTAGATCAATGATGAGGATCAAGAGAACTGATAGTTGTAAGCCATATTTTAAATCATTAAAGCTATTAACGTTACCAAGTATATACATTCTAGAAGTGTCTATTTTTGTAAAAAAGAACATGCATTTATTTGAAAATCTTCACAGCACTAGGCATCAGTATAAAATAAGAACCATACCCAGTAAAACAACTCTCGTAAATAAAAGTATTATGTGTATGACTTCCCGTATATACAATAAGTTGCCAACTGAACTACGAAAATTAGATGATATTTATACATTTAAACGTCAACTGCGTCAATTACTGATAGATAAAGCGTACTATAATATCAAAGACTACGTAGAAGATAGGAACATACAACTAGTACATTAAATTTGAAATACTGACATGCTTATTATTTTATTCTGACATCAAACTTGTTCACCTAAATGTAATTTAATTAATTTAATTTTTAGTTTTAATGAATTTGTTATAATTCTCATACACATGTTACAAATTATCATATTATGTAATTCAATGTAATGACATTTTATTTTGTGACTCAATTTTAGATTTTATTCAGATGCAATGTTGTTAACTTTTATTTTGTGTGAATTTATTTTAATTTAATTATATTTAACATGGCAACTCAATTTTAATTTAGCATAAGATTGGATTTGTTACTTTTTATTATAATTTGTTATTATTTGTGTACTGTTAATATTTGCATGCCTGTATGGTGGAATCTGGAGAAACATTTAAATATTTATTTGTAACATCTACTATTGTTGTATTGTACCCACTTTCGCAAATAAATAATTGATTGATTGATTGATTGATTGATTGATCTTTCTCCCGGTTACGCGACTGGTCAAGGACAGCGTCTGTTTAGATCTTTATGATATACAAAAAAACGCTCAGAGAATAAGCTAACCGGAGGTTTTATTGTCAAGCTTTCCGCACTGCCAAATGTGAATGACCGCCAATCATACACTTCATTGTTGTGTTTACAACTAATTGTCAAATCCTATGATTTTACACCAGCGCGGTACAAATTATCCCCAACTTCCTCTTGAGTTTTCACTGCATTATTTGCATTGATATTTGCGTTCATTGCCTGTCCATATCGGTTAATTGGTCTAAAACAAAACGTCTAAACCAACTCAGAATTGATTCTTTCAAAATTTGGAAAGACCGATATGTAACAAAACTTTTTACTTACAAATATGGAAGACACAAAAAAAATAAAAGAAGGTCCTGTCCATTGACGTATAAAGTAAATAGCCACGTAAAGCGTTAAACGACCAAACCCTGTCTGTAGCAAAGGTTGCAAAATCTTAACCGCAGAAAGGGCTGGCAACAATAGCGTGGTATTTAACTACTGCACAAAATATGTACTATTCTATTCTAAGAGTTCTGCAGTTAAACAATAGGCTTATAATAGTAAAGCATTAGAAACAGATGTAAAAAATATAACAATGAAATTCGCTGAAATTGTATTATATTGGTTACGCAAACGCGTAAAATGCATAGGTAAAACATATGGGAAATATTGCACTGGCGATAGTAATAGGTAGTTTTTAGGGTTCCGTAGTACCTACAAGGAACCCTTATAGTTTCGCCATGTCCGTCTGTCCGTCTGTCCACGGCATAGCGACGAAACCGTTGGTGCTAGAAAACTGAAATTTTGCATAAACATGTATGTTAACTAAACAAAGAAAGTCGTAGAGTAAAATTTGGAAAAATATTTTTTTTTCAGGTAGCTCCCCTACATGTAAAGTAGGAATGTTTTTTTTTTTGTCGCCTACCCCATAGTGTGGGGTATTGTTAGATAGGACTTTTAAAAACGTTTAGGGGTTGCTAAGACAGTTTTTTGATTTAGGGATCCGTTTGCGAGATAATTAACTTTAAAGAGCAAAGTTTTGTTTGAGAAGGGCGTCCCCCCCCCCCCTCTAAAAGCTAAACTACTGGATCCTAAAATCTGAAAAAAATTGTGCCGGTAGTACATTAATGAACTTTAAAGGAAAACTATAGCGGATAAGTTCACTTCATTAGTTCAAGAGGAATAGGGGTCCGAAATGTCAGATGCAGTTACTCAGAATATTTCGTTCAAAATTCTTGAAACATAAATAAACATACATAATACATTATAAAATCACGCCTTTATCCCACGGAGGTAGGCAGAGACGATGGAACGCCATGTGCTTCGCTCCTTACATACTTCTTTCGCTTCCTCAACATTCATACATCTCGTCATACGTGCTAGCTGGTTTCGTGTACTACAAACATTTCCTTTCTGAAGGACGCCATTTAGTTAAAAAGTATTTTCTATGGAACCCTACTGCGCGTGGCCCGACACGCACTTGGCCGGTTTTTTTTTTTGGTATCAGGCCTACTGTCATACGACCAGTATTAAGACATTATATTATTATGTAAGTTCTTAAGTGCTCAACAGTTGAAAGTCCTTATGATTAACACTAATCCTACAGACATTGGTGCGCTGTCATGCCACTTACCATTAGGTGATCTGCAAGGTCGTCTATTTATTACATAAGGCTCATGTGTAAAAATAAAAGGATGATTGCATTGTTTACTGTCTGAACTCTGGACTCTCCCTAGTTCTCTCAGTAGTAACGCAAAAAAGACTTACTTCACTTAGTACTTTTTACAACAACCATAAAACACAATTCCAACAATGTTTCGAAGGAAATAATCTTAAAACACTGCATCAGTAAGCCAGCACTCCGCAGCTAAATTCCTTGCACATAAACTCTTCACTGGACTAAGTAGTGCACGTTCGAGACCAAGCTCTGAATGGCTAGTGTTTGTAAAAATACATCCATTAGGAGACAAAAACTTCGTGTTTTAGACTGACGAGGATACTTAGTGACTTTTTTTAGATAAAGATAGGATTCATCTGAACTGCTGCTGATATCAAATACTGTATGGAAATCTCAAGTTTAAAATGAATTAAGTGTATTCCCTAGATCAGATAAGTATGTTAGTCTTTTCTTAAGATGCCTTTATTACACCTCGCTAAAACACATTTCCAACAATGTTCCGAAATTTATCTTAAAAACATTGCATCAGTAAGCCAGCACTCCGCAGCTAAATTCCTTGCACATAAACTCCCCACTGGACTAAGTAGTGCACGTTCGAGGCCAAGCTCTGAGTGGCTAGTGTTTGTAAAAAAAACATCCATTAGGAGACAAATACTTTTTGTTTTAGTCTGACAGGGATAATTGGACACTTTTCATAAAGATAGAACTCAACAAAGCTATCTGGACTATTGATTTATATGTACTATATGATCTGGACTGAAATTACTAATACGCGGGTCTATTTTTTTTTATAATACACCCACAGCGAACGAACGTGTAGTCCACCTGATGGTAACTAGAGTACAGCCCATGGACATCAACAATCCACAAAAGCAGATTATAGATGCGTCGCTACAGCTGAGGACTACGGTGTTATGTCTCATGTGCCAGTAATTTTAGGGCCTGATTTCAACACCAAACCGGAACACAATATTGGAAACACTACTCTTTGGCGGCAGGAGACGGTGGTGCTGCCGCCCTCGAGCTCACTCACAAGAGCTCTACCGTCAGTAAAATCTAATTGACAGCTCTTTTTTGAAGACGGCCAAAAATAAAGCTCAGTTTGACCATTATGCCTGTGAACTATCAGAATGGCGCAAATGCGGAGGACAGCCAAACACTCCGTCAGGAGTGACAGGAATGTTTAAACTATAAAGTAATTAGTTTACCTTTTAGATTACAAACTTCTGTTATTTTACAGAAATTTCTGTCGCATACACAAGCTAAGCCTCTGTTGTCCTGTCTGAGTGGCCAGTGTTGGTAAAAATACATTCCATTAGGAGACAAGGAGTCCTTGTTACAAACATTGAGCTAGACAAGACGGATGCGACCAGTTAAGACCTGTTATATTGCGCTGTACGATACGACTGAGGGCTTACGAGGGTGGGGCATTCTCATACAGTTTGTTTTTTTACTGCAAGTTAGAGGAGGTCTGCAACTAAGAGGACTTTAATTAATTTTAAGTATTTTTACAAAATGTACCGCATCGGAGTTTCTGTCGCTGTCTGGCGATTTTCAGGGTAGACTCCCAAGCGCCGTATTCATACAGTAATATGGGTTTAATATTATTTAGTTTTTATAAGTTTTTATAGACAAATCATATCTAAAACACTAAAATGTATGTATGTTTGTGGCCATTTTGTCAAAATTGTGTTATCTTTGAGTTAGATACAAACTAAAAAATTTAATTAATTTTGAAAAAGAGGGCGCCAACCAACATGCATTTATATATGATTTGTCTATAATAAATATAATAATAGATAATAACTTAATAATATTAAAATTAAAACCACATTACTTTTGTTTGGCAAACAGCCAAGCAATTGTTCCTTCTTAACAACCATTCGATTGTCACATAAGCACGACATTTTGCAAAAAATACACACAAATTAGAGCTTTTCTATTATACGTTTGGTAAAAGTCAAAACACCATCATCATCATAGGCATTTTCATCTAGAGCTGTGTGAGTCTGATTAATATTGGTATTAAAATTTCAATTTTTTTGGTATGTAAGCGCTTTACTAACCTTGCAAAGGGATTATAGCCTAAAATCCGTTAAACGAATTTAAATTATATAGAACGTGCACTAAATCAAAATGGCGGCGGCGTTGGTGGCCAGTGTTACCACATTTTTACCTGAATGCTTTTGAAACAAAAAGGTCACGCTTTTTAAAAGCCGAACTTTTATTGTAATACGCACGCCATAGTCCACCATTTATTATTGTTTAATGAATAGTTAGTAAAGTAATAAAAGTGCTGCGGTCATATGAGTCACATGATTGTATTGTAACAATACTTTTTGTTCTGTATGCTTAACAGTCGACATAATGGTATACCATTATGTCGAAACAAAAAAATCACAAGGCTCTTGATATATCAAGAGCCTAGTCATTTTTTTTTATATTACAAATTCGACTTATAATTTAGCATATTGCAGCTCAGGTTCACCAGTTTCTGATAGAGTTTCAGACAGTTACTAATATTTTTATAACATTTTTTTTTTATTAAGCGCCGAATAGGCTACCGTTTTTAAGTTAGGACCAGTTCTGGATCATGCTAATCCTAACTTAAGGCAGTATAACTGCATAATATCAGAAGTAGGCACACTTTGATTTGATGACAGGATATAGCTGACGCCTTCCATGTTCAATCTTGTTATTTCCACCTGAAGAATTGATTACATTCGATCTGTATTAACCCCCGGCCCCTTTCCATTACGAAAAGGGATTGGCCTCGGTCCAACTTACGAGCTAAGTCCTAGCTGTCAGCTATCAAGCACATGAAAATAATATGAATAATACGCAGTTACACAAATAACTGCTAAGGGACAAAAATAGTTTGTGCGTGCCGTGGACTCGAGACTCGAGACCTGGGGCCGTACTATGAGCTTTTATTTCCAGTTGCTATTGCAATTTAAAATGTTTTTACATTTGAAATACGGCGGTACTACTATTCAGTTTATATCATCGCAACAATAACGCTGTTTTCTGATTATTCGACACGAAATTGGCAATAAATTATCCTCTTCAAAATGTTTTTACTGTAAAAATGATATACCTCCACACTCGCGCACTGATAAATCAGGAGGCGGCCTAGCAGCTCATAGAGCGTTTGAAATCATCCAGACTTTTTCTATGCGACGAATGTAAAGACAGATTTTAAATCAGTCCATGGTGGTGAACTATTGACTACAGGAGAGCAATATGTACAAAAGATTCCATATACGCTAACTACTTACATCAAAGGACAACAAAGTTTCGTCTCCTAGGCCATTGATTTTAGTTTAGAGAAGAAGCTAATAGCGCAAGCTATTGATTTTTAGTGAGAAGAGATGGTGGTACTTCTCAAGCTGATTCATAAATTCCCTACCAACTTTCAATAAAACGTTAAGCAGGCTACCAACTTATCACTCATCGCATAGATGGTGCTAAAACCAAGTAAGGTTCGTCTAACTAAGGTATATATATATATATATACCTATGACGCTGGCACAAAAGAGTTGAGAAATTTCGAGTCTAGCAGCATGCGAATCTATAGCTGAATTGGCAAAGCACTTGGGGCGTATACCCAGGGGGTGCAGGTTCAAGTCCTGCTAGATTCTTAATTTTTCAACTTTAATATTATATAAAATACAAAAAGGCATAGCAAAGCTAAAATTTGCTTTAAAATATTACAAGTCGTAACTGTTATTCTAAAATACATTCAGTTACAGAGCCGCCCACCCGCGTGGCCCTAACTAAATTGTTGTGAGCAATTTGCATTTCGGTACAATTGGTTCGGTTGTAAGTTTGTAGTGTCGACGTTACACGACACAGCCGACCCGTGCTCTACTAGGTTATTAGAATTCATGTCACTGGACTGCGAAAATGTTACCATAATACCCAACCAGCAGGAACAATATTGTTTCGTATTTCTGGGTGGAATTAAAAGCTTTGTTGGCGTGAGGATACCCACCAAGATTTGCTAAAAACGTTTAAAACCTGTTAAATGTGAAAGATCTAAGGCAAAAACTCCCTTCATGTTTATATAATATTAAAGGTAAAAAATTAAGAATCCAGCAGGTCTCCAACCTGCACCCCCTGGGTAAACATCCCAGGTGCTTTGCCAATTCAGCCATGGATTTGTATGCCGCTAGAAACTCGAAATTTCTCAACTGTTTTTGTGCTAGCGTCATAGGTATATATAACTTAGCTAGACGAATGGTTCCTTCATGTGGCTGGGAGTAAAAAAGTGAGTCAAAAAGTAATTGTTAGGTATCTTATTTTCCTTCCCAGTCTTCAGTAGTAAGCCTGTATTTATGTGCCCACGTGCTGTATTTTAAGACATAGACCTAGGTTCTTAATCTAAAAAAATACGTTACATTTTAGGAAAAGACGGATACATTCAATATATTATATATTCTAGCACAATACATCTTGTATAGAAGTGGTCAAAATTATTCTTTTGGCTATTTAATTATTCATACAAGCAATGTTAAAGGAGAATTTTCGGTATTTATACCCTTTGTTTTAATCCATCAACCCTTCATACCGTGGGTTTATTCCCGGGAGTCTGAGGATGATAGGTAAGAGGACTAAGAGGGCTTACCGTCACTTCCGGTAACCCATCATAAATAATAATCTCATGCCTGTAGTAATAAGAGCTCACGGAGATGTATGGCGAAATTGTCCGCTTCCTAATTAAGTTAATAAAAAGTCTCCTTAGATTGTCTGAGTCATAAAATGGAATTGGATGAGGAAAACTGTCGACGTAATTTAAAAGTAAAACATAACTAATTTGCACTGTGACTTAACATAACTCTTTGTCAACTCTTCTTTGTCTGCACGTGTCGCTCTCCACTGCGCTGGTGTTGTGGGTTCGATTCTCACATGGGACAAATCTTTGTGTGATCCACAATGCTTTGTTTTGAAATTATGTGTGCTTGTGTAAGTGAATGTGTGTATTTGGCCTTGCCATTGGGACCATTGGATAGTGTCATTGCTTTTGGCGTTCTATCTAATGTAAAAAAAAAAAAAATACTATTTGGGACGCCAGCACCACCGACTATAAATTGGCGTAGTGGTTCTTACCACGTCAAGTTTTTATTCATAGCTTTTAATAGTCCCGTGTCTATGAAGGCCAGTAGCTACTAAACGTGATAAGAGAATAAAACCAATAAAAAATGTGAATGAATTATATACTAAACGTATTCATTCATTGAGTAAAACACGTTTGCATACAGGTGCAATATCCATAAACTAATCAGACATTAGGTCAAGTCTTAGTCATACCTATTTATAAAACTAAATAGGTATTTCATTTAAGTTATATGACACATTTTAGTAAATTTAAATAAGAATTTTATGAAGTCCTTACCTACTTAATCTTTTAATTAAAATAAACCAATAATAAACTATGGTAGAGTTGTACGTATAAACTATTTTAGTATAGACTTTTATTATTATTATTAGATACACAAAATTACGTAACAACAACTATTATTGTGTATATAATATATCACCAAAGTATCAAAAACACATCTTAAACAGCTAAATACTCAAATATATATTTTAGTTCATCATACTTCAAATTCACGTACCTCCATATTTTTCATAATATTATTATATCAATTGGCATAAGAATGCCAATGAATATGCACTTGACCAGCGTAGTGTACCTTGGCCTAATTCTTCAATTTTATGAGAGGTGACCATTGACGTATGTGACCCAGTTGTGTTAAATGCAGGGCTATTATAGCCTACAACATTTGCGCAATAACCTGTTGTTACATATAGTGTATCATTACAATTTGTAATTGTACTCAAAGAGTGAAATTTCTACATTACTTAAGTGTCTGTCTCACATGTGTTTAAAACTGCACCTACTATCTACATCTCTGCATCTCCCAAAGTTTGACTGGTAGAGAATTTGCTTTTATAATTAGGTACGCCTTTGTACATTTTAGTGCATAAAGTTTAAATAAATAAATAACTTGTTTATATTTTTTTACAGTAGCCCTTCGAAAAGGGTCTGTAGAGGAACAGGGTGTGATGTTCCTCCACCACAAAGGGAGGATCCTCCGACCAGGCTCGGTGGTATTGCCTGGTGGACAGCTGTCCAACGGTAGCGTATTGGAGGTGGTATATATAATCACTTGCTGTGAACATTTCGTTATCGCGATTCAGCACTCGTCGACATATGTCACGTGTGTGTCATCCGTCATTTATTATGTGTGGATACCGCCACAGGTCCTTAGAGACCTGTTCACAAACCTTCGAAAGTATATTTTATTTGTACTTAATGAAATGTCCTATATGTCTACAGCAAAAAACGGGAGCCCACAGTGCAGATAAACAGGAAGATTCCAACCTCATAGACAATCTCACAAGTGGTGAGGCGATGCTATTATGCAATCGGTTTACTAAACAACCAATTGTTTGCAAGGAGTCGAGATTGTCGTGAAGATGACGTGACAGCAGGTTAATTCACACCTCGAGGCAAGGACAACTTCTTCCATCCTGACTATAGGACAATCTTATCACGTAGAGAAATTGTTAAAAGTACTGCTCGTGAACGAACTCCGGAAAATCAAAGGGTCTCAAATAAAGCGTCAAAAAAAAGGTTGAATATGCGACGCCCCAGGGCCCAGATGGAATTTGGATGTTTTATTATATAACAATGATCATAGTTGACAACGAGCAACCAAGTTGTATAAAAATCATAAAACCCTGTCGACATCTATAAAATGTATAGAATACTTACAAAGACATACTTAATTATTTATTATATGCTTTTGTAACCAACCAACATAATTTGATAGTTTACAATGACATGACGGCCGGGGTCTTGCGCAGTGGGGCTGCAACAATACTCATGAGATTATTCACGCGTAGATAATGTAAACTTCGAAAGTATATTCTTTTAAAAATAAATAATAGTTTAAAAAAACTAAAAAACACGCTTTATATAGAAAGATAAGATAAGAGCGTTTTTTTTTTATTGTCATAGGTCTTTGACAGGTGTGCAAAATTTGAATGAAATCTGAACGTTTAAAGTGGGTCAAAATAGCGTCCAAAGGAGTCGGTTACATACAAACAAACAAACATACAAACAAACAAACATACAAGTGAAGCTAATATAAAGCGTATAACAAAACCGCAACTATTCTTAAGTAAGCTTTAGTATCCTAGGCATTCGACCGCCATTATAAAGTTAGTACATTACACAAACTTAAGTACCTCTTTACGAGTGTTCAATTCAGATAACAGTAATTCTGTTTAAACAACTATAAGTTATTCTTGTACTCAAGCGTACTTAGCATAATATAGAGTACACAACATCGTTCTGCGAAGCTTAACATACGTTAGTGAATTTCGAATCGTATCCAATGTACCGGATCGAAATGTGGTCGCCATGTTTAATTCTAATACTCTAGACACGTCTAGTATATTAATTTAAATTTTATGCAGAAATTCGTCATATTTTTATTAAAGAATAGAATCCAAGGTTGCTGTCATACTAATTTATAAATGCGAAAGTTCGTGAAGTTATGTGGATATTTGTTACTCACATAACATAACATCACGCCTATATTACCTAAAAAGGTGTAACAAAGGGTGTACAACACCCACACTTCACCTGTTATCTTTAGGTCCCATGGGTGAGCCTATCGCCATCCACCAGGCACAATTACAACTCCGTGCTTCTATTGTGAATTTCCTGTTGAATATTTCACAAATAACACTTTGCCCAATCCGCAAATCGAACCCAAGACCTCGCGGTGAGAGGCGCATAAGCTAACCTCTAGACAACCGAGGCAGTTTGTTACTCTTTCACACAGAACTCGCTCGATTTTGATACAATTCTTTTCAAAGCTAGCTTGTAGCCTAGATAACCATATAAGTTAATTTAAATCGATTTAGCTACGCAGGCAAAGCCGTAAACGGAAGCTAATGGAGCTACCCACTCCGGATGGCGGAGTGGATAGTGTAACTGCCAGCGACGCCGAGGTCGTGGGTTCGATTCCCACTTAAGACAAATCTTTGTGTGCATGAACATGGGGGTTATTCTTAGTCTGGGTGTTTCTATGAATAATATATGTATGTATTTACAGAAGAAAAGTATATATGCATTAGTATCAGTTATTCTGGTACCCATAGTACAAGCTCTACTTAGTTTGGGACTAGATGACCTAGTGTGTGTTGTGAAAAAAAAAAATATTAAGTTAATTTTAATCGATTTTGCTACGCAGGAAGCAAATATGATTATAACAGGACTTATGTTTATTATGAAACCATGAATGAATTAGTCATTTCATCACAACCGCAGATGGTAAGCAGATGCGATGAAACGATTTGAGTAATTTGTTTGATTTATTGTGAGTATTGCTCGCCTTTGTCTTGGTGAACATAATGTAAATGTTTAAAAATATGTTTAAACTGTGACAGGTAGTGACTTCGATGTAAAACAGCTGTTGCTTCGTTTACTTTTGTTGAGAAATTAGTGCAAACTTGTTAGTGGGATATTTGAGTTACTCAAATATGTTTTAAGTTTGTATTATTTTAGAAAGTGTGTTTTTTTAGGTTTAGCGATTGTGCCCATTCATTGAAACGTAAATATATTACTTGCGTTTATGAACTAGGTACATTTGTAAAAAAAAAACTTTTTTGAACCTAAAATATAGGTACCAAACAATTTGAGGTTCAATCACTTAGCGACGGTCGCCTCTTGCCAGAACCCTAAATTTCTTAACTGTATCTTACGTCATAACGTCACGTTACGTTCATCCATTTGCACCTATGTTAAGTAGAATACAAAGTCGTGACGTCACATAATGACGTAACATACAGTTGAGTAATTTAGGGTCTTGGCAGGAGGCGACCGTAAATGAGTGGTTTAAGCGACTGCCCGGTATGCAAGAATTGCAGGTTTAGTTCCTTCCGGCCCCATGATTTTTTAACTGTTTCTTAGTATTATTTGCTAAGCACAGCTAAATGCTATAAAAATAATCAATAAGAAATTTAGGTTCAATTAGGTGTTGAATAAACAGTAAAAAACATTATAACAAAGCGTTTACAAAAACAGCAGAAAATTTACCGTCACCTTTAACAAATAGAAACTTATTTAAATCCCTATTTATTTCTAGCAATTATCATATCTAAATAAAGATACTATATCCGTCATTTTCATTAAATAATAATCCCAGTGAAATCCCCCAAAAATACGTAGCTATAGTAAAATTAGATCCGCAGTGTCGAGGTTCGGAACCGAGGGACCCAAATAAAATAAAATAAATAAAAGACAGAGCATGGCAGGACTCGCAGCGTGCATCGGATCTGTACTGGACGCTTCTTGGTAAGTAGCTGTCGAAACTTTTACATCAAACTTAAAAAAACAGTTGCCGAAAAAGTGACAAGGATTTTTATTAATGATAAAGATGTACAATTATGATGTAAAATTTTTATCCGACGAAAAAAGCGGAGGCGGTTTTCAAGTCAACGTGTATATATTTTTTTTTTCATGTTAGACCACGCATATCTTTTGCCAAATAATAAAATAAATACCTCGTTAAGTCTTTTCCATTTCTACGTATGTAGTTGCAAAAAAATAGGCCGTTAATTAGTTTATTGTTTTGCGCCGACTTAAAATAAGTAAAATATAGTATTTTATAGTTTATGTAATAATAATTGTTTTATAGTATATCGTGTCACCTTTTTTCTTTCATTAGATCCTAAGGGTCGACACACACCAAAAGCGCGTCGAAGCGAAGCGTAGTT
Source organism: Hypena proboscidalis (assembly GCA_905147285.1). NCBI lineage: Eukaryota > Metazoa > Arthropoda > Insecta > Lepidoptera > Erebidae > Hypena > Hypena proboscidalis. Next base: position 3,945,177 of record LR990127.1, read on the forward strand.
TCAGTGTCATATGAATTTTAACTTTATTTTCATTACTATAATACTTATTATGGCATGAGAAACTCTACTATGGAATTCGCCGCGGGCATCCGCGCGACTCGTTTGAGTTTCTCATGCGATAATAAGTATTATAGTAATGAAAATAAAGTTAAAATTCATATGACACTGAAACTGCGCTTCGATTCGCTGCGCTTCGACGCGCTTTTGGTGTGTGTCGACCCTAATAATATTGTCGTATCTGTTACTATGCACAGCGATTGAATGGAGGGAACTTACAGTATCAAACACTTCCTGCCTAAATATCCTAGAAAAAGATTGTTAGCCAAAAAAACCCGCGTGCATTCCACGATGACTTTTTTTTAACGAACGAGCTGCAGAAAAAAAAGCAACAGTCACAGTAATCATCACTAATGACGTAAATACATATTTTAATTTATTCATAATAATTCATGTCATACTAACAAGAAATTAATTACAAACCTAATTAATACGTAGCTATTATTATAATGTATCATATTAGGAATTGTCTGGATCGTACCAATCATCTGGATGGATGAATTAGGCCGGTTTAATCAGCTATGCGAGTACCTATATTCTAAACTAAACAATAGCAGTCGGGTCATTGTTCAGTTTGTTCACACAATGAGCTTGCAAATGCAACGTTATTTGCAAACGCAGTTGTTCCTTTAAATGCATTCATGATACCATTTATACCAATACATTTACAGTACAAGCTGGTCTCATATACACATTAACGACCGGATGGCGGAGTGGGTAGAGTACCTGCCTGCGACGCCGAGGTCGTGGGTTCGATGCCCACCTAAGACAAATCTTTGTGTGCATGAACATGGGGGTTTGTCTTAGTCTGGGTGTTTCTATGTATAATAAGTATGTATTTACAAAAAGAAAAGTATATATGTATTAGTATCAGTTATACTAGTACCCATAGTACAAGCTCTGCTTAGTTTGGGACTAGATGGCATTGTGTGTGAGTTGTGAAATATTTATTTATTTATTATTTATAATATAGCACAAGAAGGCTATACAACACGATACCAGCTGGAAATATATAGCTTGATGTGTAAAGTACTCGTGATTAATGAAAACACGCTTTTATTTTTTCAGACGGAAACAAATTATGTATGCAAAAACAAATGCTCATGAAACGTAAACACTTTCTATATCGTGATTGCTTATAAATGGATTTACAAATAACGCTCTAATAAAATCGTTTCATTGATTTTAATTAGATGTTGGACACGCACTTAATGGGTAGTTACAAAGTAATAATTCGATTACCTAATAAGAAAATGGCCATTTTCTTGAAAGCGATTTAATGTCTATAAGACACGAATTAATGGAATTGCCGAAATGGATAAATAGCTTATACCTACTCAATGTAATTTGCACATTTTTTATTAGTTACTCATTGTTTAACATGATTCGCATGAGTACATACGAGTAGGTGTACATTTTCAACCATTACCTTATCAAGTAAGATTTAGTTGCTTACCCTAATTTAGATATTCAAAATGGAGCCAAAACGTTACGTTTTGAAATAGATATCTGAGACAAAATGACAAAATAAAATAAAAAAAAACTAATTAAAAAAACTAATAAAAAAAAAAGAATATTCTTAACTCGAGCGTATTCTAAATATTATAATATTTTATGTACTAATTTTTTTCAAAGAAAAAGGAACCGCCTTCAAAAACTCAAAAGTAAAAAATAAAATATTCGCTAAACTTTGCATACCTTTATATTAATTTGTTTAAAACAATAAACCCAAATAATTATGTTATACCAATTATTTATATTTTTTTGAAGTCGGCGCCAAATCACATAATTGCTGATACGGTTTTAATTGGTATTCGATTTTGTGATTTTTTCAACAATTATTTCGGTAAATACGGTTTTAATTGGTATTTGATTTTGTAATTTGGCGCCGACTATTATGAAAATATATATTTTGTTTTTTATTTAATAAAATTAGTAAAGTCTTTCTCAGGTATGACGAGACCAGGGAAATAGGTATTCATTTTTATATGGAGGATTATTATATAAATTGAATAGTATTATATAATTGAATTGCATACATAAGATAGGTCAGCTATACAAAATAAAGTAGTGCATCAAATTTACGCTAAGGCGGTACGAAGTTCGCCGGGTCAGCTAGTTTACGATAATTTTAAAACTTTGTAAATGCAATTTAACCCTAACAGCTACTTACCTTAGAGCAGTCTATGAGACGTGTGACATAGGCCGGACCCCATTGTAGCGACGGTTTTTGTTCCCACTTTTGACCAGACAATGTTTGAGTTTGGAACCTCCGTAAAATAGATGACGTTGTGTAATGAGTTTTTAAACGGACGGAGCACGTGGAACAAAGGATTTTGATATTCTTCTTTTTAGCGATCGACGTCCATATTAAAATTTTGTGAGGGACATTCTTAATTGCCAAACTATTCTCTTTAAACGGTGTATCAAACTTGTAAGTGCTTCGCCTAAATAGAATTTAAAGCATTTACTTTATTATTTCAAACGTTAGATGTTCACATTAAAATGACTAATAAACCCTCTTTAGAACAATTAAGCAGGCTTAGGTATTAGTAATTCTCTTCGTGCCTAAATTGATTTTTCTTCAAAACTAATTGCAAATTCCTTTCGTGTAGATCGTCAAAATGAATAACTAATTGGGCTGGGCTGCCTCGATGGTCTAGTGGTTAGTGTATGCGCCTCTCACCGCGATTTCTGGGGTTCGATTCCCGGGTCGGGCAAGTGTTATTTGTAGCAGAATGGAGTTGGCATTGTGCCCTATAGATGGTGATAGGCTCACCCCAATGGGATCTAAACATAACACCCTAGGTAATATGGGCGTAATGTTATGTTATGTTGTTTGTAAATTCCTTTAGCGTATATCGTCAGAATTAATAAATAACTGGGCTATATTCTGAGAATTTACCACGCAAAGTTACTCAAGCAATCTTTTCGTTACCTAACTTTTACTCAAACTTGTCTAGATTTATTTTACGGGATTTTAGTTAATGCGGAGACGCCGGAGACCTATTTGATAAGTTAGCACCTAAGACTTTTATTTATTTTCTTGTTAACTTGTGTAGGCAAGATTGAGACAACTAACTTTTTTGTTGTTCGTAAATTGTTTTTGGAGCTCGAATTTGGGTAAAACTTATAGACATTTCTTCGGGCAGTCAGTCTTCCAAATGATTGCTGAAAATTTGTGAAATTTCAGCAGTCTACCCACACTCAATTGTAATGTTGTGTTGTAATTAAAATTTCTTAAAATATTTGTATGGAGGAACATATTAAGCTACTTAACTTCAGTTAAAAACCAAAAATGTACCTGTGTTTTATGGAAATAAATCATTTATTCCTTCATTCATTAATGACTAGTAAACCAAGCTGAAGGCTTGCTTCATGATTAACCAATATTTCACAATACAACCAACACTCATTATTTGAATATCTGCTTTACAAACAGCGTAACCCATATTTCTTCTATTTAATCGCTATGGAATATTTGTCTATTTGTCCACTTCACAAAAAGTAGAGTAAGAACAATTACAATACAATAGGGTCTGTCTTTGTGTGATAATTGTATTGTTCTTAAAACTAAGGACGTGATCGAAAGGTACGAGGTTCTATTCCAGGTAACAGGCGTGGCGCCTTCTTAAAATATTTGATGATGATAACATAACAATCCACAAAAGCAGATTACAGATGCTTCGCTTTATCTAAGGGCAACGATATTATACCTAGTGGCTCATGTGCCAGTCATTTCAGGGCTTGGTTGAGACCACCTACTGTGTTCCGTTTTGGTGGCTCACCAGCAAAACGGAACACAGTAGTGCACTTATATTTGGTGGCTGGTTCAAGGTAGGACGGTGGTTCTACTACAAATAAATAAAATTGAGTGTCTGTTTTTAATGCCAAAATAACAATGTTTTCCTAAGCCGGTATAGTAGTTAGCACTATACCTTTGCCTAAAATACAGTTTAAAAAAAACTGTTAAATCGGCTAATGTTCTGAACGGCTCAATTTCAATAAAATTATTGACTCACTACAACGTGCGTAACTAATGCTCTTTTTAGCTCCTTACTATCGATGTACCTACTACGTAGACGAAACTGCGGCAGAAAATATGTTTGTTTGATAACGCTAATCTCGAGAACTACTGGTCGAATTTAGATATTTCTTTTTGTGTTTGACAGCCTAACTCTCAATAAAGGTCTTTAGATATTTAACATTATACTGAACTTCACAGGAGCGGAGCAGTAAGGTCGAACACAGGTCAAAGCGCGGGCGAAGCTTCTACTTAACACAACAAATTTCACGAGGACGAATTACATAACCAAAGTATCAAAGACTAGTTAGAAGTACCTACTATACTACCGTAATCAAAATCAATAAGGCCCGTTTATAATTGACAAAGTTTCCAATTTCTTTCTTCAATAACAGTATTCTCAAGACACGTGCGACCTAACCTTGATACTCAGCTTAAATATAAAACAAATCGATCATAATAATAAATTCAAGGGCTCGGCCAAGTGGTTACCGAGTACAGCGATCAATTTACATGTTAAACAACCGTTCAAGTATTGTGGCCATTGTGGGTGACCACCAATACAATGTGACCCAAGTCCCTTGCTGTTGCTATGCAAACAACTCTGATGAATAAATTAACTTGATCACACGGCTACAAATTAGGTTTAAAGACATTCTCAAGAGTAAGACTACAAATCACTTCTATGAGAACATAATTAAACTTAAAGTAAAAATATGGTTTTTTTTTCTGTTTTAGCCTTAAAAATATTACATTAGCAGAACAACTAAACTAACTCCTTTAACATATTACTATGCTTACCCAGCTTATTTATCTAAAAGAGAGTTATTAAGTATTCAGCAAAATTAAGCTTTACATTTTCAGTTCAGAGTTATTTCAGGAGTCACCTTTAGACGGACCTTTAGATGTATTATTAACACCCATATTTCATCGGTATAACCATTCAAGCACTATGGGTTGACTCAGTTTACATTTGACCCTTGCATTTGCTATGCAAACATAAACCAACATCGATAGCTTGACAGGAAAAGGTATAAAATGATGGGGGGCAACCGATCACATTTCCGAAAAAAAATTGAATTTTATTTTACCAAAAACTAATTAGTAATGACCGACATCTTCTTTGCTATGTATTATTTGACATATTTTGAAATCATCATAGATAGGTAGATAGAAATAAATTAACCTAGCAGGTGTAATCCTTTGTATATCCTGAGCCATACAATAATATCATAAATGTGAAAGTAAGTGTCTGTCTGATACGCTTTCACGGCAAAACTACAATACCGATCTTAATAAAAATTGGTATGGGGACTGTTCAATACACGAGGAAGGACACAGCTCAAAGGCTTGTTTTCGTTGACATAAAACGCTGACGGAGCCGCGCGCAGAAGCTTATATTCACAAATCATCATTACGTATCGTCAATACAGACGAAATTGGGCATCTATTGTATCGACTTACACGTTAAACAACCAATCAATCGTTGTGGGCGACCGCCATTTAGCTACGACCCTTCGATCGAGGCTCTTTCTGTTGCTATTCAAACATATACTCCTGTACTGATAAATATCGTTACAATAACAATCATTATAATAACTATTTATTTATTTTCCCAACTTACACACAACGCCATCTAGTCTCAAACTAAGCAGAGTTTGTAATATGGGTACTAGAATAACTGATACTAATACATATATACTTTTTTTTTTAAATACATACTTATTATACATAGAAACACCCAGAATATTACAAACCTCCATGTTCACGCACACAAAGATTTGTCTTAAGCAGGTAAACTACCCACTCCGTCATCCGGTCGTCTCAAACATGTACACTGTCATAAACTGTACGTATTATAAGATTCTGTGACCCCTACAACGATTAGACAAACGAGTATTTCACTACATACACTGTACTACATTTCGAGAGTTATTTGTTACATTATCAATCATTCAATTCAATCATTTTTGTTGGCCATCCAATTACATATCCTTCAAAGGAATAACTGGAGTTGTTCGCATTCTTGGCCTATTGTTTGCATTTCTTTTCTTCTTATTATTTAATTTTAAGTTGCAAAAATGTCACCAATTTTATGGATACTTATATTTTGTGGATAACGTTGTGAGTGCACATTTAATCACTGTTTAATTTGTTAAATTTTTGAATTTACTCTTAATGTTGTAACTGTTTGTTTATCCCTAATAAATAAAATAAAAAAAATAAATAAAAAATAAACCTCTCTAGTACTGTATACTATGATCTTGAAGTGGCTACTGTTAACAATCAACTTGTACGTAGGTATTATTTATGATTCATATAACATCACCCATCAGAAAGGGACAGGTACCTACTGGTCTCGACCCCAATATAATCGGACAAAGGCTCGGCAGATCATGGTGACAAGAAGCTACAACGTGCTTCAACGTTATTGAAATGAAATGAAATATTTATCTCCAAGAATATGGCACAAATAACTCTAGCATATTCGGCCATTTAACGGCATGCAAATATAATGTTAAAGTAAGAAAAAGTTACAAACTGTAATCTTGTTATTATTAACAATTACTTATATCTAAGACACAATTAAATTTAAATTAATAACACTTAATACAACGACAAATATAATTGCTAAAATGAAAAAATATGGAAAATTACCTGACTGTACTACAATGATAAAATGAACCGATACGATTGTCACTGCCCATCTAAAATCAGTACGCAAAAGTAATTAAAAGACGTAGGTATCATGTCTCCGTTTCTTTAGCTTACTCATATATTAACTGAACCAGGAATTTAATCTGAGAGTAATGACAAACAGATTGACATTCCAGAAATGTTTGCGCGTCAGTTACACGAATTTAAATCGTCTTGTTTGTACAGAGATAAAGCTATTTGCATTGATATAACGTGAATTTGTGCCTGTCTTGATATCCAGTTGTGACATTGTCGAGTTGATCGTAAGCCGGCAGACATCGTGATTTGGTCAGCTGATAAGAGGGACGGTCTTGTGGTGAATAGATAAGAATATTTCTTGCTCGCTTCAATGCATGACGGTGTCCATCTTTCACACTGGCCAAGCCAAGCTGAGAATGTAGTATTAGATTTTTTTATGTGACAACTGACAGTCGTAGTTTCTATGGTTAAGAGCAACCTACACTACAGCCAATGAACATCAACAAAATTTTATTGCTGACGCATATTTAAAGTTTGATGCCGTTTTTTATAGCAGTTCCACAGTCTAAACTTCCTCACCAATATTTACGTAGATGTGCAAATTCTATTAGATAATATATAAATAATTATCTCACTACTTACACACAACGCTATCTAGTCCCAAACTAAGCAGAGCTTGTACTATGGGTACTAGAATAACTGATACTAATACATATATATATATATATATATACTTATCTTTTGTAAATACAAAGAAATATGTTATACATAGAAACACCCAGACTAAGACAAACCCCCATGTTCATGCACACAAAGATTTATCTTGAGCGGAAATCGAACTCGCGACCTCGGCGTCGCATGCAGGTACACTACCCACTCCGCCATCTGGTCGTCTTAGATGGCAGGTTAAAGTTGAGATAAGGTGAAGCCTTGAGTTCGTTAACAAGCACTCTTCCACCTTAACATCCGTGACGCAATTGCACAAAGTACTACTCAAACAACACTAATTCTCACCCAACTCCGTAAAGAGAATTCAATCGGAATGTTGTTATTGCAAGTAATTGCAACACAGCATATCTATTGTTATTAATCACAGCTTTAACATGATTGATAGCACATTCGAAACCAGTCGGACCCTACTTAGGTTACCTACATTAATAACGCAGTTAGAAACTCATTTGTTTACCTAGAAATAAAAAATATTTATTCAGTACCATTTAAATTAACACATTTTTTTACATTTGGAACTTATGCTTATTTAACAAATTAATTTTTTTACAGAAATAAAATAAAAAATGAAAAGGTAATGGCCAAAAATTAAAAATTTAGTATAGGATCTTCGACCAACTTATTACGCATACAAGGTTCAGTTAGGAATAGTATCATTTGCCGCTAACATAATCAAAATTCTAATAATCCTTCCCTATTACAATATTATTATTATAAGTGTGAAAGTTGTTGAGAATCTATGGAATGCAACTGTAGATGTGTATTACCTCTAAGCAAAAAACTACACAACGAATTTTGAAATTACACAGATCTTGGAGCCTAAATTAGAATATATTTATTTATTTATTTATTTTACAACTTTTTGCACTTAAAAATTAGTACAACGGCGGACTTACTGCCATAGGCATTTTCTACCAGTCAACCTTAAGGTGATGCAGAGAGAACAAAGGTAGGTGCATAAATAAATTAAAATAATGTGCTGAAAATGTGAATAGATACATAGAATAATGTTATATCAACAATTCAAATACATAAATATGGTAACAAATATACTAATACATACATCAAAATAATATATATTATAATATTTACACATAAGATATTAAGCTTTTAATGACTCTGCTGTCGTATGTGAATATAGGCTTTTACTATTTATTAAGGTAGGTGTACTAAGTGGTACTTAGGGTGGAGCCACGTGCGAAAGTTAGTCGGCAAATTAAAGTTAAAAATAAGCAAAAGTTCCAGCAAATAGTGTCAGTACAAATGAAATGAGAGGAATTCGTTATTGTAATAGAAAGTAAGAAATAGTTTAAAAAAAATATGGGACCTGCAGCATTTGAACCAGCGACCTTGCACACCGGGCAGCCGCTTTATCAACCAGTTACGGTCGCCGTTAAATTTAGGGTCCTGGCAAGAGCCGACCGTAACTGGTCCTGGACCGTAACTGCTCAGTGTGCAGAAGGTCGCAGGTTCAAATCCTGCCGGTCCTATATTTTTTTCAACAGTTTCTAAGTATAATTTGCTAAAGATATATTTATTTGCTTTAAACATGTGTGGTCTACAAAATATTATTTTCTATAACAGTTGTATTGGTGGTATTGGTTGTGTAACAACATGTTTTGCCATGCAAGGCGTACAAATATAAAATTAAGCTAAGCTAAGCTAAATGCTATACTTAAAAATAATCAATAAGAAGTTGTAATAGTAATGTTGGTAAAATTTCAATCACACGCTCTCTTTTTTATGAAACCAAAGGTCCCGCAATTCTAAAGCAGTGTAAAATTCTAGCCAATCTGAATAAGTCACAAAGTCTTTTAGTGCTTTCCAATTCCATTTGAAGTCGTGAGGACGGAATCAAATGTGGATCCTATTAGGAGTAAATGTCATTATGTAAAGTAATGGAATTGAATCGATTACCGTGAACGAGAAAGAATTTGATTTAGATTTAATGATATAGATAGATAGAATAAACTTTATTGCACACCAAAATAATATAAGACACATAATAGAACATAATTACCTAGGCAATACTTAATAATTATATCATTTGCAACAAGGTTTTTTGTTTTTGGGTGAAACTTTTTCTTTAGAAATATTTGGGATTCGTCACTTGATACTCTCAGAATTTTTAATCAGCTGGTTAAAAATACTAATTTGCCACTTTGTCATGAACTGCAGTTACAGTCAACTTAGTCATACTTCGAGTCCTTTCAGATATTGTTCGATTTTTTAATTTAGAGTGATCTTTAGACGGGTGAAGCATTCAGCAGCATCCAGAAACATTTTGTGTATTGAGTCTTAAGCAGAGTCAATACACGAAATTGGCAATAAGTTTTATAGCGAAAGATCTCTACTCTTCTAAAAATTAGTATAATCGGTCCATCTTAAAGTCTAATAGCCTACAGCGTCAAAATAGATGGCAAAATTATTTAAATATATAAAATTCAATTCTAAATATACGTATCATGAATTAACGAAAATATCTATCAAGTCTTGGCAAATATTGCCATCGTAAGTTGTCGGCAACGATGGAATTAAAATATTTTAGATGGGTGTGACGAATCGACAATGTGCCAAATTTACAATAACCCGTGTATAATTAATCAATTTTACGTTACTTTTGTAAATAATACAATTAAACATGTTCTAAATAATGATACTTCAAAATGAGGGAAATTTAATTTTGTTTTTTTTACTGTAATTGAAATCGGCTTTTTTTGTAAAATTATTATATTACGACTCGATCAGATCGGATCGCCAATATTGCTACTGACGCCGGCAATATTGGGAATTTACCACTGATGGCTATATGGCTGGCACATCCCTACTCGCAACAATATAAGGTGGAAAACGACAAAACACAAAGTTTAACGCGGTCTCATCTACCTTAGCCATTCTCATTCGATGAACGATTAAAGCTAGTAACAATGTTTAACACGCCGATACGCCTGTTCCGTGTGCCGTTAGCTTTATTATACTGATACAGTTTTCCAGACCATCGCGTTTTATGTCTATGACTTTCAAAGTGCCTATCTAAGGCCTGAATAGCCTGGATATTCTATGTAGGCAAACCGTGAAGCCCGTGAACTCGTGACGGAATTTTAAGTACAATGTAAGTTTGGCGTGACATTAAGAGAATCTTTGTTACTAATGTCAAGGGTATATGTAAGGTCATAAAAAGGACAAAACTTACCTTTTCGGGTATGAAACTTTTATTAAAAGGGTAGAAAGTTGTAAAGGTCAGAGGTCAGTATAACTGCCTGATTACTTAAGTTTTATGCTGAAACGGGTAGTGACCAGGAGGCTGATTTTAATGTCAGGTGGACAATGTTGAGAGAGATTGCTATCAACTTGTAACTCACAGATACGTGATTCATTAAGTAATCTTCTGAAGCCGAATTTAGGTTTCATGGAACTGCCAGCATGGCGTCCGTAATTCTAAACCGACATTTCTCCTCTTGATGATCATTATCAGCGGATGGGATAAATATACGACATGTGGCGTTTAGACTTTCTATCGCGCAAAAGTCGAAAATTCGACCCTGAAATTAATATAATAGGGCTCTTAAATTCAAGGCTACTATTATTATAGTTATATTACTATTATTATAGTTAGACTTAATCGGACTGACACTTAAAAATAAAGATTAAAAAAAAATAGGTAGCCTGTGAATTTTGAGAGCTCTTTGCAATACATTTATGATGTGTAGCTTTGAATTGAACTTACCCTTCCAATAACAGCATAACAGATATTATTATTGTCTGACCACAGACTGACACATGGCCGATATAAAATTACGTTGGCGATATGGCTGCAACAGCGATGTTTGGCCGTTTAGGTCATTTTGACTCGACCCTATTTCCAACTATTTGGAGGGATGCTAATCTGTTTCGGTTTCCAAATTCCCACTTACATCATATTGGGTGTATTTGCGTGGGTCGATATTAGGTCAGGTCAATAAAGATGGTTGCCAGAATGGTTTGCCTGAAAGATCCTATGTTTCTTATGCTTGCGATACGATGATAGTTAGGGGCCCTATTCTTCTACTAGACCTATCCAATCTTCGGACACCTGCTTCTAAACGAACGTTAGCGACAAAGCCTAGGTCATACTCACGTTCTTGAACCTAAAACATTTTTCTGCATGTTCACACCTACCATGAACATAATTAACCCAACCACCTTGATGATTCAGTTGAACAGATGGCATCTTAATAAAAATTCAAAAAAAACTGTGTTAATTGTGTTTTTGATGAAGTACCTACCTACCAAGGTTGGCGATTCATTCCATTATACCTAGTTAAAACCATATAGCTACTACCTAAGTACCTATAGATAAGTATTAGATTATGTTAAACAAGAGTGCTACACACAATAACTTTGATGACACCGATCATTGTGTATGATAGAAACGAGTGGGCTCATATTATGGCAGAGTCGTCGAATAAGAGTAATGTGAACCTAGCCTAGGTAGTTGTAATCTAATTGCAACTAGATGTGTTCGCTTGCTTTGCGTGGTGATGTGATATAGCTGTTCCCATGATGTCACTAGAAGTGTCCCATTTCAAATAGCAATCTATTTTTTTTTCTGTGTAGATACTGAAATAACATAAGTACTATTATTATTAGATAGTTATAAAGTATGGGCTTTGGGTGGTACGATTAACCCATGTGCCATGTGACCTCTGCTATAAATTGGATGCTAAGGTGCAACTTGCTAGATGCAGACTGATGATGTGGGGTATACAGATAGTACATTTAACCCATCAATAGATAAATAGGCGATAATTACACAAAATTATAAAATTTATAGTAAAAATTAACAGGGTAAACATTTCAAGTAAACTGAGTCATGTTTTAGTTCTTAATGCGTATAGGCACAGAATAATAGGTTGTAGCAATGAGTTCGTTAGTATGTACTAATATTTAAATAACTCAAGGCAATGACATTTCAAGTAAACTGAGTCATGTTTTAGTTCTTAATGCGTATAGGCACAGAATAATAGGTTGTAGCAATGAGTTCGTTAGTATGTACTAATATATAAATAACTCAAGGCAATGGGCTCACGGGGCGGCCTATGCGCTCGCACCGGCAAAGTTTATGTAGTGTCGTTAGGTAGGTGCCTGTGTCGGCTCGGCATCGACATGGCAGACCGCTTTCTCCCAAAACGTGGGCTGTAGGCTGTAGGCGACACAGCGGCTCATTCATGACTTGTTTACATCGCGCGATACACAACCGATAACTTATTCGCTGATACCGAAACAAAAATATCACCACACAAATCGATGGGAACGTATCGCGATAATGATTGTTTACTAGAGATTACTGCACATTCAAGGTAACCAACATTACGTTACCACTTACCTATTACGTATAAGGTTCAATCAGACTTGCAAGTTTATTGAAACTCTGTTGACATTGAAAATAGTTACACAAGTCATGCAACTTTCGTGCAACTATACGCAGCGTTACGTTTACTAGACTAAACCCACGTTCCCTGTCTTCCGACAACAAAAAGCCGGGCGAGTGCCGCATTTAAGACGGCCCCCCTTACCTCTGTCGCTCGAACGTATCCTGCGAGGACTACACAAGACAGCCATAGGTATATCCTCAAATGCATCACAACAATGTGAACCGGACCGGTCGCACCAGCAATATGACACAATCACTCAATATAACACAGCACAAAACAATTTGCTGTTATGTTATTTCACCAACACCATACACACGGGTCGAAACGACGCGCAAATCGACATGCGGCGTCGCTTTGCGATAAAAGTAAACTGAGTGGCGCTTGGCACTCGGTTCAGTGCGTTGACGGCGAGGGCGCGCGCCCCGCACGCGGCCCATTCGCGGCTATCTTCATTCGTGTAGCTGCGTTCGGTCGTCGCCCGATGCCGCGATGGTCGATGGAGCTATATTTCGCTTCACGCACTCCTATTTATTACGTCCAAGAATAATGGGCAAATCGTCGTGTTCACAAAAATGGACCCTAATTTCCTTTACATAGTATGATCAGCGGGTCACCAGCTTTGACTTTCCAATTCCCACAAAGTAACTTGTCCTAAAATTGGTCATGCTCATGGGCAAGACAGAAATATTATTTGCTAGGGCGACGACCGTCTGGGTAACATTGAAGATACGTCGTCAAAATAAACAAGTCATGCAATAGCTATCTAAATGCGTCCACTACAATAGATTTTCGAAGGATTAATACTTGTGACAGTTATCACCTTAAAAATAGCAATACTAGCATCCGCGTGATACCTACCTCGATAAAATATAGCCTACTATGCTAATGCTATGGCTTTTGCGTGCAGCTCCGCCCGCGTGGTAGGTATGTTCATAAAAAGTAGCCTATGTAGGTACTTTCTCAGTTCTTGAACTATCTCCATACCATTTTTTATCAAGATCGGTTCAGTAGTTTAAACGTGAAGGCGTAATAGACATACAGACATACTCACTTTCTCATTTATTTAGTATATTAAGTAGTATAATTTAGTACTAAGTAGTGTATTGGTGAAGAAGTTTTTGACATTGGTGAAGTAATTTTTAAGTTAAAATCGTAACAAACAAATAAAATTATCTGATATGTTTTGTTTATAGTAGTAGTTAATCCAAATAATTCTTATTACTGCATGTGTATATTATGTCAATGTGCAGTTGTGTATCTACATTTTGCTAATTTGCAAAATTAAATACTAAGAATATACATTCTTTTGCAGTCAGTAACTTAATATCTATCTATCAAAAGACTGAAATTGCTGAAAGCGAAAGAACACCTACCACCATTTTCATGTTATAAAAGGACCTACTGTGTAACTTCCATAGCTGTAAATGGTATGAATAATACTACATAAAATTCAGTTAAATAATATGTGTGGCCAAATAATGTAAATCATTGATAAACATAGTCTTTTTCTGAGATTTCAGAAATAATTGAAGAACGCCATCTGTTAACATAAGCACGAAAGTGAAGAAAATGTAATTAATAATTTCATTCCTATAACGACATTTATTATACTATACAGAATTTAATTTCTAATAAATGTAAAAAAATGGTCGTAAGCGTAGATTTACCAGTTTTACCAAGTCCTTTTTGCACCTGTTTTTATCAAATTATCACATTCACAGGAGCTACAAGAGTTCCTGTTAAATGGGATAGATGGCGCTTTACCAAATTATTATATTTTAGTTAAAAAATATGTAATTTACACTAGTTTTAAGCATGATAATAGCTAATAATAAAAATATATTATTAGATGAAAATTAATCCTATTCTACCGATATCATAAAAGCGAAAGTTCGTGAAGAATGTGTGTGTGACTTGTGTGGAAGTTTGTTATTCTATTGAGCTAAAACTATCAGGTTGATATTCGCAATTTGATATAGCTTAGTCTGGATTAATATAATAGTCTGCTTTTTAACCGACATACCTCGCGACTGAAAGCTACTGCTGTTGCATGTTAATCTTGCAACTGTTATATTTCTGCCCCGTAGAATGTTAAGTAAGGTCAATTTATGCAATGGAAACAAAATGGTTTGTTTACATACAACACCATAGACAGTGGCGTAACAATAGGGTGGCAGGGCTGGCAAAATGCCACGGGCCCCCGACCCAAGAGGGCCCCGCCTAAGCGAGCTAAATTTTTTTTTCTAAAAAAAAAATCTTTTTAGCGCCATGTACTTTCTAGGCTCCTTATATGTTACTCTGACGAATTATTAAATCCATAATTGACAAAAATATTACTATAAATAAGTGTCGAGGACAAAAACTCATTCACTATACTGCTTATAATTGAAACCTAGTACTCAATGATACAGGGAGGAATGAGGAGGTTATTGAAATGCATTTCTTTTTTAAAACAGTTACACGACACGAATTTTTATTTTTTTTGGGCATAGCATCAAAAGATGTAATATTTTATCAACTTTTATATCTAATAAAGAAAGTTTCTTCAACAAATTCGACTTCAATAACATTAAAAACATTAAACCCTACTAGATGGGCAGGGCGTTATGATGTCATTTTTGCTTTAAAAGTTTGGTTCGTTGAAGTCCAAAAAGCGCTAACAAAAACAATTCTGTTAAATTGCTAATCAGATGAAAGAAATGAAGATGTTTCACTCAAAAAGAAGATCGAAAACTACAATTTTATTATGTTATTGGTTTTCCATTGCAAGATTCTACTTATTAAAGCTCTAGAGCACTTCAGTCTAAAGCCACCGACCTTTCAAATGCCTTGAAACGTTTTAAAATTTC
The DNA here is from genome assembly GCA_905147285.1 of Hypena proboscidalis. NCBI lineage: Eukaryota > Metazoa > Arthropoda > Insecta > Lepidoptera > Erebidae > Hypena > Hypena proboscidalis. The sequence continues at coordinate 3,960,926 of LR990127.1, forward strand.
TCTAGAAGAATTGGAAACGTATCAACATGCATTTTAAAATTTTAAAATGGAAGCAAATACAACGGTAATCGCGTTTCCTTCCAATAAATGACATAGTTTCAAATTCCAGTGTTTTGCAGCCTTCCACTTTAAAAGTTTTAAATTACACTTTTCTATTAAAAAAAGCTCTTGAATTTATTGAGATAATATAAAAAAGACATATCTGAATCATTTGCCAAAGAAATTCTCAGTTTTCGATCCACCTTCAGAGACGAAATAGAAAAATCTTTGTGTATAAGAGACCTTGTTGATTTATTAATAATAAAAATCATTTTATGTCCAGCAGCTTTCCTGAAGTATGCACTGCATTAATGTGTTAATGTTATTTCTTATAATTTCTGTGACGATCATTTTCAAAACTAATATAGATGAATAGGAAGTCTCCAATACGCATTGGGCTAGCGTGGGGATTACAGACAATTCCTTCTCGCATAAGAGAGGAGGTCTATGGACATTAGGGGGACATATACAATGCCTAATTGAGTACGCTAAAAAACTCGAAGTTTATTAAAATTTTACTGGGTACAACGTGACGATTTTTACTGATTAGGGCCCCATCAAAAGAATTTGCCACGGGCCCCATGTGGTATAGTTACGCCACTGACCATAGAACACACTTTTTGATTTCTGTGAAATGTAATAACTTACGGTTAAAAAGATGTTTCCACGTAACCATAACATACACTTTAGCATCCTCTTGATAGCTAAACATTGTATTAGACTTAATACCATTTCTTCGATTATTTATTTAACAAAAACATTGTCACATAATTTTTTACAGAAGTTGATCACCCAAATTACCATTTACCATTACCTGAACCTGGTGTACCTGAAAACTGATAGAAGTGTGGCCATAAGCTTTTCTTTATCAGACATGGTATTTCTTTACGCATTATGAGACCGAATGAAACACCTCAAAAATAGATATTTATAAATTTATTATGAAAAGCGAAAATCTTAAGCAACACTTTTCCATACTATAAGACCAAACTAATAGAGATTTTAATTACATTTTGAAGTACCTAAGAAAGTAAATACAAACAAAATATCATATGTTTTAGTAACTGGCCAACTATATCAGAAGAAAAACTAAATAAAATAAAAGCAGTTTGTTCTTACACCCTTAAGCTTGTCCAGTTGGGCATAGTTTATTGCTTGGGTTTGTCCATATCTTCGAGGTGCGTCTTGTGACGACCGATGGCTTCCTCGTGACGCTTGATTTGATCCTGATGGAAGGATATCTCCTTGTCCAAGTGAGACTTCAAGTTCTTGAGTTGCTCTTGTTGCTGAAAAATAAAATTGTAGAATGTAATAACAAATAACAGGATAAGGAGTAGTGTGATGCAAGATCGTTGTGGTTTGAAGATGATAATAATTTTGTGACTTGGATTGAATAAGGTATGCTTAGGTGGTTTGGTCATGTTGTCAATGAAAGTAGATTAGTGAAAGAGTTATACATATACAATGAAGATGAAGCTGTAGCTGGAAGTAGTATTGGCAGAGGTTATCCTCGAAAGACACATTGGGACCAGATAATTGGCATCCCTCGGAAAGGACAAGTATAAAGTGCACTAAACCGGTGAGCATGTATGGCGAGACGTATGAATGTTTATGAAGCGAAAGAAGTGTGTAAGAAGCTTAGCACACAGTGTTCCAACATCCCTACTTATTTATGGATGTATGTAAAATTTTGAATTACTAATTGTAGGAGACATTATGTTTTTTATCTAATAGTTTATTTGATGTCAATAAATTACAACATAGAAGAATGGTAACGTAACTAGGTTTAAGACACCAAATTCATGTAACAGAGGAAGCCAATAGCTTTCATACAGTAAGTATATGCCATAGGCATCTCTCATTAGGTTCTTAAACAGAAGAGACATAGCATCTCTCATCTCTCTCACTTATTATCCCATCCAATCGTCAAGTCCAGCTCATTTCTAATTTTTACCATAAAATCACTTTGACAAAGTGGTAAGAGCATTTAACTACTTAAGGTGAGGTCATGGGTTCAGTTACCAAATAGGTGTGTTATTTGGCAGTTTTGCACCAGAAAATTATTAGTGTTAAATAGTACCCAGTAGAAAGATATAGGCGAGATCTATCAATTAACGCTTGGACCTAAGTTGAACAGTGCAAATGTGCATATTGAAACTGAAACCATTTGCCTAATCATTCTGTAAACTTTAGCATAATGTTAAGAAATGATACCTTCTTATAGAAATATTGGTCCTCTCTGGCAGCCTCCATGGTTCCGAAAGCTCCTCCAGCTTCACGGATGGAACCACCGCCACCACCACCCTTGCCAACTCCACTGCCGGGCCCTCCCGTAATCATTCTGAAATCCATTCTAATCCTTACTAATATTATAAAGGCGAAAGTTTGTAAGTATGGATGTATGGATGTTTGTTACTCTTTCACGCCAAAACTACCGGGTCGATTTCGATGAAATTTTGCACACATGTAGCTTATAGTCTGGATTAACATATAGGCTACTTTTAATTGACATACCACGCGGGCGGAGCCGCGGGCGGAAGCTTGTCAGAAATAAATATGTTTAAGCCTTCTTGTTAACCCTCAAAGAAAGAATTGAGAAATCTACACTAAAATGATACAGAGGAAACTTTTTCTGTTGTGTTATATTTGTTGTGTCAAATCATGACACCAAATTGATAACTTTCAGGTATATTTCACCACTAATAAAAGATTTGCATCATTGCTATTTTTATTGTTTACAATAATCAAATATGTTTTGTAAACAAATCAGAGAAGTATTCACAATGATGTCAATGCAGACAAAAAAAGTTTTGTGCGCTTGATATCTTTTGAAGTAGGGAAATTAGGACGCAAAATATAAACTGAATATATTGCTTGGTTTGAGAATCTAACAACAGAGAGTACAAGCAGAGTACAAGAGAGTAAAAGCAAACAACTGTGATGTGGATAGGTTGGAATGTAGTTATGCAAAGTTAACAATTTGTTGAGATAACATGGCATTCATCATATTTTTTTTAGTTAAGTCAAAGCTATAGATGAGATGCATGCTTAAAGTTTCTTTATTTTACCATGATTTTAAAGTTGGGCATAGTGGGCCATTTATCAGTAAAGATATTATTATCAAGATTAAAGACTGCAATGATGTAATTAGTCTTTAATATTTTAAGTCAATTTCTTAGACAAAATTATGAAAAAAATTGTTGAATCAATCAACAACAATATTAGATGTTTGTACATAGTTATTAGTTTATCGTATCTCACCTGTTAGAATATTAAGATAGTAGAATAACTAAACAAAAACAATATATCAACACAATAGACTTGACACTGTATGAAACACTAGGCTGAGACAAAGTGAAATGATGCAAAACAGATGATCTATTTATATCAGGTACAGATATGAATCATCGTACCTACCGTACGTAATGCGTAATAAAGTAATTTTATCGAGTTATTAAAGTATGACGATACTTTAATAAGAGTTGAGAAATCTGATCAATCATCAATACCTTGACTGTGACTAGGTTCCGTCAAAAACAGAAAATTACGCAACCAAGTAAAGCATCGTCATCCAAAGCCGGCCGGTCTCCACACCTTACCTGACATTAGACAGAACTCTCGCTGCGCAAAATCTTCCTTTTGGAATTAAACTCATTGTACAATGGATTTCGTTACTAAAATACTGTTTAAATGCTTGGAATTTAGATATGTGACTTGACCGGTTTTATCGATTTTTTGTGTCTTTTGTTCTTAAGTTCTTGACAGTTCTTACAGTTTACAGATGACGTACAAACAAAACTGACATTACACAGGTCAAATAAAGGTCAATCGAAATCATAGACAAGAAATAATGGACAATATTTTAATATATAAAAAAAAAATTCTTGAGATAAATACATTTGGCTGTCTACGACATTTGGACTATTATAGTAAAGGAAACGTATGAATGCCACTTTAGTAATGTATATCGATTATTTTATATAATTAAATAAAGGTTCCCAGGAATAACCCCTTTATGTGCTATAAAATAGTTTACATTTAATGTAAACTTATGATTAAAACATTATATTCATGTAAAATAAGAAGAGTAACAGTAACAACTTTGTAATTTTTAAATTATTTGTTTAAAATTTTATGGAAGTAAGTTTTCTCGAAACGGGGCATGATCTGCCCAAAAGTTAGTGTCAATATGGTAGAAACGTTTTTTTCTAGAAAAATATCGGCATTTCGACTGCAGAAAATGAAAGAAAGCGAGTGGTAAGTAAAGTTAAATAAGTTTGTTCACTGCAAAAAAAATACAAAAATTATTTTAGTTTTACATTAGAATCGTGTTTCGACGACGCAATAAATAATGCATAATTTAATAAATTCTAAACCAAATTTTACATATGGACATGACAGTTGTGATAGTAGGCTGTTAAACAATGTTTGAGCAATATTGCGCATAATTTAACACTTGAGACCAATGATATTATAGAACTATAGATATGTTACGTTCATAGAAATTACGATTTAAATCCGTTCCGAGCTATTCCAAATTGCACACATTGACAAATGTCCGCAGCGCACGCATCCTTATCGCTCTAACGTCAAAACAATATCGCTTTCTCTTTCTTAACTTGAACATGGCGCATGGCGTCTGGCACGTGACTGCGCTCGACGCAGGCCACACGCAAACTAAACACAAGACGTCCCAATTGGGACGTATTTGAGTATTCACAGCGCGAGCGCTTATAACATATCTGCTTTTGTTTTTATATAATATCATTGCTTGAGACTATATCATAAACACATGGTAGAATACTTTCTTTTAATGCTTTTAGAGCCTATGAAAAACTTATTATGGTGAAAATTAATTTTAACTTGATGCCTTTTTCACTGAACAAGTATCAATGTTGCATTTAAACTTCCTATTCCGTGATTTAAACATAATAAGTATCATTCTCTTACACAAAACAAAACAAATTTAGCAAAAAATCATTTATGTTTAATTTTGTATTTGTTATTGTTTTTAATCATTTTTGTTATTTTTTGTTGTTTTTTGTATTGTTTCTTGTTTTTGGTAGTCCTTATTGTTACATATTATAAATAAATAGTTTTGGTAAAGTTCTGTACCTTTTGTTCGTTTCGGTAGTTTCTGTGGTTATAATTTAAAAAAAAACTACCAAACGATGAAAAATCAACAAAAACTATAAACATCAACCAAAAATTTCTAATATCTCCCAAGAACAACAATAATACCAAAAATAATATTTAACTATAGGTACGGTCCTGCTTATCGAACAACCTGGCAACTCTAATAAGAAAAAAGTAGAGTGACGTCATGGCCCTCTTGGCGCGAAAATTGATAATGATAGCTTCAGATAACACTTTTCGCTCAATAATTTGAATTTTAAACAAATTTGAGTTCTATTAGCGCATTCTTAACAACAAACTCAAAAATATAAATACCGCATGTTCCCTATTACGTTTACAGGGAACGTAATAGGGTACAAGTACCTATTAATTTATCCAATCTTACTTAAGACTTCAAATTAAAATAGGCACATGAGACAGAGTATTTTCACAATGTTTTAGGTGTTTTGTTTCATGATATTTTAATATAATGTTATATAAAATATTACATTCAAAATCTCGAATTAAGTATGTAGCTATTGTCCTAATCAGTGCCGTTAATGTGTGCTGTGCTGTGCGAGCTTCTACCATTGCGCCCCCCTGTAAATTCATTTTTCCCTCTCCATCGATTTTTATTTTTTTTAGAAGACAGGAAGTTTTGTCGTTTGTCAGTTTATTTAGTACTTAATGATGCAAACATTAATAATAAAAAAAATACAATCTTCGGGTCACCCAAAATTTGCAATGTACAACCGACTTTGAAAAAGCTCAAAAGCAAATAATAAAAAAAGACAATGGTGGCAGTGGGTATCTACTTTAGCTAATTAAAGTTGTTTACAAACTGGATAATACGTACGAAATTTCATGTTTATTCAACCAAAGGACATGCTTTAATCTTTGTTCGGCTATTATTTTATTCAGCTCAGCAGTCTCTCTCATTGCTCTGATAACGTTTCGTTCTTCTTTCAAAGAATCCATCTTCAGCTGCTTCTCTGCTGCAGTATAGCTTAAAAATACATGCCAAATAAGTTTCAAAACATAGCTAAAATAGGTAGCTTTAAATCTGAGAGCACCTACAGAGCAAGGATCTAGGCAGGCTCATTGGCGCCTCTTCTTGCTATAACCATTTTCAATCTCGAGGTTTACGGCAGTAACGGATTTTTTATTTTTTTAGCTATGGAATCTAGTCAGCCCCTACTCAAATCAATTTAATATACTCTTATATAGTTTTGATCAATCATTTCTGCGCCCCTGGATTAACTATGCGTCACAGAGTTAAAAAAAAATATTGTACGTTTAGACTGAGGCACGCAAGATTTTTTTTAACCGACGTCCAAAATGAGACGCCTGTACCGATTTTAGATTTTTTTTTATAAATACCTATTCACTACCGTACTTATACATGCCTATCCTCTTTGGTGCAGTCATTGACGTATAAAGTATATATATATATTTTTATGGGTGCAGCTGAGTGTAGTGTCAAATCAATCTGTCATTACAAAACTAAAATTTATATAAAATTGTTTGCAGGTGAGAGGTGATTTAGGTACTTATATCAAAAAATGTAAAGTGTTAAATTTAATACTTGTTTAAGTTACTGAACATTCACTTACTGGAAATATTCCTGCAGTTCTCTATGAAGGGGAGTAAGAATTTGACTGGCTTCGTCCATGTACGCTTTCTCAGTCATAACTGAAGCATGTTTGTTATTACGACTACCATTATCAGGTGTATTTTCTGGAGATTCAGTATCAATTCCATCAGAAATTTGCTCAGATTCTGAAGACCTTGATGATTCCAATTGTGTGATATTTAAACAATTATTTTGGTTGAGTATATTATCTGTGTCCATAGAGGCAGAATACGTATTTATATCAATGCCGCTTGGCAGATTGGTGTCACTGAAAAAAAAAAAAAGCAACAAAATACAAAATATTCAATATATAATATCCATTCGTTTAGTTATGGATCGTGTTATAGTTTGATTAGTCAAGGTACTTACTCTTCAATATATTCTGTTTTTATTTCAATATTTGTCGTCATTGCAGTTTCATTTAAATTTTCGCTTTCTGTTCTGAGAACACCATCTTTTACTATTTCAATAATGTTACAAACTTCTAAAGATAATCGTGAATAATTTTGTAGCATCGGTCCATGAAGCGCCACTTCTTCGCGTGCAATTCTTTTCATATTTTGCCATTGTGTTTTCACTTTTTTTGTAGAGCTACCGATAAACTTGTTGCCAAATTTTGATGACAGTTCGCGCAAAATCTCTTTCCACGCCACATCCTTCTCTTCATAATGATTCGGGCCATTGTTAGTTTTAGTAACAACCACATCCTTGCGTTGTTTAATTAGTTCAAGAAGGTATTGTTTTTCTTCAAGCGACCAGTTTGGAGTTCGTAACCGACGATTGTTATTGAGCTTAATTATCTTGCCCATTTTTCCACAATTTTCCCGAGGAAGATGGTTAATCTTTTGCAACGATTTGTTGCAAACGATGCACTCCACGTCCAATATTACGTTCGGTGTCCACATTTAAAACAATTGACTAGCGAGTAAAAATTTGACAAGCTATAGACAGCGCTGATAATTACATACTGATAAAAAAAAGTAACCTGGAATGAAGTTTGTAATAGATTGTTTTAAATCGTAGAATTTGGGCGGTATAAATAAAACAAAAGTACCTAATATCTAGGAGGCAATGGATTTATAATAATATCTATAATTATCCATTTTATAGTGAAAAAGGAAAAGAACAAAATGTGTCTTACAAATCTAAAATACAACATTCGCAAAATTAAATAGGTGGGTATAAAACCTTATTTGTACGTGATAATGCCATTGATTTAATTTTTTAACACATTGCTTAACGTTGTTCTAACGTCAAAGTGATTTTTTGTAAAACTCTGCCAAGATTTTTAATTATTATGTTTAAATTTAATTATTGATCAGTTATTTATCTTTTAATGACAGTTACATATTTAATTTCGCCTGTGATTCCTTTGTATTAGCAGGTACCTATCTAAGTTAAATTTATTATTTTGATCAAATTTGTAATCTATGATAATGTTAATGTGAATCATAAAACTTCACGGAACAATTTAATTACCTAGAAGAATATGTGAGTCTATTAAGCGCTTATTAAGCCTCTTATTACATACTATTTACTTAAATTTTAACTGATTTGTGTAGATTGATAGTAGTTCGTCTTTATCGATTTATATAATAAAATTGTTCAATTGTGTGTACCAAATTTCATTTTTAAAATCAGCTCAGTTGTTTGTTTATAATTAATGAAAGTAGCAAACATACATCCAGTATTTTTTCTGTATCTTCAACGTTATGTATTTTGTGATTTTGTGTTGTGTATAAAATGTGTATTTAAGTTACATTTTTTCAAACACTACATATCTCTCAGTATTTCTGAAACCATTAATTTAATTACTAGAGTCATCTTAATAATGTCAAAGGTTCTGTCCATGATGGCGAGTGGTGCATTACAGAATGTGGTTCAGTCGGTTACCGATAGATGGTGCTAGTTGATTCTTGACCTTCTAGTATACGTCACTAATTTTAATTTTATTAGTACCAGAACCTCATTAAATAAGAAATCTAATCTAAAAGTAGCCTTAACTGCAAAGGGTATTGGGTGTCGTTTCGTCATTAGATATTATTTTCAATTCATCGTAATTTTATGAACTTTAAATAATTTTCTTTGTTAACTCCTCTAATTGTTGTTTATCAAGAAAATTAAATTGATTGAAATTATTTGTAGAGGTTTTGCTATCCAGCATGAGGATTAACACCATGGCCTCACTGAAAATAGTATGTCAGTCATATGTCAGTTATAAGTTTATAACTATCATGACAGCGAAGCCGAAGCCTATGGGCAGTAAAAGAGGTACAAAACACCTGTAACGTTGATTCGCGCCTTTTTAATAGATGCAATTCACGGGTAACCCACAGAAAAAAGTTGCCATTTTTTCCCATACAAGATTACTTAAACCCATAGGGCGTGGGTTCCACTCGCCCTTGTCCGGCTTTAAATTTATTATCAAGATGGAAGCTACGATTTGATGCTGCGTTATAATACAAAGTTAAAGTACTGACCCGAAAAGTAACTCAGAAACTAGTATAGCAAAACTTGAAAAAGTAGTGAAACATAGAGAGGCTAAAAAGTTGAAACAATCAACAGTTTATCATATTGTTTAGTCCCACTTTATACCGATAATAAAATGCTTACCACTGACACAATATACTGTGCTACTGACTTTACTGTCGCAAAACATATTGTTTCATAAGTCGTTATTAAATTTAAAATTTTCTGAAAGTTTAAAATATAAAATCAAATTTCTTAAAAATATGTGTACTACGCGCTAGCAATTTAATTAATGGATTAGTAGAGCCAGCGCAATTCACAAATACACATGCATCAATTTGTATGGTCCTAGATTTGCCCGCCAACTCGTTCGTGTTAGTCATAAAAATTCAAAATTCAAAATATTTATTTTCATAGGCCCCAGGAGGCTCTTGAACACGTCAAAACATTACAAACAATTATAAGTAAAACTAAATTATACTAATTACAATGATTTGAATAACAGGGCTTAGATTAATTTTAATCGAACTGTTTAGAATCAGATTAAAATCAATATAAGTGCCAGCTTCGATGGGTATTGCATTATGGGAAGAGCTGGTGAGAAACTCATGTGCACCATCTTTTAAAATGAATGATATTACAATTATTATGCATATTAAAAATCACATAAGAAGAGCAATTCATTTCCAAATATACTATACCTAATCATTATGTAGTCTTAAATATTGTAATAAGCTTTTTGGAATTTTACTGATCCAATCGCTAATCAACTTCAAAGCATCACCCTTGGGTTGTTTTCTAAAACTCCCTGAAAACATAAACATCATTGATGCAGCCGTATTGGCATTAATATTATAGACAAACACATACAAACATATCGTTGTTTATAATAGATGCAGTCTTATATATTTAAGTTATTCTTATTCATTCACTTAATTCAGAAACTGGAAAATTATCATTTTATAAAAAAATCTAAAACGAGTTGCTTTAAGCATCACGCTTATTCTTTCGATACAAACGTGCATTTAGTGCACATGTTCGATAATGAGTGCCTTGATTACTTATTCTATTTAACTAATAGTTTTAGTTAGAGAAAACTCTATGTCAGAAGTGAGGGAAACCCGCGTCCTCTTGTAGGTAATTAAGCCAGTTGGTTGTATCGGCTCCGTAGCGAAGCACGCGCTCGTCTTATTTTTGAACTCATTCCGTGAACCCTACTAATTTTCTTTTTTTTTTCTTTGCTTGTTTGAGTTTAGGCCTGTTTGGTGTAGCTTATTTGTTTGATTTTGTTGACTGTTAAATTTGTGAATCTTCGTTTGGTTTTGTACGCTGTGCTCTAAAGATATCGACTTTCTTCAGTTATTTGCGGTAAGTTTTGAAAGTTTTTTGATGAAATGGTGTTTGTTTTCGGATTGTGTTTACTTATGTATATGAATAAGTAAAATTTTGTATTAACTATTTTGATACGATGAAATTATATTAAGTCATTTTATATTCACGAAATTAAGAACATCGATGCTACTTTAAGATATTTGTCTACGTTTTTTTTCGAGTTTTGTAATTGGAGTGGTATAATAAAATATTTAAAGTGTGACAAATAAACTGGATCAGCAAAACATGCAGATGTAGAAAAAAACATAAAAGCTTTTAGGGGTGAATTGCACAAGCATAAAAAATACACGGCAAACGTGAGAATGGTAGTGCAATGTGCTGATTTTTTATTTTATAAAAATATTTATTTTATATAATTTATAAAAAAGTAAGTACTTCTCTACCTTGGCAAAAAAAATCATTGATTTCTACCCAATAATATACCAAAAAAAATAATTACAAAGTGTCATTTTATTATCACGGTGGCCTGTCCCGAACCCAATTCCGCTCATAAAATACCTTCCCCTGCAAATATATTCATAATATGGATTTAAATCGGTTGTTTTATCATTAAATTATAATATATTCGATCAAAGAAAAAAGTTATCATTTCAGAGGACAGTAAGTTTTAGTAGAATAGCCACGTCAACATTGCGTTGTTATGCCCTTCTCACCTTCCTCACTTCGGATCAGGCCAGCTTAAGCTCTAGGCGCGATCGCACCAGTCCCAACGTCTTACGGTTTCCCGCCACAAAAGTAAGTTTATCATTACAGTGATATGGGGCCAAAAGTAGGATCATTTCGGTGACTGTTATAACTCGAGCTAGATTCCTTTAATTTGTTTCAAAATTGTGTATTTAATTTCGCTGTAAGTACTGATTTGCTTGAGTAGTGTTCATATTGTTTTAAAAATTTTATTACACAGTAAGAAACGGTGCACAGTTTATCATTTCAGTGGTAATTTTTTATCATTTCTGTAGACACTTTTCATTTCAGTGGACTCTAAAAAATTCATCCTTAAATATTTATGTAAGTTTTGATGATATTTGATGTCCACTCACGCACAATGTTATAAAATAGGCTAAAATTTAATTTCCCAAAAAAAATGACAAAAAAAAATCGCTTGTTGAAATTGACCCTTAGGTACCTCGCGTTCTACTGACATAATTATTATAATTCAATCTAGATATATATAAATATAAAATCCACACAACTATTTATTTTAGTATGAAATTATTAAGTCATAATTAAATTGAATTAAATATTTTTTCTTAAAGTAATACCCAAAATGCAGAAACTCAGTGATAAAAACTATTCAATAACAAATTTGCATCACAATGATCTTCGTTCAAGCTTTCAATTCGATTTTCTAACTGCCTACGCATATTCGCTCCCTTTCATAAACCGGTACAGCTGCACTTGCGGTTTAACCCTACCCAATAAATATGAACCCATAACTACCCATTACCAAATAAACAGCGGTCTATATTCATCCCATTTGTGTATTAGAGACCTGATAGACATCTCCGGTCACGTTATACGGCCGTGCGAAGTGAGGAACCATTCAAAAATGTTATGCAATAGTGTCTAACATTTTATTGTATCTAAAGTATAATGCCGCAAATGGTTTTTAAATGAAATAAGGATTAATGCAATTAATAAATACTTAATGATTATGATTTTAATCACCATTTCTTATGGGTGACGCATACAACCCGCTCAAGTAACGAAGTGATTATTTCGGAGCTTATAGTGGTGTTTTTAGTCGGTTAAATGGAACTAACTTCATAATGGATCGTCTATTGCCAAGTAATTTTTTTTCAAAGTTCTCCCTAACTCAAATCGTGGATATTGATACATTCGTAGTGCCATCATGTGAAGGACAAAAAACGATCGAATTCATTTTTTTTGTGCAGTCTACCTTTATATAAATACGATCGATAACTCGATAGTTGCTCGACATAAATTAAAATTTCGTGTGATTACGCATGCCGGCAATATAAAAGCACCCCGGCATTACTAATACTACTTGGCCGATGTGCCAGGTGTCGGTTACTTATCAGACACATACGTCCTGGGACATTTGAGCCACCCTGTTTATTGACCTCACCTTTGTGGTTGAAAGTCTAGCTACTAGCTATCCCTCACATCGCGCCACTTTCTCGTACGTGCTCGCACAAAAGATAGCTGCGAAAAATTTGCTAAAGACTTCTAAGATACCCGCGGAGTCTTTCTGCTAGACAGGAGGTATATTACGCTGGTTCGTTTTCTCTCTTCTTCCACCGCTCGTGTTCGATTGCCTCTACCAAGAATGTATATTTCCAATGCACTCAATATATTTCTAATGACAATATCAATTAAATGCGTTTTATTAACTATTAGATAAGGAATAGAATAGAATAGAATAGAATAGAAACATTTTCAAACGCAAGTCCAAGTCAGGAAATAAAAGAAATATGATATATTGAGTTTTATTAATTGATTATATATTATAATAAATAATTACTTATGACCAATTTGCGCGCGTACTTATCAACGACGGGTTGCTTCGCCCCCGTCGTATGTTAGTCGGTGAAGAAAGGGTGAAGCTTTCTATTGCTGGTAATATTACTTTTTGATTTAAATCGTAACAAATAAACAAAACGCTTAGTAACATAAGTTTTGATAAAGAACTGTTCGAGATCTTAATAGTATCATTGCTCAATATGTTGATGGAATTTTACTGATCTCATTTAGGTTAAATTTCTTGATAGCCGTCATAGATTTAAAGTTACTTTACGCCATACGCCGGAAACCGGTTTGGCTACAGTTTATATTAACCGATCGACCAATCTGTTTGTTGACCTGTTAGTTAGGTATGTGGTTAAATAAGACTGAAAATAATTTCTTGATCTCAAAATTTCCACTATTATCTAAGGCCAGCAACATGACGTTACTAGACTTAAAAAAACACTGGATTTTTTTACAAATAATTTTGGATTATTATCGATTAAAAATAACACAGAAGTAAGTTTGCTTTATTTATTAATAAGCAACCCACCCTCGCTTTGTTTAGAGTACTTTCCTCTTGAATCACTCTATGTATTAATATAAACCGCATCAAAAACGGTTGGATTGTTTTACAGATCTAAGCATACAAACAGACAGACAGGAACTGAACGGAGACTGGAAGCGACTTCGTTTTATACTATGTAGTGATGAGGTTCTTGATTTTAAGCAGGTAGCTTATCAATGAGGTAACTTCATCTTTCTTTTTTTTCTTCCTTTTTCGTTTTATATTTTCTTTCAGAAGGTTAGGGTGATACGGGCATGTAATGAGACGGGATGTGAGTAATGTTGTTAATACAATTCGAAGAATGAATTTTGGCTATGGCTGGTAATGGCTATAAGGAAACATGGACATGGAAGGAAAGGGTGTGATTGCTGAAATGACGTCTGAAAAGAAGGTATGTAAGGATAAAACTTTTTTTAATAATTAGAAACGATGCCCTCATTCGGAATGACTCCGTCCTGGGGGTGTTTACAAACATACATTTAACACACAAAGAGCACACCCAGAGTCAGAACTAATCTTTGCAGATCACACAAAGATTTATTCCGTGTGAGGATCGAACCCACAACACCAGCGCAGTTAAAGTGACGACGCGATCGCTTTATCTACTGCTCCAACCGTGCACATATTTCAGTTTATACCACATTTTTTACAGAGACATTTATTTTTATTTTTTCAGGTACCTGTGTTTAAAATCTCGTAGTTGATCACTACACGCATTGCTTAAGATTGGGTTATTGCTCTTGTCGTCGAAAGTCAGCAGTATCTCTTGTCATGAACTCAAATATACAAATATTGTTATTTGCAGCTTGCAGATTGCTCTTATCTCCTTGATAACTCTTACAAAACTCAGCGTCCGTAGGTCTTTACTTCTTGTATTTATTCTTTGAAAGCGACTTATATAGGATAGGTTTGACCAAAATACATGGTTTGCTATATTTAAATCGAATATCAATTGTAGGGTATACCAACCTATACCCTACAATTGATATTCGACCCAATACGACAATCGATAACCCCTACAAGGGTTTAGGCTAGAGCCTTAACTCTAACCACAATTACTTGAAAGATGGTCAAAATTAATAAATAAATAAATATAACCCAACATATACACAACGTCATCTAGTCCCAAACTAAGCAGAGCTTGTACTATAGAATAACTGAGACTAATCAATAATATACTTTTCTTTTGTAAATACATACCTCCTTATTATATTATCATACATAAAAAACCCAAACCCACTAAGACAAACCTCTATGTTCATGCACACAAAGATTTGTCTCGAGCGGGAATCAAACGCGCGATCTCGGCGTCGCAGGCAGGTGCACTACCCACTCCGCCATCCAAAAATGGGTGTTATGTTATATTACTGTTTTGTTTGGCTTTCATCTTTTTAATTAGTAGCTTTCTTATCCTAAAATAGGGTTAATCAAAGTAAATACCGTTCCAAACCGCATTACGGCCTTAGTATGAAGTCCAAGAACTCGTTGTGTGAATGTGTTAAGTAACGTGATACCAACATCGGTGGATAAGTTACAAGATGGAAAGCGGCGCGGGCTGATTGACGGCAGTGTTGGAATACTTAGCTCACTTCCTCGTGCTCAGTCATCTAGTCACAATGTTTGTTGATGGATGACATAATACATGCATAACACAAATAAACAACACAGTATTTATTAAATTTAATCTAGGAATTCACCGAAAAAAGGTCCCTGAAAGTGTATTCTTACTTTTTCACACGTAACTATCTGAAACTTAGGCATGGTATCTCAAAATTGTTAGGTAAATCTCCACGATAACATACTAAGGTATAAAAAAAATCTGTCGAATTGCACGGTTGGTGTAGTGGCTAAAGCGGTCGCCTCGCCCCGATTTCAACTGCGCTGGTGTTGTGGGTTCGATACCCACACTGGACAAAAAATGAAATGAATGAAATGTATGTTTATGGCCACCCCCGCGACACAGGAGTTATTCCTAGTGCAAGTGTCGTTTTAAAAAAAAAGAAATTGAGAACGTCCTTCTTTTTGAAGTCGGTTAATAAATTGTCTTCTCCTTCCATCTTGAATGTCATGCTCGACTACTTGTCTGCGCATTCTGGATATCAATAAACTATGTGTCCATATTGTATATCCGAAAGCGATATAGCATACAAAGTAGTGTAGTATTCGTTTCATCTATGAAGGCAATAATAACTTTATAGTGTTGCTGATGCTTCTGACTTCCAGTGGTCGAACATGTCTTTTAATAAGGCTACAAGTTTGTGAAGCTCGTGGCTAAGTCAAAGCCGCGTGTACCGATCGATCTTGCAGGTCATGCAATACTAATCGCGGTCGGCCGTGGATGGGTTACCATCTTCATTACGAATATTTATATTCGTAATGTTAATATAAATAAATATCTATTTCAAAACACACACAACGCCATCTAGTCCCAAACTAAGCAGGGCTTGTACTATGGGTACTAGAATAACTGATACTAATACATACATGCTTTTCTTTTGTAAATACATACTTATTATACATAGAAACACCCAGACTAAGACAAATTATGCATGCGTAATAGTATTAATATGTATTGACAATCTGATTTCATAATTAAAACCAGTTTTTTGTGAATCAATCTGGACAGGTGTTACGAATAAAAAGATGAAGTTGTTACAAACGGTAGGCTGAGAAAGTTTGGGCGAGTCCTGAACAACAGGACTCTGACTTTGCCACCCGCAACGCTGTGCAGAGGGACGAAAAGTAGAAAAAACGCCCTCTGTTACAAAGGCGAAGTCTTTTTATCATTATTTTATTTTATTTGTTGTTTTTGGTAAATTATCGTTGTTTTTGGTACGTACGTAAGTTTTGGTAGATTTTGTTGTTTTCGGTAGCTTTTATTTCTTTGTAGGTGTAGTTCAAGGCTCTATGTATCACGCAAGAAAGTTAGTTTTTTTCGGGTTTATAATGTATCACGTGATGTGTGTGCAGCCAGCGCGCCCACATCAACCTCAAACGACACCCTGAATGAAATCGACTACTTTATTTTTTTACCTTTTGAGTATTGTACTTTAGTTATCATCATTTCATATTCATCTCCTCAAAAAAGATAACAGTTAAGAGTTATCATTTTGATTTCTTGTTGGATGTTGCAACTTTTTCTTAACTTTGTTTGACTAACAAATATTACAGATATGCAGTATTCAAATTGTTATCAGGTGTAACACTAACATTTTGTAACGCGGCTGATACAATGAGTTCTACTTTAATCAGATCTTCAAGTAGTAGCTTCTCCCGCGCTTTGACCCGCGTTCAACCTTATTGCGCCGCTCCCGAGGAGTTTAGCACAATTCAAAGTATTTTAAAACCTTTTCTGAGAGTTGGACTATTGAATACAGAAATAACTATCAAAATCCAATCAGTAAAAAGATTAGCGTTATAAAACAAACAAACTATCGTTCGCGGTTTCGTCTGCTTTGTAGGTACATCCATAAAAAGTAGATTATGTTACGCGCGTTGTAGTCAGTTACCTTTACCTAAAATCGGTCTGCCCATTTAAAAGATTAGCCGATGCAAACAGACAGACAGACGGACAGACGTACTGACAGATTGGCAAAAAATAATAAATCGATTTTTTTAATTTGGATTTATCGATATAACTATACCAGCTTAAAAATCATTGTTATTTTGACATTACAAACAGACACTTCACTTTTAATTATTACGTGTCTTTAGCATTAACTAACATGACCCTTAATTTTTTTATAGTTACAAAAAAATGTAGTAAGTAGGTTTTTGTTAGATCTATTAAATTGTTACATAATTGGGTAGTATTTAATGAGCAGCAGATATTTGTCTATTCATCCAATTTGGATTATTAAATGATCTATACAGCGTAAGACTATAATTTAGTCTCATATGTGTATGCATAGTATTTATTTAAGTAACAAGCAAAAACTTTGGCGTTGACTTTAAAGCTCCATCACGATTTGGAAAATGATTACACAGACCATATAATTACTATTGCAGGTTATTGCATATTACATCAACTGACATTATAATTATGTTTTTACCTACTAGTACTTAATGAGTGAAGTCTTCTTCTTCTTCGTCGTGTCGATGGCTGAGTCAAATTTTATTTTGACTTGCCATCGTGGTGAAAGGATTAGCCAATTCGCTTTGGAGAACTAGCGAATTGCCCAGGGTGCGCCGGACGTAGGGAATGATACTTTATAAATCACCGTTTGACCACGATCTGATGATTAGTGGTGATGCGGTCTACCTTGGTAATAATCATATTCATAACGAGCTTTGGCCCGCGACTTCGCTCGCGTGGAATTCGTTGTATTAGATAGTAGCTGCTCCAGCGCTATGAACCGCGTCCAACCGTGCTCCACCCGGGGAGTTAAGCGTAATGTTAAATATCTAAAGACCTTGTGGGAGGAGAACCGAGAACTACATTGCGCAACCTTTAATGATTCAATTCGAAATTAAGTTTTTAACCGACTTATAAAAGGAGGAGGTTCTCAATTCGTCTGTGTTTTTATTTTTTATATTTATGTTTGTTACCTTATAACTTTTGACTGGGCAAAACGATTTTAATGATTCTTGTTTTATTTGAAAGCTGGTGCTTCCTGTATGGCCCCATTTGATCTAATTCTTACAATGATACCCATGAGAAAACTATATAAGTCTAAAATTATTTGTAATTGAAGTCGTTTTTGTATTTGGAATATTATAAATTTTACATTACTGAATAACTCGTCAGTTCGTTTGTCAAACGATTTTCAAATGGAACGTACCAAATGCTTAAAATCGCAACGTAAAGCCGGGTACTCACTGAAGCCAACCGTTGCAAATACTGTCACAAAAAACACAGTGTGTATGTGGTTCTCGAGCGGCTCACATTATGCTTTTTTGGTTACATTGCAGTATCTGCAACGGTTATGGTTACGGCTCGCCGGTGAATACCCGGCTTTACATTCGAATGTTCGCCGACCTGGGGGCACTTAAACAGGTTCAACTCATTGTTGCTATATGCCCAAGTAGTATTGAAGATCGGGCACTAATAGATACTTATTTAGTGGCAATTGGTACCGTCCAGACAGGATATACGAATTGGTTAAGGATTTGGTTGAGAATTAGAGCGAGGATGTTACGACCTGTTTTAGAATTGTTTATTTTTTGAAGGATTTCATTACCAGAATACTTTTTTTACATTATTTTTTCATTATTTTTTTATTAATATCGATCAAATTAGGAATTGTTTATTTATATTTTCTTATGTGAGTAGTGGCCAATTGTGCAGACTACTCGACTTTACTATAAATGCCAATTATCTAATGTAATGCATGTGGTGGTGCGACGATAACACAAAATAAAACGGACTGCAAATGTTTTTAAATTTAATCGAAACTTATGATCGGCCTGGCCGACTAGTCAGCAACTAGACGAACAAACCCGTAGTCGGCCTATCTTAAGTTTTTATCTTTAATATGATTTATCATTCACAATAAAAGTTCTTTGCTCATTTAGATTTCTCTAATAAATCCACATTTTAATTTTTGATTTCGGAAAATTTTAAAAATAAATTTTGTTATTTTCTAATCAAAATTCACTTCCTAAATTCATTCATTATTCAATGCATTGGTTAATCATCAATAAAATGCAACTGGTACCAAAGTAATTCACTAATCCGTAGGATTTTAATTCATAAGCGTAAAGATCGTACAGTAATTATATTTAGTAGATAAGGGTAATCGTATTTTTTTAATGAGTATTAACAAAAGAAGATATTGTCAAGCTGCTCAGTCAATGCGACTACTGTTGAACTTCCCAGTTATGTAAACCGACCAACTACTTTACCATAGAGTCACACATCTAACATGACATAAATATAATATCCCGCCTATATACCTACTCAGAAGGATTTGGCAGATGTGTATAGATAGATAGATAGATAGAGTAATCTTTATTGTACACCAATATTAACAAAGAAGTTTATGATGTAAACAAATGCAGTTAAAAATTATGTTGCACAATGGGCGGCCTTAGCGCTATAAGCAATTTCTTACTGGCAACCTTAGGATGGACAAGTAAGTAATGGGCAAAATTGGTGCGTTAATTAAAAAAAAAAAAAAAAAAACACACATGTATAACCCATTTTCACCTGTTATGTGTGATAGAGGGTAAGCGTAAGCCTATCGCCATTTACAAGGCACAAATCCAACTCCGTGCTGCTATTGAGAATATTCCGTCAAAAATCCAATTTAACACTTGCCCAACCCGGTAATCGAACCCTAGACCTTGCGGTGTGAGCGCGTACGCTAACCCCTAAACCAACGGGGCAGTCTACTCCACTTGTTAACAAATACTTTTTCTTCTTTTCAGAATATACCAATGACGTAACACCAAAACAAAATGACAAATCTAGACCAAAACCTAAAGTTGCCCGCTCGCAACTTGTTGACGGGCAAGATCGTCAACTGGGCTGACGATGACATGAATCTTGGAGACACCCCTGGCAACCTGACCCTGTCGTGGAAAGACCTGTCTGTGTACAGGCGGAAGAAGACACAAACCAGTATTTGGAAGTCACCAGTTTATGAAGCAATCAGAGTTTTACATGGATGTGAGTACAGTTAATTTATTTTTTTTAAACTTGCGCGATTTGAGAACATTTTCAAAAAATATACAATGTCTTAATAGCATAAATTATTATAAAGAAAACGTCGAGCATAGTATATTTACACTAAGAAACAGTTGAAAAAATTATAGGACTGGCAGGATTTGAAACTGCGAACTTCTTCACTCCGGTCAGTCGTTGAACTAACCACTTACAGTCGCCTTTTGCCAGGACTCAAAATTTTTCAACTGTATGTTACGTCATTTCGTGACGTCACGTTCATCCATTTGTAGTAGGATACAAACCAACATGGCGAAGTTGCATTCAGCACAAATGTTGTGAAGAATGAACGCGTACGATATTTCAACTTCTTATTTGTTACTTTTGTAGCATTTAGCTATGCTTAGCAAATTATTTATATTTCGGCTGGATCGCAGGTTCTAATCCTGCCGGTCCTATAATTTAATTAATGAATAATAAATAGTATATATTTTTTACCTCTATAACAGTTCATTTATGTGTTTAGGTTAAGGCAAGGCGACCACATTTTCCAAACATTATTTTGGTCCATGGCAGTTTACGCAAGAATGTAAAATGTTCATTATGTAATGTTTTGAGCACGTTGTTAGACTGCGTTTTTAGTGCAAGCGGGTTGGCGGAATCCGCCTGCAGGTGTCAAAAACACGGCACTAACGAATAAGAATGATGCATAGACAAAATAGCCTTCGTTCTATTGGTCAGACTGACCACCCACAACGCCCGTCTGCTCGCCTACATCCTATATTAACACGGTAAACTTGCTTGCTTGATAATAACAAATTAAATATAAAAATATGGCAATATTCAATAAAAAATGTTGTCTAGTATGTTAATTAGGTCTGTATAAAACACTAATATTATTAATATTAATAAGCTGCATTTGAGCGATTTATTGTACATTTTATTGCTTTGTACATAATGTCATACCCCGTGGCGATCGTTGTTTTAAATTAATTAATATACAGAAAATGCCATCTTTAGATTATAAAATAAATAAATAAAATAAAAATAAAAATCTTTCTTTTTTCTATCATTAGATTATTAGTTGTAAATTAAATGGGAAAACATTATGTATTTGTTTTCATTGAAAACAAATAGGTATCATAAACCTTAGCGCTTTTGATAATATGAACTTTTTGAATGTACCTCTATGGGGTTTGACACAACATTGACATAATGAGTGCTGCAAATATCGTCACATAGAATGTAGGCATAGTTAAGACAGTACAACGTCTGTCGGGTCAGCTTGTAAGTCTATAAAACTGAGCTGATTTATGATATTAATGTAGAACTGTTAATTCACTGACTTCCAATAAATTAAGGACATTAATATTAATAAACAATATATTATATTATTTACTAATTACCAACTTGTCAAATTTTACGAGTGTAATAAAAATTGCCGATTCATATTTAGATGTATATGCAAATTTAAGAGAGAAAACCTTACAATAAGCTAATGTTCTATTTGGCTTGTCTGTAACCAAAATGCCATCTTCAAATTGAAATTAAATTTATTGGTCAAAACGTGACAATTTCGAAATAAAAGTAAACACCGATCTATAGAAACACAAGTTGGTAATTTTGTGCTGATAAAATGTAGCATTAAAGCATTTAAGTATAGTTCGTATTTTTGCCCCTAGTTGCACATAATTTACATATTTTTTTATAAAGCAACATTCATTGCATCAACAATTTCACGTGTGAATATCAATTTTTACAATGCATGCATTAATTTTATGCCACTAGTTTCGTCATGAAAAATCAAAATTAAGTCAAATTCTGTATATTGTTAACTTTCTGTGTTCCATTTGTTGGAACTAAATAAATTTATTTCCTTTCTTTCTTCCTTTCTTTTTTCTTAAATTAAGACTAGACTCGATATATATTGCAAAAAGGTCTTTTATTTTTAATACTGCGCATGCTTAAGAATAAGAATTCAAGTAAGGCAAAATAATAATTAAAACTAAAGCTAACTGTGGACGGACTGTTAACTTAATTGATGTTAAGTGCATATGTATGTCTTGTTACACACTTAAATAAGCCGGATATTCAATGATCTTCATTAGTTGAGTACAAACTGACCCTTATTATTTATTATAAAATATGCACGCTAGTGGTTAATATGGAGGCCTAAAGATATCAAATATTAATTAATTAAGATACCAAATATCGTAAACACCTTGCATAACTGTGGCCGATAAAGCCGAAATAATTGAATGTGAAGAATTTGGTCAAAGTACTTGAGTAGCTACTTGATAAATTATGGGAATTTTTAAAAGGTTTATCATACTAAGAAACAGGGAGCGCGGCAAGATTTGGACCAGCGATCTTCTGCACACAGGACAGCGGCTTTAAATTAAAAATAAATAATTTTAATGAAAAAGGTAACTTTGCTATGCATAACTAACTAAAATAATTAATAAGAAGGTTTATCATGTCTGTTTCACCTCAATAAGTAACTAAATCTAGCCGTGAATCAAGCATTAAAATGGTAATAAAACATTCAAAGTTGCCTGGTATGACTTCAAAATATTATTCTGATCATATCGATAAATAACAATATTTTTACTAAAACATTTATTTTCAGTGAATGGCATCGTATCGTCGGGTAACTTAGTCGCCCTGATGGGTTCAAGGTAAGAACTTCTTATATCAAATAGTAGATAATAAAAAACACATCAATCCTGACATGGACTCTTTTAACCAACAGATACAATTAACATCCATCTAATGTTATAGTCGAAAAACAACAAGATGGCAGTTGATAACAAATAAATAGAACATGTCGTTATTGAAATAAATAATGCCATACTTGTTTTTAAATGATTTTCATACTAATATTTAGTTTAATCTTAATTTCTTTACTTTTCTTTTAGATCATAAATCTTGTATTCTTCATAGATAGCTAAATCTAGACATCTAGACTTCTAGACTTCTAGACTAATCCTTCTATCTCATTTTAGCTATCTAAATCAGGTTCTCCACATAGGACGTATAAAGAAAAATATTTTGGACGTAAACATTTATATTACTCACTGTTCTGCCTACAACAAAACACTTTTATGTTTATTTTTTGTAGTGGTGCAGGCAAAACGACATTACTGGCAGCAATAAGCCGTCGAGATAAAAGTGCTTTGACAGGATATCTCATGCTCAATGGCAGACTAGCTTGCGCAGACCTCATAGCCAGGATATCTGGCTTTGTGCCCCAAGAAGATCTGGCTATCGAAGACTTGACTGTGGCTGAACATATGGAGTTTATGGTAAGCTTTCGAGATATAATTTTGCTCATAGTAATCCGTAAAATGTTCTGCACAATTCAATAAATATATTGTAAAGTTAAGAGGTTTTTTTTTGTATATAATCCTAATTAGATCTCTATAATATATAAATTTAACGAATTTTATGAAACATTTAAATTAGCTTAAATGCACCATGCTCAGTAAAATGGATGGTAAGATACATGAAGAAACACTTCACTCTAGCTTTTAGGTAAATTATAAAATTCTTTAGTCATCTAGGTTGATAAAAATAGCACTATTTGAATTGACCTTTTACAGATGAGATAAATGAATCTATTTCCTAACGCAAAGATAAATATTGCTATCATTAAGATGGTGTGATACATAACGATTGCCTATAGATTTTGAAGATACATATCAGAATTGATATGTATCAACAAAATCTATATCTTAGTTTAGATCTTCGTATCATCATAAAGATTTAAACTAAGATAGTAATTGGCTCGAAATAGCAAATTGTTTTGCATAAGTTTCAGATAACATGCACGATAACTAAGGTTTCCTATAAAAAAGTTATAGTATGCAAAATATCCTTGTTAATAATGTGGATTTGCTATTTTTTTAATAAGTCGATTGGTTTATCTCACCTGTAAAAGGTCAAATTCAAATAGTGCTGTTTTAATCAATTACCGTGAGAAATTATTGGACTAAACAATTTTATAATAAAATAATAACTGGCAAAATAATCAAGAATTTATTATAAAAATAAACAGTAATCCTTGGATCGGATCACATTAAGAAAAACATATCTTTCTTTACAGAAAAATATACATGTTAGACCTTAAATTAAACTATACATATATTTTTAATATATATTATATAAATTATTTATTACAATTGTACAATTATTCGCCGAGCACTTTCTTAATTAATTTTAGATTTGCTTCTGCTGATCAAGTCTAACGGATTAACCAGTAAACTTTGACAACCTAATACAGCGCGAAACAACACTCTTGTTTAGGTTGTTGGGTTTAAACTATTTTCAGTTATTTTAAATCGATCGGCTATTCGTCATGTCGCATCCTTTAATGCGGTTTTTATATGTCTTAGGCTCGTATGATGATGGACAAGCGATCCTCAAAGTTAACACGAGCCCGACGTGTTGAGCTTTTACTAACCGAGCTTGGAGTAAATAACTGCTCGACTACAAAATTGAAGGCTCTGTCTGGAGGGGAACGGAAGAGAGTCTCGTTAGCTGTACAGGTAAGTCTCTATTTCCCACTTAAAACACTAATATATGTCGGTATAAACTAAACAATTCATAAAAAAAATATTAGGAAGAAGTAACATACAATAACTACTGCAATAATTCTTGTTTTGAATATAATTTATAGTGTAAAAGACATCAACGCGCTACGGTGGATCTGTTGATGTGTCGTTTACTGTTCATTTTATAGCTAACTTAAATAATTTTGGTCGATTTTGTCTTTTCCTGCCTGCCTGAATTTATTTATTTAGCAATATTGAACATTATAAGTCAGGACCCAGTCTTATAATGTTTGATATCGCCAATAAATGAAATGAATAGACTAACGGGACAAACACACGTACCGAAATGTTTTATATATTTTTGCGCTTGAGCAGCATTCACAATCAGTTCTTCCTTTTCAGTTACTAAACGACCCACCAATCCTATTCTGCGATGAGCCGACAACAGGCCTGGACAGTTGGGGTGCAGCAGCCGTAGTCAGCCGACTAAGGAATCTTGCCATTGGAGGCAAGATTGTGGTTTGTTCAGTGCACCAACCAGCTTCAGGGGTCTTTGAACTGTTCCATCAGGTAGTCCTGTTGGCGAATGGACGCGTCGCCTTCCAGGGAACTATTGAAGCGGCTGAACAGTTCTTTGCTTCGTAAGTACATAAGCTTGTATAAATGAGTATTTTTTTACTGTTTAGATTAGCTTTCAGCTTGTTCATGCAAGATTCAACGTCATTAAAGTTATTTTTTTATGGATTTTCTGTTGGATGAAACAACACAAATACAACAACAATACAAATGTGCATGTTGCACATTAATACTACACCTATTGAAGTATATAGAGTACCGTACTATTTACAATTTTCATAACCATATTCAGCGATTATTATATTTTCACTAATGATGTTTATATAAACATATATCGATTTTCGGAGTTGACTGGGGTGCATGAAAGGAGCCTCCTCGAGTGACGTACACAACGTTCCCTACGTCCGGCGCACCCTGGGCAATTCGCGAGTTCTCCAAAGCGAATTGGCTAATCCTTTCACCACGATGGCAAGTCAAAACCTTGACCACCTTACTGACTGTCCTAAATGCCCTACCACCTGCACAAGAGAGGCGCTCATGAACGCCGATGAGAGCGCCATAAAAGTGGTCACTTATTGGACCAATAAAATTTGACTCAGCCATCGACACGACGAAGAAGAAGAAGGAGTTGACACTACACTTCTTACCTTTTTGTTAATATACTCTCAATGAATAGTACTATACAATAAAAACAAAATTAACGTTTATATTTCAAGTAACAAAATAATGCACACTAAGATCGGCAAAAAGTTTGACACCTGTTGAAAGATATCGGTGATAATCTCATACTAATCTATGCTAATGATACAAGCCTTTGAAATTATATCGCTTTATTATCATCAAATTAGATTAGGTTACATCGTTAACTTCACACGCATATAAGTTACTTGCTTAGTATTATTTTATTTATCTATTGTTGAAGATATTACTGTTATTTGGATGTAATATTTGACTTTCAAGCAAATATTAGTAATTGGTGGCAAAATGAAAGCCTTTTTTGATTTCTTGTTATGTGAAATAATTATGGTTTTAATAAAATACTTGCAACTCCTTACTTACGCCCTTATTAAGGCTTTGAATTTCAAAAAAATCCATCCGGCAACTCCCTTGGGGATAAAATACAAAGATGAAACATATATCAAGTTTTTAAATTATTAGACATTCAGCTATACAACTGTTAAAATGGCATCCAGTTTCATGCAGTACTTTTTGCGTGATGCGCGTACAAACATACAGACTGACAGACAGACAAAATCTACAAAATATGTTTTGACTTTTACTGCTGCTATAGTCCCATCGTATTAATATTTCTTAAATAACTTCAATGTACAAACATGGTTAATTTACACTTTTATTATTTGTTTAGATATATAATTTAAAATCGTATGATTATCTTCATTATAAGTTACTTTTGCTATTTTCTCTTCGATAAACTACAAACTAAAATAAAATATACTATATTAAATACTTCTAATAATATAAAGAACCCACATTCAAGAAGCCATACTTCGCCACCAGTTTGAACTTCAAATGTCCAGTGGGCTTCAACGCGGCCGAGTACTACATATCTCTTCTCGGAATGCAGTTGGACAAAGAGATGGAAAGCATAGATCGAATCAGAAGAATCTGTGATGAGTTCCAGAGGTCTGACGTCGCGGCTGATATTGAAAGCAGAGTGGGAGATGTCACAGATGAAAATGAGTACTTCAACAGCAGTGGGGGACGGAAGGTGAGTGGAATGAAGAGATTCAAATCTAAGTTTACATGACTGAGAGCAACGATAGCCGAGTGGGAGACCGTAGGACTGAAGTCGAAGGTCTCGAGTTTAAACCCACGGCACATACCTCTGTCATTAAATCGTTAAGATTCGTTTTTTCGAAGATAATATATGTATGCACACGTGTATCTTAAAAATATCGGTCGCTAATGGTGAAGGAAAAACATCTTGAGGAAACTAGCATACTTGAGAGTGCCTAAAAAAGTACTCGAGGGTGTGTGAAGTCTCCCAATTAGAATCTAATCAACACAAACGGGCTGCATTCCAACTACAGATTTCTTTTCATTGCATAGCTTGACTGCAATGATACTACCCGATGTATTAGAACTGCGTGCCAGCTACACACTGGCTACGATCTGACTGCACTTTTGGTCGGCAGTATAATTGCAGTCGCGTTAACTGCAATAAATTTGGTCGGTTGAAATGCAGTTTGAATGCAGTCCATCTGCCTATGTCAGAAAAATGCCTACTTATGAGATACATAAGATAATATCTATTTTACGTTCTGATTTTTTTAGGTAATGAAAAACGTGGACTAATCAAATCAAATCAAATCAAATATATTTTATTTCAGGCATCAGGGCCCATACATAAATACCTTAAAACTAACATACATATTTGTATTTTATAACTAATGAGTGATACTACTTTTACTGCCTAATAAGTTTCTCTAGAGTTTATTTATGAATATACAACGCGCTGACTTTTGCGCTTAACATAGATAAAAGCTTTTTTTATTTCGCCATAAAGTGTTTAATACACTTTATACAATAAAACAAAGGGGTATGACCAATTGACTATAGGATTGTTTATCGTTGCTGTACTGTCTGTGATGTGGCTATGAAAAGATAAAAACTGCTGTATTATATGTAGAATAATAAAAAAGTTTAAGTGTAAGCCGGATATTTTAATAGTAAGCCGGGTTTCATGAAAAAATATAGTGGACAAATTTAAAAACACGTTATTATTCTATAGATAAATTTTCAGCATCCAGTTGATCCTTCATGTTTAAAAAGAAAATAACGTTAGTTTATTAAATCCCACTTAAGTTACGTCTGTTATTACTAGATAATCGTCGTAAACATAACTAGAAATTATTTACTATCTTATAATCGTGACAGAAGGTTGGCGGCGATACAGTTTTTGGGCATTGTCTTTTATAGCTTCAACAGTTATCTTTAGAATTAATAATGTCCCGTAGTGTACCAATAGTGAGTAATAATATTATTGATGATTATATAAATCTCAAATGCAGAACCCAAACGACTCTTTTATTAATGGTTTGTATAATATATATTTTTTTGCAGGATCAGAATCAATATTTCGAAAGATATTTAACTCTGTGAGTATAATTTTCTATATTTTAAAAAACAATTCAAATGTCTATTTTAACTCGTAAACATAAATCTGAAAATTCGTCGAAGGAATTGATTAAATTAATAAAAACTGTTTGAACAAAATATCATTTTAAATCTATACCTACTTTATTAAAATAAATAAATCATAAATAATTTTCTAGATTATCATAAATACACAAATTTTTATGGAAACACAATGCATTAATATATTAGCATTTATTGGCTTATGCTTTTGTGCTATCTACATTTTTACATATTTTTTCGATAACTATCCGTTAACCATATATTAGTTTATCTAGAATACAGTATTCGGAATGGATTCATAATTAAATGGATCGTATGTTTCGGGTTATGCAAATATGTAATGTAGTTTATTGAATAATAAAATTCAGAAAAGTAATGGCGGAATATAAAAACAATCTGTACCTACTACTAGGTCTGTTAGGGATTTTCGATCCTTAAGATTGACAGTACCGATTAATGCCATTAAAAATACAAGATGAAATCTATTCGTATTTTAGCTCGTTTGTTGCCCGGTTGAGAAAAAATATATATTTTTTTTTAATGTTGTTTGTTTTTTTGATACCATAATCTTTCAGTATAGTCGTCAATCTACATTATTAAAGATACTTTCCCTCCATGTAGCATCGCCGTGGAATATCCTGTATGCTAGATATAAGTAAAAACAGTGAATGTGACAAAGCAACATTTATTGAAACCACAGTTTCTGGACATGGCCAGTATCCATTTCCACAGATTTTTTTTGTTACTCCAACTCAATTTTTTTTTTAAATAATAGTTTACAAACAGTGGTTTCAATAATGTCGCTATGCCGCATCTTCCCATATATAGTAAGATAATAAAGATCAAAATTTCAGAGTCAAAGTGAATTATTTCGTCCAGTTCTATTGGTTGATGTGGAGGAACTTCCAAGCATTGAAACGAAACTACAGCATATGGGTTGCGGAATTTGTACTACTCATGGTATGTTAAAACAACTTTATTCTCGTTTATTTTCGTCTTTATGCTTGAAATTAAAAACTATAATAACTTTTCTCATGGTTAAATTATAGCTGATATTCTTTCCAGCGGAAACCTAAATTTCAAACAAAAATAACCTCCTCACCTCTTTTTTGACTTCACAAATCTACATTCTAGACCCATAGAGTTGCGTCGTTGACAAATTATAGTAAAGGCAATTTTGTCTTCTTTAATATGGTAAAAAAACAGCTTTTTCATAGAACTTACCTATTAGCAGCTATAATCCTTAAACCAAAGAAGCGCCCGACATTTCATGGTTGGTTCATTTGGTTATTTCAATCAAATAGGTACAGTTAAGTTAAAATTTATAATAATAGCGCCTAAATCCGACCCAAATGTGTTTGGAAGATGATGATGATCTCCATAATCTTAATACAATACATTGAGGCAGGTCGTGACACTCGTGACAGCTGTGATGAGATTTTGTTAAGTCAGTATTAACATTAAATACCAGTAGCTGATTATTAACATAAATAACACATTGTATCTTCTATTGATTAACTGTGACCACCTACGACAAAGCACACTACAAAAAACTATTCATATTTATGATTTAGATTCCGGTTTTTGTAGCATACTTTTTGTTGCGATCTATCACTGAGGCTGTTGAAACCATCGTAAAAATAAAACCTAAAGACAAAAAATTGTTAGATATTCGACGGCTCATTTTCTTATTTACAAAACCTGCCAAGGTAGATGAGGAAACTACCAGTTTCATGATGTGACAAATTGTAGGTAGTATCGATCTTAACTGAGGCTATTGAGCCTCCTTTAAACATAGGTTAAACATAGGTTTATTATCATAATTTATTAAATAATACGGATATAATTTTATTGGATATAGGTAAAAAACCTTTTTTTTTCATTAGTCAATGGATCTTATTGATAGATCCACTCATTAACCGCTAATTTGAATTCTAGTTTGTGGGCAGTATAATCTCAATCCCCTACGCGACCAACTTCAAAGAACTTGACCAGCGGGATATTCAGAACGTGGAAGGTCTCTTATACCTGACTATCACGGAGACAATATTCTTGTTCATCTACGCAGTGTTCATCACCTTCCCGAGTGAAGTGCCTATTTTGCTCAGGGAAACCGCCAGTGGACTGTACGCACCGTTGCCATATTATCTGTCCAAGATCATATTTTGGGTAAGTGTTACAGAACTAGTATAGATGGACATACAGCATCTCATCTACATAGAGAACATCACCTTTCCTATTCAGACTTCCAGTAGACTGTAATATTATTTGCAGTTTATTTTTTCTTTAATGAAAACTCTTAGAATCTGAGTTTCCTGTGTACAAAATATGCAGATATTCAGTGTCTTCTTCTTTAATATCTTAATATGAAAGGAATGTACTTTTAACCACCGTGGTCACCAAGTGGTCAAAAATTAGGTGGCTTAACAAAGTCCTTCTTTATAGTTTGTTAGTAGTACCATTTTCCTCCTTTTTTATTTAATTTTTAATATTTTCTTTGCAGATACCAAGAGCAGTGATAGAACCGACTCTGTTCTCTGCACTCGTTTTTTTGGTAGCTGGTCTCCGTGGTGGGTTTGTCGGCTGGCTGGGCTTCAACTTCATCTGCATCCTCTGTGCCAACTACGCCAACGCTTATGGTGAGTACTTAGTGTTTAAGAACTTTGGCCCTTATTTAAATATTCAAAGTAAAAAAGTTGGTGTCTTGTATTGCTTTTAGTTGTCAAATTAAGTAGTTTGAGCGATGTATGATACCATTGTTTTAAATTATCGAGTAATATATTAAACGGCGACAAAATTACAAAATTCAAAATTATATTTTTTTTACGAAAATTGGCTTCAAATTTCGATTTAAATCCACAGGCTCATTCTTATCAGCGACATTCGACTCAATGGAGACCGCTGCACTCGTGTCTGTACCATTCGAACTAATCGGCACCATGTTCTCTGGCATCTACTTAAATATCGGCAGCATCAGCCCTTACGTTTCTTGGTTGAGATATGTATCAGCTTTCTACTACGGCGTAGAAAGCATATCCATCCTCCAATGGGATGAGATCACTTCTATCGAATGCGTTGACATTAAAGGCATGCCTTGTATCAAAACGGGTCAAGAAGTTCTAGAGAGATACGGCTTTGCTGAAGCACATTTCTGGCGTAACTGCATTAGTTTGTTTGCCATGTATCTTATAGCTAATTTCATTGCCTTCCTCATGTTTCTAAGAAGGAGTAGGAACGCACCTGTGTATTAGATATAGTTATTGTATATAGCTTGTAGTGTTAATAATAATGTAGTTATTTACCTACCAACTAATTGTAGGTATCCCTTAAATACTGGCGCTTAAATACAAAACAGACCTTGGAGCATATTAACTATTGAAGAATGCTTTTTGAACAGGATATTTTAATAATTCAAAAAGTAATCTCATAAACTAGATAAAATGTTAACGTAACTCAAGAATGATGTACAACTTGATTACTCGTTACTATGTGTTGAATATTGCCAACAATCTTTTACACTTAAAACATAAATCTGTGATCATAATGATAGGTAAATAGGTAATATAATAATTATATTATGATAGTTTTATGCTCTAAGGTAATTTTGTCTATCTATCTACCTTTTGGTTTTCAAAATTGTTTTGATTACGATTATTGCATTGTATATTATCTTAATTGCACGTTAAACAAAACATAATCATTGGCACAATAAATTCATCAAATTCCGAAGTTTTTGTATTTTTTTTTTGCTTCCTCCACATTCCCATGCATTCCCCTTCCCTTCCTCTAAGCTTTTGTGTAGATCATAGAAGCACTGCTGTTTTCAGAGTTACGCCGGTAAGTTCTACTTACGATATTTTGCAAACTTTCAAGCTAATACTTGTAACATTTCTTTCGTTTGTTATACTTATCTACCTTAGGTTAGATATGGAAGAAGCTTTACACTAATTACACTATAGACCAAGTTATACTCTTACTTAAAAAATGATTCAAATTATGTCATAGAACAATTTTACCTTTTTTGTCACCCATTAAATGTTGCTATCTCATTAATTTCAATGAGAAATGGAAATTATAAATAATTCTGTAATGCCTATGCGGAAATTGAGTCTAGATGTTTTTACTAATGTGGCATTTAGGAAATATTGCAGCGTTAAGAAAAATAATGAATCGCTTACTTTATTTGATGTTGCAAATTGACCCATAATTACTGACATTATTTTTAGACTGGTTCTCGAAGCAGACTGCAGAGTGTGTTGAATGTAATGTTATGTTAAGATGTGAAAACTATGTTTTAGAAGTCGTGAATGAAATCACTTAGTTAATGGATCAAATTTCTTATGATATAAGAATTCTCGTATATTCCATTTCAGGCTCATTTCTATCAGCTACATTCGACAAAATGGAGACAGCGGCTCTCATAGCCGTACCCCACGACTTAATAGGCATCATGTTTTCCGGAATCTACCTCAACCTGGCCACAGCGTCGCCATACTTCTCCTGGCTGCGGTACATTTCTGGCTTCTACTATGGAACTGAGTGTGTTTCTGTACTGCAGTGGAGCTTGGTAGATACGATTAACTGTGCGAATGCTGAAGGACTACCCTGTATAAGGACTGGTGCAGGAGTGTTGCAAAGATTTGGGTTTGATGAGGCCAATTTTTGGCCCAACTGTGCATGCCTATTGGCTATGTATGCTATTGGCAACTTGGTAGCGTTTGCTATGGTTGTTAAAAGGAGTAGAGGGACGCCTGTGTATTGATTTAGTTTATAAGTAAGTAAGCCAAATATATTTTTCTATTAAGTTTCTACTTTCATTTGCTTTTTTCCAACTTTTACCTAGTTAGTTAGATAGATTATTTAGATACAACCTGCTTAGAAGATGTGGATACAGAAAAAAAAAGTACCGAATTAGCTACTAAACGGTACGTGTGTGCTATTTTCTTAGGTAGATAAAGTAAATGTATTATATTATATTTAGAATTTTCTTTGCACTTTGGTAGGTTCGGTTTGTACTAGACGAAATAAATATTTAGGAGAAACATAAAAATCATGTTTGAATACTTGAGGAACCTTTGCCTCTAAAAGGCTCTTGCTAAACTTCAGTTATCTCTGATTGCCTATCCACCATAAAAAATGGATAAGCCGGTTTTAAAACTCTTATAGATTTATTCACAATTGATAAAAAACCGTATCAATTCCATTTCCAAAGTTTCCAGCACAAACGTAATAAAATTGATTGTAACGATCACGCACGCCGTAACTCAAATATTTACAACATAATAACTTGTGTTTATGACAAATTAATATAAAAAAACAGCCGAAAGATTGCTTGACTCGTTAGCTGGTAGAGGTGTTGGCATCAAACGTTATACCGAAATCTAATGATGAAAGACAACCGGTTGGTTTTCGACTCGTAACCCTGAAGCATATCACAC
Source organism: Hypena proboscidalis (assembly GCA_905147285.1). NCBI lineage: Eukaryota > Metazoa > Arthropoda > Insecta > Lepidoptera > Erebidae > Hypena > Hypena proboscidalis. The sequence continues at coordinate 3,994,938 of LR990127.1, forward strand.
CACCATAATTTATAAAGTATATTATGTTTTACATACCATAATATACCTCAAAGTGTGGCAGAGGTGTACAACACCCGCACCTCACCTGTTATGTTTAGTCCCATGGGATAGGAGATGAGCCTATCGCCATTCACCGGGCACAATTTCAACTTCGTGCTGTTTTTGAAAAATATTTCAACAGATTGTGCAATACCTTGGAAAAGCATTACATAACGCAAAAAGTCGAATAAATAGTTCTTGAAGTCTGTGCTGATCATTTCTTCCAATTACAATTTAGCACCGGCTTTCAAACGCAAAAATAATTTCTGAAATCGGTCGAGGCGTCTTTGAGTAATCACCAAAAACATAAAAACCGGCCAAGTGCGTGCGTGTCGGGCCACGCGCAGTAGGGTTCGATAGAAAAATATTTTTACTTTTACTTTTTAACTAAATGGCGTCCTTCAGAAAGGAAATGTTTGTAGTACACGAAACCAGCTAGCACGTATGACGAGATGTATGAATGTTGAGGAAGCGAAAGAAGTATGTAAGGAGCGAAGCACATGGCGTTCCATCGTCTCTGCCTACCTCCGTGGGATAAAGGCGTGATTTTATAAATGTATTATGTATGTTTATTTATGTTTCAAGAATTTTGAACGAAATATTCTGAGTAACTGCATCTGACATTTCGGACCCCTATTCCTCTTGAACTAATGAAGTGAACTTATCCGCTATAGTTTTCCTTTAAAGTTTATTACATGTACTACCGACACAATTTTTTTCAGATTTTAGGATCCAGTAGTTTAGCTTTTAAAGGGGGGGGACGCCCTACTCGAACAAAAATTATCCCTAAATCAAAAAACTGTCTTAGCAACCCCTAAACATTTTTAAAAGTCCTATCTAACAATACCCCACACTATGGGGTAGGCGACAAAAAAAAAACATTCCTACTTTACATGTAGGGGAGCTACCTGGAAAAAAAATATTTTTCCAAATTTTACTCTACGACTTTCTTTGTTTAGTTAACATACATGTTTATGCAAAATTTCAGTTTTCTAGCACCAACGGTTTCGTCGCTATGCCGTGGACAGACGGACAGACGGACATGGCGAAACTATAAGGGTTCCTTGTAGGTACTACGGAACCCTAAAAAAAGCAATCGAATTGAGAACCTCCTCCTTTTTAGGAAGTCTGTTAATAAATTATCATGTCTAGACTATATTAAACTGTAAGATCACAAAAACTTATGTAAATTAAAGTCATTCAGCATTTTTGTAACGGTCTAAATTTATTTATTGATGTATTAAATATTAATCTGTTCAATAACATTTTTTGCATGAAACTGAGTGACGTTGCACTAGCTGTTGTTATTTATAATGCATAAGTAGGTACCTAATCATGAATTAAATAAAACTAAACCTCTTAAAATGAGATTTTAATAAATAACTCTTAAATCTAATACGCGTAACCCTTCCTTTCTTCTCTCTTCAGACCGTAGTATCCCAGTAAAGACCAAAGTATTGTCACACAGAGGAAGCCCAGCATATCTTGAAGAATGAAGTCTTCCACATAACCGTTGCCGGAAAGCACTGCTGATCCATCTTTTACGCAAGCCATTGTTATGTTTGGTGGGCACTCTGAAACAGCAAATAAGGAGGATACATTGAAAGTTTTTTTAAAGGTTCTTATAAAGTCAGTTTAATATTTGTCGCCGATACAGGCTCCGTATTTTTACAATAGTATTTTTTTGGAGCTTGCAAGAGTTTGTGGGCGAATAGAAAATTATATGTTTCATCAGTTGAAGTGAAGAACACCGTAGAAGGCGTATAAAGAACAGCCATAGCTAAATAGTATAATGATTATATATATATATATATACATCAACAGAAGAATAAGACAACAATTTATAACCACTTTATTAAAGTAAGAGATTAAAGTGCTCTTTTCTAATAACAATCTATGAATGATTTACCTACCATTAGTCTACCATTTTTCTTTGTCTTTTCGTTAAATAGGTTTGGTGTAACCATAATTAATCTTTATAATATAATAATAATAATATAATAGTTTATTTCTCTCAAAAAGGTATAAGTACATACATTGGTAACATACATCAATAAACAGGTACAGTATTATTTAAGATACTTAGAAGCCCTTTAAAGGTCAATGCTAACACAATTAATTATCAAACCTTCAGTTTTTATAACGAATTTTACAACACAAGTTAAAAATCATAAAATGTGGTTTTAATTTATTTTATTAGTTACTAGTAACGAGATTGTAATCGGAAGACTAATTCTGAGAATTAAAATGTTGAAATTTTTGACCTACGCATTATTAAACTTGATAAAGAGACCGGCACATTCTTTGCGATCAAAACACTTAACTAACTTTAAAATATGGGATATTATTTTAGAATATGGAACGAAGACGATGCCGCAAAATTGTTGACTAATCTAATTAATACCTATATTATGAATAGTATAAAGTCAGTATATATAAGTACTGCTGGTTATAGTAGTTATATCAATATCAATAACACCCAAAAAGAGTAAATTTGAGTTTTCGTAAAAAATAATTCAACCTAAGACTTACCAATATTATCGATCTGTCTCCAATACACATTGCTTACAGCATCCATAGCGTAGTAGAAATGCGAGACATATTTGATGGGGTACATCCAAGCAGGCAGAGACGCGATGCGAAGGAAAGCTCCTGACATAAGGAACAGTAGGAGATCCACGCACGGCATCACATCACCCATCATGCCTGTTGATGTGAAGAGGGCCGCCATTCCTAGACCTAACGAGAGAGTGGAGTACAATATGTTTTTAATATTAACATAACATCTAATTAATACCAATTTCTCAGAGTTTCTTAGAGACTAACAGTTTCTATAAAACAATCAAAGTTCTATTTAACTAGTCATTTTGGACTTAGCGAGCGCTCGTGGTTTTAACGGTTGTTAAAACCTAATCCACGGTGACTATAGGCGTCCATAATCATATCATATTATAATAACAGCCAAATAAGGATGTATTATTACTATACACTGTTCCGAAATCAGAGAGTCAAAATTCAAAAGACTATACTTTGATTCCCGGTTAGGAAAATAAAAAATCAAAAACCTATCAATGTAGTATAAATTAATTCTAAAAATAAATGAAATGAAAATATCTTTATTCTTTAGACTTAACAAAGCACTTAGAATCGTCATACAAAATGAAATAAAGATTTTAATAATTAAAGTTTTTCTGTAGGAAAATAATTAAACATTCGGGTGCTCGATTTTTGTCTCTCTGATTTTGGAACAGAGTATAGCTGATGCGCGCGGCTCCGCCCGCGTGGAATGCCGACCTTTGCCTAGCGGTATAAAAATAGCTTAACTCCTATTCTCAGACCAATCGGACATAAATTTTCATAGGAATCTGTCAAGCCGAGATTTTAATATTCTATATAATAATAAAATAATTATGTGATTTTTACTATCGAGCAACGCATAGATGTCTTTGTAGAGATACGGTAGTCGCATCAGATAGTGATGTCACTTTCTGATGCGACTATCGCATCCTCTTCCCGCAGCCGGCATTCAAACCCACGTCCTCTCGATGATAAGACCGATGCCTTATCCATTGCGCCACAGCCGCTTAGAAGCAAGATTAGAACATTTCCACATATTTAAATCTTACCATAAGCCACAGAAGGTACGGCGCTGAGGGTCAACGCTGTGATGAACTCCAGGGCTGTCAGCATGTAGTTGGGTAGCTCCACGGCCAAGGTTGTCAAAGCGACTAGAGTTATCGGCCACACTATGCAACGAGGGATCTAGGAGATGGAAACTCTTTAAATAAACAGTACGTTACTATTTGTTACACGCAATCAGCGATAACAAATATCTAGATACTCCTCAATATTAGTAATGCTAGGCGAAAATCAATCACATTGTTGTCTATGCGGCAGTATGAAAACACAAACCAAAGAAAAATAAATAAATATCATCTTTCACACATCGTCTTCTAGTCCCAAACTAAGCAGAGCTTGTACTATGGGTACCAAACTAACTGATCCACACATAGATACTTTTTTTTGTTAATACATACTTATTATACATAGTAATAGCCAGACTAAGACAAACCAGCATGTTCATGCACACAAAGATTTGTCTTGAGCGGGAATCGAACTCGCGGCCTCTGCATAGCAGGCAGTTGCACTACCAACTCCACTATCCAGTCGTCAAAAACCTAAATCCTATTCTTATATCTTGTTATTTGCAAATTGTATTTTTGTGGATACCTCGAACATTACGTCTTAAAATCGCAAAGCACCCTTACAAAGCTTAGGAACCTTGACACAAAGTAGGCGGAGCACTTGTACATGCCGACTTCTCTCTTGAACAGTGGTAGCTCATACTCAAAGGCATAGAGGGCGCTGTAGGAGACGCCGAAAGCCACCTCGCTGGTGATGAGCCAGAGGAAACCTCGGACGTCGTCGACGCCGCGCTGGGTCGTGCCAGTGGCTCCGGCGTAGGCCACGCCCAGGACGAAGGAGGTTACCACCTGGGGAAAAATGTAAAACAGCCATTGGAGTACTATGATCAATTCGATGGAAAATTGATAAAGCACTATGCATTAGTTGGTAGTATTAGGTAAACGTTCGTATCACTATTTACCCTAGCAAACGCTCTGTATGTTCTCAACTTCTAGTAAAAGAAAATAAGCTTTATCATTAAAAAAATGCTTAAAATTTTACTTTGAATTGTTTTTTTATAGTTACAAGTTTTATAATCTTTTTATATAATATTAAAGTTGAAAAATTAGGAATCCAACAGGACTTGAACCTGCACTCCCTGGATATACGGCCCAAGTGCTTTCCCAATTCAGCTATGGATTTGTATGCCGTATTCGTATAGACTCGAAATTTCTCAAAATATTACAAGTTAAATAATCGTAACTATAAAAAGGTCGCTGGCTGAAGTACTGCAAAAAAGCCATTTCTTCTGAATGGCTTACAATCTATATTAATTTTGTGTAGTCACGTTGTCTACATAATTTTGCCATATTATAACTCTAATTTTATTGACTCTATTAACTTACCAGTGTAATACACAATTGAATCAGATGATCTCTGTAATTTCTTTTCAACGTAAGAGACAATCTCCAGAGCAATAGATAAACTTGTTTGAACCATCTTCGTTGCAACCTGCACACAATTCATATTTTATGTTATTATATTAAATATTATTCCAGCATATTTTTGTAATAAATATTGCTATTTTGGGGCCAAATAAAAATATTATAATAATTTTATTATCAAGTCCGTGTTGGGTCCTGTGGTGAATTCAACGACATTATGTCAATTGATACCATTATTTATTGGTGGATTATTAGAAATAAAATATGATATGAATAGAAGTGTTTAATTATGACATCTTCTTTTAGCATTCAAATGGGTTTTATTACTTTATAAATTTAGCATGTTTACTTTTTTCATGACCATTAATAACGACCAAAATTTTCCGTCTTGGCGATCGACTCTTCCGTGTGTTTTTGCGTAAAATAAACATCTGCATCGATTCTGCATGAGTTTGCCAGTTATTTTTATCATTTTTTTTATATACTACGCCCACATCGAACGAACGTGTGGTCTACCTGATGGTAAGTTGAGTACAGCCCATGGACATCAACAATCCACAAAAGCAGATTATAGATGCGTCGCTGCAGCTAAGGACTATGGTGTTATGCCTCATGTGCCAGTAATTTCATTTTGTAATCATTCATATTTTTATTGTTAACTCTTCATCAAAATGATACCATAATTACGGGATTTCTTTCTTCTATGTATTACCAAGAAATAAAACGTTATCAGATTACATAAATTAACTTTTATAGACGAATAACATAACATAACATCACGCCTACCCAGAAGGGTGTGGCAGCAGTGTACAACACCCACGCTTCACCCGTTATGTCCCATAATAGGATAGGCTATCGCCATCTACCGGGCACAGTTCCAACTCCATGCTACTATTGGGAATTTCCTGACGGAAAGTTCACAAATATCACTATGCCCGACCCGAGAATCAAACCCGAGTCTTCACGGTGACCATTTGCGCCCACTAACCATTTTACCATCGAGGCAAATAAATCAACAAAAAAACGTAATATTTATATATCACCATGATACACTTACGTTTTCTGTTTCGGTTGTCGGTATGAATCGAGTTTATATACCTATGTTATTTTATTCTTATGATAGGTACATTTTATTTTATTTTATTTTATTTTTATTTATTCGGGAAACAAACAGAACTATAAAAAACTAAAAATACAAAATATGGGTTTAACCTAATCCAACAAAGTTTCCACTGTAAATTATAACATACACGAGCAAGTGAACTAATTTCAAAGACAATATGCGCATGCAAAACAAAATTAAAATTATGAGATACAAACATATACAAACATAGAAGTTAAAGTTAAATTCAAACACAAACAACTTTTAATCTACAAACATTAAAAGAGAGTGTTGGAAATGAGACTAAAAACTAAAATAAAACTAAAACTATGACTAGGTTGGACCAGGAGCTTCACTACATATAGATTTAATTATTGCACTTTTATAATTTTCTAATGAAAGATGGAATATATCTATATACTGTAAAGTTAGAGTTGTACTGACGACAAGATCTAATAATAAAAGAAATAGACCCATAGTTTGTTCGGGCAGTTGGTGGCTGAAAAGTAACTTTTTTTCGTGCGCTAATCCGAGGACACCGAAGAGCAATCCTTTCTAAAAGGTATCTAGAATCATTAAAATTATTAAGAATTTTAAAAAGAAATAATTGGTCCCTAAGCGTCCTCCAATCAGCTAGTGACATTAGTTGAATTGGTTGCGGAGAATCACAGCTAGAAGTCCGGTAGACCAAATGTTTTACAAATTTGTTTTGTACCCACTCCAGAGATTCAGAGTAGACTTTATATTGGGGATTCCATACAACTGATCCTCAAACATACCTCTACAAACAAAGAGCTCTATGTTATACTTACGTTTTCCGATGGATATGATCCGGCACATTGGGATGTAATGGCTCTGAGCGGTTCTCGGAAAGTTCCACGAGTTTCTGAATGTTTGGGTTCGAATCCGAGACGGCGCGGATGTAGAACTCAGCGGGGTTGTAATTCAAAGGGCAATGGAGACCTATGCTGTGAATGAAAATCTGATTATTTTGGGCTGTAAATTAGACTACGGTTAAAATCCAAAAAAAAACTACTAACACAATAGCAGCAAATTGTATTTTGTAGAAATACTATTTTAAGTTAAATAATACACTTTACAATTCCAATCAGTATTTTAGAATAAAAATGCATTATGTATGTTAACATTAAATAATATTACACCTATAAATGACACAATTTATTGGAAATACATGTATTTTTGTAATAAAGCAAAGAGATGACAACACTGATATCAGCAGGCAATCTAGATAACGCTTTGTTATCTAAATTATCCAATCTAGGTAGATCGTGGACCGTGGGAAATTTAAAAATTATTAAAACCTTATTGCACAACCTTGCACAATGGTGAACGTTATATCGCCAAACCTACTAGCCGGACAGACCAGCCAGTTTGAGCCGGACATTTCGATAAATAGCCGGTCACCGTACATTATTAAGGATTTTGTGTCTTCTTGAAAAGCGGTAATCTTGACCAAAAACCCTAAAGAGTCTGAGAACGATTTTTTTTGGCCAGACACGGATTCAAAAAGCCGATGACTGGCTTTATCTGGACACCTGGCAACGCTTTGCACATAGATAGTTGATTTGATATTGCTGTGTACCATTTTATAGAGAGAAACAATTTAGTTGTATCATTCATGTAATTATCTACATCATAAGGGCTTCGCTTCCGACGTTAATTAATTAAAACTATCAATAAATATATCTTTCAATAAAACTTAACTAATAATTTCAAATGACCAAATACAACACAATTAAGCTTTTAGTAATAGCTTCATTGATGTGGTTTAATTATATCTTTATGTATTCGTGCAAATATTACTTTATTAAGTAAGCTGGTCTACCTACATCAGGCTATTCATTCTTGTGAGAGGTTAAGTTAAAGTACACTCTTAAAAGTTAAACTCATACTGCTATTTTGTAGGATTATCGTACAAAAAAAAATAACCAATCTTAATAATAAATAATCCAATTCTAAATCAAAAAAATAACCAATCGGAATCTTGAATACATCGCAGATTCAAATTTTGTTACTTTTCGCACCTGTGATTCCTACTGTACTCTACCTACCTCGTACCTATTTTGTAAACCTATAAAATTGATCGGCCCAAATAGGTTAAGGTTTAGTCGCAGTTGACAGAGACCGGAGCGGACTAGAGTTCAACGTGACGTAATATTTTTTATATTAACATATTTTATATATTAACAGAGATCAGATTTTATTAAATTTCAATATTTTAATCGAAATTGCCTTAATTCGATGCAATTTATTAAACTACCTTTCAAACACTTCCTTGCACTCCTCCTTTGACCCATGAAACAGCAGTCTGCCATCAGCCATCAGCAGTATCGAGCTGAACTCCTTAAACAGGTCACATGAGGGCTGGTGAACGGAGCATATCACCACCTTGCCATTGATGGAGAGCTTCTTCAGCACGCCTATGACCAACAGGGCGTTGTAACTATCCAGGCCTGTCGTGGGCTCGTCACAGATCAGGATTTCAGGGTCTGATAGCAACTGTGGAAAGAAGTAACATTATAGCTAGAAATTGATCTATTTTTCTTCATACTTGATCCAGTAAGAAAAATAGTACTGTAGCTATAAAAATACATGAGAAACAACAGACTGGTGACAGACGGACAGACGGACAGCGAAGCCTTAGTAATAGGGTGCCGTTAATACCTTTTGTGCATAGAACCCTAAAAAAATCGAGAAATGTGCTTGATTCGAAACTCCGCGGTAAATGTTTTTGTCCTGCTATTTTTATTACTTCATAACGTCTGTATTTTGTAAAAGGATGTTTTTTCCGAATAATAAAAATATAAAAGAAAAATTTTATGATATATGTATGCACGTTTGTTATTTCACCACGCAAAAAGTACCGGTTTTAATGAAATTTTGCCCAAACGTAGCTACGTGTGGGCAAAATTTATATCATCATCATATTATAATCACACAACATGAAAGGCTATCTTTTTATGGACGTTTTATGAGAGCGGAAACTATCTTATCGCCAGCCCCAGCCCGCGCCCGCGCACCGTTTAGAAAACGGTTTTAATAAAGTGCGTACTCTTGGAAAATTACCGAGATGAGAAGATTTTATAAATAATACAGTAAATCATTCATTATAGGCGATTATTACCATTTTAATACGTTGTGTCGTTTGTGAATATATTAATATTTCAACTGCTAAAGTTAGAAAACTTTAATGATATGTTGCATTAGATATTAACACTTTATCACATAAAGATTATCTTATTGATAAGGCTTAATAACATCGTGTGACGGCTTCATAGGCTGATTTCGTATACTCTTCATTGATTCATGGAAGATTTTCACATCATTAACATAAGCACAGGTTATTTAACTTTTTAATCTCTGATAGATAACATTAACTAATAAAATAATATGCACTGGTTATCTCTTTTAGATCAGATAACATATCTTATCAATAAATCTTAAGATTTAAAGGTAGCTATCTAGACAGAGCACATGCAAGGTAATTTTTTACAACATTGTTACTAATTTTTATCAATATTTACTTTTATTTAATTATATTTTGAAGTAATGACAGATATTATCATCATAATATGTCATACAACTGACATTGATATATGTAAGCCTTTGGAGTACCATTATGCCACTTTTACTTACTTGTCACAGTTGAAACACGGGTGAAAGCTTGTACAATACTGTTTCCTTACCGATGTGGCCAGAGACAATAATCTTCTTTCTCCACCAGATAGGCCATCGATGGGAGAATCCTTTAAAGCCCTTAGTGATAATTCTTCTATCAAACCTTGTAGAATATTCTGGTTTTGTGGATCTTTGCAGCTGCCCAGTTTCATTTCTGTCTGGAACATTGATAATTGCATATTTTTTTATATGGTAAGTGGTATATATAGCCCATAGACATCAACATTCCACGAAAGCAGATTAAAGATGCGTCGCTTCATTTGAGGACTATGGTGTTATGCCTGATGTGCCAGTAATATCAGGGCCTGATCTCACCACCAAACCGGAAGACAGTAGAGCAAGCTACTATTTGGCGGCAGGTTAAAGGTGAGACGGTGGTACTGCCGCCCTTTATTTCATTCACTAAAGCTCTTCCACCATCAAAATATTCAGGACGTTAATCATTAAGCCTCTCGCAGTCTACTGCTGGACATATGCCTCTCTCAATTTGCGCCACAACACCCGATCCTGCGCCTTCCGCATCCAGCTGACGTTAATACACTGTCATAATCAACCCAAATTCCACACCCCATCTGACATTCAATTCATCCACTACACTAAAATCATAAAACCCACAATATCCATAAAATAAACTGACCATAAAAACCAAATGTTCCATGACGCTAAGCCCCCTCATGAACACCTCATGCTGTGGCACAATTTCCACGGATCCAGGGCACTCCTTGACATTTCTATCATACAAGGTTACTATTCCTGATGATGGTAAGGTGCATTTTCCCGCCAGAGAGATTAGGAAGGTAGTTTTGCCGGCTCCACTGAAATGAAAAACTGGAGTTTTAGAAAACAATGCTAATTTATACAGTGAAGTGTGTAAAGCTGTTAATATAGTAATCCTATTTTTACAAAGTTCAAGCAAGCTTTCATTGCTATTTAAAGTACGAGTAGGTATTCAAATTGAATTCTGACTTTACTTATCGATTGCTTTGGGTACGTTTAGAAAATTTGAAAATTTAACGTAAATATCCTGAAAATATTTTGTGCAGTATTAACAAAATTACATATATAATATATATATGTTTCAAATTACCTATTAATAAAACATGAGAGCATAAATTAACTTAAATATTTAACTAAATAAGAAGATTGTTATCTCTAAAGATAACAATTTATGATCGTTAAGTTAATCTTTTGCGAAAATCTATTTTATTTACCTCGGTCCAATGATGGCTGCGAATTCGTTTCTTCTTATACATCCTGTAACTTTAAACATCTATCAGTACCAAAAATTATATCAGATCTCTCATAAATTATAGTAACTCTTGAGATAAATCATTATAATTCCTAATAAGTAAAATTGATATCCTTTATATTGATGTTTGCATTAGACTATGATTAGCCTAATGCAAACATGATTCGATCTGATGATCGAATAATATAAAATCTGTTTTAACAGACTGTTAAAGTGAAATAGCTGCTTTGGTTTCACCCAATGTTACGTTAACCGTATTATGATGTTATTTAACATAATGGTTTTCTCAAATAAATATTGAACTATCAAACCCAAAAATAATTATCCCAATCCGACGTATAGTTCGCGAGTTTTAATACACGAAGAAAAAACGTTTCAGCTAGCTAATACACTAACTTATACTCACGTTATACGTCGATAACCTTCACAAATCCATCTATCTATTGGTGAAAAACATAAGCCACTAGGTAGTTTTTTAATTAATCGCTATCACACAGACACAAAAATACTCACCATTATTAAGTATAACAGTTTTCTGTTTGGTTGGTTTCCGTCTCCACCAGGACTTTTCCTCTGGCGTCCAAACTGTGAGTTCTTTGACCTTGATGACGACATCACTGTTTATCTCATCTTCTTCTTCGTCATACGAGTAAATTCTCTGTTTGAACGATAATTCAATATTTTTAGTAGCACGGTAAGTGGTAACTGAGCAGCACTTGAATAATGTATAAACAAAACTCCTGAGGCTCTACCCCTGCGTCAATAAAATGTATATTTAAGTTAATTTCATCCAAATATGAATAAGAAAGAAACATTTTACAGTTATAATATTAGTACTATAATAATAATAGAACTCGCTTATTTTAGACTAAATCCATTTTTATTTGTTTACAACACACCTTATAAACTATTGTTAGTACTTAAAAACAACCAGGACAATGATATAATATTTGATATGTTTGCATCTTACGCCACTTTGGCATGCAGGCGTATCCAATGCGCTCCTGTCTGTTGGATGCTGTTGGGGCTGACACGCACCCTGCGCATGATTGAAGCACAACGCTTCCGCATGATAGCATGCAAGCCATCTATTACTGCCTCTGCGAAAATGCCGGATGCACTGCAGTAGCGGGGCAACCCCATCAGCAGTTCAGCAACCTAAACGCGTTATTCTATTGTATGCGCCGAGCGCTGTATGCTCCCCACGTATAGTTAACCCACAGACTGCAAGTGCAAGCGTAGCTCTTTCATTGTCCGTACATTTCACAAATCTAACATATTGAAGCGTACAGCCAACACTCTGCGCTCACGTTCAATATCTAGGCTATCTTGCAGGTCTTCGGACACCCAGTGACCCAGTGATAGAGCGAAAAAGTTAATCTTGTTTAAGAGCGGATCTACAAAGTTTTAACTACACCACCCGGTAGAATTTTGTACCTGCCTTAAAAAGCAATACCTCACTTTTCTCTATGTTGTATCTAAGCTCATGGAGATAAAGATACACGGAGACCCATGGGTCTCCGTGTATCTTTCAAACGGAAGGGGTGAGCATCACCATATCTACGGCATAACTTATTTTATTGATACATATACCATCTATGTGACAGCCCGAGTACTGGTTGATATTTATACTGTGTTGTGTTGTTAAACTCAAGGATGAACTGGTTTATGTACAGATTGTACAGGCTGAAGAGACAAGGCGATGACATGCCGCCCTGCCTCACTCCGCATTCCAGCCTATACACATCTGACGATGTAAAACTATTGTTCTACTTTTATTTTTAGTTTTGTTTAATTTGCTCTATAAAAATTATCATGCAACTAGTTTTCTATGTTTACATGCGACATGACACAACAGATAACAAAATTAGAAACATTCGTACGAGGCATGCTATGGTGTTACTTATTTACTTAATTTAATAATGGTATAAATGCGAACTAATACTTAATAAATAAACTGCATCACTAAGTAGAACTAAAACAAAAAAATACTCAAAAGAATACACTCATTCTATTTAACCTTTCTTCATACTAAGAAACAGCTGTGAAATTAAGGATTCGAACCTGTGCCCTACGCACACTGGCAGGCCGCTTTAACCACTAAGCTACGGTCTCATCTTGCCAGGTCCCTAAATTTCTTATCTGTATGTTACGCCATTACGTGACGTCACGTTCATCCATTTGCACCTATCTTAAGTATTAAAATAATCAATAAGAAACTTTTCTTTATAGAAAATTGATCAAATAGTTTTCATCAAAGAGGATATAATTCTAATTTCCATCTACAAACAGAATGCAACAACTGGTTTCTCAAAATTTGGAACATACCTTGAATAAATAACATCCAAACAAGCTTAAAATATACAAATCAAAAAGATATGACTACCGAAAAACGTTAATAAATTCCAAATTCTGATCAAATCATTTTATTATATTAAAAGCAGTCTTACCGTATACAGCTCCATTTTAAAGAATCACTCACATTAACTATAATAAATGTCACGGCATTGCAAGAGTCGTCCTACCCGCTCAAATTGTTTTAACAATTAAGAGACTGAGGCATGATACAATTTCGTAAACATTGTAATCACTATGCACATAAAGCTGATAAAAAGACGAGATGCATACTGTTTGTCTGTCCACCATTTTATTTGCCCTCTGACAGAAGTTTAACAAGTATTCTGTTCTAATTTTATTCATTTCACCTGTTTTGGATGCCACCTTTTGTCTTAATATTCGTTTTATGTCTAGAAATACCACTTAGTCTAAGTGTTTCGTCTATAATTTGATTATTGGTTTTATATACCTAACCTGTTATATATCTATTACTTTTTATGTACCTAACCTTGATACTAATTCAATGCAGTTGATTAGTACTTACCTAATTCTGGCCATATAGCATAAAAAATACAAACTTCATTGAGTATTTGATAAATCCGTACACTGTTTGTACAAATTTAAAATCAAATTATAAAAATAAGAAGAATTTATTGATCTTAAATATATAAATATTGATATAAAATGATTACTGTTTTTTTCTATGAACTTGTTACCACAACTTCCATCACCTAAATAGTGCAATGCGTTTGATGAAGTATTTATGTACTTACTGTATATTTTATAGGTTGTTTATTAATACTGGTAGCCGACCCTGGGTGATAAGAGAAAACCAGACCACGATTAAATTATACATTAATTATTATTATAATATCTATATATGTACAGTGGGCCAAGCAATTAGGTATGCAGGGCAAAATCTTCTACGCCATAACGAACCCCTAAGTAGTAGTTTGGTATCGAAAGTATTTTCGATTTGATATAAGTCCTATGATAGATGTAGTTACCTGAAGGATAGAATAGTATAAGTACATGTATAATGTTATTTCATATAATAATAGTAACAACTTACGATCAAAACGCAACCTCAAAATCAAAGTAATTTTTCATCAAAGTAATTACCTATAATCAAAGTTTAAGGCCCTTCACAAACCTTTATCACAATATAATTTAAATCGTTATTCATGCATAATGCATTTATAACTGGTTATTTCGTCACCTCACTAATAAAGCTAATCGGCTAATAGAGATTGGTTCGGCCGACTAGTCGGCTAGTCGATTAGTACGTAGCCACGGGAATAGCGTTCTCTGTAGCCTTGTTTAGGTTATCCAACGAGCAGTTATCAGGCGACTGTATCGACTAGGCGAGGCCCAAGTTGGTCGCTGCAAAGACAACCTGGCCAAGTGGAGATTCACAAATACATCCAACATTAGTTGCGAATGTGGATCGCCACCCAAAATATGGCCCATTTGTTGTCCTGCCCACATCTTCCCACCCTTTGTACCATAAAAGACCTTATGCAGGCCAACCAAAAAGGTGTCACAGTCGCATCCTATTGGTCTAAAACCATATAGATAGAAGAATAACATTTTTATTATAGTCATTGACACGACAAGAAGAAGAAGGCGAGGTCGATCATAAGACTGGGTTAAATTATTTTTTTTATATGCCTTTTAAACCTAGTTATATTTTCTTTACCTAGTAATAATGATATATTATATATTTGAATTAAGGACTGTGGTATTTAAACTAGTATTGTGGTGAGAAAATAAATATTTGTCTAATGTCTATTTCATATTATTTGTGGCACCACCAGATGCAGTATATTTCAAAGCTGCACAAGTAATGTAGCATTTCTAATCCTAGATTATTGGCATTTATAGTAACGCCGACAAGTCGGTGGCTACTAAAGTGGCAAACTATTCGGCTAACCAACTAGTCGGCCGACTAGACGACACATCTCTACTAAAAATAGTTGTGTGAAGACAAGTTTTGTGTGGAAAGACCTCATTATGTCAGTAGCCACTTGTTCTATGCAATGCCGTGATGCCGGATGTTCAATCTGGACAGTTTTTTTTTTAAAGCTATGTCATCAAATAAAAGTAATGCCAAGAATGTTATTAGCAGTATTATTAAATGGGCAATTATTAAATGATCTGGTTATTTCTTTGGTATTACTTGTGAACTTTACTGCCAATTTGTTTATTTCAAGTATTTATTAAATGACTAGTTGTATTTGTTAATTTAAATACATTGAATCTACTAATGTATATGTGACTATTGTCATAATCAGTAAGTACGCAAATGTAAGAAGTGATTTCACTAAATCCAAAAAAAAAAAAATAGCTAACTCATAACTCTTTAAAAAAATAACATTATATATGACAAAAAAGCCTAATCAGGATCCTGTGAACGTGTAACCCCAAAATCATCAATTTGCATGTGTAAACTAGAAATTACCAAAGTGTGCACTCAACTTCCTCAACATTTCTTTTTAATACTATACCGACTCTGCTCACTCCGCTCACTGCTTTCATCGAAACAACAATCTAAGAGTCACTAACACCATTTATTTTTGTAACATTAAATAAAACTTGCTTATCTTTATACACCTTTTTACTGTCGCTTTGGACGAACGGTCCAAACCGGGAGATTAGTAATCCGACAGTCCGACACAGAGCACTCCGACACATCGTTGATAGACGGAAAAAAACCTAAAACTATCCCACGCCGGCCTTGTTGATTGCCTGCGCGTCTCATAGCATTTTATCACTCCAAGGTGTGATCGTCCTTATTTCAATCTTTACTAAGTTTTATAAAAAAGAAAATGAAAAAAATCTTCTTATTTGTACTCAATAGTACTTCGTAACTACTCAACGGATCTTGATGGACATTAGTGTTACGGTTGATATAATTCAAGAACTGAGGAAAAACATAGCGTACTTTTTAGTCTAGCTAAGGTATATATAATTTTTGAGGTTGAGAAATTTCGCATCTAGCTGCATACGAATCCATGGCTGAATTGGCTTTGCATCTGGGGCGTTAACAAGTTGCGGGATTCTTAATGTTTCAACCTTAATATTGTATAATTATTATACTTAGCTCAAACAGGGTACCTACCTTCACATGTAGGGATTATTCTTGTAGAGCAATAGGCTCCAACATTCTGTTACGTTCAATAGTAGCTAACCTTTATAATCCTGACATATTTGTTAAGCGAAAGGCAGAATATATAGTGATATTTTAAATAATGTTACATTCGATGTTTACGACTGTACTTCGATGTTTCTACAGTAATAAAAACTGATTGATGGATATTTCTGAAAACCGCCCAAAACTAATACGCACATTTTGTATTATTTTATTTATTTATTTGAACTTCATATACAAGATTTGTATACAAGGCGGACTTAATGCCATAGGCATTCTCTACCAGTCTACCTTTGGGTGATGCAGAGATTAACAAGGCAGGTGAAGTTATAAAATATAGCGTTTGATTTGAAATAAAAGGTCCTAACAATCAATACAATTAATTAATACATAATGAAAATATGTGTGTATATACATATATATGCATAATATCTACATAACAAAATACTTAAATATAAGTAAATATTTAATAAATTAAATATATATAAATATATGAACTAATAATAATAAATATTATGGTGACGATTCTTTTTTGTTGAGGAGAAGATTCCGAACCTTGATTTTAAAGGCGTATCGACTGGTGGCGGTCCTAATTTCGAGAGGGAGGGCATTCCAAAGAAGAATAGATTGGACAGCGAAGGAAGAATTTACAAAACCAGTAGTATGAGTGGGACATAGTAATAGAAGATTATTGGAGGAGCGAAGGTTTCTATCGTGGTTATCACACAGATATTGGAAATAGGGCATTAGGTAAGTAGGAGGAGTAGGAGACATCAGGAAAGAATACAGGGTTGTGAGAGCACGGAAGCTACGGCGTTGACGAATAGATAACCAATGTAATTGTGAACGATAAGTAGACACATGATCATACTTACGAAGATTGAAAATAAATCGAATGCAGTTATTGAGAAGGCGGTCGTATTTATTGAGATGTTCTGCATTCAGGTCATAATAGCACACATCACCATAGTCGATCACAGGGAAGATAAGGGTCTGCACAATTGTGGTCTTAATACCTGAAGGCAAGAAGTTCTTCAACCGGTACAGAGCACGCAGGGTACCGGTGATTCTTTGACTAACGTTAGTCACTTGTGCCTGCCAGCTTAAAGTGGAGTCAATAAAGAGGCCGAGGTCCTTGACATTGGGTGACAAACCAACAATTAAGCCATCAGAAATGATTGGTGGTACCCTTGATAAATCCAGCCTGCCCATCATTCTCTGACTTCCTACAATTATTGCTTGACACTTGGATGGATTGACTGCCAGGCCGAAACTATCTGACCACCGTTTAATGATATCAAGGTCTCTGTTGACCATTTATTAATATAATACATAAAAATACTGCCTCGATGGTCTAGTGGTTAGTGTCTGCGCCTCTCACTGCGGGGTCTCGGGTTCGTGTCGGGTAAAGAGTTATTTGTGAACTTTCCATTAAGAAATTCTCAATAGCGGCACGGCGTTGGAATTGTGCCCGGTGGATGGCGATAGGCTCACCCTCTATCCCATGGGACCTAAACATAACAGGTGAAATGTGGGAGTTGTACACCTCTGCCATACCCTTCTGTGTAATATAGGCGTTATATTATGTAATGTTAAGAAATCATATTTTTATGATGTAGAAAAAATCTTCTTTCCTAGAACGTAGTATCCTTTCCTAGTATTTTGCCTAGAACTTATATTGCAAGTTTTTTAGATAATTTGTTAAATAAGTTTATTACTAAATACCATCACGCGATGGTAATATAATTAACAGGTATGTAGAGAGCCCAAGGCAAGGTAACTGATGGCTATAATTGGTTCCGTAATTTGTTTTAGAAAAAACTTTGAGTTAAAACTCATAGAACACACATCAACCTATTCATTTCCAGTACAATATAGTCTCGCGTTGAGTTTTTTCGGCCTTTGTTTAAAAAAACGATGCGCAGCTTAGATTAGGTTAGCTGGCTTTGCTTGGTTCGCTTCTCTATATAAATCTATTATAGAGCGGGGTGGTAATAGTACATTGTACAGTCGGCCAATGAGTTGAATATGCAGGGCAAAAACTTTTAAGTCATAGTAAAGACTTACGACACCAGTTATGGATAAGTGAGTTATTTATCTAAATAGTGGGTATATTACACTTATTAAATATGAAATACAAAATATTGCAGTCAGTTTTTACTATGGCGTAGAAGTTGTTGCCCTGCATACCCAACTCATTAGCCGACTGCACACAAAGGGATGAAGGTAGCCGATTTCATTATGGTTTCAATGAAATGTTTTTTATTTTATTGGCTGGTCAAGCAACAACTTTTTTTACCCTAATTTTTATTTGGTGCCATATTGCATATTTCCTTAATATTATATTAATTAAAGAAGACTTTTGCACATTTGTTATGAGCCATGTCATTGTGGTTTAAGCTTTGTGAATGAGCTTAATGGTAGAGGAGCCCATTAAGGGATTTCTGGATTTATTCAAGCGCGGCAGATTAATATACAGGGGGATACATTGTACCCGGTTAAGTACCTCCACCAAACATGAGGCCCATATATACGGCCGCCCGTGCAGGATACAGGATCAGATTAGTAAAAAAAAATTGACCATCAGACATTCTCGAGCGCGTCAGATTAAAGTAGGGTGAGTTAATTACATCCTAAAAAGTGTATATTCCACTAATCTGTCAATTTGAGAGTGACGCAAAGAAAGGGGAGGGCAGCAAAGTTGTAAAAAAAAAACGTCATCTTGCGCTCTCGAGCGTAGCTAATTTTTTTTTATTTTGAAGGATATAATTCAAGACTAATGAAAAATATATAATCTGACGATTTCCGCAAGCCGAAATAACAAAAATTCCTCGATAAAGTTAAATGCGTGCAGCTGCGTGATGCTTACATTTCCTTCTCCGCGTTTCTATTCCTTTCTGACTCTTTCTCTATCTATTACTCTCTCACTCCGTCTCCACTCTGGTTCCTGCCATGACGAAAAATGAAAAATGATCGAAGAAAAATGTTAAAAACTATTAAATAGATTTTATTATAGTAAAAATTTAGCTGTGCCGTATAAATATAAAATCATTAATTATCATATGAATTTAATTCAATATTATTTAAGATTTTTCTAAATCAATCAATCTAAATCAATAGTTTACAATCGATAATTATGAAAATTTTTAATTATTATGCAAATTAAGTTAGCTGACATATAAATATGATTTTTATTGAAAAAATTATTACAAAAAAATAAAAAATAAATTTCACTTTTAAAAAAACTTCAAAAACTGTAAGCGCAATTTTTAAAAAATATTTTTTTGTTCTAATTTAATTATTAAAAATAAAATCAATAAATAAAAAACGTCGGCTAACTTAAGTATCATTATTTATTTATTTAACATATATGTTTCTTTTAAAATAGTTCATTATTTATTATTTAACCTAGTGATAATATCTTATTAATTAATATTTATTCAAAAATAATGTTAATTACACGAATTGAAAGACTTTCAAGCTGGGAGAGTTCAAATGCATAGAAATATTATTTCTTTTAACTCAAAATATCACATAAATTATATTTAGAGCTTAAAAATGTCATAATTACAATTTTAAGCGCCCAGGAATAGAATTAGCGGGCAGTTGCAGGGATGGCCTTTAGGGTGAACCGTTTTTCTAATTTCTTTTTGTCAGATCAGGCGAATCCCTCTATATAATCGTCAGATTATGAGACAGTACGTTTAGAACATAAAGATGATCCATATATATCTTAATCTGACGCGCTTGAGTATTTCAAAATGGCGAATTTTTTTTGCACATTATGAGAATGGCCACGAGTTTGCGTCCCATCGAAATCGTCAGATTAGTGAATGAGAGCTTTTTTTTGGTGCACTTAACACTCCCTTAGAAAATCTGACGCGCTCGATTATTTTTATTTTTTTTTCATTTTCAACCCTTACATACAACCACCCGCATCATGCAAACGATCAGATTAACATACGTTCATTGTTAAAAATGCGTAGGGCATTGATGCTATCAATATCTGACGCGCTCGAGGATGTCCATGCAACAGTTTTTTTTTACATATTTAAAAATCTATAGCCGCTTCCCCCACCGATGAAAAGGTATATATCATATAACATTTTTTTCTTCTTATCATCTAAGCTTTGCAACCCAATAGGTCGCTACGACGCTCGAATAAATCCCCATTTAGCATTGTGGTCTCCCCTACTATAAAGAAACGTAATATGTCGTAACACTGTACGAACATAAATCATCACACACATCTTTGGCAACCTTTTGGTAACACATGGATTTTTTTTCTTTTTTTTCAAAACGACGTCCGCTCTAGCAATAGCTTATGTCACGGAGGTGTTTACAAACACGCATTTCACACACAAAGCACGTCCCATGTAGGGATCGAACCCACAACATCAGCGCAGTTGAAAGCGGTAAGGCGACTCTCACGATAGATACCTAGAAGAAAGTTATTAATAAATAAAACAATATTTCCATCACTAAACATTTTATTTTTACAATAACAGCTCTCACACTCACATACAATAAGTAGATAATACTTATACAATAACCGTTTATAGTACATACACTAGTATAATATATCGTACATTATGACTGCAGCCGTCGATGGCACATTTCTCACTGACACAGACTCAAATATTATAGTAGGCAAAATCAAACGTCTAGGCGGTAGTGGAGTTGGCTGCATAAGGCTGTTCGACCAGTCGACGGGCTGCACTTGAGCGTGCCAATCCCTTACCGTCCCACGTGACATTTTATTTGCGACCAACTTCACTAATGGCTAGAAGATTGATTTTATCTATACTCTAGTATTATACTCATAAATTCGATCAGAATAGGCACTTAAATTTGGCCTACAAACAGTGTTGCCTATTCAAAAATAATTTCTATTGTATACTTTATTTGTAAGCTTAGGAAGACGGGTCCTATTGTTACATTAATTAAGGTAAATAACAAAAAATATGGACATCGCCAAGTCAAAATAATGATTGTTATGTATTTGAGATTATTAAAAAATAAATCAAGAAGAAAAATATAAATTATTGTAACGGCTTATTACAAGAATCGAAGCTTAATTCCTAAATCAAATTTTAAATTACAAAGTATCAAACATAAGGTGCATAGAGAGTTTTTAATTTCGAATCAAACGTGATTGGTCCTCGTGTTTAGGCGCGAACGTTTGACGCGTTGTGATTGGGCCACCGCTCTGATGGCGCGCGCTGATTGGTCAGCACGAGCATGATTTGGGGACGCCATCCCTGCTGTTTTCTCCGTTGGCAATCTTGTGGTCAAGCGCAAATCTTTCACCGTCTCTGTTGTCGTTGCTTTGAAGAAGTTTGTCGTTTAGAAGTATCTGGAAAGAGAAGATTTAAAAATTTGAAAAACTTAAACCTTTCAAACCTGTAAACTATGCGAGGATCAAATCAACATCATCAAAACAGTAGTTAGGTATGAAATTATCACTATGACAATTCCACCTACGGAGAGTTCTGTCGTCTGAAGCCAAAACACTGTATCTCAGATATATGTTTTGCGAAAAAAAAGTCGGTAAAACTATTTAAGACTAACCGCAACTCAAGCATAACACTGTAACTCGAGATACAATGTATTGGCTTAACACGTCAGAGTTCAACTTGAATATTGTTTTACAAGCATAAACAAACTAAATATCCTTGGTCCTGTCTTTACGAATTAGTTAATCAGCCTTCAAAGTCTTTAACAAATTCAAGGTTCTAAAAAACGAAACACGCGAAGCTTTTTTGTGTTTGTTACACAAAGTTGCATCATATTAAAACTAGTTAAAGAGAATTTATTGAAAGACTTTAAAGCGTACGCATTACTAAAAAGGTGGTGTTTGATTTTATCATTTTACGCTGCTACCTAATCAAATATTTTTCAAAATAAATGATTCCCCCTTAGGTAATTTCAATAACAACAATCATACTAGTTTGGTCAAAAGTACCTATGTAAAAAAGAACCTGAATTTGTTGTCGTTTTTCTACCAGTGTACCCTATTACAACCTAGTGCCAAGAGGTCGATTTATTCTAACAATTAATTTTTTGAATAAGCCCAGGTAAGAGAAAATAAGAAATACATTATGTCAAAACTAAATGGACGATGAAAAGGACATCAACGCGTTGCTCAAGAAAATCGGAAATGTACTCGTTAATGGCGTTTGGAAACGATCATATAAGATATACCTCATATCTCTACCGACTAGCAGACATCCTACTAGGAAACAATAAAAATATTGCAAGAAATATAATTAAATCATTTCCGCAAAAAAATTAAATCACCTATCACCACTCAAGCCGATATGAGGCCAAATTATCCTCACTAATTTTATCAGTTTTTGTGCCCATTGTAATATACGTATACTAAATTATGGACAGATTGATTGAATGAATTAATATTAAAAAAACAGACAGCCAACCACCTGTCATTTCTCAAAGTTACACAATATTGCACAATATTATAAAATAACCAGGTAGAGCAACGGCATTCATCTTGCTGCCTTCAAAAACTTTCCGTTGAGGTTGTATGCCATAGCAATGGTGTTTTTTATAAATATTACCATGATAGTGATTTGATAAATCGATTCACTTTACTAATTGGCTTTATAAGGTCTCTTATTTTAATATTAATAGCAATTATTTATTAGTGGATTAAACTGTCATAAACATCAGATAAACTGCCTATCTTCGTGGTCGTTGCTTTAATTTAATCATAAAATTAAAATGATGTTATCGCAAACAAAGCGGTAAACTTTTTACAGAGCTTTAGTTTTTATGTACAATTGTACAAAAGATACTCACTGTACATTGCAAAATTATCATATTAGTGTATTCAACTGCTATTGCTGCTGGTAAAACGTTAAAAAAGCGAAATATTATGTACCTAAATAATAGGTTTGTTACATAATATGGCTATAGCACAAATATAATATTGTTGAAGCAGCCGCCACCGATGATGAATTGCGACAAAACTCATGTTGCCACAAGACGTTAGAATCGATCTTTGTAAAAGTTAATCGAGAATCATTACACCTTCATTTATTGTGGAACAGAATAGTACTTAAACGAGATTTCACTTTTCTCTTCTGATGGTAAAATGCAGTCCAAGACCATTAACTAAAGATTGTCGATAAGATCATGGACGGATACTTTTTATATTTTGCCAACCTTTATCAGTAATCTACCCTGAGCTTCATCAAAGAAGGTTTAGATAAAAGATTAACAACTTGGGTGAAATGTGTGTGGAGTTGGAATTGTGCTAGGCTCATTTCCATGGGACCTATACCCTGTACCAAAATCAGTGAGACAAAAAACAAGCTCAAAATGTCAAATTAACAAATAATTTTGATCTCTGATTTCGGTACAGAGTATAAACATAACAGGTGAAATGTGGGTATTGCATACCTCTGGCACACCCTTTTGGGTAATATAGGTTATAAGTTATGTTAAAAACTCTTACCTTATTAACTAGTGAGCGCGCAGCCTCCTCGATGTTGATGTTTTCTTTGGCGGAGGTTTCGAACCATCCCGCAAAGCCTTTCTCGCGGCAGTACTCGTCCATCTTGGCCTGCGAGTTCACTATGCCCTCCTTTTGTTGGTCGCACTGGAGACAATAAGGGGATGTTAGTTAGAGTTTGATAATGAGGCTATTTTTCATCAGAGGATAAGGAGTTGCAGATCGCCTTATACACTGTTCTAGCCCATTTCACATTAAGACATTGACTATCATAGTGCTAACACAGCCTAAATACATAGTGGTGTTAATCTTTTTCTTTGTTTCTTGGTCTCGTCTTAAATAATCATTACTTCCTCTCGACTGGCTATCATTCAGATAATAAGACTCTTACGTACGGGATGCGTACTTTATAATGTTCTTTCTCGTAAATGACGTAACACGCATTAAGCACCCTGTTTTTCCTGTTGAAACGGAGACTTCCCTACGGAGCTATAAAGCTGTGAATAAAGCCTACCTTATTGGCCAATAAAATGCAGGGTATAGCAGATCCGTCAGGCAGTTGCACCTTCGCGTCGAGGTCGTTCTTCCACTTGACCACGGCGTCGAAGGTGGCCACGCGGGACACGTCAAACACGATGAACGCGCCCACCGCCTCCTTGTAGTACACACGGGTCATGTTGCCGAAACGCTCTTGACCTGTGGACAGAAAATTAAATTAAGTTTCATAACTTTAGGCCTTTTTCGTGGTTGAAGATTGAAATGTCCTTTGAAAGCGAATTTTTTTTTTTGACATATCTACGAGTTAAGACCTAAGTTAATTAATTTGTTACAAAATACCTAGTTCTTCTTATTCTCGCGGTACTACTAAAGGTTGGTCGTCAGCTCCTCATTTTCTTTTTCTTATATTTTTTTTTATACTACGCCCGCGGGGTTGTTCATAAACATACATTTCACAAACACATAGCACACCCAGAGTCAGAACAAATTCATTCTTAGGCAAAGCTATACTTGCTATAGCTATGCTTACATAACTTCCTATCTTTTGTCAAGCGAAATAGGTGTTCTACGTTAGCGATGACAGAAGCCAGAAATTTTCTTACGTCGTTTGCCCTCCACTTTGCTCATCATTATAAGTTGGAGAAGAATCGCTCGTATCTCAATACGTGACCAAGATTATAAATGTTTACTTGATTATTATTATTATGACTATGTATGGTGAATACATTGGAAAACATAGCAGTAAAAAATTGTTCATGGCTTATTGTTTATTTTTCCTAAGCGCTGAACAAACACAGCTTACTCCTACAGAAGTAAATACTTTAAGTACTATTTATAGTTTGTTTATTCAAATTTACAGCCAGAGATTAAAATGTTTCAACAGTTTGTACCCCATTTTGTACATATCGTGTCGATATTTGTTTAGGCATTTACTTTCAAAGCCTATTTATATATAACCTACTTAAAATGAATATCGATGACTTAAATAAAAGATAATGAAAATGTAAGTAAACATGTTTACATTAACTACAATACGCAAACGACCTTACTTTAATTTTAGAAATACTATATTGTTTATTACTATTGCAAAAACATAGTTAGCCTTCTATATATGATTGAGTACCTAATATTTTTTTAATATTACTTACACTTATCTAGCAAGTTACTGACTTTGGTAGATTGAAAGTTATACTCCGTTATGAGCTAAATTTATACGATGAAAAAAGACACTAGTTTTCTTTTTATTTAGACTGTGTTTAATCAAAAAAGATGCCTCGTTAGCGTAGTCTGGTGGTTAGCGTATGCGACCTCTCAACGCGAAGTGTCGGGTTCGATTCCTAGGTCGGGCAAAGGTGTAATTTAAGATTTTTCTGTAAATATATTCTCAGTAGACCGTATCATCACTTACCATCAGGTGAGATCGTGGTCAAACGCGAGCCTATCCTCCAAAAAAAAAAAAAAGTAGCTCGGAGTTGCATTTGGGAATCACATGGAAACACTTCTGCCACACCCTTCTAGTAATATAGGCGTCATGTTATGTTATGTTGATAAAAAGAAATCAATAAAATGATAATTGGGTGCATGAAAGGAGTCTCCCCGAGTGACGTACACAACGATCCGGTCCGGCGCACCCTGGGCAATTCGCGATTTCTACAAAGCGAATTGGCTAATCCTTTCACCACGATGGCAAGTCAAAATAAAATTTGACTCAGCCATCGTAACGACGAAGAAGAGAAGAATAAAATGATTTTGTATTTCCTTACCGTAAAATCAATGTTCTATGCTAAGCAATAATGAGAAGAAGAGGAGCGCAAATATAACCATAATAATGGCGAAAAAAGTTATTAAATCAAAAGACGATTCGTCCATTTCAGTAGACGCGGTCGTCATTTTTGCAGATACAAAACCAAATTAATATTATTTAACACTAAAGTAATAAATAATATAGAAACACGGGGACACAGATGTGGTTAATAACAGTTGTGTCTAGGTTCTTCATTTGAGGTTGTGTCAGAGTTTTGACTTTGACTTGGGTGTCAATTGAGTCAATCATCCAAGGAAGTCAATCTGATTATTCTTTTACTTTCTAAGAGTAAAGACAAGAAAAAGGTTCTAATTCCAGATATAACAAAAAAATGGTTTAAGAATCTCGAATAATTAAAAAATAAATATTTTGTAAAGCATATATTAAATAGGTCATCTCCGTCAGCGGCAATTCATTATGCGGTCAGCGATGAGATAAAAAATGAAAAATGTCTTGATGACCAAGTAATTAATATTTATCCGATAAATAAGGCATAGCGGACGATTATAATTATTCTTTTATACACAGAACAGTGTCAATGGAGTCAGCACGGAAATCATTTAGTTTTATCGTTCTAATTACCAGATTATTTATCGAGTCTTCATGGAACGCAGTTACCGTCGTATCATATAAATGCATGTTGTATTCAACAACTATACAAGATCCCGTACAACCTACATCCGAACTCGTGGAGTCTACAACTCACAATGCTTATGTTGTCACCCTATTGGAATTATTTGGAATTAAATCGCTTTCTAATTGAGTGGTTTCACACGATTATGTAGTCTCAAATTGGTCATGAAATAATCATAAATCGTTTGATGAACCCCATTCACGTATCAAGGTCCAATGCATAATGGTCGGAAGACTAGATAAAGTGGGCACAGGACCTACGTCAGTCATCGTCGTTAATAGATTCACGTTCTAG
Organism: Hypena proboscidalis; assembly: GCA_905147285.1. NCBI lineage: Eukaryota > Metazoa > Arthropoda > Insecta > Lepidoptera > Erebidae > Hypena > Hypena proboscidalis. Next base: position 4,022,288 of record LR990127.1, read on the forward strand.
GCCTAGGTAACAAATGGTCGATTCAGATCAAAATGACGGTAAAACATTGTGCAATAGGAGATATCAACCTTTCCGCCCGAGATTGGTCTAGCGACCTTCTACGTAGTGCTCGAAATAGATTCTTGTGCAACGACAATTGAAAGTTTGGGTGCAGTTTAACAAAATATCTTATTGAAAGAGATTAACTGAGATGGCCGATAAGTTGGTTACTAACTGTGCTAGTCGTCGTGTTATATTTTAATTTATGAAACAATATTATCAATGACGTATGCGAATACTTTAATCAGCAAAATACGTACGCTAGTATTAGGTACATAAATAAAATAAAAATTATTAATTTTCAGACAACACATACAAATTACTAATTTGTTCTTTTTTTAATATTTAACATTGTATTTTCAAGTATTTTTTTTCAAGTATTGCCTCAATAGGCACACGCCATTATCCTTTTCCATGCATGTAATAAGGTGATTTGTGTGAATTGAGCCCTGACATCACGTTGCGCCGGAGTGGTGGCTGCCGACGTGATAAAAAGGAACTGCTGTGTTTAGGAGTTGATAACAAACCGGTCTTGGTTATTTGTTTTCTGATAAGAGAATGTCTGTTGGTAAGAAGTTTATATTCGTAACGCGTCTTTAATTAGACGGGTACGGTTGGCAGCAAGAGCTTGGGTTTTATCAAAAAAACATAATATTTGATTTATAATACTGAAAGCGACCGTGGCGCAATGGATAAGGCATCGGTCTTACGATCAAGAGGTCGTGGGTTCGGATCCTAGGCGTAACACTACGGACGCAAACTTTCTCCTCCAACACAAGTAAATTAAGCTTAGCTGGAAGCAGTTCAAAAGAATAGTTTATAAGCAATTGGTATTTGCAAATTACTAGTAAGCTTTTTTTTTTGAATAATATATATCTATTTAACAATTTGGAAGCATTCCTGATAAATATTTTTGCGACGTAAACCTACGAAATATAAATCGAAATAAATAATCAATTGGCCTTGATGTTAATAGCTTAGTAACGTACTACTTCTCACAAATACTCTGCCAAAACAGGATGAGATAATCATTTCGTGTCGTTCGCTCTGCACGAAAGACACAGGAAAGGAAGAAGTAGGTTACACTTGAATGCTTCGACAAACAATGATATATTGATACTGGTTGTTAAGAATGATAAATCACTCGTTAAAACAGCGCCAAATAAAAGAACATCACCTCCTGCTTTCTGACTGACGACCGGATGGCGGAGTGGGTAGTGTACCTGCCTCCGACACCGAGGTCGCGGGTTCGATTCCCGCTTAAGACAAATCTTTGTGTGCATGAACATGGGGGTTTGTCTTAGTCTGGGTGTTTCTATGTATAATAAGTATGTATTTACAAAAGAAAAGTATATGTATAAGTATCAGATATTCTAGTACCCATACTACAAGCTTAGATGGTGTTGTGTGTCAGTTGTGAATTATTTATTTAATTATTTCTCTATACTAGTCTACACAAAACAGCAAGGGATGTAGTGTCCTGTCAAATGTACAAAATAAAACTATAAGAGAAGCTAACCTTCCAAAAGGTCATAACAATAAATGTATGAATCTTACCTGCAATATCCCATAACTGCAAGCGAATAATTGTATTTGCATCCCAATTGAGAACTTTGAGCGCGAAGTCGACGCCAATGGTCGCTCTGTAGTGCTGGCTGAAGAACTGGTGGACATATCGCTTGATGATGGACGTCTTCCCGGTGCCCAGCTCTCCGATCACCAGGATCTTGTACAGGTGCTCCCTACGCTCCGCACTCGCGGACGCATGAGACTGAAAATGAAAAGTCAAAAACATTAGATAGAATGAAAAGTGGGTTAGTGGTCTGGATTATTATTTCCAGTGATGAAAGACACGGTTGTCGTTCATCACAGTAATAATGGTTCAAAAAATCCTTAAGTTCCAAAAAATACAATAAGACATCGTCAGAGTTATACCTCTTCTAGATGTTGTAAGCTGAACCAAGCTTATATTATTTTGGCAAAACTAATTATAAAAATAAAATAAACAAGGACCTACGAGTACGTCTATCACCGGTGCCATTTAATTCTCTAATAACCTCCTGGACTTAGAAAACGATTCCGGTAAAGTACAATGTTACGTTAGTAAATTTTGTAAAAAATATTTCAATAGCCATTACGCATAGTAATAAAAAATATTCTATTGGTTTAGAACATTAGTTACACTATTAATATGTACTACGCACATCCTCTAAGAAGTGTTGATTTCAATACTTTAAATATAATACAATAGCCAACATTATTAACCCAAACTAATAATAATGACATTTGGCTTTTCATTATAAATAAGAGAATAGAAATCTACTCTCTTCTTATTTAAAGTCAGTAAAAAAATAATCAGTGGTACCTAATTGATTTATACCAATTGTCCAGTGATTTATACTTGACAATAATCATCAAATAATGGGACAATAAAGCCTTGCATAAAATATAAATCTATAAGACCAATACTAGATTATTCATAACGTCAAATACATCATTACGTATACCTACAATGACAGTAAGAAACGGACATTGAGATCCAGCAATTAATACCAATTGCTCATCTCCATTAGGAATTAATTACCGGCTGTTTGCATGATAAATGGACCTGAAATATATTTGCACACAACATCGTGTAATATGAAGTCTATAAAAATACTATTGTACATCTATAAATCAATATTATTTTATTTACTTCATTGAATTGTCATGTCATGCATATCCTTTAAATTACTGTAGACGCTTTGTTAATTTGATAGAATATCGCCGTAAACTTCTTACTCTTTTAAATACACTGACAAATTAGATGATTTTAATTCAACCGACCGGTGTGGTCATGTTATTAAATTTACGAATTCGCACACGGTAGTAGAAAGTACGAAATTTTGCCACTGACAGGAATAACGCACTTGCCAGGCTGAAAACGTGAAGAACAAACAGGTCTAATATTTAAGTTACTTCTAGCAACATAGATAGTGTCGCGACGGAACGATTGCTAAAACCGTTATGTGCACTGTTTTCAATTCAATTTCTAACCTTAGGAACCTGCGAAAAAAAATACAAAGCGCAGCAGCTTTAGCAGAGGCATAAGGTTTAAAAAACAGAGCACATAACGGTTTGGTTGGTTGTCAAACGCAACGCGATACATAATTTACTTCAAGTCACCAAAAACATTATTTCAACACTTCATTTAACCTACAGGGTAACTATTTAAATACTAAGACGTTACACCTAACAAATAGTTTCTAGGAAAGTAGCTTATGTCACATTATCTCTCAAGATAACAAAGTTAGAACATAATAACACAGATACGAGTATAAATAATGCATGAGTTTGATTTGATTCATCAACGTACGACTTCCTTCCCCTCTTCTACGAGTAACTAAAGGTACTATTTTGTTTTTTTATTTGCTATTTCTACATTTCAGACCAACAGTTTTACGTGAAAATAATCTGGTAGATTACTCAGTTCAGGTAGGTCCGCGGAATCGCCGATCTTAATGTACATACGTGTCCTGACTAACAATAATGACAAAAATGTAAGTCGAAATTCTGAGATAGATGATATAGAAGCATAGATCCACTACAGCGCTATGCTGCGATTACTCTAACCCAATTATTTTGTGTCAAATACTAGAAGTGACGAAAATTAAACTCAAGACAAATTGAGAGCTTCTAATGCATTCAATTTTGCAAAAATCTTTAATGGTTAGATACATACTTTTATGTTTAATTATTATTTTTGTTAACCCTTGATGAATTAAACAACCGAGCAAAAATACTAGTAATTACGTTAATTACATTTAAATGCCTAAGTACCTAATTTACCATTACCTACTTATTCAGGTAAGAAAACCATTACTAACCATTTGTACTTATATTTTACTTTTTTGCAATGGTTTATTGACCTTAAATTCAAGGCCTATACATTTCAGGTAAAAGCAAAGCGTTACTTATCGAGCACCTCGAGTCTGTGTTTCCGCATGAGTACAATCTGGGTGTCTCCAAAGCTTCAAATGGGTATCTTATAGGGAAGCGTGCACTACTGTAGACCGCATCATCACATACCACCACTACCGAATCTAATGATCGCTTCGCTGACTCGTCGGCCGAATCCATAATCGGCCCATCTCAATACTCAATACTTTATTGCTATATCTCTAATAATTTATGCATGGCATATCGATAGTAATAGGTGCCTTGAATAGCCGATGACCTAAGAAGTCCTTAACCATTAAACTAAGCGAAGTAATATAAATAATATAGTAAAAAATGTTAAATGCTATAATGAGTTGTTTTTTTTTAAGTTACAATATTGTAAGTGGCGGGTTTTATGTGGAAATAGATTCTTGTTTTTTCTTATTTTGCATTTCGCATACATGCAGCTATATCATAATTTTCATTACGAAACTAGAGGCAATAAAATAAATAAATGCAGTGAATTAGTTGATAAAATTAATGTCGCATCTGATTTCACTTTTAGCGTAAGCTAATGTTAAAAATGTAAGCTAGATATTTAAGTCGATTACTTTTTCTTTAAACTCGACGACACAAATGACTGATGCACGCAAGCGAAGTTGCGATAAACTACATAAAAATAAAAAACATGATGACTCAATATCACATCATGTTCTTATTTAAGTACTTCACTACCTAACAAAAAGAGATTCATTAAACCCAAAACAGATTAGATACTATACATATTTTTTTATTACCAGAGCAGTATGATACTAACCTATTTCTGACATAATTAGGTATGCTTGTCATATATCATGTCATAGATTGTTTTCTGCTAGTAGCGCAAACCTATCCTACTATAATAATAATATTTTCTTCCTATACAGGGTGTATTTTTGAAACGGGGCAGTAAGGGCAAGTACCTTAACCGTTGCAGTTACAGCAAAACGTTCTTAAAAGACCTTCCCTAACTTTTTGGGACATTTTGAACTGCATTCACAGATTTTGTAAAAAACTTACAGTTAGCAAAAAAAATGCAAAAAGTTCAATTTTTTTTTTATGCCAATCGATTCTATTTCATGTGGGGATCAAAAAACTCTATGGGACCATTTTAGCTTTCAGTACTAGAAAAGACAGAAATCGCCAACTTTTTGTTATGGCCTGGAAGTGGGTAGAATTGACTGTAAAGTAAATAAAAAGAATTTTTACCCTCAAATTTCGAATTTGATTCGAAAATCTGTGTGTTATACTTAGTTTCAGCTGAGAAACTTCGTATGAGTTATTAATTAAGGATTTTCGCTAAAATGTCTTCTAATCGTGAAAAAATTGACTTATTAGAAGCGTATTTTGAAAGAACCCTGCAATTCCAGGTTTTTCAAAAGATTTGTAATAACCTTTCTTGTTGGCACATGCCGCAACGGATACTTATTGCGGTACCACACTAATGCAGCTCCCGCATTTCGATTATTGACAAAATACGCTTCTAATAAGTCAATTTTTTTACGATTAGAAGACATTTTAGCGAAAATCCTTAATTAATAACTCATACGAAGTTTCTCAGCTGAAACTAAGTATAACACACAGATTTTCGAATCAAATTCGAAATTTGAGGGTAAAAATTCTTTTTATTTACTTTACAGTCAATTCTACCCACTTCCAGGCCATAACAAAAAGTTAGACCATCGTAGAAATTCGTTTCTGTTGCCGAAATGTATGGGAAACGTTTTTGGCGATTTCTGTCTTTTCTAGTTCTGAAAGCTAAAATGGTCCCATAGAGTTTTTTGATCCCCACATGAAATAGAATCGATTGGCATAAAAAAAAAAAAATTTGAACTTTTTGCATTTTTTTTGCTAACTGTAAGTTTTTTACAAAATCTGTGAATGCAGTTCAAAATGTCCCAAAAAGTTAGGGAAGGTCTTTTAAGAACGTTTTGCTGTAACTGCAACGGTTAAGGTACTTGCCCTTACTGCCCCGTTTCAAAAATACACCCTGTATATATATGCGAAAGATTTCTGCTATTCTTTCACGCAAAGACTACAGAATCGGTTTTGATAAATTTTTAGTTGCAGCTTTGATTATATAGACAACTTTTTATACAAGTACCACGAGGGTGCAGCTGCGGGTGGAAGTTAGGATAGACAATTTATATTTAAAAAATAAAGAGTTTGTTTAAATGTATCATCACAACATTGAGGAAAGTTAATTCTAATGTTTTACTTGAGATACTCGTAGGTTAAAATTTATATAAGATTTAACACGTTTTCAATCACAATTTGAAGTTTAGTCATTATTTTTAGGATGTTGCAAAACTATTTTAACAGTAATGCATCAAAAAAGATTTTCACTATTTAATATTTCTAGTTGTTATAAGAGGAAAACACATTATGTAGGTCGATAAGATAAATGAAACGCATGAAATCTCCGATTCTAACCAAGTCTAAAGTTCAAACAACTTACACTATTGCTGGCCTTCTGTTTTGGTGGCATCTTCATTTGAAGTCCTTAGGTCAAGAAATACTGAAGTCCAATAACACAAATCACGGGATCGATATAGAATATTCTCGATGTCTTTATACCACATCTCACTTTGTATCCTTAAAAATATTCACTCATTCTGCATTCAATATTAAAATCAACGAGTATTTATTTAATTCAACATCTGAAACTTAATCCGATGCAATGCAAATAAAAAATAAACAAAGCCCGCGGCAATTTAAATTTAGAATGTCAATAGACTAATTTTATTTTTTAAATGAGGCGATGGACTAAATCGGTCAGCCTTCCGATACAAACTATCGAGACGGTCCGATGACCGGGTATTTATGAAGTGGCGTCGAGTGGGAAGATAGCGCTTATCGGACACCTGATAACGCCTAGTATTTGTCATTTGCACTCCTTGGCCAGTTACCGCCGCGCTTAGTATTTGTGTCAAGTCAATAGTCAAGATATATTTTTTATAATTCCGGTATTTTCCTCCTTGACCCTCAACAAGGACATCAAATATTACTATCTAAAGAGGTTATACGTATTATAACGCAGACATTTTAAATTTTGCAGGGAATGCAAAAAATTGACGAATTGCAATGAAGTTGATTTTTATATGATCTGATAATAAAACGTTGATAACAATTTTTGATAAATATGCTAAAAAGATTTTATGTCATGTTTTAGAGTTTCACTATTATGTAATGCAGTATAATATTATGCCTTAACAAAATATTTTAATAATCAAATTAACAGAAATCTAAACAGTAAATGGCCACAGATATCTTAAAAAAGGCAGTCACTGAGCCATACAGTCAGCGCACGCCCATTTATAAAGTAAATTTCACAAAAAAGGTCAGCTAACAGCAAATGCATTCAAATAAAAATAATTGTTTACATGAACCCGACACCGCAGTCACATATTGTCAGGGGAGTGCACATTACACAACCGTTGGAACCGCGAGTCGGCCGCGGTAAGCCTAGCCCCGGTATTAGGTTACCTACCTATGTCCACGCATCGAAGGCGACCTCCAATTGACATATTGAGAGTGGAGAATGAATATGGAAATCTTTGAGGGTTATCGTATTGAGATATGTCGGCAATGAACGTAACTTGAGGCGGTCAACTATGAAATTTAGAGCTACGTAGTTGTTAGATTCAGACAAGATTATGATACGCTTATTCATGCTGATTTTGACATTGTAGTTATAATATTATTAAAACCGACGTGAGGTGAGGACATTATTATTGAGAACACGGGTTACTCACGTTACTTTAGCCGGGATATGCCGACTAGTTTCGTATCTAATACGTAGATTCATCAACTGGGCTATTATTCGCGTGTCGTCGCCTCCGTGCGACGTCCCGCACAAAGTAACGTGAGTAACCCGTATTCTTAATAATAATGACATTGTAGTTAAAAAGGAAAAGCTGGTAAAACATTTTCTTGTTTTAAATTATGATTTCTGAGTTAAATGTTCATAATATCCTGACTGATGACTAGACGCCTGACTTTTAATATTATCCAGTGGTTAAAGCATCTTTATTCTTTTCAGATTCTAATTCATTCTTCTTAGAAGAAGAACATAATGAAGTTACAGAAATTTCAATATAGTTTAATCATACAGCTTAATTAATCACTGGGTACTCAATAATCACTCATATAATTAATAATTATACTAATGAATACGTAACAAGGTTAATTTACGTATTAGTCACCACAGTAATTACGTGGATTTCACATCAAGATCGGATATTTAGCTAAATCAATATCGGATATTTCCTAAAAATTGTCTTATATAGATTAGATAATGCTATAATGATAAAGCGGCAACTAACTTAATTTAAGTAACGTAATTAATATACGGTTCCTTAAGTCAGAGTGTGTTTGCTTTATGATGCGTTTTGGGTTAATTTTTTTTAATCTATTCTTTTAATCATGTTCAATGGACTACATAAATAAAAGACTGTCCAAGAGTGTTACGAATATTGCATTGTCAAATATGTTAGTTATATTAGTTACATTACACCACAGACGTGAACTTCCTTCTAACGATTTAAGCTTAGCTGGAGGGGGTTAACAAGAATACTAGTGAATTGTATCTGATAATTATTAGAAACTTGAAAAAGAATTGAAAAGCATATGTTTTAAAAAGCAGCTGTCTTACCGGAAGCGTAAGGAAGCCATATCGTCCCCACTAATTGAACTATACAATTTTCTGGGTCATTAATTCTTATTTGACAGCCTTTAGAAGGCTTCTCCAGTGACGATCATGTTATAGACAAAATCAAAGATTACGTTAGCCGCAACTCAAATGTCACAGTCGACTGCAACTAACTTGACAACCGTCAAGATCTTTGATTTTATCTATACTAACGTACATTATCTATATTATCTTTTATAATCATGGTTAAATCTTGTCTAAGATTTTTTGTGTAATATAAGTTTTTACAACTACGGAGAACTGTATCTGTTTTCTTTTTCAGTTCTAATACCTCTTCAAAGGATTGCAAAGGCATTACTCTGGAAGTAGACTTTCTGTGAACACAATTAAATTTAAGTCGTTAATAGTGAAAACATTATTTTTTGGAGTTATATTATGACAGTAATATAACTCCAAAAAATAAGTGAGTAATAATATTTTAAAGATGAAGAGTAGTGCGCTAATCTTAGGACCCACTTGTCCGAATTGAATAAGTATTCAAATATTGGATGGTCCATTTATTGGGAAGGGCTTTGTGCTGTGTGTTATAAAAACATCACACTACGGCTAATAGGAGCGCAGCAGCAATGAAATATGATGCAAAACACGGGGGATCTATTTTCCTTTTGTGAGCCTATTATACTGAAAGGGTAAGTTAGGCGGAGCAGTAATTTACAACGCGCGTAAATCCGTGGCAAATGTACGAAATCAAACGCGGAAGAAGACGCGTGCTACAGCTTGTTTATTGTAGCTTCACTAAGTGTGCAAAAGAACCTCGAATATCCGCAGTGAAGTAAAAAAGTTAGGTATAATTTCAGTTTACAATTTTTGACTTTGTCGTTGCTATAGGCAATCTTTCCACACCGAATCACATTAAGATAAGATGTGGGCGCCAGAGCCATCTCCGTTTTAAAATTGATAGTATTTGTAAAACAAAGGTCATTACGTAAATACAATCATTACGTATTTGTCGTGGGCATTTCGTAAACTTGCGCATTTCGTAAAATGCTCAAGAATGTCGTGAAATGGTCGCTTTTCATGAAATGATTTACTGTCTATTGGCCACATCTATGTGGGTTGGGCAGATCAATGGTAAGAAATCGTTTCTTGATATGGGCAACTAAACGCGTGGCTATTTCATGAAATGATTAATATTATTTGACTATATAGTGAAACAGTTATATTAATTACCGGTAGTGGCGCTGCAAGCGTTTTTTTGTGTCAATATGGCGGCTGCTGTCGATCACCTAATGACAATGTTGTTGCTTATTACAGTGAAAAGTTAATAATTCGATAATGTGATTGTGATAATTGAAAATTTTAAGTAACGGCTAAAGGGTTAGGAAAACATATATTAAGATTAATCACATTTTATCGGTGATTCTTAAAAATGCAAACTCAGTATCGATAAATGTTACACATTTTCAAAAATAGCTAAGCGATATTCTTACGACGCCTGACGCCAGACGCCTGTTCAATTGAGTATTAAAGAAGTGGTAGAGTGGCGGTGTCGGTAAAATGTCCGCCACAGTTTCAACATTATGGTCCTATGCGTTGCTAACCAATAAGGTTAGTATTGTGACCACCCAGGCCAGAATCAAAATACTAGCTTGACAAACTTGATTGTCAAAATAAGCTCAAGTTTTATTATTTTATAGTCACATTAACCAAATTATGAGGTAATTATTACATATTTAAATAAATCACATTTACCGTAACCATGTCTGGCCAAGACGTTGATGACTTAATCGTGAAACATTGACATTTAATGATGTGGCCAATAGACAGTAAAACATGTTATGAAATGCAACCATTTCATGAAATTCTCGAGCATTTCATGAAACGACTAAATCTACGATTTGGCTACGACATAATATACTGAAACATATTGTTATCGGTAGTCGGTTCGTGATTAAGGTAAGCTAAGTCATAAAAAAGAGTAGAGTGGGGACAGTAAGATTAGAGTGAAGACATGATGAGAACAAATTTACTTTTCATTTTATTTAGTACACGAAGTTGGTTAAAAATGAAAACGTGGGCAAATCTGGTAGAGCTTCTTATTGAGCCTGAATATTGTATTTTGAATTCTTCAAAATGTATTTTTGTGCAATAATTTGTAGTCTGTACGTAAACTATTCCGTGACATTAAAGAATGCATCCGAATGCAGGACATTAAGATAATTTAATACATTCTACAAAATGTTATTCAAATGATAAAATAAAATAAAAAAATAAATAAATTAGCTGATCTTTTTCGCCGATAACTTAAAAAAAATGTATGGAATAGATTAGTGTTATTATGTATCTACAATCTACATTATGTACTTAGATGGTTCGTCTAACTTTGACGGCCGATTTTCAAGTTCAGACGGCCACACATCAACCTACACATTGCCAGAATAAGCTGGTCTCACATTGCACGGGAAACCTACACAATACGAGACCAGCTTATACTCGAAATTTATAGGGATTTTGGTAGTCGTGTCAACTAGTTGCTAAAGTTAGTCCGTCTAGTCCTATAAACGTTACTTCGTCATTAAAATTGATTACCGTCACTGTGTTCGCGTATTTTTACATCTCTTTTCATTCTGTAACAGAGTTGTATTGATGAAACTGTCGAATAATAGGAGCTAAACAATTTACGAAATTATACTCTTTAGATCTAATATTACAAAAGATAATTTTGCAATTTGACAGATTGGTTGAATGGAGAAATCAAAGCAAGGTTACTATTAATAAAATAATAATAATATACTTCTTGACAACACAGCGATAGCCGAGTGGGAGACTGTAGGACTGCGAAGTCAAAGGTCTCGGGTTCGAACCCACGGCGCACACCTTTTTCAATAAATCGTTAAAATTCGTCTTATCGAAGATGTGTGCATTTATCATAGAAATTATTAAAACATCGTGATGTATATGTATGAGATTGCCTACTCACTTCTAATTTATCGCAATAATATATTTTTTCACCTTAGCAGCTCGAAACGTCGTTCTTTATGTATGAAAATAGTGAGCAACTCTCTCGATTTTGCTTTGAGTTTTGCTCTCGCTCGAAGAAAAGTTGAGTTTTACTTACTACTGGCCGTAATAAAATAAAACATGCATAAAATTACACTCTATACTAAAAATCTAGAATTATTTGTGAATTACATTTTGGAGCTAGATTTTTTGTTTTTTTATTTATTTATGTATTTATTTAAAAACTTTATGCACAAAATGGTACATGGGCGGACTTAATGCCGTAGGCATTATCTACCAGTCAACCTTTAGGTGATGCAGAGACGACAAGTGGTAGGTGCAAGAGGTGTGAGTTGTTGTTTTATATCTGAGTAATCAAATTTACATATTATGTAATGGATGTTTGGCAAGTGGCCTTTGTTAAACATATTTAAAGTTAATATATTTAAAAATAATAAGACCAGTTTCAATGCCATGTCTTACATAAGTGATAAAACAAATAAAAGAAAGTTACAATGACATCATATATTTTCTGAACATACCTTTACAATTTTTTTAGACAACTAATTCCTGTTTCGCAGAAGAATCAGATGCTTAAAGAAAATGGCCGCGAAAAAAACATTTATCTATTATAACAAACTAGCTGCCGGCCACGGCTCCACTCGTGTTGTATTTCGATATCCTTCTATTTTAACAGCAGGTTATAATTAAGACGTCTGGGTCTTCTTTCAATTTCAGTATAACATTTAGGGATTCAGATTATTGTCACTTAGGACCTATTATAACAGCCTACAAGGAATACGTTCTACGGCTCTACTTCCAAAAGGTATTTAGCTATGTCATAAGTATTATCTAAATTAGAATATACAGGGTGGGCTATTTAGATCGAACAATATACCTAGGGAAGTCTGTAATTATAAGACATACAAAAATCTGTAATGCATCGAAAAATTGAGTTGCTGTTTGGAAATAATATTATAACTCTCGCCAAATAGTTGGTAACGCCGCCGACGACAAAATTTCTATCTATATTCAAATACAAATAATGCAAGATTTATTTTCTATTAAACCGGGTTTAATTCCCGTGCGGAGTGCAAGTTTTTTTCTTAAATCAGCGTATGCAGTCTTGGTTTTTAATAAACTCGATGTCATGGTTTTCCTAAGAACAGATGTTTGTAAGTATGTCTGTCAATAACAAATTTTGTATGTCTTATAATACGTATAATAACAAACTTGCCCATACTGGCGTTCAAAATAGGACACCCTGTATTTCAATCGTTAATAGTGATATTCATGGATAGGTAATTGGGAAAGATATTAATAACGAATTTAAATGCATTTAACTTTAAGTGACATTAATATCTTTATGTGACGGTAAGAAAGAAGTGGATTGTAAAATCTGAAATTGTTTTAAAAAACTACTTATTAATATCAAAATTTTTAGATTTTTTTGAAAATATATATTTTCAACATTTGTGTTATATAGACTTTACATCTTCAATGCTGCGACGGGAACGAAGATGTCTTAATGTCATAAGTCTCTCATAATATTACAATAATAATATTAGCAATTTACGAGAATTTATAACGTAGACCAATAACTATGGATTTGATTTGATTTGATTTGGATTAGTGAGTGATGCTGGGTGTTATACCGGGTGTAAATGACACCGTGACAAAGCCGCTTGCCATTGATTTCGTAGACAATTCTAGAACTCGGGTGTGAAAATTATCATCGAGATTGCCACAAATCGGAAAATCAGTACTAGAAAATTTTCAGAAATCGTAGAAAAATTGCAAATTGTTGAGATTACGCTTACAAAAACACTTTCCAGTAATAAAAAGTTTTCCTCGAAAAATTCGATAAATCGGGCAAAAAAAATAGAAAACTAAAATTTATGAACTTGCCGGTGAATTATTTTCGCATCAAGAATTCCAGAATTGTAGTCGCTGATTCACTGGTAAGCGGCTTGTCATTTCATTGTCACGATGTCATTTACACCCTCTATATTACTGATAATATTAGTCAGAACTGCAAAGGCACAAGGCTAGAAAATTCTAGCCGTACTCTTCAAAAAAGAACCTCTTTATTTTAGTAGAAATAATTCGACTCTTCTATTATCTGAATAAGGACTTACTAAAAGTAATACTGCACGTCTAGATCTAAACCTACTTGTGGATTAATAAGGATGCGCGATATATTATTGCTATTTTGTAATCAATCAAATTCAAATTATTTAAAAGGTCGGCAACTGAACTATTAGGACTGAAAATGTCTTCAACTTTTACGCAAGTAGTATTATACAGTCTATGGTTTTTCAGCGGAGAAGCAACAGCCATGTAAGAAATAGTAGTATTCCTCAAATAATCAAAATTCGCGAATGCTATTTCTATAGGAACACACACTAGAATTAGATTATCTTGTTACTTGTCGCGGTAACTAGTAACAAAAGTCAAAATCAACTACAACTTCTACGACTATTCTAAAAGTTACGAGGTAAAACATAGTTAAAACTATCAACGTTTAAACTGTTAGAAATAAAAGCCTTTTGTATCGCTCGTTATCATTACCGAATGATCATTAATTATAACAAGTTATTTGAGAGCTGCATATTTAAGAACACGTTTTTAAAACCCGAATCCGTTGCATTACAGAAAATTGTGTAATCAAAGTATTTAAAAACAACGAAAACTGTAACGGAGCACGAACAAAATATTTTAATTAATTTGATTGAAGATAATGTGAGATAAGAATAATACGTATTGTTTGCAATATCTGCAAGTGTACGGCGGCGAGTAGCTACGATACCTCGACACAAAGACTAGGTGCACTTGTGCAAACAATGGCAAAGCGAAGCGCACACGGCAAGATCGTACTCACGAAGGGCATCGCGCCGTCACGTCCGCTGAAAACTACCGTGAAACGTAACGTACTGGGGACAACACGGACGTCTCTGCGCTGAAGCCGCAGCACTCGCACACCGTTAGATACGAATCGTCACCCGTCTCCTCGAAGGTCATGGCGCGCGCGCATCGCTCGGAGACCCTTCGGCCACTGACAAAACAACTCACGGCGAGCGAGCAAGCGCCGCTCAACGTCCGTCACTCACCGCAGCGCCGTCGCCGACGGGCTCGATGAGGTCCCCGTACGCGGGCATCGCGTCCAAGTACCCCTCCTCTTCCGTGTCGTCGTCGTGCGACTGCGCCGGCGAGGGCGGCGCGGGCACCGCCAGGCGCTCGCGAGCCAGCGCCACCGCCTCCTCCAGCGACCCCACCCTGACGCCGCCCCTCTCTCCGTCGCCGTCGTCGTGCTCCTCCGACAGCGCGGCCGACGCCTGCGCCACGAACGCGATGCGCCTGCGCAGTGCACTCTCTGGGCTCGGCTCCTCCACAGGCTTTTCCATTTCCGGCTCACTGTTGCGCATCCATGCGGCCTTGGCGAAGGGGCGCGTGGCCACGGGGTGCTCCACCGCGATGGGACTCGCCGGTTCAGGGGGAGTCGGAGGTTCCACGGTCGTCGTCGGCTCGGGAGGCATGGGTTCCGGGGATGATATTGGTGGGTTATCTCCCGTCGAAGACTCTGTGGTGTCCTGTTGCGTTAGGGTCGATTGAGATGAATCTCCCGACCGTTTTTTACCAAAGCTCCCCATCCTGCGTATGAAGCTGCCGCCCTCCTTTTTCTTCTTA
Source organism: Hypena proboscidalis (assembly GCA_905147285.1). NCBI lineage: Eukaryota > Metazoa > Arthropoda > Insecta > Lepidoptera > Erebidae > Hypena > Hypena proboscidalis. Next base: position 4,037,622 of record LR990127.1, read on the forward strand.
TCGATGCTAGGTGAGCTGTCGGTGCTGGGGGAAGCGTCACTGGCAGTCGTCGTCGCGGCCGCCGGCGCTGCCGCGGCTTCGCGCTGTTTCTTGTTACGTTTACGCATCGTGCGTTCGTCGCCGTCGCGCGAGATATCACCGTCTGAGCCGACGGACTTAGAGGAGCCGTAGCGCTTGGTCAGGCCGATGTGGAAGGGCGAACCGGGGCGGAACGGCGTCCGCAGCGTGTGTAATGTGCGGCGGAGGCGCGAGGGCCCGCTGCGGGGTGAGGGCGGCGGCAGGGGGGGCTCCTCGTCCCGCATGGTCGTGGCGAGCGCGCCTCGAAGACTGCCGCGCGCCGCAGGACTGCCTGCCACCAAGCCAAGTCGACCTTGCTCCCTTAACTACTCATTACTACCTAGTACTTACATACAATCGGTTTGATGCCGTCACGATTCAATGAGCAGATATTTAACTTAATTACGGCAGTTCCAATATTTCAGAACCACACAAAACTTACAGATTTTCAAAGTTTTCAATGACAGATGTTTACCGTATAAGCATGGAGACGACTGCCATCCGTGCGTATGAGTTGTACAGACGACAATAACGACATGAGTAATATTTTTGTTTCACCGAATGACTGAAGATCGCGAACGTGCAGTGACTACTAGTTATTAAAACCTTGTGGGACATGCACTCGTATTATGTTGGTGCGGGATTGTCATCTCGTAAACTTACCCATGAGACCGGAACGTGCGTAGGTATGCAAATTACGGTGATACAGTTTAATAAGTTGATTTGCTTATTGTTATTGCTTCTAAGACAAAAAAAATTATCTTAGAACTGGTTTTAATAAAGCCAAAAATTGGTATAACAGTCCCAAATGTCTACACTTTTTGGTCACAGATTTCCGCGTTTGCCCTCTTGATGATATTTGCAATACAGGTTTTAATTATTGCTACGAATCCGTAGCAATATTTTTGGCGTGCTACGAAAATTCGTAGCACATTGAGTCCTTAATCCTTTATTCGTGAACGGTGAAGAGCGAAGGATTTTATAGATTAGCATTAGATCATTGTGATTTGTTCCCTGAGATTACTTCAGTTTGTATAGTATGTTATGTTCGAGTCGGATAGCAGACTTGCTCTCTATCTCCGTGGTCTTTGCGTGTGTATAAAAAGACGCAATATATTGCTCATTCGTTACGGAAGTATAAACCTACAAGCTTCCGCCCGCGGCTCCGCCCGCGTGGTATGTCAATTAAAAGTAGCCTATATGTTAATCCAGACTATAAGCTACATGTGTGCAAAATTTCATCGAAATCGACCCGGTAGTTTTGGCGTGAAAGAGTAACAAACATCCATACATCCATACATCCATACTTACAAACTTTCGCCTATAATTTTTGTAAATCTATCTCTTTGTAGTCTATAATTTATAATATTAGTAAGGATAATAAATACAAACAATTACCATTAGTAAGTGGTATTTTCTATCGCAAGTGGATATCAAAGGTATTACTATGGTTTCCTTTCCATTTACGTCGTCGGAGTCCTTAGAAATGCCATAGTTTATCCGTACACGGTTCATCTACTCCAAACGGTCAAATCGATGAAATAGGCGTTAGATTTGGGGATTAAGCGCCTCGACTACAAATTATTAGTACTGGGTTTGTTTAAGGATTCTTTTAATTAAGGAAAACATACGTTGAACGTATCTCGTTACATTTTTGGGCTTTTGTCCTGTTTTAGGTAGTTAATGGTGGTAGAGCTCTTGTGAATGAGCTTGAGGGCGGCAGCACCACCGTCTCACCTTTGACCTGCCGCCAAACAGTAGTGCTTCCATTACTGTGTTCCGGTTTGGTGGTGAGATCAGGCCCTGAAATTACTGGCACATGAGGCATTACACCGTAGTCCTTAGCTGCAGCGACGCATCTATAATCTGCTTTTGTGGATTGTTGCAATGTCCATGGGCTGAACTCCACTTACCATCAGGTGGACTACTCGTTCGTTCGCTGTGGGCGTAGTATAAAAAAAAAAAAGTTATATAACAAAGGCTAATAATTTTTTTGGTAGCCTGTATTGTCCCACTGCACGAAAACGTTTTCAGTCCTCCCTAGCTTTCAGTTCCTCTCTATCCACACAATCGATGGCCGAAAAAGGACGCTGTCGACGGGGTAGACCTAGAAGACTTGTTAGTAAGTACTTCTTATTGATTATTTTTATAGCATTTAGTTATGCTTAGCTATTTATACTAAGGAACAGAAACAATTATGGGACCGGCAGGATTTGAACCTGCGACCTCAGCATACCGGGCAGCAGCTTTAACCACTCAGCTGCGGTCGCCTCTTCAGGACCCTTGATTGTTTATTAGGCTTAAAAAATACCCATTGGATAATACTGATGTACCAAATATATAAAGTTGTTGTAAGTGTTTGCTTTACAAGAAAGGCTACAACTTATTGTATTAGAACGCAATGAATCGAAAAATTGCAATTTTTCTTAAAGATTTTGTAGTCTAATGAAATCTTTTTTAAGGAGAGTACAAGTACAGTAGAGTACAACACATTACTGCCTTGATGGTGTAGTGGATGCGGCGCGAAGTCTCGATATCGATCCCTGGGTCAGACAAAAATATTGTGCTAGTAGATGGTTCTACCTAATCTAAAATACCGCTGCCAGTGGGCAACGTTCCCAAAATGCTGGAAGTATTGCCACGTTGTATGGCAATGCTCAACTTCTGGCCAAAATAAATTCATAAAAAAAATAATAATAATAAATAATGTAAATAATTTAATTAATTAATTAATAATTAGGTGGACTGACGACCTGAAGAAGGTCGCTCGAGGAGACTGGATGCGGAAGGCGCAGTACCGGCTGTTGTGGCGCAAATTGGAAGAGACCTATGTCCAACAGTGGACTACGAGTGGCTAAATGATGAATGATGAAATGATTCTGCAGACTGCGGTACTCTTTTTTACTCCAAACTACGACCAATATATAATGACTCAAATTTACTAATATGGATTAGTATGTGATAATATTTCTGTGTAAGTAAGATTACATGAGCAAGATCGGTTGACTCGTCAATGAAGTCGAAACACTAACGCAGTGACGGAGCGATACAGGAAGCATCAATAAACGGACAGACAACCACGCTATTTGTAGATACCAATACCATGACAATCTTCTGATTATGTTCCTAGGAGTGTCGTTACTTATAGGAGTATGAGAGAAAGTAGCAGAGCTCTTGTGAACGAACTCAAGACAGTGGGAAGCCGTTGGTTACAGGTGGCTTAAAACCGCGCTGTGGAAATCGTTTGGTGAGCCTATGTCCTGTCTGGACGTTTTATGCTGACGATGATGATAATGCCATCTACATACGTCAACGTATAGCATGTTAACCAGGGATGTTAGGGAGCTCCGTAACCGTAAACGAAACTATCGGATATCCGATATAAAAAGATATCTGTAACCGTAACCGAATCCGAAATGAAAGTTTCGGATAAAATCGGATAGGGGTGGAGTCTAATTGAGACACGTTATTACAAGTGGTTTTGATCGGCCGGCCGTAATTCGTACCAAATGGTGACATAAAAATAAAACCATTTTATTAACTACATATATATATATGTATTTCACTTTTGAAATTCCTTTTAAATCTAACATCCGTAACCGAAATTATCCGAAACTAACGGTTAATCCGAAATAAATTAAAATCCGAATCCGTATCCGGTATATTAATCAATCTTATACCCGTAACCAATCCGAATCCGAAATTTTATATCCATAACATCCCTGATGTTAACGTATCCCAATGTGGATCATAAAGTTTGGACATGCGAGTTTGTTTTAATATTTGACTATTTTTAACATAACAAAACATCACGCCTATGTTACCCAGAAGGGTGTTGCAGAGGTGTACAACACCCACACTTCATCTGTTATGTTTAAGTCCCATGGGATATGGGATGAGCCTATCGCCATCCACCGGAGACAATTCCAACTCCGTGTTGCTATTGTGAATTTCCTGACGGAAAGTTCACAAATAAAACATTGCCTGACCCCGGGTCAGGCAATCAAACCCGAGACCTCGTGTAAAGAGGCGCATTCGCTAACCACAACTACATCGAGGCAGTTGACTATTTTTAATTTCTATTAATCAACTATATCATGTCGTGTTCTAAAATTGTAATGCAAATTATTATATTCATACTCTATTCTGTGCTAATGTTTTTTTTTTTGTGAAATAACTGTGCATCCTCCGTATGTAGCTCACATTTAAAAAGCCTTCCCCGATCGACTGCAGTGACGATGACAGATAACGAATTCTAATAATAATACATAAGTAATTATCGCGCGATGATACGTACGTAAAATCTCACTACATAGCTCCTTACATACTGGTAAGGCATAAATGGTAACATTAGTCATTGCATGGCAAATAAAAAAAAACTTACTTTCAACCGTCCACTCAATTCCACTTGGTATGCTTCTTCGGCGAACATTATCACAGAAAATATAGATATTATGATCGCGTTTTTCACAGATCAAAGATCAAATTTTCTGACGCAATATGGTCTTTAAATTAATCATTCTATCACATCACTAGAACACATTCCGAAATTAAAAACTATTGAAATTCTTTTAAAAAAAGGTTGTACGTAGATATATTTTTAATTCATTCAATAACTGTCCATTTTATATTAATTTATAACTAGGTTGACGACCTTAGAATTATTATCATTAAGTTATTGGCATTGAAATGTCTTTATTTATTTCATAATTATCACTGTAAACGGATATGTGGTCAGTGGTGATATAGTAATTTTAACTTATAATAAACTATAAATGCTTTAACGTATTCCGCGCAGAGTACAGCGCATTACTAATCGATGCTCGAAACACGTGTATCGGTGATAACCTGATAACATAATCGTTATCGCCATCGATACGGACTTCGCATAGTTTTACGTGACCCTATGTTATTTATTAGTGGTGAGCGGGATATCCGTATCCACGGATATTCGCGAGAAAATCTGTAGCCGTGTTTTCTTTGGCGGTTTCTTTTTCTTATTTACTTTTAATACAAAGTTCAAATTTTATATGTTCAAGTAAGTTCAGTTTTATATTTATTTGCAAAAATCATGTATTTATCACATGTCCAGTCAAGTATTTCGTAAAGCGGTGTCAACTGTCGTTGCAAAGTCGCACAGATATAGATGAAAACATAAAAAAAAACCGTATCGGTATCAGTAGGTCTAGACACGACATATTATAATCTATAATTTAGGTATCAGTAGCAAGGTACAGGCGTCTTATGCTTATAATATTGTTTTCTGCAAACTGAGTTTTAAGGAAATATTTTTTTTAAATCACATATTTCTTACTTTGCAACATCACTCTAATATTATTAAGAATACCGAATAAATTATGATATCAATTGCGAATTTTGCAATGAAATCAAGTATCGAACTAAAATTACGTAAAAAAAACTCTGTACCTATATAATGGCAGAGCACAATAAACTGCTCCTCGGGGCAGTTTAACCCTCGGGGAGACATTATAAAAAAAACAAAATCTACTTATTTTGGCCTCGGAAAAAAAAACTAATATTTATAAAGAGAAAATAATTTAAGTTCGGTAAATATTAAATTAATACATTTTCTAAAAAAAAACATTTTTTATAAGTATCAAAACCCCACAATAAGTGTAAAATAAAAGATACAACTTCAATTTATTTATTTTTGTTTCAGGTATCAGTCTGTTTATTGAAAGTAAAAGAAATTACAAAGATAATGATTTTAGGGCTCTTTTAGAGTTTCAAAAGTCAAATTTTGAAATTTCCAGTGGAAGCTCGTTGACGGTATCCATTCTTTTCCAATTTTAAACAAAATTTTAATTCCAATTTTCAGTTTTTCTTTCAGCTAATAGCAGATTGACGTAAGTAAGCAAATCTTGTGTAGAGGAAGGTAGTAACTCTAAAAGCAATAAAAAAGGTAGACGTAAAAACACACCTGTGTGAGCCATCTCCCGTTTCTAGTAGCCGCCATGTTCCCACTGTACTTTGATTTAGTTTTCGATTCAAGCAATTTTTCTTTTTGCAACAAATGTTCATGGACCGTGTCCTTTTTTAAATGTTTTATCATTATACGAGTTTATTTCAATTTCAATTCTTAAAACACTGAAACCGATGCTGCACTAAGTTAAAACTGACCACAAGCATTTCGATTACAAATCCTGATAACAAATCCAAATATGTCAATATCGATTATTATCATTAATGCGCAACACTATTTTTCTATTAAAACCAATTTGGCCACGGAAAAAAAAGAGACGTCAAATATTGGCGCCAAAAGCGAATTTAAAAAGTTAAATCGAGCGCGCACAAGTATCTTTAGCTGTCGAACGCAGCGAAATAAACTTGGTCGTTCATCATTGTCTTGTCTGCCCTCCTATAAGATAATAGCCGAGAATACATTTATATGCCTATTTGCAATATTAATTTTTAGTAAATGGTTGTTTACCGTGGATAGCAACGGCCCAGGGCAGGTCAACGTGCAGCTAACAATAACAATATCATTAATAGTATAATAAATACCCATTCATTGAATAAAATCGCGTATACTACATATTGGGTGGGCTGGTAACTACCGAGCAGTAGGTATGGACTATCTCAATTACCTATTGTGATTATACCACTATGAACTTGCTACGGCACGCGGCTTAGTCTACGAAATTGTTGAAAATTCATCATTGTGATTTTGCTGAGTGTGAAATAATATAAATACTTACTTGCTTTGATATTATTGTCTAAACTTTTATATACCTATGGCACCGAAAACGGTAATTTCTATAATTTTATAATAAGTCAAAAAAGGTGTTTCATTTTTGCCATTGACGGTTTGAAAACTTCCACCTCATTGCCATACAATGATTATTATGAAAATAAATCAAAGAGCACAAACTAGACAGGTTTATTGGCAGACTGTAGGGTGCCACTAATTTCATGATGCTGACGGACATACAGTCCGTCAGCATCATGAAATTAAAAGACAGCTAAAATGTTTAAACGCAGTGCCTTACAAATTATAAATTCTAATAAATGACAGCATAGTAGTATCTATCTACAAATTAGGTGACACGCTCAATGTATTCAACGCATTATCGGTTAATCCCTCTGAAGAGGCTTTACCTAGTTATTTTCCACGTTATAGCTAGATATTGATAGAACAGTTGTATCTACCAACCGCAGTATTATTTTTTTATATTTATATTATATTATTATAATTATTTTATGTATATATTTATGTATATATCCAATTTATTTTTATGTATGTATGCGTGTATAATCTATCCTTTTGTTTAATTCTAATTATTTCTCTTTTCATCGTTATTACGATCTCGTCTCGCTGGTCTGCTGGAAGAAATTTCTTTAAGAAATAAGCAGCGCCTTTGTACTTGTTGCTCTCTATATTGTGTTTTTCCTTCGAACCATTCTTGTTTAATTAAATAAATAAAAATAAAAGTATTTTTTTTTTCTTTAAAACAGTCACACCTTTAATACGTATTAGATATATTACGCATTTCTTTAACCCTTGTATGTTTAAACTTTTGGACGAGATAACAGTCAATTAATCATTTTACGATGAGACAGATATTTTGTGTTGCGTATTAAAATTGGTCTAATTATCGTGTTGGTACAAATAATTGATCTGAAGTGACCCGTGGTAACCTATTGATGCTAGATAATTATATAAGCGATACGATAATTGCGACGCATAATATTACACATTGCATCGTTTAGTTCCAGACAGGTTAGTCAGATCACGCACATATTTTGCTTGTTGACAGACAATAGTCACCCTCTCCATTAACATAATATACCACCCCAACTCGACTTATTAGCCGAAATAGTTTTTTTGAACGCTACTATCGCCATTGCAGTTCAGCCAGCACACAAACACCAGGATAAAAATATAATAAATATAAAAGATTGCCTGCACCGCCAACTATGTAAAAGTACAGGAGCATCTACCCTCTGGATCTAGCCTGCAATGGCTTGTATGGCAGTCTTAAATCGGCTCCGATTCCAGATAGGTCGCTGCCGGTATAATTTGGCGAAATGGGGCATAATTCCACCTGATCAGATCAAGTGTGACTGGGGCGCTGCTCAACAAACAATGTCTCATTTGCTGCCACTATCGTTGCGACAGACAGTTCTATAACTATGTATTTACTATACATGGAAATAGTTCAGGAACCCCGTCAGACAAAGATTACTTTTTATTGACGTAACTCGGGTGGAGTCGCGGGCAGAAGCTCGCAAGTTATAAAATGATCGGGCTATACAAGCAGCAACATGTACCTAATATTGTGTTAGAATCATGTTAAGAATGACAAGATAATGTTATAAATATCTAAGAACTAATAAATAGGTACATTAATCCGTGACAAGTACTACTGCTGCTGATAAAGAACAAGATAACAGGACGCGGACTATCAACAAAGCTAAGCAGTAAGTAAAACTGATGCGATTTATGAACTTATACGTAAATAATTATTTTTATTCAACTCTTATTGTATTTAGAACCTACTTCAATCTCAATAGCTTATACGTTTCATACACAGTTCCAAGGATTCACTGAATCAACTGACGAAAAGAGCGATTATGGCGCCATTTATGATTAATCACAGACTATAACAAGAAAAACACTTTTTTACTTACCATAATGATGTGCTTTCGAATTTTCCTTTTGGAACGATATTTAGCACAATGAGGAGAGTGTTTTTTCTTGACTAAAACAGGCAGAGGCGGCTCTTTTCGACGCAGACATCTCTCGGTTTCTCGCGACGACACTGCCGCGATGCGGGCGACTGCTAGTGCGGTGCACATGATTTACGTACAGATAACGAAATAACTATGTTTATGTTTCTACGGTAATTAGTTAAGTTTTACAAATTTACACTTCACTAGGCTTGGGTTAAGTTATGTTGCTTCTATTATCGGTTAGGAGGGCTAGGGAAAAATACAAATGGCCCTTTTAATAAAGATTTTCCTACCTTGCGATAACTAAAGGCGTAGTTGATTAGTTCTTTTGATAAATGAGTAGTTTTAAGCTGGTACAACAATTTATTAATCACTCAATAGGTATTTTCCGTAGTAGATATACAATACGCAGGTAGAAACACAAAAATTGTTCGGTTAGGTCGGCAATACTATGATAAAGTAAGACAAGTGTTTGAGTCCTTCGTATTTATAGCAGCCAATATGGATACCACTAGAATACAAAGTAAAACATAGCAACAACACAGAACAAACAAAACTTTTCAGGCAACTTTGTGAAGTGCTGCTGAAAAAATAAGGTTTAAAATAGAACACAATGTTGGTTATCAAACAAGATAATTGTTGCACTACAATGTAGCTTGGACATCAGAGTAATTCGATCACAATCAGTGAGTGAGCAGGACATAAATGCATCAGTATGAAAGTATGGGACAGCAGTAATGAATGTAGACAATGACGCAACGTTCCTTTGAAGAATTATGATCTAGTTTTACACGATCAGTGAACCACATTTTTTTTGTAAGTTTGCAATACATTCAAGTTTTATTAATGTATAACATAACACTGTACTCCTTAGCCTCAGATAAAGCTATTTTTTAGTATTGTTGGTAACCACATGCTCTTATTACCACAAACTATCAGGTGGAGTTTACGTCCGTTTGCTATAGTAAGTATTTAAATATTAGAGAATTAGGTGGAGATTATTCGCCGGCTGCGATGTAAGAGGTTTCAGTAGCAGGTATAACTGAAAATACATAAAAAGTATGCATAGCTAACGCCACTACAGTCAAACAGTTATAAATAATCGTCTACGATTTATATGAAATGCGATTTTCGATTATTTCTTTACTTCTTGTGAAGACACTCACGAGAAAGTCCGTGTCTACTACCTGAAGTTAATTGATTATGCAATTTTAGGCCCGAAATTAAAAAGTTCAACAAAATTATTGACACAATACATTGACATGATCCAATAGAATATGTAAATTACGATATTTCATTGTAATTATTAGTCAGTTAGTTTACTCTTCCAATTAACAGCCATTTGAAATTTCAAATATCGATGACGTCCACACCATCTCACCTAAATCTAACCGCATATCCAAAACTCCACAGTAAAAATAATAGATGTTACTATTTGGGACAGAAAATAAAAGACTTTGTATTATTAACTATTAATTTATTGAAACAAACAACAGCCAACTACCTAAATCTTATAAAATAGGCAAGTTAAATAATGAAATTATTTGACAAATATTAGGATTGGTAACATTTGCAAGACAGTTATAAACATTTATAATTTCATTACATACTTAATATTTGAATAAAATGGTGTGATGAAAACCTAAATAAAATAAATTTCATAAGAAGTCGTATTTTTTCCTACTTACTATTTGTGACCGTTAAATGGCTTAATTTTGATTTTAATTTTTAAAACCTCACAACTTTTATATACGAGTATGTGCGTACGTACGTACAATCGGGCCTTTACGTCTATCCAGAGTCGAACATTGACTATTTAATAAATAACCACCTTGTCTGATACTTGGCTGAATTTTGAAGCCTAAATAATTTAGTTGCTAAAATCCAGGTGTTGTGGGTCATAACCTGCCCGGGCCCTTAGTAAGGTATTGGAAAACAGTAGTTTTTCATTATTCACGAAAAAATAACTAGTTTTTTTCTGTGACCGCCCTGGCTAAAAAGCTGGATCTGCCCTAGCCAAAGTCAGATCAGCTACCGACCCGACTAAACGTATCTAAATCAGGCTAGGCTTCTGAATACAGCCAAATGTAGTTAATACTTATGCGAGGCGTTCATCTCGACTGTAAGCATGTCCTGGGTACCTACTATAAAATGTGTATATTTTTCAATATCAGAGTGTACTAAGAAAAAGTTGAAAAAATTATGAGACCGGCAGTATTTGAACCTGTGACCTTCTGAACACCGGGCAGTCGCTTTAGTTTGTTTCCTACTTAAGATAGGAACAAATGGATGAACGTGACGTCACGAAACAACGTAACAAAAAGTTGAAAAATTAAGAGTGCCGTCAAGAGGCGACCGTAGCTGGTTGGTAAAAGCGCCCGGTGAGCAGGTCACAGGTTCAAATCCTGCCGTTCCCATAATTTGTTCACTGTTTCTTAGTATAATTTGCTAGGAATAGCTATTTGCTATAAAACTAGAGTGATTCAAACTACCACAAAATAAAGATAATATTCATATCTATTGTCTTCGGCGTCCTCACCTTCGTCTTGTAAAAGTGTAGGACGGCGTATTGATTTCTGTAGCCGTGTGTATAGCCACATCCTCCTGCAAGGGATAACTAAAGGTGTAATTACACCAATCGAACGTCGCATATCTCTGATGGGAATGCCGCCTTATAAATAAGTCTCATTTTACCTACGGGGTATCTGAAGGTGTCTACTAAACATCGATAACAATCCCCTGTTCATATCGCCGTCAATTTAAAAGTTATCTGAGGCGGAAACTAACTTCAATTTGTACACAATTAACTTATCTATAGGTATATTAATTATAGGTACCCTAAAAATAATATAAATAACTAAATTGGTTGTCAACTGCGTAAAACTATATTTAAACAAAAGGAACAAACACAGCCTTAATTTAAAAACTAACAACATCGCGCTCGTATCTCACAGCTGGGTCAGATAGAGACGTAATACACTTCTTTTAGGATGTTTTGGTCTCATGCTATTTAAATAGACCTAAATTCATCTGTCAGACTCAATGCCCTATTCTGTATGTACTACTACTACTGAGGATTTCCTAATGGCAATAATAAATACTTTTTCCTGACTCGAAAATCGAACTAGCACTTCTCGGACATTCGCTATACAAACAAACCGTAATGAAGCTGAAAACTACATAACATACCACACCTATATAGGTGACCTACTGAAACCTCAAGTTTATGGAAGAGGTTTGTAACACACACATTTCACCAGTAAAGTTTTAAGTCCAATCTGATAGGCGGTGAGCCTATCACCATCCACCAGGCACAAATCCCACTCCGTGCTACTATTAAGAATTTGTTGACAGAAAAATTCCAAATAACACTTCTGCCCGAGAATCCAGCCCGGGACCTCGTGGTGATAGGAGCAAACGCTAACTACAACACCACCGAGGCATATACAAACTAATAACATCTAAAATCAAATGCGATATAATAAAATTAAAAAACTACTCGAATCAAACACCTAATTGTAAAAAAACTATCTCAATTTAAACGCAAACAACATTTTTCAAATAATTATCACTTTAGAATTTTAATATTGTCCATCTTCTGACTCAATACAAAATTACAAATTTATAAATTAATGAAAGGAAACGATTGAGTATGAGTAAACATTGTTTAAAACAATCTATGTGAAATAAATGGACACTAACCTATTTTATAATTATATAAATTTAGCTAATCAAGTGTAAGTTATAAACAAATTGGGAACAAAGAGTATACTTATCACAAGAATTCAACATTCAATAACAGTTGCACGATCCTTGCCACAAATGTAATCGATTTCTATAGCAGTGGTACAATTTCACACTTGCTCTATGTAATGAACACTAATCATTAATATGAGAGGTTTTTGGTACAAACAACAACAAACAATACTTTTGTGTATACTTAAATCCCATGGGAAATTCCATATAACTTTCATATGTATGTCATTTAAATAGATGTTATAGTTGTCGCCAAATTTCTAAGCGGTTCCGAGTCGAGCATACAGCGAGAATCCTAAACGAGTGACAGAGACATCGCATTTTCGCAGCTAACTTCACAACCGCGGAGAAATTTAGGTCCTACACTTCCTACTATACATACTATCAATTTTGTCCATCACCAATTTACTTGCCAAATTCTTAAATCTTATTGTCTAACTAATATAATAAATCGTTAAGATAATACGTAGAGGCTAGAGTATGTTAATAAAGTCATCTTTACAAACATTATCTAGTCGAATCGACCACTTATTACAATTAACTAAGTTATGGTGCTTAGTTGGTTCAATTACTAACTATCTTTAATGTTAGTAGCCGAATAAAGAATTACAGATTGCTGATAGCGATTATATTATCGGTGCCTCAAATAGATATTAAATTGTGAATACCTTTATCTAAAACTTCAGTAACTTCAGTTCTTGGCTACAATCACAACACAATAGACCCACGGAGGTCGACGTGAACACCCAAAGCCCCGTCCCAACAATAATAACTTCAGTTTTATGAAATGAAATACTTATAAAGATATTTGTTTCTAAGAAGGCTGATATCAACTTTGGAAAGAAGCAAAATTTTTTTTTAATTTTTACGTTTGAAAGTAGTCAATAAACGAGTATAAGGACTCTTTTCCACTATGCGGCTAGGATGCGACCTATTTCTATTTATTTAAATAAGCCATTAACTATTTATGCGGTGGCAACTTATAAATAAATAGTATGGGGAAATATGCCTGAAACCTCAGCAACTAGATGTTGCTGTTTTAATTAGACGAAAAGGGAGGTAAAACTACAAATGTCATACTTATCATAAGTCGCAATGTATGGATATGAGCATGATTGTAAGGTGGTAGTTGACAGTAACCCACTCCATATGGTGCGACCAGCTTCCAGCGACTAGTCGCTTAGTGGAAAATCAGCGTGATATTTAAGAGTATGTGACATTCCTCGAGCGGTTCAGCATATAGTGCGACACGTTCTCGTACGTCAGGAACGTGATCATGGTGGCGGGCAGCACTCGCACTATGTTCGGCTTCAGGCCCTTGTAGAAACCGCGCCAGCCTTCGTGTCTGGAACGTTCAAAGTTAATGATGTGTTAGCATGTGTATCGTCAAGATTATTCATGAAGTATTTGATCTTACCTGGACTTGCGAATGTGTAACAAACTTGATCAATACTTTGAACTTATGATTATTTATCAACCAACAGTTATGCTGTTAATTTGAATTTTGCAAGATTGCTAATTGCTATTAGTGATTGCAATAAAAAAAACAAAGGAACAACACAACACACAACAACGGCTTGGTCGCTTTTTTAACTGATTCCCAAAAAGGAGGAGGTTCTTCGACACGTATATATTTTTTATCCTTAGGGTCGACACACACCAAAAGAGCGGCGAAGGGCAGCGAAGCGCAGCGCCCCGCTCGGTAGAGAAGGCGCGCGGATTCCCGCGACTGCTCGAGAAGTCGCTGGAATGCTCGAGAAGTCGCGGGACTCCGCGCGCCTTCTTGGGCCTGCCCGCGATGAATTCACGGGTCGCTCTCCTATGCGCAGTTCACTTTCAACAAAACTCGAGTAAACTTGTGTTTAAGCAGTGAAAATGGGTATTTTGGATTTAATTATTATTGCACATATAATTGAAGAAGAAGAGGAAGCGGCCGAAGAGTTAAAGAGGAAAAGATTAATTTTTTTAATCCATTTCCATCACTTCTGTATTCGTTGCACTGCAAGGAGTGAATACGAATGCTCACGCGGGACAGACGCGCGCGGGGAGCGGGGCGAGGGGCGGGAATATTGCCAGCGGCCGCTTGCGACTGCTCGAGCATTCTCGGGACTTCCCGCGACTTCTCGCGCAGTCGCACGGCTCCGTTTATAGAACTCTCCGGAATTCCCGCGGCGCCGCGGGCATCCGCGCGACTTGTTTGAGTTTCTCATGCGATAATAAGTATTATAGTAATGAAAATAAAGCTAAAATTCATATGACACTGAAACTGCGCTTCGTTTCGCTGCGCTTCGACGCGCTTTTGGTGTGTGTCGACCCTAACGATGCGTTCTTTTCACCTAATATATTAAAAAGCACGGCATTCAGAGCTCTCCAGATTCAAACATAAAACGTTAGTCATATTAATAGTAAGTTGGAATAATTATTAAATTTAACACCCTGAACCATTCGGGGTATACAAATAAATAACAAAGTCATCAATTTGCTATCATTTATTGATTACACAAATTGAATAGGCGATTGAAACAGAACTTTTAGTGATTATATAAAAATATAATAATAATTGATTATTATATACGTCTTACAAATTGTTATTGTGGCCAGCCACCAAATAAGACTATAACATAAACATAATTCGGTCACAGCGCTAGAGTTACGCTTAACGACAAGACAGATGCGAACAGACCGACTGCAGATTACAGTCACCGTGATATTTGCAGTTCAACTGCTTTTAAAGTGAAGTTTACTCCGATGACGACTACGACTGTGCAGTCCATCTGTCCACATCTTATGCTAAATATGTATCGCAGCTATTTCTATAATAAACAAAACGTCCTATATAATGCTACGTCAAATCTTATTAATTTATATTCTGATTCAAAGTCATCTAAATTAATCTTTATTGATATGCAGTTAAGATTGTGTGAAGCATCTATTTACGAAAATTGCTACGATTAACTACTTATGCCTATAATGTAGTAAGGATATTGAATTTTGTACGATCGACCTTAAAATATCAACATCCTGATTAATAAACAAGTATTATTTCTATGATAGATAATAAAATAGATCATGTAATAGCAAGTGCACATTTTTGACTATACAACGGGCTGTCTTCAATATTCTTTGTAACGGCTTTTTATCTTAAATAAAACAGACACACCCAAGTGCCAATTATGTGAACTAGCCTTTAAACGTACGTATATTAAATTCATAGCTATATATTCATATAAATATTATTTGCTTTTTATTGTAACAGAACTCAGATTTCCGAATACTGCCGACTATAATAACAGTTTTAATTAAAATTTATTCAAAACGAAAAATAATACGACACAATACACATATTCTAATCCTACTTTTATTTAATACACAATTATAAGCAATACCAAGGGTGTACACAAACGAACTACATTTAAAATGCTTTTATTATAATATTATAACTCCATAAAAACATCTATGAAGACCATAATTTATTTATATTACTTAAATTTTAAAATTAAGTATTATTAAGTCAAATTGCAAATTTATGAAAAAGAAGAAGTGAAGTTTCTTTCCTTATTGTATAATTACGATTAAAATAAAATGTTTTGTTAGATCAACAAACAATTTAGTTTTTTTTTATAATTCAATACAATACTTGAAAGTGAATCCACACTTTATTATTTGAAGACGATTTTCGAACAAAAAGTAGCACACTATCAGTAGTGCTACGAGAGTAAGATAGATGGCGTTTTATCATGTTTCTCAAACAAAAAATATGACAAAAACACTATATCTAAATCACCAGATTATAAACTCAAGTAATGTAACATGAAATGGGTCGTTTAGCGATTTCCCTTCATAATGATGTTCCTAAGCAGTTCACCCGTTTACACCCTGTAGCATCTTGTCGTTCACCGAATTTCTAGCGATGGAACCTTGCCTCATAATAAATCAGCTTATCAATCAATCACATTGCATTTGGTCTAATCAATCCAGACTCGTCTTTCTTTTACATTTCGTATTTTCTAGTTATTTTTTCATTCAGAATGCTCCAACATTTCGCACGCTTGAAACAGTAAAGCAACTCCTATTTTTATTACAAAAATAACAAGAATCAAACATACGACTTGTGTCACTGTTTGATTAAATACCGATTTACACGATATCAGTTTTGCAAGGCAATACTCTTGGCATCTCTGTCTTTTTAATAACGATAAACAAAGCAAGCAATAGAATTGCCTTGCAAAGCTTTCATCGTGTAAATGCCTTTAGAGTGCGATATACGTAATTATCGCAAGCTATAATGAGAAGTGATGTGTCAAATAAATAGAGTATTTTTATTATAATGTTCCTACTTATAATAAAACGTCCACGACCTACTATTGTGCGAGATTTGACTACACTTTACATGACGAAATGGGAAGATCAATAGTGTTTTTTTTTTTTTTTTTTTTTTTATATATATTTTGGGATGAAATGATTCGGGTTCACAACAAAGGCGGGAGTTACATTAAATATTAATTCAGACAGAACAGCTTCATACTTGCGTAGTAATAAATATCAGTGAGAAAATTACGTAATAATATATTTTTAACTATTTTTTATTTTATTTGTATGAGCAAGCTGAAACGATTACTATCTTACATAATAAAGAACCTAACGTCGTCTCACTACACATGTAACGTTGTTTCAAAGAGAAATTCATGTCTTTTAATTTTAGAATTGTTAAATACTTCGGCAAACGCGACAGTTTAAGTACATACCCTATTATCACAAAAATATAAATTATAACTAAATTGTGCTATGCATGGCAACACTTCCAGTAAAAGTGTTGCCAGCTTTAAAATTAACGTCAGTCACAATCTGATGGGAAAGAGTACGACGACTATTTATAAGAGATTACTATATAAGTCAATAAATAATAAAAACACAACATATGTCGTGAGACAGATTACAAATATTTAATTAGATATATTATTATTAATAAATATATAGTCAGTAATATAAGCTTTCAACGTTTTTTATTTCTTTCACTTTTGTTTTTATTCAACAGTTCCTTAGATTATTAAATAAATTCAAAAAGCTAATATTACTGACTATAAAATGTTAATTAATTTCATAGCTTCTAAACATAGTTTCACAATTTCTCCAAACAAACTCGCAGTCACTATGTATCATTTTAAAATCACCATTAAAATAACGAAATTCACTTTGAAGTTGTGCCAACCAGTGTGTCCCTTTCATGGAAGGCATGCCAAATACGTAACTCATAACTATTTATAAACGAAACTTTTATTACAATACGAGAAATAACATTTCGAGTTGTTAAAAAATCATGTCAAATAACAAATACAATACGAAAAAATGCGAAGTTTACAAATACAAACGCTAAACAATAAATAAATAATCCCGCTTAAAACTAGAACGCTTACCTCAACACTCCACAGAGAAAAGAAAAAGTCAGGCAAAGGCGTGAACTGTCAAAACTGTCAAAACGAAACAGAATAAATAGTTGCGTACATTTCCCATCAGACGACAATTTAATCTTTATTGGTAAATTTCTCCCATATGAGCATAACTAGGCATATATTTGGCGTTACATGTAGGAGGTACGGCGTGAGGCCCTTGTAGAAGCCGCGCAGGCGTTCGTACCTCCACGTCTCGTTGACGCAGTGCCACGCGCCGTCGTACGCGCGGTGCTGGTCCTGCATGCGCGCGCGGACCACCTGGTACGGGTACGTGGCGCCCGCCGCGATCAGCTTCGACACGGCCGCGAACGTCAGGTACTCCGCCGACGTCTGGAAAAAAAAAACTACACTTAGCAACTAGTAATGGAAGATATAACAGACAATAAAGTAGGGTCAACAAATCAAAATAGTAACCAACGTTACCAATCAGGACTTGAGAGGAAAATGAATTACAATAGAAAGTAGGTAAAGTTTATTTTTGTTATTACAGCTTCTTATCGCAAAACATGTAAGTTCTTTCCTTATTTGTCATTTCAATTCATGAAAACAACATTTTAGGTTTCAAAGAGTGACAGATAAAGATATAATAAATATATCACATAACATCTATATTCTGCAGATTCGTAAGTTTGCCGTGAAGGTTACGATATAATAATTATTATGAATAATATTTTTTTTGTAGTATTTTGTATAGGCCAATATTTAATACATTTTTAAAAAATATAATACAATACTCAGTTGCTTATCAAATTAATAATGTTACGGACGTCATTTTTGAAAGGATTTTTTGGAATTTGGGACAAAACTTTAGGACTAACGAGGATTCAATCAAAAACCATGAACTAACGTCCTATTTTATTAGTTTTTATTTTGTTTGAATTCATTGTCAAAGCGTTCTCTCAACTGCGCAGATGTGGGCACTGAGACTACGGTGTTCTTTTGAGTTTTGTAACTTAAAAAGAACACTTTATCTTTTACTTTAGATTTATTGCAGGAAAATGCACGTTGAAGCAGATTTATTACCAACAGAGATTATTCTCCACGTAGAGATAATCTAGGTGCGACACATGATTACCAGCATTACCACCATAAGTCGTAACGCTATATTTATCGAAGTTTAAACAAACAAGGCGAGTAAGTAGGTACTCAAGATCTGCCAATATTTACCTAGATACAGATAATTCTTGGTAATACGATCCGATGCAATTGCTGAGAATAGATTTGTTACATAATGGACAAAACATTTTGCGAGATTTGGTGCGGATGGCAGTGGCAGAGACGCTTAAATTTTACTGTCTCACTTTTTAAGCGATTCTTTCTGCTCGATTGATGTTATTTATGGTCAGAACTGAACGAATTTATGGCGAAAACTACACAAATGAATCAATCAACTTTTCGACTTGACTGGCGAAATTAACAGCATTACGTAAAGCTCGGCGCAGAGGGCAGCACGAGCACATACAGTAAATAAACTATTTGTTTCTCTATTGAGAATAGACATGGGCGCCGCCCCCAAATATTGCGGCGGCGGCGTGCTGATGAATCTCGCTCGGCGGCGGCGTGGCGCCGGCGGCGTGGCTGATTTATGATGATGTGAAAGATTTTTACACTGAATTTTCATACTGCAATGAAAATTCAGTGTAAAAATCTTAAAAAAAACCAACAATGCAATGACTCACTTTATTTATCAAAAAATAAAAGAAAACTGTTCAAGTTAGGCGACAAAATTATTTTTCTAGTTAATTTTTGCATTCCTTGTAGTTATCGTGAATAAAAATTATTTTATTTACCCTTTGTGGACTCAACTGAGATCTTTTTGCAGAAAGTACCATTCCAGCTACAGAAAATACCCTCTCACTTGGGGTACTTGTAGCGGGTACGCATAGCAAAGCTCTGGCAAAGGTAGACAGCCGAGGAAAATCTTTCTTCTTTTCGTTCCAAAAACATAAAAGATCCTCATTACCGATATCCGTAGATCCAACAGCAGAAGCGAGATATCGCCAACATTCTTGGTCTAGTGGATCATCATCTTGATCTGTCCATAAATCAAAAGTAATAGCACAGTGTCGAGGCGCGTCCATGTGTATTCTTTCTTTAACGTTGCTCAGCATGCACTCGTATACATCGGACAGTGCTGTACCACTCACAGTATGTCGTGACGGAAGGTCGTCTTCATTCAAGATTATGTCGTATTTCTAAAATTAAAAAAGTGCTTGAGTTCGGTGAACATAATAAATGTTGTGTGACATTAGAAAAAGAAAGGCAATAAAAGTTAATTAGGTACTGAAATAGATAATAGATAGAAATTGAGTCAAACGGAAGCAAAGATTTGGAAAACCAAAGAGCTACATCTCTAGCCAGTAGCCATTTGTCATGTTTTGGCGTGACTTTTGCAGTTTTTGAACCAGAAGCAGTATAAGTTTTAGCAGGACGCTTAGCAGTGAAAAAGTCTTTGATGTTAGTTTTGGCTTTATTAGCAGCAGAAGCAGGTTCATCTCGAATGTCATGATCATCTCGTAGGTGACGAGTTAAATTTCCAGTACTGACTGTTTTACTATAACACTTTATTTTAACACTGTAACAAATTAAGCAAAAAGCCCATCACCTTCATGCCTGCATATAAAAAGTTAAATCTAAACTTCTAAGGTCAAATAAACGATTCTCAGATGACAATGTTTTAAATTAGAAATCAGGTAATAAAGTAAGCTAATAATAAAATTGCCAATAAGTGTTTTATGCCTACGAAATTTGTTTTGTTTAGTTGAAATGATACATTTGCTTCAGCGATAAATACCTACTAGGCGTTAGAAAGCATCATGAGTAACATACACTTTGATGATTGATAATATTTATTAATTTAAGCTAGGTATGTAACAAACAACGCGATTTTTAAAACATATAGAGTAAGATCAAAGCTCACTTTTGCAGGAACAATAAAAAATAAAGGAATTGTAAGAAATTATTGTAAATTTGAGGTTAGAAAAGATTAATGAAACCTAAAAAAAGCTATTTTGTTTAAAAAAGTAAAGTACTTACGATCTAAATGTCACGCCGTCTCCATCACTTTCAGCTTTAACTGCTGTGAGACAAGCTGAGCAATATACTTGATCAGGATTCAAAATTCTCTTTTTGTTATTTTCTTCAGTAATGACAATATTTCCGAAGTACTTCCAACAAAAACTGCTACGAGTTTTAGCATCATAAAGCACGGTTATAGAGAGTTTATTTATACTAATATTTAATAAACTGGTCATTTTAAAATAAACCACAAAAAAACCGAAACAAAATGGCACGTGCTAGCTTCGCTCACGCCGAGAAGCAACTGCCGGCGGCGGCGGCGGCGCGCGGGGGAGACGCGGCGCGGCGGCGCCGGCGCGGCGCCCATGTCTAATTGAGAATACAATTAAATATCAAGATATTAAACTGGCAACAATCTGGTAAGTTCGCAAACTTTTGACCGGAAAATCGCTGTATTATGTACTATTAGTACTATCTTACGAAACGCACCTTTGGTTCTCTGCACCACCTAGGTTGGCTGTTAAACAATGTCACTAGCATTAAGTCCGCTTGTCTACCATGTTGAGTGCAAAAAGTTAAATAAATAAATGGATTGATTGTATACTGATAGACAGAAATGACCAGTCAATCAATTTATGAGAATGATGTTACGTGGCATACGTGGTGGCCAAAAGAAATTAAGCCGTACGCGGCGGCCGAAAGGATTTATGTCATTTGTTTCGGTCACATGACTTCAGCTCTGTACGTACTTCTGCATCTCAAATAGATAATATTTGATCCGAGGCGAAAACGTGACAACAAACTGCATCATTAAAATTGAAATGATATATAACAGAGCTAATTACTGCACAACCGATCCACGTGCACCGAATAATTGTCTTAATGTGTTCATACAGTTATTGTGAAGTTCTAATTGAAAACAATCATCACACATACAATTTGCATATGAAACAATAATGGCTTATGTCACGTAACACAAGGTTGTACTGAGTAAACTGGTGACATTCAACTTGAAATGAGAGGTTTACAGAGGGCAATTTTTTTTTAGGATTATCCTACATTTAAAATCTTAGACAGATTTTGTAGAACTAAACTTCATAAAATATATAGAAAAAATAGAGTTATTTTTTTTATTTTTTTTTTAAAAAAAGCTTACTAGTAATTTGCAAATACAAATTACTAGTAGCTTAGCTTAATTCGCTTGTGTTAGGAGGAAGTTCACGTCCGTGGTGTAATGGCCAGGATTCGAACCCACGACCTCTCGATCGTAAGACCGATGCCTTATCCATTGCGCCACGGCCGCTTGTTGCCGTTGTATGTACATTGCTCTCGCTGCATGCATTTAGTGCAAGAATCAAGCTATCCTTGCTAAGGTTCAAATGCATATCTGAAGGTTTGATTGCTTCTTAATAGTATTCATCGATTATGTAGTGGAAGTGTTGAGTTGAGTGGTAGTAACAGAAAAGATTTCTTTTGTCTATTTTTTATCTTAGCATATTTAAAAATCTAGCCGCGAATAGTAATCTACCTATTATGATTCAAGTTCTTTTTTCGTTTAGAAACGTTGTCGACACTTACGACGCAATAGATTGTTATCATAATTATAATTAGAGAAAGTTCATATCCTTTACTCACCAATTTGATATCGATCGGCAGGTTTCTGTACTGGTTATAGCGGTTCTTCATCTCCTCGTACGTCATGAACTGCAGCGCGCCGTGCGACACTCCGAACATACCGGGCACGAACCCCTGGAACGTAACACGAGATTATGTTAGAAAGGTATACATATGAACGTGTTATAGGTACCTATAAGTCGCTTTTACTGGAGACAGTTTCCATCAAAACAGTTCGCAGATCGCGCCTTCGAAATCGCGTTTTAACCCATACCCAAAGCTGAAGGCTTTGCCCGCGAAAAGGTGAGATGTTCCTTATGCCTTTAGGGAAGAGATTACCAAAAACCGTGGACTACTAAGAAATTCAAAAAATTGCAACTTTTTACCTAGTGGAGTCAGTACTGTAGGCCCTCATTGATGGAAAATGTTCACGAGAAGTGACGCGTTAAATCGAGAAAGGCGCAAATGGGATGCAAAAAAAATTCAATACAAAACCGTCATTTTGTTTATTTGCCAAAATAGCAACTGCATAATAATATCACTAGTGGAAAACTGTTTTTATTAGTGACTGACTTACTCAGCCAGTTGCTATTTACAAACATCTTCTATAAACAGCAAGGGGCAGGTTTTCTTGCGGTTTTTACCGACAAGGCACATGATTATTTCACGTGAAAATTACGAACAAACTTACAAACATTAGTAATTACTGTCTATAACAAGAATTTATAACTGTAACATCCACGCTCCACGGCACCAGCAATAACATATAATTTAGAAGAAAATGTGCTGTGTTTTACACATTCAGGTGGTAAAGATATTTTTCTTGAAACTCATGCATATGTTTGTATTATTGTGAATGACTTCTAAATGTATGAGCTGATTTCAATATGGTTTGTCAATATCATTTGAACATAATTATGTTAAGTGAATGTATCTTAATTTTGGCTACCTATTTTCAAAATATATAATATTGTTAAATTGATAAGACACATTTAGTTATTTCTTCCACTTTTCAGTGACATAATATTTTTATCGCGGTAATAACTGACGTAGTTTGTTATGTAAAACACAAACACTGTCAGATAACATCAATATAAATAACTGTAGAGATTTCTGTATATCTATCATTGAAGATCAAAGAAGTATGTAATGTATGTAAAATAGTGAATTGACTTTGATAAAATCAATGTATAAGGAAATGTCAGTGATTTTCACAAATATCCTTAGTAGCTATTGATCAGACAATTCGAGAATGCCCTCTGTAGATTAGAGGTCACGAGTTCTAATAGAAATTTAATAAGGGCCATGTACTTTCTGCTGATTGCACTGCGATAAAAACTGCTGTTACACTAGGACATATCTATAAAGGACCAGCAGGTACTCGAGATTTTCTTAACGGAATAAAAACCTGTTGGGCTTAAGAAGAAACAAATCAATAGTGTATTTCCAGTACAAACGTAATCAAGGTTTAACATGGTTCAGGTATTCGCGGTCCAGCATATTTGTGGTTCAAGTCATATTTAGAAAATAGATACCAAATAGTTCAGATTGAAAACTACGATACAACCAAAAATAAAATAAATATAAACCACTCAGATAGAAAAAAAATGTCATGCTCCATTCCACAGGTAAGTGTATTAGGCTGTATATTATTTTTAATATACATGCCAAAAATCCTTAACAAAGATATCACTTTACCCGTTTTGTTTGCAGATGATATTTCAATTTTAATTAAATATGAAAAAACCAATAGTCCTCCACCTATACTACAAGAAACTCTACAAACAGTAACACAATGGCTTCAAGATCACAACTTAGAAATAAACTTTAGCAAAACCAAGACTATACAATTTAGATCGTACAAAACTCTCCCTCACTCTCTCACAACTCTTGAAACAGTAAATACATTTAATCTACTCGGCATAAATATTGACACCCACATCAACTGGAAAACTCATATCGAGTCCACCAAATCCAAATTGTCAAAATTTACTTACGCTCTTTTCCAAATTAAATGTAGTACAAATGAGAAAACAGCATTATCAGCATACTACGCATATGCATATTCATGGCTGAAATACGGGATCATGCTATGGGGCAATAGTGTCAATGTCCATGAACTTTTTGTATTGCAAAAAAAATGTGTCCGAATAATAGCCCAAATAGATAATCAAGACAGTTGTAGACCCTATTTATAAAGTATAAATTATTAACACTCCCATCCATATATATTTATGATATCTGCATATTTGTATTTAAAAACCTAGATTATTTCACAAAAGTAAAAGAGACCCATAATATTATCCTAAGTTATTTTAACTGTATTAAAATTAACTATTATTTGTTTAGATTTAAGATTTATAAAACTGTGTTATGTTATTTTTACTAAATATTACTGTATGTTGTGACTCCCACTGAGTTATCTAATTATGCAACGCCTGAAAAGGGCTACTAAGTTATCAAGATCTGTATTTAATATTTAAGACCTAACTATACACTTAGTAAGCAAATAAAGACTTTTGACTTTTGACTTTTGACTTTAATATTATTAGGTGCTTATCTATTTTTATAGACATGCTTGTATAATATCTAAAACACTTAAATATTTGCTCGCGCCCATTCTGCCCGTTTTAGAAATGGGCACGAACTAACAGGTATTTTAGTGTGTTTAGATATGAAATGACTACTAACAGATAAAGACTTAATAATTATACAGTTACAACCTGATTACGGGGTATCCTACAGACAGACTGGCCTATTTTCGTACATTCGTAATGTACGAAAATAGGCCAGTCTGTAGGATACCTTTAATGAATAGAATATATAGGGAGAGAGAGAGAGATACTCCAGACAGCTTTTTTTTTTTTTTTTTTTTTTTTTTTTCAAAATACATAGATATTTATTGGGTAAACAATATCACAATAACGTCAATAACAGATGGTTTATATAGTGTATTTTTGTACATATGAATAATTATGACATTCACACCGTTTACCACGGTTGTGCATAAATAAAAATAGCTATGGCATAATAGAATTATAGAACACAACAGATTTCCATTGGTAGTTTTTCAAGCCGTTTTTAATGTTTTCAAATAACAATCCACGTCAGAAATGTCAATCACACCAGACAGCTTGTCGCCAGTCATCAAGGTCTCACGTTCTATATCCTAGAGCTAGACTGCTGACGTCATCACAATTACTGCATGACTCACTCACTTCTAATCATAACATTCAACCGTCTAACTGTTCGGTGCGTCGTGTAACTACCATTATTTTTTTACAACCGTAATTGTAGTCAACTATTATTGCCACTTTTAAGGGGCTGAATAGATATAATTCAACTATTATTGCCACTGTTAAGGGGCTGAATAGATATAATAATGTGTTTATATTTCCTGGATAGCTGTATACAGATACTGCATTTTTTTTAAATGTATCAGGAAGCACGTTAATTTGTATATCGTAACGTTTGCCCGAAAATATATTAGAGATACAAGCGACAGGCCTCATGTTTTTGTCGAATAGCTACCATTATTAAAAACTAATTGATATATCTATTAGTTTAGACTAATTTGTCACAGAATCTCGTATTTTTTTGAAGGTTAATAACCTTATTTGAAAATTCTAAATTACTAGCTTAGGTGTGTATAAAAATGTCTATTACAAGCACGCGCTCGTCGAATGATAAAGAAAAATTATCGTTTAATAACACAGCACAAGTTATATACGATTTAAATTAAAAACCCCCCACAAACATCTTATCAAACTGTTGGCAATCCTCCGTACTAATCCCTATTATAAAATAAATGGAAAGTAAGTACCTACAATCCATCTGTTTATAATGTTTTCACAGCAAAAATTTTATTTTTACTAAAACTGACGTGAGTTTGTAACATTACTCAAATTATGATTATGCCAGTCATGCAAGACTGGCTGCGACTCAGGCGCGATGTGTCGCACCCTCTTGAAAATGCCTAAATGTATAGTATAGGCGAAACCGCGGTCGACTAAATAGACCAACATTACGTGAGTAACACCCGTATTTCATAATTTGAATTCAGCTAAAATTCTAGAACATACATCGTAAATATTCGTGTGAAAATTGTTAGTGTAATTGACAATTTAACGTTGAATTTAAAATTGAGGTTGATTATTTAGGTGATAAATCAGGTAGGTAAAAGACGTAGATATCATAAAAGCACGTGATTTCAGAAGGAAGTGGAGTTTCACATGCATATACACAAGTCGTGTGCGGATCTTATCTATCACATACGTAATCAGAGACGATACAGCACTGTTGTTACGACAATGATAACACGTAATATATTAAATAATATGAGTGAGTATTGGACGAATAATGACGGAATGTTTGGAACAAAACAAGTTTTAACTAGCTCGAGAGGCATTTATGTTATCACTAGGCGCTGTGTTCTAGTTTTAAAGAGTAACAATACAGTTACTAGCAGACAACGTCTAATAACGTTGAGGTTCTGCGATGTAACATTGCATCTACAACGCCCACTTAACCCAGTAAGTAAAAGAAAATTTAAACCAGTAAGGGATATAAAACAAGAACATAACCTTTTACGTGGAGAATGACATAATATAACATCATGCCTATATTACTCAAAAAGGTGCGGTAGAGGTGTACAACACCCACGTTTCACCTGTTATATTTAGAAAAGGGGGTGAGCCTATCGCCATCCACCGGACACAATTCCAACTCCGTGCTGCTACTGTTAATTTCCTGACGAGAAGTTCACAAATAACACTTTGCCCGAACCGGGAATCGAACCCGAGAGACCGGGCGGTGAAAGGCGCATACGCTAACCATGAAACTATCGCAGTACAAGATTATCGAGGGAGAATGTCGAAAACGGATATTTTCTCCGTTTTGTCCATGGTATTTTTCCTTTTAGATTTTAAACATTTATAATAATATGCATTCATACAGGGTTATTTATAATTTTAATTAAGTACGAGTAAGATAATAAAAGCCTAACCTTGCTACGGAATGCATGCACAATTTGAGTGTAGATCAAATATAATGTGATATGAAACATTATTATTAACTTAGGTTTCCAAAACACAGGAACACCTAGTTTGGAAACCACTGTGTAAAAACAATGTCTGTATCTTTTTTGGTAATAAACTTTATTTTATTTTACTTTATTTTTATTAGAGTTCAATATCTTTAGGTGAAGTATTCGCCATTAATAAGTATAGATGTCAGCTCTATTGTGTTTCTACAAAAACATCGGTTTTCTGATGCAATCCTGACGGTGGTTTCGTCATGATCAGCATAATTCCTCTGTGACATTTCGTAAAGGTTAATTTAAAATAATGTATGAATTAACATATCTCATAAGTTTATTTATATTACTTCTTTAAATAAACGATGGTAGTTTAAAAATCGTTTGTCACTAATTTAGGTAAGTATTGATGATCCAAACTAGTATCTTTAGGAAGATTAATAAAGTTTGCAAGCTTTTAAAAACAAAAGTTTCCTCGCTAAGGAAGGATTACACGGTTGGCGTAGTGGCTAAAACGATTGGCGTAGTGGCTAAAACGATTGGCGTAGTGGCTAAAACGGATGGCGTAGTGGCAGAAGCGGTCGCCTCGCCGCTTACAACTGCCTTCCGACTCTGGGTGTGCTTTGGGTGTGTGAAATGCATGTTTGTGTACACCCCCACGTAACAGAAGTTATTCCTAGTACCGGCGTCTTTTTTATTTAAATTAAAAAAAGATATTTAAAAAAAAAAAGAAGTCCCGGCCACCGTTTTAATGTAATGATTTTCAAAGTGCAAGAATAAATCACTCTACATTATTTTACTGAATATAATTCTAACTATATGATATCGCAATTGGAATTCGATATCTCTTAAACTTTGAACCAATACGACCAGTTTGAACTGGTGAAACTATTTGGAACTCGTAACATAACTCAACAGTTATCATTAGTTTCATATTAAATAGCTATAGAAGCGAATAATGTTAAAATGCGAGTATTTTCCGTTGTTACCGATATAAAGAAAACAAACTGTCTTCATCAATCAATACAATTTCCGACTATTGATAAGACCCATAACGAAAAATGTATTGGGAAATTTTGAAAGGATGATGACATCTTCTCGACAACAAACAGATCCAAGCTTAATATTGCCATTATGTTTGTAACAGAAATTAAATGGAAGAGGATAACTATAATTAAATTATGCTCAACCATACACTAAGAAGGTAAAACAGGAAGAGTAAAACCTATTGCGGATAATGATTGTGCTCAAATCAAACATACAATATTATCTCTACGAGCGCCCGTCAACTTCCTAGTGTGAAGTGCCACTAGACAAGAATAATTATGTAATATTAAAGTTGAAAAATTAAGAATCCAGCAGGACTCGAACCTGCACCTCTTGGGTATACGCCCCAAGTGCTTTGCCAATTCAGCTATGGATTCGTATGCTGCCGGACTCGAAATTTCTCAACTCTTTTTGTGCCAGCTTTTAGCTAGACGAACCTTATTTGGTTTTAGCGCCATCTATGTGATGTAATAAGTACTATTCACATACTGTAAGTTTGAATTAAGTTTGGTTCGTCTAGCTAAAAGCTGGCACAAAAAGAGTTGAGAAATTTCGAGTCCGGCAGCATACGAATCCATAGCTGAATTGGCAAAGCACTTGGGGCGTATACCCAAGAGGTGCAGGTTCGAGTCCTGCTGGATTCTTAATTTTTCAACTTTAATATTACATAAAATAAATGCATAGCAAAGCTAAAATTTGCTTTAAAATATTACAAGTATTTGATAAAAATGCGTCATCTCTTGACTGTAACAGTATTGATCTTAATTCAAACTTACAGTATGTGAATAGTACTTATTACATCACATAGATGGCGCTAAAACCAAATAAGGTTCGTCTAGCTAAAAGCTGGCACAAAAAGAGTTGAGAAATTTCGAGTCCGGCAGCATACGAATCCATAGCTGAATTGGCAAAGCACTTGGGGCGTATACCCAAGAGGTGCAGGTTCGAGTCCTGCTGGATTCTTAATTTTTCAACTTTAATATTACATAAAATAAATGCATAGCAAAGCTAAAATTTGCTTTAAAATATTACAAGAATAATTATGATTGCAACATTTTTTTTTCTGACTTCAAAACCATGATTGACAATTTTATTCAGTTTTCTCTCATTTATTTTCATAAACCTCAAAGGGCGCTTGAACACGTCAACAAGCATTATAGTTACCCAGCAATTAAAATTAATATAACGAATTAAATAAAGTAAAATTTTACTGATCAAATCATCATCAAATTCTATGATATGAATTATCGAAGCTTAGATCAATTTCAAACTAAAATAAATCTTAGTACGAGAGAGATAAGAGATGGTGCGAGCTTAAAATCAATTTTCAAAAACTCCAACAACATAACGCTCATAACTTTCACGAAGAACAACTGATATACGAAGTATAAAGAAGCCTGCTTTTAAAACCTTCATTACGACCTTGTCATAGCTTTCTATGAGTTTGTTTTGCATCGGCCCTTCGGCCTTCGATAGCGCCGAAGGTTTGATGCTGACCTACTTGTCATACTTGTCAATAACATTAGAAATGTATGATGTTTACTGGCTTTGAAAGCTTGTGAGGTAGAGTGAAATTGTCCTAGGTGAGCGATGAGTGCGAAGCGATGCGACTTCATACAAACGCCTATGTTAGCAAGCGTGTCGCGTGCTGCTAAGTATGGATCGCGTGGCGTCGCATTGGTCGCTTACGCAGGACAATTAGTATGCAAACGTCAAATTTTCTATAGAAAAGTTGACAGTGAGTCCAGACCAGATAAGTTTGCTGCACCATTCTTGGATTTAGACTACCTATTCTCACAACACAAGTAAGTTTTAAGCACAGTAACTTTGCTTTGGAATCTAGGACTGGTTTGTAGACTAAAATAAAATCTTACGGAGATGTTCCAATTACATGGAAATATAGACGTAATGTATCGCAATACACATAAATGGATTTGGACTGTAAAACGAATTAAATACATGAAGTGCGAAACTTGTTTTTCCCTATGTGAGTCATACAAAATGGTATAATTCTACGAATTTAATTAGTAAGTCGCTGATGTCCCATACCACGTGGAGCACACGTGATATTGCGGCACAAACTAGTTTATTTTTTTTACTGATGCTGAGTTTAGACACCGGACGAACACAAATTTTGTTCAAACAAAAATCGGTTAATAAATAATTAAATCAATTATTCAGTTATCAATTTAACTGAAAGGCAAAGCTTTTTGCTTTAGACAGCAACTATGAACTGAAGGTTCAGTCAAGTTCAACAATATGAAGGCAGTTTTTAACCTGGTTATCTGTATTATAAATCTGTATAATAAGGTTAAAAACTGCCAACATATCAATAAACTCTACTGCACAGTGAATCAAGTATAAGTATAAGTCAGTTATATCAACGATCATAGTGTACAAGTACAACCCATCACTGTTCCATTGTAAAGTCGTTAGTTCCATGATTTATAAATGCCAGATTTAGCTGTCGCGGATCGACAACTTTAGGTAAAAACTGCTAACTTTACGAAATAGAATTCAACGTTTTATTGATATTATAGATAAGAGAACCATATTGCCATTGAATAAAATCAATATCGAAGTATTTCGGACGCTCTTTAACGAGCAGACTGTCAATAATTGATAGCTCAGATATTCAATATACTAGCATTATGAGGTCGTTCAAAGATCCTTGACTCCGTCGGAAATCGGATGATACAACGGTATTTTACAGGTAAACGGTATTAACGGTCAATATATTAGTTCCGCTCATGGCAAGCTTCGCCTAAATAGTATCCATGATCATGATAACGCAATGATTTTAGTGCATTTATAATAAAATGTGGCACTAACATTAACATAAGCCTTTAAACCTTCGAAGACTAATGCATTTATTATTCATATTTCACCTAATTAAGCTCTTTATAATACTTTTCAGTTCATGTGCAAAAAATGTTTTGCTTCTTGTCCTTATATTTCTTTGAAATGCAAGTACGTCGGTTAGTTTATTTACTTTCTGATTTGAAGAGTAGGTACCTGGTATTTCCATTGTAGGTTTAATGCACTTAAACAATGGGAATACCTATTCTATTTTAGACTCTTCATCACGAGATTCACGAGTATACTTAGCTATGATGCTAAAACTTCAGAAATAGGCATGCATTTTTCGCTTTTTCTGTTGTAAATAACATTTTCAGGTCTTTAATATCCAATTTGGCAAGGAATAAAACGTCTTCTAATGATTCCTATTGTTATTCTTTAGAAATAGCCAGTCCGATACATCTGTAGGTCACATGGCCCGCCGGTTTGGATCGATACAGCCTTAGCCTTCAGGACAACGTGACCTCTTCATGTTAACAAACACTTAAAATTGATTCATAAGGAAATAATAACATGAAACCGAGAAATTTAAGGAGGTTGTTAATCTTCTCTTGTATTTATTTTTGCAATGTGCATGTCATTTAATTTTATTGGCCATAACTTTATAATTATTTTTTTTTATTTTCTGTAACTTGGTGATCAGTGTGAACACAGTAAGACATTCAGATGGGGTGTTTGATATGCCTTGTTAGCAGACAGGATTTCTATTAAACCCTTTCATCTGGTGTCTCTAAATCTAACTGTAAGTGTAGGGACACTATGCCGATTCAATCGGCAATGTGTTATACTGCCTATGCCTTTCAGTTTGGATGCCAGCTCATTGACGTGAGTTGAAATTCTCGTCTTATAGCTTTCACTTCATCGCTATCTCTTGTTTGACGGTACTGATCTTTAGGTCCTCGTATACATATTTGTTGTGAGCAACACGTGAGGTCACGTAGTAAGGAATTTCTAGCATTGCTCTTAATTCTTGGTTTGGAATCTTCCAAGAATCTCTATGTTGCTATTGCTAGCAGAACCCCACAGCTGGATGATTGATTTCAGGATGGTCTTGTGAAATTATGTAGATACTTTATAATACAGAGATTTTTAAATGAAATATCCAAGTAATATTGAACGGATTGAGTTATTTCTCTATATTTGAATACTCGAGATTCTTTCCAATAAAATAAAAATGGCCAACGCATTCCAAATGTAACCGTCATTCAAACAACTCTGAGATTACAGAATATGCCGAACAAATTAACTTTATCTTAAGTTTTGCGATTCGTCATTATTTGACCGATTTATCATTTTTTTCCCCGCGATAACTTATCTTCAGTTACATAAGAACGAATCTGCATAACATTATAAATATACAGATAAGTATATAAGTAACATGAATATGTTTGAATTTGCTATGTTTACATCGTATTTAGTATACTGTTGAAAACATGCTGAACACTGTAAACACGCTATGTTAATGCACGTAAACAAAAAACAACATTTTAAGTATAGTATCACTACAACAGTATGGGTAGTACGGTATTTAAGAAAATCACGAGGTTTTATGAACATGACGATAGACAATACATAATTATTTATTTTAAGCAAGAAGATAACAGCAAATTTTGTATTATTATCAAGAATTAGATAATATAGAGAGATATAATTATAAGAAATACCTTGACAAATAAGATGTATTTGGAGATTAGATAAAGTACATATTCAAAAAAAAATGCAATCCTGCTAGTTTATTTTTTAAAATCCATTTATTTTAGCCTTGATGGCCTTGGTGCTTAGCGTATGCGCCTCTTACCGCGAGGCCTTGGGTTTGATTCCCGGGTCAGGCAAAGTGTTATTTGTGAACTTTCCTTCAGGAAATTCACATCAGCAGCAAGGAGTTGGAATTGTGCCCGTCGGGTGGCAATAGGCTCACTCCCTCTCCCATGAAACCAACAGGTGAAATTTGGGTGTTGTTAACCTCTGCCACACCCTTCAAAGTAATATCTATAGGCGTGATGTTATGTCCATTTGCTAGTTAAAATTGTTAACCTGATAGTTATATCACGTTATTGTTTCAGTAAGATCTAGTGTTGATGTTATATGTTTAGACATTATTCATTTTTAAAAATATTCTAGGCACATCATTATAATTGTTGTCATTACAATCGTATGAAAAATCAAACAATACATGCAGCAAAAAACTGGACGTAAAAAGAGCTGTATCCTGTCATGTCATCAGCTACAATTATGAAAATTGGTGCTAACGTCACAACATATCGTATCACGGAGGAAATATTAAGCCGACTACAGACGCTTGGCAAACAATGGCAAACAGCGAAAACCAAACAACGGGTATTAGTCGGTGTTTGCCAGTGTTCGGCGTGTCGTCGTCAGTTTTTTTCACAAATCAAAGGATGTTCAGCAAACAGTTTGCAATTTCGCCACATGCTAGTATTTTGCGTTTGCGACAAATACCCAGCGTCTGGAACCGGCAGAACACTATAATGACATAATTATGCCTACTCAATTCGAGAGCAAAACACGCTTATATATATTTTATGTTATGGTACTTATGGTGTACTATAAAAAAGAACACAGTGAACTATAAAAAAGAGTCTCCAATCTTCTCAAAATAAACTTAAAATAAAACATGTGCGACATAACATGGACCACTATGAGCAGACTTCATAGAGGCACTATAAAAAGTATGGTGAGACGGTCAGGATGACTATATTCTCGATATACCTATAAAGTCGTTTGTCCCCGCCTGCAACATCATAAAGAATTTTTTTAAGCAGTCGAGTTTTTTGTTTTTTTAATAATTAATTTTTATTTCACTCTTTTTAGTTCTTTTAACCGACATGTTTTTTATATCTATTAATTAAAAACAATTATTCAAATACGACCGGCAGTTTTCAAGATTAGCGTGAGCGAACATACAAACTAACTTCCACCCACTTCGGGCGCGCGAGCGTGCCGATATATAAATTGGTAAATTGTGTTTAATCAGTAATATAAATGTGATAAGAAATATATATTTTTGAAATGGTTTTTTTATGGACTTTTATTTGATACCCATATTACTATGATGAAAAGAAAATCCATACCTCCCCCCCTTTTTTTTTCATTTGCCGGCGCCATTTTGAAAATTTATATAGCCTATGTCACTATCATTGTTTCGACGAATTCAACGACACCTCATATGTCAAAATCCGTCTAGCCGTTTGGGCTGTAGGGTGGTACAAAGAAATAGACATACATACATATATATACATACATACATACGCTCGAAAAACATAACCCTCCTTCTGACGCAGTCGGGTAATAATAAAATAAATTTATTATTATATATGTTTCTTTTAAAATAGTTCATTATTTATTATTCGACCTAGTGATAATATCTTATTAATTAATATTTATTCGAAAATAATGTTAATTACACGAATTAGAAGACTTTCGAGCTAGGAGAGCTCAAATGCATAGAAATATTATTTCTTTTAACTCAGCGAGCTCAAAATATCACATAAATTATATTTAGAGCTCAAAAATGTCATAATTACAATTTTAAGCGCCCAGGAATGAAATTAGCGGGCAGTTGCAGGGATGGCCTTTTGGGTGTACCGTTATTCTAATTTCATTTGTCAGATCAGGCGAATCCCTCTATATAATCGTCAGATTATGAGACAGTACGTTTAGAACATAAAGATGATCCATATATATCTTAATCTGACGCGCTTGAGTATTTCAAAATGGCGAATTTTTTTTGCACATTATGAGAATGGCCGCGACTTTGCGTCTCATCGAAATCGTCAGATTAGTGAATGAGAGCTTTTTTTTGGTGCACTTAACACTCCCTTAGAAAATCTGACGCGCTCGATAATTTTTATTTTTTTTTCATTTTCAACCCTTACATACAACCACCCGCATCATGCAAACGATCAGATTAACATACGTTCATTGTTAAAAATACGTAGGGCATTGATGCTATCAATATCTGACGCGCTCGAGGATGTCCATGCAACAGTTTTTTTTTTACATATTTAAAAATCTATAGCCGCTTCCCCCACCGATGAAAAGGTATATATCATATAACATTTTTTTCGTCTTATCATCTAAGCTTTGCAACCCAATAGGTCTCTACGACGCTCGAATAAATCCCTATTTGGCATTGTGGCCTCCCCTACTAATAGCTCGAAGGACAGATGACCGTTGGGGCAAAAAGTCTTTAAGTGGCGGCCACGAACTGGCAAACGCAGCGTGGGACGGCCTGCCGCTAGATGGACGGACGATCTTGTTCAGATCGCGAGGAGTCGATTGTTTCAGTCGGCCAATAACCGCGCGCTGTGGATATCGTTTGGTGAGGCCTATGTCCTGCAGTGGACGTCTCTGGGCTGATGAAAATGATGATGATGATGACTGACACGTTGTCCTAGCTGAGCGACATAACGCGACAAATGTTACGTTACGCGACGATTCATACAAGACAGAAGCGATAAACGACAAATAAACGCTGTCTCAATGAAGCGTCCATGGCCTGTTTTGTATGTTGCACTTCTCGCGTTACGTCGCTCAGCTCGGAGACGGGTCAGATCAGATAAGTACGCTACGATGGTAGTAGAACCGATAAATTCATTTTATCAGATGAGATAGCCCATTTGGGTTAGACAAACTAAGTGGTTAATATTTGGCGATCGGATTATTTTATCTTTTAATATATACTCATTCACGTGATAGTGTAAATGAGAATAAAAATAATAAATTATACGCACTAAAGTATAACTACGCATTTTTTTTAAAAATGTCGTCAGTTACTAAGAATAAAAACGCTGCATCATGGCTAATATATAACTCACGCAATCACATGCGAAACGATTCAACTATAACATTCAGTTTATAAAAATCCGTAGTTTGTTTCCTAAAATAAAACGATTAGTACCTAGGTCATCTTAAAACATAATGTCTGTTTTAAGTGCAATTTCTGATGGCAGGTTTTTGAGGCCTGAAGGTAGATTTGCGTAAAATTATATTGAGCCGAATCCAATAGATCAAGTCCAAGTCAAGTCCAGTAGATAAAGTCATTTGGACAAAGGTTTGGAGAATGAAGTCAAATAGCATAATAATAACAGTCGCTTTACGTAAAACACAGATAATTTGCTGAATCCATTAAACTAGAGTCCAATTTCAATCTAATCAGGAAAAGACTCGAAGAATTATGTTATATATACACCTATAACTTTTCTCTGCAATGCGGAGCTAAAAAATATTAACACTCACCCTATACAGGCCCCTGATTCCTTCAGTCCTGTAGATTTTGACTAGACCATCAACCATGCCCTTGTATCTCTTGTTGTCGCACAGGTGCTCGCCGCTGTACTGCAGGCAGAGTCGGGTTTTTACCACCCAGATGGGGTTGGTCATCACCAGGGATAGTATTCCGGCTTCGGCAGCCGCTAGCATGTGCAGCCCTGGGCCCAGCGGATTGCGCGCGTTTCCGCCTTGGATCCATGTTTTTATTGCATTGTAGCTGAAAAGAAGATTTTATGTTAGTGTGAATAGCAATGATTTATTTATCAGTAATTTTTATAATAGACTAGCTGACCCGACAGATGTTGCCCTGTCTTTATTATTGAATTCAAATTTGTATAATTTGCCGCGAAAGTTTTTTTTTGTTTTTTTTTTAAGTACCTTCTCCTGACAGTAACAAACACAACAAAAAAAGAATTAGCGAAATCGCTCTAGCGGTTCACGCGTGATGAGTGTGATGACCAAGGGAAATAAGGATTAATTATTATATATATTATATATGATAGATCAAAGATCATTCAATTATCTACCATTTGGATTTAATTTAATAATATATATCAACATATCCAAACACTTCTAACACTTATAAAAGAAGCAAGCCTGCAGCCATATATTATGGTTATACTCTTTCCTGTTACGAAATACTTTTAAGGGAAAACCCAAAAACACATTCGGTCGACCGGCACGGACATTGACATCCATAACTTTTTTGATGATGAAACAAAAAAATCATCCTCGAATTCAAGTCAGTTGGCCCCTTTCTTAGCACGGCTAACCACTCTGAACATTTCGATTCGACTTTGTCGCAGAAGTTATCAACAAAGAAACGTCAAAAGAAAAGAAATTGGCATTTCTATGTTGATAACTACGTCATGGTCAAATTGAAATGGCAAGGGTGGCAAGCCGTGCTAAGGGGACTGGTAACCTAGCTGGTAAAGTATAGTTACTCATCTGGCGATAACTTTGTTTTATACCATACCTATCAGTTCCTCCTTGCATAGAAATCGATTTAATTCGGTTCAATTAAGATCGACGATCAGGAATTATTGTCATTGTGAATAGGCTAATGTCATTTCATTCTATTGAATGCGTCAATGATTAAAATTCACAAATGTAGATTCATTTGAATAAGAATGCTGCATTTTTATACAAATAAGCAAATGCGCTTGCAGCCTATCTGATTGTCCAATAATGATTGTCAAGATTCTCGAAGCGCCATGTAGACCGCCAATAATATTTGTAATTTGACTTTCTATAAACATTTTGTAATCCTACAGATATGTAAATGTTTGTGAAGATGACAATGTGTGTGTTAAATACTCTTTTGAGCTTAGGTGTTTAATAAAATAAACCTACTTTGTAATACAAACGAAAAGAATCATAACGAGATCTCGCCAATAAACAATACAAGTTTGCATTCACTCTTATGCAATGGGTAGGGCGTAAAATACAAGATTTATTAGGTATTACGGCAAATGCTAGGTATTCTAAGAACTAGTTTAGCTAAGCACTAGACCTGCAACATTCAACAAAACCGGGTTAAGTTACTTTCATTACATTTTACGTTAAGGTTGCTAACTTTGCTAAGAGTCATAAGTTACCCTTACTATCTTTTACATACTTATACATAATGTATTTTTAAAGCAGGGAAAATTTTATTTATGAGGGGATTGGCGTGCATGAAAGGAGCCTCCCCGAGTGACGTACACACAACAATTCCGTACGACGGGAGCACCCTGGGCAATACGCGAGTTCTCCAAAGCGAATAGGCTAATCCTTTCACTACGATGGCAAGTCAAAATAAAATTTGACTCTGCCATCGACACGACGAAGAAGAAAAGAGAAGAGTTAAATTTGTAACTGTAAGTAGGGTTTACTAACTAATTGAATAAAATATATCAATAGATTCAAATTAATACTGATTTATATCCAGTCAGGATGTTTCATCGACGAAAACCAATCTTTCCAGCTGAAGAAAACGTGATGTTCCAGTCACGTTTTATTGAAATTTGTGAACGTAAGTGCCGATATTTACTATTATAGGCTAAATATACTACTGTTTTCCTCCTGTATCTGTATGAATTTAAATCATTGTT
This sequence comes from Hypena proboscidalis, assembly GCA_905147285.1. NCBI lineage: Eukaryota > Metazoa > Arthropoda > Insecta > Lepidoptera > Erebidae > Hypena > Hypena proboscidalis. The sequence continues at coordinate 4,076,537 of LR990127.1, forward strand.
TATTTTTGGCTAAGGCAAAACCGCGCGGACCAATCGAACTTGCAGGTGAAGCAATGCTTACCGCGTACGGCCGTTGGATGCTTGACCATCTAATCTTAACTAAACGAACGTTTCCTCCGTGCTTAGGACAGCACGTTTAGACATCGTACTGATATTCAGTCAAATCCAAAAAAATAGACTAGCTAGAAGCTGACTCCAATGTAGTTCGGAAAAAGCTCGGAAACTCATAATTTCTGTGTCTTAACTTATAAAGGGACGAACAGCAAGGCATATTGTGCCATAATGCTCGTGCTCGTGTTCACCTAGCCAGGCTATTCACGATGATTGAACAATAAGATGGATTTTGAAACAAGAACCGGGATACTAATCTGAAAAACACCTATCGATTCCGTGAATGTTCATATTGGTTGCTATGCTAGCGATTCGATTCCGAATGCTCCAGATCCAACACTTCAAGTACTGGCTTACGGCCACTGGCCACTACATATCAATGAAATTCATGTTACTTTTACACGCGTACCTACTACACAACTAAGAAATGCTGTCGACATATTATTATGCTGATTACTTTGTACTGAGTACTGAGGACAGAGATCGCCCAAGTGGTGAAGTCAATGACATTACACATTGTTTTTTATTTATATACTATCTATGGCTTACGTGTTCATTTAAAAATATGAATGAAAGACGAGGAACATAAGTCTTGCCAAAAAATTAACAGCTAAGATTAAATTTCCCGAACATTTATCTATGAACAGCTTTTCTTATTTTTTGTTGTTGCTTTTCCTTGTTTTTGACAGTAATCGGCGCAAACTGCAAAACTGTTGCTTAAAGAGTGACGTAATGTTTCTTTTGTCTCGACTACTAAATGTACCTAAATTGAGTTGCGGTTAGAAAAAGGTAGCCAGGCAGTAAAACGCATATTTTCGTTCTAAGTACCGAACTAAACCGCAACAGGAAAGCTTGCCAATAACTGAAAATTAATGAAGAACTGTGGCTGTGAAAACAACAAAAACAAAACATCTACTAATAATCTAGTAACAAATTTCAAATTCCAGTAACAGTAACTAATGTATGTTCAATAGCCGGTTAATTTACAAGATGAACAATTCCCTTTAAACGACAGACAGTGTGACGAAATGCGACATGTAGAAAAGTTTTAAATAACACATTGACGTCTTTCGTGGCAGACTAAGTAACAATTAAACAGTATGACAAACAAATTTGTCCGTACGGAATTTCAGCATATCAGGCAACACTTCTGCTACAAGTAGCGCCCTCGCCACACGTTAAGATAAATTTGTAGCTAAACACGTGTCGGTTGTCGACAAGAGTTACTTGAGACAATTCAATCGCTTCCTCTGTAAAAATGGGTATACTCATTGTTCTGTAAATTCTGTATCTAGTGGAATCAGAAGCAATAAGATTTGACCTTTAAAATACATACTAGGTTTAGAACATTATAGGCCAGTCACAAACTTCTGTAGTCAAAAGAACCTTTTCCAGAACACTAAATAATAGATACTAGGGGAAGCGCAAGACATGGTCTAACCATACTGCCTAATTCTCGGTCGGGACACGCAATGGTGTATATAAATGTAACCCAACTGCAGAAAATGAGGGCCGCTGATAGCGTTATCTGATCGCCGGCCAAGCAAGACCACATTTCGTGTTGCATATTGTCCTGACTCAATTAAATCTAGCTCAGATACATCCAACGAGACTCGCCGTCCTGAATTGCGTAAATAAAATAAATTGGCTAAGTATACATTTTTATGGTCATTAGTGGCCGTGAAAGGTACTAAATAGTAATGTGCTAGCTGACGTGATTAAATAACAATACAGCCAAACTTCGTGTGATGCCATACATAGTTGTAGAAATAACTGTACATCGATATTGGAGCAAAGCCCAACAATTCGTAATGGTTTTGATGACTAACACAATTGTTGGTAGACTAATAAACCGCTCATAGACAATTGGATGCCACATCTGGGAACAATCACTAAGGTAAAGCGTGATAAAGCGCGGTCTGTATGTGGATGATTAGTTATTCAGGCTACTTTCATTGTTTTGAGACTTTCTTGTTGGTTTAGTGCCACCATATTCATGATTAATATTATGTTGAACTTTGAATGAAATAGTCTGGTAATGACATAAAGGTTTCAGGTTCAAAATAATAAAATTGAAATTTACAAACAGTATTATGAAATTGTACTACAAGTGAATCTGTGCTAAAAGAACAGAAATGAACCAACTGCATAAGATTTTAATTATTATTTGACTAAGAGAATATCAATCTAAACTATCTTTTAATAATTTAATGAAAATATTAGACCCCAGATGAGGAAAATACTATCAAAAGCATTGTAGTCTGAATTAAATTTATTTCTTGTTTTTACTTTACCATGATATGATAAAGTTCACATAGCTACAGTTTAGGGCTGATAACATTTGCAATCATTTAAGATAACATATCTGTATAGTAATAAGTGTGACCTTTATCTAATTTTATATTTTATTATACCTAAAAAAATATTCCATTTTGTCAATCTGCAAGTCATTTTAAAGTTTGTTTATATTTAAGGTGGTATTAACAGGATTGCACAGAATTTTATTATATATGCTATGAACAGAATAAATGATAATGATAGCTATTTCTATACTTAACCTAGTTATGCATTTTAATATCATTACTAAATAGAGGGAATCTTAATGTGAACACAATATACTCACAATAAAAAGTAGAAGCCCCATGCGGATCCAGAACCCCACACATTGGGTGTAACTCCTCGGTAAAGTCCCTTGACTCCCTCCTTCTTCACAATTGTGACAAATGCGCTGCTGAGCCCATCATACCTCGGTACTGTTGCTGTTCTGCCATCATTCACTAAAATCAAGAGCAATGGATAAAAACCTTCATAGATGAACTCTCAGAAAGAAAATATCATACAGAACATTTTACAGGGAGGACTACGGAATTTGATGGATTATAGAATACTCTATAGACAGTCTTTGGACACTCTATAATGTACAAGATAAAGATATTTTTTTTAACAAATCTTGTTTTAAGATATATTACAATTCAAAGTGGTAATATTCTATCTACATTATGGCCTATGGCACGCATAGGATTATAGGTGGATAAGACAGGGGTCAGATTATGGAATTACAAAGAGCTGCTGGATTAGACATGATCTAGATTACCGAAGGTCCTCTATGTACCAGAATACATGTGGACCTGGTTTCTGAAAAATGGAACCTTACCGTTAACGTAATTCTTGTTGGAAGATCTGAACTGAGCATTGTAGAGTAAATACTCATTAAAACTTTGCAACAAGAAGTAGCATTCTTGCACATAGACAGATTACATAAACAATAGAAACCTTTGTTGAATCATAATAATATGTTATGTATAGAAAGGAACTGTACAGTTACTGTTGTGGACCCACCTAGTGAATGGTTCCAAATAGCACATATAGCTTTACCAAAAATCTCTTGAAATTTAAATGGAAATTTGGATTGGAACAAAGAGCCAATTTAGAATTCTCAGTAGGACATTATGTCCAATTGAGACCAAAATGATTGGCTGAGAAAGTTCACTTTCTCTTGCTTTTGTTTCAGAATCATTAGGTATTTGCAAACATTTCTCTTGGGTCTTAAATCTTCAAATAACATATTGCAAATTAACAATTTCATACAAGTTTAAAAATAAGATCTTTTGTGTGATAACCATTTGACTGAGTCAACGGTGAAGGGACCTCTGCAGTATTAGGTCATGTAGCAACATATTATAACACAATAGGAAATTGTATCAATAAGGGAGCTATCTGTGCAATGTAAACAAAGTAACTTGTCTTCACTTTCACTTTATGAAGTTCAAGGTTACTCATTGTAAGGAATCAAATTATTAATTTATCAGCTCAACCATTATCAGTAGTACTATTTTCGAATAGTAACATCGACAAGACAAACGATAAATTTTAACCTAATAAAATACTTAGATCTCACATGGCAATTACGTGAAAAAAAAATCACATCACTTACCTGCAAATCTGATTTTGATTAAATCCAACGGGTGCAAAATAAGCGTGGAAGTAACGCCACCTGATATACCAGCTACCAGATGCTCGTACTTGATGTGGTTCAACAATGCGAGCTTAGAAGACGACGGATTGGGGTTCTTCATTGTAGACATGATTAATTTACTAGATCACAGATAAAACTTTTAATAGCATCTTGCGGGGACCTTATTTACACTAGTTTACCGGCACACACTTTTCCAGAAATCTATAACGAAACTGAATTTATTGTAATCTTCACTAAACATCGTTGCTCTCGTAATAATCCCACGAATTACGTGCGATAAAAAATGAATGATTTCCAGAGTAATTTGACATACCGTTCCATTTTACCAAAATGTAAAAAGCTCCTTATTTCCATCATGTTATTTTTATTAGAACATGATCATGCGTTTTTATCCCAATAATAATTCTGATAACAAAATAATATAAACAAAATAGTACTAACTTTTGTGGTAAATAAAACTCCAAGAATCTGTTTAAGTTATACTAAAATTGAAAAAAGATTTAATGTAGCTACACAAGTATGCAAAATGGAACGTTAAAAAGATGACGCAATCTAATGTCATGGTTGTCATGTTTTGACCACAGATAGAATAATATTTACCGTAATCTAGGAGTTCTTGGACTGATTTCAACTTTAATTAATTTTATTTTCATTACATGTATTCAGATTTTTTATTTATATAATGTTTGAATATAAAAATAAATATGTAATTGAAATTTACTAAGTTTAATATTCGGTAAAAAATATTGACCATAGACAATGATAGCTTTTGTCATCGACTTGGTATTGTCATTCTAATCTAATAAGACTTTCTACTTGTTAGAAATTGTAATCAAGCATAAAAACGTAATTATGAATTAATTTAAATTTAACGTGATAGTGTAAAACAAAGTTAAATGCATTTTTGTAAATATTTTAACACTTATCTTTTGAAAAACAGACGAAAAATATATTACAGCTATGGTCAGGGGTAAAGTAATACAAAATTCAACACAATAGTTGTTTTTTTTTTACTATTATGGCAATATTTTCTGTCTGTTCACCCTTTTTTGACATCTTATTACTATTGCTCGTATATTACGTAAATCTGCGAGCAAAAATTTAATTTATAAGGATCAGTAAGGCGCACCAAAATGTTGAACGCGGCGACTACTTTGAGATTAATCTCAAAACAGGGCAGTCAGGTGCGTTTTTTAGCCACAGCCGTAGGTTACAAGCAGAATTTAGTAAACGTCCCACCAACAAAACTCTCAGTGTTAGATAATGGAATCCGCGTTGCTACTGAAGATTCCGGCTCGCCTACTGCCACCGTAGGACTATGGATCGATGCTGGATCAAGGTACGAAAACTCTAAGAACAATGGAGTCGCACATTTCCTTGAACACATGGCTTTCAAAGGCACCAGCAAAAGGTCGCAAACCGACTTAGAGCTGCTCGTAGAAAACATGGGCTCTCATTTGAATGCTTATACATCTCGGGAGCAGACCGTTTTCTACGCTAAGTGTTTGGCCAACGACGTATCCACGGCTGTAGAGATCCTTGCCGACATTATCCAAAACTCATCACTCGCCGAACCCGAAATCGAACGAGAACGAGGTGTGATTCTTCGCGAAATGCAGGACGTCGAAAGTAACCTGCAAGAAGTCGTGTTTGATCATCTCCACGCCACTGCCTTCCAAGGTACACCCCTTGGACAAACTATCTTGGGACCCACCAAGAACATCAAGAAGATTTCCAAGGCTGACCTTCAAAGTTACATCAAGACACACTACCAACCTGGTCGCATTGTTCTTGCTGGAGCTGGTGGAGTTGAGCATGAGAAGTTGGTTGACCTTGCCAACAAGCACTTTAGTGGTTTGAAGAACTCAGTTACTGATGCTAATCTGTCGCCCTGCCGTTACACTGGTTCAGAGATCAGAGTCCGTGATGATTCTATGCCTCTTGCACATGTTGCTATTGCTGTTGAGGGAGCTGGTTGGACTGACCCTGACAACATTCCATTAATGGTCGCCAACACTCTAGTTGGAGCTTGGGACCGTTCCCAAGGAGGTGGCATGAACAATGCTTCCTTCCTGGCACGTGCTGCCTCTGCTGGCAACCTTTGCCACAGCTTCCAGTCCTTCAACACCTGTTACAAGGACACGGGTCTCTGGGGTATTTACTTTGTTGGTGAGTCCCTTCAGTTAGATGACTTTGTACACAATCTCCAGGGTGAATGGATGAAGCTTTGCACATCTGTGACAGAAGGTGAAGTGGAGCGTGCCAAGAACCTTCTGAAGACAAACATGCTGCTCCAGTTGGATGGCACTACTCCAGTGTGTGAAGACATTGGTCGCCAAATGCTCTGCTACAACCGCCGTATCCCCATCCATGAGCTCGATGCCCGCATAGAAGCAGTCTCTGTACAGAATGTCCGTGATGTCTGCTATAAGTACCTGTATGACCGCTGCCCTGTTGTCGCTGCTGTCGGTCCTACTGAAGGTCTCACAGACTACACCAGGATCCGTGCTGGCATGTACTGGCTTAGGGTCTAAACAATTGTAGAAATAACTTAGAAACAATATTTAAATCAGTTAAGATCGGAATATACCATTAAACACTTTTCGCCCAATGTTCTGTTGTTTTATTGTAATAAAACACGTGTCTTGGTGAAATCTGTATTTATTATAGGCAAATAAGTAAATAAATATGTAAATAAACGTTTTTTTTTTTTTATTTCTATTGGGTATAATTTTCATAATTATGTCTTAGAAGGTCAACAAATTCAACAGACCTTTTATAATAAAATAAAAAAGTAATAACAACACAGTTATTTGTTTACTTAAGAAGAGGAATGATAGTATGTGTTTAATGCCAATACCAATATTATTCTAGTATACATTGAAGTTTATTGGTTCTCTATAATTTGGCATAATTAAAGTTTGTGTGCCTTTTTTTGACAATGATAGTTATGTAAAATATTACTCTGGCATAACTTTTTTACATAAATACATAATGCATAATGTTTTATTTGGCATACTATTTTAATAATATCCTATCTTAAAAGAGACTTTTCGTATGTGAAATGAACAAGTGGCGGTTTAGGGGTGCTGCCGTACCTTTACCTATTTTTAAACTATGTCACCCTATTTTGATCATCATGAGGGGAAAAACTCTATGCAAAATGTCAGTAATGCCAAATGACTATTATGCGTAATCTGTTATGCTAAACTAAATTATGCGAAAAAAAGGATCCCTATTTTATCATAGTCTAATAAATAAGATATTACACAGGAAATGTCTTATAATTTAAGTGCTAGACACTTAACCTCTTATATTATTTATAATATTTAAACACTGCCAACACAAGCATTTGTGTATTCCCTAGAAACAAATAACAACATAAAAAATCTGATAACAGGTTTAGCTGATAACTGGAAGTCTTAGTCAAAGCCCAAACAATTTAAGTTTTTCGGCCTTTGACTATAGAATTTTCGTCAAACCTAGGAGAAACTAATTTGCTCGGGCAAACAGAAACTTAATTTAATGAAATTATGGTGTGACCAGTCAAATTTCAATCAGGCATTAGAATGCTCATTTTGTTAGAATAAATGTAATAAAACAATGTTTTTTTAATTATAATTGACAATATATTAGATCTTTATTTATTTATTTTAAACATGTTACAAGACAGTATAGTCGACATTTGACCAACTTTGCCTGTCATTTCTAGGATTGAGTAGGCAAAGCCCGAAACATATTATTTTACTTTCGCTGTATAACTGAAAAGTTAGGGACTTCTATGTTTGAGTAAAAGTACTTTAGTCAATGGCCGAACTTTGAATTTATTTCAGGATTTGCCCGAAGGCATTTTTCAAACCAAGAAATAAACCAGTAATTCCGGGCAGGGACAACCTTTGACTATTACATCAACATAAAATAGGAGTAAGCTTTGTAATACTAGTTGGTTCCAGGTGGGCAAGATGGCTTCAGATCCAGTATCAGTATGTAAAACGGGCTAGTATGCTCACATCTGTTAGCTTGTAAGATGAAATGAATAAATAAATAAATAAATTTGTCATAAAAAATGTAATGAATTTATAATCTTCGTTGCAACTGTGTTAAAGTAAAATTCGAAGCTAAGCCAAAAAGGGAGGATGTAGCAAATCATTATTGCTTCCACAATCTACACCTAAAGGCTATAGACTCAATACTTGTATCAGTGACCTATTTTAAAAGTAGTTACACAGTTATAGTTGCATCACTAGCCTTCTCCTCAGTCTTCTCTTGCACACTAGTTACACTAGGTTTCCTAATAATACTGGGTTTGGCCTTGCTCCCGTATGGTTGAACAGGCTCGCTGTAACTGATCAGACTCGCCGAGGAGATGAACACTGACACTTGTTCAGGAGTAGGACAGGCTACGATCAGCATGTCTTCGTAAGAGTATCCCGCGTTTGTAAGTAGCTGCTCGATTTGGACGAAGTAGCCGACAACATTGTTCTGAAATATTAAAAAGCAGAAATTAAATACTTATTTTAAAATGATGAAATGATCGTTTTCGATCTGTGTCTATTTTCAAATTGAATGAGAGAGAAGAAGAGATATCGAGTTTAGCTTTAACCACTCAGTAAGAATTTGGTGATAATGAGGGCTAAGAGTCTAATCTGTCTTTCTGGTCGCAAATGAAAAGTCACGGGTCACGCGTTTGCTCTCTTGAGCCACGGTCAATTGCGGTGCCCATCAATTGGTCCAAGCAGTGCAGCATTTAGCAATACTTTGGCAAACCTTTGGACTCATCACCGAACTGACGACGGGAAATATTAAAAAAAAAAAAACCTGAGTGAATTATCCTCTTACCCTAATAGGCCTGAACAGTATGAATTCAGTCTCCTTGTTAGCCAGGTACAGCTGCATGGACCTCTGCAGCGGCGCGAGGTGTGACTTGATGCGTCTCTGCGCTTCCTTCACCACGACGGCTATTTCCTCTGGCGTGGCCCACGGCTGCGACTTCAGATGCTCGATTGGAGTGAAGGCTTGGGCCTGAAATTATGTTAGACATGACTTAATATTTATTTCAAGGATATAAAGCGTCCACGGAAGCAGGGCCGGATTAACCCTTAGGCAGAAAAGGCAACTGCCTAGGGGCCCCGCATCGGTAAGGGCCCATCGTGGACGGAGGATTTTTTTTTTGTTTGTAATTTTCTTATGAATGGCTTACCTGTGCCTGCTAGTGTAAAAAAAATAAAAACTTCTATCAATATCCTAACTTAAATAAAATGTTGTCATCATCAAGCAAAGGGGTAACCCCAAATAAGTTAACCGACGGTAATGAAGCTTAAGACTGATTATTATGATATTAAGATCAACAAGGCTGATTACTTTTCAAGTTCCTAATTTTTCTAGAATGTTGTTATTTGTATACGACTGAATGTTATGATAACCAAAATCTATACTTATAATAAATCTGTAGCAGAAATTGAACTTAAGAATTTAAACTAAAGTAACAATATTATAAACTAGACATAAAACTCGTAAAGTTATTATTTTAAAACATAGTAAAACAAGTAAAATTTCTGTACATTGAAAATATCACAAATATAAATAGTAGGGTGTGTTATTAGACCGACACCCAACCCAAAAAAGTGATAATTTTTTTTTGTCTGTCTGTATGTCTGTCTGTTTTTTGCGTATTTATTGAGCTTAGATTAGTTATCATCAGTAATAGGTTTATTTAGGTAGGTAGGTTTTTTATTTTCTGTTATTGGGTTTTTATAGATGTACCTACCACGCAGATGAAATCGCGGCAAATAGTTTGTTTGTTTGAAAGCGCTAAGTTTAAGAACTGCTGAGCGAATTTTGATAATAACCTTTGAGTTTGATAGTCTCAAGTCTCAATAAAGGTCTTAAGATATTTAACATTAAGCTAAGCTCTACGGGCTGTGTCACGGACACACGTGCCGCAATTTCTATTATTTTGAAATGTCAAGTAGTTTCAAAGTAGGTATGTACATGAGTTGTACCTATTTGTCTGTTTTGATTTCTTTAAATATTTTTATCCTTGGGTTTTTGTCGTATATTTGTTTTGGTTGGTTTGGTAATAGAAAGGTAAGTAAGTACATGAGTTGTACCTACTATTGTTATTTTGACATTGTTAACTTAAGCATTTTTTGTTCATAAAACGACATCCACGCGGACGAAGTCGCGGGTAACAGATAGTAAGCAATAAGGCTGATTACTTTAACAGTGCGTTACTTTTCGTAAGTTCAAAATTTTTCAAGAATGTTATAATTTAATTGTATAAGACTAAATATTATTATAAGACTGTGAGTATTGAGTTATTTAATCACTCTTAGAATTTGATTCCAACTTAATCTATGTTTTAACTGCTTCTGCCGCTTGTGCGGTGTCAAGTATGTCGACTTTGCCAAATTATTTACTTAAATCTTCCTTTGAAATCATTTTCAATTGGTGAAAACCGAAAGATAATCCGTTCAATTGTTTTTGACTTTATCACGAACATACCAATTTCTTCGTAGAAAAGGTGCCTCGTTGCGCTTAGCATCTGATAGTAATAGGATAGGTACGGATGTCAAATTATTTTGTAGCTATTAAAACATAAACATATATTAAAACATTATCATATAAGATTTAAAACATCTTTACTATAGTTGTATGTTTATGTTTTCATCAAAAATGTTTTATTTAGTGCCTGTGAAGATTTTCTGAATGGTACAGTGGGCCAAGCAATTAGGTATGCAGGGCAAAAACTTCTACGCAATAGTGAAAACTGGCTGCAATAGATATGCATGTGTGAATTACTTATTTAATAAGTGTAATACCTATCTCGTTGGCCCCCTGTACTCGAGTTACTTTTATTTGTAGATTTTGTGTTGATTGTGATCCGTTATATTTGCTAATTAAACTTTATTTCATTTTAAACCACTGTCAACCTTTTGAACACGCAGCCGAGATCAAGAAAGAGGAATACTATGACGCATATCCATATTTACATTTATTTTCTAATTCATACAGTTACATTATAATATTTTGATTGTTTTTCTTTAAAACGTTATCTTTAATAATATTACGAAGTAAGAGATTCATGGGGCCCCGACCATTGCATTGCCTAGGGGCCTCGACATGGTTAATCCGGCCCTGCACGGAAGACATACAGGGCCCTGATAAGTGGAGTTACATAAGGACAAGTAACTTGTACACGAAACCGGCGAGCATGTATAGAGATGTATGAATGTTGAGGAAGCAAAACAGGGTATGTCAGGAGAACCCATGGGATAAAGGTGGGCTTTTATGTATGTAAGCATGTATGTATTAAAACCTACTTTAGGTAAAAAAAAAAATGTATTGCATAGTTTTCCTTTTTAGCCTATACAGATAAGATAATGTTAAAGTATTTGAATACATACACATTAGGATCAAAGTACAATTGTTGAAATTATACTTAATCCAATTAGTGTTGTCTACACAATCATTCTTACATTACAATTTGTATTTAAATTTTCTGTGCATCAAGAATGATTGTCAATATTTGTAATTTTCATGTCATTGATAAAGGAACATATTTAATTAATATAATTTTTAATGTAGACTTACTTTCTCTACAAACGCAATCATAGGTCCTGCAAGAATCTCAGTGGCATCCTTAATGAAAGACTCGCAACATGACTTGAGTTGTCGATCCACCTCCTTCCTCGAATCCAGTAGATGTTCCCTAACTATCGGCGTGCCTTCCAATAGAAACTCCAACAGCGCATTGTTACTGTTCAAAGAGAATATCTGTCTAGGTTTCTGTATGAGTCCGTAAGCAGCATTCTTCATATTACTGAAGTCCAATGTGGTCTCTTTGATAATAAAATCTACTTGGAATGGAGCGATCTGTTCTCGGAGGATTAAAAGATGCTTGATTTGGAATAGTTCTCCGTCTATATTTGTGGTGTTTTGTATTATTTGTTTGGCTGCACTATCTACTGACTGGACACATAATGATATAGCTTCCTGCGCTAGGCCTTGGAACACTTTCTTTTCTAAGCAACGGTACAATCTTGATAGAGCAGCTAATGTGCGCCTGACTCCTGGGTACCACATGCCGTGGAGATCAGCAGGGGAAGCCTGGGGACGTCTTTGAGCTTCAACGTTGATGTTGGCCACTTCTTGTGACGTTGCCGATATGTCTGATATCATGGAGTTCCGAGAGTCGCTCCGTTTTAGAGATTGTTCCATTGCGATTTGCTGAAAATAAGAAATAGTGTAATAATTAGTAAAATCATACATTCAAATAGAGACTAAATCGTGAACTTAGCACACCAGTAAACGTTCACATTAAACAATACAATGATCATAAGTCTATGAAGTGCATCACTATCATTTTCCTAGCCTATTCCCAATTGCATTGGGGTTGGTTTCTAGTCTAACGGATTTAGCTGAATATCAGTATTTTATCACAACCCAGTACGAGGTATTACGATACTTTTTGTCAGATTAGTTGTCAGACTTTCTAGCCTTCGGTAGCCAGCGACTGTCAAATTGAGATCTGTCATGTTCAAATGGCAACCGGGATTGACGGCTTAACGTGATTTCCGAGCCACGGAGGAAAACTCGTTATGTTAAAGAAGGTCACCCATCTACGGCCAACCGCAGTTAGCATTACTTAACCTTCAAGCTCGATCGGTCCGCGCGACTTCGACTCAGCTACGAGCTCCTATGTCTAGTCTATGAAGTTACTTATCTTAATTTCATTGGTGGATGACGGTGTCGATGCGTCAGAGAGTATGCAACGGAAGAAATGGCGCAAACAAAATCGTACATAGAGCTTAGTCCACGATCAATGTAGAGTTGTAGACGCCTCAAAGACTACGACCGCTCCGCCATGAGCGACATGACAGACGAAGAAGTGACTTGTTGTATCTCTATTGCTGGTATTAACAGCGAATAGCAAGTAGGCCCTCACCTCCATCATGAGCAGCTTGTCGGGGTAGGCGAGGTCGCCGTGCGCCGGGCGGTACAGCAGCACGTCGGCGCGCAGGTGCACGTGCGCGCGGAACACCAGGCGCTCCTGCGCGTCCTGCAGCAGCGCCGCGGCGCAGCTGCCCAGCGCCGACAGGCGCGCTGCGGGCAGAGGTGTTATATAGCAGCACGGCGATTAAAGGTACACTATGGTATTCCCGTGGTATAGAGCTATCTCCATAACATTTTCCATTAAGATCGGTCCAGGTCCAGTAGATGCAGTGCTTATTACATACATATATAAAAACGCCTTAATCCCATGGGGGTAGGCAAAGACGATGGAACGCCATGTGCTTCGCTCCTTACATACTTCTTTCGCTTCCTCAACATTCATACACCTTGACATACATGCTCGCCGGTTACGTGTATTACGTATTTGTCCTTTCTGAAGGACGCCATTTATCTGAACCCTATATGTATTTCTAGGACGACCTCTTCCAATACTTCCAGCCACATCTGAGTTGTATATTTCTTTCACTTATCTTATTTCATCCATTCTTTCAACATGACCAAACCACCTTAGCATACCCATCTCAATCCTAGTCACTATATCATGTTTCAAGCCACAAGGATCTTTTATCACACTATACCTTATCTTATTATTCAAGGTTACACCACACATACTTCAGTACAAATGTGCCTATTTGGTACAAATAAACAAATTAATAAATCTTTCCTTTTTATAATACTTGTATAGACTAGCTCCCGCCCGGCCTGGCTCTGCCTGTGTGATATATCAATGTTGACAAATATTAGACCAAAACCTTCCTCATGAATCACTTTATCTATTACTGAAAACTGGAGAAGCGTCTGAAGAGGGAGTACTTTTGTTGTATAATAAGTCAAGATCTTTGTATTAAATATGTATAAACATATATATCATAGCCGACTCAAAATCTAAACAAATTAATAAATGAATATATACAAATGGATATACTCACGGTCATTATTAACTTGTTCCTCTATAACCTCCACTCGCAATATAACGCACAGTTCGGCGAGAGTCTCCAAATGGTTTATGTGAATGATGTGAGGCCGTAAAGTCTCGTACAGACCATTGCACAGCGATTGCAGGTATTCCCTGTAAACAAATATGAATAAGATTTAAAAAAAAATGGTTTTTGAGATGAATAGTGCTTATAGATTTTAAACCATCTAAAAAACATTGTAAGTCAGTAATCTATATACGACCCCATAATACATGGTGTCTTGGTTATCACAGTTGATTCTGGCGACACAAGAGTCACGTTGGAAGGCGTGTGGGTGCGATTATATCCTATTCGAAAAGATTTGCTTTGTCATATTCTAAAGAAATGCTTACCGCATCGTCGCATTGAATATTATGCCAATTAGCCGATATATATATATATATATGTCATGCTTATGGAATTGCCGAGATAAATCACGATATAACAAGATCTTAATATCTCAATACAATATCCTTTTGACGTAATATACTCACTCTAGTGCCGGCGAAGGGTTAGAAAAGAAATGGTTGTACAACGCGCACTCATCCCTGGCGGCATGCGCCAGCAGCGAGCACGCACTGCGCGCCAGCGAGCAGTGGTCGCGGGCCTGGCGCGTGGCCGCCACCTGCAGCGCGCCGCCCGTGGCCGCGCCCGCCACGCGACTGCGGCGCAACGCGTACTCGCGCTGGATGTCCGACAGGAGGTTGGCATAGCTGGGCAAAAGTTATTGAATTTAAAATCAGTACAGTATTATAATATGGAGTAACGATTCATTGGAGTGCAAAGTTTGTGTAGTGTTTAAACTTTCAACCTATTCCCACACAGGACAAATTTTTGTGTGATCCGTAAAGATTTTTTTGACTCTAGGTGTGCTCTGTGTGTCAGATACTAACTATGCCAGTTGTTTTTACAAATTACACCCTGCCTCCCCTGCGGCTGTTGACAACCGGATGGTGGAGTGGGTAGTGTACCTGCCTGCGACGCCGAGGTCGTGGGTTCGATTCCCACTTAAGACAAATCTTTGTGTGCATGAACATGGGGGTTTGTCTTAGTCTGGGTGTTTCTATGTATAATACATAGGCTGCACTAAAAGTATCGGGAATGAAATATTTCCACTGTTCCTTTCATATTAAAATCTTTTTAATTAAAAACTCCTAGGTTTTAAAAATCGAATACCATTTATTTATTTAAAAAAAAGATTCTCGGTCTTGTCACAAAGTTATGTCAAACTTGTTTAGTCGTTGAGAAAATGGAATTGACTCGAGAAAATTCAAGAGCGATGATTTATTATGACTTTCGAAGTGGTTTAACACAAAAACAGTGTGTTAACCGGATGATTTCTGCATTTGGTGATGAAGCCCCATCCAAAACCACAATTTATCGCTGGTTTGCTGAATTTCAACGTGGACGTGTCAAGCTCAGTGATGATCCCCGTCAAGGTCGTCCAAAAACTGCAGTCATCCAAGAAAACGTTGATGCTGTGCGTAAGCTGATTGAGGAAGATCGACATGTGACATACCGCGAAATTCAGGCAACTTTAGACATTGGCATGAGTCAAATACAAATAATCTTGCATGAACAATTAGGTGTAAAAAAGTTGTTTTCCCGATGGATACCGCATTCGCTCTGTGAAGAACAAAAAGCGGCTCGCGTTACTTGGTGCGTCAGAACTCTCGAAAGATTCCACGCAGGATCCTCAAATGCTTTACAACATCGTATCAGGTGACGAATCCTGGATATACGCGTACGAACCCGAAACAAAAAACCAGTTACGGGTTTGGGTGTTCGAAAATGAGTTAAAGCCAACAAAAGTTGTTCGTTCACGGAGTGTTGCAAAAAAAATGGTGGCCACGTTTGTCTCCAAAACCGGACATGTTGCGACTATTCCTCTTGAGGGACAAAGAACAGTTAATGCAGAATGGTATGCTAGCATTTGTTTTGCCACAGGTCGTTTCTGAACTCCGTAAAGAGAACTGCAACCGCCGCATCATCCTCCACCACGACAATGCGAGTTCTCACACCGTGCACAGAACAAAAGAGTTTTTAGAGCAAGAAAACATAGAATTATTAGACCATCCGCCGTACAGCCCCGACCTAAGCCCTAATGATTTCTATACTTTCCCTAAAATAAAGAATAAATTGCGTGGTGAGACATTTTCATCACCTGAAGAAGCTGTGGACGCCTACAAAACGGCCATTTTGGAGACCCCAACTGCCGAATGGAATGGTTGCTTCAATGATTGGTTCCATCGTATGGAAAAATGTGTCAAATTCCGCGGAGAATACTTCGAAAAGCAATAAATACATTTTAAAATAATAATGTTGTGTAACTTCCTTGATTCCCGAAATTTTCAGTGCCGCCCTCGTAAGTATGTATTTACAAAAAAAAAGTATATATGTATTAGTATCAGTTATTCTAGTACCCATAGTACAAGCTCTACTTAGTTTGGGACTAGATGGCGTTGTGTGTGATTTGTGAAATATTTATTTATAGATAGAAAACTACAGAATGGGAAATCCATTATAACTTAATCCAAGCCAGTCTAAATGCAAACCAAATTTGCTACTTACTCAGCATTCTTTTCAGCCCTTTTCTCAATTTCGCTAATAACCATCTTCAATTTAGGTGCAGCGGCCTGAAACTTGCCGAAATATACAGCATAGGCAGTGTCCATTGTCTCCTGGTCGTTCTGGTCGTCGTCATTGGGCGCTAATACTTGTTCCGTGGCGTGGTTCAATACGTGTGTGACGTAGGAGCGGACGAGCGAGATGGCACGGTTCTGGAGGTGGCGGTACTTCACCAAATACGTGTGCGATTCTTTGAAGTTGTTCTGAAAATACGAAAGTTAATGTTTGAAAAAAGAGACTAAATTTTTAACTTGTATGCTTAAACGGGTAAATCTTGTACATCACCTAGAAAATTATTGAGAATAGAATAGTAAACACGGCCTAACCTTTTTTCACAATCGTCAAGTAAACACTACTCAAAGGATAAAATATAACACAAACAAATTGAAGTGACACCAGGCGGGCAAGTATACCAGCGTGTGATAGATTTTGTCACGTTTTGGTCATGTTGCCCCATATTAAAATATGACAAAAACGTGGCTAAATCTATCTCGCGCTCGTATGCTTGCCCGCCTGGTGTCACTTCAATTTGTTTGAGTTCAAACTACAGAGGCAAATCAAGGTGGGAGGTTGTGACCCTTCCCTGGCCCTTAGCTGGGACTGGGAAAACAGTATTTGACTTTGTCTTGGAGTAGATTTTTTTATTATTCGCGAAAAAATAACTAGAATTGAATCATGTATCTTGTGTCGGCTCAACTCATGTTGGCTTAAAAAAAAAAGAGGATCCAACCTTGAGTGACACTTCTGTTTAAGTTTATATTCATTTGAGTAATTTTTTTAGCTGGTGAATAACTGTCGATAATAATACAGGCACTGAAACTGGAAGTTTATTTTTTTATTACCATCTTTAAAATAAAAAAAAAGTAAAACACTTACATTAGTTCTCATATACTCCAAGCACTCATCTATCTTGGCAAGGATGTTGAAGAAAGTCTCGCTATTGACAGACATGGTGGGACTGCTCAGTCTTTGTGACAAGTGCTCTACTTGTGTGAAGTAGTGCAGTTTCTGCTTAATGTCATCACCTGGAATATTACATCAGCGGAAAGTTAATAATGTAAATACTCCACACACTGTCTACCAGACCCTTCTGGGTTATAAAGGCGTGATTGTATGTAAGGCAACTACTGAACTTTTAAATGCAAAAGATTTTAAAAGAACTTCATTCTTGGAGAATGTTTTATTAACACGCTTATTTTAGCTTCACCTGTATGTATGTATGTATGTAACCGACTCCTTTGGACTCCTTTGGACTCGATTTTGACCCACTTTAAACGGACAGATTTCATTAAAATTTTGCACACCTGTCAAAGATTGATGACAATGCAATAATTCGATAAAAAAATTAAAAAAAACGCTCTTATAAATAAACCAAACTAAAAAGTAGAAAATAAATAATAGTTTCAAAAATACTAGTATTATAGTGAAAAAGCGTGGGGCGCTCTGTGCCATATTTTTCGTCTATCGAGCAACCCACGCATTTTCACAATAATACTAGTATTTTTTAAATTTTATAATTCATTACCATTTTCAGCTTATATTAGGAATTATTTTTCACTTTTTAGTTAGAAGTACTTTAAAAGCGTGTTTTTAGTTTTTTTTTTATTTAATAGCATATCATCACAACCATATTACCCAGAAGGGTGTGGCAAAAGAAAATTACATCGACATTTGACCTGAGATAGATTTTTGGACATACACCAGGCACAAATCCAACTCCATGCTTGCTGCTATTGAGAAAACCCAGATGGAAAAAATCCCAAATAACATTGCCAGACTCGGGTATGGAATTCAAGACCACCGAGACAGTGGTCTTGGATTTGATTCCATTACCATTGTATAATTACTTAAGGCCTTCTATATGTAATAAATCTAAATAATTTATTAACATACCTATACTGGAGAGCTTGTTCTGATCAGCCAGAAGCTGTTCACTCATCATGTGCAGTGCATTTGTTTTGTTTGATACAAAATTGTATTGCTCTGACAGTTTGTCCAGGTCTGACATTGTAGCTCCAATCTAGAAAATGTTTACAAATAAATAGGCTTACTTATTACTTAGATTTAAGAGATTTCATGACGCAAAATTGTGTCCCACACAAGAGGATGCCTAGTAGTAACTTGCTATTTATATTTTTATTTTTAACACGCTTATATTAGCTTCACCTGTATGTTTGTTTGTTTGTTTGTTTGTTTGTTTGTTTGTTTGTTTGTTTGTATGTAACCGACTCCTTTGGACTCGATTTTGACCCACTTTAAACGGACAGATTTAATTCAAACTTTCTACACTTGTAAAGAATCAGCGACAATATAATAATTTCATAAATTTATCTCATTATCCTGATTAGGATCGCCAGGATTAAAAAAAAACTAAACTAAAAAGTGAAAAATAAATATAGTTTAAAAAAACTAAAAAAACACGCTTTTAAAGCACATCAAACTAAAAAGTGAAAAATAATTCTTATTATAACCTGAAAATAATAATAAACGAAAAATACTAGTACTATTGTGAAAAAAAGCGTGGGGCGCTCTGTGCCATATTTTTCGTCTATCGAGCGACCCACGCTTTTATTCACAATAGTACTAGTATTTTTCGTTTATTATTATTTTCAGGTTATAATAAGAATTATTTTGTTGTTTATAACTTTTGCAATTTTTTATGTGCTAATACACTCTTTTGGCACATTTTTCTAGGCGTCATTCCGAATCCAATGAGGTATCGCACATAATTTTAAGACCAGTATCTCTATTTTGTACCATTTTCAACTTATCGAGTAGACTATTAAAATATGTTATCTTATTTTCCTTTACATAAAGATTTGGTAACTTACAGTTACTTTAAATATTGTCAAAAACAAACAAAATTGTATGATTCATATTATAAAAGATAGTGAACCTGAGTTTCTCACCAGCTCTCCTCAATAATTCGATTATGTTTGAATTAAATTAATTAAAACCATTTTAGTTTTTTTAATTCCTTAAATTATTTTGATTACCTCTGTAATTGTACTGTTTGTTGAGATGTTTAAGCACTCTTTGGAGTTAATGAAAATAAATTATTTGTATTTGACTTTGCTAGGTTTTTTAGGGTAGTGTACTATTTTTGGTATGCATGTTTTTTAAAACTGTATTAGAATTGTTATTGTTTGTACAAAATATTGTTTATTTGATTTAAACACACAAATTATTGAAATTTGAACTCTATGCATTATTTTGTCGACTGAAGTAGAATATCGATGCATTTTTAATAAAGGCTAAGAAATATCTATATCAACATTTAAGCATTAAGTAAATACACAGCTAGGAAATTTATGTCCATAGTTTATTCATTCATCAATCATCATCAATTAGCCTCTCGCAGTCCACTGTTGGACATAGGCCTCTCTCAATGTGCGCCACAACACCTGGTCCTGCGCCTTCCGCATCCAGTCCCCTCCAGCGACCTTCTTCGGGTCGTCGGTTTATTAATTAATGTAGCAAATTTATAATGTACCTGATTTGTAAGTGCAACACATTCATTTCTTCTCTCGTCAAGCTGTTTATGATATGCCTCGTAGGGTGTGTCATCAGCCTTCAGGTTAGTGTCACAGAGACTGTCATACCAGTCCAAGAAGTCATATGTATTGTCTACGGTGGGAATAGTGTTGGATTCAGCTTTGGCATCCTGAGTCAGCAACTTTTCCTGAAAAAGTAGGCATATCATGACATTATATAAACTTGGTATTTTAGATTGATTATCTAGCTTTGAAATAGGAATAGTGATAATGTTATAAAAGTTTCATAATATCCTACTTCTTACTAAAATTATAAATACAAAAGTTTGAGAGGATATGAGATGTTTTTTACTCTTGCACATACATTGCATGCACATATATACACATATTTACATAACAGCATAAGATTATTTCTCACTGGGAAACATTGAGGTAAACAATAAATAATGTAACCACCCCGCACTAGAGTATGCTGTTAAAATATATGTATACTTTAGAATAAGCCCGCCAGTAGGAGAGTAGCTGGTTCGGGTTAATACGGAATAATCTAAGTACGTTTCTGATCAATAATAAGTAGCAATACTGATAAATAA
Source organism: Hypena proboscidalis (assembly GCA_905147285.1). Taxonomy (NCBI): domain Eukaryota; kingdom Metazoa; phylum Arthropoda; class Insecta; order Lepidoptera; family Erebidae; genus Hypena; species Hypena proboscidalis. Next base: position 4,097,310 of record LR990127.1, read on the forward strand.
ATGAACAGAACTGATTAAATAAAAACCTCTCCCAAGTCTGCGGAAACTCCAAGCATTAAAGACTCTAAGTCTAGTATCGCTTCTCTTTGGTCTGAAGTAAGAGGCGCCAGCGGGTTCTCTGCTGCCTCCCATAATAATAATTTACTCTGAATCTCCTTTAAACTCATATTGTTTTCAAATTATATTAATATTTTTTATCTCGGCCACAGTAAATGTTAATGACGTAAACAATAATAAATGTCATTAATGTCACATTGACGTAACGATTTTTCCTTGTAGGAATCAGTAACCAAGCTTTTTTAGCCACATTCATTTTGTCATGTCTTCTCAATGCAGCAGGAGGAGTGCTGGGGCGAGCGGATCGAGTGATTCTTTGTCTATGGCTGGGGCTCATTCAAGTTTAGGCTTTGTATGTTGTATTAAATAAGTACCTAGGTAATAAATTTGAAACAAATAAATTAATATAATGTATGTTAAAAAGATTATATAACAACAATTAAAGTAACCTCCCCAAACTAGAGTATGCTGTTAAAAATATTTATATTCATATTCATTTATTAACTAAATGAATTATATACGTTCGAATAAGCCTGCCAGTAGATGAGTCGCGCGTTTAAATAAATATCGCTTCTTTATATAATAAATAATTAATGTATTTACAAATTAAAACGTATATAGAAGAAGTATCAGCTATTCAAGTACCCATAGTACAAGCTCTGCTTAGTTTGGGACTAGATGACGTTGTGTGTAAGTTGTGAGATATTTATTTATTTAAAATTTTGCTGAATACAATACAGCAATATTTACGAAACTATTATTTCAACCTGGAAATGTTGTTGAGTGTCGGTCAATAGATGGCGCGAGAGAGCTAAGTACCAAGTGCCATCTATATTTTTTAACACGTACTTGAAAATACTACTTGAGTTTTGTTTACCCTAGATGGCGCATTAGTAGCTAGGAGCTGCTTTGTTCAGGAAATTGGAAGTAAACAAACAATCATTGTGGAATCATCTGATCGTCTTGAGTTTATTTTCAAAGCGATTCTTGCCTCTAAAGCTTACATTAAGCTGAATCAAACAAAGCTCTCAGTCACCTTTGAGTTCAAAGTGTCATTCAACTTAAATTTTGGTATAATTTAACAGTTTTATTTAAAAATCGCAGGTGGCTAATCTTAAGGAGTAATTATTGCCATATTTAAATATAAATCCAAAAATACATTGTTTTGATCACTTCCTTCCTTCTAAGTCTGCAATATAGTCGTTGTAGTTTACTGAATGATACCACCTGTTAGGAATCGCTCTTATTTACTTTATTTCGGCAATAATTCTGTTTTTTGTTGCGAACAAGTGTAGGCATAACCTATGAACACTTGCAGCACCAAGAGCCCACGTCCGTTGCCCACTCTTTAAAACCCTATTTTCTTGGTGTACGTTACGCCAGCAAGAAAGTGTCACCTAGAGTGATATGAGTAGAACGTATAATTAGTGCGGAATCTGCTGTAAATGTGCGCCGCATAAAAAATTTGTGCGTCTTGTAGTTTTGAAAAAAAAACGTAAAAACGATTCCTGCTGGAGTAACGTTGTTCTAGCAAGAAAATTCTAGACGAATCATCGGAGATATAAAATACATACATGGGCAGAGAGCTTATATTTGTGCAAATTTGTGCGCCATAAATATAATTTGTGCGTCTTCAGGTTTTCGAGATATTGCGTTTCCCGCTGGAGTAACGTTTTGCGAATTCGTGTATCTCAAAGACCATTATATGTGCGCCTGTAGAATGAACATACACGAATAGCTCTTAATTTGTGCATATTTGTGACATAATTAGATGCCAGATAATATTTATAACTTTCAAGTAATCGCGCTTTATTGAAAACTTAAAAAAATATTGTAGCGCCTAAATGAGAAGACGTATAAACTCGCTAAAAACTGTATTCGTTCCATCTTGACGTTTATAATTACCATAAAAAGTTTCAAAACAGAACCTACAAGCGCTAATGAATAATATTACTAAAAGTCAAAACGACGGCATCATAACTTTGACGCCATCAAACAAGAAACTGGCTCAACCTAAGATGTGTAAATGTAAACCAAAAATTAGTGCATTTATCAAATAATATATAGTAAAAATATCCAGCTTCAACTGTTTCGTATTAAGTAAATATTAAGACTAAATCAAAACAGTTATTCGGCGCAGGTTATCCGACCAAATTCGAATGACTACAAAAAAGCGACGGATTCATACGTATCGATGACCTTCTTAACTTTACTCGCTAACTGGTTGAAACGTATTGTGCCCGAGTACAGTGCAGTAGAAATAGTTATTAAAATAAATTCAGATTTTTTTTTTGATTAGACATAAATAAATTTAGCCATTTACATTTATTATATCAGTAGAAAAACGAAAAAAACTGTGATTTTCTGTGATAAAGGTTCAGTACCATCATAACGGGAAATTCAAGTATAAAGTAGTTACCTATTTGTTGGCCGAGATATAATTTAGTTTTGGATATGATAGTATGATACGCGAACGTAGTATAGACCGGTTAAAATTATTATCAGCTTATGTTTCTTAAAAATTAGCCTAATTTGAAAACCCAAACCTAAGCAGCCCGATATGTGAAACTTGGGTTGAAGTTTTCAAATCCGGCTATTTTTTAAGAAACATAAACTCATAACAAAATATAACGCTCTATAGGTATTTATTACGTTCGCGTACTATACAATCATACCCAAAACTAAATTATATCTCGGCCAAAACAACAACTACTCAATATTTAAATTTCACGCCATGATGGTACTGAGCCACTTTAAGTGATTTTATTGTTTGTGTATTTAAGTAAATGAAAAACTGATCTGTGATTTTAAATAATACCAAATGACTATACAAGGTACAAATAGTTTAATTGAACAATGTTTGTTTTAATATTTATAGGTAGGAAATTTGATCTGTGATTTGATGCCATAATTACTTTAAGAATCATGATTATGATAATAAAAATAATTTTTTTTTAAACCAACAAGCTGATTTCATATGATCAGAAAGTACATTTAATATATATTATATTTTTATTAGGTCATTGTAATAATAATTCCCAACGAACATTTGAGCGTGACTGTACGAACACAGTTTAGGTGTAATACGTTTAATAAAGGTGGTCATCGATACGTATGAATCCGTCGCTTTTTTGTAGTCATTCGAATTTGGTCGGATAACCTGCGCCGAATAACTGTTTTGGTTTAGTCTTAATATTTACTTAATACGAAACAGTTGAAGCTGGATATTTTTACTATATATTATTTGATAAATGCACTAATTTTTGGTTTACATTTACACATCTTAGGTTGAGCCAGTTTCTTGTTTGATGGCGTCAAAGTTATGATGCCGTCGTTTTGACTTTTAGTAATATTATTCATTAGCGCTTGTAGGTTCTGTTTTGAAACTTTTTATGGTAATTATAAACGTCAAGATGGAACGAATACAGTTTTTAGCGAGTTTATACGTCTTCTCATTTAGGCGCTACAATATTTTTTTAAGTTTTCAATAAAGCGCGATTACTTGAAAATTATAAATATTATCTGGCATCTAATTATGTCACAAATATGCACAAATTAAGAGCTATTCGTGTATGTTCATTCTACAGGCGCACATATAATGGTCTTTGAGATACACGAATTCGCAAAACGTTACTCCAGCGGGAAACGCAATATCTCGAAAACCTGAAGACGCACAAATTATATTTATGGCGCACAAATTTGCACAAATATAAGCTCTCTGCCCATGTATGTATTTTATATCTCGGATGATTGGTCTAGAATTTTCTTGCTAGAACAACGTTACTCCAGCAGGAATCGTTTTTACGTTTTTTTTTCAAAACTACAAGACGCACAAATTTTTTATGCGGCGCACATTTACAGCAGATTGCGCACTAATTATACGTACTACTCATATCACTCTAGGTGACACTTTCTTGCTGGCGTAACGTACACATTTTCTTGATTTGACATAATTAAACTTTCAAGTATTAATCCAAGCGCGATACATAAGCAAAGGCAATTAGGCAGAAGATTAAGAGAGCGATAGCTGTCAATGATATCATAAAGTAACTAATAGGGTCCCCACAGGTTTCAGGCACTTATTGTGTTTAAAGATATTTATTATTCTCAAAAGAAGTACATAGAAGTTCACTTAGATGAGATGTACATTATTACAACCTTATACCATTATATATTTTATTCTTGCTCTGGCATGCATTATACAACAAATATCCAAAATAAATAATTCTATAATATTTAAATTGAATCCATAATATTATCTACGTGTTCCAATATTTTATATATGTATTATTATATTCCCTAAGCCAATCAATCAAGTACGTATAAGGAGCGACGAACAGCAAGTAGGCACTCACGCGTGGATATCCTTCGTTCAGCTTTGTTCGTTCGTATTGCTTTCAGCAGTGGGTAATGCACACCTCTTCTGGCCTAGCCAGCATTTGTAGTATGCTTTTTATGTTTCTTTTCTGATGTAAAAACTACCGTAAAAGTGATACATCTGTAGTAGTATATAGTCGGTCTAGATTACATGAGCTCAATTACTTCTGGGTCAATCGCAATGTGGCCATCTTGAATCATAGTTACGTCTGTTGTGTGCAACTAGCAACTATACAAAGAAGAGCTTTGCTGTTTTGGTATTATTTTCAGCATTGTTTTTGTATAGAATATCATATTATATGGGATTGATCATTTTGATGAGCATTGTTTTCGTTTCGTATATATGCTACTTACCAACTTATTCGATATCATGTTACAGAATTATACTTACTTACTTGTTGTTCATTTCTGGAGCAGTTAATTGTTGATGTTGGAGAGGTGAGATGGGGTTTAAGGAATAGTTAAGAAAAAGACAATGTTTTGAGTAGTTTTGCATTTATTGGGTATGAGGAACCTTTCTGGTCAACATAAGCTACAATAATGGACTTTTGTTTAGAGTATATTTACAAATTTCTGTATCGTATAATATAATTCATATTATCATATCTAGGTCTAGAGTAATGCTTCTAGGAGTAAATTACTGTATATTCACAATAATTATGAAGACCTAACGAAAATCGTCTATACACATACATATGTAGTAGCGTTGTACAAAATACTACTCTATGGGTAAATAGTCACACATCAGTCGCTGGGACACGCCTTCCTAACTTTGGCTTTTAAACAAACATTGGAGCCTGACTTTCACATGTTCCCAATTGCAGTCCTTACAGTCACCAGCCACTTGTTCGCTTGTCTAATGTTTAACAATCAAGCTATTAAATACAGCGAATATTTTAAATTATAACTTTAGATATACCTCTCGCGATAACATCCTATGTCTTCGCGGGCAAACCACGAATCGGTTCCTTATAATCACATTCTTTCGTTATATACATCGTTCCGACTCACAATTCTATTACAACTTGTACTATATACAAACAATTTTTAATTATTAAAAAAATACAATGTTAAATTACTATGTACCTCCATTATCATAGGTTGGAATAAAAATAGTAAATTTTTCTCGGTTTCAGCGTGCAAAATTGACTAAAGCCAGCAATCGCTCGAGGACTCTCGCAACGATAAAATCTAAACGTTACACATCAACTGCGGTTATCATACATCCAAACATTACATTTAATAGTAAATATGTAGTTAACAGTACCAACTAAAAACTGCACACAACTCATTCAGTACTCGCTATCGACTATCGACAGATCATTATTGGCGGCCCTACGGGGACTTGCAATTTACTGCAACGTACTTTACATACAGAGAAACGTGATAAATAACTTAACATTACAATTAAAAAAATATATAGGAAATAAATTAACACACAGTTCTTGTTCAATGCATAGGAATATCCAAGTATTACATTTTATAATATTAACACACGTCTTAAAGTTATCTTAAATGGAATACATTACGTGGATAGCGATACCTAACGTTTAAACAGAATAAAAAATATACACGACGTACATAGAAACACTAAAGACTCGTTGCTGAGATGCGTAGCAAAAGCATGGCAGTTAGCACGAAATTCTGCACCCTAAATAATTATGAATAACTCAAAAATATATATCTATGAATCTGAAGCATAATGTCGAAGGCTTTAGCCTAGGAGCGCGCCGTCACCCGCACGGATCGACGGGGTGGCGGCGGCTCGCGTGCGCGTACGGCGCTAACAGTAACTAGACACTTGTGTGATTTATACGAGGGCGAGACGCGCCGGCGCGGCGTGCGCGGTGCGTCCCTCGGCGCGAGACCGGAGTACTTACACTCGTTCCTTGTTAACCTACGAATTAACATAGCACAGCCATAGTGACGTCCGTGTGGCGGTGGCGGGGTCGCGCGCCGAGGGCGAGGCCGGGGACGGCCAGGGCCGGCGGTGGCCGGCGGGCGGATTCAGCGGCGCCAGGCCGCCAGCCTACGACACCGGTGGCTGGGGGCCCTGCGGCGCCGCCGGCGGCTTCGTGCCCGCCGCGGCTGGCAGCTGCGCCAGGGTATCCTGGCTCGCGTGCGCGCGCAGATATGAGTTCTCTACTTCTAACTGGTTGATCCTCTCCATCAGTTCTGCGATGCGCTCTTTTAGTACTTCAACTTCCTCGCGCACCGCAAACATCAAGTGGCTCTTAACCAGATCCTGAAACAATAAAGAAAATTCATTACTAACTTGTCAAACACATATTATTTTCCTAAACCTAACAGTAGAAGTATGAATGTTATACACCGACTGCAACACTCTTATAGGTATTTATAATCCTAAAAAATAATAGGTTATATTTAAAATCTTTAATTCAATCGGGCAACGATTTATTGACTGACAGATCTGCACCGTGTTCTGTGAGTTTGAGTCTAAGCACACGACAACGCACTACTTATTTTAATCGAAAATAAAACGCAATAAGTTTAAAGAGTTACCGCGTACAGAAAAATAACAAAATATTTCTATAAATAAAACGTACTGTTGTGTTCGGCACGACCACGTAACAGGTATCTTTTTGTCCTTTCTGCCTGATTTCGTACAAGCAGCCATCTTTTGGTTTATGTAGAACGTCGATCATGTTGAAAATAAGCGTTGAACTAATTTTCAGGGGCACTGAATGTATGCGCGTCGCCGGCGACAACTGAAACTCGACTGGCGATAACGTAAACTCGAACAACTTGTGCGACGGAGTTGCGTTCGCGCGTCCTACCAGGCGACTGATGGTCTGAGCCGCGTGTGCGTCCTATTTAAAATGGCGGCGAACACGTCATCGTGCCACGCGAGCCGACCGTGCACCCTGAACTCAACGACACAACCTACTTTGATACCAACAAAGCCCTTATTTTTCAAGATTTATTTAACGTGACTGCAAAATACGAATTGAAAAGGAATTGGGAAAGCTAACAAATACTTATTTACCAACTTAATATACTACAGCACGCGATTGTCATATCTATTTAGAATAATCACCTAAAATGAACATTAAGTAATCAAACTAAGTAATGAAAACAATAATTGCAATCGCAATAAGTATGCGGATGTGAGCACAAAGCACCTAATTGACGTTAAGTTAGTGGTAAATTGCAGTAAATGACGGTTCAGCGTGCACTTCAATTGAATTGATAAGTATAAGGTACCTGCACACTAGATCCAGGTCGATAATGTCGTTGCTAAGCTAGATTGGTATCTAGGTTAGCAAGAAAGCGAATTGCAAAGAAAAATTGACGCGCACTGATCATATATGGAGTACAATGTTAATAAAACAATCACTCGTATGCACACCAAGTTAGATATTTATTATAACGCCTGCAGCCACTGTTTACATGAACCAATTAAGCTTCGTTGGAAAATTTACGCCCTTAATAAGGAGCCTACAAATAGACGGGCAACAAAATAAAAACATTGGAAGTGTGTCGAGTTGTAGCTAATTACATAAGTGGGGCTCTAATACATGCTTGCATAACAATATGTTGGAAGTGACAAAACAAAGAAACGCTAGATGGATTGATGTACTTATAGTTCGCACGCCGAATGATGATCCCTATGACGTTTCAATTGACAGTTGTACTAGTTATGCGAAACAATTTCGATAAAATACTGTTTTTTTAGGCAAATGTCATGTCATTCAGCCAGGTCATTCAACATAATAAGCAATATTTATTTATTTTGAAAAAAAGATTACGCGCATTGATGGACATAAAACACTAGATAAAAAAGTAACAGCCTTATTATATTTTATTTTACTATACTTTAATTTTGACAGCTGACGATTGGCGAAAAGTGGTCGAAAGAACAAAGAAAATTTGCGTACAAGACTGGGATTGAGATGTAGAATACGACAATATCATTGACCAGCCGTTAATAATAAACGTCACGGATAGCTGCAGTTCAGACTCAGATTTTGAAGATCCGCTTGACCCTGTATCAGATTCAGCTTGATATAAATAAAATACAAACTCAAAGCATTTGTTTAATTTTTCCAACAAATTATCGATATTTGGTTTATCGATGTGTCCCTTCTCAGTCGATAACAGCTAGACGACGTAACTTTTGCAGCACGTACCATTTACATTTGCATTGAGTTTTTCTCCTTTATTTCTGAACATTACGTAATAATTTCTTAATATACATTTTTATAATTTACAAATGTACACAATTATGATTTTTTCGACTTTTAAATGGACCTCTAAAGGATTTGATGTGACAGGACGTCGGTACAATTTTAAGCGCTAACGAACTGTCATAGGGATCATCATTCGGCGTGCGACGTATAGTCGATGTAGAGCTACTAATAAAAAATTAGTAACACTGCGATCGCTTCGACCTCTTAAGAATTTGCAGCTTGAGATTTTTATGATAATAATGCTACAGAGAATGAGAATGCGGATAATGGTGCAATAAGAATGCAAAAGTCATCCAATAAGGACTATTAAATAAATATAGATTTATCTTGACATAAATAATAAATAAATCAGGACATCAATAAGAAAGAATTAAACAAAGATTTTACAATAACATTCGTCAAAGCTTATTCAGGATAGAATAGACGAGCATTTTTCAGAAGAAGCAATTAATTTGCTAATAGATGAAGAAAAAGTTTGACTTTGGTTATTTTCGAGGTGACCTAAAACATATTAGTAGATATGATTCCGCAGTTCTAAAACAACTAAAACAATAGAACGACCACTGGAGGGGGGTCCATCGGCCGTCGCTTTGAAAACCAAATTCTAAAAAAAAAAAAAAAAAAAAAAAAAAAAAAAGTTTGGTATGTAAATAGGGGTTTTTTAATACGCTGAAGCGAATGCAGTAATCGGTTTTTGTCTATCTTTATCCTAAGCAAAGTTATCCTAGTCCATATCTACACAATGCGCGACCTAATTACCAATAACAATAGGCTCTCGACGTCGAGCAAGATGCAATAAAACCTTTTTTTTTATGAGTTCTCTGTGAACCTTTTTTTTATGAGTTGTTATCTGTGGGTGTTATTTTTATGTTTAACTTAAACTAAATTATATTATAATTATGGATTTATAGTGTTATCTGATTTTTAATTTAAGATAACCTAAGCCTATGGTTATTATTATTATTATTGTTGGGAAGCCTATGGTTAACGTACGATTCATCGATTTAAAGTTTTGAAAATATATAGACTAGTCCAATCCCTAAGTAAATTATGTAATAGTTAAATGGGTTTTTCATAAAAAATTGCATTTAAGGATTGATTTGGAGCTGAGATTAAATGTGGAGAATCTGGTATTTAACATAAGGTATATTTTATTACATTAACGTTTGTAAAATATTTCATATTAAAAGAAGCATGTCTATATACAAGAACACATAATAACTCACCTGAACTTGAATGCGCCTGAGATACTGTTATGTACATACATTAAAAAGGAAACGTTATAAAGTGTTTTATTTTTGTAGTATTGTCTAATTTAAGAGAAACCCTAATAAATTATTTTGTTCTTTTATTGAATAGAGTTTTTTTAGAATGAAAAACAATGTGTAGTCTGTATAAAGACGCCAGTCTAAACATGTTGAATTGTATTGTTTATTAGTTTGTTTTACTTTTTAATGATATAACCATTTTTTTTTTAAGTGTTGATACAAAGAAGTATAAGTTTGGAAAAGCATTCCTTAAATTGTTGCTTATTGATGGTATTACTTTCTATCTCATTGTTCTTTATAAATTGTAAAACTTAACAATACGTCAAAGGGTCTATTGTTAGTTTTATTTTCGTTGTCTCTTATTTTATTTGTTTTGTTTTATTGTTTACCGGATGCAAAAAAATAAAAGGTTCTGTTTTAAAAATGCTTACAATAGAAATCACAGCCAATGAAGGGTAATAAATAAAGGATTGTTGGACCCCTGGACCGACAGAATCTGGTGAAGATATATCAAGTTTGATCTTGAAATTACGTAACATGACTGATCATGAAATTGTGTAATACGTTTGTTTGTTAAGAGGGGAGAGTAACCTTATATAATGGACGGTGCGTAGAACACTTTATCTTACTTCTCATCGTTGTGTACTCTATACTCGACCTCTGTGTTGTGTTAAGTGAAGTGTTAGTGAGTGGTCTAGTGGTGAATTGTGAAACTGGTGTCCAATGGCTGTAAGTAATTTTGATATCCATACCTTTAACATATATTCCTATTACAAATTTGTTTAGAATGGTGTGTTTTTAATTGAATCTAATTTTCTTAATTATATATTTTACATGTAATTGTATTTAAAAGCGATTTTACAATAGTGTGTTAATTTTTCTTATGTCATATTATTTCACATGTGTTTCTGTTACATATATTATGTCAATATGAAAGGAGTTAATAGTCAAGAATGGCGTGTTTGTTTTATATTGACTCTTTAACGTAACATTTTTAAATATATATTTTACATGTAATTGTATTTAAAAGTGATTTTACAATTGTGTGTTAATTTTTCTCATGTCATAATAATATTATTTCACATGTGTTTCTGTTACATATATGTCAATATGAAAACAGTTAATAGTCAAGAATGGCGTGTTTGTTTTATATTGAGTCTTTAACATAACATTTTTAAGTATATATTTTACATGTGTATTGAAATGTGATTTTACAATGAAGTATTCAATTGTTCCAGTTCTCTGAAAACACCTTCAAAAACTATTACTATGGACAGGACCACGATGAGGACAGTGATGATTTGAGGGAAGATAGTCTTGCCTTTAAAGTGAAAAAAGCTATAGCAAAGCAGATTAATAATAACATCGATGACTTCTTCGAAACACCAAAGAAGAAGAAAAAGCTAGCGAAAAAGTCGTCTTCTGTTGCTCGGGCGTCTAGTGGGGGTCTTGCTTACGTGTGTTCTAACAAGGAAGACGCCGCCTCTGCAACACATATGATCAAAATAGAACTATATGATATGGCTAAGATAAAAGATATCGCTCCAACAGAACTTTGGAAAAATGTTGATGTTCGGGTGAAATATTACGTTGATAAGGATGAAGATAAAAACCTACTAAATGTTCGAGATGTAATTTATAAAATTACCAAACAGCTGGCATCCGAAAGTGATTGCATAAAATATTTTATAGACAATAATAAATAAGTGAAATTGTGTTTGTCCTTAGATTTTAACTAGTGTTATAATATTGTGTAGAATAATTAATTAGAATTGAGTATTTAGTGAAATAACCTAACAAAGTAGACAATAGTTGTTTCTTTAACAATGAGCTTTGTTTCAAATATTACTAATTTTTTGAGAAACCATTAATCTCTTTACAGTGTATTAGGGTTTTAAAGTGAACAAAGATAGGAGTTTAACAATGAAACCTTTACCTTTGAAATGTTACCTACCTCTACATGGACCAAGAGGGGGTAATAGTATATAACGAATACTTCACAAGTATTGGATACTTAATATTCTCTCATCACTACTCGTTTAAACTTCTCACTCATTCCTCATAATGGATTCAAAAAGCTGTGATTTGTACAATTCTGAACTTGATCAGGAACTTTATGAACTTTGTGAAGAAATAGAACATAACTATTTCCAAACTTTGTTTTGTTCTGAACCTGATCCGGAACTGTATAAACTTTGTCAAGAAATTGAAGACAACAATTGCCAAACGTGAGTATTGTATATTTTATACTATTATTATGATATTTAACTTGAAGTAACTTGATTTTTCTTAATTGTTCGATCTTGTACCATAATATTTTTTAACTTGTTGTATCTTGTTTGCCAAACGTGAGTATTTGTATATTTCGTACTATAATGATACTTAACTTGAAGTAACTTGATTTGTCTTACTTGTTTGATCTTGTACCATAATATTTTTTTAACTTGTTGTGTCTAGTTTTGTTTGTTGTTGAAGAGGGGGTGGATCTTGTGATATATAAAACAGTAAAGTTACGATTTCTGAATCATTCGCTGCGTTTGTTCAATTCTAGAAGTAGTTGGATATAATTAAAGATGTATTCACTTTACGATATGAGTATTTTATCTCAAAGTGACATTCAAAGTTTGAGTAAAGATCTAATATTACGTAAATTTCATAAATTAATTAGACTGTGGTATATAAATAAAAATTTACCGGAGTCAATGTTGGGTGATGCTGATATTTATCCATATTACACACCTTGCTGGGGACATAGCACTCCGATTGAATCACACACTGATCGAGATGAAATTGATGGTCCTATACAAATGCAGGCATATTGTTTAAAATGTCAAAAAAGTTAGTATTCAATTTAACGATGTTAAATGTTTAACTCCATCTCTGTTAATGGTAATTATTAATATGTTTTTTTAATTTATTTTTCATCTAGATCTATGCAAATTGGACGAGGAAAGAAAAGAGCAGCACCCGTGATATCATCAAAGGAAGAACCAACAGAGAAAAGACAACATATAGATCTTGAAGGCCCATCTACCTCATCGGCATTCTTCGAAAATGTAAGTACAGAAAATAATGATAAAGTCGAATGTTCTCAGTGTCGTGTATTAATATCAAAAAAGCTTTTACAATTCCATCTTTTAAGTGATATCCATAAAAATAAAATGTTAAAGAGTGATTTAGAGTTGCAAAACGTGGAAAAAATTGAATGTGCCTTTGGAAATAGAGTTATTACATATCGAATTAAATCTAAAATTAATGACAATAATGAAAATTTATTTGAAACACCAGAATTATTTTTAAATAATGTTAAAGATTTAGTATTTAAATTGCTCGATAGATGTATCCGTGATCTCATTGTTGTAAAAGTAAATTTTTTGTTGAACGCAGATTTTACTCAAGAAACAAAAAACTTATTTAACTCCTTTGACTTTCAAATACATAATTATGTTTTTTGTCAGGGTGATGATAAGGATGCAATTTATTCATTAATAGTTAGCGAAATAAGTAACAAAATTTCAAATTTTGAAAAAAAAGACAGTGGATGGAGTCTACTTAAAATAAAACATATGGATATGAACGTTAATAAATTTAATCCACTTCGAGGTTCATCGTACATAGACTTACCGTTAGATATTAAACTTAAAAAAGCGGTAATTAATGTTAAAAATAATGATCACGAATGCTTTCGGTGGGCAGTATTATCTGGTTTACATCCTATCAAAGAAAACCCTCATAGATTAACACATTATTTAACTTATAAAAATGAATTAAAATTTACTAATCTTTCTTTTCCAATTAAAATTATAGATATTAATAAATTTGAAAAACTAAATGATATCAGCATCAATGTTTTTAGTTTAGATTACGATTCAGAAATTAAAAAAAATAAAGTCGTTGGTCCCTTATATTTCACTAAAGATAGAAAAACTCGACATCTTAACTTATTGTACATTGCACATGGTAACAGTGGTCATTACTGTTATATTAAAAATCTCTCTAGATTAGTATCTAATCAGTTTTTATCATCACCTAGACAACTTTATATTTGTGATGGATGTTTATTAAATTTCACATCCAACGAAAATTTGAATAAACATAAAGAAAATGATTGTTTTCACATTCGTACAAAATTACCATCGGAGAATGATACAAAAAAAAATTGGTTCGATGAATTAACACCCGCAAACCTAGTATATTTTAATAATTACGAAAGAAAATTAAGACTACCGTTTGTAGTATATGCTGACTTTGAAGCATTTTTAAATCCCATCAGCGGGTGTTCTAATAATCCAAGTAATTCATCAACAACAAATATACATAAACATGAAATATACAGCTTTGGATATTATATTAAATGTTCTTATAATGATAGTCTATCACAGTATAGATCATATACAGGAAAAAATTGTGCTATAAATTTTATGAAATTATTAAAAAAGGATTTAGTAAATATTTGTGCAAAACTAAGTTTCATTAAAAGTCCAATACCCCTATCAGAAGCAAATAACAAGAGCATTACTGAAAGCAGTGTATGTTATATATGTAAAAGAATGATTAATAACGATTCTACTATTTGTTATAATCAGTTTACTGGTTTGTATGAAGGAGTGGGTCATAAAAATTGCTATAAAAAATATGAAACACCAAATTTTATACCGGTATTTTTTCATAATTTAAGCAATTATGATGCGCATTTTATTGTTCATGGTCTCAGTTTTGAAGAGGGAAACATAGAACTAATTCCTGAGAATAAAGAGAAGTACATTTCTTTTTCAAAGGAATTACGTATTAATAACCGTAACATGAAAATTAGATTTCTTGATTCGTTTAAATTCATGTCGTGTAGTCTAGAAAAATTAGCTCGAAATCTAACTTCTGATCAATTTAAAGAACTTAAATTAAATTTTCCCGATGAAAACGATTTCCATCGTTTAATTCGTAAAGGTATTTATCCATATGAATACATGACATCATATGAATCTTTAAAAGTAGCATCTCTTCCTTCTCCTTGTAAGTTTTATAATTCATTAAATGATTGTCATATTTCTGAAAGTGACTTTCAACATGCTCAAGATGTGTGGCATCATTTCAATTGTAAAAATATGAAAGAATATTCGGAATTATATTTAAAAACAGATGTTTTATTACTAACTGATATTTTTGAAAATTTTAGAAACGTGTGTCTTAAAACATATGAGCTAGACCCCGCACATTACTATACCGCACCTGGATTGAGTTGGGACGCCATGTTAATATATACAAAAATAAATTTAGAGCTTTTAACAGATATTAATAAAATTTCCTTTATTGCAAATAATATTCGAGGTGGTATATCTCAATGTACACATAGACATGCTAAAGCAAATAATTCATTTATGTCTGATTATGATTCAAGTAAACCATCCTCCTTTCTTATGTATTTAGATGCAAATAACCTTTACGGTTGGGCTATGTCACAATGTCTTCCTACAGGTAATTTTGAGTGGGTTGATGTGAATACAAATTTCAATATTCCAGATGACGCTAGTCATGGTTTTATTTTGGAGGTGGATTTAGAATACCCAACTCAATTTCATGATTTCCACTCTGATCTACCGTTTTGTCCTGAGAATGCATGTTTTGGTCATAGTAAAGAAAAGAAATTAGTACCAAATTTACATGATAAAAAAAAATACGTCATTCATTATAGAAATTTAAAGCAATGTTTAAAACAAGGGCTTCGATTAATTAAAGTTCATAGGGTTCTTAAATTTCAACAATCAGCATGGTTAAAAAGTTACATAGACTTAAATACTCAGATGCGTTCTTTAGCAACAACAGATTTTGAGAAAGATTTTTTTAAACTAATGAATAATTCAGTTTTTGGAAAAACTATGGAAAATGTATTAAAACGAGTAAACGTTAAATTAGTAAATCACTGGGAGAATCGTGGCAAATCCCAAGGTGCTCAATCTTTGATAGCAAGACCTGAATTCCATAGTAGAAGTGTATTTTCTGAAAGCTTAGTTGCAATTCAATTAAACAAAACAGAAGCTTTTTATAACAAACCAATTTATCTCGGATTTAGTATTTTAGATTTATCAAAAACACTCATGTATCAATTTCATTATGATTTTATGAAAGAAAAATATAATGAAAATATTAAATTACTTTACACAGACACTGATAGTTTTGTATATCAAATATTTACAGATAATTTTTATATTGACATTAAAGACAATTTGAAAGAATTCTTTGATACATCTGATTATCCCTCTGATAATCAATATGGTTTCCCTTTGATAAATAAAAAACGTTTAGGGTTTTTCAAGGATGAAAATAATGGCAAAATTCTGAAAGAATTTGTAGGACTTCGTTCAAAAATGTATGCTATGGATGTACAAAACAAATTTATAGCCAAAGCAAAGGGAGTCAATAAATGTGTTACAAAAAAATTTTCTCTCAATGATTACAAAACTTGTTTAATAACAAAAAAAATATTTTATCATGAAATGTTAAGATTTCGATCATTGAAACATACAATTTTTACCCAAAAAATTAATAAAATTTCACTTTCCTATAATGATACAAAACGTTTTATCGAAGAAAATGGTATTGACACTCTTGCTTGGGGTCATTACAAAATTACGAACATTTGATTTTATAATTATTTTTTGTACATTTTCACTCTAAAATGTGTTGTAATTTTTTTTTTGAATTTTTTTTTTTTTTCAGTCATCACGATTGTTTATGGATGCATTACTATAGTGCAAACATAGATGGTTGCTGGTTTGTGTCTTATCACATTTATATTATAATGTTTATTGGGCTTCTGTGATGTTGATTTCGGTCAACGCAGGCCTTCCAAAGGTTCAAGACTCCATAGTCCTGAGTAATGGAAAAATAAACTACACTATAATCATTTAATCTTAGATATGGTTATTGGTTTTGACTTTAAGAATAAGAACATAAAGAAATGTTTGCATGTTTATTCTTAGATTATCTGTAATAATTTGATTTGCAACAATAATTGTTTAGTTTTAGCTAGAGTACTTTGTACGGTTAATTATGTTTATTATTTTAATTTGATTAGTAGAAAATAAATGTCTTATATACATATTTCATCAACTCGTTGTTTCATTCTTGGTTTATACCCTCATTTAATAAGACGTTACCTAAAATGATCCATTTCAATCATCCATTCACTGCAATAGTTGCGGGGCCAAGCGGGTGTGGAAAATCAGTATTTGTTACAAATTTCATAAAATATGTTAAAGACATCTGTAACACCAATTTTGTTCAGATAACTTGGTGTTTTGATGAAATGCAGCCTTTGTATAGCAATCCAAATGTTAATTATATCCAAGGTATGCCTGATCTCACTATGTTTGATGGGAAAGATCCTCAACTTTTAATAATTGATGATTTAATGCGAGAGTCTGATGGACGTATTGTAGATATATTCACAAAAGGAAGTCACCATAGAAACTTAAGTGTGTTTTATATTTCACAAAATATGTTTCATCAAGGTAAAGGTCAACGAGATATATCACTTAACTCAAGTTACATAGTATATTTCAAAAATCCTCGTGATAAAACTCAAATACAATATTTGGCACGACAAGTATTTCCAGAAAATCCAAAATACATTGCAGATTCATACAAAGACGCAACTAATAATGCACATGGTTACCTTATGATAGATTTGAAACAAGAAACAAATGACATGTGTCGTATTAAAACAATGATATTTCCATCTGACGGATTTTGTACTGTTTACATACCAGCCAAAGGGTTTAAATATAGCAGAAATCAAGAAATATCCATCAGTTACAAATAATGCAACGAAGTATAAAGACGCATAAAGATCTTATAAAAGCTTTGACTATTCTTAAACCGAAATATAAAAAAGCTCTTTTAAAAGCTTGCGATGAAGAAGAAATAAAGTTTATATGTGAATGTATTCATAACGTTTTACAAGGAAAAATAGAATTACAAGAAAAAGTAAAGATAAAATTAAAGAAATACAAAAATGTACTTCGAAAAATAGTGCGAAAGGGATCGGGTAAAATTAGAAAACATTTAATTGTACAAAAAGGAGGTGCATTTCTACCAATAATATTGAGTTCCATTCTAAGTGGGTTAGTTAGTACGTTTATTTAAAAAAATGGAGAACGCTAAAAAAATGTTACTAATTGATCCAGCTGTGTTAGAAAAATTAAAACAACCTAGCACAGTCGATACTCCAATATCTCGCTTAGACAAAGACATGCAAAACATTTTAAATAGCAACACAGAAGATCGTCAGAAATGTATTTTGTATTTGCAAACTCTACAAAGATATTTAACCTTTACCAAAGAAGACCGTCAACCGTATCGCATACCACTTATAGATAATGAGATGCAAGATTTGAACGAAACCAGAAAGTATAAAACTAACGATGTGAACATTAAAAATGCAGACACTACTGATACATTGGTAAAGGAAGTAAGTTTACAAGAAAATATTGGACAATCCTATACATCAAAACAAATTTTGAGTCTTATACCTAAATCATACGTTAAAAAGGGTGAATTGTTACTTAATCTAGTTGCATCAAGTAACAATAAAATTTGTTGGGATGAAACTGGTACTGTGATTATAGACGGACAAAAACTTCCTGAGAGTAATATTATAGATTTGGTTAACGATTCATTGAGAGCTCTAAAAAATTGTGAACCTATAGGATGGCAGAGATTTGCTGTAGCTTTAAAGGAAATCAAAGTACCACTCAGTTATATTGGTAACCCAAAGAGGTCTGACTTTATAAAAAAAATACCGCTAAAAAATAGTCAAGAAACCGCATCTACAGAAGAAATATTTTCTACCCCAGCAAGTGGAGATTTACATCGAAAGAAGATCAAGCGAAAAATTGACTGGGAAAAATGGACTCCTTATTAGAAGAATTAAATAAGATATATTATGATGCATCGAATCCTGCAGGATACAGTAGTATTCAAAAGTTAACCAAAGCAATGAAAGGAAAAATGAAAAAAGATGATGTAACAAAATGGTTACAATCACAAGAAACATATACATTACATAAACCAGTTCAAAAAAAAATTCCGAGGAATAGATATATTTTATCTAATATCAATGAACTGTGGCAAGCTGATTTAAGTGATATGAGAACTTACTCAACTCAAAATGATGGTTTTAACTATATTCTGTGTGTTATAGATGTTTTTAGTAAATATGCCTATGCTAGACCAATGAAAAAGAAAAACTCGATAACTATTAAAGAATGTTTTGAAAGTATATTCACAGAGGCTAAAGTAACACCAACACATATACAATCCGATAAAGGTACGGAATTTGTATCCAAAGATGTACAAAAATATTTTAAATCGAAAAATATTAATTATTACACAACAAATAATCCAGACATCAAAGCAAGCATAGTAGAACGATTTCAGAGAACCCTAAAGATGAAAATGTGGCGTTATTTCACACACCAGAATACACACAAGTATATTAATATTTTACAGGACTTGTTGATCTCATATAATCATGGTTTTCATTCTAGCATCAAGATGTGTCCGTCTGAGGTTAATCAAAATAATATCATGACTGTATGGCGAAATTTGTATGATAGAGGTAGCAAAGACAAAGTGTCTAATATGATTTTATCCAAGTTTCAAATCGGAGACCATGTTAGGATAACGAAATATAAACATATTTTTCAAAAAGGATATGAATCAAATTGGAGTGATGAAGTATTTATAATATCCTCCATTATTCATCGATCTCCTTGGGTAGTATATACTCTTAAAGATTTGAAAGGTGAAGAAATTATAGGAACTTTTTATGAACGAGAGTTACAGAAGATAACTTTTGACCCCACTACAAATTTTAAAATAGATAAAATAATACGTTCTCGATATTCTGGTCGCAGACGGGAAGTGTTGGTTAAGTGGAGAGGTTACCCAAATAAATTTAATAGTTGGGTCTTGGTTTCTGATCTTAAAGCAATATGAATAAAGATAGTTTCTATTTAACTTTACCTAGTAATAGCTCTATGGAATATTTTCCTGATAACAAAACATCTACTTTTTCAACCAAATTACCTAAACCAATAATTCTAGAAGGCGAATGGAGGGTTGGAGTTGTGGAATTCCAATATCCATGCACCATGTTTACGGTTCAAGAACATGAAAATATTGTATACATAGAAAAATGGATGCAAATGCCTACTCATGATAAACCATCTAAAGTATTTTACAAAACACACATACCTGCAACTAATTATGATGATATTAATCACATTTTAAAGGCATTAAATAATATTCGAGAAAAAATCAAATTTCGCTATGATGAAATATCAAAGTTTGTATCAGTTAGTATTGGAGATCAGAATATAACTTCAGTTACATTGTCAGCTAAATTATGTCTTCAGTTAGGTTTTGAACCAAATAAAAATGTAGTTGAAAAAAATATTGGAAAATGTCCAGCTAATTTACATTTAGGATTACCATCGCAATTATTTGTTTACAGCGACATAGTTGAACCACAAATAGTTGGAGATGTTATGACTCCCCTTTTACGAATTATACCATTAGATCCTTCAAAATACATCTACGGGGCCAACAAAATGCATGTTTTCTCGCCTCCACATTATTTGTCTGTAATGCGAAGGGATTTTGATACAATTGAAATAGATATAAGAACTAGCACTGGTCAAAAAATACCATTCCAATTCGGAACAGTGAGCATTAAACTACACTTTCAAAAATTAATATGATGTATTTACAACGTGGTAGTACCTCATGTCCATATGAACACTATTATTCTCATCAGGCTGGATCAGGTATAGGAGTAATATACAAAGGAGCTCCATATCAAAAAGGACATGGCATTGGAAGTTTTCTTGGAGGATTATTTAGATGCGTTTTACCTTTACTGTCTAGTGGGGCTAAGGCAGTTGGTAAAGAAGCGCTAAGCGCTGGTGTTGGTTTATTATCGGATTTGGCTAGTGCACGTCCAATGGAAGATTCAATAAAATCCCGTTTGAAAGAGGCCAGTACAAATTTGAAACGTAAAGCTGTTAACAAAATAGACAATATTAACATGTCTGGATCAGGCTATAAAACCAAACGAAAACGTCTTTCAACCATCACTCCATCGATAACTGCGAACGTGAAAGCTGCAAAAAAAAATAAAAAATACATTCATCGTAAAGACATATTTTCTAATTAATTATGTCTTTCTTGCATAGTCATTCTTGTGAATGTATTAAGTCAGAACTGGATTTATTTGCATTACCATCAACTCAAACTAGTATTGAAAGTGGAATATCGATACACTATAAACCCATTTCATCTCTTGCTGACGATGGACCAATTGAATTTCAAGTACCTGGAGCAGGCGATGACTACATTGACTTATCTCATACTATGATACAAATCAAAGCTAAAATATTAAACCAGGATAACACAAAGCTACTTGCTTCTGCAGTTGTTGCACCAGTTAATAATTGGTTACATTCTCTTTTCAGTCAGCTTGATGTATACTTAAACCAAAAGCTTGTTTCACCACCGAATAATACATATGCTTATCGAGCTTACATAGAAACACTATTGAATTATGCACCTGCAGCTAAGAACTCTCATCTATCATGTGGTCTCTGGTATGAAGACACAGCTGGTCAAATGGATGGATCTGATGATAAAAATGAAGGATTTAGTAAGAGACAAGAATTGGCAAGTGAAAGTAGGGAAATAGAAATGATTGGACACCTTCATGGTGATTTATTTAATCAAGAGAAATTTTTGATTAACGGCGTAGATATGTCTGTAAAACTTGTTCGTTCTAGGGATAATTTTAATCTTATGGCTTCTTCAACTGATGTTAAATTCAAAGTTAGGATTACTGATGCTACTCTGATTATTCGAAGAGCGCGAATTAATCCATCTGTGTTACTTGCACATCAAAAAGTTTTATCCTCCACTACAGCTAAATATCCAATCACACGAGCAGAAGTAAAAGTTCTAACACTACCATCAGGTGTTCAAGGTAAAACTCTGGATAACATATTCCTTGGTCAAGTACCTAAACGGTGTATTGTTGGTTTTGTAAACAATGCTGGATTCAACGGTAACCTTACTAAAAACCCATTCAACTTTGAAAATTACAATCTCAATACGTTTTGTTTATACATAGATGGACACCAAATTCCTTCAAAAGCTTTACAACCATCATTCGAGAATAATAGTTTTACCTCTCTCTACCATACATTGTTCTCAGGAACGGGTATCCATTTCCTTAACGAAGGCAATGGAATATCCAGGGAGCAGTATGCTAAAGGCTTTTGTCTACTTGCTTTTGATTTGACACCTGATTTATCAGCAAATTCTTCTAGTCATTGGAATCTTATAAAACATGGTAGTGTAAGATTAGAAGTTCGCTTTGAATCAGCTCTAACTCAAACCATTAACTGTATTGTTTATGCTGAATTTGACAATGTTATAGAAATAGATAAAAACCGCAACATTTCTGTAGACTACAGTAGTTAAGTAAAATTGAAATAGATTTAAGAATGTATTATTGTTTAATTTTTTAAATGAATAAAGTGTTATATTTAAATATTAAAATGTTTTATTAGCTACGTACTTGCAACCCTATACACCAATATAAACTAGAAATATGGTTTATAATTTAGTAACTACATTGATGATAGACATAACTTGTTTATCTATTGATCAGTCAGCTATACAGCAACAACCATGAATACAATAGAGATTCAGAAATACTTGAGAAAAATAGATTCAAATATTGAATATAATGTATACGCAGCGAACCGCTTACCTATTCATGATCATATACCTACATATATTATAAGCAACCTAGACAGTGACAATAAACCAGGTTCTCATTGGATTGCTATACATATAGATGCGAATGGTTTCGGGCAGTACTTTGATTCATATGGACGACCACCCCATGGATATCATCAAATGTTTTTAAAAAGAAATAGTAAGATATGGAACTATAATATGAATCGTATCCAAAACGATTACACTTCAGTTTGCGGTCAATACTGTTTATTGTATTTGTATTACAAGTATCATGATGGGACACTTAATGAATTTCAACATCTATTTGGTAACAATACGATATGTAATGATATGAAATTATCTACTTTGTTTTATCAATATTTTAAAGGGAATAAATGATTTTATCACAGATACTATCGTTTTTTTATTTTTTATTAAGAAACAAAATACAGTTAGGAATAAAAAACAGATATTTTTTTTTAATATAATAATGTATTTCAAACTAATGTATTAACATTTTATTCTTATCAGTAAAACAAGACTACATCATTCAATTAATACAATTCTAATTAATTATTCTACACAATATTATAACACTAGTTAAAATCTAAGGACAAACACAATTTCACTTATTTATTATTGTCTATAAAATATTTTATGCAATCACTTTCGGATGCCAGCTGTTTGGTAATTTTATAAATTACATCTCGAACATTTAGTAGGTTTTTATCTTCATCCTTATCAACGTAATATTTCACCCGAACATCAACATTTTTCCAAAGTTCTGTTGGAGCGATATCTTTTATCTTAGCCATATCATATAGTTCTATTTTGATCATATGTGTTGCAGAGGCGGCGTCTTCCTTGTTAGAACACACGTAAGCAAGACCCCCACTAGACGCCCGAGCAACAGAAGACGACTTTTTCGCTAGCTTTTTCTTCTTCTTTGGTGTTTCGAAGAAGTCATCGATGTTATTATTAATCTGCTTTGCTATAGCTTTTTTCACTTTAAAGGCAAGACTATCTTCCCTCAAATCATCACTGTCCTCATCGTGGTCCTGTCCATAGTAATAGTTTTTGAAGGTGTTTTCAGAGAACTGGAACAATTGAATACTTCATTGTAAAATCACATTTCAATACACATGTAAAATATATACTTAAAAATGTTATGTTAAAGACTCAATATAAAACAAACACGCCATTCTTGACTATTAACTGTTTTCATATTGACATATATGTAACAGAAACACATGTGAAATAATATTATTATGACATGAGAAAAATTAACACACAATTGTAAAATCACTTTTAAATACAATTACATGTAAAATATATATTTAAAAATGTTACGTTAAAGAGTCAATATAAAACAAACACGCCATTCTTGACTATTAACTCCTTTCATATTGACATAATATATGTAACAGAAACACATGTGAAATAATATGACATAAGAAAAATTAACACACTATTGTAAAATCGCTTTTAAATACAATTACATGTAAAATATATAATTAAGAAAATTAGATTCAATTAAAAACACACCATTCTAAACAAATTTGTAATAGGAATATATGTTAAAGGTATGGATATCAAAATTACTTACAGCCATTGGACACCAGTTTCACAATTCACCACTAGACCACTCACTAACACTTCACTTAACACAACACAGAGGTCGAGTATAGAGTACACAACGATGAGAAGTAAGATAAAGTGTTCTACGCACCGTCCATTATATAAGGTTACTCTCCCCTCTTAACAAACAAACGTATTACACAATTTCATGATCAGTCATGTTACGTAATTTCAAGATCAAACTTGATATATCTTCACCAGATTCTGTCGGTCCAGGGGTCCAACAATCCTTTATTTATTACCCTTCATTGGCTGTGATTTCTATTGTAAGCATTTTTAAAACAGAACCTTTTATTTTTTTGCATCCGGTAAACAATAAAACAAAACAAATAAAATAAGAGACAACGAAAATAAAACTAACAATAGACCCTTTGACGTATTGTTAAGTTTTACAATTTATAAAGAACAATGAGATAGAAAGTAATACCATCAATAAGCAACAATTTAAGGAATGCTTTTCCAAACTTATACTTCTTTGTATCAACACTTAAAAAAAAAAATGGTTATATCATTAAAAAGTAAAACAAACTAATAAACAATACAATTCAACATGTTTAGACTGGCGTCTTTATACAGACTACACATTGTTTTTCATTCTAAAAAAACTCTATTCAATAAAAGAACAAAATAATTTATTAGGGTTTCTCTTAAATTAGACAATACTACAAAAATAAAACACTTTATAACGTTTCCTTTTTAATGTATGTACATAACAGTATCTCAGGCGCATTCAAGTTCAGGTGAGTTATTATGTGTTCTTGTATATAGACATGCTTCTTTTAATATGAAATATTTTACAAACGTTAATGTAATAAAATATACCTTATGTTAAATACCAGATTCTCCACATTTAATCTCAGCTCCAAATCAATCCTTAAATGCAATTTTTTATGAAAAACCCATTTAACTATTACATAATTTACTTAGGGATTGGACTAGTCTATATATTTTCAAAACTTTAAATCGATGAATCGTACGTTAACCATAGGCTTCCCAACAATAATAATAATAATAACCATAGGCTTAGGTTATCTTAAATTAAAAATCAGATAACACTATAAATCCATAATTATAATATAATTTAGTTTAAGTTAAACATAAAAATAACACCCACAGATAACAACTCATAAAAAAAAGGTTCACAGAGAACTCATAAAAAAAAAAAGGTTTTATTGCATCTTGCTCGACGTCGAGAGCCTATTGTTATTGGTAATTAGGTCGCGCATTGTGTAGATATGGACTAGGATAACTTTGCTTAGGATAAAGATAGACAAAAACCGATTACTGCATTCGCTTCAGCGTATTAAAAAACCCCTATTTACATACCAAACTTTTTTTTTTTTTTTTTTTTTTTTTTTTTTAGAATTTGGTTTTCAAAGCGACGGCCGATGGACCCCCCTCCAGTGGTCGTTCTATTGTTTTAGTTGTTTTAGAACTGCGGAATCATATCTACTCATATTTATACTGTGCCTTAACTCTGTTGAAATTATTAAAATCAAACAAGAGATATTATTTATCCTACTAACGTGGTAGTTACATTTCAGATAGACAGTTTAAAAATCAACTTAAAAATTTATATTACAGAAATATTTTTTATCACATAAAAAACATAGACATTTTCTACGAGAAAAAAAAATAACGAGATCAACGTTCTAGTCATTCTCACATTTTGGTGAGTCAGATATGTACGTAGTCTGAAAGAGAGTCTAAATGTGGTGTGCTGTGAGTGGTTTTCTTTAGTGATATAATTAGAACAGGATATAAATAGAAGGCTTGATGAGATCTTATTCAGTGCATGCTCCCGCGTGGGTGCTGCGACCTTCAATTAGAAGAATCTGAGTGCTGAATTTACACCGGTCTGTGCCGGTTCTCGTTAGACAATATTGTGTGTCGTTTCAGGACCGGATTGACGGGGCGCCAATGTGCTCATCACTAGAATATATTGGTACTCAATTGAGAACAGATTCGCTAGAAACTAGACAATTTGCTTGTAAATGAATACAGCAGGAAAACGGTGATTAGCCGCATTTGATATGGTAAACACCTCGAATGAAAAATACACCACCTTGTTTGTCTACAAATTTGTGTCAGTATGCGATACTGATAAAAGTGGTAAGAGTCAAATGAGCAAACTAAGACTAGAAATTTAAATTTCATGTTTTGTACAAAGACGAGGATAATATAAAATATTGTTCTAAAGAAAGTGATGGCAGTAAACGAAGCGCAGCCGTTGAGAGTACAGTGAACTTTTTGCGCATTGGCGCACCGAATACAGAAGCCGATGATATAACCAGTCCAAGGGCGTACGTTAAAACCTGTCGCATTGTTTTTAATTATAACCGGCCGGTGCCAGTAACAGGACCTCATATTAAACACTCCAGCCAGAATCAGTTATGACCCGACATGCCAAGTCAATTCATCTACCTTAGCTTGAAACTAATTTGATGTCATTCGGATCACTACTGTTATTGAGTTTCGTGAAAAAAACAATCAACAAACACAACTATCGTAGATTAAAAGCGATAACGCACATTTACATTATTAAGCTACACTTACGTAAATGTTAAAGATAATATCAATCAACAACGCAGTATTATCAAAATACAGGAAAACAACGTCGTAAAGGTGGGCGAACCGGTTTGTTCTACACACACAGTTGGAACAGGCCGCAAGTTTCATATAATTGTATTAGTGACATCATCTCTATTATAAAACGAGCTGTTTTTGTTTTCGTTAACATGTGTGGCTACGAGGACCAAAACAACACAAGCCCGTTTAACGTGAATAATAATAGTAGCGATCCTAGCAATAGATACGGGTATGTTTACGATCTGTATTGTACTAATATGTGATATGTTCAATAGGACGTGAACTGTATTTGGCTTTTAATGTGATGTTTGCGTGGATGTGGGTGCTGCCGAGGCTCCTGTTTATTAAATGAATGACCTGTCTAGTCTATACACTACATATAGCGCAAAGCCAAAGGAACGTGTATCTAATAGCCAGTTAGGTTTACATTACAGCATCTCAACAAAACGTAGCGGTACAAATTCATTAAAGTTTAACAACTAACATAATTAAATTTTTAAGTACTATTTATAACGTGTATTTAAGTGCATTAAATCGACTGACATAACATGGTAATGTATGTGATAGCAACGTAAACATAGATAGTGGAATCAAATAAGTATTAAGTAATTAAATATCAAATATTTATCATGATAACGTCGATTCCAAGTATCAAATAACTAGAAGTTCGAAGAAACTCGAGCTAAATGTCTAATGTCAGGAGTAAAATTATGAGGGAGTTGTGGAAGTCAGTAATTCATCAATATGCATTAACTTGCAAAGCAGGTTACCGATTTTCCAAAGAGCATTCGTAAAAGTGGTCGAGCAAGCATAATTCTCCACACATGGTTCACTTAAGGTTTTCACCTCTCCCTACTCACATATTCAAACGCTTTTCTAATGAAAGGAAAAACAAGCCGTTTGTTTGCGATTGTGTATTACATTTGTCTTCAAACCTTTAAAATACATCATCTGTAGAGACAAGAGATAAATTTACTTCATCACATATAATTATGTTTTTTTTTTCGTAAAAAATTAAAACTTTTTAAAATGTATGTTATATGCAAACAATGGCAGCATCGAATGACAATAACTATACAACAAAGACATTAGTGGTGCAGAGTTAAATTTAGCATGATTATGGCATTTATGGCGCCGCAAATTACAATAGAAAACAGTGAATATTCAACTAAGTTATTTCATGAGCAGGTGTGCAAATATTCTAAAGATCGAATGAAATGTAAAGACTGTTTGGTTTGTTAGGATATATTGCGCAAATGGAAACAATGGTCTATTGAAATCGTGACACAATTCAAATAAATGATATGGTTGTGTATTTATTTACTATTTATATTTGTTACTATATTCCCTGTTGTTTTAATAACCTATGTTTAGCGTTGATAAATCGTATCTATACTGCGTGCAATTTCTGATATGCGACTAATTGCTTTCATTCCTCGTTTTATTGGTTGTTATGTGGTTAATATTTTCTTTAGTTGACATGGTGATGATTACCTTGACCTGCGTTATAACGAGCCAGACGGTGTTATCGATTTCCTTATGGATTAATAAATGATATTAAATTAATACTTTTTATGTGTAAACATTTATTAACGTTGTGAGCTTATCGAGAGCGATAAGTTGAAACAAACAAGTGAAAATTGTCGAGTAGCGGTCAAACACGGTCGTAATCAAACCTGGTCGTTTGACCCTTAGGTGATGTCATTGCAATACTCATTCCGCGCGTCTGTATCGATTCAACATTTAGTAAACATCACATTTATAAATAGAGGTTACATTTATAACTTGAACAACATTTTAAAATAAAACTTTATAATATTATAAACTCGTTTGTGCAAAATTTATAGCACAAGAATGTTATAAAACATAAAAATAATCACAAAATCAGACTATTAAGGAAATTCTTTACAAAATGTGGAATGTTTACATTTTTCATGAAAAATATGTTGTTCTTCGCGCGCGATAACGACAGATGTTAGCAACATTTCGAAGGATATTTTCAGCAAAACATGTTAAGCAGAGGTGTTTGAAATCTGTTTAGCGTTTATCTATCTATAAACTCATGTTTACAAAGTTAGGTAAATCGATGGATTATATTATCAAAAACGGTATATTTCCAAAGATTTATCGTATTTTGTCTAGTGTCAGATAACGTTTTAGTTTGGACATAAACAATAATAACTCCAAATCAAGATAAAAAGCTTTTGGTTTGATTGGCCATTACTACGGCAAAATGACCTAACTGAAAATTACCTAAAGGATGAAAGCTATAAAGATACAATGCTTCAATGTTGTTTAATTTGACAAATCTTCAAATAAGATTTATAATAATTTAAATATGCTGTAGGTGTTCCATATTTTTTTTATATTCATATAATAATGTACTTTTTTATTGATGTTTTTCTAGTAACCATTGAAGAGTGTATGGTGTATAACAAAAAAAAACTATTACATTCGGTTTTATTTGATTGTCAACACAATCAAATAAAACCGAATGCTAGATTCACTAATAGACATTGGAGTGTACATTAATCAGATCAATATGATGGAACTAAATTATTATATAAACATCGGTATTACTACGCTACAATGCTACAAACATTTACAATTTAAAACGATGAGAATGTTTGATATTGGTCAGGTCGACTTGAAATCTTTGTGTATTGCCGGCTAAGCTAATAAACGCGTGTTAAGATGGAATATAATACTGTGTTTTATTGGGTACTCAATTTGTTTAAAACAGTGCCAGAGCCAGACATTCATCGACAGATAAGAGCACAGACGCTGCAGATGCAGACGCACCGCCATCGCCACTTGCGGACGCGACAACGGCTTCATTACCGGGAACAGGTTTATTTTCCAAGAAAACTTTTCTAGCATTTCCTGGGTTCGTGATGCGATTCTGATCTGGCGCGTGCTCTCTCGGAGCCGTTCTTAGTTGCAAATTACTCGACGCTAGTTCACGTTATTGGCGGCACGCGACCGAATCGTGTGACCTCCTGACGTCTCCGGGTCTTTATCCAGTTGGTGGGCTTACACGAATCGGGCGCATAATCAGGAGAACACGTGCCTCCAGCCCAGCTCCGCGCCGCTGCCGGCTTTCCTTCCGTGTCTATTCTTGGCCTGCCGAGTCCCTTCGGGTCACGTATGGCTCATGCAAATCACGTTTACAACGAGGGAATTAGCATACGCTGGCTCTTAAAGCAAATAAAATTTCCAAATGCGTCTATGAACAAATAAACACTGTCTTCATAATACTTGCTAATGACATCTTGGAAACACGACAAAAGCTAACGGGGCGTTGTGCTGGTACATCACACGATGGCACAACACAAAGCTCGCGGCGTCCATCATCCCGGCGAAAATATAAAGAGTAAAACGAATATAAACGCTTGACCAGAATCAAAGAAATTTATGTTTGAACAGATGCGTAAAACCAGGTCAGTGGTGTAAGCTATGGCTGCTACACATCAATATGACGGTACGCGTAAACATATCTAGTAGCATGACGTAACGTTAGGCGCAGATATTACGGAAACCGACGAGAGCCCGTGTACCACAGAATCCAAAATTATATACAATCTGCAGGTGTACATTCATCGTGCGCCATGTAAGATGGCGTTCTTCAAGGTGGACCGGTTTCAATACTGGTCGTACCACGTTGACTTGACGCTTGAGATGTTCATATACTACGGTATTCATTAGAATAAATGCAAAATATTTTATTTGCGAAGAATTATAATATTTCAAGTTCATATTGTATTATTTTATTTTGCCTTTGTTGCTTATGCAATTCAGGACGATTACGTAAAAAAGATTATAAAAGTAATTGCGATAGGAGACATACATGGGTTTCGTTAAGTTTAAATGGCATATTATGAAATGTTTTGAATGGAAAGATACCGAATGTTGATAAATAAATACTCGTAGAAAATAAACAACATTAAGTACACACTAATCTCAAGATAATCTCGGACGTGTAGAATACACGTGTATAGGTAGGGATTTTATAGAACAAAGTAATAGAAGTCGTTTGACAGCATTAAGCCGTTGAAGTTATAACAATAAAAGTTGTAGAACAAGAGTGTATACACATTTTCTCATTATATTGCGCAAGCTATCAACATCGAAGACATATACGGAGATAGGAGAGCATAGCAAGCGTGTTGTGGAGAGTGATAAAAATACTATGATGCGATGGTAGTGAGCATTAGGGCTGGATTGGGGTCAATCGCTTGAGGCCATCTGCGTCGGCTAATTATAGCCGATGTGAGACGCGTCCAATAGTGCACGACGATGAATCTCAATTGCGATCGCTGATGTACACAGTGGTAAAAGGGAAATTTGTTGCAAACGTGCCACGAGTGGCAACCGTACAGATAGGTGAAACTAAAGGAAGAGACGACAAATCAACAATGAAACAACAGACTGAGGTACAATCGATGACATTAACTAGATGACATGCAGAATTTAAATAATTATGTAAATCAAAATGTAGGACGTATGAAGTAATAAGCAAAAGGTCGCATTGTCTTGTTACACTTATTAAATGCGCCAACTTTTTAAGATACTTCCTTAACTTGACTAGTACATCTTTTTCAGTACGATCAGTCAACCCTCGGCTTTGAATTAACTTAGAATTCTTGGTTGGGTAAAAAGTGACATTGACATCAAAGCTGTCGCATCTGACTTTAACATTTTTAAGCAAAGTTTAAAGGAACAGTATTAAGGATTACATAACATACAAATAATTTTAAAAAGTAAATATTCCTAGTAGTAAAGGCAAAAAGCCCGACACGTATTTTTTTATTTTTTAAATGTTAAGAATTTTCAGATGGAATGAATGGCACTTCGATTTTTCTATTTTTTTTTCTGACTACAGTCATGTCTTAACCCATTAAGAGATTTCGACTTGACATCCTAAACTGGCGACAGACTGCTGGGACAGCCTGCATAAGAATCAGATAGCTGCTGAATGCTGAAAGCTGTATTTCGTTGGAGATCTTATCGTGATTATAATAATTTACTGTCTAAGATGCAACAACCTATGTATCTCACACAATTCATAAATCGACGTGAAATACGGCCTCATGGTATATTATGCTGCGGGGCAGAACGGGACGCGTTTCCTGGCTATTAAAAAAGGGAAGTCATTAGTGATTCAAATGGTGACTCCGATCTAATAACGGTGTTATGCAGCTCAACCATTGCTATTATAAACACGGATAAACTCTCGGGAGATTGCATCTTTACGCAACTACTGCGTGAAACGAAATCATAATGGCTGGGATCCAGCGGCGAACGCGACAAACGATAACCATGTTGAAATTTCCTAAAATTAAATAATGTCGGCTATAATGTATTTATCGTCAATCATTCAAATGATGTGCCTATCGTACATTGATTAAAAAATAATCTTCATTCAAGAGAAGCAAGATTTATAGTCTAAATTATTCGTTGAACACTAATATTAGTTTAAACTTTCAACACACATAATACAGAATTAATAGGTTCATTGACATGCAGGTAATTCGATGACGGATTGATATCGGCTACGGCTTTTATTTTTGTTTGCTAAAGATAAAAATAATGTAAAAGTTATCGTCTATTCGTGTCGTGGCCGGGCACGCGCGTTGTTTGTCTGAATGCAGCGATTTACGGTTCAAAAGGGCCGCGGCGTCGTCAAAGCCGGTTATAAAATGTTCTACGAATTATCATGGTAGAGAGCATGCGGAACCACCGCGGCCGACTGACACGGTACATTCTGGACGACTCGGACACCGATGTCCAATAAAAAGTAATGATCGTCAACCACTGGATTTCTAGCGACAAACATTAAATACATACTGAGAAAGTAACGATAATTGCCACAGACATGCCTAAGGGTTTTTAAAACGTTTGCACACTTATCTCTGAATTGGTTTCGTATAAATTCTAGCACAAAAAATGTATGTATATTACTGTGTGGGAAACTAGTATGCTGAGGACTGCTACAGTACGGTGCTTATCTACTAATAGCATGAATAACATCACACTTGATGACCAGTCTCAAAGCGATTAAGCTGCCCGGTACCTTAGCGACAGTAATTCTTGTTGTGCTCATCTGATAATCTCTATTCCCAGGTAAATATAAACTATGTAAAAGAAGAAGCGGGTTAGCACATTACTAAAGTCAACATTATACATTTCTTGAAAGAGATTATAATATAAAGTATAAAGGGTTGGTTGGCTTCTTTCTAGGCAGGGATTAAAGATTATTCTCGTTAAAACTTCTAATTTGAGATTTTGAGCACTCACTGTGATCAAAGGTATTGTTTTTACTTAGGACAAGATTTAGACCAAATTAGTCTAACTTGAATATTAATTTCAGAAACCGGCCGTATTAAAACTCAATATGTGATCGTATTTGATGGTGATGGTAATGTTGATGTGGACGTTGAACATCAACATAAGGAACGTTGTGAAGGTAATTATAATAAAGGTTTTAGAAGTTTGCAGGTTAAGGATCAACAGAGAATAGAGCAAAAGAAACAATATTAATATGACAAAGGGAAAGCAACGCTAACACTACTAAGCAAACTGATTTGAACACCACTGAAACAGGTATTGACAAATAGATTGATGAGCTATTCTGCCGCTAGACACGCGTTTACAAAGGCCGGAAATTAGCTAAGGAAGCAGTAGTAAACTATTATTTGTTTAAAAGCGATGTTCAACCAAAATAAGTAGGCCTATTTGCTTAAACGTGCTAATGCGGAACTTGTGGTCGGATTCGTGTAGTTTTTTTATTTAGAATGATTCAAATCGATCGAAATTAAAAAACTAGACCATTTTTAAGAAGGTTTATAGATTATTTGGCATCGCGTTAATTCACAGGGCAGCAGCAGATAGAATCCTGCACAAAGCGGACGAAGGATAATGATTTACCAAAGCTTATAATAAATGCATTTAGCACATCACGGAGTCGTATTTAATGTATGCATCGCCCCTTAGCCGTGGCCGGGGTCTTAATGACAGTGTATTTATTCGCCGTTTCCTTTATAAAGTCAATTATGATAACAAGCGGCTAGAATAAAGGTTGATTTAGCTAAAACAGTCACGTAAACTGTCGATAAGTATTAATTGAAGACTGTGGCAATTGTACTGCAATCACGAAAGGTAAATTTTAACGCATTGTGCCACGCAAATTGTCTTGATGGGCTTGTGGGCGCAAACGTGACGTACCAGATGTGAAATTAAGTATTCATGTCAACGATTTGCTACAGTTTCTCAGTAACAAATTAACAATGTGACGTCTGAATCCTAATTTGTATATTGTCGCCTAATACCAAAAATAATAGATAACTTTATCGAACCTAATTAGATCCCTGAAAAGGCACTAGCCCTTTTCATGGATTTCTTTGTTTGAAATGCCTAATGAATTTATGATTTGTCTGACATTGCCTTGTAACTACTTATTTAAAGATTTAAACCATGTTAAGGGCAGCACCTAGTTACTTGTCCACCCCGATAAGACTATTTATTTCAAGACAACCGAGATAGCTACAGAATTACTTTCTCGGGTATAGTTGTTAGTGTTATACAATTTATTTCTGTTCTTACCCTTTCATAGCAACGAGGCAAGGCAACAAGTCTGCCTTTTTATAAAAAACAACGATTATATTTGAGTAAATAACATTCAGGAGAACGTATTTGCGAGGGGCCACCGGTATATCAACAAGGCAAATTAATAAAAGTAGAGACAATAGAAAGAACTGGTTTTTTTTGTGACAGGTGCTGTAATAGCGTGCAATCAGGTATTTGCTTCTTATGGACTTAGGGAGTGTCAATTTGTTGCTGGCAAAGTGTTACTCGATGATGAAACACCGTAATTTATAAGAATATAAAAGCTTTAGTACTCATTACGCAAAGATGGCGTTAGGATTGCTCTTAAAATGTAGAAGATGGTTAGATCACAATATGTTAGTCAATTCATTTTGAATATAAATTAATGCGTTGAAATAGTTGAAATATTGTTTTCTTTCCCAGTTTCGAAAAATTATAAGACTTCTTTGTTAGATCAAAGCTTCACTGTTACCTTTCATTAAAGCTTAAACAAGTTGTGGAAGTCCTTAAAGAAACTTTATGGTTGCTTAACTTTAAACTAATATTTTTTTTTAGTTAGCGGTATAGTTTTCTGGATGGAATCTATATAAATTATTGATAATGTTGAAATGGTATGGTATCACAATTATGCGGTATCTAGATGACGCTAGTACGGGTATATACGCAATGCACATGCACACGTCGCGGTGTCTGCGTTGTATACGGTTTTAAATAAACGTAGGTATTACACTATGCTTATGCAGTACCGTGGAGAAATGCTGGTGCGAAAGGGCCTTGAGTCTCATATTACAGTGGAATTTCACATAGGTACTAAGTCAGATAATATCGGTTTCCATTATGAAGTGAGCAATTTCGAAAAACTTCGATTTCTGAATTGATGTTTCGAACATAACTCCGTAGAGTACTAACAAATCCTTCGATTCATAAATATTCTTTAAGAAGTAATTATAAATGCCGAAAAATAATTTATTTAAGTTTAGCAGTATTCATTAAGTACTGAAAAACTTGGATTACTCAATTCAGAAACCGGCGAGCAACATCCAAATTTGCACAAAACCTTATTAATGAAATAATAATTATTGACAGTTTTCACATAACAATCTTGATCCCGGATAAAAACGAGAAGAATATAGAAAATATGAGAAGATTTTAAGCTCGTTTGTGCACATTTAGAAGGAATTGAAGAAATAGTGAAAGTTAAACTTACCATTGCTTGCTCGATCTTATTATCGATGGCCACCGCGCTTGTGCCCGAAGCGCTGTAACAAAAAATAGGAAATATAAATATTTTGTACTTAATGTTACTAAATAATGTATCCTGACATTATAAAAGTTTTTCTCAATGTTAATAAAAAACCAATAGCGTTACAGAAAAAAATAAATTGTAGATAGTCACAATGATATTTAGAATGGTATGAGTATAACAGAAAAAGAAAATTTGCCGAGTAAATTAAAACAACGCAATAGGTACATTAGTCATAGTTTGAATATGTAGTACGCTGCATTTAATGTTGAGTAAACAAATTCCTAACAAAACACCAATTAGAATATCGTATAGACACTATAGACATAGAGTTTAACATAATTTACGCCAGTACATTTATTTGCCATTTTGTAGCAATCAGGATCTGTCTAAATTTTTGAGATACGGAATCTCTATAAATGCTAAATAACATCTGTATTTCATTCACGCACGGATGGGTTCTGACAAATACAAGAATTTGCAAGAGCATTCGTAGCTGGTGTACGCATACATATCCCATGAAACTGCGGGTTGCCGCAATTTTATCGATTACCTTTATGTTAGAAGCTTTGTCTCTGCGTTAACGAAATAAACTATAAGACTTATCATTTACGTAAACGTTTTCGATGATTATGTTATCGTAGTATTGGAATGCGAATAAAAATTGTGTTATCGTAACGCTTGCACGTTTTTAAACGCCACAACAATCACAATGCGGATTGCTGCGGACGTTTGCAAGTGTATTGTTGAAATTGAAGATGGCGCAAGGGCACGATCGCATAGAAAGATAATGCACATTCAATATGTAATTATTATCGTAATAAATAAGCACGGACCGGTAATTTTAAGAAAAGCTTCCGTCGGTTGCACGCCGATGATTACGTTAACACCGAACGCTGTGGATAAATATTGCAAAAGCGTTGCCCTGCCTGCTGAACCAATCGCTATTTGTAACAACAATAGGGAACAATGGATAACCAAATTCTGGCCGTTTATTGTACACCTTAACACTGGGTAGTTATAAATCATAACATACTCGTGTATAAAATCAGCGAGATCGTTGTCTAGTGCCGTTATTAACAATCCAGCTAGGTATCTATTGTACTTGAAAATTAAGAAATACATCTTCACTCGCCAGATGTGGACACTTGACCTAGAAACCTCTATTGATCCGTTCAGACAGCCAGCCGACGCGCGAGATTCAAGAAAATAAGTTAATTTAAAACTATGTAACGTTACAAGTCAGCGAACCATCGTCGAGGTCTAAAACCTCGCAGTTGGTAACTGTAAATGCGAAAATGCATTTTATACATCATTTTGTCATTACGATGCAATCATTAGCGCAAATTGTCCGGTCATCAGCAAAACAATGGTGCACTGTATTCAGCAACGTGTCACGTGAAGTGCACGTAGCCGGCTCCACGTGCAACGCGAGAATGACGACACACTCTACTTAGCAACTGGAGAGATACCATTACTAGCCACTATTGCCGGACTTACCCATTATGATCCAATCTCGCTGGTGTAATCGTCCGGTGCTAGTATGTAGCACGACGTACGGCTGCGTACTTGACTTTCTCCGACGGATTCCGTGTCGAGTCAACGAGGTGAACAACACAACGTTAAAGTTGAAGCCATTCGACCGTTGAGGACCGCGTCGCGGATCGATTTCGACCGGTTCGCTACCAACCTCTGCGATATAAAACAACGGCCGTGGACCACATGACCACCACCGCAACAATGGATGCCCGCTCCATTAAAATACAACAACAGTATACAATCTGTCGTTCCAACATTTGCAGCATCCAATAATTATGTAATTGTTGACAGTGCTTGAAAGTCTAATCTAATACTCGGGTGTTGACACATAATAAAAAAACACGTGCTTTCTCTAGGCGGAACTATGCAAAAACCAGTTTTAGAATTCTGCGAATGATTACGCAAGTTCGGGAGTTGACAAATTTGCAAACCACCTGCAAAAAGATATGCATGAAAAAGTTGAAACATAAGACGGTGAAACCCGAGAGGCGGAGAAAGTATCTTGTGTAGGTGACGACATTTCTTTGTCAAGACCACAGCTAAACGATGATAATTATGATTTTAAACAGAGCCAAACGTAAGTATTTTATTTATGTAATCATATAAAGCTCATTTATTCCGACGTGTAACTTATTGCTCTTTATTGTTTTTACACTTATACTATTTTGGATTATTTCACTTTCTAAATATTATATTCGCAAACTTCGTCAAGTCTTCTCTTTGCCTTTACCGCAGTGCCTGAAGACGAAAGTCTACAACCAGTGCGTCCTACCTGTTATGACCTACGGTGCCGAGACGTGGACATTAACGGTTGCACTAGTCCACAAATTTAAAGTCGCGCAGCGGGCTATGGAGCGAGCTATGCTCGGAGTTTCTTTGAAGGATAAAATTCGTAATGAGGTCATCCGACAAAGAACCAAAGTAACCGACATAGCTCGCAAAATAAGCTCGCTGAAGTGGCAGTGGGCTGGTCACGTCTGCCGAAGGACCGACAGCCGCTGGAGCAAACGAGTCCTAGAATGGAGACCGCGACTCGGCAACCGTAAGGTAGGACGCCCCCCTGCCAGGTGGACTGACGACCTGAAAAAGGTCGCTGGAGGGGACTGGATGCGGAAGGCGCAGGACCGGGTGTTGTGGCGCAAATTGAGAGAGGCCTATGTCCAGCAGTGGACTATGAAAGGCTAAATGATGATGAAATATTATATAAAAATATTCAACAAATCTTTATGAAATTGATATTTTTGGTATGTCACATCCCATGGCAATCGAATGATCGTAACACAATATATCATTGGGTTAATATAGTCAACTAGAAAGAACAGACAGACAGTAGATGGACACAAAACTTGCTTATCGCAAGTGGTGAAACTGGATACACTATCTATACACAAGTTGTTAAACAGACATAAATTAAAATGTGTTTAAAAATATGTTAAGTAAATAGAAGAAGCAAACAAAGAGATAAAAGTTTTGTCACCACGCACGTGCGTGTTTGCGCTTGCGTAGATCACACTCATCTCTTCAGCACTCTAAACATCCCGAACAAAGACCCCGACAGGTTTTGAGACTCACATGAGCAAACAAAAGATTCTTTAGATTTAATAATAATGAGCAAAGCAATAATGCTTTGCTTTTTATATTTCTGTTATGATCGCAATCAAAATAACATCTGCTTCTTTCGTCGGTGCCTTCATT
The DNA here is from genome assembly GCA_905147285.1 of Hypena proboscidalis. Taxonomy (NCBI): domain Eukaryota; kingdom Metazoa; phylum Arthropoda; class Insecta; order Lepidoptera; family Erebidae; genus Hypena; species Hypena proboscidalis. The sequence goes on from LR990127.1 coordinate 4,136,324, forward strand.
TTAGTGAATTACGAAACTTGTTTGATGCAAATGTTAGTATTTGACGACCGGATGGCGGAGTGGGTAGTGTAACTGCCTGCGACGCCGAGGTCGTGGGTTCGATTCCCACTTAAGGGTAGACTCTGCACACATATAAAGGTATTGCTGTCTCTATCGGTCTTATATATAAATGTGTGAGTGAAAATACATGTTGATGTTCAGTTTATACTCAACGGTTCAATACCCAGGATTTGTTGTTTGATAAGTCTGCCGATTTTCAACAAAATTTTGTTGCTATGGTAACAATGGCGAGATTTGTATGTGGAACAGGGATGTTTATTGTTCCACAGTCAGTTGCATTATGCACTAGTCGACCAACTAGTCGACTAAAATCTACTAAATATAGATATTCTATACCTTTAGGCATAATTCAGACTAAGAACTTACGACGCTGTTTTAACAGGCGGGCAGGCAACTAAAAGAGATAAAAGATTTAACGTCGCGTTTTACGCCATCGGTTTTTTTACATAATAATATTTATATTTATACATATCTTCATTATGTGGGCCTGCTGGAAATATATTAAAGATTAGCCCAGCAATTTAAAATAATCATGATTTTAATGAACTTAAAAAGCTGATTTTGTTTATATTGTTGCTTTCAGGTTCATTTGCATTTATCCATACAATTTGTCTACATCTATCTTGTGCTAAATAGACCAAATAAACTGGAGGCAACGCGACGACGCAGTGCTTCTGTGTCTACGTCACAGATTACAGATAAATATGAAGCTAGCTAGTCGACGTGAGTTGAGCCTAAGGATATAGCGCGTCCTTATTCTGCAACATGATTTAATTTTGGCGTCCGTATTCAGTTTGATTTTGATGATGATGTACAGTCGAGTTCAAAATTGCCATGAGGTTTACAGCAAGGGTAATTATTGTCGCTTTCGCAATACGTCCAATTTGAGTTCGCGTCAAGGCGGCAAGGCGTCAAGTCTTGCCCGACGCCCACGCATGAAAATAGAGGCTATAGACACAAATTTGATATCAATTAAACGTGCGTGTTTAGACTTTTTTTTTTTTTTTAAAAAAAGCTTACTAGCAATTTGCAAATACAAATTACTAGTATTCTTGTTAACCCCCTCCAGCTAAGCTTAATTCGCTTGATATAAGAGGAAGTTTTACGTCCGTGGTGTAATGGCCAGGATTCGAACCCACGACCTCTCGATCGTAAGACCGATGCCTTATCCATTGCGCCACGGCCGCTTAATTAAGCGGGCTTTGTCAACAAAAAAACATTAACACTCATCAAGATCGATTAAACGATTTTATTTTGCAGGAACAACAGACCGACAGACATTCAAAGTTACTTTGGGATTTATAATATCACTAGTTTCTTCTGCGACTGCACCCACGTAGTATGTCGATAGTATGTAATTGCATCAAAACATTAGTACTATAATATTAATAGTGATAGTACCGTTTAACTCTTGATTTTGAGTGTTTTCTTTATTTAAATAATAAAACAAAGTTTTAGAAATGATACTGTATTATTTAGGGTATATAATAATAATATTTAATAATATTGCTCTAATATTTAGCAAATTGCGTTTCTCTTGAGACAGTGATAAAAGAATTGCATTATTCTGCAACATGGCATTCGTTATTTATCTAATAATAATTACTTTCTTCAGCTCTATTTTACGTTTAACCTTATTCATTTTTCGCTCTCGTGAAGTAAAAGCTGACAAATAGGCCAAGTCTCTTCTTTTCATTCTGCGGTTCACTAAAAATACAGAAATATAAATAATTTACCTCAGCACAAACTCAAATGACAAAAATCTTTATTACTATGCGGTTTATATGCTGTAAATATATTTATCTTATTTTTGTTCAAATTTGCTGAAACGGTCATGTGTTTGATTGTACATATGAAAGAACAAAAATGACATGCACGATATAATGACATTACAATTTAAGTATTCGTAGATATAATGATATATTTACTATGTAAATAATTAACAATACACAATGTAAAGATTGTTTACCCATATTTAAGTCCAGAGAAACTATTTAAATATTATAATCAACATTATAAAATACAAGTGTGACATATGACACAAGCGAATTGCAATGAATGACACTGTAATTAGGCCAAGAGCTATGCATTTTAAATGAATATTGTATCTGCATAGTTTTATTATGCATGTAGAAGGTTTTAGGTTCGAAAGCATTTAACGATTATTATTATTACTCCAACTCAATGATAAATTAACAAGACAATTAAACGTTGTCTTTTCAAAGATAATGTGACATGTTTCTATAGATTTTAGTTACTACTATAGTTTCTAATACTCTGCTCGGCATATATAGCTGACTATTAATTTATAACAGCCCTTGAAAGTATGGGGTGATTAGGGACGTGATAAAAATAAAAAAACAGATTATGATCAGCCTCATCATTTACACATTTTAACAGTCAATCGTTTTAACATTTACACTTTGTCACAATAGTACAATTGTATACAATTGTCTTTTGAAATAATATATAAATAACTATTAATAAGTTATTAATGCAAAAAACAATCATTGTTTTTAACTAACTGTTTTTATTTCTGTTATTCGTTTAGACTTTGGTACTTTTAACCCATATGCCATGTATACAGCTCAGTCCCTAAATGATTATTTACATAAAAATATAATTCAATTTTGTTTATAAAGAACGAAAAGATTCTGCAGCTAGATCTCGGACTATAACTTGTTGCAGTCGTGAATGTCAAAAAAGGTTCAATGCAGTTCATTGCATACTCTCTGGTCGGTAGACTATGGTATGTCATATCTCGGCTTGATTCGGTATCTCACTGGCACCCCTCCTTCACTTCCGAGTAGCTAACGAATGGCTGCCTCACCCCCCTTCAATAAGTTGAGATAGATATTGTAATTTTCTTTAATTTGTAATATGGTATTTGATGAATGAAAATGAGGTACTTTGATGATAATTATTGATAAAATAGAAAGTACATTATATTTACGAGGGTCCTTCGTTTCGAAAACTTGTAATAATCTGTTGTATAATACTAAAAAAGTCGCATTTGTCAGGCCGTTCAAAACTACGGATGTTTGGATGCCTATAATTTTTAAAATAGGCAGACTAAAGATAATTTGAAATCGAAGGAACATAGATAATCATGTTTTAAATTGACTGTGCAAAAATTATAACATTGTGATGAAAAATGTAAAAGATACAACCATACTCATTTTGTATGAGAATTCCATACCGGGAGTTCCCTCTTAAGACAAATCTTTGTGTGCATGAACATGGGGGTTTGTCTTAGTCTGGGTGTTTCTATGTATAATAAGTATGTATTTACAAAAGAAAAGTATATATGTATTATATCAGTTATTCTAGTATCCATATTACAAGCTCTGCTTAGTTTGGGACTAGATAGCGTTGTGTGTGAGTTGTGTGAAATTTTATTTACAAGCCAAAGAGACAGCAATCCTCAAAGTTGAGTAAGAATTTGTTTAAATGTATTATATACATCAGATGTCGTTTTAAAAAATACGCACATGTTAAATTATTCATGGCCTTACAATATCGAGATGCCTGGATGTGTTCCAGAAAACTCCAGTCCAATGTACTATTTGATGAATTTATCGAAGATAAGAGGGCAATTATTTAAGATTGTGGTGATGCAAAACATAAGTGCATGACGATCATCACGTAGGTTTTTTTAGTAGACAGCGTAGGAACATAAAATTATTACGATAACAATATCAAATTAAATATATAAATAACTAGTGCGATGAATCATGATGTTTTGAAACAATGCGCTGTAGTAATCGACACAACAACAATACCAACTAGAAAACAAAGGTCACTGAAGAAATTATGGGAGTCGCATGAAAATTGTATGTGTTAGTCATGAACACTTGAATCGTACATTGTTTGTTCACTACCGGTATTCGTCTGATACATTCAATTAATTATTAAACTGTTGACTATTTTGACTGCTGTATTGATTCCTGTAGTTTTGCCAGTATTTGCATGATCAGACGTAAATTTATAGCATTGCTGATATTTATACCGAAAGCTTTTGATATTTAAGTAAATAGGTAGTAGGTACGTAATCTTCGGTAACTTTCTTTTTGGCTGAAACATTGCCGACTGGCGTTTTACTACAGAAACTGGCTATACTTATTGTTGTAAAACTGAATGTACATTAGCTAGCAACGGATTCATAGTAATATCGGTGAACTGCAGTATGGATAGTTCATTGTTATCGTGTGGTGTGGCGGGTGGCCACAAGGTCATTGAAGGGAAATCGTTGGGTGTCGTGTCGACATGCCTGGCGCCAACGCCATCGCCTCACAGGCGTTACATCTTGCAGTCGTGTTTCATAACACACTCGCGTTTCGTTTCAATTAGACTAAAGAAATAAGCGGCTGTACGAATTCAATTGAGCGAATTGTTAGCTCTGTAGACGATACGATTGTGTAGTTGATTACGGAGGAGCTGATTATGGAGGAAGTATAAAACTTTTGTTATAGGTAACTTGGCTATAAAACCTGAGTCACGAGGATCAGGTATTTCACGTGTCGTCCATAAAGCACAGTACTTGATAGGATGTGAACAGTAATACCAATTGGACACAAAGGACATTAGTGGGACACTAGGGGAATAATATGCTGATAGTCAGTGCTTGTCACGCGAAACGGTCACGCAACGGTGCTACAACGATTTCATAAAACACCGTCGCTGTTATGAATGGCTTAATTATAACCTGTATTTGTAAATTGACCTAACCATGCTATTAAATAAATTAAAAAGTACATGACGAAACGGCAGTACATCAAAAGTTGATTTAAATTATAGTAGAATATAAATGTGTAGCAATAAACCTAGGTTTCGCTCGCGTGGCTGGTTATGACCATGAAAATATAGATTAGTCATTTGAACATCCTGGTTGTGACTAAAGTTAAAAAGATACAAATGCATACGTATAGTAAATGATAATATTGATGACAAGACTGACAAGCATTTATTCCAATAAGATTAAATATTAAAAGGGTAACAATTTGCAATAAAGAGGACCTAGACCTTAAGGATACTAATGCTTTGTGAATGCAACGGATCGATACAGACGATAGAGACACCTAAGTTCAATAGGCGGCGCTGACGTCAGTCGCAACGGTTTGTCTGGCTGCAGCCGGCCACGTTGCCATGGAACCTTCACCGACTTACCGGCTGGATAATTAGCTGAGCACTGTGTGAACCTTCACACCACCGTCACCGTCACTCGGACAGATTGACAGTAAACACATCCATCCCGCAATGCGTCAGCTTATCAACACCATTGCGGACAAAATACTTATCAAAACTTTACTTACACGGGATAGAAGTAGTCTATGTACTTGACGACCACTTCTCTTAGTAAATCTTGCTTGTTCATGATGGATGTATAGCTTCCACTTATGAGTTTTGTTTGCATGGTTTCCACTTCGCCTATCGATTTTACCGTCCGGGACTCGCGAGTCCCCGTCCTCGGATTTAACGGAGCCGTTTTTGTTGTTTTGTGCGTTGGAAAACGATGTGCGTGCTGAGGTAGCAATGGTTAAAAAAATGTTTGTGACGGCGCGCGGGCAACCGGATCGACGCGTTGCGGCAAACTGGGACCGGGCCGGTCGCAGAGAGGCGGGGCGCGCGGGGGAGGGGATCGGAGCAAGTGGCGCGCGCACGACTCTACCTACTACGGGCTACGATGGCGCCTCGAAACACCAAGGCAACGCTTTTGCGACACACCCGTTGTACCTCAAAAACGAGAATAAATCTAACAGTCACAGCACCTCGGCTCGGATTTAATGCTCAAGCTCATTCAAAATTAATCAAATGCGTAGGTTCAAGGTTAACCAGATTTGGCCAGTGCTTAGTGTGAGTATACAAATTTCTATAAATAAAACAAGGCGAACCGCTCTATAAAACAGAGTTTAGCAAAAACTGCATTGGTTTAGTTTTTAAGCTCCGGCGTTCAAACGTGTAGAATGAAAGGAACAACCTCGGACATTGTTGTTTGGGCATTTATATATTATATGAACGAAATAAAATACTAGTGCTCATAATACTTATTCATCACTTTCCTCGAAAATTTTAAGTTAAAATAAACGTTTATAGACATGATAGTAGATATCATGTATATATAACGTGTATTTATGATAAATTATTTTAGGCACTCAGAAAACAATCGGGTGTAGTAGAAAATAAATTAACTGTATTCTCTTAAAATGTCCAAATATATACCTACACTATAACAATAAACTAACAAAATCAAAACTCACCTAGCAATTTTAGAATTGAAAGAATAGAATATGAAACGTCAAGTGATTTTGAGGCATAATCAAACATACATTTTCTTTTCAAAAGTCTTCTACTAATATGTTTGCATTTCGTTTTATACAATCAATATAAACAGTGACCTTTGAACGAGAGAGACCTACTGATGATATTAGTCAACATAACTTGAACATATAATCTTGACAACTAACTTACTGCTAGCTAACCCCCGTCGCAAAAAGTCCATAAGTAATGTAGTCTGTGGCACCATAGTTCTTAAATCGGGTAAACTACGCAGAGCTGCTACTAGACTAGATCCAGATAATGGGTGGTGTAATTAAATTTCAGCAATACTAAATAACGAAGAAAACGCCAGAACATATTTGCCTCTAAGTGTGGTAAAACGTTATTGATCTATTCGCCGTTTTCAATATAGGGTGCCTAGTACTGGTCTCCGTTTCTTTTAAAGTACTTGCTGTTTTTTCCATATAAGTGGTCCAGTTTAAGTTAGTTTTAGTGCTTTCTCCATTAATAGGATGCATGGACGTATAATAAGCAATCTTTATAAAAAAAAGAGCTGGACTAAACTGAAAAGAATTGTGAGAGAGCAGTATTGCTACGAACCGTAGTTAGAATGACTATATATATACTAATCTTAAAACGAGACGGTCTCAACAAGGCAGATTCAGGCAGACGCCTAGACGAGTGTCATCAAACAATTGCTACCGTCATTCCTACTTACGCTTCCGTGTATTGTTCTGACGGGTTTTAAGTTTCGCAATGCACAGGGACTAGAAAAAGTGTACCACACATCATATTTACACAATTTTAAGGTGAATTTTTAAGGATCTCAACAGTTGATTTAAGGATATGAATAGATAAAGTCAGAAATTTAATGCCACAGGAGAGCCAAATTTTTTTTTTGTAAAATATAAAAATACATGTTATGTAGTATATTTGATACTTCACAATGGGATTCCAACATGTTTATAATCCACTATAAGCAAATTAGCATAAACCGAGAAGCATAACAAACTGTAAGCACGACAGTGGCTTGGCCAGACTTCAAGGTGCATAATTATAATATCTATCAACGAATACTACCAGACGTAGCCAGCTAAACAAATGAATGTTATTTGTTTGTTTTCCAAACAACGCTACAATATTGCAAGAGTTGTTTTAACAATCTGTTACCAAATTTAAAATGTTGTAATGATGATCACATAGTACAATATTTTCGCAAGTTTGTAATGTTACAATTTAAATCTCTTGTGTACCTGTGTTACGTAGGTTGTTATGCGATATCATTGTTATTAACACAACGAGCGCAATTAAATATTCATGATATGACATCTGACACAAACGCAATACACATTAACCTTGGCCGTCTGTGTTAATTGTATCTTAATTAATAAAAAAATTGCTGGCAACATTACCGTGTATGAATGTTTACTAGTGGACCATTTTGTGGCCACATGGTCTGTCCATTTTATGCATCTTGGTTTTGTATATAATATCTTCATATGGTGAGTGAACGGCTTGTGCACGATCATTAAATTCGTCAAGAGCATAGAAATCATAATAATAAGGCAATAGAAATGTCAAAGACGCGTGACCTTGTCGCCGCGCATCTGTCAAATCAAACACAAGTGCGAGTTGAGGAATTGTCGTCTTAATGTCATCGCAAAAAGAATAATTTTGTTTGCAGGAATACAAGCGCATTTGTCTAATCGAACACAAGTGCGAGTTGAGGAATTGTCGTCTTAATGTCATCGCCAAAAAGAATAATTTTGTTTGCAGGAATACAAAAAGCGGTATTTGAAAACCGGCGACATGCGTCCCAGTGTTAAAAGATAGTCGATAGCATTTCTATTGACTAGTTATTAAGATTTCTATGGTCAAGAGTAAAATTTGAAGCATCGTAAACCGCAATAACCTCAAGTGTGACTTCATGTTCAAATTTAGAATTTGAAGCCGAGGTAAGTTATGTGTTTGGGTCATGCCACAGATATACACGTGGCATTATCGTTGTCTTTAGAATTTGGCCAAATTCGTTCGAGAATTTTCTTGTTATTAAAATTTTTGTAGCCAAGTCACATATAACAGTTTTATTGCTGTTACAATGTGGAGCACCATCCACCGCCTTCGACTCTAATATTAACTTTACTTAAATAAAAGCATACACGACAGATGTTTAATTCTTTTATTTTATTGTCTTTCGTTGTTATGTCAAAATCATGCTAAACAACAAAGATTGTCATTTCCACATTACTTGGATCAATGATTATGACAAATAGTTGTAAAGCAATTAGGATACATTTAACTTTAAAAGAAAAAAAAAAAACTACTTGAGATCGATTATGAAAGCTGTCATTATTCTATCGATCGCCTCAGGTCTTCTAATAAAGAGTAATTAATATGTATTTCTGATTTCTGACTTAATTAGCTTGTAATTTAAATAATGCATTTTGATTAGCTTAATGCATATTAATAAAGTAATTATTATCTTGTTAATGTTAACAAGGATGAATTTATATTGACAGATAAATATTTATTTATTATAATATTAAACTAATCCATGTGCAGTAGAAGTAATACATGAATGCAATTCATCAGAATAAAATAATAGCTTAAGAAAATAGCAAGTCGAAATCTAACTTTGTCATTAAGAGACTTACAATGGACCAAAAGAACTTAAAAGGCCTGGATTGCACAGGATGCATACAAAAAAGAACATAATATTCAATACATCTAGATTATCACATGAAATATTTAGTAATTCTGATCGATAATGATAATAAATCAATCTAAGTAGAAGATGTAATCGCTATTACATTGAAAGAAGATAACAAACAAGATAAAAAGAAAATATGAGATTAGACTCAAAGACGGACAATGTAAAAGGCATACAGAAGAAAACAACAAAAACAGAAACATACAGCAATACCATCAAACATTCGAGAAATTATTAGATAGGTCGCAAAAAGCTCAATGTGAGTCAATTACATTACATCATAATATTATTCATCGTAATCTATTGACCTTTATACTAATACATCTGAGTGCAAAAATGACGGCATTGAGTAATCCTCGAGTGAGCAAAAACAGATGATTACTATTGTAGCGTTTTTTTAACTGTACTTAATGTTATTATAAAGAACTTATCATTGTTTTATTGCTCATCATTAAATAGACAGAGTAATTTGTCATGAATAAGCAGATTTTTTTAATCCCCATTTTCATGTCTAAGTTAAGTATCATATATGTACAAAAGTAAATACTGATTTTTCTTGTTACATTGTTATTATCAGGAATCTATCATCAAGCTTGCGATATTTTAATCTTTAAATACAAAAAATAGAAGTCTTGATTCATCGACTCTTCAGACACTTTTCCAAAGAATGCGGAAAATTTACACAAAGGTTATCATAATGATGATTGTATCGTAGTAAGTAAAATAATTCTCAGAAAGAATATTTTGAAATCCAATCCTTTACAGTGTTATAAGGGTTAAATCTCAAAAATAACACAACTGTATCAAATCAAAATCGGTGTCTTATTTGCCACTGAAATATGCACGTTATGTAATAAAGGACCTGCAACAATAATGTATTGAAAGTTTCTCGAAACAAAGTGAGTATTGAAAGAAAACCTTTATTTCACAGTTAGGGTAGTTACATCAATTGTTGCATCGATCGACAACGTGCTGCGCATACGTGCTCTTATTGGCTTTTTAAACGTATATAAATGCATCGATCGACGGTCGATCCACCAACCACCTAACGTAGAAAGAAATACTCTCAAGTGACAAGTTCCTGATTCCATTCTTTATTGCTTTAACAGGGACTAAATTGTACAAATTGAAATTTCCGTTAGAACCAAATTAATGCATACTGATTCAAGTTTAAACCAGACAGTCTTTGAGATTTTCCCAGATTATAGTTAACCCTTCTGGAGGAATTTTAAGTCTTTGCCGCTCTTCCATTTCTTTAACTTATTCAGAACGTTTTTCGGAAGTACGGAATCCTCTTTAAAGATCTTGTTTTAACTTAGTTGTGGTAAATATTAACATAAGCCGTATTTTTATTATTACGCTTATGAGTGAGAATGTAAATCTATACAATTTATGTTAAGGCGCAATTAGAAGTGCTATCATTGTGCCCAGTATCAAATGTGATAACACACCACAAGATATCTTGAGATCTTATCAATAAGAATCATTGTGCACAAAAGATGGCATTTATTCAATAAATCGATTTCCTGATACAAAACGTAGCGACGTCTTATATTACAACAATCTCAATAAGTAGCTATTATTTATTTTGAAATCACGCAAGATTCAATCAGTAGTTTATATCTATAATCTTTGGTGTTATATAATTTTAAAGACACTGATTTTTTTTAAATAAATCATGCAGCAAAGTAATCGTGATCCGTAAGATATCAGATATTGACATGTTTTCTTAACAAAGATGATACAGAGCGAGGTCAACATGAGATAGAAAGAACAATAAGAAGACAAGGTAAATTTAAAACAATCGTGTAATCTAAGCCGATAAGATAGCATGATAACAAATGATAAGACATGGTGATCAAATAGACAAATAGGTGTTGTACAACAGGATGTGCGGATAGTGTTTATGTGCAGCTTTTTAGTTAAGTAAATGAAATAAATCAATGAAGTGGAAATCATTTGAATACAGGTGGATCACTTACGAACACCACGTATTCCTGCGAGCGAAAGGCGACCGGGGCCGTTCGGTAGTCGTCGATTTGGATGTTGGTTGTGAGGAGTCTATTGTTAAGTTGAGCTTGAAGCCGGCTATGGACTTGCGGCGCTTGGCGGCGAGAGCGCGGGACGCGAGATCGGAGTCATGCACCTGTTCAGGCGGGGAGGCGTGCGAGCATGTCCTCATGTGCGCCTGCGCGGTGGCCACCTGAAGCAGCTTGGTAGAGAGGCTGCGGCGGCCCAGGGCCTCACATGTCGCGCACCGTCCGTCCTCCATGAGCTCTTCGTGCGTCCGACACGGCCACGGCGTGGACACTGAGCGGCCTGAGCGCTTATTGTTTCCAGCGGACGTGGTAGCTTAACTGATGTCATCCGACGAACGGGCAGTACACGCGCGACCGTTCGTGTTCACCGCACGAAATTCAAGACTTCTAGTACGGCCGACGGATTGGATCGATACTCGAATGAAATATGTTTAATGCGATAATAAGAACGCGATAAGGTATACACGCGAATAAGTGTAATGACCTAGACGGTGTGGCATAGCACGGCTTCGGTACGGCCTCGGCGGGCGGCCGTGCGCGGGCGGCTCGGCGCATGCGACTGCGGTCACCACTACAAAGCACCCCCGCCGCCCGCCGTAATCCGAACGTTAACGAAGATATCAATAATTGCGGTGAATAGTACGCGATACGTGAGCATCGTATGATTTACATTCGTCTACGAGTAGCTGCGAGGTGTCATTCTGACATTCCCTGGACACGGTCCAGGTGATCAGTATAAATAATTGGGGGTCATGGGATGCTTTTCCCTATAAATCGTACACCAGTCGGATAATACTGATCTGTTTATAAATAACTCACCCGGAAAAGGTTGACTTCACCCAAAATGTGTATGATATACCTGAGCTCACTATTTGCTGGGGATCGGGCTCGAAAGACTGTTACTACGTTGCATTTGAGGCATAGTAATTAGAGACTGTCGATTGTAATTGCTAGTAATAGACTGCGGCATCAAAGTATCAACAGTATATAGGCTCCATTGATCAGACATAATGACAGGTGGGTACTGGCCAAAAAAATCAATGCCAACTGTTGCAGGCGTCCGATGTAATTTATTTAGGTAGTGAAGCTTCTCGATCGTGCTAGAGTCTCCCAGCTCTAGCCCTATGACTATACACTTTGTAGATTTTAGATCCGTAATTCAGGACAAGGCCGTCTGTTATGTCGGTCTGGAGAGTCATTATTTCTGAGCGCTTAGCGTCTTTTAAATTGTTTCAAGAAATTAATCATAGGATGCTTTTGTTGGTAGCGTTTGTAGAATTTATTGTTCCTTCCCTCACATTTGTTATTCGATATTAAACAATCTTAGATTAAAGATACAGCACATTTCAGTATATTACTGCAGATGTAAGCTGAAAAATAAATAAACGGTTGCCACACGAACGCGGTATGAAAGAAAAGAAAGTATTAGTCGAAAGAAAGAGTTAACGGTTTTACGATTAGACAAGCAGCTGGCTTGCTGCATTCAAATAAACCATATCTTATAATAATTTATAATCTACAATGTGGAAATTCATTAAAATACTGGGTGATAATGAGATGGTGACGAATCCAAGCAGTGGTCAGCAGCTTCGTCACCATGTCATATACACGCTCAAGTGTGAATTTAATTCATTTTTTCAAGCTTCAGCAGAAAGTGAACAGAATGAAACTAACATAATACAGGCTGTATAATGGCTATTGACATAAAACCTTCGACACACGATCGATTGTGTCCACATCGTCAATTTTATTTTGCCATGAAAATGAAAGCCGCACGTGTCACATATTTGAATCACACTAGCCGTAAGCCGCATAAAACATTTATGTCTTAATAGCCACTTCACGTCGCGACGGCGGTCGATATTTCCAGTAATCCACGTTTATATACCAAGAAGAATATACAACATCCATGTTTATGTAAGACATTAGATATTAATAAGTTCCGGTTAAAAGTATGGCTGGTAAATACTGCAACGGACAGCTTAATGATGGCTTTGTGTTATTATAACAATAATGTAGGAATATGAGGAAGAACTTTAATTACGCGTAAGTAAAATCGATCGTCATTAGATAAACAATGATGCCAAGAGATCGACACATTTTGACGTATATAGGTGTAACAAATTTAAATATTGGCGATTGGCACCTCCTTTTGGACACGGGTTTAATTTTATGTCCGACAAATCGCCTCTTAGTGCATGTAAACAAGTCATTACTACAATATAACTATAATTGCTGTGGTGATTGATGTTGTGATGCCGTGTAGGTGTTAAATAAACATAATATACTCAGTATGAGTTTATATTCTTATGTATATTCTACAAGTATAGACGTAATTCATTATGTCACGCTCTAAGGATTAGCGCAGACAGAAAGTGTGAAATGTAGTACTGAGTAATGCAACGTTTATTGGACAAACTCGACATAAAATGAAATGTGAATAAAGGCAAGCTCAATCAAATAACAAATGTAAAATTCAATATTAATACAAGATAATCTCAAAAGCCGATGACCTCATACTCCTCCGAATCACGACCTTGGGTCAATGAATAAGTAGGTAATACTCTTTTATGAGTCCTAAATCAGCAAGAAAGTAACTTCGCTATATTTCTAGAGATTGACCTAGTATGAAAGAAATTTGAGTGTCATCATAGGATCAACTCTCACTGGAGCCATGAAGTAGGGAAGGAAAACTTGAACCAATAGATTATGCCGCGGAAAAGGAAATGGGCTACGTTTTATGCCAACCGGATAATAATTTCCCAAAAGAAACGGGATGAAGCATCCATTTGTTTTTTTATAACCTCATAATAACGCAAGACTGACTAAATGAAACGAAAATTATATTAGAGGTTTTACTGGAACCGACTCAGAAATGAACAACATAACACACGTACCTACTCTTACATTTACATGTTGGAAAATATCCCTGCTAAAGCAATAGCAATTACAATCGGGTCACTAATGGCTCTGCTTGATGGATGTGGCCAGCAAAATAACAGTGTAATTAAAATGGAAATAGTACACGGATACAAAGTTGGTGACGCAAGTAACTATCATATAAAAATGTTATAATGAATATGACTGTATAACAAATTAGAGTGCAAAGATCAAAGCAGAGCAAAAAGCATTCTTCTGACGTGACCCATTATTAACAACGTGTCAAGTAAAAAAGTGTCTAAAGATCGAGAAGATCTTTTAAGTAACTATTATATGAAATATATTTTATATATGCTTTGATGATAAGCAAGACTGCATAGGAGGTGGTGAACAAATCTGTTTTCAGAAAGTCGAAAACATAGTTTGCCTAAAATCAGGTCAAATATTGATATAACGACGACGCCCTTTATAAACCACGAGCGTATTGTAAACCAAAGAAATCTATATCTTCTAGAAAAAAAAACAAATTTCAAGTCCAAGACAGTAATGACACAAAAGCACCTTATCCTTGATGATTAAGAAACAGTGACAGTACTTGAGATTAATTCCCTAAGTCAGATACTTATGGGGCTAAACGCTAGTAGTAACTAGGGTGAAACTCATTAACTTTGTTGGTTTAACAATAAGACTTTATACTGATGAAGCAAATAAGGGTTCGGCTCCGACAGATTCGTTGGCATGATTAGAATCGGGGCATTAATTTATCTGTAAGGATTGGTCACTGTCCTACCTTGTCACATTTTATTGGATAAACGATCACATCTCGCTCTCTCTTTTCCTAGTTCATTATATGGGAATGTCCCCCTTGGCTTCCCCTTTAGCTTCTTTGCTAAGCTAGGCTCGGTGGTTTGAGCTAAGGCTTATCTTTATACGCACTGTCGCACATCACTAGGTCAAATTCTATCCAGAAATAATGCCGATGGAAAGGTTACGTTTGATAAATATTTAGGTGGCTAGGTCACCCAATATAGAATATTGAAGCACGTGTAACATGATGGATGACTGTTGTAAAAGATAGTAACCTCGTAAAATAATAGAATTCCATCAGCAACTATAAATTGTAAATTCTTCAAATAGAAAATTTGTTAAGGTTGTAGAAGTTATTGTGCTTAAACATTTGCTTTTTTATTGAAAAGCAAGCGGGTTTTAACTGCTGCGCTTTGTATTTTGGTATGCAATTGTAAATTTAGAGACAGCAGTTATTATACTATATATACGACTCTATCAGCTCTATTTCCTAGAAACTACGATTTACATAAAATACGATCTGTGTGTGTTTCTATAATATTACTTACATATGCATATACATATTCTGGGTAATTGAAAATTTCCATATAATTGGGTATTGTTTGTTAAAACCACATTTAATTTATCGTATTAGCATAATATACGATAAGCGTGAGTTGTTATTGTGGAATTACTATGAAAGATAACGAGTTACTATTTCATAATAAACAAAGTTTTATTGTGAAACAGTAACCACCTTGAAACTTATTCATTCAAAAACATAGCACCGTATGGTAATCTTATTAAAATTTTAAAATAATATGCGTAACGTTTTTGTAATGGCTATTGCGAAATAACACCGACAACTAGTATTAGACATAATAACACTATTTAAGGTGTTTTTTTTTAAGTTTATTAGGTTAATTATTGTTATTATTTACAATTTGAGGATATTTATTCAGAACCAAACCCTCGTATTAAATTTACAAAATACTTTTCGTTTACGGAAGTAACAATTTAAATATCTGCTCATATTCTAATGCAAGTTCATTTTGAATTTCATGTCATTTATAGGCATATCCGACCTTGAATATAAATGAAGTTTAAATGAGATTCAAGTAAGCTGTTTTACTTTAAACACATACCAATTGAAACTATCATACATATTTATGAAAACATTCACCAAAAATAGAGTGGAATGTTTACTTATTTAATTATACTATTATGCCTCACGTAAGATATGTTCACATACACATGTGCGAAGTATTGCCAGTTACTTGAACTACTTGTTCATTTTTGCAATTAATCGATTATTTTCAATTAGTTTAAAGAGTTTTACTGACAGGGCCGGCACTTTTGGGATATGTAATGAATATTAACGCCTATCCCAAAAAACTGTTTCATATGAATTCTTCGTTTTATTGTTATTTATCTTGATTACAGACGCGCCATCTGTTGAGAAGTGCTTGAAATTTATACAGCAGATCAAAACTGCAAATCCTCCGAGAATGCTGATACACTATTTAAAATGAATGTTTTTGTTGATACAATATGGAAAGTCACGTATAACATCAACATTCAGTATTAAGATTACCTGTCAATTTGCAGTATTGGACGATATCGTCTATCCTTGATGACAAAGATATAGGCGATCATAAAATATTCAATCGTATCGACGTTACGGCCGACCGCAATGTTCTGACAACGGCCCGTTTACATAACGATAACACGTTAAGTTAATCGCGTGGTGTGAAAATGCTTTCACTTATCATTTTCTTCGTCCTTATCGAAATAATTATCTGCTATCGCTTGCATGGCACTATTGGGCGATTATTATAACATCAAAAATATCAGTAGATACATAAATTATTACAAGTCATGATATTTAGTGGTCCGGTTTGAAAACAAATAGTCGAAAATGAGTTTCCAGTCATTACTGACCTGTCTAACACGATAGACATGTGTCTGTGTAGGTTTGCTTTGAGGTCTCTTCGCGTGTATTGCTGCTGACCAGGCGAGGGGGGCGTGGGCGCGGGGACCCCGCCCCCGGCCGGTGCTCGTATCCCTGTGAGCACCTTCAACTCCGCCATCAACTTTTGCACCATACGGACACGAGTGGACTCAACCACGCAACGCACACTAGTGAAGACGCACACCTCAATCAATCGCAGCCAACTTGCCAAGAGCCATTGGCTCGGCTGTTGCATACACTGTGACGTCACTGCTGCACGTGATAATAAAGCATCGATATCGATACAAGCGTCGTTACAACGCGCGTGCGGGTTCCACACTGTCGGCCGTACGACGCTTTGACCTCGCCGCTGCTTTTTATAAGTGCCCGATGAGCGCGCAAGGTGGTGTATGAGACGGAATAAACATGTTTATATTTAGGCGGGATCTTCGGGACGCACGCTTTGATACGATTAGTTACTCTGTTACTTTTTCACTTTCCATATGAATTTTTAATTACCATAAAATCTAATGGAATCTCGACGGCCAAGGCCACTAATCACGCTTCAACTGCCAATTATGAGCGATACACAGCAATAAACAATGGCAGATGTAGGTCGACGGTTGCAGTGGGACAATAGCAGTGAGAGGAAATGGGGTCATACGAGCATGTTCGGGTTCGGAACGAAGAGATGGGCTACGCTAAATAGGACGCTGTTGCGCTTCCAAATTAGACCAAGGACTTAAAGATAACGTGAACGAAATCGAACATCAGGAATTTACCACCAGATTATTTACAGATTGAAACCAGGAAGCTTGCAAGACAAGATCATGTAAACAAACACGCTAATGAAATTCAAGGTATGCAACCGAGAAGAGAATCCTTGAATTGTAATATACGAAAAATAAGCTCGGTTCCGTTGTGGTTTTTGAAATAATCGACTTTGAACGTGAATTGTTGGACGGGTCGGTTCATGGAGAGGTAGAAATAGCACCACCTGACGCCACCGGCGCCGCCGGCGCAGGAAGTGTAGACGGCCGAGCACACCACCGCTATAACAAGACATTAAATGAAAAGGTAACGTAATTTTTACATGGCGAAATCTGGTTGAATTACTGTTAAGCAGTAATACATTATTTCATAAGTAGGTGTATTATTTAAATCCTAATCTCTAATTTGGATTCTTTCACGACATTAAATAAATAAACGGGGAATTTAGGTAATGGGTACTCGGTCAGTTATTTATTATGTATGATATTTAGGTAACAATCGCATGCAAGAATAAGTGAGAGTCGTCGTTTACAGGCTGGCGAACTTTTAGTAATCCTTTGTCTGGTTTCGGTGGCGGTATGAGGAAAATAAGAACGTATGTGGCCACTTTCAACATTTCGAATAGAGATCTGGTTTTGGGCGAGTAGTGAGCACTCCTCTCGTGCAGTACGCATTTGAGTAACAGTTTGCAGTTTATAGCGGCGAGTAAAAGCAGATTTTATTTTTGGAGAGAACAGCTGCGTTGCCCGATTCAGTTCAAATAATGAGAACGATTGAACTATAAAAGAAATGTTTTCGCAATACCGAGTTACGTTACTCGAGCAGGAATAAAGCCGAAGTAATGACTGTAATGAGATAGAGAGATAAATGGGGGATTGTGTAATTATAATGCAGACATGTAAAGGTATTAATAACTGAATACAGAAGAAACGTTACACGTTGGGCAGCGTGTCCTGCGATAACTACTTTCTCCGAATGAGAGGAAGCAAGATTAGATTGAGATTATCCAAGCGTAATCATCAGCACGGCTTATAGTTCCTACTCGTATACAATTGAGAACAGCGAAGAGGAAGTGTTACGAGTTCCTGGACTAATCATTAATTGAAGCTTTCTTATTGATCTATCTGGGTATTTCAGAAAAATATCGTTTAACTGCTACGCGAGTTGTACAACATAGCATAGTCTAGGTATCTTTCGTAGGCATGGTTTTCACGGATTGAATAAAACCACGAGCCGTACATATCTGACAGTGAAGTTCACGCAACCGTGATGTTAGATTACTCGCTCCCTTTGTTTGTATCCATTTCGTCGGATGTAATATATTTATAAATTTCACCCAAAGCTTTTGTCCTGCATCGTTATGGGCTATTAAAGTTTTGTGCACGGCTTGCACAAATTAAAAAGGGGAAGGTATATTGTGAAAAAACAAAGGACTTGAGAACTGAACAAAGGAATATAAATAAGGAACAGAGGAGGTAGTGTTTGGTATGGTATTGGAGAACCTGCTGAAGATTTTGTTGTACTTTTTTGATGGCACAAATATCTCAATATATTTTAGCTCTGTTGTTATTTATTACACAAGCCATCACACTCCTACTCGATAGGCTACACAACATTGTCGAAATAATCAATGAGTTAATGGCAAGGAATGGGAATAACCACCCTGTGTCTGTATCCATGGCGCCCGCTGTGAATAAGGGTGATGACGTCACCATTGCAAGTACTAAGGCCATAAGTGCATCGTAACAGTGTAGATACAGTAAATTGCTTGGAACAATTGCTAGGAAAGCCATACTAAGGCAGAAAAACAACACGCCCATTCATAAATAAAACCTTTAGGGCCGAGGACGCGGAAGCTTGACCCAGTTTAAGTATTGGGGTTGCAGCTAGTTTAAGCGAATGCAGTACTTACAAATGGTGTTTCAGAGAGTCCTCCAGTGCACTGGCTTTTAGTTTTAAGTGAGAAAAAACACTTGAGAGCACTTTCGCGGGTCAACGTAACGCGGTAGTGAGAGAAAGCGTGCTCCCTGTCCGATGACCGTGTACACACTGACTGGAGACCCCGAGTGGAGTAGTGAGTATGCGCGCGTCCCTATTCCCGACGTCCTTGCGTAAAAGGGGCGGTTTTATAGGGTCGCGCCATGGTAGCACGTCAAGCAACGTCAATCAATATGCGAGATGAGATTCCCAGCTAATCGTCCAAATGTCACGCATCATGCATCGTCATATGATTGCCGCATACCTAACATAGGCTAATGCAAAATATACTTTTTTTCATTGCGTTTTTCATTGATAATATTATTATGTTGATGCAACGCTTTCTGCAATAAAATTGTAAAAGTAAACGCAACAAGTAAATCACACGCAACAGGTTTACGTATGCACATCATTGCAGATGCGGACGGCCTTGCATAACTGCATGATGGTGATTTTTTCTGACCCTTCACCGTAACTTTCCATTCTTCGGATAGGCAGTTGTTTTGATGTAAACAAACGAACCGGACGCGAAAGGGAATGACAAAAGCCCTTCTCATTAATCAAAGAAATTAAATGTAGATAGTAGGGCAGATCAAACTTGCATAATTAAGTGGTAAACTGAAAATTTGCACGTCGATAAGAAGTGCAATAATACTAATAAAACTGTAGAAGTAAATACTGAACAGTTATATATTATATCATATAGTTTTAGTTACGCAAGCTCACAGTTACGTATGTAGTATGGACGGACACGCACTATCTCCTATCATATCAAAACGCATCGTTGCGAGAACCGACAGCTGATCGACAGTAACTAGCAACCATTAGTACTACAAATTGCATAAATAATATATTCATGGCGAACGTTGATGAATTGAAAGGTGAGGATTGGTTCACGAACACCAAGTCCCAATAATCCGGAGCAAATATTTGGTGTAAACAGTGACGCGGTGGATCAGATCATGTCATATACATTGGGCTACTCAAAGATTTCAGCCGCACGAGAACTTCTTCCTCTTCTTGCTGTTGGCGGTATGTCACACTTTTTTTGCCCAATATATGGCCACTGTCACGACGCTACCTTCGGCGTTCATGGGCGCGTCGCTTGTGCAGGTGGTAGAGCATTTGCTGCACATAGTGAGGTGGGCTATGGATTGTATAGCTCCACACTCACATCTCACGTTGGATTCATAAAGAAATTCCCTCTTTACAAGATTATTCCTACTTAGACCGACCTGGCTCCGAAGTCTATCCGCCAAGTTCCATCAGGCTTGGAAAGACGATTCAGCAACGTGAGCGACAACATACGCTGTCGCTGAAATTTTTTCGTTTCTCGAGTTGCTAGTGTATTTGTGCAAAGGGTGTCTGGTGTCCTCGTCTATCCTTGTTTTTTTCAATGCGAGAGCAGAAGAGCGATAGCAATACAGAAACAGTAATGTGTATGATGTTTTTCATGCACCATGCATATTGCGTGAATTGTTGGTATTCTATGAGTTATTTTAAGATAGGCAACGCTCTCTTGAGTAATCTGAGTACAATCATTAATGCCGGTAGTCGCGCAGTTTGTAAACAAATACCTCGCATAACCTTTTCATAAATGTTTATGTCCGGGAACTCATTTCCAGGTCGAAGGTCCGAGAATAACTTTCGGGCATGAACGCAATACATTTTAGTAGAAAAGGTTTCAGTTTTTGTACTTTAGTACTTTACTTCTCATGTGAGTAGATTAAAACTTATAATCTGGATTCAGTTATTAAAATTTTGTTTTATATGTATTGAAACAGAAACAGCAGATGAAAGCGAGTTTATTTTAAAATTAATTCAGTACCAAGAGCGTTAATGAACTGTAAAAAATGCTCTGTTTTAAACAGCTTATGGAAAAACGACATGAATCGAATGTGAATCAGGCAGAAAAAGTTAATGAGGCTGTTGCTCTTGAAATATAATATACAAACAAGTAAAATGAGGAAAGTAAGCTTGTTTAATGTACCATTGGAGAAAATAATAAATATAAACACGAGTTAAATTAAAGAAAAGATATGCTGACCCGGATAAATTGATATTGACATTTAATCAAAAATGGCACAAAATGTGCCAAAGATGGACTTGCAAGATTGATTATGTTAAAAATCAGCAAACGTGATTTTGATATGATCTTCATTGATCATACTACCGTCCATAAATATTCGGGTAACGTTTTGCGTAATTTTATAACTATAAGGATCTCAGACAATCAAGAGAAATGAATCACCTTAAAAAATTACGACGGTAGTGAAATCGAGAATCGACATAGATTAGTGTGCAACCATTAATATGAAATGAAATAAACAAGAGGAATTAGCGCCGGCCGATAGCCTGAGCTAATCTGACCGCAAGGGAGCGGGCGCCACCGAGACTTTCCCTTTTCTTCTTGTGAAAGTGATGATGCCCGCTGCAACAAAGCAACAGTTTGCATCTAAAATCAACCACCGATCAAAACATCCGAGCAATGGTGAAAACTTATGTAAAGTCGTGTTCAGGCCGCGGCGAGATAGGCATCGTTGAAATGAACTATCGTGCCCGTACGTGTAAACAATCTTTTCTGTAAGATGCTAAGAATATTTTAGTTTGTTTTATTTGTCATTCAAAGTGTGGAAGAGAAAGTGGCAAATGAATTTCTTTTTGTGTTAGATTTAAGAAAATTGATTTTTTTTAGATCCAAGATAGATGTAGGTTCTTGTAGATTTCATTCAACCTGAAGATACCTTTCAGAATTTTTCTACATTAAACTTGAAACATGTTATTATGATCCATAATTCTACAACTCTGCAGATTTTACTGTTTTGAAATTTTGTTTCGAGTGTATACGCTATTATCTACACATGTCCCTTTCATACGATAGCAACCTTATGCGCTCGATACACTCGATCAAGTAGCTGCTAAGTAGAACGTCAGTCTGCTTAGATATGCAAAATGGAAATTTAGAATGTTAATTGCAATTATGCATTTATAGAAAACAGTGGCCGAGTAATGCAGATTACAAAGACTATCGATATCAGATAGCAGCACAAAGACAATGAGTTATCTAGTATATCTAATGGGTGCTTATCTGCGAAGGACCAGAACAGCTAAACACGAAAACAAAACAAAGCGTACTTTCTAAACGAAGACTTTCACCTAACAAAGTTCGGCACGGCAAATGTCCGCCCTTTATTGCCGACAATTAGCAACAGACGCTGTGCTATTTATGGCAAAAAGAAAATTATCTAGACCAATACACGGCGTTGCTAAAAAGCCGTATCGAGAAATGCCGTAATTGCTCACTGATAGCCACCGCCAATTTAGATATTGCCCACAATTGAAGTCGGCCAAAATTCGTAAAACTTAAGATGTTATGATTGCCCGATGGTTTATAAACCATCGGGCAATCATAACATCTTAAGTTTTTAGCTTATATTTTTGTTACAACTAAAATAAAATTAAATTATAAAAATATACTATAATATATTTTTATTTTAGTCGTAACAAAAATCTGTAAAATTGGTTGAAGCAAAACCTGAAGCGAAATTGCTTTATTAAATTGTGTCCATGTAAGTGACGACCGCAAATCATAAAATGTTCGAGGAGCTTAAAAAGGATAAAGCGTGTGCCTAAAAAACATCCCAGATGCAATTTCATCATCCACATCTACTTGTTTCATTTACAAAGAGAATAAGCACATAAATGCGTAAACAAAAGGAAATTGGAATTTCTAACCGGTATTAGGTTAATAACCAGATGTACTTTTATCATGCCGGAATGCCGTCACGGTGTTGCAGGTTATTAAAACGATAAAGCATAATTCAAAAGCTGTCGTACAGTAAGATATTGATATTTCTTTGTTTTATAGCTAAAATCCATTGATGATAAGTTTGAGCCTAGGGTAGCTAAAATATCTGAAAACGTTAATCCTTATAAAGAATTTTAACTACGTGTGTATCTACAAATTGGAAGTTACTACTATTCTAGAATAGCAATACAGCTCTATGTAGAGCAGTTGCAGAGCTAATGAATTTATGTGCATGCACATCTCAACTTATTTTTGGGATACTTGTAAAAGGGGACAAACGAAGGTAACCAGTGTAAGAGAATGACCTATGCTAAACCAGAGTTCTGCATTTTCAGACGATATCCGAGCATAGCAGCGATAGCTGAGTGAAAAACCGTAGGACTTCGAAGTTAAAAGTGTCGCGTTCCAACCCACGGCACATAACTCGGTCAATAAATCGTTAAGATTCGTCTTTCCGAAGAAATGTGTGTTTTAATTATCATGTAAATTATAGCTCGCTTACGGTGAAGGAAAACAATGTGAGGAAACCTCCAAGCCTAATTTTATTTATTTATTTAACTTTTAGCACAGATACATGTGTCGAAGGCGGACTTAATGCCAAAGGCATTTTGTGCAGAGATATGTTCGGGTAGGTTATGCACCTATCGAAAATTAAATGATTTTTAAATAAAACTTATACAAAACTACACTGCTAATACTATTTAAATGATGCTATTAATAGATTGTCGGTAAATATGTATTTAATATTGTCATAAAATTAATCTTGTGAGCGTTTTGGGTGCAACATCTGTTAGCTTGTAAGATGGAATGAATAAATAAATAAATAAACCTTAAAAGTGCTCGAGGGTGTGTGATGTCTCCACCAATCCACACTTGGCCAGCGTGGTGGACTATGACCTAACTATTGTCATCATGAAAAGAGGCCTGAAACACCAGATACAGGGCTGCTATTATTATTATATTATATTATATTATAATACTATGGTCTCACAAAACAATTTGGCTGAATAAGATCCGACTAATTAAAGTAGATCGAGGGTCGACAGGTGATATCATGTAGAAAACCTACAAGGGTTACCTTGTAGATACTACGGAGTCATAAGAACTGAGTAGGTACTTTTTTGTTAGTCGTGCCAAGCCCAGTTGCGTAACATAGCGTAAACATAGGTGTGGACAGTAAACATCAGTTGGTTATGTTCAATTCAAGGTTACACTAAACAATTTTGTATCGAACATTCTTATCAATAAGATAATAATATAAATATGCAAACAAATGAAATATGCAATTTGTATATGGCAAATATTCAATACATAGATTTGCCTCAAGTATGTGAAGTATTTTGTTTTTTATTATATTTTTCGTGTCAGGCCAATAATTGCATGGTCGTGTGACTACTAACAGGCAATAAGAAAATTGTTCTAGCATTTATGTTTTTTCTAACCGATGAGAAATGGGTGATTTGTTCATTCAAGGTTGATTTTAGCTTCACATTCTCGCAAATCTTGGATAATTGACGCTTCTTCAATACATTATTATTCGGATTCTTATTTTGTCAATAGTAAGTTATTATATTAACATCTTATTGGGTACTGTCACCAACCTCCAGTGTCCTCCAACCTCCTCCACTTGTGTCTAACCTAACTATCAATATTCCAGATTTGGTATAAGCAGCTATGGTATGTTGTCATGTGTATATGGTGCAGATATTTCGTTACGTTTTGTGTGTGCGTGTGTCCTTGGAAAATAGTTATCATATATGACTGCAAGCTCGTTCTCTTCATTCAATATGCATTTCAAAATATCCAATGCATTTATTATGAATAATTTTAACAAGCTCCCTTGACCGATACGTCAACTTTACTGTTACTTAATCTGTGGCTACAAATGCAAGGGTCAACTATCCATCATACGCACTGACCTTGCAACTTTATATTCCTCTTGACTGCAATTATTTATCAAGAGATAAATATCGTCAGACTAATTACACCAGTAGCCTTAGGTCTCTACTGGTTAGAATGTCTAAATTGCAGGTGTAGTTAACATTAACATTCGAACGTTGCTGGATATTTTTCTATTTTACTGCTGCTAATTTTAGTATTAAAGAGCTAATATTCTGGCAGTGATCGCAGTTGCCACAAGGTCCTTTATACGTCCTAACGGAGAATCTGTTACATAAGAACAAAGAAAATCGACGCATTGGGCAAAGGGCTTATCTTTAGAATGGGACTCACCCAATGAAATTCTTAATGAAGCAGTAGACTGCAAACAGTGTCGCGTCATTGAGGCCGAGGTCCGGCTTGATCCTGGGCAGTGCTACGGCCGGCGAGGCTGCGTCGACCGGAGGGCCGCGCACCTCCGGCGTGGCCGCGCTCATGGCGGGCGCGCCGCGCGGCCGCGTGCCCGACGCGTGCGGAGCGATCGTGACGGCCGGCTCAGCTGGCTCAGCAGTCGGCCCGACGGCGGCCGCACCCGCCCCGCATAACACCACCGGCGCTCCCGGCACGCGGCACCGCTCGCACCGTCGCCGGAGCGCGCCAAAACCACCCGCGTGTTACTCCGAGCGGCGAACGCCTGACACCGACCGGCTGCGCTACCCGCACTTATCGATCGTGACGCCGCGTCTGCGCTCTCGATCGTCCAGACCCACTAGGACGGAGATTCAGATCTCACACGTCCAGCATGAGGAAACCCAAGTAGATCACGAGAAAGAACCAGGGGCAAAAGAGGTACATGCAAACTGACATCATTTGTTTGTTTGTGTAGTAAACAAGGTTTGTTCGGACGCGTCGTTGAGTGATGAGCTATTCGTAATAAAAGAGGTATTTAGCACGTGCAGGTCGCGCGTGCGTCTGGTGGCGCGGCGGCACTCTGACTGGGCGCGCTCGCGCCGCGTGCCGCGTGCTCGGTGCTTGCCGCCCGCCCGATATCCGCTCACCGCACTATCTATACCCCGTACGCGAGTACATACAACTCACGCACAGCCTGCACAGCACACCTTCATTTTCATGTTAAGGTGTGATAAAAAGATAGCCATAACAGTTTAACATTAAAGATTTTACTTCTTCCCCAGACCCCAGCGAAAACAAGAGGAACGAAAATATTTAATGTGTGATCAGAAAATGCATCAGGAAAACTCAAGATTTAGACACGCTCACATTTGGCTAAGTTTCAGCAAACTTTACACAAGGGTGCAATGACAATCAATTAACCAATTGCCGGCCTTTACAAATAATGTTATCTGAAAACATTAATTTGGAAGATAGCAGCTTTTAACTGATGCATCAAAAAATTAAAAGGCCAAAATATTAATCACAGGTAAATAAACCTATAGTTAAGTTGTTTATCGAATTGTTCAAGATAAGCAAGTTCAAAGAACTGATGCAAGGCTGAACATAAATATAGAATACAAAAAAACGTTTGATCGTTTTAGTGACACATGTCGGAAAGTGTTCGCAAGCAAGTAACTGAACACCCTAAATATAAGTAGAACCACGGTCAACGTCCGCGTGACGGACTGATGGATAGAAAGATCTGACAAGAGGGCAAAAAACGTCTCTCCCACCATCCATCGCAGTCGTAGCTAAATGAAATGACGTAAAAGAGTTTTTGCCATCGCCACAAGTGGTGCCCGGAATACGACTAATGAACAGCCGGGTCTTCTAACATTTGACCCGCTCACCGCAACGCTCCATGAGCGGCGTGAACATCGACGACATATCCAATTCCTTAATGCAGAGTACGTCGACCCGAATAGGCGATCTATTACGTAGAGCCAAGAAGCTTCGTATAATCGTATAAGGACGGCGCGCTTGTTACTGTTGTTTTACCGTTTATGAGCTTTCAATAATTTTCTGCAGCCTCAATATAAATTACACGTCACCCAGTAATAAAGTAAGAGCCAAGTGTCATCGCATCTCTAGATAATCTTTTTGTCGAACGTGAGGGACAACAACAAGTCGGCTTCTAAGAAAGTAATTCTCGACTTCCCGGCGTAGCGCTGTTTGATTTCTGAGAAACAGTTTCAGAGAGATGCATCACGGTATCCTACTTTTGAATTTATATGTAGACGTAATTAGCTGCCAAGATGCATGCAATATTTAACAGTATCACACATAGATGTATCCCTACTGCTTCATTTTCTTAATGTAAACAAATTTAAAATAGAGGTAATTTTTCGGCATGGTGTG
The DNA here is from genome assembly GCA_905147285.1 of Hypena proboscidalis. Classification (NCBI taxonomy): domain Eukaryota; kingdom Metazoa; phylum Arthropoda; class Insecta; order Lepidoptera; family Erebidae; genus Hypena; species Hypena proboscidalis. The sequence goes on from LR990127.1 coordinate 4,163,770, forward strand.
TGATAAGAGGTCGCTGTGGTTTGAAAGATGTGATTAGGATTGAGAAAGGAATGCTTGTTTTATCATGTTGAAAGAATGTATGAAACTAGAATAGTGTAAGAAATATAGATACAACACAGATGTAGAAGTGGCGTCCTTCAGAAAGGATAAGCACATGGTGCACAAAACCGACGAATATGTATGAGGAGATGTATGAATGTTGAGGAAGCAAAATATGTATGAAGGACACACATGACTTTCATCGTCTCTGTCTAGCCTAGATAAAGGTTTGTTTTATGTATGTATGTATGTTTGAACTTTTCTAAGTCAATCAGGATCAGAACACAGTAGTGTAAGTTTAACATTTCAACTAGGAATGGGAGAATAATAATAATAATGAGAAGATAATAAGCTGGCATATGTTTTTTTTTCTTAATTCGTTAATTCTTAAGCTACAGAGAAAATTGGAAATGGACTAAAATCAAGCCAGACAACATGGCATGCGTAACGCATCAAGTACGAGTATGTTAAGTTAAATGTAAAGCCTAAATCACAATAGATAGATCTGAGTTCCTAAACTGGCTGCGTGAGGAAACGCATAAGCATTGGGAAGAATAGTCAATTTTTTACAGTAGATAACTAACGAGTATTAATAAACTGGAACAAATAACAAATGTGGTCAATTTATATCGCATTTGCTTTATTATTTCACAATCAACCTAATCGGTCAACTCTTGGCAACAGTAACGTCTGTTCGGCAGTTTAGACAAACAACCCGTCAAACAAACATAAATACTGGTTGAAAGTTAAACTACCTGTATATTTTCTAGTGCGTAAATTACAGGCTTCTGCGAAACGCAATGGGAAACATGTAAGACTACTCGATGAGGTGTTAATTATTCCATCCTTCCATACAAATTATATACGAATGCATTTGTTTATTAAATTAAGTTTCTTTTTTGCCCTTAAATGTATGTACATAAATTTATGTCGGGGAAATCGATACTAGTTACGATATTAGTAATATCAATGACACGATTTGCGAACAACTGTGTTAGATAATGGGCTGGTTGTGAACGTAACAGGGTCCCTGTGAAGTGTTTCGCTGCATACGTTTTAGTCGTTCGTGACACAAGAAAATTACAAAGTTGCATTCGCAATCAACTCTATGGTGTCTTTAACGTTCGCGTGCATCGTTCGATTGATGCAATATGACCCACTTGTCATTTCCATGAAATCGTTGCCACCATAAATATTGCTGTATTTTACGTACTATATGTCTGGAACATTGATATTCATTTCCTCATTTAAAGAGCCTCATGTGGCCGGGTTCCGGATACGCAGCAAGAAAATTGCGACAGTTAACAAAGCAGCATCAGGTGTACAAGGTACAAAATTACAGATAATAACAAATTCATTTGTGAACTGTCGATCGAGTAGGTGTATATAATGTAAAGCCCAGCAGCGGCTGCCGTATTTACGCAAGTATTAGCGATTTCCCGCTATCGGCAAGCTGCGCACGCGTCGGAGCTGATCTATGGCGCAAGCTTCCATCATTATTCTCATTACGAACGGGCGAGCGTGTTCGCAATTGCGGCACACCCGCCTCGTGCCAAATGGTGACTTGACAATATTACTACAATTCGTTTGAACGTCATTTGAAAAGGCCAAAGCCCTTTTATAGCGTTTCCAAATTAGATGCGCCATTTTCGTCTAAGTGTGGGTTGTTGCAGCAGGTACCTCCAGTATATTGGTATGTCAGCTACGATTTTGTAAATACAGACGGTTTCAAATCTGATCGGTTAGCACGCAAGAGAAATTCTAGATAATAAGGACAGATTTCAACAAGAATGCGTTAGTAATTACTACAAAAATGGCGTTGTAAATTTATTATCACAAATAAATTATAATCGATAGGAACCGTGTTGTACAAGAATTCGTGTACGTATAATTTTTTAACGTTTGACATGTGAAAAATATACAGAAAGAGTGGAATGCGTTTTGAGTACTTACGCAAGCAATTTAACGTACGGAAATATAAAATTTGTCTGGAAAAATGTGACTTTCAAATTTGATATATGATTTCAACATATGAATAAGAAAGAACGGGTAAAAAGCATTAAACAGAAAAGTATTATGTTATTTTTATTTGTAGCAAGATAAAATTAAACTGTTGACAGTTGCAAGTAAAATGGTAGAGAAAAACATTTATTTTAGTTCAGCGTGTTTGCACGCGTGGTTACTTTTTCCTATTCGTGAGTTCGCCGTAATACACAAAGTGCTTGAACAACATCGGTACGATTTTAGCTTTTAATTGCGAGGAGTATATAGCCTTGGTCACGTGAGAGCGCTGGTGACTAGAGCGGTATGTGCTGACCTGTGCTCTGGGAAAGAATGCAATGGCCCGTTTCTTATGTTACCGGCTGACTTGGCAGCGTTGGGTGTCCCCTTTCAAGACAATAACATACTGTTGCATAATGAATCGTAATTTGATTAAATACCAGAAATCACGCCACAATTTGTTTGTTATGATTTTGTTACAATATAATTGCTTATTTAGCTTAAAGGAACGCAATTTACAAATTCTGTTTGACGTTCACACATATTTAAAGAATCATTGTTTCACTTGAGGTAATGAGCACGATATTTATTGAGCCAGTATGACTTGTTTGATTTTTCGATTTAGACATTTTAGACAGAATAAATATTTTACTAAATCATAGCCTGCCACGTTTGAGTTGCCGAAGAATGAAAATTTTGTGACTGGCTCGTGTCACTGCTTTCTTTCAATTCAAAACAAGGAAATTGTATAAGTATATAAGACAGTAAAAACAGCAGATCCATAATTCACCCTATTCAATCCATAGTAACTCTTGAGACGAAAAAAAAACCAATAAAGCAATAAAAGTAGCGTTTTGAGGTCAATTAGTCAGAAACAAACAAAAATTTATAAATTCCACACAATTTTCTACGAAGTTTGGAAATTTTATTAGGATTCTTGTCTAGACTGCTAATTGCCTTAGGCTTAAAACTTTTTCAAGTGCATTTTTTTAATCAAAGTATTGATTTATAAGAATGCATGTACCAATTAAATACTGTACCAAGGCCAAAATAGAGATAATGAATGGCAGCTCATAATTACTTGTTAAAGAAAAGGTAACGGGTGACGAGAAGGCTTCAATTACAAAGAATTCCGCGAAACTAAAGTAAACAAGGAAAATATGATATCGCAATGACGAGTCAAATTTATAATGACCGCAAAGTTGAGGAAAACTATGCAGTTGAAATTAAAAACTGTATAGTGAGGGTAGAAATTCGTTGAGTCATATGTGATCGTATTGTTCATGTAATGATTCCATTGTATTATACCGACGACCTGGTATAAAAGGCATTCAAATATATACGATACCTAATATTATTAATGAATGATTTGGAGTACTAGGTAACCTAGTGGTCACGCGCTCAAAAATATGATACATTGTTGCAATATTTAATACAAAACTATTTCGACAATGTGGTTTAATATAGGCATAGCATGATTATTAAAAACATAATAACAAAGCACTTGCTCACACTTATACCTATCCATAGTTAGTTTTCTATTCAAAGGTGTCATAATTAGTAACTATAATGGACACGCAGATACATTAGGAAAGATATTTTGCAAACTATACATATAAGAAGAAAGATGTATTCAATTAAACAAAACATGCACCAGTCATCATAACCATAAGCTATGTTTGCGCTGTCCAGTGAGCGTAGATGGGGTAGCCCGTGAGACCCTGTCTATGGGCAGTGGGCGAATTTCTCACGCCTTGTTTATGTTCTGACTACTTTTAAAACAATGTGGCGCGTCTGCATTCTCGATACTTGCGGCCCATTTAAATTCCACGAAATATTACACACTAGGTACATACAATTTTCACAATATAAAATCCTCAAGCATCAACCTTGAGCCGAAAAGATACGTAGGCATTAAAACTAAGAAATTGATTAACTAAAAAACCCGATGAATTGCGGCCAATACTCATGCAGCGCAAATGAACACATTTCTTGGAAGCCATTAACAAAATAATAACGTACAGTTTGTTAAATTTTAGCTCGCCATTTGCTTAGAAAATTATATACCTGCACGTCAAGAATAAACGATCAGGTTGGTTAACAATTTATCATACAGTTGCACTCTTGCAATCGCCCCGAGACATTGCAGTCATTAGTTACAATTCGCAACAGTTGCTCTGCTATTTTGAGCAAATAACTAACTTTGGTCCCAGTTATAGACTAATGTGGCCAGTGTGTCTAGTTATTAACTTCTCAATAAAATTACAAGGTGTAGAATTTTAAATAGGTGAGCAGGAAAATTCCCAGTGAAAATTAAAACGTAGAAGCGATCATGACATCGCTTTTGGCAACCTAATGGGAAAATGCCTGAAAACCTGAAAATAGTGGGGATAACCCGGGCGCGACAATTAAAATGATTATTTCGTGGAAGTCACTTATGAATACAATGCTGCAGTGCAACTAATAAAGAAGTCAGTCTCTTCATGACTTGCATTTATTTATATGCATCGCTGATGATATCTTTTCTGTATTTAGTAGGTATATTTTATTTAACACTGATGAATGCCATAGTTTCAGTGGCCCGTCCAAAAGGCGAGTGTAGGTGTACACGGTGGTGTTTTAGTGGATGGCCCCACTCGCTTTCCAAACGGGGTGGATTTTTTATTGGAAGCCGTCTATTACCGTCGCATAAAAAGGTTTCAGCTAACTCGTTAATATCGCGTAACTGTCACACAGAGTAGACGTCGCGCAACAACCACGCGACAGTCGCACGACAAAACTGACCCTGTAATCTGACCAATTAGTAAAAGCGTCACTTTGTACCGCTCCTGATACCGACTGCTTTGATCAGCGCTCGACGTGCAAAATGAGCACCATTTTCGTCGCTAATTTTACTCGCCTGTTATTTGTCCCGAACAGGTTATTAACACGTGGATAAAAAGAAACATCTGTGGTAGTTTCTAAGAATACCATACCGTGAAGAATACGTGTCACAGTCTATAATAATGACCGTAACTTTAACCTCAGTCCAAAGGAAGTCGCAAATAAATTTATCTAGTCCACGAAAATCTAATAAACCTTGATTAAAAATAAGAGATTATTCTGCGAACTGATCCGTTTTAACCAGTCATATGACAATAAATATTCTTTGTAGTCTAATAACATTATGAAGTTTATGCTCAGTACTAACGATTGTTATGAACTAGTTCAAGAACTTTTGATCAATATTACTGTGCTGCTTAGTTTTTCTAGCGTTATAAAATAGTAGATTACCTTCATGACAGCAATCCAGACAGGCAGTAATTATACATTAAGTAATACTGGTAACAAAAAATAATATAGAATATAGCCATTGAAAATGTATAAGAAATTAATTCAAGTATGTTGCTATGCCTTTGCCCATATTCATTTTAGCGCGATCAATTTAATGATAATTATGTTTCACAATATTTTATACTGTGAAGCGAGGATTGCATTTGAAAGACATTAGTCTAGTTGCATGAGAGTAAAAAGGAAATGCAATTAAGATGCATAAAACACCTATGCAATTAACATTGTGCAATACTTTTGAAAATGTAAAATTGCCGTCAAACATTATGTAGTTTATACTAACCCAAGGTGATGCTGCAGAATTCACACGTAGCTTGTGCAGTTGTCCATTACCAAGTGCACAAAAGGTACAACGTAAATAATTGCAATAAGGAAAAGGTCGTAAAGCTTTCGAGTCTTCCCTACAAAGTTGCAGTCCATTTTAGTATTACAAAATGACAAATTTCGAGAAGAGTCAAGAGACAAAAGAAATAAACGGCTCCACAAAGTAAAATTTCGAATGAAATATTGGTCATTCATTTCCGTTAGACGGTTTTTCTTCTATTCTTTGAAGTCTATATTAGAATCTATTTTCATGAAACTAATAACTAAAATTACAAACAATGTTGCTGTTGTTTGGACCAACGTTTTAAGTTTGAGGCCAAAATGTGTGAATAACGTCATGTTTCTGGCAGAGATATCTTTGTAAGAATATACAGGAAATAACAAAGTTACAGGTAATTATCATTATTTACCACCGAAGATGATGATTCGAGTCGTTATTTGTGACGATGTAAATCTGCACGTCTACGTAAGCAGCAGATGACTGTTGGCTGAATATAAATGTCACAAGCCATTTGTATATCTGCTGAGAAACAGGTGTGATAAAAATGTCACGAGAACGGTAATTACTTTGTAATGGTCACTTGATTATCTGAATGTAAATAAAAAAAAAGATTGGTGATTTGAGAACAAGATTCATATTTGCATCATGTACAACCCAGGACGTCCCGTTTAAGTTATTTTTGTTACAAATAATCACATAAACTTACCAAGTACAAATATTTTTGCACACAGTAAAGACATTACAAAATACAAATTTCTGGCTTTTGACACCACACTTGAATACCAGAATTAGTGTGGCTTGTGGTTGTGACTTATTGTATTTTGGTTATATCATGCTGGAAGAATTTGTGAAGAAAACCTACTAAGGTTAACCACATTTCTGTTTGCCGTGATTTGTATGTATACCTAATGTAGGACTAGTTCAATCATATAACTAATAAACTTTACTTCGATTACTCCGCCATATTCAGAAACGCCTTATCAATACCAAAATCAAGACTTGAATAATAATTATCTGAGGCAATTTAAAATCAAAAGTGCAACTCATTCTCAAAAATTGAATCCGTGACCTTCACTCTTTATCAAAAGTTTAAGCGCTATGAATTTAATTAAGTTTAACACTGCGTGGTGCATAACAACTTTCATTTGAGAAATCAATGTCGTTCGCCCGACATTGTCTGGCAATTTGCTTGTTCGAACTTTCTGGAGAAAAACAAGTGTACTTCGACTTTAAGGCACTGCAACATTGATCACGATCCAGTTGTTAGGCGAGAATTAGGAGCGAGTACGGCTATTTGGAGGTAAGTTGCAAACTTCAACATTTTGCAGAGTGATTACACAAATTAATGTGTCTAAAGGCCCCATCGTGAGAGGCATCACGCCGCAACGCGCGCTCCTCTCAAACCCCGCAATTTGAAACTTGTAAGCGATTCTTGCGCGAACTGTAATTACTATTCAATTGAAAACAGTTTTTATTATCAAATGTGGTATAATTTGCGGCGAGGAACATTCTGAGCCGAATACCAATGAGTTAGAACGAGACAGTTTTAACTATTCAATGTTTATTTTTAGGAAGTTACCTTGAATATTTATTTTGAGAATAAAATTAGAATGAAACCATGTTAATATGCTGCTACACAATATTAAGGAATTTTCCTATAACAACAACGTCCACTTTTTCAAATAAAGACATTTTAGAGGATATATCACACGACTTGGCAAACTTTTCGACGTAAAAGCTACTTCCAGTAAGCCATAATATTTCACGAACAATATCCAAACCGAAATAAAGTAACCACTTGGAGTTGCCAGACACAAAAAGTCGATTCAATTTATCCTTGCCTAACATCGCCGTGCAGGGTCATTTCAAAGCATTTTCTCCCTAAGCGCACATTCAAGCTAATTAAGATTTTGACAGCGTTGTGTGAGTAGTCTCACTTATTCAGTGATGGAATATGCTACCATTTTACTTAGGACAGTTAAAGTCAATTTGGAAGTTCTAAATTGTAGAGTATGAAACAAATAAACGGAAGTTCTAATGTCAACGTCCATGTTATTATACGTTCTTGCCTAACTGTTGTTCATAGATTAAAACCGCTCATTACGATAGTACTCATATTGTTATTATGGATGTATAGTAGAAATCAAACCAATTCACCCATGGTGGGAAGTAATAAAGTTAAATGATGGCCAACTGATGCTTGGTGAAACCGATGACCACCTGTTCTTGCTAAGAGCTTCCTCGTTCATTCTAAAATTAGCAACCTTGGCTAACCTCGCAGTTATTGCACCAAAACGCTTTCACGTGTTATATTTTAATGTGTGGAGATCTAAAAATATTTTCATACAAAATCCAGCTCTAGATGTTTCAATGCGCGATTAACATCTGACCGGAGCTGTGGAGCGTGTTCCATAATAATTTAGGTTTTGTTGAGACTTGGCGCAATTGTCTTTAAGTAGAGATTTAGCAGCGAAGTTGTGAGTAATTTCATTCATTTTCTTGATGGATTCCGCTCTTCAAATAATGCTCATGGTAGGGCATTATGTTAATAATTGGTTTCGGGAATCTCAGGGGCTTGGCTGACTTCAGTTATGGGAGCCAGCGCGCATGCGTGCCGAATTGCAAAACAACTGGTTCTGTTCCATGATATACATAAAGTTATTTCGATATGTAAACACTACAGCTACGAATTATGTGTACTGTAAAACAACAGAACGTAGAAAAGGAAACGCGATATGAGGCCAATTAAATGTTCTTATACAAGCTCGCTATTTGCTTCGACGTTTGATGGTACAGGTAATCATCGGTATGAATTTATGTAAACGAGAAAAAAACCGGAGTTGTTTACGCTCGTGAAATGCTGCAGGCGAAACGAGCGGTCATTAAAGGAAAGCTGACATCATCGCCGAAGTTAGAAAGAAGCGGTCGGCTATTGTTGTTATGCCGAGCACTACACTGGCGAAAGGAGATGCTTTATCAGTAAACGTTTCGAATATTAAAAATATAGTGTTAATAGGTACTGTTTCATATTCAACCAGGACTCCGAAGTTCAATGCCACGAGCGTCGGATTACACGCAACAATTCGCCGGTTCATTGATTTTATCGCGATCAAATTGGCACGCATTGTGTTAAATGATCCATTGATAGACCTATAAGTAGTTGATAGAATAGCTGAATAAACAATAGCTCATGCCCACATCAGATTTAATAAGCATGCACACGACATTATGTTTGGCACTGAAATATTGACGCTTTGAGAATTTCACCACGAATTTCCTCAAGTACAGTTAGCTTTTAAATAAATTGATCATCTTTATATTGTTTATATTAAAAACATTACTTAATATTGGCTGGCATGATATAAAGCAACGTAAAAGGTCAATTTCCTGCGCCGTAGGTTGGGTGTGAAGTAATCTGTGAATCCCACCGGAGGATGATGTCACTATGTCAGAGTTATGGAGTGTTTGAAACGACAACATTAAATTATATACCGACATAAAACATCAATATCAAAATGGTTTCATAAACAATAATAATGAAGTACCTTGCAATTTTGCGCAAGATTCGTTTTGCTGCTAGGGGTTCTGGTCAGAAACTCTGCTAGGCTCTCAACTGTAGTGTACATTACCAAAACAATGTTTTTGCTAGACTTTACCTTTGGAGTTTATTAGTGGCATTTGAATGGTTTAATATTTTTTTAATAATATTGTCTTACAAATATGCCACATTTCATTCAGCCACACTTGACCTACGAATACATTGTCTGTATTTATTTACATAGGAAATGTTAATAAATACAGGCGTATTGAATTCAGTTGAGATTAACCTATATTCTAGTCTATTTTTTGAGACAATAAAATGGAAAATAAAAATTAATTAAAATCTCTGTTGGCGCAGCGTTCTTTATTCTACTAAACAGATTTATAAAATTCGAAGATACCGAGAACAGTCAAACTAATTTATTAATTATAAATTTCTTCTTCATACTTTGTTCATATTTTTTTTGCATAATAGGTACAAGTAATGGCTACACTTGCGTTCAAAAAACAGGCCGTAATTTAAAACGTTTCCATCAAACCGTGACGTGGGCTTAAAGCCAAATGTTCACCATGAAAAATCTCATACAAAAACAGACCTGTTTATTCTGTTTCGTTCCACTCTTGAGCGAGAGGCGTATAAAAAACTTGCCAAAAAAACTCGCAGAATGAAATTGCGCGTTGGTAAGTGCGTGAGCAAAGAAATGAGTAAGTTAAAACGGTTATAAGCTCTGCTATCAACTTGAAACATTCTCGAAACATACTACATTGTAGCGACTTGTGTACTTGTAAACGTATCAACCAATGCAAGATATCCATCAGGCAAAACATTTTACTAGCTAAATACTCGGTAAAGTGTTCAAGATCCAAACAGTAACTTTGTGAATATGAATCTAATAGCAAATTGTTTTGATGCTATTGGCACCAAAGAAGTTACTGATTTAACAAAATAAATGCTTCGTGTCTAGAAGACTGCTTCGTCAACATTGTGGAGAAAACGTGACCAGTAGGTATGTGAGACAAAGTTAGTATTGTATTTCGCATAGGAGTATTTAGTCTGATCGTTTTGTACATAATAATAGGAAGCATAAATAGCCCATTGTCTGGGGCATTAACGAAAATTGATACTGCCAACAAAATAGCTGTACTGCGACATCGATTTCCGTTGTATGCTTGATTGATATAGTTTCGTTTGCATTGCAATAATAACAAATATTAATAAAATTTATTTATTTCTAAAGATCACATAGTAGAATGATACTTTGAGAATAATAACAATATACATTATACAACAGCATTATAAGAGCAAAGGCCTGTAAGGCTAACCTGTATAATTATGTATATATGATTATTATTTTATTTATAAATGTATCTATTTTTTTTATTTTCAATATTATGTATCTCTATTACGAATTTTATATAATATGTACTTCTTCTATTTATATATCAATAATTATTCCTCTGTCTAATCTGCACCTACCTATGCTTATCTCTGCACCAACTTTGGTTGACTGTAAGAGAATGCCATAAGGCATTAAGTCCGCCTATGTACTATTTTTATGTGCAAAAAGTTAAATAAATAAAAAAAAAAAATAACATGGTAGATCAGGTGATACTACGTTCACAAGAATAATATCGCTGACTTTTTTTAACTAGGAGAAACCTAGAGCCTGAACCTGAAAGGTTATACAATTTTCGACCAAAATGCAATGCAATCGAACAGATGCCAACTTTCATTAGAATTTTTGAGTCGAAATAATTGCAACTGTTATTAGATTTATCGATAAATGAGTACTGTTGCTAAGTGACGGTGTTTATTGCTTGCTATTGAAGGCGGCTAAGACTTTAAACAAAATAAAGAGTGATGTCATTATTTTTTGCGGCCACTTGGGTAATGTTAATGCGAGATGAATTGCTTTTTGTTCGTGCTCGACAGATGGTTGTGCTTACAATGCTTCGTTTGCATTTAAATAACTTGTATACACCGCTATGTATATGTCGCAGGTTTTTGGTACAATAGGGATATTGATAAAAAACCTAGGTTTCGGATAAGTGCTGTCGAATGGCAAATAAGTCAAAGGCATGTCTTATTAATCTATCAGAAACCTAAAGTAGTTTAGGTTAATGATAAAATTGTCCCTGGGTGCGATTTCTGTTTTTTAATAAGTAAAAGTTAATAATAGATATTGTCTTTATGACAGCTTCAGTATTTGAGTTTGCATAGCTACAAGCAGCCAACAAAATAACTGTGCCGATATTCATCCTTTTTTTGTAAATAAAAACTTTGTTAAAAAGAAATAAAAATATTACAAATCAGTGTCCTACTTATTGCCTGCCACTTACATTTACAGCTTACGAAGCTACATAAAAACTGCTTTCGAAGAAAATTCAACCATAAAAAAGCAGTAAGTACATCACCATCACAATACCGGTGACTTCATCTCGTTTCAGTTAATGGCAGCGCACAAGCCAAGTTCCAAAGTGCAAATAGTAAACATACGTTTAGTTACCGAAATCATGAACTGTTTTGCAGTGTAACATTCGGCTATTATTAACTCTCGTAGAAGTCGATGATCGACTTTGGCTCTTCGGCAACACCTACACCTAGCTAATGGCCAAATCGATCGGAGCCGTGAAAATTGCTGTTACAATGTTGATCGGCACCATCAAATGTGGCTTATTCTGGCGACATAAGGTTGATATTACTATGATAACGATGTCAAATAACTGGCAGGAAGATATCCGTCAATCAACATGGCCATCATTGACGCTAGTCTCATTCCGGGAATGGCCTGATGCCACGTGTCTTAAAGAACTCACTGGTGATGTGATAGATGACAGGAAAAACGACTCAGTGCATCAATGAATCGTACCGCCTTACTGTTCGATGAATTTCAAATAAATAGCATGAGAAACAATAAACATGAATAATAAGTTAATGAAACGACATAGCCATGAAAACGTATCAATCATTTCATGCAATAGTCATCGATCGCAATAAAAGAGTCGTAAAAATGGACGACCATAAAACAACCTGTGTGAGTCGGTTGTTATTTAAGGGAATCCATAAAAACTGTAACAAAACAAACTACAAAGACCACCGCAGTGGCGATGCAGTGCTGTCGGAAATCAACGCGGTGGCTGTCCACGCTAAAAATATTTTTACTCGTGTAGCGATGATTTTGATAGTTTCCTCGACTTTTGAAATATTACTTCTCTTGCAAAGTTTATAAAATTGGTGTTATGTTGAGAGTAGTGTAAATAAGTATACATTTTAAAGGACAGAGTCAGCTATTTATTTAAGGGTCTAGTTACAAGACATGGAAAAACAAATGTATCATCTTGGAATGTGTAGAGTTAAGAGCAACGAGGAGGAAATCAAGGAAAATGTTCCTGTCATGATATGCCTCAAAAAGACTTGGAGCGTTTTGGCAAAAACTGATCTCTAGAGTTTTATATTCGTTTCGTAGAGCTTATTAATCAGCGATGTCTTAAAGCGGAAAAAAAAAAAAAGTATTTTTGTAATATCTAACACCTGTAAATACATAATGGAATGCAATAAACGTATAGAGTATAAAGTATTTTATCTATTTGTTAGCATTATTTTTGATGAAAATAATAGTTTTAGAAACTACTATTTTCATCAGAAGTAAACCAGTGCAGAGCACTACACTAGCTGTGTAAACAACTAATAAAATTACAGTAAATTTAAATGATTTTGACAATTTTCTTTTTAGAAACATTTAAGAAATATAATTAACCTTATATATTAATTTTATTTGAAACTGATCCGCATTTCACAATCATGCAGCTGTAAAAACAAAAACATTACATAAATGTCAAAATACTGTTCTAGCAATTATAAACAGCAGACATTCATAAGAAATGGCATTTTTTTCAAATGTGAATGTTTTTGCGTAACTCGTCAACAAGTCAATTTAAAACATTTCATTCCTAAAATTAGCAACAGTGATTGATTGACGAGGGGATTGATATTTCCCTATTAACGACCAGGTGAGTGTAATTTGCATATCAGCCGATTATATAATCTCTGCGATAACGTGACCACAAACTAATTGAACGAAACTAGATTTGTAACTGGTCTTTGATGGATTATGTGACAACAGATAAAATCATACTGATGAATATTTCATTATTTTTTTGACCAGTTGATGGCATCATGAATACAGACAGACATATATTCAATTTGTCATTCTGTGCGTGAAATTTAAAGTACTCCCGCTAGTCAGTCTGTCCATCCCATGTTTTGGCACGATGCTATCTCCAATGAGATGCTAATGTATTAGCTGGCACGATCGCTTGTCAAGATTTTAGCCTATCAGATTTCTGTATTAATAACAATGAGTAAGGGACGCCCGCCACCCGTGTGCATTGTCCAGAGAGTTTTCACGCTAGCCTTGTTTTTCTCAAACACCTCTATACCGGTAGCTGACCTTGTCCGTTTATTTGGCAAGCGAAACGGAAAGCTTGTACGAAAATATCAAATTTTACCTTAATCGATTTTTCATGTAAACTAAGACAGTGTTATTAACATTTACGCAACGGATATAAATTGAGCTATAATTTCGGAGATTGACGAGCTTATTCTCTATTTACATCTGAAAATGTTGTAAAAAATTATGGAATTACATGAATAAATTTACTCGAAATAAGATCGTTTATTTAAAAATATGGCACTTTTAGGTTAGTTTCAACGTAAAACTCCACCTGAAGGCTAAATAATCCAAACAAGGTGGCTACAACAATCACAAGGGAGTACTATACGAAAACTTACTCAGTGGAGGCATTGTACGAAAATGTGTCCAGTGCCCGTGACCTAGGGTTTTGTTTGCAACGCACAGGCCGGCAGAAAGAACCAGACTGCTTGTCGCCGCCAGTATAGAGCAAGACAGATAGATATAGATAAATAACGAGAGCGACAGAGACCGATTACTGGCCATGGCGTGGATATAAAAACTCTTGAGTTGAGGCCGGTGACGTAATACGACTGAGCTTATAACGCAATTTTATGATGATCAATGTTAGTCGTTTTCAGCGGCTTGTCATTAGATTAGCATTCAAAGCTTACATTGATGAATCGCTTAATGATTCGCTAATATTTTGATACATATGTACATAATCAAGTATTTGCCTTGATATTTATAAATATTCATTTTAATTATAATAATTATCAATTCTGTCAAAGCATAGATTGAATCGTACGGTATATTTCGGACCGTTAAACAGATAAGTTTGCTGATACGGAAGTCACGAGCTCTGCTTGGCAACTTATAAAGTATTGAATAAAAAACACTAACACTATTTAGGTAAGACAACAAAAGCTTACAAATAAGAGTTACTTTAACAAAAACAAATCATGGATAGGTATTTTTTGTTAGTGGTGTTGTCAAACAAAACTTGGAAGTACTCTGAACTCACACAAAAAAGATCTCAATATAGAAAATAAACCGTCACATTAAAAATAATGATGGAACGTTTGCGAAAATTCGTTGTTAATGTTGGAACCAAATATAACGTACACTAATGAGAATGGCCATGAAATGTAATATGAAAATAATAATGGTCTGTGATCTTTAATGAGTTTATTAATTTAACTCATAATAGTTTCTGTCCAGTACAAATAGATCAGGGTCGTGATTCAAAGTCAACGAGGGCTATCGCGTATGAATTCGCCGCTAGGGCTGCTTTTGTAGCGCAAGCTCTCCGAAATGTCAAATGTCACTATTTTGCGGGTTGGCTATGCGGTCATGGAGTTTATAAGTGTCTATAGAGGCGCAGTTCTATTGGGGCGTTCTGAAGAGAAACTTTTGATGAGCGTCAGAGAGCGCACTTGTGCATAAAGCACGTTAAAGAGCAAGAGACGGACGTATTAATGTCTCCATTTGAAATTGGAACAAAATATCTGTCATTCTTAATTTTGTTCCAAAATGTTTGTCTTTAAAATGCCCTAAAAAATTGTGCCTCAGTTAAAAGGTTTAAACTAAATAGTTAGGATATATCAATGTCTGAGACCTAACTCTACAGAAGCTATAGTTAGTGAGGTATAAAAAGATTGCACTAATTAATTGACACCCACCAATTTTAAAAACTTTCATTTGTCAACAACATAGTCGATATGAAGTGATTTTCTCCCTAAATATGTTTTTGATAAACTTTTAAAGCAACATTACAGACAGTTATAATAGACAATACACCGTAAAAAATGTAACCAGCGTTAATGTCGCCAAGGGTGACAATAGTTCTGCAGTATAAGAAAATAAACAGTTGAATCATGTCTTGAGTATAATTACTTTTCTAGGATCTCTGATCAGCATAGAAATGGGGTAGATAAATGGGGATATTGACTTCGTGCCGGCCAATAATATAGAGAAGACGAGTAAAATATTTCAACGTTAAGAATAATCAATCTTATTAGCACAAAGAATAACACTGAACTGTTTAAATACATTTGAAGATGTCCATATAAAAACCAAACGCAAAAACAGTGTACAGGTTGAACCAGCCGCAATAAATCAGCTTTGAAATCAAGCATTTAGATGCTGACTTGTATTAATGTGGGGCGTGCCAGCCTCAAGAAACGCAGATATACTAAAACCTTTTACAGCCAAGACTTTATAAATTTATATAATCATTACGAGGAAATGACGGCTGTCCTTAGCTAGATTAGATAAATGTGCATTTACAACGGATATAGCTGTTTCGTACAAAGATAAAATAGAGATTATGTATAGGAAAACGATTATGCATGTCTCTTATGAGGCTTGTAAGCTTATCGTCAAGCAAATACGAAGGATATCATTAAGATTATCCAATAATCTCTTGAGTGTCGCGTGCAGGGAAATCGTTGAAGTGCATTGCAGCGTTTAGAATGTGTTTAATAACCATCTAACTTATATACGGCGAATAGAGAACCCATTTCAGGCAAGAAATTCGAAAATATCGCCTTCTTTGGAGTACGTATACCTTGCCTTTCAAATGACAGCATGTGTTTAATACCCATCTAACTTAGAGACGCAGAATAGAGAACCAATTTCAGGCAAGAAATTCGAAAATATCGCTCACTTTGGAGTGCGTACACCTTGCTTTTTAAAAGAGATCAACGCGCGGGAGTCCCGTTGCAATTCCTATGTATTGCCTTTCTTCACCGATAAATTTTAACTTCTTAACCTGCTTGCTCTTTAGATTGCTAGTTTACAGAATTAATTAGCTGAACAATTTCGAGTCGTATGATCGGTGCATGTGACGAGTGATGGTAGCAGACAAGGCGTCGCGTCGGCCACTGAATGCCAATCGCGGTGTCATAAGAAACGCATATGCTGACGTTGAATTAGAATAAATAGAAAGTAGCTACAGGTGATAGACTAATTGAAAGTAACTTCTTATTTAAGGGTGGGTGTGTGGATGTGTTTCTTTTTTGTGTCTATCACTATTAAAAATAATAGCTATTTCTTTACTAAACCTATCACAACTGTCTATTACAGGTCACGAGTAGGAAATTTAAGACAAAACCGATAGTTTTGCTATGGCAAGCGTGATTTTATATCTGAGGATAATAAATGAATAGATGCACTCACAACAAACTCACATAATGGTTTAAGAACACTGTTATTTTACATTTCGACATAAAACTTCAACAGAGTGAATAAATAAAACAAAAAACACAAATCTACAAGCTTGCCTCATCCTAATAAAAACGAGTTAAACGGCCGTCGAAATAGGTCAGTCCAACATTACTAAACCGTGCCATTTTAACCGTCGTATATGTAACGAAACCACGATCTCCTTTATTTTTAAATTAGGTAACTAGTATATTTGGCTTGTGAAAAGTATCTTTTCGCTACGCTTAACTAAAAAAGAATATTTGAAAGACTTATAATGATCTAAGTTTTCTGGTTACAATTAATTTCAAACGATAACTATCTTAGTAACGTTGTATGTTTTTTCTAACTTGACATCTAAGTAACTGTCACCGTTATATTTCCATAAAATTACTACAGAATTGAGAGAAATAGTACTAGATGACATCACCGAAGGGTTCAGAGTCAATAAATGATTCAGTTATGATGCAATTCTTAAAAGCAGGGGCTGGATGGCTCTTGTGGTCATCGCAATAGCTATATTATCAAAATCGAGCACACGCTTAAAAATATGAGGTCATCGGCAATAATATTTGTAACAACTCTTACGATTTTACTGTATCGTACGATTAAACCGGTTATGAAGGAAGTGTTCGCGATTTTAGAACATCCTTATTGGTGATCCGATTTTTGTATTTCGGAATTAAAGTTACAAGTTTCATTTGTAATTGAAATTTAACAATAATTGAGTTAAGCGGTATTTATGTGTAGAATCACCTTCACGACTGCGATATATTTATTTATTTATTATTAATTATCAGTCTTTGTTTACGATTAGATGTAGGTGTCAGTACCTACGTGCAGTTGGAGCTAAACTAAAAGTTCCATCATAAATAACGACAACTAATATTACCTGACCATTACGAGATGTGAAGTGATCTTTAGGTACCATGCAAAAGCTGAGTGATTGAGTATAAAAAGAAAATTGGACCGAAATTCTTTGGTTTGCGCCAAGATATGACACAGATGCGGTTAGATAGACAAAGATTTATATGATGATTTTCACTAAGATCTAAATCTAATCATATTACCCAAATCATTGCTGAGCATGCCAGCACGGTGCCCACGGTGCGAGGTATGAATGTTATTAAACAAAAAGCAAGCTTGAATTATGGAGGAATAAAACAATATTATTTACAAACTAGACCGCAAAAACACAATTAATAACTTCAATGTCAGTTCAAAGCTGTATAATAATTTGATAAATGGAAAAATAAAACAATTCGCATATGAATTTAATTAAAACAAGGTCGTGTTATTAAATTTAATATTCTCCATAAATATGGTCTCTATTTTGCTTGAGACATTTGTAACGTTTGCAGCGATCCAAAACCAAGTATGACGGCACTGAAAACCATGACATCACTATGGTGACATCATTATAAGGAGTGAAACATGCGCAACCACTGGAATGCTCACTAGCAGAAAGTTAAAAGCAAATACAAGTATCCACTTTCAAACGCGTACTGATAATATTTTACTGTACCTTTTTTTCAAGCCATTAGAATCTTGTGTGGGGAAACTTCAATATAATAACGGCATAATATAAACGGCACCTAAACGGGCAATAGTCGCGTATCGCCTAAGAATTATTGGTGTAGGAGTAAAGGTGTGGAAGCCTTACAATAAAACTTGCATTCAAGTAAGTAGGTTAAGTACGCTTTAAAGTTTTAAGCCTTTAAACCGATCCGAGTACACGTTATATTACGAATAAACATCATAAAATTGATAACGTATTTGAAAATATAAATTGGCTAGACAAATTTTATAAAAATATCGCAATAAATTGATTCCAGCATCCAAAAATAAATTTTAAAATCAGTTTACAAGAATGACACTCGGCCTACGCGGTCTGCTTTTAGACTACATAAACTACCAGCGCCAAATGCTTTTATAGCGCATTGAAAAAAATTCATGTACTTGCGTAGATTTATCATATTATGTAATAGCGTCATAAACGCTACAAAACTTTTTGCGAAGAATTCAGCTCATAATACAGCAGTAGGAAGAGATCCGTGAGTCTACAAAATTTTCATCAACTCGTAGTAATCTCAAGAGCGCGTAAATCACAAGCTGGCGACTGTGTTACGCAATAACAAGATATAAACAGTTCAACAGCTTGGTTTTTAACAGCGAAGCATGTTAGTCCCTCACTATCAACAGAAATCTGGACTTAAGTACACAATACTATCTAAGACTTATGTAAACTTTGCACAATATTCGCTGAATGATGCATGCTTACAAAATTTGGAACATTTTATTATCAACGATGATAACAAGTCTTAATACCAGATTTTACAAAGTTTATTACAGTAAACAAGAAGTTACCAAACAGTGGAATGACATAAGACATTAGTAGGTACCTACTGAGTCCAGTGAACTAAAGTAGAAGGGCACCGTCAATTATTATGTCGCTCCTTAAATACAAAAGGCACACATTTCAAAATTTTTTTAAATTGTTTTTTTTGCATAAAATGCATCTTAAACGATCAAACTATTGTTTCGCTTAAAACACCCGTCCTTTTACGATCAGAAACACCCGTAAACGTTCAAACGTCAGTTTTGTTTTCTACCATAGTTGCGACCGAGATTTGTGCAAAAGTACCACTTTGTCAGTTGCGAACAGACTTTCGGCAGAAGCACGCGCATTTTTAGTGAAAAACTACCACATTCCAAATAATTGTTAAATACTAGGTGAAATCATATATTCAAAAGTGCCACATTCAAAAATATATTTTTATTGCAGATAACATTCACGTAAGTATCTTATTATTTTTATATGCCATAGTACCATATTTCGAAATAGGTTAGTTTTGCATTTAATAATTTGATATTTCCTCTTATTTTTTTATGCAATACTACCATATTTCGAATTGAGTTAATTTTGCATAAATTAATTCTTATTATTTTTATATGCAACAGTACCATATTTCGAAATCGGCTAGTTTTGCATATAATAATTTGATATTTCCTCTTATTTTTGTATGCAACACTACCATATTTTGAATTGAGTTAGTTTTGCATAAATTAATAAAACATTTTTTTTTAATTTCTTTACGTTAAAGTACCATATTTAGAAATATGGTATTTTTGTATTTGAAAATAATCTCTTAAGTGATATTATTTTACAATAAAAAACAATTTTTAGTTTTTGTAGTAATTTTTTGGCGTAATATTATGGGTTAAACAAATTTATTTACAACAGCTATTATAACCAATTCCATTTTACTAACATAAATACATAGAATTATACTGGACCGCAAAAATAAATATTACAGTTTTAAAATTACAACAACTTAATATCGCTATTTTTACTATTTATAATTTTTAACTAAAAAATATTAGTTACTTATAAAATTGTTTGTATAGTTTCATTTTAAATATCTAACTTATTTTGTTTAAAAAAGGTGTAATAATTAGTTTTTACGGGCCAGTGTACATAAAACCTATTACGAGAAGATAAATTGGTTTACAGGTAAGTAACTTATTTTTTTGTATTTTTATTTTCAGAATGATAACCAGGACGCACCGTATTATGAAAATGGTAACAACACCTGTAAATGATCCCCGAGATGGATCACAATCCCTGACAGTAACGAACCCTAGTGAAATTAATTCAAGTGACATTCAGACTGACACTATTATTCATCATAATTATGATACTGATGATTCTAACTCTATACCAAACAGTCAGTTTTCTTTAGATATTTTGAACTCCGATGTAGATTACGAAGATATTCAAGGAACGTCTCGAAAACCATCTTTAATTATCCCAGAAACAGACTCAGACAGTGACTCCTCCACCTCAGATGATACAAGCTCTTCAAGTAGTTCTAGTTCCAGCTCTTCAAGTCGCTCCAGTTCTACAAATACCATAAAAAATTTCTCATCCGACGATAGTGTTAAGGATCCGACCTATGAAGATCCATTTTCTGAAAACCGCAAAGCCCAGTCAGATTCCGATGAAGATCAACAACCACAAGTACAGTTTCCTGACCTTCAAGACATTCCGCAATCAGCCGGGTATAACCAGGATTTATTTGATAATATTAATTCAGCATCACCCAGAGTTGATTATCAGTCACCTAGTATTGACGAGCAGGTATCTAGCGTCGGCGAACAGAGTCCTAATGTTGATGTTGAATCACGCAGTAGGTCTCGTAAAAGAAGAGCAGAACCACACTTATGGAAAAGAAACCAGAGCAAGCTATTGAAAAACAAAGGTATGTCCTATACTTCTATGTCCAAATCTAAGAAAGTTTATGATGCCAAAAAAATGGGTCCTGTATGTTGCGGTAAATGTAAACTTAAATGTTCTACAGAGTTTACGTTTGAAGAAAGAAAATATATCTTTGAAAAGTTCTGGGAGTCCGGTAATCTGGAAATACAACGACAGTTTATTAAAGAGCACATGACCAAGATAAGAGCCAAAATATAGATACGTTCGTGAAGGGAGCAGTCGTAAAAATTACAATAACGCATTTTATCTGACTCGAAATAATAAAAAAACTCGGGTATGTAAAGTATTCTTCATGAATACCCTTGCAATCTCAGATACTGTTATCAGAACCGTTATCAAGAAGCAGTCTCAAACTGGTGTACACCTTACAGATAACAGGGGAAAGCATAACAAGCACAAGACAATAGACTCAGAGCTGACCGATGGTGTCAAAGCACACATTAACTCAATACCCCGCATAGAAAGTCACTACTGTAGGGCGCGGTCAACTCGTGAGTATATTGAAGGTGGGCTTACAGTCGCGGCACTACATCGGCATTACGTAGACCAATGTGAATCTGAAGGTGCGCCATACGTTTCATATCAAGTATACTATAACATATTTATACACGATTTTAACTTATCGTTCTGGCAGCCTAAGAAAGATCAATGCGAAGATTGCAGCGCTTACCAAAATGCTGAAGATAAATCGTTACTACAAGAGACATACAACGAGCACTTGAAGCAAAAGACCCTCGCTAGAGCTGAAAAAGATAAAGATAAGGAGCTTGTGAGTAACACCTTTGTAGTGGCCGTGTACGACCTCCAAGCTGTAATGCCTTGTCCACGGGGAGACGTGTCCAGTTTTTATTACACATCAAAACTAAATCTACTTAATTTCACAATAACCGAACTCGGCACCAAGGACACAACTTGTTTTGTATGGCATGAGGGAGAAGGAGCCCGAGGTATCAATGAAATTGGCTCCTGTGTTCTTATGTATCTGAGAAAATTGAACGATAATGCTACGGAACCTTGTGATGTTACTTTCTATAGCGATAATTGCTGTGGCCAGCAAAAAAATAAATACATGCTGGCAATGTATCAATATGCGACTCAAGAATTGCCAAATATCAAGAGTATTACTCATAAGTTCCTTATAAAAGGACACACCCAAAACGAGGGAGACTGTGTCCATTCTGTCATCCAACGTAACATTAAAAGAGCATTGAAATCTTCTCCAATTTACGTTCCAGACCAATACATTACTCTCATTAAAACCGCAAAGAAAACGGGAAAGCCTTATACTGTTGAAGAACTGACACATGAGAATTTTTTTGACCTCAAACCTCTGTGTACAGGAAACTACAATACAGATAGCGATGGCAATCAATTCAAGTGGACTGATTTAAAAATTCTGAAGGTGGATAAACTAAGCAATGGCATATTTTTCTTGAAAACATCCTACGAAGAGGAAGAGTTCAGGTCAGTATCTACGATGAGAAAACGCCGCACTAAGTCGAATGTAGTCCCTGATAATAATTTCACTCTAAACAAACTTTACACTGAAAAACTTACAGTTCCTGCAGCAAAGAAGCAAGGCATTCTAAAATTAATAGAAAAAAACGTCGTACCTAAGTATTATGAATCTTTTTATGCTAATCTCTGAATTGGTGCTCAAGTTACTGTTAGAAACTGATTTGTAATGTTTTAGTATAAGTATTTTTATGTCTTTTAGAGTTTACGCTCGAGTTTGCAAGATTTTATAGAACTATTTTTTGTAAGAATACTATTTACACTACCTGTGTGCTATGATTCGGTTGTGATTAATGTAGAGATCATAGATATAGTTAATTTTGAAGGCGAAAGAAATTAGTTTAGTTTCATTTTAGGTTCAGTAATCTAATACCAAATAGTAAGTATTCTTCAAAAGGCTGATTTGATCTTGATTATAATTTCGACAAAAAATATTAAATAGAATTATGTTTTTGTGAACGTTAGCTCAATTTGATAATATTTTTAAGTTCTTAGACTTGTATTGTTTTAACTGAGAGCTGTTAAGTGTCAAATATTTTTTTTTTACATATATTTAACAATATTATTATTTTTTCGTTACTTATATGTCAGAATTTAATGCATCTTGGTTTTTATATAAAAAATTTTGTTTTGTTTTTAAGTTTAATTTGTAACTCTTTATGCTAAGTTGCACAAACGATCTCTAAGGTTTACTGTCAACTTAAACCTCTAATTAATGTTTTAAAATGGCAGATAATGTCGCTTTAAGTAATGCCGGTTTTTAATGGTCGTTTGTGCAACTTTACGTTTCCTAATATTAATACACGTAATATTAATTTTAGACCTAATTGATGATCTCATGATAAAAGAATAAATATAGATCTCTTAATAATTGTTTTCATTCGACAAGTTTACTATGTTGTAATTAGTACATTGTGCCATTTTTATATTTAAGTTTACGTTTTATGAAGCTGTAAACCGAAAATAAAACTTAAGATTTCCTAATTATGGTAGTTTACTTTTTAAAATTTAAATGTTCTCGAATTCAATATTTATATACAAAACTAACTTATATGCATTTTTCCCAAAGTCTATCAAAGATAATAACTAAGACTGCTTTATTAAAAATAAGTAATTTAATTACGCATCTTTTGATACCAAAAACATCTACATAATACACATAGTATAAACAAAAATCAATAAATCATCGACATATTTTTTTCAAATGTCGCTCCTGTATAATTTGCGTATTTTGACTTGTGGTGCTTTTGTATTTAAGGAGCGATGTGTTTATACAAGTTTACAAACACATAAACAAAATTGTTAGCAACGTTAACATAAGGGCTTGTAAACAGAAACATAGGTGTGATCGGCGAGTAAAATGTCAACATCCTTATAGGTAAAATAGATATGTATCTACCAAAACAAGTTGCAAAATATCTATTTGGGCTAGAGATCTGTTGTGTAATAAATAACATACTTAATCGAGCGTCGATCGATGAATTTGTGCGGACAATAGATGTGGGCAGCCAGTCAGCCACGAGTGACGTAATCGAATTTGGACAATTAGGTGCTGTACGTAAACAACTTGTGACTGAGATGTAGGTTATCGGAACACGCCCGAATATTGTGATAGCGATGGGGGACAAACTCATTAGCGACATACTTGATAAACATGTTGATGGACTCCCAAATATTGAATTTTCACAACCACGTGCTTAAGATCGATAACATAGTCGTAAATATAATAAAAGGGTCTTCAATCACAAGTGCACAGAGTGCTAAATAGGGCTAGGTGTGTGGTTAGAAAGCTATCGCGATGTGTGTTGACTGACGTCAATGAGACACGTGCTGTTAGGTGACCTAAGACCCGTTTCTCAGCATATCCGCGTAGGTTTGCGCTTTAGAGACATTGATAAGATTGATTTGACATTATATCTTAAAGGAGAGACAATGATAGCTTCTAGTAACCCTGTTTTGTATGACCTTTAATGATAATCGCTATGCAACGTTGTTGTAAATTACAGTAAGCTTAGTTGTTGGCGGATTTATTACAACAAGCTTAAGCCGTATCGTGACTAATTGAGGGATTTGATAAATAGTTGCCACATAAAATTATGCCGTCAAATTGTGTTAAATTACGAACAGTGCACGGTTCATGTTATTTAAGTGCAATTACTAGAAGGACTCTGGTTTTTGTGATTTGGACAGACGTTCTCGTACGACCCGGAACCTAGTCTTAGAGTTAACGGCAGCGCGTCGGTTACCGAGCGTTAGCGGACCAAGTAGGCCAACTGCATAATGCGCACTTTTAATTCATAACAAGCTGCATTCGCCACCACGTCTAAAACACTTCAAGTAAAACTTTTACGTAACTAACAGTTTCAAAACACACTGCCAGCAGGACTTTTGAAATAGATATTTATTTTTTAAGATTAACTGAATACTAAAGTATGCTATGACGTAAATGGTTTTAATTGAACAGATATTGGGTTACACTCGCCATTATATTGGACATATGATAGACGTGAAATGTATTTTATCATTTCATCTTGTACAAATTCGTATTTGAAGATGACATTACAATAATAAATATACAATAAGAAATCAGTCATTCTGTCATTCTCTGAATGTTGCCAATTTTTATATAGACGTACACGTTCAGACAACGCGAGTAGCCCGGAAATTCGCGTCGGACAAATAAGTGATGCAAAAATATAAAATTAAAAGATTTCTTGTAAAGCAAAACATTCGATAAATATCATACTAAATAATATGTCTTACGTTATCATTGTATCGCAAACAATACCACACATTAGCGTGATAAGACTGATGATTGAATACATTTTTTTTCTCACACTTATAATTTAAAAACCGGCCAAGTGCGTGTCGGGCCTCGCGCAGTAGGGTTCCATAGAAAAATATTTTTATAACTAAATGGCGTCCTTCAGAAAGGAAATGTTTGTAGCTGTACACGAAACCAGCTAGCACGTATGACGAGATGTATGAATGTTGAGGAAGCGAAAGAAGTATGTAAGGAGCGAAGCACATGGCGTTCCATCGTCTCTGCCTACCTCCGTGGGATAAAGGCGTGATTTTATATATGTATTATGTATGTTTATTATGTTTCAAGAATTTTGAACAAAATATTCTGAGTAACTGCATCTGACATTTCGGACCCCTATTCCTCTTGAACTAATGAAGTGAACTTATCCGCTATAGTTTTCCTTTAAAGTTCATTACATGTACTACCGACACAATTTTTTTCAGATTTTAGGATCCAGTAGTTTAGCTTTTAGAGGGGGGGGGGGGGACGCCCTACTCGAACAAAAATTTGCTCTTTAAAGTTAATTATCTCGCAAACGGATCCCTAAATCAAAAAACTGTCTTAGCAACCCCTAAACGTTTTTAAAAGTCCTATCTAACAATACCCCACACTATGGGGTAGGCGACAAAAAAAAAAACATCCCTACTTTACATGTAGGGGAGCTACCAGAAAAAAAAATATTTTTCCAAATTTTACTCTACGACTTTCTTTGTTTAGTTAACATACATTTTTATGCAAAGTTTCAGTTTTCTAGCACCAACGGTTTCGTCGCTATGCCGTGGACAGACGGACAGACGGACATGGCGAAACTATAAGGGTTCCTTGTAGGTACTACGGAACCCTAAAAATGGTGGTTAATCTCGTACATCATTACCGTTATCATGAACCAAGCGTGCAAATGTAAACACGACACTAGATAAACATTGATAACTGGTCACACGAAGATGGCTGATACGGAGAAGCTATTGAATACTTACTGTCTACAGAGTTGTTATCATGCATCCACTATTTTTTTTTTTTTTTGTAATTAATGTGTAATGTAATCTATGGTGTTTTAACTGATATAAATGAATATTTAATTTAATTTAACTATTAGATACCGGGACGAATATGAAGGCAAAGATACAAAGTTTTCATCCAACATATTCAAAACCCACCAAACCAAATAACGTTGATTAAATGTTATTTAACGCTAAATGATTACACGTTGAAGAAGCAACGGTATTTAATAGTAGGGCGAATAAAAATAGGTACAGTTGATATAAATAGAAACATTGAAGAATTTTGTTATTCGATAATATTTTCAATTGGACTACAATTAGTTTTAATTAAAGATTCCAGACATGAGTAAGAACGTAAAAAGTTTATTGAAAGCCCGAGATAAACAATAGTTGGGCTTGCCCAAGTTAATTGTTGTAACACTCCTCCAAGTGATTGGATGACGTCAGAGTTATAGGATATGACGGATGTGTAAACAATATAGCTAAAGATTAATAAAAGTTAATAGATAGTAATCGAGTATTCGTAGTATTGCAGTAGATCGGCCGAGGTAAGATAGCCCCGGTAATGAAGCCGATAGCATCACAATTAGTGATGAAAGAGACTCAGTCGTATAAGTCGTGTAAGAAGCGACTAGACTACATTTTGACAGCTAAAGACTGACTTAGTCCTTTAAACCCTTAGCTTTTAGTCTCTTAAGTCTTTTTAGTTCTCGACTAAGGTTTGCGTAGAATAAGCATAGTCTCTAGTGCTTTAAGACTTATAAGGCGTGTTAGTCTTATAAGGCTTGTAAGTCTGTTAAGGCTTTTAAGTTTGAACTAAAAAGACTCGCCTAGGGAGTCGTGTATGATTGATTAGTTATGAAAAAGACTTAAATTTACTCCATCTTTTAAGAATTATCAAAAAGTCTAATCCCCATTGCAGTAACTACTACTAAGCACTAGCTAAACTCTAAAAGAAATACTGGACAGCCAATATAAACAGAAATCCTACATCTTTTGTATCATTCATTAGAAGTAAAAAAAAATAGCCATATTAAGTTGTAAATAATCATTTATTTATTTGTACAATAATTTGTAGCTGTGTTAAATTGAAGATAGAAAGTTAAAGGATTTTCATCCATGATGATAGACACATTGACGCTCTAATGTTTTGCGTTTCCAAGCGATTTCGTTTTTTTGTAATTAAATTACCAGATTTGGAAAAAGCTTGTTCGCTTGGAACACTTGATGCTGGCACACAAAATACATCATATGCCATTTTTGTCAGACAAGGTAAGTGATACTTTTGATTTGACCACCAAGACAAAACTTCTGTGTCTTCTGTCTCAAGTGGTAATGAAAAGTACTTTTCTATTTCATTTTGGACACTGAAAGTGTGCTTGTAAATAGAAGAAAAATGTTAATTCTGGTATTCTGTGACTGTATATTTTCTGACTCTTTTTATATTATTTTGCAGAATACCCGCAATAAAAAATATCAAAAGTATCCGTCCTTTCGCCAGTTAAAATTAATGTTACCGTGGTTTATCGGAATGTTAGTGTTCCCGTGTATTGGAAAGTTTTTTTTTACTTTTTTTACGAAAACAGCTCATTATAAGAAGATATTTATATTATTGTAAAACTATCTTTTAGTTACAAAGATTTTTAAATTTATTAAATAAGTACACATTGAACTTATCATTGATTAAAAGGTCTGCAAAACAGCTATCTACTCATGATAAGTGTATTTACAATGTAGACGTAACGTGCAAGAGCGTACAACAATTTTAAACTTTAAAATTGTATAAGCGACGTTTCAGAGTCTTGTTTAGCATAAAATACTCGATATAAAATAAAATTTGCTTGTTTAATATAATAAACATGTTGTATGTCCGACAGGGCCGGCAGGAGACCGAGAAAAAGGTTTATTGCGATTTATTAACCACGAATATTGCTGGATAGTTATTATCATTGGGACAAAGACTTAAAAGGCTAGCTGTATAAGATTTTATTAACCGACTAAGGTGTAAGCATTTCCTTAAAGGACTGATTCGTTAAGCTGTTTAAGTCTTCAAGCTAGTCTTATTAGTCTAAAGATAGTCTTATTAGTTTAAAGATAGTCTTTTTAGTCTGAACTAGTTGTTTAAGTCATATTTTAAAGGACTTAAACAACTGAGTCATTGACAACACTAATCACAATCGACCATTGTCGCGTGTCATTCACATTATATAATGTAATATCATTATTCATTACAGTATTCTTCGCAAACTTGTTGTTAATTAATATATTGATAACAGTTGGTCGTCAAATTAGTTGAACAAAATATTTAAATATCGAATATTATTAGATTCTGTTCTAGTTCAGATCTCGTATGAATCACGATCGAATTCTTATATTGTATTAACAACTTCAATGATGAAGCTAATACAAAACAGTCGAAAAATATGGCTTGCAAAATGCGAATCACTGAACAAACAGAGGCTAATTAGATAGAATTTATCAAAATCAATTTCTGCGAAATCAGTCAGATATGAGTCAGACGCCAGACTAGTTGATAAAAATTTAATTATGTGCCAAAACCTTATTGTACGGCTTCAGGTGACCGTTGGCAAAGCGCCCGGACATGGCGTAAACAATCTATTTCAGATCTGAGAGTTGAATCGGCGTGATATATTCTAACGGGGTTCTTCCTACCTGGTTTCCTCACTGCACTCTCAATATGGTCATGGATATAACCACAATACCAAAGTAAGGTAAAACTTTCAAGTAATGGTGTCATCGTGTTTTAGTTATGACACAATCAACGCTGCTGACGTCACGTTCGAGTGTACGCCAGCACTTATTTCAGTGTCAGCGTCTCAATATTTGGCTTAAGTAATGACGTAAGATGTGCAAGTGAGTAATAACATAAATAGAGTGGAATATTCAACATGCTTGTTTTCAGCCGAATCATGCGATCGCGCCACACGTCGACTAACAAACATTTGCTTTAAGCTGTATGACTAATGGTTGGACATTAAGTAACTATTGCCGGGGTGGTTGACCGTTGTTGTGAACGCAGATAGCAGAAGGCAACTTTTTCGTGAAAAGAATCGAATACAAAGATGGCAATATATTCGCACATAACAATTTGTTAGCAAGTTTTGTCGAATGTGGAACATTGGCCTGGTCGACTTTTCTCGGAGAGAGTAGCGTCGACATCTTGTGATTGATCACCGCAGCTGACGTACTTACCTTCTTTTGTAAAAAGATGTCACCCGTTTAGAAGACATTGCCTTACCTGAAACAGAAATAGATGAAATATTAGGCCTTGTTTCTGAAGTTTACTAATTGCAGTACACTGATATTTTATTTCAGATAAGCTTTCATCTTAATCGGTGTGTGTGACGAGATACAACCGTATTATAAATTAGAGTTTCACTTCAGTTAGACTTTTGAGTTTTATAACAAATACCAATTTTAAAAATATTTGTCGAAATTTTTCTTCGACAAACAACAATGAAAACATATTCAGTGAACCATGTCATTATTATTTATCTCATAGTAAACATAAGAGGGGAACGATTGCGATACAATAAAAGCACGTGGACCGGTAGAGAATCGGGCTTGATTCACGGAGTAAACATCGGGCCACGGGCCACCTGCCAGACACTAAGTAATGTGTGCTGATTTGTTTCGTTTGGATATAATGTAGTGATTTATGGGTTTGTTGATGAGAACATTATTTGCTCGCGATATCGCAAATGACAGTTATTGGTTTTTACTTTTGAGGCAATTAGTATTTTTGTTTTGTTTCTTTGAAACGATAATGCCTTATTTGAGAGAACCAAATAAGGCATTATCGCACAATTGAAGCAGTTAAACAAATAGAGGCCGATAGCCTCATTAAGGCGCGGCTTTTCGTGTCATGTGCCGCGCATTGTACGGCGAAATGATGCGACGCAGAAGGCCCGAGGCATACGATCGAGGTTTCCCCTTAACAATCAATTTTCTTAGATTTCTATACTACATCATCTTGAAAATCCACAGTAGCATTACAAGGATGTAATTTAATTTAAATAGTTATTTATAAACAATATAATCGATGAAGCAAATTTTTGCTTTACAAAGCATTTTATACAATATTACGGGTGAAAAATTAAGACTCCAGTCGGGCACAAACCCACATCTCTCGTGTTCAAACGTATAATCGTAATATCGTTTTAACACACAATAATCGCACGAAACAATCGAATCTAATCGTACTATTTGATGCAACACAACTTATATCGATTTATCACTAAGAACGATGTCGGGCCAATTAATATAGTAATTAAATAATTAGTAATTATAGCATCGCCCGGGTATCTTACATGTCTGAACAAAATTTATCAATTCGGGCACCCTCACTTCAACAACTTATATTAGCTAACACGACAAAGACTAACAAGACCTTGAATGTAACAACTTGTCTAGCAGATAGGTGTAAAATTACAAAATCTCGCACATATCGACCATGTGACATTGAACCTCGGCACTTGCAATAGTGCACTCAAGTGTGTATTTTACCGCATATTGCATAAAGTTTTCCGTCTTTATTGCATGGCAACATTACTATTGTTCAAGGTATGGGTTGTTATACAAGCAGCGAACAGCAAGGCACATGTGCGATTAGAAAAGCAAAATCACGTGGTGCACCATGCGTTTGCGCTGCTACTAGGGCATGCAATTCCGGAATTCCGGAATTCCGTATTTCCGGAATTCTGGACCATATTACTGATTTTTCCAGTTCCGGAATTGAGAGGAAAAATTCCGGAATTCCGATATTTTTGTCTTTTGTATTTTGATGATTATTTTCTTCTAAACGCACGCAATCTAGCGTCTGTAGATTATGCCACAAACTGCAAGTCGAATGGGCAACACGCGCGCGTCACACCAAGCACGGCGCACTAATACTTACCACTCCGGTACTGTGCAAAGTCGTTCGCAACTGATATCGCTGAGTCTCGGTCTTCGATTCCCAACGAACTAGGTTATTCCTTTAGTTTGTCCGCTCTTTGTTTGTCCATCCCCACTATCCACAGTGTCATCCCACACTCACCTTGACCAAAGAAAGGCAGATCGTTTGGTCGTTCTGATATTGCTCCCGTTGCTTGTTACAAAATTATGAGATGGTTTACTTTTATCCACAGTTTTTGGTTTCTTACTACTTTAACGCAAATAGATTATTGTAAATATTACCTATGTATGTTTACTGGTGCAATTAAAACACTTTGTGTTTGATGTAAAAAAAAACTGGTTCTTAATATAAAAATAATAGAAAATAATTTAAAATAGCTTAAACATACAGATTATTAACAACAACCGCATGAGACGTTCATTGGATGCAATGTACAGTATAATAATGAGTGAGTGGCAGTAGATAAAACAAAACATAGAAGGTAGTTCACGTCGTTTATCCGTAGGAGCGCTCTTTCGAACTAGTTCGTTCGCGATCGAACAAGTTCTACAAATGATTAAGACTGATTAACAATAATTGTAGACAGGAAGGACTATTCAGAGTATATTTTTTATATTTTAACTTTGATTATTTTTATAGCATTTAGCTATGCTTAGCAAATTATACTAAGAAACAGTTGAAAAAGATATGGGACCGGCAGGATTTGAACCTGCGACCTTACTGCACACCAGGCAATAGTTCCAGAACCAGTTCCGGAATTCCGGAATTGGCCGGTAATATCGGATCTCAGTTCCGGAATTGAGATCCTTCCGATATTGCATGCCCTAGCTGCTACATACCACGACGCCGCAGAGTGATGTTTAAAAAAGAGCGACTGCTCTTAGCCGTCCAGCTACGGTCGCCTCTTACCGGCACATTAAATTTCTCAACTGTATGATACATCATTTTGTGACGTCACGTTCATCCATTTGTTCCTATCTTAGGTAGGATACAAACCAACATTGCGAAGTTACATTCAGCACAAATGTTGTAACGAATGAACGTGTACGATATTTTAACTTTGATTATTTTTATAGCATTTAGCTATGCTTAGCAAATTATACTAATGTAAGGTCGCAGGTTCAAATCCTACCGGTTCCATATATTTTTCAACTGTTTCTTAGTATATTTTTCATGTTTTGTTATTGTTGAGTTACATTTTGTTTTATATAAACCTTGTTGAGTTTACTACTGTGAGAAAGTTTAATTATAAGAGAAAATAATGGCCAAATAATTTGTAGCTCAAATGATTATTATAAGGCTGATTTATTACAATTTTATTTTATTTGATTTGAAACATTGTTTTTTTATTTTTCTAGATAGAGAAAGGGCCCTGAAACAAATATAAACCAAAAGAAAGTGAGAAATTAAAAAAAAATAATAAAAAATGACAATTCCGGAATTGGCCGGTAATATCGGATCTCAGTTCCGGAATTGAGATCCTTCCGATATTGCATGCCCTAGCTGCTACATACCACGACGCCGCAGAGTGATGTTTATTATGTACAGCCTTTACTAGTGCCATTAATTTACACTGACAAATTGTGTTTTGTTTAGAGTCTATTACGTACACTATTTTTACAGCGTGTCATTTCGAAAATTATAAAACGTTTCAATCGTAATTTAGAACGATTTATTTTATTGCCTTTTATTTGTTACTTGACTCAGAAAGGACTTTTGTTTCTTTCTTACGTGAAAAACCCAATATTCCATTACGATTGTGTTGAAGATATTGGTAGTTTTAAATTATTGCGTAATTAAAACTATTGTTAAGATAACGTTAGCAATACATAGCCTGCGTAAAATAAGCCTAACTCAATTGTCATGTAAATCATCTTTATCTGAAAATAAGTACCGATAAGTGCGCGCGAATTGTCCTAAATAGACATAATGATTGCTTTTAGATAGCAGTATCCGTATTATGATATCATAACAAAGGTAGATCGTTATAGAGCGGTTATGTAAGGCATTACAGGTATATTAGAAGTATTTAACCATTAGTTATAGGTACGTTAGCGGTAGCTGTTACAATTCTATCATTGTGTATTGAGCTCGGCTTTTAACCGTGTTATTTGGAGCGTGAACAACTCGTAATCCGAACCATTCGGAGTTTAGGAAAATCATGTTTGAGCTCTTTAGATTTCCACATTTTTTCGAATCATGATTTATTATTATCCACGTAATCTTGATCTTTCATTGTAGTAACATTATGTAAACGAATGCACATATAAAAAGGTTCAAAGGTTTCACGTCACTATTTCATCGTTTATCTCACAAAAACATTATTTTGAGACATATTATTTATTTTGGTAACTAAAATACTTTTAAATCTATATTTGAGTTAGACTTAGTACTGTAAAATTGGTAGCTAGTATTCTATAAATAGTTTATTTAAACGATGTAAATTCGCGTTTCATCGATTGCTGAAATGATGTGAGCAGAAATATTTTTCGTCACGTGGAGTCGGAGTGCGAGCTAACTGCGCTCAATCATTGTCACTTATTCCCAGGGAGTGCGCAGGCAAGGCAACGCTTACAGCAACGTGAATCTTGTGGAAAATGAATAAGCACCTAAGGATCATTTTGAACATTCAATATTAGTTATTTATTATTCCGTTTTTAGTGTTTGGATTGGAATTTGGATTTGGTCAGTTTGTCTAATTAGAATAAAATAATGTTTTTTGCCGGGTACCTTCCCTACAGAACAAATCTTTGCGAATAACACAAAGATTTGTTTCGTGTGGGGATCGAACCCCCACCAGCGTAGTTGTAACGACTAACTATGGATTCCCATTGCACGTGGCCCGACACGCCCGGTTTTTTTTTTAAATAGATGAACGTTCGTGTCAGTTAAATGGTAGAAGATTTTGGGAATATGCAAAAAGACAAAAGTATTTACTTTAGTCATTCTAACAATCTGCACTCAAATAGTAGGTTTGATATCAGGAATGAGTTAGACTTTGGGCCAAAAATCATAGCAACGAAACTCCACTGCAGTTATCACAATCAGGTTATATATAAACTCGTTTTCTGCATACGTTGTACAAAAAAGAACGAGTAGTAATTAGGCAGCGTCTTGCTAGTGCATAAAGTGGAGGAGACATTACACTAAAATGCAATTATTGATAATTTCGCATAATAGATAAGACGTGTGCGTACAATATTATTACTGAATATGAATCAAAACAATGTGTTTGACGTAAATTGAAAGTCGATTAGGTCTACCTTAGGACATGGACCAAGTTCATAGTACACGTGCTTTTTCAAAATGCAACAATGAGTCACCACATGTAAACATCATTAATTATGTAACAATATCTTTTTTATGTGAAAATCGATCTCGACGCTATCATAATACAGCAAAAAGAGCCTTTGGAACCATGCCAAACTCTTTACCGACTCCTAACCGTACCACCCCTGGGCTAGCCGCATTGTATGCACGAAAGCCCGTTACTCCGCTGGCACCGTCCATCAGATATAAAACCTACTGACAGATGATAACGGTAACAGACAACATTTCTTATGCGCCATACAGCCTAGACAGTGTTATTCAATATTCTACATGATGTATCTTGACATAAGACGGGCCGGCCGCATTAGACCGGCTTAGTTGCTGGTGATGGTTCTATAAGCATGTCAATGGACTCTGAATTGATATACAGGCTGAATTTTGTAGAGCTATGGCATGGCGGCTGCAGTATAGAAACAACTATGCTTGTCAAGGTTAGCAACAAACGTTAGAATAATGTTGTTTAAATTTCCAGACCGCAGCAGCAGCAATTTATTTATCAAAAGATGTACCATTAAACAATCTGATGCGGTGGCAATATGAAGCGGCCGTGGCGCAATACGATCTAGAGGTCGTGGGTTCGAATCCTAAGCATTACACCACGTACGTGAACTTCCTTCTAACACGCTTAGCTCCCTGCTTAGTTGGAAGGGGTTCACAATGTAATTTTCCGTTTCAATAATTGCTTCAACACTATTACAGTGATTAAGAGATGCCCAAGAATTGGAATTACCGCATACATAGGTGACAGCAAAACGGCTCTTCCGACAGAGCAAAAGTATTGTCAAGTTTTATTTATTGAATATACAACCTGTATAAGCAATATAAGCATATTCTGTACGCTTTTTATAAGTGTTTGATGGTACTCGCATATGGTCAGGTGATTTAAAAAACTGATTGCGTCACAGCGTGTGGGTAGAAGAATGGCTTGTTAATATCTTCTCTATTAGCGTAATTTGCGGTCGTCTGCCATGTCTGAACTAAAGACTGGGTTTCAAGTTATTTTCGCCTACGTAGGAATATATTCATAGTAGCGTTCAGAATGGGTGTTTACTGCGATTTTAAGTAGGCGCCTCTGACGCTACTGTAAGTAAATAGTTCAACATAATGTCGACAAGATATTTGAACAATGAAAATGTATAAATACAAGTTGGTATTAAGGTGCAGGCGGAGAATTTTGTTTTGATCCATGGTTCGAACGTTGAATCTTCCTAGAAATTATCAGTAAATTCATGAAATTGGTATATGGCAAAACCCGCTTTTTTAAAAGAAACCTAAATTTATCATGCAAAATATTGCAAAAATGCTACCTAATCTTTTTGGAAACAAGATATTGCTGTCACTATCAGTTTTATCGATTTCCTCTCTTAGAGCAATTCAAAAATGATTTGTTCTTTTGATCTGTAATTTGTATTCGAATCGCCTAAAGAGGATATGGTTCTGATCATTAATCATCTCATGTAATCCGTATAAGTATTAACCTCCGCTAGAGTGCAAAGATCTGTAGATAGAAAAATTGCTTCAATACAAGATTAAATCGCGCGCGTGTAGTTGCGATCTATTTGCGGCGCGGGTCAATGTTAGCACACGGTTAATTGAAACAGTTGAATAATGCCGCAACTACAGGGTTGTCAATCACAATTCTAGGAGCACAATTCGTAATTACTTGTGCGTACTTTTCCGACAATAAATGAAGACTCGTTAAAGGAATATTAATTAAATGTGATCTTTGTCTATTCTAATGTATTCAATTTATAACATGAGTACTAATGTCTTTAAGATTAGTACTAATTTAGAAACAAGGAATTGCAAACGATATTATAGTATCAGATATCAGATCTTCACTTCGCGGAAGGTAATCCGTAAATTATATTTTTTGGATGTTGCTTGTCTTAATATCAAATCGATAAATTGATTTGTTTTGATATTATGTTTTTAATGACACCGTGAAGAAGGAGGAGGACGCATACATTTGTTTTATTATGTTGCACAAATTGTATTTAATGTACAAGTTACTACAAGTTTATTTAACTTGACTGAAGGTGTAAGGAAATTGAAAAATATAAGCTAGCTTATTTAAAGAAACTGGCACATTAGCCGGTTTTCACAAAGATGATATGCCTCATTGAGATGAAGAAGATTGTGGATGATGAGATATTTAACAGGGATAACGGGATATTATATAAAAGCCCTCAATGTCCAACTAGGTAGCAATCTAGGTAATCTCATTATAACACTACTGGTTACGTACAACATTATGTATAACCTGGTATCCAGGCACTGTTTTTTACAGCCATGCAGTGACTAACATGATTTTAACTTTCCATTGAAAATACATCAGGTAACTACAGGCTGGCCGATATAATTAAGACTTCGTCACGTTAATATCGATTGCAATATTGGATTAAAAACATCGTAAATCATAACTAAATTGGTTTTGACCGGGTTCTAAATGACAGTGGCATGCAAAAACATTACTTTGCTTAAATTGCATTTTCAGTAGGTATATTTAGTGATTCGCGAAATATAGTCTATCTAGCATTTATCTAGTGTCCAACAAAAGTGAACTCATTATGATTACTTAAGTATGAGTTAAAATAAAATATTTGATTGCTTCCGTTTCATTGCGTGTTCTTTTAACTTATTGTTACTTGGAAAAGATAAGTCGGCTTAGTTGAAAAGAAAACAAAGTAGGTACAAGTACGCTCAAGTGATAGCAGAAAGATAAAGTTTTCAGACAAAACACAATTGTGCAAATAAGAA
Source organism: Hypena proboscidalis (assembly GCA_905147285.1). Taxonomy (NCBI): domain Eukaryota; kingdom Metazoa; phylum Arthropoda; class Insecta; order Lepidoptera; family Erebidae; genus Hypena; species Hypena proboscidalis. The sequence continues at coordinate 4,201,230 of LR990127.1, forward strand.
CACAATTATCTTAAATGGTCATAAAAACAACATACTGAGAAAAAATATATTCGTGTAAACTATCGGTAAAACATTACCAAATATTTAAATATCATTCATGTATTTTCGTTTAAGGCTCGTCATCTACCGGTCATTTAAATTGGTTTAAATAAACTATGTCTCACATAGCATGTAACAATTCATATTACTGGTTTAAAAAATCATGCCAGCTTTTCGTAATATTTTATTGTTAAATGTGGTTGCAGAGTTGCTAAAATTAGCGCTATATAATTGCATGTCTCGCCTTTTATCTTTTTGATCTCAACCATCTTGCTACTTAGGTCATATAAAAAATAGAGGTCGCGACGTATTAAGAATGCTTTATTAACATAACGTTTAACATTTGTTAAGCTTAACCTTGTTTATGCAACGCATGTTGTGGAAAATTGAGTGGGATATTTTTACTTATCAGAACGAGAAGGAAGGATTACCTCATCCTTTGACGTGCTTTTCTTATGAAGGGATCTGATGGACGAGAAGAGCGAAAATTATAAGATATGTAATTGAGTCATGTTTACACTGTTTATCGTCGACTTCAAGCTCTAAACACCAGTTGGTTTTGGCTAATACTTGAATCTTATATATTTAGATTTGTTCAATAAGGTAGGAACGAAAAGTTCACATAATTCTAGATCTAGAATATTTAATTGCAAATATTTGTTGTTTATTTATTTCCATATCATTAATTAAGGAACTTAGTGCTGTTGAATCTATTTAAAACTAGGTATAAAACCGGATATTAACTACTCTACACGTTACAATTTAGTACTGTTTTAATTGCTATAACATTAACAGATTCTGACAACAAACAATTCTGTTAATCTTGGATTCCAAGTAGCATGTCATAAAACGGTTTAATAAATGTAATTACCATGAAGTTGTAATGAGTCGTATACCAATGTGGTGCACATGGAACGTTCCGACGTTAGGCAAACACCGCGTCGAATACTTGGCAAATAGGACGCAAATCTTTGGCACAGATGGCAAAGTCACGCCCCCATTTCGTGGGCAATGGGTCTAAGATGCAACTCGCTTAATATTTTAATACACAGATAGGGACAGTTATATACAAGTATTATCAACAAATTTATTCCTAAGTTGTCAGATAATTTCATATAATAAGTACAGGTTCCTAAACATAAATACAAATTGCGATGTTTACACTTGTTAGTCCCATAACGGTTTTAACCCGGGCGAAGAGAAAGTGGTTTTAAAATATCCCTCGTTTGACGTCAAAACATAATCCGATACTGTCAATTGCATATTATCTCGACAGTATAAATGCAAGTAAACGGACCGGATAAATAAATTGATGCTTATAAGTGGCACATCTGAGAGTAACATTTTATCAACTGTAGCGTTTGCATAATCGGATCTGAGAAGAGGGTTGCCCTGTGAATCTGTGTCACTGGTACGTACAATGACGCAAGGTCAATTAACACTACAATACGTTGAAAGACGAAAGAAATTGTATTTGGTATGATATTTATTTATAGAAATCGAAAGTGTTTTTCGTATCCGTATCGGCGAAAAAATTATTGAATATTTGTTCATATAAAATTATGATTATACTTATTTAGGTCTTTATATATTGTTATTTTTATGTATGTTTTGAATAAGACGCAAGATATCTTTGAAATAAGCATATTTGTGTGTGTGTAAAGTATCATTAGTGTAAAATTTGGCTGTTGCTGAAATTGGCAATAAAGTCCGTATGTTTATGAAAGGGAACTGGGGTTATAATATCGCTATGAGACATGTGAATTCTTATTTAATATTTACAGGGATTAGTTTACGATTTCCATTCTGTATTGGGAAAATATTTTTAAGGTTGCTAGTTTGCAACTACTTATTAAAGAGCATCTTAACATGAACACCGCAATTATAAAACCTACCATTACTACATTATTTAATTCCCAGTTCCTTCCGAAGAAATAATGAGATCCTTTTTATAAATAGCAATTAGCTAACCAAGTTAATAACATACGTAGTGATGTCTACAGGAAAGTAAACAAGCAATCACAGAAACTCAATTAAGGAAAAAGCGGTTACATGAGTTCCTATGATGTAAGCATTAATTTTGCCTTCCACACTGATTAATTAGATATAAATAATTATGTCTGTACAGAAATCGAGTGAATGTTTCCGAATATGTTTCGCCACGGTCAACCTTTGAGGCGCAGACCAAGGCCGATTGGCCGGAGAACCGGAAACTGCTGGACAATATGGGTCAAGTTTCATATTTAATCATAAGATAGACAGCCGAAAATGGACTCAGATGATTGCAGATGCAGTTCCGTGTGTCAAATTACTTGATAAGAAAATTGGAGGCAGATTTCTTTTATATAATCAAATCAACCAGTGATTTCCTGTTGCAGTGGCAAAGAAGCTCTTGGCTTAACTTAAGGCCATGCTTCGTAAGGTCATGTTCAGTTATTTAATTTGCTCTGTATTATTCCAGTTTCATAAATAAATCAGATAAATCATTTTCTAGAGATTCTGTGATAAACGTACTCCAGATAGACACGACGTGTAGGTTGCCAACTATTGTCTGCTCTTTTGACACATAATTAATTTCTTTATATTTTCTTTATAATTAAGTTTTCGAGATCAAACGAAGAGATAGATTTATACCATACTGAAAGACAAGTCTTGTTTAAGCAGCTGTAGCTGTCACGAATCATGAAATTCTTTTCAAGTCAACGAGTAGAAAGTGTTTGGAATAATAAACAAAAAGTGACAATCTAATCTGTTGGCAAATCAGTTGTATAATATGTGATCCACGTAATTCATGTTGGACGACAATCTCTGGCAAACAGTGATGTCATTACTATATATTATACTTTATATGAAATACTTTAAGATGATAATAATATTGGTGGATACTCTTTCCGAGCACAACTTTGTTGGTGCTTCATCGTTAACAAGGTTTACTTACCTATAAGGAAATGCGGTTAGCGTTACGTTTCCGCCAAACATAAATGACATTGTGAAATTGAGCCATTCGTAAGGTATTTCGTTTTACGACACATAAAACTTCTACAGGCAATCTATCATTTTGCGACGAAGGACGTTGTGATATTAACAAAGTAAAACCGCACACGAGTATTCCAGGTTTGTAATGGGAATAATCTGCACAGCAATTTAGTCTCTGCAGCTGAGGTGAAAGAAGCAATTTCGTGTGCGTAATACTATTGTTGTGGGTGACGTCAGATCGAGGCCTTGTACGGCTGGGTGCACCGACGCATCCCGTGGCTGCGGTTACAACCACTCGGGATAGGTTTCAATGTCGCACGAGATGACGTTAGTGCGTTGTTGCTAAGGGTAGGAAATAAACGAGCAGAAAGCATCCAGTTTTATTTTAAGAAATAAATGAAACCACGGAACAAAGGAGGAATTCGAAGAAACATGTCCTTTTGGCTAGCTTTCAACAAATGTCTGTCAATGTCCTGAGAATTTATGAATCTGAGAAAACACTGGCATCAGTAAATATTTTCATCAATATTCATTATCTACTTGAATTTCTAAGAAACAAATACAGTAATAGTTACTAAAATGGGAACTCATGTTATACTGAATTGCGATATTGACGAAAGGGATCACAATTGCTTAGGAGTCTCGGATTACACCGCCATACATCACGATTTGTTTAACGATGAGGCGGGGTACAATCACTCACAATATTGCTTCATAAATAGAAAATTATAAGTTAAACCTCCTTTAATGGAAAGGTAATACTGCCATAGATCGCACAATTATTATGGTCGACAAGACAGCACGTTCGAAATGATGAATTGCGAATAGCGAATCTATGAGGTCACTGCTTTCGCCGGCCATCGAACTTTATAGTGGTTAGTTGTTACTAGGTAGATAATAACGGGTCACATCATAGAACCTCTTTACTGGTTACAAGACGGCAAATTGCAGAAGTTGCGTAGCAATTAGGCCACTGCTAAATGACTCTATAATTATTGGTAATAGTAATGTTTGTGTTAAGTGCTCGGTATAAGACTCAAAATGGAACGATGGTGATCGCAGTAACTGCAAAGTGGAGTTTGACGGCGACGCGAATGATGTATGTGTACACGCAATGTCTCTTTGATTGACAAAAAGTAATTGAAATAATCGTTCTTATAAAGATAACATTCTTGAATTTTCTGTACGTTTTGGAATGTCTTGTCGATGTGTGTAACGGTCAAATCAATATCTTATCGTGGTTTCCAATGAGCTGCTTTTCAATCTTAGCGGTTTATTTATCATTAGCGAGCTCTTTCAATACGGAGCATTTACCAACAGTTTTGTCAACTATATTCAATTTCTCACGACTCAGTTTTAATTGGAAATTATGCTAAAATACTGACATAACAATATGAAACTAAAACGATTTTAGTCAGCACATTTTCATGTCAGCAAATGCCTCGATTGCACACCCACACGATATTAAAACCTTAGGTAAGGTATTTAATTGGTTCAACCCCTGTGGGGTGGCCACTGAAGCGTCTAAATAGTCGCGGGGATTTCAATGAGAATTACATACGTTACTGTATTATGTACATTGCATGACATAAGACCTATTGCAGTTTCGGTCATATTGCATACTGGGCTGCATTTCCGACTTCCATCCGTATTGTAATGTCCAAGTGACTCATGACTTCAGCTTTATGAACAAAGCAGTCTAAATCAGAAGAGTCGTTAACCAGTAGTTGTAATATGAATAGAATCTCACTTTATAAAGCTGACTGTAGACAATAGGAATAAAACTGTTTTAGATTCTTGTCGTAAATAAGGCGTCCAAATTAGTTTTATAACCCAAATTTATACTAATCTTAAAGGATATGAAACAGACCGAACTAAAAGAAATATAATTGTTAGAACAGTCCTTATAGTAGGTGTCGCAACAATAATTACAGCGCCCGCGCACGTGCAAAAACACATGCACTAAAGCATGATATTTTCTGCATTTCAATTCACATTCTGTTCTTGTATATTATGGATATAATATATTGAGTATTTATGTAATGTTGATATGATAATACTCGTGACATGACAGCAAAAGGCAAAAATCGTAGCAGTATTGTCTGATTTATTAGCGATTTATATTATAGCAATTTAAATCATGTTAAATGGCGTTACGGATATTTGCATCACTCATGAATTAGCGTGTACAATATGATATTTATTCCTTAGTCAGGATTGATATTAAAGACGTAGAGAACTGTCGATAAATAAATAAACAAGTAGCTCGATGTCATGAATTTAAAAAGTACTTGTTATAAAATATGTTTCCAATAGCATTTTATCGTTTTATTTTTGACTGGTAATCAAGTAAATCCTTAAAACTCCCACTGAGAGCCCTATAAGTACAATTAAATGCCTCCTTGACATGCGATTGTCACTTTAATATTCGTAAGCCTTTGCATTTTTACGACGCTGTTTTATTATGGTGCTTAGTAAAGTATTACGACTTAAATAAAGCATGTCAGCTTTTATTTTCATTGTTTGTACAAAAATATAAGGTGGGCTAATTTGACAGCGCTTACGAAAAAATGTATGTCATTTAGTTCTTATGAAGCAAGACAGGCATTCAATCAACGTGGCGACTTCAATCATCTCAATAGTGATTGCATTCATGCGAGTCGAATCGCAGCCCTAGTGTCGCTCATTAGCTCTAGCTAAACAACAGCTGTTAGAAGTCCTTTCAACCCTATCGTTATGAACATTTTGGCTCCCGAAGCACATTTTTTGCGTGCAGATGTATGGCTTTATGCTTGGAGTGCACGTTAACACCACCATAATTGCTCACTTTGCTCGACGAGTTTCAACGCTCCGAGAGAATTCAACCCCAAGATTACTTCGTGAATTATGGTAACAATTACGCACACATTTGCGGATATTTTATTATACTCTCAGGAACCTTTTTAATGACAAATCTCGAGACTTAACTTGGATATAAAAGATATATTTGTTCACGAATTTGGTATATTTTGAGAATTTCTTTTGCAATTTGATTTGGGAAATTAAATTGAAAGCTCGGAGCCCTTGTGAAAGATAGCATCAATTTAATGTACATTGCTTACTTTACGAAATGAGGATCTTGTGAAATATTGCAGGCGCATATCAATTTAATATTGATGTTGATAAATAATGATACGAAAATCGAAAAAAGCCTCAATGAATTGCGCTTAACCATCCAACATACTATACAGTTATGGTGGTAGAACAGTTTTTGAATTATAAAAAGAAAAACGTACTATTATTAATGATACTCGAAGTACAAAAAGTTTACGGTTTTTTATGTTCAAAGAGGACTTCAAGTTGAGTTGCTGATTAATAATGTAAGAAGATCAAATATTACTGTTATTTATAGCAAAAACTCTATGTAATGTTATTTTAGCTGAGTGTAGATTAAGACGTTATTTACACGGTATAAAATTAGGCTTCTACTGGAGGTAGAATTTGCCGAATTTAATTACCTAGCGTGACTTGAATTATGTGCACTATCTAGATGAGCTAGCATAGTCAAATTGTATTATTCGTTTATAGCTTGTAATCATAACAAATCCAAACTCGACTAACGACACTTAATCAAATTCAGACTGTCAAGATCTCATAATATCATCGACAAGCTAGTTTTCTTTACTGTGGGCAACAATAAACTATGCAAGTAAGTAGCCAACACCAAACAATAAAGGGCAACGGATATTATCAGACTTTTTCAACCTTGACCTAAACATGCCTACATACAGAATACATTGTATTCAAAACAATTACGTTTCTATCAAGCGGTAAACAAATTATTCCAGCTGGAAAACAAACTTTACGGCCGTTATTTTCTTAATCAAAAATGCGCATAAAACTTTTACGATACTTAATAGTTAACTAATATTGCAGTTGGACTACAGAACGTTCGCATTGCTGTTACGGTGTGAGTCGGTCCACGGGTACCCTTGCCGTGACATCTAAATGTACAAGTCAATAACCTGGCAGCAAAAAATCTACAATAACTAACTACACACTGAAAGCCGCCAACTATTCTGGGAGCATGACGTAAGCTCGGCCGGCAGAATTATGAAGTTAAATTACAAGATGATCAGCACATATAGTTTTTGGGACGGCGTGCATGCGCATTTATCGTAATTATTCAACGTCGCGTCGTTAGGAGATAATGACATGAAGGATATAATAAATGCCCGTACGTCGCTCCATAAGGGCTGGTAATGTTTTCTCAAAATATGGAATTTTTTGAAGAAATTTTATGACGCTGTACTTTTCCTTAAAATTGATTCTGGCAAAAAGTGTGGCTGTCATGATTAAATTGCATATTATTTACTGCAAACAGCAATGTTATTTTCTAGGTAAATTTATTATCGTGTCATTTATAATAATAATTGTGTCCTGTATTAATTGTAGTAGTTTATCATTAGAGCATTTTCCTGGGTCTAAAGTCTATAATAGTAGAATGAGCTTGAATTCAAAATGATTCAGATTTTTGTACATTGACACAGAGGATCTACAATCTTAAGATGTTTATGCGTTTTAAAAGCCACCGATTTTTACGACTGAATTCTTCATTCCAAATGTTGAATCCCAGGTTTAATACCTTCTGTTGTTAAATGTATAATCTATCTGATTTACCGTAGAGATACAAGCGGCATGACATTGATATGTATGTTTTATTATCAAGCAAACATAACATTTGCACATCAAAGGAGACGAGTTATCGGTTTCTGTATAGTCGATATCAGAAACTGTGTGCTTTGCATATATTAAATATTTGCAAATATGATTGGTAAGATCAAGGCGATTGCAAAAAATACTTTACAACTGTATTTTTTTTATACTCCTAACAAACAAGCGGTACATTGTAATATGTAAATGCTATCATATAACTATGATTATTGCACCCACGCATAATGTTTATATTCAATACAATAATACTATCGACAGCCTATTAAAATTATAACTGTTTAATCCTACACAATTGTTTACCCTCAATATTTATATGCTTTTACTATTGAGCGGAATGAGACGGAATTTAAACCATTTGAATCTGATACATTCACATTATAATATTTGTAACTCATGCATGATCCTTCTTTATGGTTTCACCATCCTAAAGTAAAATGAAAACTTTTTGGACGAAGATAGAGGTCAGAGACAATAGCAATAAATATTAGACGTATATTTATCTGATTTCCTTGTTGTTATTTAATTTTAATAGCTGTAGGTACGCGATTGCAGTATTGACGAAATAATTGTCACTTACCATTATCTGATGGGGATACTGTCGTGTCTAATAGCTACTTATTAATTTATGTCTTTAAATTCGAACATCTACATTTTAATAAAATTTTAAAGTCTCATTTGACATATCGTATTTAAAATTAGGTTTATTACTAAAGACGCTACTCACATAGCTGTCTTCTAAAAGATAGTGAATTTTGACTATTCTAGCTAGAGTAGTTTAACAATTTCAAGTACCTTGCATGACATGGTTATTTTTTTTAAATTATTGTTCCTCTAGTTAGCAAAAGTTATTTCGATTTTATCAAGACATCAAACCTGTCAAGAGTTTTTTTCCAGCTTTGTTTGTTTAGGAATAATCTACATATTTTTTGCAGACTCTTTTGGGATACCGGAAAATACGACTGTTTCAATCGATGCGTTTATTCAGTTTGGTGGTCATTATTTTTACCCTCATTAATCTCGCATTTGATACTACGCAGTTTTTGTTCAACACTTGAATGCAGGTACAAAAGCGGGCAGTAACAAGGATCGCAGTTTTATTTATTCCTGACGTCATCCGATCGCTGACAGGAAATCGCGATAATATGTATGACTTTGACATTGTAATGTTTACTTAGAACGACCATTAAACTTAATTGCCTTTTGATTATTTATAAACTCTTGTATTTTAGTTAGAGACAGAGATATTATGAATTTATAATGTGGTCTGCCGGTGGCTGTGAAATATAAGCAGCTTTTGAAGACGTTGAGCTGTAGGGAAAAAAAACAAAGTTTGAAAAAGACAAAAACTACAGACAAAAACATACAAATACAACGATTAAACATACAGAGATATACCTACAAAACAAACAGCACAAAAAATCGTCTACCACCAATACAAAACACTCAGGCAGGCAAGCATGCACACATACTAGGAACGTTGTATGGCGTTCTAAAAGTACAGCAAAATTTTTGAAAATGACCATGTCCCACATAAATTACAAATAGAAATGTAACCAACACCTTTACAAATGGAACACTAGCATTGATGGAGTAATCGTCTGATTTGAAAACCGTAATGAGTGGTTTAGTTTATTTTAATCGACAATGCCAGTATTCCATAGTGAACAAAACAAAAACAGCCATAGCCAAAGAAGCCAAACGTTCCGAGCGTGGAGCGCGTCTACCTGGAGTGTTGCTGCCTGTCGGAGGGCGGAGGAGAGGGCGCGCGAGATGAGGTCGTTGTCTGATCCCGCGAGTCCGCCGCCGCCGCCGCAGGGCTGCCCGCGCCGCTGCCGCCCAGCGCCAGCGCCAGCCCGCTGATGCTGCCGACACATGACCACGTCACCAGAGCCCTAGCGTCCAACGCCCACAGTACACAGACCTAGCTGCTCCAACCTTCCTTTCTCCTTTACTTACGCGTAACACAAACACACAGAACATCGAGTACTATGCTAAGGTTAGAAACATTCAGTGAAACCTTGGAGCAGATAAGCCAAAGCTATTCTCATAACTAGGATCGATATTCTCTATTAATGTTACTATTCTAATTTATGGTTATCTCTGTATCTAATCGTTGTAACATCGAAACACCCTGGTGATGATAACCCGCCAAGTTTAGCAATCGATAATATTCTAGATGCTTCTGCAACCCTATTGTGTTTGTATAATTTGTTATAGGACTACAAACAGCCGAGCGAAGCAGAGCATTCTCAGCGGGGTGAAGATACATAAGCGGTGATGTTTAGTTAGTGGCAAGGCAACGGGAGTGTCAGTCATAATAAAGGTATTTATTGGCAAGCAAGCATTCCGCACGCAATCTGTTATAAATGCACCGTCCTCGATGACAATGTTATCATACAATTCATTCATAGACGAAGATTCATCCATTAAGATAATAGAGGTAATGAATCAACTGCAAAACTCGTTGGTGATCGTCCATCTTGCAAGCGAAATTCATTAAAGTAACATCGCTTAGAGAACAAAGAATTGTCTAGACGGTTAGCGATGCAACAATGAAATAAATCAACCGGTTCGTAATAGTGGTCAGGGTGAATAATAGTAATGACGATTGTGATGCCAATTATTGAGTCGAGGAAGATAAGCGTCAAGAGGAAATCGCCGAAGGAGCAGTCACGAAGCTAAGAAGTGGGCGAGAACAGGCAATTAAGTGCGCCGTTCACGTCAGCAGCAGAGGATAATGTTGCACAGACACATCAAGAGAGTGAATGAGACGAGTGCGTACGTCCTAGAGTGTGACAAAGCAGCCGAGCCTTCGTCAAGGTTGCGCTTTGTTACACTAATGAAAGCTAAAATTACTAACGATTAAAGATAGTCGCCACTACATTTGTTTATGTGAATCGGATATAATTGTTTTTTCAAAAGCCCTGTGTGATAGTTTCAGTTGGCAACAAACACGGTTGACGTCAAATTTCGCTGTTAGAATTGCGATGATGGAGGTTGATGAACGACAGTTGTTTTCGTATTTAAATACGAAACAACACAGGAATGAAACGACTCAATTAATATTTAGGTATTACAAATTATATATAATACTCTCAAAACATATTTTTTTTAATAATTTAATACCGATGAATATTTAGCTCTAAAATACTACGGATACGATAATGGCCGGCTCGCGTGATGGTGTTTGCAATTAAGTAACCTCCCTTCACTGGTCTGCGATACAAGCTTCACGGAAAGTGTTTAAAAACTATACCAAAGTAGATTAGGACTGCAAAGAGAACACGGCTAACTGCTATCGTGACTTAAGCTTAATCAGTATTTCAATGGAAACTGCCATAGACGTATACTTAATACTGGTTAATGATCATTACCTACGGCTAAGCAGTTATTTAATGTTTTACAGAGAAACTTGCATAATATTTTGTTATTGCACGTTTTGGATGAATACAAAATGACAAAATGATCATATTCTAGTAGTGTAACGGTTGTTCAAGGAATTCTCAATTGTTTTATTGCCATATAACAACAAGGAAACATTAAAAAGCTCCGTCAATTTTCATAATTACTAATGAGGATATTAAAATTTTAATTTACATGCACTCCAGACCGATTTATGCATTTCCGTTGAGAGTACGTTACAACGAAAATGTCTGAAAAAACCTCCGCATTAAAAGCGTTTATTTCCGTAAAATGTAATTTTTATATGACAATAAAATGTGAAGGTCGGGCGTCGCGGTCTCAGGTCATATTCGGCGGAAGTTTGGAGTAAACGCAAATTGTTATTGTTAGCATCTGCGGAAAACTGGCGCCTTTGAATATGCAACAGAGAGCAACGCGCGTATTCTCGGCGAGACGGCGAGCTTACTCATAGTGCAAACAATCTTAAGCCCGGTATCCACTTTGTTTAGTGCGAGTGCGAGTGATTAGTGCAGGTGTTTAGTGACAAGGTGTGGACAGCGACTGATTAGTGCGAGTGCTTAGTTGGCTGTGTAGTAAAGTGAATAGAAGCGTGTTCTATTTTTTTGCGAGTGGACTGCGTAGTAGCCACGTCCCGCGCGCCCTCCCTTCCCCCTCACTCGCAGCGTGCCTGCACTAAGCACGTTTGGACAGGCGTGTTTAGTGTTTAGTGTTTAGCGTTTAGTGCGTAGCGTCGGGCGCTTGTTGTACAAAATGGCAAAGTGGACCAAAGACGTAACTTATAAATTTGTGCAGGAGTATCAGAAACATAATAAATAAATTAATAAAATAAATATTTCACAACTCACACACAACGCCATCTAGTCCCAAACTAAGCAGAGCTTGTACTATGGGTACTAGAATAACTGATACTAATACATATAGAAAAAAAAAACAAATAAAAAAAAAATGTAAAAAAAAAAAAAAAAAATGTTATCTTTTGTAAATACATACATATTATACATAGAAACACCCAGACTAAGACAAACTCCCATGTTCATGCACACAAAGATTTGTCTTAAGTGGGAATCGAACCCACGACCTCGGAAACAAAGCCACTTGGACACTACTCGCACTACACACCTGCACTCGCACTAATCAAAATTGGACACTACTCGCACTACACACCTGCACTCGCACTAATCACTTGCACTCGCAATGAATTGGACACTACTCGCACTACACACCTGCACTCGCACTAATCACCTGCACTTGCAATGAATTGGACACTACTCGCACTACACACCTGCACTCGCACTAATCACTTGCACTCGCACTAAACAAAGTGTAAACCGGGCTTTAGTCAGTAATGTGTAAAGAGTGGCAGTAACGTTCAAAATTCCATTAAATTTTCAGCCAGTTGCACCAGAATTTTCTTGAACATTGTACGTTGATTACGTGATATTGAAAATGGTTGGTGTATTCCTGTTGGCAGTGCCAAGGAGGTCGCGTGTAAATAGCCTAACGACATTGGTATTATGTATACTTAAGAACTAAGTAAGCACTAAATATGTAGATCAAACACGATAGTAGGTGTTGAAACACTGCTGAGAATGTATTGAGTACGAAACACGTGAGTTTTACCGCCCACGTATGTCCAAATGTCACTTTGTAGTATATGTACAAGTTACTTAAATGATTTTTTTGGAATTGAATTAGTCATGCCATACCAATAAAGCAAAGGATTATTTACACACGTATGTAAAACTAATATCTTTTTAAATATAATGGTCACTTGAATGACTTGTATGTACAGTGATTACATATTGACGTCAATCCGATCACATGCTGTATCATTATTAAATTAAATCAACATTAGTGCATTAACTTTTTTTGTATCTATCATTCTTTAGTTAGATTTCAATTAAGACACAAAACAAACGGATTTAGTATATTTTTAGACAAACAACAGTAGATAAATCGAATTTAATTAAAGATGACAAAAAAACAACGCATTTCGAACAGTGAAAATAATATTATTTTAAAATTATTATGGCCGTAGATATTTTCATCGTACATATATAAGCTAAGGCTTTGTCGGTAATTCACGGTCAAACCTTTGATGTTCATTAAAGCATAATATGCGGTTACATACTTCATTAAGTAATATTGCTACTTTAAATCGATATTTCTGTACAGAAACTTGATGTATCATGTGCTTTTATCACTTTATTAATGATACTTGTGTAAGCTTCGCAAGCTTTATTTGCCTATTGGCTAATAAAGATTTATACCAATTACAATAATATTGGGAGGCGTATCAATGAGATGCAAAATTAAATGAGTAATTTAATATCATCAATAATTTCGTTTCTCAATTGGATTGCATAAGAGGTTTCGATGAATCGCAGTTAGCGCTTTGTTGTCGTAATCCTTTTATACTGTAAAAACGTGAAATATTGAATACCAACATTATCAACTCTTAGAATGCCTTAGGCTACGATGATACCGGAATAACATAAAGGTATTACAAAACCTGTAATATAATTTATCTCCTAGTACACATTATTCTGATCATTTATGGAATTTGGCTACCCTAAAATGTGCGCCCAAATATGAATCACGAATCCACATAGCGTTTCATTCAGACTCAAATATCTTCAAAAATACTGTGCAATACGTTGCGTCATAATCGCCACGATATTTCAAGTACCTGCCTAGTTAATTGAGTCATCTATACTTTTATTATAAAGAGGAAACATTTTGTTTGTACCGGATAAGCTTCTGGACCAATTTTGTTGAAAACAGACACGGACAAAATTCAAGACCCAAGGAAAACTTCGGCTACTTTTCATCGACGTACCACGTGGGCGGAGCTGCGGTTGGACGCTAGTAATCAATCCATATTATTGTTCCAGAATAAAATATTAAGGGGAATCGTGAATGCACCCTGGTACACCAGAAATGAGGATCTCCATCGTGACCTGAAGGTGAACCTTGTCGCCAGTGTAATACAACAGTATGCTGAAGCTCATGAACGACGACTTCTTCAACACGTGAATATCGAGGCCATCCAGCTCCTTGACACCACAGACATAGTTAAAAGATTTAAAAGGACGAAACCTTTTGAGCTAGTTCAGTGAAATGAGTGATTCAAGTGGTTTAGTGCTACCTTAAAAGAACACAAGTGTCATTTTCGATATTAGAGACAATAAGATAGGTGTTAATGGTAATATTCTTAGCATAAATTAATTTAGTAGCTTAGGTCAAAATTAAATTACTCATTAGTCTCTAATGTTATATCTAGACTAGATTGTAATCTTTATGACGTATCTAATTGCTTAGAAACATCACTAATAAAAAATAAAAAAAAACATATTATTGTTATGAAGTTCTTTGTTGTCTAAGCAACACCTAAGCGTCGAGCTAAAGTACACATCATAGGAATTACGTGTCGCCGGTAGATTGCAACAGTCTAGAACAAAATAAAGGTAAATATGCAGCTCCTTTGTCTTGGCTAGCGTTGTGTGCCTTTATTCTAAATGCAAAGTGTGTGGTGAATAAATAGTAAATACGTTTCTAGCAAGACGAAGTTTGGACAATACCAATTAGATTTTATTTAAATGCATAGGTATGTATGTTTCTGTTAATCACTACGGGCAAAAAGTGTAGTGTGTCGTGATATTTTATTTTGTAAGACCTTTTTGTTTGTTTTTTAAGACAAGGAGAAATATCAATTAATTTATTTAATCTATACATGAATTATGAAATAGCAGTCTTGTACAATAGCTCAAGTAGGTCAACTGTCCTAAGAGTATCTAGATAATAGAGTATAATAATATAATCAATCATCTCAGTTTTGGAAAAAATATAGATGCCTTTTGAATATGTAACTTTTGTGCGTATATGTACATACATGGAAATTATGTTATTTGGTGCAACTCCAATGAAGTTTTGATTCTCTAAAATATACCAATGTTTTAAATAATTTCCCAGGAATATGACGTAAATTTTTATCGCGTCGCCGATTATCGTACATGCAACCTCGGTATTACCATGCATGCAAAGTATAATGGTGTGATAACGTCTATTTGCCGGACATTTCAAGAGTCATACGATTGTAAATAATATTAAAACTGTGATTCATTAATGCAATGTCTCAGAGAAATGCTCATACGCATAAAGATAAACAACAATTGTTACATTTGTCGCAATAGTAAAATTATATCAAATACATATCATATTTTTTTAGCCGATGTAAAAATGTAGTGAACAAGTTGCTAGCCTACATAACAAATGCTGTTAAACCATAAATTAACACCCATAGAATATAACACACATTATTATGTCTCCATCGAACCTTAACTAAACCGTGAAGGTAATGCAAGCATTCATTTTGTGTGACCATCAAAACAATAATACTTCGGAAAAATATTTTCTTTTATCCGATATTGATATCTATGTATTGCGTATAAACTTACAACACGCATAAAAAATACATCAAATGTTATTTCGGGCCAAGACCACGCGATTCCGTATCAAATCGTGTGAAATAAAATAACAGCAAAGCGCAATCATTTTTTATTTTGGTTCCAGCCAAAAATACGCCGTAGCAAATACAATAGGTTATAAATAAAGCTATCGAGAGTTATAAATAAATATTTGTTCGATAGCCGCGTTGCATTACGTTGGTTGCATTTCACTATTTACTGGCGGCGCCAAGGCCGTTGCTAAGGTTACATTGCATACAAAGATATTATCCGAGCTTTGTGAGCACTAGATAAATTACAATTGGAGAATCAACACGTGAGACTGTTATTACCATACCTATATGATTAATGGATTGCATTTTTCGTTTGCTTTATGCATGGTTATGTTCATGGACCGAATTTTGCATTTACCATCACATGACCCGAGTGACTACCAAAATGTTGTTATCAAGAAAAGATAGATCTAACTTCTGTTCAATATATAGTTATTATAGAACTATGCAATGTAGATGAAATTCTTTTGAAGTTTAATTCCGAATGTATTCCTATCCCGGGCATATTGTCACAGTACAAAAGATAACATAACATCACGCCTATATTACCCAGAAGGGTGTGGCAAAAGTGTACAACACTTACATTTCTCCTGTTATGTTTAGATTCCATGGGATAAAGTGCCTATCGCCATCTACCGGGCACAATTACAACTCCGTGTTGCTATTGTGAATTTCCTCCGACCCGGGAATCGAACCCGCGACCTCACGGTGAGAGGCGCATGCGCTAACAACTTGACCAACGAGGCAGTAGTACAAAAGATATACTACTATATATTTACTCTGATACCATAGTTTCGTGATGAGAAGTCCAATCTCCAAATGATCTAAGTTAAAGTACAAAGGAAAATGCCGGCAACACAATGAGATACTTAGTTAGTAGTATCGTCTTTATTTATATCATTTCTTTATTGCAGTTCACCAGGCAATCAGCGTTTTTTCCTACGTCAATTTATACAACTTACGTACCTACTACTTGATAAGGAAATGATGACTACTTTTGTTCATATCTTTTGTTTCTACTAAGAAAGATTAAATAAAGTTATTGCATTGTTTTTTTTTTCTATCGTGTAAATGCAAGAGCGTTTATTATTTGTTGTAGGTATGACATTGTTTAGAGGAAATTTGATCTTATAATTATGTAACTTCTCTTCATGCTGAAAGTGAAATATTAATATATAAAAATATTTGTTGTAGTAGGCACAAGGTATTATTACTGGAATTGAAATTAAACGCTAAGTGCGCTCTGGGAATTCCTCGTATGATTTTATCATTTAATATGCAGTTATTAAAAAAAAACCTACTTCAAGATTCATGGAAAAAAATATAATTTAATAGGCACGGGAGGAATTCGCAGTAGATTATGATAGATTACACAAAAGAATCTTTACTGGACAAATGCGGAAATCGACTTAATTTTTCGCTACAAAACATCCCTATCCTATATGTAAGAATTATTCTATGTATAAATGAAATAACTTTGGATACATTATTTACGATTTACCAAGCCATTCATTATTGCGTAATAATGTAAGCAATATCGATTTTACTGCAGTTTGAAATACTATCTCATTAGTATTAAACTATGAACATTAACTCCTCACATAATACGTTATAAAATCTTCTCTATGATACACATAGAGAAGAGCCGCAAGAGGTTACTGTTCTCTCATAAATTTAAGTAGATACTCGATGATTATTGCGCCAATGATTGCACCATTCACTTTTTTATCTTTATCTATAATTACCAGTACTTAGCTTTATTGTTTTTCGCATGTGCAATGACATAAATTACCATAGATAGCATGCAGTTACTGCATCACAGAACGACCGTGTTACATGCTGCACGCCAACACATAATGAACCCGGCTTCAAGAATCCATTAGAACCTTAAATTACATAGGTGATATATTGCTTTGTAATTTTATAGATCATTTTGAAATCAATTCGTTCTCAGTCAGCTTCTGAATCTTATTTGTATAATAATATACAGCGAACCTATCATAACGCATAGCTGGATACCATGAATAATTTCGCAAAATACTGCGCAAAAACGTGTCAGTTTGACACAAATATTTGCACCAGTTTATCATGAACTATATTCACAAACCGACAACTCAACATGTCGTCGCTGTTCTCGTAGTCCCCAGGTGTAAATAGAAAATACTAACTGCGCAATCGCAATGTATTAATCCCGATATTAATAAAAACACAAATTCCAATGTGACTTCGGAATGTAAAGTGCCAACTGTTTGGCAAATCACCAAATGTGGTGATTCATACGTGCCACCTCATGGCAGTTAGTTAGTGTTGGATCTTCGAAACCATGTAATTGATTTACGCTAATTGGAACGATTGGAACAGTTGCCAGTTTGTATTGCACCTACAATGTGCACTAAACATCGAGAATATTACGCCCGGAAATTATTACGAGTACTTATAGTTTATGATCGAATAACGGTTAATTTATGCGATGGTGTCAACACCAAGTCACATTAAACTGCTCCTAATTAGTCTTTACTCAGCCGGTTAGACGTCATTATGTGAAAAAATGGAACATTTCATAAGCGTTGAGGTTGGGCAACATTCAAATAGTTTAGAGTGCATGCCTGCATTTTTAAATTAGGCCGTAAAAGGGCACGAATTCCACGGTAAATGGTCAATGGTAGCGGAGGCAAAAAGATCAGAAACGTGAAATACCAGTAACAAAGCGCATTCACAATATAGACATCGGTCAAGTTGAGAGCGGCGTGCAGCGCAGTCGCGCAATGAACACAGCCGGAGATAACCTTCGATAGGCGTCAAACGATGCGATTGTGTAATCGTTGTCGAAGCTGTTAAACCAACAATGGTACCTTTCAGTCGAGCACGTAGTAAATCATACAAGCGGTCGTTTGTGGCGCGTGCGCCACTCGATACGACACGATAACAACGAGACACAATCAGCTGCATGCGACTAATCCCCCACAGTACAACTTGTGCTTTACATTACCAACATAGAGTTCAGTTTACCGCAGGACATTATTGTGGACGCAATGAACCATGAATTGTGATAAATAGTTAAGAACAATTCCCCTTTACTTCGGAATCACGTTTGCTATAACCCTTATTTCTAAGAAAGAGTTACAATTTGAATAAGTTACTAACACAATAAAGTAGGTACTGTGTAGTTCGTGACCGCATAAAAGATAAAAGCAGCCGCAAACGAGCCTAGTACTAAAACGCAAACATTATGATTAATTAATGTGAATATAGAAAATAATATTCTTTAATGACATGCATTAACCCAGAAAGCAACAGCTGATATTGTGTTAGTTTTTATGTTCGTGAAAATATTTACATAATCATCAGCCATTTCCGCATTTGTGTTGCTTTTCTATTATCCTCCATGTGCTAGCATTTACTTCTACATATATTTTGTGTACTGTGGCAGGCAGCATTTAAATTGTGTTCAAGAATTTGGCATTTCTAAATATATTGCTGAGTTATAATTCTTACAAACACAGAACACACTACAGATATTCGGGCAGAAATGCGTTTTTTTTTTCCTATTTACCACCATTAAAGCTGTCACAAAAGTGGCTGTAAAAAATATATGCCGCAATACAAATAAATCTTTTATTCAAAAATAATCTGCTGCTTACTAGTGTTCACTTAAAATTTAGGACGCTAATAATAATCCCTATAGTAAAAATACATGAGTAGATGTTTCCGCGATACCACCCCAAAATAGTATCATTTATATCAAAGATTATTACGGATGACAGGGTGTATAATATGTCATAGAAAATTAAATTTGGTCAAATGCCACGTAATATGTGTAATATATTTTGACAAGAAATTGCTGCTAGGTTGCGTCAGCAGTCACACGCGCAGTCTCAAGTGTCTGTCATTTTCATACCTAGTTCTATTTCTAAACTGGTTTCGCTGGTTCTAGAATGAGCAAATATTGTTTTCAGTTAAAAATTCCTGGTGAATAAAAATTACTGTTCTATAACTAGTTCGGTGATTATTAGAGCTATTTTAGTATTCGGTAATCGCAAAAAACATGTCCTTGAAGAGTCCTACGGAATTACCATTTCAAGTGGGTGCACGTGCATCCGGACACTGCATATTCTCCCAAATTATTTATGTTTCGGCGATTCTGTATTTTAGTTTCGGCTCCAAACTGGCGCCGCATTTGCCTTGACCGCAGTTCAGCAGTGCAATAGACTACTATTTGTTGACCTTCCGTCCCCACTGTTGTGAAGCGCATTACAGGGTTGGAGCTGACGCATATTCATGGTGGATTTAGCATGTTACGCGAACATTTACATGATACTAGATCAGTTTTTGGATTTAAATACAATATCAGACATAAATAACTTAAGTTACTTAACTAAAGAAGCAGTGACATTAAATCTATTTTGAAATTTAAACTCTTAAGTTTAAGTGTCGGTATAACTTCTTAATGTGGATTTCTTAAGTATGCGACAGTTCATGTGAAGCTGCAATAACATCTAATGCCCATTAGTTTTATTGCCAATGACAGAATCACGAGATGAATCTATACTAATATTAAAACGCTGACCAGTTTGTCGGTTTGTTTGATTGATTGTTCTCTTTGTTTGGTTGAAGAACTAGGTTCGAATTAAAAAAAAAATGTTTTGGATAACCTAGCTATTTAACGAGGAAGGCAATAATAATATCAAGCTACGACCTACAGGAGTGGAGCAGCAATGAAATATGTTGAGAAAACGAGAAAAAATTACGTTTATCTTCAGAGCTACCTAGAGCACCGTGTAATATATTATTATAACGAATTTCAAGCGGATGAAGTCGCAGGCAACAGTTAATCCACATATAAATGGTTTAATTGCTCAGAGTAGACACGAGAACTTATCTCTTATTTTTATTAAACTCATAAACTGTGATCAATTTATTAAATCCGGTTCAACTTTCATCATATTATGTTCTGTTTGTTCCGCAATATACCAAACGGTAACAGCGAAAACGGCAAAAAGGAAAGGTTAGTGTCCGAAGGTCGAGTCGTCGCTGATATTAATTCGTAAGTCTAGACTCCTGGACATACAGACCGGCATACACCCGATCGACGCAATTTTACGATGGGTAAAAATACCGTTAATAACGTCGGACTCGATTGAAGCGTGGGTTGAAATGAACCAATTTCAGTTTCAGTTTATATTTGCTGCTATGTTTATATGCTTTTGATAGGACATAGAGGTTGAAACCTAAAAAAAATAATAGAATAACCACCGTTAGTACGCAGATTTAAAATAAAATAGGTCGCAGCCTTGAAATCGTTTCAAATAAAATATAGCACTGCAGTGTCGTGAGAAATTAGAATGCTTACGACGCCAGAGGGTTTCCTCTCTGAAATGACACCAGATTTATAAATGCTTTCACGCGGGCTGAAATTATCACATTAAATTTGGTACATTTAAGTGGGCAATTTGTCGCATTTCCAATACACATACACTGATGCGAAAATATTATAGCAATAACAAAGTCAATGTGTAAGAGTGTAATTATTTTGCAAACAGAGTAAGTGACTTGATGTGTTTAATTTAAGATTTAAATGACAGATTTGTGTTGTGTATTTTATCAGAACGACAAACTATTTAGAATGCATCGTTATAAAAAGATGCGACGCAGAATATTGTATAAATGTTACAAATACATAAAGTGCTATAATTGAATCACGGAGCGATCGTAAAGATCGTGGTTTGCCACCCACGGTTAGCGAAATTAGACGAATGACGAATCGAAAACGTAACGATACTGAAGAGACTTGCACAATATTTGATGCAGAAAGCAATAAGGAAATAATAACAAGAAAATTCATAAAACCAGACATTCGTTCAAATAGACATCGAATGAATGTTTAAACAAGAACAAGTAATTCATCATCGTAATCAACTGTTTATTACAAACAGTCGATTACGATGATGAAGAACTAAAAAACGCAACGTTTGTTGATAAAACTATAAAACCTCTACGGTAGATTTATAGACGTTGCATACTTTTATGAAATGAAGATAGCCGCCAAGTTCACGGAGGAATTGAGATAGTTTTGAATGAAAAATGATAATATTAAATTCAAACAGTCATAAGCATAACACAAGTAAAAAATAAACAAACAATGAAAGCTGTTTTTAATTTGTGGTTATGTTACCGGCAGAGTTTGCTGAGTAACTTGTCACTAATGACATTAGTAAAGTAACACCATGACATCGGTGAAGGTCGTGCGCTGAACCTTGAACAGTCACGAGGGTGAGCCCGGTTGTAGAGGGTAGTGACCGATGACACAACCGCTATAGCCGAGGGTTGAAATCCGACAACTTTTATGGCTTATATAAAAAGTTAAATTGTTCTGTTACAACAGTATAAATTCGCATGCTCAAAGTTAAGGTAGAGAGGAGAATTTAATAATATATAATATAAAAAAAAAAAAAAACACCGACTTCAATTACCGAAAAGGTGTATAACTTGAAAGAACACAGTAAACCGCCCTAAATATGCCTTATACCCGTACTCCTAAACGTTGAGGAGTTGTACCTTCCAGCATCAGCTCAGCAACATGAAATTCTGACTGCTAGATGCAAATATCCGAGGATTAGGTAATATACGAAAAACAATATAGATGCCTTTAAAACTTGAGGGTTGCCATCGATTTCTATAGGATCCCATCATAATTTCTCAAATCGGTCCAGGCGTATAGAGTATTCGAGTAATCGGGGTACAAACATTAAAAAAATACATTTGAATTGAGAACCGCCTCCTTTTTTTAAGTGTGTTAAAAGTAAAAAGAAGATCTTATTCCAGAAATTTAAATAATCCAATCAGATAGGATCAGGATTGAAAACACGCCCTCACATAAAATGCTAACTTATATCTGCGTTAAAAGGGGTTGGAATGGAAGTTATTTGACACCAAGGTCGCGTGGAAAGGCCGTTGATCTAACTTTCTAATGGCTTCCGGGTGCCAAACAAATGATTGATGGTATGATACCGTGGTTGCCATAGTAACCAAAGCTATTAGCGGTTCAACGACCAACATAATGATGTGGCAAATTAAACTGTTTGTGTGTCGACATGGTAAGAATCTCTTTGATGATCATTTTTTGTACGCATCATTTGTGAATTTGACCTCACTAATTAGAGATTGGGTTCTTTCACCTTCATTCAGCCGCATGAGTAAGCCATGATATTTTGTACATAAAATTGACTTCGCACAAAATAATACGTTTTTTCATTTAGTTAAAAATAAATTATTAAATAATTATTTTATAATTCTGAAGTCGGTGCCAAGTAAATTGGATAATTAAGAACTAATATTCAGTTAGTTAATAGTTGTTACAGAGATTGATATTATCTAAACAGAGTTATTGTTTACTTGGCACGGTGAGACGGTGGTGCTGCCGCCCTTGAGCTCCTTCACAAGAGCTCTACCACCAGTAAAATAAATTTAAGATACTATACCTCCATGTGGCGTTTCCATGTAGATGACACCCTGTAGATGATGAATATGATGATACATTAAACCAACAACTACAATTTTCCCAGAGAGATAAGGAGCATCCTGAAAATGAGTCATTCGATTCGCGATACCGTGACATGTAGTTTAGTAAGCAGGGCATAAATAACTGCGATAAGAAATTCAGTCAACATTTGAGCCGAGCTTTGTTCAATATTTACCCTCGATTCATTTGTTGATCACGTTTGAAGAAATGAGCAACAATGTAGATTAATTGAGTTGAATCAAAGTCAATGTTGAAACAGCGCGATATTATACATATAATTTTCATCGATATCTGCATCGTATTCAGGCAATAATGTAAATACACTTAGCCTTAATTATTTTTTCTCGGGGTGTAAACAGGTGACGCACCATTATTACCGCGTGCATTGAACTTCCCCATGGTCCCTGCGAATTGATCAGCTCAGAAATAGGAAGCTAATGTTCACGTCCGTCCACGCATTAGACCGTTACTTTACAATATGACACGCCCTAAAATAACTAAGCGTTTTCATCGGTGCGTTAAATATTTCAGAGGCAGATGATTTTTTTCGTAGAACTCTTAAAACAACAGCCTTTTCATTAATGACATGTCATAATCAATCAAAAATGTACATCAGTACCTAATGATAAACATTAGAGGTGATTTTTTTTTTAAATAATTAATTTTGAGTTTTTTACATTAAATAGAACGCCAAACTCCAATGACAATCCAATGGTTCCAATGACAAGACCAATGACATATGTCCCATGTCGTGATCGAACCAACAAAACCAGTGTAGTCCTTCCTTCGTCGTGTCGATGGCTGAGTCAAATTTTATTGGTCCAATAAGTGGCAACTGTTATGGCGCTCTCATCGGCGTTCATGAGCGCATCTCTTGTGCAGGTGGTAGGGCATTTTGGACAGTCAGTAAGGTGGTCAAGGTTTTGACTTGCCATCGTGGTGAAAGGATTAGCCAATTCGCTTTCAAGAACTCGCGAAATGCCCAGGGTGCGCCGGACGTAAGGAATTGTTGTGTACGTCACTCGGGGAGGCTCCTTTTATGCACCAGTGTAGTGGAGAGCGGCGAGGCGACCGCTTAAACCACTGCACCACACGTGCAGATAATTTATTTTTTTTTTATTTTCATTATTTGCTTTTGTATCTACAAATTGATTTGCAGCAAAATACACATAATCCGGTAACAACATATTTGTGTAGGTAAAATAAATATGAGGAATTTGCCAACGTTTGTGGCGCCATACTCGATTGTTTACATAAATTCTCATAATATGCACATGAAAGAAGTTAAACACGACCCGTTTCAAACCAGTTATATATATGCAAAAATGCTAATGAATTCTGCAATATGGTAGAATCAACATTTCTTACAAAATTTTAAATTGCAGTCTGGACTATGGTTAACTAGAACCATGTTCAACCTTGATAGTTGATAGGATTGCGAATTCCGTACTTTCTTAACAACCGCAAATTAAAACATTCAGACTGAGAAACTTGTCTTGAGTTGTTCTATGACGATTGGCAAACGGCTATTTCGTAATTTATGGATCTTTTCCAACACATAATTACTTATACGGTGTGCAATGTGGTTTTATAAAAAATATAATGACAGACAGAATGCTTTCTCAAATGAGCAAGAAGGAGGAAGTATCACGTCTTGCCATTCTGCTGCCATATTATTAATGTCTGATTCCAATATTTTATTAGGGTTAATCCCTACACAGGAAGCATTCAAAATTAAATACCTTCAATGCCGAAGTTATCATTTCAAGCAAACGAATTTTAAGTTTGTTTTGCTGTGCTATATTATGATATGAATATGATAATTAACGTGAGCAATACAGAATCAGCAAATAAATAAAACATTTAGCGTCCGTCAATTTTAGCAGATGCTCGCAAAGTATTACCAACGGTTAAGCTGTTAAACATGCCAGTAATACTGTTATGAGAAAATTAACAAGTCACTCATTGCTCAGATATAATGTTGCTATGGGTGCAGTATGAAACGATTAAGCCATGACTTTGTGAATTAAAACATTTTATGTGAATGTTTATGTTATGCTATTTTTGCATTGAATAGCTGAATTTCAGGTGGTAAACACAGAAGTCATGTGAATCGCCAGAATTAGCTGAGATCCCGTTTAATTCATATTAAATACCTCACATTTTTTAAGTGAATTCAGAATAGAGGGCTGTGTAACAGAATACAATAGTTAGGCCAAAACAGAGCCTTATGTTAATGTTGACGAGAATTATATCAAACCATGGGATTGTTGTACTTAACAAGGTGCTGACGTCATTTCAGGCTAAGACACGTCCAATAAAATATAGCCTGTATTAATCCATGTCGGCACATCGCTAATACTCGCATGGCGTGTTAAAGGCATCAAAACAAAATATTAAAAAGTTACCAAGCCTTGTTTACCATGACGTCAACGGAGAAACGAGCCCGATGAGATCACTGGTCGTTCGATCCGACATACACTGACTTCTAGTGCCTAAACAAAACCAATAGAGCTGAACAAAAGTAAAGTGCGACTGTTTAATGATAGGGCTCTTTAACCTTTCTTTAATACCCGTGAGACCTGTAACTACAAATGCATCTAAGTAATTACGGACACAATATTTTCATGCCATACTTAAAGAACTTTTCAATAAAATGACATCCAAAAGATATAAGTGACAGCTATTGTTTTATTTGTGTAGGTATTTCTTATTAAATACAGTAATTCACTATCCACTTATTTTTTTTATCAATTGATTTAACAAAGGTGTGAAAGTTTTAGGGTTGAAAACTTCGCACAATAATCCATGTAAAAATTTAAAGATACAAACATATATATAAAATCACGTTTTTATCCCACGGGAGTAGGCAAAGTCGATGAAAATGGAGAGATTAAAAGCAAATAGACATTGAAAAACTTAGAACTCTTACACGCACCATCCTTTCCATAACTAAACTAGACATGAAGTGCTTTGCATGTAAATTGAATATTGCACATAACCTGTAAAATTAATGTAGGAATAGAGTGAAAACCGTGTTTAATCTTTGTTAGAGATCTGTGCTACGTAAATCTTAGTGAATGCAACCACTACAAATTATACTGCGGTATAAGAAAGGTGTTATATAAAATCGATAAGACTTCAAAGCCTAACAGTTAAAAAAAAAAGAAATATGGGCACTTTACACATTGTCGTTGTCTAAGGTAGGTGCGTAATTAAGGTGTGTACGTTTTTTTTTCGTCTGTCATTAGAACATTAAAGAACATTGCAATTGAAAACTTAAAACGCTGAGTAAGTTGCTGTTTGCTTTGATTCCTTTGGATATTTTCACAACGAGTTCATATTTACATACATTAGGTAATTAAATTGCAACAATGTTTAGAAGCATGGCCAAAAAGACCATCGCATTCGTCTTGATGCTACAAGTAGATTTTAAACGTGTAGGAATACTGTGATATTTTTTCAGCGGCATCGCAATCACAATACATGCCTAATTCATACCCGATTTCTGAAAATTGATTCAGATACTTCCAAGTATTTTTTTAAGTTCTTTGTTAATAACTGATTCATTCGGCCGGATGTTTTTTCATCTTTGTAGGACGTTAAGAAACCTATAACTATGGAAATGTGTTTTTTTAAATCTTGTCTTTACAGAGTGCGTGTATAAATAAGATAAGGTCGCAATGGTTTGACTGACGTGTGATGAGGTAATGTTAAAAAAATATTGCTAACAATATGGATTTTTACGGTCAGTTTACCAGCAAAATGCGTCCGATCCCTAAAAAGTTTCCATCCATATCTTAATAAATACGTAATCCAGACCCGTTGTCTACAATTTATACAAAGATTTATCTTTGTCCATTCATAGAATTAATAGATTCTTTCATAAAGACCCACTTACGCAACATGCACACAATAAAGGCCCCTAAATTCCCTTTTACAGTAATTTCCTAGTTCGGTAATACTTCCAAGTATATAATTAATTGTATAAATAATGGTCTATTATTAGACGCGGATGGAATGGCAGTTGTGACATGCAGTGGAAGGACATAGGTTGCGTTTGCGCAACGGCTGTATTGTTCCCACAAAGCCATACCAAACAACTGAACACTATCAGGCCGATCTGAACTGACAAAACTTGATTCAGGTAAACTGATTGAATGCGAACCATACTAGTAGTTTAGTTAGAGTTTGCTAAAGTCCCGTTTCTCCATACCTCAACTCTTTTATAATGTTTTTATTTTCATCATCTCATCTTTGACATATTAGGGGTTTATAAAAGCCGAGGCAAAGCTGAACGGTAAAATTTGATAAACTTGAAGCAAACTAGTATAATTTTGCTCATTCGGATACATTAACAATCAAAATTTACTATGCAGAAACCGCGTGGAGTCTTCAAGTCGTAACGTCCATACAAACGGATTGATGTCAGGTCAGGCGGAACTGAAGGCAATACTTCTCGTGTATGGTGGCCTTAATGTTGAACGATGTCCATTATCCATTCTACCACATTCTATGCCATATCGTGAGTATAAATCAAATGCTGATCGATTCTAGACAATTCTCATACAAAGACTTTGACGCCACTATGGATTTATTTAAGGCTTTGATAAAACAATTGTCAAAGCATTAGCGTTAAGGCTCAATGTATAAATTTGCTACCAGTAAAGGGTTTTATGGGCTGGCATATATTTGTCGCCGGTTTAGCGATTTTGTCCTATACTTAAGTGTATCTATAAGCATAAGATTATGGCGCGCCAATAATGGTAGCTACTTACTTTGAATGCCCCTAATTGAGTAGAAATGTTCCTCTGATAATGAAATATTTCTGTTTATTTAAGTTTATTTCCATCAAGCGAGCTGTTTAGAGTAACTACAAGGCATTCCAAACACACTCGCATAAGTACTATACTATATGCACAAAAATTTATGCTGCATAGAACATAATACAACTAGATATTATTAGGCCTACTACTTCTTAATTAGTATAATAACCAGTCGTAATTAATGCATGGCAATAAATATATATTTTCAGGACTTGTCAGCTTCTAAAAACAGCATAAACTAGCATTTTATTGTACCTGTATAATTAATTACTTTAAAGGCGCATTTATCAAAAATAATGCCCGTAGTATTTCATGATAGGCGCATAGCATAAAGCGCAGACGTCCATTGAGCGTCGAAGTAAATCACAATAATTGCGCACGCGCAGCGCACATAGCGACAATGCTCCAGTGGCCAGCCTTCGTACTAAGTGTAATGCAATTTGTTATGTAAACCATTACACTAACACTATATTATGGCAACCAGGTATCATTATTATGGGTATCGTTCCGCTCGCTGGCTGTGTTGATGTAAAAATTCAAGTTACTTCGCAGCAATTTAATTAATACCCTTTTGCGAATATCTGGTATTCGCTGTTGAGTTACAACGAAGGAAAGAGTTGGCTGTATCTTTTGAAACCTGATTTAACACTGACCTGTACTCGAATGAAACAATAAAGCCGATAATAAACAAATAAAAAAACAAAGAGAAAACAAGATTGTGAGTAGTGGCGATTCTGATTCGAATTCAATTTACTTTCACTATTTACTTGGGAGTTGTATTCAAATTGTTTGTTTACACAATTTTATTGGTGTTCATATTTTGTTCTCGTCTACGTTGATGCCAAAGGTAAACTTTCTACAGGTTTAAATTAAGAGGAGACTTGTTTATGGGTAAAAACATGTATGTAATTTACGATGCAAATGACATTCGCAATAAAATTATTGCCTGTGACTTGTTTGTAGATTTCTTTGCAGCAAACGAAGTAAAAGCTACTTCAGTAAGTTTCAATATATAAGTCTATAACTTGACCTAGATGTGCATATAAAATAAAAAGAAAGTGAGTAATAAAATATAAATATCAATGTAAACGACGCAATCGAAAAATTTCCAGATGACTTTCTAGATAAAATGTTCCATTTATATTAGCATGTTCGCTCAACATCGTCGCTGTGCTGGAGACTAGATTAAATCTACACAAACAAACCGAGAGAAAACACTAACTTGTAACCTGGCGGATAAACCTTCAGAATTACGCACAACGTCTATGTTACTCGTAGGCATATTTATATGGAAATTACTTTAGATGAAGAGAAGTCTGTAAATTATGGGCTCACTAACAGATAATTTCGTACATATGCAATTTATATAGAAATACGGAGGGGAAATTCCTATACAAATCATCTTGCGCTAAATTCAATATTCCAAAAACTGCTTCCATGCATACAGTTTTCATAGAACTTTCGCGTTGGAGGCATCAGTAACCATTTTGTTTACGCCTAACACGCACATGTACTAAAATAGTTCAAACTTGAAACATAGAAGTTCATCGAAACACATTACCGTTCCCGGTGTCGTCACAGGAAGTTCTTAATTCCTTTTTATTTCATTTATGGACAACAATATTTCAAAGGGATATGGGCATGTCCTTTCAACCTGCAGTCTGTCAAGTTGATCTTAATTATTTTTGGAATGATACATTGAAGAATGTCTCAATATATTAGTCCTTTTAAGTGTCTCGTGACACTTTGTAATCTCGGTTTATTTATTTATTTATTTTATTTTACAACTTCATGCACAATTATTGTACAACGGTAGACTTGATGTCATAGGCATTCACTACCAATCAGCCTTAAGGTGATGCAGAGAGAACAAAGGTAGGTGAATAATATCATTTAAAAATGTAAAGAAAGTAATAAAAAAATAAAAAAGTTAATTACATACATAATTCTTAAATAAGATAAAAATAAATACCAATAAACACAATAAATATAATAATTTAATGATGATTTAAACTTTCAATGACTTGGCTGCAGATTCAGTAAAAAACAGATGACGTACTATAGCTTTAAACGTCTCCCTATTTGTGCACATGATCTCAAGAGTAGGTGCATATATTGAAGTAGGTTTTTATTCTGTTTACTGCATAGTTTACTGGATTTCTCATTGTGGTATTTATATTTTTACGATTGTACGTAATATGGTAAAATTCATATTTACAGACAGGTGTAATTGGAACTGTCATCCTCTTTATTTTATTGAATTAGAAAATGAAAACATTCGCAAAAATGTGAGTATTTTATATAAAAAATCTAAAAAAATCGAGTTTGTTATCGTCTTTCTATCGAATATCCAATGTGTGAGATTTTTCTCGACTGATTCAATTTACAATTTAGAAGTCAAAGGTCGCAAAACTGTTCATTGCGATTTTTTTATGATCACGGGTGTGAAAAACAGCTAAGAGGCTATACAACTAACGGCACAAAGTAAGAAATAGTTAGATGGAGATGCCTGACCATCTATAATTATTTCGCACTTACAACTAAACGTCGAAATATTTCTACATGGTCAGGAATTCCCATCTAATTATTGATGCGATAAGGCCATTGAGAGGTTACTCGCCGGCGGCATGGCCAAGCTGAGGTAAATCAAAATCATTAATCATGCAATCATTTTGAAGTATTATGAACAAAATATCAATGAAGATTCGAGAATGCACTAGAACTACGAGGTCAAAGCTGGTATCTGATTTTGAAAATACGAAGCTTCGTTAATATTATTGTGCAATGTGAATGATGAAATACGAGGTCGAAATGCAACTGTCAAAACGTTATACATCAAGACTTTACCTAGTCGTAATTGAACATTAAGAAAACAAATCTATCATAAATGCAATATAATTAACAATCGTGATCATGACGATCTATCTAGATTTTTAAAAGCAAAAGAGAAAACATTTCATCATAAAAAAGTTCAAGACAGATTGTCCCCAATAGAGAAACATAACATAACATCACGCCTATATTACCCAAAGGGTGTGGCAAAGATGTACAACACCCACATTTCACCTGTTATGTTTAGGTCCCATGGGATAGGTGTTAAGCCTATCGCCATCCACCGGGCAATATTCCAACTCCGTGCTGCTATTGTGATTTACTTGACTGAAAGTTCATAAATAGCACTTTACCCGACCCTGGAATCGAACCCGAAACCTCGCGGTGAGAGGCGCATACGCTCACCACTAGACCATCGAGACAGTTAATATTGTAATAGAGAAATAAGAAAAAGATAAAATACAAATAACACAATTTCCGCTGTCAACAAGACGTGTTGTTCACATGTCATGTCTAGGCTCAGTTTTCCAAAGCGCATACGCCACATGAAATCAAAACTTGAGTATTCAACGTTGTCAGTCCTTCCGATGCGCTCCACTTGCCCCGCTCCGGTTTCGCACGCATATTTATTTTAATCACCCATTTATCTACGACATTACGCATTATGTTACAACACTATGCAACTGTGTAACTCGCACATAACGCACAATATGTAAAGTCGGGTTCATAGTACCAAATCGACTATTGCGTATGAATCTACTGAAGGGAAATTAATTAGTAATCGTTACCATATTCAATCGGTTAATTGATAGGAATCAAAGCGATACGCAATAACCCTAATAGGGATAAGGAAACTAAAGTAATGTTAAAAGCATATATATTGCATACATATGTACCTTCACTAAATACCCAGAGTCCTGATAAGTTGACTAACGTGTGAGGATACACAGTAGACATAAAGAGACCACCCACCCACGTATCAGGATAATTAGGATACAGAGGCAGAACCGAAATACAAATCCCAAAGATAAAATAAGTCGATCTCTAGTTCGTTGACTCTAGATGTGCTTTGAGTGTGTAAAATGTATGGTTGTGAACACCCCCGCGACACAGATTCCTAGTGCGAGCGTCGTATTAAAAAAAAAAAAAGATTTTCAACCTTTGGTCATAATGTTGCAATTTGACCTGAAAAGTATATGACCGCTATTGATGTTAGTGTCGGCTATAGCCATCTTAGCTTTTACGATAGTAGAAACTGCGAATGCAACAATTGCAGTGTTTCTGCATGCAGCCTATTCCACAACCGATGTAACGTATGTGTGACTGTATGATCGGTTAGTTAAAACAAAATTGAGCGTAATGCCGATTCGGTTGTTAACGGCTTTCTAATTCGGAGAAACAACTTGTTTCAATGAAAATTGGGATTCAATAAGTTTTGATAGATAGCAGTGATAGCCGAGTGGGAGACCGTAGGACTGCAAAGTCGCGGGTTCAAACCTACAGCACACACCTCTGTCAATAAATTGTTAAGATTCATCATTTCGAAGATATGTGTGTGTTTATAGAAAAACATTCATGCTTGAGTGCCTAAAAAGTACTCTAGGTCGTGTGAAGTCTACCAAACCGCACTTGGCCAGCGTGGTGGACTATGGCGTAACCCTTCTCATCATGAGATGAGGCCCGAGCCCAGCAGTGGGATATGTATCAGTGCAGGGCTGCTATGATAATAGTTTTTGGTTAAAGGTGTTAATTGTAAGTATTGTTTTCCTATTACGGATAAGCTCATGCCTTTAATTTTAATACATTGACCTTTTTTACAAAAAAAAACTGATCTGCATAGACCCATACAGCACAAGTTTTCACGAACGGATAGCGGAGTGGGTAGTGTACCTGCCTGCGATGCCGAGGTCGCGGGTTCGATTACGGCTTAAGACAAATCTTTGTGAGCACGAACATGGGGGCTTGTCTTAGTCTAGGTGTTTCTATGTACCTATAATAAGTATGTATTTACAAAAGGAAAAGTATATAATATGTATTAGTATCAGTTATTCTAGTACCTATAGTACTGGGTGGCGCAAAAGTAAAGACCCTATTTGGTTCAGCTATAACATTTTTTCTAAATTAGAAAACTAGATTTAGATTTTTTTAAATGTATATTTGTGCCATTAAATTTCGTACCATTAGGATTTAAAGATGATGTCTTTTAAATGGTGACCTCCAGAGTTGATACACATTTGAGCCCTATTTATGACATTTTGCATAACTTGCCGTAACACTTCCTGCGATATGTTCGTTATTTCTTGACGAATGTTTTCTTTTAGAGCTGCGAGAGTCTGTGGCTTGTTCACATACACCCGAGATTTCAAAAAACCCCAAAGAAAGAAGTCTGGACTGGTCAGATCGGGTGATCTTGCAGGCCAAGGCAAATCGCCAAAACGAGAGATAACTCGGTCTGGAAAAGCGTCCCTCACTAAGTCCATAGTGTCGCGCGCTGTGTGTGCCGTAGCGCCGTCTTGTTGAAACCAGATGTGCTCCAGCCCCAATTCGTCCAAACTGGGTATCAAAAACTCACGTAACATGGTTCTGTAGCGTTCTCCAGTGACAGTTATCGCATTGCCTCCAGCGTCTTCGAAAAAATAGGGTCCGATCACTCTGTCAACACAGATGCCACACCATACAGTAACTTTTAGTGGGTGTAGAGGTGTTTCTTGAATAATGCGCGGATTATCAGTGCCCCAGAACCGAGTATTCTGCTTATTGACATGCCCTGAGAGATGGAAATGCGCTTCGTCACTCATAACCAATTTTGAAGGAAAATCATCCTCTTCAAGGTTGAGGTTTATGACGCGCTGGCAGTAATCTAGACGAGCTCGGTGGTCAGCAGGCAGCAGCTGATGAGTCATTTGAGTTTTATACGAGAACATCTTTAAGTCTTTCACCAAAATACGCTGCAGGGTCCGTCTGGAAATGCCCAATTGCGTGGCACGTCGCCTCGTTGATGTTTCTGGACACTCTTCCACATCTTCGCGCACAGCATCGATATTTTCAGCTGAACGGCCTGTTCTTGGTCTCCCAGACTTAGGTCTATCCAATGTTGAGCCAGTTGCTTCAAGGCGTGTGGCAAAGCGTCGAATTGTGCGACCAATCGGTGCCGGACGGTGGGGAAATCGTCGACGAAATTCACGTTGTGTTCTTATCACTGATGAATTATTCCGTAAGAACATTGACACAATTATTCCACGTTCTTGGGGAGTAAAACGGTCCATGTTTATTTTCAGTGTATTTTACATTTGTTCACTACACAATTTTCAACAACAGAATGACAGAAAATGTCATATAAAAAAAAAAAAAGTATTTTCTTTAGTGCTAGTACTTTTGCGCCACCCAGTACAAGCTCTGCTTAGTTTGGGACTAGACGGCGTTGTGTGTAAGCTGTTATATATTTATTTATTTATTAAGTGTTCAATGTTTTTCCAGAAACACCGAGTTCTTACCTAAGAAAACTGACCATCAGTCAAGGAAATGGATTTCACTAAGATAATTCTACATAACTTACAGACCTATCAACGTCGTAAACTATGTATTACATAAAATTATATCATAATAGTTATAGCACAACTTGTGCAGATGTAAATCACAGAGGTGTTGCGTGAATTGAAACGCAACTAAATCTGTCCAATATATTGTCTATGTTAACACATTTGTTAGTCAAAAACGTTACGCAAAAACGGAGTTGCGCTGGTTAATGCAACTTGTTTACGTAAATTGATTTACTTATATTTATTTCTATTATATTTTCTTCATTTGTGAATGTCAATCAAGGTACAGATCTTACACCCTTAGTTTTATCTTGCTCATATATGTTATCCTCGGACTGAGTAATATAACCAATAATTTTAATTTTAATTTTGTTTTGCATGCGCATAATTTCATTGAAATTAGTTCACTTGTCCGTGTATGTCACTGTATTAACAGTGGAAACTTTGTTGGAGTAGGTTTAACCCATATTTTGTACTTTAGTTTTTAATAGTTCTGTTTGTTTCCCGAATAAATAAAAATAACAATAAAATAAAATAAATTTCAAAGTTAAAATTCATTTAATTATTTTGTACATATTTTATTACACGTGAATCATTAAACATATAATATTATAGCTTCTACATGCGGCTTCACGCGCGTGGTATTTTGTTAAAAAGCATAGCAGCAAAACACACACAACATGCAGCTTATAGCTTACATTTGTGCAGAATTTTATTAGAATCGGCCCGGTAGTTTTTGCGTGAAAGAGTAACAAACATCCATATATACCACAACTATACCATACTCACAATATAATTATATACCATACTCACAAATTAGTAAGAATAACTTGCAAACAGGAGCAATAAATTGAAAGCATTTAGCGACAATACTTCTTATACAACGTTAACAAGTTTAAGAATAGCAGTATTGCCAATCCCATCCCCAAAGAATGAAGTTTTAGCATACAGTATAAATCAATAGTAATAATTTATTGGTCCCTTTGTAAAACTACATTAAAAACGGACGATACGGCATTTTATTACGAAAAGGAAGATATTTATTACAACTGAGGCTTTTGAGGCAACTGAACTTCTCTTTCTTAAACTTTAATAATATTTCAAGAACGATATTGCCTGGATTGGTTACCCCGAGACCCCTATGGAGTCTACGAGAAGAACCTCGAGTAGAACGATATTAAAACAAAAGTAAATGAAACGTGAAAACTAAAAAATAACTTGCGTAAAAATGTAAGCACTTGATCAAACGTAAAATACCCAAATGAAAAACACAATTATTAGTGTGACAATGTTTCTACAATAATAAATTTGTCCAAGGCGTTTCAATGTCAGTAGTAAATACCAAATCAATGAAAATGTCGCATAAAATAAATTGATTTGAACAAACAAACGTTACCCAAATGAAAACGTGAATAATACGAGACATCACCTAAATGTGCTGTTAAATTATTGAAAACGAATGCTAATGTTGTGTTATTGTATGCAAAATTTGTGTGTATACAAAACATGAGAAAATGAAAAACAATCCAGTATTTTTTAAATAAGTTATTTATATACCAGTGATGTATTTTTCATATTAATTCCAACTGCTTTAATGGTCTGATGGTCTAGTGGTTAGCGTATGTACCTCTCTCCCGTTAGGCAAAGTTTTATTTGTAAACTTTCCTTTAGGAAATTGACAATACCAGCACGGAGTTAAAATTGTGCCCGGTGGATGGCGATAGGCTCACCCCTTATCCCATGGGACTTAAACATAACAGGTGAAACGTGGGTGTTGTACTCCTCTGCCACTCCCTCCTAAGTAATATAGGCGTGATGTTATGTTATGTATTTTCGATATATATGACAATAGAGCATGAATATTTATTACTATGGCTACTTTTCAGTTCTATAACCAAAACTCATTTTTCTCCCTTTTAGCTTCGCCGCAGTCGGAGAAAAAAACAATCCGGCCAACTGAAAACAAGTACGTAATGTAAATAATTACAGGCACGGGTATAATTATCCATTATTTCATTGATGCGGGTGAAGTTCCGTGAATCTGTTTGTATTTATAAGTAGAATAACATTATGATACCAAAAAGACTACGCCATTGTTCGATTCAGTTATCAAAAATCATTTTTAACATAGAAAAAAGTGTAAAAACTTATAGTCATAAAATTGTCAATCTTAATAAAAAGAATAACTTTACAAAAAACAGCGGAAAATGATCTAATGAACCATGAAATAAATATACCAAGAAAATAACGGGCCAAATTCGGTGGGCCACTTTAATGAGTAAATAATTTAATTGGAAGGGGTGAACGAACTGGGTGCTGAGGGAGAACCATGGCGCTTATATGGCGTTTATTCTGAAGGACGAATCAAGTAGTCAGTAGCATCGATTAGTGGGAGTCACAAAATATTTAACTTTTATCAAATCAAGTCGTTTAATGGAATGGTTTGATATCATTTGCATCATGATGTAGTATTATAATTTGAGCACTTGAGCACTTCCTATCAGAATCAGTAGGTAGTTTGACTATTGACTACTATAGCTATTCGGCAGTAATTTACAAAAAATCCTAGTCCAAAATAGGTACAATAATGGTAACGAATTTCCATATGGTTCAAAATAGGTACACTAATTGCGACTTCTAGTACCTTAACTTCTACCTAAGGCTACTTTGCTCAAACACTGCCAACATGACATGAGCAAAATCTTCAACATTCTTAAACCCCAACCTTAAATTCCCAAAACTAAACAAAACCTAAGAAAAAGAAAAGAATTCATAAAGTTAAAAACCCAAATACTAAAGGCACGCTTCTAACCCAGACAACCTTACGAGACAAAGTTACGAAGTTTACATGTATTATATCGAGGTCGCCAATATTGGAGACAAGCCGCCCGTTTGGTTTATGGGCTTGAATTTACCAATTTGACATTTTGCGTTTCGAATTGGCTGTAGACATTTATCGTTTTGTTTTTCATGCCAGCTAAAGGACGATTTTATATTTAGCTTTGGCTGGTATCGTAAAAATCATGATGTCATCGAACGAATCCCTATACGGGTTGTGACATCATTTCAATGCTTACGCAGCGCAGGTACTACGAAGAACGATGCTTTCTTGAGCGCATTACACGTCTTTGCCTTATGAATAAGGCTGTCAAATAGGATTAACTGACATGAAAACCGCTATTTGTTCATCAATGTTTGAATGCAGATTAAAAGCAGTAAGTAGGCTTGTAAGTGATCCCAAATCCATAGTAATTATGTATCTTAGGAAATCATCAATATCTCTTCAATGTGAAATCATGGTGTTAGCATTTTTTGTAGGTTTTGTTCATTAGTTGCGGCTAGTTATACCGCATTGCGGAGTGTGATTCCACGAAAGCTACGGCACGTGAGTAATTTTCCATCGACCATTGGCGATTAGTTGAGATCAATGGCGGCAGTGAGTGCTGGCGGTAATTGGACAAAATTCACAATAATGACTTTGTATATTTTTCCACGTTTCACGTTATTACGAGATTACGTGGTATTGGATATATCGATGTGTTGAGAAGTAATAAAGCAACGAGTTCATTTCCGTGAACACTTAAAAGCAGCTTTCCTCCAGAAAAGCTGAATCCACGTGTACGAGTATTCCAGTCAGGGTCGCCCTTGAACTATATCAAGCACTCTCTCGCTCGGCTTAGTATAAAGCGCTCAACTTTCTGCTGAAGCCTACGGAATATTCATAAAACTTTCACAGACCTTTTTTAAATATCACTTAACTTGAGCAACAATGGCTTTCAATATTACGTAATCTTTTAAATAATCAGTACAAATTATGATTATGTGGTTCATAAAAAAGACTAATACATCACAGATATTACAAAAAAAAACAAACCTTTAATTAATTAAATGTGAACGCCCCTGTCTCTTAGCATACCCATTAATTCTAATTCAATTCTAGCCTAGTTTGAGAGGTTGAATACAAATTACAATATTTACAAAAAAACGCTTGTTTTGACGGAACAACGAAAAAAATGTAAACAACCGGCTTATGTTGATTATCATAATAATCCTATAAAGGTAAAATTCGGTCCATAACGACGAAAACATGTTATTTAGCTTGTCAAAGGTACAAATAAAGACAACAATGTTGTGAAGGTTGTATCATGAGTACAACGAATTTAAACTTGGCACATAAATGTTATCGTAACGCCTTTCGGTTACGCACACGACAGAGAATTAACTTGGTCACGAATATGTTAATCTACGTAATCTGTTAGTGCTAAGAATGAATGAGAAACGGTACCTATGTCTGCTGCTTGTGCTCATTCGATAAAGGCAGTAGCGCTTTGTCCGAACCGCTCCTTTTCTACACATCCTGACCTACAATTGTCTTGAATTCTTGAACAGACACTTGGAAAGTACTTTTACGACATTTGACGCAATTTATCTTGGCTTACAAAGATTTTTTCACTGTTCACGTCGTTTCGCGTACTTTCAGACACTTTGAAAGTAGGAACAATGTACGGATTTTGAACGTAATTGATTTTACACTTAAACAAACGCGCCAGATACTTTCAGAAGGAAATTCAGATGCTCTGAATTTTAGAAAAAAAAATGTATTTCTGTCGACGTTTCATTCACTTTCGGTGTCTGACAAAAGACTACATTGCAAATGTAGTTTATATTCACAACAACAATAAAAATGTTAGCTTCTATAATTGGCATTTATTACTACTAAAATGAACATTTTTTAATTATTTATACTGCAAAAAAAACAAGTAAATAATATCTAGTTTTATGCAGAGTAATTAAAAAGAGCTAACTAAGCTTAAGAGTTTTAATTTCCACACAAAAACAAGTCCATTGTCCAGTAAATAATAAAATTAAGTGTATTTTTTGAACAATTCGCGTATGTTTTGTTTCGCAGTAGAAGCACATTATTCTCGTAAATCACATAATAATCTACGTGGTATTTCTAAATCCGTTACCTGATTCTGCTAGAGATAAAAACAGAGCAAAAAAACTGTTTTCTTCAAATTTTCTTATACAATCGCGAAAATTATGCTCGGTTGGTATCACGCTATTCTATTTTTAGCAATGACAAGTCGTTTACACTTTTTATAACCAAACATTCGATTTTGGATAAAGAAGTGGACCGATTGGACCGCTTTTCGTAAATATTATTAGGTACAGTGGACTTTGTTCTATATGACAGCAGTAGCAGATGATAATAAATGGACAGACACTGCATCTTATATAAGGATTATTCGATTAAACTCAAGAGTTCCCTAACTAATAATAATACCTAATCTAGTTAAAAACCTAATATGTATTTTCCTAGCTATTAAAATTTCATCCTCCAAATGACTTTAGCCAGATAGAGCTCCAACTTTTAGTGTCGTAGTTGTACTTTTTATTAGAACCTACTGACAAAAACCAGAGCACGTGCTAGGTCGTGGGGGGAATGCAGAACAGATCACACTTGTTGCAAGCCGTGCTTGCTGAGATTCATGTCATCTAGTAATTAAAAAATAATTATTCTTATGCATATTAAATAATTAATTAATTTTATTAATCATTTAATATGCATAAGATTACCTAATATGATCAGCAATAAAATTGCAATTGATAATATTACCTACTTGGCAATAATCAGATTGAAACTGCATAGTAATTGTGGCTTAGACCAATTGAATTTATATTGTTGAATTTGCCTTAAAGATTGCTGATAGCCTTGCGCGCTCCTACTAGGCCTGAATGGACTACAAAAAGACGAAACTTTGAATATTACTTGTATTATGTAAATATTACAATTACGTGTTACGATATCACTTAAAGTACTTTAGTTTGGTTTATCATCAAATTTGAGTACAGTAGTGAGTAATATGGAGACGCATATTAAAGTTTTATGTTTAGCACACTCAAGAGGAATTCATAAATGGAGGTGATACGAGTGGATATCGCGGATGTTTGTGTGTAACCGATTTGAGATTAATAAATTGGATTAGGCTCGTCTTTTACCTGAACACAGAATGCATAATATCGGATTAGTTCAGTATGTGGTAAAAAAAACCGTATTTAAAAAATATATTTTAAGTATTAGTATTTAGAAACACCGGCTGGAGTCAAGAAAAACCTTTTAGTAATTTTGAAACAAGAAAAAGCATTATTAAGCTACGTTCTGGATATCAGATTTTTATGCATTCTTACTGCTTGCAGTAATCATTGTGTATACTATTCGACTATTCCTATCATGTTAAAAATAATAAGCAAGACCGATACATTTCCAAATGCCAACAATTGAATTCTGAATTCAAATCACGTTTGCACCCGATGTCATTGCGAATACGTGATAGACGATGCAAATAATGTCTACTGGCGAACAGAAATATTCGGCCAAAATGGCTTACAGATAAAGAATTTGCGTACGCAAAACATATTACAAACGATATCACTGTATTTAGTTTTATGACGCAATAATAGGGACCTTCTACTATTTTCCTTCCCACTTTTAAATAATATCCTTATATGAGCACGTGAACTTCAGTATATATGCCAGTCATATGGTTATTGAATCGTTCGATTATTATGATTCATAGTTCCCTGGAAATGTCCCGCGGGAGAGTTGATGTAAATTCTATGAATCACTTATCGTCGATTAGCAGCTGCGGTTATTTAAAAGTATTCATTGCGATATTAACTTCAGGAAAATAGGTCAGTAACTGCGCTGTTATGTCTGAATGAGATAATTAAAAGATTACCACTGAGGAGACTGGTAGGTGACTGATGTAACCACACTTACCACATATAGTTCACCATGGACTTCCGACAGAATTAATAAAAACATAAGACCTTCATGTGATTTGAGCCCTTGTGGGGTGGATCGCAAGACAAGACCTAAATTTGATCGGATAAGGGTGTAGTTTAACTGTACCGCAAAATTAGATATTATCCAACGTGAGCAGGAATCATAACTTCATCAGTGAGAAAGTAAATATAGAGTGGGGGTACTTATTACGCCGCGAGAATAAAGAAACCGCAAGTGTCATTAAATTAATATAAATTGCATTTACAATGTTGCTAGCCACAGAACTATATTAAATACGTACCTATCGTCTTGAAAAGTTCAAAGGTCACCAATATGCTCGTTGACAAAAAATTGCTTGTTCAAAAGGATATTCTTGTCAAATAAGACAAAGACAATAAATAGTAAAGAGTGAATAAATCATATTATGTTATTTATATCTAAACTA
Organism: Hypena proboscidalis; assembly: GCA_905147285.1. NCBI lineage: Eukaryota > Metazoa > Arthropoda > Insecta > Lepidoptera > Erebidae > Hypena > Hypena proboscidalis. The sequence continues at coordinate 4,242,851 of LR990127.1, forward strand.
ATGGACCGAAGGTTTAGCGTAGGAGTTGACTGTTGGTGTCAACGGGATCATTCTACTACTAGCATTTAATATTATATATACATTCAATTACTATAATATCTATTAAACGATCTGCTGAATATTTTATGATATACGTATAATAATTCGATAATATTAGCAAAATCGTCTGTTTCTGTCACTTAGTTAAGAAAAGTTATGTGACTGAAATACTAAATTACAAATATAATTGACATGGCAATGTAAAATAAACCATGAATTACTATTTTTATTAATACGTGAACATGAAAATTCTATGTTATTTTTTTATCATAATCACATTTATAAGTCGCTGTTAAAAATGAAATATAGTCTAATATTTCCGCAAAATTCTGTACAATTAATGAGAGCTGGACGACAGAAACGAATAATATTTTAAGAATTGTGACCACAACACGCCATGTTTATGTAAATTATAATGGCAACCATAACTTTAGAAATCAAATATAACATCACTACATAGTATAAAACAAAGTTGCTGCCCGCTGTCTGTCTGTCCCTATGTATGCTTAGATCTTTAGAACTAAGCAACAGATTTTAATGGGTTTTTTTCAATAGATAGAATGATTCACAACGAAGATTTTTATGTGTGTATCATGCTTATTATAGTATTAAATATTACCTATCCGGAGCGAAGCAAGGGCGAGTTGCTAGTGTATAATAAGTTTAATGTTGCAGTAAACAATTGTCAATTTATGGCCAATCGTAGGTGTGAGAACATAAGCGGAGAACCTGCCACTTTAGTAAATTCAATGAGCTTGCTTACGCATTATTGCAAAATTAGAATCCATAAATTCAATTCAGATTTTGCGATTCGCATCATAATTTATTGAGTCGACAGCGTGCCTAAATATATCTGACGGGATCTATTCTTACTCAATGTAATGGAAAGTATTAATGATTTAATTAACTAAATAATCTAGTCAATGCAGTATGGTAAATTCAGTTAACTTTGCGCCAATCTTCAGACTTAAAACCATGACGACCAACACCTATGAACATCAACATTTTCTTACTTAAAATAAGCTGTAAGAATGTTTAGAAGTTTGTTATCTGTTCACGCCAGCTGGGAGTAATTTGACATGCATGTACTACAACTAGTACATTTAGCAATTATAAGGTATGTAACTACAAAAGTTATATGTAAGTATAAAAGTCTATAGTAGCCAGGGTTAAAGGTTTGAGAAATTTCAGACAAATATTAGTCCTTATAGGTTGCAAATGAAGTAACCTGCCCTGTTATGCACCTACCATTTGTAGCAGATTTCTACAGCCCTATACAGAACAATGGTGTGATAACATAATTGCCTTGGCTATCTGCAGATAACCAAACAAGGGCTTATGGATTATCATATCTTTTGCCGGATGTAGATATATCAGCACTTAAAATAAGTTGTATGCCAATTTCTTGAGGAACAAAGAAAACCGTCTTACTTAGTACTTAACTTATTGTCTGTTAATATTAACAGACAATAAGTTAACTTATTTAAATAACACTCCCAACACGGTTTAGCTCATGGGGAACCTAAACATAATATGTAGCCTATGAACTCGGGTAATGTAGTTTAAAAATTAAGAAAAACGGTCCAGTAGTTTTTGAGTTAAATCGAAACAAACAAAAAATTTGATCTTTCCTCTTTATAATATTAGTTTGGATCAGTAATAGCCCATTTGCTTTAGTTATAATTGCGTCAATTAAGTTATTTGAATTACACCTCATGCACCTTTCACCTCTACCATAAAGTACATGCAGAAACTATTTCTTATCGTGGCAATGGCTTGTTCTATTAAAGATACTGTCTTAGACCGACGCGACGTGGCGACTTCAACCCCTTCTTTATTTCTAGGAATGTGAGTTCACATTTAGGTATGTCTTTTTCCTTTATTTTTTTACTGAAATGTTTCGGTTTAAATAATTGGTTTGATCCTTAATCATTTTCTATTTATTCCTTAATACATCGATAAGAAAAATGATAATGAGAAATAAACATATTGATAAAAATATTCCACTTTGTGATATCTATATCTTTTAATATTATATCTATGTTTTTGGATAATAACTAATACTGTTATGAGTAAAAACATAAAACTTAAATCCATTGATTAAATAACACGAAATTTTATTATAACATCGTCAGAATTACGCAGATGATGTCTTAATCAATTACAAACGGCGACATAAAAAACTGTTCTTTTCCAGCATAAGATGGTCTAGCAATGTTTAGTCTTATAGGTTGATCGGTAGCCGTGTGTTCAAGTAATATCTAGGTTAAACTAGGTTATCGCGCAAGTCTATACGGCCATATATATAATGTTACGAATTACCGTATAAATTAATTACCGCGTTATGTAACAGCAGGTTTGTTTTTGTTATTCAATGATGGCAAGGTTACCTTGTGATAAATATGTATGTTTGGTAATAAAATGCGGTTTTGTTTGAAAAATTGTTACATTTTTATTGTTTGTTTATGTTATGCAAGTTGGTGCTCGAAAAGAGAACGGCACATTGTAACAAAAAAATAAAAAGCTGACCTGTATCAAAACAAAAATCGAGCTCCAAAATTTCATATTCACAAATAATTATTAAAATTTGTAGCTGATAGCAGCAAGAGAAATGAAAATGTCTTATTAGGTAGATAATCTTGACCAACATATAAGCGTTTACCCTAACCTGAATTAAATTGATTATCTATTATCAGTAGCAGACTGAAGAGCACGGGAAACTAGAAATTTAATGTACCTACCATCAAAAAGTTTTACACATGTTTATTTTTTAATTATCCCGTGTAGCGTATCTGCGCAACAAGGAACACAATACACCGCGCTAAGGGAGCGGTGCTACGCAATTATCACCTTAAGGAGGTCATCTTGCCGGTGCCGTAAACTTTCTTGATGGTACATTATATTCACATCAAACATAGGTATATTTTATGTTAATGTTCATTTAATTTTACATGTTTTTCGTTAATAAGTTCATGTGCAAATATCGAGTATTAATACACCTTTAGTTAAATTGAATTGCAGATTTGTAAGAAATGTTAGTAAAGTTTTGTGACTACTACTGCCATCTTTTATGTTATCTGCGAACTACTGTTTCCATTTTGAATTATACGCCATCTAGTGTGCAGTATTACAGATACTTGTTAAGCTACGGACGTGAAGGCGTGCGTACGTACGTAGCTTTACAAATAACGCATATGGCATCAGATAGATGGCGTTGTTACCTACTAATAAATTTTTCGATACCACTGATTCAAAGTGTAATTAACGCAAAAATATTTTAATCAGAATGACTTGCGATGATGATATTATGAAATACACAGCAAAATATAATTAAAACATAATAAAATTGAGGCCTATAGGAAAGACAAAAAAATATAAGTTATGATTTAAAGAACTTTTTACGATATTCTCTATTACCTATATATTTAAGTAATATATAGTTATTATTATTATTTTATTTAAATTTATGTTGTTGTAGATACCAGAGATAAAGTAAATGTCGCCTGTATACCAGTATCGTCTTGCTTTAGATAAGTTGACGTTCTTTACGTTGTGTTGTAATAAATAAATCTAATGTACCGTAAATATGATAGTAAAGTCACAATTATCATAATATTAAGTCCCAAATCATTCAATATCTTTAAAAAAATATAAGAACCATTAAAATTATTCCAACGAAGTCCAAAAAGAAGCCGCCCGAACAGGGACTTGAACCCTGGACCCTTGGATTAAAAGTCCAATGCTCTACCGACTGAGCTATCCGGGCTCGTGTCAAAGTAGGTAGAAAACAAGTTCATACTCCAATAACTACTACGTCATTTCAATAACGTTTTGCTTGCCTCTTTTATGGATCACTTTTGACATTTTTGTAAATGATTCTGTGGAGTGGACTATTTAATTATAGGTGTAACACATACATGTGAAATGAATGAAATAAAATCACAAATTATAACCATCACCAAACATGTTGAATTTGGTTCTGTACGTTCAGTGAAATTGGCTCTTAGTATCGCAATCCAACAATGCCCGCTGTCATTGGTTTATTAATTTAGCTCATGGTTTTAGTTAAGTTTTAGTGTTAAGTTAAAAATCACAGGAATAGGAATGTTACATTATGTACCTATTGTTCTGCAAAATACATAATTACTGTTTACATTTTACAATTATTATTTGTTGATCTTTTTAATATAATAATTCTATACCATACTGAATGACGATAATAATCTGACTCACCGAGTCTAATGTAAAATATGCCAGTGTTGTATCTAATACCGCTACTGGACACTAGATGGCGCTGTGTACAACAACTACTCATGTTCTGACTTTAAATTGTGGAATTCAAGTGTTTATCTATCTAATTGCAGACATCGTTTGCGTTAAATATTTAATTATTAGTAAAAAAAAAAAGAAATGAAGATAGATAGATGATCCAAGTCAAGTAGTAAAACGCGTGAAAAGAACAAATCAAAAACAAATTGTAGAAGCCTTGCCAACAAACCATGTAGGACTTCAAACCCTGAGGACGATCTGCTCACGGTGGCTTCTCTTGGCGGGCACAGGATAACAAAATAGCACTAGAAATCCTAGAAATCGTAACGCCATCCATTTTTCAACGTATAAAGGCCAACGAACCCAGACGGGCGCTTGCAATAACCAGGTGTTGCATTGTCGGTGTTGAAAATATTTTTACAAAAACAAAGGTCGATCTATTGAATGGCGTTATGACTCAAACTGCGAGTATTCTCGCAATGTAGAAACCCTAATTTAAAGGGAACAAAAGGTTAATATTTAAATAGTGACGAAAAGCAAAACTAGCGTCTGCATTCTCGTCAATAGCTAATTCATTTTGCTTTATATAACTTGAAAACATGAACAGCGTAGACGCTTGTTTTACTAATTCGCTTAGTATTTCTATAAACGATTATCACAAAACTATATACTACACAAAACGTTTACCATAAAAAATCGTATGAAACCGATCCCGTGAATCATTAACGCGTCGAACCCATCGTTTCCAAAAACCATCAATAAACTGGTTTGCGGACATTTACGATAATCCTAGTAAAATTACAATTTAGCGAAACATTGTTCTATTATTTCGTACTATACAAAGATTTGCAATACGACCGCTAGGCACGTACGACAGGGTAAATATTTCCTAGTAAAGTCTCTTTACCTGAAAGAATGGTCTTTGTGAACAAATATTATTTCATCCACCATTTGTCATTTATTTTCTACAACATTCTTGAATCGTGACAAATTATTTTTTTTATCTAAGAAGTTATAACCTTACTTAATAAATGTTGATATATTGTTTTAACGAACAAAATATTTTATTGAATCTCCGAACGAAGGAGTCTGTATGGAATCTCATATAATATAAATAAAAAGAGCTTCTGAACTTTCTTGAATAACGGCCTTTGACGTGCTTAATATTTATAGCAGACGTTGTTCAGAACTTATTTCAGGAGAGTTCTTACAATAAGATCTTTCATGAAAATTAGATTTTATCGGTGTTTTGTCAACTGAAAAACATAGTGGCATTTGCAAAAAAATAAGACGGCATAACATACTTAACAATTACGGACAGGAAAGAGACCTTGATAGGAACGGTAACGTTATCCAAATTTGTCTGACATAAAAAGCGTCTTGTGAAGTGACGAATCGCATAAAATTGTTATGACATCATCATCATTTCTGCAGTAATTGAACTCAAACAAAAATAATCAATTATCTTTGGTCGATATTCTGATGCAAATAGATTCGCGGACAAGTTCTCGCCTCAACAAATGGATTTAATTTCTAGATTGCCGCAAAAATAACATGTAATTGAGGATGATCGGGGTTGCAATCGGATCTTGACCTTCTAGGGTAGGAGAGCAAACAAGAAATTGAATAAAAATAATGATATGTTAACCAATTAACCTCTTTCCTTTGTAGGTCGGATTTATTGAATGATAATAGTGTCAATGTTTCATGCGATACGTCACCGGCGTCATTTATCAACGAATGACTCACGGTCTCGGTGTTCGGCGCAGACTGTCATAGTACCTGCAACAAACGGAAAGTTGGTCACTTGTGAATTGTCATTAGTGCGTTTTAGCGATGGTTGGCAGCTTGATAATTGGGACTCAGTTCTGTTAGTAAAGCTAAATCTATGTGGCAATGCAGCAGAAGCTAAAACTATGTAGCAAAAGAGGATATAAGGTGGAATTCACGGAGTCATTACACTTGACTCCGTGAATTCCACCTTATATCCTCTTTGAGTGAAATTATACTAATCATAAATAGGAACAAAACAAAACATAAACTGGTGGGAAACTGCAGGAGATAGAGAGGATTGGAAACGTTTGGGGGAGGCCTTTGCTCAGCAGTGGGACAACGCAGGCTAGATAAAAAAAAAAAAAAAATAGGAACATCTTTCTAAAAACGAAAAAGCAAAATGTCGTTGCTGAAAATAAGCTTTTGACGTTCTAACTACTGCTTACACGTGCCAAAGATCTTAATGGTGCAGCTTTGTCGACTAAAATGTAAACAAACAACATAGTTTACACAAAATATCAATAATGACATTATATAATTAGACGACAACACGGAATGCTCACCATTAAATTAAATGCGGTTTTTACGCATTTGTACGTGACCGTTTTAAGTAAATAGTCAATTAGAACCTGCTCGACTTACTTGCTACCTTTAACACAATCTGTACATACACAAAAAGTTGCCATGTACAGTCAGCTGCAGAGAAATCTTACCCTTCCATAAGTACTTTTTTACAATTCAAAGGGATGAGTTTACTCTGCAGTTGTATGTACATTGAAGATCTTTATAACGGCAGCAAAAGCCAATATTTTTTTTTTAATTCTTGTCTGTCTGTCAATATGTTCGATCGCGCATCACGATAAAACTACTGCATGGAATTGGATGTGGTTTTTTACAGTTGTGTAGCTGGAGGTCTAATATAAAAACTAGTAAGTATATGTTTTAGCTTTCTTATTGAGGGAGAGTAAATTTATATGTGAGGTTTATTAATTTTAAGGAAAAAACACATATTATATTAAATAAAATACTAATAATAATAATATAATATATAATAATTAACTGTAAGATAGATTTTTGTGAAATATAACTCCTCAAGGGGGTCAATTAGGGGTTGTAAGTTTTAATGAAAAGTTAGTATTTTTTTTTCAGGAAATTGTATGAAATTCTGCACATAGGATTCTTACACGACATAAATTATCAATAATATAGATTTTCGGAAATGCCACTCTCCAAGGGGTTAAAAAAGGAGGTAGTAAATAGCATGGAAATAGTACGCGGGCGAAGTCGCGAATAGTCATATGTAAATAAAACTAGAAATAAAAACATTTCAAACCGATGAATTGGTAACATATGACTAGATCAACTTAACTTAAATCTAGAATAGATGCAGACAGCTTAAAATAGATAGATGGCAGTAACAGACAGACGATTCTTTTTTTTGACAACGAGGACGCTTGCTGATCGTGTCAAAGAATAGTTTGAATATTTGTTTTGCCATCGCTGCACAGCTCAGTAAAGATAGGCATAGGATGCCAGAGACGGATTCTGTTATTGGAGGAAAAGACTAGGTATAAATATAAACTTAAGTATAAATTATTTAAATTATAGGACCCCTCTATGGAAGCTTGAACCTGAAGACAGGACAGATAGAACATATGACTTGTCTGTTCAACCACACAACTTTTCTTACCTTACCCACACTAAAAATATCCATGAAATAATTTTCGTATTTATTAAAGTCACACATAACTTCTTACTCATTCCTGGATACTAATTAGTTCTAAAAGGTGATTCTGGCGATACCAAGTAGGTAATCTTATGATCCCAGATTAAAAAATCTTCGTATTGTCAGTAAGCTTAGGGGCGAGGTAGAGGTTAAAATATTGTCATTGGATTCACAACAAGTTAGCAAGATTGAACAGAGGTTTTGCCTATCTTTGACAGAGAGATGTGCAGGCTATTTGTAGAAATTGTAGAGTATGTTATAAATTAAGCTTCATCGGCATCAAATTCCAATCTTTAAGTTGACCTAAGTAAGTGAGGGATTCACGAAGTTTGAAGCTGGCACAAGCTCCCAAAGGTTTTTTATCCGAGTCTTAAAGTTTAGAACGTGCAGCAGCACCCTCTACTGCTGTTATCACATAATGATTGTAAGGAACTTCGTTGAAGCCTTTTTATAAAGCACTGCTAGGGAATGAAGGGACAGTTGCCGAATTTTTTGCTATAAAGAGTTAAGATGTCACCACATAATGGGCGTGACGGATCTTGGAGTTGGCGCCGGCGGTGTGATGTAGAATAGGAGTGGGCGCAGCATGAAAGAACTGCGGCTTGGCGCCAAGCCGGTGGGTTGTGGTGACTTGTATTATACAGAAGTTTAGATTGTTTACAGAGCAGCATTTCACGATATATGTGGCGCCATTTGTGCATGTAAAATAGCATTTCAGTACATTTACACTGGACTTGCCAAAGTTAAGATAAAGTCTAATATGTAAATTAGCTTATTTTTATTTAACTGCCTTATATTTTGTCCAAAAAAAAAGTCTAAAGTGCCAATTATAAGGCAAACTCAGTAGCAAAGGCGAGGAGACGAGTACGGATGTTTAAGTAATCTGATTGCTACAACTTCGGAGGAATTGAGTGTGCAAGTGTCTCACAAGTGCAATATATATGTATAACTACAATAATGAGAGGTTCCTGCTATGATGTCTAAAGATATATTTAATAAAGATACTGTCTTCACATCAATCGAGGCATCGGCATATCTTTTTGATAATAAATTTAACTTATAGATTATTTTCTTCAAGTGCATTTCTTTATTGGATCTATAAAAATAAACGCAAAGATAAGCGATTGTTACGATCTGCCTGTTCGTACTCGATTCGATTTTTTCTAGAAATCACTTAAAGTTAAGATTAGATTTCTGGTAAATAGCAGTTTATCTAAACAGTTCCCAATATTTTTCAGTCCTGTTGTGTAATCTAAGGCATCTCCAATAGTTTTTTAGTGATTGTTGTAATTTACTTTTACACTATACCTTCATCCATTTAATTTTTGCCGAGATGAAGATAGTACAATTATACTCTTTAGATTATTCAATAAAAAAAATACTAGTAATACCTACATCTCGAAAAGAGATACACTACCTACTTCAGCCATTGATTTCTATACAGCCAACTACAACAAGCTCTCCAAGGCTTATTAAGCTGAAAGCTCCACGAGTGTTTAAACTGACGTGATTCCCGACGTTTTGTGTTCACTCAGGCGATCAGTTTTCAGTTCTAGATTTTATTGGATTTTCATTATGGAGCACATAACGGCACATTTTAGTTGTTGAGTCTGTAATTCTGTATACGGGTTTAGAACTTATTTTTTATAAATAGGTAAAATAAAATGAGAATAACCTTTTCAAAAAACTTACAGGCCTGAAAATGTTAAAAAAATAAGAAAGCTACTAAAAGTTTTACAGCGCAAAAGTACTAACGAATCGATTGTAGGTAATACACGTAGGTACACATAGAAAGTAAATAAGAATAAAACAGTTAACGTTATCGACAAAGGTTTTTGTTGGAAACTAAATAATGTTTCAAGTTCACGCAACATATTTATTACTTCTGCTGTTGTATTATGCTTTTTATAAAAAGAAACTAAACTTTAACAAAAAATGTTTACGGTACTGAAGCTTTTGCGAAAAACCTCGTGGATAATGTCTCCGCTTTGACCAGCACGTTCGTTTGCCTATTATCTACCAAAAGATAGATAAAGGTATATTTTCGGTAAAAAGACGCATCTTGCATTGATAAAATAGTTATAAAATTAAGGGTTTCGCTTGATACAACCCAGAAAATGTAACATCTGTATTGTTATTTATACTAAAAGTATACGATTTTTTTTCAACAAACGTCTATGCCCTGCGGCTCAAAATCATGTAAATTTAAATTTTTCGATTTATTTTTGTATACGACTGACTAAACTTAACGAAATGGAACGAAAACACTATGCTTGTAATATTATGTAGATGTATGTATTGTCTGATACTTTGGTCAGTCTATTATTATTTGCAAAAAACGATTTACATGTTAGGCTTTTAATCATTCGTACAAAACTTTTTAAAGACTCACAGCATAAGAAAGCGCGCTACGCGTACATAACACAAAAACGAGCTTAGACATGTCTACAGTACAATTGTAACAAACAGCTAAGAAAGCGCTTAAAAGTCAAGTAGAATTCAAGCATAACATCAAACCTATATTACCCAGAAGGATGTGGCAGAGGTGTACAACACCCACATTTCACCTGTCGTGTTTGGGTCTCATGGGATAGGGGGTAAGCCTATCGCCATCCACCGGGCACAATTCCAACTCCGTGCAGCTATTGTGAATTTCTTAGTCCAAATAACACTTTGCCCGACCCGGGCATTGAACTCGATACCTCACGTTGAGAGGCGCATACGCTAACCACTAGACCTCCAAGGTAGCAAATTCAAACGTATAGACTTATAAGCTTGTATTTGAAGCTTGCAAATCTATAACATATGTCAGCACAACACAGCTTAGCTATGTAAACAGACAAATGTATATATTCATTTGGAATTAATTGACAGCACAAGTGAATTAATGGGCTGTGTGTCATGTCGATGACATTTTCTCTTTACTTTTAAATTTCAATCTGTGACTCATGTTCAAAACTTGCAGTTTGATGACCATATGGTAGCATGTTACCCGATGCTGCCTATATTGATATTGCTTAATATGATACACAATCACTCAATTAAATTAGACATGCTTAAGTTAATTAAGAAAAAGTTTCATTTCAAATGACAGCATTTAATTTCGTCTAGGAATGTTTCCAACACATTAAAATAAGTCATTTAAAGTTATAACGCGATAAACTAATGAAGCCAAACAACCTAGTACTTATCGATTGGTATGTAGTAAAATATACTTACTCATTCTTTCAATAAATTATGAATACACAGATGGAACTTATATGACGTTATGGCACAGATAAAAGTAGCCAGCTTCTCGGTGACTGGGCGCAATGTGAATGAACCGTACTCTACCGATATCAGTACTACAATTACATTTATCACCAGCGAATACATTGCTAGTTATTATAGCGTAATACAATTATTCGCCCACTCCCAGGGACGCACCTAGCCTAGACTGAAAGGCAGTCACTTCAGCCAATTTCCACAAATATGTCTATCGGCGAAGCAAGACTAATCAATATGCTTTTAGATAGTAAAATATTTGCATAGGATGGAATTTCGGACGTTAGCAAATGAGCGGGCTTTAGACGACGCCATATTTGTTGGTAAGGTTAGGTTTCTGGCTACAAACTCGATTCCTCGTAGATCAGACCGCTTAAAATAACTAGTTATCAAGTTTCCGTAAGATTTTTAAAAAACAAATCATGTTCTTGAAACGAGTTTCGTGATATCAATCACAAAAGGCCGGCTTCAAATATAATAGGCTACCTGGTTCACATTTACTACTTGTCCTAATGCGTGAAATTGGAAAATTTCATGTTAACCAGACTCTATGTTGGTTCAGAACCTTGAATTTGCGGTTCCAAGAATGCGAATTGAGAGGCAGTTATCTCGCAAAGCGTATCACCTCCTCAACGACATAATGCTAGGTTAAGGAACCATCAATTACTGGAGAACCAAGATCAACGGTTGAACTAACCACTTGAACAGGTTTGGTATCACCCACGGTCGGCCTTGGGTATTATATTGACCTTCCGAGCAATTACATAATTTGTGGACGAGTGGCAATAAAACGTGGATTTTTTATTACGCATTAGGAATGTTAATTTCGTGGTTGCTGTTGATGAAATCATCGGTCTGCTAATCACAACCGTTGGACAAAACGGATAATTAATACATTTTGACAAATAAATGATTATCTATCTATATATCTTATTGTAAGTAAGATCGTTCATTTAGGAATAACGCAAAACTAAAATCTACTTGCTTATATCGTATCGTATCTAACCTTCTTATGATACATGAAACGGTAAGAACTAATACATTTTGTTATCCCCCGAGATACTACCGAATAAGAAGCGCCCGGTAAGTTATTCTAGAATGTCTTATGTCATTTTGTATTTATAAGTTCAGGTTATCTGTAATACAATCTAAAGCGATCAATAACCAAATAAGGTAAGTGACAAAAAACTTGACGTAGGTTCTACTGGTAGGAAGTTTGACAATTATTTTGTAAGACTTCAAACAAATGAAGTAAAAGACCGACATAAACACTAGATTATGTAAGCATCTTAGGTCTAGCAACCTTACTGCTAGTTAGTAAGTAATCGAAACTAATTACTTTTTTCTAGAGTTGTACGAGGACCGCCGAAAAAAAGATGTATATTTGGTTGAATTCGCTGTACCAAAAATTGTATGAAGTAAACCCACAGATATAGATCTACATAGATAACGCAAATGCATGTACTTCGCGTGTCCGAACCCCGACCAAGCGTCAAGGTTTTAATTAGTATAATTATTAATAATTAACTTACTATGGCAAATAGTGCATTGGAGCTGTTTCGTCAACTTTTGCTGAAAGCTGCTTAAATTACCAAACTGTAAATTGAGCACCAGAGTTGTTGATGGTGAGAAAGTTTGTTAGTTTAGCGGCCATTGTATTGGCATTTTTTTTAGTAGAATGAGAAAGTCGAAAATAAAACCAGATAATGTGGCAAAAATAGGATATCTTATTGAGTCTGCATACTTTTACTGCATGTTACAAACCTCAAAAGCGTTGCCCGCAATTTGCTGAGGCCGCAAAAACATTCGCACTTTTTTATGTCCCCATTCCGAACAGGCGTCAGAAAGCTAGTTTGTTATATTGAATGACACGTACGTTTGACTTCAAAAGATTTCAAAGAGATTAACCGGTATGAGATGTCTATAAGCGTTCAGATGATTGGGCGACCTTGATATCCATTAACCTCAACATGTTGTGACCCAGTTATTAACAATTATGACTGACACGAAAGGCACGATGCATATTTCTGACAATTCTGTAATTTTGTACTAGCATATAAACCTCCTGCTTCTCAAAGATTTCTCAGAATACATTGGTACTCTAAGCTTGAGAATTTATTTGCAAATAGGCAGAGTAGGCGGAATTATTAAATCCTATGCGACCTGATTTGTTAGCTGATAAAAAGTGCGCAGTCATAATTATGTCAAATCAAGTGATACTTACCTATTCATTACTTATCTCTCTTTGACGTATTACGGCGCCTCTTATCGGATCATCACATCAGGACGTCTGAAGAACTTGAACACTTGAAAGAAACACTAGTTTTTCAAAGCAACAATAATATGCGAAGTTTTCATTAAAGTCATTATAATTATAATAAGTTTCAGATTTCCTTTTTACCAAAACTATCTACACTTAACCCCATTGACGACCGCGCGCCGTGCCTAAACGAGAACATCTTTAATTTTTTTTCCAATACGTTATGTTTGCTTACTAGCATTATTGTCGAGGTTATTTATATACCTTCCCACTTTATATCGAACAGTTTTAACTATATTTTTATAAATAGTGTTTTGACGTCATAAAAATGCGAAACAGAGAATTGCGGTGATAACCTAAAGTAGTTTTTTTTTAAGTATGTTAACGTTGGTAAATTCTCAATTATTCTACATAACCTTATTGAAAACTTTGTTTAATTATAATTCGATGACATTAAATATAAAGTGGTCTATACTGTAAACCACTTTTCTTTGGCAATGTCCCCAGATAGGCAATGGGCACATAGAGGGTTAGATATTTTTTAGATTTTACTGTGTTTCGAATAAACATTAAATTATGTTAAAACGGCAATTGATGTAATTCACAGGTGGAGGCCCTTGAAGCTGTTATAGCAGAAGGCGGCTTCAATATTGTTGCTCATCTTCTATTTCAGTAAGGAAAATTGGCTCCTGAAAGTCATTTGTCTTCTCTGAAGAAAAAGAAAATAATGAAAACAATTTTGTTGCTGAGTAAATGCTATATAGACGTTAGACTTTACCGGAGAAGTAAAAGAAAGATCGAATTAACCTAGACTACCAGTTCACAACACGGTCAAGAAAATTGTTTCGATCTCAACACGAGGAATACAGTTATGGCGGGTGTCACTAGCAATGCATGGCATCTACATTATGCTTAGTAACGACATGAAGATGGACCAGCTACAATTTCGACGTGATTCGGCTTCTTGTAAAGTATGCAGACTCAATAAGATATCCTATTTTTGGCACATTATCTTGTTTTATTTTTGACTTTCTCATCATTCTATTAATAAATTTCAAAATGCCAATATAATGGCCGCTGCGGCAGACGGCCGTCACAATCGTCATTAACGATCAGACGTTGCACCGACGAGTATAATATTTTCACTCATTATATTTGTGATTATGTGCAATCTAGTTTTGTGTGCTAACTGCTGTCAATCATTATAATTTAGGTGACAGATTTTTTCCTTGTCCTCGGTTAAAGGTTTGTTTTGTTTAACAAACTTATTTCAACAACGGGTAATTATTTTTATGAAACACAGAAAATAACTGAACTGTGAACTACACAATCACTATAAATAATAATAATAAACTCATTTGTACTGCAATAAATTCTTACTTTCCTCAGGGAAAGCCGTAACTTTGGTTTCAAGAGGAATTAAACTCGGCAGCGTCAGTAAAGTTGGAAGCTACTTATTGTGACTTGAACGTTCGAGGGATTTAACGGTCTTAGCAATTCGTTTTTGGTTTAAGTTGAGTGTATCTTTTTGGATAATTTGTTTGGCGCATTTAGATATGGAAATATCGTGTGTAAGTGGTATTTAGATGCCAATAATTGTATACGTTAACCAATACATAGTACGACCACGATACTATACACCTCACGTCTATAATGCCAAAAGTTAATGAGCACTAATTTAATGATAATGATAATATTAATGTTAATGATATTAGCACTAAGGGATGTAATGATCTGACAATATGTTTATTCTCTTATCACAAATTATCCTCTGAAACATTTTTGCGTTCAGTTTTCCTGGAAACTCATAAAAATATTTAGGTAAATTATCCAGAATATAAAAACTGGAGGCAACCCATTTCTTTATGCATTCTTTCCGCATGAGTTTTCACATATATGAGGTGCTCAATCGAATAACACCATGATTCACAAGATTAGTCGTTTCCACATTCATCACTCGTCGTTATTACTGAAGAATTTTCAAACAAATCAATACGCAATTCATAAACTAGGTAAACGATGTTGGCAAACCGTCGAATATAGGTACCTCAGTAAATGCAAGGAAGCCATTTTTGCAATGTGCGATCGGAACATCACTGTTTGTCACGCAAAGCTACGAAGTTTAGGCAACAACGTTCATGTACTCGATTAAAGGCCAATCGTTTACGAAATTGTTCCTAGAAAACGCCGAAATGAACAGCGTATGATGCGCCTGAGCAAGCTGGTTCAAGCGTTTATCATCCATAAGCAATTAATTGTAAAGTTCATTTTGGATGCGATATCGAGAGCAATTCACAATTAATGTTTGATTTATAATGTTTCTTATCTTAATACGATAGATCCATTATCGTTCCAATAAAAATATCATTTTGTATTTAATTTATGTGTAACTTTAACATTAGAAAGAAGAAACCGGCTAATAAGAATTATGCTATTTTGATTTTAATCGTCAAATCAATAGACCATGAAATTGATTCAATTGATATCGGTCGTTAATATATTACAGTAATAGTAGAGGAATGTGTTTATATAGTCTGACTATTAACGTCTTTTTTATTTATAGGTCAATGAAAGTCTACAAGAAAACTCAATTGCTTTTGTGCAATATAATGCTGCGTGGGTGGACAGTCGTGAAACTTTTTATTAAGTGCACTTTCACAGACAGATCAATTAGCTAGCATTTTTCAAAGTTTATAACTAACTACACTAACTACTAAACATAATTCGATGCATAAAATGTCTCCACCGTTAATAAATAATATGCCTATTATATAGTTATGTGGTTTTAATGACTAAATACGGGGAAATAAATAATTTAGTAACGATTAAGTTGTGAGGATAATCGTTTTACAGCATCTACAGTATTCGAAATACGCTTGTTTTTTGCACAATAAAGTGTAGAATTCTCGTTAGTTTGCGGCGAGACTGGTTCTTCGATATTAGAAGTACAGATGTCTATGAGTATATCGTATAGGTGTTTTATAACCTAGAAAACCACTATTGAGTGATAGACGGCGCGGGTGTTTGAAAGTCTGCTGCCCGCAATTACTACTACAACCTGTAGTATCGAGTGTTTTTTTAAGCTCCGACCGGGCATTTGATCGACGCGAATTAATGGTGCGAAGATATTACGTTGTACGTGTAAATGGAATCGATTTCGTGCAATGATTGATATAAATCAATTGAAATGTGATCGTGAACCCGATTTCGTATTTTTGAAGAATCGTAATAGCACACCCGAACTTTGCTTGCACATTACCGCTGTTTGTGAAATTTACGCGATGTCGAAACATGAGACAGTGACGCGAATATAGAAATCACGTGAGCGCGAGCGATATTTTAATTAATCATTTTGAATAGCTGTGCTAAGACTACACAGTAAGTATGTTTGTTAAAATAACTGCCCATTAACTATTGTAACCCTTTGGTAATCTCAGGTGCATTGTCACTTTGCCACCCTTTCCAAACACATTAAAAAAACAGTATCGCTTCCTTGCCAATATTAAAAGAAACGGTCACCTTAATCGAGTAAATCGTAAAAAATGTGACATTATCGCATAACAATACCAGTAAATAACGTTATTTCGAGTAGATTTGAGTTGATTGGGCATTAATACTCAAAAGCGGGACATCGCACCAATCAACGTGCCAAATGACAAGCATCCAATTAAAGCTCTCCCGCTCTAACTAATGTAATTTTGATGTGCATCACGCTCCTCTACAATTTAACCCTCATAAATTACCAAAAATAATTTATCTTATTATGTCCCTTTCTCATAATAAATGATGAGATAGTGTTGATTCTTAAACTTTTATTTATTGCAGATGGGCTTTTTTATTAATCTTTGTTTTAAGTCTACTTACAAATTGATGCAAGAGGTTGTTTAACACAATATAAGTTAATCAAGATTTTCGTTATAGGTATATAAATTTTTACACCTGCGTTATTTTCGTATTTGCTACCGTATAAATTTTGCATACTGTAGTCTACCTCATACCTCAATATTGACTGATTCATATTTACAATACAAACATCGAAATCTATCAACAACTTCATAGCTGAAATAAAAACAACTTGCGGCGTAGTTTAGTTGTTTTCGTCAAAACAGACGGAACAATCGGCAAAAAATGTTAAGATAAAAAACAAAACAGGTGGTATACAAAGTAGTATCGTTAAAAGATGCGCTAGCGCCGCCAGACGCCAATGACACAGAGAGCGCCACAGGACCGAGCGTACTGGCATGTTTGCCAAGTTTTTTCTCCTGACCGGCACGATACTGGACGTGTAAAATGACCACACGTCACGAGCCGACGCGGCGACGCCCGCTTTTAGTATAAGCAAAATTCTGCAAAGATCCTATAAAATAATATAGATGTTCGAACAACCGTTGTTAATGTTTTATTACCCAGAGAGATACATCTTCTAAACTAGGTCCCAACAAGCCAACAACATTAGATGGAACTCGAATTCGCCTCTCGTATCACGGATGTGGGACTATTCCCATTGCTATTTAAGATTTCTCTTTGCTATGGTAATGTAAACTTGTATTCAATTCAGAGCTTTGATAGAGGACGCAGTGGAATGTAATTATATTAGGATGGCACACTTTTGTCACATGCCAAAGCTGAGAGTTGTTTTACTACTGTAGAGTAGAGTAGGTACAGACCTACTCTCGGACCGAAGATTTGTGCGTACACATTTACAAGTCATCAACGCCATATATTAATAGATCTTCAAGACAGGGACGCTGGTTGACTAATTGCTAGTTTAAATACAATGTGCGAGAACATTTGGCCATAAATATAGAGCGGATCTATAATTTTGACATTGTTTAGTTTACGCCTCCACGATTTGCGAATTACGTCGTAAAATAGAAATAAGGAAGAGTGATAGTCCGAAAAATCTTTTTGTGTGCCAATTGGGTCAGATGTCTGTCAAGAAATAACGAGAAAATAGCTTACAGGTAAGTTGAGCTTTCTCTAACACGATACAGAAATGCCAACATTAAATAATTTCTTGATTTTTTTTGCAAAACGAATTTACAAAAAACACTATAATAAAATTCGAGAGTTACCCTCGTTTTCTATGGGATTCCATTATCAAACCGACTTGATAACCATGGGACCATTTTGGAAGTACACTTTCTCAAATAAATATTTTTTTAATAAGTTCACAAATGACGTAGAAATCGCTAGACACAAACATGAAAAAAGTCTATATACGCCTCGAATATAGAACCTCCTCCTTTTTAGAAGTCGTTTAAAAATAGCGATGTATTTGGTTCACTCAAGGGCATTGTTCTAATTTAAAGTTATTCTCTGTTAGACAATGGAACAGTTATTACGATTCCTGGATTGCAGAGGGAAGTCGTTTTGTTAAATTAATTGCTTGTTTATAAAACACTTTAGCAAGTTATTGTAGGGCTTGGTTACCATCACGGTATAATTGGCAATTAATGATGCAATCTCTTTCTAGATATTTATTGCAATGTTGATGATAAAAAAAATTGACGGATCATTTAACGTAACGACATTAAACTATTACTGTTACGCTGTCTGGGCGGTGTCTAGCTTGTGGTCGCTTTCTCACTCCACCGATCGAGACACGAAAGGTGTACTTTGCAGAAGCTTTGAAAAGTACCATGATTTTCTTGTATCTTTATAATAAAATAATCTTGGATCTTGTTTTTGCTAGCTGCAAGTTATCGCATGAAGTTCAATGGCCTTTTACTATAGAAAGTGGTTGCATCGTTGAAGTGTCAATATTTGTTTTAGCATTATGAAAATCATTGACATTTTAAGTGATGATTACATTACAGCACATCTACAAACTGGAATGTAATCAATATTTAGATAGTCTCTCGAGGTAGACATGCAATAAGGAAAATTAAAATTATAAAAATAGTAGTAATATTCCAAAGCAAATTATAGCTTTGCTATGCCTTTTAATAATACATAAAATAAAAATAGTTGTTCAAAAAGTAATTTGATCAAATATTGTAGACTTCCATTTTATCAAAAGAATACAAAATACAAGGAGAAGGTTAACTAGCAAGAAGTTTCAACGAAGCAATTTTATTGTGATGCAAATTCTGTGCATTTTTTACTGCCAAATATTAAAAAATAAAATTATTGTTTTCGTGATAAAGTTGTTAGTTGATGATTTCGGTCTTTAGGTAACACTTATTTAAATAAAAGTGCTCTCAGACCGAGCAAGCATTCGACTCTGTAACGTTACATTACTAAGCCCGTTTTAGAAGCATTTAGCCAAAGAAAAGAGATTACTGTCCATATTTAAATGTTACATGTATGATATAAAACTTGCATACATTGGGATAGCTGTTCTTTATTGCCGAAAGTGCAATAACTGGAAGATTAATGTGAGATTAAAACGAAACTAATTGTAGAAATGTATTCACATTTCAGCACCTATTAAATAGATGATTCTGTCATAAAGTGAGTACAAATATTATAACGTAATTGTGGAAAACAATTAAGGCTTTATCCACTTAGAATCGATTTGAACCAAAATACTTAATCCAGTCAATAAAGCATTATCAGCAGATTGAAGCGAATCCTATTTCAAGCGTTCAAGATAATACGAAATCAATGATCAATTTAATGGTATATCAGATCAGATAATTGCTTCTGATTGGGTAATATTGTGATATAATATAACCATAGTATAGAATTTACTTACGGCAAGTGTGTGTACAGTTCTCAAATGACGCCTAAACAAAGCGTTCCCCGCAGGTCTCTCATTACATATACTCATTAATGGCTATGGAAGAAAGCAGACACCGGGTAGACTGCACACAATGGCCGACCAGAACTGGGTTAATTGAAGACAACAGCGCCCATCGCCTCTGGCTGACTGCGAGATCCGATCTCTGTACGCCTCTAAATTAATACTGTAATAAACTATTCATTCGGAATTATAGTGGCGGTGAGTGCAACATCGTTACCAACTCAAATCGACTACCAATTCTAATCTTCATGTCATTTGAATGGGAGAAAATAGCCAAATGGTGAGGCCGCATGTGAACGATGAATAGGTTTCCATTTTACGAATGAATTTATTAAAAACCGAGAAATAAGTAAAAAGTCGTATTTACTTATTTATCGCTTTTATTTTATTAGTTATCGTATGGCTCCATACGGCTTGTAATATTTTGGATTTAATACACGATAGAAGGGTATTGTGTTTTCCTATGAGGATTTTTTAAAAGTAGCATTGAGTTTATCATGTTTTGCCTTACGCTTCTGGAAAGACCGTAACGTAAGATGTTACAATGAGTTGATGGCAATTTTTGACGATGAAAGTATTTTTTAGAGCAGCACAAAATCTTAAGTTTGGAAGCGAATGTCGAAAAGAATGTAGGATTAGTACCAACTATTTGCTATTTCAAGTCTGGAAGGAAAAGCCGAAAATAGGTCGAGTAACTTTCTCCAGTACGAAGCGGCGTAGGTAGGTATCTGCAGTGCGACACCAGCTTTTTACATTGATTTCCGAGATATCTAGATTTAAAATGATTTTTGACACCATTTCGGCTCTAAACGAGCCATACAGTTCTTCGATACCCATTTTAAGTTTTCTATCGAAGAATGTTTGCTTTTGCCTGCAGTTATGTCTAGAAATACGTAATGTATAATACCCGTTGGGTTTTAGTGGTCAGCTTAGAATGAAACAATGCTCAAGCTTAATCTCAAGCTACTTAAACAATGCAAACAGTTTCAAACTCCGCGCCGGTTTTTGTGTGATACGGCATCAGACAGGCGCAATGACAAAGCTGTACAAAAAAAATGCTATGGATAAAGTTACTATGCTGCTAGCTAAACTATCTCATCCAAATTGGTATTAAGACACGGAGTCAAGCTAAACCTAAAAAAATGTAGTTACGTTTGTTAGTTCTAAGAACGTAAGTAGTGCCGAAGTGTTAATACACGTCCGATTTTAATGCAAAGCATCGCCTGCTGAACAATACACCGTGAACACAATAAGCTAACGTAATGTGAGGTAAACGGTATACTGCTTCCTGGCAAGTGGACATTAAGAGAATACTAAATGTGGCCTCAAACTTTCATGGTAACCAAATTCACCATGTAACTTACAATTGTGAACTATACATCACTCATCTTGAAGGACCTACAACGACGCATCTTGCAAGCTGATTTACATAAAACGTATCTCTGCAAAATGTATTGTACCTACTGTCAAAATGCAAATTCCAAGTCAATATTTTTTGAGGAATGAGAATGTAAGACAAGTGCTGAGTTTCCATTTCTCTACAAAAAAAAAATACGACACGTGTAAATTTTAGTTGGCCAAAGTGAATTTATGGCTTGTCATTTTTACACCCACGCTCAGAACTAGATCAAAGTTCAATGACTTTGAGAGAGTGAAATCCATTCATCATTATAACCATTACTAGAGCAGTAGTGCCGCTTTGGAATAATGAGTGACAAGTAACAGTCATCGATGACGTCATTGTCGTATGGGCCAATGCGAGAGGAGAAAGAGTTCGATATTTAAACAAGGGCAATGTGCAAGTGTGTAAAGTATACAAGAGTTCATTCATAGTGATAATGAGGCCGTGAGCAGCAGGAAGGCACTGCGGCCAACCGTTCCGGGAAGCGGCGGCAGACGAGGCGCAGACGCCGATGACGTCACGAAGTGATCAGCCAATTGGGCCAGCGGTCTATCAGCCTTAGTTAACTCCATTTGTTATTAAATAACATTTGAAATTTTCAAAGACCTATATTATTAACGAAATGTGACGTCTCATTTATTTTAGCTTGAGTATGTTATATTTAAACGTATTGTGAGGCGGCTAAAGATATAATGTGGCATTATAATATATACTGCGACAGCGTGGGACGTGACGTCTTTGTTAAGTCTGAAAATACAGTTTAATGCTGAGCAATTTCAAATAGGCGGAGACTCCGAGACCAATAAAATGTGTCAGCATGAACGGGCTCGAGGAAATTTTGCGTGTTTCAGAATGCTTATCTACCAATCTGCTATTAGCTATGCACACATTATAATAAAGTTGGACACAATTTAAAAAACCTAACTAGTAAAGTAGAACATTTACTTGCGCAATTAGTGTTCCGCACGGACTCTTTTTCGGTAAAAAAGGAAACTAGTAATGTTTTTATGGCACCTTTAAAGTATTGATTGTGGTCGATTTTAACGATACTTTTAGAACCATAATATCTGAAACTTTCACAGATTGTACTTTTAACATCAAATGCCCTAGTTTAACCATAATTCAATACAATCGCCTAACGATCCCAAGTCTAACATACCATAACATCATGCCTATATCACCCAGAAATGAGTGGCAGAGGCAACACCCACATTTCACGTGTTATGTTAAGATTCCATTGGATAGAATAAGCCTATTGTCATCCACCGGGCACAATTGCAACTCTGTGCTGCTATTGTGAATTTCCTGACAAAAAGTTCACAAATACCATTTTGCCCGGCCCGAAACCTCGCGGTGAGAGGCGCATACGCTAACCACTAGATCATCGAGGCAATCCCAAGTCTAATAAATAGATAAATAATATTGTACACTACGGTAGTATACTTTTCGGTTATTAGATTACAGGGTACACAGTTCAAGATATGCCCATATCGCAATGAGATGATCCTATTATTTTTCGGCTACAAATTCTTATGCTGAACATCAAAAACCAGTTTTATTCATATTTCAGGGAGTTATAATTAATAAGGAAAATGTTTATGTCTATATTTACATAAAAAGGAATGCAAAGAATTTAAATAACGTATAAAAGGTGCCTAGAACGAAATGCCACGACATCGCAGTGTTTCCATATTATACAATATTTCCCTTATTTAGTGCGGAAAGATTTCTATGTAGGTACTTTTCGGTTTATGACTACCTACATATTGCAGCATATTTAATCAATGGTTTTTACTATAGTTTTGTAAAGCCTAGCAGCAATAAATTATTTTGCTATTACCCTCGTTAAAAGGCCAAGTACACAAGAATTTATAATAATTAATTAATTGGCATAATATATGAAATTATTAAAACACATCTGTATTTTAAACACGCTTTCGCGGATTTGAGTGATGGAGTTTTAGCAATATCCGGTTTTTGGCGATCGGTGTCATAAAAACTGTGGTAAAATTTAAATCGCGAGTGGAAACACCCGTCCATATCAACGTTACAGGCGATATAAAGCCGTTGGCCTTGACGGAAAAAAAAGTTAAGCCCATGCCATAGCACGGGTATAGCATGCCATTGAGACGAGGGACGCCAAGGTCGTGGAGTCAACGTACAGCAGGACGCCACCTGTCCCCGGTACTAATATAAATATGCACGATAATTATGGCAAAGCCAAGCTTTGACATGAGAAACAGCCTTCACAAACGGGTCTTCAACGACTCAACTCGTTGAGAATTCACACCACGATGCCTGAATGGCAACATGTATTAAGATTCATCACGTAGAATTTTAAGCGTCAAGTGGGTATTGTTTCTTTTTGTATCGAATTATTGAAATATTGTGTCAACAATATGAGTATTGAAACTACAGAAATTGGCAGGAACAATATATGCAAGAAAATAAAAAATTTGACCGTAAAGGTAAAGTATTGATTGTATCGCCTGCAGTATCAGCTGTGTTAAAGGCTACCTGTTTTTACCCGACTGCGTCAGAAGGAGGGTTATGTTTTTCGAGCGTATGTATGTATGTATGTATGTCTATTTCTTTGGCACGCCCTACAGCCCAAACGGCCAGACGGATTTTGACAAATGAGGTGTAGTTGAATTCGTCGAAAGAGTGATAGTGACATAGGCTATATAAATTTTCAAAATGGCGCCGGCAAATGAAAAGAAAAGGGGGGGAGGTATGGATTTTCTTTTCATCATAGTAATATGGGTATCAAATAAAAGGCCATGAAAAGACCATTTCAAAAATATATACTTCTTATCACATTTATATTACTGATTAAAACAATTTACCAATTTATATATCGGCACGCTCGCGCGGCCGAAGTAGGTGGAAGTTAGTTTGTATGTTCGCTGACGCTAATCTTGGAAACTGCCGGTCGAATTTGAATAATTATTTTTGCATTTGATAGTTTAACTCACGATTAAGGCTCATTGATCTCAAAAATATTTGATTTCTACAAATTAATAGATATAAAAAAACATGTCGGTTAAAAGAACTAAAAATAGTGAAATAAAAAATAATTATTAAAAAAACAAAAAACCCGACTGCTTAAAAAAAAGAACTGAAAAGATAAAAACAAGTATCATAAAGAATTTAGTTTGACATATTTCATTTGTTGTTAATGAATTTAATGTAGATAATATACTTGTTTTTATCTTTTCAGTTCTTTTTTTTAAGCAGTCGGGTTTTTTGTTTTTTTAATAATTATCTTTTTAGTTCATTATTTTTAAGCAGTCGGAATTTTTGATTTTGTAATAATTTTACTTAATTCTTTTTACAATTTGTTTTTAATCAGTAATATTTAAGTGATAGGTCACATATATTTTTGAAAGGGTATTTTTAAGACCTTTTATTTGTTACCTAGAAGGAAAAAACCCATCCTACGCCCCCGTCCTTTTTCATTTCCTTATTTTGATAAATTCATTGATACATCATTTGTTAAAATATGTCATCCGTTTGTGCTGTAGGGCTTGGCAAAGAAATTGACATACATACTCATAAACATACATACATACATAAAAATATAAGCCTCTTTCTGAAGCAGTCGGGTAATAAGGCCTACGCTCGTACGTATTTAAAAACACGTGATAGCTTTTATATAGCAAGGAAATAAACATATTTTTTTTGTTTTCCCTTTGGTTACTCTTACTCTTAATGTTATTAATATGATTAATAACATTATCTTAATTTATTAATGATTTTTGATATTTTTCTAAAGGCTGGTGGTAGAAGCCGATATAATATATTATGTAGTCAGTTTAGTAACGTAGGTAAATCTGAGGGTCAAGATTAGATGCTACATCTATGACAGGAAATTCCTTCAAGCAGATGTAATCTGATAATAATAAAACCACATTAATTAATAAAGGTTAGTAAATAAAGTACTTTTATGATGTCTAAGCAATAATGGTTAATCGTAGCAATGATAAAATTAAAATTTAGCAATTTCGTAAACTAGCTTTTGTGAATAAGACGGCGTATAATATTGCTGTTTAAGTAGACAAAAGGGGTGCATGAAAGGAGCCTCCCCGAGTGACGTACACAATGATTCCCTACATCCGGCGCACCCTGAGCAATTCGGGAAATTCTCTATAGCGAATTGGCTAATCCTTTCACCACGATGGCAAGTCAAAACAAAATTTAACTCAGCCATCGACACGACGAAGAAGAAGAAGAAGAAGAAGAAGAAGAAGAAGAAGAAGAAGAAGTAGACCAAATATTACTTGATTAATACAAGCAGAGTATTCGAATACTGTATAAGTGAATACAGATGCAAACACAGCTAGCAACATGTATGCGAAGTTAGTCATGGTATGAGTCGCGATAGCGACCGAGATGTGATTTACAACAATATTCCCGTAGGCGTTGCGAGGTGTATCTGTTTCCAGAAATGGAAGCTGACTGTTTCAGAACTTTCTTTGTTAGCCTAGCAAGGAGGTCGACGTACCGTGACTAAAATGTGATCCTAAACCACGAGAACAGTACGTTATAGATCTATAGAACTAGACGTGGCACTTTGGTAATTATTTTATGTACAATTGAGATACACATCTCAACATCATTGTGGGTGGACTTAATGTTAAAATAATAAGCAGTTTCTGTTACCTTTTCAGAGTACATTACTTAGTAATCATTTCATTTTAGAGGGTTATTTTAAGGTTGAGTCTGAATTTCCTGAGCACAAGGGCGAATGAAATTCATTCAGCGATTAGGGCTTCAAATTATGTAATTCGGTACACCCTCATTGACGTCGGGTATGAAAATACACTTGTTTTATGAATCTACGGTGATATCACGGTTTCATGACGCGCGTGCCGAAGCTGTTATCTCTACGTTACGTAAAGAGATTTTCTTTAAATTCGCAATGTTTATACAGACGCGGACTGGCACCGGGCCAATGGTTCTTTTTAATCGGTTTTTAATTCATTGAGCAACTGCTTTATTGCCGAATGAGTGCGAATAGACAGGGACGACCTCCTCAAGGTCATTGGATAGTGAGAGATGGCACATGTTCAATATAACCAGCTTGTCACATTGAGAGTACTTTTTTGTAAATACTTTTATGTTGGGAGCCCCATAGCACTAATATAATCCCACTTCGCATATCATAATTTAACTAAACTTTTTTTACCTTGTCTATTCGCATATTTTCTTTGTGAGGCGTATGCTACTACTAAGAATTAAGTACCGGTTTTTTTGTTTTCGTAAACGGTCAAAAATTGTTAGTGATGATCGTGAGTCATAACAATAAACAACAGACTATAAATCAGGGTTTGAAATAAGATAAATCAGTTATATTATTTTAAAAAACAAAAAAAAAACATTTTTAATTTATAAGAAACCAGCTGCATGTTGTAGATGTCCCTGCAAATATGTATCTGTAAATTTTATATAGAAGAAAATAAAAAAAGTATCATGACGCCATAATTCTAAATCTTTGACTTTCAAATGAAACAAGTAACATTATGTATTTACTACAACGATTCATCAGATTCTTCTTTTAAAAAAACTGATAACCGAATAATTAATATGAAACTAAAATATTTCTGTGCTTTTAAATCGATATAAAGTTCTTCTTAAATGAAATTGATTGTTATTTCAAATCGAATCGGTAACGTTTATAGACATCATTAATGTTGAAATTTTAAAAAGTGTAAAACGGTTGGACAAGGTATAATGAAGTTGACGTGTTGAATTTCGAATGACAATTAATGGATTATTGGAATTTTGGGTTGAACTTATTCCTAAATGTGATTTATTTTAGGCATGTCCAGAAAATGAGTTGAGAATTGCAATTTTTACAAGCAAGATTAAAGATACAATAAATTGCACCGTTATTAACACTGATTTGCATTTGAATGTCGCTGTTAGCAAGAATTTAAGATGAGTAACAGCAAATCGAAGTCTGATACAGCCTACACACAATTTTCGAAGGACCTAACAAGTTATTTCTCAAGAAATTCTAACGGTGTAAGCGAGCTGTTGTAGACAAGTAATAACTTGCTCTTAAGCAATTTCTAAGTTATGAAATGAATTGACAAAAGTATTCTTAGAATTGATAATGAAGGCATTTTTATTAGTAAATATTGAAGTGTAATACGTGAGTTTTGTTTTGTAATACCAAATGCACTAAAAATAACCAAACATCACACTTGTGTAACATTCTTTAAATCACATCCAATAAGCCCAAACTGAAGCTGAAGTATTTGTCGGCAGTATTCTAACAATTCTTTGTTAATAAAATGGAAATTAGTTAGTTTAGTTTAAAGAACAAATGAAATATTTATAATAAAAGCGATCTAGTAATGGAGTGCATTACAGGAAAAAAGTTTTATTGCTCTTTTGGGAACTCATTATAAGCTGTCTGTTCATTACACAATATCATGACTAGAGTAAGCTGTGTATTTGTCATGAAAAAAGTCGTGATGACGCCTTCTATAAATTTAACATATTATATTCTCATATAGAAATTTAGAGAAGGTGCTCGTGGCTAAGATAAAGCTGCTCGTACCAATCGATATACAGGTTAAGCATTGCTACCTCTGTCAAAGGTCAGAATGTCTGTCGTAACAATTAGTAATGTATTATCTCGTCCTGTATTTAAGGAGGTCCAACGACAGCTATTTTTATGTAAAATACTAATATTCAGCTGAAGACGTTTAACCAGAAACTGACTCTAATGTAATTGGGAAAAGGCTCGAGGAAGGAGAGCTCTCGAGGAAGGAGCCACCACTTCCTCACGTGGACGGACCTGTCGCCGCCAAATATGATAATATGCACAAATGTATTTCGGTTTGGTGTCAAGATCCTGAAAGCACCTGCAGAGGAGCCTAACATCTTAGGTATATTATGATGTTGCCCCGCAATTTTTGGGATGTTGATTCATACTGTGAAATGAGACCTTATGTAATGTAACCTTTCTCATTATACATTTTAAAGTCATACGCCAAAGTATTTCCTTTAATCAGAATGAAAGACGTCAATATAAAATGTATGAGGACAAATCAATAAACCTACTTCCTCTGTTTTAGTCTAAATTTAATAAATAATGGCCTTACAAAAGCTTTCTAGGCAATTGGGTAAATATATTAATAATTTACTGAATAGAAGTAGGTTAGAGCTATGGGGTAAAGGAAGTCAAGTAGAAAAAAGATTGTAGGTATACTAAAGCCTACGAAACAAGATAAATTTATGTTACAACAAATCACACGAATATAAATTCTATTGCTTCGTGATTTAAGTTGATTTTAGTATAATAAAAACTGTTAAAAATGTCCTAAACAATCTCAATTGGGTTTATAATTGTAAATCATGAAAATTATCTCGTTTCGTTGTCTGAAGTATACCTAGGTAATTTTAATGAAAACAAAACGAAATGTATTTAATTCTGGACTTGAATTTTCAAAGAGTTTAACTATTTTGTTCCATTTTTGACCGCAGTGCAAGAGTAGAGACGCAGGCGCAGTGAATAACAGTCCTTATCGACGCACGTGCTGGTGCGATTTAAAGGCAATAAATGCTTAACATTTGCGCTAACACAGCCACTTCATGATTGACTCATTTGTTTGCATGTTTTACCTAGGATTTCAATATTAAACGTCTTACTTAATATCTTATTAAATCTAATCTATCTAGACAATACCTTTTAAACTGGGTAATTAATTTTATAAAAAAGTTAAAAACATGCTCCTGTCTTATTAAACTTTTATGTCGACTATACTATTTGCGACGTTTTTATTGTGCAAGTTATAAATAGAATACAGATTAGAATTTATCCATTAGCTATATTATATACCAAAATTTTGTTAAGAATCTATTACAATGGTATTGCTTTTTTTAATCGTTTTTATCGAAGCCATAATATAATACTTCACTAGCAATTGAGGTGACTCAAATTCAATATTTTCCTAATTATATTTATCTCCAAACTACGCAGTTACGTTCTCTAACATTTTGCGGTGCGCGTTGCCCTCAGTACGGACAAGGTTGCGCGTGCGCCTAATTAAACAAGAATACGTAGTCCGTACATCAAAATCAAACAGAAAAACACTACACATTCATATTTCAATTTGTGAGCGATTGTAATAAAACATTACGTTTGGTATTATGCAATGTTACGTCAATAGTTTATGTAGGTATAAGTAAACCGCCTCTAGCTCATTGGCCTGTAGTGAAATACTAGCACGTGTATTGGGAAACATAGGTTATTCGGTTATCTTTTATACTAATTATGTTTGTTGTACAACGACATATTATAATTCTCTACGTCACACAATTACGTATTTACATTTAATAGTTTCGGCTCAACACGAGTCGGGCCGCATGTAGAAACTAAATTGGAGCTTAATATTCGATCGAACAATGATTAAATTGCGAACTTGGAAATAGACAAACGTTACCTAAACTCATGATTATAACTTACGCTTAACTATTGATTTTAATGACGAGTCAAAGTCGTGCTTAGTCTGAGTACATATTACTTTATTAAACTTATGTTCTTATTGTCCAATCCAACTTTAATATTTCATCGGCTAACGAAACTAAGATTTTTTATGATTTACAAATATAAATCCAATTGGTAGGTCATAAAGTTCAATATCTATTAGAAATGAGATTGTAATAAAACAATTTAAACAGTTTTCGTTTCATAAACATATAATTTATATTGGTAAGGCAGCATTACTGATTCAAGATCTATGGGAGATATGACTAAAAAGGATGTTCATCGACAATTATAATAATATATTTTACTTATCAAGTGGGTGTTAAAGAATTATTATAATCGATTAAAGTATCTGAGCTACGCAGTTTTATACTGAGTCATGGTACCTAGTACTTTAACAGGCGGCTAGTTAGACCACGATCGATCTGATGATAACCGTAGTTAAAATGCTATTATTTAACGTCCACAATTACGTTTTTAATATTACGCAAGCTCTAGGCGAAATTAAAAGTCGAAAGAGAGAAAGTTTCAGACTTGATAAATAAATTATGGGATATAAAAAGGAAAGTATAACAAATTGCTTGACGATATAAAAGTTTGATTTTTGCAATCAATCATTTTTGTAGTGCGCCAATCAATCTTTACCTTGGTTAGACGGTAGGCACAGTTTTTTTTTCATTTATTGTTAGCCTACAGTTTCCTCTACAATAAAAATTAAATTAAAGATCAATATTGTCGATTACCAATTCGTATTTAATTTGGTTATATCATAATTTAATTGTTCATTGCTTTGACTCCTGCAAAAAAGTTAATAGTTCAAAAATTAACAACCACGTTTTATATTCAACGAATTCTTGATATTGAGTAGTTAATTGTATGTTTTTATAAAGTTATTTTAGTAAATAAATTGAACAACGTTTCCTTATTTAAACATTTTAACGAAAGCCTTTAAAAAATCAGCGTCACCAATTTTAATTCTGAATTCAAGCTAACTTTAGAGTGACTAAAACGAAACCCAATTTAGTGGAAACGCAGCGCATTTTATTTTTGGAATTCACTTACATTTAGTGCAATGGAATCGGTGATCTTCGGCTGTATTTCATTTGGCGAGCACGTTGAATCCTAAACAAGCCAGGCGGTTGGTCCGCCCAGCACTAAATCATCTAAGGGCATATGGCGAGAGTGCGTCAAGTAATTTATCGCATTTCTCAGCAAGGCACACAGCGACGCGAATAATAATATAATATCGTCATGATCAAACGTATTTACGACAGCAGTAAAACCCTTAGTTTCCTTTACTATTACTATAGGAAAGTTAAGAGAATAGTGAGTTCAAAGAGTGTTAATAATATTTTTATAGCAAAATACCTTTTTATTTGTCGAGAAAGTCTCTCGTGGATAGTAATTGAATATGTTTGCGAGCTTGTTTTGTATACTAAGTTATTTTAACTATATGCGAAACTTGAAAGCGAATTTTATGTTTATTTATGACGGTTTAACAGGACGGCTGGACACGACAGAGCTGCGCAGAGGAAGTTTGCGGCGAGCTGTATACAATTTTATCCACACTAATTGGAGACGCAAGTTTATATAATATCCATTTTATACTAATTAAAAATATGAGATTTTACCCGTGAATACAGGTTTAATACAGACAAAAAGGCTTTTAACCTTACATAGCGTTATTATATTTTATATATTTAATAGTTTATTCATGTAAACTTTGTTATGTTATACTTATAATACAGTACACCGTTCATTATCTTGTTGATAGAAATGGAAGGCGCTGATGATACAGTGGTTTTCACTAGTACAGGTGCCAACGTTAGAACCTTTTGTAATATTTGGATTAATCTAATATGTACTTGCTTTGTATTGCTCCATGTATTATTATTTTTAAAATATAAAAATGAAACCCGTTTTCCGTTGTCACGACTTGGCATGAAAACGGCTTGACCGATTTGGCTGATATTTTTTTTGTAGTTTTCTAATACTCTGTACAAGGTTGTTACGGCAAAAAAAAAAAAAAAAAATTATATGGGTGATATTATAGATTCCAGTTCAAATTGAATAGGTACGCATACATAAGATAGGTCAGCTATACAAAATAAAGTAGTGCATCAAATTTACGCTAAGGCAGTACGAAGTTCGCCGGGTCAGCTAGTATTTAAATAAATGATTATTATTATTATTATTAAGCTCTAAAGTAGACTCAAATTTGATCCAAGTGGCAATACATAAGATTCGATTTAAAAGTTATGGAGCTTGTATCATGCTGCGAATATTACGATTATTGCTTAAGCGGGCACTACAACATTAACACTAATTAATTTGGCATTGATTGCCGAAAATATTATTTATTACTTGGTCTTATCCTACTTATATCATTATTAAACGAAACAATTACTTACGCAATTGTTAGTTTTACTTCTTAAATCCATAAATATTCAGATATTATAATGAAAGGCAAGTAAAGTATGCTCATTTTGAACTTTAAAAAGAAGTAAAATTTTAATGGAGCGTCACAGTATTGCTGCCTAATTATTCGTCCGAATGGGTAGTCTAGACAGTCGACGAGTTATTAATTGTGTTCATAACCAGTGACAATTAAGGTGTTGCTAACGTAAAAAAAATAAAATTAAATCTCAACGTAATAATTACATTAAATGTGAACGTAACGTGACAACGCATGAATAATAAACTGTTAATTTAATTTAAATTATTATGAAACAGTTTTTGGCTAAAGACCAAAAGTAACTAACCAAAGATTTTTTTTTAAAGAGTACAAAGGCCTTAAACCTCTAAAGGCTAATACAAAATCTAAATAACTTCACGTGATGAAAGTACAGAATTTGAAAAGAAAGTGTTTTACTTTTACGGTAGCAAAATCAGATAGGAAGTTTATAACGATAATAAATCACAACAGTTATATTTCATTGTGAATGAAGCAGATAACGTCGATAGAACAAAAACTACTACGCAGAAGTGTAAGGGTTTTTTAATCAGTGTTGTTAATGATCGGGCGTGCGCGAGCGCCGAGCGCCCACTGACCTCAGCGCGGACGAGATAAAGGTTATTTTAAGCGGCAAGATAATATCGGAATACGTCAAATACTCAATGTTTTAACAGATACGACATTGAAGGAACGCCGGAAGCCTGGACTTCTTGTAGCTAGCACTATTAATATTACACTTCCGTTTTGTATTCGGCATTGTCGCATGTAATAAATCAAGCAACACCGTCATTTGCATCAACAAAATGCCTATGCGGGAATATTTGGTATAACGATAACTCAATTTAATCAAACATAGAATTAAAGAAATCCTAGAAAATGTTTGGAATGTAAAGCGTTTCATATTTTGGCAAAAATCCCAAAAGAATATAATACTCAGAAACTGATGAAGTAGAACCGGTTATTCGTAATTATGACTTCTATTAGGAAATAAGTAGCAGTGTTTAACATTTAAATATACCATAAGAATGTTTTGTACAAAACGGTATACGTATAAATTTAAAATAGTATTTAAGCAAGATAAACGGGTAATAAAAACAGAATGCGAGCTGGTTTGGCTGTCTTATAGTTCACGGCAATTGCCTTCTGAAATGATGAACTTATTATTGACGAGCACAAACTATTCTATTGTGTTTATTTTAAATTGCAAAGCATTTAAGTATTTAATCAGTTCCAGTGAACTTCAGTTAATGGAAAAATATGTATAATAAGAATTTTGTTCTTGATACACTATTTATGGTGTGGAAAAACAGATGATCGAGTTTGCTTAAGCATGATTTTCTAAATGATATTCTAGGTATGTATTGATATCATAGAAATTTCAATAAATGCCTCACTAAGCTCGCCGTTTACACATATAAATTCCCATCTTGACCTGAAGGAATTTCTTCCGAAGGGGGACACGGGTTATATTGACATTTTCTTGACAACTTGAAAAGAATCATAGATGTAGATGGCTAGATGAGATAAATGAAATTATTCAATAACTAGAAGTCACATACATACATATTAGTCGGTTCTGGACATTTTGGTAGTGACAATGATGTTTAAACAGCTGGTTTATTTGTGAAATAGCGATTGACTGGAAGACCTCGACCCCAACGACCGCTTTTGTACTAAAAGGATTACCCGTCAGACAGCGTTGAGAAAACAGTCTGCGGAATTGGGGTAATCTTCTTTAGGCAACCAAGCCGACAATACTAGGTTGATGCACACTTGATTGAACAAGCACAAAAACAAAACAACCACAAGAACATCAAGCATAATGTAAAAAGGAATGTGATCTTGAGTGTCAAATCAATAACTGCTCCGAGCGACAGCGGCAGAAAGTTGGGAAGAGAAGTCGAGCGAATAAGTACTTTAACTGAAGACAGCAGGGATAGTTTTCAAATTACGGGTGCGATTCGCGAGACAAGACGGTGAAAGCCCGTCTGCCCTTGCGATCTCTAGCTCCACAAGAACACACCTAATTGCACACGTTCAGCAAAGCGATTCAATGAATCAATGACATTATCGGTCAATGAGAACTTAATAAATGTTTTTGTGCAGATAATGATTGTAAATCTCAGACTGATTGGCCGTGTTGCAGAGCTTGATACTCTTGAAATTATCTCAATTAGCGTCACGATAGTAAACTATTTTATT
Source organism: Hypena proboscidalis (assembly GCA_905147285.1). Classification (NCBI taxonomy): domain Eukaryota; kingdom Metazoa; phylum Arthropoda; class Insecta; order Lepidoptera; family Erebidae; genus Hypena; species Hypena proboscidalis. The sequence goes on from LR990127.1 coordinate 4,277,489, forward strand.
GAAGGAATTTCAGCGATTTTGCATCGGATATATTAATTAGCGTCGTCGGATACAATTACCCGCTGCAGCGACAGCATTCCGATTGCGCGTCATCTTGCTCTCGTGTTGAGGCAAATTTAATTCTTATTAGAAAGTAGCGAATTTGGTTGTTGAGAGGGGACGGGTCGTCGACCGGCCATGCTCTAAAGCTGTCCTTTAAGTGGAATACGTAATACCGATTATCACTGTCATGATTACAGCATCACTGTTACCAGTTCAAGATGCACCTAAATGATACGATAGATACTATACAAAACATAATATTTTAATGAATTGAATAGTCACAACTAGCATCCGAGAGGATTTTTTATTTACCAACCAATTTTTCATTGTACTAAGACGGTAATGACATTCAGCCGAAAGTTTCGGTATTAAAATACTCGGTCACGATATAAATTCCAGTTTATTTTTTTTGCTGAAAGTTTCAACGTAATTATGGTTTTTATTCTGAGAATAGACGTTTGTCATTATTTACCGTCAAAAAATACTTAATAGGCACAATGAAAACACTTAATAACATAACAAATGAGCCGACAATTTAATATCATCGCAAGTCAATTCGGAACAGGCAATTACAGAGCTCTGCCTGACTAAACAAAAGAGTTGTGGTAAGAGAGAGTATTATTCTTGAAATAGTCAGTGCTAAAATCAAGTAACAGTATTTGATTTGATTCTAAACGATGACCTAGTGATTATCTGTAGTGTCCAAATGCATTACCAGCAAAAACTATAACATTAAATTATTATTACTACAAGCAAAAATGTCTGCGGAAGTCATCGTCAATCGCATTACTTTTTATGAAATGTTCTCAAAGTACTCTTTCAACAGAAACAATGAAATTAAATTTAACTGCGAAAGGACATCGCTTGTCACCCTTTTCAGATGTAACACTGCAGATGGCCGTAAGTGCGAAACTTGAAGTGGAGATTATTATCGAACTCATTCAAACGAAAATAACCCTACAGTCTTTACGATTAGGTACTAAATGGTTTGCTAAACGATCTTTGGATTTTCAGTACGGCTTTGAAAATTGCTATTAACGTAGACGCGTTCATGAAATGTTTTACTATGTTTTAAAATAATAACTTTACGAGTTTTATGTCTAGTTTATAATATTGTTACTTTAGTTTAAATTCTTAAGTTCAATTTCTGTATAGACGCTATTAATAACCACGATACAGGCTTTGCCTAGTGTAGTTATTACTGTTATATCTTTGTATGTACTTGTGGACTGTAATAAAGATTATTCTTATTCTATTCTTATTCATTGTTATGCATGTTTTAAGCAATTTTATCGTTCGTCTCTTCATTGCATATGGAGAATATGGCGACATAATAATAAAGGGAAATTTTACGATGTCAGTTTACCGTTCCGTTTATATGTGTGCAAATATTTTTACTAATCGGTTTATTTTTTGGTAATTTTCTATACGCTTGAAGAAAGGCGACCAGCGATTAATTAAAAGTATATTATTGGTAGAATCTATCACCAGCAACTAAGTTATAAATGCACACATAACTCGTAGGTAAATAACAGATGAGCATAAGCACGTTTGTTTGATTTTCATTTTTATTTATCCACGAGTACACAATAATTCTGAAGTGTGAATGGACGAGACTGCTTTTGTGTACACAATTGTAATAACGCGTCATTCAACTTCTAGCTTGTGCAAAGTATGCTATTTATCTAACATGTAAAAAATGCGTATTTACGAAATAGCTTATCCATTTTCCATCTTATTGCAGTACTATACACCCGATTAGCCAGCTGTCTGATAGGAATTTAGATTTAGTCAATTTGGCTGAGATGAAAGGCGTTAGGAAGTATGGTAGGCTATTCTAGCTTAATTGTTAGTCCTTATTTCAGAAGATATCTATCCTGCAAATTTGTCTAGCCCACTAGCAGCATGGCCACTGGCACTTCAAATAGCCTTTTTATTACGACCTACATTTGTGGAATTCAATGCTACAAATTGTTTCTACTGACTGAAATATCATTTCGGATTAAAAGAGATTATTCAGAAAAGAATTTTAATAAACTATTAAGGAAAATTAGAGCCTTTTACAAAGGCAGCATAATTGCTTGTCTCTGGGTGTACAATCAATTAAAACGGGCTAAGTAAAGAGGGTAAATTTACTTTGAGAAGACGGAAGTCTATAATTCATCACAGTCATCGACATCCCTAGGTGTCAGTTACAGCTTTTGATTAATACTAACAATTATACTATGCATATTTACTTTTTAATTTTGAAATGAGTAAAATTGGCGGCGATTACGGGCAAATTGATTGCTAAAATAAATTCACATACTATAATGGATTCATTTCAAGTCTAGATGAACTAAAACGAATTTTTTGTAACAAATTCCAAGGAAACCAGTCAGTGCCAAGCAGTTTTATAGCTTTGTTCGCTATTCAAGAGAAAATAAAATTTCAAATCCATGTTCATACAATTTACTTTGATATTAAACGAGTTGAAAGCCGCAAGCAGCTTTAGTAAATTGCTGGCGTTTCCGAAATATAGGTCAAGTAACTGCCTTGAACACTGTCTAGAAAAAAAAAACATATTTCACTAGAGGGAATTACAAAAATAAACTAGACATGATGCCGCCTTGTGCTTAATTACATTACGAATTCTATTTTTGAGAAAAGACAACATGGCCGCCGGCAAAAACTGACCGATACGTCAACAGGTGAAGACTTCACGATCAGCAATCTTTATGGCAGACATCAATGATGGTACATATGATCGAATCGCATTCTCTCGCAGTCATGAAAATTCCAGACATCGATATTTTTAGTACGGTCGTATATCAAACGCTCACGTGAGAAACACCTATTAAATTATTTTCAAACAAGGAATGGAAGTGAATTATCTGGGTGCTGCGTTCATTAGACAGAATCAGAAGAAGCACTTATCGTAATTGGAATCTTAATCTGTTAAGCGATGTGCATTTTACCGAATAATCAAGCGATATGCAAGTGGGTAATTGGCAGGCTTATAGATTTAACAAGAATATAACCCGAGTACACTGACTCCTAATTTGGACAAGTCCGAACTTGTATAGTAAGGCCCTACATTCTTGATGCGTACAAAACAAATTCGTTACTGACGTCATCTTAAACACGTTTCGTGTTGCCTACCTAGTACTATTAACATAATATACTATAAACGTAATATATTTAAAAAATACCAAAGCTGCAAAACTTGTGAGATACTGAAATAATTATTACACCAAACTTTCACTTGAAAATGATATTTTACATAGATTTGATCGAGAAAAACTACAAGTAAGGCATTTTTAATCGGCTGTATGTGTATGTATGTATGTTACTTTGTATGTCCGCAATTTAATCGGAAACTACTGGTCCGACTTCGATGAAGTTTTCGGTATTTTACATCGTGTGATAGGTTTTAGTACATAATTTATTAATATCTGATGAAGATCTTCGGAGACAGGCAATGCGTGCATTGTTTTCACCACTACATAACATCACGCCTGTGTATGCCTTCAAATCAATACGATTACTTGAGTGGTATATCTAATAGTATTGTTAACTATTTAAAGGCCGAAAATAAAATTATTCAAAAAAAAAATAACCAATAACGGCAAAAATAGTTTCTGATGTCGGTGCTCCGAGACTGCAAATTGGAAAAATAAAGATTAGCATCAACATCTGAAATAATGTTTTGCGTTTTTTCAATGCTTTTCAGTTTAGGAGTCGGATAAATATAAAAAAATAGTTTTTATGGCATGGACGTAAAACATTCAACTTTTTAAAAGTCGGTGTTTAAAAAATAGTACCATACGTAAGCCTGCGTTTTTATTGCAGCTCGATTCAGTGTAAGAGGAGCTGAGCTGAGCTCGAATAAGACAAATTAACTGGCGGGCCCGAGCTGGGCAGAGCGGAGTCGTACGGACCGGACTTTCAAATAAAATATATTATGAGCACTCGCCTCTGCTTCCGCTCCACGTCAATGAAAACGCAGCATTATACCTAGTGCTACCAAAAGATATGAAGTCTTTTATTCAATTTGCTAAATAATTATATATATATATATATATATACCACCACATTGTTGTAAAATGGACCTGTTGTTTAAAAAGTTATGGCATTTTTGGGATATCTTCGTCATGTCGACTTCTTGTTGTTTTCCCTCCTATAACCAAGATATTTTATAAAAGATCATTGTCTGGAATGACTGCCAACCGTGCACTTGTGTCACCAAAGGCGCAGAAGATATTGAAATGAATTGTGACATCAATAAAAGTTCTCGCTCCATTTTTATAGAATCGATGATGGGGACACGAGACAATAAACTGAGCATAGAGCAAAGAAATTTACATGGTACGAGCTGGTGCGGTACCATGACCTTGGTGCGCTCGTTTGCAAAATGAACCACAAGCTAATCGATGGGCGTATTCTTAGTAAACATAGGGCTTACTTCTAATCCAAGGTTCAATTATGACTTCAATTAGCTGAAATCCTAATAAATTATCTGATTCATTTAGTTAGTAAATTAACGTGATTATTTGCGTATATTTTTACAACGTCGCCATTAGGACGACCATTGGCTTAGCGATAATCTCCACTCAGACAATTTGCGAGTTGCTATTTCAATTAAATGCCGTATCAACAGCAGTAAGAAACAGATTAAAATAACTACCCGATTATAATGATTTCTTGTATAAAACAACAAATATTTTAAAGTAATTTACTATGATTTGGTATTTCGTATCATAATTTCAGTAACTACAATTAGATTTGCAATGAATACTTAGATATAGTGAGTTCTATCCTTTATTGATCGAAGGTTCTTTTAGGTATTTCTAGATATTATATAATTATAATTTCCGAAAGGTAAGTGCCAAAAGCGAAAGTAATTTAATTAACACAAAAGGATAAACAGGGAAGCGGCTCGTAGATGGAGAAATGTCATACACAAAATAATATATTTGGCGTAATATAGGTACTTGACATTTGAATATACAATTTGGCCAAATGAGAAATACCAAACCAACATTGGGTAAATATGAAGGGAAAAGGAAGCCTCTTGGGATACCTCAAAAGAATACCAAAATACGTTTTTATCAGAAAACGCGTCACTTTATTGTTTTTTTTTCTACTTGTATAGTAAATGAGCTATATTTTTAGAATAAAGACCTCAATAGCATAATGGTATTTTTTTCTGTATGAATCATGGTATAATGTCCGGGCAGTGTCCATTTCTATGCAGAGTGTAAAGCTATAAAATAACTCATGGTTGAGTGGCACATAATACCATCCATCAGATACCATACCCATGCCACATAACCACGCATTACATACAGCGCTTTTTATTAAAAATCAAAATGTTTTATATATGTTATTTTAGGAAGTATTGTAATACAATAGTACTATAAATTCTATGAATATGTCTTATTAGGCGTCTGAAAGCTTAGGTTTTTTTTTTTTTTATTCTACGCCCACAGCGATCGAACGTGTAATCCACCTGATGGTAAGTGGAGTACAGCCCATGGACATCAACAATCCACAAAAGCAGATTATAGATGCGTCGCTGCAGCTGAGGACTACGGTGTTGTGCCTCATGTGCCAGTAATTTCATGGCCTGATCTCACCACCAAACCGGAACACAGTAATGGAAGCGGAACTATTTAGCGGCAGGTTAAAGGTGAGACGGTGGTGCTGCCGCCCTCGAGCTCATTCACGAGAGCTCTACCACCAGTAAGAATTAGGTTTTGGAAGAGTCACTGCTCTAAGGGCCCATTGCCCATTTACACTTACTCTTATTCTGTCTTTTTAAACGCAATAAACAAAGCCGGCGTGCCAATGCCGAATTGCCGCATTTTTATGTTTGCTTTATAAATCTCGATTAAAAAGATAGAGATAGCAAGAGAATTGCCTTGCAAAACTTATCATCGTGTAATTTCACTATAAGGTACACCGAATAAGGTCGACGTCGATCAATGATTGACACTTATTCTTTACAAAAACAGTCGAATGGCGTCGACTTTTCGGCCATTCGGTCGATTGGTGTCAAAACACCCTAAGCAGTGTCATATTTTGTGGAACGGTAAAAAATAAATTATGCAAACCATCACTATCTTTAATAACTTCTACTTTAATACAGTCAGCCTATGGTAAATATGCCAGGTTTCGATCATCTACGTTTAAATACCATTACCATAATCATGGGCCATTATTACAAACCAATACAAATAAATAAAATTGAAGTACCTGTTTTAAATGACAAAATAACAATGATTTTTCAAACTGGGATAGTTGTTTGAAATTTTTTTTCTGTCTGTCTGTTTGTATCGGCTAATCTTCAAAATGGATAAACCGATTAACAAACTTTTTTTTATCGATGTTGCTAGCACGCAGATAAAACCGCGTGAGAAAGTTAGTTTGTTTGTTTGGTCTGGTCTGGAACTTCTGGTCGAATGTTGATAATTCTTTGTGTTTTCGATAGTCCTACTATCAATAAAGCTCTTAAAATATTTAACATTACGTTAAACCCCACGGGAGCGGAGAAGTAAGTAGCTAATACAAGAAATTCCACGCAGACGAAGTCGCGGGCAAAAGCTAGTCTATTAATAAAACACAATGTATTTCAAGTATCATCTTAAAGGTAAAATCATGATTTCAATATAAAACGAATATTTAATATTCTCGAGGTCTGAACGGCATCCGTACGCCATCGGCCGGCGACGCAGTTTATGGTAATCTTCATTCATTGCAAATAAGCACTGATCATGTCTAAACACAGATTTAACAAGGTGTGCCAGTCATGAAACATCTAGTACTAGTACTAACATAGGTAGGACCCATGCGATTTCTCATTCATTACTTTGTAATCAAATTATTCATTGAATGCGCTGACGTACGAGGTTTCGCTATTGTACAACTTGTGAACCCTGAGGCAGATTTTAGTAAAGCGAGATAATATAAATAGTATTCTACTACGAGCCTCTTTGTAGAGAATCGAGTAAAGTTGAATTGATTATTTATTATTTATGAATAATGTTGCAAGCGATTTATTTGCACGGAATATCAAATAGCTTGTCTTACAAAGAACGGCGATTGGATAGTACGCCAACGCATTTGAGTTGTGTCTTGGTATTCAGAAGAAAATTTGCGTATTTAGGCAGTCTCGGAAATCATTTAAAACGGTAGACACCATTACAGTTTAGGTTAAGCTATTTATGATATTCTAATAATAAACCATCACGGTATTCTACAGCGTGGTTCTATAAAACGATGAATCAAGTAGGTACTCGAGTACACCTACATATCTAAGATGTAAAACTATACAGTTGCTTTCGCATTAATAACAAGCAAGTAGGTAGGTACCTTGTATGTATTTCACAAACGAGCGTGCTGCTGTAGTAATCATTTATCAATGGTGATGAGAATGACAGCTCCGGTGTTACGGTGAATTATAGTAATAATAATACAGCTAAAAATAGCTCGACGTACTTCAATCTACTTTTGCCGATAAGAACGCAACGCTCAGCAAAAAATATCGATGTCAAATCGTCGAAAGTAAAACGTTGGTTTTTCCTGTTACCTAGATAATGAATACGCATTATTTAAAGATTGTACCAATATAAGTTTTGTCGTTGGTATCATAATATATTTATTGTCTGTCATTCTGCACAAGTAAATAAAATTTTCGTGTTTTTTGTCTGTTTGCTGGGCTAATCTGCGTAAACTTTCAATGAAAGTATTTTAAAAAATCAAGGTTACTGCTTATTTTTAGCTAAGCTGTGAAACTGCCATGCCGCAAAAGAAGACAATGTAAACTATTCTAAAAATATTATGACTAGTATTACCGGTCGTTAGAATTATCTTTATGAAATATCCGCATAATTCAGATGCTATCTTTTATTTATGTACATTATAATAGTAATAATGTATATTATCTAAGGTACTAGCTTCGGTGTGTATAACAACAACTAACACGATACATTAACTGTTTATCGATTCTTAAAATCGATACTTTCATTATATATATATTTAAACCAAAAGTTTATATAGGAAGTGTTTTAATTTTAATCTCGTTACGCAATGTCGACACAACACTAGGCTCTGGTCTAGAGTCGGGGTCTGAAGATTTCATTAATCGGCACCTACATTTTGTTACATGACCTGTTCGCGATTTATTCAGCGGGCATTCGCTAAAAATAGACATCAATAGCGAAACTAACTACTTTCTATTTACAAAGAGTAATATCGTGTCAGTTTTTGGGCTTGACCGGCAGCACAGCGAGGGGTGAGGAGGGGGGTACAAGGTGCCAATGAACTTGGCGATGCCGCCGGGAAAGCAAATGCAGCCTCGCGCCACTGGGTCACACAGGTACTGTCGCGGAACGGACGTTATCCGAACACCTTCGAGTACACCATAAATTCATAACGGCCCCGTATGAAACAACAACCACGTAATTTAGCCGCCTTACACACAATTTATTGCTTGAATTTTCATTGGGCGCACCGCACCGCACATACAACTAATAAAGCGTTGGGTTTGAATTGCAAATGTCTCTACGGGGCTCTACGAAATACAAGTAGATGTAATACATTCCCACGTCTATTAGACCTAAATGCGAAGCTCGAGGGCATCGCTACGAGTCAAACACCTCTCGCGATAATTTAAGCTCGGTCAAACTGATTTTAACCGCGAATAAATAGTTTATGGCAATTGTAACGCAATAAATTCTGTAAGGATGATGCTTACATTCATTAGGACTGGCAATGTGCCATTCTGAGGACGTTTCCGGCAAGCGCCAGCGACCGCCGCGCCGTTTCGTTCTGGCGACGCCTGAATTACAATTGCAAGCGGGCGAGGTTGTGCCATGCGTCATTTTAAACACAAGTGCTCTTTACTTTATGAAAAGCTTAGCAGAAACTATAATTTTAAATTGAAAGGAAAGTTGCACGCGGTGTTGGAGAATCTCCCTATGTAGGTCAATAAACCCAGAGCTTTTATCGAATGCAATATACATTCGATAGCAGGCTAGAACCGCATGCGGCGCGCAAACCTTATCTCAACTTCAACGCTTCCCACCTTGTAGCTAAGCTTTTGTACGAGATCTGCATTTAATTTTTTTTTTATACTTGTAAAAAATAAGATTTTAATCTGTGAAAAACTTTCAATATTAATCTCAAATATACTTAAAGCAGCTTTAGAAATAGGTGTCCACATTAATTATGTAATAACAAATGTCCTGTTCACTCCAAAAGGCAATTTTCGGTTTGATAAAATTAATTAATAACAGACGGGGTACTCACTTGATGCAAATTTAAACTGTCTAGTCATCAATGGGCGTCATGAAACTCTATTTTAAAATAACACATTAGAAGTTACTTGATCACAAAAAATGGAGCTTTCGGAACGGTCAGATAGTGAAAGTAAACCACTGGTGAACTCAATTTTTTTTGTCCGGGAAATTGATCAGCTGTATACACATTAAGAACAGTTACTTATAATTGAACGTTTGAACAACGACCACAGTCAAGTTCATAACATTTCGAAACAAAGAACGATAATGGTTTATAATTAGAAATATTGTGTAGTAGGGGTCAATACGTATCGTATCGCTATTTCCAATGGCTCCATTATAATGTTACAATACTAACTCTATCAGATTAATTGAACCTAAGTTTAGTGTCTGCCTCTCTGTGTGGCAACATTATCTCGAGAATTTATTCACGAAAGCTTTATTTACGAGTCTAGCTTTGTTCTGTGTCGCATACTGAGATAGACTAATACAATTTAAACACTATTTTCCTAATTTTAAGATCGATTTTCAGAATACTCAACACGAAACAAGAATACAATGATACTAATACACAGATTCAAAATATATTTTTTAATGTTGTAACATTGTCTCAATAAGTTTGATTATGATTTTAACGCATCTCGTTTGCAGTTGATAGTTGATGAATTATGTAAAAAGAATCACGTCATTTAACGAGAAAGATAAATAGGTATTTGTGTCGCGTTTGTATAGTTTTTAGCGTTGCCACACTTGGATGTTTGATTAACCAAACGTTATTTTCGGACAGTAAATAACTTAAATAATGATTATTTTGTTGAGTTTGAGGTCAGAACACTAATTAACTGGCGTGTAAGCATGTGAGGAATGCATGCGAGATCCACCGGCTTCTATCGGCCTCTTGACTGTTTTTAATTATTCGCACGAAACTGTTGCATCCATATTTATCAAGCAAATAAGTATCATTATAACCTGAATTTAATTTTATGAATTAGCTGCAATAAACAAATCGGTCGTAGAAGTGAAAGTTACTTTAAATTTATCGGTCCCGTAGTATTGTACTCACGTTTAATTGCAATAAATCACTATCTTATCGATATTTAGAATTGTTAATAGTTTCCATATCATTGGAGCGGTTCGTTGAGCTGTTTTATCATTGAACATTATCAGTCAACAAACTTTAATAGAAGTAAATGATATTATTGAAGCCCATTTATTTGATATATTTTATGCTCGTGTACGATAACAACATTTTTGCAAACCATCTTGTAGAAATAGTTTTAGAAAAGTTAATTTAGAAATTATAATAAAATCTAAAGATAAAGCAGCAAACATTATGAATGATGAAACACAGTATTTCAACAGTACATTTATGCATTCTATTTTCATTTTTTTAAATAATATGTCCTACCCCAACATTTGTACATCGGACGATAAAGAGTAATGAAAAAAGTGCTATATCTTCGAAGCTAACAAGACAACATACACATTTTTTAATTATAACGGAGATTATAACAAGTATCATCTATTTATCCCATGCCTTCAGATAGGGTTGACTGTCATGAATTCTGTTTAATCCCAATATTTATGTTTGAAATTTTGTGTTGTGTCCATGCCTCACGGCAGATTAGTTACTGACATTATAATAGCATAAATGATATTTATACTACACCTACGTAGAAAGTACCTCTTTGCAGTATCTAATACGGAGAATATCTATCAAAGAAAGTTAATCTTTTCAGACGAGTTCTGAAAAGCAACATGTAATGTATGTTAGAGGTCTGAAATATTACTCCTAAATTCATTACTCCCATGGGAGTAATGAACTTTTTTTTAAATTTCTTTTTTTTCATTTTGTTTTCTGTACTTTTTGGTAAACCATAAATAAAAAAGAATATTAAAAGAATAAAATAACTACTTTTATAAAAATAAATAAATTAATGTAACTTAATTATATAATAACTCCATAAATAAACCACTAAAATCACTATTATTACCTGTTACAAAATAATTACAAACGTTTTTTCACAAATCATCTTCATAAAGTGTAGCTGGCTGCATGCGATAGTTACCCGTGTCTCTATGCGCGTATGAAAGAAGAAATTGTGAAAATTTTTGCATTTCGCTCCAAATTCCTCATCATTTTAAAACTTTTGAATAAACAATTTGTTACAAGAACTTAATATGTCGAGTGATAGTGATACTGACGATTTATTGACTCCGGAGGAATTGAAAGTAACTGCTCAAGCAGTGATTGAGGACCTCTTACCACAAAAGTCAAGGATCAGATATAATAAAGCGTATGCAGATTTTCTGCAATGGAGAAGTGAGAAAAATGCACAATCTTATTATTTTCCTTGTAGGTGTAGTATAAAGCACTATGTATAACTCGGGCGAAAGATTGATTTCTTTCGGGTGTATTAAGGCCCTCAGCTACGCTTCGGGCCTTAAACTACACCCTCAATGAAATCAATTACTTTCATCCCTTGGTGTACAATGTACTATTATAACCAAATTATACGTAATAAAAAATTGCCTATGTTATTATATTAACGTCTCACATAACATATAAAATAAGTCAGCCCAGTTCTGTAATTCATTTTTATTTCTTTTAGTAAAAAACTAGTCATGAAAGTTTATAACTATAATCACGCCAACCCTGAATGATACTGCGCAGTAGTATCTAAATCGGCCTTATATCAAGTTCCTAAATGGAGTGTAAAAAAGCGATACTTTTTGCTCCGAGCACGAGATGAAAAAGTCAGACAGTGATCGCGCGTTGTTCGACGTGTTTTTTCGAGCCCTAGGTGTCCTTGCGAGGCGCGCCACCGTCACGCACCGGCGGTACAGCTGTTTGTTTGACAACAAACTAACGCGATATGGCGTATGTTATATATAATATCATGACATAATTAATGGTAAAGCTCAACATGACCGCTGTGACGTGCAATTCGAGTTTTTTCACATCCCGCTATCTCTCTGCTTCGATGGCAAATTATGCACTATTCTTGTTCCGGTGACTCTACTAATATCTCGAATGAATCATGTGCGATACTAATGCGCTTGTGACGTTTCGATTCGCGAAATTGATTAATTGCGTCGGCGACGCGGTGAAATTATGACGTCAACCATCATTGAGATCATGAACACCGAATCGTCAGTCCAGTAACTCGATTATGGCAAAATGTTCGTTATTCACATCACATCATATATTTAAAAGGAGCAACTCAATCATGACATAAAGCGTGTAATACCAATAAAGCGAAAACCCATAAAATCGCCAAACTGGTTTCGACCATATAAATTATAAAAGTTGTAAAACACGCCCACTTTTTTTTGCAAATGGCCGCTTTATTTGACAATGTTCAGCGCGCAGATCGCAGCCAAGAAGGCATTTGTTGCATCCACTTTCACCAATATAAGCACGCCAATAGATTGCATAGCGAGGTAGAAAATGTGCGCGCGGCTAATTTTCTCGAATTGTCAACAGCAAATATTCACTTCTGCTTAAGCAATGAATGTCTGAAAGTGGTGACCGACCGAAACTTTCGGATTTTGTAAGTTTTAACACGAAATTCGACTTCCAGAGATTTGGGGCCAGTTTCAGAGGTTCCAGATAGATCTTATCCGACCTATAAAATATAACCTGACCTAATTTAAAAGTGGCACAAGCAGCACTTGACAAAAGAACACAGCTGTCGCTTTCATTTATGTGTTTATATGCTTATCCTACCAATAAGATTTATCTAACACGTGTAAAATTAGGGCTTAATAATCTAGCAAGCTAAAATAAAATTTATTTAATAGTATAGTTTAATAGTACGTGATCAATTTTTACCCATATTCCTGTATGGTATGGAAACATGGAAAATACGAGCTTGAGAAAGGCAAAGGATTTATGCTTTTGAGATGTGGTGCATCAAACCTTTCTCAGCTTTCGCAAACACGTCTTTCAACAATCTGCCAGCAGTGTATATTGTCTTTCCTACTTTGACTACAAAATTAGGAGAGGAGATGCGTCTTCAAAAGCTGACCGTAGTGGGGAACACCAAAGGCAAACGTGCTAACGAGTCCCCGACGAAATGGAGTGACCAAGTGAGAGGCCCATCAAAAACCAAGTTTTGCTCAGTCGTCAACGACGTGACGTACAGTCAGACAAAAAGAAGATGCAATCCATCTACATCCACCGATGACCACGATCCTCAGCCATGAGGGGACCGACCATAGAAAGAAGGAAGTTTTAAACTAGTTCGGTCGGACACTGCCAGATTTTTGCAGATGGCCTAATTTGCATAAATAATAATACAGTAGTTCTGCGTATTTTCACTTTGTATTGTGTATCAGAGCAACAGTCACATTTGCAATGTACCTGAGTTAAATGTGTTACACATTATTAAGTGGGTTACAAATCTACTTAGCTCGCACGTTAACTTTAAAATTAATCGATCTTTGTTCTGGTTCTCGTGGATTGAAATCGATACAGGCAATAATGTAGTGTGTTAACATGCAATCTAAGACACAAGTCAGAAACACTAAACAGCGTAAATCTTATCTTATAATATAAAATTCTCGTGTCACAATGTTAGTTACCTTACTTCTCCAAAACGGCTTTACTGATTTTTACCAAATTTTTAATGCATATTTAGTAGGTCTAAGAATCGGCTACTATCTATTTTTCATACCCCTAAGTGATAAGGGTTGTTCACCTGTAACATTTTTCTTTAATTTTTGAAAATTTTTTTTTGTTTTTACAACAAATTAAAAAATACATACTTACAACCTTAAGTTTTTACCCTTTTATCACCACCCCTATTTTTTAATAGCCATTTTAATAATTTAATCATTTTTCATCCCGCTCAATAACTGATCATTTATCGTCTATTTTGTAAATGTTTATGGCAAATCTAAATTTTTGGCAAAACAACGTTTGCCGGGTCAGCTAGTATCATATAAATATTTTCTTAAAACTCAGAAAATAAATCTTCATAATTATTAATAATAGAGATGTATTTACTCGGGTCAATAGTTCTAAGATTACATCGATAATTCATGAAGACAGTGTATTAGCAATATGAATTGATTTAACAATGGCTTGGCTATCGGCATACCGTTACGTTTTAGCATCGTAATCATTTACAAGAAAACGAGCATTTATGTTAATTATTCTAAATTAAACGAAGATTATGATTTGTGTTAAATAAAGGTATACAAGATCGCAAAAGCAATAGGTTGTTTTATAGTCTATGGAACTTGTACTGTGTACAACAATGATTCCATGAATGGACAGGAGTTCAAAAACAGTACGTTTAGACAATGGGCCATTGAAAAACTCGAGGAATCTTTACAAGCAATAAAATAACGGGAGCTGACATGACATAAGTGCTATTTTTGATAAGGTACTATGGGCCTGAAACAAAACAAGTACATATCACACTAAGGATATATCTACTTCATGAAACTATGATTCAATCAGTAATCCGAATTTCCACGTCATCATTAATATATTTATCATAATGTTATCTTCTATAATCATGTATTTTAGGTTACTACGTTACGCTTTCAGAGCTTTAAAATACGCAATATTCTTTTTATTAGATACTTTTGGGAAATGTGTTAAATAAAGCTGCACTCGCGAAATATGAGAAAAAGAATATTTTTGAAAGAAGATTTTAAGAATTATATTGCCAAGTAGTTACAAGTTAACACATCAAGACATACAAATTTTAGTGAAAATATAGTTAATGACTAGAGCAATAGACTGCTAAGTAGGAATCTGCACGAAATTTCTAGTTTTTTAATTTGTCTTTAAGAAGTTTCTCAGAAAATCGGCCATTGCAAACTGACAAACCGACACAGAGGTGATTCCATAAGTACTGCGTAATAATTTATGGACTAATAAAGCGAAGATAGCGTGCGAGTTCTCCGTAGCTCTTAGTTACATTAAGTGAGTACTTAGTTGAACTATTTCAAGCACAAATGGTAGTGCATGTGAGTTGATCAGAAGCGAATGGAAGGTTCGGATTTCACGGCCTTCGGTCCTCTACTCGATTACCACCGACGCCAGTGACGTAGGTGCGCTGGCGCCTATACCAGCATCTCTGCGGCTTCGTGTCATGAATACATGAGGAAGTCTTTAGTACTGCGAATAAATTCGCGGTTTACTCAGGGTTGCTAAAGGAATGCGGTTTAAGTTACCAAGTGAGTTTCCACTCCAATAATAATTATACGTGACCCCAATCACTGCTATCGGTTTAATCGCAATTGAATTTCAAAAACGAATAACACGGACCTATAACACACCTAATAATGAGTACTGGTATTGTTAAAGAATTTAAAAGGGGATTGTAAGTATCTAGTTGAATAAAAAGTTTACGGGTATCGTTGTTCGTCGAGAAGGCCAGACGAAAAAGAACGCTCGATCGTCTCTTTTTTAGCCAGGCCGTAGATCGGGTGCGTTGCGCGTGAGTCACTCGGC
This sequence comes from Hypena proboscidalis, assembly GCA_905147285.1. Taxonomy (NCBI): domain Eukaryota; kingdom Metazoa; phylum Arthropoda; class Insecta; order Lepidoptera; family Erebidae; genus Hypena; species Hypena proboscidalis. The sequence continues at coordinate 4,293,284 of LR990127.1, forward strand.
GGCATACCGGCGCGCACCATGCACCGTACGTGTCAACCACCTATTTATGTCGCAGGACGAACGCGCAAATAAACAGCATCAAAGGGACGTCGGATTCCGCTCGGCGGCGGTGCGAGCAGCAAGCGAAAGCAACGAAAACAACTACCATTGTCTACGGTTGAGTTATTTTTGCAAATAGACGCGGGATTCGCCACTTTCATCCATGTGCGTTCAACTTGTCGCTATCCAAGCTGGCTAAGTTAAGAACCGTAGACGAGCCGTAAGGAGTTTTAAAACTATTGGCAAAAATTTTCACAACAATTTGTTTACAATCTGGTTACCAAATGAGCTTGAGGAGCTTGATTAATCAGGCAAAGCCATCTCTTTATCAATTATTTACATTGTGTATTATAGAGATGCTTGCAAATAATGTTCCCATCTATATTTTTACACTTCTACTAGTGGTCAGTGTACTAGTCATTCATCCAGAAAATAATCAGATACAAAACAATTTACTCTTGCTGATAAAAATGCAAAATAAAGAAAAAATTGGCCACCTTCTGTTAAAATAATTTTACAAAAAAAAAGTTTATTTTCCATTAAGGCTATGCTGATCAATATCATTATTTGGTTAATAATTATTTTGTTTATTTATATAACATAAATAAGCAAAATAATGTGATTAGATAATTTAATATAGGAAATGAAAAATATAAATATATGTAAATAGGTACCTGCCTATTCGCAGTGTATGAAGAAAATGAAACAAAATATTGTATTAGTGAGGTACCCAGCTTGGCGGCTGACCAAAGACTATGTAATGTTTCTTAGTACTGGATCATCAGACTTACAATTACCTAATTAGCATGTTTAGTATGTATTGCCAAATTATAATATAAAATTATGACTATTATAATAATGTTATTCATACAATATAGGTACTGGCTTCATATTCCATAACTTATCTTATGAGAGATGCTTAAACAATAAACAACTAAAATAAAATTAAGGCAAGAACAGCCATAAGTAAAAAATGCTCCTATATATTGAGATTCAATCAGTGTTGACAGATAATTAAAAAAACTTTGAATTTGACTGCCTCGGTAGAGGTATAATTTGTGAATCAATCACTGCAAGATCTCAGATTTGATGTCTGGGTCAGGCAAAGTGTTAATTTGGCATTTTTTCCTTGGGAAAATCCTCAATAGCAACACAGAGTAGGTTTTGTGCCAGTGGATTGCCCTATCCCAAGGGACCTAAAAATAACAGGTGAAGTTTAGGTGATGCCTCTTCCACATCCTTTTGGGTAATTTAGGGGTGATGTTATGATAATAATATGTAATAAAACAAAAAAAAATGGTAAAGTTATTGTAGATCATTATGAGCTATGATTAAGTTATTGCTCATTATATCAAGCTAAAGGATGCAGGCTAACCGTGGGCCCTCTCTGGACCAGAGTGGTGACAGACAGGGGACAGAGGAAGGCGTTGGAGGAGGCCTATGCCGTAAGGCACACCGAGCTTAGGGACATAATGTAAATGTAGTTTATATAAGTAGAAATTAAGTTAAAGTGAAATGTGTACCTATTTTCGGAATAAATGGCTTTATTATTATTATTATTAAAGGATGTTCACATAAGAATATATTCCTGAGAGGGATAGTTAGCAATATAACAGATCACTGCATGAGTAGGTATGCTAGGATATTATCCTTATAAAGGTGAAATAGTTTGGCGAATTTTAGCAATTATTTTTTTATTATATAAAATGAATATAATATTTTAAACGGGATATAATCCCACCCACACGCCTACCACTGTGACTCCTGTGACGCCAGGATCTACAGCGGTAACCAACTGAAAGGCACTGTGCCTGACACACGGGCAATCCCAGGGAGAGTTAAAATTGTCTTGGAACCCACAACGAATTTAATCAGAAGTATATAGTTGGAGTTGGAAAGTATGTATCTTTACTTGAAATGAATATAATATTATAGTATTAAACATAATATAAACAAAACATTTGCCAAGAAATAAATAATAGAACATGCAACTGACCTTTCATCCTCAGGTGGTGAGGCAGTTTGCAATTCCTCCTTGCCATCACCAGTATCGCCGGCCTGCAGCACTTCTGCGGACACGTCTGGAGCACCACTATCACACGCATTCACATTCACATTGCTCATCACTGCGCCACTAATCGCATGAGACACCACTGCACTCACAGGGCTACCAAAGCCTTGACTGTCATGACCGGGTTGAGTCGCGTTGTTCACATACGCGGTAGAGCTCACTGGCATCGATACCACCGGTGAGTTAGTTCCCGAAACAGCTGCCTCGACAGGCGCTACGCTGCTCTGAGACATCACAGGCACGACATTGCCGTACCCCAGACCCATACTTGTCTGAGACTGCACCACGTTAGGGTGGACTCCTCCGGCCATACCCACTGGCATTGACGGCTGCATCGACATCGGAATGTTCTGGTGTCCCATTGACACTTGCGCCACAGGCTGATTTGCTACGTACTGTACGCCCCCCATTTGCGCCTGGCCGCCGACCTGCTGCGGCAACATATTCTGTTGTCCCATGTGCTGTCCAACTGGCATCTGCTGACCGACATTAGCTTGCTGCATGAATATGGGATCTGAGGCGGGTATCTGCATACTAGGCTGATTCCCGTCTAGAGTCATCTGCATATTCTGAGGAGCTGCAGCCATCATTTGCTGTATATTTCCTTGAGGGACATTCCCCTGTTGAGGAGCAATAGAGTGCACTGTTGTTGGTTGCTGCTGACTGAGGCTTTGAAGATTTGCGGGCAACGTTGAACCCTGGGGTTGAGAAGACATTGTTTGAAGATTTGAAGGTAGAGTTGCACCTTGCTGTGATGTAACAATACTGGAGAGCACCTCTTGCGGTAATGTTTGGCCTTGTTGACTCATTTGTGATGGTTGAGTGTGATACTGAGCAACACTATGTTGTGGTTGTACCATCTGTTGTTGTGATGGTGGCATGCTAGCACTTATCATTGATTGAGCATTAGGCTGCTGGCTGACAGCTTGGCTATACTGTTGCTGCACGCCAGACATTCCTTGTTGTTGCATTTGTGGATGCATACCAGATACCACCGATTGCTGTTGCTGCGCTGGCATCTGATGCATTTGAGTTTGCATCTGCGGCATCTGTTGGTTTGCACCAGCAAGTTGTGTAGGCATTTGCATTTGCTGAATGTGGTTAGGTATTTGTTGATTTTGCAAGGCTTGAATCTGGGCCTGACTAGGCAAATGCTGAAGCTGCGCCTGTTGTGCTCCCATGGGCTGTTGTCCTTGCATATGGTGAGTCTGCCCCATGTTAGGCATCTGAGGTTGCTGCATATGCATTTGAGGATTAGGCTGACCTTGTATTTGCTGCATTTGCATTTGCTGCATTTGAGGTTGTTGATTGGCTACTTGAGGCATCTGACCTTGATTGGGCATAGCTTGCATCTGAGGCATCTGCTGCTGCATCTGTGACATATTAGGCATTGGAGCCTGAGGCATATGCTGAGTCATTTGCTGCATTTGTTGATTAGGGATTTGCTGCATTTGCTGCGGCATTTGTTGGTGCATAGGAATTTGTTGCATAGCCATACCTTGAGTTTGAGCTATGACTTGTTGAAGTTGATGTTGAGGAAAACTTTGTGGTATTTGCTGAACTTGCTGGGGTTGTGATTGTTGAGGATGATTCTGAGCGGTGTTCTGCATAGTGATGTGTGTCATGCTCTGAGGGTGCTGCTGACCAACCTGCTGGTTGGATTGCATATTTTGATTTGGCATCTGTTGTGGCATTTCTAAAGGAGGTGACTGCACATTTACTGACTGAGAAACTGGCTGCATCTGCTGTTGCACAGCATTGAGAGGCTGGGTCAGAGACTGCCCAGGGGAAGCCATAGGAAATTGTTTTTGAAGAGTTTGTTCTAACTGCTGCACAGTAGGAGCGTTACCTTGTATGTCTTTAGTCACTTTGTTAGTCAGATCGTTAGACACTTCATCATGTTGACTATCATTAATCACTACACCACTGTCAGGAGCCTGCGACACATTACTTTCCGTCACATCCAAGTTGTTATTTAACATAATAGGTGCATTTTGCTGAGTAGTATGATCCAAGTAGTCCATACACATCCATCTGCCTCTACGGAAAGGTTCAGTGCTTTCTATTTTCACAACTTTAAACCGTTCATTCCTAACATGTTCTTGTATTTCTTTCATGCCTTCTTGTGGTTTAGCATTTCCTATGAGATTGATAATGCTGCCTGCTCCGGCGTTTGTTACGCTGACATGCATGTCAGTCACTTCTGTATTATTGCTATTTGGCACTACTGCTCCTCCTCCTATCTGGTTATTGGCGTTTTCCTGGCCGACGATCGCGAGCCCGTACTGCGAACTGGTCGGGATAACGGGGGCACAGCCTAAAGATGCACTCGAGGCGTTGTAAAACACATCATCCTTCGAGAACGTATCCTCGGAATAACTAGGCGTTTCATTCTCTATGTCAGTCACTCTCGATATTTCGTCGGTGTGAGATTCATCTAGATCATCGGCGGAGTCTTCGCCAGCATCAGTGCTCACTCGAGAGCCGACCGTCACACTGGTGATCTGAAATGAAGATATTTTCCTTGGGTTATGGGCGCCTTGCAGACTTGTCGGGTGAGTCACTCCCTTCTCCGACTCGTTCAGTCGAAGAGATTCACTCGTTGTACGGTGAACAACGTTGTTATACTTGTTTTTCTCACTAGTTTTATGTGACTTTTGAATCAGATTGTCAGCCATTATGCCGTCCGAACCGAATGACTATCTAAAGAAAATTTCACTGTTTATTGGCTTCAGAGACATTTGATAGACCTTTCAATCACAATATGACAAGTAATATAAAATCATTGTACACTCACGATTTCACAAACACAGTAATTTAACTATATAAGTTCTTAAAATTCATTAGTAAACACACACAGTTGCGAACATCTTTCAGACGGCAGCAACATGGCGGCCATTTATGCGCAATGCATTATGGTTGACAATTTGCAGTAGACTACAGTTTGACAAACTTATTGGTGCATATGGCAAAAGCACTGCCAGTATTAGAATCGAAACAAGTTTGTCATAAATGTTCAGTTTGTTTTATGGTTTGTACCCTAACCGTCCGCACAAATAAGTTTGTCTGTTTGCATAGACATTCTAGACGAATTTCAAGTAGATGACAGCTACGGCCACAAGATGGCAGTACCAGAATTAGATAATTTTAAAATAACATCGCAAAATTATAAATAATTTATATTTTAAAAATACCTTTAGCGATATACATTTATACAAGAATTTATAGATATATAGTTGTGAAGTTCATACAAATACACAATTCAAATACAAATAATATTTTTCATACATTAAATAAGATCAAAAGGCATATTTTAATACGTAGGATTTCTATTATTAGGCTTTTAAACACAAAACACATAGAAATCTTTTAGTGGTAGATTACATATTTGAACATCTATTATAGTATTTAATCTATTTATCTGATGTTTTCTTGGTTGAAAAAGACCATCCCCCGGTTTTCAGAGATTATATTTTCTTCTAGTAGTGCTGCTATTCATTGACAGATGGCGTTATCATTACATGTCCAAATAAAAGGTGCAAAATGTTAAGTTAGTTTAGCTATTCGCCACTAGATGGCTACTCGAACTAAAATAGATTATTTTAAATTGTACAGTCGGGCCACGAACCTTATAATGCGCGATTTTACATTATTATCTTATCGAGCGTCCTTTTACTATTTTCAAGTTGATTTTAAGAGGTACCTTTTAAAAGCGTTTGTATTTACGAGCTTGAATTAAAACCCTATTATAATTTTGTTAAGTCTGTGAAACATTGCAGACTAACCTTCTTACCCTGCGGTTGCTTTATGTGTGTATGTACCCATCTATTACATAAACTTAAAGTATTTATAATTTACGCAAGGCTTGAAGTTCCTAATGACAAGAAAGAACGGGTACTATTTTTTTCTCGTATATTAAGAAAGAGTACAGACCATAGTTTCTTAGCTTTTTTTGGACAACCGGCCCCTTTACAATATAAAAAGAAGCCAACGCGGGGGGCGTTGGATTCTTTACATCTTACATAAACGTAATTATACTCGTGTTCATGGCAGAGAATAATATAGCACTCCAGTCGCCGACATTAATAAAATATTATCTTTAAAATTGCAGCAAGCGCCGACTTTTTATAAATATCCTGATTAATTCTAAAAGTCAGATAGCGCTGCAGGCACTGGCTTTTTTATATATTTTCTCTTTAAAATCATATGATCAGAAATCTTAAAATTTGTAAATATTCTGATTAAATATAATAGTCTGAGAGCGCTGCAGGCGCCGAATTTTTAATAAATACTATATTTAGTGTTTCAGAGTCAGATAACGCCAAAGGCGCCGATTTTTTTTTAAATATTCTCCTGAAATTTTAAGAGTCAGAGAGCGTGCAGGTGCTGTCTTTTAATAAATATTGCATTTATAATCTAACAGTCCGATAGCGCTGCAGGCACCGATGTTTTTATATTCTCATTAAAAGCAAAGAGCCAGAGAGCGCCGACTTTTTAAAAATAATCCTATTTCAAATCTTGCAGGCGTCCTCCTATGAAATATTTTTATTATAAACTAACATACAAACATAATTATACCACCTTCGATACAAGTTTTTAGTAATTTAGTGCAGGTAACCCACTGATTAAGACTGATATTATTTATTTAGCCTTTAATTTTGATGTGTTCAAATTTATACTTATACTACACTATACATCTTCGGGCCAAGACAGCAAGGGTCAGATAGCGCCACAGGCACCGATTTTAACCGACTTCCAAAATGGAGGAGGATCTCGATTCGATTAAATTTTTTTTATGCTAGTTTGACTATTAGTCGAAGATGCCTGGACCAATTTCAAGAAAAGACATTTATTTTTGTCTGTACTAATGAATACTTGACATGATTATGGTCCCATGCTCATCAGCTGGCTTAGCATACGAACATGACATAAGTCATGCATGAGAGATGGCTGAGAGTTTTTATCTCACGTTTTACTCATGCGCACAACGACCGTCATGTTTTCTATCTTGTTATAACGTCAAAAGAAGAGACAACAAGTGCACTCCGACCTTCATCGAACCCATTTACCGAATTTTGACAAATAATATCGAGTTAATATGAGATATTACTCGTCGTCACTATTGTGCGACGAGATGACACGAGATAATTATCGAAGTTAATATTTTATTAAAAGCGATGTAAAACATTTACTTGTAAATTGTGCGATCTAAAAACGTTCGTTCAGCGTTAAAGGATAATAGGTTATTGAACTTATTCTAATCGACATAAATAACACGCCGACAGCACGCTCAATCTTAATTATTCAATCACTTTGTCCTAAAATATTATTATTTTGACTTCAAGCATGTTTGGGCGGTATATTCACAATTTTGCCTGCTACACGCTCAATCTAACTTGCTACTTGCTAACAATGTAAATTAAAAAAATACGAAAGTAAAAGTTTTATTTTATTATTGTGAATTATGAAAATAAATCATGATCATTAAATATAAAATAAAATAAGTATTTTCGTCATCTTAAGTGTGTTATTGCCACAGCGGACGGAGCGAACCCGTATGTTGTTGGCGTTCGTAGTGCAAACCTTTCTGCGAGGCGTTGATAGTAAATAAATAAATACTAGTTTTGCTTAAGCTTGCTTAGATGTGTTTACGCACATCCGGGCCGAGCCCGCTATCTCAATAGAGAATTTATATTCGATTTAAATATTACTTGCACTGTATTTTTTTTAGAATGTATGCTTTAAAATGATTTCTATATTATAATTGATTTTAACTTGTAACGTACTTTTCATTAAATAAGGCGCGCGGTGAGCCTGCCGCGCGAGTACCACGTTCGTAAATCATCGGCTAGCTTCGGCAACGTTCGATTTTCCTGCGCACACGACGGCAGTCTATTGTTTGCCACCGTTCCGAGCACCCTCGCGTCGCTTTACTTGATGCGCTCTAATCAGCTGTTACAATTATCGTAATATTACTATTGTATTTTATTTAAATTGCAATAGACAGTTGTATTAAGTACTTCGTTTCATTGTTACTGGCCCATACACCTCTACATAACAATAACTAATAGGTACGTAAAATGAGCCGAAAGTTGAACACGTATCACGTATATGTATGAAAAAATACAAGAAAATTTCATTTAAATGAAGTATCTCAAATCAGTAAATCTTACAACGACCGCCTGCATTTATAATTTTGTTTTCAAAACGTCAACATTTAATGAGATAAAATGAGTGAATTTACCGTTACATATGTATAAGTTTGTTCTAAGTAATGTAATTTGTTGTCACATGCCTATAAAATTTGAATATTATTTTCTTTTATGTTTTAAATTATTTAATGGTAAGTGTTACTTTTTTTCTAATAAATTTGCGTAAACCATCATTTGAATTATGACGGATAAAAATATATCGTGCGCCAATACAGTTTCATTTTTGAAACAGGAGTAAAAACATGCTACAGTACTTTTGAATTATTTTATCATTTTAAGTCAAAAAGGTTTACATTTAATGTTATTCGTAACAACCTGTGAAAATTATACTTTTTAACCGACTTCAAAAAAAGGAGGAGGTTCTCAATTCGGTTGTATGTTTTTTTTTTTTTTTTTTTTTATGTTTGTTCGCCGATTACTCGAAGACGCCTGGACCGATTTGAGAAATTCTTTTTTTGTTTGAAAGAATATACTTGTCATGTGGTCCCATTTTTTTCCAGTCACGTTCTGGTGATGGGATCCTAGAGAAATCGAGGGCAACCCTAAAATTTAAAAGGCTTCTATATTGTTTTTTGTTTGTCCGCTTTCGCGGGGCGTCCACGCTTCCTTTTTTGCCCAATAGGCACATTTTTAGCTTCTGCAGGTGGCGCCACGTACTGTCGTCTGTTACGATCTATGATAATAAGAAATTGGTAGGTAGTATAATATTATTTTATTTAGTGGGTAGATTCAAAAAGGGGTCGGAGTATCACAAAGATTAGCTAGCACTCGCCGGCCGCTACCGCGGCACGCTCGCTTCGCTCGCTCGGCTCGCGCTATGTTATGGTCGCAGTTCTAACCTAACCTAACCTACTACTTTACCCATAATTGACCTATGCCATAACTATAGCTTTTATTTTTATATTATTTACTCCAGTGACGAAAAAACGCGCGATGTTTTTCAGTTAAGTTGTTCTGCTTTTAGAAATAATGCAATGTAAAAGGATTTTTTTGTTATAATAATCATTAAATTTACCGAGCATGGCTTCTTGAAAATTAAGTCAAATATGATGAACAGATTTTGTTGTACTTACTGGTTAATATGCGACTGGGATAGTTATTTTGCTATGAAATATGGTAAATTTGATGTGCAGTCAGTATTTATGCTATGCATGTAGTATTTTTGTACAAAAATAAATTTAACTGTATTGCATTATGAGGAAAAAAGGAATGTCATATTGATGTGTAATTTCGAATTATCTGCAGTTTGAGTTTTGTTAAACATTTAGTTTATCTGTAGTGAAGTAAGTTATTTGATGCAAAAAAGAATATAAATGATGAGTATGTATTGATAGGCGATTATTTATTTGATATGCAATATAATATATCCCTTTTTTGCTTTTTAGTTTTGAACGATACCGATAACCGTACCGGTTGGCAAAATAATATTCTGCTAAGGTCCGATTTGCTTACAATATCTCAATTAGTGCTTCTCACACGGCAGCTATAATGCATATTAATGTATGTCAAAATACGAAGATTAAACATATACATTTTAGCTGTAAACTTCTACGTAAAGATGTAATGAAATGTATAGAGATTCAAATATACATTTATACATCATAGCTAGACCACATTAAGCACAATGTAGAGATAAACGCGGGTATCATGCTATCTCTTTCATGTTATGAGAGATACATGATAAAACCGCGACAAAACCCATCACACGCTCGTATGCTTAGCCAGCAGGTCACCATCTGTCTCATTCAGATCATTTACATCTGAAATTTAAAAAACTTTATTTTGATTTTTGTATATTATCAAAAGTTACTCGAACATTTGCATCTAGTATCTAGTCATTAAATGCTTTTTCAAGGAATATTAAAATCGGTTTATATTTTTTAAACTTTTTTAAAAACTTAGAAGTGACACTGTTTTATATATAGGATGGATGGCAACCCTAGCCGCTAGACACCCGTAACGTCCCCCAAATTCATTTGGACCCGCTGCCGCTCCCTCGAAGATCTCCAGCGCCCCCCGTAGGGAGCCTAATTGTCTAGACTAAACGCCAATTTTACCGACGTTGATTGAACGTGAATTTCTGTCCCTTTCAAACATTCAATGAGAGAAAAAGATCGACTCAGTCGGTACAACACGTTCGGGGAATCAGCCTTCAAGGAAATTATTGTCTTATTTCATAACTAGCTTCTGCACCCAGCTCCACCCGCGTGGTTGTTACCAGGGATGTTATGGATATGAAATTTCGGATACGGATTGGTTACGGATATAAGATTGATTATTATACCGGATAAAGATTCGGATGCGGATATTAATTTATATCGGATATCCGATAGTTTCGGTTACGGAGCTCCCTAACATCCCTGGTTGTTATGTGGATAAAAGTAGCCTATATCCTTCCACAGTTCTTGAACTACCATATCAATGTTCATTAAGATCAATAAAAAAGAAAGAAAGAAAGAAAGAAAATTATTTTTATTTTCTTACATAACTAATATAATAATATATACAGCAAAAACAGATAAGTAATAAACAAAATGTAAGAAAACAGTGGCGGTTGCTCAGCTTTAATGCTGTGGAGTCTTGCATTTCTGCAAAACTTTCACAGCGCTGATTTTCAGCAACCACCACGGTTGACGGCACGAACAGAAAACAGGTACAGTAACATATAAAGAGACAGTGACAATACAGAAATTCAGTAGTGAAAGCGTGAAACACAGACAGATACTCTCTCATGTAAGAAATACATAGCACCCTCGCGCCATCACACCTTCCAAGCACATCAGCATGTGCCGGCGCTGCTGCTGCTTCAGCGGAGATCGCTCAAGCGGCGCAAATACAATAATCTGATTGGGAATTATGTATTTGAGCCGTTTGGAGTCGAGACGCTGGGACCGTGGGGTCCTCGCGCTCGTTCTCTTTTAGAGATAACCAAAAGATTCATCGACTCTTCACGTGACCATAAGGCTGGATTCTATTTTGGACAAAGGATCAGCATTGCCATACAACGTGGCAGCCTTCTGGGCACGTTACCTGCAGTCGACATCGATGCGGACGTATTTTTTGACACCTGAGTTTTTTACGAGTTTTGGTAGGTATATTTAATAATTTTATATTATTCTTTTATTCAATGTATACCTATATATAGTTAGGTATTTATTTAATTGGTTCAAAATATTAAATTATAGTTAGGTTAGTATTGTAAATATTTAAATAAAAGATATGTATAGATTAATGAGCAAATAAATAAAATTCATAGCAGATATATTATATCGCAATATGAAAAAGTTACATTACTATCTTTTGTGCCATTAATGTAAGTTTTTATCTTATAAAACATTACTACACAGAACAAAAGCCCTATATAATAATAAAGCAGCGCTCATGCTCGTTCACAAAATACTCTACCTACCTACCATGTTTAAACTTCTGCTCGTATTATTTTGCAGTTCTAATATACTATGAATAATGTACTTTATAAATTACTAAGCTATATTTAACCAAGTTTGGGATCCAAAAATGTAAGCAGAAAATTATGATGTCGGTCGCATGATAAATCTCCGCAATTGTGGTTAGGTAAGAGCGGACGGTCATCTGCGTCGTACAATTTAAACAAGCTATTAAGAATTTAGCAACGAATGTAGGACGATACCTACAGTTACTTCACAGTTCCTATTGTTTTTTAGTAAGGATATGGACAGGCCTTCGACAATTAAGGGCTGACGAAAGATTTTAAAAGTTGAAATGAATTTTAATAAAATATATTTTAGAAAATTTGCTCAAATATCGCGGTATATTTCATACTACAATAGCAAAACAAATTTGAATTAGGTTTGTTATAGATTTGGAAGCCGTGGGGAAAATAAAAAGAAAAAATAAATCAAAGTGGACTTACAAATGGCGAGCTGCGAAGTCCGCACTAATTCGCGATCCGCGCGGTCATCTCGGGAACTAAAGGAGTATCGGGCGCCCCGACCCCAGCCATTAGCCACAAGGTCTTCGGATCGCCAGCCGATTTAGCCAGCATCCCCACCAATCGCCGTGACACTTCTTAAACGAAGGTAATTTGCTATTATTTGTAAATTGGTGTACCGAGCGACGTCCGCCGCGAACCGTCGCAGTCGCTCGGGAGCACGGGACCCTCCCTGGCTCTCCCGTTGGCTCCGAGCACACAAACACATTTTATCAATAAACTGAAGCTCTGTGAAGAACCCTTATGTAAATACTCGTCATAGCACACCACTGACAGCCTTTGCTACCGAATCGAGCGGCAGTCGATAAGATATAGCCCACGTACAAACATCCTTTCGTTATGAAAATGTGAATGTGAGTGATTTTGATATGGCAAAGTCTGATGAAGTGAAGAAAAATAGTGAAGACGGTTCAACCATGGACGGGGATAGTGAGGAAGAGTTGGGATGCGTAGGGAGGCTCATGGTGAGGGCGCGGATCAACCCCAATCTCGTTATGTTAAAAGTGACTCTATTTGTAATGTATGGAGCTACAGCCTCTCTCTTGCCGTATTTGACGATACACATGCAAAGTATAGGACTTACGGTGCCCGAAATATCATTTGTGTATTTAGCGTTGCCGTTTACGACATTTTTAAGTCCACCGATAACCGGTAAGTTTGAATTTTGTGTGATATATAAGATCTGTTTATATATTTTTTTTTTGCATTAATTTAAAACATTGTAGGGTTTCTGGTGGACCGTTTCGGAGAGTATAAGCCCGTCGTCATCACAGCTCTGATACTGAACGCCGCGTTTCACCACTCATTGCTCCTGATACCTCACCAAGAGACGCCGGGGATGATGCCATCAGCATACGTCATGCGTCACCCCATCACGAACAGCGTTGAGGTACGATTCTTTGTTTCGAAATCGACCCCTATAGTCTAAACACATTGGACCTTGTTACATAGGTACTAACAGAGCAAACACCTAAGAATTTGAGCAAATCGCTGTCATCCGGCCTCAGGGCGAATTAACTAGCAGTGTCTTGCGAGCTTGTATCTTTGAATTAGTTAAGGGAATTAAGCTAAATTTATGCATGTCGGACTTTACCCTTGGCTGCTTTAATGGTTCATCCGTTGGGAACCTATAATTTTGATTCGAAGTCGTTCAACAAGTCAGAAAGGATGGCCTACTTTGTCACTCTTAGTCCTTCAGTAAATGGGATACGGCTTTGGGAAACTGTATTCGTTTATTGACTAATTCATCAATTTTAGATCTGGTGGAGTCCTTGTCCTAGTAGAGAATGTCCTGGTGAAGATGAAACTGTCGACTTTGTTTTGGATCGTTGTGTTGATCACTGTCAGTTGTCAAGGCCAGCTACAGAAAGCCCTACCAGTGATCCTTCTGATGCCAACGATGACCTGGATTTCCATATCAGTCATAAAATTCAACCACCGAATTTGTCCAACGCCAGGTACATGCAGTTTACATTACTTGTAAGAATTTAGCTGAAAAAAATAATTTCGACGCGATTTATAAATGTTTTTGTTACCACAAAAGTAACCTTACTTACTATTAATTAAAAATGCAGTTATAATGCGTGTGTTATTATTATACTCATATAAAAAAATCTATATAGTACCGTAAAAAAAAAAATACTACAAAGAATTTTACGATCATGCCATATGGCTTGATCGTCGAAACACTAAAATTTCTTTGCACACCATTTCAAATGAGATTTTTAAATAATATCTTAACATTTGTTTATCCAGCGGTTTCCTAAATATGACAGATGATGAGGAATTCAACGATGCTGCTTATTTCTTGATTGAAGTTCATGACGATTTAGAAGAACCTAAGGAACAACTTGGCATAGAAATGGAAAGAGTGAGTATCTTAAGTTACAAGCCTTTAATAAGTTAGCTAAAGTTGTAATAGTCTCATGATAAATCTTTTGAAGAGTAAAAAGTATCAAACAATGGCATTTATTTTCTTTTAGGATGAGGACGATCAAATAACAGATTTCAGATCAAGATTTGGTGAAAAAGTTCTAATAGCGCAAGGTGTAAATATAACAGCTTTAGACAAAGAAGATCTTAGATGTGGTGGACTTGTGATGTTGCATAACATGACCAAACTATCTCAGCAAAGACTCGAAATTTTAGCAGCCGATTGTATGGTTCAAAAATGTGATTTCAGGTAATGTGGCAACAGGAGTTTAATTCCCATTAATACCACTATTCAATTATAATATTTATTTGTAAGACTACTACTTACTTAATAGTTATCTAAAGTTTATACAAACAGTAGATATCTAAAGGTAAATTATCTTTGGAATATTACAGGAGAGGTGGCCCCGATACCTGCCCACCGGATTACAAAGAGAGCGACGATAAAACATTCTATATTTACTTTTTCTTGAGATTTATGGGCACAATCATGTTATCGGCTGGTGTCACTATCATGGACCCCATAGCTCTGACCATGATTCAAAAATATGGCGGCGATTTTGGAAGAGAAAGACTTTTTTCTAGCATTGGAATGGCCATATTTTCCCCCATTACGGGCATGCTTATAGATATGAGAAGTAAACAAGTTGGTACGTATGTGGCATCTCGTAATCGTTATCATTAATGTCAATAGCGTTACTAAATGTTTACATCGGTTTGTTGATTACAGGTTACACTGACTATTCAGCCGCGTTTTATACTTACGACGTACTGCTTCTTATATCGGCTGTAACCGTCGCTGTCATGCCTCTAGGAGCTAAACTGCCTGCCGACAACCTCCTGAGAGATTTGGTCAACATTATAAAGATGCCTCACATAATCGTTTTCATATTTTTCCTGTTCGCTCTAGGAAACTTTTGGGGATTTATCGAATCTTATCTGTTTATTTACTTGAAGGAATTAGGAGCACCTAATTTCTTGTTAGGTAAGTAAGAATAATAAAATGATGAAATAGAGCGTTTCAAAGTCGAAGACGAGTTTATCAGTATAATCTATACAGTGGTCATTAAGATCTTTTAGTACGATCAGTATGATCTATATCGGGTGTATGTTGTGTCCAGGAATAACCGTGACCGTGGGGACGCTGAGCAGCATCCCGTTCCTCTACGGCGCCGACGCCATCACCGCGCGCATCGGCCACGTGAATGTCATCATCGTCGCCTTCTTCTCCCACGCAGCCAGGCTCGTGGGCTACTCGTTTATCGAGTAAGTATCTCTCATCTTCCGCATTATTACCGTGGCCTTACCAGCACGTGAGTTAATCATGTTTGTGTGTGTTTAATTTACGTTATTAACCGCCTGGTGGTCCGGTAAAACTTCCCTGAGATAACGTTGCTAGTATTTAGATAGTATTTAAGAAATTTGCATAGGAAACGTGGATAGTCAATATTAAAATAGTTGATTTTGTACACACTCATGTTTCACTAGTTCATTTTACTTGCATCTTGTTGCATTAACTGACATTTAGTGACATAACAATGGTTGAATCACATGTTAAGATAAAGTTATCGAACATTCATTTTATTGTTTTACGCACATTTGAGCTAATATGGACCATCTGATAAGTGCCGCTCTGGCAGTGGTATATTTGGATACGAACCTTTTAAAGTATAGAACATTTAAACCGCAACTTAACTTAACTGAATTACATTACAACTAAAAGTTAAACATTTTACTAAACTAATCTAAGTTACGGGATTATATCACTAGCAAAAGTAAACAGACCTAATTTGAGCTTTTAAATACTCAACTTCGTGATTGATCGGAATATACTCGTTTCCATTGCCTGTGTAATATTTAAATATCATACTAAGTAAACCTTACCAACATTCCCTCCAACAAAACATTCTGTTCGTTCAAATAAATCTTGCATTACAAAACCGGGCTGACTAGCCGATGCCGCGATGTCCTTACGTATTAAAGCAAAATTTCCAAGATGAATGTATTTACGACCGTCGCACTGTCAAGTTTATGAGCACAATGATGATGCGTGGGATGCTTCAAATGCTAACAGTTACCTGCTAGTACTATATATTAGGATATCTCTCTGAACAATGCAGGAGTTAAATCAAAGTTATCTCGGCGCAAATTTATGCAAATTTTCGTCTGGTTTTGTTTTTAGTTCTTGGATTGCTGTTGACTTAGCTTATCCTTTAAAAATCATTTACGGTTTCTAAAAATAAAATCAGTACCCAGCTATGTTTTTGCAGATGAATCCATATCTAAATATTTATTTATTTATCAACCTCTATTAGCAGCGCGTCCATCATGTTTTGAGAAAGACAACACAAGGATATATTTTGCTCTTTTGGAAACTTTTGGCATGGTCCTCACATACGGCAGTGTGTCTACAAGGAGTGCCCTTAGGTACAGTATTGGTGTGGCTTATGCAGTGGCATAAGACACTCAAACACTGTACCTTCAGCGTGTATGTAGATACATACATTGAGTAGACAGATTTGCATTTATAATTGATTCTGCGTAGTTGTCACGTCTTTGCTGACATTTGCCGCTGCAACCAAAAAACTATCAAACAATTTCGTGGTTTTAAGCCACAGAACTATGTTTTCTTCACAGGAATTCCTGGTGGTGTTTCCCATTTGAAGCTATGGAGTCTCTATCAGTGCATTTGATGTGGGTGGCAGCAGCGACGTATTGTGCCATGTTAGCACCAAAGAGCTTACTTGCCACGCTGATCGGAGTGCTGGGAATGGCACATTTCAGTCTTGGTAAGCATTTAATGTAATTAAAGTACTTAATTTATTTATCTGGGTAAGTGGTAACTATAACCAAGAGATGACGTGTTAGTCTCTCTTCTTTATGAGACGAAAGTCGAACAATGCCGATATTGATGATGATAGTAAATTGCATCTGCTGTATAATATGCACTCAATCCAAACAAAGGTACAAACTGCTTTGTTACTTTGAATGATTGATAAGATTCATGTTCAAAGTGAAAAAGTTAAAAATAAAACAAAACAAAGGCAATAACTACATCAAGGCATAATCAGTACCACATGTTTAGGCAAATATTGAAAAATCTAAGCCGCGGAGTATTATTACAATTTACCGAATTTACGTTACAATTTGAACAGATAGCATTGACGTCACCTGAAAACAAGTCTGTAAGCTGAAATAATCCTTTGTATAGTTTTGAAAATTGTATCTTAAGTATTTAAATACTGTGTACGATAAAAAGTATTCAAAATCAACTTTCTAAAGATAAGTAGCTTAACAACTGGCAGCATCATTGTTTTTTGTATTGTGTACTTTGATGAAATGAGTTTAATTATTATTTCCTTGCTTCGGTAACCCATTATAAGTTTGTTCATTAATCGTATGCTAAGGAAAATGAAAAGCACAAAAATGGTTATTCGAATATATGATAATTATATTTAAAATGATATGAGATTAGGTATTGACACGATCAAATTAGTCCTTTAGCCAAGTCTTATAACCCACATAAATAAAAGAGGTAGACGCTTTTTTATTTTATTTTATTTCAATTTTTTAGGCAGAGGCAGCGGCAGTTTTGGCGGTGGCCTTCTGATAGCATCCTTAGGAACAAGAGAGGCATTTAGATACATGGGTCTAATCGCTTTCCTCGGAGGAGTTCTGTACGGGCTACTTCATTACTTCTGGTTGAAGAACATCAACATGACGGGGATTGAAGATGCTTGTGAACAAGATAATGGTAAGACAACTATAAAACAAATCACTGTCCCAGAAATTTAATTTGCAAACACAGATTGTAAGATTTCGTGTACTAAATAATTTCAATAGCACTCCAAGCGCCCAGCGCCTTTCCAGGGTTGCTAGCCCATTCAAACCGTGTGTCTACACTAATATGAATGATGTCTCTGACGGACTGCTAATCGCTATCATATATGATTATATTCTTATTTTTTGTGTTATATATAAAAATCACACAAATGTTTAACACAATGACAGCTCAGCTTACATTCAATTATTCAGCCAATAAAACTATCCAGAAAAAAAGGTACTTACTGAGTTTTTATTAACATAACAGAAAGCGGTGAAGGTGATAAGCTGAATGGCGAGCCGTTGAGGAAAGACGCTGAAACCATGATTTCCTTGGAGAGACTGCACATGATCACTCGCTACAATCCATTGGGCTCTCTACATTCATTACCCAGAGGTTCTCGTTCCAGGGTACGTATACAAAAACAGCAAGAAGCAGGGTACGAGTACATCAATATATAATATTAACAGTATCATGGAGTATTTCCAAAACGTATATAACTGTTTCTTTGTCCGTCATTCTACATAGATGTTAGAGTCTCTTTTGTCGATAACAAACTTAAATTAAGTCAGCATGCTTTCATTCCAGTTCTCCCAAGGTGACATAAACGAGCACTGCCGCAGCCGCAGTGGCAGCAATAGCCATCGTCGGGGCAGCAACTATGAAGGTTCTGCCTCCAAGGTGGACATGCTTCGGTCTGCCCTTGAGATCACTCATCACTCAGGAAAAGGGCACATATCTAATCCAGTGCTGTCCATCAGTAGGCCCAGCAACCATTATAAGGTATATATTTATCATTTATTTTGATTTACTTAAGTAAGCAGTAAGTGGCTCCTGCGGATACCTTTAACAAATTCTGATCAAACGTTAGCACAATTTAGACATACCAATTTAATCAAGACGTTCGTTAGCTAATTTCCATAATAATTAAGGGACTGCCTTTTATATTCTATTATTTTAGTTCATTTTGATCATGGATTTAGTTTGTCAACTGAATAAGTTAATAATTTTGGTAACAATAAATGTAATGCGGAAATGGAAGCGAGTAGGCATAAACATATTTTTGCGACACTGCGACTCACTTATTGATTAACGTCTTAGAAATATTTCCAAGTGCGTAAATATAATAAAGAGGGCTATAAATAAAATTGAGATACAGACATTACAGACTGCTAATTACAAGACAAATAGTGTGAAACCTTGCTTATGATCTTATACTACGCTTTTATTTGCTCTGTTTATCTTCCATTGTGACGCAGTGTTGCCTGATTTATGCTGTGTTCAAGCAGCTTTAGAAACACCAAATTCATGTTCTGTTGAGACACTCGTAGGTATCCAAGTATTTATACTTGGGTGGGTATAGAATTTGATATCTCTTTCATCATCTCTCATTTGTCGGATGACTAAGTATACCTGTATCCTGTTTGGAAAAGTTATACAGTTATATCTCAATAAGATAAGGAAATACCCATCAATTGAATCATCAATCTTGAATTTACTGTAATTCATTGTTGTTCTTTTGTGTAGGCTATTTCTAAAACAAATGACTTAGAATTTGATTTAGTTTGTGTTGAACTTTTTTGTATAATCAGGTATTTATCAGTCCTGACTCTTATTATCAAGAATTAAATTACTTAAATCGCCACTTCTATATTACAGCAAGCGCAAAGCGCTCCAAAATTAGGACTTGTTGGGCTTGGAGCTCGTACAAACATATCACAGCCAGTCCTCTCTGAATACGACCCCAGACGTCGTGACTCCATTCCTGAAGAGGCCGAGGAAGATCGTTTATCCGTACCAGCTAAACCAACGAAGACGAAGAGTGATAACCTCCCACCACCACCAAGCTATGACGAAGCCACTGGGGAGCACAGAAAAAGTTGGCACTCCGATGATAGTAGCCCAACTTAAAGCATAAATACATTTGGACAAGATCTTGAAAAGTTTTCGACCTTTCGAATGTAACGTCGAAATTATATTAGCAGCCAGGGCAAGTTTAAAGAAATCTTTGGAAATCTATATTGCCTTTATTAGGTGGCTTTAGTTTGGCTTGTTCAGCCATATAAATGTATAAAGTTCACTTTAGGTACTGCTGTTAGTTAGGATTCTTCTCGTACGAGGCAACTAAAACTTTGATCTAAATCAAGGTCACTCGAATCCAGTTGCATATTTTTCCTACAGCATGTAAATTTTTTTGCCATATTATGAATTTGATTTTTGTTGCCTCATATTATGAACTCTAGAATAAGCCGACGAATCGCATAATTTTTCGCACTATGTTTAATTTTATGGTAATGAAACTAAGCAACTTTTGTAAAGGCTTTAATATATTTTAAGTTGTAGATAATGCATAATATTATATTGTTGTGGATTAACCATTGTATTATTTCTTAACCTAAATAGCATACTAATATATTCGTGAAAATTTACATTATTTCAATGTAACTAATGATTGTTTTACTTTCAAACATATTTAATGTTCCTGACATTAATTTGTTTCGTTGTACATGTACTTGTAGGTGCTTTTATAAAAAGTAAAGCATTTACTTATTTTCTTACAGTAAAACTTACGTTACGTTTGTTCTGGATTTGTGTCCATTCTCATAAGCTTCTTGTTTTATCAACTCTACGTTTTTGGTCATGATAATGGACACTGAGTTAAAAATAATAAATGCATGACCACTTATCACGGCATCATCTTGAAAGTTACTATATATCTAAATTACACTAACGCAGCTTTTATTTTTTCATTGTTAATTAAAAAAAGCTCTTTTTCTTCACCTGAGAGGCAACAATATACAATTGGAGATCTTTTAATGAGTTGCCTGCTACAGCAACTAGTCTATTAATCAATATCATTATCACATTAGGTATATCATTTATCAATCTTCTGAATTGTAACTCAATCAAATCGGCTTATCTTCCTCAGGTTTTAACAGCATTCACATTTGCTCTCATATCCACACTTAAATAAATCTTCTTCTAATTAACACTTAGTTGTCTGCCTCTGTGCAGTCTTTCTGGTTTGTCCTGAGGAGGTAGGCCCTGCTGATTTTGTTCTTGTCGAGTATCGAGTATGCCTTCTCCAGTACTGGAACTGGTGGGTTCTGTTGTCTTGTCAGAATCCAAACGTTCACTGAAATAAACAAAACCATCATGAGTTATGATTTGGCATTGCGAGTAGTTTTCTATCTCCAAAACTGAATTGTAACTGAAAAATTACGAGATATCTTCTTCGAGTTTAATCAAATTAAGGATCAAAAAAGTGTTGCTAAATTTAGCGCGACAAAATACGTTTTTAGTTTAACAAGAATGACCGATAGATGGCACTGTCATAACGAGGATTGCGTTCTGATCCCTCAAATCTGCTACTATAAATTTTCCGTCGGCATAGCTTCGCCAGAAAAGCGAACCTAAATATTTGCTTCTAGCCACTGGACCGTCAAGTACGGGAATGACAAAATATTAAAAGAAATTCTTTTTTACAAGTAGTGCTCACCTGTATGGATAGGTCCAAGCTCATAACAACTCCACACTACAGAGTACTTCTCGTAGTCAGTCTCCAGCACCCAGTACGGAGCTTCAATATTGTAAGGAAGAGATGGGAAAGATACTGCCAACTTCGCTTCATCAGAACGACTCACTTGGGTGGCCTTTCCCTTGATCTCTGATCGAATGCCTGATCTGGAATAAAGAAATTAAATTGTTCAGTCATAATAAAAAATACAATAAAGAAGAATCAGTGTGGTGGAAATGGCAGTTTAGTAGGTACAAGTAACGTAATCCTGTCTGTATGTTACGCCTTCAAGGCAAAACCAATCAACCGATCTTGAAAAAAATGTTATGGCGATAGTTTGAGGCCCAAGGAAGGACATGGGTCTTTGGGCTTTGTATTACTACAACTTGCGGTCGGAGCCGCAGGCAGGAGCTAGTTATGTATAATTATGATACTGCCAATGTATGGAATAATTGTGAATTGCAATAAACATGGTAATTAATGGATGAACAACGAACAATAGTTTTTGTATTCTTTTGGCACAAAAAATACTTATATAGAATTTATGACCTATGACATGATCTTAGAATCAGCAACATGAAATGTGCTAATAACTGTATGTATTAACTATAAAAACACTATAACGGTATGCACAAAATATAAACAGTTTTAAAATTAAAGAATACAAGTCGAATAACCTTCTTTGATCTATCATTCACTTTTCCGTATTTTAAGTAGGTACGTAAATTGCTAAAGTCAATAATCATTGAAGAGTTTGAAGACTGCTAAAAATAAATAACCCGTCTATGGATCGGTACCGCATCGAATAAAGAGAATTTTGCAGATGATTTGGGTTTAGTTATTTGGTTGTCATTGTATTTTTTTTCTTTATACAACATATGTAGCGTACGGATTTGTAGGTAGTTCACCTGATGGTAAATTACAGCTCATTAACATCAAATGCGTTCCTTCATCGTAGAATTACGGTGTTATGTCTCATGCATGAGCCAGTATTTTCTTAGCCTGATCTCACCACCAAACCAGGGCACAGCAATGCTAACATTTGGGGACAGGTTAAGGGTGAGACGATGGTTCTGCCGCCCTAACAATATAAATAAATAAATAAATATTTAAATAAATAAATATCTCAGAACATTTACACAACGTCATCTAGTCCCAAACTAAGCAGAGCTTGTACTATGTGTACTAGAATAACTGATACTGATACACATATACTTTTATTTTGTAAATACATACTTATTATACATAGGAAAACCCAAACCAAGACAAACCTCCATGTTCATGCACACAAACATTTGTCTTAAACGGGCATCGAACCCGAGACCTCTGCGTAGCGGGCAGTAGCACTACCGATTCCGCTATCCGTTCGTCAAAAAGATACTTACAAAATACTGGTCTGCTTATTAACAACGCCGACGACTCCATTGTCTTTCATGCTATAGTCTGCTGTGATGCACTTGCCTCCAAACTCGAACACAAAGAAGTACTTCTCTGCTTCATACCACCGACCCAGGTACTGAAACATTAAAAAAAAAGACTAAGGGCCAGTTTCAGATGTGCCGGATTGATCTTGCACGATACATAAAATATAACCTGTTCGAATTAAATAGTCACAAGTTAAACTTAAAAAAATAACACACCTCTCACTTTTATTTTTGTGTTATATGTTTTTTTTTTTATACCACGGCCACAGCGAACGAACGTGTAGTCCACTTGATGGTAAGTGGAGTACAGCCCATGGACATCAACAATCCACAAAAGCAGATAATAGATGCGTCGCTGCAGCTGAGGACTACGGTGTTATGCCTCATGTGCCAGTAATTTCAGGGCCTGATCTCACCACCAAACCGGAACACAGTAATGGAAGCACTACTATTTGGCGGCAGGTTAAAGGTGAGACGGTGGTGCTGCCGCCCTCGAGCTCATTTACAAGAGCTCTACCACCAGTGACGCCTTAATTTCATAGGTGTGAGTAACCTGCCAATATGGTTTATCTCACACCTATGAAATTAAGGCTTAATGCTAAATTTACCAACCGGTCCTAAACAGTCGTTTAAGGCTAAGCAACAGCTTTTGATCTCTCTGTCATGTTCAAATATTAAATGAGACAGAGAGAGTTGGCAATACGGGATAATAATTGGCAAAGTTGGCAATAGCCAGAGAAAAGTAGAAGTAGAACGGCTTAGTTGTCTATTTTATATGAAACGTCAGCGTGACTATAAATACAGAAAGTATGTACAGATAGCGCGCGAGTTGAATGCAGTCGGGGTCTGAGGTAAAGAGCGGGAGCATCTCCCCCCGCTATCCGCACGCCCCACCTCACGCGCCTGCAGTGTAGTGATGTGCCATCCTTTTCAACAATCGTACGTTTGTTGTGTTATTGTGTAATACTGAAGTTCCCGTGTTATTTTTTTATTTTAATAATGACTGATCCGAGTCCATCAAGTTCGTTACAAAAAAACTTTTAAAAAGGTTAAAAGAAGTTACGGAGCTGGCGGTTTCTCAGGTTACAGAGGAAGATTGGCGTTGCTTCGATGATCACGTCATAATTTTAGAAGAATATTACTGGCAAAGAGATGGATTAATTGAAGATACCATAGATCTATTCGTCATTGAGGTCAGCGACTGCGAGGATAGTGACACCGATTCAACCATATCTACCATTTCTGAAATGTTTTAAATTGTGAAATGATTATTAAAAACGTGTAATAATTATGATATTGTTTTTTTTTTCATCATGTTAACCTAGTATAAAAAATAAAATTAAACTTATAACATTGTTTAAATTTATCGACATTGTGGTCATCAATCATTATAATTAGGTCACAGCACTACCGCATTCCTAAGCTCTGCATTCAACTCGCGCGCTATCAGTATACATTCTTGCCTTTCATATGTGCATATTTGACATTAATAGCTGAATTTTGACAGTTATAGGTGCAAAAATTTGACCACGCTTTCTTGATGTGCATGCCTATTAAGTTGTAAAAGATTTTTTACAACTTCTTTGAATAAAACCACAGATTGAGAGGTTTAGTGGAAAAGTAAGCCTACTTCAGAAGTTAATGGCATTTAACTAGAAAGAACTATGTTTTTTTTTTTTTAAAAAAAACGACGCCTGCACTAGGAATAACTCCTCCTTCACACACACAAAGCACACACAGAGTCAGATCAAATCTTTGCGAATCACACAAAGATTTGTCCCATGTGAGGATCGAACCTACAACACCAGCGCAGTTGAAAGCGGCGAGGCGACCGCTTTAACCGCTACGCCAACCGTGCACTCACAGAGTTTTAAATGACATTCTTACTGCTCGAGCACAATTGCGCCTTCCAGATAAAAAAATGACGTCAAAGTTTTGAAATACATGGGTTATGACAGTTTTTATTACCCGGCCCGGGGAAAATTATCTAAGAAATTTGACAGTGCAATTGTTGCAAAAACATAACCGTCGATTCTTATTAACCGACTTCAAAAAAAGGAGGAGGTTCTCTCTCCCCCCTCCCCTTTTATAATTCTGAAGTCGGTGCCAAGTAACCAATAACTAGATAATAAGTATAAATCTTTCTAACAACTATTTTCTGACTGAATATTAGTTCTTAATTATCCGACTTCAGAATTATAAAATAATTATTTAATAATTTCTATTTAACTAAATGAAAAAACGTATTATTTGTGCGAAGTAAATTTATTTTATGCTTTTTAGTTTACCTACTTTTTGAAGTCGGTTTTTTTTTTGTTAAAAATTATTGTTACATCTTGACATCTATTATCTCTGTCCTGATGCTTTGATTGTCAAAAAAAAAACAACTCAGAATAATAAGATCAATCAATGTAAATTCGGAAGTTAGACAAATGTAAATAAAATTTCACATTATTCAATTAAGTTTCTGTTGCAAATAGTTGATATTATAAATAATTTTCGTGACCTAGTCATTAATCTTTGAATTTCAACTATTAAAGCTTGACAGTTTAATTGAAAAGCCAGACAGTTAATATATTATTCAGTTAAAAATATTCGTCATCAGCTCAACATAAAAAAAAAAATATATATTTTTGAACTTACCCGGCTAGGATCAAAATTATCCATGGCCTTGATTTCAGCAGGACAGGCCCCTGGCATAATAATCTGTGCTCTGCTCAGCCTCAGGCTCAGGAGTCCGCACAGGAACACTGCTATTGCTCTTAATACTGACATCTGGAATTGTAATACATAAACATTTTAATTCTAAATATTTTTATGACAAATAAATAAATAAATAAAATGTTATGCAGACCCTAGATTCATAAAAAAAATTACACATTATAAAAAATATAATTACACTATTACATATTGTAACTGTACCTAAAAATTAATGCTTTTCTTTTTTGAGAACATCAATCACCAAATTACTATGTTTTTTTATTCTTATTGCCCTAATTGCCTTATCGAATAACATAAAATAAAAGTGGAAGACTGCTTTACCTACAAATTGTAATGCACATAGATTAAAAAACTGCTTTGTCCAATTTTTTTTTATGATATAGTTGAATTTTAATCATGACGGTTACAATTATGGGCAAACTTCTTGAGCATTTTATTTCGGGATATATAACATGTTATTTGTTGAGTTGCCGATATACAAATTATTTATTAATTAAAACTACAAGATACTCTCAGTATCTTACAAATTGTTATCAGTAAACTCATAAATTGTAAGTGTCCGATGCGCAAACTTTCCCCTACCACGTCACCTAATGCTCAAGAAGTTTGCCCATAATTATACTTCTAGACCACTCAACTCATTTGCTTGTTCCAATTTTTAAATGTTAACAAATTAATTGACCTTGAATTTTTTTCAAGTGCCCGTATATAGATATTTTTTCAGGCTAACTTTTTTGGATAGTATTATTTTATCAGTGTAACAGCTGCCACTCTAGTTAAGGGGGGTTGAGTCGACAGTGTTACTTGGATAAAATATAATATGTCCATATTTAAAATCAAAACTCAAGGTAAACCCAGAAAATGTAAAGAAAAGAAAGAAAGTAAAACAGAAAACAATTAGCCATAATGTATGCACGATGGGTCATCAACCAGCAGTACAATTTCACGGCAATTAACGATTGTATACACATGCTAATGGCTTCCGTGACAAGAAAAATGTATGAGAAGACGAACACTCCATTGTCCCTACATGCAGTTTTAAAAAAGAAAACTGGCCCAGTGTAGCATACTAAGTAATACCACAGATAATACAAAGATAAACGCATGATTTGTTCACTAGATTACCATCTTGTATTTCATGCTAGAGGGCATGGATTTTACTCTTAGTTAATTGTTATGACAAAAATGTGATAATGTTTATTTTCCACAAACTAAAACCTACAAAGTTCCTACTTGATTGTATTTTTTTTTTTTTTACTTACACACAACGACATATAAACAGAGCTTGTACTATGGGTACTAGAATAACTGATAATAATAAATGGTAATAGTGGTAAATATATACTTATTATACATAGAAACACCCAGACTAAGACCAACGCCCATGTTCATGCACACAAAGATTTGTCTTGGCGTCGCAGGCAGGTACAGTACCCACTCCGCCATCCTGTCGTCAATTGTAATAAAATACTTCAAAATCAACAAAACAAATGAAACTGATTTGCATCAGGCATTTTTTACTATAGTTTTTTGAACTGACATAATACAATAAAAATTACAAAAAAAGTGTTCTGTAACTCTAGTTACTTCCTTATGCAGCAAAAAATATATGATAATAATCTTGAAATTAAGATCATTTGACTATTGCATAACATTGTATCAACATTTATCATTCAACGTGCTTGAGATATTGGACATTTTACTATTATTTAGATTAACTCGTTTTTTTTTATTCCTTGCATAAAATAAATCGTCATTACAATGATATTTATGGTCTATTTAATTAAATAAATGAATCAATAGTTCAATGAATGTTTTGCGGTTTAATATTTTGTTGACATCGATTGATTAAATAAGGTCGTTAAAAAATATACTGACACGAAGTTTTTGCTGTCCTAGTAATGGAAAAATGTAATCTAACCTTCATGACATAAATAGCATTTTAAAAATAAAAAAAAAGTTGAGATATTTTGTATGAATTGAAGTTGAGTATTCTATTAACATAACCTAGAAACAGGTTTTAATGTTATTATTATTATGTATAAACTTCACACGTTAGCTGCCGTTTCCTTTGTGGATTACGGAAATAAACACAACGTCCATGACTGATTTTTTAAGGGATATTTTATATTGCATATCAAATAAATAATCGCCTATCAATACAAACTCATCATTTATATTCTTTTTTACATCAAATAACTTACTTCACTACAGATAAACTAAATGTTTAACAAAACTCAAACTGCAGATAATTCGAAATTACACATCAATATGACATTCCTTTTTTCCTCATAATGCAATAATAATAATAATAATAATAAATCTTTATTTCGGACAGTATCCATAATTTTGTTAGTAACACGATAAATCTTAAAAAACTAGTGTTAGTAAACATTAATTAACTAAATAATAAATAATAACATAAGAACTCTGCCCAATGCGACTTCCCACAAGTTTGGTATGCACTATCATTTGATGGCATGCAATTTCACCCATCGTCTGAGCAGTGGGGAGTCCCATCGGTCAGCCAATACGCACAGTATGCTGTTGGTACCTGATCTCAGCCGTACAAGCATGGAGGCGCAACGCTTACGCATTATTGCAGCAAAACTGTTAATGTTAGCCTCCGCAAACATGCCCGACGCACTACAGAACCTTGGTAACCCCATCAGCACCCTGTACGCATTGTTGTACTGGACTCGCAAGTCGCTGTATGCCCGCTGCGTATAGCCAATCCATAAGCTGCACGTATAGAAGGACTGGCAGTATGCTTTAAAAAGCGTCTTCTTTACTGGTTCACTACAGCGTGCAAACCTACGGGCTAGCATATTACATATTACAACGGACAGCCAACGACCTGCGCTCACTACAATTTATTTTCACAGTGCAATGCAATACAGTTAAATTTATTTTTGTACAAAAATACTACATGCATAGCATAAATACTGACTGCAAATCAAATTTACCATATTTCATAGCAAAATAACTATCCCAGTCGCATATTAACCAGAAGTACAACAAAATCTGTTCATCATATTTGTCTTAATTTTCAAGAAGCCATGCTCGGCAAATTTAATGATTATTATAAAAAAAAAATCCTTTTACATTGCATTATTTCTAAAAGCAGAACAACTTAACTGAAAAACTTCGCGCGTTTTTTCGTCACTGGAGTGCAGAGTGGCGCGAGCAAGTGAGATAAAAGCTATAGTTATGGCATAGGTCAATTATGGGTAAAGTAGTAGGTTAGGTTAGGTTAGAACTGCGACCATAACATGCTAGAATTAATCTGTGTGATACTCCGACCCCTTTTTGAATCCACCCACTAAATAAAATAATATTATACTACCTACCAATTTCTTATTATCATAGATCATAACAGACGACAGTACGTGGCGCCACCTGCAGAAGCTAAAAATGTGCCTATTGGGCAAAAAAGGAAGCGTGGACGCCCCGCGAAAGCAAGACCCGCTTTAATAATTCAATAAATTACAATTTTGTATCTAATTTAATATTTTTTTTGCTGATCTCATTATGTGTTAATTAATAAATAATAAGATGACTGTGACTAATAAAATGTTGTTTGATTTAGAAAAACTGTTGTAAATATTATAAAAATAGAAGCTATATTTAAAAGAAAAAGAGTTAACATGTATAATGTGCATTAAGATTATTAGCTGTGCATTGATATAAAAGCTTTTGCTTAAGGAAAAATTGCTGTGCACTGTGAAAATAAATTGTAGTGTGTTTAGTGATATTTTGAGTTGAATATTTTGTTGTGCAATCAGTAATTTAGATAGGAATTCGGTATTTAATTGCATAGAAAAAGGATATTTTATGATTTGCGTTTAAATACTACCCATTTTTTAAGTGGTAGAGCACTTATGAAGGAGCCTGAGGCGATAATCACGGCCATGGTCGCCGTAAGTTCAATAAATTTGGAAAATTTTACAGTGGATTTTTGTCATCTTACCGAGTTAATGTTTTGCTGTGTAGTGTAAGGAAGAACACTATAATAATTATTTTTTGGGCAAAGAACTCGTTATTCCAAAGAATAACTTGTCATGTAGATTTTTAACGTAGGTACATACATAACGTAGGATGTAGGTTATAAAGAACACATATGAACAAAGTGTCTTCCCCTTAACAAAAACTAAGTGTTGATGAACGCATTCTTAAATTATATTATTTAGTTGCAATTAAGTTAACATAATATTACTTATTAGTCTTGATAGGCTAGATTGTTATGTAAATAAGATATCATAATTTTAATAATTGATATCTTGTATAAAAAACAAAACAAAAACCATGTAAGTAGTGACGTAGGTGCCATGTAGACGGCAAGCTATTCCAAAATCCATCTGTACAGTATGTACAGCTAGCTACACAGTTAACTCACCTCTTTGAAGTGCAAAAACCTTTCTGTTCATGGCTATTAGAAAACCGGGAAAAAAAAATTGAGATCAGGTCACCCTTGCGATGAAATAATGGCAATATTTCTCGGTTTTATAGTATTTTCTTACTTTTTATTTAAAAATATTATGTAATGGAATTTGTTTATCCCATTTATTAAACTTGTGACAATTGATGTGGTGAAGATCAGTCGGTCAGTGGGTAGCTTGATAAGGAGTGAAGAAATCGGATTTCTTCGATTGTATGTAAAGTGTAACTATTGTTTAGAAATACTTCTGTTTATCTTGTAACCTTGAACGAATTTATTTAATTATATGTATATTATAAACAATTTAGGATATTTTTTAATTTCGATTTTAAACCTTTAATGTAAAATATATGCTTTGCCAAGTTAAAATTTGCTTCTATATTAAAAATGCTGTATATTTTGCATTTTATTTAACTACTACCATTCGCCTAAAGAATTTTGCATGAATTGAATTCTGAGAGATATAAGATGTATAAAGAAATAGGAGGTCAATATTGTCCTTGTAAGTGTGTTAGCATTACGGTACCGCATAACGGTGCCTGATCCGACCATTGCAGGCTTAATGGCTAGAGATGCGCCCTGCAAACGCATAACTACCTACATTGTTGATCTGCAGTGCACTGTGTCAGGTGGAAAAGGGCTACGGCAGAATCACAACTTGCACTATGAAATTCATTTTGTTTTTTCATCGAATCAGAGTTAATCAGAATTCAAAACATATTATTTTGATAAGTGTATCTAATTTTAATGTATTTAATTCATTAGATTAATTTTATTTTCTTTTTAATTATATTGTTTGTTGACGTGTTTAAGCGTCCCTTGGAGTTAATGAAAATAAATGATTTGAGTTTTAAGTTTTTTTTTTAATTTATCCTGTGTTCTGCAATATTTTGTGACTGAGCATCAAGTGGACTATTAGTCCGTTTGCTGCATTCGTCATAAAAAATGATAGTGCATAATAGGGGTCTGATTTCCGTTACAACTTTAGAGAAATAGCTCCCGAGTATAAGTTGCCGAACAAAAGACATCAACGGGTTCAGTATTTTGGACTACAGTAGTACTTCTAGTGTATCTCCCCCTTTCTTTCAAAAATGTACACCGCAACAACGATTGCTGTAATAGCGATTTCGAATCTTATATCAATACGCGAGAGTCTGCATTTGAATGACTGGCATCAGTTGAATGGAGACTACGTGTATTTAATTGCTTATCTCTGGTGCACTGTGTCAAGATGAAAAGGGTGAATGAGGCCAGATCGATCGTCTAGTGAAGCTGGCTCAGGTATATAGTTAGGCTAGTAAAATAACATAGGTAAATAAAAATTGTATTGAGATACACAGGGTCATTTTCTATAACTAAGAAAATGGAGTCAGACTCAGAGATATAGATATAGTCAGAGAGATATTTTAATTTTTTATTTGCGAGTACGGCATAAAGTAGTTCAAGTTGTATTTTAATCTATCATTGTTAGTTTTAATTATGTAAAAATACATTAAATAAATAAGTACAGGAAAATAAAACCTGATTCAAACAAGTTTCCGTTTTTTTTTCATGGCTAACTACAATGTCAATTTAATTTGGTATTTTATTATAGTGATAAAACTATTGGGAATGAGATAGAAACTACCATTGTCTTACCTTCCACTTGCTACAAAAACTGCTTGAACAAGTGTCCCTACGCCCGACGCAGCCTGGGCAATTCGCGAGTTTTTCGAAGCGAAGTGGCTAATCCTTTCACCACGATGGCAAGTCAAATGTTTCGGTCAGGGGGAGCAATTAGACCCGGAATTCTAAGGCATATTGCACTCTGTAGTTGCCACTTATCATCAAGCCTACTCTATTCTACTTGGGATGTATAAAAAGAATACTAAGTGAGCGAAAACATTATGGGCCTGCGGTAAATAAATGCACATGGCCTTTAACAAAAGTCTTCGAAGAAAAAGTTTTCGAGTGTTTCAAAGTTTCCAAAACAAAGATCCGTCATTATCTTTTACAAACTGTGACAGCCTCACTAATTATGAGTTCATTTAAAATATTTTCTTAAGAATTTGTTAAACGTTCTTCTGAAAAGCTTGAAATGTCTTTTTGAAGGTACTGTTTTTGACCTTTTACTAAGCATGAGTTAATGGTATATCCTAAATTACTGTTTATTTATTTAACTTTAGCACAAACTAATGTACAAAGTGGATTTAATGTTAAAGGCATTGTCTAACAGTCAACCTAGGGTGACGCAGATATAAGAAGTGGTAGTTGTATTTGATATTTGATATTAAAAATATTGGAATAACGACGACGACATCTTACTACGTTACTACACGACTCCGCTTCAATGATTTCCTAAAAAAAGTTTATGCAAAACCATTACTAATATAAGTGCTTAGTGATTAGGCATAATGAATAACAATAAAAATACAAAATTATGTAGCCTTTGCCTAATCATTCAACTAAAAACCTGATTTTACTGAAGTAAAACAAACATATCCTTGTTGGAGATAAATGCTTTGTTATGTTATGATTAAAATTAAAATAATAAATAGCGTCATAAAAAAAATGTATTGATATAATGTTGTTGCTTAGTTCTAGAAACTACCTCAATAGAACAATTTATTCTTAAAACTTTTTGTGATTTAATAGACTCACTCATTCACACACTAACTAGAATCCTAGATCTTTGTAACGTTATGATTACATAGTTCGTGACTCTAAAATATTATACAAGGAACTGATACATATTTAGAGCAAAAAACAATACTATTTTTAATACCCGCAAAAAATAGACAACTATGTATGTAATAAATTAGATAATAGATCTAAATGATCTCGAACATACTGTACTCAGCATCCGCTAAATAACAATAGGTACAAATGTAATAATGTAATTGTATTACAATACTGCTAAATGAAGATTAAATTCAGATAAAAATAAATTATTTGGATGATTCAGCAACGAATATCTAACTGTTTCAGATGAAATTAGACATAATAATATTATCATGTGAAATTCTAGTTTTTACATTTGGAGGTGAGTGGTCAAATGCGTATTTGGCCAGTTTTTTTTAACCGGGTCAAAGTTTTAGCTGTGGATTTGATTGAATAATTCCTGTACCTTACTTCTATAAAATTCCTTTTATATTTTACTGTGATCTCATTTCGTATCACTCTACTGATTATTTTTATCCATGGTCATTGTTTTGGCCGACATGGGTCTCTTCAGAAGGAGAACGCATAATAAATATATATAATAATATACATAGTTTTGGAGTAGCTTTTGTGGAACCTACATTGTGATAACTGATTCTATCAATTTAAAACGTATTTTTGTACGTATAGTACCTACTGTACAGTAAAGTAAGTAAAGCAAGTCTGAGAAATTAACTTAATTGCAACTTGTGTATAAAGGCACTGTATTATAATAATTATTATTTATTTATTTTTATTTTTTAGTTCCTAAATTCGATTTTTATTTTGATTTTAATTTTTAATAATAATTAATATTTTTACTTTTACTTTACTTTAAAGTACAGTATCGTTCAATATAGTAATGTACGTTAATCGATTTTGCAAACAAAAAGTAATCTGGTATTTTGATTTAATTCTCTTTAACGTACACAAACAAAAGAGGTTTATGTCAATTTCATGCCCTAAACGTGAAACTTAATGCAAATTTGTATATTTATTTAGGGCAATTGAAACAACATAGGTTACGATCTTGTTTACATTTTTTCCGCAATATCATTTAATTTGTTAAATTACCCTTACATTACTACTACTACTACTACTACTACTTAAAATAGGCAAATAGCCGGTTTCAGCCGGTTGTATAGTATTTCTTAAATTTGATAATATGACTTTGGTTTCATCCAAGACCAAGCAGTGTCAATGGCTACTTGCTGTCACGAAATATTATATCCAAGAGAATTCAGCAAGGAGTTCTTCAAAATGAGTACAAATGACTTTTTAAATGGTTAGCAACGCATGAGTGGTGCCTCTAGTGTTGCAATGCAAGTGTTCATAGTCTATGGTAATGCTTACCATCAGGCGGTCGAATCCTTTTTTACCACCATAGCAGAATAAAAAAACCAGTTTCAAATGTGGCTCAAACATACCTACATTTTACTGTGTATTTTTTTTTGTTATAAAATAACTGTGTTGTATTTGACCTATGACTTCGCAAGTTACCGTTAAGCAGTCACTTTTTATTTAATCATAGCATACTTAAATTACAGAATAAAGGCAGATGGAGTGTACCGAATACTTAAACTGAAGCCACAGAGCAAATACAAAATCTGAGGTAGCATTTAATAACATTTGCTTTTTCAGATTATGCACATCCATATTTAAGCCGGTTTTTACAAAATTTTATTGTCTACAAAATTATCAAAAGAATAATATATAACTAAGATCGATAATTTTTTTTTCTAACCTGAACTAGGCTAGCAAAAAAGTGAAAATTAGGTATAGTGTAGGTATAATAGCATTTTATATTAAAAAACATTTAAATAGTTTGGTTTGTAATTAATTTGGGGATTGATAAATTAAGAAGCTATATATACTACAGGCTATCAGGCGTAACTAGTTTAAGACACAAAAAAACAAACCAGTGTGTGTAAACAAATCATAAACCAACTGATTTTTGTAACAGAAAGTAGTACGATGTTTTCATATATTTGTATACTAACTTCATAAATAAGAAACATTTAGATTATAAATATAATCGTACAAATCAATGTATTTATTACCGAGTCAAACAAATGCCGACTTACCTTGAATTAATCACTATTACGTCACACACAAGACCGCGCGCACTGACAGTTGCAGGCCATCTAATACTGCGGTCGCTGGCACAGCTCAGCTGATCACAAGACCTCGTTAATGCGGCTAAAACACAACAAACACTTAACTGTTAAACGAACTTGCTGTCTACCTGATGGTAACTACAGTCTTTAAACATCTACAAAAAGTTGCAGTTGAGAGTATCGAAGGACCATGAGTAACGACTTCTAAACCAGTAGAAATCGTTTATCATGTTCAAATTTTTTTGGAGGTACTTTATTGAGAGTGCTTCAGAATGTATTTCCTATTTGATTTGACGAAGGTCTTGTAAGGTCGAGTATTTTAGCAAGGCAGTTTGTTTAATTTTATTATTAGTAGTACAGACGTAAAATTTTAACAAAATAGTATTCAATTTGATTCACTCACTGATTTGTTTCAGTCAAAAATGAACATCCGCTTTATTAAGACAGCGAGTTTTGTTAAGAGCGTTTATTCCTTTTCAAAATGTAACTGTCAATTTTTGTAGTGTTTTGGGAATATTTCGTAAAAACTGAATGAAAGTATGATTTTATTCAACTAACTTTTTAGAATGCAAGTTTTGAAAGGTAATTAGAATAATTTCATTCGTAAATACCGCATAATTTTGTAATTTATCAACTTAACAGTTAATACTCTTTCAACTGATAAAATAGAAAAGTATGCTTTAGTTATTAAATGTAATTGTCATATTTACCTTTTAAAGCCCACATTCTAAAAAGTTAGTTGAATAAAATCATAATTTCATTCAGTTTTTACGAAATATTCCCAAAACACTACAAAAATTAACAGTTACATTTTGAAAAGGAATCAACGCTCTTAATGAGGTAAATCTATCAGAATTCGACTTATTTAACACAAGCACATCAACTATCAATCACAACATGGCTAGCCAATGGTTTGAACCAGTTCCTTGATGTTTATTATTTATATTATAATTGTAAGTTATAAGTATATTTAAGTAAGGTAATTGTAAGTTTTTTCTTGTTTAATCTTAGCGTTTTTTTTTATTATTAATATTGTTATTTTTATTTTTCCTTAACCTCTTTTTTCTTTTTTGTATTGTTTCATCAAGCCCTAAATATTTAAATGCGAAAACTTATAAATGGTCATCAGATGTTTATGTTGTAATTAATGTATATATTTTATAACTTTTTGTTTTCCGAATAAAATAAAACAAAAGTAAAATAAAAATAAAATAAATAAATAAACAAATAAATAATTTAAATTCTCAGGTACCTACAGCTTCGATTTTGATTTCCTTTTTAAATTTATTAGTTTTTAAACATTTTGCAGCGGAGAAGTAATTATTTAGAAGAGTGGGATCCAGTGGAGACGGTCCTGGGCAGAACAAAGATTTCAATACTATATATTATAACATTGTCTTTGAAAGATCGAGCTGATTCTTTGCAGATGATAATATTCGCAATATCTACTAGTAAGTACCCTTAACATTTATTGAAAATTTATGAAATCGCAGTTTTTTTACAGTAAAAAAACGCGTTTGCCAAACAAATTCGATGAACGCAAGGTTCTATTTTCGGAAAAAAAAGTTTTTAAAAATTGTTTGAACCGTTGTTAATGAGTACTGACCATGTATGGAAGCTGTGGTTTCTATAAATCTCACTATTTCGCACCGACCCGGTATTTCGTCGCATATTTTGTTACTTCTTTGACGTATGGCGGCTATTGACCCTGACACTCTGACCTAGACATTGACCAGTTCTTCCACATTATGTTTATCTAGGTGGCACTTTCTCCATGGCTCCTTAGATAGGTGTTAGCTTCAAATGGCGATTGCTGCTTGAGTTAGTTCCTGTTCAAATAGTCTTCACGAACTTTCGGTTTAATAACGTACCCTTTGATTATATTATTTCCTCTGAGAAGTACCTTATGCCTTATGATTTTCGGAGACCTTTAAAGTACGCTCTTTTTTTAGTCTGGATTATTATGGTTTTGACTGCCCAACAAATGGTCAATTACGGAACTATTTTCAAAAGCATATTTTTTAAATAAATATGTGAACAAAAATACGTATGTCGAATTTTTCGCTGTTCGTTTGCCCCCAGTAGGCTCGGAAACTACAAGTCCTATCTTGATGAAAATTTGTGTAGAGATAGTTCAAGAGCCCTGGAAAAACATAGGCTTGTAACGTACGTACCACGCGGGTGGAGCCGCGGACGGAAGCTAGTGCGTTACAAAATTAAATGTTTTGTGATAGTGACGACGCAGATTTTAGAGTGCTCGCTAGCGCCATCTCCACATTCACATACGTACTATCAAGTAGGTATGCTTCACGTTTAGGTAGGTACGTACCTACCTAAACTGTTAGTACATGATAACGATGATAGATAGAGCTCGTGTAGTTTATTTTTAAATTACAAATTTTACAACTTAATTAAAATAAAATTAAAAAAATTGTTGTGTAAAGTTTTGAAAAAAAATTAAAAATAAGATCTTAGAACGTTAACAACATTTTCGTAGTTTCGAAGTCATGTCTTTTAGTTTGATGTATTCAACAATTTTGTAACTAATTTCGACTGGGAGCGTGGCGTCTCCTGTAATCCGGCTTCTCGGAGGTCGGGTATGGAGGATGGTTTGAGGTCGGGAGTTCTGGTACTGAGTGACCCATGTTGACTGGACGTCCACACTAAGCCCGGTATTAATATGGATCCCCCGGAGGAGTCTGGGGGATGCAGGTTAACTAAGGAGGGTCGAACCGGGCCAGGGGGGAAACCCAGCAGCCAAAAGTCCCCGTATCGGGCAGTAGTGGGATAGCGGCCGGGAGTGAGTGCTCAGTATCAGCCTGACCAATATAATCAGACCCTTTCCTTTTGCAAAAAAATTGGTAGAAATCGTGTTTAATGACTATTTTATGCTGTATCTCCGTGAAGGATTGACTGATTCTAAAAATTATTTTTTTGACAGGAAGATTAATAATTACAGAACTTTCGTTTATAAAAATTTTGTTCAGATATAATTTTATTGTAAATACAACATCTTAGGAAGGTAAAGCACCTTAAATCCTATGTAGTTAGTTGTTCAACTGTTTTACGACTTTAACGAACTAACTTTAACGACTTTAACGCATGACTCCAACAGACTGATTTATTTTCTCTAATTTAAATTAATTATTTAACATTTGACCGATCATTTGATGCAAGAAGCTTGGACCAGTTCTCTTTCTCTTTTTCTCTTTCATTTCTTTTTAAAAAGCTTACTAGCAATTGAGTTGAGTAAGAACAATGAGTTTAGAGTTAATCTTTATTCGCTTTATAATGTATAACAAATTAATGCATTGCTACTACTTAGTATTATTATTTTTTAATTAACGCCATTCGTTTACTTGTTGGTATTTAGACACGGGGTCAAATCACTTAGTGCTCTTAAATATATAGGTACTTTCTATTTTTATCGATGTTCCGATTGACTTGCACGAATTATGGTCACGGACCATTTTAGACGTGTGAGACCTGTAAATAAATTACTGAATACTTTATTTCTAGCTTTCTAAATGTATTCTCTTTTCAGCAGCTTTGTTGGCAATTGCGTGGCTAAACGTAGGTGACGTAACATTCAACTTTGGGAAATAATGAGGATCGTTTAACGTACAAATATCATTATAAATCAATACTAATAGCCTAATTCGCCAGACGATCGGATGGCGGAGTGGGTAGTGTACCTTCCTGCTACGCTGAGGTGGATCATAATTTGAGTGCATGAACATGTGGGTTCGTCTTGGTCTGGGTGTTTCTATGTATACCTAATCAGTATGTATTTACAGAAAAAAAAGTATATAAGTTATTTTAGTACCCATTGTACAAGCTCTGCTTAGTTTGGGACTAAATGACATTGTGTGTATGTCGTGTGATATTTATTTATTTATATTTAAGAGCCTATACTATCTCAAATGGCTTAGCATGATCCTTCGTTACGTCGAAAATACTGCAGCATTAATTTTGAAATAAATATATGGTAAAGTTGAGGATTAATGTTAGGTACTATGTTAGCCGAAAACACGATTCCATAAAATTTTCTCGATAGAAAAAAATCCCAAAGTTACCTCCAAAACGATAAAAAAAACCGCTGTAATTAAAAAAATACGTCAAATTGAATCATGAAACTTTGCATACTTACTGAACTAACTATAAAGCAGGTCTTATGTTATGTACATTTTTAAAATTACCATTATTTTCACTTTAAAAAAAAAAATACCTATACTATCGGCGTCTTGAAGCTCATTCCCTTCCGCCCGACACCCCCGTTCAGTCTCGCTTCGGCTTTCGGACTGGATAGCTGTGTCGCATGCGCTCAGAACACACAATACGCAACAGGACTACGTAAAATTGAAGTAGGTACTTAGGTTTCTAGTGTTGGCGCAATGGGAAATAAGCGTAATAAAAATAAGAAGCGTCTGGGTTGGCGTAAAGAAACAGACAAACATAAATAATAAACGTTATGAAGTAAGTATCTACCGACCTATTTACTACAATATTAGTGATTACAAACATTAATACAAAGTTAGTGATTAGTAGTTAGATAGCATAAGTTTGGTGCAGTGGCTAAGCGGTTGGCTGCTGCGCTACGAGTCGCAGGTGTTTCTGCATGTGATTTGTGTTCGTAAACCACCGTCCACGATTCAGAAGAAATTCAGGTGGGACAACTTAAAAAAAAAAAGTTATCTGTTTTTATTTTGACAACATACCTACAACAAATAGGTTTATATAACATTTTTATATAACATGCATGTTGCCTGAGTTATGCGATCCCAGGCATGTTCGAAATATGCCAATTAGAGATTTAAGCGAATTAAAATGATTGTTGTATAATTTTGACAATGTTTAATTACTTTCAAAAATGTATGGTACCTATATACTAAAGATGCCACGAATATTCGGCAACTATTCGGTATTCGGCCTATTCGGCCACTTTTTTTGCTATTCGGTATTCGCCATATTCGGCCACTTTTTTTGCTATTCGGTATTCGGCCGAATAGTGCGTACTATTTGGCCGAATACCGAATAGCAAATCATGTAAAAAAAGACACGTTATTTTACTCAAAATTATGTATTTATTTCCAAATTACAACATTTTAGTACTTAAAATTAATCAGTGGTAAGTTGTGATGGATAAAAACGAGCTTTTCAGCATTTTTTGGTAGCAAAGATCGAGATCGCTTTTCATCGTAAACGTTACCAGCCTCAGAAAATAACCTCTAACTATAAACGCTACTTCCAGGCAAAGAAAGATAAACTTTATATTGTTTTTCGTTTGCTGACCACCACTTGTAAGGATAGGCCTTCCGATCTAGGTGAATAGATAGACCGATACACGTGTCCTACTAATTTAACTATCGTAATTTCGGAAAGAAAGTTTGATTACCAAATTATTTTCATTACTGTTTTGGCGCTGTTTCTTAGTGGACGGACGGTCTTTTGAATTTCGCGCCAATTCATGACCGTGTACTTCATATTTATATTGTAAATAGCTTTTATATATAATGTATCGTAAGTAGGCTAGGTAATTAGAACATTAGTTAGGTAAATACTTGTATCAAGTGCTCAAGTGCATTTTAGTGAGAAAACAATAACAATGCCGCTTGCTGATCCGCGCGGTTTTACTCGCGTTAAAAGTTACTATCCCACTCTCGTCGCCGAATATTCAGCGGCCGAATATTCGGCGCATCGGCCGACAGCGTTGCCGAATATTCGGTATTCGGCCAATTCACTATTCGTGGCATCTCTACTATATACCATACATAGCTACCTACCCTACCCTACCCACCTACCTACGTACTTACCTACCTTCCTACCTACCTACATACTTTCCTATCTACGTACCACCTATCCTACCTACCTACTCACATACTTATCTACTTACCTACCTATCCTACCTATACTTTAGATAAGTATCTTATTGTCTTGTATTTATACAAACCTTATAATGAGAATCACGAACACAACAAAAAGAATTATCCAATTTGGTGCAGTCCTTCGGAACTTATGCGCGTACAGCGCGTACATACATTTGGGCAATTCATTGTTATATAGATGCATAATAACTAAGAAAGTAGTACAAGAATAATAATATAATAGTAGGATAATACAAGGCGAAAACTATATAATATTATAAGATTGTAAAATAGAAAATTGTAAACTTACTACCAAGCCATTGTAACTACAAAACCCTCAGCGCAATGGTGGCTCGCGTTTGACTAGTTTTTTGTGGCAGTAGAATTTATTCAGTGCTTGGTTAGTACTCGTCCGATAATAGTTTACAAAATCGCTTGTGTGCCCGCGTCACCGCGAGTAGTATTGTGCGAGCGAGATAGAGAGTGAGGAGGCGCGGGGAAGTGGGGGCGAAATTTGAATTTGAGCTGAGGTTGTATAGGCTCTTAATTGGGCCTAATTAATTAAATGAGCCTGATTATGAGTGGTTCTTGTAAGAAATAATATAATGTGCAATGTGTGAATACAAATATAATCAGGCAGATCTAAATCGTTAGATGTGCACATACTATGCATAGGGCGTTATCGTGTCAGCGTTGGGAAGGGTGAACTCACCCTTTCCAACTTTCCGTCGTAGCACAAAATAGTATACTGTGGTTTGAGTCATTTGTATGTATATTTTTTATAGTAGATGCAACAAGTGGATATTTACACACTACCCACGCTCTGTAAATATAATAGTGATTTACTTGAAACCATTGTCTTATCACTAAGCAGCTTTAAGCATATTACTTAATAAAACTTGTATAGGCACTGAGCCTGATATAGTTAGTGTTAAACCATGTTAAACATAAGTACGGTATTTAAACTGCAATGTATTTTATGTTTCCTGTAAATTTATTAAATAAAGGACTTTGAAATGAAAATGACTTGATAGCAGCAGTGAACGGTGCACGTTGAGTACATTTCTAAAACGATGACAGATTTTATAAGCGCAGGGCACCTCTAACTTTTTATAATGTCAGCTACTTAATTTGATCTATCCACCAGTGTATGATGTAACATATGATGTAGATAATATTGTATAAAGACAGGAAAAGGTATTTAGTAAATAAAAAAGAACAACACAAATTCTCTTACTATTTTATTCAGAGCTGACTTCTCTTATTACAATGACTATCGAGTTAAAACTAAATGTAGCTTGCCGCAAGCGGCGCTGTGTGTCACGTAGGTACTTATTACTTATTTGGTAAAGTAGCCCTAGAGAGACACCATTGAAGCCTCAAAAATCACACGTCTAACTAAACCCAGGGGTGGAAGAGGACACTAAAATTCAAAACGCCTAAGACGTAATGATTTAGTAAATAATTGCTACTTATTCTGTCAATAATCTGAGTTTAGTAACGCAAATATAAAAGTATGTTTCGTAGACTAAGTAAAAATAATGTTTATAACAATGATGATCACATGGTCTAACTTTCTATCGACATTATTAAAGCTTCATGAAGTTGACAGTTCCTCTGAGGTGAATACGACCCTGGGTTGTTTACTTAAAGTCCTTTTTACTGTGCAGGTGTTTCCTTCATTTCTTTCATATCTTTCATTTCCGTTGGTTGCGCTATTGGTTCCTCTAGTTTGCCCATCTTCTCCTCTTGCTTTTCAGACTCGGACATAATCAGCTCTGGGACTTGCATGGGTTTAACTTCTTCAGCCTTTTCGATGGTTTCTGGGACAGCTGACCTTACTTCAGGCTCGCTCACTTTCACTTCAGGGTCGACCCTTTTCTGTAGAAATAGAGATAATATTAGTATTAATAGTTCAATTGATATTATTCCAATTACAGTGTTTATTTTTTTTATTATCTACAGACATGTTAATCGGCACTGGATGTCTTGCAGAAATGTAAAACTCCAAAATATTAAAGCTGAGCAACCGCCACTGTTGCCTTACACCTGTCAACCTTAATGATGAAACTTTATTTTTGTGGTACCAACAAATAACAACACTGTCAACAGAAAACTGTACCCACCTCAACAGGCTCAGCAACTGGTTCCGCCACCACAGGAACCACCGCATCAGCACTCTTAGCCGCTACATCAGCATCTGCTGCCGGTGCTGGTAGAATCGTGCAGTCAGCCTGGTTGGTTTTCTGGAAGAAGGTCCTGGAGATCTTGTATCTGTCCAGCACGGCGTATGCCTTCTGCATGATATTGAGGGATGGGAGCCTGTCGCGGGTTAGGAGCCAGGTGTTTTCTGTGAAGTAAAGTTGAATATTATTAATATCATTTTTTGTTGAATAAATTTCAACTCATAATTGACAGATTATTAATATATTTATTTATATATGTAACGGTTATAGTAAATATTTATGGATGGAGCGCCATGTCTATGTCTAAATACGGAACCCTAAAATGAATGCATTTAATTGAAACTACAAATGATTCGTTGTCATATTTTAAAACATGACAATCTTTAACTATCCGTCTCGAGTCAGCTTTTTAAAATGGCTTGACACGATAATGCTTATAATTGTAATTTACAATTACTCACAGTAGAATCGATTTCTAGGTTATAAAAACTTACGTGTATGCACGGGTCCTATGCCACTGCAAGCCCACATGACAGCATACGTGTCGTAGTCAGTATCCAGGATGCTGTACTCGAAATCATAGGGCAAGGGAGTGGATGAGTACTTGACCATGACGCGACCTTCACCCTCACGTCCCACCATTTGAAGGTGGCCTTCCATTATTCTCTTGAAGCCGGTTCTAGACAGAAAAAATATATTATACAGTAAGAATTAATTTTAGAATTACAAGATAAAACATTTATAACTGTTGAACTTATTGTGAGCGATAGGTGAGAAGGACACTGTACACATCATTCAAAATAGGAAAATATTCCATAAATAAAATAAATAAATAAGATAAAGTTTATTTCCCAGATAATCAAATAAATGAACTTTTTAGTGATACAGTAGAGTTGCTTCACTTAAAAGTTCATTTTATTGAAATTGAACAAAGATAATTTATTTAACACGTCTTACGTAAAAATGAATTACAATGGATAGTATTTTTAGTATTATTTCTATTAGTTTCTTATCCCGAAATAAAATAATATTATTTATATCTTGAATGCAGTGTTGAAGCGCTTAGCCGAAGGCCTCGATTCTATAATGGATATCGCGTATAAATTCGCCACTGGGGTTGCTTGTGTAGCGGGTAATTTTGAGCGCGTTGATGTCTTTAATAGACATTGCTATTTGCCCATTAGAAGACATCAACGCGTTCGCACCTGAGTCCTGACTGCCTAAATATAGGGTTTAAATGACATCGTGACGAAGCTGCTTTACCATTGATTCATGATACAAGATTGAGTACAAGATTTTCAGTGGAAAATTCATGATTTCCCGAGGATAATTTTCGTTTTTT
Organism: Hypena proboscidalis; assembly: GCA_905147285.1. Classification (NCBI taxonomy): domain Eukaryota; kingdom Metazoa; phylum Arthropoda; class Insecta; order Lepidoptera; family Erebidae; genus Hypena; species Hypena proboscidalis. The sequence goes on from LR990127.1 coordinate 4,337,619, forward strand.
GCCATTTTTACCGGCCCGCTCATAGTGTTTTCGCAAGCTTATTCTTATACGTGTGTCGTGTAAAATAATCCAAAATCGCTTTAACGATGTTTTCGACTGTCTATGAAAATTATTTAACGTTATACTTACATGGAGTTGGTGATTTCGTTGGTGATGAGGATCCTGCCTTCAGGCGTGGCGGTGTAGTGGGTGGTGACACATCTGGTGCCTAGCTCGGACACTGTGAAGTACCTCTCCGCTTCGTACCACGTACCCAGGAAACGGTTCATGTTGAAGTTCGCCATAGCCTATCAGAACAAAAAAAAAATTGTTTTAATTCGAATATGGAAAATGGGTGAAGAGTTTACCACTACATTTTTTTTCAATTTTGGTAATTGGACGCCATTTACTTTGCAGGTTGCCTAAATAGAGAGAGAAATATTAGACTAAAGAAACTACAATGGTTAAATTATAGTGAATTGAGTAAACCATGCCAGTCTTCACATTGCTTGGAAAATAACATACGTCATGTTAAGAAAATTGTTCTCCTTGAAAAATTTGCTACCATAATAATAGCTAATACACCTTATAATTAAAAGGTTTCTAATCTGTTCATACCAAAGGTTGTCAATTTGTTAATTTATTCCATCTAACCAGAATCATCAGTACCACATCATCAACTAATAAAAGTACGAACACGCACATAAAGAAAACGAAAGTGAATGAGTATGTGCGGTCATCGACCACAACCAGTTATAGTGACCACGGTCAGTGATGCCATGGCTCGAAGTCAAGGTCAAAGTTATGGGATGTACGGAGAAAGGACGCTTTTTGCGAAAGTGCCGTTGTTAACGGATTATTTTGTGGTTAAAAATTAAGACAACAGTTTAGAACGTATGGACGTGCTAGTGAGTTTGTTAAATAGGTGGAGTATGTGCGTCGATAAGAAACATTTATAATGACCATGGTCAGTGATACCATGATCCGAAGTCAAGGCCATGGTTGAATGGATGAAAGAAGATTTGTGAAAAATACAATAATATATTAGGCAGATATGGCCAGAAGTACACGAAGAGGTCACGTTTGGAAGACATACACGGACCTGATAAGTGATCATGATGATGATGTAATCCTTCAGAAAGGGAGAATAGTACCTATGCGAAACCGACAAGCATGTATGACGAGATGTACGAACGTTAAAGAAGAAAAAAAGGTACGTAAAAATCTTTGTACATGGCGTTCCATTGTTTCTATATATTTTTATATGATATTTTAGAAACATAGGTAAATACATGCTATATAAAGTTAATAAGTCTGCACAGTAAGTTTGGGATCTGTTAAGTTTATCATTATTTTATGTTGATAAAAGAAAAATACATATATAGATAATTTTAATAATTGTGGACATTGCTACAAGTGGAGTGTATGCAAGTATTTTTTTGCACTTCGATATCTTTAGTATAACAAAGTTTCTTAAATTGATGAAAATAAATATAACAAGTATTCAATTTTATAAAACGATAATAAGATGTAAAATAATAAATTTAATTATTATACTCATTGAACCATTAACAAGGATAGATGAAACAACAAAGGCTTACCTGAAAGTCAGGGCACCACCCTAGCGACGGGATCTGGGCGGTCGCCGTCGCCAGGAACCCCAGGAGTAAGAAGCGCCACATCTTGCAGACGGAGAGGAGCAGGCAGTTTCCAAAGACAAGGTTGGTCCGGGAGCAAACTCGGGAATGGCGTGAGACGTCCCGCCCCTGGCTTATAAACCTTTGCAGCTCTCCGCAACCGGTCTGAAACCTGCATGCATCTAATGGGACACCTTATCTAGTAAGCACTAGGACAGTGGCTCTCAAATAATAGGCAATTTAGTTTCTTACATGGCAGTTATTTTACCAGGATTAAATGTATTACAAAGGTATTTTGGACATCAAGATTTAGATTGTTCATTTTGTTCCTGAAAATGCAATTGTTTAAGTGTCCATTATAAAGTTAAACGTTCAGTTAAAAACCTAAAATGCTGTTCACAAGTTTTAAAATTTTAGTATTAACTTATTCAAGAGAATAAAGAAAACTGATAAATAAAATTTTATAATTACTCAAAGCAAAATCAAATCTTAATTTTTTAAGATTACCTTGCTTTGAATAAAAAGAGGGCACACTGAAGAAAGTTTCCTTTTAGTTTCCTTTTGGATATTTACTGGAAACCAACTACCTAAAGGCGTCAAAGTAGTCTAGCTAACAAAACATACTTAATAACTCAATAAACTTCCAATGCCTAAGTCCCTCTTGAAGTTAACATGCAATACGTTTTGCAAAAGCCTTCTTTGCAAAGGGAACAAACTTTGAGTGACATCGTGCAAGGTTGATTTATGATGGTAGTTGCAGGCTGTAATGAATTTCTTACGATCCTTGTTAGGAAACGCGTCTGTGTGCGTTAATGGCTGCTTTGTTTGTTTGCTCGCTTTTGTTCCAGCCGGATATCTTCTTCGCATTCTAGACTTTCTGGCTCAGAGTAATGATCAATATTTGTTTTTAGATTAGTATTTAGTATATTTAGATTTGCAGTGTCAGTTGACCATAGCCTGTTGTCTCTAGTTCCACGTCTTTGCTTTTGAGTTAGAAGTATGTAATAGTATGAAGATAAGTTCGACCGGTGACAGCTTTTTTGATGTGATATTAGTTAAATCTAATTCTGTAAATAGGCGGTTAAACAAGCAGCATTTTTTTTAATTGACTTCATTTCTAGATTTCTTACTTCATCACGACCAATATTACCAATTATTTTCCAGTCAAATACAGTTACTTTTCCAACAGCCAATACTTGCTGGTAATCAACAAGACGAGGACACAAGAATGTTCCCAGGACTGAATAAAAAGGCTTGCCCATCTGCCCCTTACCGGTTCCACGTCCCGGCTACAACTTTTTATTTTCTATCTTTTCCCATCTATTTTTATACCAAGACCTGCAGGACTAAATTGCCTGCCTAGCTCGTTTCTTTAGGGTTCCGTTTATATGAACAAAATGTCGAAAATTGTTAATACCAGATTAATTTATTTTTAATAATAAGTATCATTTGACACAAAAATATATCGTGTCCTTAAACGGGGCTTTCATCTAAATGGTAGAAACAGAAATATTCATAGATAAAGACTGACTAATATGTATATTAATTTAGCAGTAATTTTAAGTAGTACTACTAAACCTCTCCGAAACGAACCTCTGACACGGCATGAGTGATTTTTTTTTCGTGTAAAATGATGTTACTGTCATGTATTTTGTAAGGAACCAGTTGGTACGCTTATCGCAATTGACCACTTTTTATAATCAACTCCAGTATAAGCACATCTAATTATGGTTATGTCTGTTTAAAGAGTCTTGGCTATGTAAAAAGAATATAAATAATTATTTACAGAACTGGAATGTTTGACTTATTTGTTTGTCTGTGAAGAAGGCTACTTTCTGTGTCGATTCTTTTATACATTACTAGTTGTTAAAAAATATCTATTTTATATCTTTTACCAGGACTTGCTAGTTGTTAAAAAGTACTTATCTTATGTCTTAATGCCCATGCCAAATTTCAGCAACGGGCCAACTATTACAGATAACAGACCGATGGGCTACTTTCAGATTTTTACTTTTTGTTAACGTTTTATTATTTAGGGTGTTAATTACATTATGACAAAGCCACTTATCTATAAGTGACTCAGTCATATCGGAAATCCAAAGCTGGTAGAAATATAACAAATGCTTTGAGAAGGTCAAAAAAATCACAAAACATTAAATTTTCCTTGAAAAATCATGAAATTGCCGGTGAATTCAATTGCATTCAGTGTCTTAGAATCGTGTACTGATGAATCCAATGATGGCATAAATACAAAACCACCGCCAGCCTGTAATCGGCTCTGTCATTACGTCATTTACACCCTATATAAGAGGAGAAACACAAGGTGTAGGTACTAGGTAGGTGCTGGTTCTTGGGAGCTCCGTATCTTGGTGTTCGTGTTAGATTCCTGCATATTATTATAAAACTAGGAACGCATGGTAATTCTGAAATTTGCATTTTTATTGGGTTAGTGAGTCAGGTTAAGCTGAAACAGTAGCAAAAAAAGCGGCATGCTTTGGTCTGAGTGACGTGACGGTTAGTGTATAATAATGTTATTATTTTAGAAGTTTTATAACTAAATGAAATAAATTAAATCTAATCTATATACTTATAATAAATCTCTAGAAGTAAAATTTATGTACATTAAAAATATCAAAAAAATAAATGGTAGGGTGTGTTACTAGACCGACATCGAACCCAAAAATGTGATTAATTCTTTTTTGTCTATCTGTCTGTCTGTTTGTTCAGGCATCACGCTATAACTACCGGTTCGATTACGATGAAACTTGGTATAATTATTTTTTAATATCTTGGGCACCACACTGAGTACTTTTTATCCCGGAAAAGTACCCAGTATATTATATACAATAAAAAACAAACTTAATAAGTTTGTCGCAGGTTATTTTGGTTCATTTTTATTAAAAGTCAAACTGTATAGATTTTAATTTTAAAGTATAGGTAGTATATTTGATATTGTAAGTAGTGACTGTAGGTTATTTTTATAATACTGTTAGGTAGCATTAGGCATTCGTATAGATATTTGTTTCTAGGGATTTTGCTTATTTATTGAGTTTAGATTAGCTATCATCAGAAATAAGTTTATTTAGGTAGGTAGGTAGGTATTTTATTTTCTGTTATTGAGTTCTTTTATTGATGTAAACCAAAAAAAAATATGTACCACGCAGATGAAATCGCGGGAGATAGTTTGTTTGTTTGAAAGCGCTAAGTTTAAAAACTACTGAGTGATTTTTTATAATAACCTTTGAGTTTGATAGTCTAAGTCTCAATGAAGGTCTTAAGATATTTAACATTACGCTAAACTCTACGGGCTGTCACGGACGCACGTGTCGCAATTTCTTTTATTTCGAAAAGTTAAGTAGTTTCGAAGTAGGTACATGAGTTGTACCTATTTGTCTGTTTTGATTTGTTTGAATAATATTTTCCTTGAGTTTTTGTCGTATATTTGTTTTGGTTGGTTAGGTAATAGATATGCAAGTAATAATAATAATAATAATAATAATAAAAAACTTTATTGTACACCAAGAAATATTCAGTATAAGACAATAAAATAAGCTAAGTACAAATGGCGGTCTTATCGCAATCAAGGCAATCTCTTACAGACAACCATTGGATGGAAATTAAGACAGAGAGATGAATGGGAAGTTAAAGGTATACTAGCGAGAAAGTAGAACAGATTTTATAAATATAAGTATTATGAAGAAAAATAAAAATAAATATGAATACCTAAACATAGGTACGTTATAAGATTTAAATTAGAATTACATACACTACAAATAGATACATAAAATAATATATAAGTATAATATATATATATATATATATATATATATATATATATATATATATATATATATATATCCATATAATAAACACAAATACATACAAAAAAAAATAGTTATGGACTTAACGTGATGGTTCTGATGTTATTTAACAGAGATAATGTTCCTTAACTAAGTTTTTAAAGGAAGTTAAAGATTTGGCGCTCCTAATCGACACTGGCAGCGCATTCCAGAGCCGTACTGCTTGAACAGTAAATGTTTTGTCAGCGAAATCGGTATTGTGTTCCGGCATTTTTAGTCTCAGATTCCCTGACGATCTCAGATATCTCGTGTGCGTATCATGTAGGAAATTAAATCTTTTCTTTAGATAAGAGGGAGTTAAAGGATTGAAAAGAATGTTGTAGAGAAGAGAGAGAATGTGTGCATTCCGGCGAAGCCGAATAAAGTACATGAAGTAAGTACATGAGTTGTACCTACTATTGTCATTTTGATAGTGTTACCTTTATTTACATTTTTTGTTCATAAAACGACATCCACGCGGACGAGGTCGCGGGTAACTATATTGATTAAATAAATAACTCGAAGACGATTGATGATTTGAGTAATTCTCTATTTGTTTGAAATAGTATACTTGTCATGCGGTCCCGTTCTCATCATGTCACGATGGGATCTTTGAGAAATCGAGGGGAATCCACAAAATATAGGCACCTTAAGGCCATTTACTGTCTATCAAGTTATACACAGATTAGGCAAAACTTATATTACTTAAGTATTTCTTACTTTTTAGAGCATTTTTTTGTAATAGAAGTCGGTTTTTTTTTGTAAAATTATTACGTTTTATTAAAATATCTAAATTACAAATGCCAAACAAAACTTATATAAAAAAAATAATACTGTCCCCAATATATATATTATTATGATGGCAGGGAACTATTTATTTGATTATTTGTTTTTTATGTGTGTTTAACTACAATTTTATTTAGCGAATGAACATGAAATAGTGATCAAGATATTATCTCTGGAACAGCAGAAGCGTGAGTTGAGTTTCCTTATATGTATATGATTCATATTTTCTTACTGGGAGAGGTTAGGTAGGGTTTAATTTCGTCGATTGAAATGGTTTTTAATCAAGCTTTGCTCATTAGTCTACACTCACAAATCCTGAACCACTTCGCGAGCTCATGATTAAAAGCCACACTCAAACGAAATATCGAATTAACCACTATTCATTTCCATAGGTGAAAAATAAAATAACAAACAACTCTTCATGTTTTCCGAACAAGTTGACAATGATCAATTAATTAGTACGGAATACGAGAAAATTTCGTTTCGTTATTTATTTGAAACTAGTGGAAATAAACACGTACCACGTCTAGAATGTATGATTTCAATAAATTACTACTACATACATGTAGCAGAATTTCTAAAATCAATTTCGGTCCTCCATAGCTACACTATTTTGATAAATGCCTTTATTAGAAATTCTGTAACATGGATAAAGTGTGGATGCGATATCCATCTTTTACCCATGTTACAAATCAAATCAAATCAAATATCAAATATATTTTTATTTCAGGCATCAGGGCCCATACATAAATACCTTATAGCTAACATACATATTTGTATTTTATAAGAATTGCTGAAATCTATTTTGGTCGTCTTAACACAATAAATATTAGTATGAACAACTCACCCGCTCCGCAGATAGGTCACAACTTGGACTGCTTCTTGTCATTACATCATAAGGCTTCGGCACGCATCACTTCGCGTAATACGATTTGCTGTGACCAATCGTATGCTTTCTTTTACATTTCTTTGCTTATCCAGTTTTTTTATAGAATCATCATCTTCCAAGCCTTTTCCCAATTACATTGGAGTCAGCTTCTAGTCTAACTGATTTAGCTGAATATCAGAATTTGTGGAGTGCAATCAGACCTTCACAACCTAGAACGAGGATCTCCAAGGCGCGGATGGAATTTCGTAATGTGATCGTCACCCATTCAACCACCGACCGCGTTAAGCATTGCTCAACCTGTAAGATAGATCGGTACAAGCGGTTTCGACTTCAAAGTAGCTAAGCTGTAGTAGATAAAAGGTCCTTGAATGTTTCTTGGCTTTTTTTATGCAGTTTTAAACAATATCGAAATTCAATTATCCCATGTACATTGACTTTATTTTGCTCTTTTCTATTCTACTCAGACTGCACAGTTCGAACAAATTTTGGCAAGAAGGCAAGTTTTTTTTGCCAAAACAGCTATCCTATACCAGTGTTTAAGATAGACATCTCGCTACTGAACTGTGAAAACCGCATCCAATTTCATGCAATGGTTTTTGCGTGAAAATATGTATTTGCTTCTACTGCTGCTGTTACTAAGTCCTCTCGTATTTTTTTTTCTTAGATATCTTCAATGTACAGATATGTCTTTTCTCAACAATATTTTTAGGAAATATTAAAGAGCTAATATGCTTTCAAAATTTATTGTAAAATAAAGATTATTGCTATTTTATTATGAACCTTGATTATGAGCTCAGGGTGGTACATTGAAACGGTACAACGCCATCTATCGAATGAAATAGAAACTACATTATTTCCACGCACAACAAACTTTTCTCTATGCTTATGCACCTCATGAAATGTACACTTACAGTTATTTATTCTATTTAAAGAAACGAGAGTAGATTTGCTTCAAAAATATTTGCTTGTCTCCAATAAAAAGTTCGTTTTCAGTATTATAATTACGAATATCGAATAATATTGTAGGGTATTAAACTAGTTGTATGGAAAGTATAAGTTAGTAAATTGTTTTATTTAAGGTTCTATGATAGCACCTAGACATTTATTTCGTAGAGCTGCAATACTTTTAGGCCCCTTAAATTAATCTCATATTAGAGTGTATCTTGTAAGTACTAACTGCCATTTTACTAGATACGCACCGTAATGAGTTCAGAGATACTGAATTATTAATTTTGGTTTCTTGCTCCTGAAGTACCTAAACCAAAATCAATCCTCGGAAATATTTCTGGCCGGTTCGTACCTAATTAAAATATTGGTAATTAATTAGTTTACTACTCTATCGTGTTCGATTTCCATACTTATTAAGGATACATTTTAATTATTTAGTTCACCATATTTTATTCAACTTTTAAGTCCTATCTCCTATCTATTTGCTTATGACTAGTAAAAAGGTTCGTAAGTATATGTTTTATAATCCTTTTCGTGAGGTTCTCTTTAGATCTGATTTGAGCGAAAACTTAACGGTATGTTTGCCTAAGGATAGTGCAATTTCACTTGAGAATTACTTTATAATACGACATATTTTGTAGTTATAAATATATAAATGTCAATATACCGCCATTACAAACAAATTGTAATTTAGTAAATTAAAACCTTCTGCAGGTCAGACCTAGCCAACTGCAGGAGTTTTTTTTAGCAATTTACTTATTTCTTTACAAAAGGAACATCTTGACTATGTTTAGCAATAAGTTTTTGATGTAAAGAATTTATATACTCTTGTGGTATTGAATAAATATATTTTTATTTATTTTATTTTATAACTAAACTTTGAGAATGCCATATTTTGTTATTTCAGTGTTTCATCTTTTTGATCATATATATTTGAAAACCTCTAGTTAAGAATAATATTGGGTTATTTAAGTTGACTAATAGCTGTGACGTGGCGAATATTCTGTCTTGTTTTTTTTACTTACTTACTTTCCTTTTAAATACTTACTTCGCATATTTCTGACAAGTTGTCGTTGGGTGGTGTCAAAATAAATAACAGTGACGTGTGTAACTAAAATATTCTCGTTATTTAATTTACTACAGTAAGAACACATTTTTACAGAATGTTATTTTCTAAACATTATCTACATAAAATTGTACAAGTATGTGAAAACTTATCAAATACTTTTTTAATTTACAATTAACAGAAAATCAATATTCAAGTTCAACAAGATTAAGTTAAGCTTTATTTACCATTAACTTACAACTAGTTACTATTTACATTTTTTTATTCTTAACAACGTCATGTTCTTTACATATTAATATTTCGAATCGGCGTCTTTGTGTTTCTCAAATATATATTGCTAGCCAATATTTTCATTTTATTTACAACAGGTACAATTTTGATTAGGCACTTTTAAGATAAAACTTTTCATAATCACATTCTCACTTTATATTTATCTAAACCATGGTATTTGTATACCGTGCATATTTTTGGATGTATACGTCTAAATTTAGATAAGAAACACAATACGTACAGTGAGTTACCTACTTGCATTGATATTTAATATTAAGGCAATTCCGACTTTCGCCGATATATCACAACGATCCTATTCTACAAGTTGGTTTTTGAAGAAATGTTATAAAAATACAATTTGTTCAAGTTACGTATAGTTTAGGCAGCGGTTTGTGGACGACTTTTTTGTCATGCATCGTTGACTTAATTCTATTTTTTATGTACATGAATGATGTATTTAATGGAACACGTGAATTCGCTGAATTTATTGCTGAGAACTGGACAACCACATGTGGCTTGCTAGAATTTTATGAGAAAATTATGTGCGCTACAATTTTTTTGTGTTTTCATTGTTAGAAAACTGATAATTTATTTTTCTATATAAAACGACGCCAGCGTCCAAAAGATTGAATTTATTGTTTGATTTCATAATGGTAATAGAGTTTGAGGTTGAGACTGTCGTCTACGTAGAAATAACTTATATTTTTAGGCAGATTCTATGTGTAGATACTAGCATTGTCTTCAACGAATTCGCGCGTGCCAATAACAAAGATTAAAAATGGAAAACGCATTGGAAGACAGCGTTCTCAACGTGCCTATTTATGACAAAAACAGACATTATCACATAGAGTAATCCTAAACGATTCCTTGAAATCACAAACCTTAAAAATAAATTGTTCCCCAATTAAAAATTACGTCAATAACTACGTCGAATATAACACGAAAAACGACAAAAATCAGGTAAATAGGTAACGTTCGAAGGAGACTTTAAAGCAACTCGACAATTTCATAGTTTACTCTAAGTTTTGAACAACTCGATGGTAACTTTAGTTTTATTGAAGTAAAAATAAACAACAACAATTGCATTGCTAAGTATCCGCATGAATGAGATATATATTAAATGGAATTCCAAATATAAAGTACGTATAGTTGAATTGTACAAAATGAGTATTTCGGAATCATATTCTCCATTATCCAATATGGAATTGACTATTGGCTTTCATAAGAAGCAATTCTTCAGTATGAAATATACTTTCATAAGAACCGGAGCTCAATACAACGTATTGATAAATTACATAAAAGTTTTGGCATCGTACTGACGAAACAATCAATTGCTAATTTTGTATACTTTGTATAATAGAAGCCTTAATTAAGGTTGAACATCCAGCCTCCACTACAGTAATAGCTTTAATATAACTGGCCACAGTAACATGTTCGATAAAAAGCAACATCGAAATTACGTTTCGAAGATTTTTAATTAAGCTAAAGTACTAGTTGATAAAATTATCCATTTGAAAATAATGCCTGGTAAGCTTCATTTAACACTAAAGTAAATAAATCGAAAAATAAGAAGATATTCAAGCTTCAAATAAAGTTTGTAATGGAATTACAGAAAATAGAACGTTAGTAATACAGATGAGATTGTTAAATTGGTACCTACATACTTTAAGTTTAACAAAATCAAAATCATTTCAGGTCCCTTTAATTTCTCTTAACACCAAAACGTTTTCAATGCTTTACAAATCTTTGGTGCTTATCCACATTGCAATAATCGGCACGAACAAATGGAAAAAGGATATGCGAACTATAAAATATATTATTACGAACACATTTTTTCTAGAAATTATATAAAATGATAAAACCTAATATTGAGATTGTAAATGTCGTAAAAAGCTGCGAAATGTCAAGTCAGATGTTTTGGAACAAAGTGGGGGCTTGAGAATAAGGATTTTAGTATATTTTTTATTCATAAGTAGCGGAAACATTTGTTCATAAGCACCGAAATACTGATGTAGTTGAATGATACCAATTGAAATAAGTTCTTAACTTATACAGTTCTAGTTCTTAGTCCCAATTCTGACTAGATCTATTGACTGTACACTTGGTACAAAGTATAAAGTCAATACGAACCTATTTAACGCCACAGCAGATTCATCAAGATACTGATTTAAATTAGGAGGTAGTTTATGTGACGTCATCTCTCTAGGCCTTAAATACTTCGCAACTTTTCTTTGACAAACATGTCTATTTTCTATGCTTAAGGAATTAATGTGTCGGTGGCTTTTAATAATATTTACCCTAATGAAATACATCTTTCAAATAAATACTATCTTGGAAGGTGTTGGTCCCGGATTATAATTTTTAAACAAATTATAACAATTTGGACCCATTCGGCAATCAAGTGATTTTTAATAATTAGTCATTAACATCACACTCGCAGTGACCTCCTGCGAATGCCTCACAATGAGTATCGCTCTGCGATATCACATTTCTTACAACTAAACACTTAACAATATAACCTTTTAAACACATATCACAATTGAACTCTCGTTGGGGAGAGAAGAAGTTTTCAAAGTCCAAAGTTACGCGTACGCCCGCGTCACGTAGGCGGGCGTCATTCATGCAGGTTTTTGCTTAGAAGCAAACTATTGTGCGGTCCTGACAAGTGTCTAATGAGTTCTGGAAGCGCTTCGAATGTTAGCTGGCAGAAACAGCAGTTAAACCTGCCTGGTGTATTCGTCCGACCGTCGTTCTCACTCGACGATATGACGTTCCGATGCACCGAACATAAATGTTTCAGCAGATGAGCTTTCTGTTTGAACATAGCGACACACAGTCGACAAGCGAACGGCTTCTCTCCAGTGTGCACTCGTAAGTGAGTTTTGAGATTCCATGACATGCCAAATTGCTTACCACAATACTCGCAACGATATTCACGTACTGGCGCTTGTTTACTTGAACCTTGGTCGTGTTCCGTAGCGGGCGAGTCGTCGCCGCCCATCTGTGGCTGACAAAGCCAAGGTCCCCACGAACCCGCACTCGGAGGTCGATATTTAAGAGCATCCTCATGCGGTCCGCTAGGAGGAGTTACACTCCTCTCGGGTAAGTACGGAGGCGCCGATGTACTTAGCGGATGCAATACTCCAAGCCGAGCGCTCGCCGCTACAGCGGCCGCACTAGCGGAGCCCTGTGAATATCGCAGTTGCATTTCCTCTAAGTAACTTGGGGGAAATGATACAAATGGAGGATTCTGTGAAGGTGAATTATGGAAGCCAGGTCTTCTTTTCCGATGAGGTGTGACGACGTAGTTCTCGGGAGATGTCTGCACGAGTGATATCAAGTCTTGGTCAGGGGGTTTAAGATGCGCGTAGTCCTCTAATTTGACAGTCCGTAAATCTAATTCTGGTGGTTCTAAGTAATGTGATTTCCTTTTAGCCCGTTCAATTCCACGTCCTAAACGATCACTAAGCAACTGTCTCCTGTATACTGTTTCCTGGGGAGGGTCATCTTGACTTGACGATGTTGTTCTTCTTCTATTAATGTTCTGGAAAATGGAAAAATACATTATTTTTTATCTTAACCAAGCCTTTTGAAGTATTTTTAGAAATTGTTTTAAATATGAAAATAGTTACCTTTGCCGCAACTGTTTCTACATCCACATCCTGTGAGTCGTCATGTTCACTGCCTGTGTTTTCTGAATTCCTTGCAAGTGATAAATTAACTGGATTTGATGAACTTCTTCGCCGGGCCATGAGTCGTCCACATTCTTTGTCTCTGTTCTCACCATCCGGTTCTTCTTCCTCTCTCTCATCATTACTACTGGTTGACATGCTTTCCTTTTTTATGCTGGCATTTTCATCTTTGTCTTTGCTGTACCCTGCTGGAGGCACAAGTTCACTTTCCGAATGCGACGATCCTGAAGGTGCATCATGTTTGCTACTTTCATTGCTGTTAATATCTGTTTTTAATGCCTTAGATTTGAGTCGGTCACACGATCTGTTCCTTTCTTCAGCCTGTTGTCGTTCCTTGGTTGATTTCCAAACATCCGATTTTATTTCCAACAACTCGAATAATTCTTGCATGTCATCAATTTCTCCAGACTAGAAAAATACATAGTCAATTAATATCTTATTCAAAATGTTATGCAAATAATAATAGTTGTTCTGATAAGTTCCTTGGGAATTAATTATGATAATGTGACAGTATGAAGTATAAATGAATAAATTAATAGTATTGGATGCTAACCTCAATGTAGGCTTGGCCATTGTACAAGAACACGAGAAGGTGTCTCATGAGCGTGCTGCTGATGCCCGACATATGAATCGTGACCGGATTCTCGACCGATGGCGTGTCATCCAGTATTTTTCTGGAAAACAAAGAATATCATAAGGTTTGTATTTTATTAGAATCTTAGCTATCTTGTTAGTTACCTAACTTTAATATAAAACGTGTTGAAAAATAGTAATTTTATTTATGTATCCTGGTTTAAAGTCCAGATAAAATAGTACCTATCTATCTTCCGCGTACTCAGCGCCTTACACCTACTTGATATCGCCTGCTTCAGTGTGCTATTGGATTGGCTTACCAATTAACCTTATTAAATAATTAAGATAAGATTACATTGATGGTCTGTTCGAGAACTATTGTAGTACTCGTAGTAAAACTAGCAATGCGTGAATCGTGATGTAATTAATTGTTGCGAAGGTAACTACTACCTACTCACAACAACAGATTATTAAAAGATACTTGATGTTATCTTGCTTTTACGGATGTTAAAGTAATAAAAGCGGCAAAGTTTTTAACACATTATCTCCTCAGATATATTAGGAATTAAAATAAATCCACAGATAAAGAATCAAAATTGTTTGAATCCCTAAATTTTTTGGACTTCTTTTGTACCTACTTCAAGTTCAACGTTAAGATTTATTTCATCATAAGGCTGTATAGCAAAGATTCATTATAGATTTTGTTCTTACCTGATGAGAGGACTAGCAGCAGCCATGACGATTCTGTGCGCGGCCAGTGGCACAGCGTCGTCACACACCAGCACCAGGTCCGAGTAGCGCGCGCCGCACCACGCCGCGCTCACCTCGTTCAAGATGCAGGCGTGATGCTTGCCGTACGTCAGAGTCAGCAAGCCCTCGCCCATCATTCCAGCACTGGAACAAAAAGAAACATAGGTTAGAGAACTGCGTCTTCATGAAGTATGTGTCTTAAGGTAAATTCGAATTGAAAATTGTAAAAAAATACGCTGTTGAAAAGATTTGGATTTCGGATGGGCAAGAGAATGCCGGCAAAACAGGTAAATGTCACAAGTTTGTGTGTGCATTGTGTGAGCAAGTGTTTTAATAATTAAGTCCCTTTTCCTAAGGAAATTTGAAGAAATACACTACTTGTACTAAATATTTAGATTCATATTTTGTTGTCAGGTATAAATAGTTTAATTCTAATAAAATCAATATGACTAAAATATTACGTTAAAAAAATAATAAAACTCAAACTAAAACCCTATCTATACGATGATCAAGCGCCCACTTTTTACAATTGTGTGAAATTCGAGGTGTACCACGTAACAAATACCTATTGTACTTAGCTAACGTGTGAAGGCTTTGAAATCATTATATCTAAAGTTTTTGTTGCTATTCATAGACACAAGGAAGTGCAGCCATTATAATTCCAAATCACGGTTAAACCGTGCCAATTAAAAGAATTGATTTAAGTAGTGATCAGCATCGTGAGCTGATTGTTTCTCTGAGTAATGTGGTCTAATTGGAAGATGAGTTCAATTATCGTTTCGTGATCAGACTCGTTGTATAACTCTGCACATAAATAAGTGAAATCATGCCAAAAGTGAGTTCGTCATGACGTTCTCGGTTCATTAGCCTTGTTCTATGCCAGACTGAAAATCACCGACGTAAAGGAAGACAAGGCTACAGCCAACCGACTGTTACGATAACAAACGATTCAATACCATTCCACGCTAAATTATAATCTAATATCTATGTAAAGCCCAATGTTCACATACATTCAGTAGATACGACACAATAGCTTACCGAAACAATTCTAGTTTCTCAACCAAATTAAAAAGGTTAAAAGGTGAGAAGAATTTAAATTAACCTGAACAGCTGACGTGTTCTTGGACTGCCAAAAATAGCAACTGAAGTCCTAGTCGCAGGTGCTAGAAAGCCTGTTGCAATAGGACCTTGGCCTGATAAAACATCGCAACGTGCTATTAGCGTTGCGATAGAAGCGCAAGATCGTTTAAAAGACGATCAACAGGCGCTTCTTTTGCATTGTGTCGAGGTTTAGCAACGGTGGGGTCACAAGCGGTGGAATACTGCTCATTGTTGTCGGCAACTGTTGCTCTATTGTTGCACTGTTTCGCTCAAAAGTCATATTTAATTGCGCCGGTACGTAAAAGTGCAGCTAGGGACAAGTAAGCGTGTAAACTACAAAATGTTCTCTCACTAGATGATCTTAATCTGCGCAATGTCACGACTTCGTAATCATTTCGTTTCAATTGTTGAGCATATTTTTTTACTCAAAAGCCAGTTTATACAGGATTTTCAAAAATGTATTTGAATTAGTATTTAAACGATATTTCCAATAACATTTTGTGATTTATTAAAAAAAGATGTTAAATTTTTTTTTGGGCAACGAATGTAGGCTGATTTGAATTTAATAAGGTTCTAATTGAAGGCCAAATAATAAGTCTCAAATACTTATTTTATAAATGACGTGATCACGTTTGAAATAACTTCGATAGAATATTTTACTTCATAAATGCGCGTTAGAATTTTTAGAATGAATGTGGAACCAATCGAAGGTTAAGTGTTGGCGTCGGCAGTAAAAGTAACAAGCATTGAAGATGGATAGATACACGTTATTATTTTAGAGTTTAAAAGAACAACTACCAAACAAGCTGGATGAATAGAATATTTCTATTGTAAATTTTCTGACACTGAAAATATGTGATAATACGTGTTTCATTAGTAGGTATAAGCTCTTTTAAAGATACCTAGATAGTAATTGCTGCTTTCAGACTAACTGAAATGAACGGAACCATGTCACCACTTCCTTAATCGTCTCTTTTCAACATGAGCAACCTTGGATGGCACAGGGCGGGCCAACGCAATTCTGATCTGTTCATTCTACATAGTGGTATTTTCAGGCCTGGCCAGCGATGCGGAGCAGGCTCACCCGCCATTGTACTTGTGAAGCCGTTCGAAACGCTGCAGTTCCCATGTTTTGCATCGAATTAGCTTTATCTAGGGTTGGCTGTGTCTGAAGCCGGTTCAAGGTTTTTGCGAAGTCTTTGTCAGGTTCCTATGGTACTTTATGTCGATGAAAATGACAATTTTCATGTCGAGATTTTTCGAATCTCATGTCTTTATTTAGGTAGTTAATAAAGGACTTAAATAGGCAAATTCGAGAATCTAATCAGAGAACAAATTTATTTACTAATAAAAATATTTATTAAGACAATTTATTATGGATCTACTATAATTTATAATACATCTACTATACATATAAATGACACTAAACACAAACAATCTTCCGTTAACTTCATGCCATCACATTAACATACATTTATTTCTTTATATTTTTATAAACTTGACCTAACTTATTAAAACCCAATTCATTTTGACATTAACATAATAATAAAAATACATTACTAAATAAAAAATATTAAAATAGATAAATTAGATTATAAATAAGGTCCCTACCTGATATCTACCTTCTTAGCGTTCGCATATAAGAAAAAGAAAAAAATACGCAAGCTACTAAAAACTAGGCGAATTGCATTTAGAAAAAAAAAAAGATTTGAGATAAAAGAATATGAGCAGTAGTAAATAAGTCTACAGTTATAAAACCCGATAATTATGCTAAATGTCGTAAATAGCTGAAATAGTTGATTTATTTATTGTGAGTCAATCACTTGTGAAGTTAATTTAAATATTCAAGGCTGATCTAAAATGGACTCGTGCTTGTAATTTATACGTGTGAATGTTAAATTTTTATTTAATAAACATGAAGACGAAACTCAGACGTCATTTAATATGCTATGTAATAGATTATTTAATATTTGTTACATAAATTAACATGCTTTTAAGTTTTTATATGCAACGTCTATTCTACGTTTACAATTTATAATTAAAACTTTATAAAGGAAGTAGAGTAGATATTATACTTTTTAAAGAAAATAATTACGCATGATGAAGAATGAAGACATAATGCTTAATCAACATTTTTTACATTGTCACATTAGTTAGTTTTAGATACCTATTAGTGGTCGAGGTTAATGTGTTGCAAATGCAAAAAGACGATTTTAAACATGTTAAATAAATTAGTCCGAACAATTCAATTTCATTGCAATGACGCCCCATCTATGTCACCTGCGCCGAACTTCAATAACTGGCTATCTTTTTAATAACTTTCTCTTGATCTCACTAGATGGCGATGACGAAGAGCTTACACAAAATCTTAACAGATGGCACTGCAATACCAAGAAAACGATCCATGCACACGGAATTATCTAAAAACCAACATTTGTTTGCATGGTCTTTAACACGCGGCCTTCACTGAACACACTTTCACCAACACTTTTCAGTAAACAAAATTCCGGATATTTAATAATAAACACAATCTCTTTGCCTGTTACTTACTCATTTGGAGAATACGAAGGTAATTCAGTTAAGCAATAAAGATTAAAAACATTGGGTTTTAAACCATGAGGTATATATATTATATTATTATATTAAGTGGGTAGAAAGAAAGAGTTTAAGTATTTTATCAATACCTACAGTTCTAGGATCAGCGATAAGCGAACAGCTTTCACTTAGAAATGTTATCGAAACAGGTCAGTGGGCTCGGCTAGCAGCTATTTAGTAATAACTGTGAACTATTGTTATTTGTACACTACACGATATTAATTTAATTGCCTTACATTATTATATCGCTTGAAGTTCCATTGCATCACAACCACAAGGAATTGAACGTGATATATACACTAACTAAGGATACAACTATGTTCATATTATTATAATATTTATAAAGATATTTAGGAGTATATGATTAATCAAATATCTATAATATTGATAATAATTTAAATTTTTAGTTCCTGGCTTGGGTAAAGGTAGCTTTTACGGCGAAATACTCGGTATACAAAAATATAATTAAAGAAAATAAAAACTACCCACAAATAACATGAAACACTCAACACGAACCAGCATCAGCTGTCAACAATCAGGAAGAAAAAACAACAGTTATTTACAATATCAACTATAAAAATATCTCGATCAGTCCAAGAATCAAGGTTGGCTCATAAAAGAAACGCCCGTCTGGCTTACATAATCCTGCCCACACTAATTAAGCACGTAGGTACTGAGTAACCTAGAATGGTCGACATTACGATTTACCCGATCGGTACTCACTCTAGATTGTTGCTCTCTTAATGGTTTTTATGACAGCTATGTCACTGTAAAAGGAGGAATAGAACGACATAATTGTAACTCAAGTACCTATAAATAATTAGTAACTCGTAGCACTGGACAAAAATAATGGCATGTTTCTCTAACGAGAACGTTTCTATAACCACTTTAAAAGGGAATAGTTGGCGAAGTTGCCAACTATGAAATTATTTAATAAACTCTTGAAGTATTCTTACTATGCTGTATGAATTTACCCTCGACAAGACCTTTGAAGAATATGGGGAAATATTTTTTGCAGATAACGATTTAGAAAGTAAATTCTATTCAAGTAATGCAACAGTGATTATTGACAAAGGTAACATGAAATATCTGAAAAATTAAGTCATTACTATAATAAAAGTCAATGCAAGATCAATTAATATTTCGTAAGCTGTTGTTACTTACAGCAGCAACGTTACAAGATAATCAAGAAATGCGTAATAGTTTTGTGAAAAATAAATAACAAAATTCGTGAAGTATGTCAACTACGCCTAAACTTGTTATAATAATTTAAGTAAATTAAATAAGGGTCTTACAGTGAGCTCTTATTGCCACTCCATAGCGCTTCTAATTTGAATAATTTTAACATTTCGCCACACATAAAAAACTAGACAATTAAAATTGGAATCGCAACGAAGTGACTACTTGAGCTCATGGTTCGGCCCCAAATGCCGATTAATTGACCATACCACCGAAGCTATGGTCGGTCTAAGGCGAATAAAATGATTTTACGAAACATCGCACTGTCAGTGTCGCAAGCTAGAAATTGTACAAGACAGCCACTGCTGGACTACTGGAGCGTAAGATTAAAAAAAAGTTGTAACTTTCGCCGTTCATTGGCAAATAATTGAAAGTTACGAAAATGTCTATGTCAATTCTTGAATTATGAACAATGGTGATCAAATTGCGCAAGATTTGTAATCTGTTTAAAGTCTTAACCATTACCTGATTATTGACTTTAGTCTGCAAAATTACTTAAAACTAATTTATCTCACATCGTTGAATCTTTATAACTAGGAATTTTTGATTCCGGACGTTAAATGACGTAAAAAAAATTGAAGGATATCGTAGACATGTAGTATTTAATGATTCATCGGTATTTTACTACAATGATGGTGTCGTTCAACGCTAAGTATTTTCCTAGACGAATACTGAGAAAAACAGCAATAAGTAACGCTTTTTCCTCGCATAGAAAAATGTTTTACACTAATACTTATAAGGTAAGGAGGCAAGTACCGTTTGTAAATTGCAACCAAGTTATTGGTTTAATTTAAAAATGTTTATAATTCTTACATAAAACGGAAGAAATCAATAAACATTAAGAAAAGTAAGATATCTGAGTGAGTAAGCATATCGATGTAATATATTGCAACTTAACGTGTGATACCTTTCTCTTTTTTATTAATTGCTACGAATCCATGTTTTGAAGCTACTTATGAACATTGTGAATATTATGATCACGCTATTTGTGTAAGTAGCATACGAACAATCAAACACTAAGTAGATTTAAAAACAAAATAGAAGAGAATAATGTAACTGTAAGAGAATAAATATAAATGATCTGGAAAAGCTGACGGTTGCACACAATAATAATAATAAATACGAGGAGTATAATATTACAAAAGTACAAATACAAAGGCTTTTAACACATTCATTTGTTTCTATTCAAACCAATTACGATTGTTTCAAATTCTGTAGAAATTATATTAGTAACGATAAATTTAAATAATAATTAAATGACAAATATTAGCATTAGAACGAGTGGCACTCAAGGACGTCACTTTGGGCACTCTCTGCGATGTTTACAAAAGGCAGGCACAACAGTTGTTAGCATATATTATTAGTGAACAATAGAATGCCGCCGTTGAAGAGGCCCTTCTTAAATTTTATTGTTAAATTAAAATATGTATTAAGTCAAAACCTTTTTTGTATACATGCACTGGATTAATAATGATATCTTGTATCTGTTTGTGAGGAAGAAAACACATATATTTGACCGACAATATACTACAAGAAGTAAAGGATCATAGCAAAATTGTAACTGCTTGAAAAGAATTCAGATTGTTAAAAATACTCCTAAACCGAAACTAACAATAAGTTTAACGATAAAATTAAATACTAAGAAACATAAATACAAAGTGATTTTTACAATGTAAGTAAAATACGTGGGCTAACGGGCTTAAGACCGTGTGACAAATAAGACTTTCCTATTTATAACAGTAGATTGTTTTAACAATTATTCGTCATGGGAAATATTGCAGCGTAATGTGTACAGAACTATGAAATGAGTGGTTCTGACGTTGCGCAAGCCGCTGCTAGGCCTACAATGTTGCCTTAAACAGCGTGTTGCTTCATAACTGTCACTGAACAATCAAAAATAAACTAAACGGAACCGACTTAACTCTAACAATAAAACAGATCAAAGTTTAATAACAACCATGAAGTATTGTTGTTTTCACTGTGTTGATAGATTAATAAGAAGCACAAGTCAAGAACTCGTTTGATCAAATTTAATGTAAATAGGTAAATGCAGATGATCAAGACGTCGGCGTCGGCGATGTCGTCATTGCTTGGCATTAGTTTCATTATTGCTCTGGTAAGATGACTGTCATTGAAATGATAATGAAATATGCTAAGTATATAAATTTACTACCTGGCTGGTTTAGACCAACTAAACCTCCTAAAATAGCTAAGGAAGAAAAAAAACACCTCTCAAATTTAATGCTAATGTTCATTCACTTTAATGCAAATGAGAACATTATTGGGATAATGAGTAATTTGCATTTGACTTATAAGTAAAACGCATTCATGTTCGGAAACAAAGCAATAAATCTCTTCGTTTAGAAGTGAGTAACAATAACACGGTGGTTTATCCAGGCTAGATCTCAACACATGCTCGGATGCGTTTCGATTGACACACCGGATCGACGCCATTCTGCCAGCTAGCTCACAATCGCACAGAATCTCATGAGCTGCATTTACAAGCTTGTGAACGGTTTTCTGCTCTATTTATGTAACTGAAATGATCGGCTAAATTAAATTGTCCGTATCCATTTAACGCCACTTCTGCAAGTCAATGAAATTTTTGCGACAATCTCTAAATCACTCACTTCACGCTGATCGGTTACGAAATGCAAATTTATCAACTTAACTCACTATACGCCACCGTTGTGATTTGTGATATAACAAAAACGAGCGTTTGAATAATAAGGAAGAGTTCTAAGTTGCAAGATTGGGAAGTCGTAATAATAATGGCGGTAGTAGACAACTTCAATGACAAACACTCGTACAAAGGTACTTAGCAACAGGCCAGACCCCTTTACAAGCTTCTAACAAGCGTGTGAGCTATGACAGAAAGCGATAGTGATGTAAGTCGATAGTCGTCAAACAGGAAATCGTTGGGCGCGCGTGGAGAGCGATACGCCGCACACGCTTTGTGCTGCTGGCCTTCGGACGAAATGTTTGGTGCTAGCACTGTGCTCTGCCGTCACCACGTCATGCCGCAGCCGCGTACCAGCACATTCATTATGTAATACGACTCCACAACAAATGCCACTTCATTCATAAGAGCAACACTCGCCACTGCCTTCTCTGCCCCATCAATGCATTCCCTCTCCACTGCATCGTCTTTCCCCACACCCGCTGTCTTTGGCATCTCAACAATTTTTCTACGTGTGACGAATACAACGTCTTAAGCATTCACGCTTGGAATCGATAAGCTTATCGCCGATAATTTTCTTTTGCGTTGTAAATTTAAGGAACTATCGAAATTAGTTATTATAATCAGTGGCGAGTCTCGAGTCAAATGAGATCATTGCCATCACGATAATTTGGATGATAATGATTGGCTTTACGTTTTACATCTACATTAAATGCTTTGATTCATTCATTAATTTATTGTTTTATAGTAGCTTTTTTAGTACTCTCAGGGTACAGGCCTATGATGGTCTGATAAGATTTTTTGTGTTGAGTAGCACTTTATTTTATTATGACAAGTTTTGTGTCTGCGGGTGTGATTGGGCATGTCAGCACTGCGTGCACTAATTAATAAATCAAACATAACATTGGTGTCGTTGGCAGCTGACATAAGTATTTATTTATAAATGTCATCGTACCCTTGTACGAGAGAGTCTTGGGCCGAAAGCGCAAATCAGTTTTACCTTCGATGAGGCTAAAATAGCTACACAGTTACACTCTCACCTTGCGTTTGATTGACGATCGATCCCTTGTGCCAGATACTTGTTAACTGTTACTGCAAACAGCTCTAATGTACGTATGCGCTTATTACAAATGTAACGTCGGGCGTTTCGGAATGTGATTGCAAAACGTTGACACCCGTCGAGTCAGATGAAGATTGCCTCTGTTCCTGTATTGGCGTCGCCGTCGCTGCGCTGATCAACACATCGCCTTTGGCGTATTTTAACATTTTCGCAACTGTTTTGGTTCGGAAACAAATCGAGTTCGTGTTCGACATTTTGCGATCACTGCGGCAGTTAGATGACTATTTATAAAGAACGTGTCTAAGAAAAGGTCGGATTTGATTGTCGGCAGTCATTTGAATATCTCTGGTGTTATTACAGCGAATTATGATGAATTAAATCGTCTATATAGAGGTGTTCTCACGCCGCGAAATTAGTTGACCTTCACATCTGTGGCCGCTTTATAACAAATCGAATACAAATTGTTTTATTTAATTCAACGATTATATTATATACTTATCTAAAAAGTGATTATCAATCGCCTGAAGTGTTGATTCGCTTGATTTCCATCTCTATTATTTTAAAAGCCTAGAGCTATCGAAACGCCAAGACGTCTTCTTTGTTTGATTAATATCTATAAGCAGCAATCTCTTCCGTTTACTCGACTGTTCTCTACAAACGGTCCGAGGTAAACCAGACTCGTCCAAGGTCCGTTTTGAAATAGGATGGCACTTGACCTTCAGGATGAAAGTCAACAGTATTGCGCAACGTATCGGCGCGCGCGCCTCAGAACTCTATGCTAATAACCGAGCACGAGACACATATTGGAACCTGATCATGACCCACATCTATGTTCAAGGATTTCACATATTTGGAATTCGAAGATTTCAAAACTGACGAAATTTTAAGGTGTGTTTTGTTCACGCGTCGCAGATGCATTAAATGAATTCATGAATGGATTCAATTTAAGATCTTCGACATTTAATAAACTGAAAAAAATTGCTAATTTCTTTGGATTTTCCTTACTATCTACAGTGACGTAAATGAAAACCGCACAATAGATCGGGAGCGTCGAGTGACTCATTTCATTAATCATTATGTTGTTAGAAATTCTTTCTTTGACAACATGTTCAAGGAATTACATGCCAATCTTTATAATGTTGTAAGGTTGTAGGACCGGACTAGATTTTTCACCACTCCTTTCTACACATTCAACTGATTAACGCACACATGTGTTACACGCGTTGTTTGTGTTTGTTTATGCTCGCGTGTGCGTGAGAGTGGATGTGCGTGAGTGTTTATGTACTTGCGCGCATACAACCACAACGACGTTTGCGCGTGTGGTGGTGGAGCGTGCGTAGATCCGCGGGCACGTTGCACAGGAGGGGGGAGTTAGCGCCGGCGAGCGGCCCGCGGTTTTGTAACAGCGTTTTATTTCAAGGTCACTCGAGCAGTTTTTAGAAAGTTACTTCACTCAAGTCTTAGGTAAAAATTTACATTTGCATCGATAAAGTCAACATAAGACCATTTGACAGCTTATTCTTGAAGAATTTATTGTTATTCTCCGATATGTTTGGTTTTTTTAATTAAAAATTTCCTGCTTCAACTCGAGCTGTTATTATAAACAATACCGGTTTCGAGTATGTATTTACTATTCCTAAGAAGTTCTTGTTGATACTGATTGTTTTGCATAATAATTATCAGTAATTGTTATTTATGTACCTGTAGGCAGATATAAAAGCGGTTTTGAATATAAATCTAGCGTGAGAAGTTTTCTATTTCATTATTTCATTTGAATTGAATATTTCTAACTTACCCAGAAAACAGAATACGTTATAAGAAAGAGGTTTCTAAGTTGCATAATGACGTAATTTCTTTTCGAATGTGGCGTTATTAAAGCGGCATAAATCAACGAAATGTGTCTGAATGTACGTAAGATGAATAAAAACGACACGTTTTCTTAAAAAACCACATCCCAGCATTTCTTATTTCGACACATCGTCGCTCACTTCCATATATGAAACCGTGATCTTCTCTGTAGTCGAAATGATGAAATTTAGTCGACTGCCATTTCGTAAAGTTGCATAACAGCGAACACTAAATTTTGCTGTCAGAGAAAGTATGCGAAAGGCTTTACGTAATGCGACCACGTAACTGTTGTAGCGACTCAGTTTTGATTTCCTTGCTTTTATGTCCATCACTGTTACGTCAAGTTTTTTTGGGGTAATTTTGAGAAGCCTCATTTTAACGTTACTTAGTGTTGTAATCTTAATAAACCGTATTTCATTCTGTTTATCTTCTACTGCCAAGTTTAACTTTTAGATCTTCTACTCCAATTTTTTAAATTAGACCTGTAACCCTATTTTACCCTATCTGCACCTTTGCTTTTATTAGACGTATTTATACAATTTATTCGCCATTCATACAGACATGACTATCGTCATGTATATTCATACTATTATATCTTTATATAATTGAAGAACTTTATTCAATTCTTTTATTTTGTCAGGGGTCCTTATAAGGATGATTGTATGATTGATTTATTATAGCTTAATATTTTTTTTGAAAAAGTATAGCGTATTTACTTTTTTCTTGATCTGTGACAAGTTAATAGATTTTAGACCGTTTTTTAATAAGTAGGTCATGGTTTTATATTGAGAAAAGTCAGTTAATTGCAGATCTGGATTCGCAGTATTCTATGCGCTAAAACGGTGGTCAAAGTAGAGGAAAACAGTAGTAATACAACATTGACGTGGTTTATTAGTATTAACTACGTACGTAGTCTTCTATGGAAAATATTTTACGTTGTAAAAACAAGCAGAGCCTGTTTCTGACTCATGCAAAATTAAGATACCTATTCGTCGATCAACTTTTGATTACAAACAGCGGAGAAATTATCTTTATTTGTTTATGAACAAACCAAAAGATAATA
Organism: Hypena proboscidalis; assembly: GCA_905147285.1. Taxonomy (NCBI): domain Eukaryota; kingdom Metazoa; phylum Arthropoda; class Insecta; order Lepidoptera; family Erebidae; genus Hypena; species Hypena proboscidalis. The sequence goes on from LR990127.1 coordinate 4,363,634, forward strand.
GTCGAGTGTTAACAAAAAATAAATAATTATTTAAAAGTGTGCGCAAAAGGCGTGAACGATAATGACTAACAACAAAAAGTTGGCAAGCGAAGATAAAGCACGAATTGCAAGAGGACCACAATACAATCTCTGTCCTAATTTTCGAGTTATCAGCAAAGTTAAATATCAACGAAACCACATGTGTACTACTGGAAGATAAGCACGCTTCGGATTTGCCTCAAAGTGTAACAGTTTCCGACGACTTGATTGGTCCAGATCAGATACAGACAAACCAATCGGAGATATTTCATAATCGGAGAAAAATTTGCAGGTATATATTACGAAGTGTCTCAATGTCTCTTGGAAAACGTTTGGAGTACTCGAGTTTTCGATAAGCATTCAGCAAAATACAATATGCAATATGCAAACGAACAGAGAGAAGTATAAATTGAAGAAAAGATAAGATTATTAAGAGAATATATTTTTTTGTTACATTTGCATCAGCCATGTGTAACAGCGGTTGCTGAAGTGGGAAAATGTGCCGTAATGTTAATGAGATAACCATCGTCTTTCACAACCACCGCAAACACTCTGTGCGTTTGGAAAATGGAGCGTGCTCGTGAAAACTGTCATATCGTAAATAAACTCATACGTGATGAAATTTAACGAGAGCAACAGAAGGTTATTTAAAACTACACAATCCAAATAGTTAGAAACGAAATAAAAACAACATTAATTACTAATAAAGGTAAGCAAAACAGTGTGAGAAGCAAAGCAAGAATAAAAAGTTTACAAATTGTTTAAAAATATGCAAGCAACGCTGAATAATATGAAAATAACTGTAAACGCAGTCTTTACTATCTATAAAAGTACAGGAAAATATGTTATACGAGAGGATATTAAAAATAATAATATAAAATGACTTTTAATATTTATACACACTCGTGTAAAGTAGGAGAATAACTGCTCATTCTAGGTTATCAAACTCAGTTATTATGTTTATGTTGGTTTAACAGGGAAGTTTTAATGTATTTTGTTTTCCCTTTAAACTGAATATTTATGTAGAATTTTTATGATCCTTATTAGATACATTGATTAGTATCTGCGAATTAATTTGTATGGTATATTTACTAACCTAGTTTGAAACACTAAGATGGTGACTAAAGAGAATTGCCTTTTCCATTTCATAAATATGATTTTCGGTAAATTGTGCTCAGGTATGGTAACTTTTTCTTCTTTAGTTTTGAATGTTTGATACTTAAATGGTAAACTTGAATATATATTTTTGATGTAGTACTTAATAATACTTGGATAAAATTAGAAGCGCTTCATAATACACATAGAGGAAAATCTACAATTTAATACAGACATTTCTAAATTTGACGATGATTTTGTCGAGGGGCTTTCGCTAAAATTCTAGGTACATACAACAATTGAATCACTCTTTGACAAACCAGACCGTGATGATTCATTGAATGTTATACATGATGTACACTGGGCTTTCTGCCGTCATGAAAAGTATTCGCTAATGGAACTAATTCGGCATTCCTCGAATTGAGCAGGACTAAAAAATATTGGTTGAGATGAACATTTTATTTTGTCTTATTAAATTCGGTTACTAATAAAATAAAGCCTAAAATGTTTAGAATCGTAATAAGGATGACAGATTAGATTAGATAGATCATATTGTTTCCTAAATAATATTAACACTGCCCATATACAGACAATACCTACCATACATGGTAACTATTGGCTGAGGTTACATGAATGGAGAGATAAGAAATAATGAAAGTTATTACGCAACTCTCATTACGGTAGACTCAATGGTTGTTATCAAAATTTCAGTCATAATAGTAACTGACCTACCCGTACGGCGAAGCCATTTGCTAAAAATACATGTAGGACGTGAAACGTACGCTTTCGTTCACGATATTTCAGTTTCATTACATTTTACTACAGGGCCTGTGTGTGTTTGTGTATGCGCGTGCGCACCCGTAGTGGGGTTAATCAGCTTGTGGGAAATTGTGCGATCGTGTGAGTGCACTCACACACTGCCAACACGCCCTACTCCGGATGTGAGCGCAGATTTGTACGCCTGTGAATGTGCTAGACCAAATTGATAAGTCTGTGCGTTATCTATGAAACAGTATTATTCATTGTGCGCCGGTGTGCCGGTGACAGGGCCATGTGTGAGTTATTGTTTAGAAGCCTTGAGCTCTCCAACTTATTTTACAACTTGCCACTAATCGAATTGCCCATAAAATTGTGAACAATCAGACTTTATGCGTAGATGAGGATTCTTATTGCCAACTGTGACAAGCAACTATAATTAATTTATTACTGTGGTCAAGGTTTCTAAGGTTATAACTAGAGTGATGCATTACGTATATAGCTAGTATAAACAATTGGCAAATTGATGCACTCCGAAGAAATAATGAAACGATGTACGTTTTATGTGGTTTGTACTAGCAACGAATAACGCATCAACTAACAAGTCTGTCGAAAGCGTTAGACTTGTTAATGTTAAATATTCCACGCAAGGGTAACTGCGTCATAAAACGAATAGACCAAAACAGTCTGGCCTTAACAGCCGTATGACATTATACATATTTTGAATATTATGAAAATACAAATCCGACACCTTTTCAATTTTATTGGCCTGTCGACCTTACAAAAGTACGTTATCGATTTTGTACGAAAGCGGAAGCCGTTTGAGACCGCACCCATAGATATAAACGATGATATTGATGAATCTGAAGGCAAACTAGTACAAGGACTTCCGAGAGCCATAAAGGATGAACCCTAATTGCGTCGGGGGTTCTTCGTGTGCGTAAACGTTTGAAAATCGAACGCTCGGGCGTGCGTGTGAGTATTGCGTGCGCGCAGACTAACCGATAACAATAAACTATTTCCGAAGTGACCCAGTTCCAACGTCCTTCGGTAATTTGTACCGTGAACGGGAACAAGAAAGGGCTGGGAGTAATTTGACAACTACTATTCCAAATTTTATTGTCCTAACACAATAGCTCTCTGTGAACTATATCTGCCGCTTGTATTATTCTTACTTTTCTTATGTTCTTCTATATTGCCGACGTTTATGACCTTGACTTGAGTTTCAGTAAGATCTTATTTTTTTACTTTATACAATAGTAGTGTGCATTAAAATTTATAATGCGCAAATGTAAGTTTTATCATGTTGGTAGTTGTTAACTGTGCTAATAGATGGATTCTACAGACGACGGCCATCACATTTGTATTGTAAGGATACATTAAAATTCGATTAAATAATGATTAAAAACTAAACGCAAAAGGTGTTAATGAGCCTCTATATAACTACTGTCCAAATGTTACGAGTGTTTCACAACCGCCACACACTACACACTACTGACAAACATATCGAGCCCTCTGATAACGCTTTTTAATTCAGTTCAATGTCAAATGGTACGCAGAGCTATGAAGAAATTCCATCGGACGATAAAGAAGTTGAGACATTTTTATTTGGATGGATTCTAGGTGCACCGCCGCCGCTGCCGAATATATTTGTAGTTCTAAGAAAATGTTTATGTCGAGTTTGCAAGGAGTAAATGTCGATTGCGAAATCGAGTGGCTCAGCTCTCGCATTTAGGATTTTAGAAATGTTTGCGTTTCTACGTTGTAAACCTAGTTTCTCGGCACGTTAAATACAAAGCCTGCGAACAAACGATGCGTTTTACTCATTAGTAAACCATTGAAAATTTAGATTTTCGCAAACCAGTTCAACGAGTTTTTGCCAGTTTAACGCTGGTTGCCATTAAGAACGTTTACTGCCTTATTTTCCGTACTTCCTACGTCTGTTATTATTCAAGACAATTATAGATGGTAATATTAATTAGATTCAAGATTTTTCCTATTGCTATGCAACGTTCGTATAATGGTCGTGATAAATTCATAGTAGCAGCAGTATATTTCCTGGAAATAGGAGTTACAATCGAATCATAGCGTGACCTAATTACGACAGTTACATTTGTGGTTGCAGTACATTTGTTTGTAACGAATAGATTATTTCTGAACAAACAGAGGCCCTTGGAAGTGTTGGTAATTAGCGTATGCAAACTGCAGAGGGAAAAAGATCTAGTTTGTGACCACGTGTAGATGATAAAGCGGTGGATTGTTCCACACGGAAGCTACATTTGATATTGTGGAAAATAAATACTATCGTACGTACCCAATTAACATTGTGTTTGACAATGCGAAACTAATTGTTTGATAGTATTGTACTTGTTAGTTTTATGGGTCGGCAGTAACTGAGTTTTAATTAGACGAAATATGGATTTCATTGTTTTACATTCAATCTGGTGAGCCTTTTCCCAATAACTAAATACGATAGTCTTTATTAGATCTTAGATATCGGTGTTTTGGCTACCTGTGACGACTTTTTGGTCTCTGACTTCCTATAGCGACTGCCGTAGATGTTCAAATGGCAACCGGGACCAACGGTTTAAAGTACTCTCCAAGACACAGAGGAAAATTCGTTATGATAAAGATGGTCACCCATCCACGGCCGAACGCACACCACATCCACACTTAGCATTGCTTAACTTGCAAGATCGATCCGCGCGGCTTCAACTTATCCACGAGCTCCTCATTTCATTGTTTTTCATTACTATGGTATGGTATTCATCTTATAAGAAAAAGTTATCTTGGAAGAAAACTCTTGTAAGATTGAATTGCGAGTCCTGTTGGATTGCCAATCTTATTAGTATTACCAGAAAACTAGTTAGTCAAAGACAGTAATTATAGTTAGGTTTATCAACAAAATTTAGAGGTTACTGAAATCAAAAATCTTATCAAGCTGTTAACAGTGGCTGTTATCGAAGTGCCCATCGTGTTAATCAGACAATACTGAATGAATGCCGATCTATGACGGACATATTTTAAAATGTTACATCTACAGTTAATTTGAATTACATTTCATAACCACATTTGAATACCAAGGTTTGTTGATTATTTAAATATTAATAAGATTTTTGTGTTGTATACTTGTAATTTATATCGAATGAATATTGAATTTATATCATCAACATAGAAAAGTTCAAGGAAACGCAGTTGAATATAAACGTTGGTTATATTTTTAAAAAGTCAAATGGGTTTAAATTGCTAAGATGCTTCACCAATTAGGTAATGAGAAAAAATATTAAATACGACCAATGATTTACAACTGTGACAGTCTCAAGTATTCGAAGGTCCGTTTCTCTTATAATAAAATCAAACATGTAATATTTATTTTAATTACATTTTACTATAGGAAATGAATGTGTTTTAAAAGTTTAAATTGTGTTAGGGTTTTTTTACTTTATACTTATACCGATAATTTTCATTCCAAACCTTATCAAAAAACCAATTACCTATAAATGGTTAGAATTTAGACGAAGATTAAAACGAAAACAATCTAACAAGCATGCAGTTTATTTTCATCCTACGGAACACTAAAAATACGCGTGATATTCGTTAAGTCAAATAGAAAAACGGCATTGGGAGATCATTCGAGTTCGCCCTTTAATTGTCGCCTCGTGCCAAGTGCCAGCTCTTCTTCATTGACACAATTCTCTATACCAACATCAGTATCAATTCACATTGCGTAATTTTCATCAACGCACTCCTCAGCATCAATTTTGTAAATGCCAATAACAGGTAGCGTAATAAAGAATGGCATTTTAGTTGCCCTTAACCTGAAATAGGTAGAATCTTCGTTGACGCTTGGCGATTTTGCTTTTTGCTGCTGTATATAGGTACTGTTTATTTCTACGACTTTTTGCAGAGTTTATTAGCAGCATTTTGGTTTTTACGTGAAACCTGTTGCTTATTAACTTTGAGTTTCTACTAGAGAATTCGATTTCCTAGCTAGTTACTAAAATTTATCGCAAAAACAATTAAAAACTATACAACAATTGATTTTTTATTGGAAGATCGATTGCTACAAAATTTAAACAATTGAGTAGGTAGGTCTTGAAAAGCAAAAAGTTGATCTAGTAAAGATTCAATTGACCAGTAATTTTTTTCCCGGCTTTGTTGTCTTACATGTATACCAAACGCCAAACTTCTTGTAGGCTCGCGAGAGCAAGAACGAGATATACGAAAGGCGTGAACCCTACACGAGTGACTGAGACGGTGTATTTTACAAGCCACCAAGATCTTTGATTTTACCTACATTTCAATTTGACTGGCAAGCGATATTTATGTTTATGATTTCTTCAACTCTGTTATAAAGTATTTGGTACATATTTGATTTGTATAAATAGAAGCATTGTTTTTTCACTAAATGGCACGGAGGCTCTATCTGCCCCTGTAGGTACTTTTCCTTTGTAGTTTATGTAATAAAGGTATTTGAAACAATACGTTTGTAGATAACCCACGTATTTTAAAAGCATTGTATGTATACTATTGTTTTGTTTGAAACCTAACTTGCTCCCGACGTTAGGTTGTTAAATGGTTTCCTTGTTCTAAATATAAAATATTTATAGCGTTATGAATTTTTCAAATTCATTGAGTTACTGAGTTATGAGCACCTACATTTTATTGTATTTTTTTGTTCAAAAATATTACTGGCGTAATTTACTAGTTTGATGGTGAAAATGGTAATAATAATATGAAGAATGCCAACAGTTTGGAATCAAATTATTTTAATGATGTTTGGATAGGTATCTCCAAAAAGTATATCAAACACGTTGGTTACCCATGAGTCAGCAAAACAATATTTTCAATAACAAACATTATCAATGAGATTTGTGATTTTAGAACCTTGAATGGTTAGTTATATTTCTTAATACGTTTATTTAAATGATAAGTAGATTATAAAATTAAGAGGAATTGAATAATAATATTTGTGTATATTTTATTTTTTAAATTTTGACAATTACCAAACATTGCAATGACTTTGACAATCGTAAAAAAATAAAGATATCCAAAAAAATTATATCAATAATCAAAAATAATATAAAAATCTAAGTTTCAAAAGTAAGTAAAGATAAATTAATTGCATCGCATTAAGATATTAAGATACTTCATTATTACCTGTTAAAGCAATGAGGCGACTTTTACTATTGCGAAACGAGTATTTATCAGTTCCGAAATCGATTTTATGCTCGAGCAATCAAAAGTGAAATTTGCGGTTGAGCAGGTCGGTAATTAATTGGGGCTCATTAAATGCTAAGTGAACGATGCAATGAAACTTTGAAAACTTCGTTTGCTAATAAAAACATTGAAGACTGAAGCTGTCCTCTCAAATCAAAGTAAAGTTTCAAAGTTTTCTGCGCGAAGAAATTAATTCAACGTGTTTGTTTATTCATATCTCTGCTAATGAATAAAGCGCTTCGTGTGTTTACATTTTGTTAAGCGCCATCTTATCATCTAGTACAATTTTTTTTTGTTTTAGTTAAATATTGACATTTGGTAAGATTGATTTTGTGTTAAAAAATAGATCATCGTGATGTTTTTTAAAAATGTTGTATCGAATGAAATGCGCGCGAAACCAGTCGTGGAAAATCGTCGCAGGCGCAGTTGGTGCGCTGAGTTCTGACGATTTCGCAAACCACCATCTAATGTGAACCTATTAACCTCTTCGCCGAGCGAGGCTCGGGCGAAGGCGAGAGGCGGATGAAGCGGCGAATAGTGCGTTCATTAGAGCCAAGGTTGTGCCGACCGTCCCACCGGACTGCGAACATACTGACTACCCACCCGCCCACGCCTACTAGCCCATCCCCGCATACCTAAAATTAAGGTAAACAAACAAAACATCCTTACCTTGCCAACTGTAGTGCACTTCTATTTGCAATCTCATTGTAGAAATTAAAAAGAATGTTACTATCGAACATATTAACACTTTATCACAGCCATATTTCCACAAAAAAATAATTTCATAAACAATAACAATCCAGCACCAGCGATCACAGGATATCACAAAGCCGGTACCTAGGCACGTCCGTGCGCGAGCGACGTCAAATCAAACTGGCCCGGTCAAAATGACGAAAGTGAAAACATCGCACGCACAGAAAAAAGGTTAGCGCGGTACAGTCCTTGCAGGCCAACCTCTCGCGCCGGCTCTAGTGACACACTAACTGCGAAGCGCGCGCATTGCCCGTCGCCTATATAATGAAGCGGTCGGAGGCTCAAACATCAAACGCCACCGGACGGCACAAAAAGAAGATGCCTCGCAGACGCAACGGTAGCTAGGAAAGATTGAACACAAAGAATAGCGACACGTGGGCGCGTGTGCGTTCACGTGCGAATGTCGGTGTGCGCGAGAGATAGGCGGCCGCAGGAAACTCCGTTCTCTTCCACTAGGAAAGACCTTGGATATGAATCGGCACGTTGCAATGTGTACCGCCATCGCCTACGCCGCTGTTACCTACTTGACGGTACCAGCAGATTAAACGATGCTTCCATATTACATGTTTATATTCCATCTAGAGACTTGAGATGAAATCAAGGACCAAACATTTGCAAGACCAAAATAAATAGTGGTGTTGTTTGGCAAGTTAATGAGCGTAGCAGATAGCTTATTGTTATACCAAGCGGTGTCGCCTGGACAAACGCTATAATTGCTACTGATGACGACGATGATGCAATGAAAGTTGATAATCCTATTAGCAATTTGACTCGTATTTAGCGTGGGTGGCCACTGAGAAATGAAAACCGTGGCGCAATTACAGTAGGTGAAGACGGTTAAGATAATGTAGTTAAGTAGGTCGTTAGAGAGTTCGCAAATGGTTTTAATGATACACATTTGTTTTAAGCAAATAAAACTGTTAGCGAAGAAAGCGATTTCACAAAATTTTAAAGAATGAAGCAATGTGATTAATTTAACCTTTGTTCTTAGAAAGATGTGACTCATCCAACCGTGGTATTAGTTTAAAAGACAATTGGAATGGAAATATTTGCATAACTTTATACCTATTAACCTAATTTTGCGATAATTAATACAATCATGATATCAGAAAAATAGGCTTGAGACCTAAATAGCTCATGGAATATAATTACCTATCGGTAGGTCAAAATTTACATTATCCTTCCGCAGCCACAGGTTTTAGTAATACGGATGTCCTCACGACATTAACATATAAATGGTCTAAATAATATCGAAATAAAGGTTACGAGTAACAAAAACTAAAAATAGTTGTTTTAATTATTGATTTTAGAGTCAACATTAGCGTATCGATGAATATGTAGATTTGGATATAGAGCACCCATACCAGAAGGTTCAGTGTAAACTATACAACGCGCTAATGCGACTATAAATGAAGCCGTTCCGTTCTCGTAACAGCTTTCCACTTTCATTTCCTCGCTATCATTGTCTACAGATTGGATAACTCCGTGAATTTCTTCAAAAGGCACAAATTACGTAAATACATCATCAGCCACTGTGAGAATTGCTTTAATTACTACTTGTTTTTGAGTCTCCGTTTATTTTTTGTTATTGAATCTTATTTTGTAAGAGAGTGGCTCCCACATCTGCGTCGTGTATAATCCTATTGTTTATCTCGATGTGCATATTTATATATTTATAGCCATTGAATTCATTAAACACGGAAACATGATATCATGCAAAAGTGATATTTAATAAATGGATCTATTGATAAATAGTGAACTGTCGTTGTGCAGAACTATTCATTTATCATAGCATTTGTAACAGGCCTTTTCATATACGTTGCAAAACAATGGTCTGTTCACGGTTTTACGAAATATCTATGTTCCACTAAAACACAGTCATTAGTGTTAAATATCAACAATTGTATAGTTTCTTTTCTACAAATTTGTGCACGTTTATGTGTTCTATTTTAATTCTAATGATTTAGAAAGAAAGACTTGCCACTTCATTTCATTAAAGCAAGCTAAGGAATAGCCCAGATTTATCTGGTCTAAAGAGATGTATAAAGAAAAATGTGTGTGGGACAGACAAAGGTGTCATCTCATGTATATAAAGTGTCAATTTGCATTTGAATGAGGTTACTAAATGCAAAAACTCACACAGTCTTTAAAGACTTTAGATTACACTCAAAAGTTTACAGCCTTAAATTCATTAATTAATTATTTTGTACATTAGTTGTGCCAAAACTCAACCTTTTATGTTCTATTTATTTATTATTTTGGGCCCACGATGTTCATTTCATTCTCATTTGCATCATCTGAAACGAAATCCTTATCGCTGCGGACACGAAACGTGGATGTAAAGAAAAAATGTTAACGTTTACTCACGTTTACAACACATCCTCAAATTTTATACCTACATACGTACAATTTCGTTAAATCGCCTTGTGAAATCGGGATGGTATCATTCGCGTTCGTTCGACGGACGCACTTTCGCTGCCATTTCTCCGGGTGAAAGTTTAACTATATTCATTGTACTTTTGTCACTGCCTAATCACGATGTTTATCATAAATCTTAATCCTGACATTTAGAGGCACGCCCACAAATGTTCCAGTTTGAAAAGAAAGCGTTTAGCTTGCACGCGAGAATTGCATAATGTCTCTTATCGCGATGAATTTAAAGATTAAGAGATCTTTTCGAAAGGATTCATCGATATTCATGAGGAAATTATCCTGCCTACAAAAAATATTGATTCAGTATCTTTAATATTATTAGCTTGTGTGTGTTCAAATATGAACCATACTTTTTAGTTAAATGTAATTATATCATTTTTTTAGTAAGACAATCATTTTGTTGTATTCATTCAAATCAATTCGTAGTGCTAGCATAGCAACCGAATTAACTGCGTGAAATGAATTTGGTCAATTACAAACGATATCATTTATATCGTATCTTTTATTGAGTCGATTTGACTCAGTTTTTGTGACCACAGCGGAGCTCACGTGAAAGTGCTTCGGTCACAGTCAGCTCAGCATCCGTGCGCCATCGCCAACGAAGCCGTCACGATCGTGCTTGCCATTTATTAATATTAAACGAAAATTCGTTATCCATCTGGCCTTGGACTATGTTCCTTTCAGTTCTCCTTAATGATGACAGTTGCTCGCAACGTGCTGCTAGTAATGACTCCAACTCAATGACTCAGTCGTGGCCACGAAGAATACCTACAAGGTTTTCCTACACCACATGTAAGTAGATGGTGCACAATTTTCTCATTTTCAACATAACCTAAGCTAATAAATCTTTTGAAACGCTCGTTACTTCACAGAATTAAATTTCAAGCTGCGATAACTTTCGAAAGAAAATTCGACATGCCGGAGGTTTTGTAATAGTTATTGAAAGCGCGGCTCGTCGAGCGAAGGCTCGCTGCAGACGTCGAAAGTGAGACCGAGAGGTTGCGCAGGCGCGTTACGAAGTTTTTATTGTCGGCCGCGCGCGAAATCACTTGAAAGTTGTATTGTCCTTGGATATTTCACTTCTTTATTTGTAGCGTTTCCGACACCCGAGCCGAAGTTCAGTCGGCGGTGACGTCAATTGTACGCTTTGAATGTGTTGGTGACACTCGGTCCCCTTCACTACGATCTCCTGCGCTTAGAGACGAAACTAGGGATGAAACTGTGCGCGATCGCGACCTCTAATCGCTGCTTTCCTCCAATCTGACTTTCTAATTGACAACTACAGCCTCGCGTACTATAATTAAATATACATCGATATCTCTTACCAGGGGACGATGTTAGAATAGAATCCAGTATCACCGGAGCAATCCAGGGTGTGTGTGTGCAGGAGCGCACGCGACGGCTTCCCGGCGCTTGCGCCACTTCCCCGGTTGCGACACGCTTCCTGCGGGAGAGTGCGAGGCCGCGCGCGAGTTCCGCGCGCAACTTGTTGCACAACGGTTATCGGCGACCCGGTTTCTACTTTCGCCACGGGAATCACTCAAACTGAATCGTGTGTTGGTGCACTGTGTGGTTGTATCACTGTAATCCGGGCACAGTCACAGGCGCGGGCGGAGAGTGTTAGGAGCGCGGTATACGGTCGGCGCGACGGCGCTGCGGGCCGCGGGCGCCGGACGAGTGGCGCGCGCGCTCCGCCAAGCCGCGGTCGGTTGCGCCACACTGGAAAGTAAAAGTGAGCGGCGCGGGGCGCGGCGGCACATTTCTCCCACTTTCGCTGCCGTGATTCATTCCTCACGAGGCGTCAAGGTCGCTTCCCGTAACTCCCGCGCTGCGTGTCCGCGACTCCTCCCGTCCCGACGCCGCAACTCGTCCGCCACGCCGCGCCGCCACCGCGCCGCTCTGCACTGCGCCCATCGCCACCGCTGCAACTGCAACATGCGGTCAAGCTCCATGTGAGACGCTCCGCAGACGACGACCAAAACATTACCGAAATACAAGTCATCGGTATATTTTGGACTATGACAACACATTCTATTAATAGCTTTTATCCTTTCCATTACCTCGACTACGAAGAAAATCGAATAACTGAAACCGTAAACACTTATCTTATTTTATCAAATATTGACGCGCAGTTTTTCATACAAACAAATTAATATTCGGATATGCGCAGTTTACGAACAAACCTACGGTTAATATAGTAATATGAGAGTGATAATAAAACTCGACTATTTTAACGTGAGGCATAAATATTCACTTTCTAAACCGAAAAGTTAATGAGTGACAGTTGTCGCGTTGAAAACGAAGTGAAATTGGTTAATCAGTAAAATACATGTACATTATTGTGCATGTATAGGTATTTGTTGGAAAATAAGTAGTTAGCGCACTTTCGTTGAACAAGTACATACAAGTGCGAGAGAGAGAATGTATAGCATTTTTTGTTTGCATTTCTGTTTAGTGATCTCTACGGGTGATTTAGTTTGAACGAAAATTTCTTTCGTTTTCGTTTACTTTCTATACCATTCGAATCTAATTGGATAAGCTGCCGTACATTGATTTACATAGTAGGTATAATTACTTTACAAAGCTGTCATTATTACGTATTACCTCATAATAGCGACTATTATTTCCTTTTCTAAGCTTTTAAGGACGACTTTTTGGGAACAGCCTTTTGTATTCTAGTCTCGTTTGGTGAAAAATTGAGTCGACGAGAATTTCTTGCAAAAATGTTTAGACTGGTCGATAAATACATGGTACTGTTAGTTAAAGATGAAAAACAGTTGGTTGTAATTTTACGATGAGTGGTGTACTCTACATAATATTGTCTCTCTTAATTATGAACAGTAGCTAAGTAATTAATCGATTTAAATCGACTCTAATGTAGCCAGTTTTGTCAGAAAGGTCTAACATGAAGGTCAGTCAGATAGTAAACGTACACTATAACCTGAAATAAATAATTGGTCTTGATATTTGAAAAAAGTGGTTAGAAAATTTTACGTCTACCATTTTTTTCATTTTGAGTATGTAGTTTTTACTTTTTGCAAAAATAAAAATGTATAATTTTTCCTGACACGACCAGAAGGAAGATCAATTACGTATACCAAGTGCAAAGAAAGTGCCGACCTTCAAATTAAGGCTGTCGCATAACTTTAGCAATTTGTGGATTGTTGCTTGGAGGAGTCAGTAAAAATCTTCTTCTTGTCTTTTGCACTTCAAAATAACAGACGTTTAGTCATTTGGTCTACTAGCCTACAAATGCTTTCGCATTAACCTCCAGCCAGTACACGAGCATATTTTTTCTATATAAAGCAAGCAAAAATATGTAATTTTTTCCTGACACAACTAAGTATGGTCAGTGTCATATAACGTGCCACGTGCAAAGAAAGTGTCGACCTACAACATAAGGTTGTTGCATAATTGTAGCAGGTTGTGGATCGTTGCTAGCCTATCGATTGTAACCCGATTCTTTCGATGCAGTGATAGCGTACGGTTTCTTTTTACTTTTTTGCGAACTATGTGGTGGATTGCCTTGGATACTTGCTTCTCCACCGTTTTCCGTTTACCTGCGTCACTAAAAGTAGACAATTGTTTTTCTTGATTTTGAACTACCTGTATATCTAGATTCCTTTAAATCTGTTTAGTAGTTTTATTCATAAAAGAGTAACAAGCATCCAAAGTAATCAAACATCCGCACAAACTTTTGCATTCCTAATTAACTAGGTGCCGGCCGTTGCTCCGGCCGCGTGGTACGTCGAAAAAAGTAACATAATTTAAGATCTATCTTCATAATACAAGAACAAGAATTTTTTATCACGATTGGTCAAGTTGTTTTCAACAAACTAACGAATAAATCTTTCCTGTTTGTGTTAATAGATGATGCTGATTAGTAGCATTTATACTATGTTAGGCTTTGCCATCATGTCTGTCATTAACACCCTGTAGATAGAAGTAGGATTTTGGTCATGATGTAAACTTGCTATAATATTTAGTCGTTCAAAAGATGCCAACGGGGGCAGTTAAAATAGTGGTGGTAATTTTTAAGAGAGAAAATAATGGATTTCTTAGAAGAACACATTTTATTTATTTGGATGGCAAACTTTTTGAGCTAGTTCAGGCAAGTGAGTGCTTCAAGTGGTTTAGTGGTACTTTAACGGAACCCAAGAACAAAGTTTCATTTTCGATAATAGATACAATAAGAAGGTGGACACATTCCTAACATAAATTTAGTAGCTTAGGTCAAAATTAAATTACTCATTAGCCTCTAATTTTATATCTAGTCTAGATTGAAATCTTTATGAAGAATCTAATTGTTTACAAAAATCGTTAAAAAAAAATATAATAGTAATATTTATGGAGTGTACAACCGGGGAAATCGCGTGCGCTCATACACACATACATCCATTGCTCCGGTGATACTGGATTCTCTTCTAACATCATCCCCTGATAAGAGATATCGATGTATATCGTATCGATGTCGACCAGGTCCAGTGGAGCAAATCATCCATGGGTAGCATCTTGCCGACACTAAAGGTCGCAGTCCACAAGCAACATACCTACATATACTTCTAGTAGTTTTAGTACCTGCAACTAAGTGAAATTACTAAGTTAATACTTACATAGCTATACTTTCTCAAACTCATAACCCTTGCTCTAAAAATCTACAATCTTAATGATATATTCAGCAACTTATTCAATAGGATTATAACCTCGAAGATTTTTTTTTTTTTTTTTATACAACGCCCACAGCGAACGAACGTGTAGTCCACCTGATGGTAAGTGGAGTACAGCCCATGGACATCAACAATCCACAAAAGCAGATTATAGATGCGTCGCTGCAGCTGAGGACTACGGTGTTATGCCTCATGTGCCAGTAATTTCAGGGCCTGATCTCACCACCAAACCGGAACACAGTAATGGAAGCACTACTATTTGGCGGCAGGTTAAAGGTGAGACGGTGGTGCTGCCGCCCTCGAGCTCATTCACAAGAGCTCTACCACCAGTAAGAAAATGTAAGATATCTGATGTTATTAAAGGTAAAAAATTGCCAATGCCAAGAAAAAATTGCAGGCATCCGTCCATTGAAGTAGCGGCTAAAAAGAGGTTGTAACAATAAGTAGGTACTACACGGCTACCGATAAACCTGTACATTGCCAGTATAAGCTGGTCTTGAATTGCACGGGAAGACTATACAAGGCGAGGCCATCGTATACTGGAGATGTATGGGTTAATATGTAGTCGTCTGTACTTTTAAGACATGACTAAGGCTGTGCGTGAGAAAATTAACACGAGCGCTTGTAACAACAGCGCTTCCGTTTGAGGGGCCTCCAAATGGTTGAACACTGCGAGATCCGTGTATAGAGTTGAAGTTACTTTGTTATAGAGTTTTGCTGGGAAACTGACATTTTCCGTGATTTATTTTGCTCTGTCTCGATGGTCTAGTGGTTAGCGTATGCGCCTCTCACCCCGAGGTCTCGGGTGCGATTTTCGGGTCGGGCAGTGTTATTTCAGGAGGGCGTTGCAATTGGGCCCAGTGGAGGGTAATAAGCTCACACCCTAATCCATGGGCCACCCACCCTGACCTAAACATAACAGGTGAAATGTGGGTGTTATACAACTCTGTAATAACACCCTTCTGGGTAATATAGGCGAGATGTTATGTTATGTTATTTTTGCTTCAAATAGCCTGGATCACAGAGATTTCCAGCTTTATTAGTTTAAACTTTAAACGTTCCATTCACCAATCATAGCATAAAAAAAATGCATTCCTATCTTTTTGTTTTTTTTATTTTTTTTAAATTTAGAGGAAAAACTCCGAATAGCGTTCTGTTTATTAAAACCTGCCTTCAAGAGGCTTTGCCAGATGTGACATTATAATTTCGCCAGTTTTACTTTAGGTTTTTTAGCTTTTTCATTGAGCGAGTTGGAAAGTAAAGAAAGGCCAATGCTTTCTCTTTGTACAAGTTTTAAATGTTGAAGGAAATGTCTCGGGGTCTTGTCATTGCAATCGCCTTTCATTCGAATGACCATGAAAAAGAGCATTTCTCTTTATATACTCTTTATATACATTTTATATAAAAAGCGAATGATGTGAGTGAAATTTTAATATTATTTTAAGATAAGTATTATGCAAATGATTGTTTTTATGTAGCTGGAATATGGTATCTGCCATAATTCAATGCATAGTTTTCTAAACAGTATTTGGCACGTGGCCAAAGAGTTCGACAAACTTGTTGAAGGTTTCTTTTTTTTAAATTATTTTCGGGCAATTTTTCATCGGTATTTTAATTTATTTATTCAATTAACTTTAGCACAAAAATATGAACTAGGAGAACTTAATGCCAGGGACATTGTATGACAGTCAACCTAGGGTGGTGCATAGATTAAATTGTATTAAAAGTATATTATGATTATTAGGACATCGACTCTTCGGTCTTTTTTATCGGTCATACCCTAAAAAGAACCGAAGAGTCGACATCATACGACTGGTTTAGCGAAGCAAAACTGTCGACTAATAATCTACTACACCAATCGATCGATGCATCGAACTACTTCGATCGATGCGGTGTAATCGTAATCGTGTAATACCCTTAAAAGTCTTAAATATCATAATAAGATGACATTTAAAATCCTCAGACAATGCATAATGAAAGTTCAAGCAACTTATGTCACTTAGAGCTGAGCCAATAAAGTGCGTTCACTTTCTACGTGACTTCGACTTAGTGTACATATTCATATAGGATCCGTCCTCATTTGGCTAACACTGATTGAAAAAAAAAACCGGCGGTGTGAAAATTCACTAATTAAGTGTTTGCAATATTTTTGGTTTACCCTCATTATGATGACAAAAATATATTTCTTAGTTCTTTAAAAATGTTTCAGGATTAAAAATGTTTTAGGATTATAAATATTTTAATGACGATGTCATTAAAATATTTGTTTCAGAAATTTGCACACATCGGAAAATCAGCCTATTTTTGAATGTGAAAATCGTGAAACTTGACCGAGAAATTGCAAATGTATTAGGATGGGTAAGTTAGCAGTTGTAGTTTTTTTTCTAAAATCAGTAGGGAAAATGGTGAAACTAATTCCTCGGAAAATTTATGAAATTGTCGGAGTAATTTTTTTGCACTGCCATCACTAGTAAGCGGCTTTTCACGATGTTATTTACACCCTGCACCCTGCATAGGATATCCTTTGTTTTTTATGCAGCGTTATGATTAGTGGCCTTACACTCCGAATTCAATCTGCATATGAAGAGAATGTACCTATTGCTGCACTAAATTTCGCTCAAGAGAATTTTTAGAAATTGCTAAGTTTGTTCAAGCCCTAACAAAACCACATTGATTGTTCTACAATATTTGGCTCAGTGCCAAACTATTTGTATTATTTTATTGTTCGATGATTGATCAGTCATTGTATTAATGATTATTTGGTCACATATAAAATGGGTCATAGAAACCCGTTAGGTTTGTAAAACAACTCCATGTTTTTGGTTTGGAAGGCTAAATGTTGGGAATTTGCGTTAGTAGTTGGCTTCAATGAGTGAATGTGTTTATTGACATTGACAATTAATTATTTATGTTTTTATATGTGCAAGGATAATGTGAAAAGAGGGATGAAATATATATTATGAGTAGAGTAAGTATATTAAAGGCTCTGTTGTTCAAAATAATGTTTCTTACGGGACCATATGCTAATAAAATTATGTGTAAAAAGTTATGGCAGATTAATTTTATGCGTAACTATCATTATGTCAAATGAAGGTATGCGAAGTTCAATTATATTTAAAAAAAAATAGTGGAACAATAGAGAACCGTATTTTACAGTACTAACGAGTTCGAATGTTTTGAACTAATTCATGAATCTTAAAAGATTGAGATGATTGATTCATGGATTTGATTCGTGAGTTGTTTTTATTGGTATAAGTCATTTCGCAGAAAAAGTAAATAAATAAAAAATTGATAACCTTTTATTATAATCTACAAAAAAACCAATGCTGATATTTTCAGATGATCGGGGGTTGGGTAAAAACATAACATGAATCTGATATTATTAAACATTGTAATAGCAAATAATACCAGACTAATATTTTGTATAAAACAGGGCTCTGGCACTCCAATTTTTTGAATACTCCTCTCATGCTATAAGTCTGTTTGTATATCATATCCGTGAATGTAAACCTGATTCCGGTACAGGTAAAGGCAGCTGTGATTCGCAAAATCGATCGCGATTACGTAATTCAGGAAAGTTACCTTGAATCTGAACTTGCTCTACTTTTGTTGACATTATCAAGTGAACAAAAATGAAAGTTAGGTCTCTTTGGCCTTTTGTTGTGGTTATTTTTATTGTTGTTTTTTAGGCTTAATTGAGAGCTTTTAAACCATGGAGTCGAAAGGGCTTAATTTATTTTTATGCAATTTAAGAATTATTTTTTTTGTTTTAAAATTTCAAAAATTGTATTTTTCATTGTTAAAAAAATACAATGTCTATAATAATATTAGTATTCCAATTTATTAATTAAAAATACAATTAAAACACAAAATTTTCCACTAATTTACAGATAAAAGACTTAAAAGCTAAATAAAATGTACAGATTAATAAAAAATATCGTCAAAAAGTTTTTGAGAACTTTTAAATATATTTTAAGTGTAAATATTTAGATATATTATGTCTGTTTGTTATAAAATTTAATTACAATTTTTTTTCTTATATAAGGTAAAGTATATCAAGTTGCTTATACATATGTTAACAGATGCAAAGCATTAATAAATAGCTGGCAACATTATCTCATAAATATGCTATTACATTCAAAGCGTATGCGTGATCAATTAAAAAAATATTATATCTAGGTATTTATCTCTATAACCAGTCTCAAATACATTTATCATCACCGATACCTATCTCTTAGCGGAGATGAAGTTACATGACATTTCGAACTGTCAGAAATCGCATAGTAAGCTGTCAAAGTGACATTTGTAGACAGGCTAACTGTCAAACGCGACCGATAACACCCGGTGTTAATTGAAACTATGTAGTTTGAATTTAGTAAGTAAATATTAATGGTAATACGGTACTTGGTAATTAAGGCGTTTTGTAATTAAGGTATGTTTAATACCAGATGTTATTACTCTAAGCTCATTAAATAGCAGTGGTGCTATAATGGTCAAAAGGCTGTTTCATTTAAGTGACAACTAAGTTTAAAGATTACACCTGTGGCGGTATCCGCACATAATCACGTGACATATGTCAACGAGTGCTGAATCGCGATAACGAAATGTTAACAGCAAGTGAATATATATACCACTTCCAATACGCTACCGTTGGACAGCTGTCCGTCAGACAATACCACCGAGCCTGGTCGGAGGATCCTCCCTTTGTGGTGGAGGAACATCACACCCTGTTCCTCTACATACCTTTTATTCTAAAATTAGAAACAAGAGGTGTACAACACTCACATTTCACCTGTTATGTTTTAGGTCCCTTGAGATAGGGGGTGAGCCTATCGCTATCCATCGGGCACAATTCCAACTCCGTGCAGCTATAGTTAATCTTTATATATAATTCCGGGAATCGAACCCGAGACCTCACGGCGCATACGCTAACCACTAGACCATCGAGGCAGTCCTTATGAATAATTATATTAATTTGTAGTTACTACACTGTAGTCTTAAACTCGTCTGACTTGAAGGTTTTTCTTATTAATTTAATTTTAAAATAAATGGAGGCGCTAGTGGTGAAGACAATATTTATGCAAATATTATTTAAATCAACACTGTAATAAATAGGTTTAATTCTAAAAATTAAATAGAGATAGTAAAGGTAGACTAGAATTGTTCAGTCAAAAAAGAAATCCATCAATTTATTTGATAGTTCTAAGCAGAGCGAGCCGTCATGAAGTCATGTTAACGTGCCAAATTTTGCTATTTTTGTCTATTCCTTCTGGTACTAACTTTTACTACCACTATGTTTTAAAACTGATCCATAAACTTTCAGTCAGGTTTCACGTACCATTAACTATAGAAAATTATACTACATTTAGTGAGTAAATGGTGACAATACAGACAGACGTACTCGTCTTTAGAATAGAGACTAGAGCACATCAGCACATGTGAAAACATCCGCTAATATCCTCCTCGATCTCTTAGCCCCTTAGAACTCCCATGTGTAGAAATGGGGTCATCTATTCTTGTCCGTCGGACCCTACGTCTTCAGCCCAACAATTGAGCGCAAACTCCTTGCCCTTGAACAACTATGCAATAGAAGATTATTATTAATGAACATTTGAACGACTTTAATAGTCTTAATTGATACATCTTTCACAAGAGAAACTTCCAGTCTGAATTCTTGACAGATGTCAGATATAGGTCGTTTGACAAAGGGACCATTGTGGAGCGTCCCTGAAATGTCAATTGACAAAGAAGCTATTATAGAACGCCCCTGAAAAGCTAAGAAATATTTTATCGTTTGACAAATATAGACTTTTTGTAAAATATATGTACATAAGTGCTCGTAACTTCCTCTTAGTAAAATGAGGTAATAGCTAACTTATGAATCAATGTTTGCTTTCGATGTGCGCAAAAAGAATGTACTAACGACTGAGTGTATTATTAACTCTTTGAATATCTAAGTGCGAGATTTATATATAAAATAATATATGTTACCTTAAATAAAAAAAAGTAATATAAAAAAACCGTAGCATTCTACCGATTTATAATTATGATGATGACTCAGCGTACTTCGATGAGATAAAATTATATAAGTCATAAATGTGTGGACTACATTACTACATACCGATAAAAAAGTCTATCTTTTAGTTGTTGTCGAGTAAATGATTCATCGGTAATTGGACGATTCTCAGCTTTAAAAACAGAAGATGACGTGAAGAGGATAGGCCTGTATCTTTGTTTCACAATCAATCAATGTTGTTGGGTAACATCACCTTTTCTTATACGATAAGATATTTTCTTTTTTTTACACTTGTCATATAGGTCATCAACTAGGCCAATATCATAAAGTAAGAAATCTTCAAATGATATTTCAAAAGTAATAAAACCGTTTTGAACTTCAGAAATAAAGAACATAAAAACGTTCTTAATTCATATTTATTCATATTTTTTGTATCAAACGAAATTGAAACCAAAGGCGTAGGTTAAAATATTAGAATTGGCTTTTGAATTTAATTTCAAAACGAGCCGCTTGCTATCAGTATCTGATTACTTAATCTATATCTACATCTACATATCTACGTATTTTAAGGGTTGAGTCACCAATATCCGTAAGTGTATGTCCTAAAATTCGAAAGCTATGACTAAAAGAAAACTTTAATCTCCACGTGTGACGAAAAAGGCACAACACCAATATGATGATACAAATAAGTAGATTTTTATGCAATAGATGAGAGACATGCAAAATTTTGCCACCATTCTTTTTCAAAACATTTGATGTCTTGGACTGATATTAAATCATAACATAACAACGTAATCTTAAGACAGTAACATATCAAAATATTATTTTGAAGGGTGAGGCAGAGGTTTTGTTTTTTTTGTTTTTATAAAAAACGACTCCCGCACTAGGAATAACTCCTGTGTCGCGGGGGTGTTCACACCCAGAGTTAGAACAAATCTTTGCGAATCACACAAAGATTTGTCCCATGTGGGGATCGAACCCACAACACCAGCGTAGTTGAAAGCGGCGGGGCGACCGCTTTAGCCGCTACGCCAACCGTGCACTCAATATATATATATATAGATTAAGTATGTGTGCTATACGGTGTATAGCACACATACTTAATCTTTTTATAAATAGGTCCCTTATAGCCTATCATCACGCCATCTACCAGGTACAATACCAGACTCCGTAGCAGTCCCTACTATTTCCCAAAGGAAAAGAAGAGATAACACTTTTTCCCGACCTGGCGATCTAAACGAAAACTCACGTATCCCAACGTAAAAACTTAAACTAGTATAAAATAATCTCAAAACCATTTTCATTTTCCATCTGCTTTATGAAACATGTGCAATTTAATAGAAGAAAATAAAATAATAGTGCATACAATGACTGTGACATTGAAAGTGGGCATTACGTTACGTAACCCTAGATCGGTCGGGTGTGGGGATAGAATGACACACACGTGGTTGCGATGCACTGATAGTACTGACATGGTCAACGGTTATAGAGTTTTCTTGCGGAAAATCAAGGTCAGAATAACATAAAGGAAAAGTGGCTTTATATGATACTAGCTTTTGCTTGTCACTTTGTCCAGATGGAGATCTTTTCATGCTATTTATATTTGTAGCTTTAATAATCAGGCAACTTCTTTCATAAATTTTCAACCCAAATGAATTGGAATATCCAAAAAAAATATCATATTGTTGATTCATGTCGTGTAGGGCAAGTTGTGCAGAACTTAGTGCAATTTCCTTCAAACTTGACTAACATCACATAAAAACTAACAAACCGTAATTCACCTTCATGGGAAGTGATATTTCCAAAATGTCTATCTTACTGTTCATTTACGTCATGTAAGGAACGTACGTGCAGAATTACATGTATTTTCCTTTAAAATTGACGAACCGCGCATATAAACTTACACCACCTAATTTATCCCCTTCGGCTTTAAATGCAGAGATAAAACATATACCAGTTTTTAAGTTAAACCTTCAACAACACAACTGTGAAAACTGCATCCAATTTCATGCAGTAATTTATGCGGTATGCGCCTATGAACATACAGATAGACAGAGAGACATAATTCTGAAAAATCAACAAATTTTATTATAAGTATAGTAGCATTGAAACTATATTTATTTATTATTAATGGTCTAATATTTCCATGTACACTTTAACCACAACGAAGAATATAACTATCAAAACTTATAATTTCTGTAATATTGAAATAACTTATAGCGTAACAGTTTGTAACTGTAAGTACAACACCCGTGCACAATCATTTGCGTCCAGCAACCAGAAAGATAAAATACTTTTTGCCTGATACCTGATTTTATACCTGATGTCTTTTCTTCTCTATCTTCTTGAAATAACAAATTTTACCGCTAGGTACCGTGTTTGCCGAGGCACGGAGCAAAAAGCGATGTGTGTTGGGAAAAATAAAAAAATAACAACTATCTTTGTACAAGAAATATGTTTATAATCTTAAAACGGAGTTTCCTCGCATTTCTAAATTGGAGCAACAAGTTTAATTTGATAACCCCACGTAATAACGTTTATCGCGAGATTCTCTCTCTTTCTAATGCATTGACTGGCCTAATTTCGCGGATAAGCTCTTACGCTTGTATCAATACTTTTCAACTATTTACTAACATCATCTCTATATTTGTCGAAGTCATAGTACCTAAGTATATGAAAGTAATGTTTCACTAGTTATGTTTGTTTATTTATTAGGTACATTGCACAGCAAGTATCTATATAAAGTGAAGATGACCATTTAAGATATCTGTTCCAAAAAGTTGGAATAATTGTAAATTCTCTTTGCGAGAGTTGTTTGGTGAAAAAGGAAAAGATTGAAGTCTCGCGGATTGTAAGACGAGCTAACAATAACTACAATTCAAATGTAAAGATAGCTCATAAAAATAGTTCCAAACAAAGAATTTCTTAAAACACGAATCCGAATGAAGCGAAGACCGATACAGGAATGGATGATATCGAAATTGCGATCACACGATCGATAATCGCTTGCATTCACTGTAGTATTGACTCAGTTAACTATTAACCTAATACTAACCCAGTTTAGACCATAGATAGGCCTCTTGGTCTGCGAGCAATTAAGGCCATAAAACTAGTTCAGAGTTGGACGAGCGCTGAGACACTCATTTCTAGTAAAAGTAAAAGTTACAATTTTGCCAGTAATGTATGTAACCTTTTTTGGCAAGTGAGTTGGAGATCGCTGCGATTCTTGGAAGTGATAAACCAATGAGACGCATAACGAAAAAAATATGAGTTTCATAAGATAACTTGTGTCTGAGCTATTATTTAAAAGTAAGAACGTTTCGAAATATACCATTGTTGAGTAAATTACAAGTAAAATTAAAAGTATATGACGACTGTAATAAAATTACTTCTCATCAAAAATGCATTCTAAGAATGCACGCAAATAAAAACTTTGTTAAGTAATCTGGGATACGTTACATTGTTGGCAGAAAATTTATCAAAACGTTGACGAAAATAGCTCTTTATATATTTATAATCAAAGTACAAAATACAAGTCTTATCCAATAACTAGTAACTCAAAAGATAACATAAAAGAAAAGTGTGTCACAACCTTGATTTGACGATATTATGTTAGTAGAGATAACCCCGCCGGGAATCGAACTCACTATCATTGGATTCGGCAGTTACGCAAGCGGAAACCGTGTTATGTAGTAAGCTGTACGGTTCATGATAAAATAAGTGATTTTCTGGCGCTAATAAAAGTTTTATTACTTTTATTATACTTAAAAAAACACATCTTTATTTAGTTGTAAGCAAATATTTTATAAGTCTGTTTAAAACATTGAATCAACGATACATTTTTATTTCATAATAAAAATATAAGAATAACTATTTAATGTGTGTCGTCTGGTCTTTGTGTGATTAAATGGTAGGTAATGTGTTAAAAATCATATTTGCGGAAGCAAAAAGAAATCATATCTATACATATAATAAAATTTTAAATTTGCCATGTTTTACACTAAAGATATGTAAGGAAAAATAATCTGAGGGGTCTTAATAACATGGAAGCCAAAACATACTTTCGTAGAATTTTTGTGTGTCTATCTGTATGTTCGTACGCGCATCACACAAAAACCACAGCATGGAATGGAAAGCGGTTTTCACAGTTGTGTAGCTGAAGGTCTAACTTAAAAATTGGTATATGTTTTATTTTTTTATTTTATACCAAAGTGGGTAAATTAGGAGGTGTCAGTTTATATGGCAGGTTTGTAAATCTTAAAGGCAAATGCATGCCATTCTGCACGTAGGTTCCCTACGTGACGTAAATAAACTGTAAGATAGATTTTTCGGAAATATCACTCGACAAGCGGGTCGAATTAATGTTTGTAAGTTTATAAGTGAAGTTAGTCAATTTTGAAGGAAATTGCACAAACATAATGTTTCCTACACGACATAAATTAACAATAAGGTTTTTTTGGTCACTCCACTTCTCAAAGAGGGTAAATTTGGGGTAAGTGAAAGCAAGTTCCTGAATTTGGAGGAAATAGCATGGAAATAACGCACTCCACGCGGACGAAAACACGGGCAAAAGCTGGTTAGCAATAAAATCTTTTGCAGGATATTAATCTGGGTAGTAGACAATACATTATGTACACCATACTCCTCTCGTGACCACAGTCTGTCTGTATACGTCAAACCAACCCTGACGTGTATGGCCAGCATTAGATAGAACTCAATTTTACTACACTTAATTAAGTGTGAGAGATGGCAACGTTGGATAACTAAGAAATGTATAAAAGTTAGAACAAGTTCTTTTAATTGTTTTCTAGAACTGCTATCTCTCACACTATTATGTTAAACATAGATCTTTATTATTTATATATCAATGCAAATGCAATATTTAGATACCTACCACTACTTAAAGTAAATAGTTTCGCATGTTTCATCGAACAGTAGAATATGCCGGAGCCATTAGAATTCCCCGTGGACTCGCCTCTCGCCTTGGGTGCTGTCATAGAATTATTACACCTAGATAGCTAGTAACCGCATAAAAAGTGAAGACACTTTTATGACTCGGCGGTATACATCAGATTTTTGTTTGTGTGCTTGTCGGCCAAATAATAATAATATATCTTTATTTCAGACCAAGTCCATAGTGTTAGTAATACAATGAAAACTTAAAATTATGTTAGTAATACAGAGATACAAAATAAAAACAAAGGGGGCGCGGCATAATTTTCTCGCATTCATCAATATATTTTTGGCTTCACTTTAGATGAAGCGCTTTAATGTATAAAGACTATCGATCTAGGCGTTATTAATCTAGGGTTCAGTTAATTTACTTTGTTGTAAATGATAGGTACTATTTCCCGAGCCACGTGATCGTGCTCAATTAAGCGCTTTATGGTCGAGTGTGGTGTAGCCATAAGCGGTAGCGGGATGGAATCTATTTTATTTTTTTATTTCGCTCTCGTAGGAAACTAATCTCCGAAAAAATAAAACTTGCAATATAAGATGAATGCAATCATAAAAAATCTGTAGCATCATAGACTTGATCTAGTTTGCCACATTTTTTATTTATGGTACGATTTTGATTCCTATTTATTCTAGTCCGAAAACTATTCCGGTGTAATAAAATATTCTGCAGAATCTCGTAGACGTCCGTACAATTTTTATCTCTACTTATTTTTTAATTATCTTGCTTAGGTAATTACTAAGCATCCAGTGAAGTACTAATACAATAATTATTGTATTAATTTGATTAATCTATGGAAAGTACAAAAAACAAAAACGAATAGCTAATGTATGGAAAGACCATTCCATCCAAAGTAAGTTTGTACAAAAACAACTTATTTTTCTCAAAAACGAACGTCGTAATTAGAGATAAACTTGATAAAATTAAACAAACAATTGACAGTTGCGAGTACTTTTTGGCCACATAAAAAAAAATGTTCCTTAATAACATGTGGTCAAGGAAAACATTATACATATAGTAAGTATAGCAATCAAAGCAGCATAGTACAAGTCAGAGATAATTTATATTACATAATTTTAACATCAATAAAAATTCTTATTTTGTCCGTCATGACATGTTTCTTTCAATCATGACGACCGGATGGCGGAGTGGGTAGTGTGCCTGCCTGCGACGCAGAGGTCGTGGGTTCGATTCTCACTTAAGACAAATCTTTGTGTGCATGAACATGGGGGTTTGTCTTAGTCTGGGTTTTTCTATGTATAATAAGTATGTATTTACAAAAGAAAAGTATATATATGTATTAGTATCAGTTATTCTAGTACCCATATTACAAGCTCTGCTTAGTTTGGAACTAGATGGCGTTGTGTGTGAGTTGTGAAATATTTATTTATTTATTTAAATACCTCAGAGGAGTCAGTGTTACTACACAATATAGACTATCTATTAAACAATGCTTGACTTATAAAATCAAGTAAACTGCTAATTGAAAATTCATGGTTTAAATATACTTTTTCTGCAATCAATTTACTTAGAGGTTTCGAAGAAAATTATCGCGGTAGCTCCAATTAACGTTGGTTTTCCATTCATTAACGAAAGAAACCAAATATCAGACCTATGCTAATAAGTAAAATCATAAATATACTTCCACACAAGTTTTTTTTTTTTTTTTTTTTTTTTAATATAAGAAATCAATTATTAAAATTATGATATCTTATTTTCATTACAATCTAGCCTATCAAGACTAATAAGTAATATTATGTTAACCTAAATTGCTACGTAATAATATAATCTAAGAATGCGTCCATTAACACTTTTCTTAGTTTTTGTTAAGGGGAAGTCACTTTGTTCATGTGTTCTTTATAACGACACTTATCGCACTAATTTATTTGTCACTTATCACTACACTAACTCGAAAGGTTTCGTTCGTTTTAGTCTTTTCACTAGTTCCGTGTTATCAAGGAGCTGGATTGCCTCGATGTTGACGTGATGATGAAGTCTTCGTTCGTGAGCTTCTGCATATTTTTGTATGACCCTGTCAACAACGTCTATATTGAGGTCCCGGTGAAGATCGCTGTTTCTTATGTACCACGGGGCATTGACAATGTCCCTCAGTACCTTGTTCTGGAAACGTTGAATAACTTGACGGTTACTCTGACTGGTACAGCCCCACAGCTGGATACCATAAGTCCAGACAGGCATCAATACCTGTTTGTATAAAAGGACTTTGTTATGTACTGATAGGGGTGACTGTCTACCTAGTAACCAGTACATTTTCCTGTAGCGTATGTCTAATTCTTCACGTTTCTTCTTGACATGTGCCTTCCAGCGCAGTTTGGCGTCAAGCGTCATGCCGAGGTACTTGGCCGTGTTGGCGTACGGCACCACCTCGTTGTTTATAAACACTGGTATGTACCGAGGTTTTTTATTTGTGAAGTCTACGTGTGTTGACTTAGTTTCATTTAGTTTGATCCGCCATTTTTTAGTCCAGTCTATTATTGAATTAAGGACTATTTGTACTTGTTCTACAGCTTCCTCGTGTGTGTTTCCAGTCGCCATTATTGCTGTATCATCAGCAAAGGTAGCGATGAAGTTGTTTTCAGGTACTGGAATGTCGCAGGTATACAATAGGTACAGGACCGGACCTAATACGCTGCCTTGTGGAACTCCAGCTTTTATTTGCCTTATAGTTGAGTAGGCTTTTTCTTGTCGAACTCGAAATGTCCTATTGCAAATATAGGATTCTAACAACTCTGAATATGGTGTGGGCAACATTATTTGTAATTTGTGCACTAAGCCTTCGTGCCAGACTTTGTCGAAAGCTTGTGCTACATCAAGAAACACTGTCGAACAGATTTTCTTTTCTTCTAGGGCTTGTTCAATAACATTACTTATTCTGTGTACTTGATCTATGATAGAATGGTTTTCTCTGAAACCGAACTGATGATCTGGGATCAGGTTTTTCTCTTCAATCACAGGTTTTAGCCTTTTGAGCAGGAGCTTTTCAAATAGCTTTGAAACTACAGGTAACAGAGAAATTGGTCGATAAGATGCTGGTTCTTGGGGTGGTTTCCCAGGTTTTGCTATCATTATTACCTCTGCAACTTTCCACAGATCAGGTACATACTTTAATCGAAATGCTGCATTTATGAGAGTTGTAAGTTTTACAATAGCTTTACGAGGAAGCCTCTGTAGAATGTTACCTGTAATTAGGTCAAATCCTGGAGACTTTTTTGTTTTTATGTGGTACTTAATCTCTATCGCGACCTCTCTAGGTGTCACTAGCTTTATACTATTACTGTCAGCCCGCAGCTCTACAGCAGTAGTATTTTGAGAGTTGTTGTTTTCGCAGGACATAAAAATCTTTTCTAAGTGGTTGGCAAATCTTGCTGCTTTTTGTTCATTGTTTACGGCCCACGTTCCATTTTCTTCCCTTATTGGCGGAATTGATGTAATAGGTCGTTTCATGTTTCTAGTTGCCTTCCACAAGGAATAATTTGTTTTGTTGTCATGTGTAATCTGACTTAGGTATGAGTTTCTAAGAGAATCATTGTGTTCTAATATTTTTCTTTTTAACTTCTTTGTCAAATTGTTAAGAAGATTTTTATCAGTAGGTGATCTAGTTTGATGCCAGATTCTCCTCTGCCTACGTTTTTCTAAGATTAGATTTCTTATATGTATAGGGTATATGGGGCCCTTAGATCTCATGTGTATATTTGGGGTATTTGTCCATGCTGCTTGCTGTACATTAATAATAAATTTGTTTACTTCTAAGTCTAGTTGCTCCGGTGATTTTAGCGGAACTCTTAATTCTATGTTATTTTCTAAATCTATTCTAAAACTTTCCCAGTCCGTATTCTTGTTAATTAAGGTAGGGTTATTCTCTTTGTAAAAGATTTGGTCACTAAGTATTAATAATATAGGAGAGTGGTCTGAGTTCATATCATTGGAGTCTTCGATAGTTAAATACGTTTGCGATATATTTTTGCATATGAAGAAATCAATTAAATCTGGCACCTTGTGAGGATCTGTTGGCCAATATGTTGGTTTCCCAGTGGATACTGCGTCACATTTCAGGAACTGTATGGCGCCTAATAGCTCTTTTCCTTTAGTTGTGGTCAGCCAGTCCACACAAGTGAAATTAAAAATATCTCGTCTCAAAGCTTGTAATAAAATTATCGAAATACTACGGACAATATCTACAGTTTATTAGGGTGTAGTAATGGTTTTTTTTTGTTTGACAGTACTGTGTTTAAATGTGAAAGTTTGTGTGTATGTTTGTTACTCCCTCGATCGACCGATTTTAATGTAATATGTCTCACATAACCTGATTTACTCACTAATTGCAAAATGCAACTCAACAACGTGATTTTTAATTAGCAAAAATTAAGGTTAATATTTCGTGATATCACAGTCTTGCCTAGAAGGTGCGATATAGGTTTTTTATTGACGTAGTTAGTTAGTAGTTAGTAGTAGTAGTTAGTTTGCTGTGACAATAGTAAGAACTTGTGTGATGGCTCTCATACTAGTGTTAGGACTCAGCAGTCATTAGGTGCATCAATTGATGTAACATGTTGTACACCAAGTGATGCACAAAGTACTATTATGTTTAGTGATGGTATTGGAAAACATATGGGCTCAAAACTGAATTCTCTTGTTAAGGGACAATCAGTTGTTAACCATTGCTTACCATCTGCAACATATGATTTTATTATGAAAAGAATTTTAAGTTATAACTTCAGTAATTATAGAAATCTTATTATTTTAGTGGAAAATAGGGGTAATGTTACCAAAAAGGATTTAGTTAATTATTTTGATAATTTATTATCTCTAGGCTTAAGTAGTATAATTTTGTTCACATTCCCCTACTGTAGGAGCCTGTCAGATGCGGAAAATAATCTTAGATATAAGTTGAACAATGTACTACACACTATAAGTACATATAATGATAGTATTCATTTGATTGATACTAACAGTTTTGTTAGCAGCAAATTATATTTGACTAAAGGTAACTATTACCTTTCTGCTAGTTTTAAGCGACAGATAGCAATTTCGCTATCCTATTTTATTGACATTACAGCCAAGAACTTGGCTACTAACAGATCTGCTTCTATTGAGCAGACTAATGACATGCAATTATCTAATGATTATTTGAATCATGACATGAATTATAACTTAGCCTCTATTGAGGGTACTTCTGACATTCTTAATATTAATGATATTGACATTTCTAATTCTCATATTAATTCTGAAATCTTCAATCATTTAAATTAGTTCATGAGACAACAGAGGTAGCAACCTCTAGCTCTAATTTATTACATGTACAATTGATCAATTTAGCTGCAGAATCAAATAGTAATTATATGTCAATACACCCACAAAAATGTATTAATTACAATACAAACGAAAATATAAACCTGGTGCATCAAAATATATGTTGTTTAAATCTGAGTAAGCAACTAGAACTGGAATTATTCATGAAATCTGAAAATATTAGTATAATGTGTGTTACTGAGCATTGGCTTAAGGGGCATCAGCTCATGTTTAATTTCAGCAACCACCAGGTTGGTAGTTCATTCTGCAGGGTCAACACAATACATGGGGGGTCCCTAATTTTACTTAATAAGAAACTTAAATTTAAAGAACGGAAAGATATTGTGTCCCTCTCTGTAGAATGTTCCATAGAACTCTCCTGTGTACAATTAGAGCAGTTCATTATTATATGCGTATATAAACCTCCCTCCGCAGACCTTAATTTATTTTTAGAAATCATGGATGAAGCCCTATGCAGAGTAAATAATTTGGGTAAAACAATTTTAGTCTGTGGAGATTTTAATATTAATATTCTAGTTAATACAACTGCATCATGTCAAATTTTGAGTCTTTTTAAATCCCATAATTTAATAAACTTATTTATGGAGCCTACTAGAATAAGTGCCACCACGGCTACATGCTTAGAAAATATTTATACAGATATTAGTCCAACTCACAGAAGTATTATTAATAAACTAGATTCTGATCATTCTGGGCAAATGATAAGTTTTAAAATAAAAAGTAAAAATGTAGTTAGGAAAAAAATTACTTCTGTACCAGTAACAGCTAGTCGCTTTGAACGTATGAGAGTTAACCTAGCTAATAACTTACCTTTCTTAGATACTGACATAGAGCCTAATGTAATGTATAATTCGTTTTTTGATTCATTTCTTCGCGATTTTAACTCAATATTTACTTCCAAGGAGATTACTGTTACTAGTAGTCCTGTCTTTGGTGACTGGGCAACCGCAGGTATCCATAAGAGTAGGCAAACATTGTACATTTTATACTATGAAAGACAATTTAATAGCAGTGAAGAGTTTAAAGAACATGTCAAATCATACTCGAAGATTTTTAAACGCGTTTGTAAAATTGCCAAATCTACATTTATTAAATCTAAAATCAAAAACAGTAGTAATAAAATTAAAGCCACATGGAAGGTTATTAATGAAGAGACTGGGAAGGTTAGATCAAAAAATTCAGACTTTAAGTTAAGTATCAATGGTCAAGTAACCAAGTCAGATTTAGAAGTTGCCAGTGCTTTTGAAGGATTTTTTACTGCTTTTCCTGTCTCTCTAACTAGTGCTTTAGGCTCTTCCTCCTCTGTTGCTGAGTCGTTACTTAAAGATAATGTGCCTGAGTTTTACAATAATTTCGATTTTCACCATGTTAATTTGTCTGATTTTAAAGCCGCGTTTAAATCAATTAACATTAAGAAAACGGCTGATCTATGGGGCATTTCTGTACATATTATTAATTCGTTGATTGACATTATTGCACCTGATTTAATCGTGATATTTAATAGATGTATTGATTGTGGTGTGTTTCCTGACTTAATGAAATTAAGTAAAGTCATTCCTTTGTTTAAATCAGGTAGTACATTAGACCCCACAAACTTCAGACCAATATCGGTGCTACCTACGTTTAGTAAAATTTTTGAAAAATTAATTCTCGCGCAGTTACTTAAATATTTTAATGAAAACAATCTGTTGCACACTAAACAATTCGGTTTCACTCGCGGACGGTCAACATGTGATGCTGGGGTAAAATTACTGGAATGCATATTTGAGGCTTGGGAGGAGTCGCAGGATGCCTATGGGGTGTTTTGTGACTTATCTAAGGCTTTTGATTGTGTGCAGCATGAAACTCTAGTCAAGAAGTTACACCACTACGGTATAAGAGGCATCGCTCTGGATCTTCTTACTTCATATCTAAGCGATAGGATTCAGAGAGTAGGTGTCAATGGAAAGCGTTCGCATGGATCAGCTGTAGCAATGGGGGTGCCGCAAGGCTCTATTTTAGGGCCTTTCCTGTTTCTCTTGTATATTAATGATTTACCTCATCTTGTTAAGGATAATCATGAGATAGTATTGTTTGCGGATGACACTTCTTTAGTTTTTAAGGTAAAAAGACAACAATCAGTAATTGACGATGTAAACAATGCTTTATCAAAGATAGTGAACTGGTTTAGTGCTAATAACTTGCTTTTAAATGGTAGTAAAACAAAATATATTAGATTTTTCACAAAAAATGTTAAGCAAGTCAAAACTAGTGTGGTGATGGACAATGAGGAATTGGAAATAGTCAATAAGGTTGTCTTTCTTGGTATAACATTAGACTCTAAATTACAATGGGGCCCACATATAGAAACGTTGTCTGGTAGACTCAGCTCAGCAGCTTACGCCGTAAAAACAATTCGTCAACTGACCGATGTTGACACTGCGCGTTTAGTTTATTTTAGCTATTTTCACAGTATAATGTCATATGGTTTATTGCTTTGGGGTAGTGCCGCGGATATAGATTCAATATTTGTGCTCCAGAAACGAGCTATTCGAGCTATCTATATGATGAGTCCCAAGGAGACACTAAGAAATAAATTTAAAGAGATACATATTATGACGTTACATTCTCAATACATTTACGAAAATTTAATGTACGTTCACAAAAACCAAACGAAATTTAAGAAAAATAGTGATCTCCATAAATTAAATCTAAGGAACAAAAACAAACTCGCTGTGCCCACTACTAGGCTCCATAAAATCTCTAACTCGTTTCCAGGTCAATGTATACGCTTTTACAATAAACTTCCTTTAGACGCAATAGAATTATCGATAGGTAAATTTAAAAAATATGTTAAAACTAAATTATGTCAAAAAGCTTACTATAATATTTCAGACTACATAAATGATAATAGTATTTGGAAATGAATTGCTCTTCTTATGTGATTTTTTGATGTACCTATATTATATTGCTATATTTTTCATTTTAAAAGATGGTGCACATGAGTTTCTCACCAGCTCTTCTCATAATGCAATACCCATCGGAGCTGGTACTTAGATTGATTTTAATTCGATTCTAAACAGTTTGATTAAAATTAATCTGAGCTCCGGTTATTCAAATCATTGTAATTAGTATAATTAAGTATTATTTATTATTTACTTTTATATCATTTTTTGTAATGTTTTGACGTGTTCAAGCGCCTCCTGGGGCCTATAAAAATAAATGATTTGAATTTGAATTTGAATTTGAATTTGTACCTACCACAGACGGAACCTCGGGTGGAAGGTAGTCTTGTAATAAAATCTTTGAAGTACTACAGACAGATTAGTTGTATGTCGTAATAGATTTTTTGTTATGACGATAGTGTTTATCATTTTTGTCTAGGATGTCCTCGGCTCGGCCTCGAGGCGAGAACAGATAAAATTTGTGGCGCGTAGATCCGTCTTCATGCAATAAAGACAATCGAAAATATATTAGTTTGTATCGCATTAAATACTTTATGATAGTGTATTATTAGATTATTTAAAAGAATTGTTTAAATACTACCGTGTTTATTTTTTCAGTTTTTAGGGTAAACTCAGACATATTATTACTATTTACGCGCAAATTTTGGTGCGGATATTTGGCAACAGAGTGTAAGTTAAGTGTTGTTTTGTTACATGTCCTTTTTCACAGGTCACACCTAAAGAGAACAGTTACTATCATATCGTACATACGAGTAGCTATAGGATTAATACGTCATAGGGTTAGGTTTAGTTCAGTTTTGATGAACACTGGTTATAATAAAAAACACGAAAATAACGTTTTGCCAATAATGTGACTGAGTTAATTGTTAAATTTTTCGGTAATCGTGTTTTTTTTACTTTTTTTTTTTAGATTAGATTTTAGATTATCTGTTGTCAGCGTGGAATTCGATATTTCCATGCTGTTTCTTACAAAACTGTAGAACTTTCCTTACACTTTTAACCCCAAATTTATCCCATTGGTAAGTGGAATTGCTAAAAAATTTATCCCTTTTCAATTTAAATTGTGTAAGGAAAAGGGCTCTATAACTTAACATATTACTATCTGACTAAATGTTTTTCCAACTTGACTCGCACTTGCACTTCTCGAAGTCACATAAAGTAACTTAAAGCCATCCGTAATACACGCGGATGTAGCATAAGTTATATGCCGGTGAAAGTTTGATATGTAATCGCAAATAAAAGAAACAATTTTCTCTTCAGTCGTTGAAATAGAGGTTTGTGAATGCATGGGCTCACCTTTGACCTTCATAACTTAACCAGTATACTAATTTATAGTAATTATCAGTGTTGTTGTCTTTTGAGATCTTCTGAAAGGCATCGTTGGATTTGCAATCAAAAGCTCGTAGTTTGAAACACAGGGCTTTGTCTCATTTGACTGTTTTTAAAACTGACTGATCTTAATGATTCGTTCTGCAGAAACTTCTTTCTGCATCGCTACCGCGTTAATTCGAGTCATAGCCTTATAACTTAATAGGTAAATAATGCATATTTTTCCTTCACCGATACACTCGCAATACTTAATTATTATTTATGGGTTCTACTCACAGCTGTATTAGTAGTTGTTTTTAGAATATTAATTATATCACTCGATAGCTCCTATCTAATACTGATTTTGATAATAATTTTATAATTACTTATTTGTAATTTATTTATTTATTTTAAAAACACTAAAGAAATATCTATTATAATGATACATTAAAGATTAGGAAAATAAATTGAAAATATATACATAGGTAAAATAAAAAGGCAAATATTTACATTAAGTTAGGCGTCATAGTATTCCTCCGCATCGATCTCGGTTGTGGGGACCGTGTTCAGAAGGCTGACAGCATTGCCACGTTGTATGGCAATGAAAATTCTTTGTGCTAGGTAAAAGCTAGCCTTCTGGTCACGGGAAGCGTCGATTAATCGTTTGGAAAGATCTTAAGATCTTTCTTATCTTTCTTTCTTTCTTTTCTTTTTTTAAGTTTTTGTTAACCGTTATCTTATAGCAAACATTCTCAAAATAAAAAATAACTTGGTCACCAAACACAATGTACAAGTTAAACTATCTTTGGATAACGGAGGCCAATTTGGCACTTGGAAGGAAACTGGATAAACTTGGAACAAACTCTACATCTGGGTCCTATGGGCCCCCAACAGAGAAAAGGGTAATATCTAATCTCTTGGCCCTAATGCCATAGTTTATGAACTTTTTCATCAGCGGCTCAGTTGGCTTTCAATATATTTTAGCCTCTCAACTTCAGTCTAGAAAATCAACTATTATGGAGTATTCAACCCAAGCAAAATAACTTACAATACAATACTAAACCGATCTGTAATTCCGTAAATATATAATTTGATAGCCGTGACCTTCCATCGCAGAGACGAGAACAATACCCAACAACAAAGCTTCACTGCCACTTGATGATTAACATAATCACAACACTTATCTCCGTCACAGGATACAGAATATCAAAATGCGAATAAAATGCACACATAGGAAAGTTCCACGATTTAAAAGTGCCAGAGGAAGCCATTATCGGCTAGCATAATCCTGACTCACATTCATTGCAACGTGACCATGTCAATAATAATATTTATTGTAAAATCTAACCTTCGTATTGTCTGGAATACGAATTATGTTGATTTTGAAGTTTTGCGAGGGAAAAATCTGGATTTCATATTTTTCTTGTGTGCAAAACATTGTGGACCCAAAAACACCATGTAAATTATATGTCATCTTTAAATCATAAACGAATATATTTCTGAAAAGTTAGGTGCAAGATCGCTAAGGCTATCTAACATAATTGTTTTATTTTTAGAGTTTTAGGTCAACTGTCAAAATATTTTTCAAAGTTTTTTTATTTCTGTTTTGTTCCTACATGTGTGCTTTTGTTGTATCTTATACATTATGAATAGCCTTGATTTGCGAGTTAACGAAAAGTACTTCAATTTAGCCCTTACGCCATAACGATCTTACCGAAGATAATAGAATGAGAGCACATGTGCGACTGACTTACGTCATTTTATAAAAGCTGGAAGGTTCCTTGTATGTACTCCTAACTAAGAACGACCACCAAATATAGAATTCGGAAAATTATGGTTTTTCTAAAATTTAAATAAGTTGTAAACAAATTGCGTCATAGTGTATAAAGTGCAATTTTGGAATTATTTTGTTTATGGTGGTGGTAGAAATCACTCTCCACCATTGGCAGACACTTAACGTGGTTCCATTCCAACGCCAGACAAATTAAAACTTTTAGATATTAGGAAATTTGAAGGTTGCTTGTCTGGGGTTAGATTCATAGTAAGTATCTACAAGAGCTCTGATAATGACTTTTGACACTTCTTTTTACGTATCGCATTATAGTTTTTCATTTCTTATTTAATTTTCTTCTTTAATTATCTTTGCACAGTAGTTAGCAACTTCTACTCCCTTGCTTGTCCTAATGCAAGACGCATTAGGTCTTTAATGGGGAATCCACAATTGCACGAGGTGCTATTGTGGATTTTTGACACTGCAAATCATATGGCCACGTCTGGGCAACGTTTTAGCTGAAAATGATTTTGGTGGGACATTATATTCTCGCCAAGGACTAAGTCTTGAAATAGTAAAATGTACTAGTCTTTATGGTTATTCTAAGAACAGTCCGAAGTATTTCTGTTTATGGACTACGGTCATTTCTTTATGGTTTTCTTGACCTCTTTTTTATGGGCTTAAGTTAAGTAATGCTAATATGTCAATTCTATTAAATTTGTAATTCATAGGCTTAAGTCTTAGTCAATTGTCTAGTCGTTAGTTAGTCTCGGGTTCGGTTTGTTCAAAAGTATTACTTTGTTTTTATCCGTCAGAAAATTCTCAATAGCACAGAGTTGGAATTGTGCTAGGTGAATAGCGATAGGCATATACCCTTCTCATATGGGTCCTAAACATGACAGGTGAAGTGTGCGTTCTATACATTACTGCCACTACGTTCTGGGTAATATATATATAACTCAAAAAAAAAATTTTAAAAACGGTATTTCTAAAAAAAAAATGGCAAGGTAAAAGGTGTTATTACAAGTAATTTATTATTATGCTTATAAACACACTTTGCCAAATGTAAACTTAACAACATACCTACATTGCAAAATAATAAAAAAAAAAATTGTAAATTGTTTAATCTTAACTCTATTTGTTATAGTATTTTTAATCATAACTGACTCAAACTTGTTATACTAAGTAAATTAAACAATTATTTTTTTATATTTTTTGCCTTTTTTACGAATTTTATAACCGTTATTATTAAAATACCACCAGGAAATTCACTATTTCAGTTAATTAGTGTTTTTGCGATCTAATATCTGTTTTGTATGTATGTATGAATTGTATGTATGTATGAGTTGTGTTTGAATGAACGAAGCAGGAAACGAGACGAGACGCTATCACGAATTTCATTCTCACTGTTATAGTGCGGTCTAAACGAATTGGCGTTTATAAAATATTTTTATCATGTAGACTTTTGATTTTAAGTTGGTTTTGTATTTTCTTTTAATTAACAACTACAAGATATTTTGTTTTTAAAACAGACTTTAAAAAAATGTTTCTTTGACGGTAATCAAATAACCGCAGTTGTTAGGCGTTTTTACTAGAATGCTATTAGTGTCGAAATATTATGTTCATATTTCAATTTTTATCAACATTTCAAAATAAATTCGTATAAAATAAATAGTAATATTGACCATTCTTCTTCTTCGTCGTGTCGATGGCTGAGTCAAATTTTATTGGCCCAATAAGTGGCCACTGTTATGGCGATCTCGTCGGCGTTCATGAGCGCCTCCCTTGTGCAGGTGGTAGGGCATTTTGTACAGTCAGTAAGGTGGTCAAGGTTTTGACTTACCATCGTGGTGAAAGGATTAGCCAATTCGCTTTTAAGAACTCGCGAATTGCCCAGGGTGCGCCGGACGTAGGTAATTGTTGTGTACGTCACTCGGGGAGGCTCCTTTCATGCACCCCCTATTGACCATGAAACACGACATTGATTTTTCACCCCAATGATTAGTATTACGCTTGTAACAAATTTTCCTAGGAATATTAAAGGATATTAACTAAGGTATTTTCCCTAACTCCGCTACTAACATAATAATTTAACTAAACTTTATTAATTTAATTTTCCTTAAACTAATTAAAAGTTACTAATCCTCGTTCTGCATGAAAATGTTATACTTATATACATATAATGTTATAAACAAAAAAATATTGTTATTAGAAAAGGTACTGCGTATTTTGACTTACATATATTATGATTTTTCTGAAGTTAAAGTGTATGCTGCCAAATAATTTTTCTTTGGAAAATATTAATTTTCAAACAATGTAAAAACTACAACGGCCAATACAAATGGACCGCTATCCGTGTCGCAATTTCAAGGCCGCCCCGCTGATCTCACCGACCATTTTTTATACCAGATTTACGTGACCAGTTTTAGAAGTGCACACATTCTATGGGATTCGATAGGAACAAGGGAATGGCTGTACCTATCAAATTTGGTGGTATAACATCTATCGGTCACACGCCACCCATTGTAACCAATTCAACCTTCTTTGAATATTTCATACATTTGTAACACTTTTTTATTGCTTTTTTTTGTGTGCTTTTTGCTGGCGTTATATTTGGGCGCCTTTCGAGGCTTGAGGACGATTCATGGACGAGTTTGTCATTATGATACATTGAAAGAATGTTATATGTTACATGTTACTACGGGTTTTGCGAAAAGCACTTTTTTAAACTCGCCTACCAGAAATGTAAAATTATTACTGTCCAGTTCTTGAGAAATTTTTGTATTAAATAATTGCTATTTATGTTACAACAGGATTAATTCATTAAATTTTGACTATCAGTGGTACAGCTCAGTATAGGTTAGCAATAACTTATACTGAGCTGTACCACTGATAGTCAAAATTTAATGAATTAATCCTGTTGTTTCTCGAGTTAAATAAAAACAAAATAGATAATATTAGTTTTGGCATTTTATTCAAGATTTACATTTCACATTATGTTTGTTTTTCAGCATTATTACAGACAATTATTCATACCTTATTATCAGATAAAAATGAATGTACTAGTGGAAATATTCTATGACACTTAGCTTTTTATCAATAACTAAAAACTTTAGATTTCGAAATATCGATAAAAACTATCAACGAAAATATTGAATTTGAATTACTTCCGTAAACGTGTATATAATATTTACTTTAAATCGGTTTAAAATTTTCCATGTCTACGAGTATTTTATAGATAGTTATCCTAGTGATAGCTTGAAATGATTCATATATTGACGATTTTGAATATATGAATCATTAAAACTGGCATCATATTAATTAACTCGACTGTACAATCAATTTTTTATGATATGAGATGGATAAAACTAAAGAAAAAATAACTTTTTTTAAGTTCAACTAGTGTTTCTAGTAGATTTTTGTGCTAGAAAAATAGTTAGAAAATAAATAATAATTTATAAAAATGTGTTTTTTTTGCCTAATGGGTTAGATAAATTATGTTGCTATCTCAATATTAAAACAAAATATTTTTGAAATTCTTATCAAAATAAAAACATAACGTAACTACGATAGTTTCGTCTCATACGTTACTATCGTAGTTGTAGATATCATCAAGAATTTTAATAAATTATTAATTTATATAAATAAGCATCTTGGCTTTATAATTTCACGACTGACAGATAAATAAATAAACGTCTCATACGTTACTATCGTAGTTACGTTATGTTTTTATTTTGTTTCGACTGACAGATAAATAAAAATAAATGACATAACAATATATACTCTCATTAAGATACAAAATAAAAACATAACGTAACTACGATAGTAACGTCTCATACGTTTATTTATTTATCTATCAGTCGTGAAATTATAAAGCCAAGATGCTTATTTATATAAATTAATAATTTATTAAAATTCTTGATGATATCTACGGTAATTTTATGTTGCTAACCGTAAATGTAGGAGGAATTCGCTAAGCAGAATCTTAGTAGATGAAAAAAAGGGTTCCGACAGTCTTTTAAATATTATGGAATGTTAAATACGGAATAGATTTATTACAAAATTAATAAAATCAATGAACTTTTGAAGTTCAGCCTTCACACTGTCATTTACATCTGCGTACCTACTGTAAAAGTTGCCAACCTGTAAAAATCAAATACTATTAAATTGTTGGAACATTTCGATTTTATCTGCTCGCCTATCAAGACGAAACACTTCAGTAAAAGGCGTGAACCTCTTACCAAATTAAAAAAACGGCGATAAAATAGATTTGCAATTATCTAATCGCACCGCAAAACAGAAATCTAATGACTACAACACACGAAACAATTTTATTTGCGCGACATTTGCGCGAGATAAACTTTTTGTGCGGCATTTCTTCTTTAAGTGCGCAATCATCACGTCGAATGATGAATGACAAGCCAATCGTCTTCTTACGTCCGTTTGTTATCGCGTTTCAGATACTCTATAGATACAAAATGATGAAATGAAATAATGCTAATTTAGTTTTAATTTCCAATGACATAATGTTCTCTAAATACTTAAAATCTATTGTGTAGTCTCATGACTCATAACTGTATTTTAAGATGCAGTTTATCATTCAATCATTATCAATATCGTCATCACTGCGCACTACATAATATAAAAAAGTCGCTTCCCGCTGTCTGACTGTCTGTCTGTCTGCCCCTATGTGAGCTTAGATCTTTAAAACTACACAGCAGATTTCGATGCAGTTTTAGCGCAGGCTCCGGTCCACCTCCAACTCCATCCTGAGCGTATTTGCAAACAGATTTGATTGCCAGTACATTAATCATTGTTATAATGGTTAATGTACTGACAAACAAACAGATGACTCAGAGGCAGGCTTGTTATTGATTTATTATTTTTATTATTTTAAGTTAATCAGATATTATGATGTTATTAAAAATTGTATTTGTAATTTTATATTCTAAATTTTATATTATAAATTTTATATATTCAAATTTTGTAAATTGATTTTATAATTTTAATTTTGTTTTTATTATTTGATGTGATGACTCTAATTTTATTACCTTTTACACAATTTCAATTTAATTTTATCAATTC
Source organism: Hypena proboscidalis (assembly GCA_905147285.1). Classification (NCBI taxonomy): domain Eukaryota; kingdom Metazoa; phylum Arthropoda; class Insecta; order Lepidoptera; family Erebidae; genus Hypena; species Hypena proboscidalis. The sequence continues at coordinate 4,405,989 of LR990127.1, forward strand.
TATTTATATTATTTTAATTTAATTCATATAACTATTTAACCTAATGTAATAATGCCTGTATTATAATGTTTTATCTTATTTTATTGTATGATCTTAAATGTGATTGAAATAAATGATTTTATTATTATTATTATTATTATATTAATAGATAGAACAGAAGAGATAAAATGATTCTTAACGAAGGTTTTTTTTTGTATAAAACATGCATATTATAGTACTACACAGTACCAGGAGCAAATACGTACGTACATAAAAATACGTGTTATAAGTTTTACAGCGCTATTTATAGTTCGTAAAAATAGCGTCTTGTGAATACGCCTTTAGACATTCAGTATCAGTATTATCGCAAGTATAAAAGTGAAACAAGTTTACGTTACTTTCACAATACCTACTTTATTACATTATCTTATCGTCCGCCAGATAGCGCTGTAGTAAACATCGTAGTAAGATAAAACAAGGAGCACGCGAACTTTAGCAGGTGAATTGTTTACTAAACGTTTAGAACGATATTTTCGTACTTTATTTTTAGACGCAATTGTTTCCTTGTGCTAAAGGCGGCTCGGCGCAGTTCTGTTATCGCTGTGCCACGGATAAGTGTTCATTTTTTTACCAATTATTTTAAGTAAAGGTGAAATTACACTGGGGTTTAGTTATGAACATAAATGTGATGTCATAATTTTGTTTGGTTCATTGTTTTCTGTTTAGTTTTCTTATTTACCATGATATTTATTAGACAGTTGCCCGTTTGACCGTTTGACATGGAAAAAAACATGAATATCACACAGATTTATGTGGAAAGACGGAGAAAGATGTTTTCTTGAAATACGAAACCCATTAACCCTTTACTAGAGAACCGTATTACTAATTTATTTTTAATGTTTCACATCAAAGAATTGGTATTCCCAATTTTAATTACAACAGCAATCCTTAATGATGTAGTGGTATCTGAGAGAATACGAATTAACCTAAAAACCGGATGCCTTTCGTCTCTTAAAGCCGCCGCATACTGGACGACTAGTAGCTGCCACTAGTGAAGGTAGCTACGTCTACTGGCTAGGCCTAGTGTTTATATTATCCAGCCTTTTTACTAGATCTATCCTCAAGTCAAGGCCACTTATTGTAGCCACTAGGCTGAACGTGGCCACTTGCACGTTCAATGACCATAGATTTCATTCAAATTGTATTAAGGAAAATCTTACATAAGTTGCTCGGTGTACGGCAGCACTAACACACATGTTTAGATAATAACCCTTGAGATGCTCTAGTTTAGTCTAATGTAAATGGGTCATATTTGTTTACAAGGTCCCGAGATATTCCAACATGTGTGAGTAAATTGTCTTTGGGTTTGTAGGGTAAGCAAATATGGCTGTCGATAATGCGGATGTATAGGGCATTGCCCATTGAAGAGTATGTTTATACTTCGAATTGTATAGGAAGTCCAATAGACAGTCGGATTTTATCAGGAGTATTAACAAAGTTGACAACTCAGCAAGTGTAAATTTAAAGTCGTGCAGTGGGCTATGGAGCGTGGTGTAACATTCGTAATGAGGTCATCCGACAAAGAACTGAAGTGACCGATGGGATTCCTTTTTTCGCATAACTATCATAGGTGAGACCTATGTCCAACTGTGGACGTCGTTAGGCTGAAATGATGATGATGATGATGATAGTATTTAACAGACAGTTTCTACAAAGACAATAACACTAAAAAAATATGCAACAAATTTTATGCCAAAATAATATTATACGTAACTATCATTAAGGTATGCGAAGTTAAATTATATCAAATAAAAATATACGGAACAAAAGAGAACCGTGACCGACATAGCTCGCAAAATAAGCTCGCTGAAGTCGCAATGGACTGGCCACGTCTGCTGAAAGACCGACAGCAGTTGGCGCAGTCGAGTCCTACCTAACCGTAGATGGCCTCCTACCAGGTGGATTGACGAACTGAATAATATCACTGGAGGAGACTGGGTATTGTGTCGCAAATGTCTATGTCCAGAATATTGTAAACTTTCCAACATATTTAAAGTATTTGGAAGTGCGCGAATGATGCAATGCAGGATTGTTATTCTGAAGTAATTAGTGGCAGTTTGCCAAGCCATCAGTTGTTTGTACTACAAGTGTTACTATTTCCTGTAGTATTACTATTTGTTTGGTACTACCGACTGCTTGGCGGCGGTACAAGGTACTTTATCTACGTACCTATGTGATGTTATCCGTACGTAATTGTGTAGCTATGTGAGTATTATATCTAGCTTTCAGCATCATGTATTCTGTAGATGTTGTACTCCTTGGTTCGTATTGAGACTGGAGTCTTGGTAGAGTTTTGATACTTCGACAGTATTTTATTACAATATTTTAGTTATTTTTTTAAAAACGACGGCCGCATTAGGAATAGCTCCTGTGTCGCGGGGGTGTTCACAAACATACATTTCACACACACAAAGCACACCCAGAGTCAGAACAAATCTTTTCAAATCGCACAAAGATTTGTCCTATGTCCCCACATAGGACAAATCTTTGTGCGATTTGATCGAAAACACAACATCAGCGCAGTTAAAAGCGGCGAGGCAACCGCTTTGACCAATATGCCAACCGTGCACTCATTCAGTACTCAGTTCGTACTAGTTTTACTGATACTCATAGTTTTGTCGATCCTGTTAAATTTTAAATCTTGTACTAGACTGACTGACCGACTTCAAATGACCATTGACAAAAAATAAAATTATTTTCTTATTTAATTCAAATCAATTAAATATAATAATTAACGTAAATACCTCCATTATAGATTCATAATGTTTAATAGTAGGATATTCTATTCCTTATTCATTGGATGGGGAGCATTAGTTTGTAAAAATAATTAATAAATTGCGCACTGACAGATCACTTACGTTCAACCAACATGTCCCTGCTAGCAACAAGTAGACAAGTACCGACAGCAAAAACAATATTGTGGTAGGCAATTTATTTTTATAAAATTATTTTATAGCTTCAAATAAAATATATTTCTTTTCCTTATGCGTCATGGTATAAGTTTAGAAGGAAAAGTTGATAAAAATTAAACAAAGTATCCAACCGCGATAAAAAATAAAAAATATTCTATAGCCTAAAGAGGGAAAAACTTTTGTTATTATACAAAATGACAAAAGAGAGGAAAAGTATACAGACCTCATTGTTTGATTTCATTAAAAAAAATATATAAAAAAATGTACCTCTAGTTGCGACTTTTAATGTAATAGAGAGCTCTTGAGAACAAGCTTTTTCTGGTAGTTGCGTTGATACGAATCATTTAAATTAAGCACCGAGCAAAATAGAGTTTAATATGTAATATTAAAAGCCTAATTTGTTTTCCTAATTAACATTATTATTATGCTTATTATTTTTAAGAGTGTATCATGAATACAAATAAATAATTTAACATAACAATGTTTTTTTAGACTCGTATAGTTATTTGCACGATACCAACGCCGTAATCCAGTTGATAAATTTGATGTCTGTCTATTTGTGTCGGCTAAACGTCTTAACGCCTGGATCGAATATGATGAAATTTTAGAAACAAGTGAGTAAGATTTTTTATTGATTTCTTTATTTTTATTATTTTACACAGACGAACCTCGAGTGAAAGTTAGTTTGTTTGTTTGCTAGCGCTAATCTTGGCAATGATTACTTGGATTTTAATAATAATTTTCTGTTTGATAATCTAGCTCTTAAGAAAGGTTATCGTTACATTACGCTTATCTTCACGGGATCAAAGCAGTAAGAATCAACGCAAGATATAGTAAATTTTAAAAATGTACAACATTTTAATAACTTTAGCTATTGTGTGTAATATAAATGCGTGAAGTTAAAAAAATAAATATCGTAGGTGACTTCTAACAGGTAAAAGTTGAATATATACCTATAGTAAATGTACCTAAATGTGAAGATGACGTAGTAAACAGGAAGTCCGTAAAGAGCCGTTGAGATCATTAGATGTATAATTGCTTTTTGTATTAATTAAAATTAATCCAACCACCTTTGTTGTTACACGCCAATTAAATCATGTACACGAGCGAAAATCTTAAAATATATATGTTATTTCATAATATCACGAATTGTATAACAAGCTTGCATCCAAAGATAATTATTTCATTAAGATTTTTTTTGTAAATGTATTTTTAATTTGGCTTTTTTGCTTAGCGACTATGCGATGTGGCTGTGATTAGATACTTTATTGATACAATAATAGAATAAAAAAAATTCTTTAAATTTTACCTATAATTGTTTTTTAATTATTTTAAACCCATTTTCTTTTGCAATTATAAGTTATTCCATGGTCTCCAAGCATTGCCGATCATTGCCAGGAACAATTGCTGTTACATGACATAAAAATAGCCTGATATTCTTTTACTAAATCGTCAATGATAACTGAGACTTTATTAGCTATTGGATGATATGTGTCTTTTTCAAAAACAGGGGTACATTCTTGCAAAATAAATGATTTGATTTGATTTGATTTGAATACGGGGTGTGAGATAAAGAGAAGAGAAGAAGAGAAGAGAAGATTCCTCATAAAGAGGAAACCTAACTTAGACACTAGTCTCTCCACAATAATACACCTAAATAATCAAACTGTCACAACAAAACATTGTGGTGACAAAATATTCGTTTTTTTTTTCGTTACTGTACTAATATTTTATATATCATGATTAAAGCAGATTCAAATGTATTTTTAATACAAAATCTGACAGTTGAATCTTGTTCATCACAAACAATCAATCGTAATAAGGTGACAGGTCCGACAGCATTATAAACATATTATTATGCTGTCGCTACCGTTGCGCAGGAACAAGTGTGCACAGTTTGTTTATAGCCACAAACTGTTGAATATTTATTTTGTTCTGTCGAGTTTGATCGCACACCGCGGTGGGAACCGGAGTAGACGTCGAACACAAACAATATTATAAACAATATTGATTATTGATACAACAGACCACTTCACACGTCATTTCGGCTGAACTTCCTAATACAATAGGGGCTGTGAGATTAATTTTGTCAGATCAAAGGATATTATTGTTGTGATTGATTTGATTCGACTTCCTTTGAATTTACAAGGTTATCGTTTAACTTTTAAATTGCTTCAATACGAGAAATTTATTCGCGAATTTGGAACAATATTCTATTTTGTACGATAATAAAATTATGTTGATGCTTTAGAGACACTGTGGCTTTTTATGTACTCAATCTACATGTTTAACATTAACCCATCTTTATCAAGAGAATCGCATGGCCAAGGACGAGACGAGAGTATAACTTAAAAGTTTACCAAAATGGACTATAATCTAGACAGGCTTTTATATGAGACAATTCATTAAATTTTACCTTCAAAATTCGAGTTTTAGTTAATTTTACATAACATAACATCACGCCTATATTACCCAGAAAGGTTTAGCAGAGGTGTACAACACTCACATTTCACCTGTTATGTTTAGGTCCCATGGGATAGCTTATCTCCATCCACCAGGTACAATTCCAGAAAAAACAAAACAGAAAATAAAATAAAGAAAAAAAAACAAAGAACTAAGTACAAGCCAGAAAAATAATTATACATGTGAAAATTTAAGAGCAGATAACTGTATCTAAGAAACAATTTAGTATTTACCTTAAATTTAATTCTAAATAAGGATGCTGATAAGTTGTTTTAATTAATATTTTGATAGCCTATAACTAATACGTACTCCTGATATTTGTTGTAAAGGAAAAAGTAACAAATATATTAAAATTGCGTGTGGGACTTTACAAAAGCGAAAATTATATTTTGATATGCCCATAATTTATGCGTTCACGTGACCTTATTTGATATAATTTTAAATAATTTTTTTGAATCCTTGTATTCAAATATTAAATATTATAGATACCTATTACTTAAGCATGGAGCATGATTCTTGTTTTCTCTGGAATGTACACGTCCACATCCATCTTGTCAAATAAAATATTGGGTGACCTACAAAACAGGTTTTCTTAGTCTATTTAAATGTAATATTGTATGCACCAAATTTGAAATAAATTGAATTGAATTATTTCAACCAAAACTGTGTGGTGTATATGCCCATATTACTTTATAGTACAATTATTAGCATAATAATGGCTGTTGCTTGTCCAATTATAGTGAAAATAATTGTAATTAGTTTGCAATGAATTTTCTGAGGCTTGCCCAGAAAATGTAGTGTAAATTCAAATGTAAGTTTCATGTCAAATGAAAATTGTATGAATGTTTAGATAGTCATATTTTATAATTATGCTCAGTTACGTGACAAAAAATAAAATTGTCCAAAATGATAAGAAGAAAAAGCAGCGATAGCCGAGTGGGAGACCGTAGGACTGCGAAGTCAAAGGTCTCGGGTTCGATCCCTCGGCATACACCTCTGTCAATAAATCGTTAAGATTCGTTTTTTTGAAGATATGTGTGTATTTATCATACAGATTATCGCTCGCTAACGGTGAATAAAAACATCGTGAGGAAATCTACATGCCTGAGAGTGCCTAAAAGTGCTCAAGGGTGTGTGAAGTCTACCAATCCGCATTTGGCCAGTATGGTGGACTATGGCCTAACCCCAGCATTGGGACATGTATTAGATACAGGGCTGCTATTATTATTTATATGATAAGAAAATTGTTGTGTTTCACAGTTAAAATTTTCCTAGTGTCACGTGTAATTAAATAGTAACGTATCAATCAACTAAGGTTAAACATTTAGTTGTATGATGTATAGGTAAACAAATGGAATGTCTGATTTTATTTTCTTTATTTTACCGATACATACTTTATATAATATTAAAGTTGAAAAATTAACAATCCACCAGGACTCGAACCTGCACCCCCTGGGTAAACGCCCCAAGTGTTTTGCCAATTCAGGTATGGATTGAAAACTAAGTAAGGTTCGTCTAGCTATATATAAACACTCCTTCTTCGTCGTTCCGATGGCTGAGTTAAGTTTTATTTTGACTTGCCATCGTGGTGAAAGGATTAGCCAATTCGCTTTGGAGAACTCGCGAATTGCCCAGGGTGCGCCGGACGTAGGGAATCGTTGTGTACGTCACTCGGGGAGGCTCCTTTCATGCACCCCTATATATAAACACTAAAATGCATGTTTGGAAGCCGCCCATTTTTGAAATCACTATTTTAATTTTATTTATAATATTTGTATTTTTCAGTTTGTATGTAACAAAATGGAAACGAACAATCCTGCATTCTAGCGTTTTAGTAATGATTTGTCTATAAAAAGAGATATAAAAATTAATAACCTAATTAATAAAATTAAAGCTATATTACGTTAGCATGAAAACACGGCGCTCAGGAGTATACACTTAAAGAAGGATTTAAAAGTGAACAACAGTGAGAAAATCGTCTCAAATGTTTTATTGATAATGCAGACATGGTTCGGAGCTGGTATAACAATATTATTTATGTTTACAAGGTTTACGATACTTCTCGTTCCCACATTATGTACAGACAATGTCACAAAAAACGGACGATTTTGACAACATGTGCGGTGCACAAGGCCACTACTCTAGATAGATGAAGATCTATGAAATCATCGGTATAAAGGGTATACTCCCGACGCCGACTGTCTATGTTCATACAAACGGAGTTGAGTTAGTGTGTGTCCCCACCAACGGGTCCCGCGTTGTCGTCGCGGTGGGGCTTAGTACCCGTGGCGCCCTCCACGCCACGGCGAAGCCAAGTGGACCCCAGAGGGGGGCTGCTCCTCGGGTTTTGGGAGTGAAGCCCTTGTGGAGCGGCCCATGTTGCAGGGCCCTTATGGGGGGGCTCTGCAACAGGAGGGCCTGCGGTGTTGGCGTGAGTCGGCACCGCGGCCGAGGAGTTGCGGGGCCGCGGCGGGAGAGGACTGTCGGTGTTCCGTTGCCGCTTTCCCTACCTTCCGCGGTCCCGGCGGGGCCGCAGCCGTCAGTACTGCGGCGTGGTGGGCGGTGGGACGAACATCTGTCTCACCGCGGAGGGCCAGGCCGTCAGATACGAAAGTGTCTGACGGCTTTGCACGCGGCCCTCGGTGCCGGTCCCCCCACATTTTTGGGGGCCATGAGGGGCCTGCCTTGGCGGGCAAGGCCGGGCTGCGGTGTTGGCGCAAGCTGGCACTGTGGCCCGGTGGTTTACGGGGCCGCGGCGGGAGAGGACTGTTGGTGTGTCGTTGCCACTTTCCCTGCCTTCCGCGGTCCCGGCGGGGCCGCAGCCGTTGAACTGCGGCGTGGTGGGCGGCGGGACCGACCACCTGTCTCGCCGCGAGAGGACCAAGCCGTCGGACATGGGGAATGTCCGATGGCTTTGCACGCGGTCCTCGGCGCCGGTCCCCCCACATTTTGGGGGCCATGAGGGGCCTGCTTCGGCGGGCATCGCCGGGGGGGTTGTGGATGTAAAGGCTGTGCCAGATTCCCATGACCCCCCCATCAAGGCGAGTGCGGGAGCACCGTGGGGTTTTAGTGGGTATTCCCGTGCCGTTTACCATCTTCAGGCACGGGCGAGTCCCACATAACCACTCTGCCCTTCCCCGGGGTGGGGTGGTATGCGTAAATGCATTTCCCCACGTAAAAAAAAAAAAAAAAAAGAAAAAAAAAAAAAAAAAAAAAAAAGTGTGTGTTGTTTTGATATTATTCGTAATATTTATTTTTTGTTAAATATAATATGTAAAAGGCATGTTTATTGGTTGTAAAATTTTTTTTAATCATTAATTGTTTAAACTAAAAGATTCTTCTTCTTCATCGTCGTGTCAATGGCTGAGTCAAATTTTATTTTGACTTGCCATCGTGGTGAAAGGATTAGCCAATTCACTTTGGAGAACTCGAGAACACCCCAACAACACTAAAAGATTAAAAACATTCATTCCAGTGTTTTTAATACGACGACGTCTGTGAATTTTGCCTGGTGGAGGGCGATAGACTTACCCTGTATTTTATGGGACTTTGTTGTACTCCTCTGCCACACTCTTTTGGGTAATGTAAGCGTGATGCTATGTTCTATCTCTAAAAATATAATATTAAAATTACTACCATAGTTGGTTTGTATGGCGCGCACTCACTGGATCATATCCATCCACTTAAAGGAAATGGAAATATGTTTGTTATTTTTGTGCACAATAGCTTGTGGTCGGTGATGTGGTTTCCAATTTGGAACACAAAAGTTTGTTCTAATTAGTGAAATACTGGTGCAATGGTACTGGTGTACTTATCGCGTATGAATTCGCCGCTACGAGTACTTGTGAAGCGCTTAGGTCACCGAAAGTTTGACAATAATGTCACTATTTGAGGGTTGGCTACGTGGTCATTGAGCTTATACTGTTTTTTTTTTTTTTTTTAGGCTGATTCTATTTCTGATGTTCCCCTGAATAGAACAGAGACTTTGTTGTGCCATCGTTGTTATTACTTTGTATATTGTATGTATGTAATTTAATAAATGAGCTTATACTGTTAGCTTATACTGTTACCCATCGGAGCTGGTACTTGAATTGATTTTAATTTGATTCTAAACAGTTTGATTAAAATTAATCTTAGGCCCGGTTATTCAAATCATTGTAATTAGTATAATTAAGTATTATTTATGATTTATTTTTATATCATTCTGGGGCCTATGTAAATAAATGATTTGAATTTGAATTTGAATTTATACCGTCGTGGTGGCTGCTCCGAAGATACAGCGCAGCACACGCTGGGGGAGTGTCTAGCTTGGGCCACGCAGCACCTAGATCTTGTCACGGCATTGTAACACTAGGACGAGACCGCTAATTTGCACGGCAGCTGAGATTCCTGGGTACTAGCGCCCATGCGATACCTGGCACCCCGGTTATATCAGGTTGACGGATCAAACAGGGTTTTAGTTCGTGCAACTTAGATATAACCAGCGACTCTGTTTGGTCAATGGTATGCGTCAGGCAATTCCCAGTATAAAAAAAAATGTTTGATACTCTTTCGCGCAAAAACTACCTGGTTGATTTTTATTATACTTTGCACACATGAAGCTTTATAGCCTTGATTACTATAATATTGTCTATAGTCGCGAGCAAAGCCACGGGTAGAAGCTAGTTTTGTATAAATGATCACATCTTTTACGACTACAAGCTAACCACCATGAGCTCGGGAAAAGGTTTGCAATGAGTCATCAGAACGCCAAATATGACGTAACTAAAGAAGTAGGTATAACAGATGGGCGTCTATTTATTTATTTTTACTCGATGCCCTATTTTTGAACGAAAATAATCGATTTCTTTGAATAATATTAGTAGACGTATTCATTTTATTTATATTTGATACTTTCAATGGTTTTATTTTTATCTTTAATCCTTTTTGTACCGCATATTGCAACTATCTTAAACTACTGTCGTTTGAAAGTTAGTTTTAAGTTCAGGCTCATTTAAATGAGCTGATCAATATAAAAGCTATTGTATGAATGCCTCGATGGGCTAGTGGTTAGCGTATGCCCCTCTCACCGCGAAGTTATTTGTGAACATTCCGTCAGGATATTCTCAAAAGCAACACGGATTTGGAATTGTGCTCGGTGGATGGCTAAGGCTCACCCCCTTTCACATTGGACCTATTATTACTGTTGAAATGTAGGTGTAGTTTACCTTTGCCACACCCTTCTGGGTAATATAGGCATGATTGTATGTTGTTATGTATGGAACGTTGTATGAACAAGCGTTTGATAGCTTGTTAACTGAAATTCAACCATTTTATTAACAATGGTGAATACAACGAATTACAGAAAAACTATACAAATATAGCAAAATATTAAATTTAAGCATCTCACCACACAATGAAAAATTTTAAAGACTCTTTTCTAAATATCAATAGCATTGGAGATCGGCCATGTTCTAAGACATTTATAATTCGATTTGATCGATTGATTACACGCAAACCTACAGTGCCATCCATTCGAGACAAAGCTGACCTTTCTACAAAACAACGGATAATAAACCACAGCATCTTAACGATACATAAATATTGATATCTTCATCTCGTCTATACTATTAATATATGCGGAAGAGTTTGATAGTTTATTTGTTAGAATCCCTGGAACTACCGATTGGATTTCGGATTTGCATTAATATGGCCTAAAAGCCAGTGGCCGCAGGACTTACGTCACTTTATAAAAGCTAAAGTTCTTCTATTTATGCTTCTGCTAGAGGTTCAAACAATCCGCAAATTTTGCATTTGGATTGTGGAGGCTTTAGGAATATATTAAACATACATAGAAAAAAAAACATACCGGCCGAATTGAGAACCTCCACCTTTTTGGGAAGTCGGTTAAAAAGGAAAGCAAATGAAGGTATCAACTTTTTAAAAGAAACTTCAATGTTACCAGTTGCTGCAACTTACGATATAATATGTACAACTTGACGAAAAAGTCTAGAAACGGAAACTAATTGATGGTTTGGTGGTACCATAATGACAAAGTTGTCAAAGTAATGACGTTTTAAGGCAACAAAGTTCAACAGTGGTAGACCTTTTTGAGATTTTTTGATTAGGTTGGTGGCCTGATTGGTTGAATTGTAATTAAGTTGCTATAGAAATGGTGATCCCATTAAGTTCTACTCTTTTTTGTCAACCTGTAAACAGCTATTGGCCACTTGTCAGTTGCTGTAGTTGCCCTATCCAATTAGCACCTTTGCGAAAGTCTTATTCTATCACCTCGCTTAATAAAAGGGTTTTTTTATTTTTTTATACGACATGTAGCGGAGGGACGTACAGCCCACCTGATGGTAAGTGGTAACTATAGCCCATGAACATCAACATTCCACAAAAGCAGATTTTGGATGCGTTGCTTCAATTGAGGGCTATGGTTTTATGCCTTATGTGCTATTTCTAAAAGGCATTGATTTAGAATATGACCACGACACCAAGATTATGTGGCGCTTTCTATCGACTCAGTATATATTTTTGGAGTGGGAGGTTTTGCGTGTGATATTGCAGTTAAGGATGTTTTGCTTGTTCAGTACGATTTCAGCACTTAAATTTGAATAGATAATAATAGATCATTAAATTTCACATCCCGTTGTAAATCCCTGGTAACAATTCCTTCTAGAAGTACCTCTTTCTTGAGGAATTGTGGTCATCAAATAATAAGTGTTGGCTTTTACTTTTGCTTATTGAACATTTGATTTAATTGAAATGTCCTGTTTATTGTAGGTAAACATTCCTTTCTTGGCAGGGAAACAATGAACTTTTCCTTTATAATATACATGCTGAAAAACCCACTCCAATTGAACCATCAAAATCCAGCCAAATCTCAAATATTTAATTTATATAATTATATTGTTTTAAATTAGGTACATTCTGTAGGTAAAACCACACATGCAATATGTCATATTTCTGCTGCTGTTACTTGGCAACAAATATTTAACGCGAGTTTACCCACTAAAATAACCTCGTATGAACATTTCATTCGCTAAAGAATATAAAATATTAACTAAAGGTTCTTTCAATCATATATAAATATGTACAAATTGTAAAAAAAAATCTTTCGCATATACTTCGATTTGATATTTTTACTGATGTGCATTGTCAGCATAAAGTTTACTATTAGTAAGTAAGTACTATTTCCTCCAGAAAAATGACATGTGGCTTTTCGGTATTTAAAAAAGGTTTTGATATGAACCAGTAAGTAATTTGAAATTAATGATGTTAAAAAAACAGCTATTTTTTAAAACCACTTACCAGGCTTACATTACATTACAGGTTATGTTTTGTGAATGAAAAATCTGTATTAATTTAAAAAAAAAACGTAACCGCAATAGTAACTACTCCTGGGTCGCGGGGATGTTCACAAACATTCATTGCACAAACACAGAGCACACCCAGAGTCAGAACAAATCTTTGCGCATCACACAAAGATTTTGCCCGTGTGGGGATAGAATCCACAAGACCAGCGGAGTTGAAAGCGGCGAGGCGACCACTTTAACCACTACGCCAACCGTGTACTCAATGCAGTAATTCAGAAGATATGCGTATTTCTAAGTCTTATATGTAAATTAAACTTTAATAATAAGCAATATGACAGGAGCATCCAAAATAAAATATGACATAATAAGATGATTGTCAATTAATTAAATTATATTCATATTTACGTCGCAAATGAATGAATATTCTCTCATGTGTTAATTAACTTATTATTCGCAAATATATTCTGCAAAAACATTCTATTAGATTAAAAAATACCTATGGTTAACCATAATAGGTAGTTATTTGTGAATATAATAATATATGTCGCTAATTTGATAGTAATTTTATTATTTCCTCAATTTACATCGAACAAAATAAGTCTTGAAATATGAATTAATTGTGGTCACCTGAAAATTATTATTTCACTCTTCTAATTAAGAAGAGGATGTTTTTGAGTTGATAATCTTGTTATGAACTAAATAATACATTTTATATTATTAAGTTATGTCTTCAAGTTCTATAGTGTAATAAAATTTTACATGAATTTGGTTTTTGAGTTCTGTTAATATTTCAAATAGTTTGACATTTTGTTTGAAATTTTCTAATAATGAAGTTATCTAGCCAATGCGTGGCCAGATGTAGTACTACTTACGAATTAATTATTAACAGTATGATATCTCAATCCTACTTGAACAAATATAAATCCGAAAGGAGCTCTATCTGGCTGTCTGTTACACTTACAGCTAAGTACCAATTTTGTTGAAATTTGATATGGCAGTAGATTTATCTTAGGGTAGGACAAAGGCTATTATCTTGTATTGACATTCCACGAACGCGCAGCCGTGCATAGAAGTTGGTATTTTCAAAATTCAGCATCATGAAGGTGACGGTTAACCTGATTGAGTTACAAAAAAGAAAATGAATGGTAGATAGTTACCATACACATTTTCTATAGGGCATGTAATTCAAAATATTATAAATGTTATATTAAAGAGAGTTTCACAATCTATCCAAACAAAAAGATCAAATCAAATCATTTCTGTTCAGTTAGAATTTTGATTTATCAGAGCAACATTGTTCCACGATAGGCGTAGCACAAAACGGACAAGTCCTTTCAGATTTTCTCAAGCATCGGTACACAATCTACTAGAAATGAAGTAAGGTTGGCTAGGTGACGAAATGCGCTTGCCACACCGTTGTGGGTAGATAGCTGCCACCCGCTGGGCAAGCCTTGTGTTAGGAAAGTTCACATAGAGTCAGCGGTTAGCTGGCTAAATTAGATATTTATGCAGAAAAATGTGAAATTATAACTTCAAACTACTTGTATAGCGTCAATCTAAGAATTTATAACATGACATACACATAAAATAACATCATGCGTTATTACCGCAACGGGTGTGGCAGAGATGTAATATATCCACACTTAGTCTGTTGTCTTGATCCCATGTGTTTTTTTTCGTCGCAAAATTCATGCATGGAGTTGAAATTGTGACCGGTGGATATCGGGGTGCACGGTTGGCGTAGTGGTTGAAGCGGTCGCCTCGCCGTTGTCAACTACGCTGGTAGTTTGGTCCTCGCACGCGACAAATCTTTGTGTAATCTTCTAAGATTTGTTCTGACTCTGGGTGTTCTTTGTGTGTGTGAAATGTATGTTTGTGAACAATCCCGCGACACAGGAGCTATTCATAGCGCGCGCTTCGTTAAAAAAAAATACGTGCATATAAATGCAAGTTCAAGTAATGAGCAATTTACAGACTTATGTCTTTAAACTACTCATTATCCTGCTATTATTATAAAGTGCACTTTGGGAGGCTGTGTCAATTTATAATTCCCTTTCACTCAAAAACTACTGGATGGATTCTGATGAAATTTAAAACACCATATAGATAATACTCTTTATCGACTTACCATGCGGATGGAGCCGCGGGTGGGAGCTAGTTATATTCGAAATATATAATTTTATTACTTTTTCTTTTTGTTGTTACCTCTTAAGTTTTCATGTGAAATTATGTACCAATAAAGTATTTTCTATCTATATATCTATATTCGCATCTTACAATGGATATTATAAGAAAAAGCTCGAGGTAAAATTGTCACAACAGATATTGCAACGCCGTGTTTTGTTTAAAGTCATAGATAAATGTATGTATTTATGTAATGGATTAACGTACAATGTTCGATGTACAATATATAATAATATACTTTGCAAACGATAAACTTGACTAAACTGTTAATACTCTGCGTGTCATCGTAAACTAAACGATGACTCAATTAATCCATTAACTCTATAGACTCTATACTTATATTATTATGCTGAAGAGATTGTTTGTTTGTTTGGTCGCACTATTTCTGAGATTAGTGCATTCTATTCAAACAAACAGACACTATTCTACTGGTCCAAATTGGTACATACTTTCCAACTCCAACTATATACTTCTGATTTAATTCGTTGCGGGTTCCAAGACAATTTTAACTCTCCCTGGGATTGCCCGTGTGTCATGCACGGTGCCTTTCAGTTGGTTACCGCTGTAGATCCTGGCGTCACAGGAGTCACAGTGGTGGACGTGTGGGTGGGATTATATCCCGTATTTGGTCCAAATTGGATAAATCTTTATTTGTTGGATATCCCATTTATTAAGTAAGACTATATGCTATATAACATCACGCTACGACATATAGGAGTTGAGCACCAATGACATATGCAAATACCGAGAAAAATGACACGGGACAAAAAGGAGAGGAGTTCAGACTACGGACAAAGTCGCGGGCTAAATAACGAATGTTATTGCCACAATAAGCCTAGCACGCTGGTTTGTGCAATAGAAATTCTAGAACTATAGCGGTTATTAATCAGTATATAATGCTATATAGAATAAAGATAAGCTCTCCTACAAAGGTCCTATTTATCCATCTGCGTAGTAGATGCTTGTATTCGTAGTGTATAAGACTTCTAGTATTTTTACTCTCAATGAAGTTGACTCATTTGTGCATGGTTGTTGCGATGATTTACCACGCCTTTACTGATTGTTAGTTAAGTTTAGAATACGTATGTCAGTAACCAAGCAAAATGCAATCATCAAGCTAGAGCAGTTCACACACGGCGCATATAATGTAAAAATATATGTTTACATCACAATACATTTCATTATATCTTTCCCTAGAAAATGACTGGTGACCAACACACGTCAGCTATAATGTATACCTATGCAGTTGCAACTTGCAGTCAGCGTCTGGAGCCGGTACGAGGAAACATATGTGTCAAGTAACTATTGCAAATGACTTTTTATTTATACTTTCAAGATACATGCTAAAACTTTAAAAACTACAGCGTAGGTCCTAAAGCAATACCTAACCTACAATAAAACAAATGATTCGACGCACTCACGTACATGCCTGTCTTATCTAGCAGATTAACATGTGCGAAAACTATTAAAATAATTGAGAAGGACACTTTAGATACAAATAATTAAGGGCCAGTTTCGACAGTTCTGGATAAGTTTTATTGCTATTTTTCTTGATACGAACTATGCTGATGACTCCGAAAGAGTAATTTTACATGCTATTGTATTTGACAATTTTCATACAACTTCATCCATCCGTGAGAAAACCCGATAGCAAATCCTTGAGGCCACTACTTTAAATACACGTTTTAGAATATTTTTACTTTTTATGACGTCAAAGAACAAGGAAGTGTTTGCATTAGTCATAGTCTTAAATAAATAATAGTTTAAAAAAACTAAAAAACACGCTTTTAAAGTACTTCTAACTAAAAAGTGAAAAATAATTCCTAATATAAGCTGAAAAAAGCGTGGGTTGCTCGATAGACGAAAAATATGGCACAGAGCGCCCCACGCTTTTTTCAGCTTATATTAGGAATTATTTTTCACTTTTTAGTTAGAAGTACTTTAAAAGCGTGTTTTTTAGTTTTTTTAAACTATTATTTATTTTCTACTTTTTAGTTTGGTTTATTTATAATAGCGTTTTTTTTTTTTTTTTTTTTTTTATATATTTTTAATTTTTTTTATCGAATTATTGCATTGTCATCGATCTTTGACAGGTGTGCAAAATTTGAATGAAATCTGTCCGTTTAAAGTGGGTCAAAATCGAGTCCAAAGGAGTCGGTTACATACAAACAAACAAACAAACAAACAAACAAACATACAGGTGAAGCTAATATAAGCGTGTTAAAAAGGTTACAATTGAATTCATTTTTATATTCACTAAAACGATTTGGAAAACTCACCCAGTTTTAATTATTTTACCATTGGCTTGTTTATTTTCCGGTGAATGGTAACAGTGGTAAAAGTACGTTTTCGAGGTTTCGCGATCGAAAGGTCAATAAACTTGTTACAGTTAGTTAATTTTTATTCTCGGATTTTTATGTACTTTTTGTGGTAGTTGTTCTGTTTAAGTGATACTTTGAAAAGATGACGTAAGCCATCTTCGAGTAGCGAGTATGGAAATTTTGTATTGGCAAGACATAAGCTTCAATTGTTTAATTTTAATTTCAAAGACTGAATTATTTTAAAACTGGCATTGATCATTATTCATTTCTAATTTATATTGGTTTCGGCCTGTAGTCTTACGGATTCAGCTAAGTATTAATATATTATGTGGAGCAACTACCAACAGACCTACACAACCCAGTGCGAAGCGATACAATACTCTTTGTAAGGCGTTGTCAAACTTTCTCGCCTCTGACAACCTGTAACGGCTGCTATAGTTCTTTAAATGACAACCGGGACTGAAGGCTTAACGTGCTTTCCGGGGGATAATCACCCATCCACGGCCAACGTCCGCGCAGCTTCGACTTTGCCTTTTCCTTTGACTTTTCAAGCTCGCTTACTGGAACACAGGAAACAAAATCATATTACAACTTCAATTGAAACTTTCCTTATTGATTGAAGTTGAATTTTAATTGGTATAATATTCTGTGGTGGTGAATTCCTGCATTGGGGGTTCCCTGGTATCACATATTACCATAGAGGTTAGCCACAAATAAATGAGAAGTATATCTAATTATAGTTAGTCTAATTATTACAAGAGACAGTGATATTCCTGCTTATTGTTTTACTAGTCTATTGTTATAATTATCTACTTGCAGACACAATGCATTATTTTTGACTCTAATATGTACAATGTGAAAGCAAAAAATAAAAGGATTTTGGAAAATTTTTATTACCCATTCAAATTTTGGAGGTATTATCGAAAAAAAAATTGGCAAATGAAATTATGTGAACAAAAATTGACGAGTGATAATTTAAGTCAACTTCAGTTAATATACATACCTTCTTATTAGTGCATTTTTTTAGAGTGGATTCAAACATGAAAAAGGTCAGCAAGCTACGACTCTAGCTGTGATATAAGTAAGCTTCTATGCTTTATAGAGTTACGAGTAATAAGGCGAGCCAAACCACCTGTCATAATAATATTTGCCATGCCGACAAAAGTTGAGAAGTGTTATAAAATAAATAGTTAGTATTATATAATATAGGCTATGAAGTAGAATAGGTTAACGCAGCGAATAAGCGGTGAAGATTCAGTCTTCTCTACGTACTGTTTTCTTGCTTACGTGTATTATTGCCTTCAACCAGTAGAGTTAAAGGAACCAATAGAGTTATAACAGAAAATCAGATGGAGATTGTAGGTGACACAAAGGCCGAACCTGTTAAGAACAAAAAGCCAGCATTTATGTCGTTTTTGAATTAATTATTCAGACAATTTTTATCTTAAACTAAAACGATGACGAAACATTTCTACGAACATTTTCAGCTTATCTTTAAAAGTCATTCATAAGTGAAATTCTCCGGCACTCCACATTAGCAAACAAACCCGTATAATTGGATGAGTCAGTACTTTAACGAAGAAAACGTGGTCCATTTCGCGAATAGGTACAACCAATGTTCACTGGAGATACGTACTATGATTCACGATGAGTTCTGTTGTCATAGAGATGATACAGTATGTCTATATTTACTTAATACGTAATGTTATCAAATGTACTGAATGCAAATGTCTGAAATGAAAAGGAAAGTGATAATAAGCAAGGAATATGTTACACGAAGGCCTTGTATGTATCTTCGTCTTGTTATGCAATGTAATTAACGATCCATTTGTATGTGTGAGTATTGATAATATTATTTCTGTAGTACTCGGAGCATTTTTATCGGTCTTGGTTATTGTTTTATTTTTATTATTCTTAGCCGTTAATACAGGTCGTAAAAAGTGTAAGAAGTAGACTGAAGCCTGACATCTTAGAATTTCGGGATCAGGTGGTAGCCAATGCACATTAAGTACCATAAGATATTCTGATATTCAGATAATTCCGTTAGACTAGAAGCCAATCCCGATGTAGCCGGGAAAAGGCATTGAGAATTATGAATGATAATCAGTTTTAACTGGTTAGATTAGAAGAAGGCTAGAATACTTCCAATGACTACCTTTAAATACTACCAAAGAACTGTGGCACTATATTATGTCCTATAAAACGGAACAGTAGTATAATCTTATGATTGGCCATACAAAAATAATCTACTAATGCTTACAGTTACCTCATTCAGCATGGGTCACAGTTATCTATTCCGATAGATTCTAAGAGAATATTCTGTGTATCATACCAATGAGGCTCTTTGTAACGTGTGCCCCGTTAGATCTAGTCTATAGGTTTGCAGTCACACGGATGTAACGGGGTTCGCGATGCATGGGGACTAAGGAATGTGCGTTGTGGGTGCATCAACCAGATTACGGCTCTAGATTTACCGCTATTGTTGCTATGTGCATTATATTGGAAAATCTAGGTCTTAGTAACTAGAATCCTGGGTTTTTCATACAAATAGTTATGCAAACAACTAGGGGTCCACTAATGTTATTAAAACCGACGTGAAGTGAAGACATTTTATTGAGAATACAGGTTACTCACGGTATTTTAGCCGGAGATATACCGACTAGTTTCGAATCTATTACGTAGATTCATCAACTGAGCATGTAATCGCAATTTATATTGAGTTTTAATTGTATTGGTGAAAAGCACAAATTTTTGAAATGTCATATACTACTACTTGATGATTGCTACCTTTGTATTGATAAGAATCTTAGCGACTGCCATAGATGTTCAAATGTCAACCGGGACTAACGGCTTAACGTGCTCTCCGAGGCACGGAGGAAAACTTGTTATGATAAAGATGATGAATATAAAGATGATCACCCATCCACGGCCGTTCGCGCTTAGCATTGCTTAACTTGCATGATCGATCGGTCCACGAGGCTTCGACTTAAAAACGAGCTCCGTCGGTAGCATAATACGATAGCTTATGTTATTAACTAGCGACGCATCTGAATTATAGATTGCCAACCATTAGTTATCAACAAGTTTATTTGCTTCTTACGTACCGCAAAATTAAAACTACAGTTGAACAAACCAGATCTTTTATCTCGGCATTATTCAATCTGTCATTCCCCGCACCTTTTTATTAATTTAATTAGTTTTCTTAATAATCTTGATGAGATAAATCAGTGTCTAGTCATCGCGCGTGCCTTGGTTCTGTTTGTTATCTTTTTAATTTTAATTCTTTGGTTCAGATGTAGTAATTTTTTGAGCGAGATAGAGAGATAGGTTGAATTTTTATGTAATGACGTGGTAAAAAGGCATGCACTGTCTTATGGTGAAGTAACTTGCATTTGCTACTATGGGCTTTACCACTAATTATTATTGAAAACACGGGTTACTCACGTTACTTTAGCCGGGATATGCCGACTAGTTTCGAATCTAATACGTAGATTCATCAACTGGGCTGTTATTCGCGTGTCGTCACCTCGGAGCGGAGGTGACGACAGTGAGTAACCCGTATTTTCAATAATAATGTCTTCACCTCACGTCGGTTTTAATAATATTATTACCACTAATCTAAAAAAAATAAGACCCTTTTGAAAGCTCATAATTTTATTTAGTTAGAGGTACATCTATAATATCAAGTGAAATTTTATTATAAAACCTCACAACGAGTCCTGCTAGCGAGTTGTGTACTTCATGAAAACAATGGTAATTAGTCTATTATTTGTAACTGTTTCTCACTAGTAATTGTAAAAATATTTTTTTTTATTAATTTAATTAGTTATCCTTATTTTTATTTATATCTTGATGAGATAAATCTGTGGCCAGTTTTCGCGCGTGTCTTGGTTCTGTTTGTTATCTCGTTAATTTTAATTATTTGGTTCAGATGTAATAATGTTTGGAGTGAGATAGAGAGATTCGTCAACTTTGTATGTAATTAATGAGGTGTGGTAAGAAGGTTTGCACTATGTTTTATGGTGAGAAGTAATTAAAGTTACTTTATTTAACAGGCAACTATAAGTTGCCTTCTGCATGATGACTAATCGTTTTAAATTTAGACCTTATGATAAGATGGTTATTTTTGTTAAGAGGTAACCCGTGGTATCAATTATTGGAATTTTATAACTATGCCTCACACTGAGACGAGCGAACGAGTTGTCGACGAGTCTAGTTCACGAAAATTGTTGTATTGACCCTGTAATTTATTCCTTTGTTAGTGTTAATTGTAGCAAACTAAAGCTTTAATTTTATTTTATTGCATTTTTTTAAATAAACGTATTATTGAGATAAATCTGCGGCTGGTCATAGCGCGTGCCAGGTGACCAACAACCTTTTCTTGTTAATTTAAATTCTTTAGTTCATAAGTGTCAATGTTTGAAATGATTGTGAAAGTAAAGCTTGAAGCAAGATAAGTACAATAAATTTATTTTGTTCATTGTTCATCGAAATCCTATTTCGTTTAGATAAAATAAAAAAATAGTCATCCAATTAATTTACTTTTAACATATTGTATGCATTTATCATCGCATACATTATGTTAAAACGAAGCAGTTATTCCGCAATAATAACAAGTATTACAGATTATTATCATAGACAATATAGATTGTTACAATATTCAACTAGTCTATTAAATTGTAGACTTATTATTAATTGTTGCAAATGTAACGGATAACTAGGGCCTCATTAGCAGGTTGTTTCAATGACTGGGACAAATAAATCTATCTCATTGTGTCAAGGCAGCTTTTTCAGACCATCGACCTCTGAGCAACTGTTCAGCGATAATAGAGACCAAATATCTTACCTTTAACCTGTTGTTATATAGCTAAGTATACACTTGTGTGTTTCAGTGGTTGCTGTCTCGTGATGGGATTCAATCGTGATATCATTTTTACTTCTTCTTCTTCTTCTTCGTCGTGTCGATGGCTGAGTGAAATCTTATTTTGACTTGCCATCGTGGTGAAAGGATTAGTCAATCGCTTTGGAGAACTCGCGAATTGCCCAGGGTGCGCCGGACGTAGGGAATCGTTTTGTACGTCACTCATAATTTTTTTCTGGAGACATAACATATTTCACCTGACGTTTTTTGACTGATGAAGAAGAAAGTAGATATGGCAGGACAAAACATATTGCGCCGACCCTAAGTAATTGAGATAAGGGCAGGCGATTGATGATGATGATGAAGGAGAGAAAGTCAAATTAAAACAGTAACACGCAGATTTTCTTAAGCAAAGTGGGTTTTTGCCTACGATTTCATTGACAATAAAATTGATGGTTCATGTAGAATAGATATGTAGATCGACGAAGTATTTGCAACAAAGCTAAAGCTAGAATTAATTGTCGCTTGGCATTAGTTAGGAAATAAATTAATTTTATGCAAGTTTTAAATATGTAGCAGATAAAGTGTTATTACTGAACTGACAGAGATACATAATAGTGATCGATCGACACAACGCTTATCAGTTGTCAATAAATTAATACATTTAAATACTTTAAGTAAAATATTAACAAAAACAGCTTTAATCATAAAATAAAACACGACACAACGCGATAAAGAACAATTTTATTATTTACCAAAAATACATTTTTTGAAATGTGTCCTTTGGACCTTTTCTCTGTTTTATATTTGTGCAAATTACAAATTGCAGTTTTTCTTACATCAAAATTTGGTCAGGCATTCTAAAGATAAATCCTAAATTACTTTACTGAGGTGGAAGAAATTGTTGAAAAGTTGCTCGTCTATAAAACGGTCGGTGTCAAACCAGCTTAGTGGAATTATTCGAACTATCTTTTATTGGGCAACCGGTGGGTTTGGGCCTTTAGGCCAAAGTGTAGGCGTCCGTTTTACGACCACCAAGTACTGGCTGTTAAATTGAAAAACCTCATAATTAGAGCAACACTTACATAAATTGGGTTGCGGAATAAAAAGTGTGGTAATGCATTTTGAAGGCTTGAAAAGATTGTTGATTCTTTGATAAGCATCCAAAATAAAAATGATAAAAGTAACAAATTATAAACAGATCAGGAGCTGTGATTGCGTGATATTATCATTTTATCACTTAAACAATTCAAAAAAGGGATAGGTTTTTATGTCGAACTGTCAAAAATGTCATTGACGATCTCACAAAAAATTCTAGGTATTAATTTAAACTTAAACGCCTGAAAAATCAAGCAACGTCAACCTTGGTATGTTGATATTCTTTGAACATCGTGTCTGTATAGCAATATAATATATTATTAGAACATTGAAATTAATTAATATACTTGTATTAACGAGTTCTACTAACAATTTTCTATAACAGTATTGGAAAATGTACCATTAATATTCTCAGTTTTAATTACATCCCGTACCTTAGCAATGACAGTTTTGTGTTAAACTCAAAGAAACGTAGGCCGTCATGTAATAATAGCCTGCAATGATTGATATTCTTTTAATAGCAGGATAATTAATGCAATTAATTGATATTTATGCAAACACACGACGAAGGCTTCAATGGAAGTTGTTTGTCGGTTCCAGTGCTTTGTTTTAAGAAAAACATCGAGATTTTAAACAGTATCTATTACTTCGAGCTCCTTTGCAGTTGTTACCTGCCAGTTACATAGGTAACAAAAAAGAAATACTCAAAAGGAATGCTTCTTTATAATGTGTGGATCATAGAAATCTTAATAATAAGGCAATAGAAATGTCAAAGACGCGTGACCTTGTCGCCGCGCATCTGTCTAGTCAAACACAAGTGCGAGTTGAGGAATTGTCGTCTTAATGTCATCGCAAAAAGAATAATTTTGTTTGCAGGAATACAAAAAGTGGTATTTGAAAAACGGCGACATGCGTCCCAGTGTTAAAAGATAGTCGATAGCATTTCTATTGACTAGTTATTAAGATTTCTATGGTGTGGATATATTTGAGTCGGATATTAGAGTCCTCATGTGTGGCCACTATAACAGTTCCCTCATTAGCAGTCACGAGTTCTTTCCTTGATCAGATGGCAAGTAAGCTGGCCTCAAATTGTCTGGTACCTCGATATTCTTATATCACAGAATGAATAGAAAAAAAAAATATTCACAAGAAAAAGACAACACGACCTGAGTGTTCTTGTAAATTAAATGAAAAAGTAGAAAACACAGAATATTATAAACGAAAAGAATGTAAAATAAAAAGGACTAAAATTAAAAAAAAACAAATGCCGAGGGAGTGTCATCGATAGTGTAATCAAAGGGTCTAGAGTCTACAAGAATAATAACGTTTCTTCTGAATTAGTAAGTAGGTATATGATGGAGATGCCAGCTGTTATTTGTATGACTTGATCACACGTACCAGCTATTTAGCTTGTCTCGGCCTAGTTCTCGGTACGTGTGACCGTTAGGTGTATGATAAATTAATACTTTGGCGAAATAAACACAATATTAATTTCTTGCTTAGAATCGTTTCCTAAATATTTAGTAAAGTACTAAATGCTTCGAGACCAGTTCATTTTAAGAATGTATACAATGACTGTTCTGTAATGTAACAATTAATTAAGGCGTAATTCTCAATGCCCTAAAGCGAGTCGTATCTAAGTAATGATTAGAATGACCTTTATTTCTTTTGTCAGAATAGTGAGTCCCTAGGGCTGTCCCAAACCGGAAAACTTTTTGTCCAATTAATTATATATTGTATTATCATTGTTATATTTGGGACTGGCCGCTATTATTATTTTACTTGTTCTTAACATTTCTTATTAATTCAGTTCTTCTTTGACTTGTTCTTAACGGATTTTTTTTATTATGTAGTGTGAATCTACTGTTACAGATTTGGCATTTTACCAAGCACCAATTACATCAAAAATAAAAAAAAACCGTATCCGTATCATACTGCTCTGAAATTAAATTAAAACAATAATAATTATTATTATAATTTACTGAGTCTATTCATAAAAAAGAAACGGGTTAACTAATTCATAATATAATGGTAATAAAAACTTAAATTATGTTTAATAAATAAAGTTGGTTACTAAACTGAAATTAACCATGACATAGTGTATAAGGTAAACAAACACCTCTTTTTAAAAATAGCAATGCAGAAGGCGCTATTTATGATAACTAAGGGAAATTCTATTGTGGTTCAATTATAACTTGTAAAGTACAATGTTTAACCACATATTTGCCTAAAATTGAGTAGGTTTTCCTTATTTTTTGTTGTAAGTAATGCCCAATACAAATTCCTTAGGTAGTTACCTAATGTCAATAATTACGGTGATTATCGAAAATAATATAGTGTAAATCACATTATTACACAGAAAATTCAAAAACCAACAATAAACAATAAACATGAAAATTAAAACGGGCAATTGCAAATGTATTGTAACAGGGTGGGGCAATTTCCTATCAGTAGAAAAAATAGAAAAAACAAAAAAGGACATCGCAAAATTTATGAATTTTTCAGTATTTTTTTTCCCTTGGAGCCTAGAATCATATACGAGTGATTGAGTGAAGTGATTAAGATCTGGTAAGCGGCTTTGTCACTATGTCTTTTACACTTAGTACATTTACTAAAATTTTAAAAATATAACTAAATACACACAGAAGTTTTGCCAAGAGTTGAAACAAAACAATATTATGGTAAAATAAAGAACCTGACCACATACCACATTTAAGACGGTGTGGTAATGCAGGCCCTCATCCACTATAACACTGCCGTACGCCCACTTTCGTTTTGTGAATGGGCCACAGGAACCTACATCTCTTACCCAAGAGTTGGCAACCCTAAATATTAGTGTATGTACTTGACAGAAAGCGTATATCAGTGTTTTTTGCTTAAGAATTGAGTCACATCCTGCGCAGAGCTGTAAGAGTCTGGCGGTGTCACCTTTGGTAAATGTCGTCTAAACAATAGACTATGTGGCACTGAGTTATGGCAAATATAACCTTTTTGTTCTTGATCAATTTGTGCGATTGGATTTGAGGTATTTTTTTCCTTTAGACGATGTAGCACACCTGATGGTAAGTGGTAAGTACGGCCCTTGGACATCAACAATCGACAAAAGCAGATTGTAGATGAATCGCTTTATCTCAGGACTAAGGAGTTATGAACCTCGTGTGTTAGTAATTTTGGGGCCTGATCTCACCACTTAATGGTGACATGAAAAGGAGACAATGTTTTTTTTTATTTTTATTTTATGGGTATTAACGCATTACTAACTCAACTATTGGATTAACCAAATTTATCATTTTAAATTTCAATTATTTGCTGTGGCTCACTTTTGATTATTTTTTTTCATTTAACCTACCATGTTTGTTAGAGAGATTTGATCCTAATGCTGCTATTATTTCGGATTTTAGTCGGCTCTATACCCGGTTGAGCATATTTTCAATTCCTTTAAATGCAGTTTAAGATTTTGTGTAATTTAAAATAATGTTATTTTTTGAACAATCTAATATTAAAAAAAACAAGATACATACACTGCATGTAACATGTCCGTGGGACACTCTGTGTAGTTGCAGTACTACAGAGTAAACCCTATGTAAATATAACAAAAAAAATATCGTAAAAAGTAGTTTAATATCATTTAAAAATAATTTGGTAGATTATTGAGTCACTTAGTTTGGGGCATAATTCAATTTCAGGAGAAAGCGTATTTTGTTAAATTGTCCATTTCGAGTGGTATCTCAGTCTACTTACTAACTTAAATAACATTTTATTAAGTGTATTTCCAATAATAGTTACTCACGAGTAATCCACCTGTATAATTTCCATGCTCATAATCATAATAGATAAATCACATACACAGTTTCTTCTCCATTAGTTACGCATCAATACTTAATAATAGGAACAAGCAAATTACAAATAAATGGCTGTGTTTATTGTTTTTCTATGCATTAAGTATATTTCTATAATAATTGCTTTTGATGAAGACATCAGTCGTTTGAAAAGTGCATTTTATAGAAGTAATCTATGCTATATGTATTTTAGTTGATAATTTATTGTGAATTTAATCGTTTTTAACTGACATCAAAAAAGAAACGATTTTATATTTGAAGCGAATATCTATTTAATTTTACGTATGCCCATAGATGTTTCCTTTTTTTATCATTTTAATAACGATAAAGATTTTAATTACTTCCTTTGCGGTGCTTTTGCAACCAGACAATAATTTTATTTGGCAGGCATGTCAAGGAAATCAGGAGTTGATTTTAAAATTTCAGAGAAATACAGGTGAATCCTATGTATTCTAATTCTAATGCTCTTAATGCCTTTTTATTTAGTTTATCTGTGAATAATGTATTTGTAATTTATACATTTTGATAAACCAGTATGTGCAGTCCAGATAAACCGTTGTGGTTTTTGGTCTGCTATTAAAATGTATTAATGTGTGTTTATATGAAAATAAATGATTAAAACAATAATCCTTGAATTTATAGGCTTTTGTAGTGTTTTTATATACTCACTGTAGTTATTTAGGTTCGAGTGTGATAGTCATCATCTTATGCTGCCGAGTAGTAGTAATCACCCCACCAAACTGGTAAAACTATTATGAGACAGTTGTGCTGACCACCTCTAGATAATTCACAAAAGCCCTCTATCTAGCAGTTTAAAGTTACTCGTAAATAGTAATGAAGAGACAACAATTGGTTTACTGTTTTCAATACAAAAGTAATATGGGTTTACCTTTAATATTAATAAGTTTTTATCTATTTTTAAAGGTAAATCAAATCTAAAACACTTAAATGCAGCACATTTGAGCAATGCTCCTCTATTGCTCACAGGTATGCTGGAAGAAAACACAAAAATGAGATAAGCTCGCTTTTATTGTATATTGTGTTTGTATGTGTTTTTCTGTTTAAATTGTGTACAATAAAATATGTTAAAATAAACTAAATGCATGTTGTACCGCGTCCATTTTTTCAAATTTATTATTTTCAGTTTGTATGTAATTCAATGATTGATTGAAAAAATGGACGCGGTACAACATGCATTTAGTTTAGTTTAACCAATTTTATTAACCACGAATTTTGGCCACGAAGAAATATGCATTTAGGTGTTTTAGATATGTTTTGTCTATTAAAATATATAAAAATCTTAATCATATTAAAGTTAAACCTTTATTACGTTAGTATGAAAACACGGCGCTCGAGAGTCTACTCTTAAAGATAATATGTTACTATATATATGTTATATATATGTTATACCACTATGAACTATCTTGATAAAACAGTATTTCCTTTCAATTCATTACTCAGCTATATGCTCATAATATAAACCTAAGTCTTTGCTAACTATTACTTAATTTATTTCACTAATACTCACGATTTGTTTGAAAAGATACAACAGATTAAACAAAGATAATTGCTAGATCATTGGGCGATTTCATAAATTATATTGCGGAATTACTTACGAAATTGCGTAGGTTTTGTTAGATTTATTACTTTAGTACTAAGTAATACCTAAAATAAATGGAAATAAAAACTTTTATCAAGCAAGATAGCTTGTCCAGATAGTTTTTATTTTAAAGCTTTTTATTTTCGTCCAGGTATCAGCGTTTCAAGTTCGATTATCGGATAAATGTGATTATTTTTATATGTCAACGGCAAACGTCCTAGAGGTCGCAGCCCGACTAGATGGTCGGACCAAATCCGCTCTGGCCTCAATCTAAATCTGCACGAAGCCAAAAACAGGAGCGGTTGGAGGATTGTCATAAGAAATAAAATAATACACCATCGGGGAATCACGACCCTCAGCAATGAGGAGTACGACGCGAGGAGGAGGAGGTTTATTTGGGACCTAAACAAAGAGCTACATTGGCTTGTCACTAGACGTTTTAGTCCCATGGAAATCTATTTACCATATTTGACGTGTATCAAGAGTTTAACTGTAACTCGATAATATATCAATATCATAAAAGTATGACTTGCTATGTTTCTAGTTGCAAAAGCCCTAGCCCTTTATCTTCCTAAGACGTGTGTCCGTTTATATCTAGAACTGGAGACTGGATAAAATTCCACTTCTTGGACAGATATTTCGAATTTCCAAACTATTTGCGTGCTATTTAATTACAATTTAAATTCACATGAATAGTTTTCACTCAATTATCAACCTTATCTTTTTCTTATTAAGAGCTTTATTTTGCCTTTCGTTTGCATTTTTATAGGCCACGTAGTATTTTTTGTGAACAAAACGAAATGCGTCAAACTAGACTTTTGTAATATCCGGCCCAAAAAAACGGTACTCTCGAAAACAGGATTGAACAACTATGAAATATAATGAAAAATTGCATCATGTAGAAAGGGCCTTATCCTTGCGTCATTTTTTACAATTAACCAGTGATTTGCAATCAAACGTTTAATTGCATCGCTTCCCTCTATTAAATTAATATTGATTAGTAATTGATTTTCGATTTATCGGAATGACCCCATGCTATTGCGTTAGTTCGAAAAACTATTTCGAAAAATGGTGTTACTTTGCTATTTAGAAATTTTATTGATTTGGTTAAATATCAGTGTATTAATTACTTAAAGAGTTACTTATCAATCTCTAATTTATTTATCAATTTTGTTTTATTGATTTTAGTTTATAAATTTTTCATTTTATTTATAATATGATTTATTTATATTTTACTTTTATAATATATTTATACTTGCTTATTAATTTTTTTACATTTTTTAAATACCATGGTTTGAGTACGCAGTTAGGGATTTTAGATCATTCATCCGATCGATAATAAAACTATAAGTAAAAATAAAAATGTCAATAAACCGCATATAGACCGCATCATTTCTTATCATAAAATGCCAATCCAACATAAAAAATACCAGTAACAGAATTATAAAAAGCTGTTTTATTATAATATGTTTTTTATAAAGGAAATGGTGTCTTAACAGTCAAAATATTTTTTTTATCGTTGGAAGTAATTTTTAATTCGGTCACTGTCGAAAGAGAATGGCTTTTCATTTGGATTAAAGATAACCTTCTGCGATTCTGTCCAATGTTGTTAAAATTATTTAATCCTTATATGTAGTTAATAGTTACTTATGTGACAAATTGGCACCATGTTTTTAATTTTTACGAAAAAGACTGTCTTTTAACAAAATAAAATAAAAGGACGGTAAAAAAAAATATATCTTTCAAGTGAAAAAGAAGGACTGTTAAAACAGTTTTATGTTTCAGATGAAAAACATCAACTCGTATAATATCAACGATATAATAATACCCAACCTAAAAGATGTGATGTTGATAGTCGTCGAAAAATAAAGTGAAAACATCAGCTTTGAAGTAGTGAAGGGATTTAAGAGCCCTATTACAAAAAAATGCGTATGTGCAAGGTTTTCGCCGTCGTAATTGTATACTTTTTGCTGTTTATTACTTAAAAAAATTACATTATAAAGATAGCCCATTTCTTCGTCTTAAACATTAATACAACAGATATTATTTTTTTAATTTAATTATGCAGTAATCATCATTCTGCTGATGTATGATTCAGTAAAAGAGGGGAACAGACCTTGTTTGAGAGCTCTAATTTGTAAAAACTGGCTAACACTGCCCATCAAAATATTATTTTTTGTATTGAATGTATCCTCTACTAACATCATTATAAAATATATTTTTAATATTGACCTTTTATGAGTATAAAAAAAGGTCTGGAATTGATACAAGTTTTAATCAAAATTACCTCAAAACAAGTCAGAATATCTCTGGTATTTCGTATTATTTCAATATAAAGTTTTTACTAAAATAATATTTCACTTTTGCTTTATTCTATAAATTTTTTGTTTTATTTAAAATTGCTATAGTTATTTTGTAATAAATCAAATAAAAGTAGTACTTATTTGACTGCGCCGGGGCGATGCAATCAGATGCGCACGAGCGCTTGTCGAGGTCGGACCTATGTCAGTTTATTTCGTGCGCTAGTGTGCGTAACTAGGCAAGTAAACGCTACGTCAGTGTGTGTGCGTGTGAGCATCTCATAGTAGGATCGCGATTTCTTGATCATTGTGAGTATAATATTATTTTGGTATTGTGTGTTGTAGTAGCACAATTATTTTACTTCTTTTGTATTATACAGATAATTGCGTTTTATTGTAGTTGTGCTACAGTCAATATGGGTAAATGTAAATACCAATGCTTAAGGAAACGTAAAAGGCATAACATCGAAAACCTGAGCAAAGCTAGAGAAGCAAGGTATGTATTTAATTTCTTTTTCGTCGTTATTTAATTGGTCGTGTTTGTTATGAATTGTTAGAAGGTTCTAATGAAAAAAAAAATAGAAAGGACATCCGCTCCCCTCAATACCTACTTTTTCGGCGTGTTCGAGAAAGTTCTTATGAAAGAAAAATAAGAAATTTGCTCATATTTCCCATTTCTATTAAAACATACTTATACGGGGTGGATGCGACATAGCAACATTTATTGAAACCACAGCTTCTATACATGGTAAGTATCAATTTCCACCGGATAAAAATTCTCTGGCGAAAAAAAAAAATCACGTTCTCCGAACAATTTGAACATTGCGATCGTGCAATTTGTTCGGAAGACGTGAATTTTTTTTTTCGCCAGAGAATTTTTTATCCGGTGGAAATGCATACTGGCCATGTATAGAAGCTGTGGTTTCAATAAATGTCACTATGTCGCATCCACCCTGTATATTCATAATTTATATTTTTTTATAGAAATAATAAAAAACAGAATCTGGAAAACTTTGAAGCTTCAACATCTAGCAACATCAATGAAACTAAGGACATGGTAAAATAATGAACTTTTCTTAATATGAAATACTTCGTATTGAAAATTTAATTTATTTCATGCTTTTTTTAATTTTTTAGACTTTTGACAGTGAATACGCAGACTTCGACACTAATGATAATTCAATAATTGAAGAAACAGATATAGAAGAAATATCTGTTAACTGTAACGCTGACAAGGTATATATATTATACATTGTATACCAAATAGTTTGTTAAAACTTAGGCAATCCCCATAAGTGATCTTTGTTTTACGCTACACAATGTACTTATATCTTTTTTCTAGGTAATGCTTCGTTTGGGAAAATTATTTAATATTATGTTTTTTTTTTTAATTTTTTAGAGTGTTGACAATGAAAATCCAGGCTTCGAGACTAATGATAGTTTAATCATTGAAGAAATAGATAAAGAAGAAATATCTGTTAACCGTAATGATGAAAAGGTATGTACGCTAACTAGTTGCTTAAGACTTAGGAAATCCCTATTATAAACTAATCTTTGTTTTACGCTACACAATTTACTTATATCTCTTTGATGGGTAATGCTAATGCTTTATTTTGCCTTGTTCACAGGATAATATAGATATTCAAGGAAGACGCTTAATTGATTTTCGTTTCTTCATGAATCAGTTGGTTGCAATTGATGCGCATAGCGAAAAATTGTCATCAAGTCACTATAGTAAACGACACTTATCGACATATTATAATGTATGTATTTATTTTTGTGGATCACACCTACTTTAGCATAATGTTCACGTACTGTAATATTTACTTTATATTAAGTTTTATAATGTTATAAAAAATATACGAAATAAAATAATTTTAATGTGTTTCAATTGACTAAATGTTGTAAAACTGATATATCTACCTGTTATTGATAAGGAGCCAATTCTGCAAACTACTAAACTGGTAAACTGAAAAAATACTTTTTATTCTAACAACAAAGCATACTTTACGATTCGTTTACCGTGGAAGTGCCATAGGAAATCATACTACAGCGGATCAAGATTATTTAGTCACTGTTCACGCAACATGTGCATCGAGTGTCGTAACTTGCCGCGCGGTCGCAGAAACACCTAATTTGGCGCAACGTAAAAATGTAATAGGGCTCTTAAAAATAACTACAAGAAATATAAAAAAATAAACTGACATCATCTCCTTAAAATGATCTCTAAGTTTTATAACCTATAATTATAATTAATTTCAATAACATTGATATCTTATTTACGAAGAATATCGTTCTGGAATAACGTAGAACATATAGCTTTGCGGAACTTAGGTTGCTAACTGTACTTTTAGTTCCTAAGCTACAAATAAGCATGATTTGCTGAAATGCTCACTTACCTACTGCATTTAGGCACTAAGATATGATGTAATAGATAACCAGCAACATTACACCTGCATACAAACATAGGCTATTAGTCAGAGCAACAAAAAACACGATTTGGTTGTACGATTACATTCTTTCGTATTTTTTACTGAGCGGTGATCTCAGTCTCGACTCGATTGAGTTTTCACGATTGCTCGATATTCATGCTGCAGTTTAATGGATAGATCAGGTTTTATATTAACTTCGAATGTATGAAGGACATTGGCTTAAAAGCTTTGGTGAAAGATAGATTCTTAGACCTTAAGGGCCCTCGCTTACGACGACTTTTTGTAGCGATGCAGTAGCGATACTGTCGCGCGTCCACGGCCCAAATTGAGTCGCGATGCAAACGCGATACTGTACTGTACATACATACTCACGCGCCACCCGCCCTCCGTTCTCTCCCCGATGTCATCCGACACGGTCGCGCGTTTGCATCGCTACAAAAAGTCGCCGTGAGCGAGGGCCCTAAGTTTTAAAAGTATTTCGCACCTTATGGAATTATCCATGTTCATTAAAAAAGCAAACTGCCTGCTTTTCAGCTTTGTTGAGATTCAGAGGTTTTTTGTAAGATTTGGGAATTAGAAATATCTACTGATACGTTTACTGTCTACTAATTCGATTAATAGTTAAGTATGCAGGTCATAGAATAAAATACTCATTTATTTATTTCAATAATTACAAAAAGGTATCCAGCGCTTAATAGTAGGAAAAAAAGTTAACATAACTTAACATAACGCCTATATTACCCAGAAGGGTGTGGCAGAGGTGTACAACTCCCACATTTCACCTCTTATGTTTAGGTCCCATGGGATAATGGGTGAGCCTATCGCCTTCCACCCGGCACAATTCCAACTCTGTGCTGCTATTGTGAATTTCCTGACGGAAAGTTCACAAATAACGATTTGCCCGAACCGGGAATCGAACCCGAGATCTCGCAATGAGAGGCGCATAGGCTTACCACTAGAGCACTGAGGCAGTGGATAATAGTTATTTATGGTACAAGTGAGAAAAAGTTTATATTTCTGTTGTGAGTGCCAATTTTAAATCTTGAGCTTGCGAAGTAGTCTTAAATTGAATCACGAGCGTAGCGAGTGATTCTAATAAAGACTACTTCGCAAGCGAAAGATTTTAAGAGGTCACGAACTGGAAATAAAATTTTTCTTACGCGTTGCATACAAAACTTTTCACCTCTTCCAGTGAGAAAATATTAAGATTTAAATTAACTTGTACTCGATTGCTTAACCTAGAATAATTCCATGAAATACGACAGTAATACCAATTCAGAATGCCTTTTAGGGCCTTTTGTAAGTCGCCACTAATTAAATATGTCGTACGCTTTCAAAAACTACTCACGTGTACTTTTCACGTGATTTTTCTGGTAAAAAAGCAAACTTCTGTGTTAGAAGCAAGTTGTCGCAACACTTTTGGAGTTCCACAAAGTTCTTTATCACTGGATTCACTATTTTTTTGTTAAAAAGTTCCAGTAAACAATTAAACATAAACTGAAAAGAATTTATAGTTGCCCGCGATGACTGACACAGACACAGACTTTTTTTTTAAATCGTGCGTTCGGAAATTCGTTCCGTAACATTTATTTAGAGTCTAATATTAAGTACCTGATTTTAATTAATTTAATGGTCAATCACGAATATAAAACCATTAAAATACTAAATAAGCGCGTATTTATATAATTTAAAATAAATAAAACGTATCGTATGTAATTATTTAATAAAATTTATGTCAATGTTTATTACTAACCTACATGGTGGCCTAACCTGCATGGGTGTTTGTTTTTTTCCAGCGCATATTCATTGGAAGGATTTTGTGTTTCGAAATTTGAATCACTTTGCCTCACTAGTGAGTAAAAACGGTTTTTACTCACTGAATTCTGGCAAGCAATCGATCTTTTTCGTGCTGGTGTGGTGAAAAGTAAATTAAACACTGTTTGATTCACAGTTTGATTGCGACACGAAAATAAATTTGCCTTGCCTTTTAAAACCCTAGCGAGGAAAACACCAGAGTGGGTGTCTATGTCATGTAACCTATGTCATGTAACAGTTTCGTGCCATTAGGTATACTAATTTCTCAAAATGTTACAAATGTATACAAAACCTAACTAACTAAAAATACAACTTTATAGACTCAACAGTTGTGATCCTACTTTGAGTTGTTTTGACCATTCACCATACAAAATCATAGACATAATTTAGTTAAGTATCTGACTGAGTCACAACAAGAACTCGTGCTAATTCACAGCTACATCTACTCGTATATCCCTATACTCAGAGATTAAACCGTGACTATTTGCCATGTTTATCCGATATTTAAATATTCGATATTTATATCGATTGCAATCGATTATTTCCTGTGTTATATATGTTACAGGATATTTGTGTAATTTGGTATTTTAAATAATTCCTGGGAATTGTATAAAATGCCAGGATAACATAGGAAATATGTTAAATAATTAATTATAATCTTCCAAAACTTTGTCTCTATGTGTGTAATCTCTGTTAAGTTGTTTAAGTGTTAATTAAAAAAATACAGCAAAGAGGGCTTATGTAAATACTTTGACTCAAGGCAATTCGACTCAAATAGATTTGGTTAGAAGGCTAAGTGGTTCTTTTTTCAAACCACTAAGAACGAGGAGCCTCGCCAAACGTGACTCCGGTGACATGCATTTTCAATTATTATTCAATACATACCCGAAATGAGCTCGGAATTATATTAATTGCCTAGGAATTGTGCACAATGCCTGGTGTTCCCACATATTCTGTAACATATATAATCATCGAGACTATACATCACGCGTTCATTTACATATATACAAACATGTAATAAAGCTAATAAAGTGTATGTAGCTGTCATATTTAATTAATAATTGCATATTAAATGAAATGCATACCCAAGTGAAGAGAATGGACACTGGCGATAAAAACAGTTTGTGAATAGACTCGTTTATTAGACCGTAATGAAATACATAATCGCTTATTGAGTATTTAATAACTAAATAATGCAATCACCTTGAAGTCCGTCTTTATTTTATTCCTACGCGATGTCTTGGCAAGAGGAAACCGTAGCTTAGTGGTTAAAACGGCTGTCCGGTGTGCTGAGGTCGTTTAATTTTTTCAACTTTTTCTTAGTATAGGGTATTAGATAATGTCTACTTATGGTTTGACTGCAGTTTCCAAATTAGTTTAAGATCAATTTATAAAAGATTTACCACCTCTAAGTCTATAATTATACTCACCATGATAATACTTACAAATAATTTACATCAAAATTTTATGAACATGCAGTTTTCTTGTATAAGTATTCCAATTATAAAAATGTGCGGTTAGTCATACTAAAATGCGTCCTAAATTCAGTATCCTAATTTATTATTAATATATCCTAATGACAATATAATGATACACTTCCTCCGTTGTACAAAATTTGACATTGAGAAGTTAACCGCTATTTGATACTGAGATTGGTCAATGCAAGCTTTTTGTATACTTAATTGTCTATAGCTTAAATCAATACAAATAAATGAAATTGAAGTTTCTATTTTTAATGTCAAAATAAAAAAGTTTTTTTATACTTGATACAGTTATTTAGACGACATCAATGCCTAAAATACAAATTTTATTTTTTTGTGTCTGGCTGTCAGTCTGTTTGTATCGGCTAATCTTCTAAACCGCGCAACCAATTTTGATAAAATTTAAGATACAAATATCTGACTACAAGGCGTGTATCATAGTCTATTTTTTATTGATGTACCTACCACGCAGACGAAATCGCGCTTAAAAGTTAGTTAATAATAGAATTATATTAAAATCACTCTTAGATAGAACTTATTTTCTTTGTAAGAATATTGGGTATATCGGCAAATATAAGTTGGTAATTTTTTGTCCTTCTTGGACATTGGGGTCGATTTTAGTCCAACAGATTCCGCTCAATAGCAGTATTTTGAATATCAGTTGATACATTTGTTTCTATATGTTTTTAAACTTTCGCGATTTGAGAACATTTTTTAAAAATTAGACAACGGGTCTAAATCGACGTTTCGAATGACTCGCAACGTCGAGCATAGGTATTTATTTACCTTTATAATAATTACGCGATTTAGACCCGCTGTCTAATTTTTAGAAAACATTTGTGTCTTCTTTATAATAATTTATGTCAATACTCAAAATAGCTTTTTATATGTCAAGCTATTCAATATAAATTTATAGGTCACTGGAATGGGTACTCTTCGAATTAGCGACAAGGTTTTCGCAATAAGTCATCACAGAATTTGCCAAAGAACACAATGAAGTATTACTGACTGATTTATTGTGATCAAGTTCTATATGTCTAAACTGAATTAAGTTATGTTTCCTTTAATAGTTTTTGTATTGCGTCGAACATTTGTGTTCAATGTATTCATCATCTTCCTAGTTATTGTGCGACATTGATTTATATCCAAGGAGCGAACATTCAATCATTTTATAAGCGTCTATTTATCTTAATCGTAATGGTATTTTGATTTGTGAATGAGAAAACTGTTGTGGTTGTTAGAGTGAATAATATCAGTGCTTTGAGTGTTTGAGAGCTTTTATCTCAAAAGGCTTCTATTATTGAGAAGACCTTTAGAGATAGATTTGGTTTTTTATTCTTTTTACATTAGATAGAACGCCAGAGGCATTTACTCCATCCAATGGTCCCAATGTTGTCATTGGGACCATTGGATAGAGTAATTGCTAGTGTAGTAACAAAAAGTGTGTCACTCACACAAGCACACCCAGTCTCAGAACAAATCATTAGATGGAACGACAGAAGGCGTTTTTCTTTTTATTTCAACAAAAAATGCACACTGATTTTAAATTAGACATGTTATTAAATTATTATTTTGTTTATTGTAATAACAATTCGAATGATTATAATCTTATTAACGTATGTATGAATAAGAAAAAGGCTATTATTTATATTTGTTCCCAATAACTTTTAAAGTTACTTTCATAACTTTGGATATGTGGAACATTTGCGTCATATATGTATTCATTTTATCAGGTTATTTATTAGAAGGGTCTTAACTATTAGCGAATACTTACTTGTCCAGTAGAGATTACATTAAGAATTTAAAACTACGAAAAGGCCACAACTTACCCCCGAGCCTCATCCTCCTGGCAGGGATGAGCTCTTGGGTACCTTAAACCATGGCAGACTAACTATTACTGGGTAAGTTCATTAATGGGCATATAGTACACCAGCATCTTCATCAGAAGAGACCCTATATTTATTTATTTATCATATGGAAAACTTACAACTAGTATAACTTTAATAACTATAGTTTAGGAACCATAAAGCCAATAACAAGTTTTCGCTTCTAGTGACGGTAGGTATAACAATTTAGTGCGAACAAAACTAATGCTAACATCGCGTGCTAATAACCTTGAAATTAGAGCGCGATTTAAATGAAAAAAATTTAATAAAAATATAACATAACAAAAAAAAGAAATTTGATACTCTGCTCTGCTCTGCAAACAAAACATGCAAAAGAAGGATGCGGCAGAGGCGTTCAACACTCACATTTCACCTGTTATGTTTAGGTACCATGGGATAGGGTGTGAGCTTATTTCACTTCACGAAAATACAGCAATGACGGGACGAAAACCTCACTAACCAAGTTCTTAATGCGATCTTCCGCCAATGGCCTCTAAGATACATATTATTATAATTACACTTAAACATACATTAGCGTGTAAAACAAAATATAGATGTAATATCGCAGTTGCTTTGAACTTACATATAATTATATGCTATGGAAAACGTATTTACGTAATGATCGGCTATTTTAGTCATTTAGTATTGTTGGTCATACAACGTTTTTTAATCTCCGGTGGGAAGGTTTGGTTTACATTGTAAATGTTGAAGAATTCAGTGATTGAGATTGTTTCTGTAGAATTGACCAAAGAGATAAAGACATAGGTAATAGATAGTTTATTTGTCAACCAAAATCTTTCTTAATATTGGAGTGACCTGACTCGTGACAAAGTTTTACAGTAAGCTTTAACTGTGTATCGTTATCTACGTATGAATTTCTTATTGTTCTCATCACTCAATAACCAAAGTTGGAAGGAGAACTTTGGTTATTGGTTGGTCGAAGACGCTACTTCTACTGGACACGACCTTAGGCAATGAAGATAGCGACTAACAAGAGAATTTTAGAAATGCCGATAATATATTAACAAACACGGACACAATTTGAGCTCGCAATAGGCCGCTCAAACTTTTCGCAGATGTTTATAGGTAAAACAATAGATTTCGCTTGTAAAATTAGCAAAGTTGATTCATAATATACATAACATTTGACAAACATTTCTTTCCCTTTGCAACTGGTTGCCGCCTAGAAGTATAATAATTTTACAGAAAGAAAACCAACTTCAATTACAAAAAAATGCACTAAAAAGTAATAATAAGTAATATTCAACGTCTCGCATTATCTGTGTATAACTTGAAAGAATACATATAGTAAACGGCCTAAAGTGCTAATATTCTAAGTACATATTATACCCCCGTAATCCCAACCGTTGAGGATTTGTACCTTCCAGCATAATCTAAGCAATATAAAATGCTGACTGCTAGATGCAGATATGCGAGACTTTAGGTAATATACTAAAAACAATACAGAAGACTTTAAAATTTGAGGGTTTCTATCGCGCCCTTTTAAATGTCCTTAACAGAGGTGTTCAATTATCAACACTGTGACAAAAGATTTTAATGTATTAAATTAGAAAACTATCTTGTAAATGCTGACGTTACGCATGCGCCCTTTAAGTACAATTTTACAAAAAAAACATTCCATAACACTTTTTATATGAAGTGATTTTTTGAACATAACATAACGTCACGCCTTTATTACCCAGAAGGGTGTGGCAGAGGTGTACAACACCCACACTTCACCTGTTATGTTTAGGTTCCATGGGATAGCAGGTAAGCCTATTGCCATCCACCGGGCACAATTTCAACTGCTGCTATTGTGAATTTCCTGACGGAAAGTTCACAAGTAAAACTTTTCCCGGCCCGGGAATCGAAGACCTGAGAGATCGCATACGCTAACCACTAGACCAGCAAGGCTTTTAAATATGCGGTAAACTTATCATTAAAAGCACAGACTGCAGCAGCCGTTCGCAACGTCCTCTCTCAGGAGGTAAAATGTAATGTTTTTGTAGATACGGCGGCCATAACTAGCCACTTAATTAGGGTTGTTTATTTCAAATTTCATGTAAAACTTCCTCTAACACCGATACGCAAATAAGTAAGTCAACAATTATCAAATGTATTAATTAACTACAGGAATAATTCAGCTTCTGACTACCAAGTAATAATAAATATTACTACTCATTATTCATTTTATAATAAAATAACGTTTAACTGGAAAAGTGTTTACGTTAGAGCCGTTCTATGTATTCTCGGAAGTACCGCTATCTTGTATGAATTAAATAATTGCTTTTAGCGCAAATAACGTACTGTTAATTCGTTTTATTTTAATGCTTACCTGTTTGTCAAGTTTACGGTCAAAGGTTCATAATACTGGGATTCTTATAATTGATTGGCGCTTATTCAAATAGGTTTAAATTAAACTAACTGTATTTATGAAATAAATTTCCGGTGCACCTGGTTGCTCTTTGAACCTTCTATAACATAACATATTGGTTTGAAATTCACAGAATTAACAATGCGAACATTATTATAAAATGTTCTCTTTTTCCCAACGTTATTGTATCTGACAGGACCAAATGTAGAACTTTGGTTATTGGTTGGTCGAAGACGCTACTTCTACTGGACACGACCTTCAGCAATGAAGATAGCGACTAACAAGAGAATTTTAAAAATACAGATCTCTCTCTTCCTGGCTATTATTAATCACATCTGGTGGTGGGGTCAGCCTTCCTCGTTTTCTCTCTCCACTTCGCTCTATCTTCGACGTCTGTGTCAGTAACATTGCATGTCAACTTGTCTCGTTCTATTATCTGAGACCATCTGGTCTTCGGCCTACCACGGGACCGCTGTCCGGGAATTGATAATTGTAGAGCCCTATTGCCAATATGGTCTGGTGGTCTTCTTTTTACATGTCCATACCATCTTAGCCTACTCTCCTGGAGTTTTAGAAACACAGATAATTTATATTAACAAACACGGACACGAAGTTTGAGCTCGCAATAGCCCGCTCAAACTTTTCGCAGATGTTTAAAGGTAAAATAATAGATTTCGTTGGTAAAATAAGCAAAGTTGATTCATAATTATATACATTACATTTGACAAACATTTCTTTTGAAATTGTCAAGGTCGATAAGGTTGACATTTGTTAAAAGAACTAGTGAATATAGACTTTAGTGTTTTGAAATGTCTATATCCAAAATGGTAGATATGACACATATTTCTGGTCAACTGATGGTGGATCATGAATCTGCTTTGATGATAGTATTTTTTTATTTTATTTATTAGGGAGAAACAAACAGTTAAACTACACATAAAAAATAAATTACAATGGTGTGATAAATTATCAGTGATTAAGTGTGCACTCACAAAATATTATTTTTTTTTTCAACGTAATTTAGAAAAAAACATACAACAAAAGGCAAAGTGTGCGAACACCTCCAATCATTCCTTAATTTGCTTGATATTTTGTATTATCAAAATTCTACCTAGGTTAGTTAGTATAAATAACTTTTATGTGTATTTCCAATTACAGATCTCATAGATTACAAGGACACTTTAACGCTCATATTAACATTTCTCTTCCAAGATAATAACAAGGTGCATTATCACGACGCAAAAGGTTAAGGTTGTATGCCCCATGATGTAACGTAAGGCAGTTAATTTTCTTCGTGATCATCGACAAATCAGTTCTAGTAAAGTAACCTTTGCTTGATTGTAATTGCATTAATCATGTGAAGGGATTATTGCTTCCCTGCGTGATTCTTGGTCAAAGGATGTGGTGGATATGGGTCTTTAGAATGAAACATTATGATTGGTTACGGATGTTTGGCAATTTGTTTTGACGGTTTTCTCGGATTTTGAAGGATTTCGATTTTGGTAAAAGTGCAGTCCACTGCTAGATATATGCCTCTCTCAAAGTACGCCACATTTTACGGTGTTGTGCCTTACGTATTCATTTGCTGACAGCAATAAGCTGATGATGGTAATAATGATGAAATGAATGATGATGAAAATGATCAGCATTTATAGACGGGTCCTTTCCATTTTTAATTAAAAGTAGTTGAATGAAACATAGCTGGATAATTTCTGCATTAATAGAATGAGTACTTAATCAATACAATAGCTTTTAAAATACACTAACTGAATTTACATAATGGAAATGATACAAAAAAGCTATTTAGGTTTATGTAGGCATATACTAATTATAGAAGCTATAGATTTTAAAACAGCAGTCATAACTGGCCGAAATATGGAAAAGATGGATGACGGATTTATATTATATAGTTTAAACAATGTCATCATTGACTCACTACCTTTATGGTCTAGTGGTTAGTGTATGTGCCTCTTACTGCGAGGTAAGAGGTCGATCTATTTTTATATTTTTTAACTTCTAGGATTCATTAACACTGGATTTGTTACGTTTGATGACTATTTATACAATTAAAACTAACTAAAAACTCTCACCGCGAAGTCTCGGGTTCGCTTTTCGGGTCGGGCAAAGTGTTATTAGTAAACTTTCCGTCAGGTAATTCAAAATAGCAGCACGGAGTTTGAATTGTGCCCGGTAAATGGCGATAGGCTCACTCCCTATAACATGGGACCTACACATAACAGATCTAATTTGGGTATTGTATACCTCTGCCACACCCGTCTGATTTTATGTTATGTTATCATTGACTCAAGATCTCAGATGACTTCATTCCCAAGATGTATCACCAGTCTCTAAGTATTATTTCCTAGATGAAAACCACTTCTCTTAAGTAATTTCACGGTGCACATAACGCTTCTGATCTTTGACCCTAGAGAGTACAACACTGCACGTGGCAATACACTGCCTTAGAACAAACGGCTCCACATCCAGCTATACATTTCCAGTATTAGCTGAGCTTGCATTGCACTGGAAGCTCACACAATAAAAGGTCATCTTATACTGGCAATTAGCTTCGCTTAGCTTGATGCGTAGCGTAGTGGGTACTAGTACTTATTAATCATCATGGAATTATTCAGATTATAAGGCGATGACGGCTTTGCAAGGAATGCAAATGAATTTTGTATTGAATATAGCAAATAACCGATTTGTTGGAATATGCTAAGATGACGTTCGTGTCGTGTTTTAATTTGATGGAGACCACCGGAATCGGGGCGATCAGCGACTTTGAAGTCCGTTCAATTCTAACTAAAAAATAAATAGTAAATACATAGATATATATCATTGACATTAGAACCTCCTCGGTGTTTTTTTGTCAGTTAAAAATGATATAAATTTTGTAAACTAAGTAGGTATTCCTATTCGTACCTAACTTATTTGTGAAACTGGAAGGAGTTGGTACTTACAGGACAGGATTTCATATTTTAATTAGTTAAGTTTTATTTTAATTTAATATTTTTTGCATTTCGATGTTTGTTTTGACATGTTCAAGCGCCCCTTGGGGCCCATGAAAGTAAATGGTAATAAAAGATGTACATGCAATACTTTAAAAGCAAACAAAACGATAACGTGTACTTTTATACGTATATACGCATATATACTTGAGTATCCTGAAATATTGTCATCAAATTGATTACCTAATTTTAGCACTCTGGCTAAGTTATTTAAAATCTAGTATTAATAGAAATACTTAGTCTAGAGAGCCAATAAAATCTTATTTATTAAACGATTCGAATTTAACAACTAAACACAATTACTAAATAATTAATTGACTTAGAGTTATACAACTTAATAGCTGATCTCTACTGCTTAGTGCACTTGCGTAGGTGTTTGTAATGAATTGATTTGCCCTTAAAACAATGAGATCACTAAGCGGGCCTGAAGTTCATTAGAATAAAAATAAATACTAACTAAAATAAAATTGCTTGATTTATAAGTCCAATGTTACACCGTCTATAAACTCTCAATACATAT
The DNA here is from genome assembly GCA_905147285.1 of Hypena proboscidalis. Lineage (NCBI taxonomy): Eukaryota > Metazoa > Arthropoda > Insecta > Lepidoptera > Erebidae > Hypena > Hypena proboscidalis. The sequence continues at coordinate 4,450,423 of LR990127.1, forward strand.
ATAAAGTCACACCCATTTAAATCCATAGCCTGACAGCTAAAACAGCAAACAATAATATCGGTTAATGAATACGATTAGTAATAATTTATCCTATTATTCTTATGTCTGAAGCTATTAGTGACTCCAGTATCAATTAAGTGTAAAATATTAAAGGTAAAATTCGAAGGAGTGGTAGTGTATTATTCAGGCGTAAAGTTTTAAAAGAACTAGTAATATAAAAACTACAATATTGCGAAAAATATCAATGTAGATTTAAATGAAAAAAACTAAAACATATTTCTGGTCAACTGGTTGCTGTAACGGTACAAGCTGTCTGTCAATTATGTCATTTAGCAGTTTATTTTTTTCAATGGAATTAAAAAATCTACACTAGAATTCCAAAAAAATACACCTTTATTAATCACTCTATATTATTAGAAGTAGATTTATATTGACTCTAAAAAGATCTACAAAAATGTCTCGTATTATATACTTAACCTAACAATCTAGTATAATGGATTAAGAAAGTGGCGTAATTTTTTTTTAAAGGCTATGTTAACCATTCATTGTGTAATTACTCGCGTTTGACAGTTGGAACGTTTTTTATTAGTCATACAAAAACGTTCTGATCTTCTTCTTCTTCTTCTTCGATGGCAAGTCAAAATAAAATTTTACTCAGCCATCGACACGACGAAGAAGAAGAAGAACGTTCTGATTTTCAATCAATTTTTATATGTGAAAACTGGATAGCATTTGAATATCAATGCAAACATCATGTCATGGCGTACTGAGATGAGGCCGTTGTAAATCTAGACTTATACAACAACCTTTTACAGTAACTTAAAACATATTTATTCAAAAGTGAGGCATTTATGTCACATACTTCTCATGAAGCAGTGACTGACAACAATATATCGTTAGTAGAACAAGTTTGAGATATTTTCATTTAATATGTTATATAAACATGGCGTGCTTTGCATTATTCCTCCGAGTCGTTGCTTGTGTATTTGCAAGTTAATGAATTATAATAATTATGGTAACATACCAACTGGAGAATCAAGCTCTTGTGAATGAGATCGAGGAGGTGACATTTTGAACATGTCGTAGCGATACATTTCTGCAATATTTTACTATGTTTGTTATGCTCAAAATATAATCAGACTATCAGTTCATTGAACAGAGTATATATATATTATACATCTATTATAAAAACAAGTCAAATGAAATAAACTCGTAGTCAACTACAATTACTGCCACTGCAACATTCTATTCCCGATAGGATTGTTTTATGTCTTAAATCATAACTACTAGCTCATTAGGTTTTGTTTATTAACGAGGAGTAAGTACACTCAACAACACGGGCAAGCATACGAGCGCAAGATAGATTTTGTCGCGTTTTTTATCATGTTTGCCCATAAAAATATGACAAAAACGCGACAAAATATATCTTACGAGAGAGTAAGATATATTTTGTCGCGTTTAAACAAAACCTAATGAGCTAGTAAATATGATTTTAGACATAAAACACTCTTATTTTAACAGCATGCTAGCCCCCATGGTATATGTATCTTGAAAGCCGTAGCCTCTACGCATCGAATTAGCAAAACCTTTACTTTTTCAATGATCACCGATCATTTGTAATCATCCATCACGCTCACTGCAAGCGTAATTAAATTGAACGTTTCTTTACTTAACGTTAATTACTAAATTGATATATTGTTAATAGCCCACCTGTGTTATTATGCGCTTTTTAGGGTTCCGTAGTACCTACAAGGAACCCTTATAGTTTCGCCATGTCCGTCTGTCCGTCTGTCCACGGCATAGCGACGAAACCGTTGGTGCTAGAAAACTGAAATTTTGCATAAACATGTATGTTAACTAAACAAAGAAAGTCGTAGAGTAAAATTTGGAAAAATATTTTTTTTTCAGGTAGCTCCCCTACATGTAAAGTAGGGATGGTTTTTTTTTGTCGCCTACCCCATAGTGTGGGGTATTGTTAGATAGGACTTTTCAAAACGTTTAGGGGTTGCTAAGACAGTTTTTTGATTTAGGGATCCGTTTGCGAGATAATTAACTTTAAAGAGCAAATTTTTGTTCGAGTAGGGCGTCCCCCCCCCTCTAAAAGCTAAACTACTGGATCCTAAAATCTGAAAAAAATTGTGTCGGTAGTACATGTAATGAACTTTAAAGGAAAACTATAGCGGATAAGTTCACTTCATTAGTTCAAGAGGAATAGGGGTCCGAAATGTCAGATGCAGTTACTCAGAATATTTCGTTCAAAATTCTTGAAACATAAATAAACATACATAATACATATATAAAATCACGCCTTTATCCCACGGGGGTAGGCAGAGACGATGGAACGCCATGTGCTTCGCTCCTTACATACTTCTTTCGCTTCCTCAACATTCATACATCTCGTCATACGTGCTAGCTGGTTTCGTGTACTACAAACATTTCCTTTCTGAAGGACGCCATTTAGTTAAAAAGTAAAATTAAAAATATTTTTCTATGGAACCCTACTGCGCGTGGCCCGACACGCACTTGGCCGGTTTTTTATCACTGAAGTAGCTACTGTCATTATTCTAGCTTTTTCTTGAGAGTATTAGTGGGCAGTTGGTTGCGTTTAAAACATCTGCCCATAGAGTGTAGCGCCTCAATCTGCCAATGAAATAGCTGCATAAAAGAAAAAGATTAAACATCGAATAATATCTATAATTGCCCTAAACACATTACCAGCCATATAATATACCAACAAATATTTTGGAAATTAGTGCATGTGTTGTTTGAACTGTACTATTTGAGTATTACATGAGTGTTTTAATACCTAATTATAACAGTTGCATACAAGACTTTATCTAAAACCATGATATGAATCCTCTATAAATGTTCTGAAACCATAGGGTATTGTACAGTGTTGTAAGAACTCTATGTAAATTCATGGAAAGTTTATCATTTGCTGCATTAGAAATATCTGGTGGTGTGTTATCAAAGCTTGTATCACTCATTTTTGTAAACAACAAAATATTAATTTTTTTTCAATACTATTATTGAACAAAAATGGCGGGATACGACGTCAATTCAAAAATTCGAATAAGTTTTTATTTAAATTACGGCGCTGTGGTAGTGAAACGCGCGTGCATGACATGTTCTTTTTTTGAAATTCATAAAGATGCCATGAGAATGTGGCTGTTCGATGAGTAAAAAAGGAGTTGCATAATGAATTTCAGTACAACATTAGTACACCCGTTTGGGTGTTATAATGGTTATTATGACACTGGCTGTTTTGTGTTGTTGGCAATAAGCTGTTTTAAGAACGTTTATAGAGGATTTATAGCATGGGTGTAGATAAAATAAATTAAAATCTTGATCTCTCATACTTTATACCAACCGCAAGTCATGTTCTCATTAGAAGTGACGCATCGTTGAGCGTACAAGTCATCCCGATCAGGAAGGATGGATTAACGCTGAAATGTTTGTTCGTCTTTGTTATCGCAGACGGAAACTGCTGTTTCACGCAGAATTGGGTTGTGTACAATTTGTGCTTTACTAAGCTAAGGTTTTAATTTTGTGTTTGTAATCTTTGCTTGGATTAATATGTTGTAATGCTGTCTAATGAGATTATTTAGTACGGCCATCTTTTGACCGCAAAAAAATAGTATTACGAAAGAATAAAATAAATGATACCTAGATAAAGCAGTTATCTTATTTTCGAGTTACATATATTTGAATGTAAGTAGCGAGCCGACAAGCAACTTGATGGTACAAAGCTACTGTCATAAAGCTTGTGAACATCGAAAACACCTTTAATCTGTTGTTATCACGTTCTCCGTGTCAGTAATTTTAGGATTCAATTTTATCACCAGCAGTTTATAGGTGAGGCAGAGTCGTCCAGAAAAGCGATACTACTTTTCAAAAAGATTCCTACGTCACATATCACGACACGAAGGCTGGAGTTTGCATAACTACGAGCTCTGTATATGGCCATCGTTTTCAATGGACTGACATTTGACAAATGACAGCAAATAGACAGTAGTTAATAGCGAACGGTAAAATTATTCTATTCTAAGTACTGCCAGGCACACTAGAGTAAAGAAACTTTTTTTTAAATTTTAGGTTTCGACAGGGTGACATAAATCAGTGTCCAATTTTTTGTAGGAGAAAAATAGAATGTTCGGTAATGTATACACTAGCGCACACTTCATACAAAAAGTCGATCAGAAATAGTATGAAGTTTATATCATGTCGGCCCGGAGTGATTATTGTAAGATATGGGACCGGCAGGATTTGAACCTGCGACCTTACTGCACACCGGGCAGCTGCTTTAGCCAGCTACGGTCGCCTCTTACCAGTACCCTAAATTTCTCAACTGTATGATACGTCATTTCGTGACGTCACGTTCATCCATTTGTTCCTATCTTAAGTAGGATACAATAAAATATATATATATATACTATTTCATTTCAGTCTAACAGTAATTTGACACAACAAGTTCTGCATAATATTCCTAATTAATTGTTTTATTTGTTTTCCTTGTCGTAACACAAAAATTATCAATTTTCCTAATTAACATAAAATAGGCTCTTCAACACGCTCCATTAATAAGAATAGGTAGGTGATACGTTGTTATGATTATAATTATTATATAATCCACACACAACATGCGTGTTAGAACAACACATTTTGTCCTGTAAGATAAGAGGCGGAAGATAAATTAATTGTAAATGTAACGGCCTGAATGTCCATAGGTCAATAAATGTATATGTAGGTATTAATAACTGTTAATTAATAAAGCTTGTGATAAGTTTTCAACCAGAAAAGGCTGAGTAAAGTAAGCGAAGTGGTTAAAGCGGTCGCTTCGCCGTTCTCAACTGCGCTGGTGTTGTGGCTTCGATCCCCACACGGGACACATCTTTGTATGATTCGCAAAGGCGTCTTTAAAAAAAAGTTTCCCTTTTCATTTAAATACTATTTTAATAATTTTATCTCTTCACAAACCACCAGACCATATTGGCAATAGGGCTCTACAATTATCTATTCCCGGACAGCGGTCCCGTAGTAGGCCGAAGACCAGATGGTATCAGATAATAGAACGAGACAAGTTGGCATGCAATGTTACTGACACAGACGTCGAAGATAGAGCGAAGTGGAGACAGAAAACGAGGAAGACTGACCCCAGCACCAGATGGGATTAATAATGGCCAGGAAGAGAGAGAGAGAGAGAGACAAAGTGCGATATCTTTGAAAAGGAAATGTTTTTAGGATAACCACTTTTATGTTTTGTGTGTTCCTTATATTTATAATAAGGTAGTGATACCTCCTACAAATTTGTTTGAGAATAGTCTATATTATAGTACAATATATAGTATAATATAAAACTTGCCATAAAGTTTTTTTTTAAAACACTCCCCGGTGATAGAGTAACTTGAAAGTTTCAAGCAGTCCCAAAATCATTGTTACTTACAAAACTAAGTAAGTTTCAACATAACTTAACATCACGCCTATATTACCTAAGTAAACAACTAAAAAAAAAAAAAAAAAAAGAGTGTGGCAAAAGTGTACAACACCCACTCTTCACCTGTTATGTTAAGGTTGCATGGGATAGGGGGTTATCGTTATTCACTGGGCACAATTCCAACTCCGTGCTATTATTGTGAATATGTATATGTAAATATCACACAACATGCACAATGCTATGTAGTCCCAACCTAAGCAGAGCTTGTACTATAGGTAGTAGAATAACTGATACGAATACATTTATACTTTTTTTGTATTTACATACTATAGAAACACCCTGACAAGACAAACTCCCGTGTCCATATGTACACAAAGATATGTCTTGAGCGCGAATCGTACTTGCGACCTCGGCTTCGCAGACAGGTACAATTCGTCTAAAATGCTTTAACTCTCTGTTTGTACTACCAACAAAAAATATTTCATCAGTATGTATATCAAATTAAAATCTACAACAATCTAAGTCCTCAGGCAGGTATCCAGTACCGCGAGTCTGATCTGCTCGACAGTTGACGGACAGCAAGGTTTTGAAGAAGGTTTTTGTAACGTTAATCTAAGGATTTAAAGACAAGATAAATCTTATACTGACCTGAAATTTAATCTGCTCAAAATTATCTTAGCCTTTGTGCGGGATGAGTCATTATTAATTTATGTAATGTAATCTTAAAATTTGATACTTAGAAATTCCGTTATGAATCTTTGAACAGTTTGACGAATAATTTGTCATTGGTCACATTTATTTTTTATGTATTTTTTTATACTTTCGCAATTTGAGAACATTTTTCAAAAATTAGACAACGGGTCTAAATCGCGTAATTATTATAAAGGTAAATAATCATTCAAAACGTTGAGCATAGGTACCTTTATTTACCTTTATAATAATTACGCGATTTAGACCCGTTGTCTAATTTTTGAAAAATATTTTTTATGTGCTTTGTATTTTCATCAATTTCAGAAATTATATGACATTTGCAAGTGCATTGAAAGAATATCTTAAACAAGCGACCAAAACATCACAAATCTACATAATGATTATTAATAACAAAATCAATTTACAAATTTCTAGATTGTCAACCTAATTAATTTATTGTTTTCCTTATGACTTAGCCTAATGATATTTTGATGAAAAATATAATAATTATTTTGTTTTCTTTGGAAATGACACAACGTGACCTTCTTAATAATGTAAAAAGCAATAAGGATTATGAGTGTTAAGATAGAAAACAAATTAACAACGAATTAACAAGTAGGGTGATTACTCGGATAAGAAGGTTTTAATATTGTCACCATATTAAGCGTCTATTATATAACGATTTTTTTACTAGTAATTTAGACTAATACAATTTTTTTCAAAGTAACCGACATAGCTCGCAAAATAAGCTCGCTGAAGTGGCAGTGGGCTGGTCACGTTTGCCGAAGGACCGACAGCCGTTGGAGTTGGAGCAAACGAGTCCTGGAATGGAGACCGCGACTCGGCAACCGTAAGGTGGGACGCTCCCCTGCCAGGTGGACTGACGACCTGAAGAAGGTCGCTGGAGGGGACTGGATGCGGAAGGCACAGGACCGGGTGTTGTGGCGCACATTGAGAGAGGCCTATGTCCAGCAGTGGACTACGAGAGGCTAAATGATGATGATGATAATTTTTTTTACTAGTCATTTAACTAATAATTTACTGTCTCGATGGTATAGTGGTAAAGGTACGAGTATGCGCCTCTCACCGCAAGGTCTCGCCTTAGATTCCCAGGTCAAAGTGGTATTTGTGAACCTTCCGTCAGGAAATTCACAATCGTAGCACGGAGTTGGAACTGTGCCCGGTGGATAGCAATAGACTCCCTCCCTACCCCATGGACCTAAACATTACAGATGAAATGTGGGTGTTGCACACCTCTGCCACACCTTTCTGGGCAATTTAGGCGTGAAATTGTGTATTTATGTATAGTATGTATGAAAATAATTAATTAATATTTAAATAATACGCACGTCTCAAATTTATACGGCTTGTCCATATTTAGTTTGAGTAATCCTACCTTTTAACTATTTATGTAGGACATACCGCTATTTATTACGAGATCCAAATATTAATAATGTTTTAACTTCTCTGCTCACACTTTTAAATTCTTTGTCGCAAATTACGTGCTCTCTAATGTTCGTTCTCAAAACCTTTAAAATTCTCATCTACAAAAAAGATGAAGTAAAATCTGCAACAGTCAATGACAAAGTAAAAGCATAAGCCAAAACACAAGTTGAAACCAAAAGTAATATTAAAAAAAATGTACCAGACCATTTTCTTTAAAAAAAAATCTTAAAATATAATGACCAGCCAAAAACGAAAGTTGCAATAAAACACAAAAGACTACCGATTTCAAAAACCTTCACACAATCCTTGCGCTAAGATAACGAAAGTACAAAAAGATTTTATTGTTTCGAATAAAAATCTACTGCATTGAAAGTAAAATGTCCGTAGCTCATAAGCTTCCGAATTCGAAAACGAAGTCATAAAATGTATAACAAAGAAAAAAAGAAGTAGTAGCAATGCAATAAAATTTAACTGCAACAGCGACGACTCTCACTTTCACATTTCTATGAAAAGAAAGAGAAAAGATCCTATATTGGTGTAATTATTCCACAATGACGGGTCCCTTTGAAATCAAAGGGCTATTGTTAAAGTCAAATAGAAAGAAGCCAAATAACACAAATTACACAATGTTTCAGTAGGTATGTAAGTAGCATAAAAAAGTGATTAGATGGTGGTAATCAAAAGAAATGTTATTTGTTTGTTGCATAAGAAAAAAAAACAAGTTATTTCTATATACGATACCGCTGCCATTTAAGGCAACGATACAAGTGTATACAAATAATTAGCTACTATTTCAACTAGGAAACAAGACATTATTACTATAGTGGCGAAGATCACTAACTTGTTTTACAGTGAACAAAGAGATTGCAACATCTCTAAAATATCGGAATAAATCGCTACAACAGATATTCACTTACTAAGTAGTTGATTCAGATTGTGGTAGTTATTAGAAAGACAGCAGTTTAAGGACCACACTGCCGCAGTTACAGACTCATCTTCATAGAGGAACTTCTTTTTCATCAGTTAGTTTTTTTATTTATTTAAAAATAAGTATTTGTATTTTAACGTTACTATTTAGTTCAAGCAATATTATGCAGATACCTAGTACCAATTTAGTCTAATGTAAAAAAAAATATAGTTTAAAAAAGCTAAAAAACACGCTTTTAAAGTACTTCTAACTAAAAAGTGAAAAATAATTCCTAATATAAGCTGAAAATGGTAATGAACAAAAAATACTAGTATTATTGTGAAAAAGCGTGGGTTGCTCGATAGACGAAAAATATGGCCCACGCTTTTTATTACCAGTTTTTTTAAACTATATTTTTATCTTTGACAGGTGTGCAAAATTTTAATGAAATCTGTCCTTTTAAAGTGGGTCAAAATCGAGTCCAAAGGAGTCGGTTACATACATACATGCAGGTGAAGCTAATATAAGCGTGTTAAAAATACTAAAATTCTATTGAACTAATTATAGCATCATGACATCTACTAGCAAAAACGTGGCCACGTTATCATTACAAACTTTTTAAATCAGCATAGGCTTGCTTTTTTTGGTCATCACAAGTCTCATTGATGGCTAAAAGAAGTAAGGTTGTTTCTAAAGATAGTAATCATCATTTATTAAACTCAGATCAAGCAATTTATTATCCTACGAAGTATAAATGTACAAATGACAAATTGGAGCGGATATTTTTAATGGCGTCTCAAGCTTATTTAGATATAATATTGTGCGTGCATTTAATTCAAATGAAACATTGGTTTTATGTTCGTTTCCGACTATTTGAATGGCCATTACTAAACAGGAGTCTATTACAAGATCTAATAATGTTTCCTTTCATATGTTTATTATAATATTTTGTACGCAATCCGGCAACTAATAGCAGCAAGTATAATTTTCTTAAATTTTCACCTTGAACGAAATCACTGACCTTGGTGCTTGAAAATAAGAAACCTTCCTACATAGTTTGAGCATTTACATAGACTTTACTTGTGTGAATGTCATTGACATTCTCTTATTTTTCCATTATGTAATCTTTGATCATTACTATTCGATATAAATCGATTATTGACGGATTTGGTATGATTGTTTCTTGTTTCTAATTTATTATTTGCCTTTATAATGGTTAAAATACGAAACTTAAATGTTCTTAAAATATTAAGTGATTACATTATGACGTCAATAAGTCACTCAAAATCCTTCTACCGGGAAGGCATTAAAATTCAGAAAAACGAACGTAAGAAATTCAAAAACAAAATACATTTCGATGATGTAATGCTTTTTTTTTAATGAACGCAAAATACAAAATCGAAAGTGAAGTGTGTCTGTTATTCATTTTAGATGGCGGACCCCCATCGGCAGCCATCAAAGATCCCAAAGACCAACATAAACAAACCATTGTTATACCATTACGACATAATTCTACCATTGTCGTCGACTTTCGAAAAAAATTAGATCATACGACAAAAACTGGGACAAACGACCGTTTACGGCTTTATTAGTGCAAAAACTATTCTGGGTAGTTGCATCGTTTATGACCGTTTGTTTTTGCCTTTTTCGTCGAAAGTCGACCAGCCACGGCAAAGTCAAAGTCGTCACTTGCCTTTTCGTATGCAAATAGGTTGCAATGAACTCATGCCCGAAAAGACCGTGAAACGCAAGTGTGTTCAATGTCAACGCGAAATTTGCCTCTTTTTGTTAGAATTTCGGATTGACCGCGTTTCGTTCGACAAACAACTGATTTTATACGAATCTCCGAAAACAATAGGGTTTGTTTTAGTTACGCATAAAGCGTCATTAAATTGTGGGCAAATATTTTTGTTACCTTTTTCTGAGTTCTGCGAACCTTGACTGACATTTTGGACAACATTTTATTGGACTTTTTGTTCTCGTGTAAGGCTTTTTTCTTGGTCAGAATGTTTTATATACGGCCCTTTTATGTAGAAAAACGGTCTTAGACCGTATCTAAATAAATCTCGAATCAGTATGCTAATGTTATCTTACGGAAATCACTTGAATTTTTGTACTACTAAGTTGGTCTTGTAATAAATATTTCTCGTGCCATGGTATTGGACATGTTGGATTCAAGGCTATTGCGAGCGTAATAACGTCATGTAATAATATAACAAGTGTTAGATCTAAACAAAGTAAAACAAACCATGGAATTCTTGTTAACACATCACAAAGAAATCTTTAAATAGATTTTATAAACTCTCTTTGGACGGAAAGCTTCGTACCTACGAAATAATGGGTGCATGAAAGGAGTGTGAGTGACGTACACAACGATTCCCTACGTCCGGCGCACCCTGGGCGATTCGCGAGTTCTTCAAAGCGAATTGGCTAATCCTTTCACCACGATGGCAAGTCAAAATAAAATTTGACTCTGCCATCGACACAACGAAGAAGATATATTATGAATAAGTGCCTACTATGTAATATCTATTTTATAAATGCGATAGTTTGTGACGATTATTGATTTCTCAGTTTCGCTACTCATACCCATAAAAGTATACTAGATTAATTAATACATTCATGCTACTTTTTATATGGAATTTAACTGTCTCAATGGTTTAGTAGTTGCGCCTCTCACCGCGATGTCTCAAGTTCGATGCCCAGGTCGGGCTAATAGTTATTTGTGAACTTTCCGTCAGGAAATTCTCAATAGTAGCACGGAGTTGGAATTGTGGCCGGTGGATGGCGATAGGCTACCCCCTATCCTATGGGACCTAGACATAACAGGTGAAATGTGGGTGTTGTGGACCTCTACCATACCTTTCTAGGTAATATAGACGTGATGTTATGAAATTTAACATGAAACCTAAATATTTTGCATTCATTTTAGTCAAGTCAAATCTTTTCATAATGTAAGGCCTCGATATAATGCAGCTCATCAACTTGATGCCTTCAATGTCCCTCAAATTAATACATAGAGAGATATAAATATTATTCAGGCTGATCACGTAGTAGATAGGAACAAAATCTCATCAAGTATTGCACGACCTTTGCCTACGTGAAAAAGATATAATTGAACAATAGGATCTATACTCATTTGTTACGTTCACTTTTGCACAGCTTTTTTCGTGTATAGACGTCCTCGATCGCATCCGCCTTGCTTTTAAAGGTGCTTACATATTTCCTTAATTTTCGTTGATTGCTTGATATTCAATTATGATTGATTGACATGACATTTTCTCAAGTCTTAGTTTTGGATAAAAAAACATGGTTCACATTACAATTCATTTTTTAATCTTGTAATATAGGTAGCATCTTGAAGTTATTCCACAACAATAAAAAAATAGTGACTCGGTTTCATAACTTTAAAAAAAAATATACGTCATGACAAAATAGACTGATAGAAACTGTCTCGATGGTCTAGTGGTTAGCGTATGCGCCTCTCACCGCAAGGTCTCGGGTTCGATTCCCGGGTTGAGCAAAGTTATTTACAATAGCAACACAGGTAATGTTATGTTATAACGGGTGGCGCAAAAGTAAAGACCCTATTTGGTTCAGCTATAACATTTTTTCTAAATTAGAAAACTAGATTTAGATTTTTTTAAATGTATATTTGTGCCATTAAATTTCGTACCATTAGGATTTAAAGATGATGTCTTTTAAATGGTGACCTCCAGAGTTGATACACATTTGAGCCCTATTTATGACATTTTGCATAACTTGCCGTAACACTTCCTGCGATATGTTCGTTATTTCTTGACGAATGTTTTCTTTTAGAGCTGCGAGAGTCTGTGGCTTGTTCACATACACCCGAGATTTCAAAAAACCCCAAAGAAAGAAGTCTGGACTGGTCAGATCGGGTGATCTTGCAGGCCAAGGCAAATCGCCAAAACGAGAGATAACTCGGTCTGGAAAAGCGTCCCTCACTAAGTCCATAGTGTCGCGCGCTGTGTGTGCCGTAGCGCCGTCTTGTTGAAACCAGATGTGCTCCAGCCCCAATTCGTCCAAACTGGGTATCAAAAACTCACGTAACATGGTTCTGTAGCGTTCTCCAGTGACAGTTATCGCATTGCCTCCAGCGTCTTCGAAAAAATAGGGTCCGATCACTCTGTCAACACAGATGCCACACCATACAGTAACTTTTAGTGGGTGTAGAGGTGTTTCTTGAATAATGCGCGGATTATCAGTGCCCCAGAACCGAGTATTCTGCTTATTGACATGCCCTGAGAGATGGAAATGCGCTTCGTCACTCATAACCAATTTTGAAGGAAAATCATCCTCTTCAAGGTGTATCAACTCTGGAGGTCACCATTTAAAAGACATCATCTTTAAATCCTAATGGTACGAAATTTAATGGCACAAATATACATTTAAAAAAATCTAAATCTAGTTTTCTAATTTAGAAAAAATGTTATAGCTGAACCAAATAGGGTCTTTACTTTTGCGCCACCCGTTATATAGGCGTGATGTTATGTTATGTTATGTAATAACAAGTAAAGTTCGAAAATAAATTTTGAAAACTCATTTCATCAAATCTAAATTACAAACGTTACAAAATTATGACAATGATAAACTTATGAACTATTAATATGTTTAGTATTTTTTTTTGGCGTAGGGTATACGTATAAGACTATCCATACTTATTTATCCATTTATTATACAATGATCATTATATAGCTTACAGTCTTAAAATTAAACTTTTTAAAATTAAATTAAATGAAATAAAAAATTGCAATTATATAAACGTAACAAATATTATTAAAATAACACATAGATCCAATATTATATAAAGCATTCAAATAAAGCATAATTCTAATAAAATTATATTATAATTATTATTATTTAACTTACTAATAAGGTATACTGCTGCGGATTATGTCTCAATATACCGCGCTGCTATATCAAGAAACCTGTTCTCGGAGCAAATAAAAATAAATTAAGTTTTATTCGTTATCAAAATACACATCCAAAGGGCACCAGAGAATCACAGACTCTCGTTAAAGTTATTTTAATCTAATTCGATCTCAGTTGCTGATACAAAATTGTGCAATCTGTAGTCACCTTTACCTACTTCTATAGATAGTAAGGATTCGGTAGTTGATTTTAAAATATTCTATTCAACTCTATTTGTATTTAAATTTGCTTAAAAGTGACAATGACCGCCGCTTGAAAGTTAATGGCTTATTTTAATCTTTTGAAATGTTTTTTCGTACTTTTGTTAGTGGATTGAATGCTTTGGTGTTTTTCTTGTGATTTATTGTGGTTTCTAGAGATTTGTTATGGCCTAATTATTTATTTGCTAAGTGAAACTATACTTAAGTAATTTAGAAACGTCGTCACCGCATCAGTTACATGCACCAAATTTTGATATATGAAATTTAACTTGTTTATAATAGCCGTCCTGTACCTAATACATGTCCCACTGCTGGGCTCAGGCCTCTTCTCATGATGAGAAGGGTTAGGCCATAGTCCACCACGCTGGCCAATTGCTGATTGGTAGACTTCACACACCCTTGAGTACTTTTTAGGCACTCTCAGGCATGCAGGTTTCCTCACGATGTTTTCCTTCACCGTTAGCGAGCAATAATTTATATGCCAACTATATGACTTGTTTATCGACGCAAATAATAAAAAGTATGTCAGAATCTGATTTGATATAATACATATATAATTAACCATATATATTGAATTATTAATTTGAAATTAGCGCTTCCATCTTTGCATCAAAAATTACATACCTTTACGAGTGCTTATGTAGGGAATAGTCTGACAAAGTCAAAGGTCTAATTAACAGGACTAATTAGTACAAATCTTATGAGATTTTTTTAGTCTAAGAATAGCAAGTCTTGCTAGAAAAACTTAATAAAAGATATGTCTAACAAAAGAAACGGCGCAGAGGCACTGGTGAAGGTAGTTCTACTAAAATAAATAGTAAGCAGTAGTTTTTCTGTAAAACTAGTCTTTACTAGTCAGTGCCTCGATAGTCTAGTGGTTAGCGTATGCGGGACAAAGTGATATTAGTGAACTTTCCACTTTCCGTCAGGAAATTCAAAATAGCAACACGGAGTTTGGCCTGGTGGATGGCGATAGGCTCACCCCCTTTCCCATTGGACCTAAACATAACAGGTGAAGTGTGGGTGTTGTACACCTCTGTCACACCCTTCCTTGTAATTTAGGCATGGTGTTATGCTGTATTCTCTAATATAAAGTTACATAGGTTCATAGTGTTTTTCTTTGCCTCAGGTTTTTGTCCATAGACTTGCAGAGTCTATTTATCTAGCAAGGGAAATTATAGACACAGGAGAAAATATCGTTGTTTATTTGAATTGAAAAAAAAAATCACTTACTTCTCAAAATCGTTATTATTTCTTAATATGAAAGTTTTTTAAATTTTAATGTGTTCAGCAACTTTTGTTTGATTTTTATGAGTGTTCATGGTATGTAATTTAATTACAGCCATTTCTTGTATTCGATGAGATTGTTCCGTGCATAAGTACCATAAAATAACTATAAAAGCTCTATTTTTCTGTGATTTGTTCTGTCCTATATATAAATTCAAAATCTGACTTGCATGTCGAAATCAAATAAGGGATGGGTACGATGCAAATAATTATGATATTTCAATATTGATTTTGCTGTGTGCTCATATGTGTTATGTCACAATCCAGATCGGATCTGTAATATGATCTACTTTTAATGTAACCATGATTGTAATGTGTTTTGTGCGCCTTATAAATAAATAAATAAATTTATAATTGAAATACTGCTAAATCTTATTTTGACACGGTGAATGTTTGATAGTTTTCTTAAACCACAGGTTTTTAAAAGCTGGCGAAAAATTAGTTAAATACTAAGAAACAGTTGAAAAAGATATGGGACCGGCAGGATTAGAATCTGCAACCTTACTGCACACCGGGCAGCCGCTTTAGCCATACAGCCTCTTACCAGAACCCTAAATTTATCAACTGTTTCTTAGTATAATTTGCTAAGCATAGCTAAATGCTATGAAAATAATCAATTAGAAGTTTGATATATTTAAAACACTGTTAGTTTGAAAAAAAAATTGACCAATTTGTAAAAAGACCACATAAATATTTATGAACAACCTTAACTAATTACATTTGTCATAGCTCCAAGGAACTGTAACAATATGTCTGCAATCAGCTTGCCACCCACATTTTGCCGGCAATAATCTTAATCACATGTTTTCTGATACAATATTATGCCCTCCGGTCCTAAGGTATGATATCTATGTCACTTGGAATTAGCTAAAGCTTTTGATAAACACCATACTCAAATTTTAACTGTATGTTTATCAAAATATGGTTCAAATTTGTAAGTTTGTATAAGTTTTATTAAAAAAATTCAAGAGTAGATTATGGCTAAAACTACGTGACATTCGTGGTTACACGTACCTCGGCGTAACACTTCAAATACTATCGTTATTCCTTTGTGTAATGTACTATATTTAAAACGCACTATTAATGATATCTATCACGTATTAAAATAAACTCTATAGCAAAAGTAATAGGGTTTATTATCATAGATTAGATGCGTAAAGCTTTAGACTGTTTGTGTGGTTATGCAAATGTGTGCACTGCCTCGCGGTAGGACCTTGACAGGGACGTGGAACAGTATCATCAGTGTTCTCTTGTGATAGCAATAGCTTCTTTAACCTTATTAGTTTAAAGGCCACATTTGCGTGATAAAAGTTGTAGTTTTACGACTTTTTTTGGTTAAAGATGGTTTTCGAAGTTGAAGCCTTGACTGAAGTGGGACGTCATAGTTACCACATAGGGCCTAAGTGCAGAAAGAAGGCGCGGTGGCGTAATGTATGCAAAACGGCTGTTGCTAGGCGATTGTCTAAAACAAATGTTTGAAGAATGCTGTAGGCCTTGGAAAGAACGAAATAGTTAGGCCTACGACTGAGTTTCTCTGTGGAACGGTTTGTATTGGAATATTTAGGTCTATTGTCAAGAGTTTTAGTTTAGTTCTTACATTAAATAATTCGTTGTTTATTTGGTAACTGGCAATCAAAATAAATTAAGTTATTAAACATTTATCAATAGAGATTTCTTTACGTCACAAGTTAGGTTCGTTAAGGCGATAAATTAGCAATTTTACAGTCGTGGGATCAATTTACTTATTGCACTACCAATGAGAACCTGTTTGTCTAATCACGATAGCACTATGAAAATAGTAATGAATATAATACTACATATTGCATAAATATATTCTATCAAGAGTATAATTTTAATTAAATAAAATAACTTTTAATAATAATTGTCACAATTATTGAAATATAAATAAATGTATAAATATTTTTATTTAAACTTAGTGTTTGACAAAGATATAATTATCTACTTATCTATAAATAAAATTAAATATTAAACCTAGTCTAGTAGACCGCAGTCTGTCAACGTCCGCAAAATCCTGGTGGCATTGCCACGCTGGATGGCTATGTTTATTCGTGGAAATTTTATCGGCCAAATATTTCTCACAGAATAAAAGCGAGTCACTAAGGAATCTTGAAGAAAATTGCTCAGGCAGTATGACGTAGACGCGTGATTAGCATGCCAGATTATCTTGTGTCAAGGAATTTGTTGAGGAATTTGTATTTGCTTAGGTGGCTTCACTTGCATGTTCAGTGCAATCCATTGTCTTGAGGCAGATTGCAAAATTGTTACATTTTCATTACCACCTCTAAATTCACATTTAATATGTTTTACCTTATACATACAACACTCATTTAATCACCATTTGTTTTATCGCTTTTAAATCAGCCGGACATGACAATTCATGTAATTAGCAATGCAAATATCTTTTGTAATTTTAATGCAATTTAAACTAAAGAACTCTAATTAAGCTGCTAGCATTCCTATTTGCCGACGATAGCAAAATGAATATCGTTTCTGGAGAGCTTAAATTCATGCTAGTTGTATCAAAACTCTGTAAACATAGAAAGGTTAAACTGACTTAGTAATTAAGCGTAATTACATGCCTTTAATATATATTTCGAAAGACGGCTTAATTATTTTCTACCATCGTAATTACTAGTAAAACAGTTTGCTGAATTTACGACTAGGATTTTTGAATGCATGCTAACATAAAGCTGTATGTGCACTACACGTAAGATGTAAATAACGCAGATTGTAAAGTTGTGAAGGAAATTGTGCGGGAAGGAAGGTTCTATTCTATATTGGATGGGATACATAATTTTGATGGGTTGTCTCTGTTTTTGACCGACTTTAAAAAAGAGGAGGTTCTCAATTCGATTGTATTTTTGTTTTTTTTTTGTAGTCATCATGTGAATTATCTTATAATAAGTTAATAGAAAAATAAGCATTTGGGCTAGCTTTCACAACCTTTATTATAATAGCTGTGCTTTTTTTTTTAATTGCATTTCGTACTGTGCTCGTAATTATTATGTTCTTTGTTTTTCTGCTAGTTGCTTGGATATAAAATGGTAACTAACTAACAATATAACTTGTTTGCAAACATAAAATCGTAATCACTTGCCGAGCCTTTTTCTATTAAAATATGCAGGAAATTTAATAAAGCAATCAATTATTTTGATTTTTCGAACTTGCTCTTGCCGGCGCGATTTCTCCGTAAAGTGTGATAGAGCCTTTATCTGTTGCAATACCAAACTCATAATATGATGACCGTTTGAACATCGAACGTAATTCAAGACAAATTGATTACCATCTGCCTTTTCAATAGGCAGATTATTTTGCCCTATTAATCGCTGCGTTTATCCGTATATTGTAGAGTGAGCTTTGCACACATGTTCGGGCTTCGCTGAAACATGTAATTAGCCACAGAATAGCATGGCGTATTGCAAAACATTGCTAACCTCCTTGACAGAAATATGATAGGTTAAATTATGAACAAAACGTTTATTTAATAAAGTATTAGTATGTGAGTTGCGAACGTGGCCTGTCAGTTTTAATGCATCATGGTTAATTTTATGAGATATTATTAAATTGTTTTATGGGTTTCTATATTAGGCTTTCAAATTTTATGGTATTATTTGAAGGTCTGCCAGTGATTAAGGGAATAATAAAATTATATTCTTAACTTTGCTGTAGTAAAAAAATATGCGTTTAATGAAAGCACTTTCACGTAATTACATAATATTTTATGAAACACTTATATTCAGAAAATATAATATTCACAATTTGTTTTGTATTTTTTCAATATATGAAGCTGTACCAAATATACTGAAATATATGACATGTAAAATATTACAATCTGATAACAATGGCATTTTACAGATGACAATGTTCAGGTAAAATTCATCTTGTATGAAACTGAACCAAAATTTCAACGTTTTGAAGACGACCATTATAATTAAGCTGTATAGCTACACTGTTACGCACTACAATCAATGCCAGCTACAGGTGATTTTTGCTAAAAGTACAATAAAAATCAATGAAATCTTTGACACTACATACTTACATTTTTAAGCTACCGACCTAATAGCTGTAGGTTAATATTATGTGAGAAACAAAGTGTAAATATCGAGAAATGTTCATATAATCGTGCGAGCAGCAGCACTCGCTATTCGATCGCCGCGGTAAGGTTGCAGGTGGAGGGCATGGATATAATACTACATGGAGTTATGAAGATAAATAAAAAATATAACATAACATATTTTTGTTTCGATATGCATAAAAATAAACAAAGGAAACAAATCAATATTGAAATTATTTTTTTATTTGATAGGAACAGGAATGTTTACGCATGCCCACATAAGGTGATAATTACGTAGCAACACTCGTAGCGCCGTCTATAATCCTTGTTGCACAAATACGGTTTGAGGGAAAATTTTGAAAAGTAACCATGCGGAATCATTTCTAATTAAACTTTAGGTTATTTTGTTAAAATTTAAGTTTATGTTTAAAACCTACCAAAGGTTAGAGGTAGGTTACGCATTTCCAAACATTGAGAAACTGTTTGTTCATATTTATACTTTATTTTGTTCCGATTGCGTTCAAAGGTGCGGGATAGTTCTTTTCCGTCCCATAAAACAAAAGTGAATCAGGCAACACTTGAAAAAAGAACACAGCTGTCACATTCACTTATGTGTGTTATAAGCTTAGCCTGCCAATAAGGTTGTACCTCAGAAACTGGGGCTTACCAAATCGAAAAAGAGAGGCTGATGGAGATATGTGACTTCAATAACCAATAAGATTTCATTTTCACTTCTCCAAAGATTAGAGAATTTTTATTTTATTTATTAATTTATGGTTAACCAACAATTGTTTACACTGTGCGATTACAATATTAACAAACTTAAAATACTTACAAAAGTGTAACAATTACTTAAAAGTTAACACCGCATGCACAAAATAGAAGTAGATACTTCTTTAATCTTTGGTGAGATTGAGCCAAACAGATAAAGTAAACTGTTGACTGAGCAATTGGCAGAATCATCAAAATATATCTTATTTATCTTATATAATTATCAACTCCTCTGTAAGGCTGTATAATTATGTATATATTATTATTATATTTTATTTATAAAAGTATGTATTTATTATGTTATAAATTATTATATATTTATTATTTTCAATATTATGTATCTCTAATACGTATTTTATATAATATGAACTTCTTCTATTTACATATCGATAATTATTCCTCTGTCTAATCTGCACCTACCTATGCTTATCTCTGCACCACCCTAGGTTGACTGTTAGAGAATGCCATAAGGCATTAAGTCCGCCTATGTACTATTTTTATGTGCAATAAGTTAAATAAATAAATAAATAAATAAATAAATAAAGTAATTTATGCGTAATTACCGCATCCATTCTTCCTATTCCACACCAATCAGTATCTCATACGTCCATTGAACAGCTAATAATTACTTACATCGGAGTACACAATTAATTGTCCACCCATGAAGTACGTTACCTAGATTATGTTATTATCTGTCTGTTGACATAGTAATTAAAACTGGTCGCTCTTGGTCTGTCAGATCAACTGGAACGGTATGGTGGTGTATGGTTTCATGGGCCGATTCTTTCACAGAATCAGCATGCATTTGTGTATTGCATGTTTATTCAATGAAAACTAATAATTTGAATTTTTGACAGGTAATTATCGATCGTATTAATAAAGAGGTAAGGCCCAGTTTGCATCAAAGCAAAGGAGAGAGGAACGGAGAGGAGTTGTGTCTCGAATAGCCAATCAGATTTTGTTATTTCCTTATCTCCTTGCCGCTACGCTTTGGTGGAAATGGTTAATCCATTTCCGGAGAGAGGAGAGGGTAGGAGGGAACGAAGAAGTCACAATTTGTAGATATATGTATTTAAATATTTATTTATATGCGTACAAAATGCAAGTTTTAAGTATCAATTAAGTTTAAACCTGCGACCTTACTGCACACCAGGCAGCCGCTTTAGCCATCCAGCTACGGTCGCCTCTTACTGGAACCCTTAATTTCTCAACTGTATGATACGTCATTTTGTGACGTCACGTTCATCAATTTGTTCCTATCTTAAGTAGGATACAAACCAACATGGCGAAGTTACATTCAGCACAAATGTTGAAAAGAATGAACGCGCACATTATTTCAACTTCTAATTGATTATTTTTATAGCATTTAGCTATGCTCAGCAAATTATACTAAGAAACGGTTGAAAAAGATATGGGACCGGCTGGATTCGAACCTGCGACCTATCTTTTTCAACTGTTTCTTAGTATAATCAATTAGAAATTAAGTTTAAGTTAAATACTATTAGAAATACAAAGTTCTAAGCTTCCTTGCACATTTGTAGCAGAATTCATTCCATGTAGAACTGACCATAAATAAGGAGCGCGTATCGCTGAATCAGCTGTTTTATATTCTGCGCAGGAGTGGACGAGCGGTGAAATGGGTTACCTACGAGCCTTACTGGACATGGAATTACCAATAAACGTACGTAATTTGTACCTTATTAAGAATTTAGATTGCTATTGTTTGTTTAAATGTAGGCTAGTAATATTGAACCAATAAATATTAAATTAATCTACGTTAAGGAATAAAGTAAACTCAGTCCAACGTTTGATGAATTAAATTCATTAACTAAATCCTCATTTAAGGTTTGTGTATCCCTTTAATATATTTAAATATGGAGTTTGGACGGAGCATAATTTAGACTAACCGTTTTTAATGCAGAGTCCAGATCTCTATTTAATCCATTCGTTTTCAAAATTAAACTGTAATGAAAATGATCCAAAATACTTTTCTCTTGATTCAATACCTCTATTGAGATCCTAACTACGAGAATAATAGATCTGCAAAACAAATGAAAAAGTTACAAAAACAAAGCAAATGTATCACGATGAGATTACGAACTAATTGTAACAATGACTACAGCACTTAGTCTGATCTATTGGATCTTAGAACTCAGGCATAGATGATTCATCTAATGTCTACAGACTAGAGTTTGATTCACACAAAGACTTGCACGTTACCATCCACAAAAAACAGACTACACCTTCAGAGGCCCGCGGAAAACACTTCCTAATTCATACTCAAACTTTCAAACATGTTCTTTATACATCACTGCCTATGTATAAAACATAAGATGTAGTTAACGTTGTGAGTCAGCAAGGTATATCGTGCATTCGGAAAATATCAACAGCTTTCTTCATAAAAAATGAATGTATCATTCTTCACGTTGCTTAACACGTGATACGCAGGATTGTTCTAAAGTATGATAATGGTTAAGTGAATAGAATATCATCTATTGACTGTTTTATTTTCCTAGAATATAAGTAGCTGTTGTAAGAATTTTCTTAGCTACAAAGTATGTGACAAAATACAAATACAAATACAAATACAAATCTTTATTGATAACTCCTCAGTTACAGGTCATTTGTTATTTTAAGTAGTCACATTACAGTTAAGTTAAGTAGTCAAAATTACGGCTGGAGACTGAATTAAGTAAGGCAACTACGTGTAGACATAATAACTATAGAGGACGTTTTGACGAGGTCTTGTGTGAAGTTTTCTGAGTAAAACAGAACACGGTGAAAAGAAAAAGAGATGACATTTGGAAAACGTGACTTAACACGAACTACGTCTAGATTTTGTGGATTCAATAAATGTATGTCGCTATCTCGAATCTACCCTGTGTAGGGTAAATTCTGCGATCATTAAAAACACATGCACTAAATTTAACTAATTAATTACTTTTTCTTTGAATATTCCAACACTTCTCCTTTTTTTTTATTAAAATCAATTTATTTTCTTACCGCAATATAAACGTGATTACATGAAGGTTCAACATAATTATCAATTTAAAAAAATTGTGGTTAGGCTGGTACTTAAGCTAGGCTCGAAGCCTGTATTTCAGGTTACATTTTATTGTACACCCCTTATATAGTGTTACATTTTATTGTACATCATTTAGCGAAAGGCTGTTGTAAGATATAATTAAGATTTTTTATTAATTCTATTGATTGAGTCATTTTAATATTTAACTAACGTAAATGTACGCGTGAGATAAAATATAAAATCACGAAATAATGATCTGAAACAAAAAAAGGTTTTCTTCAAAACATTATAATCTTACTTAAGATTAATGCCATTCACATCATAACAGAAAATAACACATCGTATTCACACACTTAACTCTTGAAAAGAACAGGTAATTTCCATTATGTCTATTTGAGGCATGGCCTCGGATGGGAGGAAATGAAAATTTACAAATTACCCACAACAGTGAGTTGTCAATTTGACAAGGTCTTCTTTTGGTTTGTAAAAAAAAAATCGCGTACCTAGATCAAAATTTCTAGCTTCCTAGACTACTAGCTGTTTGGCGGTATAAATCTCAGGTAAAGATTTATTTAGAGCTGCCGTAAGATGGCGACAGGCACATCCCCTGTGATCCTGTGAATCTAAACATTAAACATGTGAAAACAGGTGAAGTGTGGGTATTATTCTCCTCTGCCTCACTCTTCTAGATAATAAAGAGGTCTTATAAGCTCTTTTTCAAATTTTCAACCAAAGTTTTTCTTTACATTGCATTACCTGATGTTGAGAGCAAAAAATTCAACCTTACGTGTGGGTAAAAAAGGCTTCCACTGCTATTATCTGAACATTAGAAGCACGAAGACTGTAGTTTATTAAATTTAGTGTAGACAATACAATATTACCTTTGCATGCATTTAAGGGTAATTTTACAAAAAACTAATTGCTTCTGAAATGTGGGTGTTTTATACCTCTGCCACAGCCATCTGGGTAAATAATATAGGCGTAATGTTATGTTATGTTTACCTTTTAAGGGACAGCTTCCCAACAACTTTTGTATTATCACTTTTGAAACCCAATACATTGACGATAATATTGTTTAAAGTTAGACTTTTTTCGTCTCATATTTATGTTAAACAACGTTAAGGCCAATTATAACATAACATAACATCATGCCTATATTACCCAGAAGGGTGTGGCAGAGATGTACAACAACCACATTTCACCTGTTTCAGGCCCCGTAGGTTAGGAGGTGAGCCTATCGCTATCCTTCGGGCACAATTCCATCTCCGTGCTGCTATTGTGAATTTCCTGACGTAAAGGTCACAAATAACACGCCTTGTTGTAGGGTATTTGTTTTTTAAAAATTACCCTGTTGATAATAATAATATAAAGGTATTTTATCTAAGTGGCAAAGGAAATCCGCAGATCAAATGATATCGTAAAGTTATTGAATGTTATCTCATAAGGATGCATTTTTGTCTTAATTTGGTGAGAGGTTTCGGTAATATGGTTATTAAATTTAATCAATCTGAAGGCCTTTGAAACTAGTTTTAACACATTTAACTTAAATATATTAATAAATTCAATTATTTATCTCGAATATATATTATGCTTGTTGAGGATAATATTCTTTGGTATATGAGTAAGTAATGCAGCAAACCTCTTTGTTCACTTTTCTGTAGAATTTCTTGATAATATTTAATGTATCCAAAAACCAGTCACATTGTTTTTTTAACTTTACTAATTCACTTTTTGCGAAGTAAATTAATATAAGGAAAATACGTTTGAGATCTTCCCAAGATAAACTAATATTTAAATCAATCAAAGAAATTTAAATTCAGATGTTATTAAGATATCAATTACAGAAATTGCCTTCGTTATTTTAAAAAGCAAAGGTACAAGTACAAAATGGAAAATTAAGACAAAGAAAATCTCCTTGGCATTAAAATTTACATTGAATTGTTAGTGGACGGACAGAAAATGTAAGATGTAGAAATAAAAATACTCGAAGCGTAAAATTACCTACCGAGAGGAAAAAACACTCACAAACATGTTTTGTGAACACGTTTGAAGAAATAAACTCGAAAATAGTTAATTTAAGAGACAAGGCATGACATTTAATTGAGTGAAACTGCTTTATTACCAACTGGGTGAGACGTGACAATGATGGAAAATGGAATATGATTAAATAATAATAAAAAACCGGCTGAGTTAAACCCGTTGTCTCAAATCTGGCTGACTTTTCTTTTAAACAAAAAACTAAATAATGCCTCGTCGGTCTAGAAGTGGTAGGGTGTTATTCTATACTCAATCGACCGGTCTATCGATGCATTTGACACTTAATGAGCCAATGAGACCGCACCACTGCGCTGTTTTGCGTCGGTCGATGCATCGATCGACGTCGATCGATAATATGTAATAACTCTTGTCTGTTATCGATAACCACTCATCAAGGGATCAGATTTGATCTTCGGGTCCGGGAAAAACATTATTCGGGATTTTTCTGTAGCAGCATGCAGCTCGGCTTGGCATTGTACCCGGTAGATAGCGAAAAGTTCACCCCTATAACTTGTCCGTAAACCTTCATCAAATCCTTTTAGGTAATATTTTTTATTTATTTATTATATTTTTTCTTTTTTTTCTTTTAAAAATCGACGCTCGCACTAAGAATAACTCCTGTGTCGCGGAGGTGTTCACAAACATACATTTCACACACACAAAGCAAACCCAGAGTCAGAACAAATCTTTGCGAATCACACAAAGATTTTTCCCATGTGGGGACAAATCTTTGTGTGTATTGTGTGATATGTATAATATAATGAGTCGTTAATATGTTTTCTTTAGATTATGTGCAATTATTTGATGTGTTTTCCATCTGTATTATGATTCCATCGTAAGATGTAATTGCGTTCTAAGTCATTATTACTATTATCATTAGTTTTTTAACCGACTTCTAAAAAAGGAGAAGGTTCCCAATTCGATTCGTATATATGTTGCTTGTTTTTTTTTTATGTTTGTTCACGGATATCTCCGTCGTTTATGAACTGATTTTGATGATTCTTTTTTTGTTGGACAGGAGATGATTCAAAAAGAGTCCCATCGTCAGCATGTCGTGATCTGATGATGGGATCTCAGAGAAATCGAGGGCAACCCTCGAATTTTATAGGCACATGTAATGTTTTTAGTGTGTTTTTCAAAGCTGCACCAGTATTTACATATTTTTATGTGGATGAGCTGATGATGGAAGGTCAACTCCTCAATGGTTAGGAGTTAAAGGATAATTCTTTCACTACTTACACATATTCAAACTGCTAGTTATGATGTCAAGTGAGCTGTTGGAACGGAAATATTTCAAAGGTGGTCCCATTGTCAGCATGTCAAGATCTGATGATGGGATCCCAGAGAAATCGGGGGCAACCCTCATATTTTATTAATCGAGGCCAGGATTTACGCTTGGTCGCAATAATTTTATGTGGTTGAGCTGATGATGGAAGGTCAACTCCTCAATAGTTAGGAGTTAAAGGATAATTCTTTCACTACTGTACGCGTATTCCTGCTGCTAGTTATTGTGTCAAATGAGCTGACGATGGAAGGTCGTGACCCTCAATAGTCAGGCGAAAGGATTTAATTCTTGTCTATTATTAATAAGTTTTCCGTCTCAAGCAACCGTCGTCTCCTCATTCGAGAAACATTCTTGCTCGGTCTACCCATCACTTAAAATCGTAAAATAAAATAATTTTTAACAAAACAAAAACCGACTTCAAAAAGTAGGTAAACTAAAAAGCAAAAAATAAATTTACTTCGCACAAAATAATACGTTTTTTCATTTAGTTAAATAGAAATTATTAAATATTTATTTTATAATTCTGAAGTCGGTGCCAAGTAAAACAATTAATAACTCTGTATAGATAATATCCATCGTTCTAACAACTTTTTTCTGACTGAATATTAGTTATATTTCTGTGGTAAGTACCAATACTGGGCGACACAACTACGCCTCCCTTTTAGTGTGAATTGTAATTTGATATTGTAGAATGGTTGTTTTTACTTGGCACCGACTTCAGAATTATAAAATAAATATTTAATAATTTCTATTTAACTAAATGAAAAAACGTATTATTTTGGGCGAAGTAAATTTATTTTTTGCTTTTTAGTTTACCTACTTTTTGAAGTCGGTTTTTTTTTGTTAAAAATTATTTTTTAGTACATTATCTAAAGCCAAGCCAGTTATAAAATGTATTATTTTTCCATTTGACAAAGATAAAAATATCTTCAATGTATATATAGGCACAAAATGTATAAGTAACTTTCCAAGTCGTATCCACAATACTAACCAACCAAAAAGGTATGACATTGAAAACATCCGAACCTTATTTTATTTGCATACAATTTACAAGAGTGCAAATGCATCTAAACGCGATGCTATCAACGAAGCCAGTAAATTAACTTGCGACTACCTGCCAAAATTTCCTCGCCTACGCTATGTGAGATTAGAATGTAATCCTCTGTAAGATATAAGCTATAATTTCATAGCTTTGGCTCGAAGGACTATACTTTGACCATTCCTTTATTTTCTTTTTGACAGATCACGCCTATGAATTACCGTTTTTTTTTGTCAGATTAATGTACTACGATAATAATGTACTTTATTGACAAGCGACACTTTTTAGGGAAGTTCACTGTTTGTAACAAACAACCACAGACTATAAATCAAATCGTGAAATGAAATAAATCGATCATTATGAAAAAGAATAATTTGACTTAACTAATAATAATAATACTTAATTTTGTCTATATTATAATATATACCTATTATATTATTTATAAAATGTAAACAAAGTGAACTAGGAAACCGTCATAGACTAAGTATGTGACATTATTATTATATTATTATTTTGTATATTAATTTCATCTAATAAAAACTACTAATAAACGAATAATTAAAAATGAACTAAAACCATTACGATGTAATTAATCGATTGAAAGTTCTTCTTAGACAACATCAATTATGATTTCATATCGAATCAGTAACGTGTGAAGGCATCCCTAAATGTAACCTGTCAAAAAGAAAATAAAGGAATGGACAGAGTATAGGAGGATATTTGAGATTCAGA
This sequence comes from Hypena proboscidalis, assembly GCA_905147285.1. Classification (NCBI taxonomy): domain Eukaryota; kingdom Metazoa; phylum Arthropoda; class Insecta; order Lepidoptera; family Erebidae; genus Hypena; species Hypena proboscidalis. Next base: position 4,478,307 of record LR990127.1, read on the forward strand.
TAAGACACGAACATTTCGGCAAACTTTACCGTAGCAGAATGAAAAACACGCAATGTTTGATCCTTTTATCCGAACGATGTTTGTACTACTCGACTGGAGCCAGCTACCGGAAAGTGACGATATAATAGGTATACTAACTTTTTACCTAAGCAGCTGGAAAAGTCGTTCTCTGTTGTATGAAAACAGTGAGCATCAGTGAGAGTTTCACCTTTAACCTGCCGCCAAATAGTAGTGCTTCCATTACTGTGTGCCGGTTTGGTAGTGAGATCAGGCCCTGAAATTACTGGCACATGAGGCATAACACCGTAGTCCTCAGCTGCAGCGAAGCATCTATAATCTGCTTTTGTGGATTATTGATGTCCATTGGCTATACTCCACTTACTGTACTGTGGGCGTAGTATAAAAAAGAAAAAAAAAAAGCATAACCCGATTAAGCTTCGAGTTTGCTCTCGCTCGAAGCAAAGTTTAGCTCACTACTCGACTTTTTTTTAAGCCACACAACTTTCACACCACGTCATCTGATCCCAAACTAAGCAAACATTGTACTATGAGTACTATTTCGAGCTTATGTGGTGAAAGTTGTGTGTGCGACACAAGATCAAAGTTAGCAGCAAATTGAATGTTTATTGACAGTTTGTTGGTTTACTTAATGATTTATTATTCTTCGACGGTTTCCTTGATCTTCAGGGTGAAAAAACAAGTGTATCTTAGATCTAAGCCTGCATAATTCAATCAAGCAAGTTAGTTACTGATCGTCGCATTAATTCTAAGAATAATCTCCTATAAATATTTATTACAAAATTGTCGCATAAATAAATTACGAATTATTTAACATTCATCGTTGTTTCCACGCGCAATTTTATTCTGAATGATTTGCTGTATCCAAGAAAATCATTCTTGTATCATAATTGTAAATAAGCATGTTATTTGTATGTATGTGTGTGTCGTAAATTGTTGCACACATAATATTTGCATAAGTATGTACTTACCTTACATAATATTTAGTCATTTTCCGATACACACAGAGTATTGTTACAACTTTACTGTGACATATTGATTGATTTATCTTGTTCTTACTTTACTTTAAGTAAATATGCTACTTATTTTTGATTTGAGAGATAGAAATAGGAATATATTGATTTATTTGTTTCCATATATTCATTTGCATTTCATAGCTTACTTTAAGAATTGGTAGAGCTCCTAGTAAAGACCAATTAGTTTTTTTATAGTAATATTATAGCTTACACTATCCCCAAGCACATTTAGAGGTGTGGGCTGTAGCAATTGTCCGGCCAACATTCAAGCACACCATACTGCCACAAGGTTCTATCTACTACACAAACTGCCAACAAATAGAACCGTGTAACATCAGCTCGAGGCAATGTCATAGGATAGTTTTTGCGGTCGCCCACACGTTGGTACATCGGAAGAATTTGACTTAGTCCGCAAGGTCATCAATGCATTGTCTTTTTTGCTCCACAAGATATGTTTTACCTATCCTGCTGACCCTGGCTGCGTAGGCGATATAATACTAGAATTATGTTAAGTGGTTTGCGGTGGTCGTCTAGCGGTTAGGATTATAAAAAACGAGTCCAGATGTAAGAAGTTTTTGATGCTTTACGCGTTATTGTTAGTGATAAGACAATGAGATGCAACTAATAAACTCTTGATTCGTTGCATTTTTTTACTCGTGACTGTAGTTCTATAGTATTATTTAGTTGGTTAGAATTGTCCAAAGCCTGATAAAACTAAAAAGATTAGTGGTACTGTTTTAGAAAAATTAAATTGCTAAACAATCGCTTCGTTTTTTGGTTAGTTGGCACTCATTTTATGCCATATCCTTATTAGACAGTATTAATCATTTCGAATATGTTTTTTTTATATAAATGATTTGGACTACAAATTTTGAGAAAACCTGACCTGTAACCCCGATATTCGTTTGCTCTTAAAAAAGTGCATCTTTGTGTTTTCCCAACAAGACGGTATATGACATACATAGATTTTGTAAAATTCTATTACTTGACTTGTATACCAGATTAAATTAGACACATATAGAGTGCTCAGAATGATAATTGCACAATTCAGATGGCGCCGATTGTGCCGTTATAATAAACTATCTGTAGGGCTAGCATGCATGCATGACTAGACAAGAATACAAGATCAAATTTGCCCATAGTCGAAAGGAGATTGGTAGATAAAGAGTAATATAAGCTTAATCGTTATAAAATACTCATTCTAATATATATTGTATATGCATCATTAGAACTGAGTACCATAACATTTTGATTGATGTGATGTGAGTAACACCCGTATTTCATCATTTGATTAATTATGATTATTATTAATAATTATTACGTGATGTAACATACAGTTGACAAATTTAGGGTTCTCTCAAGAGGCGACCGTAGTTGGTTGGTTAAAGCGGCTGCCCGGTGTGCGTAGTAGGTCGTAGGTTCAAATCCTGCCGGTCCCATATTTTTTTCAACTGTTTCTAACCATAATATGTCTGTCTTTTTGCCAATAATTTCATCAGTCCAAACTAAACCAATTGTTACTTGTGGTTCTCCTTTATTTCTTGTCCCTAGTCTTCTCACACATCCATGCTAGGGTGACTATTATTAAAACCACATAGTTAAGACCGCCATATTGAGATGTAATCTTTATTGTAGCTAATTTAATAAATTATTTTCTAGGCTTGTTGTTGACTATCAGGCTACTTTATTGGTTTCGTTTCAATATAAAACTTTAAGTGTAAATAAAGCTATTTATATGTTTCTTTAGCGTTATAGTTTGAAATTTTAAATCAGTTTTATTGTTTATCGAGTCCACAAATACTCCGCTAAAAGTGTTATAATGACAGTTGTATATCTGTAGTAATCAATTAGTTCTTAAAAAATAATGATACATTATACTTCTATTAGATATATTATACTTCTAGAGTTCATTTTATAGTTCTTTTCTGCGCCTACTTGAAATTAAATTTAATAAATTAGAATTATGTTTTTTCTTAAGTGACTTCGTTGTAAAAAAACACCAAATATTATTTATAATTTGGATTTTTTACATAAGTAGAACGCCAGAAGCAATTACACTATCCAATGGTCCCAATGACAATGCCAAATACACACATTCACTCACACAAGCACACCCAGTCTCAGAACAAATCTTTGCGAATCACACAAAGATTTGTCCCATGTGGGGATCGAGCCCACAACACCAGTGCAGTGGAAAGCGGCGAGGCGACCGCTTAAACCACTACGCCACACGTGCAGACTAAGTATTAATACTTATACCTCATTTAAAATTGGTAAAACTTGACTCGAAAGACCTTCGAGGAGGAGTAGAAGCTCGTGGCTAATTCATAACCGCGAATATCGATCACGGTTAAGCAATGCTTGCTGCGGTCGGCTGTGGATGGGAGACCAGCTTAACGTACCGAGTTTTCCGTCCAGCCTTTGGTCCCGGTTGCCATTTGCAGATCTATGGCAGTCGTTAATGTTAGTCAGAAGCCAGAAAGTAAGACAACTAGTGTAACAAAGAGGATTTTATCACCTTGTACTGGTCATTGTGGAGGTCTGATGGTATGGCAGTCATTCCACGTAAAAAACTGAATGATATTCAACTGAATCCTTTAGACTAGAACCTGTCCCTAATGGAATTGGGAAAAGAATCGAAGAATGATCTCACCACTATAATATTCGGCATGTACTATGCATCGCGCCCTACTTAGCTATATGGAAGTATATAACTATAACAACTACTCAGGGTATGACCTCTGATGTTCATCATCATGATTTAGTTTCTAACTTTTTTTATTTATACTTTTGACAGTCAAGGAGAACAGCTAAAGGCTCTGCCATAAAAATAATAGTTTAAAAAAACTAAAAAACACGCTTTTAAAGTACTTCTAACTAAAAAGTGAAAAATAATTCCTAATATAAGCTGAAAAAAGATATATAAAGATAGACGAAAAATATGGCACAGAGCGCCCCACGCTTTTTTCAGCTTATATTAGGAATTATTTTTCACTTTTTAGTTAGAAGTACTTTAAAAGCGTGTTTTTTAGTTTTTTTAAACTATTATTTATTTTCTACTTTTTAGTTTTTTTTTTTTATATATTTTTAGTTTTTTTTATCGAATTATTGCATTGTCATCGATCTTTGACAGGTGTGCAAAATTTGAATGAAATCTGTCCGTTTAAAGTGGGTCAAAATCGAGTCCAAAGGAGTCGGTTACATACAAACAAACAAACAAACAAACAAACAAACATACAGGTGAAGCTAATATAAGCGTGTTAAAAAGTAAAAAGGAAGACACACCTTACTATCTGTCGTTTATTGTGAAACGTGATATATTGTTTTAACCTTATTTTTTGTTTAGTTGTTTGTATGTTTTTATTATGCTAATATTTCATTTACAATCCACTAGCGATTTCACACGCTGTTCCTGGAAAATGTCCGAGAGAAAATCGCACATAATCGGAGAGCCTGAACTTAAAAATGCAAGATGTATTACAGGATGTTTAAATTTAATGCCCCCATATCGTAACCATTCCGTATAACATGAACGTAGAGCTAAAACTTTATGATCGCCGTCTTTCAAATGTTAAGCAATATCATTTCAGATGTACAAAAGGATTTATAAAGGTACAAAGCTTTCTCCTTTTTGGTCGGTTCCTCAAGGCTGAGGGTCGTGACAACCATGAGCGCTGCTCTTAACCATTTTCTTCCACGTTTCTCTGTTTTGGGCTAGCTGTATTACCCCCTGGATGTTGGGACCCGTGGTGTCTCTTATGGTATTTTTTCTTCGTGAAGGGGCACTGCTTCTACTTTTCTTCCTTCAGTGTTTCCAACCATGATTAGTTTCTGGAGGTACTAAGCTTTAGCGAGTCCAATAAATGGATTCCACGGAGTTTGAAAAAAATAGGTAAGAGACTTTAAAACTCTATTTTCGTTTGTGTACAAAATAGCTCATTCGAGATACCTTTAACTAAAATAAATTTCATAAATAATATGAAACCTGAAAAGAAAATAGAAATATCTATTTTCGTATATCCTTGTAATCATAGGTTACAAAGTTGAAAGATCAACACAATCACGGGTCAATGTCGACATTGAAATTGACAAAATAATTTAACTTAAGCCATTATCATGTCGATCAATGGTAATTTCTATTGTTAAGTAAATTATTGATGAATTATTGACACTTAAGTGAGACAAGAATTTATTGGGGAAAACTTTGGAGGGCAAAAATAGAATTTTTTTTATTTTTTTTTATACTACGCCCACAGCTAACGAACGTGTAGTCCACCTGATGGTAAGTGGAGTACAGCCCATGTACACATCAACAATCCACAAAAGCAGATTATAGATGCGTCGCTGCAGCTGACGACTACGGTGTTATGCCTCATGTGCCAGTAATTTCAGGGCCTGATCTCACCGCCAATATTTTATTATCAAGATATTACTTTGGTACATACAGAATTAAATTTGGATTTTTTTCGTTAAATTAGATAGAACGCCCGAAACAATTAGACTATCCAATGATCCCAATGACAAGGCTAAATACACACATTCACTCACACAAGCACAAATGTGATTTTTTTTCGTATCAACAACTCAACTTTTACTTATTTGTGTTGATTGGAGTAAGGAATAACGTAGATAAACTGTCATCTTTGTACTTTAATAAAGAAAATTCCTAGATAATATCGACAGTTGATAGCTTGTGTGATTGTAAAGATTATACTAGAATAAAAACACTAGTTTGCTATTCATTGAAATAAAAAAGTGACAGAGAAGTCATGACCGCAATACCTTATCTACTAAAATTACAAGCTTGATTGTTTATTTTAGTAAGTATAATTTGAATTAACATTTTTTTAAGTTAGCTTTCCTAAATATACGAGGCCCGCACTGGTAATAACTCCTGTGTCGCGGGGGTGTCCTCAAACATACATTTCACACATATAACTAACCCACTATTTACTATTTTAAGCAAGACAATGTATTTTTTAGTGATAACTGTGAAGGCCAAAATAAGAATGTTAAAGTAAAATGCTCTAGCTATGTATGTTCTATGTTCTACCTATAATATGTTGACACATGGACATCTGTAGTTTCTCAAATAAACGATTCAGTTGGTCTTATCCCCAAGGCTTGTCAATACATTTTCATTATCAAAAGTAGCGCAAGTAAATAAACAATTGCACATTTAGCACACCACAGACGCATCGCATTCGTAGGTGCCTCGGCCACACAAAAGGCAGTAAATCTCGCGACCTTCCACCAAGAGCTAAGAATCGGACGCACTTGCTCAGTGCGATGTACAATCATGTGGAAAACATGTACAAAAAGTTTATCTATAAAACTTTCAGTTGAGCCACTCGATGCTATACGACAATCACGTCGGGAAAGTATTTACTAAATCTATGGTATGGTTGCTATCATAACGCCACTGCTTATATTAGTGAAATCACGTTAGGCGGTAGAATGTAGATTGAAGCTGAGGTTAAGCTTTATCTGTTATATGAATACATAAAAATTGGATTATAAAATCTTTGTTATTATAGAAAATATGAATAGTTTACAAACGTTGAAACATTTTTCGTCCATTAAGGCCCAATTTTTGAGGTTCCGGAAAGTTCTCATCCGACCTATATAATAAAACCTGACCGATTTTAAAAGTGACACAAGTCACACTTGCAAAAAAACACAGCTATCACTTTCATTTATGTGAGTTATATGCTTATCCTACAAATAAGGTTTATCTAAAACTAGTAAAATTGTGAATAAATGTTTTAAATATTCAGGAAAATACTCCTGACGGAGACTAAATCACATTTAAATGCTAGTAGTTGATAGTATCATCTCATTAGCTTCATTAAAAAAATTGCGAGCCTAAAATTCAAATAATTCTTTTGTCAGATTACTCACACAGGATACTTGTTATGTATAATTTTTCGTTTTATATCTCCGAGGCATTATAAAACATCTCGAAATGCGGAAGATATTCAAATGTGTGTTTTTTTTATTATTTTTCATTGACCTTTAGTTAACTCCGCTTCATTACCGCGTTAGTGAATTTGAAATGATTTAATTGCTTTTTTATTGAATGAAGTGGTTCTAGTTTTGGATAATTTTCTAGATAGCGCATTATATTGGAAAGATTTAAATATGATTGGCTTATGAACTTTTTAGACTTTGCAAAGCTGTCTAGAAATCAGCCATTTTGAATAAATGAATAAGAAGATGTCTATTAATGTATAAAAACGTATTTTAAGAAAATATTGGTGAGTTTCTCATTTCTTGTCTATAACTGGCCACATTTCTAGATTTTCAAGATTTTGTGCTGCTATCGTAAACTACCCATTACAAAAAACCCAATATCCTTTCAAAATTACAGAATATTTTTCTCAATAAGTATATCTGCAGCAACTTCAACTTCAACTACTGAAGAACCAAATCTGATAAAACTTCAGAAGATTGCCTACTTAGAGCAAAAAAATGTTACCAAGAATATTATGACTTTATTCTTGCGTATATTTTGTGACGTCATTAAATTTTCTCATTTATGGTAAACATTATTGTCTCAGGAAGGGGTTCGCTATTACGGGACGTGACATAATAACACATACGCGATTAGAAGACGCACCACGTTCTGCGCATTTACACGCTGTCACAAAGAAAACATATTTAGTCATTCTTTCCTCGTCTGTACATACCGTCAAGCACATAACACTTAGAAAAGCTATGTGTATTGATTTGTTATTGCTATTAAATACGTTATAGATATAATGAATGAATGAGGGCACATAGCTCGTAGAACAGATGGCCGTTGGGGCCGAAAAGTTCTTGAGTGGCGGCCACGAACCGGCAGGCGCAGCGTGGGTCGCCCCCCCAGCCAGATGGACAGATGATCTGGTTAAGATCGCGGGGAGCTGTTGGCTTCAGGTGGCCCAAAACTGCGCGTTGTGGCGGCAATTAGGTGAGGCCTATGTCCAACAGTGGACGTCGGTTGGGCTGAAATGATGATGATGAGATATAATGAGGGCTATCGAATTTTGTCTCACCAGGTGCCGCCAATATAGAGTAAGGTCTGTCAAAGTTTGTTGACAGATATTGATTTATCTCAACCATTGAGTTAATACGTTTTTATAGAGGCACAGGTCTATAAAGCCTTACGCAGACTAACATTTTGGAACCAAAAATTATAAAGAAGTACGGCTTTTTTGTTTTAATTTCAAGTGGGGCATTAATATATAATAATACCACCATGACAGATACACACCTAAAAAAGATACCGTCTCATCGCAAAGCAATTTCTTAAACATTTTGGTGATATCATGCAGTTAGCTTTTATATGTGATTACATGTATTGTATAAACCAAGATTTTATCTAATTGATTTATATAATATAGCAATTAGCCATACTTAGCAATCTAATACTAAAAACACTTAAAAATGTTTTTGGACTTGACGCATCCAGTCCAACATTTTTTTTCGACTTAGTTATTTGAGTACAAGATTTTATCTATCTATCACAGATCTTAAACATTCTGTGCTCGATGTTACATACGCATCTAATGCTAGACAGCGACTTCACACGACGGCGGCCTTGTGGATATGGAGCGTCGTAATGGCTGGTAATTGTACAATGAATGCTGGCATGCGCAATCAATCGCTACACTGTTCAGTTGTACACTGAGTCGGGGAAAATGGTGACCTACAAGTTTAAGACGAGCGATTTCTGAAAAAAAGGTTCAGCCTTACCTCTGTGTTTTTATTCTTTTCTTAGGGCTGGTAATAGTACAATAAATGCTGGCATGCGTTATCAATAGATCTGCTTTTCGGTTATACAGTGAGCCGGGCAAAATGATTACCAACAAAGTTTGGACCAAAAAATCTGGCAAACAGTCCTTAATGGTTATGGTATGAGTTAGTCTCCATGATAAGACAAGGAGCCTCAAAGTTTTTGGATTAACAGTATAGGTCTTGTGTATATAGACCGTTTGGAGCGATGTATTGGCTTGAAATTTAACAATGAGTGCTGACATGCGCAGTCAATAGCTCCACTGTTTAGTTGTACCGTCAGCCGGGAAATGTGGTGGTTATCGAATATGGGAGAAGTGTTTTCCTTGGATTATGTTTGGTTGTTCATGTCAACGGAGGCCACGATTAACTTACAGAATTTAAATGTGATTCAAATTTGAAATTAAAGATTAATTTAATCTCACCCTAGTGATTAATGTTAAAATTGAACTAAAAAGCAAAGTTTAAATATAGTATAATTTTTGCATAACATTTAACTAGCTTCTATTAAACCTTGTTAAAAGAAAAACATGACTTAAACAATTTAGAAACAGAGGAGGTTTGGACAGAGGTCATAAAATATTGTGTCAAGTGTACTTCAATAGTTTTCCTATATAACATTGATAAGTAAAGATAGCAATTTACAGCATAATTATTGAATAGTACAAATAACTATTAGAACAGAAAATAATTCACAGTACATAGCCGATAGAAAATGCTTTATTTACTTTGTTGTCAAGTATTTGCCTTCACAATGTGAATTGCGTTTGTCTAGGACACTGTTAATAGCTTGGTACATAGGTGAGGTAATAATTTAAGATAAAGTTACGAGAAGCATAGGTGTAGGGTTTATTTGTTATTTCCATCAGGTATGAAAGGACGGCGATCGCTGAAAATCGGTGCTGTTTTCCTTTAGAATATAATTGCAAAGCTCGTTTATCTAGGGCTGCTTTAAGAAAGAGTAGACTGGGAGGTGGATTTTCGCATTTTCTACTAATGAAAAAAATTTAACGTTACCCTAAAATGTATTCAATTAAATAAAATATTAAAATATTTGCATTCCGATCGACCTTTGAATTTTCTGATGATTTATATCGAAGGTTTAGATTTTCCAACCAAACATTTTCGCAGCAAGAGCATTAATCTCTGTTTCTTTGCCAGTAGGATGAGAGATTAGCTTTTAAATTATTTTCACAAACAGTATGAGTACCGAGTAAAATACATTGAAATATTTAAGTTAAAGGGTCCTTTCGTTGAACTTTACAGAAAGAAAACTTGTCAAAATTATATTTACAGAAAATGTTGCCAAGTATGGATGAAACGTAAATCTGTATTGAGCCATCAGAAAAGTCGCCGCATGATCTGCTTACCTTTTATAATATTCTCTTGAAACGCGGCTGGACAACTAGGAACATTATACACTGCGCTACGAGAGCGGTACTACGTGGTTATCTGATTCTCAAAACAGTGAAAATGTAGTGCAAGCACTACTGTTTTCAGTATGTTTTTTTATATTACTAGCTATATTTAATACTAGCTTTTAGAATTCGTTATATTAAGTAGTAGCTGCTCTTGCGCTTTGTCCCACGTTAAAACTTACTGCTTCGCTCCCGTGGAATTTAGCGTAATGTTAAATAAGACTAACACAAAAATAATTAAATAAATTGACCCGTAGTGCTTGAAATTAGCGTTATCAAACAAACAACTTCACTGGTGGTAAAGCTCTTGTGAATGAGCTTGAGGGCGGCAGCACCACCGTCTCACCTTTAACCTGCCGCCAAATAGTAGTGCTTCCATTACCGTGTTCCGGTTTGGTGGTGATATCAGGCCCTGAAATTACTGGCACATGAGGCATAACACCGTAGTCCTTAGCTGCAGCGATGCATATAATATAATCTGCTTTAGTGGATTGTTGATGTCCATGGGCTGTACTCCACTTACCATCAGGTGGACTACACGTTCGTTCTCTGTGGGTGTGGTATAAAAAAAAAAAAAAACTAACTTTTCTCCGTGGTTTTGTTTGCGTGGTAGGTACATTAATAAAAAGTAGCCCATGTTATGCGTCGTGTAGTCATTTACCTGCATCTTAAATTTTGTCTTAATCAGTCATACGTTTAAAATATAAGCCGATACAAACAGACGGACAGTCAGTCAGACAACAACTGTAATTTAGATATAGGTATCGTGCAAATGATGACGTTATTTGATTGATAATTATTTGTATGTAATAGAGATATGCTTTTAAGTCTAATGCCAATAGTTTATAAATTCTCAAGTATAATTACTTGTTATCCAGCGAAGAATGTTCGCGTTCAGATGAACAATACATTCATTGCACTTTGAACGTTTTTCCACAATTATAATATTCATTTCTGCTCAATACTTAATTTAACTGACAAAGGGTTTGGTACAAATAAATAGAAATATATTTCTCTCAATAAAAAATTATGTCTATATTCAAAAAGGTCAACTAAACGATCACAAATGCGAAGGTGTTATAACGACATTGAGATTTCGAAAACTCACAAATCGACTAAATTATGATAATGCGATACACAATTCCAGTCGATTCAACAAATTGATATACCTCCGCAATAACTATTACACCTAATGAAGATTAGAGAAAAACCCTTGACATTTTAGAAAAGAAGCCACGCGGCCTCGACTCGTACTCACATTATTTGCCTTCTAAGAGAACATCACACAGTAATTAACTAGTAGATATTATGCTGTATATTCTAAAAGGAACAATATGTACGCGATTTCCTCCAAATGCACTATTTAACTATGTTGGTTTATACAGAGTGGGCGGCCTTGAGTCTGGCTGACATACCATGCCCTTTCTTCCACCTTGCTGACTATATCTTCTAGACGGTGATTGCATACGAGATACAATATTAATATGCTGCGGTACCCCGACCGTCCAAGGTCGACTCTATGCACTCCCGACATATTTAAAATATAGAACATGATCTTTAACACAACGTAAAAGAACTCACTTTACTTTACACTATTTGCCCGGTCTCATTGTCGGCTTGTACGTGATTAGAGTAGGTTCAAGCGCCACCTGTTGGCCGAAAACGGCAAGTGCAGTTTTGGTTTCGATCGTATCGATTTGATCAATTATTTCCGTTCTGCATTATGCTAGTTTTAATATCTCGATGTTAATGTTTAATTCATAGAACTGGAATTTATATCTCTTAATTGTAAAATATATGCGGTGCAAGTGTTTGTAATATTGTTTACAAGTTTAATTAAGCCTTATTGGTTATATAAAGGTTGGGATTGAGTACTTTTGTAGAAAAATTATAAAAATGAATTAATTTATGACTATTAAATTTAGTGGCGTAGATAAATTTATAACTTTATTTCTCTTGTTCGCAGGGACGTCAACAATATGTATCAAAAAGACAGGAACAAAATCTTATTTCTTAGTTGTTGATCCAGTTTAGGTTTTAACTGCATTGATCCAGTGCAGCGGGCACAAACGCTAACTACTGATGGTAAAAGGTGTTATTCTGGTAATTTGTATTTCGTTAATGGGTAATTCGCAAAGACAATCCGTCTGAATTTCTCTGCCGTCGGTCCCACGTGGCTGAGGATCGTTGTCATCAGTAGACGTGAATTTGCACGTGGTTTCAATAATCTGTCTCCACCGGTGTCTGTTCCGTCTGAAATATATAAGGAAATATAAATATTTTAATTAAGACATTTTCTAAGCCCTTTCCCAACGGCTGTGGCGCAATAGATAAGGCATCGGTTTTACGATCGAGAGGTCGTGGGTTCGAATCCTGGCCATTACACCACGGACTTAAACTTCCTCCTAACACAAGCGAATTAAGCTTAGCTGGAGGGGGTTAACAAGAATACTAGTAATTTGTATTTGCAAATTGCTAGTAAGCTTTATAAATAAAATAAAAAAAAAACTCCACTGGGGTCGGCTGCTAGTCGAAAATACCATCAGACCTACTCAAAAATGACTCGTGATATGGTTTTATGTTAGGAACTTTGAATTTCGATAGTCTGATAAATCTAAGCTAACTTCTATTTTCAATCTCGAAGCCGTATTATTTTCTCAACCATACGTGTCATCACTATGCAAATCCTAATATACAGCTATTCACAAGTACTAATTATGGCTCCCTTGAAAATGTTAGGCACTAAAACCTAGGCACAAAGAGTTGTTGAACAAAAGAAGGCCTTGCTAGGCGTTAACTATCGACTAAAATTAGGCGCTCTTCGGTGTGTGGAATACGTAATATTCTTTGTGAGAAACATCATACAATGGCCGCTTGTGCTGTGGATAATAATTTTGTTGATATTTCAAGTATTCATATTGGTTTGTCAGAGGCATGTTTGTATTGGCCCAACATGGCCTCCTAACAATGGGATAGTATAAACAGTTCAATTTGTGAGTAGTAGAACGTGGAGAATACCATGTAGCTGAAAGACTGAACAGTTTAACTGTCGATGGATGAACAGGCAGAGGCCGAGAAAAGATGGATGAAAAGCCTGAAGGAGAAGCGAGTAAGTAATAATGAGATGGCTGACAGAGGAAAATCGAGGAAAAGTGATAAGGGGAGTGAAGAGAAGAAGACGAAAAGTGTGTGTTAATATAACTAATGTAATTTCATATAACGATAACTTCCAGAACTAGGTGTGTGGTAGTGAGCGATAATAAATAGCCTCAGGTCCCATTGCAAGGAATCTAAACATAACATCTAAATTCACTGCATCTACCCCAGAGTGGCTCCATTTTATTGAAATTTAAATCTGAAAATATTTACATAGATTTAGCTAATATTTTCATTCTGCAATACTTTTTTTTAGAATCTATTCAGTATTTTTTGCAAAAGCTGTATTGTTATTAAAGGTATTGATATATCCTATTTACCCTCTACATCAAAACATACACGTCTAGTCTCACATTCGGTATCAATACGGTATACGCTATGCATGCCGACGCACTGAATCTAATTAATTGCTCAAGGCCCCGCTTTGTCTCCGACTATTGTAGCCATCGAGTTATGGCGACGGTCAGACAAGTAGCGGGGAGCGGAACGAGCTCACATTTGAATATGTACGGGATTTGACTACATAGTTACACAGCATAACTCTTCCTCTTGAGTGCTTAAAACATGGGTAATAAATGAGATGATTGTATTGCTGTTTTCAATCACGGTGACAGTTCTACTTTATTTAAAAAATAACAGCTTATAAAAAAAATCGCAGCCACATCCAGACACGAAACTGTGGCTTTATAATGAATGGATATTTAAGTAGACTCATATATATGGAATATACCATGTTATATGCATTCATGCATTGCTATTCGTATATAACGGGTGGCGCAAAAGTAAAGACCCTATTTGGTTCAGCTATAACATTTTTTCTAAATTAGAAAACTAGATTTAGATTTTTTTAAATGTATATTTGTGCCATTAAATTTCGTACCATTAGGATTTAAAGATGATGTCTTTTAAATGGTGACCTCCAGAGTTGATACACATTTGAGCCCTATTTATGACATTTTGCATAACTTGCCGTAACACTTCCTGCGATATGTTCGTTATTTCTTGACGAATGTTTTCTTTTAGAGCTGCGAGAGTCTGTGGCTTGTTCACATACACCCGAGATTTCAAAAAACCCCAAAGAAAGAAGTCTGGACTGGTCAGATCGGGTGATCTTGCAGGCCAAGGCAAATCGCCAAAACGAGAGATAACTCGGTCTGGAAAAGCGTCCCTCACTAAGTCCATAGTGTCGCGCGCTGTGTGTGCCGTAGCGCCGTCTTGTTGAAACCAGATGTGCTCCAGCCCCAATTCGTCCAAACTGGGTATCAAAAACTCACGTAACATGGTTCTGTAGCGTTCTCCAGTGACAGTTATCGCATTGCCTCCAGCGTCTTCGAAAAAATAGGGTCCGATCACTCTGTCAACACAGATGCCACACCATACAGTAACTTTTAGTGGGTGTAGAGGTGTTTCTTGAATAATGCGCGGATTATCAGTGCCCCAGAACCGAGTATTCTGCTTATTGACATGCCCTGAGAGATGGAAATGCGCTTCGTCACTCATAACCAATTTTGAAGGAAAATCATCCTCTTCAAGGTGTATCAACTCTGGAGGTCACCATTTAAAAGACATCATCTTTAAATCCTAATGGTACGAAATTTAATGGCACAAATATACATTTAAAAAAATCTAAATCTAGTTTTCTAATTTAGAAAAAATGTTATAGCTGAACCAAATAGGGTCTTTACTTTTGCGCCACCCAGTATATATATATATATATTTTTTATACTACGCCCACAGCGAACGGACGTGTAGTCCACCTGATGGTAAGTGGAGTACAGCCCATGGACATCAACAATCCACAAAAGCAGATTATATGTAGATGCGTCGCTGCTGCTGAGGACTACGGTGTTATGCCTCATGTGCCAGTAATTTCAGGGCCTGATCTCACCACCAAACCGGAACACAGTAATGGAAGCACTACTATTTGGCGGCAGGTTAATGGTGAGATGGTGATGCTGCCGCCCTCGAGCTCATTCACAAGAGCTCTATCACCAGTAATCATGAAACTTCTACCCAAATTCAAGCTCATAGGATATAATAATATATTGAAGTAGGTAATGGCTAAAATATTATTTAAACAACTTGAAAGGACCATATCCTACCAAAATATTGTTGCAATAATTGACAAACATATTGTCAAGATTAATATACATGAATTAGACCACACGTCAAACAAAAACTTAAATAATTTTATTCTAATTGACAAGCATGTTGATTGAGATATTTTTTGCTAACCGCTAATTATTCCCGTTATTATTACAAGTTATGACTAGTATTTATGAACGCCTAATTATGCAGTCAACATTTTAAGAATACCTTCGGTAATGACAAAACCAGACACTGGTTTCTACGATTGTAATAGCAAAGTAGAAATTCCTGTGTGGGATTTTTCTCGGTTGCTATACAAAGTATCAGCTTGCAGTTGTCAGAATAGAATGCTAATTTATTCGTTTTATGAATTAAACTAGCAGAAATGTCTAGCAGCAGAAAGCTTTAGTATTTTTTTCCTAGAAAGTTTGAAGTCATAAAGCTTTTTAAAGAGGACTAGACAGACAACACAATCAACTTACTTTTGATTATAATATTTTCTTAGGTGCAGATTTACCATCTGTAAATTTACCTACAGCCCAAAATTATTGGCATTATAGTTTTTTGGTTCAGCTTAGAATCTCCGATTTGCTAACGGTTGTCATTGCTACCTACCTTACTAGTAACCACCGAGTGAACTACATAATCCAATTATAATCTTGATTATCGTGTCTGTTTATATTATTATACAATCGTAAAACTATCATTCCAGATGACAATGGAACAGTTCTGGAAATGAAAACTTTATCATCTGTATCTGGTAAACGATTGGTATATTGACATTTCACCCTGATATGCCGCATATAAGATCAGAATGCTGTGATGAGACGAAGATACCAGAACCCATTGTAGATAAGAAAAATATATCTAGAAAAATAGTAATTACACGGACGACTGGCGGAGTGCCGCTCAATACAAATCTTTGTGTGCATGAACATGGAGGTTTGTCTAGGTCTGGGTATTTCTATGTATAATAAGTATGTATTTACAAAAGAAAAGTATAAATGTAAATTAGTATCAGTTATTCTAGTACCTATAGTACAAGCTCTGCTTAGTTGGGACTAGATTGTGTTGTGTGTATGTTGTGAGATATTTATTTATTTATCTCAAAGGTAAAAAGATGGCCAGTATTTACAGCTGCTAACAATACTTTGTATTTAATGTATTTCAGTATGTGATCAATGACGATAATAACAAGATTGCAATCGAAACCACACAGGTAAATCGATCACCTTTTGTCGGGCCGTTTATACCTTAACTCCTCTATTTTGATACCAATTAAGTAAATAGTTCATACATCAAATTAATTCACATTATTAGCTCAAGTATTTAACAGAGTAAGGTTCAGTGATCAGATATTGTGATCATTAATACCTGTCTTAATTATGTACTTATTTTTGTATCTTTTTCACAAAAACAATTACATTTGCATGTGCATATTTAATGTTAAAAACTTCAATTTAATGACATTAAGTGGTGCAAATAAAGTAATTTTTCAAGTAGTAATTATTTACCAATTATAAAGCAAGCTTTAGTTAGTGAATTTGTCAATGTAATCAACTTACCTATGTTTACGCTGACGAGACGTATAGTGTCTATTTTAGACGATAGTGTTAAAAATCTATTTTTCCAAGTTCATTTAAAAAGTTTTAGACAAAAACATAGTAAACAGCGATAGCCGAGTAGGAGACCGTAGGACTGCGAAGTCAAAGGTCTCGGGTTCGAACCCTCGACACACACCTCTGTCAATAAATTGTTAAGATTCGTCTTTTCGAAGATATGTGTGTATTAATATAAATTATCGCTCGCTTACGGTGAAGGAAAACATCGTGCGGAAACCTGTATGCCTGAGAGTGCCTAAAAAGTACTCGAAGGTGTGTGAAGTCTACCAATCCGCACTAGGCCAGCGCGTGGTGGACTATAGCCCAACCCTTCTTATCATGAGAAGAGGCCCGAGCCCAGCAGTGGGAGTATTAGATACAGAGCTGCTATTAGACAGAAACAACTTTTTACAATTGTTCACTTTTTAACAGTATTGTAACCTGTTCACGGCAAGGTACCGTGTATGCTGAAATTTAGTTCTGTAAGGTGTTCTAAAGGTATGAAGTTTCCATTTTCTATGTTCGAATGCTCATTGTTTGCACCTATTGTGAAATAAAGAATAACAAAAGTAGCATATTTTACGTAAGCTCATTCATTACTCTTTGGCATTTAAGTACAATTTTCCCAATCGTGAGTACCCTTCATTAATATTCCTGGCAATCGAAGTAAATGAGTTGGTAATAGACAAACGTACACACGGCTGCACATTAACCTATGCAATTCCAGTATAAGATGAGTTTGCGTAGTATAGGCTTACTGTGGAATGCGAGGCCAGTTTATACTAGTAACTAGCGACCCGCCCCGGCTTCGCACGGGTACAATGCTGATACTAAATACACTACAGAAAAACTGTGAACGTTGTATATAAAAACACAGCGGCCCGCTCCGGATTCGCACGGGTATATAATATATAGCCTATGTCACTCACTGAAAAAATGATTAAAATCGATCCAGTAGTTTGATTTATTCATTACTGCCCGTGGCCCGCACGCGTTAAATTTGAAGTAAAACAATTCCCCCTTTCTATGCATGTATTATACATAAAAACCTTCCTCTTGAATCACTCTATCTATTGGAAAAAACCGCATCAAAATCCGTTGCGTAGTTTTACAGATTTAAGCGCACATAGGGACAGAAAAGGCGACTTTGTTTTATACTATGTAGTGATGTGTAGTATAGCTTTATGCGTAGCCATCTAGCTAGTGTACCTTCAGGCTATTGCCAATTAAGAAAACGTGTGAAACGCTCACTTAGTAGATTGTTGAATCAATTGCTGTTATTATGCTGAATGCTATAAAATAGACAATTTATTTAGTGCAATCGTCATTTTGATGGAATGTGGGTGTCTCAGTCATCAATCCAAGTACAATTGAGGAAATATAGACTTGGTTTGGAATAGATTAGATTGGAGTGACTTCTACTAAAAAAAACTTTTATTTACATTTACTAATATACTTAGTGAAATAAGATTTTGGTTGCTTATTTATGTTCTCACCCCCGTTGAAAGAATCGGCAAAACATTTTTACATATAGCCAAGCATCTTCAATGTTTTAATTTCAACTTTTTGTAAGCGAAATATCGAAGAACTAAGATGCTAGAAATTTCAGGTACTTACCTTAACACCAGTCGTATTAAATTCTTCTAATAACGGCTTTTATTATACTCTATGCTTAAAACCAGGCATTCATAGAGTTGTGGGCACAGAACTTGAACAATGTCATTAGATGCACAGTAGTCTAATTTCAAGTCTTGGCTTGCGCGAACGGTCATTTTGTTAGTGAATATATACCTATATAGTTTGGAAGGCTTAGCGAACACCATCGATCGTTTATACTATGGTTCATTGGTCGTTCGTTCGCCGGCAATCTGGAGCGGGGCGGTAACATCAGAGGATTCGTTGGCGTTCGCTTAGCCATCTAATTAAGGACCAACGAATCCGTTCCTTGGCCTTAGTTTGTTTAGTGTGGACACGGTTTCATGTGCCTGGCATTACTACATAAGTACCAACTGTCACTGCAACTTTTCCAAGTATTAGATAGTGACGTCACCTTTCTGTATTAATTCCCAATCTATCATCAGCACCTCAGGTATCTATGACATGAACCATGATTTATAACTACACGATCTCCTTACACAAATGCTGATTAAATGACGTGGAGGTTAATTGATATACAATGTAATGTACACGGTAATTGATTATTTAAGACTTTAATACTCGTTTATGCATAAAGTAGGTCTTGGAGAAATAAAACTACATAAATACACACGGTTTCACGTTAAGCTATACATGGCCAGTACATATCTGGTCTCGCATTGCATGGGAAGCCGATACAATGGGAGAACATATTGTGCTGGAAATGTAAGCTTGATATGAAGATATGATGTGTACTTGTTTAGTTAAAAGGTATTTTATGACAGCAAAAATCAATCTAAAGCGAAAAACTACATTTTCGTATTTCAATCAGTCTTGATATTATTTAACGCGTTATGCATAGGAGTTTGTAATCCATCCAATGGTAGTAAAGACAGTGCCCGTGGGCGGCTGACTTACATAATTTAAAAAAACTGAAAGTTTTTCTGTGTGTGTCTCTAACTAAGGCAAGAACAATCACTAAATATTATGAAATTTAGAGGGTGGTGACGTCAAAAAATTATATAAAGTTATCTCATAGTTAAAAGTGTTTCGTACATGATATAATGATAGTAGAAATCACTCCTTACCATTCGCAGACACTAATTCCAAACCCAGCTAGATCTACACATTCTGCACCCTATAATAACAAGCAATATAAATATGTTAGTAACAAAATAGTAAATGTTTTAGAATTTTGACTAGTATCCAAATTTACCTTTAAATTCACAAAATGCACGCACAATACAAGTTGTAAGCAAGCTGATATGTCAACAGCTAATAACAATATCTAAGTAAGGCCACCTATTGGCACTATCGAACATGTAATCAACGTCCTACAACATTATTATCGGCAGAACTCAAAGCCATTGTTTTAATTATTCATTGTAATCGTACAAAGCGTGAATTCATAAACTTGTAATATCTGTAAGGTCGTGACTTTGTCTAAGCTCTTGATACACGCTCCATCAGTTTTGCAGAAGCAACACGCTCTCCATCGTACTTGCACAAACTGTTTGTACAAACGGTTTGTGCAAATTTTAAATGTTTGCAAATTTCAATTGGCTCAAGTAAGATAGAATGTGTAGCCGGTACCGAAAGAATTTGAAGACATTCTTCCATTGTCTTTATTTTGATTTCTGACATAAGCTTTTGAATTACTTGTCAGTTCTTTACGTAACTCTATATTTTATGCTCATACTTAGATTCATTTGTCATAATAAAATGCAAAAGAAATACGAACAGATATTTAGTTTTTCTTAAATTATTCGCCGAAATATGAACGAAGTTTTTGATCACATTCCTGTACCTTTCAAATTTCGTTTGCAACCGGGCATAAGGAACACAATCAAAATGACCGAGAGATCTGTTCTTATTTAATTCTATAATAATATTACTAATATAAATAACCGTACGGGGTGCACTAAAAGCTTCACACACACATCAGATCACAGTAATATTTTAAACGCATAAGTTTTTGAGTGTAAGCGTGTATATTCTTACTTCTTCACGCAAAACTATTGGATGGCTTTTGACGAAACTTGGCAAACGGGTCTAGATTAACATATTTATAGACTACTCTTATTGACATATCACATAGCGGAAGCTAGTTTGTTGCATAAAATATTATAAACCTAATCGATATATCTTTATTATTGCCTCTATTAAGTAGTCATAGTTCAAGGTCTCAGATTTGCAAGCGTATATTAGATGAGATAATAAATAAACGTAGTAATGCCAAAAAATTATACAATTTCAGAAAAATATATTACCCTGCAGCGGTGAGCAGCGATAGCCGAGTGGAAGACCGTAGGACTGCGAAGTCAAAAACTCGAGGTCGAACCCACGGCACACACCTCTGTCAATAAATCGTTAAGATTCGTCTTTTCGAAGATATGTGTGTATTTATCATATAAATTATCGCTCGCTGAACGGTGAAGGAAACATCGTGAGGAAACCTACGTGCCTGAAAGTGCCTAAAAAGTGTTCGAGGGTGTGTGAAGTCTACCAATTCGCACTTGGCCAGCGTGGTGGACTTGGCCTAACCCTTCTCATCATGAGAAGAGGCCCGAGCACAGCAGTGGGACATGTATTAAATACAGGGCTGCTATTATTTATTATATTATATATTACTCTAGCTTTTATCGTGTTGTTTTATTACTTGGCTACTGTATGTAAAACAATCCTTTGTCAGCAGAAACAATGAAGGAATTAATTAATTTTATTACTGCACCGCTATGTAAATTGATAAAAACACATTCTAAATCATCGCAAGCAAGCTATTAGCATTCAGACAATTTGTTCAATAGCCACTAACGAGAGACGCGGAAAACATAAAATCTAGTGCTTTCGTAGTTCCTTGATGCTATTCAAAGGAGGAAGCGAATATTAAAAAAACTATGCATAAATATCACTATGATGACGTGATGACGTAACAAATACACTAAAATAGATAATAGGTAATTTGCGACGAAAACTACAAGGTTTTTTATTAACACTGTTTCATGTTTTTTATAATCTTACGGTGCCTAATCCGACACGCATTTAATTTAATATAGTCCTTTTAAAACAATGACAGAAAATAATTCGATTGATTTATGAAAATGTGTGACACTAAGTTCCTATTAAGTGTAATCAAGACTTTTTTTAAAACTGAACATTTGGTCTGTAGATAATAGAGATCTGTTCTAGTCTTGCCGGTCTCATAATATTTTTTCAACTGTTTCTTAGAAGAATACTAGTAATTTGTATTGTTATAGTAAACTTAAAATATATATATGTATATATCAGGGCGGAATTTCACCGCCAAACCAGAACACAGTTGAGCAAGCTGTAACAACTGTTAGGCATCAAGCTTGCCAATAAAAGTTCTACCACCACCGTATCCTACACTAATATTGTGAAACTTGCTGCCATATTTACTCTTACTTCATACCGAGAGAAAGATTTAGCTATCTTATCTGTTTAGCCTTTTACACAGAGCTCACAAGTTATGGACATAATCACCCATAAGGCATGGAGTCGTGATTTATGCAAACTTTGAGTCGTGGTATTCGCAGAAAGTCAGTTGATAAGTGAAAGTGTTACGCTATTCAGATATGTTTTTTAATAAACTACATACTCGGCATCAACTAAACTTTATAGATTGTAGGAGTTATTTTTTTTTCTTTTTTAAAGCATAAACATTCACAAATATCCATTGGTCCCACATTAGGCAAGCTTGTCCTGTGGGTAACATAATAACGATTGCCAGTTGTATTACATATTGCACTCAGTCGAGATATTGGTATACAGGTTGTAAATGACATGGTAACTAAGGCACTTTATAGTGTTTCAGCACAAGATATTGGACCTCTGGATGTTAAAATATTTCGACGAAAAATACCAAAAATTTTCCGATCATAATTTTACCGACTGATAACGGTATAATCTTAAAGATAAGCAGTGTCATAACCTGATGACACATCAGGTATACAAAAACGTAACTCAAAACGATGATGGATATAAAGCTCGTTTTTTATTCAACAAATCGTCGACGATTTTTACGAAGTAGCTACGCTTTTCAGGAAGTAAATACAATTCTAAATAATTAATTGATCGAAAACATAAAATATATTGTTTTTAATGTTTTTTCTAATAGTTCCTTGACCTTTTCTCAAAACTTTACTGCTACACTCCCGTTGGATGTAACATGATGTTGAATGAAGATGTAAGATAACAATCTGCTTTTCACATGTTTCTGATAAGCATATTTGGAACACTTTTTACTGAAATAACGTCAAATTTGTTAAGACATAATGTTGCCTTTAAAGGTTCTATTGTAGCAATTGTCTATTCCAAATGCCAAACAAATGGCTATAGCTTACACTTTAACAAAAGTTGCGTACGATCCTAATTGAACAGAGTGTGAACAGTCGCGTAGTCGTAGTCGGTGTAAATTGCGACTTGTTGATTTTATCTCCTCTCAATGGGTAATTAGCGACACTACTGCAGTTGTATTGAAAAGGCTAGTGTTGGTGTGCTGCTTTATGCTAGATAGCTTTTATAGTTTACGATGCAGCGTCTAGTCGGTCAGGTTCTGGTCAAAAAAGATATGATTTTCTCTAAAAGACATATCAAGATTGCTTATGTCCTATGAAACTAAATGGGGTGCATGAAAGGAGCCTCCCCGAGTGACGTACACAACAATTCCTTACGCCCAGCGCACCCTGGGCAATTCGCGAGTTCTCCAAAGCGAATTGGCTAATCCTTTCACCACGATGGCAAGTTAAAACCTTGACCACCTTACTGACTGTCCAAAATGCCCTACCACCTGCACAAAAGAGGCGCTCTAAACGCTGACAAAAGCGCCATAACAGTGGCCACTTATTGGACCAATAAATTTTGACTCAGCCATCGACACGACGAAGCAGATGAAACTAAATAAAATGGCGGCGTTAGATAGTCAATTAATCCAAAATAATAAATAACGACCAAAAGCCAAGTGGGAGACCATAGGACTGCGAAGTGAAAGGTTCCAGGTTTGAACCCACGACAAACCTTTGTCTGATTCGTATTTTCAAAGATATATAATATGTGTATTTACTTATAAATTATCGCTTGCTAAATCCGCACTTGGCAAGAGAGATAGACTAAGGCCTAACTCTTCTCATCATGAGATGAGCCCCGAGCCCAGCAGTGGAGCATGTAATAGATACAGGGCTGCAATTAATATTTATTAATAAATATTGTGTATTTTTTTCACCGATAAAATAAAAAATAAAATTGCAGTACAGACAAAAATTGGAACTACATTTTCATATTCATTAAAGTTGGTTTCTAAAAGTAATATTGATGTTTCATTGTCGGATCAATATCGTCTTGTATAAAACTAAGAAGGGTTCTATGGTGTAAGTGCAAACGACATATTGCAAAGCGACAAAGTCGGCAAGTTTCAAGTCGCCGCGTCGATTAGTTTCGATAACTTCCTTATCGATAAATCACATTGAGGTGTCGATGTCACAGAGTAATGTAAAAAGACGTACATTTAAAGACAAATACGGGCATTTTGTTTGATTTCCGACCAGGAAAAGAACCATCTTTATGATCATAAAAGGTGAAAAGATTTTACAAGATAGTTGCTTCCAGTACAATTTTAAATAACTATGTGTACTGTTTGCAATTTCCTAGAATTTATGTGAGTACAATTGTAAATAATGGAGATTTATCTTGAGGAATTTGAAATTAATTCCCGAAAATGTTTCAGAGGTTTAACTGTTTTTATGCACGTTTTAAGGAAACCCGTGTGTTGGCAAAAAAAAAAGATTGATTTATTACTTATATAATGCCTTATGTTTAAACATATTGAATGCAATACTAGATAACAATCATTAACGAATTTGCATTATAAACCCTATCAGTAAATGTTTATTATTATAAACCTTGTTGGTAAATGTTTATAAGCTTCAAGTCTATTGAATAACATTGCTACGCTCCTTCATAATAATAAATAGTGAAGAATAATCCTCTTATAAAACCAATTGAACGAGACAATACACACAGCGCTTTTTTCTAGGTGTCTATTCTGTCAATTAGAGCCAGGGCCGGCGTCGACATCAATACAGTTGGTGGGTGGACAATTACTGAGTGAGCGAACATCTGAGCCCACCTGAATACCTACCGCGGCTGTAATTAATTATTGTTGTAACAAAAACAATGTACGAACACTTAGTGCACTTGTCCTTTTTGCGGTGAGCATACTTTTTGCTGTAAGTAGGACATTTATTATTTATTTGGATCGGTGCACTTACAGTACTTATGACATAATAATTAACCTTATATTTGATTTGTAAAATTCATTTGGTTTACTTTACAATTTATATTTAGTTTTAGTGTTAGAGTATAATAAAAATGAAATAAATCATATTAACACTCTCAATTGCTACTTTAATGTTCTTTTTAGTATTATAGCATGCTTTGGAAATTTCTTGTAAGTATAGTAGAAGAAAGAAACGAAATAGAAAGGTTAACATCATAATATTTAGTGTACGGTGAATTAGAACAATTTAACAATGCCTTGTACCTAGATATAGGTTGGAGTAGCTATTATTCGTCAAGTAACTATATATTGTAAGTTTACTATCTTGATATTTTTAAGAAGCAGAAGAAGAAGAGTAAAATGCGAAAATAATAAAAATCGTGAGGCTAAAAACGATGATTTTAGGTTTAATTAGAGATATTGTATAAGTATGGCCACCCTATTTCTACTATGGTATTGTATCTCCACGTTGATAGTACGTGGGCCTCGATATGATTAATTGATATGGGCTTACAGTCGCTTAATTGCTTGTTTGGTTACACCACTAATACAATGGGATATTCAAGAATAGTGATGTACCGCTGTTTGATACAATAGCGGTTTAGCCTTTTCATGTAATCCGCTATGAATATCGTTGGGTAAGTAATTTGTTAGATGTTTTGTTAAATGAAAAGTGTTGCAAGTTAATAAAACACTTTATTCTATTAAATCTGTCCATCTGAGTTACTTGCGATGCATAATTTCAAAGCGCTGCTGCATATGACTGAGATGTCTGCCATTTCTGGAAAATAATGCATTATTTTAATTTTAATTTTCAGTACTTGTGTAGTTTGTATAAAGTATTTGTTTCTCAGAACGTTTCTTTTTTTCTTTAGTGAGTTATTGTAGTGAGTTTTTTGACTGCAACAGTATTTTGGGCAATTGATTCAAAATACAAAAGTTACCCTCCTAAACTTGATGATCATAACCAATTTCAGAACCAATGAAAAATCTAATAACGGTCTATCTTCATCCACCTCGACAGACAAACAGATCTTTGTTTACGTGCCTTATCCCATTTAATTGACAATAGAATGGATCCCATTTTTTCAGTCACGTGTATATTTCAGAAAACAAAATAGCGATGTCTAACTTAGTTAATAAGACTAGAATCAGATAAAACAATCAGTTTATGCAAATTTCTCCAAATATGAAATTCTAACCATGTATCTCCTACATACATCTCTATTAGGTTTGACTGTCACATAACTTCGATTGTCTATGTATCTATCTTCAAAAACAAACGTACTTAAATCGTTTATTTAAATCACGCACTTGTCACGAGGAAAATATATATGTCCATGTTCAAGGCCCAATGAAATTTGTCATTCAAGAGGACTGCGCATCACAGACAGTGCGCGCGCGCAAGTAAAATAGGCTCATCTGCGTAGCGACGATTTTCCTAAGTGATACACCGAGAGCGAATATTATTTCAGATGTTTTTTTAATATTAATTTACTAGTGTATTAATTATTTTTTTAAATTACGTAAAATAATAAGTATTGTTTTATAAATTCTACATAGACCAAAGATATATACTTAATATTTAAAGTTACAAGATAAAAATGATTTAAATCATTATTTATTTTACATAATAAAAAAAAAGTGGTTAGCATCATATGTGTAATTAGTTCTACCTGCCAAAAATAATAGATAGATAGAGTAATCTTTATTGTACACCAATGTTAACAAAGGTTACATTTGCAAAAAAAAAAACAGATGCACTTAAAAGTTATGTTGCACAATGGGCAAATGACATTTTTTGACTGTAGAATCAGGTATTTTTATATTGAGTAAATGACGGATATATGCAATTAAAGGTATAGATAATGATAAAAGCAACATTACTTAGTTAAAAATTGAGCCTCCGATGATGATCAGATCGTAACAAAGCAATAAGTAATCTAAATCACTAAATCAAAACACAACAACATAAAACAACACAGCCATTACCACTAGCACTATATAAACTCTCATCTAACCTTCAATCTATTCTCACGACCATTACTGCTAAGTAATTATGCCTTCCGGCACATCTACTCAGTGCGCATCGCACCTTACAAGGAAGGCGTGCTCACGTACCTCACCGAAAATTACCGGCGTAACTTTTGCGCCGTGAATTTTTAGAGCCGTCTTCCGTATTCCTTGTGCCCAACGTGCGTGATTCAGGGTCGCACGCGAGATATTTGTAGCGAGCGCTTCCAGGATAGGAGCCTCTTTAGCCATTGAAAAAGTTGAAGCATTTAATTTTCTATGTGAGAAAATGAATGGATGAAGACATTTGGAAGAGTTGGAAAAATAGACAGTAATTTTCGTAGCGACATCGTCAAAACCATGTTTCTAGACTTCTTCTGTTACTTGTTTTTGTCAAGTTCTACAAATAGAATAGAATAAAAAATTTCTTAACAATTCATCCGTATTTAGCCTCGAAGGTCGCCATTGTTGTGACGTAACAACTTACAAATAAACAAGTGGAAAGTTGGAATTGAACTAATTATTATGCTATTTATAACTTTACTGAATAGATTTTTAATTAATACCATTGGTCCGTGAAATGGGAAAACTATTTCGTTTGGAGATGGAATTGAAAACTATGCTGTAACTTTTTTAAGTAATTGCGATTGATGTTTCACTTCTTAGAAGCCATAAGTGAGAATATCAGCTATAAAAAAGATGAAAAAAAATGCATTTTTTTAATGTAGGTTTGTACCAAACGAATTAGTGTGTTGAACACGTAAAATGTTTTTTTCTTTTTTTTTTATCTTGTTCTGTAAACTAAACTTAACTAAACTTAAATCGCTGGTGTAAGAAAGAAGCTCACGTTCGTGGTGTATTGGCCAGGACACTAACCCACGACCTATGGATCGTAAGACCGATGCTTTATCAATTGCGCCACGGCCGCTTGCCGATCATCATAATCCTATGCTCGAAATCAAGCTTTAAAATCACGTTTTAAATATTTGTTAGGAGTATTCTTTAATTTTCTTCATTCATTGACGCCTCTCAGCTGATCAGCTATTAAACCAGATGACAAACGACCAGCTCTGGAATTCGTACCTGCCAAGGTTAGCAATGCCATTTATTTGCTTTACGATTAGTTTTACGACAATGCCTAGATGCAAATCAGATTATTCTACTCAGTCTGTTTGTCTTGTATTACCTAGGCTAGATTTATGCACTGATGCAGCGTAATACGGTTACCTTGCCTCGCCTTTTGTTTGATAGCCTCTTTTTACTCGACTACCGCCAAGCCAAGGAAGGGTAATGATCGCTTAAGAGTTACATAGCATAAAATAACATCAAGCCTATATTATCCAGAAGGTAGTGGCAGAGGTAAACAGCACCCACATTTCACCTGCTATGTTTCGGTCTTGTAAGCCTATCGCAATCCACCAGGCACAATTCCAACTACTTGCTGCTGTTGTGAATTTCCTGACGGAAACTTTTCAAATATCACTTTGCCCGACCCGGGCATCGAAGTCGAGACGCGGTGAAAGGCGCATACGCTAACCACTAGACATTTAGGCAGTGCTTAATTTTTTTTAGTTGATAACAAAGATAATAATCAAGTCATAATAATTATTGATTTTATATTTACTTTTGTAATTCGTGTTTAAAAATGTCTAAAATAAGATAATGAATAAATGAAATGCGCAATCATAACTATACAGGGTGGATGCGACATAGCGACATTTATTGAAACCACAGCTTCTATACATGGTAAGTATCAATTTCCACCGGCTAAAAATTCTCTGGCGAAAAAAAAAAAAAACACGTTCTCCGAACAATTTGAACATGGCGATCGTGCAATTTGTTCGGAAGACGTGGATTTTTTTTTTCGCCAGAGAATTTTTTATCCGGTGGAAATGCATACTGGCCATGTATAGAAGCTGTGGTTTCAATAAATGTCGCTATGTCGCATCCACCCTGTATAATATATGTTTCATTCTATTCAAGAGTGATCTGTTTTATCATAAAGCTTCCTCTATCTTAATCTTTTTCTATAATCATTTTCTATAAACTAATGTTAACATACGCCGGGCGTTGTCGCTGACGCTTGCTTCCAACTACAAGCTTTACCGTACATCAATCTACTTAAGAGCATGCAATCAGGCACAAAATTTCAAAACAGCGCTGCTTTTTATAAAACACGATAGCGTCAAACATAAGTTAGACCAATGATTGTCGCACAAAACATTTCGTCTCATAATTCACATCGCATTTAAACTTGCTAACATTGTGACAAAAATTTCACAAGACGTGTACACGACTACACGTCAAGTTATTCATTTCCAGAATAAGCTGGTCTTGCATTGCACGGTAAGCCTATACAATGCAAGACCATCTTTTACTGCAAATGTATAGCTTTCTGTGTAGCACTGTGCACCAGCATTGTGGGTTTCGACACCATGGGACCCGGCCATGGGGTTGCGAAATTACGCCCAGAGGTCAGCAGTATGCAAGGAATAAGCAGTTTTCCTTTGTATTATTTTATCTATGCAAATTCATTTTAAAAGCGTGATTTAATAAGTGTGTGAACGTCGTAAAATACTTGATAAATGCATATGGAAGGACGGTTAATGAAGCTTACATTTTCTTTAAATGTAGCTAATTGGGAAGCTATTATAGGACTTGCGATATAACTGCAGTTTGTATGACTTACAATATAATTTTAGCCTATTCATCACGAGTAGAGGCCCTTGCCCAGCAGTGGGACGTGTATACAAGTCTACTTTGTACTGTAGCCGTTAATTCACGCTTCAATACTGAGCACGGGTTACTCTGGCCAAGTGTGGCTTGTTTTAAAAACTATGCTTGGCAAAAATATAACCACTGGGTTTTGCTTGCTGTAGTGATGAGCAAAGCCTTTAAAATATCAACGGTACTAAATTTAGGAAGTCAACTTTAAATATAGATTATGGTCATTTGAATTTCATTCGACAAAACGTTATTCTTTTCAAGCTAGATAACTCGATGCGAGAAAAATACAATAGAATTTACACAAAACAAATGAATTTTATATCCTTTTTTACCTCAGCTAACTTTAGTATTATGTGATAGTATTTCTCACACACCATTACTTATTGTCCTTCAGGTTTAAATTAAAAGAAACCGACATGTGAGTTTAATTAATTTCATTTTTAATGTTTTAAAACATTTTTATAGCATGAATGCTATAAAAATGTTTTAAAACATTTCGGATAATGATAAAATGACCAAAAAAATGTGGGAATTCCTAATAAGTGGCGATTGTTATTAATTTTGTGGTTCTGATTTAAATATTTCTCCAAACAGTCAGGTTTTTTTTTATTTCTAGATATTTATAAACCAAAATATTTATTCTTGCGTTTTTTATGAACATCTAATATCACTGGGTGGTAGTGATATAAGATATTCATAAAAACGTAGGCAGGAAAATAATATGTTTGATTTTGGACTTTCATCGCCTTTCGGTTTAAATTTGTTTTCGATAAGTAAATTTAATATATCATAAAAAAATGCCGCGGTTGAGTTTTTGGATTTTACACTAGTTAGTCTGCAAAGTTGGTGAAATAAAAATAATAATATCATTATTAATAATTTCGTCCTTGAAAAAATATAAATGGCTTGTGAAAAATATAAATAACAGTATATGAGAGATCACGATAATTTTAGTTAAATAGTAGTTAGAGATAGTTTCTCAAACTAAAGAGCGGTTGTCTGAAAAGCTAATTTATTCTGTAGTGTCTTTTTCACTATTTTATAACGCGAGAAGTTTTTATTTAACATCGTTGCATAGTTTTTTAAACTATTTTACCAAAATTTCACAGAAAAATTAGATTTGATTGTATAGATCCTACAGTCAAAATGTCCCGCGTAATTGCCGAGGCATTAATATCAAGACAAAATTGAATGTTTAATTTCTGAAATAGATAAAGAACCAAAGAGCGACTACAGCGCTAGATGAGGACAACCTAGAGTGCTTTGTCTCTAAAATACCATTGATTATAAAAATTGAAGTAGGTACTCCTATAACACAAGTTTAATTAAACTCATAAATATAATGTGTACGTTGTACAATGTATACCTATTCCAGTGATCTCTCAAGGCGTGCTAGCAACTGAGACATATTATTGTAGAACATGCATCGACAGGGCATATTAAAAGCTTCTTTATTTTTCATATTATAATATGTATCTAATGTAATGGTGGTTTAATTATAGAATTAGTGAAGCGAGTGTGTGGAACTATGTTTAAGTGGTATAATTAGATTGTAAATGAATATTTTTACAATCGGTAAAAAACAAACAACACTTGTAAAACGTTGCAGCATCTTGGATAGTCTTATTTTGCTTTAAGACTATAAGTCTGGATGGACGCGTCCAAAAATATTATTATTATTATATTTAATTTATTTACAATCTAACTAATTATATCTCACGTTTAAACATGATTCCACCAACACCTGTCGCATTATTTTATAATGGCGATAGTTAAAATGTTGGAAGTCATTACAATTTATATGAATAACTAGCTTTAGAGCCTGTTATGCTATAGAATTAAAATTTTGAACCCAAACTAAAATCAGAGCTAAACTAAAACCAATTTTTTATTTAGTTTAATTTAAAATAATTGTTTGACAGTATTGATAAGGATCGTAATAATATCATGTTGCAATTAAATGAGAATCAAAATTAATTAGCTACCAATAAGGTATAATATGATCTACAAATTATCTAGTATTTAGTTTCATTGTAGGCTAAACAGCCTTCACTCGAGCACTTTGAATGTAATCAAAGGATCACACATATAAAATAACTAATTGATATATCGAATAACATATTCACATAAATAACTTAGCTACGCCCATCGGCGAATTATTAACAATGTTCAATGTATGTAATTTATTTCGCTGGCGGTTCATTAGATAGTTGATTTGGTGCCTGAAGGTTGTACGGCGAACTTTGACTCTATGAGGATGCACATGTAGGTCGATGCATACACGTGTAGGTAGTAAAACCCTTTATTCATCGTATGGTACTTGAGTTGTGCAGATGCCTTGGATGCGTTTTATAATATTTTAATTATGTATATTTTGTTTTATACGCTTAAGATTATTTTATTTTAAAAAACAACGCCTGCAATAGGAATTGCTCCTGTGTCGCGGGGGTGTTCACAAACATACATTTTACACACAGAAAGTACACCCAGAGTCAGAACAAATCGATTCCACAACACCAGCGTAGCTGAAAGCGGTGAGGTGACCGCTTTAATCATTACGCCAACCGTGCACTCTAGCAAGATGTCATAAAAAAGCAGAGTTTTAAAAATAAGTTTAGCTAAAAACGAGAGAGTTTATTTTAATGTTCGATTTGTGATTGGCTTTCAGTTAATCATAATCCAAGTAGCAACATAACTAAGTATTGCCCCTCAATTGCTATCAAAAACCAACTAGTATTAAGTTTATACGTACAAAAAGCAAAGAAACACTATAGGTTTACAGCTAAATTTGTATTATTTTCAGAGTAACACTGCCATCTGATTTACACAGGCTGTTGTTAGACTTTTCAACTGTAACGGCATGTTTCAGATGTTCCGGTTCTACCCATAAAATATAATCTGACCGACTTTAATAATGACACAAGTTACACTTAAAAAAAGAAGAAATATGACACTATCATTCATGAGTATGCTTATCCTGCCAATTCGGGCTATGTATTTCTAAAAATAATGAATCTTTGACATTAAAAGCTGATAAATTAAAAGTAGTGCTACTGGCCAAGGTTTTTGTCGACAATTGATGTCAATAAGCATAGCAACGTAGTCATGAATAATAAACGATGGTTTGTTGGTTATTCAAATAATTGGAACACAGGAGCAGCAAGGCATTAAAGCCCGTTCACTAGTTTACAAAAACACCCGCACTTGTAAACGACCAATCGTGTCACGAAGTACATTCATCTAGCCTCATCAATACCTAGCAATTATGCTAATAAAACTATTTACTAGCGACCGAGATCATACATCAACAATATCATAAATATCAAATTAAATCATCACCTTGTTTCGCGTCATGTTCAAATTCTCATTTGTCGTATTTTGCTAAAAGGACAAATTATAAGCATCCATTCCAATCGGCTCTGTGGGTGGTTCAGCCATGTATAGAATATTTAATTTTAAATTGCAAATGGCATGCAGAATAAATAGTTCCATCTTTTTTCATAGACATCTAAAAAGGTGGATGGGATTATTTTAGTTGATTGGGCAGCTGCGGCAATTTGTGCTGAAATAAAGAATCTTAGTATTAATGGGTATCGTGAGGTAGGCACGTCAATAAAAATATATTCTGTTATGCCTTTTGAAGTAAGCTACTGGTGAATGTTTTTTTTTCATAATCGGTCCAACAGTTTTGGTGGTTCAATCACAGTGCTAGCGGGCGGGCTGCCGGTGCGGGTGGCCGGTGCAGGTGGACGGTGCGGGCGTCTGATAGCAGCTGGCGAATAGGATGAAGAACTTTCTGTCCAATCCTCATCCTTATTGGTCAGAAGCCGTGTGTTTTGACAGCCGCGGGTGGATTCCACTCGCTTGCTTGCATTGAAAACGCACCCGAGAGATTGAGTGAATGAGTAATCGAATCAATAATTAATCTTTCTTAATTACTTCTACGGTAGTAAAACTGTATTTTAAGAATAATGGTGATAAAGATGTTAGGTAATAAATGGTTTGAATTTACCTAGTTAATTTAAAAATAAATAAAGTGGCAATCAATTTGTTAATAAATCAATTTTATTCATTTTCGCAAACGCGTTAAACGGATTTCCGCTTAAAATATAATAAATACATGACTTGACATTCAAACAAACTAATTTATTATTCTAATAATTTCTAAATGTTATTCATAATTATTATTACCAATTATATTGTTTTCCTTGACGATGCTGGTATTAAATTGCTTTATTTCAATTACCGGAGTGATGTGTAATAGGAAAAGGCCCCTATTACTAAAACTTTGCTGTCCGTATGTCCGTCTGACCGGCGCGGGCGTCTATCACCGGGCTGCAACTCATCACCCGTGATAGTTAGTTAAATTGACAGTTGGGATTTTCTGAGATAATATATAACCGTTGCCGCTTTAACCACAAATATTAAAAACCGAAAGAAATAAACATTTAAGGGACTCACATACATCGCGTTTTGACTCGATGTTAATAACGGTTGTGTAGACACTGGCAATATTCACTTCTTCTTCTTCTTCTTCGTCGTGTCGATGGCTGAGTCAAATTATATTTTGACTTACCATCGTGGTGAAAGGATTAGCCAATTCGCTTTGGAGAACTCGCGAATTGCCCATGGTGCGCCGGACGTAGGAATTCGTTGTGTACGTCACTCGGGGAGGCTCCTTTCATGCAATATTCACTAATGTTTAGTAATATGATTACATTAATATATATATATATATATATATATATATATATATATATATATATATATATATAATATACATAGTTGTTTACTATAATAAACTTAAATTTGCATCAACTTTGAGGTACGAAGGAAGTTTCGTCATGTTAAGATGGTAACCTATCTAGCGGTGAACCACGGTCAGCATTATTTAACCTGTTAAATAAATCGATCAGCGTGGCTTTGGCTTAACAATGTTTCTTAAACCAGTTTTCATCTTATAGTTGCCAAGGAGTGGCAGCCATTAGAAGAAAACTACTCCAAGATAATTTCCTTGACTTTGGCAATCATAAAACAAATCATATTTGACTTCTAACTTCTAAATGACATTGCCATTTAAATTCAAGAGGAAAAAGTTCGGTTCAAACAAATTGTTTCTGTATTTCCTAGAAGTACAGTCGGTCCCGAGAATATCCTCTTTTTATATGTGTCATGATGTGATTCGCGCAGTTTTAGTGCCTCGTAATATATTGGTGAAACGGTACATTTAAACGAAGGATAATTTCGAGAAATTTCTTTAATGACTATTGTTTCCAAGCAAACTTAAAACCTACGAAAACTTTACCATTACTATATTACGTACAAACATCTCAATCAACAAAAAGGACACATACGAAATTTGAACCTCAAATTATTTTAAATCAATAAAAGAACAAAACAAATAAACATCAACTTCTAAATTTAATCGTTCTGTCAAGTTGCAAATAAGGTCTTCTTTATTTGATTGTGGAACACAAATGTGTGAGTACATGCATTTGGCCAAAAGAAGAGGATGACGCGGCGCCGCAATGTTTTAGAATCTCGTATTCCATGTCTGTCAATGTGACATTTATAATTTATTCTCTTCGGTGAAATGACGTCACTTATAATACATTTAGTTTTTCAAAAGCGATTAACAAGTCGTTTGTATTTTAGTTCTATTTTTGAATACTCAATATGGCGGTCATTGGTATCATACATTTTGTTTGTTTTAATTAACTGAAGTGATTGTTCTCTTCTTTTTGTGACGGCCAGGAATGTTGATAGATTTTTTATGTAAATAGAGTTTAGTTTAATTATAGTTCTGCACAAGATATCTCAAAACCTCAGTAAAATAATTGGAATGCCAAACAGCTGAATGAGTAGTGAAGCCCTCTATGGCATCATCGTCTCCTCTATTGCTCTAGGTTTGCTGAAATAGAACTCAAGCACTGAGTTAAGGTCGCCTTTTGTATACTGTTACTGAAATATGTTTATATCATTGTAATCTTTTGTGTAAAATAAAGTATTAAATAAATAAATATAAAAAAAATATTTGCATTGGATTCTGATATTTAAGCCTCATTTTGTCTTTTAATACAGACAAAATTTACCGCAATTAGTATATTTTTTTACAAAACTATAACAACATAATTAATCTGCTGTTAATTATAAATAATAATTGCCATTTCTTTCTTTAAAGGAATAAACACACATTTAAGTTAAATGATAAAACTAACATGTTTAGCACTGTTATTGCCAGACTTAAAATTGAATTACTTTTTATTTATTTTTTAAAAAGCGACGGCCGTACTAGGCTTAATTCCTATCGTGAGGGTGTTCAAAAACATACATTCCACACACACAAAGCACACCCAGAGTCGGGCAAAATCTTTGCGGATTACACAAATATTTGTCCCGCGTGGGAATCGAACCCACAACACCAGCGAAGTTGAAAGCGGCGAGGCGACCGCTTAAACCACTACGCCAACCGTGTACTCAAATTATTCTTAATACTTTTTAAAAAATTAGACAACGGGTCTAAATCGCGTAATTATTATAAAGGTAAATATATACCCATGCTCGACGTTTCGAATGACTTGCATCATTCTTGGTCACGAGCCGACTGATTTAGACCTAGATTTAGACCGCGATTTAGACCCGTTGTCTAATTTTTTAAAATGTTCTCAAATCGAGAAAGTTTAAAAACATTATATTTTATCTCCTTTCTCCCTCAACGCAAACAATACCATTTGGTAATGTAAACATTTTATTAGCAAAAGTATTACGAAATGGACTTTCAACAAAAGCTTGACCACTTTCACTGAGCTTTCGGCGTGAGGTTTCAACTTCCTTATGCGGTTCAATACTAATTAATTGGCGAATAATAGCTATTCTGCACCTGGATGTTGAAAATTTATTGCCGATATCGTTATTTATATCTTTATGCTTGCATCGTTGGTTAAGTTGTAAGTTGGTGGTGTTCGATTCGAGTGTTATGGGTTGTCGTCAGAAAATTCTTATAGCAGCACGGAGTTGGATTTCTGCCCGGTGGATGGCGATAGGCACATATCACATGAGACCTAATCATTACAGGTCAAGTGTGGGTGCCATACGATTCTGCCACAGCCTTCTGGGTAATGTAGGCGTGATGTTATATCTTTTCATTGAACAGGACACTAAAGGTCAAAATGAAATTTATGGTTAGATTTAGAAGCAGTAGGAGGTATATCTATTTTTCAATGGCATGAGGTAAGTGGCTAACGATGTGATAAAAAATAAGAAAATAAATAAAAGTCATGTTCAACGGTGTGACTGAATCGAAAACAATTTTTTAATTTTATTTTTTTTTACTTTTCAATCAATTGTAAGGAAAATGTTGAATGAACGGTGGTCTAGTGGTTAGCGTAAGCGGCTCTCACCGCCAGGTCTTAGGTTTGATGCCGGGTCGGGCAAAGTGTTATTTGTGAACTTTTCGTCAGGAAATTTACAAATACAATAAAACAAATAAAATACAATTAAATAGTTGTACTTAGTTCTGCGATCTGGGTAATATAGGCTTTATGTTATGTAAGGCAAATCTAAATCAATGTAATTATAATTTAATTTTTGTTCAATAACAATATATTTAGAGTGTGGAGGAACAGGGTGTGTTCCTCCACCACGAAGGGAGGATCCTCCGATAAGGCTCGGTGGTATTGCCTGGCGGACAGCTATCCAACGGTAGCGTATTGGCAGTTGTATTTATGTACACTTGCTGTGAACATTTCGTTATCGCGATTCAGCGCTCTTTGACAGTTGTCACGCGTGTGTCACTTCTTGACGTTGTCAATTTCAAATGTCTATGTGCGGAGACCGCCACATAGATTACAAACAGTCTTCTGGCAGATTTCATTTTTTCGGATGTAAGTTGTTATATTAGCAAAAAAATACCTTATCCCTGTGAAAAAGATACCACTTTTTATCATGCACTATTATTGCAAAACGTGGTAGCCGAACCCAACAAAAAAACTCAGGTCCTAAATCCAAACCGGAATTCCCAACTTAGCATAGAAGAATAAGAAAAAAAACTAAGCGAAATTATTAAAAAGGGTGCCCAAGAATCCTGATTAGGTACTTCCGGCGGTTATTTAAGATCCAAAAGAGGAGGAAAGGTCGTTTGGATCGACTGAGTCACTTTAAAGGTGACTTGTCGTACAGATGATTTGGAAAGGCCATTTTGTCGTCATACGAAAAACCATCCATAAATTTGTCCAGTTGTCCATGGAGACTAGTGTGACTTATATAGGTAAGTATTACGTAAAATAAGTTCTGACAATGGCATAGACCTAACAATGGCTAGGAAAATCGTTTTGACTTACCGCACTGGTCAGACTTTGTTTATTTATTTTATTTATTTATTTATTTATAAAGTACAGCCACATCACATACATCAAACAACACCATACAAATTATACTTAGAAATACAATTTCCGATGTACATAAAAATTCCGGCGTACATAACATTTATAATTATGATTGTCAGAAACAACGGCTATTAATCCTCAGTTCTCACCGTCTTAAAGAAAAAAAATAGGAAATCTTTAGAAAAAAAAGCTTAAAATGAGAAGAATTTCAAATTAAAATTAAATAAAGTTACAGAATACAATCTATCAAAATAAAAAAAACAACAAGACTGTCATTGGTAGGACAGTTAATATCGAGCGATTTGTTGTGTTCTCTCAAAGTTAGTGTTAAATTTTGGGCATCCGCGCATACTGGTTCTACTTCTATGAAATTAATCGTACAATAGATAATAATCAAACAAAAAAGGAAAAGAGTTGTCAGTACGGCCCCGGTCAGCAAATGAAAAATTTTACCGTTGTCTATAAGATGTTATTTATGCTTAGTAGCATGTCTCTGATCAATAATGGATTTAAATAGCGACAAAGTAGTGTAGTAAGATAATAATTCACACTTTCACAGCACTCTAGTGGATAGGTCTTCGACACCCCTATGTTGATGAAATGCTTGTACAATACATCTCTGCATACCCTTCAAATAAGGTGTCAGGTGTGATAATATCTGTTGACGAGACTCTATGTGTATTTACATTTTCTATGAATCAAATTTATTTACGAGATACTTAACTCAAATCTCCGTTAGTTCCCTCACAATTTAGAGCATTGCGTTTTATTGAACAATAACTTAAATAATAACATCTACTTGCAATGGATCTAGAATTCTAAAACGATAATTTACTCATCCAATTAAAATCTTATTATTATCATAATAAACTGTTAATAAACCTGCATTGAATATTAATATACGATCAAAAATGACCTTTAGATATGAAAGATTAGTTTCAATTTTGTTTGTGTGCCTCGATTTATGTGTTGCGACTAAAATTGAATATAGTTTTATCAATTACTCTGATCTCGTAATTATTGGTCCACATCTTCGCCTCATTGACATTCAATTGAGCTTAATGCGCTAAATATTACCTATATTATGAAGTGTTGTATTTTAGCTGAAGGCCATTTAATAATGATGGTATGCCCTATGCACTGCAATTAGATTTAAAGATAATAAGATTTTATGAATGAGATATATGACGGACCAAATTAACATTTATTTCATAAAACATAGGCAGTGCATAATGCGGTCATAAGGTAGAACTGGGGCTGGGACTTGGTCCTTTCACCCGCGCCAAAAAAAGTGTCACTTGTGCCGGGTACATACCAGGCAAACGAAGGCCAACAACCGCGTTCGTTGGTTCTTGTTTTGAGTACTTTGGACGGCTAAGCGGACGCCATCGATCGATCGTTAGTTTTCGCTGGCAATCCAAAGCGTGGAGTCGAAGGATTCTATAGCGATCACTAAGCCATCCAAAATAGGACCAATAAATGCGTTTGTTGGCCTTCGTGCGTTGGGTGTGTACCCGGCATTAAAAGAACGCTGAGTTGAGCTCTGATAGGATTGCCTGCTATGCTAGGTATAATTTCGTCCTATAATATTAGGTTACTGTTTGATAAATGAACTTGCCTAAACTGACATGAGCCCATTGACATAGTGGTAGACAATTCTCCCGTAAAGCCACCAATTTGATCGATAGCTCGCTCATTGCGCAGGACCTCGACCACCGTTCCTTTTGCTTGACCCATTAGTAAGTAAGTAACAAGTAGTAATAAGTTTATTTTTCACAACAATTTTTTTTTGTATCATGAGATTCAAGTTTTATTGTTAAGAATCGTATCAGGAAAAATGTAGGTGTAATTTACATATTGTTAATCCTAGTGGGATATACAGGCGTGGTGTTATGTTATCCACGATCTAAATCCAAGCCTTCCGCATGCCATTCCAAACTAATAAGTAATCCAAATCTGTCTACCGGCAAAACAAATTGCAATGGTTCTGATGCCAGCGGCTTTCTGTACAAATGGCTACACATCGACCTATACATTTCCATAAAATGTTGGTTTTGCGTTGTATAGGCCCGTGCAATACGAGACCAGCTTACATTGGAAATGTATAACTCGATGAGTAGCAGTGTGTACACGGCCGAACCAGCGGGGGTTCCTTAGTTAATATTTATACCACTAGAACTCTGCAGGCCTAGTCTAGAACATGGAATAAATATAATCAAGCATACTCGTGGGTGTACCGAGTGAGAGACAGTAGGACTGCGAAGTCAAAGGTCTCAGGTTCGGCACACCCTCTGTCGATAAATCGTAAAATATTCGTCTTTAAGATATGTTTGTATTTATCATATAAATTATCTCTCGCTAACGGTGAAGAAAAACATCGTGGGGAAACTAAAACTATATGCCTAAGAGTGCCTTAAAAGTGTTCAAGGGTGTGTGAAGTCTACAAATCCGCACTTGGCCAGCGTGGTAGACTATGGCCTAACCCTTCTCATCATGAGAAGAGGCCCGAGCCCAGCAGTGGGATATGTATTAGATACAGGGCTGCTATTATTATACTCGTGGGTGAGCTAAAGTTCCGATCGACCTATACATTATCAGTATAAAGATGGTATCGCCTTGTATAGACTTCCCGTACACTGCGAGACCAGAATATCCTGGCAATGAATAGGTTGACGTATAGCTTCTGTACAGCTGCACCTGTTACATTGCATGGCAAATAGCTAGAGGCAAATTATGATGCGCCGGCAAGCAGCTCTGATTATCTGATTCAACGGGATCCCATTCTTTGGTAACCGATGTATTATTACCTCTTTTGTTTGTACAAAAGTATACATTGTGTGCAACCGTTTATACTTAAGGCTGTGGGATTTGAAGTTAGGCTTGTTAGATAGATTTCGAAATCAACGTCAAATTCAAGTAGCTGACCATCAACGTTTTGCGTAGTAATAATATGTTGGCAGTTTCGCTCCGTATAAAGGAGATAACAATATTAAATACCGCCAACATAGAATTGACATAACATAACATCATGCCTATATATTACCCAGAAGCGTGTGGCAGAGGTGTTCAACACCTACATTTCGCCTGTTATGTTAAGATTCCATAGGATAGGGACTGATCGCCATCCACCAGGCACAATGCCAACTCCGTGCTGCTTTTCCTGACGGATGGTTCACACATAATTTTTTGCCCGAATTGGGAATCGATCTGGTACCTCGCGTTGAGAGACGTATACGCGTACCACTATACCATCGAAGTAGTCGCAAAGATAGATCGCAAAGAAATTAACTCGTTTGTACACACTGGCTAAATCTAGTATTCGATTTATTATATCATATAATTGAGTAACTTACTTATCTCCCTCCGTAACTTGAATGTGCAGCTAATTTGTGGTTTGAAAAATTATGCGGATCTACCCGTGTAAGCTAAAGCAAGAATGAGAGGCGCCATATAAATAGCAACCGTGGAGTATCCCTCAAAGATCACAAGGAAGCATTACGGTTTTTTCGAATTTGATTATGTTATGCGTCATTTTTAAGTAAGGACTACGCATAGTCTATCCAAATGAAATCTAAGAACCTGATTAGAAATATTCCTTAATGAAACTATTCAATGCAGTATCAATATCAGAAGAACGTGCTCAGAATTTTCTCACATTAGCATAATAAAGCAATACAAGTATAACTACACACGGCTACACAACAAGCTCTTTTAATGCCAGTGTAAGCTGGTCTTGCATTGCACGTAAGCCTATATACAACGCGAGAGCATTTTATAATGGAAATTTATAGCTAGATGTGTAGTTTACAAAAGAATTACATAAAAAAGTCTCACATATCAAACAGTAGTGGGAATATCGACGGCTTTCTATCAATTATCAATTATCTGTGGGCGAGCTACGTCATCAAGTCATTGATATTCTAAATTTGTAAGGCCTTTTCATATTAACAATCGCCATTTATATTTTCTTGTTATGTCTTACAACATTTAATATTACACCTATCGCTGCTTTGCACGGATATCCACACAATCCAAAAATCACATTTTACATGGTAGCTATTTGAAAATTAAACAAAATATTTACTGTCATAACTTTTCATGTATTTGATCAATAGAAGAATATATAAGTAATGTATAAATCGAAAGAGCGTTAATCAAGGCGATGTCAATGAATGACCATGAAATAAGGACTATTTTGTATTTGGCTGTGTTATAAACCAGTATTTTCAAATTTTGGTTTGTGTGGGTATCCATGCAAAGCAGCGACCTGTCGATATCTCTGCATCCCCCAGAGGTGCCAAAATGCCTCAGACATAAAACTCGCCTCTAAAAACTTGCAGGCAGTTAAATATTTAAAAAATATATAAACAGAAAAATCAGTAAAATAATTTTTATCTATGATTAGTGAAGTCCTTATTTCATTTATTATATATAGCCTAAGTATTATTTAAGGAAAGGTTAGTAAAACGGTACGGCTGGATTGCTAATGTGCCAAAGAAAACTCAAAAGCTCTATGCTTTATTTAAATTTTATTGTTTATTTTTCTTTTATCCATATATCGCTATGACTATATCTTCGAAAATAAGATAGCTAATCTGATAATACCTTTACGTCCAATGCGTGGTCTCAACCTTTGGCGATTCTCGTGATTTCACCTGCTTTTGAACTTTTAAACTTCTGAGAAAAATGTTATCATTTCCTGTGAATTTTGTAATCTTATTTTAAGAAATGTAGTTAAGAAACCGCACCATATAAGTAAAAGACACATGTTTGGGTGTGCATTAACAAATTTTCTACATTTTAAAAAGTATCAAACGACACGATACTGTAATATTTTGATCTAAAATACTAACATACTGCGTGTGTGTGTATTTTTTTAAGAGCTCGTGCCTAGATTAATGCCCCGTAGCCCAATCGATCCTGCAGATTTCGCCGCTTTGATTGCAGCTCATGTACGTAAAATATTGACATTTAGCTTAATTCGTTAGAATAAAAACCAAACCCAATGTCATTGAGAAAAGGCTCCGAGAATTATGACCGGAACATATTAAAAAATACCAATCCTACTTGCTAAATATCTGTAACAAAAGAAATGTTATCCATCTATATCATCGTTTATTTCTGTAGCAAATAAACCAAGTCTATGTGTGAATTATGCCTCAATTATTACCACCGCGGTGTGTAATAGAAAAACGCAAAATATTGTTAAGCGAATCGTAATTAAAATCAGAAGCTCACGCGATTAATTAATATTGGAGCACCTGCTTTCTACTTAGTAGTTAGAGTTAACAGCTTGATAGTATACCTGATTATAGAATTACGTTTGTAATAATTCATATTAACTGCCTTGTTGAACTAGTGGTTAGCGTGTGTGCCTCTCACCGCGGGGTCTCCTCGGGTTCGATTGCCAAATCGGGCAAAAGTGTAATTTAATTCTCAGTAGCAGCAAGGAGTTGGAATTAGGCCCGGTGGATCGCGATAGGCTCACCCCCTATCCCATGGGACGTAAACATAACAGGTGCAGTGTGTATGTAATTCATATCATCCTTATTTTTCAAAAAGTAAGCCTTACTTTGTGAGGGTTTCAAAAGTCGTTCGACCGCTTTGCACATTATTTTGTTAAAACATTCAGGCCCATTTTCACAAGCATTAGATAAACTTTATTGGTAGGATAAGCATATAACACACATAGTAAAAGTAAGAGCTGTTTTCTTTTTAAAGTGCAACTTGTGTAGCTATTAAATTCGGCAGGTTATATTTTATGGGTCGGATAAGATCAATCCGAAACCTTTAAAACTGGCACTTAATATTTCTCAAATTGCGAGTTAATTATTGGAAATTTTATCAGGCACTGGTGCAACTAGCCTTAAATATGGTCGTACCCTTTCAAGATCCTTATATCTCGCGATTTAGTAAACCTGAGTAGTTCAAATACTAAGACATTCTTACAACATAATTTGACCTTTATAAAAGTACCTTTCAGTCCCAGTCTTACGCCATCGATAGGAAATGACATCTTCAAGTCAAAAACGACGGCCGGATACTTAATGGCGGCATTACCGAAATAAAGTTAATGGTAAGAATAAAAGTGAAAGATATTGGTCGAGTTCAACAAACTTGTTAATCTACGGTTTTATTAAATCAAGTACTTGCATGTCTATCTCTCATTTGATGTTAGTACGGGACAGGGAGATTGAA
This sequence comes from Hypena proboscidalis, assembly GCA_905147285.1. Classification (NCBI taxonomy): domain Eukaryota; kingdom Metazoa; phylum Arthropoda; class Insecta; order Lepidoptera; family Erebidae; genus Hypena; species Hypena proboscidalis. The sequence goes on from LR990127.1 coordinate 4,522,632, forward strand.
AGCTGTAGCTCAGCCTTAAACTTCAGTTTAACACGTTGGTGAAATCAGGATTAATACGTAGCGCAGGAGCGTTGGTGTGGATTGCCTCGATTACTTTGTTGTTACTTTCTAATTTATCGGTGACTTACGACAAATTATGCATGAGGTTTTGAGTGTCAATATTATTTTAAAAAAGTTTCAATTAAATAGGTTTTAAATAATTTAATTCTTACAATTATTCGTTTTACATTCTGCTTTAAAAACAGCTAAGTATTCTTAACTTGTAAATGATAGCAGTATTTTATAGTATGAAAGTGGAAAATCTACGGATTTTTCTTTCAAGAAAAACTGAAGTGTGTCGTTCTGTCATTGTACTAGTTATTCTACTTTTAACACGAGTTCTTAAGCTTGCCTATCATCGATTATACTACTTATGGGAGGTTGAAAAACGTAGACATAAAATAACAACAATCTCAGTACTTACGTCAATTAATCATCTCACTTATATAAACAAATCGAATTCCTATTTATTTATCATTTTAAAATAACAAATATCGCAATGTAATATCGGCTTAATCAAAGGCGCCAACCTCTCGATAGTTCTCCTCTTTTGTTTTTCACTGTCCTCCTAGTCTTTGGTTTCGATGACATCAAATAAGGTTTTATGCCTATCTTCTAAAGAGGTTGCTAATACTACAGTATTACGGTTGAAAATTATGATTCCAGTGTGGCTCGAATTCACAACTCTGGGTTCTACATACCCAGTGCCTTATCCACTTTGGCCTTTTTACATGATAGTATTAATGGGTGTATTCGGTATTGCCGCTTGTTTCATTTAGGTCGTTTGCATTAGGAAATCTTTATTTTATTAACCTGTATACCTCTTATATTGCTAAAAACATTTCTTTAAAACTTCCTTGACCAAATCCCCATCGTAATCGTACTTTTATTACTTACGCATGTGAACTATTCTTCAGGATATGTCTCCAAGGATCTCCAGATCCTGTTTGGTGTAACAGGATCTCCGAATAAGCCAAAGTTTTCCAGCCGCACGTAAACAACTTATAGGAGCGATAAGATCATAGTCGCCAGCCTTGCTTGAAAGTGCGTTGTGAGCCGCGGTGGAATGCTAGCGGGTTTACTTTCCACCAACCTTGAGCGGAGAGCCAATCGCCAAACTCATGGAAGTATCTGATCCTTGCACGCCCTTTCGTGCCGTTTGCGCTGTTTCTATTTGAGCTAGGTTTGTTATTACAAAACTATAGAGAAATCTTGGCAAACTGATTACCTTATTGTGAGCGCGCAACATCTTCAGAATGTTCATACCATTTTTTTTCTTTATAAAAAGTTTACAAGAAATTTGCAAATACAAATTACTAGTAACACCCTATTCTTGTTAACCCCCTTTTCAGAAAAGATTAATTCGCATGTGTTAGGAGGAAGTTCACATCCGTGGTGTATTGGCCAGGATTCGAACCCGATCGATGTGATTATTCATTGCGCCACAGCAGCTTTAAAATTGTGAATTCACACTGTATTTTTTTTAACAATACAGTCATAGATACTAATGGTCAGTAGTCCACTACACAGTGCATGAACATGAATGATTGTAGAGGTCGTCTAAAGATGATCCTTTACAATATGTAATGATAATTTATTTCTAACTATCGTAGCTATTACCGTAACCATTAAATATGTAAAAAATGTATTTTGGTTCCAATAAACATTATTATTATTATTATAATTTGAATGTTAAAAGATTTTCCATATTTCTATAATTATTACACGTAATTTTGTACATGGGACTCTTTCCACCACATTTTTGTACCATGTACAATTTACGCTTAAGTTAAATATTTAATTACAAAATTAAATGAGTGAGAGATAACTAACCTACCCTATGTGAAATTTAATTTAATTTTATTTAAAAAGTTATTAAAAACGCGTAATAAACAGCAGCGTTAGCTTGAATTAAGATAAGAAAATATATAAGAAATTATTTTTTGTTTGTTTTATTTAATTATTATTTTCATTAAAAATTCTCAGGCATAGCAGTACGAGAATGGTATTATGCCCGCCAAATATTTTATCTCTTACCACATGGAACTTAAACATGACCTAAATAAGTCGGTGTTATATGACCTCTTGACTTGATACATATACGTCATTAATTGTAGCCTTTATTTATTACAAGTCAATTAGATACAGACATTTGGCGCTATTCAAGCAAACACACTGATAAACAAATTAATTAACAGGGATCCAAACCATTAAACAGCATTAGTCAATATCCGTATTTCGTATTAGAAATTTGAATGTAAGGGCACTATTCAAGGTAACATCAGTTAAAAATGCGGAAATAGGCTTGGTATTTAAACGTTTATTTATAGCCGCTCTCATAAATCAAGCATCATAATATTTATGCTAATATCAAAGATGTTGTAATAAACTCTAAAGTCATTGTAAAAACGGCTCACCTTAAAAAAATATAACAAGTTGTAATTGAGTCAATTACCAATATATCGATTGTACTTAATCATATATTTAAAGCCGTGGAACATGTCGCCTTAGGCGATACAGAAACAGCCCAAGAAACAAACAAGAAGACAATTGATTACGTAGAGGAAACGCCTCCAACGCGTGCGAAACCGAAAAAATGGTCCACGCCAACCGTGAAGAAGCTACAGAAAGAGATAGTAATATACCGGCAAGTTGTGTAAACGATAAAGACGATAAACGTTCCGAAGTGCGAGAAAGACGAAAATATATACAAGGTTTAGGAGTGAAAGGGAAAGGTAATGAAGAGAAAGATAGGTACGAGAGTGAAATTGCCGTGGCAACTTTCGCTGAGCTCGTTTCGGTTACGTCACGGCGCCAGCGCACGTTATGCAACCCTGTGAAGAGATTATGACTGTATGACACTGATTTGAATGATGGTTGGAAGTAATCAATTTCATTTGGATTTGCTTCCGGAGTCGGTTGCAAAGTGTTAGGCTATTGATTTTTGGTAACTGATACAATCTTTATGTAGTATAGATTGACTAGATAAAACACAATCTACCTAGATATAAGGCTATGAAAAAATACTAGCAATTGAAAAGGTATACGTATAAAATTCAAAATTCTAAATTCAAATCATTTATTTTCATAGGCCCCAGGAGGCGCTTGAACACGTCAAAACATTACAAAAAATGATATAAAAGTAAATAATAAATAATACTAAATTATACTAATTACAATGATTTGAATTGAATGTATTAAATGAGAATTGAATGTGAAGACTTGAATGAAAAATGGGGGAAAATAATTGGATAGGCTGCACACTATTCTAGTTAGTTGTAATTTGAATTGGCAAGGAAATTAGATTCGTTACGAGACGAAATCTTAAGTACAACAGTAACTGCTGAGATGGTTAGCAAAACGTTACTAAACGCGATTACACAAACCCTTACGACAACGTTACAGGCCTTGTTATGCTTATTTTACTATTTGCCTAATCGTCTTTTGATGATTCTCGTCTTGTGACACTATAATATTCTTTGTTATACAATTTACTGCAATTACATGGTCTTCACTTTCACTACTACATATATATTTTCTAACATACCGTACCTTGTCATCAAGTCGATTCATTACTGACCTACTATCCGTTTTCACACTTTCTTTTTTTCTTCAAATCTTCAGCTGGCTGTCGTCATCAATCAATTGTACATTCTTATGTGTAATTAGAACAAGGCGGGAATGATGTCCTAGATCTTAAATGATACATTATACGCATCTCTTCTCGCTCTAATGCCGAAGCACAATACGCTACTGTCACACATTCGCAGTATACTTTACTAACACTAGTTTCACTTGTGTTGTCCTACGAATTGTGTATGTGTGCGTTGTGTTCTGTGATAAGTCCTGTATATAATAATACCGTTATATATGCAATGAACTCGAAATTAAGCAAAACAGAATTCCTTTGGCCTGATATACCTAATTCATTATACAGGGTGTATTTTTGAAACGGGGCAGTAAGGGCAAGTACCTTAACCGTTGCAGTTACAGCAAAACGTTCTTAAAAGACCTTCCCTAACTTTTTGGGACATTTTGAACTGCATTCACAGATTTTGTAAAAAACTTACAGTTAGCAAAAAAAATGCAAAAAGTTCAACTTTTTTTTTTTATGCCAATCGATTCTATTTCATGTGGGGATCAAAAAACTCTATGGGACCATTTTAGCTTTCAGTACTAGAAAAGACAGAAATCGCCAAAAACGTTTCCCATACATTTCGGCAACAGAAACGAATTTCTACGATGGTCTAACTTTTTGTTATGGCCTGGAAGTGGGTAGAATTGACTGTAAAGTAAATAAAAAGAATTTTTACCCTCAAATTTCGAATTTGATTCGAAAATCTGTGTGTTATACTTAGTTTCAGCTGAGAAACTTCGTATGAGTTATTAATTAAGGATTTTCGCTAAAATGTCTTCTAATCGTGAAAAAATTGACTTATTAGAAGCGTATTTTGAAAGAACCCTGCAATTCCAGGTTTTTCAAAAGATTTGTAATAACCTTTCTTGTTGGCACATGCCGCAACGGATACTTATTGCGGTACCACACTAATGCAGCTCCCGCATTTCGATTATTGACAAAATACGCTTCTAATAAGTCAATTTTTTCACGATTAGAAGACATTTTAGCGAATTCTTAATTAATAACTCATACGAAGTTTCTCAGCTGAAACTAAGTATAACACACAGATTTTCGAATCAAATTCGAAATTTGAGGGTAAAAATTCTTTTTATTTACTTTACAGTCAATTCTACCCACTTCCAGGCCATAACAAAAAGTTAGACCATCGTAGAAATTCGTTTCTGTTGCCGAAATGTATGGGAAACGTTTTTGGCGATTTCTGTCTTTTCTAGTACTGAAAGCTAAAATGGTCCCATAGAGTTTTTTGATCCCCACATGAAATAGAATCGATTGGCATAAAAAAAGAAAATTTGAACTTTTTGCATTTTTTTTGCTAACTGTAAGTTTTTTACAAAATCTGTGAATGCAGTTCAAAATGTCCCAAAAAGTTAGGGAAGGTCTTTTAAGAACGTTTTGCTGTAACTGCAACGGTTAAGGTACTTGCCCTTACTGCCCCGTTTCAAAAATACACCCTGTATATGCAAATGTCTTTCACGCATACGTCCATCTAGACACGGATTGCGTTTGTGTTTGTAGCTCCATGTGTACGGTCTCTATTCGCAATTACATAAGTGTGTGTTCTATCCTGATTGGTGTGCATAAATTTTGCGTTGTGTCTACGAGGTTTGTGATTGTATGAGTGTATTTATGTACGTGTGAGAGTAGTTTAGCGTTCACAATGAAAGTACTCGACTGTTGCATGGATTTGGGTCACAGCTCCAACTTTGATTATAAAGATTACGACCACCGTGTGAATCATCGCACATCTTCTAGGTCCACGATGTTCTCACTAATTTATGTTTTCTCTCTAAATTTTATTATTTTTGTGGTTTTTTTAATTGTTTAAAGTGTTCTTTTTGTTATTGAGATTCAACATTTTAGTATTTAACAGTGTGATTAAATTTAGATTTATATAACAAATAAGACCTATCTATGAATATATACTTCGGTATATTCAATAGTTGTTATCATGAATTGAAAGTAGTAAGTCAAGCTGTCAAAATAAATGAATAAAAATGCAATATAGGCCATGTCGTTACTAGGCCCCTTTCACATGTTGCTAAGCCAATGTTTCATCATAGTTCGAACCACTCAGATACTTTCATTTCTACTCGTATTTTCATAACTTGAACGTTATCTGAACGAGATGTTTATTAGAATTTTGATGCAATTTTATGTGGTAAGAATTTGTAAGGCTTTTATGTATGGCAATCTTGTTGTGTGTAACCGTAACGAGGTATATTTGGAAATGAGATTTACCATCATTTTGAACTAATTAATAAAGCTTAAATTTTATAGTCAGTTTAGATTATTATCATGGATTCATTAAAGCGACTGCTTCGATGGTCTAGTGGTTAGCGTATGCGCCTCTCACCGTGAAGTCTCGGGTTCGATTCCCGGATCGGACAAAGTATTATTTAGTTTAAGAGGTGAAGTGTGGGTGTTGTACACCTCTGCCACACCCTTTTGGGTAATATAGGCGTGATGTTATGTTCTGTTATGTTATGATATAAACTAAATAACGGTGCAAATGAACTTAGCATAATTAAATTTAGAGCTTCTCGAGTTAGCCCATATAATTTGGGGACGTATTCAAAGGAATTCTTAAGTGTTTCTAATATAAAAATAAAAAGTATTATACGGCCATATCATTGTCTGTCAATTAAGTTTGTATTCTATTTGATGATGTCACTATTGCTTTTCTATCATTGTATGATTTCCAATTATTAAAAAAGATAAAAAACTGTTTTGTTTCTGCTATAGTTACTATTTCAAACACTTCTAAATGAGGATGAAGAAATAAATTTTTAGAATTCAGACGTGAAATATTCGGTAAAATTAGTTTCATTTCACTGCACAATATTTGCGAAAACATGACACAATGATACAATTTTTATCATTTGCTGTAACACTAATATTCACTTTCTAATATAAGTAAGATTCGTTAGAATATACAAAGTATTAAAAATAAAAAAGCGTGTCTTAGCATAGGACAGAAACTATCCAACCAGTTCACAAAATGTAAAAGGCTATTTAAAAACTATTATATTTAAGAGGTTACCAAGCAGTTGTTTTCGAGAAAACGTAAAAAAATGCTAACTCGGTGCTTTATTTTTCTTTTTGTTTTTTTTTACCGTAGCTGCTTAGTTACAATTTTTGGTCAATATTTCTTAGCGGTTATTAATAATCTATTTGTTAAGTTAAATTGATGAATTAAAAACTTATGTTTAGTTAAACTTATATTCTAAATTTGTATCATTTGCTGTAACACTAATATTCACTTTCTAATATAAGTAAGATTCGTTAGAATATACAAAGTATTAAAAATAAAAAAGCGTGTCTTAGCATAGGACAGAAACTATCCAACCAGTTCACAAAATGTAAAAGGCTATTTAAAAACTATTATATTTAAGAGGTTACCAAGCAGTTGTTTTCGAGAAAACGTAAAAAAATGCTAACTCGGTGCTTTATTTTTCTTTTTGTTTTTTTTTACCGTAGCTGCTTAGTTACAATTTTTGGTCAATATTTCTTAGCGGTTATTAATAATCTATTTGTTAAGTTAAATTGATGAATTAAAAACTTATGTTTAGTTAAACTTATATTCTAAACACCCCGTAATAAGTAATAATTAATTTTCTTAAGGAGTTTTAATTTTTTTATAACTACTTACTAGTGAATATACTTTAAAAATGTTTTATGAAAAATTTTATGATTATTGACGAAAACATACAACTCGATCATAATGTTCAAATATCTATAGAGTGTGCGAAGGTTGTTAGTCAGGGTCATATTGATGAGGGCGATTTAGTAAGTTTTACTCAAATATTAGAATTATGTATTAGTATTGACACTTAGCGCTTACTATTTACACAACATATTATTTTGTTATAGTTAAGAAAATAACTAAATATTTTAGTAGTGATTATTGTTGTTAATAATAATAATAAAAAGCTTTATTACACACCAAGGTAAAATAAATATACAGAAAGAAAGAAGATGTATAGTACAAATGGCGGTCTTATCAGAACTAGGCAATCTCTTACAGGCAATCATTGGATGGAGAGTAAGAAAGAGACACGAAGGAGAAGTTAAAGGTGTACCAGAGAGAATTAAGAATATAAATGCAAAATGATATTAATTATGATGTTGACTACAAGAAAATGCAACTTAACTATAAAATATTTTTAAAACTGTTGAATAAGTAGACTTTGTTACGGTGCAGGTAAATTATGTTGCAATAAATACATTAAAACTTAATAATAGGCTAGAGTATCACGAATAAATTCCAAATTTTAACACTCAGCTTATTGCCTAAACTTTTGACTATTCAAACATCCAAAGAATCCTCAGAATCATGACCTCGAATGTATAAAATGTCACTATCACACAATCAGGCTTTACGAAGGTCCTTTTTTACCCCCGCCTACCTGAGACCATTGTATTCCGGGGAAAGTTATGTGAAAGACAGACGAACAAAAAATTCTGATTTCTCCTGTCTCTCTCTAATATTTTTTTTCAATACCGACCCTTAGGAATTCCGATTTAGATCAGGCGAGTAGTTTTTGTGAACACGTTTGTTGAATAATAGGAAAAAAAATAGATCGCTGTTTTTTTTCTAATTGCAGGTTACGCGTGGCTATAGATAAATAGGTATTGTAAGTGTTCATTGTCTGGTTGAAAGGCTCTATCAGTTTAGAGAACCGAATAAATTCAATAAATCTGTGTGTATTTTGGGGCTATTATATTTTTCGTATCGACGTACCCAAATTCGTTTCCGTGCGGCCAGCTTTTTTATTTATACCACGTAGGAAGCCCACGAGGTTCTAGTCCCGAAGAGGTTACTATGGCCCGTGGACACCCGTTAAACACAAAATGATTAAAGATTCATCGCCACATCTAAATAACAGTATTATTATGCCTCTTATGCCAATAATTTCAGAGGCTTATCTAAATCTCACCTACAATACAGGACACATTAGTGCAAGCACTTCTATTTAGCAACAGGTCAAAGGTAAAACAGTGGCTGTTCAACCACGAGTAAAATTTTACGGGCCACACTATCGAATGACAACAATGTAATCGATTATAATTTCTAATTTATCAAAAGCTATTTTAGTACCAATTAATATTCCTCAGCCTATTTATGTCTATATTTATCAGTCTTCCTTAGAAGGTAGGTAGAACGAAGAGTAATTATGTATGCAGCATATTTGCATCAAGCTATGTTGATAATAATAGCTACAGGTGCTTGTTTAAACTCCATAATAACTCCATCTTGACAATAATATCAATTTATATCTAACAGGTCAAACTAAAAAATCTATATTGTAGAAGACCAGGTGGAATAGTATCAATTCGTAATTGTCAAATATCCGTAATGGTTCACGAGTCTTTCGACAGTAACATTTAGCTGGTCAACCCGAGCCAATTGAAAGTACTAAAAATAGTTTGTACCTGATGACATGTGGTAAATAACTAATCGTTTACGAACAGCCACAAAAATGCAAATATATCGAGGTGCAACATGTCTACCTTGCTAATAGTTTTAGGGTCATTTTTTTTTAATTATTTGGGAAAAACTGACATACTACATAAACATGACTATAAAAAAATATAACTTCATCGCAATCCAACAAAGTTGCCACAGTAAATAATAACATAAGCAAGCAAGTAAACTAATTTAAATTAAAAGTAGGCAAAACAACAATACATTTTAGGATAAGTTTACAAATTAAAAAGGAAGTTAAAGTTAGATTAAAAAGAGAATTAAATTAAAAGTCAAAAGAATAAGAAGCAGAGCCGTGGAGGACAATCATGCAAGGACCACAATTTAATGGCGATTAAAGGAAGCAGTGGTGCGGTTAAGTTTAATCACTGTTTACAAGCGCTCTACTAAGTTAAAATTCAACAATTTAATATTCCACAAGCAATTAAAATCATTAGATGGAATTATCAAAACTCTCACCAAAAATCGAATAAGAATCACCAATCGATTACTAAATTAAGTACTAAAAAAATAAAGAGAAAGCATAGAATAGGTAATTGAATAGAACAATACTTAAAACAATTTTCACTTGAGGCATGAAGCATGACAGTTTAAATGGAGAAAAACTGTCGTTCATCAGTCATTGCCGTCGAAAGTTGCACGTGCACGATGACACCGACTCTCACTCTATCACCAATTAATAATCGGAGTCAACGGATTGCACACGATAGGGGAGAAAAAAGCGGTGAAGCGCGAAATCGAGATGAAGCTGTGAGTTCTCGTCTGACAATAATTATGAAGGAGACTTTTGAGACTAAACATGATTATTTTTTTTCTAAATATTAGATACAACGGGCTAAGTACCATGTATATTTGTTATTTAAATAACTTTACAACAAATACACACAGTGAATATCCCCTTTTAGCTAATATTTTGTAATAAAGGAGACTGATTTGCTTTCATTCAGAGGTAAGTCCAGTTACAAAGATAAAAATGAAGTATATTATATAGGTAATATTTTAAGAATTTTATTTTATAAGCAATACTTTATAGAAGTTCATAGGCTGCAGTTACCATTCACAATAAAATACATGTATTTTCCCTGGCCCACTTGTTAATTTTGAAGTTTTTCAAGAGAATGTAATAACTTTTAATTACATTTTAAAACTCAAAGTACGTGATACAATGTTGTATAATTGAAAATTATACAATTAAACTGGCAGGTAATGATGTTTTACACCGTTTGCATATTAACTCCGATATCTATCTTATTAAAGCTTAAATTGTAATGATTGTTGATTTAAAAAAAGTACGGTAAATAGGTAATACCAGCTGCTAGTGTAATTAGTATGCTATAGTAACTATATAAACATCTGCTTGCTCTATGTATCGCCAGAGACATAGATAAAGCCGTTTAAGCACAAACAGGTTGCACACCATCGTTTGCGACAACCCATTTCCTTTAATATGCTTTTATAATTAGACCACATGCTAAATCAACAGCTGATATGATAATTAGCATTATTTTTATCCTCACTACAACGTTAAACTACTATTTAAGTCATCAGCTGCGGAATTCTAAAATCTGAAAGAAAGTGATGTTACGACAGAGTATCGTTGTACGAAAAAAAACCAAGCATCATTGTTTTCTAGCCCCATCTCTGTCTCGCGTAGCGGAAAGTGTATAGCTGTTTCATTTTGAAGAAAGTGCGCGCGCGCATCCAGCTGAACGGTTTTACGTCACAAGTAGTATATGCAAACAGAAATAAAATATTCTTGAATAATTTGTTTTTATTTTCTTGTAAAATAAAAATGCCATAAATGAACGTAAAGGAAATTAAACAAGTATGTAAAACATAAAACTGGAAATACACGTACTAGCTATTACATTTATATCACTGTCCTTTTAATTTACTGCCTATTATTAACATTTACTTAATTGATGCAATGTTATTTATTTGACACATGACATCTCGCTTTGACAGCCAAACCCACGTACGACGCACAATCTAAACACATGTGTTACTAATCACTAAGAAACAAAGTTGCTAGAAAGAAAAAAAAAGTGTTACATTATTCCAATAACATGTTATAAATTCCAAAATTAAAGAAAAATTAAAAGCCATTTCAATGCAATTGTAAATTTTTCTCATTCATAACAAATTGGTTTTGGTGCCACGGTCATAATATAAAATGCTTCTGATTAATTTGAATATACTTGTATCGATAGTGAGAGTGAAAGATGACGTCGAATCGTAAGTGGATATTCTGCTAAAAAGAGATAGGCATACAAACAGTGGCAAGAGTGAATGAGATAGTAATCTGAATATGAGATGAAGTGTGGGAATGCGTGCAGGTAACGATGCAATATGCTATTCAAGTGAATGCTGGGAATCGTTAAGGCTCAGCTAGATTTATTGGGAAATTTATAAAAAAAACCTATGTTGGTTGTGATATTTTTTTGTTGGTTATTTTATTTCAAAATTGGTAATGAAGAATAGAATACAATATTATATAATTTATGACTAAATTATAACTGTCTTAGTGACATAAATTCATTTACGAATCAGTCAGTTGAAAAACACACTACTTTTTGATATTTTTTGCTTAACAAGACGATTTGTAGCATATTACAGATTTGCTTGTAATTCAAGATTGTACAAAAAAAATCTGAGCATTGACGATTCCCATTCCGTGGAACGTCAGCAAAAAACTCGAAGAAAGTAAAAGCGTTCTCATGTTTAGGATTGTTTTTATGTTGGTTAGAAAAACTATGCTTTTGTGTATTAACAACAATAGATTAGACAATGGTTTGCGCAACACGTGTGCTTGCAGTTCGGCCGGCGATTTGGGACTTTGGCAAAATTTTATGATTTATTTGTATGGTATTGTTAACTTGTAAAGGTTCGGCCATAATGAGATTTAGTAAAATATTAGTCAAAACTTCTTCTTCTTCGTCGTGTCGATGGCTGAGTCAAATTTTATTTTGAATTGCCATCGTGGTGAAAGGATTAGCCAATTCGCTTTGGAGAACTCGTGAATTGCCCAGGGTGCGCCGGACGTGGGGAATCGTTGTGTACGTCACTCAGGGAGGCTCCTTTCATGCACCCCACACCACATCCAAATATTAGTCAAAACTAAAGCGTTTTAGCTTAGCATTTTATTAGTTCTAAAGGTAAGTTCTGCTTCGGATATAGTGTAATATTTTTTTAAAATGCCTCGATGGTCTAGTGGTTAACGTAATCGCTTCTCACTGCGAGGATTAGTTCTCGATTCCCGGGTCGGGAAAATTGTTATTTGTGAACTTGCCGTCAGGAAATTCACAATAGCAGCACGGAGGTGGAATTGTGAACGGTGGATGGCGATAGGCTCACTCCTCTTATGGGGCCTAAAACATAACAGGTGAAGTGTGGGTGTTGTACACCTCTGACACACCCTTTTGGGTTATATAGGCGTGATTTTATGTTAAGTTATAATTAATCAATCTGGTTTTAATCTACATTTTATTTCAGCAGTTAAGGTTTTCAATACATTCATGCATTTTTTTACTTCTAGACTTCACGAAACGTTTTTCACCTCAGTACACATTTCTTCTTATGATTTAGTTATTTAGAATGAGGCCACACCTTACCTCATTAAAAAAAAACACAACCACATTACATCATACCTATCATTCATTTATTATCAGTCAAAACGCTACTGCGGACATTATTTATCCATCGTCCAAAATCTACCAGGATTACTAATAGCCTGCCAAAAAACCGTTTAATTTGATTCACGATAGCTTTTGGCTGTTCATGTCATCACTAATTTGAGTCCAATCTTCCGGGTAAAAAAACTGCTATTTAAAATCTTTGTAACTCAATTAGACACACTTTTGCTTTACCTGAGGACTACCAGAAACTTAAAATTGAGTGGACAAAAGATATTTTAAAATGGCCGATTGTTAAATGTGGAGCAGAAAAGAGTGTTTTGTTATCGGTACAGGGTCATTTTAAAAATACTAATGACGTTTTGGAAACAGTTTTTTTACAATAAGTAATTTTAAATCTACCTACTGCCTCGATGGTCTGATGGTTTGCGTATACACCGCGAGGTTTCTGGTTCTATGCCCGAGTCGGGTAAAGTTTTATTTGTAAATTTTCCGTCAGAAAATTCACAATAGTAGCACGAAGTTGAAATTGTGCCCGGTAGATAGCGATAGGCTCCTCTCTCTCTATCCATTAAACATTACAGGTGAAGTGTGAGTGTTGTACCACTATGCCACACCCTTTCGAGTAAAATAGGGGTGTTTTATGTTGTTATGTTAAGTACTTTTAAACTCGTCTTACAATTTGTTCAGTATAATTACAAATTTATTAAAACTAGTACGACTGAACAGCATTTCCTTAACCTTCAAAAATGCCTTTTTTCTGTTCTGTCTTTTACGGATTGTACCAAGTTAAACTATGTATCTTTTTGCTTGTTCATTCATGATAGCACTCTCAAGGAAGCAATGCTTATGCTTTTCATATCCATCCACATATTAGTATTTTCTTTTCATTAATTAAAATTACCAATATTGAAACGAGTCTCCTGACAAAATACTGTAAAAACCTGAAAAAACTAATAACCATTCAGTTATTAGCGTTTTAAAATAACCCTGCATAATCAATTTAAATGCTTAAATGAGTTTTTGTGGATAGGCATGTAAAGAAAAAGGCTTCCAAGGTCAGGAGAGTGATCTTCGGTTGTTCTTGCAATTATAGAGACAGTACATTGAACCGAATGTCCTTTAGCATCAACTTTTTATTGTATATGCGGCTGCATATCAAGCTATTCATTTGTAGTAACAGCTGGTCTTGGATTGTACGGGAAGTCTATAGAGTACGACACCATCTTATACTGGAAATGTCTAGCTAGCTTGTAGTGTAGTTGTGTACGGTCAGATAACTAGGGCGTTGTACTGACAAATTACTTTTATTTGGAGAGAAGGTTGTTTTGTCATGTTTGTTTTTGCATTTGTGTGAATGGAAAACTTAGTGTTGATGGCCGTATTGTATTTTATAATGCTTTTGTAATCGGTACTTTACTGTTTTTATTGGTAAAATTTATTTTGTTCATAATAGCTGCTTGAATAAACGATGGTATAATAATAGATAGATACATAGATAGAACATACTTTATTTGTACATAACTTCTATAACATTAAAAAATAAGAGGTAATAACAAAAAAAAATAAGTATGTTGTGTAAAATTAAGTGTGTATAATAAGTGTAAATTTATATAAGAAAAAGTATATATTATATATTAATATCAATTATTCTGGTACCCATAGTACAAGCTCTGCTTAGTTTGGGACTAGATGACGATGTGTGAAAGTTGTGTGATACTTATTTATTCATTTTATAAAGACAACACGGTGCTTCACTAAATAAACAAATAGTACCAACTTCAATTATATTAAACTTTTTATCAACCGCAAGGCTAAAATTTGCATAAATATTACAAAAAAAATAAAATGCCTTGATGGTCTAGTGGTTTGCGTATGCGCCTCTCTCCGCGAGGTCTCGGTTTCGATACCCGGGTCAGGCAAAGTGTAATTTATAAACTTTTCGTCGAGAAATTGACAATAGCAGCACGGAGTTGAAATTGTGCCCGGTGGATGGCGATAGGCTTACCCCCTATCCCATGGGAACTAAACTTAACAGGTGAAATGTGGGTGTTGTTCACCTCTGCCACACCCTCCTTGGTAATATCGGCGTGATGTAATGTAAGTATGTATAAAAAAATAAGTCCTTGATATCCAAAGCAGACAATTTTCTTTTCCTTTTTCATATTTAAAAAATAGATCTGCCTAAAATTAAAAATCGCGCTTTGTAATTTATTATGACTTAGCCAAAAAGTTTGAATGGAAATTTATGTAAATAAAAGGTTGCTTAATTAGGGGACAGATTGCTAATCACCGATTTCTGTTGATTAGTCATGCATATTTATAACAAAATGTAGATGATTTTATCAATATTTGTGACCCAGTTACTTTCTCCTAGAATAATTACTGTAGAAATGTCTAAACCAACACGTATTTAATTCAATGGTTATGTAAATAAATAAAAATTAAATAAAATAATTTATTTGCATAATAAAAGGATGTTCATAGAAGAGATAGATAAGATAGACATGAGTTATGAAATCATAATAAGCACCATTATTTTGTTGACTACTATGGGTTATGGGTACCAGGCCTTTCGAACTTTTCAATCGATGAAAATATTGGCTGGGTGCAAAATTAATTAATTTAACTAAGACTTAAATTTAAAACTTTTAATTTGATGTAGACGTATTTACAATAATATAATTATACGTTTAATTTTCTACTCACTTACGCATTGATCAGTGCCCTACTTAATAAAAATGACACTTGTATATTTCTTAGACTGGCTGTCAAACAATCGGAAATTAATATTCTTAATTCAAAATTTGACATTATTGTCAAACTGTTCTCATTGAAAAAATTGAGTTTCAGTTCTAAGTATGAGTAACTCTAAATAAATATTGTTTTTTTTCTATTTTTGTATGAAAATCCTTATGCGGTTCACCGAATACATCTACTTACCAAGTTTCCACAGTATAGCTCTTATAGTTACGGCAAAAAGTGGTTGTGACATACGGACGGACAGACATTACGAACCTATAAGGGATCCGTTTTTTGCTATTCGGCTACGGAACCCTAAAAAAGCATACTCCCTTCTACCTCGGAATATTAAATTTAATTATTACACTTGATATTTTTTCTGTTGGATTCAAAGCTGTTATATTTTTTTTGTTTTTCTTCTTCGTCGTGTCGATGGCTGAGTCAAATTTTATTTTGACTTGCCATCGTGGTGAAAGGATTAGCCAATTCGCTTTGGAGAACTCGCGAATGGTGCGCCGGACGTAGGGAATCGTTGTGTACGTCACTCGGGGAGCCTCCTTTCGTGCACCATCAACTAGTTCTCTTTTTTATTAAAACGCATCTTCGTTCTAATAACCATTATTCATCAATAAAAGTTCCAAAGCTCTAATACTCATAATTTCCTACCGTACGACAACAGTTTCCGCTAGGTCCATGTCCAGCAGTTATTCACGCCACGGTGACAAAGGTCCGGCACCATGTTTATGCTGTACTTATAGAATTTACGTGGTTCCCTACTATGTTGCATGTCAGGCAGTGGACTAATGGTTGTATATTTATGTGCTATGTACCTATTACTATGCTAATATCCGTTATTAGTCCTGGTTTATTTATTCTAGTGATGCAACTGATACTATTTTGGCAAATACGCTGATGAATACATTATCATATTCGGTAAATACGAATACCTAAAGAATTCTAGATGATTTTTTTTTAATATCTGTAAACAAGGATTTGTATACCCAAAGCAAGATCAAACTATCAACAACGTTTTATTCTATAAACGATCAAACAAAGTTTTAGCATTTTTCTTAATCACAAATAAATTAAACTTCCATTTCAGTACTGTGAATGTGAAAAACCCTCAATGAAGCATAATAAATTATATAATATATAATTATATAATATATAATTAATTATAATAAAATATAAACCTTAAAAGTGCAATATAATCGTTTCTCCACTTTTTATTATCACTATTTAAAACTGCAGTCTGATGGACTGCAGTTTTAATTTACTGAAATATTCATGAACGATTATTCCATTGCTTTTCGTTTCATACAATATTTATTTTGTAAGATTGATAAAACTGACTCATTGGTAGCGGTATAATTTGTGTACTGCTCACCGCGACGTTTCGCAAAATGTTATTTGTGAACTTTCTGTCTGGAAATTTTCAGTAGCAGCACGGTGTTGGATCTGTTCCCGGTGGATGGCTATAGGCTCAACCCCTATCCCATGGGTCCTAAACACAACAGGTAAAATCTGCCACACCCTTCTGGGTAATATAGGCGTGATATTAAGTTATGTAATGTCAGAATATTCGTATTCATAATATTATTTGCATCACTAGTTTATACGGACTTAATGATCAAACTGGGTAGCTCTGTTTTGTGCACATTCGTAATTATAGAAGTTTTTACTTAATTGCCCAGTTGTAATGAAGCAATTATACAAATTATGAGATTGCGGAATGTGCTGGTATATACTATGTAAATTATATCAATCGGAGCTTGCAAGGTCAACTGATATCAAGGAAATTAAATACCCATGGAATAAAACCTGACTTTTTATTTCATTATCAACACTTTATATAAGAACGCCATTATTCTTCAATTGTTAAGCTTTGAATAGGTATTGAATTAAATACGCATCAAGTACTGTGCGGGAAAAACATTATAACTTATCATTTTTTGGTACACATCTCGTTTAGACAATATGAATCCAACAAGACAATAAAACTTATATGTATACGGTTTCTTATAAATATAGTGCATTGGTTCCAGTTAGATCTAAAAAACATTCCAAAAAATATCAAATACTTCGTCAACCAAGGCTTATTTCAAATAGATACGTAAAAGTGCCTGCAAATCAGGAACCACATTTTCCTGGCTGAGTAGGGAAAACAGGAAAAAGTCCTATCTCCAATCTCTTTGATTCAACTCAGAAGTGTCGTTTAAAATTTGCATATATTTGCGATCTAAATCCACTTTCGGTTTGCAAATACACATGAAACTCGAGCACACTGAAAAGTAATTATCCAAGTCGCTTAAAACAACAGACCTTATTCACATACATTTTCTAACTGCGCACACATCTAAACACTAAACATCTAACATATGCGCGTACGCAGACGCACACATACACACATAACACACGTGTGAGTTAGACAGAGGGCCTTTATGCTCTACAGGATATAGGTCAGCGTGTCTTCCCCTCTGATTGTAAATAGACCGAAGGGTACTGTTGATAGCAAAATACTTATATCAGTACCTATCTTCTTTAGAATTTACATGGAAGGATAGCCACGTGCAAAAAAATTTGGTTGATAAGAGTCTGTATTGAATTGAACTCTTTTTGCCATATCAATTTTTTTTTACGGATGGCCCAAATTTCATAAGTGGTGATATTGAGTTTTATCAGCATATTTTAGAAATGTTTCAAGTCTAAAAATACTCTTTTTTAAGTTATTTTGCTATTTAAATCCTTCTTGGAAGTCCTTGATCCGATGTAAATGATGTCTCAAATTCTGCTCTCATATAAACGAAAACAAAGACTGTCAAATGATACAATTTTATTAGTATCGATGATTTTTATTACAGGCATATTAATACCCATCGGATTGAACAGTATCCTTTTTATATCGTCTAAAAAAAGATGCTACCTTTATTTATCATCAAGAATGATTGACATAGCAACATAAATTATGAAGTGAACAAAGTATGGCTTCTAGATTAGGTTCAACGAGTGTCGTAACAATGAAATTGCAACCGGTGTAGTAAAATGAAATTAGTTATTGGAGTTGGCCTCAATTTGCAACTAATTTATTAAAAGAGTCGTTGACACCTTTTTGTATTAGTTTCAGGACCTCCAAAGATGTTTTTTTAACAATCCCACTAATATTACAAATGAAAAAATTGTGAAGACGTGTGGGTTTGATACTTTTTGAGGAAAAAACTACTTGGTCGTAATTTTGAAATTTTGTTCACTTATAGCTTAAGTCTAGATTTAGAACACAGGCTACTTTTATCGTGGGCTTATTCAGACAAAAGCTAGGAATAAGACTGAAGAGTTTATGTCTTTTAATGCTGTAATCTGTGGTAGTTACTGTAGTTTTTCAACTACTAGGAAAAGCTATAAACTGTTTAGAATATTCAACCCAATGGAGCAGAGAAATGTTTAACGCGGATGAAACCAATGGAAGTACCTAATATGCAATATATGAGTATGTAGTATGTAATATAGCACCAGCACAATTAGACACTTCGTTTGTCCGTCTGTCACCGTGTCCTTCTCTGCCCTATCTCTAATTAGCCTTAGGTCTTTGCCCGTAACAGACACACTGACTTTCAAACGTACCCTGTCATGAGAAATGTTTTTCAATTTACTTTTTATGAACATAAATTTTCGTTGTTTATTTCGTCTGCTAACATTTCTGTTTATTTTTTAGTGCTTTACTGGTTGCTTTGTTAACATTATACCTATTGCCCTTCTAATAAATATGTTGATAGGCAAGTGTTATCCATTTATTGGTATCTTTCATTTATCCTTTTGCTTCTTAACCTTTTCTTTCTTCTGTTTGTTGTCTTTCTATTTTTGACATTAGAAAAAAAAATCATTACAAACATCATAATTACTTTTTTTCTCCACGTTGTTGCTGATCTAGAGTTTAAGATTTACTCAGAACGAATTCTTCATCACGTGCTTATAGTATTAAGTATACATACCCACACATACTTACATTAGACTGTACCTATTTCCAATAGTATTTTCATTATGTTGCTCCAAATGCCTTCAAACACGAAGTCCGACATATCTAATCAATGCGAAATGACAGCGTGACGTCACTTAGCAACGCAAGTACCTATTCGTCCTAATTTTCTAACCAATATGACGTAACATTCGCCGCAAACGAATGGGGTCGGCTTTGCGCACGCGTCTCTTGCGGTACAGAAATGTGCTAGAGTGTGATAATTGCGCTTTTGAATGTACCAGTGTCGAAATTTTGGTGGAATGTAGTAAAGGGTATGTTCTTTATTGTGTTATTTTTTATTAAACAAGATGACAAAGATTCTAAACGTGGTCATGTGTTCATTTCCACCGGTAAAACCCCGTTTTTGCAACAAATTGAATTATCTTAATGTTAGTTATTTTTTCTTTTTATCTAGAAGTAATGAAAAATAGTGACCTTTTCTTAAATCTGTACTTTTAATAATTATCGCTATCTCCCATCTAGGGTGGATATGTAAGATGACTATTATATTTTCATTAAAACATAACTATTTACCATAGTCATCACTTCGCACGTGCAAGGAGTGTGAAACTTGAGATATTTAATGTTAATGAGGTGGTAATAAAATAAAAATATCCAAAGTAATGAATCCTACAATAAATTAAATTCCTAATAATTTGATTTAACTCAAGTAAAAAAATGGATTGCTTGAGATTTTAGGACGAGAATCTTTACGCAATTTACCATTTTTTTTTAAAACGACGAACGAACGACGAACGAACTGTAATTATTTATGACAAACGAATATACACAGAAAGTGGAGGGCATTCACTGGAAAGTTTGTAAGTAAGGAAGATTATTAGGTGCCTCAAATAACATTTCTCAGAAATTATAAGGATAAATAAGTGTAAAGAAATTCAACCTTGTCATTTCCTATTCCTTACGAAGGCCAATGAACGGATTTGTTGGTCCTATTTTTCATGACTCAGTTAACGATGACATAATCCTTTGATGTTCCTGCCACGCTTTAGATTGCCGGCGAACGCCAACGAAGGATCTATGTCGTCCGCTTAGCCGTCCAAAGTAAGCTCAACAAGAACCAACGAACGTATTCGATGGCCTTCGTTTGCCAGATGTGTACCCGGAATTAAATAAATAAATAAATAATAAATATTTCACAACTCACACTCAACGCCATCTAGTCCCAAACTAAGCAGAGCTTGTAATATGGGTACTAGAATACACATATTTATTTTTCCTTTAAATACATACTTATTATACATAGAAACACCCAGACTAAGATAAACCCCCATGTTCATGCACACAAAGATTTGTCTTAAGTGGGAATCGAACCCACGACCTTGGCGTCGCAGGCAGGTACACTACCCACTCCGCCATCCGGTCGTCAAAAATTATACCTGTAGGCTATCATTCCAAAGTTGATTAGTCAGTAACAGGAGTAATAGCCCAGTCGTAGATCGAAATTAAAAATCAAGGCTGATCGACATTTTTTTATCCATAATTGATTAATATTGTCAAAGGCTGGTTTAATACACAACTATAGAGCAGTTAATCAATATGAAGAGGAATCGAACGCCAAAACTCGGCGGGGAGCGGCGATTTAGATTGCGCATCTTTAATGACTATAATTGAACAACTACTTTTATAATTAAGAATTGCAAGAGCGGCGCTCTTCCACATTTCACAGCGGTGAAATTCTGTTAATCACTTCACTTTACGGTAGATATTCCACCAATACGCACTGAGCGTTTCGCCTCTACATTTCTTATGCAAACTACCAAAGAATGGAACGCCTTGCCTGAGTCTGTGTTTCCGAGTACAACTTGGATCTTTTCAAAGCAAGAGTTAATAGGTATCTCATAGGTAAGCGTGCTCCACCGTAGATCGTATCATCACTTACCATCAGGTGAGATCGTGGTCAAACGCGTGCCTATCCACCATAAAAAAATACTAGTCCTTTTGGTTAAATTGTCTAAGTACACAACACACCCAATAATTTTCAATAATATGAACATTTCACGTGACCCAGCATGCAAATCCATATTGGTAGTTCAAAAGGCCGCCGATTGGGCGATACCTCCGACCAATAAGTTGGTCGCGATCACATTTGCAAATACGAGATCAGGGAGATAGCAGAATTTATCGCCGTTTAACTTCGTGATTGACACTGCTGCGGTGTAGGCGAGTAGTGTAATGGACTGGTGACATTAAACCTAGTTTTGGAACAGGGTTGGTACGGTTTTATGGTAGGTTTTACGTATTTACTTATTAAGTTTCTTCTACGCATGATTTGGTTGTTGAATGAGCTCCCTGCAAAAGATTTCCCAAGGCACTTTACAGCATGATGGGGTTTTTAAAAAATAACTTTTTACCATCAGGCGGGTCGTTTGCTTGTTTGCCATCTTAGTGGAATAAAAACTGGTGGAGCTCGAGCATGTCAGCATCACCGTCTCATTTTTAACCTGCCTCCAAATAGTAGTGCTTGCATTAAACTGTGTACCAGTTTGGTGGTGAGATCAGGCCCTGAAATTGCTGGCATATAAGGCATAACACTTGTACGGGTCATCGCCGTACAGTAGGTATAAGTGGAGTCAGCATATTGCGACACTGCCGATACATCATTCGATTAATCATGCATTAACAATATTAAGTAGTACGCGATTTGTCGTCATACCGAGCGCGACTCATTCTCATCCCATTTTATCCCATTAGTTTTATAGTAGTGAAATAAAGTATCTTTTTATCTTTAATCTTAGTTTATCTCAATCTCATCCAACCCCGAACATTGGTCCTTCGAGCCGGATAATTTTCTGAAATTTCTGATGTTTAGGATGAAGTCAGATATTTCGGAACATTTTCTCAATATCTGCTGTAAATGCATATCTAAACTGTCTCCATTTTAGGATGAGACTTAAGAGATCTTGTTGCAGACTCGGTCATATGACACCGGTTACAACATACGCCGACATAAAGCCAGACTGCTACCTGTCGCATAATTCGCGTAGTCCTTAGCTGCAGCGACGCATCTACAATCTTCTTTTGTGGATTGCTGATGTCTATGGGCTGTACTCACTTACCATCAGGTGGACTACACGTTCGTTCGTTGCAGGCGTCAAAAAAGTTTTTGACCATTATTAGACCTGTGAAGTCTCTCAATTACAAAATACAATAGAAGGCAATACAATCCTTTTTGTTAGACCAGCTGTCAGACGTCCTGGCCTCTGACTATCTGTTACAATATGAATGATATCTGCCATATGTTCAAATGGCAACCGGGCCCTACGTCTTATATTGCTCTAGAGCAGTATACCTTACGGCCTTGACGAAAATAGTTAATTAAATAAAAATATATCACCGACAGCCCTAACAATTAGCGTGCTCTATCTCGTCGTCAGATAGGCTTGGCCCATTGTTCTTCGTGCCTACATTACAACTGTAGTACATTACTGTAACTGAGATGTTTGGATAACTCAGACTTATGGGAATGGGGAACAATGGCAGATTGCATGGTTAGACGGTTTTTGATAGCTTTGCGTTTTATGTGACGGGTTTTGAGTTATGCAAGGATTTTTTGCAGGAAATAAATCTGTGCCTTTGTGTTATGGAAAGGTGATGAAAGTCGTAATAACTTGTCATGTAGCATTGATAGTTTCGTTCGTAAGAAACTGTGTGTCCTACTGCAGTGTAATTTAGTAGATATTCAAAAATCTTTTAGACTCGAGGCGGGGCTTGAACCTGCAACCTTAGGTTTCCGTCCTATCACTCTCCCATCTGAGCTACAGATGCACAAAAGAAAATCGACTGTTCCTAACAATATATTATTATAACCTAACAATATATACAACTACCGAAGAAGAAGAAGAATATATAATATAACAATTGACAAGATGGGTTTGACAATTGGCACATGAGTTTCTCACCAGCTCTTCTCATGATGCAATACCCATCGGAGCTGGTACTTGGATTGATTTTAATTCAAATTTCTAAGTTGAATTAAAGTCAATCTAAGCTCCGGTGTCAAATCATTTTATTACAATATGTATTATAATTTAATTAGATAAGTATTATTTTAATTTTATTTCTTTTGACGTGTTCAAGCGCCCCTTGAGGCCCATGGAAATAAATGATTTGATTTGATTTGATATACTTTTCTTAAAATATCAGCAACGAGTCGTTGGTGTACCGGTATGATTTGTGTATTCCAAAAGTGTTGTTTGTGAATTTACGTCAGTAAATTCTCAATAGAAACACGGATTCGGAATTTTGCCCGGAAGTTGGCGATAGACCCCCCTATTCCAAGGAACCTAAACATAACAGGTGAAATTGGGTGAACACCACGGCCGCATCCTTCTAGGTAAAATATGCTTGATGTAATATAATATGTATGCAATTTAATTAATTTAGAATTTTCGTTTCATGCTTAAAAGAAATATATGACAATATAAGGGTGCTTACTAATGTCAATAACTATTCTTAAAAAACCGGCCAAGTGCGTGTCGGGCCACGCGCAGTAGGCTTCCGTAGCTAGTCGTAACAACATATTTCGACTTAAAAGGGATTTACTATCTGTATTAAACAAGTAACATCTTCATACAAGTCATTACTTTCAAAGGTTTTTGTAATTTGCACGAATTATTCTAAGTAACTGCATTTTACACTTTGGACCCCAATTACTCTAGAACTAATTAAGTTAAAGTAACCAGATAAATAGCGTCCTTCAGATAGGAAATGTTTGTAGTACACGAAACCAGCCAGCACGTATGACGAGATGTATGAATGTTAAGGAAGCGAAAGAAGTATGTAAGGAGCGAAGCACATGGCGTTCCATCATCTCTGCCTACCCCCGTGGGATAAAGGCGTGATTTTATATATGTATTATGTATGTTTATTTATGTTTCAAGAATTTTGAACGAAATATTCTGAGTAACTGCATCTGACATTTCGGACCCCTATTCCTCTTGAACTAATGAAGTGAACTTATCCGCTATAGTTTTCCTTTAAAGTTCATTACATGTACTACCGACACAATTTTTTTCAGATTTTAGGATCCAGTAGTTTAGCTTTTAGAGGGGGGGGGACGCCCTACTCGAACAAAAATTTGCTCTTTAAAGTTAATTATCTCGCAAACGGATCCCTAAATCAAAAAACTGTCTTAGCAACCCCTAAACGTTTTTAAAAGTCCTATCTAACAATACCCCTCACTATGGGGTAGGCGACAAAAAAAAAAACATCCCTACTTTACATGTAGGGGAGTTACCTGAAAAAAAAATATTTTTCCAAATTTTACTCTACGACTTTCTTTGTTTAGTTAACATACAATCATGTTTATGCAAAAATTCAGTTTTCTAGCACCAACGGTTTCGTCGCTATGCCGTGGACAGACAGACGGACATGGCGAAACTATAAGGGTTCCTTGTAGGTACTACGGAACCCTAAAAATGATGATGATGCCATCGTACCTATGGAAAATTTATTGATAATCGCTGTTATTAATAACAACACACTCATTATCAGCGATAGTGTATAGTATATTATTGGTAACGACATAAAGTCTGTAGTTACGTCATTGCTATATCACTATGGCTATAAATAAACCTCTAAATGGAGAAAGTACATTATCTCCTTACACCGTTTTAAATAACTACGTCAGTCAGAAAAGGAAAATGTTCTATCTGAGTTGTCAAAGCACACATCAATGATATACTATAAGAGATGCCACGGAACTGATGGTAGATAACCGTATATATAGATATAAGATCTGTTGACGCGAGTCACATAATAATTTAACATTTTAGAACAGCTTTCTATTTTTTGGTACCTTTGATGCTTAGGAGCGAAATTGGGTTTGGAATTGGACCTATGAGAAAAAAAGGTACTGCTTTTAAATCTAATGGGTCTGCTGTTAAATCGCGTACATAATGGAAGATTTTGGCCAGTCTTTTTTGTCAGTAACCTGTAATGACTCGTTAACAACTATTTTGATAGAGCCGAAATTAAGGCATCTGGAGTTCCATACTATAAACTTTAAAATTTGTAGTAATTTATACTATCAAATTATTCAGTTAAAGTTAATGGTAGTAAAATATTCAGGCGAAATTTAAAAAAACGTATTTTTTTAATATTCATTGCCTTCATCTAGTATTATCTGAGGAACCTCGTTTTTCTGGTTATAATAATTAGGTACAGTGGGCCAACGAGTTAGCTATGCAGGCCAAAAACTTCTATGTCATAGTAAAGACTTACTACACCAGTCATGGATAAGTGAGTTACATATCTAAATAGTGGGTATACTGCACTTATTAAATTATGTAGTTCACACATGCATAACTATTGCAGTCAGTTTTCACTACGGCGTAGAAGTTTTTGCCCTGCATACCTAATTGCATGGCCCACTGTACGTACAATATTCTCTGCTTATACATTTGACCAGAAAGTTATTTAAAACAAAAATGTTTGTGACGTGTTTAAGCGCTTCTTGGTATTAATAAAAATAAATGATTTGACTTTGACTTTAACCATAAATGTTCATATACTTGTAAAGATTTTTTTTTTTTTTTCTAAGATCAAAACATCGATAGAAATCACCTTCTACCTTCCATTCAAAGCTAAAGACATTTTAATACAATAATTTATTTATTTATTTATTTATTTCTTTATTTATTAATTTGCGAATATGGGTACATAAAGGTGGTACAGAGGTTGTTTGATTCATCCACATTCAGCCATGTAGCATGCAAATAGTTTTAATTTTATAATAATAATAATATGAATTCATGCAATAATTAAGATTATAAAATAACAAAATTCGATTTTGTTAGTTAGTCTTCGTCGTGTCGATGGCTGATTCAAATTTTATTTTGACTTGCCATCGTGGTGAAAGGATTCGCTTTGAAGAACTTGCGAATTGCAAAAGGTGCGCCGGACGTAGGGAATCGTTCTGTACGTCACTTGGGGAGGCTCCTTTCATGCACCCCATTTTGTTAGTACATTATAACCACAAACAGAAAAGAAATCTCGCACATAATAACCCATCATCAATCTCTGCAGACGAATTTTGCCATAAAGATTATTTTAAGCAACTAGATGAAGGTGTAAGAAGACTATAAGATACGCATCTCTCCTGAGCGTATCCTTGTAATTTTGTAACGAACAATAACCCTCTTGCTTAAGCAATTTATTAATTTGCTTTAAATTTAGCAACAATAGAAATCACCTTCCACCTTCAATTGAAAGCTTAAGGCATTTAAATACAAGAATCTTGTTAGCACAATATAAACACAAACAGAATGCAAATCTCGCACGTAATAAACCCCAGCGAATACCCATTCAATATCATCTAATAACAGTTCTGATAACGCATCTGTATAGGTCATCACCCTTTCGCAGTAATGCAAGTGACATTTAAACAGATTTGCATATATAGCCTGCGTGAAAAACCTATATTTGTAGCTATGTTTTACTTGTTTGAAGATACGAAGGTCGAAGTTGTTAGTGATAGGTTATCGAGAATCGTAAGAAAATCTTTGTGGACTGAGATTGCTTATGTACTTCAATTTAGATGTTTTACGCCAGTACAAAGACGATAGTATAAATGAGTATAATTTATGCTTATATTATAAATTAAAGAGGACTTTTTTAACGCGTTCATCTCAGGAACTGAAAATTTATTTTGATATAACATTTGTGCTAAAACGTATAAATCCTGAGCCGAAAACCATACGAATCTGCAATTTTAGAGAAATCGATGTGAATTCATTCAAAATGTGAATTTTAAATTGTATTATTTGAGGAAATATATGTGATAATGCCATCAACATGGTCATCACCGTGTTCGATTTCTACGACAGGTTTGACAAGTTCGTGGGTAGCGATTGATGCAGCTTTGTCATCCTTGTGCTCGTAGAGTGATTCTGCTGCAGCTGGTGCCTTGTAAGCCTCGGGCTGCCCGTATAAATTAGAGAAGTGTTGAATGACCTCAGTAGCACCCATTTTGGTGACGCTGGCGGGGCCATCGCTCTCTTTCTTGTAGATGTACCCCGTGGCCGCGGGCTGGAGGTCGGAGCCCGTCGTGATGGTCCATCACCGTCCGCTTGACGGTCTCCCGCATCTCCATTATCAAAGTAATTATTTTAATGATGTTTCTAAAATAAAAACAAAAATAAAAATTTGTCATCATGCCTATTGACAATTTTAACAGCTTGTTGTTATACAGGGTGTATTTTTGAAACGGGGCAGTAAGGGCAAGTACCTTAACCGTTACAGTTACAGCAAAACGTTCTTAAAAGACCTTCCCTAACTTTTTGGGACATTTTGAACTGCATTCACAGATTTTGTAAAAAAACTTACTGTTAGCAAAAAAAATGCAAAAAGTTCAATTTTTTTTTTTTTATGCCAATCGATTCTATTTCATGTGGGGATCAAAAAACTCTATGGGACCATTTTAGCTTTCAGTACTAGAAAAGACAGAAATCGCCAAAAACGTTTCCCATACATTTCGGCAACAGAAACGAATTTCTACGATGGTCTAACTTTTTGTTATGGCCTGGAAGTGGGTAGAATTGACTGTTAAGTAAATAAAAAGAATTTTTACCCTCAAATTTCGAATTTGATTCGAAAATCTGTGTGTTATACTTAGTTTCAGCTGAGAAACTTCGTATGAGTTATTAATTAAGGATTTCCGCTAAAATGTCTTCTAATCGTGAAAAAATGACTTATTAGAAGCGTATTTTGAAAGAACCCTGCAATTCCAGGTTTTCAAAGGATTTGTAATAACCTTTCTTGTTGGCACATGCCGCAACGGATACTTATTGCGGTACCACACTACCGCATTTCGATTATTGACAAAATACGCTTCTGATAAGTCAATTTTTTCACGATTAGAAGACATTTTAGCGAAAATCCTTAATTAATAACTCATACGAAGTTTCTCAGCTGAAACTAAGTATAACACACAGATTTTCGAATCAAATTCGAAATTTGAGGGTAAAAATTCTTTTTATTTACTTTACAGTCAATTCTACCCACTTCCAGGCCATAACAAAAAGTTAGACCATCGTAGAAATTCGTTTCTGTTGCCGAAATGTATGGGAAACGTTTTTGGCGATTTCTGTCTTTTCTAGTACTGAAAGCTAAAATGGTCCCATAGAGTTTTTTTGATCCCCACATGAAATAGAATCGATTGGCATAAAAAAAAAAATTTTGAACTTTTTGCATTTTTTTTGCTAACTGTAAGTTTTTTACAAAATCTGTGAATGCAGTTCAAAATGTCCCAAAAAGTTAGGGAAGGTCTTTTAAGAACGTTTTGCTGTAACTGCAACGGTTAAGGTACTTGCCCTTACTGCCCCGTTTCAAAAATACACCCTGTATGCTATCTGCGGTCGAACAAAATCTGTCAAAATTAACAATATATTATGATAGTGTCAATAAAATCAATCTGCCGAGCTTTTTTCCAATCAGATCGGGGTCGGCTTAGTGTCAATAAACGACCATTATTAAAATACTACTGAAATAGCAGGATTGGGGTTGGGGCCTGTTCGAAACGTGCAATTAAAATATTTGCGACCAGAGCATCTGCATTTAGTTATTTATATGTGTGCTTAACCATCTTATAATCTTCATAAATCTTTATAACACTACAATTTAAACATTGGTTGTTTCATTAATACAGAACCATTTTGAATCATGTATTATAATAATTATAATTTACATTTAGAAAGGTGCAACTTTTGTAGCCTTTAATAGAACTTATTTACGGTCCTGTTGAATAACAAGTCTTGTAAACACCTCTTGGATGGTCGTAGGCGGAGTCAATAAAGCATGATTAATTTCGTTACCGATAATTTGAAAATTGCATATTGCATTATCGATAATAAACTTACTCTGCTTCGATTGAACACGTTTTATTTTAATAAAAAAGTGATTAACAAGTTCAGCTAAATAGTAACACATGTTGGGTGTATGCTAGTTTTAGAGTTCCGTAAAGACTAAACAGGGTTTCGAAATGCGTTTTTATCGCTATAGGAGTGCAGTCGGTTTTTTGAGTGAAATTTTCTATGAAATTTGACAGTCCTATTATTGCAAACGTATAATCGTCAACTTTCTTCATGTTTCATCTTGACATCTATTATCTCTGGCCAGTACCACATAAACGTCATTCATACACCTAAGCTGTCACAATATGTTAAGATCCAATTAAACAAGATATCGATCGTCAATACAAGACAAGTAAGATACATAGTAACAATCCTAATTAGAGCATGTTCCGTAGTGACAACCTGTGAACTACTGCATTGTTTATGTATGTATTTCTAATTGGTTAATTAACGAATCAAAGTCAATCCGATTGAAAGTGCTAATGTATTCAGATTGATTCATACGCCTTGTTAAAATAAATTAATGTTAAAACAACCTCTTTTCAGAAGAATTTATCGCTGGAAGATTAAAGGTCAGTGTTTATTTGTTGGCTTGTGGATTTTAGATATATTTACGATAATGTAAAAGTCTGTGTTTATGTTTTGATTAAAATAATGAATGAAAATAAATATATTTTACACTAACTTGCAGATATTTTATCATATTACTGTGATTCATACTGCCTTCCACGCATTTTGCTTTCTTTAAAAAAAAGTTTTGGAAGTCTTTCATAAAATATGAAGGTTAGTCGATTCCCGGGTCGGGCAAAGTGTTATTTGTGAACACTCCGTGAGAACATTAATAATAGCAGCACGGAGTCGGCTGTATGCCCGGTGAATGGCGATAGGCTCATCCCCTTTCCCATGGGATCTAAACATAATAGGTAAAATGTGGGTGCTGTACACCTCTGCCACACCTTTCTGTTTAATATAGGCGTGATGTTATGCTATGGTATATTAGTCCGTGTAAAAATACAATGTAGATACAGAACTGGGCATTAATATTAACGAACCTTACTAACCTAACCACACTTCTGCATGAAAAAATTAATAAGCTCAACTTAAACTCAAATAATTTCCATAACACGGACTTAGGAAACTATAAATTGACGTGTTTAATTACGTCACGGGTAAATTATTCACCATTTAATTAGAGGCAAAGTAAACGGGCAGATTGTATATTAGTTATATTATGTGCTAGCTTAGTATGTAAATTATAACTGACCTTTGCCGTTGAGGTGCATCTTTAGACATCTGCGGGACTATTTTTAGTTCTAAGTTGCTTAGGCACGCACCTGTAACTACTTAGGCTACGACGGTTATCTGTGAAAAACTTAATAGAAAATGCCTTTCCTATTAAGTTTCTTCCCTTACTATGTTTTTTTTTATTCGACGCCCGCACTAGGTATAGCTCCTGTGTCGCGGGGGTGTTTACAACAAGCTTCCACCCACAATTCTACTAGCTTGATATTATTATGTTGACTTTGACAAAATTTTCCTCACTAATCGCTTTATACAGGGTGGATGCGACATAGTGACATTTATTGAAACCACAGCTTCTATACATGGTAAGTATCAATTTCCACCGGATAAAAATTCTCTGGCGAAAAAAAAAAAATCACGTTCTCCGAACAATTTGAACATTGCGATCGTGCAAATTGTTCGGAGAACGTGATTTTTTTTTTTCACCAGAGAATTTTTATCCGGTGGAAATTGATACTTACCATGTATAGAAGCTTTGGTTTCAATAAATGTCGCTATGTCGCATCCACCCCGTATATTGGAGTAAACCGCAGGATAACACAATGAGATTTTTGTTTATCGCGAACACACAGACAAGCACAGTCGAGGACTTTCTATTATAATATTTTTTTATATGAGAATAATATAAAAATCACATTTCCTACTTGTATGAGAATATCAGATAGTGTTCATAATGTTTTATAGTGGTACTATTTTAACTTTCTCTTTAGATTTTTATCAGCAAACACGTGTTTCTTTGTTATGTCCTAATAAAGGTGTGTTTGATATAAGCATTTTTATTTCCTACATAATATTAAAAAGAAAATGCTAATAAAGCGATACTAATATTCAATGAAATTAATCCGTAATCTTTTAAATCAACGATCAACGACCTACGAGCTTAAAAGAAGAAGCTCTGTCGTATCATCTTTATCTCAAGCCCAATATACACAGGGTGGATGCGACAAAGTTGTGGCATCAATTGAAACCACAGAATAACAACAACAATAAAAATCGTTGGTTGAAGATGCCTGAAAATATATCTTCAACGCCCACGCCACTGACCATCGTGATAGTCGCGGTGCATCGTGTGCACCACAAAAACATACTGAAAATACCGCTCTTATTGACCTTTTAAACAACATCTCAGACCACACAAGTGGTATTCGCATTATCAATGTAATACTTATAATAACTTTGCAACGACTAAAATGAATATTCTGTGACATTTAAGGACGTGTACAGATATTACTAAGACGACATGACTTTAAGAACCTGATACATATTTTAGTATAATTTTAGAATTTGACGCATGCTAGATTTTTTGCGAAGTTTTAGCAAGTGCAGTACATGTGATGATAAGTGGGTAATAAAAAATGCATGTAGATGCTACCTACATTGTTTTTAGTATAAGAACAGATCATTTAACTATTAAATTGGAACAACCATAATGCAGAGTAGAGATGCGGTAACTAGATTTACCTATGAAACAACGTAAGAAATTTTGCGGGGGTAAGGTGTGTTAAAATCCTGCCCACTTCTGTTTTCCATCTACCTGTCAAAACAAAACTATTAAGTATAATAAATAATTAGCAGTGATGTTGCAATGCAAGATGTCACTAGGTTTTGAACTATCCGTCAGGAAATTTATAATAGCTGCACGGAATTGGAATTTTATTGTGCCCGGTGGATGGCAATAGGCTCACCCTCTACCCCATGAGACCTAAAAAAACATAACAGGTGAAAAGTGGGTGTTGTATACATCATGCCCACACCCTTTTGTGTAATATAGGCGTGATGTTATGTTTATTTTTTCAAAATATGACGTTTAGTATTTGTATTTGCAAGCGCCTTAACATTTAAATACTGTAATCATTGTACATCGTATTGAAATGACCAACTGCCTGTAAACGTAACAACTACATGAGAATATACTTGTTAATTCTAGAATGGGTGAATGTATCAGTGTAATTCTAATGAGGATAACATTCTCTCTTGCATTCTACAGTATGCAAATAATAATATTTTCATGTTAATAGAGACTTTTACTTGAGTTG
The DNA here is from genome assembly GCA_905147285.1 of Hypena proboscidalis. Lineage (NCBI taxonomy): Eukaryota > Metazoa > Arthropoda > Insecta > Lepidoptera > Erebidae > Hypena > Hypena proboscidalis. The sequence continues at coordinate 4,555,392 of LR990127.1, forward strand.
CACATTTTTCAATTAAATGTTTTAATAAAATACTAAAACTTAAGAGGGAACAATTGCTTGGCAGTTTTCAATACAAAAGTAATATGAGTTAAACTTAAATATTATGAAGTTTTATCTATTATTATTGACAAATCATATCTAAAACACTAAAAGGCATGTTTGTTTGTTAAACCCATAATATTACGTTAGTATGAAAACACGACGCTCGGAAGTATGCCCTTAAGATAGATGCATGGTATATTTACGTGTTTTTTTTTCTTCAGACCAAAGACAAAAATGTTATAGATTTTGAAGGCCTGCTATTACTTAAAAATAATAATTCACAGGCCGCAAAAAAAAAAACCAACGTCAATGAAAATAGTTACAAAAACTTAATAAAAAAATATATATAATCATTATTTGACATGAATATCCCATTTACACAATAACACAAATAACACTTTTTACCATGCCACGTCAGTTTAAATTAAACTTCTAAATTAATGACTACAGTAGCTAGTTCAAATCAAATCAAATCATTTATTTCCATGGGCCCCAAGGGGCGCTTGAACACGAACATCAAAACAAACATCAAAACACAAAAAATATAAAATTAAAATAAAACTTAGCTAACTAAATTATAATACTTATTGTAATAAAATGATTTAGTTAATTTTAATATACAAAAGAATTTATATAAGGTAAAATAATAAATAAGAGGACAACTGTCATAAATTATTTAACGCTAGATAAAAAATAAAAATAAAATCGATGTCAAATAAAAAAAAAAACAGAAGTCAGTTAACCCCACCAAAGCGGTATAATTGCAATAGAATAATGGTGACAGGTTAGAACAGGTGACACCCATGTGGTTACATGTGACACCCATCTGATATGGTATTACGAAAGTCATTTGAATTGCCATAGATGGATAATGAGCTTATTATGACTTTATAATCATAATTAAATTATTAAATTGTCTCTACTGACGCAAACCAATATGATAATTGAATATGAGGATTATAATTTAAATAAGCTCTTGGTGTAACTTATAGCAATTAAAGCGATCCTGTAAATACAACTATAATCGTTCATCGTTTTCTTGAGTCCAATTTCACTATATAAAATCTGATGCAGACTAGTGACGGGATTGATGGGTGCGTGGTGGATGGCGCAATATATTTATCGGTAAATATTTAGAATATCAATTATACTAAACCGCCTGTGTACTATTAGCAAATGTTTTAAGACTTATATGGTTTTACCATGTTTCAACGTTATTTTTTCTTGTAATACATTCATTCATAAAATCAGGCCTCGTTTAGTTCGAGTTCGAGTTTGAGTTCGAGTTCGAGTTTAGTAGAGACGATGGAACGCCATGTGCTTCGCTCCTTGTAATATTACTCTTTTTGAAGTACTCATTCTATTGATGTAATTCTCAAAAAGTAACGCTTATTTTAATTTTTACCATAGTTATTTCAGTAGAAAGAATTAATCAAGTAGTCATATATCAGGTCATAATCCACTCATCCACAGATCTCCGATTCTAGATAAGAGACCGAAACAGTTATTCAACTATACTATACGTATTATGGGACGGACTCGTTTGCAATAAGACCACGACGCGAGTCGTCAGGCACCGCTAGTTTTAATGTCCCTATAAATTCAGAACTTTTCTAGTATTTTATTGGAATAAACTCTTGGGCTAGGAATTCGAAGATACGAATAATGCTGGCACTTTTAATTATAAAATTAATACTTCTCTTACAAAGTTGAGAAGGGTGTTTGTTTATACCTATACTAATATTTATAATTATTTATCTGATTTCGAGACGTTTCCTGAATTATATGGCCTTATATTTGAAGAATGGTATTTTTTTTAATATCGCGCTACTATTCATTCACAGGAGTGGTGATGTAACTCGGTGGAAATCAAGAGTAGGTGGAGGAATATTTACTAAAATTATAATTGCTTTTAAGGTACTCATACTATGGCGAGATAAATTCGCTTTAAAATAAACAGTTGAATGTCTTTAGTAAATACTCATTTCACATGTCATTATTATGTATAATGTGTTAAAATAAACGAGAATATTTTTTGTAGTGATATTTAAATTTGATATTATTTTGGTGATTATTGTGCATAATTTAATAAGAGTCTTTTGTGAAACATTGATAAATATTGCTATTTGTGAAGTTTTGTTTCAATTGCTTACAAATAATTGTTTCAAGAATCTTTAGAATTACATTTAAGAATATTTTTCGTTCAGAATAATACGATAATCAACCCCATTCACTTCTCGATAGCATAATTACAAAAACAGAACAAAACCTCTTTCCTTTCGAACCGTTAAAAAGATACGATTCTGAAAGCCAGTCCATACTTTACGCGCGCAAATTTTAATTGAACTACCCTACTCTCTGTTTTATTTTTGTGTAGAAAAAGTTGTACGCACTCAATGCAAGTTCATTGTCCCAACAAGGCCGCATTTCTCGACCGTAGGAAATAGCCCGGGATCATTTCTCCGCACTTAAATAAAAAAGAACTTGGACTCGAAGTAAATGTCAAAATGTAGTATAAAGACGTGTTGACACGGCCCACGTGCGGTTGATGGCGGAGCGAATTCCATTTTCAAGTTAATTCACTTTTGATCCCATTCGCCTGTCATCATAAAGTACTCTGAGGCGTTTGTTAACTCAATCTGAAAACCAGGTGGGTGAATTAGTCCAGGTCATATGCAGTTCTTATTTTGAAAAAAATTAAATAAAAACCTTTTCAAACTCTGAAAGCTACACAGCTTTTATAGACAGTAATAGACACGTTGTTATTTTCTTCGTTGTTACCTATCACTTTATGTAGAATTTACATAGTGGATGGTCTCGACTACGTTATTACCTAATTAATCTTGTCATTATGTGCTAATGATGATCAGGACTGACTGATACATAGTAACCTATGAATCAAGTAGGTTGGAAAATGTTTAAACCGTATAATTTTGATACGTTTACAACTAAAGGTGTTCATAAATAATACATCTGATCGTCTAACCTAATTAATAAATTCGCTAACAAGTACTACAAAACATATATTTTAAGTATAACCTTAATATTTTAATTTGGAATTAAAATATTCCAGAATTTCGGTCACATGTGCCGTGTATCCGGCACTTATCTCAGGGAAACGGGTTGTCGATACTATCTGCATTTTACATTGACCAGCTATCATTAAAACCTATATGAATGCGCGTTGTGATTTTTATTGTACTTCGAAGAAAGAAAGAATTTATTTAGGAATCTTCCTTCGTATTGTTTTTTTGGAATGCAAACTTCGTGTGAGGTGTCCATTGAAACACAGACGATTGTTGACGAAATTTTTCGTAGTAAAAATGCAAATGTAGTTATTTTTATGGCGTTGGTCCTGAATAAAGTATGTTTTAGATTTTCTGCGAAATTCAAGATGGCGATTAAATACTACTTCGAGCTGACTATTGGTGCTTATTAGCTAGTTAAGTATATTACCCTTGGGACGATATTAACTGCATTTTATTTCTGCAATTTAGAGACTGCAGATAATTATGGATAGCTTGTAAATTATTAAATCATTTTCTGGCGCAATAAAAATAATCACCTTACAATGATTGCGTTACTTACACTTGGGTAGACATTTCAGACAATTCTTAATGGTAAGGTGGCTATAATGATTTTTAAGGTGTACAACGGCTGATACAGGATAAAAGCCCGATACGGTACTCCAGAAGCCAATTAAATAAATGCAAAGCTTACAGCTCCTGCAATACGCAGTCATACCCTATGTTAATCCATTTTTTAAGCCAAGCGGTACACTGGGCTCCCGATCATTCTATACATTTCCAGTATAAAATAGTCTCACGTTGTATAGCCTTTTTGTGTAATGCGAGTCCAGCTTAAACTGGAAATGTATAGGTTGATCAGCAGCCAACCGGTACTTTGATAACATAAGGATGTTCGGACAGCTGGCCACTTGCCATATTGGTAGGCAGGACACCTAGACTCGTAATTAGTGATGTGCCACACTTGTTTTAATCTTGTAATGCTTAGCTCCTTGTTAAAAGGATGTAAGACTCTGTGTGCAGTAACAAGAGGCAGCGATTTTGGAATATTTTCATACGTAGTATTATAGTGGAGTGCACGGTTGGCGTAGTGGTTAAAGCGGTTGCCTCGCCACTTTCAACTGCCCTGGTGTTGTGGGTTCGAAACCCACATAAGACAAATCTTTGTGAGATCTACAAAAATTTGTCCTGACTCTGGGTGTGCTTTGTGGGTAGAGAATATTATGTCTGTGAACACCAGTCTTATGGTGATATGCCATTGTCTAAGTGCAGGAGACGTATTTAAAAAAAAAAGATATGTTATACTACTATCTTAGTCATACATGTATGAATTAAATTTTACTGAGGTGTGAAACAAGGCTACAGGTTGCCTGATGGAAATACATTAGCGTAGCCCAAGAAGACTAAGTTTGTGAGCATACTTAGTATGGATGAATGAATGTTTGTTACTATTTCACTTAAAAACTACTGGATCGGATTTGATGAAATTTTGCACACAGGTAACTTATAGCCTGGATTACATAAATACTACTATTTACTGACATAACATGCGGACGGAGCCTCGAGTAGATGCTAGTTTTTAAATAATGCTGTATTAAACACCTTTTATCAGGTTCTGGAATAGCATATAATTATAATATTACTAGCGTTTTTATTCAAAATCATAGTACATGGGCAATTTTAACTCATGCCAAATACAATTTTTTTATTTTTCTAGATAAAAATAGCAAAGAAAATATAAGCAACTTCATAACATTTTTACTGTGAGAAAATATGTTATAAAACTATTGTTTCAAAAGTAACTATGTGTTATAGTGTATGAGGAAGTAAATTCAAGATCTTAGAACGATAACTGCCACTATAATAATATAATAAAGCGGTATGATGTAATCATATTATTGCAATTATATTATCTTTTAATTACTTGACATGCCATTGGTAAATTATTTAACACTATTGATTGTCAATCATAATAAAATTGTTATTTGTGCTTTGTTTATTTTTCAATTACATACATGCTGTAGATATACTTTTATGATACAATAATAAGATAAAGTCGATAAGAAAAGCTTTGCCACACTTGACATAAATTAATAGTTGTCCTTGTGTACAAATCATTAAAACAATACAATGCGGTAGCAGATTAAAAGGTCATTTTAATAAATACGAAAGATTTCGGAGTTTTATAGTCTCAATTGCATGCAAATAAAACATTTTATAAAATAAATTAATAAAAACATTTTATATTTAGCTTTTGCCCGCGACTTCGTCAGCGTGGAATTCGTTATATTAAGTAATAGCTGCCTCAGCGTTAAACCTTACTGCTCTGCACCTGAGGAGCTAAGCGTCATGATAAATATTTAAAAAACATTAATTTATAGTTAGACTATCAAACACAAAAACATTTATTAAAATTTGATCAGTAGTTCTCGAGATTAGCGCTAACAAACAAACAAACTAACTTTCATCCGCGGTTCGTCTACGGGGTAAGTTCTTCGATATAAAATAACTGACTATAAGGCGCGTAACATATTAACCTATGTTACCTGCATCTATAATTTTATCCTGGTTATTCGTGTTGACTACATAAGAGTCCATGAAATTCACAAAGGATTTCTCATATGGTAATTTGACTGCCCTCTAAACCGGAATAATAATAACGGTCCTGGGTTGTCCGAAAATAAATTATTTTAATTTTAATGTAAGCACTATATGGTTTGAAAATGGTGGCCCCTTTAAATTAACAATAGCTATAGTACAGATTTTTACATTGTAAAATGTCAATGCACTGTTATCGCTACCCGCTCCGCTAAGAAAGCACCCTAAACCGTCAATGGAGGTTGTCAATCGTGCGTGGATGTCACCGGATGTGATGCGCTGACCATCTGCAGTTCCGGTCAGACTTTGAAAATAAAAGTGATATGACTTTGTTTCATAGAAGTATGGTTCTGTAGCTTGAAATAATTATATGTGGTTTTTCCATATAGTTTTTAATAGGTACAATTGTTTAGTAGCTATTTAGCATTAAATAACATAACATCACGCCTATATTACCCAAAAGAGTGTGGCAGAGGTGTATAACACCCACACTTCACCTGTTATGTTTAGGTTCCATGGGATAGAGGGTGAGCCTATCGCAATCCACCGGGCACAATTCCAATTCCGTGCATGTGAATTTTACATTGGCTAGCTATTTAGCATCATATTTATTGCTAAAAAGTTATATTTGTTAAAATGGTGTATTTGATTGTAAACACAGGTTGCCCGATTGATGTCTGTGATAATTATTTTTAAATGACATAATAGTCATAAATTCATTATAAAATTGTATTACATCACAAGGAAAATAATTCAAGCACTCCGTTTTAACCCCTTAAAGTACTACAAGTAAGTAAGTAAGTTACAGTATGTAGTCATTGTTTTTTTATAAAAGACATTTTACTATTTTATACATATTCATTGCCATATTGCCTATTTTGGAAGTGTTATTGAGGGAATGATTAAAAAAACAAATTCCTTAACATCTTTAAATCGCTACTGTTCTTAGTGTTGGCGTACCTACTTGTGATAAGAGTTAACAATATCAAGTGCGGATCTCCATTCAGCGATAATTTATGTTCAGTTTCATAGCATGATCAATGAACCCCCGCATCATAACTAGTGTTTGCTTAGGCACACCTTTGTAAGCCACGTGGGGCTCGCACCTTTGCCTGTATTACCTACCCCTTATAAGGCGAAGACAGGCATACGTCCAGAGAAAACAAAAATTTATTATGCCGAAGAAAAACTATTTTTATGAAGATATTTTTATTTGAGACCAGCCATATTGTATTCCTATTTTATTTTTAAAGGATCGTGCGTGCGGACAGTTCTTTTTTCAAATTTATTTTTTAATGCAACAGATGCTCTATGGTGCTAATGTCGAAAAGAGAAAAGATCTGCTTAATTTATCAGTTATGTTAGTTGCGTGCAAAAGCCAGTCGCCGTTTGTATTAAGCGCTAAGCGATTTTTAAATTTAGTTATATCGAAGCTGTAATGTCTAGTACAGATGTCGATGGTTATTTTTTTATTTTTCATAGTTAATATTATACTTAGTACTAGTCTTTAGATTAAATATGAAGATACAATGTAGGAGTTTATTAATAGCCATCTTAATTGATTACGTTTTATTTTTTAATATTAAACACTTAGGTACATCCACTTATTTATCGTCTTGAGCAAAGCTGCATAAAAATAAATTTATCAATATTTTTTTTGGGTTTTAAATATTTTCATAATATTTTTTACTCATACCTACCACTATATAAGACTGTCTAACCTATAACCTTCCACTGTACAAACTCGCGCTAGTGTTTCGGGATGACAAGCACCAAGCCAGGAGACAAAAGTATCAATCCCGCCAAATAAGGCCTAAATCATAACATGGAAGCCTTCAGGAAGAGACGCATCTACTATCATCTATTTGCCTGGATCCAGAATTTTCGTGGGTTGTAGCCATTATCTATCAGGTGGAGTCCACGCCCGTTGGTACAAAATTCGAATAAAATATTATAATATTTAATTTTTATAATAAATTTATATATAAAGTTACCATTCTAGAGGATGTCTAGAAAACATAAACTAAATCCAATAAGTAGGTAATTCATTATTCATTGCCAGAGAGGAAATAATTATTTCACTAACGTACACTTTCAAAACACCACTTAAAAAAAGCACCTTAAACTTACTGCAAAGAACTATTAGAATACAATATAAAATAACTATAACGATTACAATTATCACAGAAATAACGTTCAAACGGTAGCAATATGAGAATATCAATTCTTGAATTTTTTGCCATCTCTCCTTAAAACAGGTGTCACCATACTTTTCCCATGAAATGGAAAATAAAAAAAGGAAAATCGACAGGTGGACAATACAAGTTATTCGTAATTAAGGGTGGATAAAAGTGATCTTGGCAATCTGGTTTTCAGGGATGATAGCGCTACGAAGGTAGAAAATGTGGAGGCGCTATTTTGACTAGGCTTAAAAAAATGGGTGAATGTTACGTACACATATATTAAGCTAATGGCTATTTTACAGTCAGTTTAATGGCTTGCCGCAAGCACGCAATATTAGTAACAATATTTGGCGTATTGATTGGTGTATATGGAGCTTTGACTTGTTAATATTCAAAATCTTGTCAGTAATATTTCCTTTCTCCGGCTAGCTTACGGGAAAACTTTGGATTCAAATTAAAAATTTAAGAAATTCCTCAAACATTGTTTCAAAATAAATAAAATGGAAAAAGTTTACATAACATCAGCCTATATCACACAGAAGGATGTGGCAGAAATACAACACTGTACAACACTGACATTTCACCTGTTAAGCTACGGTCCCATTGGATAGTGGGTGAGCCTATCGCCATCCACCGGGCACAGTTCCAACAACGTGCTGTTATTGTGAGATTCCTGACGGAAGGTTCACAAATAACTCTTTGCCTGACCCGAAAATCGTACCCGAGACGTCGCGGTAAGAGGCGCATACGCTACCTAAACATAACAGCTGAAATGTGGGTATTGTACACCTCTGACACACCCTTCTGGGTAATATAAGCGTGATGGTTTGTATGTATGTTATGTTTACTGAAATTATTATTAAAAGCCAGTAATTGAGACTTACATCTTAAAGTAAAAGCGCTTTAAGTGTAGTGCGTTGCTTATCCACAGTAGCGAAGCCTTACCACATCAATGTAAATAACGGTCCGTACAGGATGCGGTGCCAATGGTGCCAGTCTATGAAAAAAAAACACGCATTATTGGATGCTCACTCGTTACTTATTTATTGTACTCACATTATAAAAGGATATCCATTTTTAACGATAGTAATTCATACTTTGTAAAGGTGTAAAGTTTTTAAAATTGTTTTTTGAATTTACCATTTTTGTGGTAATTGAAAATTAATTTATTTATTGGAAAATTTATCAATTAATTTGTGGTTTATGCATTCGGTTCGTAAGCTAGTAGTAGTTTGACCGTAATAAAAATATTTAACTAAAGTGATTCCATTTTAACAGGTAACATTATTTTGACGTCTGTCAGTTTTATCTTCATAGTGAGGTAACCAGCTTAAAACCATCGATTAAATTGAATGAATTGATACGGACTTGAAACATATGTGAATTAAAAAAACCATCAGGTCCTGTCCCATTATTATTTTTTCTTTTGTAAATTTAAGGAGCAAATTAAGACAAGTAGGTACATAATTTAACAAAAACATGCATGCATTCAGATGATTAAATTCAGTTTAAAAAAGTGGCAACTGCCCAATTAATTTATTCAAATTAAAAAGTTAATAAAAAAAAATGTATTTTTTTAATTTTGAAAATAGTACATAATTAAGCACTATAAAACAAATCTTACCACTACTACTACGTAGTTTAAAGCAAAGTTGTTCTGTCTGTCTGTCCCTATTTGCTTGGATCTTTAAAACTACGCAACGGGTTTTCAGGTTGTATTTTTTTAATAGATAGAATGATTCAAGACTCTGGAAGGTTGATATTGTAAAATAAATGCACAACTTAAAACTTCATGCTAGTAACTTAGTAAAGCACAGTCAGTGGACCCGTACCCAAAATGATGGCAGCATTTGCTTTCAGTTATATTTAATTATATTATAATTACTTTTAATTTTTTACCAAGTAGTTTCTATTTTGTACTTTTTTTCTATTATTTTATTATTTTTAGATAAAAAATAGTTTTTGCGATAAACGTTCTTCTATGGCATTTTATTAATGCCAGTATTTTTTTGATATACTGTTCAAGGTGCTAACTTTTCAAAGGTGAGTACGAAAAGTTTATTGAAAATAAATTTATTAACTTCGAGGTAAATTCTGAATTATCTGACATTTTATTGATGACTCCAATTTATATAACAGGTAAAATGTGTAATTTGAGAATAAACAATTCATCTTTTTAAATATTTAAGTCAATGATAAATAAGAAACACAAAGTATCGATGAACAAATTAGCCATCAACAAGGTTATAATATCTAATAAATTATTATTTTGTAGGCATCCATGAAATATATTAACTTACTCATTCTCCAATAAAATAGTGTTGTCACTTTCGAATCGAGTACGGGGGTAGGATATAAAACATTTTAAACAGCTAAAATACATTTAAATTTTTCTAGAATTCAAATTGGATAAATGCTTTATTCATTTGTTAATCTTTTTTTTTTAAGCAAATTTGAATAGTCACTAAACAGGGTATACAGCAATAGTAACATTGATTTTATCAGTGTTATTTACATAGCTTTTTTAAAAAATATACGGGGCCCATATGTGTTTTACAGAGAACTTTTTAGTTTCGTTTTTTTAAACTTTTATTTAACTATTATTATCTATTATTTTATGAAAATGTAAAATATTTTAAAATAAAATGTACAGTGACAAAATTGTCTAATTACAAAAGGTGTTAATAAAGCACAATTTCCACAGGTGCTGTATGACCCTCGGGTCAGCAGCATGTAGCAACGCCAGAGATGGTACACCTGTACTAATAACATTATACTACAATGTACCATTCAACTGACAGCTTAATGGTTTATGGCTGGCTCAGGACCTCCTATTCATCCGATGAAAAAAACTTTAGTAATTTGAATACTAATGTTTATAAATATAGTAGTCAGCCAATGGTCGTCAATGGACCATTTCAGTTTTTTGCAGAGGGGACAATTCCTTGGCTGTTTTCCATACAAAAGTAATATGAGCTTAACTTTAATGTTAATTTTAGTGTTTTAGATATTATTTATTAATAGACAAATCATATTTAAAACACTAAAATCATAATTATAATTGATTTTTTTCAGTTCGAATAACGTACGTTACTCAATTACCACGAACATGCAATATATTGTTTTAGATATGATTTGTCTATAAAAAAGATAAAACATAATAATATTAAAGTTGAACCTATATTAAGTTTGTATGAAATCCTTTTTGAAGTGTTTTTCTTAAAGTGCGCAATGTTTCTTTGCTGCACATCTTAATTATGTTGATAGAGCTCTAGGTCTTGTGAACAAGCTCGAGAGCAAAATCATTACTATCAGCACCATCTCACTCTGTTTAGCTTGTCGTCGAATTAACTATCGTGCTTGCACTGCTGCGGTCCGGTTTGGCGGCAAGATCACGCCCAAAAATTACTAGCACATAAGGCATAACACCGTAGCCATCTGATGAAGAGTCGCATCTACAAAATTTTTGTGGATTGTTTATGTTCATGGGTAGTAGTTACCATTAAGCCTGACCCCACATAAGACGTGTGCGATCGTCGGGCGTGTGGGCGCGCTGGTTGCACACACCTCACACGGCGTAGCGTGTTGCTGCCGTGTGACGAGCTTGTAGCCAGCGCGCCCACACACCCGATAATGTTTAGGAGGGCCGAAGTACCCTCAGATGGACTATAGTTTAACTCGTTCGCATAATATAGGTAGCCTACTACCAGTGTACTCATTTATTTAGAGTAGAACCAAAGCACAATTTCATCACAAGCTCTACATTTAACTCAAACCTTGCCTTCCATAATAATTACAAATAAATTAACCCGTTGACAAGTGAGCTCACCAAACTCGGCTTGAAATAAATAAGTCGCAATTTCTCCATAAATCATCGATAAAGATCATTTTATATATTCACACGAGTTAAAATATGTGTCATGTTCTTCAACACGGTGTAAAATGCGCTGACACTGAATACACATTTTACTATAATTTACATCATAATTATTCACATCGTAAAACGGTTATGGGCCTACCCCTTTTTAATTATTACACTACTATGAAAAAAAAAAGATTTCTTATCAAGCTTAGTTTATGGCATGTGTTGATACTGTATTAATGTTGAAGATGAAAAAGTGGTAAGTATCGTAGGCCGCGGTGTATGTAATTATGTTATTTGTTTTGAAATATCATTCAGACCTAGTGATTAGGTACTTTATAACAATTTAACTAGCCTTCTAGTATCTTAGCACTTAATATGATTACGGGAGTAAGTAATTATAAGAATTATTATTGAAAATACGGGTTACTCACGTTACTTTAGCCGGGATATGACGACTAGTTTCGAATCTAATACGTAGATTCATCAACTGGGCTGTTATTCGCGTGTCGTCACCTCCGCGCGACGTCTAGCACTGTGCTAGACGTTGCGCGGAGGTGGCAGGTCGGCATATCCCGGCTAAAGTAACGTGAGTAACCCGTATTTTCAATAATAATGTCTTCACCTCACGTCGATATTAATTATAAGAATGCTTACTCTATTTCTTCAAATAGGTACCTAATTTGGTGAGACGGAAATCAGTACTGATAGCAAAGAAATTAGGTGCAAAATCCACAACAATTTTAAGGACCTGAGAATTAAATGTTGCTGTTGAAAACTAATAACTTGGCTTGCACCACCTAAAAGTTGAAAAGTGGACTAGCTAGACATTTTACAATCCAAAGCCTTCATCAGTGAGTCGTCCATCTACGAGCCAGCACGGAAACAACCTGACAAATAAGACAGACAGAACAAAAGAAGATTTTCTGCTCCACATAACAAGGTATTTTACGTTACCAACACAATATGAGCAAATACCCCGTCACCTTTTCTATAACCAACAAATAATACCTACTTCTTTCATATCCTTTTGGTTATACCCTAAAATTGACAAGTAAACTTCAAAACTGGACACATCTAGGTATTAAAATTGCTGGACTGCAGTCAAGATAATAATAGAAATAAACAATGACTTCTGTTGGTAGAAATGGCTAGGCATATGATTCACTTTTTACATTACTTATCTGCCCACGTGAATCCATACTTGGCTATTTGGTATCGTCTAGGGAATCCAATACAAGTCATAGCGTGCCTTAATTAGCAACAATCTACCCTCATCTGACTAAAGTACCCACTTACCAAGTAATCGTTCTTAAAAAAACTCTTTTTAATTATTTTAAACCACTTATTTCAACAAACATAGTATATATCGCGGATAAATTCCAAGATATGAATGTATTGATAAGCCTGGAAATTGTAGATGGAATAGCAAAAGGAGAAAGAAATGAAAAAGCTCCAATTAAAGGCAGTAACGTCGTCATATCCGTTCAAAAGCTTTAATGGCCACTTGCGTGACAAAATCTAGTTTTTGCGCTAGCCTTCGATTGGATGGTGCAAGATGTAAGATATCGGTGCGTAGTAAGTTCACTGTTTATATTATTGTCATTTCTTATTGTCTCTCACTGTTATAATATTGTCATTTCTTACGGGAGTCATTCAATCGTACATGCCCGCTCAAGACAAACTCTTTGTGTGCATGAGCATGGAGTTTTGTTTTGGTATGCTTGTTTACATCTATGATAATTACGTATTTACTGAATGCAAATATAAATGTATGTAGTACCAGCTCTGCATAGTTTGTTGGTATGTATCCTACTTGGGATGGGAGCAGATGAGTGAACGTGACGTCACGAAATGACGTATCATACAGTTGAGAAATTTAGGGTTCTGGTAAGAGGCGATTGAGCTGGATGGCTAAACCGGCTGCCCGGTGTGCAGTAAGGTCGCAGGTTCAAATCCTGGCGGTCCCATATCTATTTCAACTGTTTCTTAGTATAATTTGCTAAGCATAGCTAGATGCTATAAAATAATCAATTGGAAGATGGTGTTGCGTGAATATTCTAAAGAAAAAAATCTAGTTTAAAGTAACAAAACTATTTCTTTATTTCTCATTCTCTTTCATCATCGAAAGTAAAACCTCTTCACTCGCTTTATCTTGTAACATAGTCCATCCTCCAATTCAGTTTCCGCTGCTAAGAGAGCAAGTACCGTTATAATACTGGATGGGCAGGTCCCAACTTAGCGTACTGTTCTTATAATTGCAGTTAATTCTGCGGTTGCGGCTTCTACTATCCCTTACAACTCATGCTGCAAGTTAAAGTGCGTTGTTTAAACTTTTGAATAGTTAGTTGATTAGTAATACGAGTACTATAAAAAAATAATGCCTTAAAATTTAACCATTTTTATTAAAAGAAATCGCGACAAAACATTTTTAGTCCCCAGTATATTTAGTCCCCATGTGACCCGGGAGTCAAACTGCCTGGTTGTATTTGTGGTAAACGTATGCAACCTCTCACGAGGTCTCGAGTCTTAAAGAAAGATACGAACAAAATTCAATTTACATTTTATAATTCCCCTCGCCCCCTCCGCTAACCTCAAAAAATCTGCTGCATTAACCTTCTGCTATATCTAACTGCAGACATTTCTTGTAGATAAAAAATTAACACAAATCTTTCAGTATAGATAAGTGACATTTATATTTTTCAAGAAGTGGAAGTACTAAGGGGGAACAATTGCTTGGCTGTTTTCCATACAAAAGTGTTATTACTTTGTTAAATGCTTTTATCTATTTTTATAGACAAATCATATCTGAAACACTAAAATGCATGTTTTTTGGTGCCTATTTTTGAAAAAATATTATTTTAATTTTTCAGTTAATGGAACTCAATTAATGATTTTAACTTTAACAAAATGTGCGCCAACAAGCTTTTAGTGTTTTAAAAATGATTTGTCCATAAAAAAAGATAAAATCTTAAAAATATTAATGTTAAACCCATTATATTAGATTAGTATGGCAATTTCGGGTGTCTACTCTTAAGTCAGTTTTTAGACTCAAACAAGAAAAACCGATAGTGCCAATAATTTTTTAAATTTTGAACTACAGCAATAAATTTTCCTTTTCCAATACGCACCTCATTTCTTCGCACGAGCTTTAAACTCTATAGACAGGACACAGGTGTTCTCCACCGTGGGAAGAGTACCTTGATCTTGAAATACGATTGATAGCACAGTTTTTATACCTCTTATTGTATACTAGTTGAACAACCCGGCCCGTACGGTATTCTGAGGCACTTGAATTAACGAAAGTTTTATCAGCCTAATAACTGTTAAAACCTCTTTTTGTGATAGCTTTTTTCGTACCGTGTGCATTATCGAGGCTGGCTCAAGACCAGTAGTTTCATTAATTGATGTTATCTTAATTATATTTTTCGCCTTCAAGTGTTACTCCAATTTTAAAGGTTGGTAGGTTACTTTTTAGGCGGTAGTCGTATTTTGTGCGCCAAATTTGGTAAACATTGAAAATTTATTAATGTTTAAAATCATATATATATATTTGTTTTCTTTATTTTGTACTCTCAGTTTGTGACTTTTCGCTATGCATAGCTAATTTAAATAGTTATATATTTATGTCCGAAGCATATTTTATAAATTTGTGAAATGGTATCCAAAATGTATCCACCCCATAAAGATCAAGATATCATCGTGTAAAAATAGGTTTAGGGGGTTATATGTTTATTTTACATACGAAAAGTATATTCTGTAATAAGGATATCATTAAAATAGTATGCTAACAGATAATTATACCAAATAGCTGCCAAAAAACATTATGCCTAACAATCTTCTTCTTCTTCTTCGTCGTGTCGATGGCTGAGTCAAACTTTATTTTGAATTGCCATCGTGGTAACACCTAACACCTAACAATGATTAAGCGTAAAGTAATTATGCTAAAAAAAAAGCTAGATAAGTTATGCCATATTAATATTACGCGTAACTATCATTATCCTTACTAATATTATAAATGCGAAAGTTTGTATGTATGGATGTATGTATGGATGTTTGTTACTCTTTCACGCCAAAACTACCGGGTCGATTTCGATGAAATTTTGCACACATGTAGCTTATAGTCTGGATTAACATATAGGCTACTTTTAATTGACATACCACGCGGGCGGAGCCGCGGGCGGAAGCTAGTGCCAAATAAAATAATGTGTAACAATAGAGAACCCTTATACATACATACCCACATAAACAGACATACACATACTCACTTATTAAGTAGCAATCGCCACTTATAATAGCTTTCATCTGGAATTTAAGTGTCATTATTTATAGTAATTGCTAACAAACAACTTTGGCATTACATATAACTCTGGTTTAAAATTGGATTCAGTAATTAACTATACAAGCTGTTAAACACGATAGAAGATCTATTAACAATGTGTTTCTTGCCAGTGTGAAATATAATGTTGCATTTTGCATCTGTTAATCGCACGTAGACAATTATTTTAATGAAGTTATCAATGTTATTATGGGTTATTATTTTTAACCGACTTCAAAAAAAACTTATGTGTTTTGTGTGATATTGTACTATATTCCTTTAGGTAAGATAGTACAATATCTTATTATCTAAAATGATTATTTAATTATTTCATGTATTTAATTTAATTTAAAAACAGTTGTTTTTTTGTTTTTATTTTTGTTCCCCGATTACTCAAAGACGTCTTGACCAATTTGAGTAATTCTTTTTTCGTCTTAAAGAGAGTATACTTATCATATAGTCTAGTAGTGACCTGTAACACAGGTGTTTATATACCTAATTCAGGCACTAGTCTCTTACAAATGTATAATGACTTCCGAATAAGTGTATGAAATAATGTGTACTGATCCATTTGTTAAGAGAAAATAAATAAAATTATGAATTATGAATTTTCATCAGGTCACGATCCTTGAGAAATCTAGGCAGGCAAAGTGTTATTTATAAAATTGCCGTCAGGAAATTCAAAATAGATTTGTGCTCGGTGGTAAGCGATAGACTCACCCCCTATCCCATGGGACCTAAACATAACACGTGAAATGTGGGTGTCGTACACTTCTGCCACACACTTCTCGGTAATATATTTAGACAATTTAGACGACCGGATGGCGGAGTGGGTAGTGTACCTACCTGCCTGCGACGCCGAGGTCGTGGGTTCGATTCCCACTTAAGACAAATCTTTGTTTGCATGAACATGGGGGTTTGTCTTAGTCTGGGTGTTTCTATGTATAATATGTATGTATTTACAAAAAAAAAAGGTATATATGTATTAGTATCAGTTACTCTAGTACCCATATTACAAGCTCTGCTTAGTTTGGGACTAGATGGCGTTGTGTGTGAGTTGTGAAATATTTATTTATTTTATTTATATAGGTGTGATTTTATGTTAATTTACTTCCCTTAGTTCTTTCAATAAAACTCTAGTATCATATCACTTTCCTTTTCTCAGCTCAGAAGAGCAGCCTTATTTTCGTAAACTAGGCTAAAGTAATAAGAATAAGAACCAAGTGGTGGTTCTATGATAAATCTATAATTAAATCCTTAATTACATCATTAAAAATGCAACTCCTTTTAGTTTCGCTGATAGTAATTAATAGATAGGCTATCTGTTACATTAAAGCTGGTGCCGCTTGCCCGGTAAATGATTAAGTAAAGTGAGAAAACCGTACTTACCGACTTAATTTTATAAATGTTTAATCGCATATTATTATATTATTCAATTACGATAGGAATTGTTGTTATGTATTGTTTTAAATTATTTTTTTGTATCTTAGGGCGTGTAATCCACTCGATCCCATTCACAATCGGTAAAAGATTGTAGATTAGGCGCTTCATTAGAGGTCTACGATATTTATTAAACTTACTTCTAGTAATTTTAAATCTTGTAATTTTATAGCAAACTGCCTCGATGGTCTAGTGGTTAGCGTATGCGGGCCCGCGAGGTCTCCGGTTCGATTCCTGGGTTGGGATAAGTGTTATTTGTATACTTTCCGTCAGGAAATTCACAAAAGCAGCACGGAGTTGGAATTGTGCCAGGTAAATGGCGATTGGATCACCCTCTATCCCATGGGACTTAAACATAACAGGTGAAATGTGGGTAATATAGGCATGATTTAATGTTGTTATGTTTATCATTTTAAAGCTAACCTTAGCCAAAACACATCAGTGCAGATAGAATAATACTCTATACTTCTGTACCTGAAAACTAAAAATATCCTCATTTATCTTTTCCTTTCATTCTTCACTTTAATATCCTTGACTTCACCTAAAACGACATGGCAGTAACTAATCACTCTTTGATTAATTACTTCACCTCGCTTTTTTCTTACAGGAAGAGATTTGCCGTCTATAATTAACATCACTCTTTTTAACCGACTGTGCAAAAAGAGCCAAGTCATGTTGACCCTTCCAATTTTATTCACTATCAATTTTATTGACTATCTTTTCCCTCCAGTTTTACCTGTATTAATCCACTGTAGCTTAAAATAAAATATACAAAATCATTGTTTGATAATTAAACTATATATGCTTGAATAGTTATCTTAATCTGACTTCTTCTTCCAGAGATTAGCGCATTCGAACGAACAAACTTTTTAGCTTGATTATTATTGTAGAGATGAAGAAGAAGAAGAAATATTGCTGTATATAAAGATCAAGTTATAATGGTTGGTTAGTATTAGAGAATGATGAATGACTAGCATGACCTCTAGTTAATTTGATGCATTATGTATTAGAATTGGCTTGTCTATATAACTGGCATTTGTGTCAGAAAAACGATATTATCTGAATTATTTGGTGGTACAAAAACTATTGTGTTGTGATTTATAACGCAGCAGTATTAATCAATCAAATCACCAATTCTGGTACTTAACACACATACGGTGAATGGCAATATAAATATAAAAATAACATCACATCACATTTCAAGAGTGCAAAGAAAATTTTTGGTACTTAAATACCTAGAAAATAATATTTTGATGCTTATCATTCTGAAAAGATGTGATTTTAAATATACTAAAAACTTTTTTTACAGTGATGTCTAAACTTATAAACTATGAATTAAAAAAAATGTTATTGATTTATTGTGCTTATTAAAAGAGGCATTTTAAAAAAGAGACGTAATTTAATCGAAAATAACCTTTTTTACATTGAACAATACGGAATTACTTTTATAATATTTTATTATATACCTTCCAAAGTTGAATAATTTAATAATCCTATATAATAATATATTATTCCTTTTGAATAAATACTGAGAGACAATTGAGAAATATTCTATTGTAAATTGTGTGTAGATAAATAGCAACATTCACATATTATTTAACGTTATAATATACGTTATATGTTATGTTATCTGTCTGTATTTATTTGAGACCTTAAGTGCATTTTTTTATCGAAATATGCTTCGGAAAATCGGTCTTCGAAAACTTTTATTCGTCATCAGAAAAACGTAATTTTATAAGAATAAGCTTGCGACTTTTAAGTTATTAAGAACATTATTTCAAGACTCTAGATGCGAACTTGTTTATCGGAAAATTTTACACGTTCCAATTCAGAATCATTTATTTGTATTATTTTTTTATACAAATGCGGCAAATCTTGGGTAATGTTACTTTTTCATATTCAGTCGGCAAAATTGCGGAAAACTTGAATTTTCCTCCAAAAGCTTGCCATCCAGGGTCCCAGAATGATGAACTGATTCACTGGTAAGTGGCTTCGTCAACAAGTCATTACCGCCTGTATTATTTCTATTCACAGACATGTTTTCGTACTTTTAATTATTTTGTTTTTGCACTGATGTTAGGTGAGTATTGTGAGAATCAAATTAACATGGAAATTATCTGAACTTATATAAACCTGTAAACCTTATAAAAAGCACCCAGTTCTCCTACCAGTAAAAACAGAGTCAAATTTGGATAGAATTAATAACTAATTTTAGGATACCGACAGCTACGAAAATCGTTTAAAATATTTCAATAAAATACATTCAGGGAAAAACAATTACTGCATTCTCATACATACCTACCTGGACCTACCTCAACACATCCATTGTTCGCTATGTCACGTTACTGGGCTTTTTCCATCACGCTCTCAAATTATCTCCAATAAAAACGCTGTAAAGAAATAATCGCGTTATTACAATTAATGCTATTATTTCCGACCTTGCAACTGATTTCTATCATAGTAACAAAGAATGAATTAATGACATGCAAATGTGCATACAATTATTCTTGGCTTCCGTACATTGAAAGTTATAACACGAGAAAACGGCAATTAGGTAATTATGTATAACAATGGCGTATTTGCGTATCATTTGCGGCGGCAGCACAATAGGGGGGAGAAGGGGGATCGGACCAACATTTGCATATTTATTGCAGTAAAACATAGATTGCTAACAGGATGTCGGTAGAAAAGGATGCTGATGAAATTATGAGGCAAAGATGGGTCGTTTTTTTCTTGGCTGGGTAGCTATTTTGCGTGTGGGAAAATTAATTTTGTGATAAATTAACATTTATAAATAGATTCTCTAGAACAGCATAGTCTTTTTTATTCTTTGGGCAACATACAGCTTTTAACAAAAATAATAAAATAACCTCTAAAAATACAACGTAAGCCAATTGACAGTTTTCGCTTATATGCGCAGCTAAGTTCGAAACTTACATATACAAATTAAATAACAAGTTTTAAATAATTTCAATATGAGATAATAATAATTAACATGTCGGACAAACAAATTAAAATAATTGTAAATACAAATATATTATCATTATTATTAAATTAAACTGATTGTGGTCGTTGAAAATGTCCAAATCTCTGTCTAAATCTTACCTGACATATTCGTTTTCTCTACACGGTGAAAGAACGAATTAGACCGGTAGATTGCTAGACAATTAGATAAAGGCGGATTTCTTGTGTGTCTATTAGGAAAATATATTTAAATACGGCTAAGAAGTGCCGAAGAATCCATTCTACCATTAACAATGTCTAATAAATAGCTTACATCAGCTACTGTCCTGCGTAAATGCAATGAAAGAATGTGATGTATTCTACAGCGAGTATCATAATTAATGTCGTAGCATTTTACTAAGAAACAGTTGAAAAAGATATGGGACCGGCAGGATTTGAACCTGCGACCTTACTGCACACCGGGCAGCCGCTCTTAGCCATCCAGCTACGGTCGCCTCTTACCGGCACCCTAAATTTCTCAACTGTATGATACGTCATTTCGTGACATCACGTTCATCCATTTGTTCCTATCTTAAGTAGGATACAAACCAACATGGCGAAGTTACATTCAGCACAAATGTTGTAACGAATGAACGTGTGCATTTTGTTTTAAACTCTAAATATGTTACGGGATCACGGCGGTCCTCAGTTATTGCCGTATCTTTTAATATTAGTGAATGTTAATAATAAATAGATAAATATAAAGTTAAATATTCAACGACGAGGGACTTGCAAATATTTACGACCTTTGAACCTTATGAGAAACACTGCTTTAGTAAAACATATAATACCTACCTACGTACTATCTCAAGTACCTAAGCTGCAAAATCTTTATTTTTTTAAATATTTTGAACTATATTTTTGTAACTGCTTCTATGGTCTAGTAATAAGCGTATTCGCCTCTAACCGAAAGTCTTGGGTTCAATTCGGTCGGGCTAATTATTATTTATGAACATTCAGTTAGAAAATTCAAAATAGCAGCACGGAGTTGGAATTGTGCTCGGTGGATGGCGATAGGCTCACTCCCTATCCCAGGGGACCTAAACATAACAGGTGAAATGTGGGTGTTGTACACCTCTGCCACACCGTTTTGGGTAATATAGGCGTGATGTTATGGTACGCTATAATTATGTTTTTTTTTCTAAATGAAAGGTACACGATATTAATTACTCAGAATGTCCTTCATTTGAAATCCACGCGTTTTACTTTGCTTACCTGTTCTCATGGCTTTCATCATTAGTCATTCATAATGCATACTATTAACGTAATAAAAAAACTCATAAATACGTAAGCAAATCCGCTATTGTGAGAGAATAATATTAATTTTCCATAAGTATTTAATAGAACAACTCAGAAGAAATAGGAACCTATTAATTCTTGTTATTATTGCCATTTATGAATTTTCCATCAGGAAGTTCTTAGTAGTAATAAATAAATAAAATAAATATTTCACAACTCACACACAACGCCATCTAGACCCAAACTAAGCAGAGCTTGTAATATTTGTACTAGAATAACTGATACTAATACATATATATACTTTTCTTTTGTAAATACATACTTTTATACATAGAAACACCCAGACTAAGACAAACCCCCATGTTCATGCACACAAAGATTTGTCTTAAGTGGGAATCGAACCCACGACCTTGGCGTCGCAGGCAGGTACACTACCCACTCCACCATCCGGTCGTCAAAGTAGTGGCACTGAATTTGGTACTGGGCGCGTTATAGAGCGATAGGCTTGCCCTTATCACATTAAACCTAACACACAAAATAAGTAAAGTAAGTTTTATACTCTTATACCACATTTTTTTTAATAATATAGACATAACATAACATGTAGCGAGGCTCAAAGATGACCGGTGGACCACTCGGCTGACGTCATGGGCCCTCTGGGATCAGAAAGAGAGGAAGACCGAAAACTAGATGGTCAGACGACATAACCAAAATTGCAGGAAATCTTTGGATGGAACAAGCCACAGATAGAGATAAGTGGGCATCTCTGGAGGAGGCCTTCACCCTCTACTGAGAGAGGTTCAAAATAAAAATAAAAAAAAAAACTCAATTAGACAAAGAACAGTATTATTATAATGCAATATAAAATGCAATGCGATTAATTATAATTTAATTTGATTGATTTTTAAAAAAATATTAATACTAATTTTAAATTATTATTATTTTAATTTGTTATTTTGTTAAATCTTTTTAATTATCAAAAGTATTTTTTTGAAATTTTATTATTGTGATATTTTATTATTATTTATTACTGCATGAAAATGAAATGTTTTTTTATTGTATTATTGAATTAATTGATAAATTATTTTTTTTTTAAATCATGTGATCCTAATGGTGAAATAAAAGGTTTTTTTTCATTCTTTTTTTTTTGTATAACATCACGCTTAAATTAGCCAGAAATGGTGTACAATACCCAAACTTCACCTTTTATATTTAGGCCCCATGGAATGGAGGGTAATCCTATCGCCATCCATCGGGCACAATTCCAGCTCCATGCTGCTATTGTGAATTTGCTGACAGAAATATCATAACACTTTCTCCAACCCAGAAATCCAACCCGAGACCTTGCAGTAAGAAGCGCATAAGCTAACCACTAGAACATCGAGGCAGTCCAGTAGACCATCGAAGCAGTATAGACGTCAAAATAATATTATGTAAATCAATTAGGAAGTAAGACTGTCCGTTTGTTATATCTGTCTATAATGTTTGAATAGCTACACTGTATCAATCTTGATAACAATAGGCATGAAAATAGTGTAGAATCTGGAATAGGGTGTGATGTTCCTCCACCACAAAGGGAGGAATCCTCCGACCAGGTTCGGTGGTATTGCCTGGCGGACAGCAGTCCGACGGTAGCGTATTGGTAGTTGTATTTATGTACACTTGCTGTGAACATTTCGTTATCGCGATTCAGCGCTCTTTGACAGCTGTGTCGAGTGTGTCACTGCTTGACGTTTTCAATGTCAACCTTCATTTATTATGTGCGGAGACCGCCCACATAGGGCACAAGCAACTTTTTCGACTCACCACGCACCGGTAGAAGTCTCCAGGCAAAAGCTTCTGTTATGATACTCCTATTAAATGCACCTATATGCTATAATTCCGTGACAAATAAAACTCGTGACACATGTAACATTGTAATCAGTATACCAACCTGATTTTCTACCTAGATTATAAATGCCAGCTACATAAATTATATCAACAAGTACAGTATAACAAAAAATAAATATATTAATCAACAATGCTTTATACAATGATGGATTGTTAGTTGCTTAATTGATAGCAATTAGTATAATTAGGTATTTATCTTGTTGACAAAGCTTTCCTATGATCTGTCTGTTTGAAACTGTGAGGATTAACACCTTCGAGATAATCGCTGGTTAAGTAACTAAGCTGATAATTACTCAATAATATTGCGGTTGTATCGTTCTGAAAAAAAGGATTGTTTAACCCTATGTCTCTTGGCTGTATTAGCGATTTCTTCCTACAAAAAAAAATTACAACACTATTTTCATTAGCTTTTGAACTTACGTGTTGCATGATTAAGTAAAATCTAACAGGAATTAACGCGATCATGCATTATTTACTTTTTAGGCTTGACGTTTCGGCAGACAGATTACACTGGATGTGGTCGCAAGCAAACTTGCTTGCGACCACGGCCAGTGTAATCTGTTTTATATTTAGATTTAACTTCACTATTTTAATTTTTCTGGAATTCTTTCTCAGACCCCTGTCCATTGACAATCAACATTTTATAATCTCTTAGTATAGAATATGTATGGAAAAGTAATTCCGTCTCCATACGCCATGATATTTAAAAAAAAAAATATTAATCTTTGAAGGACAAAGCTAATAATTGAATGGAGAAGAAGTTGAAGCTGGTGAAATAAAGATATGAAGTAATCTAAAAACTTATTAAAAACAAGATAATACTGTTTTAAGCATTGTGTTATTGAATATTGAGTTTTGAGAATAGTTTTCTCCCTTATAGTACCATTTGCAGAAGTGCTGCCTTTTTTAAATAATTTTTCGTTATATTAAGTTAACCCTCGTTAAACGTTTCTATGGGGTTAAGCGTAATGTTAAATATCAAAAACCTTAATTGATAATTAGACTATCAAACACAAAATACCGATCTAATGTTTTCCGAGATAAGCGCTAACAAACAAACAAACTTTCTCTCGCCGTTTCGTCTGCTTGGTATATACATAAATAAAAAGTAGCTTTTGCTACCTATCGCCTTGAAGTCAGTTACCAGCATATAAAATTTTATCAAAATCTGAAAATAAAAAAATACCGTTTTAAATATTAGCCGATACAAACAGAAAGACAGACAAACATTTTAAAAAGTATATTTTAGGCAAAGGTAAATCGTGCAAATAACTATATCAACTGGAAAATATTGTTATTATGATATTAAAAAAATCACGTCTATTTTATTTATTTGTATTGATTAATTATGATAAACAACTTACATCCTCGGGCAGTGACGGTCCAATCATCTTAATTAGTGTTCGTATCATTTGATTAGCGGGTAACGCATAGATGAAAACTCTAGATCTGAATTATCTACGTGCTTCTAATAACGGGATGTCATTAGACATAGATATTCGATAGCTTTAGATATAAATTCAAAGGCACATAAATCTTTACTGCAGTTTCAAATTATAAGTGTAGGTTTTGCAATAATGTTGAGCTTAGAACTTATAATTATATCACTTATTTTGTTTTATGTTTCCGGCTTAGTAATTTTTTTCGGGTCGTTTCTTAATTTTACAACGGTTTATTGTTAAAATTGATATAAGTGACGGTTTTGACAAATGAAGTTGTAAAAATAATAGTTTAAAAAAAAGCGAGGGGCGCTCTGTGCCATATTTTTCATCTATCGAGCAACCCACGCTTTTTCCAGCTTATATTGGGAATTATTTTTCACTTTTTAGTTAGAAGTACTTTAAAAGCGTGTTTTTTAGTTTTTTTTAAACTATTATTTATTTCCTACTTTTTAGTTTGGTTTATTTATAAGAGCGTTTTTTTTTTTTATATTTTAATTTTTTTTATCGAATTATTGCATTGTCATCGATCTTTGACAGATGTGCAAAATTTTAATGAAATCTGTCCGTTCAAAATCGAGTCCAAAGGAGTCAGTTACATACATACATACATACATACATACATACATACATACATACATACATACATACATACATACATACATACATACATAAATACATACATACATACAGGTGAAGCTAATATAAGCGTGTTAAAAAGCTAAAGGACCTTAGTGCTAAATAAAAGCACGAACTAAAAAAAAATCATACGTTACGGTTTTTTGTTAAATACGTAGATCCTTTAGACTTTTAACCCTTCATTATTTTAATTACGCTTATCGGCTACAGCCTCTATGTTGTACCAATCTAGGAATTAAACCCAAATCTTCACAAACAGATTTTTTTGCTATAAAGCTCTCACCGAATCAATTAGGAATTTTCCACTTATCTGCGTCAATACATGACTAACAAGCGCCCCATAAAATATAAATGTTTAAGTAAACCAAATGCATATAAAACTTAAGTATTCATATAAACAAATATAACTTAACATCACGCCTATATTACCCCGAAAGGTGTGGCAGAGTTGTACAAAACCCACATTTCACCTGTTAGGTCCCATGGGATAGGGGGTGAACCTATTACCATCCACCGAGCACAGCTCCGTGCTGCTTATTGAGAATTTCCTAACGAATAAAAATTGCTTATAACATTTTTGCACGACCCGGGAATCGAACCCGAGACCTCGCGGTGAGAGGCGCATTCACTAACCACTAGTATCACGAGGCAGTAAATTAATATACATAAAATATTATTATGTTAGAAACGTTGATTAGCGGCTCTAATCACAAATGGGTCTCGGAAGGCTGGCAGTAAACACAAACCTTGGTGGCGAGTGGTTTTCACATCATCTAAACGTTTATATTGCAATTTATTCAAATCTCAAGTATAAAATTAAAAATATAATATTACTGCCCCGTGGGTCTGTATCGTCGTGTATCGTTCACCACGGATTCTCATGTTCAATACGGGCAGAAGTGTTACACAGAGCAGTACGGAGTTGGCATTGTGCACTAAGTTTACCCTCTATCCCTTGGAAACTAAACATAACAGGTTAAATGTGGGTGTTGTACACCTCCGCCATACCCTTCTGGGTAATTTAGGCGTGATGTTATGTTCTCCTCACCAACATGAGCTCTGTTAGTTTACTGGCCATAGTATGTAACTACTAAGTCTCAATTTTACCGGTCGAGTTCAACGCTGACCTTCTTTTTTTATATATACTGGGAAATGCCTGACGCATACCACTGATCTGAACAGAGTCAGTGGTTATGTCCGAGTTGCACGGACTAAAACCCAGTGTGTTCCGTCAACAAGACTTTGCCGGGGTGCCAGGTATCGCTCGCGCATAGACGCTGACACCCACTAGTCCCAACCACCGTGCAACATGGCGGCCCGTCATTTTGGAGGGCCTAATCCTCCTCTTCTTGAAAGGCGCGCGTGGAACACAATACGCCACACTTCAACGCTGACCTACGGTTGTCGTGTTTAAACATTAAATTAAGAGGGAGAGATCGAACGATTAGCTTAGCGTTAACCTCGGGTATAAGTAAAATTGGGGAAAAGGGGATGTAAATAACGGATTGAAAAACAGTGTTAAAGGATACTCTAAGTTAGGAAATTATGAGGTGCAACAAAATAATATATTAAATTTGAATAATTCAGCAAGGCGAAACACATTGCGATTGTGGTGCTACTCAGCCAACAATGACACATCTCCTTGAATGCCCCAATTGCCCTGAAAATTGCTCCCTGAGCGATCTGAATAAGGCCACGGAGAATGCTATTAATGTGGCCACCTACTGGGCCGGCGTGGTATAAAAACTTTGACTCGTAAGAAGAAGAATGAGGTTCAACACGAAGTAAGAAACGATTTCTAGTAAATGAAAATGAACAGCCTTTGTTAAATGGCACCTAAGTTATAAAATGACCTAAAGATGTCCTCCGTACTCAAATATTGAGTATTATTTTTTAAACCACTTAACCTTATGGCTTCCACGACCCAAGCCTTTTTTATTGCCGTATATAATAATGTCATAAATAGCACATAAAACACAAAGAATCCAATTTTATTACCTTTACATAATGAACTTACTAAAAGTGGCAACAGTTACTAAACTCACTTTCCCTTTGTCATCACAATACCAAAAAGATAACGAAGAACACGTATCTATCAAAATATTGCATCAATAAATAAATAATTGTTTAGTCTTATATTGTTCACTTTTGTGTTTAAATTCTGGTCCGTGGAACTTATTTTTATTAGACTAATATACATTTAATTACAGCAGAAATATTCATGTTGGATCCTAAATTAAACTAAATCAAATTCAATGTATACAAATCACTTATCACGTGTCAGCTTAGCATAATAATTGCCTGTTATATGGAAGTTTCACGTCGCGTCGGTGGAGTAAATATTCGGGATTCGAACCCCAAGACCTCTCAATCATAACTTCAACACCTTATCTATTTTACCACGGTCGCTTTCGACGAACGTCAACGAGTTTTACAAGTTAGTGATAGTTTGCATAAATCTTTGCTTAGTGTCCAAGGGCAAAGTAAAAGAAAATACTTGATTTCCTTGAACGGGAAACGAACTTGTTTGATAATAATATGGTATTAAAAAATCAACATCGGGCAATATAAATAATGATGATGCGTGGTGGTGCAATAATTTCTAATGATCAGTTCGTTGGATTTTAAATTTAGATTTTGAGGAAAAATTAAAAAATTGTAATACTATGTAGGTTTGGAAGTTAGGATAATAATATCATCAATGAAGACTTATTATAGCTTTTTGGTCTCGGCGATAGAAGAAAACTACCAAAAGTTGATCAGTATTAAAAAATATTGATTATAATGAGTATGAGTTTCTACCAAAGAGGTTGAAAATAACTCTTATAAATATCAAGAAAGCGTAGTAAAATTTTAGCAATTATGAAAGTCTAAAATGCATAAATAATTTCTGTATTTATATGTATGGGTGGAGACACGCTGACGTTTCATATAAAATAGATAACTATGTACTTCTACGTTTCTCCTTCAAAGCTCTTAAAAAGTGACTTATGTAAATAGCAAGCTTTCAGCTACAGAAAATCAGTAGATGATAGTATTATCGATTAATTTTACGTAACAAAGTTACTTGTAAAAGGAGAATATAACAAAACGTTTCTACGATAAAACGCATTAGCGGTACCAATTATACTACCCAGTATATCCTCTGGACATTACAATTTTGAAGTTCTTTGTCAATTATAAAGATTCATGTTTCCTTTATCATTGGATTTCCCAACCAAATTAAAAACTAATAAGATATTTAAATGCATCAATGTAATATAGGTAATGTATCCTACTGTATGTAAACAAATATCTCTGTACAACTACACTATGGTTATAGTTTCTTAAAGAAATATTTTTCTTTATTCAAATTATGAAATACGGGTGTTACTCACGTAATGTTGGTGTACTTAGTCGACCGCGGTTTCGCCTATACGTCTAGGCATTATCAAGAGAGTGCTATACGTCGCGCCTGAGTCGCAGCCAGTCTTGCACGAGACTCGAGTGCAAGACTATCTGTGACTCAGGCGCGACGAATGCCTAGACGTATAGGCGAAACCGCGGTCGACTAAATAGACCAACATTACGTGAGTAACACCCGTATTCCATAATTTGAATAATGTTACAAACTCACGTCAGTTTTAATAAAAATAATATTTTTCGTGTTTTTTTTTAATTCCTAATTATTGTGTCAGTGGAAATTGTCAAAAAATATGCGCACCAGAGTATCAGCGCTGTGGTGCTAATGTGCTGCAGTATTATTCTGAGGTGCGTACCTTTTCGTATTTTGATGTTCTTATTTTAAAAATAAATAAGTAGTTTTAAATTTTTCATATAATTTTTAAATTTGCCGAATTAAATGTACATAAGATGCATTCTTCTTCTTCTTCTTTATTATTCTAATTATATGAGTTAAATGTGAGAAAACTTAGAAATCAGAAACTCGATGAACAAAATCGAGTCAACCATAATATTGATAGAAATTGCCACGCTCCATTAACTCCTAACTAGGCCCGAATTAAATGAGCAAAGAAATTTAATAAAAAACTGACAACCTAATCAAAACTTGGAAGTAAAGCACGTAATATAACAAAGGTTTTCCATGAACTACATGCTATAACAAATCGACCACATATAACCTTGTGGATGGCTTTGCTGCACGCGGCGAAAATTTCCTTAGGGCCATGTTATACCTATTGAATAGTTGCTGGCACATAGAAGAATTTCTTGAACAAGACTGCATCGTATATGAATTTCATTGAGCACTCCATAATTTTGATGATTGTTTAAATATTTACCACAAAAGAGTTGATAAAGAACAACAAAAGAAAAAGAAAAATTACATCATATCACTCTTTTTCAAACATTTTTTTAAGCATATTAAATACATACATATACATATTTCATATTTCACAACTCACACACAACGTCATCAAGTCCCAAACTAAGCAGAGCTTGTAATATGGGTACTAGAATAACTGATACTAATACATATATTATACTTTTCTTTTGTAAATACATACTTATTATACATAGAAACACCCAGACTAAAACAAACCCCCATGTTCATGCACACAAAGATTTGTCTTAAGTGGGAATCGAACCCACGACCTCGGCGCCGCAGGCAGATACACTACCCACTCCGCGACGGAGTGACGCCCTGGGTGCGCCCGGGGCGTCGCTACGAGAGTAGGACTGAGTAGAGTCAGGTGCCCAGTCAGTGGTCGGACTGGGCACGGTCGCCGCGGCGAGCCCTGTGGATGTAAGATCGATCCGGGGCTCGCCGACCCACCATCTTTCGGCGACGAGGGCACACCGCGGGGTTTTAGTGGGTATTCTGTGCCGTTTAACATCGTAGGCACGGGAGTCCCACATAGCCACTCTGCCCGTCCCCCCACGGGTGGGTTGGTATGCGTAAATGCATTTCCCCGCAAAAAAAAAAAAAAAAAAAAAAAACAAGGTACACTACCCACTCCGCCATCCGGTCGTCTAATATTCTGTGGTATGAATGAATTTATTAACTCTTTGGCACGTAAAATTTTGTTTCAGGAGTGACAGTCGTGTCTACCAATATGGCAAATTAAAGATTAACAAAACATAAAATAACATCACACCTATTATTAAAACCGACGTCAGGTGAAGACATTATTATTGAGAAAACGGGTTACTCACGTTACTTTAGATATGCCGACTAGTTTCGAATCTAGTACGTAGATTCATCAACTGGGCTATTAATCGCGTGTCGTCGCCTCCGCGTGACCGTTTTCTCAATAATAATCACACCTATTTTACCCAGAAGGGTGTGGCAGAAATGCATAACACCTATAATTCTATTTTATTATATAAAAGGTAAATTAAGTACATAAGGTTAATACCAACTGGGTCAAAACACTGCAACCTGAACAGTTAAACCTTAAAAATCAGAAACCATTTATATCAAACTAGATTAAAGTTATGACGTGATTATTTTTTCTCGTCGTGCATTTACGGGCCGTCGTGACAGATTAACTCATAAACCCAACAATGGCAAACTTAATGTGCTTCTATTACGGTAGGTCCTTGCCTCCTACTCAACAGTACAGGGCTGACTAGACCAAATTAACTAATTGGATGTATTTCAAGCTATTAGCATTGAAATATTTAGTAAGAATGCTTATAAAGAGAACCTATATCTGTTCTTCCGAAGGGAATAATTAATTAAATAATAAATAAATATCTCACTAGAAAGAAAGAAAGAAAAATGGGTACTAGCATAACTGATACTAATACATATATACGTTTTTTTGTAAATACATACTTATTATATATAGAAACACCCAGACTAAGACAAAACCCCATGTTCATGCACACGAAGATTTGCCTTAAGCGGGAATCGAACACGTGACCTCGCAGACAGGCAGGTACACTACCCACTCCGCCATCCGGTCGTCATAGGTATGTTAATTTATTGATAAACCATTCATAGTCAAAAAATGATCTATGAAGTGACTTTCAAAACATTTAAACGGAAATATCTACCAAAATGATTGATAAAAAAGTTAGATACTGACAAAACTACTTGAGATAAAGTACACAAAATAGACTATAATATATTTAGTAGATCACCGCAATGACTCACGTTTTGTTTTACCAATGGCTGACATCTAGGGACACGATACGTTATTTTTTTTTTTACAAATCCTCGCATTCTTTCTTCGTCATATTGGGCAAGATATGTAAGTCGAAATTATTGACGTAGGCGTCGGTTTGTCACGACGTCTGTCTTTTAAATCTGCCAGCTTAGTCATCTTAATGCCTTATTAAAATTTAATCTTTATTTCACATGATTCAATTACATCTACATACACCATGTTGCGTAATCCCAAACTTTATAAGATGGTTACTTTTCTCTTGACATTATTTTGTTTTTGAGTTTAATCTTCCCTCTGTCATTAAACTGTTTTCAATGTCTAACCAATCGAATTAGTTTCACTAGTTCGTGATGTCTCTGGTAGCCTATTTAGATTTGTCTGTATGTATGACTGTTTTTTTAGCTATCTCTCAAGCGTGTGTTTGACAGTATTACTTTTTGTCATTTTTTAGGCCTAACTGTCTCTTTATCTATAAGTCACTCTGTCTATCGGTCTGAAAGACTTTGTTTCTATACAATGTTTTGAAATTTGGTTCTTTCCTAAATTTTGAGTCAACCCTACAAATCCAACGAGGTGTGAAAATGACAAGTATCTTATCAATGTAATAGACACCTAAGTGGCAATTAATTGGGACCTCATAACGAGCATCATCATGCATATGGAGGTAATGCGCTCTGTCAGTCAGCTCTATTGTTCGCTTGACACTAATTGCTTGGCGTAGGAACTTGATGCATAAGTTTAGGATCCAGACGTATAATGGGCAGTTTTGTTCATGCTTGTACTGAGTTGGCCTAAAAAGTTGATGATTCAAGGTTATGTTTTTCAACACTAGTTAAGTAAAATACCTATACCTACTTTTTTCTTTCTACTTCCACTGATATACATACATTATACGATCATTATATAGATATACTATCAGAAAAGTCTACAACAAATGAGTATAGAACAAAAGATACCTACTTATTTCACTAGTTTTCTTTTTCAGACCCATGACGAGATTAGTCTCCAAAATGAGATTCCTGACTTTTTATTCTACAGCTTACTACCATAAAGTCCATCGCAAACTTGTACACATTTTACTGAATACAATACAGTTTACAGTTTATTTGCTAATACAAAATAATATCAAGTTTTCCATTGTTGGATTTATGAGTTAATTAGTCTCGGTGGCCCTTTATCGTATGACGAGAAAAAACCGTAATCACCTTTATAGCTGTTATGTAATAATAATTGATTTTATAATTATTATGTTTTAAGTTAGATTGGTATGCAGCTAGATTAGATTATTATTATTATTAGATTATTGTGATTATTATTATTCTATGTCATGTACAAATGAAGCAAATAAAATAAGGGTTGATTTATTTGTACATTAGAATCTTCTCCTTCTTGCCCTTATCCTATTTATTTTCTGGTTGGTGAAAAACAATTTTTCCACCATTCTGTCAGCTACCTTGATATTGATTATTCCCTTTTTTTTAAACTTTCCATCCCATCCCGTTGTTGCGGGTTCCAAGACAATTTTAACTTTCTTTGAAATTGCTCGTGTCTCAAGCACAGTGTTTTACTGTTGGTTACTGCTGTTGATCCTAGTGACACAGAGTCATAGTGCTGGGCGTGTTGGTGGGATTATATCCCATCAAAATGGTTGTCCGTTAGGAACGGTGAATGGGAAACCCGTTTTATTGATTTTTAATTCTTGTTAACCAGAGCTAAACAACAAAAATAAATGACTAGTTAATTCTAATATAGCATAAAATACTTTAAATCTCAAAATATTTTTTCAATGACACAAAAATATTTACAAAATTACGAGCTTTAAAACTCTTCAACTGATTACATAATGTAATTATTTTCATACATTCAACTTCGAATATAAATTGAAAATATTAATCAAGTCCGATGAATAAATGCAGTTAGCAGTAGTAAGATAATAACTGTCAAAATAATTAAGAAGCGTTTATGACGATCATAAAAATATGGCCTCAAGGTAAAACAAAAAATGGAAATGATTAACTTTGAAATATAGTCAATTTACAATAATATATATTATTCTTAATAGGTAATCAATTTACGGTAAGTTTTTGAGATGTTAATTTAATCTTCATAATAATATAAAATTTAAGTGTTGCAAAACTGGAAGGAAAAAGCTTAGAAGAATAGAAGTCTTTGGGCAGACCTTTGCCCAATAATGAGACAATATAGGTTAATAAAAAAAAGGTTGTAAATATTAAAATGATGAAAAAATATTTGCTGTATACTAAAAAAATAATAGGTTTACGGCTTCTTAGACAGTGGTTGAAAATTAAGGTTATCAAGATAATAGTAATTAGCTCTGAAAACAAAAGATATAGTATTTAAATTTATACAGACAGAGCTGTTTTAGATGATATACAAAATAAATATTCAGAATATACCTACAAAATATATAAAGACTCATTGAAGGTAATTATTATAAATACCCATTATAACAGTTCTCAAAAACTTTTACAAAACTGGAACCGATTGATGCACTTAACACTCAACGGCAGAAGAACAACATTGTGCAATAGTCCTTGTGCATATTTAATTATTACACATGTTACTACTTCGGATGTTTAACAAAGTGTAGGGCATATTATTATGTATGTTACCAAATATTTGTTTTGGTGTAGGTATGTGATGTGCATATTTTATTAATTTTCATTGATAATAATAATATCACATACATGTGTACGACACGGTATAACTAGGTTTCTTCCGTAATAGTTGAATTTGAAATGGAAAAATGATCTGTCATTCCTCGATTTGTCAAAGGAATCATATTCGAATCATTTGTGAATTCTCTGAAAAAGACAAGTCAGAATAAGGTTACTGCTAAGGAGTGATATAAATAAATAGAAGAGAGAAAAGTACAACAAAGACATTCATCCCAAAATTAGAAACGATAAAAGTATCCCACGACTTACAGAGAAACAATATCCTTCGAAATTCCTAACCCCATACCTCTATAACTCTAAAGATAGGTAGGAAAACATGACACAGTTCCTTAGTTTCTCCCACCTAGAAATTTGCCTAATTAATTAAACGGAATTTCGGGTAGCCAAAAACATTCGGATTCGCGAACCAATACTAGCAAACCCGATCTTTATCGTCCAAAATTATGGCATCTGGCTTTTATATCGACGGTATAATATCAACTCGGAATGCATTTACCTAAAGACTTCTAAGAAGTGCTAACAAAAAGTTAGGTAAATTCACCGAACAGTTTTTTACCAGCTAAAAAGTCGTTCATCACATCCGAAGGTCGATGGCTAGACGTACACAAAGAATGCTTGTCTGCCTGCATGTTTTTACTTAGGTTTTTTTGGCAATGTCATATATGAGCGTAAAGAGGAGTCACGCTAAGGTCGAACGTAGTTCGGCCAACGAATAATTTCATATTTGGTGATGTGAAAAAAAGTAGATTTCAAATTGTGAGCTGGGTCGTGATTTATCTTATAAGGCTGAGATTTGTAATATAAATACTCAAATCGTGTGTTTTTGGCCTTTTTGTTTTTCTGAGAAGGTATTTTTTGTACTTACAAGGCAAGAATGTCGTTTAGATGAATACATCTTTAATGCCATTAAATTCTATAACGTCATTCATATAATTGATTTCGATTACGTAACTATTTTCTATGTGATGTTTATTTATGAATTAAGCTATAAACTGATCATTTATAATGTTTATTATGATTATATTCTCCCTCAAGTACTTGATAAAATTCCAATCAAGCTTATAAATATTTCACAAAAGATTGAAGTTTAAGATTAGTAAGTTCAATGTGGCGAGGGCTATTAATGTGTCATTTATAATTCTTAAAACTGGCATTGATATATCTATTCTACCAACAAGCTACTTATTTTTATTTATTTCTGTTTATCTAGAATCAAGTATTTAACAGATCAGCAATTTTGTTCGCACTTCTCTCTCATCATCAACACAGAGTGAATGACGGTAAATTGCTAATATTTTCATCTTCCTTACTTAGCAAGTAGTTATTTAGCATTACGCTGCATTTTCTAGTAGTATCATTGATGACATTGCACAAACATTAAATGTCAAGAAACAATAAGGAGCCATTCTCTTTTCCTGCTAGTCTATGTCAATAAAATAACATGATATAACTAGAGATGGGAAATAAAGCAGTTGCTATATAGATTTTGCAATCGATCGATATGTAATTTCGTAAGTTGATTTAATCAAAATATTCTATTCAATTTAAGATGTTTTCTATCTATGAAATAGAATCGTGGACCAAAAGTTATTTTGATCAAAAATAACAGCGCTAAATTTCAATCTTAATTAGGTATCGCCAATGTCTTGTAATTAACACCGCCTCAGCTAATTACAAGAATATTTAGTGTTCCTTATTCTCTTGGTGGAGTAACAAAAGCTGCCTTAAATTAAAATTAAAAAGAAGAAATTAATCAGATTTAAAAGGGATTTGGCAATAAATGTCTATTAATACTACTACTAAACTGGACAAATAAATAAAAAATATTATAGCTTG
Source organism: Hypena proboscidalis (assembly GCA_905147285.1). Lineage (NCBI taxonomy): Eukaryota > Metazoa > Arthropoda > Insecta > Lepidoptera > Erebidae > Hypena > Hypena proboscidalis. The sequence goes on from LR990127.1 coordinate 4,591,719, forward strand.
TTCAAGATCAAAAACATACAATGTTATAGCTGAATCAACCTCCGTAACATCTCTAGCGTTAGAGCCTTACATTCTAACACACTACTTTTTATGGTTCATCAATTACTGCACCAAGGTTACCAGCCAGTCCACAAGTATTCCTTATACTTTCGTTTTCTATTGCAATTAAATCAAATGTTTTATACCCATTACGCCTTACACGTGCAATATAGAAATCTCAGGAATGTCGTCCCATCTTGTGCTGTTAGAATTAAATTTATAAGATCATTTGTTACAATTACTTACAAAGTAATATCGTGGCGAGTAATTATATTTAGTATCTTTATTCTCATTATATTTTACAATGATTTTGATCAAGGCAAGTTATCTGTTCTGTGTCTATTCAAAAACGATCGTATATGTATTACTAAAAGACGGATCAAAATGCATTGTTTAATTCTGTGCGATTATTTTTTGATGTCTGTCACTGGTATATGCAGGATATTAGAAACAATTAGTTCATGAACATTTGTTGCATTTCCATTGATCAAATTTGTTGTTCTTCTGTGTTGTTATTGCTGTTTCTTTAATTTCATCGGTGGGCTTATTCGCTATTTGAGATTTTGGTTTCTTAACAAATAGTTTCTGTCAATTAGTAATTCTTTCACTCAAAACATGCATTTTTGACATAACGAAACCACGGATTACTCTCCTACTTACTTGCCTGATATTAATACTTACGCTTAAAAACTCATTTCGAAATAGCAAAAAATCAGAGTGCGTGTTATTAATAATGGCTTACGACAATAGGCAAAACTGAATGGAAATGACCAATTTGTAAATTATCAACTGATATTAAATTATTTCTTATTTAATAGGACGAGGAATATACAAATTTATCCACTTTTATTGTTGTGTTATAGTTTTAATAGAAGTAAAAAGTTGACAGCTGCTGTCAGTGCGGTCAACACAGCTCCGTAAAATTAAATACCAAATAAATATAAATCTTAGCACTTATAGTAAAATAATTTAATAAAACACTTTATTTTTAAATAGTTAGTACGCTCAAACGTTATCTAAGTGAAATATTACACATTAAAATGGCAAAAAGAATTATATGTTAACCCGTATAACCAACAGTGTTTGTGGTGAAAAGTGCAAAAATAAACAATATACAATATAAATACGGTCAAACTTAGTTCTTATTTACACCATACAACAGAGAAACAGTGATTATTTACAGCAAAAACAGTGAAAGTGTTAAATGAATTCCGATATGTCCATCGACTTATTACCTACCCACTAACAATAACAAAAGACAGCTGACTATCAGCTGTGCTTGACACTTAATGAACACTACAGTCATAAAGGCTATTTCGATCTATCGTAATAACAAACGGCAGCCCTGCCGCTATTACCGAGGATCCGCACGCATCAGATGCGGGTTCGAACCTAAGTGTGTTGATCATCTTTTTGAATGAAAATTTCTAATAGAATTGAAATTTAATAATAAAGTAAAATGAATTTCTTCGAAAACATAACTCTTCGTAGAAAACGTAATAGTAGATCTGTGTCGGAAACATCAGAAATTGATAAGGCAAATAACTGTACGCTAGATGGCAGCACCAACAGTTTACCAAACATAAGTGACACTGATGATGAGAGTGAAGAAATACACAACCTAAAAGCACAGATAAACAAACTCAATTCTGACCTTAAAACAGCACATCAAGAGGTAAATAATCTGTCATTGGAAAACATGGAATTAAGGAAAACCATTGATGAAATGACCACCAAACAAGATATGGTAAAAAAAGCAACAAAAAAACTAGTTACTAACATGTCCACACCTAACAAGAAAAGTAAACAATCAACTCCAAAGAGTTGTAAACAGAAGAAAGATCCGGGACCAAACGCAAAACAAATAAGTACAACAAGCAGCAATAAATCTAGCGGTAACACAGAAATAACTGACATGTGTCAGAATCAGAAGACGATCAAAACCAAAGTTAATAAAAATCAACGTAGTGAGAAGCCAAAACTATGTATTATTAGTAGCAATAAAACCAATAATGTTTTATCAATGGCGGAAAATACATTTCAAAGCCATAAAATATGTCACTACCTAACACCTCACGGTGGCACTCAAGAACTAATCAACAACATACATATTAAACTAGTGGACTATACGGCAGAAGACTTCTGTATTATAATGATAGGTGATGAGGATTTTAAAAGTACTCAATGCTACTTCGACCTAGTTGTATCTATACGTGAAAAACTGCTTACTGTACAACATACAAATGTAATACTGTGCTTGCCCACATACAAATGCAACAATTATTCTGCCATGTTTAACTGGAGAATAGAATCATTTTGCAACTTATTATACTTTGATAATTATACACATAACTACGCCCTATTATTTGACACAAACTTAGATCTATCTTATGACTTCATCATGTTTTCGAAACGTAGCGGTTCGCTCAATAATTACGGATTAAAAACAGTTTTTAAAAACATCTTTGAATTAATTAATTTGGAAATGGAAAATCTTGCGGAATCTATTTGCTTATCTTCAAACTTAGATATTAAGGATGCCAATTCACCTATCGTACAAAATAACAATAATACAAACAATTTTTTTCGTGTATAATAAAATTCAAATTTTGCACCAAAACATCAATGGTGTTGCTGCCAAATCAGATCTTTTAACATTATCCCTTGAATTGTTAGAAGATAGTAATACTGTAATTGATGTACTATGTCTGACAGAACATAATATGGTTCATACGGATAAACACTCACTAAAAATTCCTAACTTTACCCTAGGGTCTATTTATGTGCGAAAACGTAGAAGAGGAGGCTCATGCATATTAGTGAGAAATACACACCGTTTTGAACCAATTAGCGACTTAAATAATTACTCTCATGAAAATATCTTAGAGTGTTCAGGATTGAAGCTTATACACCACGATGTATTTATAATCTGCATTTACCGGCCCCCAAAATCAAATAAAGAGGATGTCCAGCTATTCTTTAACCTATTTGAGTCAATACTCAACAAATATTGTTGTCAAAGAAAAAATAAATTAATTTTGTGTGGAGACTTTAATATAAATATACTCCAAAAAAATAATCTTACTACGACTTTCTTAGAAATATTAGCATGCTATAATTTAAAGCTAGCAATCAAAGAGCCTACCAGAAAAATAAGTGGAACATGCATTGACAACTTTCTTATTAATATGCGTGGATGTGAAGGAAAGGTTATAGAGCTAGCCTTGTCCGATCACTCGGCGCAGATTCTGACTGTTCCGGTGCAATTGAGCTGTTCACTCAGGCGGTGGTACATTGAAAGACGTGACTATTACCATGAAAATGTGCATAAATTTATTGATTGCATAAATTCTTTGTCGTTTTCAGAAGTATTTGATAGCGATGATAGTAATGAAGCTTTTGATATGTTTTTTGAAACATTTACCTTGTTTTATAATTTATGTTTTCCTACATTAATAAAGAAAATAACTCCTCGAAACCGACCTAGATGGATTAGCAAAGGCATTAAGAGATGTTGTGCTCGAAAACGCCAGCTTTTATGGCACTATAGGCTAAATCGGACGGAGAAAAATAAAAACAGCTTAAAGGCATTATCCTCCAGGTTAAAGCGAATTATTAATTTTACAAAACGCATTCAAAATAACCACTATATAAATACAGCTCAGAACAAAAGCAAGGCGACATGGTCTATTATTAAAAACACTGTAGTCAATTTACCAAAGAGTGACATTAACGAAATTTGCATTGCTGGTAATAATCACATTAATGATCCCTTAACTATAGCTAATTCTTTTAATAATTTTTTTATCGATGGGGTACAGGCACATAATTCTGGCCTGAGCACGAATGTACCTTATAATTCTAATTCTCTTTTTATGTCTCCTACAAACTCTTTGGAAATTCATAAAATAATTACTGATCTGAAAAATACAAACAGCACTGGTTACGATGAAATTTCGACCAAAATTTTAAAATCTGTGTCGCTTAAGATATCTAGTGTTCTAAGCCATATAATAAATTTGACTATATTTCATGGAGTATTTCCAGACAAGCTGAAGATCACGCTAATCAAACCTCTCTTTAAGAAGGGAGATAAGTTTTCAATGACCTGTTATCGTCCTATAGCCTTAGTGCCCGTATTATCAAAGGTTTTTGAAAAAGTTATACATAGCAGATTGTACTCATTTTTTGATAAACAGAATCTGTTTGCCGAAGAGCAATCAGGATTTCGTCAAAATAAATCCATTAATTCGGCTATCTATACATTTTTACACAGAATTATGACTAACGTGGACAATAAAATACCAGTCTGTGCCCTCTATATGGATCTCAGCAAGGCATTTGACTGTGTTAACCATAAATTGTTACTGGAAAAAATGCAGAGATATGGGATTCGCGGCAACATCCTTAGCCTTATCGATTCATACCTGTGTAATAGAAAGCAATACACTGAAATAACTCGTATATGTCCTAGAGAACATAAAGAAGTTCACTATAAGTCAGAGTGTAGAAATACAAATCAAGGAATACCTCAAGGGAGTGTATTGGGCCCATTATTATTTAACATCTACATAAACGATCTGCCAAAAGTAATCAATCATCCCTCATATCTATTTGCTGATGATTGTACCATTGTGTTTGAGGGTAACAATAAATCACATCTTCTTAATGATATAAATAAAGCAATAAAACATATTGTAGAGTGGACTATGGCAAATAACTTAACATTGAATTTTGATAAAACTAACATCATGATATTTCGCAATAGAGTCGCACAAATTTCAGAAATTAACGTAAATTACACAGGTAACCAAATTAGTCCAGTAGAAACCACTAAGTTTTTGGGCCTGAATATTGACAGTAATTTAAATTGGAAATTGCATGTACAAAATATATGTACGAAACTTCACCAACAATCTTATGCCCTGTACATGCTAACTAAAACGGTGGATACATCTGCAGTCTTGGCTGCATATCACGGTTATGTAGGATCTGTCATACAGTACGGAATCCTGTTTTGGGGGCACAGTGTAGATAAAGAATCAGTTTTTAAGGCACAAAAACGGTGCATTAGATCTATCTGTCATCTAAAGCAAACGGATAGTTGCAAAATCCATTTCCAAAACTTAAAAATACTGACAGTTCCATGCGTTTACATTTTTGAGGTGATAAGTTTTGTGCGGGGAAATATAAACAATTTTGAAAAACATAAAAGTACCAGGCATAAAGATAGAATTTGCTTTCCAAAGAATAAAACAAGTCTATTTAACAATAGTATATTTTGCATGGCACCTCGCATTTACAATCATTTGCCAAACTCTGTGCTAGAAATACCATCGCCACATGTATTTAAAAAAACCATTAAAAAGTTTTTAATTGATAAGGCGTATTATAGCGTGTCAGAATACCTAGCAGATAAGCACCTGTCAAATTGTTAGACTATAGTTATATTAATTTTAATTGGAATTTATTTTATTTATTGATCAAATTGTTTTCTTTTTATAATATTATTATTTGACTTGACATTTTTATAATTGACAAACTTAAATGATTATAAAAGAAAATTTGAATTAGGATTATTTTTAAATTGTTTACAAACACAAATACTATGTTTTTTATACCTACTGAGTTGCATGCCTTATGGTGAAATGTGGTGATACTGTCTATCTATTGTAAACATCTTGTAATCTACCCATATTTGCAAATAAATGAATTATTATTATTATTATTATTATTATTATTATTAAAAAAAATTATTTTGTTTTACAGTTTTTTACTGAGTTGTGGCGCGCACTCTATTAGTTAATGATGTTTTATCTGTGGTTGAAATCACTTGAGCCGTAATAAAAAGTTTAATGGTTTTATTAATAATAGCTAATCCATAGATATAATAAAATTTAAAATTATAAATGCCTGTCGAACACATTTAAGAAAAATCAATAAGAGGAGACTAGAACAGCAGTAGAAGCCGAAACATATTTTTTGGATTTTGTCTGCCTGTATAATTATGTTAATAATTATGCTCCTTACAAGTAAATAAAATAAATTTTGTAGATGAATTTGGGATAGATTTTTTCGAAATGTAACTCCCAAAGGGGGTAAATTAGGCAGGTTTTTCAATTTTGAAAGATATAATAACTCGGAAATATCGAAATTAACGGGGACGAAGCCACGGGCAGAAGCTATTTAACAATAAAATAATACTTTTTAAACTACATTTGAAATTGATGTAAAGAGTGAAATATGACTTCTACATTTTTAAAAATATATTTTTGCAGAAAAATATAAAATTGCTGACTGCCACTTAAAAAAAAAAAGAAAAATATTTTTAGTATTAAAACAGAGGTGAAATTTGCGGCCGCTTACCGTGAGGTTTCGCCAGCTATAAAGAGTATAAACACAAAATCATAAAAATTTAGTTTTTGGGCTTTCAATATTTAACTTGAACATCCTAACTACTTTTCCCGCCACCTCGTTTGCGTGGAATTCATTATATTAGTAATAGCTACGCCCACGTTTTGACCCGCATTAAACCTTACAGCTCCACTCCCGTGACGTTTAGCGTAATCTCAAATATCAGTTCAATATTCAGTAGATCGCGAGAATAAAATAATAAAATTAACGAACTGACTTTCATTCGCGGATTTGTCTGCGTGGTAGCTAAATAAATTAAAACTGGATTTTATAAATAAGTATCGTTCAAATAACTATAAATATTTTGGCATTAAAATAAAAACAGACAATTCAATTTTATTTATTTGTATTGATAAAACCTTCTTGTTGACACCTACTAAAATGCATTTTTACTCTGTGGCAACTAATATCTTTGGCTGAAGAAAATTGGAACGTTTCATTACAACAAAAAGCATATAAATAGCTTTAAACTGAATAAAGAAAGTAACAAATTCAAACAATAAAACTCAAATTATTTAACTGATTATATCAAAAGAAAATTGTACATATTATAACAACAAACACAATATAAGTCATTATGGCAAGAGGTATTTTCGGAGAGATTTTCTCTTTAGTGTAAAACGAGTGCATAAAATTAAATAAAATAAGAATGGAACGCGATGTGATGGAAAAAAAAGTTATCCTCAATACAAAACAAAATATATCAAAGTTCAAGATAATCTTTTAAGACAACTATAAAAACGATATATATAAATGTGATTTTAACTCTTTGCTACTGCTATGTACTAGAAACAGTGAGTATGCGTTATAATTTCTACTTAGTCCTCCGTGACACGATGAAATTACATAAAATATCTCTCACTTGTGTTGTACTGTTTTTTGTCTTTCAGGTACAATACAATACACACCTATATTATAATAGTATTATGATAAAGATGATAGCGGCGGGTGATTTCAGAGCTAAACATTTTTTTAGACTTAAGTTTCATAAGTGCAAGAACAGCGAACATTAGAAGAAATGTTCCTGAAATTCTGTGAAATAATAAAAATTTTCAAAACTTCTGATTTTTCTTTATTATATTCTTATTTCTCTCACATAATTATCATAGACATAGACACTACGTTACGTACATAAGAAATTATAAATGTAAACTCCAAATAAATTAATAATCGTGAATACAGAATGTAAGTAGTTACATTATCTGGTGCATAACCTGTATTGTCCCATTGTTGGGCAAAGGTCTCCACCATACATGAAATGGAATGAATCAGGTTTTCATTTTTTATTAAAGTATGTAACTAGATTTGAACTACGTCGATAAAAAGCACTTACCCGTGTGCCAGAATTCATTAAAATTTGTTTAGTTTGGCGAGAAAGAGGAAGCCTACAACCTAGCTACATAATATTAATGTTTCAATATTTTGAAGATACATTATTTTCATTTAGTGCTTTTTATATCCCAGACTGGCATAATTCGTGCTACTTGTCATATTTATAAGTTTTCGTATGAAAAATTTCGAGATCTATGACTGAAAATAATATGACCTAAATTCTATTGCATTACGTATTTTATTAGTATTCTATTGCATTACGTATTTTATTAGTATATTTAATAGTATTTTATGATATACATTAGTATTAAACAGTTATTGATTTGTTGTATAACGTTAATCTGAATTAAAAAATCCTTTTAAATATCATTATTTTATCTCGCCAAAGTACAAGAAATCACTGAGAAACTGCTCCATGACCAGTTTCCGATTTTGACATAAGAAATTGCGTTACTTGCCTGTAAAGCTGTCAAATCTGCAAGAGGATAGTAACTGGCAAGCTGTCAATTTTTTTGCCAAGCAGTTATCAACCGTATATGTATGGAAATAAGGATGCACTAAATCCGAGATGAACCGGTTTCAAACGAAATTATTAATTGCTTTCGAAATCGACTGGAAATTAGTCACCTTTACGGAATAGCCATACCGTTTTCAACGACAACATATAATCTGCAACGCTATTTGTTAAATGCTCTTTTATAGTATTTACCATGTCATAGCCCTTACACCTTAAAGTGATGCAAATCAAATATTGCCAACAACATAATAGCTCCATTCAATGTTCACTCAGACACTTCACACGAAAGTACGCCTCTAAAAGGGGCTATTTAAACCATATTTGAGAACAAACCAACTTCACACACATACTCAGAAAACAAATAGTCAAGAAACACGATGATAATAGACTCGGCCCTCACTTTTACCTTCCAAAATTCACAAGAACGTCCGAAAATTGCGCTTACGTAAAAATACGTGAAAATATCATGTCCAGATAGTTTTTTATCTTAATTCTAGTTTCGCAATTTGTCATTGACGATTGTAGAAGTTGTTTTTTATAATGATCATTATCTTATTATAGTGACCTTACTTAAATAGCACAATTCTGTATCGCGGTCCGTGTAACTTAAGATTTCTCACGCTGTCCGCTCCGTGTGAGATTCAATCTGATGGTTGTAGCAATGAGCACAATCATTTTTGTAATTATTCATCTGTCTCGAGGCTGTTATGTAGTTCCCACTGTTGTACAAACAAATTGTTGTCTAAATCGATAGCTCAAATTAGTTCAGCGACCATTGAATGAATTTATCAATCGATCTTGATGAACATAATTTTAACGCATCTCTTTGTTATGTCGAGTTCATAATCAATTGGCAAACATTTTCTTGTGTTTTGTGTGTTATCATAGCATCCAGTGTATCAATGCATCCTTTGTATCTTTCGATACCCATGGACTGCTGTTCCCAATTACCATCAGCTGGTCTTTGAACTGAGTTTTTTTTTGCATTCGTGTTCAAAAAAAGCTTTTCGCGATTTTGTGCCAAATACGCTGTAGCTCTATCAGCGTCTTATCGTTCACCCAGGTGTTTGTCTGATATTTTATTATTGCAGTTGTATCTATGATTTTCACGTTTTGATTTCTTCTCATTTACGTCAGAAGTCATCAGATTTTCTTATCTTTCAATTTTTAATAATCTGTCCTACATTGTAATATTATATCACACGATATTCGCAATAAGTAAGACGAATTTTAAACAGTTTCTATTTCCTTACTAAAAATTATAGCCTTATTTGATTGATTGATTGACAGCCGTAAATAGCGATTCAAGAATTTGCATTCTTAATAGAGATTAAACTGCTATTTAAACAAATTAAAACTTCACACTTCCTGCTACATCAGAGACCTGTCTGTATGTCCATAAAAGTTATATAGAAAACTGACTGTATGTATAGCCAGTATAACACTTGAAGGGTGACGAAAGATATACAGGCATACAGATGCTATCTCATATACATACAACACCGTCAATCACGAACTAAACTAAAATATGCGTGTGAATGTACACTACCAGTCTAACTGGATCTGTCGTGACTAAAAAAATATAGGTCACAATGATTCTTTCTTTACTGGTTTTTGGTAACAGCCAGTGTAATTTGAACTAGTTTTTTGAAGTAGTTATGAGTGTAGAGGTGTCGTGTTGGTTTGGTATTTTGCATGCAGTAGTTGGCCTTGTATGTATTTGATAAAAAGGTGGGAACATTTCCTAGTTGGTGCTTCTGTCAGTTGTGTCTATGTGTAGGTTTGCTCGTGGGTTTTTCAATTAAATTGATGGTATTTTCAAGTTCCTTTTAGTACTTGTATTGTTTGTTCTGTAAAGGGATTAATGAAAGGCAATTTGTTTGGACTGTTTCTTGTTCGGTGACGCTGGTATGACCTCCAAGATCAGTTAGATTAATGGCTGTTAGTGATTAATATTAATGGGCTGTTATTATTATTTGGGACTATTGTGCCACCAATAAAATACCTACTTAATTTTGGTACCTACCTAAGAATCAACATAACGTGAAATAAGTCTAGGACGCTGATCAAAACAGTTCGGTGAATATTTCTTTGCCGAATCTATAATATTTAATGTTATTAAATAAATATTTTATAACATTCATAGTCTGTTTTCACTTTTATCTTTGATTCTAGGGCAGAAATAGTGGAGTGGTCTTGTCATTTCTGAGTTCAGTACATTTTGTGTCCCAAAATTTTCAAATTTAATCTAAGTTAAAAAACTCCTAGCCGGTACCCACAACTTTTTCTCCCTAATCGATACTATGCAACTTTTGGCTATTCCATAGAGTTAAATTTTATGAAAAAGTAACCATATAGACACCATACCCTTTATGTAAAGAGCCACATCAGGGCAGCTTAAGGCCCGTTCGCAAAAACGCGACCTTTGGTGCTCGAAAATAAAATATTGAATCCTATGATATTGCCAGAGCCACCTATCGGTACTCGTAAGTAACTACATAATCCATAAAATAGTAATAATATCATGAATAATTTATGAACAATTTATTAAATTGACTCGAAACCATTTTCATACTCGAAATAATTATTTTGTAACACATTTTAATGTAATATTTAGATACATTAAATATTTTTATTTAAGCTTTTTTAAGATAGCGCCATCTATTTGTATTGCGTAGAAGCTATTTAACACATAGAGATTGTAGAGTGTTGCATACAGTTCAATAATAGGCGTTCTCGTAAGATGGCGCTATTGCAAGTTTGCTTTTTATTTTGAACATTGCATCTTTAAATGGTAACATGGATCGACAGCATAACATGCTCGCCGAGCAACGGAGGAAAATGAAGGTCTGGCAATGCTGGAAACAATATTGAAAAAGTATCCATCATATTATTAACAAACAAAAGTATTTGTACAACACCGTTATAAAATGCTTTATATTTTATTTTACAGACCCCATCATAGTAAAATTGTAGATATTAGTGTAGTGTTATGTTGCACTGTATATTGTGCTCCAGTGATTTGACACAAAACACTGAACTTGTAGTCTTCTTCTTCTTTTCGTGTCAGTGACTATTGTAATTCTGTTTAATATTTCCAGCTTATACAGCTTTAGACCAATAGGATGCTACTAGGACGCCCTTTTGGTTGAACTTGTAGTGACAATACAAGAGATGTAACAGGTTTTCAATGTATATATGCATGAGATATTTTTGCTTACTTTTGTTGTTTGCATGATCTGTACCTACGTTTACTTATACGGTCACCTACAATCTATTGCCTAAGAGCCAGTGGCATTACGTAATTTTATAAAAGCTAAAAGTTTTCCTGTTTGTGCTTCTAATAATGGTTAAAACGATCACCAAAATATATATAGAGTTTGGATTATGGTGGCTTAGGGAGATATTGGAAAAAAAAGTTACGTATTAGTATGATGTGTAATTTTTACTTTGCGAGCAATGTTATGGTTATAATATCCAGTAGAGAGACTCACTTAACATGAAACAAACTAAAAGTTGTTAATACGCAAATTGCTAGTAATTTATAACATATAATAAAGCTATAAATATTATGATGCTTAGTCTCAGTGCATTTGCGTTACAAATTAATTAAAAGATTTAATATTAAAGTATACAAAGTAAATAATCGTAAAATCCACCTCATAGTGTGTAACTCACGTTCTTACTAGAACAAAATAAATCCACGGATCGTAGCGAATGGACTTCAAGTTATAAGTGACCAGCGATTTCTTGAATGATTATTTATAACATAATTTAGCACCACGGCTTTATTACTAGAAGGGTGTAACAGAGGTGTATGACACCAACATTTCACCGTGGGATAGGGGGTGAGACTTTCACTATCTACCGGGTACAATTCCAACGCATATACTATTGTGAATTTCTTGACGTGTGTTGTTTTTTATTATTATTCATTTTTGAAATAAATATTAAATATTTGTTTATTTATTCAAATTTGAAATAAGTAGCAGTTTTTGTAGCAACGTGACTGGGATACGTTAATGCTTAGAGCTTACGTATTTTTTGTGGTTTGTTTTTAAAATGTAGATTTTTGTTGTTAACTTTTGCCTGCAATAGCATGAATTACAATAAAGCACTGCAAACAAATGCAGTTTTTAACTACATACTTGGTGTGGGATCGGTGTTGAAGTATTCTCCTAGAAAATGTAACAAAACAAAAACCTGGAGCCTGGCGTGGGTAAGGTGCAGTAAAAAAGGAAAATATTCATGTACTAACTATCACTACATAGTATATAAACCAGAACCGATAAGATAAAGCAGAAACCAAGCTTGATTCTTTAATGCAATAACCAATAGCCATAGACAGGCATCTGTCCTTGGTAATAAGCATTGGTGTATTCAATGATCGATTAGCACTTTTGCTTAACCAAGATTCTTCTATGTCCTCTCAAACTGGAACAAAGAAACAAACACACTTTCTTTCGGAAAAAATAACGTGTAAGTTGGCGGAATTCCCTGGAGGCCGTTTAACGCTGCAAACTACCCGCTATCGTTTATATTTTATACCAAACCGCTTATACAGTTTAAGCCCCGGTACGCCAACGGTAGTTTCATAACCTGGGATAATAAACTAAAAGCCTTTGAATTTCCAGCTCACAAAGAAAGCTTATTACATTAAAATTTCTTTATGGAATTTTGCAATATCGCGTCACTTGTTTTAGTTGCTAATCTGAGTCTGGTCGAGTATTTAGTTGGGTGGGGCCTTAGATTAGATTAAGTTTTTTGAGTACCAACCTTTATAGTACGGCTGATTAAAATTTAAACATGCTAAAATAAGTAGTTCAACTGATAGGACGATACTTTGCTGTGTTGGATATTAAAAATATGGATCCATCCTGAATCAAAATCAATCTTGCGACTCTTTTCCTAACTATATGGGGGTCGGCTTTTAGTCTAACGGATTTCGCTGGATATCAGTATTTGTACATGGAGCAACTGCCATCAGACCCTCACAACCCAGTACGAGGTAATTAATACGATACTATACGATATACAGCCTTTCAAATTACTGTATTTATTTGTTTTTTTTTTCTATACTGAATGTATGTGTGTCTCTTTGTATTCTTTGCACCTAATAAATATTTTCATTTTCATTTTCATTTTCATACTTTTTGTTAGTCTAGCTCTAGTTGACAGACTTTATGACCTCTGACTACCCGTAACGACTGCCATAGATGTTTATATGGTAAACGGGACTGAAGGCTGAACGTGCTCTTTGAGGCACGGAGGAGAACTCGTTATGTAAAAGATGGACACCCATCCACGGCCAACCGCTGTTAGCATTGCTTAATCTGCAAAATCAATCGGTCCGTGCGATCAATTGTTTTTTTTAACTTGTCTTTAGTTTCGTAATCACTACTTGATTGCTTGTTTACTTAAATTTTGATATTAAAATTATAACTTTACCATATTTCTATAACAGCCAAATTGTAAAATATAGATTTAGATACTTATTACAAGAATTCTAGATATAGCTTTAAATTATTAGCTGTACAGTTAGACAGAAAAGCTCTGAGCTTTTGATGTCTGGAGAACTCTGTTTGATGTATAAAACTTATGAAAGAAATAATAACGGTATTTATTTATTTTATCTTTTTACTACTAAATAAGATTCGGTAAAATATATTTCTAAAAAAATAACAACACATTGGATATCAGCCATTTATTTCTGAAAGAAACGCTAGAATTTCCAATATTTTTTGTAACATCTTTTCAAGTACAACATACCTACGTTTGATATGATTCCTTTGGAAAGCGAATGCTTTGACGAATAAAAAATAAATTACTTTTGGTGTGCTGTAAATAAACATTCTCAAACGTCCCGAGTGTGGCTTTGAAACCAGCGGGAACCAGAAATAGGTTATAAACTAAAACAATAAAATAAAGGGACTAGTCATTGAAAGGTGTCCCCCGCTGCCAAATGTGTGCACGTCTTATAAAACTAGCTGTTGAACCATAGATGCGCGGAACAACCTATCTCCCTATATAAATATTTATTATTCTTTCATGTCCCCTCCATATTGACTAAGTGCTCTTGGGCAATTAAGGATTAATTAAATGTAAGTAGCTACCTGATTATTTTTTAAGGATTATTCTTCCGAAAAGATAATGGAAAGAAAAAGAAAGGTGTTATGCTAAGTCAAAATTATGTCCAATTGATGTCTGTAAGTAGATACCTACATAGTTTAACATCCATTATATTAACACTTCATTGTGCCCTACTTAACGTTTATATATACAGAAAATATTGTTAGGAATACAAAATAACAGTTTATTATTGTCACATTTAAGATTGGTTCAAATACTAGGTGTGCTTGTGTGAGTAAATGTGTGTATTTGGCCTTGTCATTGGGCCCATTGAATAGTGTCATTGCTTTTGACGTTCTATCTAATGTAAAGAATCTAAATTATTTATTTCAAATGAAACAGTAGGTACTCATTAGGTGCCTCCCCGCGTTTCTCGTGACCCCAACCATGAGGTAACATTAAATTTGTCAAAGAACCCGTGAAAACGTTTAAAGTTCCTTTTGATGTGACACGCGTCGAATTTTTGTTTGCGTTCATCTATCGAAACATCTTAAGTCCCTGTAAAAGGGACTTAATTTTAATAGGTTTCAAATATTTTTAATGCCCTTCAATTCATTGGAAGGAAATTTTTTTCTTGTTTGTCTTGGAGGGGACTTATGGTGATTTGTTTGTTTTTTTTTGAGTGTAAAATTCAAAGTTGTGACTGATTTTGTTTTGATATTCGCTCTTTGAAGTTGTTAGGATTCATTAGTGCTTTTTTTAGAGATTAACTTTGGGCTGGAGGGTGAGTTAAAAGGCGTTGTGAAAATCGATTTATTTGATGATGCCTTTTCTTCTAAAGTTGGTTCTGTTCTGTATTATACAGATCTTAAGTAGGGAAAACATAAACAAAAAATATTGTGTAGTATTAAGTTTTTTACAGCACAAAAATTTTAAACAGTATCTAATTGAACTCCAAATTTTAAGTGGCGATTGAAAGTTAAAAAATATAGGTACAGTCAGCAACATAATAACTAAACACTTAAACATTTTCAAACTTCTATACAGCTCACATTTATTGCATAAAAAACATCCCTTTTATAAAAAAAATACACATGTGATCGATTACTTTTTCAATATATTTATCCAATCATAAAATAATTACTATTTTCAGAATTAAACGACTTTGAAACCTCGTTAGTGTGTAGCTTCTGCTGTTGCTGACTTCAGAATAGATACAAATATAAATAATTGTAAAATACACATACGTATATTATAGCTAAAATAGCGGCTAATAGGGCGTTCACACAAATTGACACGTTATACGTTGGGGTGCATGAAAGGAGCCTTCCCGAGCGACGTACACAATCAACCCCTACGTCCGGCGCACCCTGGGCAGTCTGCAAATTTCCACCAAGCAGACTGGCGAATCCTTTCACCACGATGGCAAGTCAAAACCATGAGAATATGACTGCAGCCATCGATACGAAAGAAGAAGAAGACACGTTATAATATAACCTACACTTTATATAAAATATTATTTTATCTGCACACAAACCACAACGCTTTCATAGCTCGGTTTCCGCTAATATGATTCAATTTTACCTTGTTTGCAGACTAGAAAAATTAAAAAGCTTTGTTATTTTTTCTTTATTACAATATGAAATTACTGTCTGCATTATATGAAAGCGGTTTCATAGATTACAATTTTTATTATAGCTATTTATTTTATACTAGCTTCCGTTCGCGGTTCCGCCTGCGTGGTAAAGCACGGCACGGCACCGGCACGGTACGGTTTTGGGGTTTTGAAATATTTCCTCACAAAATTTCATTTGATCGGTCCAGTAAATTCGAAGATTTACTTGTACAAACAAACAAAAAAATGATTCCTATTTATTAAATAACTATAGATTTCAAAACTTTTGAGCATCAAAAAAACAACCTACATACAACAAGTTGTTTTTTTTTGTTATTTTTCTTTATTACTTTCAAAATAAACACTTGACCTTGACTTGACAAACGGTCACATACGTGTTGTGGAACACGCACGTTCAGGATGTATAAAATCACGCCTGTACCCCATGGGTGTTGGCAGAGATATGATGGCCCTCCTTACATTCTTCTTTGGCTTCTTCAACCTTTATACATGTCATTATACATTATTATTATTATTATTGCGAGCCTATAGTGTCTCAATGCAAAGCACATATGTCTTTCCTCCCTTTTTCCACTTATCTCTGACTGCGGTTTGTTTGTTTGTCATACATGCATACAAAATATCCTAAACTTTTCCTGCTTAGCTTACTTGGTTAGCAACTAGCAACAAGTCCTAATTTAAGAGATCGCCACTGCTGCCACTCTCTCGCAGTTTATTTATTTAGTTTGTCATCAATTTCCTGCTTGAAAACTACAACCTTCAAGACGGAAGGTTCGTTGCCACAAACTCAATTAAGAGCCAACAAGCGGACATGGATCTTAACAAGTTTACTCTTTTCATGCCGATTTTTTCGTCCACATAAACTAAGGTTCGAACATTTCACATATAATAATATCTTGATAATCACAATGACATACATTTTTAGGTTAAGAAATAAGTATTGACTCTAAGCTAATCTGCAAACAGTATTATTATGTGGACGCTAAGTAAGAACACTTTTGGTACAAACCGTTTGCTTCAGATGGCAAAATTTTCTCTTCCCACTGCTCCATACGTCACCTCTTGCTCTAAGCTTGTAAGAAATGATACAGGCAAAACAGACAAAATGGGTTTTAAAGGAGGGGAGTTATGGAAAAGCCGGACAGGCAAATTTTATATAGCATTTAGCTCTGTTCAGCAATCTAATACTACGAAAGAATTGAAAAAAAAATTGGACTTGGGGCTTGAACCTGCGACCTTAGGATTCTGTCCTATCGCTCTCCTATTTGAGCTATCCATGCATGCATTCAAAAGATTGGTGGCAAAAAAAATGTTTCGTCTTTTTTAGTATTTACTTGAAGCTCGTTTAGTTTTAGTACCGAAATACGACGAGCTGGTTTGACCAATTATTTTTAATAAAAGATTGCCCTAGAATAGCTTCAAACCTCTAAAACAATAATATCCCAAACAGAAACAGACAGCTAAACATAAAGAGTGCGCTCGTACGGAAACGCACAGATGCAAATTATTTGCGAGTGCCGCCGTTGGCAAAAGCGAGCGAGTGTTGCAACGTAAATATTGAGTATGAACGTTGAAACCGTTCTGTACACGCTGTGTGTGTAATCATCAAATCAGATAAATTTGGGCTAGCTACTCTGATGAAACAAATAGAACCAATTTTACAGTAACTGCGGACGGCATTGATTTTTTGAAATAGCTTCACTTAGGTTCTACCGAGGCTTACACATAATATTAAATATTGAATAAAAAACCGGCCAAGTGCGTGTCGGGCCACGCGCAGTAGGCTTCCGTAGCTAGTCGTAACAACATATTTCGACTTAAAAGGGATTAACTATCTGTATTAAACAAGTAACATCTTCATACAAGTCATTACTTTCAAAGGTTTTTGTAATTTGCACGAATTATTCTAAGTAACTGCATTTTACACTTTGGACCCCAATTACTCTAGAACTAATTAAGTTAAAGTAACCAGATAAATAGCGTCCTTCAGATAGGAAATGTTTGTAGTACACGAAACCAGCTAGCACGTATGACGAGATGTATGAATGTTAAGGAAGCGAAAGAAGTATGTAAGGAGCGAAGCACATGGCGTTCCATCGTCTCTGCCTACCCCCGTGGGATAAAGGCGTGATTTTATATATGTATTATGTATGTTTATTTATGTTTCAAGAATTTTGAACGAAATATTCTGAGTAACTGCATCTGACATTTCGGACCCCTATTCCTCTTGAACTAATGAAGTGAACTTATCCGCTATAGTTTTCCTTTAAAGTTCATTACATGTACTACCGACACAATTTTTTTCAGATTTTAGGATCCAGTAGTTTAGCTTTTAGAGGGGGGGGGACGCCCTACTCGAACAAAAATTTGCTCTTTAAAGTTAATTATCTCGCAACCGGATCCCTAAATCAAAAAACTGTCTTAGCAACCCCTAAACGTTAACCCGTAAAAGTCCTATCTAACAATACCCCACACTATGGGGTAGGCGACAAAAAAAAAACATCCCTACTTTACATGTAGGGGCCACCTGAAAAAAAAATATTTTTCCAAATTTTACTCTACGACTTTCTTTGTTTAGTTAACATACATGTTTATGCAAAATTTCAGTTTTCTAGCACCAATGGTTTCATCGCTATGCCGTGGACAGACAGACGGACATGGCGAAACTATAAGGGTTCCTTGTAGGTACTACGGAACCCTAAAAACATAACTAGTTACAATTAGAGGTTTTTAGCTGTGACGTCTTGAAGCTGCAGCTGCTGATCACGTCTTAGGAGGACAAAGAGTGCGCAGAATTAGATCTTCAAACGCCGTGATCATTTTTTTAAATGCACCCTGCATTAAAAAAAATGATCTGCTATATAAAATCGAATTCACCGATTTAAGACGTGGTTTGTGTTTATTTTCACCGGTTGAAAAAAACGTTTCATTAATATTTTTTTTACGTTGCGAAATTCTCTGATCTAAATATTCAATTAGTTCGAAAAACGTGATATTTTGTCGTAACACTGGCAATCAACACTGACCATCTCTAGAAACTCTGGTTAAAAAAAAACCGCTATATCGCATCCACTCCGTATAACAGTCACATTCCTTTAAAAACTAAAAATTCATCACCTGTATATATCGGGCAGCACTCCACTAGTAGCGACACGAGTGCTGAGCGAGATCAAAGCGATGTTGCGTTTTAATTGCCACCCTTACGCGTCGCTTCCGAGGGTAACTGCGTGCAAGGGCGCGTGGCCAGTGCTGCTACCGTGTGAAGTGGACAACCAACTGAATATCTTTACGCTAACCTAACCGTAGATTTAGTTTTATTTTTGTCTGATATATGTGACTGGCTGGTCCTGTATTTTGGACAAAAGGATATGGCAATAAATGAAGGCTGTCTTTTAGTAAGCGACAACAGCAACTTCGTCATGTTTACAAAACACTTAAATATTGTTATAATAGTAATAGCAGCCCTGTATCTAATACATGTCCTACTGCTGGGCTCGGGCTCGGGAAGGATTAGTCCACTACGCTGGCCAAGTGCGGATTGGTAGACTTCACACCACCCTCGAGCACTTTTTAGGCACTCTCAGGCATACAAGTTTTCTCACGATGTTTCCTTCACCGTTGGCGAGCGATAATTTATATGATAAATACACACATATCTTCGAAAAGACGAATCTTAACGATTTATTGACAGAGGTGTGTACGGTGGGTTCGAGCTCGACCCTTTGACTTAGCAGTTCCACGGTCTCCCACTCGGCTATCGCTGTTTGAATTTAATATTATGACATAGAGTAAAAATGTTATTGGAGTGGTCGCAGAACGGCTCTCTTAAAATATTTTTAAAAAGAGGTGTAATTATCTTTGTAGCTACCGTAACGTTCCGCCTCTTGTGACTAAATTTAACACACGAGACGTAATATTGCGGTTGCTGCAAACAATAACAAAGTTGTTTTGTTTTTTCAGTTGTTTTCTTTTTCTTCCTGAAACATCAAGTTACCTATTTTGTGAGTTTAATGTAGTGATAAACTTTTCTAATATTACTTGTTAGAAATAAAAGGCATCATTAAAAAAGTTTTGCAAAGCAAGTCTCATGCTTACTTTATTTATCTCGGTAACATTTCTCATATAAATGGGCCTTTATAATCTCCGGTATGTCTATAGCATTATTTTTATAAGAGACGATAGAAGCGATTTAGCTTTTCTGATAAAGGAATACCTAATACTGTCTCGATGGTCTAGTGGTACACCTCTCACCGCGAGGTGTCGAGTTCGATTCCCGGGTCGGCCAAAATGTTATTTGTGAACTTTCTGTCAGCAAATTCACAATATTGGAGATGGAATTGTGCCCGGTAGATGACGATAGGCTTATCTCCTATTCCATGAGACCTAAACATAATAGGTTAAATGTGGTTGTTGTAAACCTCTTCCACACCCTTTTGTGTAATATAGGCATGATGTTAAAAAAGTTATTATTATTATTATTGCGAGCCTATAGTGTCCTAATGCAGGGCAAAGGCCTCCCCTCCCTTTTTCCATTTATCTCTGTCTGTGGTTTGTAGTGTCCAGTCAATCTGCCATGAATCCAATTCATCCCGCCATCTCCTTCTGGGTCTGCCACGTTGTCGTTTATCGTTGTTTGGGATCCATTGTGTAAAAAATGTTATGAATACCTAAAATGAAATCCCAAAAGAAAATAGGGGTACCAACGAGTACACCATTAAACAAGATTTTCCACGAATAATGCCAAGATCCATAATACTGAGACGCGTCTATAAGCCACTTTTTCAAGTGAATAGCCCCGGAGTACAAAAGGAGAACTAATGTGCTACTAACTATCAATAGCGATAGAATTTATAGTACAGCCCCTCTTTACGAAGAAAATATTGGTCTTACGAAGTACCCAGACGTGGTTTGTGAATGCCTTTTGTGGGAAGTAGGGGTGTCTTACCGCGTGGTGTAAGAGAGAAGCTGTGGCGATGATAAACATCGTTTATAAATAATTCCTGGAAAGCATTATATGATAAAAGTCTAAAAATTCTACTGGAAATTGCTTTAAATACTGTCGTACCTAAGTCACTATATATGACAGTAGTCTTGCCTTTATAATGTATTCCTCTGTGTGTAGAAAGAAGATGAAGTTATTTGTTGGAAAATCTTATAAAAAACAATTAGGCTTAGATTAGATTAGAGAACTCTGGAAGAACCTTAAAACCTTCTTTGAATTTGTAACAATTATTCGTTTCTAAGAATGGTCCAGAATGCCTACCCTGTGCGGACACACCTACATTGTTATTGTCAATATTATCTGATTTGGCTAGAAAAAATAACCACAAAAACCAGTCGAAGTGCGAAATCTTGATAGTAATATTGATGGTATCCAATGGCGGTAAATATAATCATATGGAGCTCAACTATAATAGAGGAAGCAATAAAAATGTTGGGAACAATATTCTCTGCTTGAATGTATGAGTATGACATAAAATTGTTAAATTCTAATAAATCGCTTGTACTTTATACCTTGCGATGATTCACATAAACTTCTCCTTAGATTGTAAACATGAGTTTTACAATGAGTGAATGAAACCCGAACGGAAAAACAAGTCATTCACTCTGTCAATCGGTTTATTTGTGACCAAACTTTGTACGTTTTTCATAGGATTTTATTGAGTTTATGATTTAGTACAATATAATGATATATGAATGCCGATAAAAGTATATGAAAATGGGGTTTTGGATAAGTTATGTATGTGACTATAAATCACGTGCAATTTCATTAGAAAAATATTTTTACAAATACAAACTCTTTTATGAGTAGAACTTCTAATAAAAATATTGAAAAATGTATTTATTGTCATCAACTTACTTATTGTACCTACGTATGTATGCTATATTCACATCAAATCATTAACTTATAGTTTTTTTGTAGAGCGGTGTAAGGTGACATTTATCCATACAATAGTATAACTGTCTACCAATCTTATTTACTTCAGCCCCATATTTAAATGTCTTTAGGAATTACAACCAATTAGTTTATGATTTGCTATTACTTTGCCGGTCTACCGATTAGAAAAAAAATCACATTGTACACTACATATTTCAGTATCTCACAAAATACATCTAATCCCGCAAGTCAATAATCTATGCCAAATATCGCTATGCTAATTCCATTTTCGTAAATAACAGTCATTGGATAAGTCCAATCATTCGTTCAATTCGACACCGCTCATTCGATTCGACCGTAGCGACATCTATATCGGAATGATGCCCGTGTTGATTGTGTCCAATATAATTGGATTCCTCATATTGACAATTGACCTACAATCCTAAAAAGGAAAATCAACCTTATTTGTCTTTCGGTAGGGTAGATTTTTCGTCGGGTTTTATTAAGTTTTCCTGATTATAAATGGCTGTATGATTAATGGAATCCGAATTATGTCCTCGTATGTGGTACAATGCTATTTGTGATTGAGAACTTTAAGCCTTCGATATCGTCGTGTTTATATTTTTAAAAACAAATTAATGCTTGTTGTTTAATGGTTCGTAATTAAGTTCGGAGTGATCATTCACATTTCTGAATAAGTTATTATTGAGCAAGTGGACATGTTTAATTCTACTGACTGAATACAAAATACAAGATTAAATGAAAATGATCTGCCCTTTACGGATTTACGGTTGTGCCGTAAACGCGATAAGAGCTAAACATTTTTATTAGATCATGAAAAATTAAAAAGATTAAGATAGAAAATGATAAGTAATGAGCAAATTTCCATCAGTGTATAAACATTAAAAATTAAATTTATTAATACCGCCTCCTCCTTGCTTCGATTTCCTCATTTCTGAGGGTCGTGACCTCTTTTCTGGATCATCATATCCCGTGTGATGGTTCGCCATTGTGCCTGTCTTGGGCTGTGTGTAGTGCGGTGTGTACCGTGGTGTTGAGGTTAGTGCGTACTTGGTCAGACCAGCGTATCGGGCTACGGCCTCTAAATCTCTCTCTAAAATGTATTAATTAAAAATATTTAAATATTAAGTATATCAGTTCCTGCATTAGCTATTAATTCCTATATCCAAATTAGACTAGTTATTTATTGTAGAGCTCCAATTAACGATTTAATTTTCACGTTTCAACTGCACAGCATGCAAATTATTGTTATTTTGCATAACAAAATGTTCACTTAATTCTCTCAAATTAACAAACAAATTATGCGTTATATTATTAAAATCCACATATGAAAACAACGGCCTGAAAGTCGTAAATCATGTAAAAAGCGGTATTTCGGTCTGCCGAGCGCGCTTTTGCGACATAAATTAGTTTTTATGAAAGCAACTATTTTGCAAAGCACACCTTTAGTGTTCACGCTTGCCGATTTTCTACCTGGATATGAACACTGGATGATATTAAAAAGAGCTCTGATTTAACTCAGTTTGTCTTTGTATAAAAGCCAGCGGCTGATGTATTTCTTACGATTTTTTAACTAATTGCTATCTACAATGTGCAAGGTTTGTTGCAAACAATGTTATTTTATAAACAAATTCGGTCATTTAACAAAACGTTCTAAGTGTCGATTCCACCCAGGCCAGTTGTATGCTAAACTCGGTTTTGCATCTCTACCAGAGGGACAGAGACAACGAAAACCGTGCTCAACGATCAACTCTTGGGGAGTGATATCGACTGTGAAACAGTGTGTACCACCAACTATCAAGTCAATGATCTAAGTATAGGTAATTTACTTCTTACATTAAATTCTAAATTTTAAGACATTTTTAGGGTTCCATCCCCAAACGGTCAAAACGGAACTCTATTACTGAGACTTCGCTGTCCTTCTGTTCGTCTGTCATCAGGCTGTATCACATGAACTGTTAAAGTTAGACAGACGAAATATAATTTCAACTTTATTTCACAGATTATGAAGAACGTATGCCACTATACTAAAAATAATAAAACCGAATAAAATAAACATTTAGGGGAAGGGGAATCTCATACAAAAATTTGTTTTATCTCAATATTAATAACAGTAACGGGTAGACATTTGAAATATTTCGTTAACAACAAAATTAAATAATTACAATAATAAATAAGTATTTAAAGGGGCTCTCATAAAACAGTCATGATTTTTTTGTCGTTTTAATAGACAATGTTTTTTTTTCTATTATTATGATTATTGCATACAAAGCCTTTCAAATAATTTAAAAATATTCATACTACTTTCCATTTTATATCCAAAGTCTCCAAAAAAATAAAATCTTTCTTTCAGCAATCTTATTTTAAATAGATATAGGCGTCTTGTTTGAAGACGAGGGCGGCTCTCAATATCGCAGTGCAAACATGCCGTAATAGGCAACATCTTGCTACGATCCGAAGTGAAGGGTGCAAACATCAGGAGGAACGTTTAAATTCTTTTTTTAAAACTTTGTATGAAACGAATTCTTTGTTTTTTTTTTCGATTACAACGTATCGAGTATGTGTATTCGGCCTGTCATGTATTCCTAATTGATGGTAAGTGGTAAATACAGATCATGGACATCATCAGTCCACAAAGCAGATTGTCGTACGTCGCTTCATCTGAGGACTATGGTGTTTTGCCTTATTAGCCAGTAATTTCAGGATTGATTTCACCACCAAACTGAAACTCAGGGACAAGCACTACTATTTCACGGCAGGTTAAAGGTTAGATGGTGGTGCTTCCACATTCGAGCTCGTTCACAATAACTCTACTATTACCGCTTTATTTGTGTTAACTTAAACATAAAATTTTCAAAGATTAAGATAATAATATATATTGCAAAATTTCTTCAACAAACTCTAATTTATATTTGTAACTGTCAAAGAAAATAAAGTTTTCAGACTTTCTTGAAAGTTAAAGAAAATTTTGATATAAATTTAATGAATGAACGGAAAATATTATTTCAAGTCTGTATTATTACTGTCTAGTTTCATAACAAAATAATAATTTGTAACAAAACTAGACTAATATTTTTCATAGCACGTTTACAGGATGGCTCATTGATATCGGTCAACTATGCACCAATGCATTTAATTCATTTAGGATATTATATTTTATAGCAAAATCTACTGTTTATGGCCTACATATTCAATATCCAAATAGAAATAATGCAAATGTTATTTTTACTTTGGCCGGGTACGATTTCCAAGCTGAGTACAATTATTTTCTTAAATCTTTTTGTTTTTACTGAATTCGATGTCATGATCGGAGGAACATCACACCCCGTTCCTCTATAAGACCTTAATTTATATTTCTTATTTTGTTGTATTGAGTCATCAAGTGGTTAACTATCTAAAACAAAATGGAACTGGTAAAATCGGGGCATAATATAATGAAGAAACCAGGAAAATTAAATTCTTCATACTAATTTCAATGACAGTACTAGGAGTCCATAACTCGGTTAGTATGTGGAAGTATGTTATAATAAACATACTTACCCTATACTAACCAATATAAATGAGTCAGCCTGTATTACTTAATATTATATCAACGTCACACTTGATTCAATGTAATAATAGTTGTGTATTACGCACACTTCCACACAAGTTTGTGCAAGTGGTTGGCAACACTGTCTCGCCCCGAGCTTGCGGTAACTTGCTTTTGAGTTATGAACTCCTAGTACTGTCATTGAATTTAGTATGAAGAATATTCCGTTCCTGGTATTTTCATCGTATTATGGAAATTAAAATCGGGGATTTTACCAGTCCCATTTTTAGATAGTAAACCACTTGATGACTCAATACAAAAAGGTGCCAATTAAAAATTAAGGTTTTGTAGAGGCACGGGGTGTAATGTTCCTCCACCACAAAAGAAGGGACCCCCGACCAGGCTCGGTGGTATTGCCTGGCGGACGGCTGTCCAACGGTAGCGTCTTGAAAGTAGTATTTATATACACTTGCTGTAAACATTACGTTATCGCGCTTCAGCGCTCTTTGACATTTGTGAGTGTGTCACTTTTTGACGTTGTCAATGTCATTTGTCATTTGTTATGTGCAGATACCACCACAAACTTATCAGAAACCTATGAAACTTGTCCTTCTTGATTTTACTTGCACGGCACAATGAAGAACTATTAGTGCAAGATAGTGACGCAACTTTATAATGACAAAAACAGTAAAAAAACAAAAAAAAAAATATCTACATATTATTACCATTGTTGTAATCAGTGTTTTGAGAAGTGTAAAGACAAACTGAATTAGAACTAAAAGATATTCAAATAAATAGTTTGAAGCATCTTCTGAATGACCATCTTAAAACGCTTAATAGCATAACATTTTCTCAAATCTTCTCTTTCTTTGTCCAGTACCAAATACTTTATCGTTACCGTAAATACCCTCCTATATAATAAGTTTACGCAGAACATCGTTCCTCCATTTGTTCACGGTGTGCACTTGCTAACCGAGTTTTTCGGCGGTACTCGAACTCAAATCTGTTTACAGAGTGGCATAGTAGAGTAATTCGATAGCGTCACCGTAAAGAGCTTTGGCTGGCTGTAGTCTAGTTGCAAATGGTTATGTGTTTAAAGTCCTTTTAGTTGTTGATCCTAAAATTTTATTATTAGTGATACCTTTGATGACAATAGAAAAATAGCAGGAAACAAATAGCTTACCATAGTTCAAAATAAATTAATAATAAGGTTCACTCATTGTTATTAAATAAATGTTGGTTGATTCTTTGATCTAAGACAAATTTTGAGGGTTTTGGTCATATGGTTCAAAAACGAGATCATCTTCTTCTTTTTCGTGTCAATGGCATATGTGTCAAACGTCGGAGTCCAAATGATCTGACACTTTTAAAGTGTTCTCAACAGGGTTTATTCTTCTCTTGTGCAGGTGGTACTAGTACAGGCGGGCTCCAACTTGTAAGAAGGACGTTTGTCTGCCACCACTCAAACTCAATATCTGTTTGGTCAATGTATCCGCCACCTGGCCAAGAGCCTTTTTCTTGGCCTTTAACAAACGGTAATAGAATGATGAAAAAACATTTTTGCATTGACTTTATATGGTGATTTTTTTTTGAGCAGGGAGATAATTCATTTTTGATGCTATATAGTATCTAAAAACAAAAACAATCCAAAGATATCTTGTCCAAACAAGTCACGACAGCGACGTCCGTAATTACACATCAATTCTTTGTATCGATCTCGACGGACAACTTTTCTTATTAAGGTCCAACTTTGACAAGTAATCCTTCTTATGAAGAAAACTAATTACAGTCGTGTATCGGTCTTCTATCTTGTTTTATTTCTGAACACAGTTTTGTGTTAGATATTATGACTTTTTTAGAATAGATTCCACTGTCTATTTTATAAAAAAATAACCGGCTAGGTATGAGTCGGACTCGCGTTTGAAGGGTTCCGTACCATAATCTTTAAAAAAATTAAAAAAATGTACCGATTTAAAAAAAAAAACCTTGAAACAAAGAAATCATGTTTTTTGTCTAATAAATTTATTTCCTTAATTTATTATGTAAAAATATAATTAAATATTTTGCGAATATTCCAAGCGTCTAACTGTTGCCGTTTTCAATAACGAACAAAGAACACGTTTGTTGTATGGGGGCTTGGAATATTTATTTTATATTTTTTTCGTGTTCGTTGTTATAGCGGCAGCAGTTACACGTTATTTTTAAAAAAATAACTGTTTAGCTACCACGGTTCATGAGATACAGCCTGGTGACAGACGGACATCGAAGTCTCAGTAATAAGGTTTCGTTCTTACTAACAATCATTCTAACGATAAAAAAATTGTTACCAAAACTGTACAACAATCATTGCAAAGTGCTATATGTTTTTAAACTTTCGCGATTTGAGACCATTTTTAAAAAATTAGACAACGGGTCTGAATCGCATAATCATTAATTATTATTATTATTATTTTTAATTATTACTCACTCATTTAATCCATTTTCTCATTTTTTATATGTTTAAATATAAATTATAAAAGTAAAGTACATTTAAAAATATAAAAGTGTAAAATTCTACATTTTTAAATATAAGTACTAAAAAATATTTAAAAATATAAAAAATAGTACCCCACCGGCATCGGATACAGGGACCAAACTACCGATGGTTAGGGCTCCAGAGAGAGGAACCTCCTCACAATGCGTGCCGTGATAATAATAAATTATTATTATTATGTGACCAAAAATGATGCAAGTCATTCGAAACGTCGAGCATAGGTATTTATTTACCTTTATAATAATTACGCGTTTCAGACCCGTTGTCTAATTTTTGAAAAATTGCATAGTGCTGTTAAAGCCATAACCATACTATGTTCAGAAAAATACCACTTACATTAAGAAAATATTACTAAGTTAAGTAAGATGTTATTAAATTAAAATTTTTCTCAGTTTTAGCTTTGCTGTATATTAAGTTCTTCCCTCATCCAACCAAACTATATGTAGCGTGCATCATAATTGCTGTATTCACAATGTATGTTCAAGAGGGGAGTGTTGCGGCAGCGCTCTCTATTAGGCTCTATAATAATACCTAAT
Organism: Hypena proboscidalis; assembly: GCA_905147285.1. NCBI lineage: Eukaryota > Metazoa > Arthropoda > Insecta > Lepidoptera > Erebidae > Hypena > Hypena proboscidalis. The sequence continues at coordinate 4,620,223 of LR990127.1, forward strand.
TGTTTCCTAAACAGACAGGGAAGGGGCTAACTTCATTACGGCAATGTCTGAGTGCAGTTTCATTAATTGCCGCCTATTTGGGGTACAATGGGCCAATGAATTAGGTGTGCAGAGCAAAAACTTCTACGTCACATCGAAGACTGACTACACTAGTTATGCATGTGAATTAGAAGTTTAAGAAGTGTGATATACCCACTATTCGGATATTTATTTATTTTACTTTAGCACAACAAAATGTACAAGGCAGACTTAATGCCAAAGGCATTGTCAAACAATCAATCTAGGGTGATGCAGAGTTAAAAAGTGGTAGGTGCATATTTGGTTTTAATTACTTTAATTAGGACTTTATCTTTACAAGAGATTATGACAAGATTTATAATGAATGTATATTTATAAAATATTACATACAAAGGCTTATAATTTAGAATTTAAATAAATCTAACTTACTTATCTATAACTGGTGTAGTAAGTCATGACTATGACTTAGAAGTTTTTGCCCTGCATACCTAACTCTTTGGCCCACTGTATATATTCGGCGGTGAGGTATTAAATATTTTAGTTTCTAATGCTTATAGAATTTGACTTGTTAACGTTACGAATATTTTTAAACGGTAGTGCTTTTGTAAACCAAAGAATCCAGCTGCTTAATATGGTGATTGCATTTTATTTAATAAAATACTAAATTGAGATCAAAAGCTTGCTTGATGATATTGTCTTATGTGTCGTATAACTTCAAACAGGTCGTAAGTATGTCCGTTGAGGTAGAGACATAATTTTCAATCTGGGCGTATAATGGACGTACGGCGTGCGAGCCGACACCTGCCGTAGGATAGCCTTAACCACAGTTCTATTACGCTTCGACAAGCAGATAGATGAGTTATCTATGAACTATCAACAAAACAGATTCATGATCCAACACAATACTATTTTTGTATAGACATTTCAAAACACTTTAGTCTGAATTCGCTTGTTTTATCAACAAATGTCAACATTATCGACGTTGACAATTTCAAAGGAAATGTTTGTCAAATGGGTCATGTATACACATTGCTGATAGTACTTACATGCTATAAAATCGTTTTTTCTTCCTCTTTACCTACTCTGTTTCTGTGTGTATAAAGTTCAAAAAAAGAAGTACAGTTTCTTAACAGTTTAACGACCGGAAGGCGGAGAGGGTAGTGTACCTGCCTGCTACGCCGAGGTCGCGGGTTCGATTCCCGCTTAAGACAAATCTTTGTGTGCATGAACATGGGGGTTTGTCTTAGTCTGGGTGTTTATATGTATAATAAGTATGTCTTTACAAAAGAAAAGTATATATGTATTAGTATCAGTTATTCTAGTAGGTACCCATATTACAAGCTCTGCTTAGTTTGGGACTAGATGGCGTTGTGTGTAAGTTGGGAGATATTTATTTATTTATTTAGTTTACAATATTGCTTTTGAAGAAATTAGTATAAAATATTACAAATCATATTTTGATAAACATAAAACTATTCACATGAAACCCATTCTACTAAACTTCTTAATCTTGGTATGTATTTACCAAAGAAAAGTATATATATATATTGATTAGTATCAGTTATTCTAGTACCCATAGTACAAGTTTTGCAGTTTGGAACTAGATGACGTTGTGTATATATTGTATGATATTTATATTTTTTGAGTAACGGTTTTATTAAAAACGTATTTGCATATTACTGACATTCAGTATTTGTTCAGTTCTAAGAGATTTAAAGCTGTCGTTTAGCGGTGAACTTGTTCGACACGTTGGTGAAATCGGCGCAGAATCAATTAGTGACTCCACCTCCTGTTTATAGTACTCCTCGTATACCGTCCGTTTGTCTATTAGCAATCACTGCACAAGACAGCTGCCATTGCTACATGCTACATGTTTGTGTTCCATGTGTGCAGCACTAACGTTGTTTTGTTACCTGCTAATTGGATGGCGAGGGACATCAATTTATTGTTGCGTATTTACCTTGGAGACACTTTCGATTCTATCTTATTCTAAAGGAATTGCATGAAACTATAATAATAACTATTTAAAGTAATATACCAGGCATTGTTACAGTGTATGTACTATCAACAAAGTTAAGTCATGATCCACCTAAGTACTATTTGTGTGCAGACATTTCTAGACACTAAAGTTTAAATTCGATTGTTCTATCAACAAATGTGTACCTTATTAACTTTGACAATTTCAATAAAAAATCAACTTTGCTGATATTACCATGATGGCATACTATTACATACAAAAAGTTGATTAGTTAATCGTAAGGTGTATATAATATATCTTATAAAAATGGCAGATCCTCAGTTTACTCCCAAATTAAATAACCAAAGATCACAGAAATTTAATAGTTATAACATTTGCACAATCAAGCCCCGATTTCGACAAGCTTAACCGTACATAAATGGAAATACGTATTTCCATTTTTTTATCTCGTTAAATGTTTGTAAAAGTGGGATAGATCAAAATCTAGTTAAGCATAAAACTTGAGTTAGACACGTTGTTCAAATCGGCGCAGAATCAATTAGTGACTCCACCTCCAGTTTATTGTACTCCTCGTATACCGTCCGTTTGTCTATTAGCAATCACTGCACAAGACAGCTGCCATTGCTACATGCTACATGTTTGTGTTCCAAGTATGCAGCGCTAACGTTGTTTTGTTATCTGCTAATTGGATGGCGAGGGACATTAATTTATTGTTGCGTATTTACCTTGGAGATACTTTCGTTTCTATCTGATTCTAAAGGAATTGTATGAGACTATAATAATAACTATAAGTAATATACCAGGCATTGTTACAGTGTATGTTCTATCAACAAAGTTAAGTCATGTTTCTTCTAAGTACTATTTATGTACAGACATTTCTAGACACTAAAGTTTAAATTCGATTGTTCTATCAACAAAATGTCTACCTTATCGACTTTGACAATTTAAATCAAAAAGCAACTTTGCTGATATTATACGATGGCATACTATTACATACCAGAAGTTGATTAGTTAATCGTAAGGTGTATTTAATACTTCTTATAAATATGTCAGATCCTCAGCTTACCCTCATATCAAATGACCAATGCTCATAGAAATTCTATTCTATTATTGAATGGTTTTATCAAACACTAATTTGATTTCTCCCTCTCACAAAATGTTTGTAGGGCTGATATAGATCAGAATCTAGTTTAGCGTTAAACTTGAGTTTAACATGTTGGTGAAATAAGCGCAAAATCAATTAGTGACTTCACCTTCTGTTTATAGTACTCCTCGCATACCGTCCGTTTGTCTATTAGCAATCACTGCACAAGACAGCTGCCATTGCTACATGCTACATGTTTGTGTTCCATGTATGCAGCGCTAACGTTGTTTTGTTACCGGCTAATTGAATGGCTAGGGACCTCAAATTATTGTAGGGTGTTATCCTTGGTGATAGAAAGGCTGGTTGTAATTTCAAACAAATTTGCCACGCAGTTTAAAATAGCATATTGTATCATCTAGACACGGTGGCCAAAACTACATTTAAATCAGCTTTTGAGTGCTGTGTCTAGAACTATCTTGAAGCATAATATTTAAAAAAGAAGAAATTAGTATTGTAGGCTTGTAAATAATATAACGGACTTGAACTCAGTCCAAATTTGTTTCACGTTGCTTTTGGCTGCATTTTTAGGACCAAGAATAGAGATAATGAGAGCCAGTACGCCAATTCAGGACTTTAAACGAAGGCAAATAACGGTTTGTTTAAATCTAATAGCGATTCAGTAATTTTGGATTTACATAACATAAAAATGATTTTTATAGACAGTTATTGGCAAGGCAATTACGTAGCTGCCACTGAAATTATTTAAGATAAAATTCAAATATTCTAGCAAATAAATATAAATAAGTCCTCACCGACCAAATTTTATATGGACCTCAAATAGAGGGCAATTAATAAAACTGTCAGTCATTATCGTAATAAAGTTAGCTCTGCCCGGCTTAGAAAACAATTAGGTATTATTATAGAGCCTAATAGAGGGCGCAGCCGCAACTCTCCCCACTTGAACATACGCTGTAAATACACCAATTATGTTGGTCACTATAGAAAATGTTAGTTTAGATGTGAGGGCTGACATGAAAACGTAAATACTAAACGTCAATACATACAGGTTTAAACAACTAATTTGTTACTTTGAATTTGTAAACTTCATGTCTTATTAAATTCGTACTAACATTATTACCACAATATACCTATTTCCTTTTTGAGTATAAGTTGTAAACAACAAAACAGTTGTACAAATAAAGATTACTTACTTACTTACTTACTTACTAAATATAAAAACCATAAATTATTCTAAAATGTAAACAGTATTCTTATTGTGAGATGTATTATGGGTATAGCTACTTAGTTTCCGCAGGAATATACATTAATTAATAAAATCTTGTATTTTATTGATGTGTGATTGGTGTAGAAAGGCCAATTAGTACAAATGTTTGATCAAGCCCACCATATACTACCTGGAAAGTTTTCCTGGTATTTTAAATATATGCGAACTTATAGATTTTGATGTGCTCTTTACGAATTTCAATTTAGCCACATCGTCTTTTGCCAGATCGCGCCGCAATATCGGCAAAATGGAGTCTAATTTCAGTTTTTTGACGATCATTTCTTTTAGATTAGTCTAACGATAAAATTATTTTCTACAAAATTAAACTATCAAAAAAATTATAGATAACAGTTTTTAAATAAAAGATATAAATTGTTTTTGTGTGTTTAAATTGTTATTACCAAAACAATCATTTGCATAATATAATCATAGAGTAACATGTTATCTTAGGTGCTTAGATATCTCATCTAGTATTCTAGCCTGTACATAATAACATGTGACGACCTATTCATGCGTATTAGAACTGTGGTAAAGTGCAGGTGTCACATGTATACGCACAGATTGGAAATTATGTCTCCATCTTCGTACAAAGGATATACGACCAGTCTTAGTCTGCTATTGCCGTAGTATTCCAATGTTCGATCATCAGCATCATATTGACACCATAATGGTCAAATTAGACAGTGTTTGTGCGCTGTTGATTTAAGCAGATTAGCAATAGTGTCTAAATTGACAATTATGGTGTCAGTGAGCGACCATGCTGAAACTTCTGACACTATTGAAATAGCAGACTAGGGGCGCTGTATGAAGATTACTTATTGATTATTGGAACGAAGTTCCTTATCGCGCGTTGCGAAAGGGGGCTAGACGGAAAAAATTGGAACGAAAAGTTGTAACGACACATTTCGTAGCAATTCTCGTAGCGGCGTAGTAATTACATGCTACGTTACAGCTACGGTGCTACATCATCAGACTAAAAATCGAAAGGAACTTCGTTCCATCCGGGTGTCCCTTGACACCTAGTTTTTTTATAGCATTTAGTTATGCTTTCAAATTATACTAAGAAGTAGTTTAAAAAGATATGGGACTGGCAGGATTTGAACCTGCGATCTTCTGCTCACCGGGCAGTCGCTTTACCAACCAGCTACGGTCACCTCTGTCACGTCACGTGACGGTAGCTGGTTGGTAAAGCGACTGCCCGGTGAGCAGAAGGTCGCAGGTTCAAATCCTGCCGGTCCCATATATTTTTCAACTGTTTCCATGTATGAAGATAATTGAAGATACAATGAACATTGCTGTGTGTATATTTTATTATTCACTCATCCATGTTTAATTAATGTGACGGTGATTATTGATAAAAAAATAGTATTTGGGTAGGTACAGTCAGTTAGAGTTCATTAACATGTTGGCAGTTTTGAACCTGAATTTAGCGATAAAAAAAATTCATATCCTTATATTAATAAATTCGACTGTTCTTGTTTTCATATTATAACCAAAGAAGCTCAATTATAGCCAATTAATTGTAATAATGTTGTACAAAATATTCAGATGTTGTTAGAATCATTAATATTCCACACATACTTTGCAAAAAATAAAGTTGAAAACATGACATATTTTGATTTTATTTTACCCTGCAAATATTTTTTTTTCTTTAAAAATCGACGCCCGCACTTGGAATAACTCTTGTGTCGCGGGGTTTTGACAAACATACATTTCACACACACAAAGCATTACTGTAATTAATTTTTATTTACTCGCTAACATCGTTTTTGGAGTTAATATTATGTATTTGTAATAAAATTTGAACTGAAATACATGTCACTTTATTGTATGCATAGTATAAATAAATTGTGCGAAACCAAAACATTGAGCGTTTACAATATATTATTCTGTACAGTTTTCAATCAGAAACCATTTCCATCACTACACAATATTTTATTTTCAGTGTAAAGCTTACTACAGTTAAAAGCTTAAATTCCGCTTTTATTTATTTCATAAATTATTGCATTCACAGCAAGATTAATTTGACTTTATGCGTTTTTGTGGTCGCCATTGCCGTTCCCAGTAGAATCAACAATTCCACTTTAAACTCTCGTAAATTTGGCTGACCCAGATCTGAAGCAAAAAATTAAAGCATTACCATCAAATTTTCCTTATTTTGTGAACAAATCAAACAAAATCATCAGTTTAAGAGCTGTTACGCTAATATTAATTAATTTAAGGCTCGCTACCGAAGTACCCACTTTCGTTTGAACGAACGAAATCTTTTTTTCATTTATAACCTTTTAATAAAAGGGACAGGTAACGTCCTTTTATAGGACAACTTAATAAAAAAAGGATGGAGTTCAAAGGAAACGTTTTGGGTGTAATTTATGCTTAAGAAAAATGAATGTTACGAGACACGTTCGAGTTTTATAGTACTTTCAATTGTACGGTAATAAGATATTCGTATGGGCAAAACTTTTTTGGTACGTGTTCCCTACTTTAATAGCAATAATAGGAAAATTTATTAGAGAGGTTCGTAGTTTGCATGATGTTATGCAAAGAGCCAACTGATTTGGTATTTTTGTGTGCGATTTTGTATAATACTCATGTATTGTATATACTTTTGTATATACGATAATTCTCTCGTTATTTTTGCGGTTTTATGTATTGTATGTAATGTTTTCTCGAGCTAATTTATTATAAAGAAAAGGCTGAGAGAAGACTTAAGTATTTCAAAAGCTTAAGTTATCGAAAGTGTTAAAATTAATACAGCTAAGGCGGAAGAAAGACTTATACATAGATTAAAGAAATATTCTACACTGCGGTAAAAAGAAGATTTACCAGTCAAACAATAGGAAGCTTGATTTTATGTGATTAGGCACACATTTATGTATCATATTTGCCAGAGCCGCCAGAGCAATTATTTCCGTCATACTTCTCAACGTTATATCACGAATTCCAGCCAAACCCCAAATACTTATCAAAGAACTTTAGTTCCAAAGTTCCCATCTCATGTGATACATGATTTCCAATACTTGCAACAAGAATTTGTACAATTTCAGGGATATATTTGCTGTCTATGGGCATTTTGGGTTTAAGCGACACGTGTAAACTATGAGAAATGGTGCATGAAAGGAGCCTCCCCGAGTGACGTACACAACAATTCCCTACGTCCGGCGCACCCTGGGCAATTCGTGAGTTCTTAAAAGCGAATTGGCTAATCCTTTCACCACGATGGCAAGTTAAAACCTTGACCACCTTACTGACTGTCCAAAATGCCCTACCACCTGCACAAGAGATGCGCTCATGAACGCCGACGAGAGCGCCATAACAGTGGCCACTTATTGGACCAATAAAATTTGATTCAGCCATCGACACGACGAAGAAGAAGAACTATGAGAACTATGTTTTAACTATATCTTAGTTTCTTTTGTGTGGACTGCCTCGATAGTCTAGTGGTTAGCGTATGCGACTCTCACCGCGAGGTTCGATTTCCGGGTCGAGCAAGGTGTTATTTGAGTACTTTCCGTCAGAAAATTCATAATAGCAGCACGGAGTAGGTATTGTGCCCGGTAAATGGCGATAGGCTCACCCCTTATCCCATGGGACATCATCATCATTTTGGTGTTAGGCATAATTAATGTAAAATATATAATAAAAAAAAAACGAATTTATTTCTCACCATCAACCATATTATACATATAAAATTATAATTTTATTTTATATATAATTAAATATAAGTGTAATGTAAACAATATTTGATGGTTGCACCAGTGATGCGTACAACCCAACAAAATTATATCGAAACCTCCTTACACGGTAAAGGAGAGGAGAGGCTTAAAAAATATAAATGGGGTATTATCACAGAAATGAGAAGAGGGTGTAAGGCCAAATGGAAAGCCCTGGAGCATATGTGAGACCCTTGTCAGAGGGCAGTCGTCATTTCACGGGTATCTTGCTCCTGCAGCCAATTACAATGTGATTGACCACTCGCCAGCCTTCCTAGACCTCCCCTTCCCTCTTGGCTAAGGTAAGTTCAGAGTATCCAAGGGAATCCGTTGGATTTTCAAAGGTCTTGGTGGATTGGTTGGATGTATATACCAAGTGTTTGGTTCGATGGTCGGATTGATTGAGCTTTGACTCAGAGTCCGTTCTGTTTCAATAATGAAGTGATTGACTATGTATGGACAGTTTTGTGTAGTTTGATGTGTTGATGACTTAGTGGACACGATAAGACAGAAAATGATGGTTCTAATGTCTGTTCTGTTTAGTTAATAAGTTTAGGGATCTGCTGACCGATATGTATCCAAGGCTAAGTCAAAAATACATGGTTATTTTTTAAATTACTTTTTTTATTTATAATAATTATGAAGAAAAAGTTAAAACATAGCGTGACTTGATGACGGCAGTACCACCGTCTCACCTTTAACCCGCCGCTAAAAAGTAAAGCTTGCGGGATGAGATCAGTCATTGAAATTACTGGCACATGAGGCATACCAGCATAGTCCTCAGATGCAGCGACGCATCTTCAATCTGCTTTTGTAGAATGTTGATGTCTTTGGGCTATACTAACCACTTACCATCAGCCCGGCTATAAGTAAGTTAACTACATATGGCGTATAAAAAAAAAAAGAAGCCATCATTTTAATTTTTCAATTAAATTCATTGTATGTTGACTCAGAATAATGCCTTACCTATTCCATTTGGTGATGTTAAGTGACAACTACAAACATATGATTATCCACAATCTTCAAAACCTGACGGCTACGATGTTAAGCCCGGTTTGTCGCTAATTATGAAAACACTTTTATTTTTCAAAACTTAGACTACGTGTCTAAATCGCGTAATTATTATAAAGGTAAATAAATACCAGTCGGCTCGTGACAACAAATGATGCAATTTATTTCGAAACGTCGTTCGAGCATAGGTATTTGTTTACCTTTATAATAATTACGCGATCAAAACCCGTTTTCTAACTTTTGAAAAATGTTCTCAAATCGCAAAAGTTTAAAAACATATAACACTTCCATTATAGATTTTTATACTGTAGATTCAAATAACATTCATAAAAATCGCACCAATAGTCTAGTCAAAACAATAAAGCTATTGAATATCATGCATCACAGACAAATAAAAATAATAACAGCCGATACCAATAAAAGTCGCATTTCAAACAAAATGCATTTCCATTGAAATGTTATTGAAACACTTCAAGTTATTGATGGCAATATGAAATACATTCGTTTTATTATTGCCTAGTCGTCTTCTGAAATTGATAGTAAAACTAACCTGCATTATTTTAAATTACCTTTGTATTGAATGATAGTAATTTGGTAAAACAAACCTGTTTTAAATAAATGTTATTTTGTTTTTAACTGACTTTTTTTTTAAAAAAGGTAGTTCTGTATTTGATCCGTATGTGTATAATAATATGTATGTATATATGTAACTTCGTAAGTTCGCGATTCACTCGCTAATTACTGGTCCGACTTCAATGCGGTTTCTGTATTTTACTTTTTATGGTTAAGAAAGGGTTTAGTTAGTTCGGAGATAAGCAATAGAACTCTTTATAAACGAACAGCTAATGATTCGCGATTTTTGCAATCGTTTATTTGTATATTTTTTTCACCGTAACATAATTGGTTTTACGTTCACAAGAATTACATAATTGGTTTTACGTTCACAAGAATTAATTAATATCAATGACGACCGGACGGCGGAGTGGGTAGTGTAACTGCCTGCGACGCCGAGGTCGCGGGTTCTATTCTCGCCTTCGACAGATCTTTGTGTGCATGAACATGCGGGTTTGTTCTGAAAAACAATATAGGCTTCGTTTACCATAACCTATTTCCAGCTATATATTAACAAGAAATCAGTTATGGATAATAGCAGACATAAATACTTATGGAGGTAAGAAAATGAGCGAATATCTTTCAGTAACATTTTCAAGTAGGTAATGCGTAAGCGTCGTGGGGTAAACACAATTACTCCTCATGTCACCCTTCAGATATAAAGAAGGTGAAGGGTGATGATATTGTTAAGGAAATGCAGTAGGTTCACTGAGCAATACTATTATTAATTTTGATTTTAACTTACATAACATGCATGCTGCTTTATTACCCAAAAAACAGTGTATATGTGTACAACACCCACACTTCACCTGTTATGTTTAGGTCCCATGGGATAGAGGAGGAGGCCATCGCTATCCACCAGGCACAATTCCCAACTCCGTGCTTTCCGTGAATTTCCTGACGGAAAGTTCACAAATAACACTTTGCCCGACCCGGGAATCGTATCCGAGACCTTACAGTGAGAGGCACATACACCAACCATCATAGATATAGTTTAGATTTGTATATAGTTAAAAGACAATTTTATCTATAAATATATAAGTACATTACATAATGATACGTAGTCTAACTTGTGCTAGTATTTTTGGGTATGATGCAAGGATGCGTTTCATACAATTTGATTTTATATTTGTAAGTATAAAGATCATTTACACTGACAGATAAAGAATTGTCATTTAGGAGAAGCTTGATTAAGCTTTTGTACCTGTTATGTTGTTTGTGTTGTTTTATACTTAACTACTTAAATCGTGGTTTTCTTAAACCCATATTTAGATATATTTCTCTCTCATATTTAATTGTTTTATTGAGGTAGAGTGATTGAAAACGGTAACTAAGAAATTGGAACTAAAATCTCACACAAAATTGTTTTTCGTTTGCTAGCAGGCGTTTTATTTCGTTGTTCTCTAAATTTATTGCAAATCATTTACCAATATTCTTAGCAAAGCTAAACTTCTCCTGGTTTTCTGTACAATAGCTCTGTTGCCTGAAAGCGTGCGAGGCAATTGTTTACCCTCGCAGTAACAAGTTTACACTGCGTTGCCTTCGTTAGTGCGTGGTTGTCGCGCCGTACCTAAATTATTCACTACTATTATAACCTCAGTTAATGTAAACTAAAATAATTATCTTTATTTTGGTACATACTAATTGATTATAATATCATGCCTAGTCTAGTGGCTAACGTATTCGCCTCTCACCGTAAGGTCTCAGATTTGATTCCAGGGTCCGGCAAAGTGTTATTTGTGAACTTTCCGTCAGGAAATTCAGAATAGCAGCATGAAGTTGGATTTGTGCCTTGTGGATAGCGATAGACTCACCCCCTATCCCATGGGATCTAAAGTCTTATTTGTGAATTTAACCGTCAGGAAATTATAATTATATTATATACGCAGTGGCCGTTGGGGCAAAAAGTCCTAAAGTGGCGGCCACGAACTGGCAAACGCAGCGTGGGACGTCCTCCCGCTAGATGGACGCACGATCTGATCAAGATCGCGGGGAGTCGTTGGTTTCAGTCGGCCAAAAACCGCGCGCTGTGGAAATCGATTGGTGAGGCCTATGTCTTGCAGTGGACGTCCCTAGGCTGCTGATGATGATATACGCAGTTTGAATTGTGCCCGGTGGATGGCTATAGGCTCACCCCCTATCTCATGGGACCTAAATATTACGGTGAACGATTAACTTAGATAGATAAAACTTTATTCGTGCATAAGACATAGGAAATACATTTTGTACGAAAGTTTCAATAACAATAGATGCACAATGGGCGGCCTTAATTATCGCTTAACGCGATTTCTTCCAGGCAACCTTTGGATGGACATTAGTGTAAAAGATTTACAGAATGGTAGTTTTAGACAGAAATGTATAAGGATTTAGTGCTCAATAAACAGTAGGTATAATACTAAAATAAGTTAATATGCTATTTTTACTATAAGCTTAATCCGTTAAAAGATAATCAGATGCGAATGTAATTGAGAAAAGGCTCGGATAATGATGAGAGAGAATAGGGCTGGTATATTATACTAAAAGTAATGATAACTCAAAATGTAAAATATAAAAAAACGAACTCATTAGTTAATTAAATGTGATATTCGTTCATTCGTTGGACTTGAAGTTATAATTAAAAGCCTTTGTGAACAATAATAATACCATTTGTTAATTTTGTGCTCATTTGTACGACGCGACGTGAAAAACCACTAGTTACGCTTCAACAAATTTGTGACGACACGTAACTTATTCAAGCAAAACATCATTATCTAGTTGCACCCTATTTTGTTGCTTTGCCATTCAAATTTCAACCTTTTGGTGTACTTTTAAGGTTCATGCTATTGAAGGGTAGAGAAATAATTTGTGTACCGTTAGTTGTTTTACGCTCAAGGAGTATTCGTGTTGTGGATAATATGCAGCCTGGGAACAAAATAAATGTAAGTCTAAAACATTAAAATAGTCAAAAAAAGCAAGTAAAAATGAAGTTAATTTTAAACTAGGATAGCCTAAAATTATTACACTTCTACTCTTTGCCGAAAATGGTCGATAAAATTAATTTTCTTTATTTTCTCATTATTTATTTAGAAAGTTTAAAAAATTCCAAAATTTTTGAAAATAGAAATTAATTATTTATTTACTGGTGGTAGAGCTCTTACTGGTAATAGAGCTCTTTTGAATGAGCTCGAGGGCGGCAGCACCACCGTCTCACCTTTAACCTGCCGCCAAATAGTAGTGCTTCCATTACTATGTTCCGGTTTTGGTGGTGAGATCAGGCCCTGAAATTACTAGCACATGAGGCATAACACCGTAGTCCTCAGCTGCAGCGACGCATCTATAATCTGCTTTTGTGGATTGTTGATGTCCATGGGCTGTACTCCACTTACCATCAGGTGGTCTACACGTTCGTTCGCTGTGGGCGTAGTATAAAAAAAAAAGGAAGGAAGGGAAGAAAGAATATAGGAAGCTCACGTGCTTGGTGTAATAGCCAGGATTTGAACCCACGACCGATCGTAAGACCGATACCTTATCCATTGCCGCTTCTTTGGTTTATTAAAACAAATTCCTTCCTAAAATAAAAGAATTCATTTAAAAACATATATTATACGATATTACCTCAATTATTGTATAAGGCATTGAAAGACACTTAGTACCTACTGTTGCAATAAAAAAATCGCATTTCTCTGTGTCATTTTCCCCTGGTACCACGTAGTTGAGCAAACTTTTGTTACAAAGCTCAAATATGCAAATCAAAGCATTAGAAATTGTCACTCTAAAACATTTATTTTGCTTTAAAAGAACTTTTATTTTGAGCCTAAAACTTTTTTTAAAACAGTTGACACAAAGTTGACATTTTCATCTTATGCAACTATCGCTCATAGGGTCCTACAAATGTTGTGTTTGCTCTACAGTCAGTTGGGTACACGGCTCGTTAACGGCAGGTCTGAGTGTCTGAATAAAAAAATCACACTGCTGACAACTTTTTTTTAAACATTCATCATGAACCTTTATAGTAGGAGATTGTCCTGTTTAAATGAGAGCGTAGTTATTGTGCTCTAGAAATTTTGTTCTTCAGGTTATTTGTGACAACTTTTTTCTGTATTTTACTTTTTGAGACGTGTCTTCAGGACAGGTACAGTCGGCCAATGAGTTGGGTAGGTATGCAGGGCAAAAACTTCTACGCCATAGTAAATACTGACTGCAATAGATATGCAAGTTTGTATTTCATATTTAATAAGTGTAATATACCCACTATTTAGATATATAACTCACTTATCTATAACTGGTGTCGTAAGTCTTTATTATGACTTAGAAGTTTTTGCCCTGCATACCCAACTCATTAGCCGACTGTACATATTATCTGACTAATAATATCATGCCACGATGGTTTAGTGGTTATCGTATACGCCTCTCACCGCGAGGTCACGGGTTCGACTCCCGGGTCGGACAAAGTGTTATGTGAACATTCCGTCAGGAAATTCTCAATAGCAGCATGGAATTGTGCCCGGTGGATAGTGAAAGGCTCAACTCTATCCCATGGGACTTAAACATAACAAGTGAAGTGTTGGTGTTGTACAATTCTGCCATATCCTTCTGTGTTATATAGGCGTGATGTTATGTTGTACATGCCGATTGAGCAAATCGCATATCATGAAATGTCTTGAAATAAGCTACTTTAGATAAAATAAATAAATAAAATAAAATAAAAAATAAAAAAACCGACTTCAAAAAGTAGGTAAACTAAAAAGCAAAAAATAAATATACTTCGCACAAAATAATACGTTTATACATTTAGTTAAATGGAAATTATTAAATAAATATTTTATAATTTTCTGAAGTCGGTGCCAAGTAAAAGCTATAACAACCGTTCTACAATATCAAATTACAGTACACACAATAAAGAGAGACGTAGTTGTGCTAGTGCGCGGTCACCCAGTATTGGTACTTACCACAGAAATATAACTAATATTCAGTCAGAAAATAGTTGTTAGATAGATTGATATTATCTATACAGAGTTATTGTTTACTTGGCACCGACTTCAGAATTATAAAATAATTATTTAATAATTTCCATTTAACTAAATGTATAAACGTATTATTTTGTGCGAAGTAAATTTATTTTTTGCTTTTTAGTTTACCTACTTTTTGAAGTCGGTTTTTTTTTTGTTAAAAATTATTTTATTTTACTATTTTAAGTGATGGGTAGACCGAGCAAGAATGTTTCTCGAATGAGGAGACGACGGTTACTTGACGGAAAACTTATTTAAGGTGCCTATATTAAAAGAATTATCCCCGTACTCCTAACCGTTGAGGAGTTGTACCTTCCAGCATCAGCTCAGCAACATAAAATGCTGACTACTAGACGCAAATATCCACGTAGCTTTAGATAATATACAAAAAACAATATAGAAGCCTTTTAAATTTGAGGGTTGCCCTCGATTTCTCTAAGATCCCATCATCAGAACGTGACTTGAAAAAAATGGGACCACATGACAAGTATATCCTTTCAAACAAAAAAAGAATTTCTCAAATCGGTTCAGGCGTCGTCGAGTAATCGGCGAACAAACATTAAAAAAAAAACATACAACCGAATTGAGAACCTCCTCCTTTTTTTGAAGTCGGTTAAAAATAAAACTTTAGATAAATAAGATAAATTTGGATTTTTTACATTAGATAGAACGCCAGAAGCAATTACACTATCCAATGGTCCCAATGACAAGGCTAAATACACACATTCACTCACTCAAGCAAGTGACGTACACAACGATTCCCTACGTCCGGCGCACCCTGGGCAATTCGCGAGTTGTCCAAAGCGAATTGGCTAATTCTTTCACCACGATGGCAAGTCAAAATTAAATTTGACTCAGCCATCGACACGACGAAGAAGAAGAAGAAGTCTCAGAACAAATATTTGCGAATTACACAAAGATTTGTCCCATGTGGGGATCGAACCCACAACACCAGTGCAGTGGAGAGCGGCGAGGTGACCGCTTAAACCACTACAGTGTGCAGACATATATATATATATACTTAATTCTATGCATGCTGAGTTTACCTTTAAGTGATTGTTACACTGTTATTGCACTGTATTGGTTGTTAATTTATTTAAACATGTAGCTTGTGTAAACAATTGTTGGTGAACCAAATAAAACAAAATAATAAAATAAAATATATACATACTTTAAGCTTCAGTAAGCAAAGGTGGTAAATGTCCACGTTTCGTACTTCATTATACGAGAAGAAATGCTTCATTGGTCAATGCTTGTGGTATTGGTATACAGGCACCTTAAGGTGTTTTACTGTATTCTTTCAAGTTAATCACAGATGAGGCGAGACGTTAAATATTACTGAAGTATTTATTACTTTTTAGTGCATTTTTTGTTGTTTTTTTTTTATATAATTGTGTTGTACTATACATCTTTGTATAAAAGCTAGACAGACTGTTATCTTATAGCACTTATTGTTTATTTACCAGTTTTTTTATGAATTCATTTTCCAACACAAATAGTTTGGCAAACTCATATTCTGGTTACGTTATTTTAAAATAATCAGATAAATTCCTATATAGAATATAAAATATTCGTTAACAATGACTGAAAAATAAAATGGATGTAGATTTTATACGTTTTTGACTATCTTATTAAAAGCAAAAACTGAATTTTGAAGTTTAATGTCACATATTATAGCATAAACTTGACCTAATTGTAATTATTTTTGGCCATAATAGGTAATATAGAGCCCATTCAAATTCCAAGATTGTAATTTTTGTTCTGTACGGATTTTATTATTTTCATCAAAGTATAAATAGCAAAAAGCTATGTTTCCGCCCGGGATCGAACCGGGGGCCTTCTGCGTGTTAGGCAGATGTGATAACCGCTACACCACGGAAACGTTGAACACATGTCGAAATGTCAAGATTAGTGGTACAATGTGTTTCGTATTTTGTTTGGTCAGATAAATTTTAATTATCTTCTTATTATCCACTAAATTATCTTGACACTATTAGTTGGTGATTACCGATTAATAAAACATTACTCTACCAGCAGATAGCAACATTTATTTACAAATCCAAAAATAATTGTCTCAAATAAAACACAAATTCCATCTTAACAAACCAATTTATTCGCAATTGCGGCAATTTTAATTAAAATGTGCCGTTAATAAATAAATGGCAAACCTTTGTACGGTAATTGCTATTTAAGAATGTAAATTGGCATAATTTGTTTAAAGGAAATACGGAGAGGAATAAATAAAGACATTCGCAGGTATTGTAATTGAACATTTCGTTTGAATTTGCTGAGTGATTTGATTAATGGGTGATGTAAATGGTCCTGTGAATACTTTAAAATATATATATATATTTTTTTATTTATAAGAAATCAATTATTAAAATTAAGATATCTTATTTACATTACAATCTAGCCTACCAAGGCTAATAAGTAATATTATGTTAACCTAAATTGCTACGTTATAATATAATCTAAGAATGCGTCCATTAACACTTTCCTTAGTTTTTGTTAAGGGGATAAGTCACTTTGTTCATGTGTTCTTTATAACGACACTTATCGCACTAATTTATTTGTCACTTATCACTACACTAACTTTAAAATAATGTATATAAGGTGCTATGAGGTTTAGAATTGTATACTATGTCAGACTCTATATTCATTGCAGTAGGTTGACAGTACTTTTACTTCTTTTTATAGTTTGTTTGAAATAACGGTATCATTGTATCACCTATAGGCAATTATTGAAGATTTTTAACAAGAAAATTTATTACCGCAGTTTACGTACCTACTACGATCTTGCAGATTAAGCAAAGCTAACCGCGGTCGGCCATTTCAACATGACGAGTTTTCCTCCGAGGTAGTCAGAGGCCAGAAAGTCTGACAACTTGTCTAACAATGATTATCGTATTACCTCGTATTGTGATAGTTTTTTTCTAGTGTACCTACTAACTGAATATTTTTCATTTAACTTCGAAGTGCAGCGATAGCCGAGTGGGGGACCGTAGGACTGCGAAGTTAAAGGTCTTGGGTTCAAACCCACGGCACACACCTCTATCACTAAATCGTTAAGATTCGTCTTTTCGGAGATATGTGTGTATTTATCATATCAATTATCGCTCGCTAACGGTAAAGGAAAACATCGTGACGAAACCTACATGCCTGAGATTGCCTAAAAAGTACTCGAGGGGTGTGAAGTCTACCAATCCGCACTTGGCCAGCGTGGTGGACTATGGCCTAACCCTTCTCATCATGAGAAGAGGCCCGAGCCCAGCAGTAGGACTTGTATTAGATACAGGGCTGCTATTATAACTTCGAATTTAGTAAAAGAGAAAAGATAGGCTCTTTTTATATAATATTAAGGTTGGCAAATTAAGCAGAATACACCTGCCTTCCGAAATAATCGCTTACAGCTTACAGTGCTTTTTGCGACCGTTTTTGGTACTGAAAGTAAATAAACCATAATTAAACGAGTCCGAGTGATTAATGGCGCTTAATGTTTAAGATCTGTGGTGCCGATAGCGGTTGCGGCTGCCCGGAGCCGCTCTTCAGCTTTCCGTCATGATTGATTTTTTAATTTAAAAAAAAAATATTTAATTCTAATTTTAACAGTTTTGTGCTTTCTTTTTAGCAGCTTTAGAAGTAGTTTTGTTATGTCAAAGTATTGTAGATTTGTGTCTAGGCAATTTCTTCCTAGGGTACTTACCAACTGAATATATTTTAGTTAACTTTAATTTTAGTACAATATAATAGGGTAAGCTCTTTTTACACAATAGGTATTAAGGTTGAAAAATTGAGCAGAATACCATATAAACAACACCTGTATCAGGCATAATTTTGTATCAGGAGTAAAAATGAGTCCGAGTGATTAATGGTGCTTAATGTTTAAGATCTGTGGTGCCGATAGAACGGCTGCGGCGGCCCGGAGCCGATCTTCAGCTTTCCATCGTGATTGATTTATGTACTAGGATATCTTAGCTGTTATTTACTTTGGAATTTATTGGCCTGTGCTAACATTTTGGCAGTCAAGTAGAGTAACTTTGTATTGTATAAATATGTTGATCCAAAATCACTCTTATATCATACTTATCCAGTGCTATTGATCTTATATTAGTTTCAAATAAGATCAAAAATGCACGTACTTATAGTACTCTTATGCTATTCTGATTTTAGTCTGATATCTTACAATAGCATTTATCAAGTTTAATATAAAAGCAAACGAGCTTAGAAAACACTCATATAAGAGCAAGTTTTTTTCAAGTGCAACTAGTCTTAGTTAATGCTCTTATAAACATATATGAGACTTGGTTATGAAACTGAGCGTTTTTGAGGCCATACCGGCTTGTCTAAAAGTAATATAGGATCGATGGTATGTTCTAAAACAAATATAAGAGCGCTTTAAGCTTACCACTTTTAAAATGCGAGTTCTGAGACTGTTTTGCTGGTTGGGGAGTGTCTAAGATAGTTCTGTCATGGAGTATTGTAGATTTATGTCCAAGAAAATTCACCGTAGAGTACATACCAACTGTATATCATTTAGTAAACTTCATTTATAGTAAATAAAACATGACAGGATCCTTTTTTGTTACCAGAAGCAACTAAAGCATAATTTTGTATCGGGAGCAAAAACGAGTCCGAGTGATTAATGGCGCTTAATGTTTAAGATTTGTGATGCCGATAGAGCGGCTGCGGCTGCCCGGAGCCGATCTTTAGCTGTTCGTCATGATTGATTTATGTACTAGGATATCTTAGCTGTTATTTACTTTGGAATTTATTGGCCTGTGTTTATTTTGTATTTTGGCAGCCCTGAGTGCCTGCTGGTAGTTCTGTTATGGCAAGTATTGTAGATTTGTGTCCAGGAAAGTTCACCGTAGAGTACCTACTGTGCGTAACTTACTACTAACTGTATATCTTTTAGTAAACTTTAATTATTGTAAATAGAACATGACATTTGGTAACAAAAAGGGATCCTCCTTTTTGTTACCAGAAGCAACTAAAGCATAATTTTGTATCGGGAGCAAAAACGAGTCCGAGTGATTAATGGCGCTTAATGTTTAAGATTTGTGATGCCGATAGAGCGGCTGCGGCTGCCCGTAGCCGATCTTTAGCTGCTCGTCATGATTGATTTATGTACTAGGATAAATATATCTTAGTATATACATAGCTGTTATTTACTTTGGAATTAACTGTTATGTGTTTTTATTTTGGCAGTCATGAGAAGTGTGTACACACGTAATTAGTAAAGTAGGTAGGTGGTTTTATGATGGGATTGTAGATTTGTGACCAGAGAAAATTGCCGTAGGTAACTTATTAAATGAGTATCACAAGAAATATGGGATTTTTTTCATACCTTTTACATTTCTTTGTGTAGTCAGTTGTCAAACTCCAACAATTCAACGTAATACACATGTGTGTCTTACTATAATTATAAATGGGCAAGTAAATGAGTCTGTCTGTCTGTTTCATTTGTATGGCTAAACTGCCAAACCGATCTCAAAAAAAATATGATATGATGATAGTTCAAGACTAGAGGAAGATACACACGACAAGTTACTTTTTATTGACATACCTACCACTCAAGTGGAATCGCGCATAGAAGCTAGTTTAATATTATAAATTCCTATTTACGCGTGCTCTTGGGTTCGATGCCCAAAATTCACAATAGCACGGATTGGAATTGTGCCCGGTGGATGGCGAAAGGAACACCCCTTATCCCATGGGACCTAAACATAACAGGTAAAATGAGGCTGTTGTACACCTCTGCCACACCCTTTTGGGTTATATAGGTGTTATTTTATGATAATTATGATTTAATTCACTATACATTTTGTTAATTTAGTTAATCTATGTCCGTCAGATGCAATTTCAAAACACAATCACCCGAAAAGCCCCATCGCTGTGAATTACGCCGCGTAATTTCAATCTAATGTATCATTAGGCTTCTAATTTACAGAGTGGAGCAGTAAATCGTGGCCAGCCTTTAATTTATCGGACGCAGTTTCATGCACGGTTAGTGAATTAATCTAACAGGTACTTAGCAGTGAGCTGATGCGTGGACACTTATAAGTATGGAAGGCTTTATGGATATTTTAAAGGAAAATTATTTGAATTTATTGCCGAATTATTGCCTCATTGGTGTGGTCAGCGTATGCGCTTCTAATCGCGAGCTCTTGGGTTCGATTCCCGGGTCAGACAAAGTGTTATTTGTGAAATTCATTTCTTCATTTCAGGAAATTCCTTTGCACGAAATTATGCACATTGCGTTTTGTTGGAAATTGCACTCCTCAAGAAGGTCAATTTGGAGATAAAAATGTAAGAAATAAGTTCCTCAATTTCGTAGATAATAGCATGAAAATATCGAATTTCACGTTGACAAAGTCGCGAGCAACAGATAGTAATTAATAAAGGAAATAACACTTCTAGATTAACATATAGGTCACATTTGAATGACATAGGTACCGCTCGGGCTAAAGTTTTATCGTTTTACGTCTTATTTCTAAAACTTTACGTAAATATTGCAAAATCAGCTCAAACATATTTCGTAGTATTTCGTATTAAAACATCAGCATTGATTTACACACGCATATATCAATTTTTACGACTGGACTAGCCATCGCCCGCGACTTTTCCTGCATACGATTTTCATTTATATTTCTCAGTGTAATTTATTACGTCTTGAGATGCAGAATTTATATTTAAGAGCGGCGGGATTATCTGCATGAGAAATTGTAGTGGAAAGGTCATATATTTTCAAATAAACGATATCAGCTTTATTGCTACAATTTACATCAAATCTATTTTTGTATGATACAGTATAAACTTATTAGTATTATCATTAACGTAAATCATATAGACCGCAGGTTTGCGCTCAAAAACGTCCGAACCTCAAGTCATCCAATTAGATTCAAATTTAATTGGATATTTAATTCTTGTCATAAAATTTTTATTTGATTGTGACAGTTTTTTATATTCCTAAACATTATACTACGTTTAATCTGACTTAGGACATAATTTTCGTGCATTTCGTTCGACGTCTGTAGATTTATATGACTGAATTTGTTTAAAATTTCGTGAATTTTGTTGTCAGTCTTGTAATCATATTAAATATTTAAATGACAAGAAGAAAAGGTACAACATGATATGTCAAGGAGACATAAATAATGGATAGATGCTGTGACAATTGGATTGGACAATAAAAAGTGAATCATCGCATTCCATCCAAATATTAATCTCAATAGAATTATACATATATACATATAATCAAGCCTTTATCCCACAATGGACTATAAACTTAATATACATTTTATTTCGAATCAAAACGCTATATTTTATAACTTCACCTGCTTTGTTAATGTCTACATCACCTGGATCATCTAAACTGGTAGAGAATGCCTGTGGCATTAAGTCCACCTTGTATAAAAAAAAAACTACTGAGGTGTCAAGGGACACCCGGATGGAACGAAGTTCGGTAATTCCAAATAACAACAAATCAGGATTCGCATCCGAGATTGCAGTAAAAGGTATGCGACCTTAACCACTAAACAAATAAAACAGTCTATTTATAAACTAAATACGGTAACAAAAATTTAAACCAAATTAAAATAAAAACAAACATTAAGACAATTAAATTATCAAGCGTACACAAGATCATTCAGAATCACTTTAATCATTCTCTTAAAATAATCGAATGATACTTTTAAAATCATTGTGGAGATATTATCACAATACTCCTATAGGCTGAATGGCTACATAACAATATTTCCTGTGCCTTACACACTTAATTTTAAAATAATTCTTATCTTCAAACTTTCGCGCTATTCGAATTTCAAAATATCAAAAGCGAGGTTCATTCAAACACACGCATAGACTTATAATGCCTAGATAAATAAACTGCTTGTATGAATTTAAGTATAAAGTAAGGCTAAAAACAGATTGATTGAAAATTATAATGCACCGCTTGGCGGACAGACAAACTAAACGAAAATCTGATAAATACCAGAGAGTTACACTGAACTGAAACGGCACAATTAAAGTGGCTTTACATTTCATGCGTGTACTCGGTTTCTAGGAGTAATAGTTCTATGACCACACATAACAAACCTTATCTTTAACACTATTTTTCTGCGATTATCTTGCTTTCTTTTAAATTGTATTCGCAAGTTTACTCGCGATATAATAATATCAGATCTCATAATCAATAATCTCATCACCAATCCCAATGACATAATTAGATGTGTTCTAATCGTATATTCCATGAAATGTACATAACAAAATTAGTAAACATTCTGTGGTAATATTAAAAAATAATTTGCTTTTGAATTTAATATAGTTATGACGCGTACACTTGCTAAACACACAATAATGAAGAGATTATAACGCGTATGACTTGGTTAGCACAATAGTAAAGAAAGGTTATAATGCGTACTTGCTAAAATACAAAAGCATTTATTATCGTGTGTATAAAATCTCTACTTACCTAAATCCATCAGCAATATCCAGAACTTGTGCAGAAACACTGTCAGGATTCATTATTGTAACTATTTTTAATAATTTATTAGGTACAAAACACCTGTATACACTCAACAAAAGGCGGGAATTGTATTTTTTTTTTAAGTTATGATAATATTTTTTTTTAGTTACTTTATTATTCATAGAGAGACAAAATGAAAATATTTCGCTTGCTTTCTCTATGCGCAGCATATTTCTGTAGCACCAATTAGTTCCGAAGTCGCGCGATAGATGGCGTTGGGATCGAATTAGATCGCGCTATGGTTTCGTTACAAGGTCCTGTATATAAGGTCCACCGATTTATAGTTTAAGTATGTTCTGCAGATCCAAGTGAGGAGTAATGTTCACGATATCGAGCTAATTATTCCCTGGTATCTGACTAGAACAGCGATCGTGTACGCCTTCGCAGACCTTTCTGAGCGCGCCAGCGCCCCTATTTTTGCAGAAACTCAACTCTAGTAAATTTTTTTTCTTATTATTTTTTTAATTTTATTTTTTTTCTATAAGCGAGATGGAGCGGCCGCCACAGAAAAACGCGCACGCCGTGCGGCGTGCGCATTTTTTTTTTTTTAGTAACTCAATTCTAGTTTTTTTTTTCTTTATAGATTTTTTTTAAATATAATTTATCTCTTTTTTTCTATAAGCGAGAAAGAGAGACGGACACATTTTGTCTGATGATGTAGCACCGTAGCTGTAACGTAGCATGTAATTACTACGCTGCTACGAGAATTGCTACGAAAAGTGTCGTTACAACTTTTCGGACCTTTTTTTTTCCGCCTAGCCCCCTTTCGCAACGCGCAATAAGGAACTTCGTTCCAAAAATTGTATATGAAGTTTTATAAATAAATAAATAAGAAATCAATAAGAATCATTGGCTCATTTGAATACTCTATTAATTTAGATTAAATCCAAATGGTTTTAAATTAATGAAGGTATTACATATTCCAAATATAGAACAAAGTGGTTAGTAGCGAGCAAAAAAATAAAACATATTAGATTAAAACATGCTGTAATAGCAAACAAAACAAAATAAATATTAAAAACTGCACATAGCGTTTTAATTCCTTGTGTAAAACTAAAAAAAGACTGAGTCATGAGGCCAATAATATTAATACAAAGCACTTGGAAGCAATTCAAATCCTTACAAACAGTTGCATAAAACTACAATGGTGGCTGCTAGGGCTGCAACGAAAAATATGAGTACCAGAAATATGAAACAATTATTTTTTGGGTAATTTCTTCATAGTATTATTGTTTTATGAGATGCACGCAATAATAAATAAAAATATTTTGATTTAGTTGATGTGGACGCACATCTGTTTACTTCAATAACAGATGTGCGTCCACTATAAAATAATGTGACGTCCACTATTTTTAGCTGTGATTTCATTAAAATCTTCTCTTCTTTTAAACTGGCTTCTCAAAAACCGGATAAAACTAGTCTGATCTGATACTGATCTGTCACTTCTAACAAAAAAACTACAGCGGAAATGCCATTGGACTTTTACTTATCTAGACATGTTAAAAATAACAACTACATTCCTTCTGTGGTTTCCTCTACGTTTTAATCGCAAAAAGGTATGCTATGAGTGCTTTTACTAGTCTTTTTACAATCTGATATTTCAGCAACACTTTTATAAGGAACCTTAGTATAACTAAAAACTTGCAAAACAGCCATATTTTCCATCCAAAAGTGTTGTTATGTTTCTAGTCATCTCAGAAAAACGAGCACTCAGCCATTGTCACTATTAAACAGTTGACACCCCTAACTGCAAGCAAAGTCGGATATACGCGGCTCACTTTACGATTATTACTTCCTTTGCGCTCTCTCTGTGACACTAGTGGGTACTGAACGCTTGTTTTATTGTTTATTATTCTTTCAATGGGGGAAGAATAAAAGGAACGATCATGCCAGACAAATAAGGGTTGGAATACTGGGAATGAATAAATCAGGGTGCGTCTTAAGTGTGTTTTGATCTTGGTAATCGACGACGTGATTGGTGTTCCGGTTGCATTTAATGAGAGGGTCATTGGAAAAGTTAATCTTCTTTTATTGGACTTTTCAAAATGCTTTGTTAGTCTAGTGGTTGACCAATTTGACCTGACAGATCGGCACTCTTTTAAATGGTCAGTAAATAAAAATAAATTAATCACATACATCAATTTATGTAGTACTATTCAAATATTTTACCTATGCGTATTTAATTAAAAAAGCAAAGGTTATTTCAGCAAAAAAATATATGAACTTTAAAAAAACATTATATCTTTGTCTAATAATAACCTTTTTCTGTACAATAATAACGAAAAACAACATCTTGTAAAATAAATCTGTTGTACTAAATCCGCGAGATTAGGCCCATACGTGTAAGGCTTCTCGTAATCACGAACAAAGTGTTCCTACAAACAAGTCAATCTTAAACCGGGTTTGCATAGATTAGCGTAGCACTCGCTTTCCAAACACATTAGGGTGTGCCCCAAACTTACATCATAAGCGTGTTTATGTGGATGCAAAAGTTTCACAAACAATATTTTTCTTCTCTTTCAGCAATACACATTGTATATACACTTTTTTAAGAGTAGGCACATTTTTTTCGACCTTACGTTACGAAAACTTCTATTTAGATATCCATATTAGATTTTACCAAAATATTTGTTCATACTTTGGTTCTGCTAAGTTACTGTGGTACAGTTTACTTTATATATTTTTTTTACCAATTTTTCGGTTCTCTTTTCAAATCTCAAAATTATGAGTGACAGATCGTTTTCTACTTAACCATATTCCATACTTCATTAACCCTTTTGTGTTTTGTGTCATCTCTCTTTCAATAGACCTTGAGTTTCAATAGAGCTGTATGAAGCTGCTTCTCAATCATAATTCCTAAATCACCTTCTCTTTCCCGCTGATTTTCACTAACCACACCGTAGGAGGCACTCATTCCTTAGTTGTGAAGCACTAATCTGCATAACACAAAGACAACGTGTCTTTATTTAGTATAGAGGTAGGCATTCAACCTTTTCAGGCATTTTATTGTACTTTACCAAGAATAAGTTATTGTCAGCTGCCCATATTAGCCTCACTAGAATAACTGAAAGTTCACCAAGCTGTCTATCAATTCATATACCACGAATTTTGATGGAAAACCGAGTGGTAGTGAGGGCTGAATGGGAGAAGCCTTTGCCCAACAATGAGACAGTAAGCTACAAGTCATGTTGAAGAGGACGTTGATCGCTGTCTTCTACCAATCACACCGCCCAGGGCGCTGAGTCCTCAGTCGTGGAGCACCAATCTGCATAATACGTAGACACGCTGCTATAAAAATGGTAATGCACTCGCTGGCTTTGTTCCGGGGTAATAGGTCGCTTGTTCGGCTGTTCCATGAAACCTTAATGTGTTTTAGATCTTGTCTTTTTAAAGATTTTGGTGCTGCTTAGACTTGATAAAGGTAAGGATGGTAATTGGCTGTTTTATCAAAGGGTAGAGATTTGTCAAAGAGACAAAGGATGGGCGATTTTGCACTAGCTTGCAGCTTTGCTCGTATGAAACTCTAGTTAATACGAGCATCTTTGCTCGTATACAACTTTAGTTAATACGCGCATCTTTGCTCGTATGAAACTTTAGTTAATACGCCCAGCTTGTCTCAACGGAAAAGAGGTAAATATAAAAAAATGCTCTTAAGAATTGCTAGGATTGGAACAATCTTCACAACTAAAAACGTGTGTAATTGAGGGTGGTTATTAAACTAAACGATAAAACAAAGCAACGATGGGTTATACACACTTGAAACTTGATATTTTACGTCCATGGCAAAATACTGACAAAATATGTTAACGTTTCACACTAATTACTTGAACATCATATTCTGCAGTATAAATAGAAATTCGTTATCTACTACAAGAGGAGAAAATTTGTCATCCAAATTGATTTATCCACAAAATGTCTTATCAATCTTACAAATATCACCACAACAGAGTCACGAGGCCATTTGCGACCATCAGATCGCTCCATAACTTACACAGAATACATGGAACACCGCTAATAAACGGGAACGGCGCGTACATAAATTGTTCGAAGGCATAAATAATGGAAAATTGCCCACCCCCGTCAACCGGTATCAAATTGCTGGTGTCCGTACACCTTACTAGCTTGTAATGTGAGGATTAAGTTGGAATCCCAATTTTGGACCATCTCATAATTTATCCATGAACCAGTGACCTTGTTTTGGACGCGACAGTACGGTGATAAGAAATGGGAGATACTTGAGAGCGGTTGCGGCATTGCGGATACAATATACTAAGAGGTAGGTTCAGATTTACAAGAAATTTTACACTTTAAAGTTCTATAACAGCTTTTTTATTTCGAAAGCAAATTAATTCATAATTTTCTTTGGAAATAAATAATTAATAATTCGAAACGTGTAAATACTCTGACGCCATTTTTCTTTAAATTACAAAACATGATGTAGGTATCTATGAATCTAATAATTCTGGAACTGCATCATCTGTCTACTGTACCCTAATTTAAAAATAAATTAAAAAAATAAAAACATATATAATTTCAAAAAATATTTATATATTGCAATGTATAACATTTTTACTAAGAATTTAATTTTTTTAGTTTTACAGCTACTCTCAACCTGTACTTAAAATGCACAACCGTGGTAAACGAATATCACAAATTTTTCATATGTATAAAAAATCACTTTGTAAGCTATCTGTTATTGTGATACCGTGTTATCTTTACCCAAAAAACATTTGAAAAATAATGCATAAAATAATGATATCTCTTTCAATTTATTACGATTCTAGTATTCCCCGTAGTAGATTGTTTATAGAAATAAATATCTTTAAGTACCCTGATTTGAAAATATCACCGCCCATGGGACCAAAACTTCCTGGAAATTAAATATGGGTGTACACTTTAAGTTGACCTTTCCATTCCCATCCACCAACTTACCCAACGTTTATAAAAATATGTATGTACTTCAGTTTACTCGGCATATATTTTCATAACTCCCACTGATTTTCGGTTAGTTGCTGCAGTTCTGCGGCCGCGGGCTGCTCCTGAATATTCATGTTTGTCAGTCATAACAAGGGAGTTCTGACTGCGATCGACTCGAGTCAACAAGAGGTGAGCGGTGTAGTATCTATGTATGTATATATGAGTGCCTATAGTGCTGATGTCGCTTGTTTATTGTGACATCAGAATAATGAAAATAAACATCTTTAACTACCCTCTTGGGTGAGAACAATCAATATTACTGGGGCTCCCCATAAAAAAAATGCTTGCAAAAAAATTAAACAAAAGTTTTTCACTTTTAATTGACCTCTCAATTTTAGCCATAAACTTTCTGAACACTTGTAAAATATATACGAACGATGTGCCATGTTGTTGTGACACAGCGTTCTCAAATCAGAGAATACAGGACGGGTATTTTTTTTAGATGTTGTGAATGAGCTTTTTGAGCAAAGATACTAACGATAAACTGTGATACTAAAGTCTAAAACGAACTAACCTACTAATGGGCTTTTTGCTGGTGACTTTAGAAATACAATGGGAAGTGTGTTTGGGACTTTGGGAACGTTACAAATTATCACAGGAGATATTTCAGATGCACATATAGCACATCTAAATAGAATCTGTTTCAATAAAGTTTGTAATGTCGCTAACATCCTGTATATCCCTGAGATTTCCTCAACATTAACAACTTGGAACGAACACACTACTCCAGCCAAATCAAGTGCCAATTACGCATCGATACATGGATGAGAACACTACTGACATCTACATTATCTCGGTAGATTTCGATGTCTTCACTGAACATTGGCTAATTTAGCTTAATATCGAAACAAGAACAGTGATCAGTATTTGTGATTATTTATTGAAATCTGTTTGTTATGTAGATAATACACCGTTGTGTGTGAGTGCGGTGGACAATTTTGTTTTTCTTTTTAAATTAACGATGGAATAACTCCTGTGTCGCGGGTCACAAACATACACTTCACACACAAAGCTCACTCAGAATCAGAACAAATCTTTGCAAATCTCATAAGATTTGTCCTGTGTGAATAGCGAACCCCCAACACCAGCGTAGTTGAGAGCAGCAAGGCGACCGCTATAACCACTACGCCAACCGTGCACTTAAATGCTTCAGCATAGAGATAGTTTATCTTTATAGAAACGGTTGCAACGCGTCAATTGCCTATGCCTCGCAGAGAAGAAGGCAATAATAATAATCAACAAAAGACGGGGATGCGCCACTGTGACGAACAAATTTAAAATAAATAATAGTTTATATAATAGTCTTTTTTTTAAACTATTTTTTTTTGCTACTTTTTAGTTTGGTTTATATATAAGACCGTTTTTTTAAAAAAGAAAATTCATATAATATATTTTTTTATGTAATTATTGCATTGTCATCGATCTTTGACAGATGTGCATTTTTATGAAATCTGTCCGTTTAAAGTGGGTCAAAATCAAGTCCAAAGGAGTCGGTTACATACATACATACAAACAGGTGAAGCTAAAATAAGCGTGTTAAAAAGAATGATAGAAACTCAAGTCAGGTGCAGACGACTACTCATCAACCTATAAATTTACAGTATCATATGGTCTTGTGTTGTTTAGGCTTCCCGTGCAATGCGTGACCAGCATAAACTGGTAAATGTAAAGGTTGATCGGTAGCCGTGTGTACATAATATTAAAATACAGTAAGTGGGCAGCCCTATCGTGTATCGCGTGATTGTCTTTTGTTATTGCAAGGAATAGTAGCGAGTTAGAGTACTGAGTTATATTTATACTGTGGCATAAATCAAAACACGTACGCAGATAATATTACCGACAGCTGGCCAAATCTCCTTTAAAATAACTATTACTATGCATATATGTATATATATTATGTAGTATACCAATAATCTATAGCACTGGAGGATTTCTTAACATTCCATTAAATAATAGAATCTGCCAAGAAACTTAAGAGTTCAATTCATAAATTCAGCAATACATTGTTGTCCTCTCTTCTCTATATCAAATCTTGAGACTGCTTAGCGACTCCACTAAATGAAGAGCCATATCACGCACCGATACATACCAGAGGAGTACAGTACTCGTACCCGTACTAGTAATTGCTATCGATCGGAATATTAACGGTAACAGCACTTCACTGACTCGAGTGGACAACGGCTCGATTCGATGCATCCGAGATACAGTCAGTTTGTTTCATGAATTGAAATATTTGTTTTCATGTCTGAAGCATTTTGAGGGTAAAATATACTTTAAAAGTATATCGATTTGGTTTCAGCTAGGTTTTATTATTTTAATTTAGGTGGGTTATTGTATCAGTGCAGATTCTAGTGTCTTCGATATCTGTAAATTAGTTTACCGTTGCTAATCTTCATGGCATGTCAGGTCTACTCAATATCCAGTCTTGAGTCTACACATTCACTTGACGAAATTAAGAGGTGTATCACGCATCGATACATACCAGAGGAGTTCAGTACTTGTACCAGTAATTACCATCGATCGGAATATTAACGGTAACAGCACTTCATGCATCCGAGATACAGTCAGATTGTTCCATGAATTGGAATATTTGTTTTGAAGTCTGAAGCATTTAAGGGTAAAATATTCTTTAAAAGTAAATCGATTTGGTTTCAGCTAGGTTTTATTATTTTAATATTGGTGGGTTATTGTATCAGTGCAGATTCTAGTGTCTTAGATATCTGTAAATAATTAGTTAACCGTTGCTAATTTACATGGCATGTTAGGTCTACTCAATATCAAATCTTGAGTCTACACATTCACTTGACGAAATGAAGAGGCGTTTCACGCATCGATACATACTAGAGGAGTTCAGTACTTGTACCAGTAACTAATATCGATCGGAATATTAACGGTAACAGCACTTCACTGACTCGAGTGGAGAACGGCTCGACTCGATGCAATCGAGATACAGTCAGATTGTTCCATGAATTGGAATATTTGTTTTGGAGTCAGAGAATAAACGTGATTTTGAATTTGGTTGCTGGTTACTGTTTGCTAATTTTAAAAGGACTAAGATATTAAATGGTTATTATGGCAAAAATTAGCCTTTTCTTAACGAAAATAATAGATTTCAATAATTTTAACTGATAGTATTGAAACTGCCTCGATGGTCTAGCGGTTAGCGTGTGGGCCTCTCACCGCAAGGACTCAGGTTTGATTTCAAGGTCGGGCAAAGTGTTATTTGTGAACTTTCCGTTAGGAAATTCACAATAACTACATGGAGTTAAAATTGTGCCCGATGGATGGCAATAGCCTCACTTCTGATCCCATTGGACCTAAACATGACAGGTGAAGTGTGGGTATTATACACCTCTGCCACACCCTTCTAGGAAATATAGGAGTCATGTTATGTTATGCTCAAGATTATTTCTTAGTTGGATGCCAAGCATAAGTCCAGTACATAATATGGTAAGAACCAAACAAAACCACCAGTAAAACCTGTGCCTGTCTAACTACCGTTTTCAATACCAAAATCGATCTTCAACACAAACCACAACCGTACAATACAAATAAACAAATCGCAGTTAGTAGGACATCGTATAATGGGATCATTATTGGCCATTCCGTCTGTCTTCATTACCGATTTAATTCCTCGATGGGCACGCGACGAAACCAAACATTGGTTTCATTAAACGAATCTTAATTAACTAGTATTTAGATTTATTTTGTTTTTGTTCGGCAAAGTTACGCATTAAGCTTCTAGGTCAATGAAAAACCAATTTGCTTTTTGAAAAACTAAACGCATAGCATAAGGTTGTATTTGGGGTTTTCAGTTGTTTTGTCTTCGCTTCTCCTAACTTTTCTTTTGAATAAAAAAAACCGTTGGATAAAATAATTAATAAACTTTACCTTATCATTTATCATACATACACCCTCCTTTATTAAAACAGAATTGGGTTAGAACACAAAGTTTATTCTAAGGTCAATGACAAACCAATTTACTTCTCGAAAATATAACAAAACGCATAGCTGGAGGTTGTATTTGGTGCTCTCAGATTTGTCTTCGCTTCTCTGAACGGTATCTGAGAATAAAAAAAAACTGTTGTATAAAATAATTTAAAAACGTTACCTTATCATTTATCATACATTACTTACCCTCTCTTATTACGACATAATTGTATTTTAACACAAAGTTCACTGGCTAAAGCTCACTGTAGGTAGACAGCAATACTGTACCTGTAAGAGATAGATAAATAGATAGAGTAATCTTTATTGTACACCAATATTAACAAAGAAAGTTTATTATGTAAAACAAATGCACTTAAAAATTATGTTGCACAATGGGCGGCCTTATCGCTATAAGCAATTTCTTACAGGCAACCTTAGGATGGACAAGTAAGTAATGAGCAAAGTTATGGGTAGTTGTTGGTGCGTTAATTAAAGAAAAAAGAAAATAAAGTATAATGAAACGTCATGATAATGACAATAGAGATTATAAAATATAAATGATACAGAAATAAACTACGTAAAGTGTCTTAACCCTAAAATTATACATAATATATTAAGGTAATAAATATGTACATGCCTTATTAAATATATTATATAATACTAAATATATTATCTACTTATAAATACCTAAATATATAAAATATATATATACAATTATATTGCCAGGAAACGTCTATCTATTTCAAGTATATCAGTTGCACCATTTTTTGCAAACGAGTTGAATAAAAACAGTTACCAAAAATATTATCTAAACATCACGCCTATACTGCCCAGAATGGTATGGGTGTGTTATTTTAGGTTCCATGTGATAGAGGGTGAACCGGGCACAATTCCAATTCCATGCAGCTGTTGTGAATTTCTTGACGTAGAGTACACAAATCACGATTTGCCTGCCCCGGGAATCAAACCCGAGACCTTGCAGTGTGAGGCGCATACACTAGCCATCAAGGCAGAAAGATTGTCTTGTTGATTTGTTTGTACCCAAAAGTTTTCGAATTTATATAATTTCGAATCGAATTTATAAAAAAAATAATTTCGGGATAGTTCAAGGCCCCAGAAATAATATCGGCTACTTTTTAGCTTCGGACGGCGTCGCGTACAGAAGCTAGTTTATTATAAAAATATTCTGTACCTAAAAAAATTCAGTCCAGTCTTTCATATTCATTATTAGTTAGCATAGTTGTTATGCTGACAAACAACATAATACGTAGTGTAGTGGCGCAGTGAAACTAAAGGCATTGCTTATACATATAATATGTTAATTGCATAATTTTGGTGCTAAATTAACTGAAGCAAAGCGTAGCAGCTAATTACAGATCTCACATGTATTTCCGACAACAATTACACAATAACTACAACTTTAAACACTGAAAATAAAACTTTAACAAATACAAAATAGAGTTGGAAATCAAGTGAGGAAAATTCTAAGTTACATCAACATGGTATATATTTAAATTGGTGCACTTGTTCCCGCAACTGTTTGTGATGTTATTGAATTAAATTTTCACCAACATTTTCCAATGGTTTCGTTCACAAGACCACTTCATTGTGAAAAGTATTAAAATAGCTGTGTTTTCCTGTATTGCGAACGAAAACGTTTTAAGTGGAAAATTAAATGTTGTAGACTAAGCTTTAATACGAAAAAAATACATAATTATTATGTATAGTTAAGCTATGACTAGGTACTAACATAACATAATATAACGCCTATATAGTTTTTCTACATAATCTATATATATAAAAGAAAGTCGTGTTAGTTACACCATTTATAGCTCAAGAACGGCTGAACCGATTTGGCTGAAAATTGGTGGGGAGGTAGCTTAGAACCGGGCGAAGGACATAGGATACTTCTAAAATATTTTCGAGGGCAACATTTTATCGAGGGCGAAGCCGCGCGGGGCAGCTAGTATATTATATATATATATATTGTGCCCAGGATGTTGTTTTCCGTTTCTTTCATGAAACTATACCCCAGGAACGCAAAAAAACGTTGCACACGTCTTTGCGCGTTCCTGGGGTATAGATAGTCAGTTTAAACACGTCTTTGTGCGTTCCTGGGGTATAGTTTGCTCAGTTTAAACACGTCTTTGTGCGCTCCTGGGGTATAGTTTGCACAGTTTAAACGGCGCAAACCTGGTGAGTGCTAGCGGAAGTTACAGTTAAAACTTAGCGTGTAGTTGGAATATATGGCTCAGGCATTTTTACTGAAATATTTTTTCTATTTATAATGAGGACAACTATCTACAAATAGATATATATTATTATTTTTATCGATAGCTATAATCGGTCTGCAATATCTGTACATGATTCGTTTTAATCATTAATTAAAGTAATTACAGATTACTGCTTTAATTAGTCCGATATCAGTACGACTCCGTGGCGCAACGGTAGCGCGTCTGACTCCAGATCAGAAGGTTGCGTGTTCAAATCACGTCGGGGTCAAAAATATACTTTTTTAGCATGGCCAAAAAATAGAAAATAATGTTAACATTGCTTCAGTTCGATACCCGTGTCGGACAAGAAATATTAGACCAAGTTTATCTCGTATTATGTAGAGCTACAGGGAGATAAATTTTCTGAAAGTCATTTAATCCGTCATTTTCACATAACATAACATCACGCCTATATCACCCAAAGGGGTGTGGCACAGTTGTAACACCTACACTTCACCTGTTATGTAAGCCTTTCGCTATCCACCGGGCACAATTCCAATTCACAAATAACACTTTGCTCAACCCGGAAATTGAACCCGAGACCGTGCGATAAGAGGCGCATATTCTAACCACTATACCATCGAGGCAGTTCCGTCACTTTTCATTGCGGTAAATACCCAATGTTGGTTGATAGACCAGGGACGATAAATTTTAAAACCAAAAAATATAATAGTAGGATGTTCAACCCATTAGAAAAGGAGAGAAATCTCTACTTCCGATGGTGATTACTAATTAAAGTGTAAATTTTAATAAATAGCTCAAAATTGTATATATTAATATATATTAATAGTTTTTTCGATTTTTTTTACATTTTCTGAGAAGATTTACTATGGAACCATATATTTTTTGTCACCTTCGGAAAGTAGAGATTTCAACCAACAGAAAACATACCAACTTTTTGAAAAAAGCTGATATTTTGACGGGTGAATTTACGATATTAATTCAAAATAAGGTGAAAAAATTAATATTTCTGATTAAATAAATTACAGCGTATTTGGGACATAAAAAGGTAATTTGGGACATAAAAAGGTAAGTTTTCATCAAATTTCGTAAAATAAAATTGTTTGCTATGATAAAAATAATAACCAAAAACTTGGTTTTTTCAATTTTTCACATCAATTTTGAGGTTATATGAAAGTGTAAATACAAAAGTTTTAGATCTTTTTATAACCAACAACTTTGCCATTCGACTTTTTTTCCATAAGACTTTTAATTTTGCCGGAAATCGAGAAAAACCGTTTTTTACCCTTAAAAACTTACCCCCATCCCCTTCCCGACCTTAGATCGCCCGTAAATTGTTTTTCCTTTTATTTATATAAAATTCTCCTCCTTTTCTTATGGGTTTCATCCTAGTATATTTTTTTTTCACTTTTTATTATTTTTAAAGGCTTCTACCCTGGTCTAAGAGTTTTTAACAACAATAGAAAACACAGTATCGTCACTTTATCGCAATACGTCATATCAACGTAAAAAACTCCACAAATAGCTCAAATAAATTACTAGATAAACCGTTCTTCATTTTTGTCTTTATTCATCCAGACTCCGTGGCGCAACGGTAGCGCGTCTGACTCCAGATCAGAAGGTTGCGTGTTCAAATCACGTCGGGGTCAATGTATTCTTTTTGTGCAATTTGTTAAAAATTTCAGTGTTCAATAAAACTTGCTTAAAACCCATCGAGTAGAAACAGAGGGGAGATGGCTCAAGCAACTGTTTACTATTTTTTTTTTTTTATTTAACAATTTAATAACAACAAAATTAAATAAAAAAAGAAACGATTCAATTACAATAATTTATCCGCAAGAGCAGCTTTAAAAAACAACAATTTAAATAACTTTTTGTGCTACATATCATACATTCATATCGCCAAACCACACACTAACAATATTTTCGTCACAAACTGGGTTCGATGACAGCTGAGAGTTAATGTATGTCGCTAAACTGTGCACTTTGATTCTCAACTAGGTCCTGACGTCATCACGTCACGTCAGTGTAATGGTATCGTCCGTCATATGTACAGCTCTAAATCTGAAAAGAGAATTTAAGTGTTGTATTATGTAATAAAAACTACTCGGATAGATGTTTTGATGCTATGGACGGCATATCATTCACGTTTCATTTATAAGCATTTAAGAAATTTATTTTGAGGTTAGTAGAAACACTGTTTTTTTTATTAAAAAAACAACTAAAATTATATTAGTTTGCAACAGTCATTTCACTACTAAGTATTTTTAAACTTAGTGGTTTCGTTATTAACAAATTCAGACTGATAAAACTGAGTAAATAGTGTTCAATTTATTTTATTTTATTTGTATTCATTTTAATTTATTTAATTTCATAATGTAAAATCATAAGATAATTATTTGTACTGGCAAGTATAAATCGATCCATGTCTATATTAAATTTAGCAAAATGTCGATTTATAAAATGCTATTTTGTTTTACTTTAATTTATTTCATTTCATAATGTAAAATGTATTAGTAATTTTTTTTTACTACCAATTCAAAATCGATTTAAATATCATGTATTCGATTACATGATTTCAAATTGAAACGGGTATTGGTATCATGATGGAAAAAACGGTTGAGGAGGGTCACTTTTGATCCGGCCTTCGTAAGAACAACAAGTTTAGAAGGATATTGGTGATTGTGTGAGTTCTCACACAATCACGTAAAACGGTCATTTTACGGTAAAACTGTTCACCGTTCGGTGAACAGTTTTACCGTAAAATTAAGGTAATTAAATTATGTTTTTACATTATGCAGCTATGTTTTAAGAGGTTTAAAAGAAAACGATCTGTGTTGCTTAAGTCAAGTCTGTTACAATGATGCAATAAAACGAATTATTAATATTTGAGTGTTTTAATAAAATAGTGAGCCTTTACAGTAGTAGTATATGAATTTATGAATAAAGTTAAATGTTGTGACGGTATTACGCTAGTAACCATACAGTCGTTTTGGCTAGATCTATTGTGAGAGGAACAGTTATGTTTTTCACAAGTCTATGAGGTTAATAAAATCGACAATTATTGTAAAATGTTCTAAATAATAATTATGTTTTCATTTAGATTGTCAGTTTTAATAACAACCATCAATTTATCCTTAATGAATAGTACTTGACTTCATAATGAAATACAGTTTCAACGTTAATTAGGTTTCGAAATTAATTTTGGCAACAATTAAACGTTGATACTTAATTAATTTTGTATCCAAATATTTTATGCCTGTCTCGCTGGTCTAGTGGTTAGCGTATGTGCCTCTCATTGTGAGGCCTCGGGTTCGATTCCCGGGCCGGGAAAAATGTTATTTGTGAACGTTCCGTCAGAAAATTCTCAATTGCAGGAGGGAGTTGTAATTGTGCCCGCTGTATGGCGATAGGCTCGCCCTGGGATAGGCCCAGGGACTTAAATATAGCAGGTGAA
The DNA here is from genome assembly GCA_905147285.1 of Hypena proboscidalis. NCBI lineage: Eukaryota > Metazoa > Arthropoda > Insecta > Lepidoptera > Erebidae > Hypena > Hypena proboscidalis. The sequence goes on from LR990127.1 coordinate 4,658,037, forward strand.
ATGTGGGTGCTGGACACCTCTGCCACAACCTTTTGGATAATATAGGCGTGATGTTATGTTTTGTTATTATATGAAAACGCTATTTTCTGCCCGCGGCTCCACCCACTTCGTAGTTTCGTCGCTTAAAAGTTACTTGTGTACTTATCCAGGCTATAAGCCGCATGTGTGCAATATTACATCAAAATATACCCGGTAGTTTGGTAAAAGAGTCCATTCATCTTCACAAACATTAATTCACATACATAAAATATACAAATAATATAAATATACAAAATATATATAAATATACAAAATATACATAAATATATATAAATATACAAAATATACATAAAATCACACCTTTACGCCACGGGGGGTAGGCAGAGACGATTTAAACCTTCACTAATTTATAATACTTATTACTTGCTTCTGAGTGCGGCTCCACCCACGTGATCGGTATGTCGATAAAAAACCGCTTATGACCTTCCTCGGGACATAAACTATCTTCATACAAATTTTCATCGAGATCGGTACAGTTAGTAGTTTAGCCGTAAAAGCTTAACAGACAGACTAACTTACTTTCTCATTTATAATATTAGATTAAGGAAGTAAGGATTATAGTAGTATAGAAGGATATTCAGTAATAAGTTAACTTTATTATACTCACAGCTCTAAAACCTATCAAAAATGCTGCAAAATCAAGGCAACTTGCCTATACGCAATTCTTTTATGATAAGTATATTTTACTGAATAACAACACTTTTGAGCCACAATTGTGTTGTGACGCAGGCATGATAAGATACCATTCGAAACAAAATGTGCAATGTATCTATCTTTTAGAAAGTAATTTTCACTTGCATTTATCACGACTCCGTGGCGCAACGGTAGCGCGTCTGACTCCAGATCAGAAGGTTGCGTGTTCAAATCACGTCGGGGTCAATAGTAACTTTTGGTATATTATTTTTAGCATAAAAAGTTGGCTAAGACCTGTTTGCAACTTTTGTACCGTCGCGTCAGCTTAATTAGTTCTTGGCTGGAAATTTGTACTGCCATACACATATATGTTTATTTATTTATTTTTATTTATTTAACTTTTCGCACAGATACATGTGTCGAAGGCGGACTTAATGCCAAAGGCATTTTCTACCAGTCAACCTTAAGGTGGTGCAGAAATATGTTTGGGTAGGTGCATAAGTATCGAAAATTAAATGATTTTTAAATAAAACTTATACAAAACTACACTGCTAATACTATATAAATGATAATATTAATAGATTGTCGGTAAATATGATTATAAAATAAATAAATTAAATATTTACTAAAATAAAATAAAGAAGTTTGGTCTTTCTCGGTCTATCTTCAAAATCGGAACATGCCTAGCCTAGACAGCCCTAAATGCTACAATAGTTTAGATTTATTTACGAAAACATACACAGAATTCATCAATTTGGCGTACAGCGCAGTAACTTAAAACATATTTGTTTGCAATAGGCACCAAAATCTGAGTAGTAAACGTGATACAAATTGAAAGCACTAAAACCATAGAAATCTTAATATATTAAGATTTCTATGACTAAAACCAATATTACAAGCATTCGCTTGAAAAAGGTTTTATTTATGAATTTTTGGAGTACAATTCTTTTTATGCTATTGCAGTGTGTAAAAAAACATGTATCCTGATGTTAATACTGCTAAAAAAAGCTTTGTGGACCAAAAGACGCGTAAACAACAAAGCAAACAATAAAAAAAATTTTTGTAACAACATAGTTTGGAAATTCATTATTTTTTGAAAATGTATGTTCGCCAGGCTACTAGTGCACATTAGTGTTACATACCTTTACGGATGCATAGTATTGATATAACATATACTTGGTATCTATTATTTAATAATTGATTTTATGATTGGTAACGAAATACTCCGGGTACTAAAGACTACACCATTTTTTTCTGTAGGCTAAAATTCTCTCATTATTATTGCTGTAAATTTTGATCATGTCATTTTTACTAACCAACTGGGTTTCTTTTTATTTGTACAAAGCTGTTGCATTGTTTGATGCTTCAAAGGAAAATTTATGGTTATGGAGTAATGGTTACGATTTTGGGAAATAAAATAACTTTTGGACTAGCTTCGTTTCACGTAACATCACGCCTATATTATTGAGAAGTGTGTGCCAGAGCTGTACATCACCCAGACTATACCTGTTATAAAAATAATTAAAAAAAATGGATTTTACATTAGATAGAACGCCAGAAGCAATTACATTATCCAATGGTCCCAATGACAAGGCCAAATACACACATTCACTCACTCAATCACACCCAGTCTCGGAACAAATATTTGCGAATTACACAAAGATTTGTCCCATGTGGGGATCGAACCCACAACACCAGTGTAGTGGAGAGCGGCGAAGCGACCGCTTAAACCACTACACAACACGTGCAGACAATATGTTATGTTTAAGTCCCATATGATAGCGGTGAGCTTTTCGCTATCCACCGGGAACAATTCCAACTCCGTGCTGCTTTAGTGAATTTCCTTACGGAAAGTTCACAAATAATGCTTTAGCCCGATATCTGGCGGTAAGAGGCGCATACGCTAACCACTAGACCATCGAGACAGTGAAATAGTAAACTGACATATTTGTATAATTACCATACCAATTTCAGTATCATGTAGACTACAAAGATAGCAAAATAATTGAAACACACACAGTGAAATTTCTAGGTCTGCATATAGATAATAACATGTCATGGAAAACACAAATTGACACAATTTGTACTAAACTTAGTCAGTTCTCCTATGCTCTTTATATGCTGAGTAAAGTGGCAAATAAAACAGCTCTTTTGACAGCTTACCATGGCCATGTTGCTTCACTTTTGAGATATATATGGCCTTAATTAAATACAATTGATTCTCATACTAATATATTTATTTATATGCTATTTGTTGTTTGATCCATGTTATTAAATTAAGCTAATTTATTGACATTTTAATGGGATATTGTTTAAATAACTTTTTGACATTTAACTACTATTATCTACAATTATTTTTGAATTACTTTGTATGTCTGTATGGGCGAAACATGGACTGTACCTATTTTATTTGTAAAAACATCTGTATGCAACTGTGTTTCACAAAATAAATAAATTGAATTGAAAGTATTTAATTTCGTGACGTAATATAAAATATTTCATAGACATATCAATCCTTTCAACTTGGGTGTCAATCCTTAGTAATTTTCCCGTCAGAGGCGACCATTGTGCCCGAGTCGGAGGTGCGAGGAGATTTGCAGGCAAATTGAAGGACGAGTATCATATAAGCCGCTTATGACGGTCCGCGGTTGCAAGCTTCTGGGTTAGTTATTATTTGTACAAAGCTACAGCATTGTTTGAAGGTGCAAAGTGAATTCTGAACAAACAGTTTTAGCACAGGTTTGACTTTATTTTTAGGACTCCGTAGTACCAACAAGGAACCCTTATAGTTTTTCCATGTCTGTCTGTCTATCCGAAGCAAAGCGTCATTCCTTTACTTCTAGCAGTAATGAAAAAATAGCTGAAATTTACATGAATATGCAAATTAACTACACGTCAAACTACTTTTTTCAGAATTATATTTTGTAGCAAGTAGCAAGTAAGTAAAGTGTTTATGATTTTTTTTTATTTCGTCTACCCATAGTGTGGGCTATAATTAGATAGGTATTTAGACTTTAAGATTTTTTATTTATTATTATTTTATTTGGCGATCCGTTTGCGAGATAATTAAATTGAATGAGCTTATTAGAAACTAAAACAAAAAATGATGCAGCACACTGAAAAGTCCGCAAGCCATCCCTTATTTGCTTTATTACGATATATTATTGTTAGTACACAATCTGCGTCTATTTTGACTTATTTCTTTCAGTACCGATAACGCCTATATAATAAGCCACTGCAATTTTCTTCTCTCTGTTATCAAGGAAGTAAAAACTACTATATTTCTTCATGTGTCTTCACAAACTGCAAACGGATTCACTTGCCAGTATACGGATATAAAACAAAATCACTGACCCGATTTGAGCAGATGGATGACGTCATATCATATTGACTTATGATTACACTCGCAAATGGAAAATGGAAAAGGATAGGGACTTCTTGTGCTAACATGTTTCTAATGTGGGTTACTTTTGGGATGATGATATACTGCTGTTTTGGAACAAAAAGATTAAATAGCTGAGTGTGTTTAACTGGTTTTCTATATGCTGTAGGTTTATGGTTTATCAGTTTTTTGATCATGAACCAAAACGTCAAACGTGACAGGTGGCAAAAATGTCAAAGGCAAGTCGAATTAATTTTATCATGAACCTTAACCAGAGCAGGTTTTTGATCAAAAACCTAAAGTAGTTACGGTTTTAATTGGGTTTAAAAAAATATTTGTTATACTGCATTTTTTCTTTTACATTTGTGCCAGCTAACCAAATATTAATATCTGCCGATATACCGTTTTTAATCAGCACCAAAAACTCTTTGTATGACACGTCATAGAGTGGCCACATCCAATTTGGTTCGGCGTAATCCTCTTAGCCGTGTCACAGGGACGGATCAATTATGCAAATAGGCATCGTTTTTGTCACAACAGAGTAGTTGAAGAAAATAAATCATATGTGTATCCCAGCATACCGACGGACAAAGAAACAGACAGATAAATGAATTTTCTTTCTTTCTTTCTATACCGGACTTAACGTAATTAGTTCTCTTTCAAAATACGATTTAAGAACTCCATTTTACAATAATACAGCTAGCAGTAACATTTTTATTGCTAGCTGTATTATTGTAAAATGTATGCATGTGAATGTATATGTGGCCGTGAAGCATGCAAGCCACAAGCAAGGGAGTAGAAGTTGCTACCTACTGGGCAAAAACAATATAAATAAAAAATGAGAAACTATAATGCCATTGACATGTACAAATAAGAATTGAAGAATATCGAACTACAATAATAAAGTAGTTATATTATTTTTAAGTATGTTTTTTTATACTGAAAAATACGGGCCCCTTTCATGCACACTTTCATGAATACACATATTATACTTAATTATGTCTTAATAATGGCTTAAATACTTAAATAGGAAACCAGTTAATAAAACACTAATCGCCACTTCACATCCATATCTATAATACCGTTTTTAATCAGTCCAAAAAATCCAGGTTGGTCCTACGACACGTTATAGAGTGGCCACATCCAATTTGGTTCAGCGTTATCCTCTTAGTCGTGTCACAGGGACGGATTAATTATGTAAATTGATGTCGTTTTTGTCGCACCTACCCTGTTTGCCTCAAGACAAGGATTTGTTTGGCTGGTAATGAGAATTTGTATGTGTTTAGAAGGATGTTTGGGTGAAACTGGTAGCAAAGTACAGAGTTAATACTGACGCTTTTTGTCATTTATTTTTCTGACTTAATTCTTGAATTCAGGCTAGTTTTATTTTTAACGTGGCAATACTGCTAGCCTTCGGGACACGGCTGTGGACATCAATGCGAGGGAATTTTATACCGCATAATACAATTATTTTAAATTATTTTATGTATTGTCATTATTAGTTTTGTCATTATTTATTTTCTTATACCTTTCTTGTTTAATATGTCTAAATTTAGATTCAAATAATAAATACTTTGTTCAAAGTACAGAAAAAAAAACATGATTCAATGATTTAGTTTAGATTAAACAATACAATCTTTCTATTATTGTATCATATTTTAAAACAAATAAAAAAATAGATGAAGTTGCGAGCAATTTGTAGGCAGCAATAGATAGTCTGAGTACGTAGAAAGCTAAGCTCAAAATGCATTTTTAATTTAATATTATTCATTGGTAATAACAATCTTAGATTAACAGATATTTTTAAGATATCTAAATAGAACAAATACCATTTATCAAATTTTAATTACTTTAAATCCTCTGATATTAATTTAATCAGTCCATAAAAGTTTTTTTAATAATTTCACCTCCCATAATCAGCTCACGTTTACGATCTTAGACTAATATCAATATGATATTATGTTGTCCACGAAAAAAGAAAGCTTCCTTAAGCTCCAATATCTAAAATCTCCTACGGAAAAAGGTGGCCAATCAATAATATTTCCCCTCTTTTCAATTAGTATAGCGAATGCACCTTTAATGCTCTTCCTCAGGGAAAATCCTTGTTTAACTTAAACGATTTAGGGGATCCCACACTTTGCCCCGATTTCACCAATCTTCTTAATCTACGGCGTTAAAATTCAAAATTCAAAATTCAAATCATTTATTTTCATAGGCATAGAGACAACTAGCAAATAAAATTTAAAGAAAAATATCTCATAATTTACACACATCACCATTTAGTCCTAAACTAAGCGGAGTTTATACTATGGGTACTAGAATAACTGATACTAAGAGAATATGTAATAATAAAGTAATTTAAAACTATAAGTTTCAAATAAAATTATTCCCACTGCGCGTTCCAGATAAAATTCACGTCAAAGTCACGTCCCCGGCCCGGGGAAAATTTTCTTTGACATTTGGCAGTCCAATTGTTGCAAAAGTATAACTGACAATTTTCTTCATGTTACATTTTGACATCTATTATCTCTGATCTTGAGTTTAACACGTTGGTGAAAGCTGTCCTTCGGGGTTCGCACACTAAATAAAACCTCTACTAATAGAGGGTTTGCAACGTAATGATGTTTTAATAAATGTAAGGAAAAAGTTTCGTTTGTCTAGTTTGTTTTTTCACGAAGATTTGCATTTTCGGCTCAGCGGGATACGAAACTTTGAACGAATTGAAAATTGTTGTTTGAATTTTAATAACCTTCTTTGATAAACTTATGGAAAGTAGATCTGGAAAAGTTTTAAGTACATTATCTTCGTTAAATTCAGTAATTTTTAATAAATCGAAATCTTACGGTTTTATGTTGGTTGCTTTTTTTATACACTTTTTTACAGACTGCACGAGAAGAGAAAAACTAAAAAATATATAGCGAACTCATAAACGTTGCTTCCCAAGTATATTTTCTCACGCTTTGATAAAAAAACGCTTTTTCACAATACAGAACTGTGTTAGTAAAAATAGCCTATAAAACACTACAAAACATTTTGTTTCACTGAATATTCTTATATTTTTGTACCTCTGTGCGGATTATAACTATTAGGAGACGTCAATATGTCAATATTAGCCGTAATACATGTCCACTGGGCTTTCGTCTGCGCCAGGCTTATTGTTTCGAGAATAAGCTGGAATTGGAGTTTATTCTTTGCTTAGTCTAAATAAAATATTGATATTTTGTGAATAAAAGGATTTTAAGCATATCCATTTAGAGGAAGATTACACTCAATTCTACTTTTGAAATACAACCTTAGGTTTATAAGTCTAATAATAATCATGATAATAAGTTAGACACAAACATATTTGGTGGTGGTATGGTTTAAAAGTAGAAAAATAATTAGATAATGACATTCTTTACAATCAAACACTACTATATTAAGGATAAAATATTAAAAACCTGCAATTTATTTTTGGACTTGTCCTCATGCAAGCATTTAACAACTTATAAACTTGAAAGACAGTAAGATATATTGGCATATATCTTTAAAACGAAACGAAAATATTTTTTGTTTTTTTAAATCAAAACGCTTTTCCAAAAGGTTATGATTTGATTGTAACCGTTTGAAACTCGTAAATATTGTCTCCGTTAAAAACTTAGAGTTCGATATCTTATCATGATTTTTCAAGACGATATTTTTTTCCCTGTAACTGACACCGTTGCTGCGCCCTGTTTCCCAACTGGGCTATGAAATCAGAGGGTAGACATATAAAAAAGGGAATATTTTTATTATTTTCATCTATTTTAATAAATTTACATATTTAATAGATACGAGTATTTTTTAAATAGATTTTTATAAATGTGTTACATAAACTGAAATTACTTTAATTTAATACTTTAGGTGTGATTATAAAGCATTATACTTTAATTAATTAAATGATTTTTATTCCTTCAAGACGAAGGTAATAAAATAATGTAACACTTTATTTCAAAGCATTTGTCTGCCAAGCCTGTTTGTTCTTGTTCACAATTTACGCGAAAGACTGCTCCACTACAATAGCACTATACAAGAATATATCGGTTTGGTTAGGAAAAAGAGTGCTGTCAAAGGTAAGGTTTACAATTTAATATGTTCTTCGCAAGATGCTGACGCTGTCGCTGTTTTCATAGCCGGCACAAGAAGTGACATAAATCTGCATGCCTTTTAATATTTTGTCGCCCGTGCAGTAATTTATCTTTTGTTTATTTACTAAAACTCTTAATGAGCACTTTCTTACTCTTTGTAACGTTTTATTTGTATTATTTGTAGGCGGGTACTCAATTTAATTTAATGTGTTTTCTCGGTAAGTGTTTCGTAATAGAGTTTTTGTAGGCAGATGAGTTTTAACTGTTTTGGGTACGTTATTGTGTGATTTTAATTATGTATGCTTTGAATAATATTAACATAGATTTATTTAAAGAACATAAGTGAATGTATGTTTTATGTGTTTTCCATATTATAGAACTTTGGGTGCCCAAAATACGTAAAAGTGTAGATCAAGGGAATATTAGCTAAAAACCAGTTAAATCCAATGCGCCCATGTGGCTGGAAAAGGCATGGAAATGATGCACATTATTGACAGTAATGACCGTATAACCATTTTTAACCAATCTCAATAGTAAAACTGCCCAATTTAGATGATGCAATCCAATGCCAGTGATAAAACATGCTTTCAAATTGGATCTCAAAATGATATTGACTCTATTAGATATCAATAATGGTGGTAGAGCTCTTGTGAATGAGCTCGAGGGCGGCAGCACCACCGTCTCACCTTTAACCTGCCGCCAAATAATAGTGCTTTCATTACTGTGTTCCGGTTTGGTGGATCAGGCCCTGAAATTACTGGCACATGAGGCATAACACCTTAGTCCTCAGCTGCAGCGACGCATCTATAATCTGCTTTTGTGGATTGTTGATGTCCATGGGCTGTACTCCACTTACCATCAGGTACTACACGTTCGTTCGCTGTGGGCGTAGTATATAAATCAATAAATAAATAAAAATAAGTGTTTGTATAAGGTTTAAATATTTTTCTGTCACAGTATTAAGCACTCCAGAATAGAACTTAGCAGTTTATTTTTTTAACATGAATGTGTTTTAACACAACCATTTAATTTTGTTGGCAAGGCAAAGGCTCGCAAGATTTTAGTACTGTCTTTTTCTCTCAAGCTCGTTTTGTTGCATCAATACAATTCAGTCGGTAGTTACCACATCCAGCCCAAGGCACTTACGCCTAAGAGCTAAATCCACCTGAAACCTGGAATTATCTGAAACGTGTTATCTGGATGTTAATGTCTGCACACAAATCCTGCCATTCCGATTTGCATCTTGGCATGGACGTCTGTGCGTAACGTGTTTTACATATTTGAAGATAAACCTTGGGACTAGGAGACTAGAACGGAATGGCTAATGGCTGGGGCCCCAGACAAGGGCGTTGCAGCGTTTAGTACGAATAGATAACGCAACGCTGGTTGCGAGCTTGGTGTTAGGTCATTCAGCGGCGTGCGAGAGGGGCGGAATTAAAGCCTTACGATCACTCAGTGCAAAATAGTATAAAAACTGGATTTTAGGCATAGGTATCGAGCAAATATCTATACCAGCTTAATGTAATGTTATTTTGACATTAAAAACAGTCCAATGTTAACTATTTGTATTGATGATTGATAGTGTTTTAAAGAACACGGTTAAATAACAATCATGGTGAAGTTGTCAAAATTTTGTGAGAAACTGTAAATGTTTGTTTAGAATCAAAACACTTTAGGCTGTCTTCCTCTAGCGCTGTAGACGTTCTATGATTATAAATATGTATCAAAATAATGAAATACAATTTTGTTATTACTGTGAGACAGATATTAATAACACAGAAATGCCGCGGGTCAACTTGAACTATATATTTTGATTTAGACATTTTACAGTGACATCGGGCCATATATTTGTGTGGTTCTAGTAAGGTTTGGTATCAACAAGAGAGCATGCATTTAACTAGAGACAATTATGAGTTTGAAATGAAATTATTCCCGATGCGCGAGCAAAGCTGCACGTTCCAGATAAAATTCAAGTCAAACTTTATAAATGTATAGGTTTTGACAGCTTCTACCCAGCCCGGGGTAAATTGAATATAAAATTTGACAGTCCAATGGTTGTAAAAGTATAACCGTAAATTTTCTTTATGTTACATCTTGTCATCTATTATCTCTAGTATCAGCCAAGTCACACTGTCACACAAACTTCAAATCACTTCCCAACCAGTCTAGCCAGCCAAACAAAACACGAACAAAACCTTTCAAACTGCAAGCAAATCAAAGTACGGTACACAACGCAATTTAACAGGAACCCTGTACGGTATATAGTACGTACGATTGTTGCCGAACATCGGAACAAGTCTCCCCTAGTCTGTGTTATTGACGCGCTAGTAACGCACAATGCACTACATTTGCATATAGATACCGTAACATTCTGTTATTATATGCATAGCTACTTATACTACAGGGACTTGTACATCAGTTAAATGAATTATAATAAGAAAAACACTTGGAATTAACATTGGGTACAGACACAAAATTTAATATTTTTGGATTAGAAGCACTCTAAAAAGTAATACTGTTTTGCAAAAACGAATATTTATGACTACCACACATGAAAATTTTTTACAACACTACAAAATAACTCAGAGTTTCCAGTTTTTGTTTATTGTTGTAAAATTTTCTTTAAAAGATATTAGTATCCTATTATAATTATACCATATATCTAGTCTAGTAAAGATTGTATAAATTAATAGCATTCAGCTTGTAAAGTTACACTGTCATACGAACTTCAAACCACCTTCCGAACCAGTCTAGCCAGCCAAACAAAACACGAACAAAACCTTTCAAACTGCAAGCAAATCAAAGTACGGTACACAACGCAATTTAACAGGAACCCTGTACGGTATATTAGTACGTACGATTGTTGCCGAACATCGGAACAAGTCTCCCCCAGTCTGTGTTATTGACGCGCTAGTAACGCACAATGCACTACATTTGCATACAGATACCGTAACATTCTGTTATTATATGCATAGCTATTCACACATAGCTATTCGCACTACAAGGACTGGTTTACAAGTTAAAATGGAGTTAGATGGATGTTGAAATGGACTGTGGGAGAACATTGCATACATGTTAAAACTTTCATAAATAGATGTCGTAAGCTGAAAATTTCGAGATTGTTGCCAAAGACATCTGGATTTCTACATTTATAACGATGAATAAATAATAAGATAAAGATATGTAACCTTTTGAAGTATTTTCAATAAATTACCAACAGATTGTCCTAAAAGTGTAGTAAGTTACTTATAATTCCATCTTTTGTGTTAAAATTCCATGGTCCATTAAGTACGGTACATAACACAATTTAACAGGCACCCTGTTCAGTATATAGTACGTCCATCCGATTGCTTCTATTCTTTGCAGATGAAAAATAAAATAACAACGAGATATTATAAATAAAAGTTGCTTAATAATAATTTATGTAAAAGAGCATTCGACTTTAAATTGAGTTTTGTTTAAAAAAAAAAACACTATCCACAACATAAATCAGAATGTCAAACAACACATTTTTAAATTGTTTCAGCAAAAGCTTTGTATTTAATCATATATATTGATTTGTAACTTTAATCAAGAAGATTTAATGCGATCTATATTGACGTTTTTCATTTTCAAGCAAAAATTTCAACTAATTACGAAATTTTTGTATGCCTGAACATGGACTGTACCTATTTTATTTGTAAAAACATCTGTATCCACCTGTGTTTCACAAAATAAATAAATTGAATTGAATTGAATCAAAATTTAAAGATGGCTAATTCTTAGTTAACTTAATATGTAATTAGAAGGCTCACCAAAGAGATTGTAAATAGGTTGGTTCTCATGATGCACGTCAAGATTTCAGCGTAATCTCGTATTTGGTGACCCTCTTGGCAGCCTCCGTCACCCCTGTCACATGATGCGATCTCGATTAGTTCATGTCTGTCGTATAATATGATATTAGAGCTTTGCTTTAAAAGCAATAAATCTTATTTTTTATCATATTTTCTATCAGAGTCTCGTAGCGTCTGGTACTGGGTTGTGGATGGCAGTCGTTCTTCGGTAAACACTGATAATATTTAGTGCTCATCTCATCCCTGACGTCATTGGGAAATGGCTTGTAGAATAATTTAATACCAGACTAGGAATCCCATTTATATTGTAAGATGTCACAAATAACTTATTTTATTACAATCTAGCCCATAAAGGCTAATGAGTAATTCTATTTTAACCTAAATTAATATGTAAAAATAAAGCTAAGATGCGTTCAATAACAATTTAATTAGCTTTTGTTAAGGCGAAGACACTTTGTTCATGTTGTCTTTTGAACTATCACTGTTTTAGTTTGTATTTTTTCACTTAATCTCTAACTCCAACTAACTCATATGGTTTTGTCCGTTTAAGTCTTTTCACTATGTCCGTATTGTCGAGGAGCTGGATGGCCTCGACGTTAACGTGATGATGAAGCCTATATTCGTGGGCTTCTCCCATTTAATCAAACCCAAATTAAATTAGTAGTAACATAACATAACATCACACCTATATTACCCAAAAGGGTGTGGCAGAGGTGTACAGAACCCACATTTCACCTGTTATATTTAGGTCCTATCGAATTTCCTGACAGTAAGATCACAAATAACACTTTGCCCGACCCGGGGATCGAACCACTAAACCATCGGGGAGTTAAGTTTAGTAGTAACTTCAAATTATAGATGAACAGGGATACGATCTGTAATACATTTTTTTTTAATAAAAAATATTTTACAACTCACACACAACGCCATCTAGTCCCAAACTAAGCAGAGCTTGTACTATGGGTACTAGAATAACTGATACTACTACATATATACTTTTCTTTTTTGTAAATACATACTTATTATACATAGAAACACCCAGACTAAGACAAACCTCAATGTTCATGCACACAAAGATTTGTCTTAAGTGGGAATCGAACCCACGACCATGGCGTCGCAGGCAGGTATACTACCCACTCCGCCATCCGGTCGACGAATTATTTAGAAAAAGCGTCAATACAATTCAGAAATCTGTGATTTAATAATGACGGGAGATCCGAAATCTTTTTAAACGAAGCTTAATTTGGTAGTCCAAATTAAAGCAGGACAAAACCCAATTGATTAAAAAATGGGCAGTAGAATCTGAAAACAGGAAAGCGTGGCAACACTGGTGGTCTTTATTAACAGATTAAAAAGGCACGTTCATTTCGCTTCCAATTCTTTAAAATCTCTCACTAACTAACATTTTAAACGAAGATTTATTTAATTTAACATAACATAACATCACGCCTATTACCCAGACAGGTGTGGCAGAAGTGTAGAACACCAACACTTCATCTGTTATGTTTAGGTCCCATGGGATGGGGGATGAGCCTATCGCCATCCACCAAGCACAACTCCAACTCCGAGCTGCTTTTGTGTCGTTGTGCTTTTGAACACTTTGCCCGACACGGGAATCCGACCCGAGACCGTTAACCACTAGACAATTGAGGCATTTTTTATTTAATTTTGTTATTTGTTATGAGCAGTTTGGTTTCAACAATAATATTTAAATTTAGATAATTAAGAGGCCAGTATTTTATCTACGTTATATTCAGGCCAATGTTTAATGTGATAATTTTTTTTTTTTTTTAATGACATAATATCTTCGTCAGTTTGGCAAACGTCACGTCCGTAGTCTTGTGCCTAATTCGGTTTTCAACAAGAAAGACGTAATAAAATAATTCAATATTCCAAACAATGAGTCGACTGACGCCAAATCAATGACCCCTTTGATCGCTGTCCAATTTGTCACTATTTATTGGTGAATAAATGCCAAAATCAACAATCGATCCAGCTATACTATTACTTAACGCTCGAACGGTTAACTCGAAACAAATGGAAATGTTACCAGGATGAAATGCAAATTTATTCAATTAATTCTGCCGCCAGTCTGTATTGGGTGTCGCAAAGCTGTGATTGGCGTTAAGTCGTTCAACCGTACGAAAGTGGTTTGGCGTTTACAGAATACGGACGCGGTTCGGAATTTGAATATGTTTGCTTATTAGTTTTGGAGCTATGTTAGTTCAGGGTGTGGATTGCTTTCATATCGAGGTTCAGCGATTTCATTACGAAGCTGGTTTTGAATTTGGATTTTATTGGTTTTTGATTAACGGTAGTTGTATGTAAATGAATTTAATTCGTAATACGGATATTCAGTACCAGCTCTGTTCTTTTTATCATATGCCAGTACTACTATTATGAACGCTAGTAAAATAGCAAAGGTTGACTGGCCTTGACATTAAACACCTTGTGCAATTTGTTTGTAGGATGTTTATACATAGCAAAACATATCATCATGCCTATATTACCTACAAGGGTGTGGCAGAGATGTACAATAAGAATAATAATAAGAATAAGAATAATGGCCTATCGCCATTCCAACTCCGTACTGCTATTGTGAATTTACATCACCCGACCTGGCAATCGAACCCGAGACCTTGCGGTTAGAGGTAGAGAGCATACGCTAACCATTATATATATAAATTAATAAAATAAAACTGAATACCCTAATTATATAAGTAATATTTAATTATATAATAATTTCACTCAATAGATACTCAATATATTTACACTTATTATAATTATTTACAAATATATACACAAAGCTAAAATATAGAGACTAACATGTAGTTAAATTCATTTAATTCAACACTAGTTAAAACATCATTAATTTAAATGCAGTGCATAATAATCCCGGTGCCCAGTTCATAAAATTCAAACCAACATATAAACTGTTAGATATATGCGAGCAGAGAGATAGCATGGAGTCGACAAGTGCTCATCTTTTCGGGGACTATTAAATTACTTTATTCACATCCACGGCGCTGCTGTGAAAGTAAAGTACAAGTTATAAGCTGGTAGCGATTTGAAGCAGAAATATAAAAATATTACAATGAAGTCGAATACCGAAAGTTGCCACAAGCTTTTGTTTAATTTGTTTAGGAAAAGGACAATGCTTAGTTTATTGCTGTCTAAACTACTAGCTTAATAAAAGATGGCAATAAAATTTTTTGTGAATTTGATTTTCTTGAATGTAATGAAAACACTCTGCAAAATTTCATTAAGTGAACATTAGATCAACAAAATGACATCAAAATATTGGTATAAAAATATTACAATTAAATTGACAGTGCTTTTTTGCAATGTATGTCAATTGCTTTCGGAAGATTACGTTTTAGATCAAAATTGTTAATTTTAAATTGAATTTAATAAACTTTCCTTTTGGTGAAGTTCAAATATGAGATAGTCTTAGACATATTCTTCACTAACATATTATTCACTCATATATTCAGCATATTATCATAATATAAAATACAAATAAATGTAAATGTAGTGTAAATGGCAAGTCAAAATGAAATTTAACACAACCATCGACACGACGAAGAAGAAGATAATATAAAAAATCCAAAATAACCATAAAACTTGCAAGAAACAGACTCTTATCACTTGGACAACACCTGAAAGTTAGACGTCTGCGCAATTTATGACGTCTAACTGTGAAACGGACCTGTCCTTTTGTGGTGCGTACACAAGTCTAGAATATTCCACGTTTATGCATTATAACTGCTTCCGTCTGCCGACAAACATACCAACCGGGTGCATTAAACAAGAATCTTTCATATAAAATTCTAGAAAATTCTCTAGATTTATAACGTCACGTATCTTGTATGACGATATCATGTTCTGCGTAGAAATGAGCACGTCTTGTCAACTGCGAATGCAATTCAATAGTTGTATATTATTTATTTGCAAGATAATTTTTATTATATTTCCCTACCATGCGACGATCTTTATAAACTTACACTATTAGCGCTAATAGGGTAATTTTTTTTTTATTCCACTGAGGTGGCAAACAAGCATACGGTAAATAAGGGTACGGTTTTATCGCTAAAATACAGAGATGAAACCAATACCAGTTCTTAAGTTATATCACCAGCTATACAACTGTATAAACCACAATAAATTTCATGCAGTAATTTTTGTGTGACGTGCGTACGAACATAGACGGAGAGACAGAAAAAAAATGGTTTGGCTTTTACTGCTGTTATAAACTCAGAAGTTAAGTGTCTTTCTGCCAGTCTTTTTACCCCGGACCGTGGGATATTTACCTAAAAATCTAGCCTGTATAATACGATAGTAAACCGTACTTTACCAAAGTTAAGTGTTTTTATTTCATTCTGTCTATCAGTGTAATTCCTGGCTTCCTAAACATTTCAGCGTTGTTACAATTAGACTCAAAAACTATCATCGAATATATATATCATATACGTCTTTACCGAGTAAAATACCTGATTTTTTACTCGGGCGCTGCCACGTGGGCAAGCTATTAATATAATAATCAATCATTTCTCCTGTAATAACAATTTTAAGACCAAAGTCACCATTAAAACCGTTCTTTGATATTCAAAACATTTTAACAATATAATTCTACACCTCAATGCGTAACAAAAGAAAACTAATGAAAAAAAGAAACGCAGTAACCAGTCCATAAATTCAAAGTCTTCAGACCGTTAAAAACTTAACCGGTTCATTTGAATTTTAATAAAAAGCTCTATAAACTTTTACGTAATGAACTCAACGTGGAACGGAAACTAGGGAACTAAACTAATATATTCATAATCACGCGCCATTCTTCCGTTTCGGTTATAATTTTACACTAGAAGCAAATTGTAGGTTAATTAATAATTAATAAAAAGAATACTTTTGTTTTTTTTGTGTGGGCTTTGTTGGTGTAGTGGTTAGATTATGCTCCTCTTGTGGTTTGAATCCCGTCGAGGAAAAGAGTTATTTTGGTCTTTTTTCGTCAGTAAATTCTCAACAACAGCAGTGAGTTGCTACACTTGCTACTGTGCCCGATGGATGGCAATAGATACATAGGGGATGTATCATACATACATGGGACCTAAACATAACAGGTGAAATGTGAGTCTATACATCTCTGACTTACTCTTCTGGGTAATATAGGCGTGATGTTATGTTTATTGTTTTTTTCGTTTTTTAAAGCGCTAGTTTTGTCTATACCGGGAGTACCTACAAGTTAGAGATTAATTTCTGTGATACTAAATGGAGTGTCCATTTGCATTTGTGGTATGGTTATATTATGATCCTCTTTGTACGCTCCAAATAGCATAAACTACAAATGTGTGACATTTGTTCTTTTTTCTAGCAATATGTAGGTAGTAACGGGATTGTATGCCACTACACTAAGTGATAAATATAATTGGATTAGATACCTTTGACAGATAACTCTTCTACTGCTTGTACTTTCTGGGCCTTACTTCAACATTTAACCAAAACAAATTTAATTTAATATCATCGGACAAACGCGATAAATAGAAAATAATTTGCCACCTTTTTTTTAGTGCGGAATAAAAAGAAGACAAACTTTTGCAATCGGCAATTCATTTTGCATTTCAAAACTAAATTAAAAATATTTTCGCATTATTATAATACATATATTTGGTTCTCTCCAAACATCACGCAATGTGTTAATAAAAGTTTGTCCGCTCCACATAATAAAGAAGTGTTTGAACAGTTTGTGTGAATTTCGCATTAAAACTATTAATGTATTCATTGTCACGATCGTATTATAAAACTTTGTTCAGGAACATGACGGAATAATGTGAAGCAAATGAAGACTTTGTTCATGTTAATATGAATTTTAAACGTTTAAATAACTTCTGTGTTTGTGTTTTCAAGAGTAAGTAGAAAGCTCATAGGTAAGCATGCGTAGACGGCATCATCTCTAACCATCAGGTAAGAGCATGGTCAAATGCGTGCCCTTTATAATAATACTACAGGTATGTACGAATCCGGCACATGCCGTCATATTTGTGCCGGATTCAATGAAAACGGTAAATGAAAAAGCTGGCCACACGTGATTTCTTCAGAAACTGGTTTAAGGTATTAAACAGCAAACATTTGATGATGGTAGAGCTCTTGTGAACAAGTTTGAGAGCGGCATAGAGTTCGAAAATGGTTAAGTAATGAAAAAAAGTGTGTGACAAAAGTTGTTGAAAATTGTATGAGCTTTCGTGTAAGTTAGACAATTTTTCACTATAACGCACACAAAATAGGACTTTTCCCCGCCTCCCCCCACTCCAACTCACCTCCTAGACGCCAGGGCCGTTCGTTTGTTTACTGCCTAAGCACTCCGAATTCTTTCTGAAGATATCGCGTAGGGGCCAGTTCACGCGCAATTGTTTTGGGTGTACTATAGACTGTCATCGTAACTCTTCATTTTATGCGCGTGCCTATCTACCATAAAAAAAAACTTTTCTTAGATCACTCGTGTGAAAAACGACAAAAAAAAGAAATATATATTTTATCTCTTCATATAAATACAATAACCATACAATAGCTGTCGCAAAGTTTGCAACTATTTAGTCACTGATGTTAGCATCAGTGACTGACATGTTTATACTTATGAATACTTTATTAAATTTAATAATCACCAGAAAACAAACCTTTACACAATTTACAAAAAAAATACCTTGTAGCAAAACGGGGCAAAACCTCATATCGCCACCGCCGCAATCTCAGGCAATTTGGCATTAGAAAGGATTTCCTTCAGTTTCTTTGTATGTCAAATTATCCGCAAGGTAACGAACCGGATTACCACAGAAATATAACAAAAAGTGATTCTTCAGACCATACCGCACCGTAATTTGAATTTATTATGTCTTGATTGTTCCTTGAACTGACGTGGAAGACGAGTCCTTTGTTTCATTGAAGTAAGTTTCGTTCAAGTTGGAAGTCAGACGTCTAAGTATTTAATAACTAGAAAAGAATCTAGGATTGAAGGCTTAAAGCCGAGGGTATGCGTGGGTAAGAAACGACATAGTTCTTCGTATTTCGTAAATAAATGAAAATCATTCTGTGTGACGTGTCACAGTCAGTTATAGACATTTTACAATAGCTTGTTATTAACATAACATAACATCACCCCTATATTACCCAGAAGGGTGTGGCAGAGGTGTACAACACCCACACTTCACCTGTTATGTTTAGGTCCCATGGAATAGGGAGTGAGCCTCTCGCCATCCACCGCGCACAATTCTAACTCCATGCTGCTATTGTGAATTTCCTGACGGAAGGTTCACAAATAACACTATAACACACACCAACCAATAAACCATATAGGCAGTAATTTATTAACCTTTTTTGTATAAAGTCGTTTTTTATGGTATATATGAAGAAACTTTAATACCCGATTCAAATTATAAAATATTTTTTACAAGTAATGAACAAGTACGAAACGTAGATATGTATATTATTTTGTAAAAAGTCGTTCTAAATATAAAACTAAACTTACTTCGTTTCCAAATATATTTATTTATCCGATACACAAACGACTGAAAACAAAAATGTTTTTGAAACAAAACTGAAGCTTGTCAATAACGTATTTTTATTGTCAAGAAGTTAAATAAGGATAAATCATTGGAAGGTATATCTATTAGTATCTTTTCTTCATAGAGCAACTACAGACGGGAATAAAGCGAGTCTACCCGCAATCTACTAGATTAAACTGTGATTAAATGGTTTTAAGAGGTGTTTTCATGTGTTGGAATAGATCATTCTCTTTTTGATTATAATTTATATTAAAGACCTTTTTGAGTAAAATCATATAGATTTAAATTTTACGTTTCATTATTTTGTTATTTCATAAATCCTTTGGTTTGTACTTTTAATTTAGCAATTAGCAGCTACTTAAAAATTATGTGACTGTTTTTAAGTTTGTTCTTAATATCATCAGTCATGTAAACACAGATTTTGTTTATCTGGCAACCAATTTTAAATATTCAACCATAAACTTTCATATTGCCCACATAACTTGTTATGAAGTCTTCAAATGCATATTTCACAGTTGTTTATATTGTTTGATCGCAAAATACAATATAACTTACGCCCAATTTTATGAATCATGTCTCAGTGACCAACTCAAAACACTATTATATTATGGCAAGGAAAAATAAACAGGCAATTTTTTCATGCAATTGATTATTTAATTGTGCGTGAACGTAATTTCGACAGTAAACATCATTTAAATCATTATTTTATTACTTGTGAAAGTAAATAGAGTTCGTTTGCAATAAAATGTTAGTATCAAACATTACTCGAATTTAGGTAAACAAATAATTTTAGAAGAACTGTTGATTTAATTATTATGAACTAAATTATTAGTAAATTTGTTAATATAGCGAATAAAACATTTTGAATTGATTACTTATTTTATTTTTATTTTCTATGTTTAATCATTATGTAGGTACATTTATTAATTAACCGACTACGAAAAAAGTTGTTCATCGATTACTCGATGACGGCTGGAGCGATTTGAGAAATTATTTTTTTTGTCTGAAAAAATATACTTGTAATATCTACCGATAATAGGATCTTAGAGGAAATGAGGGCAACCCTCAATGTTCTAACTCAATGTCTTTTATTTATTTATTTATTTATTTACTTTAAGGAAAACATACAGCATTATTAGTACAGATAGTATAGTGACATAAATTGAAACAGAAAGCCAACAAAGTTTTCACAATAACATTATACATAGTTTTTATATAGTTTTTCGTATATTACCTAAACCTACTCGGATATTTGCATCTAGCAGTCAGCATTTCATGTTGCTGATGCTGAAAGATACAGCTTTTCAACGGTTTGGAGTCCGGGATTATTCTTTAAAAATTACCTTATAGCCGTTTACTGTATTCTTTCAATTTATACACAAGTGAGACCTTGAATATTAATCCCGATTACTTGCATTTTTTAATGATGACAGTCGATTTTTTTTTTTGAAAATTATTCTGTAATAATTGACACTTAAAACTTGCGAAGGATACAGGCTTCTGTTCTTATCCTTTAGATACATTATCAATTTTATATTTAATTCATTGTATTCACAGCCCATACTATACCAGTCTACAGTAAGTCTACTTACAGAAAAGTTCAATAAATGTGTACACTCCCTAAGCTGAAAGCTGCAGGTGTGACGTGACAAACAGTCGGCGCTTTTGTTGTTTTTAATTTTTCCCTGATATTGTAGAGGTGTACCTCGACACTGCGGGGCGTAGTCTATGTACTATAGCAGTATCTAGACGGATAGTATCTTGTGAATTTGCACTTCTGGAACTTGGATATATTTTTGTGCGAGTATTTAAGTTTGTAGAGGATTTTGCTGGCTTTTTAAGGAGGTAATGACAAGGTTAGAAATATTTTGGAGATAAAAGCTAAAGTATTCTTTTCTGCAAAAGAATATTTTATTGACATTTCACTTTCAGAGACCGAAGAGATTGAATTTTACTGTTAAATGTATTTTGACGATACAATTCAGCTTTGATGTTGATGATTTCTGCATGTTTATTTTTTTTTTAAAATCCTTTTTTTGAGCGATGCAGTGTAAGTTATGGCATAATAAAATATATAATAAATAAAATAAATAATATATTAAATATAATATAAATCTAGTTTATTTTAAATTTTAGTAAATAATTGCCTTTATGGTCTAATGGTTAGCCTATGCGCCTCTCTCCACGATGTCTCGGGTTCCATTACAGGGTCGGGCAAAGTGTTATTTGTGAATTTTCTGTCAGGAAATTCACAATAGCAGCACGGAGTTGGAATTATGCCCGGTGGAAGGCGATAGGCTCAGCCCCTATGCGACCTAAAAGGTGAAATGTGGGTGATGTACACCTCTGCCACACCATTTGTATCACCAACCTTATAAGTAATGTGCCGGTGATGCTTAAAAAGAAACAAAATAGAGTCAACAGCTCCCTACAAATTAAATACAAATATTTCTTACCATTTTGTAATTGAAAGTGCGGTTTTAACTTAAAATTCTTCTCAGTTCCCCTTTTATAGTAAGTTCAGTACTTGAAGTGGTGCATTCAACTTAACTTACTTAGCTTTCTAAGCACGTGGCTGCGATAGGATCCTGAACAGATTGCCGACACTAAGCTGCTGGACCACTTACAAACTTGTTTTTATGGATTTACATTTTATTTCAAAGTTATCATAAGATTTTATTGTTTCGCTCGATTAGAATGTAATCAATCTTTTTTTTATAGTTGTGTTATTGTTGAGTGAATTGAATACTATTCTACCTTCGTTGAATAGTCTTTGACTCGCTCTATTGCCTATGTATGAAATTTGATTTAATTTTATACACGATTTCAACGTAAATGCAAAATTATTAAGATTTAGCCCCAATTTCACAGGAGTTAGATAAATAACTGGTTGACAGGTTGACTGGTAGAGAATACTTTTAGTATTAAGTCAATTACGTTGGCCGCCGCCAGAGGGTCGTAAGGAAACCAAATTAACTAAAAATAAAGTTTTAATAACGAAATTACAATAAACTTAAGGCCTACATACTAAAATAAGTGACTAACGCTCGATGTTAGATACGAAAGTGCACCAATCTAGTAAAAATAGTTGTATGGCGCGACGTCCACCGCTCGTATTGCTGACGCTGCGCCTCGGCTCATGTTGCTCCAGAGATATGTCTGACGCATACGTAACAAGTCCACCTTTGTACATTTTAGTGCATAAAGTTTAAATAAATAAATAATCCTAATTGGCAGGATAAACATATAACACACATAACGAAAGTGACAGCTGTGTTCTTTTTTCAAGTGTAACTTTTTATTCTGTCAGGTTATATTTTATGGGTTTTATGAGATCTATACAAAACCTCTGAAACTGATTCTTACTCTTATATAGTCTACAACTAGAACAGAAACAAAGCGTAAATGAAGGTACAAAATCAAACATTTTATTTTTCCATGTAAAAGTAACTTTATTCTAGCAACTCAGGTGGCAACTTTGTATTTTATACGAATAATAGTGTGGACATGAGATTTAACTTCTAAGCATAAAATATTCTATTAGTAAGTTTTGTGGTCGCCTTTCCTTGTAATAAAAGTAAGTACTGTCTGTTATGTTACGTTATGTTTACTGTCTGTAGGTAAAGAGTAACAAAATGAATTTTGGAAATTTTATTATTACGTTTTTACTGCACACTAGCTTCTGTCCGTGGCTCTACTCACGTGGTACTTACGTGAATCGTGAAAGAATTTTATAGTTCTTTAAGTTTTAAACTATCTCTTAACCAATGTTCATCAAGATTGGTCGAATAGTTACGGCACCTATTGCGAACAAACAATTAAAAAAAAAAAACCTCTTTATTATACTATAGTTATACTCGAGGAGATAGTAAGGAAGGTTCAAATATTAAGAGAACCGAAATGAAGCCTCTACTATCTCAGTGATCAAAAACCGCTCAAGGTTATTCGTTATCATCAGAAATCGTTTAAGCGTCACAAATTAGGTGCAGATCTGATACTGCACTATCGCAGTCACAATTACTTGCCATCTAGAGGCGACTATCCGGATAACCCGAACCCGAGTCTTGTTCAAGAGTAATCTGTTAGTGTTTGTTATTTAGAAGTAAAGGTTTTTTTTCTGTTGATTTTGTTTTTCTAAAGATATTATTGCACAACTCACGATCTAACTTAAAAAAAATTAAATCCCTCTGTTAAGTTTAGATAGTTACTCAATTTATCTCTAATTTATTGGAAAATAGATACTGAATTGGACTAAGTGTTTGAAAAGGCAAATGGAATTATAAAGATACAGCTGGTAATAAATATAATTAAAGGTAATTTTCTATTTGTAAATTGTTTTTTCATTTTAAGTTGTTATTTAATTGAATTATTATGATATCTACTATATAAAAATAAGTCGGGTTTTCCTTCCTGACGCTATAACTCCAGAACGCACTAACCGATTGCCACGGTTTTGCATTCGTTGGAAAGGTCTCGGGCTCCGTGAGGTTTATAGCAAAGAAAATTCAGGAAAAATTCAACAGAAAAGCGGGAAAATCTTTTTCACATACAGTGCCATCTCTGATACATAGCATGTAATACAAACCAATATTTTAAGTAGATGGCGCCGGTGCGTGATACATTGTTTGACAGCTACTCATTGTTCTCTGCTCAGTTAATTTCATGTGACAAACCGGTATTGTGTTCACTGTGAAATTGTGAAAAAAAAGTAAAAAAAATAAGTTATTCGTTTCCTAACATTTCAATTGGAAACCATCAAATCAATCACGTGTATTGTGCAAATTTTTATTCAATTTCAACAGCAGGCATTTGTCTTTAAGGTCGTAAGTTGAACTGTGTAAATTATGTGGATCGTGCATTTGAGGTTAAATTCACCACTCTGTCCATAGTCAAAAATGCCAAGAGGACGACGTGCAAACATCAGCCGCCGCACAAGACATGCAAGCCAGCAACAAGTGTATTCACAGAACTTAAGCGAAGAAAGACAAAATATAATAAGAGAAAATGCCCGATTGAGACAACGCGTGAGCACACGAAGATCATTGGCATCATACAATCGCTTGGCATTCCAATATGATCCCACTGCGAACTACAGTGATGATGAAAATTTAGGTATTGGACCAATGACGACTATATGCCGATATTGCAATGCGTTAAAGTTCAAAAGAGAAACGGCTGGATTGTGCTGGGCAAGTGAAAAAGTCAAACTGGATCCATTACTTACACCACCACAGCCACTGAAACCATTGTTCGATGGAAGTGATCCCGATTCCAGCCATTTTCTTCAACACATCCTTGAATACAATAACTGTTTTCGCATGACTTCCTTTGGAGCTATTATCATTCGAGAAGGCGGCTTCATGCCGACTTGCAAGGTAAAAGATACAACACACATAACCAATCACTCACTCCAACACAATGAATTGCAACACATAACAACTACATATACACCACACACTACACCATTACACGATCAGAAGTTACACTGTATTTTTCAACAAATGATTGTTTGCAATTACAGATACAAGGACAAATATATCATTTGCATGGTTCAATGGTGCCAACACCAGAATCAGATGAACCGCATCAATTTCTGCAAATATATTTTATTTCATCGATGGTGGATCAGCTGAATGTGCGGTGCAATATACAGGGAACACAACAGTTAAAGAGACGAATTATTGAACAGTTGCAAGCATTTTTTCACGCTAATAATGCTGTGGTTAATATGTTCAAAACAGCAATGGAACAAATGCCATCGGATACGCACAAATTTGTCATAAGAGCGGATTGTACTCCAACAGGTGAACATGTGCGAAGATTTAATGCACCCACCG
Source organism: Hypena proboscidalis (assembly GCA_905147285.1). NCBI lineage: Eukaryota > Metazoa > Arthropoda > Insecta > Lepidoptera > Erebidae > Hypena > Hypena proboscidalis. The sequence continues at coordinate 4,683,420 of LR990127.1, forward strand.
TTTATGATGTTGCTGCATTTATTGTTGGCGATCCAACTAAATCGCGAGACGTTGTCGTTCCGCGAAGAAGCAATATTATGCATCGTGTAAACGAGACACATCGTTTGTACGATGCGTTACAATATCCAATCATTTATTGGCAAGGGCAAGACGGATACGACATCACGTTGAAGATGGTCGATCCAATTACAGGTACAATATTCACACACTAATTATTGCTATTATTGCTATTATTAGTTTCCATTACCAATTCATTTAATTTTGCATTTTCAGGCGTATCAACTAATAAAAATCTAAGCGCAATGAATTACTATGCGTATCGTATGATGATTCGTACACATGAGGAGAATGTCATTCTGAAGTGCCGTCGGCTCTTCCAGCAATTCGCTGTCGACATGTATGTCAAAATCGAGACCGAACGTTTAGCGTTCATCCGATTCAATCAGGCAAAGCTATTATTATATATATAAATATATACACTTGCGTGATGCTATTCATTCAGATGGTGATGTTCAGAATATTGGACGTCTGACGATTCTCCCATCATCTTATATCGGAAGCCCACGCCACATGCACGAATACGCTCAAGACGCTATGACGTACGTGCGAAATTATGGAACTCCGGATTTATTTATTACGTTCACATGCAGTCCACTTCGGATTGCATGTATATATAAAAATTTTCGTTAGTCTTGCTAAAACCCGAGAACGGTTGGGCCGATTTGGCTAATTTTGGTCTTGAATTATTTGTGGGAGAAGGTTTAAAAGGTGAATAAATATGACAGTTGTTAACTATCTATCAGATTACTTTATGCGGATTGATAACATACTGAGCATTTTTTTTACAAATTACGGATTTCTTTTGTTTGTTTTAAATTTATTTTATACGAAAGTTTAGGTCTTTTACTTATCGATTTAGGCAGTACGAAGTCTGCCGGGTCAGCTAGTAATTATATAAAAATGAAACCCGTTTTCCTTTGTCACGACTTGACATGAAAACGGCTTGACCGATTTGGCTGATATTTTTTTTTGTAGTTTTCTAATACAATGTACAAGTTATGCAAAAAAATTAAAAAAAAAAAAAAAAAGTATTCATTGTTATATGGGGGATATTATAGATTCCAGTTCAAATTAAATAGGTACGCATACATAAGATAGATTAGCTTTACAAAATAAAGTAGTGCTAAGGCGGTACGAAGTTCGCCGGGTCAGCTAGTTATTTATATTTGTTTGATTTAGTTTAGGCATCGTCCAATCACGACTCATATGCGGTAGTGGGGTGACGGATCGTGATCAGACGATGTTTTGAAGTGAAGTGTAAACATCGAGTGGAAATTGATTATGAGCAAAGGGTGTGTGATTATAAAGAGTGAATATTTACCAGTGTGAATATAATAATAAACTGTGATTATTTAAAAGTTCCGCACTTTTGAATAATCACAGTTTATTATTATATTCTTTGTTATTTGTTTCTGTTATCTGACCTGATACCATTTATCTAGACATCTTAAAACGAGAACGTTTTACATTAAGGTTTTATTACAATTTTCCACCAAAACTATAAAAACATAGGTTTTATAAACACTGATTACGTATATGAATGTCTACTAACATTATTTCCTTTGCCTTAAAAAAAAGATTGAACGTACAAAAGTGTTCCTAATAATAATAAAATCGTGTAAAGGCTTGTTGAGAAAAAAATAGCTTCTACGAACCTTTTCATATTTGACACGCATGATCCATTTTACTCGCCTTTCAAAGGACAGAAATCACAGAAAAACACGAAGAAATTATATCCAAAACTATTTGGAGCGAGCTCCGAAAACTCAATATTACGCTGTAGAAAAGCTTGGTACAGTTGAAGTGGAGAAATCCAATAAAAGGCGACTCCTACCTGCAATGTCTTCGCTCGCTGGTATGTACGGTATGCCGTTCATTACTCGGGAACCAAACTTGTTACCTATCCAATTTGAACGGATTTTAGGACTGTTACTTACGGCAGGAACGGGAACGATTTAGATGAAATTTCTTCGCTACTTCGATTGTTTTAAGTTATTAATGGAAGTTTTGTGACGTTTGGCGGGTCAAGTACCGTTACGTAAAATATTTTTTGGCAATAATTGGAATTGATACTTCCAGCTAGTACAGGAGAAATTTGTGGCTCAGTGATAGTTGCTTTAGTAATTAATATTAAGCTACATTTGGACCGATCTAACCTTTTATTTCTAGTCTTTGATTTTGAAATTGTGAGACCTGATTATCGATAGAATATTTTTTTTACCGATTTTTAAAGGGATTTTAATAACAAAAAAAAATATCTGATATTAAATAAAGGCAGCCCGAACCCAAGACCTTTGACTTCGCAGTAATACGCTCTTTCACTCGGTTATCGCTGTTTCTGATATTATTTACACATTTATAATCTACATTCAGCAATTCAGTAGCAGAAAAATCACCTATCCATCCAGACTTACCATACGCACATGCAATACGCATAAAATATGTACATATCATCAACATACCGTAAGCAAATTAAGCTGGCATTATTCACCCCTCTGAATTGGTGCTAATAACCAACCCGGGTGCGAACCCCCGTCCTGTGGGGTGCTATTCAAAAATGGTGCTATTCTGGAAAAGGATGCGCTTGTGAAACGGATGACGGACGATGTCAGCCTTTTAATTATAAAAACGGTGTGCTTCCTTTTTCATACTGGGTGTAAATGTGAGTTGAAAGTATCCGGTAGTTTGATTTTAACTAAAGATTTGGCCTTACTGAAATAAATAATGTTTTTTTTTTAAATTCAATATTATTATGTAGCCTTATTTTGCATTCACTTATGACATTTAAGGAGTAAACTACGAGTAAAACCTTGTTTAAAAGGGTTTTCATAAAACATATTTCTCAGTTATTATATATTGTAGACGCGGGTCTTAACCGCGTAAATATTTTAAAAGCATCAATACCTTTTTTGCTCGACAGTTTTGATCGAGTCATACCAAACGTGGTCACGTGGATTAAGACCAGTGTCTACAATATAAATGATGTGTACAAATCGTGAAAGTTTAAAATATTTCTTAGTTCTTAGGTATACCTTACTGGACTGACAACCTGAAGAAGTCGCTGGAGGGGACTGGATGCGGCAGGCGCAGGACCGGGCGTTGTGGCGCAAATTGGGAGAGGCCTATGTCCAGCAGTGGACTACGAGCGGCTGAATGATGATATGGTATACCTAGTACCAAAGTTGTACTCATAACATTGAAGAAAACTATTATAAATATAATATCGTTACCATTGAATCCAAATAAAGCCTAACAAGATTTTTGTTTCAGTTATTACGTATTCTATATTCAGCGCGACTTCTAATAAACTCTTTAATCCGTTATGAATAATGCATGTGACACACATAGTGTGAAAGTAAAACGTAAAAGATTAAGGTATTTTCCTTTGATCTAAAAGCGGTGTAGTGAAAAACGCCAGAGCCTCTGCGTGAATATTTGACAGATTACCTCACGTAGCTTATGATTTAAGAGTGTGAGTCGAGTTTGTTAGTGAATGAGTGTAAAAATTATGGTTTTTGTGTTCGTCAACATAAAGGTTGTTGACGCTCACATAAACTGATAACAAACCTGTTCTGGCAGTAAAAATAACCTGACCGCTAGGTAGGAGACCTTGCCTACTAGTCTACGGCACACGTCAGTGTGCCGTCGCGCCTCATCAGCGACCCCCATCAGCTACATGAAGTAATAAAATCTTCTTCTTTCAGAAAAGAATATAAAAAAACCGTATAAGTAGATTTGAATTAAATTTTACTTGCAACCAAATATTCTTATTAATTAAAAAGGATAAACAGTACGTTCGAAAACATACAGTAGAGCTGCTAGTTTAAACGCATGATGGAAATCTTTCATTTCATCGTATAAAACAAAGGATTTAAAAATATGTACATACGGGTATAATTAGCGCAATATGAATTCATTGTGCTGTGTATGTTTCTTTTTATTTTCTAGTATAAAACGATGAATTTTATAAAAATGAAATAACTTTAATGCACTTTGACGCACATGCCAATAAAATAGGCGTATTTATATCCACAAAGTTGTCCAAAATATAATGCGCTAATTCCATATTGTTGAAGACGTACTGCAAAACCGTACCACAAACTACGTATAGATGCAACAGGGAACATCATGAAGATCCTTCAGTATATTTTAAGCAACAGTGAATTATATAAATAGTATGAAAATATATTTAGCCGGGATATGTGGGCTATTAATCGCGTGTCGTCGCCTCCGCGCGACGTCTCGCACGAGGCGACTACACGCAATTAGTAGCCCAGTTGATGAATCTACGTACTAGATTCAAAACTAGTCGGCATATCCCGGCTAAAGTAACGTGAGTATTATTATTGTTAGGACGAGGCTATGGGTGTTCACGTCGACTTCCGTGGGTCTATTGTGATTGTAGCCTCATTAAAGACTCCCCTTTAGGCCAATAGCCTCCATAAATTGGAGCAGTCGGCCGATCGGGAGTGACTTGACATCATCCGGATCTAATATATGGCGTCCCAGAATTATGCTTCGTCTATGGATCAGTGGCTCGCAGTCGCAAAAGAGGTGCAGCGGTATTTCCGGTTCCTCTTTACAGAATCTGCAGTAGTCATCGTCCGCATAGCCCATACGGGATAAGTGCCTATTTAGCTTGCAGTGTCCTGTGAGGGATCTAACGGGAAGAGACACCTTGTTTCTACTAAGTGCCAGCAGCTCAGTAGTATACGTAAGTAACGTGAGTAACCCGTTTTCTCAATAATAATATCTTCACCTCATTCGGTTTTAATAATATTAGTATGAAAATAACTGTGAATTATTTTGTTATTACCTTTTTATCTTGTTCAGTCATTCCTCAGTAGTTAAGTAAGTATTATTGTTCTGTTTTCATATATATTGAACCGATTTAATTATAATAAAACCGAATCGTATTGGGTTCTTGACACGCTATGTGCAAAAAAATCGCATTAACTAAGAAATAACATGAGATGATGGTTAACGACGTTCTTGAAAAATCTGCTTTTTTGATATGTTCCTTGTCACCGCTGTCTTCTATCCCCGAAATCAGAAATTCTCAAGTAAAAATCGTAGCATCTTTATCGTCGCATTGTTTGTCCCACATTATTTGTGCCGTCGAGCAATTTACTTTTGACGACATCATTTTCCTACAAGCAAGTAATTGCTCGTATGCGACTCTGTGTGAGCAATAAAAATGTTTTACGCCACATTTTTGTACGTATGTAACAATAAAACGAAGCAGGTAATGAAAATTGACAGGGCAACTTGAAAAATGCTTTTGGGCGAAATTATTTTTATTATTTGTTCTTGTACGATTCCTTGAGAGTAAAATAAGGTTTTTTTTTATCAATTAATGCTGCCTTTTTTTATTTCTGGTAACGAGGATTTATTGCGATGGAACTGGAATTGAAAGAAAATAAACAAGTAAGAGCTTGTAGCCAGCTATAAATGGTGTTATTATTAATAGTAACAATCCTTTTTGGGTCGTAATGAATCTCAAACGAAAATTATCCGGTTAAACAAAATACTCAAAAACAAATAAACTCAGTATGTTTCAAAATATAAACGAATCGGCTTCAATGAAAGCGGCACGAAGTGACGGTTGTAATTAGAAAAGTTCAATCTGATTTGTAAAAATGCTATCTCCGGACTCCTGCCAATAGGAAAAACAAATTATTGGATATACAATACTCGTAGCAATTTGGGGCTTTTTGTCGACATGTTTGGCAAACATGTTGGGTGTTTTGCAGTACTTGTAGAGTTAATATTTTGAAGTTTTTTTTTACTATTTTCGTTCGGGAATAAACAAATAGTTGGTTTAAACGTTGAAGTAAATATGAGAAGCACCAACAATTCGACACAAATAAATAATTCTATGACATAATATTGACTTTAAAGACATTTTTGAGATGGACAAAGGTTGTTGAAAAACAAAATCGAATAATAAATTGGAATGAGATCTTCGTAGGACACATTTCAGAAGAAAATAAATTAAATAGCATGACAACAACACATCTTCGGGTGTTCGAATACTCTTAAGTATTACGTACCGTTTTATCAAAAAGGTTGGCTCCAGTTCATAACGAAAATCGAAAGTGTCAGACAGGTATATCATATTGTAACTACGCTGACCCGACTTAACATAGATCATCCTAACGCCTGGGGACCTGTAATATACGGACTCAGAGAATATAATGGCATAATCTTAACCATGAGCCATAATAGTAATATTTATTAGGGTGGTATTACTTGTCATCGATACCTTTTTGATGAAAGTATGGGTATTCTTCGAGGTGTGTTCATTAAAACAAGCGATTTGCAATTGACAATTCTAATTTATTGTACGTCTCTTATTAAAACATCTGAACCAAATATCGCTAAAGTTTTTATTACTACCGACATACACCAGAAGTTACTATGTAAATAGCAAGCGCACGGCGCGCACAGCAGTGTTGGAAATGATGTCGGCGCAGGAGCACGTCCATTTGTCTCAGCGAGGCGGGCGGCGCGGCGGCGCGGCGGCGGCGCGCGTAGTATGATATGTGGCGGCGCCGGCGCTCCAACGCTGTCCTCAGTATCGGCCAGGCGGTCACACGGGCTGGGCGTGCGCACAAAGTATGTGGATATGTATGCGCTCCCACAAAAGTATTACTTTTTCATGTTTCACATTAAACACATTTTAGTTATTATTATGCAGCGTATTATACGAACAACGAGTAGGTTATATTTGAACGACCTTCAAAAATATAATAGGCCGACTACAATTAACGAAATAAAAGTTCTAAATACAAAAATAAAACTGCATGCGGTATTTTTTTATCATTATAATATCAAATCTCTTTAGATAGCAGTAATATATTTTTTTAAAATTAGGTTTGCGTTAAACATTGTTAGGTTTTTAATGTGTCACTCTAAAAAACAAATGAACAATAACTCGGTAGCGAGCCCGCAGCCTCCGTAGAGTGCCGATTTTAATGTAAAAAACAAAATCAATTTTCAATTGCAGTTTACGCACTACGCCGCGTATATGCCCGCAGACTGCGGGCGCGGGTAAAAACCAACACGTGAGTTTTAATTTCGCGCTCGTTATGCTAGCCTCTGTGGACAAAGACTAGAAAGATTGTGATGTCGAAAAATGCAATTGAACCTTGCATTTTTCAAAATCACGTGTCTACTACAACACCAACCATCGGCACGCCTTCGATTTCGTTCACAGCCGCCTATAAATTGTTGCAGACGGTTGTTAGCAATACTGATAACGATGTCGACTCTGATAGTTTTGGTGCGAAACAGGAATATATGGCACGGCTAGTTGGCATAATATTGATTCAATATTATATTAATTAATATTGATTCATATTTGTTTTCGCAAAGGGTTAATTTAATTTTAATTAGTCTATATTACATCAAACCTTTTAAGCTAAGGCAAAGATATCACGATCTTACAAATCAGTTTGCGCTTCTATGTAGAGGTAAGTTTAGCAGTACTATTTGATAGTAACAACGTAAGCGAAGTTTAGACTGTTTGTTTAGAGACATGGACAATTGGACACAACCATCGAAAACTACAATCACAACACCAGCCAATCGGCACGCCTACGATTTCGTTCACAACTGCCTACAAATCTAGGCATGGCAATACTGATAACGAGTGTGATTCTGATAGTTTTGGGGCGAAACAGGAATATTTGGCACGGCTAGTTGGCACCATGTCCCGTTGTTTTGGCACTTAGCGCCCGGACTATCGACTATTTGGCAGTCTTCGTCCGATCGCCTGTGACGGGAATGCTGATGCAAAATGGACGAATGCTGAGGTTTCGACTAAAATGAGAGTCGTAAATGGTTGTGATTGCGGTATGCTAAGTAAATGGATGTTTTATGTTGCAGAGTTGTGGTACAGGACTCAGTGCATCCTCGTGTTTCAGAATTGAAGATGGTAACACTATTTTAGAATGCTTAAATGAATTTATAAAATAAGTTTCGATCTTTCTTAAAAGTAAGATATGTTACGGCTAAATATAAGAAATAGACGAAAGGAAAAAGTTTATTGATATGATATTGCTTTGAAAAAACGTTGAAAACTTTAAAATTAAAGTGTACAAATATTTCTGAAACGGTATACCTATGCAAAATACATTACATTACATTTTTGTGAATTACACTGAATTCACAATTTTTTTTTGTGAATTCAGTGTAATAGCTATGGAGTGACGCTCTTCTGGTGGTAATACGATAATCACACTTTATTTAATCGGCACAGGCATAGGCAAGCTGTTACCCACTGTGATATAAAAGAACACTTGAATTAAATGAACGTTAAAAACATTATCAATAATTTGAAATGTATAGTGAAAAAAAGTCACTTGATGGTAACAATTTAAGTCAGCACATTTATTCGATTCGTACATAATCATAACAACATAACATAACATCACGTCGATATTACCCAGAAGGGTATGGCAGAGGTGTACAACACCCACACTTCACCTGTTTTATTTGGTCCCATGGGATAGGGGGTGTGCCATCCACTGGGCTCAATTCCAACTCCGAGCTGCTATTGTGAATTTCCTGAAGGAAAGTGCGCAAATAAAACTTTGTCGATCCGGGAATCGAACCCGAGTCCTCGCGGTGAGAGGCGTATACGCTAAGCAAGGCAATAATCATAAAATTAACATAATAATTAATAAAATTTAAATGCCCTTCACCTCCATTTATTTGCCAAACAGCTAAATTTCCAAACGTTAATTCTAAATCGCCACAACTGATTACGTAAACTGAAATGGTCACAATCATTTCATAAATAAACATGGACTGGCTTTTGAAATTAAAACCACTCAAATTTTCATTTATCAGGATGTTACAATAAATAAAACAAAAGCTCTGAATAAATCATACATTTGTTTAAATATAAAGTTGTATCTGATAGCGAAGTTTCTGAGTTTGTTTGTAATTGAAATAACAGAGGGACCTTAATGAAGAGAGGTAAGAAATGTGGAACTTTGGGTGTATTATTGTTAATTGTCGAAATGTGTTTTTGATGTTTGAAGACGGAATATTTAAATTTAGATAAACAATACATGATGAGTAATTATCTAATTTCTTATACTTATGTTTTTGAGATGAAATTTTGATCTGCCATATTTGATTGCCATTTGAAAACCTTTTACTTAAATAGAAGTAAGAACTAAATATGGAAAAAAAATCAATCATAAAATTTCATGAATATCCTAATGTGCCATAAAAAGTCTAAAAGATTGGATTTAAACAAATAAAATTTCCCTTTAGACACATATGGTCAATCCGAGCCAGCTGTCCGTAAAAAGCAAAAAAAGAACTATTTGTCAACAAGTGCCTTACGGCGATAATAATTCCGCGACATCAATAAAAAAGTGAGCGGCAAATTTTGAAATCCCAACGGTGGTCAACTAGGTACGCCTTCAAAATTAATCCTTTTTAGCAATCCTGCCATACAAAACTCAACTTTATTAACATGTCATAAATGTCAATTTAATATTGTAACTAATGGATGTTACATCTTACTTGTTACAAAGAAGTGTTTACGGCGTCGTGAAATTTTACGCTGCAGGGCTTAATAGCCGCATGCTCCGTCTCTTTTGTGGGTATGTCGCTGTCCTTGTCTGCGGTCATCACATTTAATCCGACTTTTCTCATAATCCAATAGCGGACTGGACGTACGGGATTTGTAAGGCTCTTGCTCTCGCATGAAATGTTGTGGAAATATCATACGTTCGCGTCTTGGTTCGGGGATTAAGGAAAATTGGTGAAATGGTCCCGGAATTGCGTTCGTTTGTTTCATTATTTATTGGCATTGAAGGGGACAAAATGTGATTTTAAAAGTCGTTTTGAGGCGAGTTTTATATTTTGGAATTTTTATTTTTCGCCTTAGCATATTTTTCTTTTATTTAGCCTGGTTGCAATCGTAATTGTTAATTGTTTTTAAATGATCTCTGGTAATAAATAACTATAAATATTACCCAGAATGGCGTGGCAGAGGTGTACTACACCCACATTTGGCAGTTATATTTTGATCACATGGGATTATCAATCATCCACCGGGCACAACTCCAACTAAGTGCAGCAATTATGAATTTTCTGACGGAAAGTTCACAAATAACACTTTGCCCGACCCGGGAATCGAACCCGAGACCTCACGGTGAGTGGCGCGTACGCTAACCACTAGACCATTGAGTCAGTTTGAATTGTAGGCATAAAATGTCAGTAACTAATCAGCTGCGAACTTATTCGTGTTTTTCTCGCTACGAATATTTCTGCTACGCTTACCGCTACGAAATCGTAGCAAGAACGTAAAACCTACGTATCGCTATTAAAATACAAAACGATATAAACAAGCGGTAATAAATAACTCTCAATCAAAGAGAATCAGTACACAATATCAACAAACAGTACACAAGACATAATTATCTCGGGTCTAGACTAAGCTAATACTTATTTGTCTCCTAATACTGCACGCTTCGGTCCGATGCACATAATCCTGTCAATGGTTGTCACACCACGCCAGGATTACGGGCAGCCGGTTACAGTGGAGTCTAAGTTATGAGATATAGCGAATAATGTTACCTAATGTCCTAACTTTAAGAGATAGTTGTAAAATTGAAACCAAAGAATTTTTTTTTGAAGTTGCATCACGCTTTTACGTACAGTGGGCTAACGAGTTATCTATGCAGGGCAAAAACTTCTATGTCATAGTAAAGACTTACTACACCAGTTATGGATAAGTAAGTTACATATCTAAATAGTGGGTATATTACACTTATTAAATATGTAATTCACACATGCACCTATTGCAGTCAGTTTACAGTCTGGCGTAGAAGTTTATGCCCTGCATAGCTAATTGCTTTGCCCACTGTACATAACATCACGCCTATAGTACCTAGAAGGGTGTGGCAGAGGTGTACAACAGCCACATTTCACCTGTTATATTTTGGTCCCATGGGATAGAAAGTGAGCCTATCGGCATCCATCGAGCTCAATTGCAACTCCGTGAATTTCCTGAAGGAAAGTTCCCAAATAAAACTTTGCCCGACCCGGGAATCTAACGCGAGGTCTCGCAAATCTATGGATTATTTAAAGATTTATTTTTTAAAGTTAGTTTGTTATTATTGAAAATACGGGTTCCTCACGTTACTTTAGCCGGGATATGCCGACTAGTTTCGAATCTAATACGTAGATTCATCAACTGGGCTGTTATTCGCGTGTCGTCACCTCCGCGCGACGTCTAGCACAATGAGGTGGCGGAGGTGACGACACGCGAATAACAGCCCAGTTGATGAATCTACGTATTAGATTCGAAACTAGTCGGCATATCCCGGCTAAAGTAACGTGAGTAACCCGTATTTTCAATAATAATGTCTTCACCTCACGTCGGTTTTAATAAGTTAGTTTGTTTGTTAACGTTAATTTTGGGAACTAAAGATCGGAATTTAATAGTCTTACGACCAACATTTTTTTAAGCATTTAACATTACACTAAACTACACGAAAGCTATGCAGTAAGGTGTATCGTTGGTCAAAGCACGGGAGCAGCTAGTACAACAAATTAATTAATTAATACAACAAATTCCACGCGGATGACGTCACGGGCAAAAGCTAGATCCTTGAATAAAACGTAATGTAATACGCCACTGAGTAGACTTATAGCCAACTACCAGGATCGCAGGCCTTTGAAATTACGGAGGTCACCAAAAAGTTTATAACTTACACTACAATTACAACGTCCACCGCACGTTTGATTGATTTATTACTGTATTTGTACAACAATGCAAGCAATGGACAATGCACATTGTTTCATCAATTGCTACCGCCCAATCTACTGCCGAACTATTGTCGCACGCGATATCCAAATCATTCATCATCAATCATTTCCGTACATCCATCAGATTATAGATCGAAAATTAGTATATCGCAGTAAAAGCTGTTCTATGTGACCACTTCATTAAGTAGGCATGCAATCTAATGATCGCCAGGTGAAAATGGGAAATCCGGAATTTGTTATTGTGTTTGACGTGACCCACTGTATTGTAATTAGGTAATCACGCCAATTTAACATCGAATTCCCACACGATCAAAGAATGGTCCCAAATATACGTTATACAGCAAAGACTTACCTTGATCGTTCCCTGGACAGCTAATACCTTAATGCTCACAACATAACACGAATATAGTCCACGAAATGTCCCAATTATTTCACATTTATACGAGCGATCTCAAAAAGTCGCGTGCGCCGGCGACCAATCTCAACAGGTATCTGGATTGACGTTTTGATGACATTTGTCAAAAGACAAATGGTTTCGAGTAGAGATGGGACACGCGCGTCGATAGATCGGTATGTGTTGCATCTTCAGTCTATGACCTAACACCTTCCATTGGGCAAGTAATTGCTATCTAAAAAATCATAAAAAAGTCATCCATCCTCCCATCCTTATTTCATTTTGAGGCACCATTTTGAAAACTTATATAGCCTATGTCACTAACACAATTAAGATAAATTCAAGAACACCTCATTTGTCAAAATCCGTTTTCCTCATTGTACAGTCGTTTGGGCTGTAGGGCGTGCCAAAGAAATAGACATACATACATACAAACGTTTGAAAAATATAACCCTCCTCCTGACGCATTGGGCTAAAAAATATAGCTAAATGCACGGTCAGGAGCTGCAATATTTCTATTGTAACAAAGCAAGTAGAATTTAAATAGGACTTTTTTATTTCAGTTTAAGTACTAACAATGACATTCAGTTATCTAGAATTGCAGGGGAATTTGTTTGATGTATATAACTGCGTCCAGGCTTAAGAGTTAATTTGGAGTGTGTCCAAAGTTAGCTTTTATCCTTAAATAAAAGTGGATGCATTCAGATTGCAGAGGCTTTAATAATACGAGAACACTCGACATTATTGCGGATAATGTTGGATAGATGGAAATTAGTGTAAGGAATTATAGTTTTTTGTGTTATTTGTTTCAGTGAAAGATTATGATTAAAATAATTTTAGCGCCTTTAAAAAAGTTATTCATTAAACATCTTTTTTATTATTTGTTGACTTCTAACTTACTGTTCTGAATGACAGATTTTGATACTTTTAACAGTCTTCATTTTGTGAAATGTTGGGAACAGACTATTCCTCGAAACAATTGTGAGAAACGAAACGTAATTGTAATATCAGATTAAACTTATAGCACAATTGTATAACACGTGAATGGTTAATTATTAGGCTAGATCGATTTACTAAACCACGCTAAAAGTAGCAAACATTTCAAAGAGAAACAAGGTGAAGCAAAGTCTAATTTCAAATCATATTATCAAAACACACAAAACAAAAGACTCTTCACGAAGACAGTAAACACAGTAGAATCTCTTTATAAATACGGGCAAATTAGTAGAATTGCAGATTCGAGCACAGAATCGCTCTAAAAGTACCGAGTGGAGAGATAATCTCGCAATTACCGCTATCAGAATCATTGCAATTTGGGTAAACAGCCTCCGACGGGAGTATCCACCGTTTTGCCACTTTATTCTGTCGTTTTCGGACCCAAATATGTCTTTATTACCTTTTATCTCGTGAGAAGTGAGTTTAGTTCGTATAAAATTAGTCGTAGGATTTTATAACTGTTTCTGGTTAGGTGATATTTTAATAAAAGTATTTTACTTTTAAAGAACATGAAATTGATTATAAACATCTTTAGCTATCTATAAAATTATGATAATAATGATTAGCTATCTATATAAATTATATATAAAAGACCAACCTTTAGGTTAAACAATGTTTATTGCGGTTGGCAGTTAGATGGGTGTATATCATACCATAACGATTTTTATCCAAGCCATCACTCGAGTCTTGGATGTCATCTGTTCTCATTATTATGTTGCATGTGAAACTTAACCAAACATGCATGCGATCGATATTTGATAGAAATAAGATGAATTTCACGAAACGTCTTTTGACATGTCCGGGAGAGGCGAAGAAAAATAATACTTTTGGAATGTAGATTGTGCGAAGGATCGCTGAGAGGGTCACGTCTAACTTTTATTAGTTCCCTGTGCTCAGATGTTAAGAGTTTTACTGTATTTTTATATTTAATATAAAACCTGCCTAATTACTATATTTTGGAATGCATTCAGTAAGACAATTTATGAATGGAGAAAATGAGACTTCATGTAAATTATGAATACGTGTATCTTTGGTTGTGGTTTTTGGTGGTTTTAAATCTTTTGCGACTATAATTATATTTTTGCTAAATGGCCAAATATTTATGAAATTATGATCATAATCACATTTCATTATTTACTTATTCTATAAAGAATGAACAGCTATAAAGCTGCCTCGATGGTCTAGTGGTTAGCAAATTCACCTTTAACTGTGAGGTTTTAGGTTCGATTCCTAGTCAGGCAAAGTGTTATTTGTGAACTTTCCGTCAGGTATTTCACAATAGCAGTATGGAGCTAGAATTAGAATAGGCTCACCTCCTATTCCAAACAAGCTACAAAAATAACAGATCAAATGGTGTATACCTCTGCTATACCCTTCTGATTAATATAGGCGTAATGTTATGATTATGTATGATTTATTGTTTATACACCTCAATTACCTAATATAACTTAAATACGAAACACATACTAACATAGCAATATGTTCATAAATACTAAATTTATGAATATATTGCACATCAATTCACTTTATAACCTAAACCATACTTACCACAATATTGTAATGTAACCACAAACTTGTAAACAGCAGTATCTTGGCACACGTCTCACTTACCACTTACCATCACAACTGAATTGAAATGTAAATGTAATGAATGCAAATATATTCCATTAATTGGGTGTTACGGTCCACCATTCAGTTCAGGTTCTATCAATTAATAGTTAGATCTAGACTTGCAGACTGATTGGCTGCTGAGGTTCGTGGCTGTATTGGATTCGTTTATATATAATATTAAGTTTGTCATCGGTAGAATTTTTAGTTATAAATTAATATTACAGCCAAATAGGTCTTATTTGTTTATTCCTTAATCCTCAAACACATCTGTAGGTTTTGAAATAATTTCTTGGACATTTAATTTTTACGCAAACAAATAATCTTTATAAATAAGAATAAGAATAAGAATCATTATTATTCATTATTTATGAACATGAGTTATAGAAGTTGTTATACATTACATCACATTCTACCTTTTAGGTGTGCAAATTTACACATATAAATAGCAAGTTAAACATAAAAAATAAAATTAAAAATTCAACAAAATTATACAGGAATGCATACACAATTTTTTTTTTTACAAAAGTATCATTTTTTTACGATAAGCGAGGTATCTTAGGAAAATGTTTTATCGTTAAGGTAATCAGTTACATTGTTAAAACATTTTAACACAAGACGGTCCCTCAACACTTTTTTTAAAAACATAGTAAAGTTTTAAACCAGACCAGGGACAAATCTATTTAAAACTCTCAAGCGTAGTCTCAATCAGACGTTGCTAACGAACGCCTAAGATACATTCTCGTACCATACATTTGATGACAAAAGACAGCTGCAATTTGTAGTAGTCCATCATTCATTCAGCATTGCAACACTGAAAAAGAGTCCTATATCTCATGTGCCTGTTATTACTAAACTGGAAAGGACAAACTTTACTATTCGTCAACATAATTCCATGTAAAATCCAGTGAATACCAAGTTTTAATTAATGAGACAGGTATGTACAGGTTTAGCAAGCAAACTTTTGAGGTACAATATCACGCTTATATTAAGCAGAAGGGTGTGGCAAAAGTGTACAAAACCCAGATTTCACCTGTTATGTTTAGTCCCATTATATTACGCAGAAAAGGAATTATGCTTTATTCGAATACATTATATAATATTGGATCTATGTGTTATTTTAATAATATTTGTTACTTTTATATAATTGCATAATTTTATTTCATTTCATTTAATTTTATAAAGTTAAATTTTTAATTCTTACTCTATTACTTTTTTTCATGTTTTTCCATTATGTTGCGTTTGGTTTAAGACTGTGAGCTGTATAATGATCATTGTATATTAAATAAATAAATAAATAGAAGGGTGTGGCGAAAGTGTACAAGACCCAGATGTTACCTGATATGTTTAGTCCCATTATATTACGCAGAAGGGTGTGGTGAAAGTTTACAAGACCCAGATTTCACCTGTTATGTTATACCCATTATATTTAGTCCCATTATATTACGCAGAAGGGTGTGGCGAAAGTGTACAAGACCCAGATTTCACCTGTTATATTTAGTCCCATTATATTTAGTCCCATTATATTACGCCGAAGGGTGTGGCGAAAGTGTACAAGACCCAGATTTCACCTGTTATGTTTAGTCCCATTATATTAAGTCCCATTATATTACGCAGAAGGGTGTGGCAAAAGTGTACAAGACCCAGATTTCACCTGTTATGTTTAGTCCCATTATATTTAGTCCCATTATATTACGCAGAAGGGTGTGGCGAAAGTGTACAAGACCCAGATTTCACCTGTTATGTGTAGTTTCATGTGATGGGGGTTGAGTCTATCCTCATCACCATTCTAAACAAGCACCGTAAACTACCTAAATCAGTTTCCTTGTTTCTGATACTCGTTAGTTTCAAATCCACAACTCAATTAAACTTTAAACGCTCTTAACAGAACACCTTAGATGATAGTTTATTTTTAACACGGGAATTTTTACCTTAGACGTTTATAAATAAGGTTTAGAATAGTTGAATCTGAGGTAAGCTTAAGATTATTTTAATTCGCGCCTGCTATAAAGGTAAAGCTTAACATCGAACTTTCAGGCTTTGAGTCGAAAGTTCTAGAACCGATACCTTAGCATTTAAAAAAAATTAAAACGAATACAACGTATTTAGTTTAGTAAAAAGACCTAAGGCTGCTTAAGTTCATATTTTAATAGTTTTTTTTATTGATGATCTCACTCTCACTCTCGCACTCTTCTCTTAAGAAAAAATTAAGATATTTGTTATGTTTGTTATGTGGAAAGTAAATAGTAGATATGGTTGCAAGTCAACAACATGATGGAATTATAATTAAAACTTACTAAACCAAAAACGATGTCAGCAGAAATATATATAGATTTCTCTCTGAATGGCGGCGTACTTCAAATGTAATTAAATAACATAGCTATTAACTGCCGTCAAGGTAACTGAGATGTTCTTTCAAATAAGGGTGTGGTTTCATTTAGAGCGTTCTAATAACTGCAAATAATTATTGAGCAGATGAAAATGGCTTTCTTATTTAGATAGGTCAATGAAATTCAAATCAATGACCGCTCTTTTGCTTCCTTAACATTTATATAAGTACAAAAGTCTTCAAATTCTGCCTTCAATGTGGCAATTAAGACGATGCCTGCTCTAGGAATAACTCCTGTGTCGCAAGGGTGTTCACAAACATGCATTTCACACACACAAAGCACACCCAGAGTCAGAACAAATCTTTGGGATCACACAAAGATTTATCCCAAGATATCTAAATAAGATATAATGAGCATGACGCATATGTACAATCTCGGCTGTCTAAAAAGAAAGAACAAATAAGTACCTTATAAGTAAGCGTGCTCTACTGTAGACTGCATCATCACTTACCATCAGGTGAGATCGTGGTCAAACGCGTGCCTATCCAACATAATTAAATAATAAAAAAATATCAAACAATTTACTTTTTCACGGTGAAACCACACAACATGTTATCAAATCTATTTCTATAAATTCATGTTGACTTTAATTTGCTACAAATTTAATTATGATGTATTACAGTGAGCACCAAATAGTTATTTATGTCGTTATTACGGAACTCGCAATTCAATTATAATTATTTTAGATTTCAAGGAAATGTAACGTTTATGTTTACTTCGCTCGTTCATATTCTGTCGGTCTCACAAATTTTAGTAAGTTGTATTAAATTAATGTCGACATCAAGGATATTGACAGTGAGTCTATGAACTTAAATATAAATTACGGATTGATGAATAATTACTATTTGTGAACTTTCCGTCAGGAAATAAATTCAGCATAGCAGCACGGAGTTGGAATTGTGCCAGATGGATAGCGATGGGCTCATACCCTATCACGTTGTACACCTCTGCAATATAATTCTGGGTAATATAGGCTTAATGTTATGTTATGGATTGAAAAATTGGCTAATTGCTTCTGATGTCAAGTTGACGCTAAATTTTAGCTTCATCATAAGATGAAATAAAATGTCATCAGGATACACAGCATTCTTTTACAAGGATAGAACTCAGATCTATTACGTAGATATATATTATGGTAACAATGTTCTGGTACATTACCTACCTACTACAATAATATTAATAATAGCAGCCCTGTATCTAATACATGTCCTACTGCTGGGCTCAGGGCCTTTTCTCATGTTTAGGCCATAGTCCACCACGAAGGCTATGGCTATATTTATATATCCATTACCTAAATAGTAATATAAACTGCCTCGTTGGTCTAGTGGTTAGCGTATGGGACCTCTGACGCCGAGGCTTCGGCTGGCGGCGGCGGCGGAGAAGTGTTATGTAAGATTTTCCGTCAAAAAAAAATCTTGTCAGTACGGAGTCAGAACTGTGGCCGTTGGATGGTGATATACCCATTCCCTATCATATAGGACCTAAATGTTACTGGTGAAGTTGGGGTGTTATTTATCTCTGTCACATCCTTCTAGGTTAATATAGGCGTGATGTTAAGTATTATGTTACCTAAAAAGTAATGTAAAATGTACAGTGGGCCAAGCAATTAGGTATGCAGAGCAAAAACTTCTATGCCATAGTGCAAACTGACTGCAATAGATATGCATGTGTGAATTACATATGTAATAAGTGTAATATACCCACTATTTAGATATGTAACTCATTTACCTATACTGGTGAAGTAAGTCTTTACTATGACTTAGAAGTTTTTGCCCTGCATAGCTAACTCGTTGATCCACTGTACATAAGAGACTGCTCCTACTTCTTATTTATCTTGAACAAAATATCTGAAGACATGTAAAATTACCAATATATCTAAATAAATATAAATAAATAAATAAATATCTTTCAACTTACACAACGCCATCTAGTCCCAAACTAAGCATAGCTTGTACTATGGGTACTAGAATAACTGATATTAATACATATATACTTTTCTTTTTGTAAATACATACTTAATATTCATAGAAACACCCAGACTAAGACAGACCTCCATGTTCATGCACACAAAGATTTGTCTTAAGCGGGCACTGAACCCGCGACCTCGGCGTCCCAGGCATACTACCCACTCCGACATCTGGTTGTCGAAAAAGATTCTAAGTTCCGTCGGTAAAGATTATTAGTTCCGTTGTTAACAACATAATCACGGCTCTTCGTTCGAGTTACAACCTCCGCCCCGCAGTTATGGGACCCATAAATAATGGCACCCTCGTCAAAGGGCTTATACTAACGTTTATGTTATAAGTAAATAATTTTGCAATTAACGGGTGAATTAATAGCTTCAAATCGGTTGTTTTAACTAGTTGTATGGGCCATTGGGTTATTTGGAAGCAAATAATAGTTGCATGGATGATTGACCTTGGAGTGTTAATAAGCTTTTTAAGCACGGATATTTGACTATTCATTACATTACAGGATGTGAAGCCTCCTGTGTTACGTAAATAGATTTATTTATAACGTAACATTTCATCACGCCTATATTACATAGAAGAGTAAAGGGCTAAAAGAGGTTAGTACTCAATATGATAATATTCTTTGTATGAATACCAATCATTATATGTTTTATGGAAAACAATAGCTTAATTCAAATAGATGGTTTTGCTTTGTTGAGAGAAAACATGAAACTAAGTATATATATATATCAAAACAGATCTATATATACAAAATAAGATTTTACATCTTTTAAAAATCTTTTTAACTGTTGTTGCCGTTTACCAAATTTAAGTTTTACACTCTGATATTACTGCCAGTAAGTACAATTATGATAAGATAATTTTATTTTTATAATTCTAAACAACAGAAACAAAAATCAATTATGATTACGAAAAAATATGGCTACCAACGTCCTTTAAAACCATTTACATTAATCTGACATTATCCGCAATAATGTCGAGTGTTCTCGTATTATTATAGCCTCTGCAATCTGGATGCATCCACTTTTATTTGAGGATAAAAGCTAACTTTGGACACACTCCAAATTAACTCTTAAGCCTGGACGCAGTTATATGCATCAAACTAATTCCCTGCAATTCTAGATAACTGAATTTCATTGTTAGTACTAAAATGGGGATTAAAAATCCTATTTAAATTCTACTCTTTTGTTTTACATTCCAGTCCCAGTCTGTGCATTTTAGCTGGTTTTGGTGCATTGTGCTTTCTTTATTTTTAGAAACTTAGTTCTTATTAAAATTTTATTTAATTTAATTGGATTATTATCAATGCTGGTTAATAAACCATGGCTCATCCAAGCTGATCATATAGATCATTTGATTTCATATAGACCATTTTGATCGATTAATCTGCTAAGACGAGCCAGCGAAGTAAAGGGCACTGCCTGCCTTTTTCAAATTCTTTTATCCTTTTTTGGGTTTGGATTTCGATTATACCGGACTAACACTTATTCAATAACTAACTAACACTTATTAAATATAAAATTAAAAGTAAAAAAGTTATTCAATGAATGAATAACTTTAATTTGTATTGATATTTAAAAACCCCCGATTTCGTCACTGCATTATCATCGAATCTCATACTACTTCCTGAAGTCCTAAAAAACTGAAATTTGATATATAAGCTAGTTTTAGTATACAAATAACTAAAAAGTTAAACTTGGAACCCACAACCTCATCAATGATTATCAAAATTATCAGGTTTTTTTTTTAAATAAAATTGATGCTAGATATCATAAAATGTATGTAGGGCCTTTATTTTTTAAACAATAATATCTGGGGGCACGATAAAGCCTCAACTTACAAAAAGAAGTGAAATCTCACAAAAACATTTCCATGTAAAATGTTGCGCAGGTGAGGCCTAATACGGCTTACAGTAACAAAAAGTTATTAGATCTCATGTAGAGCCCAGCTTCTTACCCTAGATGGCCTTACTTTACAAGCCCTAACTTTACAAACTATACACCTTAGGCAAAATAATAATATGTGGCTGAGCCGTTTCGGGTGTAATTAAGGTGTAATTTAAATAAATAAATAAATAAAATAAATAAAGTAATATATATAATATTAAGGTTGTAAAATTAAGAATCCAGCAGGACTCGAACCTGCACCCCCTGGGTATACGCCCCAAGCGCTTTGCCAATTCAGCTATGGATTCGTATGCTGCCGGACTCGAAATTTCTCAACTCTTTTGTGCCAGCCGAAGCGATTATGTGAATGAGTAACTTATTACATCGCATAGATGGCGCTAAAACCAAGTAATGGTTCGTCTGGCTTCGGCTGGCACAAAAGAGTTGAGAAATTTCGAGTCCGGCAGCATACGAATCCATAGCTGAATTGGCAAAGCACTTGGGGCGTATACCCAGGGGGTGCAGGTTCGAGTCCTGCTGGATTCTTAATTTTACAACCTTAATATTATATATATTACTTTATTTATTTTATTTATTTATTTATTTAAATTACACCTTAATTACACCCGAAACGGCTCAGCCAAAAAGATTCTAAGCCAGCCGTCGAAAAAGATTCTAAGTTCCGTCGGTAAAGATTATTAGTTCCGTTGTTAACAACATAATCACGGCTCTTCGTTCGAGTTACAACCTCCGCCCCGCAGTTATGGGACCCATAAATAATGGCACCCTCGTCAAAGGGCTTATACTAACGTTTATGTTATAAGTAAATAATTTTGCAATTAACGGGTGAATTAATAGCTTCAAATCGGTTGTTTTAACTAGTTGTATGGGCCATTGGGTTATTTGGAAGCAAATAATAGTTGCATGGATGATTGACCTTGGAGTGTTAATAAGCTTTTTAAGCACGGATATTTGACTATTCATTACATTACAGGATGTGAAGCCTCCTGTGTTACGTAAATAGATTTATTTATAACGTAACATTTCATCACGCCTATATTACATAGAAGAGTAAAGGGCTAAAAGAGGTTAGTACTCAATATGATAATATTCTTTGTATGAATACCAATCATTATATGTTTTATGGAAAACAATAGCTTAATTCAAATAGATGGTTTTGCTTTGTTGAGAGAAAACATGAAACTAAGTATATATATATATCAAAACAGATCTATATATACAAAATAAGATTTTACATCTTTTAAAAATCTTTTTAACTGTTGTTGCCGTTTACCAAATTTAAGTTTTACACTCTGATATTACTGCCAGTAAGTACAATTATGATAAGATAATTTTATTTTTATAATTCTAAACAACAGAAACAAAAATCAATTATGATTACGAAAAAATATGGCTACCAACGTCCTTTAAAACCATTTACATTAATCTGACATTATCCGCAATAATGTCGAGTGTTCTCGTATTATTATAGCCTCTGCAATCTGGATGCATCCACTTTTATTTGAGGATAAAAGCTAACTTTGGACACACTCCAAATTAACTCTTAAGCCTGGACGCAGTTATATGCATCAAAACTAATTCCCTGCAATTCTAGATAACTGAATTTCATTGTTAGTACTAAAATGGGGATTAAAAATCCTATTTAAATTCTACTCTTTTGTTTTACATTCCAGTCCCAGTCTGTGCATTTTAGCTGGTTTTGGTGCATTGTGCTTTCTTTATTTTTAGAAACTTAGTTCTTATTAAAATTTTATTTAATTTAATTGGATTATTATCAATGCTGGTTAATAAACCATGGTTCATCCAGGCTGATCATATAGATCATTTGATTTCATATAGACCATTTTGATCGATTAATCTGCTAAGACGAGCCAGCGAAGTAAAGGGCACTGCCTGCCTTTTTCAAATTCTTTTATCCTTTTTTGGGTTTGGATTTCGATTATACCGGACTAACACTTATTCAATAACTAACTAACACTTATTAAATATAAAATTAAAAGTAAAAAAGTTATTCAATGAATGAATAACTTTAATTTGTATTGATATTTAAAAACCCCCGATTTCGTCACTGCATTATCATCGAATCTCATACTACTTCCTGAAGTCCTAAAAAACTGAAATTTGATATATAAGCTAGTTTTAGTATACAAATAACTAAAAAGTTAAACTTGGAACCCACAACCTCATCAATGATTATCAAAATTATCAGGTTTTTTTTTTAAATAAAATTGATGCTAGATATCATAAAATGTATGTAGGGCCTTTATTTTTTAAACAATAATATCTGGGGGCACGATAAAGCCTCAACTTACAAAAAGAAGTGAAATCTCACAAAAACATTTCCATGTAAAATGTTGCGCAGGTGAGGCCTAATACGGCTTACAGTAACAAAAAGTTATTAGATCTCATGTAGAGCCCAGCTTCTTACCCTAGATGGCCTTACTTTACAAGCCCTAACTTTACAAACTATACACCTTAGGCAAAATAATAATATGTGGCTGAGCCGTTTCGGGTGTAATTAAGGTGTAATTTAAATAAATAAATAAATAAAATAAATAAAGTAATATATATAATATTAAGGTTGTAAAATTAAGAATCCAGCAGGACTCGAACCTGCACCCCCTGGGTATACGCCCCAAGTGCTTTGCCAATTCAGCTATGGATTCGTATGCTGCCGGACTCGAAATTTCTCAACTCTTTTGTGCCAGCCGAAGCCAGACGAACCATTACTTGGTTTTAGCGCCATCTATGCGATGTAATAAGTTACTCATTCACATAATCGCTTCGGCTGGCACAAAAGAGTTGAGAAATTTCGAGTCCGGCAGCATACGAATCCATAGCTGAATTGGCAAAGCGCTTGGGGCGTATACCCAGGGGGTGCAGGTTCGAGTCCTGCTGGATTCTTAATTTTACAACCTTAATATTATATATATTACTTTATTTATTTTATTTATTTATTTATTTAAATTACACCTTAATTACACCCGAAACGGCTCAGCCACATATTATTATTTTGCCTAAGGTGTATAGTTTGTAAAGTTAGGGCTTGTAAAGTAAGGCCATCTAGGGTAAGAAGCTGGGCTCTACATGAGATCTAATAACTTTTTGTTACTGTAAGCCGTATTAGGCCTCACCTGCGCAACATTTTACATGGAAATGTTTTTGTGAGATTTCACTTCTTTTTGTAAGTTGAGGCTTTATCGTGCCCCCAGATATTATTGTTTAAAAAATAAAGGCCCTACATACATTTTATGATATCTAGCATCAATTTTATTTAAAAAAAAAACCTGATAATTTTGATAATCATTGATGAGGTTGTGGGTTCCAAGTTTAACTTTTTAGTTATTTGTATACTAAAACTAGCTTATATATCAAATTTCAGTTTTTTAGGACTTCAGGAAGTAGTATGAGATTCGATGATAATGCAGTGACGAAATCGGGGGTTTTTAAATATCAATACAAATTAAAGTTATTCATTCATTGAATAACTTTTTTACTTTTAATTTTATATTTAATAAGTGTTAGTTAGTTATTGAATAAGTGTTAGTCCGGTATAATCGAAATCCAAACCCAAAAAAGGATAAAAGAATTTGAAAAAGGCAGGCAGTGCCCTTTACTTCGCTGGCTCGTCTTAGCAGATTAATCGATCAAAATGGTCTATATGAAATCAAATGATCTATATGATCAGCTTGGATGAGCCATGGTTTATTAACCAGCATTGATAATAATCCAATTAAATTAAATAAAATTTTAATAAGAACTAAGTTTCTAAAAATAAAGAAAGCACAATGCACCAAAACCAGCTAAAATGCACAGACTGGGACTGGAATGTAAAACAAAAGAGTAGAATTTAAATAGGATTTTTAATCCCCATTTTAGTACTAACAATGAAATTCAGTTATCTAGAATTGCAGGGAATTAGTTTGATGCATATAACTGCGTCCAGGCTTAAGAGTTAATTTGGAGTGTGTCCAAAGTTAGCTTTTATCCTCAAATAAAAGTGGATGCATCCAGATTGCAGAGGCTATAATAATACGAGAACACTCGACATTATTGCGGATAATGTCAGATTAATGTAAATGGTTTTAAAGGACGTTGGTAGCCATATTTTTTCGTAATCATAATTGATTTTTGTTTCTGTTGTTTAGAATTATAAAAATAAAATTATCTTATCATAATTGTACTTACTGGCAGTAATATCAGAGTGTAAAACTTAAATTTGGTAAACGGCAACAACAGTTAAAAAGATTTTTAAAAGATGTAAAATCTTATTTTGTATATATAGATCTGTTTTGATATATATATATACTTAGTTTCATGTTTTCTCTCAACAAAGCAAAACCATCTATTTGAATTAAGCTATTGTTTTCCATAAAACATATAATGATTGGTATTCATACAAAGAATATTATCATATTGAGTACTAACCTCTTTTAGCCCTTTACTCTTCTATGTAATATAGGCGTGATGAAATGTTACGTTATAAATAAATCTATTTACGTAACACAGGAGGCTTCACATCCTGTAATGTAATGAATAGTCAAATATCCGTGCTTAAAAAGCTTATTAACACTCCAAGGTCAATCATCCATGCAACTATTATTTGCTTCCAAATAACCCAATGGCCCATACAACTAGTTAAAACAACCGATTTGAAGCTATTAATTCACCCGTTAATTGCAAAATTATTTACTTATAACATAAACGTTAGTATAAGCCCTTTGACGAGGGTGCCATTATTTATGGGTCCCATAACTGCGGGGCGGAGGTTGTAACTCGAACGAAGAGCCGTGATTATGTTGTTAACAACGGAACTAATAATCTTTACCGACGGAACTTAGAATCTTTTTCGACGGCTGGCTTAGAATCTTTTTGGCTGAGCCGTTTCGGGTGTAATTAAGGTGTAATTTAAATAAATAAATAAATAAAATAAATAAAGTAATATATATAATATTAAGGTTGTAAAATTAAGAATCCAGCAGGACTCGAACCTGCACCCCCTGGGTATACGCCCCAAGTGCTTTGCCAATTCAGCTATGGATTCGTATGCTGCCGGACTCGAAATTTCTCAACTCTTTTGTGCCAGCCGAAGCCAGACGAACCATTACTTGGTTTTAGCGCCATCTATGCGATGTAATAAGTTACTCATTCACATAATCGCTTCGGCTGGCACAAAAGAGTTGAGAAATTTCGAGTCCGGCAGCATACGAATCCATAGCTGAATTGGAAAAGCACTTGGGGCGTATACCCAGGGGGTGCAGGTTCGAGTCCTGCTGGATTCTTAATTTTTCAACTTTAATATTATATAAATACAAAAAGGCATAGCAAAGCTAAAATTTGCTTTAAATATTACAAGTATTGATAAAAATGCGTCATCTCTCGACAGTAATGTGTTGATCTTAATTCAAACGTACTGTATGCGATTATGTGAATAAGTAACTTATTACATCGCATAGATGGCGCTAAAACCAAGTAATGGTTCGTCTAGCTTCGGCTGGCACAAAAGAGTTGAGAAATTTCGAGTCCGGCAGCATACGAATCCATAGCTGAATTGGCAAAGCACTTGGGGCGTTATACCCAGGGGGTGCAGGTTCGAGTCCTGCTGGATTCTTAATTTTTCAACTTTAATCCCAATCCCAACTAATATTATAAATGCGAAAGTAACTCTGTCTGTCTGTCTGTCTGTCTGTCTGTCTGTCTGTCTGTTACGCTTTCCCGCTTAAACCTCGCGACCGAATTTGATGAAATTTGGTACAGACAATCTTTAGACCCTGAGACAGAACATAGGCTACTTTAAAAAAAAAAAAAAAGGGATGAAGGGGTTGAAATAGAGGTTGAAAGTTTGTATGGGATTTCTTAATTTTAAAAGATAAAATCATGAAACTTTATATTTAAGTACTTGATAAGAAATCATTCGCTTTTGAAGTTTAAATTCCTTTTAACGAATGCCCTGCATCGCCACCGCTGCCGTCGGTCGTAGTCGCGTACATTCGCCGAAGTGTGGCGGCATCTGCGGCAGGCATCGTTGTCGGACGCATGCGATTAGACAAATTTGCGCTATAGAGAATTACATTTTTCGATCCAGTAAAATTATTTTATTGTTTCGTATAACTTTTGAAGTGTTTTTTATTAATTAGGTCCTGTAAATTAATTTTGTTCATTTTGTTCATACTTGATATTTCTTTTAGTTTATAGTTATAAGTAGGTTAGATAGTTTCCTTTACTTTAAAAAAATCCGATTTGCTTTTATTTCCTTTTTTCCCTAATAGGGTATTTTTAATCTAATAGGTCGTAGTAGGTAATAATATACAATAAAATACAAACTTAACTTTGCAGTTTGCTCCCGAACCGCAAAATTAAGTTTGTCGTAGGTTATAAATGACCTATGACAAACTTATATTTGCGGTTCGACTTATAAAGATAAACCGAAAGGTTTATTAAGTCGGTTTATATAAGTCGTACTGTATAGATTTTAATTTTAAAGTATTGGTATAGGTAGTATATTTGATATTGTACGTAGTGACCGTAGGTTATTTTATAATACTGTTAGGTAGGATAAGACATTCGTATAGATATTAGTTTATAGGGATTTTGCTTATTTATTGAGTTTAGATTAGTTATTATCAGAAATAGGTTTATTTAGGTAGGTAGAAATTTTATTTTCTGTTATTGAGTTTTTTTATTGATGTAGGTACCTACCACTCAGATGAAATCGCGGGAGATAGTTTGTTTGTTTGAAACATAGACTACATAAATTGAAAGCGCTAAGTTTAAAAACAATTGGGTGAATTTTGATATTTAACATTACGCTAAACTCTACGGGCTGTCTCGGACGCACGTGTCGCAATTTCTATTATTTTGAAATTTGAAGTAGTTTCGAAGTAGGTACATGAGTTTTTCCTATTTGTCTGTTTTGATTTGTTTGAATATTATTTTCCTTGAGTTTTTGTCGTATATTGTTTTGGTCGGTTTGGTAATAGATAGGTAAGTAAGTGCATGAGTTGTACCTACTATTGTTATATTGACATTGTTACCTTTAGCATTTTTTGTTCATAAAACGACATCCACGCGGACGAAGTCGCGGGTAACAGCTAGTATTATATAAATACAAAAAGGCATAGCAAAGCTAAAATTTGCTTTAAATATTACAAGTATTCAAGTAATATAATTATTAATATTACATTATAATTATTATCTTTTCTCTTTATTTATTTCTTAACTTATTTTATATATTTTTAAATATGATTTATAAAAAATATAAAAAACAGTGTCCTACCGACATCAGGTGCAGGGACCAAGCTGCCGATGGTTAGGGCTCCAGAGAAAGGAACCTCCTCACGATGCGTGCCGTGTCCAAAAGGACCGCCTTTTGCATCTGGCTTTTGGTCCAGCCGCCTACCGCGAGCCCCTTAAGATGTTGGTCGAGGCTCTTTGCTATCAGTCCATTGACTGATATGACTATCGGTACAATGATGGCCGAATCCACATCCCACACGTCGACAATCTCGTGTGCCAGATCAAGATATTTAATTTGTTTATCTTTCTCGGCTTTCACGAGATTTCCGTCATGGGGGATGGTGATGTCGACAATCACTGCATGGCGCTTCAATTATTATTATTATTAATTAAATAAATTACTCTTCTGTTAGCCAATACTTTTTGTATTAACAAAAGTTATACGTAAATGTTTTTGGTGGATTATTATTTACTATGTGACCTGCAGGTCAAATTAATGCTAACAATAGTGGCTTGTATAAAGCGGCTGTCCGTAAATCCACTGGTTTATTACAGTATACATTTACCTGGACGGCCACAATAAGGGAAACCACACATCGCGTATGTAACCTCAGTGGGTCACGTGGAACACAATAACAAATTCCGGAATTTCCCATTTTCACCTGCCGATCATTAGATTGCATGCCTCCTTAATGAAGCGGTCACATAGAACAGCTTTTACTGCGATATACTAATTTTCGATCTATAATCTGATGGATGTACGGAAATGATTGATGATGAATGATTTGGATATCGCGTGCGACAATAGTTCGGCAGTAGATTGGGCGGTAGCAATTGATGAAACAATGTGCATTGTCCATTGCTTGCATTGTTGGACAAACTCAGTAATAAATCAATCAAACGCGCGTCGGACGTGGTAATTGTGGTGTAAGTTAGAAACTGTTGAAGTTTTAGAATTTTAGGTTAGGTTTAGTAATTCCATAGATTTGCGAGACCTCGCGTTAGATGCCCGGGTCGGGCAAAGTTTTATTTGGGAACTTTCCTTCAGAAAATTCACGGAATTGAAATTGAGCTCGATGGATGGCGATAGGCGCACTTTCTATCCCATGAGACAAAAACATAACAGGTGAAATGTGGCTGTTGTACACCTCTGCCACACCCTTCTGGGTACTATAGGCGTGATGTTATGTATGTTAAACGTGGTGCAACTTCAAAAAAAAATCTTTGGTTTCAATTTTACAACTATCTCTTAAAGTTAGGTCGTCAGGTAACATTATTCACTATATCTCATAACTTAGACTCCACTGTAACCGGCTGCCAGTAATCCTGGCGTGGTGTGACAACCATTGACAGGATTATGTGAATCGGACCGGAGCGTGCAGTATTAGGAGACAAATAAGTATATTAGCTTAGTCTAGACCCGAGATAATTATATCCTGTGTACTGTTTGTTAATATTGTTTACTCGTTCTCTTGATCCAACATAGCAATCAATTTGCCGAGCCTAGGGTCGGTTTCTAGTCTTACGGAGTTAGCTGAATATCAGTATTTTACGTGGAGCGACTGCCATCAGAACTCCACAACCCAGTACGAGATAATACGACACACTTTGTTAGACTCTCTGACGCCTTTTCGTTTAGGATTGATTACTAAAGCTTGAAACATTTACATTGTTTTGTATTTTTATCGCGATACGGCTCTGCGTTCATCAATTTACACAAAAAAAAATGTTTTTTTTTCATCAAAAAGCAGTAATGTGTCGCGGGGGTGTTCACAAACATGCATTTCACACACACAAAGCACACCCAGAGTCGAAACAAATCGTTGCGGATCACACAAAGATTTGTCCCGTGTGGGGATTGAACGCACAACACCAGCGATGTTGAAAGCGGCGAGGCGACCGCTTTCAACTTCGCTGGTTTCCGCCCGCTGCAAAACGCAGTGGGAGAAAAGTAGTAAAAACTTCCTGAAGACTTTTTAGTAGATTTTGGTAAATAATGATTGTTATGGGTAATTTCTGTAATTTTTGGTAGATTTTATTGTTTTGGTAGTTTTTGTATCTTTGTAGGTTTAGTATAAAGCACAATGTATCATCATCAAACTTTTACCCGTATATACATATGTATATACATATGTATATACGGGTAAAAGTTTGATTTCTATCGGGTATATAAAAGCTCAAACTACACCCTGTGCTACTACAATGTGCTATTGTACTCATTTCAATACCAATAAATTGTGGTGCATGAAAGGAGCCTCCCGAAATGACGTAATACAACAATTCCCTACGTCCGTCGCACCCTGAGCCATTCGCGAGTTCTCTAAAACGAATTCTCTAATCCTTTCACCACGATAGCAAGTCAAAATAAAATTTGACTCAGCCATCGACACGACAAAAAAGAAGAATAGCAACAAACAATGCAACTAACGAACGCAAATTCGGGACCATTTCAAAAAAAATCCTTAATCCCTAAACTAAGACGCGAACGTAAAATTTCGTTACAATTGAATCGAACGTTAAAATTGTACCAAATGTTTTTGTATTGTGTATCTTTTATTTTTTGTACAATAAAGAATTAAGAATTATGAAGAATTAAGACGCGAACGTATGATATTTCCACAACATTTCATGCAAGAGCAAGAGCCTTACAAATCCCGTACGTCCAGTCCGCTATTAGATTATGAGAAAAGTCGGATTGAATGTGATGACCGCTGAAAAGGATAGCAACATACACACAAAAGAGACGGAGCATGCGGCTATTAAGCCCTGCAGCGTAAAATTTCACGACGCCGTAAACACTTCTTTATAACAAGTAAGATGTAACATCCATTAGTCACAATATTAAATTGACATTTATGACATGTTAATAAAGTTGATTTTCGTATGGTAGGATTGCTAAAAAGGATTAATTTTGAAGGCGTGCCTAGTTGGCCGTCGTTGGGATTTCGAGATTTGCCGCTCATTTTTTTATTGATGTCGCGGAATTATTATCGCCGTAAGGCACTTGCGGGCAAATAGTTCTTTTTTTGCGTTTCACGGACAGCGAGAGCGATTCTGTTTGACCCGTCTGTGTCTAAAAAAAATAATTTTATTTGTTGAGATCAAATCTTTGCGTCCGTTCTTTTCATGGCAAATTTTGAGTTTGACGAAATAGTATTATTTACAAACCATTCAAAATTCAAACACATTTAGTTTCTACTTTTATTTATTTAGTAAACGGTTTTTACATGGCAATCAAATCTTGCAGATCAAAATTGTGTCTCAAATTTAGTAGTACAAAAAATAAGATACTTACTTATCATGTATTGCTTGTCTTCGTTTGAATATTCCGTCATCGAAGATCAAAAATACATTGCAACAATTAACATTATAACTCTCAAAGTTCTTACTTCTCTTCATTAAGGACCCTCTGATATTTCAATTATAAACAAACGCACAAACTTCGCTATCAGATACAACTTTATATCTAAACAAATGTATGATTTATTCAGAGCTTCTGTTTTGTTTATTGTAACATTCAAATATGAATGAAAACTTGGCTGATTATAATTTCAAAAGCCAGTCTATGCTAATTTATAAAATGATTGTGACCATTTCAGTTTACGTAATCAACTGTGGAGATTTAGAATTAATGTTTCCTAATTTAGCCGTTTGACGAATGTAGGTTTAGCGTTTTTAATTTTACCTGACTATTATGTGAATTATAACATAACATAACATCACGCCTATATTACCCAGAAGATTGTGGCAGAGGTGGGCAACACCCACATTTCACCAATTATGGTGAACTTTCCGTCAGGAAATTCACAATAATTGGTGAAATGTGGTGTGATTAAAACTTTGCCCGACCCGGGAATAGAACTGGAGACCTCGCGGTGAGTTTCGCATACGTTAACCACTAGACGATCGAGGCAGCTTCGTTTATTTAATCTGAGGAAATGTTATCTTGCACCATGGTTGATAGTGCGCTATAATATCACAGAAGGTAGCAGCTTGGCTATGCCATTGCCAAAGTCTATAAAGAGCGGTTATCGTTTCACGACCAGAAGAGCCACGTCATAGAATTTAAACTGATTTACTAAGTAAAATAAATTTGTTTTGACTGTTTCTTACATTTAGACCTAGCATTTTTTTGTTTTAACTTGGTTTGGAACGCATATATCTTAGTTTAGTCTATTTTAGTTCTAGGTATTTAACTTTGTAACAGTAATCAGTTCATTTAAGGTTTTTTTTTTGATATTTCACAACTCACACACAACGCCATCTAGTCCCAAACTAAGCAGAGTTAGTATCAGTTATTCTAGTACTATGAGTACTAGAATAACTGATACTAATACATATATACTTTTCTTTTGTAAATACATACTTATTATATAATATAGAAACACCCAGACTAAGACAAACCCCCATGTTTATGCACACAAAGATTTGTCTTAGGTGGGAATCGCAGGCAGGTACACTACCCATTCCGCCATCCGGTCGTCTAATAAAAGTCAAAACATTTACATATCTGAAGTCTGTACCACAAATTCTACAACATTAAACATCCATAATAATATAATTTACTTAGCATACTGCAATCACAACCATTTGCAACTCCCATTTTAAGCGAAGCCTTAACATTCGTTCATTTTGCATCAGCATTCCCGTCACAGGCGATCGGACGAAGACTGCCAAATAGTCGATAG
Organism: Hypena proboscidalis; assembly: GCA_905147285.1. Lineage (NCBI taxonomy): Eukaryota > Metazoa > Arthropoda > Insecta > Lepidoptera > Erebidae > Hypena > Hypena proboscidalis. The sequence continues at coordinate 4,716,468 of LR990127.1, forward strand.
TCCGGGCGCTAAGTGCCAAAACAACGGGACGTGGTGCCAACTAGCCGTGCCAAATATTCCTGTTTCGCCCCAAAACTATCAGAATCACACTCGTTATCAGTATTGCCATGCCTAGATTTGTAGGCAGTTGTGAACGAAATCGTAGGCGTGCCGATTGGCTGGTGTTGTGATTGTAATTTTCGATGGTTGTGTCCAATTGTCCACGTCTCTAAACAAACAGTCCAAACCACGATCATGTTGTTATTATCAAATAGTACTGCTAAACTTACGTCTGCATACTGCATAGAAACGCAATCTGACTCGTAAGTTCGTGATATAAAGATATCACGATCATAATTATACACGATATCAGCTTAGGCAAATTCCTATGCTAATTCATTTTGATGTGTTATAATCTAATCAAAATTAAACTACCCCTTTGCAAAAACAAGTTTGTATTAATACTAAGAAATATAATATTTTATCAATTTTATCGTATATTGCTCTTGATAATATTATCAAAAATCGCCTCAATATTATTCAATGTATATTTATTTTTATTTATTCAACTTTTTGCACACAAAATGATACACAGGTGGACTTAATGCCTAGTGGCATTCTCTAACAGTCAACCTAGGTTGTTGCAGAAAAACAAAGGATTAAATACATATTAATACATATATAGTACATACATAATGTATTAATGTATACCTTCAGACAGCTAAAAAAATGGTATCTGCTTTTGATTTTTCGGTAGAAAATCTATCGGAAAGAAGTTGTACTACCTAAATTAATATTACCTACTATTATGGCACACGGTAAACATTATGCTATATTATTGTCTGAGTCCATAATATATATTACAGGTCCCCAGGCGTTAGGACGATCTACGTTAAGTCGGTTTAGCGTAGTTACAATATGATACCACTGTCTGTTACTTTCGATTTTCAGCTACGTTATGAACTAAAGCACGCCTTATTGATAACACAGCACGTTATTCTATTGAGAATATGAAGGAAAGGCGTTATTTTATATTATACTTATTTATATTTTTTTTTATTTTTAGACATCATAATCTTTCTTTGCTTTTGTCCTTCTACTGAACTATAAATTACATTTATAGTCTTAAACAACATTTTATACTGGCGCTCTTTAATATTCACATCGTCATTTAAACCAAACACGTTGATTCCCAAACGAAAATAATCACAAGAGACTCAAAATAATTAACCCTACAAATTGTTGCCGAAAAAACACCCAACATGTTCACGAAACATGTCGACAACAAGCCCCAACTTGCCACGAGTATTGTATATCCAATTAAAATTTTTCCTATCGGCGCGAGTCCGGAGATGGCATTTTTACAAACCAGATTGAACTTTTCTAATTACAACCGTCACTTCGCACCGCTTTCATTAAAGCCGGTTCGTTATTTATTTTGGAACATACTGGGTTTATTTGTAGTATTTCATTTCATTAATTATTTGAGGATTTGCTTATGTGGAAATTTGATAATGTCGGCTCTTTATTTGCAGTACATAACGGCTGAAAAAATAATGTTATTTTGAAGGGTTGTTTAATGTAAACGTGTATCTATTTATAATTCAATTACGACTTGTAAGAATTTGTTCAATTAGGGATCATATATCCTATTATACGTATGCTAAAAAAAATATTATAAACCTTTTACGTTCGGTTAGATATTATGACTATGTACTAGCTATATGTAAGTTAAAATAGTTTCCTTAAATAAGGCTTATTTTAGCTAAAATGCAACTCGTAAAATATAAAAGAAAAGTCAGCAACATTCATTTTAATAAAGAAAAAATATAACCGAGTCACATATCGACTAGTATTATTTATGAAGGAAACGTAACCAAGCAAAAGAAATAATTTCACCCAAAAGCATTTTTCAAGTTGCCCTGTCAATTTTCATTACCTGCTTCGTTTTATTGTTACATACGTACAAAAATGTGGCGTAAAACATTTTTATTGCTCACACAGAGTCGCATTCGAGCAATTACTTGCTTGTAGGAAAATGATGTCAAAGGTAAATTGCTCGACGGCACAAATAATGTGGGACAAACAACGCTACAATAAAGATTTATTGCTTCAATTTTAACTTGAGAATTTGTGATTTTGGATAAGAGGCAGCGATAAGATAATAGACAGTTTTCAAAATTGTATTACAATTTTGAAAACTGTCTATTATCTTACCACTGCCTCTTTATTTCAATAAATAGAAAAGTTAAGTTTAAATTATGTAAATAAATTAGACATTAATGTCTAATTTATTTACATAATTTAAACTTAACTTTTTTATTTACAGCAAAATATACATGTTGGATCTTAAATTGATCTAGTCTTATAACTTTATATTAACTTAATAAGTCACTGCCAACAGGCTTCATACCCATAATGCTGCTAGCATTACCGCGTTGTATTTCGATACTAAGCCGAAACATAAGCCAGCATTTCGAGAAATTGTTACCTCAGTTAGACGCGCTGATAACTCTTTGTACAGACTATAAGTGGTACGGCCCCAAGGCCCTAACGTTTTAACAGCAAAAGGCGCAAACATATAAGAGCTATCAAGCGTGCAATATTTGCGCGTCTTAAGCAGAATTAGCCGCCGCGCCAGTCCTTACATGAGTCCCCGGGAAGATGAGACAAAGGAAAGGTGTCCACGCAAGTAGCGTCCCACACCAAAGGACGGGCCATCTTCCAAGGCACAAGAGTCATTCCGTCGGATCTCTTACCATCGTCACGCATGAGACCGCTTAGCTTACACTGCGTTGGATACCTATTTTTTGTGTGTATAATTCATTTCATTAATTTTTATTACAATAAGTATTATAATTTAGTTAGCTAAGTTTTATTTTAATTTTATATTTTTTGTGTTTTGATGTTTGTTTTGACGTGTTCAAGCGCCCCTTGGGGCCCATGGAAATAAATGATTTGATTTGATTTGATTGAAATAATTAAATTTGGCAGAATCGTAATTAAACAATTAAATATTTTTGACACGGTATTAATAGAAAACATAGTCATTTATCAACGAGGCAATATCTCGCCGGTCTAGTCATTTAGTGGTTAAGTTAGTTAAGTCTATAATTTCAAGTTTAACGTACTGTTATACAAATATTTCCATGACGCAACAGAGATTTATTATAATCCGGCAAAATGTATTGGTTGTGGCCAGTTTTTTCCTATTTAATATAAATATAGGAGTCGGGTTTTTTTATCGGCCTTAATAGACATTTTGACAGTTAAGAAGTTTTTTTTTTACTGTTTGACTTGCATGTAAGCGTCTTGGTTAATAACTGTAAGCTTATTATATGTGTTTAAATCCTCCTCCTTCTTAAGCAATCCGTAGGCTCACACTGTGACGCCTAATGACAGGACATTTGGCGTCACAGTGTGAGCGACACTAACTTAGCGGGCATTTGCGTCACTCGCACGAAGGCGGGCCTAAAACTCTACTCACAATTTACTATCGTAAACTGTTAGTAACGCTCACAAAACGCAAGCTACGCGTGTGTATCTACGTGAGGCAATCTGTAAAATTTCACCAAGAGACTTTCGCGTTTTTGACTACACCGCTTTAAGTTCAAAGGAAAATGCTTTAATCTTTTACGTTTTACTTTCATACTATGTGTGTCACATGTATTATTCATAAGGGATTATAGAGTTCATTATAAACTACGCTGAATACAAAATACTTGGTAACTGGATCAAACATGTATTATAGGCGTAATTTGATGTTACTTTTGAACCGATGTTTGAAAAAATCCAATTATTATTTGACATAATTTTATAATATGATAACAATCTAAATAAATATGGATTATTTTTCACAAAATTTGACTCTTAGTAAGTATTTTTTTTATATTTGAGAAAATATTATGAACAGTATTCCAATGTATGTTTTTATACTTTCGCGATTCGAGAACATTTTTGAAAAATTAGACAACGGGTCTAAGTCGCTTAATTATTATAAAGGTAAATAAATACCTATGCTCGACATTTCGAAATGACTTGATGAATTTTCCAATGTGGTGGATTTTATGTGATCAAATAAAGATCCAGTAAAAAAAAATATTATAGCAGACTAATAATACCCAAAATTACAACTTTCGTATTAGCTTACAGCTCACATTTCGACAACGAATTGAAAAAACAGGTTTTTTTTATAATTAAAAGGCTGACATCGTCCGTCATCCATTTCACAAGCGCATCCTTTTCCCGAATAGCACCATTTTTGAATAGCACCCCACAGGACGGGGGTTCGCACCCAGGTCGGTTATTAGCACCAATTCAGAGGGGTGAATAATGCCAGCTTAATTTGCTTACGGTATGTTGATGATATGTACATATTTTATGCGTATTTCATGTGCGTATGGCAAGGCTGCAGGATGGATAAGTGATTTTTGGGGCCATTGTGTTGCCAAATGTGAAGGTTGTAAAACTTCACGAATAATTTAATAATATTATGTTAAAAAAAGGTTTTTGATAGTCTGGCTTTCCAAATGATATTTTCAACTATAAAATTATGTAACAGTTTTAGCTATTTGTCAGAATTTTCGTTATTTTTGGCTTCCCATAATTCGGTTAGTATGGATAGATAATAGAAAGTGAGAAATTAATAATAATGACAGTTCGTTAATACAATGGTAACAACGAAGAATTCACATGCCCTCGGTTACACGAACAAGTTTATTTATATCACTAATAGTTCCACATGAATAGCCTAGCTGAGTTTACAGTATTTTTTTCGATCAATTGGCGCACTTGACATATAGCTGGCAGTATCTCCTTTAATTAAATTCCAGAATAATTTTTCTTGCCAAATACTACACCCGCCTAATGCCAGCAAACTTCCATTAATAACTTAAAACAATCGAAGTAGCGAAGAAATTTCATCGTTTCCGTTCCTGCCGTAAGTAACAGTCCAAAATCCGTTCAAATTGGATAGGTAACAAGTTTGGTTCCCGAGTAATGAACGCATACCGTACATACCAGCGAGCGAAGACATTGCAGGTAGGAGTTGCCTTTTATTGGATTTCTCCACTTCAACTGTACCAAGCTTTTCTACAGCGTAATATTGAGTTTTCGGAGCTCGCTCCAAATACTTTTGGATACAATTTCTTCGTGTTTTTCTGTGATTTCTATCCTTTGAAAGGCGAGTAAAATGGATCATGCGTGTCAAATTCTGTGAAAAGGTTTGTAGAAGCTATTTGACATCGAATATTTTTTTCTCAACAAGCGTTTACACGATTATATTATAATTCGCAACACTTCTTTACGTTATTTTTTTAAGCATTGGCAAGAATACGTTATCTGTGTTCTTCAAATCTTTATTAATATAGGGTTTGTAGCAAATAGTAATAAAACCTTAATATAAAAAGTTCTCACTGTTAGTTTTAATCAAGGCAAGATGTCTCCTTTATTTTGTCATTCTTTTTCTTTGTAAGGCGAATAAAATGAATCAAGCGTGTCAAATTCTTTGAAAAGGTTTGTATTCTTCAACATTCTCATTTTTAATCATTCATACATTCTGGTATTGTCAAATAGTGTAGCTATTTTATATTCTTAATGTTCCGAAGAGAGAAATTCGTGATTTTTACTGCATCTGTAACTAGATAAGGGGTGACAAACTCACATTGTTATTATTATTGTTTTTCCTTACTTTACAGCACCTACAGGAAACACTACTAACTTTAATGACGTATAAAGTTGACCACAAAAGTAAATTATAGAATTTTTATAGCTTAGGAGTTTTATATCGTGTCCGCACCACTACTACCGTTATTATTATTACAAGGTTTAAAAACAAAGTTGCAGTCTAGTCAGTACAAAGTTTATTTTATGGTAAGAACACTAAATGTAAAACATATCAAGGTGATGACCTTATTATTATTATATTACCTTGATCTGACTTTAAAATAAAACGAAGAATTGAATTTTTTTATCTTAACAAGTAATTTATTTCAACTACAGTAAAAAAGCAGCAAATTTTAAATACTCAACGAACATTGTTTGCCAAAATTCGAGTAATGACTGTTAACTTACTGGTGGTAGAACTCTTGTAAATGAGTTCGAGGGCGGCAGCACCACCGTCTCACCTTTAACCTGCCGCCAAATAGTAGTGCTTCTATTACTGTGTTCCGGTATCGTGGTGAGATCAGGCCCTGAAATTACTGGCACATGAGGCATAACAACGTAGTCCTCAGCTGCAGCGACGCATCTATTATCTGCTTTTGTGGATTATTGATGTCCACGGGCTGTACTCCACTAACCATCAGGTGGACTACACGTTCGTTCGCTGTGGGCGTAGTATATAAAAATAAAAAAATAATATATTTTTATTGCGTAAGTAAGCTTATGTTCAAAAGAAATATAATAATGATGTAAATGATGTTTTCGACGGAGTTCACGCACAATTGAAGCAATAAATTGTCCCTAAAAATTGCCTGTTTATTTTTTCCTTGCCATATAATAGCAATATGTTTTGGTTACAAACATGTTTCATAAAATTGTGTGTCAATAAAATATAAAATAAATAATTAAATTAAAATAAAATAATTACATAATAAACACAATAAACAGACATGTTTTTACTGTAATTTTTATAGATAATGATAGGCAACCCTTCGAGTCCAACTCTCACTTTGTCGGATTTTAATTTTATTGGATTTATCTATGTTTTTTACATACAATATAGATAAATTTGGTATTAAAATACTTACTGCTCACTCTACAAATTAAAAAAAAATCATTCATATAATAAATAATACACATAAGGCAACTGACAGGTATTTAACCCTTATCCGTTTGACCTTAAACTGTCACTGACAAAATGTTGTAAGCAAATGACGCGAGCCTTTTCAGTGAAAATGAAAAAGTCATGCACAAGTATTTTGTGTACACGTTTTCGCTGTACGTTGCTACGAAGGTTGCTTGTTCATTCATGACAAGGCTAGCATTCTTGTATGCTGACCTAGAAAATGTACAAAAAATATTTTTTTATAATAGTACCCCTTGTAAATAAATAAAATAAATAAATTATAAATTTGGATTTTTTACATTAGATAGAACGCCAGAAGCAATTACACTATCCAATGGTCCCAATGACAAGGCCAAATACATACATTCACGTGAGTCAGATTAGTTCTGAGACTGGGTGTGCTTGTGTGAACAAGCACACCCAGTCCCAGAACTAATCTTTGCGAATTACACAAAGATTTGTCCCATGTGGGGATCGAACCCACAACACCAGTGCAGTGGAGAGCGGCGAGGCGACCGCTTAAACCACTACACAACACGTGCAGACAAAACATAAACATAACTACACATACCTGTGTAGGTATGTTTTATCTAGACTTATATTATAAACAAGAAAACTTCTTTCGTTTGTTGGTTTGTAATTACCGAATAGGCTCTGAAAGTACAGAGCTAATCTAAATGCAATTTGATGTGGCAATAGATCAAGAACCCAGCAAAACATGTGTGTTATTGACGTAGTTTGAAGGACACACAATGCTCTATAATAGTGGTCGAATAGTTTAGCAATCTGTTATGCTTCCACCTGCTTAGAAAACTAAGTAGCCTAAGTAGAACTCCACTCCAAAACCTTCATGTACTGAACTTACTATAAATGATCGTTGAAGCGTTATTGCATGATTTTGAATTTAAACAAACTATTTATTTACAGATTTTTATATACTTGAAAGTAAAATTATTTATCTACAGTAAACGCTATAAAGACTTGTTAACGAAACGTCCATGAAACTACCTTACCTAACTTACCATTACCCGAACATTGACGAACTTTCCTCCATAATATATTATTATAATTCAACTTCAGAACTTTATCAACAACAGGGTCTATCTAACTGGTCAAAATATCCAATTTAGAGCGATTAATTCACCCGTTCATTGTAAAATTATTTACTTATAACATAAACGTTAGTGTAAGCCTTTGACGAGGGTGCCATTATTTATGGGTCCCATAACTGCGGGGCGGAGGTTGTAGCTCGAACGAAGAGCCGTGATTTTGTTGTTAACAACGGTAATTATCATCATGGGATATCTTGCTAGTTTTACATGTCTACAGGTGTTTGGTTCTTAAGAAATGGAGGACCTCTGTTATATATTGCGTTTCATTTAGCAGGTTATGACATATAGACTCAATGTCTAATGTAAATGATAAACCTGGCTTCTACATGAAACTTTTTTTTAGTAAATCATACGTTATTTAAAAGGAAATTATGCGACGAATTAATAAGGGTTGGCAGTCAGCCGCATCTTAAAACGACCTGGCTCAGAATGAAGCAATGTGATATATAACCAATTATTTTTATTAGCTTAGATAAAGCTGTTCTAATAACTTAAAAATACTATTGATAAATCAAATCTCCGTTGACATATTGAAGCAGTTATCAAACATAGTGTAACGCCACTAACAACAAAATCAATATCGTCTATAATTTGATTTTACTCGGCAATATTAAGTTACTGTTATATATTACTTGCGCAACTATATAAACGTAATTTCGTATTTCTAATTAAATAGGAAACTGAACGAGCGAAGTAAACATAGCCGTTTGATTACCGACTAAAATAATTGTAATCTGTACGTAGAGAGCTTCTGAATAATTATATAAATAACTATTTTGTACTCACTGTGATACGTAATAATTAAATTCGTAGCAAGTTAAGGACAAATTACATGAATTCATAGAAATAGATTGACGACATATTGTAGGGTGTCATTGCGGGAGGGTTATTTGTTCGATTAATATTAGTTACTTTTTATTTAATGACGCTTAAATTGAAGAGACACAAATGGTCTGAAGTTGCCAGTATTTAAAACTCATTATTATATATTTTTTTACATTAGATAAAACGCCAGAAGCAATTGCACTATCCAATGGTCCCAATGACAAGGCCAAATATACACATTCACTGACACAAGCACATCCAGTCTCAGAACAAATCTTTGTGAATCTCACAAAGAATCGTCTCATGTGGGGATCGAACCCACAACATCAGTGTAGTGGAGAGCGATGAGGCGACCGCTTAAACCACTACACCACATGTGCAGACAACTTATGACTTAATTAACACAGCAGTGGGCCTGGTACTTCTGTGGCTGCGTGTTCAACTCTTGATTTATTTTATTATCAAATTAACATTTTAATTTGATAATAAATCAAAACTTAGCATAATATCACGTTTATATCACCCAAAAAGCTGAAGTATAGGACAGTCATGTCACCTGTCAAGTCAACAAACAACTTTATTTGTTTTAAAATGAATTTTCTTCACAAACACGACAATCAGCTCTCCTGTTGAATTAAAATAAACAATTTTAGATCGCTGTTAATCAAGCTTCTCCCTTACTTAAAAGAGCAGCTCAGTTACCTTGGCAACAGTTAATAGCTATGCTATTTAATTACATTTGAAGTACACCGACATTCAGTGATGAATTTAGATATATTTTATTTGACATCGTTATTAATGTTATGCGTAGTAAGTTTTAATTTGATTTCATTCAACATAGCTTATGCTAGACAGAGCGTATTCACTACATTTATAAGATAATAAGGCCATGGCTCCTCTAAAATAGAGACCAGGCGATCAGAATAGCCAAGAAGCCAGTGGCCGCCTGACTTACGTCCTATTATTAAAGTTGAAAGTTTCCCTGTTAATGTCTCTAAATAAAAAATAAAACAACAAATTCCTAGTGGTTGGACCTCGTCTTTTGCATGTATTAATGTAACTTTACTTTTTAAGAGGCATTTTAACAGAATCTGCAGCTTTAAATCATTAGACTGAGCTAAATTTATTTTTCACTGTTTAGAGAAGCTTACGTATCGGTTCTAGAACTTTCGTCTGAAAGCCTGGAAGTTTGTTGTTAAGCGCTTTATCTTTATTACAGGTTCGAATAAAAATAATCTAAAACTGCCCTCACATTTTTGTATTCTAAACCTTATTGTAAGGTCCATAAGATATAAATTCCTGTGTTATAACTAAAACTATTATCTAAGGTGTTCTGTCAAGAGCGTTTAAAGTTTAATTGAGTTGTGGATTTGTAACTAACGAGTATTAGCAACTATGTTCTAAACCAATTTATGGTTCGTTCGTTCTTCGGATTGTATTTAACATGAATATCCTACCTAACTAAAACTTTGCTAGCTAAAACATGTATTTCATTAATTAAAACTTGGTATTCACCGGACTTTACATACAATTTTGTTGCCGAATAGAAAAAGTTTATCCCGTTTTCCAATTTAATGATAACAAGCACACGAAACATAGAGCCATCTCTTTAGATGAAGTAATGCTAAACGAATAATGGACAAAGAGTACTATAAAGTTGAAGCAACTTTGTATCACCAAAATCTATGGTTCAAGCATGTATGGTAAGAGTTTGTTTGAGACTCTCTGTTTGAGACTACGCTTGAGGACTCTATATATATTTGTCTCGGGTTTGGTATAATGAGCTACGTTTCTCATTTGTGCATTTTAAAAAACATGCGTCCGACATGAGAGATTAGATCAATAAGAAGTATTTATTTAAGGATATGGTCGTTTGTTGTTTGTGTGTGTGTTTATTTAATTGGATTTGTTTTGTGAATTTGAGAATCCCGTGTAAGTTGACAGCCCAGGTATTAGCCCCACGAGCTTGTACACAAACCACTCCAAACATCTTCAAACAAACCCATATTCAAAATTCACACACTCCATTCATAAATTATCTCACTTAAAAACACATTCCTTAGTCAAGTCATTAAGCAGGTCCTACATTAAAATACAGTAAAACTTTTAACATCTGAGCACAGGGAACTAATAAAAGTTAGACGTGACCTACTCCGCGATCCTTCGCATAATCTACATTCCTAAAGTATAATTTTTCGTCGGCTCGCCCGGACATGTCAAAGAATGTGGGCTTTCCACGTTTTCGTGGAATACATCTTATTTTTATAAAGTATTTATTCCGTGTTGGCGTGTATTTGAGATGAAAATAAAACATCTTCACGCTTTAAACGGTTTTTGGGATGATATGGGCTCATGCCATTTAGATCAAGTGCAAAACAAATGTCTACCGTTCTAAGATTGCTAAGTATACATAAATGCTGCATTAAAATCAATAAGGAAAAAAGAAATCTTAAATGTTGTTCAACTTTAATTCAGAATCGTTACATATTGTGGCACAGAACCGCTTCAATATACATTTATATTACATTTCAGAGTGCACGGATGGCGTAGCAGTTGCGGGTGCCTCGCAACTCTGCGCTGGTGTTGTCGGGTTGACTCCCACATGGGACAAATTTTTGTTTGATCCGCAAAGTTTGTGTGAAAATCCTGCGATACAGGAATTATAACTAATATGGAAGACCATTTCTTTTAAAAAAAAGGAAAATTTAACAAAAATGCGTAGACATGGGATTTAAATCTCTGTGGTCATGTAGTTAAAAAGTCCAAAAAATATATGAATTTGTTAATATATGAAATTCTTCTATTAAATGAAGAATTAATCTTAGGCAAAGAAATCAGTGTAGTAGGTCAAATAACAAATTAAGGTGAAGGTAGTCACGTACTGACATAAATCGTTTTATTCGTTTCGGAATCACGTGATTTATAGAATATAGCTCCTGGGAATAGATGGTGGGTAGGAATCATTTCACATTACCATATTATTATACTGTCATCTGATTTCCATAACATAACATGCTTGGTCTATCCGAAATATTGGTTGAGAGTTATATAGTTCTCGGCTATGACAGTCGGCAGCAATAGATGTTGCGAAAAATGTGAACAGAATTTTGCTATTTTGTTCTAATTCTACCCACATTTATAGATATCGAAAGGACACCATTTATGTTTCATAATTCCTGTGCGAGATGTTTAAACATAACGCCTATTTTATCAAGAAGGGTGTGGCACAGGTCTACAGCACTGATATGTTCAGATCCTATGGGATAGGGGGTGAACCTATCGCCATCCACCGGGCACAATTCCAACTTCGTGCTGCTATTAAGAAATTCTTAACGTAAAGTTCACAAATAACATTTTGTCCTATCCGGAAATCAAACCCGAAATCTCGTTGCGAGAGGCGCATACGCTAACCACTAGACCAACAAGGCAGTCCTGTCATTTATTTTTTTGTTTAATTGTGTGCCAGTATTTAAATCTATTGTTAGAGACTAGACTGGTACATATATACATCTCAGTAGGTATACAAACATGCTACCGATATAGTCAGAATTTCTAAATTAATTGTTAAGCTAAAACATTACAATCTGCAACATTTAATTTGATTACTTTTATAATAATACAGTTTCAAACACCTACAATCTTGTAATATTTTAAAGCAAATTTTAGCTTTGCTATGCCTTTTTGTATTGGGTGGACCCAGAGGATGCAGGTTCGAGTCCTGCTGGATTCTTAATTTTTCAACTTTAATATTATATATAATACAAAGTGGCATAGCAAAGCTAAAATTTGCTTTAAAAAATTACAAGTATTTGATAAAATTGTGTCATCTCTCGACAGTAATAGTGTTGATCTTAATTCAAACTTACTGTATGTGACTAAGTGACTTATCACTCATCGCATAGGTGGCGCTAAAACCAAGTAAGGTTCGTCTAGCTAAGGTATATTTATATACCTATGACGCTGGCACAAAAGAGTTGAGAAATTTCGAGTCTAGCAGCATACGAATCCATAGCTGAATTGGCAAAGCACTTGGGGAGTATACCTAGGGGGTGCAGGTTCGAGTCCTGCTGGATTCTTTGTTTTTCAACTTTAATATTATATAACCTACAATCTTGTGTTCTATAAAACCTTCTGTTATAAAATACATGCAATACATCGATAAAGTACACAGAAGTACGGCTGGGTAGAAGGTTTTATTATAAATGTAATCAAATGTTGCAAATCCACAAGTAAATGCATCCGTATCCTCTTATTAATATGCACTTTAGCCAGACAGGGGTCTACAAAACGAGAACGATATCTAACCTTTTCCATCCAATCCTTTTAACATAAAAACTTTTCCATAGCCTCGGAAATTTTAATAACAATCTAGGGAGCTCGCTCAAACAAATCCCGTGGAAAGTTTGCCAACATTAAGAAAACAAAAGTAATTTTATTATTCGCTGCCTCCTTCATTTATGGTAATGGTGCTGAATATGATGATCGTTTTGTTATCGCTAGTTTGGTATATTTTAATGGTTTTTCGTAATAAAATTTCATTCTTTGACCGGGTGCATATCCATTTCCATGCTGCTATCGAAAATTTCCTGACGGAAAATCACAAATAACAATTTTACCCGATACAAGCATCGTATCCCAGACTTGTAACCTTTAATTTTTCGCTTTAGTATCGATAGTAAAACGGCTAAAAGGTCTAAAAAAAATATTTTCAATGTACTGAATTGGACCCTAAACAGTCTCATAATGAGCATAGATTTAATTTACTGCCACGAATAGAAATTTAGAAAAGCCGTAGTTTCGTTATCTTATAGTGTATATCGTTATATTGTATGTCGTGACAGTAGCTCTTCAACATTTTGTGCTTCTTTTAAGCTCAAAATTCTATTATCTAAGGCCCTCGGTTATTAAACGTTATTTTCCGGGAAGACATTTTCCGACTTTGAAATCTACATCCACTTAAACAAGAATGCTCTTAATACATTTAAAATGCAGTTTTAAAAGAAAATTACTTTGGAGTCAACATTGTTCTTAAAAAGTCTGCATCGCGAATATAATGAATGTAAATGTAGTTTTTGTTCGTTGCATGTTTATTCAATGTTTTACTTTTTATTCTTTTCATGAGTTGTATTTCTGCTTTGTTTTACGGTAAACTAAACTAATGAGATTCTTGTGAAGCGATAATGTTATTTTACATTGGCAATCACGATTTGTCGACATATTGCTTCATTTTCTTGTTCTACACGCGCGTGAAGGAATTTGCTTTAGCTTTGGTTTTAGCCTTTAGCTTTGGTTTTGCTGATTTTTATGCTTCATTAATATTCATATAGAACCGTTATAAGTTTAATGCATTTACATTAGTACCATAGAACTAGAAATACAGAGGAAAACCTGGTACTGAGACTGATGTTATAAAAGTATTAAGCTCACTTTTCAGGAGATAAAAGGCCATTAAGACATATTTGGGTCCGGAAACGAGAGAATTAAGAGGCAAAATGGTGGATACTCCCGTCAGAGGCTGTTTACCCAAATTGCAATGATTCTGATAGCGGTAATTGCGAGATTATCTCTCCACTCGGTACTTTTAGAGCAATTCTGTGCCTGAGGACGATTCAACCAATTTGGCTGTGTTTATAAAGAGATTTTAGTCCATTCAAAGTTTAGTGACGAGGCTATTGGTTTCGAGCGAAGGTTTTGGTAATAATTTTCAGCACTACTCTTTTCATATTTTTTCTTTGTTTAGGTACTTTTTATTTCTTATAAGTTTGAATAACTTTATTAAAGAAGGTTAACAAATAAGTTTGGTTGTAGTGACAGAAATGAGGAACGGCCATAACCAATTCACTTTAAATAAAGAAAATCTAGTAGGAGTTTTTTTTTTTAATTTGAATACGTCAAGTTTCATAACATTCTAAAATTGAATATTCGAAAGTGCTCATATTCAAATCGACACATATTTTTAAGAACATACTCAATTTTAAAAATACCTATTTTTACCATTTTCATCTACGAAGCTAAAACTTGTTATATAAAAACAAAATAGTGTCAGCTAAAACAGTTCTCGCTATCTAAAGTTTGCTGACGATGCTTATTTAAACTGTGATCTCATTGCAAGTTATAAAACTGGCTTTTTCTAACTTGAGAACTAATTTCATTAAAAGTTGTGCAGTTTCGCTATACTTATTTGTTCTGAATAGGTATGAAAAGAAACAGGAATTTAAATATTTTATGAGATAAATTAACAATAAAAAAATGTTTTCAGTTTTTTAAAAGTCGTAACCTTTATTTAAACATAAATAAAAACTAAATAATTGAGTAATAAAAACGTTAAAGTCAAACTTTTTTTTTTTCATTATTATATAGCCTGCAAATAAATGTACTTTGGAAAATAATGGCTTTTTGCTGACCAGTAATTTATCTATATTAATTCTAAAGTATTTGGTAAATTTCCAAGGGCACTCAACTGTATAACTTTGTTGGCATCACTCGATGTATAAAACAGCATTTTCTGTTGCAAACATCACAAAAACACTGACACTAGACAGAAGAGTGACGTCACATTTCCCTGGGAGCCCCCGACGACGGTGCTGTACAAACAATTCTGATGGAAATTTTAATTCCATTGACTGCACTGTTTGTTTTAAGAATAGACTGAATATTGCGAGCGAGAAAATTGTTGAAGTAAATCTTTTTTTGTTTAGATTAAGGTTCTTAAAATAATAATATATATAATATTTGCTATTGATCTATATTATGTAAAAATTAAAACCCGTTTTCCGTTGTCACGACTTGGCATGAAAACGGCTTGACCGATTTGGCTGATATTTTTTTTGTAGTTTTCTAATACTCTGTACAAGGTAGTTACGGCAAAAAAAAAAAAAAAAGTATTCATTTTTATATGGGGGATATTATAGATTCCAATTCAAATTGAATAGGTACGCATACATAAGATAGGTCAGCTATACAAAATAAAGTAGTACATCAAATTTACGCTAAGGCGGTACGAAGTTCGCCGGGTCAGCTAGTAACTTATGAATGAGTATGTATGAGAATAATAGGTACAGATAATTTCAAATTACTTATATAATGGGCCTGCAGTTTGAGCGGTTGCTATCTCTTCTTGACGACCGGATGGCGGTGTGCGTAGTGTACCTGCCAGAAACGCCAAAGTCACGGTTTCGATTCCTGCTTAAGACAAATCTTTGTGTGCATGTACATGGGGATTTGTCTTGGTCTTGGTGTTTCTATGTATAATAAGTATGAATTTACAAAAGAAAAGTATATAAAAGCTCTGTTTAGTTCGGGACTACATGGCGTTGTGTGGAAGTTGTGAGATATTTATTTATTTTATTTATCTAGTTAAAACTACACATTATCATTCGCGCATCAGATGAGCGAGGATGTAGATAGATGAGGAAATAAGGCTTTGTTTGAAAGAACCTAGCCATGTGCGCACAAATCTAGGTTATTTAAAACAAAAACTTAGCTACGCATTCTAGCACAGCGCTAGAGGAAACGCAATCAAGTGGATTGTAGTCGAGCCACTACATTTGAAGATAAAGAAGTTATTGCTCACTGTGGTAATAAACATAAGATTATACTTCTAATTTAGAAAAAAATATTGCCGTCGGAAACACCGAAGGCATAATCGCGCGGTCGTTCACCAACAAGATGGACCGATCAAATTAAAGACTCGTCGTCCATCAAATTCCACACGGTGTAAGAGATGCGCTGGACAGGAACCGGTGGAGGCAGATTGTCCGCTCTAAATGCAACCCTAATGCTGACCACGATCCTCAGACATGAGGGACCGACCCCAGAAAGAGAGATACTTCTAATTATTATTATTAGCTCAATCTTCAGAGCCGTCCACTCAATTAGATTGAGGTCGGTTTCTAGTGTAACAGATTTAGCTGAATATCAGTATTTTACGTGGAGCGACTGCCATCAGATTTCTACAACCCAGTACGAGGTTATGCGATAGTCATTGTTAGACTAGTTGTCAGATTTTTTAGCCTCTGACTCACCATAATGACTGCCATAATGGCTACTGGGACCAACGGCTTAACGTGACTTCGAAACACGGATGAATCCTCGTTATGTTTAGATGGTCACCCATCCACGGCCGACCGCGGTTAGTATTGCTTAACCTGGAAGATCAAACTCGTGGCTTCGACTAAGCCACGAGCTCTTATTATTATTATTATATCTTATAATGATTTCAGTGCCTAAAATCACCATCGAACCATTTCACAATAGTAACAGCACTACTGTTATGCGGCAGTTTAAAGATAAGACTGCGGTGCTTTCCATCTTATGCTCATTTAATAAGGACAGGTTTCGAAATAAAGAGTTCGCAATCAGTCCCCAGAAAGGTATTGTGAATGCTACAAAAACACCCTGGAAAACAATACATTTCAAATTACGATGTACTACACCCAATTACGGCGAGGCAAATAAGGAGCTGGAATGAGAGGCAATCCGGGGACTAAACAGCGGAACCAATTCCGAGCTCATCCCTGTTTGTGAAAGTGCTTCCTCGCGGCTACTAAGGATTTACGATACAAATACCGCATTTTGTTAAACGGATTTTTAATCATTAAAGTGTGAATTTTTTTTTTTATGATCTTATTGATTGTTGTATGACATTCATTTTAATCTTCCAAACTGTTAATTTAATATGAATAAATAATAATCCAAAATTATACATCACAGTTCAAAATAAAAGGCAATTGGTACAAATAAATACAATCACACGGCAATTATAAAAGCGATAATTTGTGAGTGAGAACAGATGGACTGATTTTCATTTAATTTGGTATGGAGTAAGCTGACACTCTGAATTAACTTAATAACATAATAATTTTATTTTGGCTTAAAATTGCAGTCGGAATTAAGTATGCTATTAGAGAGAGTAACAAAGTTAACAACATAAATAATGTATTATTTTTACTTTCAAATAAACTCCTATTTACTTACAGAATAAGTGCATATTAATGCATGTTTTAGCAAATCAACACATTTACCAACTATAAAACCAGTGAATAACTTTCTTAGCCGAGGACGTTACAACGTATTATTTTCAAATCTGGAACACTCGTTTCACAACACGCTTTTCACATAAAACTCGCGTCGAAAACACACAGTAGCTTTCCAACTAAGGTACGGGAAGCGGGCTTCCCAGAACGGGTCTTTGAAACTAAAAACCGGAAATTGCGTCGCGTCGCGTTGTCTTCCCTCAATGCCTAGACGAACATCTTCATTAGTGGCATAAATTAAAACGCTTTGCCGGGATAAGAGAATATTCTATGGGATATTGCTTTAAAAATGAAATTCTCGAGAGCTTGTTTCTTGGTGTAATGTCTTTTAAATTACTATGACGATGTAAAAATGCGTATATAAAATATATTTTTAAGATTCTGTGGAACCTTCAAGGAAACCTTGTAGTTTCGTCATGTCCGTCTGTCTGTCTGCCCGCCTGTCCATCTGCCTTAGGCATATCGTCGTGACCGTAAGTGCACAAAGCTGAAACAAAAAAAAATTAAATATAATCTTGAATACCATTTTTTTTTCGGGTACCGTACATGGAAAATCGGGATGTTCTGTCAGCTACCATAGTTTTGTCCAAAGAGTGGGTATCGTTAGATAGGTCGTTTAAAAGCTTTACGGGACTAGTAAGGCTTTTTTTTATTTAGAGACCCCTTCACGAGTAATTAAACTTTGATGGGCAAATTTTACTCGAGTAGGGCGTCCCTCCACTCTTAAAGAAAAATCATGGTGATAGTATATATGTGCCCGAAATTTAATACTTTTTTTCATACAGAGCTCAGACTAATAAACCTATGGACACGCAATAAACAACAACAAATAATGCTGCCAAAACTCGCGGGTGAGCGGGGAGTTGCTTGTTCCGCGCTAGTATGGCGTGCAAGAGCGACGCTCTTCCACAATTGGCAGCGGATGACGACTGACATCTCCGGTTGGTTTATTTTCTGAAATACAGAGACATACGAGTATTTCGATAGTTCAATATTTTATGTCAAATGGAATATATTGTAGAACCAACTCAAGAGCTCTTGTTACTTACCTAAGAAAAAACCTAATATCCTCAACATAAAAGGGAAGGAAGTTCCAATAACAGAAGAATAGACAAAAATTGGCAATATCTTTGTTTACCATTTCAATCTACAAAGGAAATCGATCGCCCGAGGACATTGTCGAGATTACTCGTAGAGGGTAGGTACAACGGGTTGGTCACCCCTGCTTCTAATAAATGAATCTAGCTTTAGGCGATCTTTTGATACTGGGGGGCAAAAGGAGGCTTTAAATTGTATGATTTTTTTATTCGAAAAAAATCTTAGCTGCCGTAGTTATTTAAAATAACTAAAATGTCCTTTTACCACCTGAGTAGAAAGATGGAAGGTTTTAGTAATAATAAAGTTTTCTTTTTAATACGTCCAAATATTGAAAAAACAACAGCAAAAGTGATCGATTAGACATAACACAATAATTAATTATTAGAATTAAGTACTACTGTACTTAATTACTATAGTATTCTTAGCGGTTTAAATCATTTCATTCGAATTAAATTAAATCTAAATTTAACTTATTCGGTAACTGTTTAGTGTTTTTTTCTATGCTAAAATAGATTTAAAGGTATCATAACATCACCCCTATATTACCCAGAAGGGTGTGGCAGAGGTGTACAACACCCACACTTCATCAGTTATGTTTAAGTCACATGGAATAGGGGATGAGCCTATCGCCATCCACCGGGCACGATTCCAACTCCGTGCTGCTATTGAGAATTTCCTGACGTCATTCACAAATATCTCTTTGCCCGACCCTGGAAAAGAACCCGAGAGACCTCACGTTAAAAGACGCATACGCTAACCACTAGACCAGAGGCAGTAATTTAAAGATAATATTGCAATTAAGGATCAATCTCATTAGTACTCCAAAATTTGATCGCATAAATTAACTTAATGAATATTTCTTTAATATCAAACGTTGTATTGGCACGATGGCACCCCTCGGACGGTTTGTATCGAAAAATTTCATTAAGCCGAAAGTAAATGGAATGAAAGCGAATTTCACACTCGAAGAAATCTCAAAAGGAGCTAACTTCAAATACTCAATATTGCGTTAAAAAGAGAGACCGCATAATAAAATTTTGTTTGTTGGAAAATTTTCATATTATTTGAACCTAGGACATTTTTAGGATTTAAATTTTAAAAATGAATTGTATGTTTCACCACGTTTGTAATTGTCTTTGTATTAAAAATATAGTTTTCTAGTCATACAACTAAGCTTGAAATATTCAAATATTGAATATTTCAAATATATTATTTTTTTTGAACAACATAATAATTATAACTTTTACTTTCTTGATTAAGTAATAATAAAAAAAATAAAATAAAAATTGATTGCTTTTGCTGCGTTTTTTAGGTAGATAAATAGCTCTTAACATATTATTGTATGAAAGAAGAAGAATATAAACTAGTTTTAACTTTCACACTATACTGTTTTTTTAAACGGTATAGTGTTGAAAAAACAGTAGTGTCATATTCAGTTACCCAAAATATTTAAACTATAAAGAATTAAAACCATCAATATATATAAATAAATATTAACCGGTGAACTGCCTGGTCTAGTGGTTAGTTAAATTCATAATGGCAGCACGGAGTTGGATTTGCGCCCAGTGGATGGCGATAGGCTAACAAGGCCTATCCATGGGATCTTTAACCTTAATGAAATAGACATTTTTTTTTTCAATAAAATTGAAATTTGTCACGGTTTTTAGGTAAGAGGGTTTTATAGATCTCGAAAAAAAGCACCTTATTTTTATAAAAAGGGAGGAAATGGGGGTTTTTTATAGAGATTGGTACTGATTAGAGTTGCTAATAAAGAAATAATAAAAAATATTACAGTAGTATCAAGTGGGAAATAATTTCCCAATATTTGAATAAGGGTTACGTAATCCTATTGGGTAATACAGGCTTGATGTTATGTTATGTTTTGTTATGTTATATTAATATTTCCTTCTTGAATATCCATATTATTATCATTTTAGTCATCTCACTAAAATTGTCCCAAGTCCAAAGCTTATGCAACGAATTATATTACTAGAATAGCTCAGGCCGTAATACGCTGAGTGTCGGGTGGAATCTGTTCATGCGCACCAGACCGCTTGAGCGGTGGAAATTATACGTTTTAATGATAAACACCTGTCCTTTTATTATACTATGTATTATCCTGACTGATCGGGAGGAAATCCAAACCACAGATTTGAGAAAATGGTTATAATTTCGTATTTAGTACATTAGATAAATGAATAGCAAGTGTTCACAAGGTGGGCTCGTGGCCGATTGTCCATGCCTGCGCGCGCGTCGTCCGGCGGCCGGCATACCCCCCTCGGTGGTGAGGCCCCCCGCGCCCACAACAGGTTCGGAGCGCGAACATCCTCCCGGACGTTGAAGGGATCTTCTAATATCTATTCTACGTTTTCTTTAGTCTTAGTTTTGGTGTCATCAGAACTTGTTTCGGCTTGGTCCGATGGCTTATTAGATGGAACATCCTGGTACGGCTTGTCGGCAGAGGTTGGCAGAATACAAAGTTTGTTTACAGCTCGTCTGATAGTTCCTTTGGTCACATAGACATCCGCCACTCGGGTGATGCCGTCTTGCCCTGGATAAAGTTTTGTGACTCTGCCCATTCTCCATTGCAGTGGCATAAGGTTGTCTTCCTTCACGATGACAAGGTCTCCAACTTGAATGGGTGGACAGTTTTTTCTCCATTTGTTTCTTTGTTGTAGTTCAGCCATATACTCCCGGCGCCATCGCTCCCAGAATTGCTGCCTGATTTTCTCAAGGCGTTGATATCTATCTGGCCGCTTGACGTTGACAGGTAGTGATGGTAATGACATCAATGGCCGACCAATAAGAAAGTGCCCGGGAGTGAGAGGATTTAAGTCCATGGGATGGGATGAAAGTGGGGTGAGTGGACGAGAATTCAATATAGCTTCTATTTGTGAAAAAAGCGTTGCCAACTCCTCAAAAGTAAGAAAAGCATTGCCTGCCGAGCGCTTCAATAGATTTTTTGAGGAACGGACACAACTCTCCCAGATTCCCCCGAAGTGAGGAGAGTAGGCTGGGATGAACATGAATTTAATGCCTTCGTTTGCTGCGAAGTCTGAGACTGCCAGACGACTGGATCGTAATATTTTGCCTAATTCATTATTTGCGCCTACAAAATTCTTGCCATTGTCGCAGTAGATAATATTAGGCTTGCCGCGACGTGATACGAACCTACGTAGACACAAAATAAAACTAGAAGTTGAGAGGTCACTGACCACTTCGAGATGAATGGCTTTTACGGATAAACAAACGAACACACATAAATAGGCTTTTGTGACACGGTTACCCTTTCCCTTTTTGGAAGCTATCATAAAAGGACCAGCAAAATCTATTCCGCAGGAATTAAATGGAAAATTCTCGTTTACTCGAACATTTGGCAGATTACCCATTATAGGCTGAATTGTTTTACAGTTCATTCGGGTACAGAGAGTACACTGTTTAATAATAGAACGAATCAAGTTTCTGCCTCCTAAAGGCCAGAAATTTTCGCGAAAAGATGAAAGGACTAATTGAGGGCCCGAATGAAATAGCCTTATGTGTTCATATTGAAGCATTAATTTAGTAAGATGCTGTTTTGCATCAAGTAAGATGGGATGTTTTTTATTGTAGTCGTAGGCAGATTGTTCTAACCTACCCCCTACTCTAACTAGGCCGTTAGCATCAACAAACGGATTTAAAGGTAATAGTCGACTTTTGTTGTGAAGTGGTTTACTTTGTTTGAGATAGGCAATTTCATTTGAGAAAGATTCTGACTGACTGAATTTGAGTAATACAGTGAGTGCAGATTCTAATTCGTCGGCAGTTAATGGACCATTTAGTTTAACATTGTTGGGTCTGCTATTATTGATAAAACGTAAAACATATGCAAAGGTTCTTTTTAATTTTAGGTGATTGGAGTGATCTTCGAAAGTTATTATAGATTGTTTATTAGAGGTTTCATCAACCGCGAGGTTAGCTATAACTTCAGTTTCAGGTAAATTATTGGGACTGAGATGAGGTTGGTTAGGCCAATCTGCAGTGTCTTTTTTCAAGAAAGAAGGACCCTCCCACCATAACGAGCAAGAATGCAGATGCTGTGGTTCAACTCCCCTTGAACCCAAATCGGCTGGGTTTAAATCGGTAGGAGTATGCTTCCATTGGAGACCTTGTGTAAGAATGTTAATTTTATTGACTCTGTTACGTACAAAAATGGGTAGTGTTTTGCTTTGTGACTTTAACCAGCAAAGTACTACTGTGGAGTCCGTCCAAAAGATTGTCTCTCTGACATTGCATGGCATTGATTCTAATACCTTTGAAAATAGCTGACTACCAAGCAACGCCGCGCTTAGTTCTAAGCGTGGAATCGTAAGCTTTTTAATAGGTGCCACCTTTGTTTTTGCACAAAGCAACGTAACATTTACGCCTTTATCTGCATTTTGGGATCTAACGTAACAAAGCGCTGAGTACGCGCTCTGAGAAGCGTCAACGAAAATATGTAGATCTACTGAATTTATACATGAGCTGTCACTCAGCACATTACGAGGTAATGATAACTGAGATATAAGGTGTAAATTGTTTATGAAGTTGAACCATTGCTTTGCATACGGCTGTGGAACTGGGTCATCCCAGTTTAGCCCCAGTTTAGCACTCCATAAACTCTGAATTAGGATTTTTGCTAGTACGATACTGCACGATACTAAACCTAAGGGGTCAAATATTTTGCAAGTGGTTGATATTATTATCCTTTTAGTGACCTTTGCATTAATATCAACATTACTGGAGAAATGCAGAGTATCTTGTTTAGGTGCCCATTTTAAACCTAGCACATTAGCTTCAGTACTAAAGTCTAGTGGTAAAGAATTAGTTTTAAAATCAACGGTATCATTTGAATCATCAAAAATTTGTGGGCAATTTGTTTTGAACTTTCTTAACGGAAAACCTGCAGATTGTAAGATCTTGGTCACGTTTGTGTAAATATGTTTTAATTCATTTTTAACTAAACTACCTGTATTAAGGTCATCAATATAGAAATGACATTTAATAGTATTAGCCACGATTTCATCTTGACATTCCATTGCAAGCTGAAGAAGACACCTGGTACTTAAAAACGGGGCAGATGCCATGCCGTAGGTGACTGTTTTTAATTGTTTAATTTTAATAGGCTCGTGTTTATGTTCTCGCCACAATATGAGTTGTAGATGGCGCTGTGATTCATTTAAACTGATTTGCCTGTACATTTTTTCAATGTCTGCAGTTAGGACGAACTTATAAACACGAAATCGAATAAGGATTGAGAACAAATCACTTTGTATTACCGGGCCTACAGCTTGAATGTCATTCAACGATTTAGATGTGCTTGTTTTTGCAGAAGCGTCGAAAACTACTCTTAATTTAGTTGTATCGTGGTTTTCACGAATAACGCCATGATGGGGCAAATAACAGCCAAAAAGAGGCCTTTTAATTTCTTGTAAGTGACCTAAGTCTTCATATTCTTTTATAAAATCGGAATATTGTTGTTTTAAAATAGGATTGTTATCTAACTTCTTTTCTAGCGATAAAAAACGTTTCATAGCCATAGGAAATGAACTACCTAGAGTCTCCTCAGCCGACTCTTTAAGTGGCAGCATTACTGAAAATCGACCATCGGATAAGCGATGGGTATTATTAACAAAATGCGATTCACAAAATTGATCATCGGTCAAAACAGTGCCAGTTTCTTGAGGCAACTCTTCAACCTCCCAAAACTTTTGTATAGAATTATGAATGTCTTGAAGTGACACTGACATAGACGATTTAGTTTGTGTAAAATTACACTGTATAGTATCGTCGTTATAACTATGACTCGCTGGACCAGCCACTATCCATCCAAAAACACTTTCCAGCAAAATAGGTTTATTATTACCTAGCATTATTTTGTTAGACATAACAATATCGAAAAAATGATCAGCACCTATCAACATATCGATTTCTGAAGGTTTGTAAAACGATGGATCAGCTAACGCTACATTGGGTAAATCTAATCTTTTAACGTCAACCGCAATATTAGGTAAGTGGCTAGTCACTTTTGGAATTACAAAACAATTGATATCTCTTGTAAATGAGCTAGTGCATGACTTAATATTCAAGTTACATCGCTCTGTTATAGGGCAAGCTATGCCGTTAATGCCAGCTACATTTAGTATATTTATATTGTCAGTTGATAGGCCTAGTTTTTCTTTCAGGTTTTTCGTGATAAATGACGATTGGCTGCCAGTATCTAGCAATGCGCGAGCAAGGTAAGTAAACTTATTTTGTTTATTAATAACTTTTATTTTTGCAGTACACAGGAGGACCTGCCCGGAGGAGACCGCAGCTAAGCTTACAGGGAGACTAGAGGACTCGTTGCACTCAATAATCGGTTGATATGTATCACCTTTGTGTAATAATGTGTTATGTTTTTTCTTACAGGAACGACAAGTCCCCTTTAGATTACATTGGGCATTGGCATGTCCACTTCGCAAACAGTTTGTACACAACTTGTGTTTCAAAACCTCGCTTAACCTATCGTCAACGCTCAATGCTCTAAACTTATTGCACTGATGCACAAGATGAATCTGATCACAAACGGGACAATTTTTAGATGGTGGTGTGCCCCTAGCATTTGTGACGGTAGCGAAAGATTTAGTGGTGCGGGTCTCTTTATGATTATTATTACTTTGATGGGTACATTTATTTTCTGAATTGCGACAGTTTGCTGTTTCTAAAACATTCGCCCTGTTTTCTATAAAACTTCTAAAATCATCTAACGTAGGTAGGTTAGATAAACTGCCTTTGTATTCTTCCCACTTATTGCTAGTGCTAGAATCTAGCTTCGCAGACGCTAAGTAAATGACCAGCGGATCCCAACCTTCGGTTAAAACATCCAAAGTATTTAATGCGTTTAGATTTTTAGTAACCTGGTCAATTAAATACCGTAAAGCCTTAAAAGATTCCTTTTGTATAGTACTACTGTTAACTAACGCGCTCAAGTGATTATTTATCAAAATATTTTTATTATTGTATCTATTGCACAACGTATTCCAGGCAAGCTCATAATTCTTCGCGACAAATTCCAAAGATCTAATTACGACACTGGCACCTGATTGTAAAGAATTTCTCAAATAGTGAAATTTATTGATGGGCGCAATCGACTCGTTGTCGTGGATAAGAGTCTTAAAAATCTCCCTGAACTCCAACCATTTACCGTAATTACCATCAAAAGTGGGTAGATTAATAATTGGAAGCCTAATAGTATCATTATTATGACCACGACAACAACCCGAGGTTGCTCCATCAGAGGCGTGACTTTCTTTATTTTTATATTTAGCTAAAAACAAATCGACCAACTCTTGAGCAAAAGCTATTTGTTTAAAAAACTCATTTTCGGTAATATCTCGTTCTGAAATTTGTTCATCTAAATTTTCAGAATATTCTTCAATCTCAGCTTGTACTCTATCGAAGTTGGACATTAATTCTTTTAATTGAATTAACCTCAACGAAATTTCTTTTACTTCCAAGTTCGATACCTTGGCAATATCAGAAACATTATATTTTGCCATAAAATTCTTTAAAACTGTTAAACGACTTCTGAATCCCGCGCGCTTTTTAATTAATGATTTTAAATATTCCTTAGTGTCGGGTTTACCTGATGAATCTATTTTTAGTAACGGTAAAGGACTTTTAACTTTAGCAGTCGATTCCCTTTCAGTCATTTTGTTTAATGAGTGAGGCAAAATAATCAGTAAACACGAATAAAGTAAGTAAACAATCCAGTAGTCTGTAGCCGAACCCGCGCAGCCACTGCCGAGCTCGCCAACCGGGCTCAGCGCACGTTAAACGACGTAGTGCGTAAGCGCAAGACGTGGCGCCGCCGCTCGGGCCAACAGCACTGGCTGCGCGAACAGAGCGCGCGTCGCAGCGCGGCGTAAGCGAAGGAAACACGAACGTTTGGTCTGAACAGCACTATCAAATAATAAATAATGCCGACAGAAATAACGTCAATTTACCTTACACAAATTTAGTTCCTATTAAAAAATTAAAAAAGTTGGTAACGAATGTATCCACTTTCAATATTTTAATTCAAACAGGTCTATTTATTTATTTTTACAAGGATTGCTTTTAAACGATCTTTACTTTAATAGTAAAATACTTTTACTGATAGGTTTAATAAATTACTCTAATATACGTTGCTAGAAGTAGATATTTTATAAAAGAAACACAAAGTAACTTATAAAAATAGGAAAGCTAAAATAATAATATTATATTATAAGCGATTGAATATTTTCAACAAAGAATTCTTGCATTAATGCGTTTGCAGTTGATGTATGAAAATGAAGTGTGAACGTGAATCGGCCAAGTTAAAAGTAAATGATATTAAGAATACTTTAAATTATTGCAATAGCTGCTAAGCGTGAAATACCGTTATAAGAAGTAACTAGAATAGGGAAGATACGCGATAAGCTAGATACCTTCCAATACCTCGATCGGTTAGCAATCACTTTTCACAGCAAATAGAAGTTGGAAAATGTAGGTAGGAAATATTGAAAGGAGAATAAGTATATAAAGGATCGGGCTTACTTCCTTTTTTGGTGATAACCTTTGATGCCTCGGCTGGCTGGGCTGCAAGACCTCGAAGTCCTGTCACGGTCGCCAATTATGATCGGGAGGAAATCCAAACCACAGATTTGAGAAAATGGTTATAATTTCGTATTTAGTACATTAGATAAATGAATAGCAAGTGTTCACAAGGTGGGCTCGTGGCCGATTGTCCATGCCTGCGCGCGCGTCGTCCGGCGGCCGGCATACCCCCCTCGGTGGTGAGGCCCCCCGCGCCCACAACAGGTTCGGAGCGCGAACACTGACTGAGAATATAAACGAAGATGATGCTAATGGCACTTCTTCTTCGTCGTGTCGATGGCTGAGTCAAATTTTATTTCGACTTGCCATCGTGGTGAAAGGATTAGCCAATTCGCTTTGGAGAACTCGCGAATTGCCTGGGGTGCGCCGGACGTAGGGATTCGTTGTGTACGTCACTCGGGGAGGCTCCTTTCATGCACCCCATGACATCCTCTTATGGCACTTTAATGTACAGAGGGCAAAGCAATTAGGTATGCAGTGCAACCTTATACGTAATAATATGAGATCAAACGAACTTCTGGAAGTGAAGTTCGATCGATATAATATGAGTGGTTTCATTGAAGATATAAATTTAACAGGTAGTCCCTTTTCCTATTAGGCAACACTCGCACGTTTTAAAAGTTTTATTTAATTAGTAACTTTAATCGATTTTTGTTTTGTCAAATCGATTTTAGTTGAATCGTCTAGCAACACTACGGACGCCATGACAGGTCATTCTTTTTAGAGATAGGTATTTACACCACAAAGTTCTTGTGTTAATAACAAAACTGGGAATAGGGTGGGTTGGGCAATTTATATCTTCAATGAAACCACTCATATTATATCGATCGAACTTCACTTCCAGAAGTTCGTTTGATCTCATATAATATTTCGTGGTTTCATTTTCGATATAAATTTAACAGGTAGATGTTTAGAGAGTAGGTTTTGTTATTATTTGTCGAACATGAATTTATGTACTTAAATAAATGTTTAGAAGAAATGAAACATTAGTATATTTTAATCAAATCTTATATTTTTACTTATACAACATAAGTTAAAGTAATTTATCACAGTTTAAACTTAAACGTATACATTTTAAAGTAATTGAGGTACAAAAACATTAATAGCTAATATTAGAACTATTAGGTAGACAAACCGATTCAGCGAAGTTTGACTCTTCTAAAATAGGCCTATTATAATATTTGGCGAAAGTTTGGGAGGACGAGGTCCAGCCTGCCGTTTTTCTAATCACATCAAGACTGAGCCCGGCCGCGCGCGCCGCCGATGTCGCAGCGTGGCGAGCGCTATGAGCGCTGTATACTGCCACATCGACGCCGCTAGCGCACAATACTTGCTTTATCCACCTGCTTATAGACTGTGCTGTCGCGTTCCTATAGGGACGCTTCACAGTAATTAAGAGATGGTCTATATCTGAAGGTCTTAGGTCCTTTGTTATAGACATGTAGTCAATTAATGTTGTAGCTGGGCAAATTGATTGATTTTCGCGAAAATAAGGTAGGTATAAAACTGGCAGATCTCGTCCTATTCCTGAAGTCTTAATTATATCGGTTATCAAAATCTCAACACCATTGGTTTTAAAAACAATGTTATTTATTTTTATTAAAGAAAATGTTTGTACTCTGTGGGCAGTGCACAAAGCCAATAAAACTACTAGTTTTTTGGTTACTTTATCTAAGCTTAGTTGATTATGGGGCACCCATTCGGCAATATGGTTCAATACCAGTTGCGGGTCCCATGTACTAGAATACTTTGGCAAGGAAGGTCTCAATTTAAATATGCCTTTCAATAGGCGTTTAATAGATTCATCTGATGATAAATTATTTCCTAAAAGCAATGATAATGCTGAGCGATGACTGTTAATCGTACCGTAGGACGAACCCAGCGTATATTGCTCTGATAAAAAAGTGACAACATGAGAAATGGAAGTCTGAAATACATCACAGTTATTATTCTGACAGTAATGCCACCACTGCTTGTAACATACGCCATATTGCCTAAGCGTGTTGTCCGACAATGAGGCAAGCATCAGGCGAATGGCGGTTGGTGGCGTCCCGCGCCGAGAGAAGGCGAGCCTGAGAGCAGCGCCGCTCCCAGGGAAAGCGTCCGATGCAGCGGATGTTGTTGCCTGAAATGCGACAATACTAAGTTTGGGCGCGGATTGAGAATAACTATAGGTGAAGCGATTAAATCCAATAATACTGGATACCAGGGTTGTGCAGGCCACATGGGGAAAACTAGAATGCCGGTAGCCTTATCTTGCACTATTTTTTGTAAACAGTTTGATAAAAGAGAAAATGGTGGGAACGCATAGAAAAATTTTGAATGCCAGTTTATTGTGAAAGCATCCACACTAACGGCGTTTGGGTCTTGTTTCCAGGATACATACTCATGACATTTAGCATTTATGCGAGAAGCAAATAAATCAATTTCGGGCTGACCAAGTTTTCTTGTTATGTAGGTAAATGCGGAATCGGATAATTCCCATTCTACATCTGGATTAACCCTTCGCGACTCTTCATCGGCCTCCACATTTTCCTTTGTGTTTATGTAGGAAGCGAATAACCAGAGATTTCGCGTCTCGCACCACTGCCAGATGTCACGAGAAAGTGAATTTAAATGTGGAAATTTTATACCACCCATACGGTTAATATAACTTATAGCCGTGGTGTTATCTACACGGAGTAATATGGCACCTTCGGTATAATCTCGAGCGAAACATTTCAGGGCGAAAAATACTGCTAATAATTCTAAATAATTAATGTGAAAAGAGGTTTCACTCTCTTTCCAGGCGCCGTTTATTCTAAACCCATTACAAAAGGCGCCCCAGCCGGTCCGTGACGCATCTGTGTAGATTTCAAGTATATACTTTTGATTTTTAATAAAATTATTTGCCTTGTTAATATTTTCGCACCACCAATTTAAATCGCTTAGTATAGTACCGGGTAACTTAACCGTTGCGTCAAATGCATTATTATAATTCTGAAGAAACAAGTATTTTTCTCTCTCCAATATCTTGGTGTATAACCAGCCGTAACGCATTGCTGGGCATGCTGACACTAGTACCCCAATCAGCTGAGAAAAATCTCGAATAGAACACTTGGACTGTCGGGAATATTTTTGAACCAATTGAAATATTTTGTTCCGTTTATCTAAAGGTAATGATAATGTCATATTTGTGGTGTCATAAACAAAACCTAAAAATTTACAAGTTTTCTGGGGCTCTAAATTACTTTTCTCATAGTTAATAACGAACCCTAAACATTCTAATACTGACAAAGTTTCATTTACATTACGGAGACATTCGTTATAAGTAGAACCTAGACAGAGTAAATCGTCTAAATATACCACAGATTTTAAACCGCGACTTCGTAAAAAACTAACAACCTCTCTAACAACCTTTGTGAAACATCGGGGAGCTGTGGCGAGTCCGTACGGTAACGCATTAAACTCGTATGTTATTGTTTCACTAGAGTTTGGCGCGGTGTAATGAAATCGTAGGTATTTACGAAAGTCGTTATGAATAGATAGAAGTAGGTAGGCTTCCTTCATGTCGATTGTCGCCATAAACCAATCGTTTTGAATTAATTTACACACAGTTCTACTATCCTCCATTTTGAAGTGATTTTTAGGTATAAATGTATTCAAGGATTTTAGATTGAGAATGAATCTCTTACCGCCATTTGGTTTCGAAGCTAAGAACGTACTAGAAATATACTGATTCGAACACGGTTGAACTTGTGAGATTGCCCCTAATTCCAGCAAATTTTCAATAGCTAATGCCATGTCACGTTGTTCGCTAAGCGATAATTTATTTACAGGAATGCGTGTTTGAAACGGTTTGTGAATAAACGGAATAGGTATGCCATGCATAATCCAATTTAAAATTATATTATTATTAGTGATATGGAGCCAGCAATTATAAAATAGTTGAACCCTACCGGCATGTACCTGGGTTACTGTCGCGCAGGGGCACGAGATCGACCTTGGCTCGACTTCATTTGTGACGTCATTGTCGACGACGACGGCGTTGCAGTTCGCCGTGCTGACACAGGGAACCTCCTCTGACCTCCTCGCCCCCCCCTGTTCATCGGGTACCGAGAAGGTCCAGCCCAGTTTCCCTGAAACTGTTGGCGAGCTGGTGTGTTCTGTGGTTGAGCAACTGACATCGGTCTTGAAGGAACAGACTTTTTGATTTGCAGTCCCTGCTTTTCAATAGTTTTTGACGCCTTAATTTTTTCGGGCAAACTATTGCCGAACAAAGTTTCATCTCGCTCGCTGTCTTGTATAACGTTAAGGAAAGGTTTCGCCAAACCTGGCGTAACCATTTTAACTCGAGCTTGAGATTCAGCATAATGCAGATCGCATAAGATACGACAGCCGTCACTAAGGATTTTTATAGCTTCGATTTTGCTGTCGTCATTTGAGAGCAGTACCGTTAAGGCCCTGCTTATTGCCGTTATACCTATACCCAGCTGTTGTTGGGAATACTCGACTTTTTTGTCTCGGCTCCTTACCATCTCTGCTACAGCTGCAGAAATTTCAATGTTTAATTTTGGAGCTTGTAGTAAGGTACAGTTACTGGGTATCAGGTACTGTTTTAGAATTTTCTCTTTGGTTTCTTTAACCAAACCCTTTTTGAGTAATGGTTGCCACAAATGGGATAAATTGGTATGAATTTCCTCACCATAGGTCGGTCCTTGATCTGTAGCTTCGCCAAGAGCAATTAGGACCTCAGGGTCTAAGGTAGTCTCGACCGGCGCCGACGTAGGTACCGGTGTAGCCGGTTGTTCCGACGGCGGTGGCTCAGTTGGCGGTAGCTGTATATCTGATGCGGCCGGCGAGGGCTCGAACAATGGTTCCACTAGTTCGCCGGAGTCTGCTTCATTTGAAGCGGGTTGTGATTCCATTACGTCCCACACTGCTGGTTCGCCTCCTAGGGCAAGTGTAAACAGGTACGTAAGTAAGTTTATAAAACAATGGTTCGAAGTATGAACCCATTGCGTAAAACAATGTAAGCGGTAACGGTTCTAAATTTGAATCCATTACGTATGGTTTTAAATCTTAACGCCTCGTTCTACTTAGAATCTATGGCGGATAAACTGTTTGCCGCGTTCAAATTTGAATCTATGGCAAAATACCACAACAAAACTTTCGTTTTGAACAGTATTGTGAGGTAAGAAGATTATTATGTATTAATGTAGGTAGTACTAACCTGGTTGGTTTTCTTGATCCGAAGATGAACTTTCCAATCGCCGTCGTTTACGGCGATGTTTATCCCGTAATCTTTCTATTTTCCTTGCGTAATGATCAAGTTTTTGCTCATAAGTTCTTTTGCCCATGGTAATTAAAAGATTTAAAGAGACGATAGGAACGTGTGCACTCGTTGCCTCGCACGGAAAAAGAATGACCTGTCATGGCGTCCGTAGTGTTGCTAGACGATTCAACTAAAATCGATTTGACAAAACAAAAATCGATTAAAGTTACTAATTAAATAAAACTTTTAAAACGTGCGAGTGTTGCCTAATAGGAAAAGGGACTACCTGTTAAATTTATATCGAAAATGAAACCACGAAATATTATGAAGACTGACTACACTAGTTATGGATAGTTAAATGAGTTACATATCTAGATAATGAGTATATTTCTTTTAAGCAATTCTATTCTGACGACCGGATGGCGGAGTGGGTAGTGTACCTGCCTGCGACGCCGAGGCGTGGGTTAGATTCCCACTTAAGACAAATCTTTGTGTGCATGAACATGGGGGTTTGTCTTAGTCTGGGTGTTTCTATGTGTAATATGTATGTATTTACAAAAAAAAAGTATTTATGTATTAGTATCAGTTATTCTAGTACCCATAGTACAAGCTCTGCTTAGTTTGGGACTAGATGGCGTGGTGTGTGAGTTGTGATATATTTATTTTCACTCATTTAATCCTTTTTCTCATTTTTTATATGTTTAAATATAAATTATAAAAGTAAAGTACATTTAAAAATATAAAAGTATTAAATTCTACATTTTACAAAGAAAAAAAAAAACATTGTGAGGAGGTTCCTCTCTCTGGAGCCCTAACCATCGGTAGTTTGGTCCCTGTATCCGATGCCGGTGGGGTACTATTTTTTATATTTTTAAATATTTATTTATTATTATTATTTATTATTAACCGTAGTTTGCCGTGGATGTTCCATGCTGCGGATAGCACGTTAAGCCGTTGGGTACCGGTTGCCATTTGAACATCTATGGCAGTCGTAACGGGTAGTCAGCGGCTAAAAAGTTGACAGACTTTTTAGCCGCTGACTACCCGTTACGACTGCCATACTAGTCTAATAAACGATATCGTATTACCTCATACTGGGTTGAGGAAGACTGATAGCAGTCGTTCCACGTAAAGTACTGATATTCAGCTAAAATAAATAGATAGATAGATAGATAGATAGATAGAATAAACTTTATTGCACACCAAAAAATAAGACACATTAAAGAACATAATTTAACATTAAGACATGTACAGTCGGCCAATGAGTTGGGTATGCAGGGCAAAAACTTCTACGCCATAGTAAAAACTGAGTGCAGTAGATATGCAAGTTTGTATTTCATATTTAATAAGTGTAATATACCCACTAGTTAGATATATAACTCACTTATCCATAACTGGTGTCGTATGTCTTTACTATGACTTAGAAGTTTTTGCCCTGCATACCCAACTCATTGGCCGACTGTATAATGGGCGGCCTTATCGCTAAAAAGCAATATCTTACAGGCAACCTTTGGATGGACAAATAGATAGTTAGACTGATATGGGGCAGTTTAAGGTGTAAGAGATGAGAAAGAAGGTTCACTATAACTAATATTTACA
Organism: Hypena proboscidalis; assembly: GCA_905147285.1. Classification (NCBI taxonomy): domain Eukaryota; kingdom Metazoa; phylum Arthropoda; class Insecta; order Lepidoptera; family Erebidae; genus Hypena; species Hypena proboscidalis. Next base: position 4,750,791 of record LR990127.1, read on the forward strand.
TAAATTTACACATTTAATAGGTACATTTACCTACAAATTAAATATATATTATATAAACATACATAGGTATACTTAAAATAAATATGTACATATCACTATTTATATATTAAATACATACATATTAAGTCTGTTGGACTAGAAGCCAATTCCAATGCAATTGGAAAAAATTGCTCGACAGATTAAGTGGTTGCTCATTATTGCAGTAACTACTTACCTACCTATCAATACATCATTATAGTATCATTTATAAAAATCGACACGTAGCTCTCTGCTAGCATTAACTTACAGTCCGCGCACATTTGAAACTCTCAAATCTGTTTTTCATAGCTGCCGAACTGTTCCTACATGACGCGGTTCTTTCACATTTTCTTTAACATATGCTAATGTTGGGATAAACTTCGGAGTTAGTTCGAAAACTATGTTGTGTTGGTCCCCTAGGATTTCTTTCTAATATGAAATATATTGAGAGTTTGTTGATGCGTTTGAAATAAGATATATGAGTGATTTATTTTGCTATGGGCCAATAATACCAGTTTTTGGGACAGTTAGCAACGAGGCCAACGGTTATGTCACCCATCCACTTAACTTTACTTAACTTGCAAGATCGATCGGTCCGTAGTTACGAATTATAAAATTGATTTGATAGGCTTAGAATATCAGCATATTTAGGCATATTTCAATAATTTTAATAAGAAATAATTACATTTTTAAACTTAACTACATTAGCAGAAAGATTATTTTTCAATAGCAGAGACAATTAAAAATTCCTTAGTCAACATGAATTGCAATAAAATAATTAATTCATTATCAAATAATAAAGTAATTAATTCATTATCTTAATTATATTTTAACATTTTATTTATCGCATGACATTAAAATTATTTCTTTGTTTAAAACAAAGTATTGGTTATGTACACGGACAGGTATTATAATTTAAAATTGAAATGTAAAATTGTTTCTAATTAAAGTTATGACTTCTCATTCATAACACCAAAAATATCAAATATTCCAAGTCACACAAAGACCAAAAGCTGTAAGTCAAAATGTTAAACAGAGAAGAGTTATTTATCAAACAAATTGGTAATTTAGTACCTCCAACTCGTCTCGCCCAAACATTGTGATTATAATTAATAATAAATTTCAATAAACGCTGAAAACCCTGTAACGGGATGACGGCAATGAATAATTAAGATTCGAAAGTTTATCACAGTTTATTATAAAAATTAATAATAATGCAGTAATTTGTCGCAACTTTGATTCTATTGGGAAGGAGTTGTTAACTGTACTTTTAGGTAAAATATATTTCAACTGTCCTAATTCAAAGATAGAAGTTATACATAAATAAAATAAATATCTTACAAAATACTCACAACGTTATCTAGTACAAAACTAATCAGAGTTTATACTATGGATATATATGCTTTACTCTTGTAAATACATACTTATATAATTATATAGAAACACATGGCATAAGACAAACCTCAGTTACCAATCTTTATTAGGAAAGTTGTCACACCAATTAAAAACTCTTTTTAACTTTTTAATATTTATTTATTTCAATAAGTATAACCCTCCTACTGACGCAGTCGAGTAAAAAAGTTAGGTAGGGTTAATGTCTTTTAAAGTCATATTTTTTTAAGACTACCGAACAGGTATTTAACCACCATTAATTATAAATACTGTAGCGACCATATCCGCTTGCGCTACCCGCTAGTACCTACACTCAGGTACCGCCGCAAAACACGCCACCAACATGCGCGTCAACCCGGCACCGTTGACGTCACAACGAACGCCGATACCTGCGCACGCGCTATTGTACTCGCGCAGGCCCGTGCACCGATGACGCGCATACAGGGAGATGACGTCAGAGCGAAGACCAGTACCTGCGCACGCCCTATGGTTCTTGCGTAGGCCGATGCAGCGATGACGCACGCCCGCGAAGTCCTTATAAACGACTGCGGGAAGATAACCACAACACAACGCATTTCGCTCGCATCGCGCTATCACGCATTACTTGACCTTCATACTTGTTTATATTGAATTTGCCTTTTGTAAATAAAGTTTTATTTTAATTAAAATCATTTAGTTCTAACAAAAGTATTGTTATAATTTATCTCTGCTTAACGTATACCTATCTATTGCACAACTACACATCTACTTGCTCTTTCGCCGACCTAGTAGCTTCCTACAATACTAAAACATAAAAGTTTAGCCTTAAGACTAAAATGGACGTGTTCAAAGACATTTAGGTATTAGTGCTAAGAATTACTTTTATGTTTTGAAGGATCTTGTGGCTAAGTCTAAGCCACGCGAGCCGATCGATCTTGAAGGTTAAGCAATACTAGCTGCGGTTAGCCGTGGATGGACGACCACCTTTAACATAACGCGTTTGCATTGTCAAACAGTCAAATTCAAATTTAAATTCAAATTCAAATCATTTATTTTCATAGGCCCCAGGAGGCGCTTGAACACGTCAAAATATTACAAACAAATGATATAAAAATAAATTATAAGTAAAACTAAATTATACTAATTATAATGATTTCAATAACCGGGCCTTAGATTAATTGTAATCCAACTGTTTAGAATCAGATTAAAATCAAACTAAGTACCAACTCCGATGGGTATTGCATTATGAGAAGAGCTGGTGAGAAACTCGGTACCGGTTGTCATTTTAACATCTATGGCAGTCTTTACGGGTAGTTATAGGCCAGAAAGTCTTACAGCTAATCGAACAAAGAGTATCGTATTACCTCTTTTTGGGTTGTTGAGGTCTGATACCAGTCGCTCCACGTAAAATACTGATATTCAGCTACATCCGTTAAACTAGAACTGCTGACTCAATATCTTTTTTTTTTATACTACGCCCACAGCGAACGAACGTGTAGTACCTGATGGTAAGTGGAGTACAGCCCATGGACATCAACAATCCACTTAAGCAGATTATAGATGCGTCGCTGCAGCTGAGGACTACGGTGGTTTGCCTCATGTGCCAGTAATTTCAGGGCCTGATCTCCCCACCAAACCGGAACACAGTAATAGAAGCACTACTATTTGGCGGCAGGTTAAAGGTGAGACGGTCGTGCTGCCGCCCTCGAGCTCTTTCGCAAGAGCTCTACCACCAGTGAAACAATATTTTTTCTTTTGAACTTATTTTTGCATAAACACCCTATAAAATTTATTATTCAAATTACAATCATTATCTACTAACTGAATAGTTATTTCTTTCATTTTTCCATTACCGTACCACCTGGAGGTTTAACTTGTAGTTGTACGTGACGTTTATGTCACCGGAAGTCGTTAGCTGTCGTCACAACCGCCACTTCCGGTTCTTGACAGGTTAATAACTGGTTGATGTGTTGATAACGTTCTTTTTTTTAAATGAAGTTTGTTGGAGCAAAATTATTCCATTGAAATAACGGTACGTATATTGTTAGGTTTCATCTGGGTTTCATACAAAGTATCTGGAAAAAAAAATCTCAAGTTAAAATGGTAATATACCTAGCAAAGGCTTTTAATACATATCAGTTCGTGGCCATTATGTCAAAATTATTTATTTATTTTTCTGTTTTAAATACAAACAGATTTTTTTTTTAATAATTTTGATCAAGTGGGTGCCAAAAAAATACACGCATTTTAGTATTTTAGATAATTAATGTTAAATTGTCAATAATAATACATAAAAACATAATAATATTTAAGTTAAACCCATATTACTTTTGTATGTAAAACAGCCAAGCAATCGTTCCTCTTAAGATTCTTAAGCCGCGTTGACACTTGAAAGTCTTGCAAAAACTTTTAAAAAGTAGATATTATAATGTAAATCTAGTTCGCACTTTACCAGAGCCAACGTAAAAACTCTTTCGTAAATATTTTTTTGTGAAAAAAGTTTTCCCTCTTTGGTAATGGTTTATGCATGAAAGTAATTTAATTATAACACCGCAATCTTGTCCCATCTTCATTTCTCAAACTGCACTTAATATTAATCCAATTCCTTCCTCACTCTAATTAAATAAATTTCACTTGTCAAGCGAAATTGTTTCAAAAACAAACAGAAACTCAAATCACTGCAATACTCTTCAGCCATTTTATTAAAATGGCAACACTGAAAACAACGACGAATTTTACACTTCAAGAGCAATCTAAAGTATTAAACTTTCATTTAGTTCCTCTAAACAAACTTTAGCCGTCAGAATGAATTTCAAACAAGTAAATTGTAGAGTTCCTTCTTGAAGAAATCTTTAAAGTGCCAAGTGGTGCAAGAATGACCTAGACTGTCCTTCTACACTGTCAACGAAAACCCAACCATAAAAACCACTTAATAAAGTCCATCCTTTCTTATCTCGAATCTTTGATATAGGCTGTTTTGCCTCAAGAGGTTGTAGTCTGAGTAAATATCATTATCGTGGGTCCACAACAGCACTCCCCTTGCGGTTTTAGATAGCCACTTAGCCATATACTTTAAGAGAATATGTAGTGGGAAGTGCTTTTAATAATATTAGCACAAGTATTGTTGTTGCGAAGGTAATGGAGTTACTGCACTATACAGCTATCTTGTGGTATACATATATCTAATGCTGAATAACAAGTTACGGGTATATCTAGTGCATAGCTGGAAACTAGGTTAAGTAGGAAAAAAACATTTTACTTACTGAACAATATAAAAATGAATGTCTTCTGCTACTATATTAACGCAGCCACTTCCCAGTGATTATGAACCTCTAAGTGCGAAAATGATTTTTCGGAAAATAAGAAAGGTATTTGGATAATATTATTACCTTTTATTTAAACAAATAGTTATTAAGTTTGATAAAATACAGCTCCTTAAATCTAAATTTTCCAAAAACTTATTTTAGTGAAAAAAACAACTTCAATGTCATAGTTAATTAAAGATTTGTCCCGTGAGGGGATCGAACCAGCGCAGTTGTAAATGGCGAGACGACCGCTTTAATCACTTCGCCTATCGTGCACTCAATTAATATAATTACATAATATTAATATAATTACATCATAATTCCTTCACACTTATTTGCCTACGTAACCCTAAAAAGCGCATGTATTATGAAAAGTGGCTGCTGTTAGCATTCAATTCACTTAGCAGACAAGGCCCGAGGCAGCGGTTGCAGTTAAAAGGGCTGCAGTAAAATGCACACGGGGATTATGCGGGATCACCCGATATGATATAAAGCTTACCCTTTAATGGCAATTATGAATATTAATGGGATTTTGATTAGCTGCTGGACGTTTTTGTTTTAAAGGATTTATTATTTTATATATTTATTTTTTATAGGCAGTGTGCAAATATAAACTGAGTGAGCTTGGGCAGGTAACGTTATATAATATTAATATACCAACATACCTAACTAAATAAAATTTAACAGGAATTAACGCGATCATGCATTATTTACCTTTTAGGCTTGACGTTTCGGCAGACAGATTATACTGGCCGTGGTCGCAAGCAAACTGCATGATTGAGTTACATCCCTTTAGATTTTATTTAATCATACAACTCGTAAGTTTAAAAGGTATACCTAACTAATCTATTTCGGAATATCGTCAAATTTTGTTGATGATTTATCTGCGTTACAAATAACCAAATGTTCTTAATACATACTGAAAATACATTCATGTTTATAAAGATATAAAACTTTTTGTCCATACATGAGTATTAGTTTATTAATGATTAGGTTTTTGTTCTTACCTGGAAGAAATTGCGTCATGCGATTTGGCCGTCCTTTGTACATTGTTTTCTTCAATATGCTTGCTTAGATATAGAAATGTCCTTTTAATGATAATGAAATGATACAAATAAAGTTTTATCTATTTATCTATTTATTTATATATTATACTCATGTTAATTAGTTTGATGTTGTACTCCGTCAATGTTTTCATATTTTACAGTAAAGTCTACATTTAGTGTTTCAGTTTACTATTTTACAGTAAAGTTACACAAAATAAATCAGTTTCCAACAATAACAAGAAAAACTACAGCAAATACAGCTTTTATCCTGAATCTCATTTCCGTCTAGAAAAATAATATCTGGCAAATAGGTAGACGCTGAACCAACAAGATCTGACTCTGAATAGTTTTGTTGGCATTTTGCCTGGATTAAGACTATCAGATAAAATAATGGTTAAACGAGAATATAAGCGGCTGATGGTACAAAACTGATGGTAAGGTTAAGAAGTCGAATAATTTCGGAACGAAAATAAAAATGACCCAATTCTATTTGTATTTTTTTATTTTGTACAATTAAAGTATTTTGTAAACGAAATCAACGAAGAAGATACAACTTTGACGACTTTGACGACCGGTTGGCGGAGTGGGTAGTGTACCTGCCTGCGAAGCTGAGGTTGTGGGTTCGATTCCCACTTAAGACAAATCTGGGTGTTTCTATGTATAATATGTATGTATTTACAAAAGAAAAGTATATTATGTATTAGTATCAGTTATTCTAGTACCCATTACAAGCTCTGCTTAGTTTGGGACTAGATGGCGTTGTGTGTGAGGTGTGAAATATTAAAAAAATAAAATAAAAAAAATAAATAAACTAAAAACGGCTAATATATCATGCTGCTAAATATGCATAAACATGCAGCACTTTATCAAACCACTATACCCATCCCTTGTAAATATTTTTGAACGTAAACATACACAAGTTTGCTACAGATTTTTATACAAAACCGTTAAGGCTGTTCTGAATAACCACTAGTATAATCTTGATAAATACACCAAATCATATTCTGTGACCAAATTATGCTGCTTATTGTAATAGCGTTACTGTTTGTGGAGCGCAATTAAAAGTTACCATAGGAAATAACTAGTTGTAATTAAACGCAATGCTTTACCAAAAGCTGTAAGTGCAATAAGTATTTAAATAATAAATAAATAAACCAGCTGAACAATAGCCCATACGCCCCTTGCACATACTTCTTTTATATTTATTGTGCACAGAGCTTTAATATTGCGTGTCGGACGATTGCTTTCACACACGAAAGCGTAATTTTATATTATGTGAATTAAAAAATAACATTTGTAGTATGCTGCGTACAAGCTAATACAACTGAAAATAAAAGAGGATTATGGTACTCATAGGACGTAGACCGTAGGACTGCGAAGTCAAAAGTCTCGGGTTCGAACCTACTGCACACACCTCTGTCAATTAATCGTTAAGATTCGTCTTTTCGAAGATAATGATATGTGTGTATTTATCATTTAAATAGTCGTCAGGTAACGGTGAAGGAAAATATCGTGAGGAAACCTGCATGCCTAAGAGTTCCTAAAAAGTACTCGAGGTCGTGTGAAGTCTACCAATCCGCACTTGGCCATCGTAGTGGACTATGGCCTAACCCTTCTCATCATGAGAAGAGGTCCGAGCCCAGCAGTAGGACATGTATTAGATGCAGGGCAGATATTATTATTATTTCTACCATAATTCAGTAAATAATAAAAGAGATAAAAAAAGTAAAGGTTCTTTAGGTAACTAGGAAATTAGGAAATAAAATAATAATAACGATGATAGTAATTTTGACAGTCACATAGTTTTAATGCCTCTTTATTTATTTATATAAAAGATTTAGTCTTTTGTCAAACTCATTTGAGTGTACATAGCACACCATAGACAAAACGCCAAATTATTTTCGCACTTAGTAATTTTACCCAGATATTTAATATTGCTTCTCTTTGTTTGCTATAAATTTAATTTAACAAATATTTAGAGCAAACAAAGCCACGTGCAAAAGCTTCCAATATAATGTAATTTTAAACCGTCTAGATAATAATACCAACCCCACACCTCGCCGAATATTCTACGAAATAATTGCATTAAGTCGTCACTATATCAAATGACAATGCAAACATGGTTCCTGAGAGTATATTAAGGGGGTGGCAGTGATTCATCAATTGAACGGCCCCTTGCTAGAAACTTGAGGGTCTGAGCAGACGTGAGTCAATACGGAGAAATTATGGATCTTTAATAAGAGTATGAACGATCGTATGTACCAAAATCGTTTATTTTTTACTTTTGAGGTCATTGCTGAAAATTTTGCAGCGATGCGATGATCAGGCCTTTTTTGTAGAGATGCAACTTCTATACACCTAATGTAACAACACACAACTTTAATGTGGAATCTATCTAAGATATTAAGTCATTGTTTGTCTTGCTATGTAAATGAGATTTTGTATGCACCTGCAATTTGAAATAAATTTAATTTGATATAAAAAATAATAGTTTATTTTGGGTTTTTAGGGTTCCGTAGTACCTACAAGGAACCCTTATAGTTTGCCATGTCCGTCTTTTCTTTAGAGATTTGTTTGCGAGATAATTAACTTTAAAGAGCAAATTTTTGTTCGAGTAGGGCGTCCCCCCCCCCCTCTAAAAGCTAAACTACTCGATCCCAAAATCTGAAAAAAATTGTGTCGGTAGTACATGTAATGAACTTTAAAGGAAAACTATAGCGGATAAGTTCACTTCATTAGTTCAAGAGGAATAGGGGTCCGAAATGTCAGATGCAGTTACTCAGAATATTTCGTTCAAAATTCTTGAAACATAAATAAACATACATAATACATATATAAAATCACGTCTTTATCCCACGGGGGTAGGCAGAGACGATGGAACGCCATGTGCTTCGCTCCTTACATACTTCTTTCGCTTCCTCAACATTCATACATCTCGTCATACGTGCTAGCTGGTTTCGTGTACTACAAACATTTCCTTTCTGAAGGACGCCAACTAGTTAAAAAGTAAAATTAAAAATATTTTTTTACGGAACCCTACTGCGCGTGGCCCGACACGCACTTGGCCGGTTTTTTTTTATTGAGACATTATAAGTTAAAAGTACTTTTAACTAACCATCGAAACGTTAACAGCTAATGAAATTTACTAAAACTAAATTACGGTAATAATTATTACGGGATAAATTTAGACAAATCAACATAGTATACTGTTTAGCTTATATTACTTGACTTAATACAAATACAATTATAGTATATGTATTCAAGAAGCATTTATTTTTTAATAATAATAGTTATTTTAAACATTTTTATCTACACCCATGCAATAAATCCTCTATAAACGTTCTTGAAACAGTTAGCTAATTGCCAACATTATTCATTATGCAACTCCTTTTTTACTCATCGAACAGCCACATTCTCATGGCATCTTTATGAATTTCAAAAAAAGAACATGTCATGCACGCGCGTTTCACTACCACAGCGCCGTAATTTAAATAAAAACTTATTCGAATTTTTGAATTGACGTCGTATCCCGCCATTTTTGTTCAATAATAGTATTGAAAATTGTACGATCCAAAATGTAAATAATTATTACAATAAATAATTATATTATTACCTATACATAGTTTTTTTGTATTAGATACTCACTAATTAAACTTTCCATGAATTTACATAGAGTTCTTACAACACTGTACCCTAATACCCTATGGTTTCAGAACATTTATAGAGGATTCTTATCATGGGTGTAGATAAAGTCTTGTATGCAACTGTTATAATTAGGTATTAAAACACTCATGTGATACTATTATCACACTCGGCTTCGCTTCGTGTGATAAACCCACACTCGTGTTTTAATACCCTTCATTATAGAACAGTTGCATAAATAACTATTAAGGCAATGTATGCTGCATTTACTTTTTTTATCTTATATTGTACGCATGGTGACTAACTCAAAATACAGGTACGTACCTAGTTTGGGAGTCAGTGGTAAATCAATCCAAATATTATTAAAGTGAAATTGTTTGCTTTTGTAATTTATAAACCTATGTTTTGTATGATTGGTTTGGTAAATAAAAAGTTTTATTTTATTATTTTTTAAGTCCACGTCGTCACACTACTACAAAAACCTCAATATAATCTACTTAAATAAAATCAAATGGGTTAATTACAATCACTATATTAAACTTTCTAGTAAATTCCAAAGGAGGATGCTTCTTGAACTAACCTTAAATTCTACTTAATTAATTTATCATTGTTACTCATACTTTAGTAAGAAATTCAAGCTATTCGAGAACCTACACAGAGCACTCCTAGGAAGTTTGTTAACGAAATATCTTGTAAACAAGACTTTAAATAAACTGCTTTGAGTATTATTAAGTACTGTATTAATTATATTACGAGGTAGTAAAGCTTTTGTTGTGTAAAGCTGTTTTTTTATAACTCGATTACCGATGTAAGATTATTATAGAAATATTAGCGCTTCGCTTGCGCTTCAAGCGAGCGTGGAGTACCGAGAAATCAAGAAACGGGCTAAATAGAGTATCGTCCCATAAGGATGGAGTCTGTTCCACACAAAATACTGATATTCAGCCGATTCCGTTAGATTTTAAGCCAATCCCAATGTAGTTAGTGAAAGGCTTGCAAAATGATAATTAAAAAAATTATAAGGTTTTAAAAAGGTCGAGATATAGAAGTCGTCTCCAACTTATGTTACTATGAAAAAAAAGTAATGTTTGCTCTAAATACAATTTTATAATTTAACGAAGCTGGTGGAAAGAAATGCTAATGTTTTATTTTTATTTAATAAAAGCCTAAGAAACTCGAACTAATAAAATTCAACCCTTAAAATGAAACAAAAACATAGTCGTATCTTCGTATAAAGTGTATATATGGCCAAAAATAAATTAGTGCAACACATAATTAATTGCATGGATACGCCACCAAGTGCTACTTTCCTCACCTTGTAAGACCCCCGTGGGATCGCTAACGCTGTTAACAGAAAACTAAAGCCTCTCGCCCGTTCCACCACAACAAATACACTACCCACAAGTAAACAAAGTGTAAGTCTTTGAACTGTTCAGTTGTTTTGTAGTTAGTTTTTAACGGATGCAGCTAAATATCAATATTTAATGTAGAACGGCTAGCATCATAGCTCCTTAATATGTAACGGGGCGATACGTCGATTTATGTAATTAATAACAATGGTCGCTCGGGAAGGCTCCTCTCATGCACCCCGCATGAAAGGAGCCTCCCCGAGCGACGTACATAATCAACCACTACGTCCGGCGCACCCTGGGCAGTCTGCAAATGTCCACCAAGCAGACTGGCGAATCCTTTCACCATGATGGCAAGTCAACACCATGAGAACATGACTGCAGCCATCAATACGAAAGAAGAAGAAGATTAATACCAATATAATACGAGGAAGAATGATAATTACCCATTATTTTGCTGACTGTGATAAACATTGCTTAACCTAAAGATTTACCTAAGATCAACTTTTAGTAAAATTTACGTTTTTTTATAATAATAATAAAGTGTAAACAGGGATGATCGTCAGTTTGTGGCCCATCACATTTAGTCTCAGTCCCCCCGCATGCTTTCCAAAGGTCTGGGACTCTATATTCCCGAGATACGGAAACGTTAACCACAAAATATTAATAATAATGTCCCACTGAATTGACGAGATGTGTACCGTGGGTCCTATAGTCTCCCACTCCGCTATCGCTTTTTGCTATTTTTGCTAGTAATAGCTATCAATTTATTTCTAAAATCCAATCAATTTAAAACAAAAACATCAATTTCAACAATAAATTACTTGCATATTTTCAAATATTTCCTCCCTGTTGCACCAACCACAAACAGAATTGCCTACAAAGGAACAAAGCAAAATAAATAAAATAAAATGGCGTACAAAAATCGCACGAATAGCTATCGAATGCGGTTCCAGTAAACGTTCCAAGGCTTTCAGTGCGATTTTCTTACAAAATATTGCGTGAGAGTATTCGCCGTCAATCGCTCCGCATTGTAAAACGGCTTTTTGTACGGAATCGCAACAAACACTGTTGATGAAAGAAATGTGAATAAACGTTTTCCTTTTATTTTTTATCGATTGGCTGGAGGTTGAGCTGTGAAATGGTGAATCAGGTTTTATTGTGTGAACACAAAGTTAGAATAGGTGAGGAACCTTTGTGGGGCCCGAGGCTGAATAACAGCTGTACATATTGATCGACTCTATTACCTTTTAAGGTAAGGATATGTTTTAGGATCTATTTCATTCATATTCAGTTATCGGTGTGTTATAAAAAAATAAATATATTGGTCTAGAATTAAATAACTTTGGTTATTGTTACTACATGGCAGTCGTCAACAGTGTTGTCAGAATTTAATATCGAAATATAAAATAAATAAATACCACTTAAGTTTCACACAACGTCATCTAGTCCAAAACTAAGCAGATCTTGTACTATGGGTACTAAAATAACTGATACTAATACATATATACTTCTTCTTTCGTAAATACATTCTTAATATACATAGAAACACCCAGACTAAGACAAACCTCTATGTTCATGCAAACAAAGATTTATCTTGAGCAGGAATCGGACCCGCGACCTCTACGTAGTAGGCAGTTGCACTACCAACTCCACTATCTAATCGTCAATTACTTCATATAATGGTTATCTGATTTCGATTTGTTTCCATCACTGTATTAAATTGATGTCAAGAACTATCAAACTGAACAACCATTTGTTAATTTCATATCTTAAAAAGTACCTCAAGTAAATTGTTGTCTATCGTCACATCACCCTACCACGCCATAAAATCATAACCGTGCAACTTTTAGTACAACAACAACTAACCAAATTTAACTTTAGGATGATCAAAAAAGAAAAACAAAAAACAAACTCATAAAAAATGTTCGTCATCTCGTAAATAAAAAAAATTGTCACGCCCGCCATGATGTCGGTCTATTTGAGGTTATTGAACCGAAAGACCCCTGAAATTTGCAAACGACCGACACCCCGTTGTAATTAGTGATAATCACGAGAAAAATGTACAGCCCCTTTTTGTAATTTTAACAAGTAAAAGTTTGATACTGTGTGTTTCTTGAAAAGGTAAGCAATTTTTTTTTTAATTTAAACTTTTGTACCAAAATGTACAAAGGCGGACTTAATACTTAAAGTATTGCAGAGATGAGATCCAAACTGCACCTACTATCTAGTAGGTGCAGGATTAAACACGTGTGTGGACTAGATATGAATCTATAAATATATAAGCTATATAAAAAGCATTAATATGAACAATAGGAACATTATCTCACGTTATAAAATTTCATACTTGTTTATGCTGCTTTCATCTCATTCCTCAAACTTTCATTATTAATATACCGTCTTCTGTCCCTAAACATAATAAAGGTATTTATGTGTATTTATATATATGTAGGTATATATATTTGTACTTTTATTGTATATTATGTATTTATATGTAGCCCTTGCATGTAATTAGTATGCTTTATTTTTTATAATATTTTATTGTACCTATAGTTAGGTACACTAATATTTATTTGTTAGAAGTAGTTTTTTAATGTATTTATTCCTTTCTTCTTCATTCAAACTTCATGCTAGTACACCTTTTACTTCCCTTTCGTGTCTCTTTCATACTTTTCCATCCAATAGTTGTCTGTTAGAGATTGCCTTTGCAGCGATAAGACCGCCATTTGTACTTTTGTTATCTACATATTCTTCTGTATTATTTTTTCCTTGGTGTGCAATAAAGCTTATTATAATATATATTATACTAATACTTACATAATTATAATTACAAATTTAATATATAAACAAAATACAAAATAAACGTAATATATACAAATATAATACATACACTACAGTAAGTATTAAATAGTTTAAGACGTACACTAATGATGAGATGATTCCGCCATCCACCATTCCGAATGCACGACTCTTCATCTTGAATGAATAATGTAATGTCGCCATCCTGATTATTAAGGACCAACTTTTCGAAGAGTACTAATATTTTCAATTAATCCCATAAAAAAAAAGTAACAGACGTAGATCAAAATTAAGCATTGAATCTACAACCTTTCGTGAAATTGGTCCTCAAAGTAAAGTTAAATAGTGTGGAGTTGACCCAGTTGCAATTTAAAAAGATTTATTCATTTTACTATAAATGACTTGCATATTTTCGCCCTCAAGTATATTTCATAACCGAAAGGGTTATTTTTGTAACCCCCCAAGAAAACAAACACGGCAATCCTTTTTAGCTAGCGTATGACCTCTCATGGTCACGCGGTTAATGATTTGATCATTACTCAGCAAAAAGTTACACCGTGTAACATAATAAGCATTTTAATAATAATAGATGTTAATAAACTACTGTTAGTTACTCTGCAGAATTATTAAGGATATGAAAAAAAAAATTTTGCTAGTAAATATTAACGTCACGAAATGACTTATCATACAGTTGAGAAATTTAGGGTGCCGGTAAGAGGCGACCGTAGCTGGATGGCTAAGAGCGGCTGCCCGGTGTGCAGTAAGGTTGCAGGTTCAAATCCTGCCGGTCCCATATCTTTTTCAACTGTTTCTTAGTATAATTTGCTAAGCATAGCTAAATGCTATAAAAATAATCAAAGTTAAAATAGCGTATACGTTCATTCGTTACAACATTTGTGCTGAATGTAACTTCGCCATGTTGGTTTGTATCCTACGTAAGGTAGGAACAAATGGATGAACGTGACGTCACGAAATGACGTATCATACAGTTGAGAAATTTAGGATGCCGGTAAGAGGCGACCGTAGCTGGATGGCTAAGAGCGGCTGCCCGGTGTGCAGTAAGGTCGCAGGTTCAAATCCTGCCGGTCCCATATCTTTTTCAACTGTTTCTTAGTTTAATTTGCTAAGCATAGCTAAATGCTATAAAAATAATCAAAGTTAAATATTAACGTTTCGATAAATTTACTTCGACTGCAAAGTGCAAAAGTTCACGGCATGGTTAAATCCCACAGCACACAATATATATCAATAAATTCTTAGGGTTCGTTTTTTATACATCATCTACCGAGCCATTTACCAATTACATTGAGGTCGGTTTCTAGTCTAACAGATGTAGCTAAATATCAGTATTTTAGAGCGATTGCCATCAGACCTCTACAACCCAGTACCATGTAATACAATACTCTTGAATACATTTTAAGATACAATACAATTTTTGACGCATAACTTTTTAAATTTTTTAACTTTTTTTTAGTTTTATTTCTCTTTTAGCTGTAAATAGTTGGGTATGATTTTGTTCTTTTTAAAATTTAATTTTTAATGCCTGTAAAATATTTTATTTCTTAATTAATAAATAAAGTCCTATTTAACAAATGACACAAAAGCATACTCTTTGTAAGACTAGTTGTCAGACTTTCTAGCTTCTGACGACCCGTTACTCCATCAGCTGTGATACAAAATTGTAAGCATACATTATGCCTGAATATACTCGAGGGTAAACGAAGTGTACGAACCCGTCTTTGGCTGGGATATGTATTAAACTTGTACACTTGACCATAACTGTCTTGACCATTGTAGAGGAACAGGGTGTGATGTTCCTCCATCACGTCGGGGTCACCAATGTGGAGGAACATCACACCCTGTTCCTCTACAACCATAACTACAGTTATGGTCAACATACTCTTTACAACAAATGCAACATACTCTTCTTTACATTGTCGTACACTTGTACGATAGCGTAAAGAATAGTATGTTGCATTTCTGTAATAACGATCTAATAAACATAAAATAATAAATATATATCTGGATATTATTATGTTCTACAAAATATACTTTATTACGTTAACTAACGACATTTTTACTACTGGCAATGTTATGACATCTTTCAAGTAAATTACAGAACGAGATCATAATTTCGTTTCATTTCTGAAGGAAAATCATTTATGTCGTGAATTTGAATAAAATAACACTTGCGATATATCAAGGCACAACTCTATGAAATTGTTCATTAACTTGGTACCTTTATTATTTAACGGTAAATTACTGCATTTCTTTATAAGCTCATATTATTACATTGAACATTTCGTTATTAGAGTACATAATTTTTTATAAGGTGGTGGTATTTTTTTATATTCTGATGGCCTGGATGCCTGGATAGACAAAACGCAACATTTTTTTTTTGAAAATTGAAACAAAGTTATCAAATTTTAATATTAAAGCATTGTTTATGAAAAAGGAAGTAACTATAATACAAAATGATAATAATAAACTGAATCTACATAATTGTACAAAAAAAAAAACAACTACAAATACAAAAAGTAAAAAATACTTGAGCAATATTCAACGTTTCGTCTCAACGTGTAAAATTTGATAAAAATAACGGCCTTGAGGTGTCTATATTAAAATAATTAATCGACTACTCCTAACTGTTGAGGAGTTGACCTTCCATCATCAGCCAAGCAACTTGAAATACTGACTGTTAGATGCAAATATCCGAGTAGCTTTAGGTAATATACTAAACACAATAAAGAAGCCTTTAAAATTGAGGGTTTCCCTTGATTTCTCTAGGATCCCATCATCAGATCGTGCCCTGAAATGAAAATGGGACCACATGACAATATACTCTTTCAGACAAACAAGACTTTAATATTGATTCCTTTAATAGTAGTGTGTCAACAGTGCGAAGGTGTTAAGGGTTCAATGGAGGCCTGATTGGTTAGTATAATATGGTAACATTAGTGTGTAAGTGTTTATTTTGGTACTTACAAATTTAACTTTGGCTTTATTTTGTTCTGGTTTTTCACTGTTTACGTTTGTTATTATTCAGTTTTATATAAGCGAAGACTTGTTATTGGCTGCCAGATTCCTCAACTACTATATATTATACAATTCTGTTAATTTAGCTGTAAGTCTTCCATATATTTTAAATAAATAAATCGGTCAAGGCATCTTTGAGTAATCAGCAAAAAGAACAAAACAAAATAATCGAATAGAAAACCGCCTCATTTTTTAAAAGTCCGTTAAAATAAGCTTGAAAGAATACAAGAAACAATAGCATCCCAGATTGAAAGAATGCGCTCAGTAAACACAATATATCTCAATTTGGCGGCAGGTCGCCGGGACCTAATTAAGTAATTCCTTCCGTTCGGCCACCGAGCTTTTACTTAATGACTATTTAATGCCCGAGAAACCTTAAAGTGTTTATCTCAGTAGCTATTGTACTTCTCTAGTAGCTATTGTACTCTTCTATAGGAGTCGAGTGGCCTGTTTATCAACAACATTATTAAATATATGCGTGTCAATTAATGTAAAGTTTTTTCTAAATATTTATTTATTTTATTTTATTTAAAAACTTATTGCACAAAACGTGACAAACGCGGACTTAATGCCAAAGTCATTTTCTACCAGTCGACCCTTAGGGTGGTGCAGAGATAATTGGTAGGTGCATAATATAAGATTAATAGTAAATTACTTAATTGCATTATGAATTATAATAATATACATACTATACTAATACTTAAATACTATATAAATAATACATAAACATATAACATAAAATAAACTAAAACATAAAATAACATAAGTACATACAAAACATAATAACTTAGGACACTACTGAGAAGATTCCGCCAAATAGCTCAAATATAACGGCTTTACTTTGTATTTAAAAACATCACGACTGGATGCCATCCTTATTGCCGGAGGTTTATTGATTTAATGTATGTTTTGTATGCAACCGATGCAACCGTGTTGTTATTTGTGAAGAGAAACTCAAAATAATTGGCCGGTTTGATCCAAGAAATAAACCAATTTTTAAAAGAAGAAGTCAACAAGAACTATTTCACAGTGTATGCCTTTTGAGTTGTTCAAATGTATCTAACTGTATGGGTGTAATTAGGCATCTTATAGGTAAGCGTGCTCCACCGCAGAACGCATCATCACGAACCATCAGGTGAGATCGTGGTGAAACGCGTGCCTTTCCACCGCAAAAAAAAATAACAAGACATAAATACTTAATAATATTAAATGATATTTTCTAAGGTTTACGCGAATGTTATACATGACTAACACTTCAATTTTCGGATTTTATTGTTATTGAGTTAACTAAGACACCCTTAAAACAAAACACAGCTAGACTTAAAGACACAGTGAGTTCAGCCTGCGTAAATAGAAACTCTCAACATTAGAAAAAGTGAAGAAATGGAGGGTACTGCGGAACAACTTCTTCCAGATGTCAAGACGCCTACCAGCTCAGTCTACCCGCGACCATGAATGCTGAAATAGCATTTGAAACGTCGGGAAATCAAAGTAAGTGAAATTTAAGTGAAATATCGCGATAAAATCCGAAAATTGAAGTGTTAGTCAAATATTAAATGACGTCACATCCGAGAAAAGCTGAACATCAAAGCCTCCAACTCAAACAAATCAAGCAATGAGTTAATTATACAATAATTTGACATCTCCCCTGCCTTTGCTACAGAAATAATACGTTGAACGTTTTGCATTTCAATATAAACGTTGAAAATTGACAAATGAATGAGGTTAGGAAAGTCAAAATGATTGAGTCTTTTAAATCAAGTAATATAAAACAATATAATATTACTCTAATCGATTTTCTAAATTGATCAGACAATTAAATTAATAAGCTAAAAATAATTAAGCTTTGTATTCAAGCTAGTAGAATACAAAGCTTAATTATAATTATGAATAATATATGGAAGGTCTTGAGATTTCTGTCAACAACTCACTAGTAATTGCAAAAAGTTTCGATGGGTCCATCTCCTCAGACTTATCTCGAAGTAAATACATCTCATTTATATCTTAAAATACCATTAAAATATTATTCGGTATTTTTTATGAAACACTTAACAATTCAGGAGAATAACTGCATTTTTGCCAAACCTCATAGCAATTGATGAACGCCATAGCATCCGTGGAGCATCGTAGCACCAATATATTTTAATCTCAGTTCACACAAAATTCTATGTACGCTACCATACTATTTCATATCTGTTATTCTGCACTGTACACAGTTATAGTGCAAACTGTACTATTTACGACGACTTCACACCGTTAAATTCTGGCAAGTTAATTTGAACAAACGGGCAGCCGGTGACAACTGTAACAGTCCTAGTTTACAAGCAGTGAAACTATTACAAATAAAGCTGTATGATATGCGTAAAATGTAAGGCCTTTTGATTTTTGGCCTACGGTTATACTTGAGTGAGTTGTAGCATAATGTGAAATAGGCAATATAATTTAGCAAGAATTATTTTAACAAATGTAAAGAATAGATATATGTAAAAACCCAGGCAGTAGTTTCGGCGCCTAACCAGACCCAACAAACAAGTATTATAAACTCTTTTGTCTCATAATACTAAAGACTATTAATTATAAAATATTTGAAACAGAATTATATGTTTTATTGAATTATCCTCAAAATAATTTAATTACAAATTGTTTAAACACAAACGCGGAACATTAATTTAGGTAACATCCTAGTAAACACATGAAATGTGGTCTTTTTTAGGAAACTAGAGTTACGGTAAGCACTAGTTTAAGATGCTGACTAGATTGTATTTATTTACCATACTAGTAGAATACACTAAGTTTTGAAAAATATCGACGAGATAAAATAAATAAGAGGTAACATAAAACTGGTCACTACAGACTACAGAGAATAAAAATCTAGCATGACATTACGTGAATGTTCACCCAGTTCTGTAAAAAAACAATTCAAAATTTGATTTTTTTAAGAGCACTTACTTACAGTCAAATGCTTGTTAGTAGTTTTTATCGTAATGCTCAAAATCAAATCTACAACGGTTACCTTAGAGGTACTCTGGGAAACACCTCTTTATTGATGGAATAACACAACATTCATATTATTCAGCTGCGATATTCTATCTATTATTGTTAAAACTCGTTAAATAATCGCAACAGACTGCATTTATTTAAAAAACATTACCAAACATTATTATGTTAATACCAAATTAACGAACTAGATGTCGCTAGTAAAACTTAAAGGAGGTTTTAACTACGATCATTTATTTTGATTCTATTACTAAAGTATATTAAAAATTAATTAATAAAATATTCTTCTTGAATGGTAAGCAAATATAATTGGCCTGCAGTGAAATACACGTGTCCAAATTTACAGTACATGTGGTCTGTCAAATATAATTTTCAAATTAAATGCAGTCTGTTATACATTAATGTACGTATGTTCGTGTTGCTTTGTGGCACAACCTCTATTTGGATATGACAGAATGTACCCAAATGTGCTTTGGACTGCATTTCGCTATAGGCTAAGGTCTGATGTGCGACAAAGCAGTGTAGCAATAATATGTGATTAATTTTTGATACGGTTATACTTTAATTTAAATTCTGTAAGAAGATTTGATCCTTTCAATCTACCGCTACTGATTGATGACAGTTTTTAAATATTTGCTAGATTAATCTCAGATAAAACTACCGTAATAATAAGACTATGCATATATAAAAAAAAAAAAAAAAAAAATGTAACCCGACTATGTAAAACGGGGGTTTAAAAGGGAGAAAACTAGAAAATATTTCAGGTAGAAATACAGAAATGTTAGGTACAATTATGTTTAAGGTATCACTGTATACCGATTATGATTATGTGGCTGCCAGGAACACCTCCATTAAACGGACATATGGTGACGGACGGTGATACAGTGTATACAATTACTGGATTTCTACCCGAAATATTAGATTGTTACCTCTTTTTAAGACCTACTTTTTTGAGGTTAGAATTTGTGGTTTAAATTCTTTTATAAATATAATATTTTTAAATGTGTGTTGCCCATGTCACCCAATCTATCTTACGAATCTATTGAAACCTCATTCATTTAAATACATTTAGTAGTTAAGGCGCTACGGTGGTTGTGTTTGTATGTTCTTTGCATACAACATAACATAATTTTTTTTATAAAACTGTGTATCAAATTTGGATCTCAATAACTTAGCAATATAATAAAAAAAAAAGATTTAAATAGATCTGTGTATTAAATTAGGATCTCAATAACTAAGCAATATCTAGCGAAAGAAAAATATGTTAAATTATCCTATTTTCTTACAGGATGAAAACGATTAATCGACATTTATTAAAACCACAGATTCTAGACGTGTAGTTTTTTTTGAACCGGTTAACAAATATCAACATCCACATTTTTGCATCCATAGACTTGCGACAAATCTTAATATAAAACCAGTCCCTACGTTAACCCACAGCCTGCTAGTGTAATTCACTAACACGTGTTCTACATAGTGCTTTAGTCCAGGGCCCATACATTTGGGTGACAATTATCATATTTTGTGCCTACGAATGTACACACGGCTACTCATCAAGTTATACAATACCGGTGTAAACCGGTCTCGCATTGTACAGGAAGTCTATATAATGCGAGATCATCTTATATTGGAAATGTATAGCTTGTTGTGTCACCGTGTGTACCAGCGATGCTTTTATCTAATAAAACTGTGAGTGGTCCAGCATTTGGTTAATTTAGCAAAGGTGCAGCTGAAATAGAATAATCCTGTTTGAAGAGCTGTAGCACTAAACTATACAATGACATATCATCAATAAATTAATGTCAAAATAATAATGTTTTTGTAAGCAGGTATAATTGTTTACACGATAATTATGTTATTCTATAATTAAGTTTCTTTTTTTTTGTGTGGCTGACCTTTATTGAGAGTTGACCTATCAAACACACAGAATTATTAAAAATTCAACAAGTAGTGCTCGAGATCAGCGTTATCAAACAAACAAGCGAACCAACTGCCCTGCTCGTCTGTGTATTGTTTTAAACAAAGAGATTGTAAGTAGGTATTTAAACCTTAAATCATTTCACACAATGACATTGTTCCGTAGAATCTATCTCACATGACAAAATATATAAGCTTAAATTTTACTTCTCCACATTTGATAGAAATACATTTGAAGTAACATTTCTCGTGCCCACTCGGATCTCAAGAACATATTCTATTTGAAATATTCCTTTTCTTGAGCACAATATTTCAGGCGCTTAGACTGCTATAACTTTATAGAACAGTATCGAGGAATAAAATGGTTGATTTCACTCAGACTTTGTGTTAGTGATCGTTCAAGTGATACAAATAATAATATAAAGCTTGGAATGACTACTTGAAAAAATCAAATGAGTTGTAAATTGACTTTTATGTTTCATAAGACTTTTTAACAGATACGTTAATAAAAGTTAAGTATCTTTTAAAGTGTTCTTTGTCCGCTCTATTGTTATTGTTTCATTTTCCGTTACAACTACTTTGTAACTGATTTAGATAGTTCATATATTTGAATAATTCATTTTATTACTAGAAACCGATCCCAAAATGGTTTGGTAGGAACCTTTTCCCTTGAACAATGGAGCTGGTTTCTATTCAAATGTATTCAGTTGAATATTAGTATCTTACGTGGAGCATCAGACGTAGTAGAGAGAGAGAGAGAGTATCGTATCACCTTGCACGATACTCTACGTTAGAGTGTTTGTCAGACTTTCTGGCTTCTGACTGCTGTCATAGATCTTCGAATAGCTAACGGGATCGAAGATTTTACGTGCTCTACAAGGTGTTGACGAAAATATATGTTTTATTTAGACCCATGAATGGCCAATCGTGGTTAGCTATAAAACTTAAATTCGAAATTAAAATTCAAATTCAAATCATTTATTTTCATAGGCCCCAGGAGATAATTTTAATCAAACTGTTTAGAATCAAATTAAAATCAATACAAGTACCAGCTCCGATGTGTATTGCATTATGAGAAGAGCTGGTGAGAAACTCATGTGCACCATCTTTTAAAATGAAAAATATAACAATAGTTATACATTTAAAAGTCACATAAGAAGAGCAAATCATTTCCAAATACTATTATCATTTATGTAGTACGAAAAACTGTAGTGAGCTTTTTGACATAATCTAACCTTGACATATTTTTAAAATTTACCTATTGATAATTTTATTGCGTCTAAAGGAAGTTTATTGTACAAGCGTATACATTGACCTGCGGAAACGAGTTAGACATTTTATGGAGCCTAGTAGTGGGCACAGAGAGTTTGTTTTTGTTCCTTAGATTTCATTCATATGGAGATCACCATTTTACTATTTAACTATTTAACTAAACCTTAAACCTTTAATCAAATGGACATTTTTTTTTCAATAAAATTGAAATTTTGTCACGATTTTTAGGTAAGAGGGTTTATAGATTTCGAAAAAAAAAACGCTTTATTTTTATAATAAGGGGGGAAATGGGGTTTTTTTATAGAGATTAGTACTGATTAGAGTAGACAATAAAGAAATAATAAAAAAATATTACAGTAGTGTAAAGTGGGAAATAATTTCCCAATATTTAAATAAGGGTTAATATTAATCGGTATCAGAGATCACCATGCTAAGTAATATATACCTGCAATGCAAATTTTTAGAACTATAGATAACAGTGATAAAATACGGTGTATCGAACTGGCGGGCAGCATAATCCAAATATTCTAACTAATCACAATATCGGAAACAACTCAATTAGGTATTTAATCTAGCGAGCTGTCGCTGGCTCGCGCGATATTTGGACAGTGTGCTTGTCACACGGATACTGATTTGATGTGTTTGTGTATGTATGGGTGTGTATGTACTTGTGTTGGCGTTTCAATTACACGTGTGTAGACTACCGCGCCTGCCGGGTCCTTCTATCCAATTAGGATTACAGGTGTGGTTGTAGTTGCAGCGGGTTGCTGAAATAATGTGATGAGACTGATGAGATATTGTAGAGAAACTCAGTGATTATTGGAGGGCATTGGATTTTATTGTTCACTAACTTTTGACCGCGACTGCTAAAATATATTACCACCGTTGCTAGAAAATATAGTCAAGTTGAATCGGAACTAAGACTGTGTTAAGATTTTTTATTTATTTTGTCTACTTACTCTCCGTGTTTCACCCACGTCAAAGGTTAAAACCACGTCAAATTACTCCACTTAAATTTTGTGTACACAAGTTAGCCAACTGCCACAAAATTCGATGGCAAAAAACTAAAAACAGCATAACACAACATTGCATTACGCCTATATTACCCAAAAGGGTGTGGCTGAACTACATCCACATTTCACCTGTTATGTTTAGGTCCAATGAAAAGTAAAAAAAAAAAAAAAATATTTCACAACTTACACACAACGCCATCTAGTCCCAAACTAAGCAGAGCTTGTACTATGGGTACTAGAATAACTGATAGTTATAAATATATACTTTTATTTTGTAAATAAATACTTATTATACATAGAAACACCCAGACTAAGACAAACCCCCATTGTCATGCACACAAAGATTTGTCTTAAGCGGGAATCGAACCCGCGACCTCGGTGTCGCAGTCAGGTACAGTACCCACTCCGCCATCCGTTCAAATACACATGTAATATGCAACGTTTTGCCTCATCTGTGTATAATTTTAAAGAATAAGGTATATTTAAAGAATCATCCACGTACTCCTAACCGTTCAGGAGTTGTTTCTTCCAGCATCAGCTCAGCAACATGAAATGCTAACTGCTAGATGCCAATATTCGTGTAGCTTTAGGTAATATAGTAAAAACAATATGGAAACCTTAAAATTTGAGGGTTGCCCACGATATCTCAAGGATCCCATCATCAGATCGTAACCAGGTGAAAATGGGAACTCATGACATGTATACACTTTCACACAAAATAAGAATTTCTCATATCGGTCAAGGCGTCTTGAAATAATCGGGCATTATATAATAATCCAAATAAAAATACAGTCTAATTGAAAATCTCCTTGTTTTTTTGAAGTCGGTTGAAAAGACTTTTATAAATTGTTTATTTGTAAATTGGCAAAACGATATTTTGAACATCAACTTCAAAAGAGGCTTTTAAGTGTTCTTAAGGAAAAAATTAACGATTTATATAACAACTAACTTTAAATCAATATTAAATTCAACCATTTATACTGTCGTGTAAAATAGACTAACATTAATACATAAAGTAAGAATAAGTAATACCTAATTAGTAAATAAGGAGCTACATTTGCCAACAAACTGTTGTACAGTTTGGCAGAAGTATTGTATAAAAAAACAACTTGTAATATTTATTCTGAAATAAACGTTTTTATTATTATTATTTTTATTATATGTCCGCTTCGCTCGCACTGCGACCACACCAGTAATGGGCACTGATCACAGAACATCGCTGTATTAGTGGTTGGCTTTTTGAAAGGTGTCCGTGATTGCTTTTTAATTATTTATTGGATCAGTCGAGAGGAACAGGAGTATTACAGACAGGATACACGTCATTTTGTTTGTAGTCTACTGTGTTTATGTTCATTTTGTGTAAAAGTATCTTGCCGAGTCCTGACAATTTTATATTACGGTAAGCCTTATATGATGCCAAATAAATGTACTTTAATATTTTTGACTGACTCGATGATCTAGTGGTTAGCGTATGTGCCTCTTATCGCAAGGTCTCGGGTTTGATTAATCACAATAGCAGTACGGAGATGGAATTGTGCCCGGTGGATGGCGATAGGCTCACCCCCTATCCCATAGGACCTAAACATAACAGGTGAAAATAATGTGGGTGTTGTTTACCTCTGCCACTCTCTTCTGGGTAATATAGTCGTTATGTTATGTTATTTTATATACATAAGTGTATAACACCCACATTTCATCTGGTATGTTATGGTTTCTTGTGAGCCTATCATCAACCACGTTATTCCACCATTTACAATCGTTGAATAATAAAATAAAACTTTTTATAAAAAGACCCTATCATAATAACGCCATTAATTTATCTCCTTATCAGATCTACGAACCCTTCGTAGTGGCTTTCGTAGCAGCGTAGCACTCGTAGCACTTTGGTGTACGCCTCTACGGCTATTCATCCTTCCCCTTGTAATGATTACGTCGATTTTTCTTATCTATTGTGTAATATGTTATTGCTGAGTAGGTTTTGATGAGTGATAATAAGTAGATAGACAGTGGGTTTGGAAAGTAGTTGGTTTGTTGATTGGTGGTAGTAATTTACTGGTTAGAGGAGTGAATAATATGATGTGTTGGAATAATTAAAATAGCTGACTTCAAGTGGTATTTTAATCATAAGTAGCCTGTGTAATTTTTCGGCTCTTAAACTATGTCCATACCTAATTTCATCAAAATCGGAAAAGCGTAAAAGACAAATGGACAGCCAAAGTAACATTCAGATTCGTAATATAAATTAGGTACCTATGTGTATCCTACTTAAGATAGGTACAAATGGATGATCGTGACGTCACGTAATGACGTAACATATGGTTGAGAAATTTAGGGTCCTGGCTAGAAGCGACCGTAGCTAGTAGTTAACGCGGTTGCCCGGAACGTAGAGGTCGCAGGTTCAAATCCTGTCAGTCCCATAATTTTGTTTCTTAGTATGATTTGCTAAGCATAGCTAAATGTTATAAAGTTGGGATTATCTGCAAGTTCAATCCTATAGTTCGCTGTCGCTTTTTCCTAAAACAAGCTTAAAAACGCTTTATAGAAAGGTAAGTCGGTAAAAATGAGCTCGAGGGCGGCAGCACCACCGTCTCACCTTTAACCTGCCGCCAAATAGTAATGCTTCCATTACTGTGTTCCGGTTTGGTGGTGAGATCAGGCCCTGAAATTACTGGCACATGAGGCATAACACCGTAGTCCTCAGCTGCAGCGACGCATCTATAATCTGCTTTTGTGGATTGTTGATGTCCATGGGCTGTACTCCACTTACCATCAGGTGGACTACACGTTCGTTCGCTGTGGGCGTAGCATAAAAAAACAAAAAAAAATTAAAGAAAGGTTGTTAAATATCTCAAATGATAACGCCTAACAAAACCTAAATAAAAATCTTCGACCAAAATCGAGTTCACAAACAAATCGATACTTAGAATCGAAGCAGTGGAGTGTTCGATTCTCAGATAGTTTTATTCATTTCAGTAGATTTCACGGCTGAGGGCATCGCAAATTGCGCCGTTCGCTCCCGGCGCGGCCTGTAATCGATTGTGCTGCCATCTGGTGGCAAAATAATGACTCCGCCTGGTATGCTCCTCCTTTATTTAGATACGGTATATCCAAAAGTGGAACATGCTTTTGATATTTGAGCCAAGAGTAGCTGCTATAAAACAGTATTAGACAGGGTGCAAATACTCCTGGAAATTCATATTCATGATTCATAATCTTTCATCGCACGATTATGTTTTTTTTATGTGAACCAATCTTCATAAGTCTATTAATCGATCATAAGTTAATATCCAATTTATAATTAGATGTCATAGAACTAACGAATCTGACTTATCTATAAAAATGGTTAATTTTTAGGGTTCCGTTGTACCCAGTTGTAGAAGGAACCCTTATAGCTTTGCCATTTCCGTCTATCTGTCAGTCCGTCTGTCCAAGGCATAGCGTCGAAACTGTCAGTGCTAGAAAGTTGTAATTTTGCATGGATGTGTACGAGTATGTTAATAATGTCAAGAAAGTCGTAGAATAGATAAGTCGTAGAAATATCGATAAAGAGACTCGTTAATGAGAAATTTTACTTTGAAGAGCAATTTTTGTTAAGTAGGGCGTGCCTCTACCCCCTCTATAAGCTAAAACGTTAGCTCGAAAATATGTAATAAATTTTCAAGAAAACTATAGCGGCTACGTTAACTTTATTAGTTCAAGAGTTATAGGGGCTCAAATTGAAAATGCAGTTACTTGGAATAGTTCGTTCATAATACAAAAACCTTTGAAAAATTACTTGTATGAAGTTGCTACTTGTTTAATAAAAATAAAATAAAATAAACTCTCACTTGTTTAATACAGATAGAAAACTCTTTTTAAGTCCAAATATATTGGCACGACTATTTATAGAACCACACACTTGGCCAGTTTTTTCCTATGTTTTTAGAAATATTACTTTGTTATACACAGCAGATAACCCCATGGTAAACCTATTTTAAAATGGACTGATGACCTACACGCTGAAAAACTGGGCTAATAAAGCTATGTACTGAGAACTGAAAGGAAAATAGGTAGGATTTTTCCATGCAATGGATTATTACAGGCTTATATTATGAGAAAAAGACTACAAAGCTTCAGTATTTAAAATTACATACCCAAAATCAAAAACTTTTCTTAATACCTTGCATATACTACGCGGTGCCTCGCGGAAGACCAAAAGCCGGTCATAATGAAACTATTTATCTCTCAAACGTACTGATCGGGCGCATTCTCGAGGCGATACAACGCGAACAACCGATTACTCCGGCACTTACACAAACCTTTGTACTCGGATCACTGCGACATTGCGGTTTGAATTGTATTTTATTAATGAATTTAACTGCTGATGGTTTAGTAGTTGGTTATGTGATCTCTCACTGATACTCTTGGGTTCGAATACCAAGTCGCATGAAGTGTTTATTGGGCTTTATCCGTCAAGAAATCTTTAATGGCAGCATGGAGTTGGAACTTTGCCTGGTGGATGGCGATAGGCTGACCCCCTGTCACATGAAACTTATCCATAACATGTGAAATATGGGTATTATATATCTCTGCCACACCTTTCTAGGTAATATAGGAGTTATGTTTAATATTTTAGTTTTTATTTATAAATGAAACATTATGATTAAAACTATAAACTGTAGATGTAAATACTTCACTGTCTGTCATTTTAAATCAAGTGCACACTGGCGGCAAATTTTACAAAAATAAACTGATCATTTGCACAGTGTAAAAGTGACTTATAGAAAGTCAAGCTGCTCGAAAAAAATACTACCATAATTCATAATCAACTTCAAAAGTTAACTTCCACAAGTTTTCTTGCTGGTAGACATTCGACGCTCCAAATTGTAGATATTTATAATGTTTTTATATAATATTAAAGTTGAAAAATTAAGAATCCAGCAGGACTCGAACCTGCACCCCCTGGGTATACGCCCCAAGTGCTTTGCCAATTCAAAGCACTTGGGGCAATATTACAAGTATTTGATAGAAATTCGTCATCTCTCGACAGTATTGTGTTGATCTTAATTCAAACGTACTGTATGTGACTAAGTGACTTATCACTCATCGCATAGGTGGCGCTTAAACCAAGTAATGTTTCGTCTAGCTAAGGTATATAACGGGTGGCGCAAAAGTAAAGACCCTATTTGGTTCAGCTATAACATTTTTTCTAAATTAGAAAACTAGATTTAGATTTTTTTAAATGTATATTTGTGCCATTAAATTTCGTACCATTAGGATTTAAAGATGATGTCTTTTAAATGGTGACCTCCAGAGTTGATACACATTTGAGCCCTATTTATGACATTTTGCATAACTTGCCGTAACACTTCCTGCGATATGTTCGTTATTTCTTGACGAATGTTTTCTTTTAGAGCTGCGAGAGTCTGTGGCTTGTTCACATACACCCGAGATTTCAAAAAACCCCAAAGAAAGAAGTCTGGACTGGTCAGATCGGGTGATCTTGCAGGCCAAGGCAAATCGCCAAAACGAGAGATAACTCGGTCTGGAAAAGCGTCCCTCACTAAGTCCATAGTGTCGCGCGCTGTGTGTGCCGTAGCGCCGTCTTGTTGAAACCAGATGTGCTCCAGCCCCAATTCGTCCAAACTGGGTATCAAAAACTCACGTAACATGGTTCTGTAGCGTTCTCCAGTGACAGTTATCGCATTGCCTCCAGCGTCTTCGAAAAAATAGGGTCCGATCACTCTGTCAACACAGATGCCACACCATACAGTAACTTTTAGTGGGTGTAGAGGTGTTTCTTGAATAATGCGCGGATTATCAGTGCCCCAGAACCGAGTATTCTGCTTATTGACATGCCCTGAGAGATGGAAATGCGCTTCGTCACTCATAACCAATTTTGAAGGAAAATCATCCTCTTCAAGGTGTATCAACTCTGGAGGTCACCATTTAAAAGACATCATCTTTAAATCCTAATGGTACGAAATTTAATGGCACAAATATACATTTAAAAAAATCTAAATCTAGTTTTCTAATTTAGAAAAAATGTTATAGCTGAACCAAATAGGGTCTTTACTTTTGCGCCACCCAGTATATATACCTACGACGCTGGCACAAAGAGTTGAGAAATTTCGAGTCCGGCAGCATACAAATCCATAGCTGAATTGGCAATGCACTTGGGGCGTATACCCAGGGGGTGCAGGTTCGAGTCCTGCTGGATTCCTAATTTTTCAACTTTAATATTATATAAAAAAATAAATGCATAGCAAAGCTAAAATTTGCTTTAAAATATTACAAGTATTTATAATGTTCCTATTGTTTTGATATTTATCATGCTATGGTCATGGCTAAATGGTACAATAGGCTTTTTTCTATTTAACTTTTTGCACAGAACTTAGAATACAGGCTGACTTAATGCCTAGTGGCATTCTCTAACAGTCAACCTAGGGTGGTGCAGAGAAACAAAGATATGTTTCGTAAGATAGTACTAAAACTACAATCAACAAAGCATTTTCATGATCCTCCACAACACTATTTTTGTATAGAAATTTTTGAACACTAAATTCGCTTGTTCTATCAACAAATGTCAATTTATCGACTTTGACAATGTCAAAGGAAATGTTAGTCATAAATCACTCTTCTTGATAGAACATATATAATACATATTACGCATTCAATGTACCGAAGTCTTACTGCAGAAGACCAAACTATAAAAATAGCAGAGATCTATAGGAGACACAATTTGCGCCCATGATTTCCCAGCCGACCAATGAAATGGCCAGCACTAGGATTTTCTACTGACTTTTATGATGTTCTTCGTTGTAATGAAGTTTTCTTTATTTAAACCTAGGTAATGTGATTTTTCCAATCAGCATTTGGCCATCGTGATGTACTAAGACCTAAACTTCCTCTTCAAGAGAAGAAGCCCGTGCCCAGCAGTGGGACATATATTAATTTATTATAAATATTATACTGTATTTTTTGTATTATCAAATTATTTTACGTGTTTAATGAGCTGAAATTGTAACCTTTAATATTTATATATACATCCCGTTTCATCATATAATCATTTTATTGCTTAATGTTAAGTCAAATACTGCAATGTTGCAAATAATATGCATAAAAGTTGTCTACCCAGTGAATTGAAGTATTTATCTACTCAATACTCCGTACAATTCTAGCAGAACAACTCGATTTCCAAACTCACAACTAATATATCTTAAAATCTGCCGAAAACCCTCTTCAAATTGATTTGTCAATAACTGTAAGCTAGCGTCTAATCATGTCTGCGTCAACAACAAACTTTAAAATTTAGTTTTGTTAATGGAGTTGTAAGGCTCTGTGCGTTGATGGAGCACGGAACAACTG
This sequence comes from Hypena proboscidalis, assembly GCA_905147285.1. Taxonomy (NCBI): domain Eukaryota; kingdom Metazoa; phylum Arthropoda; class Insecta; order Lepidoptera; family Erebidae; genus Hypena; species Hypena proboscidalis. The sequence continues at coordinate 4,781,903 of LR990127.1, forward strand.
AAACTTAATTAAACGAAACGATGGGAAATAGCAAGGCAGTTGATGAGATAATAGTTTTTATAAGTTACTGAAATATAATCTGGCGATGTAATTACTTTCTTGAATAAACCCTTTCGAACTTATGATAGTCAGAAATTAATTCTAGATTCTGTGCTGCCAAAAAAAATTGTACATAATAAAATAGTACAGACAGTTTATCTTCCTATTCAATAATATGCATTATATATGCAATAACAATGGCGCGCTAACCGGCTGACAACAGTACTGCGCTCTGTGACTGTTATTACTTTATTCTAAGTTACCCACTTTTACAAATAATGAATAATAATTTATCAATGCACTAATTTATTCATATTTATTTCAATTATTAATTAAATCTCAATGTTTTTGTGATTATCAATGTTACTAGGTAAGTCATAATGCTATTGATCTTCCTATGAAAATAATATTCACGCGTCAATATCATAAATAAAATTGACGACGTAAATTTTCACTAACCAATAAGTTGTGTACGTGAGTTTTTGTCAAAAAGCTGCGTAATAATTGTATATTCATCTAATTTATGTATAAAATATGATTTAAATAGTTTTATAATGTGATGATTAGTGTTCAAAGAGGTGCTAACAACCTAAGTAAACAATTATTTAATATGATTATACGGTATACTATTAGAATAAGATCTAATTGTATCAAATTTGTTTTTCAAAGTGAAATAAAGACCTTTTAAAACTAACTAACTAATAATATGCTTTATCTATCCCGACTACTTAGTTTTCAAACTCAAAAATAATACTATCCTGAAAACCGGTGCGTTCTCTCTTCAAATTGATTTGTCAATATCTGTAAGCTAGCGTCTAATCATGTCTGCGTCAACAACAAACTTTAAAGTTTAGTTAATGGAGTTGCGAGGCTCTGCGCGATTAAGCGATGTCCCGCGTTGATGGGAACACGGAACAACTGAAACTAAATTAAACGGAACGATGGGAAATAGCAAGGAGAGGGTAGTAGAATTTTAGGTATTTAGATATTGATTACAAGGTCAGGACTCCATTCTAAGATTCTTTTGAATTTCTATAGTATGTACACTAATTGATCATTTTGAACAAATTTAATATTATATTATGCGGTATGATTATTAACATTCGGATAGAACTTATTTTATTGCGTATATTTTAGCTGATCAATTTGTATTATTGAATACTGTGAAGACTCGCATCGAAATGTAACTTCAAATTCAAACAAACAGGTAGAAAGGCTTTTGACTAAGTGAATTATCACTGCAGGATTCATAACTTTTAAACTTTCATATTATATAAAATACAAAAAGGCATAGCAAAGCTATAATTTGATTTAAAATATAACAAACAATTTGTTTTCTAAATTTTGTTTTCTTACACGTTGAAATTACATCATTTTTACTTATTTAAATATTAAGCACAACCTTTTCTCGGAGAAGATTACAAGAACTTTGTCACAAACGCAATCTCAAACACATTATTTTTTTATGCATCACGTTTACATTAAAAAGTATGGCATAGAGGAAATTTCATTTCTTTTGACAAAGACCGCGTTTAAAAGGAAAAGATGAAACTTTGAGAAACTCTATTAAGGAGGCAGATTAAAACTGTATAATGAAGTTTGAGTGTAAATTGTTAGAAAGACTAAGGTTCTTTGAAACGACTTTTCTTTTGCTGGTTTTATAGTTTGTGGAAACTCGTGAAAACATAAAAATAAACACAATTTTATAAAAATATATAAATAAAGAGAAATATGGAGGTTGTTATACATTGCATCTGAAGTAATATATATTTTTATAATGTATGTATTAGTATATTTGTTACCATATTTATGTATTCGAATTGTTGATATAATATTATTCTATGTATGTATTAACATTTTTAGTACATTACATTTTTATTAATTTATGCCTACTTTTTTTCTCTCTGCATCATCTTAAGGCTGACTGGTAGGAAATGCCTGAGGCATTAAGTTCGGCGTTGTACAATATTTGATGTGCTAGAAGTTTTAAAATAAAATAAATGTACATAGATGATTAATTATATAACTTTTAATGTGATTTGTATGTTTCTGACTCGACTAGTCTGACAAAACTGCATATTTAAATGGGTACTATCTAATACTATTTTCTATAAACTTACAAGGCTTAAGAAGATTCATCAAGTAAACACGATATTCCGGCGTACACCCAATCCCACGGTATGCAAATGGCGTCATTACAAAATTACTGAACACCCACTATTAAGGCATTAACACGAAATAACATGCAAATTGTCTCCTGATCGAGAATCAAGTCTCTCAATGATGTTTAAAAGCGGTTTAAGCTGGATTAAACCAGTTTAAACCGGATTACACCGCTTCGAGGCGGAGGCGCTCATTTATTATGTAAATACATGACAAATTAAATCCAATGGGAATTTCGTTTGACAAACGGCTGGGTCCGATGTAATGTATTGCTGTATTTGCTAGTTTGTGGATTAAAAAGTTAGCTAAATTGTTTAAGCCGTGGATAGAGCATCGGTTAAATTGACAACGATAGTTTGTGCCGAAATAAAATGCATGGCTGGTTTTGGAAAAGTTATAGCCTCGTTAGTAACAATCAAATGTATAAAGTGTGATCCCGCCAGTTGGATTCGGATATTTAGATTAATGTCGAAATAAATAACGTTTCACGTTCGTGTTGATTCTTTGAGTTTAGTATTTTATATTTAAAACAAAATAGTTCAACTTGTTGTTTATCTATGGATATGATCACATAAAATATTGTATACGTAAACCCTATACGTAAGTCCCACAATTACTTTTGCTCTCAAATTCAACAACAAGCTCTCAACAACATAAAATAAAATAAAATATAAAATCGCAAGTGGTCTGAAGCAGTTAAATGAGCTGCTAACACGCTGGTTTAAGTAATTGCGTCTCCGTAATAACGTGTAAGAATTGCAGCCGAAGACTGCAGTGGTTTCAGCGGCTCAGTGGCTCAGCAGCTCAGCAGCTCTTCAAACTGTAAATAGCCAACGTAATAACGTTAATATCGTAGTACGAGTACACCTTAATGGTATAAAAAGTTGAAGTGTTTATGAGTAGCTATGGTGACTTTATACTTGGAACAAAATTATGCGGAAAGTGTTTAATTTTAGCAATTTAAAGCTATACTAAGACTTATGTTATGTTTTTATGTTTAAATGTTGCTTATATTAGTCAACCTTTAAATCCAAGTGCCGTTACATTTCACAGTCTACATTCCGGGCTATTAAATAATGACTATAAAAAATATTAAATGATTTATTAAGAGTAAAAGCATCAACGTCCTATAACTATTATTTGTGCTCAAATATGTCTGCTTTAACATTTAATTACAAGAAATAAACGCACACACATTCTAAGAACACATAATCACATCTCTTTCATCAAAAAGCAGAGCACTTGAAATATTAACAAGAATCTCTTAATGAAACACTCAGACATGTAAACAAGTGGTCGGTATTACAAAATTGTTGAGTCGATCGAGTCCCAATTCCTACTCGCTCACTACCCCGATTCAATTAAACTTTAACCAAAGTTGTCGTAAACAACACAATTAATTCCACCACAAGCAATTATCAGCTCTATTCTTGAAAGCTTAGAACTTATTTTCAGTTGATGATAAGAAATGATGTCAATTATCAAAATGCTATTGTTTTGGTATCATAGACGGCAAGTTCAAATGAGTTTATTATTATAGTGATGCTGTGGGGACATTTTATTTGGCGGGCTTGAGAGGAAAACGGGATGTGTGTCTGAAGATAGGGTTGCCACACTTGGCCCAAATATTACTATGTTCAATATAATATCTACTTTGGTTTAGACTTTTTTACCAATTCAACGAATGCAAACACGATAAAACTAATACTCATACAGAATTTTCTAGATAAATCTAAATTTACACCATCCATCAAAATGACCACCCCTGTCAAAAACCCTGCGCAAACTGACCGACAAGAAAGATGGACGATATTAAGAAAACCTTCATATTTTGGAGACAAAACATTGAATTTTAAAAGAAATCTAAAGTTGCTGATATAAATTTATTTGTTTTCATCACTGTGCAACGTCAATTCAACCCTGATTGTGGTGTACAACAATGTACTTCTTTTAAGATATAATATAATCTGGTATCTACATTATAGAAAAAAGCGAGGTAGTTATTTGAGTGTAGCATTATAATATAATGAACTTGTATAGTACAAAACGGTAACTGGCAACGCATTTGAAATGTTTGATATAGAATAAGTATGTGAAGCTGTTCGAATAATCTATTTTTAGGGTTCCACAGTACCTATAAGGAACCCTAATTAATAGTTTCCTCATGTCCGTTTGTCCATCTGTCCGAGGCATAACACCGTTAGTGCTAGAAAAAGTGCTGAAATTTTGCATTGACGTGTATGTTAATTAAGTTGAAAAAGTGGTAGAATAAAATAAAGACAACGATTTTTTTTGGGGTACCTCCACTACATGTAAAGTGGCAATGATTTTTATCTATTTACCCCATAGTGTGGATTATTAGATAGGTATTTTAAAATCAAGGTGTTGCGAAGACGTGTTTTTGAATTATAGACCCGTTCGTTTTGCTTGAGTAGGGCGGCATCCATCCCCTCTATAAACTAAACCGTTGGCTAGAAAAATCTAAAATTAATCATGGTGGTAGGTATGTAAGCTTGAAAGAAAAACTACAGTAACAAAGTTAACTTTGTAAGTTCAAGAATAATAGGGACCCAAATTGTAAAATGCAGTTACTTATAGTTGTTCGTACATAATACAAAAACCTTTAATAATAATGACTTATAATATGAAGATTTCTTCTTCGATACAAATAGTAAATCTTTTTAAGTCTAAATTATGAAATGACTTACTACGGAACCCTATCGTGCGTGGCCCGACACGCACTTAGCTAGTTTTTATGCAATGTTACTTGTAAACCAAATATAAGTGACGACAAGTTGTATTAAAAACCTAATCATTTGCAATCGGGAGACACTTGAAATGTTCACAAACTTCACAATAGAAACAAGAACAAAGAAATGGAAGCACTTCCAACAAATTATAGCTGGATATTTACGAAACACGAGAATGTTGGATATTTAATATCCATTGTAAAACGACTGTAGACATAGCAACGTTTGATCTTATATTGTACGGTTGGAGTACTGATCGATTGGGCCATGAGAATGGCGACCGCATTTTCTCCAACGGGAGTTTATAGAAGAAGGTCGCTGGAGGGAGCTGTATACGGAAGGTGGAGAACCGGGTGTTGTGGAATGAATTGGGTGAAGCTTATGTCTCGCAGTGATCTACGAGAAGCTATATGATGATGTTGATGATGAATAGTTTATACCTAAGAAGTACGTGGGACTGCATCCTTCTTACCCGACTGCAAATGATAAATACTTACCTATAATGTTGTGAATTACTTAATTTTGGTGGGAGTACGAAACTTACTTCCACGACTTTTATAAAAAGTGCTGTATTTCGAGTATGAAATGACTTTATATGAAATTGAAGTTATCAGTCTGAAAATATATTTGATATAATTTATAGTGCTAAAAGCAATTAAGAGTAAATGCACCATATAAAATTTACTTATATTGTTTTATTGAATAATTATTAATGTTATCAAGTTAAGTTATTCATGGTGGCATTGATGATACTATGTTAAATGATGTTCAAATTGGTGTAATATTTCTCGCCCATTCCGTGGCTGTACCGTCAAACTTATAACCATCCCTTGTTTCCTCTCACCTAGTAACGCATCGATCACGTAACTTATACAAAACATACGATTCGTCAACTTATGATCAGACAAATTTATGTTATACTTTAACAAGTAATATATTTCTATGTATCTAAACTAATATTACAAAGAGCCAAGGGTTTTGTTTTGTTTTGTACACAAACGATTGAACCAAATTTGATGAAGATTTGGTGTCGAAAGGATAAACTTAAGCTACTTTTTACTGAAGTAGATACCTCACGGGTGGAACCGCGGGTGGAAACTGGTAACGTACAAAATATCCTAGAATATAATAATATATTATAAAATAATAATAAATAATAAAATAAATAAATATCACACAACTTACACACAACGTAATATATTCCCAAACTAAGCAGAGCTTGTACTATGAGTATTAGAATAACTGATACTAATACATATATACTTTTCTTTTGTAAATACATACTTGTTATACATAGAAACACCCAGACTAAGACAAACCTCCATGTTCATGCTCACAATGCATGTCTTAAGCGGGAATCGAACCCGCGACCTCGGCGTCGCAGGCAGGTACACTACCCACTCCGCCATTCGGTCGTCGTCGTATATTAGGAGTAGACTTTCTCGTTGTTCTAGTGGTAAACGCAGTCATCGCTAGGTATTGGGGTCGACGCCCGGGAGTGTTAGGATTTTTCAGTTCTTTTCAGAAAATCCTACATCGTGCTGCTAGCATGGAGTTGGATTATTGCCCTAGTGGATTGCGATAGGCTCACCCCATATCACTTGGGATCTAAACATAACAGTTGAAGTGATGGTGTGATACATCTCTGCCACACCCTTCTGGGTAATATAGGCGTGATGTTATGTTATGTTAGGTATGTAATATAATTTCATGAACTTCGCTAGGTAAATTTGTTTTTTTTTTTTTTATGCTACGCCCACAGCGAACGTACGTGTAGTCTACCTGATGGTAAGTGGAGTACAGCCCATTATGGACATAAACAATCCACAAAAGCAGATTATAGATGCATCGCTGCAGCTGAGGACTACGGTGTTATGCCTCATGTGCCAGTAATTTCAGGGCCTGATCTCACCACCAAACCGGAACACAGTAATGGAAGCACTACTATTTGGCGGCAGGTTAAAGGTGAGACAGTGGTGCTGCCGCCCTCGAGCTCATTCACAAGAGCTCTACCACCAGTAAATTGTTGATTTTAGAAGTTATTCTATACATTCCTACATTCCATATTGTATTATTAAAAGCGTAACTTATATTCACTGACAAGGTTTCATAAGGTGGGTTCTGAACCAAAATATCATATTCCTAAGCCAAGAAAGGCTTCTTGTTCGAGTAATCGGGTCGAGGCTCTATTTCAAAACGAATATTTTACGCCATAATGGAACATTAACGCTTGCTTTATAATTTTCTTTATTATAATGATATTATCTGGTTGCCTAGGGTATAATTATCCTATCTCTTCCGCCAGATATCGTTCCCAGTTGAGAAGGGTACAAAAATATATTTGAATTTTTTAACCCATTTTTTCAAAAATATAGGCTATACAATATTTTACAAAATTTAATAACGATGATGATGCGGGTTTGAATTATTTAAATCTCAATAATTATTTTAACTATGTTGACCTATTTTGAGTAATCTCTTTGTTCACGATAAAACTTATCATGAAAAAAGAAATTGCAACATCTCTGAAATATCGGAAAAACTCGCAACAACAAATATACATGGTAAATATTCCGTGATATTTAATTAATATTTAGTAACCATGTTTAGTCTTAAATCTTAAAGCATATATTTTGAGTAAAATAACCAAGACACATTTTAATGTTCACGAAGTTTTAAAGGACAAATTGTATTTTTAAGTAAGAGTCTGTGTTGATTTGATTGGTTAATGGTAGACTAACGAGCGCCGAGTTTTCATACTAACGTCATATGGGTTTTCATACTAACTTAATTATTATTAAGTTTTTATCATATTTTATAGACTAATTATAATATCTGAAATACTAAAATGCATTTCTGTTCGTGGCCATTTTGTCAAAATTGTTTTAATCAGTAATTGAATTACCTACAAACTGAAAAATTTTAATAGTCATGTTTTAGATATGATTTGTTTATAAAAATAGATGAAAAAATAATAATGTTAAAGTTACCCATATTTCTTTTGTATGAAAAAAACAGCCAAGCCATTTTTTTGTTTCCTCTTAAATCTCTCCAGGCAAGTATTTTTAATGCTTTACCATAAGGTCAATGAGTTGTTAGCGAAAACTGACCACTTTTTTTATGTATGTGTAAGCAAGTAACATGGACTAGTATATTAACTAACTAGCACGTTAACTACAGAGCGAGCCCAATATAGGTAGGCATAGCTTTGTCACTAGTAATGTAGCGTAGTGCATACTGCTAACGGTATGCGATACAGCTCCTGAAATTGATCATCATTGATGTTAACTAGCGTCGGTATTTATGATACCGTATTTCACCACACAGTTGTAAATACCCACACGAATCTAAATTCCATGCCAATGTAATTTGAAATTGGAAATACAGTCTTATATCTTTTTTAACCTGCCACTCCTATGTTCCAGTTTAGTGGTGAGATGATATAGTCTGAACTAATTAACCTACAACAGTAGCAGCGATAGCCGAGTGGGAGACCGTAGGACTGCGAAGTTAAAGGTCTCGGGTTCGAACCCACGGCACACACCGCTCGTCTTATCAAAGATATGTGTGTATTTATCATTAAATTATCGCTCGCTAACGGTGAAGGAAAACATCGTGAGGAAACCTACATGCCTGAGGGTGTCTAATAAATGCTCGAGGGTGTGTGAAGTCTACCAATCCGCACTTGGCCAGCGTGGCCTAATCCTTCTTATCATGAGAAGAGGCCCGAGCCCAGCAGTGGGACATGTATTAAATACAGGGCTGCTATTATATAGTGGTTAGCCTATGCGTCCCTTAACGCGAGGTCTCGGGTTCGATTCCCGGGTCGGGCAAAGTGTTATTTGTAAAATTTTCGTTAGGAAATTCACAATAGCAGCACGGAGTTGGAATTGTGCTCGGTGGATGACGATAGCCTCACTCCCTATTCCATGGGACCTAAACATAACAGGTGAAGTATTGGTAAGTTACTGTTGTCGTCAGATACAGACTATTGATCAGATTACAGGTCCGATTACTACATTCGCCATTTAAAAAATACATTCTTTACATCCAGCGCAGCATACGTTACTGTTACACATGGAGTTTTTACTCACCCACCTGACTATACAATTCAGCTGAAGTTTAACGAGCATGAACCCACAGTTTGTACGTCCTGGCTTTTACTGAAGCGGCTCGTATCGTAAATTTAACTATCGACTCTATGGGCCGACACTCCCTGCGTCGTAAAGCGCACATTGCACGTTTTGTTTACTTTTAAATTTACTGCGGCTGTACTGGCGACGCAGTGGATATGTTACAGGGATGGGAGTTACCATTGGTTGTTTTCTAAACAATGACAGTTGGTTTCTAGTTTTTCTAATAAAATAAATCCCTGGTAACTTTAACTAATATTGGGTACGAAATAACAATGCTGAGTGATATTAATTTATTCATTATTGTTATATTTTTTGACAAAGCGACCAAAAGACAAACACATCAATGTATATTTTAACTACCATTCACTTTTGGATTAGCTAGTAATTTTGTAATCAGTGTGTTTTTTTAATCTCTAAGGCGCTGTCTCCACGAGCGAGTGAATCGCGGCGATATTATCGTCGTGCCACGTATTTCTATACACTCTCTATGGAGCCATCTCCACACGGCGATATTATCACCGCGATGTGACGAGTGGCAACGAGCGTGCGAAACGTCATTACATCGTCGCTAGGCCGTCGCTACTAGCAGCGGGCTCGCCGCGCTCTCGCGACGAGCGCGCAGCGGGCGCGCCGTCAAACGTAACTGAATTCTTCCTTTTACAACGCGTCGTCAAGGAAACGCGGCGATACCGTTACGAGTCGCCGCGGAAACGCTGCGATTCCGTTACGACTCGCGACGATACGCGGCGGAATTATCGCCCGTTCGTGGAGATTCTCCGACGATATAAGGGCGGACTCGTCGCGATTCTCTCGCTCGTGGAGACAGCGCCTAAGAGGTTTTGATCACAAAATGGTCATGTCATTCCAGGCTCAATTTTAACAGCCTTCACAATTACGAACGAGTCTTAACAACATAATCCAAATTAATAGTAAACCAGTGAGTAGACTCTTTTACGACTCACTGAGCCGTTGACCGATAATTCGATAGCTAAAAATAGTAGCTCCCCGGGTTAGGGAACTCTGAAAAAAAAAGGTTTTTTAGGATTCTGATGCCACGGGTATTGTAGTGTATGACTGGCCGGATTGCAGTAGTTTGGATAACGATCTGTAGCCATCGATGTGAGAACCCATAGTCGAATAACGGTTATGTATCTAAAGATTAACTACGCGGATCTGTTTGTACTAGATTTTATGAGATGTGCTCAAAAAGGTATTTCTCCTGTTCAATTAATGGGATATTGGGATTTGTTGCTATCACAAAAAAACTATTTATAAATATCTAAAACGAGCCTTCAGCCCTTTGCTAGAAAGTATAGCTGATCCATACCTAGACAGTAATAAATAAATATTTAAATGATTTTTGGTTATTTTTACTTAAAAAGATGGAAGTTAAATAATTCAGTTCTAATAAAACACGTATAAGTTCATGTAAATAAATGATATTATGGTAGTAATTACTATTTTCCATTTAATAAAACTTTGTTGACGTATATTTGTGTGTGGGGTATTTGGGTGGATGTTTTTTTACAAAATTAACATAACGTATCATCACGCCTATATAACCCAGAAGGGTATGGCAGAGGTGTGCAACACCCACATTTCACCTGTTATGTTTGGGTCCCATGGGATAGGAGGTGAGCCTATCGCCGAACACCGGGTACAATTCCAACTCCGTGCTGCTATTGTGAATTTCCTATAGAAAAGCTCACAAATAACACTTTGGCCGAGCTAGGAATCGAGCCCGAAACCTCGCGGTGAGAAGCGCATATGCTAACCACTAGACCATCGAGGCAGTCAACAACAAAAATAACACTATTATATAAAACATATCCCGCTTTTTCCACATGATCTAATGCCAGTATATCACTTACGTGTTATCAATCATGCGTTATCTATTTTATCTTACGCAGTTACTAGTGACATAGTGACAAATGTCCCGCGCTACAATTAGGAGTAACTAGGATTGATGAATGATAACGAATAACGATGATAAGTGATGTTGAGTAATGATAGCTTAGCAGCAGCCTTAAGAAGTCCAAGATCGATTTCAAGTTCTACATTTTCTCGTCCTCCTTTTCCATGTCTCACACCTCTTTATAACACCTTCTGTCTATTTTTGCCGTGACTTTTCTACCATGTTAAGGCCTTACAAGAAGTGAGGTATAGAAAAGCGGAATGGAAAATGTTGACAATCTTGAAGCAAGTTAGTAGTTATGTTGCTTTTTTATACGACTTCAAAAGCAGGAGGAAGTGCTCAATTCGATTTTTTTTCACCGGTTACTCGAAGACAGTCCAGGGCTGATTCGAGAAAATTTTTGTCTGAAAGAGTGTACTTGTCATGGGGTGTCATTTTCATCAGGTTATGATCTGATGATGGGATCCTAGAGAAATTGAGGGCAACCGTCAAATTTTAAAGGCTCCTTTATTGTTTTTTGTTTATTACCGAAAGCTTATCGGATAATTGCACCTAACAGTCAGTATTATATGTTGCTGAGCTGATGCTGGAAAGTACAGCTTCTTAACGATTTTTGAAGTCGGTTTTTTTTTTGTATAATTATGTAAAATATTTTTTCCCTAGTAATTTGTATTTACTGGAGGAGCATCTTATAATTAAGACTGTTGCGGCTTCGTCTTGAGATGGCAGGATTACTTGGTTTGAAATTAAACAGCTGGCTTTTGGTACATTTGCAGATATATTTCTAGTATATTACAGGATGATGATGCGTATATTTACGAGTAGCGATAGAGAAAGAATAGAGTGATTAGCACAATTTTGACATTAATTTGAATTTTACTTTAACTGACATATTATAATAGACTGACAAATTGACATAGACTGACAAGGGTGACATTAAGACACTGACACTTGACAGGGTCCGTAACATGCCCCCGGCCTTGGAAGCTCCAGGTTCCGAAACTGGTTATGCGTCTTCTTCGCTGAGCAGAGGACAGATCTTGGCGAAAGCGCGCCTGATGACGCCCGATTTTGTTTTGATGTCAGCGATGCGGGAGATGCCATCCTTGCCTGGCAGGGTCTTGATCACGCGTCCCAGATGCCACCGTAGCGGTGGAAGGTTATCGTCTTTGATAACTACCATTGTGTTTGGCTTTAACGTTTTGTGTGTGTCTTCCTTCCACTTGGTTCTTGTCTGGAGTTCTGATATGTACTCCTTCGCCCATCTTGCCCAGAAGTGCTGACGCAGCTGCTCAATGCGGTGGTAGCGGTTGAGCGTTCTGGTACTAGTGTCATCCCTCATGTCTTGATAGACTGGTGCTGTGAGAGGTCGACCAACCAGGAAATGTCCAGGACTGAGTGGGAGAAGGTCATCAGGATTGGATGAAAGAGGAGAGAGGGGACGGGAATTTAATATGGCTTCGACTTGAGCCAAGACTGTGGTAAATTTCTCAAATGTGAGGTGAGCATTACCTATAGTGCGTAGTAAATGTTTTTTGCATGATTTTACTCCGGACTCCCACCCTCCACCTAGATGAGGACTGTAGGCTGCTATGAATTTAAATTTGATGGACTGACTAGCTGCATATTCAGCTATATCTGATGAGCAGTTAGTTAAGTATTTTAAGAACTCGCCCATGGCGCCTACAAAATTCCTTCCGTTATCGGAATGGATTTCATCAGGCTTTCCACGGCGTGATATAAAACGCTTGAGCGCTAGAATGTATGCTTCAGACGAGAGGTCGCTTACTAGCTCAAGGTGTACAGCGCGCGTTAAAAAACAGATAAATAAAGCAATATAAACTTTTACAGTTCTAGCTCCCCTCCCCTTACGATTCAAGATGAGCAATGGACCCGCGTAATCAACTCCGCAGTAAGTAAAAGGATGCGCAGGCGTTAATCTTTGTGGAGGTAAGTTACCCATCAAGGGGGTAAGGGTTTTGCCCTTTAACCTTACACCTTGTAACCTTTACACGATACACACTCGTGCACAATTTTACGAGCGAGGTTCCTGCCAGCAATAGGCCACCACTGCTGACGGATATCATAGAGAAGTGCCTGAGGGGCTGCGTGAAATAATCTCCTATGCTCGTGTCTGAACAGCAGTACAGTGAATCTGTGATGTGCGCAAAGTAGTATGGGATGTTTCTTATCATAGCTGAAATTGGTAGACGCTTCAATTCTTCCACCAACTCTAATAATATTTTTATCGTCGATAAATAAATTAAGTTTAGATAAACTACGGTTACTATTAAGCGACGCATTTTTTTTTTTTTTTTATAAGTTTATATTCGTCAGCGAATGATTCCGACTGAGCAAACCTAGCTAAAACTAACTCAGATTCCCTCAATTCGTTCACCGTGAGCTTGCCATACTGACGTTTTATTTTATTACTGCGCGAGTTATGTACAAAACGTAGCACGTATGCGAATGCGCGTCTCGTACGGTCGAACTGGGAGAACCGAGAGAATGAAAAAATAAAAATAATATAGAAACCTGATTTTAAGACATTAAAAGTGTTTTCGCATAATTTTAATAATTGTTGTGTTAATTTTAAATATTGAATACCTAACAGGTCACCTTGAATAGCAGGACCGACGCGTTGGAGATCATTTAGCGATTGACCTGAATTTGAGTGAAAACTCGCATCAAATACAACACGTAGCTTGGTTGTAGTACTGTGTTTGCGATCAATTCCACGATGAGGCATGAAATAATTTGGAGTCCCGCAATTATCGATACGCGACATGTGACCCAAATCTTCATATTCATGAATAAACTCGCTATACATTTTTTTTATAGTCAGGCATACGTTGTAGCCGTTTTTCTAACGCGAAAAAGCGGTTTTTGGCTTGATTAAATGTATCGCCCAAGTTATCTGGTGAGGATTTGAATGGAATGTTGACGATAAATCTTCCATCACTATTGCGTTTAAATGTATTCACGAAATGATTTTCGCATTCCTTCTCCTCCTCCGTGCGCGTATCAGATAACTTGGGTAACTCTTAAAGTTCCCAGAACCTCCGCACTTGTTCTTCTATTGCGTGTGTGAAGTTACACTGGATATGGCGAGTACTGCGCGTATTGATATGTACGGGACCTGAAATTATCCAGCCTAAGTGCGTGTTTTGTACAAACGGCCCATTCGGTAATCGTATTTTACCGTCGCTTAATAAATCCCAGAACTTATCAGCACCGATTAAAATGTCAATACGTTGAGATTCATTAAAGTATGGATCCGCTAATTGAATGTGTGGCGGCAGTCTAAACTGCGCGTGTTGTTTAGGTATAACCGGCATCGTTGAAGTTATTTGCGGTAGAACGAAACATTGCATACACATAGTGAAGTCGTTGGTTCGCGATTTTATTTCAATATCACAGATTTGCGTAGACTGTGTTATTGAATTACCAACGCCGTGTATTTCCCTAGTGGACTGTATTGTTGGACATTGTATTGAGTCGCATAACGTTTGTGTAACGATACATCTTTCGCTTCCTGAGTCTAAAAGAGCACGCGCTAAATGATAATCGTTTTTATTATCTCTTACTTCCACTAAAGCCGTCGATAATAGAACAGGTTGCATACAAGGATACTGAGCATCTAATAATATATCCACGTTAGAGTGTGTGTGTCCATCATCTGTACCTGCGCGGGGCAAGTGCGACGCGAGGGACGCTAGCATTACCGCGACCGGTTTGCTATCGCCCGGCGCGGTTGCCAGTGCAGACGTTCCGCTCCCATGCAAAGCTACATTATCCTTGTGAATTAACGAATTATGTTTTTTATCACATTTACGACACGGGCCGAACTTACAATGCGAAACAGTATGACCGGGACGCAAACAGTTCTCACACAAGTTGTTATCTTTGATGCATTTTATCCGGGACTCAATCGTGTGGTTTAGAAACGTTTGGCATGCATAAAGTGGATGATTATCTTTACAAAGTAAACAAGATCTTTTACTCTGGGGCGCGCGCGGCTTGTTATTGGAAACATTGCAGTGAACCTTACTACTACCGGTGTGCGTAATTGTGTTCGGTTTACCGTGGTTAACGTAGTTCGGTTTAGTGCTAGTGTGAGACACTTGCAGTGTTTCCAGCATGTCTGCCCTATCTTTTAGAAACGAAAGCACTGTTTCGACCTTCATACGTGACTTGGAATCACCAGATATTGTTAACGAGTTCGATTTAAATTGTTCCCATGCGCGTTCTGTGATTTTATCGAGTTTTGTAACAATGATATAAATAATAAGTGTATCCCAACTATCAACGGGCTCACCTAGTATTTTTAGTGCACGTAAATTCTTCAGAATGGTATTAATTAAATTACGTAGTAAGTCTGGTGATTCTTTTGTCAATGTTTGAATATTGAACAGTGCTCGAATATGATTTTGAATTAGAAGTCGGCTATTATTATATCGATTTAATAGTAGGTCCCACGCAACAATGTAGTTGCTTTCAGAAAATTCCAAAGAATCAATGACTAGGGCTGCGCTTCCTTTTAGTGACGATTTTAAATAATGGAATTTTTGAATACTGCTGATTTGAACGGAGTTATGTACTAACGACAGAAAGGTATCCCTGAACTCTAACCAATGCTCACTTGAACCGTCAAAGGTAGGTACGGATATAGTAGGTAGCTTTACTGAGCCGTTATTACATTTATTTGAACACGTAGGTACCTCTTTAGTGCTTAACATAGATTCTACTTGAGCCAGGGTGCTGTAGTAGCTATCCTCAAACAAATCGCGTTGTTGTAATTGATTTTCTAAATCAGCTTCTGAGACACATTCCTCTAATTTTGTTTGAAGATCGCTAAATTCAGCAAACAGGCTAGCAGCTCCTTGCATTCTTAATTTTAGATCTGCTCGCGTTTGAGCTGACAATATGATCTCACTGCTAATGCTAAGAGAATTAATGTGGGTATTAAATCTAGTTAACCGACTTTTGACAATCGCGCGCTTTTTAACTAGATCGCGGATTGCCTGATTTTTAGCATCATCCTGAGATATATTAATCTTAGGGGATTTAGGCCTAGCTACAGAAGGAATAGCTAGGGGGGCTAAAGGGTCCTTGCCATCAGTGCTCATCTTGGTGGGTAGTGAAAGGTGGAGTACTCACGATTAACAGTGGCAGCTTATGCTTGCTCTGGCACGTTGCTGACGACCACTGGAATGATGTTACTCGCCGCGTCTCAATCACTGAAATCAGTTTACCACAGAATTAGCACAAGCACTTGGAAAGGATGGGGTAAGATAGATTGGCTGGCCGTACCACTTTGCGTGCGTTTTGGAAGAACGTAGATCTTCTCATGTAGTACAGGGCCTGCTACAGCTGATATTTCAGATGAATCCTCGGTCTCTTGAAGACTGCCTCGGTTGCGCGTAACGGTCGTTAGGTGCTCGAAGTTCTTGCGTCCGGCGTAGATGGATCAAATGTTGCGGCTTCGTCTTGAGATGGCAGGATTACTTGGTTTGAAATTAAACAGCTGGCTTTTGGTACATTTGCAGATATATTTCTAGTATATTACAGGATGATGATGCGTATATGAACGAGTAGCGATAGAGAAAGAATAGAGTGATTAGCACAATTTTGACATTAATTTGAATTTTACTTTAACTGACATATTATAATAGACTGACAAATTGACATAGACTGACAAGGGTGACATTAAGACACTGACACTTGACAGGGTCCGTAACAAAGACATTAATTAGATATGACGTTACCTGGTTTTACAAACGTGGCCCTTAGGTATTTAAATGGTAATATTTAGGAGGCAACAAACTGTTATTTACCAAAATTATCTTTCTTGTTGCAGCAAATTTTCTAGTAATACTGTTGTGTGTAGTACTGTACTGTTCCTCGTAATAATTTTACTGACTATGTTTTAGAAATGCTGAGATATTTCAATAATTCTCTAAAAGCGTTTTAATAAGTTGACTCAGGTGTACGAAAAAATTCCTGGTTTATAATTATCTAATTGAATGTATCTTAAAATGTGTTTAATAAGGTAGTTAAGTATCAAAATGAAATTATAATACAGTTATATACTTAGCAATTTATAGCATTAATTTTCATACTTTTCTTACTTATATTAAAACAATAAAGGTAGGAAACTTCATTCATTGATCTCCTCCGAAGCAAAGGCACGTAGGTCCGGTAGGAAAATTTATGAGTGGTTCGGGTCACGGCCCATCAATCGCTGTTAGCCTCTAATAGCCAGAGCCATACATTTGTCACGGCACGCTGTTATTAGCTAGCGTGAAGATATAGGAGCTTTGAGGGGATGTTTGTGCTATTTGTATTTTACTACGATGAGGTTGATACGCAGAACTGTAAAATGGAGTCCTTAAAAGCCTGTTTAACAAGTTTTGAATTCAGCCCTATTTAAACCTCATTTGACTGATTAATGTCAACTTCTATATTATTTTAATGCCCTGATATTATAAACCTGTTTGACAGATATAATTTAATATCACAGTTTAAAATAATATTTTAGAATTAACTGGCGCTTAATTATCCAAACTTTATCTAGAACTGGGAAAACTGGCCATAATGAGAATAATTGCTAAAAATATATTGTTTCCTTTTTGTTTGCCATTTTATTTGCAGCATTAGATAGTGTAATTGCTTCTGGCGATAAATTTAATATTAAAGTAAGGAATATTGTATATTAATTATATATTATAGACACGGGTCTTAATCGCGTAAATATTTTTAAGGTATAAATACCTTAATATTTACGCGATTAAGACCCGTGTCTATAATATATAATTATGTGTACAAATCATGATAGTTTAAAATCATTATTGTATATTAGTTTGTTGATATACCTTTTTGGTATATCTCTACAGTTCTAAGCTTTTGTAAAAAAAAATGGCAGAAAATTACGCATTGACCTATAAAATTCTCTTTATACTACATAGAAAGACCTTACGTACGTAGAAAGTACCTCATAGCAGTATGTCAAACGGTGAATATCTATCAAATAAAGTTAGATTTTCGGGTGAGTTCTGAGCAGCGAGACGTTTCCTACTTTTCCGCCCGTTTCATAGCGTAGTGTGATAAAAAGTAGAAAAAGCTTCTTCTGCTACGAAGGCGAGCTATGGTAGTTATTGGTAAGTTTTGCAAGTTTCTGTAATTGTTGGTAGATATTTGATAGATTTAATTGTTTTTGGTAGTTTTCGTTTCTTTTTAGATGTAGTATATAGCACTATGTATCACTCAGTTAAATTTCTTTCGGGTGTATTAACTCAAACTACATCCTCAATAAAATCGTCACTTTCATCCCTTGGTGAACAATGTACTATTGCCCATCCTCAATGACACAGCACAATAGCCAAAATAGTAGGCCAAAAAGACGGCTTCAAAATTTAAAGGCACAAAGAAACTAAAAGTTTCACGTGTTGCCTTTTGAGAGGCTCGGTCCGACCGGAAGTTGAGAGCTCTAAAGCCTTGCTCTTTCATATCCGGTGCTTTCAGCGCCGAAATAATACCCGAGTATTTTTGATCACATTTTTTATTAAAGCTCTTGTACTATCGTTAGAAAAGCTCTCTGCCTTTGTGCGGAGTTGATGCCTGTGCTAAATGTCGGTAAATGCCAGTTAAATATCATTGCGGTGATTTCAGTAGGTCAGTAGGACTGTTACAACAGTTAAAGAAGTTATGAATGTGCCAATGAACCTTAGAAAATGTGGCAAAAAAGGCCGGCATTCAAATGTTAATATCACTTTATAATATATTACAAAATTTATGACATAAGAACTTAGTCGTGCAGTGCGGGACGTCGTGGGACGATGACGAAACGCGATTAATTACCCAGTTGATGAATCTACGTAATTGATTCGAAACTAGTCGGCATATCTCCGGCTAAAATTACGTGAGTAACCCGTAATCTTAATAATAATGTCTTTACCTCACGACGGTTTTAATAATATTATAGTATTAGAACGTAGTCTATTCTGATCTAGTGATAAAATGCCCTGATACTCCATTTCTTGTTGATTCTCTATACTGAATCCAGCTACTGGATCAATGGAAGATATTTTTGACACCTACCTTCCTATTCTTTTTTCTTATTCTACTAGCAAAACTGTCACTATCAAAGTTATTATGATATATCCGTTTTTAATAAATATATCACGTCTGTACATCGTATTTATTTTTATTTTATTTTATACTTATTTAGATATCACTTGTCACCTAAGGTTCCAGCTGAAAATAAACGTTGCCTTATTTTCTGGTAACGATATGTTGAGCTATGGCCTTTTAGGCACCATCATAGCGTAGCAAGTCTAAGACATATGAACTCAGTTGCAACTTGTATATATTATGTAGTATAAAGGCACTGTATTGTTGTAATTATTATGTATTTATTGTATTATTTAGTTCCTTAATTCGATTTTTAATAATGATTTAGTGTTCTAATAAATATTTTTTTACTTTTACTTTACTTTTTTTATAATGTTTAAACAGATGACCATTAACATTACCTTTTTATGTCACCCAAGAGGACGTTATCTAAGGATCTGTTCATAATTACCTACATTATAGAGGTATGACAGTAATTATTACTACTCATCTTAATTATAGTAGTTTCGGAGTTACGCCGCACTGAATATTAGCGTAATATGTTATAAGTTATAAGCTATCACGTAATTAACTATATTACGCGAATAGTTTACAACTTTGAACGTGAAGTAATTATGTATATATGTGCCAGTTCGAATGGTTATGAGGTTGGAATTATATTTGAAATACAATTATGTAGTTAAATATGTTTGAGTAGCAGCTGTTAGAGGTGCTCAGCGCCACTGCCTCAAACAATTTTTAAATCTTCCTGGTGAAAGGTTAAAGATTTTCTTTATATTTTATTATTTATATCTATGTATGTGCTTAAATTTACATATTTTTCTATATGTTTAGGTGCCATAGGTGGTACCGCTTTGGGTATGTTTTTAGGTTTACTGCAATATAAATTTTGTATATCCTTAATTTTTAATTTCTTGTAACTTGCTAGTAATGTAAACATATTACTAGTATTCTTGTTTACCTCCTCCAGATAAGCTTAATTCCCTTTTCTCAGGAGGAAGATCAGGCCAGGATTTGAATCCTTGACTTCTCGATCGTAAAACCGATGCTTTATCCATTGAGCCACAGATATGTTTAACAATAAATTGAACTGTTAGGGCTTAATACTTAACTTGCTTACCTATACTTCATCTTCAATAAAGCTTTAAAATATTTTATAATTTATATTTTAAACCTTAAGTTTTTTTAATAACAAAATAATTTAAAACGTCTTAAATCAATATTAATTGTAGTTTGCAATCTAAAGTAATCTTTATATTTTTTTTTCAATCAAAGCTTCTGCTTATGTTTCCTTATTTCCTACTACTATTTCCTTATCTTGGACGCAGTATACTTACTTTATCTACCTGTGTAATTCGGTGGGTATCTAAAACTAGAACAGGAGCTTGACTATGTCTATTATTCTTTTGTTTTTAAATCCAAAGCTTAATTCATTTCTATACTTTAAAACACCTTATAAAACAGCTCTTCAAACTTCTCAGCCACTCTCAAGCTATCCTCGACCATCCCTTGCCATAAACGATCAGCTTGCAACTTAATTAAAAACGAGAGAGGAGAGTAAACAATATTTTAATTTGATATCTTTGTGCTCTCAAGACGAGGCTTCCAAACAAACAGAGGACGGAACTTTTAATTGTGAGGAGCTAGAAACGAGCAAAAGAAGACCTGCAAGGGTGTAACAGGAACCACAATTCCACGGAATTGCTTGAGGAACTTAGTGATAAGAATATTGTTAGTACTTGGGTCTTATAAATGTTACAGCAGCGGGCAAATAACCAATCAGGCATTTTATACCAAAAAAAAAAAATAATTTCGTATGAATTTTGTTTGAAGAAATAGTTATACTATATGATTATTTAATACTACTTTAGTAGAAGTAGTAAAAAAATAATAATATACAACAAAGAGAATGTAATGTACTAGCTTCTGCGCCTGGTTCCATCCTCGTCCTGTCCTTCTTGAGGTCTAAAACTACCTTGTCATCGAGATCGATTCAGCAGCTATCCCGTGATAGCATAACAGACAGACAAATAGACAGACAGAGTTAGTTGCACATTTGTAATATTATAATTAGGACGAAAAGGCTTATAGATTCTTTATTTTACTAATTTACTGATGAAATTTGTATCAATCCTTCAAGAAAATCTGTATGTTGAACACCAGAACTGTTTGCTAGTTAGTTAACAAAAAAAAACAAAGCGGAGTGCGCAAAAAATAAGTGAGATGCACCACTTTTAACTGCTGACATAAATTCAGTCCAAAAAGCACAGCACAAAAGCCTCGACGACATTTAAACAAACACAGAGGGTAGAGTGCCAAAATAACAAACCAATTCTGTGACAAAACAAAAGATATAAAAGGTAGTTTTAGTTAGCTAAAGTGGTTATTAGTATTTTAAAATTACCCTGACAATAAAAGTTTTTAATGAAAAAAACACTGCAAATAGTTTTGAGTCATTATTTTTTTGTTCATAGAAATAACTTGAGAAAATTCCATTTAAATAGGCATGGTGACTGACCTATAGATAGTAAAATATAGGATACCTTATCAAACTATAGGTAAACATAAACCAATTGAAATAATTTTTTGTTACATACTATAAATTCTTATATAAAGAGGTGTTTCAATTACATACAAAAATAAAAATTAGTCATCATGCCTATTCTATTTAAGATTGTCTGAAGTTGAGATGCTTTTTTATTGATTTAAAAAAATACGCTCGTATTATAAATAACTCCTGTGTCACGGGGTTCACACACACATTTCACACACAGTGTCAGAACAAATCTTTGCGGATCACACAAAGTTTTGTCCCGTGTGGGAATCGAAATCACAACACCAGCGCAGTTAAAAACGGCGAGGCGACCGCTTTAACCTCTACGCCAGCCGTGCACTCTGTTAGAAGGTAAATTACATAGAATAAGTAAAACAACTATTAAAAGCAAACTGAAACAAATAAAGTCCCAACTGGAAGCAGAAATCCGGTGCGACAAAAACAAGATAAAGTGCGCCATAACAATTTTACAGTTTGTCCAACAAAAGCTATGATAACAGTAGGTCACTGGTGGTCAACGGCCTCGCTTCTAAAATGGATGACTTGGCTAAAACACAAAAACTAACTCTCAGACATAAAATATATCCTTGAAACAAACAACACACACCCAATTTTCAACCATATTGCTTATTTACAAGGTTGATATTTGTGAGCGATATGAGGGGACTTGTGACCTTGTTTAAGGCTTGGTGCAGACAACATTAAGGACACATGTTGCAAAGGTGAGAATGTTGAGATTGTTCTTGAGATAAGTGTGAAGATTGGGTATGGCTCTCAAGTGGTCGCTAGCCTGTAATGAAGGACGATAAATCGTGGATAGTGATGCGAGTCGGTTCACTCGAGTGAGTGGGCCACTCGAGTCGAGAGTCTGGAACCGAAGTTTCGCTTTTTTCGATTGAGAAAAATTGTAAAGATTATTGAAAGGTAAAAGATATAACGAAGTAATATTTTTAACCATTCGTAGCAAAAACGTAGTAATCTCGTAGCAACAAATCTTCGTACATTTTTGTAGTTTTATGCTGCTTACAATTTACCACAATTTATTTGCAAATATTTTATTTTTTTAATACAGATATTAATTTGATAAAAGGTATTTTTTATATCGTAACAAAGTTTATCCCAGTTAATATCAAACTATTTTTCGTTTGTATTTAGCATTAACGTTAAGCCTTCTTAAGAAAATACAATAACAATAATTATTTTCATAAAAACAAACCCATTGATTTATCACTATGTGTAAATCCTTCGACATTTTATCGTATAATTTAACATTTTTTTAAGAATTGATAACTTAAAAGAAACTTATCCGCTCTCAAGCCTAGGTAGCTTCACTATTACAACATACCATCGGGTTCCCGTGACGTATGGTGTGCAATCATAGCCCAGTTACGTAACTGATGATCTCAGACCAAAGCTCTATTGTTGTGCTTTCTTTTGTTTCCCTTTCAATTTCGTCTGTAATCTGTAGAGAATCGGTACAGAAAACCTGAATATATTTTAAAAACTATGCAAGCTATTTTAACTTCACTGCATTGTGAATCTTTATAGAGAATAATTTATACGAAAAACTATATAGCATATATAAGCCCTTAAAGGGGCTGCCCTCGATTTCTCTAGAATTCCAGCATCAGGACAAGACCTGATAAAAATGGAACATGACAAGTATACTCTTTCAGACAGTAAATCATTTCTCAAATCGGTCCAGGCGACTTCGAATAATCGGAGAACAAACATAAAAAAATAAAGTTTATTAAAATATGGTTTAAATTTTAAATAAATAAAATAAATTAAATAAATATTACTCAACAGACACACAACGCCATCTAGTCCCAAACTAAGCAGAGCTTGTACTATGGGTACTAGAATAACTGATACTAATTCATAATATACTTTTCTTTTGTAAATACATACTTATAATATATAGAAACACCCAAGACAAAACTCCATGTTCATGCACACAAAGATTAGTCTTGAGCGGGAATCGAACCCGCGACTTCGGCGTCGCATTTAGTTGCACTAACCACTCCGACATCCGGTAATTTATAAAAAAATATGTAAACTAGTTTAATGAAGTGGTACAATTTTGTAAATCAAACGGTCAATTTCAATTTTTTTGTGTATTCTTACTTACTTACCCATAACACATACAGTCGATAATTGCTTGACAACTTTTTAAATTAATTTTGATCTAATTTACAGAATACGGGTAAAGTACTATTATTTTACCAGATAGCATTTAATTAGATAATAATATGATAACTCTGCGCCTTAACCTGTAATTATGATAACAGTAATAACATACCATGAATATCAATCACTGGTTAGACGATGTGGCCTAATTATCGTCTTGTCAAAGTTATCACTATAGCCGTTGACATTTCACGCATAACTGATGCAATCACAACTATCACCATATAGTAATTTAATATAATACTAATTAACGATAATTACAAGCAGCCACATTAAGATAAAGACACAAAGCAGTACACTATAATAATCTATTGTGGACTTGGAAGCAGGTTGAGCTTATATACATTTACTATTTATATTTTGATGGTAGTAGAGCTCTTGTAAACCAGCTCGAGGGCGAAAAACAACCTTTACCTGACGTCAAATAATAGTGTGTGCTCAACTGTGCTACGGTTTGCTGGAACGATCAGGTCCTAAAATTACTGGCACATGAGGCATAACAGCTTAGAGCTCAGATATAGTGACGAATTTATAATCGCCATTTGTAGATTGTTGTCCATGGGCTGTAGTTACCATTTACCATCAAGTGGACTACACGCACGACCTCGTATATAGTAAAAATAAAAAAAATACAACTGCTACAATAAATCACATGATTATTAATTATACTAAGAAATCATTAAAAAAATAATGGGACCGTCAGGATTTGAACATGCGACTTTCTTGCTTTAACCTTCTTACATAAGGTAGGAACAAATGGATGAACGTGACGTTACAAAATGACGTAACATACAGATGAGAAATTTAGGGTCCTAGCAAGAAGCGACCGTAGCTGGTTAGTTAAAGTGACTGCCCGGTGTGCAGAAGATCGCAGGTTCAAATCCTGCTGGTCCCATATTTTGTTCAATTGTTCCTTAGTATAATTTGCCAAGCTTAGTTAAATTGTATACAACTAATTAATAACAAGATGATAAATATACTACTCACTCTTATAGAAAAGAGAACTACAATAATGGTATAATATTTTGACTTACATAAACTTTCTCATATTGTAAAGACTATACGAATTATATCTTAGATCTTTTACATCATAAAAATATGGCCGTACGACCATCCACTGTACATTTCCCATTAAAACCGTCCACAACTTGACCAGTGTCCAAGCTTTCAGCTTTCATAGTAAAGCTAGAAACAATTTCTGAGATCACCATAGGGTCATAAAGCGAACAAATGAAGTAATTCCGGACGATGCGACGCGGCCACCACACTATCGTAAAATAGTGTTTATATGGGCATAAAGTGTTTTTATTGCTTTATACACATAAACATTCTTTAGCAGAATAGTGCGGTTATTGTTTAAAATAAATGGCGGTAGTATTTTTGTTAGTACTGGGCTGTTCTTATTATTTTCTAAGAGTTGCTTTGGAGTTCTAAGTTAGGTTTTAGTTAGTTTAGATTGACGTGTGTTACAAGGCATACTATGAGGCTCTCGTATCTATGAGGATCTCGTATCGAACAGAATAAATTACCGTGCATTTAGGCGTTTCTGCCATAACTATTATAGCACTCAAATTTAGGCCCCATAGTTTTGTCACTGTCCCCACTCGTTACTCAGTCTCCCGCTATGCTTTGGAGGGAAGTAAAGATACATACTTTCCAACTCCAACTATATACTTCTGATTAAATTTGTTGCGGCTTCTAAGACAATTTTAACTCGCCCTGGGATTGCCCGTGTGTCATGCACGGTGCCTTTCAGTTGGTTACTGCTGTAGATCCTGGCGTCACAGGAGTCACAGTGGTGGGATTATATCCCGTAAAAAAAGGCATACAAGGCTATATGTAAGATGCTACAGTACTCACCATTAAAGATTATATATAGAGAGATCTAAATCCTAAGGAACAGTTTTTTTTTTAAATATCTTACTTAAGATAATGAAGACAAATGTATGAACGTGGCATCATGTAATGACGTAACATGCAGTCAAAAAATTTAGGGTCGACTAGCAAGAGGCGACTGTAGCTTAGTGCTTAAAGCGGCTGCCAGGTAGGAAGAGGTCACAGGTTCAAATCGGTCCCATAAAAAAAAAACATCTGTTTCTTAGTATAATTTGCTAAGCATCGCTAAATGCTATAAAAACAATAAGAAAGAAGTTAAAAATCTTTAGGTTAAGATACGTTGGATAAATAACGGATAGTGAAGCAAAGTGACATCTAAAGGGATCACGGGATGGATACAACATAGCGACATTACTATTACATTTAGGAATGTTTTTTTTTATAACAAACTTGTTACAAGCGAATACATACTAAGCTAGACATTGGGACAATCCTGGACATAACTACCTGGCGCAAACTAATGAGCAGAGGTTTACCTAATTAAGTAGAAAAAAAAAGTTGAATAAGACCTTTTCTAAACAAATCAAATGATTACAATGTTTAATTTGTTCGTAAAGCGTGTTTTTTTTCGTTAACATATTCAACCGTCCCACGGTTAACATAGCACCACGCCCATATTACCCAAACGGGTATGGCAAAGATGTATAAGACCAACATTTCATCTGTTATGTTTAGGTCCCATGAAATAGGGGGTGAGCCTATTGCCAACGCTAACCATCACATCTGTGATTTGTGTGTCAAAAAATGCATTTCTGCATCTTCTTCTCAGTCGTTTTCTTCATTGCTGAAGGTCGTGTCTAGCTAGACACTCGATGCACTATACTTCTCCACGAATTCCTGTCCTCGGCGGTCTTAAGAGCCTTGGTTATTGAAAGACCAGTGAGCGATTTAACCAGGTCTGACCAGCGGGTAGGTGAGCGACCACGTGATCTTTTGCCGTCGACCTGGCCAACTACCATCAGCTTCTCTAGGCTGTCAGGGTTTCTGCGAGCGATGTGTCCGAAGTATTTGAGGATGCGCTTAAAACAGATAGCAGACAACCTTGTGGTGATGCCGAGCATGCAAATTCAATTTCTGCATAGTCTTTTTTTATGGTGGATAGGCTCGCGTTTGACCACGATCTCAC
Organism: Hypena proboscidalis; assembly: GCA_905147285.1. Lineage (NCBI taxonomy): Eukaryota > Metazoa > Arthropoda > Insecta > Lepidoptera > Erebidae > Hypena > Hypena proboscidalis. The sequence goes on from LR990127.1 coordinate 4,808,805, forward strand.
CTGATGGTAAGTGATGATGCGGTCTACGGTGGAGCACGCTTACCTATGAGATACCTATTGACTCTTGCTTTGAGGAGATCCAAGTTGTACTCATGCGGCAACACTAACTCGGGCAAGGCGTTCCACACTTTGGCATTTCGCATAAGAAATGTAGAAGCGAAACGCTTAGTGCGTAATGGTGGAATATCTACCGTGAAGCGATGCCTGAGTGCCGTTTGTCTGGTAGTCCGATGGTGAAACGGGGACGGAGGGATAAGGTTGTGTAGTTCCTCGGCACAGTCACTTAACGTGTAGTATTTCATCTTTTGAAAATACTATCTTTTCTATCACACATCAAAATTTATCTTCACTTGAAACTATAGGTCCGAAAATCCTTGTCAATTTAATTGAATAAATCGAAACACCGTCATAACTCCAAACAATACCAATTAAAATGCATCCGTGGAAGTATATCGTTTTAATAAAGTTCAATTTTTCGGGACAATCAATGTAATCGTATTACGAGTACGGTCCGCCGATGTCCCGATGAAATAGCTTTGTCTATAGTAATTCAATTAAATGAATCCAAATTGGATTGAGAGCGTGACGGATGAATTTTATTTAGTTTTTATATTTGAATTTTACAACTTTGTTTTTAAATCCGTTTGACACGGACTGTTGATTTTAATTTGAATTTGCATGCACGTTTGGTGAGATTGTGATTTTTATTGAAAATGTATTGTTGTGTGAAGTTTGTAAGGGCTGCATTTATGTGTTAAAGTTTGCTGTTGCTTGACATGAATATTAAGACATTGAAATTCAATAATTTTACAAAAAAATCGATTTCAATAACAAAAAATGCTACAAAAAGTTAGAAATATTAAAGTAGTTACTATAACTTGAAAAATACATTAAATAACCCTTAAATGCCTATATTTAAAAAAATATCCCAAAAACTGAGGAGTTATACCATCCAGCATCAGTTCAGCAACATGAAATGCTGACTGCTAAATGCAATTATTTGAGTGAGCTGTAGGTAATAAACGAAAAACAATATAGAAGCCTTTAAAAGTTGATTCTCTATGATCCCATCATCAGATCGTGATGAAAATGAGACCGAATAACAAGTATACTATTTCAGACGAAAAAATAATTTCTCAGATCGGTCCAGGCGCCTTCAAATAATCGCGGAACAAACTTAAAAAAAAGAAATAAACAATCGAATCGAGAAACTCCTCTTTTTTTAAAGTCGGTTAAAAAGTAGTGTAAGACATTATATTTTTATCAAAAAATCCAACTAAAATTAATGATGAGTCATCAAATTGATATTCAGAAAGACATTTGTTACCTATTTTTAATTTTTGCAGCATGATCATTCAAAAGAAAAGGTAGCTTAGTAGTCAAGTTCGTTACCTTTTGTCGTTGCTTAAACGGGTGTTGTAGCAACCAAAGTTGTAAATTACGTCTTCATTTTAATACTCTAAAATATGGTGCAAACGCCCTCAAACATAAACGTTTACTTTTTTAACAACCATCTAAGACGAGTCACTTTTAGGACTCGACCCCAAAGCGTTGAGGTGAAAGTAATCGTCGAATCAAAGCGAAATTTGTCAAAAACACCGCTCCCGTGCACTTCCGTCAATTCAGTCCAATTAATAACTTCAAAACATCTCTTTTTCTCTCGTACAAAGTCATATAGAGCTGTCTCTCTCACCTACCCTTGTTTGAGAAGCCCCGTCGAGATGGTATATTGCCACTTTGTCGTCGGCTCCCGCGGGCTGTTTATATACAAAGAGAAAATTGCAATATTTTCTACGTCCGCCGAAGAAAATATTGGATATTTTAAAGTTTTATAAAGCGAGAAACTGGCTTTGAGACAGAAATAATTAAAGCTGACTGTAAATACGGCCAACTATTAGAAAAGACTGCTTTGATGGTATAGGGGTTAGAGTATGCGCCTCTCATCGCGAAGTATCGGGTTTGATTCTCGGGCAAATAGCAGCACGGAGTTGGAATTGTGCCCGGTGGATGGCGATATGCTCACCCCCAATCCCATGAGGCCTAAAATAACAAGTTAAGTGTGGATGCTGTACACCTCTGCCACACTCTTCTGGGTAATACAGGCGTGATGATTAGAAAATAATCTTAATAATATTAGGTTTATTTTTTAATGGACGGCAAGACTTTTTATTACGTATTTGCATATGAAGGAAGAGCACATATTTACCATGGAACTAAATTGCTTTTAAAATGAAAATTCTGTTTAGTATTTTTAATTATCTAAACGAAGAATATGATAAATTAATGATTTTAAGATCGTGGCATACTTATAGGACTTTATAAAACTAAAAAAGGTTAGCGATTTATGATTTAAATCATTTGGTTTTTTGAGTAATAACGATTTACTATTTTGATAGATAATACTCACCGAAGCTTATCTATACCTACTTGAATACTTATCCAATAGAAACCTTTAAATAAACTCCAGAAAACCAACTAATACTAAAACCAATAAATGGCGAAGAACCGAATGATCACAATAAACTATTGACCTCCAGAGGATATTGCGGCAATTTCGTTTAGGTAACACCTACTCCTTTCTGGAATTTATTTAACATAACAATATTCTCAGTACGTGTGTAATAGAAATGTTTCAGAAAAGAGCGGGTAGATTATACTGTCACGTGTAATGAAAAAAGGAGATTGGATTATATTATTAATGAGTTTTTTGTTACTATAACAAAAAATAAATATAAATAAAAATACAGAATGATATTGAGACCTAATAAAACAATTTCTTATTGATTACTTTTGTAACATTTGGTTATGCTTAGTAAATTATACTAAGAAACAGTTAAAAAAATTATGGGCTGGCAGGATTTGAACTTCTGCATACCGGGCAGCCACTTGAACCACTAAGCTACGGTTGCCTCTAGGCGTAGGACCTTAAATTGCCTAACTGTATCTTACAGGTTCAAATCCTAATCCTGCCAGTGCCATATTTTTTTTAAATTTGTTTTTGTACAAACAAGATAGTGAAATATTCTTGCGGTGACATACTTAATGTGTCCTTTGACATACTTAATATGCTAACGGTTTAAGATCACTATACTGCAAAGTGATAAAAATTATTATGATTTTCGAAAACATACAATGGTACTTCATTGTATGTTTTCGAAAAACTTAATTATTTTGTGTTATCACGAATTCATCCAACGACTATGATTTGCGTGTTCCATTCGCTCTGTTATATACGAAATCTTCATTAATATGGTTCACATTCCCTGTTTTTTTTAAATGGAACTAGAATATTAAAATTTTGTTTACTGCAGAGCATATGGAACACATTAGTTAATGTACGAACACGTCTTCTTCAAATGTAACTATTTGTTTATCCACTCAAAGCTATTCTACGATATGACTCGACACAACGGTGGCGGCGCGTCGCCAGTCGCATATTGTCTATGACTTTAACTTTTTGCGTCCGTACACGAGGTGGCATCTAAATTCGTACAAAGCTATATACAGTAGGTAACAGAACTGGCGTCGTGCCGTGGACGAAGGGGCTATATCAGATAGTGCAACGACGTACTATGATGATGGTATAATTAAGTTACGCCAAAGATCACGTTGAGCACGAGTTGATTTCGCCAAAGCTCTTTGTTTTGGTTTATATGTTACTGCGAAAATCCAAAATGTGTATTCATCGACGACCGGATGGCGGAGTGCGTAGTGCACCTGCCTGCGACGCCGAGGTCGCGGGTTCGATTCCCGCTAAAGACACATCTTTGTGTGCATGAACATGGGGGTTTGTCTTAGTCTGGGTGTTTCTATGTATAACAAGTATGTATTTACGAAAGAAAAGTATAAATGTATTAGTATCAGTTATTCTAGTACCCATAGTACAAGCTCTGCTTAGTTTGGGACTAGATGGCTGTGTGTGTAAGTTGTGAAATATTTATTTATTTATTTATTTTATTTATTTATCGATGTAGGTTAGCAACCACCAATTTAGATGGTAAAGGCCCGACATTGTTAACTATAAATTCGAGATACAATATTCAACGGTGAATGTCAGCTAATGTTATAACCAGTTTGCCTCACCTTACCTGGTAGACACACACCGTCCACAGCGCCGCTCTCCCGTCAGTGTCAAGGCTCTTGTACTCGTGAAAATTTGGTCTAACCTTAAAAACCTGTGGGTGTGCTTTGTGTGTATGAAATGTATGTTTGTGAATACCCCCGCAACACAGAAGTTATTTCTAGTGCGGTAGTCGTTTAAAAAAAAATGTTATGTAACCTTTCACAAAAACATGATTAAATATGATTGCACATTATAATATAATATTGGCAATGCAACACAACACGAGTATAATGAAAATGATTCGCTTGCAACCAAATTCAAACATTTCGAAAATATTATATTATTATTAAGGAGCTGCCTGCATTGCAACATTATTTGAATAAACTAATTTAATTAGAAGTGAACGCTCGTGGTCAGGTAGTATCTTTATAAAATATACTCTTCATTATATATTGTCTTCATCTGTACCCGGCTTAATATTTTTGTAACACGCAGTCCAAAACAAAGTCCAACCACTTTAGACGACAAAGCAACTGATAACAAATACGGTAACCCTTTTTTTCTAATTTGAACAAACAAAGTTCTCATCTAAATGATGTAATCGGAGTTCAAGCTGAAGGAAGTTGGCCGTTGTTAATCTAATGATAAATACTGGCAGAGCGGCCATTAGGCTGGTGATTTATCGTCCGTGACCAAGCCTCGAAGTTTCGAGGAATGGAACAGTAGTTCTGACTTTTAAGCTTATGTGGGATAGTTTTTGTGGGTGAGATTCAGGAGTGCTTGCTATGTGTCGGTATGCTTTCTGAAATACTGCTTTTTTTCATTTATAGTGATTTTGTTTGAAGATTTTCATTTGTTACTAGCTTAAATCCGAGACTGCCAGCGTGGTATGTCATTAAACACACTGGCTGCATACATGTCACACGGCAGCAACACGCGACGCCGTGTAACGTGTGTGCAGCCAGTGCGACCGCACACCCGACGATCGCGCACACCTTATGTGGGGTCAGCCTTCATGTATTTAAACCTTTAGCAATTTACTTACCAATATCAATAAAAATGTACATGAAGATAGGCTGAGTGTTGTGTAACAGATAATAATGAGAGATAGACGAAAGACACTTTCGAATATTCTACATGGCTGGTAAAATTATATTTAAATACTTATTCTTATGATAAATACTGGCAGTGCAGCCATTAGACTGGTGATTTATTGTCCGTGACAAAGCCTTAAAGTTCAAGGAATGGAACAAAAGTACTTGCTTAAAAGAGCCATTAGAGTTAGAAACTGATGCGTTCACCTTATAGTAAGAGGAATATTCAAGAAATAAAACAATAATTTATTATAAAATAACATTTTATTTCGTTCATCATAATTATTATTGAAGCCATATCGATTATATTATTACATACATCCACTTATTATCAATTAAACAATACCACTTACCATTAACATTTAAACACATCGTAACATTTACATACAAAATCACATTCATCTGGCACTCGAGTCATACATTATGACGTCAATTTACTTACGTTTTTCTTCTCACACATCGATAAAATTGTTATGTACTAAGTCGATAAAATTGTTATGTACTAAGTCTACTAAAAAGTTGTGTTTAAAAAAATATTTTTATTAATTTATGAAGTGATGAAAGAAGAAGGAAAATACTTCAATTTGAATGAGATGAATGAGAATTTTAGGGAATACAACATCCATTTTTAAATGTACTTAGTATTAAATCTTATTACTTACTATTTTTTTATTCCAGTAGTCTAGCGACACCTATTAAAAAATGTAACGTGTAATGTTTTAGTAATAATATCGTATTTATTTAGAAAATAGTTTATTACAGTATTGAATTCGATAATTGTGAATAGTGAGATATCCATTAAAACTGTTTAAAATAACACTAATATTATATTAATGACACAACATCGATATTACAATAGCAGAAATGTCAAATTACCAGCTAAATTCAAAAGCGCAAACTAATACACATTCCAATGAAAATTCTAATGCATTATAATGCCTAAGAGTAGAACACCCTGTATAATCCCATAACGCGTTTTTAATACAGTTAGTAATTTTAAGTAATAGAGAGACAGCATGTACATACTTACATAATTTAGAAAATAAATATATTTCACAGGGGTCTAATAAACTTAATTTTGACAGAACTAATTTGCATCAGATTACTGAGATTTGATTCAAGATGACTAAAATGTATATTATGATGATTCAAAAATATATCATACGCATATTAACGTATAGGGAAAAGTAACAAGAAACTTAATATTGATACAAGAGAAAACACTGTAAACAATAAAGCTATGAACAAACAGAGCAATAACAGCAAAAATAAACCATTGCTTTCAATACATCTTATGTACAATGAAGATGTCACAACATAATTATCATACGTCTATTAACAAAATAATCTAAGGAAAAAGAACATAGTACTATCATTTGTCAATCAAACGCAATTCTTAATTGTTCTTACTGAACTGTCAAAACTAGACAGAGTAAAAACAGTCTAGGTTGTCCCCCTGTATAGTCACGCAATGGTTCCTTATATGTCTTAGAATAAGGATATACTATTTTTTTATTATTGTGTTACACCTAACACGTGAGGCAACATGGTCAATTTTGACTTAAAGCGTTTGAGTACAAATTAGAAGTCACGGTACAGGACAGATATCAAATGGTTGATAGATTTAGAAAAGACTTAAAGGATTATTTCTTATTAATACAATGATTTACTTCTGACAGTTTAGTGGGAAGTATACAACACAAAGATGTTGCCATTAAAGTTTCACATAGTCGCATCCTTCAGTACAGTCATCCACTGTCTTTCATACCAAAAATATTTCTTCCTAATATTTACAATATATTTCGCTATCCATTGATCAGATTCCATTTTATCTAGACAACATATATTTGAATATAGTATATTTATAGATCTATTTATAATTGTGGTAATATAGACGAATATCTGTTTCATGGATGCCTTTGAAATTTTGGCCTCAAGGAATTTGAAATGGTAAAGTAAGATTACTAAAAAACAAAGGTATAGCTTATAAAATAATGAATAGTAACTATTATATTGCACGTAGTTAAATTTCTGATTCTAGAGACTTCTATACTTAAATGATGAAGTAACAAATCAAAATCAACATTATATAATGGTATACAATTATAAACTCTAACATACGGACATAGATTTCAAATTCGTCAAAGCTGAATTTACAACTCGTGGGCAAATCCATGAACTAACTACTGTTTTGGTGTTTGATCCTTTTGCTGGCCTGGACGGACTGAAAGTCCTCAGGAACTCACTATGACTAATAAACTTATATTACTTATACTTAACTTAATTTTATTATTATAATATATTAGTTCTACTTTGGTGGGTTCGATATTACAACGATAGGAGTACGACACTATTAGAATTAATGGTAGTAATTTTAAATTTTTTACATGAGCCAATATTTTTATCGTAAGTGAGGTTTTGAAAAGCTTTGAATATGTATACCTATTTTGAGGATGGATATCAATAAAAGTTTTAATTGACATAGCCAAGTGTTAAAATTTTGCAAGTAAATTGAGTGTTTTTTTTCTTTAATATTATTTTTGATGTTTTCAATTTCATTAACAATGTATTTACCTTTCAATTTCAGTAATAACAGATTGATTATAGCTATCTTTGGTGTTGATAATGACTAGTCTTGATACACTTGTGAAAGCCTCCAAATTGCGAGAGTCTCTAATTACATAGACATTGGTCCTTGATCTATTTAGGTTTGGTGTCCTTTGATACAAGGAGAGGCCTATCAATGATGTCATCCTTTGAACATTGAGATCTCAAATGTCATGGTATATGTACAAACACATAACGACATTATTGGAAACTACAGTTCTAGACGTAATTAGTGTTCATTTCCCTGGTAATCTTTTTTCGCAGAAAAAGTCACCTTTCACGAACAAATTGTTTATCAATTTGTGGGGAAATGTAAATTTTATTTTATGAAAACGAACACTAATAACATCTAGAGTCTGTGGTTTTAAACAATACCCATAATGTTGTGCTGCATACATAGTATGTTTTCATACTTATTTCATATTCTTTAATATTAATAAGTTTTTATCTATTTTCATACACAAAACATATCTTTAACACTAAAATGTATGTTTGTTCGTGACCATTTTGTGAAATTGTTTTAATCATTAATTGAATTTCATACCAACCGTAAAATAAAAAAATAAAAAAAAAGTTGGTGCCAATTTCAGTGTTTAAGATATGATTTGTCTATAATAATAGATAAAACTTTATAATATTTAAGTTAACTCCATATGTCTTTTGTATTAAAAACATCCAAGCAAATGATTCACTTTAAAATTACAAATATCGTGTTATTTTTAAAGTTTTATTCCAAGTTTTTATACAAAGTTTATATCGTATCGCTGTATGATGATTAAATAAAAATATCCTATATCCTCTTTTTCTACAACTTTTATCTTGCCAATTTCTGTCAAGATAGGTACAGTGGCTTGCGAGCAAGCTTAACAGATAGACAAAAACCTTTTCGAATTAATAATATTAGTAAGGATTGACTCATTTGCATTTAATTAAATCTGTGTGCTTTTTATTTACATGCGACATTAGTTTAGTGTTTTTTTTTCACTGCAAATTGACTAATCCCTACATTATAGTATTTAGTTCCACATCAATTAGAAGCATCCGCTTGTCTATTTCAAAATTGAATTCCTTTTGCATCGTGTTCATAGTTGTGTATGTACAAACTTACAAGATAAATTATCTTATTTAGGCCCAGCTTCACAAATGCCAGAAAATCCTTATTCGAAGGATTATCATACACACAAATGAAAGGGGCATCTGAGTTCTATTTTCATGTGTAAACTATGTCACTTTTTTATTTGTTCGGGTTATATTAAAGTTGTGAATAAAATTTATTTAACACAGGTGAAAGTTTGACAAATGTAAATGACGATCAGTGGTCTATTTCAAAAGTATGGATCGATTTATTTTTTATAACAGTTAAGTTTTCTATTTTTTAATAATCATAAAGAAGTGTACTTAATTTATATTTTATTTTTATTACTTATACTTTCTGGTTTGGCCTCAACAGTTTTTCGTCACAGTATTTAGCTGTCAATACTTATTTTGGGCTATTCTGATAAGGTAACTTATATTCTACAAAATCGTCATCGATAGAAAGGTGGTATAATTTACAAGTTTATCGTTTATGTACTTAGTTATATTATTTTATATATATTAATTACTTAGTCATAATTGTGCTCCTACTCTTAGATTAATCAATAGAGCTTAGTTTTTATTTTGGTATTTCCTTCATATTCATTATTATTACATCCATCTAGCGTTTCGAAATCATTCGTATTCTGACTTATATTATTTTTAAATATATCACTTTTTAAACATTATTTGAAAATATAAAATACATTTTATTTCAATCAATAGTGTCACCTGCTAAAATTTTACGACGGCAAATTACAAATCAATTTTAATGATAAGGAATAATTATATAATAATTTATCTTCAAAATTAATAATAAAGAATCATGACTACAGATTATTTAATTAATCAAAATTTATTTAAAGTACAACAAATAGATACACTTTTGTTCTATTAAAGTAGTTTTTGAAGAAAATATTTTGAATTACAAGGAAGTGGTTAAGTGACAATAATCAATCCTAAACTTAATTAATTATCTGACCAATTTTGATTTTTTGGCAGGCACTTGGGTATTGAAGAAACAGAAAGTATAGTGCCAAGAATTTGGAAAATTGACAAGTACAGTATGTATCTTAGGTATTGAAACTTTGGTATTTAATAGTCAAGACTAATTTACCTATATGTAGGTGCTGAGAGCTTGTCTGAAGTCATGAAGAGCCGCTAGAAGCTGCGGTGCTGTAGGTCGAGCTTGAGGAGACAAAGTCCAACACCAAGACATCAAACCGTACCTAAGAAAATAGACAGTAAACATATAGAAACAAATAACTAAATAGTAGTGCTTACACTATTTTGTTACGGTTTAGTGGTTAGGTTAGCTTTGCCTTAAAATAACTGACATATGAGGTGCAGTACCTTAGTTTTTGATTGCAGCAACGCATCTAAATCGTGAATTGTAGACTTTGATAGGCTACATGTATTAAAATACCACAACTTAAGTGTTCAGCTAATAAAAATGATAAAACATTTCAAGTAGTACAAAATTAACAACCCAAATAAACTGAACATTTCCTTAATACCAATAAATTCATTCAATACGAAACCAATTTTCAGGCACTTAAAATTGAAGCGATAAGTAAATATACGAAAATGAAAGCAAACCGCTACAATTTATCGAATGACATTGTTTATTTACATTATTTTTCTTTTCACCCGACGAAAGAATTGAATGTTAAGACGTGTCAATACCAGAAAGGATCTTGGGCAATGAAAAGTCTTTTTAGAAAATTGCATTTTCGCTACGAGACTTTCAAAGTTGACACTTTAAGCGACGCTTTCAATTCTGATTGAACTTTTAAATCAGTGCAAACATTTACGCTGTTGTGACTTTCTTTTGCATTGTTTGGTGTTTCTATTTGAATAAAATATGCACCAATCAAAAAACAATTTACTTATTTAATCAGTGTAACTAGTTTATTTCTACTGCGTTACAAGTTTCAGATATTGATTTGTTTATCTTCAAATACTCAATGAACACGATTATTTTTATAAACTTTTTTGATAAGTTATCTGAGTTAATTTAAAAATTGATCAAAATGAATATATTTTACAGTAACAGTGGTTTATTACGTCATTGTAAAAGATCTAAATGATAATTTTTTTGTTTAGTGTATCAACATTCCTTTATCACTATCAAAACAATACATTTAAAATAATAAGATCAGTCGAAAAAAAAATTGGACGCGGTATTTGACCCGCGACTATAATATATAATTCCAGCCTATCGCTTAACCACTCAGCCATCCAAGCCCTGCTCCAAATCCGACGAATATTTTGACTGTATGCCTCGTCTATCCGGGCGCCTTAATCAATCAATTAAAAATGATTAAAAATTGTATTATTTCAATTTCAAAAACACGTTTTACTCACAGTTCATCAGGACAGTTGTGTGGCTGCGAGGGTCTGTACCCGCCACTCAGGAAAGCTCCTACATCGGCCGCATCCAGCTCAGCTAAAGGTGATGCCCCCAGTGTTGCTAACTCCCATAATGTTATGCCTAGTGACCACTACACAAAAAAAAGCATTTTTAAATTAATTTAAAAACTATACTACGTTAATTTTATTTCACGAAGAAAGTGATTAGTTCCAACAGTTGCGAAGAAAAACTATTTTTTTAAACTGAAAACGCTTTAAATATTATTTTACTAATTAATAAGTTGCAAAAGTACTTTGTTTTATGTTAACACAAAAGGGACTAATACGGAATAAATTACTATTATACGGTACGCCGTATAATAGTAATTTATTCCATATTAGTCCCTTCTACAGTTATAAGAAAATATATTATAAATACAAAAAAAATACAAGATCTTACCACATCAGATGCCGTAGTATACTGATTCTGTAGCAAAGTCTCCGGGGCCATCCATTTTACGGGCCGATTCTCATTGTCTCCCAAACAATGGTAGTCATCAGGAAACAGATCCCTTGACAGACCATTGTCTGTCACCTTCAGCCTTAATTTCTCGTCCACCCTACAAATGTATTTAACTTACTTTGTTGCCACCTATTTTCTTTGAGAACTTATGGATAAGTCAAAGCCGCGCGGATCGGTCCACGTGGCTTCGACTTAGCCAGGTTTTAGTTATTCAGGTTAAGCAAAGTTTATTGCTGATGGGTATGGTTACATATCTCAACGGCTATCATATCATAACGAGTATTAAAACTGACTTGAGGTGAAGACATTATTATTGGGAAAATGAGTTACTGCGAAGCATTGCGCGACGGCGACGCAACGCGATTAATCGCCCAGTTGATGAATCTACGTAATAGATTCGAAACTAGTCAGCATATTCCGGCTAAAATAACGAGAGTAACCTGTATTCTCAATAATAATGTCATAACAAATAGTTCTCCCCAAAGCCTCGAACAGCACGTTCAAGTGTAGATCTCAGTCATTATTAAAAATTCTACACTTAAAGTGCTCTCCAGTCTCTCTCTAGCAGTGGTCACGGGTCGTCATAGCCAGGTAGTCATACGACTAGTCTACCAAAGAAAATAATCGCCTATACTGGGTTGTCAAATTCTGGTCGTAACTAACTAAACTTAAAATACTGATATTCAACGGAATCCACTCGACAAACAGTCAATACTACATAGGAGTAGGCAGCGTAAATAAATGTTGCAAAATATTTTCTTTGACCTACTTCGAAAAGATAATTCAGATTTTCCTGAAACATTATTAACTCACTTTCTTCGACACTTTGACAAAGTTAAACTTCGTATCTGTGAAATTAGGGTTTAGGAGATACGGAGTTTTGTTTAGGGGTGTTAAATGTAAAATAAATTACTTCTATTAAACGACTGCAGCTTTTAAACAACCATTTATAAATAGTACATATTTTTTATTTTTTTTGTTAGTAATATGGTGTATTTAAATATAACATCACTTATTGGTGTGGCAGAGATGTTTAACACTGACGTTTTACCTAAATATTTAGGTTTTGCGTGATAATGAGCCTATCTTCGTCCATCGGACACAATTCCATACTTTGCGCTACTTTTAAAAAATACAAGAAAAAATACCCTTTTGGCCAACCTGGAGATCGAATCCAGGGCCTCGTGGTAAGAGGTGGCAAATGTAAAATAAAATAGATACTTACACACAATTTCTGGCTGCAATATCAGCATGTACTATTCGCTGAACATGTAAATACGCCAGTCCGCAAGCGATCTGTGCACCTAAATCTACCAGTTCTCGAGTTGCTGGCGCCGCTTGGTGGCCCAGGCGACAAGATGTCAAGAACCTATTGAAAAACACAAACAACAAATGAACAAGTTGATTCAAAAATAAATGGCAGAAAAAGTACAAAATACTCAAATTGCATTTGTAATTTTAAAATAATAATAACCATCTTACTTATTACTTATACACCATTCTGAATAACTTTTAAACCACATCTTTCCAAATTTCAAAGTAGATTTTTCCGTTCAGCTATTATAGTTTCCAAATAACTGCGGCGATCAGAAAAATACTATATACGAAGTGTGAAAAAAAATCAAAATGTTTTTGGTATTATATGGTACAGTTTAAGAGGTAATTAGAATTTTATTTAAAATTTACCACGTATATCACAAACAATAAATAAATAAATCTTAGCATATATTTTATTCCGTTTCATATCTTACCTTTTAAGGTTAGAAGAGTGAGAAGGACAGCAGTACACTAAGAGAGGTTTCCGAGCTTCCTCGGCACACGCAGCCATAGGTGCAAGCACGTTGGAATGGCCTAGACTGAATAGTCGAAGACCCTCAGCTACTAGTAATGCTGCTTGCATGGCTGATGCCGCATCTAAAACAAACATGGCTGGTATAACATTCCATTATCTTTATTTAAAATATAAATGTGAGGTGTAACTACAAGAAAGTACTGTGTACTGTTTTTTGATGAACAAATTGTAACGCTAAGGAAACTGTTAAGGATGTATACATTGTATTACCGTAAGAAACAATATAATGGTCTACTAAAAGTATAAGATTTCACGCTCACTGTTGACTCAAGCGGCAGTACATTAAAAACGAGAAAAACATACAACAGTTTTATATAAAATGTCCTGTTCATACATCACATGTAATTGTTATTTTAATTGCGAATAAACCCACATTCTCATCTTGAGTAAGTTTAAGATGAGACTGCGAGTAACACTGCCATAACAAACCAAAACACTAACCGCTCGAATGACTTTCACAAATGGCACTGCTTCAGAAATAATTAGCTCATTCAATCTACTTCCGAGATCAGCTTGGATAATATTCTGTTACGTTTATAAGTGGACTATAGCTATAGTAGCTATTACTCCCGGTTTTGCTTGCTCTAAACTTTACTACTCCTTCCTTGTGAGCTGTATAGTAATGTTAAATATATTGGTCACTTTTTAAAACATAACAGTATCAAAATCACGTAAAGCAGAATTCAAACATTCTGCTTTGAAGGCAGGTAAAAATATGGATGTGAGTGTGTGCGCTGCGCTGTTTGTATATCGATAGATTATATTATTAATTTTACAAGTACCGTCAACGCATTGGTGTCCAGAAAAACGTAAACTGGTTTATGTTACACTCTGTTATTGTAATTTTTTGCAATTTATTTGTTATAAGTGATTCAATAAATAAATAAAATAAATGAAAAGAGATTTAATTAATTTCCGATTATTACTAAAGTAAATGTTATTATCTAAACTGACATAAAAAAGCTGAAGTTTTAAGTTAGAATGCACTTACACGATTGCTATACTCTTCTTCTTCTTCTTCTAATCGTTACTACTAATCGGATATTAAATATTTTTTTACCACACCAGCACGAAACAGATCGTTTGCTTACCAGAATTTAGTGAGTAAAATGCGTTTTTACATATTTAATAAGTGGCATATTTAATAATTCAGAAAATAAGATATCAACTTCATAAATAGCTAGGTATTTATAAAGGTGATATCTTATCTTTTGAGGTAATATCAATCCTGAGAGCATAAAAATATTACTGTGTATATTCAAATGTGGCAGTGAGCATAAAACCGACATCATAAATGCAAGTTTTCAGGAATACTGATACTGTTTCACGATCAAAGAAAACCAGTAAAATATACGAGAGTGTATTGCAGAAAAAGCCTTAGGACATGTTTTTTTAAATCAGTAAGTAACTTGAATCGTGCAAAGAAATTTTTGAACCAGTGTTTATAACCATGCTCATAATATTAGCATATTTATAATGTGAATATTCACGAGAAATATAAAAGTTTGAAACTGCGTCTCAGCAAAAATAAGTTAACGATATCGTAACAAAAATAAGTTAAGTTTAATAAGAGTAATTAATTTTCGTAATCATAACTCTTGGTAATTCTACGCAACAAAAATAAATCAACTACATCGTGGCTAGAAGCTAATGAACCAACCATATAAACAGATTCGTGAAACTTTAACCATTAGGAAAATTCAAAGCTCAAAGTTAGTTACCTAAATGGCTGTCAAAATGATGTTCTAAATGAAGAATCTTTGTTACAATATTTCAAGAGAAGCGACAACAACAAAAGTTATAAAGTGCTAAGTGCTTAACTTAAGCCCGACTAGAAACTTTGTAATGAAGACTCGAAATCGAGAACTTGAATCTCATTTGCGAATGTGTGAGGTTAAATTGTACAATTTTGTTAAGTATTTCTACTAACTGCTACCAATTTTTGTAAAATATGCAAGATCTGCATAAATACGAAATCACAATAAAAGGGGATTTTAATTCACAAGCGTTTGAGTTCAAAACGAAATATTAAGGGAAAACAATTGCTCGACTAATTTCAATACAAAAAAATATGGAAATAAGGGTTTAATTTTAATTTTAATTTTTATCTATTTATAGATGAATCATATTTAAAGCACTAAAATACATGTTTGCTGGCACTCATTTATACAAAATATTATTTAAGTTTATCAGTTTGTATGTATCTCAATTCATGATTGAAATAATTTAGACAAAATTGTCACAAACAAATATGCTTTTAAGTGTTTTAGATATAATTTGTCTATAAAAATAGATACAACTTAATAATATTAAAGTTAAACCCATATTACGTTAGTATGAAAACACGGCGACACACGACGGCAATATGTTAAACACGAAGTTTATACATTGACTGTACGTGTGTACTACGGTCTTCTTCTTTTTCTTACGTATCAATGGCATTATGGTTTTTCATTTTTTATTTATATTGTTTGTGCCCAGTAGGTAGCAACTTCTACTATCTTGCTTGTGGCTTGAATTAGGTCGTCACGGGTACATGTAGAAGGAGACAACGGGCACGAAAGCAGGTGAGCCATGTTTTGAATAGGGAAACCACAAGTGCACGAGGTGTCATTGGTGTTTGTGATTCCCCATTTGGCTAGGTTCTCCCAGCAGCGACCAACTTGTGTCCGAAGGTACTACGGTATACCACCGAGACATTCTTAGTTGCTTAAAAAATGCTTACCGTATGGAGCAATTGAAACTAGTGCCGACATTCGTACCTAGTTCAAATTCAAATTTAAAACTTTATTGCATTCCACAAAGTATTCTTAGGTGGTAAGGTTTAACATTAATATGAGTCATTGTGGACCCTGTCAGGCACAGCAAAGATAGAGAGTGATAGTCTTACTATTATAAAATTGGAATAGTAATTTAACAATTATTATGATTATCTGTGACGAACTAATAACTTAATCATTCATTATATTCGTTTATGGAGTAGTATCATTTTTCTACTAAAAAATGTTTTAATTTAATTATAAATGCAGATGCCGTTTCTTGTGATTTTATTTCTTCCGAAAGATGGTTGTATATTTTGATTGACATGACTTGAGGGCTGTTCGAGTGCATGTGTAACTTCAGTTTCAGTATAGCCGTGTATCCGAGGCATTAGTTATTTGAAACGAGGAATAAAAATTCCCTTACTACTTTATTGCATACCAGTACATAATTATGCATGTTGTGATCTAACCCTCGTATACTTCACTAGCTTCTAAGGCAAGATTTAAGCACTATTTAATGCATTGTAGGCTAGAAGGACAGAAGTGGTCAATACTAATAATGTGTGCTAAAGATGAAAATAAAGAGTTCTGAGACTATGAAAAAACATACTAGAAACACCACTGCCGAATTACCAACTACAAAGTCTTAAACATGACGTACCTGATACAGTTTTAACCACAACCTCTTCATACGTATCTCCTTTCTTAAAGACTCCCTTGTAGACCCTGCCGAAGGTTCCTTCATGTACCAGAATCTCTAGGCGGATGTTAGAGCGAGGTGTTGTTAGCAACCGAAGCTGTTCTGCTGGGTCCGTGATCCGATCTTTGGTTATTGTTTGCTAAAACAAAATAGTATTTACTGTAGTTTTAATGATAAAAAAAACTAAAAATAATAAAATTTTCTGGTGAACAATTCAATGTCATGTCCATTCTATAATGTGTTTTATTTCTATTGCTGATTATAAAATGTAGTATCATATCTACAGTTACATTATAAAGCGATTTTAATGGCCATTAGGTTATATATTACGTAATTCATAGTAATCATGTTACTGCTTCGTGGTCTTTACATGAAGTGTAGAATAAAAGAGTAGCGACATTTTTTTTCTTTACCTTTGGCAAAGCACTCCATTGTTATAGTCACCTAAACTGTTTATAGAAAATGGACTCTAGGATGTAACAAAATTCTTCAACAAATTGGTACCTAGTCCACTCCCCGTTCTAAAAACTATTTCAATTTCCAATGCAATATTCAGCTTCAAAAGTCAGCAGTCTGTAAGCGGGGTACTAAAAAGTGGCACCTAGTTAGAGCCAACATGCTAGCCCGTGGGTAGGTATCTACTATTATTTGGTCCTTTTCAGACTACATACTATCTAGCTTCGGCAATTGGCTACTAAGCAACTTTTTAGTAGCAGCTGGCTGCGATTGAATCGTTACAGACGGTCTTTTGTAATGAAGCCGGACGAAAGCCTGCAATATACGAAATGTGATTTTCTTGTGTTTATACCCATAACAGTGCCCAATATTTTATAAATTCACTTTAAAAAAAACATTTTGAAATGTGACAATATAAAAATTACAATGCAAAATTAAAATTTTTTGGCAGAAATTTGCAAACGACTAAAATTGGCCAGTCTGCACAGAGTAAGTCGCAGATGTGCAGGACATAATGGCACTAAGCCGCATTTTCCTTTTGTTAATTCATTTAGACTGTCCAAAATATAATACCGTTGCTTAACGATGTGATTTTGAACGCCGCGCTGACTAGCTATGCAATATGCAGTTGCCAAATTGGCGAACGACTAAAAGTGGCTCGTCTGCACAGACCGTTTAGTTAGTCGCAGGTGTGCTGCACATAATTGCATAGAGCCGAGCGACGTCCAGCGATATCCTTAATCGAGTTTGAGATGGCTTCGCTTTGGCAGTGCTCGGATGAAGCGATTTTGTTGACGATGTTACTATGAGATGACAAGTTTGTAGCGTAATACTCCAACGTAGTTAACTCGTTTTAGTAAATAGTTTTAAACTACATTATTTAGTTGAGTAAATATGTTAGGCTTCAGTAAATTTACTCAAGCCAAAGGTACGCAATTTGTTTTGTTTTTTCCCTTAATAATCAGTATAAATCTGTGGCTCAGTACGATATTTTAACAAAGAACTAACAGGAAAATAAATTATCTACCATTTCTATCAAAAATTGCTACCGTTTAAAAGTAAACAACACAGCGAAAATACTTTAATGTTGTAAAATTAAGGGTTGTATACCAAGATCCATCAGACTAGACATAATAAATTGTCCATTGTCAACTCACTTTCACAAAACACTACAGAGCGCTCAGATTTCAAATAGAATTTCTCTTTCTATCAAAAGCCGTCTCGTTTAATAAGCAACTTCTTATTTACACCTCCGTTCATTAGCGATCCCTCTTTACTGAGGACACTAATTCATATTTCCTCCCAAAGACTTTCAACGGTGCGATAAATTAACGGACAAAAGGGATTGCAAATTAAAAACTCGGTGCCTTGCCAAGACCAATAATGAAAGTCTTAATATTGAACTGGAAAAGACAAGAGCGCATTTCGGTGAATAGTTCGAGCGTAGTTCCTTTTGACACTGGTTTTCGAATTAGTAAAGAGATTCTGGTTAGTCTCCTTGATCTGTAGGGCGTTATTTATTTGAGTGCTTGTTTGAAACTCATGGTTTTATATGTTTTTAAACTTTCGCAATTTGAGAACATTTTTCAAAAATTAGACAACGGGTCTGAATCGCGTAATTATTATAAAAGTAAATAAGGTTTTGTTCTATAAATTGTATAAAACAAAATTTAATTATATTTTATAATATTACACACAGATATTTCAACTCAATATTTTCGGTTATAAGTTTGAAGATACTGAAGCTTAGCATAGCATTTGCAACGTGAGTTGTTTGCTGATAAAATAAAACATGTTAGAATATCCTACATGCTTCTTAGCTTTTATGATAGTCTGCAGCCTAGCAATGTGTACTAAATGCCGTTATTTAGCAATTAGCTGTTGCACGCGATTTCATTCTCATCGCGATACACTCATATACGATAAGCCCCGCGGTTTTTTTGCCGAGGCAAACGTTACTGCCCATTGCCCTAGGTTAAAGCGCGAGTAGAAAATATCTATTGCATCTGTTTTTGAAACTTACTACGTTAATTCACTCTCTTGGGAATAAAATTTATCAAACCCTGCTAAAAAAATTCATTCATTTTTATTCAAGATCAATGATACGAAATTTCGAGCTTCTAACTTAAAACAAATACGGACTTTCATACATCCGTTCTACCCTTAATTTGATGAAGCAGTCAGTAGGACGAACAATTTTATGTATGTATAGACAAATGAAACTTCTTAAGATAACTAATTTATCATTTGAATCATTTGTAACATGCAACATTACCAAGTAAAACACCAGAAAACAAACAGCACTCAATTTAAGTAAACAAAATACATAACCCCATTTACATATTTTATAAAGATATATTCGCACATTTACTTTGTGTGAAAAACGTCAGCACTCATAAAAAGGGTACATTTCGCACTTCATCCTATTTTAGTTTGCGTGACACACTCATTTATAACCAACCCAAGTGTCATTACATTATGGTTATATCTATCCTACTTACTCATCACTACCATATATATTACGTCTTGAAAACAAGACAGGTAAAAAAGTTTCAATGTTAAACTATATAACATAACATAACATCACGCCAACATTACAGAGAAGGGTGTGGCAGAGGTGTAATGTTAAACTATATATTTGTAACGAATTTCGTTAAAATAATGAAAATAAAATCAGCGTTTGGTAGGTTTCGTCAGGAGCAGTAGATAAGCTTTTATGTACGTGAGATAAAATATAAGTAAGCGTAGCTTCATCCTCAAAAATAATCTAGAATACTAATGGACATTGAATTTAAAAATAGGTCTTTTTATTTTTGAGTAAAATCGTAACAAACAAGCATACTTACATACAAAAATATAAAAATTTAATCTTTTTTCTTTATATATATTATTTTAGACTTTGATTATGTAATAAAATGTCAAATCTAGAGTCACTCTGAATCCAGGCGCAATAAGAGAAGCAGGCAAGAAGAGTGCTAAGTACATTAGGATTATATTATCTGCAGGGGCAGAGGCTATCTCGTCTTAAATTGGATTTTTAATATAATTTCTAACGGCCGTAGTTGCACTGAAACTGGCCTTCGATTCACTGTTAAGTTAAGTTCAATACGTTTAGTGCTAAGACACTAAGAGCGTCATTTAAATAGAAAAACACAATACATAAAATAAAAACGTCAACGTAACATGAAGTCACTTCTAGTTTTACCTAAGTCCAGGATCAACACTAGGCAGGAAGAGCGCTAATTGCATAACGTTTGGATCAGTGCAGGGGAGTAGGGTAACTTATCTTAAATTGGATTCTTTGAGCCAATTTACTGACCCAAACTTAATACTGAACGAAAGTTTTCGTTTTCTCTCTCTCTCTCTACTTTATTCATAGAGATCTAAAACTGTCATTCAGCGTTAAACTCGGGTTGATGAAATTGGACCTGGGTTCAGCGGTGAGCTCGGTTCAACACGTTGTGTTTTCTTTGAGTACAATTTTAATGTGACGATAAAAAGTTAAAAAAATACTATATGTCACTCTTATTCGTTACATAAAGCCACTTCTAGCTTTACCCTAAGTCCAGGATAAACATAGACAAGAAGAGCGCTAATTGCATTACGTTTGTATCACCTGCAGGGGAGAAGGGTGACTCGTCTTAAATTGGATTCTTAATGAGGTAAAGGGCTCGTTTTATGCACAATTCCCTCCCTTGTAATGCACAAGACGTGTTAAATATGTCAGAATACTACTTTGTAAAAGGAGTCGCTCTCTCGGTTGAGTAAAAGGATTTAGTGCTTGAAATTTTCGGCTCATAAAAATTTTACACAGTTTCATAAATTTTGTGACAATATAATTTTAACCCGTGAAAATAATATAATGTAGTCTTGTTTTTCTTTCTGTATCTACAATAATTATTTTAATATTGACATTACTAACCTAACTACAATTGAATCATTAAAACTAACTAAAGAAATACCTAACTATGTATACATAAAATAAAAGAGTAATATAAAATAATCTCGTAAAAAAAAATCAGGTGTCAAAAAATACGTCCGCATCGAAAGAAGGCTGGCGGCGTTGCCACGTTGTACGGCAATGCTGATCCTTTATCTATTATTCTGCTGCTATTTATGTTGAATCACGAAGAAATAAATCTAGAGAAATCTAGCGTACTCAAATCTAACGCAACGCACTTATTACTTATGATGCTTAATTTTAGCTTAGTTTTAGCAGTCTGACTTTTATCAAAATATTTTTTTTTGTTTGGTCATGTGATTACAAGACCATACAAAGCAATTAGTATATAGAATACTATTTTTAGCACCCCAGGCCTCACAAACGAAAATTATCACACCATACTCACTACATTTATTTTGACTTTTCATACGAATCGATCATATTGCATCGGAATGAACTGGGATAGTCCAGTAAATCATTCATCCGAAACTATGTCATCTGCGAGAGAGATTGCCTTCGTAACACAATTTCGTGTTTTTTTTTACCTTTTAGTGATTTTGCAACAGTATGCACAGATTGCACATGTATGTCTACTGTAAAATATGCACGATGCAGTAAGTTATTGTCTAGTTTATCCGCTTAGTTGGGTGTGTCCTCTAGAAAAATAAAGTGCATTAAAAATCTTATTTGTGTAATCACTCTTTCGTGTATACCACTCATGTTTCAATTAAATTCGAGTGCACATGTCGCATAGTGGTTAAAGCGGTCGCGATACCATTTTAAAAACCGCTGGTGAAGTTGGTTCGATACCCACGCGGGCCAAATCTTTGTGTGATCCGCGAAAATTTATTCTGACTCTCAATGTGCTTTGTGTGTGTGAAAATGTGTGTTTGTGAACTCCTCCGCGACGCAGCAGCTTTCCGTTGGGTGGGCGTCGTTTTGTTTTAAAAAAAAAAAACTTTAGGTGTTAGAACATTCTTTAGTAAACTTTAATTTTGGAAAAGATGTCACATAAAATAAATATTTTTATCTCCTATCAAAAGCTACAATATATGAACGTGAATTTATATATTGTAGATCATTCAATTTAAGTACTGTAAAATATGTATTAAAGCTGATTTAAGTAACTTTTAATTACATTACTAGGTTTTATGAGTCCAGAATGTCCACAGATACGTTTTTAACGTGTAGACATTACTTCTGCATCTTCATTTTAAACAGTGAATGAATTTTTACAATCCAATTTACGAACCATCTCTGTATCTTCGCCGTTCGTCGAAAACTCCTGACTCACCCATCTTAAGACGGTAATTCTCAAGTCTTGTACATCTCTAGACACATACGTTATACAATTAATCCCAGGCCGGGTTACCTCGAGCCACACGTAGACGTATTGTACCATTAAGTGTTTGCGGGATTGTTCAGCCAAAGATCAAGTGTAACCTCGTAATGTGGATTAATTTATCTGTGAAAGTGTCTGAATTTTGGCTCGTGGTGTAAGTGAGAAACTTTTATTTTCTTTGTTTTTTCTTAACAATGTGGAACAAAGGACTACAGAACTAAAATGTGCTATGAAAACTTAATGAGTCTATCAATTTATTAACATTTAAACGACTGCACTCGTGGCATATTGCTCATTTCGCCACTCTTCGCTGTAAAGTAAAGCAAGCTGCGTATCCACCAAAGCTGCTTATAGGTTCTAGTTTACTTCTATATTTTATTAGTCAAAAATCTAGCTTGTTTATAACATTGCAACACCGTCAAGGACAGTTTTGTTTTTACGCAACCTATTGGTTACTATTTTGTCATTGTAAAAATCTCTGTTTTATTGTTGAAGAATTTTTCACAGTTGGAGCTGGAGGTATAACTTTCATTCTGAGTATTCCTTTCACTAAAGGGGTATATTATAAAAGTGTATGAGAAAAGTTCTTTAATTTTGTAGAAAAAAGCATGAAAATATCGAAATCCACACAGACGAAGCTGCGGGTTAGTGCTATAAATAATATAAATAATAATAATTTTTCCGTCTTATAAATATTGATCGGCAATGTAACCTTATTCCGCTTACGTCTGTACCATACACTGCCCCAATGCCACCTCATCCGGACCGGTAGTAAACTAAAATTTATTCCAACACAAACTAATTTATTATCTTCGGAATTTAGAGCTACATAAACCAGCCTAATGTCTTTATTAGATCACACCTAATGTATGCGATTACTTAAATTGCTGTACTGTCTGCTGTCTGGTGTAATTTTGTAATTGTAATGTCGAGAGAGTTCGCTAGTATGGAAATATTACCGGTACTATGTTATGTTCATTGAAATAGTTTATGAATTGAAAATTTATTAGCATTTGCTTGTTTGCTGAAGTTGGTTTTCCATAATAGGTATATGGAAATCGAATAAATGAATATGCAATTAGAGAATGAAATTAATGCAAATGGGATTGCCTATAAATCAGCTGCACTATTAAAAACCGTGACTTAGCTGTTATTTATATCGATGAGTCTCAAATAAGAAATGTTAGTTCTTTCCTATCCTTGAATACTTATATGTTTAAAATTGCAGTCCTGTATCTAATACATGTCCCACTGCTGGGCTCGGGCCTCTTCTCATGATGAGAAGGGTTAGGCCATAGTCCACTACGCTGGCCAAGTGCGGATTGGTAGACTTCACTCATCCTCGTACTTTTTAGGCACTCTCAGGCATGTAGGTTTCCTAACGATGTTTTCCCTTACCGTATTTTTGAAAAGACGAATCTTAACGATTTATTGACTGAGGTGTGTGCCTAGGGTTCGAACTCGAGTCCTTTGACTTCGTAGTCCTACGGCTATCGCTGCTTATGCCCATATGCTATGCTGCCTATTTGTTTTATTTAACATTAATTAATTTAATAAAACGCAAAAATTACACCCAGATATTTCAACAAAAGAATAACGTTGCTTGTTTCCCGTTCTCCTATCTGAATTGTATACTGAGTCAAATTTTATAGAGAAGCCGTTCTAATACCTTTATAATATGTTATAATACCTCAATATAATTATGATAATCTATATTTACCTAATCACAACTATAAATCCCGGGAGCCGTTTGCCGTCAACAGCTTAATGCTGATAATATAATTTACCACTGCCGTTGATTAAATGTAATTAACTAATACGAGTTAATTAGTTAATTGTTAATAAACACGTAATCCGCGCAAATATATTTAACTAAAGTTAGTGTAATTAGGTAAACATGCGCCATTTTATGTGTTTGTGTATACTGACTAAACTTTTTTTCTAATTATTTAGATTGGGCTTGGCTTCTAGTGTATTTTTTTTAAGTACAATGTTTTGTTACTATGTAAGATCTTTAAATTTTTAAAGATAAAGACAAAACATTACCTATTTCTCACTTTTTATTATTTCAAGATACAGTTAACTTTGAATTTAAATATCTCCTTTGCAAGAAAACAATCAGTTGTGTATAACTACCGTAAAAGCATAAGGTACTATTTTGTGTATAGATTTATTTATATATTATACTGTATGTTAATTTTCACTGTTCAATGACTAATAATAATAATATTGAATGCAAAATATTATATTTAACATATTTTTTGAAAAGTGTGTTAAATATAATATTTTGTCTTTCTCTTGAGTCTATTATTTTAGCAGCGTTCAATATAACATTGTAGTATAATGCAATAACTCAAAACCTTTTTATATTTTTTTAAGTTAATGTAATATTTTGTTGAAATAAAACGCCAGCGTTTTAACGAAATCGGATAGGCGGCATTGCTAAAATTGATTTGCGAAATTCATTAGTGCCTAGCAGCCAGTGAAACCTGATGAACGGATTATGTGAAATTCAATAAAAGTTTGTACAGAGCTAATGTTTGCCTATCGGCTGCATTTTATACTAAATTGATTTAGTCTTCCAATGAATATTTTATTTTATAAGTATTTTAATAAGAGTTTGTAATAAAATTTTGATTTGAATATAATTTAATTTCAAAATAATATTTTTTACGATTGCCGCACTGTTTGTTAAAAAGTGCTCGAGGGTATATAAAGTCTACCAATCCGCACTTGGCCAGCGTGACTATAGCCTAATCCTTCTTATCATGAGAAGAGTCCCGAGCCCAGAAGAAGGCCATGTATTAGATATAGGGCTGCAATATTTATTAATACTATTCTGCATTACACAAAGGTTGAGTAGTAGAAAATACCTATAGCAATAAAAGAATAGAAGTAGCTGATTCAATGTAGTTGTAGTCTTGCTTTTTGGTCCTTTCACATGTGTTAAAATACAAACTCGCAGTTTTTTTGTATGTTTTAACAAGGTTTTCACTATAGGCTGAAAGAGTAACGCGTGAACAAGCTGTCATTATATTTCCAATTATATAAAATTAAACACCTCTTACCTACTGCTACTACTACTGAATGGAATATTATAATTATGAACATACCTGTGAAACGTGCGTGAGATTAGAGGCGGCGTAATACGAGACCCTTGATTCTGGCTTGGCGTATACGTGCTCGCCTATGTGTGTGGTTGCGTATGGCGACGGTGATCGTCTACTGCCTGTGTACAAAGTGAAATAATTAGAAACATAATATAACATCAAGCCCATATTACCTAGAAGGGTGTTGTAGAGATGTATTTTTTTTTTCTAATGGTGGTAGAGCTCTTGTGAATGAGCTCGAGGGCGGCAGCACCACCGTCTTACCTTTAACCTGCCGCCAAATAGTAGTGCTTCCATTACTGTGTACTGGTTTGGTGGTGAGATCAGGCCCTGAAATTACTGGCGCATGAAGCATTTAACACCGTAGTCCTCAGCTGCAGCGACGCATCTCTAATCTGCTTTTGTGGATTGTTGATGTCCATGGGCTGTACTCCACTTACCATCAGGTGGATTACACGTTCGTTCGCTGTGGGCGTAGTATAAGAAAAGTATAAGGTAGACTACATTACATCGATAACATTATAAATTGGCTATCGTTAGATATTCAAACTACCACACTTTCTCTTTCCTATCTGTCCATCCAAAGGTTGCTTGGAAGAGATCACTTCAAGCGATAAGGCCGCCCTTTGCATATTGTTGTTGTTTTTATTGCGTTGTCTTTGTATTTTACAAAAATGGTTTGCATATAACGTTTTTTTTTTCTATTCTATTCTATTTTATGCGTCCAATATATGAGTTTTCCACAATTTCCTTATTTGAAGAAATATGTGAGGTATTCTGAGCAAAGCGAGTGTGCCATAAATCATTATGGTAACATTCAGAAATTCATTAGCGTCCAAATGAAATACTTTTGCCATAAATCCAGAGCAGTAAGTTATTCGGCTTATTTTATTCTTTCGACGTGTAGGAATGAATAATAACTGAAGTGTATTGCATTTTTTACAAACGGAATTAGTTGCACTTTTTGAAATGTTTTATTTCATTTTATAAGTCTCCAACATGTGAACGTCGTGGATATCCCGCTCCTTGACACCACGGATGTAGTAAAAAGACTAAAAAGACTAAAAAGGACTAAACCCTTTGAGTTAGCGTGGTGAAGTGTAAGTACGTTAAAAACTACCTTTGAAAAACACAACAACAAAATGTATTTCTGGTAATACAGACTATGAGATAAGTGTAAATGGGCACATTCTTAGTTTTTTTTAATAACACAGCAATTTAAGTTCTTATTAAATTACTTTAGCCTTTCAGGCTAGGTTGTATTATTTTATGGTGTCCTACCCACGAACCGATTATATAAAATTATTTTCCTCATTCAAAAATTGCTTTAAACGGATAAAAGCTCTTTTCGCATTTTTAACGCAAGTTGAATGTTCAGTGTCATAGTTGCCATAGATAGGTAACCAAGTTGCGATTGAATTTTCATTTAACGGCATATACGCAGGTTGCCAGCGCTAAAGAAATACGCAAAATGTTTAGGCTCTAAGAATCCATAGAAAACTGCAAACACGAATTGGTTAAAGGTTTCATTTAGGTACATTTCTTATAGTCGCAAAGATCAAAATTAGTTAATTAGTTTTTTTTGTCAAGCATAACTTTAATCCACTTACCAAATGGAAATTTATGCAAACTAGCAATAGTAGCGTAGGATCCCGTAGAGCTTGGCGGTCTTCCAAGGGTGTCTAGCCTAAGCAACACGTTCTGATGGCTTCCGTAGGCCGCAGTGGTGTATGAAGTACTGGAAACAAACAGATATATGAGTATGGGGCACTACTGGACAACAAAATGAGTAGATATTTTAATATATAATTGACAATTCCAAGACACTAAGCATTAGTTTAAATCTATACTTCAAAACAAATAACTCAATTCATAAGTCAAATTCGTTTTATATTTGCTTTTCAAACCGTAAATAGTTAATTAATTAAGAACAGGACGTTAAGACGTCACAATGTCTGCATGTGTGGTGTAGTGGTTTAAACGGTCGCCTCGCCGCTTCCCACTGCACTGGTGTTGTGGGTTTGATCCCTACATGGGACAAATCTTTGTGTTGTTTGCAAAGATTTGTTCTGAGACTGAGGTGTGCTTGTGTGAATGTGAATGTGTGTAATTGGCCTTGGCATTGGGACCATTGGATAGTGTAAAAAATTTATTCTGGCATTCTATCTAATGTAAAAAATCCAAATTATTTATTAATTTATTAATGTTTGATCGCCTTCCATAATGTATGCATTATTTTTATGGGATTTATAGCATGTTTATTGAATGGTGGTGTAAAGTACCGTATACATTCGTACCATTTGAAATATAGATAGATAGAGATAGAGAAAACTTTATTTGCACATCAAATTGTAACAAACATACAAAGAAATAGGTACTTAAAACTATAACGTACAAAGGGCGGCCTTATCGCTTGACGCGATCTCTTCCAGGCAACCTTAGGATGGACATAATAGAATGGATATTTGCGGTAGTTTATTGCATTGGATTTGTTGTTTCTTTTTAAATTTGCTCAAGGCTTGTCTAAAATATCTGCGTAACCTGGTGGAATTATGATACGATTTACTCAACTCATTAAAAAGTTTTATCAATAGGTAGTTAATAACGATTGGTTACACACAAAAAATATAATTTCTGTGACATAGCCTCCTTTGTTTTACTTTACTTTGTTTACCACACGTTGTCGTCTGCTCAAATAGCAGTGTAATTGCAGGTTCGATACCAGGTTATGGTAAATATTTGAATGACATGATCTGTATTTATTCCATATCTGTTTGCTTGTAATAGGTATAATTTTATAAAACTCCCGTTGTTGTCTTAAAAACATATAATTATTTTCTGTAAATATTTGTGTGATTATATTATATAATATAATCTGTATTACAAATCCCTATTTTGTAAGTAATTTATTCTTAATAGCCAGCGAGAATTACTATGAAATAATTATTTGTCAAATTAATTTGGTTGACATCATTGTTATCACAATCATATTCAGTGTTATTAGTCAGTAAATTAGTCAGTTATGCAAACAATGTACTGTATATTCAAAACACGGCATTGTGTCATATCATTTTATATCAAATAAATTACTGTTATAAACTATTGCCAATAAATTGCATATTTACCTATTCAGCCTACCGCAAAATTTAGATAATAATGGGGGTTACACTGCATTGTACATATCTAACCTTAGGATCGAGAGGCCCTGGGTTCGAAACATTCACACAAACACAAACACACACACAAACTGGCTATTACATCACGGACGTGAACTTCCTCCTAACACAAGCGAATTAGGCTGGAGGGGGTTAACAAGAATCCTAGGAATTGTATTAGAAAATTAATAATAATAAAGATATATCTATTTATTATCTTGGAAATCGTGGCGTTATGAGCAAACAATATTTTTTTTGTTTTTTAACTATTTTTTTATTACGGTCTCATTCCGCTGCCGCCCGCCGCGGCCGTGATGCATGTTGAAGTTATCAACAGCTGGCTTAGTGTAGAATGTATAGTATACTATAGATGGAGGATGGATGGGAAACTATACATAGATGCATTGTTACTTAATAGGTTCGTTTCTTACGACAGTCTAGTCTCAGTCTAATCTAATAAAAAAAAATCCTGATTATTATGCTTTACACTTTCAACCAGAAAAACCGTTTATCATACGATACTATTCGACGACCCGATGGCGGAGTGGGTAGTGTACCTGCCTGCGACGCCGAGGTCGTGGGTTCGATTACCACTTAAGACAAATCTTTGTGTGCATGAACATGGGGGTTTGTCTTAGTCTGGATGTTTCTATGTATAAAAAGTATGTATTTACAAAGGAAAAGTATATAATAATATGTATTAGTATCAGTTATTTTAGTACTCATAGTACAAGCTCTGCTTAGTTTGGGACTAGATGGCGTTGTGTGTGAGTTGTGGAATATTTATATTATATATTTAAACGTAAAATTGTTACATGACGTTTTTTTACACTACTTAAAAAGATATAACATTCTAATTGCCTCTTATATCTCCAAACAGCATATTATGTCTGTTCCTGACATCTCACCATAAACGCTGCCATAAATTTCGTTCGCCATAAAGGCACGATATAGTCTGGGGTATCGGGTAACTATAAAAACATTTTGCTTGTCTATCATGGAAGCACCGCATCATCCATCACAAGCGTCAGGTCGCTGCCCCCTATGTGTTTTTGAAGGTTGGCCCAAGTTATGAGAAGCGGAGAGAAAAGTGCAAGGTGTAATTTATTCAGCGTTTTATTATATGTACACGCAGGTTTTTGGAAAAAAAAACTATTGGTTATTCTACCAGAAAAAGAATATATCTGTGAAATATAATGGAAGAATTACATACATGTACATGTTTAGGTACTTTCTAGTGATTTCTTTTATAATACTGGGTGGCGCAAAAGTAAAGACCCTATTTGGTTCAGCTATAACATTTTTTCTAAATTAGAAAACTAGATTTAGATTTTTTTAAATGTATATTTGTGCCATTAAATTTCGTACCATTAGGATTTAAAGATGATGTCTTTTAAATGGTGACCTCCAGAGTTGATACACATTTGAGCCCTATTTATGACATTTTGCATAACTTGCCGTAACACTTCCTGCGATATGTTCGTTATTTCTTGACGAATGTTTTCTTTTAGAGCTGCGAGAGTCTGTGGCTTGTTCACATACACCCGAGATTTCAAAAAACCCCAAAGAAAGAAGTCTGGACTGGTCAGATCGGTTGATCTTGCAGGCCAAGGCAAATCGCCAAAACGAGAGATAACTCGGTCTGGAAAAGCGTCCCTCACTAAGTCCATAGTGTCGCGCGCTGTGTGTGCCGTAGCGCCGTCTTGTTGAAACCAGATGTGCTCCAGCCCCAATTCGTCCAAACTGGGTATCAAAAACTCACGTAACATGGTTCTGTAGCGTTCTCCAGTGACAGTTATCGCATTGCCTCCAGCGTCTTCGAAAAAATAGGGTCCGATCACTCTGTCAACACAGATGCCACACCATACAGTAACTTTTAGTGGGTGTAGAGGTGTTTCTTGAATAATGCGCGGATTATCAGTGCCCCAGAACCGAGTATTCTGCTTATTGACATGCCCTGAGAGATGGAAATGCGCTTCGTCACTCATAACCAATTTTGAAGGAAAATCATCCTCTTCAAGGTTGAGGTTTATGACGCGCTGGCAGTAATCTAGACGAGCTCGGTGGTCAGCAGGCAGCAGCTGATGAGTCATTTGAGTTTTATACGGGAACATCTTTAAGTCTTTCACCAAAATACGCTGCAGGGTCCGTCTGGAAATGCCCAATTGCGTGGCACGTCGCCTCGTTGATGTTTCTGGACACTCTTCCACATCTTCGCGCACAGCATCGATATTTTCAGCTGAACGGCCTGTTCTTGGTCTCCCAGACTTAGGTCTATCCAATGTTGAGCCAGTTGCTTCAAGGCGTGTGGCAAAGCGTCGAATTGTGCGACCAATCGGTGCCGGACGGTGGGGAAATCGTCGACGAAATTCACGTTGTGTTCTTATCACTGATGAATTATTCCGTAAGAACATTGACACAATTATTCCACGTTCTTGGGGAGTAAAACGGTCCATGTTTATTTTCAGTGTATTTTACATTTGTTCACTACACAATTCTCAACAACAGAATGACAGAAAATGTCATATAAAAAAAAAAAAAGGATTTTCTTTAGTGCCAGTACTTTTGCGCCACCCAGTACAATCAAATTGCGTTACAGTTTATAAACAGACATCGTCTATCTAGACAGGTTTTACTACATATTCCATATTATGATATTATAGATAGTTTAGTATAGATATACCTCGATGGTCCAGTGATTAGTCAGTCCATTTATGCAAATTTCCACCAAGCAGACTGGTGAATCCTTTCACCACGATGGCAAGTCAACACCATGAGAATATATTATGACTGCAGCCATCGATATGAAAGAAGAAATGATTAGTGTTTGCGCCTCTCACCGCGTAGTCTCGGGTTTAATTCCTGGGTTGGGCAAAGTGTTTTTTGGGAATTGTCTGTCAGAAAAATTACAATAGCAGCAAGGATATTGGCATTGTGAGCGGTGGATGCCAATAGGCTAACTCCCTATCCCATGGGACCTAAACATAACAGGTGAAATGTGGGTGTTGTTAACCTCTGCCAAACCCTTTTGGGTAATTTAGGCGTGATGTTATGTTAATATTCAATACTAGCAAATCCACAATTGCTAATAGCGATAAGGCCGCCATTGTGCAACATAATTTTTAAGTCCATTTGTTTACATAATAAACTTAGTGCGGCGCGAGCCGGGGTACTGATTGCACCGAGCGTACTGCACTCACAGCCCTGATGAAAATATTTCCTTATTGAAATATAGAAACCGGTCGGCAATATCCCGATAATAATACGTGAGTAACCCGTTTATTCTCTAGTAATAATAAACTTCTTTGTTAATACTGGTGTACAATAAAGATTACTCTATCTATCTATTTCTATCCACTTTAATTGCCAAATTACACCACACAACATGTTTAAGGTCAACATCAACCTGATATTGTGTTGAAATTGGTACATTATTGAAAATGTATAAACCCCGAAGGGTACAATATGGAGGGTTGGGGCCCCTTACAAGAATATTTTCTAAGAATTTAGTTGTGCCTTAATTTACGGGCAGTTTATATGCCATGCATAATGTAAACTAGGTACCATCGACTTTGTGTGCTTTGTGGAGCTGCCCATTGTAGCACGCAAATTTCGGTATTTCTTAACCTTGTAGGGAAAATTGGTAAAGGAAATTGATTCCGCTGTGAGGAAATTACATACGTGCGATAGAAAAGTAGTGGGGTTCAAGCTAGGGGTATGGTGAGTGAATAGTGTTTTGAAAACCAACGGATGAAAATCGGCCAAGTGCCTCTCGGAATTGGTATATTGATTGCTCCATTAAGAAATTTAACCCTATAAATAAGGGTAATAATTGTATTTTTGTATAACCTTTGATACTACATAATAAGTAAATTGCAATGGATGCTTTGTGTAATTAGCAAATTTGTGCTGAGACTGGGTGTGCTTGAGTGAGTGAATGAGTGTATTTGGCCTTGTCATTGGGACCATTGGATAGTGTAATTGCTTCTGGCGTTGTATCTAATGGAAAAATCCAAATTTATCTTTTATCTTTTTATTTATCTTGTGGCCCAAGACCGTCAGATGTAGAAAAGTTTAGAGGAGACCTTTGCTCAACATTAGGCGTCTTTGTAGATTGCAAAAAAAAAGTATATTGTGCCAGTCAATATGAAAAATATCGTACTTCTTTTGCGTGTACAGACGGGTATACATTGTCGGTAAAATATGGTCTCGCGTTGTATCGTTGTTCGTGCAATGACAAATCAGTTTATAGGTACTGGCAATACATAACTATCCCTTGTTGACAAAATACAATTCTTCAATATACATAGTTACATGTGTCATTGTAGCTACGGCATGCTACACAGCGTTAAACTACGCTACGCGGTCACTGCTACGCGTCATTGAACCGTATACATCACTGTCCGGTCCGCTACGTACGTAGCACCCGCGCTACGACTTTGTAGTTTTATTATATTCACTTTTGTAGAATTCAATATAATAAAAATTTTAATAAAAGTATTCAGTTTTTCAACAAAATATCGAACTTGGTCAGT
Source organism: Hypena proboscidalis (assembly GCA_905147285.1). Taxonomy (NCBI): domain Eukaryota; kingdom Metazoa; phylum Arthropoda; class Insecta; order Lepidoptera; family Erebidae; genus Hypena; species Hypena proboscidalis. The sequence goes on from LR990127.1 coordinate 4,842,373, forward strand.
CATTTATTATGGTAACCTGTCGATCAGAACTGGTGAAAATACTATACCGCTGCTATAACAAAATGCTCGTTATTTCGCTCACTCGTTTCAATTTAACCTAACTGGTATTAAATTGCATAGTTAGCAAATATTTGCATACTCATTCATAATTAAACTTGTTTCTAGACAAGTTAATCTTAAATCAATACCGGATAATATTTTATACATAACATATTCATACATGATAGAAAAGCCGTAAAAGGGTTCAAAGTAATCTAATTAAAACGAACACTTTAGTAAAATTTATCTTTAATCTATTTTAATAGGTAAAATCCTCATTTTCGTACGATTCAAAACTCAATCATAAAGTTAGAGTGAGTGAGCCAATATTTTCTTCCAGCTTTCTACTTGTATCCTAAAATTTATGAACTCGAGTTCAAATCGAAGCCGTGCCGACTGATCAATCGACTATTTGAAGATCAATGACAGTCGTTACGGGTGAATTAGGCACAGGCAAGGCATGCCCGCGGCATTTGCCATCTATTTCACAATATTGTCAAAATGGTATTCAAGTCTTTATTGCACTCCACAATGTTAAAATGGTATTATAAATAGGTACGGTGTCAATTTTGAACCCTGACGGGCACAGCTAAAGTAAGAGAGAGGAAGAAAGAGCTCTTTGTGTTTATATCAAAAAAATGTTTACATTTTTAAATAGTATCTTAAAATTTTATATTATTTAATTTATTTTTTTGGCTTTAAATACATAAATATCATACTTATTGAATGCATATATGAAATAAGAAATCATTACAGTAATATATGTAGCTACTAATTGTTGAGGGAGAATAATTAAAATATGGGATATATGTAAATGTATTATTATGTTTAATGTTCATGTAGTCTCATTTAAATATTCATTTATGTAGTGGTAGTAGCATTTTTTCAATAAATGTTCCTTTAATTTATTTATGAATGTGCTGTCTTTTTATTCCTTTTTTATATATTGTATTTTATATTATGGTATGTCGATATTGTAAGACATTTTATTATATATCTCGTCATCGAGCGACTACTACTGCGCTTGATCCCCTCAAGCGCCGTAGTCTAGTCTATGATAACAACATGGACTGTCTCGACTCTAGACGCCAGAAAGTCTCACCAGTAGTCTTACAAAGAGTATAGCATTGCCTTGAACTGGCTTGTGGATGTTTAACAGCACATTAAAATACTGGTATTCAGCTGAATTTGACTAGAAACTAAATCTGATAAAATTATAAAAAAGTTCGAGGAAGTTGGTTTTTTTTTTGTGAAACTTGAATTCAGATCGACCACTTGATTCTATATAACATAATATAACATCATGCCTTAATTACCTAGAACGGTGTGGCAAGGGTGTATATAATAATAACATAATAATACTCATTTATTTTAGACCCAAAGATCCATATAGTTAGTAGTTAGTAAACATTATTCTTAAAACTATGTTAGTAGACATAAAATTATATTTTTAAAACATGAATATTGTTACAGTGCCTCCATATAGGACTTTCTAATTTACTAGCAATTACTTTCAGGTACCTGTTGGAACTGACTTTCACCCTGCGCATCAGCGATGCAGTTCGCTAGCGTATTATAGCAGCAAAGCCATCCACTTTAGCCTCCGCAAACATCGCTGATGCGCCATCTACCGGGCACAATACCAACTCCGTGCTTCTATTTGAGAAATTCCTCACAAAAATCCCATATAACTTTTGCCTGACCCGGGAATCGAACCCGAGACCTCGTGGTGAGAGGCTTACGCTAACCACTAGACCATCGCGGTAGCTTGATTCTTCAAATTTCTAAAATATTCTTTCTCTTGGGAGGTGATTAAATTTCTTTTCCGTGAGAGCAATTACTTGTTAGAATTTGTAAGGCTTCATTAGATCCGTATGTTAGCTTTACGTGGAAAAACTTTGTGTATTTATAAGTACTCGTATATCGAGTTCCCAACAAGGTTTTTACCTTGTTAGGAACTCGATATACGAGTACTTGAAACCGGTGAAAAATATAAATAAAATAATTTATTTCAGCTATTTTTGGATTAGAAATACTCGTGTTTAAGTTTTTCTAAGACTTCATTTCTATTTGTGAATATGTTTTAATTTCGTCTCGAGTTCAATTATTCCCGAGTCAGCCAAAGTGTTATTTCTGAACTTTCTTTTTTTTACTGGTGGTAGAGCTCTTGTGAATGAGCTCGAGGGCGGCAGCACCACCGTCTCACCTTTAACCTGCCGCCAAATAGTAGTGCTTCCATTACTGTGTTTCGGTTTGGTGGTAAGATCAAGATGGTACACCGTAGTCCTCAGCTGCAACGACGTATCTATAATATGCTTTTGTGGATTGTTGATGTCCATGGACTGTACTCCACTTACCGGCGGGCGTATTATAAAATAAAATGAAAATACTTTCCGTCAGGAAATCCACAATAGCAGCACGAAGTTAGAATTGTGCCCGGTGGAAAGCGATAGGCTCATCGCACATCCCATGGGTCCTAAACATAACAGGTAAAATATATAATAATATGTTGTTTACACCTCTGCCACACCACCCTTCTGGGGAATATAGGCGTGATATTATGTTATATCATGTGTGTTTTTATGATGTTTTATTTTGTTTTAGTTAGGGTAAAAAACATGAAGTTTTTGTGGTTATTTGCCCACAATTTAAAAAACACACACTCTAATATTAATGTGAACAATTTAACATAGAAACAACATTAGCTAGTACAACGATATAGACCTTATTTGCTTATCGAACAAAACAATTATTTCGTAACAACTTTTTCGCGAAGCACAAACGGTTCGCTAGGAGGTAGCTACTTCATAACTTACAAAATAACTCAGGCAAAGTCAAAAAGTAAGATAATTTGCACTGAACTTGCTATTTGTATACTTTATTAAATAAAATTTAGGGCCTTGGTAAATAGAAAACAAAATTCTATTTTAAAAAGTGTTTTGAAATTATATATTTTTAGATAGAACTTGATGTTAAATATAAATCCTTTGCACTGTCCAATGGCTCTAAAGTTCAGCTAAATATTAAGTTTGGGAAAATAGAAATAGATGCTATGTTCATAAAAAAAATATATATATTTTGCTTGATTTTAGTGAAAGAGGTTTTATGAACAAGCTTGAAGAAATAATCATCACCTTTTATTTTCATTTACATCACGCCTATATTACCCAAAGGGTGTGCAGAGGTGTACAATACCCACATGTCACCTGTTATGTTTAAGTCACATCGGATAAGAGGTGAGCCTTTCGCTATCCGCACAATTGCAACTCCGTGCTTGCTATTGTGAATTTCCTGTCAGAAAATTTACAAATAAAACTCTGCCCGACCAAGGAATGTACCCAAGACCTCGCTATACGCTAACCACTAAGACCATTGAGGCAGATTTTTCAATAGTAACGCTTGTTTAAGTATGTTCTGGTTTGGTGTGAGATTAGGACTTGAAATTACTTTTAAAAGTAAAAGTAAAAAATACGAGCAACACTTTTATATTCACCTGTTTCCACTATCTTGGTTTTCCTTTTAGGTAAGTGAAAAGGGAAAAAAATACGTTTTGTGTCTATGTGTGCATTATGTATGTAAAATTTAATATGTGTTAATGAAACGCCTGCAATACAAGAATATCTCTAGTGTTGGGTGTCAAAAATAGTGAACCACTTACTGTATAGAATCATGATGCCTCGCCTTACTGCCTCTCTTATACAAGGTTCCAGCTGCAGCACCAGCAGTCAGCAGTGCCAATGCAGCGGCAGCACATCCTCCCGCAGCGAACAACACCCCCCCTGATGTCTGTGATGCATCGCCTGCTAGCCGAGCGGTTTCGTTGTGCGTTTGTGGTACTGTTGATAGGCCTGTAGAAAGAAACAGAATATTAGAGTCTAATTTTTTTTGATAGCTAAATTCGTGATAGGCTGTTTGTTTGCTCATAGAAATGTATAAAAAAACTTTATGTCACAATGTTTCAAATCGATCTTAAAAATAAAAAATCTGATAAAATCTGAATGTGTGAGAAGAATGGCTAACTTGAATGCAATTTTGTACTTTCGGATAAAGAATAATGAATTGTAAATCTTTATTTACGGCTGAGTGCTTACTTAAGTTTTCTTAAAGAGTAGTTATCTTTTTTAATGCTATAAGCAATTGATATTCAGATATTTGTTTCTAGGTCGTTTTTGAATCCAAATATTACTTCTGATTCTCCTAACACACCTTATCAGCACAAATAGGTACGCACTAGGTTGGTAGTTTGAATGTTATATAAATCAAGATAAATCTTTATCAGCTATGCTAGCAAAAACATAAAAACTGTTAGATATACGCAATCCAATACCAAAACAATGATTGCTAGTTCCACTTGAAACTAAATCGCACTCCATACGAATGAAGGTAGACAATCAAAATGGATTACGGCAATTTGACGCATACCAATAAAACAACCACTGTGCCACTCCATCGCTCAATTGAACCCACTGTCCAAATTGAATATGGAGGGTAATAAAAAACTTCGTAAAGGGGAGGATATAATGGCGATATAACGAGCTCAGGTACTCCGATTATTAAACTCGCCCCTGATGAAACGGTAAAATATTTACAGAGAATACTAGTTTCTCTTAATAATTTTAAATTGCTTTGGGGTTGCGAAAAGATTGGATGATTTAAACACGGCGCGTAGTTTACTGAAGTAACTTAAATATATTTTTTTGTAAAGATTTAGCTTTATTAAAAAACTAATAAGATGAACCAAATAAGTTCATTTTATATCTTATTAATTATGAAGTGCAAATAAGTTCATTTCATTTTATTTATTATGAATGTGAAATTATTCACAGTAACCAAGCCTACATTTTCGCATTAAAATGTTGAAAATTGTGAATTAATTGTCCAAAGCTAGATTAACCAGATATAATGGTGGATAATTATTAAGAAAAAAATATTCTTTACAGTTACACGTTTATAGACAAAAAAGCTGCATGCTATCGTAAATATGTAGAATGTTATAGACATAACTTTACAAGTCAAACGAACACATCGACATTGCAAAAAGAATGAAAATATAAAATGAAAATATTCATCAGCAATCATTTCTGCCACACACATTCTACAACACAACGTCTCACTCGAGATAAGTCCCAACACAGAAAGTTTTGTTCGCTAAAGGTAATTTCCGGAACCACTCGACCGATTAAGGATGCAGGGCCTCCAAGGAATAAGACTTTTACCATTACAAACTTCAGCGAGGTCGAACGATAACTATTGCTAGATATTTTAATAGTTGATTTTGATTCTAGCCTCGGTGGTCCAGTGGTTAGCGTATGCGCTTCTCACCGCAAGGTCTCTGGTTCAATTTCTGGCTCGGGCAAAGTGTTATTTGTGAACTTTCAGTCAGGAACTTCTCAATTGCAGCACGGAGTTGGATTTGTGCCCGGTGGTTAGTGATAGGCCCACCCCCTATCCCATTGGACCTAAGCATCATAGGTGATATGTGGGTATTTTACACCTCTGCCACACCTAGGTAATATTTGCGTGATGTTTATTATGTTATATATTGTAAAGCTTTAAAAAAAAATTTTGTGCTTGACGCCGGTTCTCAACCAACTACGCTGTCGTAATACTTGCTCACCTATAAGACTGACATTTTATCACATTATATATTTAAAAAAGTCTAGTCATCACTTACTCGATAGTGATGACAAATTCAATACAGTAAAGATTAGTGATATACTTTTGCTATTCTTTTGCTAAATTATATTGAAAACAGAAATTCATACATTTTTAATATCACTCAAATGTTAATTCAAAACATTTCAATGGAAATAATTGATATTACATAGGCAAACAGAATAATAATGTTCCGTCTAATAAAGCTAACAAATAGCCTCATAAAACCGTTTGTATCGCGTTAACTTTGAAAACGCAGCCCAAAAAACTTCAGCATTGTAATTACAAAAATATACATACACGTAAATCTCCCTCGAGAATAGCCAACGATAAAAATTAACATTACAAATACGGCGGCTAAATTATGAATCTTTTGATGTGGCCGGAGGCTTTTGCTTAAAAAATAAACATAAAGAAATGCTAACGCGTGTAAAAGGAGCAAGAGAATTTCCAAGTCAAATAAAACGTCGGAATACGACAATCGATACTGTCTTGTAAACACATTAAAAGAGGGTGCGTAGGGCTGTGTCGAGATTTCCACGTGATTATTCTAATGCAAGGATTACTAAGGATTTTCGCGGTATTTTGTTTCGTTTTTTGCAAGGATTTATGGGAATAAATCTAAAAAAATATAGTCTTTGTACACAAATTCTTTTGTTATTAAAAGGTTCTTGAATCTAGTTACGACCAATGATTTCTAATAATAATATTATTAGGGTTGTTCCAGTATAATATTTCGATTTCATTTTCATTTAAAATGCATAGAATTATATTTCACATCTAGAAAATAGTTCAAAGGACCTATAATATAGGTTGACTGGTAGATTATGCCTACGGCATTAAGTCCACTCGTGTACCATTGTACCATGTACCATTTTTGTGCATAAAGTTTTAAATAAATAAATAAATATTGTGATTTTAGCTTCATATAAATGTAAATATAAATGTAAAAAAAATATTTTGGACATTGAAGCTATTTAATAAAATTAAAATATGAGTTTAATAGCCCGAAAGTGTAAATTTATATTGCGGGTATATATGCATAAAAGTCCATATTATTATAGTTATGAAAAGGTATTTAGTGCCCCTCGCTTCGCATGCTCGTCTTGGCGGGGCCACTACCGTGTTCCTAGATAGCAAATACTTTGAAACCCAGAGCATATAAATAGAGCAGACTTATTTCTTACCTACAGGTAGTAACAAAACTAATTATTAGTTCTGAAAACGTTTTATGTTAATGAGCACTGAAATCAATGTTATTTATCATGAATATTTTACTGTCCCACATTTGTATTTCTAGCAATTTCGTATCATATTTAGTAGCAATAATACATTACAGTTTTATCCGGGCTTAATCTAAGTTACGCTCACATGTGTAATTAGTATGAAGTATGATTATAAATTCAGCTTCATACAAGGAATTAGCTACGCCACGCTGTGCGCGACTAATTTATGTATTAAAAGCATTACCATAACGGTATATTTAATTAAGTCTAAAACATTTATATTACACGTTTGTCTTAGAGACATCGACTTTGATTTACCTACCTGTAATGTAAGGCATGAATAAAACTATTTTAATGACAGCCTCTGTATTATTTTTTATCTTTGCTTAATAAGTTTTACCTTCACTCTCCATCCTCTAATACCTAAGGCCTTCAGCAAACCAGCTTATAGTCTTGCGACTGATTGCTGATAACTGAAGAATGTAAAAAAAATTACGACAATTACAATGACTTAGTAAAAATTAAAAGTAGTTTCGTCGATTGAGAAAGACTAGGTTCTCAGATGTCAATATTGAAACCAATTTTGGCCTATGTTATACTGTAATTTTCAGTATTTTTATCTTACTAAAGTGCACTACATCCCCAACTTTAAAGTGACAGACAACACAAATCTTTAATTTACAAATCCAACTGGAATTCATCAAATTGTCAGCCCTACGCATCCGCCCCTCTCGATACGTCTCCATCCCTCAGATCCTGTTGCGTCTACATGCTAATAAAGAGTGCGCAAGTGATTTGTGGGGCGAAACTCAGCGATAAGGATATACGATACAATGTTATTGTTTTTGATTACACGTGTGTACTTTGTTCTGTGTGTGACATTGTATGTCGATTGTCGACGGAATTGCAAAGGTATCGATTGTATTTAAATCGATTACAAGTAATAACGGAGAAAATTTACGGCTCGGTAAAATTGGTATAACTTTACACATTTATTCAATTTTAATGATGATGGAGCTTTTGAGAACAAAATTGAAACATAAACAATAACCTTACCTTTCATTTGCTGCATGTTTGCATTATTTTATTGTAAATATAAATCCTCACTTGATACATCAACAGCTCTCATAAATATTGATGCGTCAAACTTCCAATTTAAATGGTGGTATATAATAAGATCATAACAAAGCAAGTGCTTGTACTATTATTAAATTACAGTGAAGGCTTTAGTACTCCTGTTCCCCCTCAAGGCAAAGCTCTGTTCTTTAAATATACCATGTCATTCTGACAAGTGGCTGAAAGCAGGTAATGATACACGTGTAAGTAATGGGCCTGTAATTACAGCTTGTTCGTATATCCCATTGACAGCTGAACTGTGATCTTTCATTAGCTTCTAGGGTGCAGTTACATGTGTAATATTAATGCCAAGTCTGTGTAGCTGAAGCACAAATGTACTTAAACATATTAAAATAGTAGCTTTGTTTTTATCGTCTCAAAAATAAGAATCATGTTTCTATTTCATCATGATATAATTTCGTAGTAGATTACAAAGTAGAATATTTTTCATTTCGAATATGAGTTCTAACTTGATTTGTAGTCTACCCTCTAGGAATTTAATATATGTCGGTAGCTAGTATTTGCCTATGTGAGTTGTAACCGAGAACCTTTCGACGAATTTCAAAGTAAAACCAACAATAGAACGTACATGCATGAGTGAATTCAAATTAGATCTAGCAAATCAATTGTGAATGCACAAGATCAAAACAAGTGAAAGAAAATTAATTAGAACACGCGAAGATCTTTGCAGCAAATAACAATACACTGGATACGTGATTGAACAAGGATGGTGGATGAAAAAATAATGAACTTACGCTCGCAAATTTATTACTTCTCGTCTTACTGGAGCAGGTAACTTAATTTTAAAATAACGGTAGTCCTTGGTCATCTAAAACCAAGCTAGACTAAGTCTCGTTTTCACTAGTACCTAATAAAGTTTTAGTTAGTTAACCTCCTAAAAACTGGATTCAAATTTGTCATATTTCCGTCCAAAAAAGTTTTATCAAGGACAAGGACGCTGCGATAGTCGAGTGGAAAACTCTAGGATCGCAAAGGCAAAGGCAAAACCCACGGCACACTCCTCTGTCAATAAATCGTTATGATTCGTCGTATCAAAAATATGTGTGAATTTTTCATGTAACTCGTCGCTCGCTAACAGTGAAGGAAAACATCGTGCGAAAACCTGCATGCCTGAGAGTGCCTCAACTGTGCTCGAGGGTGTGTTAAGTCTACCAATCCGTATTTGACCAGCATGGTGAACTATGGCTTACCCTTCTCATCATGTGAAGAGGCCCGAGCCCAGCAGCGGGACATGTATCAGATACAGGACTGCTATTTTAGTCAAAGACTACGAACCAGTGAAACTGGCCTTAAGCCTAGTCAACGTATGAGTGCAATATTTTCGCAAATAATGTCTATGTACCGATCGTTATGGAGAGTATCTCCGGTATCCTAAAATAAATTACATACAACAGTAGTTTTTGGCATCGAATCCGAGCCAAGTTTCGTTGTTAATGTTCTTTCGCTGTAACTTTCTGTATTATACAAATTATTCGAGCACCATTAATTTTGTTATTAGATATTGATATTCTTACTTGCTTTGCTATAAAGACTAATGTGTTTTATTCAAATGTCTTTTGTGTTGACTTTTTCTTATTAGAAGTAAAATAAAATAAAAAATTCGTTAAGTATAGTTAAACTAAACTAAACCAAATTTTGCCTTAGTGCGTTAATCAATAACATGAAAAAAAAACAATTCCATGTGAACAACAGCTGTGTTTGATTTCACGTTTGATTGTTTCACTTTTATATGCGGCCAGGTAATAATTTATCTCATGGCCAACTCGTCGACTCAATAACAGTGCCAAATACAGGCTTCGTCAAGCTATCTGGGCCCTATTTAATAAAGTTGTTAATCTAAAATTGAGATTATGAATTTAGCTCCGCGCTGCCTTACATTGCTGACGGAAATAGTCAGAACTAAACGTAAATAACTAATGGGAAGAGGAATAGACAAAAACTTTGTCCATTTTCTTTGGTGCCGGCTACTGTCGTTGGCAATTAGTGGCGGCACGGACTCTATCGGCTGTTTGACGGCCAAAAAGATTGATAATTGTCGGAATGTATCGATTTTAAATAGGATACAAAACGCATCTTAAGTTTGAGGGCTTAAATATAATGCCATACAATGAGCTACAGCAGCTATAATATCCATGTATATAAACCTCCTAAACACCAAAATGACTCACATCTTATCTTAACTATAACAAAAGATAGATACTCTACCGTATCTCCAGTCATATTGCTTTAGTCACTTCCACCCCTCTTTGTACTACAAAATATTACTAACCCCAACCTCACTACTTTAAATAACACTTCAAAAACCTACAAACAATTGTGATCTGACAAACTGTAGTTTCCCCTCGGAACAAATCATTTTATGAGTACAATTGGCACTAAACCCGAGTGCGATGGGCGGCGCGACAAACAGTAATTCGCTTCCATAATAATAACAGTAAATTTGGTATATTCTGAATTTATAGAGCTGTAAATATTGTAAAGAGTTTATTTCTTGAAATCTTTGACTATTTATATGTTTTTCCTGCATTCTTCTAGTCGTAAGCTGATCATGATGTTATTAAACGCTACTTTGCATTCTTTATACGACGTATGTTAGTAGTCCACATAACTGAAAGTGAAATACAAATTCAATTGCTATGAAAATGTTCCACGGAATTGTATTTAATAAGCTTACTAGTTCTAACTTAATTTACCGACCATTAGGCTTTGGATGTCGAAACCCATTTGTTTATAGGTATTATAAAAGTAAATGTGAACTTGAGATCAAAAGACGCTAAAAACGAAATAGTTAACTTCAGAGCAACCTATTTTAACCTATTAAGCATACCTCCATATATTATATGTGACAAGTTACAAGAAAAAGTAAACGAAAATCTATTAGATTTGTATTAAAATATTACCTTTCAAACAGATCTTATTCCTCTTGAAGAGCAATCGCACGTCTTTGTGAGCGCGATCCGGTGCCGATATGTTGAGCTGCATCGTTACTAAGATCTCCGCACTTCTCGCCCCGGTACATGGTAACCGAACCCTAGGACAAAGGGAAAAGTTCAGTATATATATGTTAAAACATTATATAGAAGTAAAGATAGATAAATATCTGGAAGGTTTTGAGTCTTTGTTGGAACAAGAATTACAATTTATTGAAAATACCTTTATTATGAATTATTTTTTGTATGTTTTGCATATTATGATTTGATAACATGCAGATTTTTGTAAAATTACCTAATGATTCGTATGCATAATGTTATGTAATCTCAGCTTATATTATAAATGAGAAAGTCACTCTATCCGTCTGCCTGTTACACTTTACATACCTACCACGCAGGTGGAGCCGCGCACAGAATTTAACTTGCTTAATGCTGCAAATACCACTGATCTAGACATTATTGTGTTTTTAACGTCGGTAATGGCCAATTTACATCAGTAATTACATTTTCTGAAATTCATTAGCGCTACAAAAACTTAACAGGCACTATTATTTTGTATTTTTCGTCAATAATATATTAACAATCAAGCAATCGTTATTGAATAAAATAAAGCTAAAAAATAAAATAATAGCTTGCTACAAACACAGTTTTATGATATTATTAATATGATTTTATTTTATAATTTATCTGATACACTATCTACCTATGCGTTTGTTGTTAAAAAGGAATCTGCCCCAAAATATGAGGCAGTTTGTGTCCCAATTTCTTTACCAGCACGCGCAAAAAATATTGCACCATGTGGTGCTACAACCGTTTGACCTAATAACCGCTACCTAAACGAAATAAAAGAAATGCTAGTAAATTGTGCCAACAAACCAAAATTCTGCAATGGTTATTATATTTTTCATTAATATTTTGGTCCGCAATGCTCGTAAATTTGTTTGGTTGGTTCGTTGTTTGAACGAGCTAATCTAAAGAACTACTTTGGCTTTGGATATTATTATTTTTTTGCAGTTGATAATAATTATAATGTTTGAGAAAAAATAATTGACTATTGCTATTAAGCAAAAGTTATATATATATATAAGCTTGCTAAGACCCAAAAGAGCGGGATAACATTTAACGGGGGTTGTTGAACACAAGGAACAGCTAGTATTGAATTAAAGTAGATCATAATCAAAACCTATATTCTATTGAACTCTAATGATGACGCGGTTTATTAAATAATTTTATATATTTATTTATTTTTTTACAAAACGTCGCCCACATTATCAATAACTCCTGTGTCACAGGGGTGTTCACAAACATACGTTTCACAGACACAGGCACACCCTACACACAAATTTAATGAGAAATATATGAGCACGGTTGAGGACTAGATTTCTCGGCAGAAGAATAAATACTCGTTTATTCAGTTCCAAATATAAGGTTACCGTGTTAGCACTGAGTTTGCTGCGCTGCTCTACGATACTGTATTTAGTCATTCGATTATCTCATAATTTATAATGAAGACAAATTGAATTTGTTGCGCACTGTGCTTGAACTTTGTACTTTGTTGGAAACTGTAGCCAAGACTTCATCAATTTATGTATTCAGAAATTACGTGTCGCAAAGATATAATAAATCTCACAGACTTCGGGTAAAAATATGATTTTTGGGAAAACTAAGGTATAAGAATGGAAGAAAATGTTAATAATGTTTTACAAAATTACCAAACAATGATGCTGTAGTAACATTTTAACTTTAGATTTTTAATAGCGATTGCAATCAACACATAATCAATACAAATAAATAAAATTGAAGTGTCCTTTTTTAATGTCAAAATAACAATGGATTTTTAAGCTGGCATACTTATTTGCACGATACCTATGTCTTAAATCCAGTTTTTAATTGTTGTCTGTCTGTCTGTCTATCTGTATCGCTTTATCTTCTAAACGGCTGGACCGGGTTTGATAAAATTTAAGGTTTTTATGCATGTACCTACCACGCAGACGAAACCGCGGGAGAAAGATAGTTTGTTTGTTTAATAACGGTAATCTCGGTAACTACTGATTGGATTTTAATAATTCGATCTTTATAGTTTAACTCTCAAAGAAGGTTTTAAAAAACTTTGCATATCGCTTAACCCCACAGGAGCGGCGCAGCAATAATGAATAAAGAAATACATGTAGAAATTTACCACTCGAACAAATTTTCTTCCATCCAGACTCAGCTCATGTACTATTCATCTATTATTTTCTTACCTAAACGTCTGCAGCGTGGTGGGCACGAAGCCTCGCTCGGATATATTAACTTGAGGTGGCTGCATGGCGCCCCGGCTCTCATAGTCTATACCCATCACGTACGGCAGCTGAAAATAAACAACACTCTGTATATCACGTAGTATGCATAGTAATAAGGGAAAAGTTTCAGCCTTGCATTTTTTTGTGTCATTTATGAAATCAATAGATGCAACGGAATGTTTATTTTCAGGAAACTTGACTTAATGCAAATAAACATATTTAAAAAATGAAAAAAATTGCCTCATATTTCAATGTTAGGGCCTGTTGAATTAGAATCTTATAACTTTTTGACACTGCGAGTTGTTTAAATCGATTCGTCTCGGCAACATAACACGAAAATTCATTGAATGTATCTAGATTTATGCAAATAATCTATAAAACTGTATTTGTTTTGGTAACAGTCAGACTTTCGTGTTTAAAAATATACAAGTGTGAATTTTTTTTAACGCTTAACACTGGAATAATAATATCAGACTATTTTTTTAATAAACGGACTTCATCAGGACCAGAATATTAAGATACTGAGTAAACCTGAAGATTACTCACTCTTTATAATCATATAATAACACTTTCTTTCGTATCAATATTTGTTCACTAATAGTATCTATCGACTATTTGTGATGAGTCACAGCCCTGACCCCTGAAGCCACGCGGCGTCTCGACTAATTTATGTTTGCTTAGTCAATACATTTACATATTTATCGACTAATTTGGTTTGAGTGATATCATCATTCGCCCAGCCATTTTGCTCAGCTTCTAGTCTAACGGATTTAGCTGAATATCCGTATTTTACGTAGAGTAACTGCTATTAGACCTCCAGAACCCGGTACGAGGTGATACGATACTCATTTTTTGACTAGTTATCAGACTTTCTGGCCTCTGATTACTTGTAATGACTGCTATAGATCTTCAAATGATAGCCGGGACCGACGGCTTACCGATGCACAGAAGAAAACTTGTAATGTTGAGATGATCACCTATCCACGGCCGACCGCGGTTAGCATTGCTTAACCGGCAAGATCGATCGGTCCGCGCGACGTCTACTTAGCCACGAGCTTCTCATTCAAAAACAGCCACTAAATAATAAAATTAATCGTTGAAACATTATGTGTATAAAAACTTTCTTCCTTTTTGATCCGTGGGGTCCGAGTGCGCGCTTATTATATAAAGATCTTTCCAAACGCTTAATCGACGCTTCCCGTGACCAGAAGGCTGGCTTTTACTTAGCACAAAGAATTAGCATTGCCATACAACGTGGCAATGCTGTCAGCCTTCTGAACACGGTCCCCACAACCGAGATCGATGCGGAGGAATACTATGACGCCTAACTTAATGTAAATATTTGCCTTTTTATTTTTACCTATGTATATATTTTCAATTTATTTAATGTAACTTTATATTTCTTTAGTGTTTTTGAAAATAAATGATTTGAATCACTTTCTTTTTTAACACTTTAATTATGCAAGAACGACTCAAAGTTTTATTAAAAATACTCATTACTGCCTCATTCATTTCTATTTAGCAAGTACAAAGAAAAAACAAAAACATCTATGCTAAGCCGTAAATATCCGAAACTCAGCGAAAAATGACGCCTTAATCCTGGTCCTTTGTTTCCCAAAATTAAATCGCTTTCAACTCAAATTGGAAAATGCGGCGCAGCATTGAATGGACCAAGTGTTTGCCCAATGGAATACAAATTTAATATACAGGAAAATAAAATTAATCACTGCGAAGTTGTAAAGAATATTGTAATTAAAACTTTGGTCCGATTGTGAACAATAATACGCTGATGGACGCCCGACTGATTTTGCAATCGAACTGCGATCAGTTATAATTAAAATTATGCTTCCCTGTTTGTTTCACCAATACCAATCACACGGAATAATGACTCTTTATTGATTTAGACTATTTAGTTCAATAACGATCATATTTACCTAGACAGATAGCAAGTTGAGGTACCCAAGAATGTGATTAATTAGGATAGGTGACGTATTATCAAAAAAGCAACTTTTTTTGTGAACAAGCTCAGGTAAGTTATTTTAGTCCTCTGACGTCTTGACGCTCCACGCCCATGAAGATGGGACGTCGTTGCGCTACGTATGCATGAAGGTCAATTTGTTGACTCACCAGTTGCCCAACTAGAGCTTGCCTCGTATATTACGAGTAGTCCGCGATAGCTAGCTCTAGGACTACGAAGCTGGTTAGATTTACAGACACATATTAGCCTTGGCCACTGTTTGCGACCTTTCGGTACGAGGTCTTCGGGTTCGACTCCCGGGTTGGAAAATAATATTTGTGAGTTTTCCGTTATGAAATTCTCAATGGCCGCACGGAGACGGAATTATGTCCAGTGGATGGCGATAGACTCACCCCCTATCAAATATCTAAACATTATGTGGCAGATGAAATATAGGTGAATATTAACGATGTGACTTTAAAATAAGGTCAATAAATGTGCTAACTCACCGGTCTTCCACCCAGAGCTTGCCACATAAATTCCAAGTCTGCGATATGGGCTGGTACTGGCACTACGAAACTAGTCGCGTATGTGTTGACAACGCCCTCTCTCACGTAGTATAGCTCTGCTTCGAGGCCTGTAACAATGAAAATACGACTGTTAGCTTAATTACCACTTATATTATATCTTCTTATGTTTACGCGAATGTTATACATAACAAACAATAAAATTTTACGGATTTTATCGCATTTCTCAGTCTGCATGTAAGCATTTGTGCAAGCAAAATCGTGATACAATCTGCCGTTTTAGTGCTAGTTACCACTTGGATTTTTAGTTAGTAAAAATCATAATCTTCCGGTTGTATAAGCTACCAATTTTCCTAGGTTGTTTCGTAAACACGTTAAATATCAAGACGCCTTTGCGTTAATTTGTTACCCGTGCTTAGAAAAAAAACTGATTCAAGCTAGAATTGCGTGTCATGCCATCTCATCACCTTTCAAAATTAAAGACATTTAAGAAAAAAATATTAAAACCATATTTTGACTGTCTCAAAACAGCACTGTCATAGAGTCACCTTATTCTTTAGAAACACTCCACTCACTATGGAAATGACTCCCTCATAAAAATTCAAAGGCATACAAAACTAAAATCATATTATTCTAATTCGAAGTGCATTACGGACGATTGCGCTGTATGGGAGTCCGTCTCCCCAGAACAGATGCAGGTTCTATTCCCGGGGGGTGTAGCGCGTCAAATTATCCAACTAACTCTATTTGCTTAGCGAAAGAAGTGTTGGTGTAGAGCGAGGGGACAATTTTGGTACTGGCGCTCTCTTGGTAAGAAAAAACTTTGTTTATTATGAAAAATGTGATGAAGTTTCTTGTGACTTTGTAATATGAGCAGTTTTTTAGATTTTAATTAAAAACTTGTAGTTGTTTTTGAACGAATTTGAGGTTATAATCATTCTTTTTATTTTGTAGGATGTCAAAATATAATGTAAACGTCATTATTTCTGCTTAAGTAATCTGAAATAAAAGAAAACAGAAATCTTCATCTTTGCCGCAGTCAAGCTATATGCCTACTAACTCGTAGTACATAAAGATTGTAAAGGTGAACACAATGACGTTCTTTTTTTCTCCTTCTTTCAAATCGATGGTCAATTTTATACTACCCCGGCCACATAGGTGGCTTCACTAATTGCGTACTCCGTGGTTTTTTCACAACAATTTTTGCACAACGATTTTTGCCAAACGTGGACTCGAACTAACAATATTATGAAGGCAATATATAATATTATAAGAGAACGATTTGCTACACCAGTGCAAGTGGGTGGGCGATTTTCTACCCGCGGGTATCAAAAACATACGACTGTTGACTAAGAGGATGTCGGCTAGATATAATAATCTTGATCCTATCGGTCATAAGTCCGCACTAACCGCCCGATCGCTTACACTGTGATTGTACCCTTAAATACTGTCACGTTGAATCAAAGAATTTAGCTAACAACTTTTGAAAAATCATACCTACGTCATTCAAGCACTACAATACTAAATATAAAAAAACTACGAGTCCAAAAAGGGAGATGATCCAATCAACGTACATTTGAGGCAAAGCGACGGTGAAACGGACTGAATGTGAAGTGGCACTTTACACAATTGATGAATCACTACCCCTGCCTACTACCCTTGGCTACCTACGCCGATATGCTACAATGCCACCCCACTCACTATGAGAGTGATACAAAGGATACTATTCGTTTGCAATTTTTTATTATCTT
The DNA here is from genome assembly GCA_905147285.1 of Hypena proboscidalis. Lineage (NCBI taxonomy): Eukaryota > Metazoa > Arthropoda > Insecta > Lepidoptera > Erebidae > Hypena > Hypena proboscidalis. Next base: position 4,859,877 of record LR990127.1, read on the forward strand.
TTTTAACGTAACACAAATTTTGAAAGTGCCTTTGCAGTTTTTTTTTATTTGTAGTACTGTACCGTTCTATCACTTTTGCGTTCTTTAAATTTTTTAAATTAATTGTACTAGCGTGGCAATAAGGTGTCGTTTAAGACAGTTAAGACCCCTACTACGAAGTTAACACTATGAAGTTAACAGCATGCGGTCAGCCGTCCCGTTGACACTTCGATTGTGCGGCAGCCGCACCGCAGTGCGAATGAAAACTACTTTTTAGTTCAAATTTCTGCTTGGGGCAAAACTCACGGCTGACCGCATTGCGGCTAACCGCATAGTGTGTACGTCACCTTAAACAAAAAAATAATAAACGTGTCCTAACAATACTTTTTTGTTTTATTGTCAAATGCACAAAGAACGAATATGCATATAACAATAAAAACTACCTTTAGAAATTATAAAAATATATTTATTGTATATTATGCTGTCTTACTATTATTTCACTTTCACACACTAGCATTTAGCAATTAAATATTTTTAATAAAATATCACAAAGGCTAACGCTTCATAGAATATTTTATTTCAAGAGCAATTATTTACCCTTTGTTTTTCACAGTACGAACAAAACTTTATTTGCATTGCATATTGCATTGAAATAATATTATTTTGTTTTATTTATTTCTACACTTTAAATTGTTGCAAAACCTTTTGAATTATGTATAGGAGATGCAAAGTAAATGAAAACATTTATGTTTAGTTTTTTACTCATCTTGTGTATACTGTACATTTGTACAACTCGCTTGAAAAGAAGCTTTCACGTAAATACATACAAAAATCCTACAGACATTTATATTGTCAGATAAGTACACAGTAGTCCACCTATTATAAAAAACAATTCAAATCATAAATATTATATAATATTAATATAGGTAGGTGTATACAACAAACTATTCGGCCTCGATGGTCTACTGGTTAGCTTATGCGCCTCTCGCTGGAAGGTTGAGAGGAGGCGCAAATATAATAATCTCGTCAGTGGTTAGGTATATTATATTTGAGCCGTTTGGGGTTGAAACTTTAGGACCATGGGGTCTGAGTGCTCGGGCTTTATTTAAAGACATAGCAAATCTCCTAATCGACGCTTCTCGCGACCAGAGGGTTTTTACTTCGCCCAGCGAATAAGCATTGCCATTCAACGTGGCAATGCTGCCAGCTTTCTGGCCACGATATCCGCTGTGGACAGCGATGCGGAGGAATTTTATGACGCATAATGTAATTTATTATTTTATTTCATTTTATTATTTTTATTGATTGTATGTATGTGTGTTATATAGTTTTATTATTAGTCATTATTTTTTTTAGTTAGCTTATTTTGCTGTAAATGCCGATAATTTATTAAATAAAGAAAACGTTTTCGTCTAAAAGTAAAAAAAAAAATTGCCATATCTACCTGCACAAAGAGCACAGCTGAAGAACATTAACCAAAGTACAATGCAAGCACCTGGACAAAGCTCTAACACATAAAATATTCATTCACTACAATTCTAACTGTTATCGTCCTTTGAAGCAACAAGCACACCTCACTTTATAATTGACGCACACTATGAAAGATAACACGTACATATTATTATCTACATAATTATGCCCTGCAGCTATCTCTGCGGTTATTACTCAAAGACATAGCATGGACAGGTATACTATTATTGTACGTGGATTTTGGATAAACTTGACAAAACTGTTTCAGTTGTGACGTATATTTTGCTTAAGTTTGACTCTGTATCATAAACGTGTTTCCAGACTGCGTACATTAGCTTCTAAAGTATACAAATAAGAATAAGAATCATTTATTTGCATGAACATGTGTTATAGAAGTTGTTATACATTAAAATTGCAGTCTGTCACATTCTGCCTTTTAAGTGTGAACATTTACACATACAAGTTAAACATAAAAAATAAAATAAAAAATACAACAGAATTATACAGGAATGCATGCACAACAAAAATTTTACAAAAGTTATATTTTTTTTACGATAAGTGAGGATCTTAGGGCAATGTTTTATCGTTAAGGTAATCAGTTACATTTTAAAAACATTTAAACAAAAGATGTATTATATCAGATTCGAATATAACACCAATGTGGGAATAAACCCGAGCATTCAATGCGCAACCAGTAATAGCATAATTCTAAATGAAACAATACAGGCGAATGCTTGTCAGTCAAAAAGGCAGTTTGTAACATTATGCTCAAAATCGAGGCTGCAATGCTCGTGGCCTGGGAGCACTGAATGCTATAACCAAAGTTTTTGTAATGCTATTACTATCAGTATCGATTTTGACTCTCAAAAGTTTCCTAGAATCAGAATAAGATCAGAATATAGCAGGGCATTTTCGATCACAGCCGTGTCTTAACTGCCTAAATATTCTATTATTAAAATCTCTTTGTTCTGCTGTTGTTAGTATATAATTTGTTTGATAAACGTGTCATTATAACAATACACGTTAACCCTGAGGCAGAACCTTCATCTTAATTATGTACAGACGCCTTATTCTTAATGAATGATAAGGGGACTCTGTCAATGAGGGAGAACATTGTCAAAATAAAAAGAAAGTTTGTAATAATAATTATACTTATAACAAGATGTGTTAAGAATAAAACATTTTTTAAAGAAGACTTAAAAAGTGAATATTCTGATAAAATACCAGTGCCAATTTTGAGTGAATGAAAGGAACTAGCAGTAACCTAAATAAATCAGGCGTCCATTTCCTAATTGAAGTCTGAGATTCAAATATAGGTTAATGCAATACCTCCTAAATTAAAATAGTTATTTGTGCAACCAGAAAGTAAATTAAGTATTTGCGAGTGCTTATTTTGAGTCCCGAATAAGCGAAAGATTATAAAGTAGATCACAAGCGAGGGATTCTAGGTTAGAATCTTAACTGTATTGAAGGACTCAAAAGAACAAGATGTAAATAACTTTAATCTCGGGTTGCACATACAACTTTTCCCTTCAGTAGTGAGAAAATAATGATTTCTTTGCTATTTCTGAAATAAAGTGCTATTCCTTACTTATATATTTGTTCGCCCGCTTGACTGATTCATCAACGCAGAGCTAGGATAGAAACATGATTTTTTTCCTAAAGATTCCTTACATGGCGTAGGGGCGCACTAAGAAGGGATTTTATGAAAATGCATCTTTGATGCTGGCTATTTTGTTAACATTGTTTTAATTATTAATTGAGTTACAGACAAAATGTAAAAATTTAATTATTATTTTGAAAAATGTAAAACCGCCAACAAACATGTATTTTAGTGTTTTGGAAATGATTAGGCTTAAAACATAATTATATTAAAGTTAACCCATATTACTTTTGTTTGAACAGCCAAGCAATTGTTCTCTCTTAAGAGCAGTAGACCCAACATTTTTGGTAAAAATCGTAATTTTTTGTCGTAATCGTATAAAGAACAAAAGCAAACTCAAAAAAGAGTGTTTAATGTAATTTTTCGATGCAAACAATCAGGCGATAATCGTTAAATAGCAAACACATAAGTAAAGTTCAAGTTGAGTAGTGAAAATTCCTAAAATATGCCATGTAATTATTTTTTATATATAATATATAATGTAACGTGGTAAACTACAGACAATCTAATGATATTAAAGTGTACAGAACGAGAAGTAATGAGCAGTAACCGTAGTTAATGCGGAGATAAACTCGGTCCACTGTGACGACGATCCGCACTCCACTCCGACGTTTAATGAACCATTATATGACGGAGTCAGGTGATACGACACTCCGAGCTTTCATTCGGTACTTGAGTATCATTTGGTAAAAATTTTGTGTCTATTTGTTTATAAACGATAAAGTTGAATAGGTTTTATAAAATAGTACATAAATATTGTGATTTATATCCCAAATTCGTATAAAAATGAAAAACCACTATTTAAACATGATGACACATAATTGCAATGGGCTGGTCACGTCTGCCGAAGGACCGACAGCCGTTGGAGAAAACGAGTCATGAAATGGAGACCGCGACTCGGCAACCGTAAGGTAGGACGGCCCCCTGCACAGGTGTACTGACGACCTAAAGAAGGTCGCTGGAGGGGACTGGATGCGGAAGGCGCAAGACCGGGTGTTGTGGCGCAAATAGAGAGAGGCCTATGTTCAGCAGTGGACTACAAGAGGCTTAATGATGATGATGATGATGACACATAATTTATAAAGGTGACAAGATAATTTTAAAGGAAGTCAACAATAGCATCTCTGCCAATCGCAGTTTCTGTTGTCATAAATTCCACCCTGTAAAATGTATTCTCAAGAAGTGTAAAGAAAAAATACTTTTTGAGTTATGTTTTTAAATTTTGCACTACAATGCTGCATTTTAAAATAACACACAACACAGCATTTAAAACACTAATTAGAAAATCTGATTCAGTTATTTGCATATGTACTCCGAAAGAAAGAAAATTCCGAGTAAATTTTCCGTGTTTTATCTGCCACAGTTTGTGAAAAAACTGTTTAAAATGTACTCTTGCATAGTTTTAACTGAAAATACAGCTGCAAAATGCATTGCGCCAGTTTTACCCTGTGAACTTAATATTTGTTTAATGTAGCGGAAAAAAGCTACTTATAAATACATCGCCAGGTGACATCGTCCAACTTTTCACATATTGGGTATAAAATAAATATGGGTTTAAAAACTTAGAAATAGCCTTTTAAAGTGATGACATCAAGGTATTTTTTGAAAGTTTGTAGTGTGACATTTCCAAATGTTTTTTTTCTATTATTTTGAATTGAATTGAATAAAAAAGAGTCTTGACTTCTATTTTTGGGTCTCGCAATATTTCTTTATGGGATTTGCCGCCAAGAATTTCTAAATTAAGCATGGAGTTCATATATGTGACCTGAATATAGCAGGTAAAGAGTGAGTATTACACATCTCTGCCTAGCACTTGTAGAATAAACTTTACGCTATAGGTATCACGTTCGGTTTCAATGGAATATATTTAATTAAGTGGGATTTTGTGGATCTCTCATTTATACGCCAAATCTCCTCAATTACAAATGACGGGCACAAGTATTTTTTCATAAATATTCACGTTTCAACACCTCATTTCTCCGCTGAAATGACTCGTTGCTCGTCCCTCCCTCAAAGCCTCATTATACTGCCTTTGAGTAATTAATACTGTTCTGCCTTTTTTGTTTTAAAATAAAAGTTATTTATACAACTTGGACGATTGACTTTAGGGGGATAGGTATATGACCGTGACAGTAGCTGGGATTAAATTAAGTTGATACAATTTTGTTATTTGCGATTTATTAAATTAGCGTGTACCTTAGTAATGAGCTGGGTCCTCGTCACGATCCAATTCTATGACCTAGGACCTTACCCTGCACTCTATTGGGTTTGGATTAAAGATTGGGATCGAAGTTTGGACACTTGTCACGCAACCCTAGCGCACAATTTTGTTAAAATTGTATTTTGTGTTTTTTTAGAACTAAATGAAATCGAATTAACTCGAATTACTTCACTTTAGCACTCTTGATGGAATTAACATAACATACCAAGCCAAGCTATCCGTATTATAACAAATTCCACGTGGACGAAGCCGAGGGCAACAATTAGTAATTAATATTATAGTACTGCAATTATTGCCTCAAAGAAGGCTATTTCCGTTTAAACCTTAGTAACCTACCTTGTAATACAAACAAATAATCAAAGGAATCGATTTGCTTCATAATAGCTGAGTGATTATAGCATGGCGCTTTAATTACATTTTCCGAAGATAGTTTCCAATGACTTATTGCTATTACATAACACTACGTGTAATTATACGGTTAACAATATTCTATGTCAAACAAACATTACACAGTCTTGTTTGAGTTTGCTTTTGTACTTTATACGATTACGACGAAAAATTACGATTTTTACCAAAAATATTGGGTCTACTGCTGCAGCTCTTAAGAAAGAACAATTACTAGACTGTTCAAACAAAAGTAATATAGGTTAACTTTAATATAATTATGTTATTATCTATTTTTAAGCCAAATTATATCTAAAACACTAAAATGCATGTTTGTTGGCGTATTTTTTTTTCAAAATAATAATTTAAATTTTTATTTTGTATATATCTCAATTAATGAATAAAACAATGTTGACGAAATAGGCACTAGCAAACGGCATTACGCCATGTATGGAACCTTTATCCAAAATTTCAAGATTTTAGTGGTTTAGGCTCTGCGTTGATGAATCAGTCAGCGAGCGAACAAGTATATAACTAAGAAACAGCACTTTATTTGAGAAATAGCAAAGAAATCTACCCTGGAACGTTTCACTAATGGAGCACTATAACTCCCGCGTCACATCTCAAGGCCTTCCTAATTGAATTTGATCCACAACGATGTTACCGACTTGACCTCTACCGTTGACGCAATCGTTGCTCAGATTTTTCACCCTGTCTTTTAGGAGGTGAACAGACCGATACCTATAAGTACAGAGAACAGACGACTACACATCTATCTATACATGTCCAGTATAAGATGGTGTCGTGTCTCGTTGTCCAGCACACTGAAAATGTATAGGTTGATCGGTAGGTGTGTACATAACTCAATTAAGTCTTTATGGTACTTCGTAGTAAAGAAAAAAATAATCCGTGTTTGATTCTATTTTGAAAGGAGTGTTAAGACTGTAGTTTAAGTTATAGCGCTGGTTTTCTTAAACTGGTTTAAAGAATTTTCACCTTTCGCGTAGCTATCAACTAGGTATAAAAGAAAAAGTTGCATGTTTTGGTCTATAGTTCTATACAACTTAAAGCGACGGCTCGAGCCGTTGGAAAATGCTTAACGTAACTTTTATTCGAAACATTTTACAGTTCTAATCTCCAGCCAAATAGCGTAGTGAATCACGCGGAATCCTGAACATTCCTCCACTTATCGTGTCAACCCAATTTAAATTCGTCGCAAAAAACGACAAAGTAGCATTCAGTGGTCGCGTGTTAACCAAACATAGAGACAATAAATAAGGCTTTATCGCCATTTTAATAAATGTACGCGGAACCTCCTTAGAATAAATAAACGGTGTTGAGCAATAAACGCGGTATCTTTGCGAAGAATTTCCGCGTGCGGATAAAAGGCACGCAAGTTTATGATTGGTCGCATGAATACGGTAGTTGCATATTCATAATTACAACTCATAATGGTTCATGTTGTACAAACCGCATTTAGCATTGTTTAAAACAACAAAATTAAATACAAGTTTATCAAGAAAAAGTTGACGGTATCATAACTGCTGATGCATACTTTTGACTTGAAATGCAAGGAGCAAAAGTATATTACCTAATAGACTTTAAAAGTTATCATAATAATCAAATCTTCAAATTCAAGATTCTTTTAAAAGTTAATTACTAATCGATATTACTATTTTGAAATATTGAAATTACTCGCTACAACAAATATACATGGTAAATTTCCTGTTGAGAATATATATTGATATTTTCTCTTTTAAATTAGAGAATTCAAATTTAAAGGTATTTACAATAAAATAGCTAATAAAGATCGGCCTAGATCAACATTTAAAACTAGACTGGTTAATCTGGATAACCAAAATTATGAGCCTACATAATTACATATAAGATCATTGACACTTGTGCCAACTTAAAATAGGTCAACCAATTATTTATCCGGTGGTTTCGGCTTTAACCAATAACCTTTCGCACGTGGGACGAAAGAACAGGCACTGCGCCAATTAGGTCATAGATAGATTACTGTATTATGCTATTAGTACAGTTGGCAACGAACGATGATATACGCGATCAAATTTTTAAGCCATCCTGTATGTGTGAAAATATACAATATAAAATATTACAACGTGGAAGACCCAGAAGAACATGGCGGGATGAATTGGAAGCCTACCAAAATGACTGAAAGGGTGAAGGAAAAAGGGTGGAGAGGCCTTTGTCCTGCAGTGGGACACTATGGGCTCGTAAAAAAAATAAAAATAATATATGTAAGTACGTAAGTTTTTAGTGCGTTTGTAATGCGCGGAGTACAGCCTGAAAATATTTGTCTCTATTGCTGTTACGCGAAAAGGTGTCATAACGTTGATCAAGTTCTTTTTTTTAGTAATCGCGGCAGCTGTTTATCTTTAGTAAGCAGTGAAAAGTTAATTGGAAACATTGCAAATATTTTTTGAAGGATTTTTCTTTAGTATGGAAATACTAGACTCTACATAAGATATAAGGTCAATAATAAAAGTGCCTAAAGTTCAAATCATTAATTTGTTAGTATATTATCGCACATTGAACATCTAATAAATCTTAAGTTCTAGGAGTTACGTGAGCATTTAAAATACCTATTCAGTTGGCCTCGCTTCAATGATTTTTGTTACTGGCTGTACCAACAAGAGATTTTTAAGTGTAATAGATTATGCAGTATACTTTGCAGTGGTATTGACTGAAAACGCTGCATAGTATATCATCTCTAGCGGGTGTTTATGTTCTGATACATTTATGAAAATCTGACCATAAAATAAGTATATTTTATAGTCGTAACGTTGTCAAAACTTTCCTCATGTAAAGTGTTTAGTAGATGTAGCAACTTACTTTGCGGCAACTATCAACTTCTTGAAGTAGTGTTGGCAATTGCTGCAACTTGCAGCTGAAAAAAATTTATAAAACTAAGCCGCTACGTCTGCAAAACCCTTATTAACCCTCATATTGGTCGCTGCAATGACAACCTGGCCTAGTGGGTATTCACAAACACCTCCAACACTAGTTGCGAATGTAGATCGCCTATTGGAAATATGGACCATCTGTTGTCCTGCCCATTACTTTCAAGCCTTTGTACTCTAAAAGACCTTATGCGGGCCAACTAAGTTTTATTTAATTTTTTTTAACTAAGCGTCCTAGTCGCATTCATTCGCATATAGATAGAAGAAGAAACACTATTATTATAGTCATTGACACGACAAGAAGAAAAACCCTCATTTTTGGTAGATAGTATTATTATTGGGTTTTGTTGACGAATCAGACCTATATTGCGAGTGTGGTGCTGAACAGTATATGACCCATCTTATGACCTGTCCCACTTGCTCAACCACCTGCACAAAGAAAGCGCTAATGAAAGCCGATAAAAGCGCTATTACTGTGGCCACGCACTAGCCTCATAGAATATGACTGCAGCCATCGACACGGAAGAAGAAGACGTATTATTATATGGAAGACAAGTGTCCCTTTCACAAAAGCTCTCGCAACTTAAGAAAGCAATGAATAAAATATCATCGCAAATTCATTTGTCAGAGTTACTAGTACTCAGTGAAGTATAAATTAAATCAGGTTAATTAATTCACAAGTTCTCTGAACCTTTCAGACAAGCTTGATTGGTTATCGTCAATATTATTTCTGCTATCTCAACAAACACTGTTGCCAATTATAATTAATTGATTAAATTATAATCACAAGTAATTACGGAATACGTCTTCATATTCTTCATGCAAAAGTTATGTTATAATGTACGTGATGACTGATTTTTTCAAGAACATGTTCCGTGTTAAATCATTCTGTAATATCATTTTATTAGCGTATTATCAATTTAGTAAATCTTCATTATTAAGCAATGCACATTGCTGCCTGCCCGTAGTAAGTGGCAATCATATTCATCATAGTATTACAAAGTACTTTTACCAGCTGTACTTCCTACTTCCACTGCAACAAAAAGCCGAGTCCAGACCACAATTTCGTATTATTTTTATCACTGAACTTCAGTTACAAAGTGTACGGTAAACGCGAAAGTACTACAAATGAAATTTATGCCGCCTTTTCGAAGTTTTGTTATCGTTGCAATAAATTTCACTTTGCGTTGTGCCTCATTCTCGGGAACAAAATTTGCGGTTATTCCCCAATTCTTGTATAAAAAGTATACTTTGTATCTCATTTTGTTGTTTACTGAATGAGCGAATAGATACAGTAGATTCAGCACACATTTTTCATTCCTCTGGGAAAACTTTTTCGTTTACATGTCGACATAATTTATTGGGTGAACTCAACTTTTTGTGTTCTTTCTGTTGGAAATGTATTGCTTTACCATTGGCACTTCAGTATACGAAAAGGGGAAAATTTTGGTATAGATACAAATGTTACCAATATTTTACCAATTGAAATACTAGCCTTTTGGTTTTTCCAAAAAATAATCATAGTATTAATATTTTTTTCAGAATGAAACCTTGCAAAATACACATGGTAAAATTTCAGATACTGGTTTAAAAATTATATCTCCTTCTGCTGTTAACTACATTAAAGTAATCAACTGACGATCGGATAGTGGAGTTGGTATTGCAGCTGCATGCTACGCAGTGTTCGCGGGTTCGATTTGAAGATTTGTCTTGAGCGCAAGACATGAACATGGAGGTTTGTCTTGGCCTGGGTGCTTCTATGTATAATAAGTATGTATTTACAAAAGAAAAAGTATATAAGTATCAATATCAGTTATCATTATCAGTTTCCCCTTAACAAAAAAAAAGTAAAGTGTTAATGGACGCATTCTTAGATTAGATAACGTAGCAATTCAGGTTAACATATTATTACTTATTAGTCTTGATAGGCTAGATTGTAATGTAAATAAGATATCATAATTTTAATAATTGATTTATAATTATTAAAAAAAAAAAAGTTATTCTGGTACCCATAGTACAAGCTCTGCTTAGTCTGGAACGACGATGTGTCAAAGTTGTGTGATATTTATTTATTTTATTACTACATTATGTACTTTAAAGTAAAGCGAAGCAGTCTAACCCTGTTAATATTATGTACGAAACGCTGATAAACACCACTTTTTCACGGCATCGTTCATCAAGCTTCGCTCGATAGTCACTATCGTTAATAAAGCTCAGACATCTTCAGACATTATGCATGATCGATATTCTTATAGCATGTGAGATTTCACACGGAGGTTGATTTAGCTCGGTAGTGTTTTTAGAGTAATACGAGAAGCAGGTATTCCTTTTGAATGATATATTAGGCATCAAGAAGACAGCTATATGCCGGGCTGTAATGAAATAAGTTGTACGTAGGGTTTAAACGATTGTAATACCGACGATAGAATAAATAAAGAATTAATGTTAAGACCGAGTAAGATATTAATCGACTTTAAAAAAGGAGGTGGTTATTATTAACCTAAAATATATAACTTACACATAAATTTATTGTCAAAAAACAAACAAATATTGTAAGAATTATTGATAATTAATATTGATGAAAAGTGGTGCACATGACTTTCTCACCAGCTCTTCTCATGATGTAATACCCATCGGAGCTGGTACTTGGATTGATTTTAATTCAAATTTCTAAGTTGTAAAGTCAATCTTAACTCAAATCATTAGTGGTGATTCAAATCATTTTAATTCAATTATAAAGTTTTATTTAAATTTTATTTTTTTTGTCGATTCATGTTTGTTTTAACGTGTTCAAAAGCTCCCTTTGGGGCTCATGGAAATGAATGATATGATTTTGACTGTTTACCATAATGACTTCCAAAAGTTTGAAACGGTTAAGAGCGTTTTATGATTTAAAATAAAAATGCAACACTGAGGTCTTATATTTTACCACAGTATGTTTATGAACACTACTTTTTACGACATCGTTTATCTACGGACGTACTAAAACATTATGCGTATATAAGATCGAATTTCTTATAGCACGTGAAATACCACACGAAGGATTTTTTTGCTCGGTGTGTGTGTTTTTGTTAGAATTTCTGCGGGGCGTTGCCGTAAGCGACTACTACATGCCGTCCTATTGAATGATAGATTAGGTGCCAAGACAGCAAGGCCGGGGTTAATAATGAAATATGTAGGAACTCGAGCTAAAGCTGTCTGCACGTGTCATGCAGTAGTAATATCAGCTGATAGAATAATAAAAGGTGATCGGATATTCAAGTGCATATTTACCTAAACTTCGAGGAGATATATCATAGAATGGATCATGCCATTCGTAAATTACCAGTGTACCGATTTGGTACCGGAATTTGAAACAAATATCGTAAAAAGTCGATTAAATAGTTTTTTGCAGTTGGCGTTCATAAATAAAAAACATTTTTTCTAGTGATGAGATAGGTCGTAGATCTCTTGAGGTTTAAACAACAATAGAAAAATATATATCACCTGCATGGTGCGTCTATGATAACTAGCCTATATGCTAATCCAAGTTACAAGCTACATGTGTGCCTAATGTCAACAAAAGCCTTGTGATTAATTATTTTTAAAGCATTTAGTTATGCTTAGCAAATTACACTTAGAAGCAGTTGAAAAAATTTGACCGGCCGAAACAGCTGAAAAAGGGCTTCTGTCAGCTGACAAAAGCCCTTTTTCAGCACAAGGATTTTACTAAGAAACAGCTGTTTCTTAGTAAAATCCTTGTGCTTGAATATTTTATGTTTTATTAAATATGAGTAGGAAGTAGGATAGTAGAAATAAGGGTGTGGAAGAGATGTATAATAGCCATCTTTTACCTCTTATGTTTAGGTCTCATAGTGTACCAACTCAGTAAACTACAACTGAGAATTTTCTAAAGTAAAAATTTAGTTAATACTTTTGCCCGACTTGGGAATCGAACACGAGACCTCGCGGTGACACCAACTATACTGCTAAAGCAACGAGGCATATATTATGATAACATGATAAAAAAGCATTAAAATACACTTTGCAAAGAGTTTCATAATTTTAATATTGATTAAACAATTTGGTACATTTACCAAATTGCTTCTCAGCATCATCCATCAAAGAGAAAACTTTTGCAATACTACTTCATCATCGTACTTAATAAGTAAACATTTATATCAAGTTCATTTCAAGTAAATTCTAAGTGACTTTTCATCAGTAGCCTTATTCTCTAAGTTCAACGAAAGTAATTTTCATAACAGTATGAGTTTATTGTTCGAGATTTTGTTTGATAACTTTGGATTAAAATTTTGATGTTATTTTTTAGTTTGCAATAAACTAGTTTGGAATAATTTGGAGTGGTTTATTCATGAGAGTTGCTTAGTTCGTTGTAAAAAAAAGAATATTTAATTTTAAAGTTGTCTTATTAAATATCGTTACTTTAAGCGCAATTATCAAAATAAATCAATTTAACTATAAACTTACTTACCTAAATACTAGGGGCGATAAACACACTCACTTATTTAAATTAAATGAAACTACATAAAAAAAAACAATGATGTAAAATTAATAATAATCTAAACCAATTTTCACATAAAACAAGAATATGCCACGCGCAATGTTCGCGCCACAAAAAAATAAAAATAAAATTTTCAAACTTAGAATGAAAGAAAAAGTATTTATGTAAAATTCTGTTATAGCCAGTACTTGTAGGCAGGGTTCACAATCGGCCTCGTTAAAATTTACCTTTTAATTATCACCCTTTTTAAAAAAAGAATCTCTTTGGTAAGTTTCACATCATTAAGGTCTTAGTTGATTCATCGCTTCAATGGTTTCTTTTTTATTTCTTTACCTGTATTTTTATGTAAAGGCTGCTATTATTTATAAATGCAGGTTGACTATTCATTAATTAGGTATTCTGTATTAGATATCTTTTTATTTTCAGATAATACATAAATACTCATAGAAATATTCAAATTCAAATTCAAATCATTTATTTTCATAGGCCCCAGGAGGCGCTTGAACACATTCGCAGGTACATTACTGCCAAGGCACGTAAATTATGTAATTCATAAGCTTCTTACGAGCAATTTTCTTTTTAATAAGAACGTATCACGTTTCTATGGAATCTGTTGTTAATTTTTGTAGGAAACCTCTCAAGGGTGTCAAAATTAGGGTGTGAGAAATACGACACCTCCATGGTTTTAGTAGTATTATTAAATGGAAGTATTATTCACTCATTTATTGCTTTTTCTCTTTTTTTACATGTTTAAATTTAAATTATAAAGGTAAAGTACTGTAATGGTTAGCGAATTACGTGAAATTAGTTATATATTTATGTAAATAATCAAAATTTCTACCATATAAATAATATTCTAAGGACGCGACGTAAACATAACCTTCTAAAATCTTTTATTCTATGAAACCAAACATCTGGTTGTTATGATAGTATTGCACGGTCCTAACAATAGTTTTACTGACAAAGGTCCGTACTTAGACCGTCGCCGTCGTGGCGTTATAAAAACAATACTATCTAAAGAACCTGCTAATTTATTAGACACACTGACACAAATTTATTAGTTGCAACGGGCACACGTGTTTGAGAGTCTTTTCAACGAAGCGAGAACAAAAAACCCTCATCTGGGGAAAAACCGAGGATGAAGCGGCATAGGGATAGCGTCGGCGACTCGATGTTAAGGAGTAAGGCAATTAGAAAGGCATTCGGTTTTGGAATCCCGGAGAGTTCGGTACGACTACTAGTGAGAGAGTTTTCGTGAGTCTTATTTTCAAAGTCGTGAGAAGTTCTATCTAAGTTAATAGAGTCAGTGACTGAAGCTTCAAGTTGCAACAGTAGCAGTATTTCACGTAAGTGTTTGAAATCATGCAGCGCCAATGCTTGGTGAGTTTATCAACACTTGAGTGATACATATTACTTGTGCAATTATTTAAGTTAGACCATTGTAAGATTATATATGAGTCCTCCATACAATTAGTATAATACTTAACGCGGGTCAGGGCGGAGAGAGGTACATCCGCCAAAGGTGATGTCGGACCTCCAGCGTTTGAGTAATCAACTTTTATAGATAAGTTAGTCATAATACGTGTACACATAAGTGTAAAGTTGGGTGACTGTGGCTCAAACTTCGGCTATTCTCTTCCGGTCACGTGTGCCGGTGTGCACCTCGCGCGCGAAAACAAGTTGTTAGCTCTTGTTATGAGTTACCGTTACGAATCCGGTTCGAATTGATAACATAACTCCAGCTGGAGATTGGAAAGAGCTGGAGGTGGATTGCCCTCTCTTGTGAAATGGACAGACAGACAGACTGACGTAGTTAGCTTTTCTCTAAAGCTAACTGCCTACAACCAAGGTGTCGAGGGGCACTAGTGTGGGGGGCGTGCTTAAGCTTACTAAGCTAATTTGTGGGTTGAGTGCTATCAGATGTACGATGTGATGGGGTGCTTCTCTTTGCCACACAAGGTTGTAGTGCCTGTCGACATATGCCCTGGATTCGGATCTAGGTTCTTGGTAAATTCCCCCTTTATACTCCCGGGAGTCTGGTTTACCATTACAGTACATTTAAAATATAAAACTATAAAATTCTACATTTTTAAAAAATATTTAAAAAATATACAAAATAGCACCCCACCGGCATCGGATACAGGGACCAAACTACCGATGGTTAGGGCTCCAGAGAGAGGACCTCCTCACAATGCGTGCCGTGTCGAGTAGCACCGCCTTCTGCATCAGACCCTTGATCCAGCCACCCAACGCGAGTGTCTTTAGATGTTTGTCGAGACTCTTTGCTATCAGTCCATTTGAAGTATTATTTATTATTATGGTGACGAAAAAAAATATTTAATCATTATGATTATGACTGTTTTTTTTTTAATCTGGAAAACTTATTTACTTGCCACTATTTTTTGCCATAATTTTTATTTTGCACACTTGATCAATTACGTCTATATTCCTGCACTGTGCTGCTATTGAGCATTTTTTGAGCGAAAAATCCAAAAGTGAAAGACGGCATTACGGTAACCATTAGACCAATTAAATTATGAGTCAGGTAATAATTACAACAAAAATACATCTAATTCTCAATGGGGGGTAAAATAAAGATATGAAGACATTCATAATTCACTTTTATCCAAATTACGTAAAATAGCAATCGGTATGCATTACATCTTAGTATATGTATGAGAAACAAATATTCTCTTTCAATATTCTCTCCAATACAACTGAATCTTTCAGTTCGGCAGTCAATAATAATATTTGGTCCCACTTGTTGCGGATTCGTACGTGCGTGGAAGACCCGTTTGGTCCTAAAATAATGACATTGCGGCCCCACAGAGGGAAATTAACCGGAAACCAGATATTTTTGATATCGGTAGTGTATTTGGAAAGGGATATTAACTGGGAAGTGGGACAAGGGTATCGTATAAGTATGTCATATTAATGTTTGATCTTGGGTAAACTTGTTATTGTATTGACGATAAAGTAGATGTTTTTTCGTCGAATGTTGATAAAACTGTGTTTTTATGAAACAGTAAATAATATTCCAATTTTTGTTCGACTCAGGTAGAATATGGCTTTGAGTGTAGTTTACCGACGATAAAATACATAATAATTTTACAACCCATGAGTCCACAGAAACTGATACTTTTCAAGATACAAATAGTCACACTGCCTGTGTCAATAAATTCTTATCTTCTTACTACCAATCTGGACTAGAATAAAGCAAGTATATCAGTTTTAAACTAAGTTCTCTTAACAGTTCCTCCTTCAAGTCCTTGGATCACAAGAGCTGAATATGTAGTAGTATTCTTGCATAGCAGCAATAACAGCAATAGGTCTGCTATATTTTATATTATCTGCATTAATAAACAAAGTACTAAACCAGACGACATCAAATTCCAAATTCCAAATATAACATAACATAAACTTTATTGGATCTCTTCAAAGCAAGAGTCAATAGGTATCTCATAGGTAAGCGTGCTCCACCGTAGACCGCATCATCACTTACCATCAGGTGAGATCGTGGTCAAACGCGAGCCTATCCACCATAAAAAAAAAAAAAAAAAAAAAATTGTATAGTGTAAAGTTACATAAATATTTGCTTATGATCGTTTTTGCTAGGTCACAGGATTTGACTAATGGCGTAGTAACAGCCGCGTGTTGCGCTATAATATCATCACTAAAACCCATAAAATGTAATGTGCTAATTGCTACAATGGACGATACGAAGTTAACTTAATTTACTTATAATTATCTTCTTTTATTTACAAAACATCAGACAACATCCAATTTCAAATTTCCAAATGTAACATAAACCTATTTGCACTGTGTAAAGTTATGAATGTTTTGCTTGTGGACGTTTTTGCTGGGTCACAGAATATGATTAATGGCGTAGTGTTGGGAACAGTCACGTGTTCCCACTGTAGCAACACTGGCACCTCTAGCAAGCTATTAAATTTAATGCACTACTTACTCGTACCTATACGTATTTAAGTTAATTAACTTAATTTGTAATTAACAAAGCACCAGACTTCATCCAATTTATGATTTAGAAATATAACATAAAACAAAGCTATTTGTACCGTCTAAAGGTAAAGTTATGGATGTTTTTGGTTGTGGAAGTTTTGCTGGGTTACAGGATATAATATAGATACAGACTAATGAAGTTGAGTCGTGAAAAACAGCTGCGTGTTCCTGTGTAATACCACTTCAGTTTATTTTCTCTCCATAACCATCTTTGGCCACAATGTTGTTTTGGTTGCTATAACTTACACAAGGAATTATTGTCAAAAATACAAACAAATATTGTATGAATTATTTGAAAAGATAATGCACATGAGTTTCTCACCAGCTCTTTTCATGATGCAATACCCATCGGAGCTGGTACTTGGATTGATTTTAATTAATATTTCTAAGTTGAATTAAAACCAATCTAAGCTCCAGTATCAAATCATTTTATTGCAATAAGTATTATAATTTAACTAGCTAAGTTTTATTTTAATTTTATATATTTTGTATTTTGATGCTTGTCATGACGTGTTCAAGCGCCCCTAGGGACCCATGGAAATATATGATTTGATTTGATTTGACTGGCGATAAGTAAATTACTTCTTAATACGTAGCCAAATTAAATTTCCTAAATTTATAATTAACTAAGTAAGTACATGACTAAATGCAATTTCTAAACTATGTAAGGAGGAATCGGAGACACCGCGCAGCTCTTTTGCGACTGCCACTGATCCACAGACGAATCATCATCCTGAAATGCCACATCTTGGATTCCGATGAAGTCAAGTCACTCCCGATCGACCGACTGCTCAAATTTATGGAGGCTATTCGCCTATTGGAAGAAGGTTTATATTGAGGCTATAATCACAATAAACCCACGGAGGTCGACGTGAACACCCAAAGCCTCGTCCCAACTTTAATAATAATACTCATATCGCTTATAATAATATGTTGTTAAGTTAATTTTCTTAATTTGTAATTAACAAAGCATTAAACTTTACCCAATTTATGATTTACAAATAACACATAACATAAAGCTATTTGTACTGTGTAAAGATAAAGTTATGGATGCTATTGCTTGTGAGCGTTTTTTCTGGGTCACAGCCAGTCACAGGATATATGACTAATGGCGTAGTGTCGTGAACAGCCGCGTATTCTTGTGTAACATCACTAGCGTTAGGTAAACTTCTTATTATGGCAATACGTAGCCAAATTAATTTTTTTTAGTGACAGTGACTTATTAAGTTTAGATCAAGTTATTAGACTAGTATAATTTAAGATACAACATGTGTTTTTGTTTCTGTAAATAAAGATATAAAATTTTCTTAATTTATTATTAACTAAGCACAAGACAAAATTCAATTTCTAAACTACAAGTCTATAACACAAACATAAACCTATTTGTACAGTGCAAAAGTTATGAATGTTTTTGCTTGTCAACGTTTTTGCTGGGTCACAGAATTTGACTAATGGCGCAGTGTCGGGCACAGCCGGGTGTTCCCGCTGTCTTACCAGTCTATAACATCACTAGCGCCTCTACGATTCTGGTAAATTTAATAAACTACTCTTCATACAGATGTTTGAGTAAAGAATAAATAATTATTTAGAGAAGGTTGATGTAAAGATAAAGATCATTTATTTATACCCAAACATACATTTATTACATTCCATTTTATATTTAACAACTTAATTGGAAAGGTACAATATGGTCACAGCATGCTCTGTCCAGTAGGCATGCAAATTTCAATAACATGCAATCTATAAGATGTATTCTAGATTGATCTGCTTGTTTCATCGCATCGTCGTGTGTATTATTTTAGGTGGTAGACCAACCACCACTCAATACAGCCGTCAAAAATAATATATAGTCAAAAAAATATATTAAATAGCTGAACGTCAATACGTAAAAAGTCGTGCTGACTCATTTTCTTTTTGCTGAAGCTTTTCCCTTAGACCATTGTCTATTTATAATATTTATCTTAGTATATTATAACAAATTACAAGCTTGTTCTCTTCAAATATTTGCTTCTTTTATTTTTAGTCAGACATCAAAATAACATGAGCAGACATTCGCAAAAATAATGGAGTCTGAGCAAAAAGTATGACCTCCAACTTACCAGAATATTATTTTCTCTATTTTCTTCACAATTTACCGCAAATGTAACTTTACATCAACAAGTGGTAGGCAAGAAGTTTTGTGTTCCATAAATAATTCGGTGGACCGCCCTCGATGCCTGCAACTTCTTTGACAAAATAAAATAAAACTTTCCTTAGAAACATGGGAAGAGTAGTTGATATTCGGAAAAGTTTCGCCTTCGGGTAATATTTTTCTAGTTGGTGTGGAATAAAAAGATACGTTGTATATTTTTTGGCATATCTTTTTGCGGGATATTGGTATATTATTTTTTCTTGGAATAGCTTTATTTTCAGTTGTTATTGAGTGACCTTTTTTATTTTAGTTTATCTACACAAAATGGTAAAAATGATTGTTTAGTTTTGCTAATAATTTATTTTTTTATCGTTGTTTGTAGTGTTTTGACGTGTTCAAGCGTCTCCTGGGCCTATGAAATTAAATTATTTTAATTTTAATTTTAACTTGATTGAGTACACAGGGGTACTAACTACAATATTAATACATCCAAACCAATAAATTAACTATTGCGTTATTATTAAACCAGGTGTTTTTTAAAATAGTTATGTAGGGACCTGATGCTTAATGGCAAATTCAGTCCATGATCATATTTTATCCGCAATCATTAAGATGCACTTCAAGTCAACTTAACGAGCACACGCGGTAATATAAATAAATAAAAATTGATTCAACAAAAGCCCCATGAAGCCAACCAATCACATTCACGTAAACGTTTTTATAGGAATGACAAATTATTTATACTTATATATTATATAATAATATCTAAATTGTTATTTGTAAATAGATATCACGTGTAGTAGAGGGAGAGTAAAGTCCATAAACAGGTTACAAAAATATATCAGCAGGCGATAAGTCCATCACAGCATACACTTCAAGCCAACTTAACGTATGCACTCGCGGTAACATAAACACATTGCAGTTGGTTTACACTGCCGTTAAGTGTACAGTTCATTTGTTTGTGTTACGGATATTCTCGATAGTAATGAAGGTAAAATATGTCAGAGTTTGAAATCACTTTTCAACTTCATGTAAAATACTTGTTTTATATTTTTAACGTAGGTTTATTTTTGCTTCTTATTAGTTGATAGTCTGTTATAAGTTTTCAAGATATGATCAATTTGTTTCGTAAGAATGTATGTATGCTATTACTTTTTTATTAGGGTACCATAGTACTTACAAGGAACCCTTCGGCTAAGAACTCACGATGCGGTTCTCATCCGCACCCGCATGCGGCTACGGGCAGAAATGTATGTTAATCTGTGCGGTTGTATCATGAAAATTGATATTGTTTCTTATATTAAAATCTGCATTCTACGGAAAACCACGTCGTGAGTTCTTAGCCTCATAGTTTTGCCATGTCCGTCTGTCCGTCTGCCCGAGACATAGCGTCGAAACCGTGTGCAGAAAAGCGGAGAGTGTGCTGAGGAATTGCACAACCTTGTTGCTCCGTCCCCATTTCACCATCGGACTACCAGACAAACGGCACTCCCGCATCGCTTCGTAGAATATATGCCTTAAATACGCACGAAGCGATTCGTTTCTACATTTCTTATGCGAACTGCCAAAGAATGAAACGTCTTGCCCAAGTCTGTTTTTCCGAGTATGTAGGTAGTATATGAGTAAATAGGTAACAAATAGGTAAGTGTGCTCCATCGTAGAACGCATCATCACTTAACATCAGTTTCGATTGAGATCAAAGGCCACCAATATATGGCCACACATATCCACCATAAAAAAACACAGAACACAAATAGTATTTTTCATAAAGAAATAAAAATATCGTTACATTGAAAGGAACCCTAACTGTCACCCACCACTTAACCCTTTTGAACCTTCAAGTAGTCTATATTTCCAGTCAAATAACACCCCTTCAAACCTTTCTATGTCTGCACAGCCAAGAATACAGTTCACAGTTTATTCACGACATAAACATGGGCTATTAGAGGACGCGACGACTCAAAACCCGTTACAGCAATGACATTTAATTTTCAGAGTTCCTCGGACGCGTAAATAGTAATTGTCGTCGGAAGGGTTGACAAACGGTTCCGTACGTCGAGACGGCCACCAGATGCTTCCCACGGTACGCTTTGTACTCTATTTACAGGTATTCAGCCACTTATGTAACTTCAAATGAAATTACCCCGCTATTTCCTATTCATTTGACGTCTTCAAACGTCAATATGACAAGTAAAATGTCAAATTACAAAATTGTTGCTTGTCGACTGCTATTTTCTATGTTAAGCTTGACTATCAATTGGCTAGGCAGTAAAGGGGGGAAATAAGAATAGCTTGCAACTATATTATTTTACGTTCACAAGTATGTACTTCGATAATCAGTAGCCCTGTAACTTACTAAGCAAGATTGTCAAGACTTTTATATAAAAATAAACCACAAACGAGAAAAAATATAATCTTTCACTGGAGTATTGTTTTGACGTATCAGCTCGACAGACAACTCAGAATTTAGATTTTTCTGATTACTGAGATGCAAATCATGTTTTTCTTATTTCCCAAAAGTCATGGAAACTTTACCAAAATTATGAATTTCCAAGCTTGCCAAAACATAAAATGTTCCCAGCCTACAAAATTGCAATCCGCAGTCCAGTCATATATCAAACACGGCTACGTGACCGAATAAGAAAGTAAAAGAATCATAAATTGCAAAAGAAAGTACACACTGCAACTCATTTTAAACGTTCTCCCGACGCGCACTGTGTATCAACCGCAATAAATTCCCGGGCAAAAAAAAACAAATAGCAATAACTTGCGGTGTCCAATCAAACGGGCCCCAATGGACTCGGAAACGCAAATTCCGGGCCAAAAATGATAACTGTTGAATTATCGCCCTCATTGTAACAAACGAAGTCGCTTCATTGGGGTCTAGTTTATGAAGACCTTTGGGAGATTTTATCAAACGTTTTATTGAGTGCGAAAAACTTTTGGACATTTGCGTTTTTGGTTCGGTTATGCCGATTTTATCTCGATATAAAAAATATCGCGGCCGTAAAGTATCATTTTGTTCCAATGGTCGAGATTGCAAATAAAGATACTAAAATTTGAAAGTAAGATTATGTTCAAATGTCGCATAGGATAAAACTGACCTAAATATACTTACACTAACCAACTTTCCTTATGTAAATGTTATAAAATTTCATCAAATGCTGTAAAAGAAAGTAAAGATTTAAGTTGGCTGATTTTTTTATTCATCTTGCCAGTCTTAATGTATATTACATAGAAATATATTTACCCTCTTCTTAAATTACAAATCAATACTGAAAAAGATACTTAAACTGAACTTAGCTCTCGATTTCCTCGTATTAATGTAATTATCACTACATAGTATAAAACAAAGTCGCCTTTTCTGTCCCTATGTGCGCTTAAATCTTTAAAACTACGCAACGGATTTTGATGCGGTTTTTTCCAATAGATAGAGTGATTCAAGAGAAAGGTTTTTATGTATAATACATGCATAGAAAGGGGAAATTGTTTTACTCCAAATTTAACGCGTGCGGGCCACGGGCAGTAATGAATAAATCAAACTACTGGATCGATTTTAATCATTTTTTCAGTGAGTGACATAGGCTATATATTATATACCCGTGCGAATCCGGAGCGGGCCGCTGTGTTTTTATTTGTATATAAAAACACAGCGGCCCGCTCGCGCGCGTTCACAGTTTTTCTGTAGTGTATTTAGTATTAGCATTGTACCCGTGCGAAGCCGGGGCGGGTCGCTAGTTTACTATAATCGCCATTACCTTCCAAGGTGACTGAGACATAAAATAAGGTAGAATATTCTGGTATTATCAATCTTGCTAAGCACGGTGATTAGGCCATTACCCAGCCATTATGTTTTTTTTTTATTATGGTGCGGGATCGTTGTGGTCCACGAGAGGGGAGACCGTTCATGGTGGACATTTATCGAATGTTGATGGGAAAATTTAAATAACGAACTCCATTGTATTTTACTCCGATGATGGCGCACTGGGTATTTTATTAAGGTATTTTATGTACGATAAAAGTGAAGGAAGATAAAATTGGGCGCTATGTTCGGCGTTGGCTCAAATGAAATAAAATATTTACACCAACGTTTACAATTAAACCTACGTTTCACAGTACTATACCGGTGGGCTATAAACTTCGTGCTATTTTATGATATAGACTGTTATCATAAAACTGCAATATTTAAACAGTACTACTTAGTGTTAAAAAACTATTTTTACAACTCATTGTCATTTGCAGCAATAAATTTATAAACTAAATGATTATAATTAATGACGACCGGATGGCGGAGTGGGTAGTGCTGCGACGCCGAGGTCGTGGGTTCAATTCACGCTTAAGACAAATCTTTGTGTGCATGAACATGGGGGTTTGTCTTAGTCTGGATGTTTCTATATTATAATAAGTATGTATTTACAAAAGAAAAGTCATTCTAGTACCCATAGTACAAGCTCTGCTTAGTTTGGGACTAAAAGTTGTGTTAGTTGTGAGATATTTATTTATTAATATAATGACAAAAACTAGGAATAGAACCATATTTTATTTCGAAGGATCTAAGAATAACCGCTCGTATACAAGTCATTTGACACGTGCCGATCATTATAAATCTACACTCGCTCATAACTCACAAACTAAATCTGCGTCAATTTGTACAAACTAGTGGGCACACCCCTAAATCATAGAGCATGATGTATCGCTCGGACTCAACAGTGTTTGAAAAATGACAGCAGGGTTGTCCAATTAAAGTGTAACGCGATTCGTTGTAGATGGCCTGTGTTTGTTACTTTTTATCGTAGTGAAGGGTTCTACAGAATGTTTTGCCCTTTTTGTAAGTGTACGGTTTCAGCTTTATTTTTGTCTGCCTATTAGGTGGAGAATATTTTTAAGATAAATTTGATTTATTTTTGAGTTGACAGGGTAATATTTATACATTCATTTAAAGGTGTAAAAATACTTATATTATTTAAAGAAACTTGTGGTAACTTAAACTTTTTAACTTTTGTTAGTGACTATCTAAAACTGGTAAAATTATTTTGTTTCGGTCTTAAGCTTGTACCATACTTCTGAGGATGTGTTTGAATCATTATTGTTACAATAAAAAAATCAAGTATCAATTAGAAACCAGTTATCAATGCTATTTTTTTTCGTATATTCTACTTACCTATACAACCACTAGGTAAATGGAATAGTAATTTTTAGCCACTCGTTTTCTTACTACCTCATAAAAAATATCCTAAAGTCAGATCATATTTCTATCTTTTTCCTAATGTGATCACCGAATCCGTATCGCAGGCAAGTGATACAAATGTGGACCCGGTTTTAAAAGCTTTTGACATGCCACGAAGTATGTGTCATCAACTCATCATTATAATATATAGATTACGTAGCTGAACGAATCTGTGTAGAGTAAAAAAAAACTAAACCAAAGATCACAAAATCTGTAATGATATATATCTAACGCTTGACGAAAGAAGCTCGACCAATTTAAAGGTATACTACCTTTAGAAATCAGGAAACAACGTTCGTGACAAGCAGCATTTACTATATTTACCTTAGTATTTAGCTTGACGCCGTCACAGGCAGGCTAAACAAACATCCGGCTCCGGTTACAACCTGGCTGAAACGTCAAGCAAATCCAAAGTTATATCGCCAAGCGTAATCGCGTTAATTTTAGACAGCATTTCCATTTATTGCATTCCATTATCTATTTTTAACATAGAATAAAATTAAATATCCCTCCACAAGGTGTATAATTTGAGGTTGTAAGGTTTTATGGGAAGTTGTTCAATTTTGAAAGAAATTGCACAAAATTCTGCATTTAAACCTATACGCAGAATTGTGTGCAATTTCTTTCTCTACACGACATTTATTAACAATAAGATAGATTTTTTGGAAATTTCACTACCCAATGGCATCAATTTGGGGTTGAAAGTTTAAAAGGCAAGTTTTATATTTCGTAGGAAATTGCTTAGATATATCGAATGCAACGCGGATGGAGTCGCGGGCAATCCGGCTAGGACAGTTTGCCACCCATAACGTTTTCCCAATGTTGGGATGGCAAAAAACAGTTGCAGTAGAGTCCAGGGCCTATGACATTTTTGTTCCTAACTGCTAATTTATATTTTTTTTCATCTCTTTAAAATTTCGTAGCATGCTTTCAAACCGTAATATTTCTTCCAATGACCTTTTAATTTAATCACTAAATACAACTTTACAAACCGTTTAATTTAACAATTTAATTTAAACCCTACATAGATTTACCAATTTTACCCAAGTGGTGGGCGTATAACGACCTGGTAATAAGGTCAAAGATATCAATATCACCTCCCAGTTTTAGGCCACTGTAATGTTCTACAATCACGCGTCTCAACAAGCGGTTTATTTCCCCATAATATGGTGCTAACATCCTTGCTGATAAATTATATGGCGAACCTTTTATGAAGCCTAATGTTGGCTCTGAATTGTATGAAAATACGGTCGCGGAGTTTTGAAACAGCTGCTGAATATCCTTTTGTTTTAGTAATGTGACGTAACATGTTGAAATAACCGGTTCGTGTTATAATTTAATAAAATTGATGTAGGTAGTCACAAATAAATTTGAATATTAAAAAATGTTTATTTGTGCAACATAATTACCATTCTATTCTTAGCACATCTGTGGGCATTAATATACACCTCAATGCTATTAACACCTAACACACCTATGTGCAAAGCTTTTCTTAAATACGCTACAAAGTTAATAGCTAATTTAAATGTAAAGTAGAATCCACAAAGCTTATTACACCAAGCATTTAACTCCAATATCTTCCACACATTTCCAACTCAATACTTAATTCCTTCACCGCACAAACTAATTAAATCGCAATTACATTCTCTCTCATTGCGAACGGAGTCTTATAAAAAAATAAAAAGAAAAATCCAATTATCTTTGCCACCGTATGCAGGCATTCAGGGAAGTTGCAGTGACGTAAGTAGTTGGCACCCCACACTGGTTCGACGCGATAAGGTCCCTCCCAAATTGATGTTTGAACTGTCATTAATTCCCCTCACCGACAGATGTCGGAGCAGTCTATTATTTTTGACACCTAACTGTCATTTGTCGTTTTTATTCGGTTAATCAAATGAATGATTGGGTTGTTGAACTAGTTCGTAATTGAGTTTAGATGTGTCATTTCTTAGGTTTTATTGGACATAATTTAATAGATATTAAAGTGGTAGGAATGGTCCAGTCAATTTTGTGAACAGCTGGAATTATTTCTCGTAGTTATCCTGAGCTATTTGTTTAATCGAAAAATTAAAGAAGCGATATGGAAATATGTGATTCACAATAAAGGATCTAAAAGATAGTTTACGAAGTTAACAAAAAAACGAAAGCTCCATAATTCAGAGAATGTTCTACAAGGTTAATGAACTAGGTAAAGATGCTTGCCGTCTGAGTCCAATTGATCCATGAAGTTTAAGAATCTAATTAAGTCCTAGAATTCGCCGAAACTGATAGGATAGCCAGTAACTTCGTGTTAGCTGTAGAACTAAAAGACTAACTTGATAAGTCGTCGTAGTTGAACAAAATTGAATTAACAAGTACTTTAAATGGCAGGACTTATTTTCTCCCGAGGGACATAATAGCTGATCCAAGAGATTTTGAGGTAAAAGTGGTCGAACATTTATGTAGACTTAGGTACTTAGGACTGCCTGTTTAGGTACACATTATGTCTACAGAAGCTAAGCTGATAACCGGAGTAATATTGCACATTAGTATGTTGTACGGACGCTGTGGCGGTATCCGCACATAATAAATGACGGATGACATGGACAACCTCGAGAAGTGACACACACGTGACAAACTGTCAAAGAGCGCTGAATCGCGATAACGAAATGTTCACAGCAAGTGACTATATATACTAATTCCAATACCCTACCGTTGGACAACTGTCCGCCAGGCAATACATGGTGGAGGAATATCACACCCTGTTCCTCTACAGACGCCACCATTGGTGGTTCGTTCACGCTATGTTTCAAGCGTCATGGTTGAGTTCCGTTTTCTATTACAATATTATTTATGTTTTCTCTGTTTTATGTTGTTAGTTTATTTATAATGTAGATATTACCATTATTTTGTTTTTTTTAATGGATATGTATGTATGTACTTTAGTTATTGTTAAGTGCGTCCTTCTTCTCTATGGCTTTATCAAAAAGTCAGCGCTGCAGGGATTTGTTGCACTGCAGCATTTGGCTGAGATGGTGACCATTTCTGACAAATTCGTATTGCTGGCTTTTCTTTTTGTCAGAATAAATATGTTTCTTTCTTTTTTCTTTTAATATGGTTGTACCACTGGAGCGAACCGGTGATTCCTTCCTATTAGTTATATTACTCCGTTTCTCCACCAGTCATGCTTCGCTTTTGTGGATAGGCAGCTTTATGTTAGGATTCAACTAACGAAGTCATTTTTTTTTTGTAGAAATTGTCATGATATTCTAATCTACCTATCTCTCAATCCAAATATTCAATTACCGGCAATATGACACTTTTTGGGCCTATGCCAACAAGGATATCTAACTGCTGCTAATGTAGAAATGATGATTCTGACAAATGTCTTAATAAAGACTTGATTAATGACCATATTATATAAATGTATCTATCAAGGCTGGGATCTTTCAGTATACATATATTGTATTGCGTAGTGACTTGTAAGAAAGTAGCGTGAAGTGGTCTAGATTTTTAAATTCTAAATATTAGTTTTTGGAAACTAAGCTTGCTTTAAGAGGCAGAACAATATATTAAATACTTTCCTTTTCAAAATTATATAAAAACCGGTCAAGTGCGAGTCATTCTCGCGCACGAAGGCATGAAGGGTTCCATATCATTAAATAATCAAAAATATTCAGTGAATATTTTAAGCGTTGCCATTTTAGTTATCAATATCGAGCAAAAGCGAGCAAAATAATCACGTTTGTTGTATTGAAGTCTTCCTAAATATTGATTGATTCGGTTTTTTTTTATTATATAGGGCCAACAGTTATGCATAATCTGTAAAAATGTCAAATGTCTAGCTATCATGGTTCATGAGATATAGCCTGGCGACAGACGGACGGACAGCGTAATCTTGTGATAGGCTGCCGTTTTTACCCTTTGGGTACAGAACCCTATAAAATAAGAGTTAAAGTTTCACAGTTTATTAATAACTTATTTATATTTTATTACTTAATATCATCAACATTTTATGAGATTGCTACAAATTTTAATGTTTTGAGAAGATTTTAAGCACATTTCTTATATTGCCGCTATAATAAAACCGAAATAGTTACACTTCAAATATTGCCAACTACCCTAAAACAAAGGAAATATCAAGTCACCCCATAAAATAACACAATATCTGACGGCAATATATTCCATGGTAACAAAATTTACCTCACCAAGATATGAGGCAAAAAATATTACATTTCATATACCATCATAGTAACCATTACGCATATTTCCATTCTGTTACTTTATCGTACATTGGTTTATGACTCAATCGGCACTATTCGGAATCATTCGGGCATGTTCGTTACGTATGCATTGCACGGTGGTAAGTTTCTTTTATCTCTAATAAGATTCCAATTCGGATAGTCTGATGTCGCGAGCTCCCTAAAGTAATAAACTAGTAGTGGAGTGGAGCTTCGTGTGCGTTGCCGTTGTTATATGCGATACGTTATCTTTTATTTCAATTGACAACCAGTTTTTCTGTTACGTAATGAAAAATATAGATACCCTTTTTTTAGAAACTAATAAAATATGTTTAAGAATGTAAAAAATAACTTTAAAATAGCAACAAAATGTTTTAAATCACATTATTTTGACATGTCATACAAATAGTTGGTCAAAAAACCACCCTACAAAATATTATTTTCCGGTCACCACCATATAATGGACACACGTCCAATTGCGTACGAAATACGTCGAATTTGTAGAACAAATATAAATGGTTGAGGGTAGATCGGGGGTAGATAATTACATTTTTTGATCTTCGGAAACTGGGGATGACGTTTGAGA
Source organism: Hypena proboscidalis (assembly GCA_905147285.1). Lineage (NCBI taxonomy): Eukaryota > Metazoa > Arthropoda > Insecta > Lepidoptera > Erebidae > Hypena > Hypena proboscidalis. The sequence goes on from LR990127.1 coordinate 4,889,203, forward strand.
AGTCTTTGTTCAACGTGTTTCGATACTGTCACAGATATGAATCGTGTGTAAATAGAACATTAATAGTGATGGAGTGGAAAATGACGTCATCGTCCCTTGTTTGCGTCATATGGAAGTAACGCGGGTAGAAAATGTTGGTAAATTGCTGCCTAATGGAGTGTAAGGTTACATTCTATCGGTGTTTGTATTTTTAGCTCGTTTTTAGTTGTTTTATGACCGATCGCCAGTAAATTATAGTGACTTTGCCTAAAACTGATGTAAAATCAATTTGAATGTTATTATTCTGGAGCTATTATATTTTTATTTTATGTACAAGTTATAGGTACATTTACGCAATTATACAAAATACTAAAAGATTTGCTTAATTGTAATAGTTCAATTAGCTTGTTTTGAATAAAACATTTTATTTTGAGTTGAAATAAGCAAAAAGTTGTTCTTTGTTGTATGAAAACAGTGAGCAAAACTCGACTCGAAACACATCTCGTGTTTTTGAGTCACTACGTTTAAGATTCTCTAGAGAAATTTTTTGTTTATTCAGGACTCAAAATTAGCACTTAAGAAAACACGAACTTTGCTCTCTTGTGGCACAAATAACTATTTAACGATGCTCTCTCAATTCATTCCGATAATGTTTTTTTTTTTAATTTAAGAGAGTTTTTTCATTATATTAGTAATTATCTTACTTAAATAATAAAATGTACCAAATGTTAAAACGTAGCAGTCAATTTTGTACAATGTTATTTGCCATTTGCAGTATGGACTGTCGCTACCACTTACCATCGGGTCTCTCCGACTGCATCTATTGTGCAGAACTACGAAATTACGTCTTTTGTTCCCTGTAATTGTAGTCTCTGCTTACTCCTTTGAACATACAGGATTGGTATTGCAAGAGTGATAATAGTGTGGTAAAACTAAACGGCTTTTTCTTACATATAAGTTTTTTTTTTCCTGGTCTACCCGGCTTTTCGTCCGATGGATAGCACATGCTCACAATAAGGGCATGATTTTGTTATGTTAAGTTTTTATTTTGCTATCGCTAGAATTAAACCAATAACAAATTTTTACCTTATCGATCTGTTGAGGGTCTCCGTACTACTTTATACCCGGTACATACCCCAATATAATATTTTACTCTTTAAAATTAACAATAATATTGAAATACATTAAACAAATATATTTTAAATATAAAGCTCGCTCCGAAAAAAAAGAGATACATGCAAAATGGGTACGTATTGATATCGTACGATAAATATACCTATGTCATAAATATCAGAAATCAATAACCCTCCTTTTGACGCAGTCGGGTAAAAAGGTGATCAAAGGACCGCCTCGATTTCTGGAATCAACGCAATCAATGTATTACCTCAAAAACCTCTATCATTGCAGATATGTTAATAACTCCAATGTGCCTTAGGCCAAAACATAGTTTTGTTTATAACATTTTTGTTACCTATCTCTGAATATTACTAACCTATAATTCGTAAAGATAGGTCTTCAATACCTCTGCTACACCCATCTGCACAATATTGGCGTGATATTTTGTTTCTTATTAAGCCAACAATTTTTGTCAGTGTGTAGCACTGAAGCACCGAAGGAAAAATAAGTAGAAGCAGAACCCTTACACGATGGACAGATGCCATACGAGACACGAGTGCCTACATCCAGGGGGCAAAACACCTTGGCTCAAAACACAACGTGGAAAGATACCCCCAAGAGCGCTGAAGTCACGACCCTCAGGAACCAACCAAGAATAAAAAGAAAATAAAGCTTTTTACCTTTATGAATGCGATATGAACCCGATCTGATTATATTGTGCGACACCATTTTAATGTTTCCTAATTCCCTAGGGAAATATTTCCTAGTTCAAGCTCTGATTTAATTTTACAAATAAAATAAATTAGATATATTTTATTGACAGTCTACGGGTAAGCACGTTGTACCAGTTAATGAGTTTCTATCCCGCGTTAGGAAAAGTAACAAAGACTGTAATTACCATACCACCCGGGTCGGGAAAGTGTCATTTATGAACTTTCCGTCAGAAAATTTACAATAGCAGCACGGAGTTAGAATTGTGCCCGGTGGATGGCGATAGGCTCACCTCCTATCCCATGGGATCTAAACATAACAGGTGAAGTGTTGGTTTTGTACACCTCTGCCACACCCTTCTGGTAATATAGGCGTGATGTTATGTTATGTAGGACCCAAAAAAAAACAATTAAAATACAATAAACCATTCTTGATAATACACAAGCAAAACAATACTATGTTAATTTAATATTAAAAATTAAACAAAAGCCGAAACCATGGTAAGCATGTCTAAATAAAATTTAAGGAACGGTTTTAACAATAACAAAACCAGGAACAATAATGAGTTAAAATTGCCTATTTTGTACTAAATTATCATGATTTTACTGCATAATTTGTTGTATTAACTTATACGCGAGCTAAGATAATATATTCTCTTACCTGCTTTTACCCTACTAAAATTTTACGTTAAACAATAATAAAGAGATATTTACTAGTAATTACCAGAGAGAAAAAAAGAAGGCCATAGGTGCAAAATGCACCTAAGAACGTCATAATTTTGTCTACCGTTGTCTCGTTACATTTTCCCTTTTCTTGTATAAACTCTACATTCTCGTATCATTGCACTATCGACAAAAGACATTTACACCAACAGTAACATTCAACTTAAAACTATGTCAAAGCAGTAAATAAAAACAATTTACAACATCAATACTTCTAAAATAAAACAACACCACGAATAATAACTAAAAGTTACACTACAACAGCTACCATACAACAGAAACTTAACAATAGCAACTAACTAACCACCGTCTCGCAGCCTCTGTAACTCGCAGCAGAAATCGATAGTTTCAAATTCAATAACTTCGATATTGAAACAGTTTGTAATCAAATCGAGACTTACCTAACAACTTCATTACTTCGGCCTGGCTGATGAGAACGTTCAGATGGCCCGTTGCTATTGGCAACGCGAGCCAGACCGCCCAAGCGATTACAAGAATGTTAGCAGCCATTTGTGTTACACTTCACTTAGTCATTTTATTTTCACTTTAGAGTACATTTTTACACATCAATTTTATTTTCAAAAGTTTACGTTGTATCCATTTTAACGACTTTTATTTGAACAAACCATAGACAGAATCAAACTTCATTTTTAATTAATCTTGTCGCTCTGTAAATAAAAACATGTGACTAAAGAAAAAGTTTTAAAAACAAACACAATAAAATTAAAAAAGATATCTTAAAAGTAAACTAAACAGAGCAAAAAGGTTGAAATAACAAAAGAGAATCCGTGTTCGTAAATTCAAAAATCGAAAGCGGGGAAACCGACCGGAAAATTTTCGAATTCGGAAACGGTGCGTTCAGAAACGTTCGCAGGCGGACACAAGTCAGACGCCCGCGGTGCCGCGTCGCACTGCCGTTCAAAACCACTCGGCGGACCAACAAGTTACTTAGTGACATGCGCACAGCACAACCCTATCATACTCCGAACACACATTTAACATCCATCGAAGATTTACTACGCATCATAATAAAACAAATTGTCAAACACAGCGATGTATATTCATACATCTTTGAAATAGTCAAAATGTGTTTAAATTTTAAAGGCTTTACCGAGAGGGACTCATGTTTTAAAGGGAATTAATTGAGTTTGTCTCAAGGGAGAGGCGTTTCCGTTTTGCATTAGGACCGGTATGTAGTACTAATGAAATTACGCTCTCTTTTATAAATAAAGTGCTCCAGAAGTACCAATACCTTACTTGATAAAAACATATAGTGTGATTATTTGACCGATTTTATGATTTTTGTTGTATATATTTGGAAACTCTAAGAATAAGTTGTAAGCATTTTTTCTTATTCTATCAAAACGTAATCTTATAGTATAAGATCCCTTACAAACATTATTTCTTACCGCGTCAGCCACACTTACTAATAGGAAAGGGGTAGTATTTAAACGCAAATCATAAAATATCCTTTTTCTATGCAATTAAATACCGAATTCCCATCAAAATTACTGATTGCACAACAAAATATTCAACTCAAAATATCACTAAAAACACTACAATTTATTTTCACAGCGCACAGCAATTTTTCCTAAAGCAAAAGCTTTTTTATCAATGCACAACTAATAATCATAATGCACATTATACATGCTAACTCTTTTTCTTTTAAATATAGCTTCTATTTTTATAATATTTACAGCAGTTTTTCTAAATCAAACAACATTTTATTAGTCACAGTCATCTTATTATTTATTAATTATCACATAATGAGATCAGCAAAAAAAATATAAAATTAGATACAAAATTGTAATTTATTGAATTATTAAAGCGGGTCCTGCTTTCTCGGGCCGTCCACGCTTCCTTTTTTGCCCAATAGGCACATTTTTAGCTTCTGTAGGTGGCGCCACGTACTGTCGTCTGTTACGATCTATGATAATAAGAAATTGGTAGGTAGTATAATATTATTTTATTTAGTGGGTGGATTCAAAAAGGGGTCGGAGTATCACACAGATTGATTCGATGTTATGGTCGCAGTTCTAACCTAACCTAACCTACTACTTTACCCATAATTGACCTATGCCATAACTATAGCTTTTATTTTTATATTATTTACTCCAGTGACGAAAAAACGCGCGAAGTTTTTCAGTTAAGTTGTTCGGCTTTTAGAAATAGGTAATGCAATGTAAAAGGATTTTTTTGTTATAATAATCATTAAATTTGCCGAGCATGGCTTCTTCAAAATTAAGACAAATATGATGAACAGATTTTGTTGTACTTACTGGTTAATATGCGACTGGGATAGTTATTTTGCTATGAAATATGGTAAATTTGATGTGCAGTCAGTATTTATGCTATGCGTGTAGTATTTTTGTACAAAAATAAATTTAACTGTATTGCATTATGAGGAAAAAAGGAATGTCATATTGATGTGTAATTTCGAATTATCTGCAGTTTGAGTTTTGTTAAACATTTAGTTTATCTGTAGTGAAGTATGTTATTTGATGTAAAAAAGAATATAAATGATGAGTATGTATTGATAGGCGATTATTTATTTGATATGCAATATAAAATATCCCATAGGAAAGTTACCACCAAGTTGTAGCACGTTGAGGCGTATTATAACGCTAATACATCAAAACAGCGGGTTTTCTCGCTACGTCAGATTAGTGGACCGTGCTGCATGTATAAATAATGAGAATGTATGAGCTGAAAACTTTAATTTTTTGGGGATTAAATGATAGTAAATTATAATACAATGAACGCCTGCGACGCCGAGGTCGCGGATTTGATTCCCGCTTAAGACAAATCTTTGTGTGCATGAACGTGGAGGTTGTCTTAGTCTGGGTGTTTCTATGTATAATAAGTATGTATTTACCGAAGAAAAGTATATATGTATTAATATCAGTTATGCTAGTACCCAAAATAAAAGCTCTGCTTAGTTTGGGACTAGATGGCGTTGTGTGTAAGTTGTGAGATATTTATTAATTTAATATAAAATTCATAAACGTCTTTTTGGGACACTACAGAGTCGAAAGCCTATTTATATATATAAAAATGAATTCCTATTTATCCAGGTATCACGCGTGAACAGCTGGACCGATATCGCCGATTCTTTTCTTGTTCTGTTTGTTATTGTCAGGAGATGGTTTTTATGGAAGAACATATTGAGAAATTTGCGCCACTACGATATTTTTTTTAATGATTTGCTTTTAAATGTAGCGCTTTAGCCATTAGAAACTTTGTTAATGTATCCTAAAGGGTTTGATATAACATTGACAAAATCCATGTTGCAAAATATCATCAAATAGGATAATATTCATAGTTAAGACAGTACAGCGTCCGTTGGGGCAGCTAGTAGATATATAAATTATAAAAAATATAGATCTAAATACATGTATTTTTTCCTTCTAGACTTAAAGGTAATTTACTTAACAATACAATTTTACTGGTGGTAGAGCTCTTGTGAACGAGCTCGAGGGCGGCAGAACCACCGTCTCACCTTTAACCTGCCGACAAATAGTAGTGCTTCCATTACTGTGTACCGGTTTGGTGGTGAGATCAGGCCCTGAAATTACTGGCACATGAGGCATAACACTTTAGTCCTCAGCTGCAGCGACGCATCTATAATCTACTTTTGTGGATTGTTAATCTCCATGGGCTGTACTCCACTTACTATCAGGTGGGTAGTACGTTCGTTCGCTGTGGGCGTAGTATAAAAAAAACAAATGGGGAAGCTATAGGTAATAATAATATTTTCTTAAACTCATTAATAAATGCTCTACCTTAGAATTTGTAGCACGTTGAAGCGTATTTATACGATCATACATCAAACCAGGGAATTTTCTCACCACGTCAGATTAGCCGACCGTATTGAATGTATAAGTAATATTGGTATGATGTATTGGTAAGAAAGTTCTTTAACTGGCAGGTAAACGAAGTTTTATTCTTAACTACGTGTATGTATCAGGTAAAAAATACCGACTTCAATTGCAAAAAAATCACTAAAAAATAAGAAATATTTGGGTAATATTCAACGTGTGGGGTGCATGAAAGGAGCCTCCCCGAGTGACGTACACAACGATTCCCTAAGTCCGGCGCACCCTGGGCAATTCGAGAGTTCTCCAAAGCGAATTGGCTAATCCTTTCACCACGATGGCAAGTCTAAATAAAATTTGACTTAGCCATCGACACGATGAAGAAGAAGATTCAGCGTCTCGCCTGATCTGTGTTATAACTTGCAAGAATACTGTAAACGGCTTTAAGGTATCTTTCAAAATATCCGAGTAGCTTTTGGTAATACGAAAAACAATATGGAAGCCTTTTTAAATTTGAGGGCTACCCTCGATTTCTCTAGTAGCCCATCATCAAATCGTGACTTGATGAGCATGGAAACATATGTATATTCTTTCAGACAAAAAAAGAAGAAATCGGTGACTTACTTTATTTCTCTTTAACCAAATAGTACTGTATAGTTGTTGGTAATGGGTTACAACTTAATATTGAACAGGTATTAGGGACAACCAAAACAAACTTAAAAACAAAATTTTGCCTTTGATACTCAAAACTCTAGGATACACTTCAAAAAGATTTTAGGAATGAGTTAGTCAAAATAATTATGTACTTTGTTTTGAAGAGACGACGAAAATTAAATTATTTTAGTACAAAATAAAAATAAAATTTTAAAATCGTCGTATTCGATTCTTAACATTAAATGTTCAAAAACTGGAAATAAAATTCGAAACAGCGCACAATTCAATAATATTTGTTCAACTTATCTTCGACATAATGTGAGCAGACGACGAATGCGCCAGCGATCGGAACGCACTCTTGCGGAAAATTCTGGAAACTCACACGACTATGAAGTATGCACGAGCGACGAAAGTTTGCGTTTATTTTTTTATTTCATATTTTTTAAAAGAACCTTCTATCGAATAACGAGTTTACGCTCGGCGTGCGAACGACAATTTATAGGATTTAAATTTCGAATTCGATGATTCTGAGTGTATGCGTTTTAAATTAAATAACAAATGGAGAGAAATGGAGAAGAAACTTGCGCATGTCCTACGATAAGAATGTTTATTTGATATGAAATCATATTTTAATATCAAAAGTTTATTTTTTATTCTGCTCCTGCGAGCGAGCGTGTTGTGGAGGAAAGTGTTGTCCACCTGATGGTATGTGGAGTACAGCCCATCGATCTCAATAATCCAAAAAACAGATTGTAGATGCGTCTCTGCAGCTGAAGACTACAGTGTTATGCCTCATATGCCAGTAATTTCAGTTCCTGATCTCGCTTGGGTAAGAATAGTTACATGTAGACCTGAAATGATTTTCAATGTTTAACCAAATAACCAATGAAGTACTATTTGAATCTAATGAGAACTGTGAACGTAATTTTAAAGGAGCAGGCATAGATTTAATATGATTCGCATATTAAACAGTATTGGTAAAATTATTTACTACTTGATAAACAAATTAAACAACGCTCTAAAATATAATGTTAGCGTTAAGTGTAGGTATAGTTCTCTAATAAAGGACGAAGCAAACATTTCACAGACCACCACTGAATTCAACGACATTTTTCATAAACTTTACGACTCTGAAGTTGATCCCGAGCGCCCATAAAACGTCTAATTAAATTAAAAACCTTGGATCTTGTGTAAAATGCCCAGGCATCCAGCCAGCACCACGATTTACACTGGAACGTTACGAGAGTTCATGAACTTAACGGTTTTTATTTAAAAAAAGAAGTTTTTTAAAAAAAAAACGACGTCCGCACTAGGTATAACGCCTGTGTCTTAGGGGTGTTCACAAACATACATTTTACACACACAAAGCGCAGTTAGAGTCAGAACAAATCTTTGCGGATCACACAAAGATTTGAGTAAGGGGATCGAACCCACAAAACCAGCACAGTTAAAAGCGGCGGGCCATTATAAAACAATCGGTATTAATAATTATGTATTCACATTTTGCAAGTTAATTTTGTCCCTGTTTTAATCTCTGTTTCACATTTTCAAACTGAGTAGTAGTTAATGGATTGAAGATAATAATCTTACATAATTATATTACAGCAAGTAAGATTTTGTCTTTGGTGTTTTTGATTATAAAATAGGATCATAGGGCCCTTCTAAAGAATCTAAAAATCTAGTTGAACAAAACATCAAAATCTGTACGTGAAAAGAGGATGGCAGAAATTGTACTTATCTGCCTCGATGGTCTAGTGGTTAGTGTATGCGCCGGGAATCGAATTCGAGACCTCGCAGTGAGAGCACTGCGAGGTCTCGAATTCGATTCCCGGGTCGGGCAAAGTGTTATTTGTGATCCGTCATGAAATTCACAATAGCAGCATGTACTTGGAATTGTGCCCGGTGGATGGCGATAGGCTCCCCCCCCTATATCCCATGGGACCTAAACATTCCAGGTGAAATGTGGGTGTTGTACACATCTGCCACACCCTTCTGGGTAATATAGGCGTGATGATATGTTATATGTAGTTAAGTAATTCTCGGCGATTATGGTAAGATCTATTTTTACCATAAACGTTTACAACTAACTAACATTGCCGCCATCTTCTTTTTATCTCACGTTAATAACCTCGCCAGCAACGTGCACAAACGCTGCACAACGATATGGCGTCGAACAACACTTTTTTTTTCGTAATAACGAGTACTGTGTGTGCTATGTTTTGTTTGATATTAGATTAGAATTGCAATCATTTGTGGGTAAAAATAAATAATGATAAAAAAATATCACTAGTATAATGTATAAAGGAACTATTGTTTATCTTGTCCCAACTCTAAACTTAAAATAATCTGCACTTGAGCTCGTAAACTAATTTTTACCATGTACGAGTAGGTGGGTATATATTGTGTATTACCTTTTATCGTAAAAAGTACTGAAAACTTATTAATAGCATGCAATAACATACCTTTAAATCCTTTCTACATATAGCACGAGGGATATGAAGGTGGATTTAATCTAAAGCATCAGAGTGTCTACACGAAGATAATCATAAAACAAGTCAGCAAACATCCGTTCAATATTGTTGAGAGATCGCTAAATGTTTGCAGAGATCAGACAAGTAAATATCACGGATCCATCTTCAGAACAAACTTATTGCAATCAAAATGCCCGCAACTTCGTCAGCGTGGATTTGTTGTATAAAGTAACAGTTGCTCCCGTGCTTTGACTCGCGTTAGAACTAACTGATCCGCTCCCGTCGAGATTAGCGTGAAGTTAAATATATTAAAACCTTTCTTGGGAAATAGTCTATCAAAAACAAAAATAATTATCAAAATCCAACTAGTAGTTTTCGAGATTTGCGCTATCAAAACAAACAATCAACGTTTTGTTTTTCGTTTTCGTCTGCGTGGTTGGTAGATCAATAAAAAGTAACATATGTTACGGTCCTTGTAGCCAGTTACATAAAATTAGTACCAGTTAGGTAAAACAAAATTTTACCTAAATCGGCACAGCCGTTTAAAAGATTAGCTGAAACGCACATATAGAGAGACAAAACAAATTTAGAACTGGATTGTACGCATAGATATCGTGCAATTAATTCTACCAGCTTAAAAAAAGAGTTGTTATTTTAATATTAAAGACAGATACTACAATTTTATTTGTTTTTATTGATTCAGTCTCTTATACCATAATTTTGTAGTTACATTCATCCTTGAATTTAATGCTTATTTATTTTTGTATATGCTTTTATTGTAAAAAAGTCCATAATTATGTAACCGGATTAGATTCTAAGACTAATATAGCACGCTATTCAACCTTTCAATAGGCTGAAGCCTATCCAGGTTGAATAATTCAGAGCCTAAATTAAAATAAGTTCTGTATGTTATATGGTGTGATCTAAATAATATCTATATTAAATCTATGCCATACTCTTGTCACATTCAATCAAAGGGTACAATTTCTTATTGATATATATATATTTATATTATTATTTTCTTATTAGGTGCAGTACATCCTCAGCTTAAAAACCACACATTGATATAATTCCTGTTATTGAAACCAAACAATACTTACACCGAGTGTAACTGAATGCATGATTTAATTTCTGTGTAATGCTGCAAAATTAAATTTTAATTAAATACCAACAGAACATAACATCACGCCTATATTATCCAAAAGGGTGTGGCAGAGATGTATAACACCCACATTTCACCTGTCATATTGAGGTCCCATGGAATAGGGAGTGAGCCTATCACCATCAAACAGACACTCCGTGCTGCTATTGTGAATTTCGACAGAAAATTCACAAATAACACTTTGTTTGACTCGAGAATCGAACCCGAGACCTCGTGGCAAGAAGCGCATACGCTAACCACTAAACCATCGAGGCAATTATTTATTTATCCATTTAAAATGCATCTAGGCAATGAATTAAATTCAACACTGAAAAGTTGACGATCGAAACAAAAAGGATTCATAGGTAGTATTTTCACATTGATACAAGGATCATCCACAACAAATTTGGATAACACTATCATAAATTACAACGTTAATATCGAAATTAATTAAAGCTGTACATCCATAATAGTTGCGCGGTCAAACATTATCCGAACAATATGGTATTGCAAGCCAAACATTGTAAGTTGTTAATGTACAGTAACAGGGTGTCGCACGGACATACCACGTGAAGGGGAAGTACCTTAAATATTGTACATAGAAGATTTTTCTAAAAGAAAACATTATTTTATAAATTATTATAACTGCGTTTTTTTTTTTTTTTTATGGTGGATAGGCACGCGTTTGACCACGATCTCACCTGATGGTAAGTGAAGATGCGGTCTACGGTGGAGCACGCTTAAAGATTTTGAAAATTTCGAATCCGAACAAACAGTATCTAGCAGCAATCGGTAGCGTCAATAATTAAATTCAAATCTCTCTAACAAACATGGCAGGTTAAACGCAAGGAAAACCATGAACTCAAAGAATTTTTCAATATTCTGCCTAACTATACTATCTTGACGTGAAGCTTTCACATCACATTACAAATGTATTTTTTGACGTTTTACTTAACGTTCATTATGTTTGCTACAATCATCAAATATATTTAATTTTATTTAATGTAGTTTGGGACATAATATCCAACTCATTTTGCTGCACCTATAACAAACACAGAATGCAATAATCACGACTAAGCCCCATACTCCGCAAGTAATTACCTTCTACATTAATTGTAATACCTATTTCTATACATTTAATTCTCGCTTCAAATGTAAATTGCAGTACTCATACAACTCATACAAAATTCCGTTTAGATGCAGGAGCGGCACCGCAGAATGCAATCTGAATTAGGGTTACGTAAGTGTGTGGCTGACGGGCGCTCGCCGCGGTCCAACCGCGTCTATTTTGTGTTATACAGAACCCGGGAAATTGGATTGGAAATTACGTGTGATTAATTTTGAATGGAAACTATAAACGGTTTTGTGCTTCTATTTTGATTTTCGAAGTATTTAATTAGATTTACCAGTGTACTTAAAAGTTTTGTAATAATTTATTTCAAATTATAAATGCATAAATACAAATATTTGTTACCAAAAAACACATTATAAAAAAACCCAAACCTTGATCTCCGCACTAGGCTTAGCCCCATTTTGGTTGTGGTATTTTTTTAACAGTTGTCTCTGGCTGGAATTAAATAACGTATCACTATGTCATTTTCGATTGCTCTAAAGGCATAAAAACATATTTTATGAGCTATGGTCATCTGATGTAAAACAAACCATTTAGGTACGTACACATAATTTGTTTCTTAGCTTTAAAGTTCACACAGCATAACATCTCTTAAACCTAATTATTTTTGTAATGTTTATTCAAATGAACAAGACAAGGATTTCTAACCATTTTATCGCAAAGAACCTAACTTAAAACTCCGTCGATGTTCAAAGGTTTTCTAACTCAATTATTCCTCTATAATATTGCATATCAAAGTTCAGCGGTAGTTTTCTAAAGCACAACACGGTATTGTTTTGCTTCTTAACCGTTAGCTACAGTTCACTGGCGAAGTCAGCCGAACTTCGCCGAAGTTGACCGAAGTACGCTTAATCTTGGTAGAAACGGTAGTCGTGTCGAACCGCGATAGTTTAGACTTTGTATCTTATACTTGATGTTTCGGAGAGAGGTGGCGGCCATTGAATGCGCCGAATTCGAAATTCAAATGCAGTTAGCGCGATTGCTGGAAATGTTGAATAGTTGAATATTGCTAATGCTCGACGCAGGAAATGCTATTTTATTTGTCAGGAGGTACGAATTTGAAAACTGAATTTATTACCTATCAGCTATTGTTGCCAATGCAATATTTTCCTTATTGATAACAGTACGTTATTATTTAAATCCAGATACTTTTAAGCGATATCGGTAAAGATGAGCTAAGTATGGAATGAGTGATACAGAAAGTATTGGACAGTTTCGATTCGATAAAAAATTGTGATGTGATTGTGATAGCCTCTAGTTTATAATCGTCATCGAGTAAACTACAAGTTTGTTTACTATACTCGTTAAGTATTCTAATTATTTTTACCTTTATTGATATATCTAAATCTGCTAATAAACAAAGTATTTATAATATTCAAATTGAGTAATTTGTATGAAATAATTAACACGTAGCACACCTAGCAGTTCTAGAATTTACATAATCATGTACTAACAACAATATTTCATCGCTTAGCGCGTCGTTATAAAGTCATAAACCTAGAAACCTGGGGTCCTTAGAATTTCAAAGTAAAGGTTTATGATATGAGTGAAAGCGAATGTTTCGTATTTTTTTAATATAACATAACATCACGCGTATATTACCCAGAATGGTATGGCAGAGGTCAACAAAACGCACACTTCACCAGTTATGTTAGTTCCCATGGGATAGGGGGTCGCCATCAACCGGGCACAATTCCAACTCCATGCTGCTATTGTGAATTTTCTGAGAGAAAATCACTTAAACCGGACGTGGATGTTTGTTTTTATTTTAACCTTGAGAAGGGACAACTATGATCTATATTGCTACTTATTTACAAAACCAAACGTAACATGCTATCACAAACGAACCCAATTTTTATTTTTAATCGGAACTGAACAATTCCAAAATTGAATTTCAAATTCAATTGATTCAAAACAGAGCTGGCAACTTACAAAAACAAATAAAAATTTCACAACCTCTTTTCGATTGCACCACAAAATTTGACTTTGGACAGAATGGTTGACAGTCATGCAAACGTGGCATGTTACTACTACATAAAGTGTCGCCAGTTCGGATAAACTTTTTAAAGTTTTACGGCCATTTAATGTGCCAGTTCTATATTTAATATGAGCTTTTGTTTCATATGTGCAAAACAGCCAGCCCTGAAAGAGACTTCGTATATTTATTTTTCAACCAAATTAAAGCAGCGATAGCCGAGTGGGTTCGAACCCACGGCACACACTTCTGTCAATAAATCGTTAAGATTTGTCTTTTCGAAGATAATAATATGTGTGTATTTATCATATAAATTATCTCTCGCTAACGGTGACGTAAAAACATCGTGAGGAAACCTGCATGCCTGAGAGTGCCTAAAAAGTACTGGAGGTCGTGTGAAGTCTACCAATCCGCACTTGGCCAGCGTGGTGGACTATGGCCTAACCCTTAGTATTATGAGAAGAGGCCCGAGTCCAGCAGTAGGACATGTATAAAATACTGCTATTATAACCAAATTAATAGACAATTCTAGAATAATAGAATTCAATCTCTTTATTTTAATACTATTCATCACGCGTAACCACCGTTTGGGCTGATTTCGTTTTGGCATATTTGAATACCTAATAATTTCAAAAACAACCTTATGCTAGCTCACCTGTGCATCTAACGAAAGGTCTAGCCAAAACGACTGTATGCTTACTAGCATAATACCGACACAACATTTAACGTTATTCATAGACTTAATATTCTATTACTGTAAAGGTTCACTATATTATTAAATTACTCAAATACTAACCATTCGTTTTATTGCATCAATGTAACAGATGGTTTTTGTTGCTTATGTCAAGCAACACAAATCATTTTATTTAAACCTCTAAAAATACCTATAGCTGCATAATATGTAGAAACATAATTTTAATTACCTTAATTCTATAGTAAAACTGTTCAGCGTTCTCACACAATCACCAATATCCTTTATCTTGTTGTTCTTACGAAGGCCGGATCAAAAGTGACCCTTCTCAACCGTTTTTCCTATCATGAACCAATATCCGTTTGAATTTTAAATCTTGTAATCGAATACATGATATTTGAATCGATTTGGAATTGGTAGTTTAGAGTTGGTACAAATAATTATCATATGAATTTACATTATGAAATTAAATAAATACAAATTAAATCAAATAAATTAAAACCTAACACCTAAAAGCCTTATTAATTGACCAGTAATCAACAGATAACGAGGCAATAGAGCAAAAGAATAATGAGCAAAGAAATATCACTCTATATTTTGCTTCACAAGCAAATAAATAGACATTTCTGGAATAATAGAAACGGCATCCTTAATTACTTCTTTTTAATTCCTTTTTCATTATCTATATTTACATATTTATATTCAGATTACATACACTTACCCATCTCTATTTTTCAGAAATATAATTTATCAGGTTCGTGTTATCCAAACCACATAATCACACTGCAGTCCACAGTAATAATGAAACAGTATTAAATAAATAGTTTTTCGTTCATTTTAATCACCAATTCCAAAACCACATTTATTTTGTCAAACCTAGTTGTTTTGTCTAGTCGATAATTATACGGAGTGCTCAATTAAATTGAATTTAAACACATGGATATTCATGTATAGATTTAGGTTGATTCAAACCGGTGTTCCTGTCCTGCAATGAGACATATAATATTATAGTATTATTATCAGGGGTCGGAGAAAATATTGAAAAACTTATGATTATTTATTTTAATAATTATTTTCTCTCTAATCTGCATTTATATAATTTAATTCATTATCCTGGCAGCTTAACACATAGCCGATTGAAACGGCATAGCGTCCCTACACTTACAGTAAGGTTTAGAGACACAAGATGAAAGGGATCAGTAGGAATCCCGTCTGCTGACAAGACATATCAAAACACCTCATCTGAATGGCTTATTGTGTTCACACAGATCGCCAAGTTACAGAAAAAGAAAAGAAAAAAAAAAAAATTATCCTGACTCTCTAAACATTATAAATAAATCAATATTTTCTAGTTGTAATCTAAATACCGGAATCCCGAAGGCATATCCATATTAATATATACGTGCCAGCCTAGTTCATTGACTCCAAATCAATCTACCTACTCCGACCCCTGATTATGTTGATGTAGTGTTCTATATATTAATTCATTGATATTATTACGATACTAAAATTAATGACAGGAAGTTTAAATATCATAATCCATTTTAACGCAATAGCTATTTAGAAGTCGAATTAAATAAGCATGGTGTTAGAAAACATAACATAACATCACGCCTATATTACCCAGAATGGTATGGCAGAGTTGTAAGACACCCACACTTCACCTGTTATGTTTAGATCTCATGGGATAGTGGGTGAGCCTATCGCCATCCACCGGGCAAAATCCTAACTCCGTGCTGTGATTGTTCTGGAATAAAGTTTACAAATAACACTTTGCCCAACCCGAGAATTGAACTCAAGACCTTGCGGTGAGAGTTGCATACGCTTACCACTAGACCAAGTAATATATTAGAGTTAATTCAGCTTTTATACAAAGAAAGTGCTAAGTTCGAGCACTCTCGTGAACTGTAATGTTCCTGTGTAAATCGTGTGGGCAGGCGTATTAAGCAAGATCCTTGGCTATTCATTTAATTAGACGTTTTATGTACTCTCAAAATGAGAGATTTAGGATAATAAAGTTTATGAAAAATGCTGCTTCATTCATTTGTTCATTAAGAGTCCGGCGGACAGACCGCGTTTTTACCATTTACCAAAGCAAATGAAAAAATCTGATGTAGAGTGCTACGTTTCTTTGGCCATCGCTTACTTTTATCCCTGCAAAACAGCACTACTGGGCGTCCAAAATGTCAGCGCAAATAAAATGCATCTTATATAACTATATAAATGTATCATATTCATACTATCTAATTAACACAATAATATTGCGGTATGCCACTTGTATGATAAATTAAACTCCGCCTGACTCTTAAATACCTGACATCTGCAACAACAAAAAGCATTACCTGTGCCAAGCATTAGCAATATTAAACTCTATTCGACATTTTCATGAATCGCGCTAACTGCATTTGAATTTCGAATTCGGCGCATTCAATGGCCGCCACCTCTCTCCGAAACATCAAGTTTACGATACAAAGTCTAAACTATCGCGGTTCGACACGACTACCGTTTCTACCAAGATTAAACGAACTTCGGTCAACTTCGGCGAAGTTCGGCTGACTTCGCCAGTGAACTGTAGCTTACGGTTAAGAAGCAAAACAATACCGTGCTGTGCTTTAGAAAACTACTGCTGAACTTTGATATGCAATATTATAGAGGAATAATTGAGTTGGGAAACCTTTTAACATCGACAAAGCTTTTAGTTACAAAGTTATAAGAGCTTTTTTCCTATTAAATAGCTAAGGAATAGAATTTAACTGTGCATATTTACATAAGAAAACAGTAGTCCAACAAATCCTTGAACAATTGGTGCCTGGCTGCAAGAAAAAAAAATATCCTGATGTATTTATATAAGGGACTACCGACCAACACTGCCATTGGTCCAAAATTCAGACTAGTATGTATAATTGAAAAAAAATGTCCTCAATACAAGGAATAAATTAGGAAGTGTTTTACTATTTCAGAAACCGTTACTGTTATTAAATGCTGATGCTGATGCTACTTGCTAAACTAGTTTGCGACTTGCGACTTTTGCTTTGAAGAGATCTAAGTTGTAACAATACTCATGCGGACACACAGACTCGGGCAAGGCGTTCCACTCTTTGGCAGTTCGCATAAGAAATGTAGAGGCGGAACGCTTAGTGCGTATTGGTGGAATATATACCGTGAAGCGATTAACTCTCTAGCTGGCCAGTATATGGATCCAGAGACGGACGGTACACAGTGTCATGTACCGTCGCGAACCGCGAGCAGACGGGGCGGGAGAGCCGCCAGAGTTCTCATCAGACATAGGGCTAAGATTAACTAAAGATTTTGGGTTGGACAGATAGTGAAATTTACTTCCATGAAGACGCATTTGATTTGATTTTTTTTTATGAGTGTTTTTTAGTATTTGAGTATCCAGCATAATATTATCAATAAATATTATATTTATATTATATTAAAATTAAATATTAAAACAATAAATATAAAAAAACTATTAATAGGGCAGTAAAAAAACAAAAAAAAATACATCTACTATTCGGGGGTGTTCACTACCATACATTTCACAAAGACAAAGCACACCCAGAATCAGATTAAATCTTTGCGAATCTCACAATACGATTTGTCCCATGTGGGGAACGTACCCACAACACTAGCGCAGTTGAAAGTGTTCATAATGTAGTGATTTTAGCCACTACATTATAACTAAAATGATATTGTGTACAAACCAGTTTTCAATCGCCCGGCAAGAATAAATTAAATTCTAGAATGAAGCCGTTTGTAGCTTCAAAATTAAATTAATCATACGTAATTTCCAATCCAATTTCCCAGTTCCTGTATAACACAAAATAGACGCGGTCGGACCGCGGCGAGCGCCCGTCAGCCACACACTTACGTAACCCTAATTCAGATTGCATTTTGTGGTACCGCTCCTGCATCTAAACTAAAATGTGTATGAGTTGTATGAGTACTGCAATTTACATTTGAAGCGAGTATTAAATGTATAGAAATAGATATTGTATGTATAAATATGTATAGAAATAATACGCTTAATGTAGAGGGTATTACTTGTAAATTCAAGCCTTAGTCGTAATGATTGCATTCTGAGTTAATAGCTGTCAGCAAAATAAGTTTGCTATTTGCTTCAACTACGTTAGAAAATATTTGTTATAAAGGATTCTAGCACAGTTCTTTTCTATTTGAAATATTAAGCCATGCAGGTTTGTAATTTGATTAGTTATTATAAGAGCTGTTTATGTCAAGATGAAAACGTGATAATATTTTCCTTCAAAGCCTCGCTGTCAAACCTAGTATAAAAAGTTAAAAGTAAATAAACATTTCTACGAGCCTAAATATATACGTGGGTAAAGATAGCAACAGAAGACTACCATTAAAATTTTCATAGAAAAAATCGAAATACACATCCACTTAGAAGCGAAACACATCGAAAAGAGCACGAAAATTCACACTACGTCGCTTTTTCATTCCGGCAAGAGATAACAAATTTCGCGTCCAAAAATCCCGTTTCATGCACACTGTCGTTTATTTGAGTTGGCAAACAAATTGTGCCTTTTTGTGTCGGCAATGAATGCAGCGCTCGCGACCGTCGCAATTTACGCTAAAAACTGTTTCGGCGTGAACACTTGATTGTCAATTGTTCAAGTATCAGAAAAGCACCGTGCGTTGGCCAAAGCATGGAAAGTGAAAAGGAAATTTGTGAAAGGGAAAAAGGCAGTGAAAACTATTTTTATTTTTGTTATAATTTCATTATTGTGACTTAACTACTTAGTTGTGAATATCATTAATTGTTATAAAATTTTGTCAAGTAGTCATTGGTTCTTTGTATATAAATACATACACAAAGAACCCGTGCGAACAAATTAACTTACGAATTCGTCACCCTTAAAAGTATCACGGTTTTGTGTTTTTAAATTGTTACTTGTTCCGTCTCCATTGGTAGGTTGTGCAACCATTTACCACACAATAAGGTTTTTTAATGTGTTCGGCTGCTAACGGTGACAACTAACCACGGACAAAAACACTACGCGTTTGGTTTGGCACCATTGCGCCATTAGAAAGTATCACCACATTTATCGCGTGGTTAGGCCTGTCCCTAACTTTATAGGTCTATGCAAACAGCAGTATCTACTTGATTGGTATGTATTAAGTAAAACTTATGCGACTCATTTATGATTCGTACGAAAAATCCGCTGATAAACCTATTCCTAGGCAACTTTACAATATTAACGTTACCTTAAAACCAATACTATTTTTAAAAATAAGTACCTATTTACAAGGACATTTACCTCACAAGAATTTTCCAAATAAATAAAACATTTGAAGATATTTATAGCTAAGAAAATTGGATGTAAACGATCTTTCTCACGTTGCTATTGGTTTCGTGTCGTTCCAAGAAATCCACAAGTAGCGTCAGAATAAAACGTTGGAAAAATAAGATAATTTCCATTATACTCACAATGAAACCTGATAAAGTATAATTAATTCAATTCAAATATCTCCATTATATTTCCTTGTATTCGGATCACGATTATCTGTTTGTTTTGGCCGGAAAAGTTTTCTAAGATTCCGCCTGGTGTAACAAAGCAAAGATGTAGGGAAAACGAGATTGAGGAGAGAAGAGAACACTTACATGGGTTCTGCTGCAGCATTAGTTAATATTATGTCTTTAAAATCTGAGCAATGTATGTTTAAAAATAATTAAATGTAAAAAGAACCCACTTATATTTATAATATATAGCTTTATTAATATAAAAAAGGAAATATTATTGTACTAATTGTTTTCTTGATTGTCCAAAAAGAGGAGGATCATCTCCTGATCGTCTTCTTTTTGCTCTTAACAGCTAAATCTTACTGTGTTTTTTAGAGAAACTGTCAAACAACCTAGGGTAGGATATTAACAACTTATTAATGGCATTATATAATAGGTATATGTTTGGCTGGCATTGTTCGGATAATGTTTGACCGCGCAACCATTATGGATGATGAGGATGCTTTAATTAATTTCGATTTTAACGTTGTAATTTATGATAGTGTTATCCAAATTTGTTGTGGATGATTCTTGTAACAATGCGATGTGTGTGTTTACTACCGACGAAACCTTTACTGTTTGAATCGTCAGGTTATCGGTGTTGATTTAAATTAATTGGCTGGGTAATTCATTTTAAACGGATTAATAAATATAAAAATTAAATTTTGCAGGACATTAAACAAAAATTTAATTCTGCTTTCTGTTTATTCTAGTTTGGTTTCAGTTAAAAAATACATTATTGCGTGATTTTTATTTTAAGTACGTTATGTCGTATATATATATATATATATATATATATATGTGTCACTATCCATTTTTTTTAGTTCTGCACCTGGACTCATAAACGCAGTTTTTTGTGAACTACTGCAATATTTCTTTGGAAGAAGTATTGCAAGCTTGAAAACGATTTGCAATAACAGAAGTTATAATCCTTTCCACGTAAAGACGAAGGATATTATGTTAGATTCCATCGAGAGTGTTGATCCAACACAACAGAGTGTCTACATGAAGATCATCATAAAACACGTCGGCAAACATCCGTTCAATATTGTTGAGAGATCGCTAAATGTTTGCTGAGATCAGCCGAGCAAATATCACGGATCCATCTTCAGAACAAACTTATTGCGATCAAAATGTATTGAAATACATTTATGATTCAGTCTTCGTAATAATATAACGTCTAATATGTGTATTTTAATAACACGGTTGTTTGTTTTTATTGTTATAATATATATTCATGTATTAATATTATTAGTAACTAAACCAAAATGTATGTACTTGTAATTACCAAACAAACACAGAGCGCAATTAGTATGACGTAATTTTAGAATATAGTTTTACTGCCCAGTTTTGGCTGGGTTATTCAGCTCTTATTATGATGTTGTTGTATCCTTATTCAAATTATGAAATACGGGTGTTACTAACGTAATGTTGGTCTATTTAGTCGACCGCGGTTTCACCTATACTTCTAGGCATTTTCAAGAGAGTGCGACACGTCGCGCCTGAGTCGCAGCCAGTCTTGCACTGGTCGACTAAATAGACCAACATTTCGTGAGTAACACCCGTCTTTCATAATTTGAATAATATTACGAACTCGCGTCAGTTTTAATAAAAATATTGTCGAATCCTGTTTAAACTTCTTCGACTTTACAGAGAACTACCTGAAGTTAAATTTCACCTATGCCAAATGCAGATGCAACTAGAAAACTTTAACACTAAAATAATATCTACCTTTAAAATAATGTAAGAAGTAATTCATAATCTACCCCACAATCCAATCATACTCAATCAAAGGTACAATCACCCACAAATGAATGCAATTCTTATCTAATAGCTAACAAAACGAAGCACGCATACAGCGCTTGCTATTACGAGGAACAAAAAGTGTTGTTCGACGCAATATCGTTGTGCTGCGTTTGTGCACGTTGCTGGCGAGGTTATTAACGTTTATACGTATTCTCTATGAGTGTACTATATGAATGAATTTACGGTGAAAAAGTAGATGGCAAAATTTGTAGATAGCTCTACACGTTTCGTGGTTACTGATTGGTTAATGGTTAGAATGACTACGTATAAACGTATTAACGGAAACGAGTAATAAAACCGCATTGAAAGAGTATTCCGCAATATTAGTTAAGTAGCTGCCAATTATTTATTCAAGTCTTAAAATTAATTAAATACAGTTAAATAATTAAACAGTGGTAACACACAACATTCACAACGCAAAAATAGCAAGGCAGTGCCGCCTAGTCCTTGCAAAAAAAAATAAAAGCAACTATGACATTGGTTAGGCGCCAAGTTTTCACACAGTCTACTCAATACTAAAGGAATTGGCTATAATAACAAAGGATGTAATGCAAGTCAAATTATCATTAACTATTTTATCGTTTATTGTCACCAGTACGATGACCTTAAAAACTGCACGAAAAGAAATCACTTGGGAAATCTACCGGTTCAAAGAAAGGAGATCTAAAAACTGAGTACATTAAATCACAGTTAGTTGGCTCCAGCTTTATCTAACAAAAGTTGAACCCAAGAAGTTTTCCACTCGAGCGAGTGAAAACTGAAATAATTGCTGGAGTCAGAACGCATCGCTGCACTTTCAACATTGAGGAACCGTGCGTCACACCGAAAGATTCTAAACAAAGGCAAACTTCATCCAAAAACTAAATGACTTCTTTTTTGATTCTGCTGTTCTTTATGCTACCTTCAAACTTATTAAAAATGGCAAAAATATTTTTTGTTCTTACACATGATTTTACATAACATCGTATTCTTCAGAATCGCGTTTATATACCGACCATTTACTGATACTAATACTCAAGAACTCAGAACTCAGAACGATGTGGCACCAGCCCCTTTGGCATGGGCTTGCCAATATTCATTTTTCGATTCAGCTATGACGTACCTTTTTTATCATAATAGAAATGTCAAAAAAAATTGAAATTTGACGTTTCTATGTTGATAACTACGTCAAAGTTGAATTCAAAGACTTGAAATGAAGAGTGGCAAGCCAGCTAAGAGTACAACAGCTGGTCCGGTATAATAATAGCAATCCTGTATCTAATACATGTCCCACTGCCGGGCTCGGGCCTATTCTCATGATGAAAAGGGTTAGGCCATAGTCCACCACGCTGGCCAAATGGAATTGGTAGACTTCACACGTCTACCCTCGAGTACTTTTGTGGCACTCAAGGCAAGCAGGTTTCCTCACGATGTTTTCCTTCACCGTTAGCGAGCGATCATTTATATAATAAATACACATACATATATCTTCGAGAAGACGAATCTTAACTATTAATTGACAGCGGTGTCTGCCGTGGGTTCGAACGCGAGACCTTTGACTTCGAAGTCGCACGGTCTCCAACTCGGCTACTACTGCTGCTGTTAGTCCGGTATATTCACTCAAATGTTACACTTCGGTGGCAATGCTCATTGATAAATGGAATTTTAAAATGCGGTACAAAGAGTAAAGAGGGAGTAAGTGGCCACCCTTTGTATGTGTGAAACGGCGATACCTTTGCGAAAATAATTGGAAAGGGCGACAATTGGCCCGTGAGCCAGATAGGTCCTTCTTTGAACAATACCGTACTGTTTTTGTTGCGAGTTTACTTTTAAGTGCCTGAAAATAGTTCGTTTGTGTAGGCAATGCGGTTCGCTCTATTGGAACAGTGGAATATTTTGTGGTTTGTTTGTTTGCGTCGCTTTGTCCTTTTGTGTTTTGTTTTGAACTTTTTTTTTATTTCAGGTGGTTAAACTATAAAAATGTTTCTGTTATATAGTTCAAGGCTGATCTGGTTCAAGTGCGGTGTTAAACCCAAATATTAGGTAACTATATTAATAAAAAATGTTAATAATGTGATACTTTCTCGTGGTCTGTTTTTATTTTCAAATAGCTTTTGTCTGCGACTTTGTCCGCGTGTAATTCGTTGTATTAAGTAGAAGCTTCTACCACCGTAGACCCGCATTCAATCTTACTGTTCCACTCCTGTGGAGTTTAGCATAATATTAAATATCTTAAGACCTTATTGAGAGTTACATTATCGAACACAAAAATAATTATTAAAATTCAATCAGTAGTTATCGAGATTAGCGCTATCAAACAAACAAACTAACTTTCATGTTACGCGCCTTGTAACCAGTTACCTGCATTTAAATTTTATCAATATCGGTCTAGTCGCTTAGAAGATTAGCCGATACAATCAGACAGACAGAAACCTGTATTTTAGGCAAAGGTTTCGTGCAAAAAAACTATTCCAGCTTGAAAAACACTGTTATTTTGACATTAAAAACAGACAGTTAAATTTTATTTATTTATTTACTGTATTATATCAGTAAATGTTTGATTTTTCATGTCATGTAGATGACACATCAAACGATATTTCGAGCCACGTTTACATATTCACGTTCTCACCTCAAAAATACCTTGCAGTACAAACTTGCCGAAAATAAAATGTAAAAAGAGAGTGCAGTCTGCCAGAAAGAATCATTTCCACTTTGAAAGTTTCCCCTATATTCATGGCGTACTACTCACCGATGCAGAAAAGTGAAACTATCCACTATTCCTGTTTCTTCTACAACGTGGTCTGCAAGTTATAAACTTATGTAAATTTATTTAATTTTGGTATTTTTGTTACTCTTGACTTAATAAACTCCTGTGTTGCGGAGGTGTTCACAAACATACATTTTACACACACATATCACACCCAAAGTCGGAACAAATCTTTGCGGATCACATTAAGATTTGTCCTGTGTGGGGATCGAACCCACAACACCAGCGCAGTTAAAAGTCGTGGGGCGATCGCTTTAACCACTCAAACCCCGTGTTTTAAACCCCGAGCTCTAAAAAATATAAAATCCACCTCCTTTTTTTCGTCGGTTAAAAAACCGGCTCACACTATCATCCATTAGATCATATAGGCAACTAAGTTTAAGTTTATTTCCATTACCTATTATACTATTTCGATTCAAGTTTTGTTATTATAACTCATCTTCATGAATACTTAAACACACTGCCCAAAATAGGGGCATAGGTTCACTTTACAAAGAGCTTGAGGCAAGACAAAACTTTAAGTTCTTATGAGAATAAATGAATTATGAATTAAAGTAAGCTTTAATCAGCTGTCGTAATAAACAGATCATGTCTATGTTGTCAAAATCCCTTGTTAAACGTTATTTACTACAAATCTAACAGTATTGCTGGTACACACCCTCACGAGTATTTTTCCACTTAAGAAAAGTATCACATTTCCAAAGAAGTCGTTATTTCTCTCTCTTGAGCCACAACAGTACAGGAATCTTAAGGCTCGAGCAAATATTCTATCGGATATGTTGTTTGATCGCCCAGACATATTTACTGACAAATATAGGGTACACTTTTCTGCTCCAAACATTTCCCGAAGATTAAAAACATATTCGACAACCTTTCGCCTTGCCATTTCTTTTTTGTTGGCTTCAAATTTTTACTGCGTTATGGTTTGTGAAAATGCGAGGTGGAAATGGTTGCAATATTTGGCTGTTTCGTCAATCAATTGCAGTAAAATATCACTCATGCTATTTAAATTTGGCTTTTATCAAAGATGTAGTTTTTAACATATTCATCATATTCTTGATTGATTGGCTTAGGGAATATAATAATAAATATATAAAATATTGGAACACGTAGATAATATTATGGATTTAATTTAAATATTATAGAATTATTTATTTTGGATATTTGTTGTATAATGCATGACAGAGCAAGAATAAAATATATAATAGTATAAGGTTGTAATAATGTACATCTCATCTAAGTGAACTTCTATGTACTTCTTTTGAGAATAATAAATATCTTTAAACACAACATATTGAGTTTTTCGCTGTTAATATATACCTATCCAAGCAGCCAATAACATCTATACCTAGTTGGTTTATCACCATAAGTAATATAAGTATCCAAGGTGGATGATGAATTAATCACAATAATCTGACATAATGCGCTAATAATGCAGTTTGCGATCTTTCCAAACTTACCATCTACCTTTTTAAAACTCATTTTCAGGGTCTAGTCCCAATTGCCGACGTTTTCGGTTAACAGGCAAACTCTATTTGCTGAATAAATTTCAGTTCTCGTATTTGAATCTGTGCCAAGCTCGCGAAGTCCCGCAATCAGAACAGTATGTAGGCCAAGGGGCTGCGGCGGACGGCTTTCGGCTTTTTTTTGTCTGAAATAAACAAAGACAGGTTGAAGACAGGAGTACTTCAGCCTATTTTAGTGTGGCGAATTTGAATGCACTCTACATTGGCTGGTTTGAAATGCTGCTGGTGTAAGTGACTTTTTATTTACCTGTTATCTGAGTTCAGTATTTGTAAAGTTATGGTGTAAGGTAACAAACGACAGAAGTGTCGCATTGTACATCGCGTGCATCGCTAGTTTTTTATGCGCCGATAAATATCCATCTAGCTCAGTTATTTGAAAATATTGCAATGTCAATTTGGATACCATGGAATGTTATGCACAGTTATTATTTTAACAAACAGGATTTTATGATACTTATAAATAGATTACACCAAATATTCAATTCGAAAAGTAGCAAGGAAATAGCATCAACCGGAAGGCCAACAAAATAAAGTTTCTACTCAATAATAAACTCCGCTAACAAATATCACGCGGCTATTTAAGCCTACGAATAGGTAACCAATTTTATCTTTGCGCAAGTTTTTGACCCAACCCGGCGAAGTTGGGAAGTCGAATTTCGGGTAAGTTTTGTTAGTACTTGGCAGGCTCTTCTCGGGCCTGCCTAACAAGCGGACCACAGCCTTCCAAATTGGCCTGTTAGGGCCGCCGCAGACTGGGACACCAGTGGAGGCTGCATAAGTGCATAACGCATCCAGTATTGGTTAGACCGTTGCCATACTCTGGGTGACCACTAGTCACCATCGCTACCACTAAACGCGCCCACAGGTAGCGAGCGTTACCGCGGATCGCAGCTTGTGGCTTGCCAGTGGTAACTTGTATGCTAAATGTGCATCCTAAACATATTGTCTGCAAAAATCTTCCAAAACTTGTAGGGTCGACTAATAGTAGGACGATCACGATTATTGCTGAGCCTAGTGTCCTAGTGTGCGGGCGTTATAATCTTAATTTTTAGGGACTAACAGAGAAACCGTGTTTTTATCACATAAGTTTAAGTGGGGTGCCAAGTTTAGAAAGACAGCGATTAGGTCGGCCCTCAGTGTTCTCTAGTAATTTGCAATTCAAATCGTGGAAGGATTTTCTATGAGGTCCGCTTAGGGTTGAATTATGCAGGGACTTGTATCAAATATTTTTCGTGTTAGAATGCAAATTTCAGGGACATGTTACTAGGGATACGTTAACTTTTTGATGTTTGTGTAATTTTCTCTGGTGAAACAGTTACCAGTCTAATAATCATTTGTTTGACAACTTTGGATTTGTCTCATTTAAAGATTTAGCTGTTTTATGTATTTAACTTTTCCGCATAAACAAAAAGAAAAATAAAAATATCCTTACGGCAGTGCATAACATAAAAAACACATTTTTTATATCGATTAGGTAATATTTAGGCATCTATTTTTCCATACCACAATTCCATAAAAACACTATCAATAATTTGATTTCGACAACCATATTTTGGAACTAATGGTTTCAAGGAATAGGTGACACCCTCGTCATAGAAACCATAGGGTTGAGTCCCACCGGGCTGATGCAATTTGAAACCCATCGATAATGCTATAATGGACTAACTTTCCGGTTGCATCGCGACTACATTAATGTGATTACGAATTTTCTTTGCTGGTGGTACACAACGGTTGATGGTAGAGCCAACATGCTGGCATTACAATTTTATTATACTTTGCTATTGGCTGCGATTCAAGGATAAAATTTAAGGTTATGCTTGTGCCTAATGAAAGAATGCGTCAAAATGGATTCGGTATACTGATAGTTCTATTCATCGAATATTAATATTATAGACTAATAATATCATGGCTTTTCTCCAAAATCTACATAGCATCACATAACGTATTACCCAGAAGGGTGGTGGCAGAGGTGTACAACACCCACATTTCACCTGTTATGTGTAGGTCTTATAAATTAGGGGATGAGCCCATCGCCATCCATTTTGTTTTAGGTTACTGTTGTCACTTATTATACGAATATTTCTCGATGAACAATAAATTCTTCCCATTAACAAAAATAATAAAATTATCTTTTTACTATTATATAAGTTAGTATTGTGCCTTAGCCGAATAAGTGTTAAATGAAATCCACATTCAATTTTATAGTATTTAATCACGATTATAGTAGAAAACAAATCCGCTTCCCGCAGTCTGTCTGTCCCACCATATGTTTGCTTAGATCATTTATACTACGTATTTCGATGCAGTTTTTTTAATACATAGATAGAAAGATTTTAATGTATAAAACTTTAAATTATAGTAACCGGAGTAAAGCCAGGGCAGGTCGCTAGTTTACCCACAAATAATATTCACTAAACTCATTCGTCCGTATGTTTCACCACATCAAGCCCCTGCGGTCGGTGGTTATGCACGACACTCGCGCAAAATGGAGAAGTTTGTTTTACAGTTCAAAGACAATCAACCGAGTGTGTTTCCAATTTGGCAAACTGTTATTGAGATTGATGATATTGTAAATGTATTTCATAAGTGGTTACTCTGAATTTCAAATTGGTTTGGCAATTTCGTTTCAAATACTGGTAAATAACAAACAATAATAATTAAACTCTAATTATACTGGTCACGGCACGCATTGTGAGGAGGTTCTCTCCCTCTAGAGTCCTAACCGCCGGTAGCTTGGTCCCTGCATCCGATGCCGGTGGGGTAGTATTTTTTTGTAATTTATATTTAAAAAAATTATAGTTTTATAGTTTTTAAATGTATTTTACTTTTACAATTTGTATTTAAACATATAAAAATGAGAGAGAATAAATGAATGAGGCAACAGAACTGTAAAGCACAGACACTGACAGCAACTTTCTGGTCATAAATTCATTTTGTACCCATATTTAAAATACTAGATAAAGGAATAATAAATATTATTATACACATTTCACTGATTTAGATTAACTCCATCATTGGAAAAAAAATGTCGATATTGAGTACAGTAAATTCACTATCAGAGTGACATCAATCGCAATATGTCATACTGCTATTTATTCATGAGATATTTTTATGTATGGATTTTTTCCCATCGAATTTCTCTGCGTAAGATTTTGCAATATGCACATGGGCCTCAGCGCTATGCTTCAGAAAGGTCAAGTACGAAATACTTGTACCAGCAAGCACGCTGCTTGAATGTTAAAGAAGCTAAAGAGATATTAAGCATATCCGCCGTCTTTATCTTTTTCCTACCAAGCAAGATCTTCTATATGAATAATGCCTCAATATTAAATTACACGAGATTCAATAACGTTCTCTGTCAATACAAACAGATATAAATTACAGAGTATAGGTTAAGCAAAGGGTTGACTCATCACAACAACGCCCTACAAACTCAAACATTCACAGTTTAGATTTTCATGAAAATTTTCCGCTCGAATTGTTTCATTCCAGTTTGCAGTTCAAATTTTAATCACCAAACACAACAATAACTGAAAGCGTTTATAATAATTAACAATGGAGCCGAAGCAAACGGCTGACTCTAAGATTTGAAAATATACGGGCAAGAAAAGTAGGCGGGTGCGTTTGTAATGTAACGTTATAGTGTGCAATCTGTAAACATAGAATTCTAAATTTTGCTGACGCGGTCTTTTGTGATCATCATAGTATTATATGTATTAACTTCTCCCTCCCAAGATAGTTTTCAAAAGCTTTCCCACTTTAACGATTTAAGTTATGATTTTTGGCAAATGAATAATAAAGGAATATATCCAGGCTATAAATTAAACATTCAGTAAAACGATACCAAAATATGAAGTTTATAAAACAAATTTATTGGAAAAGGATTCCAATTTGAAACCACTTTATAGTTTAATCGCTCCAATGAGCGCAATATTCATAAATATTTTTAAAACAGCCAGTTTTGAAAGCTAACCAGAATTTGTATAAAATAACAGAGAATGCATATGGAGTTTCAATTTACGCATTTTTTTTAAAAGTTGCATGTTTTGCGAGTAGGCACGGCATAAAAATGTATTTCTGCTCGAAATTTCAGACGCACCCAATTTGGAATGCAGCATCCGCGGCTCATTAATATATTTTCATTGAATTAAAGCCGACATTTTAACATGTCCTGAAACCGAGCTGAGTTTACTTGTCATTGCAAATTGTGGGATATGTAAAATGAATAACATGTGAACTGTTTGACCGTCGGATTTATATTGGCCACCTTATTACGACATTTTGAATGAGGATTGTCGATTTACAAACGGGTTCATTCGCAAAAAGAGAGAAAAGTTTTTAGTACAGAGTATAGTATATACTATATACTATACTATTATACTCTGTACTAAAAACAGAGAGACCAAAATGAAATCACAATTAATTTGACATTTTGGAGCACGAGAGAGAGAGACAAAAGTCTCTCTTGTTTTTGGTACCGAGTTTAATAATGAAAGGAAAATACATTTTTTTTTTTATTCTACGCCCACAGCGAACGAACGTGTAGTCCACCTGATAGTAAGTGGAGTACAGCCCATTGACATCAACAATCCACAAAAGCAGATTTTAGATTCGTCGCTGCAGCTGAGGACTGCGGTGTTATGTCTCATGTGCCAGTAATTTCAGGGCCTCATCTCACCACCAAACCGGAACACAGTAATGAAAGCACTACTATTTGGCGGCAGGCTAAAGGTGAGACGGTGGTGCTGCCGCCCTCGAGCTCATTCACAAGAGCTCTACCACCAGTAAAACGGTTTATTAACGGGAATTATGCCTGAGGTCTAACTTGCCACTTAATTACATTTTAAACTTTTATTTTGTTTGTTTCTTTGAAAGTGGCTTGTTTATTAGCATTTGAGGGGCAATTTATAGCAAACTCGCCTCTGCGCGCGGCTCCGCTGGCGTGGTAGGTATCTCGATAAAAAGTAGCCTATGTTCTTCTTCAGGTTTTGAACTATCTTACCAATTTTCATCAAAATGGGTCAGTAGGTAACCCGTAAAAGCGTAACATATAAAGTGACTGACAAGTTGCTTTCTCATGTTCCTTTTTAAAAAAAAAACAACGCTTGCACTAGGAATATCTCCTATGACACGGGGGTGTTCACAAACATACATTTCACATATAAAAAGCATTCCTAGAGTCAGAATAATCTTTGCACATATTTGCTTATATTTCATTCAGTCTTATGTTTTGACCTGTGTTGGGAATCAACCCACAACATCATCCGCGGAGTTAAAAGCGGCGAGGCGACCGCTTTAACAGCTAAAATGACCATGCTTTCTCAATCATAATAATTAAGTATAGCAAAACAGCGTACATTCAGCTTGATGGTAAGCCGTTCTAGTAGCCTATGAACTGTATCAGTATAGCGTTGGCCATTCTAATGACTGCGATTATGGTAAGTGGTAACTGCAAATGGATATGCACATCAGATTAGAATACTAATATGCCACCAGCATCCGTAATTGAATGAACATACATTATACAAACGTTAATTCTTAGTGGCATATTCATTTTGGGCCAGATTAGAGCATATAATACGAGTGCATTCATACGCAATTACAAATAAAACTATTTTGATTGAGTTCAAAAGTATAGTGATTGTAAGATTAAACCAATAGAGATTATTTGCAGACCGTCCAATAATAGCTAAGTATAGCTACCCAGTTATTACTGGATGGTAAGTTCGTTCTCCTTATATTTTTATTGTCAACAAGATCACCATCCAAGATAGAACTCAGATTATGCGCCGCAATAAAAAGTTGTTTATGATAATACTTGTACCCACCCGCGGATTCACTTACGTGTGCACGTGTGTCACAAAGTATCTATGGCCTTCTATAGTCCTTAAACAAGCCCTTGGGATTTTTTGTAAAGAATAGTTCAGTTTTTGACAACGAACGTGTTTTATTAATTTATAATAATTATTACTATTTGATGACCGCTGTTCCGCTCTCGTGATATGTCGACCTAGCGATAAACAAAAAAATAGGTTATTCTGTCATACCCACAAAATAAATGCACACTATGCGAATTAGATGAGAACAGATTTGTCGGCTATGTTAAATGTGTTCCATTCGCCTAAATATGAAAATTTTAATCAAATTTATTCCTTTTGGAAAATTTGTTCACAGCGCAAAAGGCTCCTTCATTGTTTTTCATATAATACCTACAGCTACTTGGTTATTTGCATCTAGCAGATAGCATTTCATGTTACTCAGCTGATGTTGGAAGGAACAACTCCTCAACGGCTAGGAGTACGCAGGTAATTCTTTAAATAATTACGGGTGTAATTATTTTTATTATATTACATTTTTCATGCTGTTTACTGTATTCTTTCAAGTTATACACTGATGAGGCGAGATGATAATATTACTTAAGTATTTCTTACTTTATAGTAAATGTTTAGTAATTGTAGTCGGTTTTTTTT
Organism: Hypena proboscidalis; assembly: GCA_905147285.1. NCBI lineage: Eukaryota > Metazoa > Arthropoda > Insecta > Lepidoptera > Erebidae > Hypena > Hypena proboscidalis. The sequence goes on from LR990127.1 coordinate 4,921,685, forward strand.
TCAGTTCATAACCGCATCGCACCCGCCCCAACTGCTTCCCCCAAATCCTATGTTTCCACTAAGTCAACACTAACGCTCTGCGATTACAATAAGATATTAAATTGCAGGCCCGAGAGTAAACAGGGATCAATCATTGCTCCATCACGGCCCGGGAAAGGGGTTAACGCTATTCAAATAACTCGCAATCGCCGAATATTCGCTCGATAGTGATAAAGGACACGCGTGTTTATACATCCAGAGATAGGTTTATGCGGTTTAATCGAAGAATATACGCAGCGATAGCCGAGTGGAAGACCGTAGGTAAGTCAAAGGTCTCGGGTTCGCACCCACGGCACACACCTCTATCAATAAATCGTTCTTCTTCTTCGTCGTGTCGATAGCTGAGTCAAATTTTATTTTGACTTGCCATCGTGGTGAAAGCATTAGCCAATTCGCTTAGAAATACTCGCGAACTGTCCAGGGTACGCCGGACGTAGGGAATCGTTGTGTACGTCACACAGGGAGGCTCCTTTCATGCACCCCAATAAATCGTTAAGATTCGTCTTTTCGAAGATGTGTGTATTTATCATATAAATTAGCGCTCGCTAACGGTGAAGGCAACATCGTGAGGAAACCTGCATGCTTGAGAGTGCCAAAAAAGTACTCGAGGTCGTGTAAAGTCTACCAATCCGCACTAGGCCAGCGTGGTAGACTATGGCCTAACCCTTCTCATCATGAGAAGAGGCCGGAGCCCAGCAGTGGGACATGTAATAGATACAGGTTTGCTATTATAATCGAAGAATTGGTTCTGTCTTGTTGGTCTAGTGGTATAATCTGTGTATCGCTATCGAGGTCTCGGGTTCGATTCCCGGGTCGGTCAAAGTGTTATTTATGAACTAGTAATTCTCAATAGCAGCACGGAGTTAGAATTATGCCCAGTGGATGACGATAGGCTTACCTAATATCACATGGGACTTAAACATAACAGGTGAAGTGTGGGTGTTGTATACCTCTGCCACACCCTTCTGGGTAACATAGATGTTATGTTATTTTATTCGATCTGATCCAATGTGTTACAGTTTTGATCGGTATTTCATCAAATTGTACTACAATTATTGGGACAAAGGATCAGAAGATTGATTCATTTAAAGATAGATAGAATATTATATAGCTACTAGCTTTCGCCCGCGGCTTTGCTCGCGATTGTAAGTTGTCGTAAGTTGAGTTATCATTATAAATAAATACCCAATTAAAGTATTTCTCTATAAACAATATTCGAAGTCTTCCCTTCAGGTGCCAACAAAACCAGATCTCGAGGCGAACTTACTCTTGAGCAGACGACATAAAACTGGCCGTGTGAGAAGCAGTTCCCCCTCAGATCGATACCTGCTGTTTTCAGTGACTGACCCTGAGCTTTATTTAAAGTCATTGCAAAAGACACCTTAAAGGGGAACTGCAATCTCTTAAACTCGAAGTGATAATCAGACGGTATAAGTAGTATCCGTGGTATATACACCGATTCCCCTCGTGCACAGCCTGTAAATATAATGGCCTCTACCACCGTTTTATGTAGCGCTTTCACTTGCAGTCTGGTCCCATTGCATAGTTTGGGAGGATTGAGGTTTCGCAATAACATTACCGGAGCACCCACTTTTAGGTTTAGTATGTGAGGAGGAAGACCGGGTGGATTAAGAGTGTTCAGGAACTCTACAGGATAGCTGGTAGCATCATCTGAATGTACTACAGTATCAACAGATTTGTATTGGTATTATCGTATAGACCCTTCAAATGACATTAGCAGAATATCATTAATGACGGAAGCCGGTATGGCTATTCCGTAAAGGTGACTAATTTCCAGTCGATTTCGAAAGCAATTAATAATTTCGTTTGAAACCGGTTCATCTCGGATTTAGTGCATCCTTATATCCATACATATACGGTTGATAACTGCTTGGCAAAAAATTTGACAGCTTGCCAGTTACTATCCTCTTGCAGATTTGACAGCTTTACAGGCAAGTAACGCAATTTCTTATGTCAAAATCGGAAACTGGTCATGGAGCAGTTTCTCAGTGATTTCTTGTACTTTGGTGAGATAAAATAATGATATTTAAAAGGTTTTTTTACTTCAGATTAACGTTATACAACAAATCAATAACTGTTTAATACTAATGTATGTCATAAAATACTAATTAAATACGTAATGCAATAGAATTTAGGTCATATTATTTTCAGTCATAGATCTCGAGATTTTTCATACGAAAACTTATAAATATGACAAGTAGCACGAATTATGCCAGTCTGGGATATAAAAAGCACTAAATGAAAATAATGTATCTTCAAAATATTGAAACATTAATATTATGTAGCTAGGTTGTAGGCTTCCTCTTTCTCGCCAAACTAAACAAATTTTAATGAATTCTGGCACACGGGTAAGTGCTTTTTATCGACGTAGTCAAATCTAGTTACATACTTTAATAAAAAATGAAAAACCTGATTCATTCCATTTCATGGATGGTGGAGACCTTTGCCCAACAATGGGACAATACAGGTTATGCACCAGATAATGTAACTACTTACATTCTGTATTCACGATTATTAATTTATTTGGAGTTTACATTTATAATTTCTTATGTACGTAACGTAGTGTCTATGTCTATGATAATTATGTAAGAGAAATAAGAATATATTAAAGAAAAATCAGAAGTTTTGAAAATTTTTATTATTTCACAGAATTTCAGGAACATTTCTTCTAATGTTCGCTGTTCTTGCACTTATGAAACTTAAGTCTTAAAAAATGTTTAGCTCTGAAATCACCCGCCGCTATCATCTTTATCATAATACTATTATAATATAGGTGTGCTATATTCGTGTATTGTACCTGAAAGACAAAAAACATTACAACACATGTGAGAGATATTTTATGTAATTTCATCGTGTCACGGAGGACTAAGTAGAAATTATAACGCATACTCACTGTTTCTAGTACATAGCAGTAGCAAAGAGTTAAAATCACATTTATATATGGTTTTTATAGTTGTCTTAAAAGATTATCTTGATCTTTGATATATTTTATTTTGTATTAAGGATAACTTTTTTTTCCATCACATCGCGTTCCATTCTTATTTTATTTAATTTTATGCACTCGTTTTACACTAAAGAGAAAATCTCTCCGAAAATACCTCTTACCATAATGACTTATATTGTGTTTGTTGTTATAGTATGTACAATTTTCTTTTGATATAATCAGTTAAATAATTTGAGTTTTATTGTTTGAATTTGTTACTTTCTTATTTCAGTTTAAAGCTATTTATATGCTTTTTGTTGTAATGAAACGTTCCAATTTTCTTCAGTCAAAGACATTAGTTGCCACAGAGTAAAAATGCATTTTAGTAGGTGTCAACAAGAAGGTTTTATCAATACAAATAAATAAAATTGAATTGTCTGTTTTTATTTTAATGCCAAAGTATTTATAGTTATATGAACGATACTTATTTATAAAATCCAGTTTTAATTTATTTAGCTACCACGCAGACAAATCCGCGAGGGAAAGTCAGTTCGTTAATTTTATTATTTTATTCTCGCGATCTACTGAATATTGAACTGATATTTGAGATTACGCTAAACGTCACGGGAGTGGAGCTGTAAGGTTTAATGCGGGTCAAAACGTGGGCGTAGCTATTACTAATATAATGAATTCCACGCAAACGAGGTGGCGGGAAAAGTAGTTCAAGTTAAATATTGAAAGCCCAAAAACTTAATTTTTATGATTTTGTGTTTATACTCTTTATAGCTACATGGCGAAACCTCACGGTAAGCGGCCGCAAATTTCACCTCTGTTTTAATACTAAAAATATTTTTCTTTTTTTTTTAAGTGGCAGTCAGCAATTTTATGGCGTCTTTTCACTGCAAAAATATATTTTTAAAAATGTAGAAGTTATATTTCACTCTTTACATCAATTTCAAATGTAGTTTAAAAAGTATTATTTTATTGTTAAATAGCTTCTGCCCGTGGCTTCGTCCCCGTTAAGTTCGATATTTCTGAGTTATTATATCTTTCAAAATTGAGAAACCTGCCTAATTTACCCCCTTTGGGATTTACATTTCGAAAAAATCTATCCCAAATTCATCTACAAAATTTATTTTATTTACTTGTAAGGAGCATAATTATTAACATAATTATACAGGCAGACAAAAATCCAAAAAATATGTTTCGGCTTCTACTGCTGTTCTAGTCTCCTCTTATTGATTTTTCTTAAATGTGTTCAACAGGCATTTATAATTTTAAATTTTATTATATGTATGGATTAGCTATTATTAATAAAACCATTAAACCTTTTATTACGACTCAAGTTATTTCAACCACAGATAAAACATCATTAACTAATAGAGTGCGCGCCACAACTCAGTAAAAAACTGTAAAACAAAATAATTTTTACTTCTATTAAAACTATAACACAACAATAAAAGTGGATAAATTTGTATATTCCTCGTCCTATTAAATAAGAAATAATTTAATATCAGTTAATAATTTACAAATTGGTCTTTTCCATTCAGTTTTGCCTATTGTCGTAAGCCATTATTAATAACACACACTCTGATTTTTTGCTATTTCGAAATGAGTTTTTAAGCGTAAGTATTAATATCAGGCAAGTAACCAGGAGAGTAATCCGTGGTTTCGTTATGTCAAAAATGCATGTTTTGAGTGAAAGAATTACTAATTGACAGAAACTATTTGTTAAGAAACCAAAATCTCAAATAGCGAATAAGCCCACGGATCGTTTTTTGGTGTCAAAATCGCACGCTCATTTAGCCACTCCATGGGTTTTTTTGGTAGGCTATGGATATCATTATATATGTGGGCTATTAATTCGTCAACCGTTGAAACCACTATACCAAGATCCGATGGATTTTGATTCTACCTCCTGTTTACTTAAATAAACGCACGTATCGGGCTTTATTGTAAATTATATTTAATATTAATTAGTCCATCCGTCAAAAGTGTATTTATGTTGTATAATTTGCGCGGGCATCAACTGCCCTAACTTACCATCAGCTAAACCTTGGGCATGTTTGCCACGTATCAAAATGATAGTTTTAACCCTATTCAAATATTTTTTTATAATTAACATCACAAATCTTTCATTACATTAAAGTTGGTTTCTACTAAACAAAACAATTACTTCTTAGATATCTAAAGAGGCCGAAATGACCATTAAAAAGTTTACACTGACTGACATAAAATCCTTTTTTTATGAAACTTCATGTTAACATCTCATTGTCACACGATTGCTTCACAAAATTCCATTTTTGAAATTGATCGAGCCTCATAATTACTACAAACGCTTTTCCATACAAACTTTGGTCCCACTTTTCACCCTGTTAGAGGCCGAATTTTCAAAAAACCTTTCTTATTGATAGATAGAGAAAGATAGATAGAGAAAACTTTATTTGCACATCAAATTTGTAACAAACATACAAAGAAATAGGTACTTAAAACTATAACGTACAAAGGGCGGCCTTATCGCTTGACGCGATCTCTTCCAGGCAACCTTAGGATGGACATAACAGAATGGATATTTGCGGTAGTTTATTGCATTGGATTTTTTGTTTCTTTTTTATCTTTTTAATTTTGCTCAAGGCTTGTCAAGATTAAAGACTAAAATAAAATAAATGAATAATTAAAATACTAAATAGTACATAAAATATTGAGTGCATAGGCACTTAAATACACACTATACATTATAAAAATACATACAATACATAAATACATACTATATACAATAGATACATATACATAAAAAAAAAAAAAAAAAAAAAAACCTAAACATACTTAATATATACACTACAAAAGAAATTATTATAATGATAAATAATGCTCATTTAACAGTTTTTTAAATATGTTCAAGGATTGTGCTCGTCTGATGTTAAGGGGTAATGCATTCCACAGCCGAACGGCTTCAACAGTAAACGATTGATCGTAAAAGTTTGTGGAATGCATTGGCATCTCGAGTCTTAAATTTTCGGATGACCTCAAGAATTTAGAATGTGTGTCATGTACGTATTTGAAACGGTCTTTGAGATAAGTTGGGGTCTTAGGATTAAACAAAACGCTATAGAGAAGCGTAAGGACATGAGTATTCCGGCGAAGACGGATTGGAAGCCACTGGAGCTTTTTACGAAATTCAGAAATATGATCATATTTCCTTAGTCCAAATATAAATCGTATACTAAAATTTTGAAGTCGCTCAAGTTTATCAAGTTGGGCTTCAGTGAGATTTAGATAGCTGACATCGGCATAGTCGAGAATAGGAAGAAGAAGGGTTTGCGCAAGCGCAATCTTAGTGGCAGTCGGAAGAAAGCTTCGCAATCGACGCAAGGAGCCAGCTGAAGCGAACATTTTGCGACTGACTTCCTGCAACTGAGGGCTCCAGGATAAGGTACTGTCAAAGTAGATGCCTAAATTCTTGACTTTAGTGTTGATTGGTAAAGTAGACCCATTAAATTGGACAAGAGGAAGCTGTGACCAATCAAGTCTAGAGATCATCCTGGAGCTGCCTATCACAATGACTTGGGTTTTTGTGGGATTCAGCATTAACCCGTGATTTTTACTCCAGTCACCGATACGCACCAGATCAGTGTTAATAGTAGTTATGGCTTCCGATAACCTGTCTAGTGGAGCCTGTGTATAAATCTGCAAATCATCTGCATAAAGGTGGTAAGATGAAAGTAGCTGGTCTGGTAGCAAGCAGATGGAAAAGTGCCGGAGGAGATAGAATAGTTAAAGATGTGACAGAGGATGAGAAGAATTTGATCAAGGATGGACGCGAACTGCATTGGACGATATAGACAAAATGCTCTTCTTAACATCACAAGCAGTGAATTCATTAATGACAAACGATGAATATGTAGGAGTTGGAAGAGATGAAAGATAGTTCAGCGTATTATTTTTAATAGTCCCATCAAAATTGGACGAAGTTGAGAAATGTTTGTTTAGTAAATCGATGTCTATGTCTTTAGGAACGGAGTCGCTGCGCGACTTTCCAACTCCCAACGTTCTCAGGCACTTCCACACTTTAACTGGATCTCCATTCTCTACAGAGGTATGAATATGTTGGCGTTGTGCGTTCCTACACACCTTATTGCAGTGATTTCTTACGGCCACGTACTTTTCAAAATTTGCATCATTAGGGCGACACTTATATTTAGATTTCAATGCAGATTTCTTGGCCATAATGTGCTTTATGTCACCGGAAAGCCATGGACTTGGTAGATGTTTCAACTTTATGGGACGTATCGGCGCATGGACATCATAAAGATGTATAATCATTGATGTGAAATAATTTACTTTGTCGTCGATATTGCTTGAATCATAAAGTGGTGACCAGTCAATGTTGCTAGCATCCTCACAAAGCTTGCCACCATCCATGCCATTAAAATTGCGCTGTAGGATAATTCTCGGTTTTGCCTTGGGTGGACGAATTTTGTATGACAGATAAATCAAGTCATGATATGAAAATTCATCCGCAGAACATTGTCCATGCTTAGACACATGCTCTGGAGAGGAAACTAAGATGAGGTCAAGAAGAGAAGGAGTACAGTTTGGAAAGTGATGTGTAGGATATAAAGGTAGAATGGATAGGTTAGTGGATTCAGAAATAGATTGGAGAGAGGAAGAACGAGAGTCGTTTTTTATAAGACATGTATTGAAGTCTCCCATAATTATTGTATGACTGTAAGATGGTGTCAGGTTTTCCAGGATGCGTTCGAAAGAAGAGAAATAGTCAATTCTTAACGAAGGACTATAATACACACCAAGTAGAACCTTGACGTGATTGAGTTCTACTTCTAAGAAGAGATGCTCGCCGGCGTTTGCTGGTGGTGGCTGTGGTGACATATTAATGATGGAGAAAGGAATGTGGGTACGCAAAAATACGGCAACACCTCCACCAACAGCAACCGCGCGATCATTTCTAATTAGCCGGAAACCCGGGAGAGAGTATGAAGCAGAAGGCAGACAAGGTTTTAACCACGATTCGGAGACTAGGATAGCGTGTATGTTCTTACAGTCAAAATTTGCCAGCATATCAGGGAAATGGGCGGGAATACTTTGGGCATTAATATGGACTACATTGAAATTTTTCGGAACATCCAAAAACAGAGCCTCAAGATTATCCCCGAGTGAAGGTATACTTGAAAAACTGTCATTAAGACTGCTAGCAGAGAGAAAACTGTCATTATCACTTGAATCAGCATTAAGCATCAGATTAAATTAATATAGTTATGATAATTTAAATAAGTGAAATATATAAAGTACAATAAGTATATAATTATGATAATAAAAGAATAAATATAATATTATGTTTATAAAATAGCTTTAAATTAATACTACTTTAACTATTTGTCCAACCGCTGGTTACGTGTTAACAAATTTAAAAATAAAGTTAAGTTGCACAGCACAGTGTATAAATATATGAATTTACAACATTTGCATAATTCTACTAACCGGGCATACATATCATAAGTGTAAACAAAAAGTAAAAAATTAATCAATAAAATATATAATAATATACACAATAATATATTATTTCATACACACATTCAATGACAAAGTTGCTCAAAATAATTGTATCCAAATACTGAATTTGCGTGCAACGGAACGCACTTGTCAAGTGAGGAAAAAGAAATAATAATTTGACAGTTGTCAGTGAAAAAAGAGAATAAGTGTAAATAAAAAATAGTAATACCTACTAAATATTATTAATTTAAAGTACACAAGGAAAAAAGTGATAATGGAAGGTGAATTACTCGAAAAATAAAGTAGTAAAAGTAGGTAGACCATAGAAAAAGACAAGATATTACCCGGCTAAGTAGTGTGAAGATAAAACGAACAATAACATTGACACATTACTTTTTGGTCGAAGCTGCAGCTCTCCTACTCTTTTGAGGAGCTGGTTCGGGACCCTTTGAAGAAATCTTCTCAGGAACAGAGCTGATTTTGTTGAGTTCAGCCAGAGAAGTGATTTTGTGCCGCCTACTGTCTGGACCCAAGATGTGGATGAAGCCCTCTCGCGTCCAAGTCTTCGTGACGCCAAACTTCTCACGAGCTGCCTGGAAAGCCTGGTGACGAGGCCTGGTCAGGAATTCAGAAGCTATGATGCCGGAGCCCTTCAATTTGGTCTTAGAGAACCAGACACCATCCCGCACTGCAGCACTGTACAGCTTGACTAAGATAGGCCTGGGCTTACCATTAGAAGTAGCCCTGCCCATTCTGTGACAGCGCTTGATGTCCTCGGGTTTAAAGTTATCAATCTTCAAGTGCTGCCTCACCACATCCTTCACAACAATGGTGGTGTCCTCCTCTTTCTTTTCTTCAACACCATGCAGGAGAAGAATATTACGGCGACTGCGCATCTCCAGATTGTCAACATCCTTTGCCAGTAACTCAATTTGCTGCTGGAATGCCTTGAGAGTCTGCATTACAAATGCCTTGAATAAGACATAATCTTCAGACAACCCCGCTGTGCTGCCAGGAACTGAGGGCTTCTTTTGCTCTGCCTCATAGATGGCCATCCGCTCTTCAAAGCTTGATTGAAGTTTGAAAAGGGACTCTTGTACCGATGTTAGTGACATTTTATGTGAGTGATTGTAGCTTGTGCTGTGTTTGCTCAATATTGGAAATAACACTTAACCAGCAGGTATTTACTACTATAAGTTATATTGTATCATTGAATAAATAAAATTAATAAAAATAGTATTTTAAATTGATTTTTACTTAGAGCAATTCAAAAAACGTTACTGGTGTCTCAACTACCCACAGCAGAAAAAAAGCACACCACGCACCCTTATTGCACGATAAAATCTTGTAAAGAATACACCCTCCAAATTTCAAGTCGCTACGACCTATGGTTTAGGCTGTGCGTTGATACTAAGTCAGTCAGGACAAAGCCTTTTATATATATAGATTTTATTTTGATTTGATTTTTATTACGTCTATACATCATATTTATTTTTAATTTATTAAATATTTTTTTCTTTATAATTATATTATATTACTTGTCACCTGAAAGGCAACGTTGATTTGCCTAATTTTCTGGTAACAATATGTTGAGCAAGTCTCAACATAAACTGATTTGCAACCTGTGTATAGAGGCACTTTATTTTGTTATAATTGTTCGTTATATTTTATTTGTAAGTTTGTAAATTTGTTTTATTATTTTGATTTTAATTTTAATTTTGATGGTGATCTAATAAATATTTTTTACTTTTTTTTAAATATTACTATCTTTTAAATTATAAATGTAATGTTACTCTAAAACTTGCATGACTTACGTTTAGCATCCACACGTTTTATTTGTTTCGATCAATTATCATGCTTTTATATTATTCCCAACCGATGAATTACACGAAAAAAGTTCTATATGAGTCTTTTTAGGCTTGAAGAATATCCAACACCACAATGTTTGTATTTCTAGGATTTGAACTAACACCAGTATTGTACAAAAATTTAAATATGTCATTTTATAAATAAAGATCTTTTGAAATTGAATTGATTTGAAGCTAAACAATTATGAATCCTAGTCTCTGACGAGTTTTAATTCACTGCTAGATAATAGCAGTTCAGCCTGAAAATCCATTTCCTCTGCACTTCAAAACGTACATTGCACTTACGTACGTATACTTATAGTACGTTGCACTGTACGTTCTACAAATACCAACTTTGGAAAATTAACCTACTTGAAGTAGAACTCTGGTGCGTCCTACATGTTATTACTCGTAATTAGCAAGTTCAGACCTTCCATCGTCATACAAACTTCATACAAGAATTACTAACTCGCATAATAGTTTAATGCATTTGCTTCTGAGCGTCCGTGTTTACTTAAGATTAATTAGCCAATAGTTATAATCTTATGGGAGTGTTTGTCTGTGTGTTTAAAAAGTAAACATGCCAATTTCAATGAATACTGCAATAAAATGTGTAGAAAAAACTGATATTACTATAATTAAAGCCGTTTTTTTTATACCACGCTCACAGCGAAAGAACGTGTAGTCTACCTGATGGTAAGTGGAATACAGCCCATGGACATCAACAATCCACAAAAGCAGATTGACGCGTCGCTGCAGCTGAGGACTACGGTCACCACCAAACCGGTACACAGTAATGGGTTTGATGAAAAAAATATATAGTTACGGAAAAAAGTGGCTGTAACATACGGACGGACAGACGGACAGACGTGACGACTCATTAAGGGTTCCGTTTTTTGCCATTCGGCAACGGAACCCTAAAAAGAAATATATTGTGGCATAAGACAACACATTACAAAGCGACTAAAACTATATAATTCAAAAATATTACTCATAATGCCAGAAATGGTACGCATCTCAGCACAATACTCTCGCCTCTCACCACGAGATCTCGACTTCAATTCCCGGGTCAAGCAAAGTGTTATTTGCGAACTTTCCGTCAGGAATTTCTCTATAGCAGCACGGAGTTGGAAATGTGCTCGGTAGATGGCGATAGGCTCACCCCCTATAACATGGGACCTTAACATAACAGGTGAAGTGTGGGTGTTGTACACCTCTGCCACATCCTCCTGGGTAATACAGGAGTGATATTATGTATTGTTAAAAATGCTCAATTCTGAGTGAATTTTTGATACTGTTTCACGCTATAACTATTGTATGGATATTGATAAAATTTGACAAACGGGTAACTTACAGCCTAGATTAAAATATTGTCAACTTTTTTTTGGGTAAAGCCGTATACTGGAGCTAGTCAAAGTGATACACCACAGTCAAGAAACTACAGCGTAACTGAATTATGTACCTAAATTCTTATACAAGCCGAGTTGCAAACAAAAACTAGTCTTGTATAAACTCGCTAAGTGTTTGCAAGCTTCTCTATCAGGTCCTGAATTTCTTAACTAGGGGCACAAGTTTGCATCTTATGGGCGTATAAACTTCCAGGGCTTATTTCTATGTACTCAGGGCTACACGTAAAGCTTTACATTGCCAATATAAGTCTCGCACTATACAAGCTTCACTTTAATAATAATAATAAATAAATAAATATTTCACAACATACACAAAACGCCATCTATTCCCAAACTAAGCAGAGCTTGTACTATGGGTACTAGAATAATAAAAAAAAAATGGATTTTTTACATTAGATAGAACGCCAGGAGCAATTACACTATCCAATGGTCCCAATGACAAGGCCAAATACACACATTCACTCACACAAGCACACCTAGTCTCAGAACAAATCTTTGTGTGATTCACAAATATTTGTCCCATGTGGGGATCGAACCCACAACACCAGTGCAGTGGAGAGCGGCGAGGCGGCCGCTTAAACCACTACACCACACGGGCAGACCTTACACTAGAATAACTGATACTAATAAATATATACTTTTCTTTTGTAAATAAATACTTATTATACATAGAAACACCCAGAGTAAGACAAACGCCCATGTTCATGCACAAAGATTTGTCCTAAGCGGGAATCGAACTCGCGACCTCGGCGTCGCAGGCAGGTACACTACCCACTCCGCCATCCAATCGTCAGTATAACAGATATATATTATATGAAACGAATGTGGTGTTTGTGTAGACCGCAAGTCCATGGTATCGCATGTACTGGACACGTGTCTGCGGTTACAAAGCGGTGTGTTGTGTTCTACAGATTTATTTATAGGTACCATTTACTAGATTTGCAGTTATTTTGTTCCTTTTTGTTTTTACAGGGTGGGTGCAACAAACGTATTTATTGAGTTAACAGATTATAAGCGTGGTCAATTTGTTTGCATGAAGCACACAAAGATTTGTCTTAAGCGGGAATCGAACCCGCGACAGGTACACTACCACTCCGCCATCCGGTCGTCAAACTTCAACATTGCCAACTTTCAATGCGAGAACATGGGGTGCATGAAAGGAGCCTCCCCGAGTGACGTACACAACAATTCCCTACGTCCGGCGCACCCTGGGCAATTCGCGAGTTCTTAAAAGCGAATTGGCTAATCCTTTCACCACGATGGCAAGTCAAAACCTTGACCACCTTACTGACTGTCCAAAATGCCCTACCAACTGCACAAGAGAGGCGCCCATGAACGCCGACATGAGCGCCATAAGAGTGGCCACTTATTGGACCAATAAAATTTGACTCAGCCATCGACACGACGAAGAAGAAGAATGCGAGAACAGCTTATACTGGAAATGTATAGCAAGATGTGTAGCCGTGTGTACTTATAGGGGTATATTGGAAATTACTGAACACTTGCATTTACTTAAAAGTTCATACGATACTTAAGTAAAACTTTGGAGAACTTTAGCTGTGTTATTTTTGCGGTATGTCTAATTATTATGTAAATCTCTATCGATAAAAGGTTGTATGAGTCCCTTGAAACATTTACTTTTTAACACGCTTATATTAGCTTCACCTGTATGTTTGTTTGTTTGTTTGTTTGTATGTAACCGACTCCTTTGGACTCGATTTTGACCCACTTTAAACGGACAGATTTCATTCAAATTTTGCACACCTGTCAAAGATCGATGACAATGCAATAATTCGATAAAAAAAATTAAAAATATATAAAAAAAAAAAAAAAAAAAAAACGCTCTTATAAATAAACCAAACTAAAAAGTAGAAAATAAATAATAGTTTAAAAAAACTAAAAAACACGCTTTTAAAGTACTTCTAACTAAAAAGTGAAAAATAATTCCTAATATAAGCTGAAAAAAGCGTGGGGCGCTCTGTGCCATATTTTTCGTCTATCGAGCAACCCACGCTTTTTTCAGCTTATATTAGGAATTATTTTTCACTTTTTAGTTAGAAGTACTTTAAAAGCGTGTTTTTTAGTTTTTTAAACTATTATTTTTATTACTGAAACGACTTTTAGAGTTGGATTCGTAAATCTAGAATTATACCGATAATACAAAAAATGTTAAAAGGAGTGGATATAGGAGCATTTATTGGAAACACAAATTTTAGACGTGATCAGTGTTTTATCATTTCTACAGAACAAAAAAATATAATGCTGGTTTGTATTATTTATTTACTTTTCTTATTACTTAACCTTGACAAAACTTTAACATCTCTTTTTTGATTTAATTTTCTTTTTAGTTACTAATATTTTAAGACAAAATGTTATTGTACTTAATATAAGTCAATATTGAATAAGAAATTAGTTAAGCAACTCTGATTCTCAAGACATTTGTCTAGTTTGGGGATCAACATACTGTTAAATATACTGTATTTTCTTTAATAAATTTTATTTTATTTTATTTATTTTTGTTTGCCGAACGAATTAACCACGCCTAGAAACTGTGAACTCAATAAATACGTATGTTGCACCCACCCTATATATAAAGGAAGGAAAAAAGTAACTGCAAATCTGGTAAATGGTACATATAAATAAATCTGTAGAACACAACACACCGCATTGTAACCGCAGACACGTGTCCAGTACATGCGATACCATGGACTTGCGGTCAACACAAACACCACATTCGTTTCATATATATCTGTTATATTGGGGATACGTAGGAGAAAGACCTACACCGAAATGCTTTTCTAATACACACTGTCTTATTAGATACTTTCAGTCTACAAAAACCGCCTTTTAAAAAGTCTCTTAAAAATGCCGCCTTTGTACTATTTTTCTTTGTTCAAAAAGTTAAATAAAAAAATTAAATAAAAAAAACATTTTTGTATCAGAAAACGATTCTGAAATCAAATTATTTATATTCATGGGCAACAAAGGACGCTTGAACACGTCAAAAACAAACATCAAAATACAAAATATATTAAATAAATAATAAAACTTAACCAATTAAATCATAATACTTACCTATTGCATTCAAATGATTTGAATTACCGAAGCTTAGATTGCCTTGAATTCAACTTAGAAATTTGAATAAAAATCAATCTAAGTACCAGCTCCGATGGGTATTCATCAAGAGAAGATCTGGTGAGAAACTCATGTGCACCACCTTTTTCAATAATTTTAATTACAACCAAGCGCTTGGTATTTCTTCGAGAATATCATGCCATACCGCTTCCGCACCGCGAAATAAAAAAAACTGTCATACACCTATCAAGAATCAACCACATCACTTAAAATCATAAAAGACTTCGAATAGAAAATGTCATACGCGACCGACGTACGCACCGACGCGGACGGTCGGTCGAGCACTGAAACCGGCCGTAGTAATACATATTTTCCCAGTCCCACAATGACATAGGTCTCTGAAGATTCATGTGTGATTAACGCGAATCGTAAAACCGGTCGGTCGGAAATTCAATTGTGTCCGTCTCTTTGTCAATTAAATCGTTGTGCACCTCGTTTAGTCTTTTGGACATTATACTAATGGAATTATACGATTCGATGCTGTTCCATTTGATTAAAAAGGATTTTTATTTATCTCTTTATACTCATTGCAAACGTAGTACTTCGTTGGTCTAGTGGATAGCGTATTACCTCGCGGGTTCGATTCCCGGATCTGGCACATGTGTGACTGTGATTTTGCTGTCAGGGAGTTTCTGTTTAATTAGGTTTAAAATCATTTATTCTCATAAAAGACACAAAAGCCACTTACATGAGAATATAGAAATATAATTTTGTAAACTTATAAATATAACCGCCACCAAAGAAAAAGTTTAATTATTATATTATAATATTATAAGTATACATGTATCAGTAGCGCCCAAAAACTGTCGAATGACAGTTAAATTCCCAACTATTTTGATAATTTTGAAAAAAATTCTCAAGGTAGTTTTCAGTTAAGTGTTTTGATAGTCGAGACTTAAAACTGCCGAGTGAGCTAACATGCTTTATATCAGCGGGTAAATTGTTAAAAACTTGAGCTCCTTCATAAATGATACTCTTTTTAGCGTAATTAGTACGTATTTTTGGCACAACAAGTAAACTTGGTCGACGAAGACTACGTTTAGAAATTTGAGACATTTTTGTAAATTTTAAATTAGTATGGATGGACTTATCTATAATTTTCCTAATAAGAACACAAGTGTTAAATGTATAAAGTTGTTTTATAGTCATAAGTTTTGTTTCCTCAAATATGTTACGAGTTGGTGTCATGTGTGGATAGCGAAACAGTATTTTTAATTAGCTGCACGGAATTAGAGTTGTACCCGGTGGTTGGTGGTAGGATAGTTTCACCTCCTGCCACAAGGGATCTGAACATAACAGGTGAACGGTGGGTGTTACACACCACTGCCACACCCTTTCAGATAATAAAGGCGTGATGTTATGTTATGTAATTTATAATAATACCATTTTTTTTTTTTTTTCCACGCCTACAGCTAACGAACGTGTAGTCCACCTGATGGTAAGTGGAGTACAGCCCATGGACATCAACAATCCACAAAAGCAGATTAAAGATGCGTCGCTGCAGCTGAGGACTACGGTGTTATGCCTCATGTGCCAGTAATTTCATGGCCTGATCTCACCACCAAACCGGAACACAGTAATGGAAGCATTACTATTTGGCGGCAGGTTAAAGGTGAGACGGTGGTGCTGCCGCCCTCGAACTCATTCACAAGAGCTCTACCACCAGTAAAAATCACATCTATTTATTTCAGAAAAAAGTATTTGGGAATTTTAGGTTATTTTATTACACTCGTTAAAAATACGTATTATTTTTCCATACCTTGCCATAAAAATGCTTTCGCCATAAAAAATCACCTTGACACAATGGTATATATATTGCAGCAGTTTCACAATATCGTATCTTTTTTTATGACTTCTATCGTGGTAGGTGCCATCAATGGTGCTATAAAATAAAGTCATATACCTAATTCTAATACATAAAGAAATTTACGGGCTTTAGTGCAATTTTCATAGACTTATTTT
The DNA here is from genome assembly GCA_905147285.1 of Hypena proboscidalis. Classification (NCBI taxonomy): domain Eukaryota; kingdom Metazoa; phylum Arthropoda; class Insecta; order Lepidoptera; family Erebidae; genus Hypena; species Hypena proboscidalis. The sequence continues at coordinate 4,938,532 of LR990127.1, forward strand.
TCTTTATTCGACGCATGTACAGTGGACTAAGCAGTTCTGTATGCAGGACAAATAATTTCACGTCCCAATTCTTCGTCGTGTCGATGGCTGAGTCTAATTTTATTTTGACTTGCTATCGTGGTGAAAGGATAAGCCAATTCGCTTTGGAGAATTCGCGAATTGCCCAGGGTGCGCCGGACGTAGGGAATCGTTGTGTACGTCACTCGGTGAGGCTCCTTTCATGCACGTCCTAATGAAGACTGACTACACTAGATAAGCATGTTGTGTGAGTTACATATTTAAGAAGTGTAATATACCGATTATTTAGGTATGTATTTACCACATATTTATAACTGGTGAAGTCAGTCTTCACTAACATATTGAAGTTATTGCCCTGCATACTTAATTGCTTGGCCCACTGTACTAAAAGGTGAGTCCCCTATGGTGAGTGGTAACTATAACCCATGGACATTTTTTTTTCGCAACCTATAATGACGCCCAATGTTGAGCAAAGGTCTCCGCCAGACTTTTCCACACCAGGTGGTCTTGGGCCACAAGCATCCATTTAATCCCGGCTGTCTTGACCAGGTCGTCGATCCATCTGGTAGACATCAATAATTTACAAAAGAAGATTTTAGATGCGTCGCTTTATTTAAGTACTATTGGTGTAATGTGTGTATTGCTAAGACTCATGTGCTAGCAATAAAAAAAATAAAAAATATGAATAATCAATCAAAACGACTGATCTCACCACCATCCAGAACATGGTAATGCAAGCACTACTATTTGGCGGCTTGTTCATGGTGAGATAGGTCTGCTGGCCACGAGCTCGTTAAACGCATATTATTTATTGGTTTTGCACGTGAAGCAACACGCTATTTAGTAGTACAGAGTTTATTTGCTATTTTAAATCCGACCAAAAAAAGTGCAAATGCTGGTAAGAGTAGATTAACCTCGTTCGTGGCAATGCATATTGATAACCCATTTGTGAAAATTTTCTGTGTGAGTAATTTTATATTTTTAATTTGGTTAGGTACATTTTGTAGAGGTAACATTTCTCTCTGCTTTGTAGTATTAACGATTCGGTGTCGAATTTATCAGTGACAATGTAGATGAACAATCCATTTCCATACTGCAACTTCATTCTATGCATTGGAATACAAACCCCCGTATTCCATGAGAATACACACAGTGGGACTCCACGGCAAATAAAATGCTGAAACGCTTGCATCGATTCCACTCCACAATATTGCATTCACCACGCAATAGTCTTTGTGAAAGAATCCTTTCCAACAAAACTTAGTAAACATACGCCTCAAAATACACCGAGCTCTTTGAATAGAAATTACAATCGGTATCAACAAAAAAGCAAACAAATAAATGGTATGTGAAGCCGCTGAGCGTGATGAGGCGATGCTTAAGCGCTTTAAGCGATTTAAGCCAAAGGATTTTACGGCCGACGGATTTCAGCTATCCACGCCTGTGGACAAGCTGACGGGGCCAGTTACGTGTACTGATACGCGATAGAGATTGCCATTAGACTTTAAAGGCAAAAGTATGGATTGTTTGTGTAATAAGTTAAAAACAAAGAAGTTGGCAGACAAACACAATATGTCTTGTTTATATTGTTTTAGGATTTGAAGTCTCAAATGTGTTTTAATCAAAGAAATATATTATGTTACTAGAAACAGTGGTTTACAATAGTTTGTATTAAATCAACTAAAATATTTTAGAATTCAAGCACCTTACTCTAAGAAATAAAAAAAACATAAATACATTTGATTAAACCGGGAAGCCAATAACTACTAAATCTGTCTAATCATTAATTATCTTCCCTCAAGCATCCCACGCTACATCCAACCCAATAATGTTATAATCTATTTACCCAATAATACCAATCGCACATCAACTGTCACTCAACCCTACTCCCTGTGGACATCCTGAGGCTATAACCAATCATTGCTGCATCGGCTCACAGGGTTGTATTCAACAGTAGTTAGTTGTACTGCCTACGAAAGACACTCAGCTGGCCCAAGTTTGAACTGCCTCGAGGTTTCGAGTTTGATTCCCAGGTCAGGCAAAATGTTATTTGTGAAATTCCCGTCAGGAAATTTTACAAATGACACGTGATATTGTGCTATGCTATGTTTTATTATAATATTACAGTTTTTTGTCATTTGTTTGTTTAAGTTCAAGGTAATTACCGCAACGATAGCAAACTATTACCAGCAAATCAAAAGTGGTTTAATAAATAATAGCAATAAAATAATAAATAAATTGCTTTATTTATTTTTTACATTGCAATGTCGTTTTATTTTGAAAATGTATGATTTCTACTGAGTTTTATTATTTCTGGGAAATCGAATTAAATCGCTAGTTCATATGGTAGAAGCAATTCTTGGATAGCAATAGCATTTCCCCGACACGTGTTTGGTCATTGCCTGCGGACAGCGTGGGCTGGTCGCCCGAAATTGCGAAACCGCGTGCGGTGGCCGCCGCTCGCCACCCAGTTGGCGGCAATATTGGAACCGACCTATGCATAGAGGGAAACTTTAAGTGGCAATTGTTTCTTTGAGGGTAGGACTTAGTATTATATAGATAAGATATATATAATAAATAATATATAATAAATAAAATATATATAAGTATATGAACTAATAATAATAAATATTATGGTGGCGATTCATTTTTGTTGAGGAGAAGATTCCGAACCTTGATTTTAAAGGCGTATCGACTGGTGTATATTTTAATCATACGTCTTTAAGGGAAGAGTAAGGTATTATGTTTTCTTTGAAAAATATGATAACATAACACAACATCACGCTTATATTGCCCAAAAGGGTGCGGGAGAGGTGTGCAACACCCACACTTCACCTGTTATGGTTAGGTCCCAAGGGATAGGGGGTGCGCCTATCGCCATCTACCGGGCACAATTCTATCTCCGTGCTGCTATTGTGAATTTCCTGACGGAAAGATTACAAATAACACTATGTCCGACTCGGAAATTGAACCCAAGGCCTCGCGGTAAGAGGCTCATACGCTAACCACTAAACAATCGAGACAAAAAAAAAACTATTATATAAATACATATTTGTTTCCAAATTTAATTGAACATTCAATTCATTTTATAACGCACAAATCATATATTCAATTTGCTTAAAATTACATAAAACTATATTATTACGTCAAAATTCAATCCAAATGAACTAATTATAACATTATTTATAGAAATATTTCAATCAAATACTCTTTGTTTTTCCAACAACAAATAAATTTCCTGTGAAAGTACTGTATTCAACTTTTACGATGCTTATCTAGGTCATACTTGTTTAAAAAATACCTGAGTTCCGTGACTACGGACAATACTGCCTATACCCGAGATCTGATATCTAAACGACTAATTTAATTACATGCCATCACGCTAAAAGCCTAAGTAACGGAAATGGAGCATCAAATAATATTAAATTACAAGTAAAAAATGTGTTTTTGGTAATTTTAATCATTTTAACTAACAGTTTAAAAATATACATTTTATTTTTCGGAGTCGCAAGAATCATGGATACAATAAATGTTTAGTAATTTTATTTTTTTAAATGCCTCGATCGTCTAGTGATTAGCGAATGCTGCTTTCAATGCGAGCTCTGGGGTTCGATTCCCGGGTCCGGCAACGTGTTATTTGTAAATTTTTATGTCAGGACAGCACGTAGTTGGAATTGTACCCGATGGATGGCGATAGGCTCACCCTCTATCCCATGGGACCTATGGGACATAACAGGGTAAATATGGGTGTTGTACACCTCTGCCACACCCTTCTAGGTCATAAAGGCGTGATGTTAAGTTATGTTATGTTATTTTTTTTTACAAAAATCCAAGCAATAAGCTCTGGCAGTTTCTAATAAATACTATGGTTCTTATGACATAAATACATAGTTTTGGTGGAACTTTTGTGAATAAACTCGAAGGTAGAAGAAACATCACCGTCTTTCTTTTATTTATTTATTTAAAACTTCTTGCACATAATAAGTGTACAATGGTGGACTTAATGCCATAGGCATTCTCTACCAGTCAACCGTAAGGTAGTGCAGAGATAACAAAGGTAGGTGCAGTAAAAATGTTTCAACCAAAAAAAAGAGAAAATCTAAAATCCTCGAACCATACAATAATAAATACAATATAATATAATATACATAATATAATATCAAATCATAATATTCAATAAGAATAAATATTCTGTCATGTTTTTAATGACAGATCAATTTTTTAATGACTCTGCAGAAGACTTTTAACCTTTCACAACTAGTTTGGCGGTGAAATCAGGGTCAAAAAAGATTGGCACGTGGAGCATAACATCGTACCTACTAATGTAGACCTAACGTAGCATTTATGATCTTTTACAGAGTAAGAAGATTCATTCTCATCCATTCAATATAACATAAATAAAACTAATTACGAAAAATAAAATAAAAGTGTTTGCTCATTCAAGTGACTCTGTATTCAAAATCTAAGAAAATCTCTTCTAAATTGACGTTGAACAACTTCTAAGGGACCATCAAAGCCCGAAATTAAAGACGCTAAAAAAACAATATAAAAACACTCGAGAAATGCCGTAGAGCATAAAAAATTAAATTAAAGGTGTGTATCGAAAGTAAAAGCGATTTGGAGGGGGCGCGCTGCATCCTAGGCGGCAAGGGATGATATTAAGCAACAAAAAAGCAGGTTGAATATCGACGATAGGAATATTGTTGATAAGACATTATTTGTGAAACGTCACAAATATTGTCTTACACAAAATATTATTTATCGCTAGCTTCATTATTATATTTAATTTTATAATACGTTATATATTATGTATTCAAAATGATATAACCCTATTTAATTAATGAAATTAATTTGTTTTCTAAAATAAATATTCTTTGGTTAGTTTCCATTCATCGTGATGTCGAATACCTATTACTTTTTCATTTTTTTTATTAACATATATTTTTCCATTGTTGGGCAAAGGTCTCCCCCAAAGACTTCCACTCTTCCATATCCGAAGCTTTTTCCTGCCAGTTTTCCAGAAAGGTGTCCAAGTCATCGCGCCAGCGTTTTCTCGGCCGGCCTCGGCGACAAAAAAACTTAAACTTAAAACTTACTTACTTTCCCATTACTTGCATAGCTAGCTAGCACACTCGCAAGTCACATACACGTGTTTCTGGCATACAAGTGAAGTAGATTGCACCTCATTTGATATGGCAAGGAGTTGTAATGCAAGTGTGCCAGCTACAGGCATGACCTGGCTACAACTGCTATTTCGTTATATAAAGTGGATTCAAAACGTGTACTTACCAGTCGTATCCTCCCTAATCCAACACCATCAGTTCCATAATGCCGGCAGAATGACAGTTTGATTCACTTAGCTCAACTTACACAGTATAAACGCTTTCAATGGGGTGCGCAGGTTTCAGGGTAGCTTGGTTTACCACGGGGTGTCAAATTTTACAGAGTTTTTTAAAGTTATTTGTATTTTTTTCGGTAATGAAGCATGAATTTACAGTCAAATGAGATTGTACAATGAAATATTGTATCTTGATTCAATTTTATTGCGTCGCATTTTATCCCATTGTAATTGAGACGTTACGTAAGTAAATTTAATAGATTTATGCCTTTACTAAAAAGTATGTCAGAGTTCTAAATACGAACTCAAAATACGAAATCATAAGGTTCATCATGTTAACAATTTTTATTTTTGTGTAATTGAGAAACCTCTCGATTTCAAAAACGTAAAAACAAAAATTACTTGCTTTTCACTTAAACTTCCTGACATAATACAATTTTAATTTCGCATAGACTAATAGACACGCCCAAAAGACTAGTGGCTTGTGTGACATCACTAACCGATACTTTGTACGGAAATGTATTCATTATATTTGACAGCTATACGAAATATAGGGTCTACGAAAATGTTTCTTTTAAAAGAAAGATGCTATAAATTCTGGGGTTATTCAATGATAAAATTATATTTTAATAAGGTCATAATTTCGTTCTTTACAGTACAAGGCCCGCAACCTCTTCTTCCAATCCCCTTCACGCAATACCGGACCTGGATCCGCCAAAGATCGATAGAGACCCAAAACCAACGATGGTCAGAGATCGCTGAGTGTCGGCAAGCCAAACTTGCAATACCGCAAGCGAATCATCGACTCACTAAAAACCTCCTAAGACTAAACAGAACAAATCTAAAAATAATGATAGGGTCAATAACGGGTCACTGTCCCTTGAACAAACACCTATACACCATAAAAATCACTGACAGTCCTCTCTGTCGAGGATGTCTTGACGCCGAAGAAACGGTCTCCCACGTAGTCCTGGAATGTAGGGCCGTTGCTTCTCAACGGGAACAAATCCTCGGAACAATGAGGTCACTCCGCGAAGCCTGTGAAGTCCCCAGGAAACTTCTGTGCTTCTGGGCGGAGTTAGGCTGGCTATGTTAGCCAGGACTCTCCACGCACAATGGACCAAATGAGAGTCTAAGTGCGGAAAAATGAGTCCACTTTCCATTCCATTCCATTCCATTCCATTCCATTCCAATTTCGTTCTTTAAAAAATTACTTGACCATGGAACTTTGAATGATCAGAAAGATTTTGGCATTCGCTTTCTGACTGCCTATATTTTGATGAGGTATCAATATTTTTTACAATGTCAGGATTAGTTAGGTATATTATTGATAAGTCGAATTTTAGGTGGTAAATTAAAAAAAAATCCGGCTAAACAGAAATTAATCTAAACTTTTTATTGGTGTTCAGTGGCACACATTTTGACGGGTGCTACTTGAAAAATAATCATAGACAAGTATTCAAATTACGCCCTTACTAGCTAGCCACAAAGATTGATAAATTATATTTTACGCCGGCATCCTTACCTTATTAGATTTGCCAATAAACTAATGTGGTGATGGAGGATGTCAGTGGCTAAGGTCGTGGTCCATTGCATCAGTCTTGTAGACATCATCAATCTCTGCCGTACATACATTCACATACATACATAATGGTCACGTGAAACGGGAAAATATATGGAGAAAATGGGAGAACACAAGTTGGTATATATGGTGAAGATTCGGTAAGAAGCTGTTGGAGGTATGGGAGTTACAATTTGTATGTTGTTTTTTTGTTGCTTCTAAAATTAGTGAACGATTAAATACAATTTGTGACCACAATGATGTTTCATAATAATATCTAGTAGGTACGTCACGCTTTTCTATTCGCGCACATTGTAGAATATCTAAATTTCATAATATATAATATTATTTTGATGTTTCGTTAAAATAATATTAGTTATATTTTAATAAAGTCGCAGAAAAACGATCTCTTCACATGTTAAACGTATTTCAATTCAAGTAGATCATAAAACATAAAAAAATAAAACAATTTTACTACCGTTAGAACACAATCTCGTAAAGTAATTCATAAAAGGATTATCAAATAGATAGAATAAAAGTATATGGAGCGTCGCGACGAGACAGCTAATTTCAGCTTTACGTAACTTGCAGAGCGGCATCAAAGTTAATCTTTATCATGTTCCGTTTTGATCTTTGACCACTGCAAAACGAGACATTTACAACATAAGATCTTCTAATTAATTATTTCATCGAGGTCTTCGTTAGTTTGAACTTCAAATTAATATGAAAATATAGATTTTGTAACTAATTTAAGGTCTTATGTTACTAAACATAGCTAAATGCTATAAAAATAATCAATTAGAAGTTGAAATAACGTACGCGTCATTCTTTGCAACATTTTTGCTGAATGTAACTTCACCATGTTGGTTTGTATCCTACTTAAGATAGGAACAAATGGATGAACGTGACGTCACAAAATGACGTAACATACACTTGTGAAATTTAGGGTTCTGGCAAGAGGCGACTGTAGCTGGATGACTAAAGCGACTGCCCGGTGTGCAGTAGGTCGCAGGTTCAAATCCTGCCGGTCCCATATCATTTTCAACTGTTTCTTAGTATAATTTGCTAAACATAGCTAAATGCAGTAAAAATAATCAATTAGACAGCAAAATGACTCTGAAAAGCTTTTATCACTGCATCTCTTAGTGCATTATCCTATAACACTTTGACAATGTTGACAAAAACAAAGAAAAGGTTTGATATTACGCAAGACACCTATTGTAAAAACAATGCGTAACATTACTCCGTACTGTCACAGAGTAACGAACAGAGGCTAATCTTTTTAAGAACGTCTAAAATATTTACCTATTTTGCTAGGGTTGGCACTTGGCAGTGTTGGCACAACAGGACAAACCATGTGACTAGTACAATTACTACACTGGCGGCATAGTGGTGTTTTAAACGACGCGGCGACGTGGCGACGACGGTCTCGCGTGCAGTGCAGTACGTTGTACTGCGTCAATAAGTGTTGTGTTTGACCTTCACACGGCACAGATTTAAATTTGCTTTGATATTGATGTAGGTACACTAGGTACCTACCTATGTAATTATGTATGAAGTATCTATCTACCCCACTGAAATAAATTGAATATACCTATTCAATTTATTTATATAATAAAAATAGCTACTCTTTTACTATCAATTTACTACTCACCTAGTAGATTCCTTGGGATAGAAAAAAAAAGATATGTTCTTATTTCGACGATTATTGTTCTTACACACACTACACACAGTACAGTACATTTTGTATTATTAAATTATAACGCGCGTCGTGCCCTTTAGGACGAGATTTGCGAGTGAGCATACGTGCGTGCGCGCACCGCGGCTGCGCTGGACTGCTGTAGACTGCACAGGGTACATTTATGTGAGCTGCGGTAGTGTCCGCGAGCCGCGCCGAGAGCGTGCGAGAGCCCTTCGCTAAGGCACTTACGAGCCGGTAGAAACCGGTTTTACCTCGTACGTGATAGGGCCGCAAATGCTCACGCACACAGACGTCTTATGCTTGTGTGAGTGGACTTATCTGAGCGCGGTTGTATGCAGCTTAGTCTCTGTTCGTTACTCTGTGGTACTGTGCTCCCTCTTGTCACATCATCAACATTAAAACACACGACGTTATGTCCTTTATTCAGGTTTAAACGACATCTTTACTGTAATGTGAAATAATAAAACATTAGCACTCGTATGTTAATATAAACAAAATTATTATACTTATGTAGATATTGCTTTATAAATTCATTATTTATATTTAAAATGTTTCAACAATAAACTTGTAACATTTTAAAGCAAATTATAGCTTTGCTTTTTGTATTTTATACAATATGAAGGTTAAAAAATTAAGAATCTAGCAGGATTCGAACCTGCACCCCCTGGGTAACGCCTCAGGTGCTTTGCCTATTCAGCCAAGGATTCGTATGCTGATAGATTTTAGACTTTTCAAATCAAATCAAATCATTTATTTCCATGGGCCCCAAGGGGCGCTTGAACACTTCAAAACAAACATCAAAACACAAAAAATATGAAATTAAAATAAAACTTAGCTAACTAAATTATAATACTTATTGTAATAAAATGATTTGACACCGGAGCTTAGATTGACTTTAATTCAACTTAGAGAATTGAATTAAAATCAATCCAAGTACCAGCTCCGATGGGTATTGCATCATGAGAAGAGCTGGTGAGAAACTCATGTGCATGGTGCACATGGTTTCAAATAATTCATACAATATTTGTTTGTTTTTTGACAATAATTCTATGTGTAAGTTATAGCAACCAAAACAACATTTCAACCCGCATGGCTATTCTGTAAAGATGACTAATTTCCAGTCGATTTCGAAAGCAATTAATAATTTCGTTTGAAACCGGTTCATCTCGGATTTAGTGCATCCTTATTTCCATACACATACGGTTGATAACTGCTTGGCAAAAAAATTGACAGCTTGCCAGTTACTATCCTCTTGCAGGTTTGACAGCTTTACAGGCAAGTAACGCAATTTCTTATGTCAAAATCGGAAACTGGTCATGGAGCAGTTTCTTAGTAATTTCTTGTACTTTGGCGAGATAAAATAATGATATTTATAAGGTTTTTTTACTTCAGATTAACGTTATACATCAAATCAATAACTGTTTAATACTATGTATGTCATAAAATACTAATTAAATACGTAATGCAATAGAATTTAGGTCATATTATTTTTAGTCATATATCTCGAGATTTTTCATACGAAAACTTATAAATACGACAAGTAGTAGCACGAATTATGGCAGTCTGGGATATAAAAAGCACTTAATGAAAATAATGTATCTTCAAAATATTGAAACAATAATATTATGTAGCTAAGTTGTAGGCTTCCTCTTTCTCGCCAAACTAAACAAATTTTAATGAATTCTGGCACACGGGTAAGTGCTTTTTATCGACGTAGTTCAAATCTAGTTACATACTTTAATAAAAAACGAAAAACCTGATTCATTCCATTTCATGGATGGTGGAGACCTTTGCCCAACAATGGGACAATACAGGTTATGCACCAGATAATGTAACTACTTACATTCTGTATTCACGATTATTATTATTTATTTGGAGTTTACATTTATAATTTCTTATGTACGTAACGTAGTGTCTATGTCTATGATAATTATGTGAGAGAAATAAGAATATATTAAAGAAAAATCAGAAGTTTTGAAAAATTTTATTATTTCACAGAATTTCAGGAACATTTATTTTCTTCTAATGTTCGCTAGGCTTGCACTGATGAAACTTAAGTCTAAAAAATGTTTAGATCTGAAATCAACCGCCGCTATCATCTTATCATAATACTATTATAATATAGGTGTGCTATATTCGTGTATTGAACCTGAAAGACAAAAAACATTACAACACAAGTGAGAGATATGTGATTTCATCGTGTCACGGAGGACTAAGTAGAAATTATAACGCATACTCACTGTTTCTAGTACATAGCAGTAGCAAAGAGTTAAAATCACATTTATATATCGTTTTTATAGTTGTCTTAAAATATTATCTCGATCTTTGATATTTGTTTTGTATTGAGGACATAGAAATATATACTATAGAAATGGCTTGTCCGAACAAATTGCCCTTCAAATTTGACATTATGAATAGCAGGATCAGTAACGCCATCTGCATTGAACTACCATGTGACAATTCATAACAAATACTTTTTTAAATTACCAAAAATATTCTCTTGAACGCCCGCGGCATACCTAGTTCAACTAAGCGCAGTTGCGCAGTTCCGAAGTCATTCACGATTAAGGAATATGGCGTCGGAACGAAAAATTTTAGCAAATAAAATTGATAAAATAATGTAAAGAGGTGGATATAATAAGATATTTGTGACTTACCGGTGATATGTAATACCATAATCTTTTTTGTTATGTTTAATTTGGTAGTTCGTACAACTTTTCAGTGCACAATTAGGCATTTTGTCGTGTTTGACCGCTCACGGAGGCAGCCAACCACAGACAATTTCACTACGCGCTTTTTGTAGTCTGATTGACTCCAAAAAGGTTCAGTTCATTTATCGCGCGTTAGCCGTGTCCTTACTTTATACGTCAATGATTGAGGATAACTTTTTTTTCCATTACATCGCGTTCCATTCTTATTTTATTTAATTTTAAGCACTCGTTTTACACTAAAGAGAAAATCTCTCCAAAAATACCTCTTACCATAATGACTTATATTGTGTTTGTTGTTATAATGTGTTCAGTTTTCTTTTGATATAATCAGTTATATAATTTGAATTTTATTGTTTGAATTTGTTACTTTCTTAATTCAGTTCAAAGCTATTTATATGCTTTTTGTTGTAATGAAACGCTCCAATTTTTTTTGGTAAAAGATATTAGATGCCACAGAGTAAAAATACATTTTAGTAGGTGTCAACAAGAAGGTTTTATCAATACAAATAATACTAATAAAAATAAATAAAACTAACATCTTAAGTATATTTGCCACTGAAAGATAAGGTCAACTACGTGATATAAAATTCTAGAATAATGGATAAGTATAATATAATTTCACTAGGGTAAAACATTAAAATGAAATAAAATTGGTACTTACTAATTAAATATGAATAATTGCACAAACAACAAACTGAACTAGCTAATTACACCTAAAGGCACTTTAATTAATATTTAACAATGATTTTTTATTTGTTTTTTGGACCTAAATAAATATTTTTATTTTCAATTTACTAGGTAATGCAGCAAAAAGGAAAACAATTTTCTACGTACTCTAAATGTAAAGAATTGTCCGCCAGTTTTGACGTTCAATTTTTCTTTTGCTCATGCACGCTTTTTTAATATTTTTTTTGTCTCAATTCCAGATAGACAATAAAATAATAGACAAATTTAGTGTTTTTTGTTTTATTTTATTACGTGTGAACGAAGCATACATTTGAGGAGAGTAATTTGATTGCGTTATGTCAAAAATGCGTGTTTTGACAGTAACTATTACTATTTGACAGTAACTATTACTTAAGAAACCAGAAATTATATCTGTTTGACAGGAATAATTACTTTTTGACAGAAACTATTGCAAAAGAAATCACAGTCATCTTTAGGGAATAAGTCTACCGTTGTGTCAGCGTTAGTGATAATATCTAAGTCACTTAGTCAATCTAATCACACAGTACGTTTGGGTTTAGACCAACTCGGTACTGTCGAGAGAAGACGCATTTTTATCAAATACTTGTAATATTTGAATGCAAATTATAGCTTTTCTATGCCTTTTCTTATTTTATACAATATTAAGGTTGAAAATAAACCAAGTAAGGTTCGTCATCGTAAGCTAAAGTAACCTATAAGAGTCGCACAAAGAGTTGAGAAAATTGAATCTAGCTGTATGAGCCATGTTCAAACGTAACATTAAATTCATTGTGCGCTATAAATACGTGTACCTTTTCTTTAAAAATATGTGGAAGTTTAAGTCATTAATAATTTCAAGTTGATAACAATATAACAAGGTTTGCTTTTACCTCACTATATTAATAAAGATTTACTTTTCATTCTTCTAATAGTTAAGGAGCTCGCAACGTTTGACACATATTATTTTATGAAAGCTGTTAGCGACACGGGCCTCCTTTTTATAGGTTTTAGTTTTTTTATATTTTTGATAGTTTTTCTATGTCACCTTTATGTTTTTAGTCTTGAGTCCGACTTTTATGTGTCAAAATGTAATTTTTTGATAAGTTATTAAATAATTAAAAATTACCTAAGTTACACGCCTTTAAGTCTCAAACCCTCGCTCACCAGTTAACAAAAGCCATGTAAGATGATATTTTCTCTTTTTTTTTGCCACAAAATTTTGTGTGTTTTTTATACGCCAAATATTAAATCTGACAGATTAATTACTCGTTTTGACTAGTAATTCACTGGCATCATGGCGTCATGAAAAAGTATGTAGTCTTGAAAATCGTATCCGTCCCGCGACCTATAAAATAATGTACGGAGTAATTTAAAATGCATAAATCTCCTTGGCCCAGTCGGTTGGCTAACTGGATTCCCTCGAGGTCCAATATTCTAACTGGATTCCCTGAAGTTTCAACTTTCATTTTATGAATAGGTAATAGCGATGCGATATCCCTTGGACAGCGATACTCGGTATTTGTGAGGCTTAATTATATCGTAGGGTTTCAAATATATACCATATTTTAGTCTGAGTTATTTCAATAATGTGAAAACAAATTTTATTTTTATACCAAATAAATGAAAATATATCATCAATATGTGCTATGTGATAAACTGATTGCTGTAAATCTGTCCTAAACTAACGTCAGATCTATTTACAGGTTAAAAAATACCTATCATTGAGAGTAAGTTAAAAAATAATAATAATATCATAAAAAAATATCGTTAAAATAAAAATACCATTAATTTTATTTCTTAAAAGCATTTAATGTAAAGTATTGAATTGGTTTTTTATTAAAAATGTTAGGGTTCCGTAGTACCTACAAGAAATATTTATCGTTGGGCCATGTCCGTCTGTCCATCTGTCCGAGGCTTAGCGTCGAAAGCGTTAGAAAGCTAAAATTTTGCATGGATATGTATGTTAAATATGTCAAGAAAGTGGTAAAATAAAATTTTGATTTTTTTAGCTCCCCTACATGTAAAGTTAGTATGTTTTTTTCTGTCGCGTGCCTCTTAGTGTAGGATGTTAGGTGGGTATTTTAACACGAATAGGTTGGTAAGACAGTTTTTTGATTTAGACATCCGTTTAAGAGATAAAAAACTTAGAAGAGCAATTTATTGTAATCTCCAAAATCTCAAAAAATCATGGCGGTAGTATATGTGATGAATTTTGAAAGAGAACTATAGTGGCTACGTTAACTTTATTAGTTCTAGAGTAATAGGAGTATAAAATGCAGTTACTTATAAAATTTCGTGATAATAATGAGTTGTATTGTATGAAATGACAATGTTCAATATAAATTAAACTGGTTTTAAGTCCATATCAGATCCGGTGGATACGCAGCAACCTATTACCATCTTTTGTGTTCCTTACAAATATATTTATCATTCTTCGTATTCTTGAAGCCCTCTCGGAACGAAATCAAACTCTTTAGACTTAACTTGAGATTTCACTATAAACTCTTGAAATAAAATGTTTGCAAACAAATCAAAAATTCCCTTAAAAAATAGACTGACACCTATCCCCGCCATTCGTCACGCGCCGTGTCAACAGCCGTGTGAAACACCCCTATTTTACATTTAATTGCATTTCTTTGTCGATCTCCCTGTTAATCTGGATGCACCCTTATCCTCTGCAAATACCATTTTATCTTGGGCTTCCTCACCCTCCTTTTGTACCACACTTTAGTTTACCAAATAGGGATGCGTACCAAATGCGAGGGTCTTGTTAATTTGGTTTAATGTCTAGACATGTTTGATGTCGAAAAATATGTGTTAGGCTGTTTGCGGACGCACTTAGAGCGATTGCTCGTGCTTAATTTTTTATCAAGTGTTTGGATTCAATCTGGAGTTCAGTTGGGATTGATTCGGATGTTTTTACTTTTTAGGGTTCTTTACCTAAACGATGACAATGGAACCCTGTCTTTATTTGACTTAGGAAGTCGTTAAAAATCAACGCTGAAAATTTTTTTTTGTTACCTTTTCCTACCTTTTAAAGACAAGCAAATTAACAAGGATAAAAGTACAATAATAACATCTATAGACGTTACAAGTAAAAAACACTTCAAGACTACGAAAATTACTCGAAAATCTCCAACTGAAATAATTAAGCAGAAAAATGAACGAACCAATCGACTCGATATGATTGACTCGCTTGGTAAACGAATAAAACCTCGCAGACGAACTCGATTCACTACCCGTCGATAACAAGCAATACCTCAGGCTACAAATTATTTAAAAAAAGCATTGCCTCGGATTGTTTCATTAAAATAATTATCAACCGCTCGTCCAATGGAGTTCAATAAAAGGAAATGTGAGAATTTAATTTTCAGACGTTTTTTATTTTTAAATGATACGCGGCTTAATAAGAGGGAGTGTTGCGAGATTATGGAAATGATATTTCCAATTAATTTTATAGTCATCGTGCATAATGTGATATTGAGCGAGTATTCTATCATAACCTATTCAACATTGATCGCGGTATCAAACTATTGTAAATATTTAATTTTTACTTTGTATCTCAATCATCCCATTTTTGCTAAACGTAATCGTAATATGTACAACATGAGAGCAAAGTACGTATTTGCTTGAGTGCTAATTTTGTGTCCCAAATAAGCGAAATAATCAATTGAATCAAAGAAGAATCTTATATAGTGAGGGACTCAAAAGCACGAGCTGAACTTTGTTCTCGGTACATCATTGTATTTTAAGGATTTCTAAGTTGCGCTTGTTTGCTTGAAATTTTAGAATATCTCTCTCGTAAACTCAAATTTTGTCCCAAATTTCCATCGCAGTTACTCTAACACTTAGTTGTCTACTCCACATTTAGTTGTTTAATCGCTGCCCCGCATTGTGTGTAAAGAGGGTGATTATGAACCGTTCTTGAAGTGGAAGCGTAGGATGTATTATAATAAAAAAAAATAAGGTGACCAATTGAGAAAATTTTAATTATTAAGCAATGTGTATTACTCACGTGAGTAAGACCCATTGTTTAACAGTTAAAATGTAGTATATTGTAATTATTTATGAGCCTTGTCACTTCTTCTAGGTAATAATAATAATATGTTAGAAACTGCTTCATTAAAAACATTTGTAGAATGAAAATCGTTGTATTATAAGAATTGCTAAAGTGCGCTAGCTTGCTTAAAATTATTTAATTTGATAACTGTCTCGAACAAATTTTGTCCCAAATTTCCATCGCAGTTTCTCTAAGGCCCCGCACAAAGGTTCACGGGTGACGTCACAACGTATTATCGCGTCAGCACACGCATTGCATTCACTCACATTTAGTTGTTTAATCGCTGCCCCGCACTGTGTGTGGAAAGGGATGATTATGGAACATTCTAAGAGAGGTGCAAGATGGATGTGTGCTAGTTGTCATATTATATTATTATGAAAGCTTTTGCTCCGAGAAGTAAGTGTATGTTTGTTACTTATAGGTATGAGTAAATAGATAGATATATCTGTCTACTCCGGCTTTTAACTACATTACTCGTAATCAAAAAGAGAGCGAAATTTAATACATTGTTAGTTACTAACATAGAAGTAAGTAAATATAAAATGATTTAATCAGCTACGATATTTTAGTCTTAAAGACATTGATATAATAAAAATTCATTTAAACATATTGCGTTATTCTGCTAAAAATATCAGTCTAACTGAAAAACTCACAACCCATTTTTTTTTAATAGTGTTGTAACCTAGAAACTTTTCAAAAACAATTCACTTGTGTGATTTAGATTGTGATTTAGAAATAATAATATTATGACATATTTTGTACTTATAAATATACCGCCATTACAAACAAAATGTAATTTATAAAATAAAAACCTTCTGCAGGACAGGCCTAGCCTAGTGCTCAATTCTTTACAAAAAGGAATATCTAAACGTATGTTTAACAATAAGTTTTTTTTTTTTGTTAATGTAAAGAATTTATATACTCTTGTGGTATTGAATAAATATATATATTTTAATTTAATTTCATTCCTCCACTATAACGCCACAAATATAGACTAACTTTCCAATCTATAAACCGCCACGGGTGTTTGGTTTCGTCGACACCTAGCCATCAATGAAGGCAATCAGCGGTCGTTGACCCCGGGGGTGAGGTGATCAATATTTCGTATTTCATTTTGACAGTATTTGATAGGTCATTGGAGTACCAAAGAAGTCAAGTACGTTTTAAACGAGTTTGCTTTGATTCTTAATAATATTATGTTAAAATTAATAAATTATGCAAGAATTTGGAAAAATATTGATGGTATGAAAATATTAATTTAAAAATAATTTAAACTGTAATGACCTGTGTATACTTTTATGTTGAGCACCGTTATTTTCCGTATACCTAAAAAACTTTAGTAAAAAATGAATACATAGATATGATTATAATACAATAAAAGGAATAACTATAATATAGTAAAAAAACAACTAATTACATAAATAGTTTTTGTATAATATTCGTAATGTAATAACCATTAATTTAATAATTATAAGATTAAAATATAAATTTCAATGTTACAAATTGATTCAATATTATCCTATTTATTTTAAAATAACATTCAACTACATACATATTATATAACATCATGCATAATTATTGCTAAACGTTTTAAGTAGTAGAATAAATATATATAAGTATATATTTGTATTTAATTTTATTACCTACAATAAAGACAAAAGTTGATAATTGTAAAAATTAGTAAACAACACGCAACACAATATTTGCCATGTCATGATCAAATGTTCAGGAACCCAATTTTTTATTCAGATACCTAAAGCTATTATTTTTCAATCAAAAACGAAATTATGGTAACAAATTACCTTACCCTACATGACATACTCGTAATCTCCTTAATTAAACAAGACAGCTAAAAACTTCCCTAAAGTAAGGTAACTCTGAAACTGGGACACTCAA
Organism: Hypena proboscidalis; assembly: GCA_905147285.1. Taxonomy (NCBI): domain Eukaryota; kingdom Metazoa; phylum Arthropoda; class Insecta; order Lepidoptera; family Erebidae; genus Hypena; species Hypena proboscidalis. Next base: position 4,956,505 of record LR990127.1, read on the forward strand.
AAACTATTATAATTACCCACTGTCCCATCGCTTATCGAACGAAAGTGTTTAAAAGCTATTAAGTAATTAAATCATTATCTACGATTAGTTTTTATGAGTCGACATTATTAAACGATCCACCGCAATTATAATATCGATAGCAGAGGAACTAGGGCAGTTTATACAGTAATCTGATATATATTTTTTTCATGGAATCATTGAACCGTAGTTAAGCAGGAATTAATGAGAAAACTAAGAAATTTTTGATTAGTGGATTTGGAGCGTATTCGCAGATAAAGCGGTTTGAAAATGTATTTTAATAAATTAAGCTTAATACATAGGTATTAAGCTTAAACTTAAACCCGTCTAGGTAATAATATTGTACTTTATGTTGGTTTGCTACACAGGGAGGAACTGTACGACCGCATTTAAACTATAGATTTTAACTTAAGCAATATGATAAGTATGCATTTTTGTAATATGCTCGCCAAGACCATTCATTTAAAACCATACACGTCATAATTATGTTTTTTTTCTGTCTTCTGAATCTGAGGTTTAAATCTATATCACCCGGTCTATTCTTACGAATCTAATGACCTCATTTATTAAAATTCGTTCAGTAGTTTAGGCGCTACGGTAGAACATACAAACATATATACATAGACTGCCAAAAGCCCTATCTTATAATTACCCCTTCTTTTTGGCTTCGCCGTAGTCGGATGCAAAGGCAATCAGGTAATTTTTGTCTCCTTCTATCACTTAATTATTTGCGAGTAAAAATGCTGATTGTTAACCCACTTACGCTAACTTATAAAGTTCATTTGATTTTCTTTTTGACACGTAATTTTAAAATCATTTATCATCATCTGAAGAAAATAAATAAAAAGTTTAATGGTTGTGCAACGCAAGTAAGCAGTATAATAAATTTACTTTTTAGTTTACTACAGAGTCAAAAAGAAAATACCTGGACTTTCAATTCTTAAAATAATAATACACTTTCCTCACCTATATTCCACGGCCTCAAAACATCAATAAATCCTCACAATTATGTATCACACCGACCAAAACTATCGATTAGGGGTTATATCATGACTAGGTACTTCAAATAGACACTCGTCCAAATTATTAGTAACAACTAAACGATTACCTACACATCAACCTATACATGTCCAGTATATGTTGGCCTCGCGTTGTAAAGGTTTCCCGTCCAATGAGAGACCAGCTTTAACTGGCAATGTATATGTTGATCGATAGCCGCATGTAGAAAGTGGGTGAACTGAAAATTACCCCACAATCCATTACACGTAGTTCTAAGTGGTATTACAGTCGTTAGTAATAAAATATTCAGTTGTTACATTAACTACGCTTGTTATGTCTAATTTACTGAGGTATAAGTTTAGGTAATGAGGAGTTCTGACTAGTTTGTACATCGGCCTGAAAACTTTATAAGAACGTTGAAACCTCTTTCCTTTTTTTACATGACGTATTTGTAAAATACTGTGTAGAACACCTTTTTGTTAGTGGCAAATAGACCTACATGAATATCCAAAATGGTGATCCGTAGATAGTAAAATGGAATATCTTATCAAAAATAAGTTAAGTTGTTTTTGTTTAATCATGATGATGATGATGATGATGATGATCAAAATATAGAGAAACATAAACCAATTTTTAGTTACATACTTTAAATGTAACTAATTTTATGATCATTCAAAGTTTCATAGATGAGTCCTTTTTTGAAGTACGAAATTATTAACAAATCATTTTATCATTGAACCACACAATTTATAGCAACTTTCATAAACGCAATATTTCGTATAGCTATCAAACAAATTTAAAACTGAATTCATAACTAAAAAAACATAAACGTGTATGTGAATTGTATTCTCTCAGGAAGTTTACGTGTTAACAAAGATTTTATTTTAATAATGTTTCTAATATCGAGAGGTGTTTGTTCTACCAAAGAGTTATTATTATTGTTTATTGTATAGAAATACACGCGGGCAAAATGGCGGGTAACACATAATAAGAAAACTGATGCATATACTTGCAGACAAGGTATCTAACTACATGTATTTCGTTAGTTTACGACATTTGTAAAAAGAAATAAACTCAACTCCACTTCCAAATCTTTCAAATTCAACTTATAAAATCCGCCACTGTCAGAACTCCATTCGAGCGAATCAATTTTATTTCTATTTCAAAACGTCGCGTCACAAAATCTTTATAAGCCACTTGATCGCTCAGATTCGCCATGTAGAAAATTGTATTTTGAAAACCCGTGCTTACTCCTTCTGCATATATTCATTATTCGTGTATTATGTTAGGATTGGGTGCTATGTGAAGGGTTTGACAATATTTATTTGGATTAGCAAGGACGTCTTGAGGTCTCAAAGGTTGAGCGAAATTGGCTGGGTTTATTCTTGTGTGAATTTTGAGAGACCTTTGACACATTGGAGACGGTTATATACACTCGTAGGTGTTAAATGTGGTTAGTATGTGTAGCTCGATGTGTTCCTTACTTTATAAATGAGTCAAAATTCTACAGTGAGCCCTATGTATTATTCCAAAATTGAGATGCTATAGCATATTAATGATTTTAAACTTTCTCGATTTGTTCACATAATTATATTTTGTACACACGGGTCTTAAATTCATCAATTGCTTCGTGACCACGATTGGTGTGATTCGATCGAAACTGTCGAGCATAAAAGGTATACCTTTAGAAATATTTACGCGATTTAGATCCGTGGCTCATATTCAAAAATTCTTAATAAATAAAAAAATAGAGATCAAATGTATGATAATAATAATATTACGGTACCCATTGAAACGTCCGAGAAACTAGAGCGGCCTATCCTTGAACGTCCAGGTCACCACAAAGGGCCAGCGGCAAATTGCGCCTCATCATACTACTGATTCAAAGTGTATTTTCTAGCAAACTATTGCAGCTATAGCAAAATAAAAAATACCAGTATAAAGCTGAATTGATAAGGAATCAAAATATGTACTTAATAAAGTATAACAATCAATCTGAAATCCATAAAAAAAAATAACTTTACAATACGAGTTAAATTTATGTAATTTTTTTTTTTTAACAAGATGTAACGAAACTATATCTAACTTTTGTGTAATGATTTATACTAATTATTAAACTAGATTAAATAAGCTTTTCTTTGATACCAATATATCATTACTTAAAATGAACAGTGTAGCACATTCATCCAAAACAAAAAAATCCAAAACGCGGACGGCAATGGCGGCCATACCTAAACTCTGGGCAAGGAAATATAAAAACGTGAAATTCTAATTATTTACGTCATATTTCTTAATGAAAGTCTACTTAAATATAAATAAGGACCTGTTTTACTAATTACAATAAGTATTTTATTAAAATATCGTATAATATCACAAAATCATGACGAATTTTAGGTTAGGTTTAGCATTGGGGCGAAGTTTTTGTCTTTCGACTATAACACGTGAAAAACTTTATTTTGACTGTGGATGCTTAAAATTGGTAGTTAATCTAAAAGAATAGACATTCAGCTTTCTTTTAATATATAACACTAATACACTGGGCTATTAAATACATAAAATACTTACATTTTAAAACCGGCACTCACTAACACTTCCACTCACTAGTTACGTAAAATGTCACTAAAGAAAAAAAAATTTTTCAACGCTTGTTGACATCTGTCGGACTCTTGAATTAATACATTTGACGCGTTAGCTAGCAGAGCCATCTATTAAAAATTTTACTAAGCTTTTTAACAAGGTTCATAGATAAAAACTCGTTCTAAATTATACTAGTACGCTGGATATCCGCGGGGTGTCTCTAGCCGCTCGGACCTTTTTGGTTATTATATTGGACTATGGATGTTTAAAATTGGTAGATAATTTAGAAGAATAGACATTCAGCTTTTTTTTAATATGTAATAATAATACACTGGGCTAATAAAAACATAAAATATTTACATTTTAAAAGCGGCATTCACTAAAACTTCCGATCAGTAGGTACGCAAAATTACACTGTTGAAAACAATTTTTTTTCGACGCCTGCTGCCATCTGTCTTTTTTTTGAATTAATACATATGAGGCGTTAGCTAGTCAGTGTCATCTAGTAAATTTTTTACGAAGCTCTTTAACAAGCTTCATAGTTAAAACCTCGTTTATATTGTACTAGTACGCTGAGTTGCCGCTGGGCAACTCTGGTTGCCCGGACGTTTGACACAACAATGTTTTGGGCCACTCTAGTTGCCTGGACGTTTGAATTATCTTACATACAAAGAAGTAAAATCTATATCACTTTACTTGCTTAGTTTACTTTATAACAATCATATAGGTAACCTTAACTAACATTTATGATTAGGCTATGAATACTGTGAACTTCAGAAATATTTAAATTGATAGCAAATTGACAAATGTAAATACGAAAAAATCTTTATTCAAATACATACCTACATAACCTTTTTGTGAATCTAGGCATCAACATCAAAATCCATCCTTTTACGTAAAACAGTAACAAACATCCACACACACATCCTACAAACTTTTACATTTATTATATAAAAACTAAGTAAATTTAAATAAAATAAATATTTAAAGGGGCCTCCTATACAACCGAAATGGTTTTTTTGCCGGTACGGAATCCTTCGTGCTCGAGTTCGACTCGCACCTAAGTGGTTAATTTTTATGTACATAAACTAACATACACTTGTTTTTTCTCCAAGCTTCATCGTTATAGTAGTCATTCCAAAGTAGATTTTCTTAGATGTAGTGAGGGTCCCATTGTAGGGTCCTTGGGTACAGAATGCAATTTCCTTGACAACGGCCCGAAGGCATGGCCCCCTTGCAGAGAATTCGCCGCCCCATCGTTTGTGTACACGCGTTTTTGTGACCAGTCTTGTAGAATGAGCATAAATTATATCCTGTGTATGTACATTTTATATTTGTTATATATGTTACTGTCCTTGGTAAGTCTGCGACGCAAGATTAAGGCGAGTAATAATGAATATGCCTGTCATCGAACTTCTCATGGATAATAGAATATAAAAGTATATAGCCGTCGACAGTAATATTAGCGAAATATTATTATTATAGTTTCAACAAAATGGCACAAAAAAACCTATGGATTTAAGTGTTATGTATATGATTTTATTATGTCTATATTAAAGTTACAACCGACGTCATGTGGGTAAGCTTTGTGCAGGGCCATGCAAAACTGCAATGATGTATAGAAGTATACTGTGTACCCCTCATATATTATAACAAACTGCCGGTATCTATTAGAAACATGAATGAACGACTACCATTTAAAAGAGAGCTCCACAAATTTCTTACAAACAAAAGTTATTACTCGATCCGAGGATATTTTGATGACAAAACTTATTAATAATGTAATAAAAAATTTAATTGTCTGTATATACTATAATTTTAATTGTTAATCTGATTTTATTTTAAGCTTCTGTAATATTTATTTATGACCTATGTAATCGAATTTCACACGTCTACTTATGGCAAAATAGGTTGGCCAAAATTATTTTTAAGACCATTATGTATGTATCCTATTTCTGTGGAATAAATGAATATGAATATGACGTTTCTTATAACTTTTAATCTTTCGCGTTGCATATTTACGACTACGTTTTTATTGCAAATACATTATAACTAATGCGTGTCTTCTCTTAAAACATGACAGTTTAAAAATATTATTTTAAAGTTCGTTCCCGGATACCAAATTCATGACGTGTCATGAACTCGGTATCCGGAAATGAACTTTACCTAATTTAGAGTTTTTTTAGTCTCTTATTCACTTTTTGATAGCCAACAAGTAGGATACATTTTTAAATTAAATAAAAAATAAATTCAATAGCTTTTTTGTGTTATAGTAATATGAAAATTCTTACGCAACTTACTACAACTTACAACGGTGTTCAAACTACTTACAAAGAAAATCAGCAACTTCTCTGATAAAAAGTTGTAGCAACAAGGCGATGTTTCAAACCGCTAATGCAACTAAAGTGGCTCCGACTTGAACATTCCAGAAATGCCGGTTTGCAACAAGAATTGCTAATTAGCACGAAGCATACTAGAAGCGAACTTATTACGGTTGGAGTACAGCATTAATTTTCTGTAGATTTCTCTTAGCTTCATAATTATGCTATATTTTGGTTAATCTAACTAGCTCCTATTGGATGTTGCGTGATGTTTATAGCCTAAAGCTTTCTTCAATAAATGGGTTATACAACAAATATGAATTATACTAAGAAACAGTTGAAAAAGATATGGGACCGGTAGGATTTGAACCTGCGACCTCACTGCACACCGGGTATCCGCTTTAGCCATCCAGCTACGGTCGCCTCTTACCATTAATCCTACCTTTGTATCCTACTTAAGATAGGAACAAATGGATGAACGTGACGTCACGCAATGGCGTATCATACAGTTGAGAAATTTAGGGTTCTGGTAAGAGGCAACCGTAGCTGGATGGCTAAAGCGGCTGCCCGGTGTGCAGTAAGGTCGCAGGTTCAAATCCTGCCGGTTCCATAAGTATCTTTTTCAACTGTTTCTTAGTATAATTTGCAAAGCATAGCTAAATGCTATAAAAATAATCAATTAGAAATATGAATTATTAATACGATACTCTTTGTTTAACTAGTTGTCAGACTGTCTGACCTCTGACTCTACCCATATTGACTGCCATAGATGTTCAAATGGCAACTGGGATCGGAGGCTTATCGTGCTCGAGACATGGAGGAAAACTCGTTATGTGAAAGATGATCACCCATCCACGGCCGTAAGGTTAGCTTAACGTAGTCCCCGCGGCTTTGACTTAGCCACGCAATTGGACTTAGTTCTTCTTCTTCGTCGTGTCGATGGCTGAGTCAAATTTCATTTTGACTAGCCATTGTGGTAAAAGGATTAGCCAATTCACTTTGGAGAACTCGTGAATTGCCCAGGGTGCACCGGACGAAGGAAAAACGTTGTGTATGTCACTCTGGGAGGCTCCTTTCATGCACCCCACTTTTTCATGGACTAAGTAAGAATGGCGGATTTGGATCGGATAGTTATTCCAAGAACCCATAGTTAATAGTGGTCGTTGTTGTTAACCAAATCATACCGATGTACTTATTCATTTGTCATAAGATTCCAAAGAGTAAACTGAAATGAACAAAACAATGGCGATATGCAACTGCAGATCTTTTTTTTTTAAAGCTTACTAGCAATTTGCAAATACAAATTACTAGTATTCTTGTTAACCCCCTCCAGCTAAGCTTAATTCGTTTGTGTTAGGAGGAAATTTACGTCCGTGGTGTAATGGCCAGGATTCGAACCCACGACCTCTCGATCGTAAGACCGATGCCTTATCCATTGCGCCAAGGCCGCTTAAAAAGCCGCTTTTAAATTAAAAACAAATTATACAACATTTACGTGGTCGTCACTGTTTAAAGATGGATAAGGAGTTTTAGAATTTTTTTTTTATATAACTACGCCTGCGGCGAACGAACGTGTAGTCCACCTGATGGTTAGTGCAATACAGCCTATGGACATTAACTATTCAAAAAACAGATTGAAGTTGCGTCGCTGTTGACTGCGGTGTTACGTCTCATATGCCAGAAATTTACGGGCCTGATCTCACCACCAAACCGGAACATAGTAATGCAAGCACTACTATTACTATTTAAAGGTGAGACGGTAGTGCTGCCGCCCTCGAGCTCGTTCACAAGAACTTTACCACCAGTAAGTATTTTACTAATTACTGGAACGTAAATACTTAGTGCTTACCCTAAAATATTCAATATTAATAAAATAGAATTTCCCGGCGGAAGTTAGCTCATATTAGCGCTGAAAGTTCATAACTTCAGGTGACGGCATTCCCACACTACATCGCCTTCGATGCTGCTCGTGATAATCATAAGATAGTTTAGAGGAGGCATTATTAATATTGATATTATATACAACGCGGTAATGCTACCAGCATTTTGGGTACTAGGCCATCTGACAGTGACTTGAAGTGTAGATTAAGTTATTAGTCTAGTTTAATTTAAGATACAACAAAGATTGTTGATGCTTTATAAAGTTTTGTTAATAATATTTATAAGTTATTGTAGTTTTGTATATTATTGAATAATAACTGATAAGCAGTAAAAAAAATGAATAATAGATACAACATGAATATTTTTCTGTCAATAAAGATACATTTAATGATATGTTTTTTACCGTAAGCATCAGCCAATTTGTTAAATTAATTTAATAAAGCTTAAGTTTAGATTACAAAGAATATTTTCAATTCTTGTTGACTTTTTAACCGACTTCTAAAAAAGGAGGAGGTTCTCAATTCGATTCGTATATACGTCCCTTTTTTGTTATGTTTGTTCACGGATATCTCCGTCGTTTATGAACTGATTTTGATGATTTTTTTTTTGTTGGACAGGAGATAATTCCAAAAGGGTACCATTGTCAGCATGTTGTGATCTGATGATGGAATCTCAGAGAAATCGAGGGCAACCCTCGAATTTTATAGGCACATGTAATGTTTTTAGTGTGTTTTTCAAAGCTACACCAGTATTTACGTATTTTTATGTGGATGAGCTGATGATGGAAGGTCAACTCCTCAATGGTTAGGAGTTAAAGGATAATTCTTTCACTACTGTACACATATTCAGACTGCTAGTTATGATTTCAAGTGAGCTGTTGGAACGGAGATATTTCAAAGGTGGTCCCATTGTCAGCATGTCATGATCTGATGATGGGACCCCAGAGAAATCGGGGGCAACCCTCATATTTTATTAATCGAGGCCAGGATTTACGCTTGGTCGCAATAATTTTATGTGGTTGAGCTGATGATGGAAGGTCAACTCCTCAATAGTTAGGAGTTAAAGGATAATTCTTTCACTACTGTACGCATATTCCTACTGTTAGTTATTGTGTACAATGAGCTGATGATGGAAGGTTGTGACCCTCAATAGTCAGGAGAAAGGATTTAATTCTTGTTTATTATAAATAAGTTTTCCGTCTCAAGTAACCATCGTCTCCTCATTCGAGAAACATTTTTGCTCGGTCTACCTATCACTTAAAATCGTAAAATAAAATAATTTTTAACAAAAAAAACCGACTTCAAAAAGTAGGTAAACTAAAAAGCAAAAAATAAATTGTCTTCGCACAAAATAATACGTTTTTTTATTTAGTTAAATAGAAAGTCGGTGCCAAGTAAACAATAACTTCGAATAGATAATTTCAATCTTTCTAACAACAATTTTCTGACTGAATATTAGTTATATTTCTGTGGTAAGTACCAATACTGGGCGACCGCGCACTAGCACAACTACGCCTCCCTTTTTGTGTGAACTGTAATTTGATATTGTAGAAAGGTTGCTTTTACTTGGCACCGACTTCAGAATTATAAAATAATAATTTAATAATTTCTATTTAACTAAAAAAAAAAACGTATTATTTTGTGCGAAGACAATTATTATTTATTTTTTGCTTTTTAGTTTACCTACTTTTTGAAGTCGGTTTTTTTTGTTAAAAATTATTTTTGAATTAAACGTTAATGTCACAAATATATACGTTACTTTTATGCATATATTGTTATTTAAACGTTCGTATAAATTATATATCTTATTTTGTATTTACAATTAGATAAGTTTTATCTATCTATACTTTCGGTTATACTATTACGAAATAATAATGTGTTCAAAAATAACGAATTCACAAAAATCATCCCTAGAGCCAAATTATATGTTGTGTTTATCGACAGATATGGCATTTATTAAATGGTGGATAGTTTTATGCATCGGCATTAAATGCCCACCCCAACCTTTATTTTTATTTGGTCAAACGTAATTTCAGTTTATTATTTAATAAATTATTGACCATTCAGTTTTATACTATAGCCATAATATTGCTTTATATCGTAACTAGTTTATGGCTTGAATTCGAACTGTCGAACGATTCGAATGTCGAATGATTATTTAAACAAATTTATGAATAAATTGCTCAAGCAATTCCCTTAGATTTCATATTATTTTAAAATTAAACCATTTGTTATTATTTTTATTAGTTTTAAGTATCTCTCTCAAATTTCTTGTAAACTGCCCATCACAATTACGTGTTATTATAATTGCTTTTTTAACCAATGTTGTGTACACCTGTCATAGGTACGCATATTGAAATGTTATTTTGTTTGTTAATTTTTTTTTTTAGGAGTGTATAAATATGTTTACTGTTGGTGTACCTAAATTAATTAATATAGGTAAATAAATAAATAAACGTGCGAATACAGGCTGTCCTGCGGATATGTGGCGTTCCATGGTAGATCCTGTATACACTACTTCTTAGAAATGGTCTGACGTCAGCATAACAGGAAATCAGTCATTACGATTATGTTATTTTGATGTAAAATACTGATATTCAGCTAAACCCGTTGGACTAGAAGGCGACCCCAAAGTGGTGTGTTTTTTTTTTAATATAATGGACGTTTAATTATTCTTATTTTTATTTTTAATTAAACTAGAACATAAAAAGGCTAGAACTTTTTTATTACGGCAGGTTATAGGTAAGATAACGATGCTTCTTTCTGCTAGTGGAATAAAACGTATCTATAAATTTACAAGAGCTATAACTATTCTTAAAATTATGAAGTCTTCCCTACCATATCCATTTCTTCTTGAATCGTTGTCACAGCATTCTCACTGGACAAGTTTGTAGTGCGTTATTTAATGAAGTTAGTTTATTAGTTGTCGCTATTCGTACACGCTTTTAGTTGAACGGCACAAGTACCAACTCTTACCTAAGCGTGTTAGTTATAACTTTAATTATATTTATGACGCTTTTGTTGCAAAGATAATGATGGTAAATGAAGAGTTTGTTAAAGGTAATTAGAGTAGCTTTTTTTACGGAAACCCTTATAGCTGCGCCGTGTCCGTCTGTCTTTCTGTCTATCTGTTCGAGACATAGCGTCGAAACTGATACGTATGTTAACTATGTCAAGAAAGTGGTAGAGTAAAATCATGAAAAATATTTGTATTTAAAGTGGGGAGGATTTTTTCTGTCCCGTATCCCATATATCGTTAGATAGAGATTCGTTTACAAGAAAATATACTTCAAAGAGCAAATTATTGTTCGAAAAGGGCGTCTCCCGCCCCATCTGAAAAAAAAATGGTGGTGGTATTGGTAATGAATTTTCAAGCAAAAATACATTGAGCTACGTTAACTTCATTTGTTAAAGAGTAATTGTGGTCTAAAGTGAAAATGCATCACTTAAAATATTTCGTTGAAACCAAAAACTACCTTACCTTTGAACAAAATGACTTGTATGTAGTCGTCAATGTTCAATAAAGATATTAAACCTGTTTTGAGTTCATAGTTATGATGTAACGGCTTACCACTGAACCCTGTTGCGCGTGGGCCGACCTGCACTTGGCTGTTTTTTTATAAAATCAAAGAATTATTTTATATCACACAATATGCATTTTTTGTCACTTCTTAGGGTTTTTGTGTAATTAAGCACTCATGTTTATTGTCCATTAAAATGAATGCCGTAGCACTATCCGCTACGCTTGCTACAACTCGTAGTAGGCTACGGTGCTATTAGGCCTACGAGGTTAATCCCTAGCAGTTTAAGGATAGACTGCCGAGCGCCGTGTTTTTATAATAACCTATATTATTCAGTTTTATCAATGTTTATAGGCAGTCATATCTAAAACACTAAAATAAATGTTTGTTCGGGGCCATTTTGTCAAAATTGTTTGAATCATTAATTAAAATTTTAATCATTTTTAAAAAATGGGCGCCTACAAACATGCAGTTTAGTGTCTTAAATATGATTTTTTAATAATATTGAAGTTAAACCCATATTACTTGCGTATGGAAAACAGCTAAGCAGTTGTTTCCTATATATACATTCAATTTATAGGTTTTGATAGCCAGACTCATTGATATTCGTTGAAATAGAAAGCCTGAAATACAAGTAATATATCAAATGCACAAAATAATGCAGCATTAATGAAATTTCAAAATTCAAGTTAAGTAGGTATAACGAAATTTTAAAAGTTGATTTATATTTCACCCTCAAATATTCTATTATCCAGTCAGCTTTGCAAACAAATTGGCTAACCCATACACATCCCCAACCGTACATTTATATTTAAAAACAAAACACCGTCAAATTTGCTGCGTACAGATTTTTGTGTTAAAAAAATATTCGATTTCACTTAGCACCATATCCACCAGCCAAGATTGACCCTCAAGACTCTTTCAAACGACCTTGAGTGGTTGGCATAAGGTTGTAATTGTAAAATCTCAGGGGTCGTACTATATTGGTTACAGATCATCCGCAAAGATTTTGTAAGGAAAATATGAAGATGAAAGTTGGCTGTTTCGTTTTTGTGTAGTGTTGGAAGGAAATTGCGGAAGACAGCGTTGTTTCGGCAAGAGCATGGTGTTTTTCCTATGATGGATACGATTAATCACGTAATATGGCGGTGAAGGGAAGAATTTGTCGACGGAAACAATATGGATCAGTATGGAAATGTAAACGGGAGATCGTATTTGAGTTGATATTTGGATGCATTTTTTCTTGGTCGTATGCAAACTACTCTAAAAATGATAATGTTTTTAAAACATTTAGCAACAATAATGTATTCAATACTGGAAATATTTAGTGGAGGTATCAATCAAAACTAGAATAAAACGTCAATGCTAGTAAAACATATTATGGTTTAAAGTTTTAACCATAGAATTCATTAAATTATATATACACAACTATGCTTATTTATCCTTTCTAGAGTAGAATGGCGTTACTTCTAAGAATTTTTTCTACAAATCGATAGTATTAAGACTTATGAACTGAGATAGATACTTATAAACTGAAAACAAGAACATGACAGTATCATTATACTAATAGATCGCTCAATAGGGATGATGACTGAGCCAGCGAAAGTAATATTATGAATACCTTATCAAAATATAGGTAAGCAGAAGACAAATGCAAATTGTTTGTAACATAATTTAAGTCAAACTAATCTCATAATCACTCAAAGTTTCAGTCTTCATTTTCATTTCAAAGTTTCATTTCATAAAACAAAACTAAACAAACCTACTAAAAACTATTTTAACCGAGAAATTTAACACTATTTTATATAAAACCCACTCACAGCCCCAAAATATTTATATCTACAGAGCAGTTCGCGCCTCCGAACATCAGTCGTTGGAGAGCTCTCGAGAGCTGTTACAACCCCCTGTTCCAAGGAGTTTAGCAGATTTTAGGGGTAGTTTTTTAGGATAAACAGTTTATCGCGATTTGTACAGGCTTACAGGATTCGGAAATACGAATGTGGATTTGTTGGAGTATTTTTTCCCTTTCTTTATTTTACTTTGTCATGTTTGTAGGAATGAAATGTGTGAATAGGAATATTGAACAATAAAATATTCTAGTGTAGAGTGCTGGTCCTATGTTAACTTTGATTAATTTTGTATATAAGTACACTTGGTATCATACAACAGGTATTGATAAAAAGGTAAACATACTTTTAATATAATTTATAGAAGGTGGTCGCTAACGCCCAAGTGTACCTGGTGTTACAAGTGTCCATAGGCTACGGTAACTGCTTACCATCAGGTGGCCTGTATAACCTTAGTGTAATAATAAATGAAACATTATGAAAAAGTTAAAAAACTAATATTGAATTAAACTCTAACTGAAATATCAGCCTTGATCGTCTAGTGGTTAGCGTATGCGCCTCTCACCGCGAGGTTTTGGGTTCGATTCTCGGCTCGGGCAAAGTATTATTTGTGAACTTTCTGTCAGGCAATTAACAATAGCAACACGGAGTTGGAATTGTGTCCGGTAAATAGCAATAGGCTCACCCCCTTTCCCATGGGATCTAAACATAACACGTGAAATTTTGGTGTTATACACCTTCTGGGTAAAATAGGCGTGATGTTATGTTATGTTATGTTATATTTAAGAACTGAGCATTATTCGTAAATATGATTTTATTACAATATCACGTCCCAAAAAATATGATACGAATATTAACAGTTATTTTTTCCGTAACTAGGTCACCAATTGTCCAATACAGTTATCTATCCAAATGGATAAATAATTACTGCACAAAACAATAAGGTAATGGAGACTAATGGACGAAGTTTCTCATTAGTACAAAGTGCAGTAGTGCTACAATGCTCGATATAAGCTTTCATTGGAACCATGATGCTGCATGATTTATCATTTAATTCCAAGAGAATGGAAGCCTTATTTTCCGATTTTCATTATTTTTCTACCTTGCACCTGACTCTGCCTGCCTTGTCCTGGATTCATGGCTGAATAACTGAGTCATAGATGCATGAGTTCATGACACGTGGACACGAGTATGATTTTTTTTAATTTTATCTTATTCAAATTTGAAATACGGGTGTTACTCACGTAGTCTTGGTCTATTTAGTCGACCGCGGTTTCACCTATACTTTTAGGCATTTTCGTATTTCATCATTTGAATAATGTTACAAACTCACGTCAGTTTTAATAAAAATACATTTTATCTTGCTTATACAGGGTGGATGCGACATAGCGACATTTATTGAAACCACAGCTTCTATACATGGCCAGTATGCATTTCCACCGGATAAAAAATTCACTGGCGAAAAAAAAAATCCACGTCTTCCGAACAAATTGCACGATCGCAATGTTCAAATTGTTCGGAGAACGTGTTTTTTATTTTTTCGCTAGAGAATTTTTGGTGGAAATTGATACTTACCATAATGTATAGAAGCTGTGGTTTCAATAAATGTCGCTATGTCGCATCCACCCCGTATAAGTATTTTTTTAGAATCGTCAAGAATGTTAGTCAAATAATGAAATACAACCCAAACAAATTAAAGTGACAGCTGTGTTCGATTTTACGCTTGAATTATGTCACTTTTATATTTAGCATAGTTATAATTTTTCTGCCGTTTACCTCATATTCAGACTTTGTGAAATATAACCTTATTCTGATCTAATTTTACTTGTTTTACTATATGTTTAGTTGATTTTTGCCACCATATGCAAAATGGTAGCCTATTCACTTAGTAAAAAAATAATCGAGGGGTAGAAATCCATACTTCCTCAAATTATTTATAAAACAACTCCTAACAAGTACAATATTATTAACAAAATAAACATCTCATTCAATAAACGTTAACAAGTAAGAGTAATAATGTTCTCTGCCATAATTCATGGCCGACACCGCAATAGATCATGCCAGACAACCAGACCCGCTCTGGTTATATTACTCAAACCAATATCGTCTGCTTATTTTGGTTATTTCTTTGAGATAATATTTAAGGAAAGATTAAATTTAATCTTAAATTTAATCTATAAATTTATATTTTGATTTTATTATACAACTTTTAGTATAGCCTAAAATATTTGCTGTAGTATCAAAGCAGTTTTTGATTATGACCTTATTAATTAATTTACTCTTGGTCATAAGTATTTTGTATTTTTTTTTTTGCAAAACATCTAGGATTATAAAAATAAAAAATAATAAAAGTATTTTTTGCAGACCATTTTTTAAACGTTTCCCATACAAATTGCACATTGCGATCATCCAATTTGTTCGGGCAAAGTATTTTTATTTATCGTGAAAAAATATTGAACCGGTAGAAATAAATACTGTCCATGTATTGAAGCTGTGGTTTTAATAAATGATGCTATATCGCATCCAACCTGTATATCATACTCGTATAAATTAATAACATAAAACTAAGTTTGAAGTAAATCTACGTAACAGCCAGATTTAAGTCGGAAATTAAAACTAAATCTAATTATAGTAGAAACCCAATTTTTCGCGTGCACAAATTAAGTTGCAAATATAACACACTCGTAGGATCCACGATTTATGAATGTCTCACGCTTTTCCTGCAAGCTACCTAAACACTTGGCGTCAACTATTTAACTTGGCTCTCAATTCATATTATTATTTTTTTTTTACATTAGATAGAACGCCAGAAGCAATTACACTATCCAATGGTCCCAATGGCAAGGCCAAATACACACATTCACTCACTCAAGCACACCCAGTCTAAGAACAAATATTTGCGAATTACACAAAGATTTGTCCCATGTGGGGATCGAACCCACAACACCAGTGCAGTGGAGAGCGGCAAGGCGACCGCTTAAACTACTACACCACACATGCAGACAAACATAAACATAATATACCATAGTTATAAACAACGATCGTTAAACGCCGCTAACAATATTTTATAGTGCTTATTCACAATTTTTACACTTCATCAATTCGGTTGTAAAGTTATTAACGAAACGACCACCATAAAATGATAGGATGACAAACAGTTTATGAGTTATTACTTTTACTAACCTATGTTGTAACGTTACTGTTTATTGTATTAAACCTTCAAGGGAAAATTGCAGTAAAAAAAGGACAGTTTTCATATTCTTGGAATAAAAAATATTTTTAGAGCTGTTTTTATTTATGCACTATTTTTTTTCTCATGAAAAGCTTACAAAAAAATCGACTTACATTACAAAAAATGCACTAAAAAGTAAGAAATACTTCAGCCCCATCTGTGTATAACTTGAAAGAATACAGTAAACAGCCTTAAGGTGCTTATAACCGTTGAGGAGTTGTACCTTCCAGCATCAACTCAGCAACATAAAATGCTGACTGCTACATGCAAATATCCGAGTAGCTTTAGATAATATACGAAAAACAATATAGATGCCTTTAAAATTTGAGGTTTGCCCTCGATTTCTTTAGGATCCCATCATCAGATCGTAACCTTATGAAAATCGGACCACGTGACAAATATACTCTTTTAGACAAAAAGGGATTTCTCAAATCAATCCAGGGGTCTTTGAGTATTTTCAAATTTGAAAATGGCCGATTAATAGCTTGCTACCTCATGATATATATATCTCAGAAGGCTACATGAGTAGCCTACTTCTTCAACATACATATTTGGAAATGGAACCTGGCCTGATATCATTTGTAACCCATTGAATAAGCCTATGACGTCATGACCAAACTCTACAGGAGACCTTAAGATCAGATAAGAATATCTAGACTATATTGTGAATAGTAAACATGTTAACACTTACCACCACCATAATAATATTGTAATAAAATAGTTGTCTGAAAGCTAGACTGAAACTGTGTCCGCGTTCTAACAGGCTTTGTGTAAAACCTAGTTTCTGCTAGTTACAGTACAACTGCGTCACCGAGTTGTTTAGTATTCAAATGCTATTGTGATTTAGTCACTTTCCAGTTCCTAACTATTATGTATGCTAGAATTTAGCGTGGTAAAGTGTTTATTACTGAGGAAGCTGTTATTTATTAAATCTCATTTTTTTTCTTATAGAAATTAAGTCCTAATAGTATACTGTCGCCATCCACCAAGCAGAAATCCAGATATCGTGCGTGTTTTTTTAGGTATTTTTCTTCGGAAAAGTGTCAGTTGCTGCTTCTCAAAGAAAAATTATAAACAACATAGCCCGACCCAGAGATCGAACCCGTGTACTCATGGTAACCGGTTGCATCGAATATTGCTAGACGAGATAATAGGGAGAAGCCTTTGCCTAGCAGTGGGACACACCCGTAGACCAATAAAAAAAAAAAGAAAAAAAGAGTTAATAGATTTATTTAATAAAAAAGGTTTCAGAGCAACTCACATAAGCCCTGATTTATCGGTGAAGGATCGGAGCGGCTAAATATTCCCATAGAAATATCAGGCACTCGGTACTGAAACAAAAACTGAGCGCCAATTTTCTATAAGATTTTTTTACCACACCGTTTCCACATCGATAGATCAGGAGAAGACCTTACTCAAACACCACGTACTTTACACTTTGCATATACAGATTATGTTATCGATGATGATTTTCATACCTTAATCCTTAAAGTCCTCAGGTAGATCAGCTTAATCGATCGTGCATCGAAGAGTAATAATCTATTACCACCATATGATTTAATCGACTGAATTTAATCCCATGGGTACCCCTTATCGAGAACGCCATGGGTGCATCCATCACATCACACTCCCTACGTTTTGAAGTGTGAAGCCGTTCGGTTTTATAATCCTTAGACCCTTCCACTTGGCTATTTTTCTAAAAACGTTAGACACTCTTTCTTTGTGGCAGTGTGTGGGCAAAATACATATATGTTGAAGTACAAAGTTTTTACTGAACTTCCTTTTTGAGAAAACATATATTATTGTTTGTATGCTTTGAATACAATTCGATTTAAATATACATGTAAAAAGTATGATAAGGGTGTGTTCATAAATATTTTAGCCAATCTATTTATTAATTTACAGAAAAATATACATATTGGATCTTAAATTAAACTAATCTAAAACTTAATGTAAACTTCACTATAAAGATTTAAAAAATATATTTTTATTATTCGATTAGTTGTTGTCTTGTGCGTAAAAATACTTCATCCGCTAAAATGCAGCAAAAATATTTTTATATCTAACATTTTGATATAATAAGGGCGTATCCTCACCATGGTGATTGCTGACGTCGTTCTTGTATATTATGTCATAGCACATTATACAGAAGATCATTGCTATAAGAAACAAAACAGTATAAATCTTCTCATAATCCGTTGAAACATTAGAAGGGTTAGCAATAGAGCCTACTCACATCCACTCGGAGACACAAATACAAATACAAACACTACTCATATCTTGTATCGTATACAATTGTATTGAAACTCGGCAGACGGTACCCGCCATGCAAATAATGAAAGTTTCTCCACGTCACCATTCGACACGCCCTATCACTGTTAAGGGCAGACTCACTACACAAATGTAAAGACTTTTATAAGTAAAGAACTAGTAATTCAATGTTTTAGTGCCAAAAATTCATATTCAGAAGTTATCCTACTATACAATTTTAATATTGCGCCGTTGTTTTTTTTTGTATTTTGCAACTGAAATTTAAAGAGTATTTAAGCCTAAAACGAACAATTTATCATAACTGTAAAAGTTCAAGATCTAAACACATATTTTCTCTGACCTATGTTAATAAACTGTCCCGATTGTAGATCTATATCTGTGGTCTTTCACCGCGAGGTCTCGGGTTCGATTCCGAGTGTTATTTGTAAACTTTCCGTCAGGAAAATCACACTAGCAGCATGGAGTTGGAATTGTGCCCGGTGGATGGCGATAGGCTCACTCTCTATCCCATGGAACTTAAACATAACAGGTGTAATGTGGTTGTTGTACACCTCTGCCCACCCTTATGGGTAATATAGGCGTGATGTTATGTTATGTCAATATTAATAAAAGCCCGAGCATAACGTCTTAACTTATTTTTCACAGAATCTTCATAATCTCCAGAATCTACAGAGAATTCAAATTTTAAAAATTAATGGAAATCAATCCAAACGTAAATATAGTTGAATCACAAATATATTTCAAACAAGCTTCCCTTTAACGGTCTTGCGTAGAGCACAACGACTAATTAAAGTTGGGAGCACACGGCACCACCGCGGCGGTACACTTCACTTTGACTACACAGTTTTGTCGCATTTGACAAGTGTCGTGCAAAACAAATAAATAAAGGTAGCTGTTTATAAGGAACTAGCTTCCGTTAGCGATTACACCCGCGGGGTAGGTCAATAAAAAGATTCTGGGGCCTTAAATTATCCCCACACCAATTTTTATTAAGATTGGGTCACCAGATTTGATAGTTTGCTTAAAATGACATAACACTGGTAGTAATTTTCAGTAGCGTCAGGGTGTTTACAGTAGCAGAAGAGAGTTCAGCACTGAGCATTTAAAGCCCTTCATGAGAGCAAAACTTCAATTGAATTACATACAATTATCTAGTTAACTGCCTCCGTTAGTCTAGTGGTTAGCGTATCTGCAAGGTCTCGGATTCAATTCCCGGGTCAGACAAAGTGTTATTTGTGATTTTTACCGTCAAAAAATTGTCAATAGCAGCACGGAGTTCGATTTGTGCTCGGCGGATGACTATAGGCTCACCCCCTTTCACATGGGACCTAAACATAACAGGTGAAATGTGGGTGTTGTACGCCCTACTTGTTATGTATGTTATTTTATGTTATCAAGTTATTTTATATAGATATACAAGCATAATGATTTATAAACAATTCTACTATATTTAAGATTCCATGATTGATATTAGAATAGTTAATGACTTAAATCCAATAAAATATGATATCCTGACATTCTACATCGACAATATCCAGATTATCCACATACATTTTTACTCTGCCATCAATTAAATTAATTTCCATACTTCAAACGTTCCAAACAAGATTATCTCAAACCGGACCAACATAATAAGTAATCTGGCAATGGCAAACTGAATAAAATGAATCACTCCGATTGACATTGCAATCGAGCGAGGTCATTAGCGATATTATTGATGGCTTATAAATTGCATTTGGGTAGAAATGCAACAGCATTGGACATGATTATGAGTCCTATTCAGGTGGTTTATGACTAATGAGATATTAATAGCGAAAACCGAATTGAATCTAGTTAGGTTTCATATTAGATTTAAAGGCTATGTTTATGTGAATTATGCTTAAAGCAAACGCTGCCTAATTAATATGTTATAATACAGTACACCGTTCATTATCTTGTTGATAGAAATGGAAGGCGCTGATGATACAGTGGTTTTCACTAGTACAGATGCCAACGTTACAACCTTTTGTAATATTTGGATTAATCTAATATGTACTTGCTTTGTATTGCTCCATGTATCTTATTGAAATAAATGATTATTATTATTATTATTAAATTGTAAGTTTAATGTTAAAAGTATGTTTATTTTATATCCATTGATATTAAAACACAATAAACTAACCTAAAATAAACTAATTGAAAACATACATAATACATAACATCACGCCTATATTACCAATAAGGGTGTGGCAGAGGTGTGATAGGGGATCCAACTCCGTGCTGCTATCGTAAATTTCCTGACGGAAAGTTTACAAATAACACTTTGCCCGACCAGGGAATTGAACCCGAGAAAACTAGCGTTAAAAAACTACCTAACCTATTCTAACAAACCGCTGCCAGTGGGCAATGTTGCCGAAATGCTGGCAGCATTGCTACGCTGGATGTGGCAATGTTAATTCGCTGACCAAAATAATTACCAGCATTTCAGCAACGAGTTCTATCAACCAACTGCTGTGTTATTTCTTTTTATAAAGAGTGGGCCCTTGGACTCTACGGGCCAAGCGTCCCAACCCCAATAGGCACAAACATTATATCCATAACATATATGTTAAAAGTTAGGTGTAAAAATGACTCATGTAACACTTGTTTTCTATTTTCAGATAATTATAATCTTCAGTGGTCATACTTCATTAGTCTGCTGGAAATTAGGAATTCTTCCGCAAGCTCGGAATGAGATACATATTTGCAATTGTTTCTCTTGCTTTAAAATTTTTTTAGATTATGATTTTTTCGGATCGTTCTGCAAATATCCGCACGTTTTTATACATTTCCATGAGCGAGCACACATACACACTGGAATTCAAATTATGATCTGATTTGTCGGCTATGTGCGCCCGATTTTATACAGCAAATAGTCCAATGAATAATGGAAATCATAGCAAGAGGTAAATAACAAAATCATTCAGAAAACAACAATGTTTATGTTAGGTATCTAATATATTTACAACACAATCAGCGGAGCGTACTACTCAAACTAAAGGGATTATATCCAATACTTGGTTGCCGAAGGGTGAACATATATCAGGAATATAAGGCGATGATTTGAGCTGACGACCAAATCTATTAACATCACAGTTTAGCGAGAATTGTAAATTGAGAAATATATGAGTTATATTTGATACCCAAAAATAATCAAAGTACAAAATCTTTTTAACTACAAAAACTGGCCAAGTGCTAGTTGGACTGGCAGACGAAAGGTTCCGTAAAAAGCATACTTACTTTTTTTTTAATTTTTAAGTATTAATTTTCAAACATTTTGTAATTATTTCAAGCGTCTTCCTGTTACCGTTATCAATATCGAGCTGAAACGAAAAAAAACATTCCCGATTGTTGTATGGGGGCTCTCACCTAAATGTTTATTTTGTTCGGTTATTAGTATTGTTAATTATAGTGGGAATAATTATACATGATATGTAAAACTTTCAACTGTCTAGCTATCACGGAGCATGAGTTTCAGCCCCAACGCAGCAAAAACGAGCATAAAAACACGTTTTGTGTATGATGGGAGCCCATCTTAAATATTAATTTTATTTGTTTTTTTTAAAGCGACTACAGTTTTACATCGTCTGTGATCTCTCTGTTACTATCAAGCTAAAACATGACAAACAGCCTGGTCACAGACGGACAGCGAAGTCTCAGTAATAGGGTTCTGTTTTTACACAAGAAAGAAGACTGTTTTTAAAACAAGAAGAATGTGGCGCACCTACTTATTTTTAGTATTTTAAATTTACATCTTAAATACCAAACGATTTTATTTAAATAAGCATAATATTTCGTGTTTCATGTACATAACCTGAAGTAGATAGGTAGGGCTTTAATTTTAACTTGTGTTTTTTAATGATTCTAGTTAAACCCGCTGGTAGGTAGGTACCATGTTCCGTGTAGAGAAGATTTGTCAAGTTCCAAAGCGGTGGGCCCTGACGAAGTTATGTTCTGTGGTTATGTTCACTTATGTCGGCGCCTTGTGAGTGACAACCCTTGATGGGCGCTTTGAAAAATGGCCCCTAGTAGACAGGACAGGCAAAAAATCAAGGGTTTTGTGTTAGGAGTTCTGGAGGGACGGGTTGTATGTGCGTAAAAAGTGGCTAAATTGTTTTTTATACTGCTTTCTAGCACGTTATGAAAGTACTAAATAAAATTGGCTGTTCATCTGATGCTCAATATTTACTACGAGTCGTGAAAAACATGAATGAAATTGTCCATTTATCTTTCCTATGCTTATAATTAAGTCCCATACAAGTAACTAAAATTACTAAAATCTAACTACCCTGACGTTTAATATTTGACAAACTGGTTAGACGATAGGTATTCTGTAATATTAGTCTGATACTCTTTAATCTGCAATCTGAGGTAACTAAACGAAATGTAACAATCCCTAGAAATAAATACAAACTACAGGCGTTATTTTATGTATGTATGAATGTAATTTTTTTTACGAAACTGTGTCCAGACATCAAATAAATTACTGCCCAAAAATTGTAACGCTGTTTACTATAAATTAATTTAGTAAGGAAGTGAGTAAATTAGTTCCATTGATTTATAAAATACGTTGATTACTGATATGCAAAAAATATATTTTCAAAGGAATCGGGCGATGTCATTAGATCACGTGGGAGTAAATAAAAGCATGTCAAGTTATAAGCGTATGGCGATTAATTCACTTTTCTGCACCAGTTGTGGTCGCAGGCTGCTAATCCGCGATTCTTAATTTCTTTAAATCTTAGTTACACTCGAATCTACCACTAGTTTTAAAATACAAGTTACCACATTAGAAGCAAATATAAAATATATCGGCTGCATAAATTTTGAGACTAAATATGAGATGTCGCAATCTCTTAAATATTAAAATAACTCGCTACAACAAAAAAACATGGTAAATATGCCGTGACATCTAATATTTAGTAAAAAAATACATCGGCTAGTTTCGAAGCTAAAAACTGTTCATCCATTCCATTTTAGGGTAACGTAGCACCTACAAGGTGCCCTATATTTTATTTTGTTTTCATTACATTAGATAGAATTGCAGAAGCAATTACACTATCCAATGACAAGCCTAAATACACGCATTCACTCACACAAGCACACTCAGTCTCAAAACAAATCTTTGCGAATCACACAAAGATTTGTCCCATGTGGGGATCAAACCCACAACACAGTGCAGTCGAGAGCGGCGAGGCGATAATAATATAATATTACCGTGTCCGTTTGTTTTTTTTTTTATTTATTAGCCTGTACTGTCCCACTGCTGGGCAAAAGCCTTCCCCAAACGTTTCCACTCCTCTCTATCTCCTGCAGTTTCCCACTAGTTGTTGTTGTAGGCATCTAGGTCGTCCCACCAGCGCCTTCTAGGTCTACCCCGACGACGGTGTCCTTCTTGGGGCAATGATTGTGTGGTAATCCGTGCCCACCTCTCCGGATGCATACGTGACACATGTCGCGCCCAGTCCCACTTCAGCTTAGCAGACTTGATGCCCAGTGACCTGTCCGTCTGTACATCCGTTAAATATATTTTATTGTTTCGTTGATGTCTTTAGACTTACACCATGGACAATATCTCAGTGGGCCTTTTCCCGGGGATCAACCAGGAATCGAGATGTAACTCTATCATATTGTAACATGATTACGTCCCGAGTACTCTCCGGTGGAGGCTTTCATCTGTAATGGCGTATTATATCTTGTATTGGAAAGTACAACGGGAATTTAGGGTTATTTTATAGGACGATACATCTTATTTATGGTGGACAAAGGGGCATTTAATTTAAACCAGCTAGCTACCACTTATTATTATTAATGTGCCGGCTCAGATAAAAATATGTCTTTATTATATAATTGTAGACACGTGTTTATAAAGGTATAAAAACCTTTTTTGCTCCACAGTTTAGGTCGAATCACACCGATCGTGGTCACGAGCCGAATCATTTTAATACCCGTGTCTACAATATAAAATTATGTGTACAAATTGCGAAAGTTAAAAATCATACATGTCTTGTTTGTTGTTATGTACATCACAATAAATAACACACCTCTGTTTTTATTTCATATCCTTATCATTCCGTTTCATCAGTATTTTAGTAGAGTGTCAACCTTGGTCTTCGCAAAATAGCTGCAGCTTACAAGCTCTTTATTTTAACAGCTAGACGAAATAAAATATGTATTTCTTTTCACAAAATATGTTTTAAAGGTATTTTTAAATTGAATTTTGAATTAATAGGTTATATGTTTTTCTGTCTGTTTCAATGACCGTTTATAACGAAGAAAATAAACGAATACTTTCGTCGTCAGTTCATTGAACTTTTGCAGCCAGGTACGAGTTGATAGGTATTCAAGAAATGAACCATTCCAATTGAGAGAGATAAGTAATTTTCTCAGTATTCCTTTTGAATGAAATCGTTATGAGGTGAAATTACTGGAACATGATATTATTGATATGAATCCAGATGAGTGCGTGTGTGATATGAAATACACGAGAATTATGTGATATTTGTACATTATAATGTTGAGTATTGCAACAATATGTAGTTACGGTTAAACAATTACCTTTATAGCTAACCCTCACACACGCAATTATATGGACAATGTTATTGCGTGTGTGAGTAATTTCAGTAGTAATTAGTTTAATTAGTGTAAGCTTCATAAAAATCAGTTAAGACGCGAAATATTGTCAGTAATATGTCTGGTTAGCTTATCACAGCTTGCTATACAGAATGGATTTTTTATAACTCGGCACTATATTATTTATTTATTTTATTTATTTATTTAACTTAATGCACATAAAAATAGTACATAGGCGGACTTAATGCCTTATGGCATTCTCTAACAGTCAACCTAGGGTGGTGCAGAGATAAGCATAGGTAGGTGCAGATTATACAGAGGAATAATTATTGATATGTAAATAGAAGAAGTTAATTTTATAGAAAATACGTAATAGAGATATATAATATTGAAAATAATAAATATATAATAATTTATAACATAATAAATACATACTTTTATAAATAAAATATAATAATAATATATACATAATTATACAGCCTTACAGGAGAAGTTGATAATTATATAAGATAAATAAGATATATTATGATGATTTTGCCAATTGCTCAGTCAACAGTTTACGCACGTTAAACTTAAAACTGTAACGTGTTGTTGCCATCCTGATTTCCAGAGGTAGCGCATTCCACAGAAGAACAGATTGAACGAAGAAAGAAGAATGGACATAGCCAGTAGTGTGTGAAGGACATAAAAGCAGTCTGTTATTAGATGACCGTAGATCTCTAGCATGATTAGAGCTCAAATACTGGAGGTAAGGTGTTAAGTAGAGGGGTGGAGTTGGAGAGTTAAGGAAGGAGAAAAGAGTGGTGAGGGCACGCAAGCTACGGCGTTGGCGAATAGGTAACCATTTGAGCTCAGAGCGATAAGCAGATACATGATCATACTTGCGAAGATTAAAAACAAATCGAATGCAGTTATTAAGAAGGCGGTCATATTTATCGAGAAGGTCTGCATTCAGGTCGAAATAACATACATCACCATAGTCGATTATGGGGAATATCAAAGTCTGCACAAGCATCGCCTTGGTCCTGGATGAGAGGAAGTTTTTCAGACGGTACAATGAACGTAACGTTAGAGTAACTCTTTGACTGACACTTGAAGCGTGAGTTTGCCAGGAGAGAGTAGCGTCGATATGAAGACCTAGGTCTTTGACCGCAGGACTTAGTGCTATAGACATCCCGTTGTACGTTATTGACGGCAGAGAGGATGATTGCATTCTGTTTATAATGCGCTGACTACCGACAATAAGCGCCTGGCATTTGGTGGGGTTGACACTAATGCCAAACCTGTCAGACCAGTTTTTTATAGCCACTAAGTCCTGATTCACCTTACCGATCGCATCGGACACATCTTCAACGCTAGCCTGTGCATACAACTGCAAGTCATCGGCGTAAAGATGATACGCACACTGAAGATTGAGAGTAATGAAATTGATGAAAGTAGAAAAAAGTAAAGGAGAGAGTATACCGCCTTGGGGAACGCCAGAGAAGAGTTCGCACCAAGTTGACGAAGAGTCATCATGGCGCACCGACTGCTGACGTCCCGAAAGGTAAGAGGAAAACCATTCAAGCGTACCAGAGGAGATCATGAGTTGAGAGAGGATAGAAAGAAGGATCTCGTGGTTGACGGTACCAAAAGCGTTTGAAAAGTCTACCAAAGCCAGCACTGTGACTTTGGTATCCTCCATACCCGCCTTAATATCGCCAATCACTTTGAGAAGGGTAGAGGTAGTACTGTGCCCGGGCCTGAATCCGGATTGGTAAGGACTAAGAAGACTGTGACCATATAAAAACGCAGAAAGCTGCTTATGGACACAGGCCTCGAGCACTTTGGAGAGAAAAGGAAGGATAGATATAGGTCGAAAATGATTTGGTTGAGAAGGATTGAGGATCTTGGGCAGAGGAATGACGAAGGCCTTTCGCCAAAGCGAAGGAAACGTGCTGGACTCTAAGGAGGCGTTAATTATATGGGAGATGGCAGGAAGCAGGCTGTCCAATACAGTGACCACCATGCGGCGACTGATATTGTCACAGCCTGCGGCATTGGATTTAATAGATAGGATGAACTTTTTGACCTCCTCTGGTGCGACTGGAGAGAACAGAAATTGGTCAATATTGGGCCGTGACAAAGCAGCTAAGTAGCTCATAGTGCGATGCTTTATATGAACGTCCAAGGTTTCTGTGGTAGCAAAATGATGGTTAATACTGTCTAATGTAATTGTTTTTGGAAACTCTGATAGTCGTTGTTTGCCAACGCCCAGAGATCCAAGGAATTTCCAGACGTTAGCGGGGGAAGAATTAGATATGTTGTTGAGAATATGGCGGCGTTTAGCATTCCGTATCATCTGGTTACACCGATTCCTTGCAGTCCTATAAGAAGCCCAATTGTCGTCGCATCGGTCCTTTTTTAATTTACGAAACGCTTTATCTCTACGTCTCATTGCCATCCTGATCCCCCTCGTCATCCAGGGAGCAGGGGGGCGCTTCAATTTGACCTTCCTGACAGGCGCGTGCTTATCATACAGGTTGAGGACAAGATCATTGAAAATATCAACCTTCTCATTGATACCTGGAGTTGATATTAAGGGTTCCCATTCAATAAGCGACGCATCCTCCATTAGCTTATTAACGTCCATGCGTCCAAAGCAACGCATGTGCAGAACTTTGGGAGGAAGTTTAGGTGTTTTCAGGAGATAGGAAAGGAAAATCAGGTCGTGGTGAGAGAAACCAGGGGCGATGTGCTGACCATGATAGGATACTAGACTGGGAGTGGATGTAAGGATCAGGTCAAGCCACGTGTCTTCACCTTGAAGGTTATGGTGGGTAGGTTGCAATGGGAGGATGTGAAGGCCGGAGGATTCAATAATTTGGGTAAGTTTCTGGGAACGAGGAGACTGTTGGGCAAGGAGGTTGGTATTGAAATCTCCCATGATGATAGTATGTGCATATTTAGACCCTATAGATTCCAGTACCGGTTCGATACTGGAGAAATAGTCTACGGAAGGTGGACAGTAAACGACGCCAAGGACAACTATGGCTCCCTTAACACACACTTCAATGAAGAGGTGTTCTGCGGAAGCCGAATAGTTAGAAGGAGAAGAGAAGATGACTTTATATGGCAGATCGCTGCGGATGAATAAAGCAACCCCGCCAGCTCTTTTATCAGCCCTATCATTTCTGACAAGGATAAAGCCAGGAAGAGAGTAGGAAGTAGAGGGAAGATGAGGTTTGAGCCAACTCTCCGAAATCAAGATGGCGTGAACATTTGCGTTGCTGAAGGCTTCCAAGAGGTCACTATGATGACTGGGCACACTTTGTGCGTTTAGATGGCAAACATTTAATAAACGATTATTGCTAGTGTTGAAAGTGCTCCGCACAAAGTCACCAAGAGTGTCGGTCACGGAACAGAAGCTATCATCACTCGAAATCGATGCAGACTGATTGGCAGAATGAAAAGAATCATCATCTGATGTCATAAATATAATACAAATAATATTATAATAAATATTAATAAAATAACTTTATGTGAGTAATAAATAAGAAGATAAAAAAAAAAGTATGTACATACGTTCTGTTGTGCGAATAATGACTCTGCACCACCCGCCAGCTAACATAATTCATACAGTAAAAATTTGTAAAAAGAAACAAAATTACTAAGAACATAGTTAATGAAAACAAAAAAAAAAAACAGAATGGTAAAATAAAAATAGGAAATTAACACAGAATGGAACGTGACGCAGTTGACAACAAAGTTTTGAAGTTTTTAAACAATATTTAAAGATAAGATTAAAAAAAAAAAAAACAAAATAGTGAAAAAGAAATTAATGTTACTTTGGTTAGTGAAAACAAAACATACAGATTGAACGTCAAAGCGCGGTGCATACATTCTGACAGTTGAGAGATTTGACGTTTTTAATGTCAAGTTATCAAGTGAAGTTGTGGTTATTATTGTAATGAAAATGTAGGTTGAAAATAATTTTAAAATTAAAAGTTAGCAACGAGAAGACATAAAAAACAAAAAAAAAGTGGGTGAACTGTCGTTTACTTACTGCGTCACGAACCGAGGAAAATGTAAACATCAAAGGGACAAGATTAATTTCTACGCGAAACGGTTTTAACACTCCCGGCACCATTCTTTGCTGTCGTCGTCGAGGAATTCGTGTCTGCTGCCGCCTTAGGGTGTTTGGATATGAGCGCAGTCAACTCGCTCATAGTTGTGATTCTGTGGCGGGTGCCGTCGGGAACTTTGACGAAAATACTCCCGTCCTGAGTCCAACAACACCGCATAGAAAAGTGCAGCCTCGCCTTCACAAACACCGCTTGCCTGGACTTCGTTAGCGATTCCCTTACGGATACAGGGGAGCCCTTGAATCCAATTTTGGCCTTCCAAACTTGCCCCTTTAAGCCTAAGCTGGTGAACTTTACGACAATGGGTCGATGACGGTCCTTACTTAAGGCTCCTATGCGGTAGCAGGACTTGATGGACGACTCAGTGATGTCTTTCAGTTGGAGTTTGTTCTGGATAATGTCCACAATGCGGGCAGCACAATTCTCCTTCTCTGCCTCGACCACCCCCAAGAAGACCAGATCCTTCCGACGGTGCCTCGCTTCCATAGAGTCGACCATCCTAGTGCAAACCTCAATTTGGCTGCGAAGAAGACCAAGCATGCTAAACATTAGCTCTCTGAAGGTTCGGAATTCCTCTGCAACCTTGGGCGCTGTATCTTTGGCTGGACCTCCTGTGTGAACTTGGGCTTGCAATTCTGCCATACCGCGGTCGAATTTGTCCTCAAGACTTTTTTGAGCAGATAGAATATCAGTCAATAATTCTAGAGACATGATTAGTGACACAGTTGTTCTTGTGAAAGTGATGAAAGCTGGCAGGTGGTGTAAATTAGTGCTAAACTTACATTGAATGTATTACCCAAGTAAGTGATTGTTTGTTAAGCCAAATTAGCTCTGATTTAACACTTAATACTTGTAAAAAGTTGGAAATTTTTATTAAAAACTTTAATCAATTTTCGGAAACTTCTTATCTTTTTTAACACCTACCCCCAAAAAAAGTTACTAAAAGTTACTAAAAGTTATTTACCGTTGCAGCAACCTACACGATAATGATTTATAAGTTTATCAATAATATGTTGAGCTTGAGCTTGTTTAACTACTCAACTCTTTCTTTCGCCAAATTTTCTCGAGT
Source organism: Hypena proboscidalis (assembly GCA_905147285.1). Classification (NCBI taxonomy): domain Eukaryota; kingdom Metazoa; phylum Arthropoda; class Insecta; order Lepidoptera; family Erebidae; genus Hypena; species Hypena proboscidalis. The sequence goes on from LR990127.1 coordinate 4,986,955, forward strand.
TAGTATGACATCGACATCAAGAGCAGACTACCACCGTGTTTTCATACTAACGTTATATAGATTAAACTTTAACATATTAGGTATTTTTCTATTTTTATAGAAAAATCATATCTTAAACACTAAAATACATGTATTATTATAGTCTACTTCGCAAGCTCATTATTAAAAACCACACTCAAACGAAATATCAAACTTTGTTAGTACAATATAAACAACTATTAAGTTCGATGTCGAGACTATCGAAATGTCATTCTTTAATTTCTTAAAAGCGGATTTGCTCTTTCAAGTTCATGTCTTTGTGCTCAGTAAAACAACGAGTTTGAAATGGCACAAGTTGGACTTATTTTTTCACAGTTCAATAGAATCTTTCAATTGGCAGACATATTCATTTCCTTTAAGCTTCTCTTTCATACGGAGCTTTCGCCGTCATATTACGGGTATAACGCAGAAAGTTAGTCGTAATTGTTCGATCAAGGTATTTATAATTAGCTATAGAAAAAAAATAGGAATATACTGTGTGCTACTGTATGACACTAGCACGCCCACAGTTATTTGCAAAAAAGACTTTCTTATCTTACTTTTCTGTTTTGGTGTTAATGCATAAACATAACTCATAATCAGTGTATCTAAGCATTTTCAAAACACGATCAGTTTTTCTTTTAAACTCTGTCCGCACTAGGTTTAACACCTGTGTCGTGGTTCACAAACATACATTTCCCACACATGGAGAACACCCAGAGTCAGAACCATTCTTTGTTCACACAAAGATTTGTCTCGATTGATCTCTTTGGGGATCGAACCCACAACACCAGCGCAATTAAAAACGGCGAGGCGACCGCTTTAACCACTACACCAACCTTGCACTTACACATTTTACAAATTTACTTTTACATATTTAATGTAAAATGGTGGCCCAAAATCGCTATGCTATTTGGACTATTGGTGGTACTATTTTACGATTTTAAGAATCTTGAATTAATTATTCCATGCTAAATGTAACTTCTGTTTCTCACCCTTATTATGCCGGAAGCTGTGAATATTCGGCACGACGGTTGCAGTCCCTGCAGCAGACTGTTACTTCCGGTTTCAACTTCCCGCTTTTCCAAATCACGGTTTTTAGTTCAAAACGCTACATTGCTTTTATTTATGTTTTCCTCCCCAATGTTTGGAGGGAAGTTTGTGCTGAAAATGTAAAACAATGTTTTAAAAGAGCATTTAACTTGAACTTGGTTTTTATTGACTGCCTCGATGGTCTAGTGGTTAGAGTATGTGCCTTTTACTGCGAGGTGTCGGGTTCGATTCCCGGGTCGGGCAAACTGTTATTTGCGAACTTTCCGTCAGGAAATGCACAATAGCTACCTGAGTTGGAATTTTGCTCGCTGGATGGCGATAGGCTCATCCCCTATTCCATGGGACCTAAACACAACAGGTGAAATGTGGGTGTTGTACACACAGTCACACCCAAATTCAAATTTAAATTCAAATTCAAATCATTTATTTTCATAGGCCCCAGGAGGCGCTTGAACACGTCAAAACATTACAAAAAATTATATAAAAATAAATCATAAATAATACTAAATTATACTAATTACAATGATTTGAATAACCGGGGCTTAGATTAATTTTAATCAAACTGTTTAGAATCGAATTAAAATCAACCCAAGTACCAGCTCCGATGGGTATTGCATTATGAGAAGAGCTGGTGAGAAACTCATGTGCACTTTTAAAATGAAAAATATAACAATATAAAATTACATATAAAAGTCACATAAGAAGAGCAATTCATTTCCAAATACTATTATCATTTATGAAGTCTGAAATACTGTAGTAAGCTTTTTGACATAATCTAATTTTAACATATTTTTTAAATTTACCTATCGATAATTCTATTGCGTCTAAAGGAAGTTTATTGTAAAAGCGTATACATTAACCTGGAAACGAGTTAGAGATTTTTTGGAGCCTAGAAGTGGGCACAGCGAGTTAGTTTTTGTTCCTTAGATTTAATTTATGGAGATCACTATTTTTCTTAAATTTCGTTTGATTTTTGTGAACGTACATTAAATTTTCGTAAATGTATTGAGAATGTAACGTAACCCTTCTATAGGTATATATTAGGTCGCCTATATTAGGCGTGAAGTTATGTTATGACTTACAAAAATAAGAATGTCACTCAACGTTCAATATAAAGATTCACCTTTCACGATCCTAAACCTTTAAATTTAAAAGCTTTCATCTTTGTAAAGTTCACGTAAACCTCTTCCGTCTCAAAATAAATATATTTGCTTTCGTAATATCGTTTCTCAGATATTGGCTGCAGCGAACAGCGTCCAGCGACTCAGGTGACACTGAGATGTGACACAGACAAATAAAATCTCCTTATTTATTTATATTCAAGAGAACAGGTATATTTTTGAAACATGAATTGCCGATGTAAACATTTTGGGTATTGTTTATAGTTTTTGGATTTTTTACATTAGATAGAACGCCAGAAGCAATTACACTATCCAATGGTCCCAATGACAAGGCCATATACACATTCACTCACACAAGCACACCCAGTCTCAGAACAAATCATTGCGAATCACACAAAGATTTGTCCCATATGGGAATCGAACCCACAACACCAGTGCAGTAGAGAGCGGCGAGGCGACCACTTGAACCACTACACCACATGTGCAGACAATGAATGGGTATGAATTCTTGTTGCGCTGACGTCGGTAGCCAATGTCAGTCGAGCGTACAGATCTAAACTTTGTCTACGAAATGATCTGCCACTGCTGATATTAGCATTGCAGTGTAGTGTTTCATATAAATAGTGTTTACTCCTCGTACGTGTGACTGACCATCAGCGACCGACGTGAGCGTAACAAGAATGAAGCTCTTAGTTTACAAAATGTTTAAAATGGTAATGAGATTGAGCACACCCATTATACCTTTAATCAGTCACCAAATAGCACTAAGTTAGGGTAAGGTAAGTTAGTATATGACACCCACGTTCTGAAAATTTCATAAAGGAACAATCCCAAATGACACGGACCCGGGTATCAAACCTGACACCTCACGGTGAGCAGTCAATATAATAAATAATACAGATATTATATAATTGCTTCGAAATAAGCTTCCTTATTCCTGGTATTGAAAGCTCAGGTGTCTACAACGTGGCGGAGTCGGAAATTAAGTATCGATTGCCATAATGACAATGCTCGGATTATTCTATTGCAACTTTATTTTAATCACTGTTCTATTTTATTACGGACAATGGAATATCATAAGTTGATTTTTGCTATAAAATTCAGTTGACAGTCAAAATCGCTATAGAGAATCGTCAAACGTTACACCATCGAATTATCAATAACAATCTGCCACCAATAGTCCTCGGGCTCGTGACAGTCATCAATGACCAACTTCCTCTCAAGTAAAACTTTGTAGAATGATTAAGGGACTTACATAATACATTTTAATGAAAATCAGATGCAGTTCCGCTAGTGGGACGAGTAGCTAGGAGACACAGCCAGCTGATGATTTGTTTTTTTTTTAAATAAAAGGTTACCTATAATTTAAATTATTTTTGTTTGGGAGTAAATTACTGTTTTTATACGTTTTTGGACTTCCATAGCTTCTCATTCCACCAACAGTTCCGCAGCTGACTTTTACTTATATTCATTATGCAAGTTCCTTGATAATTCCATTAAGTATTGCTTGAGAGGAAATAATTGACCAAAAATCACCTGGCCCACGGACTACAAAAGTATAAAAGGATATTTTAATTAGCTGGTCATTCTAAAATTAATATTACAACTTTAAAACAGTACTAGCTTTGGCCCGTAAGCCAGAGAAAAGTAGCCTAAGCCCTTGTTATACCAATTATCGTCAAAATTTAGTAGACAAAATGTAAAATTTTTAAGCGTTAGTTATTTTATTAATATATCTTCAATAGTAATTTCGTCTAGTAATTCGTCTCTACTTGGTAAACGTTTTCTAGATTGAATATTTCACCGCTGTAGTTTCAGAGAGTTCCTGGCTGTATTATCGAATATTATGTAAAACACGTTACGCACAGACGTCCATGCCAAGATGCAAATCGGAATGGCAGGATTTGTGCGCAGACATTAACAACCAGATAACACGGTTCAGATAATTCCAGGTTTCAGGTGGATTTAGCTTTTAGGCGTAAGTGCCTGGGCCTGCCGGTAACTATTGACTGAATTGTATTAGTTCATTCCTGTCATGGTTGTCTTGGAATCGGTCTATTCTATAACCTACCGTAAAAAGGAGCGCTTACACAATAATGTTTCAGTTTAGTAGTACGAGACCCTCAAATTAATGTCAGAATTGTGTGGCATTAAGTCCTCAGACGACGACGCTTGACATTTTTTTGATATACAGGGTGGATGCGACATAGCGACATTTATTGAAACCACAGCTTCTATACATGGCCAGTATGCATTTCCACCGGATAAAAAATTCTCTGGCTAAAAAAAAAATCCACGTCTTCCGAACAAATTGCACGATCGCAATGTTCAAATTGTTCGGAGAACGTGATTTTTTTTTTTTCGCCAGACAATTTTTATCCGGTGGAAATTGATACTTACCATGTATAGAAGCTGTGGTTTCAATAAATGTCGCTATGTCGCATCCACCCCGTATATTCTATTTTTGGATACTTGAGACAATTTTAGATTGGTGCTATAGACTGGATGCTATCTCAGTTTCTGTATTTAAAACGTTTCTACACGCTTCACATTTTCCATGCTGCATAACTTATATTACTAACATGTCCGTTAAAACAAGCAAAGAAGCTTTATATTAAATCATGAACTTCTTAAACCAAAGGGCAAATAATAACTATAGATAACAACCATATTAATAAATAGATGTCCACTAGCACATTTAAAGCGGTTGTCCTCAAATAATGTTCACCTCTATCACAAAGTATTTACCATCCGATCATGACACAGCACTTCCCCAAACGTTTGAACTGTCATTTTCATGAATCGATTTTGCAAGTATCCGAGAATTAGCCGATCGAGTATCAACAACTACATTTCGACAAACTTAACTTTGCGTGTGGCGTATTTGAAGAAATAATTGTAAGTTAACCTTAATAATAATATATTTTACATGTTATATTATATTTCATTAACTTTTTGAACGTATAGGCCTAATTATATTATGCTAAAAGTCAACATAAAACAATGAAGCGTTTGAGTATATACTTACCGAAAGCCTTTTTAATTACCATAAAACTTTAGCATTCAATAAATATGTTGTTGAGGGATAAATAAACTTAGTAATAGTATAACGTTCAAGTAGAAATTTAAAGTAAAACTACTTGCTAATCTTCTTTTCCATCCGTTTTTTAAGAAAAAGAAATATTAAGTTTGGGATATTTGCTACATTTTTTAATACCACTAGTGCCTCTGCCGACTGCACTCGTAACTTTGTCATCCAGCATCTAACAAGGAACCCTCGTCAATCGACGCTGGATTTGACAGGTCAAGTCAAACTTTGGTGAACAAGTGTTGTTCAAGTTATTCGGTGATTAGACGAAAATTAAAGGGATTAGGAGATGTGAAGGGAAGGTGCGTAAGTAGGTGATGCATAGATTTATTGAGTAGTTAAGCTTCTGTGAGAAGGATAGGGCCAACTTCTTTATTCAAAATAGCTTCCGTTCGCGGCTCCGAACACGTGTTAGGTCAATAAAAAGTAGCCTATATTATTTCAGGAGCCTTAAACTACCAATAGTACTACCAACTATACTACCGACCCCCACACCAATTTTCATTAAGATCAGTCCAGTGGAATATCAAAATAACTTTCCTTTTTAAAATTCGTAGAGATAGAGACTAGCGATCCATGCTGCCATCGTTTCGGGTACTATAACGATACGATACTATAATATGCACGTTGTATACATGCAGTTGTTTGAATTTTTTAAAAAACCCGTTTTAAAATCCGTTGCTTCGTTTTATAGATTTAAGAATACATAGGGGCAGACAGACAGACGGAAAGCGACTATGTTTTATACTATGTAGTGTAAAATCCAACACACACACAATGAATAATATAATAAAGTATTGTTTGTGTTGATAATGTAATTGCAGGCATAGTGAAGTAAATTATAGAACGGTGCGTCTACCAAGGAAATCTATTTTTGTGAAATTAGTGTAATTAATGTCAGTATCTCTGTAATAAGACATGAAAGCGCAATGTGGGTATTGCACCTTGTGGCTGTGGCTATTACCTTTAAATATTATTTTCACCTCGAAAGAAAGAAAAGATGTTTTTTGTTGTACAAAAATAATGAGCAGAACTCGTCATTTTAGTAAGAAAAATATAAAGCATAGTCGCTTGCTCTCCCTAGAAGCAAAGTTGAGTTTTGATCACTGCTCGCCTTTACGAGCTGCTGAGATGAAAAATTGTATAATAATATGCGAGACGACATCAAAGCTTTTTACATCTCGTGCTTTCCAGTTCCTCACTATGCTCAAGATTCGATAGCAGTTGCGGAATTCAAAATTAGTACTCTAAAAAAATACGAACATTGCTCTAATGCTGCACAAATAACTACTTACCTTCCAAAATACAATGGACAATAATAAAATGGACATCTAAAACATACTGCCTTTACACTTTTACATACATTCACGATTTCTCGGAATTGTTTTATATATTTCATTATAATTTATTCACGCAGACCCATTTCCACAATCTTTACAGGCAGTGGTTCAGCGGACTTCTCAATAATAAAAGTACCCCAATTTCCACAACAAAGCGATAATACCCAAACACCGTCAATACCGTCACCAAACAAACAGTTTGCTATCCGTAATCCATTGAACAATACAATTTATGCTTCACATTGCAATCCTAAGCTTTACCCTTTTGTGTGGCGAGAAAAAAGAAAATAAAGGCATATACAGGGTGTTTGGACAGATTCGGAAAGAGGGACGTTTTGAAGGAGGTTATTCAGTAGGTACTCGATTTTTGAAATATGAAACAGCCTTGCACCGCGAGCTTTAATGCCCGGTTCGGGTACAGTGTTATTTGTGAACTTTCCGTCCAAAAATTCACAATAGCAGCAAGGCGTTGAAATTGTGCCCGGTGAATGGCAATAGGCTCACCCCCTTAATCCCATTGGAACTAAAGAATACTGGTGAAGTGTGGGTGTTGTATACATCTGCCACACCCTTCTGGGTAATATAGGCGAGGTGAAACAATATAATACTAATTTTTACCTTAAGTTTTATTCTGACGAAAGCAGGTACAGTGAGCAACAGAAGTAGCAACACATCAACAAAAATTCCAAGTCACTTATTTCTCAAAATCGTATTTTTGAGTAGTTGAATGAAAGTCTAAACCTTTTGTTGCTGACTGAACATAATTTTGATGAAACTGAAAATGGTTCATTCTTAAATAGTAAATAAGCTCACATACGAAAGGTTAAACAAATCTGTTTTGAACACTAAAGATTTAAAATTTTCTTTAAAATGTGTTTGTTATTACCGACGGGTACTTAGTTTAAAATGGTCAGTGGCAAAACTTTGGCCCACAATGATACTACCAATAACGCTGCCACGTTGGGCTGTCACGTCCTTCGTCTAAAAGAACACCCTGTATAGAAACCACGTTCGCAGTTACGTTCCGTCATTCAATAACCACTGATATCTCATTTTGCCGCGCGAGTAGAGCCGAACTGAATGGATAGCGATTCGGCGACCCCTAAGACCTGGTTTAAGTTATAAGTTCGGGGTAGTTTTTTACATGCTTTATTTACAGAAAAGTATACATCATCTTCATCATTATCAGTCCACTGCTGCACATAGGCCTCTCCCTCGGTGCGCCCAGAGTTCACGGTCCTGTGCCTGACGCATCCAATCATATTTACATATTGGATTATATACATATGAAGCAAAATATAAAATAAATAATAAAATAAAATATATTTATTCAATACCACAAGAGTATATAAATTCTTTACATTAAAAAAAAAACTTATTGTTAAACGTTTAGATATTCCTTTTTGTAAAGAATTGAGTAAATTGCTAAAAAAACTCCTGCACTAGGCTAGGCCTGTCCTGCAGAAGGTTTTTATTTTATAAATTACATTTTGTTTGTAATGGCGGTATATTTATAAGTAAAAATATGTCGTAATATTATTATTTCTAAATTAAAATCTAGTAATCAAAACAAAAAAAACTGAGATCAATGTTTGTTTATAAATCTATATAAAAATATACATATTGGATGTTAAATTAAACTAATAAGTCACTATCAGAAGGCCTCGTAACCAAAATGCTGGCAGCATTACCACGCATTAGTTTTTCCTAGATACTCTTCAAGAAATAATATTTTTAAAACTTATTATTATTAACGCTTACGCTTACTCTTTCTTTATCTACATAATTTTGATGAAAATGAAACTTGGAATTAAAGTTATAATTTAAGGTTAGATAATTTTCCAATTAAAAAAACCGACTTCAATTACTAATAATGCTTATAAAATAAAAACTACTAAACCATCTGGCAGCTATTTCGCGTTGAACAAAACAAGAATCACGCGAATCGGTCCATTAACCGCGACGTAATCGATGTACATACATAGAAAAAAAACATACCGGCCGAATTGAAAATCTCCTACTTTTTGGGAAGTCGGTTCAAAAGATAATCTGAACTAAAATCCTTTAGCGCCGTAGATTATGTTACTCATATACATATAAAAAGGATATAAATAGCAAAAAGGGATATTTTTTAACATTTTTGCTACTTTTAATTTAAGCAGATTTAATCCTCACATGTAAAACTGACTGAGACCTGGCTGCAATAAATCCCAAACACTCTTGTCTATCAATTTCATAGTATAATGTCATATGGTTTATTGCTTTGGGGTAGTGCCACGGATGTAGATTCAATCTTTGTGCTCCAGAAACGAGCTGTTCGAGCTATCTATATGATGAGTCCCAAGGAGACACTAAGAAATAAATTTAAAGAGATAAATATTATGACGTTACATTCTCAATACATTTATGAAAATTTATTGTACGTCCACAAGAATCAAACAAAATTTAAGAAAAATAGTGATCTCCATAAAGTAAATCTAAGGAACAAAAACAAACTGGCTGTGCCCACTACTAGGCTCCATAAAATCTCTAACTCGTTTCCAGGTCAATGTATACGCTTCTACAATAAACTTCCATTAGACGCAGTAGAATTATCGATAGGTAAATTTAAGAAATATATTAAAATCAGATTATCTCAAAAAGCTTATTACTGTATTTTAGACTACATAAATGATAATAGTATTTGGAAATGAACTGCTCTTTTTATGTGTTGTAATTGTTATATATTATTATATATTAATATAATTGTATATTATTCATTTCATTTGAAAAGATGGTGCACATGAGTTTCTCACCAGCTCTTCTCATAATGCAATACCCATCGGAGCTGGTACTTAGTTTGATTTTAATCTGATTTTAAACAGTTGGATTAAAATTAATCTAAGCCCCGGTTATTCAAATCATTGTAATTAGTATAATTTAGTTTTACTTATAATTTATTTTTATATCATTTGTTTGTAATATTTTGACGTGTTCAAGCGCCTCCTGGGGCCTATGAAAATAAATGATTTGAATTTGAATTTGAATATCCCAGTAGCGGCAGAATCCTCATAACAATCAAAATACCATTATTCAAATTATGAAATACCAGCCAGCCAGCCAGTCTTGCACTGACTCAGTGCAAGACTGGCTGCGACTCAGGCGCGACGTATCGCATTCTCTTGACAATGCCTAGTCGTATAGGCGAAACCGCGGTCGACTAAATAGACCAACATTACGTGAGTAACACCCGTATTTCATAATTTGAATAATGTTACAAACTCAAGTCAGTTTTAATAAAATAAAATCAAAATACCATTACAAGTACCTACAACCAGGGATTTTTCGTATTGAAAGCCATTATATTTTGTTTACCCGTGATATTGAATTACCGAAATACGCAGATGATTATAGTGTAAGATCCTCCAGAATTTGATAATATAAGTCTTGTGAGCCGTTCCTTTATTTTTTTTTAAATTTCAAATATCTTGACCATTTTTACACCATATTTTTTTTACAATATCCCGTGTTCTTGCACCAGCCCCGGTTTGATCTCGCCTTCGGCGGTGGCCTCTCGAGGCGCTGAACATTGAATTTCGTGTACGACACATTTTTGCGAAAATATTACTTCGGCACGTATCAACGCGGTATTGTGTTAGTAATGCCCTTGGAAGGTGGGGTTATGTATTTTAAGAAAAAAGGTTGATAATGTCTTGTGAGCCTTAACATAAATCAGTGTGAACCACAATAAAAGTGAAGTTGCATCGTATTAAAACTGTTCTACACTGTCACCTCCAATCAGTTTTCAATTAACGTGTCCAGAGGAGCGTTAACTACTCTACGAGCCCCGTGCTAGGCTCAGTGTACATCAACGAATGTTGCGAGATACACTAGTGTTGTGATTCATGCTTATTATCATAATTATTAATAACTCATTAATATATCAAAATAGGTATAAGAGATTTTTTAAAAAAACTCAATGATGTCGATCAATAAATCGAGCAATTTAACTCGAAAATTTAAATAAACACTGTTCAAATAAATCATTGTAAACCACAGCGAAGATGAAGTTGCATAGTATAAAAAGCGTTCTACACTGTCACCCCAATCCGTTTACAATTAACGTGTCCAGAGGAGCGTTAACAACACTGTACGAGCCTTATGCTAGGCACAGTGCACATCGACGAATGATGCATGAAACACTGGTGCTGCGATTCAGGCTCATTAGCATTAATTAAATCATCCTTTATACCTAAAACTAGAAAAAGCAATCGCTTTTGAAATCCCTTTTCACACAAAATTACCCAATTTTGATAAGTCGAGCTATTTATTAAACTGGAATATTTAAATTAACACTCGTCCAAATAAATCAATGTAAACCACAATAAAGGTGACGTTGCATCGTATAAAAAGCGTTCTACACTGTCACCTCCAATCCGTTTTCAATTAACGTGTCCAGAGGAGCGTTAACAACAGCCTACGAGCCCCGTGCTAGGCTCAGTACACATCGGGGAATGTTACGAGACACACTGGTGTTGTGATTCAGGCTTATTAGGTGGCGGCTGGTGAATTAATAGTATGGTAGGGTGAATTATTTGTAGTTTTATTGTTGTAATTATACGTGTAAAAGTGGTTCCCTTTAAACAACAAACATTCAACTGGTTTTGTGTCCTTCAATATTAATGCAACGACTTTTTTAAAATCTAAAGAATTACGTATTAATTACGTACTTTTTAAATTAGATTAAGCTATAATTGGTCACAATACCCATGGTGTGCCCAATTGTAAAAAAATATAATATTTTTCTTGTAGAAACATATTTTTCTTAAGATATATTTAATTGACAATATTTAATTAATACGCAAAACCTCTGAAATACAAAATTGCAGCTTAGTCCTGACTTATTTCCTCATAATAAATAAATTTAAAATATTACAAGATAAACTAAAACACAAATTAAATCCAACAACAATAGTTAATTCGTGTGCACCATACCTAACGCATGACGCCACCCCTTATTCAAATATCTCGCAGACGAGGTAGGAGCTAATTACGTAGGCTAGGGCGTCTACAACCATTGAATGATGCTTCCTGTATAATGTCAGGCGACGGGGATTCGACTTAGATTTCAGCTTGTTATCCCGGGAATGCGACGTGAAAATTCAAGATGTTATCTCGTGTTTTTCTAGTCTAGGTGTGAAATTAAATTTTAAATGGTTGGTAAGGAGAGCTTGTTTAAAAAAATATAGTTGCTGATCTGCATGTTTCAACGTTTAATTTGCGGCGAAAATTTGCAATGCTTTGTTGCGTTATATGCTACCTTCTTCTGTGATGTTTCTTTATTAAATCATATCAGTTATTTTTCACAAAAAACTGTTACAATGGTGTTATTTCATTTGTGCTTCAAGTGATCCTGCCGTAAGGCATGTAAAAATATATTATTTGTACAATCATTGTTATAAAAGCAATACTGGCAATGAAATAGTTCCTAAGAAATTGCTTTAGAAATTAATTAATTAATTACACCCGTATTTGATAATTTAAATAAATTATTTCTTACAAATAATAAAAGTGAATCAAAAACACATTTACTGAAATGAAGCCACTCAAACATATTAAAACAGGCTTGCAACCGAATTGGATTCAAAGAACAAGTATCATTTAAAGAGTAAACACAGCGCTTTTAAATTTTTGTTTAAATATTAAAAAGCGTCTGAGTGTAGGTACGAGTAAATCTATCTGGCGTTTTCCAACGTTTTAATACAATTATGGAGGGGTCCCGGTCGGCTAAAAGCTCGTTTATAATAACATTACTTTCGTTTTCGCTGAGAGCTCGACTAAACGAATTACTCGGAGTTTGAACTTAGTTTTGGTAAAGCCTATCGCTTTTCAAAGGCTACCCTTTATGTATTTACGCCTTCATTATGAACGCGAGCTCACTCTTTTAAAACTCACTTCTTATTGCTATATTCTGTGCAGTTTTGTTTTGCCGAAATTGGTTGTACGTATATGAACTTTATAAGCTTTTGATAGTACAAAAAGATATGTACGAACGCCGTATGTCGTGGGCCTAAAATTATACGTAAATATTAATATTATTTATATTTTGTGAGTATAAAAACCGACCAAATGCGAATAGGACTAATGCACGAAGGATTTCGTACCATTATCCATAAAATCGGCAAAAACATCATGTCTGTTGTATGGGAGCCCCCTCGCCTAAATGTTTATTTTATTCGGTTTTAAATTTTTGTTGTTATTATAAGCGACAACAGTTATACATCATCCGTGAAAAACTTTCTAGCTATTATGGGCCATAAGAGACGGCCTGGCAGACGAACAGCGAAGATTCAGTAATAGGGTTCCGTTTTTACCCTTTTGTTACGTAGCCCTAAAATAAAATCGAAGCGGCCGTGGTGCAATGGATAAGGCATCGGTCTTACGATCGAGAGGTCGTAGGTTCGAATCCTGGCCATTACGGACGTGAACTTCCTCCTAACACAAGCGAATGAAGCTTAGCTGGAGGGGGTTAACAAGAATACTAGTAATTTGTGTTTGCAAATTGCTAGTAAGCTTTTATTAAAAAAAAAAAAAAATTAAAGGAATATAAAATTGACATTCGTTGGAAATACCTAACTCAAGCATTTTTATTTTCTCTTCAAGGTGTTAATTTTCTCTTTTGAGGACGAAGGCGCTCTTGTGAGCATACACAAAGGCAGAAGTCCCACCGTTTAAACTTTAACAGAGTATATTTATAATTTTTACTATGCCTTTCATTATTTTTTTTAGCCTTAAAATAAAAGCAGCCGCAGTGCAATGGGTAAGGCGTCGGACTTGTGATCGATAGATCGTGGGTTCGAATCCTGGCCATAACATCACCGCACCGAACGTGAACTTTCTCCTAACACAAGCGAATTAAGCATAGCTGGTATCAAGATTACTAGTAATTTTATTTTGAGAATGACTATTAAGTTTTATTTCTTTTAAAAATTGTTTAAGTAGCGGTATCTCTACTATGTGTCAGAATGGTGGTGGTATTAGATTATACCCTGAAATGACTAGCATATGCGGCATTATATCTTACTTCTTAGATATAGTACAGGTATGCAATATCTTTCATATTTGAATGTCCTTGGCTTTTAGTCTTCTTCTTCGTCGTGTCGATGGCTGAGTCAAATTTTATTTTGACTTGCCATCGTGGTGAAAGGATTAGCCAATTCGCTTTGGAGAACTCGCGAATTGCCCAGGGTGCACCGGACGTAGGGGATCATTGTGTACGTCACTCGGGGAGGCTCCTTTCATGCACAAGGCTTTTAGTTATTTATTCCCATCAGGTGGGCATCAAGTTTGTACGCATGGTATATAAAAAAATAAGTTGTTAATTAACTTTAGAAAACAGGATCAGGACCTAACAGGGGAAGGTAGGTGTTATACCCTACTGCCACACTTTTCTTGGTGAAATAGACGTTATGTTATAGAACATTTATTTACTTTTGTTTCGAAATACAAACATTTATTTACAGTATCATCTTTAGCAGACACTTTCAAACAACCAAAAAGTGTTTCTGTGTTCGTAACATTAAGTTAACGGTGGTCATAAATCTCTGCAATGTTCTTCGCTATTCTTTTGTTTTTCTCAGCTAAAAGTAAATAAGCTTAAGATTTTCTTAGCGGTTATTTTCTGTCTCTTTCTATCTAATGACGTAGTCACAATACAGTATTGACCAACAATTTAGAAACGCAAGTATCTACTATTTTATTTATTGCGAGGTTCTGATATATTTTTTGGTTGCTGAACAAACATACTTACACGGTTTTATTGTCTTAGTTCTGCAGACATATTGGGCGCAGTGGCATTGTAAATTTTTCCATGAAAAAATAACGTGTTCATACACAAGTTGATAGCTGTACGATGTCAGAAAATCTTGCTCTACTGTAATGCTCTGCAAATCCGCACTTGGCCAGCGTGGTGGACTATAGCCTAATCCTTCTCATCATGAGAAAAGGCCCGAGCCCAGCAGTGGGACATGTATTAGATACAGGGCTACTATATAACTACATATAACTGTAATGCTGTCTATCACACAAACACGAGTCCTTAAAAGGTTGTCGTATACAAAATCATCAATATTGGATAAAATATAGTGGTAATAAAACGGCATGGTTCGGCTGTAAAGTCTTGAATTGAGTGCTATTATATAATATATTTTTTTAATATATATTATTAGGTTGTGGAGCTCTGATGAGACGGCGGAAGCATCACCGTCTCAACCTTTAAGGGAAGACTCCAGAGCGCCTTTTTTTATACAAACGTCATATGGGTTTAACTTTTATATAATTATTAATTTTTATCTATTTTTATTCGCATGTTTGTTCGTAGCCATTTTGTCAAAATTGTTCTTATAATTAATTATTAATTAATTGAGTTACATACAAACTGAAATTAAATCGGCAATTTTGGGAAAATGGGCGCCAACAAACATGCTTTTTAGTGTTTTAGAAATGATTAGTCTATAAAAAAAGAAAAATCTTAATAATATTGAAATTAAACCCATATTACTTTTGAAAACAGTCAAGCAATTGCTTCCTTCATCACCATCAAATATAGTATTCAGATTATCTGCCGCAATAAAAAAAAGTTTATTAATACTTATTCCCACCCGCAAATTTATCCGCGTGGTTGGACGATGGAAAGTAGCTAGGTATGTCCAATAGTAGTGCTTGCAATACTGTGTGCTAGTTTGTAGGAGATCAGGCTACGAGATCACTTGCACATGAGACATAACACCATTTGCAGTTCTCAGATGAAGCGACGCTTCTACTATCTGCTTTGTGGATTGTTGATGTTTATGGACTGTAGTTATCACTTACCATCAGGTAGACTACATGCCCGTTCTCTATATACGTGGTATAAAAAAATCAAATGACTTGCATCATTCGAAACGTCGAGCTTAGGTATTTGTTAACCTTTACAATAATTACGCGGGTTAGACTGTCTAATTTTTGAAAAAAGTCAAAAATTGTTTTCTCTATCACCATTAAAGATAGAATTCAGATTATCTGCCGCAATAACAAAATTGTGTATGATAATACTTATTCTCATTCGCGAATTTACCCACGTTGTATATGGTCCATAGTTACTTATTATCACTTACCATCAGATGGACTACATGTTCGTTCTTTACATACGTGGTATAAAAAGAGAAAACGATACCATAATTGCAGTTAATACACATAAAACCCTACACTCATGAATGGATTCATGTAAATTATTGCCTGACCTTTTCGATTCAATGAATAGCGGATACAAACTCTATGTTTAAAATATTCATTTATTTTGCTATTTAAATTGTTTTGCATTAAATATCCCTGTTTATTCATTCCATCCCAATTGATCCCAGTTTGTTATTTCATAAACGAAGTATTATATTACTGCAATATGTGTGTGTTGTTTATTTTTTTTATAATAATAGCTAGCATGCAATCAACAATTTAGTTTTGTTGGTTTTATCTGGTGGTTTAAGAAGTACAGTTATGCCGCGGTCAATTGCGTGACCACTACCAACATGTGAGTCAGTGAGTCACACTTAAATAATATCTTTGAAAAGTTTTAATTTAAGAAATATAATATTTAACCATAAATAAGATTTTAAGTTAAGATCCCTCTTTTTGTATGCAACAGGAAAAATCGTACCGTTCTGTTTATGTTTCATAACAGTCGGACAGATAACTGACAAAATTGTTTCACAATTCCTAGGCTCCTTCTAAACAACGTACAATGTAGATAGATAAAGCAGCAAATATTGCTTACCGATATCTAAAAAAAAAAAAGATAAATCTCTACAATTAGTTGCCATAATAAATTACGATAGCATTTGATTAAATGACCAATGTTGATACAAATTAAGCTCCCATAAATTAATGAGATAGCGAAATGATAAGAGCTCGGCTATCAGCTGATCGTTAATCTAAAATGTAGCCATAATCAAACCTCGTTATAATAATATTTATGGGGTAATTTGGCCAATTCCCAATTTGGCAGTATGTGCTACAATTAGAAATATTATTGTAATCTCATCGAATCTGAATTATATACTATTTTAATGAATATAATTTTGTTTACCTAATGGTTAAAGTTTAATTACCATTAATAAAATCATAAGGAAGAAATATACTTGTTATGCTTTTTATAAGAGTACCTAAATTTTTCATACCTGACGTACCTATAACTTTAATTAAGTGTTTATAGGTAAGATTTAGTCACTTGTTATTATTATTTTTTTTTATTTGGACACTTCTACTAATATGAGCTTAAACGAAAGGGCCCCTAAAAGCAATGGACGTTATTTTAATTGAAGATTAATTAAGATAAGAGTTTGCTCTACAAAATTACGTCAAGGTATGCGAGTGAAAGTAGACCACGCTACCACATGACGTGTGTTACTGGACCTAAAAATATACGTAACGCTCGCCGAGCGATCGATGTATCGCAAGTTATATAACAAGTTTCCGTGGTGTAGCGGTTATCACATCTGCCTAACACGCAGAAGGCCCCCGGTTCGATCCCGGGCGGAAACATAGCTTTTTGTTATGTCTGATTTAAAAATTAACATTCTAGAGGTTTGTAAACTTTCATAGTTGGTATAGGTAGGTACTTGATGTTACATTTCGTGTAGGTACCGTTTTATTATCATAAAAAAATATTAAAATGAATAGTTGATGATTATATTAAATAACAACTTCTTCTACCCAATAAATCCTCAACTGAGGCGTACATTTCAGCAAACCGTCCATTTTCAATCCCAAATATTGATACTTTGACCGGAACGAAAGTAATGTACCGTCAAAAAATAAACAACTTGGGTCCCTTCCGACCGGCTACATTTTCCATATTGTAGTTGGGTACCCCAATTTTGCGAGATTTGTTTGCTTTGACGGTTGATTAGTTTATGCAAGAACTCTCAGTGAATACGCTGGAAACTGTTTGATAAAATGCTAACAAGCCGGAAGTAGACCCACTCCACTTGAGGTAGGTACCATTGTTATTTTATTGGAGTTTTTGGTCCGTACATTTTTGGAGGTAAAATTATTGTAGCTAACTACTTTGTATAAGCAGCCGCTACGATGAAATATAATAAAATCAACCCGTGTATAAATAGGCCGTGACCACGTTAAGATTCTGTGCTTTTAATATAATGCCAATTTTTTTTTTAACGACGCCCGCACTAGGAATAACTCCTGTGTAGCGGGGGTGCTCAAACATACATTTCACACACACAAAGCACACCCAGAGTCAGAACAAATCTTTGCGAATCACACAAAGACTTTATTACATCCACCCCGTACGATAGTAATAATGTTTTTGTTTTATTAGTATAATTAATTATATTATCAACTCAGTTTACGTTGATAATATTTGGCGTTGTAAGAAAAAACCAACTTACATTAGTATTAGATATTTGATAACTATCAAACCATCGGGAATCGTATATTATCCGAATATTGTGGTTTCTGTATTTTACGATAAATTTAACCGCTTATTATTAATACATTGAGGCAAATATTACAGTAAATTTTATATTCCACTGGGATACCATTTATCAAAACCAAATGCATGTATAGCAGCGATAGCCGAGTGGGAGACCGTAGGACTGCGAAGTCAAAGGTCTCGGGTTCGAACCCACGGCACACACCTCTGTCAATAAATCGTTAAGATTCGTCTTTTCGAAGATATGTGTGTATTTATTACATAAATTATCGCATCGAAACCTGCATGCCTGAGAGTGCCTAAAAGTACTCGAGGTCGTGTGAAGTCTACCAATCCGCCCTTGGCCAGCGTGGTGGATTATGGCCTAACCCTTCTCATCATGAGAAGAGGCCCGAGCCCAGCAGTGGGACATGTATTAGATACAGGGCTGCTACTACTACAACTACTAAATGCATGTATGTGGTAAACGATTGTAGACACATTCAAAATCATAAGCCACTTCACAACAAAAACGTCATTAATTATCTTCCCTTGCTGAATCCAACAAAAGCTAAAACTACACCAAACTACTTTTTTATTAGTCCGTAAGGAGAAATAAACAGCAACTTATCCACATTGCCACGCAATTAACTGACCGCAAAGTTTTGTCAAAATGCCCTCTACAATGGCCTCATTGACCCAGTGACCCTAAGCTAACCAGTTAAACCCCTATGACAGATGTTTACATGGACGAAAGTGCTCTTAGACACGCGAATTGTTAATAAATTGTCCACTGCACATTAACTATATCTAGACGACCACATGAGGGAAAAACACTCAAGAAAAACGAAGCAAAAAGTACAGTAAATAAATTTCTTTAAGCGTACGTTTTCATTCTGTGGTCAATTTCCTGAAAGTGTGACCTTGAATTGCGTGACCAAATGGAATTCCGCTCGGTTACCAAAATAACTTAATTAAAAGGGTAAGATATCGAGTTACTTCCTTATTATTTACACTCACACACTATTTATTCGTTTTTTTGTTATCCAACGAACTGTAATAAATAAATTTCTGTCGCGCCCTTTTTTAATGAAGATTATATTTATTTTATTAAAATTAATGGGCTTCCTTTTTACCAACGCTTACGCTTAAGTATTTTTGATAGAATGTTATTGTACCTACCAATCTTTAGAAAAAACGCCGATAAACCCCACTATGACATCAAAGCATGTTTCCTACCTCAAAACAAACATATAAAACAAACGATAAAAACAAACATATAAAACACTATTCGGACCACATGTCTTATCACACATCAATGCGAAGGAATCTCGCTTCCTATATTGATAAAAATGCTGCTTATCAAGCATTGCAAGGGTCCAAATGCAAGTATTGCAGCAAACTGATATATCCAACTGGTATTTTGATTTTTCCACTTCAATTCACGAAGGGTAGCTAAAGAATGGCACAAAGGACAAGTTTAAAGCGTTTATAGAATGAGTTCCTCAATTTTTTTTTGCTGATATCTAATCTAGTTATAGACGAATTGTTTGGTGAATGGAGAGGGAGAAAAACCTTTATTTTCAATATCCAGCAAAAGCTAGGATATCAAATTTACCAAAGAAGCAGTTTTAAAGTTAACTAATAGTTTATCCGCTAGTGTTAGATAAAGTTTCACGTCAGTGGTATAATTGTTAGGATTCGAACCCACGACTTCTCATTCACAAGTCATTGTCATTTATTTCAAACCTATCTTGAAATTTTTCATTTTACATGAACTATGCTACTATATTTACATAACTATATTATCAATATTTAATGTAAAAATAGACTATAATTGATAACCATATACCGTTTCCTTCTTCTTCTTCGTCGTGTCGATGGCTAAGTCAAATTTTATTTTGGCTTGCCATCTGCTGTTATACCGTTTTCAATATTCACTGATCGATTAAACGCCTCAACTTAGACACAGTCGTCGCTTTTGCTTACCTTTTGAACCAGACATGAGGGTGAATTTTCATAAGTCAGAGGAAGCAGCCGGAAATTTTATGTTCCATTCAAAATGCAATAAATACCTTGTTAGGAACCGGACCCTCAACGGCAGGTATGTTTTCGCTTGATTCCGGTTCAAATAAACATTAACGGTAAAGATTTTCTTTTTTTTTTCAAACTATGCCGGCACTAGTAATAACTCCTGTGTCGCGGGGGTGTTTACAAACATACAAATCACAGCTCACTCAGAGTCAGAACAAATCTTTGCGGATCACACAAATATTTGTCCCGAGTGGGGATCGAACCCACAACACCAGCGCAGTTGAAAGAGGCGAGGCGTCCACTTTTACCACTACACCAACCGTGCGCTCAATATGATGTTGAATAGTTATTTCAATAAGTCAACAACAAAACTACTATTTTAAAATTAAAAGCTAAATATTGAGCTAACGGTTGAGCTTTTCTTGGAGACATAAATTTGCTCTTTAAAGTTAATTATGTTTCAAGTGGATCTCTAAATCAAAAAACTGTCTTACCAACCCAGTTATGTTTTTAAAAGACCTTTCTAACGTTATCCTTTTTATTGGATACGCCACTGGAAAAATAACATCCTCACTAAACATGTAGGGAAGGTACCAGAAAAAATATACATATATTTCAAGATTTCTAACACTAACGGTTTTGACACTATACCTCGGACTGACATACAGACAGACGAACATGGCAAAACTATAAGGGTTCCTTGTAGCTATTACGGAACACTAATAAGCATAAAAAATCGTTTCAATGCTTAATGTCGATTAGTATGCTTAAATGATTCTGAGGCCATGGATTTAGTACAAGTAAACGTCAAATAAGTACTGAAACATGAATAAATAAATGCCTATCGACATTTCAACGAAATGATCTTATTTGTCTAGCAAAACAACCAAAACGCCCACATATATCTTATATATCAAATAAATATTCGTGACGTGTTTCCAAACGGGATCGCCTATCATATTGTTTGATTCATGTCGGCTCCACTTTTTTTGCTTTCGACTACGTGACGAGAGGAATAGTGAAACTGTGCCGGAAAACTGAATAACAACGATATTTAAATGTAAATTGTTTAAAAATGCTCTGAAAATTGTCTGGTTGAATATTGGATTTCTATCGAACATCATTTCCTATTTTGACGTTCAATATCGGCGGAGATACCTCTTTGATATAGAGATTAGTTGTCAACGCATTTTAAAATGGATGATCAAAATAAATAAAATAGTAAACAATTTTGTTTATAAAGTTAAGCTGAACTAACCTTAAGAGCCATGATCTGAGGTGCCGGATTGTTCTTATCCGCCCCATAAAATACAACCTGAATAAATTTAAAAGTGTAACACTTGAATAAGAACACAGCTGTCACTTTTATTTATTTATTTGTTTAAAACTTTTTGCACAATTTGTACAGAGGCGGACTTAATGCCAAAGGCATTCTCTACCAGTCAACCTATGGTGGTGCAGAGCTTTAACATGTTTGGTGCCCTTGTGATGATGGTATGAACGATATACAACTTACAAACATTATTAAAAATATTACATAAACATGAGTTAAATGCTTATCCTGCCAATAAGGTTTAACTACTACCTGTGAATTTAGGGCTTATAGTACATTATCAAGTTGTCTAGCTTTTGTAGCAAATTATAATTTATCATCTTCAATTATGTTCTTTTAAACTAAGGTTACATCAATAGTCAGCGCTGCGGTGCTTTTAGCGCTGCAGTATTGTGCTGAGATGCGTACCATTTCCGGCATATTAAATAATGTTTTTATTTTATTATAATTTTTTAAGTTTTAGACGCAATTATGCCAGAATAAATGATTTTTCTTTCTTTCTTTCTTTCTTAGTTCAGTGTCCATCTATAGCCTAAAATCCGTTTACCGAAGAAATTAGACATTTTTTTTTCACACGACCTTCAAAGTATTTTCAAGTCAATAAAACAATTGTGTACTAGCACGGAAAAGGACAATACACCTCCGAAGGCTCAGCTCGCAGATCGCCCTCAGGGAAATTTTGTCAGAATCAATTCCTACAACGTTGCTAAGATAAGGAAGAAATATCGAATGATATTATTTTACGACGATACATTTTGGGAATACGCATTCGGCCAAAGAGTATGAAAATAGAAACGGAAAACCTCCCGAAAAACCTTTATAAATATAACGTATTATAATCACGCCTATATTGCCCAGTGTAGATAACTTACATTTATTAATAAATATACACTTCACAAATACATAATAAATAATATTAAAGTAATTTATTTATATATATACATAACTTAAATAACCATACACTTTATTCTCATTAATACAATTATCTATAACATATCAATATTTATAATATTATATTTAATTCACAAGCATACCCGCGCGCTATGCGTAGTATGCAGCAGGGCGTGGAATGTGCATCACATCTCCATAGCTATAGCTAGACGCGGCAACCGGCTGCGCGAGCGCCCGCACGACCGCCAGTCGATATTACTCACCCGACGCGAAGACTGTCAAGCCGCTCCGTCGCGGAGAGCTTTTGTGATCGCATATGCATTCTGCTAATATTCTATTTTGTCTTCATTCTTCTCTCTTGTCATTTGCTTGCTTTGCTAAATTTGTAATGGTTCGAGATTAAAGTGTACCTGCGTATATCTACATCTTGGATTTCATTCGATCCTCCCGGTACACCCACTCGACTACCTATACTCCGAAAGGTGTGTATAACATCCACACTTACCTGGTATGTTTTAGGTCCCATGTGATAGGGGGTGAGCCTATCACCATCCACCGGGCACCGGAGAATTGCCTAATTACAAAACTCTCAATAACACTTTACCAGTGCCGGAAATCGGACCCGATAGCTCGCGGTGAAGGGCGTATACGCTAACTACTTGACCAAAAAGGCAGTACGGCACCAGGCTTTATACAAAATATATTAAATCCAAATTCTCGTTTCTTTTTAATTAATTCTTACGCTACTTCTAGACAGATCAATCAAGGATTGTAACACTCGATTGTTATTGAAATAAAAGATTATTTCATTTTCATTTTATCATTTTCATTTCTTTTCCATTGGGGTGCATGAAAGGAGCCACCCCGAGTGACGTACACAACAATTCCCTACGTCCGGCGCACCCTGGGCAATTCGCGAGTTCTTAAAAGCGAATTGGCTAATCCTTTCACCACGATGGCAAGTCAAAACCTTGACCACCAGTCAGTAAGACTGTCCAAAATGCCCTACCACCTGCACAAGAGAGACGCTCATAAACACCGACGAGAGCGCCATGACAGTGGCCACTTATTGGACCAATAAAATTTGACTCAGCCATCGACAAGACGAAGAAGAAGATTTCTTTTCCTAGACAGACCTAATTTTCCATTTGACCTAAGTTCCCTACTAGCTTCTTCTTCGTCGTGTCGATGGCTGAGTCAAACTGCATTTTGACTTGCCATCTTGGTGAAAGGATTAGCCAATTCGCTCCCGAGAGCTCGTGAATTGCCCAGGGTGCGCCGGACGCAGAGAATCGTTGTGCACGTCACTCGGAGAGGCTCCTTTCATGCACCCTAACCCTACTAGCTTATATTCAGACACTTCTGTCCTCCATATTATGTGATCTTTGCCCGAAATCGGTTGCTACACAAATCACGCAGGCATTTGTTCGACCTTCGCTGTGATTTACGTCCGTCGTCCAACGCTGTAGCCTGCCTAATAGAGGCTTTAGGTTATTGATATATTATAGGTAAGTTTATAAAAATATAGCTATATCAACACCGACATTTCACCTCGTATGTTATAGAATGGGCATAGTTGCTGACTCCGTTATATTACTGAGAATTAACTGACATAAAATCATAGTAAGAAGAAGTTATTTATTATTGAGTAAACGGTTACTAACAAAATTTAAGCCCGAATATGCCGACTAGTTTCGAATCTATTACGTAGGTTCATCAACTGGGCGATATAATAATAATCACCGGTTTTAATAATAATTTCCTTATTGCATAGCTCAGTTTATGAGTCATAATAACATAACAAACGTACCTATATCACCCAAAAAGGTGTTGCAGAGGTAACAGGTAAGTAGAACAGTCACAATTCACCTGTTATATCGAACCCCCTTGGGATAGTACTACAGATACAGTGCGATTGCGGTGCACCTCAGCAAACAATGTCTCACTTACTTGAGTGCCTCAATTGTCCTAAAAACTGCTCATTGGATGACCTAGTTAAGGCTACAGAGAACGCTATTACCACAGAGTAAACAGAGACTAAGCTTCATACAACCGCGCTCAGATACGTCCACTCACACAAGCATAAGACGTCTGTGTGCGTGTCCACTTGCGGCCCTATCACGTACGAGGCGAAACCGGTTTCTACCGGCTCGTAAGTGCCTTAGCGAAGGGCTATCGCGCGCTCTCGGCGCGGCTTGCGGACACTACCGCAGCTCACATAAATGTACCCTGTGAGTGTGCAGTGTGCAGTCTACAGTAGTCAAGCGCAGCCGCGGTGCGCGCACGCCCGTATGCTCACTCGCAAGTCTCGTCCTAAAGGGCACGACGCGCGTTATAATTTATTAATACAAAATGTACTGTAGGTACTGTTTGTAAGAACAATAATCGTCGAAATAAGAACATATCTTTTTTTTTCTATCCCAAGGAATCTACTAGGTGAGTAGTAAATTGATAGTAAAAGAGTAGCTATTTTTATTATATAGGTACCTATTCAATTTATATTAGTGGGGTAGATAGATACTTCATACATAATTACATAGGTAGGTACCTAGTGTACCTACATCAATATCAAAGCAAATTTAAATCTGTGCCGTGTTTGTAATGCGATGGAACCTTGACACAATTCACAGCTAATATGTAATATATTCCTACTTATGTATGAGTCACTAGCTTCTACGCGTGGCTCCAACCGCGTGGTACGTCGATGTAGCCTATATTATTTCTGGGGTCTTATCTTTTTATACCTATAATTGTATAGATGTATGAGAATGACAGTTCTAATGTCATGCGCTCTTCTACCTAATACGTTAATAGGTAGGTAGGTACGTTAAAATTAAATTGTAAAAGGTTCTACTTATCACATTAGGTACCAATTTGAGAGGATTATACTTAAAGACTTTTATTACTTTTTTGACTTGTTGAAATATGTAAAAAATACCTATCTACCCTTATTATTAGCGATTGATTTATTATGATTAGGTACAGGTAATACAATAAAAAAAACCGCCGCGTCGTTAAAACACCACTATGCTGCCAGTGTAGTAATTGTACTAGTCACATGGTTTGTCCTGTTGTGCCAACACTGCCAAGTGCCAACCCTAGCAAAATAGGTAAATATCTTAGACGTTCTTTAAAAGGTTAGCCTCTGTTCGTTACTCTGTGCTATTACCGTGGCTACGTACCTACTGGGCGGGGTATATAAAACTTTGACCATTGAAACGAAAAGAAGGAGAAGAAGAAGTACTACTCTGGGCACAATTCCAGCTCCATTAGGAGCTCCGTATACGCAAAACACTAGACTAACGACGGCAGTAGATAGATAGATAGATAGAGAATTCTTTATTGTACACAAAGAAGAAGTACCTACATACTTGTGATACACAGTCTAATTGAAACATGCACAATGAGCGGCCTTATCACTTTAAAGTGATCTCTTCCAGGCAACCTTTATCTCGAAGTACATCATTTCCCATTTATTTGAAGCAGCCTGGTGGACGCCAACGTCAATTTATACTGCTAAACGTCAGAGTGTCTTTGAGAGGGGAACCTCGTAAGTAGTTTGTAGTGTTGACGGCATAATATCTAACTTTATTACTAAAACATGTTACTTCCATTACGATACCACACTCTTGTTTGTTTATCTACTAGACATGGGTCGTTCCGGATTGAAACAGATCCCGGATCTGATTCCTCGACTGGAACTATATCGTTCCAATCCGAGATGTCAAAAATAACAGATCCACCAGATCCGGATTTTTCAAGGAACGACTTGGCGTCGAACAGTCCGTGGATTGCGTAGATTCAAGTGACACGTACACGTGACACTGTTTGATCGTTCCATGGCCGTCGCCGCGTCGTCGCTCGCCGTTCACTTCGTTCATAGTATTCATACTCACTCCGGTTCGGAACTGCCGGCTGAAATGCGAGCCACTCGAGCAAGTGAGATGGAGCGAGGGATTCACACGCATACGACAGAGATGCAAATAAACTGCATTTTCTGTTCTGCTAAATTAATAAATCATGTTTTATACATAGCACATTAGTCGTAATTGCGTTAAATATGATTTTCTCTTAGGACTCTTGATCTTGTACTTGACTCCCGAAAGTAGGTACGGATTCCTAGAAAAGTTTTAATTTAATACTTTCGCGCAATTTGTTTGCGTAATACAGTTATCTCTTCGTGCATAAGTTATATTATTATAATGTTTAAAAAGTGTTTTATTTAGTATTTAAAAAACTTGTATAAAAGTGTATATAGAGTGATTATATTGAATAGTTTAGTTTATGTGTAAATAGTCTGACACTTGAAGCTGTAGAAATCAATAGAAATCAATCTATGATTTCGCCAATGTTCTTTATAACTTAATGAATTGTTACGATATTTTGTCAGTCAATCTAAGATAAAATAAGAATCTAAAAAATAAGTACTTTTGCATTTCCCTATTTTAGGATCAATTCCACCGAACGCACTGAACCGAGTACAACGCACGTCCAAATGAGTAAAACCTAGATCAACACAAAACCCAGTTAAAACATTTGGTGGAAGTGGACATAGTCGACCATAGTGACATTAGTGACCTAGCGCCTAGCGAAACTAAGTCGTTCCTTGGATCTGATTCTGGCAATGAAAGGAACAATATATCAGGTTCAATCCCAATCCGGACATGATAAGCGCAAGCGCCTAGCAGAACTAAGTCGTTCCTCGGATCTGATTCCCGGATCTGATTCCGGCAATGAAAGGAACTATACCTGGTTCAATCCCAATCCGGAAATGATAAGCGCATGTCTATTATCTACAGTGCATCTCGTCCATATATAAGCACAGAATACCATTTGTAACTTTTCATTGGTCGGTACACCTAAATTATGTTGCTTCAAGCTTCGCCCGCTCGGTTGTCGATTAAAAGTAGCCTCCAGAACCAAACAAATGCAGCGGAAAAGGGATAAGATAATAAAATAATGGATTCAATTTTATTCTAGGCGAATGTTTTGATGCAATTATTCTTATCTATTGAAAATGTTGACGATTTGACAACAAATTTGTAACAAAAAAAACAATTGAATTAAAATGAGAGCGTTCCACTACCAGCAAATAAAAATAGATAATTACTAAGCATAGAAATTACTAAGATTATTTTTTTTTTTCAGACCGGACCAAGAGATAATTTTCAATTTGAGTAAAGAAGTGACATCTCACGACTCGATATTGAAGTAAACCTTCAAAGAATGGTACTAGCGCCATCTGTTGATATAATTTTGTTATCTAAATTGTTTACCAAAAATACGTAAAGATGTCGCTATAAAGTGACAGCAAACGCCATAAAATTAAAGCAAAAGAAGTTAAGAAATAAATAAAAATAAGTAAACCAAAATTTTACAATATAAGAATCAAAGTAAAGTTAAAAAAGAAAGTGGACATCAATTGATTTGAACCAAATTATTAAGATTTTTAATAAGTCTCTATTTTATTAATATCTGATTTCTGAACGAGTGAGAAATGAAAAGTGTGTTGTAAGCGTATAAATTTTTTGGGGAGTATACCATTCATAGGTCAGGATGTCATAATACTAAATTAAATATATCGAGTCAATTAAGTTGAAAAAATATATTAAGTCTATACAACTATGCATACATAGTTTTCAATTAAAAAAAATATAAAATAAAACTACTGAAGATTGGTTTTTTATTTTATTAGCTATGAAAGCAAACTGTTAACCGATTATTTTTATTTTATCTTTGTGCTTGCACATCCAGGTTCGGGTGCAGTGCACACAAGGTTTCCGAAATCAAATTACAGTATTATTATAATTTTGTTTTTTTTTTATTAAGTTATTGGAATATTTAAATGTACATACTTAGGAATAAATAATTACAGTAAATTGTATTTTAAAATATAAAAGATTATTTTTTGTCACATCTAATAGGATGATAAAAAAAATAAAAATATAAGTGAAAGAACTTGGATATTAATATAAAACTAGTTTTTACCTGCGTCTTCATCTACATGCAATTCGTTGTATTTAATAATGCGTCCACGCTTTGACGTGTTAAACCCTACTGCTCTGCCCCTGTGGATTTTAGCGTGATTTCAAATATCGTGAAACCTTTTTTTAAAACAAGGTATAGAAATTAAACAAAAAAGAATTATTAACATCCGTCCAGTAGTTCCTGACATTAGCACAATTAAACAAACAACTTAGTTTTTACGGTGGTTTCGTCTGCGTGGTACGAACATCAGGAATCAATAACATGCCTTGCAATAAGTTGCTTGCTCTTAAAAGTTCAAGAAAACCCATTCAGCTGTTTTGAAGATTAGGCAAACTGACAGATAGACAGACAGACTAAAATAAATCTGGATTTTACACATAACAAACAGGCTAATAACTATACCAGCTAAAAAAACGTAGTTATTTTAAGATTAGCCACCAACAATTCTTTTTTTTTTTTTTTTGATTTTATTCATTTATGTCGATATCAGTGCATGAATTAATTTTATTAGTTTCTTGGTGGAGTTTATGAACAAAATTCGACGGGATTTTAAATGTATTGTTGGCAATACTGTTCTATTCAACAACCAACTGAACCAACATTTTTCACACGACCTGGCAACACAGTTATGACGTTAGTAAACTTGATTCAGTATTGATCGATTTTATTTGCAAAATTATACACAAACACTTGTCGCTTCAGAGATTAAACGTGCATTAATATTAAAGCAACGCAGCACTATATTTTGGCACTGCTATTTAATAAATCACGTAGAGATTTGATTTAACTCAGTGTGAAGTACCGTAACTTCTTGGACTTGTGTGTTTGGAACATTTTTTAAATTTTTGTTCTAATTTTCAAAAATGGATAAATTGCTCTTAACTTTTTTTGTTTCTGTAAATTGCGTGATATTTGCATCAACCTATGAAGTGGATACTTACGATTTCCTCATGCCAAATGTTTGGCCCCATCGGGTAAGTTCACAATTTATGTTTTAACATATCTGACGAATCTGTTGCCTAAAATTTTGTCTTCTTTCCATCGTAATTTATTTTTAAATCTTGGCTTGCCACATAGGTGTTAAGCAAGCCCTATTCTGTCATGTTTCATTCAGATTTTGAGCAATTTCACTCAGAATCCAACTTATTCAAATATTTTAATGATTGCAGTCGAAAACAAGCATTTTTGAAAAATATCACTTATTTTTGGACATTATTTCCGTGTTATTTTCTTGCTTGTATCATGGCTTTACTAGTAATAGAAATACGGACATCCTCTTCATATTATTGTTATGGTACTGTATTGTGTAATAGAAATAAACCTGTCCAACCAAATCATCCAGCATATTATCTGGGCATCTACCATGTTTCTAGCTGTATTAATTAACTAAATTAACCATGAAAATTTATTAACCTTGGAAAAACTCATTGTCTCATGTCATAAAATTTAGGTAAGTATAGATAAAATCAAGAATCTTGGTGGTTTTGAAGTAAGCCACAAATTAAGTGTTAAGGATTCAAATTCAAATCATTTATTTTCATAGGAGCTTGAACACATCAAAATATTACAAAGAAATGATATAAAAATAAATTATAATTAAAACTAAATTATACTAATTACAATGATTTGAATAGCCGGGGCTTTGATAAATTTTAATCCAACTGTTTAGAATCAGATTAAAATCAAACTAAGTACCAGCTCCGATGGGTATTGCATTATGAGAAGAGCTGGTGAGAAACTCATGTGCACAATCTTTCCAAATGAAATGAATAAAATATAACAATTATCATATATTGAAAGGCTTGGTCAATTGATTTAACAGTCATCTTTAGTCAACTTCAATACTGTTAAGCTCTATGATTTTATCTATACTATCCAATAGTTTCATGAGCCATTTGATTAACCATAAGTCCATAAAAATAGATTCCATATGCATTGAGACATTATGTACAAACCGAAAAATGCCTCTACATGTACATACACATACTATACAAATGAATATTCCAAAAAAATTGTCTTGTTTTACATTCATACTGTTGTTCCATTTCATTCCATTCCACAACTAAACAGTAAGTTCAATGCCATCTTTCTCTTTCTAATCTTATAAGAAAGGACAGATGAGAGAATATAAGGCACAATGTTTTATTTCACATACAAACATGTTCTTCTTCTTAATAGAGTAGAGTCAATGGTACATGACTATATTACTATTTTAACTAACGTGAGAAGACATCATTACTAGAGAAAAACGGGTTACTCACGGATTTTATGTCGGAATTTTGCCGACCGGTTTCTATACTTCATTTAGGAAGTATTTTCATCAGGGCTGTGAGTGCAGTACGCTTGATGCAGTCAGTACCCCAAATTCCGACATAAAATCCGTGAGTAACCCGTTTTTCTCTAGTATTGACTATATTACTACCGCTGCCTGCTGATTGCCTGATGTGGCCACGCCAATCACGCATTCGGTGGCATTATTTAGGTCCTGTATCAAGCAGCTGTAGGAGCAACTATGTCAATCTAATAGATGTGGCATAGTTTGTTCAGTAGCACCATAGTTGTGCTGGATCTGATCTGTTTGGATGCCCATTTCACATAATGTTATTCACATTGATCCCAGTATCAGATTAGAATTGGTGTTATTATACACTTTTGAATCTTATGATTTATCAGTATGTAGGTAATAATTTTCTTTTTTTTTTCAATTCAATATACTTAAATACATGTATATCTCACAACTTACACACAACGTCATCTAATCCCAAGCTAAGCAGAGCTTGTACTATGGGTACTAGAATAACTGATACTAACACTTATATACTTTACTTTCGTAATTACATACTTATTATACATAGAAAGACCCAGACTAAGACAAACCCCCATGTTCATGCGATTAGAGATTTGTCTTAAGCGGGATTCGAAACCGTGACCTCGTCGTCGCCGTCAGGTTCACTATCTACTCTGCCATCCGGTCATCAATGATAAATTTCACCTTGCAAATCTTATTTGTTCAATGCTCTTATTGTAACACAAAACATTTGCATAAGATCTTGAATGATCTTGAGTAATGAAATAATAATATAACATTACCTACATAATATCTACATATAATAACTATATTACCCAAAATGCTGCCACAGAGATATTGACCAACATTTGACATAATAAATTCCAATATCACTTTTGGTTGACCTGGAAATCAATTATAATAGGTGGAATACCCTAACTACTACCCCAATGACGCGATCTTGATCTGATTAGGTTAAGTCAGACCTCAGTCAGACAAAGAAACGGCTAAATATTTATGATAGATTGCTGGGCATAGCAAGATACAAATTATTGCTCGCTAATGGTGAAGGAAACCTGCACACCTGAGAGTGACTAAAAAGTGTGTGTGAAGTCTACCAATCCGCACTTGGCCAGCGTGGAGGACTATGGCCTAACCCTACTCATTATGAGAAGAGGTCCGAGCCCAGCAGTGGGCAATGTAATAGATACAGGGCTGCTATTATTATTGCAGACTGTTGTAAACAAAATGTTAATTCCTGTTAAAAAGAAAGTCCATCTTCATTAAATTCAAGTGGCCACCTAAAACTACCATGTAGAAAAAAGTATTGTTTTCATAATCCGTAAGCTGTTGCTGATCTAAGGGTAGCTATGTTTGATGCTTGGGTTGGGCAAAAAGAGTAATATTTACATTCAAAGTGATTGCTTTGAGTAATATTTACATTCAAAGTGATTGCCAAGGTTATATCCTTGGAAATCTTATTAATTCGTCGATTCAGAGCGTTATTATTATTACTCCAATCACCCATCTCTTACACAGCAATGGAGAGAAAACAGATACCTTCCTTAATCAGCTAAATAAATATAGGAGAGGCTCGACACAAAAGAAACAAGTACAGCTAAAATTATCCGAAGTAAATCCGACCTTTACGTGGATATTATGAGATTGTGTAACAGGGCTTAGATATATAACGTAACTTGTTAGTTGAATGGACTTCAATGAGCAAGTATCTTCTTAATGCTGCAGAAAGAAAGTTGTATTATGTAGTAGTTTTTGTACCGAAGTTTTTGTTCGCATCAACACGATCAATGTTGGTTTGAACATCTCAGTACAAGCTCTACTATTCTATTGCCGCATTTAGAGATTCGACGAGTCACGAGGCGAGCGCTATGCGAGACGTAATGCACGAGGTGCAAGTGTATACATACAGAAGCTAGCGAGGGCTCGTGCGCAGGCTCGCACACTTGCGTCAGCAGCAAGTTGACCTGTTTTATATTTGTTACTGGTAACTTTTGACCTAAGTACGAAAATATTGGTTTTTGCCAAAAGTAATCTAAAAGATAGCTAATTCTATTTACTGTTCTCTACTCAAAATCATTAAAATATTTACGTTATCCAAGTGTTTATTATTAATTGTAATCAGTTGCTGCTGATAAAAATTCGACATCCGCCATCTTGCGAGTTGAAACAGACGCGAATGTATAGAAACTCGTCGAAATGCTGGCGCTCTCAGAAGGCGCGAGGCGAATCTCTAAACGCGTCATATGGCTCTATTACTAGAACTTTCCGATCACCGATGCAGGGCCCGTCGCTCTAGGTTTATATACTAGACCTGTATCTAATACATGTCCCACTGCTGGGCTAGGACCTCTTCTCAGGATGAGAAGGGTTAGGCCATAGTCCACCACGCTGGCCAAGTGCGGATTGGCAGACTTCACACACCCTTGAGCACTTTTTAGGCACTCTAGGCATGTAGGTTTCCTCACGATGTTTTCCTTCACCGTTAGCAAGCGACAATTTATATAATAATAATAATAATAATAAATATTTCACAACTCACACACATCGCCATCTAGTCCCAAACTAAGCAGAGCTTGTAATATGGGTACTAGAATAACTGATACTAATACGTATATACTTTTCTTTTGTAAATACATACATATTATACATAGAAACACCCAGACTAAGACAAACCCCCATGTTCATGCACACAAAGATTTGTCTTAAGTGGGAATCGAACCCACGACCTCGGCGTCGCAGGCAGGTACACTACCCACTCCGCCATCCGGTCGTTCGAAGATATGTGTGTATGATAAATACACACATATCTTCGAAAAGACGAATCTAAACGATTTATTGACAGAGGTGTGTGCCGTGGGTTTGAACCCGAGGCCTTTGAGTTCGCAGTCCTACGGTCTCCCACACGGCTATCGCTCTAGGTTTACACGAACTTAATTTTAAGTGAAATTATAAAGGGAACTTCCTTTTTCCTTGGATAAAATAGATTTCAAATCATCCTTGCACTCCTCTCACGCAATCAAGAGAAAACCCCTAATTTTCTAGACACATAAAGGTACGGAACAACAAAAGAAACAAGGTCGGCTAAAAATAGCCGGAGGGAATCTGACCTTTACATGGACTGTATGAGATTGTGTAACACGGATGATTTCTGTAACGTAACTTGTTTGTTATAATTGGATGGTATCAAGGAATATTCTAGATAAGTTTTAAAGTAATTGGTGCCCTTAAGGGTGGGTAGCTACTCCCGACTACTAAACTACTACTAACTCCTGAGCTCCGTGTTTTCATGCTAACTTAATATGGGGTTAACTTTAATATTATTAAGTTTCCATCTATTTTAATAGACAAATGTAAAAAAACTTAAAATTAAAAAGCATGTTTGTTCGTGGCCATTTTGTAAAAATTATTTTATTTTAAACATTAATTGAGTTATGTACATACAAGCTGAAATATTAAAATAATAATTTTGAAGAAGTTGGTGCCAACAAACATGCACTTTAGTGTTTTATAATATGATTTGAGGCCAAATTGCTTACTTACTAGGTAGTATTTAGTTATTGTGTTGCTAAAGACAGGCGATCCTAACTAAACCCTGACTTTTTACTAAATAGTCGGTTTTGACTGCCCGACAAATTTAAAAAACTTCCACCGAATTTTCATGTGGTTTTACCATTAGATAGATTAATTTATGAGGAAGATAATGGTACATGTATAATTTGTTAAGTATTGAGGTACGACACGAATGGAACCGCAGGTAAAAATTAGTATTATTTAATTGGATATCCGATTGCTCACCGAACTTGACGTCATAATCATAACTTCATTTGACGAATGCACTTCAACTTTATCAGCTAATATTAAAGCTTCATTTAGATAAGTTAAGGTCATGTGTAGGTGCGATTACGTGGCTATCTCTCTATATTCGACTATGTGGTGATGAGGCCAGGTTTACTTATCTACTGTTTCCATTTCGCTTTATCACTGAAATCGTCGGCATTTCGCATCCTTTTTAGTTAACGACTTAGCTTAAAGACTTGTCAATTTTTATGGTCGACTACCTTCGAAGATCCTGTGGTAGACCCAAGACAGGGATCTTGGGTCTACCTCTTACCAGGGATGCTGCAGCTGTAGGGTCAAGTTCTGTTGCCATTCTTTTGACATGGCCACTATCATCACCATCGCAGCTTACTTTCTTGCGTGGCTATAATGTTCGTTAACTGGACTATACATCTCGCCTTTATTTCCAATGGAAAACGCAACATTGCGCGCTGCAACTAATGCTCTATTAGTGATAACAAGGTACTTCTTATTCAGATAAAAAAAAATGGCCAAGTGCGTGTGCGGACTACGCGCAACAGGGTTTCGAAGTTAGTCATTACAATATATTTTGGACTTAAAAAGGATTTGCTATTACTATTCTGGCCATTACACCACGGAAGTGAACTTTCTCCTAACACAAGCGAATAGCTGAAGGGAGTTGACAAGTTACATTAACCAACTACATATTTGCAAATTACATTTACCAATTTGTGTTCGTCGGTCATAGCTAATGGTATCTTTAATGTAAGATTCTTCGTTGTCTGTTGTAAATCTTGGCTTATTTATTTATTTATTTAAAACTTTATGCACAAAAATTGGTACATGGGCGGACTTAATGCCGTAGGCATTATCTACCAGTCAACCTTTAGGTGATGCAGAGACGACAAATGGTAGGTGCAAGAGCTGAGAGTTGGTTGGAAACTAAACCATTAAAATGACTCAATCTAATACATTAAAATTTAAATTATTGCAATACAAAATACATAACTTAAACTATTTAGAATATATAAATAATATATAGATCTATATATACACGATTCTAATATACACAAATACAATCAAACCTAAATATTTATAAATATTATATATATATTATAAAGACGTTGTTTTAACTATGTTTGAGTTAACTTCGCCAATTCATTAAAGAGGTGATCACGCACTTTAGTTTTAAACACATAACGGTTGGTGGACATCCTGATTTCTAAGGGGAGCGAATTCCAAAGATGGACTGACTGAACGATGAAAGAAGAATTACCGAAACCAGGTATGCGAGGGGCACAAAAGGAGAAGATTATTAGAGGAGATTAGAGGCTTATGTGATTAGGGTCAATTCAACGTTTCGGGTTTTCGTAAATTTTTTATTGATATACAAATAACATTTTAGCAATAAAAGTGTGATTTAGTTGTTTCATCTAAGTTGTACAATTAGTGACCTTTAGCATATACATTTTTGCAAGTAAAAAGTGTTCGTTTCGGGTGCCCCACTTGGTTGTCATGAAAAGAGCTATTACAAAATCCATAATAAAGCATTCTGTACGGAATCCGTACTAAAGAATCAAGTATTTTGTCAAAAGTCAACTTGTCCAATTCCAATTCCACCAATTGGGTTATCCGTAAGCTCTACCGACGTAGTCCGGAGCGCTCCGAGGGCGGAATCCCGATCAATGTTTAATATTTAACTATGCCTGACCTATTTATAGAACTAGCCTAGTTTGATCTAGGTCATCTGGTTGTACCTTCCTAGCTTGTTGTTTATTATGCAAATGTTTTATGTAATACGATCTAAAAAACGGAATTTTAAAGTCAAGTAAAGTTCGAAGTATTGGAAATCTTTATCAATGAGCCTCCTTAAGCCTTTACTAAATAAAATTAAATGATTATCATGTATTATTATAAACATATCTTTACGCCTATATTTTCCAGAAGGGTGTTGCCAAGGCATAACACTTATGCTACTGTGCCCCAACCTGGGAATCGAACCTGAGACTTAACAATATGTACAGTCTTCTATCATCAGATCTAATAATATGCGCAGTATTATATGAGTGGGCACAGTACTTTTAATTATTGAAAAAAAGAATTCTATCGTAATTTTTTTCCACAGGCGACAAAAATAGATCGAAATACCGATGTGTTTCACAAGTATCAGTTCAAAAGAATCGAGCAAAGATGTTTTTAACATGATAAATATCTAACAAACATTTGTAAACTTTATGAAGCTTCGATAAAACCAGTGAAACCTCTTATCAACACGGGGGTGAAAATCAAACTTGACCAAATCGTTGAGAAACTTTTATTGCTATGTTTTTATTCCAAGTCAGCTAGAAAACTAAATAGTTGTTTCAAAATGGTGTACCTCTTTAATTTATGATTAGAAAAACAACTGTACTGAACAGAAAACCTTTTTTTTATTTTATATTTTTTTTCTAACCCGTGATGTCCCACTGCTGAGCAAAGGTCCCCCCATACACGACCACAATTTTCTGTTTTGGGCTCTGTCTGTCCAATCTCTGAAACGAGTCCAAATCATCTCTCCAGCGCTTTCTAGGCCTACCGCAACGTGTGTTATCAACTCGGTGGTCATACACGCCCATCTTTCTTTGTTACAGAAAACCTTAATTAGTATTTTTAAAATGGAAAAAATGTTTTTCGATCGATCTCTTAGTTCTTGGTTAAACTGCAAAGCAGAAAGTTCTTGAATCATTTATTCACCTGTTATATCCCGTGACCACATCATGCTAGCACAAAACAAATTCAATCAACACATCTTTTTCACGTCACGAAATGATAAAAAACGATGAGAAATGTAGCGACCGTAGCTGGTCAAAGCGGTTACCCGGTGAGCAGATGGTCGAAGGTTAAAATGCTGCCGGTCCCTTAATTTTCCAACTGTTTCTTAGTATAACAAATATTTATTTACGAGTTATCGGCGGTCCGTGAAAGTGAGTTTCAAGATGTTTCCATACAAATAACTCGCTACCTATATTTATGTGGTATACCTACCAATTAACACATAGATGTTAGAGCAGTAGTCTGAAACGTATTTGTGCATATAAGAACAAAGTTATACTATTATAATGTATTATTATGCATGTTCGTCTACGGCTTCAACAATTAAATGCAATTTTCCAACCTTCAGTTCCGTAAAGTAATTTGCATGTTTGCAGTGTTATGCAAAATGGCATTATGCATCTCTGCAGAAGTATGTTTTTTTTTTTATTGAACGAAATAATTCTATTGCAACCAAAAGTCAGTTCGTTAAATGTAAAGTAATGGGCTTTACTTATTTTTGACTGAAAGAGTATACGTGTCATGTGGTCCCATTTTCATAATTTCATCTTGATCTAATGATGGGATCCTTGAGAAATCGAGGGCAACCCTGAAATTTTAAAGGCTTCTTTATTGATTTTCGTATATTACTTTAAGCTACTCGGATATTTGCATCTAGCAGTCAGCATTTCATGTTGCTGAGCTGATGCTAAATAGAAACAACTCCTCAACGTTTAGGAGTAAGTTGTTTTTTTAAACAAAGACACTTTAAGGCCGTTTGCTGTATTCTTTCATGTTTAATTGAAGCCGTTTTTTTTTGTAAAATGATTGTTATTTATTGTAAAATTATTTAGAGGACTATACCAAATTACTATTTTTCTTTTGTTCCAGGAGGAATTGTACTTGTGCACACCGATTAGGATCTCACCGCAGCGCAATTACTATATAGGTAAGTATATAAATACATGATTTTGTTCAGATAAGTATCGAAAATACTTCCTCGATAGCACCGTCAAATTCTGATGACCACTAGTAAAGATAAAATAAATAAATATTGGATTTTTTACATTAGATAGAACGCCAGAAGCAATTACACTATCCACTGGGCCCAATGACAAGACCAATAACACACTCATTCACTCACACAAGCACACCCAGTCTCAGCACAAATCTTTGCGAATCACACAAAGATTTGCCCCATGCGGGGATCGAACAACACCAAAGATAAACAAAGATAAACTTAATTTATTGCCATTAGGGAAATGAACCACGTAATTTCATTGCGATAAGACTTGAGGCCTCACTTTCATTCAGATAATTATTATGACCTCATAATGATAGTTACACGGCCATACATCGAGCTCTACAGTCGGCCAATGAGTTGGGTATGCAGGGAAAAAACTTCTAAGTCATAGTAAAGACTTACGACACCAGTTATGGATAAGTGAGTTATATATCTAAATAGTGGGTATATTACACTTATTAAATATGAAATACAAACTTGCATATCTTTTGCAGTCAGTTTTTATTATGGCGTAGAAGTTTTTGTCCTGCATACCCAACTCATTGGCCTAATGTACATCTCCAGTATACGATGGTCTTGAATTTCATCGGCTGCCCGTACAAATACAGACCAGCTTATACTGGCAATATTGAGCTTAATGAGTAGCCGTGTGTATATTCTTATACATTATTTCAGGCTACATTATAAAACGTTAATGTTGTACATCCTGTTATCACGATAGTAATATGGAAATTGTGACTAAATGGAGTATTATAATAGAACATAACGACTTAAACAGGGCGATTTTTTTCAAAGTAGAAATAATATTTACTTTAGTACAGGTAAAATACTTCTATATCTATCTATACTTATGTAATTATGTAATTGTATGCCCGTATGACTGATTATCAACGCAGAGTCTAAACCGCTAGGGTTAGTAACTTTAAATTTTTAATTAAGGTTCTTTACATGGCGTAGGGGCGCACTTTTTAATTCTACCCCGATATATAATGGGTGGATTTTGGGGGTGAAATAAGAGTTAAACGGTTTTTTTTAAAGCTGGAAGCGAAATTTTGTTTAGCTTAACTTGAATTAAAAAAAAATCTATGCTATATATCTAAAAAAATTATAACGGTGTTCTAATTTTTTTCTCAAGAAGGTAACGTAAATTTAGCGGTTTGAGTTAGAATCAAGTTTACGCAAAAAAATCAAAAGATGGCGTTGTGCATATTTTCTAA
The DNA here is from genome assembly GCA_905147285.1 of Hypena proboscidalis. Classification (NCBI taxonomy): domain Eukaryota; kingdom Metazoa; phylum Arthropoda; class Insecta; order Lepidoptera; family Erebidae; genus Hypena; species Hypena proboscidalis. Next base: position 5,026,404 of record LR990127.1, read on the forward strand.
CTTGCGGGCACCAGAATAACGTTTGACGTTAATCTATCTATCCAATAAACGTGTTATTAGCACCTTTCGTTATGAAGTTTAATCAGTGAAGTCCATAACATCACACAAATATTACCCGGAAGAGTGAGGCAGTTGGTGCATTAATCCTTATCCTACGTAAGCAAACAAGGCGACGGGACGCGATGCGATTACTATGGAAACAAGCGTTGTATCGCGTCGTACTTGTCGCTTACCACGGACAACGCCTACAATGCTCCTGATGTTTAGGTCCTATTACATGTGATGGGAGGTTAGCTTATAGCCATCAACCGCGCACAATTCCAATTCTCTGCTGCTATTAAGAATTTCCTTCCGAAAAAAATGTTATTTTCCCGTACCGGAACAAACCTGAGGTCTCCGAAGACTAAAACAACGAGGCAGTCAGTAAAGTTCATTATTATAGTCCTAAAATTTCATTCTTAAGGTGAAAATTGCTAAGACTAAAGGAAGAACAATCGGTATGGAATTCTCATACAAAATGAGTATGGTTGTATCTTTTACATTTTTCATCACAATGTTATAATTTTTGCACTGCCAATTTAAAACATGATTATCTATGTTCCTTCGATTTCAAATTATCTTTAGTCTGTCTATTTTAAAAATTATAGGCATTCAAACATCCGTAGTTTTGAACTGCCAGAAAAAAAATGAAAATCTTCTGAAATAAGCATGTTTTTGCAGTTGGATTCAAGCCCAACGCGTCGATGCACACAGCTCATCACATGCTGCTATACGGATGTTCTGAACCGGGGGCTAATGAATCTGTTTGGTGAGTTTTATTTAGAAAGGAATATGAATAGACTATGTTGCGTAGATGCAGATGATAAAAAATGCAATTTTAATAAGCTGAGTGAAACAGTGCAACTTGGGATACTTTAATTTTTCAATCTGCTATATATATGTTATACTACCGTAAAAAATCTATAAACATTGTAGGCTGTCGTTTAAATAATCCTTTATGTAACAATTTACTTGTCCCATAAAATCAAGCATTATTTTAATACCTAGAATCTGAGCGCCTCTAATATTCGATGTCGTTTTGGTATAAGACCCAGTTTCCACTAAGCCAGAGAGGAGATGTTCAGGTATCTGAAACCAGGCCTAAGATTCCTGAAAAATATACCTTTTGTAAAACCAAATATAAAAAAAACTTTTACAAAGTGATTGTTTTTCCACTTTATAAATAGCACGGCAAATTGATTGCCAGTGGCCGATAAGAACAAAATTGAATAAATGCAAATTAAAAATTAATATAAGAGAAATGCTTGACCAAATCCATGAAGCTACTTAGAGAAAATTGTATCTACTTGATCAAATGCGTAGCTTGGATCAAAGGATTATTTGCTTAGCATTGCATGCCTTATTGGATTGCCCTTCCTCGTAATGTTATGTTAAGGTTCAATGATAAGCCGTGTTAAAACTTCAATAGTTTCGAGCAATAAATTCCATTTGTAGTAAAACATTGAATTATTTTGCTTCAAACTGACTAAGTAAGGGTAGGATTAGTGAATATAGCTCTTTGCTGGTTGTATGAAATATAGCTCTTTTATTGCAACAGCTTGATGTTAGTAATAAAAATATCCTATTAATATAAATTATTAAAACCGACGTGAGGTAAAGGCATTATTATTGAGAATACGGGTTACTCACGAAAATATGCCGACTAGTTTCGAATTTTTTCCGTAGATTCATCAACTAAGCGATTAATCGCGTTTCCTCGTCATCGCGCGACGTCTCGCAATATTCCCTACAAAAAAATATTATAATGGTAATTAAGTGATGAATGAAGAATGGAAGTCTTTGGGGAAGACCTTTGCCCAACAATGGGACAATATAGGTTAAAAAAAAAAGTAACGAAAATTGGGAACATTTTAAGCAGATTTTTTTTTATTACTCCTATAAAAATAGGTAAATAGATGATGTTATTGCTATAGTCTAACTGTGATTTAAATTTGTAGGAGTTGTGGTGAGATGCAGAGCGACGAAGTCGATGACATGTACACCACAGCCAGCCCGTGTCGCTCCGGATCTCAGGTATGTTTAAATTGCTAATTAATATCGTTCGTTATCGTTATAGCTAAAATATTGATATTCAGCTGAACATGTCGGACTAGAAGATGACCCCAATGTATTCGGGGAACAGCTCGACGGATGGTGATGAATACCGGTATTATTATTTCCTATTATATGATAGAAAGTTACTTATCCATGTAATAAATAAGCAAACCAACGTATTATAAAACAACCAAGTTTTGCAAATAGCGAGCTCTTTGGCATAACAGTCCATCGTGAATATAGTTTTTGTAATTCAACGTTATGACTTAACTCTTTTTTGTAAGGCTGCTGCCCATGTTGAAAGGCGGACTCATTAGCTTTTGAAATAAAGTTAAACTGTCACCAGACGAGTATGTACTCATTTACTTTTCAAAAGATAAAATCCAATAGGATGTAGGGCAAAAGTCTGCCAGGGTGAAGTGAGACTGAGCTGGTCACGTTTGCCGTATGAGTTCAGAGAGGTGGGTCCAAAAAGCGACCAACTGAGTACCACGTGACCGTCAACGGCAAAGAGGAAGGCCCAAACGGAGATGGCCGGACGACTTGGACGCATATCAGAACGATTGGCCAGAGACAGAAAATAACAGAAAAACTTAGAAGCCACGAGGTCTTTCCCAGCAGTGGGAAAACCCGTAGGCTAGTAAAAATAATTTAAAAATACCTATGTTACAATTATGGGCAAACTTCTTGAGCATTAGGTGACGTGGTAGGGGAAAGTTTGCGCATCGTACACTTACGAGCAAAATATTGCTATAAATATGATTAGTTACGTCGAGTTTTTAGAATTACCTATTTTATTGATTACAATTACTGTTTATTTCGGGATATTGTATTATGTATAGACAATTGTATCTGTGTGAGTGCAGTGGCAGGCAATAGCCAAAATATAAACAATAGCCGACATGTGCAACATTTTGTATGTCGTCATTATGTCGTGCATTGTTTTGTCAAATTTCTCATAACTTAAACAATAGTTAAATCGAAAACAATGCTTGTGGGCATGTTTTGTTGAACTTCTTACGATTTAAAACAATAGTTAACTCGTTTTTTAATATTGGCAAAATCGCCAACAATATTTAGTGATAAAATCCGCTTTTAACTCAACAAATAACAACAACAACTAACGATTTATAACAGAGCACAAAAGTGAGTACTTCACTGCACGCACGTGTATTCGGGAGAGAGCGGAACGAAGACGCGGTGCGCGGGGCAAGGGTCGACTGATCAACCAATCACGCGCAGGTACGCCCCTTGCGCCTCAGCCTCGTAACCAAAGAGACCCAAAATTCGTTTCTGCGCATTCAAGGTCGTTTGCCCCGATTTATACCTACATGATTTGAGGAGGTCCGGCTTTAAATAGACTGACTGCACAGAATATTTATATTCTAATAGATTTACATCTTCTGTAATATCTCATTAAGTCATTGCCTTGGTGCGTGCTGATAATAAATAATACATAATAATAATTGGTACATACTAAAGTAAACAGTGAGATGCCGGGAATCACCGCGAATGACGTCATAGGTCAAACATAACAAATATTACAATACAGATACTACGTGTGAATGAAAAGATTAGCGTAAAACGTGTTATTTTAATCACACTTTTCCGTTATTGCTCGGGGTATAAAAAAATAATATTCGTGATAATTTCACGGTTTCGCGGTTATTTAATACAGGTACCTGTCTACCGTTTCAATAATGAAAACTGACATAATCTTTTTCCAAATGATACTGAGCTCTTGGATCAAATTATTTGACAATCTGTTCTAAAAAGATGAATGCGTTAAACTCTTCCCTGTTAATAATAATGCAATTTTTTTCCAAGCCGCCAGCTATCTCTTCATGAAGCTGCTATATTATAACATTTTTATAAATATCTTTTTAACTGCCCCGGTGGTCTAGTGGTTAGCGTATGCGCATCTCACCGCGATTACTCGGGTTCGATGCCCGGGTCGGGCAGTGTTATTTATAAACTTTCAGTCAGGAAATCCTCAATAGTAGTACGGAGTTGGAATTGTCACTGTGGATGGTAATAGGCTCACCCTCTACCCCATGGCACCTAAACCATAACAGGTGAAATGTGGGTGTTGTACACCTCAGCCACATCCTTCTGGGTAATATAGTCGTGATGATATGTTATAAAATATATTTACAGATAGTGTACGCCTGGGCCCGCGACGCTCCAAGTCTGCAGCTACCCAAAGACGTGGGCTTCCTCATCGGCAAGGACTCGCCAATCAAGTACTTAGTGCTGCAAGTTCACTACATGAATCGCTTCCCAGGTAATTCGTTTAAGAAATAATGTACCGACTACACATTCCATCTTCATACTTGCTCAAACAGCTTGACCAAATTGCAAATAACATTTTTAACATTCGATTTGCACAATTAAGAATACGCGTGTAGACGTCAATTAAATACGACCTCTTTTTACAACTTACTTGTGCAAGTAATATGGAGCGTGTTTCTAAGAAAGTATACATCGAGATTCCTAGTGATTAAAATAAAACATACATACATACATAAAATCACGCCTTTTTCCCTCGGTGGTAGGCAGAGACGATGTCACGCCATCTGCTTCACTCCTTACATACTTTCTCTATACTAAATAAATATCAAAAACGATTTCGTGGATGAGCCTAAACGCAAATAATAAATAAATAAATAAATATCTCACAACTTACATACAACGCCATCTAGTCCCAAACTAAGCAGAGCTTGTAATATGGGTACTAGAATAACTGATACTAATACATACATACTTTTATTTTGTAAATACATACTTATTATACATAGAAACACCCAGACTAAGACAAACCCCCATGTTCATGCACACAAAGATTTGTCTTAAGTCGGAATCGAACCCACGACCTCGGCGTCGCAGGCAGGTGCACTACCCACTCCTCCATCCGGTCATCAAAGAAAACATAGTTATTGATGTTTTCATTGGTATACTCATAATAAGAACGACACCCAATTATATTTGCGTTACGGCGTAATTTATGTCCATGGGGCCGTGAATATTAAGTATAATAAACTTTTAACCTTGTCTTATATAACCTCTAACTTCATAACCACATGTGTCATCGTATTATATCCATATTTTATTATCAACTAGCTGCCCCGCGCGGCATCGCCCTCGATAAAATTTTGACCTCGAAAATATTTTAGAAGTATCCTATGTCCTTCTCCCGGTTCTAAGCTACCTCCCCACCAACTTTCAGCCAAATCGGTTCAGCCGTTCTTGAGTTATAAATGGTGTAACTAACACGACTTTCTTTTATATATTAGATTAATTTTACGTGAGCGTAAATTGTAGTATGCTCGGAGTTTCTTTGAAGGATAAAATTCGTAATGAGGTCATCCGACAAAGAACCAAAGTAACCGACATAGCTCGCAAAATAAGCTCGCTGAAGTGGCAGTGGGCTGGTCACGTCTGCCGAAGGACCGACAGCCGCTGGAGCAAACGAGTCCTAGAATGGAGACCGCGACTCGGCAACCGTAAGGCAGGACGCCCCCCTGCCAGGTGGACTGACGACCTGAAAAAGGTCGCTGGAGGGGACTGGATGCGGAAGGCGCAGGACCGGGTTTTGTGGCGCAAATTGAGAGAGGCTTATGTCCAGCAGTGGACTACAAAAGGCTAAATGATGATGATGATGTAAATTGTAGATATCCAAGCCAATTGCTTTTAACCAAGCAAACTAATAAGCTGTAGTAGTGCATTTTTTTAAAATTATTAGTAAGTCCGAGTTTTAAAACCGTGAGTGCCTTCAAGTGTTGTTAGTTTGGTACTTTGTTCTTTGTATAATAATAATAAGGTTTAAAATGTTAAAATGTTAAGGGTAGACTCCCGAGCGCCGCGTTTTCACAGTAACGTAATTTAGGTTTAAATTAAATATTATTAATTATTTATCTATTTTATTGCTAAATCATATCTGAAACACTAGAATGTATGTTTGTTTGTGGCAATTTTGTCTTAATCATTAATTGTGACATACACCTGAAAATTTTAAATAATAATTTTGAAAAAGTGTGCGCCAACAAACATGCATTTCAGTGTTCGAGATATAAAATGTCTATAATAATAGATAAAAACTTAATAATATTATAAGTAAACCCATATTACTTTTGTATGAAAAACAGCCAAACACAATTTGCTGGGCTCTTTTTCATACAAGGGTACAGTCGAGTTCTTTAAGAGGGGACAATTCCCCTCTTAAAGAACTCGACTGTACCCTTTCTTGCCATGTCAATCGCATCAAACATCAAACTAACAGGCTTGTTTACATGATGGTACATACATGCCACATGCGGGTACTTAGATCTTAATCATTTATTTCACATTATGTATGCGCGGTTTCACATCCTATTCGAGCAGGTAATTTGGTTGCTGTGGGTACTAACAGTGACTAATAAATTCGATTTGGTTGAAATACGTAATAATTTTTGTTTGTACTCTTTACCTACTATGAAATTATAGATCTTTTGTTGACCGGCATGAAAATTGCGGGTGGGTCCTGGCGGGTGTTAGGGTAGCAAATGCTCTGATTGGCCATGCTCGAGCGCGATGCCCGTCGATTGATCGATTGAGTGCAGCACTGTTATACTGCCGTGGTATAACTAAAATGCCGTTATCTGCTCAAACCATTTTTATGGATACCAAATAAAAACCGCGGCAAAAATTTAAACCAATGTAACTTTTCGATGACAAAACTTATTTTATCTATGTTTTGGTATCTTTGAATCTCAAATAAGTTTTGTCATCGAAAAGTATGTAACGGTTTAAATTTTTTCCGTGGTTTTTATTTGTTGTCCAAAAAATGGTTTTAGCAGATAACGGCATTTTAGTTATACCACGGCAGTATAAGCAGCTGTCTTAACACGCGCCTACAAGGTTGATTTCATCTTAACTGCTTGGTTGGTCTTGTGTCAAATTCAATACCCGAGTCGAGAAACAAAATATCTAGCAGCACAAAGTCTGGAGTATAAAGAAAAGTAAATACTTAATGATTCGTGTAATTATGCAAGATGGTTTTAATAATGTAGATTATAATAAAAATAGTCAGTTTATTTTTATCAACAATCAAAGGCCTCGAGTTCGAACCCACGGCACACACCTCTGTCAATAAATCCTTAAGATTCGTCTTTTCGAAGATATGTGTGTATTTATCACATAAATTATCGCTCGCTAACGGCGAAGGAAAACATCGTGAGGAAACCTGCATGCCCGAGTGCCTAAAATATAATGCTCAAAGGTGGGTGAAGTCTACCTATCCGCACTTGGCCAGCGTGGTGGACTATAGCCTAATCCTTCTCATGACGAGAAGAGGCCCGAGCCCAGCAGTGGGACATGTATTAAATACAGGGCTGCTATTATTATTATATGTTTATCAACAACATTAAAAGATGCTATATTAAAAATTAAACACGGCAAGAAGTATGAGACAATGTTTGTATAATAAATGTGTCACATGATAGCATTGATAATTATGATAAATACTGTATTTACACATTCATTGAGTTTTTCAACTTGAGATATTAAAACAATAAACCATTATCTGTTGTTGAAAGTCGAAGAATGTACTAGAGTAGAAACAGGAGTAGGAACTGCTATAGCAGCCGGCAATCATGATCTTCAAGGAACAAACAACGTGTGTTTGTTATTGCTGATATAATAATTATTTATAGATGGGATTATATTTCTTCATTTACTACACTACACCACTGACCATGTCTATTTACTTCTTTCTTTTCTTTTAAAAAAACGACGCCCGTACTAGGAATAACTCCTGTGTCGCGGGGGTGTTCACAAACTTACATTTCACACACACAGAACACACCCAGAGTCAGAACAAATATTTGCTAATCACACAAAGATTTGTTCCATGTGGGGATCGAATCCATAACACCAGCGCAGTTAAAAGTGGCGAGGCGACCGCTTTAACCATTACCCCCCAAAGGTTGCCTGGAAGAGATCATTTTATAGTGATAAGGCCGCCCATAGTGCATGTTTCAATTAGACTGTGTACTTTTCTTTGTGTACAATAAAAAAATCTCTATCTATCGATTTATTTCTCAATATTTTTTTATAAATTTTAAATAATTCTAAATTCATTCAGTGAATTTATTCTTATTTATACTTAATTGGAAATTCAATAAAGCATAAACTGCTACCTTGGGCTAGTGGTTAGGGTATGCGCGTCTCACCAAAAGGTCTCAGGTCTCGATTCCCGGGTTGGGCAAAATAGTTGATAAGGATCAATAAATCTTATTTAGCCGCACAAAGTTTGAATTATGACAGAGGGATGGCGAAATGCTCACCCCCTATGGGACACTGAACACATGAACATTTACAGTATTGTAGATTGTATTATCAGTCAATGACCTGCATTATATCCTGCAACCACAATGAGGTTAATTGGTATATTTATTGCTAAAAATAAGGCCTTATTTATAATATATGCTAATATTTATATTGCATAAATACAAATAATAATGATGATATTTTGCTTTTTCAGAGGACCATGTTGACAATTCAGGCGTTTTCCTCAATTATACGAAGAAACGGTGCGTATTTCATTTTTTATGTAGGCCGTATAATATTAAATTAGTTTACTTATTTAAAGTAATTTAATTTAATATTAAACATTATTGAAAATAAAAATGTGTTAAAAATACAATCAAGTAAGTTAACTTTCTGAGAATTAAAAATATTTTTGAGTAAAAGTAAGTAAAATCTATAAATGTGTTGAATTATAATTTTTAACTTAAACTTAAAAAAATATTTATGAATAACTTATTCAATACATTTTTAAATATGATGGCATCTTAATCTAGTCATATTAGTGAATAATGACCAAGCTAATAATAACAATATACTACGTAAATAATTAATAAATAATGATTTATTTTCAAAGCACAACACAAATTTTGTATTCAAACGGTGATTGATATGTAGTACTACGTATTCGTATCCGATTGCATTAGTAGACCTAGTAAATCCAATATTTATCTTGCAGCATGCCTCGTCAAGCCGGAGTAATTCTCCTGGGAACTAGTGGCGTGATCGCTCCCAACCGAGTCGAACACATGGAGACCGCGTGCGCCATCAAGGAGGACAAAGTCATACATCCCTTCGCGTTCAGGACCCACACGCATTCTCTAGGTAACACAGCCTACTTCTTAGACTGTTAGTTTTCTCCTTCGATTCCGTATTTACATTGGCATCATTTAATAATAGCTACTCAGCTAGTCAAGTTAGTGAAATTCTAACCAGAAGCGTTATCTCTCCTAACCGAGTTGAAAACACGTTCAGGACGTAGAGGCATTATCTAGATCTAGAGGAATTTTAATTGCAAGTTTGTTCCTTGTTCCACTAAATCCTTTATCTATGACAAAGTGTTTCTTCGTGGACTGATCTACTGCAAATGACCGTTGCACATACTATTAGATAAACTATGGGCCCAATCTATGCGCCATAAAAGATAAAGAGGTGCACCAAGAAACGCAATTTTACGCCTACAAACCTAAGTGCGCGACGACACCAAGCATTGTTTTCCTAAGCGTAGGAACAATACAAAATGTCCGAAATAGATAAATGGCGCATAAACTATTGAAGACGTGAATAAACTCCGCAGTAGCCAACCTGTAAATTGGCTTAGGAAGGCACAGAAATTCGACCACTTCAAACACTTTCAATTTGAGAAAAAGCCGTCGAGCAGCCTTCAAATGTCTAATGCTTATATGCTTCCAGCAAAAAATAAATAGAAATCAATTTTAATAATTGTTATTGCCTTTTGCGGTCCAAACATTAGAGCCTTTGGGCCGCACCACAAAGTCTGTACAAAGAGTTGTCAGCACGTGTAACTGAGGCAACTTGTTCTGGAAATGCTGGCTTATATTTCGGCCAGCAACTTAGTATCGCAATACAACGCGGAAATGCTGCCAGCATTTTGGGTACGAGGCCTTGTGACAGAGACTTATTAAGTTTAGATTAGTTTAATTTAAGATCCAATATGTTTATTTGTCTGTAAATAAAGCATGTATTATTTTAACAAAGTCCTACATAACTTAAATCACATTTCAGGCAAACTAGTATCTGGCTACGTAGTCCGCCAAAGTGAGATTGGCGACCACTGGAGCCTGCTCGGCAGGAAGAACCCTCAGCTGCCGCAGATGTTCTACCCCGTGGTCAATACTAAACCCATCAGAAAAGACGAGATTCTCGCTGCTCGGTGCACCATGCATAACGTGCACGACTTCGCTGTTAGGATTGGGTGTGTATTATCCACCATTTGATTTAGCTATGAAATAAAAGAACCACGAATTATACTAAAATAGTATTTTAAAAATAATCACTAAACATGTCTAAAATACTTACTAATAATTTATATAACTAGTGGAAACTAAACATAGCTTTATTATTCTCCTAGTGAAATTATATTTATTTCTTATAAGTCTATCTAATCCAGATCCAAGAAAAGACCACTGGGTTGTCATCAAATCTTGTGGTGCGAACCGACCTGTTCAAAAAAAGTCCTTGGGCGATTCATACAGCGGTGCAAACCCCTTGTGGTATGAACAGCCCCAGTACCCTGACCATCGATCAGTGGCAATCTCAGAATCGTTTTTCTACTCATCATTAGGCAATACAGTACAGCTTCTCTTCAGTTTTATTTTTTGTCTTAATACTACGCCTGCACTAGGAACAAATCCTGTGCCGCGGAGGTGTTAACAAACATACATTTCACACACACAAAGCACACCAAGAGTCAGAACAAATCTTTCCTGATCACTCAATCGAATATCGAATCCACAACACCAGCGCAGGTGAAAGCGGCGTGGCGACCACTTTAACCACTACACCAACCGTGCACTTCTTGAATAAACATCTACTGAGTACAAGATTAGGACGTATTACTGGAATACGATTATTATTGTAGTATAGAGCTCTTGTGAACGAGTCACCAGCGTTTCACCTTCAACCTGCCGCCAAATAGTAGTGCTTCCATTACTGTGTTCCGGTTTGGTGGTGAGATCAGGCCCTGAAATTACTGGCACATGAGGCATAACACCGTAGTCCTCAGCTGCAGCGACGCATCTATAATCTGCTTTTGTGGATTGTTGATGTCCATGGGCTGTACTCCACTTATCATCAGGTGGACTACACGTTCGTTTGCTGTGGACGTAGTATAAAAAAAAAATGTTTAATACTAACCTATCCGTATATTAATTCCAGTGCAACAAACAAAGACGAGATGTGCAACTTCTACCTGATGTACTGGGTGGAAAACGACACTCCTCTAGACCAGAAGTACTGCTTCTCTGCCGGCCCTCCGTACTACTACTGGTCGCAAGCCCGCGAGAACTTGAGCAATATCCCTAAGTTCCCTTAAGTTATGTGCTGAAATGTAAAGCACCTTTCATTTATTAGGTAAGAACGATAAGATTTACTTGGATTAGAACAGTTGTCAATAGTTTTGGCGTGTTTATGTATAAATATAAAGCGTTTCCTTATATGCAGTGTAAGTCCCCAATAATGGATCTCTTTGTTCCACTTGACGGCAGTACGGCCATTGCAATTGATATAAAAACGCAGGCCTATGGAATGGAACCACCGTAAAGAGAAAGTACGATGTTAATGACTCTAAATTATAATTAAAATAGCGAGGAAATTGACACAACATTCTATTATGACATCAATTTTACTAAATTATAAATTACTTAAACAAATATCCTCGTTTTGAAAGTGCGATGAAATTGATTGCTCGTTACAAATACCCCGTATCTGACATGGATCTTAAATAACTTCAAAATGTAGGTGAAAAGATTACAATTTGATATTGAAAATTTACTTGACTAACGTTCTTACTTAACACATGAACAATACTTAACTTACTCTAAGAGTAAAAAGTCAAAAAGCGCAAGGGAGGAGAAAGTTACTTGGAATCTGTCTCGAATTATTTAAATCTGAACTTTCAAGTTACCTTACATTACTTATCGCAGATCTAAGTTAGAATTGGCATAATTTAAATTACAATGCAAAAAGTATAATGTAGAGAGTATATCCAAAACTATAATTTTATTGATCTCTGTGTTAGTTGGTATTTAATTATTATGTAGTAAATATAATAAAGTTATGTTTATAGTTAATTTGAAAAAATACTTAAGTAGTCTCTTGATTCTCGGAGTTTTCAGTTTTTTAACATTTAGTTTCATAATTTATTATTTCAAATATCCAATTTGAATATGTCATAATTATAGCATAATATTACAATACATAATAATTTTACGTGTTATATAGATCTGAAAATAATAAAGCATTCCATTAAAAGACTTGCTTTTTATCATAATATATTTAAGTAGGTATTATAATTATGCATTCCCAATATTTTTTTTCATATAATTTGTATCAAGATACTAGCACAACCAAGATTTTAATAAGCTTGGCTTTTACACCTGTAATATTTAACATATTAAAACTTTTTTTTTTGCAAAAGCTAACCTTTTTTACATTAGATTTTATTTATGTTTGCTGGCGGTAATATGTATGCTTCTAGTCAACATCAATATAAAAGACTTGATATATAAATATCGTTAATTAACAAAGTAAAAATATATTTACATAAAACAGGTTAATACTATTAAGAAAAGCAGATTGGAGACTAACGTAAATATAATCGCATCTTTGCATTTATAAACATATATCTAAACTTAGCTCAAAAAAATAAAAAAAAGGTTTTTATTTCTTGTCTTTAGCTTATAATATAAAAAAATATCTTTTATGACATAAGAAAGATACTTTTGTGTTCTGTGGAGGCATGTATCCCAAAAATATTAGCTTTATCCATTTATAACCATTACTTAAAGTGGTATCTCACACATATCCAATCATTTTAAGATATCTCCAGGTTTAAAATTTTAAAATTAATGACATTTAAAAAAAGAAATATATGTATTTATTTTTTTATTTAATCTCAAACTAACAATGAGATTTACCGAATTCTCTTACAAAACCTTCCTATCGTAATTGTAAATAAAAAAGCAGTATTTTACCTCTAAACTATGTATAGAGAATAAAAAGATCTGATTTATAAAAACGACTATAGCATTGTGATCTGGACTTCGATAAATTGTTTACTATTGATACCAATACATTGTATCTAAATCACACCTATTTGTAAGATCTGTCAACATTGAAAATAATCATAATTTTAATAAAATAACTTGACTCAGGCCACATTAGGTCACCGAATCTAATCCTCTTGTCAAGTTAGGGGAATCGACTTATCCATTTTAAATTTCATAAGAATATTTCATCACTAACGATTGTTAAGTTTCATAACGTCATCATTATTCTCCAAGCCTTTTCTCAATTGGATAGCTTCTAGTCTTACGGGTTCAGCTGATTATCAGTATTTTACCTTGAGCCTCTGTAGTGCCACTGCCAAAACCTTATTGGTATCAATGGTAAGCTATGACCATGTAAATAATTAAGCTTAAGTTAAAGTAAGCTCACTTATTCAGGTGCTTTTGTTAAGTATTCATATTTTCAAAAGTTTCTGAATGACTTTATTGTGAATTTTATTATTATATTATTTGGTTGTATGTGCAAACTATATTATATTATTTTTTATGTAGTTGTAAGATTTGATTTTTCTTCATATTTGGAGATATTTTGTTGCACTATAATAATTATTTTGTATGAGATATTTTATTATATATTTTCTTTACGATGTGATTTAATTAAGTAAATATCTATTTTAAAGAATACTATTAGTACTAAAATATTTTCAAATAATATGTATATTCGGTGTAAGTATTTAAAGACATATTACACATATACTGTTTATGAAGAATAAAATTGCTTTAGAAAAACTAAAGCACAAAAAAAGAAGATATATGGTGTTGTACACGTAAAAATGTATTTTACTAACTAAGATCTACATTTCTTGTTAATTTTATTTTGTTTAGACGAAGTGCCTACCAAATATTCCAAGATTGATTTACATTCCATTTTACGTTACTTGTTTTATCTTTGGTAATATATTTTATCTATGTTTAAAGCATTTTTTAGTATTCTGTATTTTTATTTTGACTGTGAATTTAATTATAACTCTGTGCTTTTTTTAACTTAAAATTTTCTCCTTCTATGAAATTTGCAAGTGCTATAAACGTAGTGAATTCTTATTCTTTTAAATATAAACGTTACTAATTATTTAAAAAGCATTTGAACCATTGCCATACACTGATATCCAGATTATGTTCACATTTTTGAACTGTGGGTACTTTTAATATCTTAAAATGCTTTTTAATTATAACCTTTCAGTATCTCGATGTACGTTCGTGTCAAACACGGCTGTCCCTAAATAGTTAGTTATTAATAATTCTACTAGCATAATATTATACATGAATGTTTAATCATATCTCTGTGTTACACAGGCGTTTTAAGTGGGAAGTGCGATTTTCTCCGATATTTTTATGATGAAATATATGGTTAAGATTATATTATTGAAGTTAAATTAAAAAAATACTTATTTTTATTAAGAATACGGGTTACTCACATTATTTTAGCCCGGATATGCCGACTAGTTTCGAATCTATTACGTAGATACATTAACTGGGCGATTAATCGCGTTCCGTCGCCCTCGCGCGACGTCTACAAAATAAAACTAGTCTGCATATCCCGGCTAAAATAACGTGAGTATACCGTATACCCGTATTCTCAATAATGTCTTCACCTTACGTCAGTTTTAAAAATAAATTTATTCCTTAGACTACACAAGACAATTAAAATCGACATACAAAAATAATTATCATCTAAATTCGCGGAGCTTAAACTCCTTTCATCAATCATCACAATATCTTGAATGTGAAAGTGAATTTAAGTGTCAGTTTCGTAGACAGGGTCTTCTTAAGAAGAACTGGCAAGAAACTCAAGGGCGACTCTTTTCAAATGCCAATTTGTGTTTACAATATTGTTTTTTATAGCCAAGGAAATAAATAACCGTGTCTGGGCCAGGAAAAGTATATCAATTAGCATCTAGGCTAGCATATAGCAGCATCTGCTTAGACTAGATGCTTACTCGCAAACATGATTTTTTTAAAACTAGTATTTCCCAGCTTTATTTTAATGGCCAAAAAACTTAATTTCTTACAATACTTACTAATAATTTTTCGTAGTAAAGACCTTGACAGAAAATCGCACATAATACCACTATGACTTCAACGTCGAAAACAAGAAATCGCGCGCAATTTTAACAAATTGTGTGCCATTTCTTTTAAGCCGTATATTTACTGTTAGGCCTAAGTCACACGTGTCTATAAAAGTATTTTATTCATGTATTGTATTCGATGTCGTAGCCGATGCCTAACTCAATGTGACCCTTGGATTCCTATTGTACGAACCTCATATGTGGTATATACTTAATCAGAAAAGTGAAAAATATAAACTATTATATTTTAATGTTGGTGTTTTATTTGCTTGTTCTATTGTTTCTGCTGTTGAGTCCAATGGCGAAGACAGATAGAGAAAAAGAGAGGATAGGTCGAGACAGAAAACTTTCTATTGGTCTAAGATCTGTAGGCGATCTTCGCGGCAAGAGTATAAGGTTTGTATGAAAAAGAAAACATTAGATACCGCTTGTTTTACCTGATCAACTCTCAATTACACGTAATATTTTATTATTTTTACCTAATAATGTATTTTAGCGATATACTTAGTGCAAATTTACTACAGTAACATCATTATAATTATGGTATATTTTTTATTTTTTAACCTATATTGTCCCATTGTTGGGCAAGTCTCCCCCTAAGACTTCCATTCTGCTCTCTCCGGAGCTTTATCCTACCAGTCTTCCAGAAAGGTGTCCAAGTCATCGCGCCAGCGTTTTCTCGGCCGGCCTCGGCGACGTTGCCGGTTATGGTATTACTGTAGTAATATGTTTAATATTATTTTTTTATACCTTTTATAATAATTGTAGACCTAGTCTGTAGTATATATCTACCTAGGGCAGGTCATTAAGCTTGGTAGAAACAACTTCGAGCGAGAAGTCGATAGAAGGATCCAGTTGGGTTGGGCAGCATTTAGCAAACTTCGTCAAGTCTTCTCCTTGCCTTTACCGCAATGCCTGAAGACGAAAGTCTACAACCAGTGCGTCCTACCTGTTATGACCTACGGTGCCGAGACATGGACATTAACGGTTGCACTAGTCCACAAATTTAAAGTCGCGCAGCGGGCTATGGAGCGAGCTATGCTCGGAGTTTCTTTGAAAGATAAAATTCGTAATGAGGTCATCCGACAAAGAACCAAAGTGACCGACATAGCTCGCAAAATAAACTCGCTGAAGTGGCAGTGGGCTGGTCACGTTTGCCGACAGACCGACAGCCGTTGGAGCAAACGAGTCCTAGAATGGAGACCGCGACTCGGCAACCGTAAGGCGGGACGCCCCCCTGCCAGGTGGACTGACGACCTAAAGAAGGTCGCTGGAGGGGACTGGATGCGGAAGGCGCAGGACCGGGTGTTGTGGCGCACATTGAGAGAGGCCTATGTCCAGCAGTGGACTACGAGAGGCTAAATGATGATGATGATAGTCTGTAGTTATTACTAAACTAAGGCATACTAAATGATGACGCAGTTGTTATTTAGTTATACTAGATGTCGCTATTAGGTTGCGGTACCCAGAAGACCTACAAGGATCAGGAGCGTCCGGGCTGGATTCTGAGTTTTCTATGTATTTGGACCGTAGTTCTTTGATAAGTAACAAGGGCTTCAATAAAAAAAAGCCTCAAAACTGAATCTGTGGCCGTAATACCAACACTCATTGATGTACTTAGTAGCAAGATTGTTTTCATAATAAACTGTGATTATCTTCAAACCTAAACTGAACCTACTATCTACATCTCTGCATCACCCAAAGGTTGACTGGTAGAGAATACTTTTAGTATTAAGTCCGCCTTTGTACATTTTAGTGCATAAAGTTTAAATAAATAAATAAAACGCAAAATATACTTTTCTGTCGCCAAATAATTTAAATTTTACATGCTTTAAATAAAATAAAAATATCGTATAAACTTTTCGAGTCCTGAATAGGTAGGTATCGCTACCAGACACTTGAGTCACAATTGCTGACGTCACGTTTTTAAAAGATCCGCGGAAGGAAAGCGTTCAATTTTCACGGTCATGCGAGCTACAAGTGTAATAACGCCCACGGAGATCCTTAGTGGAGGTGGGAGGAATGAGGGTGGTGCGCGTAGGGTTGTCAAAACAGAAATCAAATATTTTAATTTGTTTTGTCTGTAGTTTGCAGTTTTCACTACAGACTAGTTAGAAAAACGTATTTATATGCTTTTATTTTTACTTTGAAAATGTAGGCACCTTGTGCGTGCACCAACAAGTAGCAGAGACATTGGATCCCTATTAGACTTGATAATAATTAACAGTATGTTCTACTTTTTTGGAACAGGTTGAGTCTTTCTGAGGTAGCTATAATTGCATACTTATTGGGACGTTTGTATACCGTCTTTATTTTAGACAAGATATTAAATACCAGGAAAATTTCGACAATTCCGAGCCATGTAGCAGCCCTACTAGTTCGGGGAGGGGGGTGACTCGCACGTTTTCTGTACAGCTGCGGTCCCGTGCCCGCGGGGGGCACCGCGCCGCGTGGGTCCTTATACGGGCTGCCAGAGATTTCGACTTAACTGGGTTAGTGTCGCCAAACGTGGCAACCTTGAACTTAATGTTAATTAATTTCTGATGTGTGGAGAGCCTGTTTAAATATTCAAAAGTGAGCAATTTGATTGGTATATTATACTGCTGGGCGTGTTTTAGCTTGTGAACCATATTCTTTGATATTAAGCTTCTTGTAATGATTTGATTCAATATGATTTTTTGTTAAAACGGACATTTCTTTTATTGCCAAAAATGAAGCAAACATTCTTATTTCATATACGAACCTTGGAAGTAAAGATTTCCAACTCCAACTATATACTTCTGATTAAATTCGTTGCGGGTCACACGATGCCTTTCAGTTGGTTACCGCTGTAGATCCTGGCGTCACAGGAGTCACTGTGGTGGGCGTGTGGGTGGGATATACGAGTACCTTCCTACGGTATAACCAGTGACATATTTGAATCATCTAAATATAACCGAACCCATACCTACCCGGTCACTTACACGTGTATGTAGATCAGAATAACTTAAGAAGTTACTCTATACTTTCACGCAACTTCTTAGTTTATTTTAGCACAAAGTAGCAGGTGTACGCACATGAATGAAGATGTTGTAATCACTGCGATGGAAGTGGCTTATTTTATATCTTTTGGACGGATGACTAAATTTGCTGGTGTTTCTCATTTTTACTTTAGCCTACCACGCTGGCCAAGTGCGGATTGGTAGACTTTATGTACCCTCGAGCACTTTTGAGGCACTCTCAGGCATGCAGGTTTCCTCACGATGTTTTTCTTCACCGTTAGCGAGCGATAATATATGACAAATACACACATAATTATCTTCGGAAAAGACAAATCTTAATCGAACCTGGAACCTTCAACTTAGCAGCCCTACGGTTTACTACTCGGCTGTCGCTTCCTAAAATATAATTATTTTATGTTATTTGTGGCTAACTAAAGAGGAGGTGAGGTACGGACGCAGCGCGCAGTATGAAGTTGACGAAAACCGATGACGTCGTGACTCGACGCGAAAGCGCGGTGCACCCTCATCTTTTCTTCTGAAATAACGTTAATTGTTCATAAGATACTTATTGTTAAGTAAGATATAGTGTGCATGGTCGAATATTAAATACGGTATACCTACCGTAACTAGGTATAATCTAGTGACTTAATCGGGCTATAAAGCAGCATCTGGATAAGGATCTGCCATAACGATGCTGCTTCAAATCATCTATTAAAGACTGAACTGGACTTGGGAATGAAATTGAGGATTCAGGAATCAGGGCTACAGAGGCTGCCAACAGTAATACACAAACATCAAAAAAAAACTTTATTTTATTGCCGTACTTAACGAGCTGATCTCGCGGCAGTGAACAAAACAAGTCTGGTCTACAGTCATGTCTTTCTCAGTCATTGGTCTTTAAATTAAGAAGTCTGAGAAAGTATTACTAGCCAGCTTTGCCAGCCAGTGTTAGTCCATAACAATAGGTAACATACAACATTGTCCAAACTTACACAGCTATTTGTAGAAATAAGTAGCTCAATAACTTAAGATTAGGTTACGTTACACTTACGCAACAAGTTAATATAAACAGTATGTAGGTACCTACTTTTGTCTTCACGTGTATTTGCACGTGTACGCCAGACAGAATCTATTAAACCTGATCATATATTAGATGACTGTGTTATTGTTGTGTGATATTTATTTATTTATTTATTTAAATACTTGGTGGTGCCGTTTGTACTAAAAAATAAAATACGGTACAGTCTACGCAATTAAAAGTACGAACGCCACGGTCTACGGCGTAGACCTTTGACTATTGTAACAACCAAATGTCTAAATAATCACAGAGACAACCTCACAACTTCTTTTTTGTGAACTTCGGTTTTTTTTTTCTTTAAACACGACGCCCGTACTAGTAATGACTCCTGTGTCGCGGGGCCGTTTTCAAACATACATTTCACACCCAGAGTCAGGACAAATCTTTGCTGATCATACAAAGTAATGTCCCGTGTGGGGATCAAACCCACAACTCCAGTGTAGTGAGGCAAACGCTTTAAAAACTACGCCAACCGTGCACACAACTGCCTTGTTATTTATTTTCCTACCGTTTTTAAACAACCTCATAGTTATTATATTATTAAATAATAGCGATTAATAGCCTAGTTGATGAATCTACGTACTAGATTCGAAACTAGTCGGCCTAACCCGGCTAAAGTAACGTGAGTGACCCGTATTCTCAATTATAAAACCTAGTAGTCTTTCAATGCCGTAGACCTAGTAACTTAATTTAAATATAACTGAATCCATACATTTTTGTTACACAAATAGCTCACAACTAATAAATAGATATGATACGTCAAATATTACGCAACAAGTTTTACATAAACACATAAAGTACATACCTACGTAATAGTGTCGTGTTCGCACGTGTTAGGTATAAGTATGTCCAGCTTAGGTTGAGTATGAGACATAACTGCGGAAGCCCATAAATAGGCGTTACGAGACTTAAGCCTGTTTCTACTTGTTACATATTCCTTTTAAATGGACTGTCATGGAAGTACTAAGTTTTTTTTTTGCATAAACCTAATGAAAGATCTTTTTTTTTAATTTTACCAAACGATCTAGGTCCAACGCTAAGTCATTTATTTGTGCCCGTACTCACTTAAGAAGTACCTGAAATAACAAGTGCTGACGGCAGACTTCTTATCTTAACAGAAGGGTGTGGCAGAGGTGTACAACATCCACACTTCACCTGTTGTGAATGTGTGTTTGGGTCCCCTTGGATAGAGGATAAGCCTATCGCCACCCACCGGGCACAATTCCAACTCCGTGCTGCTATTGATGGCAAGTTCACAAATAACTTTTCCCGACCCGGGGATCGAATCCGAACCTTCGCGGTGAGAGGCGCATACGCTGACAACAAGACCATCAACGCAGTTCAGTCATTAAGTTGAATATAAAACCCCTAACATTGAAATGGGTATTAATGAGATCTCTTTACCCCCTTGAAGTTAATGTGTCTACCTTTATTCTTCTTGACCAAATGTTTTTTTACTTAAGCTGCAACTAAATTGGCATTTTGCCGAATAAGGTAAATAATGCTCGATATAGGAAAGTCTGAAATCGGAACACGTGTAAAACGTTGATAGCAGTGTAGATCAGGCTAGCTATTTTCGTATAAAACAGAATTAATTTGTACTGTAGGTAGTGTGTGGGATAGAAACGTAGATGATATACGCGGAATCAAATAAAATTATTGAGTATTATTGTCGGGTCACAGACAAATGAGTGATTATCAAATTCAGTCCCACATTGGGCGCCAATATGAGAATTTTCATTTATTTAACAATTTAAACAACAACAAGTACAAAGGCACTGCTTATTTCTTAAAGAAATTTCTTCCAACAGACCCGCGAGAGGAGATCGTAATAACTATGAAAAAAGAAATAAAACAATGTGTGATAAAAATAAACAAAAGGATAGATTATACACGCATACATACTATATTATATTATACTAAATAAATCATACATACATAACAATAAATAATATATATACATAAATATATTCATAAAATAATTATAATTATGATAAATATGATACATCATGTCATAAGAAGTTAACAGGCAGAGGACATATAATGTTCTTTAACTCTCTTTTTGAATGAATACAAAGTGGGACAGCCTCTAATTTCAGCAGTAAGTAAGTTCCACAGTCTCACTGCATGAACGGAAAAGGAATAGGAATAGAAGTCAGTTTTGTGGGAAGGAAATTTGAGGATAGTACGGAGATGTGTTTCATGTTGGCGCCCAGCGTGGGACTAATACCTTATGTTGCTTAAAGTTAATGTAAGTATAATAAGTTCCCCACCAACGGGTCCCGCGTTGTCGTCGCGGTGGGGCTTGGTACCCGTGGCGCCCTCCACGCCACGGCGAAGCCAAGTGGACCCCAGAGGGGGGCTGCTCCTCGGGTTTTGGGAGTGAAGCCCTTGTGGAGCGGCCCATGTTGCAGGGCCCTTATGGGGGGGCTCTGCAACAGGAGGGCCTGCGGTGTTGGCGTGAGTCGGCACCGCGGCCGAGGAGTTGCGGGGCCGCGGCGGGAGAGGACTGTCGGTGTTCCGTTGCCGCTTTCCCTACCTTCCGCGGTCCCGGCGGGGCCGCAGCCGTCAGTACTGCGGCGTGGTGGGCGGTGGGACGAACATCTGTCTCACCGCGGAGGGCCAGGCCGTCAGATACGAAAGTGTCTGACGGCTTTGCACGCGGCCCTCGGTGCCGGTCCTCCCACATTTTTGGGGGCCATGAGGGGCCTGCCTTGGCGGGCAAGGCCGGGCTGCGGTGTTGGCGCAAGCTGGCACTGTGGCCCGTTGGTTTACGGGGCCGCGGCGGGAGAGGACTGTTGGTGTGTCGTTGCCACTTTCCCTGCCTTCCGCGGTCCCGGCGGGGCCGCAGCCGTTGAACTGCGGCGTGGTGGGCGGCGGGACCGACCACCTGTCTCGCCGCGAGAGGACCAAGCCGTCGGACATGGGGAATGTCCGATGGCTTTGCACGCGGTCCTCGGCGCCGGTCCCCCCACATTTTGGGGGCCATGAGGGGCCTGCTTCGGCGGGCATCGCCGGGGGGGTTGTGGATGTAAAGGCTGTGCCAGATTCCCATGACCCCCCCATCAAGGCGAGTGCGGGAGCACCGTGGGGTTTTAGTGGGTATTCCCGTGCCGTTTACCATCTTCAGGCACGGGCGAGTCCCACATAACCACTCTGCCCTTCCCCGGGGTGGGGTGGTATGCGTAAATGCATTTCCCCACGTAAAAAAAAAAAAAAAAAAAAAAAAAGTATAATAAGTTGGTTACTAACGAAATTCTTCTTCTTCTTCTTCTTCTTCTTGTCGTCTCAATGACTATAGTAAAAATGTTTTTCTTCTATCTATATGGTTTGAGACGAACGAAATTGAAAGAGCTTAGATACATACAGTTCACTACATAGTCAGTAGTTCAGTGATTTTGTTATGATGTATGCTACATTATAAGAAACCTGTATACCTAACTAGAACTCATACTTAAGAATAGCATCAGCCTATCCTGCAAATATTATGAATCTGAAAGATTGTGAAGATGTTTGTCCCTTAATAACGCAAAAAATATTAAATGGATTTTGATGATGAATGTATGATGAAAATATGACACATTAAACTGCATGCAGCCTAGATAAATTTATAGCCTTTTATGGTACATAGGTAGGTACGTGTTTGACCACGATCTCACCTGAAGGTAAGTGATGATGCGGTATACAATGGAGCACGCTTAAATTATAACATATCTTTTTACTCTTGCTTTTAAGAGACCCCAATTGTACTTACTTCATTTTTCATATCGACATATCAACCACGCGAACAGAGCCGTGGGTAAAAAGTAGTGTCAAAAATACTACTACTTAAACCAGACTCATAAAGTACGGTCCAGAATACCGTATTACCTATTCATACATCCACAACCGTTGTTTCACTAGATCGCGTGTGTGTACGAGGGCTGAATCATGTGGAGACGTGTGTGCCGGCCCTGATAATTGGCTTCTGGTGGATTATACGTGAAAGTGTTGTACCAAAGGCGATTACTTCTTGAGGTGATGTAACCAAGGTGATTGCATATCATGTACTCGAAAGGGTGAAACTGTTTCTGGGTCAATGTCCTGATATATTGAAGATGGAAGTGGTTATTCACGAATTTAATGTTGATTCAGTGTTTTGTTATTTAAATTTTGTTGTTCGTTGAAAGAAACCCTTCTCAAGGTTCCAGTCAGAGGTTGACTATGAATGGAAATACGTAATCATTGTTTAAAAATAATTTGTATTTTTCTCATTCTGTTATTAGAATAGAAAAAACACGTTATAAATACAAAATTATACATACAGTTATTATAATAATCACAAAAATATACTTTTTACTACATCTAAGGGCTTAGATAAGTGCCACGCACACATGACTGTAATTTCAGAGTCAACCTAGTTTCTTCGCTAGACTACTGCACGCAGAAGGTACTACTGTATACCAGTAGGAATTAATTGAAAAAAAATATGTTTTGGCTGTAAACGTGTGTGATTATTGAGAAAAAAAATGAAATACAATTGCCTCAAGAATAATCGTTTTAGAGATAGCGTAAATTCTTTGTATAATAAAATTAAGTATCTGTATTAGTTTTATTTTATCAGTGATAGCGCTTAAACAATCGAGCGCAACTTCACTACTCTGGGAGGTTCGGACAAATACGACAAACACTATTGTGTCAGAATTGCCCATATTTTATCCTACCAATTATTTTTAACGCATTTTTTTTTTCTGTTCAATAAGTAATTTCGTGATATTTGCCAAGACCCCCTCGCCCCGCTTGATCCCCTCCACCCGTAGAACACCTAACGTAATAAATGCACGCCCCCATATTCAATCGCAACTACTATAAGCCTTTTCTCTCTTCTCTTTTCTACTCTACAGGCTCTCAAAAGCTCAGCCTTCATCAATTCAACCCGGCATTCCAGAACACGTGTCTCTGCATACCTTTAAACGAAATGGGGATCTAACCTTTGAGATATCCGAAATATTCACGAATGGTGAAATTGGTTCGTCTGTAACTGACATGCCTGTTACGACATAAATCAAATACGCCTGATACAAATTAAATTTTCTTTGAATGTGGGAATGTGTGGGTGTTTTTGCGTGATATGAAACCTCTCCATGTTTGAGGTTAATTAGTTGTATTATTCCTTAAATATGACTGAATACTACTAGGTAGGTATATTAATTTTAATTTGTTCCTTTAATATTTTGTTCTGAACGATTAAATTAAAGATTCTTGTTCGTCGATCTGTCTATAAGATTTCAATAAGACTTTGACCTTGCTATGCGACGCCATTTCAATCAAAAGCCTCTGTTTTCCTAGCATAATCTTCGCCTACCATCGCATGTAAAGTACGGATCGCGGCGCGTCACGTTGGTTGCTCAGTAGTAAAACGGGTAACAGACTAAAATAGGTGGTGGCTTTTGTGTTAAACGAAAGGTGAGCCAAAATGGCCTTAAAATTATTGTGTCAACTGTCGGCAAAAATTACGAAACACATTTTCCTGCCTATTTAACTTGCCAACCATTGTTTTTGTAGATGTTTTTGAAGCTTTTCATTACGGAAATGTATTTCGTCATCATACTTCGCAAGGTAAAATGGTGTCATTAAATATGATAATTTTCTCCATTAGTGATAATGGGCATCTACGGAGAAGACAAGGCCGTTTAGAAATTTTACAACTAAAATGTTTTCTTTAGTTAATAATAGCAGCCCTGTATCTAATACATGTCCCACTGCTGGGCTCGGGCCTCTTTTCATGATGAGAAGGGTTAGGCTATAGTCCTCCACGCTGGCCAAGTGCGGATTGGTAGACTTCACACTCTCTCGAGTACTATTTAAGCACTCTCAGGCAAGCAGGTTTCCTTACGATGTTTTCCTTCTCCGAGCGAGCGATAATTTACATGATAAATACACACATATCTTCGAAAAGATGAATCTTGACGATTTATCGACAGAGGTGTGTGGCGCGGGTTCGAACCCGAGACCTTTGACTTCGCAGTCCTACGGTCTTTCACTCAGCTATCGCTGCTGTAGTTAAAGTAGGAGTAATTAAAATGACTGTTGCTTGTAGATAAATTAGGGACCAAAATTCTCGAGATTTGTATTAAATGTTATCTATCCTGTACATCTCGATCAATTACCTTCGTCCGGCGCACCCCGGGCAATTCTAAAGTTCTCCAAAGTGAATTGGCTAATCCTTTCACCACGATGGCAAGTCAAAATAAAATTTGACTCAGCCATCGACACGACGAAGAAGATCTCGATTAATATAATAAGTAGGTAACTATATCCAAGAAAGTCTGTTAAATGAAATAAAACATATTAGCTCTCAGTATTGCATACATCTAAATTCAATTATACATTTTAGAATCCAAACAAATATTGCCAGCACTTCGCTTTGAAATAAACTAAAAACACGGCTCTATGAGTTCAGTTATTCAAAACAATTACTCTATGTATAATTAAACAGGGTGACAAAGATATCGATCGAACCGTTTTGTACCAGTAATCAAATATTGAAAGCAATCTGTGCTCGTTAGCCGTATACGTGCGCGTATGATATGCATGCAAGCGTATTATATGCATGTATGCACGTCACTGATGTTATATACGTGCATATAATCTAATATGCAAGTGACTGATGTTAGTCCCTATGACGTACAAAATGACGTCAATGAAATTGAAAGGCATAAGCGAACGCGTTTTCTTGGTGAATAGTCACGTGGTGTGCGAAAAGCAACATATTAAATACCTATTTATTTTCTATTTTATTATAACTTCACTAGTCGGCTCGTGACCAAGAATGATGCAAGTCATTTCAAAACTTCGAGCATAGGTATTTATTTATCTTTATAATAATAACGCAATTAAAATTAAGACCCGCTGTCTAATTTTTGTTGTTGTGTTGTTTTTCCCGTAGATAACGCCTTACATACATTCGAACCTACAAACTTACTAACTTCTTCTCATTATAATATTTTGAAGTATAATAATAGAACTTGTGTAAAAGCATTGACTTTAATATAATTTCCTTTTCTGATTTACATTATTCTCCGCTTTCAACTTATAATTGGTGCCATTTTTTCATACGTAGTAATTAACTGGCAACATAATAAATATTTTTATAACGCATGTTTTAAATCAACAATCGATGTGTTTTGTATAACATAACATATTGAAAATATAATGAAAAATATTTTTATATAGGTATGTACATAATGTAAAGGGCTCTGGACATTGGGCATAATCTAAATAAGTAGTATAATTTAAAGCTCCGTTTCCGTTGACTGCAATGGACAATTTTATCAATAAGTTCAGCCACCAGATGTCACTCAGGTGATGAGTCAAAATGGGCGTCTCTGATTAGTCGAGGATTAAACTCGGCCATCAGATGTCGCTCAGAAGCCAAATATTTATCAATCTTTTGACCTTTTTTTTGCCAATTACATTGGGGTCGGCTTCTAGTCTAACGGATTTAGCTGAATATCAGTATTTTACGTGGATCGACTGCCATCAGACCTCTACAACCATAGATATAGATCTACATAGATAACGCAAATGCATGTACTTCGCGTGTCTCAACCCCGACCAAGCGTCGAGGTTGGTCGCCGCTAACTTCAGTCCACGCGCGTCTCTTGTCAGAGAAAATCATAGCGGACGGCTCCAGTTGAACGTACTGGGCGGATGGGCATCGGCGGCATCGGTGTCTTTGAATCGGTTTGGATTTCCCGTCACTAAATTTCGGCTGTGACGTCACAATAGGTATTAAAAAGTCGGCACGCTTGGTTTCAATACAAATCGTGATACTTGCGTTATCTATGTAGATCTATATCTGTGTCTACAACCAAGTACGAGGTAATACGATATTCGATAAACCAGTTGTCAGACTTTCTGGCCTCTGACTACTCGTAACGACTGCCATAGGCATGATGACTAATTTTTATTTTTGTATGTAATTGAAACACCTCTTGATATAAGAAACATCATTACAAGAATTACTTTGACCTAACATAAACTTCCTGAGATAATACAATTTCAAATTCACATTAATAATAGACTCGCCCAAACGCTCCAAACAAAAGGCTACTCAAGCGTGACGTCACGCTTGAGTATTTTGTATGTGAAGTTATGAATTTTGTTTGATAGCTATACGAAATATTGCGTTTATAAAAATGGTTTTATTACAAATATTGCTATAAATTGTGTGGGTAATTTAATAATAAAAAAAAAATCGAATAATTTCGTATTTTAAAAATGAACTCGTCCATGAAACTTTGAATGATCATAAAATGAGTTAGATTTATAGTATGTAACAAAAAATTATTTCAATTGGTTTATGTTTACCTATAGTTTGATAAGGTATCCTATATTTTACTATCTATAGATCAGTCACCATGCCTATTGATGTTTAAATGACAACTCGTTATGTACAGATGGTCAGCCACCCACGGCCGACCACGGCAATCTTTGCTTGACCTGCGAGATCTATCGGTCCGCGCGTCTTCGACTTACCCACGAGCTCCTCAGAAGCCAATATAATAATAATAATAATAATTTATTTACGTAAAAAATAATGCAGTAAGTACAAAGATTACACTATTATTAGTAGTACATTAATAGTAATGACTGGTTTACTACAATTATTGTGGGTGTGGTTCTGTTCTCCTAGCTAGGTTACAGAATAACCTGTGTGAAGGAGTTCCCCTATTGTTGGAATACAATAGTCAGAGGCAGTACAGTATAACATTGAAGATAAAGTTAAGTTAGTTAATATGTATCGCAATAAGCTTGTTTGCCTACGGAATTTGACAGTAAAAATCTCCATTTCCTACATCCATTGTCCTTCCTCCGCGAAAAAGGTATATCACAAATAAATTTCATGTCAACAAATATATACTTTGTTTTAACAGCCAGAACTTTTCTTCTTGTCGTGTCAATGACTATTGTAATTCTGTTTAATATTTGCTATTTATACAGCCAGAACCAAAAATAAAGCATGTACGTTAATACCGTAAGTCCTTGTTTCCTAACTGAATTGTGCAAGTTACGAAAGTTACTCCCAAGTTAGAACTTAAAAAGTCCGTTTTTGGCAACGTGCTTATATTTACAATATCGTTGAGGAAAATGTTTACTCATCAAAAGTTACAATTTCTAAGGCTTCACGCCGATTGCACCATAAAGAAATGAAATCCTATAAATATCTTTATTTGATGAAATTATCACAGTATTGCGAATTTCGTAATACAGAAAAGGCTTTGCTAATCGCAAAGGAAAACACTGCTTGTTTCGTCATTCGAGAAATTGTCAAAGTTCGTAGGTACTGGACTTCGTTATAGCTCATAGTTATAGTAATTTATGACATCGAAGGACAGATGGCCGTTGGGCAAAAAAGTCCGTGAGTGGCGGCCACAAACTGTACCACGCAGCGTAGAACGGCCTCCCGCTAGATGAACAGAAAATCTTGTCAAGATCGCGGGGAGTCGTTGGTTTCAGTCGGCCCAAAACCCCGCGCTGTGGAAATCGATTGGTGAGGCCGATGTCCTGCAGTGGACGTCTCGTAGGCTGATGATGATGATGACTAGAACCTATTCCCTGAAATAAAAAAATACAATCACGCGGTATAAGATAAGGCTGCCCACTTACTATATTTTTATAACATGTAGGGGGAGCCTAGAAGATTTGAATCGCTTCTTACATAATACGTCTAAATTGCCTGTTCATTGGATTCAGGGAATTGATTATAAATATTTCAGATACCTTACTCTATGAGGTAAGCTCCCTTTATTGCGTTCTTATTCCAAAGCGTAGGCACGTGACGCGCTTCGACAGTTTCTATGGAGATAAACTACTCGGCCCTTACTCTGCAAGAGGTGAAATATGGAGATGCGGGAGTTTCTTACTATTGAAGCTACATGCTATCAAGATTATCCGTGTATACGCTGCCCTAAACGATTTATTCCAAATGGCCATTTCCATAACGTTACTTAGACCAGGAGTAAATTAACATTTAAATTACATAAAAAAAACAATTTCCCGGCAAAAAACTGTCAAAATTAATACATTTCCAAAATTTGACGTGAGTTTTATCGCGCAGTGGAAATAATGTAATTTAATACTTATTTTATCTCTAGTTAAATGCATGTTCGCCAACTTGGACATACTTTTAAACAGTTGTCAACATAAATGCAAAATTTAATGTCAGTCCCCGAGACTCCCTTAGGATTCACAAATTCAAATTCAAATTCAAATCATTTATTTTCATAGGCCCCAGGAGGCACTTGAACACGTCAAAATATTACAAACAAATGATATAAAAATAAATTATAAGTAAAACTAAATTATACTAATTACAATGATTTGAATAACCGGGGCTTAGATTAATTTCAATCCAACTGTTTACAAGCGGATTAAAATCAAACCAAGTACCAGCTCCGATGGGTATTGCACTATGAGAAACTCATGTGCACCATCTTGTTCACACCTTTTCTTCTACAGCTGCCAGCGCGACCAGTTGCGAGCTCACTAAACTATTTAGTTTAAGTTTGGTATATTATCTGTGGTTTGGTGCAATTAATGGTTATTTGTTGCACATACTTCTTTCATTCAAACTATAACTTTACCATGTCTGTACATTGAAGATATTTAAGAAAAATTAAAACAAGTGGTCTTTAAAACAGCAGTAGAAGCCAAAACATATGTTTTTGAATTTGTGTCTGCCTATCTGTATGTCTAAATGTCTTATGTCCGGACGCGGTTTTCACAGTTGTGTAGCTGTTGGTCTAACTTAAAAACTGATTTATTTTTTATCTTTGTCTTTTATTCCTAAGGTGGTAAATTAGAGGGTGTAAGTTTAAATGGGAGGTTTGTCAATTTAAAAATCAAATGCATCAAATTCTGCATAAAGGTTCCCTACACGACATAAATTAACAATAAGATGGATTTTTACAATTTCCACTCCCTTTAATAGATTTAGGTTTATTTGGGGGGGAAAGAGTACTAAAAATATTCCTCAATGTTATAGGTAATATCATGAAAATATCTAATTACATACGCACGAAGTCGCGGGCAATAGCTAGTTGATTACAAATTACCAATTTTAATATAAAAAAAGTATCGACCTATTTATCTCATTGGGATTCAAATAAAGAAATAACCACAAACAATAAAAGCAAAAGGCATTATCGATATTTTTGTCCTATAAGGAAAACATGAAAGCAAATTCTTTCACAGATATTCTATTGAACGGATAAACGCTACAGGTGAAAATCGTTCTCAGTACTCTTATCTCGATAGAAATGTTTGATAAAATATTCTTTGCCTTATTCAAAGAATATACGTACAAAGGTGTGAACAATGTGAGTAAATCTAAAGCTATATTTTAACGTAATATATTTTACCACGCGGTGGATATGGGCTTATGATCAACAGCAAGACTTAAAAATAGGGTAAATAACATCACGCCTAAATTACCCAAAAGGGTGTGGCAGAGGTGTGTAACACCCATACTTCACCTGTTATGTTTAGGTCCCATGGCATAGGAGATGTGCGTGTCGCTATTCACCGCGCACAAATCGAACTTCGTGTTGCTATGGAGATATGCCTGACGGAAAAAACTCAAATAACACTTGCCCGACCCGGCAATCAAACACGACAACCTCGCGGTGATAGCTTACGCTAACCACTAGATCAACGAGGCAGTCTTCATCAGGTGAAATACAAGCTCAGTCGACTTAGTAGCTCACTTTTCTACTATAAAAGGTTTGATACCATAATCTATGAAAACATTAAAGTAACTATTTCACACAGAACACACACTTACTGCAAAAATCACATAAACTATATACATTTTTCAAGCTTTTCTACATATAATACAAATGAACTTAGTGATAATTGTGTTGATTTTGTGTATTTTTGTTACGAGAACAAATTATGTTTGGCTTGGTTTTCATTGTTTTGAAAGGACGATAGGGACAAATGAGAACCCAGAGTTAAACCTGACTTTTTGCGACATATGTCAAACCACTCGAACGCTATGGGTGCGTTCCATATTTTTCGGTTTTTGAGGTTTTGTGGTGTCATTTGTTTTTATTGTCGAGTATTTTTATTATTATTATTTTTTTTTAATTGTTTTATTTTTTTTATAACTTATAATTATAATTATATTTGTATATTCTGTAAAATTTGTCATCATTAGGACGAATGTCGCACTACCTTTACTCGCAATCAGGGCGCACCAGAATACCAGCGCTGTAGTGCTGATGTGCTGCAGTAGTATGCTGAGGTGTGTACCTTTTTTGGCACATCAATTAAATTTTTATTATAAGTAGTTTTATAAGTGATATTAAGATTAAGATTTGCCAAAATAAATGTTTCTTTCTTTCTTTCTTTCTTTCTTTCTATTTAAGAATAATTATTGTAATATGACAATCAGCAACATGTATAGAATGATTATATTATTTTTACTCGGATGAGAATCCAATTATCTTGGAGTACTGGTCCATGAATCCTGTGCTCAGCACGTCCTGCCTCTTGACGTCATACCTATCGTCCATATTATTTTTAGCAGGTTAGGAGCTGAAAGATGTTTGTTTAGGATCGGTAAGATATTTTTTCTTTCGTTACTATTTTGTTTTGTTTTTTTCAAACAATGCAGTGATCATGATTTTTTTATATGAAATATTCGAGGTTGGTAAAAATATCTACAGGACTTAATTATTGAGCGCTAAAATCCTCACGCGTGTGAACAAAAAGCTCTAAAGAGATATTAAGCAATAATTCTAAGTTTACATCAGATGTAAAAAAATAACTTACTAAGTTCAGTTAAAATTTTCAAGTTCAATTTGCTCTACGCTCCACGCCTCCATAAACTACCTACTATACTACGATAAATAAGCCCTTAGCTCTGCATCGATAGTCTTGTGGTTAGCGTATGCGCCTCGGGCAAAGTGTTATTTGTGAACTTTCCGTCAGGAAATTAACAATAGCAGCACGGAGTTGCAATTGTGCCCATTGGATAGTTATAGGCTCACTCCTATCCCATGACCTATAACAGGTGAAATGACGGTGATGTTCACCTCTGTTACACCCTTTTGATGCTTGTAATATAGGCGTGATGTTATGTCATTTTAAGCCCTAAGTTACTTCTTAGGGCGTTCACACTCTGCTCCGCGTGACTCCCCGATTAGCGATGCGGTTACATTAATGCAGTACTTTATGCAATTCACTGAAACCTTGCAAACGTACCCGTGCGATACTTGCTCTCCTGCAGAGCCTAAGAGACAATGCAGTAATATTACGAGTGACAATCGTTATAACGGGTGTTTTTTTCGAGGTATAGAACTTTAAATTGCAATAAAACAACGATGGATTATTCGATTGACATGAATTTTATTTATCCGAAAGATAATCTTGTGGTATTACATTTTAAATATGATTTCTGGCATATGACCGCCACGGCTGGCTCGGATGTAGACTGTGTGACTCTATATAATCCTTTGTCTATATGCAGTATTTCTTGCGGCATATCATTGCTATATTCTTTACATAACACTATTAGGTAGTAAAAGTACTGTAAAGATGTTATAAATAGGCTTGTGATAGTAATGTGTTCACCAATGTGAACTACTGACATGATAATGTATAAGTTTTTAGACATTAAAAAAGTTTCAACTTCTTTTTGATTATCTTTATAACATTCGGATAAGATGGATAGGTACTTTCCGTAAGTAATTATTGTTATAATATATGTTTTACCAAGTTATTCAACTTCAGAAGTAAACTGGCTTTTAATAAAAGGAAAAAAAAACACAAATTCTATTTTATTGAGGTGGGCAAGTTCTTATCGATTGCTAGTTGTGGATGAGTTCAGAATCATAATGACCTAGCCTACGCCGCGGTCACGATCAAGACCTTTGATTTACCACGGCCAACCATGCAGAGTATTTATACCTAGTGTATTGCAATGATTTCCTTATCAACTCAAAAACACTTTTACAAAAAGCTCTTCAAATATGCAAGTTACTGGGATTGATGATTCTATACTGTAAATTACATGCTAAACTCTTTAAAATTAATCAAAAAACAATACACTATATTTTTGAATTCTTCAATTCTATCTAAAACACAGTGACTTTTCTTATGTGTTTTTTTTTCAAAATTGTTCGTTTATTGCCATAGATAAGAAATTAAGGTTTCCATATGGGGAATTTAGTACTCTACCGTTTAGTAGTTTTGTATTTAAATAATTTTTAATGAAAGTACTAAAAAACGCTCGATTTAATCACATAAATGACACAAACAATAACGTGTTAAAATCGAAAGTTATTGTGAAAAAAATTAGAGGGCCTTTTTAACATTAGGAAACGTGGACAGTTAAGAAGTATAATTATGGGTTCTTATCGACCCGTTGACGTTTGAACTTTATCCAACATATATATAGCTTTTGGACAAGTATAACATAATCAAATACTATAATAAAAAATTACACTTCCGCTTCTAAAAATATCTAAAATTGCATTTCGATTTCATTTAAAGCTTATTGCAAGTGCCTCCCATGTTGCAGCAGCTTCATCGCAACATATTTACAAACATTTTTACGGCATCACTATGGGTCTGCATTTTCCGGAATGTTCAATAACCAGTGCAGATATTCAAGATTTAATTTATCTTTGTCATTTGGTTTTATTTAAAGACAAGGCAAAAAATTGGCACGTGCATCAAAAAAGGTTTGCCATCCCTGGTATATAGGCATATTTTTCAGTCAAATAAATAGTATTATTGACAAAAATATATAATCCTTAATCAGGCGTAATAAATACAGGCGAAATATTATTGACGTACTTATAGTATGTACCATATATTATGTAGGTATATATGTATTAATATGTATTCGATTGATTTTCAAATCAGTTTATATGTACTATTAGTATTATCGAAACGCACCTACCTTTGTTTCTCTGCACCACCCTAGGTTGGCTGTTAGAGAATGTCACGAGGCATTTAGTCCGCCTGTGCGTGCAAAAAGTTAAATAAATAAATAATAAATAGATTATTTTTGTACAATTTTAATACTGAATTTTACGTAGAGTAGAACAGAAAATGGGTCAATACTATAAATGCCACACTATAGTTAGTGTAATATATACTAAATGTTCACACTCACAAATAGAAATGCCATGTATGGCCTTCACCACCCACGGAACTGAGGGTTAGCTCTATTCTTGACTAAAACTTTGTAGGTTCGTCAATCTGTTATTGATTCAATAATTGGTCTATTAATTATTGGTCAACGCTGTTGTGTACTTCGATCATAATTACAATGTTTTATTTGTTGTATCACTTTAAAATTACCCCAGGAAATTACAGGAATACAACTGGAATTCGTTGAATTTTTAATGTTTAGGTGCTCTTTGACTGCGCGAATTCACTTGTGATGTAATATTATTTCAGTTTTCTTCGTTTTTTAGAAAATAAAAAAGCAATACGTATAGACTAACCGATTTAATAAATTTTCTTTTCATTTCAAACTTCAAGAGAGATCAAATTCCCTTTAGAAACACGCCTAAACAAAAGAACGACTTCAAGTTATTGGTATCTAATAACTTTTTCACAAATAAATGCTCTTGTATGCATGCGACGGTGACGAACGTGTGCTCGCTAACATGACGCACCGCTGACGTCAGCAGCCACCCTCAATTTAAAGGTGGTATTGGTGGTATAAAAAACACTGACACCGATATCTATATTGCAAATAAATTGTATTTATTTATTACATCCAAACTATTAGGAAGTGAACTCCACGAAATCACCAAGCACGCGAGTATTATAAGTTTAAAAGTAAGCTTATGTCGTTTGATAGTTTCAACTTGTACATATTTAAAAAAATATGTCGTTTTATACGACGCGCCATCCCGTCTCATGCTTGCCTACAGCCAAAAAGTAGTCATCACTGTGTTACAGTTTGATAAAAAGACTGTTGCCTGATACACTAGGTACAAGCGGTGCGGGTTCGGTATGCTTCTGCTACGTAATACCCAAAACAAAAAAATACGTAGGTATGTTTCTATGTGGGGTAGATATTATTATATATTTCGTATTTCAAAGTATAAGCATACCGATCCCGCACCGCTCTTACCGAATAAGGCATGCTATATGTGAGCATTCGGCGTGCTCGATCGTCGGGCGTGTGGTCGCGCTGGCTGCACACGCGTCGCGTGTTGCTTCCGTGTGATGTGTGTGCAGCCAGCGTGCCCACACGTCCGACGATCGCGCACGCCTAGTGTGGGGTCAACCTATATCAGGACACGGCCTAAGCTTCGGACTCGAGATTCCTGTAAGTGGATTGTACGAGTACTATTTCAGTAATACAAAATAAGTCAAAAATATATTTGGTGTTTACAAAATTTTTAGGAAGATTTTAATTTCCTTAACCAATTAGTTGTCCTGCTGTCCTTATGTTAAACAAAAAAAAAAAGAAAACATAAAATATCAAGCTTCGGTTTAATAAAGCGTATCATTTGCAGTCCGGCGAAGCTCAGCTCTTAAAAAATCAATATGAGCCCTTTGTATTCCTACAAGCAGAAAATTGCTGTTCACTCCATTATTATGTAACCTTCAATAAATTTTTCACATAAAAATCAATTTAAAAACCTTTCTTTTCACCAAGATGGTCGATATGTTTTTTTTATCTCAGTGCTTGTGGCTTGGTTCTTTATTTTTACCTTTTTAGGGTTCTGTAGTACCTACAGGTAACCCTTATAGTTTCGCCATGTCCGTCTGTCCGAGGCATAGTTTCGAAACCGTTAGTGCTAGAAATCTGTTATGTTAATTATCAATGTTGACATAGTGGTAAAATAAAATATTGAAGATTTTTTTTCCAGGTTACTCCTCTACATGTAAATGAGAGTTGGTTTTTTAGTTTTCTCTTTTTGGTACCTAATAGAAAAAGTATCGTTAGATAAGTCTTTTAAAAAAAATAAGGGTAGCTAAGATACTTTTTTGATTTAGAGATCCGTTTGAAGTTAATCTTTTTCAAATGTAAATTTTAGTTTGGGCGTCCCTAGCCCTTCTAAAAGCTTAAACCACTAAAAATTTGTTTTAAAATCAGAAAAGAAAATTGTGATGGTAGTACATATACTAACAATTAAAGGAAAACTTTAGTGACTTTCTGATATAAAATTCTCTTGTCACAATGTTAGTTACCTTACTCCTCCGAAACGGCTTTACTGATTTTTACCAAATTTTATTTATTTATTTATTGTAAACTTTGAGTTTACAATTTGAACGTATATAATATCTAGTGATTACAGTACAATGGACGGCCTTATCACTAATAATGATTTCTGCCAGGCAACCTTAGGATGGAAATAGATTTATATGCATATTCAATAGGTCTATGAATCGGCTACTATCTATTTTTCATACCCCTAAGTGGGTTGTTCACTCTTCATTTTTTTTAAAATTTTTGGACATTTTTTTTGTTTTTATTTTTCTATAATGTGGCATTAAAAATACATACAATCCTAAATTTTTACCCTTTTATTACCAACGCCCATTTTAGTAATTTAATCATTTTTCATCCCGCTCGACAACTGATCAGTTATCGTCTTTTTCGTAAATCACGACATCACGCATGAACGGCTGGGCTGATATCGCTGATTCTCTTTTTGTTGTGTTTGTTATTGTCAGTTTATGACATTGACAGAATGCGTGTTGCAAAATATCGTCAAATAGTATTTATTCATAGTTAAGGCAGGACAGCGTCTGTCGGGTCAGCTAGTGGGGGTATAAAATAATAAAATGCAGTTACTTAAAATATTTTGTACACAATACAAAAACCTTAAAAATAATGAGTTTTATGAAA
Source organism: Hypena proboscidalis (assembly GCA_905147285.1). Lineage (NCBI taxonomy): Eukaryota > Metazoa > Arthropoda > Insecta > Lepidoptera > Erebidae > Hypena > Hypena proboscidalis. Next base: position 5,063,642 of record LR990127.1, read on the forward strand.
TTTTCATTTCATTTTTTTTTCATTCTCATTATTTTAATGTTCAATACAGATATTAAAATTACGGCAGACAACGGAACGTTTTTGCGCGTGGCTCGACATACCCTTAGCCGTTTTTTGTGACAGGCTGTAGATACCTGAAAATTAAAAAGTCATGTAAATTAAAAAAATCATGTATTCAGTTTTTGATTGTATATTAAAGTTTTCAGTTTAATCTAGTAAAAAGTCTTACAGTTGTTCCTTGAAATAATAGGAAGGTATTAATTTTGCGGTACCATGACCTCGACTGTCTCTCTAAAATCTCTCTCAACCATTTTGTATCCCTAACAAAAAGCTTCCTTAACAAAACAGACAGCAAAACTTCATTAAATCACCATCCATCTACCTAAAGGATAAAATCTCATCATATAAACTGATTTCAAAGGCTCTGCACGCGTCGATCAGCTGAGCTAAGTTCAAGGTCTGCCGGTATGGCTATTCCGTAAAGGTGACTAATTTCCAGTCGATTTCGAAAGCAATTAATAATTTCGTTTGAAACCGGTTCATCTCGGATTTAGTGCATCCTTATATCCATACATATACGGTTGATAACTGCTTGGCAAAAAATTTGACAGCTTGCCAGTTACTATCCTCTTGCAGATTTGACAGCTTTACAGGCAAGTAACGCAATTTCTTATGTCAAAATCGGAAACTGGTCATGGAGCAGTTTCTCAGTGATTTCTTGTACTTTGGTGAGATAAAATAATGATATTTAAAAGGTTTTTTTACTTCAGATTAACGTTATACAACAAATCAATAACTGTTTAATACTAATGTATGTCATAAAATACTAATTAAATACGTAATGCAATAGAATTTAGGTCATATTATTTTCAGTCATAGATCTCGAGATTTTTCATACGAAAACTTATAAATATGACAAGTAGCACGAATTATGCCAGTCTGGGATATAAAAAGCACTAAATGAAAATAATGTATCTTCAAAATATTGAAACATTAATATTATGTAGCTAGGTTGTAGGCTTCCTCTTTCTCGCCAAACTAAACAAATTTTAATGAATTCTGGCACACGGGTAAGTGCTTTTTATCGACGTAGTCAAATCTAGTTACATACTTTAATAAAAAATGAAAAACCTGATTCATTCCATTTCATGGATGGTGGAGACCTTTGCCCAACAATGGGACAATACAGGTTATGCACCAGATAATGTAACTACTTACATTCTGTATTCACGATTATTAATTTATTTGGAGTTTACATTTATAATTTCTTATGTACGTAACGTAGTGTCTATGTCTATGATAATTATGTAAGAGAAATAAGAATATATTAAAGAAAAATCAGAAGTTTTGAAAATTTTTATTATTTCACAGAATTTCAGGAACATTTCTTCTAATGTTCGCTGTTCTTGCACTTATGAAACTTAAGTCTTAAAAAATGTTTAGCTCTGAAATCACCCGCCGCTATCATCTTTATCATAATACTATTATAATATAGGTGTGCTATATTCGTGTATTGTACCTGAAAGACAAAAAACATTACAACACATGTGAGAGATATTTTATGTAATTTCATCGTGTCACGGAGGACTAAGTAGAAATTATAACGCATACTCACTGTTTCTAGTACATAGCAGTAGCAAAGAGTTAAAATCACATTTATATATGGCTTTTATAGTTGTCTTAAAAGATTATCTTGATCTTTGATATATTTTATTTTGTATTAAGGATAACTTTTTTTCCATCACATCGCGTTCCATTCTTATTTTATTTAATTTTATGCACTCGTTTTACACTAAAGAGAAAATCTCTCCGAAAATACCTCTTACCATAATGACTTATATTGTGTTTGTTGTTATAGTATGTACAATTTTCTTTTGATATAATCAGTTAAATAATTTGAGTTTTATTGTTTGAATTTGTTACTTTCTTATTTCAGTTTAAAGCTATTTATATGCTTTTTGTTGTAATGAAACGTTCCAATTTTCTTCAGTCAAAGACATTAGTTGCCACAGAGTAAAAATGCATTTTAGTAGGTGTCAACAAGAAGGTTTTATCAATACAAATAAATAAAATTGAATTGTCTGTTTTTATTTTAATGCCAAAGTATTTATAGTTATATGAACGATACTTATTTATAAAATCCAGTTTTAATTTATTTAGCTACCACGCAGACAAATCCGCGAGGGAAAGTCAGTTCGTTAATTTTATTATTTTATTCTCGCGATCTACTGAATATTGAACTGATATTTGAGATTACGCTAAACGTCACGGGAGTGGAGCTGTAAGGTTTAATGCGGGTCAAAACGTGGGCGTAGCTATTACTAATATAATGAATTCCACGCAAACGAGGTGGCGGGAAAAGTAGTTCAAGTTAAATATTGAAAGCCCAAAAACTTAATTTTTATGATTTTGTGTTTATACTCTTTATAGCTACATGGCGAAACCTCACGGTAAGCGGCCGCAAATTTCACCTCTGTTTTAATACTAAAAATATTTTTCTTTTTTTTTTAAGTGGCAGTCAGCAATTTTATGGCGTCTTTTCACTGCAAAAATATATTTTAAAAAATGTAGAAGTTATATTTCACTCTTTACATCAATTTCAAATGTAGTTTAAAAAGTATTATTTTATTGTTAAATAGCTTCTGCCCATGGCTTCGTCCCCGTTAAGTTCGATATTTCTGAGTTATTATATCTTTCAAAATTGAGAAACCTGCCTAATTTACCCCCTTTGGGATTTACATTTCGAAAAAATCTATCCCAAATTCATCTACAAAATTTATTTTATTTACTTGTAAGGAGCATAATTATTAACATAATTATACAGGCAGACAAAAATCCAAAAAATATGTTTCGGCTTCTACTGCTGTTCTAGTCTCCTCTTATTGATTTTTCTTAAATGTGTTCAACAGGCATTTATAATTTTAAATTTTATTATATGTATGGATTAGCTATTATTAATAAAACCATTAAACCTTTTATTACGACTCAAGTTATTTCAACCACAGATAAAACATCATTAACTAATAGAGTGCGCGCCACAACTCAGTAAAAAACTGTAAAACAAAATAATTTTTACTTCTATTAAAACTATAACACAACAATAAAAGTGGATAAATTTGTATATTCCTCGTCCTATTAAATAAGAAATAATTTAATATCAGTTAATAATTTACAAATTTGTCATTTCCATTCAGTTTTGCCTATTGTCGTAAGCCATTATTAATAACACGCACTCTGATTTTTCTATTTCGAAATGAGTTTTTAAGCGTAAGTATTAATATCAGGCAAGTAACCAGGAGAGTAATCCGTGGTTTCGTTATGTCAAAAATGCATGTTTTGAGTGAAAGAATTACTAATTGACAGAAACTATTTGTTAAGAAACCAAAATCTCAAATAGCGAATAAGCCCACCGGTCAATGCTAGTCGCGTGGGCGTTTCCATGGCAACAGGCCCACGCCTCCCCGCCTCCCTCTCCCCTACTTCACCAGGTAGTCAATCAATTATAGCTCCTTCTCCCAGGTATGATGTATTGCGTTTTAGGAGAATCACGGTTTTGTTCTTGGATAATTAGAAGGCACCTGTTACGTAGTTGCTGTACCAGAATTAGTATTCAATTATAATTATCTTTGTTAGCGACACGGGCCTCCTTTTGATAGGTTTTAGTTTTAATATCTTTGATAGTTTTTTATTATTTATTTATTTATTTATTTAAACTTTTGCACATAATTAAGTACAGAGGCGGACTTAATGCCTAGTGGCATTCTCTAACAGTCAACCTTGGGTGGTGCAGAGAAAAGCAAGGGTAGGTGCAATATGTGAAAAGAACTGAAGTGTTTACAGTGTTGAATATATATATCAAATCAATACATAAAATACACACAATAGGTACATAGATATTACAAAATGCTATAAAATATATAATGTAATATACTTATTAGACTTATTACATACGTGAATAAATACAGTAATATAATACATAAACAAGAAGTATATATAGAAGATGTGTACCGTTTTGCCCTGGTTCGCTAAACCGCAGAACCGAACGGCAACAAGATAAAAAAATATTGAGAAAAACAACATATATAATATCACAATAAAATATGTTTATTTAACTCTAACTCAGCGGAGGTACATATATTTATTTAGTGGGTCGCGGGTAGGTAATTTGTCTTCACCTCCAACTGCTATTCAAGCACTTCCCTGTGACTGTCGGGGATGAGGTGGCTCCCACAGGAAGCGGCCGATCGAAGAGACGACTCGGCACTGGAATCTTATCAGTCGTATAGCTCCTGGAATGAGTTTACCCAGCGAGTTAGAATTGGCTACTACCAATTTGGTTTTAGGGGAACCACCGATAACGACAAGAAGAACAGAAGCACTTGTACGCAGTTAGTTTTGTCATGGTGGTAACCAAAAAACCAGAACGGAGTTTACAATAAAGAAATAAAACAAAAAGAAACAATAGGTATATAAAATTTACATAAGCAATGCACTAATAAGAGAACTATTAAAATGGAAATTACTACAGGATTATTAATAATTATAATTTATTTATATCTTAAATTATGGGGTAGTTGAACAGAAAATAATTATGATGCAACATAATTAACGGTCAAAAAGAACACAATTGTAGATTTCCTTTATGTTTGCGATTAATATCCATCATATATTAATAAATAAATAAATATGATGGAAATACATTACAGTACAAAAACACACACAAATGGGATGTTATTGTTCTATGATTAATTTAGCTATAATAATATGTAATTCAGAACTCACCCTAATACGGGAGCAACACTGACTTTAATGTACGAGCTATTAATGTAGTCGACGATAATAATGCGTTAATCGTTTAAACTTGACAATTTAAAAAGGGCAGTGATCGGAACACTCATAACATGTCACCAAAATCACGATCTCTCAAGTAATGACTGCGCGCCTGCGCCGATCCACGGAGCGCGCGCGCATCGTCAACTGGTCTCAGCGCAGGGCCGTACTTACGACAGGGTCGGAGTTGGAATGTTTTTCTATTCGCCATAATAATTATTTACGTAATAATGATTTATACATATTTATTTCAGTTTTTAAATTTTACTTTATGTTAAGTTCTTTGTTCTCTCTTTACCGTAATTATCATGTAACACTACGTTACATTACCCGCCGGCCCCTCATAAGGATTTTATTTTAATATAAAATTCGCATAGGGTCGAATAAATAGAAGAAAAAAAAATAGGAGGAAAGAAAATTTAAAATAAACAGTATGTAGTTGATAAGAAAAATAAAAAAAATAATAATAACTAATTTAATTATTGTATTTACTAACTATCTTTAGGTCTTTTATATGCCAAGTACCCAAATTCCTGCCCGCCATGTCTTCTAATACGTAGACAAGTGGTGAACGTTTTTCAATTACTCTACACTTGATATATTTTGGCGCTAACTTTTTACTGAAATACTTATCTTTGTCGCTCAGAACAAAAGCACGTTTATAGACAATGTCTCCTATGTTAAATTCAAAAGGTTTTCGTCTTAAATTATAATTAGCTATGTTTTTAGAATGAGCATGGTACAAGGATTTTTGGACCTGGTCAAATATTGAACCTAAATGACCTGCAATTGGTTCATTATGGTTTGCCGAGATAATTTCTTGTCTAAGTTCTGACGGAACTACTTCTTTCCATGAAAACTCATTTGTCAAGAGACATTTATTTTTTCCTAGTCGATAAAGGGTATCATTTTTAATTTGAAAATTTGGAAATTTTGACGGATTACTTAAGCAACTATTATAAATGTTTTTGTACCAATCATCGTTAGTGTTTAAATTTGACTTGGCTGTAATAATAGAAGCGAGGTGGATATCTCTAGACAATGCATCCGGAATTATATTATCCACTCCACGGCGGTGTTTAATAACAAAATCAAAAGATGATAACCGTACACCCCAACGCGCAAGTCGGCCTGTTGGGTTGGTTAATGAAAGGAACCATTTTAATGCGCTATGATCAGTGTAGACCGTGAAGGTTTTGCCATTTTCAATATAACAACGCCAATGTTCCAAGGCTACTAAAACAGCAAGAGTCTCACGTTCTGTAATGCTATAATTTCTTTCAGCTGAGGTCAACGAGCGACTCATATAAGCAACGGGATGTTCCCTACCATTGATTGTCTGCGTAAGCATAGCACCTACCCCGTAATTGCTCGCATCCGTGTGTACTTCAAACGGTAAAATATAATTTGGACATGCAAGAACTGGAGCAGCAATCAAACACTCTTTGAGTTTTTTAAATGCATTATCAGCCTCGTCAGACCATTGGAAAGGACCTTTCATTTTATTTGAAGTAAGTCTATTAAGTGGTCCGGCTATCGTGCTAAAATTAGGAACAAAACGACGGTACCAGGTAGCTGTCCCAAGAAACCGCTTAAGCTCCTTACGGTTAGTAGGAGAGGCATAATTTAGGATTGCTTCTACCTTATCTGGATCCGTTCGTAAGCCGCTTGCATCGACTACATAACCCAAATATTTCAACTGACTTCGAAAAAATTCACACTTTTCTAAGTTTATTGTTAAGTTTGCCTTTCGTAATCTATCTAAGACACTAAGAAGTAGAGAAACGTGTTCACTAAACGTGCTACTTATTATTATTATGTCATCCAAATAAGCGAAAATACGGTGGTCTATGTCACCAAGTAAAGCATCAACTAAACGCTGTTGTGTTGCAGGCGCGTTGGTCAAACCAAAAGGAGTGGTCTTGAATCTAAAGGTTCCGCGAGTTGGTACATAAAATGCAGTCTTGTCTCTGTCTTCATTTGCAATAGGTATCTGCCAAAATGCTTTTGATAAGTCTAAACTAGATAGAAATCGAGCATCGCGTAAATTATCTAATATTTCGGCAATATATGGCAAGTTGTATGCGTCCCGTTTAGTCACAGAATTAAGTTTCCTGCTATCAAGGCAAAAACGCGGTTGACCATTCTTTTTCTTGACCAATAGGACAGGTGACTGCCATGCACTACTACAAGGCTCCACAACATCTAGCTTTAACATCTCATCTACTTGGTCAACAAGAATTTTTTGTTTTTCAGGTGACAATCTGTAATATCTTTGCCTTATCGGAGGAGAATCCCCAGTATCAATGCGGTGGGTCGTTAAATGCGTCCGACCTAAACCTTTAAATTCAAACGCGATATCTTTATATTGTTCAATAATTGAATCCGCAATAGCTTTCTCAGAATTGTCCAAGTTGTCGTATGAGCATACTAAGGTCGTCGCATTGCTACTGAGGTCCTTCATTGGTTCAGATGACAGCTGAAGTGCACCTAAGTATCGTGGGCACAATTTAAAAGCCCGCCAAAAATCTATGCCTAAAATTAACGACGGTTGAATTTTTGGAATCACATGTGCCTTAATTATATGGAATAGACCGTCAAAATTAATCGGCAGCTGAATATAGCCTATACTTTGTAAAGCCTGACCACCTGCTGCTATAATTGATATTTTCTTTGTAACATCAAGCCTAAGACCTCGGTCAAGTAATACCTTATGTGCGTTATTGCCTAATACGGTAACCGCAGAACCCGAGTCAAGAAGGCCAGAAACAGATAAATCGTTAATGTCGATATTAATATATGGGCGAGTGTCCCCTAAAGGTTTGTCTTGCAGAATTGTAGCAACCTTGTAAGAATTGAAAAATCTACGTACTGTTTCCAACCATTCTTCCCAATCTTTTCTTACAAAATTATTATTTTTTAAACATATCGTACCACAATTCTGCAAATCTAGTTTTTTGGAGTCTTATTGCAGTTAGGGCAATCTGGCTTTTTGACTCCCTTTTGACCACACTTAAAACAAACCACTTCCTCATTTTGACAGCTTCTAAAACTGTGAGTATTGTTACGACATCTAGGACAGTAAGGCTGTTTCTTATCAGATTCAATTTGATTAATTGCGTGTATATTGGAAGAATTAGGTTGAATGTAATTACTTTGATTTTTATTTGAATAATTAGAATTAGATTCTGGTTTTGATTTATTGATATGTTTGTGGTTGTAAGCAAACTCCGGAGCTACCATATCTGAAGTTCTAGCTGAAGGTTCTCGAAAGTGCACGAGACGTGACTGTACCGTTTCGAAATTTCTACACAGCAAACGCAACTGATCTATAGACTTAATTTCAGTTACAGAAGCCAATGTGCTGGCATAACATGGCCTAATATTGTGCAACAATATCTCAAGTTTATCTTCGTCAGTCATAGACTTCGAAAGTCGAGCGAACATGCCTGCCATAACTGATAAATATATAGTTATATTTTCTGATTCGCCTTGTGTCCTATTTCGAATCTCGGACACTAGGCGATAGTCATAGTCTGACTGATCAAAGTCTTGTTTCAACAACACTACAAGCTCATCCCAGGATGAAACTTGTTCTTTTATGCCGCGAACCCAATGAAGCGCGTCTTCCACAAAAATCTCAGTCGCAAAGGATAACAATTTCGAATCAGAAATGTTACGAGCTTCGCTAAACTCTTTAACTCTTTCAATGAATGAGCGAACACATGATTTACCATCATACTTTAGTTTACCTAACTCAGCTGTAATCCTACTAGTGCCCTCACATGTTACTGACACATTAATGGGTGTGGTTTGTAGGCCTGTAATGGGAGTTGATATAGATAAAGGATCAACCATTGTTTTCTTCAAATCTAACATCCTTTCATAACATTCTTTAAAAAGAGAACAAAGATTTTCATGCTTTTCGACTAACTCATCGTCTACACAAATTCTATTGAGTCGATGGTATAAGTGATGGAGCACAGCTTCCGCACGCCCAATCGTATTTTTATCAACCGCATCTACTAAAAGAACTGGTTTTATTTTGTCCAATATTTCCGAACAAGCAAGAAGGTCTTCAATTGGCATTAAATGAGAGCATAATATTTCTTCGGATGGATATAACTGGCAAAGTTTGCTAATTTGCTTACGAATGTCAGCAACCGTAGATGCTGGGGTCTCACCTCTAACTGATACCTCGTATTCCAACTCCGATTTTTGTAATGACAAAAATTTTATGAGATACATATTGATAAATAATATAGGTAAGTTCTGAATTACACGCAAATTGATTAAAATGATTAATATTAATACTCCGTTCTGTAACAATCAATTATCAGAACGCTCTGGTTTGGAAACAAATCAATTAAAATTAATCAGCACTTAGGAGAATTACTATAACTACAGCAACTAAATTAAAATAGTAAGCACAGAAACAAAAAAATAAAATAAAAAGAAATGCAACTGGTGTGAAAGTAGCGATCACCAAAAGTTCACAAAACAATTTGTGGGTATTACAATAATATAATAAAAAAAAATACAAAATTGTAGTCTTTCAACTATCTTCACCTCAGTTACTGCAAACCAAAAAATAAAAAAAAAGCGTTTTACAAAATAACATAAACCACTCACCACATTAACTACCACTTGCAGAAGGAAGCAAAGACAAATTAAACCCACGTAAGAGGGCGCCAATGTACCGTTTTGCCCTGGTTCGCTAAACCGCAGAACCGAACGGCAACAAGATAAAAAAATATTGAGAAAAACAACATATATAATATCACAATAAAATATGTTTATTTAACTCTAACTCAGCGGAGGTACATATATTTATTTAGTGGGTCGCGGGTAGGTAATTTGTCTTCACCTCCAACTGCTATTCAAGCACTTCCCTGTGACTGTCGGGGATGAGGTGGCTCCCACAGGAAGCGGCCGATCGAAGAGACGACTCGGCACTGGAATCTTATCAGTCGTATAGCTCCTGGAATGAGTTTACCCAGCGAGTTAGAATTGGCTACTACCAATTTGGTTTTAGGGGAACCACCGATAACGACAAGAAGAACAGAAGCACTTGTACGCAGTTAGTTTTGTCATGGTGGTAACCAAAAAACCAGAACGGAGTTTACAATAAAGAAATAAAACAAAAAGAAACAATAGGTATATAAAATTTACATAAGCAATGCACTAATAAGAGAACTATTAAAATGGAAATTACTACAGGATTATTAATAATTATAATTTATTTATATCTTAAATTATGGGGTAGTTGAACAGAAAATAATTATGATGCAACATAATTAACGGTCAAAAAGAACACAATTGTAGATTTCCTTTATGTTTGCGATTAATATCCATCATATATTAATAAATAAATAAATATGATGGAAATACATTACAGTACAAAAACACACACAAATGGGATGTTATTGTTCTATGATTAATTTAGCTATAATAATATGTAATTCAGAACTCACCCTAATACGGGAGCAACACTGACTTTAATGTACGAGCTATTAATGTAGTCGACGATAATAATACGTTAATCGTTTAAACTTGACAATTTAAAAAGGGCAGTGATCGGAACACTCATAACATGTCACCAAAATCACGATCTCTCAAGTAATGACTGCGCGCCTGCGCCGATCCACGGAGCGCGCGCGCATCGTCAACTGGTCTCAGCGCAGGGCCGTACTTACGACAGGGTCGGAGTTGGAATGTTTTTCTATTCGCCATAATAATTATTTACGTAATAATGATTTATACATATTTATTTCAGTTTTTAAATTTTACTTTATGTTAAGTTCTTTGTTCTCTCTTTACCGTAATTATCATGTAACACTACGTTACAGATGATAAAAGCTATATTTAACACATTATGATGATTGACTTTTTATGTCACTTATGTCGCCTAATGTCTTTTGTTTCGAGTCCAACTTTTGATGTGTCAATTGTAATTTTCTTAAAAAATATTAAATAATTAAAATTACACAAGATTTTCCCTTACGGACCCTCGCTCACCAATAACAATCATGTTGACTAAATTATATCTAGATTTATTCCTGTTTGAAATAAGCTAAATCATGTCTACTCAATTTAATAAATATGATGGGCAAATCAATGTAATGCACATACGTTATCCTAAAATCTTTGACGTATGTAATCCTGTACCAGGTATTCAGGGTGTAAATGCCATGGTGACAAAGCTGCTTACCAGTGATTCAGTACATGATTTTGAGACCTGGGGTGCAAATATTTTTCATTGGAAATTTCTACTCTTTGGCAAGTCGTTCTTTGATGAAAATTTATACGCCATAAGAGGAGAAGTATGACAATAAACTTGCAAAAACAGATATGAGTGATTAAAAGCATGATTTTGAACCTCTTGTCGAGTGGTAATCCTCTAGCATAATGTCACAAATAACAAACAATAGAAACGTATCAGGACAAGAATAAAAAAATAAAGAGAACGTTAGAAATCTGTCCTAGCAACACACTGTTACGATCACACTAGAAGTTGTTATTATCATCGTAATAATTACTGGTGGTAGAACTTTTGTGAATGAGCTCGAGGGCGGCAGCACCACCGTCTCACCTTTAACCTGCCGCCAAATAGTAGTGCTTCCATTACTGTGTTCCGGTTTGGTGGTGAGATCAGGCCCTGAAATTACTGGCACATGAGGCATAACACCTTAGTCCTCAGCTGCAGCGACGCATCTATAATCTGCTTTTGTGGATTGTTGGTGTCCATGGGCTGTACCCCACTTACCATCAGGTGGACTACACGTTCGTTCGCTGTGGGCGTAGTATAAAAAAAAAAACAATAGTCTTGCAAAAATAGGTATTATTAAAAACATGATTTTGAAGCTCTAGTCGAGTGGTGATTCTCTAGCATAATTTCACAAATAACAAACAATAGAAACGTATCACTATCAGGACATGAATTACAAATAAAGTGAACGTCAGAAATCTGTCCTAGCAACACACTGTTACGAACACACTTGAAGTTGTTATTATTATCGTAATAATGTCGATCCAACATCAGAAGGATGTTATGCACACTATTTAACGGGGTACAATCGCTTGGTTTTTTTCCATACAAAAGTAATATGCGTTTAACTTTAATATAACATAAAAACTTATTAAGTGTAAACACTCTATTATCACTCTATTAAAACATTAAAATGCATGTTTGATGGCGACCACTTTTTCAAAATTATAATTTAAATTTTTCTATTTTTATGCAACTCAGTTAATGATTCCAACAATTTTGAGCAAAGGGCCGTATTGATAAAAAGTAGCTTTTGTTACGCGTCTTGTAGTCAGTTACCTGCATATACAATTTAAAAAAATGGGCCTAGCCGTTTAGAATATTAGCCATTACAAACAGAAAGATAGACCGATAAAAAAAAAAAACTATTAATGTCAAAGGTATCATGCAAACATATACCAGCTTGAAAAAACATTGTTATTTCAACATTATAAACAGACATTTCAATTTTATTTATTTGTATCGATTACTTAGTTCGTAGACCTCAACGCGCTACGCTGTCTCGTAGAGCACCGGTGCGTAGCAATCTTTGCACGCACTGTCTACGAGGATTAAATCTCAAATAAATAGTTTTATAAGAATTTTAAGATCTTTTACTTTTTATTTCAACTTTTATGGTTCTTTAATAATGATAAGTGTGTATTCACCCGAAAACATGTATCGTATATTATGTTCTTTTAAATTTTATCCAGTAGGTTGTTTTCATGAGGTGTTTTAAATTGAAAACTATAGTGAGATTTATTAACGTTTATGGAACTGTAAGTGTGATTGTTAATCATGTTCCAGAAGCTGAAATGCGTTTTAATATTCCGTAAAGCATTTTGGCCATGTTGTTGACAAAATAATCACATTTACAAACATACTCATTTCTTCGCGATATGTATATTTCGTGTAAAAATTAATGATATCTAAATTAATGTCCGTGATTTAAGACGTACCTCCTAGCCACAAATTACCAAGACCAATCTGAATAAACGCCAAATAGTCTTCGGACTTAGATCGGCTATAGCAAGGAAAACCTGGTTACGTAGAAATTTATTGATAAGACGTAAGTGGCTTGCGAATGTGGTACCAGATAAGCTCTGAACTACCTTACGGAATGCCCCTCATGCTTGACCACTTATCTGAAATGCCACTAGAAAAGCGCTGATAACTGAAGATGAAAGCGCTTTAATTGTGGCCACACGCCTTATAAAATTTGACGCAAATGCTGTCGACTCGACGAAGAAGTGAGACTCAATAACGATATAAGTATATAAATAAATATTTCACAACTTACGCCATCTAGTCCCAAACTAAGCAGAGCTTGTACTATGGGTACTAAAATAACTGATACTAATACATATATACTTTTTCTTTTGTAAATAAATACTTATTATACATTGAAACACCCAGACTAAGACAAACCCGCATGTTCATGCACACAAAGATTTCTTCTTCATTTATTTATTCAAACTTCATATACAAGATTTGTATACAAGGCGGACTTAATGCCATAGGCATTCTCTACCAGTCTACCTTCGGGTGATGCAGAGATTAACAAGGCAGGTGAAGTTATAAAATATAGCGTTTGATTTGAAATAAAAGGTCCTAACAATCCATACAATTAATATCTACATAACAAAATACTTAAATATAAGTAAAAATTTAATAAATAAAATATATATAAATATATGAAATAATAATAATAAATATTATGGTGGCGATTCAATTTTGTTGAGGAGAAGATTCCGAACCTTGATTTTAAAGGCGTATCGACTGGTGGCGGTCCTAATTTCGAGAGGGAGGGCATTCCAAAGAAGAATAGATTGGACAGGGAAGGAAGAATTTACAAAACCAGTAGTATGAGAGGGACATAGTAATAGAAGATTATTGGGGGAGCGAAGGTTTCTATCATGGTTATCACATAGATATTGGAAATAGGGCATTAGGTAAGTAGGAGGAGTAGGAGACATCAGGAAAGAATACAGGGTTGTGAGAGCACGCAAGCTACGGCGTTAACGAATAGATAACCAATGTAATTGTGAACGATAAGTAGACACATGATCATACTTACGAAGATTGAAAATAAATCGAATGCAGTTATTTGTCTTAAGCGGGAATCGACCTCGGCGTCGCAGGCAGGTACACTACCCACTCTGCCATCCGGTCGTCAATATCCTGTCTGTTATATAAAAAAAAACAACAAATAATGTAGTAGTAATGTTATTCTTTTCAAAGCAAAAAGCCCTTAATCAATTTGTAGAGGATTTACGATTTGTCAACTAGTTTTATATGACGTGCAAGAGCTGCGGTCTTCCAAATTTAGCAGCGAGAAATGCCTGTCAATCACTAGTCCTTTTAGTTTTACTGTCTTAGTCTCAATGTTATTCTAATGGAAATTAAAAGGATTTTCTTAAACAAAAAAGTTTTAGTAAAGCAATATTATAGTGAAGTTGCAAACAAACACCTACACAGTTTTTCTTTGGTTCAACGATAATTCTCAGGTCTCAAAGCCTTGTTTTCTGCAAATAATTATATAACCCTATTTTTACTAAACTTCTTTTAGTATTTATAGAAAGTGCGTAGTTCAAAATATTTGGTTTGGCTCAACAAAAATACAGGACGTCTTAGAAAAGTATTATAAATATGGTAGATAAAAGATTATACTGAAAATAAACTTCATTTTATTTAAAAAAATTCGAAGTGCATTCAAAGATTTGAAAAATACCCGGAATCGGACTAGCTCAAATCTGAAAAAAAATATTTTTTTTATAGAATTAATCGATAGCGTAAGTTATAAGAATCAAATCTCTCTAACAAACATGGTTATTCTAATGATATATTATATATTAATTAATTTTAATGATATAATATATTAACTCCGTTTTTTTCGTGTATTTGCCATTGAAACATTAAAATAGTGTAATTGCGTCTAACGTTCTATCTAATGAAAAAGAAAAAAAAACACGTTCAAATGTAATTAACTCTAGGAATTAGTTTGTTTGAACGCTGATCTCTTGAATGACTGGTTGCATTTTTTTTTGAGTTTTAGAAAAGGTTTTATATCATACATTAAGCTACAACCCACAGGAGCGAGTCAGTAAGGTTGAGTTGAGTTGAGAAGGCAGGTGAGCAAATACTAGGTTGTTTAAAAACGGACTATAATTTGGAAGCTGTTACCAGTATAACGTTAGTTCAGCTCAAAAATACCTATCCAATGACGTATCACATGAAGCTATTGAAGGGAGGGCCCAAAAAGGTCTTTGTTCTTTTGACTTCATGAAAATTCTTTGATTTCAGGGTTTTCCTTACATTCAACCTACCATGCTTGTAACAGAAATTTAATCTTAATTATTGACGTTATCGATTGCAGCCATTAAAAAGCTACATCTTCACCAAGTAACATAGACTATTTTTGATCAAGGTACCACGCGTGCTAAGTCGCGCGGGAAGGCAAATTCGATATAAAATTGAACTGACTACATACTAAATATATTTCGCAATGTTTTAAAACCACATATTACAAAATATATAACGGGTAGCAGTATATAATGTAAATAGCCCGTGTACCTCAGCCTTAGGAAGAGGCTCTCACGCGCATTGCACATCGCGATCACGCACTGACCCATGTAGCTTTACGCTTGAGAATGTTGTTTATTTATACTGTGAAGCGCTTCTTTTATGCCGTGCTCCTTTTTGAGTTTGTGGGTAGTTAACGATGAAAGGGGTGGTGTGTTGTCCAGTGGGCGGTGGTAAACAGGGTGTATGACGTCGTGACGAAACCGGTTACCGGTGATTCAGTACAAGATTTTGAAACCCTGGGTGCAAAAAGTTTTCATCAAGGGAAGTTTTCGGGTTTAGCAATTTTTCAGACTGATTGCATAGCTGCAGATTGGTACAATTTATTCCATTTGGAAATCAAGTTTATAGGTGGCCAAAAGAAGTTCCAAATCTTTGTTCCTTGGTTGGAAAAAATAAAAAAGTGGGTTTTTAAGCAATGTAAATGAATTAAAGAAAACATTTTTTTAATTAAATCTGAACTTACGTTATTTACAGAGGGCAAAACAATTAGGTATGCAGCGCAAACACTTCTACGTCATAGTAACGATTGACTACACTACTAATGCATGTGTGTTACATATTTAGTGTTATTAACTCACTATTTAGGTATGTAACTCATGTGAGTTACATACCTAAATAGATTATATCGAATGTTATGTATATCTAAATAGACTTGAAGCATAACGTAAACAGAGAAAACTTTGGTTTCTGATTTTTTTTTTTTTTTTTTTTTAATTACACTCGCTTTGTTTATAAGAAAAATATGTTAATAGCTGCCACAAGCTCAACGTTTGTCATGTTTGCCGATCAGGAATATACTGACACGTTCGCCAGACGCCATACACGAGGATCCCTCCTGTTGGTGTTGGGGGTTTGTGATGGGTTTTTTGGCGTCTGTTGTTCGCTGTCTGACTGACTGACTACTTATGTTGTTATGGATATGTATCCATAACAACATTAGTAGTGTATCCATAACAAAATGTTTTAAAATTATTGCTTAACAACTTTTTGGATTTTAGGCGTACGAACGCCATATTTTTATATAAAAACCGGTTGACGTTTCCTACACACATTTATTATTATCCTTTCTATCATTTGCTGTACATAATCCAATAGGTCCCCAGGACGCTCGAGTAAATCCACATTTAGCATCATGGGCTCCCCTACTAGTACTACGGCACCCTTTAAAGCCCGAGTTAAAGAAATGTAAAAAAGTAAGGTATTTAAATTATACTCGATGTCTTAGAAGCGCTACATGAAATGAGCGTCCTTTTCAATGAAAATTATGTGGACTGCTACAAAATGAAGTTTTTTTGTATGATTAAAAAAGCTGACATTTCAAACCACCAATTTATTCACACCGTGACTGTTTCGCGTGCGGTAAATTGCTTAATCTTTCTTGTATACCGGTCAGTTAACAGTCTAAATTATTGGTTATCCACCTTCCTTGCTTTATATTTCATTTAATTTTGTCTAATGAAAATTGGAACTTGTTTAACTTTAAATTTATTTAACCCTATTAAATCATCAAGCGTTCTGTTTTCTTTCTTGATAGTAAAAGAGCTGTTGAGAACAGCTGGTCTACCAAGGGTGGCAGCAATACCGTCTTTCTTTACTGTGTTCCGGTTTGTTGGTGAGATCGGGCCCTGCAATAAGTAGCAATTGAGGCATACCACCGGAGTCCAAATGAAGCGACGCGACGCATCTACAATCTGATTCAGTGGATTGTTGTTGTCCATGGGCTGTAGTTGCCATTTTTCATCACATCTACATGTTTGTTTGCTACATGACACTGCACCCGGTACTACGCTTACCACGTTCAGTCCAGCGATCTACATACATAAAGAAAAATTCTCATTTAATCGCCATTTTAAATAAAGTAACATAACACAAATACGTTTACAATTTTTCTGTCATCTGCATTTATTATTATGGCCAGGAGACTTTTGGCCCACCGAAGGTACTGTCGTATACTGTGGTACTGTGTACTAATCTTACAATGAGCCCGACTGTACATCCGTTTGATAGCTCGCTCTCTCATTACAGTTTTATTGCTTTTACTTCACGGTGTTTAATGCTGTTTGCTTTGATATTGATTTATTTTATTACTAGCGTATAAAAGACTGGAAGCAAGTCTAATTTATTACTAGGCATCAAAAGCAATGAGGAGGTTACAGGTTAACTAAGGCCGTTATAATCGGGTAGTGTATCGATTTCTCTCGAAGAAAATTGATTTTTAGTCCTTATTTTCGGATTAAGGATTGTTCAAAAGGATTCATTGAAAGTCAAACATAGTACGCAGTGCTGGACTAGACGAGCTACACCTTAAGAGCATTTATAGAAATTTGTCATGAATAGAAACCATGTAATATAAATAAATAACTAGGATCCGGACTATAATACTATTTTGCCGACTGTCGCAAATAAATAAAATAGGTAAGGTTCTATTAAATTTGATTCATTCAATTTAAAGATGGTTTGTAAGTCAATGTTTCAAGCTATTACTTGATAGCCCTAATATTCTCAAGTACGTGTTAAATCGACGTTTTGTTAAACCGATCGATGCGATCTCTTTTCCTCGTTTAATATTTGAAAGAGACAAATAGATCAAAAGTCAGTCTTAAACGCGCTCAAGATGTTTGGTAAATTTGGCGGTGAACCTGTGACATAGCACTCTATCCGTAAAAAGAGCATCGTATACCAGGTAATTGCTGGGGACGTCCGTTGAATATTTGAAGGCAATCGCTCCGAGTGCCTCATTTCATTTTAACCGCGTCTATATTTTATTAGAGGGAGCCATAGAACTCAAGGATAAGGTTGATGTTATGTGAGTGAGCAGGTTACGTGGGATCTTTAATAAATTGTTATTTTAACTATTCGTGATAGTATAAGAAACTGCTTGTATTTCTACTTAATTTCATTAAACATATTAGTTTACTTAGTTAGTTTATATATTTTATATATTAGTTTACTGCTTATTTTTAATATCGGTAATAAACACGCAAACATACACACTCCAAATAATGCACAAAGTTATTGTTTAGCCTACAAAACAAGGATGAAAGCCGACATGCTAACATTTTATCTAGTTTTCTAGATATGCAAGACCTGGAAAGTACCTTTTAAATACTGAAGATAGTAAATTGTACTTAAAGAAAACATTATCTTTGTTTTTAAAATGCAAAGTATTCGAAAAATATCCTTGCTTCAGCAAAGAATCGAACTAGTAAAAATAAAAAACTTTATTTTGAGACCATAAATCTTGAGAATCAACTGACAGGATTAAATTTTTAAAACAAACACAGTAGTAGGAAAAACACTTTTCGTCATACGTATATTCTAAACATGTGAAGGCCCGGTGCACAACTACCTACAAAAAAAAGAAAAAACATAAAACCCACTTCAAAAACCCAAAAAAGCATTAATAAAATTCTCTAGTCTAGTTCTGTTTACAACGAAGTTAAAGTTTTTTTTTTTTTTTTTTTTAAAAGCTTACTAGTAATTTGCAAATACAAATTACTATTATTCTTGTTAACCCCTTCCAGCTAAGCTTAATTCGCTTGTGTTAGGAGGAAGTTCACGTCCGTGGTGTAATGGCCAGGATTCGAACCCACGAACTCTAGATCGTAAGACCGATGCCTTATCCATTGCACCACGGCCGCTTAAATAAGTCGTATTAAACATTTATTTATAGACACAAGACCTCAAACAAAATAAAGTGCGTCTAATATTTAGTTATCTGCCAAAAGAATACTAAAGATCGAATTATCTGTAGAGACGATCAAACAAGAGCTCTCTGAGTGCGTGTGGGCGTCCTTAAACGGCTCAGATTTGATCCACAGTATTTCATTACTGGTGTAAGTAATCATTGAGCTACTGGTATTTATTTATATTAGGTATATGGACTTGTTGAGTGGGCATTTGAGATAATATTCTAGAACATGTCACGTTAAATGTGACTGGGAACTGCGACTATATTTAAAATTGTATGTTCTTCTACTTATATTGTTATCGTTGCCGTTTAAGTATTGAGGTTAGGAACCAATAAAAAATAAATATCTTCTTTGGATTAGGCCCAAAAATCAAAATTTCTTAATTAGTTCTTCTCTTACATAACAAAACCAATGACTCAAAGTTCTTAAAGTCATAGCCCACTTTTAATATGAACTGCTCAGCCCTCTTTATTATTTCCTAGAGGCTATTATGTTAAAAAACGCAACCAACGAATAAATTTACTTTTAGAGCAATTTCAGCACATAGTGGCGAAACTATCCTAATCTCCAACTTCACATTACCATCAAAACATATATGATTAGGCAGGGTCATAACCCCCACTTAAGATCGGCACTCGTGTTCTCTCGGTAATCTCCGGCAGCCAACAAAGCCGAGAGCCGGCGCCGGCGCACCTGACTCCTGAACCTCTCGACTCCTAAGTGCTCCATTGAGGACTGCTTACGTGAATGGATGTTATCGACAGATATCCTGTGGTGCAATAGTTGTTATGTGAATGATATTATTATAAATATAATAAAATGTACACCTAACTATAGAAATTTATTTATGTTGGCCAAAAAAAAATATGAGAGATTATAAGTTTTACATATAATGCCGATGACATTCTTATAAAAATTAAGTTCTATTTTAGTTCCAACTAATTTAAAACTGGAAACTGATAAGCATCTCTATTAAAATTAACTTCGAAATAAGATATAAAAACCGGCCAAGTGCGTGTCGGGCCACGCGCAGTAGGGTTCCGTAGAAAAATATTTTTAATTTTACTTTTTAACTAAATGGCGTCCTTCAGAAAGGAAATGTTTGTAGTACACGAAACCAGCTAGCACGTATGACGAGATGTATGAATGTTGAGGAAGCGAAAGAAGTATGTAAGGAGCGAAGCACATGGCGTTCCATCGTCTCTGCCTACCCCCGTGGGATAAAGACGTGATTTTATATATGTATTATGTATGTTTATTTATGTTTCAAGAATTTTGAACGAAATATTCTGAGTAACTGCATCTGACATTTCGGACCCCTATTCCTCTTGAACTAATGAAGTGAACTTATCCGCTATAGTTTTCCTTTAAAGTTCATTACATGTACTACCGACACAATTTTTTTCAGATTTTGGGATCCAGTATTAGCTTTTAGAGGGGGGGGACGCCCTACTCGAACAAAAATTTGCTCTTTAAAGTTAATTATCTCGCAAACAAATCTCTAAATCAAAAAACTGTCTTAGCAACCCCTAAACGTTTTTAAAAGGCCTATGTAACAATACCCCACACTATGGGGTAGGCGACATAAAAAAAAAACATAACTACTTTACATGTAGGGGAGCTACCTGAAAAAAAAATATTTTTCCAAATTTTACTCTACGACTTTCTTTGTTTAGTTAACATACATGTTCATGCAAAATTTCAGTTTTTTAGCACCAACGGTTTCGTCGCTATGCCGTGGACAGACGGACAGACGGACATGGCGAAACTATAAGGGTTCCTTGTAGGTACTACGGAACCCTAAAAATGAAGTGTCATTCATCTGAAAAGTTTGTTATAGGTCAGAGGTTGTAGGACTATTTAATCTCGGCAAATAAACTCTTTTTCTAGAATTGTCTGGCTTTTCTCGGTTCAGGCCAGGATAAAGGCTTTTATTTGATTTGACATTAAGTGACATAGACAATGCTCCAAAAAACCGAAACTATACGCAACATTTTTAGTCAATACTGGCACATGATTTTATAAATAAAAAACACTTTGTGCTTATTTGTTTGAAAGAACCCATAGGAAGTGTACTACGTGTGCATTTGCCAAGTTGATGGTCACAGAAAATAAATTAACCGACGTGGTTTATATTCGATATCACAACTTTTTACGGCTGCATGAAAGGAGCCTCCCCGAGTGACGTACACAACGATTCCCTACGTCCGGCGCACCCTGGGCAATTCGCGAGTTCTCCAAAGCGAATTGGCTAATCCTTTCACCACGATGGCAAGTCAAAATAAAATTTGACTTAGCCATCGACACGACGAAGAAGAAGACGGCGAAAGAATTACGTAGGTAGCGAGACTTGGCCCTTTTTGTATTATTTGAAAACCTATCAAGTTATGTAATGCTCACTGGACGTCTCAAAATGCAGGTGTCTAGTTATTTTTACCACAAAGATACAGAGGAAGAAAATGGCATTACCGCTTCGAGAAATATGGTACGGCTGTGCCTGTTTGCTCGTCTTGGTAGGGGCACTGCCGCGCCTACAGCTAATAATACTTTTATCTGCGTGGAATAACATAAAATACAAGTGATAGCCATCGAGTTAAAGTCATTTACTTATTGAAGTGGATCACAGATAATAGTGTCGAATGTTCGGTGCTCTTAAAAATGCTCTTTCTACTTTTTTAAGATCACCGAATGAGCATAGAATGACAACAACAAATAACCTACCTAATAATAATTAAAACCGTGTCTCATAGAGCAACTATAACTTGTACAAAGTTACTTCATTAACGAAACCCCACTCATACAGAGTTGGTTAATTAATTATTCTGTACACTGTATTATGTTTGCACTTCATACAAGTATTACTGGTATATTAAATTGTATTTGTTAATGGAAAATTTTCAACAAAATCTATAACAAAACATCACTCAGACGGTTTTTGTAGGCGTTCCAAATATTATAAAAATATATTTCGAGCCGGCCTTTTATTGATCGATATTGAGTTGAAATTTCATTTACTACTTCGCTGTCTGTCTGTCACCAAGCTGTATTTCATGATAGGTGATCTATAGCTAGACAGTTGATTTTTCACAGGTTATGTAAAACTGTTGCCGTTATATCAACAAACTAAGTGTTCAAATTTAAAACACAATATCCTTCCAATGAATAAGTTCTGAAAAAAAGTAAATGAGCACTGCAGTTCTAAAACAAACGTTAACATAAATCATTTTGTATCAAATTAAGTTTTATTCATCATCTTGTATTAAAATCTTTAAATATAAAATAAATTATATTTAAATAAATCATAAATTATAATCATCATTTCATTAATTAGCAGTATTAAATATTAAATTAATAAATAAACGCATACTTGTTTTTTATATTACGCTTATTTTATTTCACGAAAATAACTTAATTGCGAATGCCGATCAAACGGTACTAAGAAAAACAATCTCCCACAAATAAAAAAAAAAAACTATTTATTTCATTATTATTATTTTATTGATACTAGTGATCAAAATATCTCTGGAACAGAATAAGTGCGAGTAATGTTCTGGTTTTTAATCACTTGTTTTGCTCAGTAGTCTACAAAGATCCTAGACTACTTAGCAAGCTCATGATTCAAAGCCACACTCAAATGAAATATCAAACTTTCCTCACTAGTACCATAACTAACTATTTTCACCAACAGTATCTTAACAAAGTCGTTCTTATACTTATATGATTATATTCTAAACTTAGTAGATTTTTATTTTTATTAAAACTGACGTGAATTTTTAACATTATTCAAATTATGAAATACGTGTGGCGGTATCCGCACATAACCAGTCACGTGACATATAGGTATCGACGAGTGCTGAATCGCGATATCGAGACGTTCACAGCAAGTGACTATATATACCACTTCCAATACACTACCGTTGGACAGCTATCCGCCAGGCAATACCACCGAGCCTGGTCGGAGGATTCTTCCTTTGTGGTGGAGGAACATCATACCCTGTTCCTCTACATACGGGTGTTACTCACGTAAAGTTTGTCTATTTAGTCGACTGCGGTTTCGCCTATACGTCTAGGCATTACTAGTCGCAGCCAGTCTTGCACTACAAGCAAGACTGGCTGCGACTCAGGCGCGACGGATCGCACTCTCTTGATAATGCCTAGACGCATAGGCGAAACCGCGGTCGACTAAATAGACCAACATTACGTGAGTAACACCCGTATTTCATAATTTGAATAATGTTAGTAGATTTTGTTGCCACAAAAAAACTTAAACTGAATGTTAAATTTATATTTAAATGATTGATACGCTATTGTCGGACTAAACTGACTGAAACCAGAGTATTTGAAAAATATAATTAAGATTTTCAGAGTCACCAAGTCGAATCAAGTGTAGTTAGTGTTTCTGGCGTCCAGAGGCTACAGTAGCTAGCTTCTGATCATCAGGTGAACAGTAAGCTTGTTTGTCACTTTAGCAGCAAAAAAAGCTTTGAAAAGCTGACACTTAATCATCACAAAAGATCACACTAATACACATATTAGGAAGTGAAGTAGTATAATTTGACAGACAAATGACAAGCCACTTGAAAATGGTTTCTTGTCCATTTTATTATGTAAATAACATGTCATTAGTCGATCAAACCACTTTGATGTAGTGCAGGCGGTTTGTAAAACGTTTAGATACTGCCTTTGTACAGTTGTGAATGGTCCGGTAAAGGCAATGCTATGAATAATTAGTGTTTGCCCGAGGCTTTGGTTAAGGCCGCTCTAGTATGCCTGCGCGATAGGACTAGCAACCATGGCCTTAAAAAGATATTATTATGAAAACAAAAATCCGTGACAAACGTAGTTATAAAGTAGTAACAACGTATTGTTTGTTCCCGCCTGCAGCATCTGATAGAATATAATCTTTATAATAATACAATAATAGCAGCCCTGTATCTAATACATGGCCCACTGCTGGGCTCAGGCGGTTCTCATGATGAGAAGGGTTAGGCTATAGTCCACCACGCTGGCCAAGAGCGGATTGGTAGACTTCCCACAACCTCGAGCACTTTTTAAGCACTCTCCTTTTTAGGCGTTTTCCTTCACCGTTAGCGAGCGACAATTTATATGATAAATACACACATAATCTTCGAAAAGACGAATTTTAACGATTTATTGACTAAGGTGTGTTGTGGGCTTGAACCCGAGACCTTTGCCTTCGCAGTCTCTCATAATATAATCTTTATTTGCAGTAAATTGTGGTAGGTACATAAGATGTTACAAATAAAATTAGTGATCATCACTTTTTTGTCAAAGAATATTGACATACAAATAGTAAGGCACAATAATAGTTATTAATAAGTTAATATAACATCAGTCAAAGTAAACATTAATGATTTCACGTTACATGATGTCATGTTATCCCTTTTTTTTTAACTGGGAAATGCCTGACGCATATTATCGACCCCGGTAAAGTCGCTGGTTATGTCCGAGTTGCACAGACTAAAACCCAGTGTGTTCCGTCAATGTGATATTGACGGAGCTAGCTAGCTAGCTAGAGCTCTAATCATGCTAGAGATCTACGGTCAACTAATAACAGACTGCTTTTATGTCCTTCACACACTACTGGCTATGTCCATTCTTCTTTCTTCGTTCAATCCGTTCTTCTGTGGAATGCGCTACCTCTGGAAATCAGGATGGCAACAATACGTTACAGTTTTAAGTTTAACGTGCGTAAACTGTTGACTGAGCAATTGGCAGAATCATCATAATATATCTTATTTATCTTATATAATTATCAACTCCTCCTGTAAGGCTGTATAATTATGTATATATTATTATTATATTTTATTTATAAAAGTATGTATTTATTATGTTATAAATTATTATATATTTATTATTTTCAATATTATGTATCTCTATTACGTATTTTATATAATATGAACTTCTTCTATTTACATATCAATAATTATTCCTCTGTCTAATCTGCACCTACCTAGGCTTATCTCTGCACCACCCTAGGTTGACTGTTAGAGAATGCCATAAGGCATTAAGACCGTCTATGTACTATTTTTATGTGCAATAAGTTAAATAAATAAATAAATAAAATAAAATATTACCGGGGTGCCAGGTATCGCTCGCGCATGGACGCTATGCTGTCTTGCTAGCCCTGCTCTATCGATAAAACGTAGGCTATGGGTATTCTAAACTGTGAGCAAACATGGTGAAAACGATTAGCCCTAAACTAAACGTATCGGTATTAGTGCAGTGAATTTCTAGACTAAGGTACACTAGTTATAGATCTACGCAATATAAGTAAGTTGAATGCTTGTAATTAATTAAATTTTGACTTTAATATTATATAAAATAATTATACTTAATAATTGAAGAAGAGGATATTTTTTATTATACACATTTAATTTGGCGCTTTTTGGTATATTAACATGACACACAAAATACTTTTGATACATAAATTAAGCAAAAATCATCAATATTAATTATTAAAAAAATCCAGAGATGATAGATTTTATTATTATTATTTTTTTAATCAGCACATCAAAACCAATAAAAAAATATTGTCAAATCTTAGAGAGGTATACCATTGTAGGTCTGTGCTATTTATTTTCCCCTAAAATGTTTCTTGAAAAGTACCTAAGTATTTCTGAAATGAACATTCTTAGTAACCGAAACCTATCAAACCGTAATAATTGTAACCTTATTTAAATACCTAATAAATATCGATAAAAGCTTTCTTAAAACGGTAAAGGACGAAATGTAACACATCCTCAAAAAAACCGCCCAAGTGCGAGTCGGACTCGCGCACTAAAGGTTCCGTAGTATTATCTATAAAAATGGCAAAAAAATCACGTTTGTTGTAGGTAATTGAAAATTTATTTTATTTTCATTTAATTATTTTTAAAGTAAATCAAATAAAATCAAATAAACTAAATATTTAAGCGATATAATAATTTATATAATATTAATATTTGAAGCGTCTACCATTATAAATATCAAGCTAAGCTTAGCAAAAAAATACGATTGTGGCATGGGAGCCCTTTATCGCTTAAATATTTAGTTTATTTGATTTTACTTTTTAGTATTTGTTGTTATTGCGGCATTACACATAATCTGTGAAAATTTTAATTATCTAGATATCTCGAATCATGTGATCTAGCAAAAACGAGCACAAAAATTACATTTGTTGTATGAGAGAATTAAATTAATATTTATGGGCCTCTTAAACATTTATTTTATTCGTTTTAAAGTGTTTGCTTCTTAGGGTTCCATTTCTCTACTCTTTGTGTAACCCTAAAAAACCGACAATATTCCAAGCTCGATTCGGAATCGATGTAATAAGTCCGCATCAAATACCAACGTTAACGGTGCTGAATATTTGACGCTGTCTTCTTAGGTCGGATTACTTTACATGATCTTAAACTTGACACGTCGTGTTACGATTTCGATAAACTCTGATGAAATCGTATCTAATAAGTACTACGTTATCATAGCTGGATAGGCTACTTTTATGCGTATTGAAGTGGCAAATTTTATGCCTGGTTAAGTTACCATAGCCATACCATGCATATTGATCAAATTAAAACCTAGAATATTTAGTACAAGTGATTTTTTTTTAATTACCACTATATATTTTTTAGTCAAGTCTTTTTTTGTCCCTAATCTTAATAGAAAAAAAGTACTTAAAAAAAAAGAATCATTTATTCTGGCATAAGAAAAAAAACAAAGCGTTAAAAACAAAATATTATTCATAATACCAGAAATGCTAGGCATCTCAGCACAATACTGCAGCGCTAAAAACACCGCAGCGCCAATAATTCTGAGGAGCTTAGTGAGTGAGTTAGTAGCAGTGTGACAAAAGCAAAATTAATGACATAATAACAAAAGTATTATTATTTATTTATCATTTGGAACGTGTTTCAAAGTTGCACATAGCTGCGTTAGTTCTGGTAGCATTGTCTTGAACAATTACACATCATGTTACGTTTGAACATAGATACTGAATCAGGACCCTGAAACACTACACGCATTTGAACTTTTCGGCGATTTGGTTGAGGTTAAGGCTCACACGGAGGATTTGATGCGAAGCTGCGTGGGTCCATACATTTTTCTTTGACCTTACTTTTTAACTGTCGTAGAAATTGTTTACAGTTTTTCGCACTCGATGCGTAAAAAAAGATTATATGATGTTTTTTTTTTTCATCATTAATACACGTACACAAGTACACCTCTGCATTAATTATCCAATTTGTTTTTATAGATTTTGTAGCAAATCAAATTATGGTACCTACAATTTGAATTGGTTTATCTTTTAAAAATATTTTTGATACATAGATCTTTGAGAGTTACGACTGAGCTTCCAACCTCATAATTTAAACTAGAGAAAATTAATTCGCATTTCGTGTCACAAATATAATTTGCAAAGACAAAGAACTGACACCGTCCTCATATCCGTTTTATTTCCAAACGTCGATTTCAGCAAAATGCTCGAAAATATTATGTATATTATTTCCTTTTTGACTTGAATTTTAGTTGTTTACTGGTTTCTCCGTTAATTTCCCGTGTGATCAACAAGTGTCTTCCCTGGCTGGGAGCTTCGTCCGGGATTCAAGGGGAAGGGGAGGGAAAACCTATGGGTGGGGGTGCTTTTTGTAGCTACGTAAGTAAGCCCCTTGAGTAGGGTGATGTCGATTCAAGGATTGTCTGGCGTTAAATTTTTTATATTTTATCGGGAAAGTTGCTAGCCTTGCCTTTCCAAAATTATGATTGTAAGTGGTATTAGTTGTAAGTACCTGTCATCCCTGGTTGGTTAGGTTTTGTGATTTAACCTGAAATTTACTTAAAAACTGCACTTAAATCTTTCTTAAAAACTAAGCAAATAGGTTTTTTACTGTGCCAGAAAAGCATTGTTTGATCCGATTCTGATTTTCTGGCACAGTGAAAAATCTATTAAGTTGCGGTTTTTGGGCTAAATGGTCATGTCTATCATAAGATTCATAGGTATATTTGCTATCCTTGTATGAAAATAAGTATTCGAGTAGCATTTTCATCCCACCTCTTGACAAACAACCTTGTGTTCCGTCCTTGATACAACATTTTATTGAAATCACATTTACAGTATTTTCTCGCAAATGATTTTTATTACCCATCTTTATTGAAAATATCTTCTACTGTCTATAAAACATAAATTCAGCACTATAGAACGACCTTATAACTGTGTCAATACCGTCAATATTAAGTTGTACTTGAAAGCCGGCATTGGTTGCCTAGCAACGGACCGTTTGCTCGCAGTATCTTGATAACGGCTCTTTCATCTCTGACGTTCTTTAATCTTTTGGTAAGTAGATTTTATACCTTTTTATTAAAATTTTGTGCGTTCAGGTTGAAAGTGAAACCTTATAGAGACTGTAGGTCAGTCTGATCATCACCGTCGTATTACGAGTCTTTTTTCAATTACATTAGACTTGGCTTCTAGTATAGCAGATTTAGCTGAACATCAGAATTTAACGTGGAGCGACTGCAGTTCCTTTCAACCCTATGCGAGGTAAGGCAATACTTTTTTTACCTCAGCAGCTCGAAAATGTTTCAACTTAGCCATGAGCTCCTCAATCAGTGCGTCAGTCTGATTTATCATCTTCTAATGTTGAATCGATACATGAATATTGTTATAATAAATAACACTAAGGTTTTTTACACGGAGTAATATCATGCTTTCATCGAATTTCTGCATAAAAACAGATTTTAGGAGAATCACAGACATTCTCGGTATTTTCCTTAGAAAACATGTAAATGGATTTCACTAATGTTTCTTAAATAGAACTTAGATGTGAAGAAGATTTTACTGATAAAATGAAAAGAATGCCCTATTTCTGATAGGTATTTAACTGCATAATGTGTTTGAAAGCTGAACCTAATATAAGTCAAAAAAAGCTTTGGAGTTCTTCTTCTAATAACTTATGTGAGTAATATGACCATACTACTTATTCTGGAACTAAAAATAGATGGTGGAATACATCTTGTGAACGAATTCAAGAGCGGAAGCACCACCGTCTTACCTCTAACCTGCCGCCAAATAGTGCTAATGTAATAATCGATGTTCCGGTGGCATCGGGCCCTGAAATAACTTGCACGTGAGGCATAACACCGTAGTCCCTAGATGCCATCAGGTGGACTACATAATTCGTATAAAGAAAAGAAAACTAGATTCAGTACCGCGTAAATAATAATGACTTCGATAAAATCACAAATAATAGGTAATAAAAATCGATGAAATGACGCATTCTGACGTAGAACTCAAGGGCATGGATGCGATGCGCGTCATTCAAACTTTTAACATAACGACTCGGGACGTGGCGTAGGCTAAATATAGCACACCCAATTACCTCCTGTGAGTGCTATAAGTCAAGGGTCTGTAAGGGCTTTTGTGCATTAGCAAGTTTAGGGCTATTTGGCGAGGGTGTCATCTAAACCTTGAATGGTTTAGATCAGCTGTTTGAGCACGTAATTCAGAAGACTTAGTTTCGTAGTTTCTTCTTTGAGTTTGGATGGCTGATTTTGCACCGGTTATATATTTATAGTTAGGCGATAATATAATCAGAATATTAACTTCTTTTTTGCATTAAATTGTACAGATACTCATTAGTAATTACTCTAGCCAACCGTTTAATGGTAGAAAATGTTATAATTTTATTTTAATTTTAATCTATTTATTTATTTGGTCCATCAACAAATGTCACAACAATACATGAACAATGTTATTAACACTGCGGTTTTGTGGAAGCACTGCTTCATTAGTCAAAATCATCCCAAAGTGTTTGTGTGTATTTTAAAAATATCTAGCAAATCTTATAAAAAATTTAATACTAAATGAAACACTGGGGTTGACCACAATAAATGCTGAAATAATAACATCTAATAGCCATTATTATTTTAATTTACTTCGCTTCTATTGAATGCTAGTCTGATAATGCCCTTAAGTGTCATCAATGCGTGGGAGGCAGCATCCAAAACACTCTAACGTGACCTTACCTGATCATTAGCGCCATCAACCCTCACTTCCTTGATTTCACGTATGAACCATCGAGTTTTGTACTTTTAAAGTTTCATTACACTTATATCATATACTTCGCTACTGCTGAGTGCCAGTCTGACGTGGCCCTTTTGTGTCATCAACGCGTGGGAGGCAACATCCAAAAACACTCTAACATGACCTTACTTACCCTGATCATTAGCGCTATTAACCCTTATAACGGTTCAGTTTACGTATGGACCGGACCGTAGATCCTTAAACTAAATTTCATACTATAGAGATTTGTATATTTAAGTGTCATTACTTTTATAATATCATTATAACTTGCTTCTGTTGAGTGCCAGTCTGACGTGGCCCTTTTGTGTCATCAATGCTTGGGAGGCAGCATCCAAAAACACTCTAACATGACCCTACCTGATCATTAGCGCCATAAACCCTCACTTCCTTAACTAGTTATACGTATGAACCTTCGAGTTTTGTTCTCTCAAAGTTTCATTACTCTTATATCATATACCTCGCTGGTGCCAGTCTGACATGGCCCTTTTGTGTCATCAATGCGTGGGAGGCAACATCCAAAAACACTCTAACATCACCTTACCTACCCTGATCATTAGCGCCATCAACCCTTGCTACCTTGATTAACGCACAAAACGGTTCACTTTACATATGGAACGTAGAGTCTTATACTACATTTTATTGTCGCAAGATTTGTATATTTTAAGTGTCATTACTTTCATAATATCGTATACCTTGCTATTGTTCAGTGCCAGTCTGACAAAGTTCTTAGATGTCATCAATGCGTGGGGGGCAGCTTCCCAAATCACTCTAACATGACCTTACCTAATCATTAGCGCCATCAACCCTCACTTCCTTGATTCGTTTTACGTATGAACCGTCGAGTTTTGTCCCATCAATGTTTCATTACTCTTTTATCATATACATTTCTAGTGCCAGTCTGACGTGGCCCTTTTGTGTCATCAATGCGTGGGAGGCAACATCCAAAACACTCTAACATGACCTTACCTAATCATTAGCGCCATCAACCCTCACTTCCTTGATTAACGCACATAACGGTTCAGTTTACGTATGGGCCGTAGATTCTTATACTACTTTTTATATTCATAATATCATTACTTTCATAATATCATATTGTCTGCACGTGTGGTGCAGTGGTTTAAGCGGTCGCCTTGCCGCTCTCCACTGCACTGGTGTTGTGAGTTTGATCCCCACATGGATCAAATCCTTGTGCGATTCGCAAGGAAGAATTATTATTGGTTCTGAGACTGGATGTGCTTGTGTGAGTAAATTTGTGTATTTGGCCTTGTCATTAGGACCATTGGATAGTGTAATTGCTTCCGGCGTTATATCTAAAGTAAAAATCAAAATTTTTATTATTATTAAATATACCTTGCTATTGTTGAGTGCACGTCTGACAAAGCCCTTAGATGTCATCAATGCGTGGGAGGCAGCTTCTAACATGACCTTACCTGATCATTAGCGCCATCAACCCTCACTTCCTTGATTAACGCACGAAACGGTTCATTTTACGTATGGACCGTAGAACCTTCTACGACGAAACTCAAAACATTTATTTTCATAAAGCCCAAAAGGGCGCTTAAACACTACAACAAACATTTTAATTACAAAGCATATATAATCTAGAGAATTAAATGAATTAAAATTATACTTCTCAATAATATAATGTATTAAATTATCGAAGCTTAGATCGATTTCAATATGTACACTCAACATGTATACACTCTCGAGATTTGTACTTTTTAAAGTTTTATAACTCTTATATCATATACCTTGCTATTGTTGAGTGTCAGTCTGACAAAGCCCTTAGGTGTCATCAATGCGTGGAAGGCAGCATCAACTATAAGAGGGTTGTACGGCTTAATCTACGCAGGAAACGTTCCATTTTACCTACGGACCGTAACTAAACTTTACACTTTCGCGATATTTTGAATGCCTACTTGCAATTTTAAAATCTTTGCGATCCCCTCTCTGTGTTACAAATACAAATACAAATAAATACAATAACTTTATTTGTCAAAATGAGGTTTTTACAGGTGTTAAGGTACAATAATTTAGTTCTACACATTTGCCATGTAATATTATTTGTTTGAGTGAAACCGTTTCTTTAAAACTCAAAAAACTGCTTTGATGGTCTAGTGGTTAGCGTATGCGCCTTTCACCGAGAAATCTCGAGTTCGATTCTCGGGTCAGGCCAAGTGTTTTTGTCAACTGGCCGTCAGAAAATTCATTAGGAGCATGGAGTTGGGATTGTGCCCGGTGGATGGCGATTGACTTCCTATCCAATGGGACCTTAACATAACAGATGAAATGTGGGTGTTGTTAATCTTTGCCAAACCCTTCTGGGTACTATAGAAGTGATGTTATGTTATGTTATGTTATCAAAAGTAAATAGATGTATAAATTTATACACACTTAAACAC
Organism: Hypena proboscidalis; assembly: GCA_905147285.1. Taxonomy (NCBI): domain Eukaryota; kingdom Metazoa; phylum Arthropoda; class Insecta; order Lepidoptera; family Erebidae; genus Hypena; species Hypena proboscidalis. The sequence goes on from LR990127.1 coordinate 5,096,258, forward strand.
ACTTTTTTCGTGAAAATTGTAATCTTATTACAATATTTAACGTGTCTACTAGTGACAAGATTCACGTAAACTGGTAAAGTGATCATTTTCAATTCTCTCTTTTTTATTTATAATGACAGACAAGACGAAAGGAAATTTTATTTCTATAATGAATATTGAAATTTACATAAAACTTTTTAGCGATGTTAAAATATGATCTTCAAATAAAATAAATTTTAATGAAATTTTCTAATTGGCTTTTAGGAGAAACGATCGAAAGTGAAGAGTATTGAAATTGTTTTAAGCCGATAAAAAAACAAAAAAAAACTCGGGTATTACATTTCAATCGAATCATAATCGGTTTGAATAGATCTTTACAATGCTCAAGTAGTCTGAAGAATATCTTAAAATTTTTGCTGAAAATAGCCTGATTGACTGAATATTCGAAGATCATTTAAGAGTAATTTTTAACTATTAATTACGGTAACTATTCTTAATCCAATCTTGTTCTTATTTTGAAGGTAATTTTAAAATCCCTGTAAACCCGTAACCATATCTTAATAATATATTTTACTTCTTGTTCTTTTCGTGTCAATGACTATAGTAATTCTGTTAAATAATTCATATCTATATAGTTTTAGACCAATAGGATGCGACTAAGCAGCCTTTTTGGTTGGCCTGCATAATGTCTTTTAGGGTACAAGGGGTAGGAAGTAATGGGCAGGACAACATATCTTGGGTGGGCGATCCACATTCACAACTAGTGTTGGATGTGTTTGTGTATTCCCACTTATATATCCCATTATACCAATTTATTTTACTGTTACACATATATTGCAAAAGGTATCAATTACACTAAATATCGTATTACGCTCTATTGACATACCAAATTTCTAGCTCTTAAACAAACGAATCTCAACACATCAATTACATAGTCCATCTATTTATAGACCAGAATCGTATCAAACTACTTATGAGCCAGCCCTACTGGTTATAAAGTAATACGCACATGATAGCAACAATGTTGGGCGGGAAAACGGTGGTCTGCGATTGGTCGGCGTGTTCCATTGCTACCGTATACGGAAAGCGCGTGCGTCTCATGTTACATTGCGCAAACGCAGGGTTGCCAGGTGTTAATTTAAAAATAATACCGCAAATAATTTGATACCATATTTTTAATTTGATTTGATATATAAAACACGAATAGTAATCGTATAAATGTAAATACAGGCTATAAAATAGATTTTTCTGTTGAGCTAAATATTTAATATGATGTATAAAATATATTTTTAATCCTTAATCTTAATATTAACATCAAACTCGGTCAAATTATAACACACACAAACACACACATACATTCAACGTGGCAATGCTGCCAGCCTTCTGGCCACGTTATCCGCTGTGGACAGTGATGCGGAGGAATTTTATGACGCATAATGTGTTTAATTATTTTATTTCATATATAAAATATGAATATAATAGATATCCATCTTTATTAAAGATTGTTTTTATTTTAATGATATCTCTGCCTATGTAAAAGCACCCAAATGGCAAATGAGTTTGCCAGCTTTCCAAAATACTTGCGGCCATATTTTGATTGGCACCTTAGCAAAAATACATTCCCCCATGTCTAATTATACATAAATATATTTAAATAAATTGGATTGTATATACATTATATGAATGTAACGATCTTGCAGCCAGATATCGGACTATAAGATTTACTTTGATAAAATCATTTTAATCTCTACATAATCATTTTAATCTAATTCGGTTCAGTGATTAATCCGTCGAAGCTGAAAACGTGAAATAAACGTATATACATTTTAACTTTTAAGATTCAAAAACATCCAAATGTTAAACATAGCTAAGTTCCTGTGTTAAAATGTTTCCTGATATCTTATAGGTGTGTCACAACAACGTGTATTTCTTTTTAGGCGTCTATTAAAATCAGCTTTGAAATCTTTAACAACCGCTTTAAAAAACAAATTTTGCTCACTAGTTAACAAGCATAGAAATGTGAGCATCAGGTTTCAATCAGTATTCTCCATCCGTGAACGAGACAGTTAGACACTTTTCGCCCACTCTTTCGTTAATTAGTCCCACCCACAGGACAGTCTATTTTTAGCTTACACACCGTAATTTTTACGCTACGATATCATTAAGAAATTCTGTGCCCGTGCGTCACTAAGTTACCTACCCACGTTAGCTCAGGTGGCGAAATAAAATCAATAGGGTTCCAGGTACCTCTATCCTGTTACGGTTAGTACTTTGCCACTAAAGATGTTGCAAGCTATGATGGTCGTTAAGAAGGTGTGTTTCAAAAGTTTTGAGGAATATTTCATAATTTTTGTGGCTGGTGATATTCTGCTGCTGGTAACGATATGGCGTAATAGGAGGTACGACTTTCAAATAAATACGTCAATACTAAAAGGCTGATGCTGAAAAGATGTATTGGGCAATAATTCTGTAGTTATGTATTTCGTTTAATTTTTCCAGGATGCTTTCTGAGTAGTAAAGATATATGACTAACAAAACCGGAGCGTTCCGTTTGTGTTTAAAATTGAATAAACAACTATTGCAATAACTTTGTACATCTCACGAGAACGTAATGAGTAAAATTAAATTATAAGAAATTAAAAAAAAACTACTTTTATTTAAATTAATTTGTTATTTATTCTACTTGCCTATCCATTTAATTCATAGCTAGTGAGATATTTTACACAATGAAGAAATTACTTGTCTTAGCCCAAAATTTAGCCCCATTTATCTTAAATACGAACCCACACCGATAAACTGCTCAATGTAAACTCGTTCGGTGCAATGTTCTGTAGTAACAACAATCTGTATTCAAACAAATGTTAAGTATCCGTCCGGTTCAATGATTGAGGTTTTAAATGTATAAACATTTGAGAGTAAAGAAAATATGTAGTGACGTATTGGAAAAGTACCTATGAACAACCAAAAAAAAAAATTAAACAGGGTAATGTGAAAATATGCGGAATTTTATAAACATTTGAGTAGAAAAAAGAATTAGAAATTATGTAAAAAAATATCCTATGTATGCCATTGCAATACATTGAATTACCAATAACCCTGTATATTAGAGATTTGTAAACATAATGAGGGTTAACAAATTATGTTATGACGTAAAGGAAACGTAAAAAACCAAAAAAATATGTAGAACAGGATATTGTGTTAAAGTGCTCTACATTTTATATACATTTGAGATTTATCATTTAGAAGTGAAAAATTGTGTGGTGACGTATAGGAAAAATACAACAAACCGAAAAACAAATAAAACAGGATAATGTTAAAACTGGGCCCATGCGCCACATTTACTTTAAATTTCAATGGCTGTGTTTATACAGTACCTAATTCATTTAAATTTAAAACTAAATCAGAAGGGATAAACGTCGAATTTATTTTAATACTAATAAGTCGTTTGAATTTTACGCTGATAGAAGTTGACACGGCTTAAGGTTGATGTTTATGTCGTCATTAACTTAAAAACAGCAGAAGCTTAGAAAACATCATACTAAAAATGAGATAATATCAAGTTCATAATATACTTATCAGTTCCGTATAGGTTTGGAAAATGTATTATTTTAGAAAGAAAATGTTTTGCTTACGTGACCAGATTTTTTAGAATTGCGATTTTTAAAATGAATTTCTCGAACTGATTAGAAATTAAAGTCGATATTTCATTATTAATCCATAACCTTACATAATTAAGTATTATTAAAACCTCCACCGTATTTCTGTACTTTATTAACAACTCAATGATATTCCTCAATAACTCCACTAATCGCTTCTTTAAACAAATAACTAATCTCTAAGTTTTAATTTGCGCCATACGCCAATATTTGGTAAGATACTGCTTTAGAAAGTCCGAAGAAAAGATAGATCGATTGTGTTAAATATAACATGGCTGCAAAGGTTGTGAATGCCGAGATGACGTCAGTTGACATATAATTGAAATACGGGCAGGTGAATGATGTTTTAAACTGTTGATGTGGAAATATTCTCGAAAAGAATGATAAATGATGATGTTCCTTTATTTTTTTACGGCTCAGTAAAAGGAATAAGAAAACTATGTCACCGTAAAATCTTGCACCTGTTTAATCTGTATTTAATAGAGCAATAAAATTTCATTGCCAGATCGTAGGTATACAAATAACTAAACTAACAGAAAATGAGATGGAATCTCAATTCATAAATGTTTGAAATGGTTTCTTGACTTTGCTCAGCATATCTCACAATGCTGCTGGTGGATATTATTTTATTATTCAACATTAAACGAATGATTCTGGTTAGCTTTTTGACAAGCTTATTCCATACCAGCAACGATCGAGACTTTTTGATGATTTTTTTTTTCTTTGATGTTATTATTAATTTAAATATTATATTTCTAAATTTTTTTGACGTTTTCATGTGGATACCTACTATGCAATAGTTTAAGAAATAAACAATACTTAACTTTGGCTTGACTTATATTATCTAACGGTGCATTGTTTATACATATACACGGATCACTACATTTAATTTCGATCATACATTTAAATTCTCTAAGTACTTCATGTCCTCGAGAGTATTCAATCCGTGAAAACCTCGATGTACTGAAGTACATCACCCGAGCCAAGTCACTACACCGCACGTTGAGAAAAAACAAATGCACCGCGGCTGCCGTGTAAACAAACATGCGCAAGCGCCGATGATTATGTACTTATGTACAGATGTGGAAGTAGGTAACTTATATTTAAATTAATATTTTTCGTGGCAGTTTGGTATGTAACTAATAATGAACTGTTTTTGAACTTGATTTCCTTGTGGCATTGAAAAACAATTTTTTTTGTCTGTGATGTGACTATATCATAGTCTTTTTTGAAATATCACAAGTTTAAAAAAAATCCTTGGTATAAAAAAACCTTGCCTAAAACCTGTTTCGTTGGTTTAGTAGTCATCATATTATGCACTTCGCTGATTCGACCCCCAAAGTGTTATTTGCGTTGTTTTTGTCAAGAAATTGTTAATACCAGCACGGAGTTATAATTTTGTCCCGTGAATGGCCAAAGGCTTACAACCTTTCACATGGCACCTAAACATCAAAGTTGAAGTGTGGTTATTATAAGCCCTTCAGTGTAATAAAAAGGATATTAAAATATTTGTGGCAATATTCGTCGAATTTTCGAGAAGTCTGGCAAAACGATGAAAATCTGATCAGCGCGGTTGGAAAATTAATTTCACTCCTTATACCTAACAAGTAATATATCAAAGTAATTAAATGCCTGACTTTCTAGAATGTACAGTTTTGAAACAAATTAATTCGTTCTTCTATTTAGAAATATGTTCATCGAAACTAAAATGAAACTATGATGTTTAATAATCTAGTGTTAAAACAAATACGAAACCTACACACTCTAGACGAATCACAAACTTTATTAATTAAAACACATATTAATTTTACCGTTTTACTATTCTATCTAAATTTTTAGATTCAATGTGCATTTTAATTTTATAAATTGATATTTGAACGCTGGTATTCAGTTGAATATACTTAAGCTAGTAATTGATTCTGCTATAAGAGCTCTAATTGAAATGGTAACTTTGAAAACATCATACACTTCAAAGAAAACAACGAATTGAATGTTCACATATTATATTCCTTAAAAGCTGTTTGAACCACCACGGCAGCATTCCGTGAATATTGAAACTGCTAAAACTCATAGTACTTAGGAATATGATTTTACAACGAGGTACTCTTTTACTTATATATTGAATTAAAGGTAACAGATGTTAATTTGTGGGTTGCACCAAGTTCTTCGTAATTGTTATGTTAAAATTATACATGATGATACATTGCGCGTAGTACACAAAACCTTAGGGTGCAACCCGCCCTTAGTTTTTTATTATCATTACGTTTGACTGCATCTGGTTCTAAAATTACTTTTGACTTTTGATTTGGTGACAATAAAAACAAATGTCACTGTAAACTCAATAAATATTGTAAAAAAAGAACTTTGTTTTCATCTTACCATTCTATCTGCGTAACCTACTCTATGTAGAAACGTGAGCCAAACTCAGTTGGAGGGCGGGCGGCGGCGAGGCTGCGGGGTGCGGGACGCGGGGCAGACGCGCCCCGTATATGGTGTGCGCTGGCGCAGCTACCATACACTCGACACCAACAATAATACCAGGTTTATGAGTTTATCAGAAAGATAAAAAAATATTTTACTACCTACTATGTACCTTTCTTTTAGTATAGTTGCGTTGAAACCATCTGGTAAATTAACAGCTTTCAATGTGTTATTCTTACAGATTAATACGTTAACTGTTAAATTAAACTATCGATTTACAAATCCAAATATGTTTCTGCCAACTTTGTTAACAAAGTATAACGATTGGGGAGGTGAATGTACAAGTTTAAAGCAAATGTCTAAATACTTTCAATAGGTACTATAACATATTATTGTTTCTATGTGTTTATAATTTCATTACTATCTTTGTTTTGACCTTAGTACTTGCGAAATACAACTTGTAAGACAATACCAAGCGAAGATACTTATCCTATTCTACTTTGTGAAAAAATACATTTTCCATTACGTTCCAAGCATTACGTTTTCGACTGTACGTTGGGGCGCCGGCTGTATCGTTGCGCACGCGACGCCCCGCCCACTCGGCTTTGTGTGTGTGACGCCGTGACGCTGACGCCGCCGGTCAGTCTTCGTACGGACGCGCGGACGTCGAGAACACACGCAGGGATGGCTATAATGAAAATGATTTTAAAAAGTCTGAAAAACGATTGACCTTCTGTTAAATAAGTAATTTTTATACGAATCCATAAAGTAACATTACCTAGATCTTTAATTAAATATCGTGGATGCGAAAGTCCATACTTAAAAGATTAACGTTAAGATATGCGTATGTTTGGTGGTCTTGCACACAAAAAACTACAAAAAAGTTGATAATCAAAGCTTGCAAGAAAAAAGGTAACAAACTGGCCTCAATTCAAACTCGAGGATTAGAGATATTATTATACTATGAAGTAAGATAAAGTAAAAACAACTAGTTATTATTTCGCTGCAACTGATCTGTTCAAATATTTTTTTATACTTTAAAAGTACATTTCATAAAATGTAGACATAAATTACATTTTGATCTCAAACTGCCATCCATAACCACACAGACTCATTATTTCAACATTATTCCACTCATACAAACAATTACTGAAATTCAATACAGTTTTTCCTGCCAGTAAAAGGTTTCATGTCAGTAAGTATGATTTTAATCCGGGAAGTAATTAGAAAATCGTATATCTTGAAATGACTGGCATATTGATAGAATTTCAGAAGAAATTTAAAAAGAAAATAATATGTCAATCTCTCGTAATGTTCATCTAAAGGTGCTCCCAGGCCGCGAGCATTCGCTTGTAATGAATCGACATACAAATTCGTCACACCAGTGTAGGAGGATAACCAAAGTCTACTCAGTCGCTACAGTACCACCTATAATGATACAATTCCAATTTTATTCGAGAAATTTTACATTTATTTATTTATTTATTTATTTATTTATTTATGGCACTCCAACGACAATTCACATGACATTTTAGGCAGATAATCTTATGCATTCATATGCTAGGTGAACTTGTCACTTAAAGGTGTGCACAGCACTTACAGTTTATTTTGCGATAACATTATAATTATAATATCTGTTTTAACTAAATAACTAAATAACATGCAATTGAATTTAATGAAAGTTAATCATAATAAAATGTGTTACATTTGAAAAGGTACATGATTAAAAAAAATACATGATTAAAAAAAATACACATTAATTGCTTGTCTGTCTGCGAGGAAGCTTGTAACATAATGCTCAAAGTCGTATCTACAATTTTACATTACAGGCGAATGTCCGCAGTCTGGAAGCATCTATGAATATTATCTTAACCATACTCGCGGACTTATTCTTTTCGAATTAAATAAACAACTGCTGAAATCTTATACAAAGTTTCCTGAATCATTAAAAGGTTTTCCTGTCAGAAGATATTATTTTTTATTTTGGAAGGAAGGCTTTCATGGGATGAAAATATGTGTTACCCTGAAGGATTAAAACTATGTTTCATACGTACCTACTAAATAAACTAGTACAAGGAAAATACTTTATTTTCTTTCGAAAGCCGTAAGCGTAGCGAAGTCTGGACAATATTTGGTCATTAGGAACATCCAACTTTGTTCTTAAATGTCTAATTAAAAGAGTTGGTTGATAAGATTTTACTGGTGGTAGAGCTCTTGTGAATGAGCTCGAGGGCAGCACCACCGTCTCACTTTTAACCTGCCGCCAAATAGTAGTGCTTCTATTACTGTGTTCCGGTTTGGTGGTGAGATCAGGCCCTGAAATTACTGGCACATGAGGCATACCACCGTAGTCCTCAGCTGCAGCGACGCATCTATAATCTGCTTTTGTGAATTGTTGATGTCCATGGGCTGTACTCCACTTACCATCAGGTGGACTACACGTTCGTTCGCTGTGGGCGTAGTATAAAAAAAAAAAAAAAATGCATGATATTTGTGTAATGTGTTTGAAATTATAGAAAAACGGAGTGCGAAGTCATTAAATAGTACATTATTGAAATTGTCTATAAAATAATGTATCTGTCTTTCGTAATTATTTGTATTTTTAATGACAGAGAAGTTTGTTTTGACATTATAATTATATATTGCGATTACGTTAATAATAAAACAGGTATATTTTGTTATGTCTGTTTTATCAGTCCTTGCGTTGCGCAGTCCCAAAAAGAGACCTGCTAGTCGGATAAATGCAGTAATTTTTAAGTTTAGCGAACTGCAACACGGTGTCGAATATTTTCCCATATAAAGCGATAAAATAAAAATCATAACCTAATTAGTGGTAGGTGCGTGGTAGTAGGAAGACTAGCGGACAGTGAGTATATAGGTCGAGTTACTGGCTTTCTGCCAGAGAATTAGTCACCAGTAGCGGCCAGTGCGAAGCCAACGGGTGACGATAAAGGTTACGGACTGATATGTGAGACTTGGGTTATGATGCAAATGTTCCAGTTCATTTTGAAGGTTATTGATGAGACTCATCAACTGTTTGAGTTGAGCATCGACATTCCAACGTCAACGTTTGAAATGTTGACGATCCATTCATGCACTGCAACAGGTGAAGTTGTTGCTATGCTATTTCTAAATTGTAACATGTGATTAGAAAATAAATATTTTTACATCATTTGAAACATTTATGAACTGGATTTTTTTCTGTTTTATCACAGTATCGTAATTAATCCACATAATAATGCATTTAAAACCTAACTAACGATTTATCTACTTTCCCGTAGAGCGATTTTTTTACTTTTTTATTCGTGTGGTTTTAAAAAAAATCAAACATCAAACATTTAAGAGTTATTATTTTTTACATATCTCAGGATTTACATATCTCATATAATATTACCATGACGCGAAGGTTGATTGAATTTAAATGAAATCGTATTAATAATAATAATATACTGAATAGTGTTGATTACGAATACACGTTATGAATTTGGGGGATATGTTTAATTACATGTCTGGAACTGTGAGGCTGTAGAACCGCCCACGTCAGATAAATGAGCGGGCTTTTGACAGAATTTATGTTTTTTTCTGGTTGCAACCTTTTTGTTTTTAGACTTACGCTAGCCCAGTGATTGTTAATTTGTTACCGTTGGTTTTGTTAGGTTTTAAATTTGGTACTTTTGAAATAAAATATAACTCAAAACTACTAAGAATATTTTGACCATGCGTATGGTCAAAGTCTACTTACCTATTAAGTAAAATAAATCGACAAAATAGAAAGAGGTCATTGAAACAACGGAATGAACAGAAGTTTAGGTTAACCTATGTTCTTACCTACTTTACTTGTCTTACTTATGTAGCTCTAGCAATTTGCCTCGCTTTTTGCAATAAGACCTCCTGCTTCCCTAACCTGAACTGAGTCTCGAGCTTGTTGTGTTATCCACAAGCACTTTCAAGCGCCATAAGTTTGGATTTCATCAACCTTCCTTTCTACTACTCTTTCGGAGCTGTTCGATGTTGATCAATGAGGTTTGTGAAATACAGCCTATCAGTGGTCCAACTTGTTTCAAAATCCTTGTCTATGATAGCCATAGAACGCACACACATATTATATATCAATGTGTGTGCTGCTCGAGTGAGCTTTATAACTACATTTTTCTTCTACACTTTCTATATTCTATGGTAAAACGCTGCAGTATGTCTTTCGTTAGCCACCAATGTTTTACACGACAGCTCAGTAAATATTTACATGAATTTATTTACTATGAATGGTTCAATTCTTGATTTCTGGTGAACCAGCGGTGATTTGAATCTAAAAAAACGTTATTTTAGTTCATTCATTCAATCATTCTGCACATGTTTAAATTTTAGAAAAAAGTATATTTGCAGAAGCGATTCACGCAGATTGAAAAACATAACGACTACTTCGTTAATCAAAATATTTCCATATAACCTCCATCCAATATGATGAGCCAAGAAAAAAGTTGTGCTCACCACGAAAGTTGTGAAAGAGATGTTATTATAAAATGTAGGAAGTAGGTCATTACAAATACCATTAAGCGCCGTGTATCTTAGGTACAATATCTTTACCGCTTGTTTGTTGCAATTAGAATAATGATCTGATATATTTTTAGATATATTTCTGAGTGACAGTAGAATTCTCTACGTGTTACTAAAATATTAGTAAAATAATCAGTCCACCATTCATGTAATGTTAACTTAAATTTAATATTAAAACCTCAATAAAATTCTAGTTTCAAGAATGGTTTCGACCAAACTTATATTAATTTTTGATACTTCTAGCGAACATTTCTTGACCGTTAATATATTGCCAAATATTTACCTGCATTTGGTCGCCTATTGTGCAGGTTAAATAAGACCTAAAATCACATATAACTAATCTGTAAGAAAACACAAAACACACCGATAATTTTTTTTACTGTGTATCAATTAGTTAAGCCATAAATTATATTATATGTATACCAATAGTCTAATACGTTTATTTGAAACTGTCCGAGATCCCGCAGATATATGCGGCCATTTACACGCCCACGGTATTGGTTGGCAGAGGAAACATAAATATTGTGAAAAACTTCATAGGTGTGGCGGATTATTGTCGCTAATGCATTTTTCTGCGTTTGGATTTTAAAAAGGATAGCTTTGTGTAAATGATCATCCTGGCAAAAACCTCTGACGTGACTCTGGCACTCTGGTCAGAAGTGCATTCAGTTTTTCTGTGGAATAATCAATCGGATAGATTTAAATCTTGGGTGGCTATTGATTTGAGCCACATTATACTTTTCAGGGTTCCGTAGTCTGTAATAATTACTTCATAGTGTGGGGTATCTTTAGATAGGTTTTTTGAAAACATTGTGAGGTTGCTTCAACTGTTTTTCGATTGAGTGATCCGTTTGCGAGATAATCTACTCTAAAGAGCAATTTCATTACCCGAGTCCCCCTCCTTCTAAAAGCAAAAACACTAGGATCAAAGATCTGAAAAAATGTGACGGTAGTACATGTAATAAACTTTTAAAGAAAGTTATAGTGAGTAACTCAACTTTGTTACATCACGAGGAATCGGGGTCCAAAATATAAAATGTTGTTTTTTGGAATATTTCGTACAAAATAAATTACTATTTTATAGGTTTTTAACCTTAGTTTTGTAAAGTTGTTAATATTCAATACAGATATTTAACTCCTTGTCAGACCATAAGTTGTATCGGCCCAACACGCACTTGGCCGCATTTTACAAAATATTTTTATTGCTTTGTAAGCTTGATTAAAATACATCAAATAACTGTGGCTTTCCATTCATGGCTGATCCATTAGTCGATGGCTTATTTGCTGCAGTAGATTATCCGAAAACCACAGTGACGCGATGCTATCCTCTCCTCATTAACAAATGGAATGCCGTGACCCGAATATAGTAGGTCTATAGAAATTCCAATATATATACTTAAAATAAATCTGTAGAAGTAAACATTCTGTACATTGAAAAATCAAAAAAATAAATGGCATGTTACTAGACCAAAACCGAACCCAAAAATGTGATTAAAAAAATGTCTGTCTGTCTGTCTGTTCGGGGACCACGCAAAAACTACCAGTTCGATTACGATGAAACTTGGTTTAATTATTCTTTAATATCCTGGGCACCACACTGGGTACTTTTTATCCCGGCAAAGTATATACAATAAAAAACAAACATAATTTTGCGGTTCGATCCGTAGACCCGATTACTGTACCAACCGCAAAAAATAGTCGTAGGTTACGTCACGGTCTTTGGATATTTAACATTACGCTAAACTCCACGGTGGCAGAGCAGTAAGGTTGAACGCGGGTCATAGCAGCTATTATTTAATACAACGAATTCCACGCGGACGAAGTCGCGGACAAAAGCTTGTGTAGAATAAAGGTATTTTATTCAGTAGCCTATTTAAAATGACGTGACTTTATAAATAGTCATTGTATAAAATGTATCTGGCAATAAGAACTTACGGTAAATTAATAGAATGGGGGGTTACTTTTGTAAAACTAGTTTATAATACAGTCCCTCACTTTATAATAGACAATTTGCTTACACGCAACCACTTTATTACTCCGCGATTGGTCTTATTTGTCAAGTTGTTATATTTTAATGTTGCAATCAATATATTTTATTTTATATAATATTAAAGTTGAAAAATTAAGAATCCAGCAGGACTCGAACCTGCAGTGCTTTGCCAATTCAGCTATGGATTCGTATGCTGCCGGACTCGAAATTTCTCAACTCTTTGGTGCCAGCATAGCTAGACGAACCTTACTTGGTTTTTGTTGTGGGGCGTATACCCAGGGGGTGCAGGTTCGAGTCCTGCTGGATTCTTAATTTTTCAACTTTAGTATTATATAAAATAAAAAAAAGCATAGCAAAGCTAAAATTTGCTTTAAAATATTACAAATATATTATATTGTTTGCGACATTTATATATAACAACTTGACAACAATGTACATTTATACGATGAGGATTTTTTTCCCCGTACAAAAGAAGTAAACCATCCAGTTAATAATTGCAATTGTTATCATCTACTCTACAGAAACGAAAGAAATATGAGCTCAAGCTGGTATCATAAGCATATGAAATTGGTTTAATTACTGCTTGTTTTTGGTTACTGTTACTTGTTTTTGGAAACACCTACGTAAAGTACTGAACATTTAAAAGATTGACTTCGTAAATAATCTCTTCCGTAAAATTGATGGTCTCCTTGGCAACGATTCATTACACCGTAATCCGTCAATCTTCACAAAGCATCTGCTCCTTGCTGAAATTTTCTCGTTATTCATTGAAAGTACATTTTAAGCCCTTCAAATTTAGTGATTTATTACAGAAGCTGTAGCCTACCCTGAAAATCCAGTTGACATGATTTCTATTATAGAAAACTAGAACTATCAGGTATGTCGGTTTCTTTACAATGTTTTCGTTCAAAAGATAATTTCAAACAATTCTTATTGATTTTTGATAGAGGTGTGTGCAACTGTGCAGTGGGTTCGAGCCCGAGAACGTCAACTTAGCAGTTTAACGATCGCCCACTTGGCTATCAATCCTTCTGATTGTCGATGGAAAATGTATATTTTAAAAACTTTATTATTTAAAACACATTATTTTATTTAATATTTAAAGCGAGTAGTGTAAAAATAGAATAAAAATATTTCTGCTTAACCGCCTAATAACAGTCCCGGCGGTCTTTTACAATATTGATTTTAATCGTTTGAATAATTGAGTTATGAAGCCGATTGCCTTGATTGCGGCGACTGAATTTCGTATTACTTTAATTGGTGTAATATTAGCACAGAGTTAGTTGGTAGTACGATTAAAGAATAAGTGATGTTTTATAGGGACCGGTCAGGGAAAAAGTTGAACTGAAACGTTTAAAATGTATTGTTTACCATGTAGTTAATTCTAGTACACACAAGGTAACTGCTAAAAACCGAGGTTTAATGACTAATCTTTTACAAATCAACCCGAGATAGAAGAGTAAGATTACTGAAGGTAAATATATCATGTTACGAAGTAGTACCTCCATTGTACAAAAAAATCAAGTAAGGATGTTAGTGAGATATTAGAGAGCACGGTTGGCGTAGTGGTTAAAGCGGTCGCCTCGTCGCTTTCAACTGCGCTGGCGTTGTGGGTTCGATCCCCACAAGGGACAAATCTGTGAGTGATACGCAAAGATTTGTTCTGACTCTAGGTGTGCATTGTGTGTGTGAAATGTATATTTGTGAACACCCCCGCGATACAGTAATTATTCCTAGTGCAGGCGTCGTTTTGAAAATAGATAAAACAAAAAAAAAAGATAAAAGATATAATTGTTTTCACAACACAAACGAATCAATGATGATTTAACTAAGAATATCCAGGTATGGTCTATTATTTCTGAAAGCACCTGCATTAAAAATTTAACTTTTTTTAATATTGTTCAGGGACAGAACCCTTTGTCTATTCGTTTGTCAGGTACATTTTAATTGCGATTGCAAAGCAATATTAGCTGGGCTTTTACACCTAATTATTTCTTGGAAGTGTAACTTTATAAATGCAATAAGTTTTAAATAGAATTTTACTTCCAATAGACAAGGTATTTTTCTTTTACGTAAGGTTTTCATTTTATTTTTTTCGTCGGCGTGGTAAAATAATTCTACGGTCTGAGGACGATAAATGATAATAGATATTTATTAACCGTGCTGAATATAAATAGAAGTCCAGTTCTTTTAATATTTTTTAAATTAATTATGATTGAAATAATGATTCCTAATAGAAAGAGTTTCTCAATTCGATTGTTCGTTCGGCGATTACTCGAAGACGTCTTGACCGATTTGAGTTTTTTTTTGTTTAAAAGAGTATACTTGTTTTGTGGTCCCATGGTCATCTGGTGCTGATCTGATGATGGGATTCGAGATAAATCGAGGTGACCCTTAAATTATATAGACTTTGACATTGTTTTTCGTATTTAACCTAAACCTAATCGAAGACTTTAAGATTTATTTTTTAAGGTATTTTTTATCAATAAATTAAGTGTGTTTATGTTTGTGTCGATATTTGTGTTTAGTACAATTTATGTAGCAAACGGTCTTTTAAGTACACATTTTTGGAGTTCTGAAGAACTGGTCTCTACTGAAGGAATATCTATTATAATTGTAATATCAGTACATAGACTCCCTGTGCCGATATTGAAGATACCTATCTTACTACAAAAAAATTTAAACGATAATTTTAATTTCATTTTGATCATTAGTTTCTTCATTTGTACACGTGATTATTAATAATAATTATCAAAATGAGGCGTGCGTGATCGTCGGACACGTGGGCTCGCTGACTGCACACACGACACACGGCAGCAACACGCGACACGCTGTATGTAGCCAGCGCGCCCACATGCCCGATCACGCACGCCTAATGTGGAGAATGCTTTAGCTGTAGCTCTGACACTGACTAATTGATCAGTTTATAATGTAAATACTGCTTTTGTCCTTCGCATTGTATTCAAAACAAAGCGTTGGTTTATCTATTTAGGTGAAAAGGCTATCAATGTAGTTATTTGTTATCAAGATATCTATTGTAAATCATTAGGCTTTGAAGATTTTTTACTTTACATATTAAGCAACTTTCAGTTTTGTCTGGTTATCTGAATGGTTAAAACTAAGTTATAAAAGGGTGTTATTTTATCTATCAACAATTGAATCTAATTTTGCCGCATTTGTTGTGAGGAGGATAATAATAGAAATAATAGATTTGCTAGCAAAATAATAGGTTTGTCCGAAAAATAATTATAACTATTGGCTGATAACATTGCTGACAAATCTAATATTCTGCTGGAAAAATTATTATTTTTCTTATTAATCTATTTTTTTGTTGACAAATCTATTATTTTGTTGGCAAATCTATTATTTTGTTGATAAATCTATTATTTTGCTTATAAATCTTTAATTTTGCGTACAAAAAATATGCTAAAAAATATAACTGCCTCGATGGTCTAGTAGTCGGGTTCGATACTCGGGTCGGGCAATAGCAGCGCGAAGTTTGTTTGTTCCATGGGGCCTACATAAATGTGGGTGTTGTACACCTCTGCCACACCTTTATGGATAATATACGCGTGGTGTATTGTATGTGTAAAATATAGTTCCGTTTTCCACACTGATGGTAAAGCAGTGTTGCAGGTGTTTTAAAAACTAACAAAGTTTTGTTTCTATGTCTATGTGTATAACTAAGCCGTAGTCGAATCTTAATGTGTGTTGCAGGTTTTTTTTTTTTATTAACAAAGTTTTGTTTCTATGTCTATGTGTAGATATAACTAAGCCATAGTCAAATCTTAATGTCCAGAGTGATAAGCCATGCTGAAATCAAGCAATAATCACAAAAAAAGACACTCCACTCGCGGTGGTTAGCGCCGAAGTGACCACACAAACCATTTCGCCATTACTTCAAACATTGCACTTTGCTTCATTATTACCGATACATGTCACCTGCTGTAAGATTGCCTGTAGTGAATATTAAAATAATTACTAATTTTCTCATTTAATGAGTAGGAGTGTTGCATACATTGTATGCATAAATCTTTCAGTTGTTTATCAGTTAGGGCGTAATGCAAGATCGGCGCGCCGACATTTGGCTAGACGGCCATTCGAGGTCATCGTCTCTTCAAGTGTACCGTCGGAAAATTCGATCTCTTCTTGAAAACGAGAAAATGTCGAAAATGATATTAATGAAATAATTTAATATTAGGGTTTGTCCTTTGCTACACCTGCGTGGTGTGTTGATTAAAATGAGTTATGACAGTAACGTTACGACTTCAAATGGTAGCTAATAAGTTATTATTTTGCGGACATAGGTGTGGGTTATACATTTACTTTTTATGACATACTTTAGATATATAATAGCAATGTACCTAATGTATAACTGTTATATGTTCCAATAAATAAAATAAAATAAAATAAGAGCCGTGAAAGAGTAAAAACCAGATTATTCGATTTATTAGGTATACCTTTAATAATAATAACATCACGCCTATATTATTCAGAAGGGCGTGGCCGATGTGTACAACACCCACATTTCACGTGTTACGTTAAGGTCCCATGGGATGAGGGCTTATCGCCATCCATAAGGCACAATTCAAACTCCGTGCTGCTATTGTGAATTTCCTGAAGGAAAATTCACAAATAACACTTTGTTTGACTCGGTAACCAAACCCAAGACCTCGCGGTTAGAGTCGCATACGTTAACCACTAACCATCGAAGCAGTAATTAATACATTTCTATATGGATATAAGCTTGGGTATAAATTGTTCTCTTACAAATTTTTCCTTTGCATACTCTTATAGAGCAGCAAAATCTTTTGTGTAAATTTAATGAGACATTATGATGCTTTCAGATAAAAAAAATATTTTTATTGATCCCAATAATATACTAGGAACCGCAATAAACATCATATTAATATTGCACTTACTGAAATAAAAACGTGTGTAATAGTTTTACGGAAATCCTTCTGTCATTTCCTGCCAACGCACCTAAAATATGACGTCAATTAAATCTAGGCTGAAACGAATTTGTTTTGCCGACCTTACATTTCTTCAGTACACACATATAAATTTTCACCACTACAACTTTCAATGCTGGCGGGAAGCCAATCCTCCTGTACTCATCTGTGATTCGCTCTTGTTATACGAATTTTGAATAATAAAAAAAATACATCTATACTAATATTATAAAGAGGTAAAGTTTGTGTGTTTGTTAAATTGTCAGGGGTAATCTCGGAATCTACTGCACCGATTTTAAAAATTCTTTCACTAATAGAAAGCCACATTATCGCTGAGTGTCATAGGCTATATAAAAAACCGAAAAATTAAAAGGTTTTTACGTGGTAGTCCGTTTTGTAAAGAGAATCGGAGAAAAACTCATCGTTATACGTGAAGGCCACAGCAGCGCGGCAGCGGCGCGCGATGGTTTCGGCTTATTTCGGTTCGCGTTCGTGCTCACTTCGGAAGAAGGAGGCGTGACCTTCCTTTTACATCTGAGAGGTCTGGTACCCGCGCGGCTCTTTACGCAGCGGACGTCCCCAAAATTTAATTTTTCGTAACACACTTTCGACATTCATTAATTTTATTTTCGGTACATTAAAAAAAAATCTTTTATGTTTATATAGTTTTCATTTAATTTAGGTTATAGATAGGCATTAAGTTTGTTTCATGTACCTAGATATTAAATTAGGTTATAGGTATTAAGTTAGTTTCATGTAGATATTAATTTAGGTTATAGGTAGGTATTAAGTTTGTTTTGTGTAGATATTAATTTAGGTTATAGGTAGGTATTAAGTTAGTTTCATGTAGATATTAATTTAGGAACGCTGCCTTAACTATGAAAGATATATATTTTTGAACATTATGCCCAACGAAGTGGGCACGGGTCAGCTAGTTTTAATATATAGATATTATTTAATGTAAGAACAATCAGCTTAATTATAAGATACGGCGCGACTTAATCAATTTTTATATAGTTTATCAGGTATAAACAATATTTAAAAAATGCATAATTATGTATTGACATTCTCAAATACGTCGGCGAGTTCCTAGTGATTCAATATATATTTTCCGATTGTTCTAATTGGCCATCAATAGATTTGTAATTTGTTTTTTTTTGTTTATTTGAGTAACGGATTTGGACACGGATATATTAGTATAGTTCTTGCAACTTACAAAGGCATTAGGGCTTTACTTGTGTTTAACTTGCATCTATACACGTGTCATAGTGTGTGTGAGACGGAATGAAACAAAAACGAAGTTCCGTTCGTTCCGTTTTTTTAAGTTATAATATTTTTTTTTTGTTATACACTCAACAAAAATAATTGTCGCGACATCACACTGTTCAATGCAAAATAGAAAGACGAAACGAAAATAACTGGCTTGCTTTCTATAAGAGAGAGTGACAGATAGAGATACACGCGCACGCCGCACGGCTTACAACTATTGCAAAAAGTGTCGTTACAACTTTTGGTCTTAATTTTTTCCGTCTCGTCCCCCCGCCGTTCCAAAAACTGACGAGAGTGACGCGTTCCGTCGAACACATATTGCGTTGTGCAAGTATACTACAACTACTAGTAAAGCCAACTGTTAGTCGAACAAGCTTCATGTAATTACAGGCACACTACACAAATCAACAAACACATTGTTTTTAAACAAAATGGCATCGATTTAAAATTAATTAGTTACCACAGTCAGCATGTGGCGCGCAGACTGATTTGTGTTTTCTTTAAATGCATTATTCCAAATTCTTTTGACAAAACATTTATTTTCAAAATTACTTGTACCATAGTCTTTTAGGAATAAATCTTAGAAACGTTTAACACGTGAAAGACATAAGATTGTTTCAAAACACGTCTGAAATGAGAATATTTAAAATACCAGCCGTTCATTAAATTGTCTGCGACGATCTCAAACATTTGAGTGCCAAGAAGAAAATATGAGTGCATACGAACACTGAGTTAAATGAAAGTTCAGAAGTTTGTTTTGGCGAAATAATTAGTGAGAAAACCTGAATCGTTTTTGACGTTATAGGCGCGATAAGAAAAACTTACATAAGGAGTGGATGTGACATTAAGGCATTTATTGAAAGCAAAATTCTAGACGTAATCAGTGTTTCAACTGTAATAATCAAATCGAAATTTTAACATGATTAGGTACTAAGTTTATATTGTATTTCTATTTTCCAATAACCTTCTGTGTTTGTACACTTTATATATCCATTAATAATATTTTTCTGTCTAAAGTTAAGGTTTGTTGTCAGAAAATTTAGTTATGAATTAAGCTCGTTTGCCGTCTCCCTTTGTTGTTTGTAATTTTCTCTTGTGTGATAAAGAATATTTCTCATTCGTTCATATATTTATATATATTTTATTTATTTAAAACTTTTTTTTTTTATACTTCGCCCACAGCGAACGAACGTGTAGTCCACCTGATGGTAAGTGGAGTACAGCCCATGGACATCAACAATCCACAAAAGCAGACTATAGATGCGTCGCTGCAGCTGAGGACTACGGTGTTATGCCTCATGTGCCATTGATGAATTTCAGGGCCTGATCTCACCACCAAACCGGCACACAGTAATGGAAGCACTACTATTTGGCTGCAGGTTAAAGGTGAGACGGTGGTGCTGCCGCCCTCGAGCTCATTCACAAGAGCTCTACCACCAGTAAGTAAGTACTTGTAATTAAGTATTTTGTTATGTAGATATTATGCATATATATACGCATATATTTTCATTATGTATTCATTAATTGTATTGATTTTTATTACCTTTAATTTAAAATCATTACGCTATATTTTATAACTTCACCTGCCATGTTAATCTATAAAGGTATACTAGTAGAGAATGCCCATGGCATTAAGTCCGCCTTGTATAAAAATTTTGTATATGAAGTTTTTAAATAAAATAAATAAAGAATCAAGAATGATTTTAAAGTATGCCTTTTCAAATAATGACAATATATTAATGTATTTTACAACCCTAATGATCGATAGGTGTAACTAATGGACTGGCCGTTCGACGGACACTGACATATTCTTGGAACCATTCAAGTCCATCGTCATTCCTGTCCGATTTCAAGTGTCAGACTAGGCTTCTAAGAACTGCTGGCTATATTGACAGTCACTGACTGCATTTGAAAATGTACCTGGTTAGAAATGGTTATTTAGTTGAAAAGGACTTGAGGGAACAATAACGTGTTATTAAGGGCCACACAAATTATTGTGTCGGGATACTTCTCTAATAAACCTAAATTGGTATTGATTTAAATGGCAAATAACTATCTGAAAGTTTATTAAGAAGAATAAGAATCTGAATCCAGCAAAGATTGTAATATATAGAACATTTTTTTCAAAAATTAGACAACGGGTCTAAATCGCGTAATTATTATAAAGGTAAATAAATACCTATGCTCGACGTTTCGAATGACTTGCATCATTTACCTTTATAATAATTAAGCAATTTAGACCCGTTGTCTAATTTTTGAAAAATGTTCTCAAATCGCGAAAGTTTAAAAACATATATTTATAATACAAGTTGGCTTATACCGTTAACTTTTATATTTTAACTGCTAGGTAAAGACAACCTACCTATGTCCAGCGATTGTCTGTCTGATGAATTTGTTATTAGATTTAATAACATAATAATAGCGACCCTGTATCTACATGTCCCACTGCTGGGCTCGGGCCTCTTTTCATGATGGTTAGGCCATAGTTTACCACGCTAGCCCAGTACGGATTGGTAGACTTCACACACACCCTCGAGTACTTTTTAGGCACTCTCAGGCATGCAAGATTCCTCACGATGTTTTCCTTCACCGCCAGCAAGCGATAATTTACATTACAAATACACAAAAGATGAATTTAAACGATTTATTGACAGAGGAGTGTGCCGTGGGTTCGAACCCGAAACCTTTGACTTCGCAGCCTTACGGTCTTTTCAATAATATAATTTCATATATCTATTATCTACCTACATATTATTAATACTCAAAGGTTTTTAATTAATGGCATTTAATACTCAATAGCATATATTTTACTTGTTATTAACAGTGCATTACGGGTACATAGATACTTCAACAAAACACCTAAAACTATTCAAAAGACGTTGCGTGTTTTAAATATTATTTTTCCATAAATTAGTGTGTAACATGAAATCAGTAGTAGGACGAGCTGCCTGTTGCTTTGGCGCGCTGCCAGCATGCTCGGTGCGGTTTATCACAACATGTCTCACTACGTAATGTGGGCTAGAAAATTTTGGACATGTCTCTTAAAATTCATTCTTAGAGTGCATGGTTAGTGTAGTGGTTAAAACCGTGCTCACGCCGCTTTCTTCTGCGCTGGTGTTGTGGGTTCGATCCCCACATGGGACAAATCTTTGTGTAATCCGCAAAGATTAGTTCTGACTCTGGGTGTGCTTTGTGTGTGCGAAATGTGTGTTTGTGATTACCCCTGAGACTCAGGAGTTATTTCTAGTACGGGCGTCGTTTTTTATATAAAAAAGTACCGTTTTCTTTGTAAGTTAGGAGGCTGAATTTACGGTTAAATTATATATTTCATTATTTTACAAAGTCAAAGATAGTTTTGCAGAGTCGATTGTATAAAGGACAGGTATATTTGCCAAAAAAAATCGTCTAAATATTTCAACCACCTTATCGGTTAAATAGTTTTTTTCCATAAATTCGTGTGTGGAATGAAACAGTAGAAGAATGAGTCGCCTGTTGCTTTGGCGCGCTGCCAGCATGCTCGGTGCGGTTTTTCACAACATGTTCCACTACGTAATGTCGGCTATAAACTTTTGGACATGTCTCGAAACGTTAAATTAAAATTAGGAAAAAAAACAAACATAAAAAAGGTAGTTGGTTAAGAAGTAAGTAGGGTGTATTTCCTGTTAATAATGTTATGATTCAAGATTTTATCTAACTAACCAAAACACAGTGAATTGATAACTGCCATCTGACTACATATTAAAGTATTAATTTATTTATTATATGTTATATAATAAGCTGAGGTGTTAAATAATATTTGCTTCTTACAAAACCTATTGTTTTCTCTATTTTTTTTGCAATATAACTTTATAGATGCTAATGGAATTTATTTTCATTATTAACTTAAGAACACAATTCTTTTGACATTTAAATTCTTTTATTTCCTCTACATTTGATTACAATTAATGTGATATCTCCATTGTTATTTGAAAAACAAATATTTCCTTACATATAAAATACTTATACAGTCTGTCTTATTTCTACGTACTTCCCAAAGTCTATATAGATTAAAATATTTCCTTAAATTGTTCAATGTACTGTGTAATTTTCCTTTACCTACAAGTACGTCACGTCATAATTTAATGTTTGAAGTATTATCTCATTAATTATTTAATCAATGTTAATAAATATATCATAATATTGACTTAAAACATGTTTTGAGCATCTAAATTAGTAATTAGTATCGCAATACAACGCGTAAATGCTGCTAGCATTTTGGTTCGAGGCCTTCTGACAGTGAGTTATTAAGTTTAGATTAAGTTATAAGACTAGTTTAATTTAAGATCCAACATGTATATTTTTCAGTAAATAAAGATAATAATATTCTCAATTAGTAAACACCGCAGTGTACCTAAATATTTTAATAAAAAATTACGTATAGATATGTCGATATCGAAGTGAAAATTGTAAAGGTTGGATTTGCCTTAGAGATTATATATGAATATTTCAATCCTTAAAATTATCCGAAATGTAATTTAATTATGCAAACAACAGCCCTTGAAGCAGACAAAAGTTTACACAACAGATATTGATTTCTGTGTTACCAATTAATAGTAAAATATACTTGATACTTAAGTCATATGTTATTATGTTTGATAGCACTGAAAGCTCATATTAATGTTGAAGTATACACGGCTTCACATCGAATTAGACATTGCCAGTACCTATAAGAAGGTCTTGCATTGTATTGGCTTCTCTTGCATTCAGGGACCAGCTTATACTGGCAATGTACACCTTCATGTGTAGCCATGTGTACAAACATCGATCAACCACGGTTGGGCGGTTTACACGTTTCGGCAACTCATTTACAATTATAATTACAAGTATTATGTAATTTGATTTAAGTAACGTTAGGTATGTCTAGATAAGAATATATATTTTCGTATTTATTTAATTGCCATTATTTTCAAATCAATATACTTTCTTTATGGATAAAACTATAATTATCTGTAAGTCAAAATTTAATAAGTTAGAGTTAATAACTCTATCCTGATTAAATGGTAAAATAAGTTAGTAAGGACCACCTAACCATTTAATCAGGATAGAGTTAATAACTCTATCCTGATTAAATGGTAAAATAAGTTAGTAAGGAAGCAGTTGAAAGTCCAGATACAGAACTACTATTAACTTTATTAAATATATGTACAATACTTTGGTAATTTTGTCACCCAATCTTGCAATGGTAGTCAAAGTATTTGACGTTTTAAAATGCCAGAACATTATAATCTAGACAACGAATCATTACTAAACAAATCCACGAAAATCTTATTTCCTCTCTGTAAAACTTTGTTTTCGTCTGAAAAAGACAAAGCAGTGAACCTACTGACAGAAAACTCGTGATCGCTCTTCAAGCGTGTGTCTTATCTATGCCAACGGAATCAGTTTCACCAACCGCAATAAAACCTCTTTTATACATCATGAAAAACATGTTACGGTGCGTGTGCGCACTCTGACGCATATCTAAGATGCGCGACGCCATTTCTTTTCCACTGTGTGCTCCCGATTTGGCAGCGAGCCAAAGACACTGCCTGGCGAGCGGCCAACTCACCAAATCACCCTCTCTGCGCTTAGCCGAACTGTTTTCGAAAGATCATCGCGATCGAGGCGAAAGTCAGTCGAGAATTATTTTTTTCTATAAGAAGAAAAGTTTATGAATTTGAATGTTAGAGTCGCTACAGACAAGTGGGCCGGTACGTTCGGGCCGGCATATTTCATGTTCCGTTGCAGTGTCCATCTCAATCGAATGACAGTTGATGAAGATTGGAACATTAAATGTGCCCAACCGCCTATGTGTGTATGTGTAGCGATCCTAACTCCTTCTCCTTTGGGTACTCCTTTTTGAGGTAGTAAATGTTATATAGTAGCTACCGCAGGTGCCGAGTAGTTAGGTTCTTGCCTAAACATACTGTAGAACACACACCTACCGACTTCATTGTGTGTCTACAGCTATCTACAGATCGTGGTTTTGTTACGTTAGCTCTAAATTATGTCCGTAAAATCATTTGTCATGCTTTTGTTATGTGTAACATATGATAACGTCCACATGTGCGAAACTTAATAAGCACAAACTAATTATTGCAAACTGAAGACACGTGCTCAATCGCATGTTCCATTTAACGGGAATCTTTGATGACTGACACCTATATGCTCGGTAGGGGGCATTGTACTCTACTCTTTGACTCTTCTTGCAATTCTACCTTTTTTTGTAATACGCCTACAGCCAACGAACGTGTAGTGCACCGGATGATAAGTGGAGTACAGCCCATGGAGATCAACAATACACAAGAGCAGATTGTAGATGCGTCGCTGCAGCTGAGGACTACAGTGCCTCATATACCAGTCATTTCAGGGCCTGATCTCACCACCAAATCGAAACATAGCAATGCAAGCACTACTGCCGTCCTCGAGCTCGTTCACAAGTGCTCTACCACCATTAAAACCTACCAATTTGTCTTTAAGAAGATTTATCTGCTTGCTCACCGATTATTATTTTGGCTATTTTTCCGAGCGAACAAACATTGCTCACTGAAATACAGACTGACTATCGCTTTCATTTCGAATTGAAATCATTGACGCTTGCCAGTAAGCCGAGCTTACGCGATCATCGAACTAGGACATAATTGAAATACATTCCTAGCTTATTGAAGTAGAGTTTACGATTGAAACCGGGTCGATTTAACAAGCAAAGGTTGCCCGCTATCATAACAGATTTATTGCCGTTCATTTGGCTGCACTCGATACAGCATCCACTTAGTGCCATGAGTGTTCGTTCTGAAATGCTACTCGATATTCGGCAGTTGAAATACCAGACTGGAAATTTTGTATCACATTCGGGTTGGGACATCAGAACATATATTAAAAAGTCATAAACTTTATCTTGTAATCTAAAACATGCTACCTATGGTATTTTATTGGTTATTACTTAGTTTATATTTCTAGATGTTTACGCGTTGTATGCAAGTTTGTTAATAATAAGAAATATATTTTAAATGGTTTTTAATATCAAGATTTAAAAAAAAAAAGTAAAATGCGTTGGTAAGTAAATGGAAAAAACTCATAGATAACAATATGGCATCAAATAAATTGAAAACGCGAGTTGTTAAAGATTTTGGCAGATCTTTGATAGGCAGACAGTGGCATTGTTAATAGGTACTCAGATGTGAAACGTATCACTAAGATAATATAATATGATATATTATATTATATTATATAAAATTATATATTATATAAAATAAAATAGTGCTGAAATGATTATAGGATAATCTTCAGATAAAAAAAATCAGATCAAAGCAAACGTTATGGTTTGCCAAAGAACAGCGTTATATAACACTAACAATATTTTATGGTTGGAACAATAAAAAGAGAAATAATAATCAAAATGAATCACCACATTATTGACGCAAATGGTGGCCCCTGACATCATGTTTTCTAGCTCACTCTTGCAAGAGATTACTATTATGTTCTATCCCTCTCTCCCAAGAGAATTAGAGGAGTTTTCAATGACTATTAGTAATGTTCGCGAATCGCCTTCTCGTGCCATTAACACAATTTCTTGGTGCTATTCTGAAAACTATTGAATTTGTTTAATCTGTCATGTAGTAAAATCATTAAATTATCAAGATTTGGTGGTATAATGTTGAGGGAAACACATATTTATAACAATCTTACAATCTAGAAATTGGACATGAAGAAACACATTGTAAAATAAATGCGATATATTCCGTCCCGGTATTTGTAACCAAAGCTATAATGTACTATAATTAACCAGAAGGATGAGGCAGAGGAATACAACACCCACACTTCACCTGTTATGTTTAGGCCTCATGGGATAGAGGGTGAGACTATCGCCATCTACCCAGCACAATTCCAACTCCGTGCTGCTATTGAGAATTTCCAGACGGAAAGTTCACAAATAACACTATGTCCGACCGGGGAATCGAACCGAGACCTCGTTCGCTAAAGATTATAATCATTTAATTATTTCTGAACGGATATAGGCATCAATCACTGATTCTTCTCTTATTTATTCAAGCAATTTTTCTCATTACCGGTAATTCAATGATTTATAGAATGGCCCATGCGTGAGTCAGTGTAAGCGTCACAATTGAGACGCAGCTGCCAAAGGATCTCGGCTTACTTTGCGCACGGCGCGGGCGCATGTGTCGCGATAACAAACACTTGGAAAAACAGCACATCACACACTTAATACATGGGAAAATCACCTTTATTTCTTTAGTTATAAGGATACTAGAAACTTTTTGTGAATTTCCAACTGTTCCAAGGAGTTTAGAGCCAATTATTCGGAAATAATGATTGTTTTTGTGAGGAAATGATTACTAACGTTGTGTTTTTTAGTACTGTTACCAAGTGCCATTCACAGAATAAAATTTAGTGTATGACAGATGCGAATGAAAAAAAAACAGTAGCTTTCAGCAAATGTTACATTCTCATTTCAAAAAAATAGGTCACAACGTCACTTCGCATTTATGATAATTGAAAGCATTAAAATTGGTGGAATCTCGGATAATCTCTGACAGCCAATCTCTATTTACGAAGACAGGAAACGATTGAATGCAACTGCGTCTTGTATAGCTGTTAGAAGTACTATAAAAGTTTAGAAATTATAATAAGTTATTTCCCTCATCTGTAACATAATAAATAAAATATATTATAAAACAATAAATCCTTTTTACATCAAACAAACTACATTTTCGACAAATACCCAATAGACGAACATAAATCCCAAAAGCTAAATGCGAAAACGCAAACGTTATAGTCAAAACAGCATTAGATAAACCCTGTAAGTTACTCTAAGGCGGTATGCACACTTAAGGTGAGTATTTACGAGCTTTATGCGCACGCGCAGCTGTCGGTCATGTACACTCAGCGCACAGCTGCTTTGTATAAAGCTTGTTGTTTCTTGAAAGTACTTTTCATTACATACATTTAGAAAATGAATATCGTTACAAAAAGGACCATTACGCAGCGAAATTTTTGAATAATAAATAATTCACTGTTTTGCAAGTATCACAACTGCATCGAGTTTCGGCTACTATGGCATAGCATTGAGATGTCAGAAGATTTGTAGTTTCAGATGCCATGCAAAAAAGAAAAAAATGGTATTGTAGATGTTGTTTTTATACACATTTAATTCAGCAGTCCCAAAAAACTAAATCTCTCTAATCTTATAATATTATTAACTTCTGTACATAAGTAAGTTCATACAAACCCTGTCCTATTTTACAAAACTGTTTGCCACCATTAACTTTTCCATTAAACAGACACACTCTCGTAAACAAATTGCGTAACACCTTGCTTCCGATCCCTACGCAAGGTCAGACAAGAAGTGCTACTAGAAGTGCGCAATCAAATGCCTTGTCGAATAGCAAAGCTGATTTATCACGTTGTGCGCCGCATGCCGAAGGTGTTACTGAAAATTTAAGTGCGTCAGCAAGGTTTATCATCTCAATGCCTAAATCATTATATTCAGAATTATAATAACACGACCCACTACGGTGGAGTGATTAGATTCACCTGCTGCAAAGAAAATTTTCTTTGTTTTAGACATTTAATTTAAAACACAGATGTTTGTATGCTGTAAAATGATGTGTCATTCCAATGTTTATTTTCTTTTCAAACAAAATACTTTTTAGCATAACACCATTTAAAGCTTTTAGTATTAACTTTCGTTTCTTCATATCATATGTCTATGCGTGAAACGGTCTTGCATGTAAGTCAGAATCATTGTTTGTGCTTACTTGGACGAGATCACAGTTCATTTGTTCAGTGAATTTGGCAAAGTTTCAAAATGATCTCATATTGAAGTTTTTGTGGCTGTGTGGTGACTTACTCACTGTTGTCGTCTGTGCAATGTCTATGTGTTGTCATCATTGACAAATTCTAGACTGATAAAGAATGTGAGGTCAAAAGTATAATTAAAATCAAGCTTACTGACTGATGGTATAAATTATTACTAGTTTCATTTAAAGTTAAATAATGCTGTATATCTGAACCAAATAAACACCTTTCAACCGTTCTATTAGGTCAGTCCAACCAGTAACTAGAGCCAATATTCATTACTCTTAATTTTTTTAATTTCCACGCTATTGCTTATTCTACACAAAAGAATACCATGTCCATTTAAAAAAGAAACAATTTCTGTGAAAGAAAGTAAAACGCCAAGAGCTATAAATCGTCCCGGCTCAATCTCTCTTATCTTAGACAAATTCCTGTAAACGTCACCCGCAGTCCTTAGATCTTGTACATCATCAGATTACCGAAGAAAAAAACAATAATTAAGGAATCTTCAAGATCTCCAGCGGTTGGGTCGCTCGACGGGAGGCGCGGCTAAATTTAGAGGCGCGCGCGCCGCTTCGCGTGCTCCTAAGCGCATGCGCGATGTTTATATGTGTGATGTGTGTGTGTGAGCATGAATGCCGATACGCTATGTACCTGGGGGGAGCAGTGAACTTGTGCTTGCAGGTATATAAGAAGACTTGTATTACATTTTGAAAAAGGTAGAATGTGGTTTTGCTAGTATGGTAGGTGAAGACTGGAAAAAATGGATGAAAAGTATTGAAATTCTATACCAGGTATTTTCATTGCAGTAGTAATAAGCAGAAGTAATAAACGTATCGATAAAATATTACTATTAAAATAAATGAAAACTCGACATCTGTGTCTAGAATATTGAGAAGTTTTTTTACGACTACAACAGTATTAATGTCAGTAATTTCTCTCATTGAGGAATGTCTTTCCTCTTAATTCACACGTACGACATTCAACTTTGTGTGCATCGTCGTTTTACAAAGAGTAAATGCTTCAAAGACTTGCTGTGTGATATTTGCTTTTATTATTTATTATTAATGACTGAGTGAAATATCGAGGTTGTTTAAATAGATGTCTAAATTTTATAATTATTAACCATTTTTGGCATAAAATTGTGATATTTTAGAATAGAATAGAATAGAATAGAATAGAATAGAATATCATTTATTTTTGAGTATATGGTATTACAGGTTTTACAATTAATACAAATGGTTCACATATACTACCGTAGCCTGTGAAGAAATATTACAATTTGTACCTTATAATCTATTTACATACTATTTTACATTTTATTTAGAAAAAAAAGAAGCATTTTAATAAATTAACTATTTTATTATTTTTTCTACCTTTATTTATTTTACATTACAATTTATAATCTATAAAATCTTTAACTGAGTTGAAACATTTGTCCAAAAGCCAAGAAAACATTACATGTCTAAACTTATTTATAGGTAACTGTCTGATCTGTGGTGGAAGCTTATTGAAAATTGTAACTGCCATGCAGGGAGCATTACGACTATATAATTGAAGCCACTGGGTTGGTACAGTTAATTGGTTCGGATTTTTATCAAGAATTCTTTTGGAAACATGTTCATGTATTGGAAATAGATGGGGATATTTTTTACAAACAATGTGTGAACAAAACTTTATTAAACTGTAGTTACTACTGACAAATTGGTAATGACTTATCTATACGGTAAAAAACTTGAAAAAATTCGACTATCTCCATAGTTCTCAATCTTATCTTCAATAAATCTTAACGTATTCTGAACCTTTGAACAAAAGAATCATTAAACTTTATAAAACGTAGACATAAATTCCTATCAAAAACAATTACCGGTATGTTATTTCATTACAATATAATGAGAGTAGAACAATAAAGCGAAGAGGCACAGACGTACGTGACGCACCTACTCGGCGATCGTCCAAAATTGAGAGTTATAACTCACATCACCTTAGTTTTCTATATTACTACTCAATAATTTACTTGTTGAAGAGTTGCTTTGCTAAAAATTGAGAGTTATTGTAACCCACATCACTATGTAACAATCTTCTGTAAAATATAGGTACCTACAGTCTCTCCAAAATTCACTTGTTGAAGAGTTACTTTGTTCCGACTAATAAACACATAATTTAACCAATGTAGTTACCGACATTGAAGAAGAGATGTACTAATATTGTTAAAATATTTGTATGTACTCTTCTTCCACAATTTTTACACTAAGCCACAGTTTCAGAGTTTTCGTATAGATCTTATCCGACCTAACAATGTAACCTGACTGAATTTAAAAGTGAAACAAGCTACCCTTAATACCTTATTGATTTTTGCGGCTGCCTTGATATTATCAAAAATACAAATATACAATAACTAGTAAATTCCACAAACAATGCCACTAATTAAGCCAATTTTAAATCAATAATTTTCGCAAAAATCCATGTCTAATAAACATCAATATTGTCAACGAGTCCACACACACTTCACTGCAATGATTTATTGACTTGATAATTAGGAACAGAAAGAATTCTAGCTAGGCACTAACAGCAGATATTTTTGCATAACGTCACGCCTTAATTATCCAGATGCGTATTGCAGAAGTGTTAAACACCAACATTTCGCTTGTTATATTAAGGATCCATGTGATTAAGGGTGAGCCTATCCCACACCAACAAAAGAATTGCCCAAAGAAAAACTCCAAAAAACACTTTGTTCCAACCCGGGCATTATATCCAAGACTTCTGAAGTATTTCCAAGAGATTCTTGAGGAATTAATAAAAACGCGTGCATGCGGTAATCACTTTAATTGGGCAGAGAGCGACCATAGACATACATCGAGGGACGAACCATAAAGTACGATGGAACGTTCAGAAACTTACTTAAATATATTACAATCCTCCACCTTAAATACTACATAACATCTAATTTTGGGTATTTACATTTACCCAACATAGAACACAAAGTGCTGTCTCTACACACTCTATTTGGTATTAAACTATACTAAATGTTGTGTCTACCTAGCATCAGCAACATTAGGTACGAACAATACCATACAGTAATACCACATTTTTTTTGTATAGTAAATTAATCTTAAATTAACTAATACCATACAGTAATACCACATTTTTTTATGTATAGTAAATTTATCTTAAATTACTAATACCATACAGTAATACCACATTTTTTTATATATAGTAAATTTATCTTAAATTAACTAATTAGGAATCACAAATAAAATCACTAAATTTGGACGGTCTTTTTAAACGACAAGCCCGCACCGGACGGAGGCAGGCTAACTCTGTAACAGGATTTCTAGGTTGGGGAAGTATTACACACTGTTCTGGATTTGGAACACTAGTGTGAGGTGTTGAACCCGGTATAGAATAAGACGGCAAGTCCTCGATAGTTCGGTCTCGAACCGGACTTAACTCCCTCACGCTCTGAGGAGTCCGGGTCTCGATAGTAGTCGAAGCAGGCTCTACTTCAGACACTTGAGAACGTTCCGCCTCAAAAGAACTCCGTTCTAAAGTGCTTGATGGATAAACCAAAGAACTTCGCGTTCTCTGTCTTAACTGGTCGATATGCCTATGAGATTCTTTGCCTGACATATCCTCCACCCTATAATCCGTGGTACCCATTTTATCTACAACCCTCCCGGGACTCCATTTTTCATTACCCCTATATTGTCTCAACCATATCTCCTCTCCTATTTCTAAAGAACGTTTTACATCTGTTCCTATCCTCTTTTGTCGTTCCTGAGCTTTCTTAACTTTATTTTCCCTATTCGGTCGTAACGCATCTAATTTTGTTCGCAATCTCCTACCTAACATAAGAGTTGCCGGACTCTCCCCCGTAGAACAGTGTTCCGTGTTACGATAATGCAGAAGAAAGGTATTCAAAAATGAAATAATATTTTCTTTTTGTTTAACTGCTTTTTTATTACTCTTTTGACTGTACGTACTGCATTCTCCGCAGCTCCATTAGACGCTGGGTGGTACGGAGCGGAAAAAATATGTTCTACACCCTGCATAGTCAAAAAGTCTGATATTTCCTTACTTGTAAAAGGAGGGCCATTATCCGAAACGATTTGCCTAGGTAAACCCCATCTGGCAAAAACTTCCGTTAGCTTATCAATAGTACAACTAGCCGCTGTGCTAGGTACGGGAAATACTTCTAACCATTTAGTCCTAGCGTCCACCATGACTAAATATATTCTGCCAAAAATAGGGCCTAAAAAATCTAGATGAACCCTCGCCCAAGGCCTAGAAGGCCAGGGCCACGGCGTGACTGCATGACGCTGCGGTGCGTCCGCCTCCCCTGCACACACCGTACACTCTTGACACGTGGCCTCAATCGCTTCGTCGATGCCTGGCCACCAGACATAACTCCTAGCTGATGCCTTTGTTTTCACTATGCCCATATGGGGTTCATGTAATTCTTGTAAAACTTTAGCCCGACAGCTTGCTGGAATTACTACCCTGTGCCCCCACATAACGCAGCCTAGTTCCTCATACAATTCTCTACGACGGTTAAAATATGGCTGTAATTCTCTAATATCATTATTTATGGGCCACATATCCCGAATATAACTTAAAACCCTTCCTAATAATGGATCTACACCAGTTTGTTGTTTAACCATATTATAATCTAATAACAATGCGTTCTGTGCAAAATGCAAAAATGTTTGTTCGGGCACAAGCAAAGATTCGCTATTACAAGGAATCGGTAACCTCGATAACCCGTCTGCACCATTTTGCTTAGTGTTGACGTATTCTATATCATAAGTATATGCCGATAAAATTATTGCCCAACGCTGTAATCTACTTGCGGCCATCGCCGGTACTCCGTGTTTTGGCCCAAAGATACTTACTAAAGGTTTATGGTCAGTTCGCAAAACAAACCGTCTCCCATACACATACTGATGCAATTTTTGTAAACAAAACACGATAGCTAACGCCTCTCGATCAATTTGCGCATAATGTTTTTCAGCGTTATTTAACGATCGCGACACATACACTACCGGCCGGTCACGGCCATCGCTGCCCGTTTGTGTGAGCACACCGCCCAGGCCCCGTGCGCTAGCGTCGCATGTCAGCACTAACGGCTTATCTGGATCATAATGAGCCAAAACTTCTGCACTGATTAATATCTTTTTAACTTCTACAAAGGCTTTTTCACACTGAACACACCATTTCCAACTTACTTCTTTCTTTAACAATTCATAAAGTGGTGATAATATACTACTCAAATTCTTAACAAATTTCGCATAAAAATTAACTAGCCCCAAAAATGAACGTAACTCAGAAATATCATTTGGTCGGGGAACCTGAATTATTGCTTTTACCTTATCTGTATCTACTTTAATACCCTCTTTTGATAAAACATACCCTAAGTACTTAACTTCACTAACCATGAATGCACATTTACTCCTTTTTAATTTCATACCATTTTTACATAACCTCTGGAATACTCTTTCTAATGTTTCTAAATGTTTATCCTGCGTTCTTGGCGTTCCAATTATGACATCATCCAGAAAAACTTCTACCCCTGGAATATCACTAAGTAGAGATGACATGATACGCTGGAAAATACCTGGACTAGAAGACAACCCAAACACAAGCCTATTGTACTTAAACAAACCCTTATGTGTGTTTATTACAGTCAATTCTTTAGAATCATCTAACTCAATTTGATTGTATGCAAGTGACAAATCAATTTTAGAGAAATGTGTTGCTCCATTTAAACTTACTAACAGATCATTGATCTTGGGCAGTGGATATCTATCAACCAGTAAGACAGGATTTAAAGTTATTTTATAATCAGCACAGATACGGAGTCCTCCATCAGCTTTACGTACCGGTACCAAAGGTGTCGCCCAGTCAGAGCACTCGACCGGCTCAATGATGCCTGCTCTCAACATGGCATCCAGCTCTGCATCTACCAGACTCTTCAGAGCGTAAGGCAGCGGTCGCGCACGACAAAACACCGGTTGTGCGCCTTCCCTCAGCCGGAGTGTTGCTTTGCCGCCGGTGTACTTCCCTAACCCACCGCTGAACAACGCATTATACCTATTTAACAACAATTGTAAATTATTAGACATGTTGTATTTATTGATTTCACCATGGTTCACACCTAGTGGAAAAGAAGGTATTTTAATTCCTAGTTCGGATAGCCATTGTCTACCCAGCAATGAAGTTGTACCACCTTCTATTACAAATAACTCCAGATTTTTAATACAATTCTGGTACTGAACCTTCGGTTTAATAACTCCTAATGGTTTAATATTACTACCATCATAAAATTTTAACACTAAATTAATTGGTTCCATCACTCGACTAAAGAAATATTTTTCATATGTGTTTTTACTAATACATGAAATAGCTGAGCCTGTATCCAATTCCATTTTTAATTTCCTATTATCAACAAGTAAAGATAGGCTCACCAGGGTATAGCTGCTTAAGCATAACTGGTGAAGCTCTTCCTCCAACTCTTCTGAACTGGAGTCGCCTTTCCCTTTCGGTTGTTCCTCTTGGGTAGATTCCACATGATTCACGCCTCCACCCTTCTTTCCTTTGCCAATTACTGCCTCTGCTCGTGGACACACGCGTCTCAAATGTCCTATCATCTTGCACCTGCTACACACAAATTGCTTGTAACGGCATTCTTCCTTCACGTGTCCGCGCCAGCCACACGCCGTGCAGTTCCCCGCGCCTTTGTCGCCGTTCCGCGCCCCGTGACTCGTTCGTCTGTGATCCGCTCCCCGACCACGCCCACCATGTCCTTCTCGCCACGTGTTAACCGTCGTTGACGTAGTCTCCGCGGCCGTTCTACATTCCACCACTGCCGCATCCCGCTCTGCCGCTTCCAATCCCAAAGCTAGTTTTATTGCTGCTGCGTATGTCAGATTGTCTTCCGCAAATAACCTCTGCCTGATGGTGTCGCTCCGCACTCCGCACACGAATTGATCCCTCAGATTTTCCTCTAACTGATTTTTGAACTCACACGATTTTGAAAGCTTTTTTAATTCCGTTAGGTACTGCGTAATCGTTTCATCCTGCTGTCTCCTTTGTCTGAACCGGTAACGTTCCGCCATGATGGCCGGGGCCGGTTGTAAATGCTTTTGCAAAAGCGACACAGCCTCTTCATAAGTCAGATCCGCCGGTTTTTTCGGGCTGCATAAGGTGCTAAGTAGCTCGTACGTTTCGTCTCCGATTCCCGTAATCAAGATAGCGATCCACAAGTCTTTTTCTATCTTATTTACTTTAAAATACATAGCTAACCTCTCAATGTATAGCGTCCAGTTGCCTGTCTTGATATCAAATTCTCTGATTTTTCCAATGCCACCCGGCATCTTGGTTGAAATAATTTGCTGTTTTTAATTTTGTCCTCGTCGCCACTGAAGTATTTCCAAGAGATTCTTGAGGAATTAATAAAAACGCGTGCATGCGGTAATCACTTTAATTGGGCAGAGAGCGACCATAGACATACATCGAGGGACGAACCATAAAGTACGATGGAACGTTCAGAAACTTACTTAAATATATTACAACTTCGTAATGAGAGGTCGTATACATCAATTAGCCTCTCGCAGTCCACTGCTGGACATAGGCCTCTCTCAATGTACGCCACAACACCCGGTCATGTGCCTTCCGCATCCAGTCCCCTCCAGCGACCTTCTTCAGGTCGTCAGTCCACCTGGCAGAGGGGCGTCCCACCTTACGGTTGCCGAGTCGCGGTCTCCATTCCAGGACTCGTTTGCTCCAACGGCTGTCGGTCCGTCGGCAAACGTGACCAGACCACTGCCACTTCAGCGAGCTGATTTTGCGAGCTATGTCGGTTACTTTGGTTCTTTGTCGGATGACCTCATTACGAATTTTATCCTTCAAAGAAACTCCGAGCATAACTCGCTCCATAGCCCGCTGCGCGACTTTAAATTTGTGGACTAGTGCAACCGTTAATGTCCATGTCTCGGCACCGTAGGTCATAACAGGCAGGACGCACTGGTTGTGTCTGTCGTATACACTAACCAATATTCCAAGACAGATCCTGCATTCCAAAAATACAAAATGTATTCAAGCCAATCCAACGTAACAGTTCTTTTTTTTGCATCTCTCGTTAGTCATCCGTCTAATATTGCGTTGTTGCATATATTTTAAGAACTACGCCCACCGTTACAAAACGCTTTATTTACACAAAATAAACAGAACGTATTTCAGCATGAGTGCTTTCTATCATACCATCAATCAGGTCGGTTGTGATAAACTAGAGAAAAACCTGTAAACGTGCGGCTGTTTGATTCAAACACGTTGTTGCTCATTAATTAAATGAATCTCGATTTACACGATCGATGACTAAACAATTTTCTTATTTCTAAGCAAATTGTGTAGGTGAAAAAGCATTTATGAAGATTCTCGATGAATGTAGACCTAATTACGACACTCAATTAATAGTCATTTCATTTTCTTTACATTTTATAACAACTACGTAATATCGTGGTCCTTTTGTGTATCGCCGTATGAAATATTTTTTACAACTTTTACCTATAACCACCCAAGGAGATAAAAATATCACATTGCTTCACATAACTTTCACACTTAGTCATATAGTCCCAAACTAAGCAGAGCTTGTGTAATGGGTACTATAATAACCGATACTAATACTTATATACTTTTTCTAGTGTAAATACATACTTATTATACATAAAAACACCCAGACCAAGACAAACCTCCATGTTCATGCACACAAAGATTTGCCTTGAGCGGGAATTGAACCCGCAACCTCTGCGTAGCAGGCAGTTGCACTACCGACTTCGCTATCTAGTCGTCAAATGTATCGTCTTATAGAAAATGTACCAAAGAGTTTATCTTTTAACTCAAAAAAAAAAAAAAAAGTACTCGTCGATCTCATTGCAGATGAAATAAATATGATGTATCTGATGATTCAATAACTTCTGCATATGTTGAAAATTCATTAAAAACTCATTGGGTTCGCGTAAGTCACAAGATAGTAGGTGGAAACTTGTTCCATATCGAATGATTCACCAAACTTTCCTGAAACATCTTTACCGTCTAGATGCCAACACATATGGACCAAATGTTTGGGATTCCTACAGGATGTGATGACGGGTTGATTTGATCACGACGGCATCTTATAGGTATGCGCCGGTTATAAATTATTCAATCGTTAAGCTCTTTGATAAATGTTATTTGACCAACATGACCTAATAGCATGAAAGTAAAAGAAAGTGTTATCTTAAAATTAAAATCATAACTAATTAATAAGTCAATTTAATCAGAATTAATATAATAAAATACTTTACAATGAAAAGAAAGTATCAAATAATTAGTATAGACACTTTTTAAAACGAGTATTTTTTTTTAATTTCTTGCAATCTTGTTTAATCTGATATTCAACCCATACAAGAGACCACACATACCATTTCCACATCAAATCTTCAATCCGCGGCTAACATAAACAGATTTTCCATGCGCACGACATAATGCGCATATATGCACACACTCACAAACACACAGCGCGGCGGCCATCTTGGCTGCGCGTGGGCACCGGCGGCGAGCGGCACGTGCGAGCTATTTTGGGCGGCGCCCGCCCTGCCCCGCAACCCGCCCGCCTCGCGATCCCTCGAGTGAATTGCGTAGACACGACGATTGATTTGGTTTTATTCTTTTGTACGCGGTGATTTTTTTATGCGCATGTTACGGATAACTTAATGTGACTAACCGTAAAGCTATTTTTGTTGTTAGGACATGAATTCGATTATTCGCCTGTGCAGTTAAATTTACTTTTAAATAAATATGAAATTGTTCGGTTGGATTTGATCTCAATACGAGAGAGAGAGATCTCACAGAATTGAAAAAATATAAAACACAAGAACACAAATTTAAAACATACGTGGGTACAGATGGTATTAAGTAAGTTAAAATACTTTTGATAATGGTGGATTTCAGATGCTTTATTTCCAAAACACATTCGTTTCATATGTGATATAGATTTTACGTACAATATGGAGTGTTATCATTATAATAATTTAACAAACAATGACAAAGAGAATAAAATCAGAGTTTTTCTAAATTGATGGTACGAAGTATTAAAGAAATAATTTATAACCCTGCCTAGGTCTGGGTTCGATGCCCGGATTGGGCAAAATGGTTTTTTGGAATTTTCATTCTCAAATAGCAGTACAAGTTGGAATTGTGCCCCATGGATGTCAATAGGCTTCACCTCCTATCCCATTAAACCTAAACATAACAGATAAACACCATTTTAGGTAATATAGACGTGATGTTTGGTTATGTTATATTTTCATATAAGATGAAATTGCTTGACTTACCTATTCAAGTGAAATCATAATTTAGTCATATAATTACAACATCCTCTAAATTGGTCTTAATTGTTAGAGCGGTTTGAAATTATATGACTTAATTATGGTTTATTTAAAGTTTCATACATTCTGCAAGTCTTTAACAGGTAGGTTTTGTCATCCCTATTCCTCTTTCCAACTCCAACTATATACTTCTGATTAAATTCGTTGCGGGTTCCAAGACAATTTTAACTCTCCCTGGGATTGCCCGTGTGTCATGCACGGTGCCTTTCAGTTGGTTGCCGCTGTAGATCCTGGCGTCACAGGAGCCACAGTGGTGAGCGTGTGGGTGGGATTATATCCCGTTAAAAAAAAAATCCCTATTCCTCTTTCCTCATTAAAGGATCACCGCTTCTGTAATTTACTCTATGTTTCCATACCGACGCTCGTACCTCCGTGGTCACCGGCAGCGTCTCACGTTTTCTTAATGTCGTATTTAACGAGCCATTCACCATGCTAGAGACTGTGTTGTGTAAACACACATAAATACAGTTTTTTCTATGACAGTCATGGGTTTCGTGGGCTGTTAAAATTATGTGTTAGTTTTAATGACGGTTTTTATTCATATGAGTTTATTAAAGCTTATGGAAAGAGGAGTTATTAGAACAAGATGTTGATCGCTCAATATGGCGATATTATGTTCGTAAAAAAGCGCAATTTTCTGTTATGATTTTGTTGTTTAAGTGCAAAAAAACCGGTTAGAAAATATTTCAGAGAAATTAATTTATAAAAAAATTGTCCTAATTAGTTTGAGTCTTCACATTGATATTTTTGTCAAGAGTAGCATAAAGCTGTACGATCAAATCAAAATCAAAGCAAATATATTTTATTTACAATATTTGGCACGTAGGTATGGATGGTTACACGTTCTATCACTATATACTCGTATTTATTAAATATATATCATGGTATGGCCCATACATAAATAACTTAAAACTAAAATACATTATTTTATTTAATAACTTAGAAACTATTTAACACTTTTATTCGGCGAAGTGTTGCGCAATTGCGAGGTGTCATGTAACCTTTCACGCAAGCGGTGATACGCGACTCTCTCCAGAAATCTCTTTAAGGAACGTCTCTAAATGGTGTGTGGTGTGAAGAGGACGCGCACCATAAACGATTTGAATTTTGTGTTGTGGCGTGGTTCTAACACAACGACCCTCAATGTCCACTTCGTCTTGCCCCGGATGCACTCCATAAGGTCTTCATCCTTCCTAGTGTGATGTAACCGGGACACGTACAGCTGCGTCGCGGGCACTTCAAAACGCAACGTATTTGGTCCGAACAGCACGGTGCCGGTAATATGACAATATTTTTCTTACGTAGAACATACTCGACCATAAAGTTACAAATCATAAGAAACCTTGACTACTCCTTTTATAATATCGTTATTTCGATAAACATACACGGTGGATTTGACATATCGACATACATATTAAAACTACTGAATTTAAACATAGTTATTCCCACCGGTTAATTTACCTCTTTGAAAAAAAAACTCGTTTTCCGTATTTTAAACATTGGCAATTAACACTGACCAATGACCATGTCTATTTTTTTTTTAAATCGCGTATAATTTATACTAAGCAGAGTTCCAAAAAACAACTTTTGTTTTTTGTCTGTGGGAAAATTAATTACAATTTAAATTAATTACCAAGTTTATTAGTAGAACTATAGTCATATAGACTGTACTACAGTATCATATTAATATTAACAAATGGACAATATTTTACTTATAATTAATATTCTATGAATAATCTTTGTATTATTTTATCTAAATTTAAATATTTATATAATTTATAATTTTGAGCTTAAATCTAGGAATCTGCGGTTTCAATAAATGTCACTTTATCAGATTCACCCTGTATATTAATATTGTTTGTTGGTTTGCGCAGATGTGCGTTACAAAATTCCTGGCCCTTAGTCACTCGTCTATCCTACAGGAAGTCATGGAATGTGCTTCTCAACTACTCATGCCAGACAGTAAAACCACAACAGAAAGT
Source organism: Hypena proboscidalis (assembly GCA_905147285.1). Taxonomy (NCBI): domain Eukaryota; kingdom Metazoa; phylum Arthropoda; class Insecta; order Lepidoptera; family Erebidae; genus Hypena; species Hypena proboscidalis. The sequence continues at coordinate 5,137,325 of LR990127.1, forward strand.
CTGTTTCTTCATATTATTATTTCAGTGAGTATATTTTGACTTAGTATCTTTAAATGACTCATACTGTCGTAACGTAGCTGGAGAGTACTATTTTATGGTGGAAAGGTATATGTTTGACCACGATCTCGCCTGATGGAAAGTAATGTTATCATTAGGGATTGCAATCCAGTCCGGGGATCCGGCGTGTTTTTGGACCTCCCTGAGCATAATTATTTCCTAGATATTTAACCAATAGCATCGAGTGAGATATCAAATTAATGACGAAAATATCGGAGAAGTCATGTTTTGTTAACTTATTGCTTGTACAATCAAACACTTACCTATTATAGTGTTATTATACCAATTGATCAATGGCAAAATGTCAGAATAGTTTATAACATAATTTCATTATTTGAGTGCAGAAAAACTGTCAACTAATCTATAATACCAATTTATCGATAGCATCGATCGACATCGATTGTTCTTCTTCTTTCGTGTCGATGGCAAAATCGATGTTCAAATATTGATAGCCCAGTGCGTGGCAACTTGGATAGCGCTCTTATAGGCGCGACCATGGTTTGTATAGCACCACACTCGTAATGCAGATTTGATTCATCGGCAAAACATCTTACCAGGTGTTTTTCACTTCTACCGGCTTGAGTTCACAGCCTGATGTGGCTTCCAAGTCGGTCTTGACAATTCATAGCCAGCTGAAAGTTGCTCATTTGTTGGGATGAACAGGCTGTACAGAGTAGTTTTTCCTTGTAAAAGTTTACATCGCGCTTGTTGGGCATCACATGATAGGGATTTAACGCACTGGACGAAGTTGAGACACTGTGGTGTTATTTTGCATTGAGTGTCTTTTGTCTTCGTCCATTTTGGACATCAATTAATTTGGTGTAATAACATTTGAGGTACCTATTACTCTTGCTTTGAAAAGAGCCAGATCAGATACTATCTTTTGCCCGCAGGCTTGCTAGCTTGGTATGTCGATAACGAGTACTGAGTACAGGAGGATTTCAGTCCTCATCTAAATCTACAAATACGTACCCACTCAAATTTTCGTAAGATCAATTCTGCAGTTCTTGGAGTGCCAGTGTTATAGACAGATCGAGTATTCAAATAAATCCTTGATCTAGCATTTGGATAGAAAAGCGACTGTCGAAGTGGCTAACAGGTATCTATGTATAATAATGTTGGTCGATGCTAAGAATAGAACAAATGCCGACGTGTCTTATGAATAGGAAGTCATTAAAAAGTGAGCATACAAGTGTTTCTACGCTGAAAGTAATAATTTATGTAGGTTATTAGGTTATTATTACAGTTTCATATCGATTTTCAAACTTTTTTTGAATGTGTCAAAGTCAACTGGATATTTAAATTAAGTAAAAAAGGCCATGAACCCATATATATATCGCTACTGCTAATTTTGATTTGTAAATATTATGTTTACAGCATAAGCATCACATGATAATTTTCTTATTGAAAGGGATTTTATTCTTAGAAACCTGTAAAAAACAGCCGACATAACTAGTAAACTCGCACTATTATGTATACCGCTCAAACGCAATCAATGTTAACAGTTGGCCACAATTGGATACAAAACAGTTGGATACAAAAAAAACAATAAGAATCACATTCGAGTGGCAAAAAGGAGTACGACTGCAGACTCATCTCAAACCCAACAAAAGTCAAACCGCCACAGATGCCAAACCAGAAACAATCAAACACATGTCTGACAAGAAATCCGCGGCAACCTCAACCGACCGGCACTGCTTGCACTACAGCCTGAATAAAATATAAATGCTACGCCTCGTAGCCATCGAGACGTAGAGCTACGAAACAACCTACGGACCTACGAAACTACGAGCTTTGTTTATTCACGCCCGTCTTCTAGTCTAATAGACGGTTGTATGAAATATGCATACTTTCAACTGTTCTGTAGCTGGATTTGCAGACTGCTTAGTTCATCTTGTTTATCTTTTATTTGTTGCTGGAGATGCAAATAGGAAGCTAATAAAACTTTAAAGAGCCTTCTTATACACTTATTTATTACTTTACTTATTTTACTTTACCAGTAGAATTACTTTCAGACTATTCTTAGAGATTCGTTAAAATATATATTTAGTGTATTGTAACGATGACGACAGGACGCTCTTATGAGTATAAAAATAGCTGTTTGTCGATACCATTTATCAATCCAGACTATAAGCTACATGTGTGCAAAGTTTTATGAAAATCGATTCAGTTGTTTTTGCATGAATGAGTAACAAACAGCCGAACATGTACACACATCCTTTCGCATTTATAATATCAGGATTTACAGACTCAGTCAATGGACAGGTTATAGTTATAATTTTGTAAAAGGTTAGTTTAAATATCAACTGGGTATATAATTATGGCTGCTTATGTATTTGAAAATATAAATTAAAGTTGAATATACAAAAAAAGAAACTAAATTATACTATCTCAAATTATTTTTTTACTTACTCTAAAATTTACGTCGTTGCGTAAAAAAAATAGTTTTTTTTTGTAAACTTTAGCTGTACAATATAATTATCGCACAGTATAACAGTACACTAGATTACAAATATGATTACAATAAATCACTAAATAATAATAATAGCAGCATCTAATACATGTCCCAATGCTGGGCTCGGGCCTCTTCTCATGATAAGAAGAGTTAGGCCATAGTCCACCACGCTGGCCAAGTGGGGATTGGTAGACTTCACACACCCTCGAGCACTTTTTAGGCATTCTCAGGCATGCAGGTATCCTCACGACGTTTCCTTCACCGCTAGCAAGCGATAATTTATATGCTAAATACACACATATCTTCGACGACGAATCTTAACGATTTATTGACAGAGGAGTGTGCCGTAGGTTTGAACCCGAGACCTTTGACGTAGCAGTCCTACGGTTTCCCACTCGGCTATCGTTGCTCTTATAAATCTTAATAAATCACTAAATAGTACAAAATATTACTGTTTATTTTCATAAATCATGCACGAGGTATAACTTTATTTACAACCCTATAAAAAAAATATTCAATCAGTTCATTAGCTGTTCATTGTTTGCGACGTATAAAGTAAACGGGTGTGTTGTCCACCACCTGAATCTGATTGACTCCCGAGCGCCGTATTTCCATACTAACGTAATATGGGGTCAATTTTAATAGTTTTATTTATTCATTTATTTAACAAGTTATGTACACACACACGAATGGTTAGAAAGCAGGCACAATAAAGAGAACAACAAGTACAAAGGCACTGCTTATTTCTTAGAGGAATTTATTCCAGCAGACCCGCGAGAGATCAAAGAGCGTAGAATATTATTAAGTTTTTATCTATTTATATAGACAAGCCAAGTAAAAGCTAGCCTTATGATTACGTGAAGCGTCGAATTATCGTTTAGAAAAATCTTTAGATAATAAGCGGGCGCTTGCTAGCGTTTCGACCACAAATATGGCGCATAGTATTACTTTTTTTGTAATTTTCTGAATTAAATTTTAAGCCTGTCTCGTGGTCCAGAGATATAATTTACGACCGTTTTCTATGAGGTCTCGGTCTTGGGTTCGATCCCCGGGTCGCTTGGGGTAGAAATGTTACCTGGGATTTTTCGATAATTATCAGTAGCAAATAAAACCATATTTATCCATTTATTTGAAAATTTTCTTACTTCCAATCGTCTTCTTCTTCGTCGTGTCGATGGCTGAGTCAAATTTTATTGGTCCAATAAGTGGCCGCTGTTATGGCGCTCTCATCGGCGTTCATGAGCGCCTCTCTTGTGCAGGTGGTAAGGCATTTTGGACAGTAAGTAAGGTGGTCGAGGTTTTGACTTGCCATCCTCATCCTTGGGTGCATGAAAGGAGCCTCCACGTGTGACGTACACAACAATTCCCTACGTCCGGCGCACCCTGGGCAATTCGCGAGTTCTTAGAAGCGAATTGGCTAATCCTTTCACCACGATGGCAAGTCAAAACCTCGACCACCTTACTTACTTCCAATCGTAACTTCATGTTACCAATGATTGAAACATAACCTATCGTGTGTCTCGGGAATATATATTTTATGGCCATGTTCAAGAACTCGTATGCTATGTAAAAAGAACGAACAAGTACATACAATCATACATCATTGAAAAATCGATATTGTACTGTAAGGGCTACACACAGGCTGGCCAGCACGTTCGGTCCGGCACTTTTCATGTTCCATTGCAGCGTTCATCTCAGTCAAGTAACAGTGCACTCTGGTGGACGCAGCAATGGAACATGAAATGAGCTGGTTCGAACGCGCCGGTCTTTCTATGTGTGTAACGACCCAAAGTGCATTGCTAGTCATGACTGTTAATAAATTTATAGAGGCAGAGTAAAACTTTATTTTTCCTATACACTTGAAAAAGTCAAATGAAACTTGCAGAAAATAATATTGTAATAATCTGTCATGGCTAATTTACATTAACAATTTAGGACTTCTTTTTAAACCAGAAATGGACGGTTCGGACAACAGAGCCTGGTAGATCAACGTAATTTCTAATTAGATTGTGCTTTGTATCAATATTTCATTGATATTTAATTGTAAATTAAAAAAACTACAAAAAGGTTGCTCGATAGACGAAAAATATACATACATACAGGTGAAGCAAATATAAGCGTGTTAAAAAAGATTTTTTATACGAGCTTGCGGGAGAAAATACATCTTCTAACGTATAGCTCGCTGACAAATAATGCTGAGAGCAAGTACGTGAACATTATTATGCATTCATAGTAAGTATAAAAAAGCGTATTCAACGCAAACAAATCCATTGAGGATGTCAAGAATGCTACCCATAATCCTATAATACGTGATTTGACAACATAGTTATATTTCAATATTACAATGTTGTCAAATCTGTCTTTGCCGTAGGTCAAACACAGATTATAGGTATAATAAAATAATATATTTGGGTGTAACAAGGAATACTCGCTATAAACCTAGTTCAAACGATTTTGCCCGCCTTATTACCAAAGATAATAAATGAAAATTGAGTTTACACAAGTTTTTTGACCGACTCGTCCAAATCTCATACATTTTATTAACATCATTCTAATGTTGGAACACTGCCAGGTGTATTTATAGAGTCGATTTCAAGGATTCAATAGTCTAAAGACACGTATAAGAGAACGGTCTGTTCATCATAATATAATGGATATTTGGATGTTTCAAATTTTCCTTTACTCGAGTGTTTTTCTGCAGAGCAGTTGTTTTCTGACTGTTTTGTCAGAACCAAATGGACGAGTTCTATTCGCAAAACAAAGTATATTTAAAAAAATAACTTATTCGATTACTTATTTAATCGTACTGTTCATTTCTGTCGACAATAAAATATAAAGAAATCATTGTAGTTTTTTAGTGCCTATCCAATTTTCTTCCATTATATAGACAGGCAGGTAAACTGGCAGTTTATACGAATTATTAGATATCACGGAAAATGTACCATGGTTTTTATTGAGCAAGTTTTCAATATATCTTTAGAAAGTGACCACATTTAGTCTCAAAACTATTTTTTTAATTGTTTTCCTTGCCCTTGCACAATGCTAAAAATCACGGATGCAAGTATGTAACAGACGTTTTTACAAACCATTGTTCATCACCTACTTCGATTTACCTTTGACAACCCCTAGCTTTCTTACCTGACACGACTATTCACTAAATAACAAAGTGACTTGTAAAATGGGTAAAAAAAATGTCGCCTTGCCGGCCACTGGACATTTCATATAATTATCCGTTCATTAATGGACCGCTGAAAACAAAAGCACCTGAAAAACCCTTTGATTTGCCGCTCCATCACATTTCCCCGGGTCAAAGGCTTCAAAACTCAATAGGGCCTGAAATTCGAGTGTATCTACTTTCACATGTTGCTTCAATAAATTTCCATTAAAATTTTCACACATGTATGGCGAAAATAAGAAACAATTTCTCCTCTTCACAATGTGAATTTTGTGATACGATGAAAATGAAACTATATCTTATAGCTAAGGCGTCCATAAATTATGATAACGCCAATCTCATTACTTCCTTTTTTCACTGAAAATGAAATGAAGATTTAAAATATCATAAAAATTGTATTTCCATAACAATTTATACAAATGGAAATGATATTTTACTAAAGTAGGTACTTCTGCATGTTACATCAACGTAATGCTGATGCATTAATATGTCAATGGCGCAAATCCGAGCGATGACAACCCTCCCACAATTATGATCTGAATGTACTACAAGCCGAGGACGACGTCCATACCGCTGGCAGAGCCAAGAACGCCACCAGTAGACGTGTTATATAGTTGCAAGCTCTGCGTAAATCGGCGCATCAGACCAAAATCGACAGTACTGACTGATTTTGGGTAATAAATCATAGTGACACCAAAATGGCCGACCTGGCAACATGGCGGCCAATTCGTAAATGGAATGTCATAAGTTTGGCAGTTACTTACGCGTCGGTCGCCGTGGCTGGGAGGTGAGTGAATGGACGGCTGGCGTCATGAGGAGCAGTGGCAGACGGCGTCTCACTAATTTTACCATCTGGCTCGCACGCACCACTAAGTTTAGCCGCCCCAAGATAGCACCGGTCCACGACCCATCGCGCATAAACTTTTCACAATTAGACTATTATTTTTGGTAGCAAAGTCAGTCGGTCGATTATTAATAGAGGCTTTTCCGAGTTTATATTCGTTACGTGTGTTGTGGTGTTAACTTTTAGTGAATTTATACATAGACGCTTATAAATAGGATGTGCTGAAGTTTCGTCTGACGGACGGGGGAATACCTTCCTGAAATATCGTACTACGGCTGGTGGTTTGCGTGTTTTCGGACGCATTGGTAAACGATTATTTATACATTGATTGCGAGGATTTCGCTTTCGGCAGTTAGCGCTACGCGGCGCGCGGCTAAGGCCACTCTTGCGCAACTCAAATCGTAGCTCTACGGTAGGCGCACCCCATTAAAACGATATATTTCTTTTGGTTGTGTTTTTCATGGATCTAATCAGAGTCAGTGGTTACGTTACTCTAATCTTTTCTGTGGCTACTTTTATCCCAGTAGCACAATCTAAAATCCAACGTTCTTTTTCACTTAACTTGAACGCAATGACAGTTGTCTATTGCGTAGACATTGACAACCAAGATAGAAAATTCTAAAACATAAAATCTTTTAAAGCAGTATCCAAGGTAATTTGATAATACAATATTTAACACCGTCTCGTAGCAAAATATTTTTCTCGAGTAATTTGTGCCCTTGAAAACATTTCTTATAGTAGAAAATTGGTTTTGCGAAAGGAAATTTCGTCTACCTTGTTTATAGACTTTTGTTTAGAAGTTTTTATTGAATTATTGGATGGCACTCAGTAACTTAAGATTTATAATGAAGGTAAATATTAAAAAATATACCTACGTTTGTGAAACATCGATTCCATGTTATTACTGTTCATTGAAGTGTAATTTGAACTCTGAACTCTTATTTTTAATGCTTACTAAATTATTTGTGGCTTGAAGGGCTTACTGCTTTTTTATGTTAATTGCTTGTAATAGGCAATATCGCGTAAGTTAATTGCGAGTTAATAACAATCTGTGGGAGTAGAGATTCTAGTACGAGTTCAAAGGGAGCTTCTTTGGCGTGGCGTGCACAAGAAGCAAATATTTTATCGCAGATGCAGCGTCTATCATAAGTGTGCCGACAAACGCGAAGCGTCCGCATATTTATTTTGCCAAATTAGATACAACAGTGCAGGAATGATAAGGTTGGATGTCTGTCTTTTTATTTCTCTTCTCCTTTAGATTATATTCATTTGAAATACCTGTACAATTCGAACTGAATTTTCGCAAATCCTTTACCATTTCTTTAGCAAAAGACATGTTAATTTTTTGCTTTTGTTGCAAAAACTGTTTGACTAAAATCCGAATAATACTAATGAAACAGAAACGATGATCCCAAATATTATAAACCGTAGAGTAATTTTCAAAGTTTTGAAACAATTTGAGTATCTCGGAATCTGAAACGTGCAAACACGCCATAAGGACTGCGTGAATGCAAATCCACTTTATGAAAGATAATGATAACGTACATAACATAACATAACATCACGCCTATATTACCCAGAAAGGTGTGGCAAAGGTTTACCACATCCACATTTCACCCGGTCCCATGGGATGGAGGGTGACCCTATCGCCATCCACCGGGCACAATTCCAACGCCACGTTGCTATTGAGAACTTCCTGACGAAAAGTTCACAAATAACACTTTGCCCGACCCGGTAATACAACCGAAAACCTCGCCGAGAAAGGCTTAACGCTAACCACTAGACCATCGAAGCAGTGATCGCAGACGATCCGATATAAAATTTGCCTTTAAATAAGAAAAAACAAACGTCATAAAGTTTTTAATGCTTAGAGCTTTTAAAAAGTAATTCATATACCCGACTCAATCACACTAATGAACTAGCCTCCACGAGAATCAATATTATTTTTCTCATATCCTCTCCCCTGCAATACCGGATCATAAAGCGAAGTACATAACGGATATATAAAAGCTTGAACTGTCAAAAACCATTATGACAACAGCGAACGGCGATATAAACTGAGAACTAAAGGGGGGTGTACACTCCCCACACTACCGGCCGCCCGCCAGACAGCCAGAGTATTTTAGTCTGGCCTGATCTGTCAATTTGAATTAGCAAGTGCAGCAAGCCGAATGGCTAATTGAGACTGCGATAATGTACCGACAGTTTAGGTTTGTGGTAGGTCGTGTTTGCGAAAATTATTTTAGATATGTGCGTGACATGTAGTTTAGGAATTCAATAAAAATAAATCAGATTTCAATGATTTCCTGAAAAGTTACAAGGAAAAATTAATTATTTGCTAAAAATAAGTTTCTTTTTAATTGAAGAGAACTCACTCATTCATAATACTTTATATTTTTAATTCTAACTCAGAAGCGTTCTTGATTTCTTTGTCAGCAACAATCATCCGACTTAAACTCGGGCAAAGTTTTGAGCTTCATTACCGATTTTGTTTGTAAATCTAATTACGCAATTATTTGTATAATAACTCCAGTTCACGAATCCTATAAAAATAGATGCAGGTTCCAGTAAGTAGAAATTGTTGATAAGCAGTTATGGCCCGATATAGCAACATTTACACATTTTTTTTTCTCTTTAGTTCCGTAAAATAATTTCTCATGAAAGTTACTCAAAGTTACTCAAAGTAACTTTCATGAGAAATTATTTTACGGAACTAAAGAGAAAAAAAAATGTGTAAATGTTGCTATATCGGGCCATAACTGCTTATCAACAATTTCTACTTACTGGAACCTTTGATAATCGCATTTATAAGGGTTAAAAGTTAAATATGCGTAGTTAAAGTAGTTTTGTTTAATTAACCATTTAAACCTCCTAAAGTTTTTTTTTTATACGTCTCCAATTTTACCATTCATAAAACTTAATTATTTAGATTAACTGCCCGCTGATTCACCAAAAAACCACACACATACAAATTACATCACAGCATGCAAAACAATAACAACACCGTCCTGTAACGGTGTCGAAAAAAAAACAAATTGTGACAGGAAGCGAACGCAGCCGGTAAGACAGCACAAAAAGTGCGGCCCGGTCATTGACCCGTTCATCCTGTGTGCACCAACCCTTATAACATCCGTCCTGAAACGTTGTGTACCCAATTTGACCTTAATGTTGAAGTTTTCGAACGTTAATTAATTTAATTAAGCGAAGCTAAAGCAATTATAAATCGGGCGAGTGTTTAAAATTTATTGAAATATATTTGTTTTCAAATTAATATGATGGTTTGTGATGGTGTTTGTTTAATTATAATTATTAATTTCATGCTGGGCTTTTTATAATAAATGAACATCAATTTATATACAAGCCTGATACATTGCTGTACCGTAGGATAACGATATTTTACTCAGAATTTGATTTTTTGGTATATTTCACAATAAAAATTAAGTTAAACTAATTTAGGATATTTCAGTTATGCCGAATAAAAAATCCACCTGCGTACATTATGTACCATATAAAAACAATATGAAAAAGCAACAAGGATAAAAGGTAGAACCAAATGCGAGTTTCAACAGTTATTTCAACAAACTTACTGACAGTGCATGAAATTTCACTATACGTATTTCCAATAAATTGTCACGGGAGGGTTCATTATTTCGTGAATCGATCCCCTTCAAACAACGAACGGCGCCGGCGCGGGCGCACGTCGGCAATTGAAACTCTCTTTGAAAGACAGTCAGGATGAAAAATGTATTGGTAATATTTTACTTGGTTCTATAATAACGCGTTTTAAGATTATGATTAAACAAGTTTTGTTGTAGATCCTATTCATAAGGCTTTTAATAGAAATCTTGTTATTGGCCAAGCCATGAAATTACTAGTACATAAGGCATAACGCCGTAGTCTTCAGGTGAAGCGACGAAACTGCAATTTGTCAATTGTTGATGTTTAAGGGCTGTACCACTTACCACTTACTATTAGGTGACTACACGTCAGTTGACTACAAACGTCGAATAAAGAAAAAAAATGAATAACTAACATAATCACGAATACGTACGTAAAGCTCAGAGCAATTAGCTAATCGGAGGTGTCATTGTTAGGCGTTCCCCGATGCCAAATTTAGAAGAGCGCTGCTTTTGCTCGACGTATAAAAAACTTGTCCAACTGATTAAAAGATTGAAGAAAAACACAAGCGCGTCACAATTTACACCCCACTTCCCCATGAGTTAGGACAGCATTATTTGCATAGATATTTGCGTCCATTGCGTGTCCATATTAGTTTTTTAGTCTGAGACGTATGACGAAGGTTTGTATCATATTGTCATACCTGTCATTTGCAGTTTTGATTTAAAGCAACATTTTCAAAGTCGTTAATAGTGATATTTGTGTTTCTTCACTCTGTCATTAAATACCTTTATGAATACGCGAGCAAAGGAGGTTTACTCAAGATAATTATTCGTAATAGCTCTCGTTATCAGTTATTAATGTTTGGGAAATCCTGTGAGTAACAGGATTGTTTTTTGTAGTGCCGTTATTGATATTATTGTTTGCTGTGACCACGGAAATTTTGTCAATTATGTTAAGTGTTGTTAAGAGGGAACTATAGCCGTAATTTGGTTTTTGTAACTTTAAAATTATTTAGTTTTTATCTATTTTAATGCAGATATTTTTAACTAATAATTATTTTGACAAAATGGCTTCAAACATACATTCATTTTAGTGTTTCAAATATGATACATGAATATAATAATATAGATAAAGACTTAATAATATTAAAATTACGACCAGATTACAATGACACATTTGAAGTGGTGTATTCTTAATATTTAAATCACAATATATGTATATTTTACAGGTTATGTGTGAAATCCATGTATTGGTTTAAATTTCTAGGAAAAATATATAATTAGGAACCAATTTCGAAAATTTTATTAAATTTTGATCATTGTGAAATTAATTTAAATGCGTTCATTATTGTTGTACAAGATTGCAAAAGAGTAGGTAGGTATATTACCAAATTTCTTATTTATACGTTTTTATTACTATTTTAAATTTTTATACCTCTTATTTCTGTATACTTACAGTAGTTAATTTAAGCAAAACGGTTAATGTTTTTTTTCAATTTAAATTTATTATGTAGAGATTGAATGTCCAATAAATAATTCTAACTTCATTTGTCACCGAACAATTTCTGAACAAATGATTTCTAAACAACATAATCCAACAAAAACACCGTCTCAAACCTAATTACAAAACCATTTTTCTATGCAATCATCACTGCGAGTTCATTATTTAACCGTAGCCAGAGTATTAAAAGCCAATAACTCACTGCGCATGCGTGACGGCGCGGGCGCAGAGGGCGCAGGTGTCGCGCCGGATGTTACACTGAAACGGGAGGGGGAGAGGAAGAGGGGAGGTGTAAAGGAACTGAGGGTGACGCCGAGTCGTGATATTTTATATGTTTTTGTTTCGTTTCTGTATAGTGGTGACAGATTTGTTGGGGTTTAACTAAGATTGTTAAGAGAGTTTAATAAAAACAGTTCTGAATCTGTGTTCTGGAGGAAATGTTCAGATATTATTAAAGTGATCTTCTCCATGAAAACTTGACCCACCTACTCTCGTGTCCGCTGTCTGATTCTCATTGTACTCATGAAGACCGTATACAGGCCACTAGTAAGAGAGTGGAAGTTGCCACTTATTGAGCAAACCGTTTTTATTCAAGTAGCGTTAGACACGTAAGAAGAAGAACTTTTTTAGAATTTTGCCAGCGAGTCGTGCGATTCGGTACAAATAAGTATGCGAAATTTATGTTTTCATGTAACTTATTCTAAAATTCGTTCGATGCTGGCGATGAAGGTATACGATCGTCGATCACCTTGAAGGATCTATTGAGCTTTAAGTTGCCTATTTAGTTTTCAAAACCTCTATTTTATTGATGCAAACGATTTTCATTGGCATACCTAAGCATAGATTGCCTAAAGTTATAAATCTGCTAGAATATAATGTATCGGATTACGCCGTGTTGTATTGGTATACATAAATAATATGAAGGCACAACTATGTTCGTATTCTTTAGTAAAACGAAAGAAACCCTTCCTTTTGCTATTAATATTGGAAAGGGAGAAAGAAAGAAAACATTTATTCTGACAAAAAATAAATAAGAAAATAAAACAATAAAACTTACAATACTAAACTAACTTTTTGCCGGAAGTGGACACCATCTCAGCCATATGCTGCAGAGCAACAAAGCCCTGCAGCGCTGATTTTCTGATGGCGCCAGAGAGAGGACGGACGATATCATATAAAAAATAATAATAATATTAAAAACTTAAGTTATATTATTATATTGGACAACATTATCCGTGATTATTTTTTTATGGCAGCCCTACTAACTTTAACTATAACTATATCTGCTAAATGCCATTGGCCGCACAAAAAATAGTTATTAAATTAAAATGTTGAATCGACAAAAATACTTTCAATTACAAAAATATTTTGTTACACTTGAGGCATTATTTATGACCTATTTGTTTGATAGTTATATAATTGGCGTCACAGTGGTTTAGTTCAGTATAATGTTACGTTATTGTACCATCTTTAGTTTCGGTTGAGAACACATAACTACCATAATAATCATCATAATAATATTTTGTGTTTCGTTGCAATAGTTACCATAGTAAAAATATTATTACCTAGAATTTCTCACCCGTTCGCATTTAAAGAAAGTACTATATACAATAATAATATACAACAAAATGTATAAACAATATACTATAAACGCTAATTAAATTTTTGTACCGTTTCTGTAAAAAGATCTAGTACTGCATATATGAAAAGCCAAACATAAAGTTTAAAATCTTTATTCGAATCCAAATAAACAGCAAATCCTAGAGCCCAAGTTTTCGAAACTAGCGCTATGCAAACAATCCGGACTCCATAGCTGTTCCATCCATTATTCAGGGGCTGCTAAGTGGCAAAGCCATCCGCCTCCTCTGGCCATATATAATTCAGGTTCTGACTTGACACGTCGACGCTGACAGCCTCCCCGGGGGGTGGGACCGTCAGTTCCATCCCCAATTATGCATCCGCTGAAATGTCAGAGCCACTTAGACCAGAATGACCCTTAAACCTATTGGCCTTTTATTTTAGTGTTTGTGGATACGGGTTAGGATGGCGACCCCTAATTATGGGGTTTTTACATTTTTTGGCACGCGTCTTGTGAATCTGTAATGGCAACCCTTTTTGTTTTGTTTTGGCTGGATTGTTTCCCGTTTTTATTTTGTTATCCGGATTATGTTGCCCGTCGTGAGAACATAGACCAAATTATAATGCAATTTTGAGTTGTGTTGTAATAACGACCATGAAATGATTGGGTTAACTAATAATAATGTGAATTAATTGGAACGATTAGGTGTTTTTGACAGCTATAGACATTTAATCTAACTACAACAAAAAGAGATTTTTAATTACTAAATTAGTAGATGAGAATATGAAAGAAGAAAGCGTTAATTTATATAGGTATTAGAATTAATGCCTACATTTAATTGTATTAAAAAAATAATCTTAACTATTAATTTCTCAATATTTTCTTTATGACTTAAAATATTTACGTTTTATTATGTGTATCGTATTAAATAACAAAATGTCACCTAATGTTGTTAACAATTTGATAAGTAATTATTTCTTTTTACAAGACTACTCAATACACAAAACCAAAGCCTATGTTTATATAACCACAACACAGTAGCACAACAAAAAACGTAAAAATAGCTTCGAAAATGCAATCCGTAATACATTTAATCAAGGCAGAAATTTAACTGTAACATATCCGGCTCGACTGCATTCTGCTATTTCAGTACCATAGAACACAGAAAACCGCTTAACCCGAGAGTGTATTAATGAAAATTGAGCGACATCCATTGTAACAGTCCGACTGTTTTAGACTAGGCTTTATACCAAAATCTAGGACAAGATATTTCCGAACTAGATGTCCAGTGAAAATTATCGCTAGACTTTGTCGTTGGAAAAGGGAAATTAGCGCAGTCGGCAAAAATGAAAATAGACTGTTTATTGTTGCATTGGACTACTTTGTGTTCTCCGGTTTTATACTTAGTTTGGACAGTAGTAGAATAAAGGAATTTAGTATTTTTGGAACCCGTATGAATAATAAGTTATTAATTTTAGAACCTGTAAATGCGGGAGTAAAACGTGCCCATTTAGGTATTGTTCTGTCAGTATTTCGTGAAGTTTCATGTGTGTTATGGTCCTGACAAGAGGTGACCGTAGCTAAATGGTTATAATGGCCGCCCAGTAAATACAGGTTGCAGGTTCAAATCCTACCGGTCCCATAGTTTTTCCAACTTTTTCTTAGTATCATTTGGTAAGCAAGGCAAATGTTTTAAACGTAATCAATAAGAATATATAGGTTTACTAACAGTTGTAAAAATGTCACAAGTAAGGTAACTTTATATTTTTTATTTGTTGCACTAATTTAGGTCCTTTTTTATATTTATTCTCGTGGTTATAATAAGTAGGAAACAAATGAGTTGTAGCTTCCAGCATCAGCTCAGCAACATGCAATGCTGACTGCTAAATGCAAATATCCGAGTAACTTTAGGTAATACACAAAAAACAATAACATTGAAACCTTTAAAATTTTAGGGTTGCTCTCGATTTCTCTCATCAGATTTCTTTCATCTGATTGTGACCTGGTGACAATGGAACCACATGACAAGTATACTCTTTAAGACAAAAAAATAATTTCTCAAAAATTAATGAGAACCTCCTCCTTTTTTTGAAGTCGGTTAAAAATTAATGAATATATAAACACAAATACAAACAAAATAATCCGAAAACAATGGTCGTCATAAAAACAACGAATGTATTGAACGCCACAATTTGCGTACAAAATGTGACAAAAGTAACTTTTACATGTCACGGTAACGACACGGGACCGATATCTAAGTTACAGTCTTCAAAGTTCTTATTCTAAATTGTCCTGCGTGCCCCACTACCTGCAACAAGGACGCGCTAATGAACGCAGATGAAAGCGCTGTTCTGGTAGCCACATACTGGGCTAATACAATTTGACTTTGCCATCGACTCGAATGTAGAAGAAGAAGAAGTCTTCCGTTTTTTGCCATTCGGCTACGAAACCCTAAAAACAAAAAACATACACAGAACAAAGATAAAGACTGTAAACGCGCTACCGTCATTTCAGGCATTTGGATTGTCATTAAAAGTTCCAAGAGCCGTACTGAACTTAACAAGGATGCTACTATTTTATACGGTGTTTTCAAAGTTATCTAAGAAAGTTGAAGCGGTTATGAAGGCATCAGTAAACATTGGCACTTCTGACCACCAAAATAGTTAAGGTGCCCAACAAACTAGTTAGTTAAATAAAATGGAATTATAAACTTTCTCGAATAACTACATACTCTTCAACTTTAATCTTTGTAGCTTTTCTTATCGTAAAATCTTCCTGTGGTGCTATTAGTTTTCTAATTGCCTAGTGAGCCAGGATATACTAAAAAACAAAATAAACACGACTAATATAAATTCTAAAGCAGGATGTCAAAAGTCAAATAAATGTGCCTATTTATGTATTTCGAAAATTCAACAATCCTCAACACATACTTAGGTACATACAAAAGTAGCCGGTATTTGTAGATAATAACAAACCCCGCTAAAGTAAAAAATAAATCATTTTACCTCAACTCGAGATTATATGATTTTGAAAGCCCAATCTTTGCAGTACTTTCTCAATCCAAACTTTTTCACAATCGAATCGCAATCGTCTGTTATGAAAACTCTCAAACAATGTGACAATGTGGCACCACGTGTCGCCGCAGCAGTGGTGGCCATGTGACCCACCCACGGACCAAACACCTATTCATTCGTGTTCATAACAAGTGGTCGACTTTTACTGGGGTGGAAATTTTTGTGCAACTGGGCAAGGTTGAGATTCTGTACAGTTTTGGTCAACCATTTCAGCTTAAACAGACGTGGTAATCTTGTCTGGCACTATAGTACCTAATTGCAGCCAATTTTAAATTACCTACTTTCTGTCTAATCTGATCTGAAAAAGTGATGACATAGTAAGAAAGTGTTGTTGCATATACCGACAACACTATCTACTACTGGTCGTTTTTAACTAAACGTTATTATCCTAATCTTTGTTTTCTAATTCTATTTAAAGTAAATATTTCATAATGTTCGATTTATCTAAAACACTATTCCCAAATTGTGCTCCACGTAGCCCTCGGGTGCCGCAAAGCCTCTGTCCACGAGTAGATTATATATAATCTTCTTACCACCCCTGCCAGCTCTGAGTCCCGGGCTACCCCTCGCTATCGTTTAGGGCTCCGTCAAATATTTTTCTTATCAAAAGGGCTTCGTCATTGAAAAAGTTTGGGAACCGCTGATCTACAGGAAAATAATAAGAAAAGCATCAGTACTTTTCCTATTGCTGCTTGTAAGAAAAATAGTAACAGTAAACAAGATAATATCAAATAACGCACAATCTGAGAAATCACATTAATATATTGTTTAGAAAACTGATATTCTTTCGATAGACGATATATGCGGTAACCACAGATGTAAACAGTGATAGATACGGTATGTCCTTTCAATTTACAGATACCAAGGGTGTCAAATTTGACCAGGAAACAAAAAAATCGGTCAAATAAGTGTTGTGGAACACGCACGTTCAGGGTTTTGTACCAAATGTACTTGAAAGATGTCAAACCCCAAAATTAAATAGCTATGTTTACATAAAAAATACACTGAGCCTTATTTAAAATTTCCTACAGGAAAAAATCCCGAATGACTCTTTTACCTAACCTGGTAACCAATAAGCGGTCACAAAATATACTGTTAGACCACGAGGTAGCCGGTAAAATATTAAAATAATGGGTATCCATTCAGAATACTTTATTCTTATAATTAGTAGTTGATATAATCATTAATATCACTTACTATACTTTTTATGTCTAGGTCCAATGTGAAAGGCAGTGAGCCTATCGCCATTGAACAGGCACAAATCCAGCTCCGTGCTGCTGTTAAGAATATCCTGACGGAAAAATCCAAAATTAAACTTTTGTCCGGGCATTGAAGATTGAAACAAATATAATGAGATAAATGTACCAACAATTTCTATACAAACTTAAAATCGTTATAAAATTGTTTTTTCTTGAGTATCACACCCCACTAGATTTTTTTATACCACAAAATAACTTAAGTATTCTGAAAATCTTACAATTCGACCCAAGTTTGACGAAAATTGCCTGTGACGTATATCTTAAGCGCCAAAGCCATTGGCACGCGAACTACGGACACTCATTGTATCTATCTCTATGATACATGTCTGTGGCGGTAACTTTGCCTTTTTAGTCTTCGGATATCAAACTAATAGATAAAAACAAAACATACATGAAGTGGGTATAATAATTGGCCGTTTATAAACATAGGATTATTTCCCAAGGAGATTTTTCATAGGAAATAAACGGACATGTTTTGTTGCTGTAAAACACACGAATAATGTATTTTTGAAGAGAAAAATGGGATAGGTCTTTAGGTCTAATCTTGAGCTTTTGATAAGTCTATACTAACTTAGCCCTGGCTGACTATTAATTTTGTTGGTGATACATACATTTTGCAGCTTTTCTAATTATTTCTTAATATTAATCTAAGTAATATTTCTCTTTTTTTAGTAACATACTCGGTCTTGGGTTCGATTCCCGGGTTGAACAAAGTGTTATTTATGAAATTGCCGTCAGGAAACTCACAATAGCAGCACGTAGTTGGAATTGTGCCCGGTGGGTGGTGATAGGCTCACGCCCTATCCCTTGGAACCTAAACATAACAGGTGAAAAAATTAAGAATCCAGCAGGACTCGAACCTGCACCCCCTGGGTATACGCCCCAAGTGCTTTGCCAATTCAGCTATGGATTCGTATGCTGCCGGACTCGAAATCGGCAACTTTAATATTATATAAATTTTATTTGCTTTAAATATTACAAATAACAGGTGAACTGTGAGTATTGTACACCTCAGCCACACCCTTCTGGGTTATATAGGCGTGATGTTATGTTATGTTTTACTGCAACATTGTTCATTCCTAGAACAAACCCCTTGCATATATCGAAGTGCGGCAATACCAAGGGCCATAATGAATGCTCCACGGCTCTTATAAGCTGAATAGTTTATTCGAAAGCTACAACAGCAGTTAAATGAGCCCGTTTAGAATAATTGCTAAATAATTATACTTAAATAGTGTTTGTTTACCTTCGCAATGTCTCGACTTCAACTGTCGTTGGCTTTATTAAGTGACTGAATGTGTGATGAGCGAGGTCAGTTTCTATTGTTAAATGTTATTAAGGTTGACTTTTTTCTTGAAGAAAGTATGTATAAGTATAAAGATTTCTAATCTGTGAAATGATTTCATCTGTTGGCAGTTTGTACATCTGTGGTACAGAGTCGCTGTAATATCTAATTATTATGAAGACACTTTGACAGATAATTCAAAATCGATGACCAACTCTAAAATCAACAATTTACCTCCAATTTTCTATCAACATTTCATAAAATATTAGTTGATACAATTTAGCCTAGCTACTACTCATAAACAAGGATAATAATAATTATTTTCATGATTTACAAGAGAAACTGCATGGAATTCCAAAAAAAAAAACACTGAACAAACCACTCAATATTGACTCAATATAAAAAGTCTTGAAACCACTTTTTGAACCGCTGTAATAACTTCGTTCTGCACGGTTCAAAATTTCCAGATATAGGAGCAATTACTCTCAGAGGCTGGCAACCTGGCAACTCTGGCAACCCATCACAGATGTCGAACCTTTGCAGTTCATTACTTTGAAAGCATGTCTGACGATCCGAACAACTCTATAATTCAGACCCCGAAGTCTTCCAATTATTGTTTTATTTCACTGTATTTGAGGTGTTTTGACGTAAGAAGTTTTTAGTCGTGTCTTGTACTATTTTATATATTGTTTTATGTCATGTATTAATTTGCTGCAATTTTTTTTTTAAACATGAAAAATTAAAGAGTACCTATCTATTGATACTGGCTGCATTCTCTTGAAAATGCCTAAAAGTATAAGTGAAACCGTGGTCGACTAAATAGACCAACATTACGTGAGTGTGTTACTCACGTATTTCATAATTTGAATAGTAGATATTGAAACATTCCTATGTATCTAAATTCATATTTTTTTTCTTTCAGTTTTTAAACATTTTTTAAACAACTGATTTTCAACTATGCGATTAAAAAAAACATATTTAATCATATTATATTTGTGTTTACACATAATTCTAAATACATGCATAAAATCACGGCTTTATCCAATGGGGTAGGCAGAAAGAAAGGAGGAACTTGACGCTTAGAAAAATATAAACAAAATATTGCTAAGAGAAGTTCTGAACTCATAAAAAGTAGTCATAATAACTTATACCTTGAAAGTAATGTACAAATGAGTTAACAAGAAAGTTGTACGACAAGTGTCACTTATGGTGCCATTTGGTATTACCGACATTATTGTTTCAACTAGCTTTATGATTACTTGACTTTTTAATGTCCAGGAAAATAGCCAATTACTTATTTGAATAGTCATAATATTTAAAAACGTCTGTTGTAAATAAAATGTAAAATATATTTCTTTTGGTACTATACAGTAGGTATATTTGGTAAAATAAAATAAAATAGATACTTTACCGTTTTTATCCGTTCCATTTTACCAGAAAACTACGATATTTTCCATATTTTCGTATTCTTTACCCAAAAGCAAATTGGTCAAATTTTAGTACTTTAGTTTTTGTTACTGCTTCGATGGTCTAGTGGTTAGCGGATGTGCGTCTCACGTCTCGGGTTAGATGATTGGGTCGGGCAAAATGTTATTTGTGAACTTCCCGTTTCCCGAAGCTGGAATTGTGCCCGGTGGATGGCGATAGGCTCACCCCATCCCATGGGACCTAAATATAAAAGGTGAAATGTGGGCGTGATTTTATTTATGTTATGTTATGTTATATTTTGTACTCAGTACTTTCAGTAAATAAGCATTTTATATTTTCTCTCAAATTCCCTAGTAAGCTATATCGAAGTCCATAGGTAGGTTATTCCTAACAAATTGATAACAGTTAGTTTTCCAGCGCCCATATATCTTGTGTATGCATCATGTATTGGAGCGGAGGTTTGCTTACGATCTAAATCACAGCACTGGGGCTGCTAAGGGGTAGCAGCTAGGCTCCTCCTCTTGATCTAGAGTGTTCCAGCTCTATGTTGTGAGTTATTGTAGTTTCAAATTATATGTTGACTTAATTTCAGGACATAATAACAATATAATAACATTACATAACACATGTTACAAGGTTTAAGTAAATGTTCAGGCAATTCTTCCAATATATTATTTAATACCCTGTAAAAAGAAAAGTATGTATTGCCATATTCATTTAGTTTCTATTATATGGACCTTGCTATCAAGGTACGCTGTAGATAATTTTCTTATAGGAAATTAACTGCAGAGAAAAGTAAAAGTAGACAGAACGGCTTAGTTATCTATTTTATATGAAACGTCAGCGTGTCTCCTTGGTGGGTACACATATAAATACATAAATTAAGTATTAAGTAACATTTTTGACTTTCACAGGTTAATTTTTGACATTAATAGGTAAAGATAAAGATAAAGATAAAGATGATTTATTTGTCATAACATGCGTACATAAGTTGCTAAACATATACATAGTCTCAGCATGCTCTGTCCAGAGGACATACAAGTTCAGTTTAATTAACATTAGGTTATGTAGATAAAATTACCTTAATTATTAGACAGCAAAACATTATCAAATAACACAGTTTTTTTTATGTCAATCTTTACATGCAATGTGAATTAAATACATAAATGGTAGTCAAAATAAAGAATAGTGTCAGTTAATATAAATCCAATGTCAATCAAGTTAATTATACAATTAATAAAAATATATTAAAATTATGAAAATGTATCATTAAGGAAATCATTTATAGTGTAATAACATTTATCACATAACATTTTTTTCAGGCTGCGTTTAAATAAAATAATATTAAGATCCTTGTAAGAGTTTGGTAATTTATTATAAAGCTTAGGAGCCATACAAAATATACTCTTACCTAAAAGTGCAGTTTTTGCTTCTTGCATACACAATCTATGCTTGTCACGACGGTTACGTACAGACACCTCAGACATTTTCTTAAACAAATGTGGATTGGTTTTTACAAATACCACAGTTTCATAGATATACAGTGAAGGTAGGGTAAGTATATTGTGCTTTTTAAAGTATGGTTTGCAGCTGTCCGGTAAATTTAGACATTCATAGGTGCAAACATTTGACTATGCTTTCTGTATATTTATGCCTCTTTAGTTGCAAAAGAGTTATTTACAACCTCTTTGGACCGGAGCGTACCGGAGCGCAACGTAGCGGCATGAAAATGCAAAAAATATTTTTTGTAAGAAATTATGTCAAAATACGCCGGGCGCTGACGCTGACGACCTCCAGCCGCGAGCTTTAATAACACAACAATCGAGCTTGAAATCTTACGTTCGCTTTAACCGAGATAACACTTATTAAGGCCATTTCTTATTTTTATGATCATATTTAATTTGCAATGAATTAAATATTACTTCAAATCTAAATATACATTTTGTATGTCGATTGTTCCATGGAAAAATACATTGAGTAGCAGCTGACAAACGACCGCCTAATAAGCTTCATAATGTTATTACAGTAAAACATAAGTAAGAACCGACAAAATTATAGCGCTGCATCCAAGAAACGTTCCTCACATATCATTACACTGATTGAAATCCATACTATTCCGTACCCTCTAATAATAAAATTGCAGTGTCATACTTTTCAACTTTGAAAGACCACTTTGTACACCGCATGACCTGTCTAAGTTGTCAACCATATAATGGCGCGCTACGTTCTTTGTATTTATTTATAAATCGCTCCATCGATCGCCGGTTCTGTACATCCGTATATATGGCTTGGGATCCTTGACCGATTGTCAGAAATATCTTACAACGAAAATATAGAAGACTGAAATACTAGGGCAATATAAAATTATCCTAATCTATTCGAGTCCAGCGATTCGTTATCTTCGTAATGTTTCTTTACGGAAGTTTTCTTCGGGTTTGTATCTTTGATTGAGTGTGTAGAGGTACTTGTTTTAGTAATTGCTTTTCATTGTTACCGTAAAATAATCTGATGATACGTTAATTGGCGCCCAACATGTTGTTTGTTTAGAATATGGAAAGATAATGTTTTGGATTTTGTTCTTGAGTTATTAAAACTATAGGAATTTGTACGTGAAATCTGTTTAGAATCATCACGGAACCTTTCACACGTCAATTTAGATTCTTGAACCTTGTTACATAATTGATAGGAAATTAATTGGTATATTATTCCTGAATATTTTTTTTTTTTTTTTATACTACGCCCACAGCGGATGAACGTGTAGTCCACCTGATGGTAAGTGGAGTACAGCCCATGGACATCAACAATCCACAAAAGCAGATTATAGATGCGTCGCTGCAGCTGAGGACTACGGTGTTATGCCTCATGTGCCAGTAATTTCAGGGTTTTATTATTGCGCGGTAGGTTAAAGGTGAGACGGTGGTGCTGCCGCCCTCGAGCTCATTCACAAGAGCTCTACCACCAGTAAGTTATATAATTTGACCTTACTATTTATTGAAATATTCAATTTTGGACTATTTGTGAGCTTTAATAAGTACTTAATATTTTAAGACTAAATATTTTGAACTTATCTATTTAGTTGTTATCGGAATGTCGATAGTCATAAGTTACTATGGTAAAGTAATACTATTTAATATGATTGTCTATTGTTGGTTAAATATACCCTTAGGTGTTATTTAGCGGTTGGCGTAGTGGTTTAACCGGTCGCCTCGCCGCATTCAACTACGCTGGTGTTGTGGGTTCCATCCCCACACGGGATAAATCTATGAGTAATCCGCAAAGATTCGTTCTGATTCTGGTGTGCTCTGTGGGTGTGAAATGTATGTTTGATGTTTGTCACAGGAGTTATTCCTAGTGCGGGCGTTGTTTTTTTTTTAAAGTTGCAATAAACAAGGTCATACTCGTGCCTTATTAGTACTAGACGTGTGACGTAGTATAGTATCCTTTTGACATCAATAAACCATAATGTCAACAAAATATGCCTTATTTTCTCTAGTATCATTTCTGAGATTTCCGACGGAAGATCAAGTTCAATCCGGGAAGTAAGGTCTGATCCTTTTCATTATTATTGCTGTATTTTATTTTCTTGGAAGATGGAAAATATTATAGCTATTTTATTGTTAAGAAGTTGGCATTTTATTAATAAGGAAGGCGGAGTAGTCGGCAACTGTTTACTGATTTTAGCTCCAGCTTAACTGAAGCTTGCACTAAGTACGTGTAATATAAGAAATAGTAATAAATTTGACATTGACCTCATTTCTCTAAATCTATTCTAACACTAGAATGATTTCAGCGGTATGAAGAGCCAATTAAAATCTTAATTACATCAAATCAATCCTAAATATGCCATTTTTTACTCTACATAAAGAAAGTCCTCTCTGTTACATCAAATAATGACAGATTTCATGAGCTGCAGTATTGGCATTGAAATCTCGACACGAAGCCGCGAGTCAGCTAAGTTATAAAAAAATATAGTTTAAAAAAACTAAAAAAACACGCTTTTATAGCACATCAAACTAAAAAGTGAAAAATAATTCTTATTATAACCTGAAAATAATAATAAACGAAAAATACTAGTACTATTGTGAAAAAAAGCGTGGGGCGCTCTGTGCCATATTTTTCGTCTATCGAGCGACCCACGCTTTTTTTCACAATAGTACTAGTATTTTTCGTTTATTATTATTTTCAGGTTATAATAAGAATTATTTTTCACTTTTTAGTTTGATGTGCTTTAAAAGCGTGTTTTTTTAGTTTTTTTAAACTATATTTATTTTTCACTTTTTAGTTTGATGTTATTTAAAAGCGTGTTTTTTAGTTTTTTTTTAATCCTGGCGATCCTAATCAGGATAATGAGATAAATTTATGAAATTATTATATTGTCGCTGATTCTTTACAAGTGTAGAAAGTTTGAATTAAATCTGTCCGTTTAAAGTGGGTCAAAATCGAGTCCAAAGGAGTCGGTTACATACAAACAAACAAACAAACAAACAAACAAACAAACAAACATACAGGTGAAGCTAATATAAGCGTGTTAAAAAGAACTTGTAACGCTGCAGTTTTTTTACATGAACCACATACTTTTGAGTCCTCTACAGCACAAAACCTATTAAACATTCATATTTATTTTGAAATTTGGCACATAATTAAATACAACAGAAAGTGCAAGTTGGAATGATACTTGCAGCTTGTATTTGTTTCATAAAGCTTGTTTGAATACGTATGAACTAGATTTGAATATTTATTTTAAAATGTGTATGTTTAATCCTCCAAGGAGACAATCTAATTTCAATATAAATTAGTATTGACATCGACACATGCCAGTTATTTCCAATAGTTTCTCATCGGAGTGGCACCTTCAAAGTTTTGTCGTTGAGGTAAAAATATCCATCATGGTCATTCTGATGGGAACAAAGTACCGTTTAGTTTTATCATTTCAATATTTATTTTGAATTGTTATATTTCTGGGAAGAGTGATAGGTTTTGGCTCTACATAATAATGTAGCCGGAAAAGTATCGTATTGTTATTATCAGTGTTTTTACATTCATTCAATTAATAACTAAATAAAATGACATAGTAGACGTAATTACAAATTGATTTCTCTTGAAGGTCTAAAACATAGAGGACATAATGGTAACGACATCACCTGGTCGAATTAACAAGTTTATTTTCTTTTATTTAAATGATTTTTAATCGACTTCGCAAAAAAGGAGGCTACAAAAACATTAAAAAAAAAAAAAAAAAAATTCAACCGAATTAAGAACCTCCTCCTTTTTTTGAAGTCGGTTAAAAAGGAGGTTCTCAATTCAATTTATTTTTTTTGGTTTTTGTTGTTTTCGTACATTACGTGAAGCTATTTGCAGATATTTGCATCTAGCATTTCAAGTAGCTGAGCTTATGCTGGAAGCTACAACTCCTCAACAGTTGGGAGTTTGGGGATAATTATTTAAATATAGGCACCTTAAGGCCCTTTACTGTATTCTTTTAAGTTATACACAGATGAGGCGAGACGTTGAATATTACTTTTGTGTTTCTTACTTTCAGTGCATTTTCTGTAAGTGAAGTCAGTTATTTTTTTGTCCAAATTATTTAGTATTTATAAACCTGCAATATAGTAATTATAGCGCTATAAAGTTATATTGATGGTTTTAAAACTTATGTTCAAACATTGTTTGTTTAGTGTAACTTAAAACGGTTTTATAACTATCGTAAAATAGTGGCACGGTGTCAAATCGTAAACTTTCACTTTTCTCATTAACACATCGTAACTAGTGACAATCGATAACGAGCCGTAACCAAACTGTTAAATCGATCACCTATTAAACGTCCTTGAATGTTTTGGCTGTTTTTTGTTTGCGTTAATTTGAATTGAATAATTAGGTTTTTGTAGTACTTGATTGGCTGTAACATAAGAAAAATAAAGTGGTTATTTTGGTTTTTCTAATTATATTCAGTATTTATTGCAGGCTTAAATTTTATATAGTTCTCAATTAAAGGTACAGTATCATTTGGGGACCCTGTCGGGCACGGCTGAGGTAGGAGAGAGGTGGAATTTGTGTACATCTACGGGGATTAAAGCCGGGACAAATCTTTGTTTCATCCGCAAAGATTTGTTTTGACTCTGTGTGTGCTTTGCGTATGTGAACTGTATGTTGGTGAACACCCCCGCGACACAGAAGTTACTTCTAGTGCGAGAGACGTTTAAAAGAATATATAATAATAAGAGACTTATAATATCCTTATTTATTTTATTGATAACAATATAATTTTTCAACTTTTACATGTCCTACTTTTTTTTTTTTTAAATAAATATAATATTTAATTGTAGTGTATGTAGACTATGTAGAGGTGTCTGACTGTATGTGTGTGTAATCTTGCTACTTTTGAGCATTTGCCTTTCACTGGCGCGTTATCCAAATTATTATATGGGAGGTACCAAGAACGGCGGTATTATCTACTTGTAAGAATTTGCTGCCCGTTTGTCGCTAGTGTTGTTGAAGCTTTTAGCTAACCATCTCCTGTTTCAAAATTATATTTCCATTTTGAATTAAATAACGTCAAAATATTTATAAATAGAAGTGTTGCTGCTTATATCCAGGCCTCGCTCCATGACTTCCAAACAAAGCCAGGACTAAAACCATAATATAATTTGCAGGATGATTCATACAATGCAGCGTTGGTACTCGTCACTCGAGACCTGAACAAGGTGTTCGGCGGATGCTGCACCACATGGCCAAGAGCCGGCTGCGGCACGGGCGCTTGACGCCGCGTATCGAAAGAATAGTGTGGAACTACCATCAGTGGTGCGGTGAGTAGCTTTTTTTGTGGTTTTTGCTAATAGAAGATTTCTTCCTTAATATTGATCGACAACATTATTAGGGTCTGTTTTTGGTGCATCCTCAGAGTAATAAATTCACAAATTGAGATATGCAGTAATAAGCTGGTACTTAGCTGGAGCTGGTACTTAGATTGATTTTAATCTGATTCTAAGCAGTTTAATTAAAATTAATATAAGCCCCGGTTATTTAAATCATTGTTATTAGTAGGTATAATTTAGTTTTACTTATTATTTATTTTTATATCATTGTTTCTAATGTTTTGATGTGTTCAAGCGCCTCCTGAGGACTATAAAAATAAATGATTTGAATTTGAATTATAAGACACACTCATACACTAAAAGGCGACCAATACAGTGGCTTGTTGTTCTAGAATTTCCATGATGCAGAAGAGACAAACAATATTTATCTTCTTGTATCACGTCCACTGTTATCTTATGACTACAAAAACATCGAACTGTTGATATCTGCATTTCTGATAAGAACACGTCATTGACACTTATTCCAAAAATACATAAGTTGAAAATTTTATGCCTGCCGTGTCCTCATTATGCCACGCACGGCGCAAAGAACAACATTAAAAACCGTGGTGCGCACGTGTGCGGCGATTTCAGGCGAATGCAAGACTACCCTCCAAATAAGGTTACTTTTACGTCAGCTTTTTAATTTATTTATTTTGTTAGAACAACTAATTCATATACTAGGATGAGAAGCAATGCTTTAGAATAAACAAGCATGCAAATATTATGTTTGTAGCTGGTACCGTACAATTATGCCTTATAGACTTAATTTCGTTTCTAATTCGACCAATAGGGATCAAGTACTCAAGCTACTTTCTACCACCTGACTATGGTCATTAATATTTTTTGGCTAATCCCAATCTTTTTATGGTTTTTAACTTTTTTTTATGACTAGGACAACAAACTGGTAAAAAATAACACGGGCATTCTGACAACTTTAAAAGTATCAGATTTTTGATAAATCCATACTTCAATCAATTTTAATTATTTTAATATAAATAAAAAATAATAATTTAATTTTGTAATCTATAATGTATTTTGTAATAAAACTGTATAGCCACGAATGAGCGGAGTCTTCTACCACAGGCTTTTTTAGCTTAAAAGGAGACTCCAATCAATTATTGTTACCCTCGATTTTTATTGAAATAAAAGATATTTTTATTTTCATTTTCATTTTTCAATCAATCTTTGCTGAATATCAGTATTTAACGTGGAGCGACTGCCATCAACCCAGTACAAAGTAATATGATACTCTTTGTGAGACTAGTTGTTAGACGTTCTGGCCTCTGACTACCGTACCGACTGCCACAGACCTTCAAATGGCAACCGGGACCAACGGCTTAACGTGCTCTCCGAGATACGGAGGAAAACTAAAAAAAAAAAAAAATAAAATAAAAAGTATTTATTGACTCAAATTAATCACAACAATATTTTTATTAAAACTGACGTGAGTTTGTAACATTATTAAAATTATGAAATACGGGTGTTACTCACGTCTTGCACTGATCGTGCAAGACTGGCTGCGACTCAGGCGCGACGTATCGCACTCTCTTGATAATGCCTAGACATATAGGCGAAACCGCGGTCGACTAAATAGACCAACATTACGTGAGTAACACCCGTATTTCATAATTTTAATAATCACAACAATGTTTGCGTGAAGTATGACACTAGAACATGTTTGATACAAATAGTACTGATACTGATTCCCAAACTAAGCTATTGCTTGTATTTTGGGAGACAGCGTTCAGTCGTCGAGTATGGCTCTATGTTACGTTAATATATTTTTAATTATGTTTAAACATTGTTACATTTATACATCGGGACAAAAAAGAAATATAAAATGAAAACATAACAATAAAAAGAAAAGAAAATGGACAATATAAGCGAAGGTCATTAAACGTGGGTTGTGTGTTTGCGCGTTCGCGCGTGTGTGTGTGTGAGTGTATGTGTGTGTGCTTAACGTGCTCTCCGAGATACGGAGGAAAACTCGTTTTGTTTAGATGATCACCCATCTACGGCTGACCGCGGTTAGCATTACTTAACATACAAGATCGGTCGGTCTGCGCGGCGTCGACTTAGCCACGAGCTGTTCTCCATAAAAATATCTATAAATCTATATACTTCTATGCTAAAATTATTAATTTTATTTTTGAATGTTTGTACCCAATAAGCTCTAAATCAGCAGCTGAAATTGAACTGAACATTGGAATTATACTAAGAAACAGTTGAAAAAAATATGGAACCGGCAGGATTTTAATCTGCGACCGGGTAACCGCTTTAACCAACCAGCTACGATCACATTTTGCCAGATCCCTAAATTTCTCAACTGTATGTTACGTCATTTTGTGACGTCACTTTCATCCATTTGTTCCTATCATAAGTAGGATACAAACTAATATGGCGAAGTTACATTTAGCACAAATGTTGTAAATAATGAACGCGTACGATATTTCAATTTTCTTAATTAATCATTTTTATAGCATTTAGCTATGCTATTAAATTATACTAAGAAACAGTTGATAAAATTATGGGGACGGCAGGATTTTAAACTGCGACCTTCTGCACACCGGGCAGCCGCTTTAACAAACCAGCTACGGTCGCCTCTTGCCTTGATTTCTTCATTTAATATTTTTATTTTATTTTATAGCATTTGAAAAACATAGCTAAATACTATAAAAAAAGCAATGGGACATTGGAATTAATCTGCTCCTCACAACTTCCCACGTAGGCTTTGTTAAATAAATGGTTTTCTGCGAATCGCTCTATTTTCAGGTTTTGAAATGTGGGCGTGTCTGATATCGACAGACGAGACTATAATTCCACAAATTGCTTGACGACACTCGTCTGTATATTGATAATGAAATCAAGAGTTATTTGATGGCATTTTCCATTTCTCGAGAACACGTCCTTCTTCTTATAGATATATAGGCTGACAATCAATTTCTTAGCAGATACTATTAAGATATTGAACTTCGGTAACATTTTTAAAAGCATATAAATATACTATTTGGTCAATATTGCTAAAAGGTATGATGCAAACGTCTTAATAATATCAAATCGTAATTATAGTAATATACCTATATAAGATATAGCAAAGTTTTAAATAAGTGTTCACCTAAAAACAAGGATAGTCGATATTGCTACAACTGGTATAGTATTGTTAATTTCAATACTATTAGGTTTTTATCTATCATTATAGACACATCGTATCCAAAACACTAACATGCATTTTTTAACAATCATAATATAATTTTTATTTTACAGTTTGTATTTACAAGATTTTGACAAAATGGCCACGAACAAACATGCATTTTAGTGTTTAGGATATGATTTGTATATAAAAATAGACGTTTAAGAAGGTTAGTATGAAAACACGGCGCTCGGGAGTCTACCCTTAATTTGTTCTAATCTAATCATTACGTTAATGCAGTTCTGAATTATTTTTACAGAAATCGTCCATATATTTCTGTCCGTCATTCTTTAAATCCATCCACATTTATAAAGAATTAGATCATTCTTTAAGTTACATCAGTTATTCACCAGCTCACCAGAACACCTAATTAATAATGCATATCCTTACCATAAATCCATGTTTGTTTACAATAATCGCGAGCCCAGATGTGGGACTCATTTCGGAACATTAAACTTGGGTCTGCAATCCTGCAATTTATAGCTTTAACTTTATGTATTTTGTAAACATACTTAAGTTGTGTTTTAAGAAAACGGTTGTGCTTTTTAGCTACTAATGTTTCTTATTATTATTTCTTATTTTTATTATTTTCTTATTATTAAAATATCAACGCGACTGGTTGATACGACACGTTGCCGAAATGCTGGTTTTTATTTTGGACAGCGAATTAGCATTCCAGCGTGGCAATGCTGCCAGCATTTTGGGAACGTTGCCAACTGGCTGCGATTTGTTAGATTAGGTTAGAATATTTAGTTTTTTTTTTGTTTTTTGTTTTCGTTGGTTGTAAATAAATTATTTTTAGTAATTTAAATAAAATATGTGTATAGATTAATGAGCAAATATTTTTTTTTTACTCTAAAAAAAATATATTATTCTTCGAGTAATTAGAATTTGTTGAATTAACTACGGTTTTACCCGCAGTAAGGTATAACACCTTACTTCTCTGCTCTTGTTGGGATTTCTGCCCCGTTTTTGCAACATATTTCTGCTCCTATTAGTCGTAGCATCATGTTTTTTTGCCCAAAGTCTTTATAATATATTTATTAGGAAGACTTTAGGCACTAAAACATCATGGCCACCAGTAAAAAATTGATGAAAAAAGCACTCGACACGTTCATCCATGATACGTAGGATGTAGTTTCTATTTCCACCATCGGCCACTAGCTCTGTCAACTGACATTATCAGCCCACGCTGCAGGCATGCGGCCTCGAACAGCCGACACTGCCCGACACGACCTCTGAACTTTGAACCACACGCAACTTTACACCTGAACTTTGTACTGTGAACATTTTTCAGAACGCCTAAGGGTTGAATGCATTACTTACCGCCTAGCATTTTTTTATACGACGTGAGTTAGTAATACTATTATTACTAATAGTAGGCGGCAAGGTTACGATAGTAAGTGGCAACTATGTATACTCCATGATTATCCACAAACCACAAAAGATAGCAGATACACCGCTGTATTTTAGGGTAAATATATAATCTATACGACAGTACGAATAGTTCTACCACGTATTTTCTATACAAACGTAATCGGGTTGTAGCTTTTATACTTTTAAGAATTTATGTATTTTTGTACACTTTATGATTTATATTAAACTAGCTTTCGCCCGCACGGTATATCGATGAACAGTAGCCAGGCTAAAAGCTACACGTGTGCAAAGTTTCATCAAAATCAGCCCGGTAGTTTTTACGTAAAAGATTAATAAATATCTATACTCACAAACTTTCGCATTTATAATTTTGACAAACATGTATTTAAGTGTTTTAGATTAGTCTATTAAAATAGATACAGGTTTAACTACAACCCGATAACGTTTGTTTAGAAAATAAGCTATTGATTGAGCCCTCTTAATCTTACCACGAAATTGGACAGTAGCATAAACATTACTACGAGTATTTGGCAATTGGTTACAGAACTGTAGTGTTTTATTATTGGAGATCTTGTGTGTTAAGTGCCAATAAAGACAAAAGATATAAAAATCTATTGATAAATCCAATATGATAGATTGATAGTGATGGCGGTATCTTGTAGAGTTTATCTTAAAAGAAAGATACAAATAATAACCCAGATTTCGTTTTTACGTTTTTATTATTATTACATTTTATTTAATACGTACCCGTAACTTACAACTAAATAATAAGTGTTTATTTTATTTAATATTGATTAACTATCATCACATGCTTCTTCGAGATGAATATGACTAATATAAAAATGTCTTTGATAATGCTGCACAGAAAACCCTTAAAATAAAATTTGTTCACTTTAATTAGAAATATTTATAATAATGCTTATCCTTGATATGGATTTCAGTAAAAAATCCATGCAAAGATATTCCAAATTTAAGTAATTGTTATAACATAATCAGTAGCGGTTATCTACTGAGGTGTTATTTCACGAAATTAGTTGTGAACTATGAAATTTATTTAGGAGTGAAAAAAGAGTTACTACTAAAAAGGTATAACCAACAGTCGTTGATGCTGAATTATCGTCGTCTTTATCGTCATCTTTATCGTCATCTTCATCTCCACCCTCGTCTTCTACTTCACCTTCGCCTTCACCCTCACCACCACCTTCATTGTTTTCATCATCGTCGTCTTCATTCCGGTCAATTATATTCCAATTGCTTTGGGCATCTAAAAAGTGTTTCTCATAAATTGAATTCCAGAATGTTACAGTTTCCGGATGAGGGTCCACTAATGGCATCTCGAATGTAGCATCGTTTCTTTCAATAATTTCGTCAGCAGAAACCACGCGTATGTAAGAAGAACGCTCGGTAGTGAAAGGCTGCCAAATAGTTGTTGAGATCTGGCTTGTTGGAGTTCTGTAAAAGGAAACAAGATCATAGTTTTCATGAATTAGATAAACTTAATATTATAGTAAATTCTAATAAATAACACCATACTTACCCAGTTTTGGCAAAGTTTGTCCATCTTTCCACAAGGATTTCTCCAATCGTGATGTCCCAATCTGATGTTGTATCAAGCGTTTCGGAAAATAAATATCCTAATTCTTCACTATGGGCAGCTGTTTCCATTTCTAGAGGTCCATTAAATGGTTCTCCTAGGGCACCTTTGTATGAAAACTGATATAAATAAGTAGGTGCTGAAGAGGCTTGAGCTCTGGTTCTAGCTTCTCTTATACTTGAAACCAATACCATAGTTTCACCATGATATGCTATATAATCACCTACAGTCGACATATCAATTGGATCTTCTTCAAAATAAAATTGCCTGATCTGCTGAGTTACTTCAAGTTTATCAGCATCACTTTCAAATTTAAGGTCGGACGGTAAGAACTCGGCGAATGAATCGTCCATTCTGTGTAACCAATCATCTTCTAAAGCTTCTGCTGCTCTGATGGTTCCTTCGTTATCAACAAATCCAGTTATAAAAGGAATTTGCAAAAAGTTACCTTCAGCAAAGATTTCAGATGGAGTTTTAACAAGAAATGGTTCTATATTTTCCAAATCTTCTCTTTCCACACATGGAGAAAAAGCCAGAGCATTATCAGTTAAATCAAGCTCGTTAATAACTCCCATCAAAGCTACTACACTTGTCCTTTCGAAAATCTGTGATAATTGTTCAATGTTAGTTACTTCGTGACCAAGAGCTTCCGCTACTTGTACTGCATACTCCGTATTGTCTCTTGACACAGCCCACGGAGCTAATGCATTTCCACTTTGCGCGATAGCTTTGTGTACCAAACCCTCAGCCATGGGTGATAAAGTAACTAAATCAACAGCGGCAGCTCCACTTCCATGGCCGAAAAGAGTAATGTCGTTAGGATCACCGCCAAATTGTTCAATATTGTCTTTTACCCATCTTAACCCTGCGATAATGTCTTTCAATCCGGCATTACCAGGTGCAGTTTTAGTGCCGAGACATAAAAATCCCAAAATTGATTCTCGATAATTAAGAGCAACTACGATAACTTCCTGTTTGACGATGTTACTGAAAGATAATTCGTGGTCATATACTCCGTCAAATTCCTTGCCTTTAATCCATACCATAACTGGTAATTTACTGTCCCTATCAATAGTTGGTGTTAAAACGTTTGCCACTAGACAATCCTCGGTACCTTCGTAGCCGACTCCTAGAGCTCTTACGCATTTTATATCTTTTCGGTGTGCGATAAATGTATCTTGAAATGATGGTGCTGGTAAAGGCGCCTGAAACGTAATAGTGCGTATTAAATTCTTTTAATTACCGCCCGATCCTTCTACAATTATTAAGACCAAGTATTTTTACAAAAAATGTTTCCTTTTGACTTTTCTATTACAAGACAACTTATTATTCATTAAAATTTTCCAATTGACTTTAATTTTACATCATTTTAAGGTAATTTGCAGAAGTAAAGGCTATCAATAAAACCGATAAAAATTATATTATAAACGATCGAATAGTAAAATTAACTCACCTTAAATCTATGTCTCCCAGAAGTAGAATCAGCGTAAGGGATACCATAAAACTCGAAGTGATCCCCACTAGAAGCAACTGATCCAACCACTTTTCCCTGTGCTATAGTCACTGTAGGCACAACTGGATCAGCTTCCTCTGGCCCTGTCAAATCATCCGGCAAATTCACTTCTCCTCCTGGTGATGGTGTCACTTCTTCTCTTAGTAGAGTTGTGACTTCTTCTTGGCAAGAAGTCAATACCACTAAAATGGACAGTATTGAAAATACTTTACACTTCATTTTTTTTCAAAGGCAAAAATATCACTGTCTTGAAAAAAATGAGCAGACTACTCAGCAGCAGTTTTGATTAGATAAACATCCGAGAAAATTCAAATTTATCATTTATCATCAGGCTAATAAATACAGAGATAGTGGACGATAGGGTCGATCATATCGTTTAAGAAAACGTCAATATAAGATAAACTTGTTCGTCTTAATTTATCTGACAGATACATATCGTGTCCTTATCTTTATATTTATTCAGTACCACGTGGACTTTGATAAGATGAAAAAATCTAGATTACAGTTAGGTACTTGAGTCCGGCAAAGGTTGCTAGAAAACCCGACGAGGCTATTCCCAATTACATTTGGGTCGGCTTCTAGTCTAACGGATTTAGCTGGATATAAGTATTTTACGTGGTGCGTCTGCCTCCAGACCTCCATGACACAGTACGAGTATGGGGTGCATGAAAGGAGCCTCCCCGAGTGACGTACACAACGATTCCCTACGTCCGGCGCACCCTGGGCAATTCACGAGTTCTCCAAAGCGAATTAGCTAATCCTTTCACCACGATGGCAAGTCAAAATAAAATTTGACTTAGCCATCGACACGACGAAGAAGAAGAAGAAGTACGAGGTAATACGATATTCTTTGTTAAACCAGTTGTCAGACTTTCTAGTCTTTGATTACCCGTAACGACTGCCATAGATCTTCAATTGGCAATGACCGACGGCTTAACGTGCGCTCCGGGGTACGCAGGTAAACTCGTTATGTGAAACTGGTCACTAATCCACGGCTGATCGGACTTAGCGATGCTTAACCTGTGCGAGCGATCGGTCACCACGGCGTCGACTTAGCCACGGTCTCCTCCTCTCTCTGGTTTAGATCTAGATATGAGTTATTAGCGTCCGTTTGTGCGGTATGGTTGCGTGAATGCAGCTGTTTCCCCGATAACCCCTTGGGAAGTGTCGTAGCCGCTGTTCCAGTACCCTCTTTCATGTGGCACAAAGTGATATTTTGGATTATTTTGGACCACATTATCGCCATTAACACGGACCGTGTTTGTGGCGATCATGTGGCCATGTTTGCAATTTGAGTAATATAAAAATTTCAGTTCGTTTGTTATGGCTCGTTAGTGGCAATGGCAGAATAGCCCATTATCGTTTAGGATGGATATTTTGTTCATATAAAATAATCTAAATGATCTGAACGAATGTAGATTTTTCTTAGATTAGAAATGTAAACAAATATTAACATTTTGCACTACTAGTTTTTGTCCGCGACTTCGTCCTTGTGGTATTATAACAAAATTGTATAATACACTTTCCGCCCGAAATGCCTAAATCCCCAAAATATTTTATTGTTAATTTATGTCGTTTAGGCATCCTATGTATATGATCAGATTTACAGCCATAGTACATCTGCTTTGTAATCAGAACATTCCCTTTTCAATGCATTTCATAACATAGGGCATAATAGTAATAAATCGAAGCTTCGATACTCAAAGTAAAGTATGGCAAACTGTGTGCTAATAAACAGGTCAATGACCTTATTCAGGAAAAAAAATGTCCCTTCAATTACCGTTACTGGAGTCCCAAGTTCTACATGATTTTGAAATAAAGACCTTAGCAGGATGCTTACAAAGGTCAATGTGGTAAGAGCGTTGTGGTCGGATTTTTTCAGTGGTTCCCTTAGAGGGGGTGGGTGCTACGTGTGCGAGGGGTGCGGGGAGGTTTCACGAAATGTGTTCCACACGTGTCTGCGCCCGCGCCGCTCTCAGAATTCATGAGAATTTCTGATTCATTGACTCTTGTCATATTGGAATGAATTTTGTTTTGTAATAATTAACTTTTTTCGCTATCCAGACGATGGTGATGATTCATTGTATGATTGTGAACATTTGCGTATCTGAAAATGATTAAGACATGAAAGTACTACACTCTCTTGTCATATATTTAGGTTGGTTTTTAACTTTTTCGTAAACATCTATATTTTTATTGAATTATCTATCTCCTTAATGAAGCTACTTTAATTTCGTGGTAATTTAATTCTATAAATGGGTTGCGCGGACGGATGCTAGTATATCAAAAAACTTTGAAATGGTAACTACTACCACTTTACTCCGTAATTCTAGGTTTGGCAATTCATTCAAGTTTTAATTACTTCATGAAGCTATATTAATAACCTAGGCTGTAGAACCAGCTCATTTATTCAGTGGCTGGTTTTATTTTTGTATAACCGTACGTTTGAAAAATAATTATGATTCTAATTAAAATTAAAAGGTACCTTTTCCTAAACTTTTATGAACAACAAACTAATTACCGGCTGAATAAACTCTGACCTATGAATATGAGGAGTGTTGTAATTGCTTCAAAAATATATTTCTCAAAAGGATATGGCAGCATACTTCACTGTACACCCACACTTCACCTACTATGTTTAAGTCCCATGTGATAGAGGTTTAACGTATCGCAATAACAGCTTCGTGCTGCTCTTGTGAATTGTCTGAAGGTAAAATTCCAAATAACCCTTTTGCCCGACCCCAGAATCGAATCCGAGACCCTCTATTACATATTATGTATTTTAATAAAATATTTGAATTTTTATTCATGTATAGAGCGAACACGTACCCCGCATCGGAGGACTATAACTATAATAATATATTCAGAAATCAAATAATTTATTTCCATGGGCCCAAAGAGTGCCAATACAAAATATATAAAAATAAAATAAAACAGAACATAAATATTAAAATAATATTATTCCTCCTTTTCCAGTAATTTCTAATCTGGGACTTATCACTACCAAACTGAAACACAATAACGCTAGCACTATTTCTGGCGGCAGAATAAGGTGAAATACTAATGTATTGTCTAAATACTAGTGTACTGCTTTGTCGTTTTAGCTCGTTCACAAAAGCTTCCAGTAAAAAATCGATTTAGGGAAAGACAAATTTCCCTAAAACTTTATTATCTCGCGTCTCCCGGGTTGTATTGGGATGCGATGGTCCTAAACATGTGGTGCACCACGTGGGTCTTAAGCAAAAGAACACCCCAGAAAAAGGTCCCATGTACCACCCATGTGTTAAGCAAAAATCAATTCTATATCCGAGAAAGAAGATTGGGATTGAAATAATAATAAGTATGTTCTTATGGTGTTGCAAGTAAGGGTATGTTACCTTGTGGGAGACTCTATCGAGACAGGCAAAAGGTTAAACGTTATGCTTAACACATTGAACGTGCAGCGGTGGTAAAAAATAAGATTTTGAAAAACAATGTGGGCCACGGTGTGTAGTTTTACTATAATCAGCATAATTTTGAAGACGTAAGCCTAATGCTAAAATTTAATTGAACTGATTTATTAGTCGCTATAAAATCATGTTAAACTATATACCTCTGTTAATTTTGCGTTTGCCAATCCTACAGGTAAAGTTCTCAATTATATTATAATGACAAAATAACATTAAAAAATATATTTCCAGACTATAAGCAAATATGCGTAATTTTAATGCATGATAGATTCTAAAACCGACGAAAAATTATTATCCAATTTAAATGATTCTGACTTAAAATTTGTAATTTTAACATTTGATTGTTTATGTAATAAAGTCTAATATCCAAAACTCAAAGTGTTAAATTATTTTTTACCTTCTAGTTATCTTCGTCTGTATTTTTTTTTGTTAAAAATAATTTTATTCCCAAAGTATTTTACATAGACTTACCACAAATACATATAATAGCATTTGTAATATGTAAATAGTGTTTGTCCGTACTTATAATATTTCAAAGCAGTTTGATTCGAAGGTTGAGAATAAACATAAACCGTATTCCTTGTCAGACCTTTACGAGGAACAGATCCTGTATTTAAAAACGTTTCCCGCTATGAAATCCGCACTCTGTTTATTAAATAATATTACATTTCCTCAACACTCCGTGATGTTGTTCTAATTAGTTTACAGTTTTTATTGGTACCGCCAGAGGGCGTACGGTCACGTACCGTTAGTTAGTGCACAACGGGATTGTTTTTAGAGTTTTGTGTACACATACGTGCTAACAGCTACAGGAAACTGGCCATAAGCCGTATATAGGTGTTATTACTCTATAGGATTGAGAGGTTCAATACCTTGTATGTTTTTTTGCACTTTGATATGTTTTGTATTTTGTATTTTTTTCGATGTATCGTTTTTTCGATTGTATACAAGTTTTTTTGGCAGTTTAAACATGTAGATATGTTTAAACTGCCAAAAAAACTTGTATACAATACAATCTAATTTTTTTTTATATTTACTATGTTGCCTAATTTTCAATATTTTGTTATTCCTTGAAAAAGCCTTGTTACTTACTACAGCATAATTATTATAATTACCAATTTATGAAAGTATGTGTAAATAGCAATGGAAATTAAATATTCTCGAAAATATAGAACACATTCTCAAACAATGCCCTGTAGACTAAATAATAATAATATAATAATTTACATAATTACTAAAAATATTTTGAGGTCATAAGCTTAGCTATCACAAAGCATGAGTTTTGTTAATAATTTTAGATAGTCCTAACGAGAGCTCCCTCGAATAAAGATTTTATTAAATTTTTGTATTTCTCTGCTCATTTATTTTACCCACAACCTACTCAATCCCACATCAAACCGGGCTAGACAAAACAAATACCCAACATAAATATGAAATATCATAGGGAATAATAAAGCTTTATAAGATATACAATTTAATTGACAACATTTCAAAATTTGAAAGTGTCTAAAAAAAAAATACTGTTTCTTTATTATCCTATCCGGAGTACAAAAACATTTTTTTTATTTTTTTTGGATCAGTAGTTTTGGAGAAAAAAAATAAAAACTAAAAAATGCGTCGTGACGTCACATATACGGCTTAATAAAGTATGACCTTTGCCCATGCTACTATGACAGAAAGAAAAGTAATCGAAAATGACAGTTGTAATGTCAGTATTGTCATTTGCCTGTCAACAACGATGAACACATATTTTGCAATAATAAAAATATTTGCATTAC
This sequence comes from Hypena proboscidalis, assembly GCA_905147285.1. Classification (NCBI taxonomy): domain Eukaryota; kingdom Metazoa; phylum Arthropoda; class Insecta; order Lepidoptera; family Erebidae; genus Hypena; species Hypena proboscidalis. The sequence continues at coordinate 5,177,357 of LR990127.1, forward strand.
TTATTGATTGCAACTATGATTCATTCTAAATCGAACTGAATCCAAGTGAGGCACATATACCTACGATGGATTTAAAATATTGTTTTGTACGAACATGTAAAACAAATCTAAAGACGGCAACTCAAACAAGAAAGGATAGTGTAATGCAGTGGATGTTGTTTGTTCGAAACGAGTTCTTTAAGTACCTATGTGAAGAAGCTATATATATAGACTAATAACATTACACTACAACTTAAAGGAACGGAGCAGTAATGAAATAAGTAGCAAAAACTGGGAACATTTCAGAAATGGGACTGGAAAAGTAAAACCTTGGGGATCAGTTAGTTTAATGATATAATGTTATTAAAATAATTTAATGTACTTTTATGTTCTCATCAGTAATGTTTAGATGTGGACAAGACCTGGGCCATATGAAAATAAATGATTTAAAATATTGTACAAGTATCTTTTTATTTATGATTGCTGTTTCATATTTATATTTATAAAAACTAACACACATGTAATATAACATAACATCAACTCCATATCACCCAGAATGAAAAAAGAAGTATTAAACACCCACACTTCTTCTGTTGTTACATCTGATGTGATAAGGGGTCAGCCTATCACTGGATTGGATGTACTGCACTGATTGGAATAAAAGTATTTATTTGTTTTTAACATGAGAGAAAAAGTTATAACATGTGTAAGCGAAGCAGTTACATAGCTCCACATACACTGTTTAACTAAAATACAATTGTGTGCATTAAAGCACACAAAAATAAACATAAATAAATAATCAAAATTTATTAAGCACTTTCTAAAATATTTTCAAATATAAATTGCTTCCAAACTTTTCAGCTTCTTGCACTATCTTAGCTGTATAATATTTATTGTACTCAACCTAGTATTTGTGGATTAGCTTGTTCTTCTCATAATCTGGATCAGCAATACAAAATAAGACCATAGGTTTGTTTGCAGCATGCATTTGTACCATTATTTGAGCTTTACATTTTTCTTTAAGTTTGCCATCCTTGATGTAATGTTTGATAGTGATTTTGCTAATAGGGCATTTTATTTCTATAACAAAGTCTGCACAAAGCCCATCTCGTAAAACACCAATAATAGGGGGTATAAGAATTAGACCTGTGCTTTCAATAACTCCAAAATCTTTTTCTAAAATATAAATGAATTGTTTTTTAACGTTTTACCCCGTCTTATGACTTTTGTTTCAGACACCTTGTAACCACCTAAAATGCTTTGCACTAATACACCTTGTTCTGTTTTGCAATGGACAGCTTCATGTATTCTAGACCCTGTCACTCAACCTTGACACATTGAATGCCAAGGTTTGGAATGCACTTGATTTGTTGTAGCTTTAGCGACACTGTTAATTACTTCTTCACTGAGCTTTCCAGGCAGAATCATATAAAATTATTGTAAGTATTGTCCTGTTGGATGTGAACAAACTGCAGCATTAAGTTCAAAGTAGGTTGACGTTTACCACAGTACCTCACTTCCTGTGCTCATCTTCTGCCTCTTACACTCTTCAGAAAACATGGATAAACTTATATTCACATTTACATTGTCAGGGGTAATTTTCCTTTTCCCTATATTTTTTGCTGGTGTCCAGCACTAGCTTCTCTTGGTTTACCCCATTAACACTCAGTAGATGTGACAGAAGGTTCATCTGACCGTTTTATCAGCCACATGGCAAAGCAGATAGCGTGTTTGCACCCTCCTACAGACGCAGCACAATCATGACACTGAACAGAAATGATATTTTCCTTAGACTCGCCAATTTCAGCAGTTACCATGTACAACTTGGCTCTTACTTTAAGTTCAGGTGTCACCCTACATTTAACGGTGCACGAGGTATCAAGTTGGTATCAAGCTTTACTTCCACACATATCCTACAGCTGTGTCTACGTAAACATCGCTGGAAGCTAATAATGCTTTGGCACTACGCGTTTCGGCGGCATTGTAGCAGTCGTTTTCTATAATATATTCCAAAAGCATAACGTAGTTAACTTTTGGCAAATTCTTGCTATCAGCAACTTGAAATCCATCCGATACCTTCATGATTGATGAATGAAGTAGCAGAATAGAGAGAATAATACGATTTTTACGCAAGAAAATAAATGTAAACAAACAAAATCACAATTGACGCTAAGTTGTAGACAAGTGTATGACAATTATGACATTTGTCACTTTAAAAAAAATAAAAATAAGCAAAGGCATATCATTATTCCACCGTATATGTGACGTCATTTGGCGCTTACGTCTATTTAGAATGCACTAACTTTCAAAAAGGAAAAAATGAATGAAAATAATAAAATTTCGAAAAAAGAAAAAATACGGGTCCGTTTATTTTACATCTAGTTTCAATTAAAATAATAATTTATATATGTTAAAAAAATGAAATGTTGTCAATTGAATAGTATCCTATTTTTAGTCCTAACATAGGTATCGATTTCGCCGAGAACACGCCAAACGCTTAGCTAAGGCGCAAAGAATAGGTTTTTTTTTTTTACTACGCCCACAGCGAACCAACGTGTAGTCCACCTGATGGTAAGTGAAGTACAGCCCATGGACATCAACAATCCACAAAAGCAGATTATAGATGCGTCGCTGCAGCTGAGGACTACGGTGGTATGCCTCATGTGCCAGTAATTTCAGAGCCTGATCTCACCACCAAACCGGAACACAGTAATGGAAGCACTACTATTTGGCGGCAGGTTAAAGGTGAGACTGTGGTGCTGCCGCCCTCGAGCTCATTCACAAGAGCTCTACCACCAGTAAAGGTATCGCTATTTCCTAATTCAATCATCATACAGGAAAAGCTTGTCTGTTGTAATTTTTAAGAAAAATGCTTATAGTATTAACATTACGATGAGATTTTCTATAAAAAGGTTATCATTATTGATGTGCCGATTAGTCGGCCACTGTAGTAGCCGCTGACTCGTCAGCGTTACTTTTAATGTAAATTATAAATAAATAAATAAAATATTCTTTATTTCGGATTTTACAATTTATAACAATAAATAGTAATTATCCATAGTAATATAAAATAAGATTAAATTTTACATGTCAATATTCATTAATTACAATAGCTTTGCCTAAAAAATAATATAGTTGTCAAAGTGTCATCATTATATTACATTATTTAATGTAATTCAAAAACATATTATTATCTTTATCATTGTGCTAAAAAGTCTGAATCGTGCATAAATACAACTTTAAATACAGTGGTAACAATTGTATTGTTGCTACCTATTAGTCGTTTAAGAAAGGACGTCTTAGAGCTACGGAGGACAGTACTCTTGGCAAACATGTCAGACGCGCTGCACCGCCACGGCAACCCTAGTAGGGCACGGAACGCGTTATATAGGATTAGAATTTCTACATATAGCTTGTGCCGCTTTGTAATAATTATACTGCATGGTGGTGCGATAAATAGGTTTAAAATGCATTTAAAATTTTGAATTTAACAGAATCATATGATTGGCCTCGCCGACTAGTCGGCCACTTTAGCAGTTTAATGGCCGACTAGTCAGCCGAACCCATAGTTTTTCATCTTTAAGAGATTCTACGAAACATTTAAGTAAGAGGGCCGCTTGTTATGATACACCTTGATATTCAATCATTCTTGTAAACAATCGAAGTAAAGCATGTTAAGCAATTTTAATTTACACTACAGTGTTTAAATTTCTGCTACAAAAAATTATTTAAAGTGCCTACACCGCTGGATCTCAATTGATGGAGATAGATTAGTGTCTCTCACCACAAAAACAAAACCACAGTGGTCCTGCTCCCCACTCCAGCACAGTGGTTATTCATTCAATAAAATAAATGGCCACTATGCTGAAGTGGATCCAAAAGAACTTTAGACTGTGACTATCGACGTAGCAGAGGAAGCTAGCTAAAAATAAATTCCTTTGCAACTGCCATTACTGCTTCCTGTATAATAATATTATACAATAAAAGATTCACATTAAAAATGTTTCCCCAAAATGTCACCAACATTTAAAACAAAATTAAAAAATCATGGCAGTCACTTCCATTGCACTTATTAGTACATTAAACTGTAAGTCTCCCCGAAGACTGCGCGCGCGCCGTGAGGGGAACCGTACCAAAATAGATTGCCCATGGATTCCTATGGATTGCTACGGTGGACTGTTAGCACGCGCCAAGCTTAAGCTATAACCGTATTTATGGAGGAAAGGTTAAGTGTATAAAAGCTGGGTACTTGGGAAAACTTTGCTGTTGAAGCTACGCTGAATGATAAACGCGAGCGTCAATTATGCTTGAACCTTTTTCTGTATTGCATAAGAAAATTAAAAACAATATAGTCTCAATGTTTGTCAGAAAGCCCTGGTGTCAGATGTGTGGTATAGACCACACGGTGGGTATACACAATTTTCTATATAAAAATTGACAGTTCCACACAAAATTTGACAACCAAGGGCCTATATTTGTTGCAGCTAGTTTTTCACCATGACCAAAAGAAACGCAAAATTTTGGAAATTATAGCGTTGGCCAATAAAATTCAAAAGTATTTTTAGTAGCAATAACTCAACTTTAAAAACAAAAAAAAAAAACCGACTTCAAAAAGTAGTTCAACAAAAAAGCAAAAAATAAATTAACTTCGCACAAAATAATACGATTTTTCATTTAGTTAAATATAAATGATTAGATAATTATTTTATAATTCTGAAGTCGGTGCCAAGTAAATCGGATAATTAAGAACTAATATTCAGTCAGAAAATAGTTGTTAGAAAGATTGATATTATCTATACAGAGTTATTGTTTACTTAGCACCGACTTCAGAATTATAAAATAATTATCTAATCATTTATATTTAACTAAATGAAAAAACGTATTATTTTGTGCGAAGTAAATTTATTTTTTGCTTTTTTGTTTACCTACTTTTTGAAGTCGGTTTTTTTTTTGTAAAAATTATTTTATTTTACGATTTTAAGTGATGGGTAGACCGAGCAAGAATGTTTCTCGAATGAGGACACGACGGTTACTTGAGACGGAAAACTTATTATACTCCTAACCGTTGAGGAGTTGCACCTTCCAGCATCAGCTCAGCAACTTAAAATGCTGACTGCTAGATGCAAATATCCAAGTAGTTTTAGGTAATATACGAAACAAAAAATAGAAGCCTTGGAAATTTGAGGGTTACCCATGATTTCTCTAGGATCCCATCATCAAATCATGACCTCATATTATGAATATACATAAGTATTATTCAACGTCTCGTCTCATATGTGTATAACTTGAAAGCATACAGTAAACGGCCTCAAGGAGCCTATATTTAAAGAATTATCCCCGTACTCCTAACCGTTAAGGAGTTGTACCTTACAGCATCAGCTCAGCAACATAAAATGCTGACTACTAAATGCAAATATCCGAGTAGCTTTAGATAATAAACAAAAAACAATATAGAAGCCTTTTAAATTTGAGGGTTGCCCTCGATTTCTCTAGGATCCCATCTTCAGAACGTGACTTGAAAAAAATGGGACCACATGATAAGTATATCCTTTCAAACAAAAAAAAAATTTCTCAAATCGGTCCAGGCGTCTTTGAGTAATCGGCGAACAAACATAAAAAAAAAAAAAAAAAAAAAAAACGTACAACCGAATTGAGAACCTCCTCCTTTTTTTGAAGTCGGTTAAATATGTAGTATGATGATGGCGCGCGATTAAATTCACAAATCATTTTATCAGCTGATAAAATAAAATTGTAAAAATTATTAATTTTAAACATAACGTTTAAAAAATCAACTACCATCAGACTACCTATTTAAAGTCAACATTATGGTTAGCGTAATAGATACTGATATATCGACAAATATCGTAATAGGTATCGATTTAGTAAATTACAGATATGTAGTTACAAATGTTGTGTAATTGAGTTGTGACTCTTTTCTTTTATAATGCCAAGAATAATCAAGTCAACACAGCTTAACTAGGGCTAGTACAATCCTTTTATACTAACATTATTTTCTCTTACCGACTTTTTAACCAATAACGAAATAGTAATAGTGTCAGCCCGTGGGCAGCCGACTAACGTCATTTTATAAGAGGGTGGCGGAATCCGCATATATGACAAATGACATTGACAACGTCAAGAAGTGACGCCACTCGTCACAAATGTCAAAGAGCGCAGAATCGCGATAGCGAAATGTTCTCAGCAAGTGTATTTAAATACAATTTCCGAAACGATATCGTTAGACAGCTGTCCGCCAGGCAATACCACCGAGCCTGGCCGGAGGATCCTCCCTATCCTTAAAGGTTTCGTTAACTAATGTGTGCCTTTAACATTGGTAAGAACTAACACAAATAATGGAATGCTTTGAAAATTAAAAAAAGATTATTAATCTTGTGTGCCTTGAACTATCAGAAAATATGAACCACAATAGCAGCATGGCGTTGGAATTTTGCCTGGTGGATGGCTATGCGCCCCTCCCCCCTATTCCAAAAGACCAAAATATAACAGGTGAAGTGTGGGGGTTGTACACCTCTGCCACACCCTTCTGGTTAATATAGGCGTGCTGTTATATTTAATTTAACCGCAACATTCATTCCCAATTCATTTTCTGAATTCAAGTACAGTCATAAGTCCAGTTCATTTCAGGGGTATAATACTTATCCCATGACAGATTTATGGCGTACCATAGAGTTGCCTGAAGATAGTTAATTATGTCCCTAATACGTCACTTGATTAAATAGAGGGGCATTTCGGTAGTATTTATGGTGTCTTCAAAGGCTCGGCTTATTGACATTTTGTTTGCTTGTTTCCGTTCTGTGTCGCTATCGTTTGACCGAAAGATACCTTTGGTGTTAACAGTATTACCTAGAGATAATGTCAAGATGAAACATGAAAAAAAAATGGAACGAAAGCATTTATTTATTTAGACTCATAAAAGGAGTACGAGGGTAAAAATAAGGCATGCAAAAGTAAACTAAACAAAATAGAACAATAAAATTAAGAATAAGCACATATAAGGCATGGAAAACAAGTGGAACACTGCTGTATGAGACCAAAAAGGTGACTATCTCAGCAATTGCTGCAGTTTAAAATACTACAGCGCTGATTTTCAGATAGCATATACGGTTATACTTTTGCGACAATTGGACAACCTGTCAAATTATATAGAAAATTTTCACCGGGCCGGGTAAAATGTGTCAAAACCCATACATTTTTAAACTTTGACGTGAATTATATCTGAAACGCGCAGCGGGAATAATGTAATTTAAAACTGAAATTTGTCTCTAGTTAAATGCATGCTCCCTGGTTTTACCTAAACGAATAATACTGCATAAACTTTCAGAAATATAGTTGCTGTAAATGGGATAGAATAATGCCAAGTGGTAGGGGTGATTTCTGCCATAATCATGAAATACGTTTCCGAAAAATACGCTTAATTCTGTGTTTAAACTTTTATTTTTATTTTCCAAAGCATCCTCAATCAAATACACGAATTGGTGATCGTTCTTACCTATGTTAGAGGCAAATAGGGTAACTTTCAGGTTTTATGACGTAAGTCGACCAAACTCGGGCTCTCACTCTACAAGATTTACACGTAAAATACACACTCTGCTGCACTGGGAGCTCACAGTAAAATGTTATTAAGTAATTAGAGCTCTAGTAAAATCTCACATTTGAGAATCAGTTTTCTACTCACTACTGTTAAACTATCGTTGTTTTAGCGTCTTTTGATTTCAAAACTAAGTCCTCTATACATAAATATTAATATTGTAACTAAGATCTATTGTTCACTAAATATTGCTTAGTCGTTCGTGATGGTTGACCGACGCCGGTCGTAAGCCAGGAGGTCCCATTGATACACATCAAAGGAAAGGTCAGATTGACCCAAACGTTTTAGTTGTCGAAATAATTCGGGATTTTGATGGAAATTCATGTCGATAAAGTCAAAATAACGACAAACGACCAGCTTCACCAGTTGTGGGTAAGCCTCTGGTAGCCTATTCGAAACGTTTTTAATAAATCAAATTTCAAATTCAAATTATAATATTAACTGGCATTTAACAAAGTGGTTTATGGTGTTGTTTGTGAAGGTGTCAAGAAATTCACAATAGCATGGAGTTGGAATTGTTCCTGGTGAGCAATAACAATAAATAACATAGTAGTCATACATGTTAAACGATGCCAAATGAAGCTAATTTATTCATCCGAAATTATTACTTATTCAAATTATTACTCATTAGTCTCTAATTTTCTTTGTAGACCAGCTTTATTATGAAGTATCTAACTGTTAAGATATATCATAAATAAAAACATAAACTGGTAGGTGGTGTCTCCTCCCAGCTAATATATGCTGCAGATGCTACACACCTCAACTCAAGTGTAATTCCACCCGTGGTCTTAATTCGGCACTAAGAATTGCATGTACCTACTTATTAGTGGCTGGGTATGCAAAGGTTTAAAAAACTACAAAAAGAAATCGTTTTATATTTTTAACTCATAAATTGGGGCGGTGCATGAAAGGAGCCTCCCCGAGTGACGTACACAACGATTCCTTCCGTCCGGCGCACCCTGGGCAATTCGCGAGTTCTCCAAAGCGAATTGGCTAATCCTTTCACCACGATGGCAAGTCCAAATAAAACTTGACTCTGCCATCGACACGACGAAGAAGAAGAAAAACTCATAAATTCATACATACATAAAGTCACGCCCTTATCCGATGGGGGTAGGCAGAGTCAATTGAACGCCATGTCAAACTGTCAAAATTCAAATTCAAATCATTTATGGATCTATTTATGGATGAGGCGCTTGAACACGTCAAAACATTACAAACAATAATATAAAAATAAATTAAAAGTAAAACTAAATTATACCAATTACAATGATTTTAATAACGGGGGCTTAGATTAATTTTAATCAAACTGTTTAGAATCAGATTAAAATCAATCTAAGTACCTGCTCCGATGGGTATTGCATTATGAGAAGAGCTGGTAAGAAACTTATGTGCCATCTTTTGAAATGAAAAATATAACAATTATTATGCATATTAAAACTCACATAAGAAGAGCAATTCATTTCCAAATACTATAATCTACTACATAAATGTAAGTTTAAATTGTGAGTGTAAGCTTTTTGACATGATCTGATTTTAATATATTTCTTAATTTTACCTATCAATAATTATATTGCGTCTAATGAAAGTCCATTATGGCTTTATTATAAATGTTTTCATACTAAGTTTTATACGCCAGTTTTTTTTTTCTTAAATTGTTTTTATCATTTTTAACTTAAATGCACAGTATCAAATACTTATACAGTTAATGACAAACACACTGAAATAAAAGTCTTACTAATATGTGAAATGAACGTGAACGTACGAAGAACTGTAAACAAAACGTATAAATTATATGAATTAAAATAAACGTGGGGAAACGACACGTGGGGGCTGAAAGTGTGAAATTAAGTGAAATTATAAAGACGGCATTCGTGGTTTGTTTGCTGTTATTGAACAATGAAATGGGTTTATTGCAACGGAATAAAGAAAAATAGGAAATTATCACTTTATGTGAGTGTGAAAATATTATTTAATAAATGGGTTTTACTTTTTTAATACATGAATCTACGTAAAAAAAAATTAGTTAACATAAGTTTTATTTTATTCTTCTATTTTCAATTGTTAATTATATCATTAAAAGTATGATACTTGATCAGGAAAGGATCCCTATATCTTGAGCCTCCCCGAGTGACGTACACAACGATTCCTACGTCCGGCGCACCCTGGGCAATTCGCGAGTTCTCCAAAGCGAATTGGCTAATCCTTTCACCACGATGGCAAATCAAAATAAAATTTTACTTAGCCACGACGAAAAAGAAGAAGGAAAGGGTGATGACGTCAATGTTCACGTTTTAAAATAAATTATTTAGTAAAAAGTGGGATAGAGGGTGAGCCTTTTGCCAGCCACCGGGCACTATTCCAACTCCGTGCAGCTATTGTGAAAATATCCCGGAAATCGAACCCGAGACCTCGCGTTGAGAGGCGCTCACACTAACCACTGGACTATCGAGGCAGTGCAGGCAGGGGCAAAAACGATTGAAGGAGTACTAATAGATATAGTAACTTGAAAACAAATATTAAAATAAATTTGGAACTTGGTGTCGATATTCCTTTTATGGCACACACAGTGATTTATGGTTCGGTGGTGAGATAAGACACTGTTGTTAGTACACACAAAGGGGCATCCTCTGTAGCGCATAACTAAGCAACCTGTGCTCACTGTGCGTATTAGGAAACTGTAAGTACAGTGAGCAGTTGTGTGTAAAATAAAATAATAAAATAAACCTCAGGTGGACTAATAAGTTAGTTTGCTGCAAACCTACTCGCGTCAGCGTCATGTCGTATGCAAAACGGATTCTTTAAACCAGTATGCGTGGACTTACTTCTATCGACATTAATCTTCATTTACAAAATAGTTATCAACACCAGAATCCGATTCTCTTCACTAACTTTTTAACTTAATTCTCCGATACAATTTCCTGTAATATAATTATAAGTAGACTAATTCGCACCTTATTCGAAAGATATAAAACTTAAATTCCAACGCCCCGATAAATTTTACTCATCTTCCGAGAAAATGAAAAGGAAAAGCAATCGAAATTGTATTTTATAAAGATGATTTTAGAATTGGTTTTTGCGTATAGTTTTTTTGGTAGTTATGTGTCTCCGTGGGTGTTTAATGGCTGAGGAGTGAGGCTTGGAGACAGCTGTCGTTCCCTGGGGCACACTAAGGGTTTTGTTTACAACACACTCTAATGACAAAGATCTCCGGTGCTTACAGATTGCTTTGGCTTGCTCTGAATATTTAGAGTCAGATTTATTAAGTTTGGAGTTTACAACTTTGTGTTTTGCAGTCATTTTTGAAAGAATAATGAAGTAATATTTTGAAGAAATACAACTTGACTGCGTTGTATCAAAAAATATTTAGAACCATCTCTGGCGAGAAATCAACATGTCGCCAAAATCTAAGCTTGCTACCGTGTTCCTAATTATATCATGAAATAAATAACACAAGAAGCTTGATCGAATTTTATATTATGGTGCACCGTATTAGTCAATTTCAAAACTGCCAACATATTATTAAAGTTTACTGGACGTAACTATAAACGAAATAGTTATGTACATCGACTTTACTTTGAAAACCTGTCTATGTAACTCGGGGGACATTAACAAAGCCTTCAAATTATTGAATGGAAATATAACGACTTCTTGATAAGTGGCGTTTATGTTTTAATCATTTAAGTTAAATACCCTTGAACTATTTTGTGAAAGCAGGGGGGTAGTTCGATCTTTCTGGGTTATCATCATCATTTAATACAATAGCTAGTTTATTATTAAGATATTTAGGACCAGGCTTTGTTAGGGCCGTCTTCTTCGTCGTCTCTTTAGAAATATCAGACGCTCAGTTTTTTTAACACGCTTATATTAGCTTCACCTGTATGTACGTAAATATTCTCATATACATATAGTTTATCGGTGCGGGAATGATGTAAAATATTCTCTCTATTACATACCAGACGAATCATTACAATTAAAAATAAATAATAGTTTAAAAAAACTAAAAACACGCTTTTAAAGTACTTCTAACTAAAAAGTGAAAAATAATTCCTAATATAAGCTGAAAATGGTAATGAACAAAAAATACTAGTATTATTGTGAAAAAGCGTGGGTAGAAGTACTTTAAAAGCGTGTTTTTTAGTTTTTTTAAACTATTATTTATTAATTGTAATGATTCGTCTGATATGTATATGAGAATATTTTACACCATTCCCGCACCGATAAACTGGGACGATACTGCATGGCGTGTAGCACTACAACTTTTTTTCACCTGAAACAGTAAAGTTCACTATACTAAGAAACAGTTGAAACAGTTGCAACATTTGTGCTGAATGTTACTTGGCTATGTTGGTTTGTATGCTACTTAAGATGGGATTGCTGTCCAAATAGATGAATGTGACGTCACGAAATGACGTAACATACAGTTGAGAAATTGTTTGCTTAGTATAATGTACGCATTCATTCTTTATAACATTTGTGCAGGCACGACTACATTAACTAAAACTATTTTAATAATTCTATTGCCCGTCTCACAGCTCAAACAGTAATACACATTATTGTGTTCATATTTTGACATACAGGGTGTATAAATATCTTTATACCCGATCAAAAAAAAAACATACCGAAAAGAAGTGATACAGAGTTTTTTCGATTCCTATTATTCCCAAAGGACAAGGCGAGTGACGTCACTCAAAGTTATGAAAAAAATGCATATTAAATGAGGGGTTGGTACGTACTATTTTAACTTTATAAATTCTTTAAATTAATTGTATAAAAGAAGTAACTATTTTGTTTTATTAACATAACATAACATCACGTTATACAACACCCACACTTAACCTGTTATGTTTAGGTCCCATGGGATAGGGGGTGAGCCTATCGCCATCCACCGGGCACAATTCCAACCCCTTGCAGCACGGGGTTTGTGAATTTTCTGACGGAAAGTTCACAAATGACACTTTGCCCTACCCGGAAATCGAACCCGACACCTCGCGTTGAGAGGCACACACGTTAACTACTAGACCATCTATACAGTATATTTTTTTACTTTTTTGTACAGTTTTTGATGAATTATTATCGACAGAAACCGTTATTATTTTCAAAAATATGATGATATAAAATTATATCAGATTCCACATAAAACTAAATGCACAAAATATGAAATCAACCTCTTTCCTGGCTGTATTTAAAATTGGTACTTAGTACTACAGCCAAATAATGCTCGAAAATGAGATTGTTAGCATTTTACTGCATAGAAAGGTTTATCTGCATTTACATTTATACATACTAATAAAATTAATTCTTTTGAAAAAAAAAAGAGATGAGAAGAGAATTTTCGTCTGTCTGTCTATCTGTCTGTAGGTTCGTATGCGTAACACGCAAAAACTACTGCATCGATATGGATGCGGTTTTTACAGTTGTTTAGCTCACGATCTAACCTAAAAACTGGTGTATGCTTTATATTTATCTTATTTTATCCCAAAGGGGGTAAATTAGGGGGTGTAAGTTTGTTTAGGAGGTTCGTCAATTTTTACGGAAAATGCATAAAATCCTGCACTTAAGTTTCTTTAACGACGTAAATGAACTGGAAGAAGTAAGAGTACGGAGAAGAAGGAAGTGTACGAAAGAAGTGCCTCAATTTTCAGGAAAGAACACAATAACAAAGTGTCATTTTCGATAATAGAGACAATAAGATAGGTGTTAATGGACACATTCTTAGCATAAATTAATTTAGTAGCTTAGGTCAAAATTAAATTACTCATTAGTCTCTAATGTTATATCTAGACTAGATTGTAATCTTTATGACGTATCTAATTGCTTAGAAACATCATTAATAAAAAATAAAAAAAATAAAAAAATTCAGGAAATAGTATAGACAAATCGAACTCCATCCGGCCCATGTCGCAGGTAACATCTAGTTCATTATAAAATTAATATGTTTGTTTGCAATTTATAAAGGTGTGCTGTTTACAACCTTCACCTCGATCACAAACATTTCACGCCAGTTTTTAGTAACTTGTCTATTCATGAAATACTAATTATGTATCTCGATTACCAAATAATAAAGCTATTTTCTCTTAAGCCGTAAATTCTTACGGGGCAACTAAATTGGAAAATAATTCAAGGCTTGCAAATTAGGTAGAAAATTGATAAAATTAGCTGAAACAGATGGGTCTCGTCTCTTAGATTGAAAAATCGGTCAAGTTCGTGTTGAAACACACGCACTTAGGTTCCGTATTTAGCCGTTACAACATTTTTATAGACTCAAAAGGCATTTAGGCTCCGTAGTTAGCCGTTACAAAATTCAAAGGGGTTCTATCATTATTAAACAATGACAACTCTTATCAGTCATCATTTTCAAAGATGTTTGTTTTAAGTACCAACTATTTCAAGTAACTGTACTTTACAATTTGTATATAACTCTTATAATAACTCTTAAACTGATAAAGATATTGTTTTCTTGAAAGTTCTACATGTACAACCATAATGAGTTTTACCAGATTTTTTGGGTCAGTGGGTTAGTTTTTACAGAGGGGAGGACGTCCTACTCAAACAAAAATTTAATCTTTGAAATTATTTCTGATCTCTAAATTAAAAACCAGTTTCTTTAACAATTTCATGTTTAAAAAATACCTAATTAACGACACCTTACAAAAAAAATTTTGTTCATTTTAGCTTACCACTTTGTCGGCATTATTAATTTACATACCTATTCATGCAAAATTTTAGATTTCTTGCACTAACGATTTCGACGCTATACCTCAAACAGACAAACAGGCAGACGGTCATGGTAAAACTATAAGGGTTTCTTGTAGGTACTAAGGATCTCTAAAAAAGTGAAGAAATGGAAAAACAAAGTGACAGCAAATTACAGAGGACGACGAAAAATTTAGCTATTAATTTGCAACTAACTTTTGGAAAATGTAAGTTACGATTTTGCAGAATTATAGTTATGGTAATGTATTCTTGAATTAAGCCTAACGGTAAATATAAAATATAGATATGAATATTAAGTAAAGTATGATTTCAATAATTTATTTATTTATGACATAATAAGATGTAAATTTACATTCATCTATTTGAAATTCATAATCGGAGTTTAATAAAGTCTTAACACAAAAAATCTACAATTATGGATATATTAAGAAACAGTTGAAAAAGATATAGGACCGGCAGGATTTGAACCTGCGACCTTACTACACACCGGGCAGCCGCTTTAGCCATCTAGCTACGGTCGCCTCTTACCAGAACCCTAAATTTCTCAAGTGTATGATACGTCATTTCGTGACGTCACTAAGCATAGCTAAATGCTATAAAAATAATGAATTAGAAGTTACAATTATGGAGTAGGACAAAAAAAAACTTCAGTATTAGTTTTGGGTTCTTTTATAAACAGGAAGAAAGCTAGCCCTCGTTCCACATCCTCCGAATTTACACAAGTTTACCAAACTTGTAGTTTCAGGTGTTTATGACGTCATCCATTTAGTCCCCTGTGCACTTTCGTAAACAACAACTCTTTAACAGAATAAATCCTCAAGAAAAACAACTCCCCAAGCTAAATAATTTTCATTTATTTTGCCCATTCAAAATTGTGTACTCATCAGGTTCATTCAACATGTAGCTCTTGTATTTACAAAGTTTAGCTGCTTGTTCCACAAATTGGTTTAGTTTATGTTGTCGGCGTATCGTAAATATAAATATTTTACTTGTAAGAGAAATCCTAATTTCCATTAACCTAAGCAAATTCGTTTATCTCAATTCCAAACGTAAACATACACAAAGCAAATCTTTTCAAAGCTTCTTTAAATTAAATTTCAATGTGTAGTCTTCCCAGCTTCCTTATAAAGAAAGATCAAATATTTCCTTTTATAAAGTGTACATCTGTTGCCAAGTACCTACTAAACATTTTCATATTTATTTAGCGCGTACGTATATTAACCTTCATTGGCATTTCCCCAATATCGTACCAAATTACTGATATAATCTGAATAAACCTCCAAAGATTTTTAAAAAGGGGAAAGGTTGTAACAATAAATAATATTTTTTATTCAGATTAGACGATGATACCAAATAAATTTCATTTGATACATTATTCATGGTGCTGTGATTTCTTTCCGTGCTAGCCGCCCGGTAAAGCACACGCCCTGGCTGAAGAAAGCTCGGCAGGGCGGGCGACTTCCTCGATACGAGCGCCTCTCGCGGCAGGCGGCAGGAACTAACTGATGACCGGTGATTGGCCAGCTCGCGTGACGTCACCGCACATCCGACCAATGGGGGGGAGAGCGCTCGTGCTCGGCCGCAGTCCTCATCGCCGCGCCTTCGTATGAGCCGTGTGTCGCTGCCGGTTTCCCCCCGCACCCCGCGACGAGCCGTCTCGCCCGCATTCTAGTTGTGGGTGTCGCGCCGTGCAGTCCTCGCGTGTGCCGCTGAACTTAGTGCGCCGTTTGTGAGTGCTTTATATCCCTCACGAGTGTCAGTGTGACCGAGGAACCCGTAGCCCGCCGCGGAGGATGTTAACAGCTCACGGTGAGTGATGTCGACAAGTCGACGGACGCTTATCTCGATGCGGCGCCACGTGAACGCGCTCTATTTATAAAATGTAAACACGCAGCTAATTTGATTTGAGTCTTTATTACGGTATTGCTACTTAAAAGCGAGAGTACACGTCCGGACCGTGCTCTACTAGCGTTCGCAAATTAACAATAAAGACTCAGCGCGACGGTCGAGATTGCTGAGTTCCTGTAAGACGGACGAGCAGGCTAGTGACGTGTTGATGTCGATGGTTTAATAAAAATCTCCTGTCTAGTCGAGCCCGAAGTCAAGAAATGGATTTACCAGCGTTAACCTTGGATTGGTTCAGGGCTGGCGATAGCACGATAACGTGACCTTGAAGCGAAGTCTCGCGAACGCCGGCCGGCGCTGGAAGCGAGCGAGCTCACGGAAAATGTCCAGACAAACAACGATAATGGTGTCGCAAATACAATGATAATTCTGTTAATGTGACAGATTCGTGCAGGAAACACAATAAGAAAATATAGTTAATGTCTACCACTAACGGCAGCCCAACAAATGAATTTGAACAAGTTTGTTTAGTATTGTAAAGATAAATATGCAAATTGGACATACGAAAAACAAATTACAAAATAACATCGAAGCTATCATCAAGACCTGTTAAACTAAAAGAAATCAAGTTAGTTTGAAATTTTGGATGCGTTTTAATAAACATTATGCAGGTCAGTTAAAGTGATTAATGAAACAGTCCAATGTGTAAATCAAATAGACATTAATCTGCTTGTGTAAGGCCAGATCCAAGAAGTTGTAAAGTATTTATGATCTCCTTTACAAACAACATACTACAAGTGTTCCCTTTTCTAAATGGCTGTAATTTCTACAACACGGTTTTCCTTTATGGCACATTTTTTTTATAATGGCAGTCAAGTCGGGTCTGTCCGGTTGAGATACCTCGATACGATCAGGTTCGAGTTGGTCCCACGCCTCGTTCCACATACTCTTTTTGATTTGCAATCGTATGGTCAGTGGGCCTGACACCAATCGGGTGATTTACGTCTCTTATAAGAAGATTAGGTTCATCAACCGAACGTTCAGAGTTTGGGACTCCAATAAGAGAACTTTAATTCATTTGATAATGGAATTAAAATAAAAATATCCAACACAACAATACAAAAACTTGTCTTAATATTTACTAAAAACATCGTGCCAAGGTTAGAACACGTTTAATTACAAAAAAGCTGGTAGCAAAAAGGAAACTGAACAAAATTAAGAAGATTTGGGATTCTTATTCGCACTTACGCACATTCGAATGTTGAAAGAGCAGTTGCCATATTATATGCTGTCTGTGCGTGTCTTGTCGAACTTACACGAGCAGCTTATGTGCGAGCAGGATGGAGATAATTCGCATCGAGTGAGCGAACCGGCCATGCGAGATGCTCAGCCGTATCATAAATATTAATCAGGCGCTGGTGTCAACAGCCACCGCGTAACGTGACACCGCCACGATTCGCTGCTAGCCTGGTACTTGAAGTAGTGGCCAGACACTATACTCCAGACAAACATGACAATAATTGAACGTAGGACTAATGACAAGGCTACACATAAGCCGCAACAATCTGTTTTGGAAAGAGAACTATGTGCAGGAAAAAAAAATGAAATAAAGCATCACTATATATTATATTGTACAGGACAATAGACATCAAATAATATTTGTTTACTCTCAACTAGCTCTTTCTGTTGCAAACACACTTTAAATAGTGATAATGTTATCGTTTGCACATCCGTTTGTGCTTACGCATTCAGCCATGACCTGCCCTACAACAGCAATACTCGGGCTCCAACCAGTGAATGCAATAATGCAATGCAGTTTTATGTTCATTTGCATTTAAAAAATCAAGAATTCTTAACACGGATACCTGAAAATGCATTTTATTAGCCCGGTTTTTATTTCAGTAACATCTGCTCAGGCTCTAGGCTCATGTTTACATTCTTCAACATGCGTTATTATCTTTCGCATGTAAAGTACAATGGACATGGAAATTATAGATTGATCAAGGAAATTATAATTCAAGATAAACAACGCCCAATTAAGAATAAAAAGTTTTTATTTACAGATAAAATTATGTTATGTGCCTATTTAAAATTCGATGAGCTACTGGATTTCATAAGTAATTTTCATTTAACATTTTAGTTTAAGTCCATGTAAAATTTTGTTAATACTTCAAACAGATTGTTGTTGATAAAATCTCAAGAATACAATGTATCGGAAGTTTTCGGCGTCGTCGTCGGTTCTTCGCACTATCAACCTTCATGTATGACATTCTACATTAATCCACAAACAGGTTTTCTTACTTACGTAAATAATAAGTGTACATAATTAAAAAGAAGTAAATTAGACAATTAATGATTTTAAGTTTTTACAGTCTGTCCAAAGAATGAACATGGCGGCATTATTTTAATATAATTATGCACTTCTACAAACTAATTGCTTACTTGTAGGTACTCTAAGACTGTTGTTGTTTTGGTTTAAAAAACATATTATTTATTTGTACAGTTGCTCATTAATTAAGCGTATTGTGTGCTAAACGATTACGTTTCAAAGACGTAACTTTTATTTTACTTCTTTCTATTGCACTATATTTTTTTCGTGTTTCAACGTATATTCAATGAGATTCTCGGCAATTGCTTTTTAAGCGGGCACTATGTACAATAAGTACTTTATCAATATAATACATAATTATCTATAAGATGACCTACTTGTTTATTATGATGACGACGGCATTAAAAGTGTTGACGCTGAAATGATGGCTGACAATGTCTCCGCAATTACATAAACTAAGTAGAATCGTATTTAAAATGTAATTAAAAACAAGTTACCACTACGACAGCGCAGCTTAGGATAATAAAGATTTAATTGCACGGGTTTTGAACAGAATAAATGAGAGAAATTATTGAAATAAAGTAGCAAGACCAGCGTCGAGTCTGGAAATGGCAAAAAAGATGTTAATCTTCGCAGTCAATTCGCCCTGAAGACTTTATCAGAAGAGTTACAAAAGTTTGAGCGCTTGTCAAATTGTTTGAGCTAATTAAAACTGAAGTTTGCATTATCTGGTGACATTGTCTTTAACAAAAAAAAAATCATGCTTCAGACAATTTTATTTATTTTTTAATCAATTGTAATACCTTGTTCAAAATGATATCATGGGTTCATATGTAATTATATTATCTATCTGTGCACATGTTTTGTTTGATAGTCTTATGTTTTTTATGGTGATGTGAATACCACAAACAATAATATAATTTGAAAGAATTATAAAGTTATACAAAGTGAAGAGTTTCAAGTAAACGGTTGTAGCTGCTCCAACTCAAGATCAAGACATGCCGGTCGCTTTTTGCTTCACAACGATGCGTGTGAGCACATCTGCAAAGTTTTTTTGTCTGTATGTGTGTGTACAGACACGTTTTTTGTTAATGTGCGGGTTTGCGCCAGCGGTTCGCTTGTGGGTTCTTGGCGTGCGTGTTCAACTGTCCTTTTTGTTTTTTCTTCATTAGTATTCTTCATTTACCGACCTCTACCACAGTAGAATAAATAAATAAATATTTATTTCATGATTCGCAGCATTCTTAAGATCCTCTACAATTTTTGCTCATAGATCTCATATACATACATAATCCTAAGTCCATTTAACCTGTTTCAGAACTTGACGTTAATTAAAATACTTTACTTAATATAAGTCTTAATGATAAATCATCAGTGATATCTGAGTGTAGAAAATGAACATGAAGAAAAACAATCTAATTAGAATAAAGCTAGGTATGCTCTAGAAATAATTGATGTAACTATTTTTTTGTAAACTTATCCGAACGAAAGCTAATATTATTATCAACGTATTAATGAAATGGATCAATGAAGCGGTTAAGGCTCTAATAAAATGATAATTTGATACTAGACCAAGAAAAGCATGTTAGCATTCGCCTTCAAGATATCCCGTGCGTTGTCGCTCCATTAAAAACTTTGTTGTCACTGAAAGAAGGTTCACTTTGGTATGGTGAATGTGAATTGACATACAACGTTTATTGATAGTGACACTCGTAATAAGAGTCACGAGTTGTTGCGTAATGCGTACAATCTCGCTCACTTCATAAAGAATACTAAAACAAGATTTTTTCGCTCTATCTGTGTTAGCTTTGTTTTGTGTATTTTAGTACCCAAGTTACTCAAAGGTTACTACTACCTCGAGTACATTGTCCTTATTGTAAATCTAAAAATAAAATTGGTTGATATCGACATTGCGTTTATAAGACTAATGATAGGTGTTAAAATATATTACCTGTTTTTGTCGATATTCATAATGATGTTCTGTTTTGCTAATTGATTGTTAAGTTGGAACATCATTTACAACATCTTTATTCTCATAAATTTATAGATAAACACTTAATGTCGTCTTCGTACATTCCTGTTTGAAAATGCGTGGGCGGTTACATCAGTGTACCCTAAAGAGTCTTAGATTTCAATTAGATAACTGAAACTTGGTAGAAAATTTAATATAAGCCATTCATGTTCATGAGGTTCAGGTTCCGCCATAGAAATCTTAATAACTAGTCAATAGAAATGCTATCGACTATCTTTTAACATTGGGACGCATGTCGCCGGTTTTCAAATACCACTTTTTGTATTCCTGCAAACAAAATTATTCTTTTTGGCGATGACATTAAGACGACAATTCCTCTACTCGCACTTGTGTTCGATTAGACAAATGCGCTTGTATTCCTGCAAACAAAATTATTCTTTTTGGCGATGACATTAAGACGACAATTCCTCAACTCGCACTTGTGTTTGACTTGACAGATGCGCGGCGACAAGGTCACGCGTCTTTGACATTTCTATTGCCTTATTATTAAGATTTCTATGGGTTCCGCCCATAAAATTTAATTTTACTCCTTTTATATTTACATCACTTATCAGGTTCTATACGGTTTGTGAGTAGAATTCGCATCAGAGTATTACTGCACATTATACATTGTCGATAGTTTACCCATTTTGCCTACGGAAAATATAAGTGTACTCCAATCAATTTCCAAATTACTGATAGTGTTGATTTATAATCAAAGTACATACATAAATCGCTTATGACGTATTATTTTTTTTATGGTGGTAGAGCTCTTGTGAATGAGCTCGAGGGCGGCAGCACCACCGTCTCACCTTTAACCTGCTTCCAAATAGTAGTGCTTCCATTACTGTGTTCCGGTTTGGTGGTGAGATCAGGCCCTGAAATTACTGGCACATGAGGCATAACACCGTAGTCCTCAGCTGCAGCGACGAATCTGCAATCTGCTTTTGTGGATTGTTTATGTCCTTGGGCTGTACTCCGCTTACCATCAGGTGGACTACACGTTCGTTTGATGTGGGCGTAGTATAAAAAAAAAAATTGACACTAAAAATTAAAAAATAGTTTTGACACCCATAAAATAGCATCTCTCCAAAAGCAAAATGTTTTTGAACTCCTAGTAATGTTCTGTCATCGTTTGATAGATGCCGTGACTAAAAACTTGAAATCTTCCACGTACGTCCCTAGAGTACTCGTTGACAGACGCGGAGCGAGTGATAGATGGGCTCTTATCACTTCCGATAACCTTCCGACGTCTTCCCCCGGCACCCCACCTCAGATGCGCAATGTTCTAGCGAAAGTGCACCTATAAATAAATAACTAAGAATCTTAGGACAGGGCTCAGCAAAAAAGAAACAACAATTTTTAGAAAATGTGAAAATAAAATCATTGGATTTTAAACTCTTACTAATACTAAACTAAAGGTTGACTGTAAAAGTATAAATGTAAGAATAAAGACCTTAACAAAAACAGATAGGTATATTAAAACTATAATTTTCCTACTAAGGAACAGTTGAAAAAGACCGGCAGGATTTGAACCTGCGACCTACTACAGCTACAGTCGCCTCTTGCCAGAACCCTAAATTTCTCAACTGTATGTTACGTCATTTCGTGACGTCACGTTCATCCATTTGTTCCTATCTTAAGTAGGATACAAACCGATATAATTTTCCTTAAACAATAAACGTCAAGATAAACACAATGAAACATCTCTATTGCAAGATCTGCAATCATGAATATAGTATCAATTAACTGTTGGTACATATCTGAATTGTAAAAACAGTGCAGAACATTACTGCCCGGTTTAAAATATTAAAAAAATACATTACACGCTAGGCAGAGTTTGGATCTTGTTATGAATTGATTATGTTATCATCGCATGCGTGTCAAGTAGGTCACTAGTTCACGCATCTCTACTTATATCAAGTAATGGATTAACTTTATAAAACTACTACAAACGATCTTCAATTTTAATTATATTTTAATTCATGGCAAAATGAGGCTTAAGAGACAACTCTTAAGCCTCATTTTGATTAAAATCGGTATTGCTTGAGTTTATTTTCTCAATTTATACAATATCAAAATTGGTTTTAATAGAATTATCATTTAGATTGTTGTTATTATCGAATGTTTAATGTTACCAGGTT
The DNA here is from genome assembly GCA_905147285.1 of Hypena proboscidalis. Classification (NCBI taxonomy): domain Eukaryota; kingdom Metazoa; phylum Arthropoda; class Insecta; order Lepidoptera; family Erebidae; genus Hypena; species Hypena proboscidalis. The sequence continues at coordinate 5,199,991 of LR990127.1, forward strand.
TAGAAGATCTTGTATCTAAAAAAACAACATATCTACTGAGAGTCAACATTATTTGAATTCAAGATAAAATTACAAGGGTAAACTAAATATATTAAAATTAGGCCAAAATGTTGGCTGCATTCGCGGAAGTGTATAAGTAAATCTTGGCGTCAGTAACATTTATAATGATCTGGAAACAAAAAATCACTCGTTAATATATCACGACCCGTTGTAAGTTTCATCTTTTTTAGTCAATTTATTAACTTGCTTCATTATATTGCAATGAATATAGTTTGTAATTCTAGTATTTTTTAACGTAAGTTTAGTATTCCCTCTGTAGAAGTTATTTTGACATCATCTACATTAGATTTTTACTTAACTGACTAACTAATATTATTATTTTAAAAACAATACCATTGACTTCATTACTGGCCAATTTCAAGACAAGTCTTCATTTACCAGAATCTTATTATATAACATGTAATCCTTCAAGTTTTCCACTTTCTTTAAAAGCCGCTATCCTTAATTTTTTGCTCCAATTAGTTGCAGTATCAATTAACCATTGGATCTGGCAAAGAGACTTTCGAATGACCTTGCTCTGACCTTATCACTGCCATAATTATTACAAAAAGCTGGTATACAAGTGAGAGGGTATTTTTTACAATTTAATGACTACCCTCAGTAAATCAAAAACAATAAATGCTATGCAAAAGGTAGGCATGCAATCTATGTTTGTTATTTTATACTATAGTATCAAAATGTAGCTATATTATGTCATAATTTGCTAGTATAATTGTGAATAATGGTTCTAATTAGTTTTGCTCACTCGTGTCGGCTAGCACTTCATTGTGCGCAAAGAACAATGACGGATTATGTCGCCTTAAATTATTTCCTTATTTATGACTAAAAAGAGCGTTATTAGTTTTGTTGAAGTAGCAGTTCAGTCCAACCATTTCTTCTATTTAAATTGACGATGTATTCGTCACACAATAAATTCTAGCCTCAGTACAAGGAAAATAGAAACAAAGACAACACTTTATCACACATTATCTAAAATCAGTTCCGGTAATTGCGTCTTTAATATGCACATCATTGAAAATGTGCTAACATAGAATCTTTGCGTGATATCTTATCTTTACGTAAGCTTTGGAGAGGCCTGTATCGATATTGATAAAATTATCATATCATATCAAACGTCATTATAAGATAGTACATAAACAAACAGTAGTAAAAATGTAGGTATTTAATTCGTTTTAACCCGAACTCGAGTAGGTAAAATAATAATAATAGTATGTCCAAAATTATCATATGACTTACATTGTCGGCCGGCACACGCGCAATGACAATGTGCCAAGTAATTGCTGGTGTTTATTTGAAACTGCGTCAAAATTGATTTTTTAGGGACGATCTGCAATTTTAAAATGAAAAATGGTTGTAATTTTTTACCTTTTTTTAAAATTTCAAAAATGTTAGAATTGATTTTTGTTACAAAAATTCGGCGCAAATAAGAGCATAATTCGTGATCGCAGCGACAGTATCTTTATGTTTTAATTAGTGAACGCGTCGTGTTATCGCACACCGTGGCTAATGGCTCCATATCAAATATTGACTGCCTCGCTATCGCATTACGTCATCCAGTAGTCCAACCACATTCGAATTCAGAGGCGGACGATTTGAATACTTGTGGTACCAAAACAAACAATTTTGATTAAGATTTGCACATCCAGATTTATGTACTGGAATCACTGGCATTAACACCCTGTATGTAAATAATTAAATATTAAAATTGCTATCTAAAATTAATAATATATAATATTTTTGAAATTTAATATTAATTATTATAATTTCTAGATTTTTATTCCATTAAATTTAACTCTACGTGGCAGTCAATGTGGACGTACAAGTTTTGCCAGTTTCGAACACACAGCTAATTTATTATTTAATTGTGATTATATAATGAAGATATGAGTTGACAAACATAAACCTCGTCTTAGAGTTTATATTTAAAGAAATAATATAATTCTTTTAATATTAAAATTTAAAATAGAAACGTTTTAAAATTATACCTGCAAAATATAAAATGTGAACATTTATAAAAATAAAGTAATAATGGTAATAAAGTAAAGTAATAAAGCTGATTTCGCATGTGATATTTATACATACTTACTGTACATAATGTATGTACATACATTATGTACAGTAAATACGTATATAAACATTTGCACAAACACCGCACAGCCAGTCACAAAAATATTATGCCAAAACTTTCAATTTTACTGCCGTCGAGACAACAACGACGACATCACATTAATACATATTCATAAAACTATAAGCACGGAAGACATAGTACCGGTTTTCTCAAAAATTCCACCGATCAAGCCTTGAGGTTATACCTCATGACTATGCATACAAATATAATTGTAGTTATGTAATATCGACATGTCTAGTAATGAAGTATTACAGATAAAATTTTCCTAAGGTCATGCTAATATTGATAAGAATTGATAACACGACCCTGCATTGTCTTGAAAGCTTTGTGATCTTCCGCTTTGACTGTTTGCTGACTTACCACCCTTGAGTTATTCCTAGAATTATGACGTGATTAATTAAAAAAACAATTTTGAAACTTACAAATCTATATTTATGAAAGGGTGATACGAGAACCTTACATAATTAAGCACGAAAAAATAAGAACTGAAGACTAAAGACTGTAACCCATTTTTTTAACCGCCTAATGTTTTCATACTATTTCAGTCTCATATAATATAATCATAACTTTATTGTATTAATAAGTACCTACTCTCTTTTATTAAACGTTTGCAACCATTTTCTACATTACGCCCACGGGCCATCAAAGTATAATTATTCAAATAACTTTGAACGATATTGTCTCCATTCATCCCTTTAAAGGGCAACATCAATCAACATCCAATCACTCTATTATATGGAACAGTAATTTTTCTTTGTCGTCCTTTATAATAATTATGTCAAAATGCTTTTTGGAAATTGTTAAAACCGTAGCAAGGCAAGCCGCTATCCCTTTTGCCTGCCCATTTAAAGAAGTCATTGGCCGTGATCAATAGACCTTATATTCAATATTTCTTATAAGAGAAAGGCAAATTGTATCTAAGGCATTCTGATAGCAACAACGATCCCTTCAATGCTATTATATGGAAAATGTGGGTAAAGAAACCTCCCTCGAGGATTTATTTGTGATAGCATAGTGAACGTTACCTTACGCGCGATAGCTTATCTGTCTTTATTCCGTGTGCCAATCATAAACGCCTTACATGCCGAGGAAGCCTGACATCTGTCACTCTTTATTTACTCCATGCACCTTGTTTTTTCTAATAGAATTTATAACAAGATCGAGCGAAAGTTTGTCGTAGAAATTTCTTATCCGAATTCTTAGTTCTTTTTGTCGGCTTTGCGCAAAAAACTTGGTCGCTGAAACCGCAAAGGATCATTATAACTGAAACTAACTTTTATTATCTACTTTGAAAGAACAAGATTATCACGCAATATGTAAAAAGGACACATTTGCTCATAAAAGACATGAGGCCTTGTATAATGTTATTTTTCTTTTCCGTGCCTATCTGTCGAACATTGAAAAAACCGTGCGACATTAAGTACACATCATTAAAAGTGGAGACGGAGGGTTTCTAACGTGGAAAGCGTGGAAACTGAAATCGGCCCTGGCACAACTTGGGCGTGAGGTTCGAATGAATGAAAGCGTCGGGTGTTTTCGGAAACGCTCGTCCATCTCCGGCTCCCAAGGTCACGAGCCGAGGGAGGCCGACCCATTTCCACGGGGATCGATGGGAGCGAGAATCACCACCCCAAAATTTGGGTGTTTAGGGCTTTTGACGTTTTCAATGTCAAGTGATTCATGTCGGGCTTATGAAATTCACGTGTATATTACAGTATGCCGTGACTCGCCACGGTTAGGACCCGATGGTTTGCTAGTAGTTTTGATTTGGTCACAACCCCGAATTTTGTCGGCTGCCTGATGCGTAATGCTACAAATTCGTCTCGAAGGAAATCAACTTTGTTTCTTTGTCCTTTTAATAGCTACGTAACCGAGTCCTCCGGGAGTCTTTAACCGTTATCGTGAGAAATGTTTCTTGTTTCTGCGTAGGTTCTATCTTGAGGACCTGAAGATTGAAAACTTGGACCATTATCGGTCTCCTTAAACTTAAGTAATTCAATAACTTTTGTAATTTTAATGCAATACAATTATGGTCACGATTATGATACTCATTTGTGTTTACTGTCAATAAAATGCGATATTGCTTTGATAATAATATTAAATACTGATTTTATGGCTCTATAATTTATTTAACTATTACTAAGTTCACATAGTAAAATATTAATGAGTTTTAGATTTGTGTGGTACTGCTAATAACTAACCATAAATATCCTTTTTTTCTAGGTTTTGTTATTTTTGATTTTTTATAAAATAGAATTATAAGCATTAAGAAAATTAAATAAATTAACCAAAAGTCTTAGTGTTTGTAACTTTAAAAGTAAAAAGTGATAGATTTCAAATAAAGTACATTGAGGAAAAAAAGGAAAGTGAAGGAAAGGAAAACTACTGAACAACTAGATAAAGGCTGCCCTAAGTATTTAACAATAGAAGGAAAAAGAATGGCGACAGCTAATAAGGGTTACGATGACATCAGGCTGTTTACTTCAGGATATTATTATTTATTGAATTATACATAATTTATTTAAAATGTGTCATTTCACGTTGTCCCAAACATACGCATTTCCACAGCCCACTTCTGATATCAGTAAAAACTAAAGTAATATTACACCTAGAAACCGAGAATACGCATGAAAAGTGAAGCCATTTATTACCACGTTTTGGCTTACACAACAGATTTAAAAAAAAAAATTACGCGTCGAACCAAAAACTTCCGCCTTTTATAGCAAATCAGTCTATGGGGTACATTGTTTATATGACGTGCAAGAGCGACGCTTTTTCACATTTGACAGCGGGGGACACCTGACAATAACAGCTCTTGTATGTTCCGAAAGTCAACCCGATAATCTTGTCACTTTTTCCCTATGAAACGTTAAAAAAATCGTATCCTTAATTCTATATTTGTTAAAATTGTCGGGTTGTCAATTTATTTTAAAACATTTGCATTTTGTATTATGCATTTATAAAAAAAACCGGCCAAGTGCGTGTCGGGCCACGCGCAGTAGGGTTCCATAGAAAAATATTTTTAATTTTACTTTTTAACTAAATGGCGTCCTTCAGAAAGGAAATGTTTGTAGTACACGAAACCAGCTAGCACGTATGACGAGATGTATGAATGTTGAGGAAGCGAAAGAAGTATGTAAGGAGCGAAGCACATGGCGTTCCATCGTCTCTGCCTACCTCCGTGGGATAAAGGCGTGATTTTATATATGTATTATGTATGTTTATTTATGTTTCAAGAATTTTGAACGAAATATTCTGAGTAACTGCATCTGACATTTCGGACCCCTATTCCTCTTGAACTAATGAAGTGAACTTATCCGCTATAGTTTTCCTTTAAAGTTCATTACATGTACTACCGACACAATTTTTTTCAGATTTTAGAATCCAGTAGTTTAGCTTTTAGAGGGGGGGGGGACGCCCTACTCGAACAAAAATTTGCTCTTTAAAGTTAATTATCTCGCAAACGGATCCCTAAATCAAAAAACTGTCTTAGCAACCCCTAAACGTTTTTAAAAGTCCTATCTAACAATACCCCACACTATGGGGTAGGCGACAAAAAAAAAAACATCCCTACTTTACATGTAGGGGAGCTACCTGAAAAAAAAATTTTTTTCCAAATTTTACTCTACGACTTTCTTTGTTTAGTTAACATACATGTTTATGCAAAATTTCAGTTTTCTAGCACCAACGGTTTCGTCGCTATGCCGTGGACAGACAGACGGACATGGCGAAACTATAAGGGTTCCTTGTAGGTACTACGGAACCCTAAAAAGGCCTATTTTTATAAATGTTTTTATTAAGGTTTAAAAAACGCTTAATATCTACAAATACTATAAAAGTAGGGAAGAACGACATCTATCATGAATGTTTTCACACTTCGAACAAACAGATTTAATTTTTATGTCATTGTATCTCTTTTTAACAACCATGAATATATTGCAACGACCAGGATCAATGCCTAGTGATTGTCTTTTTGCTGGCTATATACTATACATGTACATATTAGCTTTCCCGCGGTACCTTATTCAAATATAAGCCTTGTTACTCAGTGTAGATCTTTCAAATGGCAAAAAAAATGTTATCAGTCGAGTCTTTTTTGAGTCGAATTAATGAGCTTCTTACAAAAAAAAATATTTCATTTTTAAAATATAATTTAACATTGCTTTACTAATTCAAAATAGCACTAATCGACTCAGGAATCGAATATGACAACATTTCGTACTTTTTTTGATAATGACTACATAATAGTATGATAAAATATCTGTGTGTACATTTTTTCTTATCTTTTCAAAGCGTTATCACAATCCATATGGATGAAGTTAAATAAAAAATAAACACAAAATATCGATAATCTTATAAGTGGTCGTAGAGTTTAATAGAAATTATATAATCAAAGCCAATGTTTTCATCTTTCAATTTTCCTTTTTCCATTTTTTTAATAGTGTAGTTTATTACATTAGCCTCTCTATACTAAGAAACAGTTCAAAATATGGGACCGGCAGGATTCGAACCGTGACTTTTGATCGGGCAGCCGCTTTAGCTACGGTCTCCTCTTGTCAAGACCCTAAATTTATTACGTAACGTAATTAGCATGTCTTTAACATTATACGAATCTACTGAACAGGATCAAATGGATTTATTTTAGTTCAAACTTTGACAATGTTCTTTAAACTCTATTTTTTATATAAGTTAATGTTATAATTGTCTTGGTACTCAATATTTCTTCAAACACTACGAAGGAAGGTAAGGTTGTACTTATTTATAATACATGTACAGATACTAAATTTAGAGGCTATGTTCTAGTGAGCGCGCCGTACGATATTTTAACATTATCTTAAACACTAAAATGAATGTTGGTGTCTATTTTTCCAAAATTATTATTTAAATCAGAATGTACCTAAATGAGTTAGAAGACTAGATTATTAATTTTTTTTTGACAAAATAGGCACAAACATTTGAATTTTAGAGTTTAAAATATGAAATATGAGTATATAAAATAAATAAATAACGAATAATATTAAAATAACAACCAAACTTTTGATTAAGAATAAGAAAATGGCGTCGGGACCCCCGTTTAGATATGAAATGAAAATGTTATACTATCCTAATCTGCAGCTGTATAATCTTATCAATAGCAATTACTGTTATCTTTTATCAAAGATTATTTCTTATCAGACTCAAGAATACTTAATTGATATCTGAGTAAATCGCATCAGCTGACGTAACAATCTAAGAGAGTCTTCAAAACACAAATTAAATGGCCGATTATAAATTTCTTCAAAAATAATTCTAATTTTATCTAGATGACTTAATTTTTATTTATTTTTAGACTGAAACTTAAATAAAGATAATTAATCTATTCAGTAGCATCTATTTTTATTTAGGAAACATAATGATTCTAGAAAAAAAACATACTAGCTTGTATATTGTATATTATTTGTATTTTTAACAACGACGCGGGTGAAGTCGAGTGCAGATGCTATTTATGTATGAAAATAATATTCAACAAAAATCAAAGAGCTTTTCTATCATTTAATTTTAATAATATTATCTTATAGCGATCTTAAAAAGTGTATTTCATTTAAAACAACATATCTTGGTTAGTATTACCATTGATATAAAATTAAATGCCATTCTATTTCATGTATTTGCAGTCGTTCAATTTAAAACTTGATCATAAAGACAATCATCTAGAAATATGGGCCCTAAACACTATTAGGTACAGTATAAAAAGTCGACCGCTTCCTTTTTGGAAGTAGGTTAAAATTAGTTTTTTTTTAATATACATATAATAACGAATAGCCAATTTTAGAGATTCCGGATAGCTCTTATCTATCCCATAAATAATACCGACCAGATGGCGTAGTGGGTAGTGTACCTGACTACGACTCCGAGGTCGTGGGTTCGATTGCCACTTAAGACAAATCTTTGTGTGCATGAACATGGGGGTTTGTCTTAGTCTGGGTGTTTCTATGTATAATAAGTATGTATTTACAAAAGTAAAGTATATATGTATTAGTATCAGTTATTCTAGTACCCATAGTACAAGCTCTGCTTAATTTGGGACTAGATGGCGGTGTGTGTGAGTTGTGGAATATTTATATTTATTAATTTATTTAATATCCTGACCGAATATAAAAGTGACACAAGTAACACTCCAATAAAAAACATAGCTGTTATTTTCAGTTATCTGTGTTCTAGGCTTATCATGCCAACAAGGTTTATCAAACACCCGTGAAATTGGGGCTTAATATAGTAACAAGAAATTATATTTCTGAGTAATTAATAGTAATTCACGTTATTACTGCAATAGAAAACATTTTCATGACACAATAGATGTCACAATTCGATTTCGAAAAAAAAATATCAGCCTCGTGTCGTTTATCTAGCGCTGGGTGAATTGTCGTGATAACCAAAGACTTCCTACTTTGGTGGTCTGCGCCTGCGCCTTGCGAAATCGCTCGCATTGTCTCGCTACTTCCTACCCGGCGACCTTCAGTGACGCACCGTATCGAATATCTACTGTAAAATATCTTAACAGTAATGTTTACAAAGATCTGCCGTTATTTTCCTGTAACAATTATGCTGAAAAATGTAGAGAGTACTCTTTTTTGGTACCATAGAAGCAAGATTGATTTTACGACCCATTTAAATGAAAAAAATGGTGGAAGTTCTTAATTAAAACCGTACCATTTTTTCGTGAATTACATAAATTTAATGTCAAGAAAAAATATTACATATTTGTCACGTTAAATGGAATCTTACCTCTTAATAGATTTTATTATTTGCAACGTTATTAAGCGGCAATTGAAAACGATACATTTATATTGTTGTATGTATTGCTTTTTTGTATAAAGTAAATAATAATACGGGGCTATGGACCCCTCCAAATGTTTGCCACAAAATCGAACTATCAAAACTAAGTACTAACTAAACAGCTTAAAAGGATTGAAATTGAAGACATGAAAAGCTGTGCTGTGCAAAAGATGCCATTTGCACCGGCAAATGGCATCTTGACGAAAGCGCTTACCAGTAATGCAGTTAATGATTCTGATACCCCTGATACGTTAACACTTTTCAGCAATTAAGAACAGTATTTTCCTTAGACTTAGTTACTATTCTATAATCTGTCGGCAAAATTACAAAAATGGAAAAAAAAATCGATGAAATTTTTAAGTTTTAGAATCTTGTACTGAATTGTTGTGTTTAAGTTTTAGAATCTTGTACTGAAATGTCATTTACATCCAGTAAACTTTTTATGTCAATATATTTGCTTTTCTGTTTTTCTTTCATAAATTTATGTTTTTAAGCAAATTAACTACTTTTGTGTTTTCATAATCTTTTATTACTTATGCATAAAACCATTTTTTTAAATCAAATAGCTTATAGGTCTAAATATAATGTAATCATACAATTTATATTCAGTACAGAAGCAGCTTAAAACAACAAAAAACATACGCTCTCATACAAATGCAAAATAATGAATAATTAAATATTTGGGTGCTACACGTTTCAAACAAGGTCACTAAAATGCGTGCATACTATGAAACATATAAACGTTAACAATGGGAATACGAAATTTTTTTAAAGTATTAAACTTATTCTGTCACTTGTATCACCCACATCGATAAATAAAATTGCAAATAATTTTACTAAGACATTTGAATAAAAATCGAATAATTGTCTCTTAGAAGTAGCACTAGATTACCCACAATTTATTAGCGGTTACCTAACTTACGTCTTTGTTCGTCTCATTCATATTTTACCGTCATCTTCCGTCCGTGAAGTACAACACTACAATGATGTTCGTGGGCGGTTGCAACGTGAACAGTCGTATAAAGTGATAACTGCCACTTAATCTCCTCATACATTACATTGCTATAGGAGTATAGGGTCGTAGTGGTCACTCGCGTTACTGACTCAAGCCCGCAACTCGCAAGTATGATGCATTGGCGCCGTCTAGCGGAGATTAATATAATTTTTGTTAATTGATACGGACTTGGAACTTGTCTCCAGCAATTAGCGCGAAGCAATTTTGGATTCTGGAACGTCTAAATATAACTTTTTCACATGTCACAAGACCAGAAATTTGGTTGTTACCAGTTATCTAGGTCAAAACTATAGACTAGACTCCTTTCCGAGAAATAGTTAAGTTAACTTGCTTTATAAATTGTTGAGGGAACCTTTCATTTTAAAGGGCAAGTCAAATCGAGTAAATAATATTTAATTTTCAGGACATATTCTGAGAATTGATATTAGAGTTCGTTGAATCGAATTAGTAATAAATCACTGCGCACGCATGAGTCCCAGTAGAACCGTTGTTGGCTTACTGATTTTTAATGAAGCAACTTGACTAATTACCTAGGCAGGCAAACTGTTAATTATCGTCATTATCATTTGTCCTTTAAATTCTGTTTCAAATTATGAGGGTAGTAATATCATACAGACTGATAAAATGCCTAGTACATTTCATATTATTGTCTACACGATTTAAAGTTATAGGTTTGATATTACGTGGTACTAACAGCAATTAAAATTAATTCATTAAATTGAAAAGATAATTTAGATAATTATATGTAGGTATTATCATACGAATGAATCTTTATGTCTGTTAATTTAAACGTTGATTTTTTCCTTATACTAACGTTAAGCTCTATGCTTATTATACATGCAAAACAGATTAAAGTAATTGCTTTCTCGAGCTAAAACTCATTTGAGCAACTAAACTCTCAGTAACCCAAACCTTACAAAGTTACGGTTAGAGTCTCCTACCCGGATCCTATGCGGTTTAATTCAAAAATAAATCAATAATGATTAATTATAAATATTCATTTTTATAGTTTTCAATAACTCTTGATAATTTTTCTCGTCAAAGTTAATGTCAATCATCGCAAGGCCTATTTATTGGACAGTTACTGCGTATTATATACGAATTCTATGACGTATTACGACCTCCAAGTTTTTCAACAAGACTTTAGTTTTCAACGTTGATTCGGACTCGATTTGCGGAAACATAATAAGTTTTTTTTGTAAGTTGATGTCGTAACTTCACGGTCAATGTCGACAAGTCGGCCTTGCGGTTCACTCGAGCACGTCTCACGCTCGATACCGTCCGAATAGTAGACTTCTAGTTACGTAAGTCAACTATTAATTCGCTAATGTATCTTCGCGAAGTGAATTCAAATCGAGTGCTAATCGAATTGAGTCGTGTTAGTTGGCGATGCTCATTGGTAACAAGTTTGATTAGCAAAACTTGAATCGTATTATGTATACTAATGTATGTTTATTTTACTGATTTTATTCACATGAGTAGTTTAAATATATATTCTTTGTTCTGTTTGTTTCGGATACCATTTGAAAAACTATTGTTATCGTATGTATACTCTGTGTTCATTGTGTACTGAAATAAAATACGCAAAAGTGTGTCAAAGCAAAACATTAACATAAACATGATTTTTAACTTCAAATTTTGAACTTCAACAAATTAAATAATACCTTTAGCGTTACATCAATCGTTGTCATACGTTGTCATAGGTATTTGCACAAGAAATTGCATAATAAATAACACAGTAGTAAATGATAAATGCACTTTCTTCATTACAATGACCTGTCTAATAGTCAGTCAATTCGCGATAACCTCAGTTACGACGTTCTATGTCAATCGTGCACAATATAACCAATAAATTGCAACAAGTCATTGACACTAACATTACATGAGCAACATTAGTATTATCAAGTGTAAGCGTCACTGCTCGCCACTACGGTCGCTGTATTTTTAGCCTAGGCCGCACTAAAAATAGTTGTACAGTTATTACTGAATTAATATTTCTAAAAACGGATCGTCTACGCGCGGTGATAACGTGGCCGAGACCGATAGTACGAGTGACGTTTAAGCGGCCATATTGGATTGTTTGTTTTCGTTTCTTGTTGACTTTTTCGTAATCTTGAATATTATCTGTAATTTGTCTTGACATGAATTGCCATTTTTGTATTTGTTATTGAAAATAACGTTTTGAAGAGATTAGTTGTTTAGTTTATTTTTTAGATAGAGTTCATTAAATAATTCATATTCGATTCTGCGCTCTGAAGAGTTGACTTTGGATAATTAGTTAAACAATATTTAATATTAACAATATTTGTAGGTACGTATATACACATTGAACTCATGGAATAATAATATTATCTGTACACGTGTATTTATACAAATGTGAGCAAATCAGTCATGCTTGTTAAAGAATAGTATAATTTATAAGCATCCGAGGCACTTCTATTACACGTTTATTCTTTCTTTTATAAACGTGAGTAAATAGTAACTCATATGCATGTTTTCACACCCAAGATATTTTCTTTTGAAACAAATATAACACCAATATTCATCGATCTCCTATCGACCTTTCTACTTTTTCATTGTATAAAAAAATTCTGTGGGAAATTATTACATGTTTAATCATTAAAACAAAGTACCATCCAAAACAACAAGTTAACAGATACATGCGTGGTTACTAGCACTTTCACTTATTTTTGGTGAAACGTGTCTGATAGCTTCGGTTACCCGAAACTGTATGGTTATTAAAAGCCAACAATTACGGACTCACTGTAACCATTTCTCTCATTCTCATTATTAAGTCTATATATGGTCTCCAATTTACGTAGAATGAGACGTAAATGTAATTCACGCAATACATTACAGTATTACGCATAGCTTTTTAATTTTTTTACTTCTATTTCTCTTTCAGCTGTACATAGTTAGGTATGATTTTGTTTTGTATTATTTAATATTTAAGATTGTAAATACTTTATAGTTTATAATTAAAGACAATTACAGTAAATGTGTTTTGTACTAATTTCTTTATTTAGTTAACTATTTAATAGTTAGAATACAGGTTTAGAAATAACTTTTCCGTCGTTTACATTATGCTTTCTAAGTGTTCACCAAATTTAATATTATTGAAAATGTATAAGCATTTTGAATAAATACTATTTAATTAATAATATTTACTTTGGTATAATTATCTTATCGAGATGCACATGTCACGGCCCTGACAACGCTGGATGATGTTTACACAACATGATAAATTCGGTAAGCTTCTGATAGGCGACGACTGCTAAATAATAAACGATATAATAACAAAAATATTTATTAACCATTATAGTACATAGTACACATCAAATTGCAGGAAGGATTATTTATTTAATAGGAAACCATTTACCAAATTAATTGAGCCTTCCTGCAAATTTCAATTACGTCTTTATTCTAGGAAATAAAAAATATAAGCTGAAGATTACAACCTTATTTACCGGTTGGGGTAAATGTTGCCATGACAGTTTATTAAAATTACCTCTTGGCACGCCAATATGTCAAATGAGAAAAAACTAGTTCTTTTGCAATGTATTGGGAAGTATTTAAGGTATTGTACAGTTGTTGTTACTTCTTTGTCGGCGACCGTGTATGATTTATTTTCATTAAGGAGGCAAATTAATGTAAAATTTTATGGACTAATTTAAAATGGATAAATTATAATATATCTATGTTCTCTTAAGAATGTTTAAAAGTGTGTCAATTAAAATATAATATCAATAAAGAACAATTTAGAAAATAATTTCAATCAGCAAACGATAACTTGATTGATTGATAAAAAAAAATATTCGATGTAAAATTTGAACACCTCTGCCAGACCCTTCTGGGTAATATAGGCGTGATGTTATTGTACATATATATTTTATATATTACGTCATGTTTGTAAAATGAATCCTCATTTAAGGTATATTACTACATACAATAAAATATAGTAGAAGTAAAAAACTAGGGGACGAAGTTACTAAACATAAACGAAAAGTCAGATCAAAGATACCTTTTTCCACCTAGACGGCTTTATAGGTCGACAATTTACAAAACAACTTTTGGGCACGCATAGAGTTCATATGTTTTGCTCGTCCGTGTCATATTAGGTATCAAAAAAGTAATGTATACTATTTTGTATTGACAAAACTTCTTCTTCTTCGTCGTGTCGATGGCTGAGTCACATTTTATTTAGACTTGCCATCGTGGTGAAAGGATTAGCCAATTCGCTTTGGTGAGCGTAGGGAAACGTCACTCGGGGGGCTCATTTCATGCACCCCATAACAAAACTGAATCATTATTACAATGTAATTAATTACATTCGGGACATCAGCGGTCAATTTGATTGAATACATTTTATTGGTTTTATTTTTTAATTACGTTAGTCGCTTTGTGTTGGGTTTAGTTAATAGATAACCTGCCAGTTAACTATTAACTAAGCCCAACACATAGCGATAATGGATTTGGAGTGTGGCTTTGATAGCTCCGCTGGAAGAGCGATAGCACGGAATGCTAAGGACGCTGGTTCAAACCTCGCTTTACGTCCAAAAAAAATGTACACCGTTTCTTAGTATAAGTATTGTAATAGTTATAATCTGTCATGTTTATAGGCATAATATGCCTATATCTTAAAAAATAAATTGTTTTAAATTCCTATAATTCTTTTGAACACTTACGACGTTGTTAGCTTTACAGGTAGATACGTGTTTATTCGTGTATCGTAAATAAATAATTAATGAATTTTATTATCTTGTTGCAGGTATGTTGTGATCCAGTTCTTGGTCGCGGTCCAAACGTATTCAATACACGGTCACCGGGTTGTTGTTCCAAACGAGCCATAGTTTGACCTCCAACGGGTTTGAAGCGATTTCGGCTGCGCTTACGTCAGAGCTTCTACGTGAGTATATCTTGGAACAATGCACTCGTTTAATAGGCCATCATAAAACATAAAAAAACTCAACCTCAAGCCTAAGTACAGTAACTCCGTTTCAACAAGATCTTTACTATAGGGGCAATCTTGTTGTATAGTATTTCGCAAACAAATCAAGCTTATCTTAAGGAAACTATTAAGATTGATAGCTAGCTGAAACATTGCCAACCATTAAACTGTTTGATGTTATCAAAAATATTCAGTTTATCAAGATTTTACAGAATCAGATATCTAAAATATAAAGAGATTGGACACTGTAGATTTATATTGTTACAAAGTAAAAATATTTATTATTATAGTATAGAGACCAATTTAAATATTTACTTTTAACTTATTGAATCTACGATTTATGTAGTAATAATAAATAATTTATAAATATTTCTTCAACATCAGGAAGGAACCAATCGAGATATCAAATTGTCTAAGATCTAACTATGACATCATTGACGACGCCTTTTGACATTAATGACAAGTTTTACTCACGGTTACGACATCGTATTTTATTTACGACGTTAGAATTAATAAAATAAAATTAAATGATCATTATCATACAGGTTCGGTTTTTGAAACATAGTTTTTGATAAGTAAGGCAGTTCAAAATTAAATTTTCCATAGCTAAATGCATTTTTTCCTTTATATTATTTCAATATTTAATTATAAAAAAGGCTTAATAGCTCATAAGCGGTAATAAGCTTCGGGATTAAAGTTTTGTCATTAAGCTCACATAAGCATTATTTTTATTAAGTATTCATAGGCTATAAGCTTTTAATTCTCAAACAACCCTTGGGTGATTATTAAATCTAATGTAGATAAAGTAGCAAAGGCTTCGCAAGCGAATAGAGGACGGGACGGGTATCTTAGTGGCATGGCTGGATTTTTCTGCAAACACCTGTTTTAGTAGGGTTGGTATGTTTTAAATTGCATTGCATCCAAATGTTTTAAAATTAACTAACTACCTCTGAAGAATCAAAAATGATTTCATTTTTGGTTTAAATGATTCAGTCTAGTAAAAAATTGTCAGATGTTTAATGTAATAGTTGGTAATTAATACTTAATTTAACTGATCGTCATCTAAAAAGCGGCCGTGGCGCAATTGATAAGGCATTGGTCTTACGATCGAGAGGTCGTGGGTTCGAATCCTGGCCATTACACCACGGACGTAAACTTCCTCCTAACACAAGCGAATTAAGCTTAGCTGGAGGGGGTTAACAAGAATACTAGTAATTTGTATTTGCAAATTGCTAGTAAGCTTTTTAAAAAAAAAAAAAAAAAAAAAAAAAAAAAAAAAAAAAAAAAAAAAAAAAAAAAAAACTGTAAATTTTCCATGTCTGTACCTACATTGAAGTTATTTAATAAAATTTAATAAGTGTTAATTATTCTTCAATATATTCAGTAGCTGTGGTCTTTATAACATGGTCTTACAACAACCGAAGCCAAAAATATTTTAAGATTTTTTGTTTGTCTTTCTGTCTGTATCTATGATCGCACGGGCATCGCGCCAAAACTACTGCATGGAATTGGATGCGGTTTTTACAGTTGCGTTGCTGGAAGCCCAAGATATGTTTTAAATTTGTATGTTGTGTCTAAGGTGGTAAATTAGAGGATGTAAGTTTATAAAGGAGTGCCTTACATGATGTAAATTAACAATAAGATAGATTTATTGGAAATTTCACTCCCCGTGACATTTTGGGGGAAATATTCTAGGTCGAAAGATTATGACGGAATTTTTTTTAATTTTGTAAGAAAATATCGAATTCCACGCGGACGAAGTCGCGGACAAAAGCTAGTCAATGCTAAAAACCTTGTCAATCTCATTAATTTGACAAGAGTAATTTCTACGGACAAATAATATTCATTAAGCATTTTTAGTCAGCCCTATCTAGCCGCAGACTAGGGCAGCAATCAGGCGCGCCTGAGAGCGCGAAGTGCGGCGACGCATCGCTTCGCAGATAGTAATTTAGTGTCGTTGCTACTGGTTCCCCAGCTAGCTCAGACCGGTCCCTAGCAATTAAGTGACACAGTAAAAGTATTAAAAATAATAACTTTTAACCCACACGCCTTACATCGCGTCGTTAAAAGTATATTAGTTATCAACAGGCATAAATAATACCTTTTTTTCGTCTGAGAGTAGAATTCCTTTGCCTATTTTTTTGTTTTTCTGGTATGATGATATCATAAATATCTAACATGTGTTGTCTATGGCCGAACTCGCTGGTTTTTATTGCTTATTTTATTGTTTTGGTTCTTCCTTGTAAATGTTCATAACAGAGTCAATCGTCATTTTAATTTCACTATTACACAAAAGACCTTTGATACTACACGCCTTTTTGCCATAAGGCGAATAGCCATGGCAAAAAGGCGTTTTCGATAATAACAAAATATTACTAAGCAATATAATAGCTAAGCATAATGAAATAACTTAGTAAAGTTATAAATTGATTCAAATAATGTACTTTTAACACGAAAAATAAAATGATATTACATGATATGCGGATTATAATGCCTGGTACATAAAAGAGTAGGTAAAAACTTATATCGTTTGTTTCACGAAGGTCAAGTTATTCAGTAAACAAACCAATTAATGTTTTTTCTTTTCACATAATTCGGAATTGATTAGGGTTTTAGTACTTTGATAACATCTTCATACAATATAATGGCACATTATTTTACATGAAAATGATTAAAAATATATGAGCTCGTTGGCATTAAATAAGGCAACAAACGCAATGATTTTCGCAATATTACTCGTATCAGCTTCATAACTTTTTTTGATTGATTTTGACATGTATGTTTATTGTTATCGGACAAATAGCTTTTTTAATAATATTATAACATTTTATATAGTTTTGAAAGTTGGAGAATCCATGCATTCGCCACAATGTTATTTAGAAACGTCTCTAAAAATATTACACCGTTACATAACTGCTGGAACATCACAATTGTTTGTCAGTAGGTTAACTTTTTCAACTTGGATATTTCAAACCTAATTCTAGCAACCCGTCTTGGCTAGGAGCCTAGTGACAGGTGCAAACCCATTTATGGGCTCGCCAACTTTTTCAGCGATTGACAGAAAGTGTTGAAAATGTCCCTTAAGGCTTTGAGATAAGGCTCATAGCCATTGGATAAAAAAATTGTACAGCGATGCGCTTACGACGTTCCCATGCGATCTTCGCGTACTGGACTTTTTTTTTCTTATCTGAAACGGGTCTACAATGAGAAGATTCTGGTTTTGCAAGGTAACTTGCAATGTCGATATTCGATATTATCCGACGGTATAGGTATTCCGGTTTTGTTTTTAAAGTTACTTTAACAAATTTTTCTGTGAGAGGCGTAGTAGGTAGACTCTATCTGTAAGTTATTTGAAACCATGTACTTAGTCAGTTTTTCATCCCAAGACACAAAATTCTGTAATTTGATTCGCTTAAGAGCATTTGGTACGGCAAAGTCATATTCTTTTATTTAATTCTAACATTCTTACTGCATTACACATTATTATGTAGTTTATGGTACACCAGCAATGGTAGAACACTTTCATTCAAATCCATGCAAGCCAAAAGCCCAAAGCAAATTTAACGACTAGTTTGATTATATGTATAATGTATTAAAATAGTCGTTAGTTTTGCATAAACCCCTTTCGGATGCTTAACACAGCTATTTAATAGAAGTATTATTATATCACACTTATAGTTTCATGCAACTAGTAATTTTGCATCATCCAAGCTTAATTCGTTGTGGAAGACCACATTACAACATGCATTACGCTTTGCCTCTGGTATTATAAGTATAGGTCATTATTTTTTTTACGATTTTAGTCGATTGCGTAGCAGAATTCGAAATTAACGGTTCATTTCTAAATCTAATGCTCCCAGATGTGGCTGTTGGTAATGAGCTCGGTGGTCCGCCATTACAACTTTATTCGTTTGAAAAAAAATCATGTCTCTTATTGGCAGTCGGGTACAATAGAACTCATGATGAAGGATGGAAAGTGTTACACGCAATATGATAGGCACGGAAACCATAGAGTTTGTATTAGATAGATAGAAAAGGCGGCCATCGAGCTGACGCAGTCAAGGTAGTCCTGCGGAATTTTTCAGGAACTAATATATCTGTCGCACAAGAATGACAGAATTGTTTGTTGATATTCTGAGATAGATATATAACTATAGACCGACTACAGCGCTAGGGGAGGGCAATTTAGACGGTTTCGACTCTAATTTAGATGAAGGTAATGGTTATATATGTTTTTTAGATTATTATATGGCTGGGATATCTTAAAATTGGCGGTCACTTACCATCAATTCTAATATAATAAGTCAAATACTGAAAGTTTATTTTTGGGAACCGAGTTGTCAACTTTGAGAATTTTTTTTATTCAGTACAGTTCACACAATCACGAATCAGATAACCTATTATTTATTTTATTTTTATTTACTTGTTTGGGGACTTTTGTTTTCTACCTAATCGCGCTATAAAAGTTTTGGAGAAACAATATATTTTCTTGTGTTAGGTTTTTTTGTGTAAAGGGACACAATTTTTAAATGCAACGCCACAGAACGGTGTAAAAAATGTAAATGCCCTCCGTGACTAGGACAGGACAGCTTCTTGTGACCTTGACGGCGGCCATTACTTTTTTTCGCGCGTTCAATGTTGCCAACACAACGCCGTGCGGTGCGTTCGCTATTCCATTTTTATTTTTCTTATAAGGAAACTTGTTATGCAACTTCTTTTTATTTAAAATGGCATTACGGCAATTAATGGAGTAAATTTCTTTAATTATATAACATTATTTTAAATCAGATAAAATATAATTACATAAGACTTAAAATACCTACATTGCAATCTAGTGTTATCTCTCTTCGTCCACGATAAACGTTGGGTATTGAATCGTAGTTGATAAGAGACATCTAAATAATATATAAATACGGTTGGACATACAAACAAAATTGAAGGTAAGATGATGATGACAATAATTTCCATATTGTGTGTCTGAACACACTATGCCGAAGAAACTCGATCGAATTTGGTCGTCATCGTCATTTTGCCGAAATGTTGTCACGTTTTGGCGTACCTGCGTAAAATCAGCCGCAGAACACGTTTTTTCGGCAATAATGTGTTTATACTTTAGCCACTTAGACTGTCTAATGTGCCTGGCTACGCGCCGGTAACGGCTCTTAATAATAAAGATACCATTATATTGTAAGTATATATTTTCGTAGCCTCATTACGTGGACCTCTTTATTAAAAGATCATTATACACATACCTATATGTTTATTTTTATAACCATTTATGTTAATGCGATGTATAAGTTACCATAAATTTACTGTACATTTCTATTTTAAGATTTCGCTCTACTTAATTGATTTAATGATTCATAAATTTCTAATTTTTAACACAGCGCTTGTAAATAAGCTGACAGTTTATTAATGCTATCACGTTTTTTTAATTCTCATTTTTTTCTAAACATAAAATCAAGACAATAGCAAGATCAATCTGAATGGCGAGATCACAAATGAAAACGTTTAAATTTATAATATTCATTTATATTTCATAATCTAACGCATTGGGATTAAAATGCTGTAAAGATAGATTATTTATTTATTTATTTATTTAAACTTTATGCACTAAAATGTACAAAGGCGGACTTAATACTAAAAGTATTCTCTACCAGTCAACCTTTGGGTGATGCAGAGATGTAGATAGTAGGTGCAGTTTTAAACACGTATGTGAGGCAGACATTTAGATAATAAGTTAAAAGCTATATAAAAAAACATTAATACATATTATACTAATACTTTCATAATTATTACTACAAAAAATATATATAAACAAAATATAAAATATACATAATATAAACCAATACATACATACACTACAGTAAATAATACATAGTTGAAAACATACACTAATGATGAGATGATTCCGCCAATTCATCAAATAGGAGAGCACGCACCTTCATCTTAAATGAATAACGTGATGTCGCCATCCTGGTTTCGAGAGGAAGCGCATTCCAGAGTAGAACAGATTGAACATAGAAGAAAGAGTTTACAAAACCAGAGGTATGCGAAGGTAATGAAGGAAGATTAAGGTGTGGTAAATAAATACATAAATAAATATAGCTTTTACAGTAAAATTAAAATCATTGGTGACAGTTTGAACGCTTTAATAGTGATCGTGCAATACAAATTGACCGTATCAACGCGCTCTTGAAAACGAGCATAGCAAAGACCTCGAACCGTGTACCTGCACACCTGTCGGTTTTCATCAGATAACACTAAATTACTTTGACATTATGCAATTATCTTATCATGTTATTTTGGCAAATATTTGGAAGTAAATAAATATCGATAGTGATAGGTAGTGGTGTAATGAATAACTATTATTTTGACGAATACCTCAAGTTATGGATACAAATACCTAGGAGTAGCTTTACACATATTTTTACATGGACAAGGGAGTGCGTTGTCAATGAATACGTGTGGACACAAAATGCTAATCAAGAATACCATGCTAAAATCTTGCAAAAAAGTCAATACATGAACTGAATCATGTGAAATTGAAATATTTTAATGCGAATATAATTGTATTATTCGGCGAAACCGAGTATTCGTTTATTCGTATATGAATGCATTTCGATAAAGTTGTTTATTTCGAATACAAATATCCGTATTTGTCGCATCACTACCGATAGATATTTGGCAAAGAGCATGTGATGTTGTTATCTGTTACGCCTGACGAGGTTTTGTAATCCACTTCCTAGCGCAGATAGCACGTTCGGCGGATTTGCCAACGAGTTTTGTTAATCAATCGTGAAGATTGGTCCCACGGGTATGTAAGTTAATAGAAACTTGGCTGCAATACGTTTAAGGTTAAGATTTGGCGGTGAACCATAGGCTTTAGGCGGCGCATAACCGCATGTGGAAAAGCAGTTGACGTTATAATGATGATAATAATAATGATTCAAATCCTACTTACCCAATTACTTAATGCGTTATTTAGTTTTATCATATTAGAGTAAAAGGTGTAAAACTTAAAACACTTAACATATTATAGATTATTTTTATGTATTCCTTTATCACGATTATTTTTGAGGTAAAGCTTAGCTAATTTATTTTTATACATTTTTGGGACGGATTTAGAACCGAAATGAAGTTGTTAATTAATATTGCAACTATATTGATAAGTGATTGCATACTTTATTTGATAGCACGATGACCGCAGGAAATGTTTTGTACAAACACAGTGTACAGTACACACACCCATCACCAAACCTCTCAAAATTCTTGATTTATTGGTTAAGTGTCATAACTTGATGGTTATGAAGTGTTTTATAAGAAGCTATTTCTATTGTTTGTGACACTTTATAGGTAGGACATACAACAATTTACTTGTATTCAATAATAAATAAGAATTACATTTTAACACTCTTTTTCGGTAAAGCATTTGAGGAAAATTGCCAAAACATGATCTTAAGAATAAACTTGTTCTTCAACGTATTAAATCGAAATGAAAAAAAAAACAGTTTACGCAAATTACACAGCCCAGTTAAATCAAAACCACGCGTTTGTAAATCACGAAATAGTTAGAACTCGTTCTGAATCTCCACTTTCTTCCGACACATCGTTAGCACCATATTCAAGGACAGGCACGATACACACCTACAAGGGCGTAGTCAAGTTCCCCATGGTATGGCAACACTACAAATGTCAACTGTAATTACAGCTTTATAAGATCTAGTTTAGGCTGTGCGGTTCGTAAGACACTCGTCCACAGATTGAATAAACTGCTTGACACAGATTCGCGTTTTGGGTCAGACGGACGGGTGCGAGAGGCAGTAAACAAAATGCTGGCCTGTTACGACATCTCGGGAAAGAAAGAATTCGTTTGATATTCGGGAACATTATGTTCGTGTTTAGTGTTAACATAATAATATATTTCGTTTATAATGAAGGAAGATTCAAGAGAGAGATTTTAGTATATAGCACAATTTATGTTAATGACTGCATTATTCTGTTACTTCTATTAAATTTTACGTCTAGTCTATGTAAATATTGGTAGAAGTTGCTTATACTTTCCACCAAATATCTTAAAATAATAATTGAAATTTTATAAATAACGAAAAATTATTGTTCACAATAATACTCAGGTCAACTAGCAAATAATTGAAACGGAAATATATAAACAGGCGCAAAAATCTCATGAAAGTAGACACTAGAAAAAAAATATTATACTTTATATTAGTTTAATAGCAAATTAAAGTAAATAGAATTAGTTTATCTAATAAAGAAATATTTACTTCAAACTATTAGAAAGGAATAAAATAAAAAAAAAATCCTTTGACTGTATGTAAACTAATATTGTAAGTACCAGCTAGTTACAGAAGCAAATATTTCTACTTCCACGCTCGATTAAATAAATGACGATATTTAAGGTAAGACTGGAACGCTAATAAAGAAGCTAGAAACAGTTTATACCTCTTACTAGGGTTACCATGTACCCAACAAATTCATAAAATCTAGACAATTTTAAGTACATTTCCTTTACTGAGAAATGAAAGTTGATAAGATTCTCATCACATTATTCTATTTATATTGATATACAAGTCAAAGAAGTGTATTCATTATTGTAAGATGGTGGATAACAGTTAACAGAACAGTGTCTCTTACTAATAGGAGACCTGTTAAAATTAGTCAAGACGCTTTTATTGCAATTTTTTTTTCTATACAGCCATTTTGATGATTTTTTTGTGATAATTTCATTCTAAAATACGAATGTATTTAAAGAAAATGTTCCCATGGTATACATCAGTAACTTCTACAATCATGTTGTGTCAAAAATGTTATTACATTTCAAAGTGCTGTACCGTAGATTTGTAAGGCAAAACTGGTCACACTATCCTCATATCCAGTGTCGGTAGCGATACCATCTCCGGTGGCGCCATCCTGCCCCGCACATTAGCATCTCAAGAAACACTACTTAATACAATTTGACATTGTAATCTTTACACAACAAAGGAATGACCTGACATTGCCTTATCAGCTCGCACGACCAACTTATCTCATTCTACTCCTTCACAACAAACGCTTTATAATAAACAAGAGGAGTCAGATTTTCAACTGCAAACGTTATTTTGTAACTATATCGTACATCTCTTTCAAAGGAACAAAGTCGATACAAATGCAACTTCCTTAGAATATAAATTCAAAAAAGATACGTAAATACAATATAGTCCGCTTATGATAAATTACCATTGAAACTGTAGACATTTCAAACGAATTCTCTCTCTACCTTATAAATGTCTGTTGCCGCAAATTCCTCAATAACAGAGCAACAGGTTGATCGAATCAACATATCTACTGTTCATTTCGTCTGGAATTTGAAAGCAAAATCTATGAAGTTAAATGCTTTTCGATTTGATTACTAAAAACCTATTTAGATTGTTCCTTTGGCGCCAAGATAGATAAAACTATCTTGAGAACGAATGCCTGTAAAATAAAGCGTAGAAATAATAAAACTGATTCCAATAAAACGCATAAGCTAGATGCAAACAGAAAGATAAGTGCCGAGCCAATAGTCTTAAATGCCGCAATCGATGCTTGTATTCAATTATTCTTAAATGACTAGGGATCCGCAATTTCTAAGTGCGGGCAAAATAATTTTCTTTTCGTCAGTTATTATATTTAAATTACGACTATTTTCAAGGAATTTAGATATTCTCTTAAATGTCATATTATTGAATTTCGTAATACCTGTCTAAATCATTTATTTATAGCTCTGTATCTTAAAATAACCTTGCGTTTTGCATCACATTTATTTAAATTAAATCTGAGCTATTTTTAGAAATTGACAAGATTATTTTTTCATTTGCTCAACGGTACGGTAACAAAGTGGAAAATAATGGTACAGCAAATAGCTGTTCTGTCTACTTTATTGCTGTTTTAATGGCAACTAATGTCCTTATAGTTGGAGGTGCACGATCGACAGCATTTGAAGTGATGCATGATTCAGTGCATGTCGCGAGAATGGTTGCATATTCGATGTGCAGTCTCACGTCTTCCGTACAATGGCTTACTACTGGCATAAGATTAAGTGTAGCGACGATGTCACCTTCACGCTTAGTACAAATTGCATGCGAATCACAATTAATGACTTGAGCGCAGGTAATAAATATTTTGTCTTGCAGTTTTTCGATTTGCGTTCTAGAGTCAACGGCTCATAAGCTAATACGAGTATTTATATTATAGTTACTAGCTTTTGCCCGCAACTTATAATAGCAGCCCTGTATCTAGTACATGTCCCACTGCTGGGCTCGGGCCTCTTTTCTTGATGAGAAGGGTTAGGCCATGGTCCACCATGCTGGCCAAGTGCGGGTTGGTAGACTTCACACACTCTCGAGCAGTTATCCCCGCAACTTGCCCGCGTGGAATTAAATAATCCGCGTTAAAGCTTACTGTTTCGCTCCCGTGGAGTTTAGCGTGATATTAAATATCTGAAAACCTTTTTAAGAATGAATCTATTAAACACAAGTTTTTATTAAACTCCTACCAGAAGTTTCGAGCTGAGTGCTATCAAACAAACAAGCTAACTTTTGCCCGCGGATTCGTCTGTGTGGTAGGAACTTCAATCAAAAGTAGCCTATGTTACGCGCCTTAAAATCAATTACCTGCCCTTAAAATTTAATCAAAATCGACCCATTCGTTTACAAGCAGATACAAGCATACAGTTAGACATACAAAAAATTTAAATACTGTATTTTAGGCATAGATATCGTGCAAATAACATTAGTTAGTAAACAGTTAGTTATTATGACATTAAAAACAATTCAATTTTATTTATTTAAATTGATTATTGTAAGTTGAGGAAAATATAAAGTCTCAACTTCACAGGTCATAGAAATATATTCTAGTTTTTATAGAGTTCATATTTTTAGATAAACATGAGTCTATATAAGTATAAACATTGCGAGACCTTATATTTGACGAAATTTTAAGGAAGAGTATTTTAGACTCCCAAACCACGTTGGGATTTTAATAATCCAATTGCAGTAAAAACTTGGTGGGCAAAACAAGACTGTCATTGCCATAACCTTTAATATGCAGCCATATAATATAACTAAAGCTTGTTAACTGAGTCTATAGGCCCGTCTTGGCGAGAACTACGTTCATATCAATTTGTCAGCCACGGGATCGAATTACACTTCCAGTTTTCAAAGTCACAATAAGGTGGATTTAATTCTTAGTCCATATCAGGAAAACTTTCCTCTTTGGCCTTTGATGATCTTATTATATACCGTTGCTAAAATATCCCGTTACATGATAGAAGTTTCAAGGGGAATTTATTATGTCACTTTTGACGACCAACAGTTTAATGCGCAGTGACTGGTGACGGTGGGCCTTTTTAAATATTTATCGGCGTTTATTCGTATAACTAAATACGTGTGTACCGAATCGATAATGTTTGAATGCCCAATTCACATTAGTGATCGTTTCATGGCGTTTGATTGATGGAATTTTACTTTAAACTTTCACGTAATTTCGGGTGTTGGATAGTTGCGTCATTGTTGATGATAGAATCGACGATGTTTGTTTTTATGGGGCAAATATTGCAGGAATCGTTGAGGAAAACAATAGTTTATGTAAAGAAAGATTTTTCTTTTTTACTGTATAGGTATGTTTATTTTTATTATAGGTATTTCCATCCCTAAACTATCACACGTGTATCGCAAAATATTCTAAAGAAAAATCTGTCATTCCCATTGTTTCGTTTAGGTGAACAAAGCGTCATAAATATGTTGATTTAGACATGTCATGTAGCTGTATAACCAAGAACTAATATTACATAACATCCTCTTCAGTTTGACAAATACATACCGATCAACAGTTAGATTACTTGTTTCGACCTTGTACCCAACTTGGTGACAAACATTTGACATATCACTACGACCCTACAGTAATTACAGTCGTACCATCACGGTAAACGCAACAGAATGTAATCTCCAACACCCACACATGTTTACGCACGCATACACAAACATTTGTGGTTTTCTTTATCAATACTATACGAAGTAGTGCGGTTGTGTTAGTTGGATGACGTCATGCAATTGTCATCGCTGTCACGGCTAACGAGCGGCACTCGGTCACCGTTCTTGGTTCTGTTCTGCGTGAAAACTTTTATTTGTTTATCGTAACAAATGAACGTAATAAATGGTTGTGTTATTGCTGAATTCTTCAGCTGTACTATGGGTGTGTTTTGTTGGTATCGACGCATGTCAAATCAGTCTAGAATACCTAACGGCCTTCAGAGTTCAGGTTCCTTTCAATATCCAAATTTTTCGATTCAATTTAAGCGTATTCAAGTTAAAACCTGTTTGAACCAAAATGTGTGCCAGTGACAAACAAGGACAATAAATTAATTAAATTACGGATACAACTCAATGTGCCATCGTTGTTTGGGTCGCTTCACTTGCTACCTACCAAGTTAAGCGACTTTGTATTGGGGACATCATTACATTATAAACTTATATCTCCATTGTGGCGCTATCACGTGTTTTTAATTTAAATGTCCTTTGCAAACTCACGATGTATGCTCTGTTTATTAATGCAATAGTTTGTGCTCATCGTTGAAGATGTTTATATTGCTAACCTACTTAATTCGTAGTTCGCAGCCTTTTATGAAGCATTTTTGTTGAGATCAATTGAAAACATGACAAGTTTGTTGTGGGTCCAATGTCCATCTGCAAACTCATATTTAATTTGCTTGCATTACAAATAAGTAAAATGTTTAGGTAGAATATGCGGTAACTAGTTTTTGTTCGGCATTGAATGTGTTGATACAATTGTTATTGGTTATGACACTTTTGACAGGTGTCAAACGGCCAAACGGTGTGTGTGTACTCGTGGAGGAAACACGTGGTCGAACAAGTGGACTTTAGAAAAAACGAATCACTTTCTTTTTCACTGAACTTGACATGGGTCGAACGCTACTACAAAGCTAAACAAAACGTTTTGCTGATGTCATAGGCACGCGAGTCGCGGCTCGTAAATATGCTCTTGGGATTCTAAAATACGCTTAGGTTTACTAGGCGTTCAAAAAACTTGTCGTTGATTCAAACAGGGTAATATGTTTTATTCTAAAGTTTTTCCTTAAGTTCATCTGTTATTTTGCAAATCTAGCCTTTCCACTATTTCCTGGTTTTAACACAGTTAATAGTGTATAATGTTTCTCTTAAAAATCATGCAAATTTTCAGTACTTGCAAGCTCATAACTTTAGCTTCAGCACTTTTACCTTCTGCTAAAATTCAAGGACAACCCTTGATTCGGCTTCTCAAGTCTCTTTTTCACTGGGAAGTGACACGGTCGTCGGTCGGCTGTAAGACCTTGCCGCCCCCCTCGCGCCCCTCTCCGACGCCGGTGACGTCAGCCGCGCCATCTTGGACAGTGACGCGTTGCTTGGCAACCACACGCGACGCACTTGGACAGGTTGTATCACTTGTCGCGAATTTTATCATGCAAATAGTTTGTTTTTATGTTAGGTTCTCCTTTTGTTATTTTTTGTACGAAGTTGGTGATGATAGTTAACTAATCGTCTGTTCAGTGCTAAGCTTGTTTATTTTTGTCATTTATTTATTCAATTTCTCTTTAATTAAGCTGTTGTCTAGGTATCAACTTATCTCTACTTTTTATGTTCTGACTTTTTTTTATCTTTATTTTTTTAATTTCTTGGCGTCTACTAGTTTTTTTTTTAATTCAAGCTGCTGTAACCTGTCAGTGTATTTGTTTACGCTATCTTACTAGGTTCCAATAGGATTCCAATAAAAGAAAAGTCACCATTTAGTGACGTTTTTTTAATCGGTTTATGTATCTATCAGATTCACAAAATAGCCATCTTTTATTTATCTATTATATAAAAATCGTGACAGTTATTAAGGGAGCATGACAGTATCCCACTTCGTCACACGTAGCTGGGTAAAAAGAAACAAGTGCATCTCCTCATACTTATTCAAAGTCAAATCGTTATCTCCCTAGTTAATAAACACAAATAAGGTTGCATCTCAGTGAATATCATACGAGTTACGTGTAAACAAATATTTGAGTTCATTGTTACAGTACAAGTATGATTAGAGTACGCAGTCGTCACGTCTTTTTAAATGTGTGGAATTTACGCTTCTGTGAATATGTAAGTCATTTTATTTCGCAGTAAGCAGCGGTTAGACAAAACAGTAACACAAAGAACTTCTCTACCTATTAGCTAGGAGTAACTATTTCTTTTCATAAAACTTTTTTTAATTTTACCACTCTTGATGTAAGTAAATTATTGAAAAACAGCAGCGATAGCCTAGAAGAGCAACGATAGCCATAGATAACGATAGATGACTGCGAAGTCAAAGGTCTCAGGTTCGAACCGACGGCACACACCTCTGTCAATTAATCGTTAAGATTCGTCTTTTCGAAGATATGTGAGTATTTATCGTATAAATTATCGCTCGTCAACAGTGAAAGAAACATCGGGAGGAAACCTGCTTGCCTGAGAGTGTCTTAAAAGTACTCGAGGTCGTGTGAAGTCCACCAATCCGCACTTGGCCATCGTGGTGGACTATGGCCTAATCCTTCTCATCATGAGAAGAGGCCCGAGCCCAGCATTGGGAAACGTAGTAGATACAGGGCTGCTAATATTTCTTTTTATTGAAAAATGAATGATATATATTCTACAGTATAACTTATTAATTAGGTAAGGACATACCGGGTAAAACCAGTAAATCAGTAATATACATATAATATAATACAATATAAAATACGTGAACATATATCCTGTACTTATCTTACAAAAGTTACAATTGAAACTAATGATCATTGTGGATATACATTTGCTCAACATTTTGTTAAAGGAAATATGTTTGTCCGTATGTGTCATATTTGTAAGTTTTAATTATCTTTCAAATAATGAATCATTTTTTAAAGAAACTTCGCCTATAATTAAATTCGCCATGGGTGTATGGCACAAAACATGTGGGATGTCAAATGATACGTGGGAGATCCCAGGAAACATCCAGGAAACGCGTACACAAAAACGTCATGATTTCATCAGGGTCCGTGTTAATGAACGTACAGTGGGCCAAGCAATTCGGTATGCAGGGCAAAAACTTCTACGCCATAGTGAAAACTGACTGATATAGATATGTATGTGGGAATTACATATTTAATAAGTGTAATATACCCACTATTTAGATAAATAACTTACTTATCCATAACTGGTGTAGTAAGCCTTTACTATGACATAGAAGTTTTTGCCCTGCATAGCTAACTCGTTGGTCCACTGTACACGGGGTGGAGGCGACATAGCAACATATACAGATTCTATTGATTCCATTTTTTCGGCAACGTATTTTTTTTAACGGTGTAATTAAACACTGACTCCGTCTAGAAGGGTCTAAAATCTGTAGTTTCAATCAATGTAGCTATGTCTGGTTGTACATTTACCAAATATATTTATATTTTTACGACCGGATGGCGGAATGGGTAATAGTGTACCTGCCTGCGACGCCGAGGTCGTGGGTTCGATTCCCACTTAAGACAAATCTTTGTGTGCATAAACATGGGGTTTGTCTTAGTCTGGGTGTTTCTATGTATAATAATTATGTATTTACAAAAAAAGTATATATGTATTAGTATCAGTTATTCTAGTACCCATAGCACAAGCTCTGCTTAGTTTGGGACTAGATGGCGTTGTGTGTGAGTTGTGAAATATTTATTTATTTATTGCCATGCAATGCTAGATTAGCTTATACTGGACATGTATAGGTTGATCGGTAGCCGTTTGTACAAGCGCTCGCTTACCGGAATATTTGTGTCAGTAGAGAAATAAACACATTGAATAATAAGATCAAGGTTTTATAAATATTTCCTTTCATTAATTGATTTTTGCTTACGGTTTGTACCGGTTCAACTCACGAGTTTAACTTGACTTTATGTTTATGTATATCTTAAAAAGATAAATAAAAAAGTCCGCGGCAGCATAATGTTTATTTCTTAAGGATAACCCACAGTAACCATTTTTATCTTTTACATATTACAAAAAAAATATGGGTTATTTACCAAGCTATTTTAAACGATACAGTATCATTCCTTATCCAATTAAATACATTAGATACGTTGTGCATTTCATGTAGATCAAAATTGCCCTTTCCAGCATGTGATTTAAATGAATATTTTCGAAGATATTACAGATTTAAAAAATGCGGGACGTAGCGTTTGCGGCGGCGGTATCGGCCGGTCGAGGCGGGGCGGGAGCGAGCCTGTTCAGAGGGACAGAGAATCGTCAGTAGAGCGTGAGGCTCGACTCAGTCAGCTTCGGGATAGATATAGAGCTGAGAAATGCAAAAAGTAAATAAGTAAAAATGTTGTGTATGAATATTCCAAAGATAGCAGGAAATCTTCATGGTATAGGGAAAGGGGAATTGCTTTACTCCAAATTTAACGCGTGCGGGCCACGGGCAGTAATGAATAAATCAAAACTACTGGATCGATTTAAATATTTTTTTCAGTGAGTGACATAGGCTATATATTATATACCCGTGCGAATCCAGAGCGGGCCGTTGTGTTTTTATATACAACGTTCACAGTTTTTCTGTAGTGTATTTAGTATCAGCATTGCACCCGTGCGAAGCCGGGGCGGGTCGCTAGTTTACTATAAGTACCTATTTCGCTGTTTTGTTTTTAACTTAGGTACTTCAAAAAAAAGGAGAGGGTTCTATCTTCAATTCAATTGCATTTTTTGTTTGTTTTCCCATTACTCGAAGACGCCTGGACCGTTTCGAGAAAATTTTTTTTTATCTAAAAAAATATACTTGTCATGTGGTGCCGTTCTAATAATGTCACGATCTGATAATGGGATCCTAGAGAAATCGAGGGCAACTCTCAAATTGTAAAGGTTTCTATATTGTTTTCGTATATTACTTAAAGCTTCTCGGATATTTGCATCTAGCAGTCAGCAGTCGGTTAGGAGTACGGGGATAATTATTTAAATATAGGCTCCTTAAGGCCGTTTACTGTATTCTTTCATGTTTTACACAGTTGATGCGAGACGTTAAATATTACTTGAGTATTTTTTACTTTTAAGTACATTTTTTGTAATTTAAGTAGGTTTTTTTTTGTAAAAATTATTACTACTAGCAAAGATTCCCCTTTTTAACTATTATTGTATTATTTATGCCACTTGTCGGATCATAGCATATAATTAACAAAACATGTAGACATGTATAACCTCAAACAATCAACTCTTACGCCTCCAAAATGCATTTAAATCGTATTTTCATGTACTAAAAGAGCTACAAAGTAAAACAGAAGCAAGATGAACGTGTAATAAAATCAAAATCATTAATTTTATGGACCTTCGCAGGCAATGAAATCAACTTATTGACTTTATAGCTCGATTTATAAGCTTATGGACGGTAGTGGTCCAATAAAAGTGTTAAGTATAAAATGATACTTAAGTAGATCAAGAAAAAGTTATAAATTACTTATTACGTTAACACAGAAGTTAATTAGTCTAAAATATAATATACGTAGGTAAATACAACATCTTACTTTTAGACATAGCACCTGAAAGGCTAGATTAGCGAGCGTGAGATAAATTTTTAGATAGAGATTTTGTCGTGTTTTTGCCATGTTTCACTATACAAATATATAATAAAACGCGACAAAATGTATCTCGCGCTCATTATGTTTGTCAAAGCATATTTTGAGACCGAGTGCTTTTTTATTTAATGTTTTTTTAAACAATTTCTTATTCTTTAAATATCAGCTACTGGAAAAAAGGTTAAGTTTAGTTTAGTCTTATTAAAACTATCAAAAACTTGTATATTTTTATTAGAACCTATAAGTTACTTATTGAATTTCACAAACAAATTAATCACATGATGTGTTTGTAGTTGTTTCTTATTGATATATCTCACCTGCGAAGGCCAGTCAACCATAACAATCTCGCTGGTGGTTGTCCAAAATTTGGCAACCTTCCTTCAGACGCCGAACGCTGAGCGCTGGCAACCCGCCTGAAATCGCTAGCCAATTATGAGGCGTATGATTTGTAAACTATATTTTTGAATATTGACGTAAATTTATTACAATTTTCATTTGACGTTATTTTCGTCTTAATAGTCTTTTAATAATAATATATGAAGTAGAGACATAGGTTTGGTGTTGAAAAATGCAACGTTAAAATATAGAGCCGTCGTCTTTTTAATGCCATTAAATTGTCAATGTTACTAAGAAATAATGTAGCATTCAATTTGAATGAGTTTTTAATACGGTACAGTAGTTTTTGTATTTATTCGTTTGTAGGAAAGCAATTTCTGAAACCATATTTTAAATTATTTCAATAAAAGGGAGCTAAACTGCACTTGAAAGAAATCAACCACATCTATGTGTGTTTTTATGTAAAATATTAAAATTACTTCAATACCTCAAATTAGATATAATCTTTTCTTTTTTAACTATCTTAGTTAAGAAGTACAGTAACGAACTATTTTTGAATTGATTATAAATAAAATCACTTCCATGCATTTATTTTAGCGTACATAGTTACACACAATGTTTATTTGGTTTTATCCTGTGCGGTATAGGAAAAATCTGCAATAACAAAATACCTAGAAATTCCCCATTATATGCGTCATGCGCAAAATAATAATAATGTAGTAAGAAATGACTACTGAGCGTAAAACGTATCTAATTTTGCCATAAGTTTCGTTATTTTTGGTTTTGTCGTTGATTTTGCCCTAAAAAGTATAGAGGTACCAAAACTGAAACATAATGGTGGTTTAAGCGGTTGCCTCGCCGCTCTCCACTGCACTGGTGTTGTGGGTTCGATCCCCACATGGGACAAATCTTTGTGTGATTTACAAAGATTTGTTCTGAGACTGGGTATGCTTGTGTGAGTGAATGTGTGTATTTGGCCTCGTCATTGGGACCATTGGATAGTGTAATTGCTTCTGGCGTTCTATCTAATGTAAAAATCCAAATTATTAAAAAAATATATTATTTTTATTAAAAATAATAAACGCATTACATTTATTCAAATATTATTGATTTTAGAAGTGCAATGAGTGAAACTAAGATGCTCAGGTGGATGTGTGGTGTCACCAGGCACGATAGAATCCGTGACGAGTACGTACGAAGTAGCCTTGGAGTACGTGACATCGTCATCGTCATCATTAGTTCCCGAAGAGTAGGCTAAGATGGTATAGACATGTAAAAAGAAGACCACCAGACGACCAGACCATATTGGCAATAGGGCTCTACAATTTTCAATTCCCGGACAGCAGTCCCGTGGCAGGCCGAAGACCAGATGGTCTCAAGTAATAGAAAGAGACAAGTTGGCTTGCAAAGTTACTGACACAGACGTACCCATCGGAGCTGGTACTTAGATTGATTTTAATTCGATTCTAAACAGTTTGATTAAAATTAATCTGAGCCCCGGTTATTCAAATCATTGTAATTAGTATAATTTAGTATTATTTATTATTTACTTTTATATCATTTTTTGTAATGTTTTGACGTGTTCAAGCGCCTCCTGGGGCCTATGAAAATAAATGATTTGAATTTGAATTTGAATTTGAATTTGAATTTGAATTTGACGTCGTAGATAGAACGACGTGGAGAGAAAGGTCCAGGAAGGCTGACCCACCACCAAATGGAATTAATAATGGCCTGGAAGAGAGACAGATTGTAAGTTTACTATAACCATTGTTAGTAAAATACAAGGTATACTAAAGTCTTTTTATAATACACATTATATTTATCCTGACAAGAGACCATTGCAATCCCAGCAAAAAAAAAATAGGCTGATGACAAGATCGCAAGACAGACACCAAACGGTGTTTGATTATGTTATTATCTGAGATAATATTTGCAATTAATATATATTTTTATTTCCTACTGTGCGAGCAAACCCGTACAACGCAATAGTTTTAGTTTTATGCTGACATCAACACGCAGCGAAGTGAACAAAATACATACATTCGACACAATAATCAGTAGTTGCAATCAATCGGTTCGGGCAACAGCAAACGTTCCTTTCGCTGCGTGTCGATCAATTAGCATTAGTTTAAGTTTTTTCTATCTGACTTCGAATACATTTCTTTAACTTTTATCTTATGACTTATCATTTTGAAAATTTTGATGTACCTTCCCCGTACACCTACAGTGATATTATTTTCAGCTACGCTACCGGATGTTGATTCGCGTCAAACACAAACTCTTGACATAAAATTTGCGTAATACGTCATCGGTAGACGCACTCATAGATAGACCCAGTTGTAGCTCTATGTTTTATAGCGCGGTAAACACCTATTTCTTACAATTGATATATTAAATTTCTACAACTTACTGCAACTACAACCTTTACCGCAATAAAATGTTTTTAACTAGCTGGAACGCGTGGATTCACACGCGGTACGTAATCCTTTTTTTGGGATAAAAATATGTTAAATCAGCAACCTCTACACCGAATTTTATCTAATTCGGTTCGTCCTTTCGATTATCAAGAAGAAAATACACAGACAAATTTTTTAAAGAATTTAAAAATTACGTGCCTAATGAGGATGAGTCAGGTATTGAAATTTTTTTTTTTATCAATTCTAAACTAATTGTAACATGAAATTGTAGTCGTCCTACGGTAATGGTGATTTTATTGTGATGAAAAGTAGCATATGTGTTGATTCGGGTTAATGCTGCTTATTCGTATTAGGTAAATGTCATCAAAATCGATTGAGCCGTTAGAATTTAAAAAGTAACTAATATTTTTTATCCCCCGGGTACACTATACCCTTTTTCGGGTTGAAAGGAGCCTATAACTATATTATTTCAGACTTTAAGCTTAATTTGTGCAAAATTTTATTAAAATCTACTCAGTTGTTTTTGCTCGAAAGAGTAACAAACATAGATCCACCCATCCATTACTCACGAATTAGTAAGAATAACTTGCAAACAGGAGCAATTAATTGAAAGCATTTAGCGACAATACTTTTATAATTAGCTGCGACAAATAACTTTAAATTTGTATTCCGCAGTATGCCCGTACATTAACAAATAAATGATTCACTTCATAACGACGCTGAAGTGCTAGTAAATATAAGTTACAATGGCTAATTGCGTCATGTCGATGCTAAACTTCTAATTACTCCGCATAGCACCTTCGCAAATGTTACACTATGCACTTTCTCACATGACTAAACACTTTTGTTTTAGAAGACCTTTAAAGAACGCATGACAAGTGATATTGCAGCCCATGAATCCATGGCAATTGCCAAACGCATCGCTAATGTGCTGGAATAAGTTATTAAATCTCACAAGCCAGTAGTTTCAGTGCGTTATCTTACCACCAAATGCCGGAACAAATGAGAGAAATATGACTATTTTCTCGACAGACTCGAGGTATTAAGTGACAGCTCGAACTAATACGGATACTGAAATTGAATCAGAAAACAGTCGATAGCTTATTGTTCACACAATCCTTACTGTGTTATGATTCTTTGGATCTAAATCTATACCACAGAAGTTGTGTTCACCTAATTTACAGCAATTAATACTTTGACATTAAGTTTAATTTTCTTGAAACCGATCAAAATTGGTCTGAAATGATGACTTAACAAAACTTGCGGTTTTCAATTCTCGCAGTGGACATGGTTACTTTGGTGACTGTATTACTGTGCCAGATCTCGTTTTAAACAAAGCTCAACCTTTCAGCGCAAGCAAACATTGAATATCAATCAAACGCTCGCTTCAAAAAACAAATAGCGACGTAGAATCGATGGCCACATGAAAAATAAGTAAGCGGAAAGCTGCGTCGGCGTAAATCGTATTTTCACATAATGTCATCAACCAATATCCGAAGGCAGTAATTAACTATCCAGGACGTACACGTGCCGGTGCACGCACACATACGCATTTCTCTTCTCCCTGTGAATACGTACGTGGGCTCCCGTGTGTGCGTAGGATATAATCCACCCTTTCAGTGCATCGCCCACTCGTGCGGTCGTGATGCACGAAATATCAAATGAAAGGAAAATTTTGTAAAGGGAATTTTAGCAATTTGTAGTTGTTGTTCAAAACTAAGAGGACTTTTATAATTGTTTAGTATTTTGTTAAAAGTTACTTTGGTGAACATGATAAGTTAATGTAGTCTAACATTTCTGAAATCTACGAGTGACGATTATATGTAATTATAAATTTGATCTCGTCTTCTTCAAGATATTATGCAAATAACTAGAAATTATATTAATTGGACAAGACATTTCGGGAACTGGTCAAACGTTTAATTAAGTAATTCAGAGAGCTACAAACCACGAATCAACTCGAATTAATTCTCAACAAAAGACAAAATCCAGTAAATTTTGAAGGACAGTTAAGTAAAGCAATCCAATCTAAAGCAAATATCTCAAGACTGTAATCAAATTATCCTATAGAATGTCGTCGAACCGGCCTAAGGTATTACAGTTCGCCCACGCTACTTTCCTGATATTGTTTGTCAAAACAAACAGATAGTGATTGAGTTTCCATTGCGATAGATATTATGTACATTATTATTCTGGACATAGCTATGCGTGGGTGTTGGGTGTACGTGTACCCCATCCCGTGCTTTTAATACCCACACCCGCGCAAGGTCGCGGGTGTTGTGCGGTAGGGAGGGGCACACAGGTGTTGTGGTGACTTTCATGTCGATTACTGATTCGAATTGCTCTATCCTGATTTATACAGCGCGACGGTTGTTTGTTATCTATGCAATTATAATTACGAGAATAATAATAATATAATGATAGTTGTGGTTGATATGATATTAATAATTTTGAATAGGTTACAATCCTCAAAATATGGTTGTACACAAGACAAATATAGACCAAAGCTAATTTCGAAGAAGATAGAAAGAAAACCACTTATATTTAGTGTATTGAAATTTGATAAACGTTATTTATTACTCATTCTGAACATTAAAATTAAAACAACAAAATCTCTGACGTTACGGGAAAACAATATTTTCCTCGACAATTAACAGATACGCAACTAGTGCTCTTGACCGAGGAAACCGAGTATTGATTTTGCGAGGTACATCCCTATTAAGTTCCACGAGTATCGTTACCATGGCTACCGTAGTGTTCCGTCATTGCATCCCGGTTCCGAGAAATACTCCATTTAATGGACTCAGATACCTGTAGCTTCAATTTACTCCTTTATTACTGATTCGATTAATTTGTTTGTGGCGATATGTTTGTTTGTTTTGTCAAAGGAATATTATGGAAGTTATTTCAGATATTTATTGAAGAGTTTAGTTGTGTACTATGGTAAATAAATTGTTTTAAGATATTTATTAATAGTTAGGTATTCAATTTTGTTTTTTTCTGATTAAGTTATTAGAATATTTAAATGTACATAATATTTTTGTTGTAATAAATAAAAAAAAAAACTTTATTAACCAACATCATGAAAGTTACTTCGTATTTTGTAACTTTCATACGCTAATTTGCGTACATTAAGGTTCATGATGGGATTTAGAGGAAGCAAAGGGTTTCACCTTGGTTAAAGATAGGAGGAAGATCATGCAACGATTTTTTTTTTAATTTGTTCCAGACAAGCTTAGTTTTGACTGAGTACTATACAAAACTATTGCAAAAATAGAAAATATTCGCTGATAAACAAAAATAACAGTTCCACAGTTTTAGCTTTCCAGATTCAGCAGATTACGTGGTACAATAATGTTAGGCTTGTATTGACAAACTATTTGAGAAAGATAAACAAATAAGATCGGGATTTTACAAAAATGCACAGTTCAATAATAAATAAAGCAAATAACAACTTTTTGAGCTAAGTATTCATCCGCACATTGTGATAAATATGCCACAGTTAAATTCTATAATATGCACATACTGCCCGTTTGTTTCCAGATGGCCTAATTTTCCCGTCTACTCTTCCCCGTTTCTACTCTTGTTAGCGCATAACATGTAAAAAATAACACAGTCAAAACAGTTAAAAGGTGAGGTATGGAGAGTGGGACGAGAATATTTGGCAAAAATTATATTTATATTTACGAGACATTAAAAAGATTTAAAATACTGGTCGGTTAAGCAAAACCAATATGTCTTCAATGGAATTATTCCGCTGTAGACACACACAAATATATTAAATACGAAGCTCCTAGAGAGCGTTATATACATACATTATACAAAGGTAGATAAAGTCCGTGGGAGTAGAGCCTGGAAACCGCTCGCCCACGCAGTTTTCCCTGACAACCGATTTTTCGTAATGTACAGCGGCGTCATTCACAAGTGAATGTCGTTATTGGTAATTTTATCTTGAATGATGGAGAAAAATATGCCGCTGTAAGGTTTTCAAAGTATTTTTCACCTGAACTATATCACGTTTTGCTTCACTGAAGAACTACGCTGTAGTGTTTTGATCATACGGATTGATTAGAGGCGCGCGCTAACTAACTCGAATCC
Organism: Hypena proboscidalis; assembly: GCA_905147285.1. Classification (NCBI taxonomy): domain Eukaryota; kingdom Metazoa; phylum Arthropoda; class Insecta; order Lepidoptera; family Erebidae; genus Hypena; species Hypena proboscidalis. The sequence goes on from LR990127.1 coordinate 5,239,432, forward strand.
GCGTGGACCGATCGATCTTGAAGGTTAAGCAATGTTAACCGCGGTCGGCCGTGGATGGGTGATCATCTTTAACAAAACGAGATTTCCTGCGTGCCTCGGAAAGCACGTTAAGCTGTATGTCCCGGTTGCCATTTGAACTTTACGGATAGTCAGAAGCATCAAAGTCTGACAACTAGTCCAACAAAGTGAATCGTATCACCTCGTCTGATGGCAGTCGCTCCACGTAAAATACTGATACTCAGCTAAATCTGTTAGACTAAAAGCCGACCCCAATGTAATTGGAAGAAAGCTTGGAAGATATATATATATATCTAATAAATAACAATATAATGAAACTAGTTTTAACTCAAACTGATATATGCAAAGTGTCTATTTGCCGCATAAGGCAACTTTATGAAAACTCCGTAACTTTATACTTATACTTTAAACCAACTATTTAATGCTGTTTTAAGCAAAATGTTACAATATTTATTTTTGTTAACTACAATTTTCACAAATATTATTACTAGCGTAGTTTGCCTAGTGTTATTGTAATCGTATATTAATAATATTAGCTTATATAATATCTCAACTTTTTAAGTAAATTTTAACTAAAACCTAGTTTATAAGGGATGCCTAATATTTCAATTCATAATTGCTTCTCTCTAATGAGTATTTTGCAATTAAGTGTAGACTTATATTATTATATATATAAGGTATTACGTTCGTATGAAAACACGGCACACGGGAGCGTGCGCCGCTACTATAACCAACTATAATATAATTAGGTTTTTATCTATTTTATAGACAAATCATATTATTATATAAACACTAAAATGCATGTTTGTTCAATAATCTATGGTAAAGCTTTTCTCTTAGAGTGCTGCGGTAAAGATACTCAGTTATTTACCTCTGAAGGACAGTTCACGCCTTTACGCTTATGTTAACCTTTTAAGAAAAAAACTAAATGAGCCGTGAGAAAAAAGGTAAAGGACTTGGTCGTTAACTCACCTCACTTGAATTTGCATTAATTACTCTTCCAGTTCATTTAATTAAAGTTACTATGGCCATCTTATATATTTTACGAGATGTACTGTGCTGCCTCGATGGTCTAGTGGTTAGCGTCGCGCCTCTCACCGCGAGGTCTCGGGTTCGATTCCCGGGTCGGACAAAGTGTTTTTTGTGAACTTACCGTCAGGAAATTCACAATACAAGCACGGAGTTGGAATCGTGCCCGGTGGATGGACCCCTTATCTAATTGGAACTAAACATAACAGATGAAATGTGGGTGTTGTACACCTCTGCCACATTCTTAAGGGTAATATAGGCGTGATGTAATGTTATGTGTTGTTTATGTTGGGATAGTGTTAGTAGATGTTTTTGAGGCAAATTGCACTTTGTAATAATCACCACTTTGCAATTTATTACATTCTGAAAATTATATCTAGTCATTGCAAAAGCCATGTTTTTATTTATGTTTTATTTTATGATATTATGACATCGCAATTACAGATGACAGTAGAGCAAAAATTACGTGTCTGTTCAACTATCACCGTACCAAATTCCATCAAAATATGTTTACTGGTTTAGCGTTTAAGGAACTTTCACATTTACAATATTCTTAAGGGTTATACTAAAATATAAAAATTACATGACTTCTTTACTATTTCTTTGATATGATTTCTTATAGTATACGGTCTGAAACTTAGCGCATACTGAGCAGTTTCTTTAAGCTTAACATCTTCCATGAGGATTTTATAATAAGTAAAATTGTCACTTTCAAGATATAATCAGGCAGAATTACTGTCTCATATGCATACACTAGTATGGTATTCGGTTACATGATAATTAAAGCAAGTTACGTTATATTATGTTGTGTAATTAAAGGATATTAAATTATCTTTACTTATAAACGCGAGGGTAGGTATTTGAGATAACTTAGCATTTTTAAGGAGATGATTTAAATGCTAGGCGACTCTTATATTTATATAATAATATTATTATTATGTAAAGGGTTAACGATAGTCGAGTGCCGTAGGACTGCGAAGTCAAAGGTCTCGGATTCGAACCCATGGCACACACCTCTGTCAAAAAATCGTTAAGATCTCTAAGTCTTTTCGAAGATATGTGTGTATTTATCATATAAATTGTCACTTGCTAACGGTGAAGGAAAACATCGTGAGGAAATCTACATGCCTGAGAGTGCTTATAAAGTGCTTGAGGGAGTGTGAAGTCTACCAATCCGCAATTTGCCAGCGTGGTGGACTATGGCCTTAACCTTCTCATCATGAAAAGAGGCCTGAGCCACGGCCTGGGACATGTATTAGAAACAGGGCTGCTATTATTATAAAGTGTTAATATATAAAACAGCTGTCTAACTAAATGCATTTTTAGTATCTTTACGCATCACCAATGAAAATGAAACCAATTATTAGACCATACCATAATCATCTGCAGCGAGCATGTGATAATGCATGATTAGACGCAAGTGCCGTGTAACAAGCCACCTATAAACACAGTGACCTGACACCCTCCACCCCTCGCCACCCCCTACGACCCCCTGCAAACACCCTTTGACCTACACTCGGGCAATGCCAGTAAAATGCACACAAACGCACACCATCTCACAGTCGACCAGTTCGACGCACACTAGCAGCGTTAATGCGTGTCCGGAGCGCACGCATACATTCATAGCCATGGGGAAAACTGGGTAAACATGACACCGTGAACTATATTTCACGCACACAGAAACACCAACTGAATCGGAATCTGCGGCATCACAAGCAATAAAATCTTTCTCTTGGCAACAGGAAAATGGCGCAATTAAACGTTGACATTTTAATTTCGCTTCAAGTCCTAATCGTGAGGCATCAAAACCGAAAATGTTTTTAGCTTTTACCGCTTTGACTTTTAATTGCTTCTTATAAAAATATTCGGGGCAATAAATTTTACTTTACGAGCTGAAATAGTCGTCACTTATTTTTACAAGTGGTTTTATTATATTTGTGAAAATATAAGCTTCTAATGTTACAAAAGTGCGTCAAGCGAAATATTCTAGGTTAGAATACTGAGTGAAGTGAGGGACTCAAAAGCACGAGATTACTGGTGGTAGAGCTCTTGTGAATGAGCTCGAGGGCGGCAGCACCACCGTCTCACCTTTACCCTGCCGCCAAATAGTAGTTCTTCCATTACTGTGTTCCGGTTTGGTGGTGAGATCAGGCCCTGAAATTACTTGCACATGAGGCATAACACCGTAGTCCTCAGCTGCAGCGACGCATCTATAATCTGCTTTTGTAGATTGTTGATGTCCATGAGCTGTACTCCACTTACCATCAGGTGGACTACACGTTCGTTCGCTGTGGTCGTAGAATAAAAAAGAAAAAAAAAAACGAGATATAAGTAACTTTGATCTCGTGTCGCACATGCAACTCTTTATCAGCAGCTGAAGTGTGAAAGCCGTGTAAAATATAAAAAAGGCAAGCAATGAGCAAAATTCGTATAATAATCGAGTTGAAATGACACGAAGGAAATTCAGTTTGTTCACTGTTTTCATACAACAAAGAACAATTTTTCGAGCTGTTGAAGTGAAAATAATATTGCGACGCAGAAGCTTAGAATGTTATTCAAGAAAACAATTACATCGCATAAACAGTAAAAAACAGTGCAATTTACTAACACCGTAATGAATTATGAAAATAGGTCACATAAAAAGCTAGCTGGAGCCTACTCACGTAAGCAGTGCCTCGCATCACGCACAACTGGAAAGGGAAAATACCCTTAGTTTCTACTAGAATAAACCTAGGCTACACTTGATATAAAGGAAGGGATACAATATTCACAATTTTATAAAAAAATACTTGTTTTTTTGTCATTACGGAGTTCCACAACTATTAGAGTGTCAATTTGTCGAATCAAACACTTTTTACTAATATGAGAAAAACAATTTTGTCTCTAGATTTTCGCAAAAAAAAAAAACAAATTTAACACGGAGAACACTAGTTTTCGTGAACGCAAGTTTAAACAAGCTTGTAAAAACAAGTTTACTTTAAATAATAACCTATTTATTTATTTATCTGTTTATTTATTTATTTCAAAACTTCTTGCACACAATTTGTGACAAAGGCGGACTTATTTAGTGTTTTAAGAAGTGACAGCTTACTCAGTAAATCAATATCTTATAGATTCGCTTGGTGTAAATTAACATTTCTAAAATCAAAGAGTTTGTATCCACTGAGAATACTTACGCATAAATTTCACATTCTGAGTGCCTTTGTCGGCTTCTAGTAACTATGCATATACTCGTAACATAGATGCATTCCACCGATAATGTTATTAACACGGCTACAGAATTATTGCTCTGTATCGAGAAACCTTGCAAGAAACTCACGCTCTTTGCCTGAGTGACGTGTGACCCCACCCTTGCGTGTTTGCTTGGACCCCCAATAAATTACCTTTATATCGCTATGTTTTAAGCTTTTTAAGCTTAAGAACAAGCTAGCACAGTACAAAAACTGTACTACGTAATATTTTTTCACTTTTTTATACCGTCCATGGCATCGTTCTTCCAATGAGCTTTCCAACTCACCGCTCATAGTTTATCTCTGCCAATTATTCGGGCTGTTTAACAGTATATAAAGGAGTCTTACCGTCCATCGGATCGCTCTACCAAGAAGCTATACACCTCACAGTTTATCTGCATCAATTATAGTGACGATATTAGGTATCTTCTGCTGCTTCCGTTTCTATTTCATTATCTTTTCAATGTTATGTCTATACTGTGATATTTTCCATAATTTCCTTCAAGATTTAAACTAAACATAATTGCTTGTGAAACAAAATACTATAGTAATTTATACAGCAATCTGCTGGCATTTCTAATAAAATTGCTAGATTATAATAAGACATTACTCGCTGTCAAGCTGGATTTGTCAGGCGCACTTAGGCCAATGCCTTCGACCTTGGACTCCACGGTATGGAAATTACACATAATATACATTTCTATGGTTACATAGCCCGTTATTATAAGGTTCGTATCTTTTTACTGTATACGTTTTTTTTAACGACTTATATGAAATTGATACTTTATTGTGGTCAAAATTCACCAAGATACAAAATGATTCTGCTCTATTAAGTATGTTATTGTATTTAAAATATGTATAGGGATTTAATATACCTTAAACCATTTATAATAATAATAGCAGTCGGTATCTAATACATGTCCCACTGCTGGGCTCGGGTCTCTCCTCATGATGAGAAGGGTTAGTCCACCACGCTGGCCAAGTGCGGATTGGTAGACTTCACATGACCTCGAGTACTTTTTAGGCACTCTCAGGCATGTAGGTTTCCTCAGGATGTTTTTATTCACCGTTAGGGTCTACCCACATTTATCGACGTGGAATTGGCTAACGCCGGTCAAAAAAGTTTTAATGCCGACGGAATAAGGGTCTTTCGCATCGGCTCGGCCCGGCCGACGCGATGCGACACCGGCCGACGGCGAAACGAGCCGTTTGTCGATGAGCTGATCGCATCCGTACGGCGCTGTTGAGTAGTGTGGTGATACGCACTCGGCTTAAGCCGATTCCGCGTCGATAATGTGGGTAGACCCTTAGCAAGCGATAATTTATATGATAAATTCACACATATCTTCGAAAAGACGAATCTAAACGATTTATTCACAGAGGTGAGTGCAATGGGTTTGAACTCGAGACCTTTGACTTCGCAGTCCTACGGTTACGCGGCTATCGCTGCTGTTATACCATTGAAATATATTGTAATAATAATTAGATCTATCATTTCTATCAGATCGCGCTATTTCGTGTATTAATTTTGTTTGTCATCAAAGTTTTGATTAACATACTAATTGTCATTACTATCTTAAATATAATTAGTATAAAAAAAACGATTAAAGTTTACGTTTTCATGAATATTAAAATCGATATAATGAAATGTATGTTCGTTATAGATACATCTATCATTAATATATATTCTTTCTTATCAACACTTAAATATATTTGTTCCACTTTTCATTTTCCCTTGATATAATATTTATTCCCACGTCTTTAATTAATGCTTGTTCTTGATACATTTTCTTCTTTATGTAGGTGTTCTCTTTAATTACTTCATACCACGTTTTTAATTAGGTAGTGAAGCCGTATTGAAAATATTATATCGTTGTTCTATTAAGATCGAATACTTTATTAACATAATTTTATTGAGTTTCCTTTTGCTCGTATTTAATAGGTATGGACATTTTTTTTAATTAGTGCTATTTTCACTAGTACCTGAAAAAGTTTAAGATTGTTAAACGTTAACCCCCTCCAGCTAAGCTTAATTAGCTTGTTGGAGGAAGTTCACTTCCGTGGTGAAACGGCCAGGATTCGAACCCACGACCTCTCGATCGTCAGACCGTTGCCTTATCCATTGCGCCACGCCGTTGATAATAGCTAACTTTCTTTCGGATAACTGAAAGCTTATGTTAAAAAAACTAATCTAGACTTTCTCTTACAACACTCTATAACTGTACATTTTTAACAACAGTACAATATAAATAAAAAACTCGGCCCACATTATCTACATACGTCAAATCGACACTCACATAACGACACTTAACAAAGTGAAACAACCAGTAAAGCTAATAAGCGCGCACAAGTCCCCAGGTCACAGAGATTTGCATAATGACCCCTATCAGCCCCCATGACCCCGTTTTTTGCCGAACACAGTGCTGGTAACATTGGTAATTAACGTTTTCCTGCTGGCAGCACTGTGTTTGCTATAATCCCGTGTTACGCCTAGTTTCTCACGTGTCACTAAGCAATCTGTTAGCTTGCAATGTTGCAGACAGAGATACACCGAGTGTATTAACATTGCATTTACTTTATTATATTTTTACATGAGACGTATACGCCAAACTAACTTGTAGGTACTTCATTGAATAGTGCAATAACTACAGCCTATAAGACAGATCTTGATGTAGTGAATATTCTAAAAAAAGTACTGAAAATGTAACAAGGATTATTATCCTTGTTACATTTTCAGTACCTCTTATGACAGCAATTTCAGGACACAATCGCAATACAATGGTAGTGAGATGGTGTCCTGAAATTCTACTCACTACTATACTTCTAAAGTTGAGATGGCAGTTCCTCGCTGCTGCACAAAAGCTCTGCCCATATAAAATAACTTCATTATATATGCAATACAATAGCATAACAATTCCCTACGTCCGGCGCACCCTGGGCAATTCGCGAGTTCTTAAAAGCGAATTGGCTAATCCTTTCACCACGATGGCAAGTCAAAACCTTGACTACCTTACTGACTGTCCAAATGCCCTACCACCTGCACAAGAGAGGCGCTCATGAACGCCGACAAGAGCGCCATAACAGTAGCCACTTATTGGACCAATAAAATTTGACTCTGCCATCGACACGACGAAGAAGAAGATTCATTAAATAAAAATGCCTTTTTATCAAGCTTGGTAATTGGAGCTACGCCAATATATATTTTTCGTTAAACGACTTTGTTTTATCGTATTGTTGAACAAAGGTAGAACATGAATAATACATAAGTACGATACCAAATTCTTTCAATGGCAATATCAAGAAATGTTTAACCAAATTTGAATGTCTTGAATATTATTATGTAGTCAGTTTACATTAAATACTTGTTTTGGGACTAGATACAAGTTTGGGTTTTCTGATGGTCGGGATTGCCGGGATTGTCCCGGGAATTAGCGTCATAAAGGTATAATAGGATAGGATAATTTATCCGTTTGACTGCGGTTACAACTTTTTGTCCCGGATGCCGAAACCTGCTATAGTCAGGTCAACAATTGCTTTGCTCCCTACCAGCGTAGGGAAGAAGCAGCTGCGTTGGGCATATCATGGTCCATCAAGCTCGAACAACCCCTCTCCTCCCCTAGTTTTGACCTGAAATATGTGCCTACAAGTATTGTAAATAAGGTGATAGAGCTTATTGTGAATGAACTCGTGGGAGAACCTTGTAGTCATAGTCCTTCAGCTTTTTTCAATTAATATTGTTCCTTGCGCTTACCATTAGGTGTTTTTTTTTATGTTGGTAAGTGATGACGCGGTATACAATGAGCACGCTTACCTATGAGATACCTATTAACTCTTGCTTTGAAGAGATCCAGGTTGTACTCATGCGGAAACACAGACTCGGGCATGGCGTTCCATTCTTTGGTAGTTCGCATAAGAAATGTAGAGGCGAAACTCTTATGTCTGTAATAGTTAAACCAAAGAGTAATACTTTTGGTACTTCTGTAACTTTTTAAAATACACACGACATATGTATAAAAATGTAGTCCTTTTTTTAAAAACAAACTTAAAGTAATATCACAAAAAGCATCTAAACTTTACGTAAACATAAGCTTAATGTCAATCACCTTGAAGATTCCATAATATTGGACAGTACATTTATTGTGGCGTCTGCTTACGCCTCGACGCCGTGATGATGTAATCCTGCGAACATTATCACCTAACTGTTAGGCACGTTTCTTGAATATGGTATATATGGTATGTCCGGTGACCATATTTGGCCTTGCAGAGATTTATAAAATTGTCATACACACATAAAATCACGCCTTGATCCCACAGGGGTAGGCTGAGACGATGGCTAGATGGATGACTTACATAACGTAACCGATTTGCTAATAAGATTAAAGACAAAAAAAAATATTGATTACAATTCATCAAAAACTACCAATTGAAGTAATAAACGCGTAAGTGACGTCATTTTGTCACCGGCCTTGCTTCTATAGTCACAATCATGACCATGGCTCCATGGTACTCGATGACGAGAGCTTTTGGCCTTACACAGCGTCTACATAACCCTTACGACTATAACAATAAAGATTATAATTCCAAATCAATGACAAGATTTATCGTATTGTTTTGCATTTTAATGTATAACCTTTATGAGCTTAAGAATAAAGATCATTATTCGAAAGCAATCGTGATATTTATTGTATCGAAATGCGCAATAGTTTTAATTTTTCTAAATAAAACTTTATCATCACAAACTTAAGGTTGTTTTTTGTTTGTTAACAGGAAGCAGCTGTTGACTCCATAGTAGCAGCCAGCCCACAGGCAACTCTTTTTCTCGCCCCCGCTCCCCGCATCCCCTTCCAAGATTGCTGCCACCATGGGTCGAAAGAAAATACAAATATCCCGGATTACGGACGAACGGAATCGACAGGTCAGTGAACACAACAACAACAAACAACTTTCTATAACTTACTAACGATTCTAAGAAACAGATGAAAGAATTATGAGACCGGCTGGCTTAGAAACTGCGACCTTCTTCACACCGGGCAGCTGCTTTAACTAATCAGCTACGATCGCCTCTTGCCAAGACCCTAAGGGTCGACACACACCAAAAGCGCGTCGAAGCGAAGCGCAGTTTCAGTTTCATATGAATTTTAACTTTATTTTCATAACTATAATACTTATTATCGCATGAGAAACTCAAACGAGTCGCGCGGATGCCCGCGGCGCCGCGGGAATTCCGGCAAATTCCATAGTAGTAGTAGCGTAGAGTTTCTGCGCTTCGCTTCGCTGCGCTTCGACGCGCTTTTGGTGTGTGTCGACCCTAAGTTTCGCAAGTGTATGTTACGTCATTTCGTGACGTAACGCATAATTTTTCAACTGTTTCTTAGTATTATTTGCTAAGCATAGCTAAATGCTATACAAATAATCAATCAGAAGTAGTAACTATAAATGTTCAATTAAGCATTTTATGTGACAGGCTTTTCGCGAGGCTTCGGTATATCGTGACTTGATGAAAAGACAATGACTTCCCAAGGGTTAATACCTATCTCAAGACCAAATTTTATGAAGATCGGTCTAATGGCTAAGCTACAAAATCGCAATAATATAGAGTTTTAATTAAGAATAGTTTAAGGAAAAAGATAATTTTATATTACTTCATTAATTTAGCACACGTTGACCTATACTAAGTCTAAATTACTCATTCATATTGCAGGAAATAACATTTCGACGAACATTTGCATTACAAAAATGGGTTTCCCTTTTCTTCAAACCGTTAGAATTGAGGTTTCTCTAAAATCTTGGGTTACATTGTATAAATCTACACTCTCTAATAGTATTTTTGTTTGAACTCTATATCTCTAGAACTACTAATCGGTGACGTGATTCTGTAAGAGAAACTGTCGGTTGCGCCAATTCAGTGCATTCGTACCTCCATATAAATACGGTCGATATTTGATTGACTGAATTTCAAATTTCGTGTGATTCCATTTATGAAATACCCATGCAGCTGTGAATAATTCTGACTGCATTCTGGTAGTCTAGATCGCTACAGCTACGGAAGAGGACCGTTCATCTTAGATGAAACCGCGGGTGGCAAATAATACATATTATAGTAGGTTATTGAAGAGAAATGACCTTACTATGAGGCACGACCTAACAGATGCGCCTATCAACACTCCCACTGCAAAACATTATCGCGACTGGCCGGGACAACGAACTCCCGCTTGTAATTTATTAATTATACGATTACACTGTATAACAACCTTGTCCACTTTATTATGACCCTACAAAGTACTCTTCATCTCCCCCTCTCTAAAAGTTTCCCTCCTAATTACAAGGGCAGGGAAGCTCTTGCAAATTGGTCTGGTAAAGCCAGAAGCAGACATGCAAATTAAAAATTGCGAAGGTCAATTTATCTTTCGGTGTTTACAACTTGTTTATATTTAAATCGGTAGATACCAGGAAACAAATATTTTACATCTATTAAAAAACAAACGAATTTGATTAAACCGGTATATTTTTTTAGTTTAAGGAAAATTATGAACGAATGATGTAAAGTGTGTACAATAATGCATTATTGAACACAAAGTTGAAAGTGCTATACACTTATGACACATAATGTTGATGAGTTCCAGTAATAATTATTTGATTCCGTCCGTGACCCAATAAATTGCTTTTGTTTTCATTTTACCAATATCTAAATGACAATGTAGATGATATCATTATAAATACTCAATGGTATACTCCGCGTTGAGGTTGTAAATTAAAGTAGTTTAAAATTCTCTTACTCTTCTACGAACTTGATACTACTCGGTATGTAATTTTGAAATGGAATTGCCAGGTTTCATTTCGTATAATAATATATTCATATATGAAACAAACAAATACTTAAAATAAAAAATAACTGAGACATATATTTTTGTTTTTCTATTTCTTTACTTAACCCCACTTCTAATTTAATTGTGAAATGTACTAAGTCAAATAAGGGTACCTTGTAGGAACCAGGGGAACTCAAAAACAGTAAACTATTGATTGTGCGTTGAATTTTAATTAGTGTGTCTGAATTTTCCAGGTGACCTTCAACAAGCGCAAATTCGGAGTGATGAAAAAAGCGTACGAGCTCAGCGTACTCTGCGACTGCGAGATTGCCCTCATTATCTTCAGTTCCAACAACAAACTCTACCAATATGCTAGCACGGATATGGACAAGGTTTGTATTTTTTACTTTGTCGACAATGCCTTTATAATTTCTCTGAATATTTTACTAAACGTTATCATCATCACTACGATTTTACCTACCCCATGGGAAAAAGCGGGATTCTAAGGTATTTAGGTATGTGTCAAAATACTGTTCTACGTTTCTTATTCTTAATTTTTTAAGATTTATATGATGATCCAATATCTTTTCAATTCATTGCGGTGTTTCTACAGAGACCATAATTTAATTACGCAGCTTAGCAGTGAGACCACTCAATCTGTTATTATAATTATAACTATCTTTTTTAATAACAGTAAATTAGTATTCGACTATATTTTCGTTTTTGTTGTCAATTATCTATGTTCAACCCAATATTATCTTCTTTATTTTTTCTACTGTTAGTCTTCGTCGAATTTGTAGATTGACGTATCTACATAGTTTTATGTTTTAATCACATCATTCTTACTTTAATGATATTTTTATTAGCTATTTCTTATTTATTTTGATCAATTCTTACTCTAACGATGATTATACAAATGAAGTCTTGGCCATATAACATCACACTCACAGGCTAAGCACGTCTCGCTTATAACACTAAGCTTTATAATTTAATGAAACCCGCAGTAACAGTCGGCAGCCATTTGCATATTTTTTTATCGTTTATTCAAAGCCAACACGCTGAATAAACCACACATAAAGATCACGCGGGACTAAACGATGTAGCGCTATTCGTTATTTTGTGGTAAATGTTACTTAAGGTGAGAGTTGCCGCGGCTTTAATTTGAATATTGCCGCGCCTTTGTGTCTCTACACCACCCTTCTTTTTTTTTTACTGGGAAATGCCTGACGCATACCATCGACCCAGGCAGAGTCGCTGGTTATGTCCGAGTTGCACGGACTAAAACCCAGTGTGTTCCGTCAACGTGATATGACCGGGGTGCCAGGTACCGCTCGCGCATGGACGCTAGCACCCAGGAATCTCGACTGCCGCGCAAACTGGCGGTATGGCGTAGTGTTGGAGGGCTTAGTCCACCCTTCTTATAAAAGGCGCACGAGGAACACGTCGCACAACCTTCTCGGGCCAGTGTCTGCTCAGGCAACAGATTGCCTTAAATCTGTCACCCGTCTCTACACCACCCTAGGATGACTGTTAGAGAATGCCACTAGGCATAAAGTCCGCCTGGGTACCATTTTGTGTGCAAAAAGTTAAATAAATAAATATTGACAAATGGCACATTCATTAGTCCATATTCAGCCACTTTGGCTGCATATAGGCGGCGAATAAGACAAGCTCTCAAACTTAGGTCATATAAATGTAATATACAAGTATTTTATTTCAATTATATTTGACGTTGGTTGATGATAATGTACCAAAATGTATGTTTTTATACCTATGATTTATAAGTCTTGGTAAAATGGCGATTAATTAATATTGCACCACAGCACCAGGCCGTGCAGAAACTTTTCATCATGCATTGACACCAAAGGGTGTATGGAGAAACATAAAAAAACGCGCAAAATCTATCTCGAGCTTTTATTATCCAAGCCCATCTGCCAACCCTCGCCTTAAGGTCAAAGGAAATAAACAAAATTGTCTTATGCAAATTACTACTTGCCATACAAAAATGCATAGGTATATAAAAAAAATATAATATATAATATATCCAGGCCGCGGGGAATCTAATCGCCATGCATTGACACCGAAGAGTGTATGGAGAAACATAAAAAAAACGCGACAAAATCTATCTCGAGCTCATTATCCAAGCACATCTGCCAACCCTCGCCTTAAGGTCAAAGGAAATAAACAAAATTGTCTTATGCAAATTACTACTTGCCATACAAAAATGCATATATAAAAAAATATAATATATCCAATTGTTAATATTTATCTGAAATGTGAATGCATAAATTACGTACGTAGGTTATGCCGTTATTTACTATAATGTACTAACGGCTACACATTAACCTGTACATTGCCGGTATAAGCTGGTCTTACATTGGAACTGTATAACTTGATATGTACCGTTTTATTTTTGCGTTTATCTTTGACACGATAACTTCATCTGCCGCGTTATACATAATTCATGAATAATAAACACCACATTTTCATTGCAAATTCCAAATTAGTAGATACCTACCCGCTGTTAAAGGCACAAGGCACAATTTATTAGACCGGTGTATAATTCAACCATTTTGTTGTTATAACGTTACCGAAACGTCCAATCGTGTTTCTTAAACCAGTATCACACACAACTGAAATGTTTTACTTATGTCATTATCCTCGTGAGTTAGCGTATGCTCTCACTGCGATGGCTCCGGTTCCTGGGTTGGGTTTAAATGTTATTTGAGAAGTTTCCGTCGGTAATATAGGCAGCGATAGCCGAGTGCGAGACCGTAGCACTGGGAAGTCAAAGTTTTCGGGTTGGAACTCACGGCACACACCTCTGTCAATAAATCATTAAGATTCGCCTTTTTGAAGATATGTTGTAATTAGCATATCAATTATCGTTCGCTAACGGTGCAGGAAAACATTGTGAGGAAACCTGCATGCCTGAGAGTGCCTAAAAAGTACTCAAGGTCGTGTGAAGTCTAGCAATCCGCACTTGGCCAACGTGGTTGACTATGGCATAACTTTTTTCATCATGAGAAGAGGCTCGAGCCCAGCAGTGAGACATGTAGATACAGGGCTGCTACTACAACTAGAGACATAATGTAAGAGTTTTCATTACTTGCTAGCGCCCTTGTGGTGCCTTACAAAATTATACACTTACCTATTGCTTCCTCATAAATCACTCTATCTATTGGGGAAAAGAGAAAACTTTTAGCGATATTTTTAAGTATTAAATAATATTGATGTGATCCGAAGAAAGCTGGAAAATGGATAGACGCCAAGGTTGTTTGAGAGAAATTAATCAGCAGAAATGATTTATCGAGACTGGACAGATTGACGGATGGAACTATTAATCTTAGTTTAATGAAATATTCTGAGTAATCAATAATGGAAGTTATCTTTATCTAAATGACTAGTGAATCCTTATCCTCCTGGCTATCGATTTTTGCTACTTTACGTCATTTATTCGTATTTCTTCTACCATTTACTCATTTGTTTATTTTTGCTTATCCTTTATCGTACTGCCTCTTCTCACAATGGATTTAGATACGTATACTTGTAGATAGTGGTCGATATTTATCTCCTATATAGTATACGTTGGCAGTTTTGAGCCATCAGTCGTAACCTGTACTCTTGGAGTCAGCTAAACCTATTGACTTTTCCTTCAGACATGTAGCCATTCATAGCCTTTTGTTTGATGCAGGTTTTAATTTATTTTTTGTTGATTAATTGCAGGTTCTCTTGAAATACACGGAATACAACGAGCCACATGAGTCGCTGACCAACCGCAATATAATCGAGGTACATAAAGTACGGCGTCATCTGTGTGCCCGTGATCGCAATGCAATGTCCATGCAAAATTGACTTATACCATTAACCGCGTGCTTTTGTACTTACACACAATACCTAATGCATACATTTGTTACTAAAACAATCCTAGAACGAGCTGACAACGTTCAACACCTAGTATAGATGTAGATCTCGTTCCAAAAGACCTTGTGTACGAATCACTACGATACACATAACATAGACAGGCACTAGCCATAAACAAGCATGTTTATTTCCTGTTAGAAAAAAGGATAAAGTACAAAACACCAGATACCCAGTTTTATACTAACAGTTTATGACTAGATACCCCAAATATTTATGTTATTTTTTCCTGTACCAGCATGGGTTTTGTAAATATATTTGTGTTTATTTGAATTAACCGCCCCTACCTGACTCCGATGTTTTGATACAAGGGTATAGTCAGTGTTGCATCATTGCGTTCGACACCACACAAATGTACGCTAAAAAGTTTTTCACTTACAATTACTTTAGTTACACTGTAGTTTTATTGAGAGCACAGTTTTATTTGAACCCTCCACTACATACTGACGTGATAAAATCTAAAACATACCGAACGGTAGCTGTTAAGTTAAACGCGATCGCCGATAACGCTAATGGTGTGTACAGAGGGTGTAATCTAATAATTTAACTGGCGTTTAATGCATGCAAGATTAATACAGTACAGTATATATACATTGGGCTCGTCAAGCCACCTGAGCTGTTTCCGCTGACACTTACAGGCACTAACGAAGAAAGAGCATAAGAACGGAGTGATGTCACCGGACAGTCCGGAAGCCGAGCCTGAATACAACCTGACCCCACGGACCGAAGCCAAGTACTCCAAAATTGATGAAGAATTCCAGATGATGATGCAAAGGAACCAGTTGAACGGAAGTCGCGTGAGCGTGGGAGTGGCCGGGGGCAATTACAACCTGCCCGTGAGCGTCCCGGTCGGGGGCTATGACCAGTCACTGCTGCAAGCCAGTCCACAGATGCATACCTCTATCAGTCCACGGCCCTCATCCTCGGAAACCGATTCAGGTATGTTACATTTCTCTTTTTTGTAGAGAAAAGTTTTTTTTTTTATATTTTAGCTATCCCTCTTCAACATCTAAAGCTCTGTATTCACTTTCAGTATACCCAAGCGGAGGCATGCTCGAGATGTCAAACGGTTACCCCGGTTCCGGCTCCCCCCTCGACGCTGGCTGCACTCCGTCCCCGTCGCCGGGTCCGGCGCCTTCCCCGCACCGCCACGCGCACAAGGCGCACGCGCACGCCGCGCCGCCGCACCACTCGCCGCGACATAACAATCTACGCGTCGTGATACCCAGCTCTATGCCACCACCACAGGATGATATTTCTTATTCGAGCGAGGTGAGGACACACTGTTACACTTAGACCCTACTTTCCACCGTTTTGATTGACAATCTATGGTCAATCAGAATGGTCGCAAGTACAAGTCTTACTTAAAAGAAAGCATTGGTATAATTTTATCAGATGAGACACATGTATGTGTAGTATTGACGTAAATTAATGTAAGCAAAGTGCATGAATTTTAATATTTCGCGCCATTTCGTAGATTTTAAACTGGGCTGTGCCTGGTGATGGTTAATTTCTAATTGGGTTCGCCATACAAAGAGCACATTGGCTACCCTATTAATTTATAAGATTTTCTCTTTTTACAAAACTATACTAGGAGGTATCATTGAAATAAAACTACTTAATTCAAAATATTGCAATAAATAGATTTTTCAACCATCCTTCACCATGTTCCAGACCCCACTCAGCTACCCCGGACTCAGCAACTTCGGCCCTCAGGACTTCAGCATCAACTCGGATATGGGCTCGATCGGCCTCACGTGGGGCGCGCATCAGCTGCAGACGCTACAGCACAATAGGTACATGTCTGTGATCAAATCCATTACCTTTTATTCGTATTAGTCTCGCCGTTTGCACACTGACGCTATGCACTAATTAAACAAATTAAAAAATAAATAGCTTTCAACTGGATCCTTCATTTAAATTTAACTGCACCAAATTAAACCTTACAAGCGCTTTTTTAAATTCTTAATTTAAAAAAAACGTATTAATGTCAGCGTGAGTGTGTAATCGGCGTTTGTATTTGATCAACCAAAGTATAGTAAAAAGAAAATATGACTGACTTGAACCACTGCTTAGAAAAAAAAAAATACTGTATCTACCAGAAAAATAATAATATCTTTTTTGAAAAAAAAAACAAACTTGGTTGATTAAATCCTGTAGTGTTAATTTAACCGTAGAATATTAAAACTTAGATATTGACTAACTTTTTTTGATGACTGTATTTAGTGCTAATCACATACAACTGATACTAAAATCAGAGTAAAATCTTGCTAATATCTAGTAGTTGTGATGGTAACTTAGAGATCAGTATAAGACTTCTACATAAAATAAAATGAAAATGTCAATAAATCCCAAAAAGAATGGTTCCGCCGTGACAGTGAGATCACTGCCGTGACCAGGATTCGAACCTGGGTTACTACGGCCACAACGTAGGGTCCTAACCACTAGACGATCACGGCTATCGGAACAGGTGACAGAGTCGCCGAAATTTACTATCACTTTTAAAAATATTGTATAATGTTACACGATTGCGTGCTCAAGAGTGTTACATTGCGGAACAAAATAGCAATTAATTTCTATTTTTAGACTATCTGCAGTCTACACAAAGCAGTGGTGTCTAAATTTATCTTTTATAAATTCTCACACTTTATTTAGATGTGAGCAAAGGTTATTGTTTTAAAACATGTTAAATGACAGATGAAATCCTAGATTTAGTGGAACAACTTTTTAAAATAATTGTTTTGTTTCATAGTAACTGTTGTTGGCTATTTAATGCTTATTAGTGCCGTTATTTTAAAAAAAAAATGAATTTGCCATGAATTTTGAATCGCGTTCACTTTTTAAAAGTTTCATATAAGTCCATGTTATTTAATTAAGTTACAATAAAAATGTTAACATTAGACATTTTTGTTGTAAACTTAACAAAAAATCTACATTTTGCTTTAACAGTCAAATAAGATTCGTATAAAAGTAATTATTAATTATTAATATTTTTTTATTTTATTAAATGCACCTTATTATTTATATTCTTATGTATCGCCGATACTGACTTTCTTAAGACCTAATAATTGGCAGCATAGTCCACCTAACGAATAAGTTTTGGTTAATCAGTTCAGTGAGGACATTCCAACAACAACTAAAACCATAACGCTCTAGTATTCAGGAATCCCACACTTCGCTTCACACCGCTTCTTCCTTCACAGTAAAAAAAAAAATTGGACGTGATAGTAACTTTGGGGTTGATTGAATCTGAGAGCAATGAATTAGAACTAGATCCTGGTTACTGCTGCAAAAGTGCAGGCTTGGGATATGTTTTTAAATTAATAAAAAAAATTGCTCCGCCGTGACAGTGAGATCACTGCCGTGACCAGGATTCGAACCTGGGTTACTACGGCCACAACGTAGGGTCCTAACCACTAGACGATCACGGCTGTCGAAGCTGGTGACTTCAACACTAAAACGACAGTCCACTTTGTTATGACCGGTTGTGAAAGCAATTTTTTATTTTTATTGCTCGTTCCACTTTGCTGCTGCTTGTTGTTATTTACTATAAAAGTTCTTGTAGAGCGTAACAGATGGCGCTATTTAAATGTAATTATTAATTGTAGAGTAGACATTAAATTTTTTAATAAAACCTAGAAAGGTGGTGCAATTTTTTTCTTATGTTCGTCATTAAATGTAGCTGTAAAGAAGTTTGTTCTCTTCCTCAAATTGAATAGCGGTGCCTTATAGTTATCTTCAAACTATTACATTATCGTTTGTCTCTTTTATTACAATCCTCTGTATTGAGACTGCCAGAATGTAGGTCAGTGATATGACATGAGTATTGGTTCACATCTGACGGAATAACTCATAATTCATTTGGTCCTATGATTGGTACAATAAAAAAAAATGCTCCGCCGTGACAGTGAAATCACTGCCGTGACTAGGATTCGAACATGGGTTACTACGGCCACAACGTAGGGTCCTAACCACTAGACGATCACGGCTGTCGGAGCTGGTTGCTTGACGTTCAAAAATTGCAATCACCCTCTCAATAATTGTTGAACCGACCAGTTTTATTCGACTTCCCTGCCCCCCGCAATCAGCTGTATCAAGGCGAATGAGGGGGGTGTACTTTGTAGGCTGTATACTTACTTTCACTTGTTATTCACGCTCGAGTGAGCTAATCGGTTGGAGATAATTGCAGCATAAATAAAGTTTATCGGCTAACCGCTTTGGTTTTGCATGTTTATAATTGGCTGCATGAATTAAACATAATGCTAATATACTACAGTAGTTATAAATGCCGCTATGACAAGCACAGGGTATCCGCA
This sequence comes from Hypena proboscidalis, assembly GCA_905147285.1. Classification (NCBI taxonomy): domain Eukaryota; kingdom Metazoa; phylum Arthropoda; class Insecta; order Lepidoptera; family Erebidae; genus Hypena; species Hypena proboscidalis. The sequence continues at coordinate 5,258,752 of LR990127.1, forward strand.
CAGAGTAACGAACAGAGGCTAACCTTTTAAAGAACGTCTAAAATATTTACCTATTTTGCTAGGGTTGGCACTTGGCAGTGTTGGCACAACAGGACAAACCATGTGACTAGTACAACATAATATATTTTTACTTTTGGAACAATAATAATAACTTTTGTGGGTATTTTAATGTAAATGGGTAGTTCTTCGAATTGACTGATACATACGAACAAAAAAATATTTTACTTTCATCTGTAACACATGTCATATTCATGTGATTCAAAAAAATCTGATTCATCTGGCGACGAAATATTTGAGTCTATTATTGCAAACTATTAAAAAAAACGATTCCCTTATTCAAGTCAAAACTTAACAAGTCAAAAAAGTAATAAAAGTCTTTAAGTATAATCCTCTCAAATTGGTACCTAATGTGATAAGTAGAACCTTTTACAATTTAATTTTAACGTACCTACCTACCTATTAGCGTATTAGGTAGAAGAGCGCATGACATTGCGCTTAAGAACTTGAGAACTGTCATTCTCATACATCTATACAATTATAGGTATAAAAAGATAAGACCCCAGAAATAATATAGGCTACATCGACGTACCACGCGGTTGGAGCCGCGCGTAGAAGCTAGTGACTCATAAGTAGGAATTTATTATTAGCTGTGAATTGTGTCAAGGTTCCATCGCATTACAAACACGGCACAGATTTAAATTTGCTTTGATATTGATGTAGGTACACTAGGTACCTACCTATGTAATTATGTATGAAGTATCTATCTACCCCACTAAAATAAATTGAATAGGTATATAATAAAAATAGCTACTCTTTTACTATCAATTTACTACTCACCTAGTAGATTCCTTGGGATAGAAAAAAAAAGATATGTTCTTATTTCAACGATTATTGTTCTTACACACAGCAGTACATTTTGTATTATTAAATTATAACGCGCGTCGTGCCCTTTAGGACGAGATTTGCGAGCATACGTGCGTGCGCGCACCGCGGCTGCGGTGGACTGCTGTAGACTGCACAGGGTACATTTATGTGAGCTGCGGTAGTGTCCGCGAGCCGCGCCGAGAGCGTGCGAGAGCCCTTCGCTAAGGCACTTACGAGCCGGTAGAAACCGGTTTCGCCTCGTACGTGATAATACGGCCGCAAGTGCTCACGCAAACAGACGTCTTATGCTTGTGTGAGTGGACTTATCTGAGCGCGGTTGTATGCAGCTTAGTCTCTGTTCGTTACTCTGTGGTATCCGATAGTATGACAAAATGGGACATTTTTCATGGCGTTAATGGTTATTAAGTATATCGTATTTTTCCGCTGTTTTTTCTAGAAATTGCGCTTTTTACGCAACGTTTAATTTAAATATTCAAATGCATTTTAGTTTACTGCCAGATAATGTCATGTTTGAAATTTTAGTTCATGAATTTTTATTGAGCTGGTTTGTTTAGTAACTATATTTTGCAATTTATTATTCTTTGTTTGTAATATACTGTATTACTTTAGAAAATAATAGTATCTCGTAGTATAACAATATATTAAACATTTTCTATACCTTGAACTGACAATAGATAAATTTTCAGTAACATATTTTATAGGTCTCGGGTTCGATTCCCGCGTCGGGCAAAGTGATATTTGTGAACTTTCCTATAGGAAATTCACAATAGCCGCACGGAGTTGGAATTATGCCCGGTGGATGGCGATAGGCTCACCCCCTATCTCATGGGACCTAAGCATAACAGGTGAAGTATGGGTGTTGTACACCTCTGCCGCACCCTTCTGGGTAATATAGGCGTGATGTTATATTATGTTAACACTATGCAAGTATCTATTAGAATTGCCTGGCAAAACAGGCGTCGTAAAAAGACCATCAATTTCACCACGAAACTGAAACACGGCATCAATACTTCTGGTATTGGGCTGCAAGTCAAAAGACTATGCTTCCCCCTCCAGTCTTTCTGCTTATATCTTGCCAGCATAATTGACGATTTATTTCCATCAACAGTAGCAGCTTGCCAGTGCTCGGCGGGGGCGGCACCCCCCCACCGGCTGCGTCGCCCAGCAACGTGAAGATCAAAGCCGAGCCCGTGTCCCCCCCGCGCCCCGAGCACATGTCGCACCGCGCCCCTCCCCCGCAACCGCAGCCTGCGCACCTCTCAGGGGGAATAGATGGTGAGTCTCATGTCAGAGTTTGGACAAACTGAAATCTTCACTTTGCATACACACACAAACATATTTAGGTTCCTGGTAAGCCTAGTTTCTGGTACCAGGAACTTAAATTTTTCAACTGTTTAAAAATTTGTGGTGACTGTAGCTGGCTGGTTAATGCGGCTGCCCGGTGTGCAGAAGGTCGCAGGTTCAAATCCTGCCGGTCCTATATTTTTCAACTGTTTCTTAGTATACATTTTCAAAATCGCTTAATTCCGAAAATATTAATTATGTCATGATTATATGAATAAAACTAATAGTAATCGATAATATGTACATAAATGAATATTTTTAATGCGAAAAATGTGAGTTGTATAGATGTTTGAAAAGTTTTGAGTGTTCAGCTACTTTTGTTGCTACTCATCAAGCTATACGTTTCCAACAAAAGATAATCTTGCATTGTATAGGCTTCCCGTACAATGCGAGACCAGCTTGTACTGGAAATAAATTACTTGATGTATAGCCTTGTATACGATCGACCAAATTAAATAATATTAAATATTAATATTAATATAAAATATTCCTGTAGAGCATAGCTAGTAATCTAAAGGTGAGCATGTGAAAGTTTGGCCGATTGTACAATATATATTTCTGATCCATCTTACTAATAATATTGCACACTGTGCACAGACATTCTAACACATGAAAAACTGCATTCGCTTTAACATAATATAAAAGCTTAGAAGCTTTTTAACTGACTGCACATTTTTTTTCTGATATATCTAAAAATCTATAAAAGTAAAAACGTATTACAGGTATTAGGTCAGTAATATATCAGTAGAAATGGTTCTTTTGCGTGACACTAACAGGTGTATAAAAGAGCTATTAACTGTAAGATTTCAGATAAATTTATTATATTATTATTAATCTATTTTATATGAATTATTTCTTTAAACAGTTTTGTTTATACCAATAACAGATTCGCATGCCTGTATTGATCCGATTAACGGATCAATACAGGTAATTGATAATAATAGTATTTATTAATGAAATCTAACAGAGATGACATTAAAATCATACCTACGTCTCAACCTTAAAACCAGTTTCACCATTTCCTCATAAAATTTCAATTGTTTAAGTGCCAGTTACTTTAACTTATACAGAACTGGTGAAACTGGCTCTTTATATGTATATTTAAAATGTGATGTGATGTTATTAAATAAGTGTTATCAATCTAACCTACCCGAAACGAACTAATTCAATAAAATTAAAATCACAGTGTACCCCCATTTTGCAGGTTCAGTGTCATCGAGCAACATGGGCTCCCCCGCCGGCCAGGACATGCGGCACTCCAACGTGCCCCTGGACTACGAGCAGCCGCACTCCAAGCGACCGCGCATCGAGGGCTGGGCCACATAGCTAGGCTACGAGGCCTTCGGCGCGTACCCAAGGCCCTTGCACCCGCACTGCTAAGCACCAGCTCTCCCGGAGCAGATCTCAGCGGCGCCGCGGAGGTAACTGTCCTTCCTTCCCAATGCCGTTGGGCCGATCTTTCGAGCTTCGTCACCGTCCGCGATGACGTTTTCGAACAGTGCTATACTTATCGCTCCAAAAGTCTGATAAGGAACGGTGCATCTTTAACGGTGCTTTTTATCGGCACGGTTGATCTACCCTCAACTATAAGAATCTAAGCCCGCGGGCTCTATGTTAATTTCGTAAATGTTCAACTTTACACTACCCTTCTATTATACGTAATTAATTATTGTATGCACACGTGAGTACACTAAAGATTAAGATAAATGTTAAAATTAAGTACCATACAGAGTAGCGGCAATCCTTCAGATTAATTTTGAACTTGAAGTACATATAGATAGATATCAAATTCCCTTGTAAATAGACATTATATGTGCAATCCGTGCCATTGTCTGTTTAGCTTAAAGATAGTCAATTTAAAGATTAGTGTAAAATTGAATTTGCACTAAATAGTACAAGTTGAGTGCGTTGCCAAGTGCGTTGGGACGGAGTTGGAAGTGCGAAGTGCGTTTGCGCGATGGACGCGAAACGAGTGCGTTGCGACAAGTGCGAGCAAGACTTATAAACAAAACGACTGTTTGTGTTAGTGTTTTAAAAAGTTTTTTGTGCCATTTTAAAAATTATTATAATAGTGTGACATCCGAACTTGAATCTGTAACATAGTAGTGGTAGTGTCATCACAGAAGATAATAAATTATGTATTGTAAAATGTACTTTATCTATTAACATATTTATACATGAGAACATAATGATATTTACATAATATGTATACACGTCCCGTTAGGAACGAATGTTATGTAAGTAAGTAGGTAATGTTTAGCTAGAGATGAGTATATAATGGTACCACACGAAGCTTTAAAATTTCTTATGATAACACTTGCACTCTAAGCAGATTTGTAAGAAAACACCGTTTATATCGTACATTATAGAAGTTCTGACAATTCATCACTTAGGTTTTAATCAAATCTGTCAGCCATTTGGTCAGATGATTCGTTTTTTTCTGAATTTTGCTTTGTGCTATAGTGAGCATATCGACTTGTTCAATATTCGGAAAAAGCGATCTCTGGATTTCCTTTGATGGTGACTCTACGCTTCGTTCATTACCCTACGCTATAGACTCTGTTTGTTTGTATGTTTGTTTGGTCGTATCTCCTTGCAGACCAAAATATTATCGAGTCAATTTTGAATATCATAATGTAATTACTTGTTAAGTATGTGTAGGTTTATTTAGTGGCTATAAATGGATTACAAAAATGTATGGAACAACTTTGTTGATAGTACATTTACCTTTTGTTTTGTTAATGTGATCTGAAGTATGTTTAGTTTCTACTTAACTAAAGATAACTAGTAGATATTGTAACAAAGAACAATACACCTACGAGTCAGCTTTAAGCGCACATACAGATATATTTTACACTAAATTATTTACACTAAATATGCACTATATCACAGTCCGCCCTATTTTTAGAGGATATTGTCCAAAACTGTACATTTGTATCGTCCATAGTTCATAATGTTTTATTATCATCGCTTTGTTTAGAAATGGCTGTTTCCTTAGGGGTTCGCTAACAGGACAGTCGAGGCGGGGTCGAGGCGGTGCTATGTCGTTTGGGCCCGCTTTTTGTATACAGAAAGAGTGAGCTGATTTAAGTAGAGTTGAGACAGAGACGAGGTGGCACATTTGCACCCCTGACGTGCCTGTCTCATAAATTTTGACACACACGTGCCTCTACGCCACTGCGACTTTCCTGTTAGCGACTTCCTTTACTTCCGGAGCACGTTTCCCAAAACACTTCTCGAATACCCCTCTCCCTGTAGTTCAAAACTCCCTTACTCCATCCCCGTTCCTCATATCTTCTCACTGTAGATGCCTTACTCACAGTGCCTAAATGTACCATTTTGTACCAAAATTTGTATGTAATAGCATTTTGCTTTAAATCACATCCTGGTAACTTTAAGTCACTTAAAGATGTTGAATCGTTGCGATCGTAGTACGACTTTTACAATCAGAGACAAACGTCAAAAGAATGTAGGACTTAACTGTTTTACCCGTAGCTAAATGTATATTGATGTCATAACGTTATTCTATACATCCTGCATTCTTTTGTTGCATCTGATCTACTCGGTGTTTCCTTCATATTTAGATATAAGGGCCTGAATGGACTATTGATTTAAGTCATAAACGTGTGCTATGTTGACATGTCTCAACAGATTTGTTAACAATTGTTATTCTCGATAGTCTGTTCGCACCCTTGCATACTGCGGTCTCAACGATGGGTTTTCCTGTACACTTTAGCCAGTCAAACTGTCTAAACGTTTTTACTATTAAATAAGATTAAGCGTAAAAACTACTTTGCTACATAGAATACCCTTAGAGTAAACCTTCAAATCACAATAACAAAATGTTAAATGTACATTTGTTAAATTTGTACAGGGAATTAACCAGTTTTGGAGTTCAAAAGTCTGAACGCATAAGAATAAAAAAATGTATTTTCGCATTGTAAAATAAGTACACGGTTAGTTTTTAACGAATTAATATTTTATTACCGAAGCATAATGAATGTTAACCCGTTTTTAGGGAACTATTATAAAGATCATGTAAGTACACCTTCGATGTTAGAAATAAATTGTTGATGTGATATAATTCCTACACTGTTACACCCTGGGCCCGCTTTCGTTGTTGATTGATACTTGATGTTAGCCCGCCGCGCCATCTTGGCCCTAGACGCGAAGCTTTTCTTGTTTTTGCGCGGCGTCTGTAAGCAGCCGGGCCCGTTTGAGATTCTACATTGCGTTAATCATTTCTCGATCGTTCGTTCCTAGTAGTTCCTTTCTCTAAAAGCGTCGATGTGTTTTGTATTAAAATTTGCTCAATATGTTCGACGATGATGCGAGACCCTTGTTTCTTGTTAGATTCATTTCTAATGTCCGTAGAGGACGGTTTGCTATAGTTAAGTGTTGCATGTACAGTACGAACACATTCGTTACCTATATACCTATCACGGAGGCGCACTCGATGCCATAGCCAAATAATGAACGCAATTTGCACAAAAACATTGTTATTGGATGAAATGTTTACATTAAGTGAAGTTCCCTTTGTATTCGTGTAGAGATAACTCAGTGGCATTGTTTTATCGCTTCCCACTGTATATCGATATATTGTATAATTGTAACCACAGTAAGCTGGTATTGGGAGCATAATTTCCGAGGTTGTGAGCTTTGCTATCGGGAATGAGTTCAAGTTTAAGTAATTATTAAATATATAAATATAATACATTTGGACGCACAACCGTGTTGTGTGTTGTTGTAAAAACAAGTTTGTTTGCTCTTTATGTACTTTGGTAATATATGTGTTTACCTGTATTTTATCGCTGTGAGACAATAGCAAAAGGCTTGTTCAGTTAATTTATAATCTAGTTAATTGCATTTAAAGAGATACGTAGTGATAAGTATGTAACAGAAGTTCTAAAGGGACTTCTTCACCGTAGAGTCGATGTGTTAAGTTTCTCGTCCGTTGCTATTGCACCACAGGAGTCGAACAATCCACATAGAATATAGGAATATAAATACATATCCTTATTGAATACTCAAAATGATTTCACATTAATTTCTCTTGTAACAACAGTTGTGCAATACATATATAACAAAATGCTTAGGTAGGTATTAGGTATATTTTCGTTTGAATTTTACAAAGAATGCAAAATCTGTTGTATTTTATTGATATTTTAACTGATAATGAATGAGAAGTCGCCGACGGTATTCCGGAGGTGTATCTCGGGAATATTAAGTCATAATTGTATAATTATTTTTTAAGATAGGCCGGGCCAAATATTGCATTATGTAGGTCCTTTGGCGCATCAGTGTCGAGGAGCCGTTGCCCTGTGTATTATAATTGTATGATGAATGGAAACATCTCAGTGGCTGAATGAATATTAATGTTTATCGACAGTGTTAGAAAATTGTTATAAATTATTTTGATGACTGTTCGAAGGATAATAAAGAGTTGGATGTCAGTTTTGTTTTTTATTTTCGTACTTTAGCTTTTTTAGCTATCCTACTTACAATAGCAGCTACACAATAACTAAGTAAAAGAGCTGGATACAAAAGTAACTTAAACTAAAATATAAAACTACCGAAATTTTACATAAATAAGTATTATTCCAAAATTATTTATCACCACACTAAAATCAAATCTTATTATCAATAGTTATGTTGCTATAAAATTTACGAAATTCAACATTTATTTTTCTACAAATGTTCGCTAACAGGATCTCCAAACGCGCCTTTCGAAGCAGTTTCTCGGCTCTCCCCATCGAAATCCACCGGCTCCACATCAAGATGCACTATCCGCCGTCTATTCTGATCTCTTTCAAATATCTCCTGAACTTCTCTATCAATATCTACAGAGCTCGATCTTCGAGAATTAAACCTATTAGTATAAAAATCATTATGTATTACAAGACTTTCTTGTGTTACGGTAATAACTTGTCCATTTAAGGTATCTCTAGAAGTAGCTGTAGATGGCCTTGAATCGAAATTGAGTCTGCTTTCAGAATCATCTTCTACTTTTATCTCTTGTTCTATGTCAGTTTTTGGAGTTGCTAATAGCCCTTGCCTTGAATTTGAGCTTGTAGCTGTATCAACTCTTTTCTTGATTCGGCAACTTCTGGTGAATCCTCCCATCCATTCAGACAACAGGGCCGTAGCTGCGATGAGGAAGCCTGCTACTAAGAGCAGAAACATGCCTTGGGTGTCTTCTAATGTCAGACCCTTTTCTTCAGCTGATACTATTTTTATTGTTCCTTCTCCAGCCTGAGGATATGAAACTATATTATTCATGAGACTACCGCGATGATTTAGTGGTATATCTGGCTGTGAATGAGGCGGTCCCAGATCAAACATATATTTTCTGGTGGGATGGTCTGTACAGATTTAGTTATTAGTTATAGACAACGGGTTTACGTGACATAAATATTATTTTAATGGTACAGGTAGATGAGAATAGACATTTTGACACAAAACAAATGACGGCATACGAATTAAAAAAATCGAGACGATTATGAAAGGGGATTATGTTGAGTTGTCGCTTTTTAAGTCACACCAGTCTACTTGTGACGGCAATTGATGCTTGTAAATCAAAACATCGCCGTATCTACGCCACGTCTGCCTAATAGTGTATGTGTGGGTCGACACACACCAAAAGCGCGTCGAAGCGCAGCGAATCGAAGCGCAGTTTCAGTGTCATATGAATTCCAACCCTATTCTCACATTCATAATACTCATTATCGCATGAGAAACTCTACGCTACTACTACTATGGAATTCGCCGGAATTCCCGCGGCGCCGCGGGCATCCGCGCGACTTGTTTGAGTTTCTCATGCGATAATGAGTATTATGGTTGTGAGAATAGAGTTGGAATTAATATGACACTGAAACTGCGCTTCGATTCGCTGCGCTTCGACGCGCTTTTGGTGTGTGTCGACCCTAAGGAAGAAAATTTATATGATATACGTACTGCAAGTAATTTTCCCGTAGCACTCCGTTGGATTTCAAACCGTACTTCGTTGTAAATCTTAGTGGTAAGTCCACTCTGAAATATTCTGCTTATATCGTGGCTTATCTTCGCTGAGTACACGGAGTCTTTGGGAAATCCGATCGTCACTCCGAATGGTACAAAGCATTCGTTGGATATGTGAAGAGCAGCTCGTTTTGATCTTGGATTAAAAATAAAGTTACTTATAAGTTCGTCATTGTTATGATATGTATGATATGTGACATTATTTTTTTAATAAAGCAGTAATTGCGATCTTAGGTAATAATATAACATCACACCTATATTACCAAGAAGGGTGTGGCAGAGGTGTATAACACCCACATTTCCACCTGTTATGGTTAGGTCCCATGATAGAGAGTGATATTTTTTTGTTAAAAAAAAGGTATGCATGTTATAGTATTTTGATATTTTGATAAAATACGCTAATCTATCACTGACTTCAGTATTTGTGATGCTGAACTAGTAAAAAAAATCCCTTTAAACACGAAAACTGTAGTAACACTACCGGAAATTCTAACTCTAAACGGGTGTACTTTTCAATTTTCACTACACTGGTTGTAAAAAAAAATTGTTGCATATAGAATTGTTTTATTATTTTTCTGTAGCTCTTCATGACTTGGTTCTCTCTTGTTTACGTATTATCGTTGAATTTTGGACATCCTGTTTTATGAATGATGTATGTATGGATTTTTATTAAAAAGCTATTAGAACCTACTTGGTTGTCGAAAAATTTGCTTGCACAAGAAATTCAAGCTCTGCTCTAGATCCTAGAAAGGCATGAGGCCAGAAAAATGCTTTGGTAGTGTTTCTGATGCCAGCCGCAACAGTGGGTACTAGTTCAACCTTTTTCAATAACTTATTGGTAGCAGGATCTGAAGAATTGAAGAACCATCTTTCCCAACCACCACGATCTGAAGATAAAAATACATAAACGATGTAAGATAAGAATACATCAGGTCAATATTTAATGGCGTAGAGATCTTGTGAATGAGCTCGAGGGTGAAAGCCTCACCGTCTTATCTTTTACCATGATATAGTAAGAGTAGTGGTGTACTCATCACGATGACAGTCGAGTATTTAGTGCCAGAAATGTTTGAGAGTGACGTAACATTTTCATAGAACTTAACACAAATATGGCGGCATTTGGTGCGACTAGAGCATACCTAGTGTTCTTTGTACCATGTACCTTAGGAAAAAGGAATTATACAAAGTAAGAAGAAAGCGCTTATATGTCTCAAGAAACATAGAAGCGCTTGCACTACTATGTACCATTTAGGTAGTGATATCAAGCCCTGAAATTACTGGCTCATGAAGTGAATCACCGTAGTTCTTAAATACTTTCGTGGTTTATTGAATTTTCTAGCCTGTACTACGCGCTTACTTTAAAATACCTTTTATAAACTTCTCTTGGTTGTTTTAACCAAGTCATTTTTATAATGTTATAAGCTTATAAGAGGCAGTGGGACGGGACAATTTGGCCACCTCAGTGCACTATACCGACGCCCGTTCGTTAAATTCGTCACACTTATAAAAAAACAAATATAGTTATAGAGTCATTAAAAATATGTTTTACCTAAAGTCCCAACTCTATAAAATCCTGCGAGTAATTGTTGTATAGAATCCACTGTTTCGGGAAACACTGGTAATGTTACAAATGCTATAATAGAACCAGTGTAACAGCTCGTTATGATAATTGTGAAAATCCAATACCAACCTGGAGAGAAAAAGCAGGATTAAAACAATCGCTTTAAAAACAATCACCTCCACAGGTACTTGTAAAGGAGTCTTAATTATTTGAGAGAGGTTCTTAGTAGCTGCTTGGTATCTCTCGATATCACCTATGGCAGAAATTGAGAAGCGGAATGTAAGTACAGCATATTTTACCCCAACTTACCGATTAGAAGTCGCGTGGTAATTTTATCGGTCTTGCTCCAAGAATTCTTGCCAACAAACGTGAAACAGTTTGTGAAAGTGCCAAAGACGTACCAGAACATGTTTTCTATTTCACCACTGTTATTAAGAAGATGTCTCAAAGTGTGCTTATCGGAAAAAGCCAATGGAAACATCCCAAAAATATAAGTGAAGGTTAACGCTACCCATACGTGCCAGTGGAATGGTCCAAGTATTGCTCGATATCTGAAAAGTTAAATATGTCATGCGGACATATTTATCAATACAAATAAAATTAAAGTGTCTGTTTTTAATGTCAAAATAACAATTTTGTTTCCAGTTGATATAGTTATTTGCACGATAGCTATGCCTAAAATACAGTTTTAAATTTTTTTGTCTGTCTGCCTGTCTGTTTGTACCGGCTAATATTCTAAATCTCTTTTATACGCAGGTAATTGACTAACGTAACATAGGCTACTTTTTATTGATGTACCTACCACGCAGACGAAAACGTGGGTGTAAGTTAGTTTGTTTGTTTGTCAGCGCTAATCTCGGCAATTAATAATCGGATTTTAATAATTCTTTTTGTGTTTAATAGTTTAACTATCCATTAAAGCTTAACTCCATGGGAGCGGGACAGTAACGTTTGACGCGCGTAAAGCGCGGTCGAAGTCGCGGGCTAAAACTAGTCAGTTATATGTTAGTCTCATTTGATAGCAGCCCACTGTAGTAAATTACCCATCGGGCACAGTTTAAGACTGTGCTGCATATAATTGAGATTTTTCTGATGTACAAGCAAAAAATATAAAATTTACTCGACCCGGGAACCAGCCCGACCAAGACCTCATGACTAGCAGTCACAAACGCTCACCGTTAGACTAAAGAGGTAGACAAAATGTGTTTTATGTTTTTAATCTACAATTAAATGTAACTCCTTTTTATACCTTGGCAGAGCCGTAGACATCAGTGTGATGAAAACTGCACAATCTTGGGAATGTGAAAACGACATATCCATTTCTGTAGCTCTTTCACTGGTCATGTACATTCCAGCTAAACCAATATCTGCTCTGTCCATTGCTAATTCTTTTGTTACTGCCTCTCCAGGCCTAGATAAGTCAAGAGTATTAGGTCCTTCGCAGAAGATAAAACCACTTAATTCATTTGGTTACTAATGAACTTAAATACTTTACCCTAGGAGAGGTTCTTGAGGTTCAATGATTTCAACTGAAAAATTGTTTCTTTGAGCCAAAAGTTCTATAATTCGAATCTCTACTCCATCCCATACAACACGAGGATTACCACCGTCTAAATCAGCTTTTATTCTAATTGAAAAAGAGAAAAAAATCATTTTGTAAAGATAAAATGACACACAGATTTATAAAATCTTTAACTACATAAAATAGCCATTTAAACTTTGAGAATTAGCAAAACATAGGAGATACCTTCTAAACACAAAAGGAGGCTGATTAGCTGCAGCGACAACAAATCTATGGCCCGCATAACCTTCTGTCATCTTTGCAGGAAATAGATTCAGAGGTCTTGAAAATTTTCCATGCGTCCAAGAGTTTAGCACTACTGGCTGACTTGCTCCGAGACCATCCGTATATAATTTATGAGTATATAAAATGTATGAAGATTCCTTTATAATAAACAGATAAATAAATTTAATAACATAAGCCATATTACAATCTAAACTTTTATTATAAGGGAAAAAGATTTGATGTTCATTTATTTTTTACGATTTTTCTTCACCATTAGAATGCCAGATTATTCTCGAGTATTTTATCAAGCTAAAGCTTGCCTAGCCTCGGACGGATGCAAGTTAGATATTAGATAAAAATAACTGTTTAAGTTGGCGTACTACTTTTGAGATCAAATATTCTGACAATTCATGTACTCACCAAAGTATCATCATCACCTTCCTTTAAACTCTGCCTCACTACAAGCAAATTCACAAACATTCTGGACAACGGTGATCCCAAAAACTCATGCACAGCCCACTGCGAAGATCTTGCAACTATTATTACTTTACTCTCTGACTGCTTTCCTAAGACCTTTGCACTTTTTCCAACATCAGTCAAAAATATGATATAATGTAAGCATCCAGAAATAGCATGCAAGAGTTTAGGCTCCACAAGTTTACCGTCATCAGTTATGTAGCCATGAACAAATGTCAAAGGAAACCCTTTTAGCAAATTTTGAACCAAATAACTCTCTCTAGACTTTACTTGGTTATCGTAAAGTATAACTGGAGTACAATCTTTCAAATATGTCATTGTTACATTATGGAGCAAGTTCACAAGCGACGGTGTTTGATCAAAAGCAGTTGTTTCATTTAAAAATCGTTCGTTCCACATTTCTTCCCGTGTCTTTGGGTATCCATGAAATACCGGATCTATTGCTCTTTTTTCTACTTTTATAGGTATGTCGTCGTTATTCTCTGGTAAGTAACTTTTGCCGGCGTTAAATTGTCGCCAATGAATTTCTTCACTGTTCGTGTTATTATATTTGTCAGCTGTTTCAACGTAACCAACATCTTTTATTTCTCTTTTTACATCTACTTTGTAATACGTATCTATCATGGACTGGGATGGGTAGTACTCTACCTCTTGACCAAACACAACATAGCAAGTAATAGTGAAAAATGTATACCAAAAACTATTCACTTTCATGTTATCTAGAGCTCAATTGGCACGCTCGACTATGTGTGAGCTTTTTTATAGGTTTCGTTTGACCTTGAAATGAAGAAAATATCAAAGCACAGGTGTTATGATTGAAATTTAATTTTTGATGCTCACTGCGGATCATTTGTGGTCACGGTCGCAACCCTGACTTTTTGTTGTATTATGACTTTTGTCTTAATTGGATTGATTCCAACAACTCATATATTTTGCAGATATACCTAGCATAAGACTAACTGTTGTTTGTGGGTATGTTTGTGTGATATAGCAGCAGGCCTTTGAAATATTTGTTGCAGGTAAGTATAAGTTATGGGATTTATTAAAAAAAACAGCGTTATATTTTTAGCATTTTATTAATCAGCACTGGTCACAAAATTAATACAATTCTTGTACAATAATGAGGCCGATATAAAATACAAAACTTTCATGTCATAAACATTTTGCACTTGAGGATTTCAGTGCTGTCACGTCCGAGATATTTGTCCTAGCCGAAAGGAATAAAAAAGTGAAACTACCAATTTTAAATACTATACCTATATTTACAGTAGGACCTATTAAATAATGAATAAGTTTAAATAAGATTCGTAGCAAGCGCTTCCAATAACTTTAGTTGCAATAGCAGACCAAAGCATCTATACTAATAGAGTAAAAAGTGAATTGACCGTAGGAACCATAGCAGAAGCAGAAAACAAAGTAAATAGAAATACTAATGATTATATAAAGTGGTTAAAACCGGAGGCTATGGCTCAAACGGGAACCCATTTAATAAAGGTAGGAAGTATTGTCATACGTTCTCGATTTATTGAACAGTTGTATAGACATGTGCAACATCACAAATGAACACAAATGCGATGTGGTAGACGTCTACACAATGCTATTTTTCAAAATCAGGTATTATAAACTACATTAAGGAATTTATTTAAAAAAATAGAGCAAAGCTTGCAGAAGGATTTCAATAAATTGTCTAAGAACGTATATTAATACCTTACACTAATAAATTATCGCCTAAAACTATACCTATATTTACAAATTATAAAAAGGCAGTGTCAACCACAAAGCTGGCAAGATTAGAAAAACGTATTTTCTAAATTTTAATATGGCTTTCTTTAAAAAATATTCGGGAAATGGTAATCATTTTTAGGATGTCTGTGACCATAATGAGATAAATACTGAAGAATGTAACTTGATTATCACTTTTTGAGATAATTAAAATGTCTAACTACAATTCAAAAATGTAAAGAGTATTATGAACTAAATCGAACACAAAATAGGAAATCTTATTATTGCAAAAAACATTGCACGAGTATTGTTACAAGTAGATCATGCAATTAAACCTAATGTAATCGATGCAATCTTCACACTAGACGATTGAAAACACTTAATATCACAGTTTCCAATACATTAAGGACGTATTATAGAGAATAATAAAATTGAACTTCTCTGAGTTACTATAAAATTGACAAAGTTTGCTTTGTGACCATCGATATCTAAATGGCACTCTTCAGTTGGTGACAAAACATTTTCTACTGTGAGTTATCTAACAAACGAAGCTTATTTTGCTTCATTATCTCTTGATACATCCAATGTATCATTTTCTGTATTAATATCGAGGATGGTTGTTATATATTAAACTATAGTAACACAGTTCTGCTTATTCTCCGATGTCGTTGTCTATGCGTGAAGATCTGATGCCGGACTTGCCAGTCCAGGGGTACACCTCGGGACAAGGTTGACACGTTCTCATGTATCTGACTCCTGATTTGTGCCATAAATTGCAAACTTTAGGGTTGTTGCATTTCTTTGGCCGATCCTAAAAAAGATAAAAGGATGTGAGATTTCAATCAATAAAAGTCTATTTGGATGTCAAAATGTTAAACGGAATAAGATTAGTATTCGGACACACCGGCTTTACGTAGTTTGTCATTAAAACGACAATCTGGGTCGTAATAATATGTAATTTCTCTAGAATAAGATATTTTATTCATGGTTTTGCAATTATATTACCTGGTAGTTGCACTGGAACGGCTGGAAGTTGTTAAGTCTGTTGATGGGCGTAGGGTCCCTGACCCACTGCAGCGCCTGCCAGTTGGTGACGATCCAGACGTCGGGCATCTGGTTGATGAAGTCCAGGAACATGATGAAACCTTCTTTGTGGTGCGGCTGGGTGAACCACGCCGCGTGGTAGAAGAGACCGAAAGGAGCCCTGAAAATTGGTATTTCTTGTTTTATTTTGTACTAGATTTTTCTTTTTACATCGCCTTATAACTAAGATGGTTTTGATAACCGCTTATGCAATTTCAAACTGCAAAGGAATACCTCTTGATTGTTTGCATCTTAGGGTATTTACATGCACTCAATATATATGGGCAATATTCTGATATTATAAAAAGAAAACAATTAATGATTCCTAAAATATTTAATGATATTGAAAAAAATGTGATTGAAAAACACACAATCTTTTATATTTTATTATTCTTGAAGTCAATAATTTGTTTTTTAATTACCTGCTAGTGGTGTAATGTCTGTCAAAGTTCTTCAGGATCATCTTGTAAACGTTCTCGGGTTCAGGAGGGTTGGCGCAAGCGTCACCCATGGAGCAACGGCCTCCGTTCAAATCTTGCCACATCACCATGGGTACTTCCCAAACACCTGAAACATTAGTGTTTAATTTATTTATTACGTTTATTTAGGTCGTCCTTGGAAGACATACAAGGAACTGAAGGTTGCGTCCTGCAAAGAGAACATGTACTCGTTTTTATATATATTATGTTTGCAAGTTACAGAAGCATTAGATATATACTGTACATGGAGTTACATTTTCTATGATGAATACTCTTTTTGCAATGAGGAATGGTCGTTTGTTTAGCATACCTATTTCATTTTATTATTATAAGCAATTATTTTGTACATCGAATGTGGTATATATACCTTTTGTTTTTTGTTATTGTTTCTTTTGTATGTTCATAAAATTTTGTCAGAACTTATAGTGAGAAATTTTCTTTCAACAAATTTTATGAACATACAAAAGAAACATTTGTGCAAATTTCATCCTCATCCTCTTTTATTAGAAGGAGGATGTAGCTGGACTATAACATAAAATAAGTAAGTTATAAATATTTATTTACCTGGATAAGATTTTGTTGGGCAAGGCGGAATCATGCAGTCGTGGAAGAGTTTGTAATCAAGAGTGTAGGGCCAGCTAGGCGGTCTGTTCTCGTAAACGGGCAATGAAGAATCGTACGTGAAGTTAGAGTCATACAACATCTTGAACATCTTGTTGCCTCCGACAGAGAGGAAAGGCGCTCTCATGCCTCTGACATCCTCAAGTTTTACTCCACCATAAGCTGCTAAGATTTCTCTTTGACCTCCCACTTCTCTGTGCCATTTCTTTTGGGAGAATTGTTCTCCAAAACTATGGCTGAAATAATTGTAAATGGATGTTAGCTGGTAATTCTATCGGGTACTAATATTTGTAGAAAAATCAAAAAAAATAATATCTTTATAAAAATTTAATTCAAAAGTGAAGGAAAATCCCAAAGAAAAAGCAAAATAAAATCAAATTCTGCAAGAATTTGTAACCTGCTGAGGTCCTTGTGGAGAAAACTTTCGCAGACTACAGACATTCGATCAGCCGATAGATTATGCTAGTTCCTAAATTAGTATATTGTGTGCAAATTACACTGATTTTGCATTCACATTGATAAAATGAACAACTATCGGCCATTCGAAGGTCTGTGGTCTATGTTCTTGATCTGCAGAGGTTAAAGAAAGAAAATATGCGTAATTAAGGAAAGACAGACATGGTCAACAATTTGTTTAATGTAAAAAGTGATGTTTTGGTGCTGATCAGGTAAAATTTGAATGTGTTGTAGAATGTTCCATAAACTTACGAAACCGTGTGTGAAGCCATCTCGTGTCCAGCGGCGTATAAGTTCTGTACTTGACTGTAATCGGTCCATTCGTGGGATACGTAAAATGTTGCACTGATGGGACACCCGTTGGGGTTTACACGCCCCTTTTCAAATAGGTCCGCGTACAAACCCTTGTTCAAGTCGTTCACAGAGTCGTCGAAAGTCAGGAGGACGATCTGTGGTACCTGATCCACCGGCATTTCGCCTGTTGTGGTGGGATGTGGTAATGTGCGTGTGGGTGTGTGTGCCAGGATAGAGGAATAAGAAGAAGGTTGTAAGAAGGAAGGAAGATTGAGGAAGAAAACAAAAAAACGTCATTAGTTAAAAACATAATAATATACGATACGTTATACATAAATATTCTATAAATATATAGATGGCCCTGAATACCATATAAGAGGCAAACCAAAGGTCTACCAAAGACACCAACAGTTCCGAAGAGGTAATCTTACACTCAAAGACTTACGATATTGTATGGGAAGCAAATTCGTGACCATCTGCATAGAGTTCTTGTACTTGGATATAATCCGTCCATTCGTGCGAGACGTAAAAAGTCCCGGTTATGGGACACCCATTTGGATTCTTACGGCCTCTTTCGAATATTTCGTCGTAGTACTTTTTGTTCAATTCATTAACAGCATCGTCGAACGTAATCAGTACCATTTGCGGTACTTCGTTGACGGGCAAGTCTCCTAAGTTACAAATTATGTTTACAATTTAAGTCAAAACAGCATAAACAGCAATAACCCACCCAAGCTCTAACTTAAACTGGTAATAATTATAATCACGTAACCACATGCTTGAAAGGGTTTTTATTGGCTCTTTTATCAAATCGCCAAAAATATTTGTTTAGTTATATCAACATCAAACGAGAACGTACCAGGAATATCTTTTCCACCACAGTAACAATCAGGCAGTAGACAAACATCCCTCCTGCACTTGGCTGCAGTTTTGTCTGGAGTAGGCTGAGGATACACTGGAGCTGGTCTGCTTGGAGGTTGCGCGTAGATGTCCGTGAACACCGTTGTTTTGGATACAACGGCTGTAGATGGTTTCAAAGTGGGGCGGCTGCGACTGCTCAAAGATAATGAAACTTCAAACACTGATACAATCTCTATTCGGAGTGTAAAGTGACAAAAATGTATGAAATATGAAAGCTTTACTTTATGTTATTAAACTACGTTAATTTTTATACGACAAATAATAAATGTCTATTTAATTTAAAACGAGAAACAAGCAAGAAGATGCAGATATAAAAGAAATGAAATGAATGATTGTATTTGTATTTAGTTCTAACGTTGGAGGTGTTCCTCTGTTCGGAGCTGGTTGTGACTGCGAATCGGAACCGCCTGCTGTGGAGTAGTGTGCTGATCCCCGGACTCGTGTGCTCGTCGGCCTGAAACGTGTATAGAAACTACTTAAGAACATGTCCGCTGACCTAGCCTTCAGTTAGTATGCGTGAATTTAAAGACAAAGCAATTTCAAACATTGAATCACAATGATAAAACTTTTATTGTATTTTATATATAAATAGGTACATATTTGATTGATTCAAATAATGGTGTTCAATCTAACCAGACTTTATGTTTAATTGCCAGTTTATTGATACTACACACATGTTAATAAAAGTGTTACACAGCATGCAATAGCGTACCAAACACGAATATTTCGATACACATATATTTTTTGGTGCACTTAATACTAATAATGATTTGCTATGTGGTGCAGTACGATTACGTGAAGCTTCATACATTGAGGAACTTGCTACCCAAATACATTTTCTCAACTACGAATATTCCACAAACTACACAAATGCTACTAGTGTGCAGGAAATGGAAAGGTCGCGTCAGGAGTTAACAATTCAGAAACTCGATTCTACCGACATGAAGTCCCCCAATGAAAACAGTTAAGCGAAAGAGAGTTTAGATGTGGGTGCTATTAAACGATTGTCGATTAAAATGTTTTCTCCATGCTAGTTACTCGCGAGGCAGAAAATAAGGATATTTAATAACGAAGCCTCCACCCTCAAAGAGTAAATGTGAGATAACTTCAGGCTGCTTAGGCTACTGGCCGGCGAGTATTTGTACCTCTGGTATTTGATTTCGTTGCATTTTGGATTCGCTTGCAAACTGTTGTCTGATGAGCATTTGGACGACGATTGGTAACTCCTGCGCCCACCTCCAGGGTTTGTCGCAGCTAACTTTATGGCAGGATTGACTCGTGAGGCTCGCGTTGGAAAGGATATGCTCTTAGTCGAAGTCGTCGGTTCAAACTTCATAGTCGTCGTAGCTTTCGTAGTACTAGTCGTCGAAGCGAAATCACTTTCAATGTCGCTTGGTCTGAACCTTTCGGCCTCGGTAGTAATTTTAACATCCTCCTCAATAAATTCAGTTGGATTAACGTGATCTTCGTTATAATAATTGACCCGGTTGTTATTTTCGGTAGACGGCGCATCGTTAAATACCTTTTGAAATTTTCGAGAGCCTTCAATTTTTGGCTTGCTTGTTATTAGACTACTAAATTTAGACTTATATGTGTCCCTATTTGGTACACTTCTGTAGTCGTTCGTAGAACTTTGCATGGTCATAGGAGTGGTGGATAAATCTGCATACGCATATGGACTACTACTACTGATGGTCGTTATCGGTGTAGGTGTTGATGAAAAATCTTTTGCTTCCTGAACATCTTCTGTAAAGCTATTTGTTTGAACAGTTGGAGTTTTATATCTAATTTGTAGTGGCTCTGTTATAATTTGTAGCCTTTTGACGTTAGTACGCAAAGGTTTTTCATCAACATATTTATGTATCTTCTTTTGATAACCTATATTTACTACTTCTTCTTCGATTTTCGGCACTATTGTTGTTGGTTTTGACGTCGTAGTTGTTGTTAATTCTTCAACGGATTGTGGTTCAGAAGTGCTAACAAAATTGTTTAAAAATGCTTTAATAACATTTTTTACTTTTCCATTAAATATTTCAGTAGTTTGATCGGGAATTACTTCGTCTTCTAAGCGGTAGCTGTAGTATGAAGGTTTACGTAAATGCTTTTGTTTTGTTGGGTTTCGATTTCTAATTCGTTTTCTGGTATTTCTAGTAGTGGTTGGAAATGCCGTGGTTGAGGTTGTGGATTTTGTAGTTACTTCAAAATCAAGAATTTCGTCATCGTATGTGCTACGTAAATTATCTAGTGTCTTAAATGGTGAAACCGCTGGTTCACTCCATACATATTGATTGGATCTGTCAAATGCTCTGGCGGAGATTTGCTCACTATTTGTGTGATTGTCAGCTAAAATTGATTGTTGCTCCCTAAGTTGTGCGTTCTGTAAACCTACCTCTATTAATGCTTCAGTGTTTATAGCGTTCTCTGTTGAGTCAATAATTTCTTGGTCGTTAGTAAAAAAGCCAGAAGGTCGTTTTGTAACTGATTGATCTGTACCTATGTAATATTTCATAGATGTGGTTAAAGGTGTTGTAGTAGTTCTTATTCTGGATTTGACAGTCCTAGATCTGCTAGTAGGTCTAACATAAACAGGAATATCATCACCATCTTCGCTGATATCGAGACTTGAATCTTTTCTGCGCATAGAACTTTCCGAGGATATTTCAAATTTACTATTCGTTTCAACTACAGGCTCCTCGGAAACCTCGCGACTATCACTACTGCTGTCATAATAATGCCTATCTGGTTGTACCTGACTACTTACACTTTCACGACTAATTTGTCTACGTGCTTTATCAAAATCATCGAAAGGGCGCGTTAGGACAGTCAACGTATAAGGATTATTGGTATTATTTGCATTTCGCCGAATTGAAAAACCTGATGTTAGTGACAAAACTTTTTTATTACTATTATTTAACTGGGAGGTTTCCACTTCCACGTTGTTATTATGGTTAGTCACTTTGGAAGATTGTCTGGGAGCAGTCGGAAGCTTTTCGGTCGTTGAAATAGTCTCTCTTAATCTATGTGAATTGTCAGTCTTTTCGAACGGTTTAGCAAGGGAGGAAAAGTTTATGATAGATGAGGGAGTGGTAGGGGTCGAAGAAGTAGTTTCATCAGAAGACTTTGAAGAGGACTCGGGAATAGGATTTTCATCTGTGGATGATCTGTTGAATACAAAGCAAAAAATACTTTCTAATTGAAGCTCTATAAAGTACTACTAATATAAATATGTATACGTATTAATAGGCAAAATTGTCTCTTTATAGAGATTAGTTAAGTTAGTAAAGACGGAAACATGTTAAACAATAATTATTTTCCACTGCTGAGATAGAAAAAGATACCACAAAAGTTAAATCAGATATGAAATCAAGATATAATATAGATAGAAAAGACAGACTTGATGTAAGGAATCTAAAATTCTAAATTATATGTTTGAACAACCTTCAAACCGAAACAAAGACTAGATATTTAGTATAGTAGTTAGAATTTCAAATCAGTAGAAAGGTTGCTAGTATGAATGATGAAATTGAGATGGAAAATTAGATGATGATTTTTAAATGTTAATGAATTTCAAGTGAATGAAGCCGGGATGAATTTATATTTGATTTTCCATCTTTTGTAGTACCTTGGGGTATATCGAGATGGGGTCATTGCTTCGGTGTAGGGTGCTGTAGTTGGGCGTTGTGTGGTCGTGCTCGTGCTAGTAGTAGTGGGAGGAGTCGTGCTTAAAGTAGTGGCTTCGTACAAAGTCGTCTTCACGCTGCTTGGGTTATGCTCATATCCCAATTCATTACCTTCGCCCCTGGATTGTAGGCAATTGGTTTGTTAATTTATCGCTCGATTTACATTTGAAAAAACTATCTAAAATACATTATAATTAATACATAATAAAACTTACCTCGTCGAATGGCGAATTGGTGCTTGGTATTGGTTCTGGTTGTTAATCTAAAATGAGACAACATAAGTTTCGATATTAATTACATACTTATAAATTTTTCCAAAGACTGTTATTTTATTAATTCAAAAATAATAAGGTGTTTTACCTGAGGCTGTATTAGTTCATCATCATATTCTTCAGGTAAAGGCCTCGGGGTGTAGGTCTCGACGACGGGCCTCCTCGCAGGGGGCGGGGTGCCGCGGTAAGTCTGCTGCACAGCTGGGCGAAGCGAGGCCGTGTTATATTGCTGAACGTAGTCTGCCAACACCGGTTAGTGGGTTACGTGCCAGTCAAGTTATTGAGGGGTGTATAGGTCAAGTTATTACTTTCTTTAATACCTTTAAAATCTATTTTCTAGTGTGAAATAATGTACATAGTGGAAGTGAAACTTAAATTAAGGATTACCAACCATGTTGCTTTAAGGTTTATTTGTTATTGTAAGATTTTTAAGGATATGGAATCATACAAATATATGAATAATATCTCGTAACATACACATAACGCCGTCAAATCCCAAACTAAGTAGAACTTGTACTATGGGTACAAGAATAACTCATACTAATAAATATATACATTTCTTTGGCAAATACATACTTTTATACATAGAAACATCCAAACCAAAACAAACCTCCATGTTAATGCACACAAAAATTTGTCTTGTGTGGGAATCGAACCCGCGACCTCAGCATCGCAGGCAGGTACACTATCCACTCCGCCATCCGGTCGCCAAGATACAAGTTAAATATTGTGAGGGATGGAGATGCATTTCATTTGTTACGAATATGGGTTCAAAAATCGTGATTTACTAATTCACCTAAGTTTTGTTCATTCTTGTTAATTCAGGGATCTATAAGAAAGAAGTCCAACAAACAAGAACCAAATCATAGTAATCATGCATGGTCTTCAAAAATATTAAAGTTAAGATTATTTAAGGGTACATGGGTCAAGTATTATTAGATATGCAGTAATTAAAGTATTAACAAATATACAGATTACTTTAAGTCTATCCTATATTTATTCAGAAATTGCAAGTTTATGTTAAGTTTCATTAACGTGGAAATGCAATTGCCTGAAAAATAATAAAAGAGCAATTTATCAATCACATTTTTCTAAATAATCTTACCTGTATCTTTATACAATTCACCGTCTTCGTCATACACAGCATAGAAGGGGTCATATTGATCAGGAGTGTAGCTCTGTGATCCATTGTACAACATTTTAGGGCGAGGACTCGGGGCGGCATATGATACAGGAGCAATACTCTCTGTCGGTTCCAAGCTAAAAAATACCATTCACGATGTAGTAAATCTTAATATGGCAAATAATTAAGAATGTTAAGTTAAACTTGCAATATACAAAGCGTTTAGTCAGTCTTTTGTACAGTCAGAGTCACCAGTCAATATTAGTTCAGTCACGCATAAGTGCGATAGACACCAAGATAATAAAGAGGTTCTGTACAGAAGGTGGAAGTTAGTGAAGTGCCAAAGTTCAGGTCGAATACATTTCTGGCGAGTTAGTATTATAGTTCTTATTCTTCAAATTACCTGTTTGTTTTATCATCATGTTTAACCTTTGTGTATCTAGTTTCTTGATTATGGCTGTCACGAGGCGTTGTCAGTTTCATTTGTGCTACTATATTAGGATGCCTAACTCTTCCTCTTGTCTGCTTGTCTTCATTATGAGAAGGATCTTTTTCCGTAGTCGGCTTAGCTAACCTATGCCTAACTGTATAGGGACGCAAAGTCGTTTGATTCAAGTATTTAGGAGGCTTGACTGTGTTTGGACCGTTCTCAGTAATAGGTCTTCTAATATGCGTAGTTCTATTTCTATGCATATGATGAACGATTTTATAGTTTGATAATTCAGGGCGCATGAGAGTATTTGGTGTAGGACTGCCATAATCTACTAATACGGGGATGGGAATTTTCCCATTAACATTTTTGTTATAGTTTTTAATAGGGCCTTTTGTAACTACAGATACGTCATTATGGTTTTTAGTGGCACTTTCCGGTCTTTGTGTGTTTTGCCTCGCTGGCACTCCAGAAGGTTGAGGTCTGACGTTTAATTGATCATCTTCATCCTCGTAGCTGTCATCATATTCTTTGTAATTTTGAGCCATTGGAGGACGTTGAGGTTTAACTTCAGTACTTGGCATGTATTTTGGTTTGACAACAGGTTCATAATAATATTGTTCATCATCTTCATAGTAATAGTCATTCATTTCAGGAGATGGTTTTGGAATAGGTCTGCGTCTAGCTGGTGGTTTAGCTGTAGTAGTTACAGTATAAACATTATGATTCTTCACAGGAGAAACTTGTGTCGATTTAATCACTTGTGAAAACAAATTTTCTAATTTTTGAATACTTGCTGGAGAACTTGATTTATAATAAACTTGACGTAAAGGAATTATATCACTAGCCGGATTTTTGTTCCAAAATTGTTGTAATGCTGAAAGTTGCTCATTTGCTAAAGCGGTTGATGGTCTACTTGTCGATTGTTTGAATGCAATATAGGCATTATGAGGTTTTATAGACGAAACTATATATGGCTTTGCACTTGAAACTGGCTTTAATGGTATAATATTTTCAGGTTTCACGATAAACTGTTGTTTTGGTGTTGAAAAGATAATTGGTGCTCCTGTTGCTGTAAGCACCATATATGGGTTTTGACTCACAGAATATGTTTTCTGAGCTTCCTTTGATTTATTCTCTTGATATGGTCTCGGTGTACTATTTACTATCGGCCTACTAAAACTATAGCTAATTGGTAACTGACGATCATCTTTAAAATTAGGTGGCTTAAGTTTAGGTCTAACAGCCTCGAGAGGAATAGCAGCAGTTTGAGGTACTTGAATATTCTCGTTCAGTGATACATGTTGTTGTTGTTGAAATTGAATTTGACGAGTTGGTTCAGGCCTTTGAATATATTTTTCATGTGTTTGTTCTTGTTTTGCTGGTGCTACTGGCGGCCGAATGCTGTTTGCAACAGGCGCTGCTGAACTGCCAGGACCTGCTGGCACAGTAAATGGCTTGGGTGTGCTCATTCCTATGTAATTTCCAATTGAGCTTGAGTAACCAGAGTTCGAAGGATTATAATGCGGTGATACAGAAGGCACCTGTGCTGTCGGACTAGCAAAATGAGGTTTTCCTGTAGAATATTGACCATTCCCAGAGTTTAAGATATTATGCTGCTGCGATATAGAAGCCACCTGTGCTGTGGGACTAACAAATTGAGGTTTGCTTGTAGAATATTGACCATTTCCAGCGTTCAAAGAATTATACTGCTGTGATACAGACAGCGTTTGTGCCGTAGGACTAGCGCCTTGGGGTTTGCCCGTAGAATATTGTCCATTACTTAATTTTGACAAATAGGCATCAAAATCAAAATTAGGATTTGCAAATGGATTTTCAATGTCTTTGTATCTATTACTAGGATGTGTAAATTCATAAGGCGGTTTGAAGTCATGTTCCTCAATTTCAGCCTCATCTTCATAAGATTCATTGTCTTCTTCTCTAGAATCTTCTTCGTCTTCATATTCTTTATCCTGAGGAGGTTTTTTCCCTACATAATTTTGCGTAGGCCTGACGTTTCTAATAGGTTGTTGATTTTTATGATTTTGGATTTGTTCTGGCTCGTCATAGCTTTCAGGATTTCTGGGTGATGTAGGCAATGGGACAGGTTTGCCAGTAACTACACTGCTGGGTACATGTGATGAGTCGGTATACGTATGAGGATTACGATTATGAGGCGTCGACGACGGTAGTTGGTTTACATATTGTACGTTCTGCCTAGGATCATTGTTATAGAAGCCTCCAGCTAAGGATGATAATGGACCATTACTTAAAGAAGATATTGGTGGACTTTTAGTGATAATTTGAGTTGCAGAATTCAAAGGATTATGAGCTAATGTTTGACTAGCAGGATCTGGTAAACTTGGTTTGAAAGGTCCTTGCGGTTGGTAATTATCTTGCTGATACGCTAAAAAAGGATTGTTTGCCGTATATGAGTTACCATTCAGAGAATGCGGTCGACGACCGGTATCATAATAGTTATTGTTGTTTAAATTATTAAATGCTTGTTGGTGAAATCTTGTATTGTGCGGGTTTGGATGGTAATGTGGCTGTTGATATTCCATAACTTTAACTGGCTTTACATATCCCCAATTTTTACTAGGAAGTTTATATCCGTTTTTTAAATAGTATCTAATTTGTCTTTTCCCCCTTTCAGTGTCATCTTGCGGTAACCCCTCTTCAAATTCAGGATCCATTTCTATTTCTTCAACATATTCCATCTCTTCACCACTATCATTTCTTTTGCTTATTTCATCTGATTTATCTGATTTCTCAGTGCTAGTAACGTTAATACCTAAATCTGTTCCTACCACTTCTCGTTTCATTCTTAGGACTGGCTTTTCGATAACGTCATTAGTAGTAATCTCATTTGTCTCAACGTCTAAGGGTCTGTCATGATGAGAGTCAGTCACGATATCACTTTTGTCTTCACTGCAAATAACCACAAAGTCAATTAGTTATATATCTTAGTCAATATGCGTCTTGTAGGTTTTTTTTTTCATTACACTTACCTGTATGACTGTGGTGCTGGTGTGACGGTAGCAGTACGTCTGTCATCGACTTGGGATCCAAATGAGAAGGACCCAATTTTACCATTATTCTGAGGAATGGAAGCAGGTATAATGTTAGAGTTAAGATTTCTTCCGGAGCTGATTTGCTGAACTCCGTAACCATCTCTGTCCTTTTGAACCTGTCCAATGGTAGGAGGCTGTCCTCGGTACACGCGCTGTTGCCTATCATTTTCAATTTCTTCTACTGGGGGCAGATCGTCTACTTCCTCGTAAAGTTGTTGTTGCTGGAAATATGAAAGAAAAGTATGTTAGTAACAATGTGTTATACACTGAAATACATTGCAACGTTTATTTCGCAGTGATTCATCAAATTTGATACCTTTTCATATTCTTGCCGGTTGAATTTGGGCTGTCCTCTTGACGTGACGATAGGATTGGGCTGAGCTCTTGGAGGAGGCGGCGGGTGTGCGCGGCGCGGCGGGGGTGGCGGTGGGGGATTGCGTTGTCGTGGTGCGCTAACTCTCACCGGCTCCAGGTCTTCGCCGCCCGCGCTGGTGCCGTCACAGCCTACGTTGCGCGGCCAATCACACGTTTGGAGCTCGTGGCTGGAAACATTTATTTTACATAAGTTATGGACCTAATCAACGACTGACTTTACAGTCTATTTTGTGGTAAATGTGCACATAGACACTGACATTTCCTTAGTGGGGCCTGTAGGCTACCGTCATTAACAAAATAGAGCCATAAGCAACAGTACAAGTTAGTCAGTTGGGTTTACAAAATAGAAAAAAAACTCACTTTAAGTAAGTAAAAACAAAAATAATATTGTTGTTAGATACACTTTTATTTTTACTTCTCATAAGCAATTGTCACTAATAATAATTAAAATAAGTGGGTGTAAAGTCTCAATGAATTCTGACATGTGAATTTCTCACGAAAGAGAGTCACTGTATAGGGATATCTGTTTTATTAACGTCGTTAATATACTGCTTGTAGTCACGCAGTGCTTTATTTATAATCCACTCATTAGCACTTAATACAGATGTAGGTTATTCATTTTACAACATCCAAAAGTAATACTTTAAAGAAATTATACTCACTTTTATAAATGACTTGATTTTCGCTAATAATAGCTAAATGCTATAAAAATATTCAATATGAAGACTTGATTTTCATCCGACACCATTCTTTATTAACAAAAGAAACATTGCTCATATCTTTGTCATACCATCCTATTCAATGTTGCATCTTTAATGGGTATTATGAGTGCAAGATAAGGTGGCTTACTTAAGAAAGTTGGTAAGCTAAAAATAGTGCCGGGGCTTGGCTAACAAATAGAGTGACGTGAGGTTTTACTAGATGCGGCTTTTCGTAGTATATGGGAAAAAAAAACAATCCAATCGAGAGCTTACTTCTATATTTGATGTCGGTTGAGGTCTTACCTGTACATTAGGCCACCAGTACATGATTCAAGTAGTGCGCCGCCAAACACGCAGACGTAGTACAAAGTGCAGTCGGTGGGGTGGGGGTAGTAGCCGAATTCCTCAGGACAGTCGAAGCCCACGTCCCGTTTGACATCGGCCGCGATCGGCACGCTGCGTATCGGGCCGCTCCGGGACCGCGACCGGTCTGACTGAGCGCTGAAGCATTCTGCAAAAAAAGAAGACAACATTCAGTTAACAAATCTCTAGACTCGAGGGGTATGAAGCTAACTACACTTAGTAGCTTGCTTTAAGAACAACAATTGAGTATACTAAGACACAGTTGAAAAAAAATATGGAACTGGCAGAAATTGAACCAGCCACCTTCTGCACACCGGGCAGCCGCTTTAACCAACCAGCTACGGTTGCCTCTTGCCAGGACACTCAATTTCTCAACTGTAAGTTACGTTATTTCGTGACGTCACAAGAGAACTCCACAGTAAAAGACAACCGCAAAAACAGTTAGCCTAATAAAATGTATCCCCTTTTACTGTTGTAGAATAAGTTCGATTGTTGATGGAGATGCCTGAGCAGCTTGCGTTTATTTATTTCACGTCTAAATCCTGCACTATCTTCCGATAATGCCACAATAGCCAAGCAACAAGCATGAAAGGACATGACACGGATTATGTCAATTTACTTGTCACAAGCGATTGCTGTAACTCGACAAACGAAACCGTCACTGATACACTATCAGTCATACTGCATAGCGCGATAATCAGGATAATAATAAAAAACCGTGGATTAGCAACCTGCATTTAACATTAAGACATTAGTCACACTAACTCTGGATGCTGTCGTTTAGTTGCAGAAGAAGCGTGTTTAATTATTTAGCTGACCCGGCGAACTTCGTACCGCCTTAGCGTAAATTTGATGCACTACTTTATTTTGATAGCTGACCTATCTTATGTATGCGTACCTATTCAATTTGAACTGGAATCTATAATATCCTCCATATAAAAATGAATACCTATTTTCCTGGTCTCGTCGTACCTGAGAAGGACTTTACTAATTTTATTAAATAGAAAACAAAATACATATTTTCATAATAGTGTTTATTCCGTAGGGTTCAATAATTTTCAATAATTTCACTTATATTTTTACAGAAAGTTTATTAATTTTTTTTTTCCGTAACAACCTTGTACAGAGTATTAGAAAACTACAAAAAAAAATATCAGCTAAATCGGTCAAGCCGTTTTCATGCCAAGTCGTGACAACGGAAAACGGGTTTCATTTTTATATAATATAGATTATATCGTGTGCTTGGAAGACACAAGTTGTACTATTGACACGTATAAAACAAGATCTGACTATAAATTTTATTATCAGAAATACCTATCCAAGTATGAGATCATGGGTCACGTAAACAACCCTTAAGAGTTTTTCGGTCTGATGACACGAAGCAAACAGAAGACAAACCCACTTACTAGTGATTCAGTACATGATTCTGAGTTCCTGAGTGCATATTTTCTTAACATTTTTTCATGTAAAAGATAATTATTATTTGCTATGCAATCTAAATTGTTAGATCTAAAGCATACAGTTGCCACACTGTCCTTGGCAACCGCATGCACCACTGCTACCGAATATTCATATTAGGTTTCAATAATTTGATTGGGACTTTTTCTTTATAAGAGACTATGGCAAGAATTTAGTATAATCGAGATAAAACCATCCATTTCGTAATACCAGATTCTAGTATTGTTTTATTAGAGCACAGAATTGTTAGATTAACCTTTTTTTGAATTTCTTTTTTTGAGACTTTTCAATAGGTAAGCTTTTAAAAAAGGTATTGGCATGTTTCAAGTTTGCCAGTTAGGTAGTCCAACAATTGCCAGTATTTTTGGTTCAAACTATTCGATATTCTTATTATCCCAACTAATCCCAACTAATATTATAAATGCGAAAGTAACTCTGTCTGTCTGTCTGTCTGTCTGTCTGTCTGTCTGTCTGTTACGCTTTCCCGCTTAAACCTCGCGACCGATTTTGATGAAATTTGGTACAGACAATCTTTAGACCCTGAGACAGAACATAGGCTACTTTTTTTAAAAAAAAAAAGGGATGAAGGGGTTGAAATAGAGGTTGAAAGTTTGTATGGGATTTCTTAATTTTAAAAGATAAAACCATGAAACTTTATATTTAAGTACTTGATAAGAAATCATTCGCTTTTGAAGTTTAAATTCCTTTTAACGAATGCTCTGCATCGCCACCGCTGCCGTCGGTCGTAGTCGCGTACATTCGCCGAAGTGTGGCGGCATCTGCGGCAGGCATCGTTGTCGGACGCATGCGATTAGACAAATTTGCGCTATAAAGAATTACATTTTTCGATCCAGTAAAATTATTTTATTGTTTCGTATAACTTTTTAAGTGTTTTTTATTAATTTAGTCCTGTAAATTAATTTTGTTCATTTTGTTCATACTTGATATTTCTTTTAGTTTATAGTTATAAGTAGGTTAGATGTGTAGGTGATCAGTTTCCTTTACTTTAAAAAAATCATGAAACTTTATATTTAAGTACTTGATAAGAAATCATTCGCTTTTGAAGTTTAAATTCCTTTTAACGAATGCTCTGCATCGCCACCGCTGCCGTCGGTCGTAGTCGCGTACATTCGCCGAAGTGTGGCGGCATCTGCGGCAGGCATCGTTGTCGGACGCATGCGATTAGACAAATTTGCGCTATAAAGAATTACATTTTTCGATCCAGTAAAATTATTTTATTGTTTCGTATAACTTTTTAAGTGTTTTTTATTAATTAAGTCCTGTAAATTAATTTTGTTCATTTTGTTCATACTTGATATTTCTTTTAGTTTATAGTTATAAGT
Organism: Hypena proboscidalis; assembly: GCA_905147285.1. Classification (NCBI taxonomy): domain Eukaryota; kingdom Metazoa; phylum Arthropoda; class Insecta; order Lepidoptera; family Erebidae; genus Hypena; species Hypena proboscidalis. The sequence goes on from LR990127.1 coordinate 5,290,217, forward strand.
AGGTTAGATGTGTAGGTGATCAGTTTCCTTTACTTTAAAAAAATCCGATTTGCTTTTATTTCCTTTTTTTCCTAATAGGGTATTTTTAATCTAATAGGTCGTAATAGGTAATAATATACAATAAAATACAAACTTAACTTTGCGGTTTGCTCCCGAACCGCAATGTTAAGTTTGTCGTAGGTTATAAATGACCTATGACAAACTTATATTTGCGGTTCGACTTATAAAGATAAACCGAAAGGTTTATTTTTATATAAGTCGTACTGTATAGATTTTAATTTTAAAGTATTGGTATAGGTTGTATATTTGATATTGTACGTAGTGACCGTAGGTTATTTTATAATACTGTTAGGTAGGATAAGACATTCGTATAGATATTAGTTTATAGGGATTTTGCTTATTTATTGAGTTTAGATTAGTTATTATCAGAAATAGGTTTATTTAGGTAGGTAGGAATTTTATTTTCTGTTATTGAGTTTTTTTATTGATGTACCTACCACACAGATGAAATCGCGGGAGATAGTTTGTTTGTTTGAAAGCACTAAGTTTAAAAACAACTGGGTGAATTTTGATATTTAACATTACGCTAAACTCTACGGGCTGTCTCGGACGAACGTGTCGCAATTTCTATTATTTCGAAATTTGAAGTAGTTTCGAAGTAGGTACATGAGTTGTACCTATTTGTCTGTTTTGATTTGTTTGAATATTATTTTCCTTGAGTTTTTGTCGTATATTTGTTTTGGTCGGTTTGGTAATAGATAGGTAAGTAAGTGCATAGTTGTACCTACTATTGTTATATTGACATTGTTACCTTTAGCATTTTTTGTTCATAAAACGACATCCACGCGGACGAAGTCGCGGGTAACAGCTAGTAATAAATAAAAAGGATTTCAAAAATTTTATTTGCTATATTTTTAATAAGTTTAAAGTTACTCAAAGCATTAGGCCGTTTATGGAGTTCTATATATATTGATAATATAATAATTCTCTATTGAACTAAAAATCATTCACAATCATTAGTAAATAAAACTTAGGACATTCACTTAAGAACTGTTTTACAGTTAAGGGAGTGTGTGGGTTGTAATGGCGTAGGTACCTACATGTTAATGATGTCTGTAAATTTATCAATCTAAATAACTCAGTACAAAAACGGCAATAATCATTATTGCCGTTTTTGGCCTGAGTTATACATTAATAAACTTATAATATATCTGATTTAAATATTATCATTAATCTTGTATTGAGTATTTTTCTCAATTCTTATCCACAATAGTTTTTTGATCAATAATATGAAGTTGGATAGCTTAGTAAAATATTTGAATAATCAAAAAGAAAAATAATTTGCTTCGTTCGTTCTTAATAATTAATAGGCTTTTTTTCGCAGATAAACTGGACATTTCGAGTTGCCCTATCCGGTAACTGAACCCGAGACCTTGAAGCGTCAGTCGCATACACTAGCCACTAGATCAAGGTAAATGGTAAGCAAAAGAAACCATCTCAAGTCATCTCACCTGAAGTAAAAGTGAATTTAAATATTTCGTCCACTAAATTTCACACGACGGCTTCCAAACTTATTATCTCACCAAAAAGAAACTGAGAGTGACTGTTATCTTAATGGCGGACAACTTTGTCACGTTTGTATTGTGGCACGAAGCACGTGGGATCAGGGACGTTAGGCGAATCGCAGGTTAAAATATTAAGTAGCTTACTTTTATAATATTTCGTCTGCACGTGTGGTGTAGTGATTTAAGCGATCGCCTCGCCACTCTCCACTGCACTGGTGTTGTGGGTTCGATCCCCGCATGGGACAAATCTTTGTGTGATTCGCAAAGATTAGTTCGGAGACTGGGTGTGCTTGTGTGAGTGAATGTGTGTGGCCTTGTCATTGGGACCATTGGATAGTGTAATTGCTTCTGGCGTTCTATCTAATGTAAAAAAAACCAAAATAACATTATTGCGACATTACTAACAAAAACACTAGGAACCCCGCAGGAGAAATAAAACGCAGCATTAAAAAAATACTTGAAAATTGCGTTTGTGTAAAATTATCCTTTAGATAGGATTGAGTAACACGAAGAATCAAGATAATTAAAAAGAATATTCATTGTGATAAAAAAAAATCCGGTTAAAATTGCAAAGGATTTTGTAATTTGGCTTTACAAAAATATATGACAAGTTCAAACCGCAATAAAAAACCTTTGATGTTTGAGATTATTTATATCCATAAGAATTCAATTCCCTTACATGAAAAAGTAATTATTATTCTTACTAATACACCGCATATTGTTCGGCGCACAAAGCTATAGATAAAACACACTTGTTGCACTTTTCACATTAACAAAATACCAGAAATCAACTGAATCAATCAATGGCTTATCAGTAAATCATATCACTTACACAAAGGTACCTAGTCTATAAAAAGTTATGTACACACACAAAGTATGTACCGCGCCTCTGAGCGAAGACCCTCCATAGCTTAAAAACTTTTTTTTTATTGTAATTATTATTATCAAAACCATAACATGGTGTGAAGTCACATAGATCTACAGAGCAATAACACATTATATACTACTTTCTAAAGAATTAATCGCTTCTTCTTGTTATAATTTTATGTCATGTTTATGTGTTCTGCAGTCATTTTGTATGATTAATCGCGTTTACACGTAACTTTATGAGAAGCTGGCTTTAAGTGATGGTCTATTCCTGTTATTGTGTAGATATCTTTATAGGTGCACGGTTAGTAGGTAGGCGTAGTGGTTTAAGCACTGCGCTAGTGTTGTGGGTTCGATTTCCACGTGTGATACGAAAAAATTGTTCTGACTCTTGATGTGCTTTGTGTGTGTAAATTTTATGATTGTGAACACCCTTGCGGCACAGGAGTTCTTCCAAGTACGGACATCGTTCTTAAAAAAACCCCTTTCCGTTTCAATCAATTGATTTGATGAATATTTTTAATTTTATTATACTGCATTCACCTATATATTACATCTATGACACCTAATTTAATATAGTTAGCCAATTTTGAAATGAGACATATATCAGAAATACTTTAACATAATGTAAATACGTCACTAGTCACTTATGTTTCTCGTAAATGAAAATTACCATTCTGACTCAACCGACAAAATTCCCTGTAACAGATTTGTCTACATTAGCATAAACATTACATTTATCGCAAATTTGTCTTCAAGAACAATACCTAGTACAGAATACGCTAGGAAATTCAGCGAAGGTAATATCAGATAAGCAGCATCATTCCACACCGTGTGGTAAGACAACCTTGCGTTCGAGACTTCTGCATCACCATTGAACAATAGTAATGGTAATAACTAAACAAAAGCTTGAGTTTCCCACAAGTAGCTAATCCAACAGCTGCATTTCGGATAAAATACACAAAATTGATCCTTATATTGATGACTGTAAGATTGATTGTTGAAGTATGGGTTATAAAGCCAGTGTCGACATACGACCCTCAGGATTCGGACCGTGATCGCAAATTGTGAAAAAGCAACATCGTTTAATAAAACTGTAATGCAACCGATTAAGAAACAAAAGCGAACAGTAATTACTGTAAACGGTTGCATCGCAAAAGGACGGATACAAATGGACACATGCCCATCCTAATGGCTAGCTAAACCATGGCTAAAGCACTAAGGTAAGCAAATTGCGACCAACTGAAATTACAGAACAACGAAATCGACCCAGTTTAGCAACGACCGGGCTTACAGAACCCATATTAACTTATTAATCAATCAACAAATCCCTTCGATCGTGGCTCCGGGTGTTGCAAAACGCAATAAATCCACCATTATTTGCCGTGGACGAACCATGGAAGCATGAGACCCATAATAATGCCTAGCTGTGTGGGAAATACTCCAGCCGCAGCTGATTTATCTGCACATTGCAATATAAAGTGTTGTAATGTTCTCCGACCATTGTGTACATATGACGCTCTATATAAACTAGAATCCGTCGTTTCAAGAGCGTTGACTCCGACATTATCGAGCGATTTCTTCCTATCCTAGGCCGATTGCGTTTCCATGTTTGTGAAATCAAAAAGAAACTCGATGTCTATTAGGCGATAACTACAGGATAAGAGTGGGTGGTAGAACGTCGTATATCGCCAAGTATTGCAAACATATTTGCATTCTGCAGCCATGTTGAATGCATTTACTACCCACAGTGATTACGTATTCTCTGAACCAGGTTTAAATTAAAACAAGGAAAAACAAAACTAGCTTAAGTGGGAATGCATGCAAAGATAATGAATCCTAGAACACCTACCAGGACTGTTTCATACACACAACACATATTTCAACGTCTGCTGGTTCTAGGAAATAAATTGCCAAAGAATTGTCAAACAATAGAAAGAATTATCTGCGCAGGAAATTCTCAAGTATGAATGAAATATGTTTTCACAAACAATGCTTGAATTATGTTCTGCGCTGAGGAGTCATAGATCAAGTAAAATGAATGTGTGATCAGTCGAGCGCTCATGTTAACTGGTTGTATCAGATTTTCGCAGCATGCAACATTGTCAGAGGTGGTCAGAAGGCCAGGAGATGTATGTGTGCCCACGTAGGAGGTAAATGGGCCTGGATAGGCAATAGGTGGGTGAATCAACTCCTAGGAGCGAGTAGGCGAGCGGACAGAGGTGATTGTGTTGAATGATTTATGATATCTGCAATCTAGTAATGCTAATGTAGTTAGTGCAAATAAGATCAAAACGTTAAAGAAAGATCTGGGATGTTTTATGTCTAAGAGATGCAAATTATGTCTAGACGAGAGTAAATTCTGTTCTTTTTTTTAGAAGAAGATAGAAGAATAGAAGATTGCAATCAGTTCTTTGAAATTAACTTTTAAACGTTGCATGATTATTATTATAATTTTGACGGGAATTACGCTATAGAAAACGGCCGGTGTAACCCGTTGCCGAAACGTATAGCCAAAAGGTAAATAATATATGCATATTATTTACCTTTTGGCTATACGTTTCGGCAACGGGTTCGCGTTAATTCCCGTCAAAATTATAATAACAGTTCTTTGAAATCAGATGTTAATTTTAACTAGATCAAATGAGTAGGTTATTCAGAGGTCAGTGATTCATTGCTCCATTAAAATAACAACAATTATGATCCGCTCTAATATTGGGCAATGAACAGAATTTTATGTTCTTACACATGAACAATGCAATAAAATCGTGCTGGCGTGCCCTTTATAGAGCGTTGGCCTTTGAGATTTAATTCCTATCTGTACCCTGTATCACCTCGCCGAACTGGCCATTCGTGGTTTGCTGGCACAATGTAGATAATGATACGTCAAAAACAACCTTGGACCTCTTACTCACAATAAATAAATTATTAACAATTTACTGTCGTGGGCCGTCGTCACTCTGTGATCCAATTAAAGAAACGGATTACAAATCGATCAAATTTAAACTATGTTTGGAGATTCCACACATTTCTTAATTAATTAAATTGAATTTTACAGGTAATCAATCCAATTAGTAACGACGGTTCTATAAAGATGTGATTAAAATCCGACACCCAGTTTTATCTGAGCTTAACTCATCTTTATTTGAGAAATTTATTAAATTACCTTATTACATAACAATAAATTGCCTCGATGGTCTAGTGGTTATCGTATGCGCCTCACACAGCGTGGTCTCGGGATCGATCCGGGGCCGGGAAAATTTTTTCGTCAGATGATTTACAATAACATCACGGAGTTGGAATTGTACCCGGTGGGTGGCTAAAGGCTCACCCCCTATCCTATGGGACCTAAACATAACAGGTGAAGTGTGGGTGTAGTACACCCCTGCCAAACCCTTATGGGTTACACAGGCGAGATGTTATGTTATGTAATATATTCCGGTACCACAATCATTTTCTGCGAAAACGACAATAATAGATTTTATCTCGATGCGATATTGCGATTATAAATATTATTCGATTTGAATTCGCTGCGCTCGATTACAGTACGTAGATGTGTACCGGATTAATTTTAATTTATTTAATAACGCAATGGTAAAAAATGTTCTGAAATAATTATTAAAAATATATTAATTTGGCATTGTATTGATAGTAAAGTAATTTTAATACTTATCAATTGAATTGAAAAAGTAATATAAATAAAACGAGACAATATCACGTTGTATGTACACTATATAACTAGCTAGTGCGGTATTGGAAAATTTTACCAAGATATGCGTTTTTGCGTTTTATTATTTGTTAATGAGTCTTTGTTACCTTACTCGACGTATTATAAAATAAATTATTTATTACTACTTATATTTACGTGTATGTTACAATTTACAATGTGGTAAGATCGCCTTAGGCGCACGCGGTGTCTACACGCCCTAAAATACTTATTCATGTTGTTATATATCTGTAAATTAATAGTTTGAATTAATTAATTCCATACTCGAGAGTAATGTTATCGACCTCATTGTTTACAAAGAATGAAAAGATATCAAGTAATCGACTTTGCATGCTGTCTAAGTTTTATCTATCTGATTTGACCGTAGAATCAGAATAAGAAAATAAAAGCAAAATCTGATACTGAGCTTTATTGCAACAAAGGTTTTGCATTTACTTATCTAAAGCCTGAATGTCGGTACTTTAAAAGAAGATAAAAAAGCGTGTCGCCGAACGGTTTCAAATGCGCTGGTGTTGTGGGTTCAATCCCCATACGGGACAAATCTTTGTGTGATTCGCAATGATTTGTTCTGACTCTGGGTGTGCTCTGTGCGCGTAAAATGTATGTTTGTTTACACCCCCGCGACACAGGAGTAATTCATAATTCGGGCGTCATTTAAAAAGGTGCAAGTCAATGTAAAGCATATGTCATTGCTACCGTAACTTTTGCTCATAAAGTGTAATAGAAATTGCAGCACATAGTAACATAGTACAGAAGCATGTATTGTGGATTTGGTCGATCATTCCACTGCGGTGCGTTGCGACATCATTTTCCGCGTCCGTGTTTTTAAAATGATAGAACTCAAGATATGAACTGACAGCTAGACACTTTTTTAGTATTTAAAACCACTGTAGCATATTAAATGAAATTAAAACTTTTAATTCTTGCCTTGATTGTGTGCTTTATTGTTCAAAAGATTTTTTAGGATATCAATTTGTATTCCAAGGGAAAAACGCATTTCTTGCGTTTTTCGTTGTAATATTATATGGAATAAAAATACCTAGTCCTGTTCACTAAACACAATACGACAGACATTTTAATGAAAATTCATGGCCTATTTATAGGTTCTCAAATTAATCGTCAAATACAATTCGCTAAAACTCGTGCCGGAGCACTTATCGTCCAAATTTAAATCATAATGGTTTGTGGTTATTATGGCAACTTTAAGAAAGATAAAGAGCAATTTAACATATCACCTGCCTTTATTTTATCGCGTCCACTCTCCTCTTGGACCGTTCGTTATTTTAGTTGTCACGGTATTCGGCCTCGGTATCGTAATAATAGCCGCCTTTTCACTTTTTTATGCACAAGTACTCTAAAATATGCCTGCACGGGTGTATTACAACATTCTATACTTTAAACTGTCTCAAGGTTCACTGCTGTTTTTCTGCAGAAAGGTTATTCTGCAACGTAATGGTTTCTTTGTTTCGAAAGGTTCTAGACTAACTGTTAATGGTTGATGTTAATTTTATTGGAGGCATGGGAAGTAGAGGCAAAAAACTCTAGGTCCTCTAGCGCTGTAGTCGCTCTATGGTTCTATATATGTCTCATATTAACGACATACAATTTTGTCATTGTTGTAAGACAGAAATATTAGTGCTTCGGCAATCCTGCGGGACACCCAAGACTATTTTAACCAGAGAAAAGTATATGAAACGTCAGCGTGTCTCCACCCACACATATAAATACAGAAATTATGTATGCATTTTTGACTTTCATATCTTAAATCGTATTTTTTAAATAAGTAGGTGAAATTTGGACGTTCATAGGTGCAAAAATATTACTGCGATTTCTTGTTGTGAAAGAGTTATTTACAACCTCTTTGAAATTAATTTTACTGCCTGACCAAAGTCAAAACAGTTTACAAATGACTCATTAGTTAAAACATTTTGACAGATAACTCTATCCATATCTGTGTAGAAGTAGTCCGTCAACCATATCAGCGCCCTTCTGCCATTGTATATAAAACCCTTAACATTACATAGCAGTGCATGCACTACTGTTTAGCAGCAGGTTAAAGGTAAAGCGATGGTGCGTCCGCCTTCAAGCTCGTTCACCATCACCGATATCAGTACAATCAAAGTCTAATCTTACCACTAAACTAGAATAGAATAACTATTTGACCTAACTTTTCTCAAAAGCCTTGCCTTTTTAAATGTAATGTAATACTTCCTTTGTTTTGCAACCTAGTTCTAGACAATACTGTTAATAGTTTACGTTAATTTGCCTGCAGCTATAGGAAGGTTGAATCGACTAAATATTGCCTCTCACGTTGTGTTTATGTAAAGTATAGGAGATAGAGATAGGCCGACTATGTTGTACGAGCGCCGACAGCCTAATAGTCGGCAGCTACAAAAGTGTCCGAATAGACTAGAGCACATGGACATTTGACATAATTTTCGTCTTGTCCATGTTCATACTTAAGCCCACCCGTTGGGAAGCTCTGTTGAGACTATGATGGCTATGAAACATAACAAACGTTAATATCATAATAATATAACGACGACCGGATGGCGGAGTGAGTAGTGTACCTGCCTGCGAAGCCGAGGTCGTGGGTTCGATTCCCACTTATGAAAAATCTTTGTGTGGTTTGTCTTAGTCTGGGTGTTTCTATGTATAATATGTATGTATTTACAAAACAAAAGTATATTAGTATCAGTTATTCTAGTACCCATAGTACAAGCTCTGCTTAGTTTGGGACTAGATGGCGTTGTGTGTGAGTTGTGGAATATTTATTTATTTATTTATATAACACATAACATCACACCCCATATTACACAAAATGGTGTGGTAGAGGTCTATAACAGCCGTATTTCACCTAATATTTTTGGAAGCCATGTTGTAAGCTTCTCATCATATACCGGGCACAATTTTAGACCCCGTGCTTGCTACTGAACCATTTCCAAGGAGAAAAGGCGATATAACACTTTTGATGACCCGAAAATCAAACCAGAAACATTACAGTGAGCGGTCGCCACGAGGCAGTAATTAAAATGGGGTGCATGAAAGGAGCCTCCCCGAGTGACGTACACAACAATTCCCTACGTCCGGCGCACCCTGGGCAATTCGCGAGATCTTAAAAGCGGATTGGCTAATCCTTTCACCACGATGGCTAGTCAAAACCTTGACCACCTTACTGACTGTCAAAAATGCCCTACCACCTGCACAAGAGAGGCACAAATGAACGCCGACGAGAGCGCCATAACAGTTGCCATTTATTGGACCAATAAAATTTAATTAAAATCTATAAATAGTTGCCCTAGCTAAAAAACGTCATGCAGCTGTTAATTTAATGTCATATTTATCAATGATTTATTAATGTTATAAGAAATATTGGTCCGCTTAGATCAATTATTTACCTATTTGTAACTAGAGCACTTTAAACTTGACAAGTTGACCGCCTTGGCATTTGGTTAATCATCATTTCAAATGCCACATTAATATGTAGTTTAATATCTTAAACATAAAAAATAATAGTTAGTGTTGACTTGTTGACTGACTGTTTCCGGCTACTGTTTGCCGATTTTTTTCCACTTACATTGGAGTCGGCTTCTAGTCCAACGGATGTAGCTGAATATCAGTATTGTTCGTGGAGCGACTAACATCAAACCTCTACAACCCAGTACGAGGTAATACAATACTCTTTGTTAGTTAGTTGTCAGACTTTTTTTCTAAATATAGCCTATATTACTCTAAGATAGTGTAGCTTTAGATAGGTATCATTATTGTGAAAATCGGTTTATTCGTTTTTGAGCCCATTACTAATAGAAATATAAAAAACATACACAAACATAATAAATATAGAAGTCAAGATTAAAAATCAAGGACAAATACAAATGTTAGTAGTTTAATATAATATCTAATCCAATTAAATAAAAGTAGAACAAAAAGTTTATTTATCACACGAAGTTTATCGAATACTTGTAATTACTTCCTGCTCTATTTAAAACATTACCTTGATTGAAATTGCTAATGTCATGTACACAAAAAGTTACTTACATCTATCTATATTTATTATATTGTAATTATTATAAACACTATAAATCAATTTGCCGAAAGACTTATTTTTTGTTCTGTAGGCAGATCAATCTTATTATTTTAATAGCATATTTATCATTGACTAGTTAGTTCGGAGCCATGAATTCCTTTTAAAATCAAATACATTCTCATAAGATTTTGTTTTTTTCTAGTGGTTAGCGTATACAACTTCTAACCGCGACGTCTCCGGTCCTATTGCCAGGTCAAGCAAAAGTATTATTTGAGAAGAAATTCTTAGTAGCTACAAGGAATTCTCTCTATCTATCAATGACCCAGCTCATATCACCTGATAGGTGAAGTGTGAGTATATACACCTCAGACACACACACTCCTGGGTTTTTGTCCATTTTTCAACCAATCCAGGCCATATAAATATGAAAATTGTGCCCATAAGCCAGCGTAGTATGTGATAAAAAGAAGGTTATGCTACTCAAAAAGCATTTAACTTATAAATAAGTAAATACTATTTTAGAATCGTATATTAGGGTGCAGAGATTACCTTCTACAAACAGACAATTATTTTGATCCTGTAGATTTATTATATGAATACATTTTGAGGTTGCATCAATATGCAAATATCTGATATAGTATTTACTTTGAACTCAATAAATGTCAAGATTCTTAACCGAGCCGTGGGTGGTTCGATCGTGCTTCACAAAATAACTCTTAATAGCTGTGTTATAGAATATTTACACGTAATTTATGAATTCTGTGTGCTGTAAATGGAACATAATGAACCTTTGATAGGTATTGGTTCACTTTGATTTCGTCTATTATAACTAACGTATAACTAAATGTACATTAATTTATAGTTCCTTTCATGTAGACTATTTGGAATGTGCAATAAAGGGCAATTAGTATGGAAAACATTATTTTCGTAATTTCACGTAAGTACTTAACAAACCGTTTTCACGTTCCTGGTAAAGTAAAAATAAGGTTGTAGAGTGCACATACAGAAAATAAAGCAAGACAAATTAACAATAATAATATGGACCCAACAATTTTCTTTATAAATATCTCAAAGTATTTATCATCGGATAAGGGTAATTCCCAACAGTAAATTTGTCATTTGCAACACCGAGCCATTTTTTATTCTGGTCACTGGTCACACAATAAACCGTCAAGTGACAGTTGTTCCATGTTGAATGTCAAGGCAAGAAAATTGTATCCGGGTTTGAAACACCTAAATTAAATAATAAGCTTTTTGTACTTTTTTTTTATTACAAGGCATTACTCTTTGAAATATGGTAGTAAAACATTAAGAATAAAAAACAGCTTAGATTATCTTCGTCTATGGCATACCAGTCTTGACAATTCGATGCGAAAATGACGTAGCTACAAACATAAAACGTCAATTTCTTTAGATAATCTACCTTGCTAACTACGTTATGTTAGCATCGAAATTACAACTGGTATACCATGCTAAGGGCACTGATCTTCTAGATTATCATATTTCTATAAAGTGGGTTCAAAAATCTCATTCTAGTTATCTGGCCCAGAATATTATAATACAAGTTGTTTTATTTTTCCTTTACAATCTTTGTCGAGATATTCATAAAGTAGGTAGGGTATGCAGACGTATTTATTACTCAAGTATTTTGATTTTTATGTCCACCTACATGTTTTCTGTATCTTGTACAAGTATTTTGAATGTGCTATCTGAAGTGTCTTATTTTAAATAGGCACCTACAAATGTTCGTGACAACTTTGTTTTATTGGCTCCGTGCACAACACTAACGCTGCCTGTTGGCCGCAACTTTTTAGGCTCCGACGCTTTACATTTTTAAACATTTTTGTAAACAAATATTAGGATCTCAAACTATCTATTAAATTATATGATAAAATTATTGTAATTGTGTAAACAAAGAGTTGTTAGGTCATTTTTAATCATTTAATGAAGTTAGTAAAATTGATTCAAATAAGTATATAAATAATAATAAGCATAGCTAAATTTTATTTTGGTTTTGTCATATAAAGTTACTTAATCTTTTACTGTAGTATTACTAAAAAGGAATAAAATAAAGCTACTTAAATGGTAATATTAAACAAAATATTACTACATATTCCTTTATCGCTTCGCTAGTAATAAATTATATAATAATATCGTTTACAGATCTAAAAAGTATTATCGTCGAAACCCCACCCGCTGCTCCTTTTTAATCTCTGTTTTCTTCTAAGATATTTCTTTTAATGATAAGCTATGAAGGACAGTTTTGATCTATATCAAATACTTAACGTACCCTATGTTTTTAATTGCATAAGAAATTATACTGAATTTTACAAAACAGCTTGATCAATAAATCATATCTTTTTGTAATATCTAAAATATGAAAACGTTTTTTGTGGGTTATACTTAGAAGAAAAACATAAACCATCGCTAATCATTTGCTTGAAATAAAACAAACATCGGCTGTTTGTACTTAAAAGCTATTCTTATCAATCAAGCGTTAGAGCTAATTCGCTATTGTTTTCAAAGGGCAGCCATTGCAATTTGCGATCACAAATCAGCTGTCAGCCAGTCACGAGCAGCCGTGAAATTATAAATGTAAGTCCTTTTATAGGTTTATAGGACTATAATTCTTATCTGTTTTAATTTGGCAAGCTTTAAGGGTCTAATAATACCTAATGACGGACGACCAGATGGCAGAGTCGGTAGTGCACCTGCCTGCCACCCCGAGGTCGTGGGTTTGATGCCCGTTCAAGACAAATCTTTGTGTGCATGGAGGCAAAAGAACTTAAACTTTTGTAATAGAGCCCTCTTAAAATGATTGTAGGGCTCGCGTTGTTTTCAACATCTTTATGATTTGAATCTGCCGGCCTGTCTGTGACGTCACGTAATGACGTAACATACAGTTGAGAAAGGGGTATGACCAATCGACTATGGGATTGTTTATTTATTCCGTGGCTTTGTCAAAATAAAAACTTATGTATTGTATGTAGAATAATATGAAAGTTTAATTTTAAGCCGGATATTTCCATAGTAAGCTGGGATGTCATGGAAAAAGTTAGTAAACAAGTGCAAAAAACGTGATAATTCTATCAAATCAAAATTAGATTCTAGTTCATCCTTCCTGTTTAAATAGAAAATCTCTTTTGTTTATTAAATCCCGCTAAAGTTATGTCTCTTATTACTAGATAATCGTCATACACAAAACTAGAAATTATTTACTATCTTATATTCGTGACACAAGGGTTTTGGCGATACAGTTTTTGGGCATTGCCTTTTAGGATCCTGGTAAGAAGGGTTTTGGCGATACAGTTTTTGGGCATTGCCTTTTAGGATCCTCGTAAGAAGCGACTGAGTATACAGAGGTCGCAGATTCAAATCCTGTCGGTCTCATAATTTTCAACTGTTTTCTCAGTATTATTTGCTAAGCATAGCTAAATGCTATAAAAATAATCAAAAGGAAATCTTTATTATAGTACACAATAAAAAATCGTACGTTTTTTGAAATCACATGATAGTCATATGGTTAGTTAGTTTTACTTTTTAATAATTTTATATTATTCTTTTATTCAATGTATATATAGTTAGTAGTTATTTATTTAATTAGTTTTAAATATTAAATTATAGTTAGGTTAGTGTTATATGGCGTAGGGTTACAACAAAATATTTCTTCACAACTCATCAAATGATTTCGCATCATCGCGATCATTATTAAACGACTATGTCATGAACATTTAGCAATAGGTATTTAGATGCCCTGGGAAACTGATGTAACCTTAAATTCACATTAAAGAGCTCATCCTCGATCGATTGCCTTCAAGCCTGTTATTATAATAATGTTAATATGAAGCCTGACTTTAAGTGGAGTGAGGCAACTTGGTTTGAGCTAGATTTCATCAGTGGCAGTCGGAAAATTACTTACAGGAGGTATAATACCTACTTATATAAGGTTCCGGCAGACCGTAATTAGCTAAAGGGTTTGTTTAGATTAACTGAGAATTAATGAAGAAGACAGTTTTCAAATATTATAAAAGTTAGTTTTCCTACTTTTCAAAGTTCCTGATATGGTTTATGTATTGCTGATAGTTAAATGCTATTCTAAATAAAACCATTTCACCTGTCGAAATGTTCTGAATAGGCTACCATGGTCCTAGCCCTTCACCAATTCACTTCTTATATTGGCATAACGATTTTTTCTATACCTAACAACCACTTGCTATTTATCTGTCAAACAAAACCATTTCTTCCATCAATCATTCAATCACACATTGTTATTTGTTCAAACCAACCCGCAATTGGTGCTGTTGTCCACTTTAGTCACAAATAAATTCAGTTTCGCAATGTTTCCCAGCCTGCATTATTTGACAAGCGCGCAGGCGCAGCAACCTGCCCTTTCGTACAATTGTCTCTATATAGTGTTATTACGAAGCAGATTAATAATTTAGAACATATCAGAGGGCCTCTAAGTAAGGAGCTGTAAGATAAAAACTTTAAACTTTTTAATATAATAGTCTAATATTTTTAATTACAAACAAACCTATAATTGAAATTATACAAAACTGTAGGTTGTAAGTGTTCATATGTGTCTGTAATTAAAGAGTCAACTAAAACCGATTCGTCCATCAATCATTCAAACACACATTGTCATATCCTTATTCAAACAAGCTATTGTCCACTTTAGTCACGAATTAATTCAGTTTCGCAATGTTTCCTAGCCTGCATTCCCTGACAAGTGGGCGCGGGCGTAGCAACCTGCGGCTAGCCCGGTCCCGGTGACAGCCAACACCGACTGCGAACGTGACTATCGCAATACCAACCCTATGGAGCGAGTTGCGAGATACAAGGAAATGTGAACGGTATTGTTTGAATTTAGAATTCAGTTTTAAATTTAGAGCAATAATATAGAATAGGCCAGTTGAATAGGGTTAACCTCGTAAAATTGTATTAAAGTGATGAAATTGGTCCGTAGAATATACAAGATGTAAGTAAATGACATAGTGACAAATTTGTTGACCAGGGATTCAGTAGGAACATGATTCTGATACCTTAGGTAATTTTCATCGAAAAACGAGGCTTGGAAAAGAAAATCACGTTATAAGAAAATCGCTCATCTATCAGAATAAGCTTGCGATACCCCATTTCAGTGATTAACCACTTTATTTTGAAGCTCTAGATGCGAACGTTTTTGATCGGTGAATTCGAAAAATTGGATTACAAGACGTATTTAATAAAACTTGCGTAATATTTTATACATCGCTTCGCTCATAACTTACAGAGTATCAATATTAAAGCCTTAAACACTTCACAATACAAAAACAATGTTGTTATTGTATTATAAGTAGAAAGTATTGTACAGTTCCATTACAATCACAATCGGATTAGGCCGATGTCGGCCGTAGAACATTTTAATTCGGATAGCTGACGTAACAGAAATGAAATGTTTTGGTATTAATGTCTTAGTTACATAGATATTGAATATACTGAAAGTAACCTATCTTGATTGATGACTAAACTTATTATTAAGTAGCTTGCTTTTGTCACCGATACTTTATTTCTCTTTGCATTATAATTATTCAGTATCTTGTTGATCTAATGGCTAACATAATTATGTATAAGTAGTTCAAATGTTCGGCTTAAATTTTATGTTCGGCTTAAATTTTGTTAGACGACTTGTTAGTCTCAATTTTTAAAATCAATGTAAAATTTGCCTCAAATCAAATTGATTATAGTGGACAAAAACCAACATTTAATAACTCAACTCTTCTACAGTAAAAAAAGGTCATTCCTTAAAATAGACAAAAAAAACTGACTTGAATCGTCTATGGGATATAAAACCAACATTTAATAACTCAACTCTTCTACAGTAAAAAAAGGTCATTCCTTAAAATAGACAAAAAAAACTGACTTGAATCGTCTATATCCCAATACAATGTTTATACAATACCGAATTGCATCGGTCCAGGACATCCTGTACTTGACAGTTCCGATCGCATACCTGCAACAGAAATGGCCCACATTAGCAACCGTATACTTTCACACGCAATCCTCCTGTACCGGTATTCGTAGATAATCTAATAACAATTATAAAAGCGTCTGTCCGTGCGTCCGTGTGTCCGTTCATCACGAACTGAATCGTGACAGGATTGGATAGAAATGGTGTAACTTTCAAATTACATAAATTATTGCGGCATATTGTGTAATAGATAAGTATTGCTAAATATCCTATTACAGGTTACGATTATTTTTATTTATTTATTTATTTAACTTTTGCACACAAAATGGTACATAGGTGGACTTAATGCCTAGTGGCATTCTCTAACAGTCAACCTAGGGTGGTGCGGAGAAACAAAGGTAGGTGCGTTTCGATAAAACTAATAGTAAAATAATATACACTGATTTGAAAATCGATTAAATATATATTAATACATATGTGGTACATACATAATACTACGTCAATAATATACAAAAAAATATATATATTTATAAATATATACATATATATAAATAACGGATGAAGAGAAGGGGACGATTATGTTGCTGTTATACTTATGGGCGTGAAATGGATCAAGATGGAATAAAGCAAGGATTATAATTACTGGTTTTTTCTAGCTTGTAGTATTTTTTGTTCCAATCGAATAAAATTGTTGATTTGAAATGTTGTAAAGGCTAATCTCAGGTACCTTTCACAACCTATCAAACGATAGATAAATCAAGAGCAATTGGTTAAACTCCAAATGTATTAATGTTACTAAAAGGTCTTCGTAAAAGAATTAAAATTAAAGCTCAATAGAGTCCACAACAAATAGTTTGTAAATTAAAATATAAATTAAAATAACTCAAACCATTTGGTGATATCATTTAACAGCCAATTATAACCAAATTTTATTCTTAGTTTATTACATAAGATATTGCCCACTTATCTGAACAAATTATATGGTGTTCGCAATCCACCATATCTATAACTATTGACAGCTATGCGATAATATGCTGGCAGTCTATTAAAAAGTAATAATGTACCATAATGTAATGACGGGGTAAGAGTATTTATTATTGATTTTGAAAGTCAAATACGTTTTGGTTCAAAGTGATGAAATAATAACCGGTGTGGAACGGTTTGTTGACCACAAATGCTAGCATTTGATTGTCTTATTTATTGAGTTATAACTTATTTATTGACACTGGAATTCCTTTGACATAACTTGAATCAATTATTCTAAGTGCACTGGTCGCACCACTAATGTTTATGTCGCGTTTGTACGCCAAAAGAAGGTTATTTTTAAAACTAAGAGTAAAGCGAATATAAAGTATATCGCTTTTATAAATTCCTTCTCAACTCAGGTTATGAATTTTATATTTACCAGAATTATAAGCAGAACTTAAGCATGTTTTGGAAACAGGGTCGAAAATGACGGGGCTCAAAGAATAAAACTCCATTTTATAATAATATATAAATTATCGCTCGTTAACGGTGAAGGAAAACCCTTGAGCATGCCTGAGAGTGCCTACAAAGTACTCGCGGTCGTGTGAAGCCTACCAATGCGCACTTGGCCAGCGTGGTGGACTATGGCCTATAATTTCTCATCATGAGATGAGGCCCGAGCCCAGCCGTGGGACATGTATTAGATACAGGGCTGCTATTATTATTATTATATAATATGACAATGACCTCCAGGATGTCTCATTACCCTCACATTTAGAGCAAGTCCAGTCGTCTTTTCTATTATGTGCTACAGTATTCCGCAGTAGGACATATCAACTTCATATGAGAGATATCCATACACGGTAGCAATGTCCTATCTGATGATACGTGAGTGAGCGAATTGTCTTTATACGTCTGTTTTATGTGAGATCTTGTGACCTACAAGGAACTACGCTGTTGAGCGGTTTAAAAATAATTATAACGTAGTGTTATATTATTTTTTGCGCTGTTTGTTTTGTCATTGCGTTTCATTTTAATATGGAGCTGACTCTGTTTAGTATAATTTAATTGTAATTTCGTATCATACTTAAGATGAAAATGTGCTGAATGATAATAATTGTGTTTAAATCTCTCTCGATGAAGAATCGGGCTCTTAACTACTTTATGAAGAACTTCAAATACATTGAACATTTAAAATTGCAGTGCAGCTATTTGGTTCTGCAAAGAAAAAGATTACATAACATAACATTATCATATTACCTAGAAGCTACAACACCCACATTTCTCCTGTTCTGTTTAGGTCCTAGGGGTGAGCCTTTCGCCATCCACAGGGAACAATTTCAACTCCATGCTGCTATTGTGAATTTACTGACGGAAAGACAACAAATAGAACTTTGCCTGACCCGGGAATTAAGTCCGGGACCTAACGGTGAGAAGCACATACGCTAACCACTAGATCATCGAGGCAGTGAAAAATAAATATGCTTTGTGATTCATTTTGTGGACAATGTCTCAATAATTGACTCAATCAAGCTATAACTCTCAGGCTGCACGATTTTTCAAAAGATATTTTATATATATAAAAAAAAGTAATGTATTTAATGAATCGCATTCAGTCATGTCGACGCATTTAATAAATGAAGATGAAGAAGTTATGTCACTTCATTGCGACAGACTTGACCTACGACATACTAACCGGAGATGACTCAGTAAATGCCAATGCATCTTATAAGAGTCAATACCGCACCATTGCAAATAATAATATGTAGTAAAAAAAACTTTGATTTTCTTATTAGTCGTATCTTAATTTTTTTATACTACGCCCAGAGCGAACGAACGTGTAGTCCACCTGATGGTAAGTTGAGTACAGCCCATGGACATCAACAATCCACAAAAACAGATTATAGATGCGTCGCTGCAGCTGAGGACTACGGTGTTATGCCTCATGTGCCAGTAATTTCAGGGCCTGATCTCACCACCAAACCAAACACAATAATGGAAGCACTACTATTTGGCGGCAGGTTAAAGGTGAGACGGTGGTGCTGCCGCCCTCGAGCTCATTCACAAGAATGACTTCAAAAAAGGAGGTTATTATTATTTTAACATAACATAGCGTAACATCACGTCTATATTACCATAAGGAAGTGGCAGAGGTATACAACACCCACATTTCACCTGTTAGGTTTAAGTCCTAAGGGATGGGAGGTTAGCCTATCGCCATCGACCTAGCACCAAACTCCGTGATGTTATTGAGAATTTCCTGACGGAAAGTTTTTAGATAACACATTGCTCTACCGGTAATAGAACCCGCGACTAGACCATCAAAACATCTGTATAATGCAAGTTGCATAATCAAAAAATAATTTTATCTATGCTTTTCAAATTCAAATTCAAATTCAAATCATTTATTTTCATAGGCCCCAGGAGGCGCTTGAACACGTCAAAACATTACAAAAAATGATATATAAATAAATAATACTAAATTATACTAATTACAATGATTTAAATAACCGGGGCTTAGATTAATTTTAATCAAACTGTTTATAATGGGTATTGCATTATGAGAAGAGCTGGTGAGAAACTCATTTATACTGATGAATACCCTAGTACCTATTCATAATTTCATTCCGGATAAAATAAGAGTAACCACAGGATAGATGCTGGTAAGACAGACAAGATTGCGAAGATCCCATAATAGAACAACATTCTAAGGCGTATTTCGCGGTTCTCCACAAGCTACGCACTGATTGCTTTGGGTATTTTTTGCCCTTTTTCAGGGCTTAGATTACATGTGTGGTTTCCGGCACGTACAAAATAGAGAGAGAAATAGAGAATTATCCAGGAAATGTAATGGAGCAAATTATTTTCCTGCTGATAAAGAAAAAAGAAATAATATCCTACGAACACGTCTAGGGTTTAGAAGTTCAGATTCTGTATATAATATTATTAGGTCATAAGGTCATTGCTAAATAAATCATGCAGCACCTTTTACAAATACTAATAGACACACAGATTTTTTCAAAAACGGTGTCAAGTCAAGTAAAATAAGGTAAAAAATTTATTTACAGAGCAATATACATATGGTATCTTAAAATAAATTAGCCCAATAACTTAATCTTAATAAGTCACTGTCAGAAGGCCTCGTTCCCAAAATGCTAGCAGCATTACCGCGTTGTATTGCGATACTAAGTCGCTGGCCGAAATATAAGCCAGCATTTCGAGAATGAGTTGCCTCAGTTACACGTGCTGACAACTCTTTGTACAGACTATAAGTGGTACGGCCCAAGGCCCTAATGTTTCGACCGCAAAAGGCGTAAAACATGTAACAGCTATCAAGCGTGCTATATTTGCGCCTCTTGATAAAATTAAATTATTAAGTAAAATTAAATTTAAAAATTTGAATTTTACTTAAGATAAAACGCCAGAAGCAATTACGCTATCAAATGGTCCCAATGACAAGGCCAAATACACCAGTAACTCACACAAGCTCAACCAGTCTCAGAACAAATCTTTGCGAATCACTCAAAGATTTGTCCCATGTGGGGATCGAACCCACAATACCAGTGTCTTGGAGAGCTTCTCCACCGCTTAAACCACTACACCACACGTGCAGACAACTTTTAGTTCGGCAATAACATTTTCAGGATAAACGGTTTTAAGTATTTTTGTCAGTGTTAAATATAGACGTATGAAGTTAAAAGCCGATTATGACGTTGCATCCATTACAAAATGTTTTCAGACTACACATTGCATATTCGATTGGCCATTACATAGTACATTATATCATACTATTGACCTGCAGACCTACTTATCAAATCGCGATATTCAAAGGAACTCCGTGACCCGTTCCTCATAAGAATTTCTCTTAAAATGTCGTGTCAATCAATTACACTGTAGACAGTACGTGTGGTAACCACACTTGACCACATAATATAACATCAAGCCTGTATTTTCAAGATGGGAGTGGTATAGGTGTATAGCACCCACACTTCACCTTATTTTCGGTGTCAAATGTTATAAAAGGTCATCCATCGTGAACATTGCCGACTCCGTACTGATATCTGACGGAAAAACCCATAAAACACTTTTGCACGAAAGCTATTCTAATAAGCTCTAAATGTTATCCTGTATATAAATAAATTGTTATTTTGCAAGTTTTAATAATGGCCCCATTCAAAGATGCTGCATACAGGATAGTCAAAACACTGATCGACATCGTAGTAACCAAAAAGGCTGGGGAAGATGTAAATAAAAAGAGGTTTGAAGAAGACTTCACTGGTGGAGAGCTGATCATGCCGAAGAAAAATCCTAAGCCTGAGGACTATGAATTGTTGTTCAGTGGCAACACTGAAGACACATCCAGATTTAGTATTACAGTAACTAAGAAAACTCCCAAGGTTAGTATTAGTAATTAATGTTGTTTCTACCTGTCTAGATATGAACCTTATTTACTAAATTAAAAAGACTTTTAAAATACTAAAGTCTTTATCGGCATAAACTAAAATTATTTTTTTATGAATCCTTTAACACCTGCACTAGTAACAACTGTGTTGCAGAAGTTAGCATCTTCCCTGTACAGCTGAGACTATTACATTTATATCATGTTTTAAAAATTATATTCTCTATCTAAATTAAAAATATCTTCAATGTCCAATAATTGTTTTCAGTTGTACGTGACACAGACTTCTACTCATCAGATATCATAATAACATCACCGTTAGAATTGCGTATGATGCACGTACCCGCGCGGTGAGAGATCGCATACGCTAAGTAGACCAAGCAGTTAATTAAAACATGTACCTATGAGTAATGATGGCAAATAACACCTGTTTTATTGTTGCGAATGATTTATGAATAACTTCAGTTATTATAGTAACTAATGGTTTTTGCTTTATATAATTGACATTCTACAGATACTAAGTATCTCAGCTGCACTCTAATTAATGACAACTAATCTAACAATGAGTATCATAACGCCTCGTATTGGGTTGAAGTTGATTCTGACTGATTGTAGTTGTTATACGTAAAATACTGATATTCCGCTGAATCCGTTAGACTAAAAACCGACAAACTGCCTCGATGGTTTAGTGGTTAGCGTATGCCTCTTACTGCGAGGTCTCAGGTTCAATTCCCGGGTCGGGCAAAGTGTTATTTGTGCACTTTCCGTCAGGAAATTAACTATAGCAGCTGGAGTGGGAATTGTGCCTGGTGGATGGTGATAGGCTCACCCTCTACCCCATGGAACCTAAACATAGCAGGTGAAGTGTGGGTGTTGTACATATCTGCCCTCTTTTTGGGGTGCATGAAAGGAGCCTCCCCGAGTGACGTACACAACGATTCCCTACGTCCGGCGCACCCTGGGCAATTCGCGAGTTCTCCAATGCGAATTGGCTAATCATTTTCACCACGATGGCAAGTCAAAATAAATTTTGACTCAGCCATCGACACGACAAAGAAGAAGACCTCTACCCCACTCTTTTGGATAATGTTGGCGTTATGTTATGTTATATTAGAAACCGACGAAAACGCTCAGAGAATTAATGATGGTGATAGGAAGGCAGACTCTTTCCAAATGCTTTAAACTACTTTGGTAGTTGAAACTACTTTGGATTTTATCAGGACACGTTTCACAATAATTTCGCAAAATTCTCTTCATACGAATATGGAGCATATCATTTTCCTGAGATAAAGTACACGGGTGTTGCATTACCTGTCCCAAGAAACGTTAGAATGAAATAAGCAAGTGCATACTTGAATATAACTTGTGCAACAAGCACCTGGTGCGTATCCGGGCCGCTCGTTATTTCTGAGGTTCTCCATTATTATACGACACGACAATATCAAACAGAAAATTAGATAGATAGGAAATACTTTATTTGTCACTCGTGGAGGCTCCTTTCATGCACAACGATTCCCTACGTCCGGCGCACCCTGGGCAATTCGCGAGTTCCTCCTTTCACCACGATGGCAAGTCAAAATAAAATTTGACTCAGCCATTGACAAGACGAAGAAGACTTTATTTGTACATAATTTCACATGAAAAACTTAAGAGACGCACACGCTTACTAGGCCAACGTAGCAGACAATACATATTATAAGAAATATTTACTGATTTATGAATAATTCTTCACATTATTGCAAATGACTTAGTCGTATTTTCAAGTAGGTAATTGCAATTTCCGTATAATAACATAACAAAACATAACACCACGCATATATTAACCAGAAGGGTGTGGCAGATGTGTACGACACCCACATATATTTTCGGTATAATCTTATAATTAATAAGTACACATATGATCATTATCATCTTAATGGCATACCGATCAGTCATAAATGTCAACCATATGTCAATAGGATAAAAGAAATGCATAATACATAATACCACGCCCTGTGTCTTAGTAGAGATAGGCAGACAAGTATTCTGTTTTCTTTCATGTTTCATTGCATAGCTACAACATCTTTATTATCTGCAATCAGTTAAATTGTTTCAATTTATGTGAAGTAAAATTTAAAACATTCATTCAGAATTTGTATCCATATATATTAGAAAATATTTTAATGAAAACGAATAAATAAATAAATTTGGATTTTTTACATTAGATAGAACGCCAGGAGCAATTACACTATCCAATGGTTCCAATAACAAGGCCAAATACACACATTCACTCACACAAGCACGACCCAGTCTCAGAACAAATCTTTGTGAATCACACAAAGATTTGTCCCATGTGGGGATCGAACCCACAACACCAGTGCAGTGGAGAGCGGCGAGGCGACCGCTTAAACCACTACACCACACGTGCAGACAATAATATAATGTTTGATTGAGATATCGGAAACATAAATCATTAGTCTCTTAAATAGAAATAATTTTTTAATGATTTCCATTTATAGAACTGCAATTCGGTCTGGATCTCTATTAATGATTAAGTGTAATTTTAATTACTAGAGTAACCGTGAGAAATAAAATATAATTATGTCATCGCACGTAATTCTGAGTCAATAAAGTAGGTAATTGTAATTAATTATGGGATGTTATTATATTTTGATAAACAACCTGATAAATACCAAAATTTAAGGACATGCAATAAAATATGTAAATAAGGTTGTTAGAATTTTAACATCTTATAGACACGTAAAGTTTACAAAGTCATGAGAGTATCCTATAGACTTATTGTAGAGTTGTTTACGGGACGTTAGTTAGCAAATAATCGTATAATCAACGATGCATTTTTGGTATGTTATTAATAATAATAAAAATAATAAATATTTCACAACTCACACACAATGCCATCTAGTCCCAAACTAAGCAGAGTTTGTACTATGGGTACTAGAATAGCTGATAGATATACATATATACTTTTCTTTTGTAAATACATACTTGTTATACATATAAACACCCAGACTAAGACAAACCCCCATGTTCATGCACACAAAGATTTGTCTTAAGTGGGAATCGAACCCACGACCTCGGCATCGCAGGCAGGTACACTACCCACTCCGCCACCCGGTCGTATTAGGGTACTTACCGGTAGTCTTAAACCTAATTTGCAACTTCCTCCTCCCAACTTCTATGTAAACTTTTAATTTAACTATTTAACTTTAGTTTCTTACTCAAACCCCTTACCCAAATTAAGGGTTAGAAAATGGCGATAGACTCACACCCTAAACGTAACAGGTGAAATGTGGCTAATATAGGCGTGATGTTATACTTTAAAATTCAAGTTACAGCTCACGGGCCGTACCGAGAAAAACCAGTCGGGATTAACGAATCTCATGCAGATAAAGTAGCGAGCAACAGCTATTACAGTCATAAATATAAATGCAATATATCCATAACCTTCAAACAAACAGTACTGCATTTAAAACCTATCTGTCAGTTCCCATTTACCATATCGTGGACAACAAACCCATATGTTACAATACCAGATCCGAATATTATGCCATTCTACATTTACAAATGTCCCTCATGTTCAAGAGAATGCACAAAGCTCAAACAAATGTCAGTACAATCACAGACACATTTGCCAAACACAGTAAATACTAAACTGGAATAATTCCATTGCAATATGACAGGACAATACTGTTGAATGCAATACAATATTATTATTATCGAATGACTGTTGAAATAGTGTATAGACAGATACCAATCAACCTATACATTTTCATTATAAGATGATCTCTCGTTGTATGGACTTCTCTTGCAATGCAAGACCAGTTTATACTGGAAATTTATAGGTTGATCGGTAGCCATCTGTACAGCTTTTAAGATAAGGCAAATATCTGTTTCAAGTCTTTACTCTCAATTGGATCTCTCTCTCAATCGCATTGGACGACCAGATGGCGGATTGGTTAGTGTACCAGCCTGCGACGCCGAGGTCGTGCGTTCGATTCCGACTTAAGACAAATCTTTGTGTGCATTAACATGGGGGTTTGTCTTAGTCTGGGTGTTTTATGTTTAATAAGTATGTATTTACAAAAGAAAAGTATATATGTATCAGTATCAGTTATTCTAGTACCCATAGTACAAGCTCTGCTTAGTTTGGGACTAGATGGCGCTGTTTGTGAGTTGAGGAATATTTATTTATTAATTCTTATTTTTTTTTATTAATGCAGTCACTGTATAAAAAAGAGTAAGTGTACGAGTTCTATAGAATGGCCACAAACAAACATGCATTTTAGTGTTTAAGATATGATTTGTCTATTAAAGAAAGATAAAACTTAATAATATCAAAGTCAACCCCATATTACGTTCGTATGAAAACACGGCGCTCGAAAGTCTGTCCTTAACGCCATACATTAGACATCAACGCGCTCAGTTGTTCAAGCAAAAAATTAAGTCTTTTGTTATTTTAATATTTACTTCGCTATGTCTCTTTCAATGTAAATATAATAACGATATCGCCAATTTTGCACTAACAAAGATATATGAAGTAAAATAAGTTGCATCTTTACATGAATAATTATATTATTCTATTAAAATCACATAATTATGTCAAATTGACTCGTTGTTCTAGTTAACTACCTCCTTGGGTTCTACACGCGGGTGGGGCATAAGATTTTTGCTTTTTATTTTTTTTTTAAATGACGCCTGCACTAGGAATTAATCCTTTGTCGCGGGAGTGTTCACAAACATACATTTTATACACACAGTCACACCCAGAGTCAGAACAAATCATTGCGAACCACAAAAAGATTTGTCCCGTGTGGGGTTCGAACCCACAACACCAGCGCAGTTGAAAGCGGCTAAGCGGCCGGTTTAACCACTACGCCAACCGTGCAGTCAAACTGACTATTCCGTGAGGAAATTCTAAATAGCAGCACGGAGTTAGATTTTAGTGGTAGATGGCGATAGCCCTAGAAATACCATAGAAGCCTTAGCACGGGATCTAAACATAACAGATTAAATGTGTTATGTCAAAAATCATAACTTGATGTACTTAACTTAGCAACCTACTAAACTTAGCTCAAATTGACAATGTTGTAACATAACAAGTTACGGCTATTGACAAGTGGTTACAGATATTAATGAAGTAACAGCCTTGAGATTGATCTGAACGGCTGCAGGCCATGTCGGCAAGTGTCGTGTGTTACACAGTAATTAGGTTTAGTGTGTACCGTGTAGTTTCTAAGCCTCAATTACACAGGTGTAAGATAAACCTTATTGGCAGGATAAGCATATAACACACAAATGACAGCTGTGTTCTCTTTTCAAGTATTACTTGTGTAACTTTTACAATATAACTAAAAATAACTTATGACAAATAATAAAACTATGTAAATAACAAACACACATACAATAAATAAATTAAATTAAATAATAAAATACATTATGCGTCATAAAGTTAATCAATTCGGTTAGGTTATATTTTATGGGTCGGATAAGATATGTCCGGAAACTTCGATACTGGCCCTGGAGTATGACAAAAATCAGAATTAGTTTTATCGCCTGTGGCAAAAATTTGCTGTTAAAATTATTTTGTTACACGATTTACGAATTTTTATTTATGAGTATCGTATTTAAAAGCAGAAAAATGTTTTAAATATGATAAGGGATAATTTGATAGCAAAAAAGTGTATTAATGAAGAGAGTGATCAGCATCTTAGTATGTTACCGTGGTTAAATCCTGAGCTACAATGGATAGATTTGATCGCGCCTTAACTTAGAAATAACATTATTTTGTTCGAATACCTTTTAGACCGTCATGGACAGTTCAGACTTTAGTATTCAGAACTGTATTTTGTTGTAAACACTTAACAACTACAGAATTACAATAGATAGTGAATGGTTGTAGATAAAATTAATTATTTAACAGCCTTGAGATTGATTTGAACGGCTGCAGGCCATGTCGGCAAGTGTCGTGTGTTACACAGTAATTAGGACTAGATATATGTAGTCATTAAATTTGACGAATATTAGATTTAGTTGTATCGCCTGTGGCTAAACTTTGACTGCAAAATATTGCGTTAGTTATTACATTTGGGTTTTGCTTAGCAATGTTTTATCTTACTTTTTTAGTATCTTTATTTTAAAACTTACACACTGACTACAGTCTGTACTGACACTACTTACGTGAAAACTTACACAACCGTCTCGATAGTCTATTGGTTAGCTAATGCGCCTTTCATCGTGAGGTTTTGGGTTTGATTCGCGGGTCGGGCGAAGTGTTATTTGTGAACTTTCTGTCAGGTAATTAACAATATCAGCATGGATGAGCCCGGTGGATGGCGATAGGCTCACCCCCCATTCCATGGGACCTTAAAATAACAGGTGAAGTGTGGGAGTTGTACACCTCTACCACACGCTTCTGGGTTATATAGGCAACATGTTATGCTACACGAATGCTTGAAATCTTGGGCTGGCTGACATTGAAGATACTGGAGTGTTTGTCATCGTCAGAATCATGAGTTGTACTTGTTTATTACCTGAAACAAATAAAAAGACTTCATTAGATACAACACAACAAAACAAAACATAATAATATGTTACTAAACTATTCAATTCTATATTCTACTGGGTACTCTTGAGCATACAGATACGGTATGTAAATATACTCGGTAAAGTACAGCTTCTCCACCCTATTATCACTTCATGTAATGACTTCATCAATCCAACCATAATCGTGCACCAAGTACCCAACTAAAATATCCAAGACATCGTGATTGTCGTCAAATCAGAAATACTGATACACTTAAATGCATATCAGCATTATGCGCAAACGGCTTGCTCACGAATATGCGCAAATTATAGTTCACTAACGCATAATAGCGGACGCGGATAATAAATATGTAATCTCTAAGTTTGGCGCGCATTGAACGCTGATTTTACACTTGCAAGCTTGATGATTTAATACCCTATTCAGTTAAGCTCATTATGCCGTGAAGAGATGAGACTTTCTAACAAGATTTTGATTTTATAGCTTGCGTTATAACGCGTCAAAATTAATGCAATTTAATGTCTAAGTCCAGATGGCGGATTGGGTAGTGTACCTGCCTGCGACGCCGAAGTTGCGGGTTCGATTCCCGCTTAAGACACATCTTTGTGTGGTGCATGAACATGGGGGTTTGTCTTAGTTTAGGTGTTTCTATTTATAATAAGTATAATAATAAATAATAAATAAAAAACTCTTTATTGTACACCAAATACAAAACAATAGAAACATAATAAGAGATATAATACACAAAATGGTATGGTAATACAAGTGGCGGCCTTATCGCCTTGTGGCAATTTCTTCCAGGCAACCATTGGATGGAAAGAAATTTAAAAAAGTGTGAATTTACAAAAGAAAAATATCACTTATTCTAGTACCCATAGTACAAGCTTTGCTTAGTTTCGGTATAGATGGCGTTGTGTGTAAGTTGTGAGTTATTAATAGAGCTCGGAATAGGTAGTTTAATTTTATGTTCTTGCAGAAAGAAAGTCAACGTAAGCATAACATGGATAAACCTAAAATCAGCGTGATTTCCGGGACCTTAAATAATGCAATGCAATGAAACTTCATGTCATTTTATATAATCATGAAAATTACACTTATTGTTTATTTGTAGGTTTATAGGAGTGAGTAGAAGGAAAAAAATCATGTTCAGATATTACAGATATTTATTGCAAGTTTACAATATAAATCAAATTTAAAAATAAACATATATTTATATTGACATTAAAGTAGGTACATAGTGTTGTTCCGATGGTGTAATTATTCGTCTTCGAATTGAAGATCGCCAACATAATCATCATCGTCATGTTTATTATAAAATAATACTATGATTTTCTCTGCATTACTGGGTGTCAAGGAATTTCTTTCAACTTATTATTACAAAAATAAGCTAAAAGATGAAATACTATTTTGAAAGTTCAATATAATATTTTTACAATCTCTGAAAATAGTAAGTTCCTCGGGATTTCACAGGCATATCCATACTATTGATGTCACAAAATCGCAAGTACATAAAATTAAACTACCTATTCCGAGCACTAGTTATTAATTAATTAATTTATTATTTATAATATCCAAGAACGTTGGAAGTATATTATGGTCGTATTTTTACGTGAATTGACTCTTTTTTAAAGAGTACGAGCCTTTTTAGTAATAAAAATACCTACCGTAGATGCTATTAGTAGTAGTAGTATGGTGAGCACACACGTCAAGATTTAGGAATGTGGTAACACCAAAATTGGTAATGTCAGGCAATTAGGAACGAGGATTCTATCGTTCTGCTATCCCTCCATGAAAAAGTAATTTATGTTTGTTTGTACCTAATACCTTTTCGATTCTGCCTTCAGATCTTCGATTATCAAACGGTGAAAATATAACCCTCCGACTTGCGCAGTTGGGTAAAAATACAAAAGATACGAGAGATTGAAATTACACTTTAATTTACGGTCTCTGAGCAAACACAACTTGATTACACTGGTTCATTTCCACATAATACGTATAATTCAGACCACACTGACCATAGCTAACAGACAAAATGACCAGAGCAAAACCACCAACACGAGCCGGGCGGTGTTATGCAACAACTAACAAACACATGGCTACCATCATCCAATACATTCCCAGTATAAGCTGACCTCGTGTTGCCGTTGTGATGCACGCCTCATACTTCTTAGTATGAAAATTCGTAATTTAGAATAAATTATTAGAAGAAGCTGTGTCACTCCATTTTTAAAAATATTTAAATGTATATTTTGTTCTTTTACGTTCTAAAATAAAAGCGAGGCGATGTACCACAGGGTGCGGGGAGCGACGGACGGTGGACGCTGCACCGAGCGAGCAGTCGCCCTAAGGCATCGGGATAGAACGCATGTCGCTCGTCGCGCCACGCCCATTTGCCTCGCGATTCCACGGTACGGGGAGCCTATACAACCCGAGACCGTCTTATACTGGAATTGTATAGGTTGATGTTAAGCTGTCTGTACGCTATACTAGGAATTTATTCGGCTCTCATCACTAAAGATGTGATTTACGGCCCAATGTTTAGACGCTAAATTGTATAAACATTTATCAAACGTACACCGCAAAGCCAGTTTGTTACTTCGCCAAAGAAATTTCGAAATTATTTCGCAATAGTAAATTAAACTTCAACAGGTGTTTAATTTGTGAGTTTAATGTTAGTGAAGATTTATGGATAAGATAAGCGAGAAGCCTGCTGCATAATGAGCATCAGTTAAATCATTCGATGTTAAGGTGTGACGTCACGAAGTAAAGGTTTTATTAATTCAGTTTGCTATTACTTTTTGTAGAAGCCAGGATGTGGAATATTTATGTGCTAGATTGTAAATGTAATGGATAATGCATTGTACATAGATTCTCGGGGCATAAATATTCTAAGTTGAGAATGTTATGGCATTCTATTTTTTGTTAACTTAGTACTATATTCTAGATTTTTGCTATTATATTTGTATACATAGACACCGTTGTTTACAAAATGTCAAGTAAGATAATTACAGTATGTAGTATTTTGTATGGATAGGATAAAAATGAGTTAATGAAACTTTCGCTTCAAAATACTATGAGGAGACATGTTAGAACTTATAAGTTCTGATACGGAACCTATTACGTCTTGAGTCGTTCCATGTAAAACAGTTCAGCATCAAAAGAGGACTTGCTGAGGATGCTAGACAATTTACAGGAGTATATACTGTAGTAGTTGACCTAATTAGTTAGGTACCTAACTTATTAAGTCAACAGTGGCCTGTTCCAGACAGCTACAAATAGGCTTATGCATTATTTCCCGTATTTGTCTCACTGTGCATGGGAAGTCTATAAAACTCTACTCGAGTCCATCTTATACCGGAAATGTACAGGCTGTATGTATGTATCCGTAATATAAAAAACACGTTAGGAAAATTTTACAATAAATAACAAAATTTTCATTGTTTACCTACAAATTTAAATTTGGATTTTTTACATTAGATAAAACGCCAGAAGCAATTACAATATCCAATGGTCCCAATGACTTCATTTACTTAAGCACACTCAGTCTCAGAACAAATCTTTGCGAATCGCACAAAGATTTATCCCATGTGAGGATCGAACTCACAACACCAGTGCAGTAGAGAGTAACAGGCGACCGCTTAAACCACTACACCACACGCGCAGACATGTTACAAATACGCATTTTAAAACAAAACAAGACCACGAAACAGGCGTCTGACTCGAAAAGTATTACGACAAAAAACGTTTCATTTCACAGTTTTAAACACCTTAACTGCCTTAACATTGTAGAATCGTCCGTGCGCAAACATTTAATTTATGACTTAGACATTCGTGTTCCGTATTCCATAATTTATATCAAGTGTTCCATAATATTACGCCATTGCATTACGTTTGAATGCAATTGATGTAAGTATTAAATAAGTGATGATAGGTATGCTAATATGCGGCTGTATCCAGTGGTGCGTGGAGTGTATGTAGCTTCATTAGGAAGTATGTAAGTCTAATTAGTGTTTGTTACAAAATAACATCAGTAACAAAAACTCTCGACTTGTAAGAAACAAGTTTCAGCCTGTTTAAAGTTTGGTCCCGTGGCTTAACTCGCATGATTGATATTTGGATGGAAAAAAGGATTTATACAGCCGTGAAAATAAAACAAATTTATAGATTTTAATTATTACATAACATCACGACTATAATTACCCAGAAAGGTGTGACAGAGGTGTACAACACCCACATTTCACCTGTTACCTAAACATGGGACCATGAGATTCACCTGTTAGGTTTAAGTCTTAAGAGATAAAACATGTTCCATGAGATAGGGGGTAAGCCTATCGCCATCCACCGGGCACAATTTCAATTCCGTGCTGCTATTGACCGGACCTGACGGAAAGTCCACAAATAACACTTTGCCCGACCCTGCAACAGAACCGAGACTTCACGTTGAGAGATGTATACGCTAACCAATTGACAATCGAGGTAGTCAGCCAGCTAATATTATTACTAAGGATAAATCGAGCTGATAGTAGTAGAGACGAAGTAACCCAAACGTTACGCAGATATTTTACTTCGATTTGATTTTATTATTCCGCTCTTCGCTTTGTTAGTCTTTGTTATGCTCGCAAGTTGCTATATACTTATTAAAACAATATGACTGGCATATATGCAAGTCTTGTTCTAAGCTAACTTAGTAACCTGAGTAATGAACATTCTTCCATGAATTTACCTCGCCATTAAAACTCACGGATACCAAAATGGAGTAAACCTAAAGTACCGGTAAACATAGTGTTTCCGAGATAACAGTAACAGAATTAATTGCTATGCTCTCGTACCTGCACTAGATTCATTTACATTTTAATGGTCGTAGAAGTTACGTAATTTTGGTACACTTCTTAGCAGTGTTATTGAGCACTGAATTGTATACAGTTAAGATCTTGTCAGTAAGCCTGGGTTTAATATATTATATTGTTTCCGCGTGTTTAAGTTGTTTCGCTAATTAATTGGAGAGCAGGAAGAATTAAACTGTAAATTAAAGTCCAATCAGATATTGATTTTCTAAGTAGTCTGGCTTTCCACCTGTTTAGGTCACCATGGTCTAGTGGTTAGCGTATGCTTCTCTCACCGCTAGGTCTCGGGTTCGATTCCCGGATCGGACAAAGTGTTGTTTGTGAACTTTCCGTAAGGAAATACACATAGCAGCACGGAGTTGAAATTGTAACCGTTGGATGGCGATAGGCTCACCCCCTATCCCAAAGGGGCTTAAACATAACAGGTGCAATGTGGGTGTTGTACACCTCTGCCACATCCTTATGGGTAATATAGGCGTGATGTTATGTTATGTTATCTCTAAAATGGCATTACCTACTCGCTATAATTCGCATTCCTTTAATGTTTCACACCTATCAAGAAGCGGACCTCATTATGTCGAAAAAGAAGGCGGTAAAAAAAAGAGTTGTAAACAAAATGGACAATTGGGATATAATTCATTGGTTGGTCATACTTTCACATTGCATGTTATACAAATGTATTACACTTTCATTCCGTTTAAAATATTGCTGATGTCCGCAAGTTTATTTAAACATCTTGTTACTAGACGAGTGGACTTTGAGAGAGTAAAGTTATAAACCGTGTAATGTTTATGTAAAGAGATTTTCTGCTAAAGGTAAAACAGCAGTCTTCTAGCCACATAATAAAACCACTAATACCTAAATCACTGTCACTGTCCAGCGCAGTTTCACAAACATCGTCTGGTATAAATAAGAAAAAAAAACAACATTTTAGTCCTATATTTTAAAGTTAATGAACATAATATTGTATTCTTATTGTATTAAAAACATGTGTTGCCGCCTCTGTCTGACTGTGTGTCCGCGACAGACTCAAAAATTACTGAATAAAATATCATGCGATTCTCACCAATAGATAGTATTCATGAGTGTTCTTTATTTCTGCCGGTCGAAAGTCCTTAGTAAAGTAAATGTATTTAATAATTTCATCTACTAATTTTCTTGGCAAAATGTTAATGTCGAAACAATCCAGCAAAGGAACTTTCCAGAATCTACGCCGCACCTTCTTCTTGCCATTTAGTATTCATGATACACAATTCGGCCTTGAGTTGCCTTGTCTCTATGATCACCTTTAATCTTGAGTCGTTGAACCATTTGGCAGAGACGTGGGCCCTATCTGTCATCTCTCAATTGACAGATCGTGACAGATCCCACGCGACTGTATCATTTGTATAATCAGTACTTGCTCAACTGAAGATTGCTGATATAATGGGATTAAGATCAGAGGTTTGGAAAAATGGATCAGTCTGGCTTCGCAATAAAACTGTAGGTTGTATTGTAATGTTTGTTTTCGATCGTTTTATCGCTATCGATCTTTTCAAATAAAAATATTTAATAAGCAATAATTTTATGTACCAACATCGTATTATCAAAGCGTTTACTTTGCCTAGTTTTAACGATTTACACGCACAACTGGAACGCGTTGGCAGCAGGCGGGGGACTACCTTCTATAAGATGTTGATGCGGCAGCAAGAGATAGAATTACAGAAAAGAAAACTAAATATGTGTAGTACAATCAATCTGCCGAGTCTTTTTTTAATTATATTGGAGACGGCTTCTGGTCTAACTATATTAGCTGAATAGCATACGTATTATTTACGTAAAACAACCGCCATCGGATCTTCATAACCCAGTACGAGGTGATACGATACTCTTTGTTAGACTTTCTGGTAACGTACCCGTAATGACTGCCGGCAACTGAAATGGTATCCGGGACTAACGGTTTAACGTGCTCGCCGAGACACGGAGGTATACTCGTTATGGTCACCCACAATAATATATTATGACGTTTTATTTTTATTTTTTTTAATACGAGTATAACATACATTAAAATACTCTGTGTAGTAGCGCTAGCACTTTATAGAAAATATTGAATCGCTTAACATAAAATACACTAAACATCCTTTTAATGCCAAGTTAGATTATATTTCCAGGAACTTCAAAGAACATTTACCATAAATTACTGCACAATACTGTGAAATTCAATATCTTTGGTAAAGTGGCGGTGCCTCCATTATCTCTGGCCATTACATCGTGGTCGGTTGTGTCCGAGGAACAGTTATGTGGTGACTGAGATAAACTGCCCGTAGTGTGCTCTTGCGCACGCGCCGATCGACGGGTTTGGTGTAAGTTGCACAAGCAGTATTGTGCTTTACTGTTCGATTTTCCGTAGTATTGAGAAAGGTCATTTTTCAGTTGCAATACTATTTAGTATATGTTTTATCTTTGTACTTTGTCCCTAAAGCGGGTAAAGTAAAGAAAGTGTATGAGAGAAGTTTCTCAATTTTGTAGGAAACAACATGAAAATAACATGAAAATATTGAATTTCAATCGGTCGAAGTCGCAGACAAAAGCTAATATAAAATAAAACTTAAAAACAAGTGTGCAAACAATGGCAATCACTCAGATAATATACTATGTTACTAAACATTGCTGATAGCAGCCAACAGTGGTTTTCGATAATTTAAGATGGCAATACACTCACATGGGACCTAAACATATTACACCGTGTATTACACCTCTACAACACCCTTCAGGGTGTAAAATAGCTGTGGTGTTACGTTAAATCGAGGTCTATTCACTTGTACCACAGCCCAACACTTTATCGCCCCGTCCTCAGAACATGCCATGTAACTTACAGCCCTACTAACTACTAACTAGATCAACTTCTTACGTATACTCTTGTATAACACTTTATAGAATAATGGCTATAATTTACTTTATCTGCCATCAATCCTGGTTATTATAGACAGTGAACACATAATAGGAAAATAAGATACCTAAAGAGTTATCGATTATAAAAAAGATTTGAATGTCATAGAGCAAGAGTCAAGTGAACTCAAGTGGTAGATCATACTGATTGCATAAGGTCCCAGTTTAGGTGTATTTTAGTACAAAAGTACCAGTTTCCACTTGGTGTAGTGGACTACACCATAACCTTATTTTTAAGGTGTTGAGAAGAGACCATGATGACGAGGTATAGCTTATAATTTATTTTATCAAATATAAAAGATGCTATTTTGTAAGTTAATTAGTAAATTCTAGTCCAGTAAAGATTCCAAATTCTAAGAATTCAAGCTATGATTACAATCATAAGTTGCATAGTTATTAATTAATTTATGTTACAATAAAAATACATATCAAAATGTAATGTTACGTATGTACTTATAAAAACGACGATATATAATTTATTACTCACGGAACACGGAATTAGTGCGGAAAACCCAAAATTTTGATGCATTTTAAACGAAGGTCGTGTGACAAAATTTGCACGTAATATTTTATTTCTTGTGACTTATTAAATTATATTAACAAAGCTGCATGTCGGCCTTCTTGGAATGCATAAATTAGATTTGAGGTCATCAAAAGACTGACTCATAATACATTTGCAGTTTAGATTGCTGTCTAATATAATACGAATAAAAGATTTTTTTATCATTTCTAGCTCCTCTCCTTGGTAAAAATAAGCCTATATTAAGGAAACCTGGACATGAGTATAGTAAAATATCTATTTTTGTAGTAATTTTCATAAAATCCATATAGTATTTGTGTGAAAAAGTAGCACCCATTTTATCATCCACCCACATGCTCTCACACATTTTATTTATAAACATTCAGAAGGACAGGATCTTTATCGCCGAATTTTTTTTTGTAATAGAATAGTATTATTTAAATTTACACCTTTTTTTTGCAGTTGTTATGTATTGATATAATGTATGATATTGGTATAAAAATATAGTCCCATATTTTAGTAAGAAAATAATTTACATATCAAAAAACATTTCGTTGACATTTATTTAGTTTTTTGGTTTCCTCCTTATAATGTATTTTTAAGTGGGGAGTGACCTCAAGTTATTATAAAAGTATATTATAATAGACCAGAGGTATTATATAGTAATAATATTTGACACCTCTACTTTTAATTGTGTCAAAGTGAATGAATTTGATTTTGCAATTGACTAACAATTATATCAATCAGTTAGTAACATTTTTTTAAGCCATAATAATATTTTTTGGGTATTCAACATTGATTACGTCAGTAAAAAAAAGTGTCTGATGAAATATTCTTAGTTACAACAAAGAATCGATATAACCATCGAGTCATTCTTAATCGGATGTAACATCGATAACAACATCATTACTTGTTGCAAAATGCCACGTCAATCAAACACTTTATCAACGGTTTGATACATCACAAATAAATGCCAGCAATGAACTCATGATAATAGGGTTAGCAAAAAAAATATATGTTTTCATTATAATGTAGGTACGAAAGTAATTATTTAATTGTTTTGTTTATCAGGTCAATTTGATAGAGAATATTGAATTCTGATCTTTGAACTGATTTAACTTAACTTCATCTAATTTAAAAACCAATGAGATTAAAGACATTAACATGTCTAGTTGACACCTTTATATAGAGTTTAATATGTAGCCAAGTGCCAGTATGTAGTCAAGACACAAATCATTTATTTCCATGGGCCCAAAAAGCGCTATATCTCGTCAAAACAAACACCAAAAAAAAAAAATAGTCACAATGTTTTGTGTGCCAGTCATTGCCAGTTACTTTTCTGAGTAGCGCAATACCTGATTTTTTAAGCACCTGATAGCTTACCAAAACTCTTGTGACTTCAAAAATAAATTCCATGAAATCAATTTATCGAAAACAAATTTATTGTGGAATGTTTCTATGATACTATTAATAAACCAAACAGTAGATACCCAGATAGATTTATGAATGAACAAGTCCACTACTGGTAAACGCTATTGCGTGTCACTTGATGGAAATAATTTGTAGGGTGGTCGCAAACGAAAGGATTTGATTATTGGGCCTCTGTAGGTCTGTTATATAAACTATACGTGCGTTGAGTATTATCTGATTATAGAGCAGTGGAAGAACAACAAAGGTTTTACTCTCTATCATTTCGATCGCAAATTTGCGTGAATATTGAAAAGATAAATAAAAAAAAAACTATTTTGTTTTGAATTAATGCAATGGAAAACAGAATGTAGGTTTAAGCAAAAGAGGTACACACAAGCGGCCGTGGCGCAATGTATAAGGCATCGGTCTTACGATTGAGAGGTCGTGGGTTCGAACCCTGGTCATTAGACCACGGACGTGAACTTCCTCCTAACACAAGCGAATCAAGCTTAGCTAGAGGGGAAAGCACGAATACTAAGTAAGCTTTTTA
Organism: Hypena proboscidalis; assembly: GCA_905147285.1. Classification (NCBI taxonomy): domain Eukaryota; kingdom Metazoa; phylum Arthropoda; class Insecta; order Lepidoptera; family Erebidae; genus Hypena; species Hypena proboscidalis. The sequence goes on from LR990127.1 coordinate 5,328,511, forward strand.
TAAAAAAACCAATCAATTTACTATCATTCTGTGACATTTATGCCTTGCTATTATCTGTACTTATCTGGGAAGAACTAATGATCAGATTTTAATAATTAAGATGAATTTAGATGGTCAAGTTCTCGCGGCACATAATTTTACATCACGCTATGACCAACGGGGGACCGCTAAAGCAGCAAATCTATCTATCTATCTATATATATATATATTATATAAATGAATTGCTGTTTGTTAGTCGCTAAAACTTTAGAATTTGGTTAATTTTGGTCGAAGAAAGTCCAGAAAAGGTTTAAAAGGTGAATAAATATAAAAGTTGTTAACTATCTATCAGACTATTTTAATGTAGATTGATAACATACCAAGCAATATTTTTTTATTAATTACAGATGCCTTTTGTTTCTTTTAAATTTATTTTATACAAAAGTTTAGGTCTTTTATTTATCGTTTGAGGCAGTACGAAGTCTGCCGGGTCAGCTAGTATGGCATAATTATAATAATATATCCTGCTTGTGTACATCAATATCAGGTAGAATATCATCGCTGTCATCACAATTACGTCACTTGCCAGCCCTAGCTAATCTCGCTAACTATCGGCGACAGATTTAGTTCAACCGATAGTTGTTCACTCGCGATTCTTGCGCAAACTTACCTGTTACAACCAATGCTAATTTATAGTAACACGTATAATTCAAGTATTGACCAATCATGGTTGTGTGTTTGGTAATACGATAGATAAGGTATTGTGGAAAGGTTCCTAGTAACGAGATGTTTTCTTTGTGTAACGATTAAGCCCTGGGTGGTACAGTCAGCTCCAGAGTATAATAAATCGTCATGAAGTCCTAAACTAAACAGAGCTTAAACTATGAGTACTAGACGTAACCCGTATGGGCTATGTGGACGATGACTACTGCAGATTCAGTAAAAAGCAACCAGCAACACCGCTGCACCTCTTTTGCGACTGCGAGTCACTGATCCATAGACGAAACATCATTCTGGGACGCCATATCCTGGATGCGGATGATGTCAAGTCACTCCCGATCGGCCGACTGCTCCAATTTATGGAGGCTATTGGCATAAGGAGAGTTTATAATGAGGCTACAATCACAATAGACCCACGGAGGTCAAACACCCAAAGCCTCGTCCCAACAATAATAACAATAGGTACTAGAATAACTGATACTACTAATACATATATACTTTTTCTCATGTAAATACAAACTTATTATACATGGAAACACCTAGACCAAGACAAACCTCCATGTTCATGCACACAAAGATTTGTCTCGAGCAGGAATCGAACCCGCGACCTCTGCAGCACAGTTGCACAACCGACTCCGCGATCCAGTCGTCAGAGAGCGAACTAAACCTTTAGAATTAGGAAGGTGAAATTTCTACACAGCTGACTCTGTATTGAATCAGTTCATACGGTAGCTAGATAGATATTGGTGTCTATTATTCTTCATAATATACTTATAATTTATAGCTATTCCTTAAAAGTTTTTTTGCAACATTCTAAACATCAATAAAATTGTTTGAACATTGGCAAAAAGGTCGATATGAACAGGAATTGAAATACTTCCTGGACATGTGCATAAATGGATGTATCCTAAATAAGACAACATATTTTATTCAAAACAATTCATACATTTTATGTATGCAAACAAAATGACTCAAAATTAAATTAATTATATTATATTATGTACCTGTGAGTCACAAATATATTCACGTTAGTACATATACATAAAAAATACTTATACATCAATGTTTGACCAGACCTTCGCATCGTATTGGCAGTCGCGTCCTTTAAAGGAAAGTCGCTACGGACTTCTATTGAGCAATATGTGACCAATTTATTATTGACAAATTCCTTGGATACCCTGAGAAATAGTCCGCACTGCGTTTTAATTTAATCGGATTTTGTCCGCCTTTAGGTACTCGCTGTTTTAATGAAAGCATTTTTCTTTCAGTTCTTTCTCATTCTTCTATGATTTTTCTAGTTTTTTTAATTCTGGTTGCTCTTTAAATGTTTTCTACGTAGTATAAGAATATACTGAGTACTCTCCTCATTTTTTCGTTCTCGGCAAAAATAATGCACAACTCAAAATAATACATGAATAAAAATTTATTTTATTCGTTGTCTATTTATAAATTATTGATGTCAAACAAGATATAAAAATATTTTTTGTATTCTGTCAATTATAGAAGACTACATCATAAAAATAATTTGATGTTGCAATATTTGGATTTGCCAATATTTACAAAGCTTTCACAATCCAATTCTTTATTGACATTGATCATTTAATTTCTTGGTCATCTTCGGTTCGTAGGCGACGTAATTATTCTAAATTTAATATTGCAATGCCACGGATATAACCTTCACGTATTATTTGTATTATATTATTGACGTATTATAAATCATATGTACTTTTGTTCTTTTTTTTTTTTTTTTTTAAACATATTATTTATTTATATACAAACTGAAAAATATATAACTATAATATTTACAACTATACACTAAGATTTAAAAAAATAATAATAATATTTATATACAATAATACACATAGAAAATATAAAAAGATATTTACAAAACCTTAAACAGCATCAAAAAATTCCTCCGCATCGACGTCGAATGCCGACAATTTTCTTTTGTTCTAATATATATATTTTACTACCTATTTATTCAATTATGAACAAAATGAAGCATCCTCGTCAATTTTACGCCACAAATTAACGCCTTCCTTTTCATAACAGTAAATACCAGCGTAATAGGACAATACATATCCTTCCTCGTAATAAAATTGCCTGTTACCTCACTAACGTAATACCGCCAATCTATTAAATATTCCGAGCACTTACAGTCTTACCATAATATTACTACAGAGTAAAATGACTCAATAAACTAAACTGTTGCATAATAAAACTGTAACAGTGAAATTGTTTCCTGAACGGAAAATTGGCCGACAACATCGGCGGTACTCGGCAATAATCGGCGCAGATCGGTAGTTTGCGCCATCAATGGCTATTAATCGACACTGTCTTATTTGCGGTAGAGTCGTCGCAGTCAAGGTAGGCCCGAGGCACCAATATATCTGTCTCACTCGATGACATAGTTGTATGTCGATATTCTGAGACAGGCATATGGTCCATAGTGCGACTTCAGCGCAAAAGAAGGACTGCGTAGCTATACTATGTCGACTCTAGTGCCCGATACTAACAATTGGTGTTCATGTAAATATGCACGATTCTATCGTACAAGTAACAATTACGCTGGGAAGTAAGTGCTTTTGCTCTCCAACGTAACTGACAGACATGGAAGGAAACACTTGAGAAGGATGTTACAGGCCAGTAATTTGTACTTTAATCATGCGGGTTTCACTTACTTAAATAATTTGCGTAAATTATAAATAGGCAAAAATATTCATTAAGTATTCTTATTTCAGGGTTATACTTCGTCTTTAATATTATTGTCGAAAGCAAAGACCTCAGTCCACATTCATAATAAAGTAACGAATCAAATGTTGGTATGCATAAACATTATTTCTATTTTTAAATCACGGTCAATATTCTATTCTAAATCTATGTCTATTTAAAATTCGAAATGAGATTACATAAAATTTTAAAATAAAACAGATGCAATTAAACTTAAAAATTAGTATGCACGAATGCAAAAACATTCGGACGTTCCGCACGTAGAAAAAACTTTAGAGTTACGTAAATAACCATTATATTGAGGTTAACCGGCGCATTTACTTTTATAAAAGAATTTAAGTAAAACCTCTGGTTAAACTTGCTTAGCTATCTTAATTACTCCTAATCTTTATCAAAGTAATCAATTAAAGCATTGACATACTTAAGCGCTCAAGTGTACATAAGGGCCTCGGCGCATTACGCCACTGCAGCGCAACGCGTACATTACAAACGTTTAATTATTGCATTCACGTATAGAGAAAGTCCGCGACAAACGGAAGGACAGACGGACTGATCTGACTATTTATGTACGTGATCCGATACCATTTGTATTTGAATCCTATCTTGCGTAAGTCACCGATAAAAAAAGAATTTGCAACCTTATTTTCTATGTGATAAGGTTGAATAATATAAAGATTAAATTGCAATAGTTTTAATTTTAAATGGTCATGCACTAATGACTATTATCTTAAGTGTGGGTTTGCAGCGAGTGTGGTCCGTTCGTTACGCAACCGGAGAAATGTACGCATTAATTGGATTTCCAGGGCAAACATTATTACATGGTCTAACTAATACATAGCTATTGTTCAAGATACCGTGACATGATTGCTTCCAATTAATTTGCTCAGTATGAATATTAAATATTCAATTTTGTATAAAACTGGTAGCTTTTTTCAATACGCAGCCAATCAAAAATGATTTCCTTTTAAACTCATTCACAAAAAGTATTTAAAAGGAGGTTTAGGAACGTATTTTTTTAAGTAATCTAAGCTATTAAGCTAGTAAGCTATTCAACCAAAAATATTAAACAAAGTTATCTTTTTATCATCTCTTAAAAACAAGAAATCAAACGTAAACCAAACTTTAACAATTAATAATGGCTACATTTACTTATTCAAAAAAAAATGTTATGAGAAACTAAAAAAATGGTTTAACTTTCTGATACTTCCGATAAAGAGAGCAAACAAAGAAATAACACATGGAACGACCGTCGTAATCTTTCCAATTTTTATTACATAACAATAAAATTAATTATTGCACTTATAATTCGACAGAAATATTAAAACGTGTAACCATTTACAAAACAACGATTATAACAATTAGAAACTTAAATCGATTTAAGCGCTGGAATCGATACCGTAATGATTATGCTGTAATCGAATTAATTGTATCAAATTATGTGGTCAATTATTGTTCTATCGGTCGTGAGTAGGAGGCTAAATAAAAATATAGTTACAAGTTTCACATCCGATTAATTATGGTGTTAGGTGCAACGACTGACAAACTTTAATACGGGATAGAGGGGATCATTTGCTGCCCGGAATAAACTTCTAAGTGCCACGTCCTAAAAATATGTTAATTCTTATAGAAGTTTTGGATACAAGCAGCGTCCAAGGCCTTTTTGTACTGATTGTACGCATAATTCAATATCTAGTTAAGAATTCATGAATATTATTGTCACTAATTGATACTGCTTTGGTAATTATTTGCCTTCAGATACAGCGTCTGAAAACCTGTATGTTGAGTATAGATACAAAACGTTATAGGGACAATATTTAAGCCAACCATCAAATTATTGAAGAGTCAGAAATTTTGACACTTGCCACCATTATCTAAAGAACTTATACAAAATCTATTTCTAGCCTCTATTTTATTTTTTGCAAGCCGTTATAACTTTTCGCAATCAATATTTACAGCAGGGAGCAATAAAAGTGTAGAAATTAATAAGGCTTTGCTCTTTGTATGGCAACCCAATAACAAATCAGCACCACCTAATTTAAAAACCTATGAAATGTTGAACCAATCGTAATTTTTGCTTTCATGAAATGTCTGCTGCTGTTGTCTGCTGGCAACATAATGACAATAATGGTCTCTCTGTCTGGTTTTCCTAACGAGTTCTATAATCCTAAAATGAGCTGGCAATTTCAGAAGAATACGTTCATTCTTCCATTCCACACTATATTAGCAACGATTCCGCTCTACTTAATATTAGATTCAGTTCACAAAGAACCGCACAGTACGGGCATTAATCAACAATGACCAGTGAAAGTTGTCCGCGACTGTACTTGCTTAGAATACATATTGTTGCGTTTATCCTGCGGCTTTGCCTAAGCTTGATATACAGGCTGTATGAGTACGCGCGGGATATATATTAAATCAACTGCATTGAATCTAATATTTCTAACACCATCATGGTTTTATGAAACTAAAAATAAGTGGACAATATTAAAAATAGTCATAAATAAGAGAAAAATACGCATCAGACCTTTAGAACATAATCTCCAAAAGCGAACTCTTCATTAAAATCTAAGTATCGTACTCATTTTAATGATTCGATTTTACGTATGATACATATATATATATATCGGTACAAATTAATAAATCTCTGCACTTTATTTTTAGACATTGCATAGTCAATCACTTACAATACATATATATTGTACTAAGTAACAAAAATATGGGACCGGCAGAATTTGAACATAGCAGACATATATTCTTTAAAAATAAGATCACATTTGGAACAAGTCAAAAGTCAAGTGCAAAAACACTCTTAAAATGTCCCTCTTAAATCAAACAGCCTGTATACATATAGTTACGTTTATCCTGCGGCTTTCCTAAGTGTTATATAACTAATATAGAACTACAATAGGATAAGCGATAAGGTGATACAGTTATGTCATAGTTCTGATAAGGATTTGATATATGAGTTCAGTTACGAAATGTTGCAGCTTTATTACTTTTGAACTATATTTATTGCAGAAAAAGATTTATTGGATACGTTTTAGTGTCTTTGAATATTATATTATTTGGCACAAGTATGCGACAATGAAGAAACATGACATAATATACAGTCTTCTTTCTTTGTCGTGTCGATGGCTGAGTCAAATTTTATTTTGACTTGCCATCGTGGTGAAAGGATTAGCCAATTCGCTTTGAGAACTCGCGAATTGCCCAGGGTGCGCCGGACGTAGATAATCGTTGTGTACGTCACTCGGGAAGGCTCCTTTCATGCACCCCAATATACAGTATAAAACATAAACATCACATAACATTTTCACGCCTATATTACCCAGAAGGGTGTGGCAGAGGTGTACAACACCCACACTTCACCTGTTATGTTTAGGTCCAATGGGATACGGTTGAGCCTATCGCCATCCACCGGGCACAATTCTAACTCCGTGCTGCTATTGTGAATAGCAGCATGACGGAAAGTTCACAAACACACTTGCCCGACCCGGGAATCGAACCCAAGACTTCACGTATGAAGCGCATACGCTAACCACTAGACCATCGAAGCATTACAAAACTATTAAAAAATTTGATATCAATACTTTCTTTCGAGGATAAAAAGAAATATCAGTGGCAGAGATAGTGTAGCATAAGCTAACTTAGAATTTTAAGATTAGAACTTAATAAAACAAGATTCCAGAACATGATTGTTATCTTAATTTCTAATGAGGCTTCAGTTCTCTTTATTTTTAGAAACTATTTTATTATATAAATATTTGTTAAACAAATATTTTGATCAGGATTTTATAGCTATAATTCCACCGAGATTACATAAGTGCAAAGAATTTTTGTTCACGTAGGTATTTACTTCGCTTGCGAGTCTCGCGACAAACTGGGTTATAAGCCATACGATGAAAATCCAATATAAAATCTATAAAAAAGCTAAAATGTATCGCTTCCTAGATTCTTGAAATGATCTGCGGTGCACATATAATCGATTTACGTCAACAAGAAATCGTTTTCATACACGAGACGAATATCAATCGATTTTGTGTACGTGTTTCAACGTATTTAAATCTACTCGACTAAATGATTAGTAGGTCTAGTGGTTAACGTATGCGACTGTGGACGGTCTCGGGTTCGTTCCTTGGGACCTAGTAGACGTCTTAATCCTATCGGAATTTCCTATCATGAATTTCTCAGTAATAATAGCTCGGAGTCTAGAATTATGCTATATAAATGGAGATAGGTTTTACTGGTGGTGAAGCTCTTGTGAACAAGCTCGAGGGCGGCACCACTGTCTCACCTTTAACCTGCTGCTAAATAGTAGTGCTTCCATTACTGTGTTCCAGTTTGGTGGTGAGATCAGGCCCTGAAATTACTGGCACATGAGGCATAACACCTTATATAGTCCTCAGCTGCTGCGACGCATCTATAATCTGCTTTTGTGGATTGTTGATGTCCATGGGCTTGGCATTCCACTTACCATCAGGTGGACTACACGTTCGTTCGCTGTGGGCGTAGTATTAAAAAAAAAGGTTCACTTCCTCATGAGACCGAAACATAACAGGTGAAATGTGAGTGTTATACCTCTTTTTAGGAGACAGAAGCGCGATGTTATCATCAAAGTTGTAGTGACGTATTTAACGGACATAAATCGATGTAAATTCTTACGAACTCCTAGAAGTTGTAAAACTAGATTGACAATCGCTGGCATTGACCGCTAGCGAAAGTTTGAGTACCTGTTTTTTAATACCTGCAGCTAATTGACCGTTTTTATAACTAAAGAGCTAAGGTTTCTGTGCGTAGTTATCCAATACTTATCGTTGCGTAGTTAAATGTGGTAACAATTTCTCGTTTATTTTGCTCGTTTTAATATCAATTTCTACTGACGCGTTGCAGTTAGGATTGCATTGTTGCCTTTTCTGGTATAAAAAGCTAAAGATTAATTTAAGGTTGTAAAAGTAAATTCTCAGTACCATATTATAATATTGGCGATATCGGCTCAGATGATTTACTAAAAGTAGAACAGTGACCGACGCCGACGGGCATAACCGACCGACACTAAATGGCAAAACACTACGATAATGTTACTTTTAGGCCGTTAAGTATCTAGTACTACACAATAGTAATATACTTATATCTAATACAGCATCTAGTACTTGTAGAAATAAAAACACGATTTAGCTGCACATTTTGTAAGCTAAGCTACGTGTCTCAAAAGCCTCTTATAAATCTATTCAAAAAGCTTATGCTAATATTATTTAGACAAATCTAGATTAATATCTTTAATGCAGGTCACAGTCCTATAATTATTTGATCTTGAAAACTAGTTTTTGACTAAGACTGAAACAGGTCCACTATATTAAATAGCAGTTTACCTATATACGAAGGTTTTTTTTTTTTTTTTTTTTTTTTTTTTTTTTTTTTTATTATTATAATTCACAAAACTGGTGTACAATCTGACTTATTAATTAACATGCTAAAATTAATGCACCTGACTGACACCTACTAGATGTGAATCCAACATGCAAGATCAAGGACACACTCGAATAGAAATTAAATTATACATTAAATTAAACTAAAATTAGTGCTATGGCAGAATAAAAATAAATATCTAGTAACTAGTTACTAATGAATCAAAGTTGCAAGTTTAGACTTAACTGAAGCTACAGAACCGTTGAACATATCTATGTCATTACGTATCGAATTGCCTAACGAAACCATACGAGATATGGGTGAAAATTGGCCTATGTTCGTGCGACTGTGAGGTATAGCAAATGTTTTTCGATTTAATAATCGACTGCTGGTGCGGGGTGTGCAAATATTGAGATTAGCTAAAAGTTGAGGTGAGTCTATATGGCCGTTAATTAATTTAAATAGAAACATAATATCAAGGCACTTCCTACGGCTACTTAACGATTTTACATTATAGTGCCTTAGTCTAAGTTCATATGAATTAAGGCTACGACATTTGTTTTCTGAGTAGGCTAAGTGATACAAAAATCTCTTTTGAACGCGCTCTATTCTATCGGTGTGTACTTGGTAGGATGGACTCCAGACAATGCTGCAGTATTCTAATATGCTCCTAATAATACTGTTGTATATACAAATAGTTAAAGTAGGTTCTTTGAAAATTTTCATTTCTCTAACTATAAATCCAGAAAGCTTAGATGCTTTACCGATTATTAAATCAAAGTGATTCCTGAAATGAAGATTACTATCTATAATAATACCTAGGTCTCTTATGCTATTAACTTCTTTCAGTAAACTGTTATTTATTAAGTAATTGGCTGGACACTTGTTTTTTCTTCGACTAAATTTAATGGAATAACATTTACTTAAATTCAGGACCATCATGTTTTTTACACACCAATCATACAAGTTATTCAAATCTAGTTGTAGTTGAAAAATATCCGATTCATTGTTTATCGTTCGGTATAATTTTAAATCGTCAGCAAATAATTTAAATTTAGAATTAATTATACTACCTAAATCATTCATAAAAATAAGGAAAAACAGGGGCCCTAGGTGTGAGCCTTGGGGTACTCCAGATGGTATGATGCACTGATTAGATTTGAAGCCTTTAAGGTGTACTAACTGGGATCGGTTTTTTAAGTACGATTCACACCAACGCAGTAGAGATCCATGTACGCCCAAGCCCTCCAATTTTGCAAGAAGTAAATTATGATTTACCAAATCGAAGGCTTTTTGAAAGTCGGTATAAATTGCGTGAACCTCTCTGCCGGCATCTAACTCAGCGGATATAAAAGAAGTATATTCAACAAGGTTGGAAGCTGTTGATTTTTTGGGACGAAAGCCATGTTGATTAACATCTAAGGCATTTTTAAAATGAGAAAACATTTTCTTCTGCACTAGGGATTCCATAGACTTACCACAGGCTGAAAGAATTGACACTGGTCGATAATTGGCAACATTACTAGGGCAACCTGATTTTAAAATTGGTGTGATGTGAGCGATTTTCCATTCATTTGGAAAAAGTCCTTGGGAAAGAGATTGATTGAAGATCGTGGTCAATGGGAATGCAAGATTCTCGGCACATTTTCTGAGGAAAAGTGGTGGAATTGCGTCAGGTCCTGGTCCTTTATCACAGTTTAAGGAGGAAAGATGATTAGTAACCTCTCTTATACTAAGTGTACATTTGCTAAAGGTATTATTATCGCTAGATACAACCATCCCTGAGTAACCAGCACTATTAGTTAAGTTATAAATTGATTGAAAATGATCTGAAAATAAATTGCAAATTTCTTGACCGCCTCTTGCACTTTTGGAGTTATTTAAAGTCATTTTGTTAGGTATGTGATGATTACTTGCTTGCTTATTTTTAAAATATCTCCATACATGTTTAGGGTTAATACGCAAATTAATTGCAATATCAGTTTTGAAGTTTGCATAACACTCTTTAATTAATAAATTGCATCGCGATCTCAAGCATTCATAGGTAAGTTTGTCTCTAGGGTTCTGATATTTTTTGTACATCTTATGATATTTAGCTTTCTCTTTGATAACTCTCAACAGAGCTCTACTGTACCAGACTGGGTAACGTTCATCGCGTGGTTTGGTTAAAGGGGTATACTGTTTGATGATGCGCATAAGTACTTTGTAAAATATTGATAACATTTCGTTGACATCGCTAATGTTTGCCCATTTATCGCTCCAAACAATTTTAGATAATTCTTCATTAACAGTGTTATAATCACAAAGATAAAAATTTAAATAAGGCACTTTATTTTGTATAACTGGGTTATTACGGCTATTTACTAGTTCGATTTCTAAAGCTGGATGATGTGGATCGGTAGGAACAAAAGGAACAATTGCTTGAGATACTACAGGGGCATTTTTGTTGTTGCTGCTGAGAACTAGGTCCAAAACTCGATTTGAGGCATTAGCAATTGTGTTACATTGTTGTAAATCATTGAACGCAAGCATATCCAGAAATTCACTTTCTATGATACCACTAGATCCCTTAGGGACCAAGATACCAGAATCAGAATTATATTCCCACATGATGCTTCCCATATTAAAATCACCGACCAATAAGTTTATTGATTTGGCAGTGCTATTTTTGTTGATTACTTCCGTGAAATTATTGAAAAGAACGTTAAGGTAGTCATGCTTAATAGGAGGTGGAATATAAACTGCACAAATATTAAAGTTAAAGCCATTTTCACACTTAATGGTGATCCATAATTCCTCGCAATGTGATTCCCAATTTACTCTACGTATAACCTCATACCGCTCCAATGTTGCAATTAAAACGCCTCCACCATCCTTTTTAATACTTGAAGTTATTGTTGATGATCTATCCCGCCTAAAAACCCTATAACGATTGTCTATAACCTCATGATCAAGCACAGTGTCATTAAGCCAACTTTCAGTAATTACAATAATGTCGTAGTTAGCACATAAAGCAGAAGTGTAAAAATCATCAGTCTTGGTTCTTAAGCCTCGTACATTTTGATAGTAAATTTTAAAATTGAATTTTTTAACCTATATCATTGTAGACATTCATATTAATTGTTATATTATTTATAATTTTACAGGGAATCCAAGCATTCTACATTTTTCACTATTAAAGATTTAGAAGTTATGTCTTTTCGAACAAATATGCGGCCATTTCGAACCCAAACGAAGTTATATTTCTTAGCTTTCGCAGCGATTCTTGTTGCTGCGTGTAGTTGTTTGTTCGCCACGGACAAGTTTTCTGTAACAAATATCGGCTGCTTTTCACCTCCAATGCCCAAATGACTGCTGTTAAGCTTCTCTGATAAGTTTTTCTTATTATAATCTCTGACAGCAGCCAGTAGGTTATCACGTATCCGAGGACTAGATAATTTGACAACTATGTTTCGTGGGCGATTCGAATCGGTGTTTAATTTCGCAACACGATGGAACGACTGAATCTCATTTTCCTGTAACTCATTTCCAACAGCTCTACCCAGTTGTTTAATAACCGTAAGTAAGTTTTCAGTTTTGTGTTCAGGAACACATTGTATCTCGATGTTGCTTTCACGTGCTGTTTGATCTATTTGTTGAATTTTTATCTCCAGATCTCTAACTTGACTCCTTAATGCGGTGTTATTTTTAACGAGATCGGCGATAACATTGTTGTTTTTCTGATTCAGCACTTCTTGTGCGTCGTGACAGTCAGATAAGAAAATTACAGTAGTTTTGAATTCATCCAAATCTTGACGCATTGAAGAAAATTTCGAGGATAAGTCGTTTAGTTCCTTTCGGACTATACCAAGGGCTGTTTCAAACTTCTCCAAAGAAACGCGCTGGCTGTCAAATTTTTCATTCATTTCTTTACGTAGATTACGGATTTCAAGTAGAATAGATTCCTGCAAGTTGACTTCTGTATTTCCTTGTGCTATTGGAGACGATTCCAGCGAGAGTGACTTCGAGGCAACTGCCGAGGCAGCTCCAGGAGCAAGGCGATCAGTAGAATGGGCTTTGGCGTGGATAGGTGTATTTGTGTTATCAACCTTGGGCCGATTAGAAACACAGTTAGGACAGGCCCATTTCGACCTAGGTGTTGATGTCTCTTCATATTTCACGCATTCCAAGTGATACTGCAGAGCACATTTGCTAACACAGCATTTAATTCGTTTGTTTGTCACGAGAATTGAACCCTGGCATGCTGCACAAATCATTTTTGCAAAGAAAAAAAAGCCGGAATAATTCTCAAAAACAAAATTCTGTTCGTAGGAATTGATCACAGGGCCACACCGACTCCGAACAAATCACAAAAAGATAATTTTGTTCGGGGATCGAACTCGAATTAATTGCAGCGGAAGCGACACTGTGCGCACTCAGCCACGAGTGATCTTAGTCAGGGCGTCCAATTTATAGTATAAGTTTGTCATGAGTCCAACTGGCGATAGGTGAATCAAGTATAATGACATTAATAACTTTGGACAAAGTTTTTATGAACCACCCACATTAACAAATTGTTGCACAAACATAGTCGATTTTCACAGAGTTTATTTTCAAGTTTTTGATTGAATTTAGTCACTGATCACTACGCGAACACTATCACGCCTGCGTTGCACATTTTACTATAAGTTTTACGCCATATATTCTTGGTAGATATGATTTATACAGAAATATAATATTTATTCCGCGGAGAGAAAAAAGTATGTCTTGACTGTTTGACTACCCGTATTCTAAGACTAAGGTTATACAAACAGCTCGTAAACCACTTTCATTTTCTTTTTAAATTACTAGAAATGTTAATGGTTACTTTCGTTATCTGCCCAGAACACCTGTGTCCTTCATTTGATCGTAAATAAAGTATTTTCTATAATGTTAATTAACGCCTACATCTTTCGTGCAATTTACCTAATTTATATAATTTTGCAATGAAAGTTTTAAAAAATCATTTTGAGAATGATAAAAATGTGATAGACAGCAAAATACATGTAAAATTTGCGCTATTTTGATCAATTGATAGCTACTATACAGCCGCACATTCCTGAACCAATAGCCGTGTACGGGTCCCGATCAACCTATAAATTTCCAGTGGTCTCGCATTGCACGGGAAGTGTATACAACACGATACCATCTTATACTAGAAATGTATGGGTTGGTTGGTAACCTTTTTTTTTTTCGTTGCTGTCTAAAACTACCTTCTGTAAATTTTTTACACTAATGTCCATCCAAAGGTTGCCTGGAAGAAATCGCGTTAAGCGATAAGGCCGCCCTTTTTGCATATATTGTAATTGAAACTTTCGTACAAAATGTATTTCCTATGTCTTATGCACAAATAAAGTTTTTATCTATCTATCTATCTTGCGTACCATTACCTTAATAATTACACACTAGCTTAGAATGCGTAACAAAATAAATGAGCTGGTATAATCGGGCCCTAAGTTACCACCTTGCGTAACTCGCGTACGCGTAAAAGCGAGCGCGCGTGATGTTCGCTGGCGATGCGCTGAGATTGACGCACTTCCTACGTAATAACTGCTACTAATGTAGAATTCGGAACATTTTAGAGAAGCTATTCTTGTCTAGAAGAGCTATGGGCCAAAACCACAACACAATGGATCCCAAACAATGATAAACGACAACGTAGCAGACCCCGAAGAAGATGGCGGGATGAATTGGATTCATGGCAGATTGACTGGACACTACAAACCACAGACAGAGATAAATGTAAAAAGGGAGGGGAGGACTTTGCCCTGCAGTGGGACTCTATAGGCTCGCAATAATAATAATAATAATAGTCTTGTCTAAGATGTTGTTAGAAAAGTTACACCACGAGACCAGCTGAAAATTATTTGATTTTAATTTTACTAGTGAAAATACTATGGTCAACACTTCCCATGGCCCGTTAAAGTGTCTCACTCATTGGGGAAACTTAAACCATTTCTCATTTTTATTAGAATTCTAATAAAATTTTACATGCGCATTATATTGAAAATACAATTATGCATAGAGAGTAAAGTATTTTTTTTTAATTGATGCGCTAAGCCAATTGGATCAGAAATTATGATGGTTTATGCAATCTATTTCAAAAACTTCATCAAAATCAGGAATCACAAAAGTGAACAAGGACTAGATGAAACGCTTGAATCGAAAATTCTGCCCGAATCATTACGTTTATACTTCAACAAATTAAGAACAAACAAATTAAGATAGTATAGAAAGGTTACGATATCAAGAGACTAAAATGAAAACAATTGTCGCTAGAACCACTAACTTCTTTCTTCTCCTTAGGTGTCAATGGTAAATTAGATACACAGACTTAGGTATATTTAGCAACGGTTAAAACATGTCAGGAGCAGTTGTGACGGTAAGGAATGCAGAATCAGATGAGACATCGTTTGCGCAAAGTATTTATTCAATTTAGCCCTATTGTATATTTATGTACTACAAAAAAACAAAAAGACTTCTCTTCGCTCTCACGAGGAGCTAACAAAACATGATTAATTTAATTAACCTTTAACCCGCAACCATTAACACTTTCTTGCACAACCTAAATCAACTAAAACCTTGCTAAAACTACCTTAGTCTACCAGAGACAATAGAGCAGTAAGCGAGCACAGACATCACGACTTTTGGTGCGCGTGCGCCGACGGGCACGTTTTCATAACCGCGTTGGTACAAAACTAGGCCATTTGCACACTACTGATCTCGATTTCGTTTTAAATACTTTAGATTACGAGTTATGGGCTATTATGCGGACGTGAGGCCAAAGAAATGAAAAGTGTTCTGCGATGTGTATCAAGGTTAAAGATTTTCCGCTATTTGGCACTGTGTTTTTTTTATTTGCTTATTGTTCGCCAAACTTATCCTGATACAAACCTCTCTCTATTTGAATGGAAATTCATTGTATTAAATAACATAACATCACGCTTATATTACCCAGAAGGGTGTGGCAGAGGTGCACATCACCCACACTTCACCTGTTCTATTTAGGTCCCATGAGATAGATCCTATAGCCATCCACCGGACACAATTCCGGTTCCGTGCTGAATTTCCTAACAGAAACTTCACAAATAACACATTGCCCGACCCGGAAATCGAACCCGACAACTTGCTGTGAGAGGTGCATACTCTAACAGCTAGACCATCGAGGTAGTACCATATACATATATATGTAATACCATAAATTCAAGATTTCTGATAACTAAAAGACGCTGAAGATATGGTGTCACCATCATTTTGATCGATTGAGTGATCGTTGATATTACTGGTAATACAAATTGTGTAATTATATTGATTTCTAAGTCCATTCAACAACGAGGTCCCAGTATTACTCGATAAACCTTGAGAAAACAATAACAGAAAGAAAAGGAATAATCGATTCCTAAACCCTATTCCGTAATTGATTACAAATTTCGTCATCGATAAATCGTTGGCGCACGCGTCGATTTTACGGTGATCGAGTACGACCTTGCGCAGCGCCACCCCGGACATTGTGAGAACTAAGTCCGCCATTTTGATTTTCACCTTCGTTCAAACCGGTGGAAATGCATACGAGGCCGTGTGGCTTTCACAGCCTATTACTCAGTTGACGAAAGGTGCTTTAATTATTGCAAACTGTAATAACTGTAGTTAACAACTCTGTAATAGCGATACGCCGATTTAAATTAATTTCGCGTCAAACAAATTGTAACAGTCAACATATTTCTTATGTCGAATGAAATAAGGAATTTACTATTAACGTATTTGTTCGTATTGGGCCATATAAAGGTGTTAAATGTATTCCAATAGATACATAAATTATTCATGTTTACGCAAAGCACGTTTACCTGAAAAAGTGTTCACTCATGCAGAAAAATTGATGCATTACACTATAGAGCCATTCCATATGAAATCAACAACAGAGTGTGCTACATGAGTTTTGATTTTAATAAAAACTATTCAGCATGGTCTTTGGGGTGTCAGAAAAGCTAAACCACATTCATTATTTTCATTGCATAACTTTACCATTCAAAGTTTAAACTTAGGTCAATATCTTTAAAAACCCCGTGAATCTTGCAATAACATACAAACACTTAATACTCACACTCACAGATACTAACACACACACACACACGCGCACACACGCACACACACACTCACTACACACAGTTATCAGCATGCTTAAACTTTAAACTGTAAACAACTTATAAATTTATAAGTTGTTCACATTGTTTAATTGGTTTATTTGTAAATTATATTTGTATAATTAATTATTCTGTTTTAAATAAAAACCTATGTCAACTGGTTAAGGGGAAGACACTGACACCTGCAACATAGTTTTTACTAGCGTGGGTGTCTATTATAGGGATATAATGGATATAGGGATATAGGGATTCTATTATAAATTGTAAAACTATTAAGTCAAAAAATAATATTATTATTGTTGGTTACGGTTTCGTATCTCGGGACTATGGAGTCCCGGACCTTTAGAAGGCATGCGTGGGGCCGAAGCCAACAGCGCAGAGGCCTGATTAACCATTTGCTCTAAATGTGATGGGACACTGCTCTAAATGTGATGGGACATTATTATTATTATTAATTTCGTGGTTGTGCTCTAGTTGTGAGACTTTCTGGCCTCTGACTACTCGTAATGGCAGCAATAGATGTTCAAATGGCAAACGGGAGCGACAGCTTAACGTGCTTTACGAGGCACGTAGGAAAACTCGTTATGTTAAAGATGGTAACCCATCCGATCCGACCGTGGTTAACATTGCTTAACTACGAGTAGCTACATCGATCGATCCGCGCGGTATCGAATTAGGCACGAGCTTAAACTTTAAACGGCTCCCTGACAAAGTTATGCAATTGAAAAAAAATGTTGGTGTTTTATCTTTTCTGACGCCTCAAAAACTATCCTCATTTTTTTTATAAAAATCCTAAATCACATAGCACGCTCATGTGTTGATTTCATATGGAATGGCTCTATGTACATACAGGTAATGTAATCCTGATTACAGCAGCTTTAAATAGCGTAGAAAATTCCATAAATTCTTTAACAACAGGTGCTGTTTAAAAGTCAATTAACTTCATTAAAAGTAATTAATTTCATAAAATGCAAATAACAACGGATACAGGGTTGGCAAACTTTCCACGTGATTGGGTTTGCATGTCGTAAGAAAGAATGCGAAATGAGAGGCGTGTATCAACGTATATCAAATAAGCACCAATCAACACACCAAATATACCAAACCAATATTTCTCACAATTTGAATTAACAGTATAAAGTAGAATAGAAGCAAAATTATTAACACCAGCCATGTACATAATGAGACCGCGCTACAATGTGCAATATTCTGTTATCTTGTAATACATTTATATCGAAACAACATCTAGGGTATAGACATTATAATGTCGAATGTGTGACAAAAACGTCTCACGCGATTTATATAAAGATATTACAGGTATACGACTTGTTTTATATACTACATATATACATGCTGAGCATTATTTTATTAGCAACCTAAAAGATAAAATCAAGCGTCCATCTTATAAATGTCCAACAAAAAATCATGTGTATAATTAACAATAACAATAAATTGGTCCTTGCTAAAAATTCTCAAAGTTTATAAAGTTATGTAGATGTTTTTTTACACTACACGCAAAAACTACCGTGTCGATTTTGATAAAATTTAGCACGTATTTAGCTTATAGCGTTGATAACCGTTTGGTTATTATTTATCAAAGTACGACGCAAGTGTAACCGTTTGCGGAAGCTAGTGTATTACCGAGAATATTCAAAGGGCGTATAAATTATAGTGAAGTACTTTTGACGGATATTGCACAGAGTATCATATGCAAGTAATTAATGCTTACGCAAATATACCTACACTGATTAAAGTAACCGAGGCTTACGGCTAACTTAATTGGAGTATGTTATTAAGTTCAACCTTTTGATGGGCTAAGATTGCCACACTATGTACTTAAAACCACGGTTATGTTAGATTTTAATTACATCGACCGTACTCATCCTACTTTTTTATAATTTATTTGAAAAGAAATTAAAATTACTTTGTGAAATCTCTCCATGTACAGCAGGCGCTCAACCACGCCCTCTGTATGTCGTCTCGTTTATTGTTCAATTACAAATCTAATCAAAAAACTAAACAAAATATATTAAAAAGTGATTACACAGCCATAAATAACAATCATCCGCGTGTGATAAGAAAAAGTAACATATTCCTGAGACCCACAACAATCGCCCTCACATTATACATCTAGATCGATTCAGCAGGTTATCCACGAAAGCGTAACAAATTAACAAACAAACACACTAACACAGAATCTAATCACAAATCTAATTTAAAAGCAAACAGAGAATCTAAGGAAGTGGTCACACAAACCATAAACAAAACAAACGATGCGCATTGTAATCTGGCTTTATGCATGACAATTAGGAGCCGCGGCAGATGGTGTTTCTCACACTAGCCACAGCACATTAGGTCGGCGTATTATGATTTACTTGCGCCATTAAACTCATGTGGGTACTGTGTTGCACCATCTTTGATGGTGAGAAGAAAGACCTTAAGGCGAAATGCATGCATGAAAATTTTGTATTGAAAAATCACACTGGTCCTGATTTATTTATAGGAAGTACAACAATACACACATACATACATTGTAGGAAACTAATAGGATAAAAAGACTTTTCACTTAAGCATTTGAACCATATTTAAAATAAAGGTAATAAATAAATATAATAACTGCCTCAATGGTCTAGTGGTTAGCGTATGCGTAACCGCCAGGTCTCCGGTTCGATTCCCGGGACGGACTAAGTGTTATTTGAGTTTTTTTCGTCAGGGAATTCTCAATAGCAGCATGGAGTTGGAATTGTTCCTTACACCGTAAGGCCATAGGCGCACCCCCTATCTCATGGGACCTTAACATAACAGGTGAAATGTGGGTGTTGTACACCTCTGAAACACACTTCTGGGTAATATAGGCATGATTTTATGTTCTGTAATAATAAGAAACGCATTGTTAAGTCAGTCAAAACTCGAATAAAAATATCATACTTGATCACCTAAATCTTCTTGAACCAGCTCTCTTGCACCATACGATAAGGGTCAGTACACACGGTCATCCGATTGCGCTGCGTTGATGCAACCGCAAATGCATTTTATTGAGGGCAACGAACCAACCAACCCGCCGGATGATCGGTGGATCAATTTGATGCATCTTGGCCGATGCAACCAAACGGTTAGATCGAATCAACTTGTTTAGATTAGAATTGGATGCGTTGGTTGATGCGGTCCATGGTTTAGGCCAGAGATTGCCAAACTGTGCGCCGTAGAACATAACAAGAGGCTCCAAGAAGCAAGGTTTCAGCCTCTAAATGTAAAAAGCGCGGCAACAAGGAGCATTATTTTAAAAGTTGGTGCGGCCTCGCGAATATTTTTTCTGTTATAAAGTGCCTAGCTAACAAAAAACTTTGGGAACCCCTGGTTTAAGCTATCAAGTTGTTGGACTTAGACTTAGATTGCTTGTAGTAAAGTGTTAACAAAAGGTCAGATGTAAGTACCTGTTATTTGAGCTGTTCAGATTCCTATCGGATGATGAATTGTCTATAAAGAATAGACCATCAACAATGATTTTGTATTTGTTTTTGTAACAAAGTAGAATCATGATTATATCTATTCATAAATAGTATTAAGTAGACTATGGTCCTATACTATTTATGAATAGACATTTTAAAATACTAAAGTCTACATTCGCTTGTTCTATCTCCAAATGACAATCTTATAAACTTTGACAATTTCAGAGGAAATATTTGTCAAAAGGAACATGCATTTGCTGATAGTACATAGTACATAATGTTGTTTGAGTTAAAACCAGAGATATTACAGCTACATTTAGTTATTTGTATGTATTTTGAAATAAACATAACTTCACAACTATATCACTGAAACGGGTATAGCAGAAGAGTAGAAATTTACATCACACCAACGTGCCACCAGTTATTTTTAGGTCTCATTACATATTGGTTGAGCAGCAGTGGCGTATGCTAATCATTAACCACTAGACTCTTTGTCTACCCTTGATCTCTCATCTGGTAGTAGCTCTAGTAGGTACCAAAGCAATTTAGGCTCTTGCAGCAACAAAGTAATCCAGAACAGTTCACTATTAATCATATTGCCAACAAGCCACAGAGGTCACTACGTACCTTCCATCAATAACCCATAACCACAAAACAACAGACATTATATTGCATTGAAACAAAAACAAACAACACTACAGCCAATCATATAATCATTAGCTTGCTTGTGACACGTGGAATCGATTCGTCAGAGACGAATAATCGATCATATTAACATCGATTGGGTCGATGGACTTTAATAAATGTTTCGCGGTCGCCGATGGTGCAACACTACTGATCGAAGATGTCTGACTGTCTTCGGATTGACAGTAAAAAGTTCACGTTCGCTTTTATCGATCTTTGTTGGTTAAAAGGTTTTTCCTCTGTTTGAGATAATAATAAAGTGCAAGAAAACGAGAGCGTTTATAAGAATGCTTTGAATTGATTAATTTTTAGTGGCTAGTGAATTTGAGGATACGAAGTTATTGGTGTTCAAATATTGTAAGCTAACTTAGCCCCAGTTTCAGAGAGGTAGATCTTACTGGCAGGACACGCCAATAACACACAAAAATGAAAATGACAGCTATCTTCATAATTTGAGTGTTACTTGTGTCACTTTTATATTCGGTCAGGTTGTATTTGCCGGGACCTCTGAAAACCATAGTATTAATAAAAACATTCTTGTACTTTCGCAAGCAAAAAAACTTCGTCTCTACATTTTAGGATAATAAAGATCACTTCTAATTGATTATTTTTATAGCATTTAGCTATGCTTAACAAATTATATTTTGAAAAAGATATGGGACCGGCAGGATTTGAACCTGCGACCTTACTGCACACCGGGCAGCCGCTTTAGCCATCCTGCTACAGTCGCCTCTTACCAGAACCCTAAATTTCTCAACTGTTTGATACATAATTCGTGATGTCACGTTCATCTATTTGTTCCTATCTTAAGTAGGATACATAATATAAAGTTCCTATTTTAAGTAGAATACAATAAAGATCACGTTCCTATGTTAACGCTTCTTTATCGATCATCGTAAATTACGTTTAAAGATTCTTTCAGATTTCAACATCAAAGTGCTTACGCATCAAAGTGCTTACAAAATAAGTCGATGATGATGAATTTATACTAAGTGCGTCCATCTCCTCAATGGATAATATAAAAAGGAAAAGTTGAAATATGGGTTGAGGTTGGGCGTACTCAATAAATGTAATCCAATATGCAACATTGGATTACATTTAATGAGGACGCCCCACCGCACCCTCGATTAAAATTTAAAGTGAATTTTATCAAAGCTTTTTGAGCGAACTTTTAATGAGGTTTTAATCGCAACACATCTTTTTAAACGACGCTTGCACTGGGATAACTACTGTGTCACGAGGTTGTTCACAACCATACATTTCACACAGAGTACACACAGAGTTCAAACAAATCTTTGCGTATCACACAAATATTTGTACGGCGCGGCGGCGTAGGGATCGAATTATCGACGCAAACCGTGCACTCAACTTCTGAGGCAAATTTACCCGTAGTTGGTTTTTAGTTTTCTTCGGTATCCAGTAAACGTCTATTTGGTAACACTGGCTGGGTTAAATGGACCATTTCATTTTGTAACTATGATTACTTGCTGTTATATCATACCGGACCGGTTCGGTAGCCGTCATCGTCAGATCGGCAGGAAAATGTTGATTCATTTTGTTAATTAAGGTTTTACAACTATAAAGGTGATTTACATTGGTTAGATTAGTTGTTACTATTTTATTTTCTTGTATTTAGTTGTTCTATATAATTTACATACTGCTAATAAGAAAGATGTTCTATGAACATTAACTTCTACATTATATCTTCGATATTGGAGTTTACTTCATAAACATATCATAACATAACACCACGCCTATATTACCTAGAAGGATGCGGCAGAGGTGTACAACACCCACACTTCACCTGTTATGTTTAGGTCCCATGGAATAGGGGGAATGAGCCCATCGCTATCAACCGGGCACAATGCCAACTCCGTGCTACAATTGTGAATTTCCTAACGGAAAGTTCACAAATAACACTTCATCCGACCCAAAACCTTCCAGTGAGAGGCGCATACGCTAACCACTAGACCATCAAGACAGTCTAGAGTAGAGTATAGTATATTTAATGATTACAGATTTTTTTAATAATTATTAATAGTCTTATAGATACGTAGTATTATATGAAAATATGTCGACTATAAATAAAATCACCTTCAAGCTAAACTGAGCTTTCGAACGATCAATAAGTTTATTTTCATCATTCATTCTTTCATAGGTCACGTTAGTGATTGAGACTTCACTTGGTTGTTATACATGTGCTATTACATTCATCAGTCCATCAACCTTAAAGACTTCGTTCAACAGTTTTATACTACACAAGGTCTTATCACATCAATAGGGCTGTACGAAAACTTCAAGGGACAATAAAAAAAAAACCGACTTCAAAAAGTAGGTAGACTAAAAAGCGAAAAATAAATTTACTTCGCACAAAATAATACGTTTTTTAATTTAGTTAAATAGAAATTATTAAATAATTATTTAATAATTCTGAAGTCGGTGCCAAGTAAAAACTATAACAACCTTTCTACAATATCAAATTACAGAAATTACCACAGAAATATAACTAATATTCAGTCAGAAAATATTTGTTTGAAAGATTGATATTATCTATACAGAGTTATTTTTTACTTGACACCGACTTCAGAATTATAAAATAATTATTTAATAATTTCTATTTAACTAAATTAAAAAACGTATTATTTTGTGCGAAGTAAATTTATTTTTTGCTTTTTAGTCTACCTTCTTTTTGAAGTCGGTTTTTTTTTTGTTAAAAATTATTTTATTTTACGATTTTAAGTGATGGGTAGACCGAGCAAGAATGTTTCTCGAATGAGGAGACGACGGTTACTTGAGACGGAAAACTTATATAAGGTGCCTATATTAAAATAATTATCCCCATACTCCTAACCGTTGAGGCGTTGTACCTTCCAGCATCAGCTCAGCAACTTAAAATGCTGACTGCAAGATGCAAATAGCCAAGTAGTTTTAAGTAGGTAATATACGAAAAACAATATAGAATCCTTTGAAATTTGAGGGTTACCCACGATTTCTCTAGGATCCCATCATCATATCATGACCTCATATTATAAATATACATAAGTAATATTCAACGTCTCGCCTCATCTGTGTATAACTTGAAAGTATACAGTAAACGGCCTCAAAGAGCCTATATTTAAAGAATTATCCCCGTACTCCTAACCGTTGAGGAGTTGTACCTTCCAGCATCAGCTCAGCAACATAAAATGCTGACTACTAGATGCAAATATCCGAGTAGCTTTAGATAATATACAAAAAACATTATAGAAGCCTTTAAAATTTGAGGGTTGCCCTCGATTTCTCTAGGTTCCCATCATCAGAACGTGACTTGAAAAAATGGGACCACATGACAAGTATATCCTTTCAAACAAAAAAAGAATTTCTTAAATCGGTCCAGGCGTCTTCGAGTAATCGGCGAACAAACATAAAAAAAAAAAAAAAAAAAAAAATACAACCGAATTGAGAACCTCCTCCTTTTTTTGAAGTCGGTTAAAAAGTAATCATATCCTCAATAGTTGTAATTAATACGATTCAATGAATATCGTTTCTTTATGTGATTGATGATGCTTGAGTCAATTTCGAATTATGGGGCTTATTATATTTGGTAATGTGAGTAATGAGAGCCATTATGATGAATTAAAACGTATTACAAATAGCTTTACTAAAAGTATAATGACTTTAATTTATGAGAAGCCAGTGGGTATCAATTCCGCATCATTTAGTTACTATATTGCTATTTAAATTGTAACCAAATGTAATTGGCAACACTAAATGTTTAAAAAATACGGTGTGTTTATTAAAATATTTGTATTTTGTACATAAAACATATATTTTAATGTACAAAATACAAGAACTTATTTAACTTAGCCAGATGGCAACTTAAGAGACTAGATGAATAATTGGAGTTATAGATTGATTAATATGATGAGCACATCCAGCATTAAATTAAACAAGAGCTTAGCAACAACACTAACTCTATCTGCACCGATTCATGACCCAACCTTGCACTTCTGAGCCGAGTACTCGCGTAATTGGTTCCATGCGACATCGATATTAGGTAATAGGGTGCCAAGGCAGTGTGTCGCAACTCTAATGACGGGCAAGGTCGAGGCAGCGCAGGCGCAGAGGTCGTCTCGACCTCATCTCTATTCGATATAGCTTTCTATTTTCTATGACTTGAAGTAGAATTGTTTCTTTTCTTGCGTTAATTTCGCTTTCGTTTGCGCGTCATCAGTCTCATTAGTGAGCAATGATGTGATGATTTGTTTGTTAATGTGTCGAAAAGTTGTTCTTTTTTTTTCTTATATTTATTCAATGTTATTCAAAGTATGGTTATAACAGACTTGCTCATTTATGATAGCTTTTTGGCAAATTAAGATTTGTACATTTGAAATATTTTGAGAGGCTCTGTTATATAAATTGAAAAAGTGAACCATTATTACAAATTAGTGACATAACAAGTACTAAGTGCAATAGCCATAATCATTTTAGTAATTTGAAATAAAGCGATTGCTGAAATATTGTAGACGGGTAAATGGAATTAACCGCTTCTGTTAACCGTATATTTTTTATGTCATCTTGTATTGCAATACAGGATGACATAAAGTCGGATTTCCTAAATCAACTTGAGAATAAAATAAATACAGGAAATTGATGATGTGTAACCAGTCACTTCTCAATCTGGACAAGTTAATCGGATGTCTCAACTCGTCAAAAATTTATCGTTTTAATCTTGAAGAAATGTTGCGGTCGGCCGACCTTTGATTGCGGCCGGCCGATGCATCGATGCGAGTGAAAGTGAGCTATTACTGCAATCGAGTTATTAGGTGGCCTGATGTAATGATCACTCGGCGCACTTTTTATCGATTGTAACTATTGTTATGTAGTTACGATAATAATGACGTTCTGTTCTGAAGTCGTAACAATGACTGACGGTAACGCCAGCAAAAGGCTGACTGTTTGATTGGTTAATTAGTAATTAAAAACTTAACGTATAAGCTTTAAATAACAAGACGGCAAGTGACGTATATTCGACGTATAAAATATCAGCAAAAAAAATCGTGATGAAAAATAACAGTTAGACATTCACGCAGGTGAACTTATTTATCCATCTATTGCTAGCCTTAGTAGGTATCTATGAGTTACCACGGAATAGGATATTAAAGATTTGCATCTAGATTATATAAATGTAATCGAGGCAATTCAATGTAATTGCTTAATAGCTGAACAAGTCGCAAAACCCGTCTTATATGATTTACTTACGATCTTGATGTAATGCAAATTTATGGCGGTTTTACCATGCTTATGTTTACCTGAAAGAATAATAAATACTCGTTAGTTATGTATGAATAATAACAAAATTAAAAAATAAATCAATCAATTTCATTCCTCACTTATAGGCCCATTATTCATTTCATCATTCTTTGTCTTGAAATTAAACGATAAAGTCTTTACAATTTAATTATAAAAATTACGCAAAATAACATTGAGCTGTACATTTATTATTTTAAGTGACTGTTATTACAACAAAATGATTTATACAACAATAAAACACCAAAATGATTAAGAAATTATTTTCTGCAGCCGATGAACATTTATCAAAAATTGAAGATGAAATTTTCAATATATGCGTTGGATCACGTGCAGTTGCGTAGAAGCATGACTAATATACGACACGATTTTAAAGGTTATTTTAGGTTTTAAATATAAGAACTAAATGCAACTAAAATAAACGTTAGGATAGACACAAAGTGTCAACTACTTCCAAGAAACGATCGCTAATTTATATAAAACTTTAAACATAGACACGATGCCATTAAGACACAATTATTTTAATTTAATCCTTGATTAATCATGTAGAAAAAGATCTAGAGTCTAGGACGAATTTTATAATGAACAATGATGAAGCAGAATGTAAGGACAATACAAAATGCTAATGACTTCAGAATCAGCTCGAAAATATGCGCTTTAGGAGGCGACGTTCAAGGCAACACGCATTCATACAGCTGTACATCTGTACCGCTACACCTGAGGACTACAGTAATATTTGCACAAACCTTAACGGTTAAATGCAAGAACAAAAAGAACAAAATATAAGAATTTCGGTCAGAATGAATTATTCATTACGAGGTGTGTAACATATACCTACAATCGAGATACCGTTTTCGGATAGTCCGCAAACAAATATTGAGGATATCGATGGAGGTAGAACTTTTGTGAACAACCTCGAGGCTGGAAGAATATCACCAATACAATAGTACTTGCTCTATCGTATTCTAGTTTGACAGTGAGATAAGGCCCTGAAATAAGCACCATAATCATCACTCATCTACAATCTGCTTTGGTTTATTGCGGATGTTCATGGGCTGTAGTTGCCACATACCATGAAGTGAACTATACGCCTATTAGCTTCACTTCGGATAAAAAACACATCTTATACAAAAAACTATTGCATACACTCATATTTCAGATACAATTACTAGACAAACTTCAAGGTAAAATAGCCGCTAAAGCTTGAAGAATTGTGAATTGTCGTGTTAACAAGGTAACAAATTGCTGATTCATTAGGAACGAATTCATGACGGAGATAAATAACTTCAGAAAAACGATGCGCAAAACATATGGCTGAATGACTTATGTATTGTTAACCTTTAAATGTTACGCCAAAATAAATAAATTACCGTGAAACGGATCCAGAAAAGAAAATAAATGGACGAAACGATAGCAAACATAGATTTGCTTATGTAAATATTCAGACGCATTCAATAGGTTTCTTTTCCAACTTCAAGACTATCAATCTAAGTGACTTGCGGACAAGAAGTACTTACAAGCGACATGCTAGACGGATCAGTAAAGTCAGATGTCATTGAGATAGAGCTTCAATTGTTCTTAGCATGGACGCGGCCAACAATGGGTCATGTACATGCATTGTACTGTCCAACTGAAGAATGCCCGAGGAAGCAGAGGCCATGTATCTAAACCTTGGCGGCTGAATAGCAATGATACCAGCCGGCGCTTTACATACAATACGTATCCAAAAATGAGTAACATTTTAATTGATGTTTCGAAGCAGCTTTAGAAGCGGAACTAAGTTATAATTTCCGCTCTTATTGAAACAATAGATCGTTAAGAGGCGTTGTATAATACCTACAGGTGCTAAGTTCGTCTCCTTGGCTGTTGCTTCATAGAAAATGCAATTTATTTTACAATTTTACACGCCAACGGTTGAACATTAGATAATAGACATTTTAGCTTCCATGACGGTAGCCTGGTGGCGTGATTCTGTGATGATATGATAATGTGAACAAGCATGCAACCAAGCATGCAGGCATGCAACATGCAGCAAGCATTGCTTCTGTCACGGATCCGGCACTGCAGGATTCGGGTGGCCCCATGCGAGATTATCGTCACAGACGGTTTTAACTTACACCGCCGCAGCATCGGCTTGCTGGCCGAATCGATTATGACACATTTTCTTATGGCAACTTATTTTATGGCAAATGAAAGTTATGACATACAGGGTGGATGCGACATAGCGACATTTATTTAAACCACAGCTATTCTATACATGGCCAGTATGCATTTCCACCGGATAAAAAATTCTCTGGCGAAAAAAAAAATCCACGTCTTCCGAACAAATTGCACGATCGCAATGTTCAAATTGTTCGGAGAACGTGATTTTTTTTTTTTCGCCAGAGAATTTTTATCCGGTGGAAATTGATACTTACCATGTATAGAAGCTGTGGTTCCAATAAATGTCGCTATGTCGCATCCACCCCGTATATGTAGATATAATATGCGTTTTTAGTTTTAATTATAATTAATTATGGAAAACGAAAATTATACACACGATTTTATGGAATCCCAGACAATAACCTTATAATATGAATACATTTGAGTCAAATTTGTACTCCTATTTGTTAATGTTGATGAATTCCTAAGTTCAGTTATGCAACCTCAAGCTGATTTCTTAAAACATATAGAACAAAGGTTTCACTCAGATTTCAGACAGCTGTAACAACAATATTTGTCAAGGCAAGCAATTCATATTCCTAATCTAAAAATATTTGGCCTTTGTGTGTCTACTTTCAAGACTAGTCTAGAAAAAGTTAATGCAAAAAGTGCATGTCAAACAGCCTTCAGCAATGAAATATATACCAAAACAAACGGACCGAAACACAACTAGTTAATTTAAAATATTAATAATATTACAAATATTACTGAAGGTCAAATTATTTAAATTCCAGATTGTTATTTTGTAAGTCAAAAATGCTTGTAAGTTGTTAAATGCTCCGATTACAACATGTAATGATGATTTGCGAAACATTTTGTTTTATGAATATTTATGGTAATAAAACCTTAATATTGCATCAAATATAATGTAAAACTGCAATGGCTACGAAAACCTGATGGAAATACATTATTATGGTTATGTATTTAATTATTATTAAATATTGAAGCTACAATGAAACATTATGGCAACAAACTGCCCGTCTAAGATTACTTGTCTTCATTAAGAATAGTCTTAAAGAAAATTGATTAACACCTTTTCTTTATTCGGTGGTAGGGAGAAAATCTTTTGATCTATTAAGTCTTATAATTGAATGTGCTTTGAAATACGAATATCTTAAAAAGAAAGGATTTAATCACAGTCTTATTTTAAATGAGTTCTTGAAATCTTTTTTTTTTTATTCATTGATCTGTGCAGAATTTTCAAATGGGTTGACATTTTCTCAAAATTCAACCAGGTAATAAAATTTAAAAGGCAGTCGCATCAATTCAGACAAACGGGAACTGACAAGCGATGCATCGATGTTGCAATTGCATCGTGAGAATGGATCATGCAAATTTACTGGCTGAATAATTTAACATTTAGGTTTTATGCTACAGTTTACATTTTAATTAATTTATGCAGGAGTTCTAGAACAAGACTTTTTTACACTTAAGTCTCTGTTGATGAACGTGTGAATAAAAAACGAAACATTGAAATGGAGAATAATTAAATAAGTAATAAGTACACGGGTTGAATTTGACACGACAGCAAACTTTTACAAAACATAAAAAAAAATGATTTTTGTACAACCAATCTTTTTATACAAGATTTATTTTAAAAAAGGTTGTCAAACAAGCTTACAGTTGCATACCATAAATTGAGTTCAACTCGTTTCTAAATAACCTCTGCAACACAGGATTTTCTCGGCCCAGACAGGTTAAAAACAGCAAAATAAAAACCATATCTCACTTTCATTTACCGACAAAAATGCCATACAAGGGATATTTAGCGAGGAAAAATCGCGAAAGAAATCGCCATGTTTTTTTACCACTTCTGACGACATTCTGTACCGTTCGAGTGGTTCGACACCGTTCTATCACGCATGATTTGTTTTTATATTGCCAGTTTAGGTAACTTTAATTTGAATTAAGTATTCTGTGTAACATTTGATGTGTCTTGCTTGGTTTTTCGTACCCATTCGTGAGCAATTATGGTACAGGCAACGGCATTAAACGTGACTGATCTGACAAAACGGCATTATTTGGAGTTCATCGTATTATTAACGACTTTAGTTTTCGACTACTGATATAGTGGAGGTACGTCACTATCACATTTTGTCTAATATTTCACCAAATGAAATGAAATATTTATTTGCTCAAATATGGTATGTACATTACGGTCTTACAGATATAAATAATAGTTCCACATATTCTACCACAAGTGGCGTGCAAATACATTTATAAATTTATTCAAAATCAGTTTCTATTATAAATTCTTATCATCTAGGTAATCTTTTACATTGTAATAAATTTTAATTTGTAATAGTAGCATCAACTTCTTCCTAAATAATAACATTGGTAAATTAATAATATTTTCAGGTAAATGATTATACAATTTTATAGACATGACAAAAAGTTTAGATATACAAATATGATTACACAAAAAGGTAAGGCAGAAGTTTACAACACCCACACTTCAACTGTTATGTGTGAGCCTATCGCCATCCACCAGGCAATTCAAACTCCGTGCTGCGATTGGAAATTTCCTCACGGAGATATCTCAAGTAACAGATTTGCCTTCGCTAGACAAACGAGGCAGTCCGTAGATTGCGCGTACTGAATTCTAATTTAGGGAGAGGATTTTTTATCACTAGAGTCGTAATGAAAACATAATCTTAGATTAGAAATACAACATTTAGTGCCAATTTCATATGTTCCTGATAAGGTTTCGGATAGTTCAATTAATTCTTTAATCTTTTATACGAATTCAACATTTCATCAGTGAAAAAAGTTTAGACTTATCCGGAACTGGAGAGATTGCCCCTAAACTTATTCTTTACAGACCACGCAAACAGGTTATACGCAAATAAAATAATCTCTATACCTTCTTTTTTAAAATACATCGAATAAAAACCTTTTAAAGTATTTATAGATTAATTTATTCTAAAGCTTCATAGTTCTACATCCCATAGATGTCATAACAGATTATACAATGCAGCACCAAGTTCATTGTCGCTGGGCAAATGTCCCCGTGGAAGGAGAAAGTGATATACGTCACGGTAACCCGGCCAAATGGCGTAACACCCGAGCAGATGGCCGGCTGAGGTAATCTAGTGCTTTATAAATCAGCTGGGTTTTATAGTTAGTAGTCATGAACTTTGGCCAAGTGGCCAGCTAGGTTGTGAATGTGGTAATGAACCAATTAGAGAGCTGTAGAATCTAGTAGGTGAGTAAAGAATTTCGTATAGGAAACCGTATATTATGGATAATGAGTGCTAAGTGCTATGAGTATTGAGAACTAGTTTGGTGGAATGACGATCTGAAAGAGGTCGTTGGAAAAGACTGGATGCGGGCAGTTGAGCACCGGTTGTTGAGGTGCAAATGTTAGAGGCCTATTTCTAGCAGTAGACTGCCAGAGGCTTAACATAACATAACATTACGGCTATATATCCCAGAAGGGATACAGAGTTGTACAACACCCACATTTCACCTGTAATGTTTAGGTTCCATGCTACTACACTCCGTGTTGCTCTTGTAAATTTCCTGACGGAAAGTTCACAAATAACAGTTTGCCGACCTCATGGTAAAAGGGACATACGCGTACCACTATATTATGGTGTTTTTTATACATTTTAGATTCATATTGAATTTGAATCTGAATCTGAATAATCAAGAAATAGATTGATGCTCCGCTTCTGTGGCAATACGTAAAGTAATAAGTCCCAAAATCTTGGTTATAGTTAAATCTGATAACCATGCTTGGTGCTTGTATTACTGTGTACAAACGGTTACCGATCAAGTAGCCAATGCGATGCGAGCCCATCTTACACTGCATAGGTTGATATGTAGCCGGGATTGCTTAAAAATATGTAAAGACACACAAGGAAAACAGCGATAGCCGAGTGGGAGTCCGTAGGACTGCGAAGTTAAAGGTCTCGGGTTCAAACCCACGGCACACACCTCTCGTCTTTTCGAAGATATGTGTGTATTTCTCATATAAATTATCGCTCGCTAACGGTGAAGGAAACATCGTGAGGAAACCTGCATGCCTGAGAGTGCCTAATAAGTGCTTCAGGATGTGTGAAGTCTACCAATCCGCACTTGACCAGCGTGGTGGACTATGGCTTAACAATTCCCATCATGAGAAGAGGCCCGAGCCCAGCAGTGGGACATGTATTAGATACAGGGCTGCTATTATTATATATGTGAAGAAAACGTATGTACATCCACCCATCTAATTCACTAATGGCTGCCTTGCTAGGCAGTTACCACATACCACGAGATGAACTACAAATTAATGTTTTTATTAATTAAAATAAATACTACAG
This sequence comes from Hypena proboscidalis, assembly GCA_905147285.1. Taxonomy (NCBI): domain Eukaryota; kingdom Metazoa; phylum Arthropoda; class Insecta; order Lepidoptera; family Erebidae; genus Hypena; species Hypena proboscidalis. Next base: position 5,361,436 of record LR990127.1, read on the forward strand.
TAATTATTTTCAATTTAGAAAAAAATCAAAACAAATGTAAAACTTTCTTTATATTATTTACAAAGTTAATCGTAAAATAATGTACTCGTAACTTTCTTCTCTTATGCGTGTAATGAATATCGCCTTGATTAACAACTATCAAAATTAAATAATATCTCTGTGATTAATCTTTAGGCGATGTTTATTTGTATTATTTAGTTATTATACTCTTAATCGTTAGGATTTCTCTTGTCAATTTGAAACATTGAATACGTGTTTTTGTATTTTTAAATTACGATGATACATCTGGTTATAATGTTTTTTGAAATATATCCTTATAAAATCGCTTTTAAACTTAAACGGATAAAATTAAGAACTAGCTCTAACAGACAGTAAAAACAAGTCGTTTTGCGGCTTAATCTTATTTGTGCATATTAAAAATACACAAAAAATATACACTTGTAATTCGCACAAACTAATCCAAGTAAGAAGGGACGTGTAGCCGGCAATTTATTTTAAGTGTAGGTTAACAACAGTAAAAATTGAGTTTTTAACTACAAAATAATTGAATATCATGTCTAGCAAACTGCAATTTTCGAATTAGTATATTTTCTAATATAATTCACATCCTAGTAACCATGATAGTTAAATTTTCGCTGGTATTCATTACGAACCTTGTCGTACACAAAACATTATATGATTTGTCTGTTTGTCAATCGCCTTTCAAAACCCCCGGGAGGTAACAATCAAGCATAGCTAAACCAAGACACCGCGTACTTACAGTTAATCAGTAAATAATAATATCCCACAGCGGAGGCGTTATTAAAGATAATGGCACTGTCGCAAACATTGCAAAATTGTGTTTGTTAGGCGATGTCATTAACTAAACAAGCTTTTGATTCTGTTTCTAACTCAACACGCTGTGGTTTGTTTACTTTTGATTATTTGCTGTAACTGATTATTGTAATGTGTTACTGGATTAAGTTTGTAATGGTAACAACATGATATGGAAAACAAGGCAGCAATGTACCTGTAAAAATAACTATCAATGTAAAACCAGTCATATATAAAAAAAAAAGTTTCATACAATGATTTTCCTCTCTTTCTATGTAGGGCACTGCGCAACCATAGTAAAAATAAATAGTAAGCCAACTCCCGGCGTTTAGGAGCGCACGTTACCTAAACTTGCTCGAGGCTTAGGGTTGTCACTTGTCAGATTGATATTTTAAATTACCTGTACTGAAATTATTTTTTTAATTATAAAAAAAACGTTTTTATTACAAATCAAAGCATTTATTTATGTCAAATCAAAGTCAAACTTTCGCAAACTTTTTTACATACTTTCACATTTATAATATTAGTTAGTTAACACTAGGAAGTTACATGCATATACTTTACCTACCATTAAAGCAAAAAAAACAAATACCATGTTCTTCTCTCTTTTAACTTTAACTACAACTAAAATGAGAACCTCCTTTTTTGAAGTCGGTTAAAATACCTAAAACCTCGAGAATTTTCTCAATATAATATATAGGTTCTCTTCTGAAAACTACATCAAAATCAGCCAAATGCGAGATAATCGCAGACCAACATACATACACACTATGGGAACTTCCTTTTTTATATCGGTTAAAATAAAAATAATTTAATAACACATCACAAAATTGCGCATCATATTCATAATGTAACATCCATTTTGTGAAATAAATAAACCAAAGAGGCAACGGCACGGGCGGCGTTTAAAAAACATACCTACATTATTATTAAGTATTTAGTAGTTATTATCAAATACGTATTTTATTAAAGTTCACCTTTCGTGTTCAGAGGGTACCTTAAAGAACGTTAATTCTGGGTTTGAAATAGTGTCGTTTGAACAACCATAAACTTCACAATAATATCTATTGACTCGCGAAGACATTTTGCAGTGCAGCGCGTAACCGTACCTAATTTTTTAAACAAACGGCGACCGCTCACAGTAATGGCACGGCCCGCACTACCGCTGACCGAGAAACTCGGCGAGCGGCGTAGTGTGCGTGCGTACGTACATGAACCCGGGGCGTGGCAAGCGCTACGCGTACATACAAACGGCGCGATGTACCTTTCTTCGAAGATAACTTACTGTCTGTACTGTGGCGCAACTATCATATAAGATTAAGAACTGCTACAACACAAAGCTTATAATAAATTATTTTTTTGTACTAACTGATTACATTAATTCAGTTTCAATACCCCGGTCAAACAAGTGGTAATTGTGAATTTTATGTCAGGAAAATCACAATAGCAGCACGGAGTTGGAATTGTGCCCGGTGGATGGTAATAGGCTCACCACTTATCCCATTAGACCTAAACTTGACTGGTAAAATGAGGGTGTTGTACACCTCTGCCACACCTTTCTGGGTAATATAGGCGTGATGTTACGTTCTATGTTATTTTAATATTTTATAACCGTAGCCTTTTGTGTAACTAATCTTAATGGTAGCGAGAGAGTGTTGGCAGTTTTGACCCTCGCTTTGATTGGCAGATATTATACGGTTTCGCGATATAAATACAATATTATTGCCAATGGTCACGGTTTTTGTTAGCTTGGAAGTAAATTATTGGATTAGTATTTAACTTTGCATATCGTAGTTAAACCAATTTGTTTTTTGTTTATTTAGAATTTAAATTAGTTTCAGCTATTTTTAAACAGAAAATTACTAAGCCAGATAGTATAATTAGAATGGTGTTTATAGATTTTAGTTATTTTGGGTTACTATTTTACATTTTTTGTCACGTTTAGTTTAAAAATACAAAAAAAAGTATGTTTCCGAAATCGGGTTCAGGGAAGGTACAAGTTGCCGGTAGTTTTTTTTTTATTTACGACTCCTGCAGGGTACGAACGTGTAGTCCACCTGATGGTAAGTGGAATACAGCTCATGGGCATCAACAATTCACAAAAGCAGATTGCAGATGCGTCGCTCAGCTGAGGACTACGGTGTTATGCCTAAAGGTGAGACGGCGGTGCTGCCGCCCTCGAGTTCGTTAACAAGAGCTCCACCACCAGTAAAAGCTTCAAAGAGAGGAACATTGTCACAAAATGTGTCTATTATAACCGCTTTTTGCATCATGAACGTACTATTATTTCATCAATTTTAAGCTCTTCTTCCAACAGTCTCATTAAGCCATATTCGTTATAAACATTAATTAATCTTCATCCACTTAAAAGCAGACATCATTGTTGTGTTATATAATACATTATATCATAAGATGCGTACATACACCTACTTACATAAATTTAAACAATTACTGTTGTCGGAAGCGCCGGTACGTGTCCCTCGTTTATTATGCAAGTTATGTGTTTGTTACCATTATGTGCAAATAATACTATTATATCCTAAATAACACAAAGGCTTCTTTGTGTTTAAAAAAATATATCTGAAAAATGTTTATAAATTGTTTAATTACTTTATTATGCTGTAAAAATTGTTATAATGGCTGGCTTTCTTGAGTACAAATAATAATATTTTAATCTTATTCAAAAGATGCATTAAAAATAAAAGATGTATGGAAAATATTGGTAAACATACTTATGGAGAATTATTTAGCTATACGCTCTGAAATATAATTGAGGTAGAGTTTCACAGCTTTCCACTCTTGACATTTACATTTTGTGACGTAGTTATCAATATGAAATGTCAAAATAAAAACAAATTAAAGTTTCTATGTCGAATAAGAACTTCATCATAGCCCAATCGAAACGTCAAGAGTGAGCTGCCGTGCTAAGGGGGCAGGTGAAGTCAAGGGTACGTAACATCATAACATAACATCACGCCTATATTAACCAGAAGGGTGTGGCAGAGGCGTACAGCACCCACATTTCACCTGTTATGTTTAGGTCTCATCGGATATATACCCTTAATTATTTTATTTCAGCAACCATAACTATGAGCTATGGAATTATTTGTATTTTACAGCAAAAGGAATATAAATATGTTAATAGAGCCTCCCCGAGTGACGTACACAACGATTCCATACGTCCGGCGCACCCTGGGCAATTCGCGAGAACAAGCGAATTGGCTAATCCTTTCACCACTATGGCAAGTCAAAATAAAATTTGACTCAGCCATCGACACGACGAAGAAGAATAATTACAATAATGTTATAAGGCCTTTTAAATATTGATTTGCTTCATAACTAAAAGGTTTGTATTTCTGCCAAGCCCCACGAATTCTCTGCATTGATTGGACGTAGAATGCCGTGCGTTGATAGGTCAAACCTTTTCATGCTCTAGGCTTTATCTCCCTAAAGTTCAAATACCATGTTTAGAATTTATAATTGAGTGACAAAACTGTTCGCAGAAATCTGAGTCAAATAATGTCATTTATAACCGCAAGGTAATTTGTTACCCTCTCAGTTTAGCTGAGAAACTCTATACTTGGTCTAAAATCTGACGTTGAACTAATAACAAGATATACGGGATTCGTATTTAAATAACACATAAAGCGTTTACTACTCAGCCCCTTTGCTGCCTCGATGGTCTTTAGTGTATGCGCCGTTCAACGTGAGGTCTTGGGTTCGATTTCCGGATCGGGGAAAGTTATTTGTGAACTGTCTATCAGAAAAATACACAATAACAGCATGGAGTTGGAGTTGTGGTCGGCGATAGGCCCACCCCCTATCCTATGATACCTAAACATAACAGGTGACATGTAGGCGTTGTACACCTCTGCCCCACCCTTCTGGGTAATATAAGCGTGATGTTATATTATGTAATATCATGGTTTCCGAACAAATTGAACATTGACGTCGTTCAATTTGTACTTAAAATAAACAACGGTGGAAATAAACACTAACTACGACTTGAATTGTTATGGTTGCTACGAATTTCACTACGTCGCATCCACCTTGTCATTAATTATTGGCCTATATATTATTTTGGTACTATATTTCATTTTTATCGGGGATCTCGTGTAAAATATTACAAACCATAACTGCGACAATATAAACAAATTTACAACAATTTACATAAACAATGATATGCGAGAATTATCCACATGCCAATATGGCACTCCCGATATGATCGATACACTTATCATGCGCTCGAGTACTGATGATCACTTAGCGATACCTTTTAAATGCATTCGTTCACCCACATATCGCCAATCTATTATCGAACATATTTTTGACTCGCTTTTGCTTACTTACTGCTCTGCTCCGGTAGAGTGTAGCGTAATGTTAAATATTTTAAAGCATTTATTGATAGATAGATCTATCAAACACAACACAACCAATTGCCAGTATTGCCACTGTTTTCCAGTTTAGTGGTAAAGTTAAAGCTTTGAAATAACTGGTAAAGAAGGCTTAACATTATAGCCCTCAGATGTAGTGACGTAATAACAGAAGTCTAACGGTCAAAAACCCGTTTCAGAAAAAATATTAGTCTAATATTATAAGAAATGTTCTTAGTAAAATGCTAATAATTATTATCAGACCATTAAAACGCCCATATTTCACCGCATAAATCCTATAAAACCACTCTTGTATTGACAATCACTTAGCAATATACGATACCATTATCATTAATGCATAAGTTCACGTATATGTAAGTACCAAGAACGATATCATAGCCATTGTTACTCAAATTCCTCGCATATTCATACAAGTTGTATAACATGCATATTCTGTATCAGAAAATTTTCCAAACGACGCGAATATATAACAGGCATATTAACAAAAGTGGGCTAGCAGTGGTGAACGGAGTGGGCGACCTCGCCACTCCTTGTAAGGGCTCGTTACCACGCGGAAACTTATAGGAAACTTCTTTTTTTTGCTCTGACCACAGCTTTATTTTTCTTTATAGTGCAGGTGTTGATGACATTGTCGGTCAGCAATTTTGTTGAGTTTTTTGTTAAATTGCAGCAGGTTCATGAGAATTGCGATTCACGTCTTGTTTTATATGGGTTCTTTTGTCCTTTATATAATTAGGTTTGTAGTCCAGTGAAAAGGGAGCTACAGAGCCTAATCTAACCATGTGGAACGGAGTAGAAGAAACACAACATTTTGGTGGCTGGTTAAATATAGGAATAGACGCTCCTCTCTGAGCTCCTTTTTAAAAGCTGTACCTAAAATTAAATGTGTCACAAAACTTTACCATAGAATAAACGATACATATAATGAATTTTTTACTTCAATGAGCCTAAAAAAATATTTCATTAAAGTCTCATTATGTTGTTCTTTTTCGGAATTTAAAAATTACTTTTAGAATTATTTGCTCTTAAAACTTATTAATAGATGTTTTCCAATATAGCATACCAAAATAAAATAACTTAAATATTTCCGTTGCATTCTAGGAACTACTTTTTTTAAAATCAATCAATCAATATATGTCCTCATAATATAATTGATCAAATATAATTGCTCTTATTCGGATTTGTAATTAAATTGGAATATTAATAAAAATTTCCATAAAGCTCATTTCATATTGGTTTATCACGTTTCAGATATTTATTAAATTCAGTGATTGATATCAAGTAATTCATCATTTTGTAATTAATCTAATTATAATATAACTAGTTTTAATCACGCTACACAACCTTCAATTAATTGATATTTATTAATTTTATTACACATCATCCTTGCGGCTGCTGAATGCAATAAAAATATACATTTATGGCAGATTAATCGTACTCAAGTTGTAAATCAAAATATACGCAATTTAATGGTAATAATCTAGTTGAAGTATTCGTCTGTTATTTTATATTTGAGAATTATTTCGTCTTTATACAGACTGTCCTAGCTTAGGCGCAATCGGGTGGAAGGATAAATTATGACAGTTTTTAGAAAAAAACCAAGTTGCATAATATATGAAAAATTATGGGATTTTAAGTTTTTTTTTTATTGAATCCTGAGTACTGTTTTATTAAACTCTGACTATTTTTTTGACATTGATCATTGATTTGAAGTCTTCCTAAGGAAAGACACGCTGTATAAGACGGTGAAAATTAATTATACATACTTTTCCTAACGTCCATAATTAAAGTATTGAATCGGTTTAATTAGGCATTCATTTTTTAACCTTATTTCGAAACCTATATGAAGTCGTGGAAAACTACAAGTTTAAATTAAATACAAACGAATAAAAAAAACTTCAATCATAAGTAGGTCTATAAAGTAGCAACGACCCGGTACTACAGTGAAAGGTTTGGGGGTGAAGAACCAGTTTTAGACCTTGATATCCAAGGGCATGAACCACGCCTGGTCATTAGCCACTAGTCCTACTAGTGCCCCCAGTACTCGGTCCGCTTCCGCATACCCACACGAAGCCAATAAACTGTTCCACAGCTCAATATCATTAATTTCGCATCAGGATCAGATAGATATTGTTCAACTGCCGAAAGAATAAAGGTGAAATATCTTAATATTTATAGGAAAGTGCACGATGTGTGATACTGTATTGTATTCTGATACTGTAATTGTGTATTACCGTATATGGATTTTGTATTGATGTTTCAATTTGATAAGCTTTTCGACTCACCGCGTACCAAATCTGACCTGCATTCGACGATTCGATCTCCGAATAATCGTAAATAGTAATTACCTGTAACAAAAACAAATTGATTAACATTTTATCAGGACTAAACAAAGATGTTGACATTTCTATAAGTAGGACAATAGGCATTTTATTCTGTACGCGCGCCCTTACGACAGACGGCCTCACGACGTAACTTTGTAGCGTCGTCAAGTCGCATACCAATTTGACATCGCTCTTACGTCGATCGATCGCATCTGAGTTAATGTTTAATTAACTTGATCTAATCGAAATTAGAACACGAACGTGAAGTGACACTTGCCAGCAACGTAATTACACGGCCTTTAATTACATGCCACCAGACTACTGACCGAGCCGAAACCTTGAAGTCAATTAATAGAATGTTGTTCTAAGAAAAGCTCTCTTGTATGCTCATTCGTGGCTTATTTACACATTCATATAGAGTAGATCATCATTTTATCTTCAAGTCATTCTTGCAAAGTCGCTGATAATAATCACACGCTTGATTGCAAGTGATAAAGACAGATGAGGAGATAGTATTGTAAAGTATATAAGTATATACAGTTGTATTATTAACACATAATAAATATAACATAAGTTTAGACAGCCTGCGTCACTTCGGTACTTTAACAGCCGCAACTCTAACGTAATCAAGTCAAGTTTGCATAATACAAATTTATAAAAGTTCTACTTTTCAAACCGGTAAGTGGACGACCTTGTAGAGTGTAGTAGGCGTTCTCGATATGTCATCGTTATGAAAAGTGAATCAAAACTAAATAAACAAAGCCGCCGCTGCAAGGCCACAACGTCCGCCCTAGCTTCCGGCGGAACAGAATCTTGTATATTCAATTGACCATAACATAAGTGTGCGACCTCGTATTGTGCTTTCGGGCACATTCACATAGGAAGCGTAATAAAAACGGAAAGTAGCGGTTATGGAATCGCTTTAATTGCGTTTAATGAGAGTAGTCTTTGTACGCAATGGTTATGATTGTTACGCAAAAGCATTTTAGGGGACTTTACAGTTCTTGCTTAAAATAGCCTAATTCCTACACCCAGAGATAATGACATCAGGATCCGGCTAGTTTTTGTGGCCATCAGACACTGTGACAAGCCTTCCGTATAATAATATGCTTAGTAACTAATCTCTTAAGGATAACCAGTTGTACTGAGCTAATTTGCGTATCATTACATTTTAAATTAGTCTAGAATTAATCTAGATAAAATATTGACACATTTTGCAATCATCAGATAATTTAAAACATCTAATTTTAAATAAATTGTGACATTGTGGAAGAGTCTTTTATATGCACGCTAGTTAAAGTACGCAATTTAATCGACTCAAATTGAAATAATGTATTTGAAACTTCAATATGATTCTCAATCGTCTGGAAATATCTATATATTTTTTATTTTGTATTTTTTATCACGCAAAGGATATTGTATCCTTATGATATGATAAAAATATTAGTCCAAAAAATCCCATAATTTCCACATTCAGATGGAATTTCCTGCAATAATACCTATGGTAAAATATAGTACTTACAAGTATCTGCAATTAATTGCACGTCTGTTGCAGCAAATGCATTCCATATGCAATAAGAGGTGTCAAGTTAAACTTATCTCGAGAACATAATCTGGGATTTCACATTTTACAAATCGTATGTAATATTTCAAGCCTTAGGGACTTCGGTAAGTCGAGCCAAAGTAATCCGAGAACAGCCGAGTGTACCCGAAGGCCATTTCGTAAGATTGTGTGTGCGAGCGCTTGCCAGCTACACTTTAAACTAAAGGTTCTAATTAAAATAGCGTTATGGTTCCACGACAGTGTCGGCTGGATATAGTTAAAAGTAATTGTTGATCGCCTTAGGCTCTAGATTGGGTGTTCAGAGGTGTAGAAACCTAAATTGGATTTAGGCACCCAAAAGGTTTATATTAAACTTGATGATATTACGAGGTTAATATCATGAGCTTTAATTTTATTATATCTCTGCATTATATATGCAATATTGGCACTCGCGATACCTTTAATCGTAAGAATTCGATGGAAATCTATGAAAAATTCAATTCATTTCGAATTAATGTTACTGGAATAAGTGGTGAAGGGTTTTAGTTTGAAACCATTACATTACTCAACTTTTTCAATTGAGTATGTTCACTAGTACGCCACACAATAGCCCCTCAACTTATTCTGCTCAAAAAAAAAGAAAGCGTTCAGGTACCGAGTTCCCTCCAACACCACCTTATCAAGATCTCATGTTTCCTGACACTGCGGAGAGATTAGCTTCCGAACGCGAATACTAATAAACCACACATCAGTGCAGTTAACCACCGTTTCAAGATCTCACCACGGAAGAGTGGTGTCGAGATACACTGCCCAGTGAAAATGCATTCCGTTGAACCAATAACAACGCGGAAAGAGAGATCACACTCTTAACATAAAGATGTAATAAATTGCAATAAATACTCGCTCTATGGATCACATTGTATAAAATTCTTCAACATTTTGTTCGACATGGTATCTTTAAAAGTCATTATATTTATACATATTGATAAGATTTACTTTTAATAGCATTATTTGTTTCTAAAAACCTCTATTGCCTTCAAAACGACTAAATCAGCTACCTAATTTAACTTAACCCGTAGTTTACTTTTACAGCTTCACTTATTATTAATTATTTAATGGTGCACAAAATAAAACTAAAATACAAAAGCTTGTACAAAGACTAGACGTAAAATCAATACTCTTTAGTTAAATACCAATATTTACGCAGGTTTTTCCTACATATTTGTAATCTTCATAATCGGATGACGGAAGAGTGGTTTCAAAATACACTGCCCAGTGAAAATGCATTCCTTTGAACCAAGAATAACGCGGAAAGAAAGATCACACTGCTATGCCTTACATAAAATAGCTGGAAGAGATAGGTGATAAATTGAATAGAATTGCTAATTAAAAGTTAATTTAATACCGGTAGCTGTTGGGTAATTCTCCTGTAAGTGCAACTATACTGAGGGCTGATATGTAATAAATCCAACGACAATTTATTTTAAAAAAAGGGTGTGGAATTACCAAAAAAACTATCTTTTAAATAACCGTGAAAGTTGAATGTAACTTTTTAAAAAACGAACATAATAAAGATGCACTTAAGAGTCCACAAACGGGGCGTCAACCCCGTTTATGTGAAAAATTTCAAAGTCGTCTACAAATATCCGTATTATATGTAGTGCGTACGTAGTATTGAGAGCCCGTAAAACACGTAACTTTTTGACCTACTAAAGGTCCGTTTCTCTGTTTCAAGTGTTAGCTAGAAAAACGTCAAATCGAACAGCTGTCATTTGTTTCTGTTATATTTCATCATTTGCGAAACTTTATACGTGAAAGACAAAAATCGTTTTGTCTTCCTTTTTCTTGAAGTTTCTAACACTTGAGTTTTCTCCACATCTTTGTTATTAACACCACATACTAATTAAACACTTAGTATAGCATGGAACCGGCACGCGTGTCAATATCGACGCGGAAGAGTAACTTAATGAAAATGAAAATTCCTCAAGAGAAAAACTGTGCATACAACTGACGGGATAGTGATTTCAATGCACTGAATAGCACTCTTGTGGTGAGATTAGTTCTGTTGTAAGTGATTTTTATTAAAATGTTTATGGAAACCTCTTATTGATTATATAAGTATTTATAGCTATGCTTAGCAAATTATTCTAAGATACAGTTAAAAAAATGATGGGACCGGTAAGATTTGAACCTGCGATCTTTTGCACACCGGGCAGCCGCTTTATTACACACACACGCACACGCATGCGTGCGCCATTATTATTCCACGAAATACCTACGTTACAAAACGTATATTGTAACTAGTTTGGATATAATTTATTACAATCTGATGTATGGGGGCCTGGTGCTCTTAGAAATCAGGCTTCGGCTTAATTTGGACACCAGGTCGCTCACAAATTACATAATTATAATACGTGGTAGAGCTCTTGTGAATGAGCTCGAGGGCGGCAGCACCACCGTCTCACCTTTAACCTGCCGCCAAATAGTAGTGCTTCCATTACTGTGTTCCGGTTTGGTGGTGAGATCAGGCTCTGAAATTACTGGCACATGAGGCATAACACCGTAGTCCTTAGCTGCAGCGACACATCTATAATCTGCTTTTGTGGATTGTTGATGTCCATGGGCTGTACTCCACTTACCATCAGGTGGACTACACGTTCGTTCGTGGTGGGCGTAAAAAAAAAAAAAAAAAAAAAAACGTCACACCAAACTGTTATTGAAATAAGAAACTGTAAATCTTGTAATTTGTGGAGATGAATAAAATACATTATTATTTCTCTTTATTTATCTTCAAACTTATTTTATATATTTTTAAATATGATTTATAAAAAATACAAAAAAACATTTAAAAATATAAAAAACAGTGTCCCACCGACATCAGGTACAGGGACCAAGCTGCCGATTATTAACATTATTATTATTATTATTATTAACCAACCAATTACAGTCCAACTACAGTCACCTCTTGCCAGGGCCCCTTAATTTCTCCATATTTTTTTCAAGTGTTTCTTAGTAATGTTTATTAAGTAATTTAAGCATAAATATTTTTTTATTACTGCCTCGTTGGACTAACGATATAATTTGTGTACCGCTAACCGCGGGTCTCAGTTTGATGCCCAGGTCGGGCAAGAGTGTTATTTGGGATTTATTCATCAGGAAACACCTAATTGCGGTACAGAATTAGAATTAGCCCGGTGGATGGCGATAGGCTCACCCCCTATCCCATGGGACCTAATCATAACAAGTGAAATGTGGGTGTTGTATACCCTTCTAAGTTATAAAGGCGTGATGTTATGATAATAAAATAACATAGTCAAGAAAAAGTTAGTTTTTAATTCAAAGTTTTATAGGCCCCATACAAAAGACATTAACGCGCTATCTTTAACCAAAAACAACATTAATTTTTTTTTTTGTGAAAATATATTTCTACACGTAACTAAAGACAACATAACATCCCTTTTTTTATTTTATTTTCAAACAGGATCTGAAAATGCATCATCATCCTTCCGTGAAACCCCTTAAATGAAACGTTACCTCAATATTTATTCAAACAACACGTCTGCCGTGCTAAAGATAAAAGCGGTAAGTGCATGACAGCCAGTTTCGAGAAAATGGCGCCTAAAGTTTAAAATAATATTTTTCTGATTACACACATATAAATAATGATTTTTAAAATTTGATGAATTTGTATAATGGTTCAAAGGCTGTACTTTTGATTAATAGTTATAAAATAACTCCAAGTATAAGATTTTTATAAAAAAAGATTTAAAAAATTGATATGGTAAGGAAACCCGACGTATCATATAAAACAAACACTTAAAATAAGCGCCGTAAGTAACACAGACAGAGCGCTTATTCTATGGATCTTCTTTTACTGCGCTTTTGATTGCGAATCAAATATAAGTATTGTGTAAGTAATAATAAGCATAACCGTCGTAGCTTTGTCGCTTATGGCTCTTATGGTAAGAAACTCATAGTCAAAATATTTGTGCGTTGACGGCTCCGAGTGCAAGGTTAACTTACAGCTGTTAATATATGGAAAAACTAATTGTATATTATAATAATTATGTATTTGTAAATAATATACGCTTAAATAAAACAATAATTATTATCTATTATAAGTATTTATTAAACTTTAACAAAAATAGTTCGTATATTTTACGAATACAATCAACGACGTAATAATAATTATTGGCACTTTCTAAGATCACTGTATCATTAGCAGTCTTATTATAAACTTTTTCTATACTATTAAGTAATTTTTCTTATTATTTATTAAACGCTTAAAATTAAATGTACATTTAAAATGTGGCTTTCATAATGTTTTAAGGATACAGTTATAAAATCAGTCAGAATTAAATTCTATTAATCATTTTCTTATATGCCTAAATAAACATCTAATAAACATGTACTTCACTGGTGACGTATAAAAATTTAACAATATTATAAAAGTTTTTATCAAAATAAAATCAAAATCAGTCTTTCTATTCAAATCTAGCAAAATTAGTCCTCTTCCAAAAGATTTTGAGCTGAATCATTTGTTGGTACGTTAATCCAAAAATATTTTCTGTTTTCCGGCATTAACGGAACTAACTTTTCAATAATTACTGCTTTTCGTTCGTTAGTTATTCCTCGTGGCAAATTCTTTCTCTTAATTTCAGGGAATTCTTCATTTTTCATGATTTTTACTTGTAGAAAATCTAAAAGTTCCGATTTGTAGTCTTCAGCATGATTAAATTTGTATTTCAATTTTAAAACACCTCGTTCCACCCTCACAGCCATTATATTATTTAAATAAACACGTGGGTTCTGTTTTCGTAATTTGTGCTGAGAAGACAAATCTTCATAGGTAATAAAGTCATTGACATTCATAACTTTTACCGTGTTCTTCCTTTTGTTGGCATCACCGACACACTCAACAAAATCGTTGAAGTCGTAAACTTTTCCCTTTTTCGTCAGGGATTGCTCCACTTGGTGATGAAAACTGTCTGCGGACATAAACGTATGTCCCGGTTCAAAATATTTAAGTGTAATACTGTCAGCGGCTATTTCTGTACTATTTACTATTTGTACCATAAAACAAAGTAGTGACCAGTTTTTGTTTTGAGCAGAACAGTTATCAAGCCAGAGTACAATATGTTTAACGTCCCTTTTAAAGTTCAAAAATGAATTGAAAGTAGAAATCATATCCTCTTGGCTACGACCGCTAATACTCTCGTTCCATAGCACAGCATATGGTTTGTTATCGTTAGTTGCGGGCCCAAGTGGCACAAAACTTTCATTGAAGGCAATTAACCTCGGGCAAAAAATGGCAGTCTTAAATTGATCCATCCTAGGTAACATAACTATTTTTTGAAGGTCAACGGAATAATATAAATAACCTCCTTGTCAGTCTTGGCTTTCTCTCTATCTTCATCGTATTCTCTGCGTGAATCTATATATCTAGGCCTGTGTTGCATATTATAGTTTTGGCATATTTCGCAAGAGTCGTTTATATGGTCTAATTGATTGTGACGCTTAAAATGCTCACACTGCTCACATTCTTCATTGCCAAGGTGCGCAAAAGAAATGTTCAGGTCATTTCTTACAACTTTTCTATAAACTTCAAGAGATACTTTTATATCCGGCCTTATAGAACAAAAATTTTCATGCATCATTGTAATAGTGATATCACTAGGAAGATACAACTTTTTGGGTGCATGTTCTCTTCTATAATGTGAAATAGCGGGGTGATACGACATGATATGATCTTTCAAAACTTGTCTATCGATTATGGTCCTTTTGTAAGATCCTCGAGCGTTCTTTTGTTCATCAATAGCTTTACTCATAGCAGTTGTAATTCTTCTGTCATTGTTAGGATTATAACCCAACGTTGAAAGAAAAAACGTTTTGCAGACTTCTTTTTTGATGTTATCAAGTCCTTTTAAAGTATATATATATGTTGTATTTCTTTTGTAATTTTCCGTAACTTTAGATCTACGCATTACGGGTTTTAAATCTATGGAACATTTGATAAATAGCCCTTGTGTTTCATAGTCAAGAGCGATGTATCTGTCATGTATATCTTGGCGTTGCTGATGTGTGAATTTTGTTAAACATTTCTTCATACATCTTCCAGTGCATGGCTCTTTCAAATCATTTTGCTCATTTTTGATCTTTTTCTTCTTTTCTTGTCTTTCTTTTAGAGATTCATTGAATTTTCTTCTTTTACGAGGCTTACCCTCTTTTGTTATTCCTTTGTTTTCGCCTGTATTTATGTTATTTTCAGTTTCGAGGGTATTGTTATCAATTGCAAAGTGTGCTATTGGCATATCATGTACACGTAATATTGGGGATGACTGTATTTTACGTTCAATACATATTTCATTTTCGTCCGAATCTATATCCGAAGACTCAGGAATATATGTTTTGTCTCTATCATCGTCGGAGTCATGGAAAATATCTATTTCTTCTTCATTTTTGTTTAGCTCGAACGGAGACATTTCTATTTCTTCCTGGCATTGCAAAAAATCAGCAAAAACTTTGTTCGTATTTGTCTCGTTATTATCATGCAAATTTAATGACAACTTTAATTGCGTAAGGTCATAGGTTTGTAAATATTGGTTGTTCGAATTTTCGTATTCTTTATGATAATCAAAAACAACGCTATGATCATTAAAATTTAATGTTCGGCTCCATAATGCATTAATATCAGTACGTTTAGGTATTGTGACTATATCTGGTTCTGGTATCTCAGGTCTTCGCGGTTGCTGTATTACAGTAGAAATTGTATTTTTGCTGCTGAATTGCAGGTGGTCTGTTGTGATTGAAAGAGCAAGTATCTTGTCACGTCTAGCACCAGAAGAAGAAGCCCACATTATTTATCTGCATCAAGAAAATACTCACGTGAAATAAAACATAACCTACTATGAAACCTACTACAATTATTGCAAAATAAAAAAATAAACTTTATAAGCTGCTGCTATATCTTCCCGCAAAAACCCAGGTAAGGTCACTAGTGAATCTTACTGCGTACCTTAATTGAAAATAAAGCCGCTGGACATTTTGGATCCTTAGAGCTTATAAGCTGGTTTTGTAAAGTTAACGCATTTTTAAAATTAATGAACTAAAATACAATTATCAATCCAAAGAATTAAAACAATGAAATAAAAAAGCATAATGATTAAATTCTGGCATAACATTTGTTTTAACAAGTATTTACGAGAATTTTTGTATCACGAGCAGCGAATTATTCGTTATTAATATTGGTATACTTACGTAAAAATGGTTTGCCGCCAATTCTGCTCACCGCACAGCATGCACCTCGGCTTGTCGGACAACAACTGAACGAATCAACCAGCCGTCCGGCAACGCCCCTCTCCCCGCATGTAACATACCGCGCCATAACACAAACCGCGTGGTAATTTACTTTCGAGTTCCTTGCCATAAGAGCCGTACGTGACTGATGCGATTTATTTACAAACGAAGCATCCTTATTATTACCGTAGCAACACACAGTTATCACTCATGCAAAATAAAACATCCCGTCTATTTTATATCAATATCTTGTAATAAGAGCCGTAAATTGCACATACGGCTTTTAACATTGTAAAAGAATGGAAAGAAATTAATACAGTTTCCTTATCATAAAAGCCGCAAGTGGTGATTAAAGCACTTATGTTAAGGAAAAAGTTTCTACATAATAGAGAATTCATTTTGTATCAGAGCAGCCTTAACAGATACCGCGGTTTTGTTAAGCTCTACATGATTAATAATCAGGGTTTTCAGCAGCATCCAGCACTTGCGGCTGAGATAGTAAGGAAAATATATATTTTTTTTGTAGTTACAGCGCTTATAACAATCTTAAATGTATGATACAAGCATTTTTTTAATAAACTATCTAAGACAAAGTTGTAGATCTAGAAACGGCGATTCCGAATATGTAACTAACTCAATATCGTAAAAAATGTTGGATACGGCGGTTATAATAAGCACGGCAGACGTATTGTATTGATTTTATAAAAAAACTCATCCTTGAATGTGCTCATTGAGAATTCAATGTTATGTTCATTTGAAATCATGAGATTTAACTTCAATAGCATAGTTAGTATGTTTGTATAGCTTCGATTCGACCACATACTCAGCACGAAAATTGTTGTATATTTATGTTGCGATTATAGTTAATGAGACTCATTCAACCCACTGGTAGGCAAATTAACGGACAATAAAAAAAAGTGCAGATTTCGTAATATTCCGTTGGCACCTTTTTAGTGCCGACTTCACCCCCGTGTTAAATTCAAGTTAAAGTTTTAGATTGCTCTATCCTGGACAGTAATTTAAAGATGGAGAGATTCTAATGGTTTTTTTTTATAAAACCGTAGACTAAGAAGTATGATGTAATCAGCCCTTAGCATTAATGCCTACAAAATTAAATGAAATAATCGTTTTTCGTACTGATGCAGGAAGAAATATGGATAGCCGCAAGCCATAAAGTTTTACTGTCATCTTGTCCTTAAAACTAAATTACTGCCTTGGTATTTACAATTGAATTTGACACAAATATTTGAAACATATCAGCGTCCACAGCAAGGAAAGCTCGACATAAGTTAGGTAACATAACTGACAGCTTACTCTCAATTTCTAGACAGAAATCAAGGATATTGTTAGCACCTATATTATCAGCTTCCTATAGCATTATTCAGGTATTCAACCAGTCATTACTCAAAGGATATTGTATAAGAATTAGCATTGATAATTCCAGTCTGCCTGGTATTTCATTGAGATTAGCTTTCATCTTGTGTTAAAACGAGGTATTAGGCCACCGCAAACGATGGCTAACAATCTAAACCGCTAGATTTTATACGTGATTGAGTTATGTGGACTTAAGTAGGTATAATCAGAAGTATCATTTTAGGAGCTTAACTGTGTGTGTAATGTGATTACCTGAATTTGTAGGCAGTAGAGGCAATTAAACGTTGTTATAATGATAACAGATGTGACATACTGTATCAAAAAATTAAAATGGAGATGGACAGGTCACATGATGCGTAACAGAAAAGAAAAATGGTCTAAAGATGTAACAGAATGGTGTCCAGTTCAATACAAAAGGAAGAAAGGGCGACAGCGCCGAAGATGGGAGGATGATCTCAAAAAGATAGCAGGAGCAATGTGGAGAAGAAAAACACATGACCGATCATTGTGGCAAGCTTTAGGGGAGGCCTATGCTGGCAAGCAAGACGATCTTCAAGAAACCGGTGTCAATTAAGTTTGTGTAAATAAAAGTGTATAATTTAAATGTAAGATTGTTCAATAAAGGCTTTATTATTATAACATGAGCTTTGGTTCAAATGCGGCATGGTAAATATCCTATAATATTCCCATTTCACATTAAAATCAATAATTAATATGGTTATAGAGTCTTGCGATGTATTATTTTTCGCAAATATAATTCATATTGCAAGCAAGGCCACTTGATTAAAGACAAATTAAACGATTGGAGACAAACAACCAAATTTTGCTGCTATACCATAGAAATGAGTAATTTTATATCATTTGCAACACAAATTCACGAAGCAGAAAGGTGTTGAAGCATTCCACTGAGGAGATATCGAAACCCACTCCATGTCCGTCGACCTTACAGGAAATTTCGCCATCTTGGCTTGGATTACTGAATTAGCATGCACTGACTGGATTACGAAAATAACTTGAATGCAGTGCACTCAACTATAAGTGGCACTCACGACTCGGTTATATAATATACAATTTATATAGTGTTCGTGACAAAATATGTAATGTGAACACGTGGTATGATGGAGATATGGAATTACTTATGGCCTAACGCGCCTCAGTCATTTAGAATAAGTTAAGATCTGCAAATTTGTTTTAAGTGTAATGTAAAGGGCTCTATCTAATGTAACTGCATCTTTCAAGCCTTGTTATTTGTATTTATGTTAGACATAAAAGTCTATAAGTTTTCATCGTGCTTTGAGACAATTATTTATACTATTTATCTGCCTCTAGGTCTAGCGGTATAGTTTGCGTAACGCTCACCGCAGTCTCGGGTTCTATCTCCGATTAAGCCCAGGGTTATTTGGATTTTTCCGTTAGGTACTATTCAGCAGCATGGATACGGGCATTGAGCCCGGTAGATAGCGATAGGTTTTTCCTGTATCATATGGAACCTAAACATAACAGGTTAAATATGTGTGTTTTAAACCTCTGCCACACTCTTCTCTTTCTCTCTTTTTTTATCTTTTTATCTTTCTTTTATTTTATTTTAAAATTTTAGGAAAACTTACAGCTAATATGATAAAATAGAAAGAGATAATATGAAAATGAAGGTCAATTAAAAGTTTTCACAGCTAATAAAGATAATAAAGTAGGAATATAGGCGTGATAATACCTAATTTTTAAATCGATTTGTCAGTTACTATACAAAAAAATTGTGACTATTGACAGAACGTCAAAATTTGAAACATTTACAACAAGAATTACAACATATTCAAGTTACAACGCGATATAAACTATTAAATAGATAAATTGAAATGTTGACGTGTTCAAGCGCCTCCTGGGGCCTATGAAAATAAATAATTTGAATTTGAAGACTGTTAAAAGATATTCACTTTTATTTAACTCAAATATCAGCAAGTGATCTAAGGATAAGCACATTTATTACGCCTCAGGCTATCCCGAAGTAGAAATACACCCACATTTCTTCTTAAGGCCCCATGTAATAGGAGCGAGCCTATATCAACTGCCCACTCGTACAGGTACTTGACCATACGACTGGCTTTTACGAGAACTTCCTGCATCGTATGCAAAATAGTAATATAATTTGAGTCTTTGTATCCAAAGACAATCTAGCCAGTCTATTTGTATGTGCAAAACAATTTAGATCTGGTTGATAATAATTTCTGTAATACTAGTTGATAAGTGATATCTACAGACTTTTAATATTATGATGGAAGGAGATGAGTATAAAAACAATGATTATCAAAATTATATTATTAAAACTGCCGTGAGGTGAAGACATTGTTATTAGTAGTATTATTATAATTATTTTTAATTCTTAATCTGGATGTATTTTTATGAATTTATTATTGTTTTTTTTTTATGTCTATTTTAATTGAATTGTTAATATCTTTTAATTATGTAATGTTTTCAAACACAATTAAAATTATTAATGAATAAATGATAATTTTTGCCGGAGATATGCCGACTAGTTTCGAATCTATTACGTAGATTCATCAACTGGGCAATTTAACTAGTCGGCATTTGTCTATGTATGGTCAATAACAGTTATCAAAATATCCACATTTTGATACAATTGTTTATTTAAGCTTCGGTTCACATCATGTGCTAAAAGTAAGCTTGGATAGAACACAAGTCCACGAGTTACGAAAAAAATAACAACGTCAAGATTTTCGACTTGATTTAGAACATTCTTAGCAACTAGTAAAGTCAGATTGTTTGATTTAGATGGATCTTCGTTCTGCACCAGCAATTTAATATTATAAAGTAATTTTCCAAGAAACTTCGATGTGTAACATGGAGTGTTATAATGTAGCTCGTAGCAATACAACAATGTAATTACATATTGTAGTAAGTGTAATATTGCGGAATGTGTCTGTATACTTATCTCTATTACAACCAATCCAATCGGCATTTCGCTGTGTGAATTATGTAGTCTCTATATAGCTTGAAGACATTATTACAGAGCTTAATGTAAATCAGATTAGTTAGAGATCAGATTACAACAAATTCGATTACACAAGTCAGTGCCTAAATATTTCAAGTAATTACCTATTGCAAAGGCTTGTTTTACCGTCAGAGCTTTTGAGATATATGACATCATGCCTATATTACCCAGAACGGTGGCAGAGCTGTACCTACAACACCCACATTTCTTCTGTTATGTTTAGGTCCCAATGGATATGGGGTGAATCTATGGCCATCCACTGGGCACAATTCCAACTCCGTGCTGCTATTGATTTTCCTGACGGATAGTACATAAATCGATTCACTCACCCGAGAATCGAACCCGAGACCTCGTAGTGAGAGGCGTATACGCTAACCACGATACAATCGAGGCATTGGTGGTAGGCATTTTGTGATATATTACCACCACATTCAGTAAATATTGATAGTAGAAATTAGACAGAGACTCATGGTGACTTAAGCTATCATCTCTAGTCTTCCAACCTTTCCTTGCTCTCTGTCCATTTGCTTTTAGGTAAAGCCAGTTATTTCAGAAGTAATCCTTACTGTGACTATCTCACTCATTTCCTTTTAATCCAAAACTCATCGCATTCAAATTTCAGGAAAACATCATACAAAATATACCGAAGTTTACAAAATGAAAATCTAATTGGCATCATCACGACTCATCCAAACGTGACTGAAATTTACGCAATACTTGATACATCTCAATTCCTAAACAAAATCATTTACTGACAGTAAAATATCGATGTTACGTCAATGTTTGTAATTAAATGAAAGAAGGTGCTGTTCAGTAACGAATATTAATTTAGTGTTAGATTTATCTTTGAACATAAATCAATATTATGTTATAGAGTTTAAAGAATATAATATATTCAATACTGATGTGATGAGTTGGTAGTGATATATGTCTGAAATAAACCAGTTGCATAAGTAATAAAATTTCTGCATTAATCATGACTCGTTGAATCTATGGCTAGCCGCACAAACGCAAAATCATTAGCAATATTTCGCGTATTGACTAGTCAAAGCTTCATAAAAACCAGAAAATACGCTTTGTCAATAATATTGCGCGTTTTTTTTTCCTACTAATATCAGATCTACAACTATTCTAACAAATAGTATCGTTTTACCTCGTACTGGGTTGTGGAGGTTTGATAGCAGTCGTTTCACATAAAATACTGATACTCAGCTGAATCCGTTAGACTTGAAACCGTCCCAATTTAATACGTAGCAAGAGGCTTATGAGGAAGGATCACGTTAATATACCAATAACACGTATTTTAAGCCAAAGTCATATGTTTGCTTATTAAGCGCCCAATTTAACCATAATTGGAAATAAGTGAATGTTTATAATCGTGTGTTGAAATAACATTTATCGAAATTATGCACGATTAAATAAACTTTGTATTGTACTTTACAACAATCGGTTAAGAATCTCACGATCTTTTCTTACGAAAATAATGACGAAACCGTTTTATTGAAGGATTTTTTATTTAAAAAATATCGTGTAGTCTCATCCCGAATTGAGGAGCTTCTGATCTCTTACATTAAGTCATGAATGATTCGAAATCATGCATTTTAGTCTTTTAGATATGATGTGTCTATAAACATAGATAAAAACTTAATAATATTAAAGTTAAACTCATATTACATTAGTATATAAACACGGCGCCCGGGAGTCTACCCTTAAAGGTATGATTAAATAACAAAATCCTTAATGTTTTGAGAAAAAAAACTACAGTATAGCTGACAATAATTAACACAGAGATTACAGATTACTTTCTTTGTAATTAATAAACAGTATTATGTATCTTGAAAGTAAATACTGTTCTGCAATGTCACAACAAATTGCATTGCAATTCTGTGGCTGAACTAAATAGATAATGCTTAAAAGGTAGTGTCCAGTGTAATAGTGCAATAGGTCAGGTTGCTGCCCTTTCCACAACTCACACCAAAGCTGCCTATTATTGTTACACATTTTAGTTTCAGCAATACTTGCATGCTACTATAAATTCTATAACTTTATAGCTGTTATATTTATTCAACGATCGGCTTCTACAGCATTACCACTTAATCCACAGTCATCGTGACATGACCATCCTAAGTGTCACCATGGCAAAACAAAACCCGGCATGCTCATCACGTGGTACACCGCCGTACGGTACTCACAAATTATTCTTGAAGAAAAATTCACAGGCGTATAATATAATAACGTAATTATAGCAACACGGATTATACTCTCGCGGTAGCAAGCGCTTGTATATTTTGTAAAATACCCTCTTTTGTACCAATAAAGATTATTATTATTATTATAGTGGATGAGTATATAATCTACCTAATAGAAACTGGCAACTACAGCCAATGGGCATCCACGATCCACGAAGCTGGATGTGGAAACGTCACTACATTTGCTATAGCTTATGTGTCAGTACTGTAAGATCGTAATCTCACGAACAAACTGAAAGGTCAAAGTACAAGCACTCTTATTTTGGGATAGTTATAGCTAAGTCGGTGGCTATGATGAAAATCATTATTTTGAGTCATTGGATCTTCTTCTACAAATTAAATTAATGATATTTATAATTCGGTCAGCGCAATTATCTTGCTGAATCTTAGCAGTTATCACAGTTTATAAAATACAATATGGCAGAACATCTTCTTAATCAGTACAATAATCACTCGATATTATGAAATCATTCTTATGAGCCTCCGTTTATGGTATATGCCCTTCACGCCAGACAGCTGGTTGCATCACTATTTTTTTTATTTATAATATTACTATAGCTTCTGCGCGCAGCTCCTAACACGTGGTACGTGGATAAAAGGTAGCTTATAATATTTCTGGGGTTTTGAACTATCTCCACACGAATTTTCATTATGATCGGTCGAGTAGATTCGAAGATTTTTGGGTACAAACAAACAAACAATAAAATCTTTTCACTTTGTAATTAGTGTAGATATTGAATCTTGAGATCGATTGCCGAACTTTCCTAAAAACTTTAATGCTGCAATATTCAAATTCATTTAAGTATTGAAATTTGTCGATCATAGGTACTTATTTTTTTTTTAAGTTTACGTACAAACAATACAATATTACATTACAATACACATATGTTTAAGTAAATAAATAAATAAATACAATTTCGAGAAATAAGTTACTTAAATAATTTGCTTATGTGTAGCTACTTCGCTTGCTGACTGTAAATAGAGGTCATAGATAGAGCATGTAATTTGAATATGTGCCCCCGACGTGGTTTAATTAAATATAACGAGTGAAAATATGGTTGTTATTCCCAAAAAACAGAAAAGGAAATACAGATCTTATGACTGTTATTTATAAACAGATTTTACTAAGAAACAGTTGTAAAAATTATGGGACCGACAGGATTTGAACCTGCGACCTTCTGCACACCGGGCAGTCGCTTTAACCAACCAGCTACGGTTGCCTCTCACCAACAACCTAACTTTCTCAACTGTATGTAACGTCATTTTGTGACGTCATGTTCACCCATTTGTTCCTATCTTACATAGGATAGGTTCAAATCCTGCCGTTCCCATAATTTTTCAACTGTTTCTTAGTATAATTTGCTAAGCATAGCTAAATGCTATAATAATAATCAATTATAAGTATAAACAGATTTCAGTTAAGCTACTATGCGTAAAACAGGCTCTTACTTTTTTTTCTTTGTTGGTAAGGTGTCGAGTTGAGGGGAAGTAGGTTAGAAATAAGTGCTGATTGCTGTCAGTTACGGATACCGACCAATTTGTTGTACGTGTTCCTAATGAGCTCGGCATTTCGCAGTTTTCAACCGATCAATCATTCTTATATCCAGTTTTGCGGTAAACGGTAGTCGTAATAACGTGTGGATGAAATATGGCAATAGAAAAGGCATTTTCAATTTAATGGAGTACTTAATACTAAATGAATAACAATAAATTATAAACTGTTACAGGCATAACTTTATTTAGTGGCAACATAAAAATCTCTTTAAAATATGAAATGATCATACCTAGATCAACTTACTTCGAATGCAGTAATCAAAGTTCTAGATCTAATACAGTAATCTTATCCCGCCTGATTTCTGTCGCGGTAAATTATTGTAGGTCTAGAAGATTTTACGTATTTAATCTATACAAAAAAGACTGCCTCGGTGGTGTAGTGGTTAGCGTATGCGCCTCTCACCGCGAGATCTTGAGTTCGATTCCTGAAAGAATTTCCGGACGGAAAGTTCACAATAGCAGCACGGAGTTGGAATTGTGCCCAGTGGATAGCGATAGGCTCACACCCTTTTCCATGAGACCTAAACATAACAGGTGAAATGGGTATTGTACACCTCTGCCACATCCTTCTGAGTAATATAAAATATCCAATTTCCTTTCACTAAACCTATTTTATGGCAAGGTACACATGATTATCTGTAGTCACGAATTTTACTTTGTTTGTGACATTAAACTTTTTTGCATGTGCGTAAGAAAGTTAGTTTTATGTTTGTGTCACGACTACAATTTTATATAATGCTTCGTATATTTGTACAAAACATACGATAAAATAAAATACCAAAATATAAAAGAGGATCAATAAAAAAAGCTAAGTTGCATTTAGTGTAATAATGTTTATGGTAAAAGAGAGATGATTTAGAATTATAAAATCTCAGGAAACGTCATCTTAATTTCATAATGGCAAAATACTTGTTGTTACTATATTTTGATGGCCCTGGATAAAAATAGCGTGTCTGTAAACGTGACAATTTGAAAAACTAGTCGTGGATCTTCATGACAATTTTCGTAACACATGAAAATCCAGTGTCGTGTACTTTAGAAACTACTTGTTCAATAAGGTGTTTTATGTAACAAGTAACTGGAGCGGTTGCAGCACTCTGCTTACACCACCTGAGTACAGGGCTAACGCGACCGGTTAAAGCGCTGTATTGCTTGAATATTCAACTTTAGGATAACTTTTGTCAAACTAACTACGGTTTTTAGGGACTAATGTTCACGATTAAGGTTATATTTAACTATTAACTCTTCAACAAAAGTATTTTTTTACGTGGGCCTTTTTAACTGTAGTAACGATCAGTTTACAATTTTAAATTAACTATAGTGATGATAAAAATCTCGTTAGAGATAGTGTCTTTACCGAGATTGATTTTTGCTTTAAAATTAAAAAAAAAAGTGTCAGTAACAAGAACTTTTTACGAAAAACGTTTCCATACATTAAATAGAACCTTATATAGTTATATGTTACTTAAGTTACGTTTTATTTTCAAGTCAGGAGTTCAACTCATAAACTGGATCATACGCTATAAGAATACTCAATGAGAGTCTAAAAGGTAAGGCAATAGCGTTATGAAACTGTTAAAATTGCACTTTCTATGCATTATATTATGATTATTCTGATCAAGATATTATATACTATACTATATATATATATATACTAAAGTATGCATACTTAGCCACTGATCCATAGACGAAGCATCATTCTGGGACGCCATATCTTGGATCCGGATGATGTCAAGTCACTCCCGATCGGCCGACTGCTCCAATTTATGGAGGCTATTGGCCTAAAGGAGAGCCTATAATGAGGCTACAATCACAATAGACCCACGGAGGTCGACGAGAACACCCAAAGCCGTCCCAACAATAATAATAGTACCTAATAATCAATATTTTCTCAAGTATGTTCAATAAAACTACTTCTGCTCACGGTTCAGCCTTCGTGGTGTGTTAACTAGAAGTAGCTTTGAACCATCACTATTCCAATTTTCATCAACAGACAACCTGCTGAAATTACTTTCGATTTATATTATTGGTAAGGATAAAAGTACGTCTTATACGTTTTGTTGTTATTGTCAACAAACATCTCGACTACGGTATAAAACAATTGTGTAAAGACGTGATCTAATTTCAATTTATACAGCGGCACCAAGAAAATATACGGTGCCAATAACCGAGCTTTATGGCGTTACGACATACCGATATATCGTTTAAAATGTAACAAACCAGGAAAAGCGGGACTGTAATACGAGTATTTCGCAACCCATTGTCGATATCTAACAAGTATTGATATTAGTGTTGCGGAACAGTTGTTATATTCCTTGCGTAACTGTCATAGCCAGATTCTAAACGTATGTATACCTATAATCTGTCTGGATGGTCCAGTTGTTAGATTCTGCGACTGCTCAACGTGGGGTTTCATTTTGGGCGATTTTACTAGAAAACTGCTGTAGGGACACGGAAGCATAGTGTCAAAGACATGATGAGAGGTTTATCAACTATATGATGAAACCTAAATATGAAGGTTAAGTGTGAGTGTTAAACACACGTCTGTTTAGCCTAAAGTGTAACATAAGCGTGATGATTTTTCTTTGACAATCTGAATTGTATTTATTAATTTTATTTTGTCTTGGTAAGTGTATCAATATTGGTTTTGCGGAACAGTTATTTTCTTGTGTTACTTTCATGATGCAAAAGTATTAATAACTTGTATTTCTTATACCAGTAATATTTAAAGGCAAAGCATTTTTGTATGTACTTTATACAATATTAAGATTGAAAAAAAACAGGTGACGCTAAAACTATGTAAAGTTCGTCTAATTAAGGTATATATACTTATATTATCTATAACGCTGGCACAAAAGGATTGAGAAAAATTGAATCTAGCAGCATACGAATCTGAATTGGCTAAGCACCTTGCGGTGTAGGTTCGAAGTCTGCTGGATTCTTAATTTTGCAACATAAATATTGTATAAAATAGAATTTTTTGTCGGTATCAGAGTAATTTTCTCCGTATAATTATTCGACTCCGTTTCTCATTAATAGTTGATTATAATAAACGTGCATTATTATTGCATATTGCGTTCAGCCAGGTCATTATTACCCATGCATTCGATAGGAACGCGGAAATACGAATAAGGCAATGCACTTTAGCAAAAACTTCGGGTATTTCCTATGCTGAAGCAATTAAGAGCCAAATGTTTTTTTTATCGTTTACTGTGGATTTGCAAAGTAGTTTGGTAGTAGGATTGGCTTTCTGGTCCCGTCAGATGCGAACGAATCATCTGCATCATGTGTCATAATTTGTACTAAAATAACATATGAATCCGATTCAACATGAATCAACATCAATCGTAATTAGAGGGCAGGTTTTCTCTAGTGGACAGGCGAATAGTTTTTTTTTTATAGATAATCACATCGCTCTGTTAGGCTATTATTGAATGGATTTTAGATAGGGTAATAACGATTCTCTTTGTTAGACTAGTTGTCTGACTTTCTGGCCTCTAACTACCCGTAACGACTGTCATAGATATTCAAATAGCAACCGGGACCGACAGCTTGACGTGCTCTCTGAGGCACGGAGGAAAACTCGATGTATCAAAGACCCATCTACGGCCGACCGCGGTTAGCATTGCTTAACCTGCAAAATCTATCGGTCCGCGCAGCTTCGACTTAACCACAAATTATGTTATACAAGTAAAGCTTAATAATAAACCATAAACCAACCTTACGTGATACTTCAGCCTACTTCGTTTAATTCAATTACGATTTCATAATGCGTCGAGGACTGCGGTAGGTATTATGAAATTGTTATTACTCTTAATACTCCTAATCCACAGACGTAACACTCAATTTTCGCATTTCAAAAACAAATCTCCGTAACGGAACCGCACGTAAAACAATTTATCAGCGTCGGCGAACTAGATCGATCGCAATAATCGATATTTCGCAAACATTTGTTAATCGAATCAGGTGTCACTAGAGGTTAATTGGAGCAAGTGCATTTTATGTAACTCTATTTTCAAACTGTTGACTGTATCTGACCATAGTGACGTGCACTAATGTACCAGTAATCGATTCGATTTAGAACAGGTATCGCTTGCCAGTGGATATCGTTTGTATTATGTGACAATGTGCTGTCACCATGTTTGGCGAGTCGTGTCCAAACCTACGGGCAATCGGTTTCTGTCGCTATTTTAAGTCTATTGCAACATGTAAGCGTGTTGATTTAATAAAATAATGTAGATCACGATTTTTCCCTTTTCGGGTAATGAAGTGTAACTAAAACGCGTAACAGCTTGCTATTATTAATATCGATCAAACCAAATAGGTTCAATTCAAGGTTAGAAAAAATACTCTTTTGTGTGACTCGGACTTTGAGTTTGATTGATTTCTTCATTTGGCGGTCATTTCAATTGTATAAAGACTTTTAACATAACACCGCGCAATCGTCCTCGGGTCTAATTCTAGACTCCCTGTGGGTACTGAAAAATGCCTGATAAAGAAACAACAAACGCAATTATTCACGGTTGACAGATTTATTTTTTTACGCAAGACCGATATTTGACGCGTACTTTACAGTCAGAAGTAGAAGGTAATTATTAGTATAATATATATGCCCAGTTGCATCTTAATAACTGTTTTTACACTACCACCTAATCGTAAATCTAATTGCTATTTTACAACTGTCTGTCTTTAGTTCATAATTAGCCTTTTATCGCCAACCTTTAGTCTAACAGCACATTATTATTGATTGTGCTATGTCCTTATTGCTATGTAGGCCAAGCAATTGTCTATAATAAATTCTTGACAATCACCCAGGGACCTTGGCTTGTGATAACGGACATTATCAATACAATCAACCGGTTAGACATATTGAACCTTAAGCTTAATTGGTATAGGTATTATTTTATACTACCTATGCAATCTTGGATATGAACTGTCGATGCTGTAACTACAATAACGTGAGTAGGTATGTATTTAAATATTACTCAAGAAACACGCAACGATAGTTAGAATTCTTCTAGTTAACGTTACATTAAATAACTAGATAAAACAAAATTCAACATATGAATAAAAAACTTATGTTGGTCAGACGTGATTATTTAACAAAGTTTTCAATTTCATCTTTCTTAAATAAATACCAAATTAAAAATTAAAAAGTGTATCATTCTGAGTGCATTGTCGGCTTCGTGCTTGGCCATTGTTCGAAATTCAAATTGTATAATACAGATTAAAAAAGTATTTAGCGGTAATCTTAGTACTAACCTACTTGCTGGATTACATAATGCACTCAAAGAGGTTTTATTAATGTTGTTGTCACTTCTAAAAGAGCCGTTACGTTTAGCTCTTCAAACTTCGTATTTAGATTGATTTATGAACGAAAACAAAAGAAACTGTACTATGACATATTAGTAAAAGGCTATGGTTTTCGAATTATGAAATAATTTAACTGATGTCTTTGGCTTGTTATGAAAATGTTATGCTGTGCTGTTTTGTTTTGATTTTGAATACAAATTGCCGGCTTAATTAAACGAGGTCAGCAAGGTTGTCTACCTCGAAGGCTTAGTCAACTAAACTAGAACAATTTATTGGTAGTTCGATTTTTGTTTGTTTCTATTTTAAACAGGTATCATTTTTGGTTATTATTCAAGAGTAAAGCTATTCTGTATCAAATGCGCGAAATATATTGTAGTTCTATACAGCAAGAGGACGTTTTTTATTTACAATACTATTTCTCGAATAAGCCGAATAAAAAAACTTTAATTAAAATCAGGCCATATCACCACATCAATCAGACAGGCTCGTTATTAATAAAAACACTTCTAAAACACATAATACAGAGTAAGCTATAATTTGTTGTCCGTATTATTATCTACTGTATTCATATTTGGTTTCAACCTTTTTATAGTTATTTTTTTGTTTAGTAATAGTAATCTAGATACGAATTCTTTTTGCTGGGGTCCAACCGCAGATGGTCATAGCTCAATGACTCAGTGGCATCAGGTTTTGAGTTCGGACTATATCTTACTTGTGCAAACCCTAGCCCGGGTACATGTTCCAACTTACTTGCGCAAACGGTTTCTGCAAACAGGTCGTTTTGCCTGCTACACGTTCAGTTCGCTTACGCACTACATCCATCTGATTCTTATCCGCCATGATTATCTTATAACACTAGTTCGTTACCTGCAACAAAAAGATAACAATCAGATTAGAATAGCACTTAATAAAACGATTACTTCAAAATACTAGCGTATATGAGCGACATCACAAAATATTTGAAAATATTTGTATCAGGCTGGTATAATACCATCGTGTTATTAAAACAAAATAGCAAAAAGATGCGTTAACAAATATAATTCACAACAGTGGCATCCAACATAATCGTTCCAATTATGAAAAACAACAACGTTTAACCAACACGTCGATCGATTTGTTCCGCCTGTATTCGATTTATTGATCGATTCGCCACTGAAGTACCGATAACTGTCTGCACCAAACGACCTTCTTACGTCACTACTGCACTAGTTCGATCGCATTTTAGGTCCGATAGTTGTCCCCGATTTCGCAAATCGATTTATTAATCGCTTACGAGCTCGTTAAGTAAGTGTTTATTTGGTGATCATTAGTATCGTTGCATTGTTTCCGATGTTTAAATAAGTGTTTTGTAATTTATCATACTTGCTATTAATTTAAAGATCTAGAATAATTAATAACTCAATTAAATTTATATCAAGATCTCTAACCAATTAATTATGTTTGACTAATCAAAAAATGAAATCATCAAAACCTTTGACAAGCGAGCTTCGCTATAGCACATACATACATACCTAATTAAAATGTTGTTCGTTAGACACTGCACACCACGCATTTCACTACATAGTATAAAACAAAGTCGCCTTTTCTGTCCCTATGTGCGCTTAAATCTTTAAAACTACGCAACGGATTTTGATGCGGTTTTTTCCAATAGATAGAGTGATTCAAGAGGAAGGTTTTTATGTATAATACATGCATAGAAAGGGGGAATTGTTTTACTCCAAATTTAACGCGTGCGGGCCACGGGCCGTAATGAATAAATCAAACTACTGGATCGATTTTAATCATTTTTTTTCAGTGAGTGACATAGGCTATATATTATATACCCGTGCGAATCCGGAGCGGGCCGCTGTGTTTTTATATACAACGTTCACAGTTTTTCTGTAGTGTATTTAGTATCAGCATTGTACCCGTGCGAAGCCGGGGTGGGTCGCTAGTATATACTAAAAATAAACCTATAAGTATGATTAAATAGTTACAAAAGAAAATGGTAGGTAATAATTTTAATACTTTTAGGTAATCTTACGTGATAGGCGTATTTAAAAGTTATATTTGTGAATTGAAACGCGGTTGCTGATCAACTCTTTAATTTTCTTTGTAAAAATCAATATGTCAAATATACCAAAAGCAATAAAAGGTTTAAAAACAATATGATTATATAAAAAAGGTTTGTTGGTCGCCAACAATACTATTATATTTTTTTTAATCCATACTGTCCTGATACAGTATCAACATCGCAAACAAAATATTAATCATAGAAGTACAATATTTGCTTGACCAAAAATACTTACATAGATCTAATTCTTACATGTTGACATACTTTCTGATTAAGTACTACGAAATAGACATTCATTAGTGACCCTCAAAGGGCTGCTTTACTAACGTAACATGTTATAACAACTGTTATTTGTTACATAACACTGTTATTCATTATTGTGACTTGGCTATAAATAGCTGCTATTTGTTCGCTTTAACTTAAGTGCAATGGTGGGCGGCTGGTACTATTCGATAATGACGCTTTTTGTTGTTTAAATAATTATCTGTTATGTCTGTTATATTTGTCATAGCAAGTTATCATTACAAAGATTCAATTGAGAATACGTG
This sequence comes from Hypena proboscidalis, assembly GCA_905147285.1. Classification (NCBI taxonomy): domain Eukaryota; kingdom Metazoa; phylum Arthropoda; class Insecta; order Lepidoptera; family Erebidae; genus Hypena; species Hypena proboscidalis. The sequence continues at coordinate 5,393,904 of LR990127.1, forward strand.
TTATATATTAAAATGCCTGTAACTAGCTACATTGTTAATTAAAATTTAAAACAGTTATTTTATTAAATTGGTGTATAATTAATTTCCGACAAAACAACACAAGCACATCTATTATAAGTTATGCAGTACCTAATTTTCTTATTAATTCAAAAAAGTATTCTTAATAATTTTACCGAACAAAATAATGCTCATAATCGTTTGCATTAGATTTTTATTTTTTGCTTTGCAAACATTCGATGATACGATGAGATTCGAATAAAAACTGAGTAGGCAAACAGTTATTTTTTAAAGAATGAGAAGTTATTTTTTGCACCTGCAATTAAGCCATGGATTCGTATACAGCTAGACTCGAAATTTCTTATTTTTTTTTGAGCAGGTTCGAATCCTGCTGGATTCTTAATTTTTCAACTTCAATATAATAAATAAAATACAAAAAGGCATAGCAAAGCTATAATTTGCTTTATAATATTACAAATGAGAAGATACTTGTTTTTTTTTTAATTTCTTGTTAATTGTTACTTTTTCTCTTTTCTGACCGCAATGGGCGGTCTAGTGCCGACCATAGTTAATGATGCACAGGTCCACAAGACTATTTATCATAGTAAATTATTGCACAGCGCGTGCCTGTAACACTACTTTGGTTTTGAAAACTTTTTGTACTGTCAGTCATCTTGCCAGCTGACTTGCATTTTCAAAAGCTCCTTATAATTACTACGATGACTAATTTATTATTTTTAATTAGTTTTCATCACGTGTTGCGTCGGTTACAAGTATTATTATGTCCTTCCTGACGGGCTAGCATAACGAGCGCGAGTTTTTGTCGCGTTTTTGTCATGTTTTTCCCTACAAAGTTATGACAAAAACGCTACAATACCGCACTTGTTATGGTAGATCAATTGGGGTCCACAACTAACTCCATAACAATTTTCATCAAGATATGTTCAATTACTTGGCTGTGAAAGAAAAACAGACCGAAAGAGTTACATTATACATATAAAATTACCAAGATTATGTTATGAATATAGGTGATGATAGCCTAATGTATGAGGAGAGGATCAGGTTCATTGATTTTATTAGTATTATTACAGCGACATTTGCTAATAACTTATTATTAATCTTATAGCATTCAGCTATGCTTAGCAAATAACGTCACGTAATGACGTACTCGTAACATACAGTTGAGTAATTTAGGGTCCCGGCAAAAGGCGACCGTAGCTAAATGGTTTAACGCCGCTGCCCGGTACGCAATGGTCACGGGCTCTAAACCTGCTGATCCCATATTTTTTTTTACTGTTTTTTTATTATATGCCAATTAATTACTTACTGCAACACCAAATGTTAATTTCACCTTATTTAACTGTCAGAATACCGAATCGAAACAATGTTAAATATTTAATTACATCCTTATACATATCTACGATAAAGAACCGCGATGCAAATATATAACATGCATAAACTATTAAAGCTATGTTGTATGTGTTAAGAGACTGGTTTAAACCAAGTCAATATATCATAAGGAAAATGCGTTGTTTGACATGTGATTAGTTTTGATGCCACGTAAGAGGTGAGGGATCCTACGCATTGATGGACGTGTAAGTACTAAGGCGATAAAACAAAGATTTTTGTATGTAGTGACTTAGTCAGTGAAGTAACATCAGAAATATAATTTATGTATTTTTATATTGCATTTTGCAAGCCATTCAGGCCCTCAGACTATCTTAGCTAAACGTTTGGTCAAAATTCGTTTAATACCTCCATTTAATTTTACAATACCGATATTATAAATTACTGCATTTTTATGCGATAGATTACATTAGATCTGTCAGTACAACAGTAATTTGCCAGTAATAGTATCTCAGCAACAACAAAACGGTAAAACAGCCTACAATCAAAGTTAACTTTACAGACGTTATGTTTAGTTCCCATGGGATAGAGGGTGAGCTTATCGCCATCCACCGGGCACAATGCCGACTCCGTGCTGCTTTCCTAACGGAAAGCTTACAAACGAGGCAGTTCAGTCTTAAAAGTCTTCTCAGGTTATATTAATTATTATTGAAGTAACTGACGTAACATTTTTTAAACCAGACTGACATGCGTAGTAAAAACGCCAGCGATGAATGAATGAAATCGAATAATTCATTAAACAAGAAACGAGTACGCATGATGATTGTATAACAGAATAACAGTAGTTTTGGGAATGACGAGAAAGTGAGTATTAAATAAAATTTCATTGACAATATGAGTTATGCAAACCCAAATCAATGCACTTCAACAACTCTCTACTGTTTGTAAGTTGGTAGCTGAAGCTTTGAGTCCCGTTTTAATACAAGATCCCAACGCTCGATTTGAATCAGTTTCTTTTTATAAAATAAACAGATACATACCTACAAAATGAAGCGTTGGGATCTTGGGCTATTCAATTAAAGATTATTTATTATTATTTTTTTGATTCAGACATATTAAATACACTAATACAATATTAAAATAAAATATAAGTACTATAAATCTAATTATAACACTATAACTATTTCACACGTTCCGTAATGAAAACTACCTTCAAATATTTAAAAAGTAACGTGATCTTTGTTGTCCGATTAACAAAATTCAACATACATCTTTAAAAGAAACAGAGGAGATTGAACTGTACTTAATAAATCCAAAAGTGTATAGAACATTGATAAGATAAACAATCGCTTTGTTAATATTTGATAAAGCGCTGAGTCAATTTACAAATCATTATGTGAACAGCACTAATTAATTAACTATGACAGCATGATTAACAAACAAACGAAAACAAAGAGCAACAAATCACAAAGCTTTTTAAAATCAAACCAGCGATAAGTTAAATAAAGAGTCGAAACAATATCACTTTCTTTTCCACACTAAAATTCATGCAATTAAGTTGTCATTGTCAACTTGAAACAAACATGTTTCACACAGTTATTAAACAATCAACCTTATCGCGTAGAACATAAGTATTACAATGGTTGCATATTTAATCATTCATAAAATCTACTGCCAGAAATTCGGTTGCGCAAGAGTTTTCACTGTGTACGCATGACATCTGCATTCGGACTGTCATGTCAACCATTGTCATGATGAGAGACGAAAATATGATAGAAATAATAGCCTAATAAAATCATTAAATTAGCATTTGTTTCCTTTGCATAATACAATGAAACTTTTTTAACTCTTTCAAATCTATGCACACATTAATTTACTAGTTGGGATTAAAGCTTGCAGTTGGAAGCAAGCGTCAGCGTCAACGTCCGAAATATTTTCATACAAAAAGAGCGCACGCGCAGATGTGACGATTGCGTTCGCATTTTTATATAAATATAGCGTGACGTTATATTTATAAAAATATGACGGCACGCTACGCTCCGGTACGTTCCGCTCCCTGTGAACTGCGACCCTAAGTTACCTTTGGCACTGTATTGTTACTGATTACTCAGAATTCAACAGCATCTTGGTATTATCTACGTATTATGTTATATTTTTGGCATTCATTCAGTTCTGCTTTCCTTTATCATAAAATTGCTCTCAAATTAACTGTCGACTTTCTATAAAATATGTTGTTCATTTATTACACCAGATGTAACTTATGGTATCAGACAGAACAGACACACAAAAATATCAAATAGTTAATGTAAGTCAACAATGGAAAATGAAAAAAATGGTGGAAAGAATAGCCTAATAAAACAGTAAATCAAGTGCTTGTTTCATGCGAAGTAAGAAGTAAGAACTCAATGTATCTGCTTTCAATGTTAGTCATAAAACATTGACATTGAAAGCAGAAGTGAAATTGAATCCAGTTTGTTAAAGTTCAAGAACAAGACGTTATATAAAAGATTATCCTTGCATATGAAATTGTTTCTCTTGCATTTGGTTGTACAATACTTGAAATGATCTTTTTACCTTTTCCAATCATTTAAGAGGGTTTAGAAATTTCTGGTATGATGAGTGATGACAAATTCTGTTCTTATTAATATGCTTTCCTTAGATTATTAATTTTGGAAGAGTTTTCGCATTAGATCATATAATTATATATATAACCTTTTGTTGCTATACCATGAATACACCATTCAACAATTTACTTATTTATTAATATCTTTCAGTCATTATAACATAACATAACATCACGCCTATATTACCTATAAAGGTGTGACAGAGGTGTACAACACCAACACTTCACCTGTTATGTTTTGGTCCCATGGGATAGGGGGTATCGCCATCCACCGGGCAGAATTCCAATTCCGTGCTGCTATTGTGAATTTGCCGACCCGGAAATCGAACTCGAGATCTCGCGGTGAGAGGCGCATGCGCTAACCACTGGACCATCAAGGCAGTTTTTAGCTCAATCATTATAGAGTTATTTATTGGCCTAAAGAACATTCTAATCTTCCGTGTTAGATTTCATGATGCATCCATAATTCATTTTGCCATTTGTATATATTTGTCCGGTACTTTAGTAATCTAAAACCATCTACACCTATTATTAAAAGAGTAACATGTCCGACAATCGTGTAACAGTCACAATTAAAGTCAATACAATACATGAATCGTGATCTCAAGTCAGGGTTACAATAGAAATTAAAGTGCTTGAGCTTATCCGCGAAGGTTAATATCTACCAGCCTTATATTTATCCAATTATTCCAACCTCGGACGCATCCTGTATTTTCTCTTTTTATCAACAAACAATTTTTCAATTAGGAAAGGAAAAACATGGCTAAGTATCAAGCTTCGAATTTCCAGTATAACCTGGTCTCACATTGCAAAGGAAACCTATACAATGCGAGATCATCTTATATTGGGCATGTGAAGCTTGATATGTAGCCGTGAATACATTACCATTTAATTTGAGTAGTAGTATTAAAGATGCAAGGACAATAGAATAATTTTAAGTGGCAATCATTTTGATCTTCTTTTTATTAGTATGTAATAGATAAATTTAGATATTATCTTAATGGTTTTAAGATTTCTTTCTTTTCAGTGAACATTATTAAATTATGTTGGTATAACTTTGCTTAAGTTCTTTTTAATAATATTATTCTATTTATCAAAAGAGAACGTGTCTCGGAAAGCACTTTGAACCGTCAATCCCAATTGCCATTTGAAGATAGTCGTTTAGGATAGTCAGACGCTGAAAAGTCTGAAAACTAGTCTAACAATAATTATTGTATCACCTTGTACTGGGTTGTGAAGGTCTGATGGCAGTCGCTCCACGTAAAATACTGATATTCAGCTAAATTCGTTAGACTAGAACCCGACCCCCATGTAATTGCAAAAAGGCTCGGAAGATTGATTTTATTTAACAGCTTTAGGTAATAAGCACAGATATAGATCTACATAGATAACGCAAGTATCATGATTTGTATTGAAACCAAGCGTGCCGACTTTTTAATACCTATTGTGACGTCACAGCCGAAATTTAGTGACGGGAAATCCAAACCGATTCAATGACACCGATGCCGCCGATGCCCATCCGCCCAGTACGTTCAACTGGAGCCGTCCGCTATGATTTTCTCTGGCAAAAGACGCGCGTGGACTGAAGTTAGCGGCGACCAACCTTGACGCTTGGTCGGGGTTCAGACACGCGAAGTACATGCATTTGCGTTATCTATGTAGATCTATATCTGTGGTAATAAGCATAACATACAGTACGTCAATATAAAGACACTGTGGTTTTGTATTTATTTGAAAACATAATCTTATAACAAGAATCTTAAAAAATTTATTGCAAAATTATGTATACATTACATAAGTACTGTATTAAAACAAATTGAAAACTATTTCATAGTGATTACTAAATCGCTTTAATCAATACATCAATCATGTACGAGTATAAATACAAAATACGACTACATAACAGTATACATCTTCAAGCTACACCATAAACGTGTATAACACCAATAAAAATAGTATCACGATTTCAAACAGCTGGCCTTTAAATACAAATATAAATAACGGGTCATCTTTTTAAAACAAGTTATCAAAACTAGATGCCATTACGAGTTCAACAACACCGCCGTTTTTTTACTTTTTTGCAAAATACTAGAGCGCGGAAGTAGTGACATTATGTAACAATAGACAGGTTTGGAATTGATGAATTCAGTTTTTTTAATTGTTTGTTTTTAGAATTTAATTTGAATAGAATATGTAGATGATTTTAAAATCCTGTTTTGAGTGATAAATAGTGCCTAATACTGATTACAAATAATGTTACCGTACACAAAACATATTCCATTTTACGGTCGAGTATAATTAAAAGCTTGTAAAGTTCATTATAAACATCACATTTCCAGTAATTTCAAGAGAGGATAGGAACCATTCCGTAGAGGCAATATACTGTAAACTACACGACCAATTTCAATATAAAACAGGTCAGTACACACTTTAATAATATGGAAAAACTTATATCAATTCTAATTTCTTAAAGTTCAAATGCCTTATTATAGTAATTTTGAACGGGAATGAAAACGAATCGTACATATTATTTACCTTTTGGCTATAGCAGACTCCAAGCGACCGGTGTAACTCGTTGAAACCCGAAACGTATAGCCAAAGAGTAAATAATATGCATGCTTCGCGTTAATTCCCTTTCAAAAATATTACTATAATAATCATGTAACGCGATAATTCAAATGATAATTTCAAGTTCTTCCTTTCAAAAGAGGTCAATTTCAAGTAGATATCACCAAGATCGTTGTGGCTTAAGTTATCTGATACATTTTACCTCATTCGATAATTATGTCAGTATTCCGAATACATTGTTTTTGACCTTTTGGCAAATGTTAAGCAATTCTGTTGCCATTGAAGCGGTAGGCCGAATATACTTTGGATGTAAATTAATTTGACGTCATCTTTAATGTTTGAGTAGATTAAAGTTCTTGAGGTGTTGCACATATTGAAAATTTGCAGGAGACCACCACAATTCAGAAAAACATATAATAATTATTTTCCCAAAATTATGAGAGATACTTGCAATGTTGCAAATTTTTAAAACATACAGTTTTTAATAAGATATCGATTACTTTTTAAATTAAAGTCGATTTTGTATATAGTTAAGTATATTTGACATTCTTTGGTCTTTGGGCTTATTACACCTTAACACAATAAACCAAAAAAAATAAAAAATAACAGTTTTTTAATCAAAAACAAAGAGTTTAGTTTTTGAATCACGACGCCTTAATACAAAACAAAAATAAAAACATTTTATGCTTATTTTTAGCGTTACTTATTTCCGAAAAGAATTCCATACCCATTGTCGTAACCATTAGCTCGCTTAGGTCTCAAGTTCTCAGGTCCGCCTTAGGTCATTCACCCATCTCGTTTCAAACAGGATTAGATTCACAGGGTCAAAGGACCCTTAATAATATCTCCTTACGGAACTCAATAAATCATTCTTACATCGAACCCCGCCATAAACGATTATAAAAAAGAAATAAGTGTAATATTTTCTTTTAAAATCATGATCAACGTTTGTTGTTTTTTTGCTACAAAAGTACAAACAAGATTATAGTTGCAGTAAAGTTTTTTTTATACATAAATATCTGATAATCTTTAAAACGTTGATACATAAAATTAAGCCGAAGGATACATCTAGTATTAACGTGTGCATAATACTGCATAATACTAATTTTGAGTTTTTATTTTGCACGCATTAGAAACTGTATGAATAATAACTAAACAGACATTTACTGAAATCTTAAACGAAACAAAAATATTATACTTTTAAGATCTGAAGTACATAACAGGCTAAATAAACTCATCTGTACAAACATTTTTAAGGGCATTTCAAGCTGCATTTATATTCCCTTACCTCAAAACTAACGAGATCCAGGTTGTTTTATTCTTACCATACATTTTTGAATTGAAATTTGATACGTATAAAAGAAAAAAAAATAATAATATCTGTAATGTTGTCCCTTTAAGGTAAAGAAGTTTATAGTTTTGTAACATTGTGTACGACAAATGTCATAACAAATAATATTGGCTCAACGTATAATAGCAGTCCCGTAACTTATACAAGTCTCACTATTAGGCACGGGCAATAATATACAAGATTTGCTAAATATTGTATCCCCATATTGATTTTCACTGTATAGCTATGATTCATATAATTATATCTGAAAACAAAATAAAGTATACTCACGATTAGGTGGTTGTCTATCTATAGAACTTAATAAAAAATGCAGTTGAATGCAATTGCTTAGTGGTTTTTTTTACATCTAACTGGACATTGTACCTAGTTGTTTTAAATCAGCGAAAATGTACGCACTGTCTAAGAATTAAAACTTAGTTTTTTCTACTTGAAAAATATTTGTTAACTAAAAAATCTTGGATAATTTAGCAGATTAGAAAAACGTCCCATATTTGCTCAAAACGAAACTTTCTCTGACAGTGCAGTAACTCGAATAGCTCATATTTAGTGTCTGCAATACAACAAATGCAATTCGTGCTTTTTAAGTCATGGTAAAATAAAAAAACACACATTTTCATTTTCGACTGTTATGTTACAAAAGGTCATAGGCTAAACACATAATGCAAATCAGATAATGCAAAGCAAACAATGCAAAGCTAACTAAGTATCATTACGGGATCTTACCTAACACTCGAAGTAAATTAACATGCCGACCTTAACCCGGAAACCTCAAGATAATACACAATACACAAAAACAATGTAGGTACTTTAAAATATTAATCATTTTGACAGAAACTGCCTAGAAAATATTTGTTTTTGTGAATAATCTAAGGCGTCCGCCACATTAGGTGTGCGTGATCGTCGTGCGTGTGCAGCCAGCGCGCCCACACGTTCGACGAACGCGCACGTTTAATAGGAGAACAGCCTTAATGTTCAAAGTTTCCTTTCAATGCTCGATAAACGGTTGTATTATAAAGCGGATTGGACACCAGCTAAGTTACGTTAGTTTAACTTAACTTATAAATTCTCTATAATATTAAAGTTGAAAAATAATGAATCTGGGAGGACTCGAACCTGCACCCCCTGGGTAAACACCTCAGGTGCAATGTGCAATTCAACTTATGAAGGTATGTATACTTGTATGCAGACTAAAAACTATGGGGACGTATCTCACAAAGATAAAAAAACTGCGTCTTCATTGCAAGCCAATGAAACCCCTGTAACAGTAAAAGTAAGAGCTTCCAAATTATGATAATGTTAATTTATACTCATGCCTTAGCACCTGGTTTGCATCATTCTGGGACGCCATATCTTGGATCCGGATGATGTCAAGTTACTCCCGATCGGCCGACTGCTCCAATTTATGGAGGCTATTGGCTTAAAGGAGAGTCTATAATGAGGCTACAATCACAATAGACCCACGGAGGTCGACGTGAACACCCAAAGCCTCGTCCCAACAATAATAATAATAATAAATAATAGCACCTTGTTAACACAACGACCATACAATAGTGTCGTGTAAGTTTAGCATGTCGTTATGATGAACCTTGACACTATCTAACTTGTGTTAACAGTGCTAAGTGAATATTCAGTCACATTAGAATCTAAGTAATGTATTAAAACAACCTAATTTATGTTATCGTATTATGATCCCCGTTGTCTTCCCTTGAAAAAGTAAACACAACGCCATCTATTGAAAGTTTTTCGTCAACTTACTACTTACCTAAACCCCTAAACTCATGCTTTCGGGGATACGATTTTAGAAAACCCTGATATAGAAATAAGTTTATTTTTGTTCAAGATCAACTATACTAAATTCGTGTTTTTTACTTTAAATATGACAGACTTTCGTTGAACCGTTCAACCTTTATTTGACCTCTTTAGGAGTAGCATTTCCAAAAATCCGTTCTTTTTACACCCCTACGTCATGTTGGGAACCAGCATGCAAAATTTCAAGTTTCAAGCCCCAGCCGTTTTGAGCCGTTCTGGCGAACAATTTTATTTGTATAGATTTATACCAATATTTAATATCATAGGTCATGGTGACAGGATTACTCATTGAGGACGACCAAACATATTACTAGACAGCTTAGCATTTAATACAATATTAGTAAAAATCTTCCACCTATTTGGCAATCCCCAGAAATCTAAATGGGTTATACTTATTTACTTTTAGCAATGATCGGTTATTGAACAGAGAGGAAAAGCAGCTTAGTGCGATCTAAAGATAGTATGTTGTTTAATAGTCTACCTTACAAACATTTTCGTACCTTTTGAGAGAATTTACAACGGTCTCATACAATCCAAAGCACTAATATTGTAATACATTCTTTGGTAGTAAATACGCTTTGGATCATTTGACCAGTTGACCTCTAACGGCGCCACAAGAGCTCTACTTTGTACAACAAAACATAACATCACGCCTATATTACCCAGAAGGGTGTGGAAAAGCTGTACAACACCCACACTACACCTTTTATGTTTATGTCCCATGGGATAGGGGATGAGCCTATCGCCATCCACCGGGCACAATTCTATTACAAATTGCTGCTATTATATTATTATTATTATAATTTTATCTGCACGTGTGGTGTAGTGGTTTAAGCGGTCGCCTCGCCGCTCTCCAATGCACTGGTGTTGTGGGTTCGATCCCCACATGGGACAAATCTTTGTGTAATTCGCAAATATTTGTTCTGAGACTGGGTGTGCTTGAGTGAGTGAATGTGTGTATTTGGCCTTGTCATTGGGACCATTGGATAGTGTAATTGCTTCTCGCGTTCTATCTAATGTAAAAAATCCAAATTTATCTTTATCTTTAATTTATTATAAATTTCCTGATGGAAAGTTCACAAATACACTTTGCTCGATCAGGGAATCGCACCCGAGACCTAGTGGTGAGAGGTGCATATGCTAACCACTAGATAGATATCGTAGAACAAATGTCAGTATTTTCTAATAACGTGAATATTAGATGATGACCAATGCGTGGCGTCATGTAGGATGTGACCTTTAGTTCCTAATTATATAGCCAAGACTTGCAGATTAATGACATCTAATGAACATATGGATGCAACTAAGTAATATGTAAAACATAGTGTGTTGTAAACATTCCACAAACGTGGGTTGTTGAAGTTATTAAATGATTAGCTAGGGTTAATTAATTTTTGATTAGATCTGGTAATTCAAACTTAAATTATCTCAATTTACAATCTTTGCAAACTAATACTTAAAATTTAATTATTATAATTATTTTTTTAATGAGTTTGAGAGAAGGAGAACCAACTGGCAATCAATAAGTTCAAATAAATATAACATATCATAATGCTTGCTTACCATGTTTTAAATAGGTTATATTGCTTTTACTGTAGAAATGACTGATACCAATATCCTAATTCTTGTACTGCGTGTTTTTCTAAAATGATGAAATACGTGACAAGGTCTAACAATGGTCACTATATCTACTCTAGTCTCTAATATGAGACAAATTCGTATTCTAGTTGTTCCTATTATATCATTATGTTTGGCCTCTCGTTTGACAAATCGTAGGTGGCATAATTATTCACTTTACAGTGTCACAACTTGATAAATGACTCTTAAGCAAGCCTAGCTTACACGAAACCTGCGTAGCTTTTGCAAACATTTTGTAAATACATATTGCTTAATAACTAGGTGTACTAAATTACTGAATAGTATTGAAAAATAGTGTTATTAGTGCGGTAGTCACACTAGTTAAGTATAGCCTTGAATGTAGTTGTAAAATTAGGATCATTATCATGTGTGACAAATCCAAAATATTGCATAGGTACGTACGAATTTCTAAGACTAATGTATCTGTCTCATGATAATAACAAAATTGTATTGTATTGATATTCCGAGACAGATTAAGTGACTACAGCGTTAGAGCGCGACAACAAAGACAAACAATAGTATACAATTCAATAGTATTGACGTAGCATAGTCATTCAAAAGAACTATGTTAGAATCGTAGGCAGAGAAAAGAGGAAGATAAGCCATATATCCATAGTTATATCGTATACAAATCTGTGATCAATGTTTTTCTTTAAGAGAAAATAATTGATGATATTATAGAACATGAGATAGAATGGGAATTCATTTTTATGATAAATACTTTAAAGAATATAGGTATGTTATTTGCATGAAATCAGTTTTAAAGTAAGAAGATGTTTATCTATAATAATATGTTTTGCTGGAATAAAATTGAGGTTACTTCACCATGGCGCAGATGTTCAAGTTTTTGTCGCAACTGTCAACAATGAGGCATTTGTGGAACAATGTTGTTATAAGTAGGTCTTGTCATCGTTTATTATAGAGAAGCCTTTTGTGCTTAAGTACCGATAACATTATCAGATTCACACTCTGACACTTTATAGTAAATGGAACAAAGAGACCCACAGTGAGAATTGAGAAGTAGGTGTTGCGTAACACGTATGAGAATTTTGAATGAAAGTTTAGTGATTATGTGTAAGTTGCAATAAATATGGAAAAAGTATACAACATGTCAGTCACAATTTTAATAGGATTAATCGGAGTGATTGCTGAAAAACTTTTATTTAATACATAATACGATCGATCTTTTGGCGTAATATTATTAGATTAGTCAACGTCGATCAATAAATTTTAGAAGGCATTTGATTTATTTTTTATTTACTACTTAACAAGCTGAAGAAAAATGATAATAAATCATACTGCCTGTCTATCTAACATAACATTCATTCATCTTTGAATTCATTGTGAATGTTTATTTTTAATAGCTGATTAACTACTGACCGAAATAGTGTCTAAAAGAACCTTATTCAATATTCTTGTTAACAAAACCATATAATATATTACGTCACCAATATAAGGCGTCCCCCACACAGCTGTGCGCCCACACGCCCGACGATCGCGCATGCCTAATGTGGAGTCAGCCTTATAGATACAAATGTGTACGATTAATTTGTATTTTACAGTCAAAATGGTCACGAATTCCTTTTTATTGAAATTATGATATAAATACCCGATTATATAATTATACATGAGATTGTGTGTATTTATACTATAAATAAATACTATTATGTATTCACTTCCTCATCTGCTCACGTTTTCAGTTATTCTAGTCAGAGATAATTTCAAGCAGTTTTTGATGTAATAATTCTTCTTTTTACCCGACTACGGCGAAACCAAAAGGAAGGGTAATTTGTACTGCTAATTAAGATTTTTATGAATGTTACATCTAGATTTACTTACACATAAGTTACTACAAAATAGTTTAATTGGATAGATTATATTAAGTTAGATTGTTGCAATAAAAATGGAACTTTCAAATACATTTGCAGTTAACAATCTTTGCTGGTAATTTGTATAGTTGAATCTGGGATATAATTATCAGAAAAAACTAAAAAAAATATATATCCAAAATCTTCTGCATTGCCGCAAAACATTGAGGGGCTTAGATTAATGTATTTCGGCCCTTTTATAACATCCTGCAAGAAATACGTCAAATTAACAATAACAACAAATACATTATAATAGACAACGCTTGATGCGACAAATGTTCTTGTTCTATATAAAATAACTAAGCATCTACTAGTTACTAAAATTACTAAACGCAACCTTCACTTAAATTCTTTTTCAAACGAAAAACAACTATAAAACATGAGTATTAAAGTTCAAATGGCTTAGCTTTACATGTACGATAGTAGCGTTTTATATACCACGGAACATTGCAAGTGTCGTGCCAGTATCGATTATAGTGACAGTTTTCATGCCAATACTTTTCCTGCAATACAGACACTGATGAATATGGATGCCGTTACGCTTCTGTGCTCACTAGTGATGTGGTGAATGTCATTAATGTCATTATAATCGATTAACTTAATCTTGGTAACACAGTTTGATTCGATGACAGTTGGAATGTTGATGAAGAATGTTTTGTTTGTAAATAATTATGACATCTCCGAAGATTTTTGTTTGGCAGTTGCAATCTGCTTTACTTGTAAAGCAAGGGTAAAATTGATATTACTTTAAAATCAGCCTCTGAGAATTATGTCAGCTACTGTATTTAATAATATATATATATCTATCTAAAAGTCAGGAGGAGGCCTTCACCCTCACAAGAGGGGTTCTTGCATGATAATTTTAAATTAAATTAATACAATCAATATTAATAGGATCTCTTAATTTAATTTCAACATAAATATTAAAAAAAAAAATAAAAAAAAAAATAATGCATGTAATAAATTAAATATATATTTATATAATAATTAAACTATCATATCTATTAATTTAATTTATTCAAATACTTGTCATTAGAAAAGAAACAATGAATTTATATTAATTAATACAAAAGAAACAATGAAATGTTAACATATATAAGTCAATTTATTAAGTTATTTAATTAAAAATAAATTAAATTATTGATTAAATGAAATATTGTTATAAATTTATAAATTTTAATGAATTTGATGTTTTGTTTGTTTATATTTTATGCGCAAGAAATAAAAGGCTATTTTATTTTTTATTTTTATTTATTTTATTTATATCTATCTAGGAAGTGTCCTATATTGCAAAGATTTTAGCACTAAGCATCAGCTACATCATAAATAATAAAAAAAAAAAGAAACTGATACGGAACTCGGCACATATTTTTAAATTCTAACTTTGTAACAGTAGTAGTAGTGGTAGAGACTTTTGCTGATTACTAACACATATTTAAGGCACGTTTTTTAGTAGTTGCGGCTACAATTCGACAATTTATTCGAAAAAGAAACTCCTTGATACGTACCTACGCTAGAATATAACATTTAGGTTTGTTGATAATTTATGTGTTTGCACCTGTGTGCTTCATTACGACGATCAATAAACAACATATAAAGATGTATTTTGATCGTATCATGATATTTTTTATACTGTAATTAACAATCGATTTAAACTTTAATACCTCTACAAACAAATAAACAATTCTAATGAAGATATCTGCTACCTATTCAAAGTAATCAATCATACTTATTTTATTACACAATGCATAATCATGACTAAAGTACATAATCATGTCAATCACGGCTATAATCAACAAAATAACTCCTTGGTATTTTTTCGGCATCAAGGTCTGACCGACATCTTTCGAATTCTCCTAAATACCATGTTTCCGCTAATGAGTAAAGCAACTTTTCAATGTAATAATTCTCTATTGTTTGCAAGTATATAGCGGATATAATCTTTCTCACAACCATTCGGAAGTGTGTTACCTCATACTGTGGAATGACTAACTTATAAATGCAGTTTGAAAAGGCGCTGCTTGCCACAGAAATGTTGCAACAGTAACGAGTTCACTGAGCATTGCTTGTAGTTTTTCTGCAACGCCACATGCAAAGTTAAATTTGTTGCACTGTACATAGAGTAATGTTTTTCTCTAAAGTATTTTGTCGTATTTGTCGGAAGAGAAACAATACTATGTTTGTGTGAACGATGCATTACGTTGTATGAACTATCAATGTGGAAATAGCTTGATTCTTGTGACATAAAATGGTACCATTTATCGTAGGAAATTGCGTACAACTTCCATGAATACATAAAGCAAAGTAAGCATGTTAAACAGATTAGATTAATATAATAAAAGCGAGCATAATAATGTCGATGGAGTGGGATGTAACCAGAATAGTTTCAATCAAAAAAATTATCTGTATCGATATTATTATACTGAATGGACGATAAATTACAAATTACCTTGTAAAAGCTTAATTTAAGAGCCTTTTATATTCGCATATTTCTATTCTCTAATTTTAGAAGATAATAATTAAAAAAATAAATATCTCACAACTTACACACAACGCCACCTAGTCCCAAACTAAGCAGATTTTGTACTATGGGTACTAGAATAACTGATACTAATACATATATACAATTTCTGTTGTAAATACATACTTATTTTATAATACATAGGAACACCCAGACTAAGACAAACCCCCATGTTCATGCACACAAAGATTTGTCTCAAGCGGAAATCGTACCCGCAACCTCGGCGTCGCAGGCAGGTGCACTACCTACTCCGCTATCCGGTCTATTAATGTCCAAATGATAAAATGTATAAAACACAATACGGTTAGTAAAGATGTGAAAATCAGGATGATGATTGTGGACATAGATATTTGCAAGAAGACACCCAAATAAGGACAGATGGATGACGATACAACCTTCATAACCTGCGTCATTTTTACATCATAGGAAATTCGGAACTCCTGACAGTCATCGCTACAAGCAAGTTACAACACCTGCCCAATTGTCAATGTTACGCACACATCCTTGACTGTCTGTATTTGTAATATGTATAACACACAAGTAGCAGTGAATCACTTGATTTCATAACACGACTGATGGAGAATCCCTAATTCAATTGTCGTATTATTGCGAAGTGCCTCCGGTTTCTCTATTATGTTGGTGAATTATTAAACAGACGGATGAAGTAGCATAAAATTGAGTTGTAACGTGCACTAGTTTGGAGCTATCTTTAGGAATGAGTACTGAGTTTTTTTTTCCTTTAATTCGTTCGTTCAAAGTGTTATACACTAAATCAGATTTGTTTTCAATAAAAATATACATCGACATACAAAATGTACTGGATAGTTGATGACATTACTGAAGTTCACGCAATCACGTGGTTTTAGATTCAGATAAAAGTACAAGAAATCTTTTGGTCTAATAATGAACATACCACAAAGTAGAACCGATAGTAATATTCGGGTACACTATTCAAATGTATGAAAATGTCACTTTGCGAAAGTAAAATTGAGCGCGTTTAAATACACCATTTGTGCACAAAACGTTTTTTTAAATAAGATGGAGTATATATTTAGCCAGAGTCTCACCATTCTATACTAAAATTTCTTAAGAAATACGTTTTTACAAGTCGGAGTTTATTACCGACAGGCAGGTCAGGCCAAAGTGATTGCCTAAATAGTAAGTATACACAAAACGATTACTTCATAATTATTGAACAAGTACACAAACTCTCATTAACTATAATGACTTGACAGATATTTGGCACCAATAACCAATGCACGAACCGCAAAATTTCAATTAAAATCACCGATTTGGTCGTACATAAATCTATACTTCGTCACACATTCAAGCTCAATTTACGTTAATGTATGACCAGTGACCAGTTCTTGCGCTTGCGAAAGGTTTATTTACAGGCAGTAGTAAAGGCACTGGATCTAAGTAGGTACCTCTAATGCATATGCATACATCATGGGTTAACACAAGTAGCCATGCGCTGGCGCAATGCTGTATCTAAGTACACACTTGTGAAATAATGCTTCTGGGTCTGCGAAAAGCTCGGCTCGCTAATTTTAAATTCTACTAATGGTTCCTACTTATATGTCGCGATCGTCCACACATTCAGTGCGAAGGAATTTTCATTTGTTTTCTATCGAGCCTCACCGTCCACACGTTAAGTTTTATACTAGTTACTCGTTTAATATTTTGTACTTTACTATTGACAAAACAACACACATCACGCCTATTTTATCCAGAAGTGTATGTATGCAGTAATACTCACACTTTAATATAAAATCATACTTTGTACAATTCATTTGTATCTTATACTGGAAATGTATGGGTTGATGTGTAGCCTGTACCATAAGTAAACAGGTTTTCTAGCACGTAGACCTGTCAGAGAAGAGTCATTAGATCAAAGGAAAAAAAAACACACAGGCTAAAAAGTTAGATTTTGATATATTTGTGTCTAAAGTTGAATCAGTGAGACGGGTGCTCAGTCTGGATTTTTTCTCAAAATTTTCTAATGTTGTGTCAATTTTAAAACATTAAAGAATGTAATTTTATTCATGTATAAGTTTATAGCCACACATATTAATTATTGTATTCAATTGTTTATCAGCGAAGACCTATAATTAGCTATATGTTACATATTATTAAGTATCATTAAATGTTATAACCTGCTGTTGGTCTTCCAATAAAATAAAATAAAATAAAATAATAAAATAAAGGGCGGCCTTACCGGTGGTAAAAGGTCACAGTCTACACTGCCTACCATTGGTTACTAGTTGTTAGCAATGTATTTGACACATTTCCCTCCTTTATTTATCTAACTTCATAAGTATAACTATTTAAATAATATATAACACAAAATAGAGTTTCGATTCTTGATTTACAAATGACGGGAGGTAGACTTGGCAATCCTTCTTACAACCAAAATAAAGATCATGTCTTAACTTGACAGCCTTAATCACAATAAATAACAACAAATATTGATTTATTCTACTCCTTTCCGCCTTTATCATGTTAAAGATTATTACGTTTTTACTGTCTGAGCATTTATCAAGTCTGCTCCGAAACACACCCGAAAAATAATGACACCCGCCAAGCAACACCTACGTAAACAAAATGAAAGAAAGTCAATGACATTGCCATTCAACAAAAGTGTGAATTAACCAAATTTAAGAGATCTGAGAGCTCTTACATAAGTAGTAATTGGTTGTCAGCGGTGGCAATGACCTTAGCTTAATATGCAGATAAGCTGAGATCGAAAGTGAATATCGCGAGGAGAAAAGTGAGTTTATTTTCACATTTTGACGGTCTTGACGCTAATAACCGTAAATTAGGAAGTCTACAGACCATTTATGGAGGTTAAGACATTTTTTTAATGAAATGGCATATTAGACCAGTTTGCGGCCTAGACGAAATTGTAGAAATTCAGATTTATTTTGCGTAACTTAACTGCTAATAAATACATACGTTTGGCATTAAAATGGCTAATTTACTTTCTACATATTGTACCATTCATTATTTTTAACAGTCTGTACCTTCAATCAGATTAAAGTGTGTACCTTTTACATTTAAATTACAAATTATAGCAACTGTACTGCCGTAAGTAACATACTGACACGTAATAATTAGTTTTACACATACTTTATACCATTGACATTTCGACCATACGATCGCTAATCTGTGCATCAAGCAAATTTCATTGAAACTCAATCATGCAGTGCAATTTCAGATTACAAACATCAATTTAATAATAACCTACAAAATAGTACACGGCTACATAATATGCAGTGATACATCTCCAGTATAAGATGATCTCGAAATTGTAGGCTTTCCGTTCAATCCGAGACAAGCTTATACTGGGTATGTACAGTGGGCCAACGAGTTAGCTATGCAGGGCAAAAACTTCTAAGTCATAGTAAAGACTTACTACACCAGTTATTTATTTATTATTTATTTTTTTATTTTTTACATTAGATAGAACGGCAAAAGCAATTACACTATCGAATGGTCCCAATGACAAGGCCAAATACACACATTCACTCACTCAAGCACACCCAGTCTCAGAACAAATCTTTGCGAATCACTCAAAGATTTGTCCCATGTGGGGATCGAACCCACAACACCAGTGCAGTGGAGAGCGGCGAGGCGACCGCTTAAACCACTACACCACACGTGGATTACTAAGTTATATATCTGAATAGTAGGTGTATCACACTTCTTAAATATGTATTAATTCACACATGCATAACTATTGCAGTCAGTTTTTACAATGGCGTAGAAGTTTTTGCCCTGTATACCTAATTGCTTGGCCCACTGTACAGCTTGGTGTATAGCTGTGTGTACGTCTTCCTAATTGCAACACTGACATAATAACGTGTTATTAAATGATAATCTCAAACTATTAACCTTTTGGTGGGAAAACGGTTAAGACGAGAGGTTTCAAAACCGTCTCGAAGCTCATTGTACTAGTAACTCCGTGACGTGAGAAAACAAAAAAACAATTATTTCGTATGGTTAATTCTTTTTATGAGATATAATGAAGTTATTAAAGGGATTATATGTCTTAAAGTGTGTTTATGACGCGTTTATTGCTCTTAAATAAGTGTTTTCGGCTTCCTGCGTTCACGGAACTTTGTCAAGTAATACAGTTTTTAACGAATGAGTTCGTCCTAAAAGGTTCATAAGGTTTCCATCTTGCTGCTAGTGTTGATCTGTGTATACGAAACAATACGATGATCTAGCAAATAGATGAAAATTTTATTGAATGATAAGAGAAACAATATTACAAATCCATTGTTTCAAACTATACAAATAAATAATGTTACAAAACTATAACAAATAATCATATAACTATATACAAAACTATACAATTTAGCTTTCAGTGCCAATAATTTAGGAGTACAGATAAAATGGCAGCCAGTTGATTTATAAAGTACTCGTTCCCTATAAAAATAGATATTCTCATTGTCAATGACAAATATTATTTATATAACTCAGCCCAAGTCAGTTTTTTTTTCTATCTCAAAACTGTTCAACTTTATCACCTCTAAAGCCTTAAGTACCTTTACTCTGTCATATTCACACCTTTATCCTACCATTTCTTCATATGTAATGTTTTCTCTCACGCGTACTGTGATCAGTGAAGAATTACCTGAAACAGACAAAGGTCCATTAGAAAGTGGAATGCGACACAAAATATGTAAAACATTCGCTTTGTTTTAAATAAGAAAGCATATATTGGAGCTGAAGAAAGTTGCATATTTCTGTAAAGTTATTTTCGTTATATCAAAGTTCGAAGATTCTGATTCTGATTACATACTATATTATAAAGCATATTTTGTTCGCACGAATTTATCACGTATCGTATCACAGACTTCTTCAATACATCCAGCCTGTACTTTCATTTATGAATGTGTTAATCGACTTAAGAGTAGATGCCCGAGCGCCGTGTTTTTATACTAACGTAATATGGGTTTAACTTTAATATTATTAAGGTTTTATTAATTTTTATAGACAAATCATACGTAAAACAGCAAATTGCATTCGTGTTCATTCTATTACATGCAAACTGAAAAAAATAAATAACAATTTTGAAAAATGATTACCAAAAAACACGCATTTTAGTATTTTACATATGTCTATAATAATTATAATAGATGAAAACTCAATAATATTAAAATTGATTCCATACAACTTTTGTATTGAAAACAGCCAAGCAATTGTTTCTCGTTAATTATGATTAGTTTCGTATTTCTTCTTGTCTAGGTAAGTCTGACCGCTGTATGCCATCGTATACTGAACTCCGTCTGATAGGTAAGTAAGTTGCCATACCAATGTCCCACACCCACCTATGTAATAGTGTCTAAATACCAACCGCAAAGTACAGTTCTAAAAATAAATAGAAATGTCTACTGTACCCAAGAGAATCTTTGCTAGCTTTGCGTGTAAATAAAACTATTACTAAAATTATTATGCAGTTGCAAAAGTCCTTCCAACCATTACATTATGCCACGTGCATCGTAGTAGATACGATTTCAATTTAATCCTAAAGTTCACAAATCGCAGGCTATTACAATCGGAACCTATTATTCTAAAAGCAATATGAATTACCCAATCTAAGGTGCTCCTACGCGTCTAAGGGTTAATGCACAACCAAACTTTGTAGCGCAAATAATGTATAGTTAGTAATTGGTTGACCCAAACCAAACCAAACTTTATTGCGGACGAAGAAAAAATAATACAGTAAAAGATATAAATGAGAAAAGTACAAATGCAAAGAGACGCCTCTTTGCAGCAAAGGCAATCTCTAACAGACGACCATTGGATAGAAAAGTAAGAAAAAGACACAAAAGGGAAGTTAAAGGTGTACTGGCGAGAAATTTGAATGGAGAATAAAATAATATTTGCATTAATTAACTACTTATAATTAATAAATATTAGGGTACCTAAGTTAATTTACAATTCTTTGAAATAAGCTGAATATAAAAAAATGTATTGGGTATTCGTAAAATGCATAATATGATAGCTGGAACAGAAAAATAAACACAAAATATGCACAGAGTACCTACATTAGATTGTATTACACTATCAAAGTTAAGTAAAGTCTGTTGTCCTTCAAACAATGCAGTTAAACACAAATTAAAACATCTTTCTAGGTCTCATACGTAAAATTGTTGACGTCGTTTGGATCAGTAACAGCGGTTACAATGAAATTACCTTGCTACTGATCTTTCAGTGTGAACGATACCTTAGCATCTTATCTGGCACAACAAAGAAGCCTAGATTACCTAACTTTAATTCCACATAATCCATACGCAAATGACTGGCAATTGGCTAACCGCAAGCATTTCTTATGGGAAACGGTTGAGCGCACCTGACGTCAGGGACGAATCGGGTGAAGGGAAAAGTGCACTATTGGTCAAGGGTGCAAAAGGAACGTTCTTATTGTAAAGGTGAGACGAAATATAGCTCGCTTTATACTTGGTGAGAAGTATAAAGAGACGCGAAGACACGGGCGGAATAGACCTGTGTCTTCCAAGAGATTTAGATTGAGATTTTAGCATCGTGATGATAAACTGCCTCGTTGATCTAGCGCTAGCGGTATAATTTGGATATCGCTCATGATATTGCCCGGGTCGGGCAAAAGTGATAGTTGGGATTTTTCTGTCAGGAAAATCTCAATAGCAGCACGGAGTTGGATATGCCCGGTGGATGGCAATGGACTTATCACGTGGGACTTAAACATAATAGGTGAAATGTGGATAATAAAGGCGTGAGTTATTATATTACTGCAACAATATCAACAGGTTGACCAAGCCCAGACCCAAGATCAAGCCTCGTGATAAAGCTACAGGAGAGCCAATGAAATACAAACACTGTAAAATATCATTAAGATAATGTAAATGTAATAAATAAATATATTATAAGAGATTATTATACTGTTGGTTAGTCAAATTCATAAGAACACATTTCTTCATTTTACATTGAATGTTCTCTTAAAACCAAAGACTTGAAAATTTATCAGAATTCAACAAGTTGTAATTAACAAGGTAATTTACGAACTAACATTTCTAGAGTCGAGTCCATGGCTAAGTGTGACTTATTCAGTAATTAACACTGGTGTGTTTACACGTCGATTACGATCTGACCTCCACAACCCATGCAGATAAAATCTCTGTAGTAATAGTAAGACTGCAATATCCACAGTTACAATGTTGGTCATATTGCTGCTACTGGGTGTTGCCACTGGAATTACTTCTCCAGATAATTTTTATCTGGTTAAGATTAATGAAATTTGAGTACACGGTTGGCGTACACATCTTCGTGTGATCCGAAAAAAATTGTTTAAACTTGTTCAAAATTGTTTAGACTCTGGGTGTGCTTCGTGTGTATGGTATATCTGCTAACAACCTCGCGCTACAAGAATTATTCCTAGTACGTGCGTCATTTCTTTAAAAAGAAAACAATATATTGTTTCGTTCCTAAACAGATCACCTTAGAGTGTGATCAATAAAATTCATACAAGAAAAAAAATGGATTTGGCAAATTAAAAAAGGTTAAATATACTTTCTTCACTGAATCGCAATTTTATAATGTACTGTGAGATTATTAAGGACAATATCTTTTAATTGAAATAATATTCTACAAATTTACAGGTTATAAGGTACGTGTTACTCTGGTTTAAGACAGACGTATCATAATAATTAGGATATAATTTGTATACGTGCTGAAACTCTGTCATCATTACACAGACCTTCCCTGCAACATTTAAACTAAATTAAAACCGCAAAAGGTTGCGAACTTCTATGGGAAGGTTATAATTGCAGAGATTCGCAACCCGTGATGAGAGTGTGAAACAAAGCACAGTTAGCGCTGTACGCCTCTAATTGATGAACTCACGGTATGTGGCACAGTGTTGCAACTTACTGCACTTATGAACACACGGCTACTGATCAACCTGTACATTTCCAATATAAGCTGGTCTCGCATTGCACGGGTATCCTATACAACGCGAGATCATCTTATATTGGAAAAGAACAGCTTGATATGTAGCCATGTATACATGTGTTTTTCTGTGAGATCATGTGTTTGATTCGGGTAATTCATTAGGTAATGATTATTACTGAAAATTATGAGATCACCATGGAGAAATTAATTTTGAAGTAG
Source organism: Hypena proboscidalis (assembly GCA_905147285.1). Classification (NCBI taxonomy): domain Eukaryota; kingdom Metazoa; phylum Arthropoda; class Insecta; order Lepidoptera; family Erebidae; genus Hypena; species Hypena proboscidalis. The sequence continues at coordinate 5,417,780 of LR990127.1, forward strand.
TTACGGCAATTTACGACTCACGTGTATTTTGAGATAAGAGACTATTTGCATAGTAGTACACTAATTATTTTTTCTCTCAATACTAACTATTCATATATTCCAGCTAAAATAAGTCTGAAAAAGGTGCATACTTTTTTCATATTCTTCGTATTCCCTAACTAAAAAAGAGCGAGATTTATTGCCACAACGCGCCAGCACGGAGTTGGTAGAAATTTCCACTTAACATTTTTAAAAGTCGCTTATTATAGCGCATGACGATAACATACCCAAGATAATAAGTATGTATTAAGTAAGTATGTGTTTTTTATTTTTTTTTATCATTCACTATGATATTTCGATTTAAGAGTATGCAAATTAGTAGCAGACATAAAAAATATTCTGTTTTTGTCGGCAGTTCATTATGCTAGACAAAAAAATAACATACATAAATAAAAAGATACTAGTGTTATTGCTATTCAGTCAGTCAGTAGCTAACAAATAATAAACTATGATTTAGTCATAAACAGCTGGCGAAATCTCCTATATTTTTAAAGGTGATTACAGGCGTATAATTTATATATAAAGCTTTCTTAAGAATTGCATCACCGCATACAGTAATAAGCCAAATGTTTTGAGCACATCGACAGTTGATAATATATTTACCGGTTATTTTATACATCAAGCTTGCATTTAGCCAACAAATGATAGTAAGTTGTTTGTATGTACAGTGGGCCAAGCAATTAGTGAAAACTGACTGCAATAGATATGCATGTGTGAATGACTTATTTAATAAGTATAATGTACCCACTATTTAGATATGTAAATCACTTATCCATAACTGGTGTAGTAAGTCATGACATATAAGTTTTTGCCCTGCATACCTATCTCGTTGGCCCACTGTACCTTTCACCTTATTAACATCACGCCGATATTACTCAGAAGGGTGAGGCAGAGGTATGTAGCACCCACACTTTACCTGTTAAGTTTAGATTCTATGAGATTGAAAGTGAGCCTATCGCCATCCACCGGGCACAATTCCAACTCCAAGAATTTTCGACGGAAAATTTCCAAATAACACTACTGCCTGACCCGGGAATCGAACCTGGGAACGCGGTGAGAGGCGCATACGTTAACATCAATAAATAAATAACTCACATACATTGTGTAAAATACTATCAGAATTTTTCTTTCCGGAACAAAGTATATTATCAAGTCAAAATAAAATCATGGGTCATTTGTAACGTCACATGACGTTACGGATGACCGATAATTTTATCTGGTTTATTGATTAAAATGACCAAGCTTAGTGCTGAGCCAAGAAAGTTGTTAAAACAATTTTCTAACTTTTACAACAATCACATCGTGTATTCAATAATGACTCTTATTCCATGTGTGATAAGAGTCACATAGATAATTTACTTCGCGTAAAAAGAAAGCAAAATTATATTTTTATAAGACGCAATGATTTATTTATGCCCCCGCAGATTGGTAGATCACCAAACCGGATCTAAAAAACCGTTGATTTGTAAAAAAATCATTTCTTACATTTATGTTATATTAAGATTTAATAATTAACTATTCAAATAATAAATTTAAACATGAGCAATTTAAAAATATGAATGCGTTTATCACAATTATTATCCATCTGCAAATATTAAATTACCGTCAGTGTTAAATTATTTTCGATGAATGAAAGAATAATGAAAAGTAATTTAAAGGTCACCGATATTAATAATCTAAAAAAATAATCTTGAAATATTTTTTTTTGTTTATTCGCTTTTTGTTTACATTTTAACCACAAAATTGAATCTTATTGAATTTAATATCTATGTCATTAGAACATTCAACTGTACGTGAGCAATCAAACACCTATAGAAATAGCAATAACTCAATTCTACACCAACTGTGGTTACATAAAATATAAACTATAGCAGTATAAATGTCGTTGATAAAAAAATATTTCCTTTTAGCTAAATTTGGTACTAATCATGAATTTCTGTCGTAAACACGAAAAAAGTTGCTCAGACACGGAAGTTTCGAACTAGTCCAGGTAGTTCTGGTTTTCGCCAGACCTATATCCATCAGCTAGTTAGTTCTTGTAGTCTAGGTGTCAACGTGCATCCTAGGAGAAAGGCGTGATAAGTCACATCGCCTTAGGAATGATTTCGTAACGCAAAAAATTACGTACCATTGCTATTGAGAGTTCTGATCGTGTAATAAGTGTAATCGATGACAATGCAAATGTTTTTGTTGGTTTACAATACTTTTATAGGCGAAATTATTAAGCTAATACGGAATTGCGGATTCATTCATACATACATAAAATCATACCTTTATTCCATGGGGGTAGGCGGAGACGATGGAACGCCATGCTTTGCTCCTTACATACTTCTTTCGCTTTCTCAACATTCATACTTCTCTTCATACATGCTCGCCGGTTTTGTGTTCTACGTACATGTCTTTTCTGAAGGACCCCATTCATCTGGTCACTATATGTCTTTCGTGGACGACCTCTTCCGGTACTTCCAGTCACATCTGCTTTGAATACCTCTTATTGCGGATTCATCTTACTTGACATCCTTATTTAGTTGAAAAACTTGTGAATATCTCTCTGTCCGTTACGCTTTTTCAGCCATCTCAATCACTGAATCGATTGTGATGAAAATTTATATTTAGCTGAAGGAGACATTCAGAGACTTATCTTCAATCTTTGGAGAGAAAAGACTACTAGTGTTATGTATAGATCAACTAGAATCCGAAAACCGTAACTTCAATTTATATATATATTTTGAATAGTTTGGCTGAAGTTTTATATAAGTATGTACGTACGTGTAAGCTTCTTTACACAGCCATTTTAATATTAAAGCAAGTTTCCTCTATGTGCGTAGTTTATTATGTCCGTAGATGCTATCGCAAATAAAAGTAGCGGTGGTCGAACTAAACACTACTTGTTGCAAAGGTTTGTTGAACGCAGGGAAAGCTAAAGGATGTCGCTGTCTAAAGTGTGTAATCAGTAGGCAATCTATAGACATTTAGGGAGGGAATGTGGCATATACCCGGTAGATGTAATGTGGAAGTACCGTACCGTAACGTAAGGAAGGACAAGAAAATAGTCGTTTACGGATAAATACTTTCAAAAATGAATTCTACTTTTTTTCTGATCTAGTTTTTAACATTATCACCAATCGTGTTTATAGTTGAGGAAGGCTGTTTGTAGACGCTCCGCAAAAATACTGATTGATTTGTTTGACTGAATACATAAGACCCGCACCCGGCCTTATATTTAGTGGGAAATATGGCTTGAGAGATGAATGTGATCTGATCACCATCATCTATATTTTAACTTCACGTGGAGTTCGATATTTGACTAAAAGCTAGTCATAAATAAAGATAAAAAAAATCGAATGCAGAATTAATATTTTTTTTAATAACAAGACAGACTGACTGACTAATCAGGTGATACTATTCTATTTTTAAATATTCAAAACATAAAACATAATGACTAATGGTTGAAGGACTTACCTTCAACCATTAGTCAATTAAATGTTACGGATTTGAATATGGAAAATATTAATGAGGGACCATAATTATTGTGGATTCGGAACGTTTTTTAAAACTATCAAGTGTTGCACCATTTTTAAAGATGACAATTATTTGAACCATAGACCACGAATTTATAATAACTCTTGATCAAATTAAAAAGCAATAAATTATATTCGTAGTTTCAACACTACTAGGGCTGTATAAAGATTTAAAATATGTATGACAAAGTATGTATATATTGTAACCTTGTGTCAATATGCAAATTGTTGTATCTTTGTGGTGTATCTTCAAATGCGGAATCTGATGAATCAGATAGATTAAGTAACATTATTTAAATATGTTATATTAATATTACTTCATTATATATTTTCTTTAAATAATATATATCATAAACCTTTAAAAATCGAAGATTTTAGTATCACATATAATATCCTGTTGTTGAAATAAATATTTGTTTATTTTCTCAGTACAGAATATTATACTATTCAAACTTACGTGAGATGACATTACTACTAGAGAATAAACGGGTTACTCACGTATTATTGTCGGGATATTGCCGACCGGTTTCTATATTTCATTAAAGAAATATTTTCATCAGGGCTGTGATTTAATGAAATATAGAAACCGGTCGGCAATATCCCGACAATAATACAGAATATTATATTTAATTTGGCATTATTTTATTTTAATAATAAGTCAAATATCAACCGAAGCCTGTTCCTGTAGACGCAAATAGCTCAACAAAATGACACGTTACGTTCAATTGAAAAGTAATACAATTTCCCTACAAAAATGACGTATAATATCGCACCAGCACTTCCAGTTCGCAACACGGTGAGTGAAAACGCAACGACATCGACTCAAGCGCAGGCACACACACATAAACACGCACCGTACATACATGACAATAAACACACACATACGTGGCTATTCGCCGATGTGTGTGTGATCTTTCCTCATAGAACAGTTTTATTAGTGCAAGCGGCATTTCTTCGATATAATGGCATATTTACAGCATATTATATATAATAATATGATACTTATCTGACAATGTATGACATGGTGCATAGATACTATGGTAACGTATTTTCTTTGCAATTAGACTTTTTTAAACCACTGTATTGGCTTCACTTACTATGTATTAAACAATCTAGGTTTTAGCCAATATTTAACTATCTAATCGAAGTGAAATTTTATAAGTATATAGGTAGGTACTCCAATTCTGACGGCCATAAGTGTATTATCTTATTACTCAAGTGCTTTTAGAAAACATATCGAACTATACGTTATAACACTTTGGAAAAGTTTCACTGGACAGGCAAAAGTTTTCTTTTTAATAAAGTGGCAGATAACTATTTCAAACTTTGTCAGTAACTGAAGCAGAACTGGCCCTTAGTGTATGTGTCCTGATTTAAGTGCAATAAAGCATGTTTTTAGTATTATGCCCATCGATTTCAATATTTCTTACTAACTTGTCTTAAAAACTATACAGCTTGTAAGATTAATCTATGGTAGAGAGAACTTATTTATTGTTGCCTTCAATAGCAACAATTTATAGGCTTATTTTGTAATTCATATTAGTTGAAGTGAAGGCAGGCGAGTAATAAATAATATTAGAAATAAACTACACCAGTAGCAATATTTAACTTTGATAAGGCATATAGCAAATTATAATAACATAACATAATATCCCGTCTATATAACTCAGAAGGGTGTGGCAGAGGTGTACAAAACCCACATTTCACCTGTTATGGTTAGGTCCAATGGGATAGGGGATGAGCCTATCGCCATCCACTGTGCACAATTCCAACTTCGAGCTGCTATTGTGAATTGCCTGACTAAAAGTTCACAAATAACACTTTGCCCGATCCGGGAATCGAGCCCGAGATCTCGCGATAGACACGCGGACACTTTTGTGAAATCGGCACTTAGTCAGTTTAATTTTGGCAAGCCTTGAGCAAAATAAAAAAGAAAAAGTAACAACAAATCCAATGCAATAACTACCGCAAATATCCATTCTATTATGACCATCCTAAGGTTGCCTGGAAGAGATCGCGTCAAGCGATAAGGCCGCCCTTTGTACATTTTAGTTTTAAGTACCTATTTTTTTGTATGTTTTTTACAAATTTGATGTGCAAATAAAGTTTTCTCTATCTATCTATCTAGCTATCTCAGACTGTGACATCTGCCTATCGCGATATATAGGAAATCAATCCTCCTCAATTGTTAGTCACGAGAAACGAACTAGAATTATCTTGTTTCAACCGGTGAAGTATTTCTTGAGATAGAACCACGCACGCGACAGACAGGTGTTGTTCTGGCTTCGATATCGAAATATTACCGCCACCGCAGTAAATCAACTTAAATGTCATTAATGTTTAGTAACTCTAGAATAAAGCTGAGAAATCCAATATTAAGCCCCAATTTCACACGTGTTAGATAAACCTTATTGGCAGTATAAGCATATAAGTGAAAGTGACAGCTGTGTTCTTTTTTCAAGTGTAACTTGTGTCACTTTTAAATTCGGTAAAGAAATAGGTTGGATACTGAGATTCCGGATAGTTTGAGATACTTAGATTCCGGATACTTAGTTTGAATAACCCGAGATCGAACATTTTCCAATATGCCTAATTATAATTATTATTATAGAATAAATTGCCGTGCATTTAGCCGTTTCTGCCATACCTATTATAGCAATCAAATTTAGGCCCCATAGTTTTGTCATTGTCCGTGGTGTCTATACTCTTTCCATATAGACACTTTGTCTATATTTTGGCATTACTCAGTCTCCCGCTTTGCTTTGGAGGGAAGTAAAGATACGTACTTTCCAACTCCAACTATATACTTCTGATTAAATTCGTTACGGGTTCCAAGACAAAATTTAACTCTCCCTGGGATTGCCCGTGTGTCATGCACGGTGCTTTTAGTTGGTTACCGCTGTAGATCCTAGCGTCACAGGAGTCACAGTGGTGGGCGTGTGGGTGGGTTATATCCCGTTATGCCTTATTATTAGACAAGGCAGACATATTATTACAGTGAGTCTGTTAATAATATTTTGATCACAATTATTTTTGGATCTTTAACTAGTTTACTAACTTATTCTGATACAACCTCCTTTACTAACATTCGAAACTAAGACCCGATCGTAAGACCTTGCGCGATGGGCCCTTAAATTAATATTCACATCCTCGCTGTAATAATCCAAGCTCCTAAGTCATAAGTCAAGAGAAATGAAATGACCACTTAACAAAACTTACGGCAATCGGTACTCATGACAGGCATAAACAACTTAATTGCTGTTGACAATACCCGTTCAATACAAGATATTAACATAACGGAAAACTTCCTTCCCACTTTCTTTCCTTTATTAATACGAGCTCTAATTAATTGCGTAAATGTATTGCACAATGTAGGAAATGCACCATAAGAGGCATCTTGTTTGATACTCTGTTGTTCCCATGAAGAAGGGGCAGAGACAATCAAAGTCTACATGAGCTGTCAGTCAATTATCACAGATTATACATGCTTTGTTTTATGATGGTGAACGTCAGATGGTTACGAAAATGATCTAGTGTTGATATTTATGTTTAATTATTTTTTAGTTGAGTTGGTTATTAAGCATTTGTATTACTTGTATTTTAATAAAAAAACAAAGCTTCAATTTCACAGGTGTTAGATAAAAGTTATTGAAAGGATAAGCACACGTAAATAAAATAGAAAGCAGTTTTTTTTTAAGTGTAACTTATGTCACTTTTAAATTCGGTGGTTAAGATCTTTTCGGAACCTCAAAAACTAAGTGTTCATGCACTTAACACACGAACCTAGATTAAAATATCTACGCTAGACTTTTAATTAACAAGATGTTATAATACCTATTATGCGACGCATATCAAGAAAATTATGTATGAAATTGTAGGTTTATAAATGCTGAAAAGTTATTTTGTTTTTAAGCGTTTTCCGTCGGTTTTACGATAAACTTAAGTGTTACCCTATAATCCCTAAATGGCTCTTGCCATTTTAATCAATCCAATTAGTTTATCAGCATCAAAAAGATTACAACCAATTCAAATATTCTAAGAAAATTAATTAAAAGCACAATCTGCCTATCTCAATCAAAATCTTGTTAAGAGTTAACATTGTAAAATTGATGAGATTCCAATGATATAGGAATTCAATAATTAAACAATCAATTTAATATGTCATTGTGGTATGTTATATCATCAATGAAGCCTTGAATCACATATGTTAATCAAACGCAACACGATTTTAATATGGGTTTTATTTTAGTAACATTTGGCTTATCCGATGTTGTTGTATTTTATTTATTATCGTACTAGCGAAGTCTACTGAAGATGTTTTTTAATATTATTAAGTCCAAATCTTAAACCTTATTCAATAAATGGTATCCTATTCTCTTCTTATCGGATTAGAAGGAAATATTCCATATTACCGTATAGCATACTAATATTAAATACGATTTTTTTATTAATTAAAAGCAAAGAAAGTTTTATTTTTCGAATACTTGTCATCGAAGATACAACTGTTTTAATGACTCTAAGAATAAAAACTTAAAAGCGGCAGTCAGACTTTAGATAAAATTGATACCAAAATGATAGGTTGCATTTAAGTACTTTTTTATCAAATTGATGAATTGAATTAACGTGAATAATATTGATCAATTCACATTTAAGTGGAAAATCACAAGAACACGCAAAATTGTGCACAGATGTAGTAATTAGATGACCAGTTATATAACAAACAGAAATGCGAAAGTTTGCATTTCACCGGCGCGGGCGCCGAACGTCGATGGCCAACGATTTCTCGCTGACTTTGCATACTAAACCAAAATAAAACAAAGATAAGAAGAATCATCGTAATTTCTTTCTAAACTTTAATTTTTTTTTCGATTTATCTTTACAAATTAATTATTATAATAATTGTTGGAACTATTACATTCATTTTATCTCTTTACGTTTCTCCCGCATAATAATAAACAAGTACACAGATATCTTGCATCGTCGATCTTTTCTTTTATTTGTAATATTTGATATACTTAAATATCAAATAAAACAAATAAAAGAAATATGATATTAATTGCCACATATTAATGAATCAATTGATGGGTAAAAAGTAAAAGCTTCAATAAAGATAACAACAAATATAGAGCAAGCTAAGCAAAAAGCACGTTCTTTTTCAATTGTTACCTTGTATACAGAAGATTTTATGCAATATTATATCTAATCCAATCAATTTACCGTGAAATTTGATTAAACCTGACATTGACAGAAGCCTTGGTGCCGTTTATTTTGAATCTCAATAAAAAAAAAACATGTTGCACTGCGGAAACTTGTATAAAACTCGTTATTTGTATACATATTGTTAAGTTTATACAGTTTATTGTTGATTTGGACGCTCATTAATCTATCACTGTGGGTAACGCTCATCAAGCAATTTATTAAATCAAAAAATTATAACATTCTAATTGAATCTACGCATTATTAACAAGCACAAAAAACTTTATTCATAAATAGTCTTTGCTGATTAATAGGATAAATGAAACATCAAAGTTTAAACAAAAGAGGAATCAATCAATATTTTAGAAAGCGTTCTTAGTGCTAAGAGAGTATTTTAATTGTGAATACAGACTTATTCTGCTGTCAAGTCTTGTCACATACGAGCTAAGATAGTATACGATATAGCCAGAAGAAAGCTAAGTTAGACACTCTGTTATAAAGAGGAAAGACATCAATATCATGGTTATGATTCTTACTGTCGTATATTTAACATCAGTTCTAAGAGGCCCCTGACCTTTAGACTCGTGTTAACAACCTATCGTATACATAGCATAACAGTATAGGTATTCTAGAAGCCTCTGCAAGGTTTTTGCATAATCTTAATATAACTGACAATAGGCATGTTAACAAAATTTTAGTTTAATGTTTAATCGAAAAGCTTCTCAATAGCAAAAACATAATAAAAAGAATGACTTTCTTATCACTTTCGGAGATAATACAATTTTTAATTTACATTCATAGAAGACTCGACCAAACGCTTAATGCTTAAGACTAGTGGCTTGTGACATCACTGACCGATACGTTGTTGACTTGTAACAAAAATTATTAATTTTGTTTGATAGCTATATGAAATATTTCGTTTATTAAAATGGTTCTATTACAAAAGTTGCTATAAATTGTGTGGGTTATTCAATAATAAAACTATTATTTAATAATTTCGTACTTTGAATATGGACATCCCCGTGCAAATTTGAATGATAATAAAATGAGTTTGACTTCAAGTATGTAACTAAAAATTCTTGCATTTGCTTTCTGATTGTAATATATTTTAAAGATATCAGTATGTTTTACAATTTAGGGTTAGTTAACAAGCCTATTACCGTTATTTGGCAACTCCATCCGAAAATTTAAAAAGCTTTAGCTCGGCGCCAACTTAAAGAGTTTGGGAGCCTCTGTTGAAGTATATAAGTTACTAATAAGTTTTATACTTTCGTCCAAACAAAACTATATTACATCTTGAATCATAGGTTCTATTATTCAAGATGTGATATAGTTTTGTTGTACCTTCGTACAACAAAACTATATCACATCTATCTTCGTACCTCTTGTCATGCCCAATGATCCGATTAATCCGACACTAGTCAATCATGAGAGCAAACACACTGTTGTATGCTTCATTAGCACTTATAGCCACGTGTGTATTCACATAAAGGTTGTACAACTTTATGGCTGGCTCAATAAAGACGTAATTAGAGATGTCACAACTACATGTTTAGGGCTTGGCGAAATGACATATCTCAAATTTAAGGCGATTATAAAAGATTATCGGTATAGAGTGATATGTATACCGAAAAATAGTTGAAGGAAGTATATGTATTTTATACATGAATTAAGGAAGCAATACAGAATTATACTGCTGTACTTCAAATTAAATCTTTATAAAAGAAATGTGTTGTGTCTTAAGGAACAAACTCAATTATTATATATGAAAACATCCGGCAAGCATAATAATACAAATACATAAGCAAGATTTAATAGATAAGTAAATGTCAACTAACACATTATGTGATTTTATATCAACTATTAAATAAAATAAGACATAATACATCTGTGCTACGCTATGACCTTTGACAATTATAATGCATAATTATAGTAAAATTATGTAGTCATTCATAAATATTTCCATTTGATCTGATTACAAATTAGCTAATATCAATTTAACGCTACATGACCTTCAAATGTATACTCAAATTGGTGACCTCATTTATCAAAAAATTTACGACTCTATTCATCTATTTGTAATGGGTTAATTTTTTACACGGCAAACGTCAAAACTGTACTTTATTTGAGACTGTTGTGTAAGAGGTAAAGTATAAAGATATTTATTTAAAAATCATCGCTGCTGGGATTTGTCAAACAAATCTTTGGCGCACAATTAGTTGCGGCAGACCGATAAGTCAAAAAACAGACAATAATTTGTAAACTAATCTGAATAAATTCACGCACCGCTTGTTTGAACTAAACTATCGCTAGTCTCAAATGACGATTGCATAATTATTACGTAAATAATCATCGTGGTGATTAGACAAAATAATTACTTCGGATGACATTGCATCACGCGGTCAACGAGCTTGGAAAACACTTGTTTAAACAATGGCGCCGCAAAAGAAAGTCACTCACACATGCATACAAGTGACCGTGAAAGTACAATGAAACAATAAACTCATAAGTGCAGATGCGCCTTTATACGTCGGACAACGTAACTATTATAATTCGCAATCGGACTAAATGTAATTGGTAACGGGTTTTGCGGGCAATTAATGGAACGCGTGCGTTACATTGTGTTGGTATGGCAGCAAATTTGATTAAATAATTGTAGTATATAGGTATAATGGTCAAAAATATATATTTTTTTTTTTTTTTTTTTTTTATGGTGGATAGGCACGCGTTTGACCACGATCTCACCTGATGGTAAGTGAAGATGCGGTCTACGGTGGAGCACGCTTACCTATAAGATACCTATTAACTCTTGCTTTGAAAAGATCCAGATTGTACTCATGCGGAAACACAGACTCGGGCAGGGCGTTCCATTCTTTGGCAGTTCGCATAAGAAATGTAGAAGCGAAACGCTTAGTGCGTATTAGTGGAATGTCTACCGTGAAGCGGTGCCTGAGTGCCGTTTGTCTGGTAGTCCGATGGTGAAACGGGGACGGAGGGATTAGGTTGTGAAGTTCCTCGGCACACTCTCCGAAATGTATCCTATAAAAGACCGATAGGCTGGCAACCTTGCGACGGTGCTCTAGACTTTGTAGTCGAGCCTCCGTCAGATCGTTGTCGCAGATGGTTCTCTTGGCTCTCCTCTCGACTGACTCGAGTGCCTCAAGCTGGTACTTGGCTGAACCATCCCACAGATGAGAACAGTACTCCACACACGACCGGACTTGCGCTTTATAGAGGTCGAGCAACTGCCTTGGTGTAAAATATTGCCTCACCTTGTTGAGGATGCCCAGCTTTTTGGCGGCTAGCTGAGCTTTCGACTCAATGTGTGAGCCGAAATTGAGCTTCGAGGTCAGCGAGATACCGAGGAGCTCAAGACGATCAGTTATTGGAAGGGATACATTTCGGAAAGTAGGAGTCAGGATGAATTGACTCCGTTTTGCGGAGATAAGACACGCCTGAGTCTTACTAGCATTGAACGTGACTAAGTTGGCGTCACCCCAATCGGAGACTGCCTTCAGAGACACGTTCATGCGTTCGACCATTGCCTTCCTGTGCGACTGGATTTGTACACCACTAGGTCGTGGGTTGGGTATATAGCTTTCAACTCTCAATATACTCGCAACTTTTTTTTTTTAACGACGCCTTTATTTGGACTAACGCCTGTGTCGCGGGGTACATTTCACACACAAAAAGCACACCTAAAGTCAGAACAAATCTTTGCAGATCGAATATTTGTGGGGATCGAACCCACAACACCAGCGTAGTTGAAAGCGGCGAGGCTACCGCTTTAACCACTACGCCGTGGACTCAATTGGCATATATTCATCTTCAATTCTATAACAGAGTGTTTTATGTTTCATTAACACCTGGCGCTTAATTTACGGCCCCAGCAGAGCATTTAAGCAGCATTATTCATTCATAGTACTGAACTATTTTAGGTCAGCAACTTGTAAACACTTGTTATATCCATATTATACCTATTTATTTTCTTGTTATAAGATAAGAATTATCACTGTGACTAATCTTTAAAATCCCAAATACCTAAACGTGTAAACTAAGATTAATTTAAGTTTTATCTGCGAAGACTCAGTCTTGTCAACAAAGTAGTTTGTCTAACTTTGAAATAGATTTGTTTTACAGGTTGATTCAGAGTGTTATCCATTGCATGTGGATGTATCGTAATATGGAAACACAATTCCACTTAAAATTGGCGTATGTCCGACAAATGGTTACGTCATGAATCATCGTAAACTCGTTAACGTTCGTGAGCAGTAACAAGAAAACCGAATTTATTATAAACAAGCTTCCGCCCGCGGCTCCGCCCGCGTGGTATGTCAATTAAAAGTAGCCTATATGTTAATCCAGACTATAAGCTACATGTGTGCAAAATTTCATCGAAATCGACCCGGTAGTTTTGGCGTGAAAGAGTAACAAACATCCATCCATACATCCATACATACAAACTTTCGCCTTTATAATATTAGTAAGTATTACGTATGAATACAACCTTAAATAAGACGTGTTATACAATAACGATGGCTAGAGTACAGACTGTTATGATCAGTTTTGATTGATACAATTATTATTAGGTACTTAATAAAACTTTCTTTTTTATTATGTTTTATTGACCGATATCAATAATGTGAGTTCCGTAGAGATTACAGAAGAGTACGGTACCATTAAACTTCCAAATTACTGTGCGTAATGAATGATGTTGCGAAAGACTGGTTTTAAACTCGTAGTAGACGCAAGTGAACAGCGATTTCTGGCTAAAGAGGGCCTGGCCAGCCGAGCAAACTTTTGACAGAACCATATCTACAATACAGACTCGTAAAACTGTGCTGTCCAATTTACTATTAAGAGTTACGGCCTTTAGAATCTCTTACCCTTTGATAACATTGATTAACTTGATTAATTGAGAATAACTTAACTTTTGTTACGTTCCCTTTTTATATTTAAGCTTGTAAATGTGTAACGTACTTTACATGAATAAATTGTTATAAAAATTTGTAATAACAACTTATCGGATTAATAAATTGAGAATAAGACTAGAGACACATAGCCCCAATTTCACCGGTGCTGGATAAACATTACCGGCAGGATAAGCATATAAACACACATAAATGAAAGTGACAGCTGTGTTTTTTTTTTTCAAGTGTAACTTTTGTCTCTTTTAAGTTCGGTAAGGTTATGTTTTTGAAGCAGCCGTGCGGGAGACCGTAGGACTGCGAAGTCAAAGGTCGTGGGTTCGAACCCACGGCACACACCTCTGCCAATAAATCGTTAAGATTCGTCTTTTCGAAGATATGTGTGTATTTATCATATAAATTATCACTCGCTAACGGTGAAGGAAAACATCTTGAGGAAACCTGCATGCCTGAGAGTGCCTAAAAAGTACTCGAGGTCGTGTAAAGTCTGCCAATCCGCACTTGGCCAGCGTGGTGGACTAAGGCCTAACCCTTCTCATCATGAGAAGAGGCCCGAGCCCAGCAGTGGGACATGTATTAGATACAGGGCTGTTATTATTAAGGTTATGTTTTATGCGTCGGTAAGATCTATGCGGAACCTTTGAAACTGGGCCATAATATTCTAAAACGGTTCTATATGAAGTTATAAGTATCTGACAGGTGCCATGTTTAGTAATTTTTTCAATCAGTTGCAATAGATGCTGTTGCAATGCATTAAGAAACCAGACATAATAACGACGTGTCCCACGTAAACCAGTATAAGTGCAAAATGCCAATTTTGATGTTTTAGATCCCACAGTCCCGTTCGAACATTAAATAAGGTATAGAGGTAAGAACGGGTTGAACTTCAAAACTAAAACGGCTTACACATAATTATTGAACTCGACTGTACCTTAACAAAAAATAAATCTCGTTTTATTCATCCAATGAATGTTGTAAACGATCCTTCATTCCTTTTTATGGTAATAACAAGTAAAAGAGAATGCTGCACCAAAAATACACGTTATTACCTCACCTTACTTAAGAAAATAGTACCTAAAATACAACCTTCATTTTTGACAATGTTTACCATAACTTTACCAAAAGCATAAATATACTAATTATCTATCCATCTACTTTTGTTTACCTGAAAGTTACATATAATAACGTTTACATTCACGTACTTTTTACTATAATTTTTTCCATTTTCGGATCCATGGCAGCATTTGTGAAGATGGGTCCACACTAGTGGCTTTTCGCCGAACCAAACACATGACATCGTCGCGGACTTGTTGTAGAGGTTAGACTATACTCCATAGAAATCTTAATAACTAGTCAATAGAAATGCTATCGACT
This sequence comes from Hypena proboscidalis, assembly GCA_905147285.1. Taxonomy (NCBI): domain Eukaryota; kingdom Metazoa; phylum Arthropoda; class Insecta; order Lepidoptera; family Erebidae; genus Hypena; species Hypena proboscidalis. The sequence continues at coordinate 5,432,838 of LR990127.1, forward strand.
ATCTTTTAACACTGGGACGCATGTCGCCGGTTTTCAAATACCACTTTTTGTATTCCTGCAAACAAAATTATTCTTTTTGGCGATGACATTAAGACGACAATTCCTCAACTCGCACTTATGTTCGATTAGACAAATGCGCTTGTATTCCTGCAAACAAAATTATTCTTTTTGCGATGACATTAAGACGACAATTCCTCAACTCGCACTGTTGTTCGATTAGACAAATGCGCTTGTATTCCTGCAAACAAAATTATTCTTTTTGCGATGACATTAAGACGACAATTCCTCAACTCGCACTTGTGTTTGACTTGACAGATGCGCGGCGACAAGGTCACGCGTCTTTGACATTTCTATTGCCTTATTATTAAGATTTCTATGCTATACTCTGTACCAAATTAGAGCGACAAAAATCGAGCTTCAAAATGTAATTCACAATTTTTTTTTTACTTTTGACATTTTGGAGCTCGATTTTTGTCTACCTAATTTAAGTACGGAGTATAGGTTAGTTAGACCGTTTATAATTAGCAGCAATTCGTCAAGTACAGCCTAAAAGTTTAACATTTCATTCAGACGTGTCCATAAAATAAGTAACAGTATGTAATGGCTTACAACACTTGTTTTATGGCGTGTTGTAAACAAATCAAGATGAGTGACCCATAACAGTTCGTGTGGCAACAATAAAAAGGTCACGGATCATTGGATATATTTATAGTGTTTTGTTTAAAATAGCTAAACTTGATTTGAGTTTACCTAATCTTTCTATGATGTATAAAGCAAGCAGGCGTGTAGTCTGTGAGATATGTAGTTACTGGAAACTGCAGCTTGTGAACATCCTTAATCCGCAAAAAAATGAAAAAGTCGCTGCATCTGAGGGCTACGATATCTCCATTGCTAGTATTGTAATTTCAAGGCCTAATTTCACTATTAAACCTACTAAACCAACTCAACTAGACACAATAATGTTTACTGTACACATACTCATCACTATTAATTAATGGGCAGGTTAGTTAAGACGGTTGGTGGTGCTGCCACCCTCGAGTTTATTCACAAGAGCTCTAATCACAAAAACTACATATTACAAAAAGAAGCACTAAGCAGAGCATCAATGAATTATGTTACGAAAACGAGAAAAAATGCCACGGAACTAAAGTAGCTTTACTGTGGTATAACGTTGGTTAACCTGTGGTTAATATAACATAAGTGATATTTTAAGAAGGTAAAAAGAAAAAATATTCATAATTCGTAAGCTGCTGTATAGGCTTTCATAATACTGCAACATTATGTTTAAACAAAAAAGGATAGAGAAAACCTGAGCACTATTATCCGGCCGGCATACTTTTAAGTCAAACGACACCTTTACCTAAATCTCATTAACACTAGCGCGTCTACTGTCTTTGAAACATTGTTGTAACAATACATGTCCAACTGACCTTTGTCGACTTATGCGTGTACGTTTGTACAACGGTAATGGACGATTTCTTAAGATTTAACAATATTCCGTCACGTCTCGTGTCACGGTTTTACACCCGTGCTAAGCCTACTGTAATCAAAAAATAAAAATAAATCTATTCATAACCTTGACCATCCTAACTTTGACACAATCTTTATGTTAATGTGTTTTCTATTAACGCATTTAGAATAATACATATGTGATCTTTAATTTTATTACTGAAAATACGAGTTACTCACGTTAATTTAGCCGGGATATGCCGACTAGTTTCGAATCTAGTACGTTGATTCATCAACTACTAACTAGTCGGCATATCCCGGCTAAATTAACGTGAGTAACCCGTATTCTTAATAATAATATCTGCACCTCACGTCGGTTTTAATAATATTTTGTTATTTTGTGTTTGTTGTAATTTATAACTATTGATGGAAGAATGACTTATATATTTTTTCGTTAGAAGCTAATACTATCTACATGTTCAAGTTTACATTTGATTGAAAACAATGCATTAATAATCCTATTAAAACCAATGTTGGACTAAACTGTTACGAACTATCAAATTGATCTAAATAATATTTGTAATTCTGAAAGCGTAATATTTCTACGTAAAATATTTCCAGCTTGGTCTCGTATTGATTACTCACACTCTGCTCTCGAAATTAACAATTTTAAGTAAGAAACAAAATCATTTATTACCAATCCATGGCATTTAGAAGTTTGACTTATTTAACCAAACAGTCTTGCAAGCAACACTTTAGTATTTGAAATTCCTACATTCTAGCAATTTAAAATTCACTTAAGTTTGCAACAGTGTATTTGTAATAACTACTTAATAGAGCTTACAAATAGATTTGTCTGTCATGTCAGCTAAGCTTGACAGGGATATGTGAAGATGAAAGCGAAAATGTAATGACTTTTGATTCATGTTTACATCTTTAAGTTGACACCTCTTCATGTCATGCTGATTGAATTGAGATATTAATAATAAAATTTGATGGATTAATTTAGTTTATTTTTTATAAGATGATGATACATTTATACACATGATGCCATTATAAAGTTTTTAGTTTTTGAGCTGAATTTTATGTTAAAGACTTGTGAAAATCGCTCCAAAATTTACAAAGCACATAAATAACCTAAATCCGGGATGGGTTAAAATGCATAGTTATACGTATCTATTTTATTACTCCATAATTACTTGCTTGAGTTGTTATGAAATATAATCCACCGTCTTTTTGTATGCAATTATCACGTTAAGATTATGCATACAACGCAATCACTTCTCTGCACTGCATCTTAACTATTTCTTTACTCAGTCAATTTTGGTTAGACATTGTTTTCAGCTCAAATGTAAGTACCTACTTTTTGTGTCTCACACGGATTATTTCTTAATTTCGTTTTCATTTACTTACATTACTATGCAGACACATAAGTTATTTCTACATCTATTTAGAGCAAAAATTTCAAAAACGTTACTAAAATTTTGGTATAAAAATTTAACGATTTGAGCAAGTATATAGGTAGGTTATTCTTATTTAACTTCTTTATGTTTGTCTGCAGGCAAATTAAATATTATAGCTTAGTATACATTAGATGGGAATGGAATGTAATTTCATGGCATTAAAAGTGCAACGTCAAACCCACGCATAATATTATGCTTTAATAATAAATTTGAACCTTTAGACTAACTGAAACATTTAGTTTAAAAATGCTTCCATAAAGTACTATTACGCGTTTGCATAATTAATTCCCTAGCTAAAAGATCTAGGTCATTGTATCCTAAAAGAGGTGGCCCTCTTTTAGGATACAATGACCTAGATCTTTTGTGGCATGTGTGCCTAGGACAGACGGACAGACATACACACGTCGAATAATAATGCTGGGTTTGTGAAATTGCTAAGAACCTTGGCATAGTATCGGACACCTATTGTCGGTTTTATGGATATAAACATGATGTGAGTGAGGTTAGATCTTGTTTATGGATTTTTGTATTGTGGTTTTAATCTTACGGGTCAAAGATCTGTACATAAACATCTTAATACGGATACTTTGAGGACCTTTGTTCAATTCATAAAATTTAAAACTTTTTTGCGTTGTCTAAAGACCATAAAATAAAAATTCTTAATGCGACATTAGACTAGTATCACATATAGACGTATACGTATAAACCGACCGCATTATATCACCATATCGCACAAGAAAGTGGTAACGCAATCCGATGACCGCCGCAGAAAGTGACCGTGGTTGCCTTGTCAATTACAGACTTATTCGTCGGAAAAGTGTTTGCGCAACAAGATTAATTTACGACGTAAAAAGATTTATCTTGCTTTATTTATAAAACAAGTGAGTAATTAATATTCTTAAAATACGTCAATTAGTTCAAGAATATAAATATAACCAACCGCTTTTATTTAACAGCCAGAATATATTTTATTATTTTGATCAACAAGTTCCTGATGGGATACCTCGTTAGCTGGCTATAATATTGTATATGCCAGTTTTACTTTTATAAACATTTTTGTAATTTACTACATTTTTATGAATATTTTTTCGTAAAAATAACATACAGAATGATCTTTGAGAATTTTTATTTATTTTTAGAGCAAATAAATTAGGAATAACACCATCTTTTTTTTAAATAAAAGCATTTTTTGTTATGAAAGCAATGGTAAGTTTTGTGTTAACTCTTTGTAAAATTTTGAAGGCTGAACCCTCTGGTTAAATCAACAATGCTACCGAGGCTAACATTTGAATACACATTAAGAAACTGTTTTCTTTTGTACGTTTATTCGTGAAAAATGCCCGTGTCTGTATCAATTTTGCTATTGTAGAGCGACTTTTGCAATGTTGCAAAGGCATTATGAAATTTGTATGGCAGATTCGTCCCAATGACCGTGACTGGAGTAAGAAAAACGTATAATAACCGAGGCATATGGCTTTTTGCGTTGGAATGTTTTGACCTAATAACCCTATAGGGTCCTTATGACCCTATCTGTCGTATTTTTGCAACTAATCAATATTTTTCATATTAATTTGAACATAACATATTCTCCTTTTTCTTCTGGTGGTAGTAATAAGATTGAATGGATTTTGCTCCAAATAGTCACGGCTTAAGAAAATATTCAGAGTGTAGCAAGTATACATCTTTAAAAACAACATACAATAACTATACACTAAAATTATCAGCACAATAGTTAATGAGTTTACATTTACAACGTGAGGACATTCTAAAAAAAGATGCGAGTAGATTTTGCAATGTCACTGCATATTCAATTTTTTTTTTTATAATATTATTTTAGCTGCATAATGCGTTTTAAATAAATAACGTGACACAGGAAATCTAGCAACAATGATACAACAATGTTATATGTTACATTTCAAATTATAGCATTCAGTATAAAAATGTGATAATCAAACATTGTTAATTTTTAAAACATGTTAAGTTCGCTTATTTGTGTAAGGTGGGCTACCATTTTAATGTCAATTATATTATTTTTGACTAACTTTTGAAAGTTTACTCTTTGTGTTTTTATAGGTAGATGAAAATTTTATGCAATATAATATTTTCATACCGAATTAAAAACAAAGGCACTATTGCACTGTTTTGATTTCTTTATTTTTCAGCCAAAAGGACTAAGTACTATTTCGTAAAAACACAAAGTGTTATATTTGAGAGACATTTTGACTCACAAATGTCGTTCATTTTAAATATTAACTTTATTTTTGATTGACGCAATTCACCTTATCTTTATGTTGATTTTATTTAACATATATTATGGCAACATCTATTGTGATGTTAATATACACACTACTTAGTCTAGACGCAATCTAGGTTAATAATAACAGACTTATAAAAATATAACATTGCTTAATATAACATTGAATTCATGATTAGACAAAGTTTATTTTAAAGGTCTTTTAACATATTTACGACCCAATTAACATGACGTGACAATGTCAATACAATATTTTAGCTATTTAAAATATTCATAAAAACTTTAATATTAACGTATCACTTACTGTCGACAACATTACTATAGCTAAATATCACGCGAACGGTAACTTAAAATGATATATAGGTTTCAATAAGGAAACTCACAATTACATGGTTGCAGTTCAACCAACTTTGAAATATCGAAGTGATGTAATGTTAACTACAATACATAGGCGATCTGATTTGTTTACAGTACAAAGGCGGTTGCTAAAAGAAAAACGATCAATTTTCTCCGTCTGTTACGCGCGATTTGCGTTCACGGCAGTGCGACGCGTGTGTTTAAAAAACAAAAGCGGAGATTACGCAAAAAATACCACTAATTATAGAGTTATATGTCGGAATAATACGCATACATTCCACGGTTAGTTATACGACTATTTTAATTTATGTAGCTATATTGCTCAAGAAGTCTAGTCCGAGTTTTTCCATCGTAATTTTTCTCATGCCCGCGCGCTCATTGAAAACTTGTAGTGCGCAAACAACTGGTTAGCGAGAACGAAAGTGTTTAACAAATAAAATTACGTATAAAAATATCGAAAGCGCTCGATATATTTTTATAACTTTTTAAAATTTATGTAATTTAGCATTGAAAGTTATGTGTTAATGGCCGAAATAGCGGAGAATAAATTAATGCAATTTCGAAACTTGAAGAGCAATAAGTGGTTAATATATATGGAATATAAATATTCAAAGTATATTATTGGATGATTTTAATATGGACTTGATTTGCTTAGTAATTTGTCAGCTGACGTAAAATCGAGCGTTTGGAAAGTGTTCAATGGCACGACAATAACGCGACGTACGACTTCCTACGTGCGATTTCAATTTTATGACTGTAAAGTTTTTGTGGAGCAAATATTTTTGTTAATTGTGCGAAAAAAAATCGTATTACTAAAATATTTTTTGTATTTTCACCACAAAATGAATATATTAAATCTAAACTTAAAAAAAATACTATGTTCAAAAAATTACTATAACTATCTTGCAGAAAAAAATATTCTAGACGTATCCCGCGTATAAAGCTGTAATTACCTGTTATGATAGCTAGAGTAAATATCGCCGCGGCGCTGAAAGACCTCATGTTTGCAGTATTTCACAGATCACGGTCTTTGAACAAATTGTACACAACACAGGCACTTTGTCACCACCGATGCATATTAAACAACCGACGCGCGATAGCTCAGCGCGCGTGCGCGGGAGTGATCGTGGAGCAAAGCAAAGCTGCGCTTGCGCACGAAGTGGTGGGAGCAGATACAATTGTTAAACTTGAAGGCTTGAGGGCCGGGCGATGGTGACAGCGGCTAAAGGCTGCTATGTAAGGCAAGGAAAAGGTTGTTACCGATAACACGCAATGTAGCGATTAGTTGCACTCGTTTTGGGGTGATTAGCAATTGCTGGTAAATAGGTGTTACAAAATAATGAACTTGAATCTTGATTATTGTGACAGTGCTTTTGTTGAATTTGAAAGAAAATTAGCTAATAACAAGGGAAAGGAGCTGGGTTGGTTTTAAACTTTGGCTTTGATTGCGTCACGTTGCGTGGCAGTTTGATTGACAATCATATTCCAAAATATACGCTTAGTTAAACTTAGTGAATAAGGCTACTATATGAAACTTTATTTAATCTATTTATTTTTTTAAAAATCTGACCTAAACCAAATATTCCGTTTATAGTTTTTTTCTAACGTTCTAGACAAATATTCTACTAGTCTTGACCCTTCTACACCGTCTAATATTCAAACCGCCGCTCACACTGAGCCCACACCTCAAGGGTTACGGAAGTGAGCGAAATGTCAGGGATTTGGTGTAAGGCGGATATCGCCTATCGGGCAATTCAGCTCCGGGCAATGCACCACATTCCAATAGCCCAACAGCCCACTCATTGCATTATCCAAATTGCCCTGAATATAAATTTGTCCGACAATAGAATGCTGAAATAATGTCGGTAGATAAAATCTTGATTTTATATTTTGCATAAAATAGGCCGTATATTTTTATTATTATTACTTTGTTGCAATATGATGTGAAGGTGAATTGAATATTAAAATTGTGTGTTATATGCCTAAATAGCGTAAAGAACTTCCGTAGCAACAGCTGCTTCTATCAAAATATTTTATGTGATATTGCTATTAGATTCCGAAAAAATAATTGTTGCAGGTATTACTATTAAATAGAACAGAGAATAATTATATCATCAAAACAGGACACAATAGGCTACCTCGATGGTCTACTGGTTGGCGTATGTGCCTCTCACCGCGAGGTCTTGGGTTCGATTCCCGTCGGACCCGAGGTCGTATAAAATTTTATTTGTGAACTTTCCGTGAGGAAATTCTCAATAGCAACAGCAGGTACATAAAAACCTTTACAGGGGAAATATGGGTGTTGTACATCTCTGCCATACACTTCTAGGTAATATAGGCGTGATGTATGTTATGTTATTTATACAACAATATTGTAATCAATACATTTGGCTATAGGTCTATAGGTATTCATAAATTAGCTATAATATATACGTCATTTATACATATAAAATTCTTTATTTCTCATTAATAGGTTTAATGTAACATTACAAACACATTAACAACATTACAGTAAACAATTTTATCTCATGTAATTTCCTCCATAAAGCATAACAGGTTTCATCTCGGAAATAAGAATATGACAGACAAACAAACAGAACCCATTATGACAAGATTTAAATATTTAAATATCAAGGGAATATGAAACTTTCCTGTTCCAACAATTTACTTATTATTGGTCGTAAATGTACAAAGTTGTTTAAATATTTAAATGCATATGATGAAGTGAGTTGTTCAATAAATATTTAAATAAAGTCGCTTTGAAGAAATATCCCTTATTTATTTATTAAATTAGATACTCATTGCGCTAACAGTATTACCCAATACGCACAATAAGCTAGGTATACAATATTATGACTTAAATAAATTACATAATATTACAAAAAAATTGGACACATATTTTTAAAAATTCAGCAATCTTCATGTAAAAAATATCAACCTCTGGATGCTGAGCAATCAGTGTGTTGATCAATGCCGTAGCGTGGTTGGTTGGCGCAAATTGTGCCTCACTTCTTCTTCGTCGTGTCGATGGCTGAGTCAAATTTTATTGGCCCAATAAGTGGCCACTGTTATGGCGCTCTCATCGGCGTTCATGAGCACCTCTCTTGGTAGGGCATTTTGGACAGTCAGTGAGGTGGGTCATTGATTGTAAAGAGTACACACACAATAACATAAACACACACACCCACACATTCCCTTACACACACTCACGACACAATGGTCCTTATAAATCTAAGTATAAATATAAAATCATTTAACCTTTTGTATTAGCTGCTGCAGTGACAACGTTCACTATAGATTTATTGTAAACTGTAATATCGTGTCACAAAACACGGCTGTCCAGTGTCACTCAAAATACAAGCTTTCGCTTAATTTGGGAGACAGTAGCAGTACCTCAAGTACAAATATAGCAGTACCTCAAGTACAAATACATTTACATGTGTCTTAAATTTAACTTATTTGTGAACCTATATGTATTATTTGTATTAATAAAGACTTTTTTATTTATGTATTGCTCCAAATTCGCAATTTATGTTAGTGTCCCTCTCATCCCTTCACTGAAAAATTAACTCACTGCTACACATCAGGCAATACATTTGCAGTATAAGATGGTCCGCATTGTACTGGTTTCCTGTTCATTACCAGACCAGCTCATACTGGAAATATATAGCTTGAAGAATAACTGTGTGTACGTATACAAAGTAATGTTGGTTTCAAACGAGTGCGTTGATGTCTTTTGTATGAATCAAATGAAACTACAAATGAAAAATGTTCATAAATCGTACGGTTACCGCAAGGATTTTATTTTCATGGTATATAAATATAGAAAAAAATATTCAAAATAAGGGTGTTAGTATTGTTACCGGTCAAGGTCACACAAGTATTATATTAATTTACATAATTTATTTACAATTTTAATTATTTATAAGTAACCCATTGCAATCAGTCAATATGATTGCACGGTTGGCGTAGTGGTCGAAGCGGTCACCTCACCGTTGTCAACTACGCTAGTGTTGTGGGTTCGATCTGGGTCGGAATTGTGCCCGGTGGATGAAGAAAAGCTCATCCTCTATAACAAGGGACCTAAACATAACAGTTGAAATGTGGGTTTTATTCACCTCTACCACACCGTCCTGGGTAATATAGGCGTGATGTTATGTTATACATTTACATAACTCGGCAACAGATCACCGGATATCACAGGGCATCAAATTAACGGCATCAAATAATGCGTGATGCGTGTATCCAAGTGACCAAGGACAACAATGTAATAACATAAATTAACTACTCAATTATTCCCATACATAGTATTAACGGAAACTCAACCAATAAACAAAGTAAATCGCTCATTATTATGTTTATTTCCTGTGCGTTATTAATTACTCGAGAAATAAATATAATTCAAGATATAATCGAATATTAAACACATTAATCGAATTCTTGGTGGTAGAGCTCTTGTAAATGAGCTGGAGGGCGGCAGCACCACCGTCTCACCTTTAACCTGCCGCCAAATAGTAGTGCTTTCATTACTGTATTCCAGTTTGGTGGTGAGATCAGGCCCTGAAATTACTGGCATATGAGCCATAACATCGTAGTCCTCAGCTGCAGCGACGCATCTATAATCTGTTTTTGTGGATTGTTGATGTCCATGGGCTGTACTCCACTTACCATCAGGTTATACTTATAATATTTACTATAATGTTATACTTGTAATATTTTAAAGCAAATTTTAGCTTTGCTATGCTTCTTTGTATTTTATATAATATTAAAAAGGCTGGTTCGAGTCCTACTGGATTCTTAATTTTTCAACTTTAATATTATATAAAATAATGTTATAGTTGATAAATTTGGCCTCGGAAATCAATCGAGAATCGGAACAATTACATTGCTTATATTTTTTACAAACGGACACTGAATACTTTCGATTGAAAACTGAAACCATTGTCTAAAGCCGTAACAATGGATTGGTAGAAACGATTGTTGCGTAACATGATCAGCGCTGATTAGCAATACTACAAAAAATCATGGTATTTTTAACAATCATAATAGTGAAGGAACTTGCTTACAATTGCCAGAAAGGCTCTCTCTTTGATTACAAAGGATGCCATACCACATTTATCAATAAACTACAAGACGCGTTTGTTACAAATTGCGAATTTACTAAAATTAATGTTACTGCCTCGATGGTCTAGTGCAGTGGTTCCCAATTAGTGGTACGCGTAGCAATCTCTAAACTAAAATCCTTAAAAAACAATAATTCAGTATACCTACAATTGCCAAAAAGTATTCTATTTAATTAAACGGCAGTAGCCGGTAAGTAAGGGTAGACACACACCAAAAGCGCGTCGAAGCGCAGCGAAGCGAAGCGCAGAAACTCTACGCTACTACTACTATGGAATTCGCCGGAATTCCCGCGGCGCCGCGGGCATCCGCGCGACTCGTTTGAGTTTCTCATGCGATAATAAGTATTATAGTAATGAAAATAAAGTTAAAATTCATATGACACTGAAACTGCGCTTCGCTTCGACGCGCTTTTGGTGTGTGTCGACCCTAAATCGCATGCATCAAGCGCTTTGGCCCGCGGGCGGCGCGGCGGCGGCGATTGACCCGTGTTTCTCGCGACTCCCGCGCCTCGCGTCGCACGATCGCGGCCGTTTTAAGGGTAAAAAACGGTTTTCTCGATTTCCGGCAAAACTAAAAGTCCTATGGAAAAAAGTCGAATGACAAAGTTGTGGGTAATAAAAAGATCTAAAACTTTTGTATTTACACTTTTTTCATATAACCTCAAAACTTGTGTGAAAAATTATTATTTATTATTTTTATCTTTTACAAACAATTTTTTTTCACGAAATTTGGTGAAAACTTACCTTTTTATGTCCCAAATACGCTGTAATGTATTAAACAACGAACAGAAAACAAACCAGCATTTTGAAAAAGCTGATATTTTGACGGGTGAATTTTCGATCGAAAATTAGGGTGCTTTTTCGATATTTATTCAAAATAAGGTGAAAAAATAAATATTTCTAATCAAATAAATTACAGCGTATTTGGGACATAAAAACGTAAGTTTTCACCTAATTTCGGAGAAAAAAAAAATTCTTTGTGAAAGATAAAAATAAAAAACGAAAAATTTGGTTTTTTAAATTTTTCACAAAAATTTTGAGGTTATATGAAAAAAGTGTAAATACAAAAATGTTATGTAATTTGCAAGCATCATTAAATTGTATCAACTGAGTAGTGGTAATCAAATCCCCATTAGGCTGGTGTTGTGAGCTCGATCCCCACACAGGACAAATCCGCAAAGATTTGTTCTAACTCTGGGGTTTTGATATGATATTTGTGCAATTACCGCAACATAAAAATGATTTGCAGTGCAGATAATTCGCCACCTCTATGGCAAACATACGAATCTGCAGTTTTAGAAAAATCAATGTTGTGATATAAAAACTATACATAATGTAAAAACTATACAATGTATGTATTGAGATATATGTACTATATATTAAACGTACCAATTTTAGATCGGATGTGACAACAAAGAAGATTTATTTTTTGCAGATTCGTAAGTTTGCCGTTGAGGGTCTATTCATCCATTGGGATCATCATTGAACTATAAAACGCAATTCCACGCAATCAACTGCCACTTTCTAAGTCAGTGCATCGCGGCAGGCGGTGCAATATTGCGTAAGTGCCCAAAAACGAAGTAGGCCGCGGAACACTTTCGTTTCGCACTTGCCGGCGGCGGTATTGCTAGCTCACATTGCTGCACGATCGCAAGATATGACCCTAGCACGGTCAGGTGACAAAGTTGTATTGAAGCTATTGGACGGAAGGATAAAATGTAGGTGATCTATTAGTAGGAGGTCGTAGATAGTTCTTAGTAAATTCTTGTAAAGGTCCTAGATTGCGCCCGTATTCACCTGTAATATAACATTTTTAGAACAAAATTTCAAAAATCGAATGCTATTCTCTATGAACATTTGACTCTGCAACGTGCTCCTTCACGTTATAAGTAAGATTTTTTTTTTTTTGCAATTACAAATTACTAGTATTCTTGTTAACCCCCTCCAGCTAAGCTTAATTCGTTTGTGTTTGGAGGAAGTTCACGTCCGTGGTGTAATGGCCAGGATTCGAACCCACGACCTCTCGATCGTAAGACCGATGCCTTATCCATTGTGCCACGGCCACTTAAAGAAAACGCTCGCGCTAGAAATAGCTAGCTGTGTCGCGGGGGGTTCACAAACATGAATTTCACACACACTAAGCACACCTAGAGTCCCACTATATACTACAAGCATAAGTCTAGTTGACACCTACCTAAAAGTGTTAACAACTGGTTTATAGTCATTCTTTAATCAGGGGAACTAATTGAATATACACAAGCCTAAAGGTTTTGGTACCATGTCGGGCTTTGTCGGTTCTTAGACGGTATTTTTTACTAAATATAAATAACCAAAATATGAAACAGGAAATAAACGTATTAATTGTAATTTATTTTAATAAATAATTTGCATTTAGAGCGTACATACAGGCAAGAGCAGATTACAAAGATATCTCTACTAATTATAAAGAGGAAAGATTTTTTGGTTTGTTTGTAGACAAATATCTTTGAATCTACTGAACCGGTTTTCATGAAAATTGGTGTGGGATAGTTCAAGGCCCCAGAAATAATTTAGACTACTCTTATCGACCTACCACGCCGGCGGAGCCGCGAACGGAAGCTAGTTTATAATAAAATGCAATAAAATTTAAAAACATTCAGTTATACAAAGCAAAATTATACTTTTAAATAAGAATTTAACAAAGAGCAATTACGATATTTGCTCATTTTTTGAGTTTTGGAGCGAAATAATTGGATTCGCAACACATGAGCTGTTTAGTAACCACAGCATACCGCCAGCAGCTTTGAAAAAAAACGTGTTAATGAAATAAGTAGGTGACCACCTACATAGTAGTTATTATAATGATTACATAATATAAGTACGTTACAAGTTGTATAATATTTAGATCAACTAAGTAGGAGAGATAAGCATAGTCTTATTAGATATAAGACTCGATTGTATTATGTGATAGATTTAGGACTCACGACCTGAAGTTTTATTGACAAGTAGGTTGAACGAAATTGGTATGTTATTATTGTTTGGAAGATATAAATTATTTCATAAGTAATCTACAACAGCGAGCAGCGATAGCCGAGTTGGAGACCGTAGGACTGCGAAGTCAAAGGTCTCGGGTGCGAATCCACGGCACATACCTCTGTCAATAAATCGTTATGATTCGACTTTTCGAAGAGAAGAAATGTGTGTATTTATCATATAAATTATCGCTTGATAACCTTGAAGGAAAACATCGTCAGGAAACCTGCATGTCTGCGAAAGCCTAAAATAAAATACAAAGTACTCGAGGGAGTTTGAAGTATACCAATCCGCACCTGGCCAGCGTGGTGGACTACGGCCTTACCCTTCTCATCATGAGAAGAGCCTCGAGCCCAACAGTAGGACATGTATTAGATACAAGGCTGCTATTATTATTTTATTATTTTTAATCTACAACATGTCTGTACAACATAATATATTATATGTAATGATTGTCCTTGTTGTCCAACTAATGATAAAAAATTACCACAGTTTACAAACGTTTATAAGTTAACTTAAGAAATATTCGATTTCACGGGATATTCTTCAGCTTCGGGTTGTTTCAGTTAGCAAAACTTAATTTTGCTTCTAGTTTTGCTCTCTCTCGAAGCAAAGTTGAGTTTTGCTCACTGCTCGCCTTTTCGAGCTGGCTGATATGAAAAGTAGTATGTGCGACACAGGATTAAAGTTATTTACATCTCGTGCTTTTTAGTTCCTCACTACGATCAAGAATCTAACCTACTATAGAATCTTTCGCAGCTGTTGCAAGCCACTTGTTAACTCGCTACGAACTGCTACTAGGTACTGCAAAATACATGAAGAAATTCCTAAGAAAATGACCATGTTTAGTCTCTAATTTGATATCAACTTAATATATAAATAGCCAAAATTGCGTCGCTACACCTGAGAACTATAACTTCTATGCCAATCATTTGGGACTTACCCGAATTTTTCACTACTTAATCGAAACACATAAGTGCAAACATTATTATTTAGCGGCAAGGTAGAAGAGGGAAGGTTCTGTTTTTGCAAAAGCTCTATTATTTTAACACAACATACATAACATAACGTTTTATTTTTATTAGCTAAAGTAATATGCCGCACAAACAGCTGTAATCCATGTAAATAAATGTTTTAATTAACGTTCGTTAATTCCAGGTGATCTGTCACACAGGTTTTCCCCTAGTACAGACTCCAGTCTCTAATAAAGAAACATTACGAACGAATTTTATAAGTGCATTTTTTCGACAAACCTGTTTTAATTTTTCCAATAATTATCGTGACTGACAATGGAGCAAAATGCTATTCAAAGCTTAAATTAATGCATTTCACAATTCTTTATTGGCTATACCTTTAATTTAGCTGATTTGGATTTTTCTCATTGCTGACTAAGCTTGTCTTGACTATGTCCAGCAGTGGACTACAAAAGGCTAAATGATGATGATGATGATGACTAAGCTTCATGACACTTTTTCTTTGCCAAGGTCTAACCCAATGGCAGTGACCAGTCTTTCGCAATGACCTGACATATTTAGCCCAGTCATATTATTTATCGTGGTTTCCACTTCATACCACTGCAACGTTGTCTTCTCCAAGGCCACTTTATCGAATCACTTTTCGAATTACTTCAACCACCCACATTGTCCATTTTTCACAACCATTGTTATTACATATAATAACAAGTACTTGCATAAGTTGTGTTATAATTAGCAGTAACATATTAGATGTATGTAACATAAGTATGACAGGTGGCTGTCCCACCGCTAGGTATCAGCCCGTGAAATCTATGAGAAGTTGCTATTACTTAATAGGATTTGATAATAGATCTGTTATAATGTTCAGTCTAGATTCTTGTGCAAACATATAAAATATAATTTGTAATTTTAAATAAAATCAAAGGTTGCCGTAATACACATTTACAGGCAGTCCAAAAGTAGATTTTTTTAGATTACGTGAGATTTATTCAAATGATGAAATACGGGTGTTACTCACGTAATGTTAGTCTATTTAGTCGACCGCGGTTTCACCTATATATTTAGGCATTTTCAAGAGAATGTGACAAATCGCGCCTGTGTTACAGCCCGTCTTGAATAATGTTACAAACTCACGACAGTTTTAATAAAAAATTGAAAAAAATACATAAGAAATGGATCACTCTTTTTTTAAGTGTTTGTCGTGAGGCATTTATTATCTCTGTCATATTCCTGCTCATTCCGACTGCAACAGACCTTTTACCTGCAGTGGGCCTCCGTAAAACTACTAACTACGAATGTAGTCTCTAATAAAAGTAATTAATAACTCTCTTAACACTAAAAGGTCAAAGGTCAAACTCTAATTTTTATTGACCAAGTGTTGGTGTTCCATCTCGCCCTGATTTACCACGACGACATGCGACAGACTAAATCAAAAACAAAACTCACAGAGAAAACATAGTTAAACTCTGATCCACATTATATTGTCCAGAGAGTATTTACTATCTGTAACTATACTCTTTACATAGTAATGATAGTACCTAATTCATTTGAAGGACAACTCAAAGTAAATTGTTAAATTAGCGTGCACTCGATACTTGGTTAAATTATTGTTATTTTAAGCTACCACTTATGTTTGTGAATTGGCTAAATTGTTCAGGTTTGACCTCTGAATCAGTTAAGTGTGTTCAATCAATTGGTGTAGTTTATACTTTTTCTACGAGACTATAGATAAAAAACTGAAATGACTGGACTGTTAAGTCCTTTCTTTTGATACCTAACAAGTGGTAATGGTTAATTAGATAAAAGGAACCATAAGGTAACATAACATCGTCGTAAAGATGTACAACACCAACATTTAACCTGTTATGTTTAGGTCCCAAAGGATAGAAGGTGAGCCTATCACCATCCACCGGGCACAATTCCAACTCCGTACTGCTATTGTGAATTTGCTGACGGAAAATTCACAAATGATACTTTGCCCGACCTAGTAATCGAATCCGAGACCTTGCGGAGAAAGTCGCATACGCTAACCACAAGACCATCGGGACAATGCAATAATTATAACTTTTTATCATATACAGGGTGTATTTTTGAAACGGGGCAGTAAGGGCAAGTACCTTAACCGTTGCAGTTACAGCAAAACGTTCTTAAAAGACCTTCCCTAACTTTTTGGGACATTTTGAACTGCATTCACAGATTTTGTAAAAAACTTACAGTCAGCAAAAAAAATGCAAAAAGTTCAAAATTTTTTTTTTATGCCAATCGATTCTATTACATGTGGGGATCAAAAAACTCTATGGGACCATTTTAGCTTTCAGTACTAGAAAAGACAGAAATCGCCAAAAACGTTTCCCATACATTTCGGCAACAGAAACGAATTTCGACGATGGTCTAACTTTTTGTTATGGCCTGGAAGTGGGTAGAATTGACTGTAAAGTAAATAAAAAGAATTTTTACCCTCAAATTTCGAATTTGATTCGAAAATCTGTGTGTTATACTTAGTTTCAGCTGAGAAACTTCGTATGAGTTATTAATTAAGGATTTTCGCTAAAATGTCTTCTAATCGTAAAAAATTGACTTATTAGAAGCGTATTTTGAAAGAACCCTGCAATTCCAGGTTTTTCAAAAGATTTGTAATAACCTTTCTTGTTGGCACATGCCGCAACGGATACTTATTGCGGTACCACACTAATGCAGCTCCCGCATTTCGATTATTGACAAAATACGCTTCTAATAAGTCAATTTTTTCACGATTAGAAGACATTTTAGCGAAAATCCTTAATTAATAACTCATACGAAGTTTCTCAGCTGAAACTAAGTATAACACACAGATTTTCGAATCAAATTCGAAATTTGAGGGTAAAAATTCTTTTTATTTATTTTACTTTACAGTCAATTCTACCCACTTCCAGGCCATAACAAAAAGTTAGACCATCGTAGAAATTCGTTTCTGTTGCCGAAATGTATGGGAAACGTTTTTGGCGATTTCTGTCTTTTCTAGTACTGAAAGCTAAAATGGTCCCATAGAGTTTTTTGATCCCCACATGAAATAGAATCGATTGGCATAAAAAAAATAATTTTGAACTTTTGCATTTTTTTTGCTAACTGTAAGTTTTTTACAAAATCTGTGAATGCAGTTCAAAATGTCCCAAAAAGTTAGGGAAGGTCTTTTAAGAACGTTTTGCTGTAACTGCAACGGTTAAGGTACTTGCCCTTACTGCCCCGTTTCAAAAATACACCCTGTATATTACTGTAATCTTTAGCATGTTTCTCATTAAACTATCCAGCTGGCGAAGCCATAAATAATTAAATATTTCATTAGCTTTTACGAAATCTTTGAACTATAAAGTGCACACTAAATTATGACCTAGAATAGGATCATTAAATAAATCCACCCATTCTTGAACAATGTCGAAAGGAATTCAATCAGGAGGAGTGCCAGTAGATACATTAGCGTCTTTTGTCGAAATAATAATTAAACAATTTCTTTATCATTCGGCCCCATCTCAGACAACCACTCAACCTGAACTCCCACTCAAATGAACGTTTACAACAACAAGGGTCTTAATGTACTGGATAATAATAAACTATGTACAAGTAATTTCAGCAACGTTTAATAAATCACTCTTTATAAGTATCTGCTCTTGTTACTTAGCTCCTAATTGAGTTTTTATGAGCAATGTTTCGCAAAAATGGCGAGAACTTCTTACATTGTTTAAAACCATTTGTAGTACAACAAGATGATTAGTTGTTGTATGCTAAGTTAATGCTAATGAGTTAAGACATGCCATAGAAAAAGTCCTAACCTTCAAATACTTTTACTTACAAATATAAAAATATCCTGCGAAGGACTGAATTGAATATTACAGCTGATTGACTATTAGCTTAATCATCATCATCATCATTTAGCCACTCGTAGTCCACTGCTGGACATAGACCTCTCCCAATTTGCGCCACAACATCCGGTCCTGCGCCTTCCGCATCCAGTCCCCTTCAGCGACTTTCTTCAGGTCGTCAGTCCACCTGGCAGGGGGGCGTCCTACCTTACGATTGCCGACTCGCGGTCTCCACTCCGGGACTCGTTTGCTCCAACGGCTGTCGGTCCTTCGGCAGACGTGACCAGCCCATTGACACTTCAGCGAGATTATTTTGCGAGCTATGTCGGTTACTTTAGTTCTTTGTCGGATGACCTCATTACGAATTTTATCCTTCAAAGAAACTCCGAGAATAGCTCGCTCCATAGCCCGCTGCGCGACTTTAAATTTGTGGACTAGTGCAACCGTTAATGTCCATGTCTCGGCACCGTAGGTCATAACAGGTAGGACGCACTGGTTGTAGACTTTCGTCTTCAGGCATTGCGATAAAGGCGAAGAGAAGACTTGATGAAGTTTAACATTAGCTTAATGTTTAAGAGTATTACATATTTTTGCTACTTGCTTTTTAAATTGCGATACAATGGTTTTTGCATATAATTTAAATTGCCATAGTCTTCATTTTTTGCTCTAATGCTTTCTTAACTGCCTTAATGGTGTAGTGGTTAGCGTTTGCGCCTCTCAACGCAAGGTCTCAGGCTCTATTTTTGGGTTAGGCAAAGTGTTAATTTGTAAGCTTTTCGTCTTGTATACTTGTATGTATGTATTGATGATTGATTCGCGGATAGACTAAAGACTTTACAAAATGACTTTACAAATGTATGGGAATAATGATATCCGTTATTCTCATACTATTGGCCAACAAAACACAAATACGTATTATACCATAACGTGACGGTAGAAACACATTACTCTACATATTATGTGTACAACCTTGACATAATCATGTTTGACAAAAGACTACGGATTTTGAATGAAGACCTCGAATAACGGCTTTTACAGTGACTCCTAATGAACCCATTCACTGTTATCACTGCTGAGTAGTCGAGGCAAAGAAGCAAGCTTTTGTGAACGGATTGAGAGAAGACGCACCGATATTTTAATAATCAAAATTATAGCAGCCATGTATCTAATACAGGTCCCACTGCTGGCTTAGGCCATAGTCCATCACGTTGGCCAAGTGCGGATTGGTAGACTTCTCACCATACGGGCTTCCTCATGATGTTTAATTTCACCGTTAGCAAGCGACAGAGGTGTGTGTCATGGATTCGAACCCGCGACCTTTTACTTCGCAGTCCTACGGTCTCCCACTCGGCTATCGCTGCGTCATATGTTACCAGTTAGAAAATATGTAACATTATGATCATTAATCCTTGTCTAAAGATCTTTGGTTTTGTGCATGAAGACCTCAAACGACCTCGTCAGCGTTTGACGTGTGTTTCTTTGAATATTACAGACAAGAAGCACGCGCTTGTGACGGAGCTGGAGAAAGGATGTCCATTCGCATTTTTTACGGAAAATTCTTGACCTTATCGTGTTTGACAAAAGACTACTAAGGTTTCTGAATGAAGACCTTGAAGTTCGAGTGCACGGTTGACGTAGTAGTTAAATCGGTCGCCTAGCTGCACTGGTGCTGTTGGTTTGATCCCCACACGTGACAAACCTTTGGGTGATTTACAAAGATTTTGTTCTGACTCTAGGTGTGCTTTGTGTGTGTGAAATATATGTTTGTGAACACCCCGCGACACAGGAGTTATACCTAGTGCTGGCTAGAAATAAAGAAAAGTATCGGTTTGTGACGCTTCTACAATAAACTTCCATTAGACGCAGTAGAATTATCGATAGGTAAATTTAAGAAATATATTAAAATCAGATTATCTCAAAAAACTTATTACTGTATTTTAGACTACATAAATGATAATAGTATTTGGAAATGAACTGCTCTTTTTATGTGACTTTCAATATGTATGATATGATGATTATATATTTTATTCATTTCATTTGAAAAGATGGTGCACATGAGTTTCTCACCAGCTCTTCTCATAATGCAATACCCATCGGAACTGGTACTTAGTTTGATTTTAATCTGATTCTAAACCGTTGGATTAAAATTAATCTAAGCCCCGGTTATTCAAATCATTGTAATTAGTATAATTTAGTTTTACTTATAATTTATTTTTATATCATTTGTTTGTTATATTTTGACGTGTTCAAGCGCCTCCTGGGGCCTATGAAAATAAATGATTTGAATTTGAATTTGAATTTGACGTGACACCTAATGAACTCATTTATTTATTAAAACGTTGTGTATGTAGCAAGGAAGTAAACTCGCTAAAACTATTAAAATTTAAAAAAAAAAGGAAATGTATTATTTCTCAAAAATAATAAAAAAAATTTAAGTTAATTCAAAACAAATAAAGTATGCGTGTACCAAATAAAGCCCCCTGTCATTCCCACGAGCTTGTTCAACACAAGTTATTTCGCAAACAACATTATGCCTCATATAATTTCTAAATTATACCTAGATACTTGATGGCGCCTAAATTGATTTAGAAATGTCAAGTCTTTAATTAATTTGTACGCGTTATCACCAATAAATTTGCCAATTCACACATTTATTTACGCGTAATCTAATCGACCTCATTTGTGGTGATTTAAAATTAAAGTATAAAAAAATGCTTGTTTAATATTGCCTTACAGTAATGGTTGCACAGATAAAATAATCCCTAAGCCCCTATTTTACCAAACTTCTTATCTAATTATAAAAAAATGTGTTTTTAAATATTGCTCATTCATGCAGGTCAAAGTTATGTAGTTCGGCTTACTTCACTAAATGTTGCATTTGGTAATATCCAAAGCAGTTGGATGGTCCAAACTACCTCGATGGTTCAGGTGGTTAACGTATGTCCTCTTACTGTGAGGTGAAGTGGAAATTCACAATAGTAGCATGGAGTTGGAATTGTGCCCGGTGCCCTTCTGGGTAATATAGGCGTGATGTTAAATACAATACGCTTTCAAATATTGCTCATTCATGCAGGTTCAAGTTATGCAGTTCGGCCTGATTCAAACAATGTTGTATTTGGTAATTTCCAAGGCAGTTCGCGAATTATGCGGAAATCCTTGAAGGCGCGTGATCTAGATCATTATCGAATGCCGACGTCAGGAGCGTACGTCTTGACGCTTGGCTGTGGGTGAAGCGCGTCACGTTTTCAGCAAGGGCTCGTCGTGTTAATGTCGTGATTTCTCGTGATATTGCGTGTTCTTGAAGAGATATGAGGTATAAAGGATGACTTTGAGGCCACGTAGACCATAGTTCGATCGATCGATACTTTATTAGGGCTCTTAAGAGATACAATTGCTGGTTTTTTCCATACAAAAGTAATATAGGTTTAACTTAAATACTATTAAGTTATTATCCATTTTTATAGACAAATCATATCTAAAACACTAAAATGCATGTTTGTTGTCGCCCATTTTGTCAGTATTGTGTCAACAAAAATAGATACGAGCTATATAATATTAAAGTTAAGCCCATATTACGTTAGTATGAAAGCACGGCGCTCGGAAGTCTACCCTTAATAAGTTTGAAAACTTCTTTACATACTGCAGTAGTTATGCATATATGAGTAACATACCTAAATAGTGGGTAAATTACACTTTTTTATATAATATTAAAGTTGAAAAATTAAGAATCCAGCAGGACTCGAACCTGCACCCCCCGAGTATACGCCCCAAGTGCTTTGCCAATTCAGCTATGGATTCGTATGCTGCTAGACTCGAAATTTCTCAACTCTTTTGTGCCAGCCTTAGCTAGACGAACCTTACTTACAACACTTGTTAAACATACAACTCACACATAACCAGTGAAGTTAATCTTCACTGTAACGTAAAAGTGTTAGCCCTGCATATCTAATTGCTTGGCCACTGTACGTATTGGGTATCGTTTAAGCTGCCCTTAGTGGATGCCCAATGGGTCGGTACTTAGTTACTTCTCTTGGCATGTAAATATGAAGTCTGCAGGGGCCCTAAAAGATGACCTAAACATAAGTACTTGTTCATAACTGGTAGTAACATTTTCGTAATGCTTACAAACGTCAAAGGCTTTTTAACAAATGGTCTAATTAAACGCCTATATGTCTAACCGACCATTAATTTACAACCGAATGCATTATTAGGTACATATTAACCTATGCATTTCCAGTACAAGCTGGTCTCGCATGCACATAAAGTCTTAAGCAACTCGAGTCCATCTTATTCTGGAATTGTATAGATTGATATGTAGGCGTCTGTTCATAAAGTACTTATACTTACTGCAAGGTGTTGACGAAGTATTTTTTCCAAACATGTTGATTTATATGTCCTAATTAACGCCAATTAGCCGCTCGTTCATTCATGAAATCTACATCCTGTGGGCTTGTATGGAAACTAACTCTGACTCCGGATTTACAAATTCGGTAACGAAATTATAGCGTGGTTTTTAAGGAATGACAAGGTTATGAGTTAGAATTAAAGAGTGTATACGAATCTTATCGCTTCTGATAAGTAGAGATACATTTTACCATCTAGCTTTAAAGAGCGACATTAAACTTATGGAAACCACAGTCGCATCCTTCCGTTATATATGGGGTGGACGAGTAATATTTAACTTCTATTGTAAACATTTTTTTTTGTTTTTCTCTAACCCATGATGTCCCACTGCTGAGCAAAGGTCTTCTCCATTCACGACCACAATTCAACTGTCCAATCCTTGAGGGATTGAAATAAATAAACACATACACACACGGGAAGACATGAAATAAACAAAACATACAAAAAAAGAAACAGAATATTTTTATAAGAATTAAAATATACATCATTATTATGTACTGTTGTTGGACGTTTTCCTCGAAAATGTGTCGATTTAAAATAATGCATCTTATACCAAAATTAATTAGTTACAAACTAACCAAACCATTAATAATAATAATTGCAGTTCTGTATCTAATACATGTTCTACTGTTACGCCATAGTTCACCACACTTTGGCCAAGTGCGGATTGGTAGACTTCACACATCCTTAAACGCTTTTTAGGCACTCTCAGGCCTCACGATGTTTTCCTTCACCGTAAGCGAGCGATAATGTTTACGATAAATACACATATATCTTCGAAAAGACGAATATTAACGATTTATTGATTGTCTAAACCATTAGATAGGTATAAACTAGAGCCCAGTAACATGCGTGTTCACCAAGATATTGGCATGATTAAACCGCATTAATTTGCACGAATTCACACAGCTAGTGTAGTATAAAACCGCCATTAATGATCATTTACTGCAATGGAGGCCACGTTACGAGGCATTTTCTAAAACATTCATCTAAATGAGTGCCACAATTCTTTTAAGCGACCTTATTCAATGCCTAAGAACATTAGCTGTACAAAAGAGCTGGAAGTCGGTCGTTTTCTAAACTGGAAGTTAAGAAATAGGATCTAGGGCTATTCATACTTGCATAGTATTATAAAATGCAATTATATAATATTTGTTTTGTCTGTTACAAATGAGAACTTTTATGAACTGGTTCGAGAAAGGTACACCTCTCTAGGCAACTAAAATTTGTCCAAAAATGGTAGCGTGTAAAACTTGATGCTTAGGGAAACAATTTCTGAATGCTGTATTTATAAATATTAAGATTGATTAACATTTTAATTGCCTCGATGGTCTAGTGGTTAGCGTATGCGCCTCTAACAACGAGTTCTCGGGTTCGATGCCAGGGTGGGGCAAAGTGTTATTTGTAAACTTTCCGTCAGCAAATTCTCAATAGCAGCACAGAATAAGAATACAACAGAAGATTCAAATTCAAATTCAAATTCAAATTCAAATCATTTATTTTCATAGGCCCCAGGAGGCGCTTGAACACGTCAAAACATTACAAAAAATGATATAAAAGTAAATAATAAATAATACTAAATTATACTAATTACAATGATTTGAATAACCGGGGCTCAGATTAATTTTAATCAAACTGTTTAGAATCGAATTAAAATCAATCTAAGTACCAGCTCCGATGGGTATTGCATTATGAGAAGAGCTGGTGAGAAACTCATGTGCACCATCTTTTAAAATGAAAAATATAACAATATAAAAGTACATAAAAAAATCACATAAGAAGAGCAATTCATTTCCAAATACTATTATCATTTATGTAGTCTGAAATACTATAGTAAGCTTTTTGACATAATTTAGTTTTAACATATTTTTTAAATTTACCTATCGATAATTCTATTGCGTCTAAAGGAAGTTTATTGTAAAAGCGTATACATTGACCTGGAAACGAGTTAGAGATTTTATGGAGCCTAGTAGTGGGCACAGCGAGTTTGTTTTTGTTCCTTAGATTTAATTTATGGAGATCACTATTTTTCTTAAATTTCGTTTGGTTTTTGTGAACGTACATTAAATTTTCGTAAATGTATTGAGAATGTAACGTCATAATATGTATCTCTTTAAATTTATTTCTTAGTGTCTCCTTGGGACTCATCATATAGATAGCTCGAATAGCTCGTTTCTGGAGCACAAATATTGAATCTATATCCGCGGCACTACCCCAAAGCAATAAACCATATGACATTATACTGTGAAAATAGCTAAAATAAAATAAACGCGCAGTGTCAACATCGGTCAGTTGACGAATTGTTTTTACGGCGTAAGCTGCTGAGCTGAGTCTACCAGACAACGTTTCTATATGTGGGCCCCATTGTAATTTAGAGTCTAATGTTATACCAAGAAAGACAACCTTATTGACCATTTCCAATTCCTCATTGTCCATCACCACACTAGTTTTGACTTGCTTAACATTTTTTGTAAAAAATCTAATATATTTTGTTTTACTACCATTTAAAAGCAAGTTATTAGCACTAAACCAGTTTACTATCTTTGATAAAGCATTGTTTACATCGTCAATTACTGATTGTTGTCTTTTTACCTTAAAAACTAAAGAAGTGTCATCCGCAAACAATACTATCTCATGATTATCCTTAACAAGATGAGGTAAATCATTAATATACAAGAGAAACAGGAAAGGCCCTAAAATAGAGCCTTGTGGCACCCCCATTGCTACAGCTGATCCATGCGAACGCTTTCCATTGACATCTACTCTCTGAATCCTATCGCTTAGATATGAAGTAAGAAGATCCAGAGCGATGCCTCTTATACCGTAGTGGTGTAACTTCTTGACTAGAGTTTCATGCTGCACACAATCAAAAGCCTTAGATAAGTCACAAAACACCCCATAGGCATCCCGCGACTCTTCCCAAGCCTCAAATATGCATTCCAGTAATTTTACCCCAGCATCACATGTTGACCGTCCGCGAGTGAAACCGAATTGTTTAGTGTGCAACAGATTGTTTTCATTAAAATATTTAAGTAACTGCGCGAGAATTAATTTTTCAAAAATTTTACTAAACGTAGGTAGCACCGATATTGGTCTGAAGTTTGTGGGGTCTAATGTACTACCTGATTTAAACAAAGGAATGACTTTACTTAATTTCATTAAGTCAGGAAACACACCACAATCCATACATCTATTAAATATCACGATTAAATCAGGTGCAATAATGTCAATCAACGAATTTATAATATGTACAGAAATGCCCCATAGATCAGCCGTTTTCTTAATATTAATTGATTTAAACGCGGCTTTAAAATCAGACAAATTAACATGGTGAAAATCGAAATTATTGTAAAACTCAGGCACATTATCTTTAAGTAACGACTCGGCAACGGAGGAGGAAGAGCCTAAAGCACTAGTTAGAGAGACAGGAAAAGCAGTAAAAAATCCTTCAAAAGCACTGGCAACTTCTAAATCTGACTTGGTTACTTGACCATTGATACTTAACTTAAAGTCTGAATTTTTTGATCTAACCTTCCCAGTCTCTTCATTAATAACCTTCCAAGTGGCTTTAATTTTATTACTACTGTTTTTGATTTTAGATTTAATAAATGTAGATTTGGCAATTTTACAAACGCGTTTAAAAATCTTCGAGTATGATTTGACATGTTCTTTAAACTCTTCACTGCTATTAAATTGTCTTTCATAGTATAAAATGTACAATGTTTGCCTACTCTTAATGATACCTGCGGTTGCCCAGTCACCAAAGACAGGACTACTAGTAACAGTAATCTCCTTGGAAGTAAATATTGAGTTAAAATCGCGAAGAAATGAATCAAAAAACGAATTATACATTACATTAGGCTCTATGTCATTATCTAAGAAAGGTAAGTTATTAGCTAGGTTAACTCTCATACGTTCAAAGCGACTAGCTGTTACTGGTACAGAAGTAATTTTTTTCTTAACTACATTTTTACTTTTTATTTTAAAACTTATCATTTGCCCAGAATGATCAGAATCTAGTTTATTAATAATACTTCTGTGAGTTGGACTAATATCTGTATAAATATTGTCTAAGCATGTAGCCGTGGTGGCACTTATTCTAGTAGGCTCCATAAATAAGTTTATTAAATTATGGGATTTAAAAAGACTCAAAATTTGACATGATGCAGTTGTATTAACTAGAATATTAATATTAAAATCTCCACAGACTAAAATTGTTTTACCCAAATTATTTACTCTGCATAGGGCTTCATCCATGATTTGTAAAAATAAATTAAGGTCTGCGGAGGGAGGTTTATATACGCATATAATAATGAACTGCTCTAATTGTACACAGGAGAGTTCTA
The DNA here is from genome assembly GCA_905147285.1 of Hypena proboscidalis. Classification (NCBI taxonomy): domain Eukaryota; kingdom Metazoa; phylum Arthropoda; class Insecta; order Lepidoptera; family Erebidae; genus Hypena; species Hypena proboscidalis. Next base: position 5,460,056 of record LR990127.1, read on the forward strand.
TGGAACATTCTACAGAGAGGGACACAATATCTTTCCGTTCTTTAAATTTAAGTTTCTTATTAAGTAAAATTAGGGACCCCCCATGTATTGTGTTGACCCTGCAGAATGAACTACCAACCTGGTGGTTGCTGAAATTAAACATGAGCTGATGCCCCTTAAGCCAATGCTCAGTAACACACATTATACTAATATTTTCAGATTTCATGAATAATTCCAGTTCTAGTTGCTTACCCAGATTTAAACAACATATATTTTGATGCACCAGGTTTATATTTTCGTTTGTATTGTAATTAGTACATTTTTGTGGGTGTATTGACATATAATTACTATTTGATTCTGCAGCTAAATTGATCAATTGTACATGTAATAAATTAGAGCTAGAGGTTGCTACCTCTGTTGTCTCATGAACTAATTTAAATGATTGCAGATTTCAGAATTAATATGAGAATTAGAAATGTCAATATCATTAATATTAAGAATGTCAGAAGTACCCTCAATAGAGGCTAAGTTATAATTCATGTCATGATTCAAATAATCATTAGATAATTGCATGTCATTAGTCTGCTCAATAGAAGCAGATCTGTTAGTAGCCAAGTTCTTGGCTGTAATGTCAATAAAATAGGATAGCGAAATTGCTATCTGTCGCTTAAAACTAGCAGAAAGGTAATAGTTACCTTTAGTCAAATATAATTTGCTGCTAACAAAACTGTTAGTATCTATCAAATGAATACTATCATTATATGTACTTATAGTGTGTAGTACATTGTTCAACTTATATCTAAGATTATTTTCCGCATCTGACAAGCTCCTACAGTAGGGGAATGTGAACAAAATTATACTACTTAAGCCTAGAGATAATAAATTATCAAAATAATTAACTAAATCCTTTTTGGTAACATTACCCCTATTCTCCACTAAAATAATAAGATTTCTATAATTACTGAAGTTATAACTTAAAATTCTTTTCATAATAAAATCATATGTTGCAGATGGTAAGCAATGGTTAACAACTGATTGTCCCTTAACAAGAGAATTCAGTTTTGAGCCCATATGTTTTCCAATACCATCACTAAACATAATAGTACTTTGTGCATCACTTGGTGTACAACATGTTACATCAATTGATGCACCTAATGACTGCTGAGTCCTAACACTAGTATGAGAGCCATCACACAAGTTCTTACTATTGTCACAGCAAACTAAGGGAGCACTCACTGGCTGTGGTGAACTAGAGTGAGCGCACTGACATGAATGGTTGTTAACAAGTGAATTAAAGCGCTCTGTGTTGTCATTACTTAATTTCAAGAGATCATCCATGGCCTTTGAATACTCATTAATCTCTTTAAGTGATAAATCATATTTATTTTGAGTTGACTTCAATGATTCTGTTAAATTATCAATTCTCAATTGTAAGGCCTGTGTGTCAGCATCATACTTAATCCTGCTATTTTCTAATCTTAATGTACTTAATTCTAAATCATCAAATAATTCTACCTTTTCTTTGCTAAATTTGGCACATTTGGATACTAATTTTTGATTTTTAATCAATTTCTGTGTTTTTCTAATATACCTGTTAATTTTTACATATTTTTTCAGTTTATTCCTGCCACAATTTAACAGACACACTGACTGATTTTGTTTTAGAGTTTCATTACTTAAATCTACAATAGGATAACTGAAAGTGTCAGTGTGTGTTATTATAGAAGAAACCAACTGCGGAGCACTCTCTACTAACTCACTAAACAAACTTATATTTTCCTGCACGGTGATGTTGTGGGCATCCTCTTGCAGTTGTGAGATGTGTAGGTGTGCCTCCCGGAGCTCCTGCTCCAAGGTGGAGATCCTTGCAAGGGCCTGCTCGTACTCATCACTGCAGCGATCAAACTTATCAACTAAATTTTTGAGAGTGTCCCGTTCCTCAACAATTAAACTAAATTCTACATGTAAAGCAGTCATGTCACCTTTTAATTTAGAGTTAGTGTTTAATAATTCAATGAGTTCTTTCTCATTGTCCTCTCTTTCACTATGTAACTGCGCACACAAATCCTTGGTAACTTTCAATTCTTGCAATGTCAGTTGGAGTTTTGACTCCTCCTGACGTGACAAAGCTCTGCGAGTCATCATTTTATGGTAAAAAGTATAAAACAATTAAATAAATTACAGTTATTACCAAGGATTTGCGTAGATTTATTTATTTTTCAAGTTAACGGGTAGGTTGTATGACACTATTAACGATTGATTTTAAGTGGTCAAAATTATGAATTTACAAGTTTCTGTTAATAATAGGTTCAAATAGTTATCGAAGGCACTGTGTCCATGGAAAAATTATTAGCTTTTACGTTATTTATTGCAAAATATGCACTAATTCACTTGCGGTACCGGTAACCTATACCCACCTGTCACCTTGTAATTAAACACTCACAAATTCACAATTAATTAATTATATACGTATAAATATTAATTATACTCTTCCTTATCACTATTACAAATGATTATAATGGAAATGGGCTAAAAAAACTTGAAATAAATTAATAATTTAAATAAAATATAGCGGAACAAACAAGATCAGCTGTTAGCCCTAGTGTTGCCAGACGCGAAAAAAACACCTATTCCTAACAAAAGTCAGGTTTAGGCATAAAAATGTACCTACACTCGCTAGAAGCACCCTCCTCCAAACAAAATTGAACCTTAAAACTGGGCGCGAACGGTGAATGTTCTTTGCGCACCGCAATTTTACGATCGAGGTGCATAGGGTTGTTACTTAACAAGTTTTTGTACCCAGTTAATTTATGTAGTTTGAAGATATGTAAATGCATTCAATTACCATTTACACACGATAATTCATCTGGAAGGTGTGTTTTTGTTTCCAACGGGTGTAGGTATGCGAGCGAACATGTATTCGTTTGAAAACATTTCAGTTTATTCCCAATAGTTTTGAGCAACAAACAAATGAGGATTTTTATTTAACTACAATTAACAAAACAAATCCGAGCGAACAACTTACTTAGACATTTATTGTAGTCTAGGAGCTGACAATATTTTTAATGTTGCCGAACAAATGGACGATTAACTAGGATTATAAAACAAAATAAAATACAAATGAATAAAAAATGACATGTGTTTATTTAAAGTAACAAAATAAAGTAGCGATCAACGAATCAATAAATAATTAAACGATTGGGCAACAGCTTGTCTTTTATTATTTCATAGTTATTCGTAAAATAGTTTCACCAAACTGATTATTGCATGGATCGGCGGTATCAGGTTTTTAATTAAAAAACAACATTCAACAATTTTCTCTATTATTATTATTACAATTATTGTTTTACTTTTAGATAATGTTTGATTGATCGTTTGCCTGATTTAAAATTTCGATTATTAAATCTTAGCGTCGAAAATATGCGAAGCCTTACAAACAGCCTTAATAAGTAGTCAACAGGGAAACATAATATATAAATGTATCGCGTGCGTGCGATCCGTGCGACGAGCGATAGCCCTCTGCCGTAAACACCCCGAAGCGGATCGGCCGGCGAGTCATACCTAAACTACGGAGTGAGACCCCCCTGATAGCAGCACTGAGTTGGATTTGTGCCCGGTGGATGGCGATAGACTCACCTCCTATCTCACGAGACAGGTGAAATGTGGGTGTTTTACACCTCTGCCACACCCTTCTGGGTAATATAGGCATGATGTAATGTTACGTTATGTTGTTAATATATGAAGTTCTCACGTTAATTATTACTTAGTTTAATTACTAGCTAGATTTAAGTACCTATATATATATATATATATATATATATATATATATATATATATATAATTTAAAAAAACAAAGTGTGATTTACACTTTGTTTTTTTAGCTAACAAGCATTTTTCAGAGCTAAGTAAAAGTAAAGTTGCATAATTAATAATAATAATATTAATAATAATAATCTTTATTGTACACCACTAGAACAATAAAATAGGAAACGTACATAAAATATGTTGCACAATCGGCGGTCTAATCGCTTAAGCAATCTCTTCCAGACAACCTGGATGGACAAAAAACATAGGAGACAATTTATAGCCATGGCATACATAAGAATTGAGAAAAGAAAAGAAATTATATAATAGTTTACTTACATCACGACAATTAAACACAATTAGTAAAACAATTGTAGGATACGAACACAATAGAGAACGCATCATTAAGAAAATTAAATAGTGATTAGTCATTGTAGCAAGTAAATGAATTTGTTTCTCCTTTTTCAAAACAAAAACTTTTTTAAATGAGTTTTTTTTTGTCTTTTTCTCTATTACTAGCTTAATTAGGTTTAAGTTTAATTCTTTATTGTACACATAAATTACATTAATAAAATAACAAAAATGTGGTGATGACAAAAAATAAATTTCACTCATAAATGAGTTTTCTGCCAGCAAACCTTTGAGGGCCAGAGGAAAAAGAGACTCAAAAAATGTGAAAGTGAGGTGAACAAACAAAGAGAGTGATGAAAAAATAAATAAAATACTTAGATAACAGAACTAGGCTTTGTATATCTATATTGACGACCGGATGGCGGAGTGGGTAGTGTACCTTTTTTTTTTTTTTTTTCGCGGGGAAATGCATTTGCGCATACCACCGTACCCGTGGGGGGACGGGCAGAGTGGCTATGTGGGACTCCCGTGCCTACGATGTTAAACGGCACAGAATACCCACTAAAACCCCGCGGTGTGCCCTCGTCGCCGAAAGATGGTGGGTCGGCGAGCCCCGGATCGATCTTACATCCACAGGGCTCGCCGCGGCGACAGTGGGTAGTGTACCTGCCTGCGACGTTGAGGTCGTGGGTTCGATTCCCACTTAAGACAAATATTTGTGTGCATGGGTGTTTGTCTTAGTCTAGGTGTTTCTATGTATAATAAGTATGTATTTACAAAAGAAAAGTATATATTTGTTTTAGTATCAGTTATTTTAGTACCCATATTACAAGCTCTGCTTAGTTTGGAACTAGATGGCGTTGTGTATGAGTTGTGAAATATTTATTTATTTTTATTTATTTATCTGCATACTTCTAGCAGTTTGTCAAAAAATCTAAGCCTGTCTATCTATATGGGTAATCTTAACACCGAAACGGATACACATTACATCCTACAAAACATAACATCACGCCTTTATACCCAGAAGGTCGGGCATTCGAGTATAACACCCACATTTCACTTGTTATGTTTAGGTTCCATGTGATAGAAGGTGAGCCTATCACTATCCACAGTATCCACCGAACACAATTCCAACTCCGTGCTATTTTGACGGAAAGTTCACAAAAAACACTTTTGGCCAATCCGGGAACCGAAGCTGAGCTGAGAGGTTGCATACGCTAACCACTAAACAACCAACGAGGCAGTTAGTGTAGTTAATTAAAATAAAAAAAAAATAAAAATTCTTTACAGACACAAATAATACAGCTAGGTTCACAAGATTAGTTAAAGTTGAGGCACATTTAAATGTATTTGTACATTAGATACTGATACTGTCGACCAAACTAAGCGAAAGCTTGTATTTTGGGTGACAGTGGACAGTCGTGTTTCGTGACACAATATTACAGTTTACAGTTTACAATTTTTATGAAAATCTATAGTGGACGTTGGAAAGTGGACTCATTTTTCCGCACTTAGACTCTCATTTGGTCCATTGTGCGTTATAGTGGACGTTATCACTTCAGCTAATATAAAAGATTGAATGATTTTATTATTTTTATTTTTATTTTTACTTTTACTAATATTTATAAAGACCATTGTGTCGTGAGTGTCTGTGGGTGCGTGTGTGTGTGTGTGTGTGTGTGTGTGTGTGTGTGTGTGTGTGTGTGTGTGAATTATTCTTAAGTGTATCGTGTATTTTTTGAGCTTAGGTGACGTATGTTAACAGTTCTTCTGTTTTATTATAGTCCATCTTTTGAAGCAAGTCTGTAACAGTGGTTTTGAGTTTAGAATTCTGTACTTAAACCTCGTTAAGTTATCATTCAATTCAAATAAATGTTGTTAAGAATCACCCGCCTAATATATTACATTATTTTCGCACTACAATGGTAAGCAACCTTGCAAATGACCTTTGTGTCAATAGCCTACCTTTCACCTATCACCAATATCGATATGAATCAAATATGCGATATATGCGGTACCTTGAACCAACATGCATAACTTCACGATTATATTTCCTTGTAGGATTAAGCAGTATAAAAATATGAATTAAATAGGTTTAGAAGCACTCAGTAAATAAAAAAAAATCTTGTTAAACACCTACAGCTAAGATTATTTCGCTTGTGTAAGAAGGAAGTTCACGTCCGTGGTACCGTAAGACTATCTCAACCGTAAGACCTGGGGTGCATGAAAGGAGCCTCCCCGAGTGACGTACACAAGAACTCCCTACGTCCGGCGCACCCTGGGCAATTCGCGAGTTCTTAAAAGCGAATTGGCTAATCCTTTCACCACGATGGCAAGTCAAAACCATGACTACCTTACTGACTCTCCAAAATGCCCTTCCACTTGCACAAGAGAGGCGCTCATGAACGCCGACGAGAGCACCATAACAGTGGCCACTTATTGGGCCAATAAAATTTGACTCAGCCATCGACACGACGAAGAAGAAGAAGAACCGTAAGACCAATGTCTTATCCATTGCGCCACGGCCGCTTCATCAGTAACTAAAATCTAACGGGAATTATCGCGATCATGCATTTACCTTTCAGGCTTGACGTTTCGACAGACAGGAAATTCACAATTTCAATTCACAACACTAAACTGGCCGCGGTCGCAAGCAAACTGGTTCTAACTGCGCACCGTCTCCATTCGTGAGACCGATGATTCTACATCTACCCTCACTTCATGATTTTCTTCAGTCAGTTCAGATTATAACTACTAATAATTACTTATAACTACTAATAGAGTACACTACACTGACCGTGTCCGGATACGCGGGTGTCACCGATTGCGAGTGAGTGCCTGATTCGTGTAAATGTTATCGATTTGTTGATCTGAAGATTCTTGACAGCTGCGATATATTATTTGTGTGGTGAACAGACTATAAGTTCACCTGCACTCGTTATGCTTTCCTGGTAGGACACATAAATACGGCTCTAGAAAAATATAATCTTCTCACCCTACAATAATAACTAATCTAATAAATGTACCCTTAGTCTAATTCACACGGAAGCGCTTCCGCGTAAACTTTAATTTTGTCGGATTTCTTTTCAAATCCATGTGGCCTACAAACCCTGTTTTATTTCCTATGATTAATAGTTATTACCCTTGTCTATAAAAAAGTAATATTCAGTCATTTAAAAGCCGCCAAATCATGAAGATTCTACTCCAATCAGCGCTGGTATCTTCGAGCTGGGAACCAGATGATATTCAAATAATATAACTACAAGAATTTCTGCCATACGATGACAGCAACCTAAAGTAGTTCTTTATTGAACACCGAAACCATTTAGTAATTTACGCGATGTGATAACAAACATATAGACAAAAAACCTTTGATTAGCTGTCCTCTATGAGTGATTCAATTTATATTTTACAAGCTTTTGTACGCGACTTCGCCAACGCGGTACCTACGTCGATACAAAGTAGTTCTTATTTTATCTGTACTCCAATTTTCACCACGATCGGGTTTTTTTCACAAACATACATTTCACACACACAAAGTATATCCAGCGTCAGAACAAATCGTTGTGGGTCACACAAAGATTTGTCCTGTGTGGGGATCGAACCCACAACACCAGCGCAGTGGAAAGCGGCGAGGCGACCGCTATAACCACTATGCCAAGTGTGCACTCTTCTGGTTCTCTAATTTTGGAGCCTATTTTTTACAAAAAAACTGTTGCATTTATAATTTCATTTATTGAGTAAGAATGGATAAGCATAGCTAAAATTTTGATTACTTACTTATGGTAGGGTGGTACTTTTAACCTCAAGAAAGTTAAGATACTTGCCGTTTTTAATTAGCATTGTTACAAATAATATATACTTGTGTTTACTAAAGCCGCAGTATAATAATAGTTATCTTTGTGTGAACGGATCATTATGTTGTCTTTGCACAGTGACACGTTGCAAACACTTATTTTATCTCTGATTGTGATTGCCAGATAGAATAGCGGCTGTTTAAAAGGTAGCTATTTAAAGCCTCTATTTAACGGTTTTTGCTTTTTTTTTTAATTACCCTTTAGTAAGCTTGCAGCTTAACTTATGATTAAAAGGTATTTTCCTAATAAAAGTCTTCAGAAAGGTATTTGTTTTTTATACTTTCGGATTCAGTGTATTTATGCCAGTAATTACTGGTTCCAATCTGACGCGGTGTTCTTAAAGATACGATGTTTATACTTTTTCTCCAGTTTACAAATCTCTGCAAAGTCCGCTCTTTACATTAAGGACCTGCTGGTTAGCTTGACTTACTTGACTTAAGGTCCTGTGTCCCCTAGATGGGGCATAGGGCATCCACAGTGCGCCGCCATCCCGCTCGGTCTTGAGCTTCGCGCTTTATTTCACTCCAGGTTTTGTCGGTATTCTTCGCCTCCGCGATGATTGTCCGTCGCCAGGTCTGTTTAGGGCGGCCACGCTACCTGCTGGTTAGCTGAGTCTCTTTAAAAACCAAGGACCATGACCGTTCATAAGTCATTTAAGCAATCTCAAGACAATTGCCAGGATGTGTCGTATTCCCCATAAATACCACTTAATTAGCAGCTGCTGACACACAACACCTATCCATTGATTGATGCACATAATTTACATATCACGAGTAGTAATTACTACCAAATATAGTAGCACAATTACCGACGCGGTAGCAACAAAACACACGCATAATCTGTTTATTATTGATATTAAATGGATAATTTCCGCAACAGCGCCCCTTACAAAGTTTGGTTATAAAACAATTTTTTTTTCATACTTTTTTTAACCGATGGAAATGAATACTTCTGAATTTTTTGTTTTCATTTAATGCCTTATATTGCATCCAACCCATATGTATAATATTATTTAGTCAAGATCTATTCACATAATATCATATCTAAAATAATTAAGCGCAGCTTTGTGCCATCCCATTTATTGATCGAGTGGCAGATCAATTAATTACCCTTGTTTTTTTTTTAAATTGAGATTTTTTAATCATTCATTTTTTATTTTATTTATTTGATAGGTAGGTGTGATAATATTATTATTCATGTGACAAAAATTAAAAATACAACCAAAAGCCGATCAAGGAGCGCGGTTACGAAAATACCCACTTAAGCAGTGGTTAAGTCCGTTTTTATGATCTTTCCGGAAACCTTAGCCTACGGTTATTATAACTGGTTTAATCATAGGTCATGTCGATTATTATGAAAAACTCCTTTGTAAAATCGTTTCTGTAATTATACAGATTCAACTTTCTGATATTAAAGGATAGGACGAAGGAATGTATACTTTCAAGCCTGTATCAATTAACAAACAATTTATCAATGCGTTAAAATTAATAACATCTTCGACTGGTAAACAGTTTTCTTATAATGGTCACTACACACGCCCATATTAACCATAAGGGTTTGGTTAATATATTATATTCGCACACATTATAGGTAAAATCAAAGATCTTGGCGGGTCTTAAAATGCACTGCATGTGACTGAGACAAGTCACTCGTGTAGGTTTCACGCTTTATGTATATCTCGCTCTAGCTCTCGCGAACCGCCAAGAAGTTTGACGTTTGGTATACAGTAGTTGTGATTAAGTCTCATGAGATAGAGGGTGACCTTTATTGGACACAGTTCTAGAATCTGTACTGTTACTCAGAAATTCCTGACAGAAAAGGCATTATACGTTGTCCCGACCCAAGAATCAAACCCGATACTGCTGATCAAAAGAATCAACAGTCGCATACGTTAACCACTAAACTAACGAGGCAGTTGAAACCAATGGCTACTATAAAACAATTAAAGTCATATATGTTTGCAGAGCTCCAAAAATACCATTTCCGCAATATTATAATACACATAACTAAATTTGCATAGAAAGCCCAATTTGGTGCGCGAATTATTCTCAAAATTGTCTTATTATTCAAAGCCATAAGGCTGGTAACCAATGCTAATTGTGTTGCCATTTTCGTGGTAATTGCCACCTAACAAAGGGAATGAGATCATGGTTGTGCCAAAGGTGTACTGAAACTATACCTTTTAAGGCTTGTCTGCGTCTTTTTGGGATCTAGATTATATTCCCAGGAAGTTAATCAGTCTTCTAATCACAGGCTATATTAAAGGCCATTGATGACAATTATGATGGTTTTAGAGTTCTTGTGAACTAGCTCGAGGGTGGGAGCACCCTTAAAACTTTAACATGTCGCTAAATAGTACTTGCACTATTTTGCTCCTGTTTACTGATGAGATCAGACACTGAAATTACTGGCACACGGGGCATAACACCATAGTTCTCAGATGGAGCGATGACGTGTGTATAGTCTGCTTTAGTGGATTGTCGGTGTTCATAGCCTGTAATAACACTTACGGCACTTCGCTTACATATGGTAGGGGGTGGGCCCGAGCACAATTCCAACGCCGTGCTGCTATTAAGAGGCCTATTACATTTCGACTGTGATTTTTGTGTTTAATGGTCAACTTTGACGTTCTTATTCTAAGAAACTGTAAGACCTCAATAAGTTTGACTTATGTAGTGGTAAAGAATAGTTATTAAAATAGTTTATAGTGGCCTCGGTTTTTGCATTTTTTTCTTATCTATTGATATAACGGTAAAATTCGTAAGCGAGATTTTCATAAAATTCACGACTTCACTTTTTCGAGCTCGTGGTTTGTTCTACTAAACATAAGCAAATTAAATGAAAAATATATAATAATAGCGCTTAAATAGTGGTTTAGTACATAGCGGCCTTAGAATTTAAAAAAATGTATGGAATATCTATTAAAAAAATCCTATTCTAAACCATAAAATTACTAAAAAGCGCTCAAAATTAACTGTGAATTTCTCCTTACTACATTAATATTGGTACGTAAAATTTATACTAGAACAAACGAATTCCCTGATAGAAAATCCAAATAACCCTTTTTCCAACTCGGGCATCGAACCCAACACCTCGCGGTAAGAGGTCGCCTACACTAAACACTAGACCAAGGAGAGAAAGAAAATAAATTAGAATAATTAGAGTAATTTTTCATTTACGCTCCGTAACTACAACCGTAACTATTACGTCGAAACGCGTAACACTTCTTACAGTTATAGCAAGGCATGCGTTAATAAAAGTGTCTGATTTTAGCCAGATAATGCTTAAAATGTAAGTTTATGGGCTAGTTAGAAGTGTAAAATGAATAAAAAAGTTAGGTTGCATATAAAATAAAACAGTCTAAGTACTTTTTTTTGCTGTAAGGATTTAACCCACCCTCACCCTTGTTATGTTAGTATATGGGAACTACTGTCTATGCATATAATAAACAAAACAATTACTGAAACATACATAATTAACACTGTCACCAATAAAGTTTTTAATATCTAAATTACTCTCAACGGCTTAATGGATCGCACAGATTAATATTACTACTGTAATAATTTGAAAATTCATATATGTGTATTCGTTTTTATTTAAATTTAATATAAAGGTACATTAAATAGAATAAAAGTAACCTAAATCAGAGTTATTCCGCATTTGCAGATAGTTGTGAAATAAACTTTTTTTAACTTTTTATGAAAAATATCCATATTATTGAATGTACTATTGTAACAGTTACATTCTCGTATTATAAATCTGTTTTTACCTTGTGAGGTTCTTGCGTACGGAACATCCAAGACCACATGGTGTGGTTGGTCTCCTGCAACATAAACCTATATTGCCCAGGATATATGAAGCATCAATATTATTATTTAAATTTGTATATAAGCAAAATAATATCCCTAAGAGTATGGCAGTCTGTCAAACGAGACCAACTTGTTCGATTGAAAACCAAAAGTCGAAACGAAATTATTACGATATTTAGGATGTTTCCTAAATTTGTTTAAGATTCAATCAATACCATAAAAATGTAGTCATGTGCAAGCCTATTATCTGGTGGGTAGTTAAAGACATTCTTAGATTCATAGATATCTTTAAATCTTTAACTTGTCAGAGCATTCTCCAGTTTTCGACAAACTCATTTCATTCATAAAATCTCTTTCACTCACTAATTGCGTCTCATTGAAGAATGTAGTGTACATTCATTTTTTGCATGCACCTGCTTACAGTATTATAATAATATCAGTGCAAAATTCTGTCAAGGACATTATTTTCTCTTCGTAAATTCTTTAGCAATTTTGTCACTTGATATTACATCACTGTTGGTACTTTTATCCTTAAAAGGTAGACAGTAGAATTTTTTTTTGGCATCACTTCTAGGGCCAAGGTGACATGAACTTTTCGCACTAATAAGGCGTTTGCGAATGTATATTTGTATATTTATTTATTCTTGCCTGCAAATAACTACTACTAAGGACAGTCGCAAGTATCGATTCGGGATTTGAACTCGCGACTCTATGATTACAGCCTATCGCTTTACCACTCAGCCATCCAAGCCCCGCTGTAAATATACAAACCTTTGACTGTATGCATCGTATTTTCGACTATTCTTAGTATTCGATTGCTAAGCATGGCTAAATGCTATAATATAAATCAATTAGAAATTTAAATAACTATTGAAATAAATATACCTATATATTATAATAAATCAAATAATATAAATGTTGCACAGTTGTAGAGGAACGGGGTGTGATGTTCCTCCACCACAAGAAGAGGATCCTCCGATCAGGTTTGGAGGTATTGCCTGGCGGACAGCTGCCTAACGGTAGCGTCTTGGAAGTTGTATTTATGTACACTTGCTGTGAACATTTCGTTATCGCGATTCAGCGCTCTTTGACAGTTGTGACGATATCATCAGTCATTACTATGTGTGGATACCGCCACAACAGTTGTAGATTAAAACCTAGATTAACATATTATTAAAATCTACTTTTTAAACGCGGGCTCCGTCCTCAATCGGATTCTACTTTTGATACAAGTAAGTAACAAAGTTGTTTTTTTGACTTAACACTGCGCAATAAGTACCCAATGTATACTTGAGAGGACAATAATGATAGTATTTCGTGGCAAAGTATCAAATAATGTGGTTATTTTGTAAGTGAAGCGAATTCTTGAAACACACATAATGGATAATAATGTAATGTTACCACGTCCTTGTATTGTTATACCAAATCTTATGATTAGCAGATAATCTTCTCACCATGATGTCTCGATTTCGATCTTCAGTCGAGCTGGCATAACGAGTGCGAGATATATTTTGTCGCATTTGTTATATTTCTTCAAACAAAAGTCTATCTGGCGCTCGTTATAGTCGTTCGCTAGCCCCTCAGATCGGAAAACAGTGTTATTTTTTAGTTTTTTACTTTTAAAGCATTCTTTATTGCATAAAAATAGGCATCAAACGTAACTAATTCTGTGTAAATTAATCCTAGAAGTTCACAAATTAAAAATAGATTACATTACACAAAGCATAGTGCGCTTTTTTTCGAATTTATAGACATAAAAATAACATATTTATTTATTTAAATTACACACATTATATAATATTGTGAGAACATTCTACGTATTTCATGCAAGCTTTAGTAAAGCAGTACATTTATTTGTATACCTAAATAGATACAGAACATAAATAGCAAGGAAATGCTAGACAGTGTTATTCAGAATTTTGATGTCTCAATACTAGCACAGAGTCTGTAATTGGTCTACTGGGCTCTACTAGGAACTACTAGAAAGAAAGAAAGAAAGAAAGAAAGAAAGAAAGAAAGAAAGAAAGAAAGAAAGAAAGAAAGAAAGAAATATACTAGGTTCACTGAATATCACACGGTACCTAATATTACAGGTGCTACACACAAATGCTACACTCTTCTGTGCATATAGGTGTGACGTATGTTACATGCATAATTTAAGTCACTTATTAATATCTACCATATCCATTCAAGATAACTCACTACTTACTACAAAAAATACCTTAAGACAGTAACGGTTTCTACGAAAAATCAAATCAACTTATAAGTTGGTTCATTCGCTGAAACTGTTAAAATACATGTATCATTTTGGGGTTGCCCTTCTAAATTACAACATTTCATTATGTCCATTTCTACGATTTACTCGTAAATGTAAAACAATAATGATCCAAATCCTGCCTCTAACAAGCAACGCGCAACGGTATCAAACTCACGCACCACCCATAAAGGGTCTCTCAGACCGCGCGACCATTCGCCTGTAATGTAACGTTGAGATTTCGATTTTGAGCATTACGTTTAAACTGCCTCCCAGACCACACGAGCATTTGGATATAATACAATATTAGGATTCAATTTCAAGCTTTTGCTTTAATAATTGATCATACAAATTGCTTAAAAATGCTTACAAGCCTGTAGCCTTGTTGTTAAGAAGATTGCGGAAAAGGTGTACAAAACCCACACATTACCTGTTATGTTCAGGTCGCATGGGATAGGGATGAGCCTATCGCCATCCACCGGGCACATTGCCAAATATTGCTATTATGAATATCTTCACAAATAACGGTTTACGCAGGAATCGAACCCGAGACGTCGTGCCGAGAGGTGCATACGACATACCACTGTACAATCTAAGCAGTAACAAATATTGCACATTTTATTATTACAGGTTGCACACAACATAATATTCGAATCTGTAACGTCACAGACGGTCTGGAAGGACTTTAGGGCATTTCTGTAACAAGCACATATCCGATCGCCACCCATTCTACCATTCAACAATGATTCAAGGTGAGTTTCATCACGCACGTGCTTGTCGCAATCATCAGACAATTACATGGAAACAATACCTACTCGATTGGTTCTACGGGCCAATCTGATACACCCTTGCTTGAAATCACCAGCACGAATCGAGCCCTTACATTCTTACAGTAGGCGCTTCGATAAATGGTTTAAGTGCCGTGAGAAATCAAATTTACAAATTGGTGTTGCTAAACGGCGATTTTTATATGTTAACACGAGTGTTGTAATTGCTTGTGTTAAACTCTGTATACAAAATACGTTTTGGATTATTTGCCGTTTAAAATCCATGAAATTGAAATGAACTTTGACTTTTAGTAAAGATTTGTTTATTGAGTAAGGTTAACTTTTATATTTAGTTTTCCGACAATTTTAAATATCGCAAATATATATATTTTTTTGAATACTTCGCCCGCACTAGTAGTTACTCCAGTGTCACAGGGGTGTTCACAAACATACATTTCACACACAAACCACACCCAAAGTCAGAACAAATCTTTGCGGATCACACAAAGATGCTTATGTCAGGCAAAGTGTTATTTGTGAACTCTTCATAAAGAAATAATCAATAACAAGACGGAGTTGGAATTGTGCCCGGTGGATGGCGATTGACTCACCCCCTATCCCATGGGACTTAACCATTATAGGTAAAATATGGGTATATAGATGTGATGTTAAGTTATGTATTTTACTGGTGGTAGAGCTCTTGTGAATGAGCTCGAGGGCGGCAGCACCACCGTCTTACCTTTAACCTGCCGCCAAATAGTAGTGCTTCCATTACTGTGTTCCGGTTTGGTGGTGAGATCAGGCCCTGCAATTACTGGCACATGAGGCATAACACCGTAGTCCTCAGCTGCAGCGACGCATCTATAATCTGCTTTTGTGGATTGTTGATGTCCATGGGCTGTACTCCACTTACCATCAGGTGGACTACACGTTCGTTCGCTGTGGGCGTAGAATAAAAAAAATAAATAACAATGAAGCAATGTGTGCAAACTACCTAGACTGCGTCGACTTTATGAGATAATAATATGTCAAAGCTAAGAATTTTATAATCCATCAATTGATGACTCTATCAATTAGTTTAATAATAATCAATTGTAATTAGAAACAGCCACTTATGGAAGATTAATTAATCTATTAGATCCAAATGACGACCTGATTAGTAATAACATTTACATTATGCAACCTTGCCCAGGTGTTTTATGAATGGATTTGAGGTATTTCCTGTATTGTGACTAAGATTATTATTGCATTAAAAATTATCACAAAAATACAAGCTTTTTTTTATGATGGATATCACGCGTTTGACCACGATTTCACCTGATGGTAAGTGATGATGCAGTCTACGGTGGAGCACGCTTACCTATGAGATATAGGTATAAGTATAGGTACGGATAACATAACATAACATCACGCCTATATTACCCAGAAGGGTGTGGCAGTGTTGTACAACACCCGCACTTCATCTGTAATGTTTTAGGTATGGGATAGGGAGTGATCATCCCCCGGGTACAATTCGTACGGATGTCACTGAGAATTACAACAATCAGACTTACAGTTAAATGTATCGAGTTAGTCTGTATTGCTTGTAAGATGATGGTTAAATTATGTTCAATAAAACTAAAATTCTATATTTCACAAAATATGATGACAAAAAAAACCTTTTTCCGAAAAAAAACTAAATGATTTTAATGTTCAAATGAGCACTGACCCAATGACAATGTGGTTTTTTTTCACCCGTAGAAATAAGCACTGACCAAGTCGAGAATCTCTGTTTAAGTTAAATACCTCTTGGTTGTATCCAAATAATATTATTTTTAAGTTAACTGTTAAAGAAAACCATAAATCCTTTTTAGGTTGAGCTCTAACTAATTTCCATATTTGTCAACCAGCACAATTAGCCAAAAAAAAAATCAGATAATATTATGTAGAATTACTATCCTAAAATATTAGCTATAAATTAAATTACATTTTCAGAAGTTATTTTATGGGCAGTTTTATAGCACATAATTGAATCATACCACATAAGTCTTTTCAATCTATAATTAACATACAAGCATAAGTTAGTCTGTCTGCGTCGATTCGTTGTTTTAAAATTACCCATTTATCTCAGTCTGTCAAACATTCAGGAAATAGGCAATCAAAAAATCCGGTTCTATTTATGAGTTTTATTAGCAATTGCCCGAAAATTGCTCCAGTAATGCCATTCCATAAAAATTCTAAGACTCAAGTCCTTGTTAATGAGTTCCGTATTGCCTTTTACCGCAATAAATTGTTCGAAAATATCTGATAAACACGGATATCATGAATTGCCGCACTTATTTTGAGGTTATATCGCGTTCCAATGCTACCCAATATGTATCGATATTAAGAACATGGATCTTGAAATTATTAAAGGTAATCAGTCCAACCAAGTTTTTTACAAAATTTAATAGGTTAGTTAGAAGATCAAAAATCTTTACTTACAGGAGGTAATTGATTTCAAAAAAATTAAATAAATATCTCACAACTTACACACAACGTCATCTAGTCCCAAACAAAGCAGAGCTTGTACTATTGGTACTAAAATAACTGATACTAATACATAATTATACTTTTCATTTCTAAATACATACTTAATATACGTAGAAACACCCAGACTAAGACAAACCCTCATGTTCATAAATAAATAAATAAATATCTCACAACTTACACACAACGTCATCTAGTCCTAAACTAAGCAGAGCTTGTACTATGGGTACTAGAATAACTGATATTAATACATATATACTTTTCTTTTGTAAATACATACTTATTATACATAGAAACACGCAAAGATTTTTCTTAAGCGAAAATCGAACCCGCGACCTCGGCGTCGCAGGCAGGTACACTACCCACTCCGCCATCCGGTCGTCAAAATTATAGTGAAGTTGCATACTTCCTCGTCACAGGCAAACTGAAACAACAAGATTTTATGTTAGGTTTTGTTGGTGCTTACTTCCTCATACTCGTAACTAGAACAATTCTTCCACCACAAGAATTCGACCTTTAAAATTGTACATCAATATTAAATGGTAACAATGTAGCCAGAAAATCGATTTCTATCAATAAGAATCAGTACATAGAACCCTAAAACAATTGCTCTAATTTTTTGCTGCAGTACCGGGCTTGTTTTTTTGCAACGTTGATTTGAATAATATATTTCCTATATCTATCTCTGTCCCAAACAAGAGTGTATGGTCAAGGTTAAATAAATGTATGAACAACAAATCATACAACATCATACATTTTCAAATACTTTTATGTTCGCAGGAAATTCAATGATTTATATTATGCTGATTGGTGATAATTGCCGTTGTAACTATATTAGTAATTAAAATCAATATTAAGATAATGTAACATAGGTGTAGATAAAAATATAATTTACGAGGGATTTATAGACTCAGAAAAAAACATATTATTTACGATCCTCACTTGAATGAAAACCGTCAAAAAGTTATAAAAATAATTACATCGCACACGACGACTTATGATTTTTTATTTATTCTTTTTGCTATTGTTTATAAATAACTTATGACTTATTAATATAATTATTTGATGTTTCTTTTTATAACAAGACCAACTAAAAGAAATAGAACAGATTTTTTTTTTAGAAAAATTAAATAATATTTTTTCTACGGAATTTTACCCTGTACGCAATTAATTTTATATTAAAGTAGCATTTTTATCAATTGCAATTTAAATTTTAATTTAATGCGATTTTTTATTCTAACAGTGGATGGAGAAAATAGTACTTATTCAATTGATTTAACGAATTTCAAGAACGCTAGTGTAATAATAAATTAATACACCTGTTGCAGTCACCATTTCGTCCACGACAATAATCCAAGCAATCGAAAACAATACAATTTCAATAGATCACAACAATGCCTGAAATCGAGCAAGGTCGGACCCCAAATCATGAAAGATTATTATTATGTCCATTCCATGCTAATATTCCATTATGAAACAATGCTCCAAATAATATTGCTGCACAGTAATTGTTAAGCCCTACTATGGAAACAGAGTTTGTTAATCGAAAGTATGAAATTGCATTGCATCGATTTCGAGAGCCGAACGTTGAGCAACGCTGTACACGATATTAATTTTCGGTGTTTATGTGTGATGTTGCTAAATAGGCGACATGTTGTTTATACTTGTCACTTGCAAAATTATCGGGCGGAATGTTATATATTAAAAGAATTGAAGGCTCATTTAGCCTTAAATTCTTTTAATATTTAGCCTTAAAAAGGCTGAGTTTGCAAAATGGCAACCAGACATGGCTCAATGTAGAACCTGCTTTGCGATTTTTATGTTGCCCAGAGGCTGTTCATACTGCATCAGGTCAACAAAACGGTAATAACGAGATCTTAAGAATATTGGCAAATAGTAAACATCTGGGTCTGTAATTATTTCAAAAAATTACTATTGCTTTCTTGATTTTTTATATTTGGCAGCCCCGTTGTAGGCGCTATGGTCATGGTTTATGGCCAACTATAATGAAAATATATAGAAACAAGGTCCTGTTACACAAAGATACTATTTTTAGTCGACATATATTCGCTTTAATAATAAAGTTCAAAAATTTACGGAAACCCAAAAAGTAACTTCATTAAAACGTCGCTTGTTGGGCAATTAAAAGGCATTAATACCTTAAAATATTTCCGCAATTAATAAAATTCCGTTGCTTGCTAATAAGGGACATGCCTATCGTGCTTATAAATTGTCTATGTCTATTTTGATTAAGACAATAATTTGTGCTAAAATGACAAATTCAAAGAAAAAAGGTAACGGATTACAAGATCGGTCGGTCACACAATCAACACTTCCACTTCAAGTAAATAATTTATTTATTTAAATATGTCAACATTGTAACAATAGCGCAACAGAATAATCAAACATCATCAAGTTACCAACAAAAAGTAAAACCCATGAAAATCTACACAACTCACGTCGGATCTCACCCTGAACCACATCACGAAGGACGCCTCAGTTCTCACAGTCTAACCTTTAGCCCACTTACCCAAGCTTGCCCATTCAAATACAAATCATCTATTCAGTGGTAGAGCTGTACCGAGGCAATACTTAAATACTTAAAAAAAATATTCGCAATCCAATTACAAGAATACTGGGTACTTTAAGTAATATCTATGGCATGTTATTTGGCTCAACCTAGAAATTGCTTAAGCTCCAATATTATTAAAACCGACGTGAGGTGAAGACATTATTATTGAGAAAACGGGTTACTCACGTTACTTTAGCCGGGATATGCCGACTAGTTTCGAATCTAGTACGTAGATTCATCAACTGGGCTATTAATCGCGTGTCGTCGCCTCCACGCGACGTCTCGCACTGCGCTGCTTGAGCTTCCTTAGAAGCTCTTAATGAACATCTAAGTGCTCTAAGTGCTATGTTTTGTAGTCTGAATTAGGTATTCGTTTCGTGAACTCGGTATTCTAATAACATAACGTATCATAACATCACGCCTATATTACCCAAAATGGTGACAGAGGTGAACTAATACTAAACATTTCTCTCTCTCTTCATCCTTTTTTAAAGAAATACGAATATCAAAAACCTCAGTGGCAACCTCTAGTAAGTGTGTGTTCCCAAACAGAGAGTATAGGACGTTTTTCTTTTATACAATAAGTAACAGACTTAAATTTACATATTACCTATTATGTAGTTTACTCTCGTAGAATTAGCGAGTGAGATGCCAAATATACAGTTAAAATACCGTTCTATTATGTTGAGATAAGTTATTTGTGTACTTTAGAAATATACAATTCTTCTCACGTATATTTTTATATGTAAATGGTGTTTGAATTCGTAGAATGAGCGTCGGTTTTAAAACATAAGGGTAATAAACACTAATTGATCGATCGTGGCTCGATGGCAGAATGGCCGAAGAGGCGACATCGCTCGATTGTTTTTAAAATAGCATCACGCCCATATTACACGCCTATATTATTACCTAGAATGGTGAAGCAGAGGTGTACAACACACACATTTCAACTGTCATGTTTATGTCCCATGGGATAATAATAAAAAATAATAAGTATTTCACAACTCACACACAACGCCATCTAGTCCCAAACTAAGCAGAGCTTGTACTATGGGTACTAGAATAACTGATACTAATACATATATACTTTTCTTTTGTAAATATATACATATTATACATAGAAACACCCAGACTAAGACAAACCCCCATGTTCATGCACACAAAGATTTGTCTTAAGTGGGAATCGAAACCACGACCTCGGCGTTGCAGGCAGGTACACTACCCACTGCGCCATCCGGTCGTCATGAGGGGATATGAGGCTATCGCTATCCATCGGGCACAATTCCAACTCCGTGCTGCTATTGTAAATTTCCTCGCGGCAAGTTCACAAATAACACTTTTCCCGACCAACAAACGAGGCAGATAGAGCTAGTGTTTATACAACTCAGCCTTTTTATTGTCGACTTTATGAATACCAAGCTAATCTAGATTGGGTTTTATGCTTTTTAGTTCATTATCAGATCTATTAAGCTTGTCAGACTCAGAGTAGCCTGTAACGTTCAACATGTAATTATTTTTTACATAACTATATTCAAGGCAGATAAAAATCTAGTGCCATTGGGTTTATGTGTTAAATGTCAGTTAAGACTCAGATATAACACAATATATTACATTAGTTTAAGGAGTTTTGATTATAATCTAAATTGTAAATAGCAAATGTAAAGAGCAACTTTAATCACCAAGTTGAGCTTGGTTAGAAAATATTGCTGTGTTTAAAGTTTCAGGTTAGTTGTGAACATTTAGTGATGTTATGGATATGAAATTTTGGATACGGATTGGTTACGGATATCAAATCAAATCAAATCATTTATTTCCATGGGCCCCAAGGGGCGCTTGAACACGTCAAAACAAACATCAAAATACAAAAAATATAAAATTAAAATAAAACTTAGCTAACTAAATTATAATACTTACCTATTGTAATAAAATGAGTTGACACCGAAGATTTAAGATTGATTATTATTAATTTATTTTGGATTATCGGTTAGTTTCGGATAATTACGGTTACGGATGTAAGATTTTTAAGGAATATAAAAGTGAAATACAAATAGCTAATAAAATGGTTTTATTGACATGTCACCATTTGGTACGAATTACGGCCGGCCGATCAAAATAACTTGTAATAACGTGTCTCAATTAGGTGCCGCCCCTATCCGATATTATTCGAAACTTTTATTTCGGATTCGGTTATGGTTACGGATATTTTTTTATATCGGATATCCGATAGTTTCGGTTACTGTTACGGAGCTCCCTAACATCCCTGATTGGGTGTTATACTTCTCTAGATCAATCGATTGATGCAGTCTTTAGTCAGAAGGCAGACGATCTTAAAAGAGGCGTGTATACCAAATAGACCCAATGCACTTCAACAAAGCCGACAACAAAGCGACTTGCACTATTGTTGAGTAATTACAAATGACAAGTCTTGAAGTAATGAATGTCACAAACTAACCGGAACATAGTATAGGACACGTTATAGCTAATACATATAGATAAAGTGCACATTCTCACGCTAATTCATTCTCCCTTCAAAAACATATTAATAAGGAATATTAATTACACATTGCGTTTTAAATTTATTAAAAAAAATATCGTACTCTATTCAAGGCTAGATACAGATTTGATTGATATTAAATGTGTTGCTCAAAGCTAATGCAAGATTGATCCTGATCCATTAAAGTTTTGTAATTTGTTTCATTAGATACTTATTCAATTTTAAGCACACCTCATTATGCTTGTATAGTTGCATACATTATTGAATAAATGTTTTAAAACCGCAGGGCTGAGTAACAAGCAATTTATTTGAAGATCTTATTAGTATTTATTTTTATACTACACCTACGTAGAAAGTATCTATACGGATAAAATCTATCAAAGAAAGTTTCTGTTTTTGGTAGGTCCTGAACAGCGAACTTTTTCTACTCTTCCGCCCGCTGCTACGAAGGCGAAGTCTTATTCGCTTATTGTGTGATATATTTTGTTTATTTATCGTTTTGGTAAATTATGGTTGTTTCTGCAATTTTTGGTAGATATTTGGTTTTGTTGTTTTAGTAGGTGTAGTATAAAGCACTATGTAGCGATCGGGCGAAATTTCGATTTCTTTTGAGTGTATTAAGGCCCTCAGCTTTGCTTCGGACTTCAAACAAGATCCTTAATTAAATAGACAATGTATGTACTATTTTGGTGACAATCTTTCGGTTTTAAAATATGAAAAATAATAGTTTATTAGTAACCAGCAAAATAATTAACATCAACTAAATGACGATTAAAATAACCATTCCTTTACCTTGAGTGGCATATTCTGAATGTCATATTTCAGTACAGGACATCTATTGGTTTCGAATTTAATCGAATGATTTCGATTATTTGAACATAAAATGTATTTTAACCTTAATATAGCACAAACGCATTGGTTTAAATATAATATGGCAATTTAAACTGAAACTGATTTTAATCAATTAAAAAATAATCGGGTAAGATCAGTAGAATTTTATTTTATATCACTTGATGAAGGACAATCATAAAATACTAAATGTTAAGTTGAAGTAATAAAAATTGCAAAATTTTGTCGATTTCTCATTATTTTAAATTACACATCTTAATGCCATTTAATTAGGTGCAATATTCAAGGTAACGTAGTTTTAGCAAGGTTAGTATTATGTAGGTGTCTCTAAGCAAAAACATTGTGCTCTAAATGCAAATAGATTGATCTATAATAATAATTAACATGTGTGGGTGGTAGACTAAAAACAAAACATAAACATGAACTTGATTTTGGCAAAGAGACCTTCCTCGAAATGGTTTTGCTAACTCACATAGGCCGTTATAAAATGTCATTGGAACTTATTAAAATAAAAATATCATATAATAAATAAAAAAGTATAATTTATTGCCTCAAAATTATAATTAATGCCTGCCATAATAGGTCCCACAAAGCAATTTAACTTTATAAAAAAACACGACAAAAACTTCCACAGTACTCGCCCAGTTACTTGTAATCTAATCTGCTTCATTTGAATTAATCGTAACTATTCTAGACCAAACGACCTTTGCATTACAAATAATAATATTAATAAACACTGTGAGAACCGACGCCATATTTAATCTACTGGACACCGCAATTACCATTTATTGAAGGCCTACCTCACCCCCCCTTTAGCTAAGAAAACTTATTACTCCAAAGGGTTTGTCATAGTTTGAAATAGGTCAAGACATAATAGCCGGTAAATAGTCCACTTTGATTGCTAGTAATGTGGCACCTTGGCATTTGGGAATTGGTTCACTCGTTGACGCATAGGACGAAAGATTGATAAGTTTCGATAATAATGCATGTCCTCGATCAAATGCTACGCATTGTCTAATTGTGGCAATAAGTAGCCTCGAGATAGAGAGTCTGATTGTAAAGACGTTTTTGTATGAATGGTATAAATCGTGATATCTTTAAAATTCCATCTTTAATCACTGCAGATGATCCAAAGTCTTTAATTTATGTAGTTAAAAATAAAATAATCGTAAAATTTCAGTCCAAGATAAGACTAATAATTAAAAAAAAAATATCGGTTTCAATTAAAAAAATACACAAAATAGTAACAAATACTTAAGTAATATTTATGTCTTGCCTCATCTGTGTATAACTTGAATGAATACGGTAAATAGCCTAAGTTGCCTATATTTAAATATTTATCCCCGTACTTCTAACCGTTTAGGAGTTGTACCTTCCAGCATCAGCTCAGCAACATTAAATACTGACTGCTAATATCCGAGTAGCTCTAGGTCAGGGATGGCCAACCTTTATTGATGTACGTGCCATATTTTTTGTAAAACAAAAAATAATGTGGCCGTGGCGTGCCCATTGCGACGAATTTCTTGATTTTGCGTGCCTAATTTGTAATGCTGCGTGCCATCTGTGGCACGAGTGCCAATGGTTCGCCATCTTTGCTCTAGGTTATATACAAAAAACAATATAGAAGCCTTCAAAATTAGAGGGATACCCTCGATTGCTCTAGGATCCCATCATTAGATCGTGACCTGTTAAAAATCGGACCACATGACAAAAAAAACCTCAAATCAGTTAAGGCGCGGACAAACTTAAAAAATAATAAAACAATGGAAAGAACCTACTCCTTTTTTTAAGTCGGTTAAAATTATAGCGCAATAAGACATTTTGAATATTATGGAGTGCATTTATTGCACTGACTGAATACTGAACCGAATTTTAAATGCTACTGTAATATTCTTAATTGACATAATGTAATATTCTATTACAGAAATTGACTACTAAAAAGTCTAATAAATCTCAATTAAAGCCATTGTTTATAGTCACGATATATCAGGAGCGCGTGTGACCTACATTAAAGGTCAAAGCACATGTTATATTATTGACCACGTCAATCAACTGCTTGGATTTTCATTGTACAATATTGTACAAGCTTTTATTGTATAAATATATAACATAATGGTATTCGCGGACCAGCGGTGTCGCCTGAGGGTTCTTTTACCGAAATCGATCATCATCAATCGATCGACGACAATCGATCATCGAACAGTGCAGCGGTGTCGATCGACGTCAATCGGTCGTCAAACAGTGCAGTGGTGACGATCGACGTCAATCGGTCGTCGAACAGTGCAGTGGTGCGCTCTTATTGAATTTAATTAATTATTATATATGTTAATTTTCCTCTCCAAAGAAACTTTAGAAACAATTAGTGCATAAGTATAGCAAAAAATTACCTAGTTCTATTGTCATGTTTAAGGATGTTAAAGAGCCAACAAGAGCGCACCACGCATGCGCAGCGGGCTGTTCGGCGTCGATCGATGCATTAATCGACGTTGATCGATGTGAATAATACCCTTACTAACAAGGAATCTTAAATACGTGGGACTGTGGTCGTATCCGCACATAATAAATGACGGATGTCACACACGTGACATATGTCGACGAGTGCTGAATCGCGATAACGAAATGTTCACAGCAAGTGACTATAAATACCACTTCCAATACGCTACCGTTGGACAGTTGTCCGCCAGGCAATACCACCAAGCCTGGTCGGAGGATCCTCTCTTTGTGGTGGAGGAACATCACACCCTGTTCCTCTACAGGAACATACAAAATAATCATTAAAAACATAACATAACTTAACATCATGCGTAAATTACCCATCTGTTATGTTTAGGTCCCATGTGATAAGAAGTGAGCCTATCGCCATCCAGCGAGAACAAATCCAACTCCGTGCTGCTATTAAGAATTTTCTGATGAACAAAATCCCAAATAACCTGGGTTCACGCAGTCCAACCCAAAACCTCGCGACGAGAAGCGCTTAAGCTAACCACATAACCAACGAGACAATAAACTTAAAAAAATGGTCTGTAAAATGACTGTTCCACTAGAAGCCTAGATTCACAAATTGTAAAATTATACCGAATTCCTTAATTATTTTTTTTTTTAATTAAAATATTATTTATTATTTTCAACAAACAACTAAAATAATAATTAATTACTTAAATATTTACAACTATAGATACATTTTAAATTTAAAAAAAAAATAATATATATATATACAATCAAAAGCATCAGCATCAAAAAATTCCTCCGCATCGATGTCAAATGCCGACATCGTGAACAGAAGGCTGGCAGCATTGCCACGTTGTATGGCAATGCTTATTCCTTAATTACTTCCGAATCTAAATTAATGTATGCATATCAACTTCCAATACTCGGTACTTCATACGGACATGTTTTTCACGTATGACGAAAAAATACGGATGTAAGAATAAAATTTCCTAAAGTGCCATACTCGTTGGCTGACCTCTGAAGGCGTCGTAACAAAACGGAAATTCTTCATGTACGATACTACCGTGAACATTTTAATCTTATACATACGGTTACACATAAAGTTATACATTTCTTCTTCATACTTCATTCTTGGTTCGAGCTAGCCGTACGTTGAATTTTTTTTTTTTATACTACGCCCACAGCGAACGAACGTGTAGTCCACCTGATGGTAAGTGGAGTACAGCCCACGGACATCAACATCCACAAAAGCAGATTATAGATGCGTCGCTGCAGCTGAGGACTGCGGTGTTATGCCTCATGTGCGAGTAATTTCAGGGCCTGATCTCGCCACCAAACTGGAACACAGTAATGGCAGCACTACTATTTGGCGGCAGGTTAAAGGTGAGACGGTGGTGCTGCCGCCCTCGAGCTCCTTCACAAGAGCTCTACCACCAAT
Source organism: Hypena proboscidalis (assembly GCA_905147285.1). NCBI lineage: Eukaryota > Metazoa > Arthropoda > Insecta > Lepidoptera > Erebidae > Hypena > Hypena proboscidalis. The sequence goes on from LR990127.1 coordinate 5,487,186, forward strand.
CACAGTTCAATGCGGCATGCCGGAGTGTTGATAAGGATATAGATTTAGATTTGTTTGCTCAAAGTAGCGGTCAACTTAAAAAAACCTTGTGTAATTCTTTCTTTTTCTCTTAACTCAAAAATTCTACTTGTGTCTTATTCTTGCTTTTTCGTTTTGTTTATTATTTTTTATACCTATATGTAAATGTCTAATTTCTTTATGTATATCTACTATATTATATATGAAACTTTTAATTGGACTTCATTTTCTTATCATCTCTGTATATTATATCTCATTACCTGTAAGTTTTCCTAATAAAGTAAAATAAAATAAAATGTCCCAGTATAAGATGGTGTCGCATTGCATGTCCTTCTCGTGTACTGCGAAGCTATCATGGGAAACGTATAATGTGTAGCGGTGTGTACGCATGTGAGTCGCGGCAGTAGCTTAGGTGTCAATGTTATAGTAAGTTGTAAACAGAAGACAATGAATGTTAATAATTTAATATCAATTTAGTTTAAGAATACTGCGTAATTAACTGATTAAGCTCGCGTTTATTTGAACAGGACCTACTCATGGGAACGTCATCATTACTCATCATTGTTATCTACAGGTTCCTCTTTATTATTTATATATTACCCAGAATGGTGTGGGAGACTGGCAGAGGTGTACAACACCCACATTTCACCTGTTATGTTTAGGTCCCATGGGATAGGGGGCGATTCTATCGCCATCCACCGGGCACAACTCCAACTTAAAAGTTTACAAATAACACTTTGCCCGACCCGGGAATCGAACCCGAGACCTCGCGGTGAGAGGCGCATACGCCAACTAGTAGAACACCGAGGCATTATTTATTATTTCATTTATTTTTAAAATTTGAAACGATACCGCTGTTTTTTTGTTATTAATATTCTAGATAATTTACCGCAACTATGAAGCCATGAAAGTATGCTTTTTCCTTAAGCTCTACATTTGGCTAGACTTCTATTAAATTGTAAAGCAAAAATAACCTTCGCACAATTATTTTCAAATATACACATGCAAACACTCCCACGCGTCATATACAATGTGCCTATATATAATTACCTATGTTATATAATAACATATAGGTATTATATTATAGCACAGTTTGACATAACAACGCTCTAATTTCGGGCGAACGGTGTCCGCCCGTACTGTTCCAAGGTCTCCCATTCACCGGCCGGCTGCACATTTAGAAAATATATCTAGATAGCTATAACCGTTTAAAATTTATTGCTGCAATATATATGTATATAAGTTACAATCGTGCCCGCCTTTATATGGCATATTATGGTAATTACTCTGCTTCTATAGTCCAGTAGTTTCTGTCTCTGCTTCTATTCCCAGGTCAGGCAGCATTATTTGTGATATTTCCGTCAGGAAATTCACAATAGCAGCACGGAGTTGGAATTTTGGTCGGTGGATGGCAATACGCTTACCCCTATTTTTCTTTTCTTTTTAAAACGACGCCCGCACTAGGAATATTCCATGGGACCTTAACATAACAGGCGAAATGTGGGTGCTATACACCTCTGCAATACCCTTCTGGGTAATATAGCCGTAATGTTATGTTATGCAACTTGAAAAATAGTAACCTGCCTCAATACTCAATACTCAATTATTTATTGCATTCCACAATGTTTTGTTAGGTGGTAAACATAATAACATTAGAATTAATTATGGACCCTGTCGGGCACAGCAAAAGTGTAGGAGAGAGGATGAAGAGCGCTTAATTTATTTTAAAACTAATAGATTTAAATATATTTGTTTAAACTAGCATGGATAGTAACTTGCAATTCTATACTTTCAAAACATATATAATTGTGTAGGTGTAATATGTTGGGATAATTAATTATAATATTTATTTGTGTACCTACATATTATTATGTCTCTAGAAACTATAAATTATAGGATAAAAGATAGTAATAATAAATAAATGTAATTTTGAGTTAAATATTATATATTATATTGATTTATCATTGAAATATTCGTTAATATTGTAATAGGATTTGCTTATTAATATTGACATGACCAAAGTACTGGAAGAGTGCATTGTAAGTCGTGAAGTTCGCAGGCTAAGTCTGTTTTTAATCAGACTCAGCCTCACCAAACGGTATCAAATACGTGCCACAAAAAACCAAACGGACACAGATTCAGGTAGCCCACAGTACTAAATCCAGTTTAGGAAAACGACCCACATTTTGTTATTCATTCATGAGAAAAACATGTCTCAAATCAATTACTTTGGAGTCTCTGTCATGCCTGAGTTTTTGTGCTAGAATGTATGAGCAACATTTTGATATGTTTATTGATAATAATTGTATCAATTATAATCTTGTAAATAGCGGATATGATTAAATTTTCAAGCAGCGAAAGCCGAGTGGGGGACCGTAGGACTGCTAAGTTCGAACCCACGGCACATACCTCTGTCAATAACATTTAGATATTTTTATTGATAATAGTTGTATCAACTATGATCTTGTAAATAGCGGATAAGAGGATTTTTTTAAGTAGCCATAGCCGAGTGGCAGACCGTAGGACTGCTAAATCAACGGTCTCGGGTTTGAACTTACGGCACACAACTCTGTCTACAAATCGTTATATTTCGTTTTCGAAGATATGTTTGTATGTCAAATAAATTATCGCACACTTACGGGGAAGAAAAACATCGTGAGGAAACCTGCATGCCTGAGAGTGCCTAAAAAGTGCTCGAGGATGTGTGAAGTCTACAAATCCGCACTTGGTCAGCGTCCTATGGCTATGACCTAACCCTTCTCATCATGAGAAGAGGCCCGATCCCAGCGGTGGGACATGTATTAGATACAGGGCCACTATTATTATTATATTAAAGTTATCGATTCAAATAGTATGGTAAATTTTAATGTCACATACATATTGAAACAATCGGTGTTGATCCTTTTGGCTTATTAACAGAAGTCAACCACATTTTTGAGACACATAATTAGTACAATTACTTTCGTTAACCAACACCAAGCACCTGTAACAATCAGGGTTACTAACATGTAATTACATCTTTATACACCTAAAATTGTAAACTTCCTATCTCTTACCGCAATACCGCCCAAATACCGGCAACTATAATCCGTAGCTTACCAGTAATAATTAGCTATCATCAATTATTTTCGCGTATCGGTGCAGAAAGATTAATTGCTGCGATCCGCTCTATTAACGTCTTTATGCCTTAATGAAAGGCTAACAAACAGTTGGTAATGAGAGACTAATAGGGTGCAGAAACTCTAATTACCGTTAAGTATACTCTTTACTTCCGTCTGCAACCGTCCTCAGAAGCCAATCCTAAATCAGTACCTTTCCAAATATGAAGGCTAGAGTTACAACAAATAGGTTAGAGAATGGTTTCACAGCGATGTTGGATATAAAATTTCGGATACGGATATAAGATTGATTATTATAACGGATACGGATTCGGATGCGGATATTAATTTATTTCGGATTATTCGTTAGTTTCGGATAATTTTGGTTACGGATGTTAGAAATTTAAGGAATATAAAAGTGAAGTAATAAAATATTTTTATTTATAAGTCACCATTTGGTTCAAATTTCGGCCGGTCAATCAAAACAACTTGTAATTACATGTCTCAATTATGCTTCGCCTTTATCCGATATTATCCGAAACTTTAATTTCGGATTCGGTTACGGTTCCGGATATTTTTTTTTTATCGGATAATCGATGAGATCGCTAGAATAGGCGGTCGCAATTGGCTTCAGATAGCCTAATCCAGGGACGACTGGAAATCTTTGGAGGACCCGAAAGGGGTTCCTGCAGTTTAATAAATAGTTTAGTTCGTTTAAAACAACTGTATAAAGCCAAGTAGCAATAGCATTAAAAAAATGTAACTTAATATAGAAAATACATATTGAATATGGTTAGATTTAATAAATTTTTGTTAAGAAATAAGTTTAAGAATGTAAATATTTTTCTATGTTATTTCTGCAAAAGGAAATAAAAGGCTTTTTATTTAGGTATTTATTAATCTGATAATTTCGGTTACGGTTATGGAGCTCCCTAACATCCCTGGTTTCATTTACCTAATTGCTATTTCATTTTAACAGCTGTGCTATTCATGTTTGACATAACCTTTGAGGTACATAGAATTTAACGTAGACAAAGTATATATGTATATACAAAATAATAAGTGGTATGCAGATTTCTGTCAAAGTGTGGGAATTATAGGCTGGGCGCTTGTGGCTTTGAATATTTTAACTGCGGCTTTATCTGAGCGAGTAAATGTATAAAATATGAATATCTTATTTTTTACTTATCGAGATTATGTTTTAAAGTTTGAGAGTCAAATGCTGAGTGACAATGTTTGCGTCTAAAACATTAAAATATTGGCGATGTGCATGAATCTGTTAGCTACAATTTAACAACATTACAACAATGGTCAGATTATAAAGTTTACTTACCTACCATTTAAGCTTGCCAACAGTGCAATAACTAAATTTTTATTACTCTTACAAAAACTGCACAGTACATCGCGGGATTAGAACTCGTATGCTTCCATTAACCGCAAGCTAAATCCGCAATGTATTAAAAACGAGGTGAAAAAACATTTAGGTATTCAAAAGTTGATTAAATTCACACAATTGTGCACAAATGAGACGATTCACTGGCTCCGAGAATTCGTGATCTCTATTTACGTAACTATACTATTATTGTTTTATTTTTCCTAAAAGCATGATTTGCTGCGTTTTTATTACGCAATAACTGAAACACAAAGCCTTACAAAGCTGAATTTAGTACAAGATCGTGATCAGTAACTTCTTTACAAATTTCACTTGTGTTAATTATTTTGTGTTACTGAACGATTATTTAGTTATAGTTTGCTATTTACTTTGTCAATGTTGGAGGAATATTCACGACAATAACGTATTTTTAATTTTTTGATCTTAATTTTTTATGTAACTAATTGTGCAATATTATCGATAGTATCGGCAGACAAGCGAGACAGGCGACCTTTTAGTGGGCTTCCGCTATTGGTTGCTACCTACGAAACAGGCAAGACCTATGTTTAAAAGTATGTACAAATATTGTTTTTATTGTAAACAGTTGGCTAACAGGTAAATATACCCTAGTAAAGCATAGCATTGGGGTGCATGAAAGGAGCCTTCTCGAGCGACGTACACCCCCGTATCAACCCCTACGTCCGGCGCACCCTGGGCAGTCTGCAAATTTCCACCAAGCAGACTGGCGAATCCTTTCACCACGATGGCAAGTCAACACCATGAGAATATGACTACAGCCATCGACACGATAGAAGAAGTAAAGCATATCTACAAAAACATAGTAATACAAGCAAACTTGAGTGCTCGGTTGGCGTAGTGGTTAAAGTAGTCGCCTCGCCGCTTTCAACTACGCCGGTGTTGTGGGTTCAATCCCCACACGGGACAAATCTTTGTGTGATCCGCACAGATTTGTTCTAACTCTGGGTGTGCTTTGTGTGTGTGAAATGTATGTTTGTGAACACCCCCGTCGCACAGAAGTTATTCCTAGTGCGGGCGACGTATTTAAAAAAGAACACAGTGCCGTAAAATAATTAAAACATCTTTGTCAATTCGTAACACATTAAAAGAATTACACCACTAACTGCAAATTACTAATTACTACTAATTATTCTCAATTTCCAACAAAATAAAAGTTAGCAGAAGTTTCGACAGTCAATCAGACATTACAATAGTTTGATAATACACTATTCTTTATGTTACCTCACGCGTTCGTGAATTACAGTATATGGGAACAGAACACAAAAACACTTGGATATTGACACAGTAACAATGGCACGGTGCTGCAACTTAGGCAATACTGGAATTGTGTATGAAAGAATATAGAAACGCACTTGGATACAACTCGGCATATTTGTGTTATTTGTATCTACTACTGTAGAGAATATATTTGAAGAAAACGCTTGTCTGCTGTTGCAAACATAATACGGGGTGGGTGTAGGGCATGAGTATTCCGTGATTTCGTTATACTGGAATCACGGTAAATATTTCATTTTTCGTCTTTTGAACAAATTGAATTAAGATCATTTATTTTGTTCGGCAATAGAAGATAGATTGATAGAAGATAGAAAATACTATATTTGTACATAATTTCTATAACACGAAAAACTTAAGAGTAAACAATAAAAAAATAAAGGAAAAATGTACAATGGGCAGCCGCTTAAAGCGATTTCGTTGAAGCAACCTTAGGTTGGACATTTTGGAAAAAGAAAAAAAGCGGAGAGATTTTTTTTATGTATAAGTATTTATTTTTAGCCGGTAAAAATAAACACTTACTACTGTACTGATCTATTTGGCATCCACCCTGTATGTTCAAATGCAATACAAGTTGAGGTTTAATTGAAATTATCCTACAAGAAAGAAATTTAGGGTACATTCGATAAAAATAAACAACTGCCTGAAAAAAAAATCTTCAAATAAACAATATAAACACACCATTCATTAATCTGAGGTTAACGAGAAATATCAAACAATTTTTTTTTTCTAACTGTATTAATTTGCATTTATCATTGAATAAAGAAAATGTATTATTAAAACTAAGTTTTAAGGCTTCAGCCTCAATCTTGCACATTAAGTTAAGAATAAAACAGAAATAAAAGGAAATCCTGCCTGTATAGTGGTGATTTAAGCCTATACCTATATACATTAATCAGTCTTACTAGTCTGTTTTTTGCTTAACTACATAGGTCATAATCGTTAATGAGGTATTAATTAAGGTGTCCAATTAGATCATCGTAATCGTTCACATTCCATGGTCAAACTTGTCAAAAATATCCGAAGCCTACATAATTGGAGAATGATTTTATTAATATGTGTTATTTATTGCATATTAATTAATTAGAATTATTATTTTACAAAACCATAAGAAGAGAGAGATCGTGAAGCCTTGGAGTAAAACCCCTCTTTGAAAGGCCATTCAATTGTTTTTTTTCATACGGGTATTTCCGTCGAAATATTCTATTTGACGTTTAGTGGTATAGGTACTTGGCGGTTTGTAAAATGCACGCTCTTAGTCACTCGTGTAGGATTCACGCTTTACGTATATATATTTAGCTCTCGTTCTCTCTAAGCCGCTAAGAAGTTTGACGTTTGGTATAACTAAAGCCCTTTTAACATCCATGGTTCTCAAAAGGTTATAAAAATGCATCGACAGTACCATAGCGAAAAATCTGTTGCTAGACTCTATGGTCGAACGATAATAAATTATACGTATTGTTTTAAAAACTTGCTTGCTTTTTTGTAGCATATATTTTTTACATAACGCAATACCAACAATGAAGATACGTAGTTGCGTTCCGGTCGCATCTCACGAGCATTGGCCATTGTCTGAATTAATGGCGCATTTGTAATTGACGCCCAAACTCACACCACACAAAACGCTCATACTTCACAATTAATTCTTATTCTTACGTGAGACTTACGCAAAATAAAAAAAAAATAAAAAACTATTGTTGCTCTATGAAGATTCTTGCAAGGTTCTTTATAAAAAGGTAGACTTCATTTCTAGCAACCGTAGACAGGCTAATTAACTCTTATATAAACGTGTTTTTGCTTTTATTTTGGAGTTACATATCACATTTCTTTTTTTCTCAGGGTTTTTTTACAATAGATAGTACAGAAGAGTAGAAGCGCCGTTTACAGCATCTCATGAAAAGGTTAAATACGTCCACGACCACGTCTATAATCTGTGTTTTCAATAAAATAAATGTCGCTATGTCAGATCCACCCTATAAGTTGCACCTAGGATTACCACATACATTTAACCCCAATTTCACGGTTATAAGATAAACCTCATTGGCAGGATAAGAATATAGCACACATACATGAAAGTGACAGCTGTGTCCTTTTTTCAAGTGCAACTTGTGTCACTTTAAAATTTGGTCAGGTTATATTTTATGAGTCGGATAAGATCTATCCGGAACCTCTGAAACTGTTCATTAGGTTCAACATAAAAGACAATGAGCAATGTGATCTATCGTTGACTCGAAACTTTTAAACAAAAATTTAAATAATACTTTTGTTACGAAAATGACGTACACAACGATTCCTACGTCCGGCGCACCCTGGGCAATTCGCGAGTTCTCCAAAACGATATGGCTAATCCTTTCACCACGATGGCAAGTCTAAATAAATTTTGACTCAGCCATCGACACGACGAAGAAGAAGAAGTTACGAAAATTAAACCGTCTAGATTAAATTTCCGTCACAATAAATAGTTGCACTTGCGTGTCGTAAACCACGAAGTATTTGCTAGCCAAATAATGCATTATTATTTTTGTTCCAATCTTGTTAAATCCGAAGGCAAAACCAATTGAAACAATGCATGACATTGTACTAAGGCCAATTATCGTGGCCACGTAAACTACATTACAGTACATACGTAAGAATAGGTAACATGTTCTAACTGAATTATCCAATTGATTTCACAACCCTCATTGAGCAGAAGGCCGATGTCGACACCCCATTCACACCCTATACACTAAATAATGATTTTGTCAAGCTACATCTAATTCTTATTATCAAATGCTCATGACCTTTTTGACAATGCATTTCGACATAGTCACACAAGTTCAATGATAGATCGAATCGTATGTGTCATAAGTTCATAACATAAAGGTCGACGTAATCATTCAACTTGTTGACAACAGAATAAAATTCCTAAGATTGTATAATGGATAGAACCATAAACCGTCACAATCACAACATCGATACAAATAATAAAATTGCGAATTTGCCAGGTCTTACATTGAAGATATTTAAGAAAAATTAATATAAGGGGTCTTTATAACAGCAGTCGAATCGCAAAACATATTATTTTAGAATTTTTGTCTGTCTGTCGATCGTACAGTACGGGCATCACGCAAAAACTACTGCATGAAATTGAATGCGGTTTTCATAGTTATGTAGCTTGAGGTCTAACTTAAGAATTGGTATGTGTAATGCCCAAAACCCCTTACCCACCCACCCTCTGCGTAAATTTTTGACTTGCCCATGGATATGACGCTGCCTGACATTCAGTAAACACAAATTCCGTGAAAGCAATACAGATCTTCACAGTTTTAATACTTCATATTGGTTATGTTCCATGAATTTTAGAAGAATATAATTAAAAATTAATAAATAAAATAAATTTATTTGTCTTAAAAAAAATATAAGCTTGCTTTGCGTCTCTATTCATTAACGCGATCTGGACATTTTAAAATTAACACAATCCAACAAAGTACCAACATCGTGACAATTGACAAAGCATTTCGCAACGCGAATCGATCAATTGAACAAAAAAGTTGGAAATCAACGTCTTTATTACAATTCTGCCTACAGAGCCTTCGCTATTTAGCTACGCATTACAAAGGCCCATGCTTCTATTATGATATGAGTTCTTGAACCTAATTTGGTTCAAATCCGGGGCACGCGCACAAAGACAATGCGAGTCAATGCCGCGTCTATCACGACCAAATCCGTCATATTTACTTGAATATCGATAATCGTCATGTCAATGATCGATACTTGTATTGTACATACTACCGGTCAACATATACATTACCAATATACGCTGGTCTCGCATTGCACGTCAAGCCTATACAACTCGAGACCATCTTATACTGAAAATGTATAACTTGGTGTGTAGCCGTATGTAATCTCGTACGGTTTATCGATAACCAAGGCTACTTTTATACATTATACCAATGATATTATATAAAAACAAAAGCAGATATGTTATAAGCGCTCGCGCTGTGAATACTCAAATACGTCCCAATTGGGACGTCTTGTGTTTAGTTTGCGTGTGGCCTGCGTCGAGCGCAGTCACGTGCGTACCACTGAAGTGCAATCATTAAAACTATAGCTATCTCTTTCATTTGCGTGCTATTTCGTATCTTTTGTTTTACTTATCAGTTACATTTGTCAATGTGTGCAATTTGGAATAGCTCGGAACGGATTTAAATCGTAATTTCTATGAACGTAACATATCTATAGTTCTATAATATCATTGCATTATACGGTCGTAATTAGTGAAACTATGAATAAAATCGAACAATACAGACACGCTATTCGATAGTAAAATCCATTGTATGAACCGTTGGAGCTTTGATTTGAATGCGAAATTGATTTTCTAACTCATACATTATGTTGGCAAGAGTTTCAAAACAATGTCAATGGGTTTAATAAATGTGTTGTGATTTTTTTTAAAACCGACGTGAGGTAAAGGGTTACTCACGTTATTTTAGTCGAGATTTATTTCAGTGCGAGACGTCGCGTGACGGTGACGACACGCAATCAATCGCCCAGTTGATGAATCTACGTACTAGGTTCGAAACTAGTCGGCATGTCCCGGCTAAAATAACGTGAGTAACCCGTATTCTCAATAATAGTGTTGTGATTTGTCAAACGTTGCACAGTTTTATGCAGCCGTGTCTCACATCCCTATGGTTTCTATGATGTGATCAAGTTTTAAATACACTCTAGAAAAAATTGCTGACATCTTTCGTTTTGTAAGAGATTGAAATTCTTGGCTAAACATAACATAACAACACGCCTTATTACCTAAAAGGGTAGAGTGTATAACGCCCATATGTTCCATGTATGACCACAGGATGGCGGAGTGGGTAGGGTGGTACCTGCCTGCGACGCCGAGGTCGTGGGTTCGATGCCCACTTAAGACAGATCTTTGTGTGCATGAACATGGGGGTTTGTCTTAGTCTGGGTGTTTCTATGTATAATAAGTATGTATTTTACAAAAGAAAAGTATATATGTATCTATTAGTATCAGTTATTCTAGTACCCATAATACAAGCTCTGCTTAGTTTGGGTCTAGATGGCGTTGTGTGTGAGTTGTGAAATATTTATTTATTTATTTTTCTATCGATCGATCATTTGGTGTAATACTCCAAGTGCCCTACCCTCGTAAATTAACTAGTAGTTATTCAAATGCAATTTACTCGTAAATAAGTAAATAAGTAATTCCGCCAAGCAATCAGACACTAGTCAATCTCGAGAAATAATTATGTATATATATATTAGTGTTCCTTTAATGGTTATTGTCTTCACATTTCCAACTTCGATCGCAGGTTCGATTCCCAGGTCGAAAAAAAGTGTGATTTGGGATTTTTCATAGCAGCACGGAGTTGGAATTGCGCCCGGTGGATGGCGATAGGCTCACCCCCTATCCCGTGGGCTCTAAACATAACAGGTAAAGGTTGGTGTTGTACACCTCTGCCACACCCTTCTGGGTAATACAAGCGCGATATGTAATGTAACAATTACGTTACTCAATTATTATAGGTCATTTTATTTTATTTATTTATTTATTTATTAATCAAAACGGTACAGGACCAATTACATTGATTAAATACATGCTTTTACAGAAACAATTTTCAATTGTCATATTTCATTTGAAAATTATGTATAGTCTGTGGGACTTTAGTCAATTGCTATAATTACCTTCTGAGGAACTTTGCTCAAAGAAGTTGTAAATGAAAATAATAATAGCAGCCCTGTATCTAATACATGTCCCACTGCTGGACTCGGGCCTCTACTCATGATGAGAAGGGTTAAGCCATAGTCCACCACGCTGGCCAAGTGCGGGTTGGTAGACTTCACACACTCTCGAGCACTTATTAGGCACTCTAAGGCATGTAGGTTTCCTTACCTTATTTTCCTTCACCGTTAGCAAGCAATAATTTATATGATAAATACACACATATCTTCGAAAAGACAAGAGGTGTGTGCCGTGGGTTCGAACTCGAGACCCTTAACTTAGCAGTTCTACGGTCTCCCACTCGGCTATCGCTGCTTATGAATGAATATAAGATGTATGAAATTACTAGAATATTTAAGATACTTAAACAAAAATAGCACATTACGTTTCATGTCTCACCCAAGGGAAAATAAAATTTATTTTTTTGTTTAGTTTTTCACAAAACACTTTTGTGAAAAATTGCTATGATTTTGTTATTTACATAGTATTCGGGCATTTAATAAATTACTGTTATTAAATAACTCAAAAGTTGTTAAATTGCGCTTCGCGGTCCTTGTGCCTTAATTTGAGAACCCTTTTTTTGAAGGCATATTCTGTAAGAGAGAAAAAGAGAGAATACACGAACAGTTGTTTGAGTAAAGATTACAAACAAGCAAGGAGGCTGTATGTATGAATGTAGTCCAACTGCAATAAAAATTGCATAATTTGGAAAGCGAGCAAGGTCGATCGAAAGATCAACCTTGAAATAAGAACAACCTTAATAACTATATTTAAAAACCAAAAGCTTAAAGGCATTGTTACTAACAGGCAGATATTTATTGTTCTCATAAACCTATCAATTAACATGGCCATGTCTAGCGTGGCGCGAGTGCAAGGTCAATTAAGTGAAACTGTGACCTTTGCTGACAACAATAATTGGTAATTATAAGTATTCATTAATCACAACTACTCTATATACTAGTGGACGCATACACGCCTACATTCGCCTTGGTAGACAAAGGCGATCTTGATATCACTCAATTCTCTATGAATTGTCGGTTGTAAATCGCAGCAATTGCATTTGGATTATAATGTATCACCATTTCACCGTTGTTTACGGAATTACTTCTCATTTACTACCTATATTACTCACTAATACTTTATCCTGGTTTGGTGTTATAATAATAATAATAATACAGATGCAAAAGGCGGTCCTTTTGGACACGGCACGCATCGTGAGCAGGTTCCTCGCTCTAGAGCCCTAACTACCGGCAGCTTGGTCCCTGCACCCGATGTCGATGAGACTTAGACCAAAAATATATAAAATAAGTTAAAAAAATATATAAACAGATATAATAATACCAGCCCTGTATCTAATACATGTCCCTCTGCTAAGCTCGGGCCTCTTCATGATGAGCAGCGTTAGGTCATAGTCCACCACGCTGGCCAAGTGCGGATTGGTAGACTTTTACCCTCGAGCACTTTTTAGACACTCTCAGGCATGTAGGTCATGTATAATGTTAATGATAAATACACACATACCTTCGAAAAGACGAATCTTAACAACTTATTAAGAGAGGTGTTTGCCGTGGGTACGAACCCGAGACCTTTGACTTCGTAGTCATCAGTCTCCCAATCGGCTATCGCTGCATCTATCATCTAGTGTCATAGTTAGATCCTAAATTTACTGCATTACACGTAAATCCAAGCACCTATTGTTTAACAATATTTTGATGATATTCATTCACAGACTGCTATTCTAATTCCATCATCCCTTGAACTCCAAACTTGTTTGCTGCCAAGTTATTAAAAACATAAATAATAGTTAAAAAAAAACTAAAAACACGCTTTTAAAGTACTTCTAACTAAAAAGTGAAAAATAATTCCTAATATAAGCTGAAAATGGTAATGAACAAAAAATACTAGTAGTATTGTGAAAAAGCCTGGGGCGCTCTGTGCCATATTTTTCGTCTATCGAGCAACCCACGCTTTTCATTCATTACCATTTTCAGCTTATATTAGGAATTATTTTTCACTTTTTAGTCAGAAGTACTTTAAAAGCGTGTTTTTTAGTTTGGTTTATTTATAGAGCGTATTTATTTTTTATTTTTTTTATTCTTTTTATTTTTTTTATCGTATTATTGTATTGTTATCGATCTTTGACAGGTGTGCAAAATTTTAATGAAATCTGTCCGTTTAAAGTGGGTCAAAATCGAGTCCAAAGAAGTCGGTTACATACATACATACATACAGGTGAAGCTAATATAAGCGTGTTAAAAAGAGGAATAAGAACATGGCTGCTAGTAGGTTTATTATAAAACTGCCTAACTCATCAAAGCCAAACCTACTTCATACAAATGTTTCATAACAGATTAATTAATCCGTAGTTACATGAACTTGTTATTACTTTATTAATCACATTGATTAGCACCACGTCGCAAAATTGCGTGCGCACTTAGCGTGCATTAATCATATTAAATTATAATATAATCCTAGGTTTATGTGTTTTGTTTTAATAACTAATGATGTTGTAATAGTAGGTTTCAGGTAGGCGTATTACCATACACAAATAACTAGAGTTAATTCGAATAATGCAATAATATTCATACCAGGACTTAGCATTTGATTAATTTTCGCGCTAATATTTATGTAACATTTTGTTGTAGCAATTTTGGCCTGAGTTGTTAATTTATTAGATTTATGATAAGTAGTATATTAAAGGACAACTATTAATTAAGAGCGTCGTTATATAAAAAATACTATTTATTTATACTTTGTCAGTAATATCTATTATTTTAGAATCAAAATGTAGACTACTAGTTTTCCCTCAATTTGGTATGGCCGTGGTGTTCACTGCTTCTAAGCAATGTCTCCAAGCTGTGATGCCTTATTTAGGATTAATCGAGCGATGTATCGAGTAGGATCATAGTAAAAAGAGATAAGTATCTTATCTTCGAACAAAGGTATATCGCGCCGTTTGTGTGTACGCGTAGCGCTTGCCACGCCCCGGGTTCATGTACGTCCGCACGCACACTACGCCGCTCGGCCACTCACTTGGTCACCGGTAGTGCGGGCCGTGTCATTACTGTGAGCGGTCGGTGTTTGTTTAAATAATTAGGTACGGTTACGCGCTGCACTGAAAAATGTCTTCGCGAGTCGAAAGATATTATTGTGAAGTTTATGGTTGTTCAAACGACACTATTTCAAACCCAGAATTAACGTTCTTTAAGGTTTTAACGTTATTTTGGTTGCTATAACTTACACATAACAATTATTGTCAATAAACAAACAAAATTGTATGAATTATTTGAAAAGATGGTGAACATGAGTTTCTCACCAGCTCTTCTTATGATGCAATACCCATCGGAGCTGGTACTTGGATTGATTTTAATTCAAACCTCAAAGTTAAATTGAAATCAATCTAAGCTCCGGTGATTCAAATCATTTTGTTGCAATTAATATTATAATTTAATTAGCTTAAGTTTTATTTTAATTTTATTTTTTGAACGTTGATGTTTGTTTTGAAGTGTTCAAGCGCCCTTTGGGGCCCATGGAAATAAATGATTTGACTTTGACTTGACATAAATAAATGCTTTGTTTTGTAAAAAAAACGTTTTTTTATAATTAAAAAAATAATTTCAGTACAGGTAATTTAAAATATCAATCTGACAAGTGACAACCCTGCGCCTCAAGCAAGTTTAGGTATCGTGCGCTCCTAAACGCCGGGAGTTGGCCCACTTATCTATTTTTACTATGGTAGGATCTTACTTACTTGTCATTACTGTTACAAACATTGCTTTTAGCTAGACGAGAGATACAATACCGAGACGTAAAATTTTAAGGATTAGGATTTTTCTATATTGTATAATGTACGAGCAAACCCGTACATTGTAATAGGTTTAGTTTAATGCTGACATCAACGCGCAGCGAAGTGAACAAAATACGTACATTCGTCATTATAATCAGTAGTTGCAATCAATCGGTTCGGATAACATCAAAACGTTCCTTTCGCCGCGTGTCGGTCAATTAACATTAGTTTTAAGTGTAATAATCTATCTGACTTTAAATACATTTCTTTTATCTTTTATCAGACTTTTCATTTAGAAGTACCTTCCCCGTACATATAATATTATACTAAGAAATAGTTATAAATATGGGACCGAAAAGATATAAACCTGCGACCTCTGCATTCCGTCTTTAACCACAAAGCTACGGCCACCTCTCACCAGGACCGTAAATTTCTCAACTGTATGTTACGTCATAACGTGACTTATAATATATTACTACAAAGTAGTGGGCACATTTGGACGATGTAAATCACCCAGAAACTATAACCAGACCTTATTTATTGTCTAACAAAATGAACTCTAAATTATGCTGACAAACCTCATAATCAATTCATAATTTATAGCTGTTCGCGCCAACAACCAAACAATAAAACTGTGACCAAGCGAGTTGATCACTATAAATATTTTCATAATCGTTATGTAAGTAGCCTCATATCGATCACCAATAAAAATCTGGTCAAGTGCAAGTTGTCCTTGTCCTGTTATAAAGACTTTCTTTGCTCAAATGGGCATTAAAAATGTTATATTAATCGGCTATATTAATTAAACAATGAAAAAGGAGAATAGTTTTATATATTTTGTTTAATTTCATATTTGATGTATTTTGTTACAGACTTCCAAAAGAAGGAAGGGTGTTTGGTACCAAACTAATAGGTACACCATTGATCTTATGTTATTATTGAACACTAATAGGGTTGGCAATTTTTTCACAATTTTGTGTTCTGATCTAAGCTGGTTATTTAATTTGTTCTACAGATAATTTGTCCCACTAAACGTGTGTATCACTTCGATAGCGCGATTTTAATCGATCTATTCAAGCCTTTTATCGATTGTTGCTTCGTGAACAAAGGGGGTATTTTTTTCTTCTGAATACTGTAGATACGTAACTAAAATACTCGGCCATATCATTACCAATTTTGATGATTCTCTTTTAATTTTATGAACTGAATCTACTCATAGTCACATAGCATTTAATGTCTAGGGTTTGGTAACAAATTAGTCTACAATTACTAAGTATAAACTATTTTGAGTATCGCTAAACACTGACCTATACTATTAAAATAAGCTAAAAATAACCAATGACTCAATATCAACCAACAAATCTTATCATAATTAATTCTATTTATAATACCGAATGCGCATAAAACGTCGAATGCTATAACGACCTTGATTTTATTGCAAGCCATAGCGTTGCACAACGTTTGAAAGGTAATTGTGCAATGTCTTATCAACGCCGCTATATTTGCCAAAAGTAGAGTAATACCGAGAGTACAGAAGTAGAGCTCAAATATGAACTTGTTTTCTAAACTATTTTAACTTATTATGCACAAAGACGTGACACAGAAATATAAGAAGCACCGTGGTGGCTGTAGTCTACCGGATGGTCAACCGTAAATCGGAAAAAGATTCTAGCTTTTGAAGCTGATGAATTCAACTGGGGTCTTTTAATATTATGCCTCTTATTTCTCTTGGCTTTCAGGCCTAATCTTACCACCAACCATATATCTGCCGGTAAGTTAAAGACAGTGGTACTTCCTCTTTCGAGCTGTTTCTCAAAAGCTCTACCACAAGTTGCATTATTAGTTATTAAGACTAATTTTGAATCAAAGATCTAATACCAAGCCCTAATTTGACAGTTGTTAGATGAACCTTATTGGCAAATAAGCATATAACACACATAAATTAAAATAACAGCTTTGTTCTTTTCATAAAGTGTAACTAGTGTCACTTTTAAATTTGGTCAGGTTATATTTTATGGGTCGGTTAAGATCTATCTGGAACCTCAGAAACTAACGTTTACTATCGTAATAGAAATAACAAAACACGTGTATGCAAATCTGTGGGCAATCTAGTAGCATTACGAGCGCGTCACGTTTTCATCATGGTGCACCATACAAAAATATGACATGAAAATCTATCTTACGTTTGTTATGTTATCACCCCTGCCGGTAGGTCCACCTATTCCAAGATTGCATCTCCATAAGTGTGTGCGTAGCATTGTATAATGAAGCTTTTCTTCTGAACCCTCATTTCTTTGTGGTCAAATTCCGAATACAAAATACCGAACAAACGCCAGCGTCAAGTTACAAAATGGCGCAAATTGTAGCGGTTGTATTGCAATTGATAACAGGTTCATTAAAGTAATTATTTACGTGTGTAATGTCACTATGTCTGGTTTGGTAATGTGCTAATGGGATGCAATGTTATGTAATGCAATAAAATGTAATAATGGGCCGTAACGCTGTATTAGTGACCATGTTTGAGGCTTTTATGAATGTTCCGCAATTTTATACACACTTAGGGTTAAGATAAATAAATATTTCACAACTTACACACAACGCCATCTAGTCCCAAACTAAGCAGAGCTTGTACTATGGGTACTTGAATAACTGATACTATTACATAATATATACTTTTCTTTTGTAAATACATACTTATTATACATAGAAACACCCAGACTAAGACAAACCCCCATGTTCATGCACACAAAGATTTGTCTTAAGTGGGAATCGAACCCGCGACCTCGGCATCGCAGGCAGGTACACTACCCACTCCGCCAGCCGGTTGTCGCCGGTTGGAGTGATAAAAACAAAATAAAAATTGCCTGAGCACGTATTCTGTGCTGTGCTAAAATGATGAATCTTTAGCAAAAAATGATTTACTGTACTGATAATAATTTATGTGGCAGAGTTTTCTAATATCAAAGCATCATAAGTATCTTATCTTATCATACTAAAGGGGTGCGTTTTAAAACTCATTTGGTCTAATTTCATTTTATTTTCGTTCATTAGATATAATCAACGTGAGATATACAAACTGTTGATATAATTTCTTTACATATAACATTTATTTCATCTTAAACTTATTAAGTACTAGTTTCCGCCCGCGGCTCCGCCCGCGTGGTATGTCAATTAAAAGTAGCCTATATGTTAATCCAGACTATAAGCTACATGTGTGCAAAATTTCATGGAAATCGACCCGGTAGTTTTGGCGTGAAAGAGTAACAAACATCCATACATCCATACTTACAAACTTTCGCATTTATAATATTAGTAAGGATAACGTTGTTTGATATAACGTTTAATACCCCAGTCATTAAAGCCAAAACCTGTAAGTAATTAGTAACTAAACAATGTTCCGTATGTAGCAAAACGCTGCAAATTTGATACATGTTTCAAAGTGGTAAGAACAACATAATTCTTATTCTTCATAATTTGCAGCGTGTTTCTAATTTGTTTGACAATGTTATTAACAAAAAACAGTTTCACCCCTTTTCAACCTTTTCCGTACACCGTAGAACGCTGCAAAATCACACGGTAAGTTATTCTACCTCCTTTAACAAAACCTCAAAATTTGAGCGAGTTACTAATTACTTACGGGTTTTGGCTTTAATGACTGGCCTATAAGTAATCGAAAGTCATTTGGTCTAACGTTTAATATATATAAAAATATAATTTCACTTGGCACACTGTAAAAAGGCAGAATTTCATATGGAATATTTTTTTTAATTCTGGTCTTAAGAGTTGGTTAGGTTAGTTTTGAGACCAAATACGATGCAGGAATCAAAATGCTTGCCAAGGACTGCATTGACACAATAAACTACTAGTGAAAGAGATAAATTACAATTTTATATTCTCACTAGCTTCCGCCCGCGGCTCCGCCCGCGTGGTATGTCAATTAAAAGTAGTCTATATGTTAATCCAGACTATAAGCGACATGTGTGCAAAATTTCATCGAAATCAACCCGGTAGTTTTGGCGTGAAAGAGTAACAAACATCCATCCATACATCCATACTTACAAACTTTCGCCTTTATAATATTAGTAAGGATTTAGCAAATCATTTTAGACCAAATTAGTTTTAAAATATCTTTTCAGTGGTATGTCAAACGATTTTATATTTAATGTATATTATGCTTATTTTAAAATAATATCAATCATTTATTATATTAACTGATCGTAATGTTAAATATATAACTTCCGTTGTTATATGTTGTTAACATTAGAGATTTTGCTTAACTAACTAGGCAAAGATTATAGGTTCTGCAACGACTAATAAAATTTAACTACTTCATAATAAAATGATTAGTACTAAAACAAATAGATAACATGCTATAAAATTGTGTTGTTGCAGTAGCACTTAAATAATAACAACATTGGTTGTTAGCATTATAAAATATAATTTACGTAATGACATTTATTAACAAGCAATATTCATTCAAATATCATTAACGATGCAAAAACATTAATAATACTTGGTTTAGCCGTGACTTAAACCTTAATTTGAGTATTTTAAGGACCCCCTACATTTTAAGAATAATATTTAAAATTTTATATAATCCAGCAGGACTCGAACATGCACCCTCTGAGTAAACGCCCCAGGTGCTTTGCCAATTCTGAACTAGAACTGCCATGAATTCGAACGCAGCTAGACTCGAAATTTCTCATCTCTTTTTGTGCAGGGGTGTACAGATTCGAGTCCTGCTGGATTCTTCTTTTTAACTTTAATATTATATAAAATACAAAAAGGCATAGCAAAGCGATAATTTACTTTAAAAATATTACAAATATTTAATATGTTGCTGATGACTGACTTGCATTGATTATGTGAAATAGAAAAAGAGAACAAACACGAATAAGACTGAATGAATAACTGTGTCTACCAATAAACTGCATCGCAAAATATATGTTTGCACTCCTTCAAATCATGGTTTTGGTATTGATTATTTTTAAAGCATTTAGCTATGCTTAGCAAATTATACTAAGAAACAGTTGAAAAAGATATGGGACCGGCAGGATTTGAACAAATGGATGAACGTGACGTCACGAAATGACGTATCATACAGTTGAGAAATTTAGGGCTCCGGTAAGAGGCGACCGTAGCTGGATGGCTAAAGCGGCTGCCCGGTGTGCAGTAAGGTCGCAGGTTCAAATCCTGCCGGTTCCATATCTTTTTCAACTGTTTCTTAGTATGGTTTTGGTATGGTCACACACGCATTACACGGTTAGCGTAGTGGTCTAAAGCTGACCCCACATTAGGCGTGCGCGATTCTCGGGCGAATGAGCGACGTTAACGCAACGTGCTCGTGTCGGGGGACGTCTAAGCGGTCGCCTTGCGCTCTCCACTGCACTGTGCTGGACAACTCTTCGAGTGATTCGCAAAGATTTGTTCTGACTCTGAGTGTGCTTTGTGTGTGTGAAATGTATGTTTGTGACCCCACAGAAATTATACCTAGTGCGTCCGCGTATTTTTTTTTTAAAAGGACATAACTTTGCTCATTACTTACTTGTCATTCCTAAGGTTGCCAGTAACAAATTGCTTATAGCAATAATGCCGCCCATTGTGCAACATAATTTTGAAGTGCATTTGGTTACAAAATAACCTTTGTTAATATTGGTGTACAATAAAGATAACTCTATATGAAAGGACTTATGAAAAAGGACCAAATCAACCCTTTTGACTTGAAACCTATGTAAGGAGCATATAATTATAGCGTCATTTATTATTTATTTATTTATCGTACACTCAATCACTCAATTATATAGTTATACCGCAAACATAGATCAAACTCGATCATTTGCTAATCCCATACAACTACAATCTCATGTTGTAAACTGCCAAGATACTGCTCTATATATTATAATAGAAAGTAGAATTTGTACAGACCGCTAATAAGCATTATACCGAGCTATTAGTCAAGCTTAGAATACCGGACGACTGTGTAATTGTGATCAATTTTTTTTTTTTTTTTTTTTTTTCAATTTCAAGTTGTGATCTAATAACTTATTATTTAACAGCCTGCTGTGTATTTGTAGCTATTTACGAAATTTCTGCTCTACTAAAGAGTAATTCTATTAATCTCTCTGTACTGTTGAAACGTTACTTGCCTAAGATACAACTGAATGTAGCAGGAATATACAATAAATTTACTAAAGAAACATTAACTGCTAGTTTGTCAGACCCATAAAATATAACGTGACTAAATTTAAAAGTGACACAAGTTACACTTAAAAAAAACACAGCTGTCACTTTCATTTGTGTGTGCCATGTACTTATCCTGACAATAACGTTTATCTAACACTTACTTATCTAACGCTTAAGCCCCAATTTGGCATCGAACATATTTCGGGACAAAAATAAACCACGAAACTATGGAATTGAGAATAATTTTAATGTGACCAGTATATAGACAAGGAACTCCCTCTGTTGCCGCAAGAGCATCCTCAGAATGAGAATTCCATAATTTATTTAAAGATAAATAGACAACACTGTATGTCGTAACACCACTATTTTTAAACCATCTTATTACCACTGATTCACAACAACCGACATCTCATTACAAATTGAGTAATAAGGTGTTTATGCATTCAATTATCGATCAAAACTAAACAGTAATAACACGCGTAATATACGTAAGACGTACAGTCGGCCAATGAGTTGGGTATGCAGGGCAAAAACTTCTAAGTCATAGTAAAGACTTACGACACCAGTTATGGATAAGTGAGTTATATATCTAAATAGTGGGTATATTACACTTATTAAATATGAAATACAAACTTGCATATCTATTGCAGTCAGTTTTTACTATGGCGTAGAAGTTTTTGCCCTGCATACCCAACTCATTGGCCGACTGTACATGGCTATACATCAAGTTATACCGTTCCAGTATAAGCTGGTCTTACATTACACAACCCCTTTACCAATATGCCATTCTTGATATTAAGATTCGACTATCTATGACCTAGTTAGAAACATAATAATTTTCCAAAAAAGAACTGACTTCAACTTCAATAATTTTAGACTTATATGGTTTTCTCATAGGTGCCATTGTCAGAACTGGACCAAATTTGGAACTGGACTTTCAAATAAAAAAAGAATAATTAAAATCGCTTCGCCCAATCGAAAGATATGAGGTAACAAACATTATAAAAAAAAGAAGAAGATTTTTAGAAGTCGGTTAAAAAGACAAAAGAAATTGACGATTCTATGTTGCTAATTTAAACGTCAAGGGTGGCAAGCCGTCTTCTTCTTCTTTCGTATCGATGGCTGCAGTCATATTCTCATGGTGTTGACTTGCCATCGTGGTAAAAGGATTCTCCAGACTGCTTGGTGGAAATTTGCAGACTGCCCAGGGTGCGACGGACGTAGGGGTTGATTGTGTACGTCGTTCGGGGAGGCAAGCCGTGCTAATGGGGAAGGAAACCTTTTACAACGGGAGACCATCTTCTACTGGAAATGTATACCTTGATTTGTAGCCGTGTGTACAGACATGGACGGACATAAATCAAAATAAACCTTTAATGAAAGTTATTAAGTTGATAGCACGAATGTTACATAAAACAAATACGCACTAGGTAGCAGAATGAGGTTTATACGCTTCATGTTTGAACTGTTTTATTGATTGTAAATGGCTATAACTTAACTAATGAAAACATAGCTACTTGGTTAGTATTGAAGTCTCTACAAGCACATTATAGAGTAAGTACATAAAGAGATAATTTAAGATTACTGGGATACTCCGGTTGTTCCTCTGGCTTTTTAGTCTGGTTGTTCAGATGTCGGGCTGAAAGGAGATGCCCCATTTTTGTACTAAATCTGGCCCCACTATACAATAAGTACACTATATTTTTGAACCAAATGAAATTAGCTTTGGCGCTAACTTTGAACGTTAGTCTGTTTTCAAAAACTAGCAAATGGTACCTATGTTAACTATTACTGCTTTGCTCCTGTCCGCTACAACGTTATTTTTAATAGCATAGAGCCTTTTCTAAGAATTCAATTCTAAATTTAAAAAGAAAAAAATCTAATCATCGATACCAGAGATTAACGGGTTCAAACAGACACATTCTACGGTATAATTACATTTTTATAGATATCAGTTTAACAATCTTCAATAGCTACATAAAATATATCGTTGGTTAGGTATTTATTTATTATTTTTTTTATTTATTTTAGACGTATCTTGTACTTATTGGTAGCGGGGACCAAATTGGGGCTTCTCCTTTAATTATCACACTAACATTCTTCGTGATTTCACCTCTGCAGTGGTGCATAGAGAATGTGCTAAACGTGCAGCGTGATATTTCAGCTCACCAACTGGTGACACAATATGTAGTGCCCTTAACTGTTAAGGACACTACATAGCGACGTATCTGCAAACTTTTACAGGTAGTGGATGTTCATAGGCTATAGTTCTGACTTAAAGGCAGCGGTCGTGTAAAAAAATACCTAAATGTAAATTATATTCATACATCTCAAGACACTTACTATAAAAACCTAGATCCATTACATACTCCACGGGTCACTGGCACTAAAAGCTTAATGTCCTAAGAAGAATGCCAAGAAACAATAAAACCCAGGCTTACAATACAAGATATTGCAGCTCTTAGCACGCGGAAGAGGTGTATGTCATCTCCGAAATGTCATAATGTCCAACTGTGGTCAATTAAATATTTAATTATCTAGTAGTCAGGAAGTCAGACAAATGAAATACTTTAACGTATGACGTTTTACACGCAAGCCGACTAGTGGCAATGCTAAACATTTTTTTCAATTTTATAGCTTATGTATCCTTGGATAGTAATTATTTAGTATAAAAGCCAATTTTTTATTTAAATACTGGCGGTATTAAGGCGTATTTTACGATTTTACCGTCGATACTTGCAAAACTTTATAAGCTTGTCCAACGAGTCTTCTAGCCCTCAAAGCGATTTAACCAAAGTGTTAACCTGACGTCTTACGCAAAGGTCAGCTGTCAGTACCTATCTCTCTCTGTCATTAAAATAGCTAGAGAGATAGAGATGGAAATGCGTGTTAATTGGAGCCGTAGATTAAAAAGTTTGGTGAAATCGGGATTTAACGATTGGATGTGTCTTGATTTGCGATAATTGTGGTTATGTTTAGACCTTAAAAGCAACTCTCTCTCTAATAACTCTTACTAATAGAATATTATATATTTTAATTGAATAGCTATAAAAATCTTTAATTTTAACATTATATAGTGTAATCAAATATTGAAATCACCTTGAAATTACTTTTGAAATAAACAGTACATTTTTTAAGTATAAGCGTATGTTGTAAAAAACTGAAAACAAGCTACCTTGTAAAGGTCAACTGAAACAAAATACAAGTCACCAACTATCAACATCATTAAAATCACTCGTGTCCGTTGACTGCTCTAATTATTAACAGCAAGATTCAATTATGTATTAATGGGGGTTAATTTTAACATACGTATCATCATTTATCATCATTCATCATTTAGCCTCTCGAAGTCCACTGCTCGACATAGGCCTCTCTCAATTTGCGGCACAACACCCGGTCCTGCGCCTTTTGCATTCAGTCCCCTCCAACGACCTTCTTCTAGTCGTCAGTCCACCTGGCAGGGGGCGTCCTACCTTACGGTTGCCGAGTCGCGGTCTCCATTCCAGGACTCGTTTGCTCCAGCGGCTGTCGGTCCTTCGGCAGACGTGACCAGCCCACTGCCACTTCAGCGAGCTTATTTTGCAAGCTATGTCGGTTACTTTAGTTCTTTGTCAGGTGACCTCATTACGAATTTTATCCTTCAAAGAAACTCCGAGCATAGCTCGCTCCATGCGTGACTTTAAATTTGTGGACTAGTGCAACCGTTGATGTCCACGTCTCGATACCGTAGGTCATAACAGGTAGGAGGTTGTAGAAAACATACTTATCATAAAAGATATTTTATTTCTTTAAACTAACAAATAAAATTAAGTAAAATAATATAAACAATAAACTACTTACTTCACAGTTAATATTCTGAACCATTTCCTTACAGTCTACAATTTTTACCTCGCCATATAAACATCACATTTTTCGTCATCTCCACGTTCAGCTCAGCTATAACATTTAAAGATTAAGATCTCAGCTCATTATTAGTACAAGTAGTAAGAGTAGTGACATTCACTTGACTTTTATAACTTGTTTATTAATTGTCACATTTATCAACCGCCAAAAGTTTTCTTGCTGTGCAAAATGTTAAACTGACAATTTGTTCTGGCTGTTATGAGTTAATGCAAACTGCCTTCTACTACAACGAACAAACATAATATAAAAATCAATCAACTTGGTACACACCATACGAAAACCATAACTATAAATTTAACTTCAGAACAGATATAAAACCTATAAGCCTGTGGAGGGATTTTTGTCCATTAATAAATAAATTAAAATTATTTTCAAAATAAAAACAAAAACGTAAAAAAAAGATGTTGCTGGGTTTGTCTTATCCAGCCTTATTATTTTTTAGCACTCTATCCTTACTAATATTATAAATGCGAAAGTTTGTAAGTATGGATGTATGGATGTATGGATGTTTGTTTCTCTTTCACGCCAAAACTACCGGGTCGATTTCGATGAAATTTTGCACACATGTAGCTTATAGTCTGGATTAACATATAGGCTACTTTTAATTGACATACCACGCGGGCGGAGCCGCGGGCGGAAGCTAGTTTGAAATAATTTCAAAACCTAACAGAATTTTGCTAGCTTTTTAATAAAAAATAGACATCCTTTTACAATATTCTGCGCCCTATTCATTCGAGAATACAATAACTGTCTTTAACCACTGAAGCGCCATTACTTAGCCAATACTTGGCCCACGCATATCACCAACAAGTACAAAACATCAAAGCGCACCGCACACTGGTGCATCACGATACCATTAATCATTGGATCGGTCCACTCTATCATCGGACCATTGGACCATGGTCCAGCCCACATGCTCATCACTTTCTCGCGAATCTATACGGATGTGTTAGTCACGGAACAATTCTTTTTGTCTTTGAAGTGGAACTTCCGAGCGGTGCCAGAGGGATGAGCGTGTTCGTTGTCATCCGATTTTTAATTAATTAAGTGACGAGCGCGACGACCATTCAAGCTAATATAACAACCAATTTACGAAAAACATCAGTAAGGACGGTTTTTAATCAGCGAAGCAAAGGTGACTGTGATCGCATTGACCGGCAAAATAATGTCATAGTGTGCAAAACATAAAGGAAAGCTTGTACCGAAAAGTGTAATAATATTTGATAACTTTTTCTATTCTAAAGTCATACATACACTTGGCTACATATCAAGCTATACATTTCTAGAAGAGATACTCTCGCACTGTACGAGAATCCTATATAATGCGAGACCAACTTATAATGGAAATGTATGCTAAACTCATAAACTTCTTTATTGGTAATTATAATTACACGTCATTACAATATAAATCAATAGAAAAATTAGCACAATTAAATTTCAAAACAATAATAATAATAAAATAGAATAACAAATTAAATATCAATTAATAAATAATAATCATAATTATTGCAATTAGAGTACAAAGTCATTGTTATTAGATAAAATATATATATATATAAGTCAAATAGTGCGTGCGAATTGTTGTGTAGTGCGAATAGTACTCGTACTTATAATTATTATGCAGGTTTCCGCAATAATTTCATAGTTCACTGGTTTTATAATTAGCCGGTTGATGACATTAACAATAATGTCAGAGTAAACATTTCTGACTGGGCAATACCCAGAACGCATTGGGAAGCCCGGCATTTTTCAATTACATAGTTTTAATCCTTATTTGAATAGGACCTCTAAGCAGTGACTTAACATTAACGTTGTCGATAAAAAAATAACTGCTACGATGGTCTAGAGGTTAGCGTATGCGCCTCTCACCGCGAGGTCCCGGGTACGATTCCCGGGTCGTCCAAAGTGCTATTTGTGAACTTTCCGTCAGGAAATTGACAATAGCAGCACTGAGTTGGAATTGTGACCGGTGGATGGCAATAGGCTCACCCTCTATCCCATGGGACCTAAACATAACAGGTGAAGTGTGGGTGTTGTACACCTCTGTTATGTTTAAAATAAAAGCAACCGCTAAGATGCTCTCACAAAAAGAAGCGTTAATATTAAAAAAAATCTAGATGTAAATTTCTAGCCTGGATGCAATGAAAACGCACAGCCTAGTTATTCATCTGCCTGTTTTATATCTCAAACAATGGCATTACACATTCAAAGCAGTTACCTAATGTTACAATTAATTGCTTTTATGCCATCGATGGTTACATCAAACCTTTCTATAGGCAATCATTTCTAATAATAATTACAACCTGTCGTAAAAATCTTATTAAAACATGTAATTATTCCTAATGACGTACAGATATGTAAATAAAGTCCGAGATGCTTATTAAATATCGATTAGGAACTTATTTGTTGGATTGTCGAAATAATTCAATTGTTTCAAACTGGAAAGTACCTAGACAGAAAGTAAATGAGCTACATTTCTGGGGCAATTACATACTAATGAAAATCCTAAACCCCTAAAGTTTTCCTAACAAAGGTATCATTTATTGTATAGCATAATTTTATTTGGCATAATTTTATTTCACATACCTGCATTTAGTATAATGATAGTCACGCATAATATTATTTTGGCATTACTTTTATCGATTTTTTTTAGCATAAATACTTTACGCATAATCATTGTTAGGCATAATACTATTTTGGCATAATAGTGATTGAGCATAATTGTCTTAAATAATGCGTAACGTGTTTTGTTAAACTAAATTATGCGTAATCATATGCGCAAAAGGGATCCCCATTTTAAGTGTTTATAATGCCTATTACTGACAAATGTATAATTTCCGACATTCAGGAAAACCCATAAAAAAACAACTATCGTCTCACGATGGTTAGAAAAAGTTTTCACGCCAATGTCAATTTGATACAAGTTGGTATATTGTAATTTCGCTTTTAAACTATTTAGTAATGTCAATGTCACTCTATATCTAACAAGTATTTTACTACATATCTTTTTTAAAAACAAATCGAAAGTGATCAAGCGAATTTTATGTATGTATGTCAATTTCGTGTTCTCGAAACGCGATGGACCATACACGTTATACAATCTTTTGATTCATTGCGAATCCAATTACAACTACTTACGACCTGGTTAAAATAGTTTTAGAAGTAGGCTTCGTAAATTGACTAGACTATTTAAAAAAATCGAGATTGTTAAATATCTATCAAGATTTTAACACGTGCTACATGAAAATATTTAGTGCATGTACCTATTCAGGTAATTTTTAACTATACCAACTATACCAAATATAAACTTTAAGGCCGTTTCCTGATTAATCAGAGCGGGAGTGGGGCGGTAAAATAATCTCATAGAAATATATGGCATAAAAACAGAGCGCCTACTTTTCTATGCTAATATCTAACAAAACCTTTAACCAGAAAAATTTCAAATGTTCGTACAATTTGCAAGAGACTACAATGCTGCAATTTGTGTTCGTATGTTTCGTAAAAACTAGTGGTATGGATTTCAGAATTTGATTCTGAGCAAGCAGCTTAAATTGCCAAAACCACTACAATTCTACCCAGTAAACTAGTTCAGTGAATTCTTGTCAATCTACGAACAGTTTATTCTAGAAAAGAACATAACGTTTTACATTACCTTTTGATATGCCTGAGTAATAGGTATAGCACCGTACCCCATGACAGCACATTGCACAGTGAACGTAATGTCACGTTGAGTCAAAGGTTACTACCATTCGCCCACGGAATGTCCAAGCTGAATGCATTATCCACTAAGTTCTAAGATATCTGCTTGACTGTTAATAGTGTGATTCATTTAAGGATATTTATCATCTA
Organism: Hypena proboscidalis; assembly: GCA_905147285.1. Classification (NCBI taxonomy): domain Eukaryota; kingdom Metazoa; phylum Arthropoda; class Insecta; order Lepidoptera; family Erebidae; genus Hypena; species Hypena proboscidalis. The sequence continues at coordinate 5,516,429 of LR990127.1, forward strand.
TTTGCGAAAATTTATCTGCTGAAATCTTATCTATTAACAGCTAACGTTTTGTATGTATTATATCAACAATCTATGTTGACGACCGGATAACGGCGTCGGTAGTGTTATTGTCTGCTACGCAAGCTTAATCTTTGTGTGCATGTTCATGCACACCAAGATTTTTCTTGAGCGGGGATCGTACCCGCGACCCCACAGTGAGAGGCGCATACGCTAACCACTAGAGCATCGAGGCAGTTATTTTTTTTAAAATATGTTTAATGTACAGAATTGGACTCTCAACAGTCTTATTATAGGTATAGATAAAGACTGCAAGTTGCCCGCTATGATGATTTTTTCGCTCATTTTCCTACGCTCTACTACCGCTATAAAAGCTCTTCTACTTTCACAAAAACAATATCTGTACAAACAAGATTACCTTCCACCAGTATTATCAACATATAATCCGCCTAATCATAACAAATTGTGGGTTTGAAATCCGTATCTCTTATCGATCTATCAACGAATGATTTACTGGTTCTCACAGCCTTATTCCGCAGTCGTGGCCACATTATCCCACCCAATCTCTTACGAATAATTACGTACAAAACACCAACATCCGTAAAACAACGCCCTGCGAATTAAATGTATTAACAATCAGTCTGCGATTTATAGAACAACACTAATGTTTTAATAGTACAAAAATACATACACACTTTAATCACCCTTATTGCGAAATCTATAAAGGCGAAAACTGTATCAATAAATGTACAAGACAGTTTGCTCTGCAATCTAGTAGAGTACCTATAAAAAGACCTTGGGATTTGAAAGTTCAGCCAGCAACCGGAACAAACGTACGTACTTACCCGTATTACGTTCCAGGAAAAGTCTAGAAAAATATTAATCTGGCCTTCGTTATCTCTCTACTGTGTTGTACGTGATGTAACACATATCATAGTTGTATCAGTTGTGTTTGATTAATTAAATGAAATGAAATATTTATTTGCCAAGAATATGGTACATTGTAGCATGGCATCAAATGGCTGAATCATTTAACAGCATGCAAATATAATGTTAAAGTTAGAAAAAGTTACAAACTGTAACTTCTGATTATTAACAATAACCTCCACAGTTCCACACCGTATTGCCTCGTTAAATATATCATGGAGGTCTGTTGGCAGTCGCTCTCGTGAAATACTTATATCCAGCTAAATCCATGAAAGTAGAAGCAGACTCTAATGTAATTAAGAAAAAGTTCGGAGATAGAATGATGATATCAGTTTTTCTCGACTACATAACAGCTGATACGACTAGTTACTATCTGTCTTTATTTGCGTCTTTTAAACTTAATGGAAATCACTGAACCGAATTTGATAAGGAGATATTGAAAGTCTCGACAAGGACATAGACTTTAATAATCTTACCGACATGTTACAATTTACAATGAAGACAAAGCCGCTACCGGAAGGTAGTAAGTTATCATAACTAATAAAAGGCGTTTTTGTTAAGTTGTTATTCTTTTCGTCAAAACAGAGCAACAATGAACAATAGACGTCTATTCTTGCACTGAGATATTTTGAAGGCCATAGGTTATAGACAACCATGAGTCGCAGGAAGGAATGGGAGAAGAAAATAAAATGATTACTAAACTTAGTACTCACTCCCGGCCGCTATCCCACTACTGCCCGATACGGGGACTTTTGGCTGCTGGGTTTCCCCCCTGGCCCGATTCGCCCCTCCTTAATTAACCTGCATCCCCCAGACTCCTCCGGGGGATCCATATCAATACCGGGCTTAGTGTGGACGTCCAGTCAACATGGGCCACTCAGTACTAGAACTCCCGACCTCAAACCATCCTCCGGACCCGACCTCCGAGTAGCCGGATTACAGGAGACGCCACGCTCCCAGTCGAAATTTACTACAAATTCTTCATTCAAGTTACCCGGCAAGGTACTTTGTTCAAACCTTAGATGACTTAAAACTATAACGGTATAACATTTGTTATTGAATTTTCGCATCAATTTATTACTATAAAAATAAAAAATATTTCTATTTCGACCCTTAAAATCATAATTAAAAGAATTTTTTTGCAGTGCCATCTAGTAAAATTACTTTAAACTAATTTAGCTGTAAGTTTTAAAGCAAACATCATCCTCTGCGCTAATAAACGTTGTATACTAGATGGCGTTGTTTCAAAGTTTTCTTTTCATTTGCCTGATTTATTTTGCGTTTTGTTAGTTACTAACTTCCCAAGATAACAAAAGATGGCTTTTGCAAGTTTTATTAATACGCTGTAATACCAATTACACTATTCTGCTCTATCTTTTTTTGTTTATTTTTTCAAGATAAACATGAGTAAATTTTCCTTTTAAGTCAAGACTTACTCAAAATATGTTTTAATAATTAATAATAAAACGTTTGGCAACCGACCGACAGCTGTTCAGATTATTTTTTTTGCATTCTTTTGTTTGAAAGTAAAGCAACGGCGAATTTTGAATTCTTGAATACAAAAGCTAACATATTCATTGTATTTCCATTTAATCTGCTAAATAACTCTGTTCTATTGTTATAATCTGATATGGAATCGCCAGGTCTACTTAATTACAAAAGGTAGGGTAAAAACTTTTTGCTGCGTAAACTACATTTTCGTATTTTGAACTTGCGCGCTATAATGTATTGATTTTCTTTCCCAAAATAAGTTTGAATGATGTAAATAAATCATAAAGTGAACCTTTAGCATTTTCTTAGCATTTAGTTGAAACAAGCTGGCATTCGTAAAGTTCAAGGTGTTCTAAATTAAGTAATTGTGTATTATAGGAACGTTGATGGGGATTCTTCGTCGTTAACTCCTGTGAAGGCTCGGTTGGGCCGATTTGTCGATGTTTACTCGCCCGAACACCTAAATATTACACCCAAACCTGTGAGTAAACATGTCTGATAAAAAACAACAAATGATTTTGTGGTTCTTTTCTCATAAATTGTATTGTTTTTCAGAAAACTAAACTCATATTTTCTGAAGGCAGGAATGAGAGCCCAAATTTCCTTACACCCGAAAAGTTTACTGAAGTTGATTTTAGATGCAGGTAAGTTCCAATATCTCATTAGCAGTTAGCAACCAATAAATAACTGTCCCTGTGTTAAATCTGCCTAAAACTGTCTAATAGTGCTTAAAACCATCTGTGGATAACATGTTGTTTGTTTTTTTTTGTAAATATAAAAGAGATCAATAAATAAGATTGAATGTGTAGCACAAATCTGTGAAAAAGGAAAATCTGAAAAAGAAGAAAGAATCTGTATGAAACAAATGGAGTTGAATACATATTTTAATTTCTATATTGTAGGAAATCTTGATATCCATAGATTTGCCTCAGCAGCTGCATTTGTTTCCAAGGCTGTATTTAGGGACAGGGTAGCTGTCTTGGGCCTCCACAAATTGGGTATCCCCACAGCACAGCTAGTATGGCTACGGTCCTGACAAGCAGCCCCCACACCTTCCTTGCCCCTGGGCCTCCATGCCCTAAAATCTGGCATAGCACATCTCTCTAAAATTATCTAAATTAAAACCTATCTTAAGTTATTTGGTAAGCACAAACTAAAGGTCGTTTGATTTTCCACAGGACTGCAAAACCTCAGAAGCACTTCCAGAATGTGTTTAGCAACTGTTCTTTTGAAGGCAACCAAAGCTTCCCGCGCTTGAATCGCAAGGTGCGACCAATTAGGATGGAGCTGGAGACACCTACTAAATTGAAACAGCCTATTGATCTTGTACGAGGTAAGTGAGTTTACATGATGAAGATTAAAGTGTAGCAGTAATAACTAACATCACGCCTATATTATTTAGAAGGGCATGGCAGAAGTGTATACACCCACAGGGCACCTGTTATATTTAGGTCACACTTCCAACTTGGCGCTGCTATTGATTATCATGACGCAAAAAGCCAAAATAACACTTTTCACCCAATCCAGGAATCGAAATCGACAGCTTGCAGTAAAAGGCGCATACCCTAACCACTAGACCAATGAGGCATTAATAGTTCTTGCAAAATCAACTTAACATTAACAATTTTTTATTGCAACTAAAACTTACCTTCCTGTAGTGACTTTCATGCAGTAAGGCTGACCCCACATTAAACGTGCGTGATCGTCGGGCGTGTGGGCGTGCTAGCGTGATGCCGTGTGCACCCGTCACATGGCGTAGCCACCGCGAACTCCTAATGTGGGGGACGCCATATCATTTATGAAATAGTATAGGAAAAGCTTGATGCAATCCTTTTAAGTTGATTGAAAGAGAAGACACTTACATTGAAACTAATTATTTTTTTATGTTGCTCATCACAGTGGATGGACCAAATGGTTTGAGATTCAACACATCGCTAGCGACTGACGCAGCAGGATCTCCTGCCCCCTCACAGACTGACCGCCTTCAACAAACTATCAATCCCAGCAAGGCTGTCTTTACTATCGAACCTAACTCTTCAAAGGTATGGATTTACTATTTCAACAATTAATTACCAACCCACTAATAAATTTAGCAAAATCATAGCTGAATTAATTGGTTTTGGTTACCAACATTTTTAGGGAACCACAGCTTATTAATTTAGGTTAGTTTCCTTTGGATTTAGACAGCAATAATTTAGGCTCTGAAGCTAGCACAGGAGGACAAAATGCATAAAATAGCCTTATTAGACATAGCCCTCAAACGTAGCAACCTCTAGCTATTGTTAACACTTACGGGTTGCAAGTGTATTTGTTACACAAGTAGTGTAGATGTTTATGGGCTATAGTTACCACTAACCAATAAATAAATATCTCAAAATATAAATATCTAGTCCCTCAATAAGCAGAGCTTGTTCTATGGGTACTAGAATAACTGATACTAATACATATATACTTTTCTTTTGTAAATACATACTTATTATACATCACCCTTCTCTCTCTCACCCTTGTTATGTTGGTATGTGGCAACTACTGTCTATGAAAATTCACAATCTAGAAAATATTTCATATTCAGCCTCAAGTTCTTAAACTAAAAACACAGTTATGTGCAAGACAATTATTTGGTGACAAGTTCAAGCCATTCTTAGATTCTTAGATATCTTTAACTTGCCAGAGCATGCTCCAGTTTTCGACAAATTCGAACCCGCGAATTCGGCGTCACAGGCAGGTACACTACCCACTCTGCCATCCGGTCGTGAATACCAATGCGACTCTGTTTCGTTTACAGATTCTAATAGTGAACAACAAAGCCTCCTCCCTACTTGGCTATTCATCTGGAGAGCTTTGCGGCCTTCGGTTCTCAGACTTACTACGCAACAAAAACTGCAGAGTATTTAGCTTACACGAGCCAGAAGAATGTGACACTTCTGAAGATGGGACCATTGTTTTGCTCAGTGGAAAGGTGAGGCAATATTTTCTTATAAATTAAAATACTACTTTGTTGTACTAAGAAACAGTTGAAAAAATATAGGACTTGAACTTGCATCCTTCTGCACACGTTAGGAACAAATGGATGAACGTGACGTCATGAAATGACGTAATATACAGTTGAGAAATTTGAGGTCGTGGCAAGAGGTGACTGTAGCTGGTAGGTTAAAGCGGCTGTGCAGAAGGTTGCAGGTTCAAATCCTGCCAGTTTCATAATTTTTGAACTGTTTCTCAGTATAATATGCTAAGCATAGCTAAATGCTATAAAAATAATCTACTACTTTGTTGGTCTAGTGCAGCCATTCCCAAGGTGTGCCTCTTGTGGGATACCACCCCACAAGCAGGTAGAAAATATCTTGCTTATCAAAAAAATATTCCATCAAAAAAAAGTTTGATCTAGTGGTTCAACAACTGATCGTGATGAGTCAGCTTGATACCCAGGCCTGGAATCTCTCATTCCGACAGTCTTATTGGTACTTAGTAGATGGTGATATACTAACCCCTATCCATGGTTTGGTAAACATAACTAAGGTGATAGCAGAATATGGATTTCTAACATGTCTGTACCCCCATTTGGTAACACACTCGATGTTGTTATGTTGCTTTCATTGAATAATTTAAGAGGACAAAACAGGTAAGGTCGGCCGTCTGACGTCATTTGAACCAACAACTTCATACTATCGACTTGTGATGACTGTGAAGACCAATTATTTATTTAGTATGCGAGGTTTTATAATGTTTTCAAACAAAGATTGGGTATGCTTTGTGTGTGCAATGTATTTTTGTGAACACCCCCGCGTTACTGGAATTATTCCTAATGCAAGTCGTTTATTAAAAAAAAAAAAAATTAACACTTGGTCTGTTCAGTGATGCTTACAAAATGATACCATAGTTTCTTGTTATCATTCGCTTGTGTTAGAAGGAAGTTCACGTTGCCTTATCCATTGCGCCACGGCCGCTTAACTTTCATAACCGATAAATATTTTAAAATAATAATATTTAAAGTTTATTTCTGTATTCTTTATATTTTATAATTTCAACTGTCAATAACGTGACTTTTCATTTTATACTTTTATTTCTTTTTTTTTTTCTTTAATTAACGCACCAACAACTGCCCGTAACTTTGCTCATTTACTTACTTGTCCATCCTAAGGTTGCCTGTAAGAAATTGCTTATAGCGATAAGGCCGCCCATTGTGCAACATAATTTTTAAACGCAATTGTTGTCAACATATTTTTTTTCTTTGTTAATATTGGTGTACAATAAAGATTACTCTATCTATCTATCTAAACTACATTTTAAATATAAGCACGTGCCATTTTTAATTCTTCTTCACCATCCTAAATTAATATAAGCACGTGCCATTTTTAATTCTTCTTCACCATCCTAAATTAATATAACTGTCTATATTTCAGGTTGTGGAATTAATTTGTAAGGACGGCAATTCAGTGCAGGTATCTCTGTGGATAAGACAATTGGACAACGACGGCCCGTGTCTGGTTGTTGCGGAGCCCGTCAATTGTAAAAACGTTTTGGTAAGTGAATACTACACCATTCTTATTTCTTTATTGTACAAAATAAAAGAAACAGTACAAAAACATTTGGTACATTTTTAAATTAATGTACAAAGGCGAGCTTAACCACTAAAATGGGTTTTCTTCCAGCAAACCTTTAAGTGATAGAGGAAAGAGATACTGGAGGGTAAATGGAAATGTACAATAAAGTGAAAATTATAAAGAAAAAAAACCATTTTACATTTACCTCAGACTTTAAATAGAATGATCGAGATTTTCCAAAAGCTACTAACTAAAATTACTCCAATCTTCAAGTGAGATTGCTTGGTAGAGTCAGTCCATTCAGAAGCTAACGAGTCTAAATTTTAACTGCCTAACATTAGTCCGTTTTTTTTTAATAATTAATATAAACTTAAAATTGAAACTTGAGTTGTCTCACTTCCTATAATAAGTATTGCAATCGGTTTTTTTTGTCTGCTATTACCTACCAATGCAATAAAAAATATGTCCATCCCACAGTTAACCGTAGAAGCCGATACTGGTATCATAGTGTCGTGCACGGGAGCTTCGGCCGCTGCGTTGTTCGCGGCCGAGTGCAAAGAGAAACTCTTAGGAGTACCTCTAGCGTCACTCGTGCCTAGTGTGGTACTGCCGCCCTACGACGCGCCCGTACCGAGAACTCTTTCTAAGCAGAAACTAACTGGTATGTAACCTGTTTGCTTGTAACTGTTTATTTCATAGATAACAATACAAGCACTTACTCATCATAGTATCTGAGCCATGGTTGTAGCCAGGAAGGATGTTTAGGGGGTTCAAACCCTTCCCTGAGATGTCTCAGACTGCTTCGACAAATCCGAGACTAAAATTTATAAATATTATAACATTTTGAATTTTCCGCGCTGTCACCAATTCATAATTCTCTTCCGTATTAACCAATATCGATCGGCTAACCACGTTCAGTAATCTTCGTTTCTTTTAAAAACAGATTTGCAAAGCGATGAACGCCATTTTGAAATAATTTAGAATGAAAGTAGGGATTAAATTTGCAAATACTAAATGATTAGACATCCAGTTTTGAAAGGGACTGTCCCGTTTTTATGACTGTCCCGGTGTCCCGAGATTTCCATTCGGGACACTAAATGTCTTACTTTGGAGACCGCGAAGAAAAATGTCACGTTTTGAATACGTAAATACGGAATTCAAAATCATAGATTAAGAAGTTTAAGGGGCTTAACCACGTAAAAATGTTGATTTTCTCCTCAGGACGAACCTTAGACGGTGGTTGCTTCCCACTGTGCTTGTGGATATCAAAACCAGATACCAGCGACACGACAACTCCTTGGAGTACAATGAAACACCGACCTGTATATGAAGTCAACATCAGGGTATGTAGTCAATCTGATATCTTGTAACAAATCATGTTTTAAGCGGTTGTATTCAGAGTAATTTAGAACAAAAATGGGCAATCAAGATGAAATAAAAGGTAGAAAATGTTTTTTATACTTATTCTACTCTGTTTTGTCTTGAATATTATGATGCTAGCCCATTAAATTTGGGTTTATTTGATTTATTTCAAATAGACTTAGAAATTATTTCGATTTTTTTTTTTTTTGGGTAGACGTCTTATGGAGCTGAAAAAACGTGGGACTAGGATGAAATAAATGTGTTGCACGTTGCAGTTTCAGTATATGGAAAGGACGGGGCTCGGACGGGACCCGAAAAATAATATGGTCACGTGGGTGTCACGTTTTCAAAATTAACCCCCGCGCTCCCTTTTCTGCATGCCCGTATTTTGTCTTCGCCCTGTCTCTTCTGTATGTTTTCGAGTGATGTCGTTGAAAGAGGTGTGTTATCTAAATATTTGGTTTCGTGACGCTAGGTACATCGCCATAGCGACCCCTTTCTGCAGACGTTGCAGCCTACACCACCACACCGGCGGTGCACCGGAGTGCTGATGCATCATTTATATTGTATTAATTTTTTATGTGAATTAAGTCGAGCCATTTTTGTAATAACATTTAAAATTGTACTTTAAATACTTCTTTTTTTTATAAAAGTCCAGACCGTGTCAAAATATCTCGTATGTACATTTTGTATGAATATTAACTGAACGGACGCTACGTCGCGGAAGCGTCCACATTCTACGACATATCTGATTTACCGCGCCTAACATAACGTCTCTCCAATTCCAGGTGACATACAACGTAAGCGGTCTTTTAGTAGTGGACGAAAGCGGAATAATCACCGCCTGCAACCACCACTTCGCAATGCTAACCTTCGGCAAGACTCACAACGAGGTCATCGGCCACCATATTGATGACGTCATTCAGCACTTCTGCAGGGAAGCCGATATGGTGAAGATGCCAAGGAGAAACAGGAATATGACGCTGTCGCCTGTTAATAATGATGACGATAATAATGGCTCAGGTATGTCGTAGTCGTAATTTACAGCTAAGAAGTGTAATGGCGGGGATTCTTACTGCATGCATGTAACCACCACTATGTTGACCTTGGACAAGGCGAACATTGAAGTATTTTTTTTGTAGTATTTTTAAATAAATATATATCACACAACAAACACACAATGCCATCTAGTCCCAAACTAAGCAGAGCTTGTACTATGGTTACTAATACTTATACATAAATACTTACTTTTGTAAATACATTCTTATTATACATAGAAACACCCAGACCAAGACAAACACTCATGTCCATGTACTTAAAGATTTGTCTTGAGCGGAAATCGAACACGCGACTTCAGCGTAGCAGGCAGGTACACTAACCACTCCGCCATCCGGTCGCCAATTGTACGGCATTGAGTATATTGATTGACGGTATGCATCACTTCTGCACTAACGTCGAAACAGTCTAGGCTGAATCCCTCAAGGGCTGTTGTCGATAATATTATAGTTTTATATAATACTAGCGACCCGCCCCGGCTTCGCACGGGTACAATGCTGATACGAAATACACTACAGAAAAACTGTGAACGTTGTATATAAACACAGGGGCCCGCTCCGGATTCGCACGGGTATATAATAATAATATATTATAGCCTATGTCACTCACTGAAAAAATGATTAAAATCGATCCAGTAGTTTTGATTTATTCATTACTACCCGTGGCCCGCACGCGTTAAATTAGGAGTAAAACAATTCCCCTTTCCCTTTACCATGAAGATTTCCTGCTATCTTTGGAATATTCATACACAACATTTTTACTTATTTACTTTTTACATTTCTCAGCTCTATTTTTATCCCGAAGCTGACTGAGTCGAGCCTCACGCTCTATTGACGATTCTCTGTCCCTCTGAACAGGCTCGCTCCCGCGCCGCCCCGACCGGCCGATACCGCCGCAAACTCTACGGCCCGCAATTTTTAAATCTGTAATATCTTCGAAAATATTCATTTAAATCACATGCTGTAAAGAGCAATTTTGATCTACATGAAATGCACAACGTATCTAATGTATTTAATTGGATAAGTAATGATACTGTATCGTTTAAAATAGCTTGGTAAATAACCCATATTTTTTTTGTAATATGTAAAAGATAAAAATGGTTACTGTGGGTTATCTTTAGGAGATAAACATATGCTGTCGCGAACTTTTTTATTCATCTTTTCAAGATATACAATTACGTAGTACATAAATTTGATCTATCTCGTAAGGTTTAGCCAGCGTTTGCAATGTAAGCGCAGAAAAATATGTTTGTTACGACATCACATTACAAATCTTTAAATTTCTCGGCTTTTCTCTACTATAATATGCATGTATTATACATAAAAACCTTCCTCTTGAATCACTCTATTCATTAAAAAAAACCGCATCAAAATCCGTTGCGTAGTTTTAAAGATTTAAGCGCACATAGGGATAAAGGGACAGAAAAGGCGACTTTGTTTTATACTATGTAGTGATACATAAAAACCTTCCTCTTGAATCACTCTATTCATTAAAAAAAACCGCATCAAAATCCGTTGCGTAGTTTTAAAGATTTAAGCGCACATAGGGACAGAAAAGGCGACTTTGTTTTATACTATGTAGTGATTAAAGTTGAAAAAATTAAGAATCCAGCAGGACTCGAACCTGCACCCCCTGGGTATACGCCCCAAGTGCTTTGCCAATTCAGCTATGGATTCGTATGCTGCTGGACTCGAAATTTCTCAACTCTTTTGTGTCAGCCATAGCTAGACGAACCTTACTTGGTTTTAGCGCCATCTATGCGATGTGATAAGTCACTTATTCACATACAGTAAGTTTGAATTAAGATTGATTGCTGGATTCTTAATTTTTTCAACTTTAATATTATATAAAATACAAAAAGGCATAGCAAAGCTATAATTTGCTTTAAAATATTCCAAATATTATAGTTCTATATCTGTCTCAGAATATCAACAAACAATTTTGGCATTTTTGCACGACAGTTCCTTGGAAATTCTGCGGGACTTGACTGCGTCAGCTCTATTTACTACGATGCTTTATGAAATAATTAATTCAATACTTTTCTGAACAGTTTACCCATTTGAATGATCATTGTTTCACAGCGTCAGACACTGACGATGACTCCTGTGGCGCATTCAACGGCAGTCAGAAGTCCGCCTGCATGTCCTCCCTCAACGTGCAACCGTCCATCCTCTCCACCACTCGAGAGAAGTCCTCCAGCGCACTCTGCCTCGACAAATCCTGCAGCCTGGTCACCCACACGCCCACCCCCACACAAGACATGGTATCAAGCATTAGCACTACGGAACAACGCAACGATCTATCCGCCTTACCTGACGTCACTTCCGGCATGTCAGGAATATCTATTGACGACGAGAATTATTGCCACAGTAGCATTTCGAAATCCCGATCAGAGAATATTCTTCGTTCTGAACATAGCAATCCTGTCAAAGTGATCAAGCCATCGGATAAATCTGAATCGATTTATTATACGTCCCAGCACTCTCAGGAAGTTACTCCGACTGGTACGACTCCTCGAGTCCGGTTGAATGATCCATCGTTAAGACTATCATTTGACTCGAGTAAATATCGATCTTTGAAGATTAATGTTTCTGGTCAAGTCAATAATGATAAGACTAGTCTATCATTAGATTTCTGTGATTCGAATGAGACGAGCGCAGATTTCCTGACGCCCATCAATGAGATGCCTCCGCCGGGGTGTGAGATTGAGGATCTGCCGAAGCACAACGGCAATGAAAGCGTTGACAGCTTGAGTAATGATATCGATTTGGAGACACAGACTGAGTCGGCTCCCAGGAAATTATATACTGGTAAGATCGTTTTTTATGTTGTTATCTGGATAGGAGCTAGTTTAAATACTTTTACTTTTCGAAATTGCTTGATTCTTTGTTCATTAATAATATGTTGTTTGCATTGACCGTAACATAACTCTCTTGATATGGAAATGCAATTATCAAATTATTTCATTAAATTAGTAAAGATTTTTATTATTTATGTACAATATGTTCATATGCACTATTTAGGATGTGTTCATTGAGGAAAAATCTTTTAATTTAGTTTAAAAATTATCTATTATAGATATCTATAATTGTGAATGTGTTGTTAGTGTGCCTTACAATACAATAAATAAAATAACAATACACCTCAGTCTGCAATAAAGTTGTACTAACATGTACTTCGCCAGTGTAATTATCTATGGCATAACATTCACGATAACATTATGAAAAAATAATAATAAATAAATATAAAAATATTGGCAAACATTCTTTTATTACCACAGATGAGGCTCCCGAAACTCCTTGCATAGCGAAACGCGCGCTCCGTGCACACGTGATGACGTCAACGCCGCAACAAACGCGATCGAAGCAAGACACGTGCGACAGCACCACCGACGGCCACCCCTCCGATGGCACTTACAGGGGACTCGTGCTGCACAAGGATGGCACGGAACTGCGTAAGTGTATTCAACTTCCGTACAACGTAAATTAAAATATGAATAATCAATTATAATTATAAAATACTAGCTGACCCGGCGAACTTCGTACCGCCTTAGCGTAAATTTGATGCACTACTTTATTTTGTATAGCTGACCTATCTTATGTATGCGTACCTATTCAATTTGAACTGGAATCTATAATATCCCCCATATAAAAATGAATACTTTTTTTTTTATTTTTAATTTTTTTTGCCGTAACAACCTTGTACAGAGTATTAGAAAACTACAAAAAAAAATATTAGCCAAATCGATCAAGCCGTTTTCATGCCAAGTCGTGACAACGAAAAACGGGTTTCATTTTTATATATATATATAGATAGAGATTAACTGGAATTATTATAGAAACACATACAAAGACCCTCGAATGAGTTGTGGTCTTTGTTTAAGTCTGGGAATCCGGCGTCTAAAAACTTGAAAAGTCACTTTTTTTTTGTTATTTCAGATGTCCTGTATACGGTATCGAGCATGCAGATGGGCACAGGTTCCCGCGTGCGTTGCGTGTGGCTGGGAGTGCAGCTAGAAGATGCTCCGAGGCATACCACGCTCGCGTCCAGTCTGGCGTCTACTGCCGATAATTCTTTAATACTCGTTAGTATTGCTATATTTTATTTATACGTGAACAACACTACAGTACATGGGATCGACGTGATTGTTGACCTTATAATATATTAGCAAACTATACTAAGCAACAGTTGAAAAAAATATAGGACTGGCAGGATTTGAACCTGCGACCTGCACACCGGGCAGCCGCTTTTAAAGGTACGCGTTCATTCTTTACAACATTTGTGCTGAATGTAACTTCGCCATGTTGGTTTGTATACTTACGATAAAAACAAATGGATGAACGTGACGTCACGAAATAACGTAACATACAGTTGAGTAATTTAAATTCCTGGTGAGAGGCGACCGTACCTGGTTGGTTAAAGTGGCTGCCCAGTGTGAAGAAGGTCGCAGGTTCAAACCCTGCCGGTCCCATAATTTTGCCAACTGTTTCTTAGTATATATTAAATAATGTCCTAGGTCCTACTGCGGAGCTCGAGCTTAGCTTAGCCCATGATGAGAAGCATAAGACTATAATAGTCCGCCAGTTCCATCACGCTAGACAATTGCGGATTTATAGACTGCATATCCCCTCTCGGGCGGTTTTAGGATAGTTTCCTACAGCTTTCCTCACGATGTATTCCTTCACAAGTTTACATACAAAAATGTACAGTGGGCCAATGAGTTAGCTATGCAGGGCAAAAACTTTAAAGTCATCGTAAAGACTTACTACACCAGTTATGGATAAGTGAGTTACATATCTAAATAGTGGGTATATTACACAATGTAAATAAGTAATTTACACATGCATATCTATTGCAGTCAGTTTTAACTATGGCGTTGAAGTTTTTGCCCTGCATACCTAATTGCTTGGCCCACTGTACATATCTTCGAAAAGACGAATCTTCACGATAAGACTGATGCGTCCCATAGTTGATCAAAATCAATTAATTAATTTGTTTTCATACAGGGTAATAAGTCAGCAGGCAGTAGACCTCAATCTATGTCGTTGGTGAGCCAATGTGGAGACGAGCAAGTAGCGGGCGAATATAACAAACATTATGTCACTCTCAAACAAATCGGTAAGTAAAAACGATAATATCATTTACTATGTTATAGGATTTCCTACAGTGAATATCTATATAAATTAAAATGAATTGTTGTTCGTTAGTCTGATTAAAACTCGAGAACGGCTGGGCCGATTGAGCTGATTTTGGTTTTAAAATGTTTGTCGTAGTCCAGGGTAGGTCTAAACGGTGAGCAAATAAGGAAAAATTGCGAGTAAGATAGAGTAAGACGACAATTCCATTTTCCCATATAAAAGTTGACGACTTACTTTCTGTCAAACATTTGACGGTATTTGTACTCTCAGTTCCACTCGAATTGAAGAACGCATTAAAACAAGACATTTGAATCGACAACATAATATCAACTTTGCTCATAACATCGTGTATTTAAATTTCAAAATATAAAAATAATTAATGTGTTGACATGTTTGATGGGTGCCAACCTTACAGTGTTACCAACTCTCAAAAATATTAAGTGTATCCGAACGTTCCATTGTTTTGTCATCTCATGTAAAAAAAACCCGTGTATCCGAACGTTCCATTGTTTTGTCCATAGATTTAGAGACTTTTTGCTGCGCTCCTACTTTAAAAAAAAGAAACATTTAATTGTAGAAATACTGAAATACTGCTAAAAGTTATTTTCTTCTCACTGCCTACAATGCCGAGGAAAAGAAAACGACCTGACATAGGTCGTCGAAGTCGTGTAAATGTGCAACGAGCTACTTTACGCTCCAACCGCACTAATGACCAGCGAGAGGCTGATAATGATAACAGTCGTACAAGTATGGGAGATTTACGTTCAAGAGTAAATAACTATGAAGTGGATAGGCAGAGAATGGAACGAGTTCGTGCACATCGATCACAACAGCAGCGAGCACGGGATAATATTTTGTTTTTTATTTAATAAAATTAGTAAAGTCCTTCTCAGGTATGACGAGACCAGGGAAATAGGTATTCATTTTTATATGGAGTATATTATAGATTCCAGTTCAAATTGAATAGGTACGCATACATAAGATAGGTCAGCTATACAAAATAAAGTAGTGCATCAAATTTACGCTAAGGCAGGTGGTACGAAGTTCGCCGGGTCAGCTAGTAGTCAATATAATCTGACGACTACCGATTAACCTATACATTTCCAGAATATAACCAAGGAGGCCAGCATACGAGCGTGAGATAGATTTAGTCACGTTTTTGTCATATTGTGATATGTGGCAACATGACAAAAACGCGACATAATCTATCTCGTGCTCGTATGCTCGCCCGGCTGGTCTAGCATTGCACGGGAAGCCTTATATTTAATAACGGGTATAACTTTCTAGCTTGAGAGTAGAGTTCGTGCAATGACTAAACTGATTTTTACTGGGACATTATATTGTTGGAATGAGCTTTTAGGTGTTCACGGTTCTACTGTGACTATAGTTTCATTATAGACTCTCCTTTAGGCCAATAGCCTCCATAAATTGGAGCAGTCGGCATTTACTGGATCATACAACACACACACTTTCTGTACAATTTTCTTGATTTTCTTTTCATAGGTAAAGGTGCATACGGCTGTGTAAAAATGGCATACCGTCGCTCAGATCGCTTACTAACAGTCGCCAAGTTCATTCTAAAGGAGAAGGTGGGATCACAGTTTTGGGTTGACGGGCCTGATGGACGCAAGGTACCGCTGGAACTAAGTCTGCTGCTTACTCTCAAACATCAGAATATCGTGAGTATGTGGATTATAAAAACGTAAACGGAATTCCTGGCTGCTCACATTAACGTATAGTGACATTCTAAGCACAGTAGAATGAGATAGGCTCCCACATTCTACATACACACACACACACAAACTTACACACTTACAGACACACAAACACACATTTATACTTTTAAATTTTACCATTAAAGTATAAAATATGTAATAAGACAAAATACAAGTAGTAATTGTTCGCCCACTGCACGAACCAAGATTGTTTGTAACCGTATTAAGACATTAAAAATGATGAATGATACCCTTTCCTAAGGTTTCCTGCCTAGTTTAGGAAAAGGAGTCCAATGATTCCTTTTATTAAAGCTGTACTGGTTTCTTCATAACTATAATTATAATAAGACAACTCTGTATGACATGTACAATCTACTTTTTGGAAATAAATTATTATTATTATTATATATTATTTTGAAGGGCAGGGCGCTTAGATCTTAGCATCATCGGGAATCAATATTATTTTCACCCCAGCAGCTCGGAAAGTAAAATCCAATAAAGTTTTCCTAAACAGCTCTAAATCAAATGTATATTCCTGCACCCCTCGGGTAAACGCCTCAGGCGCTCTGCCAATCAAGCCATGGATTCGTATGCTACTAGATTTGAAATTTCTCAACCCTTTTTAGTGCTAGGATTGGCATAGCACCTGGGGCGATTAGCTGAGGGATGCAGGTACGAATACTGCTGGATTCTTAATATTTCAACCTTAATATTGTATTAAATACAAAAAAGCATAGCAAAGCTATAATTTGCTTTAAAATATTACATATTTATACGTTAATTATGATATGTTAAATGTTATTTTTTATTTGTATCTGTGTCCGTTGCAGGTAAGCGTGATAGACGTGTTCGAGAACGAGAAGTACTTCCAGATGGTGATGGAGAAGCATGGCGCTGGCATGGATCTGTTTGAGTTCATTGAACGAAGACCTAGACTTGATGAACCACTGCTCAGTTACATATTTAGACAAGTAAGAAGTATTTTCAAGTCAAGATTTTTATATGCCTTCGACATTTTTGTTTTTAACACTACGACTTCATCATCACAGATAGTAATTTCTAGTAATCAATTTAATTTTAGAGGACATTTTCATTTTACCCACCGGCCTGCCTCGATGGTCTAGTGGTTAGCGTATGTGACTCTCACCGCGAGATTTCGGGTTCGATTCCAGAGTCGGGTGTGTTATTAGTGAACTTTTCGTCAGGTGTTGTACATCTCCGCTACGCCCTTCTGGGTAATATAGGCGTGATGTTGTTGTTTTTTTTTTAATTTTATATTCATGAATATAAGCATTCTACTACTACTACTAGGCGATTAACTTAAACTCAAATGTTTTGTTAGTCAGAATGTAGCAGTATACACCCTCAACCCATGCATTAGGTTAGCTGGCAGAAAATGCCTTTGGCATTCAATTCGCTACAGTACACTGTATTGTAAAAGGTTTCACTGTTATCAGATTTGTCTAACTTACCACCATAATAGATAGATAGATAAAGAATTTTGACTATGAGTCTAAATTGCGTAATTATTATAAAGGTAAATAAATACCTATGCTCGACGTTTCGAAATGACTTGCATCGTTCGTGGTCACGAGCCGACTTAACTTAAACGTTACGTGGCACGTGAGACCCGATGTCTATTTTTTGAAAATGTTCTCAAATCGAAAAGCTTAGAAACATAGAAGATAATTATTTATTGTACACAAAGAAAAAGTACATAATTGTGATAAAGAGTAATTCTAAGTCTAATTTAAACATAAGTAGAGTAAGTCTAATTGATTTAAACATAATAATCAGTCAAGTTCCCAGTCCAAAAAAACATATACCCACTATCATTCTTACAACTTGCTTTTCTTTACAGATAGGCCAAGCAGTAGAATACCTCCACTCCCTAAACATTCTACACAGAGACATCAAAGACGAGAACGTGATCATCGACAACAAGTTCCACGTAAAACTCATCGATTTTGGCTCAGCCACATTCATGAGCAAGGACACGCTGTTCTCTACCTTCTACGGGACCACTGAATACTGCAGTCCTGAAGTACTGGCTGGGAATAAGTGAGTACTGTATTTATATAGCTTTTGCCTGCTTTGTGGTGGGTACATCGATATAAAGTAACCTATTTGACACGTGTAAGGGCCAGTTAGCTCTTACACTATTTAGTTGTAGGTGTGTTTTGTTAAGTTTTTTTAAGTTAAGTTATATGTTACAAAGATCAAGTTAGTGTCTCTTACTCTTGACAATAGGTTCGTACCACGGTAGTCAATGTACTCAAAAGTTATTTGTAGAGTCATGTTATTTATATAATTGCTGGCACGCGACCGCGACCTACAAATGAATTTGCTGTGGCAGCAAAGATGTACGGTAGCGAGATCGTACAACACGCCTTATAGTCAACTACTTGCTTCTAACATTTTATCTAAATCAGAATCCAGATCAGCCGTTTCAAAGTTTGCATACAAACAGACAGACAGACAGTCAGACAACAATTAAAAAAACTGGATTCTGGGTATAGATTTCGTGTAAATAACGATACCAGCTTATAAAACGTGTTTTTTTATGAATATTTCAGATACGCAGGTCCGGAGCTAGAGATGTGGTCGATGGGGATAACTCTGTATGTTCTCACATTCTTTGTTAACCCGTTCTCCGACATCGAGGACACCATCCAAGGACCGCTCGCCTTTCCGCAGATTGTATCTGAAGGTAAACTATATAAAATGTACTTATACCTACAAATAGAGGCTTTAATACCAGTGCAGCTATTTTTAACAGACTTCCAAAAAGGCGGAGGTTCTCAATTCGATTTTATATTATAAATTTAAATCCTGCAGCATTAGTATGTTGTTATTGGTAAACAACAAAATAAATTCATCATCTTCTTCTTCTTCGTCGTGTCGATGGCTGAGTCAAATTTTATTTTGATTTGACATCGTGGTGAAAGGATTAGACAATTCGCTTTGGAGAACTCGCGAATTGCCCAGGGTGCGCCGGACGTAGGGAATCGTTGTGTACGTCACTCGGGGAGGGTTCATGCACCCCAAATCATGATTATAGGTACTCTAATAAACGTTTTTACTTCTATTCAGATTTGGAGCAGCTTCTGCGATGGATGTTATGCAAGGAGCCAATCAATAGGTGTACCATATCACAAATGATGGCGCATCCCTGGATCAAGCAACCAGTCGCTATTGCTAATTACATCTTCCATGAAATTGTAGACTGCGGTAAGTAATAGAAAACCTATATTTTACTGCCCGTCCTGGGGTCGCTGCACAAGAATGGATGTGCAAACATACGCCAAGAATGGATAAACTATACTAATGTAGAGGAACAGGGTGTGATATTCCTCCACCACAAAGGGAGGATCCTCCGACCAGGCTCGGTGGTATTGCCTGGCGGACAGTTGTCTACGGTAGCATTTTGGAACTGGTATAAAAAAAATAACGAATTGAGAACTTCCTCCTTTTTTGAAGTCGGTTAATGATCACCTTTTTGGCTGTCGTTAGTTACATTAAACTACTCAAATCGAATCAAATCATTTATTTCCATGGGCCCAAGGGGCGCTTGAACACGTCAAAACAAACATCAAAATACAAAAAATGTAAAATTAAAATAAAACTTAGCTAACTAAATTATAATACTTATTGTAATAAAATGATTTGACACCGGAGCTTAGATTGCTTACCAACACATATAAGGTGCGGATATAATAATAATACTAATATGTACACTTGCTGTGAACACTTCATTCTAGAAGAAGAAGAAAAAGAAAAAGATGTAGAATCGCGATTCAGCGCTCTTTGACATTTGTGACGTGTGGGTCACTTCTTGAATGTCATCCGTCATTTAAGTAATGTTTACCGCCACACTAAGAAACAATTGAAAAAGTTATGGAACTGGCAGGATTTGACCTGTGACCTCTGCATACCGGGCAGCAGCTTAAAACCACTAAGCTACGGTTGCCTCTTGCCAGGACCCTTAAATTCATAACTGTTTGTTACGTCATTATGTGACGTCACGTTTATCCATTTGTATCTTTAGTTTCATTTCTTCAGTCAATTTATATTTTATGGGTCGGATAAAATCTATTTGGAACCTCAGAAACTGGCCCTAAATGTCGTATTGAAGTAATTTTAGCGTGAGTTTTAGAGTCATGTCATTACAGGGCTAAAAATCTGTAAAGTGTCAGATCGCCTATATTTTCATAGATGTGAGGCGCATGATTAAACATAAACATAAACATTAATTTATTTCTCTCATAAAGGGATGTACAATTCAAATATAAATTATTGGTGATGATTAATGGTGGTGAGATCTTTTGTCAAGGATGCGACAGCTAAAGGCGTATATTTTCGTACTAATTATCATTTAATAAATTAATTTCAGACCGTCATGAAGCGAACCCAGAAATGTACTACAGTGGCAGTCTGGGCTCGCCAAGAAGCGGGTCTCCTATTTCCCTAGCCGATGCTCCTGCTAAAGGTATTTTTTCTTGAATATACTAATTTTGTCTTGTTTCATTGTGAATTCGTCCCATACGTACATACATTTTTGTCCAGGGAGTGGATGTTACATTTGTGTCTGAAAAGAAACTGAAACCCCGCCCAAGATTCCGAAATTTCCATTTGTGAGTTTGTTTTTTTTTTTGAGATGATTAGGCAATGCGTGGTTGTAGTTGTAGCTTTCAGTAAAGATCATCAATCATAATTAAGAAGACGATTACTTTTACCTCATTATAATATAACTCACATACAACGCCATCTAGTTCCAAACTAAGCAGAGCTTGTACTATGGGTACTATTATAACTGATACTAATACATATACACTTTCTTCTCTAAATACATTCTTACTATACAGAGAAACACCCAGACTATTATAGTTCACACGGTACGCATTAAGCTATACATTTTCAATATAAGAAGGTCTCGCATTGTTTAGGATTCTCGTACAATACGAGTCTATCTTATACTGTAATGTATAGCTTGATACGAAGCCGGGTGTACGTTACATCCATTTATAATAATAAATGGATGTAACGTACACCCGGCTAGCTCATATAATAAATCATTTATTGCCATGGGACCCAAAAGGCGCTTAAACACGTCAAAACAAACATCAAAATACAAAAAAATATAAAATTAAAATAAAACTCAGCTAATTAAATTATAATACTTATTGTAATAAAATAATTTGACACCGGAGCTTAGATTGACTTTAATTCAACTTGGAGATATGAATTAAAATCAATCCAAGCACCAGTTCCGATGGGTATTGTATTAAACATAAAAGCACCCTAACTATTATACTTTATACGGTACACATAAGGTTTCAATATAAGAACGTCCCGCATTTTTTAGGATTTTCGTACAATACGAGTCCATCTTATACTGAAAACGTATTGCTTGATATGTAGCGGTGTACATTACATCCATTTATTATTGCACTCCACAGAGTTGCAGGCAAATAACATTTGTGTGAAATCAGAATTCAAATCATTTGTTGCCATGGGTCCCAAAGGGCGCTCGACAAAACAAACATGAAAAGAAAATATAAACAATTAAAATAAAACTCAACTAATTAAATGATTTGAATCAACGGAGACCAACTTAGAAATTTAAGTTATAATCAATCCAAGTACCAGCTCCGATGGGTACTGCGGGTTTTTAAATTTATATTGTGTGATTTTGAAGTACCTACTCAATAAACGTTTATTTTTCCAGAACCATCCAACCCATCGGAAGTGGCGGTGCGCTCGGACGGCAAGCAGCTGTCGCGCTCGGAAGCCAAGCGCAGCTCGCTGCTGCCCGCGCTGTCGGCCGCCGAGCGCGACGCCGTGTCCGACAACTACAGCCTGCGCTCTTCTGCTGACGTATGCACCTTGAAAAATAATTTTCTGGCAACATTATGTTGAGCTGTTGCCTTTTAGACATATGAACTCGGTTGCAACTTGTATATGTAGTATAAAGGCACTGTATCATTGTAATTATTCTGTATTTATTTTTATTATCTAGTTCCCAAATTCCATTTTTTATTTTGATTTTAATTTTTAATAATGATTTGGTGTTCTAATAAATAAACTTTAAATTTTTACTTTACTTAAACGAAAATACATTCTCGAATTGTTTTCCAGATCCTCGACATATCCTCAAAGCCGGTATCGGACGCGGCTCTGACAGACATAAGCTCTGACGCGACGGGCCACGCCGCGTGTGACATCGACTACGATTGCGATCAGTACGACTGCGACTCCTGGGACGAGTGCGAACAGGACAGCTTCTCATAAACTATGTGTCACTAAAGTATGATAGCATTGAGATTTGTAATGCTATCGTGGACATGGACACCGAAAGAATTCAAGATTTCATTAATTATATTTGAGAAATTGTTCCAAGTCAATTTGTTGAATAATTAGGCTGTTCTCTCATAGGTCAGCCACGGGCACGATTCAGGAAAATATTCTCATATACATTAATAGGCGCTCAGTTTTGTGTCGGTATATGTATGAGAATATTTTCTGCACCGGCTCATTGTTTAAATGATACTTGCTGTTCGAGCGATACTGAAACTGCAGAGGTAAAGGTGTTTGCGATAATGCATGAAACGGTACACCTCCAAGCGTTATTGTACAGTCAAATCCATTAATATGTTGGCAGTTTTGATCCTTATTGTTATGTCAATAAGGTCCAAAACAGCCAAAATATTAGTACTTGCAAGCTCTTTTATGAAAATATAAAAGGTCTTAAAATACTAAGTGATCACACATGTATCTCTTCGTATGTAATACAACTTGTTACAAAATGATAATGATCATTTTTTAACTATATGATGATAATTAAAAAAAAATTGCTTAATATAAGACGGTCCATATTAAATTTGACTGATTGTTTGGTTAAAATAGAAAATGCGATTAATATTTAAAATGCTGTAGCCGTAAGAGCTTATTATGCGTCTCCAGTGCGCTACCTTGTCACAATGGAAATTGAAATCTAACTATAACTATTAAGGTTTATATTAGCAAGCCGTGCCGCTAAACTCTTATCTTTCATACAATGTCTTATAGTCCAACTGTGATGTTGCTGAATAACTTTTCTTATATACGAGTCATTTACAGCTAGGAAATAGGGTAACTAGATCGAAAGTGTGAGAGTAATTCATATTTTTTTACACTTTGTCTCACTATAAGGCCCTACTCGTTAGTCGGTACAAGCGACGCGGTATTGATATGTCTGTACTACAATACAGTACAGTAAAACCAGCGATATTGACAGTTTTGAAGTAAGCCGCAAGTTAAATATCACGGGTCGGTATTGCCCACGCTCGTGTTCAGTGCAGCTAACTTCAAACCGTCAAGATCCCTGATTTTACCTATACCAAATTCAAAAGCCGAGCGCTTGTACTCGTGAAAAACGTTTTGGTGATAGTACAGGCATACCGATACCGTGATGCTGGTACCGACCAATGAGTAAAGAGCCAAATGGACCATCTCGTTGTAGATTTTGAAACAGTCGAATTCATAACATAACATTCCGAATAACATTTGGTAAATGGCATATAGCAGATTTGTCAATCACCTGCGGGACAGGGAAGTAGAAATTAGGTGCCAGCTAAATTTTTATTGAGCTGCTGCTCTCTCGTGTCTATATTTTAGTATGATTTCGATTTTAGGGGATAGAAAAAGGGTTGTTTTAATGCAACCACATTGAAAATTTACACTGAAGTGAGACACCTGACTCACCCATAAAATATTTACCGAATTGTTTATTTGATGTAGTCAAAACTTTTTGTGTTTCACTATATTAAGAGTACATGTCACACCATACTATATTATCAGTGTGTTTAAAATATCTGATAACTAAACGCGCAGCATAAGCTATGTTCTTCCGTCTCGCATTGTTGTAAGCTAAAAAATATAATCAATAAATAATTTACATAAAAAAACAGCAATGCATTATACTATAAATTGCAGGAAAAGCTCAAGGAATATTAATTGTAACGAATTTATAATAGTCCTCATTATAAATGCACTCGCAACATTAAAATATTTCAAAAGCATTTAAATTGCTGTTACTCGTTTGCATAAAAAAACATTTTATTATGGAATACAGAAATAATAAAAAAGTCATACTTGGGATAGGGAAATTAATAGTCAAGTAAACAGAGAGAGATAAAACAGATTGGTAATATATATAAAAACATTTTTTTGAAATGAAAAAAATAGTAGAAGATTCTTATATAACTTATTGTGTCATTTATTATTGTATTCGTCTTAATATCGGATTAAATTTCCTATTTCTGTAGCTTTGTATTATATTATTATAAAAAACAAACAGTATTAAGTTAAAATAGCCTAGTGCAAGCTAAAATTGAGACCAAAGTTTATCTAAGCAAAAGTAGATCTCATCATAGTTTTAAACAAAATTCTGGATTTTACAGAAAACTTGCAATTTAGTAATAAACACTGCAGAATTCAATACAGAAACGAAACAAGCACATTATGTTAAGAAAATGATCTCAATTTTACATGAAAATACGTTAGGAATTGCATCGACACCTAGTTTACTTTAAAAACACTATTTTGAATACGAAAACTTTCGTGATATATTTAAGGGTAATAATAATGTTTCTATCTATTATTTACTGTAACAGATTCTATCTTCTTCATTCTAGAACTCGAATTATTTAAAATTATAGATAAAAAGCGCTTAAAAATAATATTTACAGCAAAAAAAGCACTAGGCTGTCTTCCCACTGTTGTCACTGATATTTGAATATTCTATTAACAAAAACATGTTACATTCGAAGCCATAATTTCACTCATCTCTTCCAAGTCTGTTGGTAATGTATAAGTCTATCGAAATTTTGATCTTCACAATATGCACTATTAGGCTGGTTTTATTAAGTCTTTACAGCCATTTAGTGCAAATTATTGTGTCATATAATTATAATATGTATGTCAATTTTGCCAAACTATAATTTGTTATATACTTGTGTTGTGTAAATTGTAATGGAGGTCTTGTATGCACATGCACTTGTCTAAAATAATGAATATATGTTAGGAAGAACAATAAACATTATTCAAATTATGAAATACGGGTGTTACTCACGTAATGTTGGTCTATTTAGTCGACCGCGGTTTTGCCTATGCGTCTAGGCATTATCAAGAGAGTGCGATACGTCCGTACGTAAGGGTCGACACACACCAAAAGCGCGTCGAAGCGCAGCGAATCGAAGCGGAGTTTCAGTGTCATATGAATTCCAACTCTATTCTCACAACTATAATACTCATTATCGCATGAGAAACTCAAACGAGTCGCGCGGATGCCCGCGGCGCCGCGGGAATTCCGGCGAATTCCATAAACGGAGCCGTGCGACTGCGCGAGAAGTCGCGGGAATTCCCGCGAATGCTCGAGCAGTCGCAAGCGGCCGCTGGCAATATCCCGCCCCTCGCCCCGCTCCTCGCGCGCGTCTGTTGCGCGTGAGCATTCGTATTCACTCCTTGCAGTGCAACGAATACAGAAGTGATGGAAATGGATGAAAAAAATAAATCTTTTCCTCTTTATCTCTTCGGCCGCTTCCTCTTCTTCTTCAATTATATGTGCAATAATAATTAAATCCAAAATACCCATTTTTACTGCTTAAACACAAGTTTACAAGGAGAGCGACCCGTGAATTCATCGCGGGCAGGCCAAGAAGGCGCGCGGAGTCCCGCAACTTCTCGAGCATTCTAGCGACTTCTCGAGCAGTCGCGGGAATCCGCGCGCCTTCTCTACCGAGCGGGTCGCTGCGCTTCGCTGCTCTTCGCCGCTCTTTTGGTGTGTTTCGACCCTAAGAGTGTAGCACCGCCCCTTTCTATGACGTCACAGGGCGCGGCGCGCGTCGCTGCCCGCAGTGCAAGACTGGCTGCGACTCAGTCGCGACGTATCGCACGCTCTTGATAATGCCTAGACGTATAGGCGAAACCGCGGTCGACTAAATAGACAAACATTATGTGAGTAACACCCGTATTTCATAATTTGAATAATGTTACAAACTCATAAAAATAAGAAAAATAAACCTCAAAGAATAGAGACTACTCAAATTCAAATCAATACTAACGGTAAAAAAATATATTTTCAAAATTCTAAACATACTTTCACCATAGCGTATGTAATGTGTATACATGACTTCACATTCTATGTGACTTTAGAACCTCTACATATTACTTTTATCATATAAAAATATCGACAAGGATAATTCGATCATTTTACACTTTTAGCTCTAGGTTGAAAGTTATATGTAGAGGTGTACAAGCACATTTTGTACAGTTATATTTATCAAGTACATTGGTAAGCTAGCTTATATGACTAGATATCTGGGCCTGCACAATGAATTTTTATTGCAACATTATCCATTCCATTTTTTGCGAACTACACTTGCAATAACACTTCATCGTGGCATACCTATTAATTCTTATGACTAAAATTATCAAAATCAGTATTAAGACAATACTTTAGATTTTTCTTACAAGCTAAATTCCTAAAATAGTTGTAGTATAATCAAAAATCCTAAAGAACCAAGTTTATTCACATTATTTGAGTAACATTGTAAATATTATGAAGTAAATTTTAACATATCTGTGTTGGGTTCAAATTAATAGGAATTTAAAGAGAACACATTATAATATTGCTTTATAGAAGATGAATTATGTGTTCTCTTCCCTGTAGAACAGTATTGAATCAATATAGTATTATATTTTTGTAGTGTTGGGATATAATTTGTTGTGTTGTTCACCAGTAACTGTAGTCATTATTTAGTGTCCGGGGCGTCCGTTTCTTACTTAGTGCCTTACGACGGACGACGGGTTACGTTGCTCGGGTAGGACGCTGTAACCTCTCATCGTAAATAAACGATTTGAACTCCCATCACGAGTTTTATTTAACGGATCCCACAACTACATAATAGCCAATAATAATAATAGACATAATACTTTTACAGCTACAGGGTTTAAAAATTGTTAAAAAGACTATCAAATCGTTCCAAAATTGTAAATATTCTTTTCACCACACCAGCACGAAAAAGCGTTTATTCCCACTAGTTCGATTCATTAGTTCGATCGTCGAACTAGTGAGATTTTTTTTTCTCATTTGTCCGACCGTCGATCTAGTGAGATTTTTTTTTTCTCATTTGTTCAACCGTCTAACTAGTGAGATTTTTTTTCCTCATTTGTTCGACCGTCGAACTAATTAGATTTAAAAATAGTTCTACTACATTTAAATGTTTTACTAATTTCGTAATAAAATAAAAAACGCTTGGTTCGTTAAAAAATATATATTCGTGTACTTATATTTGTACATCTATAGAATATCTTTGATCAAATAAACAGTTGAAAACTTATAAATTATAAGCTGGCTTCCTCACCTATCAAAAAATAATGTAATAATGAAATATTAAATGTAACCTAATATTTTTCTGTCGCAAGACAATATAAGCAATTATCTCAACAAGCTTAACCAGAAAGAACAAAAATTAGTTTATATGTATAATAAATGATCAAAAATCAAATGGGACATGTCACAATTGTTGTTAGTGTCGTATAGAAACATACTTGTACATCTTTGGTGAAATATACATGATCAAAATATGTAATTTTGTCTGTCTTACTTATCTCAATAAGCAGAGACAAAAAGAACTACGAATACATGTAATCCATCAAAGATATATATTAAATATTATATAATTACCATGATTTTTATCTAATAATCAAATTTAAAAAATGTAATAATCAAATACTAAATGTAATTAACTAGCGCATTTTTTCTAAAAAATGTCCAACACTAATTTGTCCACATGTTAATTGCATTTGAGCATCAATAATATAATCGTCATTGAATAAATCAATTTTCCTCCTTTTAGAACTCTTCTTTGATGTGGAAGGTCTCTGAAGAATATCATTTCGATATGAAGACAATACAGAATCGTCCTGTAAAATATACAATATTTGCAATAGGGTTACATGGCCTTTTGTTACAAGGTTATTTATTTTATGGTGCCACCCTTCTACGGCATTATTTGTTCGGTGGCGTTCGCCATACACAGACCAAATTCTATGATAATCACCCTTCATCCAGTAATTATCAAAATATTCTTAAAACTTCATCATGGATTGACAATTCTCCGTCATTTCATTTTGAATATACACCCATCCTGAACAACATTATTTGTAAAGTTTCAGTGAGGTCCTTAAACAAAATAATTGTATTAGTTTAAAATATATATACTTATGTCTACACGTTATAAATTATATTATACATATAAAACACTCAAGACTTACCATATTCAATGTTACGGATCCAGTACATTTTAAACTTTTATAATTTTTACACCGCCATATGCTTTGACCATTTTTATATTTACGCATTGAGTAATATTGATGTCCTTCTAATTGCAGAATTCTTCCTCGACCACTTTTAATAATTATTAATTCTTTAGACATCATTGCAAAAAAATAAACAGTAAACTAAACAGGCACCACCAAATAAGACGTTGCAACTGCAGCGCATAACCAGTATAACACATCCATCATTTTGCATAGTTAAACAGGCTCAAACAGCATCTACCCTCAAAATGAAAATAAAAACTATAACCATACTCCTTCTTACGGGGTGTTTAGCTAAATGTTTATAATGTTTTTAATGCACATACCTACCTAGGTGCTGTAGGTATAGATGCATTTAAGGAAATGTACAGTGGACGACTTCCGGATGATACGACGATGATTTGTGTAATCTGTATGTATTGTTTATTTACTATTACTATTATTTACTTTGTTAGGAAGCCAGATTATAATTTATAAGTTTTTCAACTTGTGGGGGTGCTTCATGGTTGTATATTATGTTGTTGAAGAGATGAGAGAAACGATAGGTCACTATTCTAAATGTTTTATATTTACTGGTACCAGGAACATATTATATAATAAACTTATCGACTACATTATTCTATCTTAACTACGACCTATCTCTAGCGATACGGGAAGGCGACTGGCGAACCGGGCGACTAAACTTAAGTATCCAGTGTATCCACTTAAATACATATGCGCCGGTTGCCCTGTGTCCCTACACCATTTCCCCCTTTAAAAAAATAATTTGCAAAATGATAATCAAAATAAAACTTTGAAACAAAAATTTCATAACGTTAACACAAACAATAATCATTCTACGATTCCAATAAACTAAGGGATACATTACAAGTGGTTCCTAGTACTGATGCTTATAAAAAAAAGGTCACAATCTCAAGTGCTTTGTGAGAGCCAAACAAACTGCTCCTCAATTAAAGCGTTGTTCACATAAAAATTAACACATGAGTTATCGACGTGATTTGAGACTTTGCATCTAAAAATAGCCATGGAATTTAAAACTTTAACTTTTAAAACTAAATGCCGTAATTTATCACAAACACTTATTACGTTTTCTTGACGTTGCTCTTCGTAAGGCGCTTCATGAGTCGGCGATACGTACGAAGATGCAAATTCCGTATGTTGCTCCTAGTCTGCTAGCGATGTATTTGCTCCTGTTGTAGTAGTCCACGTCTCTGATTGATGACGTAATTGACAATTAATCTTCTTGAAGCGGTATTTGTACCTACTCGCCTCTAAATATATTGTTACGATGCCGTATATTTCGGAAATCCTGTAGTAAGCATTCTCATCCTGGTGCCAACGCAACCGCAGGGTATATAATACGTCTAAATACGCGACGAATGTACCACGTATTAGAATAAACCTTCGTGCTCGTCGTCCGGAAATCCAAAAGGTCATCACCCAAAATTGTGTGGTCTGCCGTGGTCGCTACTTGATTTCGCTATGCATGGCAACCACGTGTCTTCACTTACTTGACCACGTCGGAGAAATCGCTTAGCAGTAGATCTTCCTTTTGATTATATATATATGATATCTTCATTGTATTTTCCGTGCGTTCCAGTGTAGTTTGGCTAGGTCGTCGTAGGAGTCCTTCTAGATGCGCGCGTCGAGAAGGGCGAGTCGTCTCCCATGATATCACTTGATTAAGCAGGAACGCTACGGTGTAGAAAGTTGCATGTTCTTTGTCGAGGGTCACCAATGTGGGGGTTTTTCATGGTTGTATATTATGTTGTTGAAGAGATGAGAGAAACGATAGGTCACTATTCTAAATGTTTTATATTTACTGGTACCAGGAACATATTATATAATAAACTTATCGACTACATTATTCTATCTTAACTACGACCTATCTCTAGCGATACGGGAAGGCGACTGGCGAACCGGGCGACTAAACTTAAGTATCCAGTGTATCCACTTAAATACATATGCGCCGGTTGCCCTGTGTCCCTACACAACTGTTTATTTGATCAAAGATATGCTATAGATGTACAAATATAAGTACACGAATATATATTTTTTAACGAACCAAGCGTTTTTTATTTTATTACGAAATTAGTAAAACATTTAAATGTAGTAGAACTATTTTTAAATCTAATTAGTTCGACGGTCGAACAAATGAGGAAAAAAAATCTCACTAGTTCGACGGTTGAACAAATGAGAAAAAAAAAATCTCACTAGTTCGACGGTCGGACAAATGAGAAAAAAAAATCTCACTAGTTCGACGATCGAACTAATGAATCGAACTAGTGGGAATAAACGCGAAAAAGATCGTTTGCTTGCCAGAATTCAGTGAGTAAAAACCGATTTTACTCACTAGTGAGGCAAAGTGATTCAAATTTCGAAACAAAATCCTTCTAATGAATAGACGCTGAAAAAAAACCAAAGCAGCCACCATGTAGGTTAGTAATATAAACATTGACATCAATTTTATTTAATAACTACAAACGATACGTTTTAATTATTTTAAATTATATAAATACACGCTTATTTAGTAATTAAATATTTTTATTTTCAAAATTAATTAAAATAATTAAATTAATTTAAATCAGGTATTTAATATTAGACTCTATAAATAAATGTTACGGAATGAATTTCCGAACGCATACTTAAAAAAAAAAGACTGTGTCTGTGTCAGTCATCGCGGGCAACTATAAATTCTTTTCAGTTTTAACAAAAAATAGTGAATCCAGTGATGAAGAACTTTGTGGAACTCCGAAAGAGTTGCGACAACTTGCTTTTAACACAGAAGTTTGCTTTTTACCAGAAAAATCACGTGAAAAGTATTTGAAAGCGTACGACAAATTTAATTAGTGGCGACTTACAAAAGGCCCTAAAACGAATTCACTCTGATTTTGGTAAAATTCTGTGACAAAATTAAATTAACAACTACTTATAATTATTAGTATTACTTAAAACAATGCTACATAACATAATTAAAAACTATCATATTATTTTTTCTTTTTTTCTAATGGCAATACCTAGTCGGAAATGTCAAATTACATGGCGGTGCGTCGCTTTTTTGCCAATCATTGCCGCATTATAACAAATTTAAACGTATCTACAGTCAAACAACGTAAAAATTTTACTCGTGCGAGACCTACAACTAATTTCGTTACCTACCAAAAGTTACAGGTATGAATTTGCAATGTTTACTTTTGTTACGTGTATGCAATATGCGACCGACTTTTGGTGCAATAATTTGAATTTGAATGGATTGTGCTACATTATTGCAGCGTTAACATTTTTATGTTTTTATAACTTGTAGTATAAGTCAATATTTCAAAGTTACGAGGACGGCAAATAACCTTAAATTGTAGTAATTGTCACTACTGAATGGTCGTTTCGATTCCAATAGATATCATATCCGTCATCTAGAACCAGGAATGTCGACCTTATTAGCCTCGAGATAAATCATCTGTGAGTTGCTGTCATGTTGATTGCAGAAGTTTATCTACTTTGGAAGTTGACCCCATTGGAAGTTCTATTTAATTATAATTTATTGTAGATAGACTGTTGATTGCTGTAGTATCTCGGGATCTGTTTATGAAGCTCTTATTGTGAGGTCATAATAGCTATTAATCTTATGAACCAGTTATAAACTAGGAGCTACTATTTATTAGTTGAAGGGATACCAAACATAACATTAAATAGTTTCAAAACTGATAAAATAAAATCATTGAATTAAATAATACTTCTTCTGTAACACTTTTTCTTATTGCTTAAAATACTTACACTATCAAAATAATCCAATCTAAAACTTAATTAGCTTAACTACTGAAACAGTTTTTAATATTGATATGGAGGAAGAAAGGAGGCTTCAGGAAGGTTAAACACACTATATGCATGCTAAAGAGCTTTTTCTCATTTATGTTTTAACTAAAAACTTTCATTTTTAATCTGCAAAAAAACGAGAAGGTTCCTAATTCAACGATATGTACTATAAATACTAATTTTATAAATAAGAAAGTAACTCTGACTGTGTGTCTACTTTCACGGCTAAAGTACTGAATAAATCTTGATTAAAGTTAGTATGGAAACTGTTGAAGACCTGAGAAAGGAGAAGAGTTGCTCAGAAGTTAATCACTACATAGTATAAAACAAAGTCGCCTTTTCTGTCCCTATGTGCGTTTAAATCTTTAAAACTATGCAACGGATTTTGATGCGGTTTATTCCAATAGATAGAGTGATTCAAGAGGAAGGTTTTTATGTATAATACATGCATAGAAAGGGGGAATAGTTTTACTCCAAATTTAACGCATGCGGGCCACGGGCAGTAATGAATAAATCAAACTACAACGTCTACTACTACGTCAATTATAAGGGGCCTCCGGTACACGAGTGTGTAAGAAAGAAAGTAAAAAATTACCTAAGAACTTCAATGGGACATAAACGCCTGTCAGACCTCTCAGCATTCTCCAGAGGCAGAAACTTTAGAAAAACTAAAGTCATCTTCAGCTATAAATTATTTAATAAATCAGATTGCCGAAGAGAGGCAAGAAGAGTGTATATTTTATTTGAATTGTTCGTAAAAATTATGGTAAAAGTGACAGATCGATAAAAATATATTTATTCATCATAATTATCAGGGGTTGTAGATTGCATTTACGTACTTGCAGCATGAATAGTCATAGAAATCATAACATGGATAAGCCTTTTTCCGGGATTTCATATTGGTACTCACGGGATTGCATCAAATATTATGAATGTAAAGATTTTACTACTACATTTGAAATTTAATATATATATATATATTATTCAATAAAATGCGATAGTTAAACGTTTAAAATTATTTTTCTTATTTATCAAGTATTAAAGTGAAATTTATTTTTGTGCGTCCATTCGTAACTTACAAATGACTAATTTAGTAGTTACTTCTTGCAACTTTATTACCTAATAAATAAATTAAAATAAATTTTTATACTCCTTAATATTTTTTCGCATTCAGTGCTCAATAACTTTTTATGAATATGAAAACAGGTAAAAATGAAACAAAAAGCAGTTTATACCAAAAT
Organism: Hypena proboscidalis; assembly: GCA_905147285.1. Classification (NCBI taxonomy): domain Eukaryota; kingdom Metazoa; phylum Arthropoda; class Insecta; order Lepidoptera; family Erebidae; genus Hypena; species Hypena proboscidalis. The sequence goes on from LR990127.1 coordinate 5,550,070, forward strand.
AAACGTCTTTATTGATGAAACTATTTTTAATCTTCATTTATATAATTTACTTCATTATCCTGGCTCTCTAAACAATTAAAATAAATAACCATAAATTTTTATTTTTTTTCTAGTTGTAATCTAAATCCCGGAATCCCGAAGGCATATCCATATTAATATATACGTGCCAGTTCATTGACTCCATATCAACCTACTACTCCGACCTCTGATAATTATACAAACTTTTTTTCTTCTGTGAGAAATATTTCAAAAATATTTGAGGGTATATGAAGATATATAACCCCCAAATATTTTTTTTATACGGGGCCCAGCCAAGGCACGCTGCGCCACTGCTCTCAATGTAAATCTTGTGAAATACCTACTATAAAGAACTAAGTATTTATCTCATATTTACTCGAGTTATCAAACACAACGTAATCATTTCCAACAGATAGGATGGGACAATGCATTGCACACTTCATACAATCATTGTGCACGTCCGATCACAATATCAGAGCACTTTCACCACGCGCTACTCGTAACAATACCGTAACAAATAAACGTAAGTAAAATTACGTAATTAAGTTTTTTTTTCAAGTAGCATCTACTTATATTATTTTATTATTTGCATGCTAATCGTCGTATTCTTGCCCTGAAAATACACATGGCTGCGATTGCCGAACTTGTCCCGGAATTTTGCGTCCCGTGATAAGACATGTTTGTCCCGGCATCTGCTAAGTTTGTCTCGGAATCAGCAAACTTAGCTTGCTAGCCTCGCCCATAGGTTTGGACAATCCTGGCCATTGCTGCGACGAAGACTGACGAGAAATGTTTTACAAAAAAAGCTAAACGAAACTTTGGTTTCTTTTTAGTTTTTAATTATTATGTTTTATTTAAAATGTGTTCGTCTAATTGATTTTTATATAGCGTTTAGTCGTGCTTAGCAATTAAAGACTAAGAAACAGTCGAAAAACAAATCGTCTGGTCCGGTATTCGTGGATACGGAGTGTGGCTTGGATAGCTCAGATGAGAGAGCGATAGGATGGAATCCTAAGGTCGCTGGTTCAAACCCAGCTTCAAGTCCAAAAAAAAATCGACTGTTTCTTATTATTAGATTGCTAAGCATGGCTAAATTCTTCGATCTTACTTTGAGATCGATTTTAAATTAGCTGTTAATTTGCGAACCCGTCTGTTTGTCGTTTGTTATAATAATGTTAGGAAAACCTTACATTATAACCGGTTTGTGCAAATCTGCGTCACGTCGTCAAGCAGTTGGCACCTGTTCCAGTTAATTAGTTTAGAATATAGCTTATAATAGATCACTTAGGAATTCGCTAGTAAAATATAGAGTAAACATATCTAATCTTCTGACTAAACAAATTCTATGGAAATTGTATTACATAACTTTGCTAAGATTGATAGAGATGACCGTCAATATCATCCTGTATCGGATTTTGGAGAACTGGGTAATTCCTGAAAGAACAGGAGGAATACCGCTGTACTATCTGCCCATTCATACCTCCGCTTGCATTGCATCTATATAAGTAAAATGGGGTTATTGGTTTAGTTTTGATAACGCCACATACGGACACGCAAAGCTACTTTAGCATTTACGTTGTCTTTTATTGAATCCTTTAGTTAGCAAGTATTGGAAACGAAATCGAATATAAATTTAATTTAATTTCTAAATCGTTTGTCACACTGATGAAAACTTGAACAAGCCTCAAAATTATAAATTAGATTAAAACGTGTTTTTAATTAAGCTTTAATTTGTTTTTTTGCTAGGCCTTTATAGAAAAAATGGTGCAAAATCTTGAACCGCTGCACTTCAACCTACGAAACTGCAAAAGGCCTATCTATGTAATATCGATAACATAGATAATAAATGTGTCGATAACGAATTCTGTAATTTGTGGTCAGCCACTCATTGATTTTCATCGATATCTTTAAAATAGAAGACACATACCCATTAAGTGTATTGTGTTATATTATTATGTCTGTGTGCCCATTTAGTGTATAATGTGTATAGGCATCTAATATATTTCTATTAATTTAATAATACCTAACGCGTGCAACAAAATTTAATAACACTATCGTCTTAAAAGGCGTACGACCATGACTAAAATATATAAATAAAACTCTTTGGTAATGAGCATCAAAATAAAAAAAAAACGTCAACTTCAATGAATAAAAAAGGTCTGTGATAAAAACGCTGTCATTAAGTTTAGAAGTGTAATGTTCTCTTTGATGTTGTCGTATTGACAAGTTTAAAAATGCGGGATCTTGTGATCAGTTTTAAGAACGAATACAGTACGGTTGGTTGGAGATTGTTCCTAATAGTGAGACTGCTCTGGTATTTCCATATAAGACGTTCGTTTCCTCGAAGCCGGTCAGTCGATACGGAGTGGTAGATCGCGCAACATCCGCCATGCGCTTCTTCGAGTATGCTTGTGTTGTGTCAATGTGCGCGTTGTTGCAGTGCGCGTACGCTTCGAGGGAGACCACGATCCAGACAATGGTGTTCAACTACCCGGACGTCAGGAGAGACGAGACCGTCGTTGATGACTACCATGGCACTAAGGTAAGGCAACATTTTGTATTGTTATTGATGATGGTCAACATTCTATACACCATAACATAATATTATAGTAAAGGCTTTTGCCGAGAAGAAAAATCATATATACCACAAAAAATCTTGTATGCTAAAGTTAAAAACAACTTTCGTCTATAAAGTAGTATTTAATATTATACAAATCAGGTTCTAGCAACCTGTGGAATGAGATGACATTTGTCGTGTTATATTATAATAACGTGCAGGAAAATATACATGAATTCAAAGAATCGTAACGAGAGCTATTGATGTATATATAATATTCACGTATGTAGTTAAAACATGTGAAAGAGAAGTAAATTATTTACAAAATATGTATCTGCTTACCTCCATGGGAAATGGTATGATTATTTATTATACAACAAGATAATTCAACCCACCAGCAAATAATGGATTATTAAGTACTAGAGCAGAGGACTAATTGTTTAAAACTTGTCCGTCTATTAGTCTAAATTTAATAATACACAATTAGTGCATTACGAGGCGGCTAATCAGCGGCTTACAGACTGAAACCATGATACTTATTTTTTACGTCTTATATAATGGTGATCATGTACTATTATCAGACCAATAGATTCATTACCAATTTGACAAACGTTTCGTTTAAGATTGTCACACTTGATTAGGTTCATTTAAAAAAAATACTTTTGGTAAAAAGTACCTATGTTAAAATGATTTAGTCTTTAATATTCACATATTTTGTTGCAAAATTAATATAACGGTGAATCATTAATCTATTGTTCTAAAAGTACGATTAAAATAAAACAAGGATTATTCGCTGCGTTGGCAGTTTGTTATAAAAAATGTTTAAGGTAAATCATGTCGCTCAAGAGTCATTGCGTGCCTTTATAAAAGCTGGTTTGCCGGCAAAATATATTAACATAAATAATGTGCTTAGGTCAGTATAGGTAGAATGCCTTGAAGATGGACATTTCCATAATGAATTGCTTGAATAGGAAAAACTTTATAACTTGGTAGTTTAGAATTTTAGACTTTTCGAATCCTGCCGATTGCATCACACATGTAAAATGGCATGGCAGGATACAAAAAGCTTATAAAAATATAGTTTAAAAAAACTAAAAAAACACGCTTTTAAAGCACATCAAACTAAAAAGTGAAAAATAATTCTTATTATAACCTGAAAATAATAATAAACGAAAAATACTAGTACTATTGTGAAAAAAAGCGTGGGTCGCTCGATAGACGAAAAATATGGCACAGAGCGCCCCACGCTTTTTTTCACAATAGTACTAGTATTTTTCGTTTATTATTATTTTCAGGTTATAATAAGAATTATTTTTCACTTTTTAGTTTGATGTGCTTTAAAAGCGTGTTTTTTTAGTTTTTTTAAACTATATTTATTTTTCACTTTTTAGTTTGATGTGCTTTAAAAGCGTGTTTTTTTAGTTTTAATTGATTAATTATTATTATTATTAATATATTATTATTATTATTATTAATTATTATATTGTCGCTGATTCTTTACAAGTGTAGAAAGTTTGAATTAAATCTGTCCGTTTAAAGTGGGTCAAAATCGAGTCCAAAGGAGTCGGTTACATACAAACAAACAAACAAACAAACATACAGGTGAAGCTAATATAAGCGTGTTAAAAAGTGAATTGGTTAAAAACTTAAAATGCTATCTAATATTTGACTAGTTGAAATTGATCTATATCTTCCAAACGAACTTTACTGGGGTGCATGAAAGGAGCCTCCCCGAGTGACGTACACAACGATTCCCTACGTCAGGTGCACCCTGGGCAATTCGCGAGTTCTCCAAAGCGAATTGGCTAATCCTTTCACCACGATGGCAAGTCAAAATAAAATTTGACTCTGCTATCGACACGACGAAGAAGAAGAACGAACTTTACTAGAAAAGCGTACGTGTAGCGCATAGGGCCTATAAGCTAAGGCGTTGTCCTAGCTGAGCGACAAGTGCGACGCGACGCGATGCGGCACCAAACAAACGCCTCTGTTGCCATAGCAACCGTCTCGTGTCATCGAGTGAATGTATGGATGGTGGATGGTGGCATCGCTCTTGTCGCTCAGGGTAAGGCGGGAGCTGAGTGAAGCGCAGCCTTACCCTAAATGGCTATTTTTCGTTGAATCACCTACAGGAGGAGCCCCGCAAAGTCGTGTATGGATAGCCAAATAAAAAATATACATTATAAATAATTGTAGTAGGCAGTTACAACAAATATTTGTACATAATATTATTTATTTGTTAACAAAATATCCAAATCGTTCGTATTGTGAATGCACCTAGTCCCTTCCTCCTAATCTGAAGAATTAGCAGGATCATAATAAGTTCATAAATAAGTGTTAATAAATGGATAACGAATTCGTCAATCTGCTTTAACCTAGCTCTATGTGGCAATTTGGCCATTAGTTTTCCTTTTTCACTTCGCACTACTACTAGGTACACAAAATGTTTTAATTTACAAAATATATCGATTGTATCAGTAGTTATTCTAAACACTATGTCTCCAATCCTACTTCCTCTTCTTCTTCTTCTTTCGTATTGATGGCTACAGTCATATTCTATTATTATTATTGTTCAAATCTACTAGTGTGTTTTAATATAATGAAAAGATATCGGCAGTCTTTCAAAAGATAACTTGGCGTCGTTTTAAAAAATCACATTAATCACGTAGCTATCATCTAAGATCTCTTTAATTTGATATAAAATTAAAACACGTATGATAACATAGCGATACGTCTTCAATTTCAGTCGTTAGCAATAATTTATTCATATAGTAATATTTAATTTTCGAAATCAGCGGCGTAGCTAGGAGGGGGCGGCCCGCCCACTCCAAGCTACGCTCTAAGGCTTAGAGCGTAGCGTGTTCGGGAGTGCTTAGCTTAGAGTCTAAGCTAATCACTCCCGAACACAGTAGTGCCGCCTATAAAAAAACCACCAATGCCACTTCATAGTCCCTGGCTCTTGACGATAAAAATGGAAACAACATTTTAGGTTTTAACAAAATATTGATTATTGATTGATTATAATGTTAAACTAAGATCAGCACTAATGTAATTAACTCTTGGGATTTGTTTGTTTGAACTCGCTGATCACTGAAATTACTTTTGAAATTGCATTTAGAAAGCTTTTTTATTTATAATTTTAAAAAAGGTTTCAAGTTATTAAACATTACGCTACAACCCACAGGAGCAAAATAGTAAGCTTTAAGGCGGGCAGCAGTTCCTAGTTTTTGAGAAAGCATAGCTCAAAACGGACTAACATTTGAAATATAAACTTTTGTTCAACATTAAAATACCTATCCAATGACGTATTACTCGTACTTATTATTGGAAGGGGGGGACTACTTTAGGGCATTTTGTTAATTACAATTTTCTATATATTAGGTAATGGTGTAACATGAAGCAACACGGGATATAAATGTTGATGACATGATTTATTAAGATTAAATTTTAAACTTACATAATAACTTTTAAACTTTTATAATTCCGTTAGATTTTACTTAATGATTAATAATAGTAATTTACAAGTGGAATAAAAGATAGAACTCAGAAGAAAGAATTTTATTTTTAACAGTTTTGATTGCTTGGGATGGCACTCAATATCCCACCCAAGCTAGCTACGTCACTGCTTCAAATGTTGTGTATCCGGGATCAACGATCTTCATCAGGCGGCTAGTTCAAAGTGCCATAAAAACTTAATTCATGTAAGCTTTTTGTATAGTTATTAGACAAAACGATTACCAGCATACTCGTAAATGTTAACGATTATTCTTCAAATCATACTTATGTATGTTTTGATTGTTGGCGATTTCGTGTAGATTGGCCATAGATTTAGAATTGCTATCTTCTCTAGCTCGTTTCGATGGTCTCTATGGTCTTGTTAACTTTAACAGGAGTTAACAAGGCGCTATTTAATCTGGTTTTTGTGCAATCAAAGATGGTTTAACGCCTTACATGTCTGCCGACTATTCAAGACTAATGGAAATAGCCTACGTAAACTAAAATATTTTTTATTTAGTATAAAGCACAGGAAAGCCTTGTACGTTATAGGGAGCGTGACCAGCTGTAGGCGTTCTTAGAACACGACAAGCCTAGAATGTATTAACTTCTTTCCTGAGGTTTTGAATGGCCGATGATACATTATCACACACATTTGTGACCCGTTGTGTTAGCTGCACCACAAGCACGTCGCGATCAATACATTGCACGCGATGGAAATAGAGGCACTTGTATTGTGCCGCATCGCATCGCGTCGCACTTTTCGCTCAACTACGACATGACAAAACTTCAAGATTATTTAAGTCGGTAGCTACAAAATATTCTCGAATTCTCAGAACGTACCTCCTTACTTTTAAATCTACCTCAACTTATATTTCGTTTCGTCTCACAAAAAGGATACTGTTTATAATGATGCAAATTAATAAAAAAATAGCGATACGATTGAAAAATATATAAGTTTTTATTTATTGAAGGTTTTAAAATATATAGGGTTGTCAAAAATCTAGTAGTTTGTGATTATGTAAGAACATCCTATTAGATATGACTAGAAAAGAGAGTAATGTAAAGTATATGAGAGTAGACTGTTAAATACTTTACAAAAACTGCAATAAAATGGTTAGATAATTATACAGCGTTTTGTATTTACAATTAATAGACTCCAATTTTCAATAGAGAATAGTAGAGCGTGCCGTATCAAATTTACGATCACTCTTGTAGTGCAAAAAATCAAAACCAATTATTTCTGCGAACGGTACTTGTGTAATAAAATTCGGTCTAGATCGTTATGCATCATTATTCATTATACTCGGTTGAAACTATTTTATAGTCCATTTAATTTTTATAACTGTTTAGGCATCCCTAAAATATAAATGATTTATGTACGCGCAGAATTATGATCAGATATTTTTTAAGAAGTCACGAAACCCTAAGCACGCTATCAAAGAGGATTGTTTGTTTTTTATACTCTCATATATCTTTCTGAGTTCCTGACAGTTAACCTTAATCATGGTTGAACTGCAAGGAATTGCTATGCGTAAAGGAAAAGTACATTTTCTCCTATATATTATGTGGTGTTAATTTAAATAATCTGTAATTTACTTGCAGCGGTTTGTAATTCTGAATAGGTAAAGGTCATTTTACGTCAGGTATTCAGGTTTTGTCCTGACATGTCTGACATGCTGATTGCGGCCAGACTTTTAGATTTTAGGGCAAATTTGAACTAAATTTTTACGAGTTGCGTAGAGATTTAGTTATGATTATCCTTTTTTTATACTGGGAAATGCCTGACGCATACCACTGATCTGGACAAAGTCAGTGGTTATGTCCGAGTTGCACGGACTAAAACCCAGTGTGTTCCGTCTATAAGACTTTTGCCGGGGTGCCAGGTATCGCTCGCGCATAGACGCTGACATCCACTAGTCACAACCACCGTGCAACATGGTGGCCCGTCATTTTGGATGGCCTAACCCTCCTCCTTCTTGAAAGGCGTGCGCGGAACACAACACGCCACCATTTTGGGCCAACTTCTGGCGACAGACTGCCCTAGGTCTGTCACCCGCAGGCCAGCGCTTACGGAGGCCGGAGGTCGGCCAATGCAGTTATGATTATCCTCTTTTCATTCATAACAATTATTTACCTTGAATAAACCAGTAAAAGACACAACTTAATCTCAGTTTTTCTACCTATAATTCAACGCGCGGCGAACATTAAACGAAAAATAAACTACCTATTTATTCTTGTAGTATCACAAGTGTTTAGTTAAGCTTTAGCAAATTGTCAGGACTTTTCACTAGAAATCAGGCTTTTTGACAGGGTTTTACAGGTATACCATATGGCAAAGGTTCCATTCTAACTTTGACTTAAAATTGCCTAAATATTAAGTTTTATTGCTATGTTATTGTAACAAAAATCTCGCGGAACTCCTCAGCCTCAGGATATCTGCTTCTTTATTGATTAAAAGGGAATAATACGAAAAACTTGCTTCCGTAAGTAAAGTTTATGCTGTCTAATAATTTCTGTAACATTACAACATTTACTAGAGTTACACGGGCATTATAAAATCACTACGTATCGTAACGGATACTACGTACTTATAACATATTGCTACAACAAACATAATACGGACCGCAAAGGTGTACAATACACTATGCACAAGCTACAATTAATATTCTCTAAGTCAACACAATCGTATAATCAAAATTGAATCGATTATAATCGTAACAAATAAGGCTCTATATGACGGATCTGTATCATTGTGTTTGGAAAATTTGAACACCAAATAGTTTAAAACATTAATCGATTTTGAAATGTCATTTATTGAGGCTTGGAAAGGTTTTGACTTTAATATAATATACATAACATAACATGACGCCTATATTACCCATAAGGGTATGGCAGAGATGTATAACACCCACATTTCACCTGTAATGCTTAGGTCCTATGGGATAGGGGGTGAGCCTATCGCCATCCACCGGGCATAATGCCAACTCCGTACTGCTATTGTGAGTTTCCTGGCGGAAAGTTCACAAATAACACTTTGTCTGACCCGGGTATTGAACACGAAACCTCGCGGTGAGAGGCGCATTCGCTAACCACTAAACCATTGAGGCAGTTATGGAGACTTTAATATATTTCGCATTTCTCCTCTTTTGCGCTGCAAAACAATAATAAATAGTGTCAAGGAGAAGTACACCTACTCTTGTTATATCTAACCCTATGCATGTCTTTGCAGTCATTATGTCAGTCGTTTGTTGAAGATATGTCAATTACCATTGCTACACGACTTGTTACATTAGATGTTATTGACAAAATTGACAAAAAAATGTTGTTAATACACAACGATAGCTCAATGACCTGTTTAACAACAAATATACATTTTTTGTACATGTCTTTTTATCAATTTATTACGTGTCTGCGGCATTTTCCTCTACGTTGATTTATTTAGAATGTTAAATGTATATTGCTGGTGTCTAGCGGGCTTCATCGAAACGTGTTATTAAATAAACAACTTTGAAACTAGTTTTAAGATAAAATGGAAATGATAAACGAAATTATTGCCTCGATGGATTTTGGAGAATGATATGTTGTACACATTTTTATAATAAAATTTTAATTCATCATCATTTTGAGTTTGATAAAAAATAGAAAGGATTTCAATTAATATTTCATTGTCTTATTTATTATGCTTTTCGTTTCATGAACAGATGATTTAATATTAATATGACAATACTTATTGGGTCATTCCATAAAAAACAAATAATGTTACTGTGCAAAATTTAAATTATTTCAAATTAGGTGCATACAAAATCTTATTTACATAGCAAGACAAACAATGTCTTAAAATCTAAGATAGTGTACACATTACAATTGTGTGTTGTTCAGTGGATGCCTACGCTAGAAAAACCTGTGTTGTAGGAAATATGATTAGGGGCGGTATATTTAATATAACATTTAGATAAGGATCCAGAGAGAAGCACTAAGGCGTTTCCTCTTACATGATCGAGTCTACAATTTTGATTCTATTGTAAGTTACTACTAAGTTAGGGAATCTGAAGGACACGCAACATTCTCTGTGCATCCAATAATAGAATGCACCGATGCAGTGAATGGTTAGGAAAAGTTTTTGCCATGAGCCCGTGACACACATCGATCTGTGTTTGAATGCATTTTTCAATAGGCAAAAAGGTTTATCTACACTAGGCATGATGACGAATTTAAATGTTTATATGCAATTAAAATAATTACTTTGTTTACACGTAAACTTCCTAAAACAATACATTTTTAAATTCACATCAATAATAGACTCGCCATACGCTCCAAACAAACGGCTACATGAGTGTGACGTCACGTTTGCCGAAAATTTGTCATGACCTAACATGCATAACACTTATATGAGACCTTAATATAACAGGTGAAATGTGGTAGTTTATACTCCTTTGCGTGATGTTGTGTTTATTTATAATCACTGCATTTATATATAAATATGTCGTTTAAAGTTTTTTCAAACTGCTGTTTACTAGAACAAAGTGACACTGCATTATTATTCCATCCATTCGTTTTTTGTTTTGCATCCGTCATTCAAGGATTGCACGATACATAAAAAGCAAAGCCATCACACTTATGGTGAATTATGGTACAAATTGTCTTAGAGTAAATGCTTTTCAAGACGTGTAACAACTTGGCATACCTATTATGCCAAAATTACGTTGATAACCATGAATGTAAACACTGACGTATATATAAAACGTCTCAGAATATTTAACTTTATTTTGCATATTCTATAATTATAGCGTAAAATTCACTGAGTACTCATTGATTATGTTATAAGTCACACATTATGATTTTGTATTTAATTAAAATACAATGCGATACGTGAAGAAGCTGTGTTTGGTACCGATGCTAGTAGATGTAATATATATTTGTCTTTATTATTGAGAATACGGGTTACTCACGTTACTTTAGCCGGGATATGCCGACTAGTTTCAGAGACGGGGACAAACAATAACTTCGTTTGTCACCGCCTGCAACATCATAAAGAATTTAGTTTGACATATTTCATTTGTTGTTAATGAATTTAATGTAGATAATGCTATACTTGTTTTTATCTTTTCAGTTCTTTTTTTTAAGCAGTCCGTTTTTTTGTTTTTTTAATAATTATTTTTATTTTGTTTACGGCGTCTGTAGTTAACGGCCGTCTAGTCCACCTAAAGCAAATTGCAGATGCTTAGCTTCATCTAACTTAGGAATACGGTGGTAGTTATTTCAAGTTTGGCACTATTACAACCTTATGGATAAGGAGTGCTTAAACTTATAGCTCCGAATTATAACTTACAATACAGCTTAAATCTCTAGTATAGTTTAGTTCTTGATCATGTTAAATATTATATAAAAAAATAAAATATTAAATAGTCAATAAATAAGTTGAGCTACAAAATTTTGTGACAGAAACGAATTACTGCAAAATCGACTCCACGCAGTCTTATCTCCTCTAACCCTAGAATGAAAATTAAGAAGCGTAGGTGTTTCACTTCTTCTTCTTCTTCGTCGTGTCGATGGCTGAGACAAAATTTATTTTGACTTGCCATCGTGGTGAAAGGATTAGCCAATTCGCTTGGGAGAACTCGCGAATTGCCCAGGGTGCGCCGGACGTAGGGAATCGTTGTGTACGTCACTCGGGGAGGCTCCTTTCATGCACCCCAAATTACCCACTACCATACTTCTACACACCCCTATTATACCTACTTCTTATATTTCTTCAAATATAAGAAGTATAATACCATAGACGGGGAAAAAGCAATACCAATTTGTCATTCATGTTGCCGTATGGATATTTTCTCATAGGAAATAATAGCGCCATGAGAAACAGGCACTCGGTTACTTAATAATTCAAATGGCGATCGATTATACAAACCACGTGTTTTGCTACCGCTGACGGTGTTCATAATTTCTTGTATGTAACGATCGTGCTGGACATTATATGGACATTGCTAGTAACAATAACAATGAGATATAAAGTTGCATAAATAAACGTAAATTAATTTTATAAATAAAAGATAAATTTGGATTTTTTACATTAGATAGAACGCCAGTAGCAATTACACTATCCAATGGTTCCAATGACAAGGCCAAAATACACACATTCTCTCACTCAAGCACACCCAGTCTCAGAACAAATATTTGCGCAATTACACAAAGATTTGTCGCATGTGGGGATCGAACCCACAACACCAGTGCAGTGGAGAGCGACGAGGCGACCGCTTAAACAACTACACCACACGTGCAGACAAATACTATTAATTATGCTGCTACTAGCATCTGCGCGCGGCTTTGCCCTCGGTAACTAAAGTATTTAAGCCGTCATCGTCATCATCATCAGCCCAGAGACTTCCACTGCAGGACATAGCCCTCACCAATCGATTTCCACAGCGCGCGTTTTTTGGCCGACTGAAAGCAACGACTCACCGCGATCTTGACAAGATCATCCGTCCATCTAGCGGGGGGCCGTTCCTCGCTGAGTTTGCATTTAAGCCGTCGCGTCGTCGTTCATAAAATATAGCCTATGGAGCTTAAGAGTAATATTAATTATAATAGTTAATTAAAATGATTATAACGGTAAATATTTATTTTTCAAAATCGATTTAAATATTTGAATTAAATCATAAAAACAAATTAACAAAAAAGATCTTCCCTCTTAATAATATTAGTTTCGATATTACGGGAAATTAGAATTCGATAGATGGTTGCCCAACACTCGTGTTCCACCGCCCACTAATTATACTTAGGTATTATAATAGGTACTCCTTATTGAAAAACTTTTTTTTTTTGATAAGAACTTTTTCTTATCATGTCATTGTAAAAGTTGCGTCATCATCGTTATATTTTATTTTGCCCATCTTTGAGAGGGTTTACCTCTAAGATACAGATAATTATAAATAAAAAGACTAGCTACCACAATACGCATAATCGGTAAAAATCGTTATCATATTAATATAATATTTTCTCTTGTCCACAGATAATAGACCCATACCGCTGGCTCGAGGACCCAGACTCGAACGAAACCAAAGATTTTATAGACGCAGAGAACAGAATCACTCGGCCGTACCTCGACGCATGCGCAGTAAAACAAGACATCAACCAGAGACTAACGGAACTCTGGAACTACCCCAAATACTCGTGTCCCTTCAGACGGGGGGATAGATACTTCTTTTTCAAAAATACAGGGTTACAAAATCAAAAGTAAGTACTAGTTACTGTTAAGTTTAATTACCTATAGTATGTGGTGGTATCCGCACATGACAAATGACGGCTGACATTGACAACGTCAATAAGTGACACACACGTCACAAATGTCAATGAGCGCTGAATCGCGATAACGAAATGTTCACAGCAAGTATGTATAAATACTACTTCCAAGACGCTACCGTTGGACAGCTGTCCGCCAGGCAATACCACCGAGCCCGGTCGGAGGATCCTCCCTAAGTGGTGGAGGAACATCACACCCTGTTCCTCTACAGTTATTGATGTATCCCTTTATGAACGAGGTAAAGAAGCTATTCTTTATTTCTTTCGAAGTTATCTTCCATTCAATATTTAACCGCAGGTCTACCGGAATGTCGAATAAAAGTAGCCTTTATCGGCATTTCATGCGTGTTTGACATATTTTTGTATGGGGAAACATGACAGATAAGCGACAAAATCTATCTTACACTCGTTATGCAGTACAGTCCCTCTGGCGTCTACAACTATCTCCACATGAATCATCATCTCTACCTACTACCTACCACTAACTAACCAAATATTGTTGCAGTGTATTATACGTACAAGATAGTTTGGACGGCGAGCCCCGCGTGTTCCTGGATCCTAACAAGTTCTCAGAGGACGGTACGGTAGCATTGTCAGGTTCTCGCTTCACGGAAGACGGGAACACCTTCGCGTACGGACTCTCCGCCAGCGGATCTGATTGGATTACTATACACTTGAAAGATGTTGCTACAGGTAGGCGTCATCGAACTGACTATTCCTATTAGAATACAATTTAACAAAATACAATCCTATCAGGATAAGGTGGCTAGTGGAGACTGCCTGTGTACAACTGAAGACGCATTGCTACTCTAGATGAAATGTGAGACTAAAAGTATTTTATCATTCACTGTTTTAAGCTGCAGTGGCACGTGATACTGACTGGTACAATTATTGATTTTATGCAGATAGTTAGCGGTTGAAACATTGTTGCTTGATAGTACTACACCATTAAATCAACCTACAAATTATCTGCTATTAAATCCAACCATTTAATTAAGTATAATTTAAAAAGAAATTATATAGATATATAATATCCATGAGTAATTTGACGACCAGATAGCGCAGTCGGTAGCGCAACTACCTGCTTTGCAGAGGTCGCGGGTTCGATTCCTGCTCAAAACAAATCTTTGTGTGCACGAACATGGAGGTTTGTCTTGGACTAGGTGTTTCTATGTACACATTTAAAAAAGTAAAGTAGGTAGATAGTACTTATAGTATAAGCTCTGCTACTTCATCTAGTTTAGGACTAGATGACGCTAACTGATATTTATTTAAAATATATTTTGGTTAAATTTCAGGCGAGGATTACCCAGAAGTACTAGAAAAAGTTAAGTTCGCGTCAATGTCGTGGACGAAAGACAACAAGGGACTGTTTTATTCTGTAAGTATACAAATTGTTTTCTTAAGAACTGTTTATTAATCTTAGAATGAACTACCTTTACTTATTAACACGCTTATATTAGCTTCCCCTGTATGTATGTATGTATGTAACCGACTCCTTTGGACTCGATTTTGACCCACTTTAAACGAACAGATTTCATTAAAATTTTGCACAACTGTCAAAGATCGATGACAATGCAATAATTCGATAAAAAATATTAAAGAAATTAAAAAAAAAAAAAAAAAAAAAAAAAAAAACATAGTTTAACTAAAAAACACGAAGAAGTAGGTACTTTAAAAGCGTGTTTTTTAGTTTTTTTATACTATATTTTTTTTTTATTTTAATGATGATTTTCCGAATCAAAAACTGGTGACTAGTGATGATAATACTTTAATTCAATAATAAGTGTATGAATCAGTGAAATTTTAAAATTCAATTATTGAATTTGAATAAGGATGTTCAAATTGTATGGAATGACAATTGCACATGATGACCCTGATACTAGTGTCTATAATTATAAGTACTATCCTTATATGTCACTACAATAGCATTTTAAAAAGTGTTATTTATTTGGCGAGGAAAACGTGATGCTGTGTTGTGTTGTCGTCGGCATTGATCGTGTCACGTCCGAAGGTATACTTGACCTGCGTTCTATTGCCGCCAATGCCACTGTTTGTTTACTTATTCTATTTATTTGTTGAGCTTTTTATATGACGAGATGTAAGTCTATAAAAAGTTAATTTTCATTTATGGCATTTAACATTGAACGACGAGGAATTGAGAGCATTATAGAACTTTTTTTTTTTATCGGTTAAAACACTGAAAAACCAAACAATTTATTTTATTGAAACTAAAGGTACTTCGAGGCTGCAAGCATTGACTGACGAACATTCACCTGTAATGTGACATGTCATTCCCGAATTAAATCGTATTATTACACTAAGAAACAGTTGAAAAAGATATGGGACCGGCAGGATTTGAACCTGCGACCTTCTGCACACCGGGCAGTCGCTTTACCAACCAGCTACGGTCGCCAGGACCGTAAATTTCTCAACTGTATGTTACGTCATTTCGTGACGTCACGTTCATCCATTTGTTCCAGAGTTGAGTATCAGGCTAGAGTAGAAGTAGGCAATTCCACTTTGAATACTTCATTCAATAGCACTTTAACACGTATGGCAAGGCTATACAATGAGATACCCATCGCGTCTAACACTTCCATCGACCTCTTTTCTGTACATTATTATAATAGTATACTTAATTATACAGTTGGTGTGCTTATTAAATAAAATTAAATAAAATATTCAAATCTTATACATTACATTATAAGCAAATGATCGCGGTCTGGGATCTAGTTAACAGCTATACAAATAATATAACGTTATGTTTGCAGCGTTACCCCGAGCAGACAGGCAAGACTGACGGCTCCGAGACGGAGGTGAACCGCGACCAGAAACTGTGCTACCATCGCCTCAATACCCCACAGAGCGAAGATGTCATTGTTGTGGAATTCCCTGAGGAGCCGCTGTGGAGGATGTTAGTATTGATTTTTATTCCACGATGCTTGAAAGCATGTTGTCTGTCTGTGTCAGATCTTGAGCACTGAAATTTGTATGTATATATAGCAGATCTATATCTAATACATTCCCACTGCTGGGCTCGGGCCCATGATGAGAAGGGTTAGGCCATAGTCTACCACGCTGGCCAAGTGTGGATTGGTAGACTTCACACACCCTTGAGCGCTTTTTAGGCACTCTCAGGCATGCAGGTTTCCTTACGATGTTTTCCTTAACCGTTAGCGAGCAATAATTTATACGATAAATACACACATATCTTCGAAAAGACTAATCTTAACGATTTATTGACAGAGGTGTGCCTTGGGTTCAAACTAAAGACTTTTGACATCGCAGTCCTGTGGTCTCCCACTTGGCTATCGCTGTTTACTATTTACATTTATCTTTTCCTTTCTTGTTGGTTAAAAGCAGTGTGTTCTTGAAACCTGCAAACGAACTCCGCCCTCCCGCTTGCACTAAATTTAGTGTATGTATATTTAAATGTTATTTCAAAGTGTAATCAATTTTATTTATCAACAGTGACACACTCTCTCAAATGAGAAATGAAGAAAAGCGATCGTATGATTTATTTACATTAAATTTTTATCTAGTGTAGAAATTTAGACTGTTATGTATCACTGTTGTTTTACACTTTGAATAAACATTAAGTTTAGCATTAGTATTTCGAAAATCATTATGTAGCATCATCCATAGTACTATGCAATTGATTGTTTTAAATCAATAGGCATTTTTTGATGAAAAGCCAGGCAGTAAATTTCAAGCGATCCAAAACTGCACTCCTTGAGACCTATGTCCAGCAGTGGACGACTTTAGGGTGATATGATGGTAACTATCCTACTTAAGATAGGAACATATCGATGAACGTGACGTCACGAAATGACGTAACATACTTGAGAAATTTAGGGTTCTGGCAAGTGGTGACCGAGGCTGGTTGGTTAAGGCGGCTGCCTGGTGTGCAGAAAGTCGTATGTTCAAATCCTGCCGGTCCCATAATTTTTTCAACTGTTTCTTAGTATAATTTGCTAAGCACAGCTAAATGCTGTAAAAATAATTAATAGGATTTTGAAATCTCACAGTCATGACTCCAGCCAGATCCATACGATCTATCTTGCGATGGTAAATAAGTAAATAATAAGAACACCCGTGTTTTGTGCAGCGGCGCGGAGGTGACGGACTGCGGGCGGTACCTGCTGGTGACGCCGGTGAAGGACTGCCGCGACAACCTGCTGCTCTTCGCCGACCTGTCCAAGCACCCCGACGTGGCGGCGCTGCTGCCGCTCACGCAGATCGTGCACACCTTCGAGGCCGACTACGAGGTTTGTGACCTGTCTACTTCACGACCTTCAATGCACTCTTTCGTTATTTGGTCATATCAATAAAAATATACAACTAATTGCCAGAGACTATTCAAAATGAAAACAAACCAAATATATTCGATAATAAACTAAAACAATTATTAATAAGCAAATCCTATTACAATTTAAACTAATATTTGAATTATAAATTAATATAATATTTAACTTAAAATTACATTTAATTATTATTACTATCTTCTATCCTGTAATTTATAGTTTCATGGGACATGTGTAAACAAATAAATGATATAATTAATTATCGTAACACATCACACCAACACAATTATGTAAGTTTTGAAGTTTATATTTAAATCTATTAGATATTAAAAAAAAATTAAGCACCCTTCATCCTCTCTCCTACACTTTTGCTGTGCCCGACAGGGTCCATGATTGATGCTATGTAATATGTTTACCACCTAACAAAACATTGTGGAATGCAATAAAGAATTGAGTATATGTATTTAGAATGCTTGCTTTCGCCATAAAATTCCACCCGTGGAGGAACCCACAAATGCTTTTTAAACACAATATTTACTTTCCTCAAGTTGTACACTTATCTTGCCCTCTATGGCATCATCATTTCCTATATTGCTCTAGGTTTGCTGGACTGAAGCACTGAGTTAAGCTCGCCTTTTGCATACTATAACTGTAATATGTCTATTTCTTTGTAATCTTTGTACAATAAAGTATTAAATAAATAAATAAACCTATACTGAATTTTGGCTATAATATAGCCTTTATTATTAAAATATTTGACCACCCTCTAAAAATTATAAGCATTTACTATTGTCTTCCTGTATTGATGAATGTCTTTCTAATTTTCCAGTATGTAACAAACGAAGGCTCGGTGTGCATATTCCGCACAAACAAGAATGCACCTAACTACAGACTTGTCAAGATCGACCTGCACAACTATGCCGAAGAAAACTGGGAAACTCTCATTCCTGTAAGTTAAAAACAACCGATTCATTTAGTATTGTGTCTCTCTATAGTGTGGACTAGGTAGAGAATTAATATGTTATAATTAACATATCATAACGTCACGTCTATTTTACCCAGAAGGGTGTGGCAGGGATGTATAACACCCACATTTCATCTATCATGTTTAGGTCCCATGGAATAGGGGGTGAGCCTATCGCCATCCACCCGGCTACAATTTTAACTCCGTTCTGCTATTGTGAATTGCCTGATGGAGAGTCTTCTTCTTCTTCTTTCGTATCGATGGCTGCAGTCATATTCTCATAGTGTTGACTTGCCATCGTGGTGAAAGGATTCGCCAGTCTGCTTGGTCGAAATTGGCAGACTGCCCAGGGTGCGCCGGGCGTAGGGGTTGATTGTGTACGTCGCTCGAGGAGGCTCCTTTCATACACCCCAGAAGAAGAAGAAGATTGAATTGCCTGACGGAGAGTACGCAAATTACACTTTGCACGACCTGGGCATCGAACGACGCCTCACGGTGAGAGTCGCATACGCTGACCACTAGACCATTGAGACAGTTTTTAATAAAATTTAACGAAATCGTGAAAACTCATTCTGTATTGTTGTGTGTTCCAGGAACATCCTACCGACGTATTAGATTGGGCATCTGCTGTAGACAATGATAAACTAGTTCTCCATTACGTCAGAGACGTTAAGGTAAATAATGCATTAATTTTATTAATGTTATATCTTATTTCTCATACAACACCTCATAGTATATTAGGGACTGAAAATAAAAAAATATATATTTCTCAGGTAGTGCCCACATTACGGCTTTTTAATTTTTTTTTATTTTGAGACGCTAATACCTCTACTATGAGGTGTTTCAGGATTATCCATTCTTTCTGAGACACCAGTATATCCTAGAAACAAGTAGCAACTTCTGCGTGTAACGGAAAAGTTGCCGCTAATTATATGTCCAATCCTCCAATCCAATTTGATGATAATCCCAATTGCCCATGACTGAAATAATCTTTGTATTTAAAATCCTTGTATAAAACATTGTTATCCTAGAAACATAGTAATAATTTAACCATAATTTGTACTTATTAAAATGAAATTGAATTTCCAGAGTGTATTGCAACTACACAACATATCGGACGGTTCGCTGCTGCAAACGTTCGACCTCGCCGTGGGCTCCGTGGTGGGATTCTCCGGCAAGAAGGAACAGACTGAGATCTTCTACCATTTCATGTCGTTTTTGTCGCCTGGAGTTATCTACCACGTTGATTTCAAGAACAAGCCATTCACGCCTACGGTAAGCACGTTATCAATATACATATCTGAAGTAACTGAAATTATGTAAACTGCGCGGCTGCAAGAGCCGGCGGGTTCAAGCCTAAAGCCTTGACGCACTCAGTTTATATCAGCTTACTAAATTGCATAAAAATAAAAAATGCGGATTGGTAGACTTCACACACCCTCGAGCTCTTTTAGGCACTCAGGCATGCAGATTTCCTTACGATGTTTGCCTTCACCGTTAGCAAGCGATAATTTATATGACAAATACACAATATTTTCGAAAAGACGAATCTTAACGAGTTATTGACAGAGGTGTGTGCCGTGGGTTAGAACCCGAGACCTTTGACCTAGCAGTCCTGCAGTCTCCCACTGGGCTATCGCTGCTATTTAATACTAAATATTAAAATATAGCATAGTGCTATTTATTTTAAATAAGAAATAAAATTCATTTCCTTGATATTTGCCCATCTATCACTTTACTTACATGGTGGACTATGGTCCCTTCTCAATTCCCTTTTTATTTGAAAATATTTTTAGCTTCCAGTCCCGCAGATTGACGTCCAATATATTGATTTAATAACAAAATAAAGTGATCAGTTAACCTAATGAATCTCCGTTTCATGTTACAGGTATTCAGAGAAGTAAAGGTGAAAGGATTTGACGCGTCGCAATATGAAGCTAAACAAATATTCTACTCAAGTAAAGACGGCACTAAAGTTCCTATGTTCGTTGTTTCTAAGAAGGTAAGGACCTCAAGCAGATTTCGCTTTCAAAAATACAATCAATTAATCATCATTTATTTGCTTGAAATATGGTACAAAGATAGTTCATTTCACCTATTGTACAGGTATGCAAATGTTAATATCATAATACAACTTAGTTTATTTTTATTTTATTTCTTCAATATTTAAAACTATATCGATTGTTAATTTTTAAATATTTTATAAATAAAAGTTTATTAAATGTATTCTATTATTATTGTTGGGACGAGGCTTTGGGTGTTCACGTCGACCTCCGTGGGTCTATTGTTATTGTAGCCTCATTAATGTATCCTAACAATTATGACTTAGGTACATTACGACTAAAACTTAATGTTAAAAGAAGGCATATTAAGTTAAATTTACACGATTTTTTCATAATGGCAAAAACGACAGGCGCTTTACTTAAATAAGTCTTTAATGGAATAGAAACTTTTCTGCTGCCAAACGTATAGCACGAAAAAAATACAGTACGAATAATTATGTTCCAGGGCATACCCATGGACGGTTCCAACCCAGCGCTAGTGTACGGCTATGGCGGATTCAACATCAACATACAACCGAGCTTCAGTGTTACCCGGCTCGTCTTCATGCAACACTTCAACGGAGTCGTCGCCATTCCTAACATTCGAGGAGGAGGGTACGTCACATATCATAATATCATAGAAGTCATATATAATAGAAGTCCTAGAAGACATCGATAACCTGACAAGAGAAAGCCCCTTTTATAAGAAGCTCTCAACAATGGGTGCTTCTCTAGTTGCCTTCTAAGTATAACATAACATAACGCCTATATTACCCAGAAGGGTGGGCAGAGGTGTATAACACCCACACTTCACCTGTTATATAGATCCCATGTGATAGAGAATGAGCCTATCGCCATCCATCGGCCACTTATCTTGCATATGTTATATTTAGGTCCATTGTGATAAGCGGTAAGCATATCGCCGTGTACCAGGCACAATGCCTGCTGTTATTAATTATCGGTCGAAAAATTACCCTTGGTCGACCCCACAGATATAGATCTACATAGATAACGCAAGTATCACGATTTGTATTGAAACCAAGCGTGCCGACTTTTCAATACCTTTTGTAACGTCACAGCCGATATTTAGTGACGGGAAATCCAAACCGATTCAAAGACACCGATGCCGCCGATGCCCATCCGCCCAGTACGTTCAACTGGAGCCGTCCGCTATGATTTTCTCTGACAAAAGACGCGCGTGGACTGAAGTTAGAGGGGACCAACCTCAACGCTTGGTCGGGGTTGAGACACGCGAAGTACATGCATCTGCGTTATCTATGTAGATCTATATCTGTGGTCGACCCGGTAATCAACAAGGTCTAGCGGTGAGCGGTTGCATATACTACTGCAAAACCAAACACAAATTAATGGGGATGACTGTAGCTGTATTTTTTAGACTCATTTCGCTCATTTTACCAACGTGTTTAACACTGAACGAACGTTTTGTATCTCTCTGTCCTTTTCAAACATTGAATAACCGAGAGAGGTCGAATCCGAGCTTTGAGCTAGCCGCAGATTAAGAAATTTGGTGAAATTGGGGCTTAGGTGATTGGATCTACAGACAGAGGATAAGAATATTGATGCGATGATCCTATCTGTCTAATAAGTCGATTCGCAAGTTAGCAAGCAATTCTTTTCAACCGCATTTATTAATTAAACATGGCGATACACAATGCATTATAGCAAGCCTCATCAAGCCTCTCAATGATTCGTCAAGTGATATCAAGTGTTGTTATTTCCAGTGAATATGGCGAGAGATGGCACAACGCGGGTCGTCTGCTCAACAAACAGAACGTGTTCGATGACTTCCAGGCGGCGGCGGAGTACCTCGTCAAGGAGAAGTACACGAGGCCTTCCCTCATCACCATCCAGGGAGGATCCAACGGAGGGTTGCTTGTGGCGGCCTGCATCAACCAGAGGCCTGACCTCTACGGAGCGGCCATCGTGCAGGTCGGGTGAGTCTCATGCTTTCATTTATTTCATTCTTCTCTTCTTCTTCTTCGTCGTGTCGATGGCTGAGTCAAATTTTATTTTGACTTGCCATCGTGGTGAAAGGATTAGACAATTTTTTATTTTTTTTATTTATTTAACTTCTCGCACAGATACATGTGACGAAGGCGGACTTAATGCCAAAGGCATTTTCTACCAGTCAACCTTAAGGTGGTGCAGAGATATGTTCGGGTAGGTGCATAAAGTATCCACAATTCAAATTATTTTAAATAAAACTCACTCAAAACTACAAATTAAATAGAAAAAAAATACTAAAAATACTAAAATGCATAAATATTAAAATTAATAAATTATAAGTAACTATAATTATAAAATAAATATATTTAATATTTACAAAAATAATATATATAATGTATATTTAAATATATACATAACAAAATAAATATAAATATATATATATCATATATAAAAGGGAGATACATTATTCCGATGATTCCGCCAAATAATTATTGTACAGCTGCCGTACACTGGTCCGGAAAGCGTTGCGGCTAGTTGTCATCCTGATATTGAGAGGAAGGGCATTCCATAAGAGAATGGATTTAACAGAGAAAGAAGAATGAACAAGACTGGAAGAATGAGAGGGACAAAGAAGAAGAAGATTGTTAGAAGAGCGTAGGGATCTATCGTGGTTGGAGCAAAGAAATTTAAAATCAGGAGTTAAGTAGGCTGGTGCGTTGGGAGAATATAGGAGAGTAAAAAGGAATGTCAACGCACGCCAGCTGCGACGTTGACGTATAGGCAACCAATTCAATTGCTTACGGAAATTCGAGACATGATCGTACTTACGGAGGTTAAAGACGAACCGAATGCAATTATTGAGAAGTCGGTCAAGTTTATTGAGTAGATCTGCATTCAGGTCGAGATAGCACACATCAGCATAGTCGATAACGGGGAAGATTAAAGTATACACAAGCATTGTCTTGGTCTTAACAGGGAGAAAGTTACGAAGGCGATAGAGAGATCGCAAAGTCCCTGTAACCCGTTGACTGATATTTCCAACCTGAGTTCGCCAATCGAGGCTGCTGTCCAAGTATAAACCGAGATTCTTGACGTTAGGACTTATAGGGATGACTGTGCCATTAAAGATGATCGGGGGAAGTGCAGAGTTATCAATCTTGACAATCGTGCGAGAGCTGCCGATAATGATAGATTGTGACTTACTGGGATTAACAGACAGCCCAAATCTCCCCGACCAGTCCCTTATAGTTTCAAGATCTCGGTTTATACTCTCAATCGCCACAGGGAGATCTTCTACAATTCGCTTGGGAGTACTCGCGAGTTGGCCAGGGTGCGCCGGACGTAGGGAATCTTTGTGTACGTTACTCGGGGAGGCTCCTTCCATGCACTCCCACCCACCCCACCTTTATTTCATGATGTATAGGCATAAGGCATAGGTTAAGAAAATTCACACAAAATCTCAAATTGTATGGACAAAAAATCCTATCTACACGATGCAAGTTTCGCAAGGCAATTCTATAATGCTCGCTTTGTATATCGCGGTCAAAAGGCAAATATAACATGAAAATTTGTCACTTAAAATCGTGCAAATGGGTATCTATAAATGTAGAGGTTGACTAGAAAAGCAAAATAAATAGCTATAGAAAACGGCCGGTGTGCCTAAAGGTAAAGAATACGCAAGATTCGGGTAAATTTCCCGTCAAAATAACTACATTAAAAATAAATAAATAGTAAAGAAGTGTGCTAAAAGTACTGTAAGACAACCGTGTGTAGTCTAAATAAGTAAGTTGGTGTATTGAGTATCTTGTAACAACGTAACTGTTTTGTTTTCAGCGTCCTAGACATGCTGAGGTTCCAGAAGTTCACGATCGGTCACGCCTGGGTGTCAGACTACGGCAGCTCCGACAACAAGACGCAGTTCGATTATCTCCTCAAATACTCACCGCTACATAACATTCACACGCCGCAGAATGGTAAATTGCATTTTTTTTACAATGCATGTTACAGGAACGAGTTTGTCGCTAACTCATAAATAAGACGAAAGGACGGTAGCCGCCTTAAGCGAAATACTGTGAAAGAGAGCAAGAACGTGAAATTCTAGACTTTATTTAGCATCAGGGATAATACTAACGTATTTATTGTACAAAAGCTCGTTACATATTTCAAATGTGATACTTGTATTGTACTAGATTGAGTGTCTTGATACTCCTGATTGCGGCGCGCCTGAATGTCCATTTTGTATGGAACGCGACAAAACAATAGTGTTTTTTTTGCCTATATATAAAATGCATGCTACCGGCGATTCTGGCTTGACAAGCGGATGGATATGTTCCCAGATTGAATGGTTGTTTTTTCCCCTCAGGTACAGAATACCCCGCCACTCTGATCCTGACGGCAGACCACGACGACCGCGTGGTGCCGCTGCACTCGCTGAAGTTCATCGCGGCGCTGCAGCACGCCGTCCGCGGCTCCTCGCAGGGCCGGCCGCTGCTGGCTCGCATCGACAACAAAGCGGGGCATGGAGGGGGGAAACCTACTGCTAAGATTGTAAGTATATCACAAAAATATACCAACAACACAGTATAAATATGTACAAACAGTACGGAAACTGCCTACAAACGTGCGAAACGGCACGCACACATAAACATGCACACCGACGAGACGCCTAGGCGGTTGTCGCGGTGCTCTCAGTAGCGAGTGCCGCTTAGGGGTCTCGTCGGTGTGCATGTTTATGTGTGCGTGCCGTTTCGCACGTTTGTAGGCAGTTTCCGTACTGTTTGTACATATTTATACTGTGTTGTTGGTATATTTTTGTGCCAACAATCACCAGACTGGTATTTGTTTGTAAAAGATTGGTTGTTAGGCAGTTAAAATGCACCAAGTTTCTAAAACTTGATGCATTTTAACTGGACTTGTAGACCTGAGAAGTCTGCCTTCGAGTGTCTAGTCACCTTGGTCACGAGCCTAACAACCAATCTTTCTGCCCTGAATCTGAGTCCCTTTAAAAATTACTAAGATTCAAGGTTTAGCTATACTAAATCACATAGGGGGGAAGTCATTCATGTGACCCTCTTAGCTACTGAGATGGTCCAGACCCTAGTTTAGAAATATATAAGCTTGATAGAAGTAACAACAAAAACTAACAACTCTTTGGCATTTTACAACACAAGTTATTATAAAATTTGATTATGTGCAAAAAAGGTATAGATAAAGTCCAAGCTCTTGGCGGTTTTAAAGTTGGCTGCACATGGCTGTTCGACGAATGACCACTACCAATCCAGAATTTGTTATTTTAATCTACAAAACTGTTATATTAACATGAATCATTGATTGTTTCAGATCGATGAGCACACGGACATCCTGTGCTTCATGAGTCAATCGCTCGGACTCAAGTTTACGAAATGAGCCACCGCCATACATTACAAATAGTATTAATATGAGATGAAGGCATATAGTATTATGTAAATATACCAACTACAGTGTGTCAATGATTACCTCGGGGTCTTCGCAAGACTGGTGATATTATTACGCATTGCTACTATTTTTATTAATAAAACTTTGTTTTTATTTTTGAATTGTTTTTTCATTCCCTTCGACAGAACTTTATATGTAGATCTTTGTGCCCTGATGTAAAAATCGACTGCCGGGTCGGCTTACATGAGCATTGAGTAAAACTGACTAAACTAGTTAAATTAAATGAATTCAGGATAATTTTATCAGCGTTCTATCGCAAAAATAATGAAATATTACCTTTACCTTTTTTCTAAAATGCGATTGCACGCATTGTTTCCGAGATTCTAAATTCTCAACAGATTTGAATCATAACATTTTAATTAGAGAAATGAAGTAAATATGTAGCAATTATTGACGCAATACATTTTGGAAAATCTGCATGCTTGACTTTAAACTAGGAGGTGACCAGCCAACCAAACGTCAGGCTGGTTGGTCAAAAAAAAAATGATTTCTAAATATATATCCTATGTAGCAATTATTTATTATATGTAGCAAATATAAGCAATGATGTAGCAATTAACGAATCTACTCTCAAAGACCAACGCCACAGACAACCGGCCATTCTGACGCACACGCGAATTTGATAATAGTTATTTATGGTACAAGTGAGAAAAAGTTTATATTTCTTTTGTGTGCCAATTTTAAATCTTGAGCTTGCGAAGTAGTCTTAAATTGAATCACGAGCATAGCGAGTGATTCTAATAAAGACTACTTCGCAAGCGAAAGATTTTAAGAGGTCACGAACTGGAAATTAAATTTTTCTCAAGCGTTACAATACAAAACTTTTCACCTCTTCCAGTGAGAAAATATTAAGATTTAAATAAACTCGTACTCGATTGCTTAACCTGAAATAATTACATGAAATACGACAGTAATACCGATTCATAATGCGTTTTAGGGCCTTTAGAAAGTCGCCACTAATTAAATATGTCGCACGCTTTCAAATACTTTTCACGTGAATTTTCTGGTAAAAAAGCAAACTTCTGTGTTAAAAGCAAGTTACCGCAACTCTTTTGGAGTTCCACAAAGTTCTTCATCACTGTATTCACTATTTTTTTGTTAAAAAGTTCCAGTAAACAATTAAACATAAACTGAAAAGAATTTATAGTTGCCCGCGATGACTGTAGACACACAGACACAGACTTTTTTTTTTAAAATCGTGCGTTCGGAAATTCGTTCCGTAACACTTATTTATAGAGTCTAATATTAAGTACCCGATTTTAATTAATTTAATGGTTAATCACGAATATAAAACCATGAAAATACTAAATAAGCGTGTATTTATATAATTTAAAATAATTAAAACGTATCGTTTGTAGTTTTTAAATAAAATTAATCTCAATGTTTATTACTAACCTATAGTCTATTCATATAGACTTGGCAAAAAAGAAATAGTGATGTGAATCATTTAATGAACTGTTGTGAACTACTCAAAATGGCGCTTCAACATTCATTCAGTGAATGATATTAATTAATTAAAAGTCGCTAAAGTCGGTTAAAAATGGACTTTGATTTAGTTATGTGTCGTTCGCGATTGAAAGAATCTAAAGAACCGAGTCGCGCGAACCGCACAGTCGAATGGGCCACTTTAGCTGTAGAAAAGGATTAATTCGTTACGATTTGTTATTCACGATAAATAGATTAAATAAAATTTAATTTAATATAAGTACAGCTTTCAATAAATTTAAGAATGTTTTGAACAATTTAATTCATCATCACTGACAAAAACGTAAATCAATCCCAATCGTTCTTTCGTTCACTTGTTCCCATCCCTAAATCAAAAGTCAAACTTCCATGTCGTTTTTTTAATCTGTGGTTTGAAGTCTCCTTGGAATAACGAAGTTTGCAAAAATAATACATTTGCACAGTGAATTTACAATGAATATATGTGAATATTAGTGTGTTGGTGTGTGAACTAGTTCATACAAATCAATGTGGTAACGTACAGTGTGTTATTCTTTCGCAATATCGTAATTTGTAATTGGGGGGGGTTTGTTTACTGTTTTTGCCAAGTCTAAATGAATCGACTATACATGGTGACTGTTTTGTTTTTTTTTTTGCGCCTATTCATTGGAAGGATTTAGTGTTTCGAAATTTGAATCACTTTGCCTCACAAGTGAGTAATAAGCGTTATTACTCACTGAATTCTCGCAAGCAAACGATCTTTTTCGTGCTGGTGTGGTGAAAAGAATATTAAATTTGTGAACGTACGTGTTTCATTCTTATTTATAATGTCCAGGATTCGACGGCACGATCTCTCGATCTATAAATAATGAAAATCATAGGAGCATCTTATGATATTGGGCTTAGTTCGGAGTACGACGGTGTAGTCAGGTCATAAAAACAAAACATCATTAATATTCAACTTTTATTATTATATCCTTACAGTACAGTTGCTAAAAGCACGAAATCCAATTGGGACTTGCTTCAACCTACGTAATAATATAAAATATTAGTTGCTTACAACAAAATAAATAAACTTCTTAATGCCCTTTTGGCGTTTTTCTTTATCCAATATAAGTAATTTCTTTATGAATAGTTACTCATGCAACTTTCAAAATCAAGAAATTGATCGATGGCCTCGATTTAAAATCGTTTCGACATACAAATAAAGAAGTTAACATTATCTCTAATGATATAATTCAATACATATAGTAACTAGTCGTAAAGTAAGACAATTTCGATTGATTACGGACCCATTACAATGAAATGTACAATCGGCAGTTTGACGAACATACAATTGACCGGTGCTCGGGTCCCGTTTGGATCGCATCCTTCCCACAACATTAATATACGATACACACACAGATCCATTCAAGATATGATTATTATTAGAAAGATATCGTACCGATCAATTGTATAACACGTAGTATATTGTAACACCTAGACAGAACATCGTTTAAATGTTATTAATCAAACGCTATACTAGTCGTACATGCATTAAACATAGGTTACACAGAGCCTAACAATAAAAAGCAACCTTCAACCATAAGCTAAGTCGATAGGAAGCATACAGCTAAAACGTCAGCTTCATGTAGTCAATCAATTATTCTAAAATTACACATTTCATAGCTTAGGGTCGGGGAAATACTACAATACGCGCTCGTAGGCGCTAAGTTAAAAATCGAGGCCACACATCGTTCTAATCGCCGGAGCCCCCGCGGATCCTAAATGTAAGGAATATGGCGGAGACGAGAGCGCGACCTGCCTCTGCGGCCGAGGGCGCCGGCGATTACTACAGTCACTGCGTACTGCGAACTACTGCAGGCTAACTATACACATCATGGCCGCATGATGCAACGCTAGCATTCGTCGGGACTGCGTCTCCCCGGCTCCGGGGGAGGGCGGGGCTCCAGGGGGCGAGGCTCCACGGTCCCAATGAAACTGTTTTGGTTTGGCTTCACAGCCTCAGTTTCGATACAATTCGTTCCTACATAATTTTAATGATATTTTATTTTCATTTTATTTTAAACTTACTACTCTTACACTATAGAACTTCAGACAAGTTTCGGTGCTCGTAGCCGAGGCGAGCGATAGAGATCGCGCTCGGCTCTGTCTTTTGAAAATTAAATTCCTTCGAGGTGAGCGACGCTCGTTTTACAAAAACGAGTGTACCGAACTTTCGTTCAATAAATATAAAACGTTATCCTAATTTGTGAGCCAGAGACACATTGCCAGGAAACGTAAAAATAAAATAAACTAAAATGTTTCTTACAGGACGTCATGTATAACAAAAAATATACATTTGTAATTCTAAAATATGAACGTAATAGGAAATAGACTAAAAAGTTGTTGCAAGATTCGAGATCAAACAAGAACGTCGTGAATATATCATAGCTAGAAACGGCACAAAACAGTGAGAAGGTTTGCGATGGTCGTCCCGAACATTTCGTGCTGTGAAATATTCACATGAAGTAATATTGCAATGAGTTTGGGTCGAACGAGAATGAAAGAACCAAGATGGCGCCATCACTCCGCGATGCCGTTGCTGACCGTCGCCTTGCCGCCGCTCGCCGCCGGCGCCATGCTGCGGAATACGGAACAAGCATCACATATCAACATAACCATATCAATATATCGTTATTCAACCCTTTTTTTAAGTATGTGTAACCAATTTATATTTAGAAGTTAAGAAACGAGCATAAAGTATGAAATGTGTCTAACCCTTTCGGCGGAGATGTCATGCGATGTTCTTGCGACGGAGACTCGGGTGCCGAGTAGAAGTATAAGAATAGTATGAATGAGTGATACCTGTGCGGAGGAGCGTCAAGCCCCATGAGTGCCAGCGCCCGCAGCGCCGCGCGGGAGCAGATCTCGTGCGACTGCAAGGTGCTGGGGCCGCCGCCGTGGCACATGACGGGCGGCTCCGTGGACAGCGACACCAGCGACAGGTACTCGCCGTGGTTGCGCTGCAGGTTGACAACAAACACTCAATTAGACACGTTTGAAAACTATGAAAGGACCTAAATCGACGTATCGGATTGGATGTCATTCCGCGCACACTCCGGCGTCCATCCGATGCGTACAAGCTGCTCTGAGCCGTACAAGGTCATTATATTATATTATAGCTTTATTTCATCCATACAACTGTTTTATTTCTATTTTTTGTTTCAATTTGTTTGTTCTTTGTTTGGTCCCTGTAAGGTAGCCTCCTCCATCTCTCTCTCCATATTTTTTTGTTTTGTGCAGCGCTTAGCCAGATTTTTCCTGTTTTCTGAACAATGTCGTCGACCCATCTTTTTCTTTGTCGTCCTTTTTTCCTCTTTCCAATAGGACCAGGCCACTTTGTAGTTTGTATTGTCCATCTTTTGTCTTGCCCTTGCTGCACCTGGCCAGGTCACCTGCCCATTTCCATTTCAATGACATGGCGTGGTGTAGAGCATGCACGCTTGTTATGTGCGATACTGTCGAAGGCCTTTGAATAGTCGATAAATCCTATACAGAGTGGTTTGTTGAGTTCTTGGTATTTTTCTATCAGTTGGTCAACTGTGTGGATGTGTTCGATGGTTGAGTAACTTGGTCGGAATCCTGCCTGTTCAGCTGGTTGGTTAAAGTTGATTCTTGGCGCTATTCTACTAAGTAGGATCTAGGAAAACGTTTGTATATAGTAGATAAGAGACTAATAGGCTTGTAGTTGCCTACTTCTTGTGGGTTTCCTTTTTTGTACAATAGGATTATGTGTGAAATTCCATTAACCTGTTGAAAAGTATTGTTAGGTATTGTACTAGTACCCGTGCTCCTATTTTTAGTGTTTCATTAGTTAGGTTATCTGGTCCAGGGCTCTTTTCGGTTTTTAGTGTTTTTATATGTTTTATTACTTCTATTTCGCTTATTGGTTTTATTGTATCTTATGTTTGTCTTGTCTCTTCTATTTAGGTTAGGTTTATATTTGTAACTGTTGCTTCTGCTGTTTTTTTTTTTGTATTATTCCCTGTAGAATTTGGTAGCGCAGTTCAAAATATCTTTTCTGCTCTTTGTTTCCATCTGTCCTTGCTTTAAGTTTTGAATCCATGTCTTGTGTGTTGACAGTTCTTTACTGGCTCGTTCTGAACTTCTAAATGTAGTAAGATTTTGCTCAATAATTACTCTTCTGTGCGTGTTGTTTTCTTGAATAGTTAAGTTAATTCTTCTCTATTTTCCTTAGTTTTGTTTTTTAATCGTAGTAGTTGCCGTACGAGTATAAGAAATAAGAACTTGTTTACTGCGATGTGATTTTTACTCATTGATTTGATTTTTCTGATTCACAATATTATTTGCGGCCGGGATTCTAGCCGTCACACACAAGGCCTTACCTTAGGGAAGTCGGAGAACTGCACGGTGAAGCCGAGCAGCTGCGAGAGGTACATGAGCTGATCCTTGGCGCCGGGCGAGTTGCCGCCGGAGCCGCCCGTCGCACTCGATTCACTCACGCCTGGAAGTACACAAAGACTCACTCAATAATACAATCATATAAAACTAGCATTCACTATTTCTTAGAAAATTTTCGCTGTCAGGTGGACTGACGACCTGCAACAGTTCACTAGAGGTCCTCGTTCGAAAATACGGGTGTTGGCACAAATTGGATAAATGTCCAACACTGGTATAATTGTATATTTATATATATGTAATATAATATTTGCATATAATTATGTTACAAATTGTACAATACCGTTGGGTTGATGCGGCTGCCCCGACCGTTGGTGGTAGTCCATCATGATGACGCCGGGCACAGGCTGACGGACTTCACTGTTGGCGCCGCCTGCAGGATTCGATTGACATTCGCTATCCTGGAAAACATATAAATAGAATTTAATATCGTTATTTTCCAGAACATTGTGATTTACAGGAGTTAGTAACAGTTGCCAGCATATTCTACCAGTATTGCCGTACTTTACTTTATACAATAACTTCAGGTTCAGCTATACGTGGCCTAACATGTTAATAAAAATGTTTTGAAATATCAGTCAATATCCTGTTGGCTTAAATACTTAAAGAAGACTGTATACAGTCAGATAAAACCGGTTATAATGACATTGAAGGGACCATATACTTCGGACGTTATGTCCGATAGTTGTTATAAGCACAAGTAGTCATATTATTAGTTATATTATTATACTGGCGTTGCAAGAGTCCACAGGCTACGGTAACTGCATACCATCAGGCGGGCCGTATGCTTGTTTGCCACCTCAGTGGAATAATAAAAAATCTATTATT
Organism: Hypena proboscidalis; assembly: GCA_905147285.1. Classification (NCBI taxonomy): domain Eukaryota; kingdom Metazoa; phylum Arthropoda; class Insecta; order Lepidoptera; family Erebidae; genus Hypena; species Hypena proboscidalis. Next base: position 5,582,929 of record LR990127.1, read on the forward strand.
GAGTGCACGGTTGGTGTAGTGGTTAAAGCGGTCGCCTCGCCGCTTTCAACTACGCAGGTGTCGTGGGTTCGATCCCCACATGGGACAAATCTTTGTGTGATTCGCAAAGACTTGTTCTGACTCTGGGTGTGCTTTGTGTGTGTGAAATGTATGTTTGTGAACACCCCTGCGACACAGGAGTTATTCCTAGTGCGGGCGTCGTTAAAAAAAAAAAAAAAGTATGTTTGTAGTATAAGTATAGGTTATGCACACGAACATAAGTCGAAACATGCAAGATCAAGGGCCTTTGCGTGGCAAGAGGCTGGGATAATGTGAGAGAATAATAATACACAAGCCAAAATATTCCTACAAAGATTATTCTAAGGTTGAAAATGTTCGTATTGTTTTATTTTGCTGCAACAAGTGAACGGTTGGTCGTTATATCCGATATAAATCGATATGTCGCTGTATACTATGTCGTTATAGGCGGTATGTTTACTTTTTAGTATAAGAGATTCGGTCGGGACCTTGCCGTTCGGTTGTTGTAACAGATCTGTCGTTATAAACAAAGTCGTTATATTCGGTTTCGACTGTATCTGAATATGTAACGTAAGCGTAGACTTACTTTTCGTTTGGAATCGTTAGGCTTGACGTCAGCATTGCCGTTGGGCACGTCTCCGCATGCGGGGGGCGCGGGGGATCCGCTCTCACTTGTCTTCATGCTCATCTCCATTGCTAGCAGTACGTCTGAAATGTTTGAGATAATAGTTATTTATGGTACAAGTGAGAAAAAGTTTATATTTCTGTTGTGAGTGCCAATTTTAAATCTTGAGCTTGCGAAGTAGACTTAAATTGAATCACGAGCGTAGCGAGTGATTCTAGTAAAGACTACTTCGCAAGCGAAAGATTTTAAGAGGTCACGAACTGGAAATTAAATTTTTCTTACGCGCTGCATACAAAACTTTTCACCTCTTCCAGTGAGAAAATATTAAAATTTAAATTAACTTGTACTCGATTGCTTAACCTGGAATAATTCCATGAAATACGACAGTAATACCAATTCAGAATGCCTTTTAGGGCCTTTTGTAAGTCGCCACTAATTAAATATGTCGTACGCTTTCAAAAACTACTCACGTGTACTTTTCACGTGATTTTTCTGGTAAAAAAGCAAACTTCTGTGTTTGAAGCAAGTTGTCGCAACTCTTTTGGAGTTCCACAAAGTTCTTTATCACTGGATTCATCATTTTTTGTTAAAAAGTTCCAGTAAACATTTAAACATAAACTGAAAAGAATTTATAGTTGCCCGAGATGACTGACACAGACACAGACTTTTTTTTTTAAATCGTGCGTTCGGAAATTCATTCCCTAACATTTATTTAGAGTATAATATTAAGTACCTGATTTTAATTAATTTAATGGTTAATCACGAATATAAAACCATTAAAATAATAAATAAGCGCGTATTTATATAATTTAAAATAATTATAACGTATCGTATGTAATTATTTAATAAAATTGATGTCAATGTTTATTACTAACCTAACATGGTGGCTGTTTGTTTTTTTTCTAGCGCCTATTCATTGGAAGGATTTTGTGTTTCGAAATTTGAATCACTTTGCCTCACTAGTGAGTAAAAACGGTTCTTACTCACTGAATTCTGGCAAGCAAACGATCTTTTTCGTGCTGGTGTGGTGAAAAGATTAATATCTTAGATTTGTATATTTACAGTGCATACATTTTTATAGGAAAAGTTAGTTGCAGATATAAGACAGTTTATATATTTAGCTCTTAAACATATTTTAAGTCGTTAGACGTAATGAGGGCTATTCTTTTTTGTCTCACCAGGTAGAGCCACTGTTGAGTAAGGTCTGTCAAAGTTTGTTTATAGACATTGATTTATCCCAACCATTGAGTTTATGTTTCTATTCAGACATTTGTTTAGGTTTTATTAAGAATAACGGTTTTAAGGGTTCCATACCAAGGGTTAAAAAAGGAACCCTATTACTAGGACTTCTTTGTCCATCTGTCTGTGTCCGTATACCCACCAGGGCCCTACGTCTATTCCGATTGAAAGCTAATGCTTATCGTTCGTCGTATTCGGTACTTTCCGAAATGTTTAAGTAAAAAAATAGTACCGTAAGGGCTACAGAGAAATCTTGAATTTCTTTCAGCGTATTGCCAGCAGGGCCCTTCTCAGTTTTTAGGGTCAAGACCAATATTACTTATTATCCCGTTTAGCGGTGTTTTAGTACCGTCGAAATACCTTGATTTTATTTTAAAATAATTATTAATTCATGAGGAATATACCTTCAAAACTTTTATCCAGCCAGCAGGGCCCTTTTTTGTTTGTACACTTTCAGACCAAATAGTTATATTTTTTATTAGCATTTTAATAGTACTTTTTAAATACCTTTACATATAGTTCGAAAAGTTTTTATTTTGGCAGATAATTTGCTTTAAAATGTATATCACGATAGCCATAATATCTAAGCGCTACAGTGCTTGCCACTAATCATGGCAGATCAGTGCCGTGCTTTTTTTGACAACTGGCCTTTGGCAAATAGCATGAAGAATAATTTGTCCATTTTATTAATATTTCAGACACTATTGGTCATTAATACTTACTTTCAGTTCTTACTAGCCTTCGGCCATGATTTTTGGCGCGGACTCTAGTACTACATTACATACGGACACCATCTGTCTGGCTGTCACCAGGCTGTATCTCATGAACCGTGATGCCAGACGCTACAAGTGTGCTCTCTGTCACTTGTAAAAAGTTTTCCAAGTGACAGAGAGTAATATATAGATATAGAGATAGCCAGCCCGACATTTGACATTTTGGAGACTTCACGCTACACAAGCACCCCTAGCGGCGAATTCATACGCGATAACCCTTATTAAACGTGTAGTCTTGGGTTCGAATTATGGTCAGGTCAAACTGTTATTTTAAATTTTAATTTAAGAAAATTCTTATTAGGCAGACAGAGTTAGGCCCTAAGCATGATACATGGCGATAGACATTATAGGTGTAATGTGGATGTTATAAATAATTTAGTATAATGTAATATAAGTCCTCACTATGCGCAGCGCGTCTCTTGGCAGTTTTCTTGTTAGGGCCGAGCCCCGTGGCGGAGTGCGGCGGCGCGTCGCACTGCACCAGGAACTCCCGCCGCCGCGCCGCGCCGCGCTCCTCCAGCACCGAGTACTGCGGCGAGCGCGCGCGTGCGGCGTGACGTGCCACGGCCAGGCGCGAGATGGGGTTGTCCGCGCCCTCGCCGCCCGCCGACGACACCGAGCCCTCCGCCGGCTCCGGCTGCGGAAATCATCACTTCTTCAATCCGTGCAATACTTATACCATAAGTATCGCGCGTGCAGAATCTTAAATAAACATTTTATTGAAACTGAATGTCTACTTTATTACAGACAGACAGACAGATATGATTAGAATATCAAACGAACACCATGCATGATAAATGATTAGGGATACTTATGTTAAATCTGACTTACCTTAATTAAGTTCCTGGGTTTCTTCTTGGCGGTCTGCAGCCGCCGCTTGTCGTGCGGCGGCCGCGCCCGCAGCAGCGCCGGGGGCCAGCGCCGCCGCATCTCGTCCAGCATGCGCTCGGCGGCGCGGCGCTTCGACACCTTCTTGCCGTTGCCCTCGCCCTCCGTCTCCATCTCACCCACCGTGCACAGTGTTACGAACACCTGACGATTACAAAGTAATTACTTTTATACGAAAATGTCCACACAAATTACAGTACATTAAACCCCAACATAAACTTCATTGACATGATAAGTATATAACACACATAAATGAAATGTGTTCTTTTGCCACTTTTAGAACTTGTGCCACTTTTCTATTTTCGTTATATTTTAAAGAGCTGATAAGATCTATCCGGATTTAATCCGGAACCCGTGACATTAAATTTTAATTGAAAATATTATTTTCGGATTTCATTAATATAGCCTCGATGGTCTAGCGTATGGTGCTCTCACCGCGAGATCTCGGGTTCGATTTCCGGCTCAGACAGTGCCAGACCCTTTTGGGTAATATAGGCATGATGTTATGTGTAATATAGTAAAACATGCTGCATTAATAGAATAACAGTGATGCTATAATGTACCCAACTATCGCGCCACGGTACGAACAGATACCAATGATAGATACTAGATAGTTAGAGATAAAGATGATAGATAGAGACGGATCAAAAATATAGTCCACTAAGGAATGGCGCAAATTGACATAAACCAAACTTAACACTTACCCTCATATGCGGCGGTCCCCGTTCAGACTTGACGGTGAATTGCACGGAGAGGTTGCGTTTGAGAGCCAGCTCGTGTACCAGCGATACAGGAGACTTTACTTCTGAATTCAATAGGTCACTGTTTGTTTCCGCTGGAATAAAATGTGTAGATTTTGCTTAATATATAATTTATGTTATTTTGATTATTTTAGGATTAGAAATAGAGCTCTTCTCTAGTGAGAATTCATCGTTTGATTGCATAGGGATGAGATTTATTTCCTATCCGGCATTCATACTTTACATTCTTTGGAGCCAGATCCTTATTTGAAAACAATCGGCTCGAAGGACCATAGCAACAGTCTTCCATTAGGAAGGCTGTTTAGGTTTCAAGCACTTTACAGTTTGCACAATAAGTCAGTGTCCATACCTGAGTCGGCATCGGTGACGGGCGTGGGCGGCGCGTCCGAGTGCTCCGGCGACGGGCGCAGGTCGTGCAGCGCGCGGGCGGCGGCGTCGTGGCGCGCGGCCTGCGGGGTGCCCCCCTCCCCCAGCCACGCGCGCCCCCCCACGGCCACGCGCACGCGGTACAGCAGCGCCGGCGCGTACGCCTGCGCCAGCAGCGCGTGCGTGCGGTAGGCGGGCCCGCGCCGCAGCAGCCGCGCCGGGCCCGCCACGGGTGGCACCGACGTGTAGATCGCGGGTTGGCACAGTTTCATAGCTAGCGCGTTTAGTTCCACCGTTGGCATTACTGCACCTGAATATGAAATCAAATAGCGAAACTAAGTCATCTACCTCTTTGAAAATGAATGTTTACATACACATATAGAAGGAAAGCAGGCGTACCGGCGTGGCGATGGTGCGGGTGCGCGGCGGCGTGCGGCGGGGGGGCGCGCGGCGGCGGCGGCGGGAAGCGCGTGGCCGAGAGCGCCGCGCCCGCCGCGCAGTGCTGCGCGCGCTTGATGGACGAGCCCTGCGCACATACTCTTCATTTATCGATCAATCCAAATTGCTGCAGTATGTACAATACGATAACTCGGGAAAATTTATTCCACACTGTAACTAACGTGGGTTTGAACGACTTACCTCTGCAGTATATTCCTCAGTTTCACCCAGTCGGAGTGTTACTGTGAATACTTTCTTGTGCGCGGGTCCCGTCTCTGATGTGAGGCGATATTGATGCTTAATCTGAAAATAATCTCATTTATTACATTACAGATTATATCAACCAAATCGACACTTTTTGATGATTGTATTTCAACAATTAATACGAGTATAAAACTGTTTGAAAAGTGGGCGAAAAATATTCTATCCTATTCCTTTGTTTAAATACATTTATGCAACAGCAAGTCATCTACAAAACACTTGCAATAAATAAAGTCTATTATGTAAATCACGTTTAACTACTATATTATATAGATACAGACTCTAGGTTTAGTAGGCAAATAAACACTGACTCTGGTTTTATACATTGAATATGTTTATCATTATGCTAATATAGTCAGGGTGTAAAAGCGGTACCTTATTGTACCTGGCCAGTTCGTTGACCAGGCACATAGGAGTCTTCTCTTTACTGTTGGCCTGCGCGGAGTCAGGGCGAGACGATTCGCTGTCGCCTGGCGACGACCCCTCGCCCTCCGCCACCCCGATCACCGTATTCGCCGCCACCGAGTCCCCCGCATTGTCCACGCCAATCGATGTGCTGGTAGCGTTGATGGTCGTAATTGTGCTTGATTGTGTTGATACTGTTACAAGATGAATAATACTTGCAATCATGCTACCATCATCTAATTTAGTAATATTATATTAGATATAATAATAATATGTACAGACCAGTGTGTGATAGGTGCTGCGGCGCGGGTGGCTGTTGCATCTGCGGTGGCTGCGCGTACGGCGGCGGCAGCACCCCGCCTGTCGGTCCGTACCCGCCGCTTACCGCGTACGGCCGACGGAGGGCCTTCATTGTTTGCTGCAATGTGCATCTTTATCATTTTAAACCCCTTACAGGTCTCCTTGATTCCATCTTCCTCGTGATTATGACTTATGATGGTCTCTAACCAAATTCGGACAGACTATTGCGCAGTAATTGAAATTTTCTGTGATTGCTAGCGATTTTAGTTATTAGTCATTGTAAAAGGGTCCAGTTCAGTATTTTATAATCCTTGAGTGCTAATCAAGGATTTCTAATTGACGATGACGTAAGAAAGACACATTAGTTGGGTGCATTTTTACATATCAGTGATATATAAAAATGCACTGGCAATGGCTTATACCTTTACCTTGGAGACAAATCTAACTTCTGGCAATGTTCGAATTGATATAATGATCGTCAACATGATATTATGGTTTCAAACTAGTTAATGCCTGAAACAAATCAGTTTGTAATATGGCACATGTGTGTTATTAAGGCGGTCTGAGTATTTTAGTATATGCTCCAAACACATGTTTTATGAAAAAACACTAGTATTAGATAATGATAACAACCATAGATACGGCAAATTCATATTCTTGGGTTGCGAGTTTGCGTTTGGGATCTTAATAATAATATACTCAGGCACCTATTTATAAGTTAAGACATGTAAATTGCGACTTTTGTAAGATCAATAGCCAGAGGAGCTGCGAAGTTTCGTAACAAATTGCAGGCAGACGGTATGCAGGTATGTACTCACCGGTGGCACGGAGTGGTGCTGCGGTTGCGGATGATGTGGCATAGCCCTGATGGCGTGCGGCGCTCGCTGCGGCACGCCCATGCCCAGCGCCGGCGCGTGGCTCATGGCGCCGCCCGCCGCGCCCGGACCCAGCGGCACCCTTCACATGCGACACGCTCAGTCAGACACACAATCACTGCACTCATTCAACCAGCACCACGAGATCTTGCACCCATCACAGATCGCCTGGCGACCGGTCGATCCGCGAGCTCGGCGCGACACTTCACTACTCCTAGCGCACTAGCAACGACCAGCTTTAAAGAAAGTAACCCTTCCAGCTCTGGTGTCACCGGGACACTGTTATTTCAACTGTCCGCCGGTCAATGGAAGTAATATATTAGTCTGAGCGAAGAAAGGTCGGCTCGCATTCAAATCCTCGGACTGCAGCCGTCAATAGAGACGTCGTCATATGTTCCATTGTGAGTTGCATTCACAACCTGTTTTCGCGACAAAGAGCGCCGCAAAAGACCCTCGACATATCAACAAATTACACAAAATTTGCATTTCAATGGAGCCGCCACTCTTTGGTCGGATAAAGACAGTGTTATTTTATTAAATAGTGTCAAAGTTTGAGTAACCATCTCATATTCAGTTATTATTACTGCAAGTGTCAGGTAATATGGACCTATAAAGAATTATCACTTTTCATGACTAAAGGGTCATGCTGTGCACAAATATGGCACTGTCTGAAATATATAAAAAGATTTAATAAAATTATGGCTAAGACTTTGCATACTATTATTTGGTATTCATCAGATTTTATTACAATGCCTAACACATTTAAAGCTGGCTAATTAGATAAAAACTTCACTTAGGCTTATTGAATATGACTTGAATGGCTAAATAATCATAGCTTTAAATCACTGTCTAAAGTAATAGGTATATAAACCAAAGTACCTAGTACTTTGGTTTATTTATTTCCTTCGTTTCACATTATTAAAAACGTAATAAGTAATAACAATAGACACATAGGTAGGACACCATAAACTAGCCTGAAGGGCTAATAAGTGATTTAATTAGAACTTAAACTGCTATTATTATTGCATTGTTACCATGTTAAAATAGTCTGAAAAGAGACATGAATGGGTGATAAAGGATTATTCAGATAATAAAGGAGGAAACTAGTTTATTAAAGATTTAAGGTATAGGTCGCGTCATGTAAAAAGAACGCTGGCGGTCAAGCTGCGCATTAGGCGATTTTTCGGACTGTTTGGCGGTATGAGCTGCGGCGCGGGGCAGGCGGGTCCCGCGCCGCATGCTTGCCGGTGCGCTATTGTTTCATCAGTCAACCTTTGGCTTCTGTGCTGTGTCCACGTTATATTCGTTCTCAAAATACCATCGCGCACAAAAGTTTTTATTTACGAAATGGTTTTACACAGAAAAGTGAGAAAAATGATTTATGACGTATATTGTTTTATGAAGAGAGAGGCTGATAATAATGCAGTTGATAATTTAAAACAATGTATGAAACGGACCGCAGTGGCAACAAAATGTTCTGAGTCTACAGTGAGATGAATTGTAAAAGGTTCAAAAGATTCAGAGTTCCTTACTGTCTTCGGAACTCCCGGCAAAAATAAAAGAATCAAACAAAAACCAATAACAGACATTGACAACTTTGACCAGGGTGATATAAAAAGAATCATCCACAATTTCCACGTCACTGAGAAAGAATTGCCTACCATAGGCAAGACCGCGTCCTTATCTGGTTTTCACGTCACCAACGACGACTTAATGGAAGGAGTATCAATATTACTTTAATTTTTTGTAATTAGATAAAACATTTTAAACTAAATTAAACATGGTTTAAATTCTATTTAATGATATTTTACCTAATAAATTTTGCAATGTACTTACCGAAAACCAATATACGAAGCCGCGAGCGACAAGCTAGTTCAAAAATAAAACAATAGGTAGCTAGTACTTTCGTGCGCGAGTGTACCAATGCGCAAACACCCCCCCCCCACCACTTTCTTCCAGCGTTCTTTTTACGTGACGCGACCTATACCCTAGGGAGCTGATAAATAGGATAGTCAGTCAATGAACACTTGAAACTGGTTTATTTATTCATTTATTTTAATTATAGTTGTGTGTTTATCTTTGAAGATTTTTCTATGTATTTTCTTTTTTAAGAAGCGCTCCCAAACACCAATGTGATTTTATTATTGTTTGGTTTGCTTGATCTTATAAACCATTATGGCTAGACAGGTGAAATATTAACAGATGATGTTTATCTGTGGCCACATTAACAACAAATACTGAAAGATAAAGGAATAATTGTAATTTTTTATTGCTTAGTCAATCAATTTGTATCAGCATGTAGAAGTACTTTGCCTGCACTAGGCATATTGCTATGACTACTGTCAGACCAGGTGTATGAACATAGACCAGTAAAAACAAAAAATTCTTTGCCATACTTATACATGAATACACACTCTTAAATATGAACACCAAAAATGTACTTTTTTACCCGACTATAGCAAAGCCAAAAGGATTTTTTTGGTCATATAGAATATGATCCATTTGTCTGAATTTTTTTCCATCAAATTCCTGTTTCTTTTAAAAATTCCTTTAAGGCCAATGGAACACATTCAATAGGGACGAAAAATCTGATCTCATTTGATTTGCATAGTAAGTCAATAAACAGTAGTAAAGATTTGTGCCTAAGGTATATTTATTTCCTCTGATGGATTATAAATCTACATAGGTCTATACATAATATGACAAAATAAACACAAATAAAAAGGTAGTATATTGAAAAAAAAAAATGTTCAATTATTTAACTCTTGTTAGATTCGAATGTAAGAAGACTAATTAGAATTCATTTTGAAAATGGTAAAAAAATCTTATTTTTTGTTTGGAGAATAAATACCAGATTATGTTTTTTTATAACTATTGTTGAAACTTTGACTAAAGAAATAAATATTAAAAATAACTCAATATCCACACATTAAGAAGGGCTTTCAGGACCATGTCATGGTCAATGGTTGATGGTCATTGTTGGTGGTCTATGCATATGTCATGTCTTGGCCATATTGGAAATCTGCTCACTTCACGAAATGCTTGAGAAATTCTTAGAATGGTTGCATTTCAAGAAATGTTTCATTGGCTATTGGTCACAGCATAATTTGGATTGGGCAGATCGATGATAAGAAATAGTTTGTCTATATGGACTACTAAATGTGTGGCTATTCCATGAAATGTCAAGATCACTTTGATCATATTGTATCAGAGTTACATCAATAACCAGTAGTGGCACATAAAGTGCCTTGTTTATGTGAAAATGGCAGCTGACTGCAATAGCTACTGGAATGGTAGCCATTGCAGTCCGTCAGTTGCAGCCCTGCAATATTATTGTCATTATTACCGCACTTTGATTAGTATTTGTGGTGCTTTTTTTTTGTTTGCAACCTAAAACTAAATATTTTTTCATTTTTTTATAGAAAATGCTTTGATTGATTTATCAGCATGGAATATTTGCACAGCCACTTGCAGTACATTTCACAAAGATTAGTGACTTCTTGGGGCAAACTTTAAGGTTCTCATAAATAACAGTTTTACAAACTTGTGAAAGTGTTAAATCTATAATAGACTATAATTAAATATTCAATCATGGGCATAGTAGGATATTTTCAAGTTTATTTGGTTAAGTAGTAGAATATTTGTTAGGAATTAACTAGCCAGCACTAGTCAGTGTGCAGAGATACTGACATAGATTCAACCATGATTCATCAGTAACCAAAATATAACAGAGGTTATAAACTAAGTTTAAAATCAGTAAAGTTGACTATTTACAGCAAATTATATAAATAACCAATAAGATATCAAATTTAGCTTAAAAAAATAATAAAAAGCAAAGTGTACAAAAGAAATCTAGCGGCAAATTCAGCTGTTATGATTATGACCTATTTGTTGAATATTCGTTTACGACTATCTGTGATACGAATGAAACTAGCGCTGCTAGGCCAATAGTAGTTTAGTTGCTATATGGTGAATGGTCAGGAGTTCAAATAAATCTCGGTGCAAGGAATTTAGAAGCAAAAAAACATAAAGGAAGCTGAACGTTACTCTACCTAGTCAGTGTTACGTGCCTGTTCTCTCGGTGCATCTGATGTGGAGGCATCTGATGGTGCGCGGGCATTCCCTGGTGGCCGCCCAAGTGCTGCGGCGGGTGCCCCGACATAGGCTGATGATGCATGTTCGGGTGATGCATCATCTTCACGAGCCACTGCCGTCGAAACACAAACAAACTATAAATATCGCGGTATGCCACCAAATAAACACCGCAAATTTCGAACAACAATTACGACGTTTCCTTCTGACTTCCTTACCCTAAATTAAAGTGATACGCAAATCAGTTCTTCTGCTATGCAATCAACATAAATCCGCTTACTAATTACGCCTATATTAGTTTATTTTGGCAAACAGTAAAGAAAATCGTTTCGTTCAACATGCGGCCATGTTAAAAATGTTGCCATACCAAATTTCATTTCAAATTTATGTCAACTTTTTCCAACCAATTCTGAACATAATAAAAAATCTATGTATACCACAGAGCCACAGAGCCAACAGAGTCAACCCTCAGACATGGTTTAAAGTGGAATCAACCCGAAGAGTAAATCAACCTAATGTTCTATTAACAGTAAAACCGCGTAGCCTTATATTATTAATAAGCGATCAATGATATTATAGAACTATAGATATGTTACGTTCATAGAAATTACGATTTAAATCCGTTCCGAGCTATTCCAAATTGCACACATTGACAAATGTCCGCAGCGCACGCATCCATAACGCTCTAACGTCAAAACAATATCGCTTTCTCTTTCTTAACTTGAACATGGCGCATGGCGTCTGGCACGTGACTGCGCTCGACGCAGGCCACACGCAAACTAAACACAAGACGTCCCAATTGGGACGTATTTGAGTATTCACAGCGCGAGCGCTTATAACATATCTGCTTTTGTTTTTATATAATATCATTGTAAGCGATTGTTTGAATCGCGATAAAATACGAAATATGAGCTGTTTCGGACTTAATTCTTGATGCGATTCATAAAATAAAGTGTTAAAGAGCAGTGCGCATAATATTATTACGTGTAAAACAGTACTAGTTATCTCAAAATGACCATCATTAGTAAATTTTTGTGTACACTGTGTGGTGTGGTACTATGTGTGGTACTAGATCTTTTCTCTTAAAATCTTTGTACTAACTCGACCGTTATGTGACGTTTTTTAGTATGTTTTTTTATCACTGAAATGGTCAGTTTCTGTAGATGTTTTCTTGATTTATGACTTATAAGCTATGTATGTATTCAATTTTTTGTAATAAGTTAATAAGCGCAAAAAATATTACTTTTATTATGTACGTAATTTAATTAATTTAAAAAAATGGACAACTGAACGGATCTAACTTTGCACTGTTTACTGTTTACTTAGCCTGGGTTGCCAGCCGATGTGGTGCTTAAGTCAAAGGTAAGAATGCTCTAATGCTGCTCCTCAGAACAAGGAAATATATGGAACTGCCTTACCTACAAAAAAAACGTGCATACCTACGGCAACTAAAATGGCTGACTAGTGTTGTACCACAGTATATTTTACCCCTCGATTGTCGATATGACAAATGAACAAGGACGGCGGCGCATGCGTAAGCGTGACGCCACGGACGCGGACATTCGTTTCTTAGACTCGCTGCACACACGCAATAACCTAAATAAATTATTGACGATATTCAGCGGATTGTCTGGGTTATACTGATGCTTTTACAGTCAAAGCTGGAAATAATGTCAAAATGGATACTCTTATTTTTGGTCCAAAATGTCCATTTTCTGGAACCTACATCAAAATCGTTGAGCCGTTTTCCAGATCGTCCGGGCATATACAGGGTGGGTCATTTAAATCGATATGTATGGGGCAGTCGGTATTTAAACCACAAAACGGTATTTTAGAGATCATGATTCATAATTACATTTCCAGTACTGACCTATATAAATAAGTCGTCCTGCATAAGAATTGCTCGTTTACTAGGATATCTGGATGTTTGGGGGGAATGCAGGATTTTATAAATAAAACCAAATAAGATAGAGGAAACGTCTTTATTTTATTATAATTATATTCATGTACAGCCTGTAATTTTTTCATTCCTTGCGGAATAAAATAACGTTGATAAGATAATTTCGAAAAGACAATTTCTCTGTATTTTTTTTACAACATATTTGAAATGTAAATTCATATAAGTTTGCACAATACTTTTCATTAACATTAACAAATACTTATTTATGGCTTCCTCACTGTATTGCCTTTCTAAAGGTAAGCCTTTGTTTTTAGATACCTGCATTGTTCCAATGCTATACAGTTTTCATGTGTAATGGTTACACATGAAAACTGTTTGCCATCTTAAGGTCTTTAGCGATTTCTTGAAGTGTTGCCATTTTTATTTTTTGTCGACAGACAGATTCATTGAGGCATTTATTTTTTTTCTTCTGGCTTGAAACTTTTCTTGTAACATAGGGACTACTTTGAGTACATAGCCCTAAAACAATAATATCAACCATATTATGTTTAATCAATTCTGTGAGCATTATTTTATATTCTTGCAATATTTGAATTAATTGGAAACATCACATACCTAACTATGCTGTTTGCTTGAGGAATATTCAGCATTATTTGACGATGAAGGTTGGTGCTGATCTGAAGATTGTTCCTGAAATTATAATTATGACGAAACATTGACTAATGATAATTATTATGTTTACGAAGTAGAGAAAAACTTAACTGAATGTAATCAATAAATATCTGTTGAATGGGACCCAATGTCTAGTGTATTAGCTCTCGGATGACTTGATAATGATAGGGTAATGCTGCGTGGATTGTTAAGCATTATGTATTTGTTTTGAATTACAAAATATACTAGATAGGTACTTACTCTTTGAAACAGATATGGCACTGTATCATCTCTAAGTCTTACGATTTCAAGAGTTTTGTTAAATGCACTTTCATTAAAATGTCCAAACCAATATCTTCTCTAAAACATTTGTTCTTAAATTTTCTTGTCCTATGGCTTCCAACCAAATTCTTTTTCTATTTTCGTTTTCAGATAATCTGTGTACAACAAAATACACTTATAAGAGTATTATAAAAAACATCGATAAGATGTTTGATTACAACACTACATTCAAAACAATTGTCCAATTATAGCAGTCAACGACGGCAGACTAAAATGGCGGATCGACCACGCAAATAAAATGACAGACGAAATTGCAACTAAGAAGAACAGATAATCATATAGTTATCTCTCTTTAATAACATATGCTAGACAAAGATGACACTATCCTTATTAGCTCAGATTTAGACTTTTCATTTAACATTTTTTTACAGCATATCCATAGTATTCCTTCATCAGAGTGCTGCTCCAATGATTTTGATTATAAGGGCAATTTTATAAAAGTTTGTTGGTAGCGATTTGACGTTGTCCCACGTTTAATTTTTTTTATTACGTGTGACTGTAACTTTTAAGTAGATTAGATTTAATTTTATAAGATAATTTAAATATTGGACAATGTTTTAAAACCCTAATTGTATACTTTTACGATAAATTTAATACGAAAATTAATTATTTGAACTTGGCAATGCTGTTTTCTACCGTTGTCCCACCCTGTTTATGGCACATGTTTTGCCACGGCTTTTAAAATTGAATCCCAATATTCCTAAATTACTGGTGTAATTAAAAAGAACGCAAAGTTTACTTTTCATTTTATTTAGTGAATATTTTGTAAAATATAATAAAACATATAGTTTAGTAAAAATGGGCATGGTGGAAAATTCCACTGAGTTACGCAAATATACCCAGGAAAAAATAAAATTTTACTAACTTGATACCTTTTTTTAAGTTATGGCAACTCTAAGATTCCTTTCAACAACTCCGCCATGTTGCTTTTTCAATCAGTTTGACGTGTAACATCGCCAGAAGCAGTACGACCGTGGTAGTGCTGTTTGAAAATTCCACTGATTTACGGAGATTACTTGGTAAGTACGCTTGTTTTACTATTTTAAAGAGTATTCACGAGAAGAAAAATCTATTATTTGTTAATAAAACAACCATTTGAATCAATTAGACCTGTAATTTCACGAAAATTTTATAAAGAATTGACCTAACCTTAAAATCCGTTACGTCAACTGAGAAACGTTCTCTCAGTGGATAGGTTTTTGTAACTCAGTGGAACATAAAGCTTGGTGTACATAACCTACTGGTTATTTTATTTTTAACCGACTTCAAAAAGAAGGTGTACCTATTTATTTATTTAAAAACGTAAATTTCCCTCTGCATCTTTAGATTGAATCATTGAATTTGACTTATTTAATTAATCTGGTTTGTATAGTTTGATTTAAATGTGTTTTAGAAGTAATTTCCTTGATTTGTAGTCAAATTCGTGCAATTGATTGCACGAATATAAGATAAAATGGCTTCTTATAATGACTGTCTAATACCTAAAGACTGTTATAACGATTATATTTGTGATATTTGTTTAGGTGGATAAGCTTATTTTTAATAATATTAAGTTTTTCTTTTTTGTTGTTTAAAGTTGTTGATGTAAACTCAGCCTAACATTTTCCATACCGATCCACTGAGTGACGGTCCACCTGCTGAGGTAAATAATTTTGGATTGTATTTTTGTTATTAAATGAAGAAGATTTCAATATTTTATTTATGATTAAAAATACATGATGCCATTATTACGTAAGTAGTATAGGTTTTCCTTCGGATCTCTTATTCGCCAAATATAAGGAATATTATTGCGTCCAATTTATCTTATTGTAACTAAGAGGATATAAAGTGTTGATTTTGTTATGTTATTTAATCCAATCATAAATTTTAATAAATTTTTTGGAAAATATGTTTAATTTTTATAATATAACACAATTTCTTATATTTTTAATATTTTATTTGGTCTTTAAACGATAATAAGTAATGTGTAACGCAGTGGAAGAAAATTGCACGTTACCTACTTGATATTTAACAGTCATTTTCTCAATATTTGTCCCATTTTTCGCTTGTTATTTGTTATTTCGGTTAAAGTTTAGTATATGGACCGTTGAATTGGAGGGTGCGGAGGGGTGGAGGGGGGGAGGGGAGGGGTAGGTAATCTCCCCCCAAAAGGGGGGGGGGTGCGGAGCCCCCCCATTTTTGAGAAAAATGAAAAAATATGTTTGGAGGTTAGGCTAACTTAAAATATATAACGGTCCATATACTAAACTTTAACTATAATATCATTTTTCATGCTAAAACTATAGTATGTAAATTTTTGATACAATTAAATTTTTTTTTTTTTTTTTTTTTTTTTTTCTATATCCTGCTTAGCACAGCAATCTGTTTTTCCATTTTCACATTTAGCTGCTAATTTATCAGATCAATGTCCGGTCGTGTCATGTAGCTGTGAGGAGTGTCCACTGATCTCTCTCACTGTTTGATATAAAAACGATTCTTGAGCGTTGGAACACTGTTCCAACGCTCAAGAATACGATACAATTAAATGATGCATAAATGAATTAAAGTCGATTCAGAAAGGGGTCAGAGTATCACACAGATAGATTCTAGCACTCGCCGACCGCTGCCGCGGCACGCTCGCTTCGCTCGCTCGGCTCGTGCTGTGTTATGGTCGCAGTTCTAACCTAACCTAACCTACTAATTTGAAAAATGATTTTTTGATAAAATTAAATGATGCTTAAATTAATAAAAGTCGATTCACAAACGATGACTGAAGTTGACATTTGACAATACTCATGTGTGACAAAACAAAATGGCGTCGCAATTTGCGCGTTTCGTTACTTCACAATTTCACTATTTTATTTATTTAAAACACATTAATATACTTTTTATTATTATAAACTCGCATTATTTCATATTAACACCACTTTGTGTATTTATTAAACAGGAATATACAATAAAAATAAACATTATTAAATAAATTTATTGTTCTTAGTATGAAAGCTATGAAACTAAACGTAGGAAAGTCAAACGTCACCGCAAATGACATTTTAGTAGTGAAAATTTTCGGATATTTGATTGTTTTTTAAAAAAAAACTAAGAATCTCCGCAGCCTGAAACTTCGCAGAAAGACTCCATAGGCCTAGGCCTTTCTGCAAAAAAAATTTGGTTGCCCAACTCGACGGTCCATATACTAAACTTTAGCCGTTATTTCAACGAAATATAGATATGCCAAAATCGATCTAAATGAAATAAAACCAAACTTAATGATTTTTATTTTTTTTACCTATTTTTACGCACCTGACAAACTTTTATAAAATTGCCCATAAATATATTATGATTCATAGAGAAGTTGAGAAGTATATGTACTAAATAACGTAATTTCATTTACTCTTGAGCGTTCGTCAGTGAAGGCAAAGAATATAACAATAGTGAAGGTAAGGTTGTGAAATTATTGTGAAATAAATAGTGTATAAAAAATATCTTTGTATATATTTGCCGTAATGTGATAGTGATTATGCCTTTTGTGAGCTAAAGTTACAGAAGTGTTATTTAAAATAATACTAGTTTCATTAAATTTCATAGTTTGTTGTAAGTCAAATGAAATCTTCTCAAAGGAAATACTCTATTTCCTCTCTTATAACTCTCATTCTCGAACTCAGAGTAGATTCATGTTCTCGAAATATAATATTCTCTCTATATTCACGAAAACAAAAATATAATATGATATTCTCAAAATATGATAAGGTAAAGTTAATAACACCAAGATTTGTTTGTTATGATTGCCGTTTATTACGGGAATACATTGATCTATAGTATTCCAGTATAAATAATTGGTCTTGCATTGCAATATGGAAGTAATTATTGAGTGGATATTCCGTGGAATGCGAGATCATCCTATAATGGACGATAAGGAAAAAAATATATTTTGCATCATAGAATGGTCTCGTATTGCAAGGGGAATCTATACAATGCAAGACCATCTTATTTTAGAAAGTTTTAGCTTGATATGTGGACACGTCTGCTTTATTTTGCGATTTTTTTTTGGTAATGTATCACCTACCGTCGCAATTAATGTTTTTAACCGACTTCAAAAAAAAAAGAGGTTCTGTATTCGATCCGTATGTATGTATGTATGTATGTATGTATGTCACCTTTTTATGTTCGCGATTTTCTCGGAAACTTCTGATCCGATTTGAATGCAGTTTTCGGTATTTTAATCCTTGTGTTTCAAGGAAGGTTTTAGTATATAATTTATCAGAATCTGATGAAGATCTTTGGAGACAGGCAACGGAACTCTTCAAAAACGAATAGCTAATGAACCACGTTTTGTGCAATCGTGTATCTATGTATTGTTTTCACCACTACATAACATAACATCATGCCTGTGTATGCTTTGAAGGGTAAGCAGAGACAGCCTACTTACCTACCCTTAAAGTACCGAAAGCTCTGCTTAGGTTTGGACGGGGCTTACGTTTCAGCACATTTGTTATTATCGTAGTGATAACTTATGATCATGAAGATCTCAGAAAGAATTTTTTGATTATTTTGATTGTTTCTATTGTGTTTCATGCGTAATGATGCCTTAGTATTTCTTCCTAACCCCATCGTTAAATCTAAAAAACTAAGACACTAAAAAGCTTGAAATAAAAAAAAAAATAAAAAAAACAAATAAAAAAATAAAATAAAAAAAACTAATTTAAAAAAAGAATATTCTTGACTCGAGCGTATTCTAAATATTATAATTATGTACTAATGTTTTTCAAAGAAAAAGGAACCGCCTTCAAAAACTCAAAAGTAAAAAATAAAATATTCGCTAAACTTTGCTTACCTTTATATTAATTTGTTTAAAACAATAAACCCAAATAATTATGTAATACCAATTAATTATATTTTTTTGAAGTCGGCGCCAAATTACAAAATCAAATACCAATTCAATTGGTATTTGATTTTGAGATTTTTTCAACAATTATTTCGGTAAATACGGTTTTAATTGTTATTTGATTTTGTGATTTTTTCAACAATTAATTCGGTAAATACGGTTTTAATTGGTATTTGATTTTGTAATTTGGCGCCGACTTCAAAAAAATATAATTAATTGGTATTACATAATTATTTGGGTTTATTGTTTTAAACAAATTAATATAAAGGTAAGCAAAGTTTAGCGAATATTTTATTTTTTACTTTTGAGTTTTTGAAGGCGGTTCCTTTTTCTTTGAAAAAAATTAGTACATAATTATAATATTTAGAATACGCTCGAGTTAAGAATATTCTTTTTTTAAATTAGTTTTTTTTTATTTTTATTTTTTTTTTGTTTTTTTTATTTTTTTTTTTTATCTAAAAAGGCCATGTTCATAAGAACTAAACCATTTGCTAAACTTATGTTTTGATTGTGGACCTGATTGTACAAAATAGTATTATTTGAGATTATCATACATAAAGATAATAATTTTCGGAGAAAATCATTATAATACTTACTAAACCGAGAATATAATAATAATATTTTGAGAAGGATCCCGCATTCTACATAATACATTATTCAACATGCGATTCGAGCATATTTTCGGAGATTCTGTCCGCATCTCAATTGACTTGAGATGCGGACAGAATCTCCGAGAGAATCCTTTGAGATGTTGGACTCGGATGAATCGGACGTAGCCACGTAGGGCGTAATTAAAACATTAATACAAAAGATGGTGCAACAATGATATAATATTTAAGAATCGAACACATCGATATAAGCTAGTGTTGTACTACGATATTAAATACGATGATTTTATTTATTTTATTTTTATTTTATTTTCTTAGGAAAACAAACAGTCTTTCTTACTAAGTTAATAACTAAAATACTATCTTAAGACCATGTAACAGTTTTCGCATATTATGGCGATAGACTCACCCTCTTTCCTATGGAACCTGAACATAACAGGTGAAATGGTAATTAATAAGTATAGGAATTAACTAAAAAATATTATACAGGGTGTATTTTTGAAACGGGGCAGTAAGGGCAAGTACCTTAAACGTTGCAGTTACAGCAAAACGTTCTTAAAAGACCTTCCCTAACTTTTTGGGACATTTTGAACTGCATTCACAGATTTTGTAAAAAACTTACTGTTAGCGAAAAAAATGCAAAAAGTTCAATTTTTTTTTATGCCAATCGATTCTATTTCATGTGGGGATCAAAAAACTCTATGGGACCATTTTAGCTTTCAGTACTAGAAAAGACAGAAATCGCCAAAAACGTTTCCCATACATTTCGGCAACAGAAACGAATTTCTACGATGGTCTTACTTTTTGCTAAGCCCGGTTTACACTTTGTTTAGTGCGAGTGCAAGTGATTAGTGCGAGTGCAGGTGTGTAGTGCGAGTAGTGTCCAATTCATTGCGAGTGCAAGTGATTAGTGCGAGTGCAGGTGTGTAGTGCGAGTAGTGTCCAATTCATTGCGAGTGCAAGTGATTAGTGCGAGTGCAGGTGTGTAGTGCGAGTAGTGTCCAAGTGGCTTTGTTTCCGAGGTCGTGGGTTCGATTCCCACTTAAGACAAATCTTTGTGTGCATGAACATGGGAGTTTGTCTGGGTGTTTCTATGTATAATATGTATGTATTTACAAAAGATAACATTTTTTTTTTTTTTTTACATTTTTTTTTTTTATTTGTTTTTTTTTCTATATGTATTAGTATCAGTTATTCTAGTACCCATAGCACAAGCTCTGCTTAGTTTGGGACTAGATGGCGTTGTGTGTGAGTTGTGAAATATTTATTTTATTAATTTATTTATTCATGTTGATATTTATTCATGATTAATATAATTGGTTCTTGTAGCCGTTTTAATCAAATAAATAAATAAATAAATAAAATAAATAAAAATAAAATAAATAAATGTTTCTGATACTCCTGCACAAATTTATAAGTTACGTCTTTGGTCCACTTTGCCATTTTGTACAACAAGCGCCCGACGCTACGCACTAAACGCTAAACACTAAACACTAAACACGCCTGTCCAAACGTGCTTAGTGCAGGCACGCTGCGAGTGAGGGGGAAGGGAGGGCGCGCGGGACGTGGCTACTACGCAGTCCACTCGCAAAAAATAGAACACGCTTCTATTCACTTTACTACACAGCCAACTAAGCACTCGCACTAATCAGTCGCTGTCCACACCTTGTCACTAAACACCTGCACTAATCACTCGCACTCGCACTAAACAAAGTGGATACCGGGCTTTATGGCCTGGAAGTGGGTAGAATTGACTGTAAAGTAAATAAAAAGAATTTTTACCCTCAAATTTCGAATTTGATTTGAAAATCTGTTTGTTATACTTAGTTTCAGCTGAGAAACTTCGTATGAGTTATTAATTAAGGATTTTCGCTAAAATGTCTTCTAATCGTGAAAAAATTGACTTATTAGAAGCGTATTTTGAAAGAACCCTGCAATTCCAGGTTTTTCAAAAGATTTGTAATAACCTTTCTTGTTGGCACATGCCGCAACGGATACTTATTGCGGTACCACACTAATGCAGCTCCCGCATTTCGATTATTGACAAAATACGCTTCTAATAAGTAAATTTTTTCACGATTAGAAGACATTTTAGCGAAAATCCTTAATTAATAACTCATACGAAGTTTCTCAGCTGAAACTAAGTATAACACACAGATTTTCGAATCAAATTCGAAATTTGAGGGTAAAAATTCTTTTTATTTACTTTACAGTCAATTCTACCCACTTCCAGGCCATAACAAAAAGTTAGACCATCGTAGAAATTCGTTTCTATTGCCGAAATGTATGGGAAACGTTTTTGGCGATTTCTGTCTTTTCTAGTACTGAAAGCTAAAATGATCCCATAGAGTTTTTTGATCCCCACATGAAATAGAACCGATTGACATAAAAAAAAAAAATTGAACTTTTTGCATTTTTTTTGCTAACTGTAAGTTTTTTACAAAATCTGTGAATGCAGTTCAAAATGTCCCAAAAAGTTAGGGAAGGTCTTTTAAGAACGTTTTGCTGTAACTGCAACGGTTAAGGTACTTGCCCTTACTGCCCCGTTTCAAAAATACACCCTGAATATTACAAAAGCATACATACGCGCGACGCGTTGACATACCCAAATCTGTAGGTATAGATATTGGCGTGACTGTTGATTATTTTCTTTCAGCTCTACCATGCAGATCTTCGTGAAAACCCTCACGGGTAAAACTATCACTCTTGAAGTGGAGGCCTCTGATAGCATTGAAAATGTAAAGGCCAAAATCCAAGACAAAGAGGGCATCCCCCCGGACCAGCAGCGTCTTATCTTCGCTGGTAAACAGTTGGAAGATGGACGCACCTTGTCTGACTACAATATTCAGAAGGAATCTACACTTCACTTGGTACTCAGGCTGAGAGGCGGTGGGTACATTAAACACATTATTATTTACTAACTATTGCCCGCAACTTCGTCCTCACGGCATGCGGTTATCGGGTATATTTGCCTGGACGTTTTCTGTGCCGACCCAATATCTATTTCGAAAAGAACTATATACTTAATAGATTCTATTATATCATTATTTTCTTGAAGGCCGGTAGCGAGATTTTCAATATTTTATTAATTATCTTTATTTAGATATATAGATACTCTGTCAAGACTGTTCCTAAAATTATTTATTTCCTTATCGCCGACAGGAGTTTTACGTATAGAAAAGTCTCTCCAAGCATTGGCACTGAAGCACACAGTAGAAAAATTGATCTGTCGTAAGTGCTATGGCCGTCTTCCCCTCGGTGCCACCAACTGCCGCAAGGCTAAGTGTGGATACACCACAAACATTCGGCCTAAGAAGCAATGGGGTTGGTGAAGCGCTTAACACGCGGCAGCTATAATGTATATCAAACTACGAAAAACTAAAAATATACATTATAGCTGCCGTGTGTCACCTGTCAATTTCTATGGAAAAATGTAATAGAATGTATCGAGATGTACCTAAATATACATGTTAACATCATAGCTGCCGTGTGTGAAATGCTGTAGTGTATCTGAAATTTGTAATCCTGTATAGATAATTTTATATTGGAATTACTTTTACTATTATGCGCTTTAGGTGCTTCACACGCGGCAGCTATAATGTATATGAGAAAATATCTTAAAATAAAAATATACATCAAATAGCTGCTTTATTTGAAATTGGTGCCCAAACTGTAATGTTATGTAAAAAAAAATAAAGATACAGGGCTGCTATCTTTATAACACCTTTGCCTCATTTTTTTTATATTTGATTTTCACTATATAAAAAATATTGCTGCTATCTTTACTGCGATATTGCAATTTTTCACTAAATGTTAGAATGATAAAGCACATCTCGTCACTTAGACCTTTTTTACGTAATATTAATTAAAATGCTAGTGACTGCTTCGATGGTCCAGTGGTTAGCGTATGCGCCTCTCACCGCGAGGTCTCGGGTTCGATTCCCGGGTAGGGCAAAGTGTTATTTGTGAACTTTCCGTCAGAAAATTCACAAGCACGGAGTTGGAATGGTGCCCGTTGGATGGCGATAGGCTCACCCCCTATTCCTTGGGACCTAAACATAAATGTTCACCTCTGCCACACCCTTCTGGGTAAATTAGGCGTGATGTTATGTTAGATTGTAATATTGTGACCTCACCCTAGGGAGGGAAAGAAGTCAAAATTAGGGTGACGTATTTTATGTACAACACATAAATATGTAGTACACCGAAGAATAATAATGTACCCGCACCTATGTACTTCAGAGGCAGAAGGGGAAGACTGAAAATCTGATATTAACATATTAATCTTTTTCTTGTAATTTATTCAACGTATTTCTTCCTTTCTGTAACTTTTATGTTTGGTGGCAATAAATGATTTTTTACTTTACTTTACTAATATTTCAAATAGCCACATTAAATGCAGTTATTTTATAGTAAATTACTATAAAATTACTACATGTGGTATGATTAACTATTGAATTGTTAACTTTGATATAGGAAGGAGAGCTAAGATGGGATTTGGGTAGGAAGAAGAGCAATGATAAATAGTTATTAAATAAAACATTTCTGGTGTTATTAGATACAACGATGAAACACCAGCACTTTTATTTTATTAACTTACAAATTATAAATCAGTTTGACAAATGCAAAGGAACACGACGGACATAAAATGGAAATAATCTTCATCATTATTGATTTGTACTTCAGTTAGATTTGAGTAGACAGATTCGATTTCCTGCAATGAACTATCTAAAGATTCGTCGCTGTCTCTTGTAGTTTCCGCCCACGAGACACGTTTGGAACTTCTCGATGCATCCTTCTTCTTATCTGATGTAGGCGTCGAGTGGGAGACTGGCGATGGCGGGCCTTTCGTTGGCGTCTGCGCACATTTATCCAGGTAATGTTTTCGAAGTATGTACTCTCGCATGGTGTCGTGTGACGCTCGCTTGGGTGGCGGGGGAGGAGGCAAGGATCGGTCATCGTCGTCATCACAGAGCGGGTTCCGTTCCTTTCTGGCTTCCTCGATACGTCTAGTTTCCTCCTCGTTAGCGTTGAGCGGCCAGGTACCTAGTTTGTTCCGCACGAGGTGGGGCCTCGCATGCGCGGCGCACAATATGCGCTTGCGCACGAAGTCGTGGAACATAGTGAGTTCGGAACTGAGCTCGCGACGGATGAGTTGCTTGTGCCGAGCCGGCACGCTGGGATCGCGGACGGCTAGCAGAGCCTGGCAAAAGACAATTCCAAGTGAATTATAATACATTATGTAGTCACAGATGATGTAGGCCAGTACATTGATATATTTCGGCGAGTAGCCGGTACCTGCGAGGCCAGCAGCGTGGCGGCGGCGTCGAGCGCCGTGGCCACGAGGCGCTCGTCCAGCGCGGGCAGCGACGCGGCGGAGGACACGCTGGTGACGGAGTCGCTGCGCGCGGCGCGGCGCTCGGCCGCCGGGCTGCCGCCGGGCCCGGCGCGGCGGCGCGCGCGCGGCGAGCGGGCGCCGCTGCCCTCGTCCGCGTGGTACGCCTGCAACCGAACGATTCGCTGC
The DNA here is from genome assembly GCA_905147285.1 of Hypena proboscidalis. NCBI lineage: Eukaryota > Metazoa > Arthropoda > Insecta > Lepidoptera > Erebidae > Hypena > Hypena proboscidalis. The sequence goes on from LR990127.1 coordinate 5,607,856, forward strand.
TATCACATCGGTACATTACAGAAAACACTTTTAAGCTACGACGGCAACGGTAGAAGAACACCCGTTTGCTTTCAAAACTCACGAGTCCGGAGTTCTGTTCGGTTGCACAGCACAGCTGTTGCGGTTGCGACTTGTTGTCCGTGTTCTACTAGTTTCCCGTCGTTGCAGCGGGAGCCGCAAGCAACCGAGAAGGCTGCGGGGGTAATCCGCGTCGTGAAAATTGATTTAATTTATTAGATGCATTAGCATTAGTATCTGCATACAGAGGCTGCCACACGCAGACGCGGGAACAATCTGCGGCAAATCGGGCAAGCGGCAAGCCTCTAAAACGAATTAGTGACCATTTCCTCACTGAAATAAAATTCGATTTACCAAATGGTCTTGTTGTGATATTGTTATCAGGACGGGACTACTAAAAACCAGTGAGTCCAAAACAATTAAGCATTAACGTATTGTCCGTAACTTACATGATTAAGCGACCTAGTTAGCAAACATATGGCCGCCACCAGGGTCCCGAAGGTGAGCTGCGGGAAGGGTTCATAGGAGATCTTGGGCGCCCCGAAATGCAGCTCTACCAAGGGTTGCCAGCGCTCCAGGTCCAGCCCGGGGTCGGCTAGGAGAGACAGCAGCTCGGGACTGAACGACAGCAGGCACAGCGTCGCCATGTGCAAGATTTCTAGAGTTCTGGTGAACAAATTAAATAATTAAAATTCTTCCAGATTTCCCTATACTTTGGATGAAGCAAATAACCGTAAAATGATGAGTAAATTGCTTGACCTGCGAACATCGATAATCCTGTATTTGGCGGTAGCTAATCCTATTTAAAAGATGGTGCTTGTAGCTAGATCGTTAATATAATTAATATTATCTTACTTAGAAACAATTGAAAATATATAGGACCGGCAGGATTTCTTCGTTCACCTTCTGCACACCGGGCAGCCGCTTTAACCAACCAGCTACGGTCGCTAATTTCTCAACTGTATGTAACTTCATTTCGTGACGTCAACTGACGTAGCATACAGTTGACATCTTTTTCAACTGTTTCATAGTATAATTTTCTAAGCATAGCTCAATGCTATGAAAGTAATCAATATGAAGTTTTAATTATCTTGTAATCGATCCACCACTCCCAAAATAACACTCACCTATGCAATACATTTGGTGCCTGACTGACTGAATCCTCAGGTTGTGGCAGGCCAGGGTCGGCAGAGCGTCTCGACCGCATCATTAATGTCACGCATTGGTACAAACACGCACTTATACTTCTCTGTAAACAAGACAAATAGGATTTAAAATACTTCTAAGCTCTTTAAATGCGGAAGCTAGAAGAAATTTTTGCTCCCATCATCACTTACTTAAAACAAAACTTACAAAAAAATGAAAACAACTCTTGAAACATTTTAAAATACTATTCTTAGATTATATTATTACGTAGCATTTTGGTTAACATAATATTACCTATTAGTCTTTATAGGCTAGATCAGTGGTTCCCAATTAGTGGTACGCGTACCCCCAGGGGTACGCGAGGTTGCATCAAGGGGTACGCGCAGCAATCTCTAAACTAAAATCCTTAAAAAACAATAATTCAATATCTTCTCTATTTCTACAATTGCCAAAACAATATTCTATTTAATTAAACGGCAGTAGCCGGTAAGTAAATCGCATGCATCAAGCGCTTTGGCCCGCGGCGGCGGCGATTGACCCGTGTTTCCCGCGATTCCGCGCCTCGCGTCGCCCGATTGGGGTCGCTACTCGCTACCGCTGCCGCCTATTTGCTCGTCATTGTCAATCATGTTGAAATCTCTACTTTAGATTACTACAAAATTGTATATTAATTTTTTTTTTCGTTTTTTGTTTTGCATTTTCTGTGAAGATTTACTTTTGTAACATATTTTTTTTTACCATCGGAAAGTAGAGATTTCAACAAACAGAAAACATACCAACTTTTAAAAAAGCTAATATTTTGACGGGTGAATTTTCGGTCGAAAATTAGGGCTTTGCTTTTTCGATATTAATTCAAAATAAGGTGAAAAAATAAATATTTCTAATCAAATAAATTACAGCGTATTTGGGACTAAAAAGGTAAGTTTTCACCAAATTTCGTGAAAAAAAAATTGTTTGTGAAAGATAAAAATAAAAAACCAAAAACATGGTTTTTTGAATTTTTCACATAAATTTTGAGGTTATATTATAACCGTTATATTATAATTTTTAACATATTATGTTAAAAATGTTAATACAAAAGTTTTAGACCTTTTTATTACAAACAACTTTGCCATTCGACTTTTTCCATAGGACTTTTAGTTTTGCCGGAAATCGAAAAAAAACGTTTTGTACCCTTAATCACCCCCCCCCCCCCTCCGCATCCCCCTCCCGACCTCAGATCGCCCGTAAATTATTTTTCCTTTCATGTTTATAATATTCTCCTTCTTTTCTAATGGGTTTCATCCTAAAAAATTATCGACCCTGGTCTATAAAGGGGTACGCAAGTTGGAGGTCTTTCTTTAAGTGGTACGTGGAAAAACTAATTGGGAACCACTGGGCTAGATTGTAATGTAAATAAGATATCATAATTTTATTAATTGATTTGTTGATTATAATATATATATATTTAGTTCCATTGATTGATTAAATTTTGAAAAAAAAAAAACATTAAATACGAATTATATACCATTGATGCTTACCATAATCCCAGTTAAGGAGTTAATGTTCTGAATTCGCCATCTTGCTTCAAACTTCACTAACTGCACAACCAGATTCAAAGTGGAAGCACATAGATTGAGGGCATCTATACTGAACACCTGTCTGGGCAGCAACACGGCTTCTATCAAATGCTCCAAGTGTACGCCCACGAAGGTGATAGCGTCACTCGCGAAGAACTGGCCGTGCTTCATAACCATCATCGATATGAAGTCCAAGCTGTATGCGTAAACCCGCCACCACTCTTGAGGCTTCCAAGTATTATTATCAAACTTAGGCGGCAATAACTGCAGCCAAAGAAATTGGTCCACATCACTCATCAGTAAATCTTTGGAGAATGGACCCCTAGAATACGCCGTCAGACAACGCAAGGCAGCCAACGATGAGTGGTAATGACGACGGTTTTGGAGGCACGTTTGCAAACAACAAAGAATTTTATTTATGAATCTACTCGATTGGAACCACTGCGACAACCCTGTGAACATGTCGTCGTATAGATCTAGACATTGTTCTAACATTGCCAAGGATAGTACTACAGGTGGAATGTTTTCATTTACTGCGTGTCCATTCATATTCGGCTCGGGTTTTGGTTCATCTTTAATATCGTCCAACAACTTTTCGAGCTCTAAGCTGTTGATGTTCGTCACTGCTCGTATGGTACTCTGCGCAGTTACGCTGTTAGCCTTTATCTCGTAATCTAGACTGCTTATAGCGACCGTACATATTGAAAGGATGGCACGAATCGCTCTCGGATGCAAACACTCGTACACTATAGCTGTGTTAGTCAGCAAGTTGTCTATTTGCTTAGCACTCGATTTTCTATTGTCAAAGCAATCATCTTTCCAATTTGCCAGCATTATAACGTATAACTCGGCTAAAATTACGACTATTCTACTGTCTTTCAGTTCGTCTAATTCGTTCAACAATGCGTTCATGCAAGGCGCAACCATTTTAGCCTTATGTGCGATATTCAAACTAATGGGCAGATATTTACAGAATATTGTAATGAAATCTTTCCAAGACGTTAAGAGACTTAGCCAAACAGGTACTTTGTCGGTTATATCTTCACCGTCATCTCGACCGTTAAATGAGAATATAAAATCAATCCAGGTATCTAAATACTTTTTGTTGGTATCAAAGAACTGTTCCAACATTTCCTTTAAGTTGGGTTCCAGTTGGTCCCTCGATACAAACAGTTCAATTCCAAGAACGTTGAATATCTGTGCGTATGTCCTTAATCCAGGCTGGATGTCACTAAATAATGGGCTGGTCAGATGCTCCCAAAACTTTGGATGTTCGCGGAGCTTTTTCACAAGTATTTGCATGTTGTTCTTCCATAGAGCGTGGAACAACGCCATGATACTTGATAACAAAGGACTGTGAAGTAATTTTGCATCCTGAAAGAAACAAATAAATTTTTAGTAAACATAATAAATATTTGGTTTCGGTCTGTAATTCTATATCATTAGGGTTGCAATATATACTTCACGTTATAAAACATACTAACCGATTTTATAGTTCCTAGATAATCCGCCATATAACCAAGAATGCCTTCAAAACTATCTTCTTTCTCGTTTTCCTTTGCTGTATCATCTTTTTTCTCATCTTTCTTCGAGTCGGCCTTGGCCTTTTCATGATTGATCATAAAGAAAGCTTCGGTTAAACCCGGCTGTGTCGCTACACATGTAGCAACGAATTCCAAGATGGCGACTTTGAGTTCGGTTGTTTCGAACTCGTCTCGAAGACGATCGAGGAACATCACACGGACTTGGTAGGATGTCATGTCTAAAGATGCGAATAAAGACATTTGGAAACCCTGAAAGTAAGGTTTATTAATATTACTTAAGATTGATTTTCAGTTTTAAGTTTTTCACAATCGTTAAATGTGTTTAGTAACCTATGTTGCTAAAAACATTTTAGGGACACTGCCGCTCAATTTATAAACGCAGTAGGACATGTGAACAGTGTCGAGAAAAACGCGATCAAAGATGTAATTTTGTTCTAGGGTCCCTACAATATGATTCGAAAAAAAAAAGCCCTTGCCAAGAGATAGAAACAAACAGATTTTTTATTCTTATAGATCTTAATGTCAACATTTTAAATATACTGCGTTTACAAACTGCGCGGCAGATCACATAGCCTTGGTGAAATAATTTAATCTCAACGAGATGCTAGATACTATGAATATTAGATACTTACATCAGCAAATCTCTTAAGCAATCGACAGCACAGCACCGGCAAGCCCTTATTAAACGCATGGTTGATATAACTTGTAACTTTAGGCACCACTTTGAGTGAATCTTTCTGTTTATTCTGTGCAAATATCAGGTGTTCCAAAGGCGTGACGTCATTCACATTTGTTACCATAGGCTTCAGTTTCAACGCGAATATGACGATGGCTACGCAGCGTTGGATAGTTGATATGTATTGGGAACCCGTGCCTGCTATCCAGTTGGTTTCGTTGCGAATGACGCTTTCCAGTTGTTCGTTTCCTGCAATTAGTTTAAGAAGAAAGGAGTTTAAGTAAATCGTTTAAATTGTTGCACTGCCTTTAGATTCCGTTCATTTGTTGTCGACCGGCGGCGTTTTCTATGATCACAATGTTTTACAAAATAATAATAATGTAACAATACCTATCTGATAAAATAATTAATATAAAAGTATGAATAATGTACTTATTTACTACTACTACTAATAGTTTAACTTGTCAAACTAATCTAAGAATTTACTAAGTGTCCCGCTATAAAGTTTAAGAAGATTATGTGTCTTTAAAACTAGTTGGAAATGTATGATTGTTATTACTAGAATTATAAATGGACATTGCAATGTAAGTACTAGTATTAAATAAAGAAATTTTAAAATCAAAAAACTGAGTGTAATGTTCCTTCACCACAAAGGAAGGATCCCCCGATCAGGCTTGGTGAACCCTATCTTGAATTTTTATCCGAAGAAAATAGAAAAGAAGTTTATAAAATCTTGAATTCTTACCAATAGAAATAAGCTTCAACAATTCCAAAGCGTTCTCAGTATGCAACAAGCTATAAACGCAGGTTTGTTTCAGCAGCGTGTTGCTTTCACTGGATCGCTTGACATCCTGCAGCACGAGCGTCAAGAACTGTCCACACCGCAGTACCATGTTGCGGCGATCGCGAATGTTCGTGTAACGCCATCCGTACGCGTTCGGGAACACTTCGCGAAGGATGAGTATGAGACCAGGCAGAATTATGTCTTTTGTGATGCGGTCGTCGTTTGAGATCTGTTGTAAAAGACACAATATAGCACCGTATATACAAAGAAAAGCTACTGCCCCGCCCGCGTGTAGGTATGTCCGATGTCCTTCCTCACAGGTCTTGAACCATCTCCAAACTAATTTACTTCAAGATCGGTTCAGTGGTTTAATTGTGAGAGTATATAAGTTATATAACAGACATAGTTTATTTTCACCTTCTTTTTGATTATTTTTATATTTATTAAACAGTTGAAAATATGGGTCCGGCAGGATTTGAACCTACTTATGACCTTGTATCCTACTTAAGATAGGAACAAATGGATGAACGTGACGTCACGAAATGACGTAACATACAGTTGAGATATTTAGGGTCCTGGCAAGAGGCGACCCTAGCTGGTTGGTAAAGCGACTGCCTGGTGTGTAATAGGTCGCACATTCAAATCCTGCCGGTCCCATATCTTTTTCAACTGTTGTAGCCTTGTAGCATCAGCCTGTAGCAGTCCACTGCTGGACATATTTCTTAGTCTTTACTTATTTTACTTTATATTTTTTTAATATTATTAGTAAGTATTGTAATTTGACAGATCGATAAACCAATTACAAATACAAGAATACAAAAGCGACATTACCTCATGAAAAGCACATAGTAGATCAATATAGGCTCTCAAGAAGTTATATGTGCCATTTGGTTGTTCGATCGTGACTAGATAAGATCCCACAGCAGCTGAATCGAACGACGTGCCGTTCGCGTATTCCGTGTGGGATAACTTCTGATTTATTACGCGAGGTAACAGCCCTGTGTTAATCAGTCTGCAAATTATACACGTAAAGAAAATGCATTAATTCATTTATATTGTATAGAATATCTTCAACAACAATATTGTAGTAGATACAATTTTTAAAGATATGTCAGGACTACTAAAAATGACGCCTATGCTATGGTGTTATTTCACCTAAATCGATTGATATAGAAACTGTCGAAGTCGACTATTCCGTTCCATAATGTCACCAATTTTTTTTTTTTAACTTCAAGCACCAAAAGGTAAATAAAAATAAATAATCGCGTTAATTCCCGTTTCAAATCATATAATTAAGTATGCAACACAAGTTAAAAAATATATTATTGTGATGGAAACTGTCGATCGGTGGCATCTATTGACAATAGACCTGTTATAACTAAAATGCCGTTATCTGCTCAAACAATTTTTTTTGAATAACAATTAAAAACCGCGAAAAAAATTTAAACCGATGTAACTTTTCGATGACAAAACTTATTTTATCTATGTTTTGGTATCTTTCAAGCTCAAATAAGTTTTGTCATCGAAAAGTATGTAACGGTTTAATTTTTTTCCGCGGTTTTTTTTGTCATCCAAAAAAATGGTTTTAGCAGATAACGGCATTTTAGTTATACCACGGCAGTTGGTGTCATCACACCCATATAGTGCAGACGCAAGCAGATTATGATCGGCCCAGAAAAAGATAATAAATAATACATACCTTAAATGAATTTCCTTAGGATATACAGGCACTAATGCAGTACACACTCCTACACACTCAACTAGGAGAGGCAGTGGCGGTGTTTCAGATCTTATAAATCTCACCAACACATCAAAAACTCCCTCACTTGGCCCAACCAAGCTCGTAGGAATCTCCTTATCATGAGCTAGGGCTTTTAACACACCCTTTAGCACTTTGGTACCTTCATAAATCCTTTGTAGTGTAATATTAATGTTGTGTTGGTGATGTTGCTTTCTATCCAAAGCTTTCTCTATCTCAGTATTGAAGACTGTCCAGTAAGAGTATGGGGTCCGAAAATGTATCATGGTAGCTTCTTTCCTTTCCATGATAGTGGCTTTGGACCCCACTTCTATGTGATAGGAGGGGTCGCCTAGAGGGTAGTACTCTCTGCCAATGATAGCATCGTCGTTTTGTAAAGACATTATTGGCACAGCTACTGGGTTGTATATTTCTGTGTATACTGGCATGTTTTTGAGTTCTGCTAGGAGCTGAAAATTAAAGGATATTATAAGATATTTTTTTAAAGTAGTTGGTATGTAAACTCCTTGGTTCTTGTGTAAACCTTTTAGGATAATCTAATAACTATTTAGAGTACTTACGTTTCGTACACTAGTTTTACCGCCTTCCGCTAATCCAGCGGCTAAAGTTGACAGTGCCGAGAAATTAAATGGAAAATATTCCAATCCAGTATTCCACAGTGACACTACACCAAAGTTATCATCCTTTTGGTGAAGTTTCCAGAACTCTGCACTTATCTCAGGCGACTCCAGGAGGTTGGAGCACAGCTGCATGACTCCTTGCTGATGGCTAATTGTGCCATCACCATCGAACTTATCGCAAAGTTCGTTTAGGAGACGGAATACGCGTTGTCTTGCGATTTGAGAGCATTTTGATTGGTCCTGTGATTCAATAAAATGAGAAATGATTTAGACTGTAAGGCTGTTTTTAGGGTTCCGTAGTACCTACAAGGAACCCTTATAGTTTCGCCATGTCCATCTGTCCGTCCGTCTGTCCAAGGCATAGCGACGAAACCGTTGGTGCTAGAAAACTGAAATTTTGCATAAACATGTATGTTAACTATACAAAGAAAGTCTTAGAATAAAATTTGGAAAAATATTTTTTTTTCGGGTAGCTCCCCTACATGAAAGTAGGGATGTTTTTTTTTGTCGCCCACCCCATAGTGTGGGGTATTGTTAGATAGGACTTTTAAAAACGTTTAGGGGTTGCTAAGACAGTTTTTTGATTTAGAGAACCGTTTGCGAGATAATTAACTCTAAAGAGCAAATTTTTGTTCGAGTAGAGCGTCCCCCCCCTCTAAAAGCTAAACTACTGGATCCCGAAATCTGAAAAAAATTGTGTCGGTAGTACATGTAATGAACTTTAAAGGAAAACTATAGCGGATAAATTCACTTCATTAGTTCAAGAGGAATAGGGGTCCAAAGTGTAAAATGCAGTTACTTAGAAAAATTCGTGCAAATTACAAAAACCTTTGAAAGTAATGACTTGTATGAAGATGTTACTTGTTTAATACAGATAGTAAATCCCTTTTAAGTCGAAATATGTTGTTACGACTAGCCACGGAACCCTACTGCGCGTGGCCCGACACGCACTTGGCCGGTTTTTTTATATTATAATGTATGCTTAAAGAAGAGCTAATTTACTTACAGAAAAAACTGAGCTATTAAGCATCTGTTGTAGAAAATCAAACAGTTGCATTCTCAATGCTGTAGCACCAAAGTGTTGATATTGACTTTCAAATAGTTTGGCATGTGGCTCACTCTGGAATAAAAACAATGACAAACATTATGAAACTATAATTAATATGATTTAGAAATGCTTAAAATAATCTGGTCCTAGTTTTTATTAATTATAAACTTCAGTTTATAATTAATAAAAACTGCATATTATGGAAAACTCTACTGTGATAGCACTGTAATAAAGTAGCACTCACAATAGAATTTTCGAAAAGCACATTGTATATTTAATGTAGAAAAGGCAATGCCCTAAAACTGTACTGCCATAACCCTTGTGTCACAAATATAAGATATGACACTTATCTAGTAATAAGAGACATAACTTTAGTGGGATTTAATAAATATTTTTATATAAACATGAAGGATAAACTGGAAGCTTAAAACTTTTTCATAGACTATTCACATGTTTTGACGTTTGTTTACTAACTTTTTCATGAAACCTGGCTCACTATTAAAACTAAACTTTTATATTATTCTTGACAATACCACAGAATAGATAGCACAGCAGCGATAAAACATCCTATAAGCTATTGGTCATACCCCTTTTCAAGCTTTAAGTCTAACAGTGGAAGGCAATGGAAAAGACCAAAGCCAAGCAGACAGGGTAGGACTACAATATAGGTAGGCAAATAAAAATAGTGTAAACAGATTAAAAAGAATAAAGAAATGAAGATGTACCTTGAGTGTGAGCATCATCCATGTTATAAGCATGGCACTGTGCTCAGCATTCATGTGCAGCTTTGTGAGCTCGGACTCTACCAAGTCCTTAGTATTGTCTATCCATGAAGTCAGGTTTGTACTGGAATGTTATAATGCAAATAGAGAACAACACACAGGGATACATACATTTTTTCAGTATAAGATGGATTTGCATTGGTACAGGTTATAGGTTTTGCAATGCAGGACCAGCTTACAATGGAAATGTATAGCTGTGTGGTCAGTACCATTATAGGAATGCTAGCGCTGAGTAGGCCTAGATGTATCATACAGATTTTACATTTAAATAATTATATTAAATATAAATTGTTTTTTTTTCTTTTACATTAGATAGAATGCCAGAAGCAATTACACTATCCAATGGTCCCAATGCCAAGGCCTAATACACATTCACTCACACAAGCACACCCAGTCTCAGAACATATCTTTGCGAATCACACAAAGATTTGTCCCATGTAGGGATTGAACCCAGAACACCAGTGCAGTGGAGAATGGCGAGGCAATCTCTTAAACCACTACACCATGTGCAGACAGCAAATGTAAATGGAATGATACACCTATCATAAATCTTCAATATGATTAGATATAGAAGGTCCCTGGTTATTCAATAAACAGTATTAATCCCAGTAAGGCTATAAGTACATTTTTAAAACTATTTACAGCTTAAAAGCCAGGTAACTATTTTTAGGCCACTGGTCTTGGATTAGAAGAAAAACAGGACAGGAATAAGTATGGTATCTCTATATAACTGAACAATGCATAATTGTGTCTCAATACAATGAAAGATACTCACATTTTTTTGCTGTCTGCAATAACCATAAAAAGGCATATCTCCATGTACATGATGCGCATACATCCTTCCCTGTGTCTCTCCTCAAGGAGCTCACTATATCCTTGATTCTTCCCAAACCCATGCTTTCTGAATGATAGGAACAGCTTCTTAAATTCTAAATCAGTAAATGTTTCCTCATTAGCAATCTGAAGGAGAATCTGTAGAATAGCTAGCTGCTCCCTCAAATTACAATCTGCCCATTCTTGTCTTGTATTTTCGTTTGAAAAATCATTCTGTATTTTTTTAGATGGGGGAGCAGTACTCAACAGTAAATCAAACTGTGACAACAGTGATGATTTCAAGTTTGTGATACCTATATTACTGATCAATTTCTTGAACTGTTCCTGATATTTGTGACCAGAACAATTTTTAAATTGGAAAATATATTGTAATAGTTTTAATAGGAACAATCTCTCAGCATAATAAAAGTTCCAAACATTTGGCAGAAGAAACACAGGTCTGGTATCAACAAATGCTACATTCTTTAAAGCATTTGCTGGAGTTCCGTATGATATATCACAAAGGTAATATTTAATTATTTCCCACATCTGGAAGCAGTCTACATTCTGTAACAAATGAGCAGTAAGATACAGATGTTTTTTTTTGTTATACTGTTATTATTTATGAAATTGCGTTAGAGAGTTACTTACGATATAATTTTGAAGAGTTTGGACAACAGCCAACAACTTGGTTTGATCAGCATGTTTACTTTGAAGCTTAGGAAAACTTGTTCCTTTGTGTGGCTTATAACTGGCTAACCCCTCTCTCAAACCTTCTGAAACCTCTGTCTTTTCTAATATGGAGGCTACTTCTTCTTTAGACAGGCTCTCAGAAGTAGTCCAACGCCATAATTGCTTCCAGGAACTAAAATGAAATCAACAAACTTTATGTAGCAATCAACAACGTTTAATCATCCAAAACATGTGTCATACGATAATATTAATATGCAAACCTTATCATGTTTGTATCCATGTCGACAAAATGCACCAGTAAGTATTGAATATCTGATAATTATTGCGATAATTCCATTACCGCCTTAACATTTTAGGTTACATTACATACTACTTGGGGAGCAAACAAACCGTCATTTTAATTTACTTGGGATATACTCCAGTCGTTATTAATTAACTATAGCTTACTTCAAAATGTCAGAATCGTAGGGCCAATAAGAGATGAAGTCAACCATACTCTAAAATTAAAAGCGAATGGAACATGCTTATGCCATATCTTTTTACTTAGTGATGTGCCTGACCTACTCTCACACTTGAGGTTGAACTAGAGGATTCAACCTCAAGTGTGAGAGTAGGTCACTCGTGATTTGTAGGTTATCTTTTTCATATCATAATAATATGCGAATTGTTTTCTTAGTGGCACTGATCATTGTTTTGTGTTGTTTTGGTGGTAGTTAACCTTAGGGTAAGTAATTTTCGTTCTTGCGCTCATTTCCATTATGGAAATGAGCGTGGATGAACCCCCGGATGGGGGTGGTGGTCTTCCACCTGACATTCCGTCAGGGAAAGCTACTAAAAGAAAGCCTGATGAAATATTGGACAATGCTGGGAAAAAGAATAGATCTCCGGCGGAGTCTATACAAACCATTTACGCAAAACCGGGATTTGAAACGGATGCGAAATTAAAATATCAAGACTCTGACACTGGACCCTTTATTGTCTATGTTTCCAGACAAGAGCCTAACCCGTCAGCGGGATACTCTTTAAAAACCCTTACTTTCGCTCAATTTATGCATAAAAATAATATTGCTGGCGTAGAAGACGGTGGGATTAAAAGCTTGGGTCGCAACAAGATTTCGGTCATATTCAATTCGGCTGAAAAAGCCAATTTGTTTTTGGAATTAACCTTATTAGAGGATAAAAAGTATGTGGCACACATTCCGCGTTTCCATGTCTTCCGACTGGGGGTGGTCAGAGATGTGCCTACAGACTGGTCTCTCGAGGAATTGATATCTGGCATTAGAGTTCCTGACAACTATGGCGAAGTAGTTCGTGCTAGGCGGCTTAATATAAAATCTAAGAAGGATGATTCTCCATTGTGGATTCCATCTAACTCAGTGGTCTTAACATTTCTTGGTCGGGAGCTTCCACCCAGAGTGTTTTGCTTTAATGCATCTTTACCTGTAAGCATCTATCAACTTCCGGTTATACAATGCCACAACTGTTGTCGATTCGGACACATTAGCAACCAATGCAGGTCTCCACCACGCTGTTACAAGTGTGGTCAATCCCATAAGGGAGAAAGCTGCACTGTGCCTGAATTGGAATTATCTTGTTTCCTGTGTGGTAACGGCAAACACAAGGCTGTTGACCCCAACTGCCCTGCTCGCACTAGACAAAAATCAATTAAAGAGGTAATGTCCAGAGATAACATTAGCTACCTAGAGGCTGAAGCAAAAGTTGACCCTCCAAGACGTCTTTACTCAGATATATCCAGAATATCTCAATCCCCCCCTCTTTTTTCCCAAATGTCCCAAGTTCTGCCACCTTCTCAAATTCCTGCTTCTCCTTCTACTAATATTTCCTATAAGAAAACTGTATTTCTACCTCCTCGTCCTAAACCGACTCTAGGTAAATCCTATGATGTGCAAGCCCACAATGCAATTATAGAGAATCCACCTTCCACTCAACCTAATGGCTGTGGATATTGCTCCTGTGCTGGCACAACACCTCTGGCTACGCCAGATGATAATTTATTTGAACTCCTTCTATGCTCCTTGATTAATATGTTAGCAAAATTTTCCGACTCTCCCTTACCTAATAATGTGTCTCACTTAGTGCAGCAATTATTACTCCAATTTAACCGATTTAATAATGGATTCAGCTCCTCTAAAAATCCTACAGTGGAATAGTCGAAGTATCCGCAGCAAAAAACCTGATATCATTCACTTGATCAACCGTTACAGGCCTACAGTCTTGGCCATCTCGGAGACATGGCTTAAGCCTGGGTCCCTTTTTAGGATCCCGGGCTTTTGCTGTCTGCGAGATGACAGAGATGATGGTCGTGGCGGTTGTGCCTTGCTGATTGATAGAAGGATCCCTTTTGCCCAAATTCCCATCCCCAACCATAATCCAGAATTCAATATTATTGCAGTTAAAGTCATGAATATATCTTATATATCCCTTTATATTCCCCATCCCAATCATAATATATTTAATATAATTAGTACTATTATTTCTTCCATTGCTTCCCCAATGGTGGTTCTAGGCGATTTTAATTGCCGGAACACCCTGTGGGGCTCCCATTGCAATGACCCTTCATCCTCTGCTCTATTAGATCTCTTGGACACCTGCAACCTCTGCACTTTAAATGATGGGTCTGCTACTCGCAGAGTATCCCCATCACAAAATGTCAGTGTTCCAGATCTCTCATTCTCTTCCCCTTCTTTGGTTTCTCTGTTCTCATGGTCAGTCTTGCCAAATTCGTTTGGAAGCGACCACTTCCCTATCTTGTTAACCTATCATCAATCATTTTCCCCTCCCCCTTCCACTCAACCTATCCTTAAGTACCGTCTCGCTAAAGCCGATTGGGATAAGTATAATTCGGAGTTAGACTCTGAAATTAAAACACTTCCACAACTAAACTCCAATAACTTTCCTGAGGTATATGCCAAGTTTGTTTCATGTCTTTCTTCTGCTGCTGATCTCTCTATTCCGGTTAAAAAATCATCTAATAAACACCTGTTTGGTGTCTTCACCTCCTTAGTGGGACGCTGAATGTTCCACAAGCGTCAAGGAACGCAAGGAGGCGGAAGACAACTATGCAGCTTCCCTGTCAATGCCGGACTATTTTCACTTCAGAAGAGTGTGTGCTCGAACTAAAAGATTACTTGCCAATAAAAAACACCACGGATGGCAAAGCTTTTGTGAGTCACTTTCCCCTCGAGCCCCACTTTCCCTAGTTTGGAAAAGGATCAAATCCTTCCGCAGAATATTTGAAGATGCATCAAATTCAAATAGTGACCCTGAATCCTGGTTACATGATTTCTCGTCCAAATTAGCTCCGCCTTATGTTCCTGAGTTTGACTGTCTGCCAACTCTCGTCCATCCTGACTCATCTATCTCCAACGATAGTATGAATGATCCCTTCACTCCTGACGAACTTGCTTACGTTCTGGATCATCTTCAGGATTCCTCTCCTGGAATTGATGGTATTCCTTATTCCTTTATTTCTAAGTCCTCAAACTCCTGCAAATCATTCTTTCTTGATATCCTTAACTATATCTTTATTTCCTGTTCGA
This sequence comes from Hypena proboscidalis, assembly GCA_905147285.1. Classification (NCBI taxonomy): domain Eukaryota; kingdom Metazoa; phylum Arthropoda; class Insecta; order Lepidoptera; family Erebidae; genus Hypena; species Hypena proboscidalis. The sequence goes on from LR990127.1 coordinate 5,622,858, forward strand.
TTCCTGATTCCTGGAAATCACAGATCATCATCCCAATTTTAAAGCCTGGTAAAGATCCTAAGAGCTCTTCATCATATCGCCCTATTGCCCTATCCTCAGTTTTAGCCAAAATCCTAGAAATGTTGGTAAAGAATAGGCTGGAGTGGATTTTAGAAAACAGGAGGTTGTTGTCTAACAGCCAGTTTGGCTTCAGAAAGGGCAGAGGCACTTTAGATAGTTTAAGTGTCTTTGTATCAGAGGTCCGTCTAGCATTCTCCCGCAACGAACATACTATAGGTGTCTTCCTAGATATTTCTTCAGCTTATGATAATGTCCAACTTCCGCTACTCAGGCAAAAGTTGCGTCAGCTGAGTATTCCCGCGAGGTTGACTAATATAATTTTTAACATGCTGATTTGTCGCTCCATCTCCGTTCGCCATCAGGGTATCCTCCTTCCTCCTCGCTATTTATGGAGAGGCCTTCCACAAGGATCAGTGCTAAGTCCAATCCTCTACAACATCTATACTGCTGATTTAGATCAAACAGTTCTCTCCTTCTGTAATATTCTTCAATACGCTGATGATGTTGCTTTATATTTCTCATCTTCATCCTTCTCTGATGCCGCATCCCGTCTAAATTCTGCTTTGTATTACCTGAATCAATGGCTTATGGACCATAACCTTGCCCTTTCTGTTCCTAAGTGTAATGCTGTAATTTTTACTCGCAAACGTATCATTCCTAACATTGACATTTTTGTAGATACTGAAAAGATTCCTATATCCGATCATATAAAATTCCTTGGCTTCATTCTTGACTCTAAGTTATCAGGTCTCCATCATCTGAGTTACGTAGAGAGGAAGTCCGAGAGGGGTGTTAATGTCATGCGGGCTCTATCTGGAGTTCGGTGGGGTTCACACCCTTTTTGTCAAAGGCTTTTATATAATGCTATCGTTCGCAGCCATTTTGACTATGGTGGCTTCTTGCTTGACCCGTGTAATAAAATTGCCGTGTCCAGGCTTGAAAGGGTCCAGTCCAAGTGTCTTCGAATTATAACGGGTGCTATGAAATGCTCTCCTGTCAACGCTCTTCAGATTGAATGCTTAGAACCTCCTCTTCATTTACGGCGTCAATACCTTGCGGATAGGTTTTTATCCAAAGTATTTAATTAATTATTATATATATATTTAATTAATTCCCATCCTCTTCTTCGTATTTTACGGAAACTTACTGCCATGACTTCTACCTCTTCTTACTGGGCTCACAAAGATCATCCCCTTCTGGTGAACTCTTTCAGGAAGTTTGATGAGCTGCCTGTCAAAGTTCACCAGTCTTCTAGGCTATCTCTCTTTGATATAGATTATGCTTCTTTAACTTTCCGTCCAAAAATTATTCTTAATTTTGGTATTGCTAAACAATGCCTTAATGCTAATACCAAATTCTTAAATATTTTCAATAAAGATTGGCCTGACTGGATTTCAATTTTCACTGATGCATCTAAGCTGACAGACGGAACCCCAGTTGGATCGGCTGTGTGGATTCCTAGGTTTAAGATTATTCTTAACCATAGGAGTCCATCGCAGAACTCCATTTTTACTGGGGAAGCCATTGCTTTGTTGGAGGCCGTTAAATATATAGAATCTCATAAATTACACAAAGCTCTTGTCTTTACAGACTCCTTAAGCTGCTTATCGGACTTACTTAGGAATCCGTTTAAATCACGTGATAACTTCCCATTAACTTTACAGATCAAGCAAACACTGCACAGATGCTTTATATCAGGCATTGAGGTAGTTCTTGCATGGATTCCGGGTCATTCGGGTATAACAGGAAATGAAACTGCCGACTCCTGCGCTAAATTAGCCATCCAATCTGGGTGTGACTCGTATAACCACACATTTTCTCGCGAGCTCCGCTCCATTGCCAAAACCTCTTTAAGCAAGTCCTGGGATGACTCTTGGCAGTCATCTAGGCTCATCAAGGGTAAATATTATGGGTCCATACAACCGTTTATCCCCTCCAAACCATGGTTCTGCTCTCAGAAGAAAATCAACAAATTAGCCACTTCTATTATAATTCGCTTACGCTTAGGTTTTATTTGTACGCCAGTCTTTCTTGCAAAAATCCGGGTCAGGGACCACTCTCTATGCGAGTGTGGTCTTGCTGAGGGTACACTTGAGCACCTGTTCTTTTCTTGTCCTAATCTATTGATCTCCTTGTATGACCTTCTTCCCGATACTATTCCCCGACCTATAAACATTCCTTATCTTTTAACTCTATCCCATACTCCTTTTGTCAAAATATTATATAAGTTTATATCCATAAACAATATTAAACTTTAAGTTGGTACAGCTTGTTGGGACCCTGGTTTTGATCCCCCCCTTCTATTTTTTTTTTTTTTTTTTTTTTTTTTTATTTTATACTCTGTATACTTTTAGCATTTTGTTATATACAATAACTAACTGAATGTTTACTAACCCCAATTACTAACAAATTGTGTTGTCCTATTTCAGATCGCCAATGAGGAACCAATTTTAGACTATTTATCTTATTACCGATCATTTGGCTCAGACTGGACCTTACTTTCTACCTTGTTGTTGGCAGAATCATCGATAACCGATGGAGCCATTTTTATAAAAAATAGAATAGAATAGTAATAACTATTGTTACTATTGGCAAATTTGCCATTATTCATATCTATATCGATATCCATCTATCATTTTAATTTTATTTATTACTACAATGTCTAAAATGGCATTCGTATGCATTGACTACATAAAAAAAGGTAGGACTGAGTCTCTTGAAACACTTACTGAAGCACCCATAGTAAGTCACACGTACACACAGAACACACACATTGACACAATAGTAAGTCAATCGCCCGCCATTACGCTTTGGACTGTGCTGTTGCTCGGATGTTCAAGTAAAATAATTAAAAATGCCGTCTTGTGTTGTGAAAAGCTGCCGAAACCATAGCGCCTCGACAAAAAAAAACCAGGGGATCACTTTTCATAGGTAAGCAAGTAATATATTCACCTTATTGCCGAAATTATATTGTTTTCGTAAAAAGATATACCAAAACTATCAGTGTTGACAGTCAATAAATATTTTCATTTACCCTGAATTTGGGTAAATATTTTTTAGTAGTATAATACATATATATATATAAAAATGAAACCCGTTTTCCGTTGTCACGACTTGGCATGAAAACGGCTTGACCGATTTGGCAGATATTTTTTTTGTAGTTTTCTAATACTCTGTACAAGGTTGTTACGGCAAAAAGAATTGAAAAAAAAAAAAAAAGTATTCATTTTTATATGGGGGATATTATAGATTCCAGTTCAAATTGAATAGGTACGCATACATAAGATAGGTCAGCTATACAAAATAAAGTAGTGTATCAAATTTACGCTAAGGCGGTACGAAGTTCGCCGGGTCAGCTAGTTTAGTATAAATTATTATTCTATGTTTTATAGATTTCCTGCTGCAAACGACGCATGGAAAAATTATTGGATAAAAATAATTAGAAACTGCAGAAATGATAACAGTTGGTATCCATCAAAATATAGTGGATTAAAAACAAATGAAATATGTCAAACTAAATTCTTTATGATGTTGCAGGCGGTGACAAACGAAGTTATTTAATAGTAACAAGTGTTGTTTGTCACCGCCTGCAACATCATAAAGAATTTAGTTTGACATAATTTCATTTGTTGTTAATGAATTTAATGTAGATAATGCTATACTTGTTTTTATCTTTTCAGTTCTTTTTTTTAAGCAGTCGGGTTTTTTATTTTTTAATAATTATTTTTTATTTCACTCTTTTTAGTTCTTTTAACCGACATGTTTTTTTATATCTATTAATTTGTAGAAATCAAATCTCTTTGAGATCAATGAGCCTTAATCGTGAGTTAAACTATCAAATGCAAAAACAATTATTCAAATTTGACCGGCAGTTTCCAAGATTAGCGTGAGCGAACATACAAACTAACTTCCACCCACTTCGGGCGCGCGAGCGTGCCGATATATAAATTGGTAAATTGTGTTTAATCAGTAATATAAATGTGATAAGAAGTATATATTTTTGAAATGGTCTTTTCATGGCCTTTTATTTGATACCCATAATTATTACTATGATGAAAAGAAAATCCATACCTCCCCCCCCTTTTTTTCATTTGCCGGCGCCATTTTGAAAATTTATATAGCATATGTCACTATCACTGTTTCGACGAATTCAACGACACCTCATATGTTAAAATCCGTCTAGCCGTTGGGGCTGTAGGGCGTGCCAAAGAAATAGACATACATACATACATACATACGCTCGAAAAACATAACTCTCCTTCTGACGCAGTCGGGTAAAAACAAACAACTTCCACCTGCAGACCCGCATCGCCTGCTAGAAATATAAAACAACTTTGTTTTGAAATTCAAACATAAAGTTGTTTTATATTGTTTGGTTTTTGGCCACGGTAGTATGAAACTACCTAAATACCTATATCATGCTTGATGGTAAAAGCAGCAAATAAAAAAATATAAGAATGAAACCTCTAAAATATTTATTTAAATTATTGTAAAAATGTGGGTAATATTTCTCATGTCTGGTAACCCCTTACACACGCACACATAAACAGAGACCGCTGCCATTTTGGTGCTTCAATCATTTCTAGGTGACATTACGTCCTGCCTTTTTTTATGTAGTCTATGTTCGTATGATTGTTAGTTGTTTGAAAAACAGCTAGTTGGATAATGCAGTATGTTGGTTCAATTATTAGGTTATCTATAGTTTTTATAAAATATAAATAAATTATTAGTCATATTAAGTTACATAATATAACAATAGACCCTCGCAGATCGACGTGAACACCCAAAGCCTCGTCCCAACAAAACATGATATTTTTTTACAGTTAATAAAATACATAAACATTATTATTATTTTACAAATAATATCGATTCAAATGTCATGGTTGTCTATAAGTGCCACAATATTGAAACCAAAACTAAAATATTCAATGTTATTACAATATGGGTCTGTAACGTTGACAATCCTCAATAAATAAAAATATAAAATAAAATAAATTCATAAAGCGCACTGCTGTGATGTGCTGTGCTGTCACTGCTGTCATTCTTGACATTTTGTTTGACATTAATCGACCGACGTCACCACATGAGAGCCTACCTATACTTTTGTTCTCCGTTTTAATTTTTAATTTGGTTGGTAACGACTTATCTAATTTAGATTAGTGATAGTCCACGTGACGCTTTCATTCCGCCCAAACGTGTAAAGCCAGTTTAATTTATGTAATTGAACATTTATTGGTTATAGACAAACTTCGCCGGTGCTTGATATTTCATCGAAATGGCTCCAGCAGCTACGGCGACGAGGCCTAAGCCCGAAGATGACCCTATTGGCATCAGGGCGGTACTGCTTGGTCCTCCAGGATCCGGGAAAGGTACTCAGGTATGACAAGTAATGTTAATCTTTGACCTTTAGCACTTCACCCACATAACACTTTTACAACTTATAACTTCATAAATTGTTTTTAAAAATTGAAAAGATGCCAATATTTAAAAATAAAATTACACGCAATTTTTAACATAAAATCTAATGAATAGAAATACTTTTTGTATTTCAGTGCAAGGTTGTTCACTTTATAAAGCTTTCTAATTTTATTTACAGGCACCACTTCTGAAACAAAAATATTGCGTATGTCACTTATCAACTGGTGATATGCTACGAGGTGAGGTAGCATCAGGTTCAGAGTTGGGACGCAGGCTCAAGAAAGTTATGGATGATGGCAAATTGGTTTCCGATGAGATGGTTGTAGACATGATTGACAAAAATCTTGACCTGCCTGAATGCAAGAATGGATTTCTACTAGATGGCTTCCCAAGGACTGTGGTACAAGCTGAGAAGGTCAGTCTTGTACTATTTATTTTAATATAGTTTCAACATACATAAACAAATTAATTATTATATTATGAAGATGTTTACTACTGTGTTGTATCAACAGGAAATGGTAATAAATAGGATGGTCAACCTAATTATTAAAAGGGCATAACATTAATGAAATAAAGTTTAATCATTTTTAAAAATTGTTTATTTCAGTTGGATGACTTGTTGGCCAAGAGAAAAACAGAACTTGATGCTGTCATTGAATTTGGCATTCAAGACAGCCTGCTGGTACGCAGGATTACTGGTAGGTTGATTCATTCTCCAAGTGGACGCAGCTACCATGAAGAATTCCACCCACCTAAGAAACCAATGACTGATGATGTAACTGGAGAACCCTTGATTAAGAGGTCAGATGACAATGTTGATGCTTTGAAGAAGCGTCTTGCCACATATCATGCACAAACTGTCCCACTTGTGGACTACTATTTGAGGAGAGGTCTTCACTGGAGGGTAGATGCTGCAAGCCCTGCTGAGCAGGTCTTCAGCAAGATTGACAACATCTTCAAAAGTAGAATCTTTAGCAGGGAAAAAGCGGCCCAGTAACTTAGTAATTTAAGTAAATGTTTTGTACAAATTGTTTCCATATTGCAGTTTTTTAATAACTGTCAGTTGTTTGTTTATGCTACTGTGAAACTTATACCTATTTTAGAGAACATTTATCTTGAACAAATACAGTGAACTGGAATCATGGACTTATTTGTTTGATTAATTACATTTTTGCTCTGTGATAGTGTTATCAAACTTGTGACGAAACTTCAAATTATTCTCTATGGCTCAATACTAGAGATGTGCCCACTAGCCGGTAAGCTAACTAGTCGGCCAATAACCCCGCAATAATCTAGAATTATAAGGGCTACATAACTTGTGTATGTGGTGTTGTGACAAACAATAAAAAATCTAAGTAAGTTTTGAATGCATTTAAAATTTAAATGAATCTAATGATCGACCCCACCGACTAGTCCGCCACTTTGGCAGTTACCGACTGGTCGGCCGAACCCATAGTTGGTCCATCTCTACTCAAAACCTAGTAGTTACGGAGCTAGCGACATTTGACACATTACTCTATGAAAGTTAGCTTTTGTATATATTATGTTATTTCCTATGCTTAATGATTAACCGCGACTCGAGTTAAACCAAGTTAAAATACATGTAACTCGGGGTTGTGTTAACCTGAGTTAAAATAAATTTTACTCGAGTTGAACTTGGGTTAGCTGAGTCTAATTTATGTTTTGAGGTTCTGTAGTAGGTCTGTATGTGTTGAGTTAAAGAGTACAAGATCCAGAGCTCAACTAGGGTTAGTAACTTGAGTTGACCATCCCTACCTATGCTCCCTTCAACAGACTACTGGCCATCGGGCAGCTAGAAGTCGTTGCGGTTTTTTTTGCGCAAGTATTAAGAATGTATATTTTTCTTGTCTGGAATTTTAGTTGTTGCTAACTATTTGCCTGTCGCGATTGAAAGGCCTGCAGGCGGGCACAATCAATACTTTACTGCTTTATAACTATGTTTGTACCTGCCTGCAGCATCTGCTGTGTTAACTACTTGTTTTTATCTTTTCAGTTTATTATTTTTCAGCAGTTGGGGTTTTGGAAAACCCAGTTGCCAGATGTCCAGTAAACTGTTCGAGTAAGCTTATAATATATTAAAGACTGGTTCTTTAAAACATTAACTCAACTCAAATAATACACTGAAAAGATAGAACAAGTAGCCTTTAACACAGCAGATGCTGCAGGCGGACAAAAGTAGTAATAAATGATTTATTTTTTCGATCTTTTTGATCATAAAATGATTTATTTTTCGACGGTCTACCTCTTAATCTATAAGTTGATAAACAATCATTGATTATTAAGTTTACATAACAACCATTCCATAATCACCTCCTTATCATATTTTATATTCATTATGCAAACAAATACTATATTTAACACCATTACTACCAAATATTAGTAGTGTATCAGATGTTATTAAAGGTGACTGTAAACTTTTGGGTAAAATGTTTTGATAAAAATATAACTGACAACTGACAAAAAAACATCGATGAATCGGAATTCCTATCGGAAAGCTGGAAGTAATCCGATAAAACTGCTGCAGTAATTAATAATTATTATTAAAAACATAGCGCTATTACTGATTTATAGGAACGTAATGTAAATTGAAACACCTGTTTTTGGTTTGAGAAATTTATTTCCTTTAACATAGTTGTTCAGATGAGTCACTTCACAAGATATCAAGATAATAAGCTCGAAGAAAGGCTAAAGTTATACATGTTTAGTACCAAATCAATGATTTCAATACCCAAAGCTACCATAATATTACGTAGAGTGCAAAAACATTATAGTAAAATTCTTAGTAGGTACATTTTATAAGTAGGTACTGGGTTATTATAAATTTATATTAACACATTTAGATATTAATCTGTTTCTGTAACACCTTATGTATGAACATATTTATGTAACATCCCTTTAAAATAGGTATCTATAAGATGAGGAAAGATTGGTAGGATATTTATTATTGGATAAGTAGGTTATCCATTTTCCATTACAGGTACATACGTAGCAATTACAATTTTCTATGTATACTAGCTATTGTCCACAACTTCGTCCGAGCGGAATTTGTTGTACTAACTCATTGTTGCTCCCGTGGTTTTTTCCTGCGTAAGACTGCTTACTGCGCCGATCTCGTAATGTTTAAAACTTTTCAAGAATCAGACTAAATAATAATATAATTATTTAAATCTGACTGATAGTTCCCGAGATTAGTGTGGGAAAACAAACATTCTAACTTTTACCTAGCCGTCTAGCCGTTTCGAAGATCAGTCGTTTCAGACAAAATTGAGTGACAAATAGAAAAGACCGCGCATCCCTTCCACGTTTCGTCTGCGCTCTTCAGTTCGTTCACCAATAGGGCGCATTCAGAGAAAAAGTCAAGTCAAGCGTCGTGCCCGTGTCTTTTCTGTATAATTTGTGTAATATGACTACGCCCTTTATCTGTTTTTCCTGCCTCTTAAAAGTTAAAAGAGCCTATATCATTCAATCAAGAAAAAATATAGATACCTAATTACTTTATGAGACCAGGCTATCTTATACCTTTCGTATCAGAAGACCATTTAAGCAGAACGTTCGATGAGCAAAACTCCCTAAAAGCAAAAAGACCTACAAGCAGTTGGCCCAATTAGCAAAATGTCCAAATATCAAAGGACATGACAGCAAAGCGTTTAATTATTATTATTCATTATGTTTTGGGGCATATATGGTCCTATGGTCACACCATAGGACATTTTGCTTTCATGTCATTTTGATACGAAAGAATCTTAAAAGCTTTCTAATGTTACTTTTCTACGTACTAAATTATCTGCCCTTCTATTAGATGCTACAAATATAACCGAGTATCTAGTGTCATTTGGAATTTATGGTGCACAAATATCAACATTGTTTTTATAACTTACGCAACTAAATCCAAATGGAAATGGGATTACTGGGCAAGATTGCATTTCGCATTTAATAGTATATCAGTGCTTTGCTTGCCTACGTATTTGACAGTGATAATTTGCAATTTATAAGAGTAAAGTCCACGTCTGTCCGAGCTCCCCTTTTATTCGTGGCCCAGTTGTCTGACGTTCAATGAGATGAAAATAAATTGGATACGATCTGTATTGATGCGGTCTCTCAACTCGCTTATTCCATAATTGTTTTTTGTGCACGCTATGTACCTAATACGTAATAATATAAAATTACATATCTATTCTACAATAAAATTGGTATATAGATATAAAGCTAGTACAAAATGACGGTGCTTAACTCTAAATACTACGCGTTTTCCTCAAGTTTGCCATCGTTGGTTGAAATTTGGCCATCTTGAAGCAAACGGCTAGTAGGTAAGTAGTATATTATATTGTTATAGGAATCGCATTAACATTGGAGATTATTCTCAATACCGTAGCTACCACTACGCTAAGTTACTAACACTAACATGAATGAAATATTTATAAATACTTTAATAGTTACGTAGGTTAAATACAGGAGGTAAGCCGTCCATTCTAGGACATGGGCTTCTCTAATATACAAAGTTACAATTAGGAAAACAATATAATCTAAATATGATCTAAAACTTTATAAAATCGATCACTGGATATTTCACAGCCGTTTATAATATTTGCACTTTAATAGCTCTGAATTGTTTTATTACCTATAGGATTTTTAAACATGATACATTACTTTTATGTATTTTTTATTTATTTATTGAACGTTATCATATTATGTCGCTCTATATGTTATTGATAACTGACGTGGTTAATTGGTCACTGCATTATTTTTATAGGATATCGGGATATTTACTACATAAGCATTTTTGTTTTCTTTTTATGATATTACGGTGCTCTTGCAAAAAAAAAGTAAGATGGTGCGTGTGGATGTTAGTGACAGATATCTGTCTACCCTCTTTTTTTATTCGTTTCGTGCGGCTGTCAGTTCCCGGCCCTTTATTTGGTGAAGAGGGGATTTGAAGAATTATTATTAGATTTAAATTCAAGTGTACTAAAGATGTACTCTCTTGCTTGCTAGGTCTATCAGATTACTAGATAGATCAGATACTTAGACTTGCGAAACGATATATGGTTCGCTAAAGTTTGTTCGGTCTGGGTTCTTTTAAACATTTAGTAGTTCGGTTCCTACTACTCGCGCGCGATAAGTTCAGACTTGCGTTCTATTAGTGCCCCCTAATTACCCAATTTAAAAATGTGAGAAAGATTATCTTTGTACTGAGAAAACATCGCTTAGGGTGCCTAGTACGAGTTTTGATAAGGTTAACAAACGACAAAAACTAGTAGTTTTCTCAATACATTTCACACCAGCTCCCCATTCAGAAACTAGCACGAACTAACATTTTGTACGGGAATTACTATTGTTCAAATGTCAGTTTCACAGTTATTTTAATCTATGAAAACTCGTACTAAGCCCTCTGGTCTCAACTTATCGCGCACGAGTTGTAATTAATTAAAACGTACGCTCATGCATGTCAACTGAAAAGATGTCATGAAAATGTTTGAAAGCAAATTAAAGGAATGAAATAAAACACAAAATGAATGGACCGATTCAGTGTAATTGTGATCATTTTCAGTAGATATAAACGTAATTTTATACAAACAACATTTATTTATTACAACTCCAAGTTTGACTTCACATACAACGATAAAACACAGTTACTGTGGCGAAACAATTGTAAAGTATAATTACATAAAAGCAATGAGTTTCGTGATATGCTAATATTGATAATTAATTACATGAACTCACATGATCGCAAAAAATATTCACACCGACTAGCTCTTCACATATAAATGTATTACTCAAAGTAATAGACATTTATTATATTAAAATTTATATTTATCTAGATGTTTAAATGTTATTTTTAGGTAGGTACTTTATGCAGCTAATGAACAATTTTTAAAGGTACTTACCGAGATTATGATAACAACAAATGATATGAAAACGATCAAATTATTACAAACTAGACATGGCTTGCCACTCACGAAAACTGCTTTATTAATAAGGCATTAGGTCCCTAACAGGGTGAAATGTATCTAACGATTCTGTCATGGAAAATTGAGACATAAACACGAATGAACACCGAAAGCTCAACTAGCATCAAAATAAATAACTACAGTTAAAAATAAACCAAGATTATATACAGAAATGATACGACACCAGTCACAGCTACTTAACAACGTCCTACGCCACTATATATAGCTTTGGATAATCGTAACGACAACACGTTTATGGCTAACACTAATTTACAATAAAGCTTTTAAGAACAACATTTACATACATTGAAAAATATTAACAAGTGGAGTTCCGGGCGGTCGCTACGGGTGCTGCAACACAACTTTATATCTACATTTCTCCCGATGTTCAAACTGAACATGATTACGAGGAAACTATCAGAGGCACTTCGTCTATACAAAATATTTTGAGATTAAGTGACGGACAGGTCCTTCTAATCATACTCGTATTGACAGATAGATCTATTCGGAGATGGAGGACGACGCTAACGAGTAGTCAGTTCCGAGGCCGCTGCGCGCCGCAGCGAGCGGTCGCTGGCGGCGCTCAGTGCTCGTGCAGGCGGTCGTGCGAGCGACTCGACGAGCGCGACGTCTTGCGCTGGTCGAGGTACGCCGCCGGCGCCCAGCCCTCGCCCTGGCCTCCTGCACACACCGAACAAACTCATTTTACACCACTATACAAAACTATCTATATGTAAAAACAAAACAATTCATTTATTAGCACTCTCTTACAAACTCAGAGATCCTCTAGAAAAATTTGGTCTTGAACATCTACCATATGGAGACCTCCTCTACTTTTGAGTATAACTTGCATACAAAAGACAAAGGCGTTCTCCCGCAAGCCCCGAAGAAATTATTAATTCAATGCCGGATGTGAACTCGTTGATGTCTTTCGTACGTGAGTAAATTTTTAACCATCTCTTCTTTACTACTACTTACCTTGGCAAATAAACCAATGTTATTATTTTAACAATATCGACAATCCTGACTTCATGTAAATATATAATTATATACAGGTTAGAATACATAGGGATCAAATATATGCACGTACCCGCAAGTCGCACGTACCACCAGCCGGCGCAGCCCACCTTGAGCAGCTCCGCGTGCTGCCCCTCCCGCAGCGACACCTCGCTGGGGCCCACCGCCGTGTAGTCTGACAGCGCCGCCAGCGAGCACCCCACCGCCTGACACCCACAACAACCAATGTTACATCACACGCTTGAGACCCCCATGGGTCGATTACGTGTCTAGTATGTGGTGAGACAACACTTTTCAATCCAGATTAGTATTTGGCATGTGACGGCATGTCCAAGTATCTAAATACGCGTGCCAACTTTTGTAGACACATCGAAAGATTTTTTTTCTCGTATATCGATGCTTGGCACGCAAATAGGACTGCCAATAAATTGTTCAGATGCCATGAATTTCAGTTTCTACGGGCTCCAACCATACTCGACAGACGTAAACGACCCATAACTTTCAAATTTCTTGATAATACTGTCGTTGCTGGTAATGTGATGTCACTTATGCAGGGTTACAAGATATATACGCAGGCCCTTTTATTCAGGTCAGGTACATATACAGTTTGAATGCACAGACCCTTTAATTATATTAATATAATCAAAGTGTTTGTAATTTGATTTCGACATGATAAGGCTTGGCGTTTATTTCTTAACAACCTTTATAATCATGAGTTTATAATAATATGATATTTTATTAATAATTTCATCGTGACACAAGTTCTTGTTGTTCAAAAATGGTTTTAGTGTGTAGTGTGTAGTCTTTCTAGCAGTAGAATGAAGTAGTACTTAGCTTCCATAGTAAACACACACTTCTCACCCTGTACATCAAGTCATGCATTCCTTCACCACTGGTCAAACACTGAGTGAAGCCACTTTGACTCAGATAAGAGTCAACTTGACTTCGTTCTCCAAAACACAAACATGCATTAAAAGTTATAAAGTAATGCAAAAAGTATCCTTTTTGCACTTCCATCTATTAGGTAGATTGGCTTTTGACCAGACCATGCACGTTAGTAAAAGCAATTTAATAGAGAATAACATTGAATAGCCTTTGATGTATCGTTGTTATGTAAATAGTAGAAAATAATTATTATAGATTGTATACAGCATAAATAACGACAGTTATATAAAACTTCAGAAGATAGATATAGCAAATGTTGATAGTTGTTTATCGTATATTACATAATAATATATTTAGTATAGATAGCTTTCAAATGAAATAAGTACAGTCAAAATGAACACTTAAATAACATTAAATTGTTTCACGTCCAGGAAGTCCAGTAGATACGAGTGCAAAATATCGGAAACCAGAACACTTCAGTGAGCGTATCATGAACGTTCAGCTCAAATGTAGTAGTTTTTATATTAAAAATAGAGTGAGACTCTACTTACAAGTTGTATCATAACTAATTTTATTTCTACAACTAACAGTGATTTCTTTTATAGTAGAGTTGACTCTACCTATAAAAAGCAGTCTAAACTTAGCCTAATCATCTATTTTAATAAGGATAATTATGATGATCTTGTTAAAGAGGTGCTGTTTATTAGAGATAAAATATTATAGGAAGATTCTTAACTGTTAGAACGTTCATAACACGGATCCCTGAGTGTCAGGCATATTGAAATAACAGATAGTGTCACACTCAATAAAACAAAACGACATTAAAGCTAGGTTGCACGTCCAAAGCGTGGTCAGTGAATGATGCAAGCTGTGAGCCGTGCGGAGCGGTGTCCAATCACAATATACGTATCTTCTTATCTTCCGTGCCTGCACTCGTTATTATATTTAACAACAATTTCGAATAATAACGAAACATACTAAATAATTTACTTGTTTTAAGCTACTCAGCTTGCGCATCGATGCACCAAGTTTGGTGATATTTGTGCAGATAATTTACTATTTATATCAAGCGAAATAGTTTGGGCCGGAATATATTTACGTGACATATAATAAGAAAGATAATATTATGTAAATATTATATTATACACAGTGTGTTGCCACTAAATGTTTTATGATAAAATACTAATACAAAAATAATAATATTGACATCGATGTATAACATTAATAGGTAATCGAAGCAAGCGCATATTGAACATAAAACCAATAAGCACACTGACAATGAGTGACATAACAAACAAAACATGACTTACACGATAGTTAATGTTCAGCAAATACAACCGAAATATCCACGTTCTCTTTGGTTAGATATTTTAAGCTTTGGATACTAACTCAGTCTCTTTTCATTATGTACAAAGCCACTACCGGGCTGTTCGCTCGGAAGCGTTATTACATTCAGTACTGTGACACGTAAAACGTGGATGTGGCTTGTGCGGAGCCCGCCACGGAAAAGAACTGTACCATTCTGTGGATGGTACCGTTGAGACCGACGGCCTCCGTCACCTGTTGAACAACACAACTTAGAGAATGGCGGCCATTTGAACAACACGACGCACAACAAAATGGCGTCGAATAGACCCTGGTATTTCACCTCCCCGGGTTTAGTAACGGTATCTGGTGAGGTGCCACGTGGACCGTGCAGAACTAAATCCATAAATTATCTGTGCTAGTGTCGCTAAATTATTTAAAAAGAACTAAAAGCGATGATGGCTAACTTAATTGATTATGTTGTGAGGCGTGAAACCTATTGGACTAGGGTAGGACGTTATGATTTAATTTATTTCGAGAATTTGTAGTATTTACATCATTTACAAGGCTAATCTAATAAGCAGGTACTGCAAATTCTCTAGCGATGCGTATTTTCTGCCACCGTGGACCAATTGCAATGTTGATATCCCATATCCTTGTTTTGATTCAAATGTATTCGGGAAGCATCATGTGCGTGGGGTTGCCAGCGTTGTCATGCGCTACCCGTGACTATTCAGCCCGCATTCCTTTAAAAATACACTTTACACTTACATAAGAGTGGGTTCACTTCACTCAACACTGCAAACCCAAAATTAGTTGGCATTAATTTCAAAGACCCACGTTTTAGTAAGCTACCTCAATAGTAAGCGTTACTACAGTCCTATGTTAGTAGACGTTATCTTAGGACATAGTCACATTACTGACATTTAATCTGAAGAAATACAAGGAGTTACATGAATGACAAACATCATCTTAATACCAACATGTTGAAAATTGATCCAAATACAATAACAATCCTAGAGTGTCAAATTGGTTGTTATTACGTACACAGATTCTTTTCAAGAAAATTTAGACACTATTAAATTTTTTTTTTACTTCGGGACATTGATTGACTACGTTAATGTTTTCTCAATTTTAATACTGTCCGTAAATTGAATGTAATAATATGCGACACTCCTGTAGATTGCTCAACAAGAGAGGCAATAAAGCCTAATAAAACAGGCAAATCCTCGACCATGGCAATAAGCTCCAAACAAGATCTTACAACACACCAAACGTCCATCACCAGCCATGGCCAGCAACAGTAGTCAATCAATCTCCGGAGCACCTTCCCTCTACACAGTTATGGTACAGTGGCACGGCAGCTGCGGCAGTACATACCGGCGGATGCTCAGGTTCCTCATCGTCGTCGTCGGAGGGGTCGGTGGACCAGCACGGCTCGTCGTGGGTGTCGCAGGACGCCGTGCGCGGGGGCGCGGGGGCGGGGGCGGAGGGGCGCTGCTTCTCCGCGCCCGGCGGCCCCAGGTCCCACGAACTCGTTTGGATTAGTGTTCTATCAATATTTACACGTGTATGAGTTATAACGATAGTTCGATCGCTCTGCGTAAGAAGAACAAGTCAAGGTGCTGCACTGACCGGTGCTGCGCGCTGTACTGGCGGCCGCGCTCGCCCTTGAGCTCGTTGAGCTGGTCCAGCAGCACGCGCTTGACGCGCTCCACCCAGGCGCGCTTGACGTCGGTGCTGGCGGCCGTGAGCGTGTGCACCTCGGCGCGGCCCTGGCGCCACACCTCGAACTTGCGCGCGTCGCCCTTCACCGACTCCGTCAGGCCGATCTGCGACATCTGCAAGCGATGGGCGGTTCATCGATCAGTAACATGTTGGAATGATGGTTCTCAACAGGGCTATCTTCAATATCTTTGGTTCCCGAAATAAGGACGACCTTAGGGCAAAGGTTACCAATCCATCATCAAACACAATGGGGACCGGTCCATCCCTGATACCTAACGGTTATAACGGAATACTATTAAGCAAATTAATTCTGTCGACTAGATAAGATAGGACCCTGCTAAGAATAAAATTATAGTGTAAACTTTACTTGCTTTAGAAAAGACATCAATGCGTTGACGCATTGTTCGATGGATTTTATTTGGCGATTGTATTGACAGAAATGGGTCATCTGTGGTTTACCATATTTTAGGTAGGCATTATGATTGTTAAAGGTAACTACGTATTTAAGTGCAAATATAAACTGATATAGTTCCTACCTGTACATCATGTTTGAAGTGGTACGTAGCTTTATTGTGACTGTTCTTGGTGGCGGGCTTACAGAAGAGCATTGCTTTCTCGTACAGGAATATGTGCCGTCGCCGCGGTCGTATCCGCAGCCGCAGGTCCCGCTTGTTCTCCGATACCACGAGGAACGAGCCCTGCATTAACAGCTCACCTTGCTGACTTAAGTCCAGCTGGAAAGATAACGTAAAAATATTTTGGTAAATTTGAAATTTATGCACTTTAGAATCTTGAAAGTTCCTGGTGTCTCTCACAGCTAGTCTCAGGGACGCCTAAGCGCAGAACCTCAGATATTACCAAAAGTTGCTTGACCTATATACTTCAAAAATCTAAAATGAAGTGACTTCATAGACACCTAGATTTAGAAATTATTATATTATTATATACCACGTAATTTAGAAATGTAGTGTGTGTTAGTTCTTCGGCCGGAGAAAGTAAGTAAAACCACGTACGGAAGGAATATGCGTATATTTGTAGTTCTTCACAATGTAGAATACAGTGGTATTTACGACTTAGGCCCAACAGGATAGGCAATCGTAAGCCGTCAAAAAAAGGTAAACAATCAGGAAGTCCCAATAAACAATTCCAAAGGAATGGATGTTGTTATTAGATGCAACCTTAGTCATCAACGCACTAGAAGTCCCGATAGCTAATTCCAAGTAATGGACGTTAGCACCAGATGCAACCAGTAGTAGATCACCAATACAACTAATTAATGCTGCGGTAGTCATTCAGCCGTGGAAAATCTTAACATCGCCATTCAGAAAGTGACGTAAGAGGATGGTGACATCTAGTGTAAAATTTCAGAACTAAGAGATCGTCTTGGATCGATGAACACCAGCTGCTCACGTACGTTGAAGGCAGACTTACAGATGGCGTTAGTGTTATTAAAAATGTAGTAATGTTACAGAAATAGAATTCAACGCTAAACTTACTTACAAAATAATATATATTGAGCAACAATGGTCTTGTAGATGTTGATATTTAATTAAAACTTTTGTGTATACTGAGAATAACGCTCTACACACTATTGAATAGACTAACTTACAGTAACAAATAAAATAGTTTTGTCCGTATAGCCTTAAGCGTTTGGTCTCACGTCATCTGGTTTGTGGTAAAACCCATTTGATATCAAGACAGTTAGTGAAACTATTGTGAAATCTTTAATGCAAACTTTCAGTTTTCGATTTTTATACACGTAGCAAAATTGATGTAAAACACGAAACTATAATGATGTTTAGCATGTGGTATATAATCAGTTAACATATCGATCATCGTATAGTGATAGCAAATTGACAGGCAATGGAGTTATAATCATATGGCATGCCGGAACACGATCATGCATGGGCACCTGAATCAACATGTAATTGACTAAGCATCTACCTTTAATTACGTGGTTATACTCTGGTCTTCGATGATTTACCTATAGTTTCGTGTCTATTTTAATCTTTTCATCACATCGCTACAAAGTAAGTAATTAAAGCAAACTTGAAGCTAACTTCGTTGATGCGCATACGAATTCATTGAACAAAAATGTTAGTGGTGAAATAACGTCGCAGAAACAGGCAGTCATATTATGATAAGTAATGATAACAGTACTCACAGGTACACCGGTGATAGCGATCTGATGCATGGAGTCGTTGACGCATTTGAGTACAACGAGCATGCAGTCCAACGCTTGTTGCAGCTTCGTCGTCATCGAGCCGCATTCACTATACCGAAGCAAATCCTGCAAAAAGTTTAGAAATACATAATTGAAAGGAATCTAGGAGACGCAACACAGTTTTCTTTCGTGAAACATCAATGTCCAGCAAAGAAGAAGAATGCCATGCAAAAAAGAAGAAGAAGAATGAATGTCAAACAGGATGCAGGTCCTCGCACCTGCTTGACATACCTACGACACCTTCTCACAATTGGCGCAGGGGCAATGTAGGAGTCGATTTTCTATAATTCCTCAAGCGCAATTCGCAACAGTAGCGATAAGCATGTTTGTGATATCCCAAAAGAAGCGCGCACCCCGCGCGATCCTAGTACCCACCCAAAGACTGTCTGTTCAGACTAGACTGACTGACTGACTATACATATATACTAATTATACATAAGAACCTACCTTTAACAAAAGCTGGTACTTGGTGATCCTCTGCACAGGTTTGAGTAGGTAGGCGGCGAGTGGAAGCTTGTGTCCGAGTCGCAGCTGGCACGCCTGCAGGAACAAGTGCGTATCCACTAGCGTCTCCCGAAGGCGTTCGGAGCGAGGAATGTTCTGGCAGTAGTAGCTGTACAGGCGGAAGAACGTCTCCCTCTGATGGACATAAATGATTTTATTTATTACTATCTGTTACCAGCGACTTCATCCGCGTGGATTTCGACGTAATGAACAAAAAATTATGAGTGATTCATCAGAATATTTTTATATAATGCGAAGAAAAAAACTTTCAAAATTACTATTTGTTGTCGCCTCTTCATGAAACGTCGTTAAAAAGAAGTCTATTATTTTAATCTAGGCTAATGACACATGTGTGCCGACATCAAGCACATCCAGTAATTTATGCGTAAAAGAGTATCGCATAATATCCAGACAAACCACCAGAATTAACAAAAACTTTCGCATTTATAATATTAGTAGGCTAAAATAAAGGACTTTTATTAGGAGATCGTACTATCACCATTCGACATTTAAACTTGATTACAAAATACGAAGGTGACCAGGCGATTCATTTGAAAGTACACGGCTAAATGTGAATTGTTGCAAAGATCGGCACATTACTGGGTTCTTAAGATACGATATTGATTAAGCCTATCAAAAATAAATCTCATGATTTTGAGAGCAAAAACGTAACCCTGAAAATATTACGTAGATAATACGTTATACGAATATATTTATTCATCTATTTATTCAACTACCTGACGTAGAGTAGTTGTTTCAATTATATGAAAGGACAACCAAAAGTACGAAGCGAAAGGTTGAAGGAAGCGGACCGAACATTGCTCCTTGAAGTAGGCTAGTATTATGAAACTCAGGAAACCGATAACAAATGCAAGGCTTCACATATTATTACGCGGACGCTACCAACTTATTTGCTTGGAAACAGCATTAGTGAACAAAGGTAAACTTACCTTTTCAACGAAACACAAGGCGACCAGCTCGGTTGCAGATATTGATTTTTCCAAATCTTTTAGAAATATTTCCTGGTGGAATGTGAATAGTTCGTGTAGGTTTCCGAATAACACATCTGCCTGTCCGACTAGAGCCGCAGGCAGCAAGTGCTGATTCTCTGCCTTTTCGATTTCTTCTTTGTAACCCTGGAATTAAGCAAATAGGATATACCAACGTCTAACCAAAGCTATTTTTATTAACGTTACTATAATGGTAAAAATGGAAGCATTATTAATTTGAATAGAAATATATTAAGTATGTACCGAGCTTAGAAGTGATGTACAATGACTAATCGTTTCACACCAATCTTGTAAGCGTCTGTCGTAGTCTTCATAGATAGCTTCTAAACATTTACAATCAGAACGAGTCAGACTGTGATTCACTTTCCAAAATTTTGTTTTCTTCTTTAAATTTTGAAGAGTCGATGTCCAATTACTGAATGTTTGGTTGCGATTTAAACTTTGCGTTTTTCTCTCGTCGTAACTATTGTGTTGATATTTTCGTGCATACGGGTAACTATAATGGTTATTGTTTGATATTAACGATTTAACACATTTGTTTGGTTTTCGATAAGACAGCGTAGAGTGCAAGCTGCGGACGTAGCTATTAGTATTGCTACGACGAAACATTGTAGATCCCTTTTTACTATTTGTACAATGAGCATCTACAGAGCAATGATCTTTAACAGTATGGTTCCACTCGTTCATGATTCTTTTATAATCCTTTAAGATGTTTGATAGTATATCTCTGGAATCTTTACTGCTATCCATAGTATTTCGTAGTTCAGTACAGCTAGACGACTTTAGTTGAGAATCCTTAGAAGCAGCTGAGCTTGTTAAATATTCAGGCGTTGACACGTGAAGTTCTGCTTCAACGCATCCATAAAGAGGGTTCTTGACCAGCTCCGGTGCATCCACTACCGTGGGTGCATTGGTCGTTAGAGACTCGGCAGTAGTATCCTCAGAGGCAGTGACAGCATCAGAATCTGGTAAGTAAACTATTTTCTCTTCTGTTTTTGCCGAGTATTCGTAGCCGGGTAGTACATTACCATAAAAGAAATTTCCAGTGAACGGTTCCATATGCACCGGTTTAATATTACGTGGGTTATATTTAACACGAGTATTTTTTCCCACATCGCTCACTGACTTCTTGCACTTTTTACGATTCCCCCTTTCGAAGAAAGATATTTGGTTCGTATAGTCACTGAAGAGCGTAGAGTCGGAAGCGGATCTCCTCAAGCGCTTATTTTTCCGTGCGGTCACCACGACGCTGTCATTTTTTCTGTAGTACCACGAGTAGGAAGTGCCGACACTGAGATTCGCGGAAGATTTATGGAGGTCGTATTTTCCATATTTCATGGTGCAGAGAGTGGAGAAGTGTAACAATCGACGGAGAGCCTGCACTGACGTGCAGTTGGCAAATGAGTACCATGCATTGCGTTCCGCTCGATGGCCTGACGCAGTCGGTTGCGTGCGGTGCATCCAGTGCACTAGATAGACGTACTGAGCCACCTCGATCGTGAGCTCTAAACGGCTGGTGGGACCACAGTACCACACATACAAGTAGCACACGCACTACATACATGGCAGTGGCACATTTGATTTTCAGAGCGCAGCGATGGCATGGAGATATGCATGCGTTTTATTGGAGCTAATCTTCCGTGACTAGCACAATGATCGTCTTGATCTAATTGAAATTGCGTTTAAAACTATATATCATTTAAATGACTACATCTGTTGAGATCTAGGCCTTAATTTAATCGAAGCTATATGAAAAGAACGAGAATTTTGGTGAAAATAAATAAGCAACTTTCACAAATCGATACGTTTTGAGGTACGGCATACCATATCGTACGGAACTACGGCTGTATTAACTTGTGGGTAAATAACTCTAGCGTGGTTATGATGTTGGTTTATGTCAGCTATCATTGACATAATTATATTAGCATACTATGTGGAGCCGTAGTAGGTATAACTGATAAAAGTTACGTGGTCCTTGCGGAGAAAGGTGTTTACTTTCGCTTAATTATTATACCAAATCTGCCACTATGTATGAATATTAAGAGAGTTCGTTCAACAGGTTAACGGTCTCTTTATAATGTGTACCTAAGATATTTTGGCATGTGACGTCATGCGACTAAAAGTGTGAGCATCCGTTGGCATGAAATGTGGTGCATCCTTGGTTGTAAAAAATGTACAGCTGGGCAATTTGGATGTGATCTGTCAGCTGTGATGCCGTATCCTTTGGGAACACACCTAGATATCTCGGAAGTGCCGGTACTAACATAGCATTTTTTTGCTGTTGGGCGATGATGCCGAGCCAGTGAAATTAGGGATTAGAATACTACCGACATTGATTTGAATCACGTCGGAACTCGAATCATAGTTGAATTTCAGGCATACTTGTCTCATTATCCTTGCCTATTCACCATAAGAGTATCTTAGTACGTGTTTAGATAACAAATCAACAACTCATGTTTATACAGCAAAAAATACCGGTAGCGAAAAACCGGCACTAGACTTTTCATATCCCTAGCTGCCGTAGAAGAAAGTCGATATCTTTGGTATTGCTGCAGTAGTGATTACTTACATTGAGTATGGAGCCGAGTTCCTGCACGTAGACGCGCTCGGTCTGCATGAGCTCGGCCAGCACGTGCCCGCGCCGCGACCGCCGCGCCTCCGCATCTTCTCCACCTGAGCTCTCCGACCCCCCTGACGTCTCCATCTGTACAATATAAACGCTATTTACATTGTGGGCACATATTATTAATATAAAAGATAGACCTGTTATGAAGGTCCTCCCTTCATAACAGGTCTATATTTTTTTAGCAGCATCTTTATAATAGAGTATAACCATGGTCTTGCACCTATTATTCATCAAAGTCTTGCACCAATTTGTTTATATAGGAACACAGGATTAAGAATAAATATAATATAAAACTGTAGAGCTTTGCATCTGTTTAGGGCCTTTAGGGCCTATGGAAATGGGTACTACTCATAGCTATCATTTACGGTAAGTAGAATCTACATCCCCAGTACCTGCCCTATCAGACGGACTAATAACACTGGGAGTATTATGTTTATATTGTACTAGTTGCTAAGTTTTCTGTCAATATAACTTCAATATGCGATAATAGTTACCTTGCTCAGCCCCATACCGTAAAGTTAAAGATTATTTTCTAAATCTTAATATTGGACAATTTCCCTTGGATTCATGGAATAATTTTATATTTTTCTTTGGAAATTAAATATAAAGTGTTTTGTAATTTTTTGTTGTTGCTTTTGTGATGACATTTTTTTTATTAAATCACGTGCTTCGTTTTGTCTGTGATCTAGGTTTTATACTTGATGGAAGGCGAGATCGTATACTTGAATCTCTTTTGTTAAGTGTAAGTTTATATTGTTGTTACGTATTTGATTTTCTACAGATATAACCACATATTAGTATTAACCACATTTAAACCTTGTAAATAAATATATAATTCAACAAGAATTCAGGAATCCTGCCTAAATAGGCCTTTTACAAAAATATAATAAATATTATACCATCAATATACCATCATCATACAATAAGCGAAGTGTTACTCAAGAAATAGACATCATAAAAATATTCTGCGCCGTTAACCCTATTTCTAGTGCTGCAAGACGTTAACGGACGGATACATAAAAGGCTTTCTAAAAACAATCGTGTAAAGAAAAATACTTTAAAGACGAAAATATTTTGTTATATTTAAAAAAATATTAAAATTGTACATTTATATGAAGAGCTACCACTGTCATACGCCAGTTATCAATCTGTAGTAATCTGTTCTATAAACAGATGCCCAAACACAACAAACGCGTGTAGTAAAAATAACTTACGGGCTTATGTTGTTCAGAAAAATCTTTAACGATCTTATATCCAGTTTTGAGCACAACGTTTAACGTATCCATATTCACGAACAACAAATGATCACCAATCAACAACACATCACAATTCACAGCACTAATTAAGTTGTCCAGTCCACTGCTTTATTTAAATCAGTTTTAAGCGTAATCAGTTTGTTGCAAGCTACATGCGAGCACATGGTGTCTGTTAAATGTGTGTAAGAATAAGGAACTGATGGCACTGGCACGGGATAAGAAGGGGCCGCGGGAATACGTTGGGAACGTAAAAAAAGTTGTTGCCTCCACTTTTGTGGAGTAAAACCGGCACGGTAGATGCTCTACTTTATTTATACGGCAATAAAATGAACAGCGTCGACTAGCAATATAAAAACCTTGTCAACTAATGCGACCTCTTTTTATTTAATTTTCTTTTAAATATTTTCAATAAATGTTACACAAAAAAAGAGTCAACGTTGTTTTACTACTACACTGAAATAACCGACACAAAATCAAATAGCACGTGTATAAAATATATAAAGCGACTATAAGGAACTGTCTCTAAAACATCAAGAGTTGTGGCTTAATGTTTGGTGAAAAGTATTATGAATGTATTTCGTCAGTTTTGCAATACTGCCAACGAAATTTTATGACTTACGAAAGTAATAATTTAACACGTTAAAAAAGGTTAACCGAATGTCTTTATTAATAGTTTTTGCCTGCGGCTTGACTTACAATGTTTCAAAACGAAATATGGCATTTTTAAAACTATGTTAATGTCGGGTTTCATTTCATCAACAAGATGATAAATAAATTAGTTAAAAAAAACCCTGTAAATGTGTATCATTTCTAACAATTTACCCACGTTTTATGGGCTCAAAATTATTTCAATGTGCATTATATTATTATTAACTCAAGTAAATAAAGATTTGAAGAGTTTGCAGAGTTAAAAGTTATAGTTACTTAATTTAATAACATCAAACAAAGCAAGGTCGTATAACACATTATAGTAATTAAGTTTAATAATTATTTAAACAAAACTAGTTTCCTATTAAAATTTCGTCAAGATATTTATACGAAATAGAGCACGGTATACAGAGATTGCAGTACAACGGTTATAAAGGGCGGCGTGCAGTTACGTGCGCCGGCATCACTACACGAAGCACGTTCACATGAACTCTGGTCTGTGTGCGTGAGACTATACACGTCTTACCATGGTGTTAGTGGAGCACCACCACCTGCCAACATTTCCTTAGATTTAGGGGTCTCTCTCTACGTCTTGTATTCAACGCTATTGATCTTAAGTATTCAAACGAGGTGTATTGTATACAGTTTTTATCTTGCTTCTACGAAACATCTGTGGATTTCCTTTGTTTTGTGGATGGGACGGACATAAGTTTGAGCACGTGCTTCTGCTGGTGAGAATATTTACTTCGTTTGTTTTGGACGACAAAGCGGCCACATTAAACGTCGCATTATGGCTGTAGAACAAGATCAGCTCAAGTGATTATACTTAATTGAACCAGTTCAGAACCTACTCGAAGGCTTAAGCAATAAATCAGGAATGCTAGTAAAGTAGTAACAGATGTGCTAAGTATGTTCATAAAGGTCAAATATTGCATTTCAAACATTAAAATTGAACATACAATTTAAAATAATTTTGTTAACTAAAAAAAATATACTGAGATTTTAAAATGAGTATATCAGTAAAGTGGATACCAATTGTGATTAACATGTACTTGTGCGTAGTTTTTTCATCATTTTGACACAAAACTATAATACCAAATTATTTTGCTCAAGTATGTCTTCTACATTAATATCTTCTACAGTGGATTTACAACACTGTTAGATATTTTATAAAAAAAACCTTTACAACTTTTTATAAAACTAACATATTTCTAGAAGCTGATCAGGCGTGGCGTGGCTAATAAAATCTTTTTATTGTTTCAATGGTCTAAGTATGAATACTAATAAGAGCCAAACAGGTATTTCAAATGTCAGAGTCGTTAGGTTGAATTTTCGCGTGAAAATTCGAGCTATTTTTTATGCGTTGTAAACCACCCTAGGTTTTCAACGCATAAAAAATACCACGTCTTTATACCTTAACCTTAACCTATAAGTTTTTCCGGTAATTTAATTTACTCATCGTTACTCTTATTATAGTAGGTACTAAGTACGTAGATTTAATACTTGCAACACAACAATATAATGTTTTCCCAAGAGTGTGAGAAAAATACGCAGTTTACAAATTAAGAAAAATGTTTGCAAAATTCTTTTTTTCTAAAATTGTGGCTTAATATTTAAAATGCGATACTAAATGCAGATAAAATAAAATGTATATACATTATCATAATATACAAACATTTTTTTTACATCAAATTTAAGCATTTGAAAGAAGTTGCAATATTTTAATGGATTTGTATTATTATTTGAAGTTCCGACAAATGATGTCGGCTTTTATTAAATCCATGACCCTCGCTCGGCAGCTCATGCACTTGAACTGATTGACCATATTTATATTATGCGTTCAATTGACGCGAGGCGGTGACGGGAGTACGCTTGCAGTGATTCATTCCAACAAATTATATACTTTATGCAGTTTCTGAGATTTATGGAAGCTGATGCATAAAGAAGGTGCATTTGATTAAATTTGTAACACACACTAGATGCACATTGTGTAACGTGTCATAAAAACAAGATTAATGTAAACTTATTATAATAATTAGAGGGGGGGGAGGGAGAGGCCTATGCGAAAGCAAAACAATTCTTACCGATGTCTTAGTGAAATAATTAATGTATATGTAAACTAGTTTTAAGATTGTTAATAAAGGCTATCATTATCATTATAATAATTTAAAACATAATGTATGTGAGTATTAGGTATATAAGATGCCTGAAATAAAATAAAATGAAATAAATTTTCGAAGAGAAAATTGTGAACAACTCTTTTAGTCCGTATTTGCTATTCGTTACATTTCTTAGTTATCAATAATGTTACTTTCTTAAAAACATTTGCATAGCAACATATAATTTTATGTAAACCTTTTTTATCGTTATTTTATTTAATAGGAATATGATGCCGCATGGAATATAAATGAGAATACGTACATATGAAAGTTTTGATTGAAAGGAACTACGAGTTTGTATTAACTGTCTAGTAGAGTTAGAATTTGGCTGTATAAACATTTCTAATGCTTTTGGTAGGACCAACCAACTAACTTAATTTCTATCTACTACGTGTATGCTTCGTTTTAGCCAAATTTTCCCATCCAGCTTGTACATAAACTTTTAAACCTTTGAAATAACCTTTTAGACTACTGTGGCCGTGTAATTTTTGACATGTAAGGAGTTGTGTGAGGTATAGGAAAATATGTTAAAGTGTTACACTTAAATAGCCTTTTAGTCAAAGTTTGCATCCAATGTTATCTTAATGACATTTCTTCTTCTTCGACATTGAGCACATTAAATGTAGAGTTCAACGTAATTTGCTGGTTATCGAGGAACAAAATGTGACATAATATAGCATCGTAGTTTTCGAGTATATTTTTTTACATCTAACTAAACCCACACATTCGATAACAAATGTGATCAAATGTGTGGGTTTTTAATTTTTAGCATGTGTATTTAACTAACAGTTATGTGCACTGTTGTAACGGTTATTATTCGATTGAGACCTAAGTTTGTAGTATAACGGCTGTCATAACATATTTACTAATGATATCATTATAGTAGCTCGTTTAACCCCTTTTTAGAGTAATTTAACAAAATCCTTACACAACTAATCACATTTGGATGTAAAAGACTCGATAGCCGCTAATATTTAGAGATGAAACAGTTATCCGGCCACTATTCGGCCTATCCGGCTATTGCCTAGCTGGCGAATTTATCTGTTGCACGATCAAATCAATCTGCTATGCTGCAAGGCAGCTAGTATTAAACCTATTTTCATAAAACAGAAACGTTTACTACGATCTAGGAGCACAATACGCCTTACTCTGCACACTATTGTGTTCGTATAAGAAATTGGGATCGAAATTTTGACATTTGTCATGCAGCAAGCGCAATATTTGATTAGATTTTAATTGGGTGATTTTTTATGAAACACATCGAACATCGATGTAACTCGAGTTATTCACACAATTTCTAATCCGAATCCAATTTGCGTCCAAAGTAAGGCCCCAGTTGCCCTTAAAGACTGATTCAAGGAAGTAGACATTCTAACAGTTGATAGATTTTTTTTGTTAGGATTAATATTCTTAATATACTCGTAAATACACTCAAAATACACGAAGACGCTTGGACCGATTTGAGAATTTTTCGTCAGAAAGAGAATACTTGTCGTGAGGTCCTATTTTTATCAGGTCATGATCAATCATGGGCAACCCTCAAATATTAAAGGCTATATAATATTATATATTGATTTCATATATTACCTAAAGCTACTCGGATATTTGCATCTAGCAGTAAGTTTTTCATGTCGCTGAGCTGATGATGGAAGGTACAACCTTAAGGCCGTTTACTGTATTATTTCAATATTTTATATAGGTATTCTATGTTATATACAGATGAGGCGAGACGTTGAATATTATTTAAGTAAGTACTACGTGAAACGTGTACTTATTAAAGTAACATTGTTGAAGGAAATGTAATTAACTGTTCACAATTCTCAGTAAAACATATCAAAGAAAAAATCATCATTCAAAAAAAATATAAGTATTTGTTATTTGTATTTTTTTTTGTAATTTAAGTCGATTTTTATTGAAACATTTACATAATTATTGCGTGTTTAGTATGGCTGTAGAAGCCCAAGAGATTCCGTAGTGAGCTAGTGCAGTTAAGAGTATTATAAATATAGCCAAACCCATTTTAATTTAAAGATGATTTTTTCTTTGATATGTTCTACTGAGAATTGTGAACAGTTAATTACATTTCCTTCAACTATGTTACTTTACTAGGTACACGTTTTTTTTTATAAAGACGTAACTAGATATGTGACGTTAGATGTGGAATCTTTTTATGAATACCTACTCCCAGGAATAACAGTTGCGCAAGTGCGAACTGTAACTAGAACTCTCTCCCGTTACGCCGACCGTTACTGTAATCTCTGTTATATGAAACTCTGACTTCACTGGGAATTAATAACTCTTTAACACGCATTATTAGTGACATATCACAATCAGTAAATTCTCCTATAATAAGAGCTACTTCTTGCAGAATAGCGACGGCACGGATCGATCAATCTATGAGTATGCTATGCTACCCCCGCCGTAATCACCTCCTAGATAGATATATAAGTGACCATAATTATTATTAACTAGCTGACCCGACAGACGACAAACGCTATTTTGATTTTTTTATTATTATAATAATTCGAATTTATTACTCTGGCTGCACAAACATCACACGGCAGCAACACGCGACGCCGTGTGACGTGTGTGCAGCCAGCGCGCCCACACGCCTTATGTAGGCGCCTGAACGCCTGAAACATGAATATTGATTTCGAATTAATATAATTGATAAAAAATATTTCAAAATAGCGTTTATTATTTAAATGTTTTATGATAATACAAGAATACATACTCTTTTACGATATTTGCAGCACGCATTCGTTCAAGTCAAACCCCATTACATTAAACAAGTTTATATTGCCAAAAGCGCTCAAAGAAATTAATGTGGTGGTTGTTAAATCTTCATCATTTAAAAAAAAATCCCAGCTTATTTCAAACAACCTACAAAGCATGGCCCATGATCTGTATGATGCTAAGTCAGATAGCATCATGTCTTGGCCGTATCATAATTATTTATACTTTTTACGAGCTTTTATTGTTACTCAGAGTAACAATAAAAGCTTGTAAAAAGTAACTTACTCTAAAGAGTAACTTACTCTTAATGTGATATTTCGAAAATTGAGTCAAATATTTGCTTGCAAGTGTAAATTACTCATTGCCAGCAATTATGTGAACATTTATGGCAGAACTAGCTCTGTTCTAAAAACCTACGCAGTTAAGGCCAGCATCTTTAACAATAGCCCATTCATAATTCTGAATGTTTAGGTTTATTAGTAGTTACAATACACGATAATCGACGAGAAATATTAATTGCGACGTAAAACGTTACGTTAAAACATAACATCACGCCTATATTACCGAGACGGTTGTGGTGAGCAACACCCACAATTCACCTGCTGTTCAGGACCTAAATGATAGGGGTTGAGTTGAGTATATCCATAAATAATGGTCGTATATTGCCCATCCCTATAGCCCATAACGGAATGACTTACTCTTTTTGTAGAATTTTGTGATAATTAAATTATAATATAAACAATTGCTAGTTCTTTTCAATTGAGCTTTTCAACTGACACATAGATTCACTTACATCGTCTTTGCATGTAAGAGAATCTAAGATTCGCGAATTTTTGTTTAGTTTGATTAAGATATTTTATTTGTACATTTTGTTGACGTTTTTAAGCACTATGTGATGTGTAATAGTTTATGAAATAAATATTTTTTGACTTTGACAAAGCGTTAAGTAATAGTAAATACACGAGCTGAATCAACATAATATAACTCTTTACAACAACCTGCATCCATGACAAAGTTGTAAAATAGTTATTTGTGCAACAAGAGAGCCAAGTTCGTATTTTCTTCGAGTGCTAATTTTGAGTCCCGAATAAGCGAAATATTCCATAGTAGAATCACGAGCGTAGCGAGTGATTTGAGGTTAGAATCTTGAGCGTAGTGAGAGACTCAAAGTCATAGTCAAAGTCAAAGTATTTATTTGTAAACATAGGTTAAAAGGTGTTACAGAAATACATAATGTTCAGCCATGTTTTGCCTTAAGCGTACAAATATAGATAATAATATTTCATTCAAATAAAAATAATGAAACAATAAATTTGAAAATCGGACATAATAGTAAATTCTCATGCAGTTGGTGTGTTCCCCAGTTAATTCACTATATCTTAATATTTTTATCATTTAAGTATTCAGTTATCGTGTAATATCCCTTTTTCGTTAATATGTCAAGAAGTGTTTTTTTAAAAATGTCAAATCTATTAATTTCTAGTAAGGTCAACGGTAAATGATTGTATATTCTTGGGGCCATACCCAGTAAATTAGCAGAATAGATGGCCTTCCTATGCTGTTTGGCACGTATTTTATATTGATGGCGAGTGTTAGACAAATTTTCAAATAAGTGAAGATTTCTTTTTACAAAAAGCACTAATTCAAATACATATAAAGAGGGAAACGTTAAGATTTTTAGGTCTACAAAGAACGCTTTACAGCTATCAGTACTTTTTAGTCCACACATAGCCCTTACACACTTTTTTTGCGCCTTGAAAATAATTTCCCTATCGGGCGAGTTACCCCAATATATGATACCGTATCTCAATGTCGATGAGACATATCCATGGTAAGCTGTCTTTAATGCTGCTTTGTCTACTACTTTGGCAAGGTTATAGAGTGCATATGAATACTGACTAAGCCTTTTACAAGTATTTTCAATGTGATTTTTCCAGTTCATATGTTCATCTAGCCAAATACCTAAAAATTTTGTGTGATCTATATTAGTTATGTTTGTCTTATCGTAATGAATGTCAAGATTCAATTTATTCGTCCTTTGTCTAAATTCTATTATTTTAGTTTTATCAAGATTTATATGTAGATTATTTGCTTTCAACCAGTCAATTACTATTTTAAGATTATGGTTTATTATATTTTCTAGATCTTGTTCATTCATTCCACTAAAAACTACCGTGCTGTCATCAGCAAACAAAACCATCGGGTACTCGATAATTTTAGGCATGTCGTTGATGTAAATAATGAACAACAACGGACCGAGCACGCTGCCCTGAGGTACACCAACAATAGTTTGATGAGGTTCTGACATATAAACCTTTTCAGTTCACTCAAAAGCACTATGCAAATAACTTTGATCTCGTATCGCACATACAACTTTTCACCTCAGTAGCTCGAAATAGTACCCATAGTAGAAATTCTGCTTAGTTTGGAACTAGATGAAGTGGTGTGATAGTTGAGGGATATAAAAAAATAAAAAAAGGCGTGCAATGAGCAAAACTCGAAGCATAATCGAGTTTTGCTCATTGTTTTCATACAACAAAGAATGACTTCGCAAGCTGCTGAGGTAAAAAATAATTATCTGCTAGGTGGCTATTAAGTAAAAGACAAAAAAGTCGCGTGTGTAAATGTTAATAGAGAATCTCGAGCGTCCGTTTAGTTGCAAAGTTGGAAAGAATGTGCAGAACCGTTCAGTCACACGATACTAAGATTGATAAGTAATTGCAATGTGCTACAGGAACTGTGCTGCCATCCGCATACGACGAGATCTGTGATAAAAGCTTATGTAAAAACGGTATATTATTACACAATTTGTATTGTTTGTAGCGTTACCTTATTATTATACCTTAGCATTTTTGACTTTATTTATTTGTTTGCTACATACTTCTAGAATAGTTAATAATTCAAGAATCAAAGGAGAACTTTTGTTAATAACTTTTAAGATACATTTATGCCGGCAAATCTTAAAGAAGGAGAATTTAGAGCTTGTCACTTTGCTGTCTCCGATCGCTGCTAATGTTTGATTTATATTTAATACAGATTAATGGTCTTCGCTGCATTTGCTATAAAACCAGCTTAGTTTAAAATGTTAATCACAACCACAACATATATATAAATCATCAACCATCACTCACAATTTCAGGACGATGAATTTTATAAGACAGTTCCTCGATGACCTGTGCCCATCCCATGTGATAACTTTTCAAACACGCTGGACGACACACAGGAGAAGATCTGATCTCCACCTCCACAACAGGAGGCGGAGGAGGAGGAGTTCTTGACAACGACTTCCACACACCCATGGTGGCTGTCAATGACACTTCACTGTTCTTCACAACACTATCACTTTCAACAGTTTCAATAGGTAGAACTCGTCTCAATGACGTCATTTCTCAATTAGCACTTCTTCGTCTAATATTGGCAGTGCACTTGCCGCATTCGTCGTACCCATTCTGCCGCTAGTTGGTCCGTGACACTTTATAATTATAAACAAATAAATTACAACATTCCCGACTGATAACGCGTAATGATATAATTTAGTTGATATTCACTAATTGTTTTAATTATAATGGGGTCGAAGTGTATTTTTCCGGCAACGCTCACAGATAAATTGTTGGCAGTACGTCTCCTGTCAGTAAAATAGCATTACGTGCATGTAAATTAATTTTGTTTACAAATCATAATTATGTTAATTCTTTGTTTCTTACAGCTTTTTGAAAGTTGATGAAGAGAAAACTATCACTGATCATTCTGCCTTGTAAATATATATGTGAAAGTGTTTGTTTGCTTTAAATTAAGTACATAGATCGAAGTGATTAAAGCTCGAAAAATGCCACTTTCGATTCAAATTTTAAACCAAATGTTAACGTTAAGTAATGTTAACCTAACACCTTATAGAGTTTGAGGATATTATTTATAAGGATAATATTTTATTGTTAATATTATGGATACATCACATTATAGAATTTCCAATAGTGTAATGTTATTAAAAAAACCTAGGTAATTAAATTTAAATATTATAATGTCCTTTTAAATCTTTGTGTAACTCCTGTACTAATTTATCAAGAAATAACTTACTCCAAACAATGTGATAAAAATTAGCTTAGATTTCAGGAAGCAATTAAAATATATATATAGATGATAGCCATGACGGTATAGAATCGAAACTGCCGAAATCGTATTCGATTGACCTGGATGATGATGGATGCGCAGCGCAGACGCTCCATGTTTCGGTTCGCGACCATGTTTTTGTTAGTTTCGATCACGGAGCAATCAAAACAACCGGTCTCGCGGAAACGGCACGGAAGTGGGACAACGCTCGCGCTGTAGAAACTCGAAACTTTAACATGCAGCCGACATACAGACGACCTTCAGATTTGAATAAAATGAAAAGTTATCGACCGAATTCTCACAACACTCTCTTAGGGGGTAGACCCAGGTGTCATGGTAGTTCAACAGAGCAATTTCAACATAACGAAGAACACGATTAAATAATCTTGAATGAAAATAGTACAATATGCATATAATACACGTAATAACAAAATAACACCTACATGATAATTGATGCATTGTAATGACGGTCGTTATTACCCCTAATATATTTCGGCGGATCATCAGCATCAATCAACCTTACCACACACAGTTGTTATAGTTTATGGTCATTACACAATAATTTAAGATTCTGATTTCCAAATATCATAAACTCTACTATTGGCGGCGCGGCATCTAAATACATAAAACATAGGATATGTACCGCGGAAGTACAGTTACATCATGAGTCAATATGAAACAAGAAGAAGCGCATATAAGTAGGTATTGAACTGTGACCTAAAAGTGACACCTACGGTACACTTTCACGGTATGAGTTTAATGGATTGATTAAATTAAAACTATATAGTGCAGTCATTTAAACCAATCTTAAATGCTAATGAATCTAGCATGCTGATTTTAGAGTATGATGTAGAGGAAGCTTAAAAAAGCATACCCTAAAATTACCTTTTTTTTCCAATATGGCGGCGAAAGCTCATAGGAAATCGTGGTCTAAGTTATACTGTGTCCATTCCTTTATTTTCTTTTTGACAGATCACGCCTATGAATTACCGTTTTTATTGTCAGATTAATGTACTATAATAATAATGTACTTTATTGACAAGCAACACTTTTTAGGGAAGTTCACTGTTTGTAACAAACAACCACAGACTATAAATCAAATCGTGAAATGAAATAAATCGATCATTATGAAAAAGAATAATTTGACTTTTTTTGTGTATTGTCTGTATTTTTTATAAAAAAAGAATATAATAATAGTATCAAGATTCCATGAATAATTATTTGCAAGAAATTAAGTCGAAATCTTGGAATGACATATTAAAATGTAAACAAAGGTAACTAGGAAACCGTCATAGACTAAGTATGTGACATTATTATTATATTATTATTTTGTATATTAATTTCATCTAATAAAAACTACTAATAAACGAATAATTAATAATGAACTAAAACCATTTCGATGTAATTAATCGATTGAAAGTTCTTCTTAGACAACATCGATTATGATTTCAAATCGAATCAGTAACGTGTGAAGGCATCCCTAAATGTAATCTGTCAAAAAGAAAATAAAGGAATGGACAGAGTATAGTTTCGGGGTATACTCGTTTAAGCTTCTCGACAATGTCTATGCTGTGCTATTATGGACGAGTTCTAGACAAAGCAATCATAGTAAGTTACGATAGCTTTATAGTTTGAAAAATTCAATTATATTCTCCCGTGTGCACTTTGCCATAGCTTTGGTGAAATTGGAGCAAGCAAAGAGCAAAGTTAGTCCAACTTTGCGAATGTACTGAATATTGTGAGTGCCTCCACTCTGCATTTGCCTCCTATTGATGAAAGTGAAGTTGTGGGTGTATAGACGATTACATGGTGTGACAAAGATGGATTAGAAGAGACTAAATATTGTTTTGAATAGATTGTTTCTTTTAAGTCGGAGCTTTTAAAGACCATTCACGAATTACGGTGTTTGTAATTTTGAAACTGGTCATTAAAAATCACATAGAGAGAGTTGATGATATTTTAAGAATAGTAATTAGTATTCTAGGTTAGTCATCAATATTTGTATTTTGTGATTTGGAATGATCTGAATAATGTGATGCTTTAATACTGAGAACAAAATATGAGTCATGGGAAGCAGTTTTATACGATGACAGTGCAATTGGATGCCGAGTCGTCTGATTACAGGATGTATTGCAAAGATACGTATTGTGTAGGTTAGGTATATACTGGCTACTGACAGTAGATGGACATAAAATCCTTGTTAAATTGTCTCATTCGTGATAAATCAATGATGATAAATACTTATACTTTAGTGTTCCACTTAATTGATCAATCAGACTTCGGGCGGATTTTTTTATAATGGAGATATTATTATAATACATACACATATGTCATGAACCTATACATGTAAAGTAATTTAAAGTACAAACTCTCGAATAGGTCCCACTTGTTTTTATTACTGCTGTCTTCAACTTGAGAGCGTAATCAATACCTTCATGTACGCCACAGCACCAATAATTATACTAAACATGTCTCAAAGAAAGTGGTTGTTAAATATATACTAACATGTACCACATGTAAGTACATATTGCCATTTGCAGTCATGGTCAGGTCTCCGAAATACAACTAAATCTGCGACTTTTAGAAAGGAAAAGTCAAGTTAAAACACGTTTCAAATGGCAATAAGAAGAGTAACCCGCTCGGTTAATGTGTTTCCGGGTGACATTTTTGTAAGTGCACTCACAAATCTCACAATACCACTTTCTACGGTCAATTGAAAGATTAGTAGACATGCATTCGTCATTTAAGCAGTTTGCTTTGAGTCGTTAGTTCTGCACGTGTACATGATGTGTGCATTAGCGGTAAAGGTTTTGCCGGTGTCGAGTGGCATACAATATACCATATCCGTTAAAGCTCCGGCGCGTTTCTCGCGGGGAAATGGCGCCATAAAGACAAAGTATACATCTAAAAAGTGGTGGTGCACTAACGTATGGTTTTAGTCCCGTTAGCCCTATGAAAACAATGGATTCGATACTGTGGATATTGGCACAACATTAACAAGCTCATGTATTTATCACCACGAACAGTTACGGGTGGGAACTCTTTATCAATTCATAGAGGGATTTATGTCACATAAAGACAGATCGGATGAATTCACGAAAGCCGTCATGCACGATAGCAATAAACCCGCAACGGTAAATTGATCGCACTAGTACTGCGGGTATTTAATTTAATGTGGGACGATGTATTGGAAAGCATTCAACTTTGACTGAGTTCGTGATTATTACTAGCAATATTTTATCGAAGCTAGTTAGAGATGCCAGTTAAACAATTTTGATGATGCGGTACATAAATTTATAACTTGAGTGAGATTTGAGACTAGTTTAATTTACCTTCTATTAGCTGAAATAAAACAATTTCATACAGTCTCAAAGTTAGGGGCGTTTGATATAATGATGTGATTTTAAATGATAATGATAAATGTAGAATTTGCAGTCCAGAAGTCGAATAAGTTTACTTTCACTTGGACCAACATATTCCGTTAGCAGTGAGAAATCGAAGTTTGCAATTAAACCACGACGAACCAAACGTGTAATTTGTTTAATTGACGAGTTTTAATCACAGGAAACGATACGACTGTGGAATTGCTCCTATACATGAAAACTCTTTACATGTGAAGCTTTAAAAATGATTCTATGATTCGATCAAATAATCAAATTACTTAAGATACTGATCATATTTTGGAAAAAAAAATTATCTACATATTTGTATATCGGTGGTTTAAAGCAATAGCATTCACATCGTTAAATTGAGGATGTTGATGAAGTTAAACTATAAACAGACTAATTAAAATCGAATCAATTTTATATTTAACTAGCTTCCGCCCGCGGCTCCGCCCGCGTGGTATGTCAATTAAAAGTAGCCTATATGTTAATCCAGACTATAAGCTACATGTGTGCAAAATTTCATCGAAATCGACCCGGTAGTTTTGGCGTGAAAGAGTAACAAACATCCATACATCCATACTTACAAACTTTCGCATTTATAATATTAGTAAGGATATAGTAAGGATTGGGCATTCCTATAAGTTGAGCAGGGACATAAAAGCTTGTAGCTCATAAAACGTGCGGAGATGCCGCATGCTGCTAAGAAAGAATTTTCAACCACAACCGCATCCCCGACAGCCTAGTTGAAACAAGTTCAACCGCGGGCGGATCACACGAGAAGGAGGTCTTAAAGTGCGCTGAAAGGGCAACGCCCGGCCACATGTAAACAAAAACAGAATTAACTCCAGAAATAACGCAGCTTTTAATTACGAAACTTGAGCCTTAACTGCTTTGAAAAGGTCACTTTATATATTTAAAGCTAAGTTGTGATGTTTTTGTTGCTCATTAAGGTAAAAACACGAATAGGTTGCGTGATTTCATTTGTAATTATGCCTACTGGTTGAGAAACGCAATGTGACAAACTTAATACTTAAAAGTAAATATCTATTATTACATTTCACTTACTGAAAAGTATAAATTATATTATTTTAGTAACGATAGAGCACTTAGATGCATCTGAAATACTAAAATTGCGCATTTACTTATTTTATCTAAGCAAAATAATAATGTCAAGGCTTAACTGTAATAATGTCGTTGCGGAAATTAAATGCATATATATTATTACAGATCTATGAAACAAACGGGACACTATGTATTAATTTGTTGAGCATATTAAATATTATAACAATCAGTATTATTTGTTATTATGTAATTAGATAACATAAACTTAATGTTAAACAAGGCTATGTGGTAATCGGCTTTAATTTGATTACTTCCTAAATCACAATTAGTACTAATTGTTGATATAATGTTTATGTTTAAAAATCAGCGTTAAATTGGATGTGTAATGCGGTAGCGAGCGTTATCTGAAAGCTAGTAAGTGTTAATAGCGGTGTGTTTGTTTCTCAAACATTCGGTTAGCACCTTTGCGGTCCATGTTGGCGTGTTTGCTAACATTCGAGGTCATCGCTTATCACAAACTTAACATTTTAGACTAGAACTTTTGCATCAATTGATTTGTTGCACAATTTTTGATCAGCTATGAAGAAAAAAGAAGAAAGTTTTGCAAAAGCTAAATAGAGGAGATCATTTGTGAATTAATTTTATATTTAAATGATTTTAATAGAATTCTCGGATTGTTACATAGATTTACTTTCACAATTGTCACAACACAACAGTATAAATTATGATATTACTGAAAAATCTGAAAGCACTTTAAGAACTCCGATATAACAGTTACACATTTTTTGATTATGCACAAATTATAACTTCTTTATTATAATAAAATAACTCATTTCCACACGCGAGTTCAATGACGGTTGAAGGAAAACTAATGCTTTAATCCAAACGGGACTCCAGTCAGACTTTCCTTGTTTGGCGTTGTAATCTATTTATGTAAACCACTAAATACATAATGCCACAGTATATGAGTCGATTTACCCCGGTTGATTCTCCAATATTAATTATTTAAAAATTAAGGTTCCATTAAGATTGTTGAGAAATCATCAAAATTCTAATTACGAAATAGCAAACTTTCAATCATTTTGAAACAAAAATTGCAGTGTGAAATATAAAATTTGGTTGAAGCGTTCATCTGTGATACAGAATCGCGTGCGTTATCCAATACTGAGAACGTGAAAGGCCAAGATATGGTAATGTCGTTATTAGAAATCGGAAAACGACGAACGCGTACCGTTTTGATGTGCCCCGGACCGGCGGCATGGCCGCACAAGAACACCGGAACGACGTGCCGTACCGTCAAAACTAAATTATAGTTTCACATTATGAAACTAGTTTTTCTTCTCTATCACCTGGGGTGTGTCTTCAATTTAATTGATTTTATTTTATAACATCGTGTTTCACTTTTGATTTTCGATTTGCGTTTTCATTTGAGTTTTAACATAATTATTATATGTGTTTGCTAAACATGATACAAAACTACGCATAAAATAAGTAGTTTTAATTCATAATATTAATTATGAATTATATACTACTTATTTACCCATAAAAGTAAAGGCTTCGTATAATCTTTACGCTATAAATATACATCACTAGTCTAGAGTACCCTCGACAATGATGACATAACATATTATAGTTTAACAGTCATAAATATTTTCCCCTTATCTTTGAACGGATTGTAAATAAACAATAAGTTTGTTAACGTGAAAATTGCCTAGTATCATAAGTAAATAAGTAGTTTTTCCGCATACATTATTCATAAAACAATTTACTATTCAAAGATTTCAGTCATTCAGACACTAAACTTGATAGATAAGAAATGCAGTTCCAATCGTACGGCATAATTATGGTTTTCAAATTACCCGTGTCTAACAGAATGAATTACTCGATTAACCCGTAGCAAATGGCAATTTGTCCCAGAAGGGCGTTTGCGAGATCTTGATGGGTTCCGTAATTAAATAAGGAATGTTTTACGGCATTTATTTTGTCAAATAGGTTGTTATACTTTGAATAAGCCGCATTGATACCTATGTAAATTTAATTGCATTTTAAAACAACCTTTAATTATTCAATGTGTAATGGTTCAATATTTAATGTGCAAGTTAAGTAACTAGGTCATTGTCTTAAACCCTGTCATAAGTCTTGAACCTATGAATCCTATTTTATATCGCGTTCTTTTATCTTGTATTAACATATACTATGATTTATTTTTCATAGAAACTCAGTGAAGAAGGCAGAATAAAGTCAACATAATTCAAATGTAAATGGGCAATGAGAATAGAGTAGTCTGGTAGGTATCACAAATATGTGTATGAACGGACCTAACCTGAATACAAATATTCGATTTAAGCAATGTAGGACAAACGTGTTGACAATGATTGTGGTTATAATATAACAAATATCCTTTAAATGGTACTCTACATTCTTATAAATGGTACGTTCTGATAATAATTTCATAACTATTAAAGTAAAAATATTGTTACTCAACACGCAAGGGTATGATAACGTCTTTTCGGATTACGAACGCGTAATGAACTTTATAATATTTATAATTTGAGATAGGTTGAGCAAACGTAATTTTTTATTAGAACTTTGAAAGACCGTGATGGACTAATATATAAACTGATTAAGATCATCTCTACTTATAAAGTATCTCATTGAGTTACATTAAACCAGTAAGATTGCGTTAAATAAACTGAAAACTAGATATCATCGGTTCATATCACGGCAGAGAACACCACGCACGTAATCTATCATAAATTACCTTACTGCGCTATCATCAGTGTAAATCTCAGCAGAAGATTACAGCGAAGGTCCTCACCACTATCGTCCAATCGATAAACAATGTCATAAAAGCTTTTCCCAGGCGTCACCGTCGTACCGGCAGAGCTCGTTTCACGTGTATGCGCTTAGACAAAGCCGAACACCCAAGAAAAAAACCCTCTGGAGTTTCACTTTCCTCGTGTATTGTGAACAGCCATTGTATATCACACTGCATAAAGCAACATAAGAGTCTGGCGTCTTTTTGCCAAGGGTTTCATTCACCATCTTTAGAATTCCTAAGAAGAAACAACGGTCGTGTTTTCCTAAGAACGTTTAATCATACGACAGTTAGCAGACAAATCTGAGTGTTTTTGGGACACGAGATCATCTTTGTATTTGTATATTCGGATTTGGTAAGCGATACTTATATGGTTATACATTATTGATGTAGCAATCCGGCATTAATTCTGAGATGAGTTCGAGATGTTTACTTTAAGTATATGCTTTAAAAAAACAGCCAAAGTTACTGTACATACTTAATCATTTTATTATTTGAGTCAATTAGAGGAATGTAAGAACAACCACGAAATTGACCTAAGTTATGAATTGAATAAAATAATTATGGTGGTTTAGCTTTTCTGACACTTCAAAGACTATCCTCAATTTCTTTTTATTAAAATGAAAAATCATGCAGCACGCTCATTTATTGATTTCATATGGTATGGCTCAACGGTTAAAAAAATTCTGACGAAAAAGTTTTCACGTTTTCCAAACAATCTGAATAATCTCAATGTTCTATTTGTTCGAAAACATTTTTTTTGACTGAAATATATGTAGGCTGTGAGATAAATAAATTATTGTAAGCTGGTTTCAGGTGTCACAAAAAAAACAATGTGATAAATGTTCTGTCATTCTCATTGCGTGTCTAATACTGGAGATTTAAAAGTCACTTAAATCTAGTCTTATCTTAGATACGACTTCCTTCTGTACCGAATATCAACTTTCTACATCAAACTGCCTCTGCATGTGACATGCGTCATTCGTTTATCTAACAAAGAGACATTTTTACGACTCGAGCAACATTTCAGAAACGATTTTACGCTCCAGATTAGAATCACATCTTTCAGTTATGAAATAACTTGACTTCGCCATACGAATCACGAAATATCCAAAGTTCCACGGCAATCAATTTCTCATCATTCTCGTGTAGTAATTTACGTCTATGGTTATTCTCAATGTGAAGTGCATTAACGTCTCAATGCTCCAACGAAAGTAGGCTATTGGTAAGTTGGCATTATACCTTATATTTATATTATTATACAGAAAGGTTTGTAAGTGTGTCAAGACATAAAATGACAATACGCACAATTCAATCAATGCGGTAAATGAATTGGAAAGTTATTTTAATTTATGATTACTTTTTACAATAATTTCACATGGCTCGAGAGGTCGACGGACCTTGAAGTTTATGAGCGAGCTAATATTTATTCATTACAAAAAAGATAGCTATATCTTATGTTGGTTTATGATAACAGCGGTGAAATACTCGTCCTTTTCGTGAGCTATAAAATGGTCTGGATAAAATGTTGATTCCTCAACTTTAGACTATTTATTTTATATGGATGCTTTGTTACATTTTTGCTACTGAAATACTGGTTCAATTGCAAAATTACAGATTTCCAAAATGTCTGAAACACAATGAGATAACATACAAAGTGGGAGTGTATTCATTGTTGTGTTCGGCTTATTGTTAGAACTGAAAAAAAACATTGGATTTACGCTTTAACATCGATTTTTTCGCAGTAGCAACGCAATAACAATCCTTTGTTGATGTGCAAAGGCTTACAGTTACCACGTACTACTGTATTCATACGCCGCGCCGCCGTCCGCGTCGCACTAAAAGGATCATGCTTGACATTATTGATTACCAAAATAAGTAATAATACCTTGTCACTACAGACGCAAACGTAGTTAGGGTTGCAGTCAGAGCAATAGCATTCGGCGCATTCACTCCAAAAGATCTCGCCGTTGCAGCCGAGCCGGCCCCCCGTTTCCACGTCCACCCACGTCGATCGCTTCATCAGGAAAACCTCCTGGTTCACGGCACTCTTAACAACTACTCAAACGTCATAAAACACTTGATCCTCTCAAAACAAAATCAACATCACCAAATTATGTAATCCGCGTAGGTGTCCCAATTCATCACTTGACACTGTGTAAAATGTCACTGACACCTTGAAAATAAGTGATAAACAAAACACAGTTTGAGGCGCAAGCGTCACAGTTTCAAACACACCACTCGAGCAAATTTTAAAGAAAGATAAAGTTCACGTAAAGTACATGAGAATGTTGTGAAAAGGTTCGCAGCGAACAACAAGAGCAGCGCAAAGGTTGGACACGCTCGGCGGCAAGACCGCCGCTCTACGGCTCATCGGGCAGACTGGTACGCGCACAAACCCAACGACGACGCCTCGCCTAGCGCTCACCTCCGGCAAGGAAGTCCTCTATCATCGGACCAACCAAAATAAAATATTATATTTTTTTTCCTACGATATACTGCCAAAATCTTTACATTTATTAACTGGCGTTTCCTATGCCAAGGTTAATAAAATTAAAATTTACGTATTTATAAAATTTAATCCAATTTAGCGGATGTTGCATACAGTTACGAGAACCTAGAAGTTTAGGTAGGTGTTTAAATTGAAATGCTAATTTGACCTTTTTGAAATTTACCGATCATACTTTTTTTGCATGTAGGTAGATAATTTGATATCAAGAAACGAAATGGATGTAACCCCTGGCTCATACAGTCGGCTCCTTATTAATAGTCACAGACAAAATATCCAGATATATAGGAACGCCTAAACTGATCAATGATATCAGTGCAACCAAAGTCTTCTAATTATATAAATCACCCATCTTGTACAAATATATCTGAGCATGGACACCGTCAAATATTTAAGTGCATTCAAAGTGTCTAAATCATAGTAACAAACACAGCGCCAATGTTTTCTAAGCATCCAAAGTATTAAAAAAATATGAAGCAATAAATGAAATTTATATATAAATATATATTTGTGCCCGATGGGTTTTTAGAAATTTATATAATTAGAAGACTTTGGTTGCACTGATATCATTGATCAGTTTAGGCGTTCATATATATCTGGATATTTTGTCTGTGACTATATGTAAGGAGCCGACTGTACAATAGATAAATAAACATGTCCAAGTGGCATCCGTGATTCAAAGTGACATAACGCATTGTTGACAAATAAATCTAACGCAAACATGCATTCCTCGGTACGATTGCATGCTATGAAGTCACTCCTAGAATATTTCACCTCACCACTGTTTTTTTCTGTACCACAATTAACTAACAATAAACTGACGGTCACACG
The DNA here is from genome assembly GCA_905147285.1 of Hypena proboscidalis. Lineage (NCBI taxonomy): Eukaryota > Metazoa > Arthropoda > Insecta > Lepidoptera > Erebidae > Hypena > Hypena proboscidalis. The sequence goes on from LR990127.1 coordinate 5,667,116, forward strand.
AAATGCAACCAGCTTCTCACGAATTTAGTGACATAGAACGAATTAAAGGTAGTACAATTAACAAAGGCGTTGAGTAATTGAGTACATAATTTAATGGAATATTGCATCGCGTAACACCAATTGTGTCAAAGTTAATTAAGAAATTTACAGACTGTAAGTTCTGTTTCAGATTTAATCGGTTTCAGAGTCTTTAAGTATTATCTTACTAAGGTGTATACAAATAGAATACTATCTATAATTTTCGTGGATGATTTGGCAGAAACGATTACTTTCAAAATTTGTATTCGAACATCGATTGCAAACTAGCAAAAAGTTAACTACAGTGGGAGTTAAGACTTCTTACAAATCTATTTATTTCTGATCATAAAAAGATCGTCCATCTTACTTAATAGACCCAGAAATTAGCAACAACGTATTATTTGCACAACGAAATTCAAACAAAACACTTTCAAAGTTAAACAAAGCATGAGTGAAATCTTTTTAAGAGTCAAACGTTTTGCCATTCAGGGATATCTAATTCATTAGATCGACCACAAAACTGCTTGTATTCTGTCTGTGTCCTCTTTTCATGTCACCATACGTACGTGATTCGGATTTTTGCAGAATCTGGAGCACAAACGCATTGCAATTTATATGTATTTGAAAGTAAATGCGTTGAACTTTCCTTTGGTTTCCCAATGCGGTCTTCATCTTACAAAATAGCCAAGCGGAATGCGGCAATGAAAGGAAAGCTAGTTAATTGATAAAGCCGGTACTGTTTCTAAATATAGCTGTGATCAGAAAACCTTTGTAAAAGTACCGGTTGCTAGTGCATTTAGCAGCTGCTCTACCGTTGCGCCAGCGCAGTGGTTGTTTACCGCCATGACCATATTTGCCAAAAGCTGTTATTTACGTGCCAACTTACTAAATCACACGTTGAAATTAATTTATTTACAAATATTTGTTAAATGCCTATCAAAAAAATTATCGTGATTGAAAACGGAGTCAAAAGAATCACGCCTCAGAACAATTGTGTGGGTTAGTAGCACTCTGAGGTAGAGCCAGTCTTTTGTATTGTATCATTACGATGCGATGATCAGGCAGAAACAAGATTCAATTTTTTGTTCGAAGGCGGCAAGTCATCGTTTTTGCTGGCGCTGTCTGCGGCATTGAACTTGGAAATCGTACGCTGATTTATCGACGCGTGTAGATAGTAATATGCTCGAATTCATTTGGCAATTAGAAATCTTGCCCTCGTCCGACAAAACTGTTAAACTGTTTTAAATACTTGTTTTAGACCATTTTTTATTTTTGAAGGCCTTCTGTTTTTATTGAACCACCTACGGTTATTGCCGTAATGGGAATCGTTTAAGAAATCCATATTTTGTAATAGAATTTCATATAATAAAACAAAAATTTGGAACATATGTGCCTTGCCACCTCTGCGTTTTATTGCATTATTGTCAACGCCTTGATATTTAATAACACTTCCTTATAAACAATAGAAAGTGTTATTAGCTTTTCACACTACGAATTAGGACAAGCAAAATGCATCCTGCAAAGAGACAAGCGGTCGTGAATGGACGATGTGGGTGTAACGAAGGAGAACGTGGTTCGACGACTGACTACACGGAATAATTTACTTATGGATAGCGGACAGTTTTAGTGACATTAGCATACAAAGACTATAAGCAAGATTAAGCCAGTAGAACCTTAATTTTAGAATATTTTCATATCTGGAAAACGTTTTGTGTTTTATGCAAAAGTATAAGTAGGTAGTAGGGTGGAAGGGTATAATTTTAATTAGCTTTTCAAATCTACACAACAAGATTATGACGACCGGCGCTGGTAGCTGACAGGTTAACTAGACCGGTCAATTGAGCAGGTAACGCAACGTATCATTAGGTAATTCAATTAGATTATATTAATAATAAGTTATTTAGTCAGATTAGTTAGTAATAATAGTGAGTATTAGAATTAGTAGTATTAGATTAGTAAGTAATTTAATTAGATTATATTTAATTAATTTAAAAATATTATATTCTATGAGAAATATTATCATGGTGCAAGATATACGAGAAAAAGTTCAAAATATATTGAGGACATCGAACTTTATTAATTATTGTACCAAAGCTCAATCCTTACTTATATGTAGGTGGATGACAGTTGTATTTTACGGTTTCTTTGTTCAAGCAGGTCCAAGTAATTAATGAAATCATCCGGTTAACAAATAAAATACAAATCTGAGCTTCTAAAGCAGTCTTTTTAACCGTCCAGTGCTTGACTGTTGCTAAATATGGTTGTAAGTGGGTGAACGGCATTTAGGCTACGCGCCATCATACTTGGAGATTTGCGGATGACTTGAGACATTTTATTTGACAAACTTGGTAATACCAGATCATTAAAATAGAGGTCTGATACGTGTGTATTCGTGATTATATATTAAGCTTATATTAAGTTTTAACGAGGAAAACGGTCAAGTGAAGTAAATTGTAAGCGTGGTAAGAATCTAAAAACGTTTATTTAGTCAAGACAAGTAGCAAGTAGATACTAGTTTACATGTAGGAAAAGCTCCTGCATATGTGTTAATTGTGCACTGAAGTGGGTTATTTAAACGAATCTCAGTCCGGTCCTTAAGCGTTTAGAAACCTATATGTTAATACAGAATGGAGATCCTCATGGTTAAGTTTCTATGTTGAGTAATTTCACACTGGCAATGTAGAAACGGTAATGGATGCGGGCGTCAATTGTTTTACGATACATACTGAGAAGTGATGGTGTTCCCACGTCAAATTCAAGCTCATGTTCACCGCGCTTGCTAGGGGAATATAATAGATCACTCATAAATCGACTAAGGTTTAACAAAGCAACGGAAAAGCGACAAAAAGAAAGACAATGCGCTATGCACCGCGGGCTGGCAGGAAACAGGTGGGGCCCAAAGAAACATATTCATTCTACATTGTGTCATCGGTATTGTACGAACGGAAAGAGGTGAAATAAAAAGAGCAATATTATTGTTGGCGGAAGATCAATTGGTAGATATATTGAAATAAGGTATGAATTAAACAAACACCTTACTCACAAAAGCAAAAAGTAGAGAGCCTTGAGTTAAAATTAAAAATAAGTTAACATAGAAATTACTTTGGCAAGCTCGTGTTACCCGACTGAGACGTGTTGTTTTCTAGTACAAAATACCTTTAAAAGGATGTCGAAAACAAAGATATCACAGGGAAGCATTCATCTCTGTACAAACTTTAGAAAACCAATTAATAATAATTACTCTTGGTTGACATTTGAAATAGAGCACTAATCTATTTTTTACCAGCAGCAAGACAATGTTTTGTAAAGCAAATTACGTATCTATTGTCGTGCATGACATAAGATATTTTTATGAAATGTAAATGTACTAAACACTGCCATGATCTGCTCACCTTGGGAATGGAATGTTACCATTTACTATGTAACCAGGCCGTCCGAGGCTATGTACTGAGTCTGACATATAACAAAACAAAGCTATGTTATTCCCAAGACCGTACCGTTAACTTCACATAGAAGGAATCTCTAATCCAATTAAGCGGGGTCCTGTACAATCGGGAATGTAATTTTCTATGACAGGAAAAGCCATATAAAGGGCTGGCCTATGAAAATCGTCTCTATGTATACGGGGATTAAGGTTACAAAGGACTTGGAATCCACAAAGAGGCCATTCAACCTGCAAGGCTGCAACAGCTGGACACGTTTTTATAAGGAATCTTGGCATACAAGCGCGGGTTATATTTTTTTTATTTGTACTAGCTATGTGCGCGGTTTTACTTTACCGAATAAAACATTAATTTCATGATTGAAATATGTTAAAGGTAATAGAGGCTGATTAGTGCTCAGACAACTAGAATAATATTTATATTGCTGTCAAGATGCAATAATTTCTTTGTTAGTATAAGAACAATGCGAAATAAAAACAATTTTCGAGAATGACCGAGCGCGTTGAAATGCGTTTGGGCCTTGAAATTTTTACGATTTTGTTACATACAATTATGCAGTGAAACCTACGCAGGTACATATTGAAATGATATTGCATATAAAGGTTAATGCGATCTAAAAACCGAAATAGCTCCCACGCTGGGAATGCTATGTATTATATCTGATGACCTAGGTATGTTATTATCTCACCTATGCTCTGATTCTGCTATTAGTTAAACACACTTCAAAGGTTATTATTTTTTTTGGCATTTAGCTGGTATTTTTATATTTTGCTAAAAATTACATGTATTGCGACAGTTGACCTTTCTCTAACTTTTAACTGAACTTACACTTTAGTATAAATTGGATTTAGATGACCTGAAGAGATTATAGAGATAACACTTAATTTAGCAGATTTATCACTGTCTTACTAATACATAACATAACATCTCACCTATATTACCTTGAAAGGTGTGGCAGAGGTGTATAACAACGACACATGTTATGCTATTATAATAAATATATATTGAGAGATAAATAGAGTTTGAATGGAGAAACTATATAAAGTTTATCTGGGCTAAGTTGTAGGTATCGACGATCGAAGGCGTCTCTGATCGGCCCCGTCATCGACTCGCCTTGATGCAGACATTCCTAGGAGCGGGAAGTGGAGCCAGTATTGTGAGAAAGGCTATTACGTGTGTTATGCATGTCAGTAAACATATTTGCATGTAAGATGCCATTTAAAAAATCCTTTTCATACACTTACGTAGAAAGTACCTCATGGCAGTATCTCATACGAAGAATATCAAAGATAAGTATAGTATAGTATTTTTAGGTGAGTTCTAAACAGCAAGACAATTCCTACTTTTCCGCCCGCTGCGCTCTGTAGTGTCTTTTACTCTAATTTTACTATTTATTTTGTTTATTTGTTGTTTTTTGTAAATTATGGTTGTTTTTGGTAATTTTTGTAATATTTGGTTATTTTGGTGTCTTTTATTTCTTCATAAGTGTAGTATAAAGCACTATGTATCACTCGGGAGAAAGAATGATTTCTTTCGGGTGTATTAAGGCCCTCCCACACCCGCAACCGCAATTCAGCGATCGGGAGTCTTGGCTTAACTGCCTGGGCTAGGAGGAAGAAAACCTCTTTAAAACAATCACCCCAATTCCACGGTGGGACACGTGCCAATGGAATGCATGACTGGTGGGAGATCAGTATCAAGCGCCAACCTCGGCGGACCCGGCAAACGTCGTTGAAAATAGCCTTCTTGAGGGAATGGGCGTCACCCTTCAAGTGACTTTTTATTTCGACCCTACTCGTGGGAACCAAATGGAAACGAACAATGAAAAAATAAACCAAAACAAACCAAAGTTGACTCAACAACTGATCCAAAAAAGCATGTTTGCACGCACAAGGAGCCATTCACTTGGAACTTTGCCAACTACAACACCAAAACCTACAAGTGCAAATGATACAGTGCATGTAGAACCAAATACATATGACAGAAATGATGAACAAGCTAAAAAGTCCTGGCAAAACGACCAGATGCCAATGAAAAGGAAAGCAGAATCTAGTCCTGAATGGACAAGGAAAACCAGTAAAGTAAATAAAACAACATATGCAGTTTCAACTGAAAACAGATTCCAAATCTTAGAGTCAGCTGGTAACGACATACCCAGTCAACAATCTAAGGAACCTAAACCGCCAAAGCCGGAACCTATATTTGTTACGGGAGTCATAGACATTACAAAATTAAAAGAACTCCTCTCTTCAATTGCAAACACTGACAAATATATTATGACAACTCTAAGGTCAGGACACATCGTTAAAATAATGCCCGGTGACATAGACACGTACAAAAGCATGAGAGCTAACTTTATAGAGAATAATGTTAGTCATTATACATACAAACTTAAAAGCGAAAGATCCTATAGAGTAGTATTACGTGGTTTACACTCATCAGAAGATACAGAAATAATCAAAAAAGAGCTCTCCGAACTTGGGCATGATGTACGGCATATCACTAATGTTAAACATAAAAACAATAAACAACCGTTACCCTTGTTCTATATTGATCTTGAACCTAAACACAACAACAAAGAAATCTTCAAAATCAACAGATTAAATTACGTAAAAGTTACATTCGAAGCACCATACAAAAAGCTAGACATTTTACAATGTAAAAGATGTCAACGATTCGGACATTCAAAAAACCAATGCAACAGGCCTTTTAGATGCGTAAAATGTGGGGAAGAATACTCAACAACAAGCTGTTTAAAAAGATCAGACACCGAGGCAACCTGTGCTAACTGCCAAGAAAAACACCCAGCAAGTTATAAAGGCTGCACAAAATACAAACAGTACAAAGACCTTCTTACGAAAAACAAGTCAGGAAAGGGCAAAGAAACCTATGTAAACACTAACAACATAACACATAATCAAAACCGCAGAAACCTTACACAAACTGTAAAAGAAAACCATTAAACTAAAAATGAAAATTTCTACAATCACTCGAAATCAAATATTACATATGCACAAGCTACAAAACAAGGAAATTCAGCAAGATCATTTACCGACATCAAGGACCCAAACAATTTCGGGGAAGTACTAGATTCCATGTTCAACAAATTTCAAAACATAATTAACAATATGTTAGACAACATGATGGATCGTATGATTCAATTAGTCACAAGCCTTATAAAGCATTCCTAAACCTTAGAATAATTACCTGGAATGCCAATGGGCTGACAGAACGTCGACAGGAACTTGAACTCTTCTTGAAACATGAAAGAGTTGACGTGGCTTTAATTTCAGAAACAAGGTTCACACCAAAATCTCATTTTCAACTTAAAAATTACAAGGTGTATACAACAAACCACCCTTCTGGTAATTCACATGGAGGAACTGCAATCATAATAAAAGAGAACATCAAACATTATCTTTTTGGGGAAAACAAAACTGAAAAGATACAAGCAACTTCGGTCAGAATCCAGGATAACAAAACTGAAACTACAGTGTCTGCTATTTACTGCCCACCTAGGCATGTTATTTCTAGTGAAGAGTTCAAGACTTACTTCAACACACTGGGTAATAGATTTATTTGCGGTGGCGATTGGAACGCAAAACACTCTTTCTGGGGTTCCAGATTAATCTCGCCACGGGGTCGACAACTTCATGTAGCTATGAACGACCTTAACCTCCATTGCGCTTCACATGGAGTTCCTACATACTGGCCTGCTGACCCACAAAAGATTCCAGACCTATTGGACTTCTTCATCACGAAAAACATTCCGCTCAGACATATAAACGTAGAAGAATGTACTGACCTGTCGTCAGACCATACACCAGTAATTATTAATATGTACTATAAGGTGATTCTAACTGAGTACCCACAAAGACTGTATAACTACAGAACAGACTGGGACAGATACAGAACTAAAATTTCAGAATCCATTAACTTGAATCTGCCACTAAATAATGTTGATAACGTTGAAAAATCAATCGAAGTGTTCAGTAAGCTTATCCACCTAGCGACCGAAGAGTCTACGCCTTTTCTAAGACCGAAAACAACACAAATTGCCCACTACCCTAAACTTATAAAGGACAAGGTAAATGAAAGAAGACTCCTGCGAAAAAAATGGCATTCTACGAAATATCCCTGCGACAAAAAAGCTTTTAATAGGGCCTCTGAGGAACTTAAACACATGATCTGCCAAGCTGAAAACGAACGACTACAAAACCAATTAGCTGATCTTACTCCTAATAAAGACACCAACTACTCTCTGTGGAAGTTAACAAAAAGACTTAAACGACCGAAAGAACATATACCACCCATAAAAGCTTTGGATGGTAAGTGGGCGAAAACAGATCTGGAAAAGGCTCAAGTATACGCGGAATACCTGAAAACAGTCTTTAGACCCTTACCGAGCAAAAATCCCGAACACGACAAAGAGGTCACCGAATATTTGCACGCACCACTGCAAATGAGCCTACCACTAAATAGTGTTAGTCCCAACGAAGTGTGGAAAGAGGTCCTTAAACTACAAAAGGGTAAATCACCAGGCTACGATTTAATTGACGCACAGGTACTCAAGCAGCTGCCGAGGAAGGGCATTATTCACATTACAGCCATCTACAACGCCTGCTTAAGACTAGCAATTTTTCCAGCTCAGTGGAAAATTGCGCAGGTTATAATGATACCCAAACCAGGCAAACCGCTCCATGATGCAAGCTCCTACAGACCAATAAGCCTACTTTCAGTGCTGGGTAAACTCTTCGAAAAAATATTGCTAAACAGGATGCGTTCCTATCTACCGGAAGTCATTCCTCTTCACCAGTTTGGCTTTCGAGAGCAACATGGAACTATAGAACAGATACACCGTATTACGGATACTATAAGTCGTGCACTAGAATGCAAACAGTTCTGCTCTGCTGTCTTTCTTGATATTAGCCAGGCGTTTGACAGAGTGTGGCACGATGGACTTCTCTTTAAACTTAAAAAGCTGCTGCCCCACTCCTTCTTTCCAATTCTACGATCATACCTACACAGAAGATGCTTCGAGGTGAAACTTAACAATGAAGTTGCTCCTTTAAACGAAATATTTTCAGGAGTACCACAAGGAAGTATACTAGGACCCATCCTATACTTGCTTTTTACCGCAGACCTTCCAACGCACGCAGCTACCATAACTTCCACCTACGCGGATGACACAGCTCTTTTATCGGTAAATGATGATCCCGCAATCGCAACAGCCAACCTACAAACACTCATCCAAGAAGTCGAAAAGTGGCTCGATAAATGGCGTATTAAGGTCAATCAAAGTAAATCTGTCCATGTGACCTTTACCTTGAGAAGGCAAACTTGTCCGCCAATAAGTCTTCATAATGAAGAGATTCCTCAAGCTGAAGATGTCAGATATCTGGGCATGCATCTGGATCGAAGACTCACCTGGAGAAAACATATCTGGACCAAGCGTATACAGCTGGATACGAAAGTCAGATCAATGTACTGGCTAATAGGTCGCAAATCCAGGCTGTCACATGAAAGCAAGATAGCTATCTACAAGACCATCCTGAAACCAATCTGGACTTACGGAATCCAGCTGTGGGGTACCGCTAGCAATAGCAACATAGAGATTCTTGAAAGATTCCAAAGCAAGACGTTAAGAGCAATGCTAGATATCCCTTACTACGTAAGCAACAAATATATATACGAGGACCTCAAGATCAGTACCGTCAAACAAGAGATCGCTAGATATAGTGAAAGCTATCAGACGAGAATTTCAACTCACGTCAATGAGCTGGCATCCAAACTGAAAGGCACAGGCAGTTTAACACATAGCCGATTGAAACGGCATAGCGTCCCTACACTTACAGTTAGGTTTAGAGACACAAGATGAAAGGGATCAGTAGGAATCCCGTCTGCTGACAAGACATATCAAAACACCTCATCTGAATGGCTTATTGTGTTCACACAGATCGCCAAGTTACAGAAAAAGAAAAGAAAAAAAAAAAAAAAAAAAATTAAGGCCCTCAGCTCCACTTGGGGCCTGAAACTGTACCCTAATGAAATTGGCTACTTTCATCCTTTGGTTAACAATGTACTATTTATCACTTTACTATCAGACAGTCAAAAAATTTTAAAAAATGGTTACCGAGTGTGTAAAGTTGTTTACCCTAACCGAGAACTAAAAATACCTGATTAGGCGGGCGCCTCTTTGACAGGTATTTTTAGTTTTGGTGTGGGTATACATTTTATGATAGAAAAATAAATCTGCCATCATCATTCGGATCCAATAATGTACACAAGAAGCCTAGTTTTTAAATTCTGTAATCAACTGAATAGTGATTAATAAAAATGTTTACATAAAATTAGGGCTACGAGAGTTCGTTATTGATTGAGGAAGAGTCTTCCTGGACCAAAACACTATGCACAAAAATACCATGAGCTTTATCTGCTCATAGATAATATATAGACATAGTAGCTGGTATAATTATTTCACGCATACTTCTTCAACCAAACATTTCTATTTTGTCCTAGAATGTCGTGAACTCGTGAGTTATGTCATTCAGAATCATTATTCGTAACAGAAAACGTTTAACTAATTACTGTATTTCTGAGGTCGCACTATTACGAAATTATTTTTTAAATGTGTATTACTTAACCAGAGATTATCGATTTATACACATCATCTATAACAAATGATGTATGTAAAGAAACAATTTGAATTAATTTAAGTAGCATGTGCAAAATTTTGCAAGTGTAATTGATGGATGAAATGTCAAATGTATAGTAATAAATGTTCGGTTAAGGATAAAAGTAAAAGTTGCCGGCAATCTGAAGACGGGCTAATGGAAGGGTCGTGAACTTTGCATTATTGCTGGCCGGCCGAGGCACCCAAGGCCTGCTGATTGAATTGATTTGGATTGTCCCCGCGAACGCAGCTGTTGTGAATTGTACCTACGTCTAAGTACAACCGGTTACCTCTCAACATCTGTCGTTTACCTGCACATATCTACTACATTTACAGGTTCTCCGAAGGATGTATCAAAGGAGACACATAAAACTCAATTATACTCAATTACAGGTAGGATTCATTTAAGACTCTTTTGCGTTTATTTACTAAATTTAATTCAATACTAATATCAAAATTAATATATTTCTTATTTAAACTTACGTAAAACTAACAGTCAAAGTAATACAATAACATGATTAAACTATGAATTCAATTAAAAATAAATAAAGAATACTTTTCTAAATTAAATGCTTGTTTGACCAGTCGCTTTTTAGACCAATATATTGCAGATGGAAGCCAATTTAAAGATAAGATTATCACAATAATTTAAATAAGTGAATCTGCTAGAAAACTAATAGCTAATGTTAGATGACATTATGACGTTCACATCAGGTCAATGGGACACGGAAAATAAAGTGTGTTAATCGATAAATACGATTCTATTGCAGATTTTAGTTTGCAAATCTGTATAGAATATTCATTCGAGAATTAAACTTTAATATATCGGCACTTTGTCTAAAGGAAGTACTCGTATTATAATTGTTTGATATCAGAAAAACTCAAGAACGTGAAATGGTGTAGTGGTTGAGTTAGTTTTTACGAATACATGACATCATAATGGTCTATTTTTATCTCGATTTCTTTTGAATCTCATGTCGAAATTGGTAATAAGAGGCTAATAGGTACAGGTTGTAAACTAGATTTATGTGAAGTTAATTGATTATTGCATGTTAAGTACCTTTACATCGAGTTCTCATTGGAGTGATTGCGCTGTTGATTGAGCCTATTGGATAAAAACTATGTAGAGCTCTACTCTACACTCATTTTTTTATTTATTGAATATACCAATATACCAATATACTAAATTTACATGTGAATGTCTTTATTCTATAAAAGGTAAGACTGCAAAATTCGCATTAGTTTGTTTTGTATGTGTCTTGAGATTTTTATTGGATACAAGTAGGAAACGTATTAACAGTCCATTTCTTTTCTACGATAGAGCTAACCAGTCACTAAACTCTATCATTTTCTAGCAAGAAAAGTTCATAGCCTGCCCCCTTAGCACTGTTTAACACTCCTGACATTTCGATTCGGCTATGACGTAAATATATAAAATCAACATATAAACGTCAGTTTCTTTTATTTTTGCTCAAGATTCAATTTAGCGGTCAAACAAATAAACAAATCTATAGAATATAAATTACTGCTTAGCAATCTGTTGACATTACCAAGTCATAAGTCATAAGTAATAATCCTATAGGGTATCGCGGATATTGCCACATCACTTCATGGTCACCATTATTCACTTTCACTCACTCCTAAAATATTATTGCGATCCTATTAGGCAATCGCAAACTATGGTGTACGATACCGTCGATACCCCATAATACGTGTTACTACTCGTGGAACTATTTGTATGTAACGTATCATATCAATTTCTAAACAAACATACAGTACAATACAACTTAGGTACTTCAAATATTATGTATGTACGTGATGTTATTTCAACAAGTGATATTGGCCTGGTCAAAAATCCTTAAGCAGTTATGACTCTCTTTTTTGTGTTCCACAAATCTAGCTGATTGGTGCACTGTTTACAGTAGATATTGGACTAGACTAGACTTAAAACTGTTAACTTTCTTTACGCACGATGAGTCATGTCCAAGGAAAAGGCAGCATTTTTTACTCAAACAGCATAGAACAATAGTGACAAACAATTTTGAGGATGGCTTTAATGACCAGTAAATACATAAATAAGACTGAAATTGAAAAACATTATATAGTTCGTATGTTTACATACAACAAATAAATGTAGTAGTTCATAGCAATGTAACGGCTATGAAGATGATGAGGTATAAAAGGCAACGCTAGTTTACTTGTAAAGTAGTATTATAGATGCGATACAGTTAGAAGTTGCATTAAATATGTGGGTTGTGCGCCATTGCTAGTTATTACCTGGTGACCCCAGTGGAAGTCGCATCAATCTTTCTTTCTGGGCTAGCTTTAAGTCAAGCTGGGATATGAGCTACCGTACCGTTACTTACAAAGAAGCACAAGAAGGCTTTAACTCAGCCAGTATCCGCATAACTTTTATAAAGAAATAAAGATATCAACTTTATAAAGAAAGATTTAATACGTTAGTACAGTACGTATTAATTCTTGTATACAATATTCGAAATAGTGTACGGCAACTTGTTTTATAGCCTTGTAGAGAAATGGAATGTTTGATTACTATGACGATCGTGTGTGTGAATTAAACAGATGTAAAATTATAAAAAGAAAGCGAAAAAGTATTACAACACTATAAATAAATGCTAAAGCAAAGCAGTAAAATATTTCTACTAGTGCTATCAATCTAGTACTTCTTCTAGCTTTGGCATACTAAACAAAATTTGTCAATATTTGCATTTTTGGTAGATTGCTGTAAAAAATAAACGCAGCAAATTATCTTTATCATTTTATCTTTATACAAGGCACGCCATAATTATTTCTTGGTTTAAAATGTTGTATTTATGTCGTATAAAGTAAATACGATATTATCACTCACGACGAGTAAAGCAAGCAACTCTTATCTAGAATACTCAGTTTGAATTATTTCGTAAGAAATGCTTCGGTCAGTGTAATGGCTTAAATGGCTAGCACATTTAAAAACGATCACGGAAGCAAAGTATATTTCGAGATACGGATATATGAAAGAGTTAAAAAACATGAGACACATTAAGAATAAGAGTAAACTGCTAAAAATAAGATGTTTCCTAGTCCTAACATTTTGTTACGTAATTCAACTCTAAATAATTCTTAAAAATTAATGGTAACATATTCGTAGAAACATTTTAATAAGCAAGTAAAGGGCCTAAGCATGACACTTAAAGTTTAATTTCCCATTTCCCCGAGGAAATCTAAGTTATTAAAGAAACGACGCGTTTGCGGAAATACTTCAACCAGTTTATCAGGTTTTTGTCAACCTTTCCTTTTTAGGTGCTACCTCATAAAGTTTATCTGCCAAGCCTGGTTCGTATTTAGAGTTTAGATAGATAGGACAGGTGGATTAATCATTTTGATGTCAAGAAAATAGTATGTGGCTGGAGCTATTTATTATTATATGTTGGTGTTGCACACTATTTTGGTGGAATCTTACCTTTAGTCCCATCTCACGAGGATTTCACAAAAAAACACGAAAGAAAACACTGTTTTTTAAACTTTATGAAGGCTATTCAACGGGGCTCTTGGAAATAATATCCTACCTTATTGAGAGGTTGTTTACAACAATACTAATTGAACCACTAGATAATGACTACCTGGAGACAATCAGATATTTCGCATTCACAATCCAACAATGGCAACATACCTACATGATACAAATGACGTCATTTCACTCATATGGTATGAAAGCTGTGCTTTGAAAATATGTGCGCGCGCTGCGACCTCTGCGCGAGCGCACTTTCTACGCCATCGCGATGCGGTGCGATGCGATAGCGCAGATTACGCGCTTTTTGCGATAATTGCGCGATTCGCGTCTTCATTACAGATAACGAGACTATTTCATAGCCGGAAGAGTTTGCTTTCCTGTTTTATTGGTTAGAGGGTCATTAGAATTATGTACGAAAGTCTATTTAATTTTATATTTAGTTGAAACTTATGAACAGTGGTTAACATTTAATAAAGTTATTGTTCACTTTACGGATTGCAACTACTTCTCGTATTTTGTCAGTACATAGAAGCAAATAGTATAAAATGTTGGTACATAATTATTTTTTGACTCTAAGTATCGTAACTGTTATTATATTAAAATAAATATACATCTATCTAAATAGCTTGCAAAATGTTGTGCTCTTATTAATGAATTGTTTGTTGTCATAATTTCAGACGATGCATATTTCAATGACTGCGCTTTTTATTAACGGCTATGCTTAAAATATAGTATGCGATACCAATGTCAGTAAGTTGTCGAGTCTATTAACAACAAAAGATATTTGTGTTAAACAACGCTTAATTGATCTTAATTTATAATAATATTATTCTACCAGCAAATCAAGGAAAATCAAAAATAAAGCGTTCAATGAATCAATTGTGATGCAAATACCATAATTATGCATGACATAATGTCTATCATGAATAATCATGATTTATTTGCAATGTATGACGTAAATAACCCATTGCGTTTTAGTAGATACCTACTTCCAGATATCTTTTTAATAGTATTTTCAATGAATTAACAATCAAGTCCGTTCCAGCACAATGTGTCATGGTCAGGGTGAACAACCTCAAGAAGTACAAAAAAAATGCATTCTTATGCTATGGTTTTAGTCCTAATTTTGTCGAACTTCTATAAATCTAAAAAGTTCGTTCACAAACTGACGTTTAACTCGTTGATGAGATTGGTGCTTGATGGTCACTACAGGCACAGTAAAGAAATAAACAACAATAACACACAAAGAGCAAAAAAAAACAAGAGTTTGACAACTAGGGCGATAAAAAATGAAAACGTGAGATATTTGTAATATTTTAAGTATTTTAAACAGTATTGACGGTGAAAAATTGCGTATATATAATATAACAGGTATATTTACCTAATATAATAACAGCCCTGTATCTAATACATGTCCCACTGCTGGGCTCGGACCTCTTCTCATGATGAGAAGGGTTTGGCCATAGTCCACCACGCTGGCCAAGTGCGGATTGGTAGACTTTACACACCCTCGAGTACTTTTTATGCACTCTCAGGTATGAAGGTTTCCTCACGATGTTTTCCTTAGCGAGCGATAATTTATATGACAAATACACACATATCTTCGAAAAGACGAATCTTAACGATTTATAGACAGAGGTGTGTGCTGTGGGTTCGAACCAGAGACCTTCGACTTAGCAGTCCTACGGTTTCCCTCTCGCTATCACTGCTTTTAATAAGTTAACACTAAAAGGATTGAAAAAGTATAGTTGACATAGCACCTGGGGCGTTTACTCGGAGGGTGCATGTTCGAGACCAGCTGGAATCTTAATATTTCAAACTTAATATTGTATAAAAAAGGAGGATGCTCAGATTGCCCAGTTCCTCTTAATATATTATGGTATCAGGTGTTCGCCTGAAAAACCACCTTCTTAAGGTGTTGACTTTAAGAAGGTGGTTTTTGCCTATATTAAAACCTTGTAAGGAAAACCATTTAGGTACATGACAGCCAATTTAATTTCCATTACCAATCAAGATTCCAATTTACGTAAATTAAACGCCATTCATTACCACCAGAAGTATCCCGACTACTTTCTGGTGCCAAACTGGTCGTTTGTTATGATGCGGTGCGCGTACTGCCGATAGCCATAATTGCCACAATGCGTGTGCGCAAGAAAGTGGTCGCGCTGGTACCACCCTTGCCACATAATGCGTTAACATTGCACTTGATTAAGTTTGTAATTGCGTCATGACTTTATACAATGTATAGGTTTTTTTGTAACTCGTTTTCTAGTGATTCATAATGCTCAGACTGGCTGGTTTGCTGTATATATTTATGGTTTTTTTTTTTTAATCAATCGATGAGTAAACATCGTGTATCTATATGGATTAGTAATTCGGTGAAAAATCCATTTGCGCATGTTTTAAAATATTAATAATATTATTTAGTTGATAAAGTTCCTCGAATTTTACCAGGACCATTATTAAACATTTATAGTTGTTGTGATTTGTTGTAATTGTACGTTTGCATGATAACTATATATTTTCAAACTATAGCATATCCTCTGGCGCGCCACAAGGTTCTCACTTGGCACCAATATTATTTAACATTTTTATAAACGATCTGCCTACAAACTTGCATTTTTCTGAAAGCTTCTTGTACGCTGATGATCTAAAGTTTTTAAGAAAAATTGAATCACAAAAAGACTCTGAACTTCTTCAAAGTGACCTAAATAAGCTAAATGAATGGTGCAATGAAAACAAAATGCAATTAAATCTAAATAAATGTTACCATGTAAAATTCTCAAGAAAGTTACATTGCACTAATTCGGAATATTTTATCGGTTCTCATAAAATACAGGAAGTAAATGAAATAAGGGACCTCGGAGTCATATATGACAAAAAGCTAACGTTTGTGCCTCACGTTGAGAACGTAATAAAGAAGACCTCAAAAATGCTAGGATTTGTTTTACGGAGTACAAAAGGTTTCAGTAGGTTCGGCACTAAGGTAATTCTGTACAACAGTCTTGTTAGGAGTATTTTGGAATACTGTGTTGTAGTTTGGAGACCACACTACGCGGCACATACGCTGCGCTTGGAAAGAGTACAGAAACGTTTCGTATGGCACCTCGCATTTTCTACCGGGAAATCTAAGCAACTTCCCTCATACAACACGCGCTTAGAAAGCTTTCAAATTTGTTCTTTATCAAAGCGCAGAGACATTACAGATGCCATTTTAACACGCTTATATTAGCTTCACCTGTATGTTTGTTTGTTTGTTTGTTTGTTTGTATGTAACCGACTCCTTTGGACTCGATTTTGACCCACTTTAAACGGACAGATTTAATTCAAACTTTCTACACTTGTAAAGAATCAGCGACAATATAATAATTTCATAAATTTATCTCATTATCCTGATTAGGATCGCCAGGATTAAAAAAAAACTAAAAAGTGAAAAATAAATATAGTTTAAAAAAACTAAAAAAACACGCTTTTAAAGCACATCAAACTAAAAAGTGAAAAATAATTCTTATTATAACCTGAAAATAATAATAAACGAAAAATACTAGTACTATTGTGAAAAAAAGCGTGGGTCGCTCGATAGACGAAAAATATGGCACAGAGCGCCCCACGCTTTTTTTCACAATAGTACTAGTATTTTTCGTTTATTATTATTTTCAGGTTATAATAAGAATTATTTTTCACTTTTTAGTTTGATGTGCTTTAAAAGCGTGTTTTTTTAGTTTTTTTATTTATCTACAAGCTCCTGACCAACAAAATTGACTGTCCCAAACTACTGGAACTTGTGAGATTCCGGGCTCCCTCTCGGTACCCTAGAAACATAATTACACCTTTGTGTCCTCCTTTACGTAGAACCGTTCTAGGTGCTAATTCACCTTTACCTAGATTATGTAAAATTTTTAACAAATTTAGTGACCTGATAGACATACAGGTGGATACAAAAGGCAATTTTATAAGAACAATCTGTGAATATTTAAAAAATTAATTATTAGATTTTTGCATAGAATAATGTATATTTACAATTAATTATTAATTTAATGTATTGCAATACTATATCAATTTGAATTTAACCCTATAATTTATTTATTAAAATGTATATCTTTAAATTTAATTATCAAAGTTGTACTTGTTATTTTTAATTGTTACCATATTATCCATTGTTAATTAATCTGCCTCATTTTTATAATTTTTATTTTTATTTTCATAATGTTTATTTTTTTTTTTAGAATTTAAGTTTAACCAAACCGTGCAAGTGGTGTTAGCTTGTAATTGATTGTTACACTTAGCATGATTCGACTGTATTAAATATGTTTGTAATATTACTTGTGTAAACAGTCGTAAGCTAACCAAAATAAATAAATAAATAAATAAATAACAGGATAAACGATGCTTATTTCTATTGTACAAAATAATTGCATCTACTTATTATTTCAATATCACAAAGCTTGCAATTGGATACCATGAAATGTCACAGATAGACAGTCAGCATTAAAATTTATTATTATAATATTGACGGGCATTAACGCGAAACATGCATATTATTTATTATTATAATATTGACGGGAATTAACGCGAAACATGCATATTATTTACCTTTTGGCTGCCTTTACCTTTTGGCCGTTTTCTATAGCGTACTTACGTACGCTATAGAAAGCGGCCGGTGTAACCCGTTGCCGAAACGTATAGCCAAAAGGTAAATAATATGCATGTTTCGCGTTAATTCCCGTCAAAATTATAATAATAATCATGCAACGCGATAGTTTAAAAGCATTAAAATTTGTTTTTTTTTTCACTTTAGAACCCGTCTACACTACACTAATGTAACATTGGAGCAGCTTGGGATTGGGATTTTTTCTATGGCTAACGGATAACGTATAAGCTGATAATTTTCTGATTTAGTTCGTGCCTGATAACATTTTTGGATACTTAAATGCAGATAATTAATAAAATACCATTTTATTCTATGCAAATTTGACATTTAATCATCATCATTTCTCATCTATAACTGGTGAAGCAGTTTCACCAGGTCTGGACTACCTTACCATTCCATTATAAGTATACTATTCCGAGTACAGCAATGAGATTGAAGTCTATCGTTTACTACTATACCTTCAACATAACACAAAATTACATATATATATGTATACATATATATATACATCTCGCCTATAAACAACTGTGTTTGGCGAGAAAACCATCAAACTGTGTAAATGTAACTAACCATTAAATAAGTAAATAAAAAAAATAAATAAAAAAAACATTTGTCAAGCATGTTATTGCAGAAGTTTTTTAAAGTATTTACAAGTGTTTAATGCTAACCTTTTAAACGGTGCGTATTGCTCATTGCACGATGCGTTGCACATGCCTTTATGTTGCAAAATGCTAACACACTGCGTTGCGTGAAGCTTAATTTACATTACAAAATTAGTGGCATGAAATTAATGCATGCATTGTAAAGTTAATGCTTACACAGGGTCAATGGAAGTAATGTTGTGACATAAATTTTATCTACTCTACTCCACTTGTATGTAAAAATAATAACTAATTTCGTAATGAATATTAGGCTTGAAATGTTTGCGTTCTATATTGAATTGCATATGGCACTTAAAATCAAAATTCAAAGTGTCGATAAACTGCAATTTCTGGACCTAATCAAAAGTTCTAAAACCTGAAAAGATCCTAAAAT
Organism: Hypena proboscidalis; assembly: GCA_905147285.1. Lineage (NCBI taxonomy): Eukaryota > Metazoa > Arthropoda > Insecta > Lepidoptera > Erebidae > Hypena > Hypena proboscidalis. The sequence goes on from LR990127.1 coordinate 5,686,447, forward strand.
AAAAAATAAATAAATTATTTGCTGCACCATTTTCTTTGAGAGCCCAAAACAGGAGCTTCAATAAACAGCTTCAGATCGAGACACACTCATTGCCTTTTTGCAAGTCCGTGTAAATAGAGACGGTGCCTTCCATAGATAGATGGCTAAATGTTGGCAGTCACTAACTTCAAAAAAAAAATGCCGAAATTTAATATTGTTTTAAAAAAATCAACACTGAAAACTTCATTATGTTTTCAACTGGGTTGGTATTATATACGCGTTTTTTTTTTTAATATCCCTCTAACTTTTTGCAAATACAAATTGCTAGTATTCTTATTGACCCCCTCAAGCTAAGCTTAATTCGCTTGTATTGTCTGAAAATATTGTAACTGTAGTCCTTCCCATCGCGGAGGAGTCTGAAAATAAATGACTAAGTAGTGAATGACTGACCTGGTGGCTGGCGAGGGCAGGCACGGAGGCACTCTGTGGGGGCACGGACTGCACGGGGCGGGCAGGCTTGGCGGCCGCGCGCTGCAGCGTGGCGCGCTTCACGGACACCATCAGCCATACATCTTCGACTCGTTGCGCCACCTGACAACAAATAGTGCTGGGATTACTACAGTCCTCTAAGCATGGCTTGCCACTTTTGACAATTCAATACGACTACAACGTGGTTATCAACATAGAAACGTGAAAAGTCAAATAAATTGACGTTTCTATATTAATTTAGTCAAAATAACCCAGGTTGTCACGCGAAATTTGGGAGGAACGAATATATCTGCCTCATAATATTAACAGATCTCTGCAAGTGGTTATTTTGAGACGGGATATAGAACCATAGAGCGATTACTGCGCTAGAAAGAACAATTTAGAGTGTTTTGACTCTAACTACGTCATAGTAAAATCTAAATAGGAGGAAGTATTCCTTAAGCATCCAGCCTTATTTTAAGACGATAGCTTTAGTTGGCTCTGTCAACTGTTAGATGAGTCGCTAGTCTAAATTAATTTCTCTATCTGATCTATCGTATCAAACTTCGTGCTGCTAAAGTATTTTTTTTGTAAAAAACAAAATATTTTATTCGAATGCACACATTAATGTAAACTCCAGTAAGGTAATGCATTTTATGCCCTAATTAACAAAACTGTTGCAATTAAATATAATTACCTCATTTATATGTTCCAATAGTAATTAAGGCTTTTCAAGACGATTTGTACTTATTTGTAAAATGCATCTTTAAAATTACTACAGTATGGTGATTCAAATCTACTTCTTATGTATGATCGTACGTAATGGGTCCTATGTAAACTACACGTTTTATATTATGGCTTTTCTTACAAATGTCTAATAATTATTACTCATGAAACCGAGAGTTATCATGACTAATAGCTAACCATTAGACGACCGGGGGTAGTGCAGTCGGTATTGCAGCTGCTTGCTACGCATTGGTCGCGGGTTCGATTTCCGCTCATAGAAAAATCTTTTTGTACATAAACATGGAGGTTTGTCTTGGTCTGAGTGTTTCTATATAATAAGTATGTATTGGGGTGCATGAAAGGAGCCTCCCCGAGTGACGTACACAACCATTCCCTACGTCCGGCGCACCCTGGGCAATTCGCGAGTTCTTAAAAGCGAATTGGCTAATCCTTTCACCACGATGGCAAGTCAAAACCTTGACCTGTGCCTTGACCACCTTACTGACTGTCCAAAATGCCCTACCACCTGCACAAGAGAAGCGCTCATGAACGCCGACGAGAGCGCCATAACAGTGGCCAATTATTGGACCAATAAAATTTGACTCAGCCATCGATACGACAAAGAAGAACAAGTATGTATTTACATAAGAAAAGTATATATGTAGTATATATCAGTTATTATAGTATCCATAGTACAAGCTTTGCTTAAATTGGGACTAGACGACGTTGTGTGAATGTTGTGTGATATTTATTATTTATAATCAGCATGAACGATAGATGAGAGAAGAAAATATTACAATATCCGTACCTGCGTGACCAGAGCCCTGGTTTCCTGCGTGGCGGAGTGCATGAGCATATCTCTGAAGGGGTCTGGCGCAGACAGCCCGAAGCTCTGCGCATCTTCTATTAATTTGTCCACTGCTATCAGGCCTCCTTCGCCTGCTAACAGCTCTACGCCAGTTGCGCACCAGTCGTTCGCCTTTAAAACGAAATTAATTATTATAAATAAAAATAGCAAGGAATAGGTATTAATTTATTTATTGACATATGCATTATCTGCCATTACATTCATATAACTTGAGTCCGGGAAAAAATGTTAGGTACCTAAGCAAATAATATTCTTCCATTTCAGTAGTAAGTTATGATAACAAAAAAAATATCACTCGTACTGATCCGTATCAGTCGATTTTTATAGCCGCTATTCCTAGATTTCAGCTAAGTTCTTAAAATAGGTACACTTTTATTAAGCACGTATTTGCATCTCTCTCTCATTCAATATTTGTACGGGACAGAGATATCGAAAGCTTGGCTTTAAAATTGAGTTTAACATATTGAGGAAATCAGCACTAAGTTAAACTAACATAAATCTATAGTAATAAGTAATCAATACTGTAGGATTATTTTATAAATCAAAAGAAAACTTAGTACACATAGAAAAGAACAAGCACCAATTTAACTTGTCTCATGCTTCTAATAAATCTCAAAAATATCATGAAAGATATTAATTACGACGGAAGTAAACGCATAACTGAAAGCGCCAATAAAATTTTAATATTCATTAATGTTTGTTCTATTACCTTATCTATTCTGTCCATAAGTTCTCTAGCTTTGGTCAGCAGTAGATTTCGTTTTTGTATCTTGTCTACGAGCAACGCGCTGGTTCTTCTTAATTCTTCACATTTCGACTCTATGTGGTCGACGGAACTTAATGGATCTTTCATTAATGTTTCTCCTGCAAACAAACAAGTTATTAAAAACAATTAAGAGTGAAAAAGTCTTTAAAAATAACAAAATTAAATTAAATTTTACTAGAAACAAAACATATCAATCCAATGAAAATGACAATCACATTGAATTTTAAAATTGGAATCATTTGTTTTTTATTCGTTTACAGCCAAATCTTATTATCCAAATAGTCATAGAAAAGAGCTACGTAACAAAAAGTTTTTATTATGGATTGTAATATAACAAAGTAAGGCGATAGACAAAAAGTTAGAAAAAGGAGGATGTAAATTACGTCATTTCACCTAATTTAAAAATAAATAAATTAAAATAACATTATATTCTTTGTTTCGGGTTTGCAATGTTAAGGTTTTACAATTTAAATAACATTTATATACTACATATACGTTGAAAGTACCTCATTGCAGTATATCATACGATCGATATCTAAGTAAGTTAGTGTTTTCAGGCGAGTTCTGAGCGCAGTGTGAGGAAAAGTAGAAAACTTTCTTTGCTACGAAGGTGAAGGTTTTTTCTCATTTTATAATTTTTTTGGTTCTTTGTTGTTTTTGGTAGTTTCTGTATTATTTCACTGCACTCGGGCGCAATTTAGGTTTCCTTCGGGTGCTATACCCACACTGAAATCGACTACTTTCACCCTTGGTGTACAATGTATCCTTTTAAATGTTATGGGGTCGTTGACATACATAAAAACCTATGAGTGTATGGATTTTGTAAAAAAAGGGAGGTGTAATTAAAAACTAAAATAGTTTGTTATTGGGCAATTCAAAACTTTAAATTCTGGGAAATCTGATATCATAAAATAAAATGGCGCTCGCATTGCATTTTAATAATAATTTTATTTATTTCAAATTAATGTAACATACCGTCTTCAATAACTGTAGCTGCCGTTTCTAGATCACAATTACATAGTTTTTCAAAATCACATGCCTCTTGTATGAGACTATCCACCCTGCTTGCTGTCTCGCCCACTTCGGTCATATCACACGCCGTCTTTAGATGATTGTCTAAAGTCGCCTGTAATAAATTATAACATTGTATCAAATTATTAGCATGTATTACGTAATCCAAAAGTTAATAAAATACGTAATAAAACTATTATTTATATGAAAAATAATATTTTGGTAATCACAACCTCTTTACTCGAACATAAAAAGTGAAGAGGCTTAAAACCTCTTTGCTCTTTATAAAAAAGTTAAAATGCAGAACCCAACCTTATTAAAAAAAAAAGAAAACTGTCAAATTGGTAACCTCAATAATTTTGTATTGTGCACAGTTTGCGTTTCGTTTATAATAAATATAAATACAACAAAAAGTGAGTAATATGGAAATTGTGTGTAATTTTCGCAAATGCAGAAAGTCTCTGTCAAGTCAAGCATGGGTAACAACATGTTCACATGCGTTTTGTGTTGAACACGGTAAACGAGAATTCAAAAGAACTGCTGAAAATTCTTTGACTTGCCCAGCGTGTGGAACTGAACTACGGGATAAATTCGATGTTATTCAAGCAGACCTTAAGCCTAATGAAACTTTTAAATCTATAGTTCTAGCGGGTATGCGACCTGACACAGTTATGGACATAGCTATGAGAGCGATGTCTTTTTGGGCGTATCAAGTGGAACAGGAAACTTTATACCAAGAGAGTGTCGCCAAACACGCGAGAGAAAAGATTCAATGTATGGAAGAAATCAATACATTAAATATACAAAAACTGAAAGCCGAATTAGAGACATGCAAACGGAAAATATCTTCTTTGCAGTCTGAATGTAGTAAAAGGAGTAAACAAGCAGAAGATTTGAAGGCTCGTTTGGAAGATAAATCGCGAAAAATACAGAAGTTAACATTCCAATTAGACTCTAACAAAAGGAAGGACATTCGGAATTTCGAAGGTGTTAATAACCAAGAGAAGTGTATGGATATATCAGATTTGGTTGTGAATAGAGCATCGTCCTCTGATTTTGTTTTCCGACCAGCAAGAGACGATCATGAGTCGCACTCACATCGGATGTCGCCGAAGACACCGTTGTTCGACTTCCGTAGTCGGAATAAGCAACAGCCTTCACATTTCCATTTTCGGCCGGTTAAATCTTAACTATTCACGAATAAACTTGATTATATTGGAGATCATTATTACGCAGCGTGAATTATTTAAGTATTTGAGAGCAGGGGAAGAGGATTTGTAAGATACAATTTAATCTTTATGTACGTAAGTGTTTGTTTGACTGTATTAAGATTAAGTGAAAATTACCTGCATTTGTTTAAAGTTTAATAAAAATGTTCTGAATTTCAGCCAGTGGTTTAGCTTCGTGGAATGTTTTTGCCAGGAATTGTCAAATTGTTTTTCAGTCTCCTCCAGTTGCACCAATAATCTGGAAACAATTAACCACTATTAATAATGCACCTACCAAGACCTACTTAAATAATGTTTAAACTATTCTTGACTTGAATGCTTACCTATCTATAACTCATGAACAACTACAAAAATCAACGAGACATAACACCGTACTTGTCACATGTAGCGTCACATCAAAACTGCTTTTATGGATTATGGAACCTAGTTCATAAGCTGTAGTCGACGCTTACCATCAGGATAATTACACGCGTTGGAACTCGCTATGAGCTAAGTAGTCACGAGTAGATACACCCAAGGACCATGCAAAATAACGCCTAATTCGATATTGTTATGATCAAACGGGATAACCGTACAAAAGTCATTATGGCGTCCACCAGGAACGCGTGAGCCCGTTGATGTCCATAGGGCAAGTTTTAACCATGACTGATATTGGTAGCCTCTTATTACACTGTCTATTAAGCTATACCAGTTATGTTATATGGCAGTTAACATCACAGACTTACCTTTCCACCGCAGCGACGTGGCTGATAATATTATAAGTAAGATTTGGTTTTCGTACTTGCGTCAGCAAATCTTCACCTTGCGTTGTTGCTGACGCAAGGTCTGACTTTAAAGCTTTATACCTGAAATAGTACAATAGATAATATTAATTTGATTTTCAACAACACCGCTACGTGTGAAACTTAAGGTTAACGCTAAGCAACCACTTTCGATTTCTCTGTCCCGTAAAAATATCAAATGAAAGAGTGAGAGATGCAAATATGGGTCTAATAAGACCGTAGATTAAGAAGGTTGGTGAAAACAGACCTTAATGTAGGTTAGTTTTATTGTGCGCAGTTAAAATAGCAAAAAAAATCGATGGCCATGTCTCTTGTATAACCTGTTCAATTATTGTTCTGATTGTTTCAAGGAGGGCTATCTTTTTATGTCTCTCCAGGTGGCGCCACTCGAGAATAAGCTGTGTCAAAGTTTGTTGACACATTCTCTGTCTACGGTTGACACACATTGATTTATACCACCCATTAAGTTTATACTTTTTTGTAGAGGCACAGTTCTTTAGAGCCCTTTGAAGACAAACATTTTGTAACAAAAATCATTAGATGTACGGCTTTTTTGTTTTAATTTCAAGTGAGACATTAGTATATCTGTCTCTTTTGCTCTAATATGAGCCTTATGCACAAGTATGTTCTCTGTCGCTCGTAAAAAGTTCGTCTTCAGAACACCCTATAGAGTATATACCCGCGATAGCTATCATTACTTTTTCACTATGGGAGCAGATTGAAACTATGTCAAATACATGTGGTATGTAATTGTACATCATATATTGCAAATGAAGGACCCTGATGAGGACTGTTTTAAGAAAATTTATAAAACATTTTAACTTTCTCATAGTAGTTGTTTAACATTATAAAGTATCTTTTGATACTAAATTATTGTCTTGAAAAATTATACTAACATGAACTTTTTTTTATTTAAGATTTATTAGAATTATTAAAAAAACAATGTTTTAAACTAAGGATAACCTTTGAAAAAATGGACAACGATTTTTCTTTCCCTGTTGCCTTCAAATATCCACAAGACAATATAATGATAATCACCTTTTTTTTTTTTATTGAATGCAAATTATGGCATTGAATCTGTCACCTAATCTCTCTTATTGCAAATATTAAAGAGACAGTTACTTAGTTTTTTTTATATTTCAAACAAATATTTATTTGAATTTCCTACCTAGTTTCCTGACAGTCTAATAATTCTTTGGTTTGTGTGGGATCGTTTCCCATATCGCAGTCTACAATCTCATGCATAAACTCGTCCAATTTACTTGAGATCTCCTTCATCAACGTAGAAAATTTCTCCAATGCCTGAAAATTTAACAAATTCGTCTTTAATCAGCAGCAAACAATATTTAACCTTAAATGAATTAGCATAAGTCCGATTTTAGCTAACTGTTCTCAGTAGTTCAAACTGGCGATCAGCTCAGAACGAATTTACCCATTTATCCACACAATGTTCAGTGCGCAAGGAGGTTAAACATCATTGAACAGTTTAATATTATTGAACTCCCCGCCTGTATTATTATGCGTCGGAAAACTCCAATAGCGCGATTCAGGGCAGTATGTTATATATGTACCGATAGATGGCGTTAGAAGTTGCAGTCCCAATCCCGGAATTCAGTATTTCCTTACGAACACAATTGAACCAAATTGATGGAATGAGGATGCTGAACATGTATTTATTAACACTTCAACAGTGTACTTATTATATCATGTGCATGTTACACATGTCATAATAAATACACTTTGAACTCTTATACAACAATATGAATAAAGGTATAATTAACAAAAGAGGTAATGATAGTGCCAACCTCCCTTTTATGGCAATATCCCGCAGTTTCTAGATGTTTTATGTTTTTTGATTTGTACCAGTTATTATTACTATGAAAACTTACTATCCGTTGCTGTATCCACTCTGCGTGCGAATACTGCAGCTCTCCACCAAGATCGGGCGTCAGCTGCGACCGGTCAAAGTGGTCGTACAGCTCATCGACCGACGAGCACACTAGCACCCTGAACCTGAACTCCTCCTTGAACAGCTTGCTACTGACTTCTGAGAGAGCCTTCTGTAGAAAACTTGCTGGCCGAAGAACGAACACTGTGTGAATTATGCCCGGGAAGAACTCCTGAAAAGTAATGAAATAGTTTTATTAAAATCGATACACTTCAGTATTTTGACCTGAAAATGCTGATATTGGAGACATGTTAGGTTAGTCTAGCTAAGCGTTTATAATTTGTGGATATCCACGGGCTTTAAGTAGGCAGGTACGTTCCATTAGATGGATATTTGTTAATACAAAGCTCGGCAAAGATAACCAAGGGCCAGTTCATGATGCGTGCTAAGCCTTAGCTAGTCTTTCACTTCAGCCTGAAAGTCTGTAAGCATTCGTGCTTGGATCATCGTAGTAATGCAAGTTGTGTTTGTTTATATTTAATTTACGATGCTAGTCATCACAAAACAAACAATGTTTTAGTGCATTATTAAATGAAACGCTAGCCATGTGGTTAGCTAAAAATAGCTGGCTCATTAACATTCAGTGGGGGTCGGTATCAGCTGAATAAGGGATGCTATATTAAGTATCTACTGAAAAGGACTGGGTAACTCTTCAGGCTTTTATTTTGTGTAAATATGCAAAATTAGTAAGCTTCGCACAGCTCTGCTACATTTTATTAAGTAGAGCACTTAAAAAAATGTAGCAGAGCTGAGCGAAGTCCTTATTGAGTTAATAACAACATTTTAACCGACTTAAAAAAAAAAACAAAAAATCTATAATAACGTTTTTTTTAAACCGGTTAATTTATTCAACATTATAATTTCAAACTTCTTGCCATGCAGTTAATTAAATAGAACAGTTACGAAAGGGTTGCCCTCGATTTCTATGGGATTCCATCACCAGACCATCAATTTCGGACACATTCAAATTAAAAAAAAAATAAAAGCTTCACTAATGACGGAGAATCGCTGGACAAACATTAAAAAATATATAAACGCGTCGAAAATAGAAGTCCTTCTAGAAATCGGTACATAAATTGAACGTTTACTCTATTGTAATTAAAGAGGTAATTTTACTAGTAAGTACTGTTCGTTATTTAATTAGAACTATTTTAACTTACATAATAATTGTCTACAAAGGGTCTACTTTCTATAAAATAAACTTGCGCATAATACTTACTGAGATCCTTATTAATACTGTTTTGACGGAGTTCCATCGGTCTTTTCTTCGATCTATAATTATGTGGAAGCCCATGTCTGCTTCTAATAACCTGGAAAAATGAAAAAACTAGCTCATTACTCATTATTAATGTAAGTATCGATTGTCGTGGCACTTATCGTTTAGGAGTTATCAACCATTACCGTCTGATATCGATTGCTGTTCAGCAGCTATTCTGAATAATCTATGTTTTGTAATTGTGTGGATGAACGTTTTAGTACTGGCAGTTATTGATCGAACATTATCAGACAGGCGAATAATCGTTTACCAGTTAAAGAGACAACCTGCCTCATCAAAAGTCTTATCCGCCGCGATAAAACCTTCACTCAACTCAAATGACAAGGGACAGGTCAATTAGATTCTGACCCCTGTCAGTTTGATTGGCTGTCCACAATATTCGTTTTGATTAGATCGCAATATTCGCATTGGTCACGACTTTTTTTTCATGATCTTTCTTTTGCATAATTTATAGAGCTTCTATGGATAAAAAACTCCTACAAATAAACTTCCCACTAAACTAAGAAAATTTAGTAATTCTGCGCTTTATTTTAATAAGTTAAGTAAAACCTAAATATGTAGGTAAAGCATTGACGTATAAAGTAAGGACACGGCTAACGCGCGATAAATGAACTGAACCTTTTTGGAGTCAATCAGACTACAAAAAGCGCGTAGTGAAATTGTCTGTGGTTGGCTGCCTCCGTGAGCGGTCAAACACGACAAAATGCCTAATTGTGCACTGAAAAGTTGTACGAACTACCAAATTAAACATAACAAAAAAGATTATGGTATTACATATCACCGGTAAGTCACAAATATCTTATTATATCCACCTCTTTACATTATTTTATCAATTTTATTTGCTAAAATTTTTCGTTCCGACGCCATATTCCTTAATCGTGAATATACGCGTGACATGACTTACTGCGCTTAGTTGAACTATGCCGCGGGCGTTCAAGAGAATATTTTTGGTAATTTAAAAAAGTATTTGTTATGAATTGTCACATGGTAGTTCAATGCAGATGGCGTTACTGATCCTGCTATTCATAATGTCAAATTTGAAGGGCAATTTGTTCGGACAAGCCATTTCTATAGTATATATTTCTATGAGGTAAAGTTAAGTTTTCTTGGTAAATGGAGCATAAGAACTGTGGGCGGTCCGTAAATATGTACTTTATATTACTTTCACTGTAATAGCAAATGGTTAGTAACAAGAAAATATAAAAGTTTTTCTAGGTGGAGTTATCTTTTGTTACTATAAACAAAGAAAAGTAATCAAAGAGTTTAGCAGTTTACCAGAACTAGACTTCAGAGGGTTGAATACATTTTCATACAATAATTGGTCTGATCATATAATACAATATAGAAACTTTGGTTGAAAGAAAAACCCTACAATTACTGACACAGAAGGTCAGAAGATCTGGAATATCATAGTCCTTCCAAGTAGTAGATATACGCATCTGCAGTCTATTGCGAATGTGGTGACAAGCGCGTAAGAGCCTTTTATTTTCTCGCTCCATCTTTATTAACAGTACTTATAAATTATACAGTCTCTTTGGGTGGACCGAGAAACCAGATGGTACGTCTAAGGTGGTTGTCTAAAGATAGTGTGTAGAGGTACAAGAGGACTTACGAGGGCACGGAGGTGAGGTAGAGCAGCAGCCGGCGGTACTCGCTGGGCGTGATGACGTGGAAGTTGTTGTTGTCGGGAAATGTGATGAGCGGCCGGTGGTCCTTGGCCAGCCCGCCTGTCGCCAGCGCGTACTGCGGCAGCAGCAGCTCGCTGACATTGCGGCCTTCATCGCCATCACCACCGCAACCGTCGCACTCAGCTTCTGGGGATAACAGAAAATGAATATTAAAGGATAAAAAAACAATAAGGACATCTATTATGTATACCAATAGGACATGGACTATTATAATGTTCTTTGAAAATACAGTTACAGGACACTTGACATTAGTGTCTTGAACAGTGTACCATTTAATCTTATTTAATCACTCAGCATGCACTGCATTTTATTTTATGGAAATGATATGTTGAATAATGAACGGCAATAATAATGAGAACTAGGTATATCACACGTGTACAGCATATGACAGGACAATATAAAATGCGTGAGAAGTGTCAGAAATAAGATTAAACCTGTGGGAAACCAACGTGTTAATTACGTGTACGGGGATATTTACCAATTTATTACAAAAACTAAGCTTTTTGGCATTCGTTTTTGCTCTACGTAAAACACAGTTACCTCTTTTTATACTTACACGCCTATATAAAATTATAGAATAATATAACATAACATCACGCCTATATTACCCAGAAAGGTGTGGCAGAGGTGTACAACACCCACATTTCACCTGTTATGTTTTAAGTCCCATGTGATAGGGGGTGAGCCTATCGCCATGAACCAGGCACAAATCCAACTCCGTGCTTCTATTGCAAATTTCCTGACGGATAATCCCAAATAACAATTTTTCCGACACGGGAATCGAACCCGAGAACTCGCGGTGACAGGCGCATACCACTAGACCAACGAGGCAGACAGAACAAGCTCTATAAACACATTCAACACCATGTAAATCAACATAATGCCGAAAAATAAATCGTATTCTATTTTATTTCTAGTAGATGTCATAGTAATTTCGAAAAGGCTCGGTTGATAAATCTACTTTTTGTTACGTTACGATAATAAGCACCCAGCGTTCAAATGTTAACTGCTGTTGGAAAATAAAATCTAAAAACAGGCTTCTCACGAGTGTTAACTCGTAAAGGCTGAAACCATTAACGTTGCTTCTTACACGAGATACAAAACTGTCTATTAACCTATATAGCACCATTTTATTCTTCTGCGTAACTTATGTGTTGAGGGATTTTGTGTAAGTCCCTATGATAACCATAGATTACGATGATCGCGAATCGATTGATTTATTACTGACTCTTAATATTCAATCCCATTTCCATAAATATCGGGTGATTGAGTCACTGGGTAATGATGTGACCCTAATCAATTTTCTAATCAGAAAAACTAAATTAGAATGGTTATTGATGGTGATCCACATTTTGGTATATTTGAATATTTGCGTAATTGACGGCCCATCACATTGAGCTCAAAATGATTGATTTGTTACAGACATCAAATAACATGCATAAAAGATTCTATTTATTAAGCAATCGTCTTAAAACTGGGTCGTTCAAAATAATTGAGGTCTCAGCTCATAAACTTTCATGAATGTTAATAAAACGTCATATTAAATAGCTTCATGAAGTATTAAAGAGTTACCAGAGCTAACGAGTTAACTTTGCGGAGGTTTTGATCCGCATAGTTTTAATTTCAGGTGGCGGGAAAGTTGCAAAAGCTCGGGAAGTTCGCGTCATTTGAGTTCGCAAATAGTTCGTTTGGCAGACCTAGTTCGCGATGTTGTACAAGCATCTCATGCAACTGATTTTAATTTGTGAATTGGACATCAGCTTATAAATGTATTAATTATTGAATTATCATGTCTAACGAGCTATGGCTGACTCATATTTTTTATTTGGTATTTGTTTCCTAGGACAGTACTTATCATCATTTTGTCAACTTAGCAACATTTATTGCTGGATATTGCTGCCACCATGGCCTTACCCTACTTTCTCCGTAGCACTGTTTTTGTTTTTCTACATACCACACAAATCACACGATTCGTAGTCAAAGACTTGCCGTGAACTTGAATTACCAACAAATAAACATTTAATGAAATATTTCTTCAGTCGACTTTCGTTAAATGATTTTTGTGCGTACCCTTATGTTAGTAAATTAATTCCCATTTATTTCCATTTAAGAAAACTCAAATTTGCTGTCAAAAAAAGTCGAGAATCTGAAAGTTTCTGGCAACGAATTGTAACAATATTAATAATAAACTCGTCGCACCCTGCTTCAAATCAGTCAGATCTCTCAATTTCCGTTTCTATCTGCGCATCTGAATAATTGACACGACTTTTTCAGCCTTCAGCGCTTGGCCAAGTTTGGGCATTTGAATAAATTACAACAGTTCATCGTACAAACAAAATAGCTGTCTAAGCAATCCGTACTAAGTTCAACAAAAAGCGTGATCGCGTGATGCCCTTCAATTAATTATATGGAACAGCGTAATAAGAACTTACCGTACGAAACTAGGAACCAGCAAATTTATAAACGTATATATAAGAAGTTTATATAATATGCTTAAGTTTCGGTCATTTAATAGCGTCGTAAAATATTTTTAGTGTAAGTTTTCAGAGCAGGCATTTGACTTTAGTCGCATGCCCAGATCTAATAAACTCTGATAAAATCGACTAAGTTATACTAGAATGTAAAGCCTCAGGCTTCAAGGCCGAAGAAATTTGCTGGAAAGGTTTGTGAGGAGAACAATTTATTTTAAGTGATGTTACCATATTTATATACGTTATTGCTAATCCAATTTCACGTCGTATGTACGTAACGTAAATTGTGTATAAGAAAGGATATCTCTGCTACATCTGCTCCGTTTCAAACATAATTATAACCGCCATTGAAAGCCTATTTTTTCATTTAAAACCTTATATGCAGTTATATGAATCCTATTGAAGCGTCCATTTCATCGCCGTCGCCAGGTCAGGCATGAATCAAGCTCAACAGAGCGCAGTCTGCACAGACAATACGACTAACAAATGTCGAATGAGAACCAATTACTCCATTTTCATTTGTTACCATTTGCCTGGCCCTGATTCTGTTCAGTAATGCTTAACGATACTCACCACGTAATATTGTATCTTTGGCGTTAAGGATAAACTTTGAATAGTATTAATAATATTAAAGCTACTCGTATTCTTGTAAAAGCTTTTTGGCATTCCATAATCATAAAATATGGTGTACCCGTGAACCTAGTAATCAAATCAAAATCAAATCAAATCATTTATTGCCATGGGCCCCAAGGGGCGCTTCAACACGTCAAAACAAACATCAAAATACAAAAAATATAAAATAAAAATAAAATTTAGCTAACTAAATTATAATACTTATAGTAATAAATATCGCTGCATACAGTATACCTAAGTATTACCGCATATACCTCCATCGTATCGCAATAGTAAAACCTCTTGCGCTGCAATCATATTATGCAATCCAGGAATCTTATGCTCTATTTTGAGAAATTATTTTTTTGTTTGAAAGAGTATATTTGTCACGTGAACCCATTTTCATCAGGTCGCGTTCTGATGATGAGATCCTAAATAAATCGATAATAACTATACAATAATATACGATAATAACAATAATTGTTGACACTAACAGCACGGAGTTGGAATTGTGCCCGGTGGATGCCGATGTGCTCACCCCCTATCCCATGGGACCCAAACATAACAAGTGAAGTGTTGTACACCTCTGCCACACCCTTCTAAGTAATATAGGGGTGATGTTAGTTATGTATAAGTATTAGGAAGATTGTCCTGTAAGTGGCAAACGGATACTTTCGGATCTTAAGATCTGAATTGGGTCTCTATTTCGACCATGTGTTCTCTCACTAACCGCACCGTGAGCGTAACCGCACACTAATTTGCATAACCAGACCATAAAGCCGCACTCTATAATCCACTGTATCGAACTCTCTCACTAATTCTATGTTCATACGATGCATGTCTTGAATTTGCATATTATTATCTTAAGCCAAGCGTACTGAAGACGTATTTAGTTAATTAATTTACGAGTCCCGTTAAGATGATTGTCAAGAATAACAAATGTCAAATACAAAGCATGGTATAAGCTTATGTCTAGAATTCTAGATGTGAACTAGAATGATCAATAACAAGCAAATTCTGACGACCCAAAATACAACAAACGATTTGCAGCCCACTATTACAATATGGTAAACGTATCGAGAAATTTCAATATACTTACGTCCAATATACTTTCATCACGATGCAGATGCAGCTAAATACTATACTGCCATATTATTATATTGTCATCAGAGACCTAATGACCTAGGTAAAGTAGTTGACTTACGCTATTATTTGTTTCGGTATTGAAAGTCAATGTTCACAGTGTTTCACCAGAGATGCTTTCTTGAAGTTGATTACAACTTAACATTTTTCTTTTTTTATTTAACGTCTTGCATTAAACTTTCATAATTTCATACGTATCTAAAGTAAAAACTTAAGCAAAGCACGCATAATAAAATATAATCAAGTATGGACTGGCATTAATCAGTGTTAGAGGAAACACAAACATAAAGAATGAAGATTAATACCTGCTAATTCATCACCTTTACCCGACACGGTTTCTCATTATTCCAAGTGCCTATAATACAGCCTGAGCAGTAAAATCTTTCTTTCTTTCTGTAACTGTATACACTTATTAGTATTATTACAACTATATAGTTGTTTCACCGAATAGTCAGTAAAAAAATACCTAAAAAGTTTTTCTGTACTTTGTATTGATATGTTTCTTATGTTCCTATCGATTGTTGACTGTATAGTTACATGATCTCGTTTTCTTAAAATTATATATCTTATAAATATCTTAGAAATTATACAGGCACCTTAATATTTTTCAGGCTGTAGAGCTTGACATCAAATTCAGTTACTTCTCCACTCCGCAAGTGGCGCTTGTAATCCAATTTGTCATGCAAATAGTTTCGTTCATCGCTCCAGCAGACCTTTCAGTAGACTCATGGTAGAGCTACAAAACTTAATTTATGTATACTTTTTATTTTTGACGTTTTGATTCCACGTCCATCGAAAGCTAGACTGACTAGGCGTACGGAATTCACGAATAGTCAGGATAACTGGTTGAAAGACGATGACCTATTTGAAATGCCAGACGAGTGAACGTCCCGTGAGGCAGGGTAGATAAATACCTGTAATACCTATGTGTCTGGATCTAATAACGCCCAGGACTGCGGCGGTATTACATAATAATAGGTATTATGTTGTACACTAGACACCTTGCTCGGTTCAGTACACTCTAACAAGGAATATCGTGTGTCGATACCAATTTGTGTAATCAAGGTGCCCAAGAGTTTAAATTGAAAATTTCGCTTTAATAAGGCACGTGATAAATACTGTAAGAATTAAGATTATACGAATAACACATTGGTTGTATATTGTTTAAGTACTTTGATGTTTATGTGTAATTTAATTGATGTATTTAGTTAGTTGTTTCTGGAAAATGTATTTAATGTATTACTTAACGCGAGGACCTGTAATTGCCTATCTATCACCTAGTAACATTTTTATTCAAATTAGAATAAGCTGTTGGACCTCCATAAAGATAATAAATAAATAAATAAACATTAATGTATTTTCTTGCAGTGAAAAGTTTATAACTTAAACGTACACAATTTGAATATTTTTCCATAAATAAACATTAGTCAGTATAAAATTCAAATAAGATAGTAAAGTGAAAATTACGTAGCAGCGCAGTACTTATTATAAGCAAGAGCGCTGCAATTCATGTCTAGAGAAGAAAATTATTCTTTATGCATAAAATATCAGTGCAGAAGTAACGAAACAAAGAAAGCTTTGTTTATTTGGTTCTGGACCTAAATAGGCAGGTTATTCAACTTAAGGTAAGTAAGATAATTTGGAAGATTAGCCTAATTTGTCCAAGAAGATTGAGACGCAAACGATTTATAAGTATAACCGGCCAACGGTCATTATTTAAAGAAGGTCGGTGACCGCGACGCGCGCGCTAAGGTCAACCTAATTGGTGCCACTGGAGTCGTAAACACAACAAGAGTAGGTATTGCAACTTCATGTGAATTTCATTCGATAAATGTGGAAGTGCGTGCAGTTTTATTACCGTGTAGTTAGTGGATATTTTTTAAGAATACAGGGTGTTCAAGCCAGCTTCATCAATCCGAACGCCTACAAAAATACTGCGAGCAAAATCACACCGCCAAGTGAACACTTTTTAATTGAGTAGAATCAGTGCGTTACGAAGAGCGACATAGTGCACATCGCTTTTGTGTCTGATTGTAATAAATAGAAATAAATAGTTATTGCCATCAACCATCGTTTGTTCTTCGTACTCCATAAACTGCGCATTCATTTTGGTGACCCCGACGTGATCAACATCAACTTGGAACCGTCGCCGAAGACGCCGAAGAACTGTTGTCACGGAATCCATACCGGGCGGTATCAAGAAATTTACACGGACGGACCTATCCTTCAGGAACTCGCCAGTATCCAAGCTGCAGCTACTATTCCGAGGGAAGTGCATCCATCCTTTCTATTTAACTATCCTTTCTGCTTCAATTTGCGTGAGTAAAGTTCATACATGAACTTTATTTTCTAAACACCGTCCACCATTACCTTTCATATTTTTTATTTGCTTAAATTTGCATTTTAATCGTTATTTATACAAAATACGCATTGTTTGGTGCTTCGCAGTTCATTTAGTGCATAAATACAAGTGATTCGTTAAAGATTAAGCTTAATTTAAACGAAAAATTTGCATAAATCATTCCATCCGAACACAGTATTTTTAGATCTCAAAACATTCATATGACAAAGCTGTGTTTTCCCCTATTTAATTGTTAAAATATTATCTAACGTGCCTTTTTTAATACAATTACAGTTGTCTTACGGCGTCCTAAACAAGAAAGTTTGGCTAAATTCCATTGTGTGTCAACTACGAGCTTTCCAACTAGACACAGTGAGGCTCTGTGTCGATACTTCGCCAGCGCGACCGCGCGCGGCTTCTCGGCGGAACCGGTTCGTTATCTCTTCGCTCGCCGTCAACCACGTATTGTATTCACTGTTTTGTAATTACTTATTACTCGTTAGATAAATTATTTTACCTTTTATCTTTGTAAACATTCTATTTGTTTCGTAAAAGATTTTGCATCGACAAAATGAGTGATCTAAAGGACCTTATTAAACAGAGGGGACATATTAAGGCTCGATTAACATTGTTTGAAAAATATTTAAAGCCTTTATTAGAATGTAAAGAGATAAGTTCGGTACAGGTTAATGAACTGCGCTTACGCCTAAGTAAGATAAGAGATTTGTCGTGCAACTTTGATGAGATTCAATCGCAGATTGAAATGTTGGATGAAGATACGACTAAACAAATGCAAGAACGCGAAACTAGTGAAAATACATTTTTTCATTTATCAGCTGAGGCTCAGTCTTTGGTTGATTTTTTCGAAAATAAACACAAGTCGGAATCTTTATCTAACAATGGTCGTAAGGGCAGTCATTTAAAGTTGCCCCCAATTAAAATCACTCCGTTCAATGGGGAGGCGAATAAATGGTTGTCTTTTCGGGATACTTATGTGTCATTAATACACGACAATGAAACTATTGATGATGTTAACAAATTCTACTACCTCAAGACATATTTGGAAGGGCCGGCTAGCGCTGTTATCAATTCTATCACCGTGTCAACAGACAACTACATAATTGCATGGAATTCTTTATGTGAAAGATATGATAACAAGCGTCTTTTAATAAACGAACATATAAAGTGCTTATTTACAATCGAACCGTTGAATAACGAATCTTACAGTTTGATACGTAACCTTATAGATACTTTATCAAAAAACCTAAACGCTTTAAAAATCTTAGGAGAACCCACGGACAAATGGGATACCTTAATTATTTATTTAGCTTCTGCAAAATTAGATAGTGTCACTTCTCGTAAATGGGAGGAACATAGAAGCCATAAGGACTCGCCTACACTGGCGGACTTTTATGATTTTCTCCGAAAGCGTTCTATGGTGTTGGAAACAATGAATGTTAGTAAGCCCAATAAAACTAATAAACGTCATAGTTTGCCTAATACAAAATCGTTTCTAAGTTCGTCCATTGAATCACCGTCGTCGTCGCCCTCCGCTCAGTGTCTTATCTGTAAACAAAATCATAAAATATACGAGTGTACTGCATTTAAGTCACTTCCAGTTACAGATAGAATTAATAAACTAAAATTACTTAACTTATGCTCCAATTGTCTTCGTAAGGGACATCCAGCGCATCAGTGCAGGATGGGTGGCTGCAGAATTTGTCATAAGAAACATAACACTTTATTACATAAGCAAAATTCTGTTCAACAAAATTCTAGTAATCAGGTACTAATCGATAGTAATGAAAATAATAACTTACCTGCTGCTGCCTCGCTAGTCGCCAGCGCCGAAGTTGGCCCTGCGTCGGTCTCCATGACTGCAACTTCCACTAATCAGTCACTACTTTCTACTGCTTTAGTCAAAGTTACGAATAACGGTAATGTATGCATATTAAGAGCTTTGTTAGACTGTGGCAGTCAGTCTTCTTTTATTACTGACCGTGCTCTTAAGAAAACAGGTTCGCATATTCATAATTCCGATTATCATTGCGTATCAGGCATAGGAAGTAGTACGTTGAATGTCACAAAACATTGTTATTTGGATCTCGGTTCGTTAACGAGCAATTTGGTTATGCGCGTTAAATGTTTTATTCTACCTCATATTACCGATAAACTGCCCCATGTCGCAGTGCATATACAAGATTTAGACATTCCGTGTCATGTCCAACTTGCCGATCCAAAGTTTTTTGAACCTTCTGATATTGACCTTTTATTGGGTGCGGACGTATTTTGGGACATTCTGGAATCAAACAGGATCAGTTTGGGACCTCAAAGGCCGATCTTGCAGGAAACGAAGCTGGGGTGGATAGTTGCAGGCCCAACTGCTGTTCATAACAATAATAAAAAATCAAAATCTTTTTGTCATTTATCATTAGATATTAACGAGCAGCTTCGTAAGTTTTGGGAACTCGAAGAGGTGCCTCCTAATGTCGAGCTTAGTACTGATGATTATTGTGAAAATTCATTTATTAATACTACTTACCGTGATAATTCTGGTAGATTCTGCGTTCAAATTCCCCTTAAAGAATCGGCTCAATGCTTGGGTGATTCTTACAATATAGC
Source organism: Hypena proboscidalis (assembly GCA_905147285.1). NCBI lineage: Eukaryota > Metazoa > Arthropoda > Insecta > Lepidoptera > Erebidae > Hypena > Hypena proboscidalis. The sequence goes on from LR990127.1 coordinate 5,706,377, forward strand.
GGAAAAACGTTTTATACAATTGGAAAGAAAATTAAAAAACAAACCTGACCTGAAACAAAAATATACCGAATTCATACATGAATATGAATTTTTAGGTCACATGACGGAAATTCCTAAGCCAGAATTTGGGTGCTTTTTACCCCACCACGCCGTCATACGAGAGTCAAGCGAGACTACTAAACTTCGTGTCGTCTTCGACGCGTCTTCAAAGACTTCCACTGGGGTCTCGTTCAATGACATACAGTATATCGGACCTGTTGTACAGGACGATTTATTCTCAATTCTTCTTCGTTTTCGACAGCATCGATATGTCGTATCAGCGGACATCGAAAAGATGTACCGTCAAATATTGGTTGATCCAAAGCAACGCCACCTACAATTGATTTTATGGCGAGATGAACCTACACATCGAATTAAGATATTTCAATTAAACACTATTACTTACGGTACGGCCTCGGCTCCCTTCCTTAGCACTAGATGCTTACTACAATTGTCAAAAGAATGTCATGACTGTAATTTAGCTCAGATCATCAAAGAAGATTATTATATCGACGACTTCCTATCAGGCCGGGAAACCGAGGACGAATTGCGATGTCTAGTAGATTCAGTCACTTCAGTCCTTAACAGCGCATGCCTTCCATTGCGTAAGTGGCGTACTAACTTACCATCTCTTTTTAAACATGAATCGAGTACCTCTCAACCCCAGACCTTGGACCACATGGCCCACCAAACTATTTTAGGTTTAAATTGGGATCCTATGAGAGACGTGTTGCAATTTTCATCCAATTTAGAACTAAATCAAATAGCTACAAAACGGACTATCTTATCTAATTCAGCAAAGCTCTTTGATCCATTAGGCTTGCTTAGTCCATGTACTATTATACCTAAAATTATTCTACAAAAACTTTGGCTTTCCAAACTGGACTGGGATGACCCAGTAGAAAAATCTATTCATAAACAATGGACAGCCTTTGCGTCAAACTTAAAATCAATATCTAATTTTCAAATACCTAGGTGTGTTCTCATATCTCAAGCAATAGTAATTGAGCTTCATGCTTTCTCCGATGCCTCTCAGCTAGCGTACGCCTCTGCTATCTACCTTAGATCAGTAAATGATGCAGGGCAAATCTTTACTCGACTTTTATGTGCCAAAACTAAGGTTGCGCCGGTAAAGGCCACTACTATACCTCGATTAGAGCTATGTGGATCTCTATTGTCAGCTAGACTAAGTGCGAAGGTCTTAAAGGCACTTCGTTGCAAAATTGACAAAACTTATTTTTGGACCGATTCGACAATAGTTTTAGGTTGGCTATCTCATCAGCAGCGTGATTTAAAACCTTTTGTCGCTAACCGTATCGGTGAGATTCACGAACTGACAGCTGGAGGTATTTGGAGACATGTTCCCGGAGATATTAATCCAGCCGATCTAGCATCTAGAGGTGTCTGTCCTAAATCTATTCAGTCGGCTTCTATATGGTGGAATGGTCCTCCTTTCCTTTCTGAGGATACTTCTTTATGGCCTGAGAATGTAGGAGGGTATAGTATTGATCAATTGCCTGAAATAAAATGCTCTAAAGGGGTCGATACGTCTACTGCTTTGCATACTACCAATTGTAATTCTACAATAAATATTGTTGAGTTTGACAGATTTTCGCGATTCACGCGCTTACAAAGAACTGTTGCGTTTGTTCTACGATTTATCCATAATATAAAATACAAAGATGCCAAAATGATAGATTTTTTTAGTGTTGACGAATTAAATAAAGCTTTGAAAGTTTTAATCAAACAACATCAAAGCGAATGCTTTGCTAATGAAATAAAAATTATAAAAAACAATCAAGTTTTGCCATCTAATTCTCGTATTTTGTCTCTGAGTCCATTCCTTGACAATGACGGTATTCTCTGTGTAGGAGGTAGAATACAAAATTCTAAAGAACCTTATGAAAGGAAACATCCAGCTTTGCTGGACACTAAGCATAATTTTACAAAATTACTTTTTACACATTTTCATTTAAAACTTTTACATTGTGGTCCTCAACTTTTGTTGAATGACATAAGGAATAGGTTTTGGCCTCTGAGAGGCAGAATATTGGCAAGATCTATAGTCAATCATTGCAAAATATGTAAAATTTTAAAAGCTAAATGTCACATTCCCATTATGGGAAACTTACCTTTGAATAGAGTCACTCCAAATAAGCCATTTCATATTAGTGGTGTCGATTTCGGCGGCCCATTTTATATTACAGATCGGAAAGGTCGCGGTTGTCGAATAACAAAGTGCTATATATGTTTGTTTATTTGTTTTAGTACAAAAGCCGTGCATCTTGAGGTAGCTAGCGATCTTACTACAGATTGTTTCATTTTGTGTCTACGACGCTTTATAGCTCGCAGAGGCAAGCCATTAGAAATTTGTTGCGATAACGGCACCAATTTTGTTGGTGCAAATAATGTAATTACTAAGTTTTTACAAAACAGTGAAACAATCAGGGGTTTTTCCGCCGAGGAAGGTATAAAATTTAATTTTTTGCCACCGTTTTCTCCCCACCTTGGAGGACTTTGGGAGGCGAATATCAAAGCCGCGAAGCACCACATAGTTCGTATATTAGGAGATAGGCATTTTACATTCGAAGAGTTATCAACTTTATTTTCGCAAGTTGAAGCAATCCTGAATTCCAGGCCTTTAACTCCTCTTTCATCTGATCCCAACGACCTAGATCCCTTGACTCCTGCGCACTTTCTTATCGGTAAGCCTCTCACAGCGCTGCCGTCAGAGGACCTGATGAACATGAACCCAGGTCGACTCAACCGGTACCAGCTTCTAGAAAAGATGCGGCAACATTTTTGGAATCGGTGGCAACACGAATACCTATGCGAGTTGCAGCAGAAGTACAAGTGGCGAGTCCAGCAAAGGGGATTCCAGGAAGGTGATCTGGTCGTCATAAAGGAAGCAAACCTACCACCGCTTAAGTGGCGAATGGCCCGAATACAAAAACTTTACCCGGGATCCGATGGAGCTGCCAGGGTCGCAGATGTCTTCACTACCAAAGGAGTCATCCGTCGAGCTGTACACAATCTATGCTCTTTAGAAGATTCAGCTTGACTCGAAAAAGTAGACCACTCGAAAATCCAAGGATTCCGAGGGGGGGGAGAATGTTCAAGCCAGCTTCATCAATCCGAACGCCTACAAAAATACTGCGAGCAAAATCACACCGCCAAGTGAACACTTTTTAATTGAGTAGAATCAGTGCGTTACGAAGAGCGACATAGTGCACATCGCTTTTGTGTCTGATTGTAATAAATAGAAATAAATAGTTATTGCCATCAACCATCGTTTGTTCTTCGTACTCCATAAACTGCGCATTCACAGGGCGTGAATGACAACGTGACGAAATCGCAAGTGAATCGGTACATGATTCTGTTTCTGAGACTCTAAAACAGTTTTTGAGTGGAATTTTCCGATATTGCCGGGAAAACATATTTTTCATGATATTTCTTACTGATTTTAGAAGAGTAACTTTACGACGTTACCCTATCCTACTAGACTATGCCAATACATTAGCAATTGCATTGAAATTCATATTTGTAGAATTCTCCTATCAAATAATTTGCCACTTTTACCTTTGTCAGTTTCATAATCATGTTCTTGATCTATGAAAAGTATTTTCGCAAGCTTATGCTTATATACATTTTTCTTATGACATGTAAAAATATCCATGACTGATATGCCAAAGTGTCAAAAATGGCGATTAAAAAAAACTAAACAACCAGTACCTATCTAACTATAATTGAGAGAATACACTTAAATGTTTCATTGTGTTTGTTATATGTCTATAATGTGTATAGCTCTTGTTGGAGATCCATAATTAATTAAATAAATAAATAAATAAACAATAATGTAAGGTAAACATCTATATAACCGCGAGGTAACGTAACTAGTTTTACTTGTTTCAAGTTTAGGGTTAATAACATTGTTAACAAGTACAACTGTAGCAATCGATTCTAGTTTGTAACAAGATACTTTGGTATCTTACTCAATACAATGCTTGCTTTATTCGTGGTTATAAGTTCTATTTAACTTCAGCAAGGAATACAATAGTTCGAAGAGATAAGTATCAAGTTGAAGATATAAATATAATGGTAGTTTAAGATTTTCTTTCTCAAAGCCAGCGTATAACATCGTATTTTTGATTTTTTTAAACTACGTCAGCAGCGAACGATCGTGTAGTTCACCTGATGGTAAGTGGAGTACATTAGCTGCAGCTGAGGACTACGGTGTAAAGTCTCATATGTCAGTAATTTCAGGGCCTGATCTCACTCATATTATTTTGGCGGCAGACAAAAGGTGAGACGATGTTGCAGCCGGCCTCGAGCTCGTTCGCAAGAGCTCTACCACCAGTTCGTATTTTTGTTCTTTAGTCTATTATGAAGGTACATATTTTTTTGTAAACGTTTGCATCATTTTCAGTAGATTAGTGGTGGTACTGGTACCAAAAGAAATGTTGCCGCATACTCACTTTTTAAAATATTCCCGTGAAGCGTATCTGTGCAACAAGGAACATTATACACCGCGCTACGAGAGCGGTGTACGCAATTATCACCTTTAGATGAGCATGCGTAGACTTTCCTGATAGTACATACAAACTCGAGGTAGGGACTCTACCTTCTATCATACCCTCACAAGAATTGGCTTGCGTTACGCGAGGTTAGGTCCTGAAACCATTTGCACCGAAAGCATATAACATATTCCTTCAGTGTAGCGACATTTTTTACGAGTTCTTTTAGGTCTTTGTAACATGCACTTTATACAAAATACAGGTTTGTCTGTGATACGGAATATAATCCCACCCACACGCCTACCACTGTGACTCCTGTGACGCCAGAATCTACAGCGGTAAGGTAACCAACTGAAAGGCACCGTGCATGACACACGGGCAATCCCAGGGAGAGTTGAAATTGTCTTGGAACCCGCAACGAATTCAATCAGAAGTATATAGTTTGTTTGTGACAGTGTATATGTTGCCTCTTTTGCACTTATGACCATTGTTTACTAATGCACGATTGTCGTTATTGTAAAATATACTACTTTAGATGGAACATGGCGATAGAACGTGAAATTTGATATAAAATTACTCGTATTATTGTTCCTTCGTTTCGGTCAGTAGTTTCTTGATTCGAATCGAATAGCTACCATAGTCGGATGGACAAAAACATAAAGCATACAATAAAAAGATAATCGCTGCCGCTTTGCTTTTCTTTTCATTGTTTCATGTTTATAATAGAGTGTTTATTAACTTTCATATTTGTAAAACAAGTAGCAAAAATAATAATATAATTTGCTTTTTAAAAAGCAATTTGCAGCTATTTTTGAATGCCTAGATATCATCAGTGCTGCCGGCTAGGGACAAAAATTTATGGGACTTACTCATACCGCCTGCAAAGAGCTTGGCATTTTTAAATTTAATAAGACTGCCGTGATATATTGTAACACTGTTGATTAAATTGCTAACGTAACTAATACCTTAATATATTTAACAATAAAATTAAAGAAAACCGTGATTTCAAAAAGGTGCTGTATTTAGGTTTTTAAAAATGAAATATCCTCGAAATTTCTCAACTCTTTTGTGCCAGCGTCATAGGTAAGAAAGCACTTGGGGCGTATACCCAGAGGGTGCAGGTTCGAGTCCCGCTGGATTTTTAATTTTTCAACTTTAATATTATATTAAATACAAAAAGGCATAGCAAATCTAAAATTTGCTTTAAAATATTACAAGTAAATACCCTTTTGTCTAATAATAAAAAACCGATGACAACCAATAATGTAGGTATTTTTAAAAGCTGCACACATTTTTGTGTATACTGTTTCAGTCTCGTGTCGGTAGCAGTGTCGTTGTTGTTTTTCAAAGGGAATTCGAGAGCCATGTTTGGAAAATGGTTATAGATGTAAAATTTACTATTATTGGATCTGTTTTAAAAAACATACTTACATAACATAAAATCACTCCTATATTGGACTCTATGGTACCGCAGAGGTATTTTCACACCCACACTTCACCTATGCTATGTTTTCAGCCCATCGCCATTTACCGAGCAAAATCCCAGATTCTGTCCTGGTACTGAGGATTTTTTATTTTTTATTACTGACTCGGAAAAAATATTTTTGTAAAAGAAATAAGGTACACACAGCTGTACATCGAGCTTTATATTTCTCGTATAAGATAGGCTCGCATGCTGGCTTCCCGTGCGATGTGAAACCAGCTTATACTGGACATGTATAGCTTAATATATAGACGTGTGTTTATAAATGCATTACGCTGAGCAAAGAGATATTTCAATGTTGAAGCTACCTATTTTGGTACAGTGGGCCAAGCAAATGGGTGTGCAGGGCAAAAACTTCAATGTCAAAATGAAAGCTGACCGACAGACTGACTTAGATACCTTAATAATTGGTAACTTACACTTTTTAAATACTAAGTACACATGCATAACTGTGTCTAGGCTTCACTATGACAAAGAAGTTTTATACCCTGCATAACTATTTGCTGCCTTGTACAAGAAAATTTTCACGCAAATTCGCACTTATGTTAAATAGACACATACATTAATATATTTACTCACTGAGTTACTTATTCAATCATTACATTCACGCTCGATCTCATCACTATTGTATTTACATAGTTATGTTGGAGTAGGTATAAGCACCACAGATGTAGTTAAATGCTTTGTAATCTATCCGATTACAAATAGTAAATTTATAGCTTATTTATAAAAAAATATAGTTAGGTATAGCAAACGTCAAACTTCGTGGCGGCTAGATATACCTAAAGCGTGAACCTTACCACCCCTACCACTGCAGTGCATTTTACGACCCGCCTAGATCTTTGACTTTACCTATAAATACATTTTAAAACTATGCACTCTCAACGAAAACTATTGTTAGTTTTTTGTAGACAAACAAGCAGTAAATCTTCCACGGATACAAAAATATATACTAAAGAAAAACAACTTATAAAACCTGTGCGCATTTAGGAAGTTTCTGTACCACATAATTGCATTTACAAAGCCACATTTAACAAACAAAAAGTAGTCAGTGGGAAGCCATTAACACGTAACTACAAAGAAATAAACAGTTGTAACATCGCACTAGTAATAAGTACGTAATTGGGATCACAGCAATTTTCCACAAGGTCGGCAAATGTTTCAGCAAAAGAGCCACTTCAGTGGAAAAACTAACACCTTGCAAAAACCCCATTGACTCGTAGAAACTAACCTCTATTTTATGGCAGAACGAATCAAAGTTTTCCCCGATATAACTTTCACACATTCACATTTAACGACTCACGCGACCATCGGTTGAATGGAAAATACAGAGGTATATAACATACTTCCGTTTTTTATGGGATTTATCAAACGACCGGTCTTTTATTTCTCCTGATGGATGGTATTAGTAATGAGTAGAAACTACATCGATATCCCATAATTGATTTAAATGATTATGCTACCTGTGGCATGATTTAATATCACCAGTAAATCAGAACTCAGAAGTGCAATATATAGCCCAGCGGCTGAATTTAGCTCACGAATCAGACGATATTTATGACAGAAAACCATTCTAAGAATAATATATATACCAGATAAATACAGGCACTAGAAAAAGGTGTAATGCGTTATTCCGGTACCTGATATTATAGCACTATGGTCATCAACGAAATTATCTCCGCAATATGCGGAATAGAGATCTTTTTATTACCCGACTGCGTCAGAAGGAGGGTTATGTTTTTTGATTTATGTAGAAGACAAGATTGTGATGAACGTGATTAAAGGTCCATAATCATTTTCAAAACGTTGAACATGCGTCGCTACATCTTAGAATCACAGTACTTTCTTCGTTAGCAATTTCAGAGGCCACTATTTGCCAGCAGCTTACAAGTAAGAGAGTTCCTCCTCTTACGAGCTCCAATAGCTCATAAAGGACAAAATATAACTCAGCGGTAAATCTCACGAATACCACGATATTTATGACGGCAACCTAGACATGCCTAGAATTTAATGCTATGGAAATACAGAAACAAGACAAAGCTCCGCGTGCGTATTCCATAAATGAAATCACACAATATTTGAATTTCTGTCAATCAAATATCGACCGAATTTATTCGAAGGCTAGCTTTTGCCCGCGACTTGGTCCGCGTGGAATTCGTTATATTTAGTAGCAGCTGCGCCCGCGCTTTGACCCTCGTATACCTAACTGCTTCGCTCTCCTGGAGTTTAGCGTAATGTTAAATATCAAAGAACCTTAATTGGTAGTAAGACTATTAAATACAAAAATAATTATTAAAATCAAATTAGTTGTGCCTGAGATTAGCGCTAACAAACAAACAAAGTAACTTTCTACCGCGATTTCGTCTGCGTGATAGGTATATCGATAAAAAGTAGCCTATCTCATGCGCCTTGTAGTTAGTTACCTGCATCTTAAATTGTATTAAAATCGGTCCAGCTGTGATACTAGTAATTTGTGTTTGCAAATTACTAAACTATTAAAAAAAACCCGTTATTCTGGCCGGTACCCGATATTATGGCACTATAGTCATCAACGGAATTACTTCCGCAATATGCGGCATAGAGCTGTTATACATTACAACGTTATGTGAATATTTCTATCATGCCTGTGGTATTCAAATGGCCGGTATTGTACCATGGATGTTGGCCGGATTACTCGCTGACAATCAATGGTGATAATAACGGATTGCGTGGAATGGGTGCGATTATATTGTCACCGATTGTTATCGAGATTTGAATGTGGAGTTTATCTTTCATTGATATACTAATTCATGCCTAGATAGATTGAGCAGTTTTATCACATTTATGATCTTTTGGGTAGGTGGCGATAGGCTTACCCCGGTAGGTCCCATGGGGCTTAAAATGTAATAACATGTGAAATGTGGTGTTATTAACCTCTGCTATACCCTTCGGGGTAATATAGGCGGGATGTTATGTTATAGTAAGTTGAAATCTTCCCTAATTACTAACAAACAAATTTACATGACTAATCGTTTTCTCACAAATATCTTGTTGAACAATGGACTTATGACTTATGATATGAACACTACTGAACACACACAACATCTGTCTTTTGCACGTGTGGTGTAGTGGTTTAAGCGGGTCGCCTCACCGCTCTCCACTGCACTGGTGTTGTGGGTTCGATCCCCACATGGGACAAATCTTTGTGTGATTCGCAATGATTTGTTCTGAGACTGGGTGTGCTTGTGTGAGTGAATGTGTGTATTTGGCCTTGTCATTGGGACCATTGGATAGTGTTATTGCTTCTGGCGTTCTATCTAATGTAAAAAATACTAATTTATCTTTAATTTATCTTCTGTTAGGCAGGTGAGTCTAACAAATAGTTATTTTCAGTATTTTGTAAGTTTTCTTGACTGGTGGCAATTAACATTCACAGCTACAATCTATGGTTTCAATAAACGTCGCTATGTGGCATCCACACTATTCACACGTATCTACCTCTACAAAGCAGAATGGTACAAATGTATCCCATTATCCTAACGATATACAGCACCTAAGTTGTACCCGCAGATTACACAACACTTTACGAACTATAACTTAGTTCTAACAAAGCGTGTTTCTAAACCCCGATTTTACCAAAGTACCAACCTTTTTTGCATCTCTCTCTCTCATTCAATGTTTGTACGGGACAGAGTGATCGAGAGCTGTAGCTTAATGTTAAAGGGGTATGACCAATCGACTATGGGATTGTTTATCGCTGTTGTGATATCTATCCCGTGGCTTTGTCAAGATAAAAACTGCTGTATTGTATGTAGAAAAATATGAAAGTTTAATTTTAAGCCGGGTTTTTTCATAGTAAGCTGGGATGTCATGAAAAAAGTTAGTAAACAAGTGCAAAAAACGTGATAATTCTATCAAAACAAAATTAGATTCTAGTTCATCCTTCATGTTTAAATAGAAAATCTCTTTTGTTTATTAAATCTCGCTTAAGTTGTGTCTCTTATTACTAGATACTCGTCATACACAAAACTAGAAATTATTTACTAACTTATATTCGTGACACAAGGGTTTTAGCGATGCAGTTTTTGGGCATTGCCTTTTGTGGTTAACACGTTGGTGGTATCGGGGCTAAGTAGTGCACATTGTCACGGTGGTCGTCAAGGCAGGGTCTTTGTACTACAGATGATGTTGTAAAGGATGCCAGCATCCTCCCGCTAATTACTCGTCTATCGTTTAATAATCTAGTAATGAGAGGTCGAGACTGAGGTCTCGTATTCGATCCCCGGGGCGAGCTGAAGTGTTATTGGGACTTCCGATAGGAAAACTTAGTAGTATAACGGAGTCTGGAATTGTGCCCGATAGATGGCGATAGCTCACTCTTAATATAAAATAAATAAATATTTCACGACACACACACAACGCTATCTAGTCCCAAACTAAGCAGAGCTTGTACTATGGGTGCTAGAATACCTGATACTAATACATATATACTTTTCTTTTGTAAATATATATTTCTTATATATAGAAACATCCAGACTAAGACAAACCCCCATGTTCATGGACACAAAGATTTGTCTTAAGCGGGAATCGAACCCACGACCCCGGCGTCGCAGGCAGGTACACTACCCACTCTGCCATCGGGTCGTCAAATAACCTTAACATAACAGGTGAAGTATAGGTGCTACACACCTCTGCCACACCCTTGTGTGTAATATAGGCGTGATGTTATGAGAGGTTTCGACTACTTGTTTAACTGCTAGCGCTAAATGACTGTCCTCATTTCTCTGGCGTGCTCATCAAGAACTAATGAAAATTGTCATCAGCACTTCTAAGAAGTTATCAACAAGGTACTTTATGATCTTGGTAGAAATATAGTTAAAGTGAGTACGTACCATAACATCAAGCCTATATTACCCAGAAGGGTGTGGCAGAGGTGTAATAAATCTTACTTAGGTTATTTATTCATTACATTGGCTGAAATGGTGAAAAATGAAATTCTGTCTTAAGTATTTCCATGCCAAATCTATGGAAAAAGAAGATCTTTATTTAGAGAAAATATACATATAGGATCTAAAATTGAATTAGCCTAATAACTTAATTCAAACTTAATAAGTCACTGTCAGAAGGCCTGTTCCCAAAATGCTGGCAGCATTACTGCGTTGTATTGCGATACTAAGTCGCTGGCCGAAATATAATCCAGCATTTCGAGAACGAGTTGCCTCAGTTACAGACACACACAGTACAGACTATAAGTGGTTACGGCCCAAGGCCCTAATGTGTTAAAAATCAAATCTATATTGTAATTTATATCATAGATTCAATATTTTTTATTTTTTATTTTATTTATTAGGGATAAACAAACAGTTAGGTACAACATTAAGAGTAAATTCAAAAATTTGACAAATTAAACTGTGATTAAATGTGCACTCACAACGTTATCCACAAAATTCGTGAGGACCTGTAATTGGCTGAATGTTGCATAATATTTTTATTAATATTAATTGTTACTGCTGTTGGTCTTCCAATAAATAAATAAATAAATAAATAAAATATAAGTGAAAATATCAGAAGCAATATACTATTAACCGAACAAGAAATTCAATCTTGAACAAGCTTTAAACCGGCTTCAATACTTCACAAAGCGTTTGAATCTCATAACCCGTATTGAGTGAGAGTGATCCGTCCTCAGATCGGCCTCACACAATGGACCATCGTGGAACCGCAAGCTCGTTATAGCTATCTCATTGATATGCGGCCTGCATACCAGAACATCCCTTATGTTCCGATTGCGTAAGTATGTTTGTTCTATCAAAGTTTTACCTGGAAAGTTTTCTCTTTAGTTGTCCAATCAGAGAATTTCATTATGTATGTTGAAAGAACGTGGCTTATTCTCGTTTTACGGCGTACATACTCGAAGACTATTTATTATCATAATGTGTTTACGGTTTTATCTATAATATTATTAGGGCACCACCTGAGTACCTCTATTTTATTTTGAATAAATTACTTTTAGCTGGCTTCTATAGAATTTGGTTTCATAACAAGTTCAGTCGAACTACAGTTCTATGTCGTTGGAATTCTTGCCTAAGATACAATAATTACGAAATCCAAAAACAATTCGGCTACGGGCTTCTACGGCAGACTCAATTTCAGTACAAATGTATTTTTTGTAACCCACATTAAATGCTTTTCTCATCACTCTACTTCCTTCAAGTGTGTATACAATATCAATAGTGTTTAGTGTCCCGTCGTCTGTGAGTGACAGGCCGAAGCTATAAATTCAATGGGATTCCTCCAGGGTTCCGCTTTGTTACACAACCTTCAGAAGGTTAGGAGAAGTACTCAGACTTGTGTGACGTGGGAAAATGTATACTAAAGTAAGCATTCAATGTTCGGAGGTAGATATGAGCATAAGTATAATAGAATATGTATGATAGTCAATTGAAATGAGTGAATAGTGGTGTGAAATGCACCACCGACTTATAATAAATTGTAGCATTGAGTTTTTGTTGTATTTTAATGGCAGCTAGTTAGTAAAACAAGGCCCAACGAGGCCTTGAAACAACTGTCAGAGGGAGAGTAATATCGTAGACCAAAGCCATTCGTCACCCATTGCAGACATCTAAAATTCGTTTGTTTTTTGCCGTAAATGAAGATTAAGTAAAGAAATGAACTCTGCAGTGCGGTGCAATAACAAAATGTAAACTGAAAAACTAAATGCTTTAAAATATTATGGCTCTGAAATTACTAGCACATGAGGCACAACATCGTACGTAGTTGATTTAGCGACGGCAGCTACAATCTAAGACTGCCTCGATGGTCTAGTAGTTAGCGTATGCGCCTCTCACCGCGAGGTCTCGGGTTCGATTACCGGATCGGGCAAAGTGTTGTTTCTGAACTTTCCGTCAGCAAATTCACAATAGCAGCACGGAGTTGGAATTCTGCTCGGTGGATGGCGATAGGCTCACCCCCTATACCATACTTAAACATAACAGGTGAAATGAGAGTGTTGTAGACCTCTGCCACGCCCTTCTGGGTGATATAGGCGTGATGATATGTTATGTTATCTACAATCTGTTATTGTGAATCGGGATGTTCATGGGCTGCAGTTGCCATTTACCATTGCTACACATCTATTCGCTACATACATAATTTATATAAATTTAAACCATATTCACTGTAATATGAAACATTTATATCTTTCTAAGAACACAAAGACATCCTAAAACAGAGTAAATAGGTAGCATAGTCACGTCCAGTCTAACAACGACAGAAATATCAATCTACCCTCGCTAGATAAAGTTATTTCATCTCGAACACAACACAGTGCTCTGACGAACCGTGACATAATCAGGTCCACTATAATAATAAGTTATGAAACTACAAGCTATATGTTTACATAGATAGCTCTTTTTGTATATTTTCCTATAAAACCTAATATCGTATAGTGTTTTTGTTTTCAGATATAAATAAACATTCAATCCAAATAGTATTTTAATGGCTTAAATTGCGCTATATCCTTACTACTAACCTAACAAGTATCTAATACATACATAATATAATAAATAATAAATATTTCACAACTCACACACAACGCCATCTAGTCCCAAACTAAGCAGAGCTTGTACTATGGGTATTAAAATAACTGATACTAATACATATATACTTTTCTTTTGTAAATACATACTAATTATACATAGAAACACCCAGACTAAGACAAACCCCCACGTTCATGCACACAAAGATTTGTCTTAAGTAGGAATCGAACCCACGACTTCGGCTTCGCAGGCAGGTACACTACCCACTCCGCCATCCGGTCGTCTAATAATTATGTATGTAGATGGACGGACGATCTGGTCAAGATCGAAGGTAGTCGTTGGTTTCAGTCGGCCAAAAACCGCGCCTATGTCCTGCAGTGGCCGTTTTTGGGCTGATGATGATGAGGTACTACGTATACGAATATAGTTAATTGGGGAGGGAGGAGAGAAGCTCGTGGCTAAATCGAAGACACGCGGACCAATCAATGTTGCAGGTTAGGCTATGCTAACCGCGGTCAGCCGTGCCTGGGTGAGAACCTTCCTCCATGCTTCGGCAAGCACGTTAAGCTGTTGGTCTCGCTTGTCATTTGTAGATCGCGAAAGACAGCGGCCAGAAAGTTTTACAACAAATCTCACAAAGAGTATTGTATCACCTCCTACTGGGATGTGGAGGTCTAATAGCATTTGGTCCACGTAAAATACTGATACTCAGTTAAATCCGTTAGACCAAAAGCCGACCCCTATATATGGGAAGAGACTCGGAAGATCCATTGAGGTAGGTACAACAGTACTACGTAAATAGCATAGAACAGAATAGAGTGCTCCAAGTTTGGCAACATTTCAGACATTTCAGAGTGTGTGAATGTACCGCTATAATTCAGTTATCTATGACCATGACTAACTCTGTATGTTCGCACATAGTAAACATATGTTAGTTTTGTTAGCTGTGATCTTACCATAACGTATAGGGTTTCTAAGTAGAATATTACGTAAGAGAAGTAATAGATATAATGCAACGCAACAACGTCTCATATTGTTACGATTGCAGCATATAATAAATGCTCTTCAACTTCTTTTTCAAATTATCCGAGTTATCCTTAACTTTTTTATTTAATTTAATTTAATAATTTATTTAAAACTTTATGCACAATTTGTACAGAGGCGGAATTAATGCCAATTATGTATTTACAGAGATATTACCTGACACACACAAATTTACAAATGAGAAAGTTATTATGTCTGTCTGTCTGTCTGTCTGTAAAGCTTTCAAGGCTAATCTACAGAATCGATCTAAATAAAAAATGACATAAAGATAGTTCAAAACTTGAGGAAGGATTTAGGCTTATATTTGTCGACATACCTACCACGCGAGCGGAGCCGCAGGTTGAAGCTAGTATGTAATAAATGTAATAAGTAGTTATTTGGGTGTGTCAGGTTGGTAGTTATTTAAGTGAAAAAGGTCCACAAATATTTGCATTTGTAATGATTACTTAGTTAAGTTATTACAAAACTGTATTATGCTTTCCACCTCAATCAGAATCTGGTTCAAAGTTATGTGATATTAATTTATTATCTAACTGACGGAAATGACTGATTCAAGAACTCATTTATTTAACAAATTTGATTTATTACAAAACGCGTATTGCAGAGAAAATTATCATTTTATAAGGGGCAATAAAACTAACATTTAGCCGTCCTAATTTCCAATTAGATATAGGAAATAAACTTAATGGATACGTGACATGACAGGCGTCAAGAACGAGATTGGAAACGATCTTAGATAATAATTTTACGAGAATCCCTAATGATTTGTAGATGAATAATTAATAGCTAAGCCTAGAGCAACACAGTCTGTCATACACTATAGTAACAATATCATATTAGGTGATCAGTGAGATAAGGAATAATATTCAACCTTTTATTTATCAGTAAATCAGTAGATAGCTAATAGAAAATCGGAAAAGATAACGTAATAGTACAGACACACAACATCACGCCTATATTACCCAGAAGGGAGTGGCAGAGGTGTACAACACCCACACTTCACCTGTTATGTTTAAGTCTCATGGGATAAGGGGTATATCGCCATCCACCGGGCACAATTCAACTCCGTGCTACTTTTGTGAATTTCCTGGCGGAAAGTTTACAAATAATACTTTGCCTGACGCGGGCATTGAAACCAAGACCCCGCGTTCAAAGGCGCATACGCTAACCACTAGACCATCGAGGTAGTTACTCTCTCAAAAAGTATAGTTATCTCTATAATAATGATCGTATGTAGTTATGTAGTAAACACATTAAAATTGATATTATTAAAACCGACTTGAGGTGAAGACATTATTATTGAGAATACGGGTTACTCACGTTACCTGCCGGGATATGCCGACTAGTTTCGAATCTCGCACGCGTGCGCGAGGTCGCGCGGAGGCGACGACACGCGAATAATAGCCCAGTTGATGAATCTACGTACTAGATTCGAAACTAGTCGGCTTATCCCGGCTAAAGTAATAATAATCTCAATAATAACATTAAAAGTGATTAATAATGTTTATTTTTTTACCAGCACGTATTAATAGATATCACTATTTCTATAATATTTAATAAAACCACAACCGATCGATCCGATAACAGAACTACAAACATACTCGATGTCCAACTTCGTAGTATATTTAATATGGTCCAAATGTGATATTCAATGGAAAAGAACCAGCAATAGTTTAGATAAAATGGACGTACAATACAAATACGTAGTTGATAATACACCGGAAGGAAATAAAATAACAACAAAACTGTGTAATACAAATCAATTAGTGATGCATTGAATACACTGCGACGATAAGACACGGTTCTTGATTGTAATATTGTATAGCGAGCAGTGAGCCAAGCCCAGCCAAACGAGCTGATCTACGACAGTATTATTGGACATTAATAAAATAACAATGTGATAATTGAACGTATACACATGATAATAATATTCAATTGTTTGAAGAGTTTATCCTATAAACACTATTATTTATTTGTGGCTGTTGTAAAAGGTCGTAAAAAGCCGACATAAGTGTCTATGTAGTAATTTATTACTGTCATAATATACTATTGTTCCGATTCACAGAACACTCGACTTTACATACCTAACTAGGAAAACCATCAAAAGATCCGCTTCGCACATTTTCAAAGTGAAATATTGTTTAGTGTTGTAAATAAACCTCTCGCCATAATTTGCTTTGATCTCGAGTATCGCCGGGTGTACCATGTATGTCAGTGTGTTGGAAAACATTTTCTAAATGCTTTCTAGCAAAAAGGTCATATTAAAAACAACTTTTTTTTGACAATATGGAGTTGTTATTAAATAAAAGATTAAAAAAAATTCAACCGAATCACGAAGCCATCGAGCACTAGTAATATAATCCACGGTAAAACGTCACGCACTCACGTTTCGTGACGCATAAAATAAAAAAAAACACTATAACGTAAAGATTGAAAACTCGAATACATAATCACTTGCCTATTTTCTCTGTCTTGATGAAAAAGAAACTCAGGCGCATCTGTTCAACAAACACGCGAAATATAGTGCGACACATCCGGGGACGCGTGCGCGCACGAGTGCGCTTCCCGCCTTCTGAGTTCTGACTACTGACTTGCAATGTAACTGAAGATGTCTTCAGAGGCTAGCGGGAGGAGTATGGCCCACTGCGCCCCGGGTGCAGCGTACCGTCTCAAAAAAAAGATCATCGATCACACGCATCAGTACACAGAATCTTAATTTAAATTTGGAAACAACGATATTTATAATAAATCTGAAGTGTTTTAACGCGCTTATGTTTGGAAACTAAACGACAATACTGCTTGCATAAAGCTGGGATATTTGCACATCCCAGTCTTGAGGAGGCTTTACTTTTAAATATCACGCAAAAACACACGAGAGCGTAGCAGTAATGTTAAACAGGAGTGAGTTTCTGCTCTACTCATAAACAGTGAAAACATTTGGTTATTCTTAATAATGGCTACACGAGCGTTATGAATAATTAATTAATGTTTCTAGTGCGTGCTTATCACTGTCATTAGTGTAGTATGTGGCGGTTACCTTGGAATCCGAAGCACTGCATCCTGCGTCGCACGCGGCAGCACGCGCCGCCCGCGACCGCGCTGACGCTCGTGCTGTCACGCTCTGACATTACACCTTTGACATGCCACTACCACATACGACCTTTGCTACCTACATTAAGACTTGATTATGCGCACTCGGCTTTATCACGCACTAACTTACATAGAGTTTACGTACACTAATAACCAACGACAGTTCGATACTGGGATCGTTATCAACCGTTCTCGATCTATAAGATAAAAAAACTGGATCGAAACGAGATGATTTCTTTATCTGATATTCGATTGAGCAGCTCCAAGTTGAAACTGTCAACAGATATAGAGAGATTCCTAACAAATACCTAACTAGATAGGTATCTCATGACAAAGTAATCCCTGTTTGCCAAATTACGAAACAATTGCAGCAAGTATTTTGGGCAAACTTTTTTTTCTTTTAGCGGTTCGTAATTGATATGCAATGTTTTATTCAACGAATTCCGTGTACAATTGATTGACAGGCTTTTTTTCAACAGACAGAGTACGAACACCTGTAGTTGCTTTACCTTTGAACTATGGCTGATAGGCGGTAGATAGTTTCGGGAAAGGCCTTTTAGAATACATATTCATAACTGGGTTCAATCGACGAAAGATTTAATGGAAGTAAAAGCTGCGCATGATAGAAAGCCTGCGTTTAGTTTTTTAGAGAATATCTAAACAATAAATCAGATGGAGCAATAAATAGAAGTTTGGATAAAACGCGGTCGGTATTAAGACAAACATCCGAATGATACTGATCCGATACCGATGGCAAACGGGGCCACCGCCACGGAATGCAGACAAACAGACTGGAACACCGATCTTTAACTAAGCTGGACTTTCTGACAGATGAGATCATTAAAAAGAAAAAATACGCACAATTAATAACAACCACTCTATACACCTTGAAAGAATACGAAGCAGATTTCAAATAAATTTACTCGTGTTTTTATTAGACGAAAGAATTCTGTGTGTGCAAGCATAACTCATTCTGTTTGATTACCTCACCGTCATAATAATTTGCATAGCAATATTCCTCGTAAAAAACAACCAAACTGCACAGACGTGCCTGAATTCAATCGGTGGAGCAAAAACAAGTCTGCGATTTGATGGAAACAATCGCGTTGTCATGACACGGCATCATTATTTAGGGTTTATGTCAATGAACCATCGATAACGGATAAAACAACCAGAGTTTTGGAACTTAAGAGAGAACATTGCATCATACAAACCAGTGTTAACATAACAGATTAGAGAGTCAGTCTGTCAGATTTTTTTTTGTAAACAAGTTACTGTCATTGTCAATTATAATGACATTACAGTGAAAGATGGATAAAGACCACAACGCCTACTTGCAGCATTTTGGAAACACTGATTTGATAGAGATATGACTATACTGTACGAGCCAGAAACCTGCCCGCGTACCCTTTGACTGCTGGTCGATGGGACGGTGCATCCTGGGCCGGGACATGGTGTTTTCGCGAGGTTATCCATCCATAGGGAGAACCATTTACCGAGGCGAATTCTGGCATGGTGGCCCACCGCGTGACTCTCTGATCAGCATAGGGCACAGTGGCGGGGTTTGGTGGGAGATCGGTTGCCTCCCACTGGCCAGGTGAGTAAAGTATCTTCTCATCACCCAAAAAAGTTGAAATATTATGGGACCGGCAGGAACCTCAACTCTATTTTACCTACGTCATTACGTGATGTCACGTTCATCCATTTTCAAATTAATTTCCAAATTACTCTGTAGTTACAGTTTGTTTATGGAAGCATGCCTGTATTGTATATCCCTACCCTGTAGTGAGATAGTATAAAGGTGAGAAAATAGAGTTGGATCGCTCCCGAAACAGAAAAGTTACTAGGTTACCGAGTAGTGCGGCTTGCCAGCTCAAAAGTAACGAGCAGTTGACATTATCTACAAGTAATATGTAATCGGAAATTTATTTAAAAGGATGCATTATGAGTCGCTAGTTCGCTACATTGACAATATTATGCCTTCTGTTTCTATATTTTTTTTAATACATAGATAGATAGAAAAAAAATATTTGTACATAATTTCACATAAAAATCTTAAGAGGTAACAACAACAAAAAATAACAGAAAAATGAACAAAGGGCGGCCTTATCGCTTAAAGCGATTTCTTCCAAGACTTTTTATTGCAATATTGTGCGATTGTCATATCGTTACATGATAATCTCTATCAATACGAAGAAAAGTTTGAGATCAAATAGAACGTAGAACGTTTTACAAAATTAACATCCACTGAAACACGACCTTCTTTGATTCAAATATTTCGAATCTCAGAGAAAATTTGTTCATTCAATTACGGAGTCAAAGCTATGCTGAGTGGCAGTAGCAAATGCACTCAGCAATCTCAGCACAGCACTCAGCAATAATCTGCTGAATTAAAACTCCTGGACCAATATCCGACTCCATTTATAGCCTGTCTTCATGATACTTAACCTATTTTTGAGCTGCCTCTTATAACTCATACAAGACTGTTCAGTCTATTGTCTGGATCTTTTCCTTTATTCTTGAAAATCCCAGTAAATTGATAGCTTTCAATACAATGCAATGAATTAGGCTCCTACTGTGTGATGATATTATGAAACAGATAACATAATACAAACATACATTCAACAATATAAACACCCAAATGTTGACTGATAGAGAATGCCTATGGCATTAAGTCCGCCTATGTGCGATATTGTACATTAAGTTTAAAAAAAAAAAAAAAATAATAATAATAACATCAACCATAACCACCTACAAGATGAGTTAAAAAAAAAGGCTTATTTTAACATTTTAGTATGTATTTTGTCTTCTTCTTCGAAGAAGAAGAAGAAGAAGAAGTATGTATTTTTAAGTTCTACGTAATGTAATGTAGCACAGACATGGAGAAAATGATATTATCAAACATAATATATTTTCTTACGATAAGCTACGGCTCGGCCAATTTCCTTATTATTCAGTGTACCTCGATATTGATACAAGTGACACATGTCATTCGACCTTGACAGAAGTCATTGTGATGTGTCAACGCCTGCATCTGAGTTTGCAGCACCGCCGCCGCCGCTGCGCCGGCGCATCCGTGCATTGTTTGTTAGTACTACTAACTTTGCAATTAATATCTAGATATATTATTTTAATAACTAAGTTCAACTGCCGTCTGCCTGTGCACTCTGTAAAATTTGATGGTTCATAGGATTTTTGCCAGCCGACAATCCAGTGCATCCCTGCCTTATGTACCTTTTTGCGATATCAGTATTTTTTTGGAAAATGGACAACTAAGTATTCGACATAACGTTTTATTGGATATATATTATTTTCCCTATCCTTGATTGTATTGGTTCAGTTATTAAAATGAATCGGCATCGAGAACATACTGCGTAAACTGCGTTACAATAAATGATTTGCTGCACCGTTGACCATCATTGTGGATCAGTTATAGTCTCTCCCGCACAAATGTTATCGCATTGCGCTATGTTATAAACACCCTATTTTATTCTTTGCTTTATTTATCATGACGTGTGTGTAAACCGATATAATATCGCCCACATATTTGTATGGGAAAGCTTTAAATAAAACACTGTAGCTGTTACTTTCACGGTAAATAAAACGAAACGAATCATTACACATTTCACTCGTATCTTCATCATAAAACATGACACACGAAAAATCTCTTTGATGCAGAAGAATAGAATATAAGTTGAATAAAAGAGTAATGGGAGCGGCAAAGCCTTCTCTCTTGAAAATGAAGTGTACCGCACAAAGGCTCGGATATGAAAAACCACAACTTAACCGGTTCATTTATTACTACCGACTTTTCAACGGATTTTAATTAAATTTTCAGTGAGTACTCGATTACACTGCACATTCTAATGAAGTAATTAAAATACTAACTGATCAATTATGATAAGAATGATTGACTGATTGTAACTTTGTAGTAAACTTTGATTAATCTTAAACCGTTCAAATAATTTATTTTCCAAATAAATGCTATTGTATTTTTACAGAAGATCACTCTACATCAGCTGTCGGCAACCTGGGGCCCGCGGGTATCATGCGTCTTGTAGCCGTGATTGTTTTGAAAATTAATCATTATTGATTTGAATGAAATCTTGAATGAAATTTAAAAAGCAAGCGCACTACTTTGGTGGCGCTTGAAAATGCGTACAAAAGTCGGCCCTTCGGCGTTTCTTTACTATGGGTGGCATAGTAAAGAAACGCTTCAGTGACACTTCTTTCGTTTTTTATAGAAAATGCGTTATAAAGTCTGCATATTTAACACTTCCTTAGTTAGTGCCATTTCTATTGTTTTTTTATAGTGAACGCTTAAAAACCTCGCCTTCAGCGCATCGGTACTACATAATTATTTTATAAAAAAAATCGCAAACCTGTGCTCTTCCTTATCGCGGGTGGCATAAATACTCATAGAGGCATCATATATTCTTAAGAAATGCATAAAAAAGTAGGCCCTACGGCGCATTATTCCTATTTCCGACAGTGTTAAAAAAAATTTGAACCGTTTTGATCATTACGTTCCTTTGTTCATTTTGATGAAAAAAATTAGTCTTCATTATGATGTCGCTTTCGGGCTCTACCTAATTACTCAGAAGATAGCGTTCGTTAATTTCGGCACATTTTTTATTTTCTTGAAGAATACTCAACAGACCGACCGACATAGACCGAAGGGCGGACGCAATTGTGAATAATTAATTTGTAAAAACATCACATGGTTAGTTAGATTTTATTTACCCGTAAAACATATAATTCCGATGTGTTTATATCTCATACGTTTTAATTACATGATGGGATTGGGGTGCATGAAAGGAGCCTCCCCGAGTGACGTACACAACGATTCCCTACGTCCGGCGCTCCCTGGGCAATTCGCGAATCCTCCAAAGCGAATTGGCTAATCCTTTCACCACGATGGCAAGTCAAAATAAAATTAGACTTAGCCATCGACATGACAAAGAAGAAAGATTACATGATTTTGTGGCTTACTTGATACTATTAACAACACAATTAAATGTATTTATTTATAACATACATACACCGCCTAAGTTTCTCCTAGTTTTCCGCAAATGCCTAGCAACGACTCACAACAAACCCACGTTTAGTGCCCAAACACACGTGTGTAGTTACACGTACATATTTACAGAAATAGCGGGGTGTAATCAATACCGTGGGTTGCTGAAGTACTAAGTTATCTTAGTCAAGGCCACCATAGATAACCCTGGAGCGAACTGGCTTTGTGCACGATGACACGTGTCATGTATCTTCTACCCGGAAGCCGCTATTAATTTACTACTGCAGTGGTATATGGACTAGTCTCTATTGTTAAATAAAATAACGTTTCTTGGAAGTAGACTAAAAAATTAAATACCATCAAAAGTGACGACCATAACCTAACTTTCTCCTACTTTTGCACAAAGGCCTAGCAACGAACCACAAGTGTCTAGTTACACATATACAGAAATAGCGTGGTGTGATCAACACCGAGGGTTGTAGAAGTACTAAGTTATCTAAGTTAGGGCCACTATAGACAACTCTGAAGCGAACTGGCTTTGTGCACAATGACATGTGTCATGTTACTACTGGATGCCTTTATACTGCACGCTGCTATCCGTCAGAAAGTATTATTTTAATACCACAGTCAATGACTTTTATATGTGGTATATGGGCTTGTCTCTATTTGTAAAATGAAATAACTTTTCTTAAAAGTTAACTTAACTTTTTACATAATACTACCACTAGTGTCGAACACAACCTAACTTACCTTCATATTTTTGCCGCCTATGCCTACCAACGCCTCACAACAAACACACGTGACACATGGACATTTACAAAGATAGCGTGGTGTGATCAATACCGAGGGTTGCTGAAGTACTAAGTTATCTAAGTCAAGGTCACTAACAACAGATAACTCTGAAGTGAGCTGGCTTTGTGCACGATGACATGTGTCATGTTACTACTGCATACTTGTGCACGCCGCCCGGAAGGCTGTTGTATTCCTTTATAACTTTAGTATCTCTAGTCTTTAGTAGCTCTGTATGTCTCGGTGTAGTTTGTACTCGTGAATGAAAATACATTCATTCTTTCTTGGGTGTACAAAATAAATTCAATAAATCATCATAAATTTGCTATAACTTTAAGGGCCAGTTTTTGAGGACAGACCGAAGGGCGGACGCAATTGTGAATAACTAATTTGTAAAAAAATCACATGGTTAGTTAGATTTTATTTACCCGTAAAACATATAATTCCGATGTGTTTATATCGCATACGTTTTAATAACATGATTTTGTGGCTTACTTGATACTATTAACAACACAATTAAATGTTCACCACACCAGCACGAAAAATATCGTTTGCTTGCCAAAATTCAGTGAGTAAAAACCGTTTTTACTCACTAGTGAGGCAAAGTGATTCAAATTTCGAAATACAAAATCCTTCCAATGAATAGGCGCTGGAAAAAAAACAAACAGCCACCATGTAGGTTAGTAATAAACATTGACATCAATTTTATTAAATAATTACATACGATACGTTTTAATTATGTTAAATTATATAAATACGCGCTTATTTTGTATTTTAATGGTTTTATATTCGTGATTGACCATTAAATTAATTAAAATCAGGTACTTAATATTAGACTCTAAATAAATGTTACGGAACGAATTTCCGAACGCACGATTTAAAAAAAAAGTCTGTGTCTGTGTCAGTCATCGCGGGCAACTATAAATTCTTTTCAGTTTATGTTTAATTGTTTACTGGAACTTTTTAACAAAAAAATAGTGAATCCAGAACTTTGTGGAATAAAGAACTTTGTGGAACTCCAAAAGAGTTGCGACAACTTGCTTCCAACACAGAAGTTTGCTCTTTACCAGAAAAAATCACGTGAAAAGTACACGTGAGTAGTTTTTGAAAGCGTACGACATATTTAATTAGTGGCGACTTACAAAAGGCCCTAAAAGGCATTCTGAATTGGTATTACTGTCGTATTTCATGGAATTATTCCAGGTTAAGCAATCGAGTACAAGTTAATTTAAATCTTAATATTTTCTCACTGGAAGAGGTGAAAAGTTTTGTATGCAACGCGTAAGAAAAATTTAATTTCCAGTTCGTGACCTCTTAAAATCTTTCGCTTGCGAAGTAGTCTTTATAAGAATCACTCGCTACGCTCGTGATTCAATTTAAGCCTACTTCGCAAGCTCAAGATTTAAAATTGGCACTCACAACAGAAATATAAACTTTTTCTCACTTGTACCATAAATATTGAAGCGGCCGTGGCGCAATGGTTAAGGCATCGGTCTTACGATCGAGAGGTCGTGGGTTCGAATCCTGGCCATTACACCACGGACGTGAACTTCCTCCTAACACAAGCGAATTAAGCTTAGCTGGAGGGGGTTAACAAGAATACTAGTAATTTGTATTTGCAAATTATTAGTAAGCTTTTAAAAAAAAAAAAAAAAAAAAATACTATTATTTATAAATAACATACATACACAGCCTAAGTTTCTCCTCGTTTGCCGAAAATGCTATAATTTGCTATAACTTTAAGGGCCAGTTTTTGAGGTTCCGGATAGATCTTATTTGACCCATAATATATAACCTGACCAAATTTAAAAGTGACACAAGTTACACATGAAAAAACTTTCATCCAAGTGAAAAAAGAACACAGCTGTCAGCTCTAAAACGTGCAAAATTGGGGCTAAGTTATTCAAGTAGGTACTGCATCAACATGAGACTTTTCTCAATGTCAGTCCATTTGAAAGTGTGAGTGTAGAGAAATTAGGTTTTT
Source organism: Hypena proboscidalis (assembly GCA_905147285.1). Lineage (NCBI taxonomy): Eukaryota > Metazoa > Arthropoda > Insecta > Lepidoptera > Erebidae > Hypena > Hypena proboscidalis. The sequence goes on from LR990127.1 coordinate 5,731,854, forward strand.
TAGCAATTCCTTCCTTCGCTCCTTACCAACGGTAATTAATTTATTCGAGGATGAATCTTAACAGATTCCGAGCCGCAATTTAAATTTAAAAGCAAGACCTTTAACTGCTATAGGTTAAAATATGATTATTTTATTCCTATCCCATTTATTACTGTCTGTTTTGTATTAGAGTCTCAAAGTCGTGACTATTTACTCTTATCCTTCACTGTTGAATACGGACAAAAGGCAAGCGAATGTTTGAGTAAAACCCTTATCAGTCACGTGTAGAATTTAGCAAACACGCATGTTTCCACGTCTAGGGACCAGCGTTAGATAACAGATAGCTTTCCCGAAGACGTGTCAACATGCGCTTAGTACCCACGGCTACTGATAAACCTATACATTTCCAGGATAAGATGGTCTGGCGTTGTAAAGGCTTCCCGTGCAATGCGAGACCAGCTTTTATTGGCATTGTATAGGTTTATCGGTAGCGATGTGTACATACAGTCTAGTTTAGACATAAATTGGCCTATTTGCTGGGATACAGAACCCCTTTCACATGTGTTATCTATGCCGGTCAAGTACGGCTACGATCTTTGATAATACTAATGAGCACCTAGAGTCCCTGACACGAAGGTTTTCACATATTGTGGAGACAATGGAAATTGAAAATTTGCTATAAAATGTTAACATAAGTTTCTAATATTATCTTCGATATCTTTCAATATTGAAGAACGACGATCCTGCTCTCATATTAAACTTTTTTATTTTTTAAAGATGTTTCTAAACAATTAGATAACTTAATTAAGATAACAATGTAGTCTAGATATAACATCAGAGCCGGATTAACTATGTCGAGGCCCCTAGGCAATGCAATGGTCGGGGCCCCATGAATCACTTTTTTCGTAATTTTCGTATTCTTAAAGATAACGTTTTAAAGAAAAACAATCAAAATATTATAACGAATGTGAATGAAATGAATGTGTATGAATTAGAAAAATAAATGTTAATATATGTAAAATATATAAATATAATAAAATATGTAAAATATATAAAAACGAAAAACGAATTTAACTCATTAAATGAAACTCAAAAAAATATTTTGCTCCGCGGTTCCCGCATTCACGCTTTCTCTATTCGCGGGTTAGGTAAATTGTGACCAAAATATAATTAAAATTTATTTCTTCCCGAATTTTGTCATCATATTCAAATGATTCAGTGACCTTCGCCACCGTGTCGCATCCTTTGAACAGTCCGATGCGGCGTACTGCGCTGTATTCTTATTCTGTGGTACTGCCAAGCGCACCTGTATTACGAAGTCCTTTGATAAAAGCCGCCTTCGCCATAGTTGGTGTTAAAAAAAGTTTTGATTTCTTCTACTTGTACTTGATAACTACCTAGTCATTATTAATAGTTTTGATTCAATGTAGCAATATTGTCATACAAAGTACAGACCTTCAAAAATGTTGGTTGCTATTCATTTGAAAATTACAAAAAAAAAATTCTCCGTCCACGATGGGCCCTTACCGATGCGGGGCCCCTTGGCAGTTGCCTTTTTTGCCTTAGGGTTAATCCGGCACTGTATAACATGAGAGACTAATGAGTAATTAAATTTTAAGCGACTAAATTAATTTATGCTAAGAATGTGTCCATTAACACCTATCTTATTGTCTCTATTATCGAAAATGACACTTTGTTCTTGTGTTCTTCTAAAGTACCACCAAACCACTTGAAGCACTAATTTCACTGAACTACGAGTAGCTCAAAAGGTTTCGTCCTTTTAAGTCTTCTTCTCAAGTCTGTGGTGTCAAGGAGCTGGATGGCCTCGACATAGACGTGTTGAAGAAGTCGTCATTCATGAGCTTCAGCATACTGTTGTATTACACTGGCGACAAGGTTCACCTTCAGGTCACGATGGTGATCCTCATTTCTGAATATTAAACTAAGTTCGAGATACGAGTATACGACACGACAGGAATTGCAAATAATAATATATTATCTCATTTGTCTCCGTTTGATGTCTCGTTATATCAACTGAGACGACATGACGAATGTTTGCTGCGTAAATAATGCCGACTGTCACTTCGAGTACTGATGGCCTGGTGAATCATACAACTGTTATTCTCAACTTTCAATCGACTGGTTATTCACAAGGGACTGATGCCCACCACTGCCGATCCCCGTTACTTTCTACAGAGTATTTGCATAGCAAACAGCTCTTAAATTCATTACGGCGATTTGTAATTCTATCATCGAAGTGTCAACACAAGTTAACACAACACCTGATGGTAACTGTACATACGAATCTATACGAATAATGCTTTATCATTGGAGGAAAGCAAGCAGGTGTTATGTTGTTAGTTCAGGTTCGAATTTTCAGCAATATCAATACAAATAAATAAAATTTAAGTGTCTGCTTTTAATGTCAAAATAAGAATGTTCTTCAAGCTGCTATAGTTGTTTGCACGATACCTTTGCCTAAAATACAGTTTTTGTTCTGTTGTGTTGTTGTTTTGTTCTGTTTGTATCGACTAATCTTCTAAACGGCTAAACCATTTTTAATAAAATTTGAGATGCAGGTAATTGACTACAAGGAGCGTAACATAAGCTACTTCATATCGATGAACCTACCATGGAGACGAAACCGCGGGAGAAAGTTAGTTAGTTTGTTTGATAGCGCTAATCTCGAGAACTACTGATCGAATCTTGATAACTTTTTTGCGTTTATAGTCCAACTCTTAATGAACGATTTTAGTTATTTACTCAACTCCACGGGAGTGGAGCAGTAAGGGTGAACGCAGGTCAAAGCTATGAATTCGACGCGGACAAAGTCACAGGCAGAAGCTAGCAAAATAATATGTGTTTAATTACTAAATCCATAGTTCGCCATCGATCCATTCTTAAAATTTATTAAATCGCTAGAAAATTCACATGTTGACCTACGGGCCTTTGATACATCAGTTGCATGACTGATAGCATTGGTAATGATCTCGGTTGAATGCACTCCTGTTTCTGTTGCAGTCACAGGATTAATCATTAAATTCAAACAGCACTAAATTACTGCGCAGTCCGACAAACTCCTGAACAGATAGGTACTTAATAAATCACAGTTGGAATGATCTCTCTAATCAACTACCGCTCTCAGCTTGCGAACACAGACAGGACGAGTATTCCCAGTCCACAGAACAAAACAACAGCATTATCGATGATATGATGCCTAAGTAAATGATCTAGCTGCATAGCAGTAACTTACTCCACAGTCGAACATAGACATACATAGGTATTATTTAATACAACACAGTTGAAATGATGTCTTGGACACTAATCAATTATCGCTTTTATACTTTGTCCATTCCTTTATTTTCTTTTTGACAGATCACGCCTATGAATTACCGTTTTTTTTTGTCAGATTAATATACTACAATAATAATGTACTTTATTGACAAGCGACACTTTTTAAGGAAGTTCACTGTTTGTAACAAACAACCACAGACTATAAATCAAATCGTGAAATGAAATAAATCGATCATTATGAAAAAGAATAATTTGACTTTTTTTTGTGTATTGTCTGTATTTTTTATCAAAAAAGAATATAATAATAGTATCAAGATTCCATGAATAATTATATTATTTGCAAGAAATTAAGTCGAAATCTTGGAATGACATATCAAAATGTAAACAAAGGTAACTAGGAAACCGTCATAGACTAAGTATGTGACATTATTATTATATTATTATTTTGTATAATTATTTCATCTAATAAAAAGTACTAATAAACGAATCATTAATAATGAACTAAAACCATTTCGATGTAATTAATCGATTGAAAGTTCTTCTTATACAACATCGAATATGATTTCAAATCGAATCAGTAACGTGTGAAGGCATCCCTAAATGTAATCTGTCAAAAAGAAAATAAAGGAATGGACAGAGTATAGCTTCAAGCCTCCTGAACTCCTAGAATATAACGCAGTAATAACTTACACTTACCTGGAAAACAAATACAATTGTATGATTTATTATTTGAAAAGATGCATATGAGTTTCTCACCAGCTCTTCTCAATGATGCAATACCCATCGGAGCTGGTACTTAGATTTATTTTAGTTTGAACCTAAACAGTTTGATTAAAATTGATCTAAGCTTCGCTAATTCAAATCATATTATTTTGATTAGTAAAATTTTAATTTATTTAATTCGTTAGATTATTTTTATTTGATTTGTAACTATAATTTTTGATGACGTGTTCAAGCGCCCCTTGGGGTTCATGAAACTAAATGATTTGACTATGACAGTAGGTAAATAGGTACAATAAGAGTGCACTATCATTACTGCCTATGCCGCTAAGGAAATAATCTAGCTGCAAGGGATCTCACTTCTTAATGCCCTCGTATATCTAATTAATAGGTCGCCTCACGACATTCCCACCAAGTAATGGGGTGAAGCTATTCATAGGCAAAACTGAATGGTTAAAGTCAGTCTGCAGCTAGTATAAATCTAAACGAAATAAATTGTTCGAATGGATACGCTAACTGTTCGTAAAATATAGACCTGGCAACTCTGGCTAGTTTCACGAATAGCTAACATTCCTATAAACTTTGAATGTTTGGAATGCGTTTTTGTTTGAAAAAGTACGGTGTATAATATTAATTATATAATCAACCTAAATGAGAATTCCTAAAAAAGCCGTACACAAACTAAAATTACATTGTCCACGTATTGAAAAAAAATCCATAAATAAAACAAAAATGTTCATAAAATGAAAACTACTGGGCCAAACTATGTAAAAAATGTATGGGACCAAATAGCAACTATTCTGCATCAAAACTTAATAAGAATCACGTAAATCGGATCCTAAATATTAGCGTAATCGGAGAACATACATGAAAAAAAAAAACAATCGAATTGAAAACCTCCTCCTTTTTTAAGTCGGTTAAAAATAATAGCAGGTAACGCGATTGAATTCAAGCAGTGAACCGGAATATATGAGTTAGGCCTCCGGCTGTATAGTGGAGTTTCAATTATTCAACAATAAGCCCAGCTGCCGTACGTTTGTCACTATATATATATTACACCAGCTACAAAAGGATACTAATTGCTATAGCGAAATGATTATGAAAAATGTACTTTGTTGCTTTTGTGCAAACGAACGCCTCTATAGGTACCATTGACATACAAATACTATCGTAATACAAATCCTTTTTGATTTATATCAAACACAACTATGTAACATTAAACACATATTCATAATATTTCATAATGTAGAACCATTGTAGAGCACATGAATCTCTTTGAGATGGTAAATCTCTGGTTGTTTAAAAACGCAATCATATTCTAGATATAGACAATAATGTTCTACTTTTAGATTCAGCAGATCCAGTTCTATAAATAATTAGAAATTATAATAATGCCGTGACCTAACCTGGCATTATTATGGAAATTCAGTAACGACACGCTCAAAACGTCTTCTAAACACGACACTTGGCATTTCTGTTATTAAATTTTATTTGTACCAGATTACGAGATGATCCACTTGTTTATAAGTTATGTAAATTTGATAATAAATAATATTTGGAGCGCGTATGCAATCGTGACGACCAAACACTTTATTTCCGGAAGGTTGGAGAAGATTATTCACTTTTTTTATTAAAGTTTGATTTCAGTTTTAGTAACCAACCTGCCAGTACTATCTTTATTGCTTACAAATGTTCATCCATGTCTTTAAAAAGAACTGACATAAACTTTACCACCTTCAAAATAAAAAATCATACTAAAAAATCACTAATCAAGTAATTCTGTTTAATAGTTTCCTTTATTTTTTTTGCATTTAATTGCTTAAATATCTTTGTTAATATGATTTTTAAGGTGGATATCAATTAATTAATAGCAATTACACGTTAGTAATTAGGAAATTATCGAAGTAATAAATAGTATTTTACTATATTTATAGACTACTGTATCAAATGTAGTGTAGGTTGACCTTATTAGTTCTCTAGACAAAAAAACATTAAATAAGTCTATATTTGTCTGCTTCTAAATAACAATATCTAGACTAGACAAGTCTAGTCTACGCGCTAGATTGAATTTTAATATTCGATATTTATTCGACTTGAATTACTTCTTCTACAAGCTTTTCAAAATTTAAATAATATTAATATATTTTAATATTTCCTATTAAATGAATAATAATATAATCGCATAGGTCGATTAAATATTTCTCAACATTTATATTTAGATAACTTTTAGATTACTTTGAATATCTATTTGTAAACGGGTTTTCGGTTTGTATTTCTATGCTTCTATCATAAAGAAATTTAAAGGAAATGGCATGATTTCACCTTCCTTCGTCAGTCGGAAAAGTCTACAAAGGTTACTAAAGCTTTTTATCCTTAGCTTGGTAACTTGTGCCATATACGAGCATAGATACATAAAAATATCATACCCTTAATCAATGGGGTAGGCAGATACAATGATCCGCATGACGATTTCTAAAGTTTGTCGCTATTAATTTTACTTTCTTTGATTGCATATATCTTTCATTTAACAACAAGTATTTTCATGATGTAACTACACTTTCGACTAGAGACCATAAATACATACTTATTTAGTTTTCAGTAACTTCACAGAGAAACTACGGATTTTGAAGAAAATTATTTAGGTGAAAATTATGTAAAATCACTCTTTTGTTAGAGCTACTACTATGCGAGCGTTGCCCAGGGCGGTAGTTTGTAGAGACTTCCCAAGTAGCATTACAAGCTGTATAAAAGCTGTACTAGAGCGTAATTTTATACTTAAAGCTGTATAGTAGCTGTATAAAGGCTGCATAAGCGCTTATACAGCCCTTATAAGTGTAAAATGGGCACAAGTTATACAGCGTTTGGTGTTATAAGAGCTGTATAGTAGCTGTATAAAGGCTGTATTAGAGCTGTTATTTGGTGTCAAAAGAAACTACAATACTTTTGTAACTCTCTTATAACACTATTGTAGAACTTTAACTCTCCAGATGGTATCCTAAACGTATCTTGTAAGAGTTAAAGTTCTACAATAGTGTTATAAAAGAATTACAAAAGTATAGATATTTTAATGTACATCATATTTTTTATCTACATTATGCAAATTATTATAATGGCAAATTACTTGCTAAGAAAAACATATAAATGATCTTGAACTTATTGGTTTGGTGAAAATAACGTGCAAACCAATATTTATTGTAAACCTGTATAAGGTTTTCGGTAAAATATTCGCGCGCCAGCATAAAAATCAAGAAAAACAAAAGAAATACTGAATATCGGTAAGTAAGTTTTTGTATTTTAAGGTTAGAATAACAACATTTTAATTTCAAGTAATAAGGAAAAGGCCAAGTTAACGTTATTTAAGCTAGTAAACATGATACGGCTAAAGATAATGCAAAATAATGTCAATTCTTATTGTTTTTAGAATCATCTAATATGTTTTTGTTTATTAGAAAATGGCGTCAATTTTAAACAGCCCTAACACTATTTGAAGAGCAATATAGCGCCAGTAGCTGTACTATGGAATAAATGAAGTGTATTGTACAGCTTTTAACTTCTAATTAGAGTAATTTTAGAATATTTTTATTCAATAGGCTGTATTATGCTCTTCATTTAGATAATAACTAATAACCTCTTTAGAGATACGTATAAAGAATTTAAATCTTTAAAACCATTTTGACGATTATTTATTAAGGTATTTTCTTTATTTTTCAGAATAATATGTCTTTCAAGATAATAGAAACTGAAGAAAAATGTCAAAAAAACTTTGCATAGTGCCAAGTTCCTGGGAATCAAAAGGGGTGTTATGATGGCGAAGGAAGCAATTAATAATGTTATTTTTATCTCCTTTTTTTTTTTTTTCTCTTTTTTTTTTTCGTACGGAACCCTCATTGGAGCTATGGATTGTCGGTGTGGTTGAATGGTTTTTTCTTTCAGTCAATATTGGTTCACTATCATTACTGTTATTTAAGTTGTAATTCCTTATATTCAAATATTCCTTCTCAATCCATCTCCTGACTGCGACATTGATTTGACGTCTCCGTCAATAATACAGACTAAAGCTGTACTATAGCTGCCATTTATCTTTTTAGTTCTATAATACTCTCTTAGAAGTAACTAATACAGCTTTAATACTTATAAGAGTGTTAAATTACACCATAAAAACTAGTGTTATAATGGAGTTAGCCTTTGTACAGCAACAAGTGTCAAGTAACACTATAATACAGCTTAAAGCTGTAATAAGCGAGTGAATAGTACTATAATACAGCCTTTATACAGCTTTAGCCGTAGAAATACGCTTGGAGTGTTACACAATTATTAAAGCTGTATAGTAGAGTTGTAATATTCCGATATAACACCTTAAGTGTACGCAGATACCATTATAAAGCCTATATACAGCTGAGCTGTATAATAGCGGATTGTAACACTCTTATAACGCTTATAACCTTTCCTGACTCTCTTATACCGCTCTTATAACACTTTAAGTTCTATATTGGCTGTATTATTGATGCTGACGACACTTACGTGCTACTTGGGTTTAGGCAACATGATACGTTTAAACGTCCTATAAAAATGGTTTTAACTTTTGAAAATCCCTCAGCCGATAAACCACAAAAAGGTAGATTTTATATAAAAGAGATTAAACCAAAGTTTCGAATGAGGGCGACTTTAATATTTAACTTTCGACATGACAGTCTGAGTTAGAACTGTGGTCAAAGAATGATAGTGGCTCTCAAGTTGTTGCCAAACAATATTCACCTGTTTTATGGTAGGGGTTGTAGTGACATCCACCCGCATCTTGTCAAATTCTTATTGATGATTATTTTTATAGCATTTAGCTATGCTTACCAAATATACTACGAAACAGTTGAAAAAATTATGGGACCGGTAGGATTTGCACCTGTGCATTCTGGGCCGCCGCTTTAACCATTAAGCCACGGTCGCGTCTTGCCAGGACACTAATTTTCTTTACTGTATGTTACGGCATTACGTGTCGTCACGTTCATCCATTTGTACCAATCTTAAATAGGATACAAACCAAAACAAAAACATGATAAAAACTATTCTCTCCAAAGTCACAAGTAGAAAGAAATTAAAGGTAATTTATGTTTTTTCTTTGCTGCAAACCTCGTGCAATATTTTTCAGTGGAAATACAGGCTTATCATAAGCACATTTATAGCAATATTCTTTTAGGACTTTTATTTAACAATTCCTTGATTACATTTTAAGTTTAGAATCTATGGCACCAAGTCGTGTTTTTGTTTCGTATCTAATTCTAACATTAAGACCACAAGTTGATCTACACGTAAATATTATTGTTCTAAACAAAACAGTTTTTCTGAAAATTCTCATCTTTGTTCGATACCGAAGATTCTCATAAAATGACATGTATGACGCATATTCATTCTTTATTAGATTGTTATAAACATTTATTTCTCATCAATTCGCATCAGCGTACATTGATCCTTTATCCGTTAGTCAGTGCAACTAATTGGCATTATAGATTTCTTATCTGGTTTAAGCCAGAAATAGATTATTCATATTCATTACAGAAAAGAAGATCACAGACAGATAATGAAAAAGTTATGAAAAGGCCAGAAGGCTATATCGCGGCAATCACAAAGTGTTACATTACATCATAATACAACTAAATATACATGCAAATAATCGAGTAGAAGCCTCACAACAACATGTATTAGGTACACGGGTTGTAAATCTAACATGATAAAGGTAAGCATTACATAGCAACTATCGCTAACAAAGCCTTTGCATACATTCTGTACGAGGTAAACGCTCACATTCTTGTAATATGCTTCGTTTAATAAAGGACTAGCCTGCTCCACCAGAACCTTATTTTCTCTTCAGTCAACAACCCTCAAACGATATTTTTAATGAGCTGTAAAATTGTATCATCATTATCCTTAAGTGCCTTGGTAAATAGACCGATCAAAGATGGATTTTCTTTAATAAAGGTTTCGCAAATTGAAAAGCAATTTTGTTGAAAGTAGACCACCTGAAAGTTCATTATCAGGTTTTATCCAACGCAAACTCGTTGTACGACCTGATTACAACAATTATTGCTGCCAAATTACATAAATTACCTGAAATAAAATAAGTCTATGACAGTGAACGTTAGGTGGTAAGTTTACCTGGTCTCCTAAGCCTCGACACTGCCTGCATTAAGAGCATCGCAATTGGCCATTAAAACACAAAATATCATAACACCATGTACCTCTTCCGAACGAAATCTCCAACTTGTTCGGCACCTCGAACCGTATTCTCATATCACTCGTTTGCTATCACATGGAACACTAAACACTTCTAATTACTAGCCGGTGGAATTCCAAAACCGAAAATTGAGGTTCGCGCGGTCGCGTGGTCGGAGGCACTCGGGGCAATGGTGCGGATCGGATATTCGTCGTGACAACGGAACGCGTACTGACTGTGAGCGGCGCGCCGCGCGGTCGCCGGCCGTCCTTCCGCAATGGGATGGCTCCCGCCGCGCCGCCCTACATCTACGCCGAATGCGACGCGTGAGATGTGATGTAATCTGCATGTGACGAAATGCACACAGATTAAAACGATCACATAATAACGTCATACAAATAACTATATCGTACTATTCAATATTTCAGCGAGCCACACACATTTTAAGAGGCGCGCGGGCGCCACTAGTCTTTCAGACATGCATGACACTGTTTTTGTTGTCTGCAATTTTAAGTTCAAACTTAATAACAAAGGCACTGTTTGAAACACTGAAAATACGCACATAAAAAAGTAAAAAACAGTATCGGACCATTGGAACTCGTCCATACCTACATTGCACAAGAAGACAATAAATTTAATAAGTAAATACACGTAAAATTTAATTACGTTATTGTTTTACAGCATCACTGGCTTTTAACCGAGGAGAATTTTTATTCCGTTCCAGTCAGTGTTCATTGAAATGCGAATTTGTTTCACAATTTTCTTCTGATTGAGTGGGCCCGGGGGCTTAAAATGTATAAAGTATTGAAGCGATAAAGAGATTGCGAATAAATCAGCAAACGGGAACGGGATGTCGGCAGGCATCTGTGAAGAATCGAAATTGCACTGACGACAATAACATCATCAATCATAGGTGCCGTTACTTCTATCTTATTACTCATAAAGAACGTTTTTTATGATACTCTAATTGGTTAATTAATATATTATTTACGAGCAGTATAAGTCAAACAGGCATCCATACTCAGCCTTATTTATCTTCGTTTTCCAAACCATTTCACGAATAACTGATACGATACATAAAAAGAATTGAGCAACGTGCTTTTTTCAGAATCCCATTAAGTGCAGTAGCGCTTCAAACCCAAACACAGAAGCGTGTAATGTATGTGTGAATGCCTAACTGGGAAGTGTTTTTCACGCGTCCTTAATCTTTTTATCACCTGCTGCACTAGTAAAACGGCTCGTTTACTCAGTTACAAGTAGTTTCTTACATCGTAACATTCGTTACTGCATTTCGACGGAAAGTTCAAACAAAATGTATCACAAGTTACTGTAACATGCATGTTGAACTAGTCAACTGATGTACTGGCGGGCAATACCCTAGAGGTTTTCAGTTTTTGCATTTCCATACATTTGCGAGGGTTTATCGCAATTATTGATCTATATATTTGATATTAATTTCAGCACTGTAGCTGTAAGCATTTCGAAGTAAAAGGGTTGTGACAGTCGGACAATCGAGTGATCTTATAAGGATTTCGCTTTTTCTTATGAGATACCAATTTACGTAACCCTAAAAATAAACAAACTATCTCGTCGTAAAAGGTAAAATGTGATATCCAAAATTATTGGCACGGGCGTCAATTTCAGGCCAGGATAGAAAAAATATTTAGTTGTGTTATTTTGTACTTTTATACAATAAGTAGGGATTTATTTAAACTTAAAGATTTAAACACGTCTTAGAACCATTTAGAACCTCCAAGAAGCCTTAGGTAGGGAAAGCAGCAGGCGTATAAATAGATTAATCGGTTTAAGCCCTGATCAAATTGTGTGGAAAATCGTGCCACGTAAATTGGAAAAAGGCCGTAGTAAGAAAGGCCCATGCGTCTTGAAGGTACGATAATGATCTTAGCTAAACGGAAATGTTTTAATGTCGTTGGTTATTTGACACGCACAATTTCGAGCCGAGCCTCTTCTGGTGTTCTTGGTTCTGTTCATGGTTACAATTGAAGGCCATTCCGTGACTGGATACTTTTTTTCTATAAACCACCGTTAATGGCGATGGCTTTATGATTCGTCAACGTCGGAACTTAATGTAACTTATCGACGAAATACGGTGATTATTATTTGCTTCTAAATCTTTGTCTAAATCTCGCTGATTGTGTTTTTGTTTTGATTAAAACAGACATGTAATTTGTTCTGATGTAGATAACGCTACTGGAAACCCTGAACGGTAATAGCATCTAGGCTCATCGACGTGATTCTACATAGCGTAATAGCACAATTTGACCAGAGCAGTTCCTTAAAAATCTTAGTGTTGTTGTTTCCCATAATACCTATCTATATCTACTAGAAAATGTAAATGGAAAATCTACTTGCTGAAAAGGATAATGAGTTGTTTACCGTAGTAACTAACATAAACATAGGTTTATACAGAAACGACCTTCAGGGTTACTTGGTGCCATAGACATTATGCAATAATGGATGAATGTGTACCTAATGATTTGAAAGAAGTGAATTACGCGGTACTCTATAGAATCACATACAATTGATGACATAATAAAAAAGCCTGTTTTTGCAGTCGGTACACGTACAATACGATCTTCAAATTACTGTAAGCCGAATTGGGAGAGGAGACATGTTTTTAGATGCAAATGACTTTATTCGATATGTTTATTTATTTAAGTGAAATTCATTAGATTAGCTATTTATTTAAAGTTGGACTACGTATGGATTATGTATGATTATTTGGTTAAGATATGTTAGGTTAAATCTGTATTGTGTTTATCTAGGAAATAAATGTAATTATGCACATCGCCTAGCTTATTAAGAGAAAAAATTCGCTAACTATTTGTTAGCGAATTTAGTCTCAAAATGGACAAAGATATTTTTGTAAGAATGAAAAGCTGGTACGTATAGGATAAGCCCAATTTAAAGCGAAGAGTAAAAGGATTACAATTTTGGTAGATGACGAAAAGGACGTGGTAAAGAAAATCGAATCAGGTGTTTGCTTAAATTAATGTCATTGAGTTGAGTGTTATCTTTTCTTCGTTTTTCTCAGTTAAATCTGTCCTGATTCCGAGAGACAAAAATATTTTCATCAATTTTATAGTATACGTATAATTTTTATGTACAATGTAAGTTACATCGTGACAAAGCTTAAATACCAAAGATTTTTTCAATTTCTGCAAATTTTTTTCGGCGTAATCCAAGCACTGGAAAATCAGTCTTGTTATTTTTTACACTTTTAATAATAAAAGAAAGAGTAAGCTTTCGAAAACACTTCTCGGTGATTAAGAACCTGATTTTGAAGCTCTAAATGCGATAATTTATGATTGGAAAAATCTACAAATGGGAAAAAATATTGTAAAAGCCTAAAAATAACCGTAGAATTGCTTATATATTGGAAAATCTAGACGTCAGCTATAACCCTTTCCAACCGATGCTATACGATCGTGCCAATCATTAAAAAAAAATCTGTACTAAAATTGCTTTTATTTTTGTGAACGCAACCGGCCCTGATCGATTGTGTTGATATGTGGCCCTACTTAAAAAAATGCAAGGAGACGTAACGACTCGTCAGGAGCCGGAGGTCCGCCGCTAAAGATGGCCGCGCATTTTTGCCGTCGGTCGCGATCACGTAAGTACATTTATTTCTACATTTTTCATTACGTTTGAATGGTTTTTTGCCATGAATGCTTAGAATAGGTATCAGTCAGTGCGTAAGTGTATTTTTTATTGTAATAACATAGCTTGGGTGTTGTGTGTGATCTGTTAAACTTGTATTGGCACGATTGTGCCAATCCGGGTTTTAATGCATATTTTTCCCTCCAAAGCGTGTATTTATCATCATTGATTTTTTGATAAAACTTTTAAGTTTGATCAACATTTTTTTATTTAGGTGCAGTTTTAAGGGACCACGACGTCTTAAATTTATTGCAAGATGGAAATATCTCCGACATCGAGGATCTGGAAGACGAGGGAGACCAGTTTGATCCGACGTTTTTTAGCAGTCTGCTTGATGAAGAAGATCAGAATATCCCACCAGAAAATATCAATTCGAATTCAGAAATTACATCATCAACATTCGTACCACCGCTAGAACTTCAGGCACAATCATCTTTAGGCGAGGTAATAATTGAAAATACACTTTCTCGTCGATCTGCAACGTGGAAGCAGTCAACCTTCATTAATAAAGACCACCACTACCCACGTCCACCCTCGGGGCCAGTAAGGGCACAGATTGACTACATAAATGATTACTTTGACGAGGAGTTTTTTGAAATGACTGCTCGTGGTTCAAATATTTACCACCAACGTAAATTTGGAACAGAACTGAAAACAACCCCGACAGAAATTAGAAAGCTATTCGCTATACACTTGATTATGGGAGTGATTACGTATCCTCGTTTACCTATGTACTGGCGAGGAACCACGAGGCTGCCTCTTATTGCCGATAAAATGAGCCGTGATCGGTTTCCCAGAAATTCCTTGCACGTAGGTAGTAGATTCGGAAACACCACCAGACATTACCCCGCCTAATCCACTTTAGAAAGTACAACCAATGATGTGTGAGCCATATGGGCGGGGTGAATGTTTTAGATCAGATGATGGAGTACTATCGAGCCTTCATTATACTTATACTTTAAATCGGAAACATCGATTGAGTGATGATACTCATGATAGTCATGATGCAGAAACTCAAGATGAGGAGGGGCCACTTGTAAAGAAAAAGTACATCCCAGCAAGACCCTCCGATGCCAAGCGGTTACGACCATCTGCCTAACTCCGACCAGCAATCGACTCCAGGCACTGGTAGGTTGAAGAGATGTACAAGTCGGAGCAAAATTCGCTGCACCAAATGCGATGTTTACTTGTGCCTGTCACGGGAAAAAGATTGCTAACAATTTTACCATACCAACCCTAAACCTAATTATTTAATTTTGATCTCATATAGATATTATATATATATAATGATTATTTATATTATATATCTGTTTAGATATTTTTTTAAGAGGAGTTCACTGATTTTATTTGAATTTTTACTGTGATTTAGATATTTAATTTTAAAACACTCGTATTATGGTTAAGGAAACCGAAAAATGCTCAATTATTAAGACTGATTATAAGATAACTAGAATAATGGTAAAAATTAATAAACAAGATTGATTAATCCGGCGTTTTATTTACTTAACTCTACAACTTCTTTAAAAGTCACGATTGTGCCGATATTATTTTGTTCCTGATCAACACGATCGTGTGGGTACCTTTCTGGAAAAAGGGGGAGGGGTGGGATTTTTTTTTTATTTTTCACTTGTTACCTGAAACCTAAACAATCATATTATATAAGTTTTACGCGGAAAAACGGAAAATTTGCTCGCCGGTTGGAAAGGGATAAGCTGGGGCAACGTTACTCTGTCACAACCATTCGAAAAAATTATGTATTACTGGGGATTTGTTTTTGAAGTCAGGGTCTCAGAATAAGCGGCTTCGTCACGATGCCATTTACACCCTGCATAATACAAACTAAATATCTATTGTAAGGTTTGTAGTGTTAAGGTTGCCTGGAAAAAATCTCTTTAAGCGATAAGGCCGCCCTTTCTACATTTTTTCTGTTACTTTCCTTTTGTGTTACCTCTTAAGTTTTTATGTGAAATTATGTACAAATAAAGTATTTTCTTTCTATCTATCTATCTGTATCGATAATATAAATAAATAATAAACTTTGTATTGGAATAAACTTGCTGAGCAAGTAAACATCCGGGCCGGAAAATACAGTAAAAAATAAGGCAAACTATATAAATAAGACACAAAAATTAGTTATTTGCTATTATGTTTGTGTAGAGTTGTCCAGTGTTCCAGTTTACGTAAAATTTGTCCCACTTTCGAAAGTATGTCAAATCATTTATTTTGCAAGAATGTAGTACAAATACAGGTGTTAGTAATTAAATAATGGTTCAATACATTCTACCATAACAATGGCGTGCAAAAAAATAAAAATATAGGAGTCATGCAGTAGAAATTCAACTTTCTTAGATTAAATTTTAACAATAATTATCATAATATTAATTTCAATCTCAATTCAATTATTCATTATTACATAATTCTTAATATCATTCTTTATATGTCATATAATCTTTAATGCAGTAAAAACATTTATCTAATAACCATTTACTTAATTTATTTTTAAACATTGGTAAAGGCAAGTCCTTAAATACAGTCGGTAATTTATTATATATTTGAATAGCATTAATGTAGGAGTTCCTTTTAAATATCTCTAGTCTACACTGAGGAAGATGTAGTTTGTACTTATTTCTAGGGATTGTTACATTTCTTTTAGTTACCTCAGATTGCAGATTAAATTGTTCAGAATGTTGTCTTACAAACATGCAAACTTCTTTGATGTACATACAAGCCAAGGGTAAAATGTGAAATTTTTTAAATATTGGTTTGCAGCTATCCATATACCAGGCTCCTGTAATTGCTCGTACGCATTTTTTTTGTACTCGAAATACTCTTTCAATTTCGACTGAATTTCCCCATAGCAAAAGACCGTATGCTGCAAGCACAGAGGATACGTATCCGTGGTACGCACTTAGTGCCGCTTCCGTCGATACCGATATTCGCAGCCTTTTTATCGCATATACAAATTTATTTAATTTCTCGCAAACACTTCCTATATGCGCCTTCCAATTGCAATGCCTGTCGACAACAATTCCTAAAAATTTTGTCGAATCTACCTCTTCTATTTTTGTATTATTATGAAGTATTTTGATGTTAATATTTTGACGTTTATAGCTTTGGAATTGGACCATTTTTGTTTTATTGATGTTAATTTTTAAATTATTTAAATCAAGCCAATTTGCAACTTTATCTAAAGCTGTGTTTATTTCTTGTTCGTATGTGTCTTTGTTTTCACATTTTATAATTATAGTTGTATCATCTGCGAATATATAAAATTGTATGAATATGCCGTAAAACTATCGGATTTTAAACTTAGCAATCTCATTTAAAGAAAATCTTACTTACGAGATAGACGCTATTTAAAGTATTTTTGTTATTGTAAATAAATAAATATAGTTTGGGTTACATATTTTCTCAACTTTTCTGTAAGCAACCTGAGCTTAGTGAAAGTATCTTTTAACATGATTCTATCTTTTACAAATGTAATGTAATGTTAAATAATAATATTACCTTACATTACATTACAGTTGTTTAGTTATAAAAATCATTAAAAACCATTTACTTACTTATGGTATTATTATGTTTTATAATGTACACTACAAATAGAATGCATTGATTTTTCCATAACGACCATTCATCTTTGTTTAGCTACGTTAAATATCAAGACCAAAACAGGTTATTATTTATAAGTAAGATGGCGGACAAGAAGCACCAAGGACACCAAGAAGCACCCATCTTATCTAAGCTTCTGGAGCTTTTTAACCGACTTCTAAAAAAGGAGGAGGTTCTCAATTCGATTCGTACCTATATATGTTGCTTTTTTTTTTTATGTTTGTTCACGGATATCTCCGTCGTTTATGAACTGATTTTGATGATTCTTTTTTTGTTGGACAGGAGATAATTCCAAAAGGGTCCCATCGTCAGCATGTCGTGATCTGATGATGGGATCTCAGAGAAATCGAGGGCAACCCTCGAATTTTATAGGCACATGTAATGTTTTTAGTGTGTTTTTCAAAGCTGCACCAGTATTTACGTATTTTTATGTGGATGAGCTGATGATGGAAGGTCAACTCCTCAATGGTTAGGAGTTAAAGGATAATTCTTTCACTACTGTACACATATTCAGACTGCTAGTTATGATGTCAAGTGAGCTGTTGGAACGGAGATATTTCAAAGGTGGTCCCATTATCAGCATGTCATGATCTGATGATGGGACCCCAGAGAAATCGGGGGCAACCCTCATATTTTATTAATCGAGGCCAGGATTTACGCTTGGTCGCAATAATTTTATGTGGTTGAGCTGATGATGGAAGGTCAACTCCTCAATAGTTAGGAGTTAAAGGATAATTCTTTCACTACTGTACGCGTATTCCTGCTGCTAGTTATTGTGTCAAATGAGCTGATGATGGATGGTCCAGAGCCTCAATAGTCAGGCGAAAGGATTTAATTCTTGTCTATTATTAATAAGTTTTCCGTCTCATTCGAGAAACATTCTTGCTCGGTCTACCCATCACTTAAAATCGTAAAATAAAATAATTTTTAACAAAAAAAAAAAAACCGACTTCAAAAAGTAGGTAAACTAAAAAGCAAAAAATAAATTTACTTCGCACAAAATAATACGTTTTTTCATTTAGTTAAATAGAAATTATTAAATATTTATTTTATAATTCTGAAGTCGGTGCCAAGTAAACAATTAATAACTCTGTATAAATAATATCAATCGTTCTAACAACTTTTTTCTGACTGAATATTAGTTATATTTCTGTGGTAAGTACCAATACTGGGCGACCGCGCACTAGAACACCCACGCCCCCCTTTTGTGTGAACTGTAATTTGATATTGTAGAAAGGTTGTTTTTACTTGGCACCGACTTCAGAATTATAAAATAAATATTTAATAATTTCTATTTAACTAAATGAAAAAACGTACTATTTTGTGCGAAGTAGGTAAATTTATTTTTTGCTTTTTAGTTTATCTACTTTTTGAAGTCGGTTTTTTTTTTTGTTATAACAATAAAAGCTCGTCTAAGAAACTTAGATAAGATTATCGTTAGAAGGGCTGGCAAACTACGAACTAATTAAAAAAAGGGTATTGCAAAAAGTATTGCTATCATTTTATGTCCTCGAAACCTCACCCCCGCGCCCTTCGCATCGCATCATCTATTTCACTGAACTAGGTATATATATATATAGTTTCGTTCCAACGGCGAAATGTTTTGTGAATGTAAAAATAAACCTTTTTGCAACAACTTGTGAAAACTTTTTGTGTATTTGCAATCATATTTTCATTTATTTAATTTCTTACTTTTTACATTTTTTATACAAATTATAATATTAAAAGTGCATTAAAAATTTTAAACTAAATTTTTCGTTTGTATAATATTGTACACCAAAAAGCATAATTATCACTATAGTGATACCTACGCATTGTCTATTATCCTGCAACTAATACGTAACGTAATGATGTATGACCTCAAATGCTCACTTAAACGTTGCAACTCGTGGTAGGCAGTGCGTCTACTGAAGCTAAATTCTAATGATGCCCCATATAGTATTATATTATCTGTGCCCATATCTACCTACACGCGACAGTGTCCAGCCTAGTTAAAAAAAATAAGCTGATGACGCATGCGTGTATACTTACACGAATCATTCGCGATATTCTTGAACCCTTCATAACTTAAAACCTATAAGTCTTACTTACTTAAAATTTGGCTCATTTAATAGAAGCTATAAGCTTATTACATTTGTCTGACCAACTTAAAAAGTTATACGGAAATGGATGAAGTTGTCTATTTGTTCTGTACTGTTTGTGTTGATATAATAGGTTCTCTATTTTTATTCCTACGATTTAAATCGCTTATGTTACTAATCTAACGAGGTAATTCGTGTATTTATGTGTACCTAAATATAACTATAATAATATGAAAGTAAAGAACGTTTACAAATTATTTATAAAATGTATTTTTCACCTCAGCTTCATCAAATCATTCGGGTAAAATACAAAATCAATTTTTACGACGCGCGGTTTACGTCCGCACTGTTTTTCGTACACATCGCAGCCGTTGCGGGCGCGGGCGAAAACCACGTCGTGAAGTCTTGATTTAGCCTTAGACTATTGCGATTTGGCGGTAAGGTTAAATCCAGGAATGTTTTGCATATGATTCAAATTCAGTATTTGTTTATGTATATTTCATAATTGAGGATGTTGCACGTTCGGATTTAATTGATAACAATTAACTTATTATGAAAATATTTCTGTCTACCGTTCGTTACAACTGCAATGAAATTTTAATGAAAATCAAACAATGGGTCGTTGTATTCAGTAAAAGTTGGAACGGAAAGGAAGGATAGGACAATGTGAAACGCAAACAAAGGCCGGCGGAGGATTGCGGCTCGCATAGCAATCAGCCTGGAGCCAGCACTGCGATGGACGCGATGGTTGATCTATGTAGTGGACACACGGACGCCAGGCGGTATCAGCCTGCTATAGATACATGTAACGTCACACAAACATCGATAACATCCGTTTGGTTTGAACATATCGATGAATGCTACGTGCATCGATTACATATCGGTAATTGGCAGTTGGCACGCGTCTAAAAAGTCTTTTTGACTAAACAGCCTTGTGTGGCCTTGCCTCAGAGCAATAAACCAACCGGAGGTGTCATTGTCAGACGTCCCCCGCAGCCAAATACGGAAGAGCACCGCTCTTGCCTGCCATACAAAACTAGTTAGTGCAAATCCTGTGATGTGATTTGACACTAGCGCGGCACAATCTACCTTTCCGCGCCCCCACGAGTTTTGGCAGCATTATTTGCAATTGCGTTGATTGCGTATCCATATTGGTTTTTTAGTCTAAAGGAGGGTCTTGTCCAACTCGCTTTTAACAACGAACAAGTTGAAGGGTTGTACAGGCCTTGTTGACAGGCCATCGTAAACTTTTGACTACGGATAAGTTCGGTACTTTGTATTTAACATTCAAGATTTCCATCGTTTACCTTTACAGATGAGAACTTAATTTTAGTTTTTAATCATTTTTAACCGACTTCAAAAAAAGGAGGAGGTTCTCAATTCAGTTGTATTTTTTTTTTATGTTTGTTCACCGATTACTCGAAGACGCCTGGACCGATTTGAGAAATTCTTTTTTTGTTTGATAGGATATACTTGTCATGTGGTCCCATTTTTTTCAAGTCACATTCTGATGATGGGATCCTAGAGAAATCGAGGGCAACCCTCAAATTTAAAAGGCTTCTATATTGTTTTTTATATATTATCTAAAGCTACTTGGATATTTGCATCTAGTAGTCAGCATTTTATGTTGCTGAGCTGATGCTGGAAGGTACAACTCCTCAGCGGTTAGGAGTACGGGGATTATTATTAATAAGTTTTCCGTCTCAAGTAACCGTCGTCTCCTCATTCGAGAAACGTTCTGGTCTACCCATCACTTAAAATCGTAAAATAAAATAATTTTTAACAAAAAAAAAACCGACTTCAAAAAGTAGGTAAACTAAAAAGCAAAAAATAAATTTACTTCGCACAAAATAATACGTTTTTTCATTTAGTAAAATAGAAATTATTAAATAATTATTTTATAATTCTGAAGTCGGTGCCAAGTAAACAATAACTCTGTATAGACTAATCTTTCTAACAACTATTTTCTGACTGAATATTAGTTCTTAATTATCCGATTTACTTGGCACCGACTTCAGAATTATAAAATAATTATTTAATAATTTCTATTTTACTAAATGAAAAAACGTATTATTTTGTGCGAAGTAAATTTATTTTTTGCTTTTTAGTTTACCTACTTTTTGAAGTCGGTTTTTTTTTTGTTAAAAATTATAGTCGAAACGAGTTTCGTTTGACATTTGTTGGCATAATAATTAATTTCATCTCCATCAAAAGCTGGGATACAGGGCCGACGATTTCAATAAAAGTTTAATTCGTCGACACATCTGTCCACCCTTCGCATTTGAACTAAACGAGCTTAAATAAAGTGTGCAAAAAGAAAGGTCCGTTTTGTACACAACGTAATAAAGATTGGCAGCACAGACCGCCTCTAACTGAACACTCCTGCATCCAATAATAACAAATTTTCTTTATTGTGTGATCTTCGAAAAATAGAAAAAATTCTAATTGAGACATATTAGTGTAATCAGTCGGTTTGTTTCTAAATACGTTTAACATGTAAAGAAAAAAAGAAAGAAAGAAACGTTTATTTGCCTTAAACATGGTGACAAAAAGATGGTACAATTTAATAATAAGTACACATGTTTCACCGGATAATCGGTATGCAAAATATACAATGTTATACCTAAGTACTTATATTATATTAAAGTTATATAATAGTAAACACTAACTTAATTGAATAATAAAAAAAAAAAAAAAAAAAAAAAAAAAAAAAATGTATATTATGTTAAACAAGTGCAACATTCTATCAAAACAAAATTAGATTCTAGTTCATCCTTCATGTTTACATAGAAAATCTCTTTTGTTTATTAAAAATATAAAGTACTAACAAATAGTTTCACTCTTTACATTATTCATTAGAATCGAATGTCATAAATTCGGCTATTGTGTAAAAGCAATGTTCGATTAACCATTTTTTTAACTGTGCTATATATTTATGAAAGGGCAATTCTCTTATATATTTTGGTATCTTGTTATATATTTGTACACACATACAGCTACTGTTTCTTTTATACAGGGTAGTAGACATTGTATTTAACTTTAATTTAGTGCAATCTCTTGATGGAAATTTCTTATTTTTGGATGCTACTTCAAATATATAGGAGTGTTTCTTGACGAAAATTGCAATTTCAAGTATATACATTGAAGTAAGAGTTAGCAACTTTAATTTTATAAATAAAGGCCTACATGAATCTAGCGGGGCGGCACCAGAAATGGCTCTAACGCATTTCTTTTGTGCTATAAATGCTTTATTTATATCAGTAGAGTTGCCCCATAACAATAGGCCATATCTTAATACTGAGCTGGTGTATGAGGGTAAATGTGAATTTAATTCATTTCAATTCATCTTTTTTTTTATCGCACATCGCCTGCCTAAAATAAGGACATTTCTTATACTATTTATAACCGAAACAGATATTAATTGTTAAACATTTGACATCGCTATTAATTGCCATATCGGAATTCTTGGTTGTTAATACAAAGCATTTATTCAAGGCCACCATACGATTATATCATCAGTATTATTGACTACTAATATTCCTTCCTTTGCAAATTTAACCAAGTGTTTTGTATTAGCTACGTATGAAAAATAAATGTTGATAGGCCTCCAGAAAATTGTGATGGATTTTGCTGTTACGCGAAACAGTCGATTATAGCAACACAGAAGAAACAATTTAGGACAGTTTGCTACAAATAACTAGATATAATGAATACGGCCATCGTAAGTGTCTGAGCTTCCGTTTAATAATAAAATAATAAAAGTCAGTTAACAATAAAGATAAATGAACGCAGTGTATAGCAAACCGGTCTAAAACTAGGTTGATTTAATAACCCCAAGAATTCGTCTTGTAAAACAATACATCATGTGCAATCAAATTGTCACACGGAATTGATTGATAAAATGATAAATTGTAATTTAACGTTGCGGCACTTACCGATAGCAGCGGCTCGGCGCTCTCGTTTAGTGCTGCACTTCCAAAACTTCATGTCGAATGTGAATAACGTTGAGGTCACCAAGAAGCGAGATGACACCGCGCGCGCCCGATAAGGCAAGTCGCCATCGTCAAACTGTCCGCTTGGAGTCGAAACAATGACTTTTGTTTACAAATGTGCGACGCGGAGGATTTATTAATTGTCGAGTGAAGTGGCCGACTGCAAGAGACCAATGAGGCGAGGCAGAACGAGTGCGCGGACGAACACCCCCGACGGACAATCTCCGGTTGTAACTCAGCACCGGGCCATTGGAGGAAGGCGTGGGAGCCTCGACCCCGTTCACCACTAATTCCCAAAGCCCTCATTAAACCAGATCATTGAAAGACTTATTGTAGCGTAAAAAAGTTTAATTTCTATCACATCATGTCTTCCTACGGTAATAATTTTGGAACATAGATGCCGTATCTTGCTAAGGGCAAATCACTACGATTCGAAGCAAATAACAGTTTTCTTCACAATTTTATTAACTTTGCTGTAAGTAAGTAGTAGTAAGTAAAGGGAATTCGACAAAACATGGGGTTCTTTCGAAACAAACATAGATTTATCTTGTACAACAATATCAATAATAAAATCTGCTCCGAATCTCACACGTTATTGCACTATAAAAATACACGGATAAGCATAATTTCTAGGCACATTTCTGTACTGTCTATAGTTAATTTGAATATGATTACACACTTCTATCAGTTACATAAATTACGCTATACCTATCTTATTTCAAAATAAATGAGATTTTCATGGTCACCTCCGGCTGAAAACATCTTGTGATATTGTGTGTTGAGTTAGTGATTTCTGTTTAATATTAAGGAATTCATTCAAACAATCATAATTAAACATACCGTTTATAAGTAAATATTATATCGTTGGGATAAATAAAATAAATATGCCAATTAAAGTAAAGTTAACGTAAATTACATATTTTACGTCAATAATGGCATAAGTAATCTTGAGCATGCAGTATGCATATTCAAATGCACAATATTGAGAATTATACTCTTTAAAATGCTACTGCAGTACATATCGCAGTTACTTTAAAATAAATTATTACTTTCAAATAGGAGTTGTTATACATAGCAAAGGCAAATTTCTTATTAATATCTACTAAGACTATGATTACTTGCAGTAGCATTCAAGAGAAATATTTTACACATAAATACATACATTACATACTACAATGTATGTAATTAAATTGGTATTGAAATAAGCGAACAATCCGTATGAATCTGACGAATTCAAATGATTACTGCAACGTTCGGACGCCAAAAGTATACTAGGATTACTAAGGTAAAGTACTTAAATTAAAATGTCTGTGCTTATAAAATAAAACTTTCTGATGAACTAAATGAGGTTCAACAAGGACTCAATATATCAGAATGTCAGACTTATAGGTACAGACTGCTGCAAATAAATAGAGCTCTAGATGCAGATATGGGTGGCTTAGAACTATTTAATACATTCTGTTGTAGCATCAGCATAATGTATGTTAGGAAGGGATATTTTTTGACAAATTAGAAAATGTAAGAATACTTAACCACCATATTAGATGTTCCAATGATTAGCTAATGTAGCCTTAGCGCTTTAAACAATACTAATATGGGGTTGACATAACATTGATAGAATGTGTGTTGAAAAATATCGTCAAATAAAATGTATTAATAGATAAGACAGTAGTCTGTCGGGTCAGGTCAAAAATAATTTCAACAATCCCATACCAGAGTAAGCCATGTAGCACCAATTAGTAAAAGATGAATGGATTTAAGCAAAAATTACATGAAAATTGCCCCATTACAAGTTTTGTTCTCAACAACAAAATGTAAATTTTGGTCAATACCTGTTCTCGGGTGAACAATATAGTTTTTTTTTAATAAGCATAGCCACTAACCTCTCAGCATCTATGAATTACCAATATATTTACGTCATTGATAGATCACTCAAACAAATACCAAGTATGGTAAAATCTCTTCATACATAAAATAATAACGATAGAGACCAATGAGACCAGACTTAACACAGTCTATGAGTAGATAATTAACTCAGTAAAAATAATCCTTTGGCAATGGCTCTTAAGGCGTGTCTCCTGCGAGCCTAACATGTTGCAAAAAGACCGATATATGAATGCTATCATTCAATTTTAACGGAAGTGAGCCGAAATCAAGCATTTTGATTGGCTGTTCAAATGTTTTGTTCAACAGGAGTCACGGCATAAGAAATACATTCAAACCATTGATAGGAACCGAAAACTGTGACAGTGAATTCTATTTTTTTTTTTTAAAGAGACTAGTAAACATGATTTTGACAATAATCACAAAATACTCATCACTATTTAATATAAAATACGGTAATGAAAAGATCTGATCTAAAAAACAAATTAAATTTTGCCATAAATCCTTGATTTTAAAGAATCTTTCACTGGCACTAAAAATCTGAATAAAGCAAAAGCTTAAATCATTATAAGTGACGTGATGAAGTCTTGATATGTAAATATTATGTTCATTTGGTAACAGAAGCTTTATATAATTTAATTATTTTGATTTTCTGTGAATAAGGAGGAATAATATTTATAGACTCAATTATTATTCTTAATAAACTTCATTTGCTGTTTAATCCACTGGAAGGTACAAGACACCTTTTCCATTAGAAATCCTATAATTAAACTACTCTAAAACATTACTTCCGAAATTATAATCGCAAGAATATGTCAAAAATCCATCATATTACGAAGGCACTGCATTTTGATACATCGAAAGAAATACATCATTCAATACAAATAATTGCTTGCTATTGATACACATTTACATGTAATTATGATACTACCAGTTGTCGTATTTATTCTACATTATTTAATAATAATGTTAACAGCAACAACAAACAATCCAGTAAAATGGCCAGAATTTAGTGTTAACTAAAAAGCAAATGCATGTCATCATGTCATGTTATCAGGCATTGTTTTTATTTTTTATTCTTTTTTTAAAAAAAAACGACGCCCACACGAGCGTGTTCACAAACATACATTTCACACACACACACACACAAGCACACTCAGAGTCAGAACAAATCTTAAACAAAAGATAACACTAGAGTAATGACCATGATATTTGCTTTTAGAATACCAATAAACTAGGCAATTAATTCTTGATTGATTGCTTGTTGCTATAAAACATTGAAGCAATCCTGAATCATTACAAAATAATCCCAATATTCTATCAGTCTTCAATTCATACCAAATTATCTGATATTTCTAGTAGGTAGAATATTGGGAATAGCCTGCAAGGGACCTAGCCCACTGTGAGTAGCTATTATTTCAGCAAGTAACTGCATCAACCAGTTTAGTTATAGAAAACCGGTAATAACTCGCGATTGTAGCCACATGGGTCTGTGGTCCCATACATACTGAACCAACAACCACTCCTCTTGTGCAGTCCATCAAGCACTATACTCATAATAAAAATAATTTTAGTTATCTGTTGGAAAACCACATTACATAATTCTAAAATATACTACGTAGCTAACCACTAATATAAATGGTGTAAATATGATTAATTTTATACTTAGAGATAGTTCATATTAAATTAGTTTTTCAACTAATACTGAAAAGGTGTTAACTATCCTTGATAACTTATTGCCAAAGTTACGTGTGGTGTTTCAAATTAACCAGATACTAAGCTGTTAATTTACAACAGTTCAGTCGTCGCGAGATCTCGATTTACGTAAAAATTATTGCATCAACTATGTTTTGATCAGGACTAACCGCAGGGCCTGCATCGGCAGCTGACTGTGCCTGTCAATGCCTGTACCAGGCGCCTTGAACACGCGTCTGGAAGTGGGACACAGGTGTGACAATGTATGCCTGCTGTGGTTGTTGAACTACAGCCAATGGTATGACTTGTTGTGCCATCTCCACTTGCTGTCCTCCTTCCTCAGATACACCCAGATTTTGCACACAGTGCTGTTGGGACACTTGTTGGACACCACCTACTTGTTGAGTAAGGACTTGCTGGTGTTGGCTGACTTGCGGCACCAACATCTGCTGTTGCATCTGCCCTTGTTGCTGCGGTTGTTGTTGGTGAATGACAACATGTGCCTGATTCTGCATCTGCTGTTGCTGGTGCACCTGTACTTGTTGTGCTTGCTGTTGTTGTTGTTGCTGTTGTTGTTGCTGTTGCTGCTGTACTTGTTGCTGTTGTTGCTGCTGTTGAGCTTGCTGTTGTGCATGTTGTTGCTCCCTCTCATGTTCCTCTTTCTTTTTAGCCTCCATAGCTGCCTTCTTAGCTTCAGCTTTTTCTTTCTCTTGCTGTATTCTAATAGGATCCTTGTTTTTATCATATGACATACATTTACCACTTCGGAATGGCACCATATCCTTAGGTATGTCTTGTTTCTTAGTTGCAAATTTAACATGAGGAAATTGGTCTTTCATGAATGCTCGGAAAGTCGAATAGCCCATTAGCTTTACACCTGGCTCTAGAATCTCCCCATATTCCTTGTAAGCTTCAAATAAATGTTTCCTGGAATCACCTTGTATGATGACAGTTTTGCTGGTCTTCTTGCCACCTTCACCTGATGGCTGAACATCTTTAGGGGAACTTGCATGTTGCTTCAAAAACTCTTTCAAGAAATTAGTTGCATGTTTGTAAATGTCTAGAGTGAAGGTGTTGTATGGCTTCTTACCAACATTACCGTGTATGCGAGGTGCGACACCATGAGTCATGACATGCTGCCTAATGCGCTTCAATTGGTAATGTGTCACATTCTCCAGATATAAGAAAGCCTCTAAGCATACCTTCCTACCTTGATAAACATAGCAAGCCCTCAATCTCCTCCTGACCTTATGCCTTGAGGTCTCTGCTGGATTGGCCAAACTTGCCATTGTGATCCCCATCAAATACATGTCATGTTCACTTTTAGTCAGTTCTGCAATATTCAGTCTGTGCTTGTAGACAGCCTCTGGGTTGAGTCCTCGATAGCAGTTATCTTTACAATCGCAACCTCTCATCAGTCTTTCTTTAACCTGGAATGATAGAGATAAAGAGTGTTAAAACTGATAGATTTTAGGTTTGGTTAAAAGCTAAAACTAAACATAAGGAACTAAATTTTTTCATGTTGATTCAGATTTCACCTTTAAACATGAATTTAAAGGTGAAATCTGAATCAACATGAAAAAATTTAGTTCCTTATGTTTAGTTTTAGCTTTTAACCAAACCTAAAATGATATAAATGGATATTTCAGTGATTGTAGTTTCTGGTAGCACAAGCCTGCATTTAATATTACTGAAATATGGTTAATAACCACTAAGCAACACAATCTACACAATATCATTCTCTTTATGATATATGACAATATGTTAATCTATAAGTAAATCTATTATTATTAACGTTGAATTTATAATGCTATAAATTTAGTTTTTTAGCTTTCCCTATCCCAACTAAATGTATTAAAGGTAAACAATCAATATTATGTTTATAGCACATCCAGTCTTACCTGTGATGGATTGTCTTCCAACTTATTGTCGAGAACCTCTTCATCGCTATCAGATTCAGTTTTTTTCTTCTTTTTATTGCTTGTTTTCTTTTCAACTTTCGGTTTAGTCTCAACTTCCATGTCCCCAGTTTCTGCTTCAACATGGGACCCAAACTCAATGCTGTATGTCCCAGGTATGGCCTGTAAGTTACCTCCATTTTCCACTTGTATTGTATGTCCTTGCCATAAAACCTGTAAGTAAGTTTATACATTATTAGAACAGAATGAATGTACTATTCAAATTCATAACAAGTAGCAAAAAAGACAGTTTCATCATTATTAGGAATTGTTAACAAATGAGATAGGTAAATAACTGTACCTGTTCCTGATGGCCATTGTAGTTGTGTTGTTGCATGTTTTGATTGCCAATCTCAAATACAGAGTGTTGGCCCATTACTGGGGTGTGCCACTGCGCGTTCTCGCCGTATTCACCGCCGCCGTTCTGGTCGGTCGGGATGGACACGATGATAGCATCCTTGCTGTCCACGCTCCGCCGATCCACCGACAGAAGCGAGTGCAGCACCTCGCTAGCCTCTTTCTCCGCAGGATTCACCACTTCCATTTTTTCAAAAGACATTCTGCTCGCTCCGCACTACAACCGATCGTTCACATCAAATCACATGTACGTACATACGTGTATGTACAAAGCGATACGACTAACCCGCCCCGACCGCTAGGAGAATCGACCATCCCAAGAAACAATACGAGAAAACCGCGATAACTTTTCAAATTCATGTAAATAAACATAACAAAAACCGCGCAATTATTAACCTTAATCGCATTTTTTAAGTTTCATTATCGCATAGCGGATCGAACTCCCGTGGAATATTGGGCCATATAGTCATAGCAAAGGAAGAATAAAACTTACCTTTTTCACGTTATATCAGACACTGAGATGCAAAATAATGCACCTCCACATGTTCTTGTGGACTGTGGTTTGATTAAATTCACTTCATTTTGATATTACAGTCATAATTAGAGAGAAAAGTGCAAATATTTCACTGAGTTCACGGAAGCAATATGGCGATACACTTTCTGTGAATAAAATCGGAGGACGCCGTTCACGCCGTGAACACGTAATTAGTACAGTGCGCCGCCACCAGACAGCGCTACTACTGCGTTTCCGTATCGACGCTTGTAGACACAATGTGGCGCGGTAAAATTTAAACAATGATCGTTTCACTTGTATTCAACATTAAAAATAATATACTATTCCAATATTCTTTATATTTTACTCTTACGGTTTTATCACGTTTTATACGATACTAAATATCGTTTGAAAGTAAATGTTTTGACTTTAATTTCCTCCACTAATAAAATAGGGTAAATTATCCAAAACAATGTTTAGAATGAATGAGTCACTAATTTTGACCTCTAATGAGTTTTTAAAATCTGTGTTATCATTCTATTGTAGAATGATAACACAGATTTGATTTGTTTGCGTTATGTACATTTAATACAATAATTTACCAACAGAATAATAAACTGTAATTTACACCATAATAATATACTTATATAATTTTCGTATCTTCGCAACTAAAATAAAAATATTAATTTTTATCTATTTTTCATTAACTATCAGTACATATTAATTTTAGTAAAAATGATTTCAATGGCTATCCAAAATTACAACCAAAGTATCTAAGATATTATTATCTAGTTAGGAAGCAGGTATGACCAGGAATTTTAATTTATTTTATTTAATAACGTTAAAAAGTGCTGTATCTATAACCTAACCCTTCTTCCGTATACTTTAGCACTTATAAGTATTCATCGGATCGCATACACACTCAGCGTTACAACTCGTAGATTATAATATTAGGGTGACATCGATAGGTACACCTAGTTAAGCGGGTATAGGATGGGCAGTTCTTTGTTATAATCATTACTTATTTTAGTTTAATGATGAGAAATTTAATATATCCAGGACAAACAAATACGTTGTAGCTACTAGGTTTATACAATTGAAATAAGTTATAAGTATGTTTTTAACGATAAAGAAATTCTCGTAAGGTTCGTTGTACTAAAGGGTCCGCAGCGAAGTGGAACGCGACATTTTAACCGCCACACAACCCTGACATTTAAAAACTACATCTAAATAATAACTAATATCTAAATACATTATAAATAAAGATACATTGATTCATTGAAAGGAAAATATTATTATGCATTAATCATCGTCGGATTTGTTTGGTTGTTCTATCAATATTTTGTTTTGAGAAGAATGTTTTCTGCATCTTATTTTAGTTTAATATTTCAACTATTTCTGACGGTGGCTTCGTTTGTGTGACATGACAATAAAAGTTCTTGCCCAAGCTTGTAATTATCACCGTTCGAATTCCACTTCTTCCTGTTCATCCATCGTCATTTAAATCGATCACCCTATTAGTCATATGGGTTTAATCCTTCTCAAAACATGCCCATACCAAGTAATACAAATTGCCTTTCAGCTTGGTACGACTTTTAGACATGCTCTACCATACTCATTGTTAATTTTATCCGGCTCGTCACTCCACACATCTATCTTAACATTTCCATCTTCACTACGTGTTATTCCCTTTCATCCATCTTCTTCAGGGCCCAGCATTCCTATTTGTTGGTGTTCCCCTTTAAGCTTAGTCATATCTTGTCTCTTGCAACCTAAACACCTAAACAAAACATTTTTACAACCAATCTAATATTCGTAATATTCGTTTTTAACATTTTTTGGTTACAAGTAAAAATATTTTGTTGTATTTCATTTCATGTTTAAGATTCAATAAAACTGAATTAAACACAAATAAATGAAGCATAACAAAAAAAAAATATTATCACATTCACTACCTGCATAGTTACTTCATGAATGAAAAAAAGGAATAGCAAGTAATAGGGTCGCACGCCCTAAATATCCCAAAAATTGCTGTAATATTGTCATTCATTCGTTCATTCATAACTTGAAATTTTATCAAAAGATAAAAAGCTGGTAAAATGTTAATTGTTAATTAAAAGAAGGACTTAGTGCGTTGGCTAAGATTTCCTAAAATGTTTTAATTAAGTGTAAAATTGCTTAGTGAGTTGTTTGTGTTTATAATTTTAGTCAGTTTTCGGGATTAAAATTTATTAATTAAATGTTTCGACGTTGAAAACTCGGATTTACCGACGTCCTATCTTTTAGTTGGAGCTTTGTTCGTAAAACATAATATTATTATATTCATCAATGCTTGTGCATTTTTTTTTGTACTTTCGTGTATTATATTCTTACTATACCTAGGTAGGTTAACCTACCCACATTAGAACATGTAGGTATTTTTATTTTGTTTTTTTTTTACCTTTAGAAACCGGTCTATTGTATCCAGTTTATCTTATTTAACAACATAATTAATAGGTAACTACCTATCTAATAGTAATGTTGTTTACTACCAATTAAAAGGTTACTTTAAAATCGCTTTAGCTTTATATATATTGTTAAATTTAGAATAACTTACCAGCTGCTGCATCTAAGGCGAAGCAGCTACTGCGGGACTTGACGACTGCTCCTGGCGAAGGTCCATCGGGCCACTCCATCCTTTCTTCCATCGCCTTAGACGCACTTCTCTTGAACTGCTCCAGAAAACTGTCTATTTGTGTTTCTATACTAGTTGGGGAGTTGGCCATCGTTTCCACCGAAACACCGAAAACAAACACAACACGCTAACCTGCCGCTTACGACATTCTATGTTTAAAACCTTCCTTTATTTTTCGACGTAAATTCGTGGCTACGGTGCATCCGCAATATTTGATAATGCATAATTGAGTTTCATTTTTTTTTCCGAATTCGTTCATCGACCCGACTTCGCTTTTAATAATATCAAAGAATACCGCGTAACGTCCCCGGCTATGAAAGAGACTACTGGGTAGCGGCGTAGGGATGCGTCATACATCAGTCGATGAGCTATAAGTACTGTGCTTTGTATTAAGTCGATACTGTCGATATTTTGATGCATTTTACATTTAATTATATATTTCAGCTTACAGCTTTTTAACTTCAGTTTTTGTATCACTTGAGCAACATTTAACTTACTGAATTTGACCTACAATAACTACCTATCTAGGTAGGTTAGTATATTGGTTGGTATACAAATGCTTCATATTTTAATGCTTCATGCTTATTTCTAATTTTATTAGCTGAACGTTGAATGACGGGTATAGATTTATGATTTATTTATAAACATCGCTCTGTACAAAAATATACTTAGCAACTATTTTATAAGTTGTTGCTGATATAGATAAGCTTACTTGCTCTGATCATTTAGCTTTATTTTATCACATTTATCTAGCAAAATAACCAAGACGTGAACCAAACAAACAGGGCGTGTCTAATTTCAGCCCAATATCGATATTATTTTCTGCCTAATCATTCGACATCACTACAATGAAGTGATTTTACTACGGATACCGTTATTCTATATACGGCAACGAAAATAAAGCGACACCCACTGACATCTATCGATCGCAGTGAACAGCTGTTCAAGCAAGTTGCCAGCACACAAAATTATCAGCCGATTAAAAAGGTAAGTAAATCTTTAGAAATAATGATCATAATGAATATGATTCTTCAATTTAATTAGAGTTGAAATTTAACAATTACTGTAAACCTATTTATTGTTTCATATAATATCGTTGTTATCTTATTTGTACGCATGCGTTAATGTTTATATGTGTGTGCGTGTAAAATGACGGGTATGTATATTGTATGTTAATGTGTGTGTTTCCGCGGTGAGGGGGTCGCGGTCGCCGGTTGCGCACGATGCGTGCATTAGCTAGTGTTGCGCGAAGAGCGCGTGTAGTTCGTGATATTAGAGGTGACTGGAACTGTCACACACGAGTCTACACCCGGCCACAAAATGTCAAGTAAGCGTGAACTCACCGGCATTTTTATGTAATCCCTTCGTTCTTACCAATTTTAATCAATATATTCCTGTAATCAATCTAACAATTGTGCACGCAACTTTAATAAATAAGCATACATGTGAAGTAAAAATAGGTACTTTGCAGAATTTGAAAACGGGTAGTTAAGTGTACTTATATTATTTTAATTTAAAGCGGTTAAATTATAACTATTTCCTCATCCTTTTCGATATGCTTGCCTATAGTTGCAGAATTGTTATCAAGTAGAAGCTTAATAGAACCTTGTATGCTCTTGAAGTGTCATTTTATGATCACATTAATTAATCCTATATTAGCACCCTATAAGGTTGTGTATTATGTAAGATAATTTATATTCAGGTTTGCAATAAAGATTATATTATTTAATGAGTAACATTATAAATTCATTCTCAAACTATAGCAATTCGTGTCTTAAATTATTTCCCTTCACTTTAAACCATTTTATCATTAATTAGTTTTGATGTTCACAGTATGACGTTATCTTAATTACCGTATTCAAATTGGCAATATTTATTGTTTTCGCTTGTTTTATAAAAGCCCGACTGACGGCCTTGAATAATTCTGGTATAGCGTGGGTCTGATACTCAGATATTTATCTTTATTGACCCGACAAACATCAACGTCAATTCTCCTATATTCATAGATACGAGTTAAATTATTCATCCCTACGTTTTTAATCATATCAAGAGTACGAGATCGTAAACAGAAATATCGTTATCTACTGTAAATTCATAAACACCGGGCCTATCGCTTATGAGATATTATTATCTACGGTTATGGAAACTGCAATAAGTTACTGTTTCCTTTTTTTTTCAAGTTAAACGTACATACATCTTATCTGATTTGAATTGCAATATCAGAAGGATTTGGATAAAATTTTACTAATTAAGACATCAAGGAGAGCTCCAAAAATGAGCTGCAAAAATTCAACAAAAATATCTTGATGTAGGTTGATTAGATGCCTAATTCTGCAGTATTGTCACTCAGGCATGCATGTGGCTGATATTCGATAGGTATTCAATACAACCGCAAAGTATTATCCGACCTGATTGTGGCTGCAATGGCGCCAGGTTTATACCAAGCTGATACATCGATACTGTTGTCAAGCGAATCCAATTACGTATCTAATTAACTATAAGAAGTAATCTTATTGAGTATTAGAAATATTTCACAATTAAAGATGACCTTTAGCTATGTGCTCATCAAAGTTAAAAGAATAATGGCAGGACTAATAAGAATATAGCAAATATGTATAAAACAGCAAGTATGGCTGAAAGTAAAAACACTGATATGAGAATAGCTAATGGTTTGGTACCTACCATATTGCTTGTTCAAGGGAAAGGCAAATGGATTACTTAAACCGCTTTTCTCCAATTTGGCCTATACAACAACAAGGTGTACAAGATGCCAGGAAGGTTGAAGAGTAACGATTTATGGTCCTTGCACTAAACCTAGATTGCCTATAAATGGCAAACTTGTGCAGTTTTTTCCAAGCAAGAGCCCAAGTTCTAACCAGACGCGTAGACGTGTTAACTCCATAATACTAAAATTTAATATTGACGATTGAAGTGAAATTTTCTGCTAACAACTGCATAGCGTGTGCTTCAGAGATGCAAACTTAGAAAGTGTGTTACCATCACGACGACTAGTTTTCTTTGCGGAAAAAAATACTACCTAGGTTTAGAATATGTACGAATGACAATATAAAAAGATGAACACGTCATCATTGCATTCCTTTATTCCGCTAAACGGTCGACTGCCTGCGTGGTTCCATCCCGCCGGACCGGCCGCACCTAAATAGAAACCGCAGGGACATTGCTCCCAAGCGCGTCTGATCCTGCATCTCAACTCTCGAGTGCCTTGTTGGGGTGCCTTTTGGTAATAGAATCTCTAACTACGTAGCCACATACTATATGAACTTGGGATTATTTTGGGCGTCCCAATAAATCATGGCACAGGCTGCTATACTGATCGTTTTAAAATAAATTGAAACGATTTTACGATGTTGATAGACCATTAATGCTGGAAAAACATGTAATGGGAAAAATATTTGACCTTGACTATTGACGGGATTCATTAACGTTGAGCTATATTAGTGAGTGATTCTATGATAACCTGCTACAAGGAGCTATTAAACACGACTGCCTATCATAAATCTTGGAATGAGTATACAATAAACTTACATAGAAAAGCTAAAATGTTTAAGTGAACATAATAATGGAACCTAAAATATGTTAATGCTGCTTTGAATGCATAATGTATTCCGTCACATCAATCCATGTGTTTAGATATCGATACACTCATGATATATGTGATCGGGAATGTCGGTAGGGAGCGTCAGTCCTTAGTGCCAGCTCGCGATGACAGAGAAGACTTATCGTGAATTTAATTGTGAGATACGAAGTCGTGGACGGCTCGACACCAAATATCTAACGCTACTGAGTAGTTTTATTTCGCATTTTATTTGTGTCGCGCTATTTCGGAACTGAACGTGCGGCACTTGTCTGTTACATGGTGGTGTATGTGATAGCCCACGCAGGCTTGGCGCCTACAAATATTCACTAGATATTTTTGTAGGAATGGAGACATTTTTGAAATATAGGTCAAATTATCGTCACTCATGGATATTTGACTTAAACGATTACTTGTTTAGGACCTAAACCAATAAATAGATTTAATAAATTTGAATAGCATTATTATCAAAACCATAAATTTCACTAATAGTTGACTAGACAAATGGGAGTGACTGTCAATTCTAATATTAACACATGTTTTATTGACAGGCAGCAAAATAATGCGCAAACGCATCCACGACGCCAAACAACAGTAGCACGTGCCAATGATATAGCCACCTACTAGGTGTAGCTAGAAGTGGACGTATTTCTTGTGAGGAACAAACTGCGCACTTCCTCATAGTATTTTGCGATGATGACGATTCAACATGAACAGACATAAAGGCAAAATGCTAAATTATAAATCTTGAGACGCAATCCTCCATAATAACGTTTCTCCAGTTATTTTCGATATTTACGTCTTTGACACCAAAATCGACACAGCAATGTGATTAGACTCGTAGTTTGTAAATTGAATTTCTTATGCGAGTTTATAAATAACGCAGCAATAGTTTTTTTTTTGCTGGTGACTGTATTAGAAATATTTATATTTTGAAGCGGTTAATCACGTTGGAAATTATTTAGAACCAGTGTGGTTATTTTAAACTTAATCATAATAATTATACGTAATATAAAATGAACCGGTGAATCTGGCGATATCATTATTACGTCAGCTGCGGATGTATAATAAATTCTAAAAGCTCAAAGAAAACACTTTTGGAAGTGATACAAAAATGTTATTTACGAACGTTTATTGCAGATAAAATAGACACGCTATGAATTAGATGTTTTAGGTTATGAGAATGTAATGTTTGACAGAAGTTCGTGTGTTTTGTCTGCAGGCCGAGCATGGGTGACGTTAGCCACAAACGACTCGTACGGGGTGGGAGCCCTGGTGCTGGCACACTCGCTGCGCCGGGTTAGCTCTACCTACCCAGCAGTGGTCCTCATCACACCATCCGTCACCGAACCTATGAGGTAACTTTACCTATTATAATTACATACAGGTACCTGGAGGATCCATGTCTGGGAACACTTTCAGTCATCGGTTCCGAATCCATGGCAGATGATACAGAATACAGATGCCCAGAACTCAGGCAGTCTGACACCTTGTCTTCTAATTTTTGGGGGATCTTACTCTGCTTTATCCAAAAAGAGATATCTAACAGTCCTAAGCTAATCTAGAACGCCTAAGCAACATTACATATTAGAGGATATGGATAAATATAATATATACATTAAAAAACGGAGAGATGATATTATATCACAAATATTTGATTGGCAAATTTTAGATGATAGCTCCCAAAATACTATCGAAATACAAAAAATATTCATGATCCTCAATGATACAATTGATTCTTAACCTATATATATATAAGCTATTTACATAGGTACATCCAGAACTAAATTGGTCAAGGTCTAACAGGAATAGACCCGTTTAATAAATTGCCCAGAATATAAACTACAAGCCATTTTTTTTCTCCATTGCCAATAATACCCATATTTTAATTTATCAAAAATATTGTTGAGGACAATGAATTAAATCGATTTCCTCAACCTTTCCCTTTCCTGTTATGTGCTTGATAATATTTATAGATGAAACAGTTATCCCGCCACTATCCGATATTAGGCCAGTTAAACATATCCGGCCGGATACCGGATAGTTGAAACTTTATCTGCTCGCCCTCTGCAACTTTATCTGCAATGGGGCAAGGCAGGTGATATTGAAACTTTTTTCATAATACAGAAACGAGTAGTACGATTTAGGGGAGTTATCCTTAGAGATTGATTTAAGGAAGTTAGAAATTCTAACAATTGATGTTAAATGTGATGTTTGTTAGCAAGAATATTCATAAGTGAACTAAAATGCCGATATTAATACTTACAACACACGCAATAGTCACAAATTGAAGTCAACATTTCGTGTGCAGGTAAACTAATTAAGTAGGTTTTTATTTTTTTAAATAATTTCCAAATTGCCAATAAAGGTAATGCGTAGTGACGAAAAAGTTCCAATTTGCCGAACAAAAGGGTATGACCAATTGACTCTGCGAATTATAGGTGTACTCCTGTGTCGCAGGGGTGTTACTAAACATACATTTCACACACACAAAGCACACCCAGAGTTAGAACATCTTTACGGATCGCATAAAGATTTGTGCCGTGTGGGATCGAGCTCACAACACCAGCGCAGTTAAAATCGGTGAGGCGACCATTTTTTGGGGAACGTGATTAAAAAAAAAACAGCCGCCATCAAATTGAGAACCTCCTTCTTTCTTTACGCCGCCGCGCCGGTTAAAAGTTGCCATTTTGTGCATCGCATGGTAGTTTGCTTCACGATGGTCAATTTTCCCTTCCCGATTCGCCATCTAAACGTTAACTGATCAAAATGGTAAAAAAAGGTTTATAAGAGACTAGCTGTTACCGCGGGTAATACTTAGTTTCTTATAAACCCCATGCACCGTGTCACCCACGGTAAGCGATAATTTTTATTTTTGAAATACTAGGTACTTTACTGATTTATGATCTAGTAAGATGTTAGAATGAAAAGATAAACTTTCCAGGTTGAATCTAATATTTGCGCTTAATCGGCTA
The DNA here is from genome assembly GCA_905147285.1 of Hypena proboscidalis. Taxonomy (NCBI): domain Eukaryota; kingdom Metazoa; phylum Arthropoda; class Insecta; order Lepidoptera; family Erebidae; genus Hypena; species Hypena proboscidalis. The sequence continues at coordinate 5,771,046 of LR990127.1, forward strand.
AATGTCATCATAACAATTTAAAGAGTGGCGATTTTTGCTCATCCCGCGGTAGCACTTTAATTTTTAGAGTTGAACCTTTGTGTTATTTCTAGGTGTCAACTATCACATGCAAAAGCTTTATCCAAATTTGTTCATCAACTTGAGTGTGACGAATAAAATAAAATAAAATTAAATTTAATATGACCATCAAATCAAAATGAAGTAAAAACATACACACACAAATTTTTGCCTTTAAAAAAATCTTTTTTTTAATTAAATTGAACCATTTATAACACACATCTTAGCCAATGCGATGTTACAAATTATTTTAAATATAATACATGACTTACACATAAATTACATTAATTAATAATTATTTACTTTATATCTGTGATTCTAAATATTTTTGGCTTACTTCTATGAAAATAGACAGCCTTATATTAAACATGTCGATATTACTAAATAAGTTATTAATAAGACGTATGGCGTGAGATACAGGGGCGTACTTCAGTAAGTTAGTCCGTGCGGAAGGCTCCTTGAATACATCTTGGCTGCGATGCCTTACTTCTGCTCTTTTATCTAGTGCAGTGGTTCCCAATTAGTTTTTTCTACGTACCACTTTAAGAAAGACCTCCAACTTGCGTACCCCTTTTATAGACCAGGGTCGATAATTTTTAAAACCAAAAAAAATTATAGTATGATGAAACCCATTAGAAAAGAAGGAAAATATTATAAAAATGAAAGGAAAAATAATTTACGGGCGATCTGAGGTCGGGAAGGGGAAAGCGTTGCCAAAGGGTGCCAAAGCGCTTGATGCATGCGATTTACTTACCGGCTACTGCCGTTTAATTAAATAGAATATTTTTTTGGCAATTGTAGAAATAGAAATAGAGATTCTTTATTTGTCAATGTCGGTATATTAAATTATTGTTTTTTTAGGATTTTAGTTTAGAGATTGCTGCGCGTACCCCTTGATGCAATCCCGCGTACCCCTGGGGGTACGCGTACCACTAATTGGGAACCACTGATCTAGTGCATACAATTGTAGTAATTTAAGGATCTCTGAGTGATGAACTTCCTCTTTTAACAACCTGGAGATGTTCTTTAAAAAATAATAGTTAGCATTAAATAATATTAGTAGGATGGGGTATGAAAATTTCGCCCAACTCAAAACAAACGCGTAGTATGCACTAAGCGCCTATGTCCCACCAACTATCCGGCTGTCCGGGCTAAAGGTCGACCGGATTATCCGGTTTTGGGTATCCGGCCAAACTACTATCCGTTTCATCTCTAATAATAATATCCTTGTATTAAAAACATCAAACCGTAAAAAAATCAATATGGTTCACTTGGCACTTGAACAGAATACTATAATAATATCTAAATAACAATGAAATGAAATCTCTCATATTGTATTGATATGACCGTTACCTATAAATCAGTAAGTTTATGTTTTGAATGAAGATTAATTGAAATTGAATAAACCCTGGTTGGTGTGTTACTGTGTCCGCGAATACGATAATACCTATTTTTATACTTGTTGGTTACTGATTGTATGATTGCTGGAGCATTGTAACATCGCGATCGTTGAGATGTGTTCCTCGCATGCAGAACTGAGAATTGAAAAAGTAAAGCGATCTACCTTTATAAATATTCTAACACGCAAAGTAGTAAAACTTGTTGAATGAATAATAATAATTATATGTTTCACTCATTAATACGCACACATACCTATCGTTATGTAAGATACTTCAATATGTATATGACCATGAAGACTTTAAAATGTGCACATACACATACAAGACTTATTTATATCGCAAATATTGGTACTCATAAATATAAAATATGGACATGTTTTATTAGATAACGAAGAAACACGATCAAATATTTCTACTAAATCATGTTTTTCGATAACTGCCAGAGTGATCATAACATGATGTGGTAATGTTTCAGAACCAAATACAAATGAGTCTGAAAACAATGTTTGCTAATTTCCATATTTAATGTTCTCAGAAATAGTCTTCGTGCAGCTTTCGCGGAAGTCATTATAGTGGACGTGCTGGACTCCAACGACGCCGCCCACTTGGCTCTGCTTCAGCGGCCCGAGCTCGGCATCACCTTCACAAAGATCCACTGCTGGAATCTCACCCAGTACGAGAAGTGCGTGTTCCTGGATGCTGACACCTTGGTGAGTTCTTGGCACCTGCTACAGACGTATCTGTCTTCTTCACATTTTAATTAATTAGCGTGCTATAACGACGATGCCCCTAATGAATAAGACTAAATTAAACAGTCCGACGCCAAAACCCGCTGCCGGTTGCGATTTAGCAAATAGTTTAATGTCCTTGCGTCACCATCTATTTCCATTTTAGCATCGATGCTGATTCGAGATGATCTTGATTTGTAAAAACAAACATTTCCCATGTAAACATTTCAGAGATATCAAAGAGCAGTACAGACGGATAAATGTCACGTCTGCCGCTGATTGTTTTCAATCAATTCTCATGTAGTAACAGTCGTGCCAAATTAAAATATTAAACACAATAATTTATATCGTTTCAATTCTATTCAAATTGTAGTCAATGCCGTTCAAAAGTTAGCACGAGCTTCAGGCAAAAATGTTTACAGAACGTCTGCTCAGCCAAAGCAAGTGCAAATATTTGCGGATCTGATGTCAATGATAGTAAAATAGCGGTAAAATAGCGCCGGAAGACTTTTTGCTAACGCGTGATGCATGTCATACATGATATGAACATTTTAATTTCCAATTAACGATGAGTAAAACCATAAATCTATTTGAATCTGTAACTGTTTACGCGATAAGAAAGTCAATGTTACCGGATGTGGCCGTTAGTGCAGTAACACTAGATGACGAGACGCATAACCGTGGCCCAAATATTTTGTTCCCGACAAATTTGGACCAGCTCCAATTTCTATACTTTCATACTAGTTTCTTTTGAAGGTAACGCACCGTGAAAGTAAAACTAATAGTATTTTCGCTTTGTTACCTTGGATATAATAAATGATACATACATTTATACATAGAATCATGCCTCTATCCCACGGGTGTAGGCAAAGACGATTGAATGCCATGTGCTTCGCTTCTTACATACTTCTTTCGCTTCGTCAACATTCATATATCTATATTGGTGTACTACGTGGACTCCCTTTATTGGGTGCGTATATGTATTTCGATGACGACCTCTTCCAGCCACATCTGCGTTGTATATCTCTTTCACTAATCTACTTTCATTCATTCTTTCAGCATGACCAAACCACCTAAGCATACCTTTCTTAATCTTAGTCACTAAATCATCTTTCAAACCACAACGATCTCTTATCACACTATTCCTTATCCTGTCATTCAAGGTTACACCACACATACTTCGTAATGAGCGCATTTCTACAGCATTTGTTCTACATTCATGATTATAATAAAATTATACATACATCGAATTCTTTCAATTTATGAATAGTCTTATTGTTCAACAAAAAGATAATATCACAAAAGAATCCATTGACTCGTTTAGTTTTTATTTATCACTGGCTACTTATTGTGTCAACTAGTTTTATATCCACGTTTCAGATAAAGAGTGTTCGATAAGAAAAGAAGTTATTAAATACCTATCACGTTCACGTGTTAAACTTACGAGATTGGAAATAGGTATATATATATTTTGCTAATGAGGAAGGGAAGGTTGTTAGTGTGGTAGCTAATGATGGGCTGTTTAATATATTGAGGAATGTTTGTTGCCAGGTGGTCCAAAACTGTGATGAGTTATTTGAACGCGAGGAGCTCTCCGCAGCGCCAGACGTCGGCTGGCCCGACTGCTTCAATTCTGGCGTATTCGTATACTCGCCTTCTGCAGACACATTTAGTAGACTCATCACATTCGCGCAGGAACGCGGCAGCTTTGACGGTAAGATGTCGCGGATATCTCTGGCAATAACAACGCAATGTTTATGGTACTTATTTTAGAAGTCTCTTGAAAGGAATACTGACATCAGAATCGTTGAAATTGACAAGAATCAATGCTTGTTTAGCGTATCCGTCATACTTTTTGCTGAAATAACAAAAGCAAAAAGTAATGGCTACTGTAGCCAAGATGGTTTGCCTCTCATCTCATTATGGAGACCTTACAAAGTATCTGTGGCATATAATAGTACAGTTATTTCTGGAGACCTGTCTTTGTTCATCCAGGAGAATACTTTCTTCCCTAAAAATGAGCTATCATAGGGGTGACCGAAATTTCACAAATGATCAAATAGTACAGGATTCACAGCGATACGCGGGAGCTAGGAATTTCCTCTTAAAAATGATGTACAAGAAGACGTTTCAAGGACAAATATTCTGAGAGTAATGTTTACACCAACGCTACGTCAAATTTCTTGGGACATTGCAAGCGTGTTTTGGTATAAAATAGTCAAAACACGTGGCGGCTATTTGTCAATGACTGAGTATTCTGAAATTTGGTGGCAGGTGGAGACCAAGGTCTGCTGAACACTTTCTTCTCTGACTGGGCGCGCGGGGACATCAACAAACACTTGCCTTTCCTATACAACGTCACGTCAGCTGCCTTCTATTCCTATCTGCCTGCGTTGAAACAGTAAGTTTTATGGCTTCAATTGTTTAAAATCTATTTCGACGTTCAGTTTTGTATTTGTTGCACAAAAAGTTGTGTATGACTTAATGTTTTTCTTTGTCTTTAGTATGCTAGTCTTTACACTTTTGCAGTAATTGTTGTGAAAAATTGCACGATTTTTCATGGTTAGTTATATTAGCATAAGTACTTATTGATTTGCTTTTGTGTACTCCAGTCTCCTTATTTGAAGAAATGTATAGTTTTTGTTTAAATCAGTTTGCTATCTTTGTACCTTGCTTATTATGAGTAGTAGGTGTGCGATAACATATTTATGGCAATGTGTAGTGGACTCGACTCGTCATTTGATGCACACGAGTTCATTCAGATGCGCCGATTAGCATAATCGTGACGTTGTTGATTATACAACACTGCCGTATGCTCCAACACTTAATATTATGTCATCCGGAAAAATCTTTGGCGTATCTAGGAAAGACTATCCCAATATATCGTCAAGGAATGATTATTATATAATAACATTTTGCCTTTCAGGTTTGGACAGGACCTTAAAATTATTCACTTCATCGGTGCCGCCAAGCCATGGCTCCAACAGTTTAACTTTGCGTCCGGCACCGTCGATGCACCCGATCACATCCGTGGGTTACTCCAGCTCTGGTGGGACATCTTCGTCTCACAAATCCACCCTCACCTCGACATTGCCATGGTAAGACCTCTATATTATTTAACAATTATATAAGGATCTCTAAAATTTACTGGACTCATTTCAGAATTCTCCTCTTTGGTGTTTGTGATTTACTTTTTGTACACAGTAAACATCATCATAAATTCTGATTAATCACACATCTATATATTTCAAGGGATACTTTACTGGAAATAGACCGAAAGACATCGATATTCTCGTATTAGATAACGATAAATAATTATAAATATAAATTACATGCAACCTCAGGAATGGTTGATTTTTATACATAACAATCGGTTTAGCTATCGATTTCAATATCGTATGATTGGAATCCAACCCCTCTTTCTGCGGTTGCTTCACGACCGCAAACATCTCGCGCTACCTCATAGGGTCTAGTAAAACGATCCACTGTCATTTCAACCTCCGATCTGAACACTACAACATGTTTTCCAAGCACTCTCGGAAGGAATCTAAACTTGCAGAGGTGAGACGTAGACCTTTTTTATCTTCAGCTTTGAGTTGAACCCCACATGTATTCTATACTGTTTCAGTAGGTGTATTTAAACGTTTATATTTTTCTTTTAGCATCGTGTTAGGACCTAATGCGTCCCTGAGTGACTAAATAGTAACTTATATAATAACATTAGCTTGCACTCCCTAAGCTTGTGCACCATACTGCTACCTGTTGCACCTTTTGTTTGAGCGACTCCTTTACCTGCCCGTGTATTTCTCCAAAATACTAACAATATTTTAACTTACCGATTTTTTAGTCTGTTGCTTTTCGCACGGTTTTGGTCAAAACAGTTTGGTACTGAGTAGTTAAGTGGTGTTGGTATTTTGGTGGAACACTCACCGCGGTTACTTTATAAACATACCGGCTATAAACTTGAAAAATTCTATATTTCCGTGTATTTACTCAGTGTTTTCGTAGTTAAAGAACTCATTTCATTATTATAGCACATCAAACATTTGCATCTGTATGTTTATTTAGTAAAGCATTTTATTTTATTTTACTAATAGCAACTTGAACGAAGTTTTTTGCACTAAGTGTTTACATTTGAAATTCGCTGGTGCGTGAAGCTTAGTTCAAGTGTTTGTGTGCATGCTTACTGAGCCGTTTCACTTCAACCGATAGGTTGAGGTGGAGGAACCTCCCGAAGGGCCAGCGGTACCTCCGCATGATGTCAGCCATCAATACTACCAACCTACGTTGGATCCTGAATCGGAATTCGCTTGGCATCATCCCGATTCCCAAAACAAGGAAGAACCTCAAGAAAAACCAATAAACGTTTCGGAATTCCACAATCCATGGAATATTTATAGAGGAAACATTCCCGCAAATACGGAACAAGAATCTAGCCAGAACACTGAATATGGAAGAGTAGAAAATACTGAAGAAATTAGAAAGTATGTGTGGGAAAATCACGCACAAGACCATAGCCAGCATCGCAACAATCAGCCACATCACACAGATCATTGGCAGCATAATCCCCAACACGAGAACCACTGGCACTATCAACCCACACATGACTACCATTCTCATACAAAACATCATCACGAACATCAACATGACAATAGTTACCACAATGAAGATCAAGCAAGTTATAATAATCACACAAAACATGAGCATATTTCCGTTCACCGTCTTAGTGTAGACAATGTTAAGAAACGCAATAGACGTCAGCGCAGATTGCAGCATATTGATATTTGTAGTCCTGGTGAGGCACTGAGGAATGGGGACGTCTCCGAGTCTGAAAGTGAAAGTTACGAAGACCTAATTCCGCGGCACCCTTACGATGGATACTACTTGAGACATCGGGCCACCAAAGACGCACTTGGAAGAAAAATATGCTCGCATAAACTACCACCTACTCCATCGCTGTCCCCTCCACCCGATTCCCCGTCTCTGATAAACGATATCATGGACGACGAATATTTCTCAGCAAATAGTTCTGAAAGTCAGGTAAGTTACATCCCATATTTGTTCGACAGGAAGACCTCAGGTAATTTTATTTATGTTTTTTTTAAAGCGCTTTCAATGCTAGTGTTTGTTAGTTTATGTATTATATTAAGCATCCTGTTTGTAGACAAGCTATGCATGCCAAGTTTATTAGATTGTGCACGTCCAAACTCACTATTTTTATTAACATCACTCTTTCAAATGTGTTCGAGTCTTATACGGAAACATTTATAAAAGATAACGATGTCTGTTTCAGAGTGGTGTTGCCGGAAACCTGGCGCGAGTGTGTCCCGGTGGCGTCGGTGCGAGAGAGGCTTTGGATGAGCTGTCGCGACGCCAAGGATGGGAAGCCGGTAATATCGACTACATGGGAGCTGACTCCTTTGACAATATCTGGGCGAAAATATCGCAGACACTGAGTAAGCCCACCTCTTCACCACCTAGGCAATCGCCTCCCAGGGAAGTTGCACCTCCACAGCCCACACCTCAACAAATAGAAGTTCAATCCGGTGAAGTTGCCAAGGAACAAATATCTGAGCAAGTAGAAGTAGCCAAAGAAGCTGCGCCCGTTGAGGCACCTGCGCCTGTAGTGGCAGCTGCACCAGTTGAGGCAGCCGCGCCTGTAGTGGCAGCAGCACCTGTAGAGGCATCACCCGAAGTACCCGTCACAGTAGAAGCTATTACAGCAACGGAAGTTCCAGTGGCAGTTGAAGCTGCGGCCCCGGCCAAGACGGTAGCAGCGGTAAAAGAGCCAGCACCTGCGCCGGCTGAAATGCCATTCCCAAGTGAAGTTCCTGTAACCGTAGAGGCCGTAGAAGCCGAAATTCAGGCGCCAATAGCCGAAGCCGCAAAAGAGCCGGAACAAAAGACTGAAACCCCTGCAGCGCCAAAAGTGATAGCTGCGCCAGTGGCAGCACCAGTGGTCGAAGCGCCTAAAGTTGATGCACCCAGCAAGGCTGCGGCTGCTCCCGTTGAAGCATCACAGGCTGGCACAGACAGTCCCCCGCTAGCAACCACCCCATCTAAGGAAGAAGCTCCCGTCGTCCCCGCTGCCAAATGTAAGTATTGCCCAAACGGCGAGAGCGCCATAGAACGATAACAGCTTTGCACTCTCAGATCTCACAGAGTTTATTTTGCAGTTTTCAGACTTCTACTAATATGTCTAGTTTAGCTGCATCTGTTTTACGTGGATCGGACCGCAGAATAGATGTATGTGAATAGCTTAGACGGCCGTCACGTAGAACTCGATGTGTCCACATGTTTTTTTGTGCCGTTTTGTGATGTTTGGTTTTATGTTTATTTATCAGCATACGTTTCAAAATTCGTTGTTATTTCACCCAGCTACCGAGGAGGCAGCGCAAGAGACGCGGCTTTGATAGATCAGGTAATATTTTTATTACACTTGGACTCAACGCAACTTCACATTTGCGCTGAACTGGGTTACTACTGGTGGAGGAAATCGATGTTTGTACTGTAATGCTCTAATCTAACACAAGTACCTAGCAAATCTTACGTTGTATCCAATAACGATATGTTGGCATTCAATAAGCATTATAAATGGGGACATTACGCTAATGTACATTCCTCATAGTTGTTTACAAGTCTTTTAGTTAAATATTCTGTGGATGTTGGGTTGCGTCCAAGTGGATGCAGATAGTAGGGACCTATTGTTGAACACTCACGATGCTATTTCTGGAGAAACTTGCTCTTGAGATTACATATCTACCGATTTTAATGATATCTAATTCAATAGCTGATTGAGTTGTTCAGGTGGAAGTTGCATCTGTTTCGATTCTTCTGATGCAATTTCGCATGTCTGTGTTGCACTCACCGCGATTGTTGGAACTCCGATCGCGGCTGCGACGGATTTCTGACAAATATATTTTTGCTTTACATTTATGTTTCACACATTGCAAGGAACATTATTCAATGCTTTTCATTGTGGCACTTTCACGGTAGATATCACTTAAATAGTGGAAACATTATAATATATCCTAGTACTCTATAATCAGAACATTTAAACATACTCTGACATACCTACACTTATTTTGTTATTTTTACTACTTTGAGACCTTTTTGCCAGAAAGGTACCCATCGATAAAATAATAATCCTTGTAATGGACATACCTACGCTTCGAATCTCCACTTAACTGACAAATCTAACTTTCTGCTTGCATCGTTTCGAATTAACCATGTAGTTTGTTTCCCTCGACTTTGTTCCAGGCCCTAACCGAGCTTGCTCTCTAATGTGACCGCCATACTAACGCCACGTCTAATCGCTCGAGAGTATAAAGGCGAGATTGATTGGTTGTGTAGCCGAGGAGCGGCGCAAGCCCGCGGGCAAGCTTAAGCTGAGCCCGCCCGCGCCCGCCGACACGCTGCTGACGCCGGACAGCGAGCTGGAGGACGCGGCGACGCTCGCGCACGCTATCATCGCCAGCGAGCTCACGCCGACCGTCAGCGCGCCCGAGCCCCCTTCGCCCGCCTCACCTGCCTCGCCGCCGCTCGGACCCCCGCCCGTCGCCCACCAGACCCTCTCCGTCCAGGAGCCCGAGGTGCCCACGCCGCCCGTCGGAGCCATATCCCTCGCGCAAATCGGGGTTAAATCCCCCGCCAAGGGCAAGGCCACTACCGCTGCGCTCATAGAGTCCTCGGTGACCGACCCCGCGGAGGCTCCGGCCGTCGCTCCCGCAGACCCGCCCCCCAAGAAGAAGGTCGTCAAAAAGGTGGTGAAGAAGGACGCGAGCGCGGCGGGCGTTGGCGGAGCGGACGCGCCCGTGCCGCCGCCCCGCAAGAAGGAAAAGAAACCCAAAGAGAAATGAGCGCTCTCACCACGCTCCTGATAGTTCCTCTGTGCCATAAGTATAGCCTTTCTAATCTTAAACGTCTATTTAATTTTCGAGTAATTATGCTTTTATGTATCGCGTAATACTTTTATGGAAAAATTATTTTAGAGCTAATTTTATACTCACGCGGCTAATGTATTGTTTAGTTTGATTTTTTTATACCTACTTTTTACTATCTCTATTCATTGTATAATTATTATTATTTATGTTTTAACAGTACGCCTAATTGGTTTTATTTTTGTGGAATTGATCTACCAAAGGATGAGATGTATTTATTACATTAAAATAAAGTTTTATGAAATTTTATATTAAAAGTCTATTTTGTATTATTAAACAGTTTGTTTTTTTTTCTCACAAATAATAATATCAATTAATACAGTCGCCTATTATGTACTGGAAGTAGTAACGTTCGAAAAAATTGCCTGATGTTAAAACAAATTAGTTACTCAGTACAATAGATACCTCCCTTTAGAAAAAACCAATACAAAAATATGCAGTCACAGTTTAAGAACTCGTAAAATCCGATTGCTTGCCTAATCATGTTAAACAATAACAAGAATTTTGTAGGTACCTACTCAGTGGCTTGCCCAAATAAATCATTCGATTCACACGGTTCCGATAAATGATAGACACGCATTGGGCATTCGCTCATGAATAGCAGATATACGTAGCAGGCAAGTAGTGTTATTATTCTATAAATAAAGTGTGTCAAATTAGCGGTCAAGTTCGCGCCATTATGAGTTTAGGCGTTGACGATAATTTCAGGGCCATCCTTACAACAAGAAAATACAGTACCGTAATGTAGATACAGTATTTTCTTATCTAATAATGACCGAAATGAGGATAACTGTTTGTTTTGCTAACTTGATGGAAAGGGTTACATGGACTAACTGATACTGAAGATAAAACTATTATTATTGTAGGAAATTGGCAAAAAAATCTTTCCTCTTATTTAAAAACGAAAAGATATTTTTTAGATTTTATTTAGATTTTATGGTATTTACTCCAATATGAAGTATGTTTTGAGAAAATAGTATATAAAAAGTCAAGGTCGTATCATATCAAGAAATCATCGTAGGAAAACGTTGATCAGACTGTTCCACGCCGTTTTTTTTTTAATTTCAATGAACCAATAAAAAAAAAAACTATTTTTCGAGATACGACAAAATTGCTTTCCAGCGTCGACATATTAACTGTTGCCCGCGAATTTGTTCGCGAGAAAGGGATTGAGGGACATAATGGATTCCCTCTTACAATTTCAAGGCCAAATTTACTCACTTGCAGAGTAGAATTACCAAAAAATCTATCTTATTGTTGAAACCTAAGTGTAGCATTAGTCAAGCATTTTTCTTTAAAATTTACGAACCTACCATATAAACTTTCACCCCCTTTTTTACCCCCTTCGGGATAACATACAAAAATAAAACATAAACCAGTTTAAAAGTAAGACCTCCAGCTACATAATTGAGAAACCGCATGCAATTACATGCAGTAGATAGTTTTTGCGTGATGCGCGTACGAACATACAGACAGACATACCAATACTCTAATAAAATATGTTTTGGCTTCCAATGCTGTTTTTTATTTACTTTCCATTGACCTGTAAGTCCTGCAACACGGGCGGAAGCCAGTGATTAAATAACAGTATAAAATACAAAGAACATTCAGAACATCCACACCATTATAATTTGCTAAAGCGTCATCTAGCGACAAAGTGTTGAACTCTTAATATATTGAGGTAACTTTGTTATTCAAAGTCCAAGCAACATTTGGTTAAAATAACACATAACAGATGTCGCTTCAAACGGATTTTTTTTATGGGGCCTAATATTATTTTATTTTTCTTAAAGAAACGTTGTTTTGGATTAGGGGTTTTAATATTCCTTAAAATTAACAAATTTTAAAATGCTAACCGGTAGTTAATTACAAGCTTACAGCAGAACTACAGAAGTGGCAACGGTAATGACATTGACGCTTGGTGGGTCCATTTTATTTGATTTTACAAACCTTCATGAGCCTTCATGGCAGTATAAAAAATTCTAAAGTATACATGCGTGATTGAAGTTCTTCCCACCACAAAGTAATGTTATGACATCGATCTATGGAATATACCTATTCCCGTACCTGTTCCAATCTTGATGACGAAATTAGTGGCCCATTCGTTACTAATGTTTTGATACACAATAGCAAATGATACGTTATGTTGGTTATGCTGAAGAAGTAATAATTATCGAGTACCCACGCTACATGTCAGTAGCTAAGTCGGAGAATTTATTAGGGCTGTCGACGGTGACACAGCTAATTGATATTTGATATAGGGATGTTATAGATTAATATGTTTATTTTATGCAATTTATGTAAGTATATCACTCAGATCTTATCGGTTATGTTTAGATCTGACAGATTGTACTTTACTTTACAGTAAGATTACACAGTATTTTTAGGGAGTTTAGTTTAGTTTTGTGGGAGTCCTAATTTGGTTGATGTCATGGGTCTCCACTGTAACGTTATATTAGGCCTTTAGAGAATACTTAATACAGTTGGACAGCGGATATTCTAAAGGTATTAATTAATGTTACTTTGCATTGTTGCAAGCCCTGACTCTCCGTGATTGGTGAGAGGCGTACCTCAAACTCCACAAGCGGTGCGTGCTCTATAATTTAGTACAAAATTGCAGAGAGAAACAAACAAGAGCCTTGTATAGGCCGATCTCGTTAAGGTTATGTGCCTTAATTATGCCACGATTTATCCGTCAATTTATGCGGGATTGTTGCTATGCTCGCGAATTTAATCTGTTGTTCTACTCAAATGCGTGCCATGATCATGAGCAAAAAAAAGTACTCCTTTTTTGGATTAAAAAAAATCCCGTCATCACCTCTGTGAGTTTTAAAAGTTGATTATTAGAAGCAATAATCCAAAGGTCTAACAACTGCTAAATGCTGTCGTATGTATGTTAGTAATCTCCAACTCAAATTCAACATTTGAATTTTTGTCTGATTAAATTCCATCAGTCTAAGGTAAAGTTGGCTCCTAGCACGAATAGGCGCATCCCATGAACATAAACAAGAAATAGCAGACGCATTGCAATGCAACATAGTGGTGTAAGGGTCGACACACACCAAAAGCGCGTCGAAGCGCAGCGAATCGAAGCGCAGTTTCAGTGTTATATGAATTCCAACTCTATTCTCACAACCATAATCCTCCCTTTCTTATCCAAGGTACTGGAGGCCTGTGTACATAAGCAGCTGACCAGATTTGTTCAGCAGAACAATATTTTAAGCCCACTTCAGTCTGGCTTCAGACCAGATCACAGTACCACTTCCGCGCTTCTCAAGGTGACTGGCGATATAAGGGCGGGTATGGAGGACACTAAGGTCACTGTACTGGCCTTGGTGGACTTCTCGAACGCCTTCAATACCGTCAGTCACGACATCCTCCTTTCCATCCTCTCCCATCTTATGGTCTCTTCAGATTCGCTGGAATGGTTCTCAATTTATCTTCGAGGGCGTCAGCAGTCAGTTTGCATCAATGAGACTTCGTCAAGTTGGAGTAGTCTGGATGCTGGCGTTCCCCAAGGCGGTATACTCTCTCCGTTATTATTTTCTTTATTTATTAACCTCATTACTCATGAACTTCAGTGTTCGTATCATCTTTACGCTGATGACTTGCAGCTGTACTATCAGGCTCATGTTGACTGTATTTCTTCGGCTGTAGATAAGGTTAATGGTGACTTGGAGCGAATTAATCTTTGGTCTGGCAGATTTGGTTTGGTTGTTAACCCAAATAAATGCCAAGCCATCATCGTGGGCAGCCAGAGAATGATGAGCCGACTGGAATCAATATTGGTACCTCCGGTGGTCTTTAATAACTCGGTCATACCCTTAGCTTCTAAGGTGAAGGATCTTGGCCTCTTCATAGACTCCACTCTAAACTGGCGTGCCCAAGTAACAAACATGAGCCAAAAGATTACAGGTACCCTTCGCGCCCTATATCGACTTAAAAACTTTCTTCCATCCAACACCAAAACAACGATTGTGCAAACTTTAATTTTTCCTATTGTCGACTATGGAGATGTGTGTTATTTTGACCTGAATGCAGATCTCCTAAACAAAATTGATCGTCTTCTTAATAACTGCATTCGATTCATTTACAATCTTCGGAAATATGACCATGTGTCTTCATGTCGTGCACAACTGAACTGGCTACCGATCCGCCAGCGTCGAAACTTGCGTGCCCTTACCACTTTATATTCTATCCTGACTTCCCCTACTTCACCTTCTTATTTAATTCCTTACTTTCAATATCTCAGTTCTAATCACAATAGAGATCTTCGTTCTTCTAATAATCTTCTCCTTCTAGTTCCCTCTCATACTTCTGGATTTGTAAATTCATCTTTTCCCGTTCAATCAGTCCTTCTCTGGAATGCCCTCCCCCTTGAGATCAGGACGGCTACGAGCCGTTATGCGTTTAAACTGAAAGTTCGCGAACTTTTAATTAAGAATAAGGCAAAATAATTACCACATACTGTGATATAATTTGTATTTATGTATCGTTTCAAGTATATTATATATATATGTATATATATATATTTATTTTTTTATGTATGTATCTTATAACTTGCATCTATTCATATTTTAATGAATTTATATTTTATGTTTTTAAATTAATTTATTGTTCTACTCTCTCTGCACTATGTCATGACTTCGCCTACCTTGTTATCTCTGCACCACCTGAAGGTAGACTGGTAGAGAATGCCCTAGGCATTAAGTCCGCCAATATACACGTGTGTATGAAGTTTAATAAATAAATAAATAAATAAATAATACTCATTATCGCATGAGAAACTCAAACGAGTCGCGCGGATGCCCGCGGCGCCGCCCGCGGGAATTCCGGCGAATTCCATAGTAGTAGTAGCGTAGAGTTTCTCATGCGATAATGAGTATTATAGCTGTGAGAATAGAGTTGGAATTCATATGACACTGAAACTGCGCTTCGATTCGCTGCGCTTCGACGCGCTTTTGGTGTGTGTCGACCCTAAGACTCCTGTGGTACGTGCTGATGTGGAGGATCTAAACACCTGTGTCCAATCACACGAGAAAACCAGTTTATGATGTGAAACCTTCCGATTTGGTTAGCAGAGAACAAGGTAAGGTTCAACTAACCACTAAAAAGATCTTCAAAATCATTCAGATACCAAACCACGATGACGTCTTATTTCTCCTATCAGATTGAGCAATTGGTAATGCGGCCTAGAAAAGTTATTCGAAAAAAACATCAAAACACTAGGAAAAAAAGGAATAGCATTGTTTAATCTTGTATAGGGATAATTGTTAACTATCGTGCCCTATATCACCATGACGAGTGCATTTATTTCGAAATCCGGCTCAAAGGACCAGATTGCACTCGAGGTTTTTAAAGCTGGCTAACGAGAAGTGAATAAAATATATTAGAATAAGTTTATTCATCTAAACTGGTACAGTACACTAATAATTTACTTAATAAATCTACTTTTAATGTAATGGTTAATAGACAATGTTGTACTTATAATCTAACGTGCACTGATTAAATGACAGTTTAAATAGAACATTATATCAAAAAGTAAATAGTTTTACGAGAGCAATAACTCAGATATATCAAAGCAGTGACAAGTTAAAGTTAAAGATCTCATTATTGCTCACTCTCGATTATCCCGCGTGGTCAGCTCGTTCAGAAAACGTCATGCCATGCCGACGGTCATAGTCACAAGCTCACAACACTTTACACTTACTCCACTTCCTCTCCAATAACTAACAGCAATCGATCGTAACTCGTTCGATCGTTGTTTACACGCCTGTTAGGCACAATGATCTTCTCATCATGAATCGTGGGTGGTCCACACTTCCGACCATCGTTAGTGCTTGTATCTCTTTCTAATTAGTATCGAGTATCGAGTTCTCGCTCGTAAGGAATTTGATTATAGAGACTTAATTGAACAAGTGACACTAAGGTGTGGACAGACCATAAATGTGAACGCGGGATGAGTACGTTTACTTTTCTTTAAATAAGCAACGAATGATTAAAAACAAAGCGTCGTTACAGAGACGCTTCGAGATCACAAAACTTTTTTCATTCAAAGATACAAGAAAAAATAATGCGTAAACTTATGCGTATTTTATAATAATACGTTTGGTTGGGCCTCGGATCAAATAGGTATTGGTGAAAGGATGTTTAATATGTCAAACACATTTTAAAATCAGTTCTAGGTTCATTTGCACTTTTGAATGTTTGAGATTACTTATCAATTTTTTTTAAAATATTTCAAGGCAAATCGAAACTAAAGAGAATGGACAAAAAGCTCGCTATGGGACCAAAAAAAAGATAAATTATTATTTCATTTGATATGTCATCATTTATTTAGATAAAAATATACTCAAAAAATTTTGTTGATGTCTGAAATTATTAAGTTGTTAGGATTACCAAATGTTGAAAAAATACAAATCGTGAATTATTGCTGGAAATCAAAGTAATGTGTGAGTGATTATGTGCTATTTTTTAGAGTGCTAAAAAATAGTGTTAGTTATAGTTTCGCGCTGTCCGTCTGCCTATACGACGTACAGCATCGAAGCCGTTAGTGCTAAAAAGGTAAAATTATGCATGAATATGTAAATATGTAATTGTAAATGTAAACTATGCCGACAAAATAAAACATTTTAAAATGTATATTTTTTCATGTGATGTTTATATTTTTTTAACGGCCATCCTAGTTTTTTTAGTTTTATATTTTTCATGTTCATGAAGTCAACTTACATATAAATATTATATACTACATATGACTCACATGGCTTTTCTTCCTTATGTGAAAAAGAAAATAAAATGTTAGTCTTATATATTTATTTTGTAACTTTTGCACTAGTTGTTACCTGGAAACGATAGAGATTCATAGCACTGCTTTGCCCCTTCGTTTGTATTACTTACTTGTACTCAGAAAATTAACTTACCTAAAAACGAAATAAAAACACGAGCTGGGAGTACCTATTGTCGTGAAGGCGGTAATAGATTTTATTGGCTAAAACTCCTAAAAATATGTTACCCTATTGAACTAACTTGGTATATGCATATCATTGTTTTTTATTATATGTATAGATGTTTATCTATTTAAGTTCGTAGTATTTTCATTTCAATGCACTGGATAAACTACTAAATTTGTATGTTGATCTGCCGCCAACCATAGACCTCAAGATTTGCGAAAAAGTTGCGCGTTGTTGATCATATTTTTTAAGCAACAACATAAGTATACATACATACTTTAGGCCTATTTGCATAGAAATTTAGAAAAAACTTTTTTTCGATATTTCTTCGAGCTCCTAGGTACAGGACAGGTTTTGATTTTTTTTTATTAAGAAGATACATAACCGAAGTGTACTTTGTAAGCAAAAAGAAATGCGACCGTCATTTATAGAAAATTTTAAATATATTTTTTTCTAAAATTTACAAAATTATTTTTATCTCGTTTGTCAAGGCAAGTAAAGACTTGCAATTTATACACGCAATTATATCAATATTCTTTTATTCATTCGTTATTTCAACTATGGAGAGTGTTGGTTATTTTAATCTAAATCTGCAAAAATCTTTTTGACAAAGTTCAGTGACCTTTCAATAATTCAGCTATATCATAAAAATCTAAATATATTTTTAATTGTGTCTTAGATAATTATATTAAGCTGTAAATACGATTATACATAATATCGTAATTAACTATAAAAGGAGGGTGTCCGCAACTGAAGCAAAATCACAGACTGTGTAGCTCTAGCCCCTTGGATGAAGGATAGTACTGGATAAGGGAATGGCGTGGTCAACAGCGAGACAGAGAATCTCGACACAGTGTGGCGACAGTGCAAATTAAATTACCCTAGTTTTTGGATAAATTTGCCAAAATATTAAGATATATTATTTACTAATTCCAAAATGAAAAATGTATTTATTTTATGAAAATAAAACAGATATAAAGAACAATTGTTCGGTTTATTAAACATATTGCGTGATGTACTGTTATGTTAATACTGCATAGGTAATGACTGAATTTAAGTCGATCAACCAATGTTGGAAGTTTCACATCTGGCGTTTCAGCTGCGTGTTTTTGAACAGTCACTGCTGGCATCATAGTATTGAGTTTAGTAGACACATACTCTTGGCTACTCGTTGACGGCATTACTATGCTAGCTCATCCACTGCTTCTTTTGCCTGAAACTGTAAAATTTTTAATAGTAACTTTACGCAAAAGTTTAAATAGATGGCGTTTAACATACTTTCTAACTCACGCACGGGGACGGGCAGTTACGGCTGCCACAGGTAAAAACGTGAGGATCAACGAATCCCACAGAGCAAAAGTCACGGACCATAGCTAGTTTTATTAAAACGAAATCAAATATTCAAGTCTATATTGCACGTAAAATCCTTAGGACCGTAAAAAACGTAGATTTCCTTTCAGTGTTGCGCATCAATTCAAAGTATCTCAACTTGACAATACCCAAATATTGTAATATATATAAATAAATAGCCCCCTATAATACTCAACTGAAAATCTCAAATAATAATTAATATTATATATACACGCTGTATATAATGTATCCTACAGGTTAAATTTTAATTTACCTGTGTGGCACAGCATTCATTAACAAAAGAGTTACTCTCTTTTTTTAATAATTCATGTCGTCCAAAATGTCTGCTACAAACTTAAGAGAATTTACTCGGAGCCCACTTTGTTCGTCCTGTAGCTTCAATCCACTTCGGATTTAAATCAATATTTTCCGGGAAACTGTTATGCAATTAAGATATTGAAACTGACTAAAATACTACATGATATATTTATCATAAGAAATGCAACAGAAAATTTTACCCACAATTTTGGGGAAAAAAATATGGAAGTCTTGACAACATCTAACAATATTTTATAGTAGGTTATGAATACTAAAATTTCATATTTTAGATGATTTTGTCGATCAAATTATAAACAAACATAGTTCACACAAGATAAAATCATTGAAAATACAACCTGGCATATGATTCAAAGGCCAAAATGTGTTATACTTACGAGTGGAACGATAATTCAGGCAGTTTTCTTCTACTATCACTTTTACATCTTAAAACACTACACCGCACCATATTTCCTACAATAATGCTTATTAAAGACACTATTGTTAAATAATTGCTAATATTTTTCAGGTTTCACGTAACTTTTATAGCTTTAAACTAATTAAATTTAAAAATACCAAATTACGTAGACAGAGAATAGTATAGACGACTGATAGCTTCGATCTCCCTCACACAAGACAAAGATAAACTTACGCCAATTTTGTGTAAAAAAACAAGACAGGTGATAAGATTTTTTGTTTCGCCATGCGTGTCGGGTTTTTGAGCAAACCTTGAGGTTTGCTCAAAACTTTATCAATCAAACTTGACATATTTGACAACGCCGGCAAAATAATTTGGTATTTTTAAATTTTAGTTAGTTTAAAGCTATAAAAGTTACGTGAAACCTGAAAAATATTAGCAATTTTTTAACAATAGTGTCTTTATTAAGCATTATTGTAGGAAATATGGTGCGGTGTAGTGTTTTAGGATGTAAAAGTGATAGTAGAAGAAAACTGCCTGAATTATCGTTCCACTCGTAAGTATAACACATTTTGGCCTTTGAATCATATGCCAGGTTGTATTTTCAATGATTTTATCTTGTGTGAACTATGTTTGTTTATAATTTGATCGACAAAATCATCTAAAATATGAAATTTTAGTATTCATAACCTACTATAAAATATTGTTAGATGTTGTCAACACTTCCATATTTTTTTCCCCAAAATTGTGGGTAAAATTTTATGTTGCATTTCTTATGATAAATATATCATGTAGTATTTTAGTCAGTTTCAATATCTTAATTGCATAACAGTTTCCCGGAAAATATTGATTTAAATACGAAGTGGATTGAAGCTACAGGACGAACAAATTGGGCTCCGAGTAAATTCTCTTAAGTTTGTAGCAGACATTTTGGACGACATGAATTATTAAAAAAAGAGAGTAACTCTTTTGTTAATGAATGCTGTGCCACACAGGTAAATTAATATTTAACCTGTAGGATACATTATATACAGCGTGTATATATAATATTAATTATTATTTGAGTATTTTCAGTTGAGTATTATAGGGGGCTATTTATTTATATATATTACAATATTTGGGTATAGTCAAGTTGAGATACTTTGAATTGATGCGCAACACTGAAAGGAAATCTACGTTTTTTACGGTCCTAAGGATTTTACGTGCAATATAGACTTGAATATTTGATTTCGTTTTAGTAAAACTAGCTATGATCCGTGACTTTTGCTCTGTGGGATTCGTTGATCTTCACGTTTTTACCTGTGGCAGCCGTAACTGCCCGTCCCCGTGCGTGAGTTAAAAAGTATGTTAAACGCCATCTATTTAAACTTTTGCGTAAAGTTCCTATTAAAAATTTTACAGTTTCAGGCAAAAGAAGCAGTGGATGAGCTAGCATAGTAATGCCGTCAACGAGTAGCCAAGAGTATGTGTCTACTAAACTCAATACTATGATGCCAGCAGTGACTGTTCAAAAACACGCAGCTGAAACGCCAGATGTGAAACTTCCAACATTGGTTGATCGACTTAAATTCAGTCATTACCTATGCAGTATTAACATAACAGTACATCACGCAATATGTTCACTAAACCGAACAATTGTTCTTTATATCTGTTTTATTTTCATAAAATAAATACATTTTTCATTTTGGAATTAGTAAATAATATATCTTAATATTTTGGCAAATTTATCCAAAAACTAGGGTAATTTAATTTGCACTGTCGCCACACTGCGCCGAGATTCTCTGTCTCGCTGTTGACCACGCCATTCTCTTATCCAGTACTATCCTTCATCCAAGCCAAATTATTTTGCCAGCGTTGTCAAATATGTCAAGTTTGATTGATAAAGTTTTGAGCAAACCTCAAGGTTTGCTCAAAAACCCGACACGCGTGGCGAAACAAAAAATCTTATCACCTGTCTTGTTTTTTTACACAAAATTGGCGTAAGTTTATCTTTGTCTTGTGTGAGGGAGATCGAAGCTATCAGTCGTCTATACTATTCTCTGTCTACGTCTAGCCCCGTACGAAATGTGCGTGTAGTAGTTAACGAACACACACTACAATAGCAACGCACGCTGACGCCGCACACAGCCGCGCGTTAAGCGACTTTATTCATTCAACACAAACAACCAGTTTGACAGGAACCGTGCCGCGTGGAGGTTGTGTCGCGTCGATCCGTAAAGTTACATTGATATTATCAATGTTTATAAACAGAATTCGATGAGAATCTCAAACGATTACTTCTATTCATGAATAATATTAAAGACTTTTGACAATTCGAACGTTATTTCGCGAGTTTAATTGGTTTTTGTCTCGGTTTTGTACGTTTTATTCGAGTGTATCGGCAAGAACTCAGCATCGTTGATTTTGTTAGGACGGTGGATGAAAATGTGAAACAAATGTGTGTTGGTGAACTTTACGTGCTGATGAGCCTGGATTTGGTACTTTGAGACGATTGTGGAGTAGGGAACTGGCACCATGAAGTGGTTGGTGTTCGCTTTGTTATTGCCTGCGTGCCTGGCGCATCTGAATGTTTACCTGAGCAGTGCCGAAGTGTGGAGGTTATTGGGTAAGCTACTCTTTCTCACTCATTTATCGATAACCGGTGCTCTAAAATGCAGGTGTTTTATCTCCTATAATGCGATAATCATCTGTGATAAGCTGACTGTTTGCTATCAGGTGCAGTGTACACGGTAAAACATGGAATTCTTTGCTAGTTTTGTAAACTTGTTTCCACCCCTGCTTTGCCCGTGTGATAAAAAATATCTTATGTCCTTATCCAGACTTACAATACAACCCATCGCCATACATATTTTCACCACGATCGGTCAAGCAATTAGGCCGCACGCGCAACATTATAAACAAACAGATTCACATAATTTTGTTCTGATATAATGATGCACTTCTCACTAAAATGCATGCTGTCATGTCACTTTACGTGAAATGTCAAAGATAATTAAATATGTTAATAGGTAATAATAAGTTATCACCAGTTATAGTTACCTAATTTTGTTACAGAAGTATCGTAGGCTAACTAGGTACCTACCTACTTAATGAAAGTAGGTAAATTAATTAATATTAATGATTTTTTCGTTTCTACCTCCAAATACAACAAGTAACAACAATAGGTAAGACTGCCAAACTTACCAGATTCGAAAGGAACTAGTCTACCATGGTATATCTACCTATAAAAATAAATAGTAGGTTCAATGATTGTAGTATATGACTGTACTTAGGTAAGTAGGTAGTTAGATCTAGGCTCCCACTTATTAAGGCACTGATCTGCATCTTCTAATTTATTTATATATAGCACTAAGGCATGCTTAGCAATCTAATACTAAGAAACAGTCGAAAAAATGTTTTACGTGACCATGCTACCTATTGTGATCTGATCATACTCGAGCGTGGCTAATACCGACCCGTGACATTTAATTTGCGCCATCAAGATCCCTGATTTTACCAATACTTCTGTAGGTATCTATACTATTATTATTATATACTTAAATATTTATACTGTGCTATAGATGAGAAACAGTAACCTTTACAATACAAAAATTAATTAGGTAGGTACAATGAGCTTCATGCAGGTCATATGCTAAGTTTACATAAAAATCACGCGAGTTTATACCCTTAATACCTACTACTTAGATGGATGTATTTCATGTAGCTTTCTCCACTACGTAGAACAGTCACATAGTATGTTAAATTGCTAGCTGGTACTGTTAGTAACAATATATCCTACAGAAATTCTGGATGATCGGAAGTCGGTCGTCATTTGGCACCCATCTCATCCTCGAGCCTAACAGTTGGATATAATCTATAATATCGCACTAATAATACAATAGTGATGTAACTCAAAATAGATGTTTTTTCAGAATCAACGAAAAACTGATTATTCTCTTCCTATCATAGGTTTAAAAAAAATTAATGTGTCATGTGTATTCAAAATGAAATTGAAGATAGTATTTATTCACCAATAATGAAAATAATAATAAATGGCAAAATTATTCCGAAATTTTTAGTTACGACGGTATTATTCCAAAAACAATGTTCAAAATGAAACAACATTTTAAGTTATGTCATTATTGTAGAAATATTTTGTGTTACAACATAGTAAAATTACTAATTTTCACTACGATTTTAAATTATTCTTGGACTTACAACAATATTGGAAAATTAATTCTCGGTATTTTATTTACGTTTAATACGAACTCTGAAAATGTTTGATTAGGATAATAATAAATAAAACCAGATTATTTCTAAAAGCAGTTATAATTGAAATTAAATCGGACAAAACTACAAATCAATGCTTGTAATGTACTTAAACTTGTAGAAACATCTAGTAAAATAAAATAAACCTTCCAAAACCAAATCAATCATTCGTAATTCAGATAACAAAATATTTATTTGTTCTTAAACATTTTTAGTTAATCTTAATTCAACAAAAAAAACCTTAAACAAAAAAAACAAAATATTATTCTTACATTTAATAGTGTAATGTAATCTATGATGTAATAGTGACGTTAAGGAACAGAAATATTTGTATTAAAAACATATTTTTACTTAGATTTAATCAGCCTGAAAAGCACAATGAAATTATTACTCATATTTAGAGCATGTAAATCTTCATTTATTATGTCTCTCTTCTTATTTTGAGTTAAAGGTATCTTGCTTGTGTATTCTTGTGCCAGTCCAATAGAAAATAATGAGGTTTGATTTCCAGTTCGTCGTAAGTTACGTACGAAAACCTTTTGGTAATTTTCTTCTGCAATTTTTGTAGAAGAATGTTAATGGATGTTCTTTTTCAAGACCACATTTTACTCTTACTCTATCTTCATTTATATTAAAATTGTTACACCACGCTTATTTAAGTAATTTAAGATTATAAAATTTATCGTAAGTCATTTCAGTCACGTTATACGGTTTTCCTGTCTTTTTATCGGCCGTAATTAATGTAATGTATTGTGTTGGGACACAAAGCGCCTTACTTGTTTCCCAATTACACTGTGCACATTGTCAACCTCGTTCTGAGAGTGACCGCGAATCAGGAAGTTGTAGGTAATACTTTTTACATTCATTTTTTGATTTTCCATCTCACGATTCATACTGAACCTACAAATAAAATAAGTATTTATTAGTTCAAAAACACACTTGTTGCATGCATGTCACAAAGACTGTAGTAACTCTAAATTTATGAAATAAAATAGTCAGTAAGCATTTTAATCATAAAATTTCTGCAAATTCGATTGAGTTGTAAGTAATACTGTAATTTGCAAATAGATAATTATACAAATTAATTTATAAAGTACACAAAAAACCGGCATTAATGTATGATTCAAAAAAACTGCATCAAGTCAAAAATGATTAACATAATCAATTATAGTGTCGCAATTAGAAATATTATTTTAAATAATGCTTGTGTAAATCAGTAAAATGTAGTAACTAGAAATAACAATAATGTAATGTATGGTATGAATCCACAATACTGTATTAATTAAAAAAACAACCCTGAATGTTACATACCTGATCCAGCAATAACGCGTCAACTGAAAATAACGCGCCGGAAGGCCCGTGCTTCCCCGGTCACTGTTGGTCGCAACTAAAGATAACGCAATATTGAGAGCAGAGAGTAGACGACTGGTCAGTCATGAATAATGACTTTTGGCGCCATCTCTTATTTATTTTTTGCATTATTACAACGGCGGTTTTAATGACTTGTGAGGCATTAAATTTTACGTTTGATTATAGTGTTATGTCAAGTACGAAGTATTTTGAGTTACGACAGTATTGTATTACGAGTGCGATATATATCCACTGGATCATACCGTCTCCGCCTACTACTTCTACCTTTCTGAATCCTTAACCCCAGTCTAGTAAACACTCAGTTGATGAAGAAGTTGGTAAAATGCGTTTATAAATAATTAATCTTGTTTCTAAGTTTGTCAACGTCGTGCTGGTTTAACGATAGCTTCAAAAGATTTTGATATACGGGCACATTGTGATAATGAAGAATAAGTTAATCCTCATTTTAATTAAAGAAATGTCACAACTAATACCTGTGTGCCCATCATCCCAGCTTTGAGAGTGAGCTGAAGTGACAAGTATAAAAGGGCTGGTGCGCCGGCGCAGGTAATGGGCTTACCGAAGTGACGCTCCTCACAATAACCACGTTTTTTTGTCGCATCCTATTGTACTAACCTGCCTCGGCCTTACACCGCAATACATCTTTGTCAACGACTAAACCATCTGCCTTTTGTTCTTGCTTAAAAATTAGAATTATAATAAACAATATGGAGAGCAAACGGGACTCGTGATAAATAGGAAAACTTAACGAAAGTTTAAAAGTTTTTTGAACAAATTGACTGAGTAATTATAGTGTACATTTAAATTTAAAATTCCCTTACGAAGAACAAACATGTGAGGAACGGCCCAGCGTGTTGCGTTTCGAAAAATAATTTATTTTGACGATAATAACATAAAAATTAACATATCACGTATCTTAATGCGTTATCTGGTAAGTTCCGAGCGGGCTCGAAGCTCGAACGGTGCATCGATATTCATTCCATCGCCTGGTCGTGTGTGTAATTTATTGCACATGACATTTATTGAGATTCTATGGAACAAAACCAATAAACTCGACGCCTAAAACGCGTATCCGACACGCTGGGCACCATTATTTATCTCGTTTTGATTAAAAACCACACATTCACGCGAAATCAAATTTTATTTGCTAGTTGGTTTATGGATTTGTAGTTACACCCACGTTAGATGTCGCGACACTGAATATAAATTAAAGTTCTCGGTATAAAAGAATCTAATTTACATTTTCAGTGTATTAAAAGACGGTCTTTATTTTTGCTTAGTTAAAAATCAATAAACTATGGAGGTTAACAATGTATTAAAGTTGGTTAGATTATAACGGTGTGCAGTGCTACTGCTAGTCGAGAAGCTGGTTAATATCGGCATGCGCCCATCGGGTAGGGCCAGGACCGGGCTGAGGCGGTATCAGACGACAGCATTGTTTATGGCCACCTCTTATCGTTCATCTGTATTCTGTATGAAACGACTCCCAAGTATTAAGAATGCAGCGTTATAGACACAATTTATTACCCTTGTCCATTCAGGGTAGTAAAACCATTTTGAAATATTGTATCTTGATTGAAGAACACTCAAAAGGCTTTAAACAACTCGACAGTTAATAGTTGCAGATGGAATTGTGAACAAAAGACTTTTCATTCGCTGTAAGCTCACCAATTGTCCTATTATTTGGTGGCAATTGAAGAAAGCTATATTGTTACACGACCAGCCCTCGTGCCATGGACTGTAGACACAAACCTATATTTCCTTGATACTACACTAGTTCCTTGAAAGTTTGGTTTGGATCTGGGAATAACAGCAATTTTGCGGTGATATAAAGCGAGGCAAAATAAAATGAGAACTAATGGTCTGATTACAGTAATTTTACATTCCGTAACCACATTATTTTTGCCCGATTGCATCACGTAACAAGTCTTAACGGTACAATGAATTAGTTGTTTGAGGAGTGATGTATTTTTAAGAAAATTACCTAGGTACATACCTTCATGATATCGAGTTGCAGCATCCGTCGACGTAAAAATATCTCGTAGGCACGTCTTGGGTTTCACGGCTAGTGCTGCGGTGGCCAAGTAACAAAAAATGTTACGTAACACGATACTTACATGCAGTGTAAGATTCCCACCTATTCTCCGTAACCTCCTCACACAATTTTACAACTCATAGCATTTTAATTCAAACTTTACGATAGAAATTCCCTTTCTAATCGTCTATTTATTTTGGTAACGTTTCCGGCGGTTATCTTGTTTTGTTATCTAAAGGCGATCTTTTTCTTAGACCTATACCAACATTGTATTATCAGCCACGTACATTTGACTTACCTACGTGTAAATCCCTGCGGTCCGTAGCTTATCCTTCGCATCCGGGCCGTCATCATTTTAGATAACATTCAGGTATGAAAGCAACAATAGAATAAATAAAAACAGTCCGGGAGTAGACATTGTTATTTTAATAAATACTATTAATGCTGCATTCAGCGTGCGCCATTCGGATCTCGTCCCCTAAAACGTAGACGTCGTTTGGAGAATTAACAATGAAATATTTCAATAAACAGCCAGCGACGGCGCAATATAAATATGGGCTCGCGTCCTTCTCGAAACTATTCTTTATGTAAATACAGTTGACACGCGGGATGATGACGAGTGGGCCCTAAATAAATTTAATTTCACGGACGGTTGAGTAGCAGTTTGTAATCTGTGGGGGTGTGATATGTCGCTGGCGGGCAGGTGCGGCTTACCCGAAACTGATTCTGCGTGATCTGAATTAAAACGGTTAATTAAAAACTACACTGCGGGCGCATTTCATTTTTTTGACGTTTGGGGTGAAAATTCAGGGAGACACGAGAGATTAAATGTTCCATCAAGCGGAGTGAAATCAATCATGCGTTAACGTAGCACATTCCCGAGTGCATAAAATCCGTATCAACCGTCTACAAATACGGTATTTATTTTAGAGTGTACTAATGTTATTTGTGTAGATGTTAATTTAAAAGCAATTATGAGGCCCCTGGCACATGCCACAAACAGATAGAATTAAAGCGGGCAGTGCGTCGTAGTCACAGTGCAGTTGTTGCAATTGTAGCCCGCGAGCAATGGATGGATTTCTACAATCAATCAAAAACAATTTATCGACTGTATACAATCTACACAAACATGACAATGTTTGCGTATTAAACCACAATATTTTGTATCAGCGAATACGTCGCTGCTTTGCATGCTCAAACCAAAATTTGAAAATACTGGTAAATTAAGTTATTCGCAGCTCAAAACCAATTATTTTTTAAATTAAACTTTGATTAATGTGCTCTTTCTATTTATACATTCTATCATTTTTGACGCATAACTTTTAAAATTTTTTAGTTCTATTTTTCTTACAGCTGTACATAGTTAGGTATTCAATTTTGTTTTTTTTTGATTAAGTTATTAGAATATTTAAATGTACATAAGTAATATGTTTGAAAATGAATAAAAATTATTATATTGGTCAAATACATGAAAGTTATGACAGTAAATATTTTCTTTTAATGTTACTTTCCTTTTGTGTTACCTCTTAAGTTTTTCCATGTGAAATTATGTACAAATAAAGTATTTTTTATCTATCTATCTTTAATTTTCAAATAGCTCCCCTATAAAATGTGTGTATTTTGGATTGTGCGTTTATTCGTGCAAAGCAGCGATGTGTGCAACGTGACAATTTTGCAAAACAATTAGGGACGCCGCATAGTATTTTTCTACAAAATGTTGTATGCAAATGTTCCCTTGTACATGATTTACGAGTAGTCTAAGTGCATAACCATGAATATGCATCTCGTTATTTTCAATAACAGTTGGCGGCGGCTTAGAATGCCTTTAATCGCCAAAGCTGCAATCCATTGTCGACACCTCATGCAATTTTAATGATCATGTCATTCCTTTATTAAACCACGTGTTTTTGTCATTCATTACAAGCTTTTGAAATTTAAATTGACATAACGTGTTAATATAATGCTAATGTAATTTAGCGCGCTTTTTAATGACTCCTGTGTATAAATAAATGTACACTGAAAAAGATGAAACTTATACATATTTATGAAGCAAGAAGTCTGTGTGTCTAAACAAGGCGGTAGGCTGAGAAGCCATGATCGATTTGGCTCGGCTATCCATCAATACAAGATAATGTAGTTAAGTTTTTGTGCCTAGAAAAAGCAGCAGATATAATAATAAAGTTTTGTCGCGCCCTTCAAATGTCATGTACAGAGAGGTATGCTGTGCTGCAGACAAATAAAGTTTATATGAGAAATAAATATACTTAAATGGTTCAAATAGATTTTGCGTTAGGTTACGCCATTTTATTTATCTTAATATAAAATCTTAGTCTTCTAAAGATATTCAGTTTGCAGAATGAAACGGATTGCTTTGCTACGTACTAGGTAGGTATTAAGATGATTGTTGGCTCGTACAAATACAAATTCTGAAAAATGTCAGGTGAATATAGGTGTTACATTATTTATTGGGCGTACAATATTTTTATTTCGTACGTAGTCTTTATTATCTATCAAATTCAACAAGAAAACTTAACTAAACCACTGTGACTTATTTTTTTTAACTGCTTTAAACGTAAGAGCACACTTATCGCCAACATCTCGGATTAAAAAATCAATCGATGTTTTTTCTTCGACAAATAAGTTCTGGCTTCAAGAGGACCGCAGTTGTTTTTTTCTTCGGGCAACGAGATTTGGGTTCTTGTTACAGCATTGTTGGGCATAGGGCAATCAGTCAAGTCAGCGCACTCTCCATCGACGCACACAGAGACCCACTTAGGCAGATGAATGAAAAAAATACAATAAAAAGTTAATGATCACCTTTCTACATAGGTACTATTTTTTGCTGAGATTAATAAAAAAGCTACCGAAATCCAGCAATTGGTGTTTTATAAACTAAAATTAATAGGAGTACCTACACACATGTATAAGTAGTAACCAACTGCTTTTAACTTGCTCCTGTTTAGTGACAGATTTTGTCCCTATTTCCTAGAAAGTCCCATTAAAATCGACTAACGATTTGACAACTTTTCTACCTGTTTTAATGGTTAGTTTGTTGTTAATATCACTATCTAATTCTTCTTATTAATGTGCTCTTTGCCAATAAATACGCTAAATATTCTCTTATTTTCTAACTATAAATTTATTTCTAGCTAAATGCTCGACGAGGCTATTGCGTCGTGCTCCAAATTGAACCTACCTAAACAATAAACAGAATCGTAACGACATGCACGTGTACACCCCGGGCTGCTGCCGTTTTGGCCGCGAATGCGGCCCTGTCACCATGGAATAGAAATTTCTATAGCCGTGCTGCGTGTTCTCACCACATAAGTATTACAAGTTTTTATAAAGCCTGCCATGTTGCTACTTACAAGGTGCCACATATCGTGTTATGCAGATACGTAATATCCTATAGAGTACACTTTTCCATGAACCCTATTTTATGGACTTCTCTAGTTTTTATGTTGTGTTATTTTCATCTTTAGTATAAAATATCTAATCCGTGAAGTTAGCCGTTAATCATAAAATTAACCAGGCCGATTGCTCGTTACTTCGACTTCAGATAATGGTTACTAGTGCCTGAACGAAATTAGATGTAGCTTGGCTTACATTTAATGCCTTGATGTATGAATCATACCATAAGCTTTTAAATTGTGAAAGCTTAATCCAATTCTTTACAGATTCAAAGTCTATTAAAGTATAAATCGGTGTGGCCAATGGAGTTTGAAAAGCATGGCATATTACCAAATTGCTCCCTAAACAGGAGCAAACAACAGTGTATCAACAAAGAGACAAATGTAAACCGTGCACCGAATAGTGACAACTTGGCGGAGTATCCAGGTCAGTCGGCAGCTGAATAAATAGATACTTTATAAATAACGCGAAACAGCCACGCTGCAGTAAAAGGCCGCTAGGCACGGCCAATTTGTTTCATGCCCGATACATTTACTCAATTGGCCGTGCCACTATGTGTGAACTAGCATTCTTGCCTTTTTGACTCCGACATTTTAAGGCCAAATGGTAATAGCTTTAATGTTAAGATATTGCTTTTCCTAAAGTCGATCCATCACGTGAGCATCGATATTCATAACGAAAACAAAACGTGTAGATAGCTCGCTCATGTCGGACTGACAATGAAAAATCTTCTTGTATATCTGTGAAAAGATCAACGTTCTAAAATTACTTTTCTCCGCGTGATCGATAGTTGAACATATTCAAAATAATGGTTTTGGGCGTTGGAGCGAGGGTCGAGCTCTCGATCACACCTCGGGTTTTGTCCCGGCGACAATTTGCCCGCAATGGATGGAGACGTCAACGACACAAAAAGCTTCGATCAATCAACGATGCGCGCGCGCATTCGTATGTCACCTCGCTTTTTGTGCCATCTAATATTGTTCACGAATTTGTTCGTACAGATTTGTTTACTTTGTTTTATTGATGCCTTTTGGTAGAACTCATTTCCGTGTCACATTTAATAACACCAATAAGTGAAATAG
The DNA here is from genome assembly GCA_905147285.1 of Hypena proboscidalis. Taxonomy (NCBI): domain Eukaryota; kingdom Metazoa; phylum Arthropoda; class Insecta; order Lepidoptera; family Erebidae; genus Hypena; species Hypena proboscidalis. Next base: position 5,802,351 of record LR990127.1, read on the forward strand.
CTTCATCACCGTCATAGTGAATTTCTTAAAAACACGGAGAAGCGTCAATGTTGTTTTATCATTAAACAGGTTTGCGTTCCAATATCTAAAGTGTCACAAGCGTAATCACTTCTGAGAATATCCATTACGGCGAAATTCTCGCGGGACTGGGGAGTGATAGCGGCTCAAGACAATGGGGGTTCGTTTGAAAAAAGCGTCATTCGCGAGATTGAGTGCAACGGCTTTTGCTACTCGATACTAAATGTCAGTGAACTAAAGTCTAAAATTCACGTACGATTTGCTATGTTTAGAAATGAGCAAAGATAGAGAGAGGTCAGCGGTTGTTCGACCCTCGTGCGGCAAGTGATCGCCGACGGGCCGTCACGACGCGTCCGTCAGCTGCCAGCCGCCACCGCCGACGACCTGCCCCGAACCCAGTTTAAGCTCAGTTTAAAACCTGACAGCTCCGACCATGATAGATGATATACGCGAGTGTGGAATGCGCCCAAACCGAAATAGCAGCAACATGGACTCGTTAACGTTTTAGCTAATGACATTACGGGAGAGTTTTGTTCTTGTTTGGCTATTAAAGATGAAATGTGTTTGTTTTGGCGGCAGGATTACCGGCCTGACCCATAATCCCACGTCCATAGTTAATGACTGCTTTAATAACCATAAAGGAAGTATCTTGCAGCGCGACACTAGTGAAGAGAACAATATGAGAGCTCCCGGAGTGATGCACGCGTCTACTATTTTATATTTCCTTTGTGTTTGTTCGGAGAGCTCAAAAATGTGCCATTAGGGATAATGCTGTGACAATTTTGGTCGGTAATTGAATAGGCGCCGGGAACCGCACGCGACCGCGCTTAGCTATAGAGGAGATTCGCAAATAAATGTATCTAATATAATATACTATTGTGTGTACTTACGCACATTATTGTAACCGAATCAAAGCTGTAACTCATTTCCTACAAGCAGAGTGCCACTAAAAGCTTCGTAATGTGCCGAATATTTGCTAAACTTTTGCGCCTCTGGTATATTATCTCAATTGTTGAATGCACTTACAGGCCCGGAAGAACATTAATATGCTAAATTTTTACACTTCGTGAAGCAAATATGCATGCTATTTAATAGATGAAAGGTCTTTTATCTGTTTCAGAACTTCTTAATTTTCCTTCTAACGCTAAGTTAGGTAAATATTCTTACATAGTTTTAAATATCGCCGTCCGTATTTCTTTCACATAGATGAATTTTCTGAATGACAGCAGACAAAGAGATGATTTTTGTATTACGGATCTCTTAAAAGAGGTAGGACCACACACGCGTGGTGTCTGCGCTAATGCAAACAAGGCTGGCGTCAGCACATACCTGCTCTCCCAGCCTGTCTGTGTGCACATGCCGTTTACCAGCGCGCCTGCTAATCAATACTAACAATAAATACCACACCATCATTAGGAAACTCCATTCTTTCTTCACTTAACAACCCGATATATCCACACTCTAAGTACTTTCTCGGATCATTACCTACTTACCTGTCTCGTATTTACTCATCCAATGTCTTCGAACTTGCTGCCTCCAATGCCTCCTACATCCAACGTTGCACTTCGATCAAAAAATCTAAACACTTTATTTGACAAAAGCTTCAAAATATACATTGTTGGCAAAACATTGTTGTCATTCACATTGCCATAATTAGGGACCGTGAAATATGGTCCTACTCAATTGTGTCGTAGTTTTGTGACAATACAGTATTTACGGAGAAGGACCGAAAATAAACAAACATCACAATCGGACGAATAAATATGGTGGCACAATGCACGGGCCAGCGGTGCCAGCACGTCATAATAAGGCAGCGGCTTTTGTACGGACGCTGTAAATCATACAGTCCTTTGAAGAGAATGGCACACCATAAATAATGCCCCGAAATTCGACTGCGATGCTCCACCGGGACATTTTTGTTGCCCCGTGAAGAGAATTCTAATGGCGAAACAAATTAATCAATGGGGTTGCGACACCATTCATTTTTTGCCACAATAAAAGCCTAAATATCGATGCAACCCTAACGTTATAAACATTAAAAATAGATTTCATTTTCAACCATTATGCTTATAGCTAGTAAGAAACGAACAATGGTTGATCCTCTCTACCTTAATGTGGTAATTGTTTTGATTTAATATCGTTACGCTTAAAATTTAAACTGAGACGTCGTAAATATTGAACTGCAGCCACTTTAATTTTTATGGGTTCGTAAGAAAGCAATTAAAGTTGAGCATTATGATAGTATTGAAGAATTTAACGCATTCGACGTTGTTACGACTCAACTGCGTTTAATGGTTCAGTGCTCCCCTGTATAAACAACACTATTCGAATTAAATTTGCTTGCGCCGGATATGGCTGCCACTCGAACATATCCATCATGTGGCCCAAAGAAGAATTGTTCTACTCTATACGTCCACTTGAGATCTCGACCAGTTCTCGACGTCAACTAAGAATAAAGAAATTATTCTTAGTTGACGTCTCACGGGAGGGTTGCGGTCAACTCACCCTATTTTATGATCAGTAAATCTTGCCCGTTATGAGCTCCTAAATAATAACATTTTATAGGCCACTGTCGCCGTAGAATTGACGAATGCACACTTACATTTTATTGTCGATGGATGGCCGAAGTGTCTCAGGATTTATGTTTTCCCATGAAGTTTATTGCTAATGCAATGTGCTTTGTGTGACTCTAAAGATAGCCACGGCTGGCAGGCTGGGTGCGTTTAAAATCTGTACACATATGACACGATTATCTGAGACCACCAGCATTTTCCTAAAACTCAGCAGGAATCGGCACGTTGTTTGTTATCTTTGCATCTCAATAATTCCATCATGAGAAGTGAAGATTGTGTCGCTTGTGTGGGCCGTTTGTTTTGTGACATAACTTTTAAGAAACCAAACTATGACATAGATTGATTTAGACGGTAAAACTCAACATGTCTGGAAGTGAATTCGTATGTTTCGCAGCATGGCGTAGAGATGGGTCGACTCATGGTGTTCCTGTTGCGCTCCGGCCTCCCGCAGCGCGCCGGCCCGCTGTGAGGACCCGCATACCCAAAATTTACATTCAAAACCCGTCTAAGGGTTATTCTAATGCGCCGTGAGCGACTAGATAACGTCTAGTCACTTTTGAATCAATAAAATATACACAAATTTGTCACTGTGATCCCCGGGGACTGGGCCCCTCCTTATTGTCCTCTAGTTTGTTTACACACGGTTCCCGAACTGGCATTGTGTCCGATGTTTATTTTACTAAGAAAGTTAAATAAACATTTTTCAGTCATTACGAGTTCCTATCGCCCAGCAGTGATTGTATATTTTTAAGATTTTATTCCAAGCTTACAATGGTTTTATTTGTAATACATATACAATGTTTAATCGAGAATGTATTGCTTAAATGACTAGTTGAGTTTACTTTATACAGAGTCAGGCTGGCAAACATCGTGACACCCTCGCGGGCGTTGAACGGTAGAAGTTGTTGAATAAGAAAATACACTCTTGGAAAGCAGTCGTAGAGAACAAATATTAGTCGAATCCGTTCGGAGGTGCGCGTGAACCAATATTTGGTTACCAGAGGTCGTTATTACGCGCTAAGGTGGCCATAACCATACCAAACTAGTACCTACTGTTATTAGCTTTTGTTTTATACATAAAAAGATCTATAATATAACAGCAAAAGAAGTCTTTTTTGAACGCGGACAAAATCTCAATTCGGATAAAGAAATCTAAATCGAAGAAACATTATTTTTTTACTTATTCCCAAACTTAATTCAATACCATTGAACGGTAAGACAAGACGTTGGGTGTGGAATACAAAATAAACATTAGGATTTATATACCGTTTTTACTGTAGAAGAAACGTTTCAAAAACTAATTTCCTTAATTCGTAATGTCGCTGGATACGATTACGTTCACGTTCGGGTTAAATTTTATTTCTGGCTCAGTTGTTGGAGGCAATCGTACGTATTAATGGTGGTAATGGGAGACTGCGTTTATTTAACCGCTCGTAACTTGGCTCGTTACGAGCGCATGTGGATTTTAAAAAATAACTAGCTTCGTACCTGCACTGCCGCCTGCCGGCAACGTCATTTCTCCACGTCGTCCATCAATTCTGTCGGATTAAGTTTAGCCTTCAACTGCGATGTTAATCAGTTTAATGATGTTTGTGTTGAGTGGTATATTTTAAATAGTAGTTAATTTACGAGTAAAATTAAGACTAGTTGCTTTTTAATACAACCATCTTGACTGCGCAGAATTTCACAAAAACAGTTTCCAAGTACCACAATCTGGTCAATCACGAGTTCTCATAACTGACGTTTTTTGAAGAACGTAGTCGCTAACAAGGTATGCGCGGTTGCTAGGTTAATTGTGTCCTCGGCCATATCGTCCAATCTCTGTGCCGAGCCCACATTACCATGTACGAGTGTGCCCCTCCGACGATCGCATCTCAGTAGTCGTGATCGGGGAAATGCTCCACTCCACTCTATGGTCACGTTTCTACCTGGACCATAAAAAAATAACCCATGCAAATAATGCGCTTTAAAAGTCAATACGGATTTACGTCACAGCTGCGTTTTATACCAACTTTTTACTTTACGTAAAAAATATTGAAACGTTATAAAAAATCTCTTAAAGCCGTGGCTGGCCGCAGGGAGCCGGGACGTGTCATGTGGGTAATAAAGAGGAATGCAAGTACGAAAACGAGGTGTGGGTGCACCGAGCCTTGCACACCTCTCTTTTTGCAAATGCAAATTCAATTCCAACTCGAAAATCCTTACGGAGATATTGCAAATGTTTTCTTTTCTCTTTACTGCCTAGGTGCTGTTGTTATTTACCAACTCGCTGCTATAGCAGGGTCGTGTGGAAGAATAATATTGACTGGTGAAATAATACGTCTTTCACATGTATCCATGGTCCGCTGTAATCAAAATGTGCGGTTTTTCTTAGGTTGTTAGAGTCGCTGACTACCATTAGACTGAGACTTTGTGGCATCAGATAATTCACGAGAGTCTGCCCCATTCTACATGTTCCCTCATTAACGTGTGGCTCCATTTCTTTCTTTTGTTCGCTTCGATTACTTGGACCTCTATTTTTCGTGCCTGTTTAGCTCTATGTTATTTTATTTTACTTTTTCCACGGACGTAGCCGCTTACTTGGTTTTATTTTCGTCTGTACTTGCTTTTGTTTTTTGACGCTACTGTTTTAACTGATTGTAGGCAGTAGCTTCGCGTGGTTCCTACGCGAAATCGTCGCCTGTTTTCGTGACTTTGAAACCTCTATTATTGTTAGGGTTGTATCGAGAAACCGGTAGCAACGTTTAAAAGCTGACCATCTAATTTTAATAGGCAGCCAGGTGGAATAATGCCGTCTCGCCTAAAGGCTTTAAAAAAAGAGGGGCGTGGCCAAGATCCTGTTTGTTTTCGACTCGACTTTAATCGACGCCGAAAAATGATTCTTCTGGTTAGCGTCCTTAATTCTGATTTATAGACACCGCATGCTGTTATTATAAAGTTATGGTTACATCTCCCGGGACGGGTGGATTCCCCTTGACGTTCCCTACTCATAATATCAATTAACTCCTTCATAATTCTTCATAAAAAGTCTTAATTAAAATAAGGACTGAATCTCTTTTAAGTGAGATAATAGTTTTTAAATTTCCGTTAGAGTTAGGTCCATCGTTAATAACAGTTTATTCTTCTCAGCACTCAAGTTCCATTTCTGCGTGAATTCAAGTGTCAATTTGAAGGAAAATCGCTTGCCGTTTATCGAGTTACGGATAAAGACGTTGCATAGTACGCCTCATTTCTAGGAATAAATGGGGCTTGTTAGTTATTCCTTGGAGGAGAATTGAAACGGCGCACGACGGAGTTGACTTGGACAGATTGCCGGCAATTGAAACTCGGTCGGTTATCTGAAGGTGCTTGTTGGGATAATACAGGCAATCCATCGCGCGGTGTCGGCGTATGATGGATCAGTGATGGAGATCACGACTCGTTTCTTTGTTGTTCTGTTGATAAACGCTGCGCCGCTTTTTCCGCTGTTAGTACCTTGTTAAGTTTGAATAGCTTATTTACGGAGTTAATTGGTTCTAATTTAGCGGCCTGAAATATTGCTTGTAAGATGTTGAAACTTACCTTAGTTTTAGATCTCAAATCTATCGATACAAATGTTTTCAATTTTGTTTTTGTTCAAGTGATTCATTTTATTTTCCTAACGTAGCCAGAATGTCGGCAACTCGGCACATTTCTATTTATTATGTAGCACCCGACTTTGGCTTGTAGTTGTATAAGGTAAATATTTAAGAATGTTGCCCAACAAATAGTTAATCTGAATCATGTATTTGATGTTTATCGAATTGTGTTAATGACTATCGAAATATCAGAACCTGTAGTTGTGTAAAGTCAATTGAGTCGAGATAGGCGATGCGTAGGTTTGAAATGAGATAATATTATGTGAGTATCTCGGGGTGAAGAGCTTTCTCCGGAGTGTGTTGCGTTGTGCGTCGATGAGTCGATGGGCAATGGGCGTTGGGCGCGTGTTGTGACAGCCTCCCACGATAAACTCCATGTTTATATGCGCGCGCGCCGCACGCCATGTTTGTTTTATCTCGATCCACTGCGCTCCGTGTTAATAAATGTCTCGCATTGAAAAAAAAGTTTATCTTTCTTTTTTATTCAATATTTTTATGTTCCTCGTATGTTTTATTTAGACATCGATTATTAATAATAATGGATCCTTCGGGGTCGTTAGATCAAAATTTAAGATGTAGGTACGTGTAGGCGCTTTTTATGTTTCGTTTTTTGTTAGCCAGTTGTGTGGGTTTCATTTTTATTGCGGCTTTAAACAAGGGACGGGCGTACGTGTTGTTGTATTTTATATTCAAAACAGATGTTATCCTGCGACGATGGCTGGGAAATTAATTGAATTTGTTTTGTTTGTTATTCGATTCGAATCACACGCATATTTAAACATTCTCACATTTGAATTTAACTAGCTACGGCGTACGGGTCATACGGCTGGGTAATATCCATCGTGGCGTTATCTGGCTTGTTAATATTCAAGTGTGTTGCTAGTAATAGTAGGTTGTAGTGATATAAAACCGATCATTTGTAGTTAGTGTTGATTGCCCAATCCCGTTCTGGTGTGGTGAGCATGCAACTCATGGAACTCGGCTAGTTAGTGAGGGGCGCATCCAATTTGTGATTGGAGAGAAGCGCGGCAGACCGCATTGTCACTACGATCTATGCGTCCGGAAACGGCCCGTGACGGAAAAGCGTGTAATTAAATTGCTAAATAACCACGTCCGTCCACTTACTGACGGGATACCACTGTAAGTTAATCATGTTCACTGTTATAATTACACACATTCTGCTGTTCTCGGCTGCTTATCTGCATATAATATCAAGCGTGAAAATATAAAAGTCATAATTTAGATACCTGTTTCATTTTATTAGTGTAGTTACTTTATGTGTGCAGGTAAAATGTTGGTGTGAACTTATCTCGTTTATATTGAATTTATAAGTGCGAGTACATCGGTATCGACGCCGTAAACGTCAAAGTTATAGCTTGTTATAGCCCAAGTCCGTGAATACACTTTAGAGATGGAAATTCCAGCACATTTCGCGCCGCGGTCGACTTCATGCTTTTGATATTGAACATTTTATTTTGTAAGAGTTGAGATGAGAAATAAGACGAGAGCACAGCAGGCACCGGGCAACGGTCACCGGAGGGCACGCCGCTTACACCCACCGTTTATAAATTTTGCTCTTTTTGCCCATTGTTTACTTTACGGGCGATGTTTTAAACTTTATGATTTCCATTATGACTGACGGCGGCTGAAATTATATCCTGAACGGTTGCCAACTCGATAATGCCGTGGTCGTGTACTTCGTGTATGCGATTTTTGCGATTGCTTTTAATTTATTCGATGGGGTCGGGGCGTTCGCTCACGTGTTTTTAATCCGTTCCTTGAAGCGAGGCTCCACTTTAAAACATAATTCATCGTTGTTAAGGTTTCCAAGTGAATATGATACGATACGTAGGTGTTCGTCGGGTGTAAACAGGGCAGGTTAAGCACGCAGCCTGGCGTCGACGCTCGTTTGGAGGGCCCTCGTTGAGAGCACTTCACAAACTGCTCTCTTCAAGCCTACGCCCAACAGACGATTTTTAAACTGCCCGTAGGTATTGTTTTCCTTTTTTCCATTTTTATTTTGTAGTCAAATAACACACGCAGACGATGTCAAAACGTCAAACAAGTATTTGCTGGTTCTATGTAATATTTTCTTCGTACGAAACGTTATAACCTTTCTAAGTCCCAGAGCAAACAATTGACTCTGTGGTGCTTCTGTCCCGTACAGTGGTACATGTTAGTACAAATCCACGACATAATACAGTGTGGCGGTCGGATAATATTTGGTGAGCGTTGTTTGACAAGCGTGTTCGTGTGTTTTGTTATTGGACACCTCCACTCCGCACACAGTTTCTATTTGAATTGCCCTGACACAAACTAATGGTAGTTTTCAGGAACGCGGTGGCCCTCGAGTACAGCTGTCTGTTTGTTCATGTGACGACGTGAAACATTTTCCCAAATAAACGGAAACTCCAGTAGCGGTGGTTGTTTGAACTTTGAACACGTTTCTTATCGTCGTCGATAAGTCGAATAAATCATTGGTTGATAAGGGATCGATTTTGACGGTAAGGGCTACCGTGCGATAACCTCGGAAGGATTGTGGTAATCTGTTTGATAAGATGGAGAAATTCGTTGTGTACAGTTGGTGCACGTGCACTGACTTGATAATTGTGTTTTAAATGATACAAGACTCAAATTCACAGAGGGTTGTTTGTTTATTTCCTTTCATTTGGAGGCTTGTCACGAGCGGGTTCGTGCTCAGTTTTTTTCTTGTACGTGCTGCCGTATGTCACATAGCGCTGCGTAGAGCTGTTGACTGAAATGGGTAACGTTGGGTTACAGTCTATGTTATAAATCAGTTGCAACTCCTCTCTTTTGCTGTGTTTAGTCAACTCACGCGTCTTGGAATGACAGGATTATCGTTTCCTTGATATATAATTGATTATCACAAAAGCTGCTTAAGCTGCATAATATTAACATAATTTTCCATGTCATTTCTATTAACCAATTTGAAATACCTAGTTTTTCTGCGAAAAAAGTAGCCTATATTACGCGCCTTATATAGACATACATAATTACCTGCATCTAAAATTTTATAAAGTTCGGTCCAACCGTTTAGTTTAGAACATTGGCAAATTTGACATTAAAAACATACACTTCAATTTTATTTATTTGTATTGATTATAATATTAAAGCCTAGACAGATATATTTTTTTTTTTTTTTTTTTATTCATGGAAAAGAGCCCAACACACCAACACACATTTGTTTGTAGTTAGTGAACTGCTATTTCGACTAGCTGTGTACATTTCACGTTTGCATGGAGTGAGCTAGGGACTAGGGAGCTATTTAGTGTTTCAGCTTGGCTATTAGATGCTTTCTCGAAGCTTCCACTGCATCCGCGGGCGAGCACGATGCCTGCGTAACTCGGTCACGACTTCTCACAGCTCTAACAATGGCTTCCTCGAGGAACTGTATTAGGTCCGTATGACGCAAACAAATATTCTGAGACGTTGAAATACGCTGAAATGGGTTGTGTTTCTATAAGTGGTTTTAGTTTTGTTTATTTTATATTGCCTTTGTTTTTATGGTTCATTGTCGAAACTTGATCCAAGTGCATTGTTTGACGGATTCGTACTTCAGATTTCTAATACAAAATGAAGAAAGAAACAAAATGTTTCACTTTTTTTGACAATGCTAACATGAGAGCTATCTCGCAGAACTATCAAAGAGTAACGTGATTGAATTAAATCAGACTTCAGAAACTTTTCTTTTATAGTGTATGTATATAGGCACTCATTCTTTATTAGAGTAGCTACCATTTTTTTATTTAAGATCTAGCTTCCGCCCGCGGCTCTGCCGGCGTGGTATGTCTATAAAAGTAACCTTTACCTTAATTCAGTCTATAAGCTACATCAGTGCAAAATTTTATTAAAATCGTCCCGGTAGTTTTTGTGTGAAAGAGTAACAAACATCCATACATTCATACACTATCTTGCACTAAATTTTCGTCGGTATTCCGGTATACTGCCTACCGATATTATTATTTGTATTGTAACGCACTTAGTACATAAATCTGTTATCTCTATTTACATTTGACATAGATAAGCTTTGTCATAAGCTGTAAGACGTGTCCCGAGCTTACTTCCAGTTATAATTAAGTTGAGCGGGAGTTGCTTGGGATCACAAAGTTACAGATATGTGAGGAGCACAAAACCAAGTTGCCATAAGTTAATTTCCTCTCAAGAGTTGAGAACGTGATATCATAAATCTGCAGGCGCGAACAAAGTTCAAGTTAGTGTTTTGTATGTTCGCGACATGAAAACATGTTATTATAATAGCAGCCCTTTATCTAATACATGTCCCACTGCTGGGCTCGGGCCTCTTCTCGTCATGAGAAGGGTTAGGCCATAGTCCACCACGCTGGCCAAGTGCGGATTGGTAGACTTCACACGACCTCGAGTACTTTTTGGCACTCTCAGGCATGCAGGTTTCCTCACGATGTTTATCCTTCACCGTTAGCGAGCGATAATTTATACGATAAATACACACATATATTCGAAAAGACAAATCTTAACGATTTATTGACAGAGGTGTGTGCCGTGGGTTCGAACCCGAGACCTTTGACTTCGCAGTCCTACGGTCTCCCACTCGGCTATCGCTGCTTATATTATATAATTATGCACGCCATAAATGGCAGAATATGCTGGAAACCTCTTGTTAACATCTTTTTAATCACCATAATACTGGAAAATATATTTTATACTTATTCTTCTTATTCTTATCAATACAAATGAATAAAATTTAAGTGTTTATTTTTAATGTCAAAATAACAATGTTTTTCTCAGTTGATATATTATTCTCAGTTATTTGCACGATACCTATGCCTAAAAAACAGTTTTTAAATTTTTTGTCCGTCTATCTGTCTGACTACAAGGCGCGTAACATAGGCTACTTTTTATTGATGTACCTACGGGCGAAAGTTAGTTTGTTTGTTTGATAGCGCTAATCTCGGGAACTAATGTTCGGATTTTAATAAATATTTTTGTGTTTGATAGTTTAACTACCCATTAAGGTTTGATATTTAACGCTATTAAACGCTGAACTCCATGGAAGCGGGGCAGTAACGTTTAACGCGGGTCAAAGCACAGGAGCAGCTATTACTTGATATAACGAACTCCACGCGGATGAAGTCGCGCGTAGAAGCTAGTTCTAAATATGAGTAATTCTGACAATATAAACCTGATAGATATTTTACCAAAGAAGTCCAAACACAGGACAGGCAGGACAGGCTATACTGCCTGCTACTCAGGCGCGACGTATCGTATTCCATGATAATGCCTAGACGTATAGGCGAAACCGCGGTCGACTAAATAGACCAACATTACGTGAGTAACACCCGTATTTCATAATTTAAATAATGTCCAAACACGTTAAACGACCTATACTTGTGTACACAAAAAATTTTTACTACTTTAAACAGTCAGATCATGACCACCTACGAAGATACACTCATGTATTTTTGTCGATCTATTCTTTTACATAAGCATTTTGTTTTAATATGAGACCAGGATATTTGATACTCTTCGATAAGTAGGTACACACGGTTACCAATCAACCTATAAATGTTCAGTATGAGCTGGTCTCGCATTGCACTGGAAGCCTATACAACGGGAGACCATCTTGTACTGGAAATGATAGGTTGATGTGTACCCGTCTCTAATAAAGAACCCAGACTAAAGTTCAGTAACCTAGGCGTAACTCCATCTGATCAGCACTACCGCATTGCATAAACACGGTATCTTATTGCTCGTTTGTTTTTAAACGTGCTAACTACCAGCTCCTCTTTATTCTATGCTGCCAGTTAGTGTTGCCAGCTCTGCCGTGGCAATTTTCGGGACGGACAGTAGAAATAATCAGCATTTTTAGGCACGATAACTGGAATGCGGGCGTAAAACTTTTATGACAACAATTTACTTTCTAAGCCAGCAAAATGTTGAGTCATTTTACCTATCAAAACTATCTCAAAATAGACTAAAGAAAGTTAATTAATTATAAAATAATAAAAAATATATTATTTTTTTTATTATTAATATTTGATTACTATAACCTATCTCGCTTTGTAGTAAAGCAGGACAGGACCAGTTAAAGTAGTCACAAAATTTACTGGTGGTCCTGAATTTCATAACATGCGTCAATATCTTAGTCGCTCGTTTACGATTCGCGCTTTACTACGGAAGGCCTAACTCTCGCCTAACTTCAGAATCGCCAGGATTATTGATGACTTCCAGACTCCTGGAAATCACTCGTCCCGCGCAAATCGGGCAACCTGGCAACTCTACTCCCAGCATACGTTATTGTTTACGTTTTCGCGATAATCCAACACAGGTGGGATCCGTAGTACTCTCGTAGTTACGTCGACATGCCGTAAACACTCGTGTTTATTTTATTACTGTGCTTGTATCTACTTATTTATTATATCGTCAACATGCGAGCTGATAGTAGCATACATTGTATCCTGGATGCTTTGGACCCGCATGGAAATGTCTTTTCTATTTAAGTATGTACTCTATGTTTGGTGAAAGTAATGCTTATCAACACCATGTCATTCAAGTACCTACATTATAACCAAAATTGATAGAAATGTAATGAAATATTTAAAAAAAAAATTGTTTTTATAGAGCTTAGCGTTGCGTATTTACACGCTTTATCTATCTATCTATCTATATTTATATAAATGAATTTCTGTTCGTTAGTCTCGCTAAAACTCGAGAACGGCTGGACCGATTTGGCTAATTTTGGTCTTGAATTATTTGTGGAAGTCCAGCAAAAGTTTAAAAGATGAATAAATATGAAAGTTGTAAACTATCTATCAGATTATTTTATGTGGATCGATAACATTCCGAGCATATTTTTATTGATTAAAGATTTCTTTTGTTTGTTTTAAAATTATGTTATACAATAGTTTAGGTATTTTACTTATCGATTTAGGCAGTACGAAGTCTGCCGGATCAGCTAGTATTATTATAAATATTGCATCGAACTGACGCAGTATTTTATGACTCAATTACAATATCGGAACAATAAATTAGTCACTGATCCCGCCCGCGCGGTGTCACATCGATATAAATTAAGTTTTAAACAGTAATCAGCGGTGAAACAGTATCCGAATCACCGTATCGCTGCACATCATCAACGCAGGAATTCAATAAACATGTGGCATTCGCTCACAAAAAGCAGGAAAAGATTCCGTCTGTCAAACTAATTCGTTGGGTTGGTGCGGAGGCGCGCGGGCAAAAACGACATCAATCAACGAGCCAATGCGATGTCGAGTATTTTTTACAATTCGACCATTCAGAAGCATGTCTTTCGTTACTTTCTTTAAATATATCTTTATACCAATGTTAGTTGCAGGTTGCTTACATAATTTTGCCGCAAATCTTCCATTAAATATAGGGGATTTCTCTACTATGTTGCTATCTGGCAGGCTGACATGCAGGCCTAATAACATTATTTACCGGTATAGAACACTGAATAGGGAAGTATTTTGTAGAATTATATTCCACCAATACGCACTAAGCGTTTCGCCTCTACATTTCTTATGCGAACTGCCAAAGAATGGAACGCCTCGCCCGAGTTTTCGTATGAGTATAACTTTGATCTCTTCAAAGCAAGAGTTAATATGTATCTCATAGGTAAGCGTAATTGTCACGTTGACAATTGGGCTATTCTCTTTATTACCACTATAATAATAACGTTACCATACCGTTATAATACCGTATGTATGTCTCGTACAACCAATCGTCGAAACAAGTTCGAGATAAAAGAAAAACGTCTGCTAATTCCAATATGGCGACGGCGCGCTTATTATGTGTGTTTATTACTCCTCAATTAATTATTTAATTACTCGATTATTCCAATTAATTCATTATGATACTTTGTGCCTTCACTTTGAGATGTTTGTTGGTGTAATCAAGATCAGACGTTTGGCGATAAGATTGTAAATTTATGATGTCGGTGGCTCGTGTGTGTTTTTCGAATGATACAAAAAACAAAGTCTTGGTTGAGAGTAAGTTTAAAATAACATTGCATTGTCGAAAGGAAGTTTTCCATAACGTACCTGTAATACATAATAGTTTGGCAGTGAATAAGAGCAGTACTAATACTTGACGTCATAAATTATATAGTTGTAATAAATATCTTTTCAAATATAAATACGTGATTAAAGGCTTATATTCTCATGTAGCTACCCTATATTGTTTCTAATTAAAACATCCCTTTGGAGAATACGTATAAACATGTTGTGAATACTGTAAGACGTAGACTTGATTAATTCAATAAATTTGTCTAACGAATGCACGTGTTGTTGCATTATTGTATAATTAAATAGGGGAGGTCGGGGCAAATGGTATAATATGTAACAGCCGACGGTGAAACATGGCGGTGATTATAGCACACATTATCTAACCCGAGATGGTCTTACTTCCCCTCTTGCCATCCGTGAGACGCTGCCACTTGCCACCTTGATTTCGGAGGAAATGCTCATTTTATTCCGAGACTATTTTACCTAAAAATATAAATAGGTTGAATTTAGATCCTCCACCGTTTTCTGTCGGTTAAAAATAGCTGTTTATCAGATACTGTACTTATTTATCTAATAACAATATCTACTGCATTTTTAGCCTGTATTTTTGATAAAGTCTATATTGGTAGCCGCAACGAGAGATAAAATTGATATCATCCTACGTCAGTCTGCAGACAGTTATTTCGATTGGTTCATAAAATATTGCTCTCGAGTATATTTCTTAGCATAAAGTTAGGCCATAAATCGACTGGGAGCAGATTAAACGAAACATTTTGCAAAGAAATTGCCTAGAAGCGGCCCTTTTGTTAGTTTTATGGCGCTGTTTATTTGTATTTTACGAAGTCATCCAAAAAATAAGGTAGAATTCTTTACGACACTATTCTCTGCCTCCAATAAATTAAATGAAAACAAGTCGTAAAATTAATCCATTGCAGTACAGGTCGTTATTTCGTCAATACATCGAGTTTACATTGCGCAAAGAAAAAAAATAGTTGTTGTTTATTCCACAGCCAAAAGGCTGGCTGATTTTTTTTACCTTTGTGTCGTTAAAAATAAAGTGAGGTTCGCGCCCGGCTCTCTTACAGCCTTTAATTTCACAGAGCTTTTGTGTCGATGAGCTTTGATGGCAAGACGCTGGGCAAATCTCGTTAGGGACAAAGCAGACGAACGACTGTCGACGTCCGACAATGAGCGATCGCATTACCCGCTTCACTTCCGCCATGGTTCCTCAAAACCTCAGCTTTACACCTGACTACACCTTTTTAGTTCTGTCTGAGAAGTTTTTCGACAAATGCTATTACGCAATTGACAACATTTCAAAATTTGAAAGTGTCTAAAACAAAAATACCGTTTCTTTATTATCCTATCCGGAGTACAAAAACATTTTTTTAATTTTTTTTGGATCAGTAGTTTTGGAGAAAATAAATAAAAACGAAAAAATGCGTCGTGACGTCACATATACGGCTTAATAAAGTATTACCTTTGCCCATGCTACGACAGAATGAAGAGTAATCGAAAATGACAGTTGTATTGTCAGTTGCCTGTCAACTAACGATAAACACATATAATATTTTGCAATAATGAAAATATAAGCAATATTTATTGATTGCAACTATTATTCTTCCTAAATCGAACTGAATCCAAGTGAGGAATATGCACCTACGATGGATTTAAAATATTGTTTTGTACGAACATGTAAAAACAAATCTAAAGACGCCAACTCAAACACGAAAGATTAGTGTAATGCATTGGATGTAGTTTGTTCGAAACGAGTTCTATATGTGTGTGAAGAAGCAATAGACTACATAACATTACACTACAACTCAAAGGAACGCAGCAGTAATGAAATAAATAGCAAAAACTGGGAACATTTCAGAAACGGGACTGGAAAAGTAAAACCTTGGGGATCATTTAATTTAATGATATAATGTTATTAAAAAAATTAATTTACTTTTATGTTCTCATCAGTAATGTTTAGATGTGGACAAGACCTGGGCCATGTGAAAATAAATTATTTAAAATATGTACAAGTATCTTTTTATTTATGATTGCTGTTTCATATTTTGTTTATGAAAACTAACATACATGTAATATAACATAACATCAACCCCATATCACCCAAAAACAAGTATTAATAAAAGTATTTATTTGTTTTTATCATGAGAGAAAAAGTTATGACATGTGTGAGCGAAGCAGTTACATAGAGCTACACATACACTGTATAACTAAAATACAATTGTATACATTGAAGAACACAAAAATAAACATAAATAAATAATCAAAATTTATTTAGCACTTTCTAAAATATTTTCAAATATAAATTGCTTCCAAAAATGTTCAGCTTCTTGCACAATCTTTGCTGTTTAATCTTGATCATACTCAACCTAGTATTTGTGGATTAGCTTGTTCTTCTCATAATCTGGATCAGCAATACAAAATAAGACCATAGGTTTGTTTGCAGCATGCATTTGTACCATTATTTGAGCTTTACATTTTTCTTTAAGTTTGCCATCCTTGATGTAATTTTTGACAGTGTTTTTGCTAATAGGGTACTATATTTCTATAACAAAGTCTGCACAAAGCCCATCTGGTGAAACACCAATAATACCCCCTGTATAAGAATAAGACCTGTGCTTTCAATAACTCCAAAATCTTTTTCTAAAATATTAATGATGTTTTTTTAAAGTTTTACTCCGTCTTATGGCTTTTGTTTAAGGCACCTTGTAACCACCTAAAATGCTTTGCACTAATACACCTTGTTCTGTTTCGCAAGGGACAGCTTCATGAATTCTAGACCCTGTCACTCAACCTTGACGCATTGAATGCCATAGTTTGGAATCCACTTGATTTGTTGTAGCTTTAGCAACACTGTTAAATACTTCTTCACTGAGCTTTTCCTGGCAGAATCATATAAAATTATGTAAGTATTGTCTTGTTGGATGTGTACAAACCGCAGCATTAAGTTCAAAGTAGGTTGACGGTTACCACAGTACTTCATTTCCTGTCCTCATCTTCTGCCTGTTGCACTCTTCAGTAAACATGGATAAACTTATATTAACATTTCCATTGTCAGGGGTAATTTTCCTTTTGCCTATATTTTTGCTAAAATAAACTTCTGATCACCAGCACTAGCTTGTCTTGGTTTACCCCAATAACACGCAGTAGATGTGAAAGAAGGTTCATCTGACAGTTTTATCAGCCACATGGCAAAGCAGATAGCGTGTTTGCACCCTCCTGAAGACGCAGTATAATCATGACACTGAACAGAAATGATATTTTCCTTAGACTCGTCAATTTCAGCAGTTACCATGTACAACTTGGCTCTTACTTTAAGTTCAGGTGTCACCCTACATTTAATGGTGCACGAGTTGGTATCACGCTTTACTTCCACACATATCCTACAGCTGTGTCTACGTAAACATCCCTGGAAGCTAATAATGCTTTGGCACTACGCGTTTCGGCGGCATTGTAGCAGTCGTTTTCTATCATATATTCCAAAAGCATAACGTAGTTAACTTTTGGCAAATTCTTGCTATCAGCAGCTTGAAATCCATCTGATACCTTCATGGTTGATGAATGAGGAGCAGAATAGAGAGAATAATACGATTTTTATGCAAGAAAATAAAGGTAAACAAACAAAGTTGTAAACAAGTATGACAATTATGACATATGTCACATCAACAAAAAAAATAATAAGCAAAGGCATATCATTATTCCACCGTATATGTGACGTCATTTGGCGCTTACGTCTATTTAGAATGCACTAACTTTCAAAAAGGAAATAATGAATGAGAATAATAAAATTTCGCAAAAAGAAAAAATACGGGTCCGTTTATTTTACATCTAGTTTCAATTAAAATAATAATTTATATATGTTAAAAAAATGAAATGTTGTCAATTATCTACGGTCCAATTGCTGTGTACTGTAACACGATATAGTACTTTTTAACACGCTTATATTAGCTTCACCTGTATGTTTGTTTGTTTGTTTGTTTGTTTGTATGTAACCGACTCCTTTGGACTCGATTTTGACCCACTTTAAACGGACAGATTTCATTCAAATTTTGCACACCTGTCAAAGATCGATGACAATGCAATAATTCGATAAAAAAAATTAAAAATATATAAAAAAAAAAAAAAAAAAAAAAAAAACGCTCTTATAAATAAACCAAACTAAAAAGTAGAAAATAAATAATAGTTTAAAAAAATATAGTTTAAAAAAACTAAAAAAACACGCATTTAAAGCACATCAAACTAAAAAGTGAAAAATAATTCTTATTATAACCTGAAAATAATAATAAACGAAAAATACTAGTACTATTGTGAAAAAAAGCGTGGGTCGCTCGATAGACGAAAAATATGGCACAGAGCGCCCCACGCTTTTTTTCACAATAGTACTAGTATTTTTCGTTTATTATTATTTTCAGGTTATAATAAGAATTATTTTTCACTTTTTAGTTTGATGTGCTTTAAAAGCGTGTTTTTTTAGTTTTTTTAAACTATATTTTTTTATTTGAATATTGTGCTCTTAACTAGAGTTGTAGTTAATATAGGTCAATATTTTTTTTAAACGATTGTCAAAAAAAAAATTGATGATTTTACGAATAAAAATGACATGTAATTTAAAACTACTATAGATTTGCCATACACACTTTTACTGCTGAGTTCGTGCGTCGGTATTGTGTCGAGTATACTGTAGAACATAAAGTTGATTTACGTGCAAAATATTTTATTTCTGCTATGAAAAAATGGCGATACAACACAAATTTTATTTCAGATATAAAATCATAATGGTCGGTTCGTTTTTAACTGATTCTTAATGTAGGAATTATTATTGCAAAAACATAAAACCGTACATAACGTGTGCAATACATGTCAGTCAGGATGTATGTAAGTATCGATTTTTATGAACATCGATATAGTGCCGATAAATAAAAGATAACGAGCGTCGTTGAGGATATCTGGATCGTATTTGATCGCATATTTTATAGTTGTTTACAATTAGAGCGACAAACGACGACAAATTTGGTTCGTGTCGTGTCGCAGAGTCGCAGATTTACAGCCGGCTAAATCTGTCTGGCATCGCCGTCTCAGCCAAGGCTATTGGACGCACCAACCCAACTAATGTCACCTAACAAAAATGTCAACGCTCCTTGGCAAATAGAATTCTAAGTTAAGTTTCATGTTCAACAATTCTAACAGATTCCAAAGCCGAGTATAAATAGAAGCGTGTTTAGTTTTAAAACACATATTTTACTCCGGTAATTTGTATATTTTAAGTCCGACATCCAACAGCATTAACATTCCTAAATTATTATTTAATTAATTAAATGCAAATAGGTTTATCGCAGATGATATTCAAACAGGAACAGCTGCCATTGCTACAAGTACCTCACACCTTTTGTGATAGAACTGACTATAAAATGATGAAAACTTCTACCACCTTCCTAAAAGGTTCAGTATTAGGTGTCGTATCTATTCTTGGCACGTTATAACTGATTTTATGGTATCTATTATCACATCACACATGGTTATGGGATGTGGTAACGCAGTAAAATGCTAAACAGTTATTTATTTAGCGGGTTTCCGGCCGGTTGTTTCCTCTATCGTATAAAATATGCCTTCGTAATGCAAATGTGTGGGAGAAATAATAAACGACGACATTTTTCCCCGCCTGTGAAACGTACCCTCGACGCGGCCTCAAGTGCATTTATAGCAGCACTGCTCTACGATAGTGATGTGCCACATTATATTAAAATTATCGACTAATTAATTACATTTAACCATCACGGCGGCGATTGATCAATAAATTTATCGAAAGCGGGATTATCATAATTTGTACGTTATCCGAAACAAGTTATGGTGATTTATAATTATAACACGGGATGTTATAAACGCTCATTTTGTTCGCGCGTTATTTATGAATCGATTCTCATCATTTATTAAACAAATTGGGTTTTCTATAAATATTTACATTAATCTATGCTCCCGCCGGATAAACAAATAAGCTGTGTCTGGCAATCAGTAATGTGCGTCGTGTTTAATACGCTCCTCCCTATGCTCACCTTTATTTTTACCGACACCTTTGCACTTTGTTTTATTTTGTTGCACGCCTCGTCCGCATAATTCCACGATAAAGCTCCTGTTGTGCCCTAAAATCTTTACATCCACGGTTCCTCGAAGGGGGACTTTCTATACGAAATATCAACGGCCATTGTGCCGTTCAATTCTACTCACAAATGCTTTTTGTACGAATGTAATGAAGGCTTTTATGCGGAGGTGCGAATGTAGAACGCGTCAATGCGAGGAGCACGCGATTCACCACGTATTCGTCGAGTTATTAAGTTTTATTATTAGAATTTCGGTAGCAAAAGTGGGATGTCGACTATGTAGAGTGTGCAGGAATCTGCGATAAGAGACGAAAAGCGCCGTTAGTCGAGGAATTAGTTTAAATAAGCAGAAAAAACGGGCGCCGGTGCAAGGTGGAGGCGGGTGCCGGTTATCTCTAGTTATTTGTCGTATCAAGTGGTTCTTTTGCGTCGCCGCGCCCCGCCGCGCCGCCGCGTCAAAGGCACCGCACGGTAGCACTCTTGCTGCTTATTACCTATGTGGGAATGTAACAGACCAGCTTCATGTCTTACGTATTTATTTTTTATTGCGTCTCTTAAAAGTTGAAGATAAGTAGTGTTCTGCTTCCAAAAGGTTCGTCTCTGCCAGATCGAGATTCGATTTCGTGGAAACAATCTATTAACAGTATGCAACTATGCAGGTATTTGCTTAACTTTGGGAGATATCTTCACTTGATAAGCGGTACACCGGTTGTTGAATTTGTTGAAATAAATTAGATTCTCCTAGAAAGTTCTTTAACCTCTTAAGTATGTATTATTCAATCTATTTCATCTGTTTTTTTGTATTAAGTGTTATATAGATTTTTAATCTTTTAAATACCTACTTACAATTTGAATCGCGCTATATTATCAGCTTTTAAGATATTGATATTTTATTGACATATTTGTTTAAAATATTACATTAATAATTTTATCAGCAAACGAAAAGGTTGTTAGCAAAAACCATATTGATCCGTCCCATGCTGAGAATGTTTAAAATCAATAAATTACGCCTACTCAAAGCGAGCTGTCAATTAAATAAAAAAATATTACATAATAAAGTGTAGATGTTACAATCGTAAATTACTACTCGTTTAGGGTTGTCACGCCTATTATAGCAATTTGAGATAAAAAAAAGTGTTTTTCTTTAAGCAGTAGTTAGTAAATGAGTCGTCATGACTAAACTAAATATAAGAAACTATGACTGCTGGAGAATTAAGGAAGATTAGTGACAATTTGTTACTATAATTAACTAAATTAGGCTTTTAATTACACTCATGTAACATGTAGGCTGAAAGTATATCAAACATACAAATAAAAATATATTTTGGCTCAAACAATAAGCATTACCATACAACGTGGCAATACCCTTTGACATCGATGCGGAGGAATTATTTGATGATGTATAAAGATTTGTAAATATCTTTTTATAATTTTAATGTATTTTATTGTAATATAATATTTTTCTTAAGTCAAAATGCATTCAATGTAAAACCAAATTAAAGATCCAAACTAATAAAAACTAAAAGTGCAACGATCGTGAATACTTGCCAACCCTATCAGAGTGCATCATTGGCATCGGTGTCCGTCGCCTGCGCAGCCCGTCTCGATTTGTTGCAAGCCTTCGCGGCGGGCGTATATGCAAATAATGTCGTTGTTTATTGTCCCTCGTTAACGATAATCACCTCCATCGCACCTCCAATAAACAAATACACATTAACGTTAAAATTATTAACGTTATCACATAACGTTACCTCATTTGCATGCTTACCAATGTTTAGATAGGACGTTATTATTTTATGCTAATATGTTAATAGCCAATAACGCTGCTATCATAACTGTTATATCCTGTAGCTACGCTTAAACCGGTCACAATATTTAAACTTGTTTATGATTATAACGCTTATAACGAATGTCACATGGTCAACATAAATTAGGCAGGGCTTCTTATTTTGAATTTTAATGCTATCGGATTCTAGGAAATGTAATTTAAGTGGAATACTGGCTGGCACAGGTTATGCATGTTATATTTTTAAAAGTATATTCGTTCCGGTCATAGTTTCTAATTATGTACGTTTAATTCACATTCAAGTCATTAAAATATTTTGACGTCCGTCGTATGTGATGTGGCGATGATTTTTTCAACATTAACATTAGTTACGTACTCCTTTCATAGTTACTGTCTCCATCTCATATCCAAACCCAGAATTTTAGTAAGTATATTATAGTAATCCATATTATACTAAACCCGCCATTGTCATAATTCAAACGCAACTTGAGACCAAAAAATGTAACCCAAGAATATGAGTGAACGATCTCTGCACACGATATGTCCTTAACGAGCTCATATATTATAATAATATGAATACTAGAAATAAAATAGGGTCTAAGTACCAAATACTAAAAGCGGAGGAATTTATGTTTTAAATAATAAACCAACATAACCACATAATTTGTTTTATTTAAAATTGTCATTTTTATAATCACAGTAAAATGCTTTGATCAAACAAAAATTAAGTATTTTAACTTACTAATTAATACAATGAACTTAATTTTCTAAAGTTAAGTAAAGAAAACCCAAAGTCCAATTCTAACAAACTTAAAAAAGGTTCTATGTGCCTTGCGCTATATCGTAAATAAAGGCTTAAATGCCGAGCCCCTTGTGGTATAGGCACTTAGGTATGTTACCTAAAGTAATACTAGTGATGGGACAAATATTTTTATGTTTGTGATATCACTCTGCTAATTTACGTAAGTAAACATTTTTTTACAAAATTAGTGCTGCTAGGCATTTGTGACTTTTTAATGTCGAAAGTCATTTGCTTAGTTGCTCTTTCTGCTCTTAATTGGTGTAACTGTAATTGATGTTTGTGGATTGTCCTGTTACTTGGGTCTGATACCATTTTTGCAGCCAGCAAATCACAGGTAGCACACGTATCTGTCCGCTTCTGACCAAATTTGACATTAGAAAAGTATTTCTTGAAAATGGTACTGTAATATTTATATGTTACTGGAGTTTCTGGGTTCAGTACTTTATAAGCTTGAAAGAGGCGGTGAATATTAAGGTCAGGGCTCAGGTATTCTTTTTGAGATCGTGCGCGACCATAGTGGCTCTCCAGTCTTGGAAATGAATTGATGTGGTCTCTTACACTTTTTTCTTCAATCTCCGTGAATTTCCTATGCTTCTTCTTATTTCCTCTAGTTTCCATATAATTCGTTAGACCTTTTTTTTTCTTTACTAATATCTGCACTTTTTTAGAGGTCACTGAAAATATTTCACTAAATATAGCTTTGCACACATTTACAATATTGCCTTGTCCATTGGGTACAGTATAAAATACAGTACACTGCCTTCTGCTTTGCTCAGCTGTTTCATATTTTTTAATGAATAAGATTCATTAAAAAAGTCGACTGTTTTTCATTATCTGCCAGATCATACAATTCTTGGAATAATTTTAATTTATGGGCTGGAGTTAATGTTTTGCAATCATTATGACACTTGCAATGTACCTGAAAAAAAAATTAAGGGTAATTATAAAAAATACAAAAACCCCTATGACACCCGCAAAGTAAAGACGTTTCCAAGGACACCTCGCGTGTCAAAATCCGTTCTGTAGTTTAGGCTACAGGAGGTGACAAAGAAATAAACATACATACAAACATACAGATCTACTTATTCACATACATACATACATAATGAAAAGCCCTCCTTTAAAAGCAATCGGGTAAGCAAATTCTTTGTATCAAATTAATTACTTTCTATAACTGCTATCTATAATCTTCATTAATTTGAATACAAAATATAGGTATCTTACACAAAAGTTACATATTTACATGCAAGGTTTTTCAAATAATAGATAGTCTAAATAGACAATAACAATAACACTACCTAAAATACACATCACTAGCGCGCAAAGAGGAGCGTGGCTCCGGGCGCCCGTACATATTGTTTGTAGGTTATAAAAACAATAACATTGAATTACCTCATCAGATGGTGGTTTATTTTCTGGAATCACCTGGCCCTTAGATGTCTGGTATTGTTTACCGGCATCCTTTAATGCTTTTTTATCAATTTGTACACTTTTTTCGCCATTTTTACGCCTTTTTCGTCCCGAGCCGGCAGGAACAACAGGTGTAAGGTCCGCCATTTTCATAAGACTGGAATCACGCAATAGCGGACTTACACCCTTTTAAAGAATTACGCCCCCCGCGTCTTACACCTCCGCGCTCCTTTGAGATGTAAGTGCCAAGTCAATAATTACGATAGTCGTTTAGTCCCTATTTTAGGATATTGGCGAGGTAACATACTACCATAATCAGTAATAAAAACGAAACTAAATTTTTGGTACTTAGACCCTTTTTTATTTCTAGTATTCATATGTGGACGATTGTGGCTTTTCGAAGAAACGCTTCCATCCGTCTGTGCGTAATTGAATCACAGGAACTTGTATTTAATGCTAAGTCCTTATTACACTATACAATTCAACATTAACAAATATCTAGATGAGAAAGAATTGATATACTGTTGGGGTTGCAGACGGAAAATAAACGATTTAATCGACCGGGAGTAGTGTTATAAAGGTCTAATACACACTAATAGAATTCTTACACTTATTTAAAACGAATGCACGATTGTTAATGTTAATATATTACGAAATGTTAAGGAATGTCGTGAATGCGACAAACCCGAAAAGTACACTGATTTGTTCAAATTGGTTCCTATGTAAAATATTGATGATTTTCTAGCCCGTGCGCAATTGATGTGTTTGGTGTCAGCATTGCACAGAATAGCTTCTAAATCGAAAATGTAGCAGATTCCTCTATCGTTGGAGAAGGGATGAAGTCAGTACTTCAGCAGTAAAACACATGTTTCGTATCTACGTTCTTTCAATCGCATGCCCGACGACTATCCTCAACTTTCAAAGAAGCTTTCCACTCGTATTTATAATGACCACATCTATTGCCTAAATTGTCTTCCTTGGAATTGTTTAGTGCAATAACTAGCTTTAGCTACGGTTGCCTATAGCAGACTAAAAGCAGACAGAGACAGGTAATTTGGTCCCTGCTGAGTCTGTCTTGTGGTCCTTGTAAGGATATAATGATATGTTACGAGATGAAACGTATTTCTAGTCACGTAAAAGGATATAGTTGCTAAATTGATTAGTTATCTTCATTTGGCTGATGAGCCTCCAATGACACTGTTCAGGTAAGGAACTAGAACCATTAAAATTGTTTTACGGCTTAGTTCATCAGCGCAGATCTTATTGTCAGAAATATAAGGTTTTTTAGAGATAAGGATTTAAATTATTATAATGTTTTCAGCAGACGTCATTTAAAATACGCGCCATATTTCAAAACAATATTCTCCGTCAGTGTCACTTGTAATAAAGCAAAACAAATGTTAGGTAACTCGAGGCTGCAGCAACCGAGAGTAGCTTCAGGAGTTTTCAATTTGCTTTTGTGCTTTGCTATTTTTAGCTGCGGTACGCTGAATTATGAAAGCGAGCGACATTACGGAAATATGCAAGAATACTTACTGTTCCACTGCTCGCATATTTTATTCAAAGCTTCGGTCCAGATTAACATACGTTCGCTCCGAGCACCCATTCCGAGTTTTACATCCAGAAAGGCGTCTAGTTAACGAATGAAATTTCGCACACAAAAAACCAACGGTAGCCAGTTTTTGGCCATGAACCGTATTTTTTTTCTCTAAACCAAGTTCTCATGATTTGTGGACAGGTGGCGCGGGCGTCGTATCGCGGCGTCTTTGAGCTCCTCCTTTGATCTCGCCGCTGTATTGTGCGCGTGCTCTCTCGGCTTTTTGCCTTAAATTGTACGATATTGATGCGAGCTGATTTGTTGTGAAACCTCAATAGATTCGGTAGTGTTTAGAAAATCTTTGAGCGATTGTGCAGACTGTATGGCGTCGTATTTCTCTCTATATAATAGATTTCTCACATAAATAGAAATCAATGGAATGTATTCTTGTTGAGACTTTTGTTTAAACGGTCATGAAATAGAAGTAAGACAATACCTATCACGGAACTTCCGACATTCAAAGTCTTCTGATTCTGATAACTTTTAATGAATTTCCTGCAAGTCTTCTGTATCTCTATCGGATAATGTACTAATTTATTTTTCTATTGTTCTCAGGTTTGACAGCTGAGCTGTTCTACGTGCGCGATGGTCAAATCAACTTCTATGCCCTCAACTTTGTGGTACCAGTGCCTGCTACCATCGGAGAGCTGCACTTCACCTGGCAGAGTCTCACCAGGAAACCGGTAATTACTAAATTCCTCCAAAAATCAATGTCGAGTCAATTCTCCGACAAACGATAAAAAAACGGTCGTTTGTCTGCACAACTGGAATGGCTATCCGTAATTATTTCGCTATTAAACTTAATCAGGAAACCTACCCGTAAAAGGTTATACCATTATAAAACGTTATTTAAATACAAATAGAAATAGATGAGCGTGTAGGCGCTTATACGAACAATCGATTTGATGAAACAATCGCACTATTATAGGTAATGCGAGCCTCGAATCGAATGCGAAATCGATCATCGTTCACCGCACGTCCTAAGTCAACAACTCTTTATTCACAATTAACGAGTTGTTTTCCTTTCGATGCGGTGGAGTTTTTTTATCTTTTAGCTTTTGCTGAGCACCGCTGCTCAACAACTTTGATGGAAGTAATTAACTTGGAGAGAAAAGTTTAGTCTTTCAAGTTACCGGATAGGGGCTTCATCATGTTTACTCCTTGCTCAGGAAACGAGCCATTCTTATGGTAATACCGCATCCCCCACTCCAATTTAAATAACTTTCTTTTAGTTTCTATAAAATCATTACGCGAGCAACATCTGCGTCGACTTTTGATGGATTATTCTTGTTCACAAAATACATTTCTTCGTTTTCCTTATTTAGTTCTAATTCAAATTGCAGCGCTTTTCATGCTAATGCCGCCGCCGGCTGATCACGACTGCAAACCACATTATTCACTACGTATCCTACGCCTGCATCTCTAACCAAATATTATGTGCATTTATTTATTTATCCGCCGATGTCAGCACACACGGCCACTCAGACTGAAAGAAATCGGTTGAGCGTTGCATTTTGATCGGGAGCGACGCGACGTCCACTTTACATATTCAATTTAATCCACAGACAACAAAAGTTACATCCGAAGTACCCGTAAACAAGTTCAGTCAACTTGTCAATAAAACATCTGCTTATTTAGGATGTTATTTGCAAGTCATACGAACACGCTCGCCAGATTACGGATGCTTCATCAATTTGAATGTATTCATGGCGCCGTCTGTAGGATCTTGGCTTTAGCTTCAATGTACCCATTTACTTTATGTACGACGCGTTAATGTAATGGTTTAGCATTAGCACTTAGCTCTCGCCGCTTCTATTATAAGCGTCCTGGATTAACGTGTGTGTAGTTGGAAGCTTGTGTTCTTTTGATATAGTCCCGCTCGGTCGCGCCTTCGCTTTGCAGCATTTGAAAAATAAATATGTGCTGCGTATGGTTCGGTTGCGATCACGCGGGCGAGCCCTTTGCTCGTTATCAACATCTCGGCTGCTTTGTGCGGCCGCACTATCAGATCTGCCATTCCCCCTCACTTCACCGCCCTACTCCCTTATTAATATGGCGGCGCCTTTGACTAGGCCGAGCAAATATTTGGGTACCGGTTAACTAGCGCCGATGAGCGATCCCACTACTATTGTCTGTGCGCACCGAGTGCCGAGTGATAATATTTAATTAGCGGCTATGGTGTCGCACCTACGCTACTCTATGGGAAGCGACCGCCATGCCGCCGCATTGCGCCTCCGCGGTAATGCATGTCTGATGAGGCGGTCAAACGGCCCGCGGCAAATACTGTTTGTTTAGCAATCAGTGTTACGCCGCCCCGTGATTAGTCATCTAATGAGCGCTTCGTGACCGTAATATTAGATAACTGGTTTCAAAATAAGCTCTTTTACTCCATAACATCTGCACGGCATACCTGAAGACGTGTCACAATACGTTTATGTCATCCACACAAGGGAAACATAAAGCACATCGAACGGTTGTATGTTAGATTATGCAAATATAGGCAATGTCCAACGGTAACAAAGTACATACCTTGTTTATGCATCCGATAAAGGAGCGATGCTCGTGCTCTCACGGTAGGTTACACTCGACATTTGATCTCTTCAGACTCGACTATGGATCCAAGACGAACCGTTTAGGGTCAACTTGCGTGCCGGTGTCCGTCAATTGCCCGCACTGATACAGTTACATCATGATGTGATTGTACCGTTAGGAATGTGTCATGTGTTCATTTAGATATGTTTTATTTTTATTTTATTTTATTTTATTTTATTAGGGGAGCTAACAGCCACACACAAATAATTGAACAAAATAGGTCAGCAAACGCCAATTACAAGCTTCCACATACAGTCAGCAACATAATGGTAACATTACAAAATTTTAAATTAAATCACTATATAGTTGTTAAAAGAAAAGAGTACCCAACTGACACCTTAAAACTTAATATTAAAAAAAAAAAATGTAAGAAAAAAGGCTTCACATGCCTACAAAAACTACACACAACAGTATCTAAAATTAAATTTAGTAATAACAAATCTACACATTTTTAACAAAGTAATTCGTTAGATGGGTTCTAGCAGAATGTTTACTAGTAGTAAAGAGATCAAAATGACTGTCAACATTCAATTTGTTAAATTCACAAGACACTCTAGGCATAAAGCTATTTATTCTAAAGTTTGAGCGGCTCGGAGGTCTGTATAACAAGAGATTTTTGCGTAAATTTCTTTGTGGTATTCGCAACTTAATCTTTGAGAGAAGCTCAGGACAGTCAATCATACCCTGGGCAATATTGAGAAGAAAAGTTATGTCCGAAATGTTTCGTCTTTCATGCAAAGGAAGAATATGCAATTTAACACAACGCTGCTCATAGGTGAGATCAGTTAGATGGAATAATTTAAATTTAAAACCTAAGTAACGAATGAATTTTCTTTGAATCATCTCGATATCATTCGAGTAGCAAGCATATCGTGGGTTCCAGATCTGAGAAGCATATTCCAGGTGACTTCGTACATAGGAACAATACAGTATTTTGATGGTTTTCATATTTCTGAAGTCCCTGGAACAGCGAATCAAGAAACCTAAAGCCCTAAAAGCTTTGTTGACCACATGGTTAACATGGTGATCAAATAGCAACTTGCTATCATGCACTACTCCCAAATCTCTTGCAACAGTTTTCCTCTCCAGTTTATGGTTTTTGATTAAATAGTCGAATTTATATATATGGCGCTTACGTGTAAAACTCATAGTAAAACATTTAGATGCATTCAAATCTAGTTTGTTGTAGTGACAATATAAATCAAGACGTTGGAGGTCATCCTGCATTAAGTTAGCATCTTGAGTATTATTAACTGTACGAAATATTTTCATGTCATCAGCAAATAACAAAAACATTGAGTTTAAAAAACAGGAGCCAATGTCATTGATGAAAATAACAAAAAGCAGGGGGCCCAACAAAGAACCTTGTGGGACTCCTGAGGGGATTTTGACCCATGACGAAACGTAGCCACTCAACACCACAGCCTGAGACCTGTTCAGGAGATATGACGAGAACCACCTATGGAGACCACCGTGAATACCAAGATCTAGAAGTTTTGAAAGGAGGATTTGGTGGTCTATACGATCAAAGGCTTTACTATAATCGGTATAGACCACGTCAACCTGGTCGCCACTATCCATATTACTGGTTAGGTACTCATTGAATACCAGCAGATTGGAAGCAGTCGACCTACCCCTCAAAAAGCCGTGTTGTTCGGGTATAAACACAGATTTTATTGAATCATAAATTTGATTGTAAACTACACGCTCGAGAACCTTCGCAAGTAAACATAATTTCGATATAGGCCTATAATTTGAAACTGCGGTCCTCGACCCACTCTTGTGAATAGGTGTAACGAAAGCTGATTTCCACACATTTGGCACAACACCTTCATTCAATGACCGTTGGAAAAGCATAGCGATAGGCGTGGATAGGGCTTCAGCACAAGCAATCAAAAAAGTAGCTGGTAATAGGTCGGGACCGGCAGACTTGCATGGGTCCAGTGTCTTTAAAAGCTCATGGACCTGTTCCTTTTTGACCTGAAAAGTGGAAATGTCACAGACTTGGCTACTGGTTAACATGGCAGAGTGCGGTGGCATAGAAGTATTGTTATTAAAATTGGATGCAAAATAATCCGAGAATAGCTCACTAATGCCTGGTCCAGTATCACTATGCAAATCGGCATAGGTCATAAGTGCTGGGTAGTTGCTGTTACCTCGTTTGTCCTTAATATATGACCAAAAACGCTTAGGGTTTTCGGTTATAGACATTTCAATACTCATAATATAATTTTTGTAACATGTATCTTCCATCCTCTTTACTCTGTCACGAAGTAAGTTAAAAGTGATTCCATCAGACCTATTATTATAAGTTTTATATTTTTTAAAGTATCTGAATTTTTCTTTAATACATTTAATCAGTGCACCGTTGTACCAAGGAGGGTAACGGGTACTTTTGGGCAGGCGCGAGGGAATATATTTGTCTCTAAGATGGTACAATGTATCATAGAAAGCACCCACAGCATCATCAAAGCACTGAGCACTAAGCAACGCCTCCCAGTTGAGGTCAGTAAGTTCTCTGCAAATGCTACTGTAGTCTCCACGCTGATAGCAAAATGTTGTACGCGGACGCTCCTTGAGTGAGATTGAAAAAAGAAATGAAAGTTTGATTAACAGGCTTTTGTGATAGGGGTCTTCACTAACAAGTGAGTCGGAACAGGCAGACACGGAAACATGGTCATTGCACAAAACTAGGTCCAATATTCCACCTATATGATTTTTGTGTGAGTTATATTGGATAAGGCCGCATTCACTCAGTTTATCAATGAAATTGTTATGCTGCGCGTTACTCGAGCGTGCAGCCTGAAAACCATCATGATGCAATACCCACTGAATGTCGCTCATATTAAAATCACCGATTACCAAAAAATGATCAGTTGCATTCGTTTCAATTAAACTTGTAAGTTTGTTTAGAAAGTTGCTAAGCTGTAAATAGAACGAATTACCCCTATTCTGCTGACATAAATATAACGTGCAGATATGCACTTTAATAACTTCATTTTGCAAGTTGCGGGATCTTAGCGTTACCCAAATATCCTCAGCACTTGACCTCCAATCTAGGTTATGCTCAACATACAGATGACGTAGAACGGCGATAAGTACTCCACCTCCCTTAGATTGGTCTGTGAGGGTATAATCTCGATCACGGCGGAACACCACATATCGGTGATCAAATAGTTCGCTATCACCGATACTCTCAACCAACCAAGTCTCAGTCAGCAAGATAATGTCATGATTACACATACAAAGGTTACGGTAGAAAGAAGAAGTCTTGGTGCGGAGCCCCCTACAATTTTGGTAGTAGAAATTAAGCATTAGTAACCAGTAATACAATCCATAAATGTTCAAATAAGCAAGTTGTAACATAGGCAAATAGGACACAGCGCGTCAATTTATCTAAAACATAAGGTACGAGCCACTCAAAAACAGCATGCAGCATATAAACAATAATCTTTGACAAATTGACAAATATAGCAGTCATAACAAGATGTTGGTTAGTTGACAGATAAGAAATCATTTTAATAAATAATGGTCTTGGGTAGAGTAACACACAAAGGAACACCAGCAAACAACATGCGATTATAAAAGATTTGTTTTTCAGATTTTTTAAATAACTGAAGTATAAATAAAGTAGAGCAAACATTAGTGGATTTTGGTGAGATCTTTCTCGTTTTTTATAGGAAAAGATTTTGATGTTAAGTCTTTATGTACGCAATGTCGATATGTACCCAAAACTGGCACGAGTCATGAATGTTTATGTTTTGTTGCAGTTGCCGTATACACTGAATGTGGAAATTGTGCGCGTGGAATCCAACGGGGAGGAGTTGCCCACTGTGGACGCCATGCATCCGCCGACGTTCAATATTAGTACCGAGGGCTACGTGCCGACGGAGCCACAAACATGGCGAGTTGATTTGCCTTGTACGCACACCGTCACCGCCCAAGTGGACGTTACCATATCTTTAAACGTGTCGACGGGATCCTCTTCAACCACTTTGCATTTTAGACGGAAAAAGATATGTTTAAAAGAGGCACCAAGACCGGCCGTGAGAGTAGACAGTTTACCGCATGCGCCTACATCTGCTGATATATTCTACGCGGGAGCTGGTTGCGCTGGCGGAGCGCTTTTGATAGCCGCAGTCGCCGCTGCGGCTTGCAGAGCACGGGCGAGGAAACTGCGGCGAGCAAGGAGCGATGAACAGGACGCTCATGCCTTCCTACCTGACTCTTCGTGCAAGTCCGCTGCCAGCTACACCAGCTACCGCCGTCCTACTTCTATACCCGCCGCAGCAGCTGAAGAAAAAGCCAGAGACTTACAGCAAAGAATTGCAGAATTGACAATACAACGATGCCGAGTCAGGTTGCGCTCGGTTGCGATGGAAGGAACTTTCGGTCGAGTGTACAAAGGAACATACGCTGACGAAGATGCTAGAGAGCAAGAAGTATTAGTAAAGACTGTCGCTGAGCACGCTTCTCAAGTTCAGGTAACCATTTATTCTTTGCTGAAAGTAGTTGATTGTTTAACTCAAAATTGTTCAAAGTATTTAACTGAGTTATCTTGTTTTAGGTATCTCTGCTACTTCAAGAAGGTTGTATGTTATATGGTCTCCATCACGAGCGAGTGCTTTCTGTTCTCGGTGTAAGCATTGAGGATCAGACGGCTCCGTTCCTATTGTATCCCTGGAGTTCTAGCTGGAGGAACTTAAAACAGTTCCTGTTGGCATGCCGAGGGGTCACGCTGGGTGGTACAGCGCAAGGAGCACCGCCACCACCTTTGACCACTCAGCATGTTGTCAGGATGGCCCTTCATGCATTGGATGGACTTATCTATCTACACTCACAGCATGTCTTGCATAAAGACATTGCTGCTAGGAATTGCATGTAAGTGGAAACTTTATTTGTTGTTGTTTGTGTAGATTATATTTATCTCAATCGTAGCAATATTATTAATCAAACTGTTTCTTCAACAGGGTGGACGAAAATCTTCGAGTAATGATTGCAGACAACGCTCTATCCAGGGATCTCTTCCCCGCAGACTACCATTGCTTAGGGGATAATGAAAACAGGCCTATCAAATGGCTAGCTTTAGAGGCTTTATCCAAAAGACAGTTCAGTCCAGCAGCTGATGTCTGGGCGCTGGGAGTTTTATTATGGGAGCTCACTACGTTGGCGCACCAGCCCTACGCTGAGGTGGATCCCTTCGAGGTAGCCGCTTACCTAAGAGACGGCTATCGGTTACAGCAGCCAGCCAACTGCCCCGACGAACTGTGAGTATTATTACTGTTTTTATTGATGCTTGTTTCGAGCACATGAATTTCGTTTAACTCATTTGGGCTCGCTGCCAAATTGATATTGAATTTTGGTAGACTAGTGTTATTTATTGTCTTTTCGAGCTCAGAATATACCGAACACGCTGCTTTTACATATTGTTTATAAATGTTTCTTTTGTAACAGGTTCGCAGTTATGGCGTACTGTTGGGCGATGTCGCCCGATGATCGGCCGACGTTACCACAGCTACAGATCTTCCTGAGGGACTTTCACACACAACTCACGAGATTCGTGTAAACCATTCCTTAAAGACATCCAAAGACGACAATAATGTGTTAACAGAGTCAACCTTAGTGATAGTGAGATACTTTAGTGCGGCCTTATCGACAAGAGGGAGTGACTAAGTGATTGGTGACAAGTGAAATTCTCAAGAGACTGATTTTATGTTTATTTTAAATGTAAATTATTTGATTAGCATAGTTATCACATATTTGGTTTTCATCTTAGCACTTCGTGTTCTATGGATTTACTGTTTTGACATCGATTTTATCTACAAAATACCACTGATAAAGTATTATACAATGATGAATTAGTTACTGGTACACAATATTGCGTTGCAACAATTTAATAATTGAACGTATTACTCTCTATCAAGGTAACAACTGTTATGGGTAATTTGACTTGTACAAGTACAATCATGCCGTGTTGCTCAATAAGTACCAAATGTAGCAATTACAGTGATCTCATTCGTTACTTGTAATTTGTTACAAATGTATACACGTGGCGGACAAATGCTACATTGTGTGCCAGTAAGTGGTCTCTTCTTATATTTAAATGAAATTGTATTATTATGACATCTAACTGACCTATTATACCTACAATATGTTCATTCAACATCTCTTATACTAAATCTTGTATCCACCATACGCTTTGCCCAAAGAGGTTGGAAATAGGTAGGTCTTTATAAGGCTATTTTCTATTTTAAGAATTTCATAAAAGTAAACCAGCTGTCTCCTTCAAAATTGAATATGTTAAATGAACATTATGTACAGAGGCTTTATTACATAAAATTCATGTACAGTGGACCAAGCAATGAGTTATGCAGGGCAAAAACTTCTACGTCACAGTAAAGACTGACTACACTAGTTATGCATGTGTGTATTACATATTTTAGAAGTGTACTACACCTACTATCTAGGCATGTAACTCACACAACTCCATAACTGGTGTACTCATTCTTCACTATAACATAGAAGATTTTGCTACATACCGAATGGCTTGTACGGCTTGTGCTGAATGGCCCACTGTATGTAGTATAATAATATGTAATTAATTTGGTGCAAGTAATCGCGGTTTAAAAACGGCATTTCTTTTAGTTGCTTTATTACAAGATGAAAACTTGAATACTACCGTGTATTATTTCAAAATAAAATGATATGTTTTATGTATTTTTCCAAAATATGTGATAACTATTGGATACCATTACACAGTTTCTATAAACTACTTCGTAGGAATCTATAGTTTCAAGTCAGTAGACCCTCTTATTAACACATTGTTTTCAACAGTGCATTAATTCTATAGTATTTTGTTTCTTTCTAAATCATTAATATTGCATATGACAGAAAGAAACGTAACGATGTTTATCTAATCCGCTGTTAAACAACAATTGATGGGGGTAAATGTAATTATTGTTTGAAAACCTCAGTACTGCCATATTAGATTAGATAAATTTTGTAAATATTTATACATAGAGATAGTGAATGTATAATACGTAATATTGAATGTGCCTCAGAGTTTATCAAACGTTTATTAAGTGTTAGATTATTATAATTATTAATTAAGACTGGACTAGAAACAATTTTACCTATTGACTATTTAATAAAACTTCTGCCGCACAATATCTTGTCTATTATTCTAATAGTTGAACATTTTTACTATCTGTGGACTTTTATATGGAATGAATGAGGTAGACTTTTATAATCTGTATTTTCAAATATGGAATAGAGACCGAGAGCTTTATTAAAATTTAATGATGGACTTCCAAAATTTAAACTTATTTGTTACACTACATTGCTTTTGCCCAAAAATGTGATTTTATGTAATTATGAACAAATTTAATTATATTGTACTCGCAATCAAATCAACAAGGAACTGATAAAATTGACGAATGTGAACTGACATAATAACACCAATTTTATTTAGTTTTGAACTTTCGTTTTATTATTATTTTATTATTTTTTTGCTCTCTGAACCTTTGACATTGGCAGCTATAACCATATAACTTGTAAAAGATTTACTTAAAAATTTAATTAATCGATTGCAGAATAAAGTATTCTTTAGAAATTTAATTATTAATCGATTAAAGTATTAAGTATTCTTTAGCAATTTAATTGCTACCAATTTAGGATTCAATTCAACTAACAGAAATATTCAACTCTGACATCTTAAATAAACAAACGTGACGTAAGTATTAGCAATATTTGAACAACACGAGCAACATAGGGAAGTCGCATATTTAAAAGACCGCAAATTTGGAAACAAATCCATGCAACCAGTATTATGTAGCATAGTAGTAGTTTCGGCATAAATGAAAATAACTTTCTTCATACACTAAAATTATCGCAATCGACAAGAAAATAAAACACTGACAAAGATATTTTTCATTTTTCTGATAACAAAAAAATAATTAAAAAACCGGTTTTTAATTCTGCGACTAATCCTCTGTATTATCTCAAGTCTTGGAAAAAAGAGTTTAATCCTTGCATTGTATTTAAAGTTCCGTACTTTACGCTGAAAGATTGCGTTTCTGACGTATGTCAGTTGATGCCAATAATATGAGACAGTCTGTCACAAACGCATCGTTCTCCGTACTTAACGTCTAGTTTGATTTAACCCAGAACTGAAATTTTACTATGACAATTTAGTATAACAACATAAATCAAAACATATCGCTATGTGTAATTATGCAGTTATACTAAACGTGTATCAAAGTTATTCAAGAGCTTAAAATAAAATGATGTACCTATTGTTTTCTAAACCCAGATGATGTATACTTTGACCTGATATTTAGGGCATCGTTATATCTACTTGTATATGTGTAAATATTTGAGACACGATGTGAATATACGTGTGATTGATTCTTTGTTTGTTTTACTTATATTATATCCTTGATTCCTTGACCCTTTGATATATTGATAAGGTGACCTAGACAGTGATACAATCAAATGTCTTTGCTTTTTTTGCAATGCAAAGAGATACCAGGAGATCAAAACATTGGATAATCGAAAGAGGTACTTAAGAAGTTGGTGCGATTAAAAATTGGTTATTTTTTGAGAACCGGTTCTTTTGATTCCAAGATTCAGCTAGAACCGGGTACCCGGTTGTTAGAGACTAGCCTTCTCGCAGGCAGTAATTCCATAATGTCCACACTTTGCAGTGGATGTTTTCTCCTTGTAAGCTAACATTTTAGGTTTTAGACCGAAATTAACATTTTAGTGAATCAACAAACTACAGTGATCTATAAACTAAAATGTTAATTTTACATAAAAATCATTTAAAACAACGAATAGTTTCAGTGTCCCTAAATAGTGAAAATCATTTTATCAAAATGATTGATATATTGTTCTTTAAGAATCGAACGAACCGGTTTTAGTCTTTTTAAGAACCGGTACTTAGGAAAGTGCCTGAGAAATGCGATCCTACAAAATTTAAAATATTGACATGAAATAATGGCTCGCGCCCACGACCGACCATCGGTAGCTAATTTCATTTAGGAGAAAAATAAATCAACGCACACGTCATAAAAAATCGGTCAGAACTAGTATGAAATGACAGCGGGCCCAATTATTCGACCCAATACTCGAACGTGGCCTCGTGGGTAAGAGTCCTAACAATGCTAATTTAAGAAATCGATTACACAATAAAAAAAAATTAATGAACACGCTTTTAAAGTACTTCTAACTAAAAGTGAAAAATAATTCATTAAACTGAAAATGGTAATGAACAAAAAATACTAGTATTATTGTGAAAAAGCGTGGGTTGCTCGATAGACGAAAAATATGGCACAGAGCGCCCCACGCTTTTTCACTTATTGTTTATTTTCTACTTTTTAGTTTGGTTTATTTATAAGAGCGTTTTTTTTATTTTTTATTTTTTTTTATCGAATTATTGCATTGTCATCGATCTTTGACAGGTGTGCAAAATTTGAATGAAAACTGTCCGTTTAAAGTGGGTCAAAATCGAGTCCAAAGGAGTCAGTTACATACATACATACAGGTGAAGCTAATATAAGCGTGTTAATAAACCAATAGATGAGCTTGGCAGGCCCCGGTTAGATTTGAACTCACGATCTCAAGAAGAATTTTAACCAACTAAGAAACACTGAATTGACCAGAACTGAGTAAAAAAATATAAAAGTGCACTTATTACATTATAAAAGTTATTTTATATCACGACTATCATCCCGTTGTAAGTGGGTAAATTTTACTTTTCGAAGTACTCAACCGATCTACGGTAACAGACTAAAGTAACAACAAACTGAAAGGGAGCTGCCCTGTACAAATCTGTATAAGTATCAGAAAATTCAATCGTACCCAGATCTAAAAAGTAAGTGAATGGAATCAACACTGGTGAGTTCAATGGCCGAGGTGATACTTAATGAGCTGAGCTGTCAGATATTTTGGACTATATATATTGCGTTTTCCTGTTGCTGAAATATTGGAACTTGTTTTTTTTTATAACGAGAGAAGTAAACTAGCGTGCAGCATGTTGGTAAGTGTCAAATACTATACACCCCATCAACCACTCACTACGACATTATGCCTTATGTGCCAATAATTAGTTAATTCAGGACCAAATATTGCCAGTCTCACCACCAAACCGGAACACCGTGCAAGTAACGGCAGGTTAAACTTGGAGCTTCTTCCCTCTATCTTGAATAATCATTGAATTGAAATGAAATATATTTATTTGCCAGCAATATAGAACATTGAGGTGGTACAAGGGCATTATAATTCTAGCATACAGCCATTTAACAGTAGATAGGTATGCAAATAATATGTTATATTAAGAAAATTGTCAAACTGTCTTTTTTCTGTTTTGACACTTATTTCTAATAATGTCAAAATAATAATAATATTTTAGTTTAGATCATTCTTATTACATAACTATAGAATGAGTTATTAGTGTCATACAACTAGCTTTTGTATGACTATTTCATCTAATATCACAAGGCAGCCGTGGCCGAGCGGTTAAGGCGTCTGACTAGAAATCAGATTCCCTCTGGGAGCGTAGGTTCGAATCCTACCGGCTGCGATTTCTTTTTGCAATATTTTACGATGTTAATTGGCTTTTTATCACTGTTATTGGGTCATTTATTTTTTATCAGCCATCGTTTTTGCCATTAGAAATGGAACGAGCAATTTTATTGCACGCACAAGCAATATTTTGTGCTATATTTCATTACGAGGTATTCTGACGTGTTGGAAATAATACATGGGGTGCCCGTATTCGCTTTTGGGGCTTGTTAAGGGTTTTTCGGCAAAAAAATGGTCTAATGATGTTTAAAAGTGGGGAAAAGGGGCCGGCCCGTGTCGGTTTACGTTCGATTAATTAGTTTTGTATGTTTAGATGTTGGTCGGGCGGCCATTAAAATGTTTCATTTGCTTTACGAGCAATATGGCATTATGAAAATTCCCATGTGATAATATACAGCGGATGTTGCGCTGTGTCATAAATAAATAGGGACAAAACCGTTAATTTATTATACCGCGGCATTCTAAAATGGCGATACCCTATCAAACTTAATTATCTTGTTAAAAATTAGAAAAAAGAACAAAATTATTTAACAGGCATAGGCACAGCGGAACTTGTTGGAATGCACTTCCATGAAACTTTGTTCCAGAGATACTTCCTCCATCTTCTTATTAAATGGATAATTAGTTGTTAGTACAAAACCTATACCTGTGTAGCGGTCTTTAAGACTAGGTTTGTGAATAGTTTTAGATGTAGTCATTTATTTTTAGGTTAATAGGAATTTAGTTGTCTTTTTTTATTTTATTTTTAATTATTAATTGAATAAAGCATAAATTAAGTACCATAATATTAATAGATTTTTATTACAATTAAACAATGCCCTACTATACTTGAATAGCATTTTTTTTATTTAAATATCATAGTGTATCCTTTAAACTTAATTTTAAACATTCTAATTATTTTGCCATGCACGCAAAACTCAAGCAATTTTTTTTTGTATAACTCTCATAATGAGCTAACGAAAAGCGTGTCATTGAGGCGTACCATACGTAGTATACGTACCACATGGGCTCTCATAGACAAGAACCAGAACTCCCGCCTTTTAAGCCAGGTCTTACCCAACAAGGATTACGGAGATTAAGTACTAGTCAAAGAAACTCGCCTTCTCTGTCTGCAAATGATCATAAATATTAATGATCTGAGCTGCTTTTTCTTTGAATTAAGAACTAAGCTACGTTTACACGCGGTTTCTGATGATACAAAACTTGTAGGAAACCGCAGAAGATAGCGTGGACTGGAAACGTATGAGAAGGGCCTATAACAAACAATATACCTACTGGTTTTACTGGTGGTAGAGCTCTTGTGAATGAGCTCGAGGGCGGCAGCACCACCGTCTCACCTTTAACCTGCCGCCAAATAGTAGTGCTTCCATTACTGTGTTCCGGTTTGGTGGTGAGATCAGGCCATAAAATTACTGGCACATGAGGCATAACACCGTAGTCCTCAGCAGCAGCGACACATCTATACTCTGCTTTTGTGGATTGTTGATGTCCATGGGCTGTACTTCACTTACCATCAGGTGGACTACACGTTCGTTCGCTGTGAGCGTAGAATAAAAAAAAAAAATCTTTCAAGTCTTTCGGGCTTTATTTGAGGATCAGTTTAATCTTTTAAAATATTCTTTAATAATAAACAGACCAACACTATAGTTACAATGAATGTAGATTTCAAAGCGTCTATTATTTAATAAAAAATACAGAAACCCATGGCTATTTATTGGTCCGTTTACCAAATATGGTGTGCAATATGTCAATCAATATGAGATGACAACATTTTCGCATAAAAATAATTGCCTATCAATTGCTTAAACGGCGAAAATAGCCGCGAAGCGATGAAGCGTTATATCACAGTACAGATTATATTCTTGAGATATTTGTAAAAACTTGTAGAATGGGAATGTAGTCTGTAAATGTCTTTGTCAGGGGAGAGATGCATTAATATGGACTTGCTATTTAACTTTTCTCATTAAAATTAATCAGCTTCTCAGCAGCTTTCATCCCGGGCCGGGTTTGCAAGCTACTTCTGGTACCTATTGTCCCTGTTTTCGTACATTTCAATATTTGCAATATTACATTGCTGCTTTACCAGTGTAGTGTCAATTACATTACGTTAGTGTACAATCTCTGTTTTTGTAAATATAAGCTATAATACTTATTTAGATTTTTATTTTTATACCAACTACCCTATATATTGCCTGCAACACAAACTATCTTTTTATCCATCCAAAGGTTGTCTGTAAGAAATTGCTTTTTAGTGATAAGGCCGCCCATTGTGCATTTGAAAATAATTTTAAGTTGTATTTATTGTCAAACTGTATATTTTTGGTGTACAATAAAGAATACTCTACTCTACTCTACTCTACCCACATTTACATTTCACATAGGGTTGAGACTTTCGCTATCCACCGGGCACAATTCCAACTCCGTGCTGCCATTGTGAATTTCCTGGCGGCAAGCTAACAAATAACACTTTGCCCGACCTGGTAATCGAACCCGAGACCTTCCGGTGAGAGACGCATACACTAACCACTAGACCATCGAGGCAGATCAATGTATGTTTACAAGAATGTATGATGTATCACACTTTTATCTAAGTTATGGTTGGTTATCATGCTTTTCCACATCGATATTATATCATGATATATCGTTGAATTGCAGAGAAAGACTCGCGTTTTCTTTGTAGACCACTTTTAAAAGGTAACTCCATAATTTTCCCAAGTGACCAATCCCGGACTAGACGTCTAGACAACATGCAAATAGGAGTCAACTCTCATTACGTACCAAGCAAATCCTACTAAACAATTCTAAGAAGAAAATATAAATATTTGCAACAGAAAAGTAAAGACTGCCTCGTTTGTCTAGTGGTTAGCGTATGCGCCTCTCAACGCTAGGTCTCGAGTTCGATTCCTAGGTCCAGCAAAAGTGTTATTTGAGATCATTCTGAAATAGCCGCACAGAGTTGGAAAAGTGTCCGGTAAATGGCAATAGGCTTGCCCTCTGGCACATAGGACCTAAACATAACAGGTGAAATGTGCGTGTTATTCACCTCTGCCACACCTTTCTGCGTAATATAGGCGTGATGTTATGTTATGTAAAAGTTGGCAGTATGGCGACGTATGGCAGTAACCAAATAAGTTGGCGGTTCGTAGAATGCACTGTCTCGGTCACTCGTGTAGGATTCACGCTTTAAATATATCTCGCACTCGCTCTCGAGCCGCCTAGAAGTTTGACGTTTGGTATAACATAAAATTAAGCCTTTATGGTCTATATTATCCAGAAAGTTCAAAACAGTTATAATTAGGTTCCATAATAAAACGATAGGGGTCGAACCTATTGCCACCATACTTCAAGCTGCAACTGAAAAAAAATCTCACGAAAGAATCCTAAATAACAATTTTTGCTTGACTCGGGCACCGAACCAGTCTGATGAGCAGTCGCATATACTACCCATGAGACCAACAAGACAGTCCAATATAAAAAAAAAAATCGCAATACCAAAGAAAGAAAGAAAGAAACATATTTATTCTAACAAACAATAATAAAAAATACTAATAGAAAATAAAACATACTAAACAAACATTTTGTCAGAAAAGGACACCATCTCAGCCATATGCTGCAGAGCTACAAAGCCAGCGCTGATTTTCCGATGGCGCCAGAGAGAGGACGGACGGTATCACATTAAAAATAATAATTAACTAAAACTTAAGTACATATCAATAAACATCAATAAATAAAACTCACTGGTGGTAGAGCTCTTGTGAATGAGCTCGAGGGCAGCAGCACCACCGTCTCACCTTTAACCTGCCGCCAAATAGTAGTGCTTCCATTACTGTGTGTTATGGATTGTTTTTGTCCGTGGGCTGTACTCCACTTACCATCAGGTGGACTACACGTTCATTCGCTGTGGGCGTAGTATAAAAAAAGGTAAGATCTAAATTAAGAATAAAAAATTTAAAAATCAAACTTAAATAAAACTAACAATACAAAAACAAAAAAAATAAATACAAAGACACGGGTAATGAGTTCATATTTCATAGCATTCAATATGGCAGGACTATTACTCGTCTGACATAGCACATTTTATCGCGATAAGCGCTTATGGCCCTCAATAGCGATTGTTGTTAAGAAAATGGGGAATATTTTGGCTCTCAAAGTGATGGCATTATACAGGAAGGGACTGGGGATGAATGCCAAATGAAGAGCCTTGTGGAAATTAACTTATCGAAATTTTATGCCAGTAAAATAAGGAAACTTGTATTATAGCTCGATTGCTTAAAAAATGAGCACGGTGACTAATCGGTTAATCATAAATAATTCATTTTATGTAAAAACACAATAGAAGAAAGAAAGAAAGTTAATAACAGGACTATGATTAAAAATAAATATTTGATAAGAATTTGATTTGATAAAATTAAAATCACGTTAAAAAAAAAACAAAATGAAATAAAATTAATCAAAATAAGTGAAAATCACAAACAAAATGCAAATTA
Source organism: Hypena proboscidalis (assembly GCA_905147285.1). Classification (NCBI taxonomy): domain Eukaryota; kingdom Metazoa; phylum Arthropoda; class Insecta; order Lepidoptera; family Erebidae; genus Hypena; species Hypena proboscidalis. The sequence goes on from LR990127.1 coordinate 5,845,948, forward strand.
ATAAAAATCATTAAATTTAATTAAATAAAACTGTATACACATGCGCTGGCGTGAAGCTGCAGCCATCGTTTTGATTTAGTTCTGATTCAGAGAAGATGATAGTTGAAACCTCGTACCTACTATACTAACATATAATAATAATATAGTAGTCACTTCCAACTTTCCCAATCGCCAATTAATTATTTTTTTGTGTTACAAATAAATTATTATTATTTATACTAAAGATACGAAAGCATCTGTATCTGCCGTTTTGTTGTAAAATAAACGTAGGCCACAACATCAGAGACTAATAAGATCAATTAAATTAATACGTTTTCGTATTCCAAATCCTTCCCTGTACCTATTTTGCGGTGGTAATGAAGTTTTAGTTATGTGTTGGTATGGGGGAGTAATTACTGATGGGACTCTTTGTGTACAGATAGCGAGGGACTGTAATCCTGCCAGAATTGTCAGATAACCGCCCAAGTTCCCGAAGTGCGCGAATGTGGCTCCACAAATACAAGATAGTGTGCTACTGTGGCAAGGGACTCATGTTGACTTTGTGGCTGTGTATTATGTAAATCTTTGTGGGTATGGAAGTAATGTATGCGAGCTATAATGACAGCTAAACGAGTGCTTGAGATAATTTTGTAATTTAAATCGTCTTGACGTTATTGGATTGTGAAGTAGACAATCTGATTTAGCTATTATGTACCATCAGAAAAGTTGCCAAATGCTCACTTTTTAAAATATTCCCGTGAAGCGTATTATGTGCAACAAGGAACATAATACACCGCGCTACGAGAGCTGTGCTGTACAATTATCACTTTATGCACTTTACGCTCATAATATAGAATATATTTCAGGCAACACAATTGTGGAATGCTTTGCCCGTATGCATTAGACAAGCTCAATCTTTGCCTATATTTTAAAAAATGGTCAATGAGCATTTCATGTCACTTTAGGCAATTATTGTTGATGTTTACTAATATTGTGTCCTGAATTTTAAATAATATTTATATTATAATGTATATACAGGGTGGATGCGACATAGCGACATTTCTTTAAACCACATATTCTGTGCACACTCAATATTGATTTCCAGTGGTCCAAAATCACATGACGAGAAAAATACGAGAAATACAACGTTAAACAAGTTACATGGCTCGTACAGTGTAAAGACCCCTTACTTACCAAAATAGGCCATGGATGGCAACGTCGCATGGAACCGGCATCACTAAGAGTGCCGACGCACTCATATCGAATCGCGTATTCACATTTGAATTTCACATACACAACCACGGAAAGTCACACGTTATTATCACAAACATCACTTTGAATAAATTTTAATTGCATCCCTAAATTCACAGAGTACCCATCGGCGCGAACTACTTACTTTGGTCATAAGGTCTCTATTTGCGGTCAAACTTTTTAATTTATTCGAACGCCACGAACACACAAAACACTATTATAATACTACATCTCAATTTTTTTCTCTTAGCGTCGTGTCACATCACAAATAAAACACTTAAAATAGAAAATAAACAACAAACAATGGCGCTTGCGCTTTCATTTACGGACAAGGATGGGAGAACAGCCAGTGTTGCCAATGTATGTAGCGTCTTTGTCACCTGCGTTGTGTGGAACTTTTACCTTGCCTACAAAAAAAGTTTTAGCGACTTTTTCTAGGTTTATTCTATTCAGTCATTTATTTATTATTTTATTACATTTACTTAATTATTATAAAAAAAAGGCCAATTAAAACTAAGCAAAATAAGAAAAGCTCATTGTCGCCGGCGAGGATAAGGTGTTTAGCGACTAAAGATATCGAATCTAACGACATGCAAATTATGGACTTGGCAGCAGTGAGTAAACCTTACTCATTGGTGTGTACAGAACGCTATAATAAGGATAGAAAATAAAGGTAGTAAATGGTAGAGCTTTTGGGAACGACTTGACGGAGAAGAGTTTCACTGTTACTGTTATCAATTAATTTTAGTGCTTGGATTACTGTTATCTCGTTGATGGTAAATTTAAACCCTCAGGTTTCAGACACAAAAGCCAGCTCTGAGGTAAAAGGGTACGCAACTATGCATTGACAAAACTGCTGAATAATAATCTTCTTTTAAGTGATGGGACCAACATGATACTAATAGACAAAAAATTCCCTCTGATTTATGTTTAGTTCCAACTGTGGCCACAAGCAATGAGTAACGGCGCTGAGTCTACATGTTAGTAACGTTAGCCGGACGATTGGGGCTGTATGCTGTAGGTAGGTCTCGCCACTGACATTTATGAAAGAATTATTTCACGGCTTTGTCACTATGTTACAAAATAAGAAACAAGATGGCACCTACCTGTGTAGTAATTTGGTAGTTATAATCTTATCATCAACCAGATATCGGGATTACTACTATTTGATGGCCCTTTATGTGAAACGGAAAAGCTTTTTTTCATGTTCGTTCACAATGGCTCTACCACTTAATACTTTCTATCTTTATTACAGCATTCTGTGGTATTTACAAAAAGTTTTTTTTTGCAGAGCTTAATTTTCATGCTATCTTAAATCGATGTAACTTTGCGGTTCGAATGTACGCTTTGTTTGTAAAAATTCTATGAAAATTCAATCCTACCAACCTACCAACAGCCTAAACTGGTAACACTCAAGTACGTACTTTTACGTACGTACGTTACTTCCGGGCAGTTTAAATAACTTTATTTAAAGTATTGAGTTAGTTACTTACTTGACTAATTATTACTAGAGAAGTAAATAAAAGTAGTTCATCTCACTTTAATAATGTCTCCAATTCAATATGAGTAAAAGAGACGCAAATAGTTTACGCAAATTCAAATGCATTCAAACCGCGTCACCAACGAAAGATCATTAAATTTGTTTAGTGCAAAATCGGCAATCTTACGGGAAATAGAAATTCTCGGAAATATTTTAATCTCAAAGACGCCGGCGTGTTTTTGTATTAAATTTTGTGATGTGAACGGACTCAAACTTAATTTGTAATTAGTGCTAAGTTTATTATTGTGACAGGACACAGATTTTTATTGGATATTTGTTTTGTGAGTTTTTTGAAAATGGTCGATTCGGGCCTGTTGGGTGGCAACCACGATCCCCGGACTTAACTCCTCTGGACTTTTTTTTTGTGGGGATTTGTGAAAAACGAAGTGAAGAATTATTATATTGTGTTAATGTCTGTAGCGAATACAGACGTTAACACAATAGAAGAATTGCGAATACGTGTTATTTCGGCCTTTGATAAAGTAAAAAGATTAGCCGCGAATAGTGATCTTATGTCTGCACGTGTGGTGTAGTGGTTTAAGCGGTCGCCTCGCCGCTCTCCACTGCGCTGGTGTTGTGGGTTCGATCCCCACATGGGACAAATCTTTGAGTGATTCGCAAAGATTTGTTCTGAGACTGGGTGTGCTTGAGTGAGTGAATGTGTGTATTTGGGCCTTGTCATTGGATAGTGTAATTGCTTCTGGCGTTCTGTCTAATGTAAAAAATTCAAATTATTTATTTATTTATGACGAAATTAAAAAACAATATTGTGCGTCGCTACAATTTATGTATTGAACAAAACGGTGCACACATCGAAAATTTAAACATTTAATTGAAAATTATTAATTGAAATTATACATCGTGAATTGATTGAAGTGATTTTGTGCTAAATTATGTGATTTGTGATTTTTGAATACGGCCTGTAATTGGGAGCAATCACATGATTTTGACATAAGCTGTGAGCTGTGTGCGACGTTGCCGTTCCGCTTTGCCGGTGAGTAAAGATGTGTTTACATAAAATAATCCATTTAGTTTGTTCGAAAAATTTTTTTTCGTAATTTTTGTGTCAGCTAATTTTGGACCACTGGAAATTAATACTGGGCATGTACAGATTATCTGGTTAAAAGAAATGTCGCTATGTCGCATCCACCCTGTATATAGTATATAATTTATATATTTAGGTATAGGTATATAAGTAGATAATATATTTAGTATTCTATAATATATTTAATAAGGTATGTACATATTCATTACATTATATATTATGTATAATTTTAGGGTTAAGACACTATACGTAGTTTATTTCTGTATTATTTATATTTTATAATCTCCATTGTCAATATCATGACGTTTCATTTTACTTTATTTTTATTTTTCTTTAATTAACGCACCAACAACTGCCCATAACTTTGCTCATTACTTACTTGTCCATCCTAAGGTTGCCTGTAAGAAATTGCTTATAGCGATAAGGCCGCCCATTGTGCAACATAATTTTTAGGTGCATTTGTTTACAAGATAACCTTTGTTAATATTGCTGTACAATAAAGATTACTCTATCTATCTATCTATATTGGCACCTGTCTGTAATAAGAGTGAAGGGCTCCCAAAGTTTTTATGGTTGAAGTTGGTAAATTACTCCTTTTTAACATTTAACATAACATTTGACGTCAACTCGCCTCGGATTTAGATCCATGAAACATATTGCAGAGTTAGCATTCACTGTTGAATAATTACAGAATAGACAGCAGGTGCCTGCTATTGAAAGGTTAAAAATTTTCAAAACATCGTACAAATTCTATTAATCACGGGAGCATCCTCTTGCGATTGACGTTTGGTACACCGAGGAGTAAGCTTTGAAAAATAAACTGTGGGGTTAAATTAATGATCATTATTCAATTTCTGGATAAAGTGCGATGCGAGCATTTTATAGCAGTAAATTTGACATCTACCCTCTCACTTTTTAGTAGAATTTACATTGTTAGTTTTCTTTTTAATCGTATTCCCAACTACAAAGTGATATAGCACACCTACTATGATTTACCAAGTAGATAAAGGGGTGTAAAAATAAAAACAAAACTATCAAACAAAAGAAAAACACTAGAACAAAGGTATTCAATTCACACTGCCACCCGTTTTAAAATAATCCACACGAACGATTGCATTGTTCACATCGGAACCACACCCAGCCACTATCTATCCATTAAATAAAAACAATGGCAGGTAACAAAACCGCGGATTCATTGAAAACAATATCAGAGAGTGCATTTGTCTGGAGAAAAATCGGGGAAAACTCCAAATCCCAAGGGAAAGTCTCACAATCTCCCCACCATCATTTGGTGATGTACGGAGCAATCAGACTTGCGATCTTTAATTAAAATCGGGGAAACATGGATTAATAGCAATAAAATAGTCGCAAATACGGATGTTTTGGGACTTTTTGGCATATTTGGGGGTCTTTATTGTTTGTTTACTTTTGATTAGTCTGAAAAAACAACAACAATCGTTTTATTTTAAGCTAGTCGTGCCTCTTTGCACAAAATTTGAAAAATTATCGTCTATATTTGTGAGTTTTGAGGTCTTAATATAAACGATTAATGTAGCTTTCTGTTTTATTGGTACGACACACGGCAATCCTATTAAGATTGTTTATGCACCTTGAATGTAGCTGAACATCTTTCCCAGCACGTCCTCGACGTTCGCGAAGAAAGTAATTAGAATTCTAACTTAGCTATATATCCCCGAGTCGTCTAATTTTGAGAAAAACCGGCGACAATTACCGCAGTCCCAAGCTGTTCAGGAAATTCTCATTTACTCCGAAACGTCCTGTTTTTTACTTGTACGTAAAAATATTCTTTAAGTAATGCCGGTGCCCGCTATTTCCCGGTTTGTTTTGTTTTGGAGAAAATAAACTTGAGCAAGGAACTTCGCTTGAAGCGTTTTTCTAAACAAAAGATGTTTTTAATCACCAACTTTTTAATGAGGTGGGATTACATGTAAGTTGTACCTGTTTATCTGACCTTGTTATATTTAGGGCGTTAAATCCCGAGGCACCAGACCTCTGAGTTCTAGAAATTATAAATCTTGGTTCCCGTGGATGCCTGTAAGAAATAACTGATTATCCAGTTCAGTGATTTGCGAACATTGTAAGCTTTTGTAGTTTGTTTGCCTTGTCAAGACAAGTTTACACTAAATAGTGTTTAAAGTATTCAAGTATTCAAGTCTTTATTGCACTCCACAATGTTAAAATGGTCTTATAAATAGGTACACTGTCAATTATGGACCCTGACGGGCACGGCAAGAGTAGGAGAGGGGAAGAAAGAGCTCTTTAATTGTGTTTATATCAAAAATATTTAAATTTTAGAATTGTATCTTACAATTTTATATTATTTTATTTATTTTTTTGGCTTTAACTACATAAATATCATACTTATAATTAATTGAATACATAAATGAAATAATAAATCATTAAAGTAATATATTATGTTTCTCACTGTGATATTATTTGACTACCTTGCCTTGAGTATCTAATATCTAAGTGTTTTAAGAAACAGATTATGGTATTGTTAACAGACCGACTAAACGTTATAAAATAAAAATCTATACTCCTTCATTTGTTTCAAAAGCTTCATTATAGGCAATAAATAAATGTGCTAAAATACTTTTTAACAAAAGTGCATCGGGTACGTTCATTTCCATTTCGAAACAAGTTGGCTTTATTTACCAAGCTAACGAACTGCGCAAAAACAATGAAAAGAGCCAAAACGGTACACAGTACGGCACACTGAAATAAAATTATGTGTTCTTTATATTAACACTGACAACCAGACTGAGTGTTGCATGAATGTCTTAATGTAATTTTGTTCAAGTCTTACATACAAGTTTGTGTTCAATTTTCTTTTCTTCTTTATTTTATGCTTAGTCTAAGCTGCTGACTGATTTTTAAAGTGGATACTGTATATATGCTTGAAACATAATAAGAAATTATACTCTAAGTGTTGTCTGTCGGTCAGTCACTTTAACCTGTGATATTGAACAAACATTTTGCATTATTAAAGATAAAAAAAGCAAAATGAAAATGTTGGTGTCCATTTAAAATTAAATTACTGAATTAAATTTGATCCTAGTATCAGCGACAAATGTAAATATTTGACTATACATTTGATCTGTATTTTTTAACCATAAATCAATTTTTAAGATCACGGATAAAACTTTTAAAGAATCCTATCTTAAGAATCTTTTCTTTTTTTTTATCATTATGGAGGAGATAAGACAACAACTATCAATATGATTGTTGGTAGTTGTTCTCATTCTTGCAATGTGTACCTACTAATGACATATATGTACTACAACTATCTCATCTGTTTATACTATCTCATCGATTATCACTAGAGTAATTTAAGTTAGGTTACCCTATTGTATAAGGATTCAACTGAAAATCGTTATGTATTTTAAAGACAAATAAACGTATTCTTATTCTTATTTGCAAATTTCTTGCTGCATGGTAAAAGTACCTACTCTATAAAGCGGTACTCGTAATACATGCACGCAAGTTACAAACATTTCAGTTACCGTTTACAACCATAAGAAAACCCTGTAACTGCGTGCCATTTCTCTTGAAGAAATGCCGAGAAGGGAGGGAGGACACGAAATTATTTAATCTGTCCACGAAAGTGATTGATGAGGGCCATGGCGCTCATTTACATGACGCCAAAAAACGCTTACGCGGCGTCATTAGTGTTGTTTACGTAGGTAATTAACTTGCGGTTTGTTTTTATGGTGATTTCGGTAAATGCCATTGTAACTGTTATTTTCTTATTGTGTTGCCCGGATGCAGATGGCATATTTTTTTCATGGCAACTATTTACTCGGCCACAAGAGTGCTACTAATTCCTATGTTCCCAACTGTAACGTCAATACGTAATTCATTATTTACACCGCCCCACTTGTCTGAAACAGGCAATTAAAACAAGACTGCGCATAACCAATTAAACAGAGACAATTTCTACTTATCAAATTGTCAGCCACGATTCATTAAACGATTTATTAACCGCATAAATAATTTATTTACAACACAACGCGATAATTGCAACGGACATAAATCAAAGCGGGACCGGGACTACGAATAAATGCAAATGAACCGATGACGTTTCGGAGCATTACACTACAATACAATGTATTGGTTTCATTAAAATTCTGACGTCATTATCATAATGATAAACTGCTGTATTACTATTGTCTTTATAATTTCACTCATTATAATATCAATGATATTAATGCGGAGAACGTAAGCTGGGTAGTTCGGTGACTGACTTGTCAACTCGGGAATGATTGATCACTTCGTGGACGCAGTAGTGTAGAATCGCCGATGTTGCAGGTGCGAGCGAGACAGATAATCAATCATCCTCATTTTTAATCAATTTACTTACTCAACTATGAAATTGTAAGATTTATTAATGAAAATTCTCTGGTGTCGTTGTGTCATGAGTTAGTTGAGATTAAAATGTGGAAGTGTTGATAGGGACCACTTTAATTAATTGATGTTTCTCAACGTGCTAGGGTTCTATTATAAATGAATACTCTCTGGAGTTACGTTTATTAAAATTGATTTCAATGGTTTCGGAAAAAGATTGACTGATTATTCTGGAATTATTTGATTTGGTGAGATAGTTTTTCTCCAAAATCTTCATTGTAAACTTTCAACGATATTTCGTTCGTGTATTCCTCATAAAGGTGGTCAACCGATTAATTTTAAAAGTAATTGCTTGCAGCTATTGTGCTGGTCTGGTCTGAAATTATTGACAAAGCGAAGACACATAATAATATTTCTTGCAGTAATGCAACTACACTTTTATTGATGTTCATCATAAATAGTTTCATTTTCACATTGATAGGTTTGTGAAAGATAGATTTGTGTAGAGAATAACCTACAAAAAGAAGGTATTATACTTTATCTTTGTTATCGAAAAAATACTTCGTATTTTGTACGTATCCATATCACTTTCAATAAGGATAAAACTCGAATTTTTTGCTGTGCGTTCTCACCTAAACAAACATTCATGTTTGCATTCACGATTCGTTGGCCATAAAGTGTTTGATCCGATATTTAAAACAGAACACGACCGTATACATTACATTGATATTCCAAAACACAAGTCCAATGCAGTAAAACACATAAAAACATTCCATAGTTGCGATTTTGTGAGGTGCCTAATGTATGGCGGTATTCACCCCTGTTTACCCGAATAAAAGAGGTGACACTTCATTTTCCTTTCAGCGCACCCACATCCACGACATCCCTTTTTACCTTCCTTACTTTACATAATGAATTTCCTCGGCCCGTAGCCTTCGGAAATTCGTTAAGATTATGGCGGAGGTTATGCGCGACGCCCCATGTAATCGAAGTGATTGTTTCCCGAACCCGGATATCTGTTAATTTTTGGGATTTAACGCTGATTATGCTTCCGTTAAATGCTGATTATAATATTTTGAATGGAAGAGTTGTTTTAGAAGAATTTATTGGGACTACCTTGTGAAGTATTAGTGCTAGAGGGAAGGTTATTGAATATGCACATGTATGTGCCAGACGTTCCAGAACATTGCCAGTATAGTAGTGTTCAAGATCCTAGTCTAAATCACCACTGCACAGCAATAGACTAACCAGTAGCAAGTCTCAAGGTGTCTCTAATTTTTATACTTTCTCAAGACACATACAAAAGCCTTCAAATTCATTGCTAAGGACTCAATTTTCAATAAGTTATGCCACGAAATTTCATAAAAACATTTAATTCATAGAAATATTCTGAAATGATGCAAAAATATACAGTACACGAGCTTTTAATATTCTCGTATTGGAGTAGAGAAAATACTTTTTCCATTTGTGCCGGCGAGTTCCCGATTGTCGTTAGCTTCGTTTTGGCCACCGGGCTGTCATCCAAGCCCGTGGAGACGACAAAACGCGACCAAGACTTGGCAAGTCTCTCGCCAGCTCATTACGGGAACGTTTCCGAAATGTTTCAAGCTATTGGCTAAAGAGTGAAATGTATTGGATGGTAGGTGTTATGGTTTGTTTTGTTAGATATATTATGATATAGGAAGATTCTGTTTTAGTTTAAAATTCGAATTTTGTACATTTATATTAGCTTTACTTACCAGTAAGGATCTTCATCGATTGGCCGTCGATCGATGCATTTGATGTTTATGAACTTTCCGTCGGAAAATTCATAATAGCAGCACGGAGTTGGAATTGTGCCCGTTAGATTGCGACAGGCTCACCCTCTATCCCATGGGACCTAAACATAACAGGTGAAATGTGGGTTGTACACCTCTGCCACTCCCTTCTGGGTAATACAGGCGTGATGTTATGTTATGTTATTATATCTGTGCCGATTAGCAAACAGTAATCAACCGATTAATTAATTATTCGCAATATATACTCGTACCATACTAGATAAATAATCTACCCTCCCAAATAAAAATTCGCTGGCGCCTATAGAATCGAGAGATAAAATCAAATAATTACCAAATTGCGAGATACACTTCGAAAATCTGATTTCACAGAAATCTAAACTCAGCAAATAAAAGCAATCAGGTTAATAGAATTACAGAAAAAGTTGCTAATTGTTGCGGAACGTGATCTGCATTTATTTTCTCTTATTTTATTTTTATTGACTATTTTACTCGTGGACGTGCCTGTATGTAATACGAGGAGATTACTTTTTTACCCATTTTTTCGCTTGATTGCTATTTGTTCACGTGAGCGGTGCCTAGTTCATGGGAATAAAGCCTTACACTCATATTTCGTTGTGATAGGTTGCACGCAACCTTATTTACTCATTCGTTCTGCATATTTACCTACACGATGGTTTCCAGTGTTGTTTTTATTTGCGAGCGGAAATAATTGTACTTTGAAATCGACTGTGACGGGTCAGAGGAGAGATTTGTGAACAGTAAACTTGCTCGAGGGAGGTGATTACATTGTTTTTTTTTTTTTTTTACTACGCTTACAGCAAACGAATGTGTAGTTCACCTGATGGTAAGTGGAGTACAGCCAATGGACATCAACAATCCACAAAAGCAGATTATAGATGCGTCGCTGCAGCTGTGGACTACGATGTTATGCCTCATGTGCCAGTAATTTCAGGGCCTGATCTCACCACTAAACCGGAACACAGTAGAAGAAGCAGAAGCAGAAGCACTACTATTTGGCGGCAGGTAAAGGTGAGACGGTGGTGCTGCTGCCCTCGAGCTCATTCACAAGAGCTCTACCACTAGTGATATAGTGAACGAACAGCTATGGAGTCCACTCATGTTATATTATGACTACTACAGACCATGAACATGTACAAGTTACAACAAACTGCAGGTAACAGGTAGATAGATAGATAGATAAAACTTTATTTGCATACCATTCCATTACAAACTAAAGATAACTATTAAAAGATAATAACAATATGCAAAGGGCGGCCTTATCGCTTGACGCAATTTCTACCAGGCAACCTTTGGATGGACAGATTAAAAAGAAAAAGCGTTGTAGTTTCAGGGTGTGTGGAGCTTAGAAACATTTTTAATTCTTCCATTTCCAACTTCAACTATATACTTCTGATTAAATTCGTTGCGGGTTCTAATGGTGGGTCCACACTGAGCCAACGAAGGCGAACGAATGGGTTCGTTGGCCATGTCTGGACGGATTGGCGATGGCCAACGAACGTTCGTTGACGTTGGCCGGCGATCCGTAGCGTGGCGGTAACATCAAAGGATTTGCGCCATTGGACCGAATTCAGTTTGGACGGTCGCCAAACACCAACAAACGAACGTCAACAGAATGGTTGACATTTTGACATTCGACGGTCTGTTTAAATGTCAGAGCATGTGTCTACGTAGTAAATTACATTATCTTGAAGCTAAGTAGTTAATAACACAGAATAATAGCTGACTTGTAAATAATAATCATGGACATAAGACAGTTGCCAACCCCATTGACACATGATATCCTTAGGCTATGATCAAAATACACTTTCGAGTATTGTCTATGGAAAGCAATCCGGAATCATGAGCAAACGATGTTTTGGTCAAACACCAAATGTGTTTGGACGTTTGTCCGAAGGCCAACGAACGTTTGCTACCAACGTCAAAAAACCTTCGTTCGCCTTCGTTGGCTCAGTGTGGACCCACCATAAGATTGACAGCAAGACAATTTTAACTCTCCCTGGGATTGCCCGTGTGTTATGCACGGTGCCTTTCAGTTGGTTACCGCTGTAGATCCTGGCGTCACAGGAGTCACAGTGGTGGGCGTGTGGGTGGGATTATATCCCGTAAAAAAAAACCTTCAGGTAACGACTTTATTTCATATAAACAGTGGTAGGTTTGAGGACTCCCGAGCGCCATGTTTTCATACTAACGTTATATGGGTTTTACTTTAATCTTATTAAATTATTCTTTATTTTTAGAGAAATCATGTTTTAAACACTTAACTGCATGTTTGTTCGATGCCATTTCGCCAAAATTGTTTTAATTATTAATTGAGTTACACAAAATGAAAAATTTTAATAAGAATTTTGAAAAATATAAGTTTTGTATGTAAAACTGGCGAGAAATTATTCCCCCTTAAAGGTCAAGCATATTCACAAAAGCTTTACTGCCATCAAAAGATGAAGCACCTAGCTTTTTGTGACGGTTTTGCAATAATAACTTCGTACTTACAGTAAAATTCTATTTAATATACATATAACCACACATTTCTGGCCCAAATCGATTCAAGTTGAACCCTCAAAGATTGTCGAACATGTCATATAAAGCCTCCTTTGCTCGCTCACCTGTAATGTAATCTTTGAACATTTCATACTCGCATATTGCCGAGTATTATTTGTGCTAGCAACGACACGTGTCATACAAAAGGGTAAGAAAATGAAGTGTAGGCTTATAGCAGCCTTTGAAGATTGTAAAGGATCCCGCGCGGGATTGTGAAGGCTTCAGACTGTAATATGGATTTCGGATTTTATTTTATGGTGTCCTTGAATCGATGCGGTACTTGTATGTTGAGGATAAGCATGGTGAGGTTAAGAAGGTGTTATACACAGCATAGCAGACATAATCAAATTGTATTGAACGTTATTATTATTCGTAACGATTGCCAAGCCGCCAATGGACATGTTAACACAATTGGAGACGCACTACATTGAATGGTAACATTTTCAGGTCTTCGAGCGTATAAGCCAAGCTACTTACTAGCACTAGGTACTATTTAATAGTATATTATATTAATTAATTTTATAACAGTTATTCTAGAGCTATGCTCGATAATTATACTACGAAGCAGTTAAAAAAATTGGGACTAGCAGGATTTGAACCTGCCACCTCTGCATACCGGGCAGCCGCCTTAACCACTAAGCTATGGTCGCCTCTTGCCAGGACTCAAAATTTAGCATCTGTAAGTTACGATATTACGTGACGTCACGTTCATCCATTTGTATCTATCTTAAGTAGGATACAAATCTACATGGTGAAGCTACATTCAGCACGAATGTTGTAAAAGCTTAGTAGTTAAAGTTCAAATCCTGCTGGTCACATTATTTTTCAACTGTTTCTTAGTATTGTTTATCATAGATAAAACCATGCGAATTTTGAACAGAGAGTGAGAGAGAAGATGCATCTACCATAGAACATTATTTGCAGCTTTTAATAATTTTATTTTGGTAATAGATCTTTAAAAAAAAATTGAAACCAGTGTCACGGATTTAGGGCAAAAGTCTGACAGGATTAAGTGGGACTGGGCTGGCCACGTTTGCCGTATGAGTCCAGAGAGGTGGGCCAAAAAAGCGAGCAACTGGGTACCACGTCACGGTCAACGGAGATGGCGGGATGACTTAGAAGCATTTCAGAACTATTGGCCAGATATAGCAAATAACAGAAAGCCTTGGAAGTCATGGGGAGGCCTTTGCCCAGCAGTGGGACATACCCGTAGGCTAGTAACAAAAAAATATAACGCGATATCCATCCTCATAAATTTAGCGCCATTTTATCGCTCACCAAAGCAATATTCCTTAACCCAGTTTTATCTCATATTAATTGAAAGAGTTCATTCAAATTGAACTGAAGTCAACGTAAGCAAAATCAGGCGCTTAGCGATCGACCGCTTAATCTGACTGAATCGGGTGATTCAATAGAAATTGTGCTGTTCCACCTAAACCTTCGGCGGTTCTCTTTGATTGATTACAGATTGAGAAAGATTAGGTATCTACCGAGCTTTAAGGCGCGGTAACGGGCAGAGCTTCGGATTATTGCCATTTTGCTCCCGTTCGTCGTCGCGTCTCGATTAATATGGTGAAGTGTAAGTAAAATTCAGCTGGGTGATTAAATGGTACCAATAATCTTCTTCTTCTTCGTCGTGTCGCTGGCTGAGTCAAATTTTATTTTGACTAGCCATCGTGGTGAAAGGATTAGCCAATTCGCTTTGGAGAACTCGCGAATTGCCCAGGGTGCGCCGGACGTAGGGGATTGTTGTGTACGTCACTCGGGGAGGCTCCTTTCATGTACCAATAATAAACATAATTTACTCCATCAACTAAAAACACTTCATTTGATTTGATTTATTGATGCAATACAGAAGAGTAAATAAATACAGTGGTTTTGAGGTAGACAGTATCACTGACCCCACACGAGGATACCCTGTGTTGTGGGGTTCAGTCTTTTTCATCCTATTACATTTGATTTATTAACATTTAAAAATTGCATGCATTAGTATTCTTAATAATAGATTATTTAAATTACAATAGATTATTTCGTTATTTTAACATATAGTTCTACAAAATCGAATTAACATTGATTATATCTTAACTATTACTATTTGAATTATTTAAATCATTATTATTGTTATATACTTAATTGCCAATGTGCATCAAGTACTCGATAGAAATTATTTTTTAGATACTTATTTTATATGGTAAAAAATAATTTAAGTTACATATTTTATGTCTTAGATACTTACCACATTCAAGAGAATAAAAAGTCGAGGTGACGCGACAAGACTGGTATTTTAGGTGGAATAACCCTAAGTGGAGAAGGTTTGCAAAATAATATTAATTTATTAAATTAAAATGTATTAAAAAAATCGTGCTATTTACAGATTTAACGTCTTTTACTTCTAAGAAGAAGTTATAGATTTGAAAGCAGTTGAATCATCCCTTATTTAAAATTCCTGTAAGTGCCACCCCAATTTTTTATACGAGAGTCTATTAAAGTATTCAGTAGACCGTTTTTATAATGTAAACAAAGTAAATATAATTAATCAACGTCTGCGCCGCATCCATGCGCATTTACCACATTTCAGCAATTTCGGTAAATAAACACATCGCTGAAAATTAAACGAATTAAAGGAAGCAGGGTGTGAATTACTTTGAGATTACCGCAAGGCTTTTACTTACCTGGCGTATAGCTTGTAGCAAACTGTTTGTTTGATTGAAGAGCGTAGTTTAACTTTCAGCCCACTTTGGTTATGATGGAACGATCAATGTTAGGGTAAAACCAAACGAGCGTAATTTTGTTAGTCGTGAGTCTCGTATTTTTGGTCACTCATTTTACATTCAGCTGAATTTCTGCTGAGTTGCCAGACGAACTTAATTTATTTATTTAGTATTGAGTGTTGGTAAATACAGCACGCATGCGATGTGAGTTCACTTGGTATATGAGTTCTCAGTTACCGGTAACACCCATGGTATTCGCAAACAGACGTCGCAGACAGCAATCGGACCACGTGGGTACTGCATAACTGCCACAATTATATTTTTACGAAGTTTTTGAAGTTTAATACGGAATGCACTCAGATCGCAGGCGGACTGTAAAGACGACAGGATGGCGTAGTGGGTACCTACCTGCGACGCCGATCGGTTCGATACCCGCTTAAGACAAATCTTTGTCATGCATGCACATGAGGGTTTGTCTTAGTCTGGGTGCTTCAATGAATAATAAGTATGTATTTACAAAAGGAAAGTATATATGTATTAGTATCCATTATTCTAGTACCCATGAAACAAGTTCTGCTTAGTTTGGGACAAGGTGGCGTTGTTGTGTAAGTGTAAAATATTTTTTTATTTATTAAAAAAAAATGTATATTGGAGTTGCATAATAATTACATATTTATTGGTTTGTAATTAATTGGTTATCATTGAGCCAGAAACCGTAGCAAACAATACGCCTAGTTAGATCAAGTCCTATAATAACTCTTGGTCTTGAGGTTATCAGCATTAAGGAGTGAGAGTAATCAGTACTGCGAACTTTATCTTTTACATACGAATTGTTTTGTTATTAATTTCGTACGCAAATGTGATTATTTGTAAATTTTAAACGATGATTCGCGGTCCCTAGCAGGGGGTAAAGAGAAGTTAAGTAAATTGTTGCGTGGAGCGATGGAATTGTTTGGTACACGGTTATGCTTTCGAGGTGTGTACTTTTGTTTTTGCATGCAAGGAAAAGTAAAATTATTTGTTGAAAGGGATTGTTTGTTGTTCATTTCCCCTCCTTTGTGTTTTTGTCAGATTATTGAGGTTTTTATGGTAGATAGAGATATCCCTGCATATTTGGGAAATGGCTATGGCTATGGATCAGTAGATAGTTTTTTTTTTTATTTTATTTTTTCATACTACGCCCACAGCGAGCGAAAGTGTAGTCCACCTGATGGTAAGTGGAGTACAGCCCATGGACATCAACAATCCACAAAAGCAGATTTTAGATGCGTCGCTGCAGCTGAGGACTACGGTGTTATGCCTCATGTGCCAGTAATTTCAGGGCCTGATATCACCACCAAACCGGAACACAGTAGTGCAAGCACTACTATTTGGCGGCAGGTTAAAGGTGAGACGGTGGTGCTGCCGCCCTCGAGCTCATTCACAAGAGCTCTACTACCACTAAATGATATTTGACAGTTCAATTGTTGCATAAGTATGACCGTAAATTTTCTTCACAATTTATCTTGACATCTATTATCTATGGTCTTAGTTGTCTATTTTATATGAAACGTCAGCTTGTCTCCACCCACATAATTATAAATACAGAAATTGTTTGCATTTTAACATTATAGGTGCATTTTTTACATAAATAGGTGAAATTTGACATTTTATATAATATTAAAGTTGAAAAATTAAGAATCCAGCAGGACTTGAACCTGCACCTCTTGGGTATACGCCCCAAGTGCTTTGCCAATTCAGCTATGGATGCGTATGCTGCTAGACTCGAAATTTCTCAACTCTTTTTGTACCAGCGTCATAGGTATTAATATAATGGTAGGTATAATTTTGACATTCATAAGTGCAAAAACTAAACAACATTTTGATTGAAAAAACTGACAAAGAAGTCAAAATTAAATAAATTAAGAATTTGTGCGTTCTAGTCATACCACATTACATTTAAATATAAGAATCTAATCAAATCTCAAAATAGAAAACCAAGAATCATTTGATGTCACGTATCAGCGATATATCCCTATTTACGTGTAGTTTGCATGGCGCGTGACTGCGACTAGACGTGATAAGAAGCAAGGAAGACTGGCATTATCAGTCCGGGGTAGATCGAGAGTGACGCGTGACTAGAATTAACTATGCTATCGTGCTATATGGGGCAAGTTGCACTGAGCAAATGAGAATATTGATATTAAAATAAAAACAATTTTGAGAGTGACCGATTTTGTTGTTGTGTCTTGAAATTTCCGATGGAAAACTACCGGTCTTAGAATCAAATCAATCAATCTCTTGTAAGCGGCTCCATCATCACGTTATTTACACCCTTTTAATAAAATTTACTTAAAATCGATATTTTTTTTAATCGA
The DNA here is from genome assembly GCA_905147285.1 of Hypena proboscidalis. Lineage (NCBI taxonomy): Eukaryota > Metazoa > Arthropoda > Insecta > Lepidoptera > Erebidae > Hypena > Hypena proboscidalis. The sequence goes on from LR990127.1 coordinate 5,863,533, forward strand.
TATACCTACGCCGATATTTATATTTTTATAAATATCTCTATTTTTGCTCCCTACCGACATCCCTAGGCATGCCGTAGTTAGAATAGAGCGTGACTGCGACTAGACATAAGACGCGCTAGAGACTGGCGTTATCTGCCCCGGGTAGATCGATAGCGACGCGTGACTAGAATTGGCTATGCTATGCCTGCCCCAATTATTATAGTTATATGGGGCAGGGGCTGTGCAAATAAGAATATTGATATTAAATTAAAAACCAGTTTGATTGTTTATTAATACATTACAGAAAATAAAACTTTTTGTCGAAACAAAGCTTTTGCAAATGAGCTCGTGTCGGTAAAATTGCTAACTAAATTAATCAGCTGCTCTAACCTAACTAGGGTAAAAGGTATACCGTTGATGGGAGACAAGTAGTTTGCATGGCGCGTGACTGCGACTAGACGTGATAAGACGCGAGGAAGACTGGCAATATCCGCAAGGGTAGATAGATAGCGACGCGTGACTAGAATTGACTACGCCAGGATTTGCTCCAGTGCAAGAACAGTAGAACTCAAAGTATGGTGAATTTATGGGAAATGGTATTCAAATTATTAGATTGTGACTAAATATACATAGCCAATGAACAATGGTTAGTGGATCCGATTAAACGAAAAGGCTTAAGACGTTTCGGTCGAAGAGTTTTAATCTAGACTAGTATAGTCGGAAAAGGTCTGATTTTTTTCATCACGAAATTCTAAAGTTTCAGACTCAAGCCTATTATGATTGATGTCTATTGTGATTAAATCAAATTCAAATGTCAACTTTTGTTACAAATTTTGACACATGAATATGATTCATACAATTAACATCGATCGTAATAAGGATGCCTAATTAATTTTACTATAACTTTTGCTAATGATATCTCAACAAATGTCTCAAATTTGTAAATGTAAATTAGCTTTAGAGTCAGTTTCTGAGGTACCGGATAGATCTTATACGACCCATAAAATATAAATATTTCACAACTCACAAACAACGCCATCTAGTCCCAAACTAAGCAGAGCTTGTACTATGGGTACTAGAATAACTGATACTAATACATGTATACTTTTCTTTTGTAAATATATACTTATAATACATAGAAACACCCATACTAAGACAAACTCCATGTTCATGCGCACAAAGATTTGTCGTAAGTGGGAATCGAACCCACGACCTCGGCATCGCAGGCAGGTTCACTCCGCCATTCGGTCGTCAAAATATAAACTGACCAAATTAAAAATTGACACAAGGTACACTTGAAAATAGAGCACAGCTGTCACTATCATTTATGTGTGTTAAATGCTTATCTCGTCAATAAGGGTTATCTAACACCAATGAAATTGGGGCTTAGTTTTGGCAATAATCTACAAACTTAGTTTTGGAAGAACAATACGAATGTAAATTGCATTTGTACACAATTAGAATTGCTCGGTGATGGACGGACGGGACAAAGCCGAAATTTTTATTGTATCCGTACCATTGTCCTTTAAAAAATGGCTGTAATAAGACGCTATTTTTCTTCTTAATGGCCTGCACGAGACTTGTAAGTCTACTTTGTTACAGACTTGATATATTAGCCATCATTTTTTTTTTTTTATATACTACGCCCACAGCGAACGAACGTGTAGTCCACCTGATGGTACGTGGAGTACAGCCCATGGACATCAACAATGCACAAAAGCAGATTATAGATATGCGTCACTGCAGCTGAGGACTACGGTGGTATGCCTCATGTGCCAGTAATTTCAGGGCCTGATCTCACCACCAAACCGGAACACAGTAATGGAAGCACTACTATTTGGCGGCAGGTTAAAGGTGAGACGGTGGTGCTGCCGCCCTCGAGCTCATCCACAAGAGCTCTACCACCAGTAAATCATTTGTTAGAAAACTGTATAAACTACCTTTATAAAATAAATGCTTATTATTACTTATATAAGAATTTGTTATCCGTATCAATGTTTATTAATTAGCATCTAAGTCTAAATCGTAACGTAAAGTCAATATCGCATTGGTGTGGGTGTAACATGAGAATTTCTCTGTCTGTATCACGGAGTAAGCATATACATACGTGCAAAATTAGATATCACGGTATATCTACGATGTATTTTGTTGAAGCGAGTTTTCCGATATTCCGCAGCTGTTGCAAGCCGCTTGTTCACGGTAAAACTATTTTACATCTAATATTCCGTAAGAAAATGACCATGTTTAGCCTCAAATCTTATAACATACATACGTTATCGCCTGACTTTGACTCAGCAAGACTGCAAGCAACGCTCTCGTGCAACTTAACCTGGTTAGCAAGTTACGTTCAAAGCACATTAACAGTACACTTGGCTACAGTTTAAGTTATTTCCAGAATAAGATGGTTTCGCGTTGTATAGGCTTTTCGTACAATAAGAGATCAGCTTATACTGGGAATGTACAGCCTGGTGTGACGCCGTGTGTACATGTTAGTTATATGTAACTAGAACACGAGTGTTCTAATTTGGTAAACGGATAACATGTTTAATATTATTACTCTGTTTGTGTATGCGTAAGTGTGACCTACTGGTGACTTATCTAAAACGTCTATTAGTTACCTATATACTAGGTTAATGCAACATTATATGGGCGTTTCGCAATTGCCACCGGCAACGAACACTGATCTAGACTAGATTCTTTGGAGAAAAAGAGTTATTTAGGCTTTTTCAATATCGAAATTAACCAAAGCAGCACGAACCACATAAATATAGGCACACCCCGTGGTAAAATGTGGGTGTTATACGCCTCTGCCAATCCCTCCTGGGTTATAATAGGCGTGATGTTATGTTATATTATCTACTCTACGACCTTCCATCACGTTACCAACACTACACTTACTCACAAACTACTACAAATCTACCTTAACCCGTTATCCATCAATTAAGGATAATAAGTAAAGCTCATAAGCGGCACTTAGCGATACTTAGTCACTCTTTATAATCCATTGTTACTAAAAACACACAAAAAGTGATTTAAAGCTACCCATGAACATTAAAGCTAGCCATGAATGCTGAATGACGACTCTTTTAAGTTAGACAATGGTGGCACATATTGAAACTTTTCTAAAGCCGCTTCTACACGTTGGACAACTCATTTTGAAAACGGAAATGAATATTAAAAAGGTTTTTTTTTATTAAAATATGAACTTTATTGAGTAAATCGTAAATCTGGGGTGTATAAGTGTTTGGGCACACATATGGTGGATGGTAGGATATACCATAGATAAGATAAACAAGGTGTTATTACTATGTTATGTTTGACGTTAATACCTACGAGTGTTATTTGTAATAGGCAGTCTATTTCTTAACGACTTACAAGTAATTTTCACCGTTACAATGAAATATCAAATGATCTTTTACATTTTATACAACATTAAGGTTGAAAATTAAGAATCCAGCAGGATTCGAACCTACACATGCTGCATATCCAAGACAATGCTATACATAAACTTGATCTGAAGTTTTATCAGATCAAACTTGATATATTTAAATGGATTTACCTATGTACTCCTATCATATCTACATCTTTGTCTAACCAACTGACGTTAGAGCAATCGTGGCGTTCACTGTTCTCCGCATCACCGTATATATATATATATATATATATATATTGTGTCCGCATACACCAACGTGTAGAAGCTGCGTAATAACTAATGTATGAAGGTAAAGCAGGCCTGTAGGAACAACAGAATCAGGACAAATGGTTGTTCCAATGGCGGACAAAGCCGGTAGGCGGGACGTTATACTAACGACACGATAATGAAACGATGTGAATGCTTATGAACCATATATTACCTTATCAATTTCACGTAAAATTCGAGGTAGTAAAAACTTAATCTAACTAAAGCCAATCAGACTTCGTAAGAACCTACAAAAGTATACAAAGATATTTCATTTTACAAAACCTTTAGACAAAAAGCACGTTCCGCTTTTTTGAACCCTGACAGCAGGGTATATCTATATATCTTTGACTTACACTTAGATAATATTTTTCCTAGAAAACTCGCCTATCACTACAAGGTCTCGGGTTCGATTCCCGGGTCGGGCAATGTATTATTTGTGAACTTTCCGCCAGGATATTCACAATAGCAGCACGGAGTTGGAATTGTGCCCCGTGGATGGCGATAGGCTCACCCCCCATTCCATGGGGTTTAATCATAACCGGTACAGTGTGGGTGTTGTACACATCTGCCACACCCTTCTTGGTAAGATCAATCTTGATTTATTAACCTGCATTAAATATTATATCTACTGTAACATAATGTAACTTAGATATAACACTATACATTATTCTCTCTAGTCGAATAAAAACACATGGCATAACCTGCCTAATTTCAAACGCATATTCAAAAAAACCTTAGAATTTCGCTTCCCACCATTCCACTCGACCAAATTTGTCTCGGCTCTCGCTATCCCCCCTCTGCGCTAACCTACAGTACAGACAGCAACAGACGTGCGAGTGATTAAACTAATTGCTGCTCATTGCTCAGAGGTGTTGCTTAGAGCATTGACCTCACATGTTGTTAGTGAGGTCTTGAGATCGATCCTCGGGTCGTGCAAAATAGTAAAATAAGCAATGGATAAGTAATTAATATTTTTTTTTATTTAGTAAATGGTAAGTTACATTTACAAAGTTTAATGACTTTTCTCGCTAAACACAGTTGTTTGGCGAGATGCAGTCTTTATGTATTAAAATAACCTACCTGTCCTATGTTAGTATTAAATTAAACATTAACAATAATTTATATTTCATATATACTTAATATAATATATAGTTTAAAATGTGCTACCTAAATAAACAAAATTAAGCATGGCTTTCTTGTCGTCAAGTAGCAACTCTTTAAGTCCCTTATTTATTCCCCGAGTGACGTACAAAACCATTCCCTGCGTCCGGCGCACCCTGGGCAATTTGCGAGTTCTTCAAAGCGAATTGGCTAATCCTTTCACCACGATGGCAAAAGTCAAAATAAAATTTGACTCAGCCATCGACACGACAAAGAAGAAGAATTTAATCATGATGTACTCGTATGTTAAAATAAAGTTACTAATCAACGAGTTAAATTCATTATATTATTATAGAAATTTATAGAATTTCTATGAATTACTACTGTAGTAGTAGATACACAGGAAATTTATAAATTCGCTTCAAATAGGTATTATACACGTTACCGATTTAATTTGAAATAATAATCAAAACAATACAATAAGTAAAGTATTTATTATATTTTTCCAAAATAATGTGATGGATATATCTTATTTCAATTATTAATTTCAAGTCTCTGGTCTTCCCTAAAAATTGGTACCCGTCAATAAGTACGGCGGCATTACTGTAGAATATTATTTCCTTTTATTTATTATTTATATTTAAAAAAAACCGGCATTCATAGGAGTGAGTTGTCAAAAAAAAGCATACAGATTGAACATTAAAAGTGGTCAATTAGTTCAAGAAACGTCATTTTTTGTTTTTTTTTAATTGTTGATAATAAGAGGAATGGATTTTGTTACTGATTCTGAAAATAAGGTAGTATTAACTATACATATAATTTCGGTTTGTTAAACTCTTTTCGCGTCTCAGCAGTAAATTAGAATTGTGATACTTCCTATGGCCGATAAAAACAATAAATCACACCCCTAGATTTAATTGAATCAGCAAAACCAAACAAAATTAATGAAGGGAACAAACAAAGCCTCCAAATAATGTCTGCTGTAAGTATTATTTAATTAAACGTTATATATAGATACGATACGGGTAAAATCTAATTATTGGAGCAAATAAAATAGACCTTTTGTTGATTTTGTGGTTACGCCATGTTCGGATATAATAGAAACCCTTTTTATTAGAATTTTTCATGTAACCTTGTGTGTTGGGTTCGATCCCCGCTCAAGACAAATCTTGGTGTGCATGAACATGGATGTTTGTCTTGGTCTGGGTGTTTCAATGTATAATAAGATTTGATAAATAATACAACATAATAAGTATTTATTTACAAAAGAAATGTATATGTGTACTATGTGTACTTAACCCATAGTACGAGCTCTGCTTAGTTTGCGACTAGATGGCGTTGTGTGTAATTAGTGTGATATTTATGATATATATTATTATTATCAATGTCAATTAAAAAAAAAAATAATCATAACTAAATGATCATTTAATTTTAGATCCATTTTTATAAAGAAGAAGTTCTTTATCAATACGGATTCATAAATAAGTACTTTTTGTAGCAATGTTCATCTAAATAGGAAAATACAAATAAGTTTGCCGCGTCATGTCAGGAATAAGTGTGATAATGCTGTAAGAATAACTCTTATTCTAATTTATTTTAATACCTATAAAACCGAAACCGTTTAATTTAAGCCAATTATTTATTGAATTAAATTAAATTCGCAAATCAGATTGCCATACGCTAGGACCGAGGCAATATCCCGCAATATCGAATGTCGCTCTATTAATTAATGTACACAAACCTTGTTATCCTACTCATTTATATTCAAATTGGAACTGCCGAGCCGTATTTGATTAAAATTTAACCAATGTATGAAATAGTACAGAGAAAACCGCAAAATTTTGCTACCATTGTTTAAGAGAAAATAGGCTTAAGTTTGGTTTTAGTAATGGGGGAACAATTGGTTTGCGGTTTTCCATACAAAAGTAATATGAGTATAACTTTGATATAAAAAAACCACACAACGCCATTTATTCCCAAACTAAGCAAAGCTTGTACTATGGGTACTAGAATAACTGATATTAATACATTTATACTTTTCTTTTGTAAATACATACTGTTATACATAGGAACACCCAGAACAAAACAAACCTCCAAAGATTTGTCTTACGCGGGAATCGAATCTACGACCTCGGTGTCGCAGGCTGCACTACCCACTCCGCCATCCGGTAGTCAAATATGTAATTATTAAGTTTTTATCTATTATTATAGACAAATCATATCTAAAACACTAAAATGCATGTTTGTTGGCCTTACTTAACCTACCTTTTTAAAATTATTATCTATTACTATTGATGATTAAAACAATTTAGACAAAATGGCCACGACACAACATGTGTTTTGTGGTGTTTATAAGATATGTCTATAAAAATAGATAAAAACTTAATAATATTAAAGTTAAACCTATATTACGTTAGTATGAAAACACGGCGCTCAGGAGTCTACCCTTAATCCTATTTAGCAAATGCTCAATGTTTCAAATAAACGGGAATTTGTTAGAAGTTTACATGATTTACAGTTTCACTTCATAGTTTTTGTTTCTAATTTTATTGTAGTTTGACAAGGGATTAGTAAAACGGTATTTTATGCTCTCTTTGACGGGATTAACTAAGATAAAAGAAAACACGACAAAATGTAACTGTGGTTACTAGATGATTTATAAATAAGTGGCGACAAATCTTGTGTTTTGAAGCTGTTGACATTATTTTGATGTACCGAAGCCTAAAGCTTTTGTTTACAGATACAAAAAGCGCTTAAATCTTATCCCGTATAGCCAGAGAAGGATAACGATAAAATAAACGGAAAAAAAGATGATTTGCTTGAGACCAGGTAATTGATAAGTACTTGTAGGTAATGATGTTAAATAATATTACATATGTATGTTAATTTAATAACTATTAAACAGCCCAGTGGCTAAATCATAGGCGGATAGAAGAAAGTACGAGTATTCGATACAAGTTCGCTTTTTGGGCAAACAAAGTTTTGGGGATGATACCATAAGTTCTTATCATCTTTTTCATCATTCAGCCTCTCGTAGTCCACTGCTGGACAGAGGACTCTACTAATTTACGCTACAACGCTGTGTCCTTCACCTTCAGTATGCAGTTCCCTCCAGCAATCTTTTTCAGGTTGCCGAGGTTCTTAAAATATCCAAGAATAATAATAATTTAGTAGTGGGATTTTTTCGTCAGGGTCTCAAATAGTACCACGGGATTGGAATTGTAACCAGGGGACGGCGATAGGCTCACCCCTGATGAAATGCGTGTGTTATATACCTATATTTGTCCTTCTGGATAATAAAGGCGTGATATATTATAAGCGGTATTTAAATGACAAAAACGAACTTGCTATTTTCAGCTACCCATTTATCAGGTCCATACTCCCACGTCCTTAGAAACCTCACATTTTGCTCACGTCCGCGCGTGGGTTAGTTAAAGTAAAATAAGTACAATATTGTGTCTATGGTATCTACTGGTAACAACGGCATTGTTCGGCAATATGGCTAGTGTTGCCAGTTCAGGCATGGCAAATGGGGTAGGAAGAAAAATAATATAATTTAACTTTTAAGCACATAGAGACAACTATAATGTGGTCCTTAAACTGGTTTGAGTATGGCGATTAAATACTGTTAGTTTGGTCAGAAAAAAATATTTTAAGTTGACTGTTAAAAAAAAATACTTTTACTAATGCATCGATTTAATTATGTTTCGATTGATCGATTTGATTAGACCCAGTTGTTCCAGTTTCTGATAAAGTTTCGAATAGCTAATTTTATTTACAAATTAGCCATTTCATCAGTTAAATGAGTCCCAAAAAGGCTATAAGGCGGCGTACTCATCAAGATTTATTCGATACAAATTAACAGACTATACAAAGAAACAGTTGAAAAAATTATGGGACTTGCAGGATTTGAACCTGCGACCTCTGCATAACGGGCAGCCGCTTCAATCCCTAAGCTACGGTCGCCTCTTACCAGGACTCAAAATTTCTCACCTGTATATTACGCGGGGGGTAAGGGGAGAACGGAATTTGCCATCTAGTCCGGCCCAACTGTCAACCTCACCTGCACGCGCCGGCTGGCGGCGGCGTCTAATTGGATTCCGCGGTGTCCCCTGCTAGATAACGAACGAGGCTCTGGCGACCGAGCAATGGCGGTATAACCATACTCCTGGTCGGGCAACCGGTCAGAAGAGGCTACAGCAGCCTTGAGGGTCAAATAACCTCTAAAAGGTCTGGTGCAGAAGGCAACGGGAAACCACTGCACTATCTTCCCAAGAAACCCTATGAAAGAATTACAAGAAAAGAGGACGAATGTATGCGACCCGGCTAACACCCGGCGCCATGCTGATCCCAGGCTGCATGGTGGGAAGTATGCTACTGGCCATACCGTTGCGACTCACCAGGTACGGTATGGAGTTCATGTTACTGGTGACATAGATACAAACCATCATGCACAGCTGCGGAAGAAAACTAAGTTTGGGACTTGGAATGTTAGAGGCATGATTCACCCAGGAAAAAAGGAAATTATAGAAAAGGAGCAGACACACTACAACCTCGGAATACTTGGACTTACGGAGACTCACATGAGAGGATCAGGATTCTATACAACACCCAGTGGCTATACCGTATATTTCTCGGGTCCCGCGAATGAAAGTAGAAATGGCGTAGCACTGTCAGTCTCGAATAAGATCAATAGATCAGTTCTAGGATATAATCCCGTCAGTGACCGCATACTCACTCTTAAAATCAACACCAAACCATGTCGCATCAATTTTGTAGTAGTCTATGCACCCACTGCAGCCTCTACGGATGCTGACATAGAGTCATTTTACAATCACCTCAATGACACATTAAAAAGCCTACCTAACAGAGACATAACAATTTTAATGGGTGATCTTAACGCAAAGGTAGGCGATACATCAAAAGAAAACCACCTTAGAGAAGTTGTTGGTAAATACGGTCTCGGTGACAGAAATGAGAGGGGAGAGATGTGGCTACAGTTTTGCACTGAAAACTCGCTAACAATTATGAACACCTGCTTCCAAAACCACCCAAGGAGGCTTTACACGTGGGTAATGCCAGGTGATCGAGCTCGTAACCAGATAGACTACATAACTATCGCAAAAAGATGGAGATCGTGTATAAGTAGCACTAGAACTTATCCAGGAGCTGACTGTGGAAGTGACCACAAACTTTTAGTCGCTGAATTAAGCCTCAAACTCAAACAATGCAAGCGAGCAACTGGATCTCAACAAAAACGACCTGCTCAGGAAGAACTGATAGCATTTAGCGATTGTTTCAAAAATGAAGCAACCAATTTTGTCATGGATCAGAGTGACGATGTCGATACTAACTGGACAAAACTCAAAGACCTTATACTCGCTTCGCGGAAAATGAGTCAAAAGACTGGGGCGGACAAGCCGAGAAAGGTGTGGATTACAGAAAACACATGGAAGGCTATCAAAGAACGCAAAGAACTCCTCAAAGGGGATAATGGTCGTGACCACACAGAGTATCAGGCAGTCTCTGCGAGAGTCCAACGACTGTGCCGCAAGGACTACAATGAGTACCTGAACTCGATTTGCCGGGAAATTGAAGAACATGCGCTAAAGTTTCAAACGAAAGACCTTTACCTAAAAATCAAGTGTATCACCCGAGACTTCAAGGCGAGAACATGGGCCATAGAAAGTGACGATGGTAAACTACTAACAGAAATTGACCAAGTCACAGATAGATGGCGTACGTACTGTGAAAGCTTATACACAGACTCCACAGTGGGCGCTACTGAGCCAATTCCCACAATGAGTATACAGTGCATGGAACCAGATATTCTCGAATCTGAGATCAGGGATGCTCTGCGGCGACTCAAAACAAATAAATCAGCCGGTAGAGACCAAATTTTCGCTGAAGAACTTAAGCACCTAGGAGACCAAGGGGTGCAGATGCTTCTGTGTCTATGCAACCAAGTGTGGAAAACAGGCAAATGGATAGCTGACTGGAAGGAATCAATGTTGATACCTCTCCACAAAAAAGGTTCAACAAGGACATGCGGCAATTACCGAACAGTGGCTCTTATATCTCATGCCAGTAAGATAATGCTATACGTAATAAATAGCCGACTACAATCATTTCTCCAGTGGCAAATACCCAGTGTACAAGCAGGTTTTGTGAAAGGTAGAGGTACAAGAGAGCAAATTGTGAATGTGAGGCAAATAATTGAGAAAAGCCGAGAGTTCAACACACCATTTCTTATGTGCTTCATTGATTACTCAAAAGCCTTTGACTGCGTAAAATGGGATTGCCTGTGGACCATACTCAAAGAAATGGGAGTTCCTCAACATCTTATAGCACTGATCGCAAACCTGTACCAAGATGGCCAGTCCGTGGTAAAGGTAAATGATATCGTCTCGGGTTCTTTTAAGCCAGAAAGAGGAGTAAGACAAGGATGTATTCTATCCCCCATTCTTTTTAACATATATGGTGAATATATTATGAGAAAAGCCTTGGAAGATTGGAAGGGTGGCATCTCTGTCGGTGGGCTAAAAATCAGTAACCTGAGATATGCAGACGACACCACACTTTTTGCGTCATCAGAAAAGGAGCTTGCTGAACTGTTCCATAAAGTGGAGCATGAGAGTGAACTGGTTGGACTCACGGTCAACAAAACCAAGACCAAAGTGATTTTGGTGGACAGAACCGGTCAACTCTCCAGAACTGGCGAACTCTCAGATCTTGAACTTGTCGATGACTTTGTTTATCTCGGATCGCTGATAACAAACCGAGGCGGAAGTGAACGAGAAATCAGGAGAAGAACACAAATGGCCAAAGCTGCGATGAGCAAGCTGACTCGTATATGGCAAAACAGGAAGGTCTCCAATGTCACTAAAATGAGACTAGTCCGGACATTAATTTTTTCGATTTTTCTTTATGGTTCAGAGTCGTGGACAATTAGGGCTATAGATCGGAAAAAGATAGATGCTTTCGAGATGTGGTGTTGGCGTAGAATGCTCCGTATACCTTGGACTGCCAAGAGAACGAACAAGTCTATCCTGGATCAACTTGGAATAAAGACTAGACTGTCCGCCGTATGCTACCAACGTATTTTGGGGTATTTCGGTCATATTGCCCGCCGCCAACCAGATAATCTCGACAAACTAGTCGTGGTTGGAAAGGTGGAAGGAAAAAGACCACGTGGCCGATCACCTAGCCGATGGTGTGACCAAGTCACCACTCACACTGGGCTCTCAGTTACAACTGCCATGAGAGAAGCCGAAAACAGGTCAAGGTGGAAGGAAATAACCAAAAGAGCAATGAAAGCCTTTCAAGGGCACGACCTTCAGCAATGAAGAATACGAAGAAGAAGAGATATTACGCCATTACGTGACGTCACGTTCATCCTTTTGTACCTATCGATATATTTTTTCAACTGTTTCTTTGTATAATTTGCTAAGCATGCCTAAATGCTATAAAAGGGGTGCATGAAAGGAGCCTTCCCGAGTGACGTACACAACGATTCCCTACGTCCGTACGGCGCATCCTGGGCAATTCACGAGTTCTCCAAAGCGAATTGGCTAATCCTTTTACCACGATGGCAAGTCAAAATAAAATTTGACTCAGCCATCTACACGACGAAGAAGAAGAAGAAGAATGCTATAAAAATAATCAATAAGAAGTTAACAGACACCTAAAATTCGGGCTGTCTCGCGCAATCCGGGACATCTGGCAACTCACGAATGGTAGCGAATGGTCGTAAATTCAAGGAAAGGTGTAACGAGGACCATTGTCGAGTAACAGCTACTAGGCAACAGAAGCGACACGGCAACGTACACTGCTCTCAGATGCAGTAAAACAGAGAGTTTATAATTTGATGTCTGCGTGAAATAAATTCATTCAGATCCTTTCGTGGTATAATAATAGCAGCTCGGTATCTAATACATGTCCCACTGCTTTGCTCGGGCCGCTATTCATGATAAGAAGGGTTAGGCCAGAGTCCACCACGCTGGCCAAGTGCGAATTGGTAGACTTCACACGACATGGAGTACTTTTTAGGCACTCGCAGGCATGCAGGTTTCCTGACGATGTTTTTCATCACCGAGCCATAATTAATACGATATACACACATATCTTTAAACACACACCCGCATTTTATCTGTTACGTTTAGGTCCTATGAACCTATAGCCATCCATCGGCCAAAATTTAAGCCTCCGTGCTGCTATCGAGAAAAACCTGACTGAACAAAATCGAAATAACGGTTTTGTCCAACCCGGGAATCGGGAAGCCTTTTTGTGAGAGGTGCATACGAAAACCAATGGACCAACGAGGCAGTAAGACAGTAAACTCAGCAAGAATAAATATTGAAATATTAAATTGTACGACAATCTTAATTAAATTTACAACGAAGCGATCGAACATTGTTTAGTTAGTACAGTCTACACTTCTATAGTCGACAGCCGGGTGCCGGGTGCTCCTCAACTCAATTCGTTTCAACAAGAGACACATAATTCCATCTAACTCAATAAATCCTAACTCAATTTAGTTGGGACGCCTTTGTTTGTCATAATGTGGTTCGCGCCCATTCTATGGCGATTTGTAATGATTTTAATGTACGAATGATGGGCTACACGCGATGGCTATGTTGTAGTCAGATGACGAAATTGGGAATGTCATGATTCGACAACCTTTGGCCTAATGATTGAGAGTATGAGAGTGTGTTTTTTATCCACTTATCTCCAATCTCTGTAATTATATCCACATACTCTCAACAAAATAAAGTTTGAAATTAACTAAAGGATAATAGAAAAACAAATTTAAGAAAACTACAATTTTACATACCGTACTTTTTTACGACTTAAGATAGGTGACACTGATTAACATGAGTAGCGATGACCAAAAGTAGGCTATACAATCGCAAGCTATCGATGGATGACTACTTGATGGTCAAATCATAAACTGACCAATTGAACGATATGACAGCAACATAATGCAATGCCCACACGTCCTCGTCCTCACGCCCCCTCAGGACGAAGCTATTGTACTCAAGAGTATTATAATTGTCGAGTTATTTATTGCAGCGCGGCGGGAGACGATTCTGCCTCATTCAGCTACATAAAATTCGCTCTAACTTAAATAAATTAAGCTCTTGTTAAAACGCAGTATAAATTTTTCCGTTTCGCTTTAAAATTAAACGCAGTAAATTATTTGAGTGATGTCATAAATATTTTTTAATTTCTTTAGCGCTGACGCTTTCCACGGTTTCAAACTTTCCTTTTAGAACAAGTATTTTAAATTCTTGCATGTTTTGTGCCACTGTTACATTCTGAAATCCGACAGTTTATTGTATTGCCGAGAATTTAGTAGACAATTAACTTTTCGATGCGAGTGGCTACCTAAAAATATATTATGAAAACATTAAAACAATTTATAAGCTCACTTTTACATTCACTTATTACTTTTGTTTTTAAATAACACCACTTCTTAAATTCTTTATTGCTTGCAACTGTCACATAAACACTTTTACTTGTCGAGTCACTTAGCGAATTTTTTGGCATGTTCTTACATTAGATTGTTGGCCTTTCGCCAACGTTCCCGTCTTCACGAATACACACAAATCGTTCATCAATTAGGTGCAAATAGTTTCTGAATAGAGGGCCTGACATATGCGCTAAGCTTACCCTTGTACACTTTATACAGGCGTCAAATTCAATCGTGTAACTTAACTAGCTTAATCCGTCGCGCTTTGTCGGGCTCTAGTTGCCATATGGCGTCTTACAAACGTTTTTTTTTGTCACAATCCCAACAATACAGGATTTAGATGTATTTGATGACGTTTGAGATTTCACAGCCCGAATAAATGTAAATACAATTGGTGTGAAATTACAACAAAAAATAATGACCGTTTTAATCGATGAAATGTTAAACGCATTGTGTCGGTCTGTCAATAGAGTTATTGTTGTCGTTCGCCGAATTGCGGATTAGAATGATTTCGGGTGCGAATTTTATTTTGATTTGGATTTGAAATGCGCTATTTTGATTTGAAATTTTAACTGATGCCGTTCATAGTTATCGTTTAGTACAGATTTTCAACTTAATCTAGGCAAAAGTTATACTCTCTAATAGCTGAATTATTTTGAAAATTTTATGAATTCATTATTCTATAGAAATGCACATTGTTATGCACAACCTTTCTTACACATTTCCATATAACTCTCCACCTTTTTAATATGATTTAGCATTTGGAGGCTTTTCTTAGAAACAGGACAAGAGTCTGCATTAGAGGTGATTTAAATTCTCCTTTTGTTGTGCAAATCGTCGGTAGAGGGCGCCTCTTCAGCTCTCGATAAGAACGGAACTGAATTAAGATTACGCATTTGGAAGAATGGTTACGAATGAACAGGGTCCCCTCGATTTAAATTATAAAAGAGCAATTTTTAGGTTGATTATAATAATCTGATTTTAAATCGAACGAATTTTGTAACTTGTTTATTTTAACTCACAGATGAAAAGTTGTACCGAAGGCTTTTAGGCACTTGTTAGATTAGAAGGTGAGAATATATTTTGGAAATAATAGCCGTTTGCTTCATGATGGCTAGATGAAATATGGAGAAGCTAGAGGAGAAAATTTGGACAAAACCGAGTGAACGCGTGGTACGTTTTTCTTCTAAAATAGATAAGTGACTACAAGAAATGCTTTCCACCAGCAAAGACAAAGTTAAAATAAAAATAAAACTCATCAGAATTCGAAGTGACTACATCCAATAAACCAAGTGAATCCTCAAGACATAACATTGAAATCCTGACTCATTAGCAATTAAAAACGTAATTAATTGGATGTCAAAAGATTTAAAACATTGAAGACATGAATACGTTGTAACCATTTTCACACTAATGTAGCAAATGCTCGGTCCTATGCAAAAGTCGTCGGACACCCGGACGAAGTACATCATTATGTTTTATGGGCATCCTACGTGGATGTCTACCCGAGAATTTTCTATACATATAGAATATAATATAGTAAGAAACAGTTGAAAAAGATATGGGACCGGCAGGATTTGAACCTGCGACCTTACTGCACACCGGGCAGCCGCTTTAGCCATCCAGCTACAGTCGCCTCTTATCAGAACTCTAAATTTCTCAACTGTATGATGCGTCATTTCGTGACGTCACGTTAATCCATTTGTTCCTATCTTAAGGAGGATACAATTCTTAGTAAAATTTGCTAAGCATAGCTAAATGCTATAAAAATAATCAATTAGAAGTTAGAATATATAGATTCTTGGATGTTAGTATGAGTTAGAGAGATTCGTTATTATTATTGTTTTTTTTTATTATTTAAGTTACATTTATACTTACAAAATGAGATCATCAATGGCTTCTGCTCTAAGCTCAGAGTTTTCTGCGCCGATAATCAAAAAAATATACAAAGTTACAAGGTACGTAAGATAGATACAAAATTATTAAAATTCAAATTCAAGAAAATATTTCACAAAAAAAAAACAAAGTATAACAATTTAACAAAATAAAAATTTTAGTTATTAATTCGATTTTCTTATTTCGGTGCACACGGAGGAAGGTATTTGTTGTTTCCATCGTAGTTTAAAAATAAAATTGAAATGGAATTTCATAAAATTCTATATTTACCATACTTTTATTTAGTTCAAGTCAAAACATTTTCTTTTTGGTGTCGACCGTAACTTGAGCAAGGCAAGTGCGCAATTAAATCACGATTACTAGGTTAAGCTGCTCCGACATTTCCAACTTCTCAGCAAAACTTGCGCATTTTTCAACAACTTAAAATACTGCTGCAATGGAATTTTAAGTCCGGAAAACTATAATCTAGGCAAAAGACCGCAAAATTCAGATGGTACAGAGGTATGATGAGAGATGGTTCAGAAGGTACATTTTTCAAAAATTAGACAACGGGTCTAAATCGCGTAATTATTATAAAGGTAAATAAATAGCTATGTTCGACGTTTCGAAATGACTTGCATCATTCGTCTCCATGAAGCGCGGATATTGTCCACTACCCTCACTTGGTCGTCACAATTTTTATTTTTATTTAGTTCGTAACCGTCGATAGTTCGACAGAAAATACTAAAGAATGATGAGGACTTCCACGAAAGATGCCAGTCATTTCGAAACGTCGAGCATAGGTATTTACTTCTAATAATTACGCTATTTAAACCCGTTGTCTAATTTTTAAAAATGTTCTCATATCGCGAAAGTTTAAAAACAGGTACCTACTAGTGTATTAAGAATAATGTTATGGAGGGGTTCTTGCTTTCTCGGTTATCTTTCATCCACAGAGCTGGTTCTAATTTCAGGATTTATCTACTTAGTGGAAGTCACGGAAGTGGGTTGGGAGATAAATCAACTTTATTCATTGTAGCACCTGGGCCGGGCCCCGGACGCCCGGACCTCACGCGATCGTGCTTGGCTTGGCCACTGAATATTAGGCCCCTTTGTTATAAAGAGGGTCGCTAATTCACCTTAGAAATATGAGACGAGTATTATTATATTTAATTCTACGTAAAATTTTATAACTTGGTACATTTTTGTATGTGACGTCACGAATTGATGTAACATACAGTTGAGAAATTTAGGGTACTGGCAAGAGGCGACTGTAGCTGGTTGGTTAAAGGACTTCCCGGTGTGCAGAAGGTCGCAGGTTCAAATCTTGCTGGTCCCATATATTTTTTAACTGTTTCTTAGTATGGTACATTTTGTCTAAAAATGTTGCAAATTATCAGTTGCACTTGCATTCAGCATAACTACGAGATACGTAAAAAATTATATGGCTGGTCTTAGTTTTCAGCCTGAAATACATGAAAACTGTGGCGGTGATTTTATGTGGTAAGACTTAGTAATTTACGGCATAGACAGGTAGGGATATCTATTTTGCGGTATTGCAGAATTTGCACAAATTGGGTCCCTGCCAAGTCCGGAATAGGCAATGATACTGGCGCACATAAACTTGCCCGACGCGTGAAATAGATAACACCTATCTACCTTGGTTTTACCTTGAGGAATAATTATGACGTATCTGTTCAATTTATTACTAGTTTTGAGGCAAAATGAATTATTTCATTGGTCTTATTGATGATAAATATCGCAAGATTCGATTTAAGAAGCCCAATTTTTTTTTTTACAACACACACAACGCCATCTAGTCCCAAACTAAGCAGAGCTTGTACTATGGGTACTACAATAACTGATACTAATACATATATATACTTTTCTTTTGTAAATACATACTTATTATAACATAGAAACACCCAGACTAAGACAAACTCCCATGTTCATGCACACAAAGATTTGTCTTAAGTGGGAATCGAGCCCACGACCTCGGCGTCGCAGGCAGGTACACTACCCACTCCGCCATCCAGTCGTCATCAATCTGGATTTTGATAATTCGTTTTACAACAACATTTGAACAAACCGCCTCGATTGTCTAGTGATTAGCGTGTGCTTTTCTCACCGCGAGGACTTTGGTGCCCGGTGGATGGCGATAGGCTCACCCCGTATCCCATGGGGCCATAACATAACAGGTGAAGTGTGGATGACGTGTCACATCCTTCTGGGCGCAATATAGGCGTGATGTTATGTTAACAACATTTTACTTTAATATTCTTACTATTTTCTTTTGGTTCGAAATAACTTTTTGGTCTTAAAGTGTTATTTTTGTGTCAAAGAAATGAGAATCAGTAAATAAATGGAAAAGTAATAACAGGGCTCTATGCGGATTGCTCATCACGGTTAGGCTTACGCATATAAAGGTATTGTTGTGTTTATCTCTTAATCTGTTGTATAATACTGAAAAAGTCGCATTTGTCTGGCAGTTCAAAACTACAGTTGTTTATATGCCTATATTTTTTCAAATAAGCAGACTAAAGATAATTTGAAATCGAAGGAACATAGATAATGATGTTTCAAATTGGCTGTACAAAAATTTTAACATTAAGATGAAAAATGTAGAAGATACAACCATAGTAATTTTGTATGAGCTTACGATACCGATTGTTTCCTCCTTAGTACGTTCGTGGGTAGAAGCGTGGGCAGTAGCTAAATTAAAAAGGTAACAGTCATCTGACCTTTGCTTTTTACTTCGTAAATTGATTTTACAAAGCTTTTTCTTTAGTTAATTGTTTGACTAGTAGCTAATAACCACTTATCAAGTGCTTAAATATCGTGTTAAGCGTGTCGAATGTAATAAAATTGAGTAATTTAATTAACACGAACTAAAACATACACGCGATCGTAAAGTTATTTTTACTCACGACTGGTATGGGCCATGCGTGCAAATATTGTTGGATTCGCAAGTCTCTGGTCCTGCTATCTGCGATCAGATTGCGAATAAAAAATGCTTTATGAAAAAAAGTAACCACGCCAAGTTGAATTGACTACGGATATTGGTTTAAACTATGAGAAGTTTTATGCGTAGCGTAGTATGCGCCTTTCACCTCGAGGTCTCGGGTTCGATGCCCGGGTCGGGCAAAGTGTTATTTGTGATTTTTCCGTCCGCAATTGCGTGCGGTGGATGGCGATAGGCTCACCTCTTATCCCATGGGACCTAAACATAACTGGTGAAGTGTGGGTGTTGTATACTCCTCTGACACACCCTTCTGGGTGATTTAGGCGTGTTATGTCATGTTAAGTTTTGTATAGAAGATGACAATTTATTTGTTTTTTTTTTTTTTTATACTACGCCCACAGCGAACGAACGTGGACTACACGTAGTATAGTACCTTCTCCTTTTTTTGAAGTCGATTATTAATGATAGAATAAATTAATCTGACGGCCTATTGTGTCTACTTCTTTGTGGTGTGACATTAGTGTTTTACCTGGAACGCCTCATCATTCCCACTGATATTTTCTTTAAAGAGATAAATTTAACAAGTGAAGACATAAAAATATGATGCCGAAGCTCTCCTCTTCCCTCCAAACATTATTCACCACATAATATTCAACAAGACCGGTCATTTGTACGGCTTCAAAGACGTCTATATCCACGACGTTAAAATATAGCGTTGAAATTGACAGACTGCGCAATATATCCCCGATATTGGTAGTAATATGTCAGCAAATTTGCGTGGCCCCCTCTCCGGGTAGATGGAATGGTTCTATTACGCATCAGACGATTTGTGCCTACCCCGCAGGCAGGGTTTCATGTCGATATATGGTTGGGCCATCGGAGTAAGACACGTTGGGCCGATATGTCTCGTGATTGAGATTTTGTCTGTAGATGGCTTTTTTTTTTTTTTTAAATACGACTAGGAATTCCTCCTGTGTCGCGGGGGTGTTTACAATCATACATTTCACACACACCATGTTAGGTTGCTTAGGTATTTTCAAAGATATATAAAGTTTTAAAACATTGTTTTATGTATTACGATCCCAGTACACAAAATTTATGAGAAGGATACTAATGGTAATATAAGAAACGGCAATCATAAGTACAGTAAACAGCTTATGATATAGCATAATAGCTATATATCTACAGTGGTTTTAATTTTGACAAAATTGATGGTATTTATAGCATCATACTTACGTACCTCAAATTACACGATCATGGTAAAATGTCCAGAAATGAGGTAAGTGTCCTCATTTCAGTGTGAAAAGTACATTAACATGATTTCCCACAAGACACAGTATAAGTGCACATTTCACGGGAGTTGCAACATTTTCCACTCATTTGCAAATGCCGTATTTTTCCTGGCCTACTTACATTTCACTGTAAAATATCTGTACTAATATTTTTTTGTTTATCTCTAGAACTACTGGTCCGATTGCAATAATTCTGTTTTTGTTGCATAGCTCATTTATTGTGAAACGCTAAAGGCTATATAAAATCACGCTACAACTAATGGGAGCGGAGTAGTATAATCAATCTGTAGTTTGAGTAATAACAATTTTGATTCAAACACTTTATTTTTCGACAGATTGACTGTACTAGAGTGCATGTGTGAAATAAAATGTTGCTAAAACGGCAAAAACCACGGGAGCAGAGTAGTACTCGTAAGTAATACGGGTAAAGCTGTGGTCAATATAACGAATTTCACGCGAACGAAGTCGCGGGCAACAGCTATTAAAAATAAAATAAGAATAATAGTCTTTGTGTTTATTCTGCCTTGTGCATTACTTCTAAATGGCTCATCTGTTGTGAATACCAAAGGGAACGGAGCTGCGGAAGCATGATCTTGGTAATCTATTTTGTTATTACTACTTAGTCTTCAGAACAGGGAAATGTGTGGTTCTTTAGAGAAATATGTAAGGGAGAACAATTGCTTGGCCATTTTCCATACAAATGTAATATGGGTTTAAATTCAATATGATTAAGTTTTATTTATTTTTATATACAAAACATTTTGACAAAATGGGCGCCAACAAAATGCATTTTAGTGTTTTAGATAAGAGTGGTCATAGATTTTATTGTCTGCACGTGTGGTGTAGTGGTTTAAGTGGTCGCCTCGCCGCTCTCCACTGCACTGGTGTTGTGGGTTCGATCCCCAGATGGGACAAATCTTTGTGTGATTCGCAAACATTTGTTCTGAGACTGGGTGTGCTTGTGTGTGTGAATGTGTGTATTTGGTCTTGTCATTGGATAGTGTAATTGCTTCTGGCGTTCTATCCAAATGTAAAAAAAAACAAAATGTATAAACTATCTTTAACCGGTTCAAAAGTAGATACATTTGTACATTACAGTGGCCTAATATTGAGAGAACACTGAAGGGAATCGTTTTAATTTTACTTCAGTTGCAAGAGTCTTTAAATTTGCCGGATATTTTCAGAAATAAATCGTTACCGTAATTTATCACTGACCCGCCTGCCTGCTTTCCATACGCATTGCATTTCTCAGTGCCATTCGCATCCCACACATTTGTGAATACCATCTTATGGGCTGTTATCAGGGATGTTATGGATATGAAATTTCGGATGCGGATTGGTTACGGATATAAGCTTGAATTTTCAAAAAATTGACAACGGGTCTGAATCGCGTAATTATTATAAAGGTAAATAATATGTCATTAAAAACATTATATAAGCTTGATTATTATACCGGATACGTATTCAGATGCGGATATTAATTTATTTCGGATTATCGTTTAGTTTCGGATAATTTCGGTTACGGATGTTAGAGTTTTAAGGAATATAAAAGTGTTATACTTATAGCTAATAAAACGGTTTTATTTATTTGTAACCATTTGGTACGAATTACCCACCGATTGAAACATCTTGTCATAACGTTTCTAATTGATTATTTTTATAGCATTTAGCTATGCTTTGCAGTGTGTGGTAGGGTGTAGGGTGTGCAGCAAGGTCGCAGGTTCAAATCCTGCCGGTCCCATATCTTTTTCAATTGTAATAACGTGTCTCATTTAGGCGCCGCCCCTATCCGATACTATCCGAAACTTTTATTTCGGATTCGGTTACGGTAACGGAGCTCTCTAACATCTCTGGCTATTATCATGTACAGACGGCTACGCATCAACCTATACATTGCCAGTATAAGATGGTCTGGCGTTGTAAAGGCTTCCGAAGCAATGCGAGATCAGCTTATATTGGAAACTAGCTGACCCGGCGAACTTCGTACCGCCTTAGCGTAAATTTGATGCACTACTTTATTTTGTATAAAAAGTAGCCTATATGTTAATCCAAGCTATAAGCTACATTTGTGCAAAATTTAATCAAAATCGATCCGGTAGTTTTTGCGTGAAAGAGTAACAAACATCCATACATCCATTCTTACAAACTTTCACATTTATAATATTAGTAAGGATAAAAAGTAGCCTATATGTTAATCCAAGCTATAAGCTACATGTGTGCAAAATTTAATCAAAATCGATTCGGTAGTTTTTGCGTGAAAGAGTAACAAACATCCATACATCCATTCTTACAAACTTTCACATTTATAATATTAGTAAGGATGTATAGGTTTATCGGTAACCGTGTGTACTTATTGCTACTGGCATGGATGTATGGGGAAAGGGCGACGAAAATGGCGTTAAAATTGCTGGCCGTTTTATATTGGGGTGGGAGAGCGATAGGTATTCATGTGGTTTTATTAGTGGTAGCAGATATTTAGCTAGTGGTACGTGACGCCCTTCTAAGCACTGAAGATTATAAACAATTTTTTTTTCATTGGTCTATCAATCCAATGGTCCCAATAACATGGTCATATACTCACACAAGTACCTACACCAATGCAAGCAATGATATTATGTTGTAATTTCTGGGCTAACTGGGTTCTCGGTAAAATAACTAACGTGTTTCCTCAAAATCTATGAATTCAATATCAATGAGGTCATATGTCACGTGTAGTCAAAAGTGTTTTATTTGTTGTATTTAATTGATGTAATGTTGGTAATGTATACTAAATTGTTAATATGTGAAAAGTACTAGTAAGAATTACTATATATTATATTATTAGAATTATGAAGGATATTAATAAAATGTTTAAAAATAATAATAATTAATAAATACATGTAATAAGTTATGTTTAAAATTAATAAATGTGAAAAATATATATGCAGATGTAAAAAGGGAGCTTTTTCTGCCAACAAACTGCAAGGCATGTTTATTGAATAAATATTTGTTCATTTTTTTAATTTTTCATGGTGCTTACGCTAACCGCTGATCAACGAGGCAGGGAGAGGTAGATGAGCTGTGTAGAGGAACAGGGTGTGATGTTAATCCACCACAAACGAAGGATCCTCCGAACAGGCTCGGAGGTATTGCCTGGCGGACAGCTGTCCAACGGTAGCGTCTTGAAAGTGGTATATATGCATACTCTCTGTGAACACTACGTTATCGCGATTTAGCGCTCTTTGACATTTGTGACGAGTGTGTCACTTCTTGACGTTGTCAATGTCATCTGTAGAGGAACAGGGTGTGATGTTCCTCCACCACAAAGGGAGGATCCTCCGACCAGGCTCGGTGGTATACCTCCGACCAGGCTCGGTGGTATAGCCTGGCGGACAGCTGTCCAACGGTAGCGTATTGAAAGTTGTATTTATGTATACTTGCTGTGAGCATTTCGTTATCGCGATTCAGCGCTCTTTGACATTTGTGACGAGTGTGTCACTTCTTGACGTTCTCAATGCCATCCGTCATTTATCATGTGCGACCACCACAGCTGCATCAGCTTATCGACCAAGTTACTGTTGGTCTAGCGAAGTCCTGTAAGCATACATGGCGCCGTATTCTGTCACGTATACACGAGTCAGGGCTTAGATGATTTATCGCACAAGCGTGAGACACATGCAAACTACGCGTTCGCATTGGGAGACAACCTTATTTATTGTATTGTTCATTATAAAGAACACGGGCAAATACATATTAAAATAAACTTATTTGTGAATTATGTCCATTTTCACCCCAGCATGTGCTGAAGCCAGAAAAAAAAAGAAATGAAATGAAAATGAAAAAGTGTTTATTCAGTTTTTGCTACTTAGTTTACACATACAATATCTTCTGCCAAACTGCAGCACAGTTTGTGGGCAGAATTTGCTCCCATTTTATTACAGTAGGCATATCGGTTTTACAATAATTTTATGTTGTACTTTTTCATTTTAGAACATGCAAAAACAAAAAAATATTATTAAAGATTGGCACAACAACAACAAATTTGTTAAAACAAAATAATAGGTTGGAAAAAAAATGAAAATGAAAAGTCGTTGTTTGTTGTATGAAAAGCAGCTTGAAATAGTACTCATAGTAGCTGCTTAGCTTGGGACTAGATGACGTGGTGTGAAAATTGTATGACAATAAAAAATAAAAAGGTGAACTGTAAGCAAAACTTGATTTAGCTTTAAAATTTGCACTCGCTCGAAGCAAAGTTAAGTTTTGCTCACTGCTCACCTTTTTATTTTTTATTGATATATGAGTAGATACTATTTAGAGCTTCTGAGGTAAAAAGTTGTATGAGCGACACAAGATCTAAGTTATTTACATCTTATGCTTTTAAGTCCCTCACTACGCTCAAAATTTTTACCTAGAATCACTCGCTACGCTTGGGATTCTAATATAGGATCTTTCGCTTACTCAGGACTCAAAGTTAGTACTCGAAGAAAATTCAAAGTTTGCTCACGTGTTGCACAAATATCTACTATCGGTCTTGGTCAATTTCTAATATATTTTATTAACTCAAGCACACTCGTTCGTTAATTCTGTTGTGGTTTAGTGTCCATGACTTCAGGTTTAGAGCTCATCAGTTAAATGTGATATATAATCGGAGTATGTCATAAGTTCATTCTAACCAAAGGAGCTACCATAACGATTGATAGATAAATTTTGATACATTTTTATATATTTTAAAAATTAGACAACGCGTCTAAATCGCGTAATTATTATAAAGGTAAATAAATACTTATATGCTCGACGCTTTGACCCGTTGTCTTATTTCTGGAATATGTTCTCAATTCGCTAAAGTTTAAAAACACAATTTTTTATACATGGAAACAAGACAAAAACGAAACAAAATCAATCTCGCGCTCGTTATCCTAGTCCGACAAGACAGAATTATTGTTATTGGAGTCCGGTAAATCCTGCTTGCATGATTCAGTTCTCTGTCACGTAGATGGTGACTCTCCCATGATTTACTGCGCGGGCGTGAGGCGCTACCAAAATATGAACTACGTGTTTGAATTGGAGACAACCTTGTTTGTTACTAGATAACTACTTTATATACTTATTTATTGTTATTTTTAGTTAATCAAAAAGTAAAACAGTTAAGTCACTTGTAAGAGTAAGAAGAGACAAAGGATTACTTTTATAAGCAGAATAGTATTAATATGGTATCGTATATAGTATGCCTGAAATAAATGTTAATTAGGTACTATTATTTTCTCATTCATTTATTTTCTCTCATTTTTTGTAAGTTAAATACAAACTATAATAGTAAACACTTAAATATATAAAACTATAACATTCTACATTTTTAAATATAAAGTACAAAAAAAATATTTAAAATATAAAAAATAGTACCCCACCGGCATCGGATGCAGGGACCAAGCCATCGGTGGTTAGGGCTCTAGAGAGGAACCTCCTTACAATACGTGCCGTGTCGAGTAACACCGCCTCCTGCATCTATACTTATTTATTCTAACTGTTAGTTCATCAAAAAGTAAAACAGTGAAGTCACTTTATAACAAAGACAAAGGATTACTTCTATAAGCAGAATAGTATTAAATATTGCTGTTCAAATATGATTGTCTGCTACAACCGTTTCAACACATCACTATGTGAGTTATTTATTCAGTTCTTTGTAATAAAAACTTAAGATAGATACAAATGGATGAACGTGACGTCACGTAATGACGTAACATACAGCTAAGAAATTTAGGGTTCAGGCAAAGGTGACCGTAACTTAGTTGGTCAAGGCGGCTACCCGGTATGCAGAGGTTGCAGGTTCAAATCCTGCCGGTCCCATAATTTTGCAACTATTTCTTAGTAACGTTGTCAGTTTCAGTATAGTTTAATTTGTCTTAATAGGTTCACTGTTAAATTATCAAAAGACTGATCGATTAGATGGATATAAAAAAAACTAATTAAAAAAAAAACTAATTAAAAAAAAGAATATTCTTAACTCGAGCGTATTCTAAATATTATAATTATGTACTAATTTTTTTCAAAGAAAAAGGAACCGCCTTCAAAAACTCAAAAGTAAAAAATAAAATATTCGCTAAACTTTGCTTACCTTTATATTAATTTGTTTAAAACAATAAACCCAAATAATTATGTAATACCAATTAATTATATTTTTTTGAAGTCGGCGCCAAATTACAAAAT
The DNA here is from genome assembly GCA_905147285.1 of Hypena proboscidalis. Taxonomy (NCBI): domain Eukaryota; kingdom Metazoa; phylum Arthropoda; class Insecta; order Lepidoptera; family Erebidae; genus Hypena; species Hypena proboscidalis. Next base: position 5,890,079 of record LR990127.1, read on the forward strand.
CAAATACCAATTAAAACCGTATTTACCGAATTAATTGTTAAAAAATCATAAAATCAAATACCAATTAAAACCGTATTTACCGAAATAATTGTTGAAAAAATCACAAAATCAAATACCAATTGAATTGGTATTTGATTTTGTAATTTGGCGCCGACTTCAAAAAAATATAATTAATTGGTATTACATAATTATTTGGGTTTATTGTTTTAAACAAATTAATATAAAGGTAAGCAAAGTTTAGCGAATATTTTATTTTTTACTTTTGAGTTTTTGAAGGTTCCTTTTTCTTTGAAAAAAATTAGTACATAATTATAATATTTAGAATACGCTCGAGTTAAGAATATTCTTTTTTTTAATTAGTTTTTTTTTTAATTAGTTTTTTTTATTTTATTTTTTTATTTCAAGCTTTTTAGTGTCTTAGTTTTTTAGATTTAACGATGGGGTTAGGAAGAAATACTAAGGCATCATTACGCATGAAACACAATAGAAACAATCAAAATAATCAAAAAATTCTTTCTGAGATCTTCATGATCATAAGTAATCACTACGATAATAACAAATGTGCTGAAACGTAAGCCCCGTCCAAACCTAAGCAGAGCTTTCGGTACTTTAAGGGTAGGTAAGTAGGCTGTCTCTGCTTACCCTTCAAAGCATACACAGGCATGATGTTATGTTATGTAGTGGTGAAAACAATACATAGATACACGATTGCACAAAACGTGGTTCATTAGCTATTCGTTTTTGAAGAGTTCCGTTGCCTGTCTCCAAAGATCTTCATCAGATTCTGATAAATTATATACTAAAACCTTCCTTGAAACACAAGGATTAAAATACCGAAAACCGCATTCAAATCGGATCAGTAGTTTCCGAGAAAATCGCGAACATAAAAAGGTGACATACATACATACATACGGATCGAATACAGAACCTCTTTTTTTTTTTAAAGTCGGTTAAAAAAGAAGCCTTTATACAAGGGTATTTCTAACAACAATGTCTTACAACGATAAGTCGACAAGCTGTCAACAATATATTATGTTTGTTAAAACAACAATAAATTTGTATAAAATATGTTTTATACGAACGAAAATGTTAAAGAACAATACAAATAAATTCAATCGAAGATTCGTTTGAGTGATTCACATCAGACAGGAAATTGTTAAATCGTGATGTGTATTCTAATGTCAATGATTTTTCTTCTGGCCCATAACTAACTAAGTAGGTACTAAATATGTCGTAAAAAGGATATATTTACAACATTAGATATCGACAATATTTAGAAGAATACATACAATGCTAGACTCCCCGCAATAGCTGGAACTAAATGTAAATGTCCAATAGAAGGGAGGAATAGACAAAATGTACCTCATTTCAGCTAGGTCAGCTGTCAAATTGAAGCTCGGCGTTATCGGAAAATAATGCTGGCGGCTACTTTAGTTTGAAATTCAATAGGAAGATAATTAATTTAACGTGTGTTTTTGCATGCTTTGCTTTTTAAACGAACGTTCAGTTATGAAAATGAAAAAAAAAAATGTAAACGAATGAAATTTTTGACATTTCGTTGTGCAAAAGAAGTAAAGAAACGATCTACCTTTGAATTGCAATTCAGTGACATTAAAGGTGATGGTACGGTTCCTGTTGTGTGTCCTGCTATTCATAGTATATATCAATGAAGTAAAATTTAGAAAAAAATCCTATTTTAAAATCCTGTAGGGTACTTTAAAATCGTTCCTACATATTTAATTAGTCCTTTGTTGTGAACGTACAGTTGCTATGAATCTATAGCAGCTTCCAAAGCATCACAATTTCATTATTTATCGCATAAACCAAAGCAAAAATGTCCGCCATTCCCTAAATCATACGCATTAATTGGAAAAATAATATCCACCCAAATTGCTTCCAAATGACTTGAGAATTTTCCGTGCACTGAATGTTTAATGGCTACAAAAGGAAAATCTTTCATTAATTTAGAAAATACCGGAGCTAATAAATTCCTCTGCCAGTTGTATATGCATACAAATTCAATCAAATTGGGTCAGTCGTTTGGTCGATCCGATACAAATATTTGGGTCAAAAATATAAAAATATTTAGGACTATTTGAGATTAAGTTGGCATGTGAATGTGCTATATTATTATACATATTTTCGTATGTTTAACAGCTATAATCGTAAAATTAATAGTTTAGTGACCTCTCGTCTCGAAATAAATAGGTAAGTAAGCATGTAGAAATGTATAATGATAAAGAATCGTAGAGTTATAATTCTATTTGTTGTTTATTTATATGAGTAGGCAGTAACTGACGTCACAGAATACGTTTTATTCTACCACTTTTTTGACTGAGTCAGCATGCCTACATATCCTTGCCAAAATATCATCCTCCCACGGGTATAAACTATAGAAGAATGGACAGACAGACAGACAGGCATACATACAGCCAGGCAGACCGTGGAGTCTAAGTATCTAATAGAGTCCCAGAACACACAAACAGATAAACGGATAGACGAAAAAGAAATAATATAGACAGTGGAGTCATAGTAACGGTACTGGAATATGACAAAAAACGCAACTAAGATTAGAAACAAAAACAATATTTCATTAAAAAAAAATACATTATTCTATTAGTAAACGTAAGCCATAAGACAATAGCGAGTTATCACCGTACTTCATAAAATAAATACACTTGAGTTACAGTCGTTATTCAAACGAGATAGTCTTACCACGTTTGATGCGTCGCAACACATACCAGAAATGCTTATATGGAGACAGATAAATAGACGAACGGACAGACATACAGAGAGGCAGACCGAAACGCAGATAGCAAAGACTTAAAACCTAATGGAGTCTCAGTAACAAACAAACGGGTGGACGGACATAAACACAGACAGTTGGACAGTGCAGTCATAGTAATGGGAGAAAGGAACCCTATGGAATATTACAAAAACGCGACTGAGAAAATCAGATACAACAATCAACAATCCATTAGTAAACGTAAGTCATAAGACAATAGCAAGCTATCACCGTGCTTCATAAAATAAATACACTTGAGTTACAGTCGTTAATCAAACGAGTTAGTCTAACCACGTTCGACGCGTCGTGGCGCATACCATATCTCAGTTAATTTATCATTTACTACAAGAAATTCAAGCTTAAAGACAGACAGATAGACGAATGGACAGACATACAGACAGACAGACATACATACATACAGTCAGGCAGACCGTGGAGTCGAAGAATCTAATAGAGTTTCAGTAATAGGCACAAACAGATAAACGGATGGATTAAAAATACATATAGACAGATGGACAGTGGAGTCATAGTAACGGTACTGGAATATGACAAAAAGTGACAGAGATAATCAGAAACAAACACAATATTTATTAAAATATTAAAGTTGAAAAATTAAGAATCCAGCAGGACTCGAACCTGCACCCCCTGGTACCAACTTACAGTATGTGAATAGTGACTTATTACATCACATAGTTGGCGCTAAAACCAAATAAGGTTCGTCTAGCTAAAAGCTGGCACAAAAAGAGTTGAGAAATTTCGAGTCCGGCAGCATACGAATCCATAGCTGAATTGGCAAAGCACTTGGGGCGTATACCCAGGGGGTGCAGGTTCGAGTCCTGCTGGATTCTTAATTTTTCAACTTTAATATTTTATAAATTACAAAAAGGCATAGCAAAGCTAAAATTTGCTTTAAAATATTACAAACACAATATTTCTTAAAAAAAATACAGTATTCCATTAGTAAACGTAAGACATAAGACAATAGCGAGTTATCACCGTGCTTCATAAAATAAATACACTTGAGTTACAGTCGTTAATCAAACGAGTTAGTCTTACCACGTTCGACGCGTCGTGGCGCATACCATATCTCAGTTAATTTATCATTTACTACAAGAAATTCAAGCTTAAAGACAGACAGATAGACGAATGGACAGACATACAGACAGACAGACATACATAAGAATCTAATAGAGTTTCAGTAATAGGCACAAACAGATAAACGGATGGATGAAAAATACATATAGACAGATGGACAGTGGAGTCATAGTAACGGTACTGGAATATGACAAAAAGTGACAGAGATAATCAGAAACAAACACAATATTTCTTAAAAAAAATACTGTATTCCATTAGTAAACGTAAGACATAAGACATTAGCGAGTTATCATTGTGCTTCATAAAATAAATACACTTGAGTTACAGTCGTTAATCAAACGAGATAGTCTTACCACGTTCGACGCGTCGTGGCGCATACCATATCTCAGATAATTTATCATCTACCACAAGAAATTGATATATGCACCCGACCCGCATGCCGTCAGAACGTCTACATAAATTCTGGACTTGTTACATGGGCATAACCTTGAAGAAAACAGCTTCAGAACACACGAAACTAAACTTAAAAGTTGAGGTATCAAAGTTTAGTTTTAGCTGAGGGGATTTTCATGTAACAAGGCCCCGTGGTGCCAAAGCCCAACGGGTGGTAACTCGTTATTTGCATACATGTTTGTTTTATAATAACAAATCAAAAATGGTTTTGTGCTTATTAGTGAACGGATGTTCGGCTTGTTATTTCTGTTCTGACAAGCTCCTCAGACTCTATGGGATATTTATGGTCAGTTTGATTAACAAAGCGATAAACATCGGCAGTCGAGAAAATGTTATGAAAGTTTCGAATAGATTTTTTATGGCTTATTACCAGGGCTCGGAATTAGGTAGAGTTTTTTATGTACTTGCATCGAAATGTTGATATTAATGTGGACCTTCCCGGGATTTCTAATGGACAATCCCGTTTGGCCAACAATATTACGAATAAATAATAATAAAAACCTCAGAGATAGACAAAGAAAACAAAGATAATTAACATATTTTTTTATTAGTTTACATTAATTCACAATACAAACTGTTGAAAGTCTGTAGTAAATTCTCATACGCATATTTCGCCTTCTTTAAAAATACGAGCAAATACTTTTGCTTCTAGCCTAGACTCGTGAGGTTTTGCTTATTCAAACGGCCCATCAGAATCATTTTCCTTGTCCGATTCACTACCAGTAAGATTTGAAGTGTTCGCTTCCGACATTACTGTATAAATTTTGTGAGAATTAAAATATTTAGTCGCGCGTGCAGTAGTTTAAATTGTGTAAAAAAGTAAATAACTTTTTATTTAAAGAATCATGGGATTTTTTTCTGCTCTTTAAAATTAATCTCGGGATTTGAGGCATATCCACTTTATTCTTTCGCTGTATGAAATCAGTGTAAGTACATGAAAAACTCTACCTAATTCCGAGCCCTGCTTATTACTGAGAAATTGACTGCCTTGTTCGTCTCCAATCTCCTCTCACCGCGAGGTCTCGTTCCCGGGTCGGGAATCGAACCCGTGAAAGTGTTATTTGGGATTGTTTCGAGCATGGAGTCCGGAATTGTGCCTGGTGGATGGTGATGGCCTCATCCCCTATCACATGGGAGTCACACATAACAGGCAGAAGTGTGAGTTTTATACACATCTGCCACCCTCTTCTGGGTATCATGGTCGTGATGATTATGTTACTGAAAACTCGAAAGATTGTTTTTAGATATGGCGCTCTAAATCGATTAGTATAGGTTATACCATTAGCGGTAATGGGCTAAAATGAATAATAATTACTTACTGATAAGATACAATACTTTAGAGTGATATTTTGACATTTGGATAAGGAATATGATGACCAGACACATTATGATTAAACATAATGGGGCCACGATCCTCTGGCTCCTTAAATAAATTACAATTCTAGTAACGTACTATTATTACGTTTTTGTACCTACGTATGTCAGTACAGAGCAGTATCACAGATAATATAATACTAGTGCAGTATACACAGTTTGAATTGATACCTTTTTTAAATTTATAAAAGGATTGAAATGACAGAAAAATACTGTTCCATTTCAACCTGACGCGAACTATAGTTTAAAATAATAATACTTAGTAATTGGGGTCATGACCTCCTAATTTCAATTTAGTTTAGTAGGTGTTTCGAAAAATGAAAAGAATTAAAAGAATTCAAATATTTATTTATTTATAAAATTTTATATACAACAGTGTTTATTAGCGAACTTAACACCTTAGGCATTTTCTACCAGTCTCCCTTCAGGTGGTGCAGAGATAACAACAAAAAATGCGAAAGTCATGTACTCGATACAAATAGAGTCAAACAATAAATTAAATTCAAAACATAAAATATAAATACTAATCCTGAATAGATATAATGTATAAAGTCATACTTTATGTACATTATACTTAAAACGATACATAAATACAAATTATATCACAGTGTGTGTGTAATAATTCTGCCGCATTATTAAGAAAGAGTTAATAAATATCAAGTATCTATCGCTTGATTCATCTCATATATTATTCTTCTTATATTAGAATTGTATTCTTAACAAATGTTGTGTACGCCTGTCATAGCTACGTATATCAGAATTATTTTGCTGTAAATGTTTTTGTTCAGAGTTTACAAATATTTTATGATGTATCTTTGTTAAGTTAGAATAATGTAGTCAATAAGTTTAATATACATTATGTATCCTGGTACTATGTAGTAAATATAAACTTTTAATATAGTGACTGTAAACGACACTAAATTAAAACCAACTTTTGGTTGCGTACGTTTATTATTTTATCTTAAAATTATGAAAATATGACATTTTTTGACGAGCCAAAATCTTGACCCAAAACAAAACAATACTATTAGATAAAAATTAATCATATAAAACCAGTTTTAGTACGAAAGGAGGTTGGTCGCCAACAGTGACCTATCGTTTCAATCAATTCAACATACCAATTCTATACAACAAAACTAACGACCGCACATTTAATAAATAAATAGATTATTAAAAAAAACGTGCAAAATTATATGTGAAGTGGAAACGTTGTTAAGTGCCGTCGTAATTGACTGTTCACATTTACCAGCTTTTTCGGGTGAATAGTTTTTAATTCCTGCACGGTGCGGTGAAGCGCGCTGATTGAATCGCACTCACTGGCTTTTAGGCACTCTGGATGACGATAGACTGGGGTAATTTGATTTCAATATTCCTGAATATAGTATGAAATATTTTATTAATAAATTTTACCTATCCCTTATAAAATACAGCCAGCCAGTTTTACGAACTTATTAATCTCTATTGATATTATCTTGGCTTGTTTATATAAAACTTTTGAAGTGAGCGGACCTGTCGTCCAAGTGATGGAAAGAACCAATATGCCTTACCCGCAAAACATTGCAATAAAATCGCTACTTCTAAAGAATGAATATTATGCATCCTCAGGGTCTATTGGCACCATTTTTAGGGTCAATCGGACGAAACACTGTGCTACAATCGCAGCCCGTGCTTGTTTTGCAAAAGCTTTACCTCTATCGAATAGGCATGAAGAATAATTTTTATTTTTGTTTGTAATCACTCTCTGTGTAATAGAAATATCGCTCGATATTAAAAACAGCATTAAAATAATAAGGAACCTTTGTGCAAAATTTCGAGATTTTAGGCTCAGAGGTTTAGGCCCTGCGTTGGTGAATCAGTCAGTCAGGTGTACAATTATATAAGTATAGATTGAAACACCTCTCGATATTAGAAACATCATAAAAATAATTACTTTGCTTACTCGTAAACTGCCTAAGATAATACAATTTAAAAATCACATTAATAATAGACTCACCCGGACGCTCCAAACAAACGGCTACATAAGCGTGACGTCACGCTTATGTATTTTGTAAGAAGTTATGAATTTTGTTTGATAACTATACAAAATATTGCGTTTATAAATAAATGGTTTTATTACAAAATTTGCTATTACTTGTGAGGGTAATTTAATGATAACATTATTTAAAAAAAACGTGTACGTGTGACGTGTATTTCGTCCGAAGCACGAAGTAAAAACGGAAGTTTTACTTCATAGTAACCGTTCGTCTGCGCTTTCATGTGGAAACTCTAAGTAAGCTCAAAATAGAAAGTAGTTTAGCCTTGTTACCATCTAGCTACTGTTACTTTTTCTGCGTGCTACTTGGTAAGTTCCAAGACAATTAGTAAACTATAATATAACATAGTAAGTTATGCGTCAAGTTTATTCAATATTCGTTTCTGCCCGCGGCTCTGCTCTTGAGGTATGTCGATAAAAAGCAGCTTATATCTTAATTCCGGCTATATGTTACATAATTTGTGCAAATTTCATCAAAATCGTCCCGGTAGTTTTTGCGTGAAAGAGTAACAAACATCCAGGCATTCAGACATCTGTACTCACAACCTTCCGCATTTATAATATTAGTAAGGATTGAAAACGTTTCTAATTTTTTTAAGAAAATTCTCTCTCTTATGTAACGCCAAATTAAAACAAAATCTGTGGGTATATTCTATATTGTCCTGACCGATTTTTGTTGGTAAAATAAAACTGAGCTCTACTGGGCAGATGATACAAGTTCTAAATATACTCCCTAGGTCGTAGTAGAACCTGTTATCCACCATTGTTTTACCTAACAAGGTAAAACAATAGTGATTACAATGTAGCTAACAAAACAAGCTAAAAAACATCATGAATTTGATCTTATCCCACGAATTCAATTACCAAACCAGCTGGTACATTGTTAGGTTCAGGAAGCATGTTTTAACATAGCATAATCACCCCTAATTTAAAGTCATAAGGGTTAAATTAGTCTGGCAATGTTAGGTGATGTTCAAACTTGCGGTTTTCCGTTCACACGGCTACCGATTAACCTATACATTGCCAGTATAAGATGGTCTGAGGTTGTATAGATTTCCCGTGCAATACGAGACCAGCTCATACTGAAAATGTAGAGGTTGATTGGTAGCCATCTGTACTGTACATATCCTAGATTTATTGGATTATTACCGGCTCGGGCAGGCTGTGATTAATATGTACGTGCCATCGAGGCGCTGGATTATTATGGTGGCATATGACTAGGTAGAGCTTTAATTATGTCATGGAGTATATTTTTCTATGTAAGAAAACCATTACTTTATGTTATCCTTTTATATAGATTACACTTAAGATTTAAAATTATAATATGTAACTATTTTTTCTTTTTGTCATACTGCTACTTACTTACTGTGCGCTTCGGAATTATCAGCGCTGCGGTGCTTTTAGAGCTGCTTTTTCTTGCATTATGAATGGTTTATTAGAATTATTTAGTTTTAGGCGCTTTGTAATGTTTTTTTCCCTTATCCCCCTATAGAATAAATGATTCTTTTCTTTTATTTTCTTTATTTTAAGAACATCATTGACACTTGATAAAATAATCAATCTGAATTGGTTCAGAATATCTGAGTTTATTTTTACGTAGTTTTATTTTTAACCAGTGGAAATATGTGCCTGTCAATAAAAGATTTTTGACGTTTTTAGTGACCACGTCAAGAATCTGTGGTTTCAATTAAAGCCCCTTTGTCGTATCCACTCTGTAGATATATACCTAGTATCAATATAAAATTTTATCTAAAAACTTTTATAGTTTCAGACAAAATATTGATGGTATTTCTGGAATCAAACGTTTCATAAACTTCCCAGTTTTGATCTCGGTCACCTCGTATAATTGCTACCAAAAATTCAAAAGCTCATAAAGCTTCCTGAATCACGTGTTTAGTAAGAGACTAAGAAATGAAGGAAACAGTTAAACAAATGGAAATAGCTTCGGAAGCGGTAACGTGGTGCAAACGTATTTAGTGCGTTTAATGGACGACCGCGCGGATGGTGACAGATGGATCGACTGACGACAACGCGTGTTGTGCTCTTGGGTGAGCTTTCTCTGAAATGCAACGATGCTTTTAGTACCTGGTAGTGGTATTTGCTTCTATTTACTTACGATTTAAACACGCGAAACCGTGTCCGGCCAAGTAATAAAAAAGTATCATGTGACGCAGGCTATATTAATGCGAACTATTTCGCGGTACTTTTGACTCCTTCTCAACTCGAAACCTATATACTTGAAATTTTAACTTGAGCTTAAATTATTAAGAATACAAAATTTCATAAATGTAGCTCAAACAGTTATCGAAATATTAACATTCCAACTGACTTATAGATAAAAAAACACCTACACACCTAACACACTTCCATATGAGGTAGAACCTTGATATTTAGGTCGACAATTACGCATTTACATAGGAAAGAATTTAAAACTGTAAATTATAGAAAAAATACTCAAAATTCATTTTTTGTTGATAGATCGTGGCAAGTGGAATAATTTGAAGTCGGCATTAAGATTCTCAGCGAGTGAATGACTACCTGCAGCTGTTTTGCCAATGCGACGTTGCGGCTTGAACATTCGCATGATCTCTGCAAGCCTAAGATGTCCTACCAGGACCCTGAGTACCTCATGCCTCTTCTCGATATCACGTGATTGATCTAGACTGCCTCGTTCTGTCGGTCTTGTGGCGTCGTTTGCACCAGATCTCGGGCCTATGAGGACTAAAGTACCGATTTTTACATTCTATATAAAAACTTGAAATTCAGCAGCCGCGTATAATATTTCCCGATTCATAAAAGTAGCAAAATAAATAAAAAAATTTCATTTCAAAACAAGTGGATTAATTTTATTTTTTATTTATTCAGCCAAAATTTACGGCACTTTCCATAGAATTGGGTTACTAAGTCACCGGAGCCCCATATCTGGTCCTATAATCTTCCAAACGAGGTTTATAGGACAATTCGAGGACTTTATGTGGTTTGTATGGAAGACGTCTGCACTAAACATGGTTTAGGAACATTAAATGTTACTTTACTTGCATGTTTCTGGTCATAAATATATTTATGAAGGCCATAAATCTTCGTCATAGAAGTTTATTTATGTAGCAAATGTAGCGTATATTTACCTTGTATACTTAATACAGTCATCATTTATTATAGAGATTGCAGTTCCTATATTTTACAACTAGATAGCTAAACGACATTTGAAATTACATACTTTTATATTTAACAAGACTTTACTGTAAGAATGTAATTATCTTAGTTAGACAATGAAATGAAAAGGACTAGTCATTGTCAGGCCCGCTATCAAATGTGTAAGAGCGCTGCTCTTGCACGTCATATAAAACTAGTTGTCAAACCATGGATACGCGGCACAATCTACCCCTCGTTTGCAACGAGTTTTGACAGACTTATTTGCATAGATTTTGCTTTCATTTCCTCTCCATATTGATTGCTCACTGTAGGAGACTGGCGACTATTGATTTGTTTCTGAATGTTTGACAACGTTTAAGTTTGTTCTCATACGACAGAAGTACGATATTTAGACCATAATCTGAAGTGTATTTGACTTTATTAACTGAAATGAGAAAATTATCATGTAGGGCTAACGAACGTGAGATTGAATTTGTTGCTTTTACTTTAATTCCTTTTACCATAACATAACATATCATAATGATATTATATATCACGCCTATATTACCCAGAAGGGTGTGGCAGAGGTGTACAACACCCACATTCCACCTGTTATGCTAAGGTTCCATGGGATCGGGAGTGAACCTTTCGCACTCCACCGGGCACAATTCCAACTCCGTGCTGCTATTGTGAATTTCCTGACGGAAAGTTCACAAATAACACTTTGCCCGAACCGGGTGTCGAAGCCGAGACCGCGCGGTGAGAGGCGCATGCGCTAACTACTGGACTATCGAGGCAGTCCTCATACCAATATTATGACAAAAACGCGACAGAAACTATATCAAACTAATCCCTCTTCTTATACAATTATTGGGCAGGCCACCGCTATCGATCATAAAAGCTAAATAATTTCTAATTCAGTACTTGGCCAGTCATAAACTTGCTAAATTAGATATTATTAATTCAAAAGCTTATGGTCGGGCACTGCGCTTAATATTTAAATTATACGTTTAATATCCTGTGCACCTGAATACTTATTACAAGTACTAGTTTCTTTAATAACTTTCCGACGCAAAAATCAGTATGATATCGCAAAATAAAAGATCGTAATTTTACGAAAAAGATATTCAATGGTAAAAATATTTTGCTTATTAAAATGGGCATGGTGACTGATCCATTAATAGTAAAATATAGGATACCTTATCAAAATATGTATAGGTAAACATAATCCAATTTATTTACATACTATAAATCTAACTCATTTTATGATCATTCAAAATATTATCGGCGAGTCCATTTTTGAAGTACGAAATTATTAAAAAATAATTTTATCATTACATTACCCACGCAATTTATAGTAACTTTTGTAATAAAACTATTTTCATAAACACAATAATTCTTAAAGCTAAAAAGTACATAAACGTGACGTCACGCTTATGTAGCCGTTTGTTTAAAACGTTTTTTTTTATACTACGCCCACAGCGAACCAACGTGTAGTCCACCTGATGGTAAGTGGGAGCAGCCCATGGACATAAAAAATCCACAAAAGCAGATTATAGATGCGTCGCTGCAGCTGAGGACTACGGTGTTATGCCTCATGTGCCAGTAATTTCAGGGCCTGATCTCACCACCAAACCGGAACACAGTAATGGAAGCACTACTATTTGGCGGCAGGTTAAAGGTGAGACAGTGGTGCTGCCGCCCTCGAGCTCATTCACAAGAGCTCTACCACCAGTAGAGCGTACGTTTCGTAAGAGTACGTTTGAGCGAGTTTGTTATTAATGTGTATTTAAGATTCTATTTTTTCAGGTAATTTACAGGTTAACAAAGTAATTATTTTAATGATGTTTCTAATATCGAGAAGTGTTTCAGTTGCATAAAAAAATAAAAATTAGTCTTCATACATATTATTAGGTGAATCGTTAAATGATTCAGATTAATTAACTAAGGTCTATCTTTTGTTATAATATGAATAAACCTAACAGATGAAGTGTGGGTGTTGTACACTTCTGGCACACCCTTCTGGGTATATAGTGCTAAACTTATCATAATGAAAATTTTTGGCAAAGACATAGGGGAAACAGTATAGCTATTGGCCACTTAAGCACCTTCTTGGTAAAAAAAAAATAATGTTTTTTTTTATTAATAGTTAGAATTAAATAAAACACATGGCATATGTTTCTTTGATAATATATTTATTACAGAACGTAACTTAAAAAAAAAAATATTAACTATTTTAAACAATAATGTGAACGTAAAAATATGAAACTCAAAATCATAGTAATTAGCCATAACATTTTAGTTATTGGACACGAGATCACATAGTAATTGGCCACGATTAAATAAAAATATAAACTCAAATTATAACAAAAAATGAACCTATTTGTAATAACTAAAACATGTCTTTATCATTCTAAAGATCTTCTAAAGATTTACAGTCATCATCAGAGTCATCATTCAATGTGAAACAGTAATGGCATATAAAACCAAAAAGCTCATCATCATCTGGCAAATGTTCCAGGTGTTTTTGAGGAATGCAATGACTATGATTATACATTTTACATGAACTACATACTAGTAATGTATTTTTATCAGCCAGACGCCGGCACTTGTCACAATTAACCAGCTCTATATTTCATAAAATACTTACTTTAACGTCGTCGTTTTTAATTTCAGTCTTAATATTTTCCTCTTTAGCATTTTTTTTTACTTCTTTCTTACGCCTTTACTTTTTTTAGATTCTCTTTTTATTGCTTTTCTGTCTCTTTTTATTCAATAGCTAATCTAAAATTTTCTGAAATAATCACAAAGGGGGCCTTTTCTGTATTTCGAATAACGAGACAAGACACGCAGGCACTGGCTTTGGTGACACCTTCACTGGTTCTTTGAACTAGACGAGGATGACGTTTTAAAAAAGCTTTGAGCCATCCCTGACCGGGCCTATTGTTAAGAAAAGGAGTAACACGGAGATTTTCGGCCAAAAACTTTTGAACTGTGTCCAAAACGTCATTGGACTTCCTAGGAAACGCTTTACGAGCCATATTAACGAACCACTTTGCAATAGTAGTTTCTTCCTTGTTTGTTCGATACGGTGTAGGTCCAAATTTTGATTTTGAAGTAGGGTTTTTTTATTTAAACTTTAAAGTGGCTCTGGGTATATTATATTTTTTGGCGACAGCTCTCAAAGACATTGATTTTGAATTTATTTTTTCTAAAGCTTCATCTAGGGCCTCTTAGGTATATTCTGGTATCTTCGGCATTTTGTTTTCTTGTGTATCTGATAGGTATAAACAAATAATATATTTTAGTTAACTTATCCAAAATTGTAAAAAAGCATTATAGTAATTGGCCTACTTTTACTATAGGCTAGTTTTGTGAAGAATATAGTTATTGGCCTAGGCTATTTACTGTCCATAATGATTTAAAATTTGTAAGAATTATACAGAATACTACACAATGTAACAGAAAATGTTATCTTAACTAAAAACGCTATTTATCCCTTAAAACAAAAACACACTTATTGGCATAGGTGGCCAATTAGATACTATAAGTTAGTCAAAAAATCGTGACAGTTATTGGCCACAATAAAATTTTGAGGTTATGAAGGAAATAAGTTATATATTACCTTAAATATAGTTATAATACATATAAAGACTATATTTTATCAAGTTTAAGTAACAAACTAACTACATTATACATTTCATAATATCGTACTAAAAATATATCCAGTCTTAACATTTTTTTAACTCACTTACCTGAATTTTGTCCTCCGGCAAAACTTCACCCATCAGAAATGAAATAGATAACCTAGCGGATTTTTATAGAAACTTCTTGACAGAGAATAAAAGTGTTGCCATTAATTAGCTTTTAAATCTACTATTAGTATAGAATGTTGCTAGTTTTTTATCAATAAAGTTCAAATGGCTAATAACTGTACAGGGGCCAATCACTATACTGCCTAGTTATAAGCTTTGAAAAGGACTACTTTTATTAACATACCGGTAGATTAGACACAAAATCAGACAAAGTAAAAATGCGTGAAATGAAATGAGCTTTCCAGATCATATTGTACGACTGGCGTTGAAAAATACTTCTAAATAAACTGTTCACCATAAAGTTGTTATTCCATCTATAAACGCAGCCAAGTTGTAAACATGTCTGCATTATTGTTTCAGCTGTTTTGTCATGTACGGACTTTCTTATCCGAGTGTCACAGAGAGTAAGTTATGGTGTTCCGGCGTCACTTTACTGCTTTTTGACAAGTGTCGACTGTGCTGTTTCAGAGATATTCATTGTTGTTTTGAGATCATCTTTATTGTGTTACTGGAATGCGGTAGTGATTTTAGTTCGAAATTTAAAGCGTGTTTTGTCTTTGGTCTTTTATTATCGTGATGCTGATGGTCTTTTATTTGCGTATTTTAATAGGCTTATTTTTTATTATTTTTATAGCATTTAGCTATGCTTAGTAAATTATACAGGTACAGTTGAAAACAATATGGGATCGACAGGATTTGAACTTGCTATCTTCTGCACACCGGGCAGTCGCTTTACCAGCCAGCTACAATCGCCTCTTGCCAGGACACTAAATGTCTGAACTGTTTTGTTACGCCATTTCGTGACGTCACGTTCATCCATTTATCCCTATATTAAGTAGATACAAGGTGTGCAGAAGGTCGCAGGTTCAAATCCTGCCGGTCCCATATCTCTTCTTTAAGAGGCTGTCAGTTGCAGCCCTAATTCCCCATTGACTGTTTTTGTGACTAGATTTACTTTAACGTTATTATTCTTTACTGATCTCACTTGACTCTTTCAACGAACTAGTAATTAAAAGGTGAAAATGCCTTCATCTGATAATTCAATTCATATCCAAAATAAAAGCTTGTTACTTCACTGCAGAAGATATATAATGAGGAGTATGTAATGCAAAGTTTCATATATCTGTTCTTAAGCGTTGAGGAGTTTCCTCATGATAAGACACTCCTGGCTGCATCATCAGACCATTCCTAGCTGTCATATTATTGCATAATCCCCGTAGTTATACAAGTATGCCAATTTTCAGCTTGATCAAGCAACTAGAAGTGGTCGAAAATGCAAACCCACACAGTCATACAAACATACCTACCATAAAAGCTTTCAAAAATATTTCTTCCGAACAAAAATATGGGTAACTTATCTATTGGTGCAAGAAGTGTCGAGTGAAATATTACGCGTGGGTGACGCTACCCAGCATTGGGAAGTATTGACACAACCAAGCATACTGCACCAAAGTATCTGTTTATACTATTTCTGTCTGTGAGATCATTTAGGTAGTGGTTACAAGGTATAAACATATAATATACATGGACAAATTACACAGATTAATAACGCCTAGATTGATAGTCTTTAAACAAGCGTTTCGACTAAAGTGAAGCCAGAAAGAGATTGTTGTGTGCGTGAAAATTACGCCGTGCTACTTGGCCGAAACGCTCACAAACAAAAATCTGACGTGTACATACGAGTCACATTGAGCCAAAACGGCACAATTGAAGTTGCATTACATGATTGTAATGTTGAGGAAGCAGCGATATCCGAGTGGGAGACCGTAGGATTGCAAAGTCAAAAGTCGGATTCGAACCCTCGGCACACACCTCTCAATAAACCGTAAGGATTCGTTTTTTCGATGATATGTGTGTATTTATCATATAAATTTATCGCTCGCGGTGAAGGAATGCATCGTGAGGAATCCTACATGCCTGAGAGTGCCTAAAAAGTGCCCGACGGTGTGTAGTCTACCAATCTGCACTTGGCCAGCGTGGTGGATTATCGCCTAACCCTTCTCATCACGAGAAGAGGCCCGAGCCCAGCAGTGGGACATGTATTAAATATATGCTATTATTATAATGGTGGGATTCTAGGTGTAATCGAATTCTATGGCAAGGTAATACATCGAAAATATCGTTGGCATATGTTTTTATAGTTTCGTGTGGATAATGTGGGTGTTTCATGATATTAGTGGGTAGATCAATAAAATTGCGAGTAGATTAATGTGGTTCGTACGTTGATGGTTACGAATTAGTTTACGATCTGGTATCTGCTTATTACTCATCGAGAGTAGATTTATCATGGCTGTTTTTAACATGACTTGTTTTTGTAGGTATAATAATAGCAGCCTTGTAAATAATAATGTCCCACTGCTGGGCTCAGGCCTCTTCTCATGATGAGAAGGTTTAGGCCATAGTCTACCACGCTGGCTAAGTGCGGATTGGTAGACTTCACACTACTCACAAGCACTTTTTAGACACTCTCAGGTATGCAGGTTTTCGCACGATGTTTTCCTTCACCGTAAGCGATAATTTATATCAAAAGTGTATTTTTATATAAATTTGTAGATATAATGAATTAAAACACAATGAAATCAAATATAAATCATACCTTCTGGGCACGTTATCTGCGGTCGACATCGATGCGGACGTATTTTTCTACGAGAGTCAGTTTATTTAATGATTATATATTATTCTTTTATATCAAATAAAAGTATATATGTAGTTATACTTAGGTATGTATTGAATTAGTTTTAACGATTAAATTGTAGTTAGGTTAGTAATGTAATTATTTAAATAAATAAATAAAAGACGACAACAACGACTTGAAAAAAATTAAAAATAAAATCAATAGTATTAGCGATTTACTAAGGTAAAGTCTAATAATATCAGACATTTTTTTTAATGAAACGGGCTGAACTTAGAAAACGTCTAAAGAATTAACAAAGATTTTCGTTAAGTGTAGTTCTATTTGCAGAAACTAATAACTACTGAATTAAAATAAACATTAAAACATTGTACTTTAATTTTATGAATATTTACTTCAAAACAATTCAATTATGATAACATATAACTTATTTGTCCATTTATGAAATCCGTGCTACTAGGGGTGCTCATAACAGTAAGTTTAGCATAATCCCGCGATTTGTCGGGACAGTCCCGCAGATAGGGTGCCCTCATATTTCTGAGATTATCCCACTCCTGGTGAGAGGTCGGTTCACTTTCCCCGTAAATCTTTGCCTCATTTTAATATTACTGCAATATAAAAGAAACCTTTCTGGGAATAAGTTTTGTATTTTTGGACAAACTTGGTCTTATAATAGCGACAAATTGGAAAAATATGGAAGAGAAAAAGAAAATGTATCTACGTGTCTCCTTTAGCTCAATTCTTGAGATCATACATACAAAAATACATAAAATCACGCCTTTATCGCACGGGGTAGGCAGGCGATGGAACGCCATATTATGGCTCCATACATACTTCTTTCGCTTCCTCAATATTTAATACATCTCGTCATAGATGCTCGCCGGTTTCGTATACTAAACTACTTGTCCTTCGTCTTTCAAGTTCGACCTCGACCTCTTCAAGTTCAATAATTATTATCTTTTATCCCTTATTTTTTTTTTTTAAATAACACGACAACCGCACTAGGAAAAGCTCCTGTGTCGCGGGGGTGTTCACAAACATACATTTCACACACATAAAGCACACCCAGAGTCAGAACTAATCTTTGCTAATCACACAAAGATTGGTCCCGTGTGGGGATCGAACCCACACCAGCGTACGTCCACCGTGCACTCAACTTTCTATTATATATGAATGGTTTGGAATATTCACAACTTCTATACTACTGCCCAGCATGACAAAAGATTTAGGATGTTATATATTAGTAGACTTGTAATTAACACCTAGTCTTCTGAATGCTGAAAGACGTCTGTCATCATTATTGACAGACAAGTCAATACGGCTGCTTGGGTTAGCAAATGTTAACTGATAATTATCTATACTTTCTTTTTCAGTACTGCAGTCTTACAGAAAATGGGTTCGTTTTCACGCATGTGTTTGTTTTGATATAATATACAATATATTAAACTTAATGGAACCATACTTAAGTAAACAGATGACCGGATGGCGGAGAGGGTAGTGTACCTGCCTGTGACGCTGAGGGCGCGGGTTTGATTCCCGGTCAAGTCAGCTTTGTGTGCATGAACATGGAGGTTTTTCTTGGTCTTGGTGTTTCTTAGTTTAATAAGTATGAATTTACAAAAGAAAAGTACATGTATTAGTATCAGTTATTCTAGCACCCATTGTACAAGCTCTGTTTAGTTTGGGACTAGATGACGTGGTGTGTATGGTGTGTGTTATTTATATCAAAGCTCGAGGAACTACTGACTACTGACAATAAAATGGAGAATGCTTCGCAGGATAACATTAAAGCAACACTTTCTCTTCCTTATTTCTTTTCTAAAAAGTTCGGTAGGCACTCTTGTTTACTCCACGCCATTCTGATCCGATTCTATGGGAACCATCAATGTGTCCCAACACTTTTTATTGCTCAATAAACTAAATACAATAAATTCGAGTTTGTTTACTCCTAAAACACATTACGTAACAGTTTCCACAACACATAAATCCTGGGGTTACGTATACAGGGTCATTTTTAAAATGCGTATGTTTATAACGGATTTATCTGCATGCAAAATTTGTATGCCTCAATATAGAATATACGGCGACTAACAATTATGTTAAGACCTGAACTTTACTGTACCTATATTCAGAACAATTAAAGAATCTTATCTCATCTTTAAAAACTGAACGAGGTTTTGAGTAGAGTTCTGCCCATTTTCTGACTAACTACTATCCTACAACTTTTTAATATTCGATGTTTTTTTACGAAAAATCGATTTTGGAATTGTGGTGGTCTAGAATATACACACCGATATGAATGGCACGGGAATTTTCTCATTTTACAAATGGAAGATACAAAATGTATTTTTTTTATAGTAATAAGTTACATACTATTTTTTAATATCATTTTGGTGTAACTTTTTGCCAATGTCTTAATAAAAACGTTTGGGAAACTGATGAATATACAACAATTTATCAGAATAGTGGATAGTCGTATTTTTAAAATGACCCTTCATTTCCCCTCTATCAGGCGGACCTACGGAACCGTTTCCGTTTTGACACTATTGTAATTGTCGTGAGAGATCAACGCTTGATTGTTATATAACTATGAATTATGTGATGCTATCTCACTTACATTTATGGATTACAGAGGGTTGGAAAGAGAGGGCTGTATTTTTAAATCGATATTTTATTGGACAACTCATAAGCTGGTAAAGTTTTGACGGGTAGTTGGTCAATGTTACATACAGGATTGATGTTGGGTAGATATGGCATTGGGTCATAATTTAGGAAGCTTTTTTAAATTATTTTATTTTGGTTTTTTTACATTATATAGAACGCCAGAAGCAATTACACTAACCAATATTCCAGATGACAAGGCCAAATACATACATTCACTCACACACGCAAACCCAATCTCAGAACAAATCTTTGCGAATCACACAAAGATTTGTCCCATGTGGGGATCGAACCCACAACACCAGTGCAGTAGACAGCGGCGAGGCGACCGCTTAAACCACTACACCACACGTGCAGACAAATTATACAGGATTACTTGTAATGCGACGTAACCCTTGCTGGTTATTGTAATAGGGTTCTAAATGCAATAATCTAAGTCCCTAAATGGTCTGCCAAAATACAGTGGTTTTTAAGAAATTTCAAATATTAAATTTTATCGCGGCTTCAACCATTCAACAAAACATATTTTATCTAACTTAATTGTGTTTATTTAGGTTTATTTGTTTGGAACAGTTTGACTTTGAACAAATAAAAATATCATCGGCTTTTTAAAACCGTCTACTCTAGATATTTCTCCTATGAAAAGCGGCAATAAGTTTCACATCCTGCTAATTAGAAAAAAATTAGATACGAGTAATTTTAATATTTCAGGAATGTTGCAACCTCTTTGTTCACGAAAAAACTCAGATTGCAACATCTCTGAAATATCGAAGTTACTCGCTACAACAAATATAAGTAATATTATTAAAACCGACGTGAGGTGAAGACATTATTATTTAGAATACGGGTTACTCACGTTATTTTAGCCGGGATTAATCGCCCAGTTGATGAATCAACGAAATAGATTCGAAACTAGTCGGCATATCCCGGCTAAAATACCTTGAGTAACCCGTATTCTCAATAACAAATAATTATACATGGTAAATATCCCGTTATATCTAATAATTAGTAAGAAAAGAACTATGTTTAGGCTCAAAACTTAGATACATATCTCGTATCTTTAGACGGATGGAGCCAAAACCAGAATACCATGAAGATTTTATAATCTATCTGCCACCTCTCTTTTATTAACGCTCCACGTCCTTAATACGGGCATTACTTTATATTACGGGCTGCCACTGCTGCCAGATAAGATTGACTTGTAAATCATCGACAATTTAAAAAATTACAAGTCATCATCAGCGTCACTAGTCAGTAGCGTTCGGCCTTTTATAACTGTTTACCATCCCTAATTGCATTGTCAATGGTCACGCACGCACATCATTCGATTTTAAATGTCGAAGCCGCCATCTTATTTTTATGGCGGCAAAAGTTGTTTTTAATTGGTTGTGCTATTAACATTTCTTTGTGATGCCTTGAAAACAATCGTTGATTGAAGTTATTTCTTTTAGTAAATGATAGGTCAAAAAGTTATTTTAAAATATACTGCAGCTGAAGTCAATAAATATTTTTTTATACTACGCCCATAGCGAACGAACGTGTAGTCCACCTGATGGTAAGTGGCGTACAGCCCATGGACATCAACAATCCACAGAAGCAGATTATATATGCGTCGCTGCAGCTGAGGACTACGGTGTTATGCCTCATGTGCCAGTAATTTCAGGGCCTGATCTCAACACCAAACCGGAACACAGTAATGGAAGCACTACTATTTGACGGCAGGTTAAAGGTGAGACGGTGGTGCTGCCGCCCTCGAGCTCATTCACAAGAGCTCTACCACCAGTAAAAGTTTACTTTTTACTTAACATTACGCTAAACTCCAGGGTAGCGGGGCAGTAAGGTAGACCAGACCACAGGTCAAAGCACGGGAGCAGCTACTACTTAATACAACGAATTCCACGCGGACGAAGTCGCGGACAATAGCTAGTAGATAATTTATTTATTTATTTATTTACTGTGGTACAAGAAACAATCAGTATTATAATCAAGAACATTTACCAAAACACATAATACAATGTCACCAATGAAGTTTCTAATAATAAAATTACACTCGACGGCTTAATTAATCGCACAGATAAAATAATAAATATTACAATTTTAACAATTTGAGAAAATAATATATAAATATATATAATATTTGCATTTATATTCGCTTATACCTAATATAAGGGAACATTTAATAGAATAAAAGTAACCTAAATAAAACAGAGATTCCGCATTAGAAAATATAATAATGCTGTCTCACACTGCCCGCCCCGCATTGTACAATTTGAACATTAAAATATAGTTATGACGTGTCAATAAATACTTAACATCAATTACATGCCTCAAAGCAATTACTTAGGGTTCTCTCAATTATGATGCTTGGTTAGGGTTGTCGAAGAAAAATAATATGAAACGAGCAGAGAAGTAAAATTGTGTGCAAGCAACCACTTAAAAATTGATTATAATTAAATTAATAATATTGATACTGCCTTGATGGTTTAGTGGTTAGCGTATGCGCCTCTCACCGCGAGGTTACGGGCTCGATACCCGGGTCAGGGATTTCCGTCAGATAATTTACAATAGCAGCACGAAATTGGCATTGTGCTCGGTGGATGGCCATATGCTCACCTCCTATCTCATGAGACCTGAACATAACAGGTGAAGTGTGGGTGTTGTACACCTCTGCCACACCCTTCTGAGTAATATAGGCGTGATGTTATGTTAATAATATTGACTTCATCTAGTCGTTACGTCAATTAATATGACGTTGAAAATCTTATTGCGGTTGTTTAATGGTCCCTAGTTCAAATCTCATCTAGGATGCCAATATAGACGACTTTACGATAGTGTCCTGCCCTGACAGAGTCCAGAAATCCATCCACATTAGAAACACGGTTGCGCATTTATATAAAGTCTTATATAATTAGAAGTCATGGTCTAGATGTTCAGATAAAACCTATGAATTTTACTTATCCAAATCTTTTACACAAAAAAACTGATGGGTTCTGGAAATCAAATTTAAGACGTCGCGTCAGTGTAAACAGTCACGCTCCCATTGGACTATCGAGGCCACCGACAAGCCATGTTATTGATGTTAATTATTATTAAAGCATATCAATAACAAACATCTTCGTGTTACAGAGCAACTTAACAAGTAGGGCACGTCACCAGCTTTTGCTGCAACATTCCCTAATTAAAATTCAACAAAAAACACAAAGAAACATTACACCTAATGTTTCTGATAATTATCAGAAAAACGTTTACATCTTAACAAAAACACGAAAATGTTGTTAACATTTTCTTAACAAAATTTCATGTCTCAATGTCGTGGCAACCCTATTAATAGGGGTCTTTCACACACCACGCGTCATGTGAAACGGCACCTTTTATGTCGAATGTTTATCGCGTCTTATTAATTACGAGCGCATAGCGTTTATGTTTAATTAACACGAAAACGAAAACTGTCGCCGGGGAAAGGAAATTAGTGGTACTAAAATGGAAATAAGGGAGGTTTTCCACCAAATATGCGCTATGCTACCACCGTTCATTTTCGTTCGTGATAATAGCATAGCATTCTGAAATCTTTGAACGGGCAGAACAGGGTCAGCTTAGCTATGATAGTACCTGTGCCTATGGATGTGTGCTACGGATGCCTAACCTAAGAACCAGTGGCAGCCCGACTTACATCATTGTATAAAGCTGAAGTTCAGTTAGTGCTTCTAGTAGAGGTTAAAACGATCACCAAATTTGGAATTCGTATAATGCTGGCTTTGCGTGATATTAAAAAAAATTGTACCGTAAGTTACTTCGTAGGAGCATACTTTTTGGTTTAAAATTACGCCAAAAAATCACGCGTATGACGTAATTTTTTTTATTTTTTTTACTTACTGACACGCCGCTCTGCGTCTTTATAGCACCTCTTACTTGCCCACTAGCATCAGTAGAAACGATCACATAAATTCATAGCTAAGCTTGTGCATACTCTTAGCATAGCTGCTACATGTCAGGTGTAAAAGCACCCTAATACTATAAAAACATGAAATATTTAGGGCGTATAAAGGGCGCGTGGGAACTTTGGCCCACCTAAGCTTATCTTGGCATTATACGTTACACGGAAGTAGTCAATTGTATGTAATTTCTGGTTAAATGTAAGAGGTACGTTTGTTTGTTTCCAGTGAATTATGCTTTCATTGTTCTCTTCTCTCTGAATTGGTTTGTAGTTGTCTATAGTTAGCGGAGTTTAAATATTCTAATGACCTCTTTTAAAACAACTAGATAAAAGGCAATACCCAAAAACTATATCTCCACCAACCTTGTGTCAGGAATATAAGATAGTAAATAATTTCTAGTTTTGTTTTATAGTAATAAGAAACATAACTAATGCGGAATTTAACATAAATGATTTTCTATTTAAACATGATTAAATGAACTAGGCGCTGGAAAGTTTTTATAGAATAATTAAGTATTTTTACATTTGTTCACTCACTACCTTTTGTGTACACATACATACAGACAAAAATTCTTTAGAAATTTTTTTTTACTTCTACCGCTGTTATAAATGCCTATCATATAAATTTATACAATTTTATTATATGTACATAAATAAAATATCTATAAGCCTAATTTATTCATGTTTTTATTTGGTGGTATTATTACGCCATAGTCTAACGAATTTATGAAGAACATATTTAAATAATAATATTTTAATAATATTGTAGTATAAATAGGATCGTCACATGAATCGCCAGTCATGCGTGATGATGTCAATAATTCCAGGATTAGTTCCTCGTTGGGCTACCCTTTGTTTGTACTGCATTATACTTAAGTCAACATATTGCGTAGTCAGATTCTGATAATGTGTATACCTTTTTTCGTATTGTTTCGTGTAAGCTGATGAAATGGATACCATTACTGATTCTGAACAGCCTGCTTTGCCAGCCCTTCTGGTGAGGCAAAGATAATGTTATAAATCTGTGATAAAGGCAACTGAATTATGGGTGGGTTTAATGTTTTATAATCATCAATTTGTATAATTATAGCAATAACATGAGCAAGAGAAGACTCAAGCTTTGCTAATTTTGAAAACAAATTACCAAGAATTTGAAATTGAGTGCTATGTATGTTTGTGAAAATCGCAATACAGGAATTTTATCAAGTCCAGGCGTTTTCGTATTAAAATAACATCATAAAAAACCGACTACAACTACAAAAAAGTAAGAAATACATAAGTAGTCTCGCCTCATCTGTGTATAACTAGAAATAATTCAGTAAACGGCCTTAAAAGGATATAAAAAGAATTATCCCCGTACTCCTAACCGTTGAGGAGTTGTGCCTTCCAGCATCAGCACAAAAACAAGAAATGCTTACTGCTAGATGCAATTATCTGAGTAGCTTTAGGTAATATACGAATAACAGAATATAGAAGCCTTTCAAGGATGCCATCTTCAGATCGAAACTTGATGAAAATGGGACCACATGACAAGTACCTATAGTCGTTCAGGCAAAAAAATAATTTCTCAAATCAATCCAGGCGTATTCGAGAGATCGTGCAAAAGACATAAAAAAAAAAAACAAAATACAATCGAATTAAGGACCTCATAATTTGAAGTCAGTTAAAAAATACACTATGTCCTGTATCAGCTTGTAACGAATACTCTACAACAGTCTGGCTAAAAGTTACAATGCCTCATTCGAAATGTATTCATGAACATAACACATTTCATAAATAAATTACTAAATCTGTAAAAAAAAAAACATATAAAACCTGTTTTACGAAGGTTTTTTTGAATAAAATAAAGATCTTAGTCATTAAGTTTTTAATTCTCGCATATGTGTTTCTGCGAATGTGCATTCGTTTGATGTACAGAATAGATAAACATTTTTCGTGGAATTAGCAAAGATTTATAGTTTTTACCAAGTCAATGCCTCCTCGACCTCACCGCGTTTTTGTTCATCTAAATTTATTATTTTTAAGATTTAAATACTAACTTATCTATATCATCAACTTGAGTTAATTGTTTAAATAGAAATCGTAAAACTCAAGGCTTCTTTCTATTCTATTATAACTATTTCGTTGACGGCAAATCCATTTTTTTTCATTTTTGAAAAATTTGCTTGTCTTTGACTTAATGAATCTTATTATGTCATTTAACATATATGCGACCTATTTTACTTAAAATGTAATTAAATTTAACAGTGAAGAGGATAAATTGTTAATAATTAGAACTTATTATTTAGCTGCTTTATTCAGCTTTAAAGCGAAAAGCACGAATAGAGCAGGGCTATGGAAGTTGCAAATTTGGAGTTATTCTAATAGTTATCCTGACAACATACTAAAGTTGCAATATTGCCTGATTTTGTGCGACCTAACGCAATCACAATGTCTACTTAAACCTTAGCGTAATAAGCCAACCGGAGGTATCATTGTCAAGCTTCTCCCGCTGCCGAATGTGATTAACCGACGATGATACACTTCATATATAAAACTAGTTGTCAAATCCTACGATTTGACTTTAGCGGAGTACAGTTTACCCCCCCGCTTCCCCGCGAGTTTTGACAGCATTATTGGCATACCTAATTATATATATATTGGTTTTTAGTCTGAAACTTGAAAACAATGAATTCAGGGTTCGTAAAATAAAACTGAAATCCTCCTGAAATTATTTATTGGTTCTTTATTTACTAATTTAGTTCCAATGTTAATATAATTTTATATTAATCTGAACGTTACCGAGTCGCTTTACTCATTAAAATATTATTGTCCAAAGGCCCAAAGGCATTTGTCTCTTCTTTGTGTCCGCTACTGTTTCTGTATTGTATAATTCGAGCTATGTATTGTCATAAAACTTTTGATAAAACAAAAATGTGCAAAATTTCAAGAGAATAACAAAAGCTACTTCATGAAATGTCCAAACAAATGTCTTAAGATTACCAAAAATGTTACAATATCATAAAATATGAAATCATACTTGTGAATTTTGGACAATAAATTATATTTATCTCTAGATTTTGTTCGAGTTTAATTTTTTTTCACAGTTTCATTTAATGTATATATTACAATTAAAATTTTGACGTTACGACTTTTTCGAACTCTTCATAATTTGTACTTATTTAAATTTAATTACCAAAGAGTTTCAATTAATTACCACATCTTTTGTTACCATTTATAGGTATCTGATATATAATATTGGTACTTGTTACTTATTGTCAGTCGTTTCTCGTTTAAAGTAACTGCAGACAAAAGTTCTTAATTCTTGTGGCGCTAGTTCTATTCCCTTTAGCATTTCGATGTTTTTATATTCATTGCGTTCTTCACTCGCATATTCAACATTAGTGAAATTACCATAGTAGTTATTAAAGTTTTTCACAAAAGCTTCACTCTGCCATTTCGTTTGCGCATGTTCCTCCCGCCAAATATTAGCTCCTAGCATAGTTTCTTTGCAAAACGTAATTCTGCGGTCATTTAAAATATCTTTTAGATAAACATGTTTAGTTCCTCCCCGGATCGCATCGCTCTTTTCTAAATAGTTTTCAAGACGTATCAATAGTCGATCATCCCATTTTTCAATAGTCATTATGTGAACTCCTATTGGCATTTTCTTGGTCAACGCTGAATATTCATTGATTCTTTTCTGCCATCGCGAAAGATTAATGATGTCGAAATAGGGGTGGGATGAAGTGAAGACATAAGGATGTAACTCAAATTCTCTAGCTAATTTCTTCTCGTAAACTTTATTAGGCTTATAATCAGCTCTTGATAGATATAGACGATGTTTTCCTCTGACTACAAGCCCTCGATCTAGTTCTGTTTCATTCAAGTAACACTTGACTCCACTATCATCTGTTAGTATCCGTCTGTGAAGCATGATGTCCAGTTGTCCTTGATTCAAGGATGTACAACCTTCACCGCGATCAGGAAACACAGAGAAACGAATGTTACGAGCCACATCTTCAATATAAACTTTTGAAGAAATGGGGTAAAAATTTCCTGAAAGATATGTGTTTGTGAGCTATTGATTTGTGAAATTGCCTTTGTATTAAACTGTTTTGGCTTAATTGTCAGCTTTTTAAAAACATTTTAACTCATTAAGAATGTGATTACAACAAGATTGAGGCATGAATAATAAAAAATCTTAAACAATACCGCCGCTTTCAACTACGCTGGTGTTGTGGGTTCGATCCCCACATGGGACAAATCTTTGTGTGATTCGCAATGATTTGTTCTGACTCTGGGTGTGCTTTGTGTGTGCGCAATGTATGTTTGTAAACACCCCCGCGACACAGGAGTTATTCCTAGTGCGGGCGTCGTTTTTTTAAAAAAAAAAAAAAAAAAAAAAAACTGATATTTTACATTAGTTGTTACAAGCGTTACGTCTTCTTTAAAAATAATATATAATTCTCAATCTTCATCCTACCTTCTTCTATTTTACTTACCTGAAATTTTATCATTGCTTTTAGGCACATGTGTGCTCCTTAAATCCATTATTCTTTTAATAGTTTGACGTCCATTACAATCAGTGTAAAAAACGTTATTATTCCTAAGGTCCGTCTCATATCGTATAAAAACTTCTTTACCCAAACCATTTTTAACAGGAATCGGGCCGACAACCCAATCTAACTCTACGTAAGGCAAAGTTTTGTATAATTTAACTGCTATACCAGCGTACGGAGCAAACTGCATATGGATTTCTTCCACAACATCTGTTTTAAAGATTTTGGTGTAAGGAGTTCTTAATACTTCAAACGGTTCTGGATCTATTGGTCTGAATACATATACCCCGGGGCGTCTTGTATTTAAATCCATTTGCTCTGGATGGTCTGACATATAAAACATCATCTTCATCTGCAAACTTATTTTGATGTCGTTAGATAACTTCATGCTTGTTATTCTGGACAAACTGCGGTCTAAGTTGATTCTTATAAACTGAAAATGAACATTTTATAAGTGTTAAATTATTCTATCCGATCTGATAACATTTTTAAAATTATAATCATCATCATCATCATTGTCAACCCAAAGACCTCCTGAAACCAAAGGCAATCTTGAGAAGATCATCCATCTAGCAGGAGGCCGCTACGTTTTCTATGTCGTGGCCGCCACTTAAGTTTTTTTTTGCCCTAATGGCCATCTGTTTATCGAGCTGTGCGTCCGGCCTTTTTGCATGGAGCTCTAAAATGAATATCGTTATATTTTATGTATTTATTAAACAACTTACCTCATTCTTAATAAACCTGTCCTTGGATTGTGTACTGAAGTACCCAGCGGTATCCGTCCTTCCTAGCAGGCTTAAAGAGTTTTGCTCAGGGTATGTATTAATAAGTGGTGAGGTTGTAGTGGTATCTAGTCCTGATTCATGCAAGATTGAAGGTATTGGTTTATGTGTAGTTAAGTTTGCTCTAAAACAAAGAAAAAGGTGTTTGATGTGATTATCTTATGATTCAAGTCTAAAACTGGTTCCATGCTAGGATATAGATAAATATTCTCTAGTTGTATTGTCTGTATAGGAGCTCGAAACGTGTGGTTTCTCAATCCCTAAACTTATCATATAAAACTTAACTTTATAAGGCAAGGATGTTCAAAATATGCTGCTATGACAATATTATAAGATCTACTCACATATGCTCAGGTTCTAAGTAGATTTCTTCAATGATTGGTGGAGTCGAAACATAACCGTCGTTATAAATAAAATTTTCTAGATCGCGTAAGCGTTGACCCTAAAAACATGTGGCATTATTACTCTAATAATTATCGTAAGTGGATTGTTTTATTCGTCAGACTATCTCGGATCGCAAAAAAATCCTATTGAAGTTGTATAGAAAAAAAAGGAAGCAGCAGTAGACAAGAAGAGTCACATAAAATAATACATATATAATAATAAACAGAATTTCCTGGACCTGTGTGCCTGGTAACTGGTGAAAGGCTCATGAGGAGCGCCAGTTTTAATCTAAAACTAAATTAATGGAGGTCCTCCCTAGAATGGTTTCCAATTGACCTTCCTCCGGTTACAAGGTAATTTGAATATTGGCATACACTGTATAGCATAAATACCTTTGACACATTAACATTTACAAATTCAATTATCATTGGTTTCATTGTTGTTTTTTCAAAAGAAGTATTTTGAGGAACTTGAGGAACTGGTTTCAACAAATCTTTTTTAAAATATCGACTTTTAGGAGCAGTAAAAGTATTTTCTTCGGGCTCTTCGAGTTGGTCTTCCAATTGACGTTCGAAATATTTCTTGGTTCTTATAAAGTGCTTTACAAGAGTCCTCTTATTTCTGCGTTTTGTTTTTTCTAGAAAATAGGACCGGAATCCCATAGGTGGCAGGCGTTCAGCTAAAAATACCAGCTCGTCGTTCAAAGCTGGTTCATAGCCTGGCTTCGATCTCTCTGGCAAGGTTTTGACAATATCTGGTATTGGTATTATTGAGTGCCATATTAACGCTCCTATAAAATAAAAATAAAATTACTTATATATAATAGATGATATTCTATAAATTGAACAACAGGAAGAAAATTGCATCATACCGTCAGGGTCATACAGGTAGTATTGGTGCCTGTGTACAGGTAATCTAATCGGCAAGGTAATAGGCCAGGCGAGGGGGTTGTACACCACAATCTGAAAACATAACATAACATTACGCCTATATTACCTAGTAGGGTGTGTCAGAAGTGTATAACACCTACATTTCACCCGCTATTTTTAGTTTCTATGTGATAGGCGGTAGGCAAACTCCTACAAATCAAATCTCACGGTAAAAGCGCATACGCTAACGAATAGTTTATTCTGTGCCACTAGACCAACGAGAATGTAGGAAACAGTTGAAAAAATATGGAACCGGCAGGATTTGAACCTGCGACTTCTGCATACCGGTTAGCCGTTTTTAACCACTAAGCTATGGTCGCCTTTTGCCACAACCCTAAATTGCTCAACTGTTTATTATGCATAGCTAAATGCTATAAAAATAATCAATTAGAAGTTGAAATAAGGTACGCGTTTATTCTTTACAACATTGCTGCTGAAATATACTTCGTTATGTTGGTTTGTATCCTACTTAAGATAGGTAGGTACAAATGGTTGATAGTGGCGTCACGTAATGACGTACATTTGAGAAATTTAGGGCCCTAGCAAGAGGCGACCGTAGCTTAGTTGTTATTAGCGGCTGCCCGGTATGCTGAGGTCGCAGGTTAATATCCTGCCGGTCCCATAATTTTTCATCAGTTTCTTAGTAGGTATTATTTGTAAAAAGTTGTGTAGTAGTTGAGTAAGTACAAGTTGGTCCCATCAAATAGGGTGGTGATTTGGTAACAAGAAAAATTGCATACTTAGCCTAACAACCATAAAAATAATATACTAATAAAAATGCATATAATTTTGTTACAAATTGTAAAGCTTCTCACAAGACAACATTATTCTCGTAGTCTTTAGAAGTTTCCTTCTGTTTTGAAGCATCTAACATGAAATAAATCAAGTAAGGACATTTAAATATTGACTAAATCATTGTGCCCCGTGGATGGCGATGTGCTGACATAGTTAAAATACCTCTTATTGGAAGTCTGTCTACTAGTTGAGCAATACTTACAAAAGATGAGTCTCCGGAAGTAGTATAACAACTGGAAGCATTGAATGGACACATGTGGTACGTGGTGGTTCTTGGAGCGTTTCGTAGAGTACTGCGGGAAAACATGTAAAATGTGGTGGGATCATAGAAAGAGATCATATACAGGGTGTAAATGACATCGTGATGCAGCCACCCAAATCCAGAAGTTGACTAGGAATTGCTAATAGATAGATCACTAGATAGATAAAACTTTATTTGTGCATACAACATAGGATATGCACAAAGGGCAGCCTTATTGCTTCTCGCGATTTCTTCCAGGCAACCTTTGGATGGACATTAGTGTAAAATATTTACAGAATGGTAGTTTTAGACAGAAATGAAGAATGATTTAGCGCTCAATGAATAATAGGTATAACACTAAAATAAGTTAATATGCTAATGTTTTGGGGTAGCCTAGGGAAGCGTAACTCTTTTATAATCAGTCGGTGTCCAGTGGATTTTTTTTGCATGTCTCAGAATCGTGTACTGAATCGTTAGCCTACTTGCGTAGGCGTAACCGGTAAGCGGCTTCGTCACGCTGTAATTTACACCCTGTATATCTTTTTACTCTTTAGTTGCTATTTGTTGCGGCTGATTAGGAGCAGGCAATCTTAATTGTTTGGATTCTTGATAGCCTATCTAATCTACGCGTCATTGAGAGAAATTAGGAGATGAAAAACCCTATTTTTTTTTTTTTTTTAATCTGCATATAGGAAATATTCCTTTCGGAAAATGAAAGGACACCAATCCGAAAATATGACATGATAAAAAAAAAATAGAATATTTATTAATATTAATATATAACATTAATAAAAAAAAACAGATGTTGTTGACGCTTTGGCGTTAACTTATTTTAAGATTATCTTTGTAATGTTCAAACTCGCAGATATAGCTATAAAATGCGAAAACTTTTACATGGTCTTTAGATATTATTTTAGTTACTAACTTAGATTATAAAAAGACGGTTTGTTTTCCTAAGAAAAAAAAATACCTACAAAATTAACCGGTGATGGGATCTCAAAAGGAAGCAGGGATTGGTAACAATGACGTGCCTAATAAATGGGTCTACTTACTTAAAAGCAGTGTTGAACAACTCCATGCATCTCTGTTTGGCGATATGTATCTTCTGCGCATAGTAGTCGCTGACGGATTGCCGCATAGCACCAGCCAGGACACTATGTTCGTTTATAACAGCTGTAAATCGTAACGAGATTAAGGGCCATAGCACACACGCTACTTGCTGCACATAATGATTCGATACCTTACCTAAGCTGAGAAAAGAAAGAAAGGAAATAACAAAACCTGCCATTATTAAAAAATAATCTAATTCAATCACAATAACTGCATTGATGGTCTAGTGGTTAGTGAATGCGCCTCTTTCCGCGAGGTCTCGGGTTCATTCCCGGGTCGGGTAAAGTGTTATTTGTGAACTTTCCGTCAGGAAGTTCTCAGTAGCAGCCAGCAGCACGGAGTTAGAATTTTGCCTCGTGGATGGCGATAGGCTCACTCACTATCCCATGGGACTTAAGTATAAAAAGGGAAATTAAGGTGCTGTAATATGTTATGTTATGTTAATCACAATCAGTATCAATCGTAACAATGGTGCAGATTGGTTATTAAAACCTCTTCTCTGCTCTCTGGTGGAAACGTAAACTAAATTGATGTTTTTGACAGTTTTACCAGCAATCCACTTTATTTCCTCAAATTTTGCATAATTGTTGCCCAACTCCGTGAATACTTGCAACTGCTTGGCAATCTGAAATATAAACCGACAAAAAAAGGTAAGTAAAGCTTTAAGTTATTTTTTTTTCTATTTGCCGTTCGCTTTTGTATTCTCTCTCACACTTTTAGAGTTTGACAATGATAATACAATTTTTAACCGACTTCTAAAAAAAAAGAGGTTCGATCCGTATGTATGTATGTATGTATGTATGTATGTCACCTTTTTATGTTCGCGATTTTCTCGGAAACTACTGATCCGATTTGAATGCAGTTTTCGGTATTTTAATCCTTGTGTTTCAAGGAAGGTTTTAGTATATAATTTATCAGAATCTGATGAAGATCTTTGGAGACAGGCAACGGAACTCTTCAAAAACGAATAGTTAATGAACCACGTTTTGTGCAATCGTGTATCTATGTATTGTTTTCACCACTACATAACATAACATCATGCCTGTGTATGCTTTGAAGGGTAAGCAGAGACAGCCTACTTACCAACCCTTAAAGTACCGAAAGCTCTGCTTAGGTTTGGACGGGGCTTACGTTTCAGCATATTTGTTGTTATTATCGTAGTGATAACTTATGATCATGAAGATCTCAGAAATAATTTTTTGATAATATATAAGGATTTGATAAAAAAAAAGATCTTTAAGGTGGCCCTCCGAAGGCAGCGTCAGCGAACCTGAGCGTAGCGTCGCAGCATATTATCATACAAAAAAGCTGCGCGCGCAATGTTACTTCTGCATGCGCAGTTTTTTTTGTATGATAAAAAGCTTGAAATAAAAAAAATAAAATAAAAAAAAATAATTAAAACAAAAGAATATTATTAACTCGAGCGTATTCTAAATATTATAATATGTAATATTTTTTTTCAAAGAAAAAGGAACCGCCTTCAAAAACTCATAAGCAAAAAATAAAAAAACTAATTAAAAAAAAAGAATATTATTAACTCGAGCGTATTTTAAATATTATAATATGTACTAATTTTTTTCAAAGAAAAAGGAACCGCCTTCAAAAACTCAAAATTAAAAAATAAAATATTCGCTAAACTTTGCTTACCTTTATATTAATTTGTTTAAAACAATAAACCCAAATAATTATGTAATACCAATTAATTATATTTTTTTGAAGTCGGCGCCAAATTACAAAATCAAATACCAATTAAAACCGTATTTACCGAAATAATGGTTGAAAAAATCATAAAATCAAAAAAACCGTATTTACCGAAATAATTATTGAAAAAGTCACAAAATCAAATACCAATTAAAATTATAAATGCTGGAAGTAATTTATCAAAGCCTTATTTAACTAGTGATTGAAAGATCCAGACAGGATCTAAAGATGATTAAATAACGAGGTAAAACTCATCCAATCAAATCTGCGTTCAGTAAACTTTCACGTAAGAGTAATGAATGACTATCGTCTAGTCTGGTCAGCACATCCAACTCGTCCAATAAGAAACTTTATTACTAGCTTTGTAGGACAATAAAATGCTACTGAATATTTGTAATGCTCTAGAGGGCGCTGCATATTACGTTAAAGTGGAAGCAAGAGCACGGTATTTATATTTAAGCTCGTAACGAAACCATATCGCGATTCAGAAAAGATGTACAACGCCATCTATCGAATGCATTCGTAAACTTATCAGCAATTATGTGATTTGGCGCCGACTTCAAGAAAATATAATTAATTGGTATTACATAATTATTTGGGTTTATTGTTTTAAACAAATTAATATAAAGGTAAGCAAAGTTTAGCGAATATTTTATTTTTTACTTTAAAAAAATTAGTACATATATATACTGTAGAATATTCTTAACTCGAGCGTATTTAAAATACGCTCGAGTTAAGAATATTCTTTTTTTTTAATTAGTTTTTTATTTTTTGCTTTTTTACCATCACCATTGTATAATATCAAAAAAAATCGCTTTATTTAAACTATGACGTAGCTTTCTTTAAAGCTTTTTTTATAATTACCAAAGCCACCACGATCCTTATTCCATATTTGGTGATCGTTCTTACCTATGCTTTAAATATATAAATATAGGTATCACACAACGTCATCTAGTCTAAAACTAAGCAGAACTTGTATTAGGGGTACTAGAATAACTCATACTAATACATGTATACTTTTCTTTTGTAAATACATACTTACTATACATAGAAAACCCCAGACCGAAATGCTTGAGGCATACACAAAACTTTGAGCTTTTATAAAGACGTAAGAGAGTGCCCAAGGCCAAGTCCAAATACTTCATAAAGTATGTATTTTATTTTTCAATTACCTGTACAAGCAGATGAATTTCTCTAGCCATATATTTGATGGTGGGACGTGAGGTGTACATGCCCGTAGCGTGGGTGTCTTTGTCGTAAGTGTAGGGAAAGAAATCATCTTGTTTTGTGGCTAACTTTGGCCTGGAAACAGAACGTATGGATTTGATTATTAAACAAATAAATAAGAAGCTAGGCACGTATTCGTTAAATACTTCCTTGACAGAGCAGGCGTGGCAGAGAACAGGAATTTAAATTTGTATGGCATCCATCCACGACCTGCTCATCGTTGGAGTAAATAAATAGGCTCCAATACTTCCGTAAGTACAAACATGCATGTACAACATTTTACTGGTGGTAGAGCTCTTGTGAACGAGCTCGAGAGCAGAAGTAGTATAAAAAACCGACTTCATTTATTATGGTGTGATTATGTACTTACTGCGCTGTTAAAACTCCCTTTAAATAGCATGCGGGTGTTGAATAGAATAATTGTATTTTTTTGTCAGATTGGTTTTGTCTTGAATTAACAGACCTGAAAATAATACATGGCCATTTACAAATATTAAAAAAAGTAATTGTCTAGCCACTTTCTTGCTAGACGGTAGATCTACTTAACCTTATTCATTTACTTCTATTATTAATACATGCAATACAAATATTTACATAAGTACTATAAAAAAAGGCCAAAAAAATAAAGACTTGAAAAATGTCTCTTAATTTTTAGATTAGATCAGATATATTTGGTATTTTTCTGTAAGTAATTGAATTTATTTTGGTTATACAACATAATTATTATTAATGCTTACTCTATTAGCTTATCTATGTTTGTAAACCAGGTGCTTGCGTCATGGTACCCTGTGCGCTGTCCCATCACGACCATAACGTGCTTAGTGTTGTAGAAAGGAGCTTGGCGCTCCACCATCAACTTTATAAAAGTCCTCACCTGAAAAATATTTACTATAGTAATAAAATAATAGTTTAAAAAAATTAAAAAACACGCTTTTAAAGTACTTCTAACTAAAAAGTGAAAATAATTCCTAAAATAAGCTGAAAATGGTAATGAACAAAAAATACTACTATTATTGTAAAAAAGCGTGGGACGCTCTGTGCTATATTTTTCGTCTATCGAGCAACCCACGCTTTTTCACAATAATATTAGTATTTTTTGTTCATTATTACCATTTTCAGCTTATATGAGGCTTATATTTTCTACTTTTTAGTTTGGTTTATTTATAAGAGCGTTTTTTTTTATTTAATATTTTTTTTAATTTTTTAATTTTTTTTTTCGAATTATTGCATTGTCATCGATCTTTGAAAGGTGTGCAAAATTTGAATGAAATCTGTCCGTTTAAAGTGGGTCGAAATCGAGTCCAAAGGAGTCGGTTACATACATACATACATACATACATAGGTACATACATACAGGTGAAGCTAATATAAGCGTGTTAAAAAGCCCGGGTCCCTAAGCCTTCTTCTAACAATCATCAAGATGAGGTTGTATCGTGGATCAAAAGGTGACACTTCATTTGTGAATACATTGCAATTTGTAAAAAAAATGAAGACAACATAAAAATTACTAGCTTAAAATAATTAAATAAAAAGATACTTACTCGTTCCTCAACATTACTCTTATTGATATGGGGATCAGTACAAAAGGCTCCAAAGCAGAACCCTGGAGGTGACCAGTACCCATCAAAAAGCTTGTGGGTATAAATATCAGATCTTGATCCTGAAAAAGAAGCAAACAACATTTTAATTAAAGCAAATAGTATGACGCCTGTGAGAAGGATTATATTTCATTTACATTTCACCTGCTATTTTTAAACCCTGCAAATTGCCAGCTACCGGGTACAACTCTAAATAACCCCAAATCCTAAATTTGTCCAAGTTGGGAATCACAGCCGACAAATCACACAATGAGCAGACGAATACGCCAACCACTAGACTAACTGGACACTCAATGCTCCTTAACTCTCAAAATATATTTTTTTACCCAGGTCATCATTTCCTCGCCAAACGAACTCCAAACTCTTGGTCTTCATCCTGGCAACCTCATCGTCAAAGCTGATGGGGCTGATGAAGTGGCCATCAAACCCCATTAATGCCATGAGAGACGCAAACTCCCTGGAATGTCCATAGTTGTCTATTTGCCATGACACCAACGGTCTTCCACAGCCCGGGAACGTATCCGTCAATTTTCTGGAAGGAAATTGGATTAATTATGGTGATGTGGTTTAATATATTGATTTGACCTTAAAGTGCATATGTCTTAATTGTAGTCGTGTTCAATATATTTACCACTTTTGTACACGGACCTGTTTTCATGATTAGAAAGATAAAACCTTATTAGACCCTGCTCTGGCCAAGTGCAGGTGGACTGCATACACGCTCAGTAACAGTGTGTTTGTGCAGTTTGCTTCACGTTTTTTTCCTTCGCCTTTAGCCAGCGATAATGTATGATAAATACTGAAGAGGACTGACCTCAAGCCCAAAGTGAACAGATCGATGATGGCATGGTAGCTAGCTACCGACTCATCGCTCATCGCAAATCCACCTCCAACAAACGACAGCCTCCCCTGACGCACTAGTTTTTTAACCTTGCGACGAACTGAAACAAATATGGAAGATACTGGTAAACATTTGAAAAATTAAACTATTTCTTAGTATAATTTGCTAAATGCCATAAAAAATATCAATAAGAAGTTGAAATATAGAAGATGTTTGTACTTTCTGCACAGTACACAAATGAACAGTTTTGCAATCGTAATCTAAAGAATCTCACCGCTCGGATTCCAAAGTTGAGTTGAAATAATTTGGTGAGAAACCAATTTATGACATCAGCTTGGCATAGAGTCTACAATATCGATCGATCAATAACAAATCGTCAGTTACATTTTATGCCAAAAATAAGGGTCTCTCTTTTTTTACTGTTTTCATTTGATACTTTTAAAAGGGTGCTGGTTTTAAAAGACATTAACATTAATATTTACCTTTTTCATTTTTACTATCCCACCAGGCAAAGAAATAAGCTATGTCCGAGACAGTAAACCTATAATTAGACGCACATTTTAATAAAGATAAAATTTTGCTAATTTTCTTTACATAAATTAATAAAATTTATTTATTTATTATTATTAAGCAATCTTACTTTCTGGCCTTGACTGTGTATAACTCATCGGTTATAGCATCAAAGATGTTTTTCATATTGATTTTACTAACACCGTAATACTCATCCACTGTAAAAAATAGAATAACAGAGATATTATACTATATTATAAAGTAACATAGAGGTACCACAATGAAAGAGCAGTGCTTATGACTATTCTCCATTTTGTGGTGTGTATAGCGGAGGACCTAGATAATGATAATATTTATACCCTTATGCCTATTTCAAGGTCTATAGTATAGAATATTAATTAATTAGGTTTAGGTTTAAAGAATTTATTTCCCATAAGAACAAAAGTTCACTTAAAATGAGAATCTAATTACAATATTTGTTTTATAACTTAAAATTAACATCTTCTTCCTCCAGCATTATCTAACCTGTTTACAATTTATTCTTTTACAATAATTTTTACAAATAAGAAATTAAACAAAACTATCAGTTTTTCTATTCGACGCCCCGTCAAAAACAAACTAAGAGACAAATATAATACCGTAATATTATCGTAATTAAAAGTTTCAACCTCAATTGTATTACTAGAAAATTCAGTCATTCAACACAAACAAAATGCCATAAGTTAATGGATCTGCAAAACAGCAACCTATCCTTATTTCATTTAAGTTGTTTATCGCAAAACACTGTTATTATGTCCTTATCTCGGACGTAGGAATCTAATAGGTATAATAATATAATTAATATTGAAATAGGCATAAAGATAATAGGCATGGCATCAATATTATCATTATCTTGGTCCTCCGATGTAGCTACGCATTGGCATGTTTATAAATATTCATTGGCTGGAACGTATACTTACAACCCGTGAGATGTTGGAAGAATGTCTTGGTATATCCCATTTCTGCATGAGTGTCTGGCACGATATGAACATTCAACGCTCCTTCACTCGTCTTAGGACAGGCCTGAGAGACAGATAAAATTAATACAATCGTTGTATAAAGAAATCTTTTGTTTCAAAAGCAAGAATTTCAAGGTAAATTTGCAGTACATCAGGCAAGGGTTTCAAATTAGTATAAATGAGTAGCGCAGTCGTCATAACAAGAGGCAAGCCTAAAATGATTAATTTGCCATCAACACAAATAAATTAAATTGATGAGCCAGATCTTAAATTATTGGGTATACATAGTGTTCTTAATAAATTTACCAAATATCCACAGAAATCCCATTCTTCTACTGGTTTCTTGGTTGTGGTTTGTTTCGGCAACGGTTTTGTATGCTTCACTTGCTTTATCGATTTAATTGGTTTCATGTGCTTCATCGATTTCACCTGCTTCGTTTTCTTAAGCTTTTTAAGCTTGGTGTTATTGGTTGTTTTAGCTTGTTGCTGTTTGTTCGGTTGTTTTATTTGCTTCGAAGGTTTCGCTTGTTTAGCATTCTTTGTAGCTGCAGCACTTAGTATTATTGAGTTTATCAATAATAATACTAGTATTTCGTAATACATTATATTTTAACTCACTACGTCTTTATTAATAGCTAAACTATGTGTCGCAAGCTAGATTGAATTTAATCATTGCGACTGTTGAATTGCCAAAAATTGGATCGTGTTATTGTGGATGCTTTGTTTAAACTGAAAGTTGATTTTTTGATAATAGAGTCTACAAAACAAGTCTTTTTCACTATTTTTTTTGTGCAATGTATTCAAAAACTTTGTCTATACGATGATTTTAACTAGAGCGTTGATTCGCCACGGAGGGTCGATGTTAACTATTTGGGGATTGCGTATTTATTATTTTGATCCATTGTACATTGTTTCTATAATATTGTCTTTGTTTGTTATTGCTATCCGATGACAAGATGAGAATTGAGTATGTTTGGTGATTGCTACTCTTGTTAACGGATAATCAATTGTAATTACGTAATTATTCATTTGTTATTATTCTTAGGAATTCTTTTTGTAGTTGTAGTTGTAGTAAATGTTCAAAATTAACATAATTAAGCTCTGAATATTATGTGACTCGATACTCAAAAGTTGAACTGCTTCGATGGTTTAGTGGTGTATACGTCTCTCACTGCGAGGTCTTAGGTTCGATTCCTGGGTCGGGCAAAGTATTACTTGTGAACTTTTCGACAGGAAATTCACAATAGCAGCACGGAGTTGGAATTGTGCCTGGTGGATGGCGATAGGCTCACCCTCTATTCCATTTGACCTAAACATAACAGGTGAAGTGTGGGTATGTACAGTAAACGCTCAGAAGTCCATAGGCACGCTAAGGATTACATTGCTATGAACGGTACGAGCCCGATACAGCCAGTACACACACTAACGAAGTCGCTTCCGTGTTTAGCAGTTTATAAGATAACACACACTAATGAAATGTTGTCGCATTCGTACTAAACGCGCCACAGTGGCGACCGGTTCTTTGAATTCGCATCTATCTATCATGAGCAGGTAGCTATATCGGGTAAGCGTTGGGATCACTATCAACTAAAACTGAGTTTGAAGCTTAGTTGATTTGTGGTTGTATTTTGTTTTTACGAAATCATAATAATATTTGTAACATTTTAAGCACTAACTTGTTAGGTATTCATGCTTAAATTGCGATACAATACATATATACAATACATAAATAATTACATATTGATATAATAACTAATAAGTTAAATATGTTATTATTATTTAACTATTTACGTATTTTTTTATTTTTACTTTCATTTTTGTAAGGTAGAAATAAAAAAAGTCACGCAGAATGTTTATTCGTTTTATTTATTTATACAATTAATAAACTTTTAAGAGCATTGTGACGTCACATTCCTACCTAAATTTAAAAAAAAGTGCCCTTGTAACCGTTTATAAGATTTTTGATTAATATAATAACTAATAAATTAAATATGTTATTATTATTAAGCTACTAACGTTTTTTTTTATTGTCATTGTTGTAAGGTATAAATAAAAAAGTTATGTTGAATGATGGTAAAAATGTTTATTCGTTTTATTTATTTATACAATTAATACATTTTAAAGAGAATTGTGACGTCACATTCCTACCTAAATAAAAAAGTTCCCTTGTAACCGTTTATAAGATTTTTTATTGTAACCCACTTAGTCAATTCATAACATTGATAATACCTACAAATATTACTAAATTGATTCACAATGACAACATGGACAGGATGTTCTAATAACAAAAATATAATTGTTGATACCCACTTATAATAGGTATTGGTATACAGCAGCGTTTATTGAAGACTAATATTATGATTTACACTTTATGACGATGTTTTTTTTAATGTAACGTCACAATAAATGTATTGAAGTTACAGCTTGTCTTGACGAAAAGAAGAAGGAAACTAAACCTCCATTGAAGATCATTAAATATTTATAGAAGTGCTAATATTCAGTTACAGCGTCTTATGAATAAAACCAAAACATCTTAAATTAATCTTAAATAATTATAACATTATTAATATTTCGTATAACCCCCATTATTTTCAATGCAGTCAAGTAGACGTTTGCGCATGGACCCTACAATATTAGCACATATACTGGTTCCTCTTAAGTTTTCCCACACTTCCATGCAATTGCCTTTCATCCCGTGACTCCCACCTTTGCACCATCAAACCCCATACATTTTTTATATATTTACAAATGTGTGAACAAAGTGAACAAGATAAAGAATACTATATCCCATTCCTTCTAATCGAGTAAAAACTTCAAAAAGTATAAAAGTAACCAAGTGAGATTTGAACCTGCGGTGAACTGATAATCGCATCTATTCTAACTGCATGCCTTAACCGCTCGGCCATCTTGTCACTTACATTGTGGATGAAATTATGAAATACAATTATTTGTTAACAACATGTGTCTATTTCTTGGAAATAGAAGGTCGTAAGTCAAACTACACTTCAAACTATTGCCTTTTGAGATTGCTTATGGACTTTTGGTCGCGACTGTACACCTCTGAAACACCCTTCTGGGTAATATAGGCGTGATGTTATGTTATATGAATATCATGTCGAGTTAATAATTGTTTTCGTAATGATAACCACGGTTAAGGTTACAAAAACATAAGAGTTTCTTAAAAGTCCATAAAAACGCAATTTTCCAATTATTTTAGAATTCAACAAAATACTCTACAATATACCCTATCTATAATCTACCGAAAGTAAAAAAATAAACATATCAGGATAACAAAATGGCTGCCTTACCAGAACAAAGTTATAAGTGGTGAGGCTCGACTGGAATACGAATTAGTTATTTCTTTTTCCAACTTTTATGTAAGACTTGGGAATAGCGTTCTTGTTCAAGACAAGTATACATGACCGTGGTATTAAAGAGATGGCTGATGTGGGAACGAAGGAAAAAAAGGCAAAATGAGACGGTTACTTGCGATGAAGTTTCTTGCTAAATCAGACCTTGGGGATATTCGCTGTGAATGAATGACGTTATTAAGAAATGTGGACGTTGGCTTAAAAGCGTTATCAGTTTTGAGAATAACTTTCAGTAAATAAAATTTTCAGTAAAGCTTCGTGCAAGAACGGCCGTGGCGCAATGGATAAGGTATCGGTCTTACGATCGATAGGTCGTGGGTTCGAATCCTGGCCATTACACCACGGACGTAAACTTCCTCCTAACACAAGCGAATTAAGCTTAGCTGAAGGGGGTTAACAAGAATACTAGTAATTTGTATTTGCAAATAGTAATTGCTAGTAAGCTTTTAAATAAAATAAAAAAAAAATACTGGGAGAAGGTCCTTCGATTTAATTATCAAGCGTTTTTTTTTATTTTTTTCATACAGGCACTTCACAGCTTACAAGCAGTAGGTAAATAATTTACATTGCAAGAGTACGCCAATTACGAAGTACACAATAATACATTAACAATGTAATCCGAGAGTGAAAATATTCGCATGTAAATCTATCTAATAAGATTTAAAGGTATTACATTGGTGTGGATCTCTATAAAACTTTATAAAGTTTTCGAACTCCTTTATAAACAACAACGTCCTCGCTTCACTGACTATCGATTTAGAAATTAGATTTAACTCTGAAAATATAGAGGACACAAAATCGTGATTTTACTACGTACAGATGCGTCTTCAAACTTTTATGTATTTTCTGGGCTTGCAGAACTTCACAGTAAATTTTATCTGTACTTACTACGGTGCTTTTGCGTCTAAACATGAACCCTTCAAAATCAACCAAACACTTGAATAAAGAATAATCATGCACACTCTCACTATCGTAGCCCATAACTCCGTACGCCATTTATCAAATCCACACAATTGTATTGTTCCCTCAATTGAGGGAGTGCAAACTTTTAACTATATGAATGGGAACTGCATTATTCAGTACCCGCTATTTGACAACCGCGTCTCTTGTATGCAAGGAAAAATGTAACTAATAGAAGCAAGGGCGCCACTAGTTTGTTTCATTATTTTTTACAACTCATGTATGAAACATGGGACAGTACAGGGTCGGATGAGTGGACAATAAAGTTCTGCATTTCGTAATTTACAAAAATATAGGATAAATAAATAATAAATATCTCACAACTTACACACAACGGCATCTAGTCCCAAACTAAGCAGAGCTTGTACTATGGGTACTAGAATAACTTATACTAATACATTATATACTTTTTTTTTTCGTAAATACATATTTATTATACATAGAAACACCCAGACTAAGACAAACCCCCATGTTCATGCACACAAGGATTTGTCTTAAACGGGATTCGAACCCGCGACCTCGGCGTTGCAGGCAAGTACACTGCCCAATCCAGGATAAGGATAGGATAACTTATGCTGCATTTTGAAGTATATCTAACTCAGAGTTTCTACTTTTATTTTCTTTCTATCTAATGCGAAGTTCTTAAACTGCACTATTATCTAGAATAAGCATACAGGTTGGATGCAATATAGCAATATATATTGAAACCATAGCTTCTTCAAATGGTCAGTATTCATTTCTACCGGTTATTTTTTATACGAAAAAAAACACAATCATCGTTGCATGTTGACACCGAAACAACAAATTACACCTGCTACATACCATGTTATCTTATTACCATTAGGCTAACTGGAGTTGATATTCCAAATCTTTCCAAAAAGTTGCACATTACTTCCACACGCACAT
Organism: Hypena proboscidalis; assembly: GCA_905147285.1. NCBI lineage: Eukaryota > Metazoa > Arthropoda > Insecta > Lepidoptera > Erebidae > Hypena > Hypena proboscidalis. Next base: position 5,934,886 of record LR990127.1, read on the forward strand.
TTAAGTTTGTCAGCTTGTAAAGCAATTTCTGTAACGTGTCCGTTTTTTGTGCAAGGCGCAGGGCCCCCGCTGGGCCCCCGTATTTCTTGATAACTTCATTGCGAATGCGCTTTGAGCCTCGCGCCCCGGGACGCTGTGCAACGAGAATGGAACATGATCTGCAGTTTTATTTTTTTTGAATGTGTTTTACAGTTGGAATGGCAAGTTTTGAAATGCGAAGGAATTTAAAAACACCGTTACCTTTATAATTTAATGATTAGAATAATATTTCTAGCGAGGTCTAGTTTCTTTACTTATTTTGAGGAATTTTTGAATATCGAATAGTTTCTTTCTAAAGCTTTGGGGATAAATTGACTTGAAATGGGCTGAATTATATTAATAAATTATACAATCATAACATAAATAAAATTTAGCGTAATTGTGAACACTGTTTTGCTTCATCCAAATTTTATTAAAGTCTAAACAATATTTAACCTCTTCGACGTACAATATTAATTGTATTCTCCTCGTTCCCTCTTGCATGATTGGTCCATCGACACCCGCGCATATGCAGTCGGATGCAGTCTCTCTCCAGGGTCTAATTTTCGTAACCCTGCCCTACGGGGACTTGACACGTCCGTGTATTGTTTACGAAATAGAGTTCTTGTGAACTGTGTCTGTATCACTTTGGTGTGATTGTGTGTAAGATTTTTAATATTTATTTTGGTTACGCTACGGCTCCTCCTTATCATCAATAAAAGACCAGGCAAATATAATACACAATACAACAATACAATATCATTATGGGTTACTCATAGTATTAATTTTATACTAATTTCCAATATTATATGTAGGTAAATCAAGCAATATTCAAAGTACAAAAGATGTAAAGAAGCATTAAACAATCGCATTAAGAACTATAATTTAAATTTAATTAACATAAGACCTTTTACCGTTTCTGTTACATACTGTTTCTGTTACATGTTAGATGACTAATAACATTAATATTTGGTATTCGTTACGAATTCTAGGAATATAAAGTTCAAGGAAATCACCTCGAATGACATAAAATCGACTATGAGAAAAAAACTGTATATATTAGTAATATATTAACATTACTAAGAATTCCTCAAATAATAAAATATAAAGGCCACAATTTTCTTAATGACTATAAATATTATAAATCCATTTTAAGTATTTATTCATAACTTAAATGCAAGAGCCAACCGCATTCACACATCTGAATAAACAGGTATAATCAGTTCTATATAAATACAACTCAGCAAACGACCCCAAAAAAGTGCAAATATATTCTTTAATCTCTAACTACTAGATGGTTGTCAGTGAATTGGACAACATCCCCTGAGTTTTGGATAACCCCTAAGCCCCTAACTCCTGAACATATTTCAAGTGGCGGATTAAAGCGTCTATAGTGCAAAATGCATGGCGTTTGGTCCTGGCAGAACTAAAATTAAGGGCTTTTATTACCCATGCCCAGAGTCGGGCAATCTTTTAAGCTCGCCTACGACCCATTTAACAGGTCCCCGTTAGTTACAGATGTTTTAAATTTTGTTATTTATGACTCTTCGACTATTTTGGCTGCAGTTTTTGGGACATATGATTTAGGTGTGTGCTTTAATGAGATGAATGAAGTGATAAATAAAATAAGTCCAGACATATAAATTAAGATGTTTATCTTGTTTTAGTTTTAATGCGTTTTTATTATGATTGTAAGATATTAGAGAATATTCGAAGCACGACGTCATATAACAAAAGTTTATTCGTATAACTGACCAACATGTCGAATTAAAATATTTTGAATGACAAAAGTGAAGGCTAGAGAAAGATGTTTTATTTTTTAAATAGACGCTTTCAAAAAACACTCTTATCAAACTGATGGAAATTTAATGTAGCCCGTGTCATCCTTTATCAATGACATGAGCAAATAATACCATATCCGTTTTAGTTACTTATCGATTGTGAAGATCTCCCCAGGTCTGGTTCACTTAAAAAACTACTGTACATGTGATACACCGTTTTCGTTGAAATTTGGTCCATACGGGAATATTATATCGGTTCAAAAGAATCATCATGAGCTTACTTACAATAGTGAAAGAGCTATAAAATAGTCATAGACAGTTTATGTTTACTCTTTTTAATGTGTATCCAAAGAGGCATGCGTATTTTGGAAATAGAATCACATTAGAATAAACATTTTGACAAGCAATTCAACCGTATCTATATGAGGTAAGGATGCACTATAATTTCGAAATTAATCGTATCATTCACACACTTCTGGTCTATCCTGCCGCAAAACCTACAACTGCGAAAGCTATTAGAAGTTTAATCTATCATAAATATATTTTATCCCTTAAGCGGTTCCAACTCAAAATAAAATCGTTAATTATATTTTGGCTACTACTGAGTACTATTATAACAGTATCTTGTTTATATTTACCCAAGAATTTAAATTGTTAACAAAGACTTCAATTTCAAAACAATTGTCTTAACAATCAAATATATAAACAATCATCAATGTATAAATAATTTAGCCCTTGGATTTTATTTGGTAATCAGACGAGCGGTCAAGATTGGATATAACCTTAATATTTAATTTCTTAATACATATTTATAACGATTATTACGATTGAAGGCAATTACAATCCAATTTGATTCAAGTGTGTTTAATAGGTTCAAATTAAAACATCAATAAAATTTTATTGAAATCTCGTTTAACCATAATAAGCCAGTATTTTCATCATAACTTTTGACAATGCAAATAGACAAAATGTTTTGCTACATGCTATTACTAAACATACTGCTACTAAGTCCAGTGATCACGCTTCAGAAACAAACGAAGCACGTGAAGCAATCGAAGCAAAATAAACATACGAAATATGTGAAGCTAGTGAAACCGAAGCCACCGAATCCCACACCGCAAAAAGCTGCTGAAGGTTGTGGCTACATGGTAAGTCTCATTGCAAAATTTTATGGAAACTAAAAGACTGACTACCTGAATGACCTGATTTCACTACCGTCACCGTATAAAAATATACCGATTACATAACGCCTATATTACCCAGATGGGCGTGTTACCCACATTCCACCAGTAATGTTTAAGACTCATGTGATCATCGGACATCGGGCACAATGCCAACTCCGTGCTCCTATTGAGAATTTCCTGACAAAATCATTCCAAATAACACTTTTGCCCGACCCGGGATCTCCAGGAATCGAACCCGAGATCTCTGTGAGAGGTCGCATGTGCAACCACTAGACTAAAGAATTACTGCATCATACTAAAGCTATATCATTATTACTAGGACTGTACTAACACTAAAGGAAATATGCTGAATGTGCACATTGTGCCTGCCACTCATGCAGAGCTTGGATACACCAAGACTTTCTATCAACACTTCTTGGGCAGTAAGTATAGTACATTTTTGTGCTGATTAAACTATTTCTTTTAAGACAATTTTTATTCTCCAAAATATACATTCTCTTCTAAATTTCTAAGTCAGCAACCTAACGTAACCCGTGGCTGACTTAGTACACATGATGTAGTATTTTTTCAACATTGTCTTTTCGTAGAGTACAGACGTATTCGCTAATTAATTAAATAAAATTAAATAACGAATCGCTGAATCGTGACCTAGTTGCTTCAATAACCGGTAGTAATGTAAATAAGTGAAAACGTTCTAAGTACTGTATTAAGTGTGTCAACATGTTTAGTGACTAAAAACCAAACAAATCATCACTGAAATGGATAACAGTCCCTTTAACCGCAGTGGCAGGACTGCGCGCACCCCGCCGCCTACGCCTACGCCTCGACTACAAGCCGACGAATTGTTAGAGGTTGTTCCAACGCCTGAACTACAAAACTGGTTGGCTACCATAGATCAAGGGCTAAATGAGATATGCTCTATTGCTAACGATGGCAAATTAAACTCTGACCAGAAACTAAGAATAAATGGTATGTGTCGGAAAATCCTCCATGGAACTTCGCAATTGACGATCCAGTACCAATCTGTCAAGCAAAAAGCAGTTCAAGCCCACTCTATCATTAAGACCCTCCAAGAAAAAGTGGACCTATCGATGCACCTAGAGAACCTCAGGCAAAGTATTGAAGAAGTGAAGTCAAAACCTACAACGGGGACTTCCTTTGCCGATATGGTCAAAAAAGGCACCAACAATTTTATTCAGCCGCTAAAACTAAGCTCTGTTGCCATTTATCCAAATGATAAACAGAAATCCAGCGAGGAAACAAAGACTCTTGTACAGAAAATAATTTGCCCTGAAGAGATGAAGCTACAAGTAAGAGGACTTCGTAAAACCAAGAATGGTGGTGTCATAATTAGCACTGAAACGAAGGAAGACGTAGAAAAGCTAAAAAAATATGCGCAGTTAACATCATCAGGCCTTACAGTCGACGAGCCCTTTAAACGAAAACCTAGAGTAGTTGTAATAGGAGTGCCCTCAACGATGACAGAAAAGGAAGTCTTTACCTGCCTTTACCGCCAAAATGTCGCCGATATACTCCAAGATGCCGACCTCGATACCTTTTTGAGCACAATTAAGCTAAGCCACAAATCAGGTAAAAAAGACGCCGAGACTTGTAATTATGTCATTGAAGTACCAGCGAACATACGCAGAGCGCTGATAGCTAAGGAGCGGGTTTTCGTTAATTGGTCGTCCTGCCCAGTGAGAGATTTCACGTTGGTTACTCGATGCTATAAGTGTCAGCAGTATGGTCATGCGGCGAAATCATGTCGAGAATCTACGTACACATGTGGACATTGTGGCGAGCAAGGACACTCAATAAATGACTGTACGCATAAGGCAGAAGTGCCTAAATGTGCTACCTGTCTGCGCTTCAAGAAACCTAGCAGTCATGCGACGGGAGCCGCCGATTGCCCGGCGAAAATAATGGCCGAACAAAGATACGTCAACTCGATCGATTATGAGGGCGCCTAAGAGCGCCGTTATTAAAGGTATTACCTGACCTATTTTTATTTATACTAGTTTCTTTTTAAATATGATTTATAATATAATTAATGAGATAGATATCTTTTCTGTATCAGAAGCAAATGCCTGTGATGCTGATAATTGCAAACAATATATTTCTTCGTATAGTAGCCCACTAACCATACTAACATTAAATATCCGCAGTATTTATAAGAATTTTACTAATCTATGTGTTTTCCTGCAAAGGCTGGACATAGACTGTGACCTCATTGTCTTAAGCGAATGCTGGCTATCCAAAAAATATAATCTACCTACCATGTCAGGATATACCACTTACTATAGCAGTAAGAACTATAATCAAAATGATGGGGTTATAGTGTATGCCAAAAATCACCTTAATGTTATAATTGATGAACCTAACATAAACGACTGTAATAGGTTGTTAATTAAAATTGGATCAGATTTTGCTATACTAGCAATATACAGACCACCTTCTTTTAGAAATACTACACATTTTACTGATTCTCTGAATGACGCCCTCCAACACCTATCATACTTCAAAAACATAATTTTACTCGGTGACATAAATATCAATATCCTCCCAGGCAGCACCGATACAAATTCTCAAGAGTATCTAAATCTATGTTCTTTTCATGGCTTGCTACCAGCGCACACACTTCCCACACATCAAAGTGGTTCATGTTTGGACCATATCATTCTTAAATCAAAATTTCCATCCAAAACATTTGTAATTAACTCGTCAATAACCGATCACAACGCTGTCCTACTAACCTTAAATTGCAAACCACCTAAAGCAGAAATTATTCGCACACTTGCTAAACTAAATGTGAATAATCTCGAATATGACTTAAACAACATTGACTTTGCCCCAGTTTACAATTCTGATGATCCGCACTTTTGTATGTCTTACTTAATAGAAGAGATACAAAATGCAACTAAGAAAAACACCTACACTATTCGATTAAGTAATAAAAATCGCAACATAAAGCCGTGGATTACCCCGGGTCTCGTACGCTGTATGAGGCAAAGAGACAAATTGCACAAAAAATCTAAATCGCAGCCCAATAACTACATTCTACAAATAACATACAAAAGATATCGTAACTTTTGCAACGATCTAGTGAGAAAAGTTAAAAATAATTATGATAAGAATGAATTTTTAAAGGCTGGGTCAAGTACTAAAAAAATATGGAAATGTATTAAAAATGTAACCTACACTACGAAACAACAAACTGAGTCATCTTCAGGATTATTACAAGCACATGGTTCGCCAAACACATCCGCTAACATTGTGAATAATTTCTTCATAAATGCAGGTAAGACCCTAGCAGAAAAAATACAGCATCAGACACAATTCACAACAAACTATTCTGCTCCAAAAAATAGACACATATTATCATCTTTTGTACTATTAGACACTGACGAAACTGAGGTCGAAAGGTTAATAATGGGGCTAAAAGATGATTGCGCAGTAGGATGGGATAACATATCGAACATTTTCTTAAAAAAAGCAAGGAATATCTTAACACCACCACTAACAAACATCTTTAACAAGTGTTTATCCAAAGGAATTTTTCCAAACTGCCTTAAAAAAGCAATTGTTGTTCCCGTATATAAATCCGGGAGTAAAACCGAAGTAACTAATTACAGACCTATTTCATTACTGACTTCTTTATCTAAAGTGTTTGAAAAAATCATAAACTCAAGATTAATTAAATATCTAGAAGAAAAATCAATATTGTCAAAGACTCAGTTTGGTTTCAGACCCAAAGTATCCACTGCCGATGCCGTACATCATTTAACTAACTATATAGTACAAGAACTTGATAAAGGTAACCATACAGTGGGTATTTTCCTGGACCTCGCAAAAGCCTTCGACTCTGTTTCTATACCTACTCTACTGCGTAAACTTGACAGCATAGGTGTTAGAGGCACGCAGCTTAAACTTTTCAGCAGTTATTTAAAAGATCGAACCCAGTGCGTAAAAATTGGCAATGTCACCAGCGCTGAGCAAAAAACCACATCTTTTGGCGTTCCCCAAGGAAGTGTCTTGTCATCTACACTATTTTTAATCTATATAAATGACCTTTGTAATCTAAAGATAGAAAACGGAATAATAGTTTCTTATGCTGACGACACTGCCCTACTTTTCACGGGCGCGTCAGAAGCAGAAGTCCACATGCACGCACAGCACGGCTTCAATACTGTTAATAAATGGCTTCAACAAAACTTGCTAACACTAAATGCAAATAAAACAAATTACATGAATTTTTCGATGCGCAATACATCTAACATTACTAACTCTCGCTTGTACGCTCACTATTGCAATGACCCCACTGCCTCGCAAAAACAATGCATGTGCCCGTTAGTTAAAAAAACAAATAAAATAAAATACTTAGGTGTAATTATAGATGATACTCTATCTTTTAAAGAGCACATAGAAGCTTTAAATAGCAGGGTTCGCAAGTTAATATTTGTATTCAAAAAGTTACGTCATATTGCTGACACGAAAATAATCAAAATAACTTATTTTGCTATATGTCAATCAATACTAACTTATTGTATTACATCATGGGGTGGGGCAGGTAAAACATTATTGTTATCGCTCGAAAGAGCTCAAAGAGCTATTCTAAAAGTAGCCACTCATCGACCTTTCCTATTTCCCACTAACCTCCTTTATAATTCCTGTAACGTACTAACAGTTAGACAGTTATTTATTTTGAATACATTACTTAAACAACACGCAAGTCTTCCCTTTAATCCTGACCATACTAACAAAAGACGAAAAGATATTGTTTGCATCCAAAAAATCAGATTCAAACACGCTTTTACATCAAAATTTTATATATTTCTAGGCCCGCTACTCTACAATAGGCTAAATGCCATGCGTTACATTTATCCACTTAATCATAATGACTGTAAGAAAGCTATCAAAGAACTGCTCCAAAAAATGTCTTATGAAGATACAGAAAAGTTACTTATAGTGTTAAAATAAGTATATATTTAAATTAAATTAATTTATATAATTGATAAATAAATAAAGTTAAGTTAGTTAGTTAGTTACTCCAATTTATCTTAAGAGTTGACTACCTCCTAAAAATATATTTCCTTTTCCTTTTGTTTTCTTTTTACAAGATTATTTAATTTTAAGACCATTTTTGTAATACTAGTCTATTAGCCTGAAACACAGGATTACCTAGTTCAGGCACCGAATTGTTTATATATACACTTATGTATATACAATAATATTAAATGCTGTTATCGCTTATGTATTTGACCAATGTATTTTAATAAATGAATTTTATTATTATTATTATATTATTTTATTTAGTTTGATAGTGATGCATTAATGTTGCAGCTTCACTTATTATTTCTTTACTTTTCCTTAGCAACGAGTTTTCGTCACTAACAACGCGCTCTCTTTGCTGCAACTTGAAAAAATGTAAACACGTCTAGTATTTTGGAAATAATTTATTCATAACATGGATTTATATTAATAAAATCAACATTGCATTTATTTGATATCGTTTTTAGCGGACAAATCTAACGCTACTCTTAGCGATGTTAACATGAGAGCCATTTACGACGCAGTTATTACTGAATTGTCGGCTAATACAGTCAGGAAGTAAGTTTATCTTTTATTTTATGCATTAAACACTATTTTGATCAATGGTTAAACCGGAATCGAATAAGATATCGTCAATATCGTAACTGGCGAAGAGTATGCTTCGATTTACCAGAAAATACCGAAAATACCAGTTAAATGCTCCAACTCACTTGCAATTAATATTAATCACGTAGCCGGCAAAACGACCTAATGTTTGTGCCGTGAGATGAAGAGTTACATGGACCGTGTAGTTGGTATTAAAAAAAAAAACATTTATAAAACAAAATATTTTCTTCCTTACAGATTTACAATCTCGGACATTATTTACTTTTACCATTGGTATACGCACACTATTCCTAAAGGTAATGCAAACTTCTTTTTACTTTTTATTTTACTGTCCTAAGATGTAATGTCTAGTGCCCTAAAATAGCGGTTTTTGAAAGAATCATCTGATCGTTTTCAGTTCGTCGTAAAGTGCAGATACTAGTTCGAGAAGGGAGACTATCCTTCGTGGGAGGTGGATGGGGCTTGAGTGATGAATCAGTCGCCAACTATCACGCCATCATAGACGTGTTCACATTCACCTTGAGGTGAGAAGTATTCGCAACTAATTATGCTATGCATGAGTTTCTTACCAGCTCTTCTCAATACATCATATTATTTTGATAAGTAAAATTTAAATTGATTTAAACTTATTAATTTATTTCATTCTTTAAATTTATTGCTCTGTAAATAAAATGTTTGTTGACGTGTTAAAGCGCCCCTTGGGGTTTATGAATATATAGGATTTTTGACTCTTTGACTTTGACGTTGACTATGCACGCACGTACTCTGCAACTGCCTGTTCTCTGTTTCTCATTATTTCTTCATCTCTTACTAAACTATATTGACGTCAGCAGTTAGCTTTAGATTCACGTCTGCTTTAAAAATTTTAATATATATAGTTTAATCTGAAAAAATATTTGTTTTCAACTGAATGACCACATTTTCATTTTCATATGGATCTGATTCTGGTTTCTTCGTTATTGAATAATTAAGTTTATGTGTTGTTTAGTCCTGTATTATTTATATACTTTATTTATTTATAACTTTTGCATCATTTAGGAAGCTTGAAGACATATTTCATAAGTGTGGTAGACCATTGGTGACATGGCAAGTAGACAGCTTTGGACATTCAAGAGAGTTTGCTTCTCTCATGGCACAGATGGGGTTTGATGGACATTTCATCAGTCCTATTAGCTTTGATGAGGAGTCAGCAAGAATGAGATCGAGAAGCTTAGAGTTTGTGTGGAGAGGCAGTGATGATCTCGGTAAGGATAGTTATTTTATGAACAGATAAGTATTTTTACTGACATTATCAGGCAATCCCACGTCTGATTATTTAGAATTATCTGTGTCCGTTGTTTAGACCCCACGTTTCTCGTTAATATACCAGCCACAAACTGACTGCTACACTAAGAAAATCCGCCGCACAAGAATTTAATTCTATACACGTTATGTATATGTATACTGTACTATACTTATACCTACTATTTATGATTTTGGGTCAGATGCTGAAATTTTCACTCACAAGCTATTTGATGGATACTGGTCACCTCCAGGTTTCTCATTTGGAGACTTCAGCTCCGATCCCCTCATTAGAACGGAAGCTGATATCAGCAATGTTGATGAGCGAGTAAGTACAATACTTTATATACCTCTATATTCAACCATTACTTGACTAGAACGGGATCCCAATTTTTACAAATTCTAGCTATTCTTATCGACGAGCTCAATATTTACCAATATTTATGGGAATTGCTCTTACGGCCGGATAACATACATGAAGATTTTCCATTTCTTAGTTTGGTCTCCTATTTGACAGACCATATCCCAAAAAGATGGGTTGTTCGTAATATTATGATACGTGCACCAGAACTACTGGTAAAGGCCAGAATTCAAATGCCGAGGCACGTGTATTTTGGCCTCAACGGCATCTTGACTGAAAGAACTATCGTCCAAGTAATGTCTTTGGTATATCTCTTCAGGTTTCTGCTTTTATCGATCTGATGTTGCAACGTCAAAGACCGTACTATACTACCAACAACGTGATGGTCGTGATGGGACATCGCTACGGATACCACGACGCGAAGACATGGTTCGATAACATCGATAAACTGATCAGGTAAGTCATGCAAACGAAGTATCTACAAGAGAATGGTTCTTGTATTTCACGAAGGCAGTTTGATTGAGTTTGAGTTTTAAAATTTCTTTATTGGCATCAATAACATTGAATTAGTAATAACTGTTGTTACATTAAATACATACAATTATACACTGTGTTTTTACCAGGCTAAAAAACGCCTCTCAAAAACTTGGCACTGATTAAAATAATGCTAAAATAAAAATAAAATAATTCGGTACATACGGTAGGTAGTAGGAAAACAATTTTATGCACTATTGTTTATAGATAGCATTTGATACACTTATAATTTTGTACAACAAAAACTTTGATAGCATACACAGAGTACAACAGCATACAAGAGTTTGATTGATAGCATACACAACGCAATAGTGTGCGTATTCGGCTAAGCATGATACTTTCGGCGAATCGTTGCCTCTTTTGTTTCATTTGGTATTACACACACTAACATACGTGTATAGATTTAACTTAAACACAAGCAAAGTCTAACTGCATTCGTGAGTTGCAAGAACTATACTTATATATAACTATATTCGTGAGTTGCAAGAACTATTTATAACTATAGATATTGATTGCACGTCATCAATTTCAGGTTTGTCAATTTACGAGAAACAACTGATTCAATTAAACTAAATTTATTCTATTCAACACCTGCGTGCTATTTAAAGGCTGTTCAGAATAAAAAGTGAGTAAATAGCAATGAAATAAAAAGATCTTTGAACAAAAATGTTTAATACCATATTTTATTTTAGGCCAGCATTAAAAACTAAACAAGACGATTCCTTTCCATTGGCTTACAATGAAAATAGTTTTGCCACTGGCATGTACACAACTCGCCCAGCTATCAAATATATGGCCAAGGAGATTCATGTACTTATGCAAGTAAGAAACATTATTTCGAAAAAGTTTCAGCAAAATTTTTCTGTAGTTAACCAGCAATGTTAATCTTTCTCTAGATCGCAAAACAGTTACAACTATTTGCCCGACTGGGTATGGATAGCGCGAAATTTGAACCAATCCAGTGGATCGCGGGTAAGATCTCCAAATTTTCTTTTGCAAAATTTGATGAAGGTTTTCCTTTGTAACCACGTTGTTTTTCAGGGGCAATAAATGACCATACAATCCTCGCTGGTGCTATGAGGCAACATGTTTATAACTACTATGTAAATAAGGTGCATGTTGCCAAGGAGCTATGGATGGAAATGTACCAACCAGCTTTTAAGTAAGTCAAAAATACAACTTTTTATATCCTATTTTCTCTGCTACAAATGCACGAGATTACTTAAAGCTCAGCCAGCCAATGTTGTTTTGATAATAAGACAAAATGGGCTGCTCTGATTGGTCAAGAATCAAACTAAGCCACCAGGTGTCGCCAAAACGTATGGAAAGTTTTGCTTAAATATTGAACGTCTCCTTTGTATTTCAGTATTCTCCGCAATGCCCCGAGGAACACTACCTACCACATGTGCCAGTTTAACATTTCTAGTTGTTGGATTTTATCTGTTGACACATCTTTTGTAAAGTACCTTTAATATATATCTCATCTTTTATTAGGGCTTAATTATTTATTAATAATAACGGTATCATAAATTAAATATATAAATATAATAAATGACGGATGACATTGACGTCACACACGTCACAAACGTCAAAGAGCGCTGAATCGCGATAACCAACTGTTAACAGCAAGTTTATAAATAATACTTCCAAGACGTTACCGTTGGACAGCTGTCCGCCAGGCAACATTGACTTCCTTAATAATTTAATATCTTTTTCAGATTGTGGTGTACAATCCACTTGCGTGGCATGTTACTCTGCCCATCAGATTACCGGTGCACAGGCATCAATACTCGTTGTACGATCCTCATGGTATGGTGCTCTAAGAACATTATATCATTTAGTTAGTGAACAGTATTACTTCTAAGGTGGCAAATGCTTAAGCCTAATTTACATTATGCAGACATTAATTTTATGCTACTAATTTCGTAATATATATAGGAACTTTCATGTTATAAAGAACTTAGAAGGTAGGCTCTTGAGCGCCTTGTTTTCATTCTACCTTAAATATAATTAAATTGTTATCTATTTTTAAAGACAAATCATATCTTAAACACTAAAATGCATGTTTATCCGTGGCCATTTTATCAATTTGTTTTAATCATTCATTGAGTTACATACAAACATTTTAAACCCGCCAACAAATATGCATTTATTTTCGTGTTTTAGATATTATTGTGATTCCTCTATAATAATAGACAAAAACTTAATAATAATGTCTTTTGTATGAGAAACGGCCTACCATTTTTCCCTCTTAACATTACTGCAAAATAAACAAGACCTTTGCTAATAATAGTATGATCCATTCTTTGCAGGAAACCTAGTGCATCACTCAATTATATCATTATCTAAATTAGTCCAGTCTATACCAGAGAGATTAGAACCAAGCCAACAGCCAAATTTAAAAGATGAACTAGTATTTTTAGGTGAAAATCTACCACCTATGGGATTTCGATCCTATTACTTGGAAAAATCAAAGGACAGAGAAAAGAGATCTATTGTAAAGTTATTGACCAAGTATAAGTCGTTATGTAAAGAAGAAATAAATGCAAAAAACTGTACTGATAATGAATTTTTGAAAGATACATCATTAAAACATCCAAAAGATGAATTCTCGAATATTACTAAGGTACCTAACGTATTCAACATGTTGACTCTATTATTTTTTTTGTCTAGAAAATTTATTAATTTAATTTAAAAAAAATAATTTAGCTTTAAAAATAAAATATATTTTTGCAATTTTTCCTGAATCAGTACAATAACTGAACTTGGCGCAGAGTAACACGATTTGGATATAACTGTTATTGTTTTTTCTAGGCATCAAGGAAAAAGAAATTAAATAAAGATGAAGAAATTTTAACCGTAAATAAATTCATGAGGTAACTATAATTATGATAATAATTTAAGAACATCAGGCGCCCGTTTTTTAATCCTATTAATTTTATACTTTTAGTTTACTAAAGGAGCGTCGATTCCAACTGAATTTAAAGCGAAGAAGAAATCACACAGCTACTGCATTAACTTCTAAAGATTACGATGAACCAAAACACCATCCTCGTCACATTCATAATAGTGGCGGGCAGCGAAAATACCGGCAGAGGGAGAAATCTGATTATTTTAGTACGTTCGCTAAGGATAGGTTTATTAAAAATGAGGTATGTCGTAGTATAATTTGAACAATCCCACCAGATGTTAAAAACATTTAGAGCAATATTTATTTTTACAAAAACCTATCTCCAATCTTTTTGTTTAATATCAAATTCCATTAAACTTTATTTTTATTTTAGCACATAACTATAAATTTGGACCAAGATCAATCAAAAATTTCAAGTTTGGTATTATCTTACGGCATCGAGATAAAGTTAGATATACAAATGATGTACTATATTTCTGATGATCCCAAGAAATTGGGTACAAATAAAAAACCTCCAGGCTCTTACATATTCAGACCTATGACACCAAAACCAGTGCCTATTTTGAGAAAACCTTTAACAAAAGTTTTTAAAACTAAATTGGTTGAAGAAATTCAGATGCAATTTTCACCTTTTGCTGGTATAGCTGTAAAGTTATATAAAAGTTTACCTTACGTGGAAATAGACTGGGTCGTTGGTCCTATTCCTGTACAAGATGGACTAGGCAAAGATGTGTTTATAAGATATGCTACTGATTTGGTAAATGATGGTGTGTTTTATACTGACGCCAATGGCCGACAGACCATTAAAAGAAAAAAGGATTTTAGATCTTTTTATGTACCTATCGATAATAATAGAGTTGCTGGTGAGTAAAACTATCTTTAAAGACTTATTTTTTCCTTGATATTTTTGTCAATTGTGGTCAATATACGCAACTGAGTGAGTAACAATCTTTAGCCAATCAAATATACCCATCACTTATTGCTAGGATGATCAAGAAATCTATAATCTAGTTTTTCCGTTGTTCTAGCTAATTTCTACCCGGTGTCTTCAAGGGTCTATATCGAAGACACTACCAAAAATATTAGTTTTGCCGTTTTTCCTGATCGTGGTGAAGGTTGCACCTCCTTAGATCAAGGACAGCTGGATATCATGCTTCATAGAAGAATACTCACAGATGACAGTGGACTTCAATGCTATCTAAACGAAACGGGATTCGGCAAAGGTCTCGTGGTTCGAGGGACGCACCGTTTGTACGTATCGAAAGCTGACTTTAAGCCTGACAAGGTCTTTGAAAAGAAATTAGTTAAAGAAATTCAATTGCAGCCCAAAGTTTTCACATCCTCCTCATTATCCTCCGAGAAGAAAATTAGTCTTGAAGAATGGAAGCAAAACACCAACGAATATACCGCGCTAACTAAGCCAATGCCATTTGGAGTTCACATTTTGACATTTGAAAAATGGCCCGAACAAAAACTACTCATACGTCTTGAAAATTATTTGGAAAAGACGGATGCTATTCACAGTGGAATAAGACACATCTATCTAAAAAATATCTTTAAAGATTATAAAATGAAACGTTGTCAAGAAACTATGTTAGCCGGTAATATTTTGCGAGACAAATTCGTTCAAATGAAGTGGTTAAAACATAAAGATGATATTTATAATGAAGTTTATGCTAACTCAAGTATATCGGAAATTTCAAAAGACCACTACAAAGAATACAGACATTTTGAAATTATAAAGAGCGTAGAACTTTTTCCACAGCAGATTAGATCTTTTCTCTGCAGTTACGTGATATCAAAAGAAAGTGTTATGCGAACTGTTCATGCTGTTATTTAAATTGTTGTTATGTTTATTTGTATACCTTTGTACCACTTTAAGCCAGGTTTGAATAAATTAAGGTGATGTCAAAATGTTTCAATTAAAGTCAAAAAGTCACGAAGTACAATGCGCCACATTCTACTGAATATGGCAATTAAAATAAATCTAAAACGAATGATTAATTTTCAAATTCTCTAAAATATTTTACTGATATCAGTAATGCGAAAGTTTACTACCGGGTCGATTTTAATGAAATTTTGCACACATGTAGCTTATAGCCTGGATTAACATATAGGTTACTTTTTATTGACATATACCACACCGGAAGTCGCGGGCGGCCGCTAGTAAATATTAATGTTGAACTTTATGACAGTAATATCAACGTTTTAAGGCAGTTCAAATGAAATATCAACCATATTATTTTGCGTAACGTAATACAATAATATTGTTCTGCTTCAAGATGCTTATAGCTTGTCACAAAGCACTTACTCCGAAGAGAACTAGACTTAAGCAAAATTGTATCCTTAGCTACCTTAGAAATAGAATATCCAACTGTTCATGAAACAAGGAAAAGTTGGTGAGTATGAACAAAGGCCTAGCGAGCGATGGACCGCGGCATTTACACTCGGTTTTAATCAATGAAGTTCTGAACCGATAGGACCCACCACAAAGAAAATTATTGAGTCGGGAAATGGTTGAGACTCGATGAAGAATGTGGTCCAAGTTAAAGACGAAACGCTAAAGGGATTCGGAAGTGATGTATGCAGTGTCGTTGCACAAAAAAGGGTTATTTATACTTTTTATTTAGAAACTTCTTCGTAAACATTATTAATTGTTTTATTTCGATGAAATACGTGGATGTTTGTAATCAAGACAAATAAATAATTTTAAAACATTTTTATTTTATTTTATTATTTATTATTTCTAAAGAAAAGTACATAGATAGCGCACGCTGTAATAGCGTGCGTATTCATACTGTCTAATAAGTAATTGAAATATACTCACAATACCTCGCTTTTTATAAGCTTTATGGCACACACTAGATAAATGACAAAACTTAAAAACTGCTGTTTTATAATAATCGATTTAAAAATAAATTCAGTAATAATTGACTCACCCTTGCACTATATTTTCTCATTGTGACAAATGATGTGTTGATGAAGTGCTTGTCACATTTTAAATGCAACTGAATTTGAGTTGTTAGCATCGTTATTGAATTGTAGCAATGGTGAGACAGCATCCTTCCTTATATTAATAGCTCTCCAGTGTTACATTCGCCACTGACTTTGGCTGCTAACTGCAGCTGCATTCAAGTTGTCAGCATCGTTATTGAATATTAGCAGTGGTGAAACAGCATTCTTCTCTTGTATGATAGCTCACAAGTGTCACATTCGCCACTCTCTTGGGCGGCTAACTGCAGCTGCATTCGATTCGTCAGCATCGTTATTAAATTGTGGCAGTGGTGAGACAGCATATTTTCTTTTATTGATAGCTTTCAAGTGTCACATTCGCCACTCTCTTGGGCTGCTAACTGCAGCTGCATTGGAGTCGTCAGCATCGTTATTAAATTGTGGCAGTGGTGAGACAGCATATTTTCTTTTATTGATAGCTTTCAAGTGTCACATTCGCCACTCTCTTGGACTGCTAGCTGCAGCTGCATTCGAGTTGTCAGCATCGTTATTGAATTGTGGCAGTGGTGAGACAGCATTCTTCTCTTGTATTGATAGCTCTCATTCAATAGACGAATGGCAGAAAAATTGCTTTTCGCAACAATGACTTTAGCTTTGTATTTTGCTTTTTATACAGTGTTTTATTGTTCGGACTTATATTGCGTGCTGTATTAGTTTTGCCAGGATATCTATGGTATTATTTTGAGTACCCATCTTTTTAGCAAAAAAGACTGTTATCAACATAGACTGTAAACATAATGAGTTATAGTTCCCATGAATAATTTTAATAACAAAACTTTACCAACGTAGCGAAATCATGACCTAGTTTACGTTTGATAAATCCCTCCCATAAACTTCTGGCATCACGTGTCAGAAATCCGTAACAATAAAAAAAAGTACGTAACAATGCCAAAGAGGCATACTAAAGGAGTGTCGATTTGCACGAAATAAAGGAAAATATCGCGGATGTTTTAGTCATAAAACTCCATAACATAAAAAAGGCGGGATGTCATCAAGGGAACGATCTTCACAAGTTGTTCTTCCGACTTGAATTACATCTCCTTTGAGTTCATAAACGTGATCGTAATATTTTTTCCCTCACACCACTTTGTTTTGCTGAAGTTTTATTTTGTAATTTACTTAAAACAAGATAGGAAGACAAAGCTGAAAATATTGCGGACGAAATTGGTGATAAAGTGAAGGGTTCCTTGAGCAAGAATATGAATTAATATTTCTGTGTTTTTATCTTTTTATATTTTCTATGTATATTATTGTATATAAATATTATTATTATTATTTTAATTCTTAGTATATTTCTGTTGAAAATGATATTACTGAACTCGAGTTCTTTCTGGCGTTTATTTGTGAAATGCGTTTCTTAATTAAATCTTAATAAATGTTTGCAAAGACATTTTTTATTACAACCTCCCTCCTCTCGTCGTATTCTTCATTGCTGAGGGTCGTGATTCCCCCGTTGGTGTATTTTTTTCTGATGATACTCTTCCAACCGCTCCTGTTCTTGGCTTCGTGCAGTGCCTCGTGTAGATTCAAATTGAGGCAAGAGCGGATTTGGTCTGACCATCTAGTAGGGCTGCGACCTCTAAGAGGTTTGCCGGACGTTTTTATTACAAACTCGGAACTAATTTATAAAATACATAAAAAAAATATATTTGTTCATAAAGTTGTTTTGAGTTCTACGAATATTGAGTTACAAACAACCAAATTAAATTAATGCTAATTTAGGTAACGTATGATGTGATGATTGGGTAATCTGTTATTTATTTTATGCGTTGCTTTCTACCAACATTTACCTTTCAAAATATCTGAATTAGCAATACGATTCATGTTTTGAACCGAATCAGTTTAGCTGATTAATCGCCAGTCGGAGCGTTAACGAATTTGCTCGTTAATTCTGTCAATAACACTGATTCATTCAAATGCTAAAATGCCGTTTTGCTGACTTCACACTTCAGGCTAAATTCTTACTCTCTGTTCAGTCAGATATATTTAGATGATAATGTCGTAACTGTCTCGGTGGTCTAGTGGTTAGCGTATGCGCCTCTCACCGTGAGGTCTCGGGTTCGATTCCCGGGTCGGGCAAAGTGTTCTTTGTAAACTATCCGTCAGACAATTCACAATAGCAGCATGTTGGAATGCGTCCAGTGGATAGCGATAGGCTCAACCCCTATCCCATGGGACCTAAAACATAACAGGTGAAGTGTGGGTGTTTTACTCCTCTGCCATACCCTTTGGGTAATAAAGGCGTGATGCTATGTAATGTCGAATCAAACTCAACATGCGAATGTTGTTTATGAGAATTAATGTATGGGATATAAATCTTCTAATGTCTCACAACTTACACAACGCCATCTAGTCCCAAACTAAGCAGAGCTTGTACTATGGGTACTTGAATAACTGATACTAATACATATATTATATACTTTTTCTTTTGCTTATACATAGAAACAACATGAAATGGACTTCATCTGTCTTACTCGGATGAATCCTTGCATAGTTTTATACCACGTAGGGACACTGGGGACGTAATAAAAGAACATTACCGCTCGTAAACCTTAATGGTAGTTCCCTTAATGGTTAGTGACAATGAAAGGCCACACATCTTTAAAACATGGAGGCCTTTGCTAGATCATTGCTTTTTACAAGCCATGCATAGCAAGCAAGCTAGTGGAGGCAAAGTTTAATCTCACAAAAAGCCAAAAGCTTATACATATCATGGGGCCCAAAGCTTATGACAAAATGCCCGAAATCGTACGTTTAGCGAAATCAGAAAAATATTTATAATAAATTAAAGACTCATCTAGCATCGACCCCATATGACTATATATTAAACTTTTTTTTTTACACTTGCCACAGACATAATATCTCTGCATCACCTAAAAGTTGGCTGGTGGATAATGTGTTTGGCATTAAGCACACCTTGAGCAATGAACTTACAGGACGTTAAATAAAAAAAAAATGTCTATGTCTATGTTGCTTGAAGCTTGAATACTGAGCGAGCAGGTAAATTGTAACTTAATCCTGTCTTTCTTTTATTAAGCTTTACTAAAATAAGCAAGAAAATCAACAATAAAGCTGTTGAAATGCTCATGTACAAATATTTCTAAACCGTACAAAAGAAGATTCTATAGAAACTCATAGTCCAATCACACCATCGTCTCTAATACCGATATAAAACGTCACCCAACCCCCTCGGATTTGATCCAAGGGGGACCTTGTCGAATTAGAGATGCGTGGTCACGTCCCCGATATGAAAATAACAAGGCGAGATGTATGGACATGGAGAAATTAATCAAAAATAATGCAGGCTGGAAAGGAAATGTATTGTGATCTTTATCGTTTTGTTTTTTTAATTGGATGAGTTGATTTGAAGGGGTGGTGATTTTTTAAATTAAGGTCTAGATTCAACGGGATAAAATATTTTTTTTTCGAGGCTTACCATCTCTCTTACTAAGCCGTGTGAATGATAAAATCATATTTTGCTAAATTAGTAAGAGAGGATCTTTCGCAAACTAGTTTGCCTGATTGACTATAGCTTGAAGTACATTTTATACCGTACACCGATAGTTGATATACCGGAGCAATACGATATAATGTCCCCTGTAACACCGATATATTTTTTTCTTAGAGTGTATTTCCTTTTCAACACTTACATGTTAATAAACTCGCCTTTGCCTCTATCTCTCTGTCTTTCTTTGTCGAAATATTACACACTTTTCACTAATTCGAAGCGAAAATGTGATGATTATTTACGATATGAGTATATAATTGTGCATATATTATGAACATTGATTTATTTATTTCTACCCACCTATATGTATACGTTCCTGTTGCTTCTTGCGGATTGTCGAAGCCCCGACCGTTGTTTTTATAAACTACCGCCTATAATAATATGTTCATTATATTTCTTTTTGTTTGAACAAACAATATTATTAACGTATAAATTATAAATGTAATGTTACTCTAAAACTTGCATATCTTACCTTTAGTATCTACATGTTTTCTTTGTTTCGATCAATTATCATGCTTTTATATTATTCTCGATAGCATAAACACGATAAAAGTTCTATATGAGTCTTTTTGGGCTTGAAAAATAACCTACACTACGATGTTTGTAATTCTAGGATTTAAACTAACACTAGTATTGTACAAAAAAAAATGTAAAATAAAGATCTTTTGAAATTGAATTATTTATTTCTAAAATTCTCTACATCAAGCGTCATTTTAGCCCCCACTCATCAAACCAGCCATCCTCAGGGGCAGTAAACGCAGGGGCGGATTAGCACCCCTTGCCCCTGACCCGGTGACTCGCTACGTCTCAATCTGCTCATTACCACCGGGCACCCACACCCACCCTATTGACACCCGATAAGTATTGATATTGTATCATTTGTAACTGTTTCTCGACTATAGAACTTTATTTTTTGGTGATTTGTTGGTGTTGAAAAGTTATCAATTGACGTGGATTTTTTTATATTGGATACTGATCCTTTTAGGGAGTGTGTTGTTGTTATAATATGACCATATTGTCATTAATCGTGAACAGTCCCATATACTGTAATGCTGTTGCGTATCCCATAATAACCAATAAAAAAAATGTTAGTAATGGACCTCAGACAGCTGACCCCCTTTAGTCTAACTGCTACTAAGATTAGAGATCTAAGTAGCATCTAGAAGGGGAATCAACAGAATAAATCTGGCAAATATCTCTTATATCAGGACACAATCTCAAATTGCTAACAGCTACCATAAATCGACCGAGATCAATACACACCACAATAAAAATAATAGCAGTAATAATGCCGTTTCCAATAATAAGGGTGTTTCACATTAGTAGCACGTGATGCAGCAAGCGTGATTGGTTTCCGAATGCTCCATAAATAAAGACTTGATTGCATCGGTGCATACAATTGTTGACTCTATGACTGTTGCTAGCGTGACGCAATTTTGCAAACCAATATTACTTTGGTTACTGAATAAAGCAATATTGCATTGTTTTCTGACTTCAGTAAAGAACTTAAGTACACGAATGCTTCTTTATTTTCGAAAAAAAAAATACAGAAGGTAAAGGAGGAGGGAGGAGGAGGAAGGTAGTTTCGACAAGCCTGACAAAACTAATAAAGTTTTTTGATTAGAGTCATCTTATTAAACAGCAACGGACATTATTTTTACGATGATTATAATTGGTATTTACATTTATCATGAAGTTTTTTTTTAATTCACCCAGGTGAATCAAGTCGACTTACTTCGTATACTTAATTAACCCGGTGAATTAAGACCACTATTGTTAAAGCACTCAGGTGATTGAACCCAGATGAATTAAGTCTACTACACCTTAAATCGTCCTGACCAAAACTTTGATACACCTTCAAATGTGTCGTAGGATATTTAATAGATGTCACAAGTAACAGCTGTTATATATTTTTATTTATGCCAGGTTAATTGCCTACCAATTTTATTTGGTTTATCTAAAGGCTCTTCTATTCTCCTTTATTTCCCTCATGAATTTGACTTCCCTTGTCAAATATTAATCTGCATTAAGGAAAGGCACGCGACGTCCTCGACCGGCGATAGAAAAGTACCAAACTATTTGTTTACAAACTAGAATAAGTTCAAAACTATTTGTTTACAAACGGGAATAAGTTCGAGCTATTTTGTTTACAAAATTTTCAATTAAGGAACTGTGGAGTGGCAATGGCGTAAAGTTGTTGATATTCTGTGATTAGTATTACTTGACACGCTATCTTGTAAACGGTATATTATTTCCTGGTGAACGATTGGCATCAAACTGATAATAGGAAATTTGAGCGATAACAAAACCTTAATCAGACTCTGGAATGGAATTGGAAAAAGTTTTATTAACTTTAGCGATGTAAACGTTGATTATCCACCGACTGCCTAAAATATAAGACTAGGTTTTAAAAAAAAGTAAGCTATCAAAACTAAAAAATAATTAATTTTTTTTTGTGTAACAGAAGTCTTTATCTTTGTAAGTTTTTTTCATTTATTGTCCAAGTTATTTGTTTGTCATGAATAACTTGTTACCACAAAGTAATATATTAGGTTGCAAAGGAGAAGATGCAGCGTCCTTACAAAATTACCCCACGTATAAATATCTCATACAATAGATAATTACGTGTGATAATAAACAGGATATCTCCGATTGTCATCCTTACTGGCCATCATATTATCATGTGCAAATAAATTTTAAAAACTTTACAGCACATTTTGATGCAAATTTTAAGAATATATAGAGTATTTTACATGGAAAGTTTATATGACATACATGTAAGAAAACTAAATAATAAAAAAATATATAAGTACCAACGGTAAGTGACCGAACCCACCTGTACTAGTCTACCTATAGCATCCCACCTGTGTAGGTTCCATATGATTTCGTAAACCAGGTAAGCTGCGCCTGAACTAATTCTAAGCAATTTTTCTCATGCCAGTAAGGATGAGCATCAAAATATGTCATTTTATAATACTCATTTTAAAGAAATTTAAAGGCATAATTTGTGACACGAATCATTGCCGATATTCGACTATTAGTGCCGCCTAATGTATTGAGGATTAGTTACGTACGTACGCATAAACTGTAGTATTGAATATAACTCACTGTAAGTCCAAAGAATTAACTTAGCTCTTCATCTCCAACTTCTCAAAGTGAAACTTTAAACCTACTATTTAAATTATAAAAGGATCCCTTTAATCAAAAGGTATAAAACTCATTGAAGCAGTTTAACGCCAATATCAATTATAACGTTAACGATACTGCAATTCCCAAAGTTCCTCTTCACAATAAACTTTATTGCAACAAAAAATAAGCTTAAAATCGAATGGAATTGGTTCGCAATGTATTCTTGATCTCAATTACTCATTTCATTGCGCGCGCGTCGCTGGCTGAGTGTAGACGCATTTGTCTTGCGCGAGACAATATTATTTATCGGGAGTACATATTCCGAAGGCGCAATGACGGGGAGTAACAACTGCGGCGTAATCTTCAAGGAGTGGGAAAGTATATTATATATATATATATATATATATATATATATATATTAGGTATATTGTATTAAATATTTATGTATGTTATTTTATTTAATAGTATGTACCGTCTATGTAGGTTTGTATTATTGTATACATATAGTATAAACGGAGTCGTTTAGAATAGGCATATATGTATGTAGTCATAGGTAGTTTATTTTCTGCTTTATAATTTTCACCTTATTGTACATTTTCCATTACCCTCCAGTATCTCTTTCCTCTATCACTTTAAGGTTTGCTGGAAGAAAACCCATTTTAGTGGTTAAGCTCGCCTTTGTACATTGATTTAAAGAATTAAGAATTAAATCAACTATTTGCATTTGTCGGGCTCAGGGCATGCAAGCTTTGTTTTTGTAGTTTTATGGCGAAATATACAGACGATAACATTAAAGGGTGTTCTTATCCCGATGTTAACAATTAATACCTTTTCTCTATTTCGATTTCTGACCCGATCCTTCTATGATAGTTTTATATCCATATCAATTAATGTGATTGAGAATACCGTACCCACGGTGTCAGATTTGTAAAACTTTAGAGATTTTAAGCACAATAACGGGGCGTAATAACTTACTCTCCCCAGAGTAATCAACTATTTGCATTAATTGACACAGGAAAAGGAAAGAAGTTTTTGATTAGATTTTTGTATTTGTTGTCATCCGTGGCTATTATTTCCGTAATTTCTTAACACTGCAATCTTTAGACGAATTGATGTTAAAATGTATATCTATCTAAGGTATTCCATAGTTTCTGATATATTTAAGTTTTATAAGTAAAATCACGAATCTTGTCGGTTTTAAAGTTAGCCGCAAATTATATATCACAGGTCGGTCTTAGCCACGCTCGAGTACGGTGCTCGTCGATTGGTGAGGCAGCCATCCACAGCTTACTTTAAAACCGTCAAGATCCCTGATTTAATCTATAACTTCACATAAAGAAAACACCCTTATTATCTTCCCAGCCGGGTCTTGTTAGTAACACGCACGCGACCGGCGCCGGCGCAAGACAAATGCGTCGCCGTTACTTATTCCCTTACAGCCGGCAAAAGAAAAACATGGAACAGACAAATAAAGATGGAATCCGCGTGGGTTTAGGCACTTTTAGTAACGTATTTTATAGCCTAATCAAAGATTTTATTGCAACGTCTAATCCTTATTAACCGACTTCCCAAAAAGGAGGAGGTTCTTAATTCGGCCGGTATGTTTTTTTTCTATGTATGTACATCGATTACGTCGCGGTTAATGGACCGATTCGCGTGATTCTTTTTTTGTTCTTCGAGAAATAGCTGCCAGGTGGTCCCATAAATTTTTTTTCAATTTGGTCTAGTAGTTTTTATTTTATAAGCATTATTAGTAATTGAAGTCGGTTTTTTTTATTGGAAAATTATTTGACTATTTAAATTATCATAAACTTTAAGTTTTAAGATATTCGTTAATAAAATTTTTAACGTAACTCTTATATGAAAGAAAGGTAAACATAAAATCGTATTATTATCTACATGAATTTGCTCACCCTTATCCAATGGGACCTAAACATAACAGGTGAAGTGTGGGTGTTGTACACCTCTGCCACACTTCTCTGGGTTATATAGGTGTGATAAAAAAAAAGAATAATCATTTGCCGGATTTGTACATTCGGAAAATCAGATTCAGATTTGCTAATATATTGATCTAGCTGTTGGACTGACTGAAACGTTGATTTAACGAGAAACTATTATTTTGATAAACTTTACTACAACAGTGCGCAGGTCGTAAGCGCGTGCCTGAGGTCTCGATACAGTATTTTCATCACATTATTTAATACCAACCTTCTTAAACAGGCTGCCTGAGGAGTTGCAATTAATATAACTAAAGGTGTAAAAAATGTAAAATATAAATATAAGCGTCATTGCCTAAAATGCATGCAGGGGTGCATGAAAGGAGCCTCCCCGAGTGACGTACACAACAATTCCCTACGTCCGGCGCACCCTGGGCAATTCGCGAGTTCTTAAAAGCGAATTGGCTAATCCTTTCACCACGATGGCAAGTCATAACCTTGACCACCTTACTGACTGTCCAAAATGCCCTACCACCTGCACAAGTGAGGCGCTCATGAACACCGATGAGAGCGCCATAACAGTGGCCACTTATGGTACCAATAAAATTTGACTCGGCCATCGACACGACGAAGAAGAAGAAGAATTACCTAAAATGCACCTCTTAAATACCTAAACATAGATTTTTTAAATTGTAATGTTTTAATGTTTAAATTGAAATTTAAACATTAATTTTAATTTTAATGTTTAATTTGTTTAATTTTTGTCTGTGTAAATGTAGCGACTCGCCTACGGTTAGATAAATCCTTAGTGGCTTTTGACCGAGGCAAATGATGAAAAATAGTTTTAAGTACTTTGGTTATAATAAATAAATAAAATAAAAGCTGACAAACAATTAACCTCTATTACAATCAATAAACAAATCCATCTCTTTCTGGGAACAAAGAAAACACAGTCAAAATATAAAGCAAACTAAAAGCAGATAATTTACGAGGATATAAAACTGAATTGTCTCTGTTCATTCATTACTCTTGTCGTGCGACAGGACGTTTTGATAAACGATCGTATTCGCTTAAATTGTAATACGTTTAAACGGACTGCAATTAAAATGTTCAGCAGATTGTAAATTGTCTCTGTAGCAGCTCTTGACTGCTGCAGGGATGGCCAACCCGTAGGTTAATGGCACGAAACACGACTGCTTATTATACAACGTAAATAGCTAACCACTTAATGGGGAACAATTGGCTGTTTTCCATACAAAATTAATAATAATATGCTTGTAATATTTTAAAGCAAATTATAGCTTTGCTTGTATTTTATATATTATTAAAGTTGATAAATTAAGAATGCATTGGCAAAGTCCCTGGGGCGTTTACCCATTGGTTGCAAGTTCGAATCCAACTGGATTCCTAATTTTTAAAATTTAATATAATTTGGTTTTTATCTATTTCTATAGACAAGTCATATCTAAAACAATAAAATGGCGCCTATTCTTTCAAAGTTAGTTTAGTTTGTATGTAACTCAATTACTGATTTAAACAATTTCGACAAAATGGAAATGGCTCACGAAAATATATGCATTTTAGTGTCTTGAATATGATTTGTCTATAAAAATTTATAATAACTAATTAATTTTAAAAAGTTTACATACTAACGTAATATGTATTCATATTACGTTAGTATGTAAACATGGCTATTGGAGGCTACCTTTGACAACGCTACAGTTTTTCTATAGTAGTAGTAAGCATGTGGTAAATACAGCCTAGATGGGCTGGCATAACGAGTGTGAGATAGATGTTTTTTCATACAAAAATATGACAAAATCAAGACAAATCCTATCTCGTGCTCGTTATACTAGCTCTACAAGAAGAAATATAAAAAATTATATGAATTCATTCCCGTCCTGTTATCGTTCTAAGTATGTCAGTCTTATCTCGGATAATTTTGTCCAAAAAGTATGTCGATAGAATTAGCTTGTCTTTTCAAAACCTACTACTGTATAATAGACTGGATGCGGAAGGCACAGGACCGGGTGTTGTGGCGCACATTAAGAGAGGCCTATGTCCAGCAGTGGACTGCGAGAGGCTAATTGATGATGATGATGACTACTGTATAATTATAGTATTTACATATTATTATATCGATTAAGTAAAATAGTAAGACAAGCACTCTGTGGATCTCAAAGACAAATAATGCAACGGATATACGAAGCTTTTACGAAAACATACCCGTGGCTGAAAAAGACAGTAAAAAGGTGTACAACCCCTGTTTCAGTGCATCTGGCTCATACCGTCCGTAATTAGAAATGACGTGTGTTTATTTTGTATGCACTGCACTGCAATGCACTACCATGTACCTAATGCTCCACTATTTTGACTAAATGGACAAGGAAAATACGCTCATGCTTGAATATTTAGCTCGTATATTCATAACATAATCTAGCTTCAATTCTTTATTGTTTAACATATAAATAGTTTGAGTTCAAACAGGGTGGATGCGACATAGGACCATTGATTGAAACCATAGATTAGAGACAGACAATGTTTATGCTCAATGTTTAAAATCTAAATTGGCAAAAAAAATATCACGTCTCCAAAAAAATATTGAACATGGGTATCCTTCAATTAGTCCGGCAGCCATGTTTTTTTTCTTATTTTATTTTTAATCACTTAAACATTGACCACGTCCAGAATCTGTGGCTTCAATACACGCAAAAAGGGCCATAATTATTTAAGTAATTCACTTTATTTGCACAGTATTGTGCTGAGATGCGTACCATTTCCAGCATTTTAAATGTTTTTTCTATTTAGTTTAAGACGTTTTGCAATTGTGTAAGAATAAATGATTTTTCCTTTCTTTTCTTTCTTTCTTTTTCTTTCTTTTCTTTTTCTTTCTTTCTTTCTAGCTTAGTATATTATTGAAAATAAATAATTAAATCCTAGCCTCTAGTCATAAAACCCACCAAAAAAAAAACATAGCTAGTAACATAGTAACTGGTAGCTTTATTAGTATTCTAGACAGCCACGAGCTTAGCTCTGGTCCCAACGTTGTGGCATCCAGCCATAACTATCCAAGTTATGGACTAGCTATCTAGTTTAGCCACGGTAGCTACGGTCTACACTGCATCTTTACATTATCTTATTAAATAGGAGATGTTTTTAAAAATGTTAAAATTTAAAAAATACCGAAGCATTATTTCAACCTATATTTTGCAAGAAAACTAAAATTTAATAAAAAAACTGACGGTTTTGCTAAATATAATCTTTTAAAGTTAAGCTAAATGACCAACTAGATAGTGTGTTATTTTTGTTATGTTTGCAAAATGGTAAACAAAATTTAAATTGCATTTCTTTTCACTTTTACTTAGCTACAAGGTTATCTATCTGTTCTTTATAAAAAAAAAACTATTTTGAGTAAGTCTTAAGGCTGTAAAGAAACATACACATTAGATTTTCTATACGTAACTGAAGGAGTTTTCTTTTCTGGTCGATTTTTCAAAGCAAATCACTTTTAAAGCAATCCTTTCCTTGATGGATCACAAAATTGCCTTCAACACAAAAGTCAAACAACTACTGTACAGGAATACATTAGGATACAACCCACTTCCAAAAGCGGCATGGGTCAGCGCTCATAAATCATCGCTAACAATATAAATGAAAACATATTTTACTATTTTTAACCCAAAAGGTAATAAATAAGCAAATAACCCGTCTCTTGGTAAGAAGCTACGATAGCCTATAACAGATATAACGTCTGGAAGCTTGCACTTGTCTTCTCTGTAAAAAAAGAAGTTAAAAAAGTTGAAAATTAAAGATAAGATTAAGAAAAAAATATTTATTTATCTTTTACAGAGGTCTTTAGGGTAGTACAAAAGCGACATAAAATATAAGAAAAAAAGAAAAAAAGAGTACAAGTCAAAAAGTACAAATAACATTTTTGATATTCTTACGAAACATTCAACTTATACCTCTTCACGACATAGCAAAAAACAAAGTACCGTCTTCAAGGCAAGTGAAAATCTACAAGTAGGTAAATAAAATACACCACGGTCTGACCCACTTCCAAAACCGGCAAGGTTCACCGAACGACGCACATAAATCAAAGTAATACAAAATGAATAATATAATTGTCATGCAACCAGGACCCATTCGCATTATAACTGACTCATTTTTCAGTATTTGGTTACACGACAATAACTGAGGTTGGGGGAATTCATGAGGGGAGCGAGTAGCGTTTATAACATAACATAACATCGCGCCTATAATAGCCAGCTTGGTGTAGCAGAGGTATATAGTACCCACACTTTTTTCTAGAGAGCACAGTAATTTTCGTATTTCCAGCTTTAGAGGTTCAGTAACCTCTATAGTTAGAAATTCGGTTAAATTACTCTTAGGCACATTATTAAGGTTATTTTAATATGAAAAGTCTACTGCTAACACCCTCATAAATTCAATAACAAGATTATAATAATATTCGCTAATCGAATCAATTAATTAATTAGTAAGATTAGCGTTTGCTAAAAGTAAAAACCTAACAAGTTAGATAAAGAGGCAATCAAAGGCAGAAGCAACAAACTTTATTTACATTCAAATTTTATGATTTCCAATTTGCATAAAACTACATATATATTTTTTATCCATCACTTTAATTAACGATAAAATACACGAAATTAATTAACCGATTCACATAATATGATCATCAAATTATTTTTGGGCATCAAAGCATCCGATTTGTGGTAGCAATCTGTATTGATTGAATCTATTAACTGTATAAAATGGTCTATTAAATTTCACGCGGTCGTTAAGCGGTCGTAAAGTGGTCGTAGAGGTCGCTAGTCGCTATGTCGCTAGTCGTGGTCTGATCGTACATCACGTTCACGTCAGACCACGTGCGGTTAGATTCACAGATAGTCATCGTTGAATATTTCACGTATAGAAAAAATCACGTCATAAATTTGTATGTGCTATCTTTTATCGGGATCTCGTAGTTCGAGAAGTTGAAGGGTTGAAACATAACACGCCAGACGGAGGGTGTGATGGATTATCATTTTGTTATTTCGAGTTTAGGCAGGTAGCTTCCAAACTCATACATACTCGAAATATTTAACTGCTTGTTTGGTTGGGTGGATAAATATTATGTAGCAACAATAATATTTTGTTCACGTGGATTACATCTTTGTTTGTTTGTTGGTTTTTAAACTTTTTATTGTACCATAAACAATTTATAAAGACAATTCATAACACACAATACAATAAAGGCGAGCTTAACTCAAATTTGAGTTCTCTTCCAGCAAACCTTAGAGTTATTGAGGAGAAGAGGATGCAAAAAGAGGGTGTGTGTGTCTCTGTCGTAATTTTGATGACATGGAATGAAATAAAGCTATCTAATTACCTACCTATTTTGTTGATTTTTCCTTTTAATTTTCTCAACTTTTGTGAACTAATTTGTAAAATCTAACGGGAATTAACGCGATCATGCATTATTTACCTTTTAGGCTTGACGTTTCGGCAGACAGATTACACTGGCCGTGGTCGCAAGCAGACTGGTTCTAGCGGCGCGCCGTCTCCGTTCGTGAGGCCGAAGATTCTTCTTGAATTTTTCATTATTAAGTCCAGTAGACAATACCGTTAGATTCTACTAAATCATGCAACGCGTAAGTTTAAAAGTTAATAATTTTTATCTTGTTTTTTAATTATCAAAAATTATTAGAAATTTAAAACCAAGGCTTAAATATCTGCTTTGATTTCATACAACAGATGAGAATACTTACAATACGATTTAAAAGCTAGTACGAGCGAGCACTTCATAGCCCTTGCAGTCAATCACAAATCTTTTTAAACTGTATTTTTCTGCTGCAGCATAGCATACATTTTTTTATTATATCCCTACGTATATTGTGAACCATTTGCACCATTATTGAATCCTTACAACATGCTTTGATCGGAAGCACTTAGTCACCCTTTGGGAAAAAAAAAAAAAAAAGAATTTGCAGCAATTATGTTCTTGAAAAATAAAAAATTATCAACAATGTACGATGCCCTCGCAATTTACAAGCTTTTAATAATAAGACAATTTCTTTGGAAAAAGTTACTGAAAAGGTATTTTTGATTAATTCAACGTGTACAATTAGAAATGAATGAGTGCACGGTTGGCGTAGCGGTTAAAGCGGTCGCCTCCCCGTTTTCAACTACGCTGGTGTTGTGGGTTCGATCCCCACATGGGACGAATCTTTGTGTGATTCGAAAAGATTTGTTCTAACTCTGGGTGTGCTTTGTGCCTGTGAAATGTAGGTATGTTTGTGAACACCCCTGCGGCACAGGCGTTATTCCTAGTGCGGGCGTCGTTTAAAAAAAAAAATGACAGCAGTCATTATTGTTGGTAATAATTTGTTAATTTTTTTTATAACAAGGTTGTCAATTTTAGTTTGATAAAAGGTATTATTTTATTGTTTATTAATGCCTGACCAGTCTGTAACATTATTGCCGATGATAGTGTAAATCCGTGTAATACAGTATTCAGGGTGACCCATTTTAGGGTTTCAAGCCGAAATCAGGTAATAGAGTAGGTTATGATAATAATTAGAAAAATACCCTTACCTTTATAATAACCTTTTTTTATAAAAAGATCCATATTTCCAAAAATATAAAGCATTAAAAAAAATCTTATTTCTTTTCTCCTATTACTAGTGATCAGTACCTTTTACACTCAGTCAAAGAAGCAAAAGTAAATTTTAAATTTTTCAGATGGGTATGATTTTTAGATTTTTTTAAATATTTTTCTGATAACTGTCATAACTTTCCCTTTATTACCTGATTTCTTGAAGTCCTACACTGGGCCATCCTGCATTTATAAGATGATGGCATGGATGTAGTGGGCGAAAGCATCGATTGTATGTAAATGTGCGTGTGTTGTGTTTGTATGAAATAAAACAAAGATAAACAAACACCGACGCTCGGCGATGCACCGTCATCATTATAACGTAATTTTCTAATTGTTGACAGTTTTCAAGTGCGGTGGAACCGCATTTTGTTTAAAATACTTACAAAATGCGCCTCTTCGGTTTTATACACCAACTATTTGACACCATTGCGTCGCATATTATCGAATGCATTTTTCCCGATTTTTTTTAGCTAAGCTTGACGACATTAGCCGGCTACGTAGTACGTAAGTACGTAAATTAACATTTTTCGGACATTATCCAAGGCTAAAACTAAATATAAATATATAAATAAATATTTCACAACTCACACACAACGCCATCTAGTCCCAAACTAAGCAGAGCTTGTACTATGGGTACTAGAATAACTGATACTAATACATAATTATATACTATTTTTTTGTAAATACATAATATTATACATAGAAACACGCAGACTAAGACAAACCCCCATGTTCATGCACACAAAGATTTGTCTTAAGTGGGAATCGAACCCACGACCTCGACAAATAAAGCCAACTTATTCTAGTTTTAGCTTCACAATGACCCTTTGCTGACTGATTGATGTTAATTCTATGTCCATTATAATTATATGTATAAGTACTCTATACGTCTCATCATTGTCTGTCTATCATACTCGTTTTAAGTCTAATTATACCTTAATATGGAATAAACAATCTAGAATAAAATTATTGTTATTTAAAAGATTTTATGGTTATCCAAGCCTGTCTATGACAAGCATAGCAATAAGGTTAAAAACTTTTTCAAATTATTATTATAAAATATATATGCGGGTAATTCTGTTCTTAAATCTTATTAGGGCCTGTTTTACCAGTTTTGAATAACTCCCTGATAGATTATTTGAAACTAATTTGACATATAAAATGTTGATCTACTTTTATCGTAAATACCTAATTTGCTTTTATAAAAAAATATTTATCTTTATATATCAGGCATCTATAAAGTTCTGTCAGCGTCTATGCGCGAGCGATACCTGGCACCCCGGCAAAGTCTTGTTGCCGGAACACACTGGGTTTCAGTCCGTGCAACTCGGACATAACCACTGACTCTGCCCGGATCAGTGGTATTCGTCAGGCATTTCGCAGTATAAAAAAGGCATAGATGCCTTTATAGATCTATAAAGTTCACAATTCAACCTAACATTCTATGCAACCGGTTTCATTTAATCGCCAATACTTATTTATTTGTTTTTAGCTTTGGCGTTTCATATTATTATTCTAAATTAAATAATTAGAAATTTGTTGGCACAGGTTATGACCATCATTTAATTAATTTATTACCTATCGAATAAAATCAACCCCAAATGTTAAATCAAAACAAACTCTTTCAAACACCAAGTCAATTCAAAAATGGAATCATAACCCAGACGGACGTTCGAATCGGTATTCCAAATTCAATTGCATAGATTTTAATATAGTGTGTAGGCGTCGTTACATCAGTACGGGTCGGAAGTGTCTCATGTCATGCATAATGCATGGGGAACACCCATGTGTGTGTGTGTGTGTGTGTGTGTGTGTGGCTTCACATCTAGCTATGAATGTCCAGTATAACATGGTCCCGCATTGCATGTGCTTCCCTTACAATGGGCGACCAGCTGACTGGAAATGTATAGCTTGATACGCAGTGTGTACACCGGCGGATGATCGTTCGAACTGTTTGTTAGTCAAATAAGCCATTGTGACCGCATCTGATATGGGAATCGGCGTATTGAGACTTTTTACCCGCAGCTTGACTTTGGATATTGTAAAAATATGTAAATGGACAGGTTGAATGGAAATAAAGTTGTACTTTTTGAGATGTAGATTTTTTTTAACCAACTTAAAAAAGAAAGAGGAGGTATTAATTTTTTTTCTTTTTTTGTAGGCTGAAGTATTTTAAAGTCACCAACAGTAAGTTAACAAGTTATGTAAGGCTACGTGTAGACAAATCATAAGCATAAGAATTACCAAATTTGTTCGAATTAAGAGATTGTGTTTGGAGTAGTATGCACATATTTTAAAATAAATAAAAAAATAAACTACTCGTATGTATTTAAGACGATAAAAATCAAAAACAATTGTTCTTGTTCTCTTTTCTAATCGTTATTTAAATAAAATTTTAGATGCAGATAACTGACTATAAGGCGCGTAACATAGACAACTTTTTATCGATTACCTAACGCGAAAAGTTGCCTGTTTGTTTGGTAGCGCTAATCTCAACAACTACTAGTCGAATTTTGATTATTCTTTTTGTGTTTGATAGATTTACTCTCGAAAAAGGTCTATAGATATTTAACATTACGCTAAACTCTACGGGAGCGGAACAGTAAGGTTAAACGCAGGTCAAAGCGTGAAAGCAGCTGCT
The DNA here is from genome assembly GCA_905147285.1 of Hypena proboscidalis. Classification (NCBI taxonomy): domain Eukaryota; kingdom Metazoa; phylum Arthropoda; class Insecta; order Lepidoptera; family Erebidae; genus Hypena; species Hypena proboscidalis. Next base: position 5,969,496 of record LR990127.1, read on the forward strand.
ACTTAATCGTTAGTAAAATTAATCCTCGTTATCTGTATCTTGTAGTACACGCATTAACAACTTTCTAACTTCCTGCGATATCCATTTACGGTGCAATCTTGTAATTATAGTATTTTATTGCGTCCACGTACTTTCAATCAAACCATAGGGCTTGCTCAAGACTAATACTACTAACTACTATAGGTAACAGTAATTGGTATTCATACTCATACTGGTTTATAGTCGCATACATAATATAATATTGCATACATATATAATATTTGACATGATAAAAACGATGTGCTGTTTTTTTCTGCTCTGCCTCATAAAAACAAGGTATATGAAGAGGTTTAATATTTTTTGACATAACATTAATGTATAATTATAAATAAATATAAATAAATAAATATCACATAACTTAGAGCTTGTACTATGGGTACCTGTTTAACTATTACTAAATTAATACACATATACTTTTTCTTTTGACTAGTACAAACCTATTTTTTTATGCACACAAATATATGCCTTAAAAATTTTATTAATTTAGATGTAGTTAGTAGTTTGGAGTATTGATTAGATTTTAGAAACAAAAAATAATAAATCTTAACTTTGAGCATATTCAAATTTGCTCATTACATGTTCAAGAATCATCCCGGGGATAAAAAAGTAATCATTATAAAGTGGTTAAAGTAACAGTATCTACTCATAAACGATTATCAGTACTAAATCTGAAAATCTCTGTTCCCAATAACCCCAATCGTCTCTGTTCAACAAAAACCCTATGCATCTTGATTGCTTACCCATGGAGCATATTAATTACTTTTTCACCACACCAGCACGAAAAAGATCGTTTGCTTGCGAGAATTCAGTGAGTAATAACGCTTATTACTCACTAGTGAGGCAAAGTGATTTAAATTTCGAAACACTAAATCCTTCCAATGAATAGGCGCTAATAAAAACAAAACAGCCACCATGTAGGTTATAACCTACATGGTGGCTGTTTTGTTGTTTGACATCAATTTTATTTAAAAACTACAAACGATACGTTTTAATTATTTTAAATTATATTAATACACGCTTATTTAGTATTTTAATGTTTTTATATTCGTGATTAACCATTAAATTTAATAAAAATTAAGTATTTAATATTAGACTCCATACATAAATGTTAAGGAACAAACTTCCAAAATCATTCTTAAAAAAAAAATGTGTCTGTGTCAGTGTCATTCATCGCAGCGAACTTTAAATTCTTTTCAGTTTATGTTTAATCGTTGACTGCAATTTTTTAACAAAAAAAAAGTGAATCAAGTGATAAAGAACTTTGTGGAACTTCAGAATAGTTGAAACAACTTGCTAGTAGAAGCAAGTTAGAAGCTAGTACACAGATGTTTGCTTTTTACCAGAAAAATCACGTGAGAAGTATTTGAAAGCATACGACATATTTAATAAGTGGCGACTTTCAGAAGGCGCTAAAACGCATTCTGAATCGGTATTCTCTACTGTCGTATTACATAGAATTATCCAAAGTTAAACAATCGAGTACGAGTTTATTTAAATCTTAATATTTTCTCACTGGAAGAGGTGAAAAGTTTTGTATGTAACGCGTAAGAAAAATTTAATTTCCAGTTCGTGACCTCTTAAATCTCTCACTTGCGAAGTAGTCTTTATTAGAATCACTCGCTGCGCTCGTGATTTAATTTAAGACTACTTCGCAAGCTCAAGATTTAAAATTGGCACTCACAACAGAAATATAAACTTTTTCTCACTTGTACCATAAATAACTATTTCACCACACCAGCACGAAAAAGATCGTTTGCTTGCGAGAATATAGTGAGTAATAACGCTTATTACTCACTAGTGAGGCAAAGTGATTTAAATTTCGAAACACTAAATCCGTCCAATGAATAGGCGCAATATAAACAAAACAAAACAGCCACCATGTAGGTTATAAACCTACATGGTGACTGTTTTGTTGTTTGACATCAATTTTATTTAAAAACTACAAACGATACGTTTTAATTATTTTAAATTATATTAATACACGCTTATTTAGTATTTTAATGTTTTTATATTCGTGATTGACCATTAAATTTAATAAAAATTAAGTATTTAATATTAGACTCCATACATAAATGTTAAGGAACAAACTTCCAAACGCATCCACGAAACTAGTACACAGAAGTTTGCTTTTTACCAGAAAAATCACGGGAGAAGTTTTTGAAAGCATACGACATATTTAATAAGTGGCGACTTTCAGAAGGCGCTAAAACGCATTCTGAATCGGTATTCTCTACTGTCGTATTACATAGAATTATCCAAAGTTAAGCAATCGAGTACGAGTTTATTTAAATCTTAATATTTTCTCACTGGAAGAGGTGAAAAGTTTTGTATGTAACGCGTAAGAAAAATTTAATTTCCAGTTCGTGACCTCTTAAATCTCTCACTTGCGAAGTAGTCTTTATTAGAATCACTCGCTACGCTCGTGATTTAATTCAAGACTACTTCGCAAGCTCAAGATTTAAAATTGGCACTCACAACAGAAATATAAACTTTTTCTCACTTGTACCATAAATAACTGGGTGCGCTTTTTCTTACATAACTTTTTAACTCCTAACATCGAAAGTCCGAAAATGTGTTTCATACAATTTTATTTCATAATGATCACTCTTCATAATTTTTATTTCAATAAATATTAAAACGCCAAATGAATCGACTTCATAATTTTATTGTTCATACATTTATTTGTACTCATTTTTGCTTTCATATATTTCTTAATCAGAAGTGCTATTTATCCTATACATCAAAATTCATACTGTTAATAAACATACATCACTTTTAGTAAAGTAGTAGGTTAGGTTAGGTTAGAACTGCGACCAGAATCAATCTGTTTTTAAAACATTTACAAACATACCTACATTTTAAACAGAATGCTACAATTTAATCTTATTTGAGACAACGTTATGTACACAAATAATATGAACATTGTCTCTTATGAAGAAAACTATTCTGAATAAAAAAAATATTAATTAAACACCTTCTTAATGAAAACATTATGAAATAAAAAAATATGATGACGGGGTGTTATGAGTTCCGATTATAGGAATATTAATGTATGAACATAAAGTTTATGAAGAAAAAAATTATGAAGAGTGATTATTATGAACTCCAATTCGTAGTAAAATCGTAAATATGAATACAAATTTTATGAGAGCCGATATGGACCCTAAATAACTATTATACGAGGCCCGGATGCGTCCGGTTGTGAATTCATAGCTAATGTTTATTAACACGATTACGCTTATTTGTGTAAACGGTTGTTTATTTTATTTCATTTTGAGGTTGCCTTACGAATTTTTTCCATGTAGATTTTTATTCGGAAGTCGTACAGTCCGATTACAACAACATTAACATGATAATTAAACAAATTTAGACGTCAATGCATTGTTTTTAAATCATAAAATTGACTAGAGTTGGGCTTTTGGCTTCCGTAAACGATTTGTATGTAAAGTTTGACCCAATCCACAAAAGTTGGCTCGAAGCGAACCTTTTTGCGGTTTTGCCAATTAATAGGGCTGGCTCTAATCTATTATCAAACCCTCGCCTCGGCCGCTACCAGAGTCATTAAACTGGGCACTAACTGCTAACTGCCTTCATCCGTACTTAATTCAACTCCAAAGAAAACTGGTAATTTATGCCTAACACATTACCCCAATTGCCAAATGTACCTTACTTGAAGAATTTTCACTTTACAATTTCAGACTCTACCCTGAAAACTTAAGATTGAAAATGCGTTGTTGAATTAACTTGTTATTTTAATACCTTAGCTATGCTAGCCCAGTGTCCCCTCACGGTCCGGTGAACATCGGACGGGGCACTTAATTACGTGATAGTGGCGGTCCATTTTAGTAACACTCCCTCTTTGAGTGTTTCGCACGTGTATACGTAGTACGCCACAGAGTAAATTTATTCTGTGACAACTTTGTTCGAAATTGGAGTTGACAATATTTCGTTCGAGGTGTATATACTCTGTGGCAGTTCGTGGCTGGAGATAAACGGTAGGTCGGTAGTTGGTGGGGTGCTATGTCGAGTAACCTCCTAGACGATCCGGGGCTATTGGTCCCTTATTAATCCGCGAGGATTAGGGGGGAACAATAGTCTTTGGGTTTGGTGCACCCTGGTAACTTCGCAAAAAAACTTCTCCTTCGGGGGATTTCTTTTTGCGTTGGCTAATAACTCGACACGGGGCTGCTCCTCGGGCTGACTGGTTGGGTTGGCCCATGGAGGAGTGGCCCAACAGGCCGGGCTGCGGTGTTGGCGCAAGCTGACACCTCGGCCGGGTGGTTACGGGGCCGCGGCGGGTAGGAGTGTCGGTGCGCGCGTCGTTTATCGATGCCCCGCATTCCCTGCCTTCCGCGGTCCTGGCGGGGCCGCAGCCGTTAGAACTGCGGCGTGGTGGGCGGCGGGACCGATCACCTGTCTCGCCGCGATAGGACCAGGCCGTCAGATATGGGGATGTCTGATGGCTTTGCACGTGGTCCTCGCGCTGGTCGCTGGCTTGCGCCAGCCCCTTCTTTGGGGGCTATGAGGGGCCTGCTTCGGCGGGCATCGCCGGGAGGGTCGTGGTTGTTAAGGCTGCGCCGGTTTCCCATGACTCTCCCATCAAGGCGAGTGCGGGAGCACCGTGGGGTTTTAGTGGGTATTCCCGTGCCGTTTAACATCGTAGGCACGGGCGAGTCCCACATAACCACTCTGCCCTTCCCCGGGGTGGGGTGGTATGCGTAAATGCATTTCCCCACGTAAAAAAAAAAAAAAAAAAAAGGTCGGTAGTTGGTAGAGAAACTATTTTAGCGACCATGTGTTGGTTTGACAATACAATTTAAGGGTGCAGGGTGTGTCTTAGATTTGGGGCTATTGTCCCTTTGATTAATTCTATCCTAATGGGACGGCGGAATTTGTAATTTGGTAGTTTCTGCAGTAATGTGCTTAGTTGAACCATTGTTGTTACAAAGTACGGAATCATCTGGCCGCTTTTGAGTGTTGATTAGGGTAGATATTAAATCATCATTTGTAATGTTTTACTGTACTTATATTTTCCTAAGATACTTTTCTTATTTCTGTTTTTATCTTCGTATGTATTTTGTTTAATTCAAAACTGGATTTTTGCCGAGCGGAGTTCGGTATATATCCATGCTATTTTCTTTAAAGTTGAGGATTTTTCTCATACACTTTCAACCCCTAATACACTCTCTTAGGAAGCAAATTGCCAAAAATGTAACTTTAATGATTTAAATTACCTACTTTCTTTTAAAATTTACAGTCTTTTCATCTAAACTTATAAACACTTAATTCAATTCATGACAATTTTATTATTATGTAAACATTAATAAATAAGAGAAAAGGGCATAAATATAAATAATGAATGAAACTTTTCTCGTATAATTTTTCACTGACTTTCTATCGGCAACAATGTTGAAAAACGATGAAAGAATATAATATGTAGGTGTAATTAAGTGACGTCACGATGCTATTAACGTTTTTCAACAGCATTACAAAGCGGATACGGTGATCACAAATAACTTTAATATCAAAAATAATCAAAATTTATTATGAAGCTATTTCACTGAGATAAATAATTTTAATATGATTAAATGACAGATATCCCGGCCACAAAAGCAGTTTAGTAAAAAAATATAAATTCTTGCCTGGGTTTCACAATAAACCTTGTTTCAAAGTTTGAAATCGGAATTAGAAAAGAAAACAACCCAATGTTCGCTCGGAGCACAAACGGTTGTAGAGGATTTGAAAATGGAACGGAGCGCAATCACGAAGGATTGCCCCGAATCCTATTCTACTCACATATCTATGGCCGGTCGACCGATCTAAGAGCTCTTGTGTTTTGTACGCTTTCCCCTTTGTCGTCGTTTTTGGAAAGGGAGAGAGGGGTGGGGTAGATCTTGTTGGTTTGGTGTGCAAAAGCGTGAAGGGGTCGCGTGAATGACATTTGCGTAAGCGGCTACCCGCCCTCAAGATTAGCTCTACGATGATTCCCGTCTGCCTAGACATAAGAACTATAAGATGTTTGGAGACTTCTGAATGTATTGGACTGTTTTATTTTCTATAATTGTCGTAGATTCTGTCTTAATTAAAAAAAACATAACATCAACAAACAAACACTCCTTTGAAAGAGCACAACAGGAATGAACTGTGCAAGAGTTACTGTCAAGAATTACACTTCGATTTAGAATTGTTTTGTATTTTACTAATTATTTACTTTTATTTTTAAACTTTTATTTCAGATTAAAAATCCATAGTATAACATACAGTGAGAAATATGTCGAGAGTCAGCAGTTATTACAGAAAAATAAAATATATCAATCAAAAACAAATAATAGAAATTCATGCATGTCAATAACAAATAATGTATTTGTTGTTTATTTTACCATAAAACATAAAATTCTGCTGTCAACACAAAATACTTGTTTGTTTTTGTTACTAAAAAACTGCGTTTAACTTCAACTCGCAAAACGTAAACCAAAGTTGTGAAACTCGTTTGTAAATTACTACCCTTGTGAATCCAGTGATTGTTCAACTTCAACCACCAGCCCAAACTTTGCCCAACAAAGTAACTCTACGCCACTTTTGTGCTGGCCTCAATCAATGGTCGGCTCAAGTGGATCCCTAATTTAGCTACTTCGGCGGCGTTGATCCAAACTTGTAATGGTTAGCCATCAGATCAGCCCTCGCATTTTAACTAATTTTGCTATATTAGATGGATATTTTTAATCCTCTATCTATATATATTATATACTAGCTGACCCGGCGAACTTCGTACCGCCTTAGCGTAAATTTGATGCACTACTTTATTTTTTATAGCTGACCTATCTTATGTATGCGTACCTATTCAATTTGAACTGGAATCTATAATATCCCCCATATAAAAATGAATACTTTTTTTTTTTTTTTTTTTTTTTTTGCCGTAACAACCTTGTACAGAGTATTAGAAAACTACAAAAAAAATATCAGCCAAATCGGTCAAGCCGTTTTCATGCCAAGTCGTGACAACGGAAAACGGGTTTCATTTTTATATATATATAGATTGTTTCTAGAGTGCTATTATAGCACACTTGATAGCTGTTACATGTTTGCGCCTTTTGCGGTCGAAACATTAGAACCTTGGGGCCGTAACACTTATAGTCTGTACAAAGAGTTGTCAGCGCGTCTAACTGAGGCAACTCGTTCTGGAAATGCTGGTTTATATTTCGTCCTAACGAGGTAATGCTGCCAGCATTTTGGGTACGAGGCCTTTTGACAGTGACTTATTAAGTTTAGATTAAGTTATTAGACTAGTTTAATTTAAGATCCAATATGTATATTTTTTTGTAAATAAAGATTGTTTCTATGTATAATAAGTATATATTTACAAAAGAAAAGTCTATATGTATTAGCATCGGTTTTTCTAGTAACCATGGTATAAGCTCTGCTTAGTTTGGACTGGATGGCGTTGTGTGACATTTATTATTTTTTATATCTGTACTAGGATATAATGGGTGTCCCACGGACATGCCACGTGGAGGGAAAGTATTTTAAATATGATAAACAGAAGATTTTATTGAGAGTAGACTTTATTACATTTTTAAAAGCCGTATAAATAACTTCAAAGATTTTTGTAAATATGCTTACTCAACCGGGAATCGAACTAGTTCAATCCGAATAAACATTCTGTATTTTTATGAGGCACGCGCAGAAGTAAGTAAATATATAGATGGTGTAAAAGGTAGGCATGCTGTTCACCTAGTCTTTTTAAAGAGAACCATCCTAAATAATCTAATTGAAAAGAAGAAAATTTAATAGAAGTTTCATGGAACATAGCCTATATTTAAAACAATGAAATTGTCTGGCTTCAGTTGCCACAATAAATCTAATGTTACTTTTTATTGTTACGACTATCGACCAGTGTGCAAGCTAAGTAAATCCGGAAAGACTGCCGGCGCCAACTAAAATTAATCGCTAAGAGGAATAAAAGAAAACCTTTTAGTTTAAAACCTTACCAATGGTAGAATATTATATGTATATATATTTATTGTATTGAAGTGAAACAACGACTAAAGGCTAGCCGCAAACAAGCAGTAATATTGACAATACTAAATATGTGTAATGCGTGAAGTACACACATACCTATAGGAGAGAAGCTAAAGAAAAAGCGGTAACTCAAATTTTGATTGTAATTACTAAGCGGAACATAATTACAAACAAACATATATTTATAATATTTTAACTATTGTAGTAACAAATAGATCTAACTTATCATATAAATTTGTTTAATAAGCAAAAAAAGTCCATTTATAATAATTTTCGTCTATCGAGCAACCCACGCTTCACAATAATACTAGTATTTTTTGTTCATTACCATTTTCAGCTTATATTAGGAATTATTTTTCACTTTTTAGTTAGAAGTACTTTAAAAGCGTGTTTTTTAGTTTTTTAAACTATTATTTATTTTCTACTTTTTATTTTTATAAGAGCGTTTTTTTTTTTAAATTTTTTTTTTTGTGTCTGTCCGTTTATAGTCGGTCAAAATCGAGCCCAAAGGAGTCGGTAACATACATACATACATACATACAGGTGAAGCTAATATAAGCGTGTTAAAAAGAAGATATTTTTACTAAACTCCAATCATCTCGAAAATTGCTTTATTTTAGGTACCGCTTTTGCGCTTAGTTGGGCAGCGTAGGCCATTCCCAAATCGCGTCATAACACCCGGTCCTCCGCCTTCCGCATCCAGTCCCCTCTAACGACCTTCTTCAAGTCGGTCGCCGAGTCGCGGACTCCATTCTAGGACTCCATCAGCTGTCAGTCCTTTGGAAGACACTAGTAAAAGCTGCATAAGAACTAGTCAATACGCAAAATATGTGCAAGTAGCCAAACAAAATATTATTTCAAAGTAAACCTACATGGTATGAGTCTGTAATAGCATATAGAAAATAATGGGGAAAGGAAACCTTTAAAAATCTACCATACAATATCAAGGAGTTATTGACGTCTTTCCTAATTTGCTACAGAAAAGCTAAACGTGAAAAAAGTGAAAGAAAAACGTGAAAAAGCAACAAACGAAGTCATGCATTGTTAATAACTGGATGTCGTGTTTACTGCAATCCTTTTAATTTTTACTTCCCAATGCTCTTTCTGCTTGTCTACAAAGCCAAATCCAATTAGTAAATTTTCAGGTTATAAGTGGTTCCAAACTATTTCCTTCAGTCCTCTAGTTTTAAATATTCGCATTCGCATTACTTGCGAGCTGCTCGAAGTTCCCCGTCGGTTTTGTGCGACAAACAGCACTTTTAACTTCGCTTAGTTTTAATTATAGTTTCTGAACTGTTTGCTTTGTAAAAGTCGATTTGAATTTCGAATTTTACTTTTTGTTTTGGTTTTCAGGGACTTTCTGTTCTGCAATTTGTTTTTTTTAATATAAAAACTTATTGCTTTCATTTTATAAAAATGTTTGTTTATCTTACTTCCTTTCAAACCCCTAAGACTCATACAATATTATTGTGCGAATTTTCACAATACCTTTCTAATTGAACAAGGAGTCTCCAAATTCCATTTCCATTGACTCCTAAGTTTCTCCAACTTCCTGGTATATCCAAATTGTATATTTACGGCATAACTCTATTAGGGACCCGGCAGGAGCGACTGCCAGCGGAAATTAACTTAGACCCGCGTCAAACGCCATCTGGCGTCGACGCAGGGTCTTATCCACTATTCTAATGATGTTTGTATGAACTGACAGAATTATGCATTTACAAATACATTTGCATACAATAATACAGTTGTAAGTTTGATATTCGTTCATTGAAATTTCTAAGTTAGTAATAAGGTTTAAGTTTTGAAAAGGTTTGTACTTAAAATTTGGTGGTTTGTTTTGTATTTAGTAGTATTATTATGATATATTGTAAATACAATATTTAATAAAAGGGTATTTGTATTATCGTGAATGTGATAAATTAAAATATTATAAATATTTACCGTTGATGTTAAATAATTCCCACATGATTTGCTAAATTTGATTTTAATATGGAAATTTTGACTTTTGCCGGTAGCTTATTTTGTCAATGTCGTCCTTGGCAAGCATTTCGAGTTTGGTTGTTGGTCACGATCAAATTTAACCTAACCTACTTATAGGACCAAAACTTGAAAATCTCTTCTATTCTTCTATTGCTCGATTGATAAGCAAGACGCTTACATTATTTTTGAAAATGTATAACATTTATCGATACTATGGTTATAATATGGGTATTTTATAAATACCGATAAATGCACGTTAAATTTAATAAATTTATTACTTTCACAACGCCTTTTGGTAATAATTATTAATCACCGGTAATTATTAATAATTTTCAATTTATTACATTCATCGTAACATATGCAACAAGAATACTTTCTTTTCTAGTATTTTTTTTTAAATTTTTATATTTTTTTTAAGTAAAGCAATTCTTAAACAATGTGCTTTAACAGTTTATTTGCAGAACGGCCTGAGTTTGTCATTCCATATTTGAATTTATCTCTTCACTTCAACTTTCGATCAAGTTAAATCTAATTTGAATGATTTAAACCGTAATTTCAAATGTCTTCATAAATAACTCCAACTTTCAAACTTTTGTTTCCAACTGCAGGTCCGAGGCCGAATTACTCAAAGAAAATTTAGTTAGCCGAAAATGTTTAGGCTTTGGCGTCCTACTTTTAAAATTAATTCAAATTTCCCTTTCACAAATTTAGTAGGTTAATGTGAAACGAGATAACTTTTCTGTTTTTGGAATCCCCACACCGTGGCCATGTTTTTCGAACTCGAAGGCAAATTGTCAAGCCTATTTTACTTTATTTTCTGCCATTAAAAGTTTAATCACTGTTTGTGTTATCTTTCGGCCAGCCAAATGAATCCTTGGATGTTTATTCTGTGTTTGTTTACAAAATAGACAACCGCCAATGCTGAGGTGCATTGGTAATATTATTATCTATTATATTTTAAGAACATTTATTTTTGTCCCAGTGCTTCAATTTATTATTTGGTATGTTGTGTTCTTGTAATTACATAAGCTAATGCAGAAGAACGAGGTGTGATTTTCCTTCACCACAAAGGGGGGATCCTCCGACCAGGGTCGGTGGTATTGCCTGGCGGACTGCTGTCCAACGGTAGGGTCTTCGAAGTAGTATTTATAAATACTTGCTGTAAACATTTCGTTATCGCGATTCAGCGTGAGATGTGACGTGTGTGTCACTTCTTGGCGTTTTCAATGTCATGCAGATACCGCCACACTAATTTGATCACCTATTAGCCAAAACTCAACTTTTTAATATTTAGGTGATCAATTTACGATCTAATTGAAACCAATATTCCCTTGTTATTAATGAGACCCATCACTAACTTCGCTCCCACGTTATTGAATATTGAGTCAGACGCACAAAATAAATACACAACATAAATTATGCGTTTCCAATAAAACAACATCCTTGCTACGCTCCGTATAACACCAAGTGTGGGTAAAATGTTCCAAATTTATATCATTTTGAAACTTATACCTTTACTGCTAAAGTTGAGAATTGATTACAGAGATGGCTGTAGCTGGCACGCGTCGCGAATGGCGTATCTATTCGCATTCGATTTTTCGAAAACCCATCGTTCGCGCTTAATCGAGCGGAGGTAAACACACCATTTTTCGCGTCTCGCGGTAAAATATTGTATCTCGCATTGTTCGAGACTGTGGGATAGACTGGAACAGCTATGTTCAACCTTTTGTGATAAGTGCAACTAAAGATACGATGAAAACTATTTTAGCTCGGGCCCTTGCATATAAATATATAACATCTTAAAGTAATTTATGAACTTATACCTTTTTTTTGTGTATTTTACGTATACTTAGAATAAAACTTCGGTCACATAGCCAGGAAAGAAGGCCACAACCTTGAGCAGCTCATAATTACTGGCAAGGTTGATGGCAAAAGACCTAGAGGCCGTAGGCCGACAAGATGGACAGACCAGATCCGTTCCACTCTGGATACCCAACTGCATGTTGCACTACATGATGCCAAGAACAGAGACAGATGGCGGGACACTGTCAAAAAAAAAGATAATACCACGGGGACTTCACGACCCTCAGCAATGAGAAACACGACGCGAGGAGGAGAATAAAACTAAAATTAAGATAAGGACAGCTTGTTCTTGGCAAGCTTGTTCGCAAAATGACGATCGGATGGCGGAGTGGGTAGTGTATGTACCTGCCTGCGACGCCGAAGTCATGGGTTCGATTCCCACTTAAGACAAATCTTTGTGTGCATGAATATGGAGGTTTGTCTTAGTCTGGGTGTTTCTATGTATAATAAGTATGTATTAACAAAAGAAAAGTATATATGTATTAGTATCAGTTATTCTAGTACCCATTGTACAAGCTCTGCTTAGTTTGGGACTAGATGACGTTGTGTGTGAGTTGTGAAATATTAAAAAAAAACTTTTTTTTATAAATCCTTTTATTTGCCCCAAGGTTGACTATACCTGGACTAGAGGTACCACGAATATGTTTTGAAGTGAGCAGTCGTTAATCATGCATTGAGTGGGAGCACAATGGCGTAATGGTAGGTTTTGTCGCGGGATGGCAAAATAGCGAATGCACCAACGTGAGGCTTCTACCGAACAATGCGAATAAATCCTTTGTTTCAAAGATAATTCATCTTGTGGATCGCGGAAAGGCCTAAAGAGTGGATTAGTGTGATGGAATGTGTATTATGAAGCTCAAGTTGGGTGAAGGATGCATATTTTATTTGTATAATCGTATGGCTAATGAGTGTTGTGATAGCTTAGCCTCTAGAGCAGTTATGTCCCTCGTGTCCCAAACATTAGAAAAATATTTTTGACAACCAAATAAAGAACTCGATGTCCGTCAGAATTGATGAATGATTGAATGATATCGTTCAAATATCGCTCATTTTATGACATATTCGCTGGAGACGCGGCATTATACATTCATATGGTTTATTTGAAAAAAATAATGACTAAAATAGTTTTATATTATTAGAAAAGTCTGCACATATAAAATGCTTTTAAAATCTGCATAATATGGGTTACATATGGAAGTATTACTTTATAAATAGCTCTAGCACAAAATTTAAAATAATAAAGAAAAAATATCAAAGAAGTTAAAGCAATCAATCAATTGCATGATATGGCGGCGTTTCAATTTATTCACATACTTAATTTAATAGAATCAAATACAATTTCCATTAAAAGTTATCTAGTGGTCATTCGCTATAATACAGAACAACGATACAAGCTTATTATTTGACAAGGGAATTCATGTTAAACACATCAACTTTAACGTCTAAATACATAACGAAATAATCACCAAAAACCGCCGATCCAATATGAGCTGTAACAGCTTTTAATAGAGTTGAATTTTCAGGTACGGAGATATGTGTATACAGTTTTTTCAGTGGCTTATATAGAATGATTAAAAATGGTCGTAGGCTATCCATCAAGCGACAAGTCGCCTGCGATACGCACCGCGTCTTATTTGAATAACGCCCTTTGGAATGCAAATGGCGTGGAGAGGATTTAGCTAGTCTGTAAAGGAATATCAAGCGAGCTCTAGCATTGTGATTGTAACGTCTTAAGTCTTGAACCAACAATTTTCTCTGCACGATATATTGCTATAATTTACTCATAAATAAAGAATATATTATGTAGTAATTCTTAGGAATATTAAACCTGACATTTTGTATAAAATGTTTGAAAACTCAGGCATTTTTTATTTTATTAAATTCGGGGTTTTCATTATATGAACTTGCGCTGCAACTTTTATTTTATTTATTTATTTTATTTTATAACTTTATCCACATCACAAGTACAATGGCGGACTTAATGCCTAAGGCATTCTCTACCAGTCAACCATAAGGAGGTGCAGAGACAATAATGGTAGATGCTTTTATAGAAGTCAAAAATAGTACAATCTATAAATTTACAATCCTACTAAACTTTTCTTTAGCAAATAACATAGAAGGAGACAGGAAAAGAATCGTGCACGTTATAATGTTTACGGTAATAAAATTCTACGTGGGGTATCGTACCCCTCTGTTAAGCATCAAAACCTTTGTAATTTCATAAAGATTTCAAAGGGTTACAGTTGCGCAAGTGACAATGAGAAGAATTGCCAACTAAATCAGTACAAAAAAACTTTTTAATTCCAAGTAAAATTATTTAAAAAAAATCGACTCCACACCTTCCCGTCACATACACAGGGTGTGTTCAATTCTCTAGATTGATCGTTCCGGTGTCGTATCGGCACCGCACAAATTGCGGCTCATTTTAATATCGGATCTGAATGACTACTCGCTAACGAACACATGAATTATGGACGCTGAAATCGATACTCGTAATTTTCAGTCAAGCTACTTCCGGGGTCAAACACAACAGTTGTGTACGTTAGCAGTTACTGCTAACGTTACTACCATTGGGGAGCGTTCAAGTACAGTCAAACCTGGATAAGCGAGAGTTCAAGAGAGCACAATCTCATTCTCGCTTATAGAGGTTTCTCACTTACCCGAGTTTCTCGCTAATGCAGGTACATAGGTAGCGTTTCTCTCTTATAGGGGTACGCAGCAATAACAAGTCACAGCAAGTACGAATGTAGTGAAATTACGTGCATGATATGCACAACATAATAGTATATTATGTATGAACATATATATTTTTAAATGCTTACGAAAACAAAACAAAAATTCATGTACTATGTATAGTTGTTAGAAAGATTGATTATTATCTATACAGAGTTATTGTTTACTTGGCACCGACTTCAGAATTATAAAATAATTATTTAATAATTTCTATTTAACTAAATGAAAAAATGTATTATTTTGTGCGAAGTAAATTTATTTATTGCTTTTTAGTTTACCTTCTTTTTGAAGTCGGTTTTTTTTTTGTTAAAAATAATATTTAGAACTAATTTGCACTTTTTTGTATTTTGAATGTTTTTCTCTAACTCATAAATTTTGTCGAATATTGCTTGATCAACAACCGTCGCGTATTCAAAGTACTGATGCACCGTCTCCAACGCATTTAAAGCTAGCTTCATTGGAATGATTTTTATTTCTGTTTCCGGAATCTGTGCCTCGTCTTCACTGTCATTTCCAGCAATACAGGTGTTCACACAATTCTTAACGATATTGTCGTCGGTTTGTTAATAAATAATAAATAAAGTTAAGAATGAGTCATAAAATAGTAACATGTTAAATTTGTAAATAAAGCTCGACTGTCGCTTATAGAGGTATAGATAAGTAGCAGTCTCACTTACGGAGGTCTATGAAGGAAAAACGACTCACTCTTACAGAGGTTTAAGTTTCTCACTAATAGAGGTTTTGGGAGCTAAAAATGACGGTTCCTGGCTATTACTCTCACTTATAGAGTTTTCTCACTTATCCAGTTCTCACTTATCCAGGTTTGACTGTATTACGTAACGCAATTTTTGAAGATTTTAACCCTCCTCATTTTTCTGTACCCCCCTCCCCTCCGCCTCTTTAAATGTTACGTAACACTGAAGTGATCATTTATACCCTAAAGTCGTGAAAAATATGTAATACTTTTACACTTGGTATAGTTTTGTTCTACTAAATAAAACAAAAGAACATTAATTCACAACACCTGCATATTTTGTTTATTTTTATAAATTTTTGGCTTTACCTACAAACAATTTTTCGTCAATCGTTACGTTTTACGTTTGCATAGAACTACTTAATCGCTAAAGAAAGAAAGAAAAAAAATCCTCGTCCCTGCTTCCTGCTCCTGCTTTATAATAATGAAGAGAATAAAGAGCTTTCATAAAATATCTAATACTTGTAAGGCGTCACAAAGAAAAATTAAAAAAAAAAAAAAAAAAAAAATTATGTAAGCAAAATGATCCATCCATAGTGTCAAAACATCTTAGCAATCAGTTGTCAATATTATGTTAGCCATAGATAATAGGTATACCATGTTAGCTAACATAACATAACATCAAACGTGTCTGCACGTGTGGTGTAGTGGTTTAAGCGGTCGCCTCGCCGCTCTCCACTACACTGGTGTTGGTTGTGGGTTCGATCCCCACATGGAACAAATCTTTGTGTGATTCGCAAAGATTTGTTCTGAGACTGGGTGTGCTTGTGTGAGTGAATGTGTGTATTTGGCTTTGTCATTGGGACCATTGGATAGTGTAATTGCTTCTGGCGTTCTATGTAATGTAAAAAAAAAAAAAAAAAAAAAAAAATCACGCCTATATTAGCCAGAAGGATGTGGAAGTGGTATACAACAATCACATTTCATCTGATTGCTAAGATGTTTTGACCACCGTTGACGCTTCATTTATCATCATTTTGAATACGTCGTATGCTAATATAAAATGGATTGATATGTTGTTTCGATCATTTTGACTACCTTAAAAGCTACAATCTTTCAAAGCATCAGTTTAGCTTTCAAGTGTACTTTGTGTTCAAGTGTCTGATTGTACTTTATTAAAAATGGAATAACACATTTATTATAACTACTTCCATATCGATTGACTACCGTATGATGGATGACATCGATAACTGCAATGGAATCGAGTAGTAATCGTTGTGCTTATATTTAACTTGGATAGCTACCTATCGATTGTCTTTATTTGATGATGATAACACAACTTTTTCAACATTTTTTTTGTACCATCAAGGTCTTCGCGGCAGACGCAGTTTCATCCAAAAAATAATTGATGTCATATTTTTTTTCATGTTTTAAAACGTTCGTGTTATAAAAAAGAGGATGTTGCGAGATTTTTCATGTGTTTAATTTATTTTATTTTTTGAGGTTCTAAAAACGCTTATTTCAACGATTATTATCAAGTCATATAGGCAGTTAAGCAATTCCTAGACATTATTAATTAATAATTCCACGTAAAGGTGTTAAAAATATTCTCAGAATCTATCAATAAACTATTTATGAGTGGTCTAGCTAGACTAATCAAATAAAACTAGATCGAAGTAAACGTTTCGGCAACAATAATTGTCTGATAATGAAATGGATATAGCGTCTGGGTAATGTACTCAAATGTTTAAAAGCTTTAATAAAAGTGAATATTTATTGATCTTTTTTCAATTCAATAAAAAAAAAGAAAAGAAAAAATTTAAAAAATAATAATTATAATTTAGGCGTCAAAAAATACCTCCGCGTCTATGTCAGCCGCGGGTAGCGTGCCCAGAAGGCTGGCGGCATTGCCTCGTTGGATGGCAATGCTTATCTTTTGACCAAGATAGAAGCTAGCCTTCTGGTCAAAGGAAGTTTTAAGTTTTATTAAGATTTCATTCATTCGAATAGATTTTATTAATAAAATCTTGTTAGTTCCAAAAAATGTTATACAATAAAGACGCACTGGCAGCACTACTATAAACACTCATTTCCTAAAGTTAAAAATAAAAAGAACATTAAAAAAAAGTTGAACGTGTAATTTCATGGCAATACATTTCAATTTCATAAATTAGAACATGACAAACGCATTCTTAATATGAAATTTCTACGCACGAGCTCTTCGAAATAACATGGCGTCGCATCGTTATCTATTCAAAGTTGCCAGAACTAAAATTAGGGTAAACACGTTCGATTTTTTGTTGCAAAAGCTGCCGTGTCATGTGGGGTGAGGCGACAGTTTAGTCGCTCGTCAAAAGATTTCTACAGAACTGGCTGCGTCACTGCGACAAAAACAGTCATGTAATGTGCACATGACGCGTGACACATTTTGACACAATATGCACCGGCGTAGCACTATTTTTTATTAAATTATAATAAGGGTTAGTAATACAAAATTTATGAATATCCATTGGGAAAAGATAGGCGGGGGTCATAAATTGATTAATTTTATGGCTTTTTAGATAAATATGGGATGCAATCAATGGGAAGCATATCTATAGAAGCATTTTTTTATGTTTTCTACGGTACTCACAATCTATCAAGGATTTGGTTTTGGGTATGGAAATGACGAGAAATTGATGTAATTAGAAACAATATTGAGACATTGATAAGCCCTAATTTAGACGCGACATGATCAAATTTATCGTAGCTGGTTATTTACACACACATTCCAGAATAGCCTAAACCAAGAGTTCAAGTATTTTTTTTATTGTATTCAGTTATAAAATATATATCAGTTAAAATATATTCAAACATAATATAATATCTAATGTAAATATCTAATGCCATTATGAACTAATGATGACTATGCAGTCTGTACGTGACACATCGTGGGATGTCATAAAATGTAATATTAATCAAATCTACGCACAACCCTAATTACTTATTTTTTACCTATTATTAAATTTAACCACACTTTATAATATGCCTCATAAAAATGACCGTATATTACGTCATTCCCAGAGATGTCACCCCCAGCAAATGTCATTCCCACGCATGACGCCTCCGTACAATGGCACTTTATTTTTTATTTATCTCACTGTTTATTTTATTTATCTCGATGTTTATTTAATTTATGTCCAGGGTATTTTATTGGGGATAATGGGGATGGCACACAATAGTTTTTGCGACTACTCTGACGGCACGCGGCGGTAAATAAGACGTAATTTTGATAAAGCTTGTTTCAATAGGTTGGACTGCTTTAAAAATGTGAAATTTGAATAAAATTGTTTTATTTTATGCTTAAAGTATAATATAATTACAATAATATAATTCGATGTGCAATTTAAACGTATCTAAATTCATCTAGCTCTTAAAGATTTCTTAAATTATAAATCTTAAGCCCTGCTGACCGCTAGTCGCAGCGCCATGAAGATTTCTCAATAACATTACATAGTAACAAACAACTTCCTTTAAAATAATTTAAAACCCCCGAAGACAATCATAAGTGAACAATTAAAGTTGTTCAAGAGAATTAAATTACTGGTTTATTTACTTACAACATGCAACTCGTAATTTGCTTAACAAGACTAATAAGACAACCCAACCAAATTGGTATGAACATCTTACAAACTTATTCATGCATTTAAAGAAGACGCCACTAGACTTAAAAGCTCGAAGCAAAGTGAGGTCTCTGGTAGTTCAAAAATTATCTGCCTGTTCATAGAAGTTTGTCAGTCTGTAGGTAAAAGTAAACATTATAATAATTGTAGAGTAGCGACAGATAATCAATAAGTTGATCAGTAATTTCGTGAGCTAAAAGTACAGACAGAAAAACAAACAATTTAACATTCCTATCAACGGATGAAACTTCTTGTAAAAAATTGTGGGTAATTTCAATCTTTTTTTGTGCTAGTATCATTGAGCTTATTGGTATTGTGAAACGGATGGACAGATGATTGGCTGTGCGTATTTGTATTTCGAATTATTATTTTGTTTTTTGATTAAGTTTGGCCTTCATGCAGACACGCCTTCTTGCAGTTCCATGTTATTTGACGACCCACCAAGATCATTGATTTTACCTTTACTTTCTTCCACCTCCATTCTCTTTTAAGTGAACCTGGAATTAATTTTTCTTTTTTCTGTTCATTTATTTCAGCTCTGAAACTTTTATAATCTACATGATGAGCTAGGTCAGGTGGTGATCGCTAACGAGTAGTATGGGATGCGGAGGTTAAATTTCAACGTTTGCAGATCGCACCGTTTTGTAATGAGGACTATGTTTGCCTTGTAGTTCCCATAGTTTGTAGGATATTTTCAAGTAATATGTAATACATTTATTTATTTACATTTTAGATTTAAAAAGCATACAATCGTATCTACAACTTTTTGTAACTAACTATGCTCATTTGTTTAAATTCAAGAATAAGAAAAACATACATTTATTGATTTATTGTTGGCAATCAAAGACATAAGTGAAACATAAAAAGCAAGTAAATAAGAGTAAGAAGTGCTTAGAACATACTTACTAATCACAAAAACCTTTAAATGGCGTTTTATGACATGACGTCATTTTTTTGCGAGGTAAATAGTTATTACATACATATGATGCATACATGATATCACGCCTATATTACCCAGAAGGGTGAGGCAGAGGTGTTAAAACCCACACTTCACCTGTTATGTTTAGCTCCAATGTGATAGAGACTGAGCCTATCGCCATCCACGGGGCACAATTCCAACTCAGTTGCTATTTTATTTGCCCGACCCGGGAATCGAACTCGAGACCTCGCGATGAGAAGCGCATACGCTAACCACTAGACCATCTAGTCAGAATAATAATACTAATCAAGACAAAAGCAACCTATTCAATATAACCTGAGACCGTTCCATACAAAACAAGTCATAAATAATTAAATTGTATTACAAACAACCATTTATCTAAATCCGTAACTTCAGGCTTGGGGACTATCACCTGAGCCAAATGCACTTTGGCAAACCCTATTGACACTTACGAAAACATCGTGAACTTTTATCTTTAGAGCTATAAGGTTCAATTTTCTATGTTTATAGTGGAGTTTAACGGTATTAGTATGTTGGTCGATAAGTTCGTAGAAACCCTTGGTTTTTAGGCGATGCAACTGAAGTGTTATGGTAGTACTGGATGTAATCTAGTAGATTAATATAGGGGAGACACCTGGGACTTTGGCAACTCGTGTTCTACAAGACATTACCGAGAGATACTGTTGTTTATGCATTAGCTAAAGGCAATTAGGCTTTTGTGTGTTGATTGATTATATTTCTAGAAGCTTTCAGCCGCGGGCAACGTAGTACTTGTCTATTACGACGACCGGATAGCGGAGTCGGTAGTACTGCCTGTTACGCAAAGGTCGCGGGTTTGATTCCCGCTCAAGACATAACTTTGTGTGCATTAACATGGAGGTTTGTCTTGGTCTCGGTATTTCTATGTTTGGTAAGTATGTATTTACAAAATAAAAAGTATATATTAGTATCAGTTATTCTAGTATCCATCGTACAATCTCTGCTTAGTTTGGGACTAGATGATGTTGTGTAAAAGTTGTGTGATATTTATTTATTTGTTCTCTGGTGGAAACTATACTCACGACAAGACAATCCTTGTAAAATATTATTTAGTATTCTATTCTACTTTGAGACAGACCGATGGCTTTACATTTGTTAAAAAACAGCATAATTTGGGTGTTGAAAATTATTTAAAAATTCTGTTAAAATAGATAGATCAACAGTATAGGCGCAGTACTCATGAAAATCTGATAATGCACGACAAAATGTTTGTCAGCAGCTGTAGAAATTCCCTCCCAAATTACTCAAACGTAAATTAATAAACAAAAAGGTCAAATAACATTTAAATTCATATTTAACAATTTCCCTAAAGTTGCTTTTATAAGGCAGAGTCTACCATAACGGGGCACATTTTGCATAAAATCTTCTAAAAGTCGCTTAAGCAAACAACTTTGGGCCAAAGATAGCGAATTTGGCGGTTATCGTAAATTTTAATCATAATTTAGGGGAGGCTATGAGAAATACGACATAATAAGAATATACTGCCGAGTTGAAAAGTCTGCGAAAGGGCACTAGGGAGGGAAATTTTAACCTTCGAAGTATAATGTTATAAGTCCGTTAAACGTGTTTTTGTGTACATTTTTTTATTGACACCTGTATCTTTATTTTGGAATAAGAAGTCGGTTATTTTTACTATTGGCTATAGAACTTTACACTAGGTAACACTAGCTCTAAGATAATCGAACTGTTAAGGCCATATTTATTGAGGAAAGGGTGTCATAGTATGGACGAGTTTATTAATTACATAAAGCAGACACAATAATATAATGAATTTGTTTTTAATTTTTTTTAATTGATGTAATGTATTTATTATTCAATCTTCCTTTTTACACGTTTTATATTAGCTTCACTTGTATGTTTGTTTGTATGTAACCGACGGACGCTATTTTAACCCACTTTAAACGTTCAGATTTCATTCAAATTTTGCACACCTGTCAAAGATCGATGACAATGCAATAATTCGATAAAAATAAATAAAAAAACGCTCTTATAAATAAACCAAACTAAAAAGTAGAAAATAAAATAATAGTTTAAAAAACTAAAAACACGCTTTTTTGAAATAAAAAATATATATTCTATTTTTTAGTTTGGTTTTTTATATAAAGCGTGTTTTTTACTTTTTTAAACTATTATTTTGATTCTGATTAGCGTATGTAATTTAATGGAATTATATATTTTTTGACATACATATAGTTATTATTTATATGGAAATCCAATGTGTGTTAAGATGTGTGTTTGTTTATGATCTACCACTATTTTTATTTTTATATTGTAGCAAATAACACATGTATTTCTCGGCAAGAACTAAAATGATAAAGATTTTCTTTCAGAATTTATTTTTGGAAGACAACAACTACAAGTACGTAGAAACGTAGAAAATTTGAAAATATGAGAAAACTGTCATGTCAACATGAAGTGACGTGATATTGCAACGCCGCAGATATTAAATTCTGCGAGTTAGTAGTCTTTTGGTTGCCAGGGGCTGAGGAAAAACATTATTATGCATTATGTTGGAGAGGTAATTCAGTTATTTATTAAAAAAACAATCTCCTGCTAATATTTACTACTACCGGTAAATGTTATTTTTATGTTTCTTTTGTAACCATTTTGTAAAAATGTCGTTGCCACATGGGTACGAATACAAAAAGAGGTTATTAAATTATATTTTTCTAGTATTTAGCATTTTTGAACTGTCCTGATAATAAGTATATATTAAAACAAACATTCAGGAAATTTATTTCGGAAGTTTAAAATTCCATAAACGTTGAATTTGCGATTATTATTCATCTGAATCTTCTTAATTGAAATATATTTTACTGGCTAACTGATAAACAGCTTTGACATCACTAAGGGCCAATTTTAGAGGTTTTGAATATATTTTATTAGTCCCATAAAATATAACCTGACCGAATTTAAAGTGACACATGTTGTACTTGAAAAAAGTACATAGCTGTCACTTTTATTCAGCTGCCAAATGTAGTACTATATAGAGTACCTAGACTCTTATTTAGATAAAAAAAGGCAAAGTACGAAACAATGTCGATAACACTGTTAACTTAAAGACTATTCTAGTTAATGAAATGACATTCAAGTAACTTGAGACAAAGCTATACTAAAACTTATCTCATAACTTAATCTGTGCGTTACATTAAAATCACAAAAACGCGGGCTAAGCCGTAACGTGAACTTGAGTGCTTAAGCCGATAATAATTTAAATAAAATAATAATATTTGGACGCCGCACCGCCTTGTCATGTCTTGTGATGTGACGTAACTTGAGTTTCAAGTGGGAGCACCATCGCGGTAGGGTGCTGGCATGATTTTTTTGTAATGAATGTGAAGTGATATGAATTTCTGTTCGTACTTTGAAACACCGTACTTGCCGTACCTGTATTAATTAACAAGGGTTTTTAAACTATAAATGTGGTCTTCTTCTTCTTCATCGTGTCGATGGCCGAGTAAAATTTTATTTTGACTTGCCATCGTGGTGAAAGGATTAGCCAATTCGCTTTGGAGAACTCGTGAATTGCCCAGGGTGCGCCGGACGTAGAGAATCGTTGTATACGTCACTCGGGGAGGCTCCTTTCATGCACCCCATAAAGTGGTAGGTTTTGATGATTTCGAGCTTTTTAATAAATAACTATAGAAAACTACAAATCCAAATACATATTTATACACCATTATGGTAGGATATAGTTAACTTTAATGTACATATTTATTATAAGGCCATCTATTATCTATGATCCACAATTAGCCTAAATGAATCTAAATAAACCTTTTCACCATTTTGAACATCTGAGCATGAGCGAACCGTCTCCATCCAACATATTATCTGAGACTTGATAGTGTAGTCTCGGGCTCTACGAACGTAATGTTATGTTAAATAGTTTACATTAGACACCAGCAGCGGTGGTATACTATGAGGATTTTGTGTCGAGCAGAATAAATGTCCGTGAATTAAGCGGTTTCTGCCATACCTATTAAAAAAATATATATATATTTTTCCCGATTTCTTTTCGTTCTTTTTTTTGTGATTCGTATTCACAAATTATTATGTTTAAAATATTGTACAGCATACAAACATAATGTGTTAGATGACTTATAATTTTCGTTATAAGTAATGTTTCAAATTTACGTAAAAGAGCAGCGATACCTCAATATCCTTTATTGAGGTATCGCTGCTCTTTTACGGATGCCATTTAATTAAACTTTTGAACCTAGTTACCTGACAAAATAAACAATCTATTATTGTGTGAACTTAAATATTACAAGACTTAATTATTTTAAAGCCTCGATCCTGTTCGTTCACGTGGACACCCTACTCTTCATTCGGCTGACATGAGGTGATTACGGGCCTTGTTTATTTTGTTATTATTGTTCTTTTTTATCTAAACACGATCGTGATTATCGGACGTAAGTGGACGGACAGACAGGCAGACACGTGAGTGATTTCTTTTATTTATTTATTTTTAGTTAACCTTTACATTGTCCGAGCGTAGCCACTTATTGTGGTGACCTTACAATAAATAAATCATTATATTGATTTTAGAATTAATTATATTAATTTGATGTAACAATGGTTGGTGGATTGTTGGTTAGTGATTAGGTAGTAACGATTATCGCATCAAGAATCGAGTTATTGATAAGATTTGTTTTGTACTATTGAATAATTTTGAACTTTTCAATCAATGAACCAACAATGCAGATTCATGATCCACTTTATACTATTATTGGAACGAAGTTCCTTATCGCGCGTTGCGAAAGGGGGCTAGACGGAAAAAAATGGAACGAAAAGTTGTAACGACACTTTTCGTAGCAATTTTCGTAGCGGCGTAGTAATTACATGCTACGTTACAGCTACGGTGCTACACATTTTTATGTGTCCGTCTCTCTCTCTCTCGCTTATAAAAAAAAAAGATTAAATAAATTAAAAAAAAACTAATAAGAAAAAAATTACTAGAGTTGAGTTTTTAAAAAAATTGGGGGCGCTGGCGCGCTGCGATAGGTCCGTGCAGGCGTACACGATCCATGAAGGGGATGCTCTGGACAGCGATCCACTGCCCAGTACTAACGCGTAGGGTAGTAATTTTATCACACCCACCACCACTGAATACTACCAAAAAAACACTCCCACCAATCCGACTCAAAGGACCATGTTCGAGGGTCGGCGGGGGAGGTAATAAATCAAACTGAATTTAGTTTACTAATCACGTTTAATAAACAACGTAATAACAGTACTGACTTGCTGCTCACAAAAAAACAATAAAAATCATATTCTTATATACCCGTGTTGGTATCGAAACCATATCGCCTTCTAATTCGACGCTAACGCCATCTAGATGCAAAATTGGTACTAAAATCCGACCAGTATAATTAATTAATCGCGATATGATTTCGTTTACCTTTTTAACGTAAACAGTAACAATAATGAATCCTGACAGTGTTTCTGCTCAAGTTCCGGATATTGCTGATGGATTTAGGTAAGTAGAGATTTTATACAGACAATAATAAATGCTTTTGTATTTTAGCAAGTACGCATTATAACCTTTCTTTACTATTGTGCTAACCAAGTCATACGCGTTATAATCTCTCCATTATTGTGTGTTTAGCAAGTGTACGCGTCATAACTATATTAAATTCAAAAGCAAATTATTTTTTAATATTACCACAGAATGTTTACTAATTTTGTTATGTACATTTCATGAAATATCCGATTAGAACACATCTAATTATGTCATTGGGATTGGTGATAAGATTATTGATAATGAGATCTGATATTATTATATCGCGAGTAAACTTGCGATTACAATTTAAAAGAAAGCAAGGTAATCGCAGAAAAATAATGTTAAAGATAAGGTTTGTTATGTGTGATCATAGAACTATTACTCCTAGAAACCGAGTACAGTTCAGTTTCAGTTCAGTGTAACTCTCTGGTATTTATCAAATTTTCATTTAGTTTGTCTGTCCGCCAAGCGGCGCATTATAATTTTCAATCAATCTGTTTTTAGCCTAACTTTATACTTAAATTCATACAAGCAGTTTATTGATCTAGGCATTATAAGTCTATGCGTGTGTTCGAATGAACCTCGCTTTTGATATTTTGAAATTCGAATAGCGCGAAAGTTCGAAGATAAGAATTATTTTGAAATTGAGTGTGTAAGGCAAAGGAAATATTGTTATGTAGCCATTCAGCCTATAGGAGTATTGTGAAAATATCTCGACAATGATTTTAAAAGTATCATTCGATTATTTTAAGAGAATGATTAAGTGATTCTGAATGATCGTGTGTACGCTTGCTACTCTTGATAATTTAATTGTCTTAATGTTTGTTTTTTTTTTAATTTGGTTTAAATTTTTGTTACCGTATAATTAGTTTATTAATAGACTGTTTTATTTGTTTAGTGGTTAAGGTCGCATACCTTTTACTGCAATCTCGGGTGCGAATCCTGATTTGTTGTTATTTGGAATTACCGAACTTCGTTCCATCCGGGTGTCCCTTGACACCTCAGTAGTTTTTTTTATAGACATTTCAAAACACTTAAGGCTATATTCGCTTGTTCCATCAACAAAATGTCAACCTTATCAACTTTGACAATTGCAAACAAAATATTTATCAAATGGGTCGATGAATCAACTTTGCTTATAGACCTTATAGTACCTTACTTCTTTCATAGATAGATAGATACGGTTTCCATCTTAGTAATTATGAAGGCTAAGTTTATCTTGAAATTACAGGCTTTAACAGGATAAGGAGCAAAACATGGTATGACTTCGTTTCATAGCGTCTATTTACTTAATGTAAACGAAATTATTTCAAATACAATGTTGCATCAAAAGCAGCGATAGCCGAGTAGGGTACCGAAGGACTGCGAAGTCAAAGGCCTCGGGTTCAAACCCACGGCACACACCTCTGTCAATAAATCAGTAAGACTCGTCTTGCCAAAGCTATGTGTGTATTTATCATATAAATTATAGCTTGCTAACGGTTAAGGAAAACATCGTGAGGAAACCTGCATGCCTGAAAGTGCCTAAAACACTACTCGAGGTCGTGTGAAATCTACCAATCCACACTTGGCCAGCGTGGTGGACTATGGCGTAACCTTAGCCATATGTATAAGTAAACCCTTCTCACCATGAGGAGAGGCCCGAGCCCAGCATTGGTACATGTACTATGTATTATGTAATGTTCCATCATCACCCGACTCAGAATATATAAAGGTATATTGAATAGAATACCCAAGTACTATATTTTTATAACCACTTTTTATATTAGCTAATTCAATCATACGTTCATATCTACGATCAAATACCACACCGTATGAATCATCATACAATTCCATGCCGCCAAAGAACAAAGTACTATACCTAATAATAACATGCAATATTTAACCCATAGCTTTATCTTGATGAGCTTTTGACAGACAAATAAGTATGTTACCGGTTTGGTTGTGATCTCAAATTGCTAACTGACACAATAGGCATACAATCCTGTCTATTCGCTGTCTCAAGTTCTACCATCATGGTACGGGTATAGCACCAGTCTCACCTTTGACCTTTTTTCTTTAAACGATCAATGTAGAAGTGATGACGTGGTAAAAGGACGTGTCGTTCACCTGATGGTAACTACCACCAATGAACATCAATTAGCCGCTACAGCAGATATTACGCTATAGCAATAGATGCGTGGCTTAATCTGAGCACTACGGTGTTTCTTATTTAAACGATCAATGTAGAAGTGATGACGTGGTGAAAGGACGTGTCGTTCACCTGATGGTAACTACCACCAATGAACATCAATTAGCCACTACAGCAGATATTACGCTATAGCAATAGATGCGTGGCTTAATCTGAGCACTACGGTGTTGTTCATCGTGTTCTTGTTAGATATAAATATATATATTTATAATCTTGATTATAATTTTCCTTCCAGCCTCTTCCAGCTAAGCTTAATTCGCTTGTGTTAGAAAGACGTTACCTTCGTGGTCTAATGGCCAGGATTTAATATAATGGCCCAAATGCTCGACCTTACCACCCAAACCAAACTTGAACATAGTAGCAAGCACTACTATTTGGCGGCAGGTTAAAGGTGAGACGGTGGTGCTTCCGCCCTCGAGCTCGTTCACAAGAACTCAACCACCACTATCATCAAATTCTAGTTTGATAGTGAGATTTAGCCATAACCATACCGTAAGATCGTTGTTACCTGACAAAGGACTCAAGTACAATCTTTTGTAAATGTTCATGCTTCACTTAGTATATAGTTCTACTTATCATCAAATCCTTCACCAGATTCGTCGTGCTTCTAGCTTCCGTTCACGGCTCTACCCTCGTGGTACGTCGAAAAAATCCCTATACATATTATTCATGGGTCTTAACTATCTTCACACCAATTTTCATTCAGATCGTTCCAGCAAATTCAAAGATTTTTGAGTACAAACAAACGAACAAAAAAAAATCCTTTTGATAAAACAAATCTAATTACTTGATCAATTACCTTGAGTTTTAAGTGATAAGTGTTAGGTAGACAGGTAAATAGATATAACACGCCCTCTTTCGTAGGTAGGGTGAGCAGTGATTAGTCACACGTACTGACTCATTGGTTTTTAAACAGCAAAGTTCGCGAAGCTTTTTAGGGGGAAAGTTGTTTGTTCGCACGAAGAACTGCTTTGTGAACTTTATAATAATAATAATAATAATAATTTATTTACGTAAAAAGAATAATGCAGTAAGTACAAAAAATACACTAATTATTAGAAGTACATTAATAGTAATGACTGATTTACTACAGTTAAAGTGGGTGTGGTTCTGTTCTCCTAGCTAGGTTACAGAATAACCTGTGTGAAGGAGTGACAGTGCCGTTCCCCTATTGTTGGAATACAATAGTCAGTAGGCAGTACAGTTTAGCATTTATGACAAAGTTGTATACAATAACAATAAAAATAAAATAAGGAAAACCGAAATGAAAAATGAGAAATAAATCCACTTTAGAAATAAATAGTTACAATAAGTGTGTGTGTAGGTGTGTGTGTGTGTAAGTGTGTGTGTGTGTGTGTGTGTGTAGGTATGTGGGTGTGTGTGTGTAGGTATGTGGGTGTGTGTGTGTCCGTGCGTGAGAGTAAGTGTGTGAGCGCGTGCATGATTGTGTGTGTTGAATTGGCATACTTCTAAACATAGTTTGTTATAAATTGTTCAGTTTCGTCGTATGACAGAGTAAGTAGTAACGAGTGAACCGTATTTTTGCAAATATATTTTGTATCTCCAAATACAGGACATATTTTATTGATTTTGTTGTATAACCAAGGTCCAAGGTAATAGAAAAATCTCTTGGCGAAGGAAGTCCGAACAGTTGGAAGAGAACAAATTTTGTCTTTTCTTCGTTTGTTTACAGTTACGTAAGGGGTTTGACGATGTTTCAGAAGAACAACTTGTAATATAAAATGGTGCCTTACGTTCAATACTTCAAGTTTTTGGTACAGCTCATTAGTTGGGAACATAATCGGTCGAAAAGTAGCGACTTTTAGTACAGCTCTGTGCGCTATCTCGAGTGGTTTTATTATGGTTTTCGCGGCACCACCCCAGCACGAAATGCAATAGGTGACAATAGATTGACACAAGGCAAAATAGACACAGCGAATAACTGTTTGATTAGCAATGTGGCGGAGTGTCTTAAAAATATATATTAATTTACGTACTCTGCCCGTAAGAGTGATAATATGAGATCTGAAGTTTAGTGTCTTATCTAATATAATGCCAAGATATTTTATGTGGTCTACGGCCTTTAAGGATGGACAATCACAAGGGGCTTGTGTATTAGTGAAACATGAGTGAGCGGTCAAAGTTATTGGAGTGCGTGATTGAGAGGCTGTGCTGATTGAAAATGTAAGGAAGTTGGTTTTAGCGATGTTTAGTGTTAGAGTGTGTGTATGCAGCCAATTTAACGTTGTGTTAAATGCTGTTTGTGCTTTTAGCTCTAGCTGCGACCATGTGTCTGCTACAACTGTTATGGCGGTATCATCCGCATAAGATGTTATTTTGACGTTAGGTATTTTAATGTCGCACAGTTGGTTTATAAAGACAAGGAAGAGAGTGGGCCCCAAGATGCTTCCCTGTGGGACACCGTATTTGATTGGAAGTTCATCGCTATCATTACCATCTATCCTAACTAACTGCGAGCGATTTGAGAGGTAGCTCTTAAACAAATCTAACTGAGCTCCCCTGACACCCAAACTTTCGAGTTTTAATAAAAGAGACGCGACAGGAACAGTGTCGAACGCCTTTGTAAGGTCTAAAAATATGGTAAGCACTTTTTTACTATTATTAATATTTTCTACGACGTGATTGGTTAATGCATGGACGGCGTCGCAAGTGGATGTGTTTTTGCGGAAGCCCAATTGATTAGGCGATATTAGTTTGTAGTGTTCCAGGTATGCTACCAATCTTTTGTTTATCAAACGTTCGAGTATTTTAGATAGGGCAGTTAAAACGGCTATAGGCCGGTAATTGTTCGGCAAAGTTTTGTCGCCTCCCTTGAAAATAGGATGTATAATTGCCTTTTTTAGCGAAGAAGGAAAGACGCCAGTATCGAAGCAGAGATTAAATATATGGCATAGGGTGGGTGTCAGGAGCTCAGAGTATTTTTTTAAAATAAAAGGTGAGATGCCGTCCCAGCCGGTTGCTGCAGTAGAACGCAGCGAGTGTATAATGGACATAACTTCGACATGGTCCGTATGTTCCAAGACGAAGGATGACAAATGAGTCGACTTATTAGCAGCTATAGAGAATAATTGGTTCTGTCGAGTGGAACTTGAGTACTTTTCTGCAAGGTTCTTACCAATGTTAATGAAAAAGGAGTTAACATTATTACACGACTGTTTTAGTGAGCATGTAGAGGAGAGTAACTGTGTAGATGAGTTTTTGGATTTGGTAGTGTTAGTGACTCGCTTTATAGTGTCCCAGAGTAACTTTGGATTATGACCTGCCTTATTGAGTTCTTGTGTGTCATAGATCCGTTTAGCTTTTTTAAGTATTCTCGTACAAAAATTTCTGTATCGTTTGTAGGTCAAAACTAAAACCTCATTGTCAGGATATTTTTTTTTGCTTTTTTATGTAATGCGTCTCTATTTCTTATGCAGCGTAATAAACCCGTGGTGATCCACGGCTTAAGAATTTTCTTTCTGGTTGATACTGTTATCACTCTAGAGCTTTTAACAATTGATGTAGATAATAGTTCTGTGAGTGTATTTGTAGCAATGTCGGCATTTGACATGGAAAAAATAGGACTAAAGTCAAGTTGAGACATTGCTACGTCAAGCATCTCATAGTCGATCTTGGTGACCGTAGAGGTAGCGTTTATGCGCATATATTGGTAACCAAGACAGAGTAGGGAGGGAAGATGATCAGTGACCACTGAGTCAAAAACAAAAGAGTGTGATGGGGACTTAGTTCTAAGAATAAGGTGGTCCAGACAATTATTGTCTCTAGTTGGTATTGAATGCGCAGGTAGAAAACCATTAAAAGCTAAATAATTCAGATATTCGTGAGAACGAGTATCTGTAGTCGTGGGTTTGATATCTATGTTAATATCACCAGTTATAATTACTGTTTTAAAAGATTTGAGCGATAAAATAATAGTGTTTAGAGCTGAGAGAAAGGTTTGTATATTGTCTATTGATGGTGACCGATAAATGCATAAAATAGCCACATCTGAATTTATTTTGATTGTGAGTCCGGAAGCTGATTGGCAAAAATCAGGTTCGTCATAAGTGACTAATAGTTGCGCACTTAAATATGCTACCACGCCGTCACTTTGGTTGAGATGTTTAGTGGTTTTGTAAGTTGTGTAATTATCCAGCTGTGGAATATAAGAATTACTAGCACACGGTAACCAACATTCAGTCAGTACGACCAGATCACAGTTAAAGGGTATACGTTGCAAGAGAGTCTGTAAGCTTAGGAAGTTACAGTTAATGGACCTAATATTTTGTGAGAGTATTTTTAGGTAGTTATTGGGATTGGAAATAATTGTTTGGGTGTGTTCTGGTGTGCAACTATGTGTCACAGAGATTGATAACTCATCAATATTGTCCATTACATATTCGAGATCATTAGCCATTAATTACCGATGTAGAGTATGGTAAAAGGGGGGAATATAGTGTTTGGTATAGTAATGTTATGATGGGGCATTAATCTTATATGTAACACAATGCAAATTAGTCCTAGAAAATAGTTGCTGCTAGAATTAAGTTTGAAACGGTAAATCAGTGCGATATTTGACACAATGTTTGTTGATTGATGATTGTAATTGATAATGTGTGCGTAAGATAAGGATTTGTTGGAATACAATAATATGTAGAATAATATGCAGTGCATATGAAATTGATGAAAAAGTTTGCTTACTAGGAAGTATGTACGTTGTAACGTTAATGTGTATGTAAGTATATGTATATGATATTGTGCTGTCTTGAGAATGTTGTAGGTGTAGATTTGTTGTTTTATTTTTGTATTTGATGAATGTAAAATAAGTAATGGTAGGTTTTTGAAGTGGTATTGTAAATAAGTGTATGTTGTAACATAAGCTTTCAAAAAAAGTAAACTAGAAAAAATAATAAATGAAAAATACTTAAAAATAACTAGTCATGCATTTTTCAGAGATGGCAATTGCTTCAGTTGCAGTTCATTTTTCACCCAAATGGCCTGACTGTCCGGGTAACTTTGTTTCTTTAAAACATGTTTTGTTTTTACTGATAAACTTGAAATGATATCTTACAGCTAGGTTTAACGGTAGATGCATTTATTTTCAACATTATAAATTGAGATTCACAAAAGCTGACGAACGATTTAAAGTTAATTAATAGTAAAATAGTGCCGACAATATATTTTTAATAGAGCTCTAAGAAGTCTTGGGTCGTAATATAGGTTTTTTAAGAGTAGATTAATAATAATAGCAGCCCCGTATCTAATACATGTCCCACTGCTAGGCTCGGGCCTCTTCTCATGATGAGAAGGGTTAGGCTATAGTCCACCACGCTGGCCAAGAGTGGATTGGTAGACTTCACGACCTCGACTACTTTTTAAGCACTCTTAAGCATGCAGGTTTCCTCACGATGTTTTCCTACAACGTTAGCGAGCGATAATTTATATGATAGATACACACATAACTTCGAAAAGTTATACTGCCGACTGTATATTTTGATTAGAGGTCTTGACTCACACACAAAATATTAATAATAATATTAACTGTAATATCGTTAATTCTGAAAGTTGCGGATATGTAATGATACTTATGACACATCTATAGACTTTTTCTTGACCTCATTCCAAATAATCTGATGTAAAGATATGAGAACATTGAATAACCAAACACGACAAGTCATTCGTCAGGAAAAAGGCAAGCAGTTTCATTTCCCATTACCGCACTGACATTTCGTGACGACGAAATTGAATTTCGCGAACTGAATAATATTATGACCTTAGTGGTGGAGGAAAATATTGAATTTTGGAGAAAACCACGACATAGGTAAAGTCTGGTTGTGTAGTCAAAATGTATAAGCTACTGTTTATACTTACTAACAATATTTTTTTCATTTTCATTTCATTTCATTTTACTGGTGGTAGAGCTCTTGTGAATGAGCTCGAGGGCGGCAGCACCACCGTCTCACCTTTAACCTGCCGCCAAATAGTAGTGCTTCCATTACTGTGTTCCGGTTTGTTGGTGAGATCAGGCCCTGAAATTAGTGGCACATGAGGCATAACACCGTAGTCCTCAGCTGCAGCGACGCATCTATAATCTGCTTTTGTAGATTGTTGATGTCCATGGGCTGTACTCCACTTACCATCAGGTGGACTACACGTTCGTTCGCTGTGGGCGTTGTATAAAAAAAAAATCATTTCATTTCAGTTATTCTGAAGTCGTTAAAATGCTCAGCATTGTTTATTTAATGCTCTTCATGAGAGCTGAAAATAGATAAAACAAAAAATATGATTTTACATAACATAACATCACGCCTATATTACCCAGAAGGGTCTGGCAGAGGAGTACAAAACCCACATTTCACCTGTTATGTTTAGGTCCCATGTGATAGACGGTGAGCGAGAGAGAGTATCATCATCCACCGAGCAAGATTCCAACTCCGTGCTGCTATCGTGAATTACCTGACGGAAAGCTAACAAATAACACTTTGTCGGACCCGGGAATCGAACCCAAGACCTCGCGGTTAGAGGCACATACGCTAACCACTAGAACATCGTAGCAGTTAAAATATGATTTTTCTCAATACAATATAAAAATTCTAGAGTTTGATCGAGGTTTACTACAATTTTTAATGGCAATATCAGGCCAAAAATAATGGATTTCCTCGACAATACAATTCAACTAAAGCACTAACCTACTTCTTATTATTTCCATAGTAATATTTAATTAACATACCGCCCAATTTCCAAATTACTAGCAGTACAAGCGGCACTCTTTTAAGGCGGTATCTTTTCATCTCGTATTGAATATACATTGTAGCATTTTTTGTAGCCATCGTGACCGCCCATAGATACCACAGATGATAGAAAAAGGAGCTAGTTATTTTGCATGCTATAATTTTTTATGTTGCTGAGATGTAATGAAATAAGAGTTTTGACAAATATCCAGAATTCTAGATGAATTCGCATAGTAATACATATCTATGCGGATACATCCAGAATGATACGATTTAACGGTCATTAACTCGATTAATTTTTGTTTACCTTTCGGTGCATGACGTTTCGACAAGGTTGCACTTTGTCATAGTCACAAGCAGCTATAGCAGTTAATTCCCGTTAAAATCATATCAATAAAAATGCAACGTGAAAGTTTAAAGGTATTATCCAGAATTAAACTAAAAAAAACAACTGACTGATGAATAAGGCAAATTAATGTGAATTACTTAATGTTAACTTCATTAAATATACATGTTGGATCTTGAATTAAACTAGTCTAATAACTTTATCTAAACTTAATAAGTCACTGTCAGAAGGCCTCGTACCCAACATGCTGGCAGCATTACCGCGTTGCATTGCGATACTAAATCGCTGGCCGAAATATAAGCATTTCGAGAACGAGTTGCCTGAGTTAGACGCACTGACAACTCTTTGTACAGACTATAAGTGGTACGGCCCCAAGGCCCTTATGTTTCAACCGCAGAAGGCGCAAACATTAGTTATTATTATATTATTAGTTTAGTTAGATATACAACAGTATGACAGTTATGTAATGTATAATGCACTGTGCTTCGTCAAAATATAAATAAAATAAGTTGTGAGATATTTATTTATTTATTTATTTATTTATAATGATAGAAGTATCCAGTTGGGATGGGCAGCATTTAGCTAACCTCGTCAAGTCTTCTCTTCGCCTTTGCCGCAATGCCTGAAGAAAGAAAAAGAAAGAATGAAAATTATTTTTATTTTCTTACATATGCAAAAAACAGGTAATTATTATACAAAATATGTAATAAATATGTAAAAAAACAGTGGTGGTTGCTCAGCTTTAATTCTGTGGAGTCTTGCATTTCTGCAAAACTTCCACAGCGCTGATTTTCAGCAACCACTACGGTTGACGGCACAAACAGAAAACAGGTAAGTATAGCAACATATAAAGATGACAGTGACATAAAATTAAATTAAGCTTTAAAGACGAAAGTCTACAACCAGTGCGTCCTACCTGTTATGACTAAAGACTCTGAAGGATAAAATTCGTAATGAGGTCATCCGACAAAGAACTAAAGTAACCGACATAGCTCGCAAAATAAGCTCGCTGAAGTGGCAATGGGCTGGTCACGTCTGCCTAATGACCGACAGCCGTTGGGGCAAACGAGTCCCGGAATGGAGACCGTGACTCGGCAACCGTAAGGTAGGTGGCCCCCTGCCATGTGGACTGACGACCTTAAGAAGGTCGCTGGAGAGGACTGGATGCGGAAGGCGCAGGACCTGGTGTTGTGGCGCAAATTGGGAGAGGTCTATGTCGAGCAGGGGACTACGAGAGGCTAAATGATGATGATGATGAAGATTCGGGATTCAACCAAGTAATTTACGAATCGTCAGTTTTAATACATTCCTCCGACAAAGAATAAAACATAACACTATCTCTTTGAACTGCCGATGTTTTTTTGCGTATTCTTGTTAGCAAACTATGAAAAAGCTATAATGAAATAACGTCCACTTATCTGCTGTCAAAACTTTTAATAGTGTGCACAGTTATGAGCCCGCTATTATTTATGCCGCGTGTTTATTTTTATTAGTTTTTTCTCGCCATTTTTTAAATAGTAGTACAGTCGACTAGATGCGGTGATTAAGAGAATCTTTATTAATGTAATTGATAGAAAAAAAAAAATAACACGAATCTTTAACCTCGTAAACCGGTTTTTACTTTCTTTAATAAGTATTCATAAATTAAATTGAATTGTCTGTGTTTTGAAATTCAAAATAACAATAATTTTTCAAGCTGGTATAGTATAGTATTTGCACGATACCTATTGCCTGAAACGATTGACGACCGGATGGCGGAGTGGGTAGTGTACCTGCCTGCGACGCCAAGGTCGTGGGTTGAAAATGAAAAAAAAATGAAAAATGAAAAAAATCTTTTATTTCAATAAAAATCGAGGGTAACAATAATTGATTGGAGTCTCCTTTTAAGCTAAAAAAGCCTGTGGTAGAAGACTCCGCTCATTCGTGGCTATACAGTTTTATTACAAAATACACTAAAGATTACAAAATTAAATTATTATTTTTTATTTATATAATCATTTTTATTTATTTACTAAATAAAATGTTTTAATTATTATAAATAAGTATAAATTATGTGTGGTGTGTGTGTGTGTGTGTGTGTGTGTGTGTGTGTGTGTGTGTGTGTGTGTGTGTTTGTGGGTGCGTGTGTATGTGTGTATTGGTTATGTTTTATTTTAGCAACGCCTCAGTGTCTTCATAGGTAAGTGGTTTGATCCAGTCCGTAATTTTAAGTTTAATTTCATGATGTTTGTTATCATATATGTATCTATATATCTCTATTTATTCTATTATATAGAAGCGCTGCGCGTTTTTTATATTGTATGCTCGCGAAACTTGTTTTAGTTTGGGGAACTTCAACTATCCTATCTTTTCTTCTTTTTTTTGACTGGTTAGGATCGTACGGTATGGCCTTGTGTTGTTTTAGGATTATTTTGGTTATGTATAGTTTTCTTACTGTCATTAAATTGCTAATTTTATAAAGATTTTCTGTGGAATACCTAGTAGTTTTAAAATACATTAGTTTTATGAGTGCCCGTTGTCCTCGTTCAAGATTATGAATTTGGTTTTTGCAGCGCCTCCCCATATGGGTATGCAATATACTAAAACTGACTGTACTAGGGCTGTATAGATTTCTATAAGAAGGTTTCTAGGATTGTTTGTGTTAGTGGGTAAGCTTACTGGAACCGTGTGCCTGAGGGTTCGATTCCCACTTAAGATTTGTCTTTGTGTGCATGAACATGGGGGTTTGTCCTTAGTCTGGGTGTTTCTATGTATAATATGTATGTATTTACAAAAGAAAAGTATATAATATGTATCAGTTATTCTAGTACCCATTTTACAAGCTCTGCTTAGTTTGGGACTAGATGGCATTGTGTGTGAGTTGTGAAATATTTGAAATATTAATATTAAAACACAGATTTTAACATGTTTGTCTGTCTATCGATCTGTTTGTATTAGCTAATTTTCTAAACGGATGGAGATATCAAAACAAAAACATTTTACATAGGCTACTTTTTAACGTCGTACCTACCTCGCAGACGAACCGCGGGCGAAAATTTGTTTGTTTGTTTGATATCGCTAATTTCAAGAACTACTGGTTGGATTTTGATAATTCTTTATGTGATTGATAGTATAACTCTCAATAAAGGTAGATATTTCATGGTGTTGTAAAACTTTTTTTTCCCTTAACTTATTATTTGTCATTTTGAAGTGGTAATAAACCAATGGAAAAGGAATATTAAGTCTTAAGTCATTTATTCAGTCTTCTTCTTCTTCGTCGTGTCGATGGCTGAGTCAAATTTTATTTTGACTTGCCATCGTGGTGAAAGGATTAGCCAATTCGCTTTGGAGAACTTGCGAATTGCCCAGGGTGCGCCGGACGTAGGTAATCGTTGTGTACGTCACTCGGGGAGGCTTAAGGCGCAAAATACATTTGTGTGGAATATTAAATTATTATCTATACCTACATACTTAATTACACTTTATTTTAATAAATATATTCAACATTTTTAGTTACAATTTATTAATAATACATAAAAAAAAAACAAAATTCCATACATTACATAATAAGTCACACCAATAAAATAAAAAAACAAAAAAATCCAACAAATTTATAAAATTAAACCGTACACTTCGAACTAAATTTTCATACATTAGACTTAGGTATCGTTTTCTCACTCCTATAAGATATGTGGGAACACAAGGCTTAAGGCTGACGTAATGCTGACACATTAGTTTAAGTAAGCAACGCGCCACTGGCCCGCCGATCAGCAGTTGCGTTCGGTCAGGGCAGTAGGGAACACGCTTGTAAATTAGTATTAGGTTATTGTATAATATACTTCGTTGAGTGAATACCATCTTTAATTTATCTAACCTGAACTTACCCGTGACGAGACATCGAAAAGACAGTAAGTAGTACAACTCCGAAGTGGGGTATATAAGCCCAACAATACATAAAGCCTAAAGATATATACCCTTTTTTAATAGAAACGATTTAAGTGTTGATTTAAATCTATTTACACTATATTATGCTTTTCATAGTCTCTGGTAATTTATTAAAAATTATTACCTTGAACCCTAGAAGTGAGCTGTACGACATTTAACTTGGGATATACAATGTGAGACAGCTCTTTTCTACGATATTTGAGTTCATTTAACTTTAAAATGTTATGTGAAGTTTATTTTTCATGAATCCAAAAGATTTTCAATCCACGTAAAGGTGTGTTTTATTAAAAGGTTCATATGCAATATTTAGCATACGGCAAAGAAAAGGTACAGCCATCGAGCGCACTCCGCTGATTGCCAGCGCGCATCAGCTGTATTGGACGTACAGTCAGATACATAAATATGTAGCCATTTACATAGAGTGCCCGTGCGTAGTGGTAAAAGCGGTCGCCTCGTTGCTTTCAACTGCGATGGTATTGTGAGTTCGATCCACTCACGGGACAAATCCACAAAGATTTTTTCTGACTATGAAATGATCTGATTTCTGTAATGTTCACAAATAGGCGATAAAGGAAAAAAACGACCGATCATTTGATTTATCGGTCGTATTTTTGTAATCAAGACAAAAACATAATTAACATCGAGCCAATTATACCCAGATGGAGCCATACGGCAGAAGTTAATATCACCAACATTTCACTTGTTAAATTTAGGTGCCATATGAAAACGGGTGACTGTATCACCATCCACCGGGCATAATCCAAACTCTGTAGTACCTACTATAGGGAATTTGCCAGACGGCATAATCCAAAAATACCAATATTGACCCGGATACCGAACCCAAAACCTCACGGTGAAAGGCCTCATAAGCTGACCACTAGACCAACGAGGCAATTTTTACAAACAAATATAACCCTACCTTGGTTCCAAACAAATTAAAATACAGAACCTAATATTCGATCGATTTTTTTAAGCCCACAAGCAAGGATTGCACTGAAATTTTAAATCTTTTGTAAAAGCGTAAAAGCACCAAAGAGAAGAATTAAAGAAAACTTTTTAACTTTTTCATGCCACCTTTTTCCGCATCCGACTGTACGAGGGTTCTTTGGAAACTAGCACAGCATCTTGGTTATTTGAAAGCGTCACCCCTCCCCTCCCCGCCCCGCACTGCATGAAAAACACAACTTTTCTTTTCTTGCGGTTTCACTTTCCTAATATTTGTTCATATCTATAAGTCCTGTCTGCCTCGATGGTCCAGTGGTTAGCGTACGCGCTCTCACCGCGAGGTCTTAGGTTCGATTCCCAGGTCGGCCAAATTTGTGAACTTTCAATCAGGTAATTCACAATAGCAGCAAGGAGTTGCAATTGAACCCGGTGGATGGCAATAGGCTCCCATGGGACCTAAAAATTACAGGTGAAGTGTGGGTGTTGTACACCTCTGGGTAATATAGGCGTGATGTTATGTTATCTATAAGTCTTCGGGGATAATATGTAACCACAGAGGAAATTGTTAAAAAAATCTCCTTCTTCTTCTTCGTCGTGTCGATGGCTGAGTCAAATTTTATTGCTCCAATAAGTGATCACTGTAATGGCTCTCCTTTGGACGGTTAAATCGAGAACTACCATTTAATGAGACTAATGGTTTTGATGTTAGGATTGCTGTTGCAGTACTTTTGGAGACTAAGGGCTAGTTCTGGATAGCTCCTCGCCCTATTCAGCACTTTTTTGACTGATAAAATATTGCATAGTAAAAAGTCGGCGCCTTTAGCGCTCTTGGCGGCAAAGGGCTTTGGTATAATTTCTTATGAAGTTATTAGATAGGTCGGCGCCTTCGGTGACCACCCTGACTCTTGGGTGATGTCGCTTTAGTGCTAACTCTTTGTTTTAATAAGAAAATATTTAAAAAGTCGTTTCTTTAAAAAAAGTTGATTGTAAAATTGCGGATAATTTCATTCATTGATGTTGAAAAAAGGCACCGTGAGAAAATACGCATGGTAGCGACGCATTTGTTTCCGTAAATTCTTCCCTACGTTTTTAAGGTAAGTGACGTCAGCACCGTAGACATGTCACAACCCTTGTCAGTTACCATATACCATACTCTTTCTGCACCATCCTGAGATGTGACACATTTCAAACATGGCTGATTTTTACCATACAATATAACAGAGGAAAATTCCAAAAAAACACTTCAGTCGCTTCATTTGAAATATAAATAAAACGTTGTTTGATTTATGTAAACATAATAATATACTTAAATAATAACAATTAATTGTTTGTTTTTTTTTGCAGTATCCGTATTTGAGACGGTGTGACACATAAGAAATTACAGATGACAATGACAACATCAATTAGTGACACACACGTGACATATGTCAAAGAGCGCTGAATCGCGATAACGAAATGTTCACAGAGAGTATGCATATATACCACTTCCAATACGCTACCGTAGGACGGCTGTCCGCCAGGCAATACCACCGAGCCTGGTCGGAGGATCCTCCCTTTGTGGTGGAGGAACATCACACCCTGTTCACCTACAGTGTTGATCTCTGTATTGACTTACGGATTTAGAATTATTATTTATTTATTTCATACATGCACTTCACAGTTTACAGGCATAATAATTTACATTGGAACAGTACGCCAATTACGAAGTACACATTAATTCGAAAATAGAGTGTTAAAATATTCACATGCAAATCTATATAATACAAACAATAAGGATGTTTAAACATGTATACATGTCAGTAATAATAATTATGTTTGTATTTGATATGTAATCTAGTTCTAAGACGATGTAATAGTTATTTAAGGTACAAGTGAGAAAAAGTTTATATTTCTGTTGTGAGTGCCAATTTTAAATCTTGAGCTTGCGAAGAAGTCTTGAATTAAATCACGAGCGTAGCGAGTGATTCTAATAAAGACTACTTCGCAAGTGAGAGATTTAAGAGGTCACGAACTGGAAATTAAATTTTTCTTACGCGTTACATACAAAACTTTTCACCTCTTCCAGTGAGAAAATATTAAAATTTAAATAAACTCGTACTCGATTGCTTAACTTTGGATAATTCTATGTAATACGACAGTAGATAATACCGATTCAGAATGCATTTTAGCGCCTTCTGAAAGTCGCCACTTATTAAATATGTCGTATGCTTTCAAAAACTTCTCCCGAGATTTTTCTGGTAAAAAGCAAACTTCTGTGTACTAGCTTCTAACTTGCTTCTACTAGCAAGTTGTTTCAACTATTCTGAAGTTCCACAAAGTTCTTTATCACTTGATTCACTTTTTTTTTGTTAAAATTGTAGTCAACAATTAAACATAAACTGAAAAGAATTTAAAGTTCTCTGCGATGAATGACACTGACACAGACACACTTTTTTTTTAAGAATGCGTTTGGAAGTTTGTTCCTTAATATTTATGTATAGAGTCTAATATTAAATACTTAATTTTTATTAAATTTAATGGTTAATCACGAATATAAAAACATTAAAATACTAAATAAGCGTGTATTAATATAATTTAAAATAATTAAAACGTATCGTTTGTAGTTTTTAAATAAAATTTGCGCTAATAAAAACAAAACAGCCACCATGTAGGTTATAACCTACATGGTGGCTGTTTTGTTTTTATTAGCGCCTATTCATTGGAAGGATTTAGTGTTTCGAAATTGAAATCACTTTGCCTCACTAGTGAGTAATAAGCGTTATTAATTACCTACTCACTGAATTCTCGCAAGCAAACGATCTTTTTCGTGCTGGTGTGGTGAAAAATAGCTTTTAGCCTTTCCTAACGGGGCTAAAAGCTCATACTAGATACAGGCACTAACAATACTTTTTTTTTTATACTCTCGTTGTATACTCGGCAGGTGAAAGATAAGTTAGTTTCAAAAATATGCTGTTGCCTTCAAACTCAATAAGCTTCATAATTGTCAGCTTAGCTTTCATATATAATCCTACAATTCTTATCAAATTCATTAAAACATACCTGCGTCTAATAATCTCCAACATGTCAACCGTTACATAATACCTTCCATATTACGTATAAAGGCATGCACAGACGAGCTAACTCTCTTCCGGGCAGAGATAGGACGTGTTTACATGTGGATATTGCGCGCGTCAAAGCTCAAAGCTGCTCCCGGGGGATACAAACGTTCCTTATTTGAAATATAAGTGGAAAGCGCGGTTTATTTGACCAACCTGATGGAAATCGTCGCGATTGGACCCCCTGTTATGGTCGTTATACGTGTATTATGTGAACTCGCAACTTATTTTTTTGAAATTCGAAGCTCATGTTCTATTTTAAAATTGAATATATTTTACCAACCATCGAAATCGTCCGTCCGTCGTCCCGTGTTAAGTTCGCTATACGTGCATGTGTGAAATAGTTATTTATTTTTTTGAAATTCGTAGCTCACGTTCTATTTGAAAATGGAATATTTAACCAGCCAGATGGAAATTGGCCGTCGCTGTCTAGGTGGTGAAGTTAAAACTGTGAGCAAGTTTTGTTTTTCAATTTTTCATACCTTAATCCAATTATATTAAACGAGCGGTTGTGTCATATATGTCAAAACATTTGAATCTGATTCAATCACAGTCGACATCCATCGTAATAAGAGGACGAGACTTGGATTTGTCTTATAGGCACGTTGAAAGCAAAATTAAATGATGTTCAGCATGCAGGAGCTCTATACAGTGGTTAATGTCATGAATTAAATTATATTTCTTACGCTCGCTCGTGAGATTTTGAATGATAAGTAGCGTATTTATTTTTAATTATCTCCATGAGAGCATGAATCCACATTTAACTTTAACCCTTTTATTACGCTTTTTAAAGATTTCGACAAAATTTTGCTGAATAATAAATAATAATAACCGAGCTTCATTTTGTCCCCTGGTACCTACTAGATATTAAGAAATGCTTAATTAATGCTTTTTATGCTTTGTGCTCGGGCTTTATTTAAATACATAATATATCAAAACGCCTAATCGACGCTTCTCGCGACCAGAGGGCTGGTTTTTACTTCGCTCAGCGAATAAGCATTGCCATTCAACGTGGCAATGCTGCCAGCCTTCTGGCCACGGTATCCGCTGTGGACAGCGATGCGGAGGAATTTTATGACGCATAATGTTATTTATTCTTCTCTAATAATATAAAATAACATTGAACAACTTTTTATACCTCCTATCTGAAGTGGGATCATAATAATAAAATATGTATATAATTATGATACTTGATTGTAGTTAATAAGTAACAATTTCATCGTAACATTCACCAGCCCGGCTAGCTCAGTCGGTAGAGCATGAGACTCTTAATCTCAGGGTCGTGGGTTCGAGCCCCACGTTGGGCGAAATCTTTTTGACATAAGCTTTTATCAAATTCAACTGTGAGCTTCTGTTTTGTGCTGTGTTCCCTTTTTATTCTTTGGCTGTGTATCAAAGAAAATTTAAATTGAAATGTTTATTTTTTGATTGAATGGTAGACTTTTTCGATCACATTGCGTTTTACCGTTTGGCTACCTCAACACAAATTATAAAAACTCACGGCAACTTATACTAATTTAATAATTAATTTGTTTATTGCAAATCATTTTTTGTTTACTTTATTCTGTATAAAAATAACAGTTCATAGAATAAAAATATCAAATGAAAGATGCAATCAAAGTATAAACAACTTAATAACATTTAATAAACCTTTTAAGGAACGGTGCGCCATCTGTGAGCACCACAAAAAACAATTTCAATCAACTTATGCCACGTAAACCATAAGCTTAGTAAGTCAGACCGTTTGCGACAGGTGGCGCTAGTAGATATTCAGAGAAGCAAGTCTTCATCTTAAATAATGATTAATTTAATAATTAATTATAATGAAGTATCCATCTAAAAACTGTATAGTATATGTGTAATTAAAAAAATGTTTTATTTACTAAATAATTAGTTATAATGTATTCTCAATAGAAAACGCCATCTAGCAACAAATTATATCATATTTTACTCCATCCATTGGAACAAGTAGATTAGATTGTATTTAATAGATGGCACTTCAATAAAAAAACACAAGTTTTCTTTTTATCCATAGATCAGACCCATTAAATCATTAACAGCTTAC
This sequence comes from Hypena proboscidalis, assembly GCA_905147285.1. Classification (NCBI taxonomy): domain Eukaryota; kingdom Metazoa; phylum Arthropoda; class Insecta; order Lepidoptera; family Erebidae; genus Hypena; species Hypena proboscidalis. The sequence continues at coordinate 6,014,268 of LR990127.1, forward strand.
CCTAGAAAACTAAACAAAACCATAATTTTCTGAAATATTTGGCATTTAAGCAATCAGCAGCATAATTTTGTGATTGAGTTTGCCCTCTTCTAGTCCGTTCACAGAATCTTTTATCATTTTTGTATGATAGTAAAGCAGCGTAACGTAGCTTCGTAGGTCTCTGAAGTATGTAGGGCAGTTTCCTGCATTGTTTTAATATCTTAATAGGTAATAAATAAAGGAACCAATATTTGTAAATATGCTTAGTTTTATTCAAATTATGAAATACGGGTGTTACACACGTAATGTTGGTCTATTTAGTCGACCGCCTGTATTTCATAATTTGAATAATGTTACAAACTCACGTCAGTTTTAATAAAAATATGCTTAGTTTATTTATAATTCCACGTTAAACATGACCAAGAATAGCATACCTATTATCATGTATTTAATTATCCATATCGTTACATCTTGCTACAATTAAACCTAGCAGATAAATACGAGTAAGTTAAATTATAAAAACACTTAACTATCATTACTATGTGGGTCTTATGTATTTAGTTATGTAGTTACTTATTCAGCATAAAATAAATAAACACTCCATTAATTGTTCTATAAATAACGGTGCACAACATAATATGACGCCGAGAACTAAAGGGTATATAACTATACTATTATATATAGTGATATTATATAAAGAAATAGCAATTTTGGCTAACCAAAAAACAGGAAAACCTAGTTTGGTAGCCACTGTCTAAAATAATGTAATTAATGTATCTCTTGGTAATAAAGATTTTTATTTATTTATTTATTTACTAGCGTGCCGCCCTGGCTTCGCTCCGTACTATGTAGTATTAAAATAAGCAGGTGCATGAAAGGAGCCTCCCCGAGTGACGTACACGACGATGCCCTACGTCCGGCGCACCCTGGGCAATTCGCGAGTTCTCCAAAGCGAATTGGCTAATCCTTTCACCATGATGGCAAGTCAAAATAAAATTTGACTGCCATCGACACGATGAAGAAGAAGAATAAGCAGGTTTTATACATGAAAACCTTGGGTGCGCTTTTTCTTACATAACTTTTTAACTCCTAACATCGAAAGTCCGAAAATGTGTTTCATACAATTTTATTTCATAATGATCACTCTTCATAATTTTTATTTCAATAAATATTAAAACGCCAAATAAATCGACTTCATAATTTTATTGTTCATACATTTATTTGTACTCATTTTTGCTTTCATATATTTCTTAATCAGACGTGCTATTTATCCTATACATCAAAATTCATACTGTTAATAAACATACATTATGAAACACATTTTCGGACTTTCGATGTTAGGAGTTAAAAAGTTATGTAATAAAAGCGCACCCGTTCGTGCATTTGTTATTGTTTTCGTTCATTAGATAAATATAACTTGCTCGAGTTTAAGTGGAAATTAGTTTATGAACTATATCTTTGTGCATTGTTTTAGTATATTACCTATAAAAGTACTAATAATAACTACTAATAAACTGCTGTAAATAATATAAAAATAAAAGCTATAGTTATGGCATGGGTCAATTATGGGTAAAGTAGTAGGTTAGGTTAGGTTAGAACTGCGACCATAACATATACGAGCCGAGCGAGCGAAGCGAGCGTGCCGCGGCAGCGGTCGGCGAGTGCTAGAATCAATCTGTGTGATACTCCGACCACTTTTTGAATCCACCCACTAAATAAAATAATATTATACTACCTACCAATTTCTTATTATCATAGATCGTAACAGACGACAGTACGTGGCGCCACCTGCAGAAGCTAAAAATGTGCCTATTGGGCAAAAAAAGAAGCGTGGGAATTCGGTATTTAATTGCATAGAAAAAGGATATTTTATGATTTGCGTTTAAATACTACCCCAATAAAAATAAGATATTAAGTCAATAAAAGGCTATTTCCATACAACGTTATGTACACAAATAATATGAACATTGTCTCTTATGAAGAAAACTATTCTGAATAAAAAAAATATTAATTAAACACCTTCTTAATGAAAACATTATGAAATAAAAAAATATGATGACGGGGTGTTATGAGTTCGGATTATAGGAATATTAATGTATGAACATAAAGTTTATGACGAAAAAAATTATGAAGAGTGATTATTATGAACTTCAATTCGTAGTAAAATCGTAAATATGAATACAAATTTTATGAGAGCCGATATGGACCCAGATTTTTGCAATAATGTATATCTTCTAAGATATAATTAATTATTAATTTAATGGATTGCAATACTCTATTAATCTGAATTTAACCCTATAATTTATTTATTAAAATGTCTATCTTTGAATTTTTATTGCCTTTATCAAATTTGTATATTTTATTATTTTTAATTGTTACCAGATTATCCATTGTTATTTAATCTGCCTCATTTTTATAATTTTTATTTTTTATTTTTATTTTCATAGTTAATGTTTTTTTTTAGAATTTAAGTTTAACCAAACCGTGCAAGTGGTGTTAACTTTTAATTGATTGTAACGCTTAGCATGATTCAACTGTTATATGTTAAATTTGTTTGTAATATTACTTGTGTAAACAATCGTAAGTTATCCAAAATAAATAAATAAATTAAATTCCTGCATCTCAATCTGTTCTCTTCAGTACATACACCAATTTATTTCACGGCTATTACTGCGACGTACTGAGCGTTTCTTATACCATCGACACGGGGTAATTGCGTCTTCCTGCGCGACACCATTTATGCAATTTTGTGTAGTTTATATATAAGGTAAGACACGCAGGTTACTTATTGTTTTGAGATACACGGTGACATCATGACTAGTGTTTGGTACTTCTGTTTGATTATTTGCGGTAAGATTTTTTTTTGCTGCATTGATGTAAAACAATGGAGGTCGGGACTCGGACAAAATTCACAAAGATAATGACATAATGTCAACCTATATAATCGTAGATTTTTATTTATTTATTTATTTAAAACTTCATAAAAAAATTGTATACAAGGCGGACTTAATGCCATAGGCATTCTCTACCAGTCTGCCTTTAGGTGATGCAGAGATTATAACAAGGCAGATGAAGTTATAAAATATAGCGTTTGATTTGAAATAAAAGGTTATAAAAATCAATACAATTAATGAATACATGAAAATATATGCGTATATATATATATATATGCATAATATCTACATAAGAAAATACTTAAATATAAGTAAATATTTAATAAATAAAATATATATTTAAATATATGAACTAATAATAAATATTATGGTGGCGATTCAGTTTTGTTGAGGAGATTCCGAACCTTGATTTTAAAGGATGTCATGTTTAGAAGTATTATACCTACATAACTGTCACAAACAAATTTAATTTTTTTGACAGTAATTCAATGTTCAATTTAATAATAATAGCAGGCCTGTATCTAATACATATCCCACTGCTGGGCTCAGGCCTCTTCTCATGATGAGAAGGGTTAGGCTATTATAGTCTACCACAAAAACGCCAACCAGTCTAAAAAGCTTACTATAGTATTTCAGACTACATAAATGATAATAGTGTTTGGAAATGAATTGCTCTTCTTATGTGATTTTTTTATGTACTTTTATATTTGTAATATTTTTAAAGCAAATTTTAGCTTTGCTATGCCTTTTTGTAATTTATAAAATATTAAAGTTGAAAAATTAAGAATCCAGCAGGACTCGAACCTGCCTGGGTATACGCCCCAAGTGCTTAATTTTTCAACTTTAATATTTTATAAATTACTTTTATATTGTTATATTTTTCATTTTAAAAGATGGTGCACATGAGTTTCTCACCAGCTCTTCTCATAATGCAATACCCATCGGAGCTGGTACTTGGATTGATTTTAATTCGATTCTAAACAGTTTGATTAAAATTAATCTGAGCCCCGGTTATTCAAATCATTGTAGGTAATTAGTATAATTTAGTATTATTTATGATTTATTTTTATATCATTTTTTGTAATGTTTTGACGTGTTCAAGCGCCTCCTGGGGCCTATGAAAATAAATGATTTGAATTTGAATTTGTATAATTTGTACACTGGCCAAGTGCGGATTGGTAGACTTCACACGACCTCGAGTACTTTTGAGGCACTCTCAGGCATGCAGGTTTCCTCACGATGTTATTCCTTCACGCAGTCCTACGGTCTCTGTTAGGTAGTTTGCACCAAATTGCGTGAATTTTAGATGTAGACCCAAAATCCACTTGTTTTACGTCAATGTATAGTTGTTATGTGTTGTTTCAGTTTAGCTTTGGGTGAATAAGGTTATAATAACATTTGTAACTCTCTTAGAAGGTAGGTGTACGTCTCTGCATCACCTAAAGGTTGTCTGGTAGATAATGCCTACGGCATTAAGTCCGCCCATGTACAGTGGGCCAACGAGTTAGCTATGCAGGGCAAAAACTTCTAAGTTATAGTAAAGACTTACTACACCAGTTATAGATAAGTGAGTTACATATCTAAATAGTGGGTATATTACACTTATTACATACGTAATTCACACATACATATCTATTGCAGTCAGTTTGCACTAAGTAGAAGTTTTTGCCCTGCATACCTAATTGCTTGGCCCACTGTACCATTTTTGTGCATAAAGTTTCTAAATAAAAAAAAAATAAAAAAAGTAGGTAATTTAAAATCATATTAATACTTACTAATATTAGTTATCTAGTGGTTAACGTATGCGCCTCTCATCGCGAGGTCTCGGGTTCGATTCCCGGGTTGGGCAAAGCGTTATTTGTGTTCTTTCCCTCAGGAAATTCTCAGTAGAAACAAGGAGTTGGAATTGTGCCTGGTGTATGGCGATAGACTCACCCTCTATGCAATGGGACTTTAACATAACAGGTGAAATGTGGATTTTGTACACCTCTGCCACACCCTTCTGGGTAATATAGGCGTGATGTTACGTTATGTATTAGGTAGGTATAATCGGCAATCAATTCTGTTTGGTACCCATTGACGGTTAAACCACTGAACATATTTAGATGAAAATTGGTATTACGATGGTTTAAAACCTCAGAAAGAACAAGGAGTCCTTTTTATCGACATACTACAAGGTGGAGCCGTGGTCAAAAGCTAGTATAATAAAATAGAAAACTAAAAAACACGCTTTTAAAGTACTTCTAACTAAAAAGCGTGTTTTTTAGTTTGGTTTACTTATAAGAGCGTTGTTTTTAATTATTATTTTTTTATCAAATTATTGCATTGTCATCGGTCTTTGACTGGTGTGCAAAATTTAAATGAAATCTCTCCGTTTAAAGAGGGTCAAAATCGAGTCCAAAGGAGTCGGTTACATACTTACATACCTACAGGTGAAGCTAATATAAGCGTGTTAAAAATAAAAGGTAATATAATATAGGAGGTAAAACAGGTTACTTATTGTTTTAAGATCCACGATGACATCATGAATAGTGTTTCTATTAGACTGCGGTAAGATTTTTTGTATAGTTGGTTGGTTTATTTACAACAAGGTGCTAAGTAGAATCTGACGGTTAACATTGCCTTCGTTAGTTTCGGTTTTGGTGGCAGTTATTAGCCTTTAGGTAATCGGTAACTAAATAATTATTTCGTTTCTTTGTTCATTAAAAAAATTGGTTAACATTTTTAAATATTTCTATTTCTATTTTTATATATATTATGAATTAACATAAATTTTAATATTATCTGCCATGCCCTTCTTAGTACTCGGGCGATGATTGATTGATCATTCTTATAGAAGTCTTTTTTTGTTATACTTAGATATAGCAAGGCATCTTCTTCTTGAAGAAGAATGAAGAATAGCAAGGCAGAACATCACCTTACTAAAAAAAAACAATCTTTTACATATCAGTTTGCTTGTATTCAAGTATTCAAGTCTTGATTGCACTCCACAATGTTAAATGGTCTTATAAATAGGTACAGTATCAATCATGGAGGCTGACGGGCAAGGCAAAAGTAGGAGAGAGCAAGAAATAGCTCTTCGTATTCATAAAAAAATATTTAAATTTTAAAATTGTATCTTGTGAGAAGTAATAGGTACAATTTTATTTTATTTATTTTTTTGCTTTAAATACATAACTATCATACTTATAATCAATCGAATGGGTATTAAACATGTATATATATATATTAGCCGATGAGTGGAGTCAACAAATGCTTAGATCAATATTGCCCATAAGGAAACCTTTAGGTAATATCGAATAAATATCATGGAAAATTATTTATGATTAATTGTTGTCCAAACGATTAGAACGCCAACATTGGATCCTAAAGTCATTGTTAGAATAAATGATTTGAAATCGAACGTTCGAGTCCAAAGAAACCAATGTTCGATCATATCATTAATATCATTGCCTTTAGTAAACTATATACTATAATGAAATCAAAGGGTAGACAAAGGACAAGGTTAACCAATGAAAAGGCTCAAGGTTAAGGTTTGCTATTGACATTTATAAAGGGAAATTTAATACCGATTTCACCAGCGACGTGTTAAACTAACGTATCACTGAGCTTTTATCAATGATATTATAGAACTATAGATATGTTACGTTCGTAGAAATTACGATTTAAATCCGTTCCGAGCTATTCCAAATTGCACACATTGACAAATGTAACTGATAAGTAAAACAAAAGATACGAAATAGCACGCAAATGAAAGAGAATGAAAGAGATAGCTATAGTTTTAATGAGACGTCCCAATTGGGACGTATTTGAGTATTCACAGCGCGAGCGCTTATAACATATCTGCTTTTGTTTTTATATAATATCATTGGCTTTTATCGACAGTCTCATCAATACAAATAAATAAAATGGAGGTCTGTTTTTAATATCAAAAAGCAATGTTCTTTCAAGCTGGTATAGTTGTTTGCATGATACATTTGCCTAAAATACAGTTTTTCTTTATTTTTTGTCTGACTGTCTTTCTGTTTGTATCGGCTAATCTACTAAAGGGCTGGACCGATTTTAATAAAATTTTAGATGCAGGTTACTGACTACAAGAAGCGTAATAAAGGTTTCTTTTTATCGATGTACCTACCACCCACGAAACCCCGGGTGAAAGTTAGTTTGTTTGTTTGATATCGCTAATCTTGAAAATGACTAGTTGAATTTTAATAATTCATTTTGTGTTTGATAGTCTAACTCTCAATAAAGATCTTTAAATATTTAACATTACGCTAAACTCTACGGAAGCGAAGCAGTAAGGTTGAACGCGGGTCAAAGCGCGGTTAAAAGCTAGTCCAAATATTAAAATAAGAAAGAGGTCGAACGGGTTTAAGAAAAGTGCAGTTTAAAAAGATTGGTTAAATTAGGCCTTCGTATACGGTATAGAATTCAAGTTGCAAATGTAGTGTATAGTAGTGTATGTGTAGTTGTAAGTGTAGGTTTTTTGTCTTGAGTTGGAGTGGTTATACATAATTACATGGTTGGTTTTTGCTGGGTAAAGTGTTTTGACACTTCTGATTACTTTTTTGGTGGATGAGATTGTCATCATCATAAATTTTATAACGTATTCAGTACTTCGTTTCTAACAGAACATAATACAATTTCGAATCTTTATTACCCATTACCCAGAAGAGCGTGGCAGGGCTGTATATTACTCACACTTCACCTGTTATGATTAAGTCTTAGGTGACAGAGGGTGAGTTTATGAAAATCAGGCAAAACATAATTTACGTTTTATTTTATAGACGGGCCACTCGAACAGAGCCACGGATAGAAGGTAGTTAGTCTATAAATAAAGAAACTAAAGAAAAAATACTTTAAGCTATAAATCTGTAAATAACCTATTTTGAGTGACTGTATCATAATAACAATTAAATAGCAATTTGACAGATTGTCTTATCATCGTGCGGTTTGAAACTTAGAAACACATTTTTTACACTCCACTCTCTAATTAACAGACACAAATAATAGCAAACATAATTTTATTCCTACAATTGCAGTTATTTCTGGTGGGAGTCATGCAGTTTCAACAAAGATGAACTTTGGAGAAGACGAAGAACCGGCAACGTTTGAAACCAACTCCACTAATGTTGAGGATGAAGATGTGGAAGTAAAACACACTATTGTGGTGTCCACTAAGCTAAAGAACAATAACAGAAGGGGACTACACAGCTCTAATGACGGTAAAAAACACGTTTCATGACTAAATACTATAAGATTTTATATAATGTCATTAAGAGCGAAGGTACGTGTAGGTATCCATCATCTTAATTAAACCATACTAATACCGTTTGAAAAGCTTCACAATGTTAAAGATATTTTATAATAGCTTAAATTTATACTTCTGAATGGCCGTAGTAGCATTATTACGGACAAATAATTATTTGAACACGATTTTAACAGGTGGAGGAATAACGTATAAAGTACGTGGCAGAGAAACAAAAGACGATAGCGGCGAAGTCCCTGTAATAAATGGATACAAATCAGTAGAATCAACTATTATTAAAACGCCGGATACAAGACAGAAGAATCAACCGCGAACGCAAGAATTTCCTGAATCCGTCTTCATTAACAGGAATCTTCCTGTGCATGACGAATATGATATATACCCGAATTATGTAAACAATCCGAATCAATGGAGGCCTTCGACTATGTATAACAATATCAACTGGTTAAATCAAGAGGTGCCTTTGACAGAGTATAATGTAGGCTTTAAAAACACAAACAGTGGTAGACCAGCCTATCAGACTCCTGGAAAATTCCACAGAAGAATAACAGATGATGGAATGAAAGAGTTTTATTGCAAGAGATGCAGAGAGTTACAAGGGTTTAGAGGTTGTGGTTCCGCAAGGAGCAATCCTTGGTCCTATGTACAAACCACGACACCAAAGATTAAGTTAGACGGCAAAATAGCGAAATTAAACTAATACGTGTGCGGTCATTGTTTTTGTTCATCCCGTGTCCGTAACTTCGTAATAGCCGGTAGAAAAAACGGTGATGTTATCTCAACAACCTTGAGACGATGCTCAGAGGTTGAAAGGCATGGTAAATTAGACGCCCATCATTATATTGTGCACGTTTCCACGTATAAAGTCATACCTAATGTTTTTGTATGACGTTATTATATTGATATATCAATCTCCTCAATCAGGAGCTGAGTTTTAACTACATACGGTACAAAACTAAGATCTTAGATGTCTTTTTCCAGCTCCTGTACTGGGCAATTAAGAGGTAAACGAACCATTGTTTTATGTTTTAACACAAAAAATGGCAGACACAGTTGAAAACAATAGTAATTAGTACGAAATTTGATAAATATTTTGTGCAATTATTCCTAAAAATTAATTACCCAGCTAAAACAATGGAAGCACCAGACATGTTGTTTATAAAATACGAAATACATTTTAAGTTCTTTTGAAGTCTGTAAGCTATCACAGTATACCTATTATTATGCCCACGAAGCTTTGAGCTAATGCCTGAACAAGTAAATTTAGTAAAATCAAGTAACTTTAGGTATAAGTAAAGTTAGTAAGACCGATGCAACATAGTGTAATAAATAAGATTCTATTAAGATTTACATAGACAATAAGTAATATCAGGACTTTATGGTATTGTTGTCAAAAAATGTATCGTAAAAATTCAAATGAGACTCGAAAAACGTTAAATCATTTTATTGACTTCATAAATATGATTATGAATATTGATTGATCAATTAACATACAAAATATAATTTACGCCTCCACACAAGATAACTTTTTTAACAAAAACAATAATTTATATTCGAAAGCATTTCGCTGTCATATCCGCCATGTTGAATTCTAGTCATGAGATCCATTTTTTAAATTGTTGGCAAAGGCGTTCGTTTTTTTTTTACTTTTTAACTATGGACTTTGTATTCGGTAACTTTGCCGTTGTCGTTGACTCGTGTGTTGGCACCTCTTTGGTTGACTTCCTTTCCATTGACGTTTGAGGATGAGGAGAAGGCACTGGACTCCACGCTGTAGTATCCAGGGCGACCACTTTGACCAGCTGTGTCTGAGTAGCGGCTGACTCCTCCAACGTTCACATTGGGTGTAGCCTAAAAAGTAACATAATGTCAATTAATTTATTTAGAGATACTAAATAGGGACATATATTTGAAAACACTAATTTTAGACGTGGTCAATAAAAATAAAATTACGAGAAGAAAATCAAATTTGATTTCGTAATTTTGTTCTTAACCGGTGGAAATACACTACCCGTCTAGAATCCGTGTTTAAGATAAATGCCCTTTAGTTGCATTCACACCATATATTATATTTCTTTATAATTGTCTGCAAAATAAATTATACCTATGCAATTACGTGTAGATGTTAAATACATTTTTTATCCATACATATATATTTTACGAAATGATGTAGTTTATGTATTTCACAAACGCGTAACAAATTGTGTATATGTGAAGTTATATTGAATCAAATATTTTACTGCATTTTAGTCACGACTATTTACAAGCGATAAGATTAAGTAAATTTAACTGTTCTGCTAGTAAATTAAAAATGTTTATATAAATGTTTATTTATATAAATCTGAATATTCAAAACCCTCTAAAACAAACAAAGCTAACTCATTTTAGTGGTTTTGAAATTATATGACTAAATATTGACTTTATTACATACATATTGACTATTTGGCAGGTTAAATAGTTTTAATAGTAAATTTGTACAGAAAACGCATTTTCTCGTAAAAACTAGAGGAATGTACTCTGTTACTGATGCGAAACAAAGTACTTTCTCAGTTTTGGTAAAGTTATAAAACTAAACTGTTTTGTGTTCTGTTTTATGTAGCTAGATATTTATTTTCCAAGAAGATGTGCAGTAGTTTTTTATTTACACGGTTGAAAATAACGCATATAATTATTTGAACAACAAATCTACGACCTTTCAAAAAAAGTTTCACAAAAAACATGACCTAAACCGTGAATTCGTGATATGATCATTTCGAAGGTACCTACATCAGAACGAAATTTTCACACAGATAGACTTACCGGATTTGCTGGGTTTATGTAGGCAAATTGGTTTCTGTATCCTCCTCCTAACGAGGCACCAGAGGCCGCCATGTTGGGGTAGCCCTGGAAGTTGGGCATCTGGAAGCGGTGGAAATCAGAGAAACCAGGTTGGGCTGGGTAGCCAGGGAAGCCACCGACCTGCCTGTGACTGAAATCTTTGAAGGGTGCCGGCTGCGGGAACCTGGTGGGGAAATTGGGAAAGTAACCAGCCTGATTCGACGATAGGTCGTAGGCTTGTCGTGCGGCGTTGAGCGCCAGCTGCTGGTTTTGGATATTTGACCTGAACACCCTGCAACCGTAAACAGTATTGAAATACATATAACTGTTGTAAGCTCAGATGATCACGGCAGAAGCGATAGAAAAAGATATATTATTAGTAAATAAGGCATTGAAAGTTACTACAGAAGACATTCCTTAGATAGGTAGGGTTTATTAATCTTCTGAAAAGGTTTTGTCTATAGAATAGAGAGAGAGAGGTCATACCAAAAGGTGACATCCTTGCAACGTTTATAGTTTGACGAGAAAATAAATGAAAATACACTTGGCCTATCTTCAAGTTTGCCACCGCATCGGTATATGAACTAACCCCGTAAAGAAAAATAAACTAGTTTAATAAGTTAAGGACATGGTCCTTAGTTTGAAAAATGTATTTTACGTGTGTGCTATGAGGGGCAATGACAAGTGCTACTTAAACTAAATACTATTTACGAGTCTCTAAGCTTTAAAGACATCCAATCAAGGTTGCACAAGGACCTATAGAAGGCATAAAGTACAAATAAGAGTAAAGGTTCGACTCCCTTCACCACGAGTGGCGCACCTCCACCGGAAGCATACAGCTTCAATGTTCATCTCTTACTCTTGGAGCGTATTCTCGAGATTCGAGAAATAAGTGGGGTAGAAGTCGAAGCCTTGGAACCCGTCGTCGAATCCGTATTCGTACCCGAAGGGGGGGAACGCGGCTCTGCCAAAGGGTACGCTGTCTATTGGGTCCCCTGATGTATGGATAGGCTGTCCGTCTTTCAGACCGTAGGTGCCTGAGTACTTGCGACCTGATGAGTCAGAGTATGCATAGGATCCTGCTCCCTGCTGTGCTCCTTGACCTGAAATAAAAAACATAACTTTAACATGTCTTTCAAAACCAATACCAGATTTTGCCAAATTTGAGAAGTAGAGTGAGTTATATCTTTTTCCCAAGTCTTCCTATCGATTGCTATGTGTTGTAGTTATAAATAGCGATAAAGATAAAACTTTTCGATAACAACGTAGGTGTAAAATGCCTTCGTATTTGAGAACCTAAATCAATTAATTTGTCAAAGCTAACAGTAAAAGATAACATTATAGGCGTTATTATATGCGATACTAAAATTTCAATACTGATAAAAGGCGATACTGACTAAAAAGGCGAGAAGTGTGTTTAGATACACCTACGTTATCGATTCAATTAATCTGACCGTCATCAAAAAACCCAATAGTTTCAATCGATTTATTTAATGATTCAATTAGACCCAATCGATATTTAATTTGTAAAAGATCCCTAACAGTAAATGTAGACTAATTTATCTATAATAGAAAAAATAACTCAAAGGTATTATCAAGTATGAAATTAGATTTGATTTAAAATCAATATCCTTTGAAACCGGTTTAAGATCATGATCAAATAAGTATTATGTTATGGTTAATGAATAAATAAGACTTGCATGCAGTAAACAAAATTTTAATTGTATTATCTTCGCTGCAAATGAATGAAAAGTGGATGGGATCATAATGGAGAAGTCGGTTATTTTGTATAATAATAGCAGCCCTGTATTTAATACATGTCCCACTGCTGGGCTCAGGCCTCTTCTCATGATGAGAAGGCTTAGGCCTTAGTCCATCATGCTGACCAAGTGCGGATTGGTAGACTTCACGCGACCACAAGTACTTTTTAGGCACTCTTAAGCATGCAGGTTACCTCACGATATTATTTTGTATATTTTGTATATTCTACACATAATTACTCAGAGCAATAAGCCAACCGGAGGAGTCATTGATGCTCTTTGATAATGTCAAGTTTTCCTAGATAGCTAGTTGTCAAATCAAAGATGCGCGAAACAATCTTTTCCTCCTCCCCCCAAATCCCAAAGAGTTTGGCAGATTTTTCTGCATAAATGTTTGCGTTCATGTCGTGTCCATCCAAAGTTAAATTTATTGAGGTGACAGAACAAAGAATTTAAGCCTCAATAGCTAACTTCTATTGGTTCCTCTTTCTGTTCAATTAATTATCTTAAAAGTGCTAGCACAGTAGTGTTAGAGACAGTAACAATGACACAATAAAAAAAAATGAGTATCACATTGTATTATAGATCTCCATTAGAAGAGTGAGTTGTAAAAACTTGATCTAAGTCAAACTCATAGGTCTGAGATCATTACTTCATTGAGGGGAAAACCTAACCACAAGTACCCACATCTAAGTAATTATAATTTTAATTACGTGTTGTGAAATGTTACAAAGGTGATGATCGTACTGCAAAAGCAAACAATTTACTTTTGTATTCATAAATAAATATGACTCAGTATTCGCTCCAAGCGAACATAATTATAATGTTAATGAAATAAAATGCAGGTAAGCCATAAAACGATCTAGGTGTGCAAAATACGTTGTTTAAAACAATAGGATTGGAGTATCCGGTTCACAAGATTTGGAAAATATGGCTAAAAACTATTATCTACAAAAATCTTGGAAAGCTGTTAATGTTGCCCAGAATAATTTGAAATCAATTCAAGCAAATTACTACCATAAAAGATTTCTGATAAACGAAAGAACTATAAAAAAATACATCTTATACTATTACACGTGAAATGTAACAAAATTTCAGTCAGATACATTTTCCATATGGCTGAAAAACAGTACTTTTGGCAGCTATTGTAGTTAAACTTGTATTACATTCTACAAACTAAACCTAATGACACAATCTACAAGCAACGTCAAAAACATAAAAACTATGAAAATAAAATGTATTATTATCAAAGAAAAGTAATAAAGAAAATGTCTAACCTGATGTCGTGTCGAGTAAACTGCGACTAATGTATTGAAATCGATCAGACAGGTTGTATTAACAGGTGTGAAGTAAGTTATGTCAATACCAATATATAAAGAGAAAATATTTTTTTTATTGTTTGTTTGTACCCAGAAATCTTTTACTCCGCCGATCTTAATGAAAATTGGTGTGGAGATAGTTCAATACCTAGAAATAATATGAGCTACTGCGTATCGATGATACAAATACTTCAGACTTACAAATACTTCGGACACATCGCTCGTAGAAACCCTGACGGCCTAGAGAATCTGATGGTAATTGGCCAGGTCGACGGCAGAAGATCACGTGGTCGCTCACCTACCCGCTGGTCAGACGTAGTTAAATCGCTCACTGGTCTATCAATAACCAAGGCTTTCAAGACCGCCGAGGACAGGAATACGTGGAGAAGCATAGTGCATCGATCAGCAATGAAGAAAACGACTGAGAAGAGAGGAGTATCGATATACCACGCGGGCAGTGTCGCGCTAAGAAGCTAGTTTGTAAAAAAGCAAATACGCTGTTTTCGAGAACTCTATGCAGGCTGACGTAATAATAGTAAATAAAGAATTGTTAAGACCCGTGTGATGAGAAAGACATATCGCAATCTCTCTGGTAATATGCCAGACTGCGTGCCTCTACTAAAAAATTCCTGAAGGAAAGTTCCGGTCTAGATCACATACGTTTATTATATCACCAATTTTATTAGACCTACAAGGCATGTAAACTGAATAAAAATGCAGGTTAAAAATGGCCTTGAATAATTTGATCCTCCAAATAGTAACTGCTTTTTTTCGCTGAAGAGAGGGCACTTTAAAGGTGCTAAGAGCTCTTAGCTTATTGGTATAATTATGACGTCTTTCCTTAAAGTCTGTAAAGTCTTGGGCTTATTGTTCAGGTAATGGTATAGTTCGAATAAGTTCCTTTATGAACAAGCTGGCACTGAGTATTGAATAACTGATGGGTAATCAATAAAATTTAAACCTGTTCATTTCTGTATACACACATTTATCCCCTTCTTTCCCACTGTCCACCTCCCTAGATCACCTGGGTGTACGGTGGTAATTTTTTTTTTAACAACTGTTCACCTTTGTTCACCTAGCCCTAGGTGTACCGTTGGTAATATTAAATTTCCACGGTACACCTTGGTATGGAAACTATTTTCATAGGAAATACAAGTATATACATATATATATTATGAAAAGATTTTTTAAATTTAGAATATAGTAATGACACTGACAATTTACCTATTTCATTTTCCAAGCATTTTCCTGATCTAGCGTTATATTATTGCTTGTTATAGTTAGGTTTGATTTTGTTGTTACTACTATGGAAGTAAATAAAATAACCATTATCAGTAGAAATGGTGGCAGTGTATTGTTTTATAAAGATCACCAATACCATAAGGTAAAAACGTTTAAGAATGGCGCCAGTCTGTGGAGGTGTTTTTTTTACAGAAAAAGTAAATGTACGGGAAACATTATTATACAGGTATTTACAAATTTTGAATTAATATAGGTATTGAAAAGCAATTTGCAATATACTCTTTATTCAAGTTATTTAAGTGAAGAAGCAATTGTTATATTTTAAATTTCAGAATGAATGCGTCTTAAAGGAAAAATCTCACATCTGTACTCCATCACCTTCAAAAAATTTAATGGCTATCGAAATTGACAACTTGAAGCACACTGTGACAAATACTCAAGAGCCAATACCCAAGTTGTATCAAATGGCTTGTAAAATATACAAAACACAGGTCTTGACATAATAGAAAAAATACCGGCATTAAGTAGCATCCAACATAGTCTATACTATGCAAGAAACAAATCGTTAGGAGTAAATAAAACAGTATTTAAGAACTTCGACGATGTTACCGTGCCCACCAAGTTCTTGGATTTTATATTGGCAGATTTTTATGACAATGACAGCAAAAAGCGTATATTGATTTTTTGTTCAAAAAAGGCACGGGAGCAAATCAGTCGCTTAGAAGAATATTTCGGTGATGCTACTTTCGACTCCTGTCCGAATCCATTTTACCAATTGTTTATAATTCACGGCGAAGTTGGAAGTAGCATTACCTACCGAAACAACAACGGTCCCTTTGATATATGCTCTAATGCCTGATAAAAAAGAATCAACATACATTACAGTATTAGAATTAATTAAATCCCAACTGCCGTCGTTCCAACCAAAAAAATATCATTGTGATTTCGAAATAGCACAAATAAACGCTTTTAGAAAAGAATTTCCAGCCCTAAATTTGAAAGGGTGCTATTACCATTGGTGCAAAGCAGTTTGGAAGAAAGCAAAAAAAATGGGAATAAAATCGAAATTTGATAAAAGAATAATTGGACTGACTGCGTCACTGCCTTTGTTACCTGCTGAACACATTAATGAAGGTTTATGCAACGCTAAAACTGAAAGTAGAGGAAAAGAAAAGTTAAAATTATTTTTCCGTTACATCGATGAGTTCTGGTTAACTAAAAAATTCAATGATGTTTTATGTGTGTTCGGCGAGCGTCATAGAACGAACAATATAACAGAAGCGTATCATTCTAAACTTAAGAAAGATATAAATAAAAGAAACTCGTCAATTCTGAGGCTATTAACAAAATTGAAACAAATTGAGTCCAATGTGAGATTTCAACATAACAAAAGAAGGAAAATACATACAGAAACAGACGATGAAATAATGCATATCCAACTACAACTTATAAATAGAGACATAACGGTTGGTTACGCCCTTGAAAAACTACGATTAAGTATTTCCACACACCAAAAAATACCCTGTGTTTTTTATTTTATTTTTTGTTTCGTTTAACTTTGAAAGTAAAATAGCTTAATTTCAATTAAAAATTATAATGCAATGATTCGAAACATTAGTGTACGCCTAGGATAAGAATATTTTTTATTTGTATTTTAACTTTCTCATGTATATAAAATATGTATAAAAAAATTTACTATTTTATTAATTAACTGTAAATCTTAAATGGTATATTGTCAAAATAATATTCGTTCATTTTCGTTCCCTTTCGGTACCTGTGTCCTAAAACCTCCGATTAACAATTCACAAAAATCATACGGTTTCTATTTTGTGTACCTACTTATCACATTGGACTCTTTCTAAAAACGTTGACTTACTTAGTCACTTTCATGTAATATCTATATTGCCTGAAATTCCTACTTTTCATAAATGTGCCCAATTTTTAGATTTTTTTAAAAAAAACAATAGTCGACAAAACAGATGCATGTCGTCAAAACAATTGAACGTCGTCACAACAAAGAATGTTCACAAAACAAAAGACTATCGAAAATTGTTCAGACATCGGATGAACCTGCAAACACTATTGCTTTGTCTAAGTCTAAAATGATAATTTTCTATTTAATATCAATAAAGTTGAAAATCGCATGCACCTACTTTTTGCAGGTTTGTCGATATCTGAACAATTATCTATAGTCTTTTGTTTTTTCAACGTTCATTTGTTTTGTCGACTTTTGTTTTATTAGAAAATATCTAAAAATTGAGCCCAAGCATTAAAAAAAATAAGGTGGACCGTCACCAATATCTATTTATGATAAACTGGAGAGATGAACAGTCGTTAAAAAAAATTACGACCGTACACCCAGGTGGTCTGTGGAGGTGGACAGTGGGAAAGAAGGGCCATTTATCCTTATATTAACTAAGAGCATTATTTTGTTGCAAAGTATTATCGGCATAATTTGCCAAAGACATTAAAAGAGATATTACTTTTTTTTTGCCATAGAAACTGGGTCTGGAAGACTAGACTAGAAGCAGTGAAGTTGCTAAAAATAATTTGGGTTTGGTGCAGTTTTATAACAATGTACAGATGAATCCGTAGCAATAGCTTGTTTTGGACTATAGTATAAAGAGTGTTTGGTACATCGTTTGCCAAATTTAATTGTCTAAGACGTAGTTCGCTAAAGCTTAAGTTTTAGCACCCCTAACTTACTTTCACATCACCAAATGTTTTATTAAAATATTCAAGATTTTATGAAAAATAGTGTCTTATTCAGCTTAAAAAAAAGCTTAAAAAACATAAGATTACTTAGCTAATTCAATTTGGCAAGCGATGTACCAAACACTCTGTATATTTTTTTTACAACATGCGACCGGAAGCCATAAGGATGAATGTTCAATTGTCATAATACTGTTGTTTTTAATAAAGCACTAGCGTGTCTGTATTGTCAATCGGCCATTGTTATAAAACGGTGTAAATTCGAGCCACCGGATGTTAGTAGTTAATGATTACAATCTGTACTGTTTTTACAAGACTTTGTTTGCAATAAATTTTTATCTTAGATACAACAATTACTTCTAAAAGTAAATTAATTAATTGTTTAGACGTTTCGTTCGGAAATACCCATTTTACAATATCAAAAGTGTTGTTGGTAATTTATCATGTAAATTTTGGTTGGTGAATAATCTAAGCTGTGGCGATAGAAGCGACTCTTAGAAGGGGTATTCGAGAAGCTATTTCGAGGATAAAGAAACATACAGGATGGATTCGACATAGCGCCTTTTATACATGGTCAGTATTCGTATCAACCAGTTAAAATTTCTTATACGAAAATAAAAAATCCAAAAAATGCCTTATCTCTGTGACACTTTCCTTTTCAAATTTATAACATAATATCACGCCTATATTACCCAGAAGGGCAATAGTAAAAGTGTCATAGGTGTACTAAACCCACACTTCACCTGTTATGTGCAGGTCCCATGGGATAGATAGGAGGTTAGCCTATCGCCATCTACCACAATTTCGACTCCGGCTGCTATTGTGAATGTCCTAACGGAAAGTTAACAAATAACACTTTGCCCGACCCAGAAATCGAACCCAAGACCTCACGGTGAGAAGTACATACACTAACCACTGGACCATCTCTTAGACATCGGAAACATAATTATTGAAACCATATATTATATACGGGGTGGATGCGACATAGCGACATTTATTGAAACCACAGCTTCTATACATGGTAAGTATCAATTTCCACCGGATAAAAATTCTCTGGCGAAAAAAAAAAAATCACGTTCTCCGAACAATTTGAACATTGCGATCGTGCAATTTGTTCGGAAGACGTGGATTTTTTTTTTCGCCAGAGAATTTTTATCCGGTGGAAATGCATACTGGCCATGTATAGAAGCTGTGGTTTCAATAAATGTCGCTATGTCGCATCCACCCTGTATATATGTTCAGATTTTGTTTCTAATAGTTAAAATTTCTAATACGAGACAATAAAATTAGCCAAAAATGCCTGATCTCTCTGACACTGTTCTCTTCAAGATTAAAAGATTTAATTTATCAAATATGATTCATGTTTGAATATGGCGTGTAATGTAATTACATTGGGCGTTATTTGTCACTCACTAATCAAGTGTGGGTTCCTCAACTCAGTCAATTCAAGTAGATAGGTTATGTAAACACAACTATACATCGTCACCTCCACGTCAAATTCAATGAATCTGCAAAAAATCATCGCCTTCGCTGGAACATCCGATATTAAATCCGATTTATAATAGGTGTAATAATATAAAATGCAGATTTTTATAATCTCAGTACTATAAACTTTAGAACCAAACATCTATAGGTTAATTGTATAGTTTTAATAATATAAACAGTCTTTCATAACAACATCGATTTCTCTAAAACTTCAGATTCGTAAGTTTGCCGTGGAGGTGACGACATCAAGCTATTTTTTTCAGAATAAGCTGCCTCCTTATTACGATTGATGTTAATAGTGATTGAATTAAATTCATGTGTCAAAATTTGTACTACTAAAAATGAAATTTGAATCAAATGCAATTACGTTTTGTCTATCGGATTCGAACAAACGATAAATTGAGTATGCAAACGTCAACATGTCTTCCTTTGCCAGGTTGTGATGCTCCAACGGGACGTCGGAGGATGCAGTTGCCGCGGCTGAGCCTCGGGGGTGGGTCGACGCACAGGTGGAAAACCATTTAGCGTTTACAATGACTTGAAATACTTATAAAATGCCTCGTAGAGGTCGTTACTATAGCAAAATCATCGAAAAATTCGTAATATGGGAGCCGGTCTCGCATTGAACGGGAAGCAAGACAATCTTATATTGGCAGTTGAGCCTCCCCGAGTGGCGTACACAACGATTCCCTACGTCCGGCGCACCCTGAGCAATTCGCGAGTTCTCCAAAGTGAATTGGCTAATCCTTTCACCACGATGGCTAGTCAAAATAAAATTTGACTCAGCTATCGACACGACGAAGAAGAAGAAGAAGTGTAAACTTGATGTATATGTGTGTAGGTACTCCTAACAAGTGGGTGACAAGTGTGAAATTATTTCGAGACCGCCGGTTTTTTTCGTTGTTAACAAATTATCTATCTATAATTCGACACTTTAAATTCTACTTTACAGTACCATGTTATTATCGAGATGGAGATAGACCATCTGTGTTTATAAGCGGCTTCTGTCGAAAACGCCTCTTCGAGATTTTATCTAATTTATTAACTA
The DNA here is from genome assembly GCA_905147285.1 of Hypena proboscidalis. NCBI lineage: Eukaryota > Metazoa > Arthropoda > Insecta > Lepidoptera > Erebidae > Hypena > Hypena proboscidalis. Next base: position 6,034,793 of record LR990127.1, read on the forward strand.
GCTGTAGCATTACAATTTGAAAGATTTGTGAGTTCAATCATGACGGAATTAATTAGATTTTCTCTCATTTTAATAAATTAAGTATGTTAGAAGATATATTTGCTGTTATTCTAAAATTTTGATTTGAAGCAGATTCCTAGACTGATCATCGTATAAATATATATTTCTACAGCTAACGAGAAAGAGAATGAAGATATAAAAGTAAAATTTTCTGTAGCCATTGAGTTTTAGTTACTATAACTTACACATCGAATTATTGTCAAAAAACAAACAAATATTGTATGAATTATTAGAAAAGATGGTGCACATGAGTTTCTCACCAGCTCTTCTCATGATGCTATACCCATCGGAGCTGGTACTTGGATTAATTTTAATTCAAATTTCTAAATTAAATTAAAGTCAATCTAAGCTGCGGAGTCAAATCATATTATTGCAATAAGTATTATAATTTAATTAGTTAAGTTTTTTTTTTGTATTTTGATGTTTGGTTTTGACGTGTTCAAGCGCCCATGGAAATAAATGATTTGGTTTGATTTGATTTGAAAGAAAGTGAGTGAGTGATAGCATGAAGACTCTGACAGAGGAGAATGGTGGAATAAAATTAAATGGAATAAGGGTAGGAGAATGAGTTATCTTAAACAAGTTGATGTTGAGATTTCAACATATAACTCGGAATTGTAAAAGAAGATTGTTTTTGTCACCAATACAACTCAATTTTTTAAATTTACCACCATACCACATACATTCAATGTTTCTATTATGCCAAGTCGAAGATGGGACAGTTATATTCTTGGAATATTAAGTGCTATCCAAATTCTTATTCCGGGGCCAGTTAAAAGAGATGTCTATTCAAAATTCGGTGATTATGTTAATATTTGGTCATGATCGTTCGTTATACAGATTTATGTGATATATTCAATGTTTATAAGCACGCTATCTGCTGGCTCATTAGAAATTAGAAGCATGAAATCTGAATGCCGTTTTTTGGTTGTTTAGTAGGGGGAGGAAGATTCAGAATATTAAAAACATTAATATTAAAATAGGCTGCACTCTTTATTAAATGAGACAAACACATGTAAATTGTAAAATGTGCGTGTTAATACACTGCCGCTATACCCTCCTGAATAATATATGCGGTGGTTAGTTCAACTAGATGTGAGAAAAGTGTCGGGGAGAATTATTTATTGGCACAGATTTTTACTTTCTAATAAAGGCAATTTTAGTAACCGAAAATACTTTAAAAACTAGAATTACATACAAGTAAGTCTGATTAAGAAATTTCGATGGTAACAGTTCAATTTAAAATCATAATTACAAATACTAGGCTGAGATATAGCGTGCTGAGATATAGCGTACTAAGACTTAGCTTAGGCTTAGCCTTGACTGTGACTTGACGAACACAAAAGCAGTGTTTTGTTCGAGGTAAGTCTGAATTAAGTCTTATTTGAGTCTATCTTTGCCTGAGATCTATAGAACACACTTATGTATTATACGGGGTGGATGCGACATAGCGACATTTATTGAAACCACAGCTTCTATACATGGTAAGTATCAATTTCCATCGGATGAAAATTCTCTGGCGAAAAAAAAAAAATCACGTTCTCCGAACAATTTGAACATTGCGATCGTGCAATTTGTTCGGAAGACGTGGATTTTTTTTTTCGCCAGAGAATTTTTTATCCGGTGGAAATGCATACTGGCCATGTATAGAAGCTGTGGTTTCAATAAATGTCGCTATGTCGCATCCACCCTGTATATCTCAGCCAAAGATACGATAGATTTGTCATAAAACATAACTTAGTGATGTTCCCAATCCGTATATTATAATTATTTAGTTTTCTACTATGAACAATAATATATGTTTAAAGTCGCGGTACATTTATTACCACGAACTTTATGTGAAATCATTAGGAATTTATTTATTTTCCCACATATAGACATTAAGATCTAAATTAGTGTTTAATAATTAAATATTGCGTCATCTCCCTCTTTAATATTTATCATCGAGAATAAATCATCATCTTCGAGATAAATTAGAATTATTAATACTGCAGTTGGATACAAAAACTTGTTGAAGTAATCAATGGAAATGAGACATGTTACCACAATTTATCATTATTCTTATGATGTGACACGAATAATCATTAACACCTAGAAAAGAAAAAAGATGTCATCTTTTTTTTTATAGCTGTCGTGTGCTACTCCGCCCATCGTCGTCGAAAAAGTTAAAGTCTGCTTAAAAATCGCCAAGTATTACTCGGAGTATTAATCTATAACACTAGCAAATTGAAATAAGAGCTGTATTCTGTGTTTAATAATTATAATTCTGCTACAATAAGTTAAAAGTGGTCAAGTTGGGATATTAGAGACCATATTATTTGAGGAAAAAAATTACATTTTGTGATGCGTGAATCATCATGATAATTATAAAAGCTTTTATAACAACTTTTTACTTTTTCCACCCATCTTTGTCAAAAAAAGTTAAGGTCTGTTTTAAATTCGCAAAGTATAGTTACTCGTAGGATTAATTTTTGCAAGCAAATTTAAATGACAGCTGTGTTCGATTACATGTTTGAATTGTGCCGCTTTTAATTCGGCCAAGTTATAAATTATATAACGGTTTGTCTTACACGACGACTGTGAAATAGGCCCTCTGTATTCAAATTATATTAATCGTGGCAATAAGCTAGATTAACTTTATTATAGGATATATACTTCAAAATTAATCCAGTCGTAAACCAAAGTTTAGCTTTATGACCCCTAAGGAATATAATTTTATTAGAATGCTAATTAGACTGACTTATTTTTAATAGCATTATTCGCCTCAAAACTATACATTATATATATTCTAAATTTCTAAGTCAGCAACCAACATTACTTATTATTAACATAACATAACATTACACCTATAATACCCAGTAGGGTGTGGCAGAGGTGTACAATACCCACACTTCACCCGTTATGTTTAGGTCCCATGGGATAGGCGGTGAGCCTATAGCCACCCGCCGGGCACAATACCAACTCCGTGATGCTACTGTGAATTTCCTAACGGAAAGTTTACAAATAACTAAGGAATCAAACCTGAGACCTTGCGGTAATACGCTAACCACTAGACCATCAAGACATTACTACTTATTTTTATTTCTCTTTATGATGACATAATACATGTTCTTGAATTATGAGTACAGCAATATGACGTCAGTGTTTCTTATTCTTTTATTCAAAATGCGCTTTGAGTTTGCTTGCTTTGTTCAAATGAATGCATGTGTTATACAGGTCAGGGATCTCAAGATCATTGTAAAATGACTCATTGATTTCTTTTCAAGCCTCATAAGGAAAAATGAGGTCGCCATTGTGGACACATTTGTAAATAATAAATTGAAAGAAATTATAATTATAATCCCATCAAAACATTTTGATGTAAAAGTTGCCAAGATGGAATAAAAGACCATAATAATATCATTTGAGAAAAAAATAATTGGTGTTTAATAAAATGTTGTGATGCATGAATCATCGTGATAATTATAAAATCATTTAAAACAACTTTTTACTTTTTTTAGCTTCCGTCTGCCACTCCACCCATCGTCTTGGGTGATGCTGAGAGTGGGGTAGTAGGTGCAAAAGTAGAAGTTTTAATGCTATACGCCTTTAGTTATTTAATACTTGTAATGGATTATTTTTATAGCATTTAGCTATGCTTAGCAAATTATACTAAGAAACAGTTGCAAAAGATATGGGACCGGCAGGACTTGAACCTGCGACCTTACTGCACACCGGGCAGTCGCTTTAACCATCCAGCTACGGTCGCCTCTTGCCAGGACCTTAAATTTCTCAACTGTATGGTAAGTCATTTTGTGACGTCACGTTCTTCCATTTGTTTCTATCTTAAGTAGGATACAAGAGGCAAGAGGCAACTGTAGCTGAATGGTTAAAGCGACCGCCCGGTGTGCAGTAGGTCGCAGGTTCAAATCCTGCCGGGCCTATATCTTATTCGACTGTTTCTTAGCATAGTTATTTAATATCCAGTAAAGTCAAAAAAGCACACAAAAAGGTTAAATTAGATTATTTATGATAATCATAAACTTTTTGCGTAAAAATGTTATTTATTACAATGACACCAATATAACGGTAAAAGTAATAAAAGGAGATATTAGATACTTATTTGATAGTTAAAATATGATAATGCTCATTGTTTTATACAATAACTTATTAAGTTACACTGTGTTAGAGTCTGTTAACCCTTTGATAAATAAAATTTAAATAAATTACTAGTTAAAGATTAAAAAAGCGATTTGCATAATTTTATTATAAGCATTGATTTTTTGGTATTTTATAAGACAAAAAAGTATTTTTTTATCTTATAAAAATCTATAAATTGATGTGTATGTACGAGATAAGAATATTTTATTGGCAATTACACTAACAATAAATTTTGTCAATCCTTAGATATTAATGGGTGGTCAATGAAAAAAACCTATTCAGCCTATGTTTTTTAACATATCTTAGGACTATTGGGTACGCTACCAAAACATTCTCTCAAAGCTATTGTAAATTTTTTTATTGTGAAATGATTCAAGATTACGTTCTTAAGGTTGGTACTAATTTTGTGCACTAAGTCGAGTTTTAATCAACACTAAATTTACTTCCAGCAAACCTTTAAATTGTGGAGATATAAAAAAGAAATAGAGGTGAATTCAAATGTCCAATATAAAAGAATAGTCAAATAAAGAAAAGGTATTATTTGATATTTACGACCTATGCTGTGTTTTTTAGTTCTTTTAGTTTTATGTTATCTTACTAATGAAAATGTTGCAATTTTGTTGATGTAGTTTTTTTGACTGTGTTTTGAGTGCCCTCATGTGTTTAAGATGAATTGATTAGAATACAAATAATATATTTTATTTAACTTACATCATGGTCGTCGAAAAAGCAACTGACAAGAAGAAAATGGCTCGCTGTGAGATTAATAGAGTGTAAACACGAGTGTTATACACCCACTCTTGTTCAAAAATTAAGAGATTTATAAAGCCGTAGATAGAAGTGCTAAACAAACAAATTGGTTTCATATATGGTATTTTATTACTCTTTAAAGACATCCCATGGCGCCAAAGAATGAAATAGTCATTAGTACCTTTCTAATAAACCAATAATAAACAAGAAAAATCGCATTTCTAAAGATTTATTCACATAGAAAAGTAATTAAATTACCATTTCTTACTAAGGAGCTGATGTCTTTTTAAATTATGTGACAAAAACCGGTTAAACAAATACCTTTGTTATTTTAATCAGTTATAGAATGTCTTGCATACCGTTATTCCTAATCTTACTGTTTTAAAGCATTAATTTCGTTGTCCCCAAATTAAAGATATAATAAGAAAATTTAGTTAAGCCGTTATTATATTAAGTGCAATAACAGAACATTAATTTGATTCAATGGGTCGTTTAAATCGCAAGACTCAAAAAACTAAATTTAGAAGAAATAGACTCCTGTTTTAATCACAATTAATTGGCTATTGGAGATGAATTGCTTTAATAATATATGGTTAGACCCTCAGGCTTCTCGCAAATTGCTAAATCTAGACAGCTTTATTGCAAAGCCTAGACTAACGATTAACATTATTATTATTTTAAAACAAAAAAACGTTGGTTGCTTGCAGCCCATTTGGCAGTAATACCTAATTTACAGTCTTCTATGGTCTACTTCAATAGTATAGTATAGCGAGATATGTCAAATTTTCATTAGAAAATTTGACAGTGACAGTTACCGGAACTGTCATTGTCAATTTTTCTATAGAAAATCTGACATTTAGATGCAAAATCTGAGAGTCTAAATAAGTTTACTGATTTGTATCGTAAATATTCTACCTATTATGATAGTCGTAGATTATTTAAAAAAAATGACGAAAGTAATTAAAGACGATTGTAACGACCTACTTGTCTAAATGAGTCCTCTTTTATTATAGAACGATTCTGCAAATCATTTGATTTACCAATTATATTTTCTTAAACCATAGTTTTGTTGAAGTGGGTAATTAACATTTTTAAACATATAACTGTAAACCTTTACTGTTATATTCACTAATAAAGATTTAGTTACAATAAATAACTGTCATTTTGTATATATACATTATTATATTCTTCTAAACTCACAAAAAAACTTTTATGTATGCCTAATTATTACCAAACGGCAGATTTATTCAAGGGGTTATTGTATTTTATTCACATAAATAAGACTTAAGGTTATAAGGTAACAACAGATAAAACCAACAAAAGAGACAATTCTTATTTATCCCTTATTTTAGAAGTTACGGGGGTCTCGCGCTAACTATTCAGTTTAGAAAAAAATATATTAGGAACCTCAATATCATTTTTGAAGACCTATCAATAGATACCACACGTATGGGTTTGATGAAAAAAAATATTGGAGTTTCAGTTCTAAGTATGGGGGAACCTCAAAAATTTATTGTTTTTTTTTTTTCTATTTTTGTATGAAAATCTTAATGCGGTTCACCGAATACATCTACTTACCAAGTTTCCACAGTATAGCTCTTATAGTTACGGAAAAAAGTGGCTGTGACATACGCATGGACAGACGGACGGACAGACGGACGAACAGACGGACGGACAGACGGACGGACAGACATGATGAATCTATAAGGGTTCCGTTTTTTGCCATTCGGCTAGAGAGGCTAAAGAGGAGAAAATAAAATATAAAACCAATTACTGAAATACTAATAATAGCGACACCGTTTTAGTTTAAATTAAAAACAAATTAACATCGTGGTTTTCATATGGCAACCAAGAATATTTTAAAATTCATTTGTCTGATAACACGACTTCTTAGTGGCGATTTCACCAACTTTCTCAATCCTTGGTTAACGCTAAGCAACGATTTTCAACATCTCTGATACTTTCAAACACGGAATAAGAGAGTGAGATGAAATTGGTCGGTTTAACAAATCGTCCGATCAAATTGGGCGTAGCAGTAAGGTTGAACACGGCTCAAAGTGGAAGCAGCTACTACTAAATACTAAAAATTTCACGCGGACGAAGTGGCGGGCGATTATCTCTCCAAAATCAAAATAGCTGGTGCTTCTAAACATAAATCAAATTTTATATAATATTAAAGTTGAAAAATTAAGAATCCAGCTGGACTCGAACCTGCACACCCTGGTTATACGCCCCAAGTGCTTTGCCAATTCAGCTATGGATTCGTATGCTGCTAGATTCAAAATTTCTCAACTCTTTGTGCCAGCGTCATACGTATTTATCTATACCTTAGCTAGACGAACCTTACCTACTTGGTTTTGAACTCAAAATGTTTTTTTTATCAGTTTGAGCTAAAGCGATCTACAAAAATATAAACAAAAGCTTGAGTTTTGGAAATTAAATGTCTTGCCAAAATCGCTCTTCTCGGCTTGAAACGGTACAATTAATAATATACGCAGGATGGATGCGACGAAGCTAATTAATTTACAGCATTTATTTTTTTTACGAAAAAACCTTTTCGCGTTTGTCGAACAAATTGAAGATGTTATTCGTAATCATAATATTTATCGAGACGACTGAACATTTCCCCCTCTGTCTGTTTAACAATGCGTTTATGATTTTTTTTTTTGGTACTCGACACGACGAATAAGGAAAAGAGACTTAAATACCAGCTGAGCTTGATACAAAAATAATTCAATACAATTCATTGAGCAGTTAATGTACCAAGGTAACCACAATGTCATTACCATAATTGATTTGATTGTCACTTCACAGTAAGCGTCGGCCGTCAACTTCTGATAAACTTCTATTTTGATTGATATGTACCTATTCAGAAATTACTATTCATATTATTGGATTTATTATATTATAAATATAGATTAAGAATGTATTTCTAAAAATAATTTCCAATGTTCATCTCAATGTGTCATAGGTACAATCTTACCTTAATGATTTTATGGCATAAGTCGTCATAAGGATTAGATTTTTAACACAGTAACTAGATTGTCGAAGTATGGGTTTTCTAAACTGCACTTAGATAATAGTGGTTGTCTGTGGCCTAACCTGCGAAGAGTCTGCGCTGCTTCACATCCCTGACGGCAATAGGAACTAAATGTAAATGACCAATAGGAAGAGAAATACATTTATTATTCATCGTATTTTCAGCTGCATAGAAACTAAAACTCGTCGCCAATCAATAATAAGAGGTGACGACCACTAACCTATTCAGATATAAAATGCATTCCCATGACATGTTTATTATTTACTGCGATACAGTTCATCATTCTTTATTCATTACTCTATGATTACAATAAACTGCAGCCTGTCGTGATCCGTCATTCGTTAACCGTAACATTATTGGCAATAAAAGGCACATTTAAATCAAGTATTGACTTCACAAAAACGTGCCACAAAGGAGATGGCATGTGGTTAATATCCATAAATTTGGCAAAAACTGTTAAAGATATAAACTAAACTGACTTAGTAGATAGCCTCGGGCGTTTTGATCATTGCTTTAAAATTGGTTATCATGAATTATTGCCGATAAAAAAGCCGTGTCGAATTATGATCTATGCGCCACGCTCCTTTTACGCCGTCACAGTGAAAGCTCATTAACATTATCAGATAAATCTGCTATATTTCGATAATGAGCTAATCCGGACATATGGATATGCCAATATTATAAATGAGGAGGTTTGTAAGCCTGTCACCTCTGTAATTAAGTCTGCAATAATCTGCATGTTGTAAATAAATGACTTGTCATGTTTCTAGATTAAAGACATCTTAAATCATTTTAGTATTCTATTTTCTTGGGAATAACATTTAAATTGTATGGTTTATAAGCACTTCTAATAAGATAAACATTTTTTTTTATACTACGCCCACAGCGAACGTTCGTGTAGTCCACCTGATGGTAAGTGGAGTACAGCCCATGGACATCGACAATCCACAAAAGCAGATTATAGATGCGTCGCTGCAGCTGAGGACTACGGAGTGATGTCTCATGTGCCAGTAATTTCAAGGCCTGATCTCACCACCAAACCGGAACACATTAATGGAAGCACTACTATTTGGCGGCAGGTTAAAGGTGAGACGGTGGTGCTGCCGCCCTCGAGCTCATTCACAAGAGCTCTACCACCAGTAAGCTGCTACTTAGATAATGGTGCAGAGCTCTCATTATTCAGCTTGATAAAATATACTACCTTTGTTTCTGGACAAATAGTGGTTTTGTTGATATTGGGTTCATGTAATAATGATGAAATAATCTCTACATGCATTTATGAACAACGTATCACTACATAGTATAAAACAAAGTCGCCTTTTCTGTCCCTATGTGCGCTTAAATCTTTAAAACTACGCAACGGATTTTGATGCGGTTTTTTCCAATAGATAGAGTGATTCAAGAGGAAGGTTTTTATGTATAATACATGCATAGAAAGGGGAAATTGTTTTACTCCAAATTTAACGCGTGCGGGCCACGGGCAGTAATGAATAAATCAAACTACTGGATCGATTTTAATCATTTTTTCAGTGAGTGACATAGGCTATATATTATATACCCGTGCGAATCCGGAGCGGGCCGCTGTGTTTATATACAACGTTCACAGTTTTTCTGTAGTGTATTTAGTATCAGCATTGTACCCGTGCGAAGCCGGGGCGGGTCGCTAGTGCATAATAAAATAATAGACACATATAGTTACTTTCTTCGGGCAGGCAAATAAGACTGTTTTTTTTCGTGATTTGTTTTGTGCCAGTGACAAACAAACGAATTTCACAGAACTTTGACACAGTAAATTACCGGGGTAAATTTAGTCATATTATTTCATTTTATTTTATAGATAAAATAAAAGCTTAAGTCGTAAAGTTTTAATTATCTTGTTCTACCAATAAACACCAATTTACGATGCCTCGAGGGCTAATGAATATTAATTATTTTTTTCAAATTAATTACCTATTTACAAAGTTTTTAATAATGTTGTTAGATTTATAGGGTCGCGACTGCACGCGCATGTTTTTGGTATGAAAATATTATGTTAAAATACGCTGGAAACCTGACGCCGACGCTTGCTTTCAACCAGTATTGTTTAAGAAAACATTTAGATAAACAAATATTGTTGATGTTATCTACATAAATTGTATAAGTATTAATATATTTGTTACCATATTTATGTATTCCAATTGTTGATATAGCATTTTTCTATGTATGAATTCACATTTTCAGCACATTATTTCTCTCTGATCACCATTAAGGTTGACTGGTAGAAAATGCCTATGGCATTAAGTTCGCATTTGTACTATTTTTAAGTGCAAAATGTTGTAAAAAAACCATGTCTCACGATGTGAATTAATAGATAATAAATATTACTGTGATGATCAGTTTTAATACCTAGGTACTGAGCACATAAGGTCATTAATAAATGCATACATTGTAGTAATAAATGAGTAATGAATAGTTTTATTGGTTCATTGAATAAATTGGCTTGAAGGTAATTCTGACTTGATTGTTCATCAACATACTCATATTATGTTTTTATAATCTAGGTAGGTAGTTATTATAATTATATACACGATGTCTAGGTGTCTAAAAATCTTTGTAAAGAATAAGGGTTATCAAAAAGTTCTTGTTGTAAATATTACAGTCAAGGAAACTTGCCAAAGTATTCCGTGCCGTGGCTAGTTACAAATACATAAGGACATTATCTTTCTTTTTTTTATAATCCCTCGATCGATGAACGTGTTTAAATATCCAGTTAATTCTTTAATGAGTTTATAGACTACCAAACGGTGACGTCCGTTTTAAAAATCAATCAAATCACTTTTTTAATTGAAAAAAGTTTGGCTTTTTTTATGGTTTACGTTTTATTTGGTTTCTGTTTTATAATATCACAAAAGCCATTTATTATTTAATTTCAATCAGGAATATTTAACATAATTTTATCATATGTAAGGATATTTAAGTAGCTCGTAGCATTTTACGCCCAATTTGTATAAGTTTTATGATATTTTAATCATCAAATACGAATTTTTGCATAACATTTTTATTAATTTTACTGTTCAGATCAATTAATGGTGACCTCTTGATTACTATAATATCTATTTGAGTAAAGTGCCGTTATTGTATTTAAAATTGTATAACCTTTCTGGTTTTGTTTACAATTGTATTTAAAAACTTTTTATTTTTACGTTAGATCCTGGTGTACCACAGGGTTTTGTTTCCAAAAACCATTTACATAGTTAATGCAATGATGTACTTTTAATTCCTAAGGTATACATTTGTTAAAAGGTTTTACAGGATATTTTATTATTAAAAAAAAGAAAATTAAAAAAAAAATCCTTTCTGTCTTTAATTAAGATTTTATAAGCCTATCTTAGTCGACAAAATAAGTTGGCACTTCATCCTGAAGTGCCAACTTATTTTTCATTTCACATATAATTTCACTTCACATATAATTTCATTTCACATATAATTTCACTTTTATTGCCAGTATAAAATTAAATGAGTGTGAGATGTGTAATTAAGCCATAATTCGTGATCAAAAATAGTTTGCTGCAGGCAATATAAACTGGTAATCCAATAATAATGAGTTTCTCATAAAGTTGGAATTTTATTAGTCAAAATTCAAAAGGGCTTTTAAAGACTTATTAGGAACTGCTGAGACTAGCCAAAAAAATGTGGTCTAGTAAAAAAAAAAATCAGCATGTTGCAACAGGCCTAGCGTAGTGCAGGAGATTCTAGGCTCTTTGCTGCCCTGCTAAAATAGCTTTTGTAAATTAAGATTTAAGATTTTGTTGATGTTTCAATTTTTTTTAATAAATAGACTTTATTTACAGAAAAATATACATATTGGATCTTAAATTAAACTAGTCTAAAAATTTATCTTAACTTAATAAGTCACTGTCAGAAGGCCTCGTACTTAAAATGCTGGCAGCATTACCGCGTTGCATTGCGATACTAAGTCGCTGGCCGAAATATAAAGCCAGCATTTCGAGAACGAGTTGCCTCAGTTAGACGTGCTTTATACAGACTGTTAGCGGTACGGCCTAAAGGCCCGAATGTTTCAGAATACATTTATCGTTTTAGAATCATTTTACCTAAGCCTGTGACATTTATTAGACACATAACACCTAGTGTTAAATACCTTTATGAAATATAGCACGGTTATTTTTGTATTTCACCGTGAAACACATGGTATTATTATGTTTTTCACAGCAACGCGATTAGGAATATACATTTTCTTGCTGTTATGTGGCATATTAGCTACGGTTCAAATTAAATTCTTTTTCACGTATCTGAAATCGAGTTTACACAAGTTCATAGAACTTATAATTTTATAAATGTTTATGCGACGAAATTAAAGGTTTTTTTTTAAAGTATGTCATGCCTTTCAAAAAAAACTTATGATTTATTGGTGATTATGGTGAATTTGTCTCTTGTTTTTTTTGTTTTATTGGTTATAAAGAAAGCTTATTAAAAAAATGGCTAAAAATATCAAGTAAATATTTTAGATAATAAAACAGCTTTTTCGACATATTTGCATTTTTAAATGTTTGGACTAAATTTTTATCTTGAAAGCAATCTTATCTTAGATCTAACCTAATTTTATTATACTGCATTTAAATAACATGACCATAAGATATCTTGTAGATAACATAGTAAGAGAAATTTAAATTCAGATAACACAATTTTTTTAAGTACCATTAATATTTATAAAAGCTTCTGTATTCCACATTACCCCAAAATATTTTATCCATAAATGTCGTTTAAGAATACAAAATGTAAATAACTTTACATTAGTATTCGGATAACTTAGGTCGTTATTTCGGATCCAGGCTTAGGTAAATTTTAAATAGCCTACTTTACTTTATGTTGCCTTTAAATAATGAGTGCAGGATTCCTTTGGATACTTAATTTCAAATAATGTTAGAAAAAACCATTAGATAGAGATGGTGTTAAAGTTTTTTGGAAGTAGTTTTTTAACCTACTTCAAAATAAAAATAAGAATTTCTCAATTCTATTGTATTTTTTTATGATTACCGATTTGAGAAATTCCTCTTTTGTCTGAAAGAGTATACTTGTCATGTGGTCCCATTCTCATCAGGTCACGATCTGATGATGGGATCCTGGAGAAATTGAGGGTGACCTTCAAATTTAAGCTACTCGGATATTTGCATCTAGCAGTCAGCATTTCATGTCGCTGATGCTGAAAGGTACAATTTCTCGACGGTTAGGACTACGGCGATAATTTACTGTATTTTTTCAAGTTAAACACAGATGAGGAATCCAGACGAGACGTTGAATATAACTTAATTATTTCTTACCTTTTTGGGCATTTTTTGTAATTGAAGTTGTTTTTGCTTTGTATATTTTTTCGTCTAAATTACTAATGCAGAATCCCTTTACAAGGTGAATGCAACATAGCGACATTTATTAAAACTATAGCTTCCATATATCGTCAGTATTAATTTTGCAACGGTTAACATTCTGTATACAAAAAATAAATCACGTTTTTCCAATAAATACGATTACCGCAATATTCAATTCGTTCGTAAAAGAAATTGTAACCGGTGTAAATGAATACCGACCATGTGTAGAAGCTGTACTTTTAAAAGATGTCGCTTTGTTGCATTCAACCTGTATAATAAACTATCCGTTTTTTAACAACAATAACCTACTCGTGCGATTGATATGCAAGACAGGCTAAGCCTAGTGCAGGAGATTTTTAGTCGATTGTACTCTTCTTTACATTATAATAGTGATTTTATGTATATTACCTAAATAATAATGTAAATGTAAGGAATTATTAGCCCAGGGTAGATCCCTTAAAAAATGATAAAAAGTCAAAAAAATAATAGTAGGATGAAACCCATTGGAAAAGGAGATGAATATTATAAAAATTTAAGGAAAAATAATTTACGGGCGATCTGAGGTCGGGAAGAGGGGGAGGGGGGGGGGTGTAAGGGTAAAAAACGTATTTTCTCGATTTCCGGCAAAACTAAAAGTCCTATGGAAAAAAGTAGAATGGCAAAATAGTTGGTAATAAAAAGATCTAAAACTTTTGTATTTACACTTTTTTCATATAACCTCAAAATTTATGTGAAAAATTAAAAAAACCAAGTTTTTGGTTTTTTATTTTTATCTTTTACAAACAAACATTTTTTTTCACGAAATTTGGTGAAAACTTACCTTTTTATGTCCCAAATACGCTGTAATTTATTTGATTAGAAATATTTATTTTTTCACCTTTTTTTTTAATTAATATCGATTTTTTACCCTTATTTTCGATCGAAAATTCACCCATCAAAATATCAGCATTTTTCAAAAAGTTGGTAAGTTTTTTGTTCGTTTAAATGTATTCTTTCTGATGGTGAAAAAATATATATATGCTACTATAGTAAATCTTCACAGAAAATGCAAAACAAAGATCGTAAAAAACTATTAATATATAATTAATATATACACTATATACAATTTTGATTTTATTAACTTATTTATTTTTCAAATAAATAAGTTAATAAAATTAATATTTTATCAATGTAACATGTAATCTTACGTTTTTCGAGTAATTAAAGTGTAAATTTTAATAAATATAACTCAAAATTGTATATGTTACACAGCGTATTTGGGACATAAAAAGGTAAGTTTTCACCAAATTTCGTGAAAAAAAATGTTTGTTTGTAAAAGATAAAAATAAAAAACCAATAACTTGGTTTTTTTAATTTTTCACATAAATTTTGAGGTTATATGAAAAAAGTGTAAATACAAAAGTTTTAGATCTTTTTATTACCAACAACTTTGCCATTCGACTTTTTTCCATAGGACTTTTAGTTTTGCCGGAAATCGAGAAAATACATTTTTTACCCTTAAACCCCCCCCCCTCCCCCTCTTCCCGACCTCAGATCGCCCGTAAATTATTTTTCCTTAATTTTTTATAATATTCTCCTCCTTTTCTAATGGGTTTCATCCAACTATTAATTTTTTTGTTCTTAAAAATTAACGGCACTGGGCTATATGTACTTATTATGGAAATAAATAAATTTATTATTATTATAATATCTTGACTTTTCGTTATATTTTTTTATTTATCAAATTAGTATTTATAATAGATTTGGTAAAAATTTACAAAAGCCTTGATATTTTCGAACAACACTAAAAAAATTATACATAATTTAAAAGACTGACGCACCCAAACCAATACTTACATGGAGGATTCCATGTAAGTATTGGTTTGGTTGCGTCAGTCCCTCATGTAGAAGCATCTGAGGCATCGAAACAAAATAATAATCATGTTTAATTGTTATTTTATCTATCGTAACCGCGTTCCTTATTATTTTTAGTAGTTAGAGCTTTTTGATCTTTCAATACTGATTTTGCTGCGTGCACATACCTATGTGATATTTTTAAAGTTACCATGATTGTAATGTGTTTTGTGCGCCTAATAAATAAATGAATAAATAAAGTAAGATGATCTATTCAGTTATTTGAACTTAATTATCTAAGAGAATGGATTTAAAGGTGCATTGGCTATACCGTGACTGTACTTGAGTTAATTCAATGGTAATTGAAATTCCGTCATCATGTCTACACACATAGTTGTTGGTATAGGATATTCATGCCATTGTTTAGATATAGAACACAGGTTGATGACCAACGATAGTAGATGCTTTATGACAAAATTAATGAAGATCATTAGCTTTATACCTGTTACATAAAGATGCCCGTTATATATAATGTTAAACAACCTATCCTTTTATGTATATTCATGTTCAGTATATTGTTTATAGTAAGACATAATTATAGATATGGTAATTTTTAATGTGCGTTTGCTCAATCGGAAAGATGCACGATGCGCTGACGCATAAAACACGAGTGAATAAATAAACGATTTCCATGTAAATACAATATGCGCCAATACTTTTATGTTCCTTATTTGAGAATAGATACGTCAAAACATTTTTCGTAAGTTAAAAATGACGTAATTTTTGACAGTTCATGTTTAGAGAGGTCTGCAGTCTGTTTTCGAATAAACATAGATAAGTAAATATCAGACATTTTCAATTTATTATCAATTATGTATAAAAATTGAATATATTAATTAGTTGTTGATAAATTCCATTATTACTTAAGTTATAATGGAATTTATCATTAACCATAATTAAAATTAAATAATTTTATTTATAATGCAGTAACTTGATATTCCCTGCAGTTAAAGAGAATTTAATTACTACAATGTATAATGATAATAACAAAGTATAATAAACTTACCAAAACTCCAAACAAACTGCATCAACACAAAACACAACAAGCTCTTCATGATAATATCGATCACACGAATACCAATTAAATATCAATAAGTATTTTTAATACTAGTAACAGGTACGTAGGTGCAATTAGCGTATCAATATACTCTGTATAGATACGAGTATGTTGGTCGAACGTCCAATGTGTTGTGATCTTGGTACGTCCTCGCTTTAATAAATATATACGTATTAGCTACATTCTGCTTATCAAGCGCACGCGGTTCTATTAATTTTGTAGCGGAAAAATTGATCGGTAACGGAACTGTATTGTCATTTTTGTTTTTATATTTTTGTTTTGTTCTTGGGATATAATATGAAACTGCCTTTATGGAGAGCTAGAATGTCGAAAAATAAGTCATTTTATGACAGCTTGTTCTTATACATATATATATGTATGTTATTCACTATGCTGCCTTGAATAAATTATTGGCTATCTGGTAGCTGGGAGACGTTGCGTTATTTGTTGAGCATCTCATTTGTACGACAAAAACTAGTTTTTTAAGTAA
Organism: Hypena proboscidalis; assembly: GCA_905147285.1. Classification (NCBI taxonomy): domain Eukaryota; kingdom Metazoa; phylum Arthropoda; class Insecta; order Lepidoptera; family Erebidae; genus Hypena; species Hypena proboscidalis. The sequence goes on from LR990127.1 coordinate 6,051,586, forward strand.
TTTTACGAAGATTTATTTTTCTTACACTACCTTCCTAAAAGTATTTAGAATGTACATTTTTTTTGGCATGAATTTTGGTTGTTGCTGGCTACTTGGCTGACGCGATTAAAATTAAGTTAATATGTATTTTGTCAAACGTGGCTAGATAAGACCTGGATATGATTTTATCAAATTAGAAAGTAAAAAAAACAATTAAAAAAGGTTTTAGACAATAGAAAATAAAACTAGTATATGTATTTGTCGTTAGGGTTACATGCAGAGATAGAAGGGTAGTATATTGTATGTAAGGAGCGAAGCACATGGCTTTCCATAGTCTCTGCCTACCGCCGTGGGATAAAGGCGTGATGTTATGTATGTCTATGTATGTATGATTGGGCTAATATCGATCACGACTGGCGCTAGATGGGCTCGCTCAATTAGTAACACTTATAATGAAGACGTATAATTTTGGATTCAGCCTTCAATGGGTTAGTAGACTTATTAGTTAAAAAGAGAAATTAAAAAAAATAAATAATAATAATAGAAGCCCTGTATCTAATACATGTCCAACTGCTAGGCTAGGGCCTCTTTTCATGGTGAGAAGGGTAAGGCCATAGTCCACCATACTGGCCAAGTGTGGATTGGTAGACTTCACACGACCTCGAGTACTTATTAGGCACTCATAGGCATGCAGGATTCCTCACGATGTTTTCCTTCACCGTTCGAGAGCGATAATTTATATGATAAATACACACATATCTTCGTAAAGACGAATCTTAACGATTTATTGACAGAGGTGTGTGCCGTGGGTTCGAACCCGAGATCTTTAACTTCGCAGTCCTACGGTCTCTCACTCGGCTATCGAAGCAATAAAAAAAAAAAATATTTTTATGCCAGATATACACATTATTTTTTTGTAAGATTATGTATTTTGTGTGAAGTTTATATCTGTGTTGCATCAAATCTATTCAATTCAATAAAATTACGGAAACCAAAAAAATATATTAGATAATTTAGTAAAGGATAGCATTAAGTGTGACGTGACGTTTCCTTTTGCAAAAAAACTAGTAAAACTAGTATTTCTGAGTAATAAAGATTGTATGATGACTGCAAGTGAATATCAAACTCGACTCATATAATTAAATAAATAAAGCTGGTGGTTCACGCTACGTTTTTAGGGTTCCGTAGTACCTACAAGGGACCCTTATAGTTTCGCCATGTCCGTCTGTCCGTCCGTCTGTCCGAGGCATAGCGACGAAACCGTTGGTGCTAGAAAACTGAAATTTTGCATAAACATGTATGTTTACTATACAAAGAAAGTCGTAGAATAAAATTTGGAAAAATATTTTTTTTTCGGGTAGCTCCCCTACATGTAAAGTAGGGATGTTTTTTTTTTGTCGCCTACCCCATAGTGTGGGGTATTGTTAGATAGGACTTTTAAAAACGTTCAGGGGTTGCTAAGACAGTTTTTTGATTTAGAGATTCGTTTGCGAGATAATTAACTTTAAAGAGCAAATTTTTGTTCGAGTAGAGCGTCCCCCCCCTCTAAAAGCTAAACTACTGGATCCCAAAATCTGAAAAAAATTGTGTCGGTAGTACATGTAATGAACTTTAAAGGAAAACTATAGCGGATAAGTTCACTTCATTAGTTCAAGAGGAATAGGGGTCCGAAATGTCAGATGCAGTTACTCAGAATATTTCGTTCAAAATTCTTGAAACATAAATAATACATATATAAAATCACGCCTTTATCCCACGGGGGTAGGCAGAGACGATGGAACGCCATGTGCTTCACTCCTTACATACTTCTTTCGCTTCCTCAACATTCATACATCTCGTCATCAAATCCCTTTTAAGTCGAAATTATGTTGTTACGACTAGCTACGGAACCCTACTGCGCGTGGCCCGACACGCACTTGGCCGGTTTTTTTGATTATGTAAAGATCTCGATTCATGCAACCTTGAACTGATACACTTCTTAGTAAATAATGAATAGAAAAATGTGTTTTCTGCATTTGAGAGTTGATAATTATTTCTAGTCTCAAAATTACAATGACAGTCAAACATAAAAAAAAAATTGGAAATAAAATTAAAAAATTAGGGGCAACTGTGAAATATAATCGGAATTCGTATTTTAAATATTATTGGATTGATAATTACTTCGAACTTATAACTAATCGATCTTTTGTGGTATTTTGAGAAAAGTTTTTATAGTCGTCAGGAATATAGAAATTTCAAACGTATAAAAAATTATGACTGATAAATCGGTTTTGTTGTATTAGGAATTTTGAACCATTCGGCATTATGGAAATCGGTATTAGAAATTTCGTGTTTATAGCGTAGTGTACCCCGTTTGATCAACTATGGCTCTATGCCGTCAGACATAGCTAATGATTACAGCAAATATTTATGTAGACGGTCATTGTCAAGGCCGTGGAATATTTTAAGCTTCAATGAGATTCATCATTATATTAATCTATTAAACCAATTACTTCTGTGTACGCTATAGCAAGGGACATTAGCAAATTAAATCTGTCGGCTCGCACATGATGGAACACACTTCTAAAAATTTAGCTATACATTGCCGGGATAAGCTGGACTAATCTTGCATTTTAAAGAATTTCTTGCTCGTAATGAATATTATAGTTGTGTACCTACTTTATTTATAACAAGAATGTAGCTAAGAAGTTGGCACTGAACGTTGTGATGGTACAAAGAATCTGATGATAACATACTTATCATTACGCTTATATTAACCAGTAGGATATGGTAGAGGTGTACAACACCCACACTTCACCTGTTATGTTTAGTTCCTATTGGATATGGGGGCGAGCCTTAGCCATCCACCTGACACAATGCCAACTCCATGCTGCTATTTTGAATTTCCTGACGGAAAGTTCACAAATAACACTTTGCTCGACCCGGGAATCAAACCTATGACCTCGCGGTGAGATGCGCATACGCTAACCACTGGACCATCGAGGCACACTGATGATAATTAGTCAAAATATCACATTACCATCTTCAAAGGCTTTTCAATTTAAAAAGAAAAGTGAAAGTTAGGAAACTTGGCTAGCACTTTAATATAAAATAGATTAATATTATAATGATCTCCTAATATCGTTTAAATGAGTGTCTACTTTCTCTAAGTCTACAAACATGCGATCGAATAAATCTAAAGAAATCGAGCGTACAAGTAGCTAATGAATACTTTTTCCAAAAAACGTCTAAATAAGATACTATATTTTATATAAACATTAAAGTTGAAAAATAAAGAATTCAGCAGGATTCGAACCTGCACCGCTTGGTTTCGTCAACTTTAATAATATAAAATAAAAAAGGCCTACAAAACTATAATTTGCTCTAAAATATTACGAGGTACTATATGTTCAGTTTTTCTTTACTACGCAAGTTACAACCTGTCATAATTTTAGTATGTACGACACTAAAGCATAGAGATATTATGCGTATTTCATAGTATGCGCCTGATATACTAATTTACAGTAACAATGGCATTAGCGACCACAAAATTCCACTTCATTATATTGCCAAGTTAGGTCCTCGTCGACAGAAAACAACAAAACTACCATGGAATTCTTCACTATAGGTCACCCAACCTATACTTGTAAATTTTAAATTTATTACAACAATAACTATTTTTTTCGTGACAAGCGTTCGTATAACAGTCTCTTCATACTAAAAATGCTGACGTAGGCGCCAAGCCTATGGCGATTTTTATCATCAAATTATACCGTAGGCATAATAAAGTTAATAAAGATCCCTTAGTGTCGATTTTCTCCAACGTGATAAACTCAGGTTTAATACTAAGCTACAGTTTTCGATCTCTCTGTCCTGTACCAGCATTGAATGAAGGAAAGAGATGCAAACACGTGTTAAATAAAGCCGTGGATTAAGAAGTTTGGTCATTTGCCAAACCATATTATGAACTTGTGAGTCACCAACTTGTTATGTGGAACTAAAACTAAATAAGTTCTTTATAGGCAAAGATACTTTCAGTCATCCTAGTGCGTTGTTCTTTGTATAATGTGTGCTTTTTATTATGCAGTTTTGATTTGTGTGACAGTGACGTGTCGATAGACGCGAGCACCGCTTGTCCAATCCAAATGCGTGGTGCATTCGGCTTCTAGTTTAAATAAACGGATTTAGCGGCATATCTTGGGGAGCTACTGCCATCAGACCATCAAAACTCCTTATGGGCAGATTATTCATACAACGGACGACCGCGGCACAAACAGTACGGAAACTGCCTACTAACGTGCGAAACGGCACGCACACATAAACATGCACACCAAAGAGACCCCTAAGCGGCACTCGCTACTGAGAGCACCGCGACAATCGCTTGGGTCTCGTCGGTGTGCATGTTTATGTGTGCGTGCCGTTTCGCACGTTTGTAGGCAGTTTCCGTACTGTTTGTACATATTTATACTGTGACCGCGGTTAGTATTACTTAACCTGGAGATTGGTCGATGGTCACTAGTCGGCTCCGACTTAGCTACGAACTCCTTACCTGTGATAGTGATCAAACACGAGTGCACGAATGGCGTAGTGGTTGAAGCGGTTGCCTGGCCGTTTTTTGGCCGTTCGCTGGTGTTGTGGGTTCGATGTCCACACAGGATAAATCTTTGTGTAATCCACAAAGATTTATTCTGACTTTGGGTGTGCCTTGTGTGTGTGAATTGCATATTTGTGAAAAACCCCGCGGCCAAGAGTTAAATAAATAATAAATAAATATTTCACAACTCACACACAACGCCATCTAGTCCCAAACTAAGCAGAGCTTGTACTATGGGTACTAGAATAACTGATACTAATACATATATACTTTTTCTTTTGTAAATACATACATATTATACATAGAAATACCCAGACTAAGACAAACCCCCATGTTCATGCACACAAAGATTTGTCTTAAGCGGGAATCGAACACACGACCTCGGCGTCGCAGGCAAGTACACTACCCACTCCGCCATCCGGTAGTTATACCTAGTGCGAGCGTCATTTTTTTTTTCAATTAAAATAAAACACTAGCCAACCAAAAAAATAGACAAATTATAAAATAAACGTTGTGATGTCACTTTAACGTTACACATGTTATTCTACGATACAATTTAAATAAACAACTATATGCTCTATGAAAACATGGAAATGCAGAGTTAATTAATCAGCGATGAAATTTATTACGACACAAATTATATTTATAAGGTGTCAAAGAAGTAGTTTGAATTAAATGTTTTACAAAACAATGTAAGGAAAATAATTAAAATTTATGCAAGAGCAAGTTGGCACATCACTACATAGTATAAAACAAAGTCGCCTTTTCTGTCCCTATGTGCGCTTAAATCTTTAAAACTACGCAACGGATTTTGATGCGGTTTTTTCCAATAGATAGAGTGATTCAAGAGGAAGGTTTTTATGTATAATACATGCATAGAAAGGGGAAATTGTTTTACTCCAAATTTAACGCGTGCGGGCCACGGGCAGTAATGAATAAATCAAACTACTGGATCGATTTTAATCATTTTTTCAGTGAGTGACATAGGCTATATATTATATACCCGTGCGAATCCGGAGCGGGCCGCTGTGTTTATATACAACGTTCACAGTTTTTCTGTAGTTTATTTAGTATCAGCATTGTACCCGTGCGAAGCCGGGGCGGGTCGCTAGTTATTTATAAAAAGCAAATAATAGATTTTGCAAATAAAATTGACATTAATAACCTCAGGTAGGTAGATAGTTTCGATAATGTATTAAGACTAGGATTTAAATAATTTAAAAAATAATTATGTCTGGTCCTTTACCAAAAAGGTAAATTTTAAAAAACTTTATTCAAATTATGAAATACGGGTGTTACTCACGTAATGTTGGTCTATTTAGTCGACCGCGGTTTCACTTATACTTTTAGGCATCATCCGCAGTGCAAGACTGGCTGCGACTCAGGCGCGACGTGTCGCACTCTCTTGAAAATGTAAATGTGTAACACCCGTATTTCATATTTTAAAATAATGTTTAATAAAAATGTATAAAATCCTTTTTTAAATTTAAAAATGAAATAATTTCTAATTTTGTTTTAATGGATCCACTAATAAACAATTTTCTTTTCTATTTCATGGCTTAAATGAATGACTGTGTTATCCATATTATTGTTTTTAATCCCCGACGTAAGATTAGGGATGCTATAAGCTTGACCGCTCTGTCGGTCCGTAGCACCGTAACTCTTATGCACAGATATATATATGTGTGTATATTTACACTACATATTTTATTATAAACCTACCTCGAGAGCACCATGACTCAAATAATCACCACATAACATCTAATTGTACTGCAAGTACTTCTACGTAAGGATTTTACCCTTTGTACAGTGATGTACAGATACATATCGTTCAGGTTCCAATTCTCATGTGATAGAGATCATTTAGATGAGATAATGAGGTCTATTTGACATTAAATACGAAGATGTATGACTTGACTTTTGGTAATTTTCAAGCTATTGTCAAATAAGGAACACTACGTTATAGTTATCCTCAAGAAAGACTTTTTCATATTTATTTATCACGTATCTACATAAAATAAGCATAGTAACTGCATAGCAAAGATTGACTGGTAGAGAATGCCTATGGCATTAAGTCCGCCTATGTGCGATATTGTACATAAAGTTGAAAAAAAAAATCTGCAGTAGCTGAAACCGTCATTAGATCTGTGTGAGTATTTAGCATTTTACATTATTTAAATAGTTCTAAAAATATTAATCTTTTAAGGGGCTAATCTTATGATCACTTGTTCAAAATTAGCAAAATGTCTTTTTTTTTGTTGTTGGCTACAACGAAGTTACTACTCTAGTGCGAGATTATTACTACTGTATGAGAATAGAGACCCAAAATAAACATCCGGGAGCAATGTCATTGCTGCAATAACCATTCTTTATAGGGCTAGCTAGAGCTGGCACTCTACATATTATTATGGATGATGGCAACACATTAACATATCAATAGACATTCTATTTAAATTTGATAGAAACTTATTTGTTGAACAATGATTTACTATTAATATACCTCTATGCTATTGTTTTTTTAACAAAATGCTTGGCTCGTTTGTTTTGTACAGTTTTTATTTTCCATAGAAATATATTAATAAATAGTAGGTATTGACTTTATCAAGGCTGGATGCGACGACATAGGGATATTATTTTGTTGCAAACAAAAAATTCTAGGCATAGTCAGTGTTTATTTCCACCGGTGAGAGTTAAAAAAAGGAATAAACACGATTTCCGACAAACTGAAAGATGTCTAATTGGTTCAGGAAAAAGTGAATTACTATTTTTTTAATTATAATTATATGCATCGACTCTGATTTTGTATAAGTTAATTTTATTTATTTGTATATCTGTATAAGTAAATCTTATTAATTTTACACTGATCCCCGAAATACAGTTTACACAAGTTATGTCAATAAACATTATTATTATTATTATTTACAAAGTCAATTGACTATATATGTTTTGACACTAAACATGGTTATTTTCTTACTAAATATTAGATATAACAGGATATTTACCATGTATATTTTTTGGTAGCGAGTTTATTCAATAATATCGACATCGCTACAACAAATATTCATGGTAAATATATCCCGTTATATCAAATATTTTGTCAATTGACTATGGTTGCAGTGATATAAATAGATTTAGTGTACCTGCCTGCGACGCCGAGGTCGTGGGTTCGATTCCCACTTAAGACAAATCTTTGTGTGAATGAACATGGGGATTTCTCTTAGTCTGGGTGTTTCTATGTATAATAAGTATGCATTTACAAAAGAAAAGTATATATGTATTAGTATCAGTTATTCTAGTACCCATAGTACAAGCTCTGCTTAGTTTAAGACTAGATGGCGTTGTGTGTGAGTTGTGAAATATTTATTTATTTCTTTTATGGACTGTTTATATACTTAAAGCAAAACTAAACTTAATATTGATAGAGAAAATATTTAAATGATTCTAGAATTAGAAGAGGCGTGGTATTAAAATGTTATAGAAATAAATAACCGACATGACCCAGTATGTAAATTAATTTATATGAAATACGCGGGCTAATTTTCTGTGACATGGTTGTAGGATTCAATTATAGTAGAAACAAGTTGCACCCCGCGGTTTCACTCGCCAAAAAGTAGGTTATGTCCTGCCTTAAGGTCCCATCTACCTCTATATCAAATTTCATCGAAATCGGTCCACCTATTTAAGCGTGAAATCGTAACAGACAGTCAGACAGACTGAGTTACAGTATACAGTACATTTACCTAATATGTTTACAATATTAATTTTTTAATAAGTATTTTATAGGTACATATTTTTTTTGACTGCCTCGATGTGCTAGCTGTGTTGACGTATAGGCCTTTCCCCGCGAGATCACGGGTTTGCTTCCCGGGGCGGGCAGTGTTATTTGTGAACTTTCCTTCAAGAAATTCACAATAGCAGCACTGAGTTGGAATTGTGCCCGGTGGATGGCAATAGGCTCACCCCTTATCCCATGATAACATAACAGGTGAAGTGTGGGTGTTGTACACCTTGCCTCTGGGTAATATAGGCGTGATGTTATGTTATGTTATGTTTTTATTGTTTTTGAAAAATTTAACTCAGCCATTGACACGACGAAGAAGAAGAAGAATTGTTTTTGAATAGCACCAGAATTTTAAAAGTACAGAATATATTATAATTAAATAGGTGTTTGTGTTATATTCGGAAGTAATTTGAATTCTTCCACTCATTAGTAGTAAAGTGACAGTAAGATTGTCAAATACTAAACAGCTCTCCATTCAAAATACATGTTGATTAGCTGTAGCAACAGTACGAACATTATTATTAGCATTATGCCTAAATATATAGATTACCTATAGTTAGTAGTGTTTCCGTCGACTTGTTGGTCGACTAGTGCATAATACAGCTAACTGCGGAACAGTACACATTCCTGTTCTATATACAAATCCTGCCATTGTTACCATAGCAAAGAAATTTTGTTGAAAGTTGTCAGACTTATCAAACAACAAATCCAAGTAATTGTAGCGTTCAGAAACAACTGAACATCAACACACACATTTACATTTTAGTATACCCTAAATTGAATTTCGCCCACTAGCTACAGCTATAAGCTGATTTAAACGAGTAATATGAATATGTAATTTAATTAAATGCATTATATTCTGGTTATCTCAGATCAAGGTCAGATGCTGTTATCACTCGTAATGTCAAATAGATATATTAGGCCGATAATAGTGCAGTAGAGATTACAATAATATTATCCATACGATAATATCAACAATATGGTGCCCTGTAAACTCGATTGCTTATGCAACATTTTTGAACAATTATGATGTTAGTCATCAATGATATTTTATGTCAGTGTTAGTCATTAACAAATGCATTAATTAATAATTATCGTAATTGCATTTGTCGATTTTCTGTCTTCAATGTTGACTCATGCGAGTTAGATAGTGATTTTCTTTAATAAAGTGAAATATGTTTCATTTAAGATACCATTTAAAAGCGAGCTGTTAATGGCAAATGCTGACTGCAACTACCACCGACCGATTGTTAGACAGACGATTGGCAATCGTCGCGGGCAGTCAGTGCGGGTGAGCTGAAGTAACGACGCGATGACGTTTAATTGTATGTATGCGTTTTAGCTTTGAGACAATTTCTTCTCCTTCTGCTTTGTCTATAACTTGCCTCCACTTTTACACCATCTGCAGGCCAAAACTCAAAAGCATGATGGAGTTACTTATTGGTTTAACCCGATTAAGAAAATAGTCATAATAAAAATGATACGAATAAAATTCATTGCGCTACACTGACCGCTCTTGGTCATATATAAATCATTAGTGAAATTGCAATTTTATAGACAATATTTCACAGATTTTCTAGTTTTTATTATGGTTCTACTAGATATACTAGATAACAGAATAAAGGCAGATAGAGTGTACCGAATACACAAAGTAAAGCCACAAAGCGAATTCAAAAACCGTGACACAAGCAAACCTGGTATGCTCATCGTGCGATCCGGCACAACGTTTGTGCATTCTTCTTTGTGAGCTGTTTTCGAATTCGGTTCACTACATCTGCCTTTATTCTGTAATCTGAGGTTTTACTAGTTGAAGATGATAAATACTGACAACATTATTGCGTGTGTGCGGGTAGCCTACGAATTTTCACTAATCAGTATCCGTATATAGCCTATCTTTAAAAACATGTAGGTACGTAAACAGACATAAATACATCATAATTAATGTAATCGTGCCTCACGATTCCCTGACCTCACCGATGATATGATGGTAAACATGACTGGGTCTGAATGCCCGGATGTGCTGGTCAAAACATACTGTTTTTGTGCCGACCTATCTAAGAAAACAATACACTTAATCATTTTAATTACAATTTATGAAAAATTATCAAGATAGAGTTGAAATCGCAATCCAAGTGTTCTGTAAAAATTAAAGCCTAAGACCCAATTTGAACTAACGACATCGTTCTACAAAAAAAGGGTTATTATGAAAAAATTACAAAAAAAATATTAGGAAAAAATTGGACAAAGTGAAAAGGACTCATAAAAATTTACAAATATTTACCTTGCCTTACCAAAGATACCTTAATATTCTGATAACCCTCGACGGTTTTTCTTCTACTAACTGTTTTTATCTGAAAGGTTGCAAATTGCTTTTTATAGGCGTTACGTAAACTTTTATCATCGCAAAATGTTGTTTTGATACATCACTTTTTTATATTACAACAAAAACAGGCGCTACTTTTTATTTAGAAATATTATTATTCTAAAAAGAAAGTCCTTCATAAGATAAGGTTTGGAAAACAGTTTAAAGCTAGGAATAACTTCTATTTTTTGTTTGCTGACAACATTGATTTGAATAATTAAGTTTAATCTAAGCAAAGCTAGAATTGGTTCACGATTACCGCTGATTTAGTTCTAGATTGGTTTAGGTAGATTGGTTTTTATGGTCACTGTGGGTGTGTGTGTGTGTTCCATTAATTAAAACGGTTACTTAACTAAATGTTTATATTTACTGGTACTCCTGGTACCTAATTTAATATACATAATGTATATTAAATTTATTGACTACATTATTCTAACTTAACTACAACCTATCTCTAGCGAACTGGCGAACCGGGCGAATAAACTTAAGCATCCACTTAAATACATTAGTGCGCCGGCTGCACTGTGTCCCTACAGTCACAATGCAATGTCGACCCCATTCTTTTCTAGAGTTGAAAACTCCTTATAACTAGCTAAATTTATAGTCTAGACTTATATACTCAAAGAACCAAATTCAAAATTCAAATTGTTTATTTTCTTTAACAAGTTAACACCAATTAGTTTGTGATTGGAGCCTTCTTTTAAGCAAAAGATGCCTGTATTAGAAGACTCCGCTCTTCCATAACAAAAATAAAATATAAAATAAAAAGAAAAATATTAATAATTTAGACATAGGTAAGTAAATTACAAAACAGACAGGATTGACATAAATACAGTTTGTGTGTGTGTGTGTGTGTGTGTGTGTGTGTGTGTGTGTGTGTGTGTGTGTGTATGTGTATGCTTGTGTATGATGTGTGTTTGAGTGCCTGTGTATGAGAGTTTAGGTTACGTGGTTAGTTTAAGGAGTTCTTCGGTTTCCTCATAAGTAAGAGGTTTGATCCATTTTAGTAAATTCTTTTTGCATGTATAATACTGTTCTTTATATACACATATTTCTTTATTTATCCGATTATACAATCGAGCAGAGCGTGTTTTAAATTGCATGGAGGCAACCAACGTTTTTGTTTGGGGGACTTCCGCAATATTATGCTTCCTTCGTTTTGCTAATTTAGATGCATCGTACGGTAGGGTCTTGTGTTTTTTCAATATAGTTTGAACTATGTATAGCTTCCTCACTGAGAGTAATTCGCTTAATTTATAAAGACTATCTGTCGGGTATCTCATTTTCTTAAAATACATAGTTTTTATAAGGGCTCGTTGGGCACGCTCTACTACCATGAATTTAGTTTTAGCTGACCCTCCCCAGTTAGGAATACAGTACACTAAGACAGACTGAGCCAAAGCAACGTATATCTCATTGAGCAGATTCCTAGAGGTGTTATTATTACTCATTATATTTTTTGGCACAATATGTCTCAGCGCACTAAATATCCAACACAGTTTCCTAACTCTACTAGCAACTTGTTCAACATGGGGATACCAGGATAATCTCTGGTCTACTATTATACCTAAATATTTAGTTTGTCTTACTCTATTTAATTTTGGACAATTACAATAATTACTTTTGAAGTCCTCGCAATCATGTATTTTAATTTTAAAATCATCCGTCGGTTCAGTTCGTGCGCTAACACTGAAGCACACGAAATTAGTTTTTCCTGTATTCAAGGTAAGTAAATTCATTCTTAACCATTTAGCTATCTTAGCCATGCCTATTTCAGCTGTGCACTCAACATCTTGCCAAGAAATACCAGAAAAGACAATAGCTGTATCGTCGGCATAGGAAAAAATTTTAGCGTTTTTTATATTTAAATTGCAAAGATCGTTAATATAAACTAAAAACAAAGTTGGGCCCAATACGCTTCCTTGCGGTACGCCGTAAGTTATATCCGAGTAGTCACTGGTATATTTTCCAATCTTAACGCTCTGTTTCCTATTACAAAGATAATTTTCTATAAGAGAGAGCGGGGTACCTCTTACTCCGTATTTTTCTAATTTATTCACCAGGGTTGGAACAGAGACGGTGTCAAACGCTTTTTTTAAGTCTAGGAAGACAGTAACACATTTGTTTCCGCTGTCTATAGTATCAGCTACCAGCGATGTAAGGGCAGTTACTGCATCCTCAGTTGATACCCCTTGTCTGAACCCAAATTGTGTAGGCGACAGTAAATTGTATTTACTGAGATAGTTAATGAGCCTTTTATTAATAAGTTTTTCCACAATTTTGGAAATTGCTGGTAATACTGAAATTGGTCTATAGTTGTTGACATCGTCTCTGCTCCCTCCCTTGTGTACAGGTGTTATAACTGATCGTTTAAGTGCTTCCGGAAAGACGCCCTTATTGAAGCATAGGTTGGTCAGATGAGTTAAGACTGGAACAGCCTCCATTTTAATATATTTAAGAAATTTTGTGGTTACCTTATCCCAACCGGGGGCACTATCAGTTTTTAAGCTCATTAGAACTCTATCCACTTCACCACAGTCAGTATCGTAGAGAACAAAAGAATGAGATACGGAAGATTCACTTCTAATTAGGTGTTGTGGGTCAGGGTCAAAGTCGGGTTGAATTTGCTGGGCCAGTTGCTTTCCAATGTTAACAAAAAAATTATTGACATGATTAACTGATTCGGTAGGTGATGGCATTATGTTTAGTAATTCCGTATTTTCGGTCTTATTTTTATACGAATAGGTGACATTTTTTATATTTTTCCAGAGTAATTTATTGTTGGTAACTGAGTTGGCTAACAATTCCTTCTGATATTTCCTTTTTAATTTTTTTATAAGATTATTGCAATAATTTCTATATCTATTAAATGTGATTTTTAAAATGTCATTGTGAGGATCCTTTTTAAGCGAGTATTGCATTTTATTACGATTATTAATACATTTTAATATACCTTGAGTAATCCACGGCTTAATTATTCGTTTTTTGTTAGGAATCGTTACAGTAATAGTATTATTATTTATAGAATTAGTTAGTAACTGTATGAAATTATTAATAAGTTCAACTGGATCATGGCAAAAAAGTAGTTCCGCTATTTTATTTTCCTGGATATGTTTAAGCGCCCCTTCATAATTTAGACTAGTTTTAGTTTTTGGTGCAACTTGTTTAGTTTTTATTTTAGATAGACATAAGAGTGTTGTATAGTGGTCAGTAATTGTAGTATGTAATACACCAATAAAAGCTGATTTCTTGTTATTGTTAATCCTGAGCATAAAATGATCCAAGCAGTTTATTTCTCGCGTAGGTAGTATATGGCCAGGGAGTATGCCATGAGTTGATAGCATAGTAAGATAATTGACTCTATTTTTACGCTCATAGGATTGTTCTGAATCTTTGGGTTTAATATTTATATTTATATCACCCGCTATAATAATACTTTTCTGCTTTCCCAGAGCATTGAGTTCCTCACTGAGTGATTCAATAAAACTGTCACTATTTGTATGCGATGGGGAACGGTAAATACACAGAACAATATTATTAAGAATGTCCAATCGTAGGCAGGATGCCTGTACTAAATTTATTTCCTTAACTTTGGGCATAAGAGAGTTTTTTACGTAGACAACTACCCCGTCATTTTGATTTAAGTGTCGTGTTGTAATATGGGAAGTATAGTTTATAAGTTGCGGAATAAGTTTTTCATCATTTAATCTACACTCAGTGAGTATTATGACGTCTGTTTCAAATAAAAAAGTGGATACAGTTGCCATGAAATTGTCAAAATTACAATAAATGCTCCTTATATTTTGGGAGAATATAGTGAAATCATTCGTATTAATATTTAAGTGTTTGGTAAGGTCAGACGGGTCACATTCAACAGATCGTGCAATTTTGATATTGTCTATGTCAGCCAGTGTTTTTAAATTATCACTCATTATAAATATTAAATTGAATTAATGCCATTTCTAGATAAGGGTAAAAATAATTCAGTATTAAATTATGAGACGTCACAGTAATAGAAGTACAATAAAAAATGTAGTTTGTAGAATGATAACGTCTACCAAGAAAGCCCCTTACGGTGCAATTGCTAGTACTGGGTGTATATTTTAAGTTACTTATATTTTTTGTCATGTATAGTTTTTGATTAAAGAGTGTGTGGAAATGATTTGTAGTACGACTTTGTATGTATGTGTTTGTTTGTAATTGTGTAAGTATGTTTACAAAACAGTAGCATGCAAAATAACTTAAAGGTCTAGGATAATTATAAAATAAGTTAAATCTAAAACAATTCGTAAATAAAAATACCAAATAACAGGTTCGCGGTTGATAGTTCACCTTTTGACAAAAGAATAGTAGGACTAGTCATTTTCCTTGCGCAAGTTGATGTACCTGGGCCTCAGATTTAATCATTATAGTCGGCCCTTGTTCATCTTTTTTAAGATAAACTTTGCCATATGCAGTCCAGCAGAACTTGTATGCACCAGACTTGGATAGATCACGAGCAAGAAAATGTAGACGAGATGCTTTTGGAGTCAAATGTTCAGATATAAAGATGGGAGTATCCTCTTGAACTTTGAAGCCTAGGTGTTTAGCGCTTAGTTTAGTTTTATGCTTTATATTGAAAGCCTTTCCCATTTTAAGTATTTCTGTTTTCAGGAGGGTTGAACTGCTCTCCACAACTATTGGCATATTCTTGCTCTCATTATTCTTGCCTCGTACTCTGTAGATATCTTTGACGTCGTATTTTCCGATTTTACAGTCTATACTACTAGAGAGACACATAACCATGTCTAAAAGATCCTCTTTGGATTCGTTGGATTTTTTTGGTACATTTTTTATTAGGAAATTTGTTTTACGACAGCCCATCTGCATGTCCTCGATTTTATCCTCTAGAATGGTGATATACTGCTTATCTTCCCTCTTCTGATTCTCCAGTAGATGTACTTTCTTTTTAAGCTCTTCAATTTGCCCAGTCAGAAATGAAATGGAGCTATCTATATTGCTGTTGGACTGTTGAATTTCATTTAATGTAATTTTAATCTCATGCAACTCTTTTTCACGCTTTTCCGTAAATAATGACATCATTTTCCTCATCTCCTCCTTAAATTCATCTAATTGCAAGCCCACTGATATTTCTTCCCTTCCTCGCTTATACCTTAACTTAAGCTGTAAAAACTCATTCATTAAGTGCTTATTTGAGCTGTCAAAAATTGCACTTTTCAACTCCTACTAAATACCTACTTCTGATCAATTTATGATGACTCATTTGATAAAAGAATACCATCTTAATATTGCGTTACCATTATACGTAGAATTTTGCTATGGACTTGTTTCAGGCGTTTAATAAAATCGGCTAACACTTAAATATATACAAGAATAAAATCATAGCTATACTTGGCCAAGTATAGCTATGATTTTATTCTTGTGACTTCAAAGACCAGATATATCTAGCAGAGAATAATAATTATCTTGTATAGTGATAGATAACAGAGGCTATGCTTTCATGGCAGCCTTGCCTGATGTCGTACCATGACATCATGACATATTTTTGATATTCAATTGCTATCCAGATCTGACGGTTTCCCATACAAAATTGGGTAAATAGGTAGTAGATAATACGGTCTCTGTTCGATGAGGTAGCTATAAGAATAACCAATCATACTTGGACTTCCTCGTAGTCTAGTGGTATAATTTGCTATCGCACATCGTAAGATTTTGGGTTCCATTGACGGTTCGGACTAAAGTGTTATTCGGGAATTTTCGTTTTTCCGTAGCACCACGGAGTTTGAAATTGTGGGTGGCAGATGGTGTTAGGCTTACTCCCTATCGCATAGGACTTTAATATAAATAAAGCAGGTGAAGTGTGGGTGTTAATACGTCTCTGCCACACCCTTCTCAGTAATATAGGCGTGATGATTTATAATGTGGTAAGATAATAAATTAATGTTTTGTTAATGTAACAAATTATACTGCACCTGGATCTTTGCAAATAAAAACATGTCCATGCTATTTTAACGTACCTATAGTTTGCCCGCCCAATCATGTATTATCTTTTTGACATATCAATATTAGTGACGTTTTTATTCGTTATCGATTCGATTTAAAATAATAATCGATTTTAATTAAGAAGAACTTTCTATCGATTAAAGTCTTTTTTTAAGTGATTATCATTGTATAAAATAATATTTAATAATAAAATCACGCGTTTCATTTGAAATTCAAAGATTTTAACCTAATTTCTCGTAAATAATTAATTATGGTTCATTTGATTTTCTTCTTTTATTAAATTTACCTACACAATACTTAAATAATTTATAGATTTATTTATTTCAAGACCTCATTTGTAGTCTGTGGTTATTATGCCAGAAACGTGAGCTGTCAAAAGCATAATAGAACTTAAACAAAATAAATTATGTATAAGGGGGCTCACATACAAAAGACATGATTTTTTTTGCCGTTTTAAAGGTTTTATCCTGTCAGGGAATCGAACCCACAACATTCACGCGGGGTGAGAAGAATTTCGTTGATTTTTAAAGCAGTATAGTGGGTGAGAAATTAAAACAAACAATTTATAAAATTTAATTCATTAACATTAATAATAATTACAATCACAGAATATCACCGACTTAAAATCACACACAACCTAATAATATAAAGCAACTAAGCAACTGCACCATAAATGATAACGATGGCATATTTTGCAGTTCAACTACAAAAGTGCGGTTTGACAGCATTTCGGTGCAGCTTAAAAAAACATTTCGAATATCGAATACAAAAGAAACATACATTATTTTTAATAATTGACTTTTCCACTCAGTTATACTTTAAAAAAAAAACTAGCGGTAACACTTTTTATTTGGTGCATACATACCATTAAGCTAACAAATACATGATCAACCTTAAAAAATATCTTGATTGGACATTCCAGAACATATGGGTATATATGTATAAAACATTTAGTACGGCTGTACATTCAATGCCTACATGTTGTTTATTTATTTCATTTTATAACAATAAAACGCCAGCGAACAATGAATGCGGATTTACCAAATCCAATTCCTGGTCACACTTGTATTAAAATATCCTTTTCAAAAACTACATTAAATGTTATATTGTAGATATTCCGGTTTTGATGCTAAACTTATTACTATTTTGCATAATATGTATAGTTTACGTCATTGGAGCCGTCCAAAATTTAAAGTCATGATATTCACATCAATATTTCCATCTATTTATTTCTGCTAAGTCATATCGAAGCCAATTTCTCTTTGATAAAATTCAAAGCCAAGCAAGGTCATTTACGTAAACAAATCCTCATTCATCATTTTTGATTTGTTTGGCCTCCAAATTACGTAAACAATATGTTGAAATAACCTTATTGGTTATATTCTGTAGATTAAAATGCGTTTTACGAAATGAATAATTTGTATAGTTTTACATGTTAAAAGTTAAAGTTAATTGCGTCCCCAAATTGTGAAGTTTGTGGGGAAGACACATCTTTTGATGGCATGTCGAACACATTCAGTTTCAAAAGGATAGGGATGAGTTATTTAAACTAAGTATTAAATATAAGATACATCTCAGATAGACGCTATACATAATATTATTATGACGACAGGATGGCGGAGTGGGTAGAGTACCTGCCTGCGACGCCGAGGTCGCGGGTTCGATTCCCGCTTAAGACAAATCTTTGTGTGCATGAACATGGGGGTTTGTCTTAGTCTGGGTGTTTCTATGTATAATAAGTATGCATTTACAAAAGAAAAGTATATATGTGTTAGTTACCAACATCTACACCGACCCAACTGTCAACCTCACCTGCACGCGCCGGCTGGCGGCGGCGTCCAATTGGATTCCGCGGTGCCCCCTGCTAGACAACGAACGAGGCTCTGGCGACCGAGCAATGGCGGTATAACCATACACCCGACCGGGCAACTGGTCGGCAGAGGCAACAACGGCCTTGGGGTCGAAATAACCCCAGAAATGCCTGGGGCAGAAGGCAACGGGAAACCACTGCTACTATTTCCCAAGACAGTCATCATGGATAATCACACAATGGATGCGAGTATGTCATGCGATCCGGCTGACGCCCGGCGCCGCCCATCCGGGATGGGTGGTGTGAAATCTGCTACCGGCCATGCCTCAGCGACTCATCAGGCTGCGCATGGAAATCCAGTTACTGGTGACACCTTTAATTCTCGACAGCCATATCGCATTGGGACATGGAATGTGCGCGGACTAAATCAAACCGGCAAACTAAATATAGTGGAAAACGAAATGAAAAGGAAAGACATACAGCTCTTAGGACTTAGTGAGACTCACTGGAGAGGTCAAGGTCACTTTTATTCGAACTCTGGCAATAAAGTGTACTTCTCGGGGCCTGATAACGACAGTAGTAGAGGAGTTGCTTTTGTGGTACCGCCTAAAGTTGATAAATGCGTGCTCGGATACAGGCCAGTCAACGACCGTATAATAACTTTACGAATAAACACCAAACCATGCCTTTTAAATGTTGTACAGGTTTATGCACCAACGGCCCAGTCTAGCGAGGAAGATGCGGAAATCTTTTATGATATACTCGTAAAAACTCTTCAAGAGATTCCGAAGAGGGAAATTACTGTTATCGTGGGCGATTTTAATGCAAAAGTGGGCAACACTGCAGACGACAACCATCTTCGTCGAGTAGTTGGAAAGTATGGCATAGGACAACGCAACGAAAGAGGCGAACGCCTGCTTCAATTCTGTGGTGAGGAAAGTTTCTGCCTAGCTAATACCTGTTTCCAACACCATATACGCCGACTTTACACATGGATCTCTCCTGGTTATAGATTCAGAAACCAAATTGACTACATTTTGATAGGCACGCGATGGAGATCGTCTGTAGTGAACGCAACTACGTTCCCGGGTGCTGACTGTGGCTCAGACCACCAACTTCTGGCTGCAACTTTAAAAATGCGCCTGAAGAAAATAGTGAAACCGAAAACGGAAGTTAACCTACGTAAGGTGGATTTGGCTGGTTATAGACGAGAACTGAACCAAAAAATTGCAAACATATCTTGCGAAGGATCGTCACACAATCGGTGGAGCATTCTGTAGGAAATGATTACCCAGGTTGCTGGACAACACATCATTAAGAGACAGGACATGAAGGACTACATAACACCTGCGACAAGCCACGTTATCCTGGAACGACGACAGTTAAAAGAGAAAGGTGCAAGTTCAGCTGCGGAACAGGAACGGTATACGGAACTTAGTCGTGAAGTCCAGAGAAGGTGCCGCCAAGATCACAATTCCTTCATCAACAACATGTGCATTGAGCTTGAACAACACAGCATACGAAGCGAAACCAGAGACCTATTTCGCAAAGTAAGAGAGTTGTCCGGGGCGCGAAGCATCAGAACGTGTGCCATTGAAGATGAAAGAGGAATACTTCTGACAGACACTTCACAGGTTCTGGAACGCTGGAAGAGATATTGTGCAGCGCTATATAGCTCGCGGAATCAAACAACACAAGAAGTGAAACTTACACCAGACGAACCCGACATTCTTCATTCGGAAGTAGAAAGCGCTATGAGAGCCCTTAAATGCGGAAAGGCGCCAGGCAAGGATGGCATCCCTGCCGAGTTACTAAAGAATATGGGAGAAATGGGTATTGCTGTAATGGCAGAAATATGTAATGATGTGTGGCGAACAGGAAAATGGCCGACAGAGTGGACGGAATCAGTGTTCATTCCCCTACATAAAAAAGGTTGCACTAAGACCTGCAGCAACTATAGAACCATTGCTCTGATTTCGCACGCAAGTAAGATCCTACTGCACATTATTAACCAACGTCTCAACCACTTTCTTAGACACCAGATACCGGAAGAACAGGCCGGTTTTGTGAAGGGCAAAGGCACAAGGGAACAGCTTCTTAACATCCGCCAAGTTATTGAAAAGAGCAGAGAGTTTAACTGTCCAGTCCTATTATGCTTCATAGACTACTCCAAGGCATTTGACTGCGTTCAATGGGACAAACTGTGGACTGTGTTACGTGATATGGGGGTTCCTGAGCATCTGATTGGCTTGATTCAAAACCTATACGCGGAGAACCACTCTTATGTTAGAATCGACACCGACTGTTCTAATGTGTTCGAAACCAAAGTGGGTGTGCGACAAGGTTGCATTTTATCTCCAGCGTTGTTCAATATTTACGGGGAGTTTATTATGCGCAGAGTGCTAGAAAACTGGGACAAGGGATTCCCGATAGGAGGCAAGCGAATATCTAACCTCAGATACGCCGATGACACTGTCATAATAACAACATCCATGGAAGAAATGCAGGATCTGTTTCAGAGACTGGAGACCGAGAGCAACCGCTTGGGACTCGCAGTAAACAGGAGCAAAACAAAATTAATGGTAGTTGACCGTGCCGAAAAGCTGCCCCGCTCCACGAATACAATCACAGGGGTTGACATCGTGGATCATTACGTTTACTTGGGCGCACTAATCCATAACGACGGGAGCTGCGTACCAGAAGTAAAGAGGCGTATTGCTATGGCCAAGGACGCCATGACTCGACTTCACGTGATATGGAAGAAAAGAGGTATCACAAACAACACCAAGGTCCGGCTGGTACGCGCTCTTGTTTTTCCTATTTTTTTGTACGGTGTGGAAACATGGACGTTACGAGCCAGAGAAAGGCAAAGGATTGATGCATTCGAAATGTGGTGCTGGAGGCGTATGTTGAGAATACCCTGGACTGCTATGCGCACCAATGCATCAATCCTTTCGCAGCTTCGAGTCCAGACACGTCTTTCCACGGTCTGTCAGCAGCGCATACTGTCCTTCTTCGGCCACATTATTAGGAGGGGTGATGAGAGCCTAGAAAAGCTGATCGTGGTGGGGAATACGGAGGGTAAACGAGCCCGTGGACGATCCCCAACCAGATGGAGCGATCAAGTGCGAGGCCCATCAGCTGCTAAATTTAGCTCGGTTGTCAGGGACGCGACAAACAGACGCCGGTGGAGGCAGATTATTAAGGCCAGATGCAGGCCATCCACATCCGATGATGACCACGATCCTCAGCCATGAGGGACCGACCGTAGAGAGAGAGATATGTGTTAGTATCAGTTATTCTAGCACCCACAGTACAAGCTCTGTTTAGTTTGGGACTAGATGGCGTTGTGTGTAAGTTGTGAAATATTTATTTATTTCCAATTCTAGCAGTGAAGAAGCATGTATGTAGTCCAGTATTTTCGTTGAAATTAAAATAATGTTTCTATTATAGTTAGACTTAATCAGACGGACATGTACAAAATTGTATACAAGTCCTTAAAAATAAAAAAGGTAAAGTCATAAAATAAATGCTTTCATTCATTTCATCACGCTTGTTTTGCGATTGAAAAAACGCATAATACTTACAACATACATTATATAAACCGGATTTTTATTGTTAACAGTAACACTAGAACTGTATTATAGCATGGATTTAAACAAATTTTATTGACTCTCAAAAGGGACCGGCAATTCAAAACTATATTAAAGAAAAGGTTTTCGTAATCACACGAATGTTGCCAGCTTAAAAACTACTAATGGGACCTACACATAAATTGTTTTACGCTTGATGGCTAAACTGATACAATATATAATTGATAAATAATTGATTAGTCATCATCATCAATATTTTTATTAAATCTGACGTGAGTTTGTAACAT
The DNA here is from genome assembly GCA_905147285.1 of Hypena proboscidalis. Lineage (NCBI taxonomy): Eukaryota > Metazoa > Arthropoda > Insecta > Lepidoptera > Erebidae > Hypena > Hypena proboscidalis. Next base: position 6,073,974 of record LR990127.1, read on the forward strand.
ACAACTGGCTAACAAGACTGGCTGCGACTCTGGCGCGACGTATCGCACTCTCTTGAAAATGCCTAAAAGTATAGGTTAAAAACCGCGGTGAACTAAATAGACCAACATTACGTGAGTAACACCCGTATTTCATAATTTGAATTATATCATCATTAATGCTTTGAGGCAAGAGTGTCAACGATCAGTGGTTCAAGATATGGAAGTAATTGGATATGAATGATGATAAGAATCATAAGGCGTTGTCCAAGGTGAGCGACAAACGCGTCGCGATGCAATTCCTATGTTTTCATCGCGTTCCACGTTCGTCGCATGTTTTATTTGTATGAATCGCGTCGCATCGCATGGCGTCGCGTTCGTCACTCACCTAGGACGACGGTTAAGAGGAAGCAGTTGTCCCAGCCTGCTGCTCCTTGGTGACACCCTTCTTTTTAGAGTAGGTACTTATCTAGATGCTGAAACAAGATTAGTGGTAATTGGGTATGATGTCAAATTCGTTGACTCTGCCATTCTCGTTGATGACCTTGTGACCCCCACTCTCTTGGGTCTTTTGGCCATTGAAGTCTGAAGATGATTGGAAGGTATACTCCGCTTCTCCATAGACCTGGCCACCTTCCAGCGGCTTCAGATTTCGGATATTGTCGAAGTTGAATGGCTGAAACAAGTAATTTAACTTTTAATTGACTTTGTAGGTTTTTTATCATTTATTTCAACTGATAACAGTTTAATTTAGTGTAAAATATTATTTGCATTTTGGCAATTTTAAATTTTTGCTCATAATTTTTCTAAATTTTTCAAAAATTCTGGAAATTGATCTTTTTGATTTGAAATGAATCTTGATTATTTATTTATGTATTAATTATTGCATATTTTTCAAAAAGTCTGGCAATTGATTTTTTTGATTTTAATTGATCCTTGATTATTTATGTATAAACTGCAGCAAACATAATCTTGCTAGGTTAAATTAATGTTAAAAAATAATGTATAAAAGGAAATTTTGTGAAATGGTCTTCAAAACAATGTATACTCACTTGCCATTGTTGATTCGGAGCGGCATTGCTGTTTATTCTAAAAAAGAAAATTCAGTATGATATAATGTTATACAAAAATAAAATAGAGCAAATCCTATATCAGTCGTTACAGGTGGTCCGCCGGAAAGACTGACAACTAGTCCAGCAATGAGAAAAGTATCACCTAGTACAAGTAGTGGAGGTCTTATGGTAGTTGTTTCAAAAGCTGTGATATTCAGCCAAAAGGCTTGGAGGAGATAATGTTTGGTTAGTCATATATTCCGAATCAAAAGCTTAGTCTAGTTTAGTAATTAGCTTTTTGATCATCAAAATACTTACAAAGCTTGCAGTTTAACAAAATCTCCCGATTTAGCCGCTGCGACGATTTCATCATACGAGGCTGGTAGAGCTGAAATCCACACAATAAAATTATTGTGTTATAAAACAGTAATCATCTTGACATTTTTCATGGGCCCATGAAAAAGTATGAATTGCCGAAATTATTATTGGTACTGGTAACTTCGTATTTATTTAACAGTGAGTTTAATTAGGGTGTAATTATACCAATCGATCGATGTCTATCAATTGTTTTTGTGAAACCTTCAATCGCTCGAAGCCATCGATCTATTTGGTAGATTGACATCAACCAACACCCTTAGATATTTTGTATATTCACTTCATTTGAAAATAGAATATCGTTTGATTTTATTTTTCAGGGAAAAGCTGACAGAAAGACGTCTTTTCAGACGATTCCATGATGAAGACTTTGCGATGTTCACCTCTTTTCAAAATTAAAAGTAAAAAGTGTAGTTAGTTTCACGTCAAGATAAAAGCCAAATAACTCGAGTATAATAAAAAGAGGTTATCTAAAGTTTGTCAAGTGATTTGTTGATTAGAATCTGCTTGTTAATATGCTTATAAATGCGGATATCTGCGTATTTGTATTACAATCAATTCGCACATTGCGGTTACATCTCTATTAGTTTATTGACCACTAACATACCAAATAAAGTAAATAAATGCGAATCGCCCAAGGACGCTTTTTGAATGAGTCGGTTCGCACCGCGGCGGGGCGCAGAAAGAAAATAAACCTTTTTTTAACCGACTTCAAAAAAAAAAGAGGTTCTGTATTCGATCCGTATGTATGTATGTATGTCACCTTTTTATGTTCGCGATTTTCTCGGAAACTATTGATCCGATTTGAATGCAGTTTACGGTATTTTAATCCTTGTGTTTCAAGGAAGGTTTTAGTATATAATTTATCAGAATCTGATGAAGATCTTTGGAGACAGGCAACGGAACTCTTCAAAAACGAATAGCTAATGAACCACGTTTTGTGCTATCGTGTATCTATGTATTGTTTTCACCACTACATAACATAACATCATGCCTGTGTATGCTTTGAAGGGTAAGCAGAGATAGCCTACTTACCTACCCTTAAAGTACCGAAAGCTCTGCTTAGGTTTGGACGGGGCTTACGTTTCAGCACATTTGTTATTATCGTAGTGATAACTTATGATCATGAAGATCTCAGAAAGAATTTTTTGATTATTTTGATTGTTTCTATTGTGTTTCATGCGTAATGATGCCTTAGTATTTCTTCCTAACCCCATCGTTAAATCTAAAAAACTAAGACACTAAAAAGCTTGAAATAAAAAAATAAAATAAAAAAACAAATAAAAAAAATAAAATAAAAAAAACTAATTAAAAAAAAGAATATTCTTAACTCGAGCGTATTCTAAATATTATAATTATGTACTAATTTTTTTCAAAGAAAAAGGAACCGCCTTCAAAAACTCAAAAGTAATAAATAAAATATTCGCTAAACTTTGCTTACCTTTATATTAATTTGTTTAAAACAATAAACCCAAATAATTATGTAATACCAATTAATTATATTTTTTTGAAGTCGGCGCCAAATTACAAAATCAAATACCAATTCAAATTTTTTCAACAATTATTTCGGTAAATACGGTTTTAATTGGTATTTGATTTTGTGATTTTTTCAACAATTAATTCGGTAAATACGGTTTTAATTGGTATTTGATTTTGTAATTTGGCGCCGACTTCAAAAAAATATAATTAATTGGTATTACATAATTATTTGGGTTTATTGTTTTAAACAAATTAATATAAAGGTAAGCAAAGTTTAGCGAATATTTTATTTTTTACTTTTGAGTTTTTGAAGGCGGTTCCTTTTTCTTTGAAAAAAATTAGTACATAATTATAATATTTAGAATACGCTCGAGTTAAGAATATTCTTTTTTTTAATTAGTTTTTTTATTTTATTTTTTTTATTTGTTTTTTTATTTTATTTTTTTTGTTAAAAATATTCTTATAAATATATTCTGATAAATATTCGTGACCATTTGCGAGATGTTATGATAAAATGTCTTCTGTTATAAGATAGTTACGAGTTCGAGATCGTTTTAATTAACTTGTAAGCAATATTGTAAAGACAACGTTTATTACTTAATTTCGATCTCTATGTTCCGTTCAAACATTAACTGAGAGAGAGGGATCGAATATTATTAATATTACAGACAGTAAAAAAAAAAAACTTACAAAACTTATAAATAAAAATAAATAATATAAAATGATCTTTATCTTTATCATGAAGTTATCAAAGTGTGAAATCCCATTGTCTACATCCTGTATTATATTGTATATCATAAACAGCGGTATTACATCGTAAACCCATCACAAAATCAATATTCGTTCGATTTATATTCAAATATTTGTAAATTTTATTGAAAAAGCGATATGTCTACATTAGGAACAGTATGTAAATTATACATTATAAAGTTTTAAAACCCCACTATATTGTAAACAGTTCGATTATTGCATATTAATTGTAAGGATTTTCGTATTTTACCTATATTTGCGAATTTATGGGGTCAAAACCTAGTAGACAGGAATGTAGACGCCATTTTTTATTATGTTGATGTGTCTTATAAAAATACGCTTAGGCGCCACCAAACCCGTTATCAATAAAAAGAAAATTAAAGGTTATTTATATAGACATGAAATACTTTGCAAATGTTATGAATTTATTGATATCTTGGTATTTTGGACATAAATTAAACAGAATGAAAAGATTTCTAGAATTATATGAAAAAAATAATAAAAAGGAACAATTTATAATCTAATACCGAGTTTCTTTCTTTTTGCATTATTTTGGATTATGGACCAAGATATTTTCCACTTCTTTGAATAATTTAAGTTTGATTTATATTTTTTATTTATGCACGTTGGAATGCTAATGCAAAATCAAAAAAAAGGACCTATCTTGTATTAATATTGTACCTACTACAAACATATTTTGACCAAATAAAGACCCTATTACAAAATTCACCTTATCATTTTATTTCTACATTTTAGTTGAGAGAGCCTCCCGAGCGACATGTTTTCATACTAATGTTATATGGGTTTTACTTAAATTTTATTCAGGAATTCTCTATTTTAATAGACAAATCATATCTAAACACTGAAATGCATGTTTGTTCAAGGCTATTTTGTCAAAATTGTTAAAACCATTAACGTAGTCCCTTACAAACTAAAAAACTAAAATAATAATTTAGAAAAAATGGGCGCCAACAAACATGCATTTTAGTGTTTTAGATATGATGTGTATATAAAGTAAACAAAAACTTTTGTATGGCAAACAACCAGTAAATTTTTTCCCCTTATCGTAATAAAAATTCACAAAAAATACATTGTCTCATCTCATAAATTATGAATTATTTTAATAATTCATATTAATATCCTGCGCAATTTTACCTACGGCTACTTGGAATACTTTGACGAAGCAAATGTATTACGCACAAAGCAATAATATACCTTCAAAATAGACTTATTATTAACACGTAACAGGATAATAGTTATGAATACATTGTTACTCCTGTATCTGTTTTCATAAAAAAAAAAATGGTAAGGTAGTGTAAATTTACGATGTAAGGCTCTACTATTTTTTTAAATAAATCTAAGCAACTGCAAACAACCAAATGATATTACATCTAGAGAATATTGCTAAAGCAGCGATAGCCGAGAAGCAGCGATAGCTGAGTAAGCAGCGATAGCCGAGTCCACAGGACTGCTAAGTCAAATGTCTTGGGTTCGAACCCACGGCACACACCTCTGTCAATAGATTCGTCTTTTCGAAGATATGTGTGTATTTGTCATATAAATTATCGTTCGCTAACAGTGAAGGTAAACATCGTGAGGAAACCTGCATGTCTGAGAGTGGCTACAAAGTCCTCGAGGCTAATGTGAAGTCTACCAATCCGTACTTGGCCAGCGTGGTGGACTATGGCATAACCCTTCTCATAATAAGAAGAGGCCCGAGCCCAGTAGTGGGACTTGTGTAAGATACAGGGCTGTGCTATTATTATTATTTATTAAATATATATATGCAGGGTCAATTTTTCAAGTGGGCCTTCAGTGCCAAATCCGAAAGTATAAGGAAAAAAAGTGTTCAAAGGAGTCGCGAGCTCGATTTTGATGAAAACAAAAACTGCTTCATTGCATTTTAGAAAAAGTAATAATCCTAGCCAGGATTCGAACCCAATGATTTTGAAAAAAAAACACATCCTGTATTATTACACCACTCAATAGCGTTGTTAATAAGAATCGATTTATGGGAAGTAATGATATACGGGGAACTTAAGGAAAGAGCGATTTTTAACAAAATATTTTTTTATTTAAACTACTTCCTACCTTAGCTCAGTAAATGTTCGAAATGATAGCCATCGTTTTCAATACACAGCCGGATTCGTCGTCTCAAGGATTTTATTGATTTTATTTTATTTAATTATATTTATTTTATTTTAAACTTGAAATTAGAACATAATGCAGTGAAAATACACCGTTCTACAGGGTTTTTTTCTTTTTTTTTTGCTTTGATATCTGTTGCTATTTATTGTGCAACAACCTTATTCTAGCGTTCCTAATTCCTATACATTATTTCCTATCATTAATTCCTTGGTGTGTTCTCACCACCTATTAGTTCTTATACTATACATTTATTTTCTAATATTTATATTCCTATTTACATTACAATATGTCTAATAGCGTTAAGTACATATAATTTTTTCTAACTTAAGACACATACAAAAACAAAACATTAATAATACATACAATTTAACTACACAAAATAATTTCAATACTACATCCTTACTTTACAGTACATGCAGTTCACCTGATTACAGCTTGGATACATTAGATACAATTATAATTATACATTACAATTTTTTCCTTATCTACTAATATTTCTATTTCACTATGAACAGTTAAGCTACTATTTACATTTAATTATTTGATTTACTATTTATGTTTCCTTATGCTGTCGCTCCATTTGCTCTACCTGCTCTCCTCATAATTTCTTCCGCATACCGCATGAACACTTCCCTCTTTTTCTTAACTGCCATCAGTAGGGGTAAGCTGTCAGTAGTTAGTCTCTCCTCAAGGGCGGATTCGCAGTCGTGACGAGCTGCCCCATACTTAGGGCACTCCAGCAAGATGTGCGAGATGGTTTCACTGCTTTCATCGTCACAGGTGCACATTGGGGTTTCAGCTAATTTACATCGGTGTAAGTACTGTCTTATTCCGCCGTGGCCTGTGAGAATCTGGGCTCGTAAGTTGTTGATTCCCATAGATAAGACAATCTTGTGGGCCTCCCTGCAGTTCGTGAAGAACATTTTAGTTCCGCTACCCGTTGAGGCTGCCTCGTATCTCTTTTGCCACTTCTCTATGGTTAGGAGCCTGGTAGTGTATTTGGCGTAGGACAGAGGGAACTTGTCTTAAACCGGCACCCTCTTGTCCTTCAGTGCTGCGTGTTTGGCCAGCTCGTCGGCTCTCTCGTTGCCTTGTAGGCCTATGTGTGCCTTCACCCAGTATAGGTTCACCTTTGTGCCGTTCAATGTCAGGTCTTGTAGGGTGTGCTTGATCTCGGCAACAATGGGGTTGTTTGGTGATGTTTGGCGAAGCGAGTCCAGAGAGGAGCGAGAGTCGCTGAGTACCGATATACTCTTTAAGCTTGATTGGGTGGTGTGATGTTGGAGCGCTCTAAGGATTGCTATCAGTTCAGCCTGGAATACGGTGCAAAAGGACTCGAGCCTAAAGTATTTGTAGTTCTTCCCAAACTGTAAAGGCAGCACCTACTTTCTTCTCAATTTTACTACCATCAGTAAAGATGGTCAAGTCAGATGGTGTCATCTTGCTGAGGTCGTCCTCTGATGCGATCAGCCCGTAGTTGGTCTGGGCTCTATCCGCGGGGTGGGGCAGCTGAAAAGGACCGATCCTCCTCTCAACTGAGCGTCCTGGCAGTTCATCCAGTGAGTTCCCTCTCTTAATTTCGTAAATTCTGGCCTGTTCCTGTATCCTTAAGTCCAGAGGAAGAATCCATGAGAGCAATGTGGCTGAAGTAAGAGATGTAGTGCGGTGGGCCTTACAGATTTTTAGGGCAAATTTGCGAGTAATTTTATTCAGTCGGTCAACATTTCCTTTGAGGTGGGTGCTTTCCTTAATCACGCTCGCTGCGTAGAGGATGATGGGCTCTTTGACTGCAAGGTACATAGTTCTCAGGATGTCATAGTTGAGACCCCAGTTTGCACGAGCCGCTCTAGACACCATGTTAAATATCAGGCTGGTCTTTCTACTGAGGTCATCAAGATGGCTGTTAAAATTAAGGTGACGGTCTATGGTGAGGCCTAGTACCTTAATGCTTTTGGAGGTAGCAATTTCTTTGAAGTCAACGCAGATGCGCGGGGTGTCATATTTGATTTTCTTAGTCACAATCATGGCCTGCGTTTTATGCGGTGCGAACCTTAGCTTGTTTTCAGTTCCCCATTTAATTATTGCATTGAGTGCTGTGTTGGCTTTCGCCTCCACCTCGGAGCCGGTCTTCCCTGTGGCGATTATGAGGATATCGTCCGCAAAAGCCTGCACGTGAGCCTCCAGGCTGTCTGCTATGTATAGTAGGGGGTTAAGAAGTATGTTCCAAAGCAGGGGCCCCAGCGCAGATCCCTGGACACAGCCCTTGTTTGTGTTCTTGCTGACGTTGGTACCAGCGTAAGTGATGCTCACAGTTCTCTCACCCAGGTAGCTGTTCATTAGTCTTATTGTGGTTGTGTTTAAGCCCAGATGGTGCAGCTCACACATAATTGCAGGCCACCACGCGTTGTCAAAAGCGCCTTCAATATCTAGAGAGACAACGGCAGCGATCTCTTTCCTCCTTAGGGTGTCCTTTATGACAGTCATGGCGTCATACAGTGCGTCCTCCGTGCCCCTCATGGGGAGGAAACCGTACTGTCTAGGGTTTAGTTTGCCCTTTGTTCCCAGTTCCCATGTTATTCTGCTTGCCATCATATTTTCAAGGGTTTTTCCTAGTATAGGAAGCAGCCCTATTGGTCTATATGACTTGGCCTGGGTATAGTCGCTTTTGCCGGGCTTTGGGATAACAATTACTGTTGCTTCTTTCCAGATTTTGGGGAAGAAACCCAGCTCCAGGCATTTGTTATATATGGCCTGTAAGACCAGTGGTACTCGCCGCAAGGCAGACCGGCAAATGTCCGAAGTTAGACCGTCAGCTCCCGGTGCCTTCTTTGGGCTCATCCCTTCAAGTGCCGAAGTTATTTCCGTTAGGGTAAAAGGTTTTAATACGCTCTCATTGTCGACAGCTAGTGTTAGCAGCTTCCTTTTCGCCAATTCCCTTGTATTCCGTTGTGTGGCGTTGTCTGTTTCGGGTGTATCGTTAGGATAAAATGTTTGCATAAGCAGATTGGCCGTTCTACAGGTACTGGGGTGTGTATTTAATAAAAATATGATAATCGCTTTGATTATCGCTTCTATCAAGTCAAAGTCAAAGTCAAAGTATTTATTTGTTGTCAAGGCGGATAAGAAACAATCCCTATTAACAACACTATCGGATGGTTTTGATTTTTCAAAATCATTGGGTTCGATTCCTGCCTAGGCTAGTTGAATTTTCAAAAATCGAATGATGCAGTTTTTGTTTTCGTAAAAATTAGGCTCGCGACTATTTTGAGCATTTTTCGTTATTCCTTATAGATTCGGATTTGGCCCTGAAGGCCCACATGAAAAATTCACCCTGTATATACACGTGCGTTGATTTGAGAACCTCCTCCGTTTTTTTCGTCTCGTCGCGTCGTTTGAAAATGTCAGGTAAATAAGACTAACTTAATTATGAGTCTAAAAAGTAGTTTGCCTCTAACAGAACATAATCATACTGCATTTATGAATAATAATTAATAAATGTATACATGTAGTAAATAAACATATTATGAAGAGAAGATAGTGTTCTGTTTTTAAACGATGCCCGCACTAGGAATAACTTCTGTGTTGCGGTTCACAAACATACATTGCACACACACAAAGCACACCCAGAGTCAGAACATATATTTGCGGATAACACAAATATTTGTCCCGGGGATCGAACCCACAACACCAGCGCAGTTGAAAGCGGCGTTTTAACCGAGCTCCCTCAGTATAATAGGTATCAAAGATAATGCAGTGCATTTTAACTTAGCATCGCGATCAAAAGTATCAAAGATATATGCGTATACCCAGGGGGTGCAGGTTCGAGTCCTGCTGGATTCTTAATTTTTCAACTTTAATCTATATATATAAAAGAAAGTCGTGTTAGTTACACCATTTATAACTCAAGAACGGCTGAACCGATTTGGCTGAAAATTGGTGGGGAGGTAGCTTAGAACCGGGAGAAGGACATAGAATACTTTTAAAATATTTTCGAGGGCATAATTTTATCGAGGGCGAAGCCGCGCGGGGCAGCTAGTATTATATAAAATACAAAAAAGGCAAAGCAAAGCTAAAATTTGCTTTAAAATATTACAAGTGCCAAAGATGTTTAATATAATAATAATAATATAATACTAAAAAGCTTTATTGCACACCAAGGAAAAAATATTATACAGAAAAAAAGAAGATATATAGTACAAATGGCGGTCTTATCGCAACTAAGACAATCTCTTACAGACAACAATTGGATGGAAAGTAAGAAAGAGACACGAAAGGGAAGTTTAAGGTGTACTAGAAAGAATTAAGAATAGGAAAAGAATATAAATGCATAAAGATATTAATTATGATGAATATACCTACGTATAGGTACAATAATGAAATACATACTAATACATATAAGTTATATTATAAACTGTTTGTTTTTTTTTCACTTACACAAGAAATGTAATCAATTGAGTAGGAGTGGAGACCTGGTGTCCTGAAATACAGATGTCAGTCTAGTTTAGGCACCAGTCTCACACAATATAATTATTATGTCGCAATGTGTTGAGTAGCCCTATGTAGTATATATAAGTATCTTATAGATAAGCGTGCTCCACCGTAGACCGCATCTTCACTTACCATCAGGTGAGATCGTGGTCAAACGCGTGCCTATCCACCATAAAAAAATTTAAAAAAAATGTTTTTCATGTGTGATTTTATTATTATTATTATAATATACATATTATATAATATATAAATACCTAAAATATGTATTATACTTATATAATGGACAATATAATATAGTATCACGCTTATTAGTTGGAAGAGTGTGGCTGAAGTGTATAACACCCACATTTTGCCTGTTATGGTTAAGTCCTATGTGATAAGGTGAGTTTATTACCATCCACCGAGTACTTATCAAACTCCATGCTACTGTAAGAGCTTACTGCAGGAATAAATACGTTCTGCCATACCTATTATAGCAATGTGGGTTCGATTCCCACTTAAGACAAATCTTTGTGTGCATGAACATGGGGGTTTGTCTTAGTCTGGGTGTTTCTATGTATTATATGTATGTATTTACAAAAGAAAAGTATATATGTATTAGTACCAGTTATTCTAGTACCCATATTACAAGCTCTGCTTAATTTGGGACTAGATGGCGTTGTGTGTGAGTTGTGAAATATTTATTTATTTATTTATTATAAAAGCCTGTCCGTGCTGTCTACACTCTTTCCATATAGACACTTTGTCTATATTTGGCATTACTCAGTCTCCCGCTTTGCTTTGGAGGGAAGTAAAGATACATACTTTCCAACTCCAACTATATACTTCTGATTAAATTCGTTGCGGGTTCCAAGACAATTTTAACTCTCCCTGGGATTGCCCGTGTGTCATGCACGGTGCCTTTCAGTTGGTTACCGCTGTAGATCCTGGCGTCACAGGAGTCACAGTGGTGGGCGTGTGGGTGGGATTATATCCCGTTAAAAAAAGGAATAAATCCTAAATAACACTTTTGCTTGACCAGGGAAACGAATCCGAGTCATCACGGTGAGTGCTCGCATACGCTAACCACTGAACCAACGAGGCAGTTATTATGACATATTGCAGTGTGTGACATTCTAATGTGTTATTTCCCGAGTGTCATGGCCGCCGGATGTAGCTGACCTCTACATATGTTATATAGTTAATTAATTGCTTGAGTAAAGATTAAAGACATATGTTTTTTCAAGTACATCCGGTGTTTTCCTCAGCTAGATGAAATATTGGAAAAAATATCATACATAGTTTTGGCCGCATCGATTCAAAAACTACCGATATTGCTGGTACAGATAGATGGCATATTACTACATCGATGAAACCGGAATACCAATCTTCCGGGCGCAGATCCACCTGCTTTTTCTATATGAATATTATAAAGAGTAAATATTTTTTGTTCTATTTTATTTAAAAAAAATAAAATAAAATAAAAAACTTTATTTACCAAACCAATCATACAAAATATAGGTTTATAAATTACAAAAGCAAACAATATGACTTTAATAATATTTAGATTGATTTACCACTGACTCCCAAACTAGGTACGTACCTGTATTTTGAGTTAGTCAGTTTTATTTTACTTTATTAGGAAAACTTACAGCTAATGAGATATAATATACAGAGATGATGAGAAAATGAAGTCTAATTAAATGTTTTCATATATAATATAGTAGATATACATAAAGAAATTAGACATTTACATTTATATAGGTTTAACAAATAATAAACGAAACGAAAGAGCAAGAATAAGACACACGTAGGATTTTTGAATTAAGAGAGAAAGAAAGAATTACATAAGGTTTTTTTTTTAATTTGACCGCTACTTTGAGCAAACAAATCTAAATCTAAATCCTTTTTTATATAGGTTTAACAAATAATAAACGAAACGAAAGAGCAAGAATAAGACACAAGTAGGATTTTTGAATTAAGAGAGAAAGAAAGAATTACATAAGGTTTTTTTAAGTTGACCGCTACTTTGAGCAAACAAATCTAAATCTAAATCCTTTTTTTGGTTTGGTTGTTTGTACCCGATTGGCGCCGCATATACTGATATGATCTTGATGAAATTTGATGTGGAGATAGTTCAAGACACCAGATATAGTATATAATTCTTTTTTACCACGCGGATGAAGCCTCACACATAAGCTAGTATTTAATAAAGTCAATAATAAGATTGGAGTTAGCATCTCAAATGATATTACATCAGCTTCCGTACGTTGCTCCTCCCGCGTGCTACATCGATAAAAAGTAGCCTATATTATTTTTGGAGTACTATATCCAAACCAATTTTTATTAAGATCTGTTCAGTAGATTCAAAGATTTTTGGGTACAAACAAACAAAAAAATCTTACCTCTTTATAAGATTAGTATAGATTAAACCTTTTTAGTTATGAAATGTTCGTAGTTTTTCGTTTTTATTATTATTTGTTTTAATTTGTTTTATCTTTAGGTACCTACCTAAGGTACCTTTAAATATGTAGATATCTACTGTATCTTCTCACATCAGATAATATCAGATTTTTAGTTATTGTTTCCTTTTGCTCTCAACAGAAAACTGCTTAATTTATAGCCGAGGGTGGGCACTGGTGACCTGTAACACAGGTTTTTACTCAAAACCTACATCAGGCACCAGTCTCTCACATAAGGCAAAAATAAACAGATGTCTTCAAACTAACCTAATGATAACACCTTTTGTGAAGAGAGAATAAACAATTTATTATTTTATTATTATTAAGTTATAAAAACAAAAGCATGCACTTTTATTGTTAATATAAAATTGTCTAATGGTTTATCAGCTGTAACCATCGTGATGTATTTACGTAAGTACAAATACTCAGAACTGTGCTAATCTAACCGCAATAGTTCGTGCCATCTTTATTTATTATAATAATAGCTCCATAAAAAAAGCGTTTATAGAGTGAGAGCCAATGGGCGTTCAACTAACATCAATTTCATGTTTTCTGAACGTTTAAGGGTGTCTGTCTGGGTTCGAAAAGATGCTTTGTTATGCCAATGGTGGGGAATGATTATAACCATCTCAATATAATATATCCAAAAGTTACAGTTTGACGTAACTTTTTTAACAACTTTTGAAATATTTACCAAAGTAATACTTTTTTTACAAACTACTTTTGTTTCACGTTAGCAAAAGTTGTTATGTTTTCCAATGCCAACACAGATCGTATTTCGTGATCGTTTTTATCAACAGGGTGGATTCTACATAGTTTGTTATGTATTGTATTATGTTTCAAATCATGTTATGTATTATGTTTCAAAATACTACAGCTTCCATTGGTAGTCAGTATTTATTTTCAACGCAGATTAATTTTTTTTGATTAGTTCCGATCAAATTGAACTCTGCTATCATCCAATTTGTTCGACCAAGTTTGTTTGTTTTTTTCGTTATATCAAATGACCCGGTGGAATTGTATATCGATCATCTATGGAAGCTGTGGTTTCAATATATGTCGCTATGTCGCATTCGTCCTGTAGGTAAGAAGCATGACAGGCGTCGGCCGCCCACGGGCTCCTAGTCTATTAAACCAAGTATATTTTAGCGACGTAAATCGCAAATTATTCTGCATTACTTTAATTGTTTACGTTATTATTTTAAATGATTACCTACTTCCTAGTTTTAATTGTTATCACAATGACTGGAATATCATCTTCGAGGATAATTAAACCATCACACTGTGCTAATGAAAAATAAAATATTAACTTTATTAATGATGAAGTTTTTGTTCATTTTTGTGACTAGTCTTTACTTACTCGTACAATAAAAATGCGCAAGTTTCCGAATAAAGATGTTTGTTAGTCTTTCACGTAAAAACTACTGGGTCAATTTTGATTAAATTTTGCACAAGTAACTCATATCCTGGATAAACATTAAAATATTCCACAACTCACACACAACGCCATCTAGTCCCAAAGTAAGCAGAGCTTGTACTTTGGATACTAGAATTACTGATACTATATAATACATAATATATACTTTTCTTTTGTAAATACATACATACTTATTATACATAGAAACACCCAGACTAAGACAAACCCCCATGTTCATGCACACAAAGATTTGTCTTATGTGGGAATCGAACCCACGACCTCGGCGTCGCAGGCAGGTGCATTCACTCCGCCATCCGGTCGTCAATTAAGGCTATCTACAGCTATATTTATCGACATACGGTGGTTAGCAGCTAGTCTTATAATATAGCTATGAATAGAGCCAAAAAATAGTGTATAGCAAAGCCAACGAGACGAGATAAAGAATGTAAACAAACGGACCGTTACTGAGTTACATTGCGATAGCGAGGGATTATTATCTCTGTCCTTATCATTCGTACGCGCAGTTGACGTCAATTGATCGACAACAGCTGTCGTTGTGTGTTTCGTGGTACAGGAAAGCAGTCAGTACCGCAGTTGTCAACATTTGGTCCGCCATTTTGTGATCAAGTTCATTCCTGTTTGGATTGCGTTGGAAGTGATACATATTTTTTCGTCTCCTTATTTGCTTGGTTTTTTGTTGTTATTATTCCGTTTCTGTTAGTTTTATTTTTGATTTTTGCTGTTATTACTTAGTTTTAATATATTTATGTTATATTTTTTATGTTTTTGACAATATAAGTTCCTTGTCAGTCTTTTAGTTATCTAGTGTTTCTTTAGTTTATTTCCTATTTTCTTAATATAATTTATTTCCTTTTCGCCTGGTTTCTTTACCTCAACCCAATCCACAACAATAATAATTTATTCAAATAAAAATGTTTTGAACCCCTGAACATTTGTTTACATTTTTTATCTCGTCTGGTTGGCCTTACTATAGTAAATAGTTAAATACTATTATGATTAACAACATGATTAAAACGATCATCACTAATTTAATCCAAATTTGTTTTAGCAACTTCCTCTATGGTCTAGTGGTTAGCCTAAGCGCCTTTCACAGCGAGGTCTCGGGTTCGATTCCCGGGTCTGGCAAAGTGTTATTTGTGAATTCTCCGTCAGTAAATTCACAATAGCAATTGTAAGATATGTGGAAATATTACAATTAGGATATCTCTGTTCTTTTGTAAATATTAGCTATGAGACTTATTTACATTTTTATTTTTATACACCAACTGCCTTATGCCTGCAACACAAACCATCTTTTATCCATCCAAAGGTTACCTGTAAGAAATTGCTTTTTAGCGATAAGGCCTGTTGGCATATTGTGCATTTGAAAGAAAATTAAGTTGTATTTATTGTCAAACTGTATATATTTGGTGTACAATAAAGAATACTCTACTCTACTAATAGCAGCACGGAGTTGGAATTGTGGCCGGTGGGTGGCGATAGGCTTTTTCTAACAATGTTTCGGAGCTGAGGTATCAATAAATATCGCTATGTCGCATTCATTCTGTATATAATTACCAACGCCACATATTTTTACAACCGATTCAACAATAAAATCAGTGTCAATCAAACTGAAATCTCAAACCGAGGAAGACAACGAAAATGACGGCTATTGTAAATAAAAAAATCTCCATTGTTGTGATCCTCCATCTTTTATTCTTTTAATTAAAATATGCGTAAAGCGTAAGTATCGATGCCAATTAGGTATATACAAAAAAAAGTTTAGGTATTTGTATTGTAGGTAGTTGGGCATTGGTGTGTGACGGATGGTAATGAAAATCTCGTCAACGTTCATACTTTATATCTCAATTCAATTTGTTTTGTATTTACGAGCACGCATTCCTAAGATATTTCTCATTGTACTATGTGCGTAATTGAAATAACTCGATGGTTCGTTTTGTTTAAATCAGATTTTGATGTAATTGCTATAGAAAAAATACCTCGATAGTCTTGTGGTTAGCGTAGCTCTTACCGCGAGGTCTCGGGTTTGATTCCCGGGTCGGACAAAGTGTTATGTGAGTAACTTTCCGTCAGGAAATTCACAATACCAGCACGGAGGTGCCCGGTGAATGGCAAAAGGCTCATCCCCTATCCCATGGGACCCAAACATAGTAGGTGAAATGTGGGTGTTGTACACCTCTGCCTCACCCTTCTAGGTAATATAGGCGTAGGGTCAATATATTCTCCCTTTCTGATAAAATTGTGGGTACTTTTTATGGGTACTCTGCTATAGTGCAAGTGGCATTTCTCTAAATTCATAGGGCAACTAGCTCTATGCTTCACAAATATTCTACTAGTAACATCTTGCTTACACGGTTGAAAGTGGAAGGATAACATTTATATTTTTAACCCTTTGGCCAGATAAAAATTCATATAAACCATCCAATGACAAAAATATTTAGGTAGAAATATCAAACTGAACCTAAATTACGTAGCTAACCACCGCACCATACGTTAAACAAGATAATTTCGTGCCTTGTTCCAGAAAACATTCAAAATGCCCTAACACCTACACAACAGAGACGCTCATGAACGCCCATGAGCTATCGGCACAACGACGAAGAAAGAAATGTTGTATTAGTGGTATTGTTTTTTTTTAATAGGTTCCTAATATCTCTTCAAAATATTGTCATGAGACAATCCATAGAGACTAATGTTAAAAGCAAATAAATTACCAGTTTAGTAATACCACGCATTATCTTGTTTTCGTTTCCGCATTAAATTTTAATATCATATTAATTATGCAATTCCAAGATGATTCAACATCATTAATTCACCTTATTGTTAGCATTGTTTTGCTAAAACTTTAAATATACATTTGAATTTATATGAGGGACACCTGCTATCAAACTGAGTGATTTTAAGACCACTATTGGTTGGTGAGCTTATTAATGAAGCTTTTCTAAAGCACTATTGTAAAGAAGAAAGATTTAATATTATTTGTTTGTTTCTTACGTTTTAACTCAAAAATAACTGGACCGATTTCAATGTACAAGGCTGTTTTTGTTTATCTTAAATCAGCTACGTAATGTTAATATTTGCCCTACGGTAAGTTTTTAAATTGACTAGTTTGTTTACTTTAAAAATACCTTATATAGTAACTAGATTCCTAGCGATCAGCCCGTAATGGTAACAATTCATTAATCGCTTAGAAAATATTAACCGTGTTGGGTTAGCACTTGAAATAAAATGGGTCACATACTTTGTTATTATTGGCATTATTCGTCACGTATTGGATAGTCAAACTGACTCTATCACAATTAAATCTCTGGCACAATAATAAGTCTGAAAGTAAGTAAATAAATGATTCTCCTAAAGAACCAATTGCACCAATATGTATATTTTTCTGTAAATATTTTTTTTATTGCACCTAAGTTTGCCTACTCTGCAGACGGCTACAGATGAAACTTAGTTTACTATTAAGTTAGGTTTTATCAATAAAATAATAACTTGTAGCTTACCTTGGACACCAACAGCAAAAACCACAAACACTAAAGATAGAGCGAATTTAGCCATTCTGAATGTCGTAGCAATTATCGAGTTTTACGTAAACGAGTGTTCTGCGAGACTCGAGTCGAGTTTGTGTGCGAACTCGCCTGATAGCTACGCTTTTATCGGTCAGTATAATCCTTCGCTATGTTTAGATACTGTAGATATATAGTTTGGGTACCGTCTACGAAGGGCTTCTTTTATTTTTGCGTTATTCGATTAGATGGTTTTCTTAAGTTGTTTTGTTGAGTATAAGAAGGCAATTAAGGTCATAAGTCATTTATTTCTTAACAAAATACTTTATGTTGAAAATTGGCACATCAAAAAAAACAATAGAGGTATATTATAAGCACAATAACACACCTTAACACACAATTGACGACCATAAAAATTATAACAATGTCCAAAAATTTAATGTCAATAAATTACATAAGAAATGTTACTACAATCAATAGTGCATAGTTATACCCAATATTCCTACAGGTAAAAATAATTATAATTAATACTAAGTTTTTTGGAGGCGATTAAGCCTGGTGGAAACAACAAGATACATCTATTGTAATTAGCATAACAATGTTATTCTTAATTATATACTTTTTAATGTCAATAAAAAAGTTATTTTGTTATTTAATAAAATTCACCGTATTTTAAATAAATTGTAAGAACTTTTAAATTATTTTTAGCTTAATTTATTCTAACTTTTATACCTAATTTATTCTGATTAGTATTGTAATTTTTCTGTTTTATTTTTGGTTATTGTGCTATGTATAATGAAATATGTTATAAACCATGATTTTAATGTAACTGAATTGTAATATTGGGACCTTGTACCTTGAAAATAAAGAATTTATTATATATTATATAATAAAAAAAAATTAAAACTCAAACTCAATAAATTACATACGCTTATAAAAATGAAAAAGGAAGATTGAACAATAAATACATTACATCAATTAAACAAAAATTTAAACTAATTCATTATTATTGTGTCTGCCTGTTGTCATTTATGAACTCATCGATACTATAATAGCCTTTCCATAATAAATATGTCCATAACTTATTTTTAAACAGGTAAGTATGCATTTAAACTCAATGCATGGCAGGCAACCTACTGAAACCTACGACTATGTTGCACAACATTCAACTTGAGTTGTATTCTTCTTCTTTCGTATCGATGGCTGCAGTCATATTCTCATGGTGTTGACTTGCCATCGTGGTGAAAGGATTCGCCAGTCTGCTTGGTGGAAATTTGCAGACTGCCCAGGGTGCGCTGGACGTAGAGGTTGATTTTGTACGTCGGTCGGGGAGGCTCCTTTCAAGGGTTAATTTCTTATATTTTTATTAAAACTGACGTGAGTTTGTAACATTATTAAAATTATGAAATACGGGTGTTACTCACGTAATGTTGGTCTATTTAGTCGACCGCGGTTTCGCCTATATGCATTATCAAGAGAGTGCGATACGTCGCGCCTGAGTCGCAGCCAGTCTTGCACTGACTCAGGCGCGACGTATCGCACTCTCTTGATAATGCCTAGACATATAGGCGAAACCGCGGTCGACTAAATAGACCAACATTACGTGAGTAACACCCGTATTTCATAATTTTAATAAGGTTAATTTCTTCTTTTATATCTAACTGTCCCTTTTTCATTCGTCTCTAATTTGGGCAGACTCTTAACTAGTTTGGTTAACAGCACTAGAATATAGAGACGGAACTGTTAATATTTGAAATCTAATGAAATGGCTCCTACAGGATTCCGTCTGTTTTATACGAAGCATAGTGCTAATGCCTCTTTTTTGTATCTGGGTAGACTTCATGATGTCTGCACGTGTGGTGTAATGGTTTAAGCAGTCGCCTCGCTGCTCTCCATTGCACTGATAATGTTGGTTCGATCCCCACATGGGACAAAT
Organism: Hypena proboscidalis; assembly: GCA_905147285.1. Lineage (NCBI taxonomy): Eukaryota > Metazoa > Arthropoda > Insecta > Lepidoptera > Erebidae > Hypena > Hypena proboscidalis. The sequence goes on from LR990127.1 coordinate 6,093,560, forward strand.
CTTTATGTGATTCTTAAAGACTGGCGGTTTATCTAATGTACAAAAAAAAATATATGTATATAGATTACACACAAAGAAAATTTTTAGATTACACTCAGGCAAATCCCTGCATGTTCAAGTTGCTAATTGTGAAGAACCGCTGTCGTAGCGCTGTTCCTATTTGCAAAAATGTGGTTCACGGGAATATTGAAAAAAGTTACACCGCGGGCACTTTTCTAATGTATGTACAGTCAGTAACAGAAGTAGATAAACACTTGATTTTTTTAAACTGCTATACAAATACAACTCACATTGTTTGCACTGAAAACAGTTTTATTATAAAATAATGTACATGCTCTTAATGATTAGATGAATTAAAACCGTTACTATTGGTTTTAATTCATCTAATTAATAAATAATTACGATTATCAGAGTTAAGCGACTCTGAAAATTTGTTTGAGTGTAGCCATTTCCGTTAAAGTTATTTATCGTGAAACCTTTAAATTCGTTTCTTATTTTGTACGAAGCATAGAATAAATAGGATTTAATTAAGCTGAAAAAAAAAAATCATGATTCAAACCTACAACCTTTCGATTATTAGTCCGTTTTATTTTTAAACATAGTGGTTTATATTATTACCTCTATCAGATCCGAATTTTAAATCAAGCCAATTCAAAACTCCTCTTCTTTTAATTTATAGAACTTGTTTACTTATTCAAAAGCATTCAAAATAAGTAAAGTTTTGTTTACTATCAAATATTTATAGATATTTTTAAAATGGAATATAAATTACAGCATTTTAGGCACTGAGTATCATGTTTTGTGCAAAATATTTAAATTACCTAAATGTTTATTTTTATAAATTTGTATTAAATGGTGAACTTAAACTATACTGGGTGTAAATGACATCGTATCGAATGCGCCGTTGTTCATTTTTTTTAAACCAAAAACTTCTTGTCATAAGCAAACCTTTTATTAAAAACATGCTTTTGAAGCTCAAGGTTGAAATTTTTATAATCTAAATATTCTACAAATACGAAAAAATCATCAAAAAATTTCAAAGCCATACGGGAAAATTGTAAATGTATTGGAATTGGTCTAGGGTTTCATAATTTTTTCATAATAATCTGTCAGAAAAATTTCAAAATCTTTTTTTTTTTTTGAAAAGCCAAAATTTTTCATGTGTACAGTTTCACTGATAAACGGTTTTGTCATGATTTAGGAGGCGAACTGCTAGGTGCGAACATTATTAGAATTATATCATTACAGGTTTCACACTGTAATGTACCGACTTCCTCCCACACTGTATATTAGAATCTGTAACTTATATTTCAAACGAATGCTCGCGGTCTGTAGGAAAACCTTTTTACTAGTTTATTTTTCTCAGTACTGGATACAGGACAATGACATCAGACATGGCACCTGTAAGATGATATCCGGTTACTGCTCATAAAATCTTTACGGGGACATTGCTTTGTATCTAGATAATTATATTGTTATAAAGACAAAGCACCGGGTTGGGCAAAGCACTATTCGTGAACTTGCCGCCAGGCTCGCCTCATTTCCATGGGAACTAAATATAATAGGTGAAGTGTGGGGTTGGACACCTCTGCCATACCCTTCTTGGTCATATAGGCGTGATGGTATGTTTTGTGTTCAAATATTTAGAAGTAAGTATGGCAATGAAAAAATCCAATTTTTACGAGACACAGTCAATATCGGCAACACTCTTATTAAATTTAAAAAAAAAGTTTAATTGATCAACAAAAATAGTCCGACCATCATTTATTATGATTATATCGTCGAGTGTATCGTATCTATTCGTGAGTTCTCCAAAGCGAAGTGGCTAATCCTTTCACCACGATGGCAAGACAAAAAAAATCAATTAGCCATCGACATGACGAAGAAGACAATTCTAACAAGTTTAGTCTTAGAATAAGTAAATAATTATTTGCGCAACAACAGAACAAAGTTCGTATTTTCTTTGAGTGCTAATATTGAGTCCCAAATAAACGAACTATTCGAGGATAGAATCTTGAACGTTTTTTTTAAGTTTTTGTTTTTTAAAAGCGAGCAATGACCAAAACTTAAGTTAACTTCAAGCGAGAGCAACATTAGAAGCAAAATCGAGTTTACCTCATTGAAATAACGTGAAGCAAAATCGAGGTTTGCTCACTGTTTTCATATAACAACTTTTCGAGCTGCTATGGTGAAAATATAATTTTCCATGAAAACATTTAGTTTAGGTATATTACCTTCCGCGCGCGGTTTCGTCCGCATGGAACGTCGATATAAGTAACCTATATTATAATTTTAATACATACCTAGGCTTTAATGCATGCCCAATTTCACCTGGTTTTGGATTGTTAAGTGCTGGTTAATTCTTTAATTTTTATACAAATTTGACATTCTCCGCTGTCAAAAATGTCACGGAATTTCTAGTTACTTTTATTGAATGAATTTTTCAATAAAAGTAATCTCTAGATTTTTTATTCAAATGTCCTGTAAAGTACAGGTTTTCTTAATGATATTTCCTTTTCGATTTATCATTTTAAGTGAGATATGGAGGAAATGCAATAAAAAGCTTTTAATTACGGAAAAGGTCAGAGGAAAAGATGTCGACAGTATAATGTTATAAATAAAACGATAAAATCAAAATGAATTAATAAATACAAAGAGAAAATTATTTATATTATTAAAAAATCATGGGAATATCTACATTCCATGTAGAAAATTATATAGGTATGGTATAATCCTAGATAGTGTAAAATCGCTTGAAATTACTTTGTATCAGTGTATCTTATTCGATTAAAAAATATATTTTAAATATATCTTAGTAATATTAGAAATGTGAAAGTTTTTGAAGCTGAGTTGATACCAGGTGGTTTGTTGCTTTTAACGCATAAACTATTAGGGGGGTTATGATAAAATTTTGGCACACATGTATTTAATAGCCTGGATAAACATATAGGCTACTTTTTATTGTCCACTACGCGGGTGTAATCGTTAGTAAATGCTAGTTATATTTGTTTACTAGCTTTCGCCCGTGACTTCTTCAGCGTGGAATTCGATATTTCCATGCTATTTCCCTCAAAATTATGCTGCTATTGTGAATTTACTGACGGAAAGTTCACAAATAACACTTAGCCCTACCCGGGAATCGAACCAGAGACCTCGCGGTGAAAGGCGCACACGCCATCCTCTATATCATCGAGGCTAATTAATAATGGCTAATCAATTTTATTATATTGTATAGATGTATTGATATTCAGGTTTATAAGACATTTATGAGACGCAAAATTGCCTACATACATGACGTATAAAAAACCGCCTACATACATGACGTATAAAAAACCGCCTACATACATGACGTATAAAAAACCGCCTACATACATGACGTATAAAAAACCGCCTACATACATGACGTATAAAAAACCGCCTACATACATGACGTATAAAAAACCGCCTACATACATGACGTATAAAAAACCGCCTACATACATGACGTATAAAAAACCGCCTACATACATGACGTATAAAAAACCGCCTACATACATGACGTATAAAAAACCGCCTACATACATGACGTATAAAAAACCGCCTACATACATGACGTATAAAAAACCGCCTACATACATGACGTATAAAAAACCGCCTACATACATGACGTATAAAAAACCGCCTACATACATGACGTATAAAAAACCGCCTACATACATGACGTATAAAAAACCGCCTACATACATGACGTATAAAAAACCGCCTACATACATGACGTATAAAAAACCGCCTACATACATGACGTATAAAAAACCGCCTACATACATGACGTATAAAAAACCGCCTACATACATGACGTATAAAAAACCGCCTACATACATGACGTATAAAAAACCGCCTACATACATGACGTATAAAAAACCGCCTACATACATGACGTATAAAAAACCGCCTACATACATGACGTATAAAAAACCGCCTACATACATGACGTATAAAAAACCGCCTACATACATGACGTATAAAAAACCGCCTACATACATGACGTATAAAAAACCGCCTACATACATGACGTATAAAAAACCCACACCACTTACGTCTGAAAATAGATTGCACAATAGTCTTGTCATGTATTTAATTCGTCAAGTAGGTGTCAATTAGACAGTACCTTTGCCTACGTCAATACGCAAAAAAAAAATAATTAAAGAAGCAGCGATAGCCGAGTGGGAGACCGTAAGACTGCTAAGTCGAAGATCTCTTAGGTTCGAACCATAGAAATCTTAATAATAAGGCAATAGAAATGTCAAAGACGCGTGACCTTGTCGCCGCGCATCTGTCTAGTCGAACACAAGTGCGAGTTGAGGAATTGTCGTCTTAATGTCATCGCAAAAAGAATAATTTTGTTTGCAGGAATACAAGCGCATGAGTCTAATCGAACACAAGTGCGAGTTGAGGCATTGTCGTCTTAATGTCATCGCCAAAAAGAATAATTTTGTTTGCAGGAATACAAAAAGTGGTATTTGAAAAACGGCGACATGCGTCCCAGTGTTAAAAGATAGTCGATAGCATTTCTATTGACTAGTTATTAAGATTTCTATGGTTCGAACCCATGGTACGCGCCTCTCTGTCAATAAGTCGTTAATATTCCTTTTTTCGAAGATATGTGTGTGTGTGTTATTGGTCATATAAATTATCGCTCGCTGATGGTGAAGCAAAACATCGAGAGGAAACCTGCATGCCTGAGAGTGTCTAGAAGTGCTTGAGGGTCTGTGAAGTGTACCAATCCGCATTGGCCAGCGTGACGGACTATGACCTAACCCTTCTCCTCATGAGAAGAGGCCCGAGTTCAACAGTGAGACATGTATTAGATATAGGGCTATTATTATTTTTTATTATTTATGTAAATTAAAAACTTCTGCTTTAAATCTATGGACTTTGCAACAAAAGTAATGTAAATAATAAATTATAAACTTACAACATTATATTTAGACATCAATAATTATGAAATAAGATCGTCAATTCTTTGCAGTTATTCCCTTAAAGGTTCCTTACGGTAAAATAATAATTGTATATTTTTTTGATAACAGATAAGCGAATTAATTTTGTAAACTAGTCAATTGTTATATTAAATTCTGTAGGCGCTTTAGTGACATCTCTAAAATACTCACATTGCGTGGAGTAAGTTGAACCTGCTTGCTTTGTATAGCAGCTAGGGTATGCGTCTGCCACGCCAAAATCTCGGGCTTAATATCTACCCGGAGACAGGAAGATTGCGGTGTTTACCCCCTTGGTTCGGCAGTCATGTAAATCCGTTTGTTCTGCCCCTGATTTCTTACCAATGGGGCAATGCAGACCCATCGGATTAAGAGAGTATGAGATAATACAAAGTTTTCTTGTGTTACGCGTAGACACTTGAGCACCATAATAAAAGTATTATGGTGCTCAAGTGTACTCTAGCTGCTAGACCAAGCAAGCAGGTTCAACTTACTCCACACAATGTGTGTATTTTAGAGATGTGTCGACCGACCAGTTGACCACTTTTGCAGTCACCGACTACTGAATATTCTTGCGGGAAGCCGCACAGAACCTAATCTGAAGTCGTGGCCGAAATTCGGGTTGGACAGGAGGACATTTTCAGTAGTTACTAGCTTAATAGTACGTTGGAAAATCCATATCTACACCGGTAAATTTACTATATTATTGACCTTCTTGTCAGTTCAGTGTCGAACGTTTTTTATGAATTGGGAAATATAAACCTATGCGGGTGATTTTTTGTGGTAGACTTATAATTCAGTTTCAGTTCAGGCGGAATTTCCGACGAATTTATTTTCGCTTACAAAATTGTATGTTGATTCAACTAGATAGGTACTAGATTTTGAAGTCGGCTCCATACAATTGGCGAACAATGGCAAACAGTGAACACCAAAAAACAAACGCCATCATGTGGACGGGTGTTTGTTGATGTTTAACTGTTTTTGTTTTTGTTCGTTAGTGTACGGGGTCGTTGTAGCTTACAATCCTAGATGACTGTGAAGCTTAAGCCGGTTTTTAAAAAAAAAACAAAGGGTGTTGGGCAAAGAGTTTGCAATGTCTTCAAACGCTTGTATTAGGCGTTTGGTTTTGCCGGAACCCCCCTGAAGTGTTCTCCCTCCTTCTTTTACATATTTGTCTGATCAAAATCAGACAATTATGTAAAAGGTAATGCGTGGTCTAACATTAATAAAAAAACGCGCCTACTTGAGAAATTTCTCCTCTTTTTTCGTCGGTTGATAAATTTTTTTTTTACTACGCCCACAGCGAACGAACTATAAACAAAACACGTCACTTTATTTCGAATACGACATAGATTTTATTGTTTTTACGTCTTATTTCGTAATACAATAACCTCTATAATGTTTCAAAGAAAACACATTTTAATTGCGATTCATATATTTGAAATAACTAAAAGATTACCTAATGCTACATTGCTACGTAAAAATCTGCTCGTGAAACATCATACAGTAACTGAGAAATAAATTAATGTGTAGTTGTACTCTTTATTTTTGTAACTTTTTCCGCAGAAAGCGCTCTATCCGTACAAGCTATTCTGAAATTCAAATCGGTTGGATGCACAAAATCACAGATAAAGCTGCGTTTATCTTAAATATGAATGTGTATGTGTATTTATATAAAATTGGACACACAGATTTTACAACTACTTTTATTAAAAACTACACATCTACACACTTCTTATTCTGTGAACTATTGTTAAATCTAAAAGTTGTAGTGATTGACTTTTCCGCCGTCGTTTGTGGTGACCTGTCTCTCGTGGTGCACTTTGCCATCGGGGCCCACCCAAGATTTGTCTGACGAACTCATGCCGTTCGATCCGCGTCCCAACTTTTCAATATAACCAGGATCCAATGGCTGAAAATAAAACAGAGTATAAAATAAATTGCCAAAAAAAAACAACTTCAATTACAATCATTTTAGACTTATATGGTTTTCTCTTGGGTGCCATTGTAAGAACTGGACCAAATTAAAATGGGTTCAAACGGGAAGCACAAGCTTTGAAATAAAAAAGAATCATTAAAATCGCTTCGCCCAGTCGAAAGTTATGAGGTAACAAACATAAAAAAAAACGAATTGAAAATCTCCTCCTTTTTTTAGTCGGTTAAAAACCCAATCAAATTGAGAAACTCTTCCTTTTTAAGTTCGGTTAAATAGTGCCTGATGTTATTGCACAAACCGGTCGTTTTGCTGGCGACACGCTCAATATAACTTGAGCAAATTGATATTCATACATTTATTTGCAAGCAAGATGGAGCCTGTAGCTGGTACCTAGAATTAACATTATTCTTTGATACTTTTGTAGAAAAGAAATATAAGTTCTAACTAAACAACCATCGTGAATATGCCGCTTAAACAGTGATAGTAAAATAATATATTTCTAGGCTTCATCCAAAATAAGAGACGAATTTACTGTGAACTGTATTCGTAACAAAATAAAGATTACTTTCCACTGCAACTCATCTCCACTTAAGACGTTTTCAATTGTTTTTGCATTAAAAATAAACCCTAAGGTTGAAATTATTACTTATTTACTGTGAAATATTTTTAAATACATTTCTTATTTAGAACAAAGCAAATGTTAGTTGTTTCTAGTCACGCATTGTCAACATCAGTTAACTTTATTTGCTTCCAGATCACGAGAATTCGCTTACATTGTAATGTTAAAGATTTTAATATTACTACCGGCGTAATATTGAAATCTTTGTGGGCTAACAAATTTACGCAATATTTTTTTTTGGATAAAATTTAACTTTTAACGCTAAGAGCTCGTGGGTAAGTTAAAGCCGCGCGGTTCGAACGATCTTGCAAGTTAAGCAATGCAACGCGGTCTGCCGTGGATGGGTGACTATCTTTAACCTAACGATTTGTCCTCCATGCCTCGGAGAGTAAGGTTAGCCGACGGTCCCGGTTGTCATTTAAACATCTATGGCAGTCTTTACGAGAATTCAGAGGCCAGAAAGTTTATTACTCGGCATCCGTAAGGTAGGACGCCCCCTGCCAGGTGGACTGACGAAGAAGAAGAAGGTCGCTGGAGGGGACTGGATGCGGAAGGCGCAGGACCGGATGTTGTGGCGCAAATTAAGAGAGGCCTATGACCAGCAGTGGACTACGAGAGGCTAAATGATGATGATGATCGTATTACTTCATAATGGGTCACATTACAGGCAAATGCTCGCCGGCCTGTAAGCAATTTTTCAATATATGTTTTTAAACTTTCGCGATTTGAGAACATTTTTCAAAAATTAGACAACGGGTCTGAATCGTGTAATTATTATAAAGGTAAATAAATACCCATGCATAGGTATCTATTTACCTTTATAATAATTACGCGATTCAGACCCGTTGCCAAATTTTTTAAAAAAGCAATTTTTCACTTTAAATGAGTCCCAATATAAAGTTAGAAGTACAAACTATAGCGTTTTGACACTGTCCATAATTTTTACCAATTAATCAAAATCCAACTAATTCTTTTAGAAGAGTTTACATGCACTGCAGCGTTTAAAGAAATGTTATTATACATATATACTTACTTTAAAAAGGTTGCCTCCAAATCTGTAAAGAAAAACGGATTAGCGTGTTATTAAACCAACGTTCTATTTCATATATCGAACCAAAATTCTATTTCATATATCGATCGGGCGTTAATCGATGTCAAACGGTAGAATCGATTGAAAATGAAAATAAAAATATTTATTTAGGTCCAACAGAAACAATGAGACACACATAAATTCAGTAAAGACAAAACAAAATTAAATACAGTAATTTACAAGGCTGTATGCCCCAAAGCAAAAATTGCCCTAAATGGGTATTGGTTCAGCATATGCCAAATTAAAGCTTGGCGCTGCTTTTCAACCAATCCCCCAGTGACTACACGGATGACAATCTGTTACTTATATAATAAATAAAATTAAACTTACAAAATGAAAGAAAAAAAAGAAAACAAAGATAAAACATAAATATAATTATAATTATGGCATGTATGTACAACGCAAAATAAATTCATAGCATATGCATTAAATAAAAAATACATTTACATTTAACATGCCCGTCTCCCGCTGAGCATTGATTAGGATTGCTGGTCGTATGGCTTCTACCAGTAATCAATCGGGCGTCGATCAACATCGATCGGCAACCGCGCAAATTGTTTATTTCCTGACATCGGTCGATCGAACAAAGCCATCACACCAATCGATCGATGTCGCTCGATTAAGGTGTAATAACACACTTAGGTAAGCAATTTTTAATACCGATGGACTCGTTGATTTATCATTAACTAAAAGGTTGGATAGGTTAATCTCTTCATTTCTCTGGTCATTAGTATTAGCAACCGTTCACAGCTAGGTCTAGGGTTTGTTCCCGGATAGATCAAAAGTGTCTTTTGGGATTTTTCCGTCAGGAAAATTCAGTAGCAGCACGTTGTTTGGATTTGTGCCCGGTGGGTGGTGATTAGTCACATATCACATGGGACTTAAAGGTGTTTAAAGACAGACTAACATAATCTAGTATATATGCCAGACTTTAGTACCTACAAATTAGAACATAATAATTAAAGTAATACTTACAAACCAGAAAATTGTGGATTAGGTAGTGCTGAAATATAACAAAAAAAAAACAAGTAAGTATAAACAAGAATATTAAAAAAAATATGTAAACGGACTTAAGGCAAGTACCGTCACAAAATGTTAATTAATACAAAATGTAATAAAGAAACATCTATTGTAATAGAATTGAAACAATTCTTCCAGTAACTATTTTTAAAAATATCAAATATTCGTAAAGGATTTAGGATTCAAACGGATATAGTATATTTATAAATTAATTATTTTCTTTAATAATACAAAATAGCAAAATTAAATACCATTAACACAGCACGCCAGAGCAACAACCAAGGCAAATAACATTATCTTCGACATATTGCTATTCCAAATATTGAAACAACTGTTCCTTACGAAAACTCACAAAGCATTGAAATGTATAGAAATTACAGCGCAATTTATACCGCAAATGTAGCAGCCTTCAGTACTGAATAATTATTTTGAGGAGCATGGGGTAAATATATCATTCCAATAAAAGTAATAACCTATTTTAACATTTTACAACTTCAGAAATGTTTAACTAAAAGCTAGAACCTGTTTGAAGTGACATTTTATTAATATATGATTTAATAATATTTATTTGTACATCCACTAACTAACTGACCTGATACTCTTTATAACATTAAATTTGAAATAGAAAATGATTGTTATTAATTGCTATAAATTGTATTCGAAATTTTCTTGGAAGCTGAGAGGTTAAAAACATAACTTTTCGAATTATGAATTTCTTTGTATAGAAAATTATCATTTCTAAATAATAAAATGATTTAAATTCAGTTAAATTATTGTTTTCTCTTTCCCATCATTTACAATTTGCTGTGGTTCAATTTACCCCTCACAGCTTAAATGTTCGTCAAAATTAGTTACGTCTTTTATTAAAAGAATAGCCTTTCAGAAATTAGAATATCAATGTTAATGGTGTTAGTGTTCAGCTGAAAATGTTCAATATTCGAGACCAATGATTTCTATGAATCTATCAATGAAATATGAGTGGAACATTAAAATTTTAACATTTGTGTAATTTTGTAAGTAGTTTTTTGCTGATCGCTGTATTAACTTAATCGTTATCTATTAGGAGTTATTTTCCGTGGTGGCCATAAATGTTTTTTTTTTATATTTTGGTCTTTGTGTAGTAAATCCATCTTGGCATTTTGATGTCAAGTGCGCAGTGTGAGCAGTCACTTTTCTGTTTTCTTTCACTCTCTACGAAAACACTTTTTGATTACTACACATTTCAATTAAATTCATCTTATTGATTATTTTTATAGCATTTACCTATATGCTTAGCAAATTATACTAAGAAACAGTTGAAAAATATATGGGACGGGCAGGATTTGAACCTGCGACCTTCTGCAAACCGGGCAGTAGCTTTAACCAGCTACGGTCGCCACTTGCCAGGACCCTAAATTTCTCAACTGTATGTAACGTCATTTCGTGACATCACGTACATCCACTTGTTCCTATCTTAAGTAGGATACAAGTAAGCATTTTGGTCTTTATGTAGTGAATCCATCTGGGCATTTTGATGTTGAATGAACAGTGTAAACTTTTCTGTTTTCTTTCTCTCTCTCTACAAAAACACTTGTGACACATTATTGTAGGTTCACTTATAACAGCGATATCTATAAATTAATTAAATATTAATGAATAAAACGGTTGGTAAAATAGTATTTTATTTCGTTTGTGTTTGTTTTTATGATGACTTATTTCATTACTAGCATCGTTTTTTTCACTAAGGTGGCTAACAAGCATACCCTGATGGTTAATGGTTACCCATGCCTGATGGTTAGCAGTTACCGCAGCATATGAACACTTGAAACACTAGGGCCTACTCTTGCGTTGCCAATAGTGAGTTTAATCAAGATCTGAAATAATAAAATAGAACATAGTATAATTTTAAGTTATTTTCACATATCATCATCACACCTAATTATTACTCAGAAGGGTGTGGCAGATGTGTACAACATCCACATTTCATCTGTTATGCCTAGGTCCCTTGGGATAGAGGGTGAGTATATCGCCATCCACATGGCACGATTCCTACTCCGTGCTGCTATTGTGAATTTCCTGACGAAAAGTTCACTAATAACGCTTTGCCCGACTCGGGAATCGAACCCAAGACCTTGCCGTGAGGCTTGCATCAAGGCAGTTATATTTTATTCGAAGAAAACATTTTTTTTTATACTACGATGGTAAGTGGAGTACATAACAGTCCATGGACATCAACAATCCACAAAAGCAGATTATAGATGCGTCGCTGCAGCTGAGGACTACGGTGTTATGCCTCATGTTCCAGTAATTTCAGGGCCTGATCTCACCACCAAACCGGAACACAGTAATGGAAGCACTACTATTTGGCGGCAGATTAAAGGTGAGACGGTGCTGCTGCCGCCCTCGAGCTCATTCACAAGAGCTCTACCACCAGTAAACACATTATTGTTGTATGTTATTCTACAATTGACAAATCGGTGTTTAACGAACGAACTGCGCTCGATTTTTTTACATTCCAATAAATAGAAATGAGTTATAATATTTACTCAGATGTTTCTCCAATATCAAGCTACGTACACACAGCCACGTATCAAGTTATACATTTCCAATACAATATGGTCTCGCATTGCACGGGAAGCTATAGACTTTGCGATACTGTCTTATTTTGGAAATATATAGCTTGACGTTTGGCATGATTTTTGTAGTTTTGTAGCATAATGTATACCTAGAATCTTTAGAAATTAGAGTATTCAAATGGAAAACATATTTCAGACTTGCGTCATTGGTTTTTTATGTAAATTTTGTGTGAAACGGTATTATTTGTGATCATATATTTTTCAAATATTTTTCTTCCTTTTTTTAACTGACTTCAAAAAATGAAGGAGGTTCTCAATTCGGTTGTATTTTTTTTTTATGTTTGTTCGCCGGTTACTCGAAGACGCCTGGACCGATTTGAGAAATTCTTTTTTTGTTTGAAAGGATATACTTGTCATGTGGTCCCATTTTCTTCAAGTCACGTTCTGATGATGGGATCCTAGAGAAATCGAGGGCAACCCTCAAATTTAAAAGGCTTCTTCGGTGCCAAGTAAACGATAACTCTGTATAGATAATATCAATCTTTCTAACAACTATTTTCTGACTGAATATTAGTTATATTTCTGTGGTAAGTACCAATACTGGGCGACCGCGCACTAGCACAACTACGCCTCCCTTTATTGTGTGTACTTAATTTGATATTGTAGAAAGGTTGTTATAGCTTTTACTTGGCACCGACTTCAGAATTATAAAATAATTATTGAATAATTTCTATTTAACTAAATGAAAAAACGTATTATTTTGTAGGAAGTAAATTAATTTTTTTCTTTTTAGTTTACCTACTTTCTGAAGTCGGTTTTTTTTTTGTTAAAAATTATTTTCTGTTCTGTATCACAGGATCAGAACTAGAATATTATCAAATCAGGCATTTACAGAAGTCCCTTTTTAGTTCACGCCTACGTCATGTAAGGAACCTCTGTGCAAAACTTCTACTCCCAGCGGTTTAACAATTATCGTATAGAGTACATGTCTTGAGATTTTTATTTATCTCTGAAATATTATGTTTCTTTGCAATGTGTTTTGTGATTGACTCTGGTCTCTGACTCACCTTTGTGCGTCATTCCGGCTACATAATACCACAGATCAAACGTCAAGAGTCTCGCTTTTCAGGCAATTGTTTACTTCAGAATAGAACTGCCAAATGTACGGCTTACACAAGCGCCGGTGGCAATACAGTATAGAGAATTGTTTTTTTTTTCAATGATTTTACTTGCGCACATCATATTGCATTTCACAATAGTCGCTGATAATTATATTATGTACCATTTGTCCGCGACTCCACCCGCTCTATCCACTTGGTAGGTCAATAATAAAAGTATATGTCCTGTCCTAGATTTACATCTATCTTTATACCAAATTTCATCAAAATCGGTTGTGCCGTTTAGTCATGAAATCGTAACAAACAGACAGACTATTCCGCTCCCATAGGATCTCGATGTATCTCAATGTAGGCCAGTAGCTGCCCGCAAGAATCATATCACCATCTGCCGCCGGTGTGGTATACTTAAGGGTAAAAATAGCTCACAACCTATTTCCAAACCTACCTAATATACCAAAAAATATTCGATCTAGCTGATTTGGAGAAGTTTAATAACCCAACACCCGAGAACTAATTTTTTTGCGTATATTAAGACGACGATCAGATTAAAGATATCAAAAATGAAAAAAGAATAATCGGAATCTCCGCGATATCTACACCTTCGCGTTATGCACAATACGCAGCGGCTAATCAGCTCAGTACTCACATCAGATTTTACTCTATCGTGCATACGAGTCGAATCAAAATGCAAAATTTATCTACGCCACATATACGCAGCGATAGCCAAGTGGGCGAACATAGGACTGCGAAGTTAAAGGTCTCGGGTTCGAACCCACGGCACACAGCTCTCGTCTTTTCGAAGATATGTGCGTGTATTTATCATATAAATTATCGCTCGCTAACGGGGAAGGAAAACATCGTGAGGAAACCTACATGCCTGTGAGTGCCTAATAAGTGCTCGAGGGTGTTTGAAGTCTACCAATCCGCACTTGGCCAGCGTGGTGGACTATGGACTAACCCTTCTCATCATGAGAAGAGGCCCGAGCCCAGCAGTGGGACATGTATTAATTACAGGGCTGCTATTATATATACGCAGCATCTACACGGGAGTTACGCAGTGTCTACGCGGTAAATAAGTTAGAATTAATTAATAAGTTAAATATTTGCACGTGATAAATGGCAGAATATGCTGGAAACCGCTTGAAAACATCTTTGTAATCTCCATATGCTGGCAAATAAACTTGATTCTATTCTATCTACGCAGCGCCTATGCGCTATGTACCTATACAGCGTATACAATTTATTACTCCCATACGGTGTAACGCTATCTTCCATACTCGTCGAGTAAAAATCACGGCATTATCTCCAGTCCACCCATTCAGCGCGAAGGTATTAACATGTTTATAATTATCATTAATCGAACCGGCTTCATACGAACCTTTGAGATGAGAGGTTCGCAGTCCACTCGTTTTAAAGTAAAACTATCCACTAAAATCGTTTTTTTATGAATCTAGCACATATGCAGGTCAGTCAAAATGTAATAGGGAGTTCTTTTTGGTCAAGTTTTTGTAATTCATTAAATTATGTATTTATATTATTTCAAAACATTAGTTATAAGATGGAATATAGTGCCTGGCAAATTTTTGTAGCAATATTCTACTCTAGAATGTTACTTTGCAAGGCACTAAATTTTGCAGACTTAAATCAGTAGTGTACGTGTAACGGCAATTTTACCAGACCGAGTGCTCTTTCTCTCATTAAATGTAAAAACCTCAGAGTACATAATCTCTAGAGGGAGTCTCGTGCAGTGAACATTGCAACAAAGACGTAGAAATTTGACAAGCTAGTGTGCGTGAAACCATTGCTTTACGATGACTTGACATTCATCTGAGAGTTACCACTAATTGAATTTACCCCAATGTAATGGGAGAAAAAAAAAAAATGGGGGTAAAAATACACAATACTGCAGTTATAAAATAAACTACTGGCGCTTTAATTTATAAAATTATTGTGCTTTTGCAAAAGCAAAATGATAAAAATATATTTTTATTTTGCAAAGTTAAAATATATTAGCAAGCTACTGTTGGAGAATTTAAGTTTTATACTGTAAATAAAATAAAAATCAAATAAATCCTTTAAAACTTGTTTATTTTAAATAATCAAATGCCACAATAATAATCAAATAAAATAATAATTAATATAATATATATATATATTAATTTAATATTAATTAAATTTCTTTAATTTTGTCACACCCTGTATAGTAAGTAAATCGACGAACAGACTATTGAAACCAGCTGTTAATTTTAAATTATTATATATATTATGGGGTGCATGAAAGGAGCCTCCCCGAGTGACGTACACAACAATTCCCTACGTCCGGCGCACCCTGGGTAATTCGCGAGTTCTTAAAAGCGAATTGGCTAATCCTTTCACCACGATGGCAAGTCAAATAATTGACCACCTTACTGACTGTCCAAAATGCCCTACCACCTGCACAAGAGAGGCGCTGATGAACGCCGACGAGAGCGCCATCGACACGACGATGATGATGATTTTAAATTATTAACTGAAGAATAAAAAAAAACAGAAATACGGGTAAATATAGTATCGCAGACTGGCAACACCAAAAAATAGCGTGTGGGTTTTGAGATTAAATGTCAGAATTTGCTAGATTTGTTTTGAAAAAATACGATTGTTTTTGGATTACTTACCGATGGTAGGAGATTGTGTTAGTAGCATTTGCACGTCTGCTATAATTCCGGCATATTTTTATAGCACAATACGACATTGTAACTCACAAAATGATTTTTTGTAATTCACTCAAATGACCTTATTGTTTGAGGTGATAATTGACACTGACAGCGGTTTTTGTCGGATCAGGTAATTTACGGACAAAATTTTTGGAAAATTTAGCGTTGATGAGGCGGTATCTATAGATATATATAATCAAAGGTAAAAACGGCAAAGACGTAGCATTATTTTTTACGGGTGTGTATGTGTATGAGTTACACATATTCCATTATAAAAGGATTTTACTATGTTAATTTATATTTTTAGACGTTTTAAAGCCTCATCCTGCAAACGTATGGTTATGGAGCATTATATAATTTTCGAGTACAAAACTGAATTTACTTGACATTGAGAATTTGATTAAAGTAGACTCTTGATTTTAACCTTTTGGTTTCATGTCTGCCTGTGTGGTACGTCGATTAAAAGTACCTTATGTTATTTTTGGGGTTATGAACTATATCCATTTGTCCATAACAATTTTCATAAAAAATTGGTCCAAAAGATTCGCAAACTATTCGGTACAAATAAAAAAACCTATATATATTTTAAGGGCTAAAATAAAACTAAACGGCGAAATGGTTTTTACAAACATTTATTTTCGTGTCCTATGAATATAAAAGTAAAAAGTAACACGAAAGTATAAAACTTATACACTAAACTATCAAATTAAATTATGTGTCTGAAATATCATTAATATATTGAAATACATTCATAATTTTAAAAAATCAATAATATTAGGCCTAAACAGATTATGACACAAATTTTATTCACAGACGAGATACAAAAATCTATTCTCAGCGCATAATAAAAACATGATAAAAAGTAATCAATGGATCAACTATCAAATTAAAAAAAAACAATTTAAAAAAGGGATATAACTAGCTATTCCAATTTATACCGAATCAGCAAAATGAATTAAAGGGCGCCTTATAGTTTTCCCAAGGCAATGGTTACTTTTCTCGGTGATAAAATTCTAATTCAGATACTGCTTCTATTTGCGCCAGGTCTAGGTGTTTTTGTTTTAAATATATATATATAATATATATATATATATATATAATATATAATCTATGAAACAGTTATTGCCCCGTGCTGCCACTTGCGCATGGTTTAGTACCAATAGATTCGCTTTCCACGTTGGTTTTGCCATCCTTATTTTCAAACTTTTCGTATTCTCCACCTCCAGTGACTTTGCCATTATCATTCTTTGCAAAAATGCAAGTTGAGGTACCAGTGGAATGGAAACGTTCGTTCTTTCCTGGGACGTAGTTCTTTAATACCTCAGGGTTTATCGTAGTGAAGTCAAAGTGGAAAGGCTTGATCGTTGGTATGTCGAAGTTAAACGGTTTCATGGTTGGTATAACGAAGTCGTCAAAGTTCTGGAAAGGCTCAAAGTTCTTGAATGGGTCAAAGGACTTGAAGTTGTACTTTATCTAGATTGGTGAAAGGAGAAATTAGTGGTTAGATTATGTACATCTGCTACTGGTTAGACTAATCAGTTTATAGAATAAGAAGAGCAGAAGAGCAGAAAAATAAGGCCTACACTAAAACAACATGAAATAGGTTGCAACTAAAATGTACGATAGATATAAAAGTATGTGTTCAAATCGGTTATCCTTCTTTTGTAACTGAAGTTGTTATGGTATTTGCAATTTATTTAATAGCGCTAAAAATAATCGCATTGTATTTCAGGTAATAAATTAAACTATCTCAATTACCAAGGAAAGGGTATTCATTAACGATACTTTAGTAATTATAAGTTAAGATGTATTCATGCCTAAAGTTTATTGATTTTGAACAACTAAATTAGTTCATTACATATATGAAGATAGAAGACAAGAAAAGACGTAATACATAATATTTGAAGCGGTGCAAGAAATAATACAGTGCAACATGCAACTACAATCACAACATTAAATTAATAACTAATATTTCTAGGCTCATGTTAAGAAGAACTTATCCAATGCTAAGTAGAATACCCTGTTACATAAACATTCCACTCTAGGTTAAAATTCCAGTGCTCCAGCAATAAGTTGGTAATCGTAAAATCTATGAGAGATATCAAAACTGTAAACTGATATCTAAAGTCCGTTAACTAATGAGTAAAACTGCACCAATAACTCAAAAGAAGTCGGTTATTAAAACCAGATATAAGCAAAATTTTAAATTAAATCGCTTACATTTAATTATTAAAGGGCCACCAATTCACTATGGGATGGTTTATCGCTGCAGTGCTATCTATTCTGTGGCTATGTCAAGATCAAAACTGATGTATTAAATGAAAAATAATATAAAAGTTTAATTGTAAGCCGGATATTTCAATAGTAGCCGAGTTTCATGAAAAAAGTTTGTGAACAAATGTAAAAACACGTTATTATTGTATGATTCTTTTTAGCGCCCAGTTTATTCTTCATGTTTAAATAGAAAATCACTTTTGTTTATTAAATCCCGCTTAAGTTATGTCTCTTATCACTTGATAATCGTAATGCTCAAAACTAGAAATTATTTACTATCTTATATTCGTGACACAAGGTTAGTGGCTATACGGTTTTTGGGCATTGCCTTTTGTTGCGGTGATTCGTTACTATTAGAGTTATCAATCATATTAAACTGATATCAAAAGTAAGTTATCCAATGAGTAAAATTGCATCAATAACTTTTAAAAATAAAACCAGACATATCCAAAATGTTGACTTTTAAGATAATTACGGTTTCCATTTGCATGGAGGGCTTGAATCCAATTATTAGTTTTTAATTAAGTGCCGTGCAAAAGGAAGAAAAAGTGCAGTTTAAAGTATTTAAAAGTATCTGACACTAAAAATATGTCAGAATAATACCTTGGGTACAGTGAAATCGTCAGGCTGTAACAAAAAAACTCTTTTTTCAAACATATATTTTAAATTTTAAATGTACTGTTCTTTGTGTAGTGTGCCAAGGTATAGTTTTAAAGAATAGTTCGCCTTTGTATGACCTAACTTATATGTATGTTAGTTACCTGTGTCTTATTTCTGGATGGTAATATTTATTATATATTTATTATTTTATTTATTGTGTATAAGTTGAAGTCTTAACATATATTTGGTATGTTTATATGTATAGTACTAATTCTTGCTTACTGGAGGGTTCCTGAAACAAGATATATAAGAAGAAGTTATAAATTATCATGCATATTAGTATGATATTATTATATACTTTAATATGATTGTTTTAGAATAGTCACGTACTTTTTATCATTGGTTATGAGGATTGGTTCCTTATCTCCGTCTGAAAAATAATCTTCTGTCAATATTTTTACATAAATAAATAAATAAACAGTAAAGCAACACCCATATATTAATAAACTTATAAAATATTTTCATAAAATGATGCAATGCTAAATGTTAGGTAGTTAATATAAAAAATGGCTCATTGAAAATGTTAGAGGGTTAAAAAATCATTTTATAAATTTTTCATACAAAGAATTTCGTAATGTGATATTAATAATAAAAATTCAGTCCTTTCAATCATTTTTTTATATAACTACTATAGTTATGAACTGCTTTATTTTTGTTTGATTTGATATTTATAAATCAAGTCAAACATTAACTTGAAAAGAAAGAAATGAAAGAGACTTTTTTGTCACCTCTACGATAACCTCTAAAAATGCTTCTCTTTCGCAAAAACACTTAATTTAAATTTGGTAAGTTTACAATAGATGCAATTATATAAAAAGCAGATTCGAATAATCTGAAAACATTCATTATCAGAACTGGACATAAGTTAATTCGTCTCAATGTGTTGTTACCACAATCATGAGGTAGCGTGGTAGGTGGTAGTTTTTTTTATCTTAATATTCATTTCAATAAAAGTGCACATTTGTAAGTTTGCCATGAAGGTGACGATTTTTTAAATGTTTTGGTTAGAAATAAAAAACCAAGCCCAATGATTTAGAAAATGATAACAAACAAATAAATATAATAATGTAATAAGATAGCGTACTAGTTAGGAGGTAAGATTGTCCATTCGTAGTGAGGAGGGTAACCCCTTCGCCATTTGTACTTGTGGATACAAAGGATGTCTGTTGTCCCTCTCCCCCTCCACTAGTCGTTGACACCGATTGAAAAACACCATTTTGTCCAGGTTTCGGGAGTGGTGGAAAGTTTGGGAAAGGCATGTTAGAGGGCCAAAATAGCTGGGGGAATAGGGGGTTATTGAATGGTTGTTGATATTGGAAGCCGCCCTGCAAAAACGACAAAGACGAACTATGCTGAGCTGTTCTATGTTGGTGTGTGTTGTGAGTGTGTTTTGATGGCGCTTACCTGCTGGAATCCGGGCCTGGAATTATAATAAAAAAATAATCAGTTTTGTATATTTATCTCTCACGCAGTTGCTGATAGTAGTTAAAAAAAAGAGACTCCAAAAATGTTTGAAGATTGAAAGTTGACTACAAACAGGTCAAAGTGTGCCATATTCTTAGTAGATTAAAAAGGACTGAACCAATTGACATGGTGCTATATGATATGACTATTATATTATTTTGAAACGATAATTTGCCACTTTATTGTTTCGGTAGAAAATTCAAAGTAGAATAGTCTAGAATTTATTTGATAGGACAATTCTTAAATGCCTAAACTAATGAACTCACCGTGGTCCTCCAGGCCCTGGTCCAAAGTTACCGTAAGTACCAGCACCTCCGGCCCCGGCGAAACCGCCGCTGAAAGCTGATACACCAGCTGAAAATAGCAGATTGCGTTTGAGAATTTTTTAGAGTAGAATTAGGCTAGAATTTGACAATGGGTACCCAATATTTTGCACTTTAACTGGTTTTCATGATGCTTTTTCCTAAAGCTGATAATATTGTCAATATATTTATCAGTGTGCGGGTAGATATTATTATATCTAATACCATTGTCAAGACTGGGTTACTGACCACGTCAGGCGTAGCTGCATGGACGTGTCATTATACGCCTTGCATCATTTGCAGCGCGGCGTACTGATCACTGTTCACGAGGCGTACTGCAAGCATACGTTTGAACTTTCGAGTGTTTCGGAACAGTCGAGTTGGACGGTGAAGAATATATTTTGATATTTTACTTCATTCGAGGCAAAAACATATTTTTTTAACTTTTATTTGTAAGTCCAGGCGTATAACATGCATTGCGGCGGGCTTCATGCATGCTGCTACGCGTACGTGGACACAGTTTCATTGTTTTGTATTAAAGCTGCACGCAGACGTACAGTAGGCGTATAGTGACGAATACGCTACGCACATCGTACGCTGCCCTGAACAGTCAATGGGCCTAAGCAGCGTATCATAAAATCTTGTAATAATAATTAAGATATGGTATTTACCACAGATCTGTATAAAGATATAGAACGGTGAGTGTACTTCGCGTGCCAATTGTTGGAGCCAACATTCCCGGTACTATAATATTCTCATGTACACACTTGCTTTCCATACAACTGCACATACTACTTTTAACTATGTATATTTTAAAATATCTAGTAAAATTGTATCATTACAGGACTATGTATAATAATATTTAACTGCGTACTCTGTTATCTGAAAGTGTTATTGTTTACCCAGGTGTTCTTTTACAAAAGAAGACATAAATAGAGTTTGAAATTGTCCACACAATAATCTACAGTGCTATTACGTTTCTAGAAAATTCTATGTTGTAAATTAATTTTTAACCATATTGTTACAGAACAATCTTCTGGGTAATATAAGCTTAATGATTTTTATGTATGTGATGTTAAATGTAGTCCTTTCACTTTGTTTACCATTTGCCAACTGCAAGGATTTTTTATTTTATTTTAGATAGAACGCCAGAAGCAATTACACTATCCAATGGTCCCAATGACAAGGCCAAAAACGCACATTCACTCACACAAGCACACCCAGTCTCAGAACAAATCTTTGAGAATCACACAAAGATTTTTCCCATGTGGGGATCGAACCCACAACACCAGTGCAGTGGAGAGCGGCAAGGCGACCGATTAAACCACTACACCACACGTGCATATGATCACTTTCTATTGTATAGCGAGCAGTATCTTAACACTTGAATAGAAGCACTGGTCCCAGTATTTGTAAATAACAGTTAATAAGCTCCAAGGAAGTTCCACCACTGTCCCTCATGTTTATAATGTTCCACTTAAGTGCTAAGATTAGATCCTCAAATGACTACCTGTCACTAGCGAGCTATTAAATTCTTTTGGTGTAGCAATGCATCTACAATAAGATGAACATGTTCTTCAGTCGTAGTTACCACTTTCGACCCGGGTTGCTGCAGAATGATAAAAGGTTAATTAAAAGAAATAAAATATAACTTACCACTAGCGACGCCCGCCATCAGTGCAGTGATAAGAATAGTCGTGAAAGCCATTATATGGCTACGTTTACTGCCGAAGATAAACTCAATGATACAGTATGTAACTCGCAACAGTTGATGATACACTGAAACTCTTCACAATTACTATCCATTTAAATATTCCCCTGTTGTTCGTTAGGCAGGCTGTTCAAACACTATGACGAAAGGCGTTTACAAGGAAACTTATTCAGTTCAGAAACCTGAAAAATAATAACCATTAATATAATGTAGTGCATGTTATTGTTCAAGGGGCTGGCCGGCATTTGTTTGTGTCAATTATGAGTCTTGTGTGACGAAATATGGATCTTTGTTGCTTAATATGTCATGTTCTTTTCATTGAGTTCTTGGAACATCGTGCTTTGTTTTGTTTTATCTGGAAGCTTCCATTATAATGAAGAGCCAAGTAAAGGAAACATAGTGTTGCACGTTCCTTAAGTAGGGGAAGATTTGAGATTTTAAAGATCGAGAAAGAAAAGACCCCATACTCCGTTTCCATTTTCTATCTATTCTCTATGTCTCTTGCTCAACTCCTGCTATTTTAGAGCAGGTAAAACGGTGTTGCCTTCTCTTTCAAGTTTATTCACATAAACTTTACCATTCTTGACATATAGTTTTCAGATTGCAATAAAATGTACAATGATCATAGAAAATTAACAAATTAACTTAATTATTGACTAATCTATATTTGTCTATTTGTTGGGCAATGACCTTACTAAGTCAAATTTTGAGATGAAACTAAGAGAATAATATTCTCTGGGCCAACTCCTCTATGTATATGTTACGGATATTCTACACACGCTGACCTTACTTGTAGGCCAATGTACATTAAGGGTACATGTCTAATAAGGTTTCCGCAAGCCAAATGACTAATAAAATTTAATAAATGCACTATTATATACACTAGGTTTGCGATGGTTTAAATTTCTGATGTTGTATACCTACTCTGACCTGGGTAATCTCAATTGAATTGTTGAGTGCATGCAGTAGTATCCCTGTGTGAAACAATATCTTATGCAAAATGTAGGTGATAAACATAGACAAGATAATTTTACAAAAAAAAACTGACCTCAATTACAAAAAATGCACTTTTTAGTGCATTTTTAAACAATACTTTAGTAATATTCAACGTCTCGCCTCATCTGTGTATAACTTGAAAGGAAACAGTAAACGGCCTTGAGATGCCTATATTTAAATTATTAGACCCATACTCCTAACCGTTGAGGAGTTGTACCTTCCAGCAACAGCTCAGCAACTTGAAATGCTGACCTGCTACATGCACATATCCGATCCGGCTTTAGGTATTATACGAAAAACAATAAAGAAGCCTTTAAAAGTTGAGGATTGCCCTCGATTTCTCTTAGATCATCAGATCGTGCCCTGATCAAAATGTGACCACAGAACACTCTTTTAGACAAAAGAAGAATATTTGAAATCAGTTAAGGCGTCTTCGAGTAATCGGGGAACAAACATTAAAATATGAAAAAGAAACAAAACGAAAAAAATAATTTATTTTTTTATGGAAAACCTCCTATTTTTTTGAAGTCGGTTAAAAATCGGACAGCTATTAATTTTACTACAAAAAAATTAAAATGTAACAAAAATATCCAAATAATCCAGATCACAGAAAATTTAAAGATATAAATTTATTTATTAGGTTGACATATTTAAAACCGACCAAAATTAATATAGGAAAAGACATAAAATAATATTTAAGATGATTTTGAAATAAAATGGTTATATCTTATTTTACCTTTATATTATTCGTCCAGTCTATTACTACAGATGTAACACAATAGCCAATTTTATTTTAACGTAATTAATATACATACTGTTTCGAAAAACTTCCATACAGTTCATATATCACTTCTGCAGTAAAAATCTGCGCATTGATACATTGTAGTTTTAAATTTTGCGCAGTATCGTGACATATTAAAAATTTTATGTGAAATGAAATGTTTTAATGATTCATGGAAATATTAAAATATTCACTGTTGTTTTGTAAGTTAAATTGTTTAGGTTGCGCTAAGTAGGCAAGCTGTATCATACTATTATCACTATATACACAATATATTTGATTTTAATTCAAATTTCTAAATTAAAGTCATTATGCGCTGGTGTCAAATCATTTTATTGTAATAAGTATTATAATTAAATTAGCTAAGTTTTATTTTTATTTTATATTTTTGTATTTTGATGTTTGTTTTGACTTGTTCAAGCGCCCCTTGGGGTCCATGAAAATAAATGATTTGATTTGAATAGACACACGGAGGTTGATGCGTGAGCACCCATCGCTCCAACAATAATTAGAGATACAGGCTTCGGTTTAGCTTGGACACTGGATCGCCAATAAGTTACATGTATGTCACACCAAAATGTTATTGTAATAAGATACTGTAAAATCTTGAAATACATTGTTATCTTTAAAAAAAAGTATATCTTTCTACTCGCCCAAGTATAGCGCAGTTTTAGCACTTTTTTTAAATATGTAATAATGTATGAACAGTCTCACCCTCCATCAAATGGAACGCGAACATAACAGCTGTTAGGAATAATTCCGCCGCGCAATAAACAATTCCTGTATCGCAGGCGTTTTTACGAATATATATATCACACACACAAAGTACACCCAGAGTGTTTGTCTTATACAACTCTTTCACACCCTTCTGGGTATAAAAGCATGATTTCAGGTTACCTGTAAGGCCCTTCATCCACTACGCGACGTATACATTGCGCCAGTTAACTATGCGATATCTACATCCGCATACTGTTTTGACGCAATGTATAGTGGGCCAAGCAATTAGGTATGCAAAGCAAAAACTTCTACGACATAGTGAAAACTGACTGCAATAGTTATGCATGTGTGAACTACATATTTAATAAGTGTAGTATACCTACTATTTAGATATGTAGCTCACTTATCCATAACTGGTGTAGTAGGTCTTTATTATGACTTAGAAGTTTTTGCCCTGCATACCTATCTCGTTGGCCCACTGTACGTAAAAGTCATGAACAACGGGAGACGAAGGGCCTAAGTAAAAAGTGTCACAGACAGCATACTCAATGACCTGCATAATAAGTTTAATATGCTACTATAACTACATAAAGCAGGCCACAGTGATTATTTTTCGCCGTTTTCGGCGACATCCGCAAGTCAGCCTCAGAAAGCAGATCACGAGACCAATCTGACGTCATAGCTATGCGGTTGTGACGTCAGAGAGGCATTGCATACGAATACATTACGATTGCAAGATTTTTCTTACTTAACAGTGACGTATTACGTAGTGTCTGTTTATTAATATTCAAGTTCCAAATGTATGTTTATCCAAGCTTTAAACTCCATGTGTGGCAAATATCATTATATATCATATGGTACTTACATAACATAACATTCATTGTCTACTTAACAAACACCTACACACGATAGGAATAACAGACAGCCCTCTATGCCGAGAATGCATGAAGGCAGAAGAAACGCCACAGCATGTCATCATGGAATGTAGCAGCGTGGCCGACCAACGGGCACAAATTCTTCAGTCACCAACATCGCTTCCGGAAGCCTGCAGCAGTCTTCGGAGGATGCTTTCCTTCTGGACCGATGTAGGCTGGCTGGAGTAAACGGGAAACCTTTCACGCACAACGGTACCATAGGAGGACTAAGTGCGGATACCGCCCAGAAAAACTAAACAAAACTAAACAAAACTAAACAAAACTAAACAAAACTAAACAAAACTAAACAAAACTAAACAAGACCAAACAAAACTAAACAAAACTAAACAAAACTAAACAAAACTAAACAAAACTAAACAAAACTAAACAAAACTAAACAAAACTAAACAAGACCAAACAAAACTAAACAAAACTAAACAAAACTAAACAAAACTAAACAAAACTAAACAAAACTAAACAAAACTAAACAAAACTAAACAAAACTAAACAAAACTAAACAAAACTAAACAAAACTAAACAAAACTAAACAAAACTAAACAAGACCAAACAAAACTAAACAAAACTAAACAAAACTAAACAAAACTAAACAAAACTAAACAAAACTAAACAAAACTAAACAAAACTAAACAAAACTAAACAAAACTAAACAAAACTAAACAAAACTAAACAAAACTAAACAAAACTAAACAAAACTAAACAAAACTAAACAAAACTAAACAAAACTAAACAAAACTAAACAAAACTAAACAAAACTAAACAAAACTAAACAAAACTAAACAAAACTAAACAAAACTAAACAAAACTAAACAAAACTAAACAAAACTAAACAAAACTAAACAAAACTAAACAAAACTAAACAAAACTAAACAAAACTAAACAAAACTAAACAAAACTAAACAAAACTAAACAAAACTAAACAAAACTAAACAAAACTAAACAAAACTAAACAAAACTAAACAAAACTAAACAAAACTAAACAAAACTAAACAAAACTAAACAAAACTAAACAAAACTAAACAAAACTAAACAAAACTAAACAAAACTAAACAAAACTAACATAACATCATGCCTTATTACCCAGAAGAGTGTGGCAGAGGTGTATAGCACCAATATTTCAACCATTGCATTTAGGTGCCACATCAACCGGGCACAATTCCAACTCCGGTCTGCTAATGAGAATTTCCTGATGGCAAAATCCTACTAAAAACACTTCTGCCCAACCCGGAATCGACCTGAGACCTTGCGTTAAGAGCATACGCTAACCACTCCACTAACAAGGTAGCCTAAAGTCCATCCAGTAATTTTTGGCGTGAAAATACAAACAGCTTGAATTCCCAACTTTTTATTATATTCCTTTGTTGGATAGAGTAGTGTTATTAGCTACTATTAGTCAGTTATTGGGGTGCATGAAAGGAGCCTCTCCGAGTGACGTACACAACGATTCCCTACGTCCGGCGCACCCTGGGCAGTTCGTGAGTTCCAAAGCGAATTGGCTAATCCTTTCTCCACGATGGCAAGTCAAAATCAAATTTGACTCAGCCATCGACACGACGAAGAAGAAGAAGAAGAAGATTAGTCAGTACTATTAAAGTTATTATCTTAAATACAAGACTATTAAAAAGTTAACATTGACACCACTTACTGAATACCCATATTAAAATTCAGTAACCTTGAATTTTAAACCTATTTGTTTCTTCAAGTGGAAACGTTCATCTTTCTTTTTAACCGATTTAAAAAAAAGGAGGAGGTTCTCAATTCGATTCGTATATATGTTGCTTGTTTTTATGTTTGTTCACGGCTAGCTTCGTCGTTTATGAACTGATTTTGATGATTCTTTTTTTGTTGGACAGGAGATGATTCCAAGGGGGTCCCATTGTCAGCATGTCATGATCTGATGATGGGATCTCAGAGAAATCGGGAGCAATCCTCATATTTTATTTATTCAAGGCTACACCAGGATTTAAGCTTGGTCGCAATAATTTTGAGTTGAGCTGATGATGGAAGGTCAACTCCTCAATAGTTAGCAGTTAAAGGACAATTCTTTCACTACTGTACGCATATTCCTACTGCTAGTTATTGTGTCAAATGAGCTGATGATGGAAGGTTGTGACCCTCAATAGTCAGGAGATAGGATTTAATTCTTTATTTATTATTAATAAGTTTTCCGTCTCAAGTACCTAACCGTCGACTCCTCATTCGAGAAACATTCTTGCTCGGTCTACCCATCACTTAAAATCGTAAAATAAAATAATTTTTAGCAAAAAAAATTATACTAAATATTTTTTTTTGCTAAAAATTATTTTATTTTATTTCTATTTAACTAAATGAAAAAACGTATTATTTTGTGCGAAGTAAATTTATTTTTATAATATTCCTTTGTAGGATAGAGTAGTGTTATTAGCTACTATTAGTCAGTACTTTTAAAGTTATTATCTTAAATACAAGACTATTAAAAAGTTAACATTGACACCACTTACTGAATACCCATATTAAAATTCAGTAACCTTGAATTTTAAACCTAGTTGTTTCTATTTAAGTGGAAACGTTTATCTTTCTTTTGTAAAAATAAATCAGCAATAAATTGGTAACGCATTTCAAGGAAACGACGTAATACTAAGAAACAATTGAAAAGGATATGGGATCGGAAGGTTTGTATCTTGCTCAAGATAGGAACAAATGGATGAACGTGACGTCACGAAATGACGTAACATACAGTTGAGAAATTTAAGATCCTGGCAAGAGGCGACCGTAGCTGGTTGGTTAAGGTGACTACCCGGAGTGCAGAAGGTCGCAGTTTCAAATCCTACGGGCCAATATCTTTTTCAACTGTTTTTAGTATAAATTGCTAAACATAGCTAAATGCTGTAAAAATAATCAATAAGAAACGTCTCGAAACTTATTCAATGGCTTGTTTTTATTAGAAAAATCTAGAAAATTATGCGCATATTGTTTATAATTTTGTAGTGTTCAATACAGTGCCAAGTTATATGAGTTGAAAATAAAAGAAAAGGCATGATGTATTATTACTTGTATGCATAAAACTAAAATGTGCAAAACCAATTGAGTCAGCACTATTTATAGAATTATTATTGTTGAATTTATCATAAAATAAAACTGTGGTAGAGCTCTCATTAACCAGCTCGAGGTGATGCAGTCTGGTTGTGAGAACAGGCCTTTAAATTACTAGCCATATGAAATGACGCCGTGCGTCGCTTAAATCAAATAAATAATAGTTTAATAAAAAATACTAGTATTATTGTGAAAAAGCGTGGGGCGCTCTGTGCCATATTTTTCGACTATCGAGCAACTTATGCTTTTTCACAATAATACTAGTATTTTTTGTTCATTACCATTTTCAGCTTATATTAGGAATTATTTTTCACTTTTTATTTAGAAGTACTTTAAAAGCGTGTTTTTTAGTTTTTTTAAACTATTATTTATTTTCTACTTTTTAGTTTGGTTTATTTATAAGCGCGTTTATTTTTTTTTTGTTATCGAATTATTGCATTGTCATCAATCTTTGACAGGTGTGCAAAATTTGAATGAAATCTGTCCGTTTAAAGTGGGTCAAAATCGAGTCCAAAGGAGTCGGTTACATACATACCTACATACATACATACATACATACATACATATATATACAGGTGAAGCTAATATAAGCGTGTTAAAAACAAATGCAATCTGTTGTTTTTGTTACAATCTTGTTACTCAATGTTAATATTCGAGCATGAATTTGACTAAACGTCTCGAACGCCAGACAAAAGCTTGTTCTACTGTTTTATGGTTCAACCTTGTTAGACGTATTGTTAATGAAAGATGGACACAATTTTGTAGTTCATTTGAATGAGGCAAGCCAGTCGCATATAGTTAAAATGGAAAATCACGAATTCAATGGATTGGAATTCATGATTGATGCGAAGAATATTGCATGGGGAAAATGTACATATAATGAGTAATATAAATTGGCGTATTGACGAGACAAGCATGGAAATAGTGTGATATTGCACTAGGAATTGGTCTAGTTTTATCTAGTTACTGGCCTCCATTTCACTAGGTATATGAGTATGTCTATTAGAGGTAGTAAATTCAGTGGTCACCACGGAATGAGGATATTTATTTATTTATTTGGGACAAAACACAGTTACATGATAAAGTTTATACAAAAAGAGATACAATGGTTAGCTTTGTTTATCACATAATCCACAACATTGTCCACGAATTGACATTATTTGTGCTTGGGAGCGATTATTTTTGAACGTTGTCAATAAGTGTCAACGTTATTGGATATTGGATATTGGAGGGAGTGCTAACTTCCTGCAATGTTTTGGTGGTAAATTCATCTTTTTAGAACGTGCGACTGGGTATCGGGAAAATTATAGTTCGAATTCTTTATTGGCGAATTCTCTTTTAGATTTCTAAAAAAGCATATGAAATTGATATTTGAGAAATAACATAACATAACATCACGGCTACCTTACCCAGAAGGGTGTGGCAGATGTATACCTCTAACCACTTGATCAACGAGGCAGTTATCAAGGACGTTTTCACCTTGATGCAGAAAATACTTCAATTAAGCTTAATATACTTAAGCGATATTTTTTATAAACATGACATGTGGCAGGGGAGCAAGATGTGTACAGCACCCACACCACCTGTGATGTTTTAGGTCTTATAGGAAAGTGAGCCTATCACTATCCACCGGGCACAATTCCAACTCCCTGCTGCTATTGTGGATTTGCTGACGGTAAGTTCACAAATAACAATTTGCCCGACCAGGGAATCGAATCCGAGTCTTCACGGTGAGAGGCGTATTCGCTAACCACAAGACCAACAATCTCACAAAAACATTTTCTCTCATACACTTTTAGTTTATGTCTCAATGTCAATGCTAGGTGATTTCACCTAAAGAATAGGAGTCAAATTTTCACAGACAGCATGATTTAATTAAGTTATATTGTTTTATGCACGTGTAAAAACGATTTAAGTACAACAATTCGTGTAGCGATGAGTAATTAATTATCACGTGTATAAAAGCATGAGTCTTCTAGACTTTTGTTTGGTAAAATACTTGCCTGAGCGCGGTTTGTTAAAATCTCAATTAAATTTAATTAATTATAGTAAGTGTTAAGCTACCCCTAGGGTATTTGAGAATGTACTGCAAAAAGATAGCTATCTGTTTCCAGCGCATCTTCGAATATTTGGAACACATCGTTTGTAGAAACCCTGACAGCCTAAAGAAGCTGATGGTGGTTGGCAAGATCGACGGAAGAAAATCACGCGGGCTTACCTACCCGCTGCTGGTCAGAAACGCTCAATGGCCTATTAATAACCAAGGCTCGAGTGCATCGAGTGACCAACACTTTTAGCTAGACACAACCTTCAGCAATGAAGATAACGACTAAGAAGGAGATCCCTAGGGTCCGAAAGACTTATGACGCGCTAATAGCGATATTGCTACTGATTTGGACCTTAGCAAGGGCAATTTGGCAACTTTTTCCATCGAAACAGTTCGATCGCGACATCAAAATATTCAGAATCATGCGACTAAAACTATTGTTTGTGCTATGGTAAGTAAGTTGAAAGTCGTAAACAAGTTTGAAGAAGGACAATCGTCTCATCTTTAAACTGCCAATAAATAGGTAAATAGTTCTGATTACACTACGGTGGTCGGTGTTTCAGTTTGTTTGTAAAACGAAGGCATGCAAATTATGCCTTGGAGACATTGAGGGATCATTTGGCATGAATTAGTCTCAATCGTTTAAAAGTTAATATAGGTTTAAAAAGTTAACGTTACTATCATTTTCGCTAGTTTTTTGTAACGGCACGGAAAGTCTGGAAAAGTGCCCGATAGCTGAACATGAGAATGTAAACGTAATAAGTGAAATGTGTGTTTTTACACCTCTAACACATCAATCAATCAAAAGCCTCTGTAGTCCACTTCTGGACATAGGCCTCACCCAATTTGCAACATAATCATTTTGGTTAATATACGTTACTTATATGTGTGTAATGTTATGTTACGTTTATATAATTACACTATTTTATACCGTACGTAAAATTAACCGTTACTCTAAAAAACAGTCGAACATTTTTTAGACTTGAAGAGGGGTTCGAATCTGCGTCCGTACTCTTCCATCTGAGCTATTCAAGCTACACTCCAAATCCACGTATCTTTTGACGGTATGATACATGTCTTTCCGGCATGGCTATTCCGTAAATGTGACTAATTTTCCGGTTTCAAAAGAAATTTCCAGTCGATTTCGATATCGACTGAAAATTTCGTTTGAAACCGGTTCATCTCGGATTTAGTGCATCCTTATTTCCATACATATACGGTTGATAACTGCTTGGCAAAAAAAATTACAGCTTGCCAGTTACTATCCTCTAGCAGATTTGACAGCTTTTCAGGCAAGTAACGCAATTTCTTATGTCAAAATCGGAAACTGGTCATGGAGCAGTTTCTTAGTAATTTCTTGTACTTTGGCGAGATAAAATAATGATATTTAAAAGGTTTTTGCACTTCAGATTAACGTTATACAACAAATTAATAACTGTTTAATACTATGCATGTCATAAAATACTTATTAAATACGTAATGCAATAGAATTTAGGTCATATTATTTTCAGTCATAGATATCGAGTTTTTCATACGAAAACTTAATTTATGACGACTTGTTGTTACTTAATGCAGATATGGTATTATATATTATAGTACCATAATTTTATGTGTAGAGTTCTCTATTTATTCATAGGTCAATAAAATGAGTACCTTCTATATATGTATTATTTAATTAAACTTGTGTTATAACATAACAATCCTAAATACGTAGGTTGTACCTTACTATAATACTAAAGTTTCTTTAAGTTTTATTTAGGCAAAATTACAATAAATCAGAAAACCAGTAATTTCAATTAATTTACTATTTTTATCATTACATGATGAGCCAATAATTCAATCATTATTAATATTATGATAGGTCAATCGATTTGTTCTTTATCCTATCCTCTATTGTTTTGTTGACTTGAAAACATAAAGTTCTGAAGTATAACGATGGCCCTCAAATTAACATATTTCTTGATTATATTCTGTTGAGATCTGAAACAGAAAAAATGCGCATATATTTACCTACAACAGCAAATTGGTGTGAAATAAAATAACATACATGTGGTCAACGATACACTTTTACACCAAATTTGTATTTAATAAGGTTATTAAGTCGCCCGAATTCACAATTCAATAGATCAGCAAATCTCACTAAGCTTCAAAGGCCCAGGACACGTTTATATATAAGTGGAATTTATAATTTAGTCCGACAACAAAGTTATTCAAACTTTTATTATTTGGCGTAGATCAGCGCTTACACACACTACCATAAGTACGTTAGAGACACATACAGTTTTTTTTTTACTAAACAATGTATTGTAGTTTATGGTTAGTGGTGAACTGAGAAAACACGTTCAATCTTAATAGCATGCAATCGTTTGGGCTGGCAGCTGGCAGCTTGTGTAGAAAATGTTCTTTCTCTGGAAAACTACAAACTCCTTCAAAATGGCTTTATCAGTTTTACATGAGCTAGAATATTCATAATCCTGTTCCATAATATTTTTTAATCAGCATCATGCAATCAATATTATCTTGTTTTCATAAAGAATGAAAGAAACATATTTATTCTGACAAAAAAGCAAATAATAAAACTTAAAATACTAAACAATAAATTTGCCAGAAAATTTCAGATTTATACCATCGATATAAAAAACCATTAAAAACAAGAAATTAAAATGTTAGATCTAAAATTTGAGTATAAATATCAACTATAAAAAACAAATGAAACAGAAATAATTTCACAATTGAATACGCGAAACGAACGGCTAATGGTGGCGTCCGTACAACAAACAAAAGTGTAATCGCCAATCATAGCGCTTCAATTATCGTTTAGACTTACGCGCGAATGAAAAAGAGCGCGAAGATTGGCGGCATTGGCGGTCACGTCGGTTTACGCAGTAGTGCAGTGCACACAGTCAGTGCAGTATTATAGTGCTTGGCATAAACAGACAAAGTAATGAAAAAGTTAATAAACAAATTAACTGAACAGGAAAACAAAAGTAGAATACGCTAAATTATTACAATAGTGATTGGTGCAATGCTGACACTATACATTGAACTTGCGCACAGGCTGCGACTTATCAATATTTTACATGGAATGAAATCCATTTTGAAAACTTCATCTAAGACAGATAAGGTTAGTTGAAAAGTTTTATGGCTGCTATTTTTGCTTGAGTTTTATGTTTATAGACTGCCAATTTAGCGACTTTGTCGCCAGATCTGTCGACTTTTGAGTATGCTCTAATAACAAAAAAATCGTTTTAGCGTTCAAAGAAATCTAGCCAATTTTCTGACGATTTTTGAGGTGCACCATAGCACAACATTATTTACTTAAAAATTAAGCTAAAATTAACTCTTTATTATTGAACAGACTGCAGTTTTTGTCATTGTTGTGATTGAAACGAGAAAAAAGTAATGTAAATGGTAAAGAATGTTAAAAATGAGAAATAAACACGTGAGAATTAAAAATATAAATGTTGATTGCCTAAAAAAAGCTCATAGGGTGCAGGGTAATGGTATCTAGCGACTTTTGGCACTGAAAAACACTGCACATACTCTTTTCTAGTCTTATGTCATTCTATTAGGAAGCAAACAATAACAAAATTAGCTAACTTTAAACTAAGTACTTCTAAGAAGAAATAATGTATTCATTTCAGGGTACTAAGAAATTTAATTAAAGTGTTGGCTTGGACAATATAATCTGCAATAGACAAGTAGCAATATTTGTCAATGAATTCTACAAAGAAGTCACCTATATTACCTACTGCTATAATCTAATACAGTAAGTTTCAATTCCAATAATGTATAAATATGTCAATATTTTCTTTATATCTTTTAAAAAGTTTTGTAAGTACATCATTATAATAAAACAACCAAAAACATATTTAAATATTGATTTACTTCTTACAGAGAATATGAAAATGCATGGATTGCAAACAGCTAAAGAGCATAGGATGAAGCTTCAGTCTAACCATACGCTGTGATGAAACTTAGAAAATAGCTCAGCGTTGAACTCCACGGATGAATGTTGTCCTTTAATTATTATGATAAGAAATTTAGAACAGTAGTAACTAATGTACTTGACTGGCTAACGGTTCATTGAAAAAACAATGTAGATCTAGCAAAAATATTTATAAACTTTTTACTAATAATGAAATAAATTAATATACCTAACACTTTTTAAACTAAATTTGACAAATATCTACATAGGTACAAATAGAAAAGGAAAATGTAAAAAATTAAGGCATCAAAAGATACCTCCACATTTGTCAGCCACGGGAAACTTGCTCAAAAGCCAAAGATCTTAAATTATTAATTCATTTTCAAATTCATATGATTCAACTTTTTTTATTATAAACATAAAAAAATAAAATAAGATACATTTATTTATTTATTAAAAACTAACTATTTCTATTTAAAATGATAACATACCTTATAGGATTTCACTTCATATAGACCATAAAATGGAATAAAGTTAACACCTTATGGCTGAATAACAAATCAAAAAATAAATTATCATAGGTAACAACATTTTGTACCAATAATTTAATTAATTATTACGACTAAGTAATTTATTTTATTTTATTTCTTCAATAATGGCTAGACACCACACACTAAAGTTGTTTGACACAATATTGTTAAGTATGCATTTTTATATCATGTTCATATAAACGATTGATAGAACCTATCTTAATTAACACATTTTCAATAACCTAACTAACCCAGTAACTATTTGCATTCTTTCATGTCTAGTTCTTCTCTTTCTTCCTTCATTTTCTGAGAGAGTGAGTGAGAGTCTTTTCACACATTTAACCTAAGTCCTGGTAATCTACATAATTTAAAACATTTATTAACATTATTTAAATTTTATATATATTTAATTAGACAATAGACAATATATTTATTTTCTCACCACAACAAAAATTAAATACATTATTATTATTATCATACTTTGTTGGTTTATATATCAGCATAGCTGGTTTTTTGTATGTATCTTTATTGTATCCCTAAATATTTTATATTCTTAGCTCATAAGCTAGTTTAAGTTAGGCACAATACTTATTGACTTGCCTTTTTTTATCAAATTCGTATGTTACTTTTTTTTTTTTGTTTTTTGCCTTATGATGTCGACCGAGCACTTGTAAAAATCTTCTGATGTAATCGTAATAGGCACCCACAGGACAGGCTTGTCTAGTGTGGGGCCAATGGACAATCTAAAACTGTACTTTTCGTTGGTAATAAATGTTTTTTTATTTATTTTTTCTTTTTTATTAGTTTCCGGGAAGCATACAAATTGTCGGAATACCTCGACTTCATTTAATGCATCTGTCACTGCCCGTATCGATCTTGATACTGCCGGCTGGCTCTGCCCATGCATGAAACTCATGTCAATAGGTTTTTGGTATGAGCCAGTGACATAATTTTTTTGATGCTGAAATTATAATGCTGCTAGTATCTGAAATATGAATACAATTTTAGTAAGCTAATTACGTAGGTAGGTATTAATTCTATAACTAGGTATAGTAGCCATTATTGTCAATTGCAATGACAGTTTGTTAACTGCAATATAAATAATTAGTATTTCATACCTTGCACTCTGAGGTTTTGTAGAGCTTCGTTGTTGTGCAGGCAGGAACGGGCGAAGCTCATGACACAGCTCCCAAAACAATGGCTTTGTTAAGCAATAGTGTGCCCTGAAGGCAACGTGAGAGATGGCTTGAATGGATTGGTGGATGCTTAATCTTAGCATTCTTACTCGGCGAGACCACTCCCTGACATTGTCCCTACGCTCCTGCTCCGCTAAAGCTTCTAACATCATAAGTATATTTGCCACTGAAAGATAAGGTCAACTACATGATATAAAATTCTAGAATAATGGATAAGTATAATATAATTTCACAAGGGTAAGACCCTAAAATAAAATGAAATTGGTACTTACTGATAAAATATGAATATTATTATAATTTTGACGGGAATTAACGCGAAACATGCATATTATTTACCTTTTGGCTATACGTTTCGGCAACGGGTTACACCGGCCGTTTTCTATAGCGTACGCTACGTATAGTACGCTATAGAAAACAGCCAAAAGGTAAATAATATGCATGTTTCGCGTTAATTCCCGTCAAAATTATAATAATAATCATGCAACGCGATAGTTTAAAAAAATATGAATAATTGCACGAACAACAAAACTGAACTAGCTAATAACACATTAAGTCACCTTAATTAATATTTAACAATTATATTTTATTTGTTTTTTGGACCTAAATAAATATTTTTATTTTCAATTTATTAATGCAGCAAAAAGGGAAACAATTTTCTACGTACTTTATTATGTAAAAAATTGGCCGCCCGTTTTGACGTTCAATTTATTTTTCTTTTGCTCATGCACGCTTTTTTAATTAATTTTTTGTCTCAATTCCAGATAGACAATAAAATAATAGACAAATTTAGTGTTTTTTGTTTTATTTTATTACGTGTGAACGAAGCATACATTGGAGGAGAGTAATTTGATTGCGTTATGTCAAAAATGCGTGTTTTGACAGTAACTATTACTATTTGACAGTAACTATTACTTAAGAAACCAGAAATTATATCTGTTTGACAGGAATAATTACTTTTTGACAGAAACTATTGCAAAAGAAATCACAGTCATCTTTAGGGAATAAGCCCGCGGACCTCAAAATTGTTTCAACTTTATTATTATTAGATTGCTAAACATTGCTAAATGCTATATAAAAATCTATTAGAAATTTAACCATTATGGTTCGCTTACACTTCAAAGATGTTTTGATATAGAAATTCCCGAATACGGAAATCCCATGTCATCTTGGCGAAACGTCAAGTTGTTTATTGCTACACTAGATATGTATCACAGGAGAATGCGGTTAAGAGTCGGCTCCAGGATATCGCAAATATGACGTCATTAAGCACTATTGTTCTTGTGATCCTAAAACCGGAACTAAGTAAGCGTAATAACGGGTTTAGAGACAATACCGGATAATGATAGCAACTTGAAGTTATTGTTGTTATGTTATATTGCAAAGATTATGCCTTGTAGTTGTAACATGTAATTTTAAATTATTTTTTTTAAATCCTTGCATTGAAATATTAAATATTATAGATACCTATTACTTGTTTAAGCATGGAGCATGATTCTTGTTTTCTCTGGAATGTACACGTCCACATCCATCTTGTCAAATAAAATGTTGGGTGACCTACAACACAGGTTTACCTAGTGTAGGCATACAATTTTGTATGCACCTAATAAAATATAAATAAAAAAAAAATAAAAAAAAACACCATATAAATTGAATTGAACTAGGTAGATATCTATGGTAGACTCTTTATGGTTAAGTTGTGTTTACATTAATGTACCAATTTTAAAAAGATTTTAACTTGCTAACTGTCTCGATGGTCTAGTGGTTAGCGTATGCAGCTCTCACTGCGAGGTCTCGGGTTCGATTGCTGAGTCGGGCAAAGCGTTTTTTTTTAGTTTCCGTCAGGAAATTCACAATAGCAGCACGGAGTTGGAATTGTGCCTGGTGCATGGCGGCAGGCTTATCCCCTATCCCATGGGACCTAAACATATGGTGCAATATGGGTGGTGTACACCTCTGCTGCACCCTTCGTAATATAGGCGAGATGTTATGTTATGTATACTAAACTTGTTATAATCGCTATTTTTGTAAGTAGGTAAGTCTATTACGTTAGTGGTAGGGCTTTTGTGAATAAACTCGAAAGAGGAGGCTTTGTCTTACCTCGAATATAAATTAGTGGTGCGAGAACATCTAGCAATTACTAGCACAGAAGGAATCAAATTATAATTCTATGATGTGTGGACGAATCTGAAATCTTTTCTAGATGTCATAAGTTCATAGCAGTTAGCTGCATAGAAATCTCATCACCCAAAAGCACTTATATGCTCATATAAAGGATAAGTTTACTCTAAAGCTGTCATAAATAAAATAAATAAATATTTCACAACTCACACACAACGCCATCTAGTCCCAAACTAAGCAAAGCTTGTAATATGGGTACTAGAATAACTGATACTAATACATATATACTTTTCTTTTGTAAATACATACTTATTATACATAGAAACACCCAGACTAAGACAAATCCCCATGTTCATGCACACAAATTTTAGTAACATAGGCTTTGGTTTCTTTTCGCCATCAAGTAAAATATAATTCCCAATCACTATTTATTATTAGATATCACTATGATGTCACTATTAGATATAAATAAATAAATATCTCACAACTTACACACAACGTCATCTAGTCCCAAACTAAGCAGAGCTTGTACTATGGGTACTAGAATATCTGATACTAATACATATATAAATGGGGTGAAAGAGGAACTAAATTTGAAGTTAGGTTGCGCTCCGACACCTCTAATAATTATGATAATTGTTATATATTGTTATTGAAACAATTGTATTCTTCTGACATGTAATTTGATTAAATGTTATAATTTGTTTTAGTTTTTATTTTTATTTTTATTTTAATGACATTTATTAATTTATTCTATGATTATTATTTGATTTGTTTGTATTCTTCTGATATTGATTGTATTATTTGATTTGATTAAATGTTATAATTTGTTTTAGTTTTTAGTTTTTATCTTTTTATTTTTTTTAATGACATTGATTATTTTATTCTATGATTTGTTATCTATTAGTATGTGTTTTTTTATATTATTTCTCGTGTACATCAAATTTTCGACACAAATGTATTTTTGTTCTGAAATAAATAAATGAAATGAAATTAAATATACTTTTCTTTTGGAAATACATACTTATTATACATATAAACACCCAGACTATACTTTGTCCATTCCTTTATTTTCTTTTTGACAGATGACGCCTATGAATTACCGTTTTTTTTTGTCTTATTAATGTACTACAATAATAATGTACTTTATTGACAAGCGACACTTTTTAGGGAAGTTCACTGTTTGTAACAAACAACCACAGACTATAAATCAAATCGTGAAATGAAATAAATCGATCATTATGAAAAAGAATAATTTGACTTTTTTTTGTGTATTGTCTGTATTTTTTATAAAAAAAGAATATAATAATAGTATCATGATTCAATGAATATTTTTTTGCAAAAAATTAAGTCGAAATCTTGGAATGACATATCAAAATGTAAACAAAGGTAACTAGGAAACCGTCATAGACTAAGTATGTGACATTATTATTATATTATTATTTTGTATATTTATTTCATCTAATAAAAACTACTAATAAACGAATAATTAATAATGAACTAAAACCATTTCGATGTAATTAATCGATTGAAAGTTCTTCATAGACAACATCGATTATGATTTCAAATCGAATCAGTAACGTGTGAAGGCATCCCTAAATGTAATCTGTCAAAAAGAAAATAAAGGAATGGACAGAGTATAATGTTCATGCACTAAAAGATTTGTCTTTTTTTATACTATATAATTTTAGGGATTTTTCAAACGCACTGCGTATGTCAGTCCCATCGTACCTTAAGCATTATACATTTACCTATAGATTGGTTAATCTAGGTTTATACTGGTCATGAACTTGTACCAAGTCATTGAGAGATTTGTCTTAAGCGGACAAAGGGAATCGAACCCGCGACCTCGGCGTCGCAGGCAGGTACAGTGGGCCAACGAGTTAGGTATGCAAGGCAAAAACTTCTAAGTCATAGTAAAGACTTACTACACCAGTTATGGATAAGTGCGTTCCATATCTAAATAGTAGGTATACTACACTTATTTAATATGTAGTTCACGCATGCATAACTATTGCAGTCAGTTTTCACTATGGCGTAGAAGTTTTTACCCTGCATACCTAATTGCTTGGCCCGCTGTACACTACCCACTCCGCCATCCGATCATCAATGAATAGAAACATATAATATAAACTCTATAATACATTCTTCTTTCTTTATCTCAAACCATTTGCACGACCTAACACATTGAAAAACATGTATATAAACCAGACTTACCTTACAGTTGCTTCACACTCAAAATATTTCCTCAAAGCAGCTCACGGCAAGAATTTGACACACTTATTGCAATTTATTTAACAATAATTTAAGTTCCTCGTGGACAGAAAGAATACACAAAACTAGTTGAGAAACATCTCGTCGTGTATTATAGTACAATAATCCAGTTTTTTTGGTGTGACCTAAAATTAAACCAAATAATGACGTAGTATGTTGTTTACTCGAACTGCATCGCATTAAAACTAGTATATTAATCAGTAATCACCCTTAAAAAAATGAAGTTATTTCTTAAGTCACGGCCACATTGAGAGCTTAATAATTTTTTTTTTTTGACGACCGGATGGCGGAGTGGGTAGTGTACCTGCCTGCGACGCCGAGGTCGCGGGTTCGATTCCCGCTTAAGACAAATCTTTGTGTGCATGAACATGGAGGTTTGTCTTAGTCTGGGTGTTTCTATGTATAATAAGTATGAATTTACCAAAGAAAAGTATGTATGTATTAATATCAGTTATTCTAGTACCCAAAATACAAGCTCTGCTTAGTTTGGGACTAGATGGCGTTGTGTGTAAGTTGTGAGATATTTATTTATTTATTATTTATTTATTTATTTATTTTATACTTCTAATATTCGTCTGCTATTGAGAATTTCGTCACGGTAAGTTACACATAACTCTTTTGCCCGACCCGGCAATCAAACTGGGGATCTCACGGTGAGAGGCGCTACGCTTACCACTAGACCAACAAGGCAGTTCTAGAAAACCTAGAGTTCATTAACAGTTGAGTTGTGTTGAGCTCGCCTCTAGTATATTTTTATTTTTATATAACATTTATATTGTATTGATTGTGTACAATAAATAATTAAATACTTTTTTCTTTTCTTTAAAAAAAACGACGCCCGCACTAGGAATAACTCCTGTGTCGCGGGGGTGTTCACAAACATATATTTCACACACACAAAGCACACCCAGAGTCAGAACAAATCTTTGCGAATCACACAAAGATTTGTCCCATGTGGGGATCGAACCCACAACACCAGCGTAGTTGAAAGCGGCGAGGCGACCGCTTTAACCGCTACGCCAACCGTGCACTCAAACAAAATAAATAAACAAATATAATAATGCTTTATGCACAATAGTCTTCACCTTTATTATCTGTTTGGGTGTTTTCCTCTACACGGTCGGAGAGCACAAATATATGAAAATATACGGGGTATATTTCCACGACACGGCAAAATGGCGAAAACACGGCACGCGAACGAAGCAACGTTAAATTCAACTTTCTCGAGCCTTCGCCGTCGCCATGCCGTGTAGAAACGAAAATTTTTCTCGTCCTGCCACAAAAAAATAAAAAAAAAACTGTGTTTTTATGTTTTTTTTTTGTAATTAAGTATAAGCATGAAATGTACAGCTTAATGTATAGCCATGTTCCTATATATAGCCATAGTATCTCCTCATTGATGAGTAACCTTGCTGTCAATGATTCGTCATGAGGATTTTGAATATCAACAATAATTAACAGTCGAGTAGCGTACCTTCTAATGACGTGTGCCTTTATTGTCATTTGTGTGTTATTCTACAAAGCGACTAAGCTGTAGGGATCGAAATAACTGATCGAAATACTTTGCTTTGTTTAAAAAAATCATACCTGTGTGATAGGGTATTTTTTCTGGGTTATTTTAAGTTAGTTTGATATTCTGCTGTCTTATTTAAATTCTACTAACCAGGCATAGCTAAAACCTTTTCAATATTACAGATCACCATTTTTTACTTCACCGATGAAAAACAATTTTTCAGTTTTGAGTATAATTTCACAGCGTTCAATGCACACTAACAATTAAAGTTGATAAATAAATCAAAGTATACCTGTAAGCTTAGGTGTTTTAATAAGAAAAGCTTTTGCCTGCGATTTCGTCCACGTAGAATTCATTATATTAAGTAGCAGCTGCTCTCGATTGATAGTTATACTATCAAACACAAAAAGTATTAAAAAAATGTGCTCGGTAGTTTCTGAGATTAGCGCAAACAAACAAACAAACAATCTTACTCTCCCGCTTTTATCAAAATCGGTTTAGGCGTTTAGAAGATTTGCCGATTCAAACAGAACAGTCTGTTTGAATCAGTCAGACAGATAGACAGACAGAAAGTAATTTAAAAAACTGTATCACGCAAATAGCTAAATCAACAGAAAAAAAAAACATTGTTATTTTGTCATTTAAAACACTATTTATTTGTATGTCTATATATACATCACTAATATACTAAACCCTTTCATGTGTACGGGGCCTTAGAATCTGCATAATGTATTCAATGGCAGTACTCATTCAATTGAGCAATACGTTCAATGTCATTGCTAACTGATGCGCACGCGCCGGTGTGGTTGGGTAATTGTGGCGTGTCAACGACAAATTCAAATATTTTAGAAGTAAGTCGAAAAATGGCTTGGTCATGCAGCTTGGGTGAAATATTTTAATATGAAACTCGATATTATGAGGTCGTGGCAAAGTCAAAGATGATCGATCATAGGGTTAAGCAACGCTTACCGCGGTTTACCGTGAGATGGGTGAGTTTTCCTACGTGCCTCAGAAAAGTCGTTAAGCCGATGCCGCGATGTCCTGATTGTTGAAATGTTTTATCGAAAGGAGAAGGTCCAGTGAAATTTCAATAAGACTTCAATGAAATATTTGTTTTCAGACTAAACAGGTTATGATGCTGAATATACTGAACTTATATGTTTTAGTTGATCTTAGATATTTCAAAATGCAGCATCCTTCTTAGAATTGAGACGGAATTCGAAATAAGATGACAATGCTCTGTTTTTTATTTAACATTTGATTGGGATTACCTTTCAATATCAAGTAGTGATGAATCATCAAAACGTCGAGGCATCAATGAAGCTTTGATGAATATCATTTTCAATTGGATTTGGATTTAACCTTTTTATCAAGAAATTAATATTGCAGTAAAAATCATCGAAATTTTTGATCGAATAGTTATAAAAATATCTTTTTTTTTCATCGGAAAATCCAAAAAGTAACCGGGAAATTGCTAAATGTATCATTATGGTCTAGGTTACCCTAGACCATTATGATACATTTAGCCATTCCATAAGCAGTCGAAAAAATCTCAAAACACTAAAATTTTCCCTTGAAAAATGTTTCCATACAGTGTCCAAGAATCATGTACTGAATCACAAATAAGCCGCTTTATCAAGATTTCATTTACACCCTGTTGATCAAAGTAATTTTCTGCAGTAATATATTATAAGTGGCAAATGAAAAGCCTTACTAAATAAAGGCGTAGATAGTCTACAAGCTGTCTCAACAAGTGATGATAAATATTGGCTGGTTGCCACGACTGAAGTCTGGCAATCTTTGTTACCATCTGTGCAATGTGACCAATATTTTCATATTAAGTATGCATAATTTGCTACAAGCAAATATTTTAACTTATACTTTGAAAACAAACTTTATTTTATTCATTAAGACAGTGGTATTACATTGTTAACACAAATATCGACTGCTCTAAAAATTAAGGTGAATGAACTTCATTTAGTATTTAGTTATTCTGGATTTTAGTTTAAGTTTTAATCCTTATTATTTTATGTTTAAACTAGTCGCATGCAGCTAAATTAATAACCAGCGAAGCTATTTCCTGACAGGCGTATCCAAATGCCAAGCCAAGGAAGAAGACTATATCTGCAATCTTTTTGAGTGAATCTAAAACAACCAATATTATTAAGGCTTATTTATACAACAAAATTGTGAGTGTATGATATTATCTTGTGTTAGGGAATTCTTCAGTACAGGTGCTTGTCCTTTTAGTAACATATTCGCATACAAAATTAGCATTCAGTAGTACAAAATAAGGTCAAGAAGACATATAGCATGTACG
Organism: Hypena proboscidalis; assembly: GCA_905147285.1. Classification (NCBI taxonomy): domain Eukaryota; kingdom Metazoa; phylum Arthropoda; class Insecta; order Lepidoptera; family Erebidae; genus Hypena; species Hypena proboscidalis. Next base: position 6,138,399 of record LR990127.1, read on the forward strand.
CGTATAATGTTTTGACTATGACGTATGGCGAGACTTCTAAGGTTGTCTTTTGTTTGGCGGCTCGCTCTTGACCGAAAATAATGGCCAAGCGGATCCGTTATTCAGTCTAGGTATTTGTGAATATGAATACCTATTAGCTTCATAAGCCGGGTCCACACCTGGCCAACGAAGGCCAACGAATGCGTTTGTTGGCTATTGCTAAGTATAATTAAAACCGCCACATATTTGTAGTATTTTTCGTGTAATAAACAAGATTAAGGTAGAATAACAAAGGGTACGGCATGCGTATTCCCTAAATGGAATTACACGAAATTAAATTTCGAAACCGACAGTTTTCCTTACAGAAGCACCCCATGGAATTTATTTGACAAATTTAGAAAGGACCATAGTTAAAGGATTTTTTAAAACCTTATACTAGCTCCTTACCGTTACTGACTGTAGGTATACATAATTAATTAATTGTCGGTTCTGCCTCGTTGGTCTAGTGGCCAGCATAGGCAAATATGCTTTCATCGTGAGGTCTCGAGTTCAATTGGTGTGTGCTAGGTATTATTTCGGCTTTTTCAGGAAATTGTCAATAGAAGCACGGAGTTGGATTTATGTCCGATGGATGGAGATGGGGTCAATCCCTACCACATTAGATATAATCATAACAGGTGAAGTGTGGGTTTTTTACACCTCCACTACACCCTTGTACGTAATGTTTGTCTCTGCACCGCCTTATGGTTGACTGGTAGAGAATTCCTTAGGCGTTAAGTTCGCCTTTGTACTTGTGGTGTGCATAAAGTTATAAAATAAATAAATAAATATTTTACAACACACACAACGGCATCTAGTCCCAAACTAAGCAGAGCTTGTATGTACTATGGGTACTAGAATAACTGATACTGATACATATATACTTGTCTTTTGTAAATACATACTTATTATACATAGAAACACCCAGACTAAGACAAACCCCAATGTTCATGCACACAAAGATTTGTCTTAAGTGGGAATCGAACCCACGACCTCGGCGTCGCAGGCAGGTACACTACCCACGCCACCATCCGGTCGTCAATTAATGTATATAATATTCTGTATTAATAAGACTTTTTAGCAAGCAATTAATATCTTAAACGGAACAGTTAGACCAGTTTGTTGATCACTCGAGTATATTTATTATTTCTGTTTATAATTTCCCGTTAATAACACCGGTTGAATCACATGGTCATGCGATAGAATTATTTTAAGTGATGATTTGATTAGAACACCTGTGATTTATTTTTATTAAAACTGACGTGAGTTTGTAACATTATTCAAATTATGAAATACGGGTGTTACTCACGTAATGTTGGTCTATTTAGTCGACCGCGGTTTCGCCTATACGTCTAGGAATTATCAAGAGAGTGCGATACGTCGCGCCTGAGTCGCAGCCAGTCTTGATAATGTCTAGACTTATAGGCGAAACCGCGGTCGACTAAATAGACCAACATTACGTGAGTAACACCCGTATTTCATAATTTGAATAACGCCTGTGATTCTTATTCTTATGTTAAACTATCTAATGTGCTAAAAATATTAATTTTTTTAAAAAGCTTAGTAATAATTTGCAAATAAAATTACTAGTATTCTCGTTAACCCCTCCAGCTAAGCTTAATTCGCTTGTGTTAGGAGGAAGTTCACATCCGTGGTGTAATGGCCAGAATTCAAACCCACGACCTATCGATCGTAAGACCGATGCCTTACCCATTGCGCCACGGACGCTTCTGATAAAGAGAAAGACTAGTGTTAGTTGTAAAAGCGAGAGGACCGCCATATATCTCCAACTACTGATAGCGCGCGAGTTGAATGCAGAGCTTAGGAATGCGGTGGTGCTGTGACCTAATTATAATTATTGATGACTACAATGAGTAATGAATGTCGATAAATTTACACAATGTTATAAGTTTAATTTTATTTTTTACACTAGGTTAACATGATGAAAAAAAACAATATCATAAATTATCACACGTTTTTAATAATCATTTCACAAAACGGAATAAAAAAAAATTAATCAGATTCAGATATGGTTAAATTGGTGTCACTATCCTCGCCGTCGCTGACCTCAATGACGAATCGATCTATGGTATCTTCAATTGATCCATCTCTTTGCCAATAATTTTCTTCTAAAATTATGACGTGATCATCGAAGCCACGCCAATCTTCCTCTGTAACCTGAGAAACCGCCGCCAGCTCCGTAACTTTTAACCTTTTTAAGGATAAATCTGAAGTAACATTGTGATGTAAAAAATAATAATATAGTATAGTTGACAAGGATGGCACAGCACTACAAGGCAGGCGCGTGAGGTGGGGCGTGCGGATAGCGGGGGGAGATGCTCCCGCTCTTTACCTCAGACCCCGACTGCATTCAACTCGCGCGCTATCTGTACTAGGATGAGAATGAGATGACTAAGTAGTCCATGCTTCTCCTCTTGAGGGATTTCACTAAATATCTGCTTCTGTTTTCTTCTTAGATTTAGATCTTTTTTTGTTTGTCACTTGAAAATGTTCGCCATAAAACTGTTACATAACACTTATTTTATGCCTTCGGTAATTATATTTTTTTTTTCTTACCCATGTTGCATACTGCTGAGCAAAGGTCTCCCCCATACACGACCACGATTCTGTTTTGGGCTTTAATTAATTTTAATTAATTAAAGCTTTAATTTAATTTTGATTCTTCTTCTTCTTCTTCTTCGTCGTGTCGATGGCTGAGTCAAATTTTATTATGACTTGCCATTGTGGTGAAAGGATTAGCCAATTCGCTTTGGAGAACTCGCGAATTGCCCGAGGTGCGCCGGACGTAGGGAATGGTTGTGTACGTCACTCAGGGAGACTCCTTATTTTGATTAATTTAAGTAAATTAATTTATTTAACTTTAATTCTCTTTTGCTTTTCTATCGTAATTATAAGTAACCTTCATATTTTATTTTCATATTACTTATATTAATATCGATTTGTTAATAGATTAGGATAGTATCAATGTACACATATATAACATTTTTACATAACCAGAATCCTAAAAGTCGTAGGCTCAAAATCTCTAGCAGAATCGACTCCAAAGTAAAGTAAAAATAATATTGTATTTGCAATTGAGAATATCTGAAACTGTGACGTCATCGAGACAGTGACGAAGCTTACTGAGCTAGTTAAGAAACACTTGGTGTGACGTGTCAACATGATATAATTTGTACTACTGTTGCACCATACAACATTATCATCGTTCTAATTTACCAAATACTGCATAGAAGTAAGCATAACACCTCCTACGCTTTGAAGTCATGTTACCATAATTTAAAATGGACTGAAGAAATCGAGTACAACATAACATTTATATTTTTATATATTGTATATTTGGTTATTTGTGTAATTAATTATATCTTTATAAATGTGTTAAGTACCTATGTTTACTCATAATTATTTTATTATTCTACTCTTATTTTAATTAAAACTTCCACTTTTGCACCTACTACCCTACTCTCAGCATCACCCAAAGATTGACTGGTAGAGAATGCCTATGGCATTAAGTCCGCCTATGTGCGATATTGTACATTAAGTTTTAAAATAAAATAAATAAATAACATATATACATAACATAACGCCTATCTTACCCAGAAGGGGTGTGGCAGAGGTGTACAGCATACATTTTACTTATTATGTATAGGTCCCATGGAATAGGGAGTAAGTCTATCGCCATCCACCGGGCACAATTCCAACTCCGTGCTGCTATTGTGAATTTCCTGATGGAAAGTTCGCAAATAACACTTTGCCCGACCCGGGAATCAAACTTAAGACCTTACGGTGAGAGGCACATACGCTAACTACTGGAACATCGCGGCAGTAAAACATTATCATCATTCAAATTTTCCAAATATTGTATAAAAGTTGGCATAACACCTCCTACGCCACGAAGTCTTTTTAGTAGTGGTCTATAAACTTCCATGTATAGAATTTGTTCAACATAATTTCTTCTAGCATTAGATCCTCATTATTTTTGAAAAAAATACGATAGGACGAATTAGATGGCTAACGTATTACTTCGTTCTTTTTTTTCTCAATTATCTTTTTCGTCAGTTTGCATAAAACCATTTTTAATGTTAATTTTTGAGAATTCATTCATTGCAAGACTACAAAAAAGCTTTAAAATCATTAGCTTAATCACTGAGAACCGAGTTCGCAAATTTATTCTAATATTATTACGATTTTCTTATTATGATGTGTAAAATTTTTGCCAAACGTCAATGAAAGTTTCAATGGAAAAACTCCTACCGTCAAGATGATTTATACTAAACTTAATATAGATTTAGTTTACGCCAAATTCAGTTGTTTTAATCTACAAGAGTGAAACGAAACAATTGCGTGAATCCTAAACGAGTATGTGAGTCAGCGCATTTTTGCAGCTAACTCCAGAACCACAGACAATAAAATTTGGTATAAAATACGTCAAGTAGTGTGGTCTCTGCTCTGATTTGGAAAATAATTATTTCCATTTGGAAATTCTCAGTAGTTTGAGCTAACGTGATAATGCGTGTATTCGTGCTTTGACCGTGACATCGGACGTGCGGCCCTGCTGCACTTGGGAATGATTGTCGCTTAGGGTTGCCAGTTTTTTATGAAACAGAATTTAGCTTTATTATAATCGGCAATAAGTTAAAGAAATATTTCGATGAGATGCACTGCACAACATTGACTGCGTGGCAAAACTACCAGTTACCTTTTAGACAAAATTACAAGACCCCAGAGGGGCAAGCATACGAGCGCGAGATAGATTTAGTCACGTTTTTGTCTTATTTTATATGGGAAAACTCACAATCTCGCGCTCGTATGCTTACCCGGCAGATCTAGGGCATGCAATTATTCGTAAAATTTTACTATACAGATTCGGATCCATACAAATATTAGGGATACCAGTTTAAAAATAATAAAAGTAGCAAAATGTAATGAATCAACATTTTTTAATTAATAAAACTGATGTAAGTATTTTCATTTCTAATATCCATGAAAATATATTGAATTTAACATGGATATTAGAAATCGAATTAATAAATAACGAAAAATATTGAAAGCGCATGGTAAATGCCAAACAAAATAAAAGTGTTTACTTCATTTTAAAGACTTTGGCAATTATGTGTTATTTTATTTGAGACTTTTCTTTTGCTAGCCAAATAATAATTGTAAAATATTTTATGTATATACGAACTTTTTTGCCGTTTTTAAGTAATCGCTTTTGTTTATTTGTATTTGGTAATGATGTTATGAGGATCTATTTTAATACTACCTGGAGACCGTATCATGACGTTGCAAATTTAGAGTCAGTCAATCGCGATCAAATACTATTGTTTTGACTTTTTGCTGTACAAAAAAAAACAGTAACTGCGTAGCAATAAAAGTCATTGTACGACCCTCAAACGAGATTAAGAACATGTCGTGACTTTTTCTTTGTGATGATTTAAAAATGTAGTGGCTTTCTAGGCTTGGAGTAAACACTTGAAGTGCTACTAAGATTTTAACCACATTATATATCCTTCGTCCAATGCGGAAGTATAGTCTTTAATTAAGTTCTACCCTTTATTAATAAAATTACCTGCTAATACTTCTTTATAAAGAACAATAATCATAATCATCATCTTCATTTCAGGCCAACGACGTCCACTGTTGGAGGCCTCACCTAATTGCCGCCACAACGCGCGGTTTTGGGCCGCCTGAAGCCAACGGCTCCATGCGATCTTAACCAGATCATCCATCCATTTGGCTGGGGGGCGACCCACGCTGCGCCTGCCGGTTTGTGGCCGCCATTCAAGAACTTTTCGGCCCCAACTGCCATCTGTTCTGTCCATCTCTCATCATGTCTCATTTGTCCCAAGTACAATAATAATCAACCCTAATTATAGTTCACTTACAGTTTTCATAATGTAAGTTTTTTTTTCATTTTATCAACCCTAGGATGTGGTAATGATAGATCAATTTGCAAAATAAGTGACCACTTCGTTATGACAAGATAATGCAGTACTGAATGAAGACTTAACAATTTAGCACTTATATTGACGTAAATTATGCATCGCCAAGATGTCGATAACTGCACTTATTCAAAGTTTATTTTAATAATAACAAAGGATTTTATAACTCTTTTAATATTTCTACTGGTATCTACTTTCAAAGTAGGTAAGGTGTAACGACCCAAAGGCAAGAAGTGTCCCTTTTTGACACTGAAAATTGCTGACCGTATACCACATCGTACGGTGTGGTTGTGAGGTTTTCGCACAATGAAAATACTGCCGTTTGGGTGCACTGTCTCTTCAACTGCTGTGGAAGCCAGCCATAGACCAGCGGCCAATGGTCACGCTCAAAGCTATCTGCCGCGCTTATCACTACTTCACAACCTGACCGCAAATAATATATTAAAAGTACTTACACTACTGTGGTTGGTTCTGATGGTGAAGTTAGCCTCTGAAATTACTGGCAATGGAGTCAGCATCTCGTAATAGTTTTATGGTGACGCATGTGTAATCGTTTGTGGATGTTCATGGAAGTAAATTACACTGTAATCACCACTTGTCCTCACTCGCTGGTAATTTGTAAAAAACCACATATTTTATGTTTAATGTGAGACCAAGCAAGTATAACTTATCTTTGTGGTGAGTTCAGCCGTGAGCCGATCAAAAAAGAGTGATACTCTAAAACCTAGTTTCATATTCGTTTAATTATCCTTATTGGTACGATAACACATAGCATACCAAAAGGAAATAGACAGCCGTGTTCTATTTTCAAGTGTAAATTTTGTTACTTTTAGATTTGGATAGGTCATAATTTATTTAGCGGATAACATTTTTCGGGCACTAATAAAAATTGCCCTAAATTATTAAACTTTGTAATACTATCAGCTTACTCACCACTACACAAGCAGTGAATCCAAGGCAAGATTGGGATAATGTCATATAAATACTCGGCAAATTAGATGACAGAAATAGGGCTCATTTAGCGGCCAATTAGACAATTGCATTGTTATGGTTTAAGTCATATTCATACTTTCATAGCCACACACACCACATTTTCACCTACATACATACAATGGTTGCCAATTGTTGTTGTCTTTCAATAGTTGTTTTTAGTTTGTAATGAACCATTTTCATAACAATGATGTGTGTGATGTCTTTTTACCCGACTGCGTCAGAAGGAGGGTTATGTTTTTCGAGCGTATGTATGTATGTATGTATGTCTATTTCTTTGTACCGCCCTACAGCCCAAACGGCTAGACGGATTTTGACATATGAGGTGTCGTTGAATTCGTCGAAACAGTGATAGTGACATAGGCTATATAAATTTTCAAAATGGCGCCGGCAAATGAAAAAAAAAGGGGGGGAGGTATGGATTTTCTTTTCATCATAGTAATATGGGTATCATATAAAAGGCCATGAAAAGACCATTTCAAAAATATAAACTTCTGATCACATTTATATTACTGATTAAACACAATTTACCAATTTATATATCGGTACGCTCGCGCGCCCGAAGTGGGTGGAAGTTAGTTTGTATGTTCGCTCACGCTAATCTTGAAAACTGCCGGTCAAATTTGAAAAATTGATTTTGCATTTGATAGTTTAACTCACGATTAAGGCTCATTGATCTCAAAAAGATTTGATTTCTACAAATTGATAGATATAAAAAAAACATGTCGGTTAAAAGAACTAAAAAGTGTGAAATAAAAAATAATTATTAAAAAAACAAAAAACCCGACTGCTTAAAAAAAAGAACTGAAAAGATAAAAACAAGTATAGCATTATCTACATTAAATTCATTAACAACAAATGAAATATATGTCAAACTAAATTCTTTATGATGTTGCAGGCGGGGACAAACAATACTTTGTTACTACTATAATAACTTCGTTTGTCACCGCCTGCAAGTTTTTTGTTTTTTTAATAATTATCTAATGGTAAGCAACAATTTCAGCTTCAGTACGCCCATTATTTTTGTTGAGTTATTGCTACGATAGAGAACAACGTCCACCCAACTAGTGGTCGAAATTTAAATGTCTATCCTTAGTTTTAGCTAGCCAACTACCTGCCCTAATTGTGTTGTGATCTATGAAAATTTAACATTTAAGGCTTTTGTCTCGTTACTAAAGACAAGTGACATTTGTTATTTCCTGGTGATATCAGGTACGAAATAAATGTAGTAGGTTAATCTGTCTCAAGACAGGTTTGGACAAGGAAGAAATTACTCGTACACGCATATTTCAAAAGTGCACAAGTGTGAACTAGCCTCAAAGTCCTCAAACATACTTTTAACTTATGAGATGCAAATTCCTTTCGATTTAGTGCTTCAACGGTACTTTTATGTTTTTATTAATTAGTAGTTTGATACTAGAGGTATTTACCGTTACTTTTATTGGTGTGAAACATAGAAGTTACATATAAAATATTTTAGCATATTCAGATATGAATTTTAAAATGAATGCTATTAATTAAATAACTGTTATAATATTTAGGGCCTGATGGTCTCTGACCCTTGTTTTATTATAATTTATTGAACCATTTGGCACGGATGTATCATCAAGTTTATTAGTTAGTTATTCATCAGTTAGTTTATTGATGTCCTTTAAATGATTGACCATAAATTATTCTGTATAACTAGATAGATAGACTAATGTTTGAATATTATCTCCTTCCGCGCCTCATCAAACAATGTCAACGTGCTTTGACTGTTGAGCTGCACTAAGTGGGACACTTGGGTTTCCCAATCACCTAATTTTCCCGTTTGATCAAAGACAATAATGTCATAAAATTAAAAAGGATCTGTCTTGTTTGGCTTTAGGTGTTAAGGGGGGGGATGGGTAGTTGGCAGGATGTCGTCTCGGGCGCAGCGCAGTGGGTTTTCTGAAGGCTGCGGCGCGTGCCGCATGCCAACACTGCGGATGACCTCGCGCGACCCTATTAATACAAGATACATCGGCGATCTCACGTAGTCTCCTATCCACAACCATGAGGTTCATCTGCAGGTGTTTGTGCTTCGCCTCTTTGCTGAAGATCGTGGTGCCCGCGCCGGCTAGCGGGTTCGTGTTCCCCGATGACCGGCGGCAAGAAAAGAAGCTGGAGCCGCTCACTCCACCTGTTCTGCCCGTTTTAGAACATTTGGAACGTGATCCCAGTACTCTTTTACCGAGCGAACGAAGACCGCAATCTTTCAATCAAGTGAAGCCAAGGTTTGGTTTCGGCGGTGGTTTCAATGTGGCTCCTTCAGGAACTGGTGGACTAACAGCCAGCATAAGCAGCAGTGGAAATGGTGGTGGAGCCAGCCATGCCGCATCGCAATCGTTTTCTTTTGGATTCAGTGAAGGCTTCAGCGCATCACACTCCGCCAGTCAGTCTTCATCTTTCAATGGATTTGGAAGGTCAGTCACCTTACTCTTTGTCTAGAATTCACTGAATGTTTTAAAATCTGTGTCCTGTAACGGTCATACGAGAAGTTGTTTAGGTTTGTGATATTATTAGCAACAATACTGTCATTCTGTACAACAATATCATGCAGTTCAATGGAATTGGTTATTTCATTGTGCACATTGCTAGTGAATTGCAGAATCATAAAATACACAATGTATGTAAAGTGAGTAAGCTACTCACTTTACATACATTGTGTATTTTATTAAAATTTCGTTTAGAAATGTTAGTTATTCTGAAATAAGTGTTTATTATTTTGACCTATAATCGATCCTTATAGTGTGCTTATTTTATAACACGTTCTAGAATGTTTTCTTTGGGATTTTTGATTTATAAACAAAATCGCGCAGTAAAATGATAGTACGAGAGCCCACGACCAAAACCATGTCTCATAGCAATACGGCAAAAACCCTATAAAATCGTTAGATTGTATGATTCTGTACCCGACTAGGTGTGTAGTAACGGTCGAAAGTGTAGCAACTGCGTGGGAGGCCATTTCTGCTGTGTCAAAAAAAAAAGACAGTCGGTATTATAGCAATACGTCTGATAGTGAAAATGTACATAGATTTTATAATTGTATTACGAAAAAGTTTGTTTTCAGACATTTTGCGCGTAGCATATAGCCTGAGCGCATTTTTGAAAATGTCAACAAATTTAGCCGACCTGTATCATAGCAATACGGATATTTTTTTTTTTCAACTTTTCGTATTGCTGCCATGATTACCAAAAACCTGTTTTCAGACACTTTAAGTGTAGCATATACTCCCAAAAACGAAAATAACGTTTCGGAGTCGCCTGGCCGACGCCTCTGTTAAATGTTTTTTTTAAATTTACAGCCTTCATAGATATTCAAGAATCTCCCTTGTCTATTACGCGCACGCAATCACACATGACTATATAATATAATAAATGACATGAAATAAATAAATGACGTTATTTCGGAGGTCGGCCGCACGTCCGCTCGCATTACATTTTGTTTGCATTTAATTGTAAAGTAACAACCTTACGCACCAACTCAAGCAATATTATGTATATGGGTGTATTCATTTGTGAAAGTAACAAAATCACGTTTATATTAAATTACTTATTTGTTTAAGAGATATAGTATTATTGGAATGATTTAATTAAAATGTTAATTAAGGATACTGTTGTACAGTTTGGCAGAAGTATTGTATAAGAAAACAACTTGTAATATTTATTATGAAATAAACGTTTTTATTATTATTATTATATTATTATATGTACTTTGACAGATGACAGATGTCATTACTTATTTCTTTTGTAAAAGTTACTCAAGTGTGCTTTAAATAAAACCAAAACTATCAAATCAATCAGTATTTAATTTCAACAGCCTCAGCGCTTGTTACGCTCCTGCCTCTTTCTTACTATTATACAGCTCACTCGCCAGCTTCCTTTTGTGCAATTTATTTCAGTCCTTCAACTTCAATGTTACGGTTTCGGGTAAATTCTTTGTTAATTATCATCTAATAAATTTAGGGTCGCAACGTATTCATTGGTTTGTAACAGAAAATTCAAGATGCCTCAATACGATTTTTAAATGATATCTGAGTATCGAAAAGTTGTCTGATAGAGAAGGTGCTACACTTAATTTGTCTGATATAAATTTTTTGCACATGTGGACAACATATTTTATCATGTCCAACAATTTTCAGACATATTGCTATGATACCGATCGGTAAAATTTGTTAACATTTTCAAAACGGTCTCAAAATTTAATGCGTTCACATTTCCGTCTGAAAATTATTTTGTTCGCATAAAATAATCAAAATTTACTAATAAAAAAGATTTTCAGACGTATTGCTATGAGACATTTTTTTTGTCTCATTTTTAATTTTTTTAAGTGATTTTACGGGTTTGCGCTACACCACTAACGTCTGAAAAATATGTTTCCGGTATCTCAGAACTATCATTCAACTACAGTCTGCAAATCAGACATATTGCTATGATGCAGTTCGGTAAAATTCTTTGACAATTTTGAAAATTCGGTCAGATCAAACGCTACGCGGAAAATGTCTGATATTGGTATTTTCGAGTTCAGGATAATCGTATCTATCGATTTGATGCGGTTTTGGCCGTATTGCTATGAGACAAAAATTTTGGTCGTGGGCTCTCGTACTATGATAAGAGCAATTGAATTGTAATATATATTTTTTATATGCTGTTTATATATTTTTTCGTATAAGCTAATTTTAACTCATAAAGGCGAATGTGAGTTTATTCTTAGAAATTATATATAGTTTGCTCTTGTAGAAATTATAACGGTTAGTAGGCCTCAAAAAGGACATACATTGTATCGGCAAGGTGACATTCCAAGCAGACGAAGCCGCGGTTTAAGTTAAAGATTAAAAATGTAAATAGGTAATGTAATAAGCCTCTTCTGAATAAATAAAGGCTCGACATACCATGATGTAATATTAATTGTATGCAAACTACTTATTAACGACGAGTGATGCCTTAAATGTCGTCAAATGTGATAATTCGTAGGCGTGCTCCTTAATTTGGAACTCAGGCGGTAAATATTACGTGGATTTACCCAATTGACTCGTTGGCTTACTTTTACTTGACACATACTTAAGTTGGATATTTTGTGTGCATTTCATACATGAAGACTAATCTTGCGTAAGGTAGAAAAAGAATGACGCAAATTGAAAATGACACATCAAAAACGCTGTAGGATTCTGACTCAGATTAAGTTATCGTGAATTGCTGAAGTTTTAATGATTAGGTTTACAATGGCCATTCTCCAAAATGATTCATAGATAAATTCATAATGTCTGCACGTGTGGTGTAGTGGTTTAAGCGATCGCCTCGCCGTTCTCCACTGTACTGGTGTTGTGGGTTCGATCCCCACATGGGACAAATCTTTGTGTAATTTGCAAATATTTGTTCTGAGTCTGGGTGTGCTTGAGTGAGTAAATGTGTGTATTTGACTTTGTCATTGGGACCATTGGATAGTGTAATTGCTTCTGGCGTTCTATCTAATGTAAAAAATCCAAATTATTTATTTATTTTATTTATTTATTCATAATTGAAGCAACGTCTATAATTAATAAGAACAAATTCAAATTGAAGCAAAGGGTGCAACAAAGGCGTACTAAATCTAAAGCCTTTTTACTGACTTCATAAAAAAAACGGACTTCTTAAAAAAGAGGAGGATTTCAAACCTTTTTTTATTGTGTATAGGTGTTTGTTCAAGGGACAATGACCCGTTATTGACCCTATCATTATTTTTAGGTTTGTTCTGTTTAGTCTTAGGAGGTTTTTTGTGAGTCGATGATTGGCTTGCGGTATTGTAAGTTTGGCTTGCCGACATTCAGCGATATCTGACCATCGTTGGTTTTGGGTCTCTATCGATCTTTGGCGGATCCAGGTCCGGTATTGCGTGAAGGGGATTGGAAGAAGAGGTTGCGGGCCTTGTACTGTCGTATCTGATCCCCTTCTCGCTAGTTCATCTGCAATGTCGTTACCAAGAGATCCACTGTGCCCTTTGATCCATTGCAGGGTGACCTGATTTCTGGAGCAAATTTTTTCTAGGGCATCGTGACATTCTATGATTAGTTTGTTGTTGGTTTTATTGATATGGATTTATATTGATTAGGAGTTATATAGGAATAATTCTTTAAATACCTACTTTAAGGCCGTTAACTGTAATCTCTCAAGTTATAGGTACACAGAAGAGCTTGAATATTACTTAAGTATTTTTTACTATTTAGCGCATTCCTTTCTTTTGTTGGTCCACTTATTGTGTTCATATGCCGAAGCGTAGGCACGTGACCCGTTCCGACCGTTTATATGAAGATAAACTACTCGGTCTTGACTCTGACATTATTGACATTATCATCATCATCATCATCATTATCAACCCAGAGACGTCCACTGCAGGACTTAGGCCTCTCGATTCGAATTCCACAACGCGCGGTTTTGTGCCGACTGAAACCAAAGACTCCCCGCGATCTTGAAAAGATCATCTGTCCATCTAGCGGGAGGCCGTCCCACGCTGCGTTTGCCAGTTCGTGGCCGCCACTCAAGGACGTTTTTGCCCTAACGGCCATCTGTCTTCGAGCTATGTGTCTCTACGCCTAATTACTGTTTTAATTCTGTTAACGTGGGTAACAGGTAGTAAAAAGTCTGTCAATAGAGTATTATCGTCTTGTTCTGGGCTCTAAAGGATTGATAGCAGTCGACCCGCGTAAAATTCTACTATTCATTTGCAGATTGATAGGTAAACAGCTCGGGCACTCCTAAGGCTACGCATTGACATTAAATAATTGTATAGTTTTTTTTTTGGATAGTGTGGAGTACACGTATCATGTATAGGTACCAAATCATCTCAGAGAATCCTTTAAGAGGTTGAATAGGTTCTACAGACTTATCTCTGAAAAGCCTGCATACACGCCTATATTACATTGGAACTATTAATAAAATGGTTAACTCTTATTACGGTATAATTACATAAATCGTTCAGAATAATTTGCAATTCATCTTGGAGTGTGTAATACTAATGTCAATGTTACTTGAACGGTATGTTTCGTCGATTCAATTGAACATAACATAACATCACGCCTATATTACCTAGAAGGGGGTGGCAGAGGTGCAACACCTACACTTCACCTGTTATGTTAAGGTCCAGTGTGATAGGGGGTAACCCTCTCACCATCCATCGGGCTCATTTCCAACTCCGGGCTGCTATTAAGAAAATTCCGGCGACAAAATCCAAAAAAACACTTTTTGCCGGCATGGGAATCGAAAACGAGCAGGACCTTTCACCAAGTGAAAAGTTGCATACGCTAAACACTAGCTACACCATCGACGCATGATATTTGCTACATAGTTAAAGTATTTTATTATTTATGTTTTCTTAAGAAAGTGCTATAAATCAGATAATGATAAAAAAAATTCAACCTCTGATATTTGCACCTTTTTATTTCAGTTAGATGAAAAACTAAGACCTTGAACTTATTGGCACCTGAAAGCCGTCGTCACTATACATTCACATCCGTGGTGTGAAAAACCTAAAAAAAATCTGAACTAGGAATTAATTACAGTATTTAATTGTATTCTACTACAATTACTTTCTACTTAATTTCGTTGAAATATAAATTAAAAAAACATTTGCATAATATTGTGCTTCAGATTTTATTTTATTTATTTTATTTTAAAACTTCTTGCACTTAAAATATAGTAAAACGGCGGACTTAGTGCCATAGGCATTTTCTACCAGTCAACCTTAAGGTGATGCAGAGAGAACAAAGAAAGAATTATAGTTTAATTTAATGAAATAGGAAACATATAATTGTATTAAAACAATCAAAATTTACATAGTTATATGATAATACATTTTACACAATGTACACACGTGTCAGACTTTACATTTTCTAGAAATGTAACAGAATAAAATGATTTCAATGACGACATTGTTCATTCATTATGTTTTATTGTTTTACAATTAAAGACGTAAAGTTGCCAGACATTGCGTTGAATACACAGCAATTATTCAGTAATTCCATATTTATATTTACTGGTGGTAGAGCTCTTGTGAATGAGCTCGAGGGCGGCAGTACCACCGTCTTAACTTTAACCTGCCGCCAAATAGAAGTGCTTCCATTACTGTGTTCCGGTTTGGTGGTGAGATCAGGCCCTGAAATTACTGGCACACGAGGCATAACACCGTATAGTCCTCAGCTGCAGCGACGCATCTATAATCTGCTTTTGTGGATTGTTGACATCAACAATCCACAAAAGCAGATTATAGATGCGTCGCGTCGATGTTAAGTGGAGTACAGCCCATGGACATCCATGGGCTGTACTGAACATGAACTCCACTTACCATCAGGTGGACTACACGTTCGTTCGCTGTGGGCGTAAAATAAAAAAAAAATAGCTAGAAAAAGCGTGTAATTAATTATTTTATATTTTGTTAATTTTGATACAGACAAATACATTGTTAATTAAACAGCTAGTCGAACGTCGCATAATATATTCCACCATATTTGTCTGCGCCTCTCACCGCGATTCGGTTCGATTCCAAAGTGTTATTTGTGAACTTGCCGTCAGAAAATTCACAATAGCAGCACGGAGATGGAATTGTGCCCGTTGGATGGCGTTAGGCTCACCCCCTATCCCATGGGACCTAAACATAACAGGTAAAGTGTGGATGTTGTACACCTCTACCACACTCTTCTGGTTAATATAGGCGTGATGTTATGTTATGTTATTTACTTATATCATCAACATTGTTATAAGTTCATTCAATTTTACTTAACTACAATTTTAAGACTTTTTTTTTCATCCTCTACCATTTGTACCATTTTATGGACTTATTGGGCTATCCTTGTACATAATTATATTGTTTGTTTAATAAGCTCTGTTCTAAGAGAAAACTTTTACCCATTTCAGTGGCTTCGGCGGCAGTCAGGCTAGCAGCCAAGCGGCTTCCTTTGGCGGTTCTGGGCACGGCCAGTCAGTCTCCGGAGCATCATCCTCAGCTTCGTCAGCGGCTTTGGGCAACAACTTTGGAGGTAACTTTGGAGGCAGCCAGAGCCAAAGCGCCTCGTCAGCATTCGGGTTCAATTCGCTAAATGGATTTAACCAACAGCCCGATGTGAGTAAACAGACACCTGAGTTCTTAATATGAAATTTAACTATACTTAAAAAAATATTTCGGGATTGAAATGACAGTTGCCAGACCATAAGTACAGGGTAATTACTCATACATGCTAATACAAATCGATCGACTAAGCAATAAAAAAAAGATTTAATTAAGTGGTTATGATTTTTTTAAATTTAATAGCGTACTTTCCAAATATGTACAATTAATTACATTACAATCAGCATCGCTGGGACAATCCTTGAGGATTTTTTAAATCCTGATCACGTTCCCAATCTTCTGTCATCGAAATTCGTACATTGTTTTCTTGTAAAATAAATTAAGTTATGTATTGTGAACAATAAATGTTCATAATATTTTATAATCGATCGACTAATATTGATCCACTTGTCCCATCTCAAAATTTATTTTAACATGGGGTTGTACGCACGTCATTCATAATTCGATTTATTTAGATGATAATTACATAAAATAATTTCATAACATATAATAATTTATATGTAAAGATATCAACAACAATATATAAATGATTTTCCACGTCTAAATTATTAACTACGTTACTACAAAGTCATGTCATCACTTTTGGTACCAACAGGCATTTCAACCAAGCTATATTTTTGGAGTATAATTATAAAAAAAACTATAAACGAACTTGTGTCATTTTAGTAAGCTTCCAATTACAATACTCTTTCATAAACATATTAAATTGAATTATTTTAGTAAGATTTCTGAATCATAAGCCCGGTATAGACTTTGTTTAGTGCGAGTGCAAGTGATTAGTGCAGGTGTTTAGTAACAAGGTGTGGACAGCGACTGATTAGTGCGAGTGCTTAGTTGGCTGTGTAGTAAAGTGAATAGAAAGCCCGGTTTACACTTTGTTTAGTGCGAGTGCAAGTGATTAGTGCGAGTGCAGGTGTGTAGTGCGAGTAGTGTCCAATTCATTGCAAGTGCAGGTGATTAGTGCGAGTGCAGGTGTGTAGTGCGAGTAGTGTCCAATTCATTGCGAGTGCAAGTGATTAGTGCGAGTGCAGGTGTGTAGTGCGAGTAGTGTCCAATTTTGATTAGTGCGAGTGCAGGTGTGTAGTGCGAGTAGTGTCCAAGTGGCTTTGTTTCCGAGGTCGTGGGTTCGATTCCCACTTAAGACAAATCTTTGTGTGCATGAACATGGGGGTTTGTCTTAGTCTGGGTGTTTCTATGTATAATATGTATGGATTTACAAAAGATAACATCTTTTTTTATTTTTTATTTTTTTTTACATTTTTTTTAATTTGTTTTTTTTTTCTATATATGTATTAGTATCAGTTATTTTAGTACCCATAGTACAAGCTCTGCTTAGTTTGGGACTAGATGGCGTTGGGTGTGGATTGTGAAATATTTATTTAATTTATTTATTCATGTTTGAGATACTCCTGCACAAATTTATAAATTACGTCTTCGGTCCACTTTGCCATTTTGTACAACAAGCGCCCGACGCTACGCACTAAACGCTAAACACTAAACACTCCTGTCCTAACGTGCTTAGTGCAGGTACGCTGCGAGTGAGGGGGAAGGGAAGGCGCGCGGGACGTGGCTACTACGCAGTCCACTCGCAAAAAAATAGAACACGCTTCTATTCACTTTACTACACAGCCAACTAAGCACTCGCACTAATCAGTCGCTGTCCACACCTCGTCACTAAACACCTGCACTAATCACTTGCACTCGCACTAAACAAAGTCTATACCGGGCTGAGAAGCGTGTTCTATTTTTTTGCGAGTGGACTGCGTAGTAGCCACGTCCCGCGCGCCCTCCCTTCCCCCTCACTCGCAGCGTGCCTGCACTAAGCACGTTTGGACAGGACTGTTTAGTGTTTAGTGTTTAGCGTTTAGTGCATAGCGTCGGGCGCTTTTTGTACAAAATGTCAAAGTGGACCGAAGACGTAACTTATAAATTTGTGCAGGAGTATTTGAAACATAAATAAATAAAATAAATATTTCACAACTCACACACAACGCCATCTAGTCCCAAACTAAGCAGAGCTTGTACTATGGGTACTAGAATAACTGATACTAAGACATATAGAAAACAAATAAAAAAAATGTAAATAAAAAAATGTAAATAAAAAAAAAAAAATGTAATCTTTTGTAAATACATACATATTATACATAGAAACACCCAGACTTAGACAAACCCCCATGTTTATGTACACAAATATTTGTCTTAAGTGGGAATCGAACCCACGACCTACTCCGCCATCCGGTCGTCCTTTACAACTGTTAAGCCCCTAAGTATAAAATTGCCCGAGATGCGGCCCTTGTAAATATAAGTGAAGCCATGAACATACCAGGGTTTGGCAGTAAAGAAGTTTATTCTAAAATAAGAAACTTGAAGTCTACATATGCGCAAGAGTCTAAGAAAATTAAACAGAGTACAAAATCTGGAGCTGGAACAGATGACGTATATATTCCACATAGAAGTGGTTCAAACTATCAGATGACGGCATACTGAATTTAAACAGAGCCACTTGGACAATACTCGCACTACACACCTGCACTCGCACTAATCAAAATTGGACACTACTCGCACTACACACCTGCACTCGCACTAATCACTTGCACTCGCAATGAATTGGACACTACTCGCACTACACACCTGCACTCGCACTAAATACTTGCACTCGCACTAAACAAAGTGTAAAGGGCCATCCTAACACTGCTGATTTTATTTTTACCGCATATCCTTACACTAGCTCTAGTTGACAGAATTAAATCAATGGAAAGTATCGACTAATATCCGGAATCGGAAGTAAGTCTATAAGATAATATCGCAATGTAAGACTGGTTTATATTAATGATCTCAAAAAATATTGCCAACCACTGTAAATCAGTTTAGGATTCAATATTTTTGTTATTAAGGAAAACAGTTTTAATGTTGACTTTTTATAATTTTCAGTACTTCGGTGAAGGCCTTTTGGACGTCCGACACCGCGGCGTGCCGAACTTCTCCTCATTCCCAGGCTTCAATGGAAGAGGCAAAGGAATCAGCGCAGCAGCCTTCAGATCAGGCAAAACAGGCCCATCCTCAAGAAATGGAAACGATTTCTTGACTGTACTGGTTTCAGACTAAAAACGAATGATATTATAGTTTATTTTTATTAAAACTGACGTCAGTTTGTAACATTATTCAAATTATGAAATACAAGTGCAAGACTGGCTGCGACTCAGGCGCGACGTATCGCACTCTCTTGATAATGCCTAGACGTATAGGTGAAACCGCGGTCGACTAAATATACCAACATTACGTGAGTAACACCCGTATTTCATAATTTGAATGATATTATAGTTGTCACCAATAATAATCTCTAATTTTATAATGTGCGAAGAGGACGTACATAAGCGAGAATCTAAACGAGCGACTGAGAAAGCGCTTGTTTCAAACTGATTTCAGGACTATCGAGACATTTTGGGACTACTATAGTTGATAAAATTAGTCATTGACTATTAGAATAGTCTTTTAGACTTTGAGTATGCTATATTTTAGCAAAATATGTTTACTAATTAGTAGTCCACAAAAGAGACTATATTTTACTTTGAGATTATTTAAGTGCGTTGTAGACTCTTATTTATAAATCGACCTAATATAAATGGAACTCTGTTAGAGATGGTTCTAAAAATAACGGGCTATTTAATATGTTTTTGAGATTTCTCTATTTCAACGGTGCAGCGCTGCAAGCGAAATTTTCGAGAATGACGATAATTTAAAATAACAATGTCAGTTTAAAGATAATATAAATTTACCAAATCAAATATAATAGTATAGCTTTTAATTTGGATTCATAAATCTATATTATAAAAATGAAACCCGTTTTTCGTTGTCACGACTTGGCATGAAAACGGCTTGACCGATTTGGCTGATGTTTTTTTTTGTAGTTTTCTAATACTCTGTACAAGGTTCTTACGGCAAAAAATAAATAAAAAAAAGTATTCATTTTTATATGGGGGATATTATAGATTCCAGTTCAAATTGAATAGGTACGCATACATAAGATAGGTCAGCTATACAAAATAAAGTAGTGCATCAAATTTACGCTAAGGCGGTACGAAGTTCGCCGGGTCAGCTAGTATATAATACAAAAAGAACAACAACAAGATAATGAGGTCAACCTGTGTCACATAATTTTATTTAAATTTTATCAGTCTGACACGATTGAACGCGGAATTATTGTTCATTTTAATAGTCCAACTGGTTTAGCTCGTTTTAAGCTCATTTAAAAAGCAATTTACATTTTATATAAGACTTTTTAAGTGCTAATTATGCATATTTATAGTCATATCCATACATGTAGTTATCAATAATTGAACAATGAAACAGGAATGTTTTAATGAAAAACGTTATGCAATCTACACGGCTTCATATCGAGCTATGATTTTAATATAAGATGGTCTCTCATTGTATTGGCTTCCCGTGCAATACAAGACCAGCTTAATTTGGAATAGTAAGGCTTGAAGTAGCCGTTTGTACCGGTTTTAAATCAAAATGCAAACAAAGTTGCTTCATTGGTTTAGAGGCAAGTCACACAAGTTTTGTAAGCTGATTAAGTACTATGTGATCTGTATGGAAATTGATTACATGCTGCTAAAAGTGCCATGTGATTAGAATACGGCCTTATTGGTAATGACCTCTTATGGTATTCTTAATTTAAAATTATTCGTAAAATATGCTTTCGACCTCGTCGTTATCAGACTGACAATCAAGAGATTTGCCTGATTTTTTTTAAGTCTAATGACGTTTAAATTTGTCTATTAAAAAGTTTTCTTTATAAGAATGTGTGTATTTTCCCGCTGAATAGCAACAGGCTTATAACTTAGCTGCATTTTTATTCTTACTGGCACCAGCATGGACTAAAAAAATGTTTCCAGAATAAAATATGGCATAAATTGTTTATATTTTTGTTTTGTATAAATTGACATACACAAATTATTTTATGATAGATACAAGTCTTGAATCATTCACCATTATTAGTTATTTTGTGATATATTTTTGTTAATTTAATTATTATCAAAAAAATACCGTATTTACGAACTCTCTAACATGTAAAAAATAAGTAGTCTTGTAGAATACGCTTTATTTATTTTTATTTAAGTTGATAATTGGATGAGTGTGTGAAGTTAATAAAATTCTTTATTATTTAATGTTTTTGTGGTTTAACGTTTAACCTGACAAGAAAAAAACTATTTTAATGTAATACACTTACACTGGATTACAGGGTGTGAAATTTGACATTTATTAGCCGCCTTAATTATGAATTATATATTATTATAACATCCTGCAAGGAATACGTCGAACTACCAATAACGCTGTATTTGTTGCAATCTCTGACCAAACTATTCAATGCTGTTGAAATCTCGTGAAACTTCAAAAATCATATGATGTATGTCCTTTCAACCATCATCCCGTTTAGAAACCTTATTAAGGAATGAGATAATGATTAGAATAATATTGATTGGTGATGTCTATTAATAAAACAGAAAAATATAATTCCTTATGAAATAAAGATAGCAAACGCTGCAATACAACATGCAGTTAAAACATTAAAACGATTGATGAAAACTGTTGTATACTTTTTAAGTACCTTATACAATATTTTTAAAAAATAATTAAAAGGAAAACAAAGTCATAATTTGCTTTAAAATATAACTCCTTAGTAACTAAAATAAACCGGTTAGTTTTCATGTTCGTCTGTCCGAGGCATAGAGTCGAAAATGTAAGTGTAGAAAAGCTATAATTTGCATGGCTTGATTACATATATATCAAGCTATGCTATGTCAAAAACGTGGTAGAATAAAATCTTGAAAAGTATATTTTTCGGTTGACCTACCCTTGATGTAAAGGAGGGTTTTTTTCTTTCTACTCCATATTGTAAGTTATGGTTAGATAGGTCTTTTAAAAACATTACAGAAATAGAAAGTCTTTTTTTTTTATTTAGAAGAGTTCGCGAGAAATTTATCATTGAAGAGCAATTTTTTGAAAACTGAACCGTTGTCTCGAATAATCTGAAAAAACATGGTAGTAGTATATGCAATGAACTTGTACGGGCCAATACTGCTCGAACAGTGAAACAAACTATAAACAATAATCAGTCGTTTACGATAGTCGCTACCAAAGAATCGTAACGTATAAACGTGTGTTTGGTAAACAAATATTGTACATAAACGTGCCTCATACTACTAAACGTAACAACAGCTAACAGTATAACTTAACTATAACTTTACCTTTTACAATAAGCCTTTTAACCTGAAGTGATTTTGGTGTTACTACAAACTACCTTCTCACAACAACAACTTAACATACAATCGGGATAGCGGGGTTACAGTCAACGACGAGATAGCCCCAATAGAACTTAAAAGGCAAAATATAGGGATTGTACGAATAGAAGGCTGGCTGTGGAGAAAAGTATAGAATAGTATTAGATTTCCAGAATAAAAGTGGTTTAGGTGTGATATTCTTACTTAGGCGTGTATATTCTCTAGGTTTTATAGTTAGCATGTCTTTTACCCAATTAACAAGAGTTGGTTATGAATGCTTACTAGATCCAAATAAATACACTATTTTAAAATACTCTGAAAGCGAGAGCATGAACACATTGAGCACATTGTTTTTGCAAGGCGCCTGCTCTGGCGAAACGCAATAACATAAGTGTGATATTCTTACAGACAATAATGCTATTTTAGGCATGTATATGCTCTAGGTTTTATAGTTAGCTTATCTATTACCCAATTAAAATGAGTTGGTTATGAATGCTTACTTTAGATCCAAATAAAGACACTATTTTAAAATAATCTAAAAGCCAGAGCATGAACACATTGATCACATTGTTTTTGCAAGGCGCCTGCTCTGACGAAATGCAATAACTTGCTGATAGAAAATTGTTAGGCGTTTCACCCGCGTCAATAAATGCATCAAACATTCAAGTACTTTGAAGTCCTCAGATACAGCTCCGTTTGATTTTTTTCTTGTTTTTTCAAATTCAAAAACATTTTTGGAGCGGGGAACAAATTTTTAAAAAGAGTTTTGACGATCCTGTATGGAAGAAATCTTTGAAACCTGGCAGCTCTACCAAGAACCAAAATCTATACTTATATCATTGTTCGGCCGACTGACTAACTGAGTTATCAACGCAGAGCCTAAACAGCTGGGGTTAGAAACTTGAAATTAAAGGTTCCTTACATGGCGGAGAGGCGCACTAAGAAGGCATTTTTTTAAATTCCACTACTTAGAGGTTTAGATGAGGGTTGAACGGTTGTATGGAAGTCCGTCATTTTTGGAGTTAGAAGCACAACATTTCGTTAAGTTTCGGTACAGAAGTTCGTTTTGGTTCGTTTATTTATATTCTAGTTAATAAAATAAAAATAAACGATCTTCTGTACCGGGTATTTTCTAAATTTTATTCCTTAGAGAGTTAATTAACTGGTTTAAATTAAAAGTGATTTCACGCAAAAAAAAACAACAGATGGCGTTTATATATATTTTCTTACTTACGGTTGACCAAGCAGAATGTCGACGCATGTTAGCCTTGTATTTCACTGTAAAAATTAAATAATCATATTCTCAAGTGATTTAGTTTTATTGTTAACAGGTATAAGATACATCAAGGAGCCACTGAACCGGTCTGCTCCGGTTTGGAAAAAAAATACACAAGTCTTCCACCTTCTTTACTTTTTGCTTCACATTTTATAAATACATGGTCTGGTCCTTGCAGATCCTAGTGCAACTTTATGGATTTTTAAACAAACGTTTTTGGACTCCAATCCAGAAATAGACATATTTTCAAATGAATACGATGTATTATTATTATTTCTCTTTATTTATTTTTTTACTTTTTTTATATATTTTTAAATATGATTAATAAAAAAATACAAAAAAAAAACATTTCAAAATATTAAAAGCAGTGTTCCACCGACATCAAGCTGCCGATGGTTAGGGCTCCAGAGAGAGGAACCTCCTCACTAAGCGTGCCGTGTCCAAAAGAACCGCCTTCTGCATCTGGCTCTTGATCCAGATATTTTATTTTATATAATCACATTGACAAGATTTTTTGTTTAAAATTAAATACTCAGAATTTAGTTAAATAAAAATGATAACTTATTTGTGCATCATACATAATGTTAATAAAGACTATTTTTTTTCTTTTTTATTATGACACGTTTATTAATTAAGAAATAAAATATATTACAGGCATTAAAAATTAAATTATAAAAAGAACAAAATCATACCTAACTATTTACAGCTGGAACAGAAATAAAACTAAAAAAAAAAAAAAAAGTTATGCGTCAAAACATACTTCCGCATCTATGTCAAATGCGGGTGACGTGCCAAGAAGGCTGGCGGTTAAATTATTATTATTCGAACCCACGATACACACCTCTGTCAATAAATCGTTAAGATTCGTCTTTTCGAAGGTATGTGTGTTTATTATATAAATTATCGCTCGCTTTCGATTAAGGAAAACGTCGTAAGGAATCCTGCATGCCTGAGAATGCAAAAAAGTAATCGAGGGAATTTCATCATCATCATCAGCCTGTGGCAGTCCACTGCTGGACATAGGCCTCTCCCAAGGTGCGCCAGAGTTCGCGGTCTTGTGCCTTACGCATCCAATTGCTGCCAGCAATCTTACGCAGATCGTCGCGCCATCTTGCCGGAGGGCGCCCCACACTACGTTTGCCTTGACGCGGTCTCCACTCCAGAACACGTTTACATAAGCGGTTGTCGGTTCTGCGACTAATGTGGCCAGCCCATTGCCACTTCAGCTTGCTTAGTCTCTGGGCTATGTCGGTGACTCTGGTTCTCCGGCGGATCTCCTCATTTCGGATGCGATCTCTAAGAGAAACTCCGAGCATAGCCCTCTCCATAGCCCTCTGAGCGACTTTGAGCTTATGGACTAGCCCCACTGTCAGTGTCCACGTCTCAGCTCCGTATGTCATGACGGGTAGGACGCACTGATTGAAGACTCTTGTCTTCAGGTTTTGCGGTATGGGCGACGTAAAGATGTTACGAAGCTTCCTGAATGCTGCCCACCCCAAATGGATCCTCCTATCGGCTTCCTTCTCAAAGTTGTTCTTACCTAATTGCACTACTTGCCCGAGGTAAGGATATTCTTGAACAACTTCAAGAAGTGTTCCATCGACGATGATTGGTCCCGGAGCGACGTGTTCATTTAGCATGACTTTCGTCTTGTCTAAATTCATCCGTAGACCAATTCGTCGGGAGGAGACATTTAAGGTGTCAAGCATGGTTTGCAATTCTGGCAGTGAGGATGCTATAACGACGATATCATCTGCAAAGCGTAGGTGTGAGATGTACGAGGGAATGTGAAGTCTACCAATCCGCACTTGACCAGCGTGGTAGACTAAGGCCTTACCCTTCTCATCATGGGATAAAGCCCGAGCCCAGCAGTGGGACATGTATTAGATACAGGGCTGCTATTATTATACGATGTTTTTTTGGTGTTTTTGCAACAATTTGTTTCCTGTAGCCGTTTTAATCAAATAAACAAATAAAGCTTTTGTTTGGTAGGTAAGTAATTTTTATTTGACGAGGTTACTGTCCAACTGGATTACCATGTTTTTTAATTGTATTATCTAAGTAAAACAAACATTGATATGTACTTAGGTATATCATACATAAACGCGTAAAACATATTAATATATTAAGAATAATATTTACTTTTAACTTAATTTTAGATTTATATTTGATTACCTACATATTTGATCGCACAGTCAAACTGTACTGTTTTTTTTTGACATTGTATTAATTATACTAAGAAACAGTTGAAAAATGAAGGGACCGGCAGGATTTGAACCTGTGACCTGTGCATACTTGGCAGCCGCTTTAACCAGTAAGCTACGGTTGTCTTTTGCCAGGACCTTAAATTTCTCAACTGTATGTTACGTCGTGACGTGACGTCACGTTTATCCATTTGTACCTATCTTAACTGTTTCTTTGTATAAAGAAGAAGATTGTATTAGTCCGTAACTTAATGTAGCTTAAAACACAACTCAATAAATAAATAAGGTGTACTATCAGAAATGTTTATGTTTTTTTTTATGTTTTTGTTTGTTTATGTTCAGTGATAATTGCGTAGCCACGCTCTCTTAGCGCGGTGTATAATGTTCCTAATTTCACCGATACGCTTTACGGATTTTTTTTAAGTGAGCATGCGGAGTTTTTCTTCTGATGCCTTTTATAGCCAGCTCAGCACTGCTCAGTGAGAGATAGATGAGTAAATCTTTTATAACTAAGTTTGGGATTGAGGCTCATGCACTATTTCAATCGATTCATACAACTCACGCTTTCGTGTTCCGGGTAACTGGCAGTTGTGTTTGGAATCACTCTAACAAAAAATAATGTATAAAATTAAATGCTCAGAATTTTGTTTAATATAAAATGATTACTTATTTGTGCTTCATACATAATGTTAATGAAGACTAGTTATACATTAATTTTGTTTCTTTCCGGAGGCACATTAATAAGCAGATTATAAAGTTACATTGAACAACACGATATTATTATTATGCCTCCGCGCCAAAAATCTCTGAGAATACATTCATCACCACCCATTTGGAAAACTGCTTTGTACATACCAGATACTACCTGACAGCTAGTCATAGGTGAGATATTAGTACCATAAAATCATTAACAAAACTCGACCTACTCCGACTTTAAAATAAAAACTTTTCCAATAGTGTCAAGCACCCTTTGTGACGAAACCAGTTGTACGACAAAACCGACTTATTTTCTAAGAATTAGAACTTGTTTGATCACATTCCATGAGAAAATAATTATTTCCATACACACCGTGGAATTCCCCTACTTTGAATATAATCGCAAATGTCATAAACATTACGCAATTTGTCTTAGACAATGCCTTAGTTATTATCATTTATTGTCGATCATCTACAAAGAAATATTCAGGATATACCCATGACTCATATATTATGGTGTTCTTACGAACGTCTTCTGACTGTAAACTGCCACTAAAATAGAATCAATCTGATGCGAATACTAAAGTAACCACGAAATAATAACGATCTGTATTGATAGCCACTGGTCTTTGTATGTAGATTGTAGATTTGCGAACGCGTTTTCCTTAACCGGCTCATCAATTATGTCATTGTTTACTGGTAGAAATATAACCAAGTCGATCTTTGTCGCGACAAAATCAACGAAGGTTCTAGTCTACCTGAACTAAATACATAAACACATGTAGAAGGCAGTTGTTTATAAGTCGAACGAGTAAGCTATTATCGTTTTCAGTAACAGTCAGTTGCGTTTATTTCAACATCAAACTGGACACTGTAATACAAACGCAAATTTGGTGACTGCTTTAAAAATAATGCATTTTTACCTGATTTGATTCCCAAAAACCAAGTCATTGTTTTGATACAGAGAAGTGTTTACACTACTACTGACACTACAATCTAATGAGAAAAAGTCTGACAAACAATAAAAGACTGAAAAGTAGTTACCAGGTTCAAAGTCGAATGGAAGCTTGATACCTGTATAATATTCCGCGTTCATTAGTGAATGAGAATAAGTTGAGATCACCTAGCCGTAATTCCACTCGGGACAGTCCCTTATATTAGATCATCCTATGTTTCAAT
This sequence comes from Hypena proboscidalis, assembly GCA_905147285.1. NCBI lineage: Eukaryota > Metazoa > Arthropoda > Insecta > Lepidoptera > Erebidae > Hypena > Hypena proboscidalis. The sequence goes on from LR990127.1 coordinate 6,166,124, forward strand.
GTTGTTTGTTATATTGCGCTATATAATAAGGATTTATAGCACAACTTTTGAAAAGGCGTGGTCCTATACAAAACGAGGAGCTATTTAGTGGTGACAGATATGTACAGGTGTCGTAAGATTAAAACTATTGCATTGACTTTTCTCGTCGAATTAATCGGGGTATATTAACTGTTTGAGTAGTTTCATTGCAATGTGCACAAGGAGGAAAGAAAAACCGTCTCATGTTTATTTTAATAATTTATTAAGGTATTGAGTTTAGATTGTTTTAGACGAATTTACTGACATTGACAGAAGGCATAAGGCGTATCAAATTGATGGTATGTAAAATAGTTTTGTGGTCAATGTTTATTATGTTGTGTAAACACCATACATGCTTACTGCATTTTAGACAGAATGCTTATCTTAAGGGGGAACAATTGCTTGGCTGTTTTTCATACAAAAGTAATAAATAAATAAATAAATAAATATTTCACAACTCACACACATCGCCATCTAGTCCCAAACTAAGCAGAGCTTGTACTATGGGTACTAGAATAACTGATACTAATACATTTATACTTTTCTTTTGTAAATACATACATATTATACATAGAAACACCCAGACTAAGACAAACCCCCATGTTCATGCACACAAAGATTAGTCTTAAGTGGGAATCGAACCCACGACCTCGGCGTCGCAGGCAGGTACACTACCCACTCCGCCATCCGGTCGTCAAATATGGGATTAACTTTGATATTATTAAGTTTTTATCTATCATTAAAGACAAATTATATCTAAAATACTAAAATGCATGTTTGTTGGCGCCTTTTTTTCAAAATGATTATAAAAAAAATCAGTTTGTATGTAGCTCAATGATTTAAACAATTTTAATAAAATGGCCACGAACATACATGCATTTCTGTCTATTTAAAAATATAAAAACTTAATAATATTTAAGTTAAACCAATATTACGTTAGTATTAAAACACGGTCCTCGAGAGTCTACCCTTAACCACAATTTAAATTACATTTACAATAATATACAATTTACAAATCTTGTTTACTCCAACATTCAATTAAATGAATCAACCAATCCAGGGCTCACTTCAATAGATATATATATATATATATATAAACAAAATAGGCAAGTAGTTGGTCGCATATTTATATTATGATTCAATGTTCTACAATATAAAAGTCCCTTATTACTAGATTTTGGTAATTACTCATTGCAGGCATTACCTAAAGGTTTATAAGCAAAAAGCTTCCCTATATGTCATCATAATAACTTGGTCAAGTAAGGAGCCGGTTCTTTACTACTTTTTAACGATTAATTATGAAGTTTTACTTTTTCTCCTTGGTACTGTTTTTTGTGCTGGTGTATGTGGTAAATAGCGTTGTGTCTGATGGTGTTAAGAATGGCACATGGGCGTGGCCTAAGAAACCAGAGCATTTTCTTCCTCCTACTGTCATTATCGACCTGTATAACAGAACAAAGTAAGATATATTTTTATTAGTCGCAGGTGAAAGGTCTGCTGATCTATCCACGTGGTACGTACATATAAAGTAGACTTTATATGGTCTATAAGTATATATGTGGGTAAAATTTCATCAAAATTCATAAATAAAAAGAGTAAAAAATATCTAGACATCCACATACACGTTATATAATAACTATACTTTGACCATTCCTTTATTTTCTTTTTGACAGATCACGCTTATGAATTACCGTTTTTTTTGTCTGATTAATGCAGATTAATGTACTACAATATTAATGTACTTTATTGACAAGCGACACTTTTTAGGGAAGTTCACTGTTTGTAACAAACAACCACAGACTATAAATCAAATCGTGAAATGAAATAAATCGAATGAAAAAGAATAATTTGACTTTTTTTTGTGTATTGTCTGTATTTTTTATAAAAAAAAGAATATAATAATAGTATCATGATTCCATGAATAATTATTTGCAAGAAATTAAGTCGCAATCTTGGAATGACATAACAAAATGGAAACAAAGGTAACTAGGAAACCGTCATAGACTAAGTATGTGACATTATTATTATATTATTATTTTGTATATTTATTTCATCTAATAAAAACTACTAATAAACGTATAATTAATAATGAACTAAAACCATCTCGATGTAATTAATCGATTGAAAGTTCTTCTTAGACAACATCGATTATGATTTCAAATCGAATCAGTAACGTGTGAAGGCATCCCTAAATGTAATCTGTCAAAAAGACACAAAAAAAGAGCTCCCTTGAATTTAATTATAATTATTTATTTAATCAATGTTTTTAAATACTTTATAACAGTTATTTACCTCTATAGCACTTGATTTATCATAAGTTCTCCTCTCACCACTCTTTTTGCACTACAATCACTATAATATCACTATCAACATGGACCTTTACTTAAAGTTGTCAAGTTCTGTGGATCAGCTGTCCAACACATTCTCTTCACGGATGCAGCAACATGAGGATGACCTGAAGAATGCCATCGGTGACACAGCAACTCACAAAACAGTGGCCAGTCTTTCACGTGAGTTTACAGAATTTAAGAGTCTCATATGGAAAACAATGAGCATACTTAAAAGCCAGATGGAATTGCTAATTGTGGGTCTGGAGCGGCATGAGATGGCATCCCGGGCCAAGGTCCTGCTCCTCCATGGCATGTCTGAGGATAAAGATTCTAGTCTTCGAGCAGGTGTTTTGAGTATCTTGTCTCAGAGAATGGAACTATCAAATGTTGCTGAGTCAGACATAACATCATGTCACTGGTTGGGCAGTAACACTAATAAGCCTCGTCCTGTGTTAGTTCGTTTCGTAAGCCGCGAAGTGCGGGGCAATGTGTGGCGAAACAAATCGAAGTTGAAGGGTACTGGGCTGACTTGGTCTGAGTTTTTGACTTCTATACGCCATCAAACTTTCATGGAGGCCAGAAAGTTCTTCGGGATGAAGAGATGCTGGTCGTCCGACGGCAAGATTATCATCCAGGTGTCCGACAAATCCAGACACAAGATTGAATCGGCAAGTGAACTGCGTCAACTCATGGCAAAGTTTCCTGTCGCCGAAACGACTGATAGCGGAACCACAGGAGCCAAAACGACGTCATCGGCCACTGATAAGAGGCAGCGTAAACTTTTAAAATGACGGGTATTTTAATTTTTTCTGTTTTTTGAATAACTTCTCTGTTTTATTTTAGTTTTTTAATACTCAGTCAGTCGAACAATTTGTATCACTTCATTTAACGTTGACAATTGACACTTGTCAGTTTGACGTATTTCATTTCGTTCCGAAACTTGTGTTTCTATGCTATAGATTTAAGTTCATAGTTTGGAGCCCAGTCTTTTTATTAATAATGTGCATGCAATCGGCGAGTGCATAGAGGTATTAAGCGTTAAGACTTAAGACTTTTCTTAGGTTTTCTTTTATTCATAGTTATTTTATATTACATTATTTATTGATATTTATATATATATATATAATTTATAAAAATATATTATTATGATTGATGATTTTAATGACATGATTGATGATGATTTTTTCTCTTGTTCTTCATCTTCAGCGTCTGATGTTAGCTATGCTAGTGCATTCAGTGATGACAACTCTTTTAATCTTCAAGAAAATTTGGCTTCTATTTTTACTTCTTTTCCTAATTTCTTTAACACTGTCCACATTAATGCTCAAAGTGTTCCCGGTCATTATCCTGACCTTCTTTCGTCCTTTGACGCCAATCTTGTCCATGCTGTCCTAGTTTCTGAAACCTTTCTAAAACCTCAACTTCCTTCTACGCAGTATTCTCTGCCGGGTTATAAGCTAGTGCGTAATGATAGGACAGGCAAGGGTGGGGGAGGAATAGGAATATATCTTCGGGGGGATATCCCATTCAAGATCGTTGATCAGTCTCCAAGTGAGTATTGTAGAACCGCAGAACATCTCTATATAGAAGTTATTTTTAAGCACACAAAACTACTCTTGGGGGTGTTTTACAATCCGTCTTGCCAGTTTGATTATTTCTCCTCTTTTGAGGCAAAACTAGAACATCTTTCCGCACTCTACGATCATACGATTATTCTTGGAGACTTCAACACCTGCCTGATTAAAAATGACTTACGTGCCCGTAAGCTCTCTACTCTTGTCTCTTCTGTCAATATGCACATCCTTCCTTTGAGTCCTACTCACAATGCTCCTCACTGTACTCCATCCCTTCTAGATCTTATTCTTGTGTCCGATCCTAATAAAGTAGCCACGCATGGACAGATGCCTTCCTCTTTCTCTTATCACGACCTTATCTACCTTTCCTATAAAATTCGTCCTCCTAAACGCAAGAGTAAATTTCTCCTACTTCGCAGTTTTAAGAACATTAATTTGGAACATTTGAGGGCTGATGCGAACAATATTGACTGGAATCCTGTCTACAACTGCAGTGATCTTGACGACAAGGTGACTATCTTTACACGTTCTATTTTATCTTTGTTCGACACACACGCACCATTAAGAAAAGTACGTGTAAAACATCTACCTGCACCTTGGCTTACAAATCAAATTAAGAAATTAATGTCAAAGCGTGATAAAGCTAAACGTAGGTATAAAAGCTGTCCTTCTGACGAGAACTGGGACCTTTACAAAAAGTTACGAAATCGTTGCGGTCGTATGTGTAGAGATGCCAAAAAGCGCCACATCCACAACTCCATTGATAATCTCAAAACAGCACAAGTATGGCAGTTCCTTAAGTCTCTAGGTATTGGTAAGGTTTCAGAGAACAATGGTGTAGGTCTCGATCTCAATGTGCTTAATGACCACTTCTCTAAACCACCAAGTACCTTAGACATCACTACTAAAACTTCCACTTTGAACTCTCTTTCTTCTCGTCCTTTGCCTTTAAATACTTATTTCTCTTTCACCCCGGTTACGGAACAAGACATTAAGAAATCCATCCAGTCCATCTCCACCAAGGCAGTGGGTAATGACGGCCTTCAAATTCAAATGATCTTACCTATCCTTTCAGAAATCCTTCCTGTTGTAACCCATTTAGTTAATTTTTCTCTCTTCACAAACTGTTTCCCTTTCTCCTGGAAAAAGGCCCATGTCATACCACTGCCTAAAGTTGCAAATCCTTCCTCACCATCTCAGTTTCGTCCTATATCCATACTTCCTTTTCTATCCAAAGTCCTTGAGAGTATTGTTCACCGACAACTGTCTCAATATCTTTCCTCTAACAACCTGCTTAGTCCTTACCAGTCGGGTTTTCGACCTGGCCACAGTACTGTAACTGCATTAACGAAAGTAACTGACGATATTAGGTTCGCCATGGAGAAAAAGCTTCTGACTGTGCTGGTATTATTAGACTTCAGCAGTGCGTTCAACTCGGTTGATTTTGATATCCTCCTTGGAATCCTTTCCTCTCTTAATGTCTCAGGTCCTGTACTGGGGTGGTTCAAATCATATCTTCAAGGTCGTTCGCAGTCCGTGCACTCGGATGAGAGATTCTCTGATTGGTGTGATTTGACTGCGGGCGTCCCTCAAGGTGGCGTCCTTTCTCCTCTTCTTTTCTCCGTTTTTATTAACGCTATCACATCGGTTTTAACTTCAAATTATCATCTCTATGCAGACGATCTGCAACTTTATCGTCATTTCAAAGCTGGAGAATTGACCGAAGCCATCACTGCCATTAACATTGACCTTGTAAAAGTTCATGAATGGTCTAAATCTTTTGGCCTCATAGTGAACCCCGTTAAATCGCAAGCCCTGATCATTGGTGGACGGTACATGCTGAATACAATAGATCACCAGTCTCTCCATCCAGTTCTCTATGACTCTGTCCCTATAGCATTTTCTAAATGTGCTAAGGACCTAGGTGTAATCATTGACTCGAACCTGTCGTGGGACTCTCACATTGCGGAGGTGAGCAGGAAGGTTTTTTGTTCTTTTCAGTCTCTCAAACGTCTTCAAAAATTCCTACCATTACACACAAAAGTTACTCTTGCACAAACCCTTTTACTTCCAATTCTAGACTATGCTGATGTCTGTTTCCTTGACGCTAGGGAAGAACATTTGAATAAACTTGAACGGCTGCAGAACTTAGGTATCCGTTTTATATTCGGTCTCCGCAAATATGACCATGTCACCGAGTTTCGTCAGCGGTTGAAGTGGCTACCTATTCGTCTGCGCCGTGATAGCCATATTCTCTCCCTTCTCTACTCTATACTTCATAATCCCAATGCACCTCCATACCTGCGTGAACGCTTTGAGTACTTGGTTCCTCGTGATAAACCTGGACGATCTTCTTCTTCTCTTTTACTTCGCACTCCTCTTCACTTTTCCAGTTGTTACGATGGTTCTTTTACCATAAACGCTGTTCGATTGTGGAATCGCCTGCCTCACTCTATTAAAGATAGTCCTTCATTAGACGTCTTCAAAAGAAGAATAAAAGAGCACTTTCACTCTCAATTGTAATATTATATGTATGTTTATGTATTTATCTATATTATATATATATATATATATATATATATATATATATTAGGTATATTGTATTAAATATTTATGTATGTTATTTTATTTAATAGTATGTACCGTCTATGTAGGTTTGTATTATTGTATACATATAGTATACACTCCGTTTAGAATAGGCATATATGTATGTAGTCATAGGTAGTTTATTTTCTGCTTTATAATTTTCACCTTATTGTACATTTTCCATTACCCTCCAGTATCTCTTTCCTCTATCACTTTAAGGTTTGCTGGAAGAAAACCCATTTTAGTGGTTAAGCTCGCCTTTGTACATTGATTTAAAATTGTACCAAATGTTTTTGTATTGTGTATCTTTTATTTTTTTTGTACAATAAAGAATTAAGAATTAAGAATTAAAGGAATGGACAGAGTATAACTCCCAGCCAAGGCGTTACTTGCATGACAGTTTCAATAAAACAGCCGTACTTATTGCCAAATATATCATATCTTATTATCACCATACATTTTTTAATAGTTAGAAAGAAAGAAAATAATTTTATTCATGCACAGACACTCTTGAGATGCAAAATAATGGTTTTGTTACATGGTTAAAGTAACCATTAAAAATCGTCTTGTGTTCTTATGGAACTTCTTGTTGATTATTTGTATAGCATTTAGCTATGCTTAGCAAATTATACTAAGAAACAGATGAAAAAGATATGGGACTGGCAGGATTTGAACCTGCGACCTTCTGCACACCGCGTAGTCGCTTTTAACCAACCAGCTACGGTCGCCTCTTGCCAGGACCCAAAATTTCTCAACTGTATGTTGCGTCATTTCATGACGTCACGATCATCCATTTGTTTTTATCTTAAGTAGGATACAAACCAACATGGCTAAACTACATTCAGCACAAATGTTGTAAAGAATGAACGCGTACGTTATTTCAACTCTTATTGATTATTTTTATAGCATTTAGCTATGCTTAGCAAATTATACTAAGAAACAGTTGAAAAAGATATGGGACCGGCAGGATTTGAACCTGCGACCTTCTGCACACCGAGCAGTCGCTTTAAACAAACCAGCTACTTTCTCAATTGAATGTTACGTCATTTCGTTTCTTAAAGAACTGGCTACAATTCCCCACTTCGCCCCAAATCGGTGGTGAAACTGTACAATAAGAAGGCATCAATAATATGTTTCCGCATATCACTCGACCAAAACTCACAAGCAACAGCTCTAGAAAAAAAAAATTAATCAAGAGTCCTCATGTCGATCTCGTTTCAGGGTGAACAGCTATTAGCTAACTATTTATGCAAATATTGGGTTAATCTCAGCACCAGCTTGCCAAACTTTTGTCTAATAATCCAACAATCATTCCAATTTAAACGGTCGACCAGTTCTCGTGTTAGCTAATAATTTAAATTTAAAAATGTTGAGGATAAATGTTTTAGTAGTTTTTGTGTCAATTTTATTATGTGTTGTTAGTGGTTGGGTGATTTTCCCATTGCCTGAACAAACTAAAACACAAGCTGCACAACACAATTTTCAAGTGAGGCCTACCCCGGTTTTGCCTAGAAGACTCCACGTCACGGCGGAACCTGTGCCAGCAGCTATTGTGAAGGCTTCTAGAGTTTCGGAGCCAGTGTTCTCTACAGCCGATTTTGCTCGACCCGCTATAAAGGCCTCTAAAGTTTTGAAACCAGTGCATTCTACAGCCGAAATTTCTTTACCAGCAATTGATTTATTACCACCTAACTAAGGTAAAATATTTTATTTTATTTTTAGATGAACCATATGGTAAACAAGAAATGAAAAATTAAAAAAAAAATAAAGTGTTATATGTTTACTTTACCTATGACATATTTTTTTGTTACTTGGTTCCTTAGTCCTTTGAGTTCCGTCAATATATAAGTGTATGTTTTCCCTTAACTAATTTATTTGCTATAAATTTTAGTTACAATAAAATCCGGCCAAGTGCAAGGCGTACTCGCACACGAAGAGTTCCGTACCGTTATCTTTAAAATGGCAAAAATCATGTCTGTTGTGAGGGAGCCCTTAAATATTTATTTTCTTTTAATTTAATAATTTATTTTTAAAGCAAATATATTAATAAATATTTTGTGAATATTTCAAGCGTCTATTATCTACCTGTTACCGTTATCAATATTGAGCAGAAAAGACAAAATAAAACACGTTTGCTGTGTGTGTGTGAAAACGTGTTTTGTTTCCTTAGAATTAAATAAATATTTAGAGGAGGGCCTCTAAATGCTTATTTTATTAATTTTTTGAATTTTTTGCGTTGCCATAGCAGTATTGTGAAAAAAATGCAACTGAATAGGTATCACGGGTCATTAGCAGCATGAACGAATATTCGCATTGGCCTTTGTAAATATTCGCACTTCTTTGGATATTCGAAATATTTCGATATTCGGCGAGTGTTTTTAACAAACAAAAAAGAAACGAAACATGGAATGGATGGATCTGATAAGATAATAATTATAATACCTATACCTATTCCCACAGTCAAACAACGAAAGTTGTTTTGTGGAACTCTGATAAGTATAAGTTTTACTGTATTTGTTAGTAGTAATAAATAAATAAATAAATAATATAACTTACCTGTTGCCCGCGTGTTTGTCCACAATACATTGTACTAACTAGCTAGCTGCTTTAGTGATTTTACCTGCGTTTAAAGTTTCAGCTCCACTTTCGTTGAGATTTGTGTAAAAAAAACATTTCTTTTTTGAGATATGTGTAAATCCTGAGATCATAGTGATTAAACAAACAAACTTTATAATTGGTTACGGAACCCTGAAAATTATAAAAAAAAGTAGACATATTTTATTACATTCGTTTTTTTATTGTTGATACACGTGTTTCCTTGTTAAACCGGATCCTAGTTTTATAATTATTTTACATATAAAACGATAATCTTGACGTAAATTTATGTTGTGGTTTTGAGACGACTAACCCACGTCATGGATTTTTATTACTATTTTTATACAAAAAAATATTTTACGATGAGAGATATATTATATAGAGACTACAAATAAATACAGTTGAAGTGTCTGCTTTTAAAAAAAGATAAAAAGATTATTTATTTTGTTTTAACATGTGTAGGTTTTGCCTTTTTTTTGCCATTATGGTTTATGTCTCTTCATTTCTCTACAAATTCATAAAAAAATAATTAATATTTTATCATGCCTTCATTTTAATATTTATTGGGATCCAATATAAAAATCAATATAATATTCAATAAATTCAATGCAATAAAAAAATAATAATTTGTATTTCTTATGTCAAAATAACTACGTTTTCTAAACTTGTATATTTATTTGCACGATTCCTTTACCATTTTTAAGTTTAATCTGTCTCTCTGTTTGTTTAGGATAATATTATTATATTCTAACGGCCAGACCGATTTTGATGATATTTTAAAAGCAGGTAAGACTTGAAGGCAAGTAACATTCGTTATTTTTATCGATTGCCCATCATCGGCTCCTGATTTGGTGTCCATGGGACCATTTCGAAAGAACACTCTCTCATATATGAGAAGAATTTTTAATAGTTGCAAACAACACAGAAATCGCTAAACAAACATAAAAAAATATACGCGTCGAATATAGATGCATGGCATTAATATTCTGCTCTACATTTGATTATTTTTTTAATATATTGCATTCATTGATGTAATCTTATACCTTGGCATAGTATTTAAGTTAGGAAATGTAATATGACGACATGGACGCTTCACTGCCAAGCCAGAAGTCATTTCATTATTATATAAATCCTGAAACTTTAATGATAATATTTTACTGCACCGCTCCAGAAACGGTTAATCAGCGGAATTTGGTTAACATGTTTAAACATTTTTTCAACAACTCAACTTTGAGATGTCGTCAGATTAGACACTACTCATCTTTTTATGATAATTCTTATTCTTCTTTGCGTTTTAATGATCAAAGTTTTATATTACGAACGTAGCCACGGTAATAAATCGCATTGTGTCTGCCCCGGTCCAATAAGAGACCCCATTTTTAGGGTTGCTGAGTAACAAGGAACCCTTATAGTTTCACCATGTCCGTGTATCCGAGGTATAACTATGACAAAAAGTGGTAGAATAAAATCTTGTAAAATTCTTCTTTTCGGATACCTTCCTTACATGTAAGGTGGGATGTTTTTTGTTCTGTTGCTTACTTCGTAGTGTGGGGTATTGTTAGATAGTTCTTATAATCATTAAGAAGTTGCTAAGATAGTTGTTTGATTTAGAGATCTGTTTGCGAGATAATTAAATATAAACTAAAACATTATAAACTAAAATAAGGATGGTTGTATATGTAGGTATTGAACTTTCAAGGAAAACTATAGCGGCTACGTTAACTTAATTAGTTCAAGAGATTACTCTATTATTATTCTCTAGATTATTATTATTTCAATGCAATACTATAAATTGATATGAATGGTTCATTTATTAATAGGGGTCCAATGTGTAAAATGCAGTTCCAGATATTTTGTACAAAATATAAAAACCTCTGAAAATAGTGACTTGCTTTTAGCTGTTAATTCTCAATATTGATATTGAACTAGTTTTAAGTCCATAATCCTGTTGCAACTACTGACTACGGAACCCTATTGCGCGTGACCCGACACGCAAATACAAACACAAATAAATCAATACCTTGCTATCTCGCTCAGACCCATAAATAGGACGAGCTTCCATTATCCTGATAAGAATTACAAACATGAAGTCGTCTTTATTAATATCAATAATATTCATAATTTTAATATTATCATTTATTGTAGTAACTTGTGATAAAAGTGGTGAAAGTTTTCAAAACTCATCAGTAGATGGTGAAACGTTAGGAATAATTCCATCTAAGAAGGGTAATCATATACCAATGTTTTTACCCGCTTCTATCCTAACGTCTCTTTTTTTTCTGGCAACGCCTGACTATGATGGTGAAATTAATGAGGTATGCAGTGTCTGTGTTACCCATAGCTTGTTATTGTTATATAAGCTCATCCGGTGAACGTTATGAAGTCCACATTTTCAAGTTTGAAATTAATAGAGAGATTTCTTATATACCTTACTCTATTTTTGGATTTATTTCTGGCAGTTATAATACTTACTTACACAACATAACATCACACCTATATTACCCGGGAGGGTGTGACAGAGGTGTACAACACCCAGATAGAGTTTAAAGAACACAAATAATTGAAAAAAAAATTGTAGATGTATCTGAGAATTAATAGATGAAACGCAAAAACGAAAATTGACTAAACAAAAAAATCTGTAAAAATAGGTTGATAATGTGTGATGTATACATAATAAAATATTATTATATCATTTACAAAGTGATAACTTTACGTTGCTATCAAAGTGAGCGTCAACACTTAATATGCGTACAGTTCGTGATTAGAATGAACTTTGTAATTAGTGTCATCTCATCTGCGTGCTAGATAACGTTTTCATCTTATTTAATGACCTGGAGATCATAAACACATCGTTTATTTTAAACTCTCACATTTGCCAATTACTTTAGTATTGAAAAATCTGCCCGACATGACTGTTTTTAAAGAAATAATAAAGCAAGCAACTGGTGGTAGAGCTCTTGTGAATGAGCTCGAGGGCGGCAGCACCACCGTCTCACCTTTAACCTGCCGCCAAATAGTAGTGCTTCCATTACTGTGTTCCGGTTTGGTGGTGAGATCAGGCCCTGAAATTACTGGCACATGAGGCATAACACCGTAGTCCTCAGCTGCAGCGACGCATCTATAATCTGCTTTTGTGGATTGTTGATGTCTATGGGCTGTACTCCACTTACCATCAGGTGGACAACACGTTCGTTCGCTGTGGGCGTAGTATAAAAAAAAAAAGCAAGTGCAAAATGTAATTTAGTCTAAATTTCAAAGTCAGCCATGGCTTAGCTTAGGTTGCTAACTTAGTAATTAGGAAGGCAATTTAATCTGCACCCCTTTTTATCGTGGATAATTAGAAGTCTCTTCTCCGCCATAGTCCTCCAATTCATTATTTTACAAACACAGACTTGGGCAGGGTCTTTCACTCTATGGCAGTTCGTATGAGGAATGTTTAAGCGTAATTGTGCAACAATTAACTTATAGCAATGTACCGCTTTTACTAAAACTTAAAAAAAAAGTGTTTACTGTCTGAATGCGAAAGAATTTATTGAATTCAACGATGTCGAATGAACAAAATATTTACCGTTGGACATGAACACTGACCATTTCTAGAATTTGTTGTTATGATAAAGGTCGCTATGCCACCCTGTATTTATATATATTTTTTTTTATTACAGACAGAGTTCGTCGAATACGAGCCTTGAATATATGCCCTGAACGACAGTCAACAAATAAGAAACGCCTTTTAATTTAATAAAATTATACAACACTCATTCATTATAAAATTATACATAACTCATCATGACTCTGTATAAAAACTGTACATATCTTGCGTTGGGATTTCCTCTCATTAATAGTGTGTAAAATAAATTAACTTTTGGTTTTTCGTGATAATTCCCAGTAATTTTTATATATTTTTTTGTAGGCCTGGTTGCTATGTCAATGCAAATAAAGTTTTGTTTTTTTTACAATTTGTGTTTTATTTAAAACTGCATAAATATTTTAACTAGTATTGAAGAAAAGAATTTGTTAGAATATTTTGTGACGGCTATTTATATTTAATAAGCTAGATATACAGGGTGTAAATGACGCCGTGATGAAGCCGTTTATCAGTAAGTACATGATTCTAAGATCCGGGTTGCATATATAAACCACCGGAAAATTCATGATTTTTCACAGAAAAAAAACGGTTTTCGAGATTGTTCCGAATATGAATTCCTTATGGAAGATCAACGTTATTTTAGACTGTACCAGTAAATGTTCGATGAGCCGGTCAACTTGGTATTTTGCGATGATTTTTTTTTTTCATCGCCTGTTTTTTTTTTATCAAAAATGTGCACCTAGGGTCTCAGAATCATGTTCTGATCACTGGTAAGCGGCTCCGTCACGTCATTACAACCTGTAAAAACTATTTATAAATAAATGATAATAATAATATCATTTTGTAACCACATTTATTTAAGAGCTTATTATATATTTTTATTAAAACTGACGTGAGTTTGTAACATTATTCAAATTATGAAGACAGCCAGTGCAAGACTGGCTGCGACTCAGGCGCGACGTATCGCACTCTCTTGATAATGCCTAGACGTATAGGCGAAACCGCGGTCGACTAAATAGACCAACATTACGTGAGTATCGTTGGTCCCGTATACCCGTATTTCATAATTTGAATAAAGCTTATTACATATATTTACAGACAGACGTTAATTAAACGTAAGTAGGTTAGCACGGATAAACATAAAGCAATACATTTCCAGTATTAGCTGGTCTTGCATTGCACGGGCAGTCTAAACTATGTGAGACCATGCTATTGGTACTGAAAATGTATAGCTTGACGTGTAATAATATTCCTAACATGACTTTTATACGTTTGTGTACACGTATGTAAGTCATGTTAGGTATATTATTGTTATTTTATCTTTTTGAGATAACTGAATGTGGAATGAACTCTCATTACAGTGAGAACAGTAGCTAATATGAAGTTGTTTGCATTTATTTCAATGTTATTTATAGTTTTTCTCAATATTGTGAGTTGTGATGAATCTAAAGACAGTTTACCAAAAAATAATACTATTCAGACAAACATCCTAATACATGAAGATGAACCGCATAGGATATTTAGTAACTTATAACCCCAGCGTACATTAAAGGTTCGAGCATATTATGCCGGGCCGCAGCGGGGCGGGGCGGAGCGCAAAAATCGCTTCAATACAATTTGTATGAAATAACGCACACTGTGTCGGGCCGCAGCGGCTCGCATTATTGCGCGGCGGATTTCCGTCCGTGCGATGCGACCCGCCCCGCGCCGCTGCGCCCCGTCAACAGTGTGCTATAGCAAGCGGATTGTTGTGCACGCGCAAACGATTTCACGACATTTTTTAGTATTTGCGTGTTCCTGTTCTTGTGGTTGTTCATAAAAATGAATGAAGAACTTTTGATTAACTTAGTTCAAGGATACAAAGAACTTTATGACCTACAAGATCCTCATTACGACGATCAACAAAGAAGAGATAATATTTGGAAGGAAATAGGGGACATAATGAAAGAATCTGGTAAGTACCACTGTCAAGTATTTATTTCTTATGTTATAACCATCATAACGCACTTGTATCGTGATGTACTATAATCACATTTTTACACATTTTTTTACTACATAATTTAGACCAAGTAATCATTGATTTTAGACAGATTTCTGAGGAAATGTTTATTGCTGCCAACATCCATAGTGTGTCTTTCATTATTAGAGTAGGTATTACCACAGAGTATATATACCTACTACGTAAAGTATTACTTTATTAATGATGACAATAATAATGAACATAAGTAAGTAATAATAATAAATAAGATTTGTATAATTGTCGCGAAATTGTGGTTTAAGGTTTATTTTTAGGGTTCCGTACCTCAAAAAGGAAAAGCCGGCCAAGTGCGAGTCGGGCCCGCACAGAGACGATGACGACAGAGGCGACAAAATGAGTATTATTTAATTTTTTGGGTTCCGTATTATGTGTGGTACGAAAACCTTCATATGCGAGTCCAACTCGCACTTGGCCGGTTTTTTATAAGTAAGCGGGCAGTATCGAATAACCTTAGTGTCAAGATATTAGTTTCTTCGCATACCTCTTCTAATAACCCTTGACTGCCACTCAATGGTACCAGTTGGAGATACGAAATATCTTTTAAATTGATCACGGACACACATTGCGTCTAGTGCTGCATGGCCTCCAATATATGGCAAATCTGTTAGAGCTTCTGTTACCACATTTATCTGAGCCTCCTCTTCAGACCAGTAGCAAATGTCGTTTCGCAGTAAATTGTGCAAACAACAAGTGGCTAATATAATAACATTAACATGTTTTGGCAATAACGAAAAACGTCTTTCGTAAACTCTAAACTTCTTCACTAATAGCCCGAAAGCATTTTCGCTCACACGCCTAGCTCTGCTCAGCCTATAATTAAAAACTTTCTTGTCTTCGTCATTTGTCAACTGATTTGCTGGATATGGTCTCATCAAATGTCTGGTTAATGGAAAAGCTTCGTCTCCAACGATGACATGTGGTAACTTTATGTCTGTACCTGGTATTAAACGATCAGCAGGCAAATTAAACTGTCCATCGATTAAAGCTTTGCCAAAATTAGAGTTATTGAGTATTAGGCTATCAGAATTTTTACCCAAGGCACCAACATCGATGACTGTAAAACGGTAGTCCGCATCGACTAAGGCCAATAAAACTATAGTAAACGTTTTTTTGTAAGAAAAATAAAGGGAGCCGCTATTCGGTGGTGCTTCAATAATAACATGCTTTCCATCCAGTGCCCCAATGCAATTTGGAAAGTTCCATTGCCTTTTAAAACGCTGTTCTTTACGTTTCCAGTCTGCTTCTGTCGGTACAGGCATGACATTGGGTGACAACTTCTTAAATATGGCTGTACATGCCTCGTAAATAATTTGTCTAACAGTTGATTCACCAAGTCGAAAAGAAGTGGCTAATGACTTCATTGAATTTCCTGTTGCCAAATATCTGAAACATAAAAAGTTTTAACTTTATTAATACCTATATTTTTTCTTCCACAGATAAAACTTGCAGAGACAGATGGAGACGTATAAGAGATAATTACAGACGCGCTAAAAAGTTAAGGAAAACAAAAAGTGGACAAGCTGCTACAAATATGAAGAAACCAAAATATGAAGATTTATTGTCATTTCTTATCCCCTATATTAGCAACGAGGATGAAACTTTTTCAAATTTTCCACCAAATAATGTTTCCCAAGACTCAAGTAATGAGGATAATAGTATTTTAGACGATATTCATAGAAGTGATAGCCCTGGTTCAAGTGCTGGTACTTCACAAAGCACTATAAGAAATCGTCGTGTTACTTCAGAAGACAGTTCACCTCGTCCTTATAAAAGAAATTCTAGAACTTTAAATACTCCACCACAGCTTTCACCAATACACACGTTATTGCAAGAGTATTTAGAAAAAAAATACACGGCCAAGAAAAATGAACCTGACAAAATTGTTGACTTTTTCACGAACTTGGGGGAAACTGTTTCAAATTTTCCGGAAGATGTACAAATTCGTGTAAAACGTGAAGTTTTTAAAATAGTTACCGATGCAGAAGAGTTGGTTTTCAGGGAGAAGTCTAAACCACAATATGTATTACAATTATCTCAAGAGAGCACACCACCCATAATCGTTAATTTAAACGATGTTGATGTACAACCTCCAAACCAAATAATACCACCAACTTCAACAAATGTGAATCCAAATGATATTGACACACAGAAAGAGATTGCTCTTGATCTTGACGATAACGCATTAAATGATTTTTTAAATTCTATTCAACAAAATAAAAATCAACAATGAATGGTATTTTGAGCGACGGGCTACTAAGAGGCCAAACACAAAGAGAAATGGAAGATGTTGATTAAGAATAGTTTTATTAGAGTTTAAGATAGAAAGATTTTTGTTCTGTGATTTTGTGATAATATAATATTGACATTATGTATACCGCTTTTTTTTCTTTAAAATGAAAATATACCCTAACTAGCGCCGCTGCTAACTATTAAAAAGACAAAAGACACAAGATCCTAACGTACGACCTCACTAACAATTTAAGATACAATTTACACAGGATTAAATGGGAGGAAAAAAGGATAATTAATAATCACTAGGTATGCTATAGTGAAACTTACCTTAAACACACCACAAGCCGCTCTTCTGGTCCGATAGGCTCACGAAAACTTGTAGTTTTTTTTTGCAGATCCTCCTTTATTATTTCAAGTAATTGAAAATATCGATCAGGAGTCATCCGAAAATATCCCCAAAACTTGTTTTTGTCTGCTACAAGATCGGGAAAAAGATGATGGTATTCGCCAAATATCTTTTAGCATAATGTGCTCAAACCTTAAAGGTTTGAGCACATTATGCCGGGCCGCAGCGGGGCGGAGCGGGCCGCAGCGCATCGCAAAATGCGTACCTAGCACATTTGTGACGGGCCGGGTCGCATTGCGTTGACGGATTTTGAGTACAGTGTACTGCCGGAATTTGCGTGCAACTGTACGTAATGGATAGCTCTGACGAAGAACTTTCGTTTTTTTGCCTGCTGTTAGAAGAAGAACAGCATAGACAAAAGAGAAAACGTAAAATATGGATACATCCCATTTGTTCCAAGAGAAAGATATTTGGCGAATACCATCATCTTTTTCCCGATCTTGTAGCAGACAAAAACAAGTTTTGGGGATATTTTCGGATGACTCCTGATCGATATTTTCAATTACTTGAAATAATAAAGGAGGATCTGCAAAAAAAAACTACAAGTTTTCGTGAGCCTATCGGACCAGAAGAGCGGCTTGTGGTGTGTTTAAGGTAAGTTTCACTATAGCATACCTAGTGATTATTAATTATCCTTTTTTCCTCCCATTTAATCCTGTGTAAATTGTATCTTAAATTGTTAGTGAGGTCGTACGTTAGGATCTTGTGTCTTTTGTCTTTTTAATAGTTAGCAGCGGCGCTAGTTAGGGTATATTTTCATTTTAAAGAAAAAAAAGCGGTATACATAATGTCAATATTATATTATCACAAAATCACAGAACAAAAATCTTTCTATCTTAAACTCTAATAAAACTATTCTTAATCAACATCTTCCATTTCTCTTTGTGTTTGGCCTCTTAGTAGCCCGTCGCTCAAAATACCATTCATTGTTGATTTTTATTTTGTTGAATAGAATTTAAAAAATCATTTAATGCGTTATCGTCAAGATCAAGAGCAATCTCTTTCTGTGTGTCAATATCATTTGGATTCACATTTGTTGAAGTTGGTGGTATTATTTGGTTTGGAGGTTGTACATCAACATCGTTTAAATTAACGATTATGGGTGGTGTGCTCTCTTGAGATAATTGTAATACATATTGTGGTTTAGACTTCTCCCTGAAAACCAACTCTTCTGCATCGGTAACTATTTTAAAAACTTCACGTTTTACACGAATTTGTACATCTTCCGGAAAATTTGAAACAGTTTCCCCCAAGTTCGTGAAAAAGTCAACAATTTTGTCAGGTTCATTTTTCTTGGCCGTGTATTTTTTTTCTAAATACTCTTGCAATAACGTGTGTATTGGTGAAAGCTGTGGTGGAGTATTTAAAGTTCTAGAATTTCTTTTATAAGGACGAGGTGAACTGTCTTCTGAAGTAACACGACGATTTCTTATAGTGCTTTGTGAAGTACCAGCACTTGAACCAGGGCTATCACTTCTATGAATATCGTCTAAAATACTATTATCCTCATTACTTGAGTCTTGGGAAACATTATTTGGTGGAAAATTTGAAAAAGTTTCATCCTCGTTGCTAATATAGGGGATAAGAAATGACAATAAATCTTCATATTTTGGTTTCTTCATATTTGTAGCAGCTTGTCCACTTTTTGTTTTCCTTAACTTTTTAGCGCGTCTGTAATTATCTCTTATACGTCTCCATCTGTCTCTGCAAGTTTTATCTGTGGAAGAAAAAATATAGGTATTAATAAAGTTAAAACTTTTTATGTTTCAGATATTTGGCAACAGGAAATTCAATGAAGTCATTAGCCACTTCTTTTCGACTTGGTGAATCAACTGTTAGACAAATTATTTACGAGGCATGTACAGCCATATTTAAGAAGTTGTCACCCAATGTCATGCCTGTACCGACAGAAGCAGACTGGAAACGTAAAGAACAGCGTTTTAAAAGGCAATGGAACTTTCCAAATTGCATTGGGGCACTGGATGGAAAGCATGTTATTATTGAAGCACCACCGAATAGCGGCTCCCTTTATTTTTCTTACAAAAAAACGTTTACTATAGTTTTATTGGCCTTAGTCGATGCGGACTACCGTTTTACAGTCATCGATGTTGGTGCCTTGGGTAAAAATTCTGATAGCCTAATACTCAATAACTCTAATTTTGGCAAAGCTTTAATCGATGGACAGTTTAATTTGCCTGCTGATCGTTTAATACCAGGTACAGACATAAAGTTACCACATGTCATCGTTGGAGACGAAGCTTTTCCATTAACCAGACATTTGATGAGACCATATCCAGCAAATCAGTTGACAAATGACGAAGACAAGAAAGTTTTTAATTATAGGCTGAGCAGAGCTAGGCGTGTGAGCGAAAATGCTTTCGGGCTATTAGTGAAGAAGTTTAGAGTTTACGAAAGACGTTTTTCGTTATTGCCAAAACATGTTAATGTTATTATATTAGCCACTTGTTGTTTGCACAATTTACTGCGAAACGACATTTGCTACTGGTCTGAAGAGGAGGCTCAGATAAATGTGGTAACAGAAGCTCTAACAGATTTGCCATATATTGGAGGCCATGCAGCACTAGACGCAATGTGTGTCCGTGATCAATTTAAAAGATATTTCGTATCTCCAACTGGTACCATTGAGTGGCAGTCAAGGGTTATTAGAAGAGGTATGCGAAGAAACTAATATCTTGACACTAAGGTTATTCGATACTGCCCGCTTACTTATAAAAAACCGGCCAAGTGCGAGTTGGACTCGCATATGAAGGTTTTCGTACCACACATAATACGGAACCCAAAAAATTAAATAATACTCATTTTGTCGCCTCTGTCGTCATCGTCTCTGTGCGGGCCCGACTCGCACTTGGCCGGCTTTTCCTTTTTGAGGTACGGAACCCTAAAAATAAACCTTAAACCACAATTTCGCGACAATTATACAAATCTTGTTTATTATTATTACTTACTTATGTTCATTATTATTGTCATCATTAATAAAGTAATACTTTACGTAGTAGGTATATATACTCTGTGGTAATACCTACTCTAATAATGAAAGACACACTATGGATGTTGGCAGCAATAAACATTTCCTCAGAAATCTGTCTAAAATCAATGATTACTTGGTCTAAATTATGTAGTAAAAAAATGTGTAAAAATGTGATTATAGTACATCACGATACAAGTGCGTTATGATGGTTATAACATAAGAAATAAATACTTGACAGTGGTACTTACCAGATTCTTTCATTATGTCCCCTATTTCCTTCCAAATATTATCTCTTCTTTGTTGATCGTCGTAATGAGGATCTTGTAGGTCATAAAGTTCTTTGTATCCTTGAACTAAGTTAATCAAAAGTTCTTCATTCATTTTTATGAACAACCACAAGAACAGGAACACGCAAATACTAAAAAATGTCGTGAAATCGTTTGCGCGTGCACAACAATCCGCTTGCTATAGCACACTGTTGACGGGGCGCAGCGGCGCGGGGCGGGTCGCATCGCACGGACGGAAATCCGCCGCGCAATAATGCGAGCCGCTGCGGCCCGACACAGTGTGCGTTATTTCATACAAATTGTATTGAAGCGATTTTTGCGCTCCGCCCCGCCCCGCTGCGGCCCGGCATAATATGCTCGAACCTTTAGGGCTCGCTTCGAAAATCCGAGAAGGCCACAAAACGTATAGGTAAGAATCCTTGTTTTAAATATTATGACCGGTTCACATTATGCCAGTCTACATGGACCTGAAACCGCCTGCGTAAAGTCTACCAACCCACACTAGCGCGTGGTGGACAATGGTCTAACTCATTTCTTCATCAAGAAGAGACGTGTGCCAAGCAGTGAGACATGTATACAGAGCTACTATAATTGCTATCGACTGTTAAAATTAATGTAAACAACACGTAAAATAATTCGATATATACGCACCGACGAAGTCCAATTATAGCAATCGATTGATACAATGAAAGTGTCCTAAAATTAAATTACAATGATGCATAAAAGTAAACACGAACAAAAAAGAATAAGAAATAAAGAACCAAGTAGGTATTGTATAGTATATAGTTATATTTATTAGCTAGTGTCTGCGACTTCGTCTACTTGGCATTCATTTTATTAACTTATAGCTGAAAACCGACACTTCAATTTTATTTATTCATATTGATGATTTTATAACTGGACACTATCAATGTTATTGTTTATATTCGTATGATAAGTAAATGTTTATGTTATAGTCAAACCTTGAAGCGCCGGCACTCCTAGGTTCGACTAGTCAATTCTCAGGTCTGACTTTAAGTCGTAAGCTTCGGTTTCCTAGGAAACCGGTGAAAGAAAGAAAGGTGTGGAATAATGAAGCCGTAATATTATGGCCGTAAGACGATATTTGTTATTTCAACTTCGTATTGCTTTTTTATAGCATTAGCTATGCTTGAAAAATTATACTGATAAACAGTTGAAAAAAATATGGGACCGGCAGGATTTGAACTTGCGATCTTCTGAACCGGGCAGTCAGGGTCCTAAATTTTTCAACTGTCTGTTACGTCATTTCGTGAAGTCACGTTCATACCGTTGTACCTATCTGAAGTAGGTTAGTAGGAGGTTCAAATTCTACTGGTCCCATAATTTTTACAACTATTTATCAGGATATACGTTATGTCAATCACCGCTCTCTAGGAAACCACTTCATTGTATTTACTTTGGGTGCGCCAAAGTTCACCTAAAGTTCCAACTCCGAAAATGTTCTTCCTAACATTTTTACTAATGTTCATAATTCGAAGCATTCAACTTCCTAATGTCAGTATCAAGAAACATCTTTTGTACTTTTATTAGTTTTCCTATATTTTTTCAACATAACCATCTTTTACACTATTAGTCAAAGTCATATCTGTTTTGTTTAGGTTTTTTTTTATTCATAATAATCAGTATTATAATTTTACGTAACTTTTACAGTTTTAGTTATTTAGTTATATTCACATAACATGTATAAAACGTAAGACTAATAGTACCATGGTACGAGTAGTTAAATACATGTTTTCATATACAATTTTTAATTAAATTAGTTTTATATTAGCGGCTATAGCTTTAAAATATTTTCTTTTATTGGTGTATTCTGGTTTAGGTTAGGTTAGAACTGTGATCACAACGCACGAGACGAGCGAGAGAAGCGAGCGTACCGCGGCAGCGGCCGGCGAAGTGCCAGAACCGAATCGGTCCTATAGTTATTGGTTTAGGTACGGTTAAAACTACGGTATAAACGCCCAGGCCATAAACATAACCGTAAATATGTCGTGTTTTATGAATTTTATTCATTTAAGACAAAAATCAGTGAAACGACCTTTAATCATTCTAAACAGTAGGATTTTAGACATAATTATCTTACTTGAACTTAGCAATAGACACAACTTAGTACATTATAAAATAAATATTGACTCAGCCATCGACACGACGAAGAAGAAGAAGTACGTTATGTAAAGCTTACCCCCAAATAATAATCATACCCACAAATTAAAACTATCATCTTCTACCCACATATATTTTTTATTACAGTTGGTTAGTTTCTTTCAGAGTATGAGTGAAAATATTATGGTAATTATGTTAAGGGATAAAAGCGTTATGATAAAAAAAGTAGGAGTTTAAATATATTAACATTAATGTTATTAGTAGATAATAACAATTTTCGGAAACATGAGTGTTATGAACAACGCCGGTTCAAATAGTATGAATAAAAACTTTAGGATGATAATTTTTAGGAAGAGTGATCATTCGGATTACAAATCGTTAGGAAGAACAATTTCGGGTAAAGAACTTTAGGCGAGCCAATATGGACCCATTTACTTTACATAGACAACGATCTAGTGACGTCATTCTACCGTTATATTCATACCCGCACTATTCCATACCGCTTTCCTAGGAAACCAAATCTTTAAGCAAACAAATTATTTTTTTAGGCGTATAACTAAAGAATTTTACCTAGGAAAAACTACTTAAATTAAATCAGGGTTTGACCAGTCAAACTTCAATCAAGTATTAATAATAATAAATTTATTTCGGATCAATGGATATCTGAGTTAGTTACAATTGCCTTAAAATAGAGGCTGAATTTGGATTATTTCTTTGGGTAAGACCGAACCTTGGATAAACCAGTCATTCCGGAAAAAGACTGCATATCGACCTTTGACTATGACATATATAATAGACTGAGCTATCAGAACTGTACTGCGACTTGAGTAGCCATGAAGTTGTTTGCATTAATTTTACTATTAATTATGGTTTTTCTTAAAAATATTGTGCGCTGTGATGAAAATAAAAATAAGGAAGTTACATACATTGCAAAAACGAACGTTCCACCCGATGTGATCCAAGAAGAATTTTTGCCCGCTGATGCATTATTGGCTCGATTCAATTATAGAGGACGACCAGAAATATAAGATGTAAAAAGGTAAGGACTGTAGAGGAACGGGGTGAGATGTTCCTTCAGCTTAAAGGGAGAATCCTCCGACCAGGTTCGGTGGTATTGCCTGGCGGACAGCTTGGAAGCGTATATACATATATACACTCCGTGTAAACACTTCGTTATCGCGATTCAGCTCTCTTTGACATTTGTGACGAATGTGTCACTTCTTGACGTTGTCATTTATCATTTGCAAATACCGAACAAGGACCCTTATTCAAAAGGCCTATTCCGACTTGAGCGGTATTTGCTACCGCGTGCGGTAGTGAAAAAAAATATTACTATATTTAAAAAACGTGTTCGCCGAACAATTTTTTTTTGTTTGATGAATTGAATGTATTTTATATCTGTTCGGAAAACGGTAAAAATTAACACTGACTGAAGTGACAATATGCTGACCGTTAGATATCACAAGTATATTTAAATTTATAACATATTATTATATAAAATGTCCCTTATTATTATTTGCCTTGTTGTCCATGTATGATAAATGTGAACTGGGCTATCAATTCTGTGACTCAATGTTTTGTTTTTTATTTATTACTAGCTTTTGCCCGCGACTTCGTCCGCGTGGAATTCGTTGTATTAATTCATGCATTCAACCTTACTGCCGCTCCCATAGAGTTTAGCGTAATGTTAAATATCTAAATATCCTTTACTGAGAGTTAGAAACAAACACAAAAAGAATTATCAAAATTCGAGCAGTTGTTCTCGAGATATCAAACAAACAAACTAACTTTCGCCTGCGGTTTCGTCTGCGTGGAAGGTACAGTGGGCCAAGCAATTAGGTATGCAGGGCAAAAACTTCTATGCCATAGTGAAAACTGACTGCAATACACAGGCATGTGTGAATTACATATTTAATAAGTGTAATATACCCACTATTTAGATATGTAACTTACTTATCCATAACTGGTGTAGTAAGTCTTTAATATGACTTAGAAGTTTTTGCCCTGCATAGCTAACTTGTTGGCCCACTGTACATCAATAAAAAGTAGCCTATGTTACGACCTTGTATTCAGTTACTTTCATATAAAATTTTATCAAAATCGGTTTAGCCGTTAAGAAGATTAGCCGATACAAACAGACAAACAGACAAAAATTTCAAAACTGTATTTTAGGCATAGTTATCGTGCAAATAACTACATAATATAAACTGAAAAATACATAGTTTTGCCAGGCCTGTGTCACTCGCCCAAGGTTACGCGCTAAATGCCTACCGCTTGGCGTATCGTCGACGATACAAAGGACAGAGGGCTGTCGCACGCCCGCCTAAGCGGCTGAGCGCTCGCACCGCACGTTTCCCGCGCAATTAAATATTTACGCTTCGAAATTCCAGTTCTTATAAAATTATTTGTCCGGCTACGTATATACGCGACATTAAAATTTAATAACCGTCATTTTAAAGATTATAAGAAAGAAATTAAGAAATATGTCAAGGTTAGGCATTTATAGCTTGCATAATATTGATTTTTTTCCATAGAATAAAAATCTGATTATAAAAAACTGAATTGAATTTTTATTTCTTAAGTACCCAATACGGCCAATACCTACTCAACTGAAGCACTAGATTGTGTGCTTAAAATTAAATATAGAAATGTTTGTATTTTTTTAAGAAAATAAATTTCTTATAAATGAAATTTAACACGACCGAGTCTACGCTACGTGCCGCTGGCGATAGTAGATTCTAGTGGCCGTCAACCCTACCAATTCAGAGCTGCATCGTGAGCTGCATAGGTTTAGAGTATTTTGAATCGTAATACAAACGAATAAAGTTGTAATTTGCTTGTAATGAATTTTGTAGGCAAGTAAAGAAAAGTAAGCTTTACTTTGAGGTGAGCTAAATTGCACCATATTGTTTATAATATAATGTCGTTTTTTCTTCAAATACTTTTGCTAAGAAATCCTTCTTTCCCTCTTTATTATTTGGTTTTGCCGACATTAAAAACAGACAAATTTTATATGGTGTGTAAACAAGCTAGTCGTTAGATATCACCAGCACATTATATTTAATTATATTATTATACAATGTTATTTTTATAAGGGTTATTCACGATACATAGTAATGTATCGTGTGTGCGTTCGATGTAATGTTAAGGCCATGCATTTCGACGAAATGTATTCTACATTGAATTCTAACACATGCAATTCCGTCAATATGATTGATTATTGCAAGGCTTCAACTCTCGCTCACTATACAATCTATGTACAGCTTGGTAAAAAAGAGTAGAAAATAGTGGGCGCAACACTGCCGTTCATATGACAACAGAGCAAAGAATTACAAATTATCCAGTCAGTCCAAGCCAATTTAAAAATCTCAGGTTTAAATCATTTATTCTCATAAAAGACACAAAAGGCACTTAAACTTATCAAGATAACCGCCACCAAATATTAAATTTGGTTCTTATATTATAATATTATAAGTATGTATGTATATCAGTAGCGGTCATTCGGCAGTTAAATACCCAACAATTTTGCTAATTTTGAATAATTTATTTATGGTTGTTTTAGTTGTGTTTTGATAGCCGATACTCAAAACTGCCGAGTGAGCTTACATGTTTTATATCAGCGGGTAGAATTTTAAACTAGTATGGATGGATTTATCTACGATCTTTGAAATTGTAAACCAATCGTGGAGCTTTGTTTTAATGAAATGTCTTCACTCTGACAATGTTGTTATTTCAAGACCATTTTTCCAAGTTATATAAATTACAGACAGTGACTAAACGAAGATTTACTTTGTGTTTTACTTATTCATTTATGAACTATAAATAAGCTGACCGTTAGATATCACCAGTAAATATATATTTAATTATATAACATGAAATAATATGTCCCATATAATATTATATGCCTTGTTATTGCCCTGATAAGAGTGGGCTATAAGTGGGCTATCATTCGGTAATGTGTCTCCAGTCGCCAACATGAAGTCGTTTGCTTTCGTTACAATATTATGCTTAGTTTTATTAATCAGTAATGCGAGTTGTGATGAAAAACAAGGAACTGTATCGAGATGGATAAGTAAAATACTAAACGTCTTTAGAAGCGACAACCCAATAGATCGATCCGATTTGTTACCTGCCAGGAGACTAAGGAGTCAATTTCGAAAATCAGATAACCATTAGGTATGTATTCTGGTTTTAAAATAAAATAATTGATTCGCTACCCGAACGCACACCTACAATATTATCCGCTTTGACTTGAAAATGCATTCCAAAATCCAGGCAATGTGCAAAATATTAATACTAATAAATAAAATGAATTGTCTGTTTTTAATGTCAACATAACAATTTTTTTAAAGCTGTTAGGTATAGTTATTTGTAAGATACCTATGTCTAAAACACAGTATTTTTTTGTCTTTCTGTCTGTTTGTAGCTGCTTATCATCTAAATGGCTTAGCCGATTTGAATCAAAATTTTGATGCAGGTAACTGACTACAAAACGCTACTTTTTATTGAAGTCGAAACCGCAGGAGAAAGTTACTTTGTATGTTTGATTGTGCTAATATCAGGAACTAATGGTCACCTTTAAATAATTATTTTGATAATCTAAGTCTTCAGAAAGGTTTAAAGATATTTAACATTACCCTTAACCCCTAGCAATCGGCGTAGTAACATCTAACGCCAATCGAACCACAAGAACAGCTTTAAGTTTGTACAATCGCGAAGTCGCGAGAAAAAGCTAGGCGACAATAATTTTGTAGGTGTGGGTAGCCGGTGCTACTATATAATGTTCCTTCAAGCTACTTTTTAAATTCATTCATTTAAATGTGTTTTCAGCGGTGTTCCTAGAAACAAGATCATAGAAATCTTAATAATAAGGCAATAGAAATGTCAAAGACGCGTGACCTTGTCGCCGCGCATCTGTCAAGTCAAACACAAGTGCGAGTTGAGGAATTGTCGTCTTAATGTCATCGCAAAAAGAATAATTTTATTTGCAGGAATACAAGCGCATTTGTCTAATCGAACACAAGTGCGAGTTGAGGAATTGTCGTCTTAATGTCATCGCCAAAAAGAATAATTTTGTTTGCAGGCATACAAAAAGTGGTATTTGAAAACCGGCGACATGCGTCCCAGTGTTAAAAGATAGTCGATAGCATTTCTATTGACTAGTTATTAAGATTTCTATGAACAAGATTATTATCATGAAAGTTCTCGTATTGGATATTGCGTGTATATTTTATTAAATAACATCTCTCTCTCGACTAATTATCTCTACTCTACGAATTTCTGTGTGTACCGGTTTTTTTTACATTTTATTCCCAAAAGCCACGCGGGTCTTCTAGATATATTTTATACAGATGCAAATCATCGCAATTAACTCAATAAAAATGGTAAATTGTAAAGTTTCATTATAAATTATTTGGCTTATATATTCAAATCATTTATTTTCATAGGCCCCAGGAGGCGCTTGAACACGTCAAAACATTACAAAAAATGATATAAAAATAAATTATAGATAATACTAAATTATACTAATTACAATAATTTGAATAACCGGCGCTAAGATAAATTTTAATCAAACTGTTTAGAATCAAATTAAAAGCATAAGGTATGACCAAATGACCACCTGAAAATTGGTTTGATAAGCAAGTATTTCCAGCGTCCATTTGCCAAACGTTAGATTTGCGTTACATTAAATTGGCCAAAGTTTATTTGGCAAGTAATAATCTGGCAAATGAAATTATGCAAAAACAATAATTTGAGAAGTAATAATTTGGTATTTTTTTAGTGAATCAGAACATAATATATATATATTTCGGCAATCATTTAAATTGTCTCTACTAAGTTGTGAGTTAAATTTTTCTGTTTCTTTTATTTCAGACCGAGTACGTCCAATACGAGCCTTGAAACCATGACCTGAACGACAGTTAACAACGAAGAAGCTGCCAATTAATTTAATGAAACACAATACTCATTTTATTTTATACCAAACCACCATGACTATGTATAAAAAACTTTGAAATATCTTGCTTTGGGAATCCCTCACATTATGTAAAATTCATACACTTTTAATTCTATGTTACTTTTGTTATTCTTAACAAATAAATACTTAATTAAAAATGATATTACACGGTTCTGATCATGAATATGCCATTAATTTGTAAATGGCTAGGGTTGCCACGATTGTAATTAACAACGAATGTATACATAGCCTATTAAAATTTTACTAACATATTTGTTTTATTTTAAACTACAACGGCCACCTGTATTTGGAATTTTCATCAAGGCGTCCCCCACAATAGGCGTACGCGACCGTGTCGGGCGTGTTGGGGCGCTGGCTACACACACGTTTCACTAAGTAATCCTGTAAAATTGCAAATGCGTCGCTACATATTAAGCCTCCGATGTCAGTAATTTCTGGCTCTATTCCGGACACTAACCTGGAACAAAATAGTAGCACTTGTAATATTTTAAAGCTATTTATAGCTTTGCTATGCCTTTTTGTATGTTATACAATATTAAGTTTGTACAATTTGAGCACTGTTATTTTGCGGTATTGACGACCGGATGGCGGAGTGGGTAGTGTACCTGCCTGCGATGCCGAGGTCGTGGGTTCGATTCCCAATTAAGACAAATCTTTGTGTGCATGAACATGGGGGTTTGTATTAGTCTGGGTGTTTCTATGTATAATAAGTATGTATTTACAAAAGAAAAGTATATATGTATAAGTATCAGTTATTCTAGTACCCATAGTACAAGCTCTGCTTAGTTTGGGACTAGATGGTGTTGTGTGTGAGTTATTAATAATAATATTATTTAAATATTTATATTTAGTAGTGCTTTTTCCCTACAGCAGCTGTACCATAAGTATAATCTTAGTAAATCTTGGCAACCAGATGAGGTGGGTGCTGTACACCTCTGCCACACGTTTCAGGGTATTCTAAATATGCATGATGTTTATTGATTTATTTCATACAGGCACTTCACAGCTTACAGGCAGTAGGTAAATAATGTATATTGGAACAGTACGCCAATTACGAAGTACACAAAAATACATTAACAATGTAATCCGAGAGTGAAAGTATACACATGCAAATCTATATAATACAAAAAATGTAGATGTTTAAAGATGTATAAATGTCAACGTCATGTTATATTATGTTGGCAGCCCTACTGATGACGTAATGGTAGGTGCGATGATTGCAGCTTTGTCTCGCCATCACGGAGATTCCCACTGACCGGTAACCGGGCGAACCACTCTGTTGTAAACGTTGTGTTTTTGCGTTTTATTTATCAACATCTCAGGCGAAGTGTGGATGTTATACACCTCTGCTAAAGACTTCAGTGAGCTAAAGGCGTGATGTTATATTTCTTCAGCAGTCTTACTGATGGTGCATGATGTAGTGGTAGGTGTTTGTAATGATTGGTGCTTTTTCTTCTTCATTCGAGTCGACGGCAAAGTCAAATTTTGTTAGCCCAGTATGTGGCTACCTGAACAGCGCTTTCATCCGCGTTCCTCGTGCAGGCAGCAGGGCACGCGGGACAAGTTAAAACATGGGCCATGGTTTGTGTAGCCCCACATTCACAATTCGCATTTGTTACATCTGCAAAACCCCACTTTATCATGTTGTCTTTGCTTCGACCTTTTGATTGGTGCTTTGTCTCGCCATCTCGAAGATTCCCGCCGACCGGTGCCCGGTAAAACCATTGTGCCATAACATACACGCGATAAAAGTGTATGTTATAGCGTTTTATTTATATATATAACGTAAAGTAATTATACAGAGCTTGAGACTGAGGAAAAATAAATAAGTATTTCAAGCAGGAAAATATTACAGTATTCAGTTATTTTTGAGGCCAAATGTTGCAACACAGTTGTTGAGCTACGAACATAAATGATTAACAGGTTTCTAATGTTTTTTAAAGTCTGAAAGGCAATGATTAGTTTGTGGTTAAAGGGATGGATTGGAGGTTAAATGACCTGATGATAGTTATGTATTCACTTTTAAGGAAATATCAGTGCCTTTATATCTAATTTCTTTTTTTTCTTTGGCTGCGGAATTTGTCCAAGAAGCTCCCTAGCAAACCTTGCCATTCTTGACATATAGATTAGACTGTGATATAATTTTCAACACAGAATTGTCATTTTCTTTTGTCTTTTGACATTTTTATGTTGATAACTTTGTCATAGTCGAATCGAAAAGTCAAGGGTGATAAGCTGTGCTTAGGGGTTTGGAGTGAAGTTGACAAACGTCTTCGAATTATCGCCCAAGTGATCCTGTTCACCTTTGTAATATGAGCCATTACTTGATGTAGATGTCTGTACCTAAAAGTTGACTTCCGAGATTTTAAGTGTACGGATTTTGTCAATATAAAAGCCAAACATAAAAGCTACCTCAATCCGCACATAAAATAAAACAAAGTATAACTCATGGAAAATCTATAAATACCAGTGGGCAGTGTTTTAAAAAAGCATTACCAAGTATATTATCCTTGAGATCAGATATGTTTGCGCGGGCCATAATATGTTTGTTTCTTTTACACTATTGCGTGTCGAAGGAAAATGCAGTGTATCAAGTCCCGGGGGTTGAGATAGTTGATCTCATAAGGGGGTTCCATCCGAAGGGAAGGATACAGCTGACTAAAGTGGAAGGAGATCGTTCCAGTCTCCCTGATGGGGTATACTTTATACCCGAAGATGATGCTCTGTCTCCGCCTGAGTATTTGGTAAGTATTAATTTAATGTAAGAATATTTTACGTGCTACTTGAGATAGTTTTTTGTTATTATTGCTGAATTTTATAATATTTATTCAACGTCGACATATATTGTTGTTATTAATTCAGTTTGTATTCAATTAGCAAGACGTTATTAATATTGTCCAGTTACTATTACCCTACCCTTCAGAAGCTACAGGGATGTAGTGACTATATATTTTAGTCTCTATAAATAGTTGTTTGTTTTATATCCATTGTTTATTTGTGTCATTATTATGACACAATGAATATGATTCACAGTTTAAAACTGAGAAAAATAACATCGTAGCTAATTGCATACAAAAAACGTAATCGTGAACAAATAATCAATCAATACATATCGAATCAAAACAAACCATGAAGATGTTGTAAGAAAATAAGAACAACAAATCGGAAACTAATTTACAGTGTGATTCTAGATTGTACACACATCTAGCTTTACTTTTCCAGTATCAGATGGTCTTGCATTGTATATTTATTTCAAGTATTCAAGTATTCAAGTCATTATTGCACTCCACAATGTTAAAATGGTATTATAAATAGATACAGTGTCAATCATGGACCCAGATGGGTACGGCAAAAGTAGGAGAGAGAAGAAAGATCTCTTTGTTTATACAAAAATATTTAAATTTTAAAATTGTATCTTATAAGAAGATACACAATTTTATACATATTTTTTTGAGTTAAAATAATTATAATATATTTGTAAGTTCCACGTGTAATGCGAGATCAGCTTATACTGGAAATGTAATGCTTTATATGTTGCCGTGTATACATAAACATTTACCTACACTAATTGACCAAAATACCTTCAATCGTGGTTATTGAAAAGCGTGAAATAATACTGGCACTAACGAACTGAAATCTATCAATTACATACACAACTATAAAGGAAATCACACTACCTATCATAGAGTCGAAAGTTTGTGTGTTTATTTGCTTCTCCTTCACGATCAAACGGATAGACCGATTGTGATGAAATGCGCTATATAGCTGGAATCTTTAAGGTACCAGCTTCACGCTCCATCTTACTTGCACAAACAGTTAGTGCAAACAGGTACTTTTACTAGTTACATCCTCAATCTTACTGTTGCAAATTTAAATTTACAAATGTTATATTTTTAAGCAAATTATGGCTTTTGTATGCTAAAGCCTGCTGGATTCTAATCTGCATCACCCGGTAAACCCCCTATGTCTATTAAGCCAAAATTCCGAACCATTTTTGTGCAAACTTAATAGGTAAATATACCTGTTAGACGAAACTTACTTGGTTTCAGCGTCATTGTGCCCTCAGTGATAAGTCACTTAGTCGTACACAGTATTTTTGACTTAGACCAAATCGATATGCATTTTTATCAAATATTGTAATATTTTTAAGCAAATTATGGCTTTGCTATGCTTTTTGTATTTTATACAATATTAAGGTTGAAATTTACATACATTAGAATGTAGATAACCCTATGGCGACACACGTGCACCGCTCACTGAAAAGGTTTAAAGCATTTTTAAAGGTAATGCAAAAAAGTAAGAATTTTGCTTTTTGTAGATAGTTAAAGAAAAATATTCTACACTTTGACGCAAGCTAAATTGCACCATATGACTGACAGAATTAAGTCGATATTTCTTTAAATAAATTTTTGCTAAGAAATCCTTCTTATCCTCTTAATTATATGCCGGTACCTTAAGGCTGTTTACTTGTTTTAACAAATTTCACAACTGGAACTAACGAACTTAAATGAATCAATTACACAACTATAAATTAAATCAAAAGCATAAAATATTGATGTCTGACATTTGACTTCACCTTGATATTGAAACCAAACAAACTGGTTACGATGAACACATACTGCAATTCCATAATTATCAAGTTTACCTTGAATATTGGTGGAAGTACAGTCACTGTATGTCTATGTCTACGATCATATCCTGTTGCATATTATTAACGTCTTCCTTCTATTTGTTAAAATATTCTAAAATTTATTTACCTTTTTATCCATTTTTATTTTTGCAGTTATAGGCGGCAAGCACTTAATTATTTAAATGCATGAATATTGAAATTATTCAAATTATTATTTTTAATGTACAATTCTAATCAATTTATAACTAAATTTTCATTATAATTATTTTATTAATCTTGGAATGGAATGGAATGGAAAGTGGACTCATTTTTCCGCACTTAGACTCTCATTTGGTCCATTGTGCGTGGAGAGTCCTGGCTAACATAGCCAGCCTAACTCCGCCCAGAAGCTCAGAAGTTTCCTGGGGACTTCACAGGCTTCGCGGAGTGACCTCACTGTTCCGAGGATTTGTTCCCGTTGAGAAGCAACGGCCCTACATTCCAGGACTACGTGGGAGACCGTTTCTTCGGCGTCAAGACATCCTCGACAGAGAGGACTGTCAGTAATTTTTATGGTGTATAGGTGTTTGTTCAAGGGACAGTGACCCGTTATTGACCCTATCATTATTTTTAGATTTGTTCTGTTTAGTCTTAGAAGGTTTTTTGTGAGTCGATGATTCGCTTGCGGTATTGCAAGTTTGGCTTGCCGACACTCAGCGATCTCTGACCATTTATTAATCTTAATTGTAATCTGTTTTTAAGGAATTTAATAAAATGCACAATTATTATATTAATAAGTAGTATTTAAGCAAAATATAATTAGTAATGAACCGTTATAAATTGTAAGAATTATTTTATTTTGTTTTATT
Source organism: Hypena proboscidalis (assembly GCA_905147285.1). NCBI lineage: Eukaryota > Metazoa > Arthropoda > Insecta > Lepidoptera > Erebidae > Hypena > Hypena proboscidalis. The sequence continues at coordinate 6,200,341 of LR990127.1, forward strand.
TAAATTATTTAATTTGAATCAGCTTACTATTAGAAATGAATTATAATTTAAAATTAAGGAATTAAAAGGCTATAATAAATAATAGGGGGCAAGCACACGAAGCGAGATAGATTTAGTCAAGTTTTTGTCATATTTTACATAGAGCAAGATAACAAAAAAGCGACTTAATCACTTGCGCTCGTGAGCTTGATGGTTGTCTTATTTAATCTTCGTTGTATTATTATGCGACTTCAAGATATTCCAAACCTTCAGAATCAAAATTCCCTTTATAATGAATTTCTAATTTAATTTCAAATAGTGGAAGGTGTAAAAGTTAAAACAAACTAATAACTAGCTCATCAAAAGTGGCAATGTTAAACGAAAAGTTTTCTTATGGGTAGTGCTTCTAATGAAGTGATAGTTCCCATTGTCTAATCCTTTATTTTTTAAATAAACTCAAAAATCAAATAAATAGATTATCCACTTAGCATATGAAAAATATGTTATAAATCAATAGGTATCAATAGGGGAATTAACAAAAACTAATGAATAACCAAAACATCTTCCTTCCTAACAAATCTTCACAACTCTAACTAGTTTTATTTCAATTACGTCAATTAAGATCTAAATTTTTGATAAATCCATTGTTTTTTTAAAATAAAAAACGCATCTTTTCAGGGACAAAGGAAAAACCCCGGTCTGGACAAAAAACAAGATGGAGTCACGACGAGCAATTAGAATTGTTTTTTTTTAATCTGTTTACTTTTCGATCAATCAAAATAAATAAAATGTTTTCAATGTATTATTTTTAGTCCCAATCACGATTGTAACGGAAATATTTTAAAATGTGATTATGCGGAAACTTTTCTGATGGTTACTTACCAGTTAACATAAACTCTTAATCGTTTCACAGTCCGACGGTACAGTCAAGCTCATAAATAGGTGCAGTTTGGAACCTTGTTTCAAAGCTGCCATTTAAATAGTAATTTAGGAATCGAAAATATACAGGGCTACAGAAATTCCCATAGAGTTGATAATTGGTAGATATGTTATTGGTACCATTTCGCTGAAAAACGCGGAAAATCAATTTTAGAGACCTTTGTCGTTTAATTTTTTCTTTCAAGTACTTTTTCGATTGGCAGTTAACATTCTTTTATAATGGTGTTTTGAACATTCATACCAATTTTCATTTCTATGGGAATTACAGTACATTCGACGTTAATAAAGTGGCACCTGAACCGGAATAAGAACTTATCCAGTATCCTTTTACGTGGTACCATAACTTGTTTAATCTATAATGTACTATATCCGTTTGATAGAAACAACAATCTTTCGTGATTCAAGTCACGTGTAAGATAAAAAAAGACAATAATATTATTTTGTTATTTTGGACTGTTGAAGGAAGCTCAACAAATTACCGCAGAGAGTACCTATCTCATCTAACATATTATTATTTTATATCTCCTTATTCAGATTATAATGAAAAAAGCTTGAGGATGAGGTCACAATACCCATATTGTTTACAACCTGCTTGAGTATAATTGAGAAGATTATCGTGTTTATGATTCCTGATGTAAATTTCCATTATCATTAATTTCGTAATAAACAGTTTAAAACTACAAATCAAGCATGATTATCTTGATATTAGCATTATAGGTAGTGTTTATGAATTCAAGTATGGATTAAAATGTTATTTACATGGTTAAGTCTCTAAAACCAGTTCGGAACTTATTTTACAGATTAAGGCCCATTTCAAAGGTTCCGGATAGGTCTTATCCGACGCATAAAATATAACCTGACCGAATTTAAAAGTGACACAAGTTACACTTGAAATAAGAACACAGCTGTCATATTTATTTATTTATTTAAAACATTATGCACAATTTGTACAGAGGCGGACTTAATGCCAAAGGCATTCTCTACCAGTCAACCTAGGGTAGTGCAGAGATTTTAAATGGTAGGTGCACTTGTGATGATAGTAAAAAACTAAAAAAACAAAAAACAAAACTTACAAAACTTATAAAAATAAATTAATAATATAAAATGATATTACACTTTCTATAGTAAAAATCAAATACAATATTAACATACTTAACTACATACAGCATATATCCCAAGTAGCACGTAAGTGTCGTCAGCATCAATAATACAGCCAATATAGAACTTAAAGTGGTATAAGAGACGTATAAGAGAGTCAGGAAAGGTTATAAGCGTTATAAGAGTGTTACAATCCGTTATTATACAGCTCAGCTGTATATAGTCTTTATTATGGTATCTGCGTACACTTAAGGTGTTATATCGGAATATTACAACTCTACTATACAGCTTTAATAATTGTGTAACACTCCAAGCTTATTTCTACGGCTAAAGCTGTATAAAGGCTGTATTATAGTACTATTCACTCGCTTATTACAGCTTTAAGCTGTATTATAGTATTACTTGACACTTGTTGCTGTACAAAGGCATATGCTAACTCCATTATAAAACTAGTTTTTATGGTGTAATTTAACACTCTTATAAGTATTAAAGCTGTAATGGTTACTTCTAAGAGAGTATTATAGAACTAAAAAGATAAATGGCAGCTATAGTACAGCTTTAGTCTGTATTATTGACGGAGACGTCAAATCAATGTCGCAGTCAGGAGATGGATTGAGAAGGAATATTTGAATATAAGGAATTACAACTTAAATAACAGTTATGATAGTGAACCAATATTGACTGAAAGAAAAAACCATTCAACCACACCGACAATCCATAGCTCCAATGAGGGTTCCGTACAAAAAAAAAAAAAAAAAAAAAAAAAAAAAGAAGATAAAAATAACATTATTAATTGCTTCCTCCGGCATCATAACACCCCTTTTGATTCCCAGGAACTTGGCACTATGCAAAGTTTTTTTGACATTTTTCTTCAGTTTCTCAAATCAAATCAAATCAAATCAAATATTTATTGCAAATATGGGTACATATATTGGTCTTAAAAAATGGCGAGGTTCACCATACTTCACCTTAAGGTATGCAATATTTAATCTTAATTATACAACAAATTTAAATAATATAAAGAAACTTTGTGACTACTAGCTAACACAATGCGTATTAGTAAAATTTGTCATTAAACAGTTAAACATAGCTTATAATCGAGATGAGCAATTAATACAGGCATAAAATTACAAACATCAACCCAAATATTACTTATACATAGATACAATCATTGAGACTTCTCACTATTTAGCAATACACACTTCCGTCATTCAAATATTCTTGGACACTATAGTATGCCTTACTAATAAAAAATTGTTTTAACTTAGATTTCAAGTTTGCTATTGGACTTATATCTAAAAATGTTTTTGGCATTTTATTATAGATTCGAAGTGCCATACAGAAAATAGTATTGGTAAACAATGTTGTATTGTGCTTTTGGCAGCTGATCTTATGATTTTGCCGTTTACTGTGGTAATTAACAAATAAGTTCATGTTCATCCTTACAAATAATATAACCTCGTACATATATAAACATGGTAGGGTTAAAATACCGAGATCTATAAAAAAAGGCTTACAGCTATCTGTTTGTTTTAATCTACACATGGCTCGTATACATTTTTTCTGAGCCTTAAACACCCTTTCTTTTTCTTTGCAATTGCCCCAAAACAAAATGCCGTATCGTAATATGGATGCCACATTACCATGATATGCTGTTAATATCGCAGGTTGGTTCATTACTTTCGTCAGCATATAGAGGGCATAAGATTGCTTATTTAGTTTTAAACATAGATTTTCGACATGTGCGTTCCAATTTAGGTTAGTATCTATATTTATACCTAGGAATTTCGTGTAATTAACTTCGTGAATGATAGATCCTTCATAAGACACATCAAGCTTTGCATCTAGCCGCGGTACCCTATTCTTAAAGGTCATCAAGTGCGTTTTGTCTAAGTTAATATTTAAATTGTTTATTTTCAACCATTTGACTATATCACTTAATGTATTCAAAATATCTGTCTCGAGAGAAGTTTTATCTTTACCAGTAAAAATTACAGTACTATCGTCAGCGAATAAAATTGTGGGGTGTTTTGTAACAGTTGGAAGGTCATTAATGTATATATTAAAGAGCAGAGGGCCGAGAACACTTCCCTGAGGTATACCTAATTTCACTTCTCTGTACTCCGATAAGTAGTGCTTTTCGATTTTTGATGTAGGGCATATACGGGTTATTTGGGTGCATTGTCGCCTTCCCGTGAGATAAGATTTTATGATGTTATATGCATTGCCTCTTATCCCATAAGAATAGAGCTTCTCCAATAATATCGCATGATCAACGCAATCGAACGCTTTCGATAAGTCCATGTATAGTGAGCAAACTGGATTCTTTTTATCGACATTATCTGCTACTGTGCCTAAAAAATTGTAAATGGCTAAATTGATAGATTTATTCTTACGAAAACCAACTTGTTCTTCTGCAAATAGATTATGGCTTTCTAGAAAGTTGTACATTCTATCATGAACTACTTTTTCAAAGACTTTTGATATAGTTGGTATCAGGGCTATAGGTCGATAGCAATTCATTGATTCTTTATCAGTCTTCTTAAATATCGGTTTAATTATTGTTACTTTTAATTTTTCTGGAAATACACCGTTATGAATGCAGAGATTGATAATATGACACAGTACATTCGAAATATATGTGGACACTTTTTTTAACATAATCGTAGAAATACTATCATAACCTGTGCTATTTGAATTTTTTAAGTTATTAATAATATTATACACCTCAATAGGGGTTGTCGGCTGCATAAATAGAGAGTTGGTTGCACGTACAGGTTGGACACTCGTTGTATTTTGATTAATTTGTTGTTGTGTTTCTATTATCTTGAACGACATATTATTCTGAAAAATAAAGAAAATACCTTAATAAATAATCGTCAAAATGGTTTTAGAGATTTTAATTCTTTATACGTATCTCTAAAGAGGTTATTAGTTATTATCTAAATGAAGAGCATAATACAGCCTATTGAATAAAAATATTCTATAATTACTCTAATTAGAAGTTAAAAGCTGTACAATACACTTCATTTATTCCATAGTACAGCTACTGGCGCTATATTGCTCTTCAAATAGTGTTAGGGCTGTTTAAAATTGACGCCATTTTCTAATAAACAAAAAGAATTGACATTATTTTGCTTTACTGCTTTGCCGTTTACCTAGCTTATATAACGTTAACTTGGCCTTTTCCTTATTACTTGAAATTAAAATGTTGTTATTCTAACCTTAAAAAACAAAAACTTACTTACCGATATTCAGTATTTCTTTTGTTTTTCTTGATTTTTATGCTGGCGCGCGAATATTTTACCGAAAACCATATACAGGTTTACAATAAATATTGGTTTGCACGTTATTTTCACCAAACCAATAAGTTCAAGATCATTTATATGTTTTTCTTAGCAAGTAATTTGCCATTATAACAATATGCATAATGTAGATAAAAAATATGATGTACATTAAAATATCTATACTTTTGTAATTCTTTTATAACACTATTGTAGTACTTTAATTCTTACAAGCTACGTTTAGGATACCATCTGGAGAGTTGTAGTTTCTTTTTACACCAAATAACAGCTCTAATACAGCCTTTATACAGCTACTATACAGCTCTTATAACAACAAACGCTGTATAATTTGTGCCCATTTTACACTTATAAGGGCTGTATAAGCGCTTATGCAGCCTTTATACAGCTAATATTCAGCTTGTAATGCTACTTAGGATTACATACATATAACATATAAATACATATAACACATATACATAATAGTATTCACATATACATTATATAATAAAAATATTAGATGATAAATATAAAATCATACATATCATAATATTTATGTGTGTTTTATGCTTATCCCACCAGTAAGATCAACTAACACCTGTGAAATTGGGCATATTGTCAAATTTCATAGAATAACTGACTATTGACTATCTGAAACTTTGTCAGAACTGATAAGCATACTTTTTATCAACAGGTAAAGTCAAATCTGTCGTCAAACAGAAAGTTTTCACTAACCTATCAATATGGAAGGCATAAAATATACTCTCCAATGTAGCAACCGAACCGCCAATATATCTGGTAATCAGTAATAACAAAACAAGTACAAAATTAAAAACATTACCGTTCTCCTGGCGCAGTCAGGTGAAGATTCTATACTAAAGGTCGCAGTTGGAAGCACGCGCCAGCATTGACGCCCATAGCCGTAATTTTTTTAAATTTTCATACGTCGGGCGTTGACGCTGACACTTTCATTCAACCGCAAGCTTTAGGTTAAGAACTCACGACGTGGTTGTCGCCTGCACCCGCAGTCTCTGTAGAATGCAGATATTAATGTAAAAGAGAAAATCAATTTTGACGATGCGGTTGATGCCCGAATGGTGTTTCATACTAGATGGGGTGTGGTGTTCCTCTACTACAAATGGAAGATCCTCCAACCAGGCTCAATGGTAACGTCCTGGAAGTAGTATTTATATACACTTGCTGTGAACACTTCGTTATCGCGATTCAGCGCTCTTTGACATTTATGTGACGAGAGTGTCACTTCTTGACGTAGTCAATGTTATCCGTCATTTATTATGTGCGGATACTGCCTCACTAGATACATAATAATATACCTGCCCGTAGCCATAGCGGGTACGGGAGGAAACCGCGTCGTGAGCTCTTAGCCTTAGACATTAGCTGGCCCTATAATAAGACTTTGTAGTAAAAGAAAATCTTATAAAATATGATAGTTATAATATCTATAAATGTTACAAGAAAGAATTATGTAAGGCTTAAATACCTAAAAAAATATACACACAGACAGACAGAAACGTCCATATAGCAGGGTAGATGCGATATTTTTTAAACCACAGACGCTAGACGTGGTCAGTGGTCAGTAGTAATTTCCAACCGTAAAATTACGAAAACAATATTGTCTCGTTATTCCGAACAAATTGAATGAAGTTAGTGCTCAATTTGATTGGAAAACAAATGAACACTGTTCTCGTCTTGAATCTGTGTCTTCAATAACCCTAGGTCGCATGCACCCTGTATGATAATTATCCTACTCAGTGTTTATCAGTGATATTACTATGTACTCATTAATCATACTCGTGCCATAGTAATCTCACGTTTAAATAGCGCATTTCATGCCTTACTGCATCTAGTGTGAGATCAGCTGAACATTAATATATACCTATTATTGCAAATAGCATAGACATAGATTTGTTTTTGTTGACGACCGGATGGCGAAGTGGGTAGTGTACCTGCCTGCGACGCCGAGGTCGTGGGTTCGATTCCCACTTAAGACAAATCTTTGTGTGCATGAACATGGGGGTTTGTCTTAGTCTGGGTGTTTCTATGTATAATATGTATGTATTTACAAAAGAAAAGTATATATTTATGTATTAGTATCAGTTATTCTATTACCCATATTACAAGCTCTGCTTAGTTTGGGACTAGATGGCGTTGTGTGTAAGTTGTGAGATATTATATTATATTATATTTATCTTTATTCTACGTATATAGCGAATTTTAGTACACTTGGGTTGGTTTGGTTTTCCTGGGCGGTATCCGCACTTAGTCCTCCTATGGGACCGTTGTACGTGGAAGGTTTCCCGTTTACTCCAGCCAGCCTAAATCGGTCCAAAAGGAAAGATGTCTCCGACGACTGCTGCAGGCTTCCGGAAGCGATGTTGGTGACTGAAGAATTTGTGTCCGTTGGTCGGCCACGGTGCTACATTCACTTAATGGTAAATATTAATTTCTGACCAAATGCAAATTGTTATTTGTGACCTTTCAGTTAATTTACAATAGCAGCACGTAGTTGGAATTGAGCCCGGTATAAGCCGATAGGCTCACCCCCCCCCCCTCCCCTCCTACCCCACACCTCTGCCACACACCCTTCGGGGTAATGAAGGCGTGATGTTATGTATGTATGTAAAATCCATCCTAAAAAAATAGCAGTTAATTATCTTTGGTGTCACAGCATAGTATAAATAGTAAGTTATCTTCGAACAAAGGTACATCGCGCCGTTTGTATGTACGCGTAGCGCTTGCCACGCCCCGGGTTCATGTACGTACGCACGCACACTACGCCGCTCGTCCAGTTTCTCGGTCAGCGGTAGTGCGGGCCGTGCCATTACTGTGAGCGGTCGCTGTTTGTTTAAAAAATTAGGTACGGTTACGCGCTGCACTGCAAAATGTCTTCGCGAGTCAATAGATATTATTGTGAAGTTTATGGTTGTTCAAACGACACTATTTCAAACCCAGAATTAACGTTCTTTAAGGTACCCTCTGAACACAAAAGGTGAGTTAATAAAATACGTATTTGGTAATAACTACTAAATACTTAATAATAATGTAGGTATGTTTTTTAAACGCCGCCGTGCCGTTGCCTCTTTGGTTTATTTATTTCACAAAATTGATGTTACATAATGAATATGATGCGCAATTTTGTGATGTGTTATTAAATTATTTTTATTTTAACCGATATTAAAAAGGAAGTTCTCATAGTCTGTATGTATGTTGGTCTGCGATTATCTCGCATTTAGCTGGTTGTACTTATAAGATATTAAGTTAGAGTTTTTGTTTTATTTGTACTGTGTTAATCTTAAGGTAAATTTTAGAATAGTAAACTAGATGATTAAGTATATTGTAGATTTGTAGTTATACATCCATTGCATTAGGTTATGTTTACCTGTAATGATGGCTCTGTATTTATGTAAATAAATAAATAAATAAAAAATAAAAAATTTTGCGAAAATTCTCGAGGTTTTAGGTATTTTAACCGACTTCAAAAAAAGGAGGTTCTCATTTTAGTTGTAGTTAAAGTTAAAAGAGAGAAGAACATGGTAGTTTTTTTTTACTGTAATGGTAGGTAAAGTATATGCATGTAACTGCCTAGTGTTTACTAATATTATAAATGCGAAAGTTTGTAAAAACTATGGATGTATGTTTGTAACTCTGTCACGCAAATGAATGTGTGTTACTCAATGTTTTATTTTCTTTTTTAGATGTTTACAATGGCTTCGTCTCATCGACCGTAAGGACTTGATAGGAAAAATTAAAAATTATCATCGTGTATATGAAGTTCATTTTAGCAAAGAAGTGGTAAAAATAAATACACAACGCAAATTATTGGCAAAAGATTCTGCAATAATTTAAAATATCAATCTGACAAGTGACAACCCTACGCCTCGAGCAAGTTTAGGTATCCTGCGCTCCTAAACGCCGGGAGTTGGCGTACTTATTTATTTTTACTATGGTCACAGTGTCCATTTAAGGTTATAAGTTGTAAATTTATTGTTAAACTGCTTTGGTTCCCGAGGGTTTGTCAATAATATTTGTTGACAATACACAATACAATGGTAAATAGATCGCAAAAAAGAATATAAAATGGTAAACTAAAATACCTCTTCTCCAGCGCTAGTATTTCGGGAGCCAATCTTAGAACAGGAAAAAAGTGCAATGACTTTTTAACAGCAGATTAAAGTTGAAACGACGAAGCAGTCTGATGCTCGTCATGACATGCATTGCCAGCGCATATAAAAAGAAGCAATTGATTAAAAAAAACATAATTTGAAGTCATTGACCGTTGAGTGCACGGTTGGCGTAGCGGTTAAAGCGGTCGCCTCGCTGCTTTGAACTACGCTGGTGTTGTGGGTTCGATCCCCACATGGGACAAATCTTTGAGTGATTCGCAATGATTTGTTCTGACTCTGGGTGTGCTTTGTGTGTGTGAAATGTATGTTTGTGAACACCCCCGCGACACAGGATTTATTCCTAGTGCGGGCGTCGTTAAAAAAAGCAAAAGCAAATTAGATTCCAATGCAAGCAAACCATGACTGACAGACATAAAGCAAAAGAAACTTCATCATTACGCAAAACGTGATGTTCTTGAGCTAATCTACCGTATATAAAGCTCCAAGCTAATCTAAAGCATTCAGTATCCTCCACAATGAGAAACACTCGTGATTTTGCAGCATTATTATGTATTTTAATATCTTTCGATATATCTTTTGCAAATAGTGTTAATAAAGATAAAGTTGTACTTGTGTCACCAGTTTTGGCTCCTGAGAGGCATTCGAGATCCAAGATAGAGACTGCTAAGGATTTTCCTGTTCTTACTTTACTCGCACGTGAAAATACTGGAGATGTTGTCCAAACCCATGAAGATAAAGCACAGGGCAATGATCCGATATATGTACAAGTAAGTTGACTCCGAAAGCTTTGTATGACGTAGTAGTCGCTCTCATACAAACGAAGATTGATAGAGTACGTTTGGTTTTGCGCAATCAAAGACCTATGCACGTAACTTGCTGTGTATTCATAATATGAAAAAAATGCTTATAAATTATTGTTATTATTACCAATTTCTGTTAGCGGTTGCTATGAATAATGATCAAGGTGTTATTTGATTCGGAATGGCACGAATTTCAAAAGATGACTCAAAAACGAATTGGTATTGCCGTTTTCCGAACCAGTTTAAAGATTTTGATGTCCAATAGTTAGCTAAATTGCATAAGAATAATACTTATAACATTACATTTTAATAAAACTACACTAGATGTTATATAAATTGCATGCATTAGGGTTAAATATGGTAGACCTTATTACTCTGTATCAGCAATGTATCACCCATATATGCAATAAATTATTTGAGTTCAAGTTAAAAAAAGGTGAAAGTTTTAATGGCCCTATGTCATTTACACCCAGTATATGAGTTATAACTTAACATTATGGTCTACTTGATAGTGGATATATGTTTGTGCCTTTTGGGGTAGAGACATTAGGGCCGTGGGGGCCCTCAATCAATCAATCGGAAGCGCTCAATCTGTACAAAGAGATTTCAGCTCGCCTGTTTGAGGCTACACGTTCTCAAAATGCTGGTATTTATTTTGGCCAGAAGTTGAGCATTGCCATACAACGTGGCAATGCTGCCAGCATTTTGTGAACGTTGCCCACTGGTAGCGGTCTTTTAGACTAGGTTTGTACATAGTTTTAGATGTAGTCATTTATTTTTAGGTTAGTAGGAATTTTGTTTTCTTTTTTGAATTATTATTTAAATAAACTTAACATAACAATATTCTGTTTCAGAAACTGGAAGACCAGCACTCAAGTCAGAGAATAAGACGTACTGCAAAATGGCCATGGCAAGCTTAGGTAAATAAAATAACCAATGTGATTGAAAAATACATTAAATAACCAAAAATATATTAATACGTCTTACTTTAGTGATGAAAATAAAATGCAATTGTTAGAAAAATAATGTTCGTTTTATTCAAAACATTTTGATACACATATTTTAAAGTAAGGTAAGTAAGGTAGGTAACAGAATATCTTGTCATACATTTCTATACATTAAAGCTGCAGCGCTCAAAGCGCAGTCATAACTGAGTTACATTACACACACTACACACATTACATTTCTTGAGTAGATATATGTACTAGATTATATTACTATTGGAAACAGCAAAAAGTTGCTCTCATACATAATTAAACCACTCGGTAAACTACTCGGTCTATACTCTGTCAATGCCCTAATTAATAGAGATGACAATCGTCACAATTCGACAATTTTGTAATTTTTTGGCCGTCAAACATTAAATTTTTATAATCTTAATTCAAAATTTGACCAAATTGTCGAATTGTATTTTTTTTAATTGGGTTCAAGATTATGGCTATAATGCTAAATATGCTACACTAAAAGTTAATTCCAGATTAAAAGAAAAACTGTCATAACGCATACGTTGTTTAAAGTTGAGGTAAGTTCTGAGATTGAGGCCTATTACTGATTATAGATTTAAGATTTGCCACCGTTTCAGGCGGTTGATATGAGAATAAAAAAACTAATACAGAAAACCTAATAAAATAAATGAGAGGCACACAACAAACGTACTTTTTGCCCGTTTTTATAGAAAATTGTACGGAACCTTTCGTGAGCGAGTCCGTCTTGCAGTTGGACTCAGCCATCGACACGACGAAGAAAAAGTTGGACGAAAACAAAAAAAACATAATAATTTAATTTCCTTGTTTTTAAGGCAGATTAAAAAAGTATTGAATTTCATTATTAATATTGTTGTTTTAGGTGGACTAAAACTGTTATGATTGAACTCTTACGTAATCCACACGCAATAAGCCCGAATTACATTCTAAATTTAACCATAACATAAAAATTGTCGTCAAAAATGACAAAAATGAAACAATTTTCCGCTGTTTATGAAACAATTATTTAATTCCTATAAACGACGTGTATAAAAATTCCATAATGACAATCATACAACGGAGTTTCGTATGATGTAAACACGTTATGGGATGCAATTATATATGACAATAATTTCAGAGATAAAATCTGTGAATACTATATAAAGAGTAGGGCGGCCTATTTTACGGCATACGAAAGAAACCAGTGCTGAAATCTTGACATTTCATAATAATAAAAAAAAACAAACCAAAAATGTTTATCAAAATTTGTGGTGCGCTGTTTTTTGTTGCAATAAGTGTAAATGGTTTTCCTATCGATCTTGATAATAATATCGTGGCTGGAGATGAACGGGTAATAATATTATTATAACTTAATAGGTATATATTTTTACATTTTTTTTTTAATCTGAATCAAAATAGTCCTTATTCACAGAGAAAATAATATACAAATAGGATCTTTAATTAAATCATTTTTGTTTATATTTCTCTTTCAACTCTATGTAGTAATTTTTTGTAGATTTTAATTTAAGATTGATGTAACAAAATAAATAAATAAATCTTAATATATTTACTGATAGTGTTCATTCATTGGCATTTTAGCATAACATTTGATTTTGGGTGACTAATATTTTCACCACACCAGCACGAAAAAGATCGATTGCTTGCCACAATTCAGTGAGTAAAAATCGTTTATCTCACTAGTGAGGCAAAGTGATTCAAATTTCAAAACACAAAATCATTCTAAAATCATTCAATCAATCATCCTATAGGCGCTGAAAAAAAAACAAAGCAGCCACCATGTAGGTTAGTAATAAACATTGACATAAATTTTATTCAAAAATTACAAACGATGTTTTAATTATTTTAAATTATAAAATACACGCTTATTTATTATTTTAATGTTTTTATATGCGTGATTAACCATTAAAATTAATAAAAATTAGGTACTTAATATTAGACTCCATACATAAATGTAAAAGAAAGAACTGCCGAACGAATTCTTAAAAAAAAAAGTGTGTCGGTGTCATTCATCGCGGGGAACTATTAATTCTTTTCAGTTTGTTTAATTGTTGACTGGAATTTTTTAACAAAAAATAAGTGAATACAGTGATGTAGAACTTTGTGGAACTCCAGAAGGGTTGAGACAACTTGCTTCTAACACAAGTTTACTTTTTACCAGAAAAATCACGTGAGAAGTATTTGAAAGCGAATGACATATATATATTTAATTAGTGGCGACTTACAAAAGGTACATTCTGAATGCACACGTTCTGAATCGGTATTATTGTCGTATTTCATGGAATTATCCAAAGTTAAGCAATCAAGTACGAGTTTATTTAAATCTTAATATTTTCTCACTGGAAGAGGTGAAAAGTTGTGCTTGGTACTGGTGAGAAAAAAATAATTTCCAGTTCGTGACCTCTTAAAATTTTCGCTTGCGAAGTAGTTTTTATTAGAATCACTCGCAACGCTCGTGATTTAATTCAAGGCTACTACGCATGCTCAAGATTTAAAATTAGCACTCACAACAGAAATACAAACTTTTTCTCACTTGTACCATAAATAACTATTGTTACATTACAGAATTTACAATTTAACCGTTTGAAAAGAGAAAATCATGAAACAGGTAAGTTTTTTCCTTATTATTTTCATTTTAAATATTGGCATCAAGATAGATATTTTTTTTCCTAAGTTCTCTAAGTCGAATTCAAATTTAATTTATTTTTAAATTTAGGTGCATACAAAATCTCATTTACATAGCAAGACAAACAATGACTTAATATCTAAGATAGTATGTAATACACGTTACAATTGTGTGTTGTTCCGTCACTGCGAGGACTCGCATTATTATACAAGCTATTTGTGAGCTTTCCGTCAGCAAATTCACAATAGCAGCTAAGAGTTGGAATTGTGCAAGGTGGATGGCGATAGGCTCACTCCCTGTCCCATGGGCCTGGAATATAACAAGTGAAATGTAGGTGTTGTACACCTCTGCCACACCCTTCTGGGTAATATAGGCGTGATGTTATGTTATGTGTTATGGAGTTGTTTAAATTTACCTATTATAATAAATGGAAAGAAAGATTCCACATTACCACAAAGTAGGATATGGCTAAGAGAATATTCCTAGAAATCGCAACCAATGAGTGAATATAATTAAATTCATAATAGTTTCCGTAGTATTACGTTGGTTATTTATATGCACTAGCAAAACATATATGTATATATAATCGTATTAAAGGATATTATTATTTAACCGAAAACAGCAGCGATAACCGAGTGGGAGACCGTAGGACTGCGAAGTAAAAGGTCTGGGGTTCAAAGCCACGGCACACACCTCTGTCAATAAATCGTTAAGATTCGTATTTTCGGGAAGCAAAATATCTTGTGAAAACCTGCTTGCCTGAGAGTGCCTAAAAAAAAGTACTCGAGGTCATGTGAAATCTACCAATTCGCACTTGGCTAGCGTGGTAGACTAAAGCCTACGCTTCTCATCATGAAAAGAGACCCGAGTGCTGCAGTGGGATATGAATTAAATACAAATCTGCTAGTATTATACATTAAGGCTTCTCCTAGAGACTACAGCATGGGGTTCTTTAAAAGGAGTGCAAATAGATTTTTGAAGGGTCGGCAACGCACGCGTGATGCCCCTTGCGTTGCAAGTGTCCGTAGGCTACGGTAACTGCTTACCATCAGGCGGGCCGTATGTTTGTTTGCCACCTCAGTGGAATAAAAAAAAAATATATTCTAAGTTAACAGTATTTGGTCAAACCCTAAAAAGCATTTAGAATTTTCAGAAACATTGAACTTATTGTAGTTATTTAGTGTTCCGATAGGCGATAGCGCGAATAATAATTATTATCTTTATCACTTACTGGGTTCACATAAATCCAAATTGAAAATGTAGATTTAGCCTTCTGGGCACGATGTCGCCCTTTGACAACGATGTGGAGGAGTTTTTTGGTGCTCTTTTAAGATTTGTAAGTTATTGTAGGTATGCATTTTATTTTATTATAGTAGGTAATTTAGTTATAAATTTATTATTTAAAAAAGAAATATGATATGTATAAGTTTTCATTGAATATTCGAAAGAAATATTTACAATCCCCAAGAGCAGCTCGTTGATGCGTCTCTACGTTTGAGGATTATGTCCACCAAACTTAAGCATTAATTGTATTTTACTAACTTTTAAACTATTGCGTTGCATGATTATAATAGTAATTTTGATCGGGGGTTTACGCGAATTATGCATAGATATTATTTACCCGTTTTAGCAACGGGTTACACCGGCCGCTTTCTATAGCATACTGTACAAAAAGTATGCTAAAGTATGCTATAGAAAACACGTTGACGAAACGTATAGCCAAAAGTTTAGTAATATGCATGATTTGCGTTTATTTCTGTTCAAAATTAGAATGTTATTATTTGTTGCTCGGAAGAAATGACTCCCTAAAATTTGCTGTTAAAAATTCTGCCTTCATAGAGCAACAGAAACCACAGTCTTTTATGTTATCACTTTTGTATAATCGTTATGTACTCCAATGGGCTTGCAAGCAGAGTTGGGAGAACTGAATCACCTCAAGCAGGATCTGTATTTTGACATATACTTTAATAAATCTGTGATACCCACTATTCTTATAGTTAACATTCAGAAGTGTGCAATCTGCATCAGATATATATAATCGGCAATGACAACATTATGAATCATCATTTCGAGAAAAATAAAGCAAAGTAAATGTGTAACCAATTAAAATGATTGACATAATTTTTCTACCAAGAGTTTAATAAAGGAAATTTAAACGCAAATCTGACTCTTATTGGCTTGTGGCAAATGTAAACACAACATTTAATGAAATTATCAGATTTATGTAAAATATGATACAATAAAGTATCGATCGAAAACAAAAAGCTCTCACGTATTTTATACAGTTAAATAACCGTCACATAGCACTCACACTTAAGTATTATACCTCCAAAGCGATTTCTTTTTTAATTCATCTATTGAATAAAATGCAAAAAAAACGTTAATTCCCCGATTC
The DNA here is from genome assembly GCA_905147285.1 of Hypena proboscidalis. Classification (NCBI taxonomy): domain Eukaryota; kingdom Metazoa; phylum Arthropoda; class Insecta; order Lepidoptera; family Erebidae; genus Hypena; species Hypena proboscidalis. Next base: position 6,216,584 of record LR990127.1, read on the forward strand.
AAATAGTAATATTTGTGTTATTTTACGCAGTAATTTTTAAATTACAGGTCAAAAGAGTTACGTGCGAGCGTTTCATCCGAATATAATGGTGATGCCTGGCGGTAAGTCTGAAAATATAAAAAAAATATGTACCCCCAAAAGTAGAATAAGATAATAATATAATAATGTAGTCTTGAAGCTGAAACTTACACATAAATAAATAATAGGGTACAAACTACAAATCAGTTACTTTTATATTATGAATACAAATAATCTAATATTGTTTATTTGTTTGAGTCTTTAACTGCCTCGATGGTCTAGTGGTTAGCGTATGCGCCTCACACCGCGAGGTCCCGGGTTCGATTACCGGGTCGGGCAAGATGTTATTGGGAACTTTCCGTCAGGAAATTCACAATAGCAGCACGGAGTTGAACGAACAGATGAAATGTAGGTGTTGTACACCTCTGCCACACCCTTCTGGGTAATATAGGCGCGATGTTATGTTATGTCTTTAAAATTGTATTGATGCTCCAGGTCTAGGGTTAAAATTTTATTAGTTTATAAATCATAACTTGAGTATTTGCTTCGATCATAAAATTTGAACAACTTACTTATATGTAAGGTCAATAAATCCTAAGGCCACGACTTAATTTTAAGTTGGGTCATTCATTAATTTCCATACAAGACGACATGTAACGAAATAATATAATTCACTATCACCTTGAGGATACTTCACCATAGAAGATTCAAAAGGTGATTGGACTCGTGAAGTTCATTAACAGCGAATTCATATTTGTCTCAATCCTCATCAATACAAATAAATACAATTTGATAAGTATCGAATTGAATTAAAATATTTAAATTTTAAAATATATATTAATATAACAAATTTTAACAAATTTATTAAAATTATTTTAAAAAAATATTTTAAAATTTTTTATTTATAATTTATTTATAATTACAAATTTTAACAAATTTTAATATATATATATTATTTTAATTAAAATATTTAAATTAAATTAATTGAAGTATTATCGGTTTTTAATATCAAAAAAACAAAGTTTTTTTTTTAGTTGATATAACTATTTGCACGATACCAATGCATCTTAGGCATTGGTATCGTGCAAATAGTTTAACCGTTTTCAAAAAAAACTCTGTCTGTTTGTATCGGTAATCGTCTTAACGGCTGGACTATTTTTTATAAAATTTTAGATGGAGGAAACTGACTGTAAGGCTTGTAACATAGGCTACTTTATATTGATAAACCTACCACGCAGACGCATCCACGATAGAAAGTTAGTTTGTCTGTTTGTTAGCGCTAATCTCGGCAACTCCTGACTGGATTTTAATAGTTATTTTTGTGTTTGATAATTTAGCTATCAATAAATGTTTTTTAATATTTAACATAACGCTAAACTCCACGGGAGCAGAGCAGTAAGGTTGAACACGGGTCAAAGCGCGGGAGCAGCTACTACTTAATAAAACAATTTCTGCGTGGGCGAAGTCGCGGGCAAAAGCTAGTACTAAATAAATCTAATATTCATCTGATACAAAAGTTGAAGTTATTTGAATATTAGCGATGCAGTCTTGATGATGATAAGTATGATAACCCTTTCGATGTAACAATTATTTATTTATTTATTTAACTTCAGCACAAAAGTATGTACAAGGTAGACTTAATCAAATCAGGGTAGTTACCCACGAACCTTAAAAGTATAAGTTCGTCAAATACAGGGTGGCCCGTTTATAGTAGTCCAAAGAATTTTCACAGATGTAGGGCCGGCCAATGATTGATTTAAACGCAACATATGTTCCGCGAAAATCAATAGTATAAAAGTTATGATTTTTTAAAGTTTTTTTTGTAAAATCGCCACTTTGAGTCATGTAAACCTCTCTAAAGTGAAAATGATTGGATAAAATCGAATCAAATTTGGGGTGTTAGTAGCTAAGACATGTAGCTAGCAGGAAATAAGCTATTTTTAAGATAATTCTTAAATGGTAATATGGTTTTATACCTTTTTAAAAGCTGTTTGTAATTTTCATATGTTAAAGTATTATTTTCAAAAAAAACTAGTAAATTAAAAATGTTCCACACGAAATTTTCTAATCGTAGTAAAAACTACCTTAAGATGTGAGGATAGCGTTAATAAAAAAAAAAAGTATCATGACTATCGAAAGTTCTTCAGAATTGAACATTGTATGCACTAAGTAGTTAAAAAACTAAAAGTGTGTATTTTTGCCTTATACGTAATTTGAACAAATTAAACTTAATAATCAAAAGAAAACACTAAAGTAGGATAAAGAAAGAGAATTTAATAAAAAAAACATAAAAAATAAAAAAAAAAACATTACAAAAATTTTCAAATTGTCTGCCCTCTCTTTCAATGCATAAACGGTACCTTCGCAAAAAAATCCATTTTAGCCTATTGAAAGGCTGTACACTTGAATTTATTTTTCTTATTGCAAGTTCTATTTTTTGTCGTAACTCTGGCTCAGACCTACTTGCCCGACTATAAACGATCTCCTTAAAATATCCCCATATGAAGAAGTCTATGGGGTTTAAGTCGGGTGATCGTGGGGGCCAAACAATTGTACCACCACGACCAATCCATCTTTCCGGATATGCTTCGTTTAGGTGCACCCTAACTCTTAGCGCAAAGTGACAAGTTGCGCCGTTGTGTTGCAGCCACATCCTCTCTCGTACATGGGGGAAAATTTCCCCTAGAAGGCCGGGCAACTCATTTTGAACAAAATTTAAGTAAACTCCAGCATTCAGGCGAGCTGGTAGTTCAAAAGGACCAACAAACTTTTTTGCGTCATGTTGAAATTTTTTTGTTTTTTTTTTATTAAATTCTTTATTTTAAACCTACTCTAGTGTTTTTCTTTTCGTTTTAAGCTTTAATTTGTTCAAATGACGTATAAGGTAAAAATACACACCTTTAGTTTTTTAACTACCTAGTCCTTACAATGTTCAATTCTGAAGAACTTTCGATAGTCATGATACTTTTTTTTTTAATTAACGCTATCCTTACATCTTAAGGTAGTTTTTACCACGATTAGAAAATTTCGTGTAGAACATTTTTAATTTACTAGATTTTTTTGAAAATCATACTTTAACATATGAAAATTACAAACTGCTTTTAAAAAGGTATAAAACTATATTACCATTTTAGAATAATCTTGAAAATAGCTTATTTCCTGCTAGCTACATGTTTTAGCTATATACACACCAAATTTGATTCGATTTTATCCAATCATTTTCACTTTAGAGAGGTTTACATGACTCAAAGTGGCGATTTTACGAAAAAACTTTAAAAAATCATAACTTTTAAACTATTGATTTTCGCGGAACATATGTTGCGTTTAAATCAATCATTGGCCGGCCCTACATCTGTGAAAATTCTTTGGACTACTATAAACGGGCCACCCTGTATATTTAAAAAACAACTTGCCCAATATTTATTACACATATGAACTAGCATCTAGTAAGTACCTAAATACCACGGGTAATACGTTTTTGACCAGTTTATGCTTAGTTCGTAGAATCACAGTACAGACAGTAAGTTATCTTCGAAGAAAGGTACATCGCGCCGTTTGTATGTACGCGTAGCGCTTGCCACGCCCCGGGTTCATGTACGTACGCACGCACACTACGCCGCTCGCCGAGTTTCTCGGTCAGCGGTAGTGCGGGCCGTGCCATTACTGTGAGCGGTCGCCGTTTGTTTAAAAAATTAGGTACGGTTACGCGCTGCACTGCAAAATGTCTTCGCGAGTCAATAGATATTATTGTGAAGTTTATGGTTGTTCAAACGACACTATTTCAAACCCAGAATTAACGTTCTTTAAGGTACCCTCTGAACACGAAAGGTGAACTTTAATAAAATACGTATTTGATAATAACTACTAAATACTTAATAATAATGTAGGTATGTTTTTTAAACGCCGCCCGTGCCGTTGCCTCTTTGGTTTATTTATTTCACAAAATGGATGTTACATTATGAATATGATGCGCAATTTTGTGATGTGTTATTAAATTATTTTTATTTTAACCGATATAAAAAAGGAAGTTCTCATAGTGTGTATGTATGTTGGTCTGCGATTATCTCGCATTTGGCTGATTTTGATGTAGTTTTCAGAAGAGAACCTATATATTGAGAAAATTCTCGAGGTTTTAGGTATTTTAACCGACTTCAAAAAAGGAGGTTCTCATTTTAGTTGTAGTTAAAGTTAAAAGAGAGAAGAACATGGTATTTGTTTTTTTTGCTTTAATGGTAGGTAAAGTATATGCATGTAACTTCCTAGTGTTAACTAACTAATATTATAAATGTGAAAGTTTGTAAAAAAGTTTGCGAAAGTTTGACTTTGATTTGACATAAATAAATGCTTTGATTTGTAATAAAAACGTTTTTTTATAATTAAAAAAATAATTTCAGTACAATTTAAAATATCAATCTGACAAGTGACAACCCTAAGCCTCGAGCAAGTTTAGGTAACGTGCGCTCCTAAACGCCGGGAGTTGGCTTACTATTTATTTTTACTATGGTAGAATCGTTGGTAAATTTTAATCTAATTTAGTTTTAGTGCACTACCTACTTTTGGTATTTTACTTTTGTTTTGTTTAATGACGACGAATGTAAAATTATATTATGTAATTCAACAATGTTCTCATGTAAATGACGTAATTCTAATATGAGAATAAAGTATCTTTAAACCTAAATCATTTTTTATTGTAGGCATCAAGGCCCATATACATAAATACCTTAGACTAACATACATAATATTTAATTATTTTTTTGTTGTTTTGCACGTTGAGTCGGTGACGCGCGGCGCGGTGTCCCTCGGAAACGCCGGAACACGACACCTCTCGGCCAGAAGTCCACTTTTGTGTATGTTTCTAGCCGTTCCGTCGGGATTCGCACCACAAATGAAGTAAAATTAACGTTGTGACGTGATTCCAGCTTAACAACTCTCAACGTTAAGTTGGTCTTGATGCCTGAGGTACTGTCGTACAGTCAAACTAGGGTGATGCAGAGTTAAAAATTAAAAATTATTCATGATCATGAAAAGTTTATAAAATGTTTATTTTGATTTTCAGTGCCGAATTCATATGGAAGGGGCCCAAGTTCGTACAACGATGTCGGCAGAGGTGGTCAAACGGTTGTCGTCATGACAAGTAATTGTACATCTATCCTTACTATTAGCCTAAGAGCCTGAGTCCGTCCGACATACGTCATTTAATATAACCTGAAGGATCCCTGTTTGTGTCTTTAATATAGGTTAGAACCACGCAACACTAGCGCACAATTTAATTAGAATCGAATAGGGTATTTTTTTTTGGAACTTATTGAAGTCGATATGACTTTCATCATTCATTTGACATTCTTGACTCGATCCCAAACCCGATTCGCTATGTCAAAGTTCCATTTTGACATAACGAATCGAGTACGGGATCGAGTTTGCGAGCGAAAATTCACGATAGCAAAATGGTAACTTTTACAAGATCGAGTTAATTACGGTTTTTAAGATGTATAATTTAAACTTCGATAAAATAGGCACTTTTAGCACTTAAATATTGGGCTTTTAAAGATGGACCAAAGTGTGAAGTGGGTAATGTAACTGCCTGCGACGCCGAGGTCGCGGGTTCGATTCCCGCTTAAGACAAATCATTGTGTGCATGAACATGGTTGGTCTTAGTCTGGGTGTTTCTATGTATAATAAGTATGTATTTACAAAAGAAAAGTATATATGTATTAGTATCAGTTATTCTAGTACCCACAGTACAAGCTCTGCTTAGTTTGGGACAGATGGCGTTGTGTGTAAGTTGTTAAATATTTATTTATTTATTTAATTTATTTATTGAGAATGAACTGACTGAAAGTTCACAAATAAACCGACCCGGGAATCGAACCCGAGACCTCGTTGTGAGAGGCGCAATGCTAACCACTAGACCAATATGACAGTTCTGCTAAATATAAATAACAAATTATAACTGTATAACTCCTTAGCAACAGAATCATCATACAGGTCCGGACTGAGTTTTAAATATCTATCCAACCTTTTTTTTTCAATTTATTCTAAATTAGGATATAACAAATAAACGGCTTTTTTCAACTGGTTTAGAAAAACACGAAATATCAAAGCATTTGGCTAAATTACGGCATTTTTCTACCATCTACCTCTAATTCTAACTTGTATCGTTTGCCAATAAAAAAACTCAGGTAACATGATTGGTTTTTTAACGACTAGTTTAACTGGATATTTGACTGGTTTTAACTACTTTTAACCCATACATTAGGATAAAGTTATTCAAATCACGTCAATATATTTATAAGGTATTTTCTTTTATTTCAGATGACGCATACCCGCCGTTCGCTGCCAACCCGTACGCCAGATATTAAACAACAGAGTAATTTTAAAAATACTAGTACCTTCTTAAACGCTCGCACACGCTACATACACACATCCATACAACGCACACACACACTCACACAAACACACACACACACACAAACATACTCACATACAACACAAATGTTTACTATAAGATTACATTAATGTTTAAAAATTGTTTAAAAACTTTATGACTTTAGTGTCTAGATTAAAAATTAATTGTTACTTTAGTTAAAATTCTTAAGTCCATTCTCTGTATCTAGGCGATAATAATAACCACAATACAGGCTTTGCCTGAGAGTGCCTAAAAAGTGCTCGAGGGTGTGTAAAGGCTTCCAATCCGCACTTGGCCAGTGTGGTGGACTATGGTCTAATCTTTCTGATCATGAGAAGAGGCCCGAGCCCAGCAGTGGGACATGTATAAGAAACAGGGCTGCTATTATAATATTATACACAGGCTTTGCCTTAGGTTATTACTGTTACATCTTTTTATGTACTTGTGGACTATAATAAAGATTATTCTTATTCTACGAAAAAAACTTTTTTTACACCAATCAGAAAAGAAATTGCTTGCTTATTACTTGAACTTCATACCAAATTCAACATCGATAAAATCTTGTTTTTTTTTTTTTTTTATTCTACGCCCATTCTACGCGAACGAACGTGTAGTCCACCTGATGGTAAGTGGAGTACAGCCCATGGACATCAACAATCCACAAAAGCAGATTATAGATGCGTCGCTGCAGCTGAGGACTACGGTGTTGTGCCTCATGTGCCAGTAATTTCAGGGCCTGACCTCACCACCAAACCGGAACACAGTAATGGAAGCACTACTATTTGGCGGCAGGTTAAAGGTGAGACGGTGGTGCTGCCGCCCTCGAGCTCATTCACAAGAGCTCTGCCACCAGATTTGGGTGCTTTTAAGTAGTAATGCAATGCATGGACAGACATCAAAAGCAAGGAGGTGCATATCATAACATCTCGTCTATATTAAATAAATACTCCACAATTCACACACAACGCCATCTAGTCCCAAACTAAGCAGAGCTTGTACTATGGGTACTAGAATAACTGATACTAATACATTTATACTTTTCTTTTGTAAATACATACTTATTATACATAGAAACACCCATACTAAGACAAACCCCATGTTCATGCACACAAAGATTCGTCTTAAGTGGGAATCGAACCCACGACCTCGGCGTCGCAGGCAGATACCCAGAAGGGTATGGCAGAGGTGTACAACACCCACATTACACCGTTATGTTAAGGTCCCATGGGATAGGGGGGAGCTTATCGCCATCCACCGGCACAAATCCAACTCAAATAAAACTTTTGCCCGGCCCAGAAATCGAACCTTAGAACTTGTGGTGAGAGGTGCATTCGCTAAACACTAGACCAACGAGGCGAGGTTCACTTGCTCGTAGTTATTATGATAAAGGGACTCACAACATGCCTGAAGTTACAAAGTACAATATAGTATCACTAAAACTAAAAATTGACGAAATACAAAGAAGGTAGGCAAAAGCGATTGAATCAATATTGAAAGAAAATTGTGTTCTAAATGTTATTAAAAGGATACACGACGACATCAGTCACTAATCATTGACAGTACTCATCGACCGTCTCGTATGCATGGAGCAATAAACAACAAATTAATTTAATTATTAATTAATACCACACAACGTCATCTTGTCTAAACTAAGCAGAGCATGTACAATGGGTACTAGAATAACTGATACTAATACATATATGGAGAAATAACTATTAATTTTAAAAACACTCAAGAAATATTATAATGTTACATTAAAGATTAGGAAAATAAATTGGAAATATATACATAGGTAAAATAAAAAGGCAAATATACTATTACATACATATATACTATTCTTTTGTAAATACATACCTATTATACATAGAAACACCCAGACCAAGACAAACCTCCATGTTCATGCACACAAAGATTTGTCCTGAGTGGAAATCGAACCCGCGAAATCAGCATCGCATGCAGGTACACTACCCACTCCGCCATTCGGTCGTCGCAATAGACACTAGTGTCGATATCTTGTGGCAAGTGTCAGTGTCATTGTGTATCCGAAGGATTAACTTAGTATTATTTAAATTACTCTTATTTATTAAGGGCTCGGGCTTTATTTAAAGACATTGCAAAACGCCTAATCGACGCTTCTCGCAACCAAAAGGCTGGTTTTTACTTCGCCCAGCAAATAAGCATTGCCATTCAACGTGGCAATGCTGCCAGCCTTCTGGCCACGGTATCCGCTGTGGACAGCGATACGGAGAAATTTTATGACGCATAATGTAAATTATTTTACTTTATTTTATTTATTAATCGCATGTGTGTTTTATTATTAGTCAGTTAGTTATTTTAGTTATATTACTTTTCTGTAAATTCTTGGTAATTTTAATAAATAAATAAATAATTATCTCTATATTATTATAGTTGATGTAATTTGATTGACGACCGGATGGCGGAGTGGGAAGTGTACCTGCCTGCGATGCCGAGGTCGTGGGTTCGATTCCCACTTAAGACAAATCTTTATGTGCATGAACATGGGGGTTTGTCTTAGTCTGGGTGTTTCTATGTATAATAAGTATGTATTTACAAAAGAAAAGTATATATGTATTAGTATCAGTTATTCTAGTACCCATAGTACAAGCTCTGCTTAGTTTGGGACTAGATGGCGTTGTGTGTGAGTTGTGAAACATTTATTTATTATTATTATTATTTAAATATCCGTAAATTTGTAACACCGAATTTTGCCATCAAATAAACAGTAATAACATAAACCTAGTATTATTTTGTTCCGCATCGGTACCAAGTTGTATAACAAGACGTGGTAAATTACCTTTTCCTTGATAATGATTTAATGAGCATCTGTTCGTAATTATTACATGCAATGTCTCAATGATGAGGCGCTTCGTGATGGATTAATCACCCGTACACCGCGGGGTCTCGGTTCGATCCCCAGATCTTCTCAGGAGCAGCCTGAAGTTTGACATTGAGCCTGGAAGATGGCGATGAATAGGCTCCTCTCATGGGCCCTAAACATAACAGTTGAAACGTGGTTGCTAAACACTTCTGAGTAATATCGACGGGTCACTATGTAGACTAGTGCAAATGCAAAAACACAATATAAACGGCGAGGGTTCTTTTCCATGATAATGATTCAACGAGCATCTGTTCACAATAAAATTATTAGATGCAATGTCTTAATGATGAGGCGCTTTGTGACAAATTAATCAGCCGTACACCGCCAGGTATCTGGATCGATCCCCAGGTCTGATAATAGTATTATTATTAGCCCGAAATCTGGAATTGAGCCTGGAAGATGGCGATGGATAGGTTCCTCTCACAAGGGCCTTAAACATAACGGTTGAAATGTGGTTGCTAAACACTCTTCCTGCCATACACTTCTGAGTAATATCCTACGTAGACTAGCGCAAATGCAAAAACACAATGTAAGCTGCTGTTCAATGCTGAACCAGATTTTTGATATCTTTATCTCATTTAATGTTTGGACATGAGTACATGACATAGAGATCAATAAACCTCTTTTTGGGTCAGGTAAAATCAATACAAAAAAAAAGTTAGAAAAAAAAGCTGTTTTTAATGTCAAAATAGCAAGTTTTTTTTGGGTTGATATAGTTATTTGCACAATACCTATGCCTAAAATAGAGCTATTTTAAATTGCTGTCTGTCTGTCTGCTTGTATCGGCTAATCTTCTAAACGGCTAAACCGATTTTAATAAAATTGAATATGCAGATAACTGACTACAAAGCGCGTAACATAGGCAACTTTTTATTGATGTACCTACCACGCAGACAAAGACGCGGGTGAAAGTTAGTTTGTTTGTTTGTTACCGCTGATCTCGGAAATTAATGATTGGATTTTAATTATTCTTTTTGTGTTTCATAGTTTAACTATCCATTAAGGTTTTTTGATATTTAAAATTACGCTAAATTCCATGGAAGTGGGGCAGTAACGTCAAAGCGCGGGCGCAGCTACTTCTTAATATATCGAACTCCACGCGGGCGAAGTCTCGGATAAAAGCTAGTAAAGCGGTTTAGCTCAAACTTGTGTTTTTAGACTTGCTTTAGTCTACGTAGGAATCGGTAATATAGGCATGATGCTATTAATATTATGGTAAATTAACTTATTCTTGATAATGATTTAATGAGCATCTGTTCATAATTATTAGATGCAATGTCTCAATGATGAGGCGCGAGTAATGATGATCACTCATGCAACAAAACAGCTGTCGGCTCATGCAATAATTTCCCCTTGTCTGCCTTCGTGACAGATTAATTGGCTGTATTAAATACATCTTTTAAGATACCTTTATTGTCAAGAAAGTGCAAATAAATTATGATACTGTTCAATTTTAATTGATACTGATCGCTTGTACTTAGTTTCTTAAGAACTGATTGAAATTCCTACTTATTGTAGCTCAGTAACTAATACATGTCTTACTGGGCACGGGTCTCTTCTCATAATAAGAAAGGTTAGGCCATTGTCCACTAGGATTGGTAGACTTTGCATACCCTCGAGCACTCTTAGGCACTCTCAGGTATACAGGCTTGCTCATGTTTTTCTTCACCATTAACAAGTGGTCATTTAAGGGATAAATACGCAAATAGCTTCGTAGAGGTGAATTGTGACCTTTCTGTAGATGGGGAGATAGGATTACTCCCTATGACATAGAACCTAATCATAATAACAGATTAAACTTGGGTTTACTGACCTCTGTCACACACTTCTAGAAAATACAATATAGACGTATCCATGTATGTAATAGATTCCTCCGTAATTCATTTCTTGAAAGACATTGTTAAAATGCTGACACGATGTTTTTATTAACGTCTATTAATAACCGAGCCATCATTACAAAAAGAACAAAACACGTTTGCAGAGCAGAGCTTAAGGTCTCTAACAACAAAACCATCCAGTAATCTCCAACAAAAACAGTGAAGAACCTGTTCAGCTTCATTATGCATCCAAACACATCGTACCAGTATCCGGTTTATGGGAATAACCAGCTCGCTACGTGCACAGACTCCGCAAATTGGCAGGCGTGTACCGTCACGTTTTTTTGTAGCTTCATGTACTGTACCATACTTTTTATATGAAATAATATCAGATGCATGTAATTATATCGTCATATTGGAAACAATCGGACTTATCAGTATGTGTTCGTCATCGTGGGAAATGACCGTTCCGCGAAATGATCCCGCGGTGGACTAGTCGGTTGGTGACGTCGAGCATCGCAGGAAAATCTTGTCTTATAAATAGGTTTGCTTTGTTGGTCCTGCGTCAGTGATCGCTATGGGATACGGTAGTGTAGTGGTAAGCGCGCTCGCGCTGGCGTCGCTTGTAGTAGCGACGCCTACCATCAGGGACAATGCTCTCGACGTCGGTGAAAGAGTCGTGCTGGTCGCACCAGTGCTCGCTCCCCCGAAGGACTCAAGAATACATTCAACAGACCGCTCCAGGCAGTTCCCTATCCTTGTGCTGTTAGCCCAAAGGGACGCTCCTACCTATCGACCTGAGCATGAAGAAGGCAGGTCCTTGAAAGGCAACCCGGAGCCGATTTATGTCAAGGTGATTATTTTTTGTTGTATGTTGAACTTGCTCACGACTTAAGTAGATAAAGATCAATTTAGTTTAATTGAAAAAGTAACGTATTTAACTGCGGTAAATTTAAGCTTAGTAGAAGTGCCTTATATTCGGTATTCAGGGATTGTAAACAACGAAAAATACGTACTAAGGTTCCGCTCTTATCTCTCTCTTATTATATCAAAAGCGAATAGTTTCTGTCGGTTTAGTTTAATTAACTTAAGCATTTAAATACAGTGGTATACCCTAAAAGGAAAGTTAAAATTAAATTAAATAGAAAAATAAAAAATCCAATCTATTACTCAAATTGTAAAGATAAACGATATTTTTCTCTGTATAAGACCTACACATCTTTGATTGTTATCGTGATAAGCAGATCATTACAGAATAAAATCACCGACTTGGCTAAGTATTAGTCTAGTAGGCTCTATGAGGTACTTATTTTTTTTTTGCAACTGTCGGACACTTGCAAAAACAACCAAGTATCACATATTCATGAACGTGACTATAAATTAGGTATTACGTACTAATGAAAAGCTTCTAACTACTCGTTAAACATGGCAGCACAAATTAATGAGCACTGCAGATTTATTGTACAGATACAGCTAATTAATTATTATTCTTTTACTTTATAAACACCTAAAATATTAAAAAGGGTCTAATTAAAACTGTTTACATTAAAATTTTAATAACAGCTTCCGTTTTTTTATTTTATAATTAATTAATGTTAAAATGGTTTAGAATAAATAAAACCTGTTATTTATGTAAGAACACAACAAAAATAATAAAAGATAACATTTTGGTAGATTATAGTATAGCCAAATGATATAGAATAGATTTATTTGTCTTTTAGAATTTGGACCATAATTTAATTGCTGATGTTTTATTACTATCATACTTATCTTATTTTGTTTTTCTCCACAGAAACTTGAAGAACCTCAAGTACCATCAGCGAACAATAGACAGAAGCGTCACTTGCTGAAAAAGAAACTCCTAGGTATTGGCGGCGGAGGTCTAGCCTTCGGCGGTGGCTTTAGCCTCGGCGGTGGTGGCGGTGGCAACGGCAACTACGGCCATGGAGGCGGTGGTGGCTACGGCGGTGGCTACGGGGGTGGTTATGGCGGGGGCGGCGGGGGCGGCGGAGGTGGCGGCGGCGGGGGTGGCGGTGGCTACGGGGGTGGCCATGGAGGTGGTCACGGTGGCCACTACGAAGAGCCGCCCAAAACTATTGTCATTAAAGTTGTGAAAGAGCATGGTACGAACGCACTGCACTGCTTACTAGCACTACTAAACCCGGCTTTTTGTGTCAATTTATTGCAAGTGTAATGCTTTCTTGTGTAAATAATAGTGCAATGATCCTACTGCGTGTTCTTAAAAATCACTTTAAGCAGATTGGTGCTCGAAATTATCTTATTAAAATTGCATCAGATCTGTGTGATAACAATGTGGCTGTTTTAAAGGAGAACTGTGATTCAATTGTGAAGTAAAATCAAACGCTAAGTAGTAAAGTAGTATTTCGTAGAAATTTTAACTTATTGAGCTTATTACTAAATTACGACGAAATTATACTTTGTGTTAAATAATTGTAGATGTTGTTAAATGAATTGCATGCTTAGTTCATGAGCTTATTTGAAGAAATGTTTAGGCATAATTTAGACTGATGTAAGCCCTATAACAATCTATAGACTAACATTGAAAACCAATTGTATTTGGTTTACAGAATATTTTGTTATTATTTCACGGACCCCTAAATTTGACATGATTGCAGGTCATGGTGGACACCACGGACACCACGGAGGTGGTTATGACGACGGAAACTACGGTGGTGGCAACTATGGCAACGGAGGCGGTTACGGAGGTGGCTATGGAGGCGGTGGCGGTGGAGGTGGAGGCGGCGGCGGTGGCGGCGGCGGTGGCTACGGTGGTGGCTACGGCGGTGGCTACGGTGGCGGCCAAGGTGGTGGCCATGGAGGTGGCAACCAAGGCTACGGCGGTGGCAACCACGGTGGATGTGGAGGAAACTGCGGAGGCGGCGGTGGCAACTACGGAGGCGGCGGAGGTAGTTCTTCTGCTTCCGCGTCTGCGTCTGCATCAGCCAGCTCTTCGTAAGTGTGATACTATTTTACTTGACCTTTTATAATACATCAGATCATTACCTAATCTATTCCGTTGTATCTTTAGATAACAATTTTAACAATTTTATTTACGATGTGACAGCCGTGATAGGCTACTCCTATAAAACATGCCATTTGAATTATATTAAATACTGGCTATGAAATTATTATAAAATACTTTTTTTTATATAAATATCTAAAATTGCTATGTGTCACCTTTTACTAGTAAGCACCTTAAACGATCCATGTTTCAAGATGGTAATTGAGCATTTAGGAGTCTCGTATTATATTAAATCGACCTGAGACAAGGTCTGGCTCTGAGGTTCATCGTACTCGGAGGTATTTTTAGTATTCCGCAAATAAACATATAAAAGCACACATTGGTATCTGTGGCAGTAAGTCCAGGACCACTTTACTAGCAAACCGGATTGTAACCATGTTAATGCTACTTTTTAGCAAACATTCTTGGTAATACAATAGAGCAAAAAGACAAATAAATGACTTTACCCATCCTTTCTAACCGCGGCTTCGCGGCGGTAAATAGAAAAAGAATACATAGCTGTTATACAATTCAAGAATATTCAGAATCGGTCCAATGTATCCAGAGATTTATTAAATAACAAATATTTTTTCATCCTAGCAGCTCGAAAAGTCGTTCTTTGCTGTATGAAAACAGTGAGCAAAATTGGATTTTGCTTTGAGATTTGCTCTTGCTCGAATGTCACATCACTATCACACCACGTAATCTAGCCCCTAACTTAGCAGAACTTGTACTATGGGTACTATTTCGGGCTACTGAGGTGAAAAGTCGTGTGTGCGACACGAGATCAAAGTTTCTACCTCACTACTAAAATTAGCACCCGAAGAAATGCAAACTATGCTCTCTTGTTGCACAAATAACTATTTCTTCTTCAATAAATAGCTTGCAATGAACCTAGTGACATTAAATTCAGTTTTGAGTCTAGAGTTTGCTTCTAAAACAGACAGACAAAAAGCCCAGATTGTAATTAGCAGTCAGATTTTGAATATAATTTTGGCGTAATTAAAATTAATGATTTCTGTCAGAAAAAGTTAATTGTTGGATGATTCCATTAATCATAGACAAACAAAAAGTTGTGCTGTTTCTTGCATCCGTCCGACGCAAATGTAATTTAGTCTCAACTCATCAAAGTCCATTCCGACGATAAAAAAATATATCCCTCAGATGTTTTGATATTTTAGTTAATATTAAGTATTTAAGTACTACAGGTTTGGGGTTTGGTTAATTTTGATGGTAAAAGAATTTACCCTGTAAAAGCAGTAATAAATCATGTATATATTAAGACACGACAATTTTATTGTTGTAGGTAATAAAATGTAAATGCATTCACAGTAGGTTCAGAAGTTTAACTGAGGTATACATTTCGTGAGCGAATATTACCATCAGCTCATTTTTATTAATCCCACGAAATATTTGCGCTCTAAGCAAATACGTGTAGGACATGCAACCGGCTCTATCCGGTTTTTAGAGAACCGGGTATTGGATTGTGTGGAACCGGTGCCGCAGCCGGCTTTAGTAATTAAAATAAAATTGTTTGCTGCACAAAGATTACTAGATTTAGATAACATAATATTATGTTTAATAGTGTCATGTTTAACTATTTTGATTCATTACGTTTTTGAAGTTACTCATGGGTAGTAAAAAAATCCAAGACCAATATTCTGATGTTTGGAAATTTCCTAAGCAAGGTCCTGAAAACTATACCTGTTATGTTTAGAGCCCGCCCCATATGAGTTGGGTTGAGCCTATCACCAACTATCGGGCACAATGCAAGACTGCGAGCTGCTACGAAAATTTTCCTCGCCAAAAATCCCCTATAACACTTTGGCTAGGGACCAATGGAGATCCAGGGATCAATTCCCAACCTTACGTTATAATATTATTTTTCTATTTGCATCACTGATGGTAGACCTCTTGTGAACGAGCTCGAGGTCGGCAGCACCACCGTCTCACCTTTAACCTGCTGCCAAATAGTAGTGCTCACATTACCGTATTCCAGTTTGGTGGTGAGATCAGGCCCTGAAATTACTGGCATATGAGAATAATACCCTATTGTGGATGGCGTGTAGGTACGTGTACTCCACATACCATCAGGTGGACTACACGTTCGCTCGCTGCAGGCGTAGTATTAAAAAAGTAAAAATAAATTAATTATAACATTGTCTTTCGTTTGTTTCAGATCATACGGCAAGAAATAACGTGATTGAGTGTTACAGTGTAATAAATAAAAACTAGCTGTGATTATGGTGCCGGACGATTATCGCTACACACCAAATAGCCTTACTGTATAATTGATACTGGCACTACTAACTATATGTATCGTAATAAGAACTATGGCTAGAAAAAAGATCGAACAATATTAGTAAATGAGCTATTCATTTTTTGTGGCGTGATCTAATCTAATTAAAGCGTACGGTTGCTTTTTGCGTCAAACGCATTGCGTATGATTTTTATGTGTTTAAAAAAGTCTGCCTTAAAGTCTTTATTATTATTATATAATTATTATTCCAAATCATAACACAATAATCTTGTAAAAATAGCATGATTAGTCTTAGTTATGTAACAAAATATAATGGGTTTTTCCTGTCTTGAAATACTCGATTGGAACTTCATTGTGGTAGCTAGATTAAATCAGATGAAATGTGGGTAAGACCAGAGCTTTTAAAAACGATACGAATAGTTAGTTTGTCAGCAGAAATGATCGTTAATGTGCTTACTTGTATGTTATTATATAAGTGATTGATATAAAAGTTTATTTATATTTTTTTGGTTTTATTATATACCCTACTTCCACAGCATACCACCAACAGCTCGATAGCTTTCACCATTTTTCTTCTGTGTAATAAAAATGAAAAATATACCTTTTTTATTACTGTTATTGAGACGGAAATAAATTTAATTATTTCATTTTCATCCCTGTAGAATCTCCAGACCAATCTTGCTCGAGAACTGCATTTCAGGCCTGTATCAGTTTATAGATAAAAGGTATCGATAGATATCTACCATAAAATATTATTTAAAATCAGACATTAACAACTTGACAAAAAAAAGTTGAAAATAATGTGCGCGACACTGTGTTGTTCTCATAAAAACAGCATAGTGTCGCCCACATTTTTTTTAATTCAACAGAATTACTTTGCAGGATGCATCCAGAAAGGTGGTCAAGAACTCAAGAATCGAAATCGAAAAAAAATACGCTTTATACTAATTGAACATTCAAAATAGATGGATACCATTCGTATTTTCTCATAAAACCTAGTGGAAGGTATTTGTTTACTGATTCTATACAAACGGTTTTCAGATTTTTGTATAGTAAAAATAACATTTTATACTATTAACGTGGTAAGCGACCGTGGCGCAATGGATAAGGCATCGGTCTTACGATCGTGGGTTAAAATCCTTGCCATTATACCACGAACTTGAACTTCCTCCTAAGTCCTAACACAAGCGAATTAAACTTAGCTGTAAGGGGATAACAAGAAGAATAGGAATTTGTATTTGCAAATTAAAAGTAAGCTTTTTATATTAAAAAAAAACATGTTTATTGCTTTGACAGCAGGTTAAAGTAGATACGTTGTTATTTCCTTCCTAGAGCACATAAACATACAATCTTTTCATGCCAAGTACGTATACGCAAAGGTACTTCAGAATCGTGCTTAGTATGAGTAACCTATAATAGGTTAGGTACTTCACCATAAGTTATGATAATTACAAGAAACAATTAATCAAATGAGGAAGATCTTGCATGACGCAATTTATAAGGTTTTTATATCGACCGAGATCAAAGGTTAATTCGCGCTAGTTTTTATTAATATTAATCTGAACTGAGAATACCTCGTCATCACTCAGATAATAAAATATCAATAGTCTTGTTATGATGTACCTACTATCTAGCCCATCAAAAGTATCCAAATGAAGATGATTGTGCTCAATTTCCGGATTGTTTTTTTTTTGTTTTATCCTTGAATTACATACGGACTTGGTACCTATACACTACCACACCTATACACACACAACCACAGTTCTACCAAAAAGTAAATAAAAGGGCAAATCGTATATATTTAACGTTTTTTGTACTGTGTTAATTTTTAGGTAAGTAATTATTTAGTAATAGAAGGGGATTTGTTTTATTTAAAGGTACTATATGGAATATTTAACTTACTGAGTTCTTTTAGTGGTAGCACAGCATAACAATTTACATTGTGGTAATAGTTTCTACAGTAGAATTATATATTTTTTATACTACTCCTGTTGCGCACTACCGTGTAGTCCACCTGATGGTAAGTGGAGTACGGCCCATGGACATAAACAACCCACAAAAACAGATTGTAGATGCGTCGCTGCAGCTGAGGACTACGGTGTTTTGCCTCATATGCCAGTAATTTCAGGGCCTGATCAAATTCAAATTCAAATTCAAATCATTTATTTTCATAGGCCCCAGGAGGCGCTTGAACACGTCAAAACATTACAAAAAATGATATAAAAGTAAATAATAAATAATACTAAATTATACTAATTACAATGATTTGAATTACCGGGGCTCAGATTAATTTTAATCAAACTGTTTAGAATCGAATTAAAATCAATCTAAGTACCAGCTCCGATGGGTATTGCATTATGAGAAGATCTCACCAACAAACAGGAACACAGGTTAAAGGTAAGACGGTGGTGCTGCCACCCTCGAGCTCGTTCACAAAAGCTCCACCACCAGTACAAAAACATAAAAAAACGGCAGACAAATCTCCTCTAATCATGTGTGTGTTTTAATACCTAACCGCTAGCTTATTAATTATTCATATTATGCATTACAACTGCCAGCAATCATTATTTATTCGGGTTATCTTCCATAAGGATTTCCCACCAGTTAGTGGTTTTTACTTTTATACATAATACTTGTTTACTTCTTGTACTGAGAAATATTTACGGTGGCAAGCAACAGGTGAAGTTATTAACTATGAGGTCAGCCTAATAACTTAAAAAATATGTAAATCTTAATCTTAACTCGGTAAAAACCACAATGAAATTATGGTATTATTTATTCCACTGCGCAGGATAGAGAGATGGAGTCAAATGGAATATATAATAATTTTACAATAAAACCTAGGTACTTTAGTTACAAAAAATGCACCAAAATTTAGAAAGAACTAAGTCATATTCAACCTCTCGCCTTATCTGTGTATTACTTGAAATAATACAGTAAATAGCCTTAAGTTGCCTATGTTAAAAAAATATATCCCCGTACTGCCAACCGTTGAGGAGTTGTACCTTCCAGCATCAGAAACTGAGCAACATGAAATGCTGATAGCTAGACGCAAATATCCGAGTGGCCTTTAAAATTTGAGGGTTGCCCTCGAATTCTCTAGGATCCCATCATCTGATCGTAACCTTAAGAAGATGGGACCACAATATGACAAGTATGCTCTTTCAGAGAAAGAATTTCTCAAATCGGTCAAGGCATCTTCGAGTAATCGGGAAACAAATATAAAAAAATATACAATCGAATTAAAAACCTCCTACTTTCTTTTGAATTCGGTTAGTAAGACACTCAGAGGCATGGGACTTAAAAGAATACCAATAGATGTTCCAGCTTTTGAGTACGTCCCATTGGACACATGCTCGCTTTTAAAATATTCCCGTGAAGCGTAAACATTTCTTATAGTACACATATCTTCTGATATTTCATACCTACGCGCGTGAAACAATTTAAGCCGAATTTACATTGCAAAATTAGTGTAATTTCACGTGTAAACGTCAACTTTTACTGGAGTGGTCGCCGTTACTCATTAATTCATTATATATTACCGATCAGTGCCAAGCTTCAGGTTCACAGCTGACTAATAGGATGAGGAATATTTTATCTATTTCTTATCTTATTGGTCATTTACATTAAGTTCCGGCTATAGTAGTCGGGTACGAATGACGGCGCGAAGTCTATGTATGCATTATATTTATGACACTAGAATAGTTTCGTGCCACGCGGTACTATTTTTTGGTACAACTTATGTTAAAAACAAACATTGCAGCAAGTTACATAACATGACATAACATCACGCCTATATTACCCAGAAGGGTGTGGCAGAGGTGTACAACACCCACACTTCACCTGTTATGTTTAGGTCCAATGGGATATAGGGTGAGCCTATCGCCATCCAACGGCCACAATTCCAACTCCGTGCAGCTATTGTGAATTTTCTGACGGCAAGTTCACAAATAATACTTTGGCCAACGCGAGAATCGAATCTGAGATCTCGCGGTGAGAGGCGCATACGCTAACCACTACACCAATGAGGTCCATCGCTACCAGCAGGTTCCACAAATTATTACTTACAAGCTTCCGCCCGCGGCTCCGCCCGCGTGGTATGTCAATTAAAAGTAGCCTATATGTTAATCCAGACTATAAGCTCAAAATGCAAAATTTCATCGAAATCGACCCGGTAGTTTTGGCGTAAAAGAGTAACAAACATCCATCCATACATCCATACATACAAACTTTCGCCTTTATAATATTAGTAAGGATAGGGCCTGTAGCTTTATGGCCATTTATTGCGGCAATTGTATAGACCGCAAGTTGCTGGCGATATCGCTCAGTATTCACCGTTTTTAATAAAAAACAGATCACATCCCCGCTCCCATTGTGACATACATTATGCCTCTTTTATGTTTAATAGTTAATTTTCTAGTTTATAAATCACCTAAAGAGCTAAAAACTACCACTAGATAGTTAATATTGTGTACATTTTGCTACTTGTTTGTAAATTGGTTCCGAGGGGTAAAACTGGTGACCTGTATCACAGGTTATTTTATACCTATTTCAGGCACCAGCGATCCTCAACCTACGCTGTAACATAGCTATATAGATTACCATTTTATATGTATATTATGGTGAGAAATAAATTCATTTTATTATTATTATTATGTTGTTTATGTTCCCATAACACAGGACTATGGAGTCACGGTACTTTGGAAGGCATGCGTGGGGCCGAAGCCAACAGCGCAGAGACCCGATAAACATTTTAATCTAAATGTGAAATGGGACACAAACCGACGACTATCCCTGTTTACACTATATAAATGCACCCAAGGACAGTCCCCGGTTCGTGTAGAACTATTGCAGAAAAATGGAAACTAAATAATCGGATCTATTGTGGTGCATGGCTAATGAAATCAAAACTGGTTCTATGGATGCACTATGTCGCCTGCCCTAATAAGACATGTAAATTACACGGAAAAATATTTTTATTATACATCTCTCTCAGCTCAGTGGTTTCCACTGAATTAAAGTTCATTGGTTTTCCAAAACACATCTTCGCTCCGCTTGTCTCGTCTCTGCTTTGAGGAAGTCTGGTCTATGGAAGTTTCATGAAAATTTAGAACGGCAATTGTACAGTTCGCAAGTTGCTGTCTATATCGCTCAATATAACACACAGCGCAGCGTTATTGCCGTATTTCATCGCAAGTATTCTGTGTCTTCTTTAGGCACATCATGCTGATCATGCATGACACTAATTTCATAATGTAAATTCGTTTTTATGGAAGCAACATTTTTATTTTTATTATGCGTATTTGCGTTTTATGTAGGTGGTTCTACAGTACAGAGTTATCACGAATCTTTAAATACACTTTAACTTCACCAGGTAACATCTTGTTTCATAAGATTAATGTAGAACCTTACTAAGTTATGCACATATTGCGCATCCCAAGGAAGGATTATAATGTATGAAAAAAACGATATAAAGAAATAGCGCCTGTTAGATACATACATTCACGCACGGCTCGTATTCGCTAATGCAAATTTTATACTCAAAATGCATGTTTGCTCTTACGCTTATTGCAGGCGTTTTCCTATCACTATATTAAATAGTACTAGGTAGTAATGCGCGCTATCACTTACATTATGAAAATCTTGTATCACTGTGTTAGGTATCAAACTCCTCCGAAACGGTTTGACCAATTCTTATTTTTTTTTTGAGTATTCGTTAGTTTTAATAATTAGAGGTAAGGGTACGCATAGTGTGTATATTTACATCCATAGATATCAATTCTTTTGCAAAGTGATATTGACCTTGGCTCTTATTTCACATTTATGTCGTTGATAGAATTTTAAATACTTCTAGATGAATAATAAATAGTAATAAATGTTATACGGGATATAATCCCACCCACACGCCCACCACTGTGACACCTGTGACGCCAGGACACAGCGGTAACCAACTGAAAGGCATCGTGCATGACACACGGGCAATCCCAGGGAGAGTTAAAATTGTCTTGGAACCCGCAACGAATTTAATCAGAAGTATATAGTTGGAGTTGGAAAGTATGTATTATTTCCTCTGAGGTATGTATCTTAATAAATGTTATAATCTCATCTTTGTAACTACTGGAATCCAACATTACAAATTATAATACTGAATTTGATAATTCAAGGTTTCAAGTTGGTAACGAAACAACGCCATCTATCTAAAGAAAAAGCAATACAAACTTTTTACATCAATATGTACGAATAAATTAAATTCAAGTGTCATTTTTAATGTCTAAATAACAGCGTTTTTTAAAACTTACTTAATAAGTAATAATTTCCTCGCGGACAAAGTCGTAGGCAAAAGCTAGTTATACATTATGACGTATAAGTACTTGAATAAAAACTAACCTTTCTTATTATCTTACTGATATTTTTAATGCGAAATTTTGAGAAGCTGTATGGATGTTAATTATTCAAGCAAAAACTACCGGGGCGATTCTGATGCACACGCATGGCGTTCATTTTAGGCAATAATTTCAAATGGTTTTAAAGTTTTTTTGGTATTCAAATGTATTATAAAATTATAACCAGTATTCATATATAATTATTAACTCGTTTAGTTCTGCCTCATACCTATGAAACACTTCCGAGAAATTGTATTTATCAAGTGTGTATTGTAATAATTTCATTTAATTATAGTAATCGCTGTAGAGCATCAAAGGCGCAATACGGGGGTTATCACTAGCTTGCAACATGTGGAGTCTACAATGACAATGAAACACGTCATTTGATAAGGTACACTAGGTACTTGTGGACTCCATATATTTAAAACAATACAAAACTACTTACACCACGAAGACCTTGAAGGATTTCCTATCACAAACTTTAAAATCTTTCAATCTGCTCAAAGACAATTTAAAACGTTTCAATTCAAAATAAATTGTTATACAAAACAGTAGCAAAAGTCTTTTTTTAATAAAATATATTAAAAAAAAAAGAAGAAGAAGAAGAGAGATACAGAAATTATCACTCGCTCCAGAAAATGATCTTAATTTTTTTTTATCGCATAACATCTAGTTTTTTCATATTATCTTGAAACATTTTACTGGTGAGCCTTTTTTCGTGAAATAATCGCAAGGCCACAAGGACAGATATTGTATTATAGCTTGACCGCAACCGCTGTACCACAGGTGACGGTCAAAAACTATAGAGTACTGGTCTAGGAGAAGCGTAAGGGTGTTACTACATTTACTTCGATTGACGTCGATAAATGCACCGATCGACGCAAAACAGGGCCCTGGTGCGCTCTTATTGGCTCTTTAAACATCAAATGAACCGATCGACGGTTTTTTGATATTCGTCGAATACCGAATAATAGCTATATTATTCGGCATTCGGCGAATAGTCGTCGAAAATAAACTTTTAACGAACAAAAGAACTAATGAGTTAAAAATAATCTTTTTTTTTTTAATTATTTTCCTTACCTTACCTTAACAATACATAATATCAATTATTATCTGTAATATGTGCCTGTGCCTATCATATTCATGAAATTAAATTAGTAAGGCCTTTTAATTAATATTTAAAATCCAACAGAGGCAGATTCTGGTGCGAAAAAACAATTTTGTCTGCACGTTTAATGAAACAGTGCTAGGTATCACTTCTGATATAGGTGCATATTATGTGGAACTCGTGATTTTTGTTATAAATTAGAAATATTTTTAATGGGTTTATTATTTTATTATTATATGTCGAATAGTAATGTCTATTCGCGGCAATAAATACAGTGTTTTTCAAAATAAAATAACACAACAAAATGCCAAGAAATCTTTGTCACATTTTGTTATTCACGAATAGGTACCTAATGCAAGTGGAAATTACAAATATCATTTAAATGGTCTTTGGTAAGTATAAGTAATAACTATAAATAATAATAATATTTGCCCCTACTTGGACATCGGACCCGGACCCAGGACCTATACTGAGATATTATTGTTGTTGTCGGTTTCTGATATTTGCTAGCTCTTTCTAAAGGAAAACCCATTTAAAAAACCACGTGTATAAAATGGGTGAAATTAGGATTTCAAACTTTATTGAGCGAAATAGTGCAGGCCACAAACACCACACACGTATCTTATTTGTTTGTTAGCTGCACCACCCAGTGTTACAAGGAGTTGTCTATTTTTAGCTAAATTTTGAACTGAGGTCGAAAAAACAACGCGTATCACAAAAAAAATATAAACAAATACAGGCTGTCAAGAAAGAGTTGAAATTAATAGGGGCGCTAGAGTGCTGTTCTACTGTTCGTATGGCAACCCATATAGTTCACTTCCCAGGACTTGATACTTAGCTGTATATAAAAAAAAAATATTCTATTATTACCCATTATATCGAAAGCTGTAGCTAAGCATTAAACGTCGGTTTAACACGATGAAATCGGCACAAAGTAATAGTAAAAATAATGTAATTAATTTGTACAGCCAGCAGTCATAAATTAGTTTCCGTTTCCAGACTATTTTGCCAAGCTGATTTGTGGTTTTACTGTCCTCTGTTTTTATCAATTACCAGAAAATAAAAGAAAAATATATTTGAAAAATATTTTATTTTAGGTATTTGAATAAATCTTTTCTTTCTATACATATTATTAAACTGTCTCGTTGGTCTAGTGGTAAGCGTTAAAAAAATTAACTTTTTGTCTGATAGCACACAAATCAAAGTTATTTAACACTTTCTTCGGACGACCTTTTCGGTTTTTTCCTGGTGTAAGAAATACGCCTCTATTTTGTGCTCCTCCTCGTGCAATTCTTCGAATAATACTTACAGATTTACCTTAATTAAGTAAAAATCATAGATATAGCAGAAAAAATAAAGCAGTCCGAGCCATTTCGGAGTGAGGGGAGGGTTGTACCCCTAAACACCTCCCCTGGCTACGCCCATGCGTGATATTATTTTATGTTATTTACTTAAACTATACTCAAGTATCAACATTAACCTAGTCACGCTATACCGCAACACTGAGTACAACAAACGTCAACTAAACCAATGTGCTAGTTTTAATTATTGAATAATCCGCTTATTTTAGCAACAAATGCAAAACAGCTTTGGTTTTATCCATTACCTATACTTGATTTGACTAAAAACAACATGTTAAACTCTCACATACCGGTCATATCAGCGGTTCTTTGATAAACATTGCCGATATCCGAAAGAATTTTTTTTGCCTCATATTCCATTAAACATCTTTTATATACATTGTAAATTATTTCTCTTCCAGACCTTCGGATAGTTTTATTAATTGTTTATTACTTTTATCCTGTTTTAATTGCCGTTTTATACTCTTATAAATAAAATTTACCAACGCGTAAACTCTGTTTACATTATTTATTGACATCTGTCATTATTTTGACAATGTTGCTAACAGCCAAAAAAATTAGTTCCAAATCTACTCTTTCTTGACAGCCTAGCGAATCTGCATCGTTATTTTTATTCTTAGATTAATTAGGGGTATTCATTTCTGAACGAATTTGTTCAAATTAATAGGAATTTGGGTCCTGGTAATATTAAAAAGAAGAATTAAATTTCCTAAACAGATTCTTCGTTTTGTATTTTTATTGTATTATCTGTGTAGAACTTGCCTTGGATCTTCGTGAAGTTATGTTTATCACGTGACTAAGAAAAATCCTTAAATTTTTATTGCGCCTACAAAACCTTGTAAATAAATAATTACATGTACTTCCTCAAACGTTTGTACTAAAAAAATCGATCATATCGGCTCCCAGTCCGAAACGCAGATTTACACCGCGCCGTATTTTCCGGCCCTTATTTGGCAGTTATAACATCCATAAGGGACCTGAGAGATAAAATTATAAAGAAAATATTATAGCTTTCTTTATGTGGTTTTACACCTCCAACTTCAATCTTCTACAACAATCCAAGTACTACTTACACTTTATCGTTACACGGATTCTGATTCTCATAATTGCTCAGTTTGTTATTAATCATTCCAAATTCACAGAATGCACTTACTATGGTCCAACATGGTTTAAAAAAAAGTCAAACGTTAGTTTGACATTTCATGAAAACATTTCTACTTTTCTAGCCTCTCAACGTAAATAAGCAGACAGTTTGGACGAAAACCTGAGTTAGTAAAAATTATGTCTGGTTCATCAAAAACGACTACTCTGTCAAAGCGGATTCGAGAAACTTATCTAAACTTAAAATATTATTTTGATTGAAGTAAGAGGAGGTCGATACAAAACATTTTCTATATATTTCATGAATATAATATATTTAATTATTTTATAAATAATTATAACAAAAACTTAAATTTGTGACGAGCGTGAACGAAAACAATCGTGTTTTTACAATTAGCTCGAGTGAAATTAATGACAGACAACTAAAATTACAGTTTTTTCAAGAATTTTCATTTCCCCCATGATGACGTCATGGAAGGTCAAACAAATTTCTTAAAAAATGTAAATAAATATGGACCTCTTTTTGCATTTTAACTACAGGAACTCGATTGGACACCCTATATCTCGAAGTTGTATAGGCAGGTTCACTGTAGGGTTCAAATCACGTAACAAGGCTAACGATTCGCAAATGTATATCAATCGATTCGGCCTTGAACTTGACCGAATAACCAACAAGGCCGGGTTCGGTCATTTCCATTGCTGGTCGAAGCCACTGTCATGGCTTATGTTATCGGTAGAAAAGTTGATGAGTTGTACCTATTGATGTTTAACTGAAGCATTCTGACTGTTATACATTTTCTCATGGTCTAGTTGTTTGATTGAAAACTTGAAAAGTATAAAAGCTATTTTTACAGTCATAAAAATGATTAAAGTCCTACTAAAATTATTATTGTGAAAGATTTGAGGATAGCTGGTAGTTTGCAAAAACTATAAAAGAGACTTATGAAATTTTGCTTCATATGTTTATGAAATTAGCTACTTTTTATGAACGTTCCATAAACCTATCAGCAGAGGCCAGAATAGTTATTTAAGGTACTAGTCAGGAAAGTTTGATATTTCGTTTGAGTGTGGTTTTTAATCATGAGCTTGCGAAGTAGAGAATGATTCCTTTGTAGACTACGGAGGAAAGCAAGTAATTGAAAACCAGAAACATAACGAAAAATCCAATTCTCACGAGTTTTGCCATATACTGGTTTTCACAAGTCACATTTAGAAAATATTAAAATTATAATCGGTAACTCATACACTACGCATGCTTTCTGCTGTTCTTGAAATATATTGATCACTAGAATCACTAATTCATGATTACTTGCTAAATAAAATTGTAGTAAACTCTAAAATAAAAAGTTACCCGGTTCCCCGCCATCATGATATTATTATATTTGTTTATTTGTTTTTTTTCCTTGGTCCTTTCGTTCGGAAATCATAATTCAGATATTTTCGTGTAATAAAATAATCTAATAATATTTAACAAGTAAGCGTTTAGTTATTTATTTGAATATTAAATTACTGTTATTGAGTTATAAAAAATATTTAGGAGTATATTTTGATATAAAAATAAATGTATTGTATCCTATTTTAGTAGATTGGAATATAATATGTTAAGTAAAACCTCATTTAATAGAAATGATTGATGTCTTTTATTTATTTATTTATTGGTACATCAACAATATACATATGAAAATTTTACTGTACATGCATTATGAAATCAAGTTCTTATATATATATCTATTACAGACGTACACATCGTTGTCTATATTTGAAGGACGGATAATTACTGACTTAAAACTAACACAATATACTTATAATGTAGTATATACAATATAATTACTAAGTTGAGCCAAAATTATAATACTACAATAATACAATTTTACTATAAAAGATTATTTAAATGTCTTCGTTTGTTTTAGAACTGCATAATTGCTCCTTAACATTGGAAGGATAATTGTTTCAAAATTTGAACACTTTGCCTCACTAGTTAAAACGACTTTTACTCACTGATATCATGCATGCAAACAATCATTTTCGTGCTGGAGAGGTTAATAGATATTTTTTTAATCCAAAATATTTTACACTTAGACTTACGTAATCTTAGTTTTTAAATGTTCACTACTTTGTTAAATGCTTAAAAATCAATAAAACTATTTAAATAAAGGTGTGTGTTTCTTAAGTGCCTAAAGCTCAGTTGATAGCACCTATGCAAGCGCGTGAGTAGAACCTTGGAAGCTAAATGTGGTTCTTTCATTATAATAATAATATAACATCAATAGCTAGTTTGATTAAATAACAAACTTATATGACGTATAAAATACAGGATCTCCATATAAATATAAGAATACACAGTAATTTATCGTTTGAAAGTCCACCAGTAGCATTGTACGGCGATAAATAAAACATATCCTTCACATTTAACTTACTGTTATCTATAAAGACGTCTGTTATGTGCATGCGACTCTAGACAGTTAAATCAAAATAACAATACAGATATTTCTATAGAAATTAAAATTTACGATACCATTATACTGCCAATATTTATTTCTGTGTTAGTTTATGAAGTATAAAATCGTATTTACAACTGTTAAAGCATAAAGCCTATTATTTTATGGTTGACTTGACTTCCGACGGCATGTTAAGGCAGACTGTCAGCTAACACTCCATACCATTTTTTTTTTAAAAAGAAGGAATCCGTTTTTTTTTATGTCTGTTCGCAGATTACCCAAAGACGCCCGGACCGATTTGAGATCTTTTTATTGTCTGAAAGAGTATTCTTTTATGCGGTTCCATGCTCATCAAGTTACGATCTGATGATGGGATTCTAGAGAAATCGAGGAAAACCCTCAAATTATATTTTGTTTCTATATTGTTTTATTATATTTGCATCTGCTGAGCTGATGCTGGAAGGTACAACTCCTTAACGGTTAGGAGTACGGAGTCAAGTTATACACAGATGACGTTGAATATTACTTAATTATGTATTTCTTTCTTTTTAGTGCATGTCTTGTAATTGAAGACGTTTTTTTTTATTGTTAATTTTATGTTACTCCGTGAAACGCCCACTAACCACCAGATCTGATGGTTCGCAATAAAGTAAAGATCGACGCAAAAAATTACTCGGTGGCTGAAGAAAAACAAAATATCATTATACCGATTTCTGAGGATGAATCAGAGGTTGTCATATTGATAACCTCAGTATAATGGATACTAAGAATCAGAACGATTTCGATTATATTTACGGAGGCAAGTATACTACTACTATACAAAAATTAAATATAATATTTTGTTAAATAACACATTTGTTTGGTATAATTATCTTATAGATGATAATTAAACTGTCGGTATCTATTGTAGTTCTGTAGCTTGTTTTAACCGACTTAAAAAAAGGATGAGGTTCTCAATTTGATTGTATTTTGTTGTTTTGTTATTTTGCTGCTGGAAAGTACTTATGTATTTTTTACTTTTTAGTGCATTTTTAGGGTTCCGTAGTACCTACAAGGAACCCTTATAGTTTCGCCATGTCCGTCTGTCCGTCCGTCTGTCCGAGGCATAGCGACGAAACCGTTGGTGCTAGAAAACTGAAATTTTGCATAAACATGTATGATAAGTAATGATAACTATACAAAGAAAGTCGTAGAATAAAATTTGGAAAAATATTTTTTTTTCGGGTAGCTCCCCTACATGTAAAGTAGGGATGTTTTTTTTTTGTCGCCTACCCCATAGTGTGGGGTATTGTTAGATAGGACTTTTAAAAACGTTGCTAAGACAGTTTTTTGATTTAGAGATCCGTTTGCGAAATAATTAACTTTAAAGAGCAAATTTTTGTTCGAGTAGAGCGTCCCCCCCCCTCTAAAAGCTAAACTACTGCATCCCAAAATCTGAAAAAAATTGTGTCGGTAGTACATGTAATGAACTTTAAAGAAAAACTATAGCGGATAAGTTCACTTCATTAGTTCAAGAGGAATAGGGGTCCGAAATGTCAGATGCAGTTACTCAGAATATTTCGTTCAAAATTCTTGAAACATAAATAAACATACATAATACATAATATATAAAATCACGGCTTTATCCCACGGGGGTAGGCAGAGACGATGGAACGCCATGTGCTTCGCTCCTTACATACTTCTTTCGCTTCCTGTATGAAGATGTTACTTGTTTAATACAGATAGTAAATCCCTTTTAAGTCGAAATATGTTGTTACGACTAGCTACGGAACCCTACTGCGCGTGGCCCGACACGCACTTGGCATGTTTTTAGTAATTGAAATCGGTTTTTTTTTTGGAAAATTATTAAAGTGTCTTCTGTTGTAAAAAACTTTTATGGTGGTATGACATGGCCTTTGCGTATAAAGTAAAGTTCATCCGTAGCACAGTATAAATATATTTATACTGTGTCCGTAGTGACTGATTTAGGCTTATTTCACAGAATAGTTTTATTACTAACTTATCCATTCTTAGAAGCAAAACTCCTACTCGCCAACGTATGATATACTATGTCTAGATCAACATAGACTAAAATGAGGCTATAAACTTATAACCTATACCCAACAGGTATAATGAGGGTTGCATCAGAAGGCCACAGAAGGCCGGGGGCAGGTGCGTCGACCTGTACCGAGCAGCGAGCATTGACCGCCAGCGTCCGCACCAGACTAAAACGGTGCAACCAGTGCGCGTTGGACGATGCCGTTCCATTCCAGTTTTACACAGTGTGAGACGAACTGGTACTCTACCTGATGGTAATAGTTAACAGTTGAAGAACACCACGAAAAATTCAAAATTAAATATTGTATGGAAGTATGAAGCAATTATGCCTCTTGGCCTCGTGTGCCAATAATTTCAGCCGCACGAAACCGAATATAACCGGAATAATTATATATACATATACTTACGAGTACCCATTGTTTTCTACCCTTTTTTCGGCTTTTTTTTTGGCATAATAGTTATTAGGCTTATTGCTTTTTTAACAGATTTCCCAAAAAGGAGGAGGTTCTCAATTCGGCCGCTATGTTTTTTTTCTATGTATGTAGGTACATCGATTACGTCGCGGTTAATGGACCGATTCACGTGATTCTTTTTTTGTTCGACGCGGAATAGCTGCCAAGTGGTCCCATAAAAATTTCTTTCAGTTTGGTCTAGTAGTTTTTATTTTATAAGCATTATTAGTAATTGAAGTTGGTTTTTTTATTGGAAAATTATCTTGTTGCCTTATAGTTATCAAAAGAAAATTTGGATAACTTGGCGGATATTAAGAATTTTATGAAATAAGAATAATACGCTTAACTTATACTACTCAAATAATATACCAAAATCAATAATTCCAAAAGACAATTATGCCTTATACTGATTGTGCGTATAGTATTAATAAAAAAAATACGAAATAATATGGAACCATTTTTTTTTGTTTGTTTGCTCCGAATAGGCTCTGGAATCCACTTGACCGATCCAGATAAAAATTGGTGTGGAGATATTTCAAGACCCCAGAAATAACATAGAATAACGACACGGGCAGAGCTGCAGACAGAAGCTAGTTAGGAATAAAATGTTTGGTTCCCGATGAGTGTTTTCTCTAGCTTGTCTGAATTAAAGCTAAATAGAGGCTTTTACTGCCCATTTTAAATGATTTGTGAACCGGTACTGCCTGGACGATGCCAATCTGTTAATGTTTTATGTATTTTTGCTCGCATGTCTATCTGTCATCAAAGACGTATGCTTTGGTTACTGGTTAAGTAACATGTAGAAAGTAATTTCACTCTTCTTCTTCGTCGTGTCGATGGCTGAGTCAAATTTTATTGGTCCAATAAGTGGCCACTGTTATGGCGCTCTCATCGGCGTTCATGAGCGTCTCACTTGTGCAGGTGGTAGGGCATTTTGGACAGTCAGTAAGGTGGTCAAGGTTTTGACTTGCCATCGTGGTGAAAGGATTAGCCAATTCGCTTTTCAGAACTCGCGAATTGCCCAGGGTGCGCCGGACGTAGGGAATTGTTGTGGAACTCGCGAATTGCCCAGGGTGCGCCGGACGTAGGGAATTGTTGTGTACGTCACTCGGGGAGGCTCCTTTCATGCACCCCAGTAATTTCACTTAAACGCCAGGTTTAAGAAAAAAAGCTCGTTCAGATAAGCTAAACTTACAGGAAAAGGATTTATTTATTCTGTGAATTATCAGTATTCCTGTTACATATCTCATTTATTTTATTTATTTATTTGTAATACTTCATATACAGCAGTGTATATAGGCGGACTTAGTGCCTAAGGAATTTTCTACCAGTCTACCTTCAGGTGGTGCAGAGATAACAAAGTAGGCGAAGTCAAGTACTAGATAGTGCAAAGAGAGTAAAACAATAAATATAATTAAAAACATAAAATACAAATACTAACCATAAATAGATATAATGTATGATATACATACATAAATATAAAACAAACATACATAAATACTTAAAACGATATATAAATACAAATTATATCACAGTCTGTGGTAATAAATCTGCCGTATTCTTAAGGAATAGTTTTAATAGTGATTAGAACTAAGATATTTAAAGGAAGGCATTTAGAAGTTTTAGAATTGAGATTGGTTCTGTAATGTCGCTATTGTCCACTATGAAAATAGGATAATATAACTTCGAAAGTTATTTTATGCATTCATTTTTAGAAGAAGGTAACTCATTATTTTTTTAAATGTCTTGGTGATATAGGTTTTGTAACCAGGACGATATACGCCTATATTACCTTTTAGCGTGTGGCAGAGGTGTTTAATACCTACAGCTATTATAATTATTGTTGGGACGAGGCTTTGGCTGTTCACGTCGACCTCCGTGGGTCTATTGTGATGGTAGCCTCATTATACTCTTCTTTAGGCCAATAGCCTCCATAAACTGGAACAGTCGGCCGATCGGGAGTGACTTGACATCATCCGGATCCAAGATATGGCGTCCCAGAATGATGCTTCGTCTATGGATCTTCCTACAGCTAACTTGTTATGTCTAGGTCCCATGGGATAGAAGGTGAACGTATAGCCATCCAACGGGTTCGATTCCGTCCGGCGGAATAACCACAAGTAAGGGTCGACACACACCAAAAGAGCGTCGAAGCGCAGCGAAGCGAAGCGCAGTTTCAGTGTCATATGAATTTTAACTTTATTTCCATTACTATAATACTTATTATCGCATGAGAAACTCTACGCTACTTCTACTATGGAATCCGCCGGAATTCCCGCGGCGCCGCGGGCATCCGCGCGACTCGTTTGAGTTTCTCATGCGATAATAAGTATTATAGTTATGAAAATAAAGTTTAAATTCATTTGACACTGAAACTGCGCTTCGATTCGCTGCGCTTCGACGCGCTTTTGGTGTGTGTCGACCCTAACACTTTTGTTCGACCGGGGATTCGAACACGAGACCTCGAGGTCACATAACTCGCATACACTTACCACATTATTTTTATATCTACAAAACTTTTAAGAGATAAAAACGTCGTATTGAGATGCTTTTGCTTTTATATACAGAGGTACATATATATCATTACAGATACTAAACAGACACTTATAAAGTCCATAGATACTGTTGACTGACTGACTACTGACTGTTTCACAAAAAGCAGTTTTTACTGGTGGTAGAGCTCTTGTGAATGAGCTCGAGGGCGGCAGCACCACCTTCTCACCTTTAACCTGACGCCAAATAGTAGTGCTTCCATTACTGTGTTCCGGTTTGGTGGTGAGATCAGACCCATAAATTACTGGCACATGAGGCATAACACCGTAGTCCTCAGCTGCAGCGACGCGTCTATAATATGCTTTTGTGGATTGTTGATGTCCATGGGGTGTACTCCACTTACCATCAGGTGGACTACAGGTTCGTTCGCTGTGGGCGTAGTATAAAAAAAAGCAATATTATGTTATTTGACAGCTTAAAACTTTAACCTTTCTTAAAAGCATTAGGTTTTTTTAAATCAACGTATGTTGTACCTAAACACATTTAGCTGTTGACTGATGAGTACTACTATTTAACGACAGGTGAAAGGTAGCTTTTCGAAGCTTCGACCAATATCATTCGATATATTTACTGAAGAATTTATTTCCCTTTCTACTGCTCTTAAATATCTTGCTTAGGTGCGCTAGTTAGATTAATACTTTGATTTATATCAATTTATCAATAAAACACCTGAATATATGGTTTAATAGGATATAAGGAGCTGGTCAACATCTCTGACCACCAAGACTGAAGGAGTTAACCTGCTGATCAATCTTTCCGCGCGGCTTAGATCTTTGATATAGCCACGAGGTTCTCGGTCACATCCTTCTAGCCGGGCAAGCATACGCGCGCTAGATAGATTATGTCGCGTTTTTGTCACGTTTTCCCTATATAAAAATATATATCTCTCTCTCACAACTCACACACACAACGCCATCTAGTCCCAAACTAAGCAGAGCTTGTACTATGGGTACTAGAATAAGTTTCTTTCTATTGCGTGTTCTTTTCCGGATGGAAAAAATGATTTTTTATTTAAGTTTTCTTATTATTGAAAAGTCTGCCTGATATGCCAGCAACCAAATACAGATTGGTTGACTTAACTACCTCACACACGGTGCAGGTTAAGTATTTCTTCTCAATATATCTCTTCATTGTTGAAAAACCTTCAAAAAGACCACGACACTGTTGATTGCTCTTCTGGTCAGCAATTTTCTACTTATTCAGTTATTAAATTAATCTACAATGCTGTAATAACATAATCAATTATTTTAATCTCTACTTTCACACGGATGCCAACGTAACAAATTTTCTATTGTACAGTTTAGAGCGCTACTCATCAATCTACTCTTTGCCAGTATAGGCTGGTTTAGCATTGCTCGGGAAGTCTATACAACACGAGACCAACTTATACAGGTTTTTTTTTAGGTTGATGTGTGGCCGTTTGTGCATTTTACTTACTCCCAATTATAGTAAAAACAGATCGTGTTAAGAATCAATAACAATATGGAAACGCTTTCATAACTAAATTGCTTACGCTGTCTTTAGAAGTCAATAACCTTTCAAGAGTCTTACACTTCAAATCAACCGAAAACACTTAAGTGGGTACCTACCTCATTAAGTGATTTGTTATATTTATTTTACACTAGTTATTTGAACTTCAATCTCATGGCAATATTTAAAAAAAGGTAAGATTTTGTTGTTTGTACCGAATCTACTGGATCGATCTTAATGAAAATCGATGTTTAGATACTTCTAGCCCTTAAGTGGAGCTGCAGAAGGCTTGTTGAATATATAGAGAAGTGATTTTTGTTATTTAAATTTCTAAAATTTTAAGTAAAAGAGGTCAAGAAAGGCAGATAAAAGAATAGGCGTAGATAGTATGGCCATGTGAAAAAAGAGCTATCAGACAACATTAAGATTTTGACTCTGCAACTCTTCATGCCATCTTGAGCCTGTCTCTGAATCCTCGACGGAAGGAGGTAATCCGAAAGGAAGAGTGCACGCTAAGTGAAGACGATGTCGTCAATATAGAGTAGTGTAGTGCAGAAAACAAGAAAGGCTAACTCCACCACCAAGTGGAATACATAGTCGTGAAGAGAGAGAGCTAGAAGAGAGAGAGCCACAAAATATACCTGATTAGAATCTAATCCAGCGATACTGCCATACACAGCTTTTCAATAACTTCTACAACATTGCAAGCTAGGATATGGACAACAATTACCAACAACTTCATTTCTATAGCAGCAGATATGGTCAGCTCTGAGTGGCAATATATTATGTGAGAAAAGCAGAAAGTTTACTTACGGGGTGTTGCTACCACTTTCACGAACTTTCAGTGAGAGTGTTAAACCCAACTAAATACACTTATCCATATTTATTTACTTTAACAACTTGAATTGCTGCAGTTGCTCAGGAAATTATGAAATAGACACCATGTGTTATGCTTTTTTAGGATAGTCGGGAATTGAAAGGAATTTTCTTGTTTGCTTTTGTCTTTATATAGAAGTGTTATGGTTATTGGTTGGCGCGTGGGAAAATGGTCACAACGCCATATCGATACGTCTCGATGACGTTATTTCGGTGATGTAATAATAAGACGTGTTCTTTTAAACGTAACACTGTTGGAACTTTGCTTTTTTTACCAAAATACATACACACTCACACACACACGTCAATCATTTGGTACATTTCGATTCCATCCCAGTTTGATATTGTTAGCTTAGATATTTTATAGGAGATTTTCAGATCTAAATTTCTTTTCAGATTTAAAGTTCAAGTTTACATGTACAAATCACAATTTTGTATTTTGGTTACTGTTGGTAACTTTTGTGTAGTTTTATCCCAAAAAGTATTAATTTTCATCATCTATTCAATATTAACTGCCTCGACTGACGAGTGGTTAGCGTATGTGCTGACTGCGAGACCTCGAGTTCAATTTCCGGGATGGACAAAGTGTCAGGCTCACTCCCTATCCCATGGGACCTAAACATAACAGGTGAAGTGTGGACACATATACTTGTGATTAAATTCGTTGCGGGTTCCAAGACAATTGTAACTCTCGCTGGGATTGCCCGTGTGTCATGCACGGTGCCTTTCAGTTGGTTACCGCTGTAGATCCTGGCGTCACAGGAGTCACAGTGGTGGGCGTGTGGGTGGGATTATATCCCGTAAAGCTGAAGTGTGGGGTTGCACACTTCTGCCACACCCTTGTGGGGAATATAGGCTTGATGTTATGTTATGTTAATTCAACATCATCATCTATAATTTATAAACTATGAGTTAAAATTCAACTGATGACGCACAGATTATTGAAACCTTGATTTTTTTAACTAGTATCTAAATATTTTCATTTCATTTCATTTCATTTATTTCTTTGTGGATCATAGGTTAGTATTACAGTTCTTAAATTTAATGTTATATAGTACGCTATGTCCTACCACATGCTGCGGTGTACAAGTTTATTTATTATATTAATTAGATTAAAAGATCATATTATTATTATATAATTGATTAATAATTTGAATTATTTACAAAGCTACAATTTATTTTTATTAAACAATAATCATATTAATTCAATTAAAATTAAATAAAATAAAATTAAAGTTAAATCAAAATTAAATAAATATTAAATTAAAATTAGATCAAAATTAAATCAAAATTAAATCGAAATTAAATTGAAATTAAATTAAATCATTATCATTTAAAAAGTCATCAATGGCATAATATGCTTTTTGAACCAAAAGTTTATTGAGCTTAGCTTTGAAAAGATTTGTACAATTTATTGCTCGTATTTCTTTAGGTACTTTATTATATATAATCGGTGCCATACAAAATATACTTGCGCGCAAAAGTTGTGTTTTAGATGCCACATGTTTTAGGTTAGCTTCACGTCTGGTACCTGAAGGGTTCGCAATGAATAAATGAGGATTAAAGATTATCAATATGTAATTTCCAATTTATCTTATCATCTATGGTGAGGCCTAGAAAACATGTTGATTCTATTTCAGTAATAGTAGTACCAGAGTGGTTAATGCTAAAAGTAGTATTACACTGTCTCTGCTTGAAATGCATGATGTGTGTTTTTGACAAATTCATTTTTAAATTATTATATGTTAACCAATTTTCAACAGATGTCAGAGTATTAGATATATTAGATTCTAGATTATTTAAGTTATTATTAGTGAATAAAATGGTGCTATCATCAGCAAATAATGTCACAGAATAATTAATTACATTAGGCATGTCATTTATATAAATCAAGAACAGGAGAGGTCCCAAAACACTGCCCTGGGGAACGCCACAATGAATAGGTTGCAAGTCTGAAGCATACACTGTATCTGTGCGCGTAACGGTACATATTCTGTTTATATGTGTCATTTGGCATCTATTATTTAAATAAGATTTTAGCAATGCATGTGCGTTACCTCTGATTCCGTAATCGTAAAGCTTCTTTAATAATATATAATGGTCTACTCTGTCAAACGCTTTTGACATATCTAGATAAAGTGCTACTGCTTTCTTTCTTTGATCGATAGTTGTCATAACTTTAAACAGAAAGTTGTAGATTGCCATGTTTATAGTTTTACTCTTACGAAAGCCAAACTGTGCTTCTGATAATATGTTGTTATTCTCAAAATAATTATTTAGTCTAATATAAATAACTTTCTCAAAAATCTTTGCCATTACAGGGATCAGAGCGATCGGTCTATAATTATTTATTTCAGTTGAGTCTCCTTTCTTAAACAGTGGCTTAACAACAGATACTAAATAATAAATATTTTTATATTAAATATTTGATGACAGATACTAATGGGTAATAATTAATTACTAAATTATATACATACAGTTGACGTATTATAATAATATCTTGTTGGTGTAGGCATGTTAAGTTAAGCAACTGGAAGTTCTATGGAATTTTACTTGTAGAATTTGTTGTCTTATTATTCCTATAGAAAATACTGTAGATAAAAGTAATGGTAAGTCCCGGTGCATTGAAATAAATGGTAATACCAGCATGAATAGTTAAATTTCCCCATACAAACGACTCGCCATGCAAATAAGATTTAAATCTTGTAACTCGCAGAGGATGTAAGGCTTAGTATGGACTAAAGCGTAGCTTTCCTATGTTATTTCAGTGCCAATATTTCAATCAGGAAATGAGAACGGTTTAGAACAGCTAGTGGAAACTGGCAATAGACCTGGGTAGCTCACTGAAATCTCCATACGAATAATAAATTGGACATAGAACATTAGCATTAGTTAGAAGCAACGATAGCCCAGTTAGGAGACCGCATGTCTCAGATTCGAACCCACGGCACACGCCACTATCGTTCAGTTCGTCGTCTCTTCGAAGATATGTTAAAATATGTATTTTTTTTTTATCACGAAAGTTATCGCTCGCTGAGGTTCAAGGAAAATATCGTAAGAAAACCTGCGTACCTGAGAGTGCATGAAGTAGTCGAGAGTGTGTGGAGTCTATCAATCCGCACTTGGCTTACGTTGGCCCCTTCCCTCATGTGAACAGGCTAATGCTCTGCAGCGGGACATGTATAATATGCATACAGGGCTGCTATTATTATAATCATCAAGTTATACCTTCAACCAATGTGGTGGGATCCCAAAGGTCGGAAAGTGGAGGATGAGTTCATTCATGTAAATAAATATAGAATATAACAATCTATGTTATATACAAAGTTTTGCAAGTTTGGTAATTCCCTAGCCTTAGGGCTTTAGAAGTGGGAATATAGAGAGGTCGCATAAACATGATTCGAGGAATTACTGCAATGTAACTTTACCTTTATTAATATTTTTAAAAAACATGGCATGATTCATAATCAAATATTTTAGTATGCATGTGCATACAGCCAGTGTGTGTTATAATTAATATAAACATGGTTCGTGATTACCGATCATCAGATATTATCATACTAACGTTTACTTACCTACCATTCAGTTCATAATGATTATTATTATTCAACTAATAGATAAATTTAATTAATGTTTATAATAGGTTCTAATAGTCTCTAGAAGTAAAACAATAATGAAACATCTGATATGGGTTATATTGGTGATGACATGATGGATTTATAAGCTAACTAGCATTTTTTTAAATTGCTATTTGCAGGACTCTACAAAGCCAGTTCTTATACATGCGTCAAAAAGCCTTAACACTGCAAAATATATCCTTGCAGTGTTATTAGGCTCTTAACGCACTTAATTATATATTTCTAATTGATTATTTTATAGCATTTAGCTATGCTTAGCAAATTATACTAAGAAACAGTTGAAAAAGATATGGGACCGGTAGGATTTGAACCTGCGACCTTACTGCACACCGGGCAGCCGCTTTAGCCATCCAGCTACGGTCGCCTCTTACCAGAACCGTAAATTTCTCATCTGTATGATACGTCATTTCACACGACGACCGGATGGCGGAGTGGGTAGAATTCCTGCGTGCGACGCCGAGGTCACGGGTTCGATTCCCGCTTAAGACAAATCTTTGTGTGCATGAACATGGAGGTTTGTCTTAGTCTGGGTGTTTCTATGTATAATAAGTATGTATGTACCAAAGAAAAGTATATATGTATTAATATCAGTTATTCTAGTACCCAAAGTACAAGCTCTGCTTAGTTTGGGACTATATGGCGTTGTGTGTAAGTTGTGAGATATTTATTTATTATTTATTATATTATTTTTTTTGTGACGTCACGTTCATCCATTGGTTGCTATCTTAAGTAGGATACCCGGTGTGCAGTAAGGTCGCAGGTTCAAATCCTGCTGGTCCCATATCTTTTTCAACTGCTTCTTAGTATAATTATATATGTGTACATACATACATAATATCACGCCTATATTCTACCTATACTCACACTTCATCTGTTATATTTAGTTCCCATGGGATAGTAGCCTATCGCCATCCACCGGGCACAATAGCAACTCCGTGTTGCT
This sequence comes from Hypena proboscidalis, assembly GCA_905147285.1. Lineage (NCBI taxonomy): Eukaryota > Metazoa > Arthropoda > Insecta > Lepidoptera > Erebidae > Hypena > Hypena proboscidalis. Next base: position 6,257,366 of record LR990127.1, read on the forward strand.
GTTGTGAATTTCCGCACGGAAAGTTCTCAAATAACACTTTGCCCGACCGAGGAATCGAACCCGTGACTTCGCGTTGAGAGGCTAACCACTAGACTAATAATATAAATTTGTTGATATAACGGATACGTAATTATTTTCTCACAAATTGTGGTTGGTTTTGTTTACGTTCTATTTGCAGACAAAAGAAGGAGCTGAATTGAAAAAAAAAATAAACAAACATAACTTACTTTAATAATAATAACACCCCTGTATCTAATAAATGTCCCACTGCTGGGCTCGGGCCTCTTCTCATGATGAGAAAGGTTAGGCCATAGTCCACCACGCTGGCCAAGTGCGGATTGGTAGACTTCACACATCCTCGAGCACTTATTAGGCACTCTTAGGCATGTAGGTTTCCTCACGATGTTTTCCTTCACCGTTTAAATTTACTTTACTTATACTTAATTAAACATAAGAAAGAAATAAATGTAAACAAGGGCAATAAGGCCATCATAATGTTGCAGTCTTTGTTCTTGCATTTGCCAATGAGGATCTACAGATAGAAATTGCATCAGACTAACCCAGACTCCCATCACGTGTCATATGGATAACATTATAATTGTAATACAAACACAAAAAAAACTCAACTGCCATGAAAACCGTGGTGCACTGGATAAGCCATCGTTCTTACGATCGAGAGGTCGTGTGTTCCAATTCCGGCTATTACACCAAGGACGTGAACTTCCTCCTTACACAAGTGAATTAATTTTAACTGAAGGAGTTAATAAGAATATTAGTAAAATGTATTTGTAAATTACTAGAAAGTTTAAAAAAAATATATAATATATAGGCACACTAAATAATATGGCACAGGATGGCAGAGGGGTAAAACTTCACTCACACTTCACCTGTTTTGGTCTCATGTGAAAGTGGTGAGTCCATCGCCATCCACCAGGCACAATCCCAACTCCGTGCTGGCATTGAAAATTTCCTGACGTAAAAGCTCAAATAAAACTTTCTCCTGCACCGCGAATCGAAACCGAGACCTTGCATTTCCCATGAACGCTGCACCAACGAGGCTAAGTGTAAAGTAGGGTAGGGTTTAGTGATAACAATAATATTATAATATCTAATATTTACCTATAAACACAAAGTCAAGAACTACCGGGAAACACTGAAAGGTTATCATGAAACTTACGGTATTTTCGTAAACAATACAATAGGTATTTTAGACAACTAGTGCAAGTGCCGCGACTGTGTGCAGGTTGTAAAGTGCTTTTAATCCGGTTGAGCGGCGCACGCGCACCATTCCGACTCCCGCGCTTGATCTTAAAGAACGTCTGTGCAAACGTGTAACAGTAACATTGTAACAAAATGTACAAGTCTCTTATTGTTTTATGTGTGGTGTACTGTGTTGTTATACGTGAGTATATATTTCTAATTTGTGTTATAGTGTACGGCCTAAAATCCAATTAAAATAATCCAAAAAAATACGCGTTTTTCAAAAATCTTCTTCACAGTTTTCGTTGCTGTTTTTATGCTATTTATTTTGATTTTAATATAATCAAAAAAAGTATTTTTAAAGATGAGGATGTTGTAAGGCATTCCCAAGTTTTACTTTAAGCTTTGAAGAATATTGTAAAGCGTATAATAACACTTTTTATTGGCTAGGCCGTAATAGACACGAGAGCGCAAAAAAAGCTTCAATAGATCACTTAAGTGCTAAAACAAAAACATACGTTAATTACTGCGTTTTATCAAAGTTATAAACTATTAAAAACACGACTCAAGGCATTGTCGGGCTGGGCCAAATCGTGACACGCTCATCCTTTTCCGCAATCGTGAGACTCTATGTTTTTCACTTAACATCAAATCAATCAAAGACTATTCGATATTTAAAACTATGCTGTCAAAAAATAACGGTCTGATCGAGTTCTAAAATGCGTCAAAACTGACCCTAGCTTGATTGAAATCATATCCAATTATCCGAAGTATCGTAATCCTTATCCAATTTAACGTAATTTGATGTAAATGGTTCCGTAAAACACAATTTAATAAACCATGGTTGAAAAAAAAATAATTTAATTAAAATATCGTTTACCGAATTTAACAAGATAACACGTAGGTCACGATTAGGTAAATAAGAAGATTGAATAAAACAATGAACTTCAAGTTCACTGAATTCGTGTACAATGTATGGCAATTATTACGAAGTTCATGATCAAAATTAAACACTAAATTCACCCTCGCATGTCCATTGTGTAAAAACAAAACGTTTGTAGGAAAATCATTGACCTATCAACTAAAGACTTAGCCATAAAAAAACGAAGAATTTTAGACCTTCCTACATTTATTCGATTGATGAATGAGGCAAAAAATTAACAGCATTATAAATGAAATCAAACGACTTGATGTCAATGGAATGCAGTACTTTGCAGTAGACGCACAGCTGAGTAAAGGAAGCACTCTATGAACTTAACCAACTAGTTATACTTGTCTTTCTCAGTATCATCTCATGGTTAATTTTAGTCCTACACTTAACAGGAATCGAATCGATAAACAACGATAATATTTATAACTTTTAAACATCCTTCAATTGATCGTAAAATATTATCTTCAAAGGTTAGCCTCCAAAGATTCTAATATGCCAATTCATCTCCATCAAAGGAAACAAGAATTAATAAACAGACTGCGCATATTATTAAGACAAAAGATGAGCTTATTATAAGCATCTAATAAGCATATATTTTGCACGCTTTGTATTAAATTATCTCATCCAATCAATATTAGTCATGTTTTGCAACAAGTTTTTTGTTTCACTACATCCTATAGAAATGATATCATCGATGTTCACGCTTAATTCCGAGAAAAGTTTAACTTTGTACCTACTTAAGAAACTGTAGAGCTTCTTAAAATTAAAAAAAAACTAATGAAACCTCCTAGCAGGTGTACTATCACTACATCGAATGTGTTGCATTAACGATGTCCAATTCAGAGAAAGTTTGTCGTAAAGTTACTTCAATCCAAACTTACGCAGCATTGGATGGTGTAGATAGCAATTTTGTCGGACACAAGTCGTTTATGGGAGGAATTTTATAATAATGCAAAAACAAACACGATTGGCCGGTCTCTGGATACACTCCACTGGACGGACAATGACTCCACGTAACGTGCTTCTTCGCCATTAAGAGCTTTTATCGTAGCTTCACCCTCTACTTCATAATAGTTTTATAGTAATCATTAAAACGAAACTGAGAACTTAGATTATAATCTTAATAATATCTTGTTGAGATTTTTTGATCAAACGCGAGATGTTAATAACAAGAACAGTGCATTGTTTGTTGAAGATTCAAACTGATTTTACAAATAAATGCTAGGTATTCAAACAATTAGTTTTAAGACAAGCTAGTGCTCAAGATTTTGAAGTATATTTCAGAATAACTTAGTTTGTTGCAATCATCGATAACACAAAAACAAAGTAATTTCTTTAGCCGTCAAAAATTGAAACCCAACAAAACATTTTCAAAGGTGATTGACATGTCTAATTTAACATCAATCAAGTGCAAATTATTTTTATTAATCAACTAACATGCGTACAGAATCGATCAATTACAGCACTTAAAACACACAGCTTTACATCAAGCTGTACATATCCATTATAAGATGTCTCGCTTAGTATAAGATACCCGTGCAATGCGCGACCTCCTTATACTGGATTGATTGCTTAATGTGTACCCGTGTACAGTGGGCCAAGCAATTAGATATGCAGGGCAAAAACTTCTACGCCATAGTGAAAACTGACTGCAATAGATATACATGTGTGAATCACATATTTAATAAGTGTGATATACCCACTAGTTAGATATGTCAAATCGAATCAAATCATTTATTCCCATGGTCCCCAAGGGGCGCTTGAACACGTCAAAACAAACATCAAAACAAAAAACAAAAAAAATATAAAATTAAAATAAAACTTAGTTCTAAATTATAATATATTGTAATAAAATGATTTGACACCGGAGCTTAGAGATTTGAATTAAAATCAAGAAGAGAAGAGCTGGTGAGGAACTCATGTGACTATGTAACTCGCTTATCGAAAACTCGTGTCATAAGTTTTTACTATGACTTAGAAATTTTTGACCTGCATACCTATCTCGTTGGCCCACTGTACATTAGGTTCAAATTATTATCGCTAATTAAGCATGTTCTCAGAATTGTCGCCATCTATAAAGTTGTTAAGACTTACACAGATAAGAAACTTGACTTGTCTCCTAAATGACCTACTTTCGTATTGGAGTAGCTGCATTTCACTGGCGACTATTAAATAAATAAACTAACTGTATATTGTGCTGAAAGTCAGCGAAGTGGCAAAGAGAAGGTTAGTAGGTGTAATAAACCTCAAAACGATGTATATGTTACCACTTGCCGTTGTTTATATGCAAATGATGCCTGCTTGCGGCTCCAATCGCATAGTATGTCGATAATAACAACTTTGAGAAAAAAAAACCGAATTCAAAAAGTCGGATAAATGGTTCTTGAAGTTAGTGAACTATATATCCTTATATCTTATATCCTACTTATACTTATATCCAATGTAGATTATTTTGTTACTTTTAACTTCTTATATGAATTTACTTAAGTAATATTCAAGTCTAAACTTATCTGTGTATAACATAAAGAATACAGTAAACAGTCAGAACGGGCCATTATTTAAAAAATTATCCCCGTGCTTCTAACCGTTGAGGAGTTGAGCCTTCAGGCATGTTGAGCTCAGTAAAATGAGATGCTGACTGCTGGTAGTAAATATCTAAATAGCTTCAGAAAATATACAAAAAACTCTATAAGAACCTATTAAATTTGAGGGTTGCGATTTCTATGGGATTTCATCATCAAATTCTGCCTTGGTGGCCATGGGATCATCTCGAAAGTACACTCTTTCAAGTAAAAATATATAATAATTTTTAAAATCGGTTAACATAATGACGAAGAAATCGCTGGTCAAACATGAAAAAAAATAAATTCACGTCGAATATAATTAAACCTCCTCCTTTTTGAAAGTCGATTAAAAAGTAGCCTTTCCTCTGAGAGTAGCCTGTTCGTTTACCAGGATCCTTTCCTTAGCTAATTTCACCAGTACTGGATAAGTCCCTGATAGCCTATGCAGAACTTTATTGACAAATAAAATGTCAAATTTGTATAGAAATTTATAGAATTAACTGCAACAGCACTTAACTATCCGAAACGTTATCGGAAATCGGTAAAATTGGGTCTTTATGTGCTATTGCCATAGTGTCAGAATGGTCGATCATTTTGTCAGTTTTAGTAATCTGTTTAACAGCCGAACCAAAACTGTCAAAAGTAACAAATAATGGCGTCAATGATAGACCATTGAGATGCTTTTAACAAAAAGCTTTTAAAAACAGACTTGAGGTCCAGGGTGGCAGCCTAACTCCTCTAATTGCATCAAAATATTTATTTATGCGTGCTAAAAATCGTTATTTCCTTATTATTTTATTTTTTTACCCGTACTTAAAAATAACTCAATTAATTGACTAAACTTTGCAAAAGCATTAAAACAATCGTTACTAATTTGAAAGTAGATGGCCACATCGTGCGTTCTATTCCAATCTATTTGTCAATTGACTAACTCACGTCTAACAGAAGCGAACACAGATCAAATTAGGGCTATATTTGCAATGCAAATTGTTCTTAAGCTTTGTTTAACATAAAGCAACCGTGCGTAGTCACTTCTCCACGGCAGCCACTTCTTTGCTAGTTCAAGTTTTCAAGTCTTGATTGCACTCCACAATGTTAAAATGGTCTTATAAATAGGTACAATGAAAATTATGGACCCTGACGGGCACGGTAAAAGTAGGAGAGAGGAGGAAAGAGTTCTGTGTGTATAACAAAAATATATAATTGTATCTTATTTGTTTGTAGATACCTTATTAAGCTAGCAGCAGAATTTTATTTTTTTATATGTTTAGTGAACTCATTGTTGAAATCATGGTAGTAGACTATTAGTCATATTCTGCATAAGTTTAAAGTTGAAACCACTTAATATCTAAATCCAATGAATCATGTGTGTCTCTATATCTAATACGGATCGAAGGTTCTCTGAAAATCGTTATTATTTCATTTAGAAGATAAGACAAAATTTACCTGGTAATCTATCTATATATTATAGAAATAATCCCTATTTCTGGATTCTCTATCCTGGTCATAGGATCACGCGTGAACAGCTGGACGTCAGGAGATAGTTCTTATCGAGTTTAACAAGAAAATTTTAGAATACTTAACCACTTTATTATATTTTTTTATAATTTGTAATTTCGCCTTAGCGCTTTTGACAGTATAAACTGTTTTTAATGTAACCCATAACATATGATAACATTGACGGAATGCGTGTTGCAAAATATCGTCAAATAGGATGTATTCATAGTTCAGACAGGCAACGTCTGTCGGGTCAGCTAGTATTCAATATAATACAGATATGGACTGCTACTACACCCCTCAGTTATAATGCTAGCTTAAAGTTAAAATAATAGTTCCCAAATATACGCACTTAGATAAGTAAATTCAATAGACTCGTAAGAAATAGAAATCATCTTTATTTTCCTTATCCATAACAATATATTGTTGAATCGCGTGTCGTTTTCAAAGTAATGGTCCGAAAACAATAAGATAGAGCATAAACAATTATAAACTCACTGTAGTTAATTGTACCACTTTTTCGATATCTTTAAAAAGTTATGCGCAGTACATTCAGTACTGACCGTCGAGGTGATACCTAAGTTCAAGATTCTACGTCTTAGCCGAGTTATTTTATGTTTGGCTGATACTGATAAAATTAAAGTCGCATTTTGTGTTAATGAGAATAGGGCAATGCACTAAGATAATAAAGAATGGGTCGCAAAATGATGTGGTTGATTTAGCAGTACCTACAATTTATTATTGTTCAATAAACGGCAATGAAATTTATGAACACAAACAACTATGTACAATGTACGTACGTACTACTATAATATCGAGTAGATGTCAATATAAAAATAACTAGTTGTAGAATAGGTGTAGGATAATGTAAGACACTCTTCAGAACAATTGGCTCTCTAAAAGACATCAACGCGTGCTGATGAACCGTCTTTGTGACTAAACTAGCTGTTTCCCGCGACTTCGTCCGCGTGAAATTCAATATCCTTTTCCTACTTCTCTCATATACTTTTAACCTTAAATTTACTTTTCTTTGGCAGAAGAATTTACAAAAAATCTATCTTATTATTAATTTATTATGTGTACAAAACCTAAACAGCAGACAAAAGATCTAAAATTATGTTTTGGCTTCTACTGCTGTCATAAAGAAGAAAAAAACTTACATATCTTCAATGTACAGACATGGCAAATTTACAATTTTATTATATGTAGGTATAGATTAGTAAGTTATAAAAATAAATATTTTGTTCTTTTAGTAAGAATAATTCAAGTCATACTGAATTATTTCTTGCTATATCTAAAAAATGCTTTTCTTATAGATGCTACAATTTACGAATTTTTTTAATAAAACGATTTTTTAAATGCCGAACCTCAGGAACGGTAACTAACAGCCTGAAGCGTACACTTGACACCAAAAATCTCTAATACAAACACAATTCAACCGACTGCCCAACTAAAGTAGGCCAGACACGAAAATTAAAGAGCATTTAAATACCTTCACTAAGCCGTCACTTCAATTTGAATCTTATCAGTATTAATTTTGAGAGCAGAATCGATAAAATATAATATTTGAGACTGGACAAGTAAAGCAGTACAGTTATCTTTTGACAAGCAAAAAGTGATGTCCGATGGGCCGACCGTTAGATACCCAGTGTGGTACATTACATTCACGACTACTTCATCTTAACGCTAGCCACAACAAACTGGAAGTCGTAAGAATTGTTTAGGCAATCAAAGAGGCAATCTAATTTTAACGGTTTTAGACTCGGTGGGTTGAAGTGTTGCCAGGCTTGTTTTGACTAAATCGGAACATTAAGTAAAAAAAACGTACACGGCGATCTGAACAATGCCAAAATAGGCAAGTGTAAAGCGAGGCTACATCAGTGTCTACTGACTACTAAGAAAATCTAGTAGCAGCCAGAATTCTGCTCTGCTTCGCTTCACTAAGTCTTCAAAAGATTGGTCTACCTTCTGTCTTCAGCTAACCACATGGAAATCGCTGCATAATGCCCCGCCTCAGATAAAACCACAAAAGATGATTAGATCAACTTTTGTGATTTTATCTGGGTGTGCTCTATGTGTGTGAAATGTATGTTTGGAACCCCCACGACGCAGGAGTTATTGCTAGTGCGAGCGTCGCTTTTTAAGAAAAACAATCGAACACGATCTGCACAAAAGTGGCAACGAACCTGGCAACACCAGTTATGAGCTTGAATTTGTTTTTAAATGAAATAACGGGCAGACAGGAAATGCAGCCTCAAATTAACGGTGCTAAGTAATTTGTAAGACGTATCAACAAAGTAAATTGTAAAATGTTAGTGCTAAATCGAGAATAATTAACTTCGTGAATTCGAACTATTATGGATAATGTTTATTCATGAAATAATTAACAATTGAAATGAAATATAAAACAAATATAGATACGGACTAAAACATGCGGAAAAAAGCGCTAAAAGTTTTACCTACTCACAATTTAGACTGTCATTATAACCGTTCCAAAAATGTATCTCCTTATAACCTGAGATCCAACCGCAATCTTTTGTACTTATCTTATTTTTATAAATGATTTGCATTTGAAAGGAAATAATGACATCCATCCACTGAGGGTTGCCAGCTCTCAGTCGGTGCATCTTATTTACAAAAGCTTTTTGCTTTATATGTTAAATTAAAAATATATATATTATATCCACATAGAAGATACTATGTGTATATTTTTAATTTGAGATATACAGAGTTGATGCGACATAGCGACATTTATTAAAAACATAGCTTTGTTACATGGTCAGTATTCATTGCCACCAGTTTAAATATTATCGCGACGAAAAAAAATGATCGCAATGATCAATTTGTTTGGAAAACGTGTTTCTTTTTGTCGTTAATATAATTAAAACTGGTAGAAATGAATACTGACTATGTATCGAAGCTGTGGTTTCAATAAATGTCCCTGTCGCAAACACCCTGAATATCTATTGTTCCATCTTCAGGAAAGTTATAGCAAAACGCCTTAAACAAAATAGCAGTCGTTTTGATTATCAAAATTATGACAGACTAGGAATTAAGATCTAATATTTTGTTCAGTAGTAGACAAAACATGCATTCAATTCATAGAATTCGTTTTTGGACACTAATAACGTGTCATATACAACAAAAGGGTTACTTTGTGACGGTCTAATTTTTCTTTGGGCAGTCTGGTAATTAAACAATGTATTATAACTAGACTGCCCTATATTTTTTATTCTTTTTGATTCTTTTAAAATTAGTTTCATAAAAAAATCTTATACCTGCATTTTACGGTAGGATCTCAGACTATGTAAGAGGAGATTGCCCATTCTAAATGCTCATCTACGATAAAAAATTGAGTTAGTAGTTAGAGTAATTGAAGATAACATTTTGAATATTTCTCGTTTCATTTTGACAAAGTTATTAATGTAGCTCATTAGGTAATGCATTTTAATATCAGTTTACAGTTTTTTGATATATATAATAGTAACGGAAAAATTTACTGGGTATTCTGAACAATTACACTCTTTATTGAAGATAGATTGATAAATGATCTTCAAAATATAGATTTGTGCACGAAATCGTGCAGTTTTTCTGAGATTTTTTCTTGGTCGTAAAATAAAATTGGTTTGGGTCAATTTCAAATTGAATTGATTACTTTTGATTGACATAATTATGAATTCAGTCTGATAGACTGAGGTGCCTTTGCAACTTAATAGAGGACATCATGAATAAGTTATTCTTAGATTAGATTCATTTTAAGTTGAGATAAAACGACTATTAATTCTAAAGTCATAAAAATATGATGATCCTTATCAAATCAATGTTCTAAATGTTTATAACATACATGGTAAATGTTAAGCAAATAATCGTTACGGGTAGTCAGAGACCAGAAAGTCTAAACTAGTGTATTAAAAAAAACATCGTATCGCACCGTAATCGGTTTTGGAGGTCTAATGACAGTCTTTCTACGTAAAATACTGATATTCAGCCATATCCTTTAGACTTGAATCTTACCCAATGAAATTGGAAAAAGGCTCGTACCTACTTGGTGAATTTTAAAGAATACTTTCTTGAATTAATCTCATTCTTTACTAATTATAAAGAGGAAAGTTTGTTTTGTTTGTACCCAAAAAAAATCGAGTTTACGAGACCGATATTGATATAAAAATAGTGTGGGAACCGAGACCTTGAACTATCAAGGTCCAAGAAATAATATATGCTACTTTTTACCGACCTATCACGGGAGCGGCGCCGCGAACGGAAGCTAGTTTAATATAAATTATGTTTTACTGCCCGATATTTCAATCGAATTGGACCGATCGTTGTCACGTGGATCTAAACGAGGTTCAAAACAAGAGATACAATTTAACTAAATACATAACTGACCATAAGATAGAACCACCTAATTGCTAGAATAGTGTAGGGGACTATGCAGGAGTGCATATAGGTACAGAGGACCAAACAATTAAGTATGCAGAGCAAAAACTTCTACGTTATAGCGAAGACTGACTACACTTCTAGTATGTATGTGTAAGTTATTATTTAAGAATTGAAATAAAAAGTTAATAAAACTGACGTGAGATAAAGACATTGTTATTGAGAATTAGGCTTACTCCGACTAGTTTCGACTCTATTACGTAGATTCATTAACTGGGCATTTAATCGCGTTTCGGCAACGTGTAAAATATACCCACTATTAAGGTATGTAACTCACATATCAATACTGGTGTAGTCAGTTTTCACTACGACCTGTATACCTATTTGCTTTGCCCTCTGTACATATTCATACCAACATTCACTTATACATATAGGTATAGCAAATCACACGAGTGCGTCAATCGTTCGTGGCACCCTCGTGACCCTGTTACTTACGACAGGTTATATTGGTGTATACGACGTAGTATTATCTAGTAACTTCTGTATTATTATCACCTATGGACTTGGGCTGCTCTGTAGGAAAATTTATTATCTATGACGCAGGCTTGGGCGAAAGCTTGACGTAATATGAAGACAGAGTTCATGATAAATAGTTCGTCTGTTGATCAATGTCCATGTTATTAATAGCCAGAATAGTATCTATAAATGATGAAGTTGCTGACGTCTACAATGCTGCTTACAGCGAATATTATTATTCTCAGTAAGCAGCGATAGCCGAGTGAGAGACCACCGAACCCTCGGCACACAGCTCTGTCAATAAATCGTTAAGATTCGTCTTTTCGAAGATATGACAATGTGTGTATTTATCATATAAATTTTTGCTTGCTAACGGTGAAGAAAAACATCGCGAGGAAACCTGCATGCCTGAGAGTGCCTAAAAAGTGCTCGAGGGTGTGTGAAGTCTACTAATCCGCACTGGACTATGGCCTAACCCTTTTCATCATGAGAAGAGGCCCGAGCCTAGCAGTGGGACATGACTGTATCAGATACAGGGCTGCTATTATTATAGCGTATTATTAGTTTCCAGTCAACAATTTTTGCTCATATATTGGCTCATTAACACATATAAGATACAATACATAAAATATGCGCGCGCAGACGTGACGACACGACACGTATCCGCGCAAATCTTTTTCTATGAAAATATGTTAACGCCCCGGGCGTTGATGCTGACGCTTGCTTCCAACCGCAAGCTTTAGCCTTAAAATAACAACAAACGAATAAGTTAATGTTAACGAGCAAAACCTTTACTCCAGTAGGCTCTAACTAGTTTTTCTTCAAGTGGAAATATAAAGCTTTATCTGTAATGTATAAATTAATGAGTAAATAGGTATCTCACAGGTAAGCGTGTTTTATACTAGACTGCATCGTCATTACTTACCATAAGGTGTGATTGTGGTCAAACTTGTGCCTATTTTGTCCATAAAAACAAAAGTTTTCAAGTCATGAACCAAGACGAGTCGTATGAAAGCAAGAATGATCATAATCTACACTTTGATCAAATAGTAATAATAAAGCTTAAAATGTAGACTATAGCAATAAAAAAATATTAACTAATGCCTATGTATCTAATGCTTGTTTGGATCGCGGCTTTTGCAAAACATATTATAGACATACGAACGAAAATTATCTATATCTAGTCTATGTATGATTGCATAACCCATTTAATTTAATGTCATTACAATAGAATTGTTCAATAGGCGAGGTGAACGCCCTCTGGCAACAAGGAAAGGGACCTAAACAACCGGCGGCTTAGCCATTATCTAGATATTAGCAAATTTACGATGCGCGGATGCAGTATGCATGCCCTCTGGACGTGCAATGTACGAGCCGACCAAAGTATTTCATAGTAGGCGCTCTTACTATTCAATTGTTTGTGCAACTATAAATTCTGTATCATTTAATCCAATTTTCATTATCATTGCAGTCTGTCTAGATGGTCTAGTCATCTAGTGGATAGCGTATACGCCTCTCACCTCGAGGTTCCGGGATCGATTCCCGGGTCGGGCAGTGTTCTTTGTGAACTTTCCGTTAGGATAGCACGGAGTTGGAATTGTGCCCGGTGGATGGCGATAGGCTTACCCCCTTTCCCATGAGACCTAAACATAACAGGTGAAATGTGGGTGTTGTATTAAAACCGATCCCATTCAATAGCATAACTACAAGATTTTCTGATTATATAACACAATGAGTTGCAAAGGTAATTCCAATTTCGAAAACCTTGTTATCGGCATAAGCTCACGCGTGAAATTGTCGCAAAACAACCATCTCACCTTGACACATTCATCGGACGTTGCTTGCGATAATATTGTAAAATCAATCCAATATTTGTTACAGAGGCCCGTCCATGGCAGCAACTCCCATCAGTGCCTGGCTACGTGCCAGTCTACATCAGGACCGGAGACACGCCCCTGGAAGAGATCAACCTAGACCTGGCCGAGGCTTTCCATGAATTACCTGCAGGAAGGAGCGTTGGCAAGGAAGTTGAGGCTTCACCGGAGACTCCCGAACAGGCCGACCAGCCCCAACCTAGCGACGACATCCCCGCACCTACAGACGAAATCGTAGACCGCCGCCCCTATGAAAAGAAACTTCTAGAAAAGAAGAAGAAAGTGTCCTCCGAAATCCCGAAACCAATCGAACGCAGATGAAGTGATATACGTACTTAAGCTAGCTATAAGACTACTTTAATTTTACACGAATAAAATACTCACTGTTCGGAAAGCTTGCCACTAGCATTATTTATTTGATGTTATTTATTAACTCAATGTACTGTAGCAGTTTGCCATTTTGAATCTAGAATACGGACGTTATTGAAGTAAAGTAATTTATTAAACTTAGATACCTCGTTATATTATTGCTGCACCCTTGGAACTTTAAAATTTAATTTTAATTCCAGCGCAGAAAAAACTAAACAAACAGAAAAACAGAAATTTTATGCAGAATAATAAATGATAATAAACAATAATATAAATAACAAAGTCAAAGCTACATCCTACACGAGTATCCGTGCAGGAATTGGGATATAACGTTGTTTTACAGCGCTTGCATTGCTGCAAGACACCGCATAGCGCTGGTATTCTGTGATATCCTACGCTTTAGGATCGTTAGATAGAAAGGAAGATAAACTTGGCTTCGAGTATGTTATTGAATAATGTTTTTTTCGCTTATTCGACTTCCAATTTCATCCAGCTTAACTACACGGACGTATATCGTTGTTTTTAGCGAGCAATCAATCTTTCAAGCCTTTTCCCAATTACATTTGGGTCGGCTTCTAGTCTTATCGGTTTAGCTGAAAATCAGTGGTTTACGTGGAGCGAATGCCATCAGAGCTTCACAACCCAGTACGAGGTAATACGATACTCTTTGTTAGTCTAACTGTCCGACTTTCTAGCCTCTGACCACCCGTAACAACTGCCATAAATGTTCAAATAGCAACTGGGACCGACGACGACTTAACGTGCGCTCCGCCACGAAGGAAAACTCGTTATATTAAAGATACGATTATTGTTTAAATTTTCGTATGCCATTCGGCGAATCATAGAAGAACTTTTTGTAACACTGTAACATCCTTGTAACCTATGTTTTACGAAATAAATGAATTGAAATTGAAATTGAAGATCGTCTCGTCACCTTATCCACGGCCGACCGCGATAAGCATTGCTTTACTTGCAAGAACGCTCGAGGCACGCGGCTTTGACATAGCCACGAGCTACTGTAGTGGTAAGCGAGCGTTGGATAGATTTTGTCGTGTTTTTGTCATGTATCACACGCTGAGAGTAATATAGCCGCCGATTGATGTTGGGTTCAATTCCTGCACGAGACAACCCATATTGTTCTATGGTTAGTTATGCTTTGTAATATGATACGTATTCACATCGTGTTATCAGGAACATCACATAGGTACTCAACTCGAATAGTTTAGTTTAGTTTTCCTGGGCGGTGTCCGCACTTAGTCCTCCTATGGGACCGTTGTACGTGATTATAGTAGTATAGTACGTATACTCAACTCGAATATGGACAACTCAGAATGGATCGACATGGGTAAACGCACTGCAATTTGTTCGTCGACAAATTGATCGTGATCGTGGTAACTTGCTATCTCTAATTGCGAGTGGTAAACCCATGAAATTAAATGTGAACAACAGTAATTACTATAATTATTCACATGCAACGTGAACATTAGCATTACGCCTTTCTCGAGCGTTATAATAATGAGTGATTTTACACTGAACATTTATAGATTACTGCTTTCGTGACAAACACTAATGCACAATCAATTCTTTACTATTCGAGAATAAGACAATGCCCAAAAACTATATCCCCACTAATGTTGTGTCACAAATATAAATAAGAACAACACTTACAATTCTTGGAGCAAGAAACCTCTCAGTGGGCGGTCGCAAATTATATCGCTTGACCACGGGGCAGTCAAGTTATGATTGATGGTACTCAAAAACAATAAAACAACGAAATAAAAATAATTCTTATCACTATATTTCCTTAACTAGGACACAATAAACCTAATTTCATTATCTAACTAGTTAATATTTACAAAAATTGTACATCCGATTTAAAACGCACTTCTTAGCAACTTATTTTTCTAAACATTCACGATCTTCTCATGGTCAACATAACATTAATTTCCCATATAATAGTTCTGAGATTCGTTATCACTTCCTTCAACTGCTTATTTTTTAACACCACCTGAAATTAAACAAGTATTTTATGTAAGTATGTCATTCAAAAATAAAATAACATATATACGAATCGAATTGAGAACCTCCTCCTTTTTTTGAAGTCGGTTAATAAAAAGAGACACCAAACTACCTCGCTATTTAACCCATAATTAAATAAACAGTTTTTTCAATAAAATTGAAATTTTGTCACGGTTTTTAGATGAGAGGGTTTTATTTTATAGATTTCGAAAAAAAACTCCTTATTTTTATAAAAAGGGGGGAAATGGGGTTTTTTTATAGAGATTGGTACTGATTAGAGTTGCCAATAAAGCAATAATAAAAAAAAATACAGTAGTGGCAAGTGGGAAATAATTTCCCAATATTTGAATAAGGAATAAGATTTTTCTATCAGAAAATTGTCAATAGCAGCATGGAGTTGTATTTGTGCCCGGTACATGGTACAGGTAGATGGCGATAGGATCACATGGAATCCCCTATCACATGGAACCTACACATGACAGGTGAAATGTGGGTGTAATACAGCTCTGCCACACCCTTTGGGTAATATAGGCGTGATGCTATGTTATGTGGTAAAACATCCAGAATGAGTGGTTATGTGATAACGACAAATTTTGCAAACGGGGGTATGGTCCACATAGTGGTAAGTGGCAATTCAAACATTTCTACAAGAGATTAAAATGTCGCCAACTCTATGCGACTATGACTATGATGTTACGCAGGGGGGGAACAATGCCGAAGAAACCATAGGCGCTCAATTTGTGACGTTTCATGACGTTTGGCACTAAGTCCATCTCTAAACATAACCCATTGACTACATAAACATAACCGCAAAAACCAGTAGCATGTAGTACTTAAGAAAACTGTTAGATGACGCTAAAATCAGTAGTCTTTGTGTACTATTATTACAAAAGCTTTTTATTCTGAATATTTAAAAATAAAGGTAATTTATTTTAAACATAGATTGTTATGTGTATAAAATATTATTAAAATTTTATTAATTCATATTTAATAAAAAAAAATATAACAAGCTGGCATTTTGTAGCTTGGCAACATTACTTTCAGCCGTCAATCATACTTCTTTCATTATGGCGGCTAGTTTGTAATTTTCGTTTTCTTTTCTCGTTTCTGTGATATTCTGGTTGTATTAAAGCTGCAATAAATTAGGTTGAGTTGAGCAAACCACATTTTGTCGTTCTGTTGTGTTGTGCGATAAATACGCTTAATTTTATACTTTGTTACCTTATTTTGTTAAAATACCGAGGCGCTGTGCTATTGGATGTACACCTACTAGTAAGTATAATTAAGCACATGTCTTTAATCTATAATAATTACAGTAAATATATTATCATTGCTACTACACGAGCGCAATTCCACGAGACTTGCGCTACCCATCCAAACTGAAAATACAGGGTTATTGCGTACGGTGCCGGCGTACGGCGCCGGCGTACGGCTTACAAAATAATTTTAAATTAGCTATCATGCTGTACTGTAACGGTGTTACACGGTCTTCATGTATCACCCTATCTGTTGCTATAAACCGTGTTAAAATACGTTTCGTAGTTTCGTCTCACTGCCTGCTGTCCGCTGCTAACCCGTCCCGCTTGTCTTAGCTGTGTACGGAGCACGGCATACTTAGCGGCACTGCTCCCGCTTTCTAAATATCATTAATCTTCTAAGATATTCTTTTGACTTTGGCTAGTCTAGATTTGATCTCCACTTTATTTTTTCAGAGGGTGTGCTTCACACGTTTTCTAACCCTAAAAAAATTCCGGAGCAATTCGAAGCTTGGGTTCGAGTTGTTTGTGGTACAGATGAATGCGATTTCAATTATAAGGAGAAGAGAGTCTGTGACAGACATTTAACTGAAAGGGATCGGAACCGCAACAACCGTCTGAATGTACTAGCAGTTCCATCACTCTTTCTGCGTGGTAAGTTAAAATATTATTTTATCTATTATGTATACAGGGCCAGCTCGTCCATAGGGCGAATGGAGAAGCCGCTCCAGGCGCTAAGGGTCAGGAGACGCCCCTTTAAAACTTTGTTTTTGTTCGAAAAACTGAGCTCTGCGTGCACATAGCTTTTTTTTTAACGAACCAAAACATACATACTAACCGCTAAGTGCCGCTTCGTAGTTATGTCGAAGCTAAATTGATGAATAAGCTCATAATAGCTAGCTTCTATGCATAATAGCTAAGTTGCTTAGTCAAACTAATAAATTAATCACTTTGACAAGTTAATTAATCGTGTATAAAATACCTCACAATCGACTACAATGAGTTTAGTTTGGCAACATTAGTTATGCCAGCAAGTAGCAGTTAAATTCAGTTTATGATACAATTATTTAATTTTTAGGAGAACCTGAAGATTCCTGCAGCATTTTGCTCGAGCACAGTTACTGCCAAATGTCTATGGGTCATCATAAAATAAAAGGTAAGCATATTATATCCCATTATTTTTGTTCAAATGTAATAATTATAATTAAACACAAAAATACTTGTTTGTGATATCATACCAGCATCAATAGTTACATTTAAAATTCATCATAATAATATAATAATATTAAGCTACTATATAAATGTTGATAGGTATTTGTTTCTCTGATAGTGACTTTATTTTTTTCAGGTTGGAAGAGTATGCCTTCAGTAGAAACAGCATCAAAATTCAGGATCTACCAACGAAGCATCAAGAATTTAAGAAGACAGATATACCGCCTGAGAAATCGAGGCAACGGTTTGCAGTCACGGTTTCAAAATGCAGAAAAAAAATTATAATAAATCAGCCTTTCAAGAACTTGTCCTAAATATGACACCAGCAGCGAAAATGTTTGCAAACATGCAATATTACCAGGTTAGGAAAACCCTACTGGTCGGCGGTTTACCATCCAAGAAAAGTTTTATCACTTAGTTATAAACAATTAAAGATGAACAAAAAATGGCATTTAGTTTTTTGCCAATATTTCATAACCTATGAATATTTAAGAAATTTCAAAAAAAGATTCTGAAAGAGGAAGAAATTTCTAAACAACAATTACATGAAATAATAATTTATTTTTTACCTTAACAAAAACTTAAAAATCCAAGTAATGTTTTTCAAGTAAAAAAATTGTTATAAACGAAGTATAACTATTTTTTTAACTTTTATGGCTCGATCTTGTTGTTGGTACTGAGAAAATGCCTCACAAATATTATTAATAACTGCAAAATATGCAGAAAATGTGTATATTATCTTCGATAGAAACCGATAAAATGTTTACGTAAAAGCAAAAGAATATCACTCAGATAAAAAAATATTATATTATCCGTCGGCGCAAATAATAGAATGCTTTATAGATATCCAAAATATATGTTTCACATTTAAAAAAAGAATGTACCTAAATCCGGCTTAAAAATGTCGATAAAAATGCACGTCGAAATATTTGTAGGATTTCCATTTCTTAAATAAATGTGAAACCAAATGAAAAAATTAAAAGAATATTTTATTGATGTTTCATCAAATATAATAAATTACAGTTGGAGTAGATTAACCGAATTCTAGCCGGCAAAATTACATACGATGGTGATGATGAAATAAAATTATATGCTCAAAAATATTTCAATAAACACAGGCATTATAAAAATAATAAATGATTTAATGAAAGACTTGATTTATCATTTTATTTTAAATAAATGTAAGCCACCTGGAATATGAAGAGTTAAAAAGATTTCAGCATTCTTAACAACAACAAAAGTTTGCAGAACACTTCAAAATATTTATATTTCCATACAACTCGAAATAATTACGATTGAAATAAGTATAAGAAATAAGTGACTTTAAAAGTTTGTTCATATGTAGCTACTCCTGTTGCTGACTGCATAAGCTAACTTCTTGTCTTGAATAAAATTAATACATTCATTATAATACATTTGCATTATATTTCGAGCTTTCATTTACATGAAAGTTAAGACATATATTTTAAGTATTTCACATAAATTATCAACTTGTATGCATTTCCAATGTTTACCTACAATATTATAAGCAGTTGTTTGCTTTGTTTACAAGCTATGTAGCACTGTTAAATTAACATAAATCAGCTTTAAATCTATTGAATTGTAAGTGTATATAATATTTCTGTAAGATTGTTATGACATGTAATTTTTATTAATTACACATCAGCAAACTTATGAAAATGTTGTTAAAATTCTGAGATGTTTTTAAAACATGTCGCTATTTAAAAACGCTACCCAAATATAAAAATATAGCAATAGCGTAAATACAATATAGGTATGTGAGTGTGTACGCACACATACAGAGTTTAGTTCTGTATGTGGGTGTGTACGCACACATACAGAGATTAGTTCTGTGGATTTGTTATCAGATAGCGCCACCATTCAATTTTGGGTGTCAAAATTAAACGGAAGCAGGCTCTCTATTCCCCAATATATTAGTATACTCTTTGATGTTACGGCTTACGTATCAGAATCTAATCTTATCTCACCACAAAACATAAACAAAGTAGACTTTACATTTGATATTTATTCAAACATAATTAGAGATTTTTGGTTGACATGTTAAAGCGTCTATGGTTTATAAAAAATGAATGATTCGAATGAAATTCCTTTGAAATTGTCACAGTCAATAAGGTTGGCATTTTTGGTTTTACATTACATTAGACTTTACTGTTATTAAATGTCTATTCAAAAATAGTATTATGGTGGATCATGAATGTGCTTTGTCGATAGTACATGAAAATGAAATTCAGTAGGTAGGCGGCCCTACTGTGTATCGCGTGATTTCCTTTTGTTATTTTAATGAAAGGAATCGAGTCAGCGTACGCTATGTATACGCTAAAAGCTATTATAATGGAATAACAAACCTGTTCAGTCAATTCTCTATTCTCTTCTAAAGCCAGTCGGTACGACTCCGTGCTTCGTCGTTCATCTAATGTTTTGTTTTCGGCCTCATCTTTCAGCGGTATGAGGCTTTCCATGTGCGTGTATTCCATTCCCTGAAAAACAATACAATCGGGTTAAGGAAAATGTTTTAACGGGTCGTACCTATGTAGTACTATATACTACTATCACAATAGACCCACGGAGGTCGACGTGAACACCCAAAGCCTCGTCCCAACAATACTATATGTAGTACTATGGTATAGTAATTTATTTATTTATTATACCACGCGAACGAACGAGTGGTCCATCTGATGGTAAGTTGAGTACAGCCCATGGACATCAACAATTCACAAAAGCAGATTGTACATGCGTCGCTGCAGCTGAGAACTACGGTGTACCCCATATGCCAGTAATTTCAGGGCCTGATCTCACCATCAATCCGGAACACAGTAATGCAAGCACTACTATTTGGCGGCAGGTTAAAGACGAGACGGTGGTGCTTCCGCCCTCGAGCTTCTATCTATTAAAAAGATCGCATCACAATCCGTTTAGTAGTCTTAAAGATCTAAACATACATAGGGACAAACAGACAGAGTGGTAGCGACTTTGTTTTATAATATTACTAAGGAAGTAAGGAAATTTGCTTTCAGTTATCTTTACATTAATAGGGCATGAAACAGTTAATCTAGTCTTCTGATGTTTGCTATCTGCTTTTGTGGATTGAAGATATTCATGGACTGAAGTTACCACTTAAAATTGCTTGGGGTGGTGACAAGATTCAAGTACTTTAATAACTTAACAATTTACCTGGCATGTCTCATTACATTTCTCATAGATGAGCCTCAATCTCTTGAACAGTAACCTGATGGTGCGCAGTTGCTCCTGCATCTTAGCCTTCTTGTCGTTGCTGGCGTTCTCACCGTGCTGAGTGCCGTTTGGGGGCTGGAAAAGTATAGTTAAGTTTTAATATAACATCTGAGCATATCACATTGACGTAGGGTATAAAGACTATCAAGGTAGGACAAAAATCCCAATAGTTTCTTTGCTATAGAGAATGTGAAGACAGTATTTGGCATATTTGTATAAATTAGTAGAAGCATAATCAACATTACGCTCATAACTATTTAGTCTAATTTGCCTTTATCTCACTTTGCAAATATTTGCCCAATGAAGCGCCGCAACATCAGTTAGTGAACTCATTAGCTGTGGAATTGTGAACTTTTAGATAGAATGGCATGAGATTTTAGATTATGCAGACTGACTATAATAAATTCTAGAATGTTTAAAATACTTCTAGGAAAATTTTACGAGTTCGATTCCCTGGTTGGGCGATGTGTTATTTTTGAACTTTCTGGCAGGAAATGCTTAATAGCAGCACAGAGTTGGAATTGTGCCCAGTGGATGGCGATAGGCTCCCATGGGACCTAAACATGACAGGTGGAATGTGGGTGTTGTACACCTCTGCCGCACCCTTCTGGTTATGTTATTTTTCTATTTGGGTTATCATGCATAATTTTAAAAATAAATAAAAAGCTTACCTGTATAGCTTTTAATGTTTGGAAAACATCCTGGGTTCGACTGACTATATCCTGTACTGTCTCTTGTCCAAACCTGGAATGAAAGACAGTTAAGTTATGTCTAAATGCAAGAATAAAACCATACATAAGTATAATGTCTAAAAAACATTTTATTTGCCTTACTATATTGGAAACTAAGTTGGCGGAGCACCTAATGGTGGTCACTATAATATATATAGTTCCAGTGGGTCATCCAAAAGGCTAGAGTAGATGGTGAGGGCCTCACAAAACAACACAGTAGCTCCACAGCAGTAGCTAGTGGTGTGGTGTGCAGTAATGTACAAAAAAATTGTTCAACAGTGAGAGATTTCTGTGCAGCTGTCTGTATACTTAACCACCAAAAAATATCTGTGTAGTTAGGCATGTTTTGACTACATTACATAAGATTACAAACAAACATACTTGCACAAGGAAGCTGTATTGAATTCTTTATTCTGTTGAGGTTGAGTTACAGGTGGCTGGGCAGGCGGTGGGGCGGCACCTGTTGATACGACAGCACCTCCAGTCTGCATACCACCTATATACAGGAAAATATATTTTTCATCTCAGCAGCTCGAAAAGGTGTTCTTTGTTGTGTGAAAACAATAAGCAAAACTAAATATTGTTTTAAGTAATTTCAGTGAGCAAAACACAGCATTGCTTCGAAATTTTTTCAGGTTTGAAGCAAAGTTGAGTTTTGCTTACTGCTGGTCATTGAGATGCTGAGGTGAAAAGTTCTATGTGCAACACAAGATCAAAGTTTGTTACATCTTGAGCTTTTGAGTCCCTCACTACGCTAAATAAATATCTTTCTAGAATACAATAGAATCTTTCGATTATATATCCTGGCAAGAGGGGACCGTAGCTTAGTGGTTAAAGCGGATGTCCGGTATTCAGGGGTCACAGGTTCAAATCCTGCCATTCCCATAATGTTTTCCTCTTTTTCTTAGTATAATTTGCTAAGCATAGCTAAATGCTTTAAAAATAATCAAAAAGAAGTTGAACACTAAGGATTTACGTCATTTAGTTGTTAATTTTAAGTCCTTTGGAAACAATGACATATCTGACCTTATGAAAATTCTTAATAGGCACAGGACACAGTTTCTGGCTTTAATTCCTCACTGGGTTGGCTGAGTGACACATTAAAGCCAGAAATGGTAGGCTTTGGCAAGTCTAAAATTTAATTATGCTTGGTCAAGCAGCATCAAATTTAAAGAAACTTGATAATTCAAATTCAAATTCCTTGTATACACACAATTTACAATCACTTAATATAACAAAACAGTTAAAATATTAGATATAAAGGCGAGCTTAATTCAATATTAAATTTTCTACTAGCAAACCTTTGGAACCAAACCAAAAAATAAGATGTTGATGTTAAGATAGTTAATTGCAATCAATTCTGAAATGCCTAGCTGGTGTTTGACTTCATTATTTGCTATTAAGTAGTTATAAATACCTGTTTGTTGAACCGCCTGAACCTGCATGCCAGGACTGGGACCACCTCCACCCACTCCCATACCCTGAAATGTTTAAGAGGTCACATATTAGTTAGGGTAGCTGTTCATGCTTACATTTCACCCATATGCTGCAGCAACATGCTATAGCAAAAAAAAATATTTTATGTAACTGTTAGAATCTCAAATGTTGTGAAATTGTTATTCAGTTTGAAGTTACTTTTGTTAAACTTCAATATAAATAATTACAACTTTAAGCACAACACTGTTACTGTAATTTTTGACAGAATTTATTATAGTAGAATTAAGTAAGCTATTTTGAGGTGTTTCAAGATACTGTATACATTCACACAGTAGTATGTTTCTTCTTGCTAGTGAGATTTACCATTAGACATTTAGTGTATATCAAAACTAAATACATACTTAACTAAACGCTATTTAGGCTAGCTAGCTAGGCTAGAAAAAAAATATATTACCTGAGGTCCCATCCCCATATTACCCATCTGATTTTGCATAGTGGCTCCGTATGGTGGTACCATTTGATTGCCCATGCCCACCATACCACTTGTGTTAGCCATGGGTCCTCCCATCACTCCTGAAATACACCATAAAACAATAAGTTAATAACTTTTTATGTCATCTATGAGAATTATATGTTTTACTGATGTAACACTTAAAAAACCACATTTCATTAAATAGATTTATTATTGCAAGCTACACTCAACAAAGAATCACACACATACAGATTTTATCTTCGTCACCTAAATTAAAAAAATAATAAAATAAAAATTATTTATTACCAAAAAGCATAAATATTCACAAATATCCATTGGTGACACACTAGGCAAGCCAGTCCTGTGGGTACCATAATAACGATTACCAGTTGTATTACATATTATTGCTCTCAGTTGAGATAGTAGGTGACAATATTAAATCTATTAGTACTTTAAAATATATATATTGATGGAGATAATTTCTTCCTATGACACCAGACAGTGAGAACCAGCCAAAAAGGTTAAATGCAGGTTTGCACTCTACAATGACTAATGTTAATACCATGCATTTGTGCACTGTTATTTTACTGCATATTTGCTTCAACCAGTAAGTACAGTCAGCTGCAGAGAAATCTCACCTCCCTTTAGTACTTTTAAGCAAATACTTGATACAGGACTAAAAAAGTTATTACGTCTATAAATAGGTTAATATTTGATAATAAAGTCTTGGCTTTGTTGATATTTTAGTCGCTAGTAGATGAGGATTGTATAAAAACACTTTTTACCTGCTAACTGGTTGGGCATAGCTTGCATTTGCCCGCTCATAGGTCCGGCGCCAAATCCTGACCTCATGGCGCCGGAATTGCCTTGGAAGTTTCCAGGAAACTGATGGCCTTGTCCAGCCATTGTTTAGAAAAATGTTTATGCGAATTTGAGTTAGTAAAAACGATTCATAAAGTAACTATTTATGTTTCAACCGGAATTAATGCTTCACTAAATGACGAGCACGATGACATTTATGACACTAATGACAGTAATGACGTTAATGATTGTCATGATTGAAGTCGTTCCTTATAGGGATGTCGGTGATTTAACATCGATTTATCAAATTTAAATAAATTAAGAATTATACTCACTTTTATTAAACGATGTTAAAAATCCCAGACACTTAAAAATGGATATATTAACATAAAGTAATACATCTCTGGCAAATAATAGATTTTGTTTTGCCAGTGAAATAATATATCTGCCAGCAAAATAAAGTTTAGTTCGCCAAATAATAAATTTGTCAGTGTAATAGTAGATTTTCTGCAAAATAATAGAGTATTAAATTATACAACACAAATTACTTTGACAGGTTCATAGGGGCTGGAGGCAATATAGCGACAATGATTGATACCACTTATTGTAGTCGTTGTTAGTGTTCGACATTATTTTTGTCGTATGAGGTTTTTATCCGGTGGAAATGAGCGAAGACCACGTGTAGAATAATGTGGTATCAATAAAATAACAAAATTATTTTATATTATCATTTTTTAATACGTCCTATTCTCAGACTCAGGCTATAAACAATCACATACAAATTCATTTAATTTGGTACTGCCGTTTTGGAAAAGTTTCAGAACTAACACTGTGTCTTGAGCCTTTACCGTATGATTTATTTTAATTGATTATTAAAGAAATACATTGGGAAGGTACTATAATATTGATACTTTCCCAACACTACCACGTTTTAGTAATAGTATACTAAATATTTTCAGTTTCTTTCTACCAAAGAGTATACTAATATATTGGGGCAATTGGGGTAGTTTCTAACTTGTAATTACATTGAGCGAGATGTTAAACCGCATGTAGACTTGATAAACATTCTATAATCTCGATTAACGGATGCATACCTAATAATATATGAAAGCGTATACTTTTCATGTGGTATCATGGTCATCTGTTACCCTTATATTGTTTTTCGTATATTGCGTAAAGCTATTCGGACATTTGCATCTTGCAGTTAGCATCTCATGTAACCGAGCTGATGCTGGAAGGATCAACTACTCAATGGTTAGGAGTTCGTGAATAATTATTGATATATAGAGTATTTAGCTTTAAGTTTTATAAGTTATGTTTGTAAGTAATATTCATATAAGAAGTAAAGAGTAACAGAATAATGTTCATAGGGTAAGTCGTGTTTCGTACCTTTCCGTACTTTAAATAGATCGATTCATGGTACGGATACTTCACTAAAAAAAGTACAAAAAAAATATAAGAATTTAAGATGTTGCCAGTTTCAGCCATATTGAATGTGTTCCATTCGCCAGTTATGATCGAAACTTTCGATCACATGTCTGTTCCTTTTAAAAATAATTAATTACATTATGAGCGAATGAAAGACATTTAATATGGCCGAAAAATCTGTTCTTATTTGATTCGCACAAAAAAAAAACACTAATAGCCGTTTTAGTAGTACTTAGTGCTCATAAATTTTAATTGGAATAAAATTATCGGCACAGACTTTTTGCGTTACGTATTAAATGCTTTTTATAGTATTTTGAAGTTGTTTAAAAAAAAAGTTTTGGCTTTAGATACGTTTCGCTTACTGGTTACATCGGCCGTGGTCTTTAGCATACTGAATTACTGATGCGGTAAGGATTGACCCAGAATATTACCCTATGGCAAGTACTCACTAAGTGTAAACTATTGGTACATATTGTTTTGATTCTCATTTATGAACCGATGTTTAGGTACTTGATCAACCTAATCATACAAATATATTATCTAATGGCGCCGGTTTTCCACTTATTTCTAGTGACTCAACTTTAGTTGTTAGAATTGTATTCAGTTCCAGAAAGCGTATCGAAAGCTTTTGCGATATTCAAAAAATAGAGCGACTTGTTTCGATTCTTTATTGTAATCCTTAATAATAAAATCAGTCTCATTAACATAGACAACGTAACATAACATCACGCCTATATTACGCAGAAGGGTGTGGCAGAGCGTCAACATTTCACCTGTTATGTTTTTAGGTCCCATGGGATAGGAGGTGAGCCTACCGCCACCCGCCGGGCACAATTTCAACTAATTGCTGCTATTCAGAATTTCCTGATGAAAAGTTCACAATACACTTGGCCCGACCCGGGAATCGAACCCGAGATCACGCTGTGAGAGGCGCATACTTGACAATATTTTTTAGGGTTCCGTACCTCAAAAGGTAAAAACGGAACCCTTATAGGATCACTTTGTTGTCCGTCTGTCTGTCTGTCTGTCTGTCTGTCTGTCTGTCTGTCTGTCAAGACCTTTTTTCTCAGGAACGCGTGGAGGTATCAAGCTGAAATTCATATCAAATACTCAAGTCTATGGTCTCTTGGAGCTGTGAAAAAATCAAACTTCTAAGTCAACGCGATCAAAAGATACTCCCGTTTATGCCGCAAATTTTCGACACTCGCAAGGGAATCAAAACCTACAGGGTACTTCCCGTGAACTCAGAATCTTGAAATTTGGTACGAAGCAACGTCTTATAACACAGATAAAGGAAAAATTGCGAAAAGCATAAATTTTTAGTTACATCATATAATAAAAATATTTTTAATAATTTTAAACTTATTACCCCTTTACTCATGAACGCGTAGTGGTATTATATTGAAATTCTTAATACCTACAGGTTTGTACGGAACCCTCGGTGCGCGAGTCTGACTCGCACTTGGCCGGTTTTTTAAATCCAGACAGTTAAGAGAAAGCTATTGAAAGTATACCAAAAACCATTAAGTAGAAATGTTTGCGGTAGAGCCTGCTATTTTAAACGTAGGTACTTGACGGAAGAATCACCAAAAAACTCTATTGGTTGGTATTTAGTTCAAGTATTCGCAATCCCAGCTGTTTATTTGTTCCCAGCAGTAAGATCATTATATAGATAGACAATACTCTTTTTTTATACGCGCGTGTAGACTTTTTAATAAACTCCCCGTGAATATGATGTTATACCTTTTCAACACCAGTGTTTCCAAATTTAAAAACACCTAAGTAAAAAGTTTTTCTCGTAATTTTTATTCTTCGGTTTTTTATCGTTGACCGACGCTTAAATTTATAATGTAAATTTATCAGCGGATGTTAATGGCCATCTGATACTTATAAGCAAGTATGATGTATAATTAACTAATGTATGTTCTAGCTGTAAGTATCCCAAAAATTGTAAAATAAAATATAACAAAATAAGTTTTAAATCGTTTACAGTTACTTTGTCTAATTGCGTGAATATGTTTCAGTGCACTAAATTCGTCAATTCGCAAAGTTTACATTGGAAGCTTGCCAAAACTTTGACGACACAGATTCTTTTGCTGCAAATAGTATATTTTTTTAAAAAAAGACGAAGGAGGTGACATAAATTCATAGTTCTATGCATATGCGTGGGTGGTTTGAACAAGTTTTTTTTTAAATAAAACACAACCAATGTACCTTAAAAATTTATTTTCCATTTTAGAATATCTTAAATTAAGTACGATAGTATAATTTTAAATTAATTATAACAGTTATTAAGTATATAATTGTTTATTATGAATTCACGTTTATATATATTTATGTAGATATGTAATACATAATATATAATAATTGTGCTTAAAATTACTGTGAATGAAATGCACTATTATGGACTGTTCGGGGCGCCATGCCTTACCGAAAAATGTATACATTTGATGATATGTGTATATATTTTCTTTTTGTAATATATAACTAAGTACAATATATGTTATCTAGTATATGTTTAAGGCAAGATGGCCACGACTATGGCTAACATGGTACTATGTTCCGTTTGGTACGCATCTATATTATTCTACTTACATTAAGTATAGATAATGAATGTATATAATTCAATATATTAGACCGAATCTTGTTTTTTTTTACTGTGACACCGAACACTGTGACGTGATGAGAGATTCGATTCGGCCGGTAAATATTTAACAATTTTTATTAATCTTCCACATAATAAATAGTTATCAACATGTAGATTTACAAATATCAACAAAATAAATTACGAATAACAGCATATTACAATTAAAATTAAGCTTACTTGCTATGTATCAGTGATATCTACTCGGTCTAGGCCTCTAACTTGTACTATGTCGCCGGCCAAGCCCTTGTCTTCGATAGGAGATGAATCTCATTCCCGTGTAAGTCATGAGGACCGCGCTGCCAAGATATGCAGACTGGCCATCGATGTTGTATCGAGATAAATAAGGCAATTTAGGTGATTCAATCTCGTGCTATGATTACTAGGTTTCAGATAAACTCTGACAAATATATTCAGGATTAACTTTTCTTCTGCATAATTACCGGGAAGTAGTAGTGCAAAATTTATAGTATAATATCTTAGCATGCACAAGAACAGTATTAACCTTAATATCTGTCAGAGAATTGCCCATCAGAACCAAATTACAATCAATAACATTTTCCGTTATTCCAGTTCGATAGGAAGGCCAGCGACCGTCTATAATTCATTACATTAAAATTACATGGACTAGTTATTGAATTATCCTAACTATTAAGTACCCTTAACCGCTTTGGAGAACAAATTATAATAATAAGTAACATTTATAAGGGCGTATAGTGTACAAAAAATATTGTTGTATGTTCACTGAGACAATAAGTACAGTATTTACTTAAATAAGTTAAATATACATTACTTACTTAGCCCTTCATTGCTCTCCCTCAATCTTAAGCTAACCAAGTCCATTCTAGGACATATTGAGCAACATGGACATGTTATACAGAACTAGGAAACCTAAATTATCTATGGCGTCTTAAAACCAAAGCGAATTTATTTTATCCGACTAAAATTATTAATCAATTGAATCTAATAATCTGCAGATAGAAAGATGTTGTTTATCTGAACATTCTTCATTTATTGATTGCCTATTCTGAACAGCAACTTTTCTTCTGTATTAAAAGAGGTAATACATCGATCGTGATTCAATTTATAAACAAAACTGGGATGATTTTTTAAAAGGACAGCATTATGACCATGATTTACTTGTTTATCCAATTCCATGGTCCAATTATTCTAGATTCATATTACCTACTTTTATACATAAGTCATCTGGAGATTGAGAATCAGATTGATTAATTACTTTATTCAGATATATAAGCAAAGATGACAACGTACTTATACGTTTCTTTCAATCAACGCATAACGAGACATGAATTTTCATAGAGGTCTTACAAATAAGTTTCCAAAGACCATTCTCTATATTTTATTTCCACATTATGTTAGTATCTATATTCTTGCTTCGGAGTTCTATTAACATGAATAATTCGTACAGAGGCGTTCATTTCGCCCTAAACGTTCCAATAACTGGAGTAACATGCTAATTATATCTTAACAAATTAAAAGCTACGTAAAATGGAAATTATGGATAGGAAGTATAAGAATAACGTGTAATTATAAAATCTGGAGGTTTCGCTATTATAAACTTATCTTAAAATAGCTGTCTGGCAATAACTGCGATTTCGCAAGCGTTGATAGATGCCTCTCTATGAATCATGATATCAAATTTATAGCGAGTCGTATATAGATATGTACATATAGGTATGTATGTATATGTTATAAAAGTTGTATAAAGGTCAAAGAACAGTTGGACGGGTTGCATCGGATCGCATTTAATTGTATGGAAAATGCCACGCGGTGCGACTCGACCAAATATAATATGCCACGTAGATGGTTTAACACAGTGCTATTTTCAGATTAATCGTCGGCGTCGCATATTAGGGAATATATTTTCAAGATGGTTATAAATAAATAGGTATTTTGATGGACCTACTCATCTAATAAGCAAAGCATTTCTGCTTCTTATTACACTTTGTTCCATCTCGTAAGTTTGCCTACGACCTGTAGTGAATACTTTCTTTATTTGTATTTATTGTCCTTTAACAGCTGATTAATAAATTTCCCTTGCATGTCTTACCATAACTAGATATTCGATATGAAGGGTATCTACTATGAAAATATATATAACTATCTATAAAGTATAAAAATATGTGATGTTAGGAAGTTGAATGAATGAGGCAAGAATATTTCAACATTGCTATCGTATTGGTGCTTTTTACTTTTTACAAATATACGTACGAAAAGTACGTAATTACTACCTACGTTTCATCACCATATTGGTAAAAGTACCGAGGTCTTACTTCTAAATAAAAAGCTCATAGCCTTTGGTCATTCTTAAACTTTTTGGTTTACGGATTCAACTAGATTATAGACATGTAGTCTAAATATTTGGCTTCTCCATCAGTGTGTATTAAAAATTCCTAATGACATGGTGTGCTGTCTTTACGCGCGGCTTTGCGTAGCCGTCGACCGCTGAAGCAGCTGTGTCATTATCTCTTCATTTAACATTCAGACCTATTTACGCGTGTTGTAGTTCGCGGCGTCATTACTGGTGGCACTTTCTATTTACAGACACAACTGATAAGTCAAACTCAGATCTAATTTTCCACCATTGTTTTATCAGTAATGTGCCCGGCACTGGGAAGTTCGTGGTCTATTGCATCCGCGCCTCTTGGAGTTGCGGAGGGTATGATAGGGGAGGAAGCAGAGGACCCTGGACTCCGCCGCCTGGGAGAGCGTAATATTGGGACACGTAGCCGGCACCGCTGGCTGCCGCAGCTGCTGCTGAAATAAATGCAATATGTTATTACTCATTGAATATGAAGCACAGTCTAGTGTTAGTGAATTAATTTTATTTATTGCAAGTTTGTATTCTGATAGGAGGATGCATTTTCTTTTGCCCAAGTAGATTCCTGTAGATTTCTAGTTCAGTAGCAACTACAACAGCTATGCAATAAATTATAAGAATGCATATCAAATAAAATAACTATTTCAATATAAATGCATATATTTAACAAATGACCATACTAATACAACCTAGAAAATAAATCGTCTAAATACCTATAACATAAAATACTGACCGGCAGCTGTAGCGTAAGGATCAAAGCCGGCTGCGGCATATTGCTGCTGGTAGGCAGCTGCTCCCTGAGCCGCTGCTGCCTGGTATTCATACAGGTGGTTGGCAGCCGCTACTGCCGCTGCGTGCTGCAGTTGCGGCAGCTGCACTAGCCCACTCGCGCCTGTGCCCACGCCAGAGCCCATCCCGCTCATGGCGCCCACGTAACTTGGAGTGCCGTACACGTATCCCGGCGACAACCTGCAGATTTACAACAAACTTATTATCTAAGATCCTTTACACTCCCATGTGACGAGTTCAGAAACTGACTGTCTGTCTGCATCTGCACCCGTCACATCTGATCTGTCACCCACAATGACACCTCACCGGCATTTCTCAAGTTTCCCGTGAGCCGACATCGTATAATTAATACTGTAGAACACGGTCACACTCTATCCCTAGCCCCAGCAGCCTCGACAGGCACGAGCATCTAGTTTTGTTATGTTAGTAGACATCGATAAACAGTTTTATTAAAGTAGTAAGCGACGCTTGCTTGTGTCGCCGTGGTAGGACCGCCGCCGTGCGTCATTGCCAGGAAAATTAGGAAAAACGCATTAAAATACAACAGCGGCTCTCCGCCTCGACCGAAATATCCGAACCACTCGGTAGGTATTTGCCTACTTATCGCTACATCACCGTCGAGGAAATATAGATTAAGATGGCGGTCCATTCCTGTTACGAAATAACTGGACGTGGACGCGACGCGTAGATAAACATTTCAATTTATTATAAAAGAATTATGTATTTTCTAACAAAATTTATTTATCATGGCATTGTTTCCAGTAATTTATGAACTGAAACATTTGCCAACTCGAAATCGTAATGTGAATGTTGAACTTTGTAGAAAAGGAATCAGGTCGATACTATAATTTAGCTGAAAACAGCGCGAAGAAAAATGACGATTCAGCTTAATTCGCTCATGAAAGCGGTCAAGTAGTGTAAGAGCATCTCGAGTTAGCGTCTAGCCGCGTCAGCATTCCTGGAGGGCCCTTGCTCTCCGTGCTATTAACCATCACGCCACTTGACAATCCAATTATTCGTCTTTTTCTATCTCTATAGGAGGTGATAGAGATGGGCTGATGACTGTTTGCTCTGTTTCATTTGCATAACCTGGTGCGGGAGTCATAAGACGCATGCGTGGTCCACGCCCGCCGTGACGCCCCGCCCGGCCCAAACGCCCACCTGTGGTCTACTCTTTACCGCCAAATACCTACACGACTGTTAAGATATCATCAATCAACAAGAAGTTAAGTCTATTTCCACTTTAGGAAAAGAGGTTGCCCAGAAACGTATTCTAAACATGACTACTAGTAAAAATGTATTCGGTCACCCCACTCGTTTTATATTCTAGTTTGTACAAGAGTTAATATACTTTAAACATCATAATATATAATAAAGTAGTAGGTGAAAACAAACAGCATTATAAAACTGGCATATACTCACACAAGCTGAGCTGACACAT
Source organism: Hypena proboscidalis (assembly GCA_905147285.1). Lineage (NCBI taxonomy): Eukaryota > Metazoa > Arthropoda > Insecta > Lepidoptera > Erebidae > Hypena > Hypena proboscidalis. Next base: position 6,290,517 of record LR990127.1, read on the forward strand.
CTACTAAAATACAAACACAACCACTTACTAGTCTGACAGCTAATAGAGAGGAGTATGTTAGATGCCACTTTCAGAGTATCTCAGAGAAAGTACATATATAATTACATAAATTACATGCAATAAGTTACCGCAATATCTAAGCTGAATAAACAATGGATACATCTGAAAACATTAATCTATTTCTAGGATTATATTGGTAGCTAGAACAAGGTTTTGCCTACATCGTTTAAATACATAACTACATTACATTTATTGGTGGACACTAGCGTAAACTGTAACCATCATTTTACTATCATTAGTCACTAAATCAATCATAGATAAACATCCTAGCGTTTTTCATCGTAATGGTCGTCTTGACCTGACGGTACTTGGGTCGATCACTTAACGACGCAGTACGCTTCATAGGAATCGAAAAAAAAAGCGTTAATTCGATTGAAGCTTTCACTTGATTATGTTCGATTAAAACAAGAGTATCGCTGAATAATATATGGACAGTTGTGTTGGCGTGGAGGCCCCGGCGGAGGATCGATCGAGCACGTCAATTTGTAATTAACCGGGACATGAGCGGTGCATGAGCGGCGGTCGGTCGGTTGTAAGGTACCGAGTGCTTGTATGCGGTCAGACAGCAGGGCGGCGGCGGCGAGGCCGCGGCGGCGACGCGGCCGGCGCTCACAGCTACGCACACACAGCGCGCTGGCCGCGCCGCGCCCGCGCTCGTGAAGACTTAGTAAGTGTATTAAACGAAATCCACCACCAACAAAACTCAATTCAAATCAACAAAATCGTACACGAACACGGCATAAAACATAAAAGTAAAGAAAACATTGAGTGTCGAGAACGATGCGTAAAGTGTGACGGCGGTGGGCGGCGCCCGCGCTTCGAAGCCGCCGCCGGCGCCGCCCATGCTCCGGTATAGCTTGTAAAACGTAAACATTAAAAAACCCAATCGACTAATTCACACCCAAAACGAAAAAAAATCCACTCTCACGCTCACGCTTGCCATAGATACCTATGTGAAAATGTTTGAAATTTTAGTCTAGGTGTGGTCCGCCGGCCGCCACGCCGCTAGCCGTCCGGAGACGCCGCTCGCTCATCTACCGAGACAAAAGTCAGCAACTATCAGCTCTACCGCTCACTAACATCCTAGCTCTCGAACTCTACACAGCTATTCATTGGACAGGTAATTTCAATTTAACGAAAAATCAACATGGGTTATCCCGGGCACGAAAGCCGTTAAATGTTCTAAGATTAGCGGTTCAATTAAAGTTAAATCAATTCAATTAAATATGACCTTTTTTTGGTCTAACTTAATTGTTTTGTCCCTGAATCCTACAAAGTAACGACCATATAGGGACTGATTAGATTCATTCTCGTGATAAGATTAGTCTAAGGCTCGCTAACTATGGAAAAGCATCTTGTTGATAATTCTGCGTCTGATTTTTGTCTCGTGAGATGTATTCAGAGCGGCATGCGGCGCCGCTAGTGCTGGCAAATATCGAAGTGTTGAACCACTGAACATTGATACATGATACATATATGATACACAGAGAGCGAGGGAGGGGTACTCACCCGTAGTGCGATGGCAGCACCGTGGGGTACCCGGAGCGGACTCCAGCCGCCGCCGCAGCCAAGCCGAAACCTGCAACAAACGCAACTATTTATAATAACGTCGCCTTTCGACATCGAAGAAAGCGTCACAAAAAGAGAACACCGCATTCCGTGAAAAAATATATTAACTACATTACTCTTTCATCATTAATGCTTGTGGAGTCGTTATTTCGGTCTCACTTAACGGAAGTGGCTAGAGTAGACTCAAACTAAAATATATCACGTCAAGATTGGACCACATCCAAATGACACGAGAGTCAACTTAGTGCAGGCAGCGTCACTGTTCATTTCTTTTTATTGCATTGTTAAGTCGCGCGAGGCTCAGTCTATTTCGGTCGCTCGCCGCCCGCCCGGGCACCGCCAGCGGCCCACAGGGACATACCTACCTCTTGACAAGAAGACGACAAATACTCGCTATAAATGGCTTTCAGAGTTTGGCACGATCTGATACCCGATTACTGAAATGCCTGAACAGATATCTTCTACCTTGATAGAGCGGCGGCCAAGCTTCGACATTTTTAACGCAACGACGCATCACATGTCGTAGAGGTATGTGAGATATGTCAATTGATAGTTCCACGTCGCTAGTTACATGTTCAGTAATTACTTTTGAAACCAAATGACACGTTGTATTTAGGAAATGTGCAATTACCGCGATGGGAAGTCTAAATCATAATCTGTGATTATTGGTTGATGTCCAGAGAAGCGGAACCTGTGCGACCTGTGTAATACATATTGCTATTGTATGGTGAAATTTCACCGGTGATTACAGTGGATCACATCCGCAACACTCCGGATGGTGTCGCGCTCCGCTGATGGACAGTAGATACGGTGACCTTGCTACTTCCAATACCATACACATTTCTGACTATTCTGTGGCCTCACGCACATAGGAATATTAAAATTTAATCTCATAGGTCACAATTATATTAAATACCTATGCATAGAATTTTCTATGCGTTCTGTGGAAACTGAACACATCATGATATATCAGTATCTTTCATCATAGTTATTTTTATGCTATTATATTTATATTCACGTTGAACACGATTTCACCATTTAGTGACTAATTGCCTATGTAGTTTACTGTTCGGTAGGTATTTGGATCGGTAGCATTGGTGACGCCCAAATTGTACTCACGCGGAAATATACTCAAGCCAAGAATTCCACTCCTTGGCACATAAAAAGACACGTTGAATCTTATAATATCTACGGTTGAAGCAAAACGCTTTATCTGTCGAACATTATGTTGTGATGGGGAAGCGCTGTATGTCTGGTCATTATGTAGTTAATAAAACTATGGTCATCAATTCGCGATGTAGGGGGTTAATCGCGTGCCACACAGAGCGCGTGATGGGCCACCACCGACCACATACGTCCGATCGATGTGATGCCATTTGACGGCCGAGGTCGAACCAATGTCCACCATAAAGCTTATCTTGATTCATTAAATTTTTCTCTTTCCTTTTATATCCATTGTCCCGCAACCTTAATGTGACGCGATGCTCTTTTGTCGGCCGTATGTGACCCAGATAGATTTTAGTCGTAATCGATTGTCAGATACGGTACAATAGCCAAACAGTTTTATTTACAACAATGTAGAACAAATATGACGCAGCGCAAACCGACTTTGGTATTAAAACTCGTGAATTAGTCGTAAAGTTTTCATGGAAATTCGTCACAGCCTACTCCTGCAAAGGCAGCGGCAATCTGGTAGGTGTTACAAATAAAGCTTTGTTCTAAATTCCTGTGTGCGTATTTTTCAGGACGACTTCTGGAGCTCAGGTCGACGAACTGCAAAGCCGACAGTAAGTGCTTAACGTCGCTTGTAAGGATTCTACGGAAATACGATTTTAGACGCACGCCGACCGAGCGGGACAGAACGAGCGTATTATTATATGTCTAGGTATTCGTCGGCGCATGTATGTATTTTCAATGCCATTACCTTCTGTATGCTTTACTTATACGTGTACTGTAAAGTACATAAACATCGCTAATTTCAAACAATTGAAGCGTCTCAGAAGGCTATTACTATATTTACGAGTCCTGGATTTCACATGAAATGTGCGATTCCAGCGAGCCAAAACTCCCTAATAAAATGGTGTAAAACCTTTCAAATTAATATGAACACGGTTTCGTGCACACATTGTAGGATAAATAAATATGTCGTGTTAGTTTATCGGTTCAAGAATAGATGTGTCGTGCCCCAGTTTGTATGGCCAAAGCCGAACTAGAGTTAAACTCACGGCCGTCACGGTTTTGTGTGGCAAGTGAGGGCCTTTGATGTGACCGGTGTCGTATCTGACGGTAGCGGCCATATATCCGACACCATTGCCGCCGTTACGATTTATCTCAAGCCAGCAATCGTACACCGGGAACGATTAATTACCCTTCCCCGGCGACAACAGTTCCCGAACACTTATTTTTGGACAAAACACGTGCGCATGCCATGCGCCGACGTTCATTTTTATGTTTTCAGTGTTAGCTAAGTCATTTGTAAAGAGCTTTTTTATTTTGAACTTTAACGATGCTGGTTAAAATGGCTCTACATCAGTGAAATCAATCTTTCATTAGCTTTCAATCGAGCTTAATGCGAACTTCAAAAGGCTTGTGCGTAGTTAGCTATATGTAGTAAGCATGCTTCGTAGGTCTCGACAAAAGATAAGCTGGCGAGGAAAGATGAGGCTTTGGCCCGCTGCCAGCACTGCTGTCGCGGCGAGGCGGCCGCGACGACGTTCCCAAAACTGCGTATATTTAGACAAAATAAAGAGCGCGCCGAAGACAAAACGAGAGGCAACTCTGTTTTATAAATAACTGCGTCGTTCGCCGGACGGTTCAGCCTCGACCAACCTCTGCTCGCCAGCTGTTGTACATAAATAATAATTAAGACACGAAGAAAGCTCCACGCGTCTATCTTTCGAGGATCATCAGATCAGAATAGACGAAACGAGTACACTGCGCAAACACCAGAGTTAATATTAAGTTGTAAGAGGTTTAGAATGTCACCGTATGTAATCTACGAAGTAGGAGGATTATCGGTAGATCGAAGGGCTTCGTGCGGAAGTCGTGGCCGGGGATCGAGTTTCAGATGGTGACAAAGGGAACGGAACTACTACAGTGAAGTGTTCCTGTGCGAACAGGGTCACTGCACCAAGCTAGCAGCACGGACTACGTACACTGTTTCATGCTAGCTACGCTCATAGATTCCAAGCAAGGAAGTAGTTATTTTTAAACATGTCTAAGTATGCAAAGAAAAGAAGTCTCCATAAGTCTATACTATGTTATGAGCGTGAAATTAACTAAGATTTTGAGCCAGATGCCACATCCGCAAGATACGGAAGACTCTGATATTTACTTGGATCGCGTTCAACAACTTCGAGGTTATTAGTGCGGCGACGACGACATCGCAAATTAATTTATCTTTGCGCACACTTACATACACTAAATTTACTTCTAATTCACTGTAGATTCCTGAATATCTCGAAACTGTGCATGTGGTATTGGGTTAGCTGTCCCGAGATGTGACAGAGTTTGTAAATTACATGATTTTAGTTGGAGTCGTTGAAATTGAAATCATGTAAATGTAAATAACATTAAAGTAGTTAATTGAAGTAATTATGCGTTTGCCAGCGGGCGAGGAACGCGGATGCCGCAAATGCAGTCGTTAACCTGGATGCCGCCACCTTTGAGGCATAAAAATACTATTAATTGTGGTCGAATAGTATATAGATTTGTTGTAGGTTTTATTGGCAATTCACGGTTTAAATCATAGCGACAGTTTTTCAGTAATTACAAAGTGTTAAAATAAACGCAAATGTTGTGAATAGAGACCAAATTTATATGTATTTTCAGTTTCAGGGTACTTCAACAGAGTATTGTTGAAAAACGATGTCACATTCGGCATACTTAGTAACTTTCAGGCATTTTTTAGTTTGGTTGCATACAGAATGTTCCCCTGCATTCAAAGGGTTGTTCACAATATCCATGTCTATAATTACGTTGTCATAAAACAAAGACAGTATTGGTGTGGCACAAGATAGTATCACATTTACGGCGTGGCTAGTAATTCTAGTACAGACCATTATGGCTTCGCTTCACCATTACATGACGCCCGTATTGATTTGTGGCTATAGGTTTTAGGTTCCATTTGTACGACCAAACACATAACATTGAGCATTATATAATATTTAGTATCAATGTTAAAGATTACTGGGCTGGAAGATATAATACCTTAAGTGAATCTGTGCTCACAAAATCAATGAGAAATATGAGAAGCTGCAAAACGCTGCATCACCATCAATATATATATAAGTCAGGTACAGTTACACAGTTAGGTTACTAACTTAGTAATTTAGAAGGTAATTTATATATTTTCAGGAGAATAATGCAATTAAAGGGAAGGTCCCCTTTTACCGAGCAGTCTGTTCGAGATACCTGAAGTGAAACTGGTCTTACAAAATTAATTTAGTAGCTGATATTGGATTAACAGAACACGTCAATATACAAGTATGTGCGAACAGAGAACTATTTATAATAATACAAGGCATGCATCGAACAAAAGTTTGATGTTCTCAGACACTGGGCAAATGCCCAAAACGCATCATTCGGTGACTCACACATTGGGCAATAAACAATTCAAAAACTCGGTACACTAAACTTAACCAAACATGTTCTGGGGCCTTCTATCTACGCCCTTTAAATTATGAATTGCACACGTACGAAAAACAAACAGTTTTTAGGCAAAGGGCAACTCGAGTTCAAATGCACATCGACAAAAAAGTTTGTTTGTGCCCTAGCCAGAATTTTATTGCTACGTTCGTGGTGACTGGTAGCCAATCTGAATACAAGGCCATTAGCATCTACGACAGATTGATGAAGAATTTTTCAAATCACATTTCAGGCCTACAGTACTACCATTATGTCTACCAGTTGGTTTGTATACCCGTAATTTCAGACGGAGCAGTAATCGGAGCTTAGTCATATTGACATTTTGGTGGCTTCTTCTATAAGCTCATCAAAAGATCCCTATCAATTTTAATTCAAATTGGAATCACAGAAGGAATAAAAAAATGTAAGCTTTCCTTTTCTTATAAAGCAAATGAAATCGTTTCAAGCCAAGTAAGTAATAATAAGAGCTCATTTTACGCCCTCTGTCGCAAATATCGATTTTATGCGTACGCGTGCGGATTCATCAGTGCACTCGTCGAAGTCGTCGCCTAAATCCCAAAGTCCGCACAATGAGTCGCTGGGGTGTGTGGGTACCACAGGGGCTTGTGTTGGGCCCATGCATAAGTAATGCGCAGCGAAGGGCGGCCGGCGCACGCGATCGCTGCAATGCCAAACACACGGCCGGCCAACCCCTTTAAAACTAAGAACCACAAAGAGCCAGGCTATCCATTAATCAATGATGTCTACTACTTGTATTGTCTTGTATGTTCATTCTCAAGTGCGCTTTTCGTGTTTAGGTGCTGTAAATTTCTGTTAACATCTTCATGAATATAAAAAAACTGAAGAGTTCGTTGGTTTGAACGCACTTATCTATTGGATACCAGGCGTATTAAGATATTATTTTTGTGTTTGTTAGCCCAGTTTTTCAGAAGATTTAATATTTCGATATAATCTACGAGGAATGTAGTACTGTTTATTGTGTGTTCAACTAGTGTCTAAATTATTATTATGCCATCCAAGGTATGCAGACAAATACCCTAGGGTACCCTAGAAGAAATAAGTAATTCAGAACCTTTTTTTTTTTTTTATACTACGCCCACAGCGAACGAACGTGTAGTCCACCTGATGGTAAGTGGACTACAGCCCATGGACATCAACAATCCACAAAAGCAGATTATAGATGCGTCGCTGCAGCTGAGGACTACGGTGGTATGCCTCATGTGCCAGTAATTTCAGGGCCTGATCTCACCACCAAACCGGAACACAGTAATGGAAGCACTACTATTTGGCGGCAGGTTAAAGGTGAGACGGTGGTGCTGCCGCCCTCGAGCTCATTCACAAGAGCTCTACCACCAACCTACATATATTTTTATACGATTTAGCCAACGGAGCAGGCTATCTACATTTACTTACAGTAATTACAATTACAATTAAAACCCATATACCTACACAAATATAACACACTCATCGCTACACCGAAGGACCTCGGTATTATCTTTCTGTAGTTTAATTACAGTAATTAAAGTACTGTTTTAAAATGCATATTGACGTCAACAGTAACTTTCATTACATTACATTACTGTTTAAAATAGAACTACATAAACAAAAGCCTATTAATCCTTATCAAAATGATCTACAGTAAATAACCTAGAACGCCAGTAATAATATGTCATTGTATTAAAATAAACAAATTTTCGGAATTGACGATGTAGGATTAATGGTGATATTAAAATTTCCAGAAAAAAATATAGTTAAGTCCTTAAGTATTATTTTATGGAAATTAAAAAGAAATACTCTTATATGGTGTAGTGGTTTAAGTGGTCGCCTCATCGCTCTCCACTGCACTGATGTTGTGGGTTCGATCCCCACATGGGACAAATCTTTGTGTGATTCGCGAAGATTTGTTCTGAGACTGGGTGTGCTTGTGTGAGTGAATGTGTGTATTTGGCCTTGTCATTGGGACCATTGGATAGTGTAATTTCTTCTGACGTTCTATCTAATGTAAAAAAAACAAGCAAAAAAAAAACATTAATATTTTTAAGTTTTATCTATTTTTATAGACAAATCATATCTAAAACAATAAAATTACATGTTTATTCGTGGCCATTTTGTCCAAATAGTTTAAATGATTAATGTCTTTTAGATTAGGTTTGTACATAGTTATTTACTTTAGCTTTAAGTCATTTTAGGTTAGTAGAAATTTTGTTTTTCTTTATTTTAATTATTAATGGTAAAATAAAAGTTTCATTGAAATAAAAAAAAATGTAATATAAATGTACTCAACATACGAATTGAAAAATTCAAATAATAATTTTGAAATAATGAGCACCAACTCACATAAAACATTTAAGTGTTTTAGATTATGATATATTAGAGTTAAACACGTATTACTTTTGTATAGGCAATCGGCAAATTGTCTGATCAGACCCTGTAATTCGTAGCATCATCTCGTAGACCCACGCTGTAGCCACGCAGTCAGGATCATACTGATCTGACCTGACCATACAGCGATAGCCGAGTGGGAACCCTAGGACTGCGAAGCGAAAGGTCTCGGGTTCGAACCCACGGCACACACCTCTATCAATAAATCGTGAAGATTTGTCTTTTCGAAGATATGTGTGTATTTATCATATAAAATATCGCTTGCTAACGGTGAAGGTAAACATCGTGAGGAAACCTACATGCCGGAGAGTGCCTGAAAAGTGCTCGAGGGTGTGTGAAGTCTACCAATCCGCACTTGGCCAGCGTGGTAGATAAGGCCTAACCCTTCTTATCATGAGAAGAGGCCTGAGCCCAGCAGTGGGACATGTACTAGATACAGGGCTGCTATTATAATTATTATATACCTACTGCAGATATGTCAGTAATAAACACTATTCTGTTTAACTCAATAGTTTAAGTAATATAACGCACCGCGCACCGTGAGCATAATTATTATATTGGGGCAAGACGAAGTGGACATTGAGGGTCGTTCTGCTAGAACCGCACCACAACACAAATTTCAAATCGTTTGTGGTGCGCGTCGCCACACACCATCTGGAGACGTTTCTGCAAGAGGATTTCTGGCCGGAGGGAGTCGTGTATCGCCGCTTTCGAGGAAGGTTACACGACACTTCGCAATTGCGCAACACTTCGCAGAATAAAAGTGTTAAATAGTTTACTTATAACATACAAATATGTATGTTAGTTTAAGGTATTTATGTATGGGCCCTGATGTCTGAAATAAAATATATTTGATTTGATTGTATATTTCTCTTCCCGTGCTAAATTTCCTAACATAAAAAGACCCAACCAAGAATCATTAAGTAATTATACCTTGCCTGAAACATGGCGAAGCATCGGAATGCTTTCTACCTTCAGCTTTCATAGACAGGTGGGAATCGATTACTGTGCTCGTTTCACTCAATAATTCATAATGTCGCCCTGTTTGGACAAGTGGCGAGCCGGCCTTCATCAACACGCCCACATATTAAAACTCTAACTATGTTGTTATAATCGACGCCTGCCAGCTATAATCACCCATTGGTACTGGTGGTAGAGCTCTTGTGTATGAGCTCGAGGGCGGCAGCACCACCTCACCTTTAACCTGCCGCCAAATAGTAGTGCTTCCATTACTGTGTTCCGGTTTGGTGGTGAAAAAATTACTGGCACATGAGGCATAACACCGTAGTCCTCAGCTGCAGCGACGCATCTATAATCTGCTTTTGTGGATTGTTGATGTCCATGGGCTGTACTCCACTTACCATCAGGTGGACTATACGTTCGTTCGCTATGGGCGTAGTATAAAAAAAATATTATAATAATTGGTCGGGAACTCGGTAACCACCACATATTTAGAAACTGGGCTACACAAGCCACACAAATTTTCTTACCGCGGCTGTTAATGTGTTATGTTATGTATTATACCTACCGCGGTGTATGTAATGACCAAGGTAATGGCAGAATGTTGCTGTTTAAAAGTATTAAAGTAAGTCAGCTAAACAAACATGCGTGTGTGTGGTGACGCTGCGTCATTTTCATTTGCCTTTCTGTTATAGAAAATATTGTTCGCAATAACAACTATGCGGGGTTTTTTTTAAAAAATAAACCTTTTTTCCATTGGACGATTTGAACATCTATTGGGCTAAATCTCTATTAAGTACACCATCATGCAACTGACTAGAAAATATGTTCAAAGCTGAAAGTAGCTTAAGTACTACTATTTTTCGCCTCTACATCGATGGTTAGTTAGCGTATGCCGTGTCGAACAGAGTGATATTTGTGAACGTTCCGTCAGAAAATTCAGCACGATGTTGGCATTGTGCCTGGTGGATGGCGATAGGCCCACCCTCTTTCCCATGGGACCACAACATAGCAGGTGAAATGTGAGTGTTGTACACCTCTGTCAAACCCTTCTGGGTAATATAGGCGTGATGTTATGTATATTTATATTATTTGTAATATTTTAAAGCAAATTTTAGCTTTGCTATGCTTTTTTGTAATTTATAAAATATTAAAGTTGAAAAATTAAGAATCCAGCAGGACTCGAACCTGCACCCCCTGGGTATACGCCCCAAGTGCTTTGCCAATTCAGCTATGGATTCGTATGCTGCCGGACTCGAAATTTCTCAACTCTTTTTGTGCCAGCTCTTAGCTAGACGAACCTTATTTGGTTTTACCTTATTTATATTATTCCCCTCATCAAATAAAAAGTAATCAAAAAAGTTTTATATAAAGTTCAACTAATATTAGTTTAACGGGTAACGATATCGATTCCCCTCACTCGTTCGTGCTGCTTATTTATATTGGCGCGGGCCCGATGCGCAGGCGCCGACGACAGACGAGCAGTTACTCTTCCATCAAACCGTCTCAATGGATTTGCATAAAAAAATATTATTCCTTACTTAAAACAAAACGATTTTATTTGGCATCAAAACGGATGAGCGCAACACCCGCCATGAACTTAAACCTCGTCGAATTTAGTATTCATTCATTATGCAGTCGCATTGTCATTCAAATTCACTTCTTTTGACGCTGTCGCCACAAAAAATGATTCTTTTTTCAAGTTTGCATTGATGGTAGCAGGCAATGCGGTGCGCATGCGTCTCTTTCATAGTAAATCGCAGCCCCTTTGTAACGGTAAAGCCCGAGCGTTGCACACATTTAAAAGGACAAAACGGTCCCTAAAACCGGCCTAGTTAACGGTCACTTTAACAAAAGGCTGCGCAAATCTAGACTATTGAAAGATACTAACTTGCAACGTGCAATACGGGTTCTGGTTGAGCTCTGGGAATGTTATTTCAATGTATTTTAGTATAAAGGTACACGAATGAAGGGTTCCATAAACAAATGGGCTGTCGGTGTGTGTAAACCAATTTTACAAGACACAGAATGTAGACTAAACAGGGTACTGGCGGCAGATTTAATGCGTTTCCAGCAGCGTGCTAAAATGAAATTGTTTGGATCAGACATGCTCTGCTCTGGCTACTTTCAAAGACATACATAATACAACTTCGGAGATACGAACAATGAAGTGCACTTTGTCTGATATTTTCGGACATCAGTTGAACTAGAATAATACAACGATTTTACCCGCATTGTTATTTAGCTATAATGTTAAATGATGAGAAAAACTGTGTTCCATGACAACTTTATCAGCTCGATCAATGATCAGATAATATTAACTTATTGACGATCTGTACGTCATCTGAATTTCAAATAGGAAAAGGTAAGACCTGCATCTCATTTATTTTTTTAAGCTACACTTATTGTCATATGGGTCTATCACTGTCATACAAAATTGTTAAAATTTATAGGGATTTTGAAATGGTTCCACAATTTTGTTCTATCACTTAATCTTTACCTTCAATTTGCTTTTAGCTGTGTCCTAACGAACATTCTTTATGTTATAATTTACTATACAAAACCAACAATAAAATCCATAAAATCGGCGGGTTTCCGCGCTTGGTGTCGCTGACGTATCACAGGAACCGAGTGTGGCATATGGCGTAGCCGGTAAGCCAGCCAGGTGTCTCGTCATGCGCGCCCGCACCCATTGTATTCCCGACTCCCCCCTCCGCGCCGCGCAACTGTTTTCAATGTGTGCACTACCCGACACATCAACAATAAGCGACCTCCACCGAACACCGTACTTACCGAGAGTTCGGACCCATTCATACCTCTTACACTTTTCTCAGACATCTCACAAAGATTCAGGGATCAGCTGTTCCGAAAAAACGGGTTTCGGTAACGGCCATTCGGAATCTGGATTCGAGATCAGCTGGATATACACAAAAGCAACCAGTTTAATGGATTTGGAAATAAATCAGTGCAGTTTCAAACTTTGAATCGTTTAATCTTATCTCATAGATCAGTAGGAAGTGCTGGCAGCGAACTAGCATGATGAATGGTCCCAGCAATTTTGTGCAGTACCGGCAATGTATGACGCAGATGTCAAAACCGTTTGACATAATTACATAACATTTCAAAAGGACAATTCAGTCGCAACTAACTGATGATTCTTTTGCATGAAATTATATGTCGCATGTATTGTTGGTTGCGAATGCGCGGAAGTCTCATTATGGTTGTCATTCATATAGTCGCGTACTGGCCATGATGGTCGACGTTTAGAGTAAATTGGTTTACGTGCAAAATGACTTGAATCTTTGCCAATGTGCACCGCTCGAGCTGAACGAATTGCAGAAATCGTAATTACACTAATTGCATGAATGATATAGACATCATTCATAAAAATGTTGGTGGCGTTAGGAGAAGCATATTAATGCGATACTCAAAATTGCATTAAACTTGATCTGAATGATTTGTTTTATTAAAGGTCAATAGCGATTTGATTTGCAATTTTAATGTTATCGGCTCGTGCATCTTTTAAAACTCATCAGAGCCGTGATCACTTTCGCATTTAGCCTCTTAATTATAATGCATGAAGCCTATGATATTATAGTCAGTGGTATAATAATTGTTATATGAGTTGATGTCGATAAAGATAATATTTCATATCCGACGCCTTGGTGCGTGACGACCGATACCAGGCGTTATTGTTATGCTGTGTCACATGGCTTTTTACATTGTCTTGGACAACTGCAACCTTTCTAGTAGTAGTAAGTCTCTTCACTTCATTCAATGTGTCAGTAATAATATTATTCCTTTACTATTTATCTCTATTGAAGTGTATTATTCCACCGCAGATCATTGTTCGTATCGATGGCATATACGTAAGGTTTTAGATGCCAAACTAATATAATTAGACACTTTAGTTATTTGTAGCGGAATCCGGCAACATTTACAGTATTTTTTAAAGCGCATTTTACTGTGTCTGCAAAGCGCTTTACTGTTGCTAGTATAAAAGCAAAGTTGGAGGTCTGATGACTATCACGTCGAAGGTCTTTGGTGTGAATGCTCGACCTTTACCAGAGTTTTAGAACTCTAACTAATCATAGCGAAATCAGGTTCCTTGAAGGTTTTTAATGATATTGTTTATAATTTGAGAAATTAGTTATAAGTTTTTCTACGTACTTTAGTAGTTAACCCGGCTCTTTTGATCGGAATATCGGAATAATAAATTTATCAATAGAGTGTGAATATCGTGTATCTTTTTATTCGGCAACTATATTTTCTGTACGCATTTTTTTTTATTTATTTATACACAGACAAAATACATCTATCATTACAGGTATCTTAACCTAATACGACTGAGTATCTTAACATTAACATAATTTATTACTTAACATTAACTTAACAGGAACATAAAAAACCGTCTTATCATATAGTACCTAATGGATCAATGCAACTTATGCAATAGATTACAAATGTTTTAATATAGGGCCTTACAGTTGCATGTAATTTCCTCGAGTTATCTTGTATCAATGCAAATGCAGATTACTAAAGGTTACAGTATGTCACCTCGAAGGGTTGTTGCGTGGGCTGGGGTGCAATCAATTAGAGCCGTATACCGAGCACTTCCGTTTCCGAGCGTTTAGGAACTTCCGGCGAGGGCGGGAAGGCTCCCTTTTGTACACCATAAAAACCACCATTCACGTACAAACTAATTTGAGCCTTATTTGGTTAAGTAAAGGTTTATTTTGATGTGGTTAGGAGATATCCTCTGTGGTCTGGTAATCACAATCTTGTTCGACACGTCACCAAAGAATGCAATAAATTAATGCACTGTTACACATTAGGTTGTAGACAAATTAAGTTTTGTATTACATCGGAGGTGATTTATGAACTATTTGATTTAGGACGCACTGTTTTATTCACAATAGCAGCACGGAGTTGGTATTGTGCCCGGTGGATGGCGATAGGCTCACCCCCTATCCCGTGGGACCTGAACATAACCGGTGAAATGTTGTGTAATATAGGTGTGATGGTTATTTTACAAATTTACATAATTAAAGGTAATAACAAAATGAGTCTTTCAACACTAGCTTTGTTGGACATTTTTGTCGCTTTTAACCGACGAAAAAAAAAGGAGGAGGTTCTCAATTCAACGTGTAAATATATTTTTTAAGTTAATTATTGATACAACTAATAAATAAGTAGTTATCTTATATAAAATCAATGACTAACTCGCAGTTAGTGTATCAATGTTTTAATGATAACAATTTATTTTTAAAACGTCCTTATATATTTTGTTTATGCTACTACATTCTACTTCCAAATGCTTATACTCAAAATACTTAAATTTAGTTTATACTTTGTCGTTCGATACTTAGTAAAGACCAATCACTTGTATCTAATAGCTAAAATTTCAGTCCTACCTTGAGATGCAATCTGCGTCAGTAAATACTTCCTGCCTGTCCATTGTTATTTGTTATTCGTATAAAACCATCACGCTTATATCACCTAGGTGTGGCAGAGGTGTATCACACCCACACTTCACCTGTTATGTTGTGATTTCGACGAATTTATCACCATTCTAGTGCAATTCCTGACTCCGAGCTAATAAGAGAATCAAAATGTACAATAAGTATGTATTTACAAAAGAAAAGGTATATATGTATTACCTTTCAGGGGTGCATGAAAGGAGCCTCCCCGAGTGATGTACACAACGATTCCCTACGTCCGGCGCACCCTGGGCAATTCGCGAGTTCTCCAAAGCGAATTGGCTAACCCTTTCACCACGATGGCAAGTCAAAATAAAATTTGACTCTGCCATCGACACGACTAAGAAGAAGAAGAAGAGTATCAGTTATTCTAGTACCCATAGTACAAGCTCTGCTTAGTTTGGGACTAGATGGCGTTGTGTGTAAGTTGTAGTTGTAGAGATATTTATTTATTTATTATTATTATTTAAAATTTCTAAAATAACAATTTTGCACAACTCGGGGATCGAACTAGAGACCTCACACACAGTAAGTAGTGGCAAATGATACCGTTAGCTACTTCCTTGTTATTTGTTATTCAATGGTACTTCATTAAATATCCAGTACACTCAAAGATAAGCTAAATAAATGGTTTATCTGACTGATATCTGATTGCACCGTTATCTCTAATAGAATGATATAAATATAGTGACCCACTTGTCGGACGTAGTTAATTAATTATTTTTTTTTTTTTCTTTAAACTGTTGTTAATGGAAATTGTGATACATATTGCGATTTTTTCATCCCCATTTTGTGTATTTTTATTTCTTTTTTAGAGTATAAGCAATAGTTATTTGTGCAACAATTGAGTAAAGTTCGTATTTTCGGGTGCTAATTTTGAGTCCCGATTAAGCGAAAGATGCTATACTATCATCAAGAGTGTAGCGAGTGATCGTAGTGAGGAACTTAAAAGCACGAGATGTTAATAACTTTGATCTGGTGTCGCACAAACAATTTTCTCCTCAGCAGCTCTAAAAAGTACCCATAGTACAACTGTGCTTTCTGCTCGCCTTTTTTTATGTAGCACAACTTCTTAACCACGTCATCTTGTTCCAAACTTAGCAAAATTTGTAATAAAGGTACTATTACGAGGTGCGAGCAGAAAACATTAATTGGTTATTTTTTTTTTATTCAGCAGGCAGCCTGCTTTTTTATCATTTTATCAAGGTTAATATACATTTTTTTCATCAAATAGCAAAGCTACTTTAGAAGTACTAAAACTCTAGATACCTACTAAGAGTATAATTTCATTAGCTACCTGTAGTAATGAAATTATACATTACAATAACAACAGGTACAGGTTGACGCATTTATGACTATTGTCTTTGAAACATACTTCACTTGACTGCGACTAAATGCCAAGTGTTTTGTATAATTTTCTAATTATACAATAAACTGTGTGATTTTTATTAATGGTCACTTATTTATCACGTATTTTCCGACAAATTATTACTAAATAAGTTAATTTAATAATTAAAAATAAAAAAATCAGTTTGATACAAGTATTTTTAACAACAGAAAAATAAAAGGATAACATTTTAAACTGTTTTATTTGGTACCAACAAATAATTATTAGCGAATTTCTAATTTTACAGAGTATAGATACCTGTGTAGTCTGGGTACCTATTATATACGTACAAATAACACTTGTTTATAGGGTGCAACAAATCTAAAATTGACATGGATATAATATTATCTATCTTCTGTAGAAAATGCAAGATTGGAATTTAATCATCATAACATAACATCACGCCTATATTAAACAGAAGGGTGTGGCAGAGGTGTACAACATCCACACTTCACCTGTTATGTTTAGGTCTTATGGGATAGTGTATGTTCCTATTGTGAACTTTCCGTCAGGCAATTCACAATACCTTTCCTGACGGAAAGTTCAGAAATAACAATTTACCCGAACCGGGCATCGAACCCGAGACCACGCGGTGATAGGCGCATACGCTAACAACTAGACCATCGTGGCAGTTTAATCAATTTAATCATCGTCTTTAACTTAACCGTACCAAAACATATCTAGATAGATATTGGCTGATAAATACATTATGATATTTCTCTGTATTGCGTCACCCAGCCAATAAATCATAGCTGGGTAACTAAAAATCTAATAAATCACACACCTTCTTGGTCACTTTGTATCACATTCTAAAATCGCAAGATAGCATGGCCGTATTTCCCACTTATTTTACTTTTATTCTTCTTCGTTTTACTTTCTATTTCTGACCATGACTGAATCCATCATTATATTAGCTTACTCATACACAGAAACGGAAGCATTTTACGTTAATCACCATCATCTATCAAATTGCTGCACACCAAACATTTTAGCAAAAAAAATCTTACAGTAAGTATATAAATTTACCATGTTGAAGAACGTGTGGATTATACTCCGCTATATATGTTTAGAGGCGATATATGTTTAAAAATCAAAGCAAGAATGGCGAAATCCCGTATTTTTTTTCATCCAGGGTTCAATATTCAGGGTAATCGTATAATATATCTAATAAAAGCTTTTATTTAGCTTGCAATGGTGCTGTTTGTTTTTGGTTTCAAATTTTGGAAAGGAATTTTTCGACCACTTCTAGTTGCCCGATCAAGCTGAAAATTGGTATACTTGTGTTATTCTAGTGACAATACATTAATATAACAGGATTGGTGTGATGATGCGGCCAGTAGTGTCTAATCGTGAGGGAACTCCTCAACGCTTAAGAGTATTTATAAAACATAAATATGATGGTAACGGTCTGATGCGGCAGCCAGGAATGTCTTCTCATGCGAGAACTCCTTGTAGCGTAGGAGTTAAATACGAATCTTTGCATAGTATTTAGTTCTAGTAGCAATACACGAAATGTCGCACACACATGTATAAGTTGCGGCAGATAATGAAAAACTTTTGAAAACAAGCATTTATTTTGATGTCCTTAAAAGTTGAAAATAAGCCTTCAACCGATAATTCAATTAATTATCTAAATAAAAGCGTGTTATTTTACAGCAAGAGATACGAGGAGTATGTAACACGCCTTTATTTTTATTTTCACATTAAAAGTACAATCAAAATATTGTTTGTGTTTTAAAAAAAGAAATAATATATATAATATATATTTTAATATCAACGTCTTAGAATTTAGACAGTAACGAAATTCATATATAAATTTTAATGTTGGCAGTGTTGGCACACACATGTAAGCGTTGTGACCCCCTCGAAGTGTTCATTGTATCACACACGATGCGATCTCACATTTTTTGTGCGTTGACAAGGCGTTCGAAAACCGTGGCTAAGAAAAAATGGTATCACGTGTACTTAGAGGCAAAAAACGGTCCTTTTACAAACAGCTGAGCGTTGATAACGATGCCGGGGCTCGGGATTACTTGTAACTATGTTATTTAGAATTATTCGTTGCTGTAAGTATTTTATTGAAGCTAGTTTCTAGGAGAACCAACTTGACTCAGTCCATGTTGAGGATCTTTTGAGATTGTTATAATAACTCGGGTTAAGGGTAGACGCCCGAGTGGCATGTTTTCATACTAACGTAATATGGGTTTAACTTTAATATTATTAAGTATTTATCTATTTTTTTAAACAAATATTATCTAAACAATTAATTAAGTAACATACAAACTGAAAAAAAAAAAAATAATTATGAAAAAATTTGCATATTACTATAGTATTGAAACAGCCAAGCGATTGTTTCCCCATTATGTTGATATTTGTTGATCTTTCAGAATTTTAGTGGACTGATTCAGAAGGTTTTTACTTGCTAGAATGTCTTTGTTTACAAAACCAACTGTCCAACTTTATCTTCGGCTCTGTAAGCAGTTGCTTATCCTCTCAGCTGGTTTTTTTTTTCATTGTCGTTTAGACGAGGCGAAGGTTATCAAAAATATTATTCATATAACTTAGCAGAAGTTAATACTACCCGGTCACATCATGAAAATTGATAACAAAGGCACGCTTTGCATATAATAATGATAAACGTTTTTAACTTCCTCATTATTAATAGTGGCTGCCTTGTTGGTCTAGTGGTTAGCGTATGTGCCTCTCACCGCGAGGTGTCGGGTTCGATGCCCGGGTGTTATTTGTGAACTTTCCGAAAGGAAATTCACAATATACAATAGGCTCACTCTCTATCCCATGAGACCTATACATAACAGGTGAAATGTGACTGTTGTACACCTCTGCCACCTTCTGGGAAATATAGGCGTGATGTTATGTTATGTTATATATGTTATTATTAAAAAGTAAAACAATGATATTTTCGTATTTTCAAATCAAATCTAAAGCTTGAAATAATCTTTTTTTCTTTGCTTACTTGGTTTTTTAAACATCAAAAATAGCCTCTATATAATAGTTTGTGGTATGTGACGATTTAATCTTTGTCATTTCTAACATACAAAACAAAACCTCTAATGACGAGATACTTTCACTGCCGAAAGCGTCTTAACAAAGAATTTCACCAACAATAGCGTCTTGTACCATCTCAGCACCTCCATTTATTACATTACTATGTATTACAAACTAGCTTATGCCTGCGACTCCACCCGCGTAGCCAAGCTATAAACTACAGGTGTGCATTTTTTTATATAATATTAAAGTTCAAAAATTAAGAATACAGCAGGACTCGAACCTGCACCTCCTGGGTATACGCCCCAAGTGCTTTGCCAATTCAGCTATGGATTCGTATGCTGCTGGACTCGAAATTTCTTAACTCTTTTGTGCCAGCGTCATAGGTATATATATATATACCTTAGCTAGACGAACCTTACTTGGTTTTAGCGCCACCTATGCGATGAGTGATAAGCAGGGCTCGGAATTAGGTAGAGTTTTCCCGGGATTTCTAATGGACAATCCCGTGTGGCCAACAATATTACGAATAAATTATAATAAAAACCTCAGAGATAGACAAATAAAACAAATATAATTAACATATTTTTTTTTATTAGTTTACATTAATTCACAATACAAATTGTTGAAAGTCTGTAGTAAATTCTCATACGCATATTTCGCCTTTTTTATAAATACGAGCAAATACTTTTGCTTCTAGCCTAGACCCGTGAGGTTTTGCTTATTCAAACGGCCCATCAGAATCATTTTCTTTGTCCGATTCATTACCAGTAAGATTTGAAGTGTTCGCTTCCGATATTACTGTATAAATTTTGTGAGAATTAAATATTTAGTCGCGCGTGCAGTAGTTTAAATTGTGTAAAAAAGTAAATAACTTTTTATTTAAAAAATCATGGGATTTTTTTCTTGTCTTTAAAATCAATCTCGGGATTTGAGGCATATCCACTTTATTCTTTCGCTGTATGAAATCAGTGTAAGTACATGAAAAACTCTACCTAATTCCGAGCCCTGGTGATAAGTCACTTAGTTATTATATAAAAAATACAAAAAGGCTAGCAAAGCTAAAATTTGCTTTAAAATATTACAAGTACATATTATGCATATTTCTATAAAGATCGGCCAGATAGCTTTAGGATGAAAAACTAATAAATATACAGTTAACCTTACAAACAATAGTTTTTATAATATTCAGTAAAATTTGTCTAGAAGAACATAGTTCAGTTCATTAAAATACAGTAGGAAAAAAAAATAATTAAAATTTACAGGTTAACACCATGCGCCCGCGCCATTTTGACCCATTTAAATAACTTTGTTATCAACGTTCTCGATAAGAAAAACAAGTCACTAACCTGGCGCCAAGTGCCTTTAGGGTTTGGCCGTGAGGATAGTGAGATTTTTACGATATAGGTATTAAACGGGCATGTAGTCCACTTGATAGTAAGTGGTGACTACGGCCCATGAAAATCAAGAATACATACTAAATTATGTAATGCGTTGCTAGATTTAAGGACTAAGATATAACCGGATAAAATTAAGGTTTAATATTTCAGGCCCTTTTCTCACCACCCAACCAGAAAGCAGTACAACAAGCACTATAAATTAAAGGCAGATTAAAATAAAATTGAGACACTTGGGTTTCCTATCTAGAACTCGATCTTAAAAGCTTTAGGTTGTAGCAGAGCTAAATTTTATAATGTATAAATCTATAACTAACTACATGTGTAACAATTGAAAATTTATATTTTTTTATACATTACAATGTTTTTACTATATATTATATGTATTATTATAAACTTTTGTTATTCGTAATTTTCTATATATATATTATAATAATAATAAAATATTTATTTTCAATTGTTACACATGTAGTTAGTTAGTTTTAAGTTATAGATTTATATAATATAAAATTTAGCTCTGCTACAAGGTAAATATCCCTAAAGAGGGAAATTCAATGTAACAGATAAAATTAGGTGTTCAACACGTCTGCTTACACTTCTGGGAAACACAGTCGTGATGTAATGTGTTAAGTAAAGTTATCACTAACCTGGCGCGAGATTCCCTCTGGGCTTGGCCCCGAGGATAGCTAGATTCACGTTGGCTTTCCTGCCGTCTATGATGGGGTTGGGGTCCTTGCAGGCTCGCTCCGCTGCCGCTCGGTCACCCATGATCACCTGCAAACAATGTTTATGATTAGACTAGATATTAATTACAATTTATCGAAACCTTGAGGTGTTATTAAACCAAAAGATCAATTGTAGAATTGCTTGCTATAATCCTTTCTACCATCAATGGATGTCATGGGTCCGGCAGTGTACAATAAGTTGCCACCTAATATAAAATGTTTTAAATATCGTCTGAAGCGATGGATTGCTGAACAGGCGTTATATTCTGTTGACGATTTTTTAAAATAATCGATTTTTATTTGACATTGCAATATTGAATTTGAATTATATTTATTTTATTTTTTGTTAAGTCATTAATTTACAAGTTGACAATTTTATTATTTTTGGACTTGTATTTGCAATTTTTATTATTTATTAATTATGATTGTTTTGGACATTTTTATTAAAATTTTATATGATTTTGGAATTAATATATGTAATTTAATGTTGAATTGGAATTTCATGAAAATAATATTAATTATCAATTATTTTATATTACCTACTCACTTGAATATATCTATAATGACGTGTAAACCAATTATGTACTAATAAATGAGTTTTATGAGTTTTTATGAGTTTTATGGATTGGAAAAGCGACTAGTATTGGTCGAACGTGTCTATACAACAATAGTTCTAGAACTTTTGTGTATTGTGGGCCAAGCAATTAGTTATGCACGGCAAAAACTTTAACGTATTTGTAAAGACTGACTACACCAGTTATAGATATGTGAGTTACATACCTAAACAGTGGGTAAATTAAACTTCATAAATATGTCATTGTGACGTGAAAGTTTTCCCCTGTGTACCAACTGCTTGGCCCACTGTACCTGTCTGTTTGTTATTGCTTCATGCACAATCCAATCAACAGATTTCGTGATATAATTTTCACAGTTCGAAAACTAGCGAACCAACTAAAATAAGAGCAATATAAAGTGGAGGTAAGATCATGAAAATGTAGTAAGTACATTAAAAGATAATGCTCTTTGGTTTAATGTAAATTTAGTCAAGAATGTCCGTGTGACGATATCCTAGTCTAAACTGCGTTATTTTCCAGTAAATAACAAATTACTCTTCAGCGCTATTCGCCAGTAAATATTCAATATCGTTTGTATATCATGTGGGTGACTTTACTGAATCTATTTAAATACCAAACAAGTTGTGGAATGACGTCGAATCGGCATTACCTATTGTAAAACATGCGCATGCTACGGGTCGCCACCTCTGAGGCTCCACAATCAAACCAGCCAATTTGAATTGAACCTTCTTCCTCTTTCGATTGTGGCATATAAGAGCTCAGGTTATAGTGGACAAGGAAGCAAAAACAAATGCTTGATGACCTCCTGATATTGAAAGTCTGGAAGCATTGTAAATTCAAATGTTCCACTGCTCGGTATAATGTTGTTTACGTGAATCGCGGGCTTTATGTGGGGATAAATGATATGTTAATATTTTAGATATTGCTTGAAAACCCCTGGATAAGACTACAAAACAACTACCTGACAACGAAAGACAAGAATCATTTGAGTACTGTTACTTGGATATCTAATGTTTTGGTATTGCTATGAACATTCTTTCTTCACTAAAAATTTACATCTACACAAATAATGTACCAAAAGTTCATGCCAACTTTAGTATTATTTATGTAGTTTGAAAGTATAATTACGTAATTTTAAACAATTCGTATACGACGCTAATATCACACAATACCGAAGCCAAATAATCTTAATTACCTGCGAATCCTTTCCAATGTCAGTCGACAACCGACAATGCTCGAAAACTCGAAAAATTTCCAACTTAGCCCCAATTTTACCAAACTTTTTAACCTGTGTTTTTTTTGAACCCGTATTGCGATCTCTTTCTTTCATTAAATGTTCGAACGCGCTAGAAACATCGATAACCGTAGCTCAGCGATAAACGTCAGTTTGACACGTATTGATGAAACCGGGGCTTAAAGTATTGTATTGTATGCTAATTGGCTTGATAAAAGATTGTAATTACTGTACACGGCAGGCATTGGAGTTTTTGAAACATTTGTACTTGATCGTAACAATTCTTACTTGCTTGTTGCTAAAACATACGAGGTTATGTAGAAAAGTGTTTATGAAGCTGCAGCAACTGCCCTGAAGCAGTTCTATGCACTTCTAGGGGGTGAAATTATTCATGAGTTGACTGTACAGCTCGTGTCAACAGTTTTAATCGCACGATACTTGTATGACCCCGTTTCAGCCTCAGGCTTTAATTTAGAAATGTTCTTTATTATTTCTTGATACGTCATAAAGGAAACATCTGTGTTAAATTTCAGATTTCCGAGACCAAGGGCTTATATTTGATGAGTATTATGACTCACTGGCGAAAGGAGTTCTAATTTTATATTATACCGTTTTTTTAGTTGATACGTTGAACCGACATTCAATTAAACTTGATCTTTTAATATTAGCTTATACTGTTTTAACGTAATTCCCACTACAAGATGATAAAATATCGCATTCTTTATGCACCTACTCAAACCATCTCTGCACCACCTTACTGGTTGACTGATAGAAAATGCTTTAGGCATTAAGCCCGCCTTTGTTAAATTTTTGAACAAGAAGAAATAAATTAAAAAAAAAATACACAATTCAACAAGCGACAGGGTTACCAAGCAACTTTCGAGTTTATTTATTTATTTATTTATTTATAAAGTACAGCCACATCACATACATCAAACATCACCATACAAATTAAACTTAGAGACACAATTTCCGATGTACATAACAATTCCGGCGTACATAACATTTATAATTAGGATTGTCAGGAACAACGGCTATAAATCCTCAATTCTCACCGTCTTAAGGAAAAAAAAAACAAAAAGTTAGGAAAAACTTTAGAAAAAAAAGCTTAAAAAGATGAGAAAATGAGAAGAATTAAAATTAATTTAACAGAATACAAACTATCAAAACAAAACAAAAAACAACAAGACTGTCATTGGTATTAATCGAGTGATTCCTCCAAGGATGAGCCCTCAAGATGCTCTCTAATTTTCATTTTAAAATTACTGAATTTGTCATGAAATACGTCCAAGTCTGGTATACTAGAGGCATAACAGTGATATTCAGCAACAATTCTATTAATTGGTATAAACTTAATTTGAAGTAAAAACTACGCGTTACTAGCTGAGTCTATAGCTATTAACCGTACGATATAAAGAAATTATAACGTTTGCAAGCATTCAAATCGGAGTTAGGCACGGCGGTGGCGATAACGAAATCTATCAACGTTCGCACTAACAGCCAACAGTTAGTTAGATGATTGCCAATGTAGTTTGATTGAGTGTAGATTGTTCGCTAAACTTCACACGCTCACAGCTATATGTACTAAATGTAATATTGGAATTAACACAGTAAGATGTTATTTGAACGAGAAATGGCTATTTTGTGTTACAAGATGTAATATGTGAAAGCCAGATGTTTCTTACAATTCCTAGGCAATTTATAAAATAACGAGCTCTTTAAGAAAAACCATTACGAATGCCACTGTTCTTAAGGACAAAAAGGATTAATTATTATATATATTATTCAACGATCTAATCTAAAACTAATTGCTGTTATATATGTATTAACATTTCATAATTTCAGCCATGAGCTCATGTGTTCAAGCCATCACAACAATGTGTGGATTGATTGGAAGAAATGTGCTGAAGACTTGTGTATTAGTTGATTTGGGTACTCTAAAATTTTGTCAAAACATGTTATGTATCCACAGAAGAACCTCATGATGCAGATATGAAAAGGGGTGGGTGCATTCTACAGCATTGTGTTTGTACATGTATTATATACATATATATCTTCTATCTATCTATTTTCGATAGAAAGGTAATCTGGTTATAACTTTAATAATATTAAGTTTTTATCTATTTATTTAAACAATATCAAAATTGGCAAACGTGCGTTTAAGTGTTTTAGATTTTATGCGTTTACGTTTCTATTGATAGTCTATTGTGCTTATGGTTCCTTCATAACGTTAAGTCAATAATAATAAGGTTATATAATAATAATAAATAATAAAAAAGCTTTATTGCACACCAAGGAAAAATAAATATACAGAGAAAAATAAGATATATAGTACAAATGGCGGTATATCGCAACTAAGACAATCTCTTACAGACAACCATTGGATGGAAAGTAAGAAAGAGACACGAAAGGGAAGTTTAAGGTGTACTGACAATTAAGGATTTTGTATTATTTATGATTTATTTTTATAACATCTTTTGTAATGTTTTGACGTGTTCAAGCGCCTCCTGGGGCCTATGAAAATAAATGATTTGAATTTGAATTTGGAAAGAATATAAATGCATAAACAACGCATTTGCATTCTACTTGCACTTATACTGTACATTTTAATTAAGGTATAAAAAGTGTAATCTAATTTATTTGACAGCTGAAACACTTTCAGAATGTTAGTAACTAACACAAAATTAGAACAACCGCTTTTATGTCTGAGTTATATTTTTCATTTGTCATTAAATGATAAATTAGTAAGAAAGGATGTCAAGTTTCAATACATCTTTTGAAAATCTATAGGTTGTAATTAATATATTTTTTTAATAACATGAAACCTATGATCCATACCTTCAAGAGAAAAATGTAAACCTTAACGTACACAACACGATCTTTTTAGAAAAAAAAAAGAAAGCTTATCCTTCCTTGAATGTAGCATAAAGTCTACGGCGTAGCTCGTAGCCCGGGAGGCGGGTCCGGGATCCGCCCCTATGAGCTTCTTTAGCCTTTACACCTACGCTATAATTAAGTTAAAACTTAACCACCTATAACTTGTTATTAAAAGTAGTTTTATTGAATGTTGCTTGGAATACTTGAAGTGTTTCTAATCGTATGATGAGTATAAAAAAACATATTTAATATTGTTATCTTAATTTTATATTAAGGCTGTTATTAAAATTTTAGGTAAATATATTAATTGTCATTTAGTTTATTTGTCTACTTGGTGTATAATTAATAATTTAAGTGCACGGTTGGCGTAGTAGTTCAAGCGGTCGCCTCGCCGCTTTCAATTGTGCTGGTGTTGTGGATTCGATCCCCACACGGGACAAACCTTTGTGTGATCTGAATACATTTGTTCTGACTCTGGATGTGCTTTGTGTGTGAAATGTATGTGTACACCCCCGCGACACAGCAGTTATTCCGAGAGCGGGCGCCATTTCTTTTTTTTAAATCAACATTCATGTCAATGGTTAAATCCTAAAATAATACACATAGAGGAGAATGTGTTTCGTATGAAGAGGAAGAAGCAGTGATGATTTTTTGGCCAATTATTACTTGCCGATTTTTTATCATAGATAACTGATAGGCTGTACGTAACCGTAAACTACCGTGTATTTATTCTATATAAATTCTTCTCTACAAAATAATCCCGTTAACATTACCTACGTTATAAGAAGATACAAGAAACATCATTCATTTCCCTTTTATTCAAAAACCATAATAATATAATGAATGATAGATATTCTGACGTAATTTTTGATAGCTCATCCAATAATTGCGAATTCAAATGATTCTTTATTGACTTTTTATGCCCTTGATCTTTTGCCTCGAGTTATTTCTCAATAACTTTTAAAACTTAATCTAACGATCGATTATAAGATAAATATATTTTGAATTGCTCATATCATACATCTTTGTTGTCTCTTTGCAACTTCTTACCGCGAATTTCATACACCAACACGTTTAGTTTCCATGCGAGAAGGGATGAGCCTATCGCCATCTACTGCGCAATCTTTCAACTTCGCTGTTAAAAAAAATTCAATGAAAACATCCCAAGTAACACTCTTGATAAGGAGCTACATTTGCCAACAAACTGTTGTACAGTTTGGCAGAAGTATTGTTAAAAAAAAACAACTTGTAATATTTATTCTGAAATAAACGTTTTTTTTTTTATTATTATGCCCGACTCGTGAATCGAACCCGAGTTCTCGCGGTAAGAGGTCGTATACATTTACCTCAAGACGAGGCAGTTTAAATATTATCATAGATTTTAATATCAGCTTAGTTAAATTATCACTTGTTGAAATCCATTCTGTTAAACTAATTACAGATTTTCAGATACCGGTTACATTATTATCGTTATACATCTATCTCCTTGAAATAATTATATTGATTAATGCACAAAATATTATTGTTCGCTCCTACTTCACTAGAATCTTTAGACTTGCATTTTGACATAGAAACAAATGATAGATAAGTGAAATTATATTAACCGATACGATAATGGTTGGTAAGACATAGGATATTCACATTGATATGTCGTTCAAAATGCGATAGCTCAGGAGTCTACGGATGCCAAACTTGATAGAAGACAATAAGCAAAATGACGCACTTGCAGTAGTTGCAGTGTCTTAGAAGCCAGAAAATTAAAAAAATTGCCAGTGCAAGTAAGTACAATTTGCTAAAAACTATAGATTGTTTTCTTTAGAAGGCATGGACTTATAGCTCACTATTGTTAATAGTTGGCCATACCTTGAACACACATAAAATTCAGCTGTCGCAACCCTATTTCTGACAAGCTAACGATAAAATGCCTCCTGTGCTAATAATTTCAGGTCCTAATCTTACTACCAAATCAGAACACAAGCAGTACAATTTTACGCAAGATTCAGTGTTTTCAGCTTTTGTAAAGTGACGAGAGTTTGAATTCATGGGCTCTCCGACTATGATACCTTCGAGTATTTTCTACCTACTAACCTAAATTGATATGACCTATTGTGGAGTGCAGTTCTAAGTATTTCGTTTAGTTTAACCGACTTCGCCGACTAGCATTGATATTACTAATGTAATATATAAGAATTTAAGATCGTAGATTTTATTTCGTAGTATTAAAGGAAATAACATGTAGTGGACATGCGAATGTTAGGATGGATGTGTGGAGTAACAAGACGGGATAACATTAGGAATGAGTATGTTAGAGGAAGCTGGAAGGGAATCGTTTATCTTGGTATTGGCACGTGATGAAAAGTTTAAATGTCGATGGAATGACAGGGAGAGGCAGGCCGAAGGAAAGATGATTGTAGATGGATTGCGTTAAAGAAGATATGAAAGAGGAGGGAGTGAAAGCGAGACGGCTGATAGAGGAGAATGGAGGGAAAAAACGGTATTCGCCGACTCCAAATAAATGGAATAAGGGCAGTAATAAGAAGATCTATTAGGAAAGTGGCAACATTAGCTGTTTCGTTAGTACACATGAATGTAGTAGCTAAAGCTTATATTAATGCGAAAACGGTTATATTTATTAACCAATGCATGAACTAGAAAAAAATAATAAGAGAAATTTTTATTTTGTATAATTATGTTAAAAGTTACCTTGTCAAGTAGTGAATTAAATAAACTCCGAATAAAATTCATCAAACTTACAAAAAAATGGTAGAAGATGGATTATTTTAGCATTACATTTATTCATTTTGGGTACGAGGTCTTCTGACAGTGACTTATAAAGTTTCGAATAAGTTATTAGACAAGATTAATTTAAGATCCAACATGTATATTATTCTGTAAATAAAGATACATTTCTCTCCTTGGTTGTTAGAAGTTCCCTTGTTACGTACGTTGCACGGGTAGGTATCGGATGACACTCTTTTGTTTTATACAAGTACTTTAGCACGTACTCGTTCGAGGAGCCGCTTCGACCCAGCGGCTATGTGGAGCAAAGGGACTGCTATGGTTGGATTTGTCAAGTTTTGAGTTGAGAAAGTGAAATGTTAGATAATTCTTGAGTTGTTAGTCAGAAGTTCTATTTAGCCGTAACATTTCGGGTAAATATGTGTTTGTATGTTTATAATGATGAAAATGTTCTGCTCAAGTAATTTCAAGCCTTGAACTTTAAAATCATACCATAAGTGTGAAGATTAGTTATTAAAAAAAAAGCTTAATAACAAAAAAAAATCAAACCTTGATTGTGAATTCTAATAAAAATATTGTCCTTTTTTTATTACTTTTGATAATGCCTAAACATTATTTCAAACTGTATTAAACTTGATTGAAATATTATTTCAATCAAGTTTAATACAGCTGGATTTGATTGTTAATTTCATATAATTATTTAGGAAACCACAGAAACTGCAAATTAGGTTCATCGGCAAAAATGTAATTTGTTTTTAAAATGTCCAATCCGCGTGTTTTCAAACAATCTCATTTAGTTTATAAACACCGCGATAAGGATATTAGTTTGATTAGTTACAACAAGTGGCTTAATATTAATAAATTGTAACTTCAGCGATGGTTCAGTGGCTCAAACGTACAGATCCCGGCTTCGATCCCAGGTCGGAGCGGGATAGCCAGCAAAAAACCGCCAATGTCTTTTTTAAATATGCTTGTGTAACTAAAAAACATGCTGGCTGCCTAGAAAACCTTAGCAGTAACTAATACAAATTAAAAAAACCGTTTATAGAAAACGTGCAGTATGCTGGTCATTTTTTGTAGAAGCAATATGATTTTATGACTGTTAACACAACTTGTTTGTCTTTGTTAAAACCCAGCAGGTTTTTGCTAACGTTTTTAATGGACATCAACTTGTAAGCGACAAAAATAAACGAAAATTTGAGTGTCTAAATTATAATTCGAGATCATATGCCATTACGTTAATGATTACAAATCGAAAATAGCGGTGTTTGTGTGCAAAAAATAAACGTAATGCGTCTCTCTAATAGTTTGAAATAGAAAGTGAAACGAAACTTTATGAATAGTACATCACATTTTGTAGTTGTAAAGTGTTGGGAGCAATGCATTGCGATTATTACAGCTATTTGGATGTCACCGGAGGGTGCAGGGCTGTCCCTCCACAACGCACCCTTGCACGAATTCAAAATGGGGTTGTGATTCACTTCCCACGAGCCCCAAGCCCTACGCTCACACTGCACCAAACAAAAA
This sequence comes from Hypena proboscidalis, assembly GCA_905147285.1. Classification (NCBI taxonomy): domain Eukaryota; kingdom Metazoa; phylum Arthropoda; class Insecta; order Lepidoptera; family Erebidae; genus Hypena; species Hypena proboscidalis. The sequence goes on from LR990127.1 coordinate 6,321,082, forward strand.
GGCTTCAACTTTATTACATCAAACTCAGTGCCTTGAAAAAGCGTCGTTTACTGCATCTGTTGTTTATCTATCGCTACCCAAAACGCATAATCCAAAAGGCTAAATGTTTAGTAAGCAATCATCAAATTATACCTCACAGCTAATTTGCTCTTCACACGGCAATTACTCAAAACTTGAAAGTCTTATCAAATCTGCAATAACCATTATTTTGAAATACTGTCTGCCAGAATTTGATATTTATTGTGTCCGTGACATTTCTTTGGTTGGCACGACGGCTAATAGTAAATCTTATGAGGAATGCATTGGATCGTCAGCGATGATGATGCATCTTAGAAATTGCGCATCACGGCCGCTATTTTCAGTAAGTGCTTTGTTTGACATTTATACCTGCGTGGAACTTCCGTGTTTGATGTAATTTTGCGATATGCCTTGTGTGTGTATTGTACAAGTACCGAGTACCGGTGGGTTAGGTATAATGTAGGTAGCAATGAGGTGCGATAACGCGCTAACTGTGCGATACGGTCGCTGTTTCAGCGACACGAGTCGACTGCGCACGAGCATTCATGTTTACGTGTCATTTCAGTTTCGTATCTGCCTTATATGGTTTAGAAGCTTTATAGATGTTAACATAAACTACTAGTAAATAAAATAAAAAGTGTCTTACAAAGCCATATCCTCTGCTTTTGCTGGTCTGTCTGTCTGTGATGACTACTGCCTCCTCGATGTCGCCGTACACCGCGAAGTGTTCCCTGAGGCTCTTGTCCGTGGTGTGGTAGGGGAGTCCTCCGACGAAGAGTTTGGTCCAGGTGGTGTCCTTTTGGCCCGGCAGCCCGCCCAAAGCCAGCAGCCCCTCGGGCTCGGCCGGCAGAGCGCCCGCCATCAACATGCCTTGCACCGCCTCCGTCGCGCCGGCCACCGTTGCACTCTGCTAACACTGTCACTTCGGCCGCTGCACGCTGGCGCGGTCTCGAGCTCGAACGCACGAGTGTAAGACGAGGTTGTCAGAAATAAACACTGGTGCGGGAGCGACCGGTCGTCGTGGTGGTTGAGCGCGGACTGATGCTTGCTCGAGGCGCACGTGGCGCTCCGATACTAATTTTAGCCCCCGCCGCGCCCCCCTCGTCCGTCACCAGATGCGCCCCGTCCGGCCACATGCGTGGCGTGCCCTGCCATGCCGGCTTGCCCTACTGCCTGCTACCCTCCACGCACTTAATGATATGCCTCGTTATCACAGCAGCGTAAGCTTGCTGACTTGATCGACTTGCGAAGATTAGCCCAACTTTAAACTGAAAGTGGTTGTACTGAAAGTACAATGTTAATTTCGACCACACTTCTATGGTATTAAATTAATTCGGCAAAAGTGTACTGATGATGATTTTGCAAATTAATGATAAAAGTGATGCAAATGTTCCAACTTATGTTATACTAATAAATAGTTACTTATATGGTGTCTATTGAAATATTCAGTTGGTAATACTAGAAACTCATTAGTGTTGCTCGAGCTGACCTAAATAAGCACACTTTTATAGATTCGGCTTGGCGAAGTGAGGTTTGGTTATCGAACTCACTACGGTCGCAAGTATGGCTTTCTAACCATTGTGCTGCAGTCGCAACTTTCATAAATAAAATACTTACTTGATGACTATGATTCTACTGCTTACATTTGTGAATAATTTTATCAATGATTTAGTTAGCGGAATTCAGGGTGTTACTTTATTTAAAGGTACTGATACCTGAACTTCAATTTAATGGTTAAGTTATGTTGTAAAATTGCTGGTGTTAAATAAATAAATATCACATAACATACACACAATGCCATCAAATACCAAACTAAACAGTGCTTGTACTATGGGTACTACTACGGGTATACTTTTGTTTTGTAAATACATACTTATTATAGATATACCCAGACCAAGACAAACTCCCATGTTCATGCACACAAAGATTTGTCTTGAGCGGGAATCGAATCCGCGACCTTAGCGTAGCAGGCAAGTACACTACCCACTCCGCCATCCAGTTGTCCCTGGATGAATATTGTTTTTCGTTTACCGGCACGGCAATGCATATTTCAATCCCTTGATATACATAGAGAAGATTTACTCTTCAGGGATTATGATTTGGACTACACTTTCATTGACTACATCCGGTAGTAAATAATATTACTATTGTACAACCTAACTTAACAATAACACAAAAGTGTTACACCTAACAGTAAACTATCATGATTTACTGCATAGTTAATCAACTCCATACCAAACTTATGTGTTGTTATACAATGATTGCCGAAAACGTCGACCAATGCTTCAAGGGATAAAAGAAGTCAAGCAAAGCCAGAAACCTATTGGACACGGCGCGTAGTATGAGGAGATGCCTCTCTATGATGCCCTAATCACTAGCAGCCTGGATCGGCAACCGGTGTCAATAGGACTGGTGATACAAGATTTATTTTTTAAATCTATATTATATATATAAAAGAAAGTCGTGTTAGTTACACCATTTATAACTCAAGAACGGCTGAACCGATTTGGCTGAAAATTGGTGGGGAGGTAGCTTAGAACCGGGAGAAGGACATAGGATACTTTTAAAATATTTTCGAGGGCAAAATTTTATCGAGGGCGAAGCCGCGCGGGGCAGCTAGTATTTAAAAAAAGTATGAGTATGATCATGTTTATATCGAAACGAAGTGGTAATAACAATTCAATATTGTAGCAAGCATCTAGCAATAATTAAGTTAGTTATCGGCTAATACAATAAAAGGTCGTGTAGTTTCCGTCTAGGAGTCACCGAGCATTTCCTGAGAATGGCGATAAATTCGATAAGATTCTGGATTAAAATACAAACTAGAATCGGCAAGAGGTCTATAACAGTCTATGGAAGAAGACGAATATTATTATTTTTTTTTAATCAAAACGATTTGGTTGTGCTTAAATGAGAATGTAGATTTAGAATGGGGTGCACGGTTGGCGTCATAGAAATCTTAATAACTAGTCAATAGAAATGCTATCGACTATCTTTTAACACTGGGACGCATGTCGCCGTTTTTCAAATACCACTTTTTGTATTCCTGCAAACAAAATTATTCTTTTTGGCGATGACATTAAGACAACAATTCCTCAACTCGCACTTGTGTTCGATTAGACAAATGCGCTTGTATTCCTGCAAACAAAATTATTCTTTTTGCGATGACATTAAGACGACAATTCCTCAACTCGCACTTGTGTTTGACTTGACAGATGCGCGGCGACAAGGTCACGCGTCTTTGACATTTCTATTGCCTTATTATTAAGATTTTTATGGTTGGCGTAGTGGTTAAAGCGGTCGCCTCGCCGCTTTCAACTGCGCTGGTGTTGTGAATTCGATCCCCACACGAGATAAATCTTTGTGTGATCTGCAAAGATTGGTTCTGACTCTGGGTGAGCTCTGTTTGTGTGAAATGTATGTTTGCATTAAACAACCTGCATTAAATTTATATCATACAAGAAAGTACCAAATTATAGCCGAGGTTATAAAAACCTTGACAATTTCGGATCGTGAGAAAGTACCGATAAATTATTAAATATTGTATCTTAATGATCACATCAACGGTTGTTGTGAGATGATATTTATAATTGATACGTATCAATGCAATGGTAGTTTCGTGTATCGTTCGCTGCGGCCGGATCGCCGGAAGTACCGCGATGGCGCACGGTGGGAACCCTATTGTTCTTCAAACAGTGTGTGGAACCGATCACTTCCTCCGACGTATGTGGATGCTACTAATCACATGTGAACTATAGTATAGAGTACTAGTAAACAAGTCATACGTAGTCTAGAATTCTGTAATTTAATGCAGACATATACAATATTTTTATTAATTATTTTTATAGCATTTAGCTATGCTTAGCAAATTATACTAAGAAACAGTGATGCTAATAATAAGTTGAACAAAGGTACGCGTTCATTCTTCACAACATTTTCTGCTAAATTTAACATCGCAAAGTTGGTTTCTATCCTACTTAAAATAGGTACAAATGGATGAACGTGACGTCACGTAATGACGTAACATACAGTTGAGAAATTTAGGGTCTTAAGAAAAGACGACCGTTGGGGCATACATCCCAAACATTTGCGCAGAATATACATAGCTATAATAAGGAGCCGCATTGACTATAGTTGTGTTGTTTATGATAATAGTGCTGACTCCCATTTGTATAAATTACAGAAGATACAAAATCAGGCATTAAGAATAATAGGTGGCTTTATAAAATCAACACCGATTCACACGATGGAAAGCGAACTAGGTATTCCTCCACTACATGTGAGAAGAAGATATTTAGCCTACAAATATTGTCTTAAATCATTCTCTTGTACAAATAATGTAACAACAAATTTATTAAAAGAACTAAGCATGATAATCAGTAATTATTATTGGGTACGAAAAAAAATACCACTACTTGTAACTGTGTATAATGAAATTAAGAATTCAGAAGTGCAGGTTGCTTCATCGTCTCCTTTAGAGATGTTTACTTTAAGGACATGGGTCAGTTATATTAACACACGTAGTATTATTGCAACAAATTTGGAGAGCTTATCTATGTCTAAAGATTCTTATGAAATCACTAGTCTAAAATTTAATGTTATTAAGGAATTAGTAGAAAAATATAGCAACTTGTTAGTAATTTATACAGACGGATCTAAGATAGAAAATGGTCAAGGAGCTGCTTTTTATGTTCAAACAACAGGAAGGAACCAGTATTGTTTTAAAGTAAATGGCAATGTATGTATCATGACGTTGGAACTCATTGCAATCTCAGAAGCTCTAACTTATGTCGAGACAACCAATACCACCAAAGTTGTAATATTTTCGGACAGTAAGAGTGCTTTATGCCATATAGCTCGATGCGCCTCTGGACGCAGAGGTACACCGATAGCTTATGAGATACTCTCTAAAATAGATAAATTGATATTGAATGGAGTATATTTGAGATTGCAATGGGTTCCTTCGCACATAGGAATTCGTGGTAACGAGGAGGCTGATAGATTGGCGAAGCTTGGCATTACAGAAGGAAGCGAGATATCAGTTAAACCATATTACACAGAATTGTTACCTAAGTTTAAAATATCATGTCAGGACCTCTGGAAGGAATATTTTAATAAAAGATCAGTAGAAAAGGGGATATGGTATAAAACTGTGCAATCCCAGCCACCTCGGATACCTTGGTGTATATTAAGTAAATTAAGTAGAAAACTAATTACTGTAGCGCATAGAATTAGAACCGGTCATATTCCATCAAATAAATTTGCCTACCTTATGGGAAAAAATGCGTCCCCAAATTGTGAAGTTTGTGGTGTAGTTGACGACGTACAGCATCTTTTGATGGAATGTGTTCGGTTTCAGAAGGATAGGGATGAGTTTTTTAAACTATTTAATGTAAACACATCACAAATAGGCGCTATAAATAATATTATTTCCAATCCTAGCAGTGAAGAAGCGGTTATGTTTTTCAGTATTTTTGTTGATGTTATGTAATGTTACTATTAGTATAGTTAGATTTAATCGGACTGACATGTACATAAATGTATAAAAGTCCTTAAAAATAAAGATTAAAAAAAAAAAAAAAAAAGACGACCGTTGCTTAGTGGTTAAATCAGCTGCCCAATATGGAGAGGTGACAGGTTCAAATCCTGCCGGTCACATATCACTTGCTTGTATACAATGTTTGATCGTCAGCGCGGTCATGATGATACCAGTGATAAAAAAAAATGTCTAAAATATTGTCCAAAAATGTATTTGATTATGATTTTCTTAGCACGTCGATGATTTGATAAGATTTCAGTGTTAGTGATCCTTCTACGATTTATAATTATGTACTGTTGCGGAGCAGACGTAGATGCAACGATACAGGGATATTGAAGAGACTAAATATGACATTCCCGGATGTCTCTCACAGCCTCCGACTTCAAACCAGTCTTTAAGAAATATATTTTTTTTAAATCATCTTTTGAACCATAGACAAGATACAAAGCATCAGCTGTACGATCAGCTGTTCGCTTTTTAAATATATTTTTGGTAAAATAGTTAGTGAGAACGGTACGGTACCTGATGAACAAGGGTGAGGGGTGGCAGGGTTCAATGCACGCTTCTATTGTGGATATGCGCGTGCGCCGAACGACAGCTGCGACACCCTCGAGGGTACCAGATGCCATATTGGACTCATTTTTTTTACTTTTCTATTATTTGATAGTAAAGAATAAAGTTTATAGACGATATGTAAATGTAGCAAATTTTGATTGTTTCGTTGATGCAATCAGTTTGTGACAAAATAAAAAAATGGTCGAAAGCGTGTTCGGCTTTCAACCTACAAAATTAAATAGTTTTTTTAACATAAAAAAACAAAGCAGTTTAAGGGGTGAGCCTGTCGCCGCCTATCGTTTATTATTTTAAACTTCGTGCTCTTAATCAAAACTTAACAAAATCTTAACAAAGGAGAAATACCGAATGACTCTTTTGCGCAACCCGACAACAGAACGCTGTGACTTTACAATTAGTGGTCGCAAAATATACTGCTAGAACACGAGACAGCCGGTATTGTATCAAAAGAATATGTATCCATTTCCATCCATCCATCTTTATTTATTGTATAACTCCCTACCCCGTTAGTTCACAATAATATTTATAGTTACATTATATTATAACGAACCTAAATTCGATGGGTCTATGATGTGAGCCGCAGCTGAGACCTTCTGAATAGGGACTTTTCAGCGATTGTCTTTAAATCCAGTTTATCACTTTGCCAACCAACTTCTGATTGAGACAAAAAACATAATAATAATATAATAATAATAATAATAAATTATTTATTGACATAAAAAATTACACAATATAGTATGAGTCCTCTGACCCCTGAACTAGTGCTAACTGTATTTCATAATATAAATAAATCATAGCATCACGCCTATATTATAAACTCATAAACTTATTTATTGGTAATTATAATTACACGTCATTACAGTACAAATCAATAAAAAATTACAATTAAATTATAATAATAAAATAGAATAAAAATTAAATATCAATTAGTAAATAATAATCATAATTATTGTCTCAATAAGAGCATGAAGTCATTGTTATTAAAAAAAAAATATATATATCAATCAAATAAATGTCATTTAAAAATTATTATTTATTAATTCTTAAGAAACTCTTCTACAGAATATAACGCTTTTTCGGCGAGCCATCGCTTCAGTTGGCTTTTAAAGCCGGCATCCGTTGAAGCGTGTCTTATAAGGGATGGTAACTTATTATACACTGCCGGACCCATGACATACGTAGTTTTTGATGTTTTGCACACAAGTGTGTGGCAGAGATGTATAACACCTACACTTCACCTGTTATGTTTCTATTAGATCTCATGTGACCTATCACATTACCACGATTCACGATTAATCGGGGACAATAATCTAACTCCGTGCTACTATTAAGAATTTCCTGATATAAAAAACCTAAATAACACCTTAAGAAATGAGACAAATATAATGATATAAATGTACCAACAATTTCTATACATACTAAAAATCATTATCTAATTAAATTAAATATTGTAAAAAACTGCTCGTTTTAAAATCGCAACACCTTAAACTAACCTTTACAGAACTTAAAGGAGTTTGGTTCTTTGAACTCATGCTAAAAAGGTCAGTTCAAAAAGGTTTTATTAAATAATATTTGATGCATACTGGCCGTAAGGAAGATTTTATAAACAATAACATAACTTTAGAAACAGCCATAGAACAATATATTTATTTCTTGTGTTCATAACATTGATATAATTATATATAAATGTCATTGGTTCATAACATAAGAGCAAACGGGATAAGTAGTAGGAAATGCTTTCTTTTAAAACCGTGGCTTATAAGATAGACGTCTGAAATGTACCGAGTAAAAAGAGCTTCGTCATAGTAACTTTGGTTTCATATTTCACCAAGTAATATGAGCAAATTCATGATTTTTTTATTTTTTTCCTATAGTTGTGCTATAAGACCTAGCCTCATGCCAAATTTTGTGTTTCTAGATATACGGGAAATACTCAATAAGTTTTTAATATTTTAATTTTCTATATATTTGTGAGGGTTTATTGCAAATATCTTTTGAATGGGTTAACAGAAATCGTTGATCTACGTATTTGATATTAATTTTAACTCTGTAGCTTTACGTGTTTCGGAGCAAAAGGATTGTGACAGACGGACAAACGAGTGATCTACGAGTAATATGGGTGTCGTTTTTGCCTTATGAGAAAACCCTATAAAAACACTATTAGCAATTAAGAATCAACAAATATTTTAATTTAAATAGAAAATCGCAACGTCGTTAATTGCACATAGAAGTAATTCGTAAATACATTCAGAATTTAATTGATCGAATTCAGGTGGTTGCAATTTATGAAAATATTACCGTTACTATCATATAGGTTAAAAGTAGGTCCATAAATGGAAAAACTATTTTGTGAGTTAAAATAGCAATAGCAGTAGCTTAAAACTAGTTTTATAATTAATAATATTTTTACTGACCTAAACGAAAAACTTAAAAACCCCTTTCTTCCACCCCACAAACAATGAAGATTTGGCAAGCCCTCCCCTTTTAAGAGAAAAATCAATAAAAACAATTCATACCACGGGGCGCAAAAAACAGAAAACTGAGGCGCATTTTGTAGAAAATCAATACACCCTTCGAGGTCCCTACGTTAGCGCGTAAACGTGCGTCGCCGGGGGATGACGCGGGCGCACCCCTGGGGTGAATTCAATGCGCACAGCACAACAACAATGGATGGAACAAAACTAGATCTATGGCTGTTAGCACGAAATAAAATTATTTTATTTATGGCTGGAATTGAATGGTAGATTTTGAGAATAATTTGATGATATTTTTATCGTGTATAAACAGATACTAGTTATAGGGAATTTAGTTTTAAAATATAGTTATGTATGTAACACTGATAGAAAATTACCAGAAAACATAACTAAGTACTTAAGCAGCTTTTTCTGAGAAAATGTACTGCTTACATTCATGATGGATATCAAGCCACCAAACTTAGTAAGCGTGATCAAAATCAGTCCAGTAATTTCGTTGATTTCATTATTTGCGAAATACTACATGATTTACTTTGAAGTCCGATAAAATCACAAAATGGTCAGTCAGATTCTTAGGTGATGTAGCATTATGATTTATTATGACGTTTTAATAAAAGGGTTACAACGTACACCCCTCTAATTAGTCAATCAAACCAGTTTAAAAATTAGCCGTAATTGACAAAGCGTTCCCTTACGTAAAATATTACGCCACCATGAAAAAATCACATTATTGAGGCCCAATTTCACCAACTGAGTTCTACGCTGAGCTACGGGTTTTGATTGGTCTGTCTCGTTCAAACAATAAATGATAGAGAGAGAGAGAGATCGAAAGCCAAGTTCAGCATTAACCGCGGATTGAGAACTTGGATGAAATTTTGGCTAAATAAGTATGTATTCAGAACGTGACCAGCCCACTGCCACTTCAGCGAGGTTATTTTGCGAGCTTTCATTGTTGTTGTTGAGCTTTCTTTGTCGGATGACCTCATTACGAATTTTATCCTTAAAAGAAACTCCGAGCATAGCTCGCTCCATAGCCGTTGGAGCAAACGAGACCGCGACTCGGCAACCGTAAGGTGGGACGCCCCCCTGCCAGGTGGACTGACGACCTGAAGAAGGTCGCTGGAGGGTACTGGATGCGGAAGGCGCAGGACCGGGAGTTGTGGCGCAAATTGAGAGAGGACTTTGTCTAACAGTGGACTATAAGAGGCTTAATGATGATGATGAAGTATGTATTCATTTCAGAAGTCATATGCCAGTAATTTCTTGAACGTGATCTTGCCACCGAATCGGAGCAGTGCAAGCACTACTATCTGATGGCAGGTTACAGGTGATATGGCTACCGTCCCCAAGCTTGTTCACAAGGGCTCTACCGCCATTAAACTTTGACTACACGACAATTTAAAATAGGACTATGAATAAATTTCTCACAAATGTGTTAACACGGCTACAAATCAACCTATACATTTCCAGTACAAGCTGGTCTCGCATTGCACGCATGGAAGGTAAGGCTGCCCGCTCCACCCGATTTTCTGGACCCGGCCGAACATCTGCCACCTGGAAACGAGTTGCAGTGGCCGATCTGGAAGTCACTAAACCGTCTTCGGACCCAAGTTGGTCGCTGCAAAGACAACCTGGCCAAGTGGGGATTCACAAATACATCCAACATTAGTTGCGAATGTGGATCGCCCACCCAACGCCCATTTGTTGTCCTGCCCACATCTTTCCACCCTTTGTACCATAAAAGACCTTATGCAGGCCAACCAAAAAGGCGTCACAGTCGCATCCTATTGGTCTTAAACCATATAGATATTATTATTATTGTTGGGAAAAGGCTTTGGGTGTTCACGTCGACTTCCGTGGGTCAATTGTGATTGTAGCCTCATTATAGACTCTCCTTTAGGCCAATAGTCTCCATAAACTGGAGCAGTCGGCCGATCGGGAGTGACTTGACATCATCCGGATCCAAGATATGGCGTCCCAGAATGATGCTTCGTAACCATATAGATAGAAGAAAACATTTTAATTATAGTCATTGACACGACAAGAAGAAGAAGAATTGCTCGCAAAGTCTATACAACGCAAAACCATCTTATACTGGAATTGTATAGATTGATCGGTAACCGTGTGTACTATCAGTCATCGTCTAGGCCCTTAGATGGTGTCATCAGATACCTCGCACTGTGTAATCAGCGATGATTAATGAGAATAACAATAAGCTACGCACATCGTTTGTCATACAAATAAATAATACGTTACATTACTCAAATTGGAAAGGCTTTGGTAATGAGATTCCAATAACCGACATTATGTAGTAGGTTTTGTATTTACTAATCGATGGTAATCTAATTAATATTAATTACTTTACAGTCTCTTTATATTTTTTACATATTTGCCTTAGTAAATGTTGAGAAGTCGTTTTGATTTATGAAATGTTACTCTTTGATTATTTTGATAGCATTTATTATTATTATTATTAATCATTTATTCATATTACTTTTACACATATAATCATAACAATTATTTCGCCAAACTGCCTAACAGTTTGTTGGCGAATATTGAGCACTCACTTATCCATAATTATAATATATGTATAAAAATTTTAAGTGATACATAATCTATTGATTTTATATATATATATATTATGTACATACAATGAAATTGAGAATTTAATATAAATTAATTATAAGATATGTTATTACACATTTACTTTTTCATTAAAGTCATGCAACAATAGCTTTTTTTATTTGTTTTTAAACATGTTTTTTGTTAGGTTTTCTTCCTCAAAAGGTATTTTATTATACATTCGTGGCGTCAGATACATGCGTGTTCTTTCACCATAGTAATTACATGCAATAGGCTCTTTATATTTATTTCTAACATCTTTTCTAAGCATACAATGGGTAACTTTCAGCGGTTTAAATTCAGTACTGTCATACTGTTCAACAGCCAACATATACTTATTTTTTTCATGCACTGGTAAGATATTACATATTTTGAACAGTTGCTCATAGTTTTGGTTACATTTATTTTTAGTGTTTTTATCAACAAGTATTTTTAGGAAACGCGTCTGTAGATTTAGAATTCTATCTAGATATGTTTTAAAGGTCCGTCCATAAGAACTAAGGCCATAGCTCAATACTGAATCCACCAGCGCATGATACAGGGTATACAAAGTAGCTCTGTTAATAACATATTTAAGTTGATTAAATTTACAAAGAATTGTTCTGAGTTTACTGCATACAATGTCTATATGAAGTTTCCAGTTAAAATTATGATCTATGGTCAAGCCTAAATATTTATATTGGTTGACAAATTCTATATTTTTGCAATTAACACATAGTTGTTTATTATTATGTAAACATTCATATGAGTGACCAACAATGGATAGGTTTCTTATTGGTTTTTTACTATACGGTGAGTGCAAGAGCATACATTTAGTCTTAGTAACATTCAATATAATGCCATTGTCATGAGACCATTTGAGAACATTTTCGAGATCAGTTTGTATATTCTTCTGAATGTTATCTATATCTGTATCGGCATACACCAAGCAGGCATCGTCGGCGTACGTATAAACAGAACAGGTTTGTATAACTCTGATCATACTATTAACGTGCATAATGTAACCAACCGGACCATATACTGATCCAGTAGGCACACCATACTTAATATCTGCCTCGTGACCCGTCTGTTCAGCGATCTTAACACGTAATGTTCTGTTTTTTAGGTAGCACCGGAACCAATCATTTAGTGGCCCACGGATTCCACACTCTTGCATAGCTTTTAAAAGTTGTTCGTGTTCTAAAGTGTCGAAAGCTTTTTTAAAGTCTATAAATAAAACAGCTACGAACTTTTTATCATTAAGGTTACTATTTATGTCATCTGTGAAGTTTGCCAAAGCTGTAGCCGTGCTACGCGATTTCCTGAAACCATGTTGTGTATGTGATATTATTTGATTCTGCTCTAAAAAGTTACTTATCCTCTTTACAATTACTTTTTCCATAATTTTATTAATCACAGACAAGATGGCAATTGGTCTATAGTTCGAGAACTCTAAGTGGCTACCTCCTTTGTAAATAGGTCGTATTATAGATTTTTTTAAATAATCCGGGTAAGTTCCACTTTGTAAACATAGATTAACAAAATCCGCTAATATTGGACTAATTTTATCTTTTATATATTTTAAATCCTGTACTCTTATTTCATCTAAACCAGGTGACTTTCTGCTACTTAATTGATCTATAATTCTTTCGATTTCACGAGGTGTCGTTTTTTGATAACGAAGAGATAGGTTGCAAGGTTCAACGTAATTGTCACGGTCCAGGAATTTTATAGTACACTGGTGTTTAATATTGTCTATTTCTTCAGTAAAAGTTTCCGCAAATTTTGAGCATATATTACTAATTGTGTCCGTTTTCCCTAAGTATTGCATTACTACACTATCCAAATTAGTTTTAGAATTGCCCATCCAATTATTAATTGTACTCCAAAGCTTCCTTATATCACCATCGCATTGTGTTAATTGTTTTTGCCTAAACTTATTTCTTGCCCTGTTTACAATTTTATTCGTTCTATTTCTATGTCGTGTATACTCGAGCCTATAATTGTTATTTTTAGGATTAGCCTTCCACCTCCTGAATAGCTCATCTCTGCGATCTAACAAAATTTTTAGTTTTTTCTTTATCCAAGGCTGTTTTTCTCTTCCTTTTTTACATGTTACTAGAGTTTTTGAACTATTATAAATATCACTAAACACATAGTAAAGTTTTTCATACATTACCAAGGGACAGTCCACATTCAGAAATCCAATCCAATCGGTATTACTCAAGTTTTGCTGCACTAATTTAGATAGTAGGATACAAACCAACATTTGTATCTTACTAAAGAGAGGTACAAATGGATGAACGTGACGTTGAAATTTCTCACCTGTATGTCACGTAATTACGTGACATACAGGTGAGAAATTTAGCTCTTAGGGTCCTGGTAAGAGGCGACCGTAGTAATATAATTTTCAACTTATAAATTATGCATAAAAATGTGTCTCATGTTAGTTATTTGGTAATGTTTAACCTACCACGGAGACTATATTGAGTCTGGCCGGCCCGATCGCCCCCTTGGAACATAAAATCTAAAACAAAAACAATTCAATCAGCACATACAAAAATAATGAAAAACAAAACAAATGTAAAATAAAATAATATAAAAATACATAGTAAAACAAACGATATATAAATGTAACAATAAAGTATGCCAATTCCGACATCTCACCGCTAGGTTTCGGGTTCAATTGCCATGTTGTATATACTTTTTGAAATAAAAAGTATCCAGTGTGGTGCCCAGGATATTAAAGAATAATTATAGTAATTATTTATTAAGTTTCATCGTAATCGAACCGGTAGTTTGTGCGTGATGCCTGAACAAACAGACAGACAGACAGACATTTTTTTTTAAATCACATTTAAGGTTTCGATGTCGGTCTAGTAACACCCTCTGCCATTTATTTTGTTGATATTTTCAATGTACAGATGTTTTACTTCTGCAAACTACTATGCAAACTTGTAATTTTTCGGTTTCTCCTACATTCTGAACAATCAGCAACGCACTGAAATAACATCAGGAGTAAACGCGTTGATGTCTTTTGTACGGAAAATAAGACCCAAAAAAATAAAATAGGGTTGTTAATGTCCCCTTTTTATATTCAAATATGTTGTCTGAAAAGGGTTGTCTGTTATTCAGTATCCATCTATGGGTTTTTAACTTGTATCGGTTGTATATTTATAATAACAACTAGATGCCCCGCGCGGTTTCACCCACGTCAAACGTTATTCTGGCTGTTGCCCGCAAGTTAAAAAATATTAACAACGCCATCTATTGAATTTTGGCGTCAACTCACTTCTTACTGAAAAACCATAAAATTCCCCCTCTTGGGAATAACATTTAGGAAAACCCCGGTACAGAAATTCATTAAGTTTTATTCAAGTTTAACTAAACGAAATTTCATGCTTGTAACTTCAAAAATGATGTACGACGGACTTCCATACAAACTTTCGTACCACTTTCACCCTGTTAGAGGCCGAATTTCCTAAAATCCCTTCTTAGTGCACGCCTACGTCATGGAAGGAAGCTTTGTACAAAATTTCAAGTTCCTAGGCGTAGGCCTAGTAGTTTAGGCACTGCGTTGATGCATCAGTCAGTCGAGCGGACAATTATATAAGTATAGATTATGATAATTATGGTCATACAAGTATAGATAATGATATTTATGGTAGCATGAAAAGATTGTGCACATGAGTTTCTCCCCAGCTCTTCTCATGATGCAATACCCATCGGAGCTGGTACTTGGATTGATTTTAATTCAATTCTCTAAGTTGAATTAAAGTCAATCTAAGCTCCGGTGTCAAATCATTTTATTACAATAAGTATTATAATTTAGTTAGCTAAGTTTTATTTTAATTTTATATTTTTTGTGTTTTGATGTTTGTTTTGACGTGTTCAAGCGCCCCTTGGGGCCCATGGAAATAAATGATTTGATTTGATTTGACATGATATAAGATCATGTATGGTGTAGCTGTCCAGTTGCAGCATCCACCACCCCACTTATTATGTATTTTTTTTCGGTCAATGTGCCCCGTGGATTGCGATAGGCTCACCGCCTATCCCATAGGATCTTAACATAAGGGTGAAGAGTGGGTGGTATTTTTTTTTGGGAAGTGGTAACTTTTTTTGCTGAAACTTTGTCATCCATGTTTGAGTATTTGGTCACTATCTAGCAATTGGTTGTAGATCTGGAGATTTTAAACCATTTGTATAGACGTAATTTTCGGCTGCCGTCTGGCAATCTTTTAATGAAAACGCTATTTTTTTGGAGCAATGACGCAATTTTTGCTTAGACGCTGTTTCGTGTCATCTCACATAATACGATAATGTGACCATAATTCGAAAATTACGATTTGCGTTGTTCGTATGACAATTTCCAAAAACATCGATGTAAACGATGAAAAATATTCATAATTTAATTATATAGCAATTATGATAGAAGAAGTGAAGCTAATATTAGCAGATTGATGGCCGTCGCGTCGATATAGGTAATTTCGTTGCTGTTTGTCTGCCAGCCGTTCTGACGGTGATTCCAACTGCAGTTTAAAACCCTTATAAATAAAACCTACTAAGTTTATCAATAAAACCTACCTGGTAGTGAAAATAAGTACAAAACATTAACTTTATAAAAACTTAATTATAAAAATCGTCGAGGCTGAACGGGCTGACGAACACGAGGTGTTTCATAAAAGAACAAAGTAGTGACATCTAGTATGAATTAGAATTACTACAACGTCCGCTTGACTGTAAAGTCAGTTGTTTGGCTGAGATAACCTCGGTGGTATTGTTGTGACATGTAGGTGATGTAGGAGTTTATTTTGATTGTTGCCCAGTAGATAGCGCTGTTATAAATTTAATGATATTGGCTCAACATTGCATCTACTTTAGGTTTTCACATACGTTAGGACTGCCCTTAGGACTATAATAAAATTATACTGAGTGCCTATTTCATAATCGTCAAGAAATTAGTTACGACTACTTATAGGATAAACCTATAACACAAATAAATGTTCACATTTATTTATTTAAAACTTAAATACAGAGTCTGATTTTATGCCTTATGCAATTTTTAGAATTTTTACCAGCCAAAATGTGAAAGTGACACAATTTCAAAATCTCCTCTATGTCATCTCCTCAATCGCAAAATATACCAGTTCTTTTAAATCGAAAGAACAAATAATCTGCCAAAGATTTGGCTTTTTTGTACTTCTTTCCTTTTAAATTCAATTTACTTAAATGAATTTCTCTTTAAATAAAGAAAATACAAATAATTTTAATCGTGCCCATTACAAATGATATATCTTCTAAAATTTCAAATTGTATTATTGTGTTACGAATTGATTAATTTAGCTAGGCCTCAAGTTTTCAAATTCTTAAATTTCACGACATAAATTATATTTTAAACTAGCAATCCGCTCTGGCTTCGCTCCGGGTACTATGTTGTAATAATACCTTCGTTAGGAAACTTATTAATCATTCTTTCTGTCAAAAAAATGCATCAAAATTCGTTGCGTCGTTTGAAGATGGCTACTATGTTTTATACTTGGTATATCTATGTAGTGAGAGTGATTAGAATAACTTTGCGAATCAAATAACAACAGATTGCTGGCCATTTCGAATGTAATCGAATCGACGTAATTTGGTTACGTTCACTGACTACTATTAGTCAGTATTACCACAGTACAGACAGTAAGTTATCTTCGACGAAAGGTACATCGCGCCGTTTGTATGTACGCGTAGCGCTTGCCACGCCCCGGGTTCATGTACGTACGCACGCACACTACGCCGCTCGCCGAGTTTCTCGGTCAGCGGTAGTGCGGGCCGTGCCATTACTGTGAGCGGTCGCCGTTTGTTTAAAAAATTAGGTACGGTTACGCGCTGCACTGCAAAATGTCTTCGCGAGTCAATAGATATTATTGTGAAGTTTATGGTTGTTCAAACGACACTATTTCAAACCCAGAATTAACGTTCTTTAAGGTACCCTCTGAACACAAAAGGTGAGTTAATTAAATACGTATTTGGTAATAACTACTAAATACTTAATAATAATGTAGGTATGTTTTTTAAACGCCGCCGTGCCGTTGCCTCTTTGGTTTATTTATTTCACAAAATTGATGTTACATTATGAATATGATGCGCAATTTTGTGATGTGTTATTAAATTATTTTTATTTTAACCGATATTAAAAAGGAAGTTCTCATAGTCTTTATGTATGTTGGTCTGCGATTATCTCGCATTTGGCTGGTTTTAATGTAGTTTTCAGAAGAGAACCTATTATGTTAACCTGTATGTACTTATAAGATATTAAGTTAGAGTTTTTGTTTTATTTGTACTGTGTTAATCTTAAGGTAAATTTTAGATTAGTAAACTAGATGATTAGGTATATTGTAGATTTGTAGTTATACATCCATTGCATTAGGTTATGTTTACCTGTAATGATGGCTCTGTATTTATGTAAATAAATAAAAAAATAAAAAAAAAGTTAAGAAAATTCTCGAGGTTTTAGGTATTTTAACCGACTTCAAAAAAAGGAGGTTCTCATTTTAGTTGTAGTTAAAGTTAAAAGAGAGAAGAACATGGTAGTTTTTTTTTTACTGTAATGGTAGGTAAAGTATATGCATGTAACTTCCTAGTGTTTACTAATATTATAAATGCGAAAGTTTGTAAAAACTATGGATGTATGTTTGTAACTCTGTTACGCAAATGAATGTGTGTTACTCAATGTTTTTTTTTCTTTTTTAGATGTTTACAATGGCTTCGTCTCATCGACCGTAAGGACTTGATAGGAAAAATTAAAAATTATCATCGTGTATGTGAAGTTCATTTTAGCAAAGAAGTGGTAAAAATAAATACACAACGCAAATTATTGGCAAAAGATTCTGCACCAAGTTTGTTCCTACCTGTAACAACAAGGGAGTACCAAATACAAACTGATTCACCTATCTCAAGATTAGCAATCTGCCAAATAGAAAACATTGATTTACCAGCTAATCCTTCAAAGGATACAGAACCCCGTATCCAAATAGAAAAATTGAATTACTCGTACCAGCGAGTTCTTCAAAGGAGACAAAAACCCGTATTCAGTCAGATAACAATAGTACCCAAACTGTCCTTTCACTTTCAGCAGACACCCCACGCTCACCAGCTCTTCTCATGATGCAATACCCATCGGAGCTGGTACTTGGATTGATTTTAATTCAAACCTCAAAGTTGAATTGAAATCAATCTAAGCTCCGGTGATTCAAATCATTTTGTTGCAATTAATATTATTTATTTATTTATTTATTTATTTATCTATTTATATTAAGAACAATTACCAACACATACATAATTAACACTGTCACCAACAAAGTTTCTAATAATAAAATTATAATTTTCTAATTATAATTTAATTAGCTTAAGTTTTATTTAAATTTTATTTATTTGAACGTTGATGTTTGTTTTGACGTGTTCAAGCACCTTTTAGGGCCCATGGAAATAAATGATTTGACTTTGACTTGACATAAATAAATGCTTTGTTTTGTAAAAAAAACGTTTTTTTTATAATTAAAAAAATGATTTCTGTATAGGTAATTTAAAATATCAATCTGACAAGTGACAACCCTACGCCTCGAGCAAGTTTAGGTATCGTGCGCTCCTAAACGCCGGGAGTTGGCGTACTTATTAATTTTACTATGGTATTACTCTTTGAATAGGACTCACATAGGCCGATCCCGGCGGCCAAAAGGCTGAGAAGCGATACCGTACTTTCGGCCACCGAGGCAGGTCATTCAGTCGCGGAGAATCTTAACACCGCAAATCAGAAAGTGACGTCACACGCACAGTGGTGTCTGTTGACAAAATAGTAGAACTAAAGCGGCCGCACAATGCGCCAGAAGTTTCGCGCCGCGCCGAGCGAAACAAATTAAAGAAAACTGGCTCTTCTCACGTCATGGAAACATCGTTTTCGATTGAAAACAACATGTTTTTTTCAAGATAAACTACAAATAATAATTAATGACTTGACGTGGACCTCTATACGTAGCATCATAATATATTATTATACTTTTTTAAAATATTAGGATGTGTGTAAGTTTCGACATGGTTTGCAAAAAATATAAGTAATAGGTATTTACTGATGTTAGCTATAGCTGATTATTTCATATCATTATTTGTTTTAGGTCACGCCATGATGTAACTACAGTACTATTTTCGAACAACATTTTCTTAAAATATTGTTCTACGTTACGATTTAAAAAAAAAACACGTGACTAAACTAATTATATAACTGTAAATGATACACACTTCCCATGACACCATAGAAATCTTAATAATTAAGATTTCTATGCATGACACAATATTCGCATAAATTAACTAAGCCATTTCCTTTTCAAATATTGAGCTCTATCTTTTCAGAAATAGAGTTCAAATTCAATCTATAACGTTGCAATCTTGGTGAAATCATTTTGCTACGTGTTCGGCAATAGTTAGTAAGGGTCTTTATTAATATTAGTGACATCACGCTAAAATAATGATGACGGCATAAGCAGGGAAACGTCACAGTTTATAAATACACGTTAGTAAACAGTCGATAATGTAGGACGCTGATAGCATACTGCGAAAGGTCAAACAACAAGATTGACAATAAACAGGTAAAATAAACGCGCAGGTTAATTAATAAAATGTTTATTACAGATTCTTAAAAAACATAACAACAACAAACAAGCAACAGCTGCCCTGTATCTACATGTCCCACTGCTGGGCTCGGGCCTCATCTCATAATGAGAAGGGTTAGGCCATAGTCCACCACGCTCGCGCTGGCCAAATGCGGATTGGTAGACTTCACACACCCTTGAGCACTTTTTAGGTACTCTCAGGCATGCAGGTTTCCTTACGATGTTTGCCTTCAGCGTTAGCGAGCGATAATTAATATGATTTCACAAAAATAAAACGATTATAAAATCTCACTTATAGCTTTTGATCAGAATTGACAATTTTATACGGCGAAGCGATTTCATTCGTGAGTTAAATTCAAAAAATATATTATTTAGACTGTCGATAAAAAGTAGCTTATTTGTTAATCTAGGCTATAAGTTACATTTGAAGAAATTTCAGGAAAATCGATCCGGTAGTTTTGACATGAAAGAGTAACAAATATCCACACATTTCGCAAACACATCTTCACAAACTTTTTATTTGGTTAAGTAAGGACACAGATAAAAAATATAATAAGGATAATGCTTTCTACGTCATCGTAGCTCCCGCGTAGGAGGTCTACGAAAGGTCTACGAAATTATTAAATTTTCGGGACTATTAAAAAAAAGTGAGACCACTTTCTCTTTTCCTTAAAACTAGACTATCTAAGAATAGAACTGTGTAATCTCTAACGGTAGGAAGCCACTTAGCCGCAATTTCACAGGTGTTAGATATATCTTCTTCACTTTTGGTATTCTATCACTGGTAGAGCTCTTGTGAATGAGCTCGAGGGCGGCAGCACCACCGTCTCACCTTTAACCTGCCGCCAAATAGTAGTGCTTCCATTACTGTGTTCCGGTTTGGTGGTGAGATCAGGCCATGAAATTACTGGCACATGAGGCATAACACCGTAGTCCTTAGCTGCAGCGACGCATCTATAATCTGCTTTTGTGGGTTGTTGATGTCCATGAGCTGTACTCCACTTACCATCAGGTGGACTACACGTTCGTTCGCTGTGGGCGTAGAATAAAAAAAAATCTATCTATCTAGATTTTACGGCAAATATAGTGCAAATATGCTGCTCATATACTGCTTTGCAGTCGATGCTGTTGTACGCTTCTTAAAATGTTGTTTTGTGTTACTTGGGTAAGCCTTATTCGCAGGATAAGCATATAACACACATAAATGAAAGTGACAGCTGTGTTCTTTTCCAAATGTCACTTGTGTCACTTTTTAAATTTAGTCAGGTTATATTTTATGGGTCGGACAAGAAGTATCCGCAATCTAAGAAACTAGCCCTTAGCCCTTCTTCTATTTCGTCGTGTCGATGGCTGAGTCAAATTTTATTGGCCCAATAAGTGGCCACTGTTATGACGCTCTCGTCGGCGTTCATGAGCGCCTCTCTTGTGCAGGTGGAAGGACAGTCAGTAAGGTGGTCAAGGTTTTGACCTGCCATCGTGGTGAAAGGATTAGCCAATTCGCTTTTAAGAACTCGTGAATTGCCCAGGGTGCGCCGGAAGTAGGGAATTGTTGTGTACGTCACTCGGGGAGGCTCTTCACAAGGAGGAATTTCACAGGTGTTAGATAAATTGTATTAGCCATATAAGCATATAACACACTTAAATGAAAGTGATATCTATGATACATAGATAGATAGATAGATTAAACTTTATTTGTGCGTACAACATACGATATACGAGTACATTTTGAACAAAAGTTTAAATGACAATACATGCACAAAGGGCGGCCTTATCGCTTAACGCGATTTCTTCCAGGCAACCTTTGGATGTACATTAGTGTTAAAGATTTACAGAAAGGTAGTTTTAGACAGAAATGAAGAAGGATTTAGCCCTCAATAAATAATAGGTATAATACTAAAATAAGTTAATATACTATTTTTATTATAATATATAAATATATGGCGACCGGATGGCGGAGTGGGTAGTGTACCTGCCTGCGACGCCGTGGTCTTGGGTTCGATTCCCACTTAAGACAAATCTTTGTGTGCATGAACATGGGGGTTTGTCTTAGTCTGGGTGTTTCTATGTATCATAAGTATGTATTTACAAAAGAAAAGTATATATGTATTAGTATCAGTTATTCTAGTACCCATAGTACAAGCTCTGCTTAGTTTGGGACTAGATGGCGTTGTGTGTGAGTTGTGAAATATTTATTTATTTATTTATTTATATAATAATATAAACAAAAAAAAAATTATAAATGTATACATATACCAATATTAATACTATATACATACAATATCAACAGTAAAGGACTGATGTCTGAAGGACTATGATCGTTTTTGAGTGTCACTTGTGTCACTTGTTGTTATATTTTATAGCTCGGATAAGATTTATACAGAACATCAGAAACTGGTCCTTAGTCTTGCAAATTAATATTAGCAACCAGATACATCTGTTAAAGCAAAACTGACCCCAATACACTCCATAAATTGCCTCAATGAAGATTTAAGACCTCTAAGCACTACTTTGTGGCGTGCACATACCTACTAGATGACATCATGGACAATAAATACCTTAAAAATATTAACACGTTTTAATCGTATGATAAAGTTGTTACGGGTAGTCAGTCAGTCAGTCAGTCCTTACTGCGCGGGAGTAACATTTTTATGAATTACCCACTTTCAGTAAAAATATATTGATCACTGAGATCGGTTTTAATTAAGAAATATTTATGTTGCTTTCATTAGCGCCAAAGTTTTTGTTGTACAGTTATAAGTTTATCAAATGCTATCTATAAACAATAGTGCATGTCATTTTTTTCCTACTACCTACCGTATGTACCTACCGTATTACATATATCAGTGCCAAGAATTAGCCTGGTAAAAACACAGTGTATAATTGTATGTGTACATACTTAGTGTAACAACAGTTATTACTAATTCAATGTCATTTATGCCAATAAAGAAATTTTAAAACACAAACTCAGTCAGTCAGTCAGGTAGAAAGTCTGACAACTATTCTAACAGAAAGATATCGTACCTACTGCGTAGTGGATGGAGGTCTAAAGGCAGTCGCTTTAGATAAAATACTGATTATTCAGGTAAAACCGTTATTGCGAAATAACTCTGCGAATGATGCTGTTAAAGGGTATTTTAAATAATTTACAAAACAAAAACCTACTTCAAATACAAAAAATGCACTAAAATTTGGTTGAATTTCAAAAGAAAACTTCCAAGAAAACAGTTGAAAAAGATATGAGACCGGGAGGATTTGAACCTGCGACCTTACTGCACACCGGGCAGCCGCTTTAGCCATCCAGCTACGGTCTGCCTCTTACCAGAACTTCTTTTTCAACTGTTTCTTAGTATAATTTGCTAAGCATAGCTAAATGCTATAAAAATAATCAATTAGAAGAAAGCTTCCAATTCGATAGTATATTTTTTAATTATGTTTGTTCGCCGATTACTCGAAGACGCCTGGACCGATTTGAACAGTTATTTTTTTGTCTGAAAGAATAAAGAATATACTTGTCATGTGGTCCTCCTTCTCACCAGATCACAATTTAATGATTGTATAGAATATATACTTGTCATGTGGTACTATTCTCACCAGATCACAATTTAATGATTGTATAGAATATAATACTTGTCATGTGGTACTATTCTCACCAGATCACAATTTAATGATTGTATTGTATTCTAAAGAAATCGAGGGCAACTCTGAAATTTAAAAGGCTTATATTGTTTTTCGTATATTACATAAAGCTAGTCGGATTTTTGCTTCTAGCAGTCAGCTGAGCTGATGCTGGCAGGTACAATTCCTCAACGGTTAGGAGTACGGGGATCATTCTTTAAATAAAGGCACCTTAAGGCTGTTTCAATATTCTTCTTTCTATAAAGTTTTACACAGATAAGGCGAGACGTCGAATATTACTTAAGTATTTCTTACTTTTTGGTGCATTTTTTGTAATTATTAAAGTCAGTTTTTTTTTGTAAAATTATTATTGCGTAGAAGAAATACTAAGTCCACTTTGTAAGAAGGCACACACAGCTACAAATTGTCATCGAGCTAAACATTTCCAGTTTTATCTGGTCTCGCATGGCAGTGGAAGTCAATACAATGCGAGACAATCTTATGCTGGAAAAGGATAATTAATAAATAAATAATAAATATCACAAAAATTACACACAACGCCATCTAGTCCCAAACTAAGCAGAGCTTGTACTATGGGTACTAGAATAACTGATATTAATACATATATACTATAATTTTTTTGTAAATTCATACTTATTGTACATAGAAACACCCAGACTAAGACAAACCCCCATGTTCATGCACACAAAGATTTGTATTAAGCGGGAATCGAACCCGCGACCTTGGCGTCGCAGGCAGGTACACTACCCACTCCGCCATCCGGTCGTCAATTTTATGTGTAGTCCTGTGTTGTGTATGTGTACCTACACTACATGACAGCTACGCATGCCACTGCGAACGGCGAACTAATCCTTCTCTATTAGCCCCATTACGAAGTAATTTTCGAAGAATAGCTGGTCACCCACTATATTCAAGCAATCATCTTGACCGCGCCAACAGTTCATGACGTCACACTTGTTTTTATTATTGTGCCGTGAGTAGAGGTACTCTGTAGGTGCAGCCAGCCTTGGACCAGTGACTAGCTACCTACATACGTAGTTACATACTACCACAGAGTATTGTGATTCATTTGGTTGTCATCACATCTTACGACGCGTAATAAAATTATGTACCTACTGTGAAGTTGTTATTCGTCTAATACTAGTCTATAGACTTAGTATAGTTAAAGGTTTCTCTATTCTGAGTGTATTAACATTGACGACTGGATGGCGGAGTGGGTAGTGTACCTGCCTGCGACGCCGAGGTCGTGGGTTCGATTCCCACTTAAGACTAATCTTTGTGTGCATGAACATGGGGGTTTGTCTTAGTCTGGGTGTTTCTATGTATAATAAGTACGTATTTACAAAAGAAAAGTATACATGTATTAGTATCAGTTAT
This sequence comes from Hypena proboscidalis, assembly GCA_905147285.1. Taxonomy (NCBI): domain Eukaryota; kingdom Metazoa; phylum Arthropoda; class Insecta; order Lepidoptera; family Erebidae; genus Hypena; species Hypena proboscidalis. Next base: position 6,345,951 of record LR990127.1, read on the forward strand.
TCTAGTACCCATAGTACAAGCTCTGCTTAGTTTGGGACTAGATGGCGTTGTGTGTGAATTGTGGAATATTTATTTTATTATTATTTATTGTCTGTAGAATATTTTCCAGTCCACAAGTACCTTCCATCCACACACTTCCTCGATGACCTAGTGGTTAGCGTATGGGCATCTCACCGCGAGGTCTCTGGTTCGATACCCGGGTCGGGCCAAGTGTTATTTGTGAACTTTCCGTCATGAGTTGAATTTGTGCCCGGTTGATGGCGATAGGCTCAATCCCATGGGACCTAAACATAAGAGGTGAAGTGTGGTTATTGTAGACCTCTGCCACACCCTTCTGGGTAATATAGACGTGATGTTATGTTATGTTACTTTGTATAATACATAATTATAATTATGAATTTTTTATTGTTCTTTTCAGTTCTGTCTACTCAAAACTGTAGAACCTGCTTCGCCACCTGTATGAAGGTGACCCGTGTTTTATACGTATTACGTCACATTGCCGATTCTTTGCCCTTCTGATGTTATCGTCATAGCTTCATAATTGCTCTCACCTTTATAACATTTGTAGGGCAAAGTAATATCACACCTAAATCTGGAATGTATGACAGTACAGGTCACATAATATTCCAGGCATTTTTAGGCCTATTTTCAGGACTGGGAGACCCATGTTCCATTAATAATGACCTGAAATATTTTATCCGTTTATGCGTCAAATACGTGGTATGGGCGTGTATAGGTTCCATCAATCAATTTAAATTGTAGGCCCCAATTTAAATTGTAATTGCCCACCAGTAGTACCAGCACTTGGTGCTGGTACTACTGTGGGCAATTTTGGTAATTATATTGTAGGCCCCAATTTAAATTGTAATTGCCCACCAGTAGTACCAGCACCAAGTGCTGGTACTACTGTGGGCAATTTTGGTAATTATACAGTGGCCTACAATTTAAATTGATTGATGGAACCTATACACGCCCATACCACGTATTTGACGCATAAACGGATAAAATATTTAAGGTCATTATTAATGGAACATGGGTCTCCCAGTCCTGAAAATAGGCCTAAAAATGCCTGGAATATTATGTGACCTGTACTGTCATACATTCCAGATTTAGGTGTGATATTACTTTGCCCTACAAATGTTATAAAGGTGAGAGCAATTATGAAGCTATGACGATAACATCAGAAGGGCAAAGAATCGGCAATGTGACGTAATACGTATAAAACACGGGTCACCTTCATACAGGTGGCGAAGCAGGTTCTACAGTTTTGAGTCCACAGAACTGAACAGAACAATAAAATATTACTTACATTGTAACCACAAAATTCTACGACATTACCTACATTTTCATTACAAATCGGTATTTGGCCTAACAAATTCTGGTCAAAATGCTCGTATTTTTTCGATCAATAGATCAGGAAGCATAAACAATGTGAAAAAGTCGTAAATCTACTTCGTAGATAGTTAGTCTGGTACCTAAGTATCAGACTACCCAGCACACGCAGTATGTATGCATGCACCAAGTTTAAACAAGAAAAACTACAGCTAAATCAACACAGGTAATACCACACTATCGTTTTCATCCACCTAATCATTACTCGTCATTTAACATACAAACAAACGAGATAGCGAGTGAACAAAAAATGTGACGTGGCAAACAGACAGCTTATCGAGGTTCAAGGGGGTCAACTAAATGCTCTTCATGACTCACTAGCAATCAGGCATCAAATGCCATTTGTATTACCATCCGTAACTGATCACTTCCCCTCTCCCCGCACCTGAAATGAATTGACAGACCTTTTTTTTCATGTACACATAGGGTCATAAATGGAACCTATGAACATCTATAAAATATGGCTTCAAAAGAGATTGTTATTAGTAAAAGAGAAGAGAAGTCACCAAAAGTGAGAGAGAGTCTACTAGAACCCTAAGATATTAATGATGATTTCGATAATTTTGACTTGAATAATTGCTTATTAAATTACCTTCCTGCTAGTGGTCAGAGGTAATTCAATAGTGTTGCTATTACTGGCAGAGTATAATTTGACAATGAGTATCACAGGCTGTATACTATCGTAGTTTGCCTAAGTTGAAATGCAATGCTTCCACCCAGACATATTTACCGCATATTTAATGTCTACATGAAAATGGGTGAAGCTACCAGGTACCAAAGCATTACTCTCAAAGATTTAAAAGTTTTCCAGTGAATGGAATTGCAAGAATTCTGAAGCCAATGCGACATTGACTTGTCGCTCATTTTCGTAGTTCTCGAAAAGAGTAGGTGTTAGTAGTCTAAATAGGAACACTGAAATAGTCTGCTACCGATGTTTTTACGTAATTAATGGTGACTGTGCTGTTAGCCTTGACCGCGGCTAGGGCTCCTCAAGGTCGCCTATTGTTTGGTTTATTTAATGCTCGGCTATAACAGCCATATTCTTTATGATTATCCCACGTTACAATCCGTGTAATATAACTTTTTTGACCGAGTTGTAATTCTATGCAAACCACGCCACGGCAAAAGCCGGTTCAGATTTAAAACGCAATAAGTGCACCATATAACAGGTTAAATAGCACACTTAAATCCTTAATGCGAGAATTTTATTTCAAAACTTATAAGTATGACATCATCTCCAGTTACGTAGTCGCGCCGGCATTGAGGTCGGTTCGGTTCCTCAGTTAGTAAAGAGCAGTGGACGTGAACACAGCCGTACGTTGGACTCAAATTGTGTGAAGGAAAATATTGTTGTATCAATCATGGCTAACATCATGGGTAAGCCAATTTTTCTCTATCAATAAATCTTCAAATATATTTTCAATTGTAATTAGTTCTTCCTGTGTTACTGCGCCACTCTCCGTGTCAACGTTTAAGATTCGATGTCCATGGTTAAACTTAAAAGTTAACGAAGTCAGTTCACGCCAATAAAATTACACCTACCCTTTTTACTGCAGATAGTTCTAAGGTATATATAATGCTAGACTTTTCCCTAGCTTTGTAAAATCTTTTCGTATTGGTCTTGTTTTTAAACCGGTGTGAATTCCGACCGGCCGGCGAAGCTCGGCTGCGGCCGGCGACGCTCGGGTGTGGCCGGCGTCTTCTTGGCACAAGGCCAGACGCAGGCGTGGTAAATTGGTGATGCGATAGAGAAAATTTGGTAAAATAATCAATACAAAGCATTCTTGAACCGTATATAATTTATATGAAAAAACTTCTGACAGTTATAACGAATGCTAGATAAAAATGGATATAAATAACTTTGCATTACCCCGCATTATCGTAGAAGAATCTCGGTGTCATCTCGTTATCGTAATTAGCCGTTTTTTATTTTTCTGTTGGTTGTTTATGGACGTGTTTGATGAATATAATCGTTGTAATGGATGAGATCATCTACAATTACGGGCTCTTAGAAGGTTACCGTTCGAGGTGACATCTGCATCTATTCGTTTCGACTATTGAGTAGGTATCTTACCATACCTAATTGTCTGTTTTCCTTATTTGGCACTAAAATAATATGCAGGCATGTGTTCCATACGAATGATGCGTAATTAAGTAATATATTATTATATAATTTATCGAACACATATTCTGAACTGCTTCTTTGGTCTAACTTTGGACTCGGGTTCGATTCCCATGTCAGAAAAAGCGGTATTTGTAAACTTTCCGTGTGAAAATTATCAATGCAGCACGGAGTTGAAATTGTGCCCGGTGGATGGCGATAGGCTCAACCCTAACCCATTGGACCTAAACATAACAGATGAAGTGTGGGTGTTGTACACCTCTGCCATACCCTTCTGAATAAAGGCGTGATGTTATGTTTATGTTATGATATTCATGAGTTAGAGAAGAATATTTATAATTAGCATACTCTGTGCATACTGCCATGAATCGGTGATATGACTAATGACTAATATAATAGGTATCTCTAAATGCAAATCAATAAATAAATACAGCAATGACTTAATGTTTAACTCATAGCTATATTTATTATTGATTAGCAAAACTATGAAGCTACTAGCTAAATGTATAATTATAGGTACAATTACCTGAGAATTTATTAAATGTCCCTGCTTAGTAAAAATACTGGCAATACCTAGTAGGTGTTGATGACCTTGGTCTCCACCGGGCTATCGATCACATATATCACCAATGAATTCAAATTAAAAGATATATATAATATAATAGCAGCCCTGTATCTAATACATGTCCCACTGCTCGGGCCTCTTCTCATGATGAGAAGGGTTAGGCCATAGTCCACCACGCTGGCCAAGTGCGGATTGATAGCCTTTACCACCTTTACACACCCTTGAGCACTTTTTAAGCACTCTCTGGCATGCAGGTTTCCTTACGATGTTTTCCGACAAATACACACATATCGTCAAAAAGACGAATCTTAACGATTTATTGACAGAAATGTGTGTCGTGGGTTCTATCCACCTTTGACTTAGCAGGCCTGCGGGTATCGCTGCAAAAGATATAATTTCAATGTATTACAGTTGCTGCTTTGACCTAACTTGATAGTTTATCTACCTAGTAAACCCGAGCAGATAAATAACCATAATGATTGATGTAACGGTGACCCATTAGATCACAAAGTTGTATTCATGGGTCGCACCACGATCTTTTGTGTCACTTAAATGCGTTTCGAAACTGGATCGTTTATTTTTTACCCAAAATGTCAAAAATGACACAAATACGCTTTTTGAAAGCTTTTTGAAACAAGAATATACATTTTCTACGTCGTAATGTCCATGTAAGACATGGTAAATGGTTTCACAGGTGATAAAAACACAATGTAAACAATAATATATGACAATGACAAAGGCCCAGTTAGTAAACGAAGCGTTTTATGGTTGTAAGGTTAATCAAATTTTATGTTATGTTACATTTTAGTTGCATTGTTAAACATCTATCTATATTATTGTCTGTGTAGGTAGGTAAGTGGTGATCAATCGTTTTGCTTGATTAGCCATGAATAAAAATGTATATCGAATGTAGTCTGCAAAACTAACAACATTGATCGATATATAATTGTTGCTTCCTTTAAAATTTGATCGTGAAATGATGTAAAAGGGGCCAACACGACAAGTATACTCTTTCAGCTATGTCTTTCAGACTTAAAAAGAATTTCTCAAATCGGTCCAGGCGTCTTCGTAATTGAGAACCTGCTTTTTTTTCATCGGTTAAAAAGTCGCAAAACTGATAATTTTATTTAATCCCAAGAGCCCGCAAGAGACATGGCTTTGGCTGGTGCCAATTTATATTAGAAATTAAATCTTTGAAAGTCAATCAAATCACCCCGTTACATTCTGATTTACTTATTTCAAATTGAACCCAAATTCTGAGTATTACATTTTTGGTCTCATTCTTAGCCAAGTAAAACTGATATAGATCAACTTGATAAAAGGCAAAATTATTCTAATCCTATACCACGAGTTGCTCAATTGCTTTGGTGTATACGATAAGATTTATTTTCTGTTGTCGCCGACTAAGTAGGGTAACGAACAAAATGGAGCCTGATCTAGACTAAATTAGGGGCAGGAAACACCTCAGCTCAAAAACTAATGACTGTTAACTATTATTTTTAGTCCATAAGCTAAAGTATTGTTAAGTGCCCAAAACTATTCTAGAATCTATGTATTTCACTCATGTACAAATTATTTTTTACAATAGTCCAGCAAAATAAATATTTTGAGAAATCATGGAAATCCAACACTTCCAGTAACTTGAGTGGACAGATAAGTAGTTTGAGATACGTTAATGTGATGTCCGTAAAAAATAGCAAACCGATTTTCAAAATAAATTCGTTCATGCCGTGAATTCAGCCTAGTTTCTTACGGAAATTGTTATTTTCTTTACGATTGTGATGATCATGACAATATATCGCAATAGAGGTCATTTCATCAGTACATCTACCACTACCAACCTAAATATTATTGTCAAACATTTATTGATAAATTAATGTGCCAAGCAAATGAGCTAAAGTAAGGTGTCTTATTACTTCAAGTAATGGATGCAAAAAATAGAGACTAGAGTTATGTGGATAACTTCGCGATAGGAAACTGTTTGGAGAGGTCAGGTAGTAATGGGTAGATATAAAATGTTAATAAACCACTTAAACCATTTATTCACCACACATTACCTTACAATTAGAGAAAATAAAACAGTTCACAGAAAATATGAATAGTACACAGAAAATATGCGGCAAGGTATCTAGCTCAGAATTTGCTGCACGCAATGCACGGCACTGATTTTCAGCTAATCCCTGCCAGAAAAAAAAAACACAGTTGATCAATGCAATTTTAATTTGTCTTTCCTGATTTTACAAACAATAATAAAAAAGGTATCTAATATTAGTACTTATATATATACTTGAATTGTGTCTCCTCTTTGTGTCTGACTCAATTTCCTTACACGCTACGATACATAACTTCTAACATAGGAACGTAGGCTGTAATAACATTGATTTGATTGGATGACATCATTGGCCTGGACTACTTTCAAAAGCGAAAACAAGGCGAGTTCTAGCACACAGTCACCATTACGTAGTCTGTATGATTTCAACTGTATGTAAGTTCTATAAAAGTAGCAATGGAAAAATTATATTATGGATTGTGACCATAAAATTGTCGTGCTACCAATTCGTGGGTGCTAGGCGTCTAACGTACCTCTCTCGCATACCAATACCCCCTAGCCTATATTTAGAATGGTGCTAGAAGACACGCCTCGATCGCAGTTCAACAACCGTATATCGTTAGACCTAATAGGAATAGTTGAAAGCACTAAGAAAGTGTTCACAGAATATTAAAACGCTTCATGTTCATCAACCTCTAGAGAATTTCTATTTTTAAGTGGATTTAAATAATATTTATATCTACTCGTGCAATGCTTCATACAATCTTAAGTATTTATATTCGACAGGAATGTTTGTTCATTTTACTTATAGATTTTATGTATCGATTTCGTAGAACTAATGCCTACCAGTCTTATACTCAACCCTGAAAACGTAGAATAATTTTCAGCCGTTTTTTAAGTGGAAAAGATGTGAGAATAATAGTTATCTATTTGTTCGGGATAGCCGTAGGATCTCGAAACTGCCTAATAAAGAAGGCACAAAGAATTTGGACTTATTGCAGTCAATCTTGCAGATATTCTCTCCAACAATATTCGCGCCATCCTTATCGATTTTTATATTATCCCAACTTGCGGATTGACTGGAAGGCTTGCGCTTTGCAGGGTTGTTGCCGCAATCTGGCGCATAGAATTGGTAACTTTTCAAATTAATTTATTGTGGCACTAGTTAACACGACATAGTATTATAGTATGGAGTCACATTTTTAGATAACAATTGCTTATATTTTCTCTTATTTCTTTCAGATGTGAACACCGAGGACAAACTCGAATACCAGTTCTTCCCGGTGTCGAGCGGCTCCGTACAGTTCAAAGTGAGGACTCCCCACGATGCACACATCTCTCTTACCATGGGACCCCAGGAATCGGACCCCATGGTCGAGGTAAGCATACCTACCTGACATTCTGTTTAATCAAATATTGATACTACCAAAACTGTGGCGGCCCACAAATCTAAAGTAATAAAAGACCGGTCTATGTTTTGAATTATAACAAAAACAAATGAAGGACAGTAGTTAAAAAACGGTGAATCAAACTCAGTAGCAATAATAGTTGTTTTGTGAAAGCGTAACTATTACAACATAACTCAGAGAAGTATGAGTTTTGCAACTCATACTTCTCGATGTTTTTTAATAATTTTATAGTGGCTATAAATTAATTGTTTATTTGTAACATTTCTAGATCTTCATTGGAGGATGGGGCAACACAAAGAGCGTCATCAGGAGGAACAGAACCAAGCCCGAGAAAGTAGAAATCGAAACACCTGAGATTCTGAACGGTGGTGAATTCCGCGGTTTTTGGGTGCGATGGGACGGTGGCATCATCTCAGCTGGCCGCGAGAGAGAGGCCATTCCCTTCATCTCATGGGCCGACCCTGAACCATTCCCCATTGCGTTCGTAGGAGTTTGCACGGGCTGGGGTGCCACCGGTACCTGGAAGATTGAAGGTATTTCTTTTCAAAATACATAGCTTTGTCTTCTAGCTCATAAAATGTACCCAACACTGAAATGACACGAAAAAATTGGCGCAGATGGTGCTGAATTCAATACTCCGGACCAGTTAGAGTATAAATTCGGACCCGTCGCCGAAGGATCCTTGAAATTCGAATACCGCGGTCCACACAACTGCCACATTTGCCTGACGCGAGCCCCCGCTGAGGTGGAGCCCATTATCGAAATCATTCTTGGCGGTTGGGAGAACACCCAGTCGGTTATTAGATACTGCAAACAGAAACCGGACAAGGTAGTATAGAATAGTGTTCACCGTTGCTTGTTGAGAGTTTGTAAGGTGCTAAAGCAAACTATTGACCCGTAGGTAGTGGTCCCGACTCCAGGACTTATGAATCCTAACGAGTTCAGGAAGTTCGCAATTCAATGGAGATGCGGCAGAGTGATGGTGCGTGATGGACTGACTGGTGCTGTGCTCATGGAGTGGGAGGACCCCGCTCCGTTCAATGTCACTCACTTCGGCATCCGAAGCGCCTGGGGTGCTCGTGGCCAGTGGCGCATCGAGCATTTCAATAAGCCTGGCGCTCCTTCACGTTGAGTTTTCTTATCAGCGTTTTGGTCATGCTTAACATGTTAATAGCTAAATTTTAATTTTACGTTTGGTGTGTCAGATCAAACATTATAACTTCTTATTGGCTGATGATTAAAATGACTAAATTCACTGAGAACACTCTCGTTATTAGACTAACAATAAATGTGATTTAGTAAAGGAATTGCGTGTTTGATGTTTTGTACTTGATAGGACTTGCTCTTTATGTCTGTCCTCGGATGCCTTGAACTGATTTGGTATGTTATGTTGTTGGGTACATTTTGTGACTGAGTTTCTTCTTTTTCGTGCTCTTTCTGTTTGCGACACGCATTTTCTGCATCTGATCTGTTTTAACTTTTTGTTTCCTCATTTAACATTACCTCTAGGTTTATAGATAAGTTCATTATAGCGAAACACTGCTGCATGCATGTCTTACTTTGAGTAATTGTTCACTCTCAGGTATATTTACTCATTCAATGTAATTAACACTTTCACATAAAGAATTATTAGCATTATCAACTTATCGTCAATAACAGACATAATTTTAACTGTAACCACTATAATTTTGCATTCGATACTTTTAATTGCTACATGCATGCACTACAATGTCGCTGCTTAAGTACCTATGCCGTTTGTATATCGCGGTTGCAGATAAACTTACAAATGGGTATGTTGACATGTTATTTTTTTTTTTTTTTTATAAAACAAATTAAAACTTTAATGAAAAAACAAAAATGTCAACATACTTATTTTGCTTTCTTTCGTTGTGCAAATTAATCCTTTACCTTTCATATAACTCACATAAATCTTCGAATATTGCAGTAACCCCCTCAGCTCCAGTGGCCGCCCCACTGTACGCTGCTCCCCCTGGCTACCCCGGCATTACACCAGTCGGAGGCTACCCCGGCGTTACACCGGTCGGAGGCTCCGGAAACTGGGTAGATGCTGCTGGCGGTACCATCCCTCCAGGCGCCGTTGTTGGAGGACAAGACTGCAGTGGAGAACCCATCTACGTCGCCAGAGCACAACACGAGGGTGCCACCATCCCCGGAAAACTGGTCGCCTCTCACGGCGTCACCTTTGTAGCTTGGGGAGGACAGGAACACGGCAAACCTCAGTACCAGGTATGAAACATCATTAAAACGTCTTGTAATATTGTGTGTATTCGAAACATTGGCATTAAATTTAATGATACATATTATTATATTATATAATATATTGTCATGCAATTTTGTAATTTATATTTGAGATGAATTCTAATTTTTTAATTTAAATCGCTTTCGCTTGTGGCATGTTATGCAGTACCTGTTGGAGAAGACACTGGTACCCGCAACACGGTAAATACTATCGCGGTGGCCAGCGCTTGTATATTTTTGTAAAATACCCTCTTTTTGTACCAATAAAGATTTATTATAGATTTATTATTGGCATACGTATTTTGTGACCTGTGTCCGGTTTCTATTAGTGACCTATGTCCGGTTCTGCATGTCAGGTCACACACAGGTCAGGAGTTAATCTTTTATATTGTCTCATCGTGTTGAGGATGTCAAACTTTTTTAAAGTTTTAAAAAAAAAAAGTTTGACATCCTCAATCCTCAATCATTATGTAATTATACTGCAGAATGTCCCAGTTTAGGACGTCAAGCCGTAACCGAGTGAAAGGGTAAGTTATGACAGTTATCTGAAAAATTATTTAAATATCCAAGGGACCTTTTTAAAAAAATATGGGCATTTAAAAAAAAAGAGAATATTTACATCAAGGACTGTTTGCTCCACACGTGATATTAACTTTTTTAATTTTATGTAATCCTGAACACTGTTTCAACTAATAATATAATATATATTAGTTCAGTTATACCTACATAATTTTTAAAATATGGAACCCTCTTTTTCAAATATTTATCTAGTAACTGTCATAACTTACTCTATTACCTGATTTCGGCGTGACGTCCTGGACACCCTGTATTTATTTGGAAGATCTAATTCATTTTTATTTAAAAACCAGGTCCTAGTCGGTGGTCCCAATAATTGGGTACCCACAAGCGGTGCCAACGTTCCTCCTGGTGCGTTCCCTGCTGGAGAGTCCGAAGACGGTGAGCCACTATTCGTCGGACGCGTCAGCCACGAGGGCAGCCTCACCACCGGCAAGGTCCAGCAATCACACGGAGTCTGCTACATCTCCTTCGCAGGACAAGAGCTCGGCTTCCCCGAGTACGAGATCCTGATGCCCTAAGTCAAAGCTGCTACCTTTTCCAATGAATCTCAGGATTTGTCTACGTGTAACTTAGAAGAGCTGCTTTCTTCACACTTTTGAGAATACCAAATGGTGCATATTAAAGTACATAAACGACACGCTGTGCCTGTTCGTAGGAACGTTATTGTTTAAATGCACTGCATAATATTATTTTAAACAAATGTTGAAATATATGTACCACATGTAACAACTTGTACGAGTAATATTTTTGTTAAATTATTATTAAAGTATTTACCTAAACTTTCATGTTTATTTCAAACCTAAATATAGCCCGCATAAAATATGACCTTTTTATTAAAAAGAACTGAACAGATTGTAAGCTAAGTTAAAGTTGATTTTAAGACATATCGCTAATGGGAAAGTCCCACAATTCTCTCTTCCTGACCTCTGCCTTCGCAATCAGTAACATTTTCAAAGTCATGGTCAAATCATATACATAGTTTCATAAACCACAAGGGACGCTTATACACTTCAACAAACATTACAATGACAGAGCTAAAATTATCTAAAGTTTATACTAACAAAATCTTACTAGTATAGACCTTGACGCCTGCAATAAAAAACCGCCCAAGTGAGAGTCGGACTCAAGCACGTAGGGTTCCGTACCACTATACATCTAAATAAATGTTTTTCTTTATTCTTTATTAAATTTGAGTTGATTGAATGAAAGGTAAAATGCGGTTTATGATTTATAACGTATTAAAAAAAAACTAATTCTTAGATCTCGTTCAAACCAATTTTCGGTGGAAGTTTGCATGGTAATGTACATCATAATATTATTTTTACATTTGTCATTCCCTTATTTTAAAAGTTACGGGGGAGGAGGGGGTATTTTTTGTATGAAAATCTTAATGCGGTTCACCGAATACATCTACTTACCAAGTTTCCACAGTATAGCTCTTATAGTTACGGGAAAAAGTGGCTATGACATACGGACGGACAGACATGACGAATCTATAAGGGTTCCGTTTGAGTCATATTCTGAGTAGGTTACCTTGGTAAAGCCTAGGCCAAACCAACGCGATCAGCTTGCGTCCGCGGTGGCGTGCACGGTGGCGATCAGATGTTGCGTACGAACTTGTAGCGACGTGTTCACATCGGGGCGTCCTCCTGTTTGGCGGTGGCGTCCGGTGCAGCGTCTGCACGCAGCGGTGGCGATCAGATCGCGCTTGTTACGTTAAGCCGCTGCACGCAGCTACTATTTCATTTGTTGAAAAACTGTGTTCTTTTTAAATATGGTAGAACCGGAAGAAATTATAAATGAGGTTCATAAATACCTATATGATACGTCTCATTCTGATTATAAAAACAATAGAAAAAAGGACTAGGTGTGGGACGAAATAGGAAGGAGACATGGATTATAATACTATGTTTATTTAATAATTTAGGTTAGGTTAGCTATGATAAGAAAAAAACACTTCATCATAAAACGATATTTATTTGTTGCCCACAAGTAACAGAATATCCATTATACATTATACGTTTCTCTACAAATCCTTATGGATTGAAATATCTCACATATTGTTCACGAATGATGAAAACATAATTAGTACTTCTATGATTTATATTGGAATTGCTGTAATGGCATTTATTTAGCTGTTCAGTTACTGGTGTCAAAAAAGTGTTGTCATAGTTCACATTTCGAATGATTGATCTCAAATAATTGTGCAAAATGCACGCAGCAGCCTGGTGAACGCAAGAACAAACGCGACAGTGTGCACAACTTTTGCACGCGTAGTATCGCCACCGTGCACGCCACCGCCGGACGCGAATTGAACGCGTTGGTTTGGCCTAGCCTTTAGGCTAACATTAAACGGGTCTTCATTATCACCGTTCAAACTTGCCGGTGAACTTTGTCGGTTGTAGACTGCCCTCATCATCACCTCAGCTCTCTTATTATATCATTTTAGCTTTCTTGATGTTATGTTTCGATAAAATTTTAAACATCAACCTATGTAACTCCTGACCTCCTTGCTAAAATAACAAGTAACACAGTATTATCTCAAGCAAAGCCAGAGCTATGAATTATCATTTCAAAATAATTTAATTGCATTTTTTAAAAGTGGTTAAAATAAAACAGTCAATAAAGTAGCATTTTGAAATTATATCAAAAAATCGTAGTAATCAAGCAATAGGGGACTAAAACAAGATAATACTGTTTGAATACTCACATATTAAGCATTAGCACCGAAACCCTTCCGACCCGTACGAGCGCGGAGCGGCGGCATACTATATAGTCATAGTCTATTCATATAGACTTGGCAAAAAAGATAAACAATAATGGCTGACGAAAAAAAATAGTGATGTGAATCATTTAATGAACTGTTGTGAACTACTCAAAATGGCGCTTCAACATTCATTCAGTGAATGATATTAATTAATTAAAAGTCACTAAAGTCGGTTAAAAATGGACTTTGATTTAGTTATGTGTCGTTCGCGATTGAACGAATCTAAAGAACCGAGTCGCGCGAACCGCACAGTCGAATGGGTCACTTTAGTAGTAGAAAAGGATTAATTCGTTACGATTTGTTATTCACGATAAATAAATTAAATAAAATTTAATTAATATAAGTACAGCTTTCAATCAATTTAAGAATGTTTTGAACAATTTTAATTCATCATCACTGACAAAAACGTAAATCAATCCCAATCGTTCTTTCGTTCACTTGTTCCCATCCCTAAATCAAATGTCAAACTTCCATGTCGTAAATATAATCTGTGGTTTGAAGTCTCCTTGGAATAACGAAATTTGCAAAAAGAATACATTTGCACAGTGAATTTATAATGAATATATGTGAATATTAGTGTGTTGGTGTGTGAACTAGTTTATACAACTCAATGTGGTAACGTACAGTGTGTTATTCTTTCGCAATATCGTAATTTGTAATTGGGGGGGGTTTGTTTACTGTTTTTGCCAAGTCTATATGAATCGACTATACCCTTGGCATACTCTATGAACTAAATCAACTAACATACAATCATTTTTATCTTTTCGGATATAGCGTCATTAAGCAGTAAATAAAGTCATTTGTTGTTATTTATAAAAAACCTATCAGGCCTAATTCGATGATTGTCTTGTCAGTTAAAAATGTGATTTTAGCTAGAGGAAATAAAAAAACAATTTGCAGAGGGACGAAAAGTAGAAAAATTCCCTCAGCTATGCAGGCGAAGTTCTTTTCTCTCATTATATGATTCATTTTGTTTATTTGTTATTTTTAATAAATTATGGTTGTTTTTGGTAATGTTTGTAATATTTGGTTGATTTTGGTAGATTTTATTATCAACACCTCAATAAAATCGACTACTTTCATCACTTGGTGCAACTTGGTGTATGTATATGTACAATATACTATTCCCTCCCACCCTCTCCTTCAGCTCCCGTTTGAAACATTTTCAATGCGGATTTTATTATAGTCAATTTTCTATGGCACAGCCAAAGACTACTGGCACAGCCTCTAAATGTCATGAAAATCTAATCCCGATGACATAGATGACATTTCATGTATGATTGATTTGTCCTATTGCAATCCTATATAACGCAGATGAAAAGTTAAACATTTATTTACCAGTTTGTTGTTGCAGAGATAAACACTTTTGCATCGTACCGCGAAAATTATTACATTTTTTTATGTCTATAACTATTTTTCGTCGTACCAAGTTTCTAGATTATTAACCTAAGTGATTCACAATGGGTGATATAGTAGGTAAGTAATTTTGTCTTTTGAGTATCATGAATAATGTAAAGCCACTCCTCGTCCACTTACGCTCAGAATATTGAAAAATGTTGGTTATCACGCCTATGTATATGTAACCTAATAATCTCAATTGATTATCAGATTTTAAGTATATAAATTACCAAAATTGCACAATAATAAAAAAAAACCATGACTCATAAACAAGTTTTCTATTTTTACAGAATTCTTTTCAACTACAGGACATTCAAAAATATTCTACAAGATTAACAGTAATGCCATAAATTTTGAAGTCAAAGCATCGGGTAATGCAGGCATTGGGCTATCCAAAAAGATTGGACCTGAATGTGATTATTTGGTTAGTAACTAATCTATTAATCAAAAGAATTTATTAATATAACTTTTATAACACATATTGCCCATCTGTTTGCTTCATGTTGGCCTGTCCTTCCTCAGGTATTCAATTATCTTCATACCAATTTTCTTCAATATTGGTTTAGTAGTTTAGCCATGGAAGTGTGCCAGACAGACAGTACTTTCTCATTTGTAAATTTACTAAGGATTTTAATAAAGCCAACAACTAACAAACAATAGCTAACTAATGGATTTGTTGGTCCTATTTTAGATCCTGTCCTGTTAGTAAATGCTAACAAATCCTTTGTTGTTACTGCCATGTTTTGGATTTCTGGTGAACGCCAACAAACAATTGATGGTATCCACCGTCCAAAGTACTTCTAACTTAATTTCCCAGATGTAAACCCAGCTTAAGAAAATAATATAGTGTACTGTGCACTGTGCACAATATTTAAATGACACTCTCAAAGCACTGGCTAGTTACAACTATAGATTTTGAGATGTGTATGGGGAAGTGTGACTTGAAGATTTGGCCAACTTGAAGTAAATGGATGGTTAGTATTTAAAGATGGCTAAGTCTGGTTCTATGTATGTTATCCACATGTTATATATTATCTCATCTCTATTGTCTGCACATGTGGTGTACTGGTTTGAGCGGTTGCCTCGCTGCTCTCCACTACACTGGGTTGTGGGTTTGATCCCCACGAGGGACAAATCTATGTGTGATTTGCAAAGATTTGTTCGGAGACTGGGTGTGCTTGTGTGAGTGAATGTGTGTATTTGGCCTTGTCATTAGGACCATTAGATATTGTAATTGCTTCTGGCGTTCTATCTAATGTTAAAAATATAAATTTATTTATTTATTCTCTTTAATTACAGATCTGTATTGGTCATAACACACACCGTTCTTGGATTAAAAAAGTTAGAGGAAGAGATCTAAGAGTATGTAAGAATACACCAAACATTTTAACAGACCAAACATTTCGCAGATTCTGGATTTCCTGGAATTATGATGGCATCCGACTTGGTGGTGAAGGACAAGCCAATCCTATCTTATTCTGCCACTGCAAAGCAAATGATATCAAATATGTCACATTCTTCATGGTTTATGATATCAATATTACACCTGTGCACTGGAGAATTGAGTGTTAGTATTACTTCCTTAGTATAAATGCAAACAATAATTTGATAAAGCTGAATCACATGAATGAATATAAATAAATATATCACACAACATTCACACGTCATCTAGTCCCAAACTAAGCAGAGCTTGTACAGTCGGCTCCTTGTATATAGTTACAGACAAAATAGCCAGATATATAGTACCGCCAAAACTGATCAATGATATTAGTACACATAAAGTCTTCATGTTATATTAATCACCCATCTTGCACAAAAATATCCGAACGTAGACACCTTCAAATATATGAGTGCATTCAAAGTCTCTAAATAACAGTAACAAACTCAGCGCCAATGTTTTCGAAGCATACAAAGTATTGAAAAATATGAAGCAATAAATGAAAATGAACTCAATCGCTATATTTATTGGGTACTTTTGATAGAGCCATAGTCTGATGATTTCTACCCTAAAATTTATATTTCTATTTCTTTCTCTTACCTAATCCAGTTTCAAATGATGTCAAATGATTTTGGCTTGCATATTTTTAAGCATTTCAAAAAGCCCTTTAAATACATAGTTAAAGAGTTTGTTTTCATTTATTGCTTCATATTTTTGAATAGCTTTGAATCCATTGGCACTGTGTTTGTTACTATGATTTCGACACTTTGAATACACTTATGTATTTGACAGTGTCCACATGCCGAAATATTTGTGCAAGATAGGTGATTTCAAATTAGAAGACTTTGATTGTACTGATATCATTGATCAGTTTAGGCGTGAAAGGAGCCCCGAGTGACGTACACAACGATTCCCTACGTCCGACGCACCCTGGGCAATTCGCGGGTTATCCAAAACGAATTGGCTAATCCTTTCACTACGATGCTAAGTCAAAATTAAAATTTGACTCAGCCATCGACACGACGAAGAAGAAGTTTAGGCGTTCCCATATATCTGGATATTTTGTCTGTGACTATCTATATATAAGGAGCCGACTGTACAATGGGTACTAGAATAACTGATCCTAATACATATATACTTTTCTATCGTAAATACTTATTATACATAGAAACACCCAGAGCGAGACAAACCTTCATGTTCATGCACACAAAGATTTGTCTTGAGCGGGAATCGAACCCGCGACCTCTGCGTAGCCGGCAGCTGCACTACCGACTCCGCTATATGGTCGTCATGAATGGCAGCATAATAAATACAAATAAATAAGTTTGAAGTGTCTGTTTTGTGTCAAAATAACAATGATTTTTCAAGCTATTCCAGCAGTTGTTTGCACAATACCTTTGCCTAAAATACAGTTTTTAAAATTTTGGTTTGTCTGTCTGGCTGTCGATCTGTCTGTCTGTTTGTATTGGCTAATCTTCTAAACAGCTGGACCGACAATTTTTGATGCATGTAACAGGTTACAAGGCGCGTAACATAGGCTACTTTTTATCGATGTACCTACCACACAGACGAAACCGCGTGAGAAAGCTTAGTTTGCTTGTTTGGTAGTGTTAATCTCGCGAATTAATGGTCGAATTTTAATAATTATTTTTGTGTTTGATGGTCTACCTCTCAATAAAAGACTTTATATATTTAACATTACGCTTAACTCCACGGGAGCGAAGCTTTAAGATAGAACGCAAGAGCACCTACTACATAATAGAACGAATTCCACGCGGAGGAAGTCGCGGGCAAAAGCTAGTAATTATACGTATGATCTATATGAAAAGTTGAAAGAAAATATATTGATAAAATTTCATCATAAAAAAAATCTCTTTGAAAATTCTCTTAAAATACCTATAAGTTATTACTTTCTGTTTCAGTGCCCCCTATCATAGAATGTCTACCGCTAAAGCAAGTACCAAAAGGAAAACTTAATTGGGTGCCAATAGAAGCAGACACACTTGTTCTGCCCGATAATGCCTTCATTGGAGGATATGAAAAAGAGAATCTATACATCATCAGAGCTAGACACCGAGGATCTTTAACACCAGGCAAATTTGTACCTGCAGAAGGCTCAGCTTATATCTCCTGGGGAGGAGATGCACATGTCAAAAATACATATGAGGTAAGTTTTTTTTTTAATTTTAATGACAAAGTAAACTCAAGAGCCTTATAGATCACTTGCTTACGAGCGCAGTTACGCCCGCATGTACAGTGGGCCAAGCAATTAGGTATGCAGGGCAAAATCTTCTACGCCATAGTGAAAACTGACTGCAATAGGTTATCATGACGTGTGAACTACATATTTAATAAGTGTAGTATACCTACTATTTAGATATGTAACTCACTTATCCATGACTGGTGTAGTAAGTCTTTACTATGACTTAGAAGTTTTTGCCCTGCATAGCTAACTCGTTGGCCCACTTGGACCTTGGTAAAGATTTAGCTAACGGATATTTTTTTATTTTCTGTAACTTGGCTATCTGTGTGAACACAATAAGCCATACAGATGGGGTGTTTTGATAGTCTTGTTAGCAGACGGGATTCCTATTTAACCTTTTCATCTGGTGTCTCTAAATCTAATTGATAATAGAGGAAAAAAAAATCAAAATCAGTCGAATGGTTTTTGAGCTAAATCATAACAAACTTTGATCTTAAATTGTGTTCATAATTTATTATTGTACTTTTCCAGGTGTTATGTGGATTTGATTGTAAGTGGGTATCAACTCGCATGGACAGGATACCAGCAGGAGCGGTGGTAGCTGGTCACTCGGAGAATATTGAGCATGAGAAACTCTATATTGGAAGAGCCAGGCACTTAAATCACGTAATTCCGGGCAAAGTTCAACCCTCACATAGGGTCTGTTATGTAGCTTATGACAACAGAGAAATAGGAGTTGAAAATTACGAAATTCTAGTTGTGCCGGAGATAAGGCGTGCCAACACATTTATAGTACCTAATGTTGAAGTGAATATAGATTCAGGAGACGAAAACGACAACGATGAAGACCAAGACTCAATCTCCAATGAAGATAATGAACAGAATTTCTTAGAAGCATTTTAAACTGAATGGTTTCTTATTATGAATAATATGCTGCATAAGATTAGATACTGAAAGATATTAATAAGTCACATTTAATTTTATTGTTAATTATTGTTATTTGTTTTAAAAATTATATCATAAAATAAAATAGAATTAAGAACCTCCTCCTTTTTTTGAAGCCTGTTAATAAACCTAACTGTCTTCTCCTTAGTTTATTTTTATTCATAGCAGAACGGTAAAAATATTTATAATTTATAAGATTTAGTTTTTTTATTTAAATGTATTCAGGATAAGTAGACTCAAAAAAAAATTACAGTGGGTCATAAACAGGGCTCGGAATAGTTTTTCATGTACTTACACTGATTTCATACAGCGAAAGAATAAAGTGGATATGCCTCAAATCCCGAGATTAATTTTAAAGAGCAGAAAAAAATCCCATGATTTTTTAAATAAAAAGTTATTTACTTTTTTACACAATTTAAACTACTGCACGCGCGACTAATCAAATCTTAAAAACACTTCAAATCTTACTGGTAATGAATCGGACAAGGAAAATGATTCTGATGGGCCGTTTGAATAAGTAAAATCTCACGAGTCTAGGCTAAAAGCAAAAGTATTTGCTCGTATTTATAAAAAAAGGCGAAATATGCGTATGAGAATTTACTACAGACTTTCAACAATTTGTATTGTGAATTAATGTAAACTAATAAAAAAAAATATGTTCATTATCTTTGTTTTATTTATTCGTAATATTGTTGGGCACACGGGATTGTCCATTAGAAATCCCGGGAAGGTCCACATTAAAATCAACATTTCGATGCAAGTACATAAAAAACTCTACCTAATTCCGAGCCCTGGTCATAAATCTGTAATTATTTTTTTTTATATAACTAATTTAGACTAATAAAATCACAATTTATATTCATAGTTTATTATAATATATATAAACTAAAATATTGATAAAATATACATAGTGTAACACCTTTCGGTAGTTGAAGAAGAAACAAATCCAGGAGTGCGATAGAAATTTTATTACGGAGTAACTAAGGTACAAACTAAATAACAATTGTATCTTCGAAACGGACCACTAAGACGTTCGTAAAACGAAGCGTCCGCGCGGATGCGTCACGACTAAGTAGGAGCGCGGTAAAGCCTATTTGCACGACCAAGGTTCCGAGTTGCCGGATGCGATGGCTGCGCGCAACAGACTGCCAGTGCACGGCGCGGCGACCGGTTATAAAGGCGGCCGGTGTATGGACGTGTGCGTAGCGTGCGTAGGCTTGATGCAGTGTGCAGCGCGTCGATGCGATGCACGTAAACAAATATGGAGCGGGTTTAACTTGTTGGTGTTTCATCCTCCCCCTCTGGATGCGAAGTCCTCCGGACGAGAAGACAGAATAGTTTGATTAGTTTATGGTCTTGTTCTTGGTCGGCCACGTCTTGATGCAGGCTGGATAGAAGCGGATGCTCATCTTCGCCCTCCCCCTGGACCAAAACAGCTCCCAGAGCATGATTGCTGGCGTCTGTTTTGATTATGTACGGTTGGGTACTATCAGTCTGGCGAAGAATAGGAGCCGTTGTCAAACATAACTTTAGCTTATTAAAAGCATCTTCTTGTTCAGTGGTCCAATCCCATGCTACCTTTTCCTTCGTAAGGCGTTTTAGCGGTTCACTATTTTGCGCAAACTTTGGGATAAAACGTCTGTACAAAGAGCTGGATGGCAGGAGAGTTAATAGGTGCTTAACATTCCTGTATAGGTCTTCCCTGAACTTAATTTTCTGATCTGTATCAAAGATCTCGGGGTCCACGGCATCCGCTGAAA
This sequence comes from Hypena proboscidalis, assembly GCA_905147285.1. Lineage (NCBI taxonomy): Eukaryota > Metazoa > Arthropoda > Insecta > Lepidoptera > Erebidae > Hypena > Hypena proboscidalis. The sequence continues at coordinate 6,366,838 of LR990127.1, forward strand.
GTGATGCTATTACGACGTCATCACTACCATCGTCACTTGGAAACAATCTTCTTGAATGCGGTGACAGGTCGACTTCAGCGATATGGGTATTCATTTGGGCATCCCGGTACATAAAGTCAATGAAACTTGGTGAATACCCATCGAATAATGTCCTCTTTCTGTTAGGTGGCGTTGGTGGATCGATGCGTACCACATGATATGGTTTTTCACCGGCGGTGCTTGACTCTGGTAGCGCTGCTTTTGAACTAGGGAACATTCTCAAATCTACGGCACCACATGCACTTGATTCCGGTAACGCTGGTGCTCCGTCAACAGTATTGTCCATGGAACCATCTGGCGTAATTGCCAATGGTGAAATTATATCAGGCAGTTTTAGTTCTTCCAGAAACGCGCTTCGTGTTGGACTCGAAAGAGGAGTGGTCTCGATGTGCGCTATGGACGCTTCTTCGACTCTCTCCAAGTATAAGTCATACGAGTCATCTGGATTGTCCACGAAATGCCAGCACAATTGTGGAATATTGAGAACTATCCCGGCATCTTGGATAAACCCTACCCCCAGTAGAGTACGTGATTCTCGTGATTCCGGGAACACAATGAATGTTGTAGGAATCACGCGGTTGCAGAGACTAACCGGTATCTTGGTCACAAGAATAACTCGCTTGCTTTTCCCTCCGTCGGCTAGGGTAACGATTACTTCTTGCTTGGTAAAACTGTAATTTTGCTGTTGTAACAACTGGTACAGTCCATATGAAGCCACGCTGGTCTTCGCACACGAATCCACGTATGCCGTTCCCATTATTTGACCTACGCTGATCCCGATAATGGGTCTTGGACGAGCGTCAGTCTTGATATTTATAGCACAGAAACTTACTTCTTGTTTGACCGGCGTTTTCTGCAAGCAAGTTGGGCACTTTGAGCGCACTACACCAGGTGCGCCGCAACCATAACATGAGAATTTCGGCTGGGAAGGTGAAGGAGCTTGTAGTGCTACAGACGAACTGGTCGGCTGCACGGGCACGGGCAGTGGCTGAGATGTAGAAGCGGTCGTGTTTGCTAATTCTCGTAATCTCTTCCGACAAACTTCTGCAGAATGTCCCGGTAGTCGGCAGTACCCGCATCGCACTTTTTTAGAGACAGTAGCGTCTTTCGATTGATCTGATGCTGCCCTAGGCTGCTTTTCAAATAGCAGCTGTTCCACTCCTCTGGCTGCCTTTAATAGGTCGTCGTAACTAGACAAGGATTCACGAGGTATTTTGCCGCGTATTTTGAATCTTAGCTGGCCATAAATCATATCCAGCTGTTGTGTTTCAGTGTGCGCCGGCGTTGGTAATTGTGCAAAAAGTGCCCTCTTCTTCGCTACGAATACCTCGGTTAGTTCCTTTTCTTCCTGTTTGATACATACTATATCCTGGTACACAAGGAACGCTGGCCTTCTAGGAGCAAAGGCATGTCGGATTCTAGCTTCAAAATCGGCCCAGTTGCTTACGTTGGTTTTCACACCATTCCACCAAATCGCTGCTTCGCCTTTTAAAATCAATGGTACGCTCATGATGGCTTCTTCATCATTTATACTTTCTACCATCTTAAAGACTGTTGCTGCCGAGAGGAACGCTTCCACAGCTTCCGTGTCCCTTGTTCCGTCAAAGGATATCGTACAGTTCGCAAACGAACCGCGTTGTCGCGACCCCATTCTCGCCATTAGCATCTCGAACTGTTTTTCAGAGAAATTCATGACGTTAGCTTCTGTTTTCTCCTTTATTATTCTTCTTACTTCTCTCTTTGGACTTGCCTTCTTTCGGGCCCCACGTTGGGCGCCAGTTTTGTAACACCTTTCGGTAGTTGAAGAAGAAACAAATCCAGGAGTGCGATAGAAATTTTATTACGGAGTAACTAAGGTACAAACTAAATAACAATTGTATCTTCGAAACGGACCACTAAGACGTTCGTAAAACGAAGCGTCCGCGCGGATGCGTCACGACTAAGTAGGAGCGCGGTAAAGCCTATTTGCACGACCAAGGTTCCGAGTTGCCGGATGCGATGGCTGCGCGCAACAGACTGCCAGTGCACGGCGCGGCGACCGGTTATAAAGGCGGCCGGTGTATGGACGTGTGCGTAGCGTGCGTAGGCTTGATGCAGTGTGCAGCGCGTCGATGCGATGCACGTAAACAAATATGGAGCGGGTTTAACTTGTTGGTGTTTCAATAGTAATTTATACAGTTACTATGGGAGCTCACTAGAGTCTCAAGAGTATAACAATTATATTAAAATTATTATTGGTATCAACATAGTATTTCTTAATTCATACAAATTATATAATACTTACACTAATAGTTGTTTCTTTGTAAATGAGATCCTTGCTTTACTAAGCATTACTTTTTTTCACCTAAAACACAAACCACTTATTTATTTTAGCTGTCCAAAAAAAAACATTAAAATCGCTTCGCCCAATCGAAAGTTATGAGGTAACAAAAATCATGAAAAAATATAGACAAATTGAAACCTTCCTCCTTTTTTGAAGTTGGTTAAAAAGCCGACAATTGTTAAATGTACATGTTCCTGTACGGCTTTTCTCGTTTGTATTATTGGCTCAAGTTGTATGAATGCATTTTCTTCTCACCGCAGATCCCAAAGGAACCTCGAGACAATTCATTTGTTTACATCAAAACAGTAAATGATTCAGGTACAGCCTCTGCAGATCCCAAAGGAAACTTGAGACAATTAATTTGGTTACATCAAAACAGTTAATAATTTGGATACAGCCTCCTCAGATCCCAAAGGAACCTTGAGACAATTCATTTGTTAAATCAAAAAAGTAAATAATTTGGTTACAGCCTCCACAGATCCCAAAGGAACCTTGAGACAATTCATTTGTTTACATCAAAAAAGTGAATTGTGACAATTTTCCATTCCATCCCATGAGGATTGAAAAAAGACTAGAACTGTAGTCCTTAAGCGCTTTTTGTCCTAGTTTCAAGTGGGGACATGTCCCCACTGCAGTTTTACATCTGTCTCTCTTGATCTCATGCATTCCCTGAGACAAACTTTGTCTTCAAAGCACCCTAAGGAACTGTGTATCTTTATACTTCTGTCATTGCTGCCATGAGCAATACAATGTTAAACACTAACAATCAATTCATATTATTGTCTTTAATTAGGTCAAAAAATAAAATTATACATTTTAGATGGCGGTCGAACTTATTGATGTCATATTCAAAGCGCCTATTACTAAACTGATGAACTATTTACAGTTTAAATGTAAAAAAATAATGGAGTATAGTATAATAATATATGCTTTAAAGTAAATTTATAGTATCTTCTTAAAGTATCTCTAAAGGTTCACATTATGTCCAATTTCAGAAAAGGAAAGTACTGTTTGAAATTCTTATTCTATACTATTTATATTATAATATTTACATGTAATTAACTTCAAAATCAACAGCTTGAGGTGCTTCCTTTTGTGGGATGACTAATATTTCATATTCAATCATTTCAACCTCATTGCCATCACAAAGAAGAGAACAAGCTTTGTCCTGCATATTAACTTTACCAGGTATGAGTTTGCCATCAATTACAGCGCACTTTTTTAGAGACAGTAGCGTCTTTCGATTGATCTGATGCTGCCCTAGGCTGCTTTTCAAATAGCAGCTGTTCCACTCCTCTGGCTGCCTTTAATAGGTCGTCGTAACTAGACAAGGATTCACGAGGTATTTTGCCGCGTATTTTGAATCTTAGCTGGCCATAAATCATATCCAGCTGTTGTGTTTCAGTGTGCGCCGGCGTTGGTAATTGTGCAAAAAGTGCCCTCTTCTTCGCTACGAATACCTCGGTTAGTTCCTTTTCTTCCTGTTTGATACATACTATATCCTGGTACACAAGGAACGCTGGCCTTCTAGGAGCAAAGGCATGTCGGATTCTAGCTTCAAAATCGGCCCAGTTGCTTACGTTGGTTTTCACACCATTCCACCAAATCGCTGCTTCGCCTTTTAAAATCAATGGTACGCTCATGATGGCTTCTTCATCATTTATACTTTCTACCATCTTAAAGACTGTTGCTGCCGAGAGGAACGCTTCCACAGCTTCCGTGTCCCTTGTTCCGTCAAAGGATATCGTACAGTTCGCAAACGAACCGCGTTGTCGCGACCCCATTCTCGCCATTAGCATCTCGAACTGTTTTTCAGAGAAATTCATGACGTTAGCTTCTGTTTTCTCCTTTATTATTCTTCTTACTTCTCTCTTTGGACTTGCCTTCTTTCGGGCCCCACGTTGGGCGCCAGTTTTGTAACACCTTTCGGTAGTTGAAGAAGAAACAAATCCAGGAGTGCGATAGAAATTTTATTACGGAGTAACTAAGGTACAAACTAAATAACAATTGTATCTTCGAAACGGACCACTAAGACGTTCGTAAAACGAAGCGTCCGCGCGGATGCGTCACGACTAAGTAGGAGCGCGGTAAAGCCTATTTGCACGACCAAGGTTCCGAGTTGCCGGATGCGATGGCTGCGCGCAACAGACTGCCAGTGCACGGCGCGGCGACCGGTTATAAAGGCGGCCGGTGTATGGACGTGTGCGTAGCGTGCGTAGGCTTGATGCAGTGTGCAGCGCGTCGATGCGATGCACGTAAACAAATATGGAGCGGGTTTAACTTGTTGGTGTTTCAATAGTAATTTATACAGTTACTATGGGAGCTCACTAGAGTCTCAAGAGTATAACAATTATATTAAAATTATTATTGGTATCAACATAGTATTTCTTAATTCATACAAATTATATAATACTTACACTAATAGTTGTTTCTTTGTAAATGAGATCCTTGCTTTACTAAGCATTACTTTTTTTCACCTAAAACACAAACCACTTATTTATTTTAGCTGTCCAAAAAAAAACATTAAAATCGCTTCGCCCAATCGAAAGTTATGAGGTAACAAAAATCATGAAAAAATATAGACAAATTGAAACCTTCCTCCTTTTTTGAAGTTGGTTAAAAAGCCGACAATTGTTAAATGTACATGTTCCTGTACGGCTTTTCTCGTTTGTATTATTGGCTCAAGTTGTATGAATGCATTTTCTTCTCACCGCAGATCCCAAAGGAACCTCGAGACAATTCATTTGTTTACATCAAAACAGTAAATGATTCAGGTACAGCCTCTGCAGATCCCAAAGGAAACTTGAGACAATTAATTTGGTTACATCAAAACAGTTAATAATTTGGATACAGCCTCCTCAGATCCCAAAGGAACCTTGAGACAATTCATTTGTTAAATCAAAAAAGTAAATAATTTGGTTACAGCCTCCACAGATCCCAAAGGAACCTTGAGACAATTCATTTGTTTACATCAAAAAAGTGAATTGTGACAATTTTCCATTCCATCCCATGAGGATTGAAAAAAGACTAGAACTGTAGTCCTTAAGCGCTTTTTGTCCTAGTTTCAAGTGGGGACATGTCCCCACTGCAGTTTTACATCTGTCTCTCTTGATCTCATGCATTCCCTGAGACAAACTTTGTCTTCAAAGCACCCTAAGGAACTGTGTATCTTTATACTTCTGTCATTGCTGCCATGAGCAATACAATGTTAAACACTAACAATCAATTCATATTATTGTCTTTAATTAGGTCAAAAAATAAAATTATACATTTTAGATGGCGGTCGAACTTATTGATGTCATATTCAAAGCGCCTATTACTAAACTGATGAACTATTTACAGTTTAAATGTAAAAAAATAATGGAGTATAGTATAATAATATATGCTTTAAAGTAAATTTATAGTATCTTCTTAAAGTATCTCTAAAGGTTCACATTATGTCCAATTTCAGAAAAGGAAAGTACTGTTTGAAATTCTTATTCTATACTATTTATATTATAATATTTACATGTAATTAACTTCAAAATCAACAGCTTGAGGTGCTTCCTTTTGTGGGATGACTAATATTTCATATTCAATCATTTCAACCTCATTGCCATCACAAAGAAGAGAACAAGCTTTGTCCTGCATATTAACTTTACCAGGTATGAGTTTGCCATCAATTACAGCTCGGCCTATGTAGAGTGGTTCATTTTGCACTTCTGTTTCTCCACCAACAAAAGCATTTGTTGGAATGTGGTCCAGCTTTGTTTTTACCCATTTTGCATTATATCCACATAATATCTGTAATTAAAAAACCTATTTAAAGTAATTTTACTGTTTACTTTGCTTTTTTACAATATTTTTGTAATTTTAGTGCCATATTTTAGATATTTATAAATACAAGATGGTCAAGCTTCCTTGAGCTGAACCACAAAAGTTCTAATACTATGTGTTTGTTTCTGAAAAAAATAGTATAATATTTTTTATATTACCTCAAATTGATCTTTTAAATATTCTCTGGTGCCCCAGGATATATATGCCAAGCCAGTGGCTGGCACATACTTGCCAGGGCATATGGCAGTATTGTGATATGCCCGGGCAATATACACTGGTCCAAGCTCAAATCCACCAATCATAGCATTAGGAGGCAATCTACCATCTTGCATTGGATCCCACCGGAGTTCATCATCAAAAATTTTACAAGGCAATGTTTTGAATATAACAGGTGATGCTGTAAGATAATAAACATTACTTAAAAAAAATATCAAACAGACTTTTGTAGCATTACAAAAATAAGAGGAAGTATTCATTTATTTCATTATCTTATAAAAAAACGTGTGAGTTTCTTGTATGACAATTCCACCCACTGTCAAGAAAACTGTTTATGCCAGAAAAGCTTTTATTATTATTATATACTTCCAGTTTACAAAAAGAATGTGTAAATTGTCTATTAGGAATAGTTGTAACATACTTTCAATGATCCACTCAATGGGTGCCCAATGAGGACTCATTGTGTTGAACTGCACAAAGCCTATTTCATAATCGGTGTCCATGGTAAATACAAGGAATGGTTTCTGTTCCGTCCCTATACCCATTCTTAGCTTTTTATTATACCAAGTGATCCAAAACTCCTGAAAACTTTGCAAATCCACATTACTTAGTGCAAATGCTGTCACTTTGTGAGTTTCCTGGATCATATTTACAACTTTTGTTTCACGTCCAATGACAATCTGTTGAAAGAAAAGAATAGAATCAGTTGGTTCAGCTTTGATCAACTTTCTTCAAAACTTATAAATTTAAAACTGCAGTAAATAGTCTCCTGAAACTAAGGGTATACCTGTGAGAATTTCACAAATTGTGAAACATTTTCTTATCTATTAGATTAGAACATAATTTAATATTTATCGTTTAATATACCAACAGATAAGTATGTAAACAAATTAACCAATTTAGGAGAATTACTTTTACTATCATAATACAAATTTTTAACAATGTACCTTTAATTCCCGTAATTGGCGATAGAGTGGAACCTTGGCATAATTGACTTTTTAATTAAATAAAAAATATATAGTGATAGCAACAATAAGAATTTGGTATTTGGTCATACACACCTTGTATAACTCCAGGAAAGGCTTGCTTTTAGCAGTGAAAGTCAATGCAGGACCCAGGCCAGGCAGCGGCACTTTTATTTGGAACTTCATAGCTCCACTGTCTGCCCTGTGCAGAATATTGCGCTCCGACGCCGCTATTACTATAAAGAGAAAATAGATTTAAGTGAACAGAACAAGCTTCGTAAATATTTAATTTTAAGTGTGTGTGGTGTAAACAACAAACCTCTTTTATCCCCCATTGTTGAGATACGAGTTGTTTTATAAAAACATTTATTATTTTATCAATTAATCTTCTGTTGTACTTTTTAAATAAAATTTGCACAAATCGTCACAATTTCCTATGCAGAAATATCAAAATTACTTTGACAGTTTTGACACAATTGACACTATCTGACTTTTGACATCAAAAGAGTTGTCAACTTTGACAATTCTCTAAGGATGGCTGATTTATATCGATACTTAAATTCTTTGATTATATAGAATGGCTAATCATCGCTTGAATTTAAATTACTGGCCATAATGTATATAAGAACTCGTTGTTTGACTAGCTGGACTTCTTCTAAAAGAAGTTGGGTTAAAAATAAAGAAATAAAGTTAATCTTTGACACAGATTATGAATAATCTGATAAGTCATTCTTTCAAATGCAAGAACTTTAAATATACCCATGACAAAGCTAGGAAATAAATAATTTACTACAGTTTACATTTATAGGCTGTTTCTATAAATACGTAAGCACAATAACAAAAAAATATATAATGGCGGAGTCTGGTGCTGACGGGGCACCAGAAGGTAAGAAATAAAATGTATTACGTAACGTCACACGAGTCTGCGGCACACGTTATTGCGCGTTCAATGTATGTGGTAGTAATTCTCGTGCGCATATCGCGGGCCATAGACTTGATTGCACAAAAGTCTGTCGTCTGCACTGTCCCCCCTAACCTAAAAACCACACACGATCAACCCGGTTTTCTGCGCGCTTAAAGGTCAATGGCGTCCAGTAAACTCGAGGGTGTATGGTTGCAACTGTGCATTGATCTTTCACAGAACCCTCAACTCAAGTATACTGGACGCCGCTTTAAGCGCAGCGGCAAACTTGATTTGGGTGGCTTCTATAAACATCAATTCCATCTGCAACCATCCTCGCCTAACATCCTATCGGTCTGGCTTCTCCCATGTGACTTTCTTGGTTTATAGAATTACAGATGACGGATACGGCCACAGGGGCAGCATTCCCACCATATCCACCATACGTGGTAGAGCCGGCGCCTGCATCAGTTGCCGACACAGTCATTGCCGGGTGCCAGGTGCGACGTCAGCATAAATCTGTGTTGAGAAAGCCAGCTCATCCTCCTCCTAGACCGGCCAAACCAAGGTACGTAGTATTGGTTGTTCAAATTTATGCTTTAACATGAAATCACTCCCATATTGCCCAGAAGGATCAAGAATGTGGTAGAGGTGTAAAACACTTCACCTGTGATGTTGAGATCCCATGTAATAGAAGGCTAGCTTAAAGCCATCTACTGGACACAATTTCAGTCTTAGTGCTACGTGTCCCGAGAATCGTACCCTACGAGCAGTTGAATATTATGCGAACCAAAATGTATGGTTTAAAAAAATAAATGCTGGAATGTCGAATTGCAAAATTACGTAAAACTCTTTGTTATATTTCAGGAGACCGAAAGCGACCGATGTGAAGCTTCCAAGAAAAGCGCTACGAGCGCACGCTCGTTGTCTGAAGAGGCACGGAGCTGTACTCACTGACCGACTCGAGCGCATCGCCAAGCCACGTCAAAGGGCCATTATATACCTGTGGAGGGAACACGCCGACCATTTCCCTCCTGAGACGGTAAGATAATAAAATATTTACCAATAAAATTAAGCACATTTTATGTGGGTACATATAAAGTGTCTTTTAAATAGAGCGGGTCGATGTTAATAATCTGTGGCGGCCATTTTGATTTGGCGACATCTGTCAAATCTGTTTTTCTTATTCAGTCATTGATGCCAAATCACCATGGCAAGTTACACGGTTGAGCAGCATGTGCAAAAAATGAATGTTCGTTAGTGCAAAATACAAAAATTTGGTGGAAAAAAATAATATTTAGCGACGAAGCACATTTTTGGATGAATGGTTTTGTTAATAAGCAAAATTGCCGTATATGGGATGACCACAACCCACATGAGGTTCACCAGGTGGCAATGCATCCACAAAAAGTTACTGTTTGGTGCGGATTTTGGCGTTATTGGTCCGTACTTCTTTGAAAACGACCTTGGCGAGGCCATCACCGTCAACGACGAGCGCTACAGATCAATGATAAACAATTTATTTTGGCTTGTATTGAACAATATGGACGTGAACGACATGTGGTTCCAGCAACATGGCGCTACTTGCCACACAGCGAACGACACAATGACATTCTGCATGAACGGTTTGAGGGTAGGGTTATCTCTCGCAGAGGTGACGTGAATTGGTCACCAAGATCGTGTGATTTGACTCCGCTAAACTTTTTCTGACTCCGCTAAACTTTTTCTTGTGGGGTTTTCTAAAGTCACGTCTATACCAATAAGCCACAATCGACCGTTGCCCTGAAAGCCAACATAACGCAGGCTATCACTCAGATTCAGCCGGATATATGCGGCAGAGTCATTAAAAATTGGACCTCACGGATTCGTGCCACCATACGAAGCCGCGGCGGACATTTAAACGATGTCATATTCCACCCATAATAGCATAAATGGGCCTTTCAAATAAAAAAATAAATTTTGTTAATATCTCACACACACTTGTTTTATTCAATTTTAACATCGACCCGTCCTTGTTGAAAGATCCTTTATCTTGTAATTTTTCGTGTAACCCTTAATCTTACTTTTTATTTTTCCTATGACTTCATCAAATATTAGTACCTAAATAGTAATAAATAAAACATCCAGATCCCAAAGACAGGAATCGATAAGGGTGAATCTTGAGATTGGCGATATTCAGTAGATTCCCTTGGCGCATTTTTTTTATGACTGTTTTATACAAATTATAATTTAGTTTGATTTTTAGCCGAATTATAAACTTATATATCAAATAGGGGTCATTTTTGAACGACTAATTACAGAGATATAACGTTTCTTTTTTTTTGAGACAGGGGAATCAAAAATTGTTGCTTTATTTATCATTCAGTCTCTTGTTGGCAATTGTATCACAGTAGAATAATTATTAATCACTTTCTTTCTCCTAATTACCAACTAATCACAAAATACAATACGAAATAAATCAACTAACAACAAAACTTCTTCTTTTGAAAAAAACAAAAAATATTAAGCAATAATTACCTTGTTGATAATTATTGCTTAATATTTTGATTTGTATGAAATAGTGTAGATTTAAAAGAAAATTTAACCGTTATTTTAAGGAAAATAGTGAAAATATTGATTACCATGGCACAAACGCCAAAGGAATCAACACCAAGGGAATCAATAAAAGTATGTTTTTTCTCAGTTATGTGTAATTTAAACATTCTTAGATTGTATGAGTAATTTAAACATTCTTAGAAATTATAATAAGATAAGTAAAAAGCTTTCCGTGTACAGGAATAGCAAAACCCTAAGAACTTTTATAATATTTTTTCAAGCCGTCAGGGTAATCAATGACCTAGTGAAACAAAGCCAGGGTAATCAAATATTTACCTTCGTAACTTCGTCCGCGGGCGACGTGACGCACAACCTCCCACTACAGCGTTTGAAGCACGACTAGAGCTCGCGTGAGAACGAACAACTATGTTTCTCAACCGTTCCACTGATGTTGTATGCCTAGTTATGTGTCGCGCCAAGGGAATCAAAGTTTACCTCAGGACAAAACTTTAATTGTACTTCTATGGAAAACTATGGGATAAAATACAATGAGTATTTTTTTATTTCAAACAACCACTAACGTGGATGCTTATACACATAATGATTAATATGATTTACTGTAATAAGTTGGCAAAATTTCGGTGTTTTCATTGAAAAATGTGTGAAGGACGCGCCAGGGTTATTAATTTTTGGCACTATTTATATTTTTTACTATTATTTATACACAAGTTAAAAAGAAAAACTATCGTGCACCAATTAGATACTATAGTGATAAGTCTAAAAAAAAATATTTACGGACTATATTTCAATATTGCGGGTACTTTTTACCCCCGGACATCAAAAAGTGAGCCTCTCAAGATTGACCCATAACACCCATTCACCACACATTTAATTTTCTTGTTGATCTTTGTCCTGCTTCTCCGAACCTCGATCTTGAGACGGCGGCGGCACTAAGCAAAAAATAACCACGAATTTTGATATATCCCTTACCATAGCAATGACGTTTGACCTTTGGCACGCGTGCCACAGATGGCATGCAGCGTAAAAAGTTCGGTACGCAAAATCTAAGAATTCCTTGAACTGGGCACGTTATGGCCTCATTATACTTCGAAAATAATGGCACGTGCATCATTAAAGCCATATATCACCATCCCTGCCTTACCATCTACAGATTGCTCGTCTACGGTCTGCCTTGGATGCGGATGAACCCTTCAAACCGGATCAGGCTTATCAGTACTTCGTCAACTTACGGAAAACTAAGAAGAAGAGTGCTGCGTAAGTTATGTCTTCTTGTCATTTGTGTTCTCCTCTTGAGACTATGGTGTTCTGAAATATCGCCAGTAGAGACGATCCAGCGGAGAAAATTAATTATTATGTAGACCTCTTACTACTATTGTTCAGCGCCCTACGAGTGCAATATAATAACGGCTACAGGATGCTGTTGGGCTTGCCGCGTTTCTGCAGTGCCTCTGGCATGTTTGCGCAAGGTCACGTTGATGGCTTCCAGGCCATCGTGAGACAAAAATCTGCCTCATTGCTCCATAAATTACGAGCGAGCTCCAACTCCATCCTGAAGGTGATAGCTGGGAGATATGATTCACCGATAGTGCAATGCATTATAAGGAGATGTATCTCCAAGAATAAACTTGTTACGAAATAAATACCCACGTTTGTTACTAACATACATTTAAGATTATTGTTTACTAACCCACTATGGATCTTTACTTGGTCCGAAATAAAAGTTATTTTATTTTATTTCTATTTATTTATTTTATTTATTACTTATCTTACAAAGTTTTTTTACAGGCGCTGTCGAAGCGCTTTTTTTAACCCGTCTCGGCTCTACCAAGCTAAATAAATACATTATTGACATTGCGATTACAGTGATGTGGGACGCATGTCGCGGCGCCTGAAAAAAACGTATTAAGGGCCCTGTGGGTGAAACATTGCGATGCTCACAAAACTGCGATACGATTTATTGCATCAAGAACATTCAATTAAACTCTAATTTTCACAATATTTTTGTAGCAAGTCCGGAGTGAACGAAATAAAGAAAGATATTCTCGCTGTGTACGGCGACAAACGATTCCTGTGGGCTCGCAATGCCACCGTCGCTTTTGTTCGGGGCATTCAACAACGACTAGCCCGATCCGGCCGCTACGCCATGGCTGATGGGTATGTAACTGATAAATATATTTGCATTATATAATATAGGCCATAAGGCACCACCACTCGCGTCCGCCCATGCATAGGCCGCGTCAATAGCACACATCCTGCCTTATAAGGCTAGAAACGTACGACGCGGTTATCACCTGGCAACTTTCGCCTGTTTATAGAAAATACTTAAAATCTTTGAAGCACATATATCACAAATAGCACATATATATAGAACAAAGTGTCTTCGCCTTAATAAAAACTAAGTGAAGTGTTATTGGACGCCTCTTAGATTTATGTTTACATATTAATTTAGGTTAAAATAGAATTACTCATTAGCCTTTATGGGCTAGATTGTAATAAAATAAGATATTTGTGATATCTTACAATACAAAAAATATACATATATTATATATATATATATCACTACATAGTATAAAACAAAGTCGCCTTTTCAGTCCCTATGTGCGCTTAAATCTTTAAAACTACGCAACGGATTTTGATGCGGTTTTTTCCAATAGATAGAGTGATTCAAGAGGATGGTTTTTGTGTATAATACATGCATAGAAAGGGGGAATTGTTTTACTCCAAATTTAACGCGTGCGGGCCACGGGCAGTAATGAATAAATCAAACTCTGGATCGATTTTAATCATTTTTTCAGTGAGTGACATAGGCTATATATTATATACCCGTGCGAATCCGGAGCGGGCCGCTGTGTTTTTATATACAACGTTCACAGTTTTTCTGTAGTGTATTTAGTATCAGCATTGTACCCGTGCGAAGCCGGGGCGGGTCGCTAGTATATATATATCACGAGGCCTTCGCCGCTCGCGTTGTAAAAACCGCGTTATGAGTGCCTAGCCTAAAAACAAAGCTCAGCCAATCGCGTTCTAGCCAGTGCTAAGCTATGAGAACCAATGAAAATTCTTTCAAACATTCATAGCAGTAGCAAAGCGCATCTCTGGAAAAGCACTTTTAGAGAATACCATTACTAATAAGATCATTGTGTGATGCAGGATGTTGAGATTGTCCAACATAATTCTGCACGACATTTGTAGTAATATGCACATGAGGACTCCGTCGAGGAGGAACACGCGTCCCAAAGCCAAGTTTATGGTGGAGATGGCTGATAAGGTAATTATAGTCTATAGTAATATTTGTGTCAGCCTCCATGGTCTAGCAATAATCTTATCTATAAACTACAGCTAATATTTTGTTGATTAGGTTGCTGTTTGGATAGATGAAATACTTGCCGAGTCGGATGACAGGATGTTGATGATGGACTTCGATGAAGACGAAGGTAAGCTGAGTTCTATCTTGTTCCTCTTCTTGTGTTTTCTCGCAGGATAAACTAACCCAGCTATATAACTTACATCAAGGTAAGTTTCGCTTACAAAAAAATTGTAACAACTGTTCATATTTTTTCGTTTGCTTTATATTATTGCCGAGAAAAATTGGTTATTTTAATTTATTGTAACATCGAGTATATTGAACAATTGTTTACAAATAACATCTCGTTAAGATTTTATTTTTCACGGACACAAAAACATATTAAATCATCGTTAAGGTGGGCTCAACAATTTGTTTTTTCTGAAAAGAAGTGGAAAAGTCGTACTTGGACGCGGAAAGGCCTCCATCTGGTCAGACCAGTGCAACGACTTCTGGAGCTACGACACCGTCCGGGGGGGTAACGTCATCCGCAGGGGCTACGCCGGCCGGAGGCGCTACACCTATGGAAGGGGCTACACCAGCTGCTACACCAGCTGCTACGCCAGCGACTACGCCGGCCGAAGGCGCTACACCAGCTAATTCGGCACCAAATTCAGGCAAACCCTCCGGCACTGATCTGAAATAAGTGAGTAAATAAGTCAAAAATGTATGAAAGAAAAGTTTACTAACACCTGATCAATCGTAATCTTTTTGTTTGGTTCGCAGATCTTTTCGGACCCGCTGGTGCAAAGTTCGCAGACAATTTTCTTGATATGATGGGCGACGTAAGTAAATCAATTTAAAAATAAAATACTTATAAAAATGCCTTTCGTTAATTTGTTTATTTTTCTATTTTTATTTATTTAAAAGGATGTGTGCTTGGAAACAGTCCTGGAAAAAAAATACTTATATAAACCCGAACCGACCGCTCCTACTTGAAGCTGAAATATTTTAATATATTTATTGAGAAACCATCACGGAATAAATGAAGGCTTTGATTATAACTTGTTACTTCTATAATTAATGTGGAAAATGTAAAAAAAATAAAGTAAAAATAAAATAAATACTTATTATTTCAAACCTGGGTATATCTTTTACACTTGAACACGGCGGAACAAGGTAATCTACTTTCTAATTACTTAACAGAATCTTTCTTCATTGCCCGTTTCTGATTGCTTTAAATAATTATGTCGATACAAATTTTAATAACTTTATTATAACTGATACACGTACCCACCGTGAACGGTGCTAATAATCAGGCTTTTAAATATACTTAGATTAAACATAATTTTGCAAAGATACATTCATCAAAGTTTATATTAAGGGTCAATTTCAACAAGCGATTTTTTTTGTCATTTCGGTGGACTTTTTTAATTTCAATGCTATCTATATATTTTAAGTGAGAAATGAAACTTTAGCCTATTTTATAACATTATGTGTGAGTGGACATCAAATATCATCAAAACTTACATAAATATTTAAGGATGAATTTTTTAGAGTCCACTGAAATGAAAAGTGTCTACCGAAATGATAAAAAAATAAACACTGAAATGATAAACTGTGCACCGTTTCTTACTGTCTGATAAAATTTTTAAAACAATATGAACACTACTAAAGCAAATCAGTACTTACGGCGAAATTAAATACACAGTTTTGAAACAAATTAAAGGAATCTACCTCGAGTTATAACAGCCACCGAAATGATACTACTTTTGTCCCCATATCACTGAAATGATAAACTTACTTTTGTGGCGGGCAACCGCAAGACGTTGGGACTGGTACGATCGCGCCTAGAGCTTGAGCCGGCCTGATCCGAAGTGAGGAAAGGTGAGAAGGGCATAACAACGCATTGTTGACGTGGCTATTCTACTAAAACTTACTGTCCTCTGAAATGATAACTTTTTTCCGGACAAAAGTTGACTGCCTGTCAAATCCATGAGAAAGAAGATAAACAAACAAAAATGGTTTTATTTGATCGAATATATTATAATTTAATGATAAAACAACCGATTTAAATCCATATTATGTATATATTTGCAGGGGAAGGTATTTTGTGAGCGGAATTGGGTGCGGGACAGGCCACCGTGATGATAAAATGACACTTTGTAATTTTTTATTTGGTACATTATTGGGTAGAAATCAATGATTTTTTTTGCCAAGGTAGAGAAGTACTTACTTTTTTGAGAAAAAATATATTAAATAAAAAATCAGCACATTGCACTACCATTCTCACGTTTGCCGTGTATTTTTTATGCTTGTGCAATTCACCCTTAAACTAAAACAGATTCTTTTCTTATTTTATAAAAAAAGAAACGAAAAACGTACGAAAAATAGGCGACAAAAAAGTTCTTCAATGTAAATAACCTTATAAAGTTTATTTATTATTAAGTCACAACAATAACATTTAAAGAAGACAAGAAAAACTAAACTAATAATAAACAAAAATATAATAACCTAACTTATGTACTAAAAGCCTATTCTAAGAGACCGCAGCCAGTGGGCAACGTTCCCAAAATGCTGGCAGCATTGCCACGCTGGATGGCAATGCTTATCCGCTGTCCAAAATAAAGGCCAGCATTTCGGGAACGTGTGGCCTCAAAAATGCGAGACGTTATTTCTTTATATACAAAGTGAGCGCCCGGCCCCCACGTCCCAAGCGTCTCTACCCCAAAAGGCACAAACATATAGCCACTGTCAAGGAGACTATATTTGCGCCTCTTGAGGTCCTCCGCAGATTCAGCCGCCGCACCAGGTCTAGTCTCGGTCCCCGGGAGATGCGACGGCGCCAAAGTGTCGACGCAGGTAGCATCCCACACTAAGGGCCGCCCCAATCTCCAGGGAACAAGAGTCATTCCGTCGGGCCTCTTACCATCGTCACGGCTCAGACCGTTCGGTTCCAGGATGGCCGGACAGTTGGCGGTGGCAAGAGCCCGACGGATGATAATGATAAATAATAATGATCAATGTAAATAGAAGTTTTATACCTCTATCAATCAATCAATATTATTATACCTTTTTGACAATTTTATTATTATTATTGTACTATACACCATATTTCGTGTAGTCACGGAGGTCAAATATGTGCGCTAATGCCCATATTTTTCTTAAAAAAAATTCTAGTATTATTTGAGATGCCCAACATAGTGCACGATGAATATCTAATACCGGGTACACACCTCGCAAACGAAGGCCAAATACGCGTTGGATGGTTCGTGTTTGAAGTATATTGGACGACTAAGCGGACGCTGTCAATAGTTCGTTGTCTTTCATTGGCAATCCAAAGCGTGGCGGTAACGTTTTAATATGGACGTTGTTCCGAAATAAAGAAATTTATATGTGTTATTAAAGGATTTGTTAGCGTTCGCTAAGCCATCCAAAATAGGACTAACAAATCCCTGCGTTGGTCATCGTTGGTTAGGTGTGTACCCAGCATAACACATTCGCAGTGGGTACCTACTTGTAATAACAATCGTGTTCATTTGTATCAGATGGGAGAATAAAGATAGGTTCTACTTTTGTAATGAGTATAATCAAAGCATACTTGAATATAAATATGTGCGTTTTATTAAAAAGGTGGTTATTTCAGGGTGGTGCGGGGGGCGGTGGCGGTGGCCGTGGTGGCGGTGGGGGCAGGGGTGGCCGCGGTGGCAGTGGTGACCGAAGATTTTTACAAAGTGAGTACCACCAAGTTGTCTAAAAAACAAGGTACAGGGAATTAATTATGGCTCAATTCCTTTCAAAACCGGTATTGCTAAAGTCCAAGCCGGCAATGACGTGCATAGAAATGTTCAACAGAGTAAACACACGAATCAATACAGTGTATTGCTATGTTGACATCCTTTTAGGCAATCAATACATTCATATATATATATATGTGTTGTAACGAATATTAGCCATTTCTTTATATTTGTATTCGTGTTCACGAAACATATGCCGAATATCCGGAAAACCATGCGAATCGTATTTTCATTTAGATGAAATAACTCGGGGACCTAGAGCTTACCGATTCTTACCAATACTTAGATTCAAGGGAGAATAAATCAATGACATGTTAATTCTTATAAAATACAATACAATTTATAATTTCCATTGTCATTATCATGACGTTTCATTTTTCTTTTTTTTCTATAATAACGCACCAACAACTGGTCCATACTTTGCTCATTACTTACTTGTCTATCCTAGGGCCTAAGAAATGCCTGTAAGAAATTGCTTAAAGCGATAAGGCGATTGTGCAACATAATTTTTAAGTGCATTTGTTTACAAAATAACCTTTTATTGGTGTACAATAAAGATTACTCTATCTATCTATCTACAATTTTTGTAATAAAACCTTTATACTTGCCTAAACATTGAACATTTGTATTAATCGTTGTATTTTTGTTGCAGAACCGGCGGCATATACCAAGTTTAAAGGTAAGATCCCATGTCTCGAAACAATTTGTTACTTAAAAGATTTAAATATGAATCTTTAAAATAGGTTCTTTAATGTTTCGCATAATTTAATTTGGCATAATTTCACTTCGCATACCGCCATTTGGCATAATGATGGTTACGCATAATATTTAATTTGGCAAAACTTTCTTGGCATATTTTTTTAGCATAAGTACTTTACGCATAAACATTGTTAGGCATAATGTTTTTTGGCATAAGTCATTTGACATAATTGTCTATTATGCGAAAAATAATTATGCGTAACGTGTTATGCTAAACTAAATTATGCGAAAAGAAAGGATCCCTTTAAAATACTTATGGCCTTAGAAAGAGAGAGAGAGACTAAAAGACGGGTTAAGCGATAATCGCGGGTAGGAAATTTGATAAGATCATAGCTGAGAATATTTTTTATATATTAGCATATCACAAGATAATAATTATTATATCTTCTGTAAAGCCATATAATGTTAACTTTAAATACCCCAGGTCCAATGCTGGAGGCGTTCATGGTACTGATGGGGTCGATGGAAAAGAAAGGCGATGCTAACTTAATAACCCATGGCAAATGTACACTAACTTACAAGGAAGGTGCTGAAGAGTAAGCATCCTGGCCGTATATATCTGTACAAATAAAAAAGTATGTTGTTACGATACCACATAACGGCTTTTTAAAAAATACACAGCCGGTGGCGGCAGACACCAATAACATTTTTCCGTATATAAAAAATCAGAAAGCATGTTTCGTGTTCACGTTGTCATGCTGCTGCTATTTTCGATATTATTCACCAAAATTATCAAAATAGCAACTGAGTAAAAAGAAGCATTTATGTAATAGAAAAGACATCAACGCTTTCTCATGAAAGGTGCAATTTTTGCTCGCAGACTGCTACTTAACTATTTTGGCATAAATACTTATTAACACGATGTAAAGGTACTTATGTTTGCTTTGTTAATTGTGATTAAAAAGACAGATGGCAAGAAAATTGCCATCAAAAATTGCATCGTGCAATTGGGCCTCTATGCCAAGTCCACCATCTTGAATTTCAGATTGAAAACAACGACAGATCTGCAAGCTACGGATTACAACTCCACGTTAGCCAGTGAGCTGAACAAGACTCTTACTGACACCAGTAAAGCCGACACACCAGTACATCTTCAAGCTTGTATGACAGGTATTTAAAGTTATCTGTCAGGTAAATAATACCGACCTATTGAATTCAAAAATGTTATAATAATAAGACTCAGTTTCATCAGTATAAAGTTTCAGATAGTTAATTGACAGTCAAATAAGTTCCTCATAGGCTCCCAGGGACTTATCCACAACTGGTGAAACTGTCCCTTGTTATATCAAAGTATTTATTTTTCATTTCCATGTGAACCTGTACTTCATAATATTTAAAATGTATTGTTACAGAAATCGTTAACATTTGCTCAAAATACTTATCTCAGTATGCTGAATATAGCAGTAAGTAATTTATTATTTGCAGTAAATACTACATTCAATTATATTTAAATAAAAGAACAAGTAATTTGATGGATAGAATGGAATCTATCAAATTTGGACACAGTCTCTTTATTGGCAATACGGAAGGCGTGTCGTATTTAGTATCAAATTTTATTTTGTAGAGGACAAAGGACCTGCCTTTAAATTGTTGGTGTCCAAGATGCATCCTAAAGGAGACGAATTGTATAAAAAAGAAAAGCTCACGAAATCTTACGCAGCTGCTGCTGACCAGTAAGTTCATGATAATCTCCTTCTTAAAGTCATTTAAATCTCATTATTATCAAACCTCTGACATATTTACTATTCTCCTCTAGACTAGAACAGGCTAAGGGTCTAGAAAATGATCACGACGATCCGATTCTTTCACAAGAAATTCATTCCAAACTCTCACAACTTATGGAAGGCTCTACACCTGCCGAATTAAAGAAGGATATGGACGGTAATTATACCTAAGTTTTATTTATAGGGTGTCCCCTTAGGGTGTCATCACACTGGCGATTTGCGTAACTGCGCGCAAATCTCTCAGTATGAAAAATATACAATCACAAAAGTATTTTTGAACGCTTGTAAATCACCAGTCTGATAACGCTCTTAAGTTCAAAAATCAAGTCCAAAATCTGTTTGAATACATTTTCATCTATGACAAGTTTTGACATTCTTAACAATTATTATTTTATCTTAACAGAAACTTTGGATATCTGCTCAAAATATTTATCGCAAGCCGCCGTAGACGAAAGTAAGTCGCTTAAAAGATCAGTACTTTCTTCACATGTTACAGTGAGACACGATTAAAATTTGTGATTTTTCAGTTGAGCGTGGACCAGCGTTTGACATACTGATAGCAGAACTAGAAAAAAATGGCACGGAACATTTCTCTGACTTCCCTGCCATAGCCAACAGATTTGCATGCGCATACAAGTAAACATTTAAAACAGATTTACTCATTACGATAGCATTAGATGAAGGATCGCTTATAGTAGTATCAGGGTGTAGTTTTTCTTTTTTGTTGACGCCCTCACTGGACATAACTCATACTCAACATAACTTGCCGTCTTATGAGCTATCTAACTGGTGGTAGAGCTCTTGTGAATGAGCTCGAGGACGGCAGCACCACCGTCTCACCTTTAACCTGCCGCCAAATAGTAGTGCTTCCATTACTGTGTTCCGGTTTGGTGGTCAGATCAGGCCCTGAAATTACTGGCACATGAGGCATAACACCGTAGTCCTCAGCTGCAGCGACGCATCTATAATCTACTTTTGTGGCTTTTTGATATCCATGGGCTGTACTCCACTTACCATCAGGTGGACTACACGTTCGTTCGCTGTGGGCGTAGTATAAAAAAAATCTCCTATGTGGCGAGGATGTTCACACACATACATTTCGCACACACAAAGCACACCCAGGGTCAGAATCTTTGCGGATCACACAAAGATTAGTCTCGTGTGGGGATTGAACCCACAACACCAGCGCAGTTTAAAGCGGCCAGGTGACTTTAAACACTACGCCAACCGTGCACTTAAGATAAGATCTTTGCGGCTTCGAAGTTAACCGAAAACAAAATGTTGCGGGTCGTATTTTCCACGCTCGAGTAGGTACGGTAACTCTTCGATTGTCGAACAGCCATCTGCAGCTTACTTCCCTGCCACCTAGTCTATAAAGATAGAACATGTAATTCCAATTAAACCTCCTATTCAAATAACGGGTCGCTGTCGCACGACTTTTCTTATAATGTGAAGGCATCCGCTATTTGCCGCGCCGTAGTGGCACTGCTCACGCCTAAATGTGAAAGCGCACTTAATGTTAATTTTGCATTATGTCATAGGTTGAAAAACGCACCTGGGCTATCAAGCGTCACGCCGGACCCAAAAACCCAGCCAACGTTTTCGAAATCTCTTCATTTGGTAGCTGATATGGCTACTCCAGCAAATCTAAAGCAAGACATGAATGGTAGGTACAATGCTGCGAGAGATAATAAACTAGCTTGTGCTAAGTACAGTTCCGAATTTTGGAGCTTTAAAAAATATTGTAGACAACAGGAAACGCCCTAATTGCAGTGTAGGTAGATGGTGCATTTGTGTACATTCTACTGGATCTCTATCAGGCGTTTGGGCACCTGTGAGTTTATTGAAAACATGGTGTTGCAGCAACATGGTGTGAAAGCAGCGATAGCCGAGTGTGAGACCGTAGGACTGCGAAGTTAAAGGTCTCGGGTTCGAACCCACGGCACACACCTCTCGTCTTTTCGAAGATATGTGTGTATTTATCATATAAATTATCGCTCGCTAACGGTGAAGGAAAACATCGTGAGGAAACCTACATGCCTGAGAGTGCCTAATAAGTGCTCGAGGGTGTGAAGTCTACCAATCCACACTTGGCCAGCGTGGTGGACTATGGCCTAACCCTTCTCATCATGAGAAGAGGCCCGAGCCCAGCAGTGGGACATGTATTAAATACAGGGTTGCTCTAATGGTGTTGCAGTGTGTTCCGTAGAGTAGGTACTATTAACCTTTGAAGCTATTTGAAAAAGTTTAAAAAGACGATCCATAATTTAATTTCTATTGCAGAGGTAATTGAACGTTGTGCCGGGTATCTCTCCGCATTCATTCGTGACAGAGGTCAGTAGTTGCTGTATTCGTACTATCAAAGGAGATTATTGATCCACCCTAATACTAGTTTTGTATAGACATTTCAAAACATATACTATATACTATGGATTTATTTATAATAATTTAATTGCATTTCTATATTTAAGTTTATTTTCTCTTTAACCATATTTAGCTATAATGTTGTTTTGGTTGCTTTATCTTACACATAGAATTATTGTCAAAAAACAAACAAATATTGTATGAATTATTTGAAAAGATGGTGCACATGAGTTTCTCACCAGCTCTTCTCATGATGCAATACCCATCGGAGCTGGTACTTGGATTGATTTTAATTCAATTTCTCTAAGTTGAATTAAAGTCAATCTAAGCTCCGGTGTCAAATCATTTTATTACAATAAGTATTATAATTTAGTTAGCTAAGTTTTATTTTAATTTTAATTTTTTGTGTTTAGATGTTTGTTTTGACCTGTTCAAGCGCCCCTTGGGGCCCATGGAAATAAATGATTTGATTTGATTTGATTTGAACACTTTTATCAATTTCAAAGCAAATATTTATTGTTTCATGAATCAATATCGTTGATAGTACAATTATCGTCTCTATTTGATAACAGACGAACTTATTAACCTAATAAAAATATTCTTGATACAGATATCGTCTTAAAGAGCATAATAGAAATGATGAAGAGCAAACCATCAAACAAATTTGCTTCACGATCCAACTATACCATGGACTACGCCACGGGAGCTGCAGAGTAAGATATATGTACATATAGATGCATCATCCGCGTCAAACGCGGATTTCATGAAAATAAATTTGACTTCGCACGCGCGTTCGATCCTGTTCATCGAATAGATGCGCGTCCACCTTGAAATGACGATGTTAAAATAAATATCTCCCCTAACTCTTTCCAGATATCATCTTTTACTCCATTATGTATTATAATATTTATCTTATTTTTCGGTGTTTCTCTACCCTTTTATTCCATAAAGATATTTTCTACTCTATTTTTAATAGATATTTTCTCATGAGTCATACATACCCATATTTTTTAATTTTATCAGCTATATGGTCATATATTTGTGTCCCTATGTATTTTGTAGAACTGAATCTGCTCCAGCCCTAATCCCGTACTTGCCCATTAAAGACATAACTGATGAAGGGAACGCTAACATAACCAAAGATATGGAGGGCAAAATCCAGGCGGACAAGGCGACGATCACGAAAGGTAAAACAAACTCTAATGCATAGATTAATAAATATAATGCATTAGATATAGGAGAGAGTCAGACACCAGCAGAATTTCGTATGTCGATATTCCATTTAGCGACTACCGCGCTAGAGAGAGATAACCTGCTTTCGACCCTACCTATCAATTTGAGTGTTTTTTTATAATTTATGAATATAATCGAAAGCTGTGAATAAAGTTAAATTTGGTAAAGTGTCGATTCAAAGGACAATCAATTTACAACAAATGTATTTAAAATTAGCTTCCTAAGTTTTGTATTTTAACATTATCTTTCTGCCGCAGTTATGATCAAAGACGTTTCGAAACATTTATCACAGCCGTTTGCTTTGAGAAGTAAGTATATTTCATGCAGTATGCTGACGTCATTATCCCACTGCACCGCACTCCGTTGTGTAGCGAGGAGCGAGGAGCTGCAAATTTTAATACCCTGATAAATCTTCATGTATCATCTTTATGTTAGGTTATGAGTTTTTTTCATACAAATTGAGATATTAGTAGTTATACTCTGTCCATTTCTTTATTTTCTTTTTGAAAGATTACATTTAGGGATGCCTTCACACGTTACTGATTCGATTTGAAATCATAATCGATGTTGTCTACGAAGAACTTTCAATCGATTAATTACATCGAAATGGTTTTAGTTCATTATTAATTATTCGTTATTTAGTAGTTTTTATTAGATGAAATAAATATACAAAATAATAATATAGTAATAATGTCACATACTTAGTCTATGACGATTTCCTAGTTACCTTTGTTTACATTTTCATTTTTAATTCCAAGATTTCGACTTGATTTTTTGCAAATAATTATTATTCATGGAATCATAATACTATTATTATATTCTTTTTTTTAAAAAAATACAGACAATACACAAAAAAAGTCAAATTATTCTTTTTCATAATGATCGATTTATTTCATTTCACGATTTGATTTATAGTCTGTGGTTGTTTGTTACAAACAGTGAACTTCCCTAAAAAGTGCCGCTTGTCAATAAAGTACATTATTATTGTAGTACGTTAATCTGTCAAAAAAAATAGGTAATTCATAGGCGTGATCTGTCAAAAAGAAAATAAAGGAGTGGACAAAGTATAGATGTACAGTTTGAAAATCTGTATCCCTGCGCTACGCACCGGAATGCGGAGCAGAATGAGAATCGCCTTAAATTAAATTGAACGAGAATTTATATGTGTCTTATTATATTTTCCAACATAGTAAGTATTATATAATATACAGGTGGCATTGCTGGCCCGAGATACCCACTGGAATTTCTTTCAAAAGTGAAGGATTCTATGGGAAAAAGACCCTTGTTCAAATACAAATCCTTTGGACAAAGCTACGCAGATGCTGCTAATACGTACGTTTTTTATCTCTGCTTATTATAAAGAGAAAATATTTTTTTATTTATTTGTTTGTGCCTTAACACTTCGAATCTCCTGGACCGATCTTAACGAAAATTGGTATGGAGATCAATCAAGACCCTAGAAATAGGCTATATTTTATGCACGTGACAACCATTCACCAATTTCAGTGTCAACTCATAATTTCGAATCACAACAATGCCAGAAATGGGATATTTTTCAAACTCGCCGAACCTTCTCTCATTCAACGGTTGAACTTTAGTAAAATTAACCCTAAAGAATAAATTATTATATTATTGCTCGGTCTAACTTATTGGATATATTAATTTATAGATTGATGCACGCTGGTCCCCTAGAGACGGCTGAGCTTAAGGGAGAATCTCTCCTGATTCATGCAGATATACATTCAGAAATGCACAAAGGAGTCCCATCGAAGCTAGCTCCCTCTATCGCCAAAGAATTACACTGTTAGTATTTTTAACCTTCTAACAATATAACTTGTATTTGTTGACCAATTTAAAGATATTGTTCACAGCATCTTTAGCTATCCCGTGGCAAATAATAAGTTGTTATATAGTATGTTTTATTCTCCCATCTATTATTGAGAAATGCCTAACGGAAAAATCTCAAAACACTTATTACAGATCCGTAGACGCAGAGATAAAATATAGAGATGCAGTCATAAATAAATTATCATAGAAATCTTAATAACAAGGCAATAGAAATGCTATCGACTATCTTTTAACACTGGGACGCATGTCGCCGGTTTTCAAATACCACTACATAACCAAACAATAAAAACACAATTTCGCCTACACATACATTTTGTATTCCTGCAAACAAAATTATTCTTTTTGCGATGACATTAAGCAATATTGTCCAAAAACGAATAATCTTTAGGGGCGCGGCTTCTGCAACCAATAATAAACATGTGCAAAAAGCAGAGAATGATATCGGGCGCTCATTTTTTCTAAAGAATAGTGCAATGCAAAGTTCAAAATACACATATCGATAATTATAATTTTCCGTTGAGCGTAAATCGCCAAAGAGTATCGCAACAATAGATAACTATTTATTGCAAGTATTTCATTCCTCACCTCGCTTTTAGACGATTTATTTATGAGAAAAGGACTACAATAATTAAACGTCGATAAGGTTAGTAATTTTTTTTATTAAGTTGTAAAAATCTTAAAGGCCAAGCTCCAATACTTCACTTTGCATTGTTATGTTCATATTTTCTAAGCAGCACCCTTGATATCCCGTAATTAATCTTTTATCTTCTAAATTTTTGATGAGGTCTTTCAATTTCAAAATTGTTTTGCTATATCGCCTTGCTTTGCATTGTAAACGTTTTATTTTTAACCGCTGATCTGCAATGACGACGCGACTTCTATTAATCTCAGAGCGTTAGTTTTTTTCCCCGGGCTGTCAGCTTGCACAGAATCACTTATTGGGGCCACCAATTGCTGGTTACCTGCAGACTAAAATACACAAATTACTTACCCAAAAGAGAAATTCAAATATTTTTCGCGATGGCGGAAAAGCCAGTGTTTTTATATTGTATTACCGCGTAGAAAGTGAACATATAAAAATCTGATATAAAATAAATAAAATGATATAAAATATCGATACCAATGTATGTACTTACATCAACTATCTCTGGCAATTTACGTTTTCGTGTAGAAGTTGATGGCGTCACCGTCGGCTGCAATTGCTGCAAATCATTCGTTATCTAAAATTTGTTTTTATTAGTACCGTCCCGCTTTTATATACTTTGTTTAGCCAATATTAATAGACCGTAGGTATAACACATTTTTATTCTTACCGTAATGAGTTTCCATATGTCAACTGTCGGTACAGCTGATTTGATCAAAGTCCGTCTTTTTGTTGACAAGTTAAATTGTTCATTTTTGAAATGAATAGAACAAATTGTGCTATAGTTTGTCGGGAACCAATTTTTTTTTCCAGTAGCAGATATCCATTTATCTTTAATATCTTGATCATTTGGAAACCTGTAATAATAGCATTAGAGAAGGTAAACAGATGCTTAAGAAAACGTATCGAACCGATCCAACTTAATCCATATCCTTACAATACGTAATAAAATAATAATAGTAATATGCATAAGTACCTACTTCATTATTTTAACATTAAAAATATTTGTTAAATTCTATTTCATACATCTCAAATTCTAATATTTAACGAAACATCATATTTCATTCCCATTTCGGCAAAACTAGATATTAAACTAAAAAGTAATAAATTATCGATACAAAAAAGTAAACGTAAGTACGTCACTAATTCGCGTCCAACTCATGCAGTGCGTTCCTTGAATTTACGTCAGCAGCGATATTGGTTATTACGCTATGGCTATGATTCCATTGCTGCTTTTAGCATTTGTCATAATAGACATGAACAAACATAAGTATGAATGGTTATTGAATTGAGAAAAAATCTTTTTTCTGTGATAATCATAGTAGCGGCGGTGAGAATATTTGATTTGGCTATATTTATAAAAAACTACATTATTTCATAAATTAAGTACTTACATATGAAAAGTTATCCCTTTATTTGTTAAGTTACAATTTTTGGAAGAGTTTCCGCAGTTGGATATGCTGCAAAGCACCATGTTTACCTCTGCGCGTCCCAAACAACACTGGTAACCACGACAACTCCTCAACTCGCACTTCTGTTCGACTAGACAGATGCGCGGCGACAAGGTCACGCGTCTTTGACATTTCTATTGCCTTGTTATTAAGATTTCTATGTAAATTATAGACATTTTATTCCTTTGATAGAAAAATATGTATGACTTAAATAGCAGGGACTTTTATTTGAATTTTGTATTATTTTTTTCTAGCCACCATGGAACAAGCGTCAAAGCATTTAGCCCACGTTGGAAAAGAAAAAGGTTGAATTAATTTTATATTATTTTTCTTTTATTTTTGTTGTTTATATACATCGACACTTACGCAACATTTTAACAACATTATTTATTATTACACAATTGCTAAATCTTGTACCCCTCGTCAGTGAAAATGCATTATTAACCAATCGATATTGGTCGACGTAAGATCGACCAAGAGATTGATCCAAGCAAAAGCACACACAAACAAGCACACTTTTTTCCACTTTGGAAGCGTCCCTCGTGCTAACTATTTAGTTTAGAAAAAAAATATATTAGAAACCTCAATATAGTTTTTGAAGACCTATCCATAAATACTCACACATATGGGTTTGATTAAAAAAAAATAGTTTCAGTTCTAAGTATGGGGAACCCCAAAAATGTATTGTTTTTTTTTATTTTTGTATGAAAATCTTAATGCGGTTCACCGAATACATCTACTTACCAAGTTTCCATAGTAAAATTCTTATAGTAACGGAAAAAAGTAGCTGTGACATATGCACGGACAGACGGACAAACATGACGACTCATTAAGGATTCCGTTTTTTGCTATTCGGCTACGGAACCCTAAAAATATGGGACCGACATCCTGCCTGACATGGTCCCATAGTTTTTCAACCGTTTTCTTAGTATAGAATAGAATAGAATAGAATATCATTTATTTCTGAGTATATGGTATTACAGGTTTTACAATTATTACAAAATGGTTCACATATACTACCGTAGCCGGTGTAGAAATATTTCAATTTTTACCTTATAATCTATTTATAAACTATTTTACATTTTATTGAGAAAAAAAAAGAAGCATTTAAATAAATTAAATATGTTATTATGTTAATATTTTCTACCTTTATTTATTTTACATTACAATTTATAATCCATGAAATCTTTAATTGAGTAGAAACAATTCGGCTGCTTAAAATCAAAACATAGTAACTCCTTCCAACAAAAATGTTCAGGAGAGCCAAAAAACGGGTCGGCTACTTTGATTCGTTTGCCTAAAGAAACCAGAACAGATAGCGATTTGGATGTTTGGCAAAAAGTTGTGCTATATTGTTGACATTTTAGGTTGTAATACTCGTAATCGTTTTGGAGTATAGTTGCACTTGAATCTCTCATACTTTATTTTTATTTGTAAATTTACCCAAATATGACTGTAAGAACAATATCAAAACATACTAGTAAGTCTGCTTGCTAGGTTATCAATTTGAATTTCTATGGTAAACGTAAAGACTAAACAAATTCATTATACATTAATAGTATATATAAGATTAAAAATAATACAAAAGTACCGTTCATAAGTCCTATGAATGCAGATTTTGATTAAAAAGGTCTTTCAAATAGAGCGGGTCCATGTTAATAATCTGTGGCGGCCATTTTGTTTTGGCGGCATCTTTCAAATCAGTTATTTCTTATTCAGTCACTGATGCCAAATCACCATGGCAAGTCACACGGTTGAGCAGCACTGCATGTGCAAATGATAAAACTTTATTATCAAAATGAGTGTTCTTTAGTGTACTACGCAAAAGTGTTAGTGCAAAAAAAATATCTTTAGCGATGAGGCACTTTTTGGATTAATGGTTTTGTTAATAAGCGATATTGCCGTATGGGATGGGATGACCACCACCCACACATGTGGCTCACCAGGTGGCAATGCATCCACAAAAAGTTACTGTTCGGTACATATTTTAGTCTGGCGGCGTCATTGGTCCATACATCTTCGAAAACAACCTTGGCGAGGCCATCACCGTCAACGGCGAGCGCTACAGATCAATGATAAACAGTTTCTTTTGGCTTGTTTTAAACAATATGTACGTGAACAACATGTGGTTCCAGCAAGATGGCGCTATTTGCCAACAGCGAACGACGTTATTTCTTACCTGCATTCGTTTTTGACTTACAAAGCACGCACTACACGCCTGGACCGATAAAATTGCTTGTAACTCATTTTATTCTTTTTCAACCTAGAAAATGCACCCCCCTTGCACCGGTGACACTGGACTTACTAAACGAAATTACATTGATTTTACAATTGACGCCAAATTCAAAACATAGCAAGTAGGTATTTAAAATTCATAACTTAGTAAGTCGCTTGAGCTGCTAGGGTTTTAAATTTGTATTCTGACATACTATGTTTAGAATTTGTACTTCAAGGAAATTTTCGTAATCATGCCAAATTGCTTAGACTTGCTAAATGTTATTTTTAAAATTACGTATGAAACTGGGTGTTTTAAGGTTTACATCCTTTCTATACTGTTTAGTAAGTCGAAAAATGCCAAAAACCGCTTTTTTCTCAAATCACCTGTTACTAGGTTTTGAATTTGGGCAGCCGAATTGTCCAAAAGCCAAGAAAACATTGCATGTCTAAACTTATTTATAGGTAACTGTCTGATCTGTGGTGGAAGCTTATTGAAGATTGTATAATATGCTAAGCATAGATAAATGCTAAAAATACATTATTAAGATGCTATTTTTTTTCCTATGGTTGTGCCGTGCCTACTGCGCGCGTTGATGTCTTTTATAAGTAATTTCATATTATAATAGAAAAACAATGCAAAAAACATCAGTTGGAAAATATGATTGAAAAAGTATACAAAATACATATCGTATTATTATATCTATATATTGATTTTATTTTTAATTTATTGTGGTCTATAATAGGTGACACGATGGAACACCTCGTAGGAATGATGAAAGAGAAAGGGGAAGCGGAACTGGCTGTTTTGCAAGGATACCAACAAAGCCATCATTTTGGAGCTACGAGGTTTGTCTTTTATGTATAAGACTGATGTATAGATCTGATGTAAATGGCTAGGGCAGTCCATAAATAGCGACAAACCACAAAATCATGGAAGAAAATAATAAAGTTTGAATTTATATTAGAACTTATATTAATTATATTCATGTTTTTTACTGCTGAGAAGTTTTTCCTAGAATCATGATAAAAAAATACACGGTGGAGAGTGATTTATATTACGTAGGGAGCTTTAAAATGAAGAAGAAGTTTGAAGTTCCAATATTATTATTACGGTAAATAATTGTAGGTTAGAAAGTGCACCGTCTCTGGCAAACGATAAAGTTGATAAATCGTCATTTGAGAAAGTAAAAGGCAAACTCACTACTCTGACTGCTGCCAAAAAAGACGTACTTACGGAGAAACAAGCTGAATATATGCCAGGTATGAAAACAATTCATTCCAAGAACAGACTAGAAAAGTAAAATGTATACTTATTCATGTACTGTAACTGAAGTTTGATTAGTAGATCCTTAATATCAATTTTTAAAAGAAGTTGCATCATATTACTCTAGAAAATGGAGATGTTAACCATCGGTGATCGATTCTTGCCATCGCAAGAAGTACTTTTTACTTAGTTTGATAGAAAAATCTCTAATTCCAGCTCATAATGACTTATTATTCTTTTATTTTAGAAATAATTGAAGAGTCCTCGAAGTATCTGTCCTCGCCGGAGCCTGAGAGTTAGTTTTTTTTTTAATGTATTTCTTAGAGCATTATGCTATCGTTTTTGTCTCACCAGGTGGCGCCACTGTAGTGAAAGGTCTGTCAAAGTTTGTTGACAAACATTGATTATTGTGATTATAACAACCAATAAGTTAATACGTTATTTATAGAGGCCCAGTTTTGTAGGAAGTTTTAAAATAAACATTAGTGACCAAAAATTATGAAGAAGTTTTTTTTTGTTTCTATTTTAAGCGGGGACATTAATACGTCCGTCTCTTTTACTCTCAAGCGTGCTTCATGCATAAGTGGCGACAAGCGCGGTCTCTGTCGCTTGTCTTCAGAACGCCCTTAAGAATTGTGCCTCTATTAACTCAATGACCCCGCAAATAGTGGCATTTGACATTTCGGAGACCTCACGGGTAATTCAAACGCGATAGCCAATAGTCACCTAAAACAAAACAGATTTAAGATAGACCTTGCCTGCCAATGTTTCTTAAACTTTGAAGAATAATA
The DNA here is from genome assembly GCA_905147285.1 of Hypena proboscidalis. Taxonomy (NCBI): domain Eukaryota; kingdom Metazoa; phylum Arthropoda; class Insecta; order Lepidoptera; family Erebidae; genus Hypena; species Hypena proboscidalis. The sequence goes on from LR990127.1 coordinate 6,399,028, forward strand.
AGTGACGTAGACACGAACAGTCAGATTCGACACTTGCTCGATCTGTGTGACTCAAGTTTTATTTGTATACTTTTACTGCTAATATTTTATTGCTGCTTTTATTAAAATAAAAATAATCTTTAATTATCCCACTTAAAAATTGTGACAAAATAGTAAATAGAAAAAATAGAAGTAGTTCTTTTTATTTTTAGTAGTAGAAATTACAAACTAAAACTAAAAAGAAAATATGATTTTTAAATTAAGGGGGAATCCACTTAAGGACAAAGGCCTCCTCCATCGCATGCCAGTCGTGTCTATTTTGGGTTTGGTAGTCCACGTAACTCCAGCTGTATTGCTGCTTTTAACTAATATCAATTAATGTCTATCTTTCAGCCGATTCTGAAAAGCGTAAAGTACTGGCGGATTTAATGTTAAAACAAGGGGAGAACTTAGTCGGTTCAGAGGGTCTTTATAAGATGACGCATATTGAAGGCTCTGAGGAGTAAGTTACAATACTAATTCATTCGTTCACCAACATAACATAACGCCTATATTGTTGGCAGACCGGCTAAATGCACGGAAATTTATTCTGAGGATCTCGTATCGAACAGAATAAATTTCCGTGCATTTAGCCGTTTCTGCCATAGGTACCTATTATTAGCAATCAAATTTAGGCCCCGTAGTTTTGTCACTGTCCGTGGTGTCTATACTCTTTCCATATAGACACTTTGTCTATATTTGGCCTCACTTAGTCTCCCGCTTTGCTTTGGAGGGAAGTAAAGATACATACTTCCCAACTCCAACTATATACTTATGATTAAATTCGTTGCGGGTTCCAAGACAATTTTAACTCTCCCTGGGATTGCCCGTGTGTCATGCACGGTGCCTTTAAGTTGGTAACCACTGTAGATCCTGGCGTCACAGGAGTCACAGTGGTGGGAGTGTGGGTGGGATATTATTCCGTTAAAAAAAAAAAAACGCCTATATTACCCAGTAGGGTGTGGCAGGAGTAAACAACACCACATTTCACCCTGCTATGTTTAGGTCCCATGCGATAGGGGGTGGGTCTATCGCCATCCACCGGGCACAATTCCAACTCTGTGCTGCTATTGGGAATTTCCTGATGGAATATGCCCAAATAACACGTTTGCCTGACCCGGGAATCGAACCTAAGTAGTGAGCGATTCACAAATTATACCGCTAGTTTGTTTTTGTATTTATTTATATATTTTTTATTATACGGACGACCGGATGGCGAAGTGGGTAGAGTACCTGCCTGCGACGCCGAGGTCGTGGGTTCGATTCCCACTTAAGACAAATCTTTGTGTGCATGAACATGGCGGTTTGTCTTAGTCTGGGTGTTTCTATGTATCATAAGTATGTATTTACAAAAGAAATTTATTAGTATCAGTTATTCTAGTACCAATAGTACAAGCTCTGCTTAGTTTGGGACTAGATGGCGTTGTGTGTGAGTTGTGAAATATTTATTTATTTATTTATTATTATTTGGTAACATGAATGATCATTTTAGCATAATGAAAGCCCCTGTTGGAGTAACCACGGCCAAAGATGAAGGTAAAAAGAAAGATGTATTGGAAAAGGTGCATTCCGTTATTCCCAACGCTAAGATGAAGACGCTTCTGGACGGTTAGTTTATTTAAAAAAAGTAACCTTGAACAATCTAAGTATATATTGAACAAAACAAATAATATAATATTACACACACACACACACACACACACACACACACACACACACACACACTAACACACTAACACACACACGCCTACTCACACACAACGCAAATGTTTTACTATAAGTTTTAAATGATACTTTGACTTTTGTGTCTAGTTTATAAATATATTGTTAATTAAGTTTAAATTCTTAAGTCCAAGTTCTGTATAGACGCTATTAATAACCAAGATACAGGCTTTGCGTAGTGTGGTTATTACTGTTATATCTTTTTATGTACTTGTGGACTGTAATAAAGATTATTCTTATTCTTATTCTTAATATAGATAGATGTTAAAAATAACTGCAATATTTTTTTAATGCTTTTCACAAATAAACATTTTTTTATTTTTATTTCAATTTTCCAAAAAAAATAATGGTGTAATGTCGATATTTTGGCAGTTGTGTGTTAAAAAAACTAGCCGAAAGGATTCTTAGCAATGATGGGCTTGTCAGTCTCGAGCTCCTCGGACTCTCCGTCCTTGTTGACGGCCTTGAACCTGAACTTGTAAGGGTGTGTGCAGTAAATAAGATAGCATTATATAACATAACATCACGCAAGAGTGTGGCAGAGGTGTACAACACCTACGATTCACCTGTTATGTTTAGGTCCCATGGGATAGGGTTGAGCCTATCGCCATCCACCAGGCACAATTTCAACTTCTTGCTGCTATAGTGAAAGTTCACAAACAACACTGGTCGACCCGGGCATCGAACCCTAGACCTCGCGGATGAGAGGTGCATAAGCTAATCACTAGACCATCGAGGCAGTTATTTATTTATAAGATAGCTTATAATTATATGTAGGTATTAACTATTTAATTTGTAAAACAGCTCCCGCTAAGGAAGGAGCCGCGCACTTGGCGGACACTATCAAAGCCAGAGGTTGGTAATTAAAGTTATCGCTTAATTTATATGTTTAGGAATGATAAACAGATGATAATGCAAATGGATATTTACAGGCGAGGCTTTGGACGTGATTGATAAAAGCTTAAATAAAGAAAAGGATACAAGTTTTCTGTCGATTGGAAACTTCAACAAGTCTCACGGACAAATAGCTTCAATGTGAGATATACATATTTTTTAAATCGAGTTATCTTGAATATGCAGTAGTTCAAAAATTGAGCAGCTTAAATGACGATTTTGTCAGCAATCGTGGTTAAGACAAAGCTTTTTATTATCGGCTGAAGAAATCAGATTGAATGGAACCATTGTATACGCAGTGATAGAAAATCTAAAAATGATCCGGCTTAATATAAAGCGGCGGTGGCGCAATGGATAAGGCATCGGTCTTGGGTTCGAATCCTGCCCATTACACCACGGACGTGAACTTTCTGTTAACACAAACGAATTAAGCTTAGCTGGAGGGGGGGGGGAGGGTTTAAGGAGAATATTAGTAATTTGTGTTTGCAAATTACTAGTAAGCTTTATAAAAAAAAATATTAATCTATAGTATAGGATATTCCTTACTGATTGTAACATTTACTATTACTAACTAATGTAATACAAATGCCATGTACAGGATAGAATCGGCTCCGCATTTCTTGGGCCCGAAAGCCGCGCCGGCGCTCTTTGACGCGACTCACGAAAAAATGGGAGCAGCCATCTCTAAAGCAGGACCTAATGCGATTGCCCCAGAACATATGCAAGGTTAAACTATCGTCTATCTTCTTATATTTATAGTTGTATCTCATTCTAACAATTAACCTAAGTTATTACTTGAAAACTCATTAAATTATAACTTAAAGGAATCCTGTTCAGAATATTGAGTACTCTGTACCAAAATCTTTGAGACAATATGTGTGAATACATTTTAGAGCTCGTTTTTTGAGTTCGGTATAGAGTATTGGTAATATTTTATGTTATCTTATAGTGGAATTACACGATAACAAGTTTTGCAAGACAATTCTCTCGCTATCTCTATATCTTTAACCGAGATTAACAAAGCAAGCAATATATTTGCCGCAATTGAAAGCAAGCATTGAAATTGCCGCAATTCTATTAATTATTGCGTTTAAAAAGACAAGGATGTCAAGAAAATTGCCTTGCACAACATTTACCGTGTAAATATGGGCCCTTATAATATAAATATTATTATTTCAGACATGCAAAACATTGCGGCTAAATACGTTGCTGGTGTCGCTACTAAAGACTGTAAGTAAACGAATTATTTATTCAATTTTGAAATAAATTATACTTTTTTATTTATACTCGAACAATACTTGATTTGGATGAATACAACTTGCACTGATAACAATGAAATAATAATTAAAACGCATTTCAAAACCAAAGGGTTTTTTTTGTTTAGGTGGTTTAGATCCAGCGGCTCTAGCAAAATTGGACGCAAAAGGGTGAGGTTTCTTTTAAAATATTGACTATACTTTTTATGACCACGACATGACCAAATTAAAGACAATAAAAAAAGAACTGGCAAAGTGCAAGTCATGCAAAAATAAAACTTAATATATACAATTCAATGAAAGCCGAAAGATTTGATTGTAGTGATGAAAATTCTATTTTGGTTTACATAAACTACTGACTGGCATGATATAAGGATTGGTCAGTAGAAGTTACTATAAATAATTTTGTTGGGCAGTACTTAAGTAAAGTGATTCTCATACCAATTATACCATAATGTACAGGTTGGGAACCGCGGCAGGTGGCGGCGCAGCGTCCGGCGCCGGCGCAGGCGCAGCAGGGGCAAGCGGACAAGGTTACAATTCATTATTTAATACTGGCTGTTTAGAAAAAATGTTAACTATGCTAACGAATCACGGCAATTTGCTTACTTGATATTAATGTTTTATGATGAATCAATAACGAAATCGTCACGGACGTCGGGATATAAAATATGAGATAAAAGACGCAAACTTACTTAATAATAATATTATTGTTAATGTTAAGAACAATTTCAGCGGAGAAAGACCAATTACCATTGACAATGCGATAATGTACATGCAAACCTAAAATCTACAATTTACAAATTGGTACAAATATAGCAGGTGCAGCTGGAGCAGCTGGTGCAGCTGGTGCAGCTGGAGCAGGAGGTGCAGGAGGTGCAGCATGGGGTGGACCCGGAGGTGGCGGCTCTGGCGCAGGTCATGCCACCGGGCCAATGAGAAGAGGCCCAGGTGAGGCCTTCCTTTTTTTAATCTACTGAAATAGCAAATCATACTACCTTACCTACCTGCCTGTTGGAAGTAGTTGGTCTAGCCTATTAAAACACTTGCAATACATGGTTATTGAGCCTCATAAGCATAGAATAAGGAGTTGGAACAAATGCTCAACGAAAAAATTAGTCAAGTGTTTGTTAAACGTTTTGTATTTAAAACTAAAAGGATTGCAATGTTTGCTCTTATTTGCATTATTACACATAATGATGTATTCATTTGGTATTAGAGGGCGAAAGCGATGCGGATCACCAGGCAGTGTTAGGAATATTGCACAAGCAGCTCCGAGCGCATGGCGGTGAGGTGCTCTACGAGCAGCCGTCCACCAGGCTCACCCACCTTCAAGCCTCCGACTGGTACGTCCAGTAGATAAATTACGACTATTAAGTCAAAAAAAAAACAATGAGCGTGGCACGTAATACAGAATTATCCTTGCACGACTCTTCTACATACAGAAAGCACTGCTCATAGATAACTCTATTCATAGACAGCACGTTTCGCCGAAAACTTTGACGGAAAACCATCCATGTCCAAATCCAATCCATGAAAAACACTGATGGCAGAGATCTTTGTGTTTTACATTAGAATTTGCATAACGTCATCATTCTCCAAAAAGGCAGATTGGGATGGGCTTTAAATCTAACGTATTAATTTAATAGTCATCTTCGTCGTGTCGATGGCTGAGTCAAATTTTATTTAGACTTGCCATCGTGGTGAAAGGATTAGCCAATTCGCTTTGGATAACTCGCGAATTGCCCAGGGTGCGCCGGACGTAGGAATTCGTTGTGTTTGTCACTCGGAGATTCTCCTTTCATGCATTTATTTATTTATTTATTCGGGATAACAACAGTCGTTTACAAATATATTACATAGCTAACATTACCAAACAATGACCAATTATAGCTATCCACAATGTGTTACAAAGTATAACGAACAGACTAAAGCATATTAATATTTAATGCAGAACATTTTAAGGAAAAATTACTTAATTTATAAAAATAAATTTGCAGAACATCGAGTTATTGTGAACAAATAAAGTGCAATTTTAATTACCTACAGCGTTAATGTCGCAAACATGCGGCGAGCGCTCACTTATCAGTTAACCATCTATACGTGTCTATCTATCTATCTATGATGACTCCCGATCGTTCGGACGTCGCTCGACAGAACCGGTCAATTGGAGATAATAAGTAAGATAGTGTCACAACGAAATATTTTTTTTTTTTTTTAAGTTTTATTTTGTCGATTTCGATCTTATATATATATATATATATATATATATATATATTATGTATTTTATTTGTAGATATTATAATAATAATGTACATACATAATTATATACATTAATTATAGGTGATATTCATTTAATTTATATAGATGTTGTTTGTCTAATTATAAATACGTATTATATGTGTTATTTGAATACCTGGTAATAATGATTAATGATTATTATAATAATAATATGATTTTATCGATATATTTTAATTTATTTAATTATGATTATCATCATTAGTTACAATTCCTCTAATTCGAGCCATGAATGATTGCTTTGATGTAAAAAATGGGTCTACGTCACCAAACGAATTGTTATAGCTACGGGCTATTCTAGTCATCACAGCATTTTGTCCATATGATGCATGATGTTGGGGTATATCTAACATTTGAGTGTGTCGGGTACGGTTAATTGGGGTTTTAAATTTTATTTGGGCGAGTAGCGTAGGACTGTCAATGCGTCCACGAAGTATGTCATAAAGTAGTCCCATATCCAAGATGGAACGGCGCTCCTCTAGGGTGAATAATTGGTATCTACGGCAATTGTTTACATAATCCACATCCGGTTTTTTAAATTTAAAATTAAGGTGACGTAAAAACTTCTTTTGTATTTGCTCGATTCGATTAATGTGAATAGCATAGAAAGGAGACCAGATCTGGCAGGCATACTCCAGGGAGCTTCTAACATAAGCAAAGAAAACAATTTTATGACATGTTAGGCTCTTAAAGGGTTGACAAGTTCTTAAAACAAAACCGAGATTTTTGTATGTTTTATTTACAATGTTATCCACATGTGTTGTCATTCTCAGTTTTGAGTCTAGTGTCACACCTAAGTCTCGTATGAATTCTACTCTTTCCATTGATATGCCGTTAAAATTATAATTATGATTAATCATATTTTTCTTTCGACTGAAACTTATGCATTGACATTTGTTTATATTTAGAGATATTTTATTTTTTATGTAGTAGTTGTATAGACTATCTAAGACTTTTTGTAATTTTAAACAGTCATCAGGATTATTTATTTTTAAAAATATTTTTTTGTCATCAGCGTAAAGCAAATGATTTGCACTGTTGAAACACTGATTAATGTCGTGTATGTATGAGTTATAAAACAATGGAGCAAGATGAGAGCCCTGGGGCACGCCTGAAGGGATATCTATGTAGTCTGACTTAAAACCACCCAGAACAACCCAGTAACCCAATGCATTTAATAGTATTTTACGTAGAGTCGTCAGTCCTTCATATTACCATAATCCACAATTCAGAACGCGACAATTTTTCCAAAAGCTATAGCAAATTGTTACGTAAACCAGGATAAGTGCCCCGGCCGTGCCCGTGGAGAAGGCAGTGAAGGAATCGGGCGACACGGCTCGACTCTGCAAGAAGTTTGAGAAGAAATTAGGAGCGCTCGTAGCCCCTGTGACTCCGCCCGCCCTGAGTGATTGCATGCAAGGTATGTTATTTTCAACGTTATTTTTTCCGGAACGGAATCTGCATGAAGTTATTATTTGGTGTCTTTTTAATTTTTGCTCCAAAAAACCACGGAACACGAAGCTCTTTGTGTACTTTAGATTTAGGTCTTTCTTTGGGGTCGCTAGGATGCTATATAACTTTAAATATTAGTTATAAATAAATAGGTCAAAAAATATTTAAAAAAAGTATCTTCTCTTTTACTACAAATTATTTACCTCTCGAATATATATACATATATAGCACACTTGCAATACGATTAGGGTAACATACAATTTATTTTTTAGATGTTGTAATAGAAAACGCGCGTCACCTTGCAGAAAAATTCGTCACAGACAGTAAGTTAAGATCTTTTTTATTGCATCTAACATAATAATCAGTAGTTTGATATAATAGTCCAAGAGTTAGTGAACCCTGGGAGTAACGGTCTCCCTGTAAGGTTAGAAATTTGTATACTTACGATTTATGGCATGCTAAGAGCAATAGCCATGACCTGGCAGGCGTCAGCCCTGCACGTCATCAGCCCCTTTATTTTTTGAACTGTTAAAACTTGTTTCTGTAAACTTGAAAATTTAATAGGATAAAGTTTATTTATTGTACATATTAAAAAAAAATTGACAGGCGATTACAATAAGCAGAAGTATATGACAGATCAATTAGAAAACGCACAGTTGATGAGGTAAAATAAACTTTATCCTGTATACTTAAAAATTTTATATGTTTTCAAGTAAACGTCTCAGAGTAAATATGTACAATGCCAGGCGGTTTTAAACAGCATAAGACCTTGACCAGGGCCCCGCCACTCGGCCGTACCTACAGCGATAAATGCCTACAAATTCGCATGGCGCCGGCTCCATTCGACCACATTCGACTGTAGGGTTGGTAGGGTGTCGTGTGTTTTGTGGAAGTTTTAATATTATTATAATGAGTACTAAATAAGTTTAAAATAAGAGAGAATGTCTGGTTTAAAGCATTGCTTATTTGATGGATGTGTGTCAAGACAAAAGGACGAGGGATTGTCATTTTTTTCATTACCTGCAGATGAGAAAATGTAAGTTCAAATTTATTTTAAAACTATGAGACTATAAACCTTCACATTCTTCATATTACTAACATTAATTAGTTACTTTGTTGATACTTACTAATAATATGGACTCATGTCTGAATTATTTAAGGAAATTGTTTTTTATAATTACGAGAGCAACTTGAAAATGTGACTTTTTGTTTGTTGAGATATTTTAACGATTATGGTGTCAAATGAAAGGCCTAGGTCTAAAACTATTTTATCCGTTTGAATCATATAAATGGGTCAACGCGTTAGGAGATTAGAAGAATTAAGAATAGTAAAAATGTAAACAAACCAGAATTTTTGATGTTTTTGTGCCACAACTTTTTAATTAATGCACAAAATGTAAAATATTGTTATTGTAAGTAAATAAGAATAGTTTACCCATGTGAAAAGAAAAATTTTATAGGGGTTATATGATAAAAAGAATTTAATTAGGTTCCCTTTTCCCCTTTACAAATGAGAGACTGTAAAATTCGTTTTAGTATCTACCTAATTGACTGAGTAATCAATCATACGCATCAAACGTAAGATAGAATGAAGGTCAAATAGGTAGATAGATAGACGATGAATATTATAGTAGTAGGTAGCAACGCATCGGCGAGCCGACAACCCTAGCGACATAGGTATCGCGTCACTCAGCGCCAGACAGCGACAGAGCTACGCGTTAGAAGAGAGCGGCAATACTTAGGTGAATATCTCGTTAGGTACTGAGCGCTTATGCGAGCTGAATTGAACTTTGTTGCTTAGTAGCAAGAGTCTCTATTTCTATGAATTGTTACGGGAAGTGGCGCTTCTGTACTTGTACTTAATATTCTGTGCCTTGACAGGCGAGGGGACAGCTGCTAAGGGCGTGCAAATAAGAAATGTTACATGAACGCATACAATAAATGCAATGTATTTTATTGAATTTTATGCAATCTACATTATTTTTAACATTCATTTTTAACCGACTTCTAAAAAAGGAGGAGGTTCTCAATTCAATTCGTATATATGTTGCTTTTTTTTTATGTTTGTTCACGGATATCTCCGTCGTTTATGAACTGATTTTGATGATTCTTTTTTTGTTGGACAGGAGATGATTCCAAAGGGGTCCCACTGTCAGCATGTCGTGATCTGATGATGGGATCTCAGAGAAATCGAGGGCAACCCTCGAATTTTATAGGCACATGTAATGTTTTTAGTGTGTTTTTCAAAGCTACACCAGTATTTACGTATTTTTATGTGGCTGAGCTGATGATGGAAGGTCAACTCCTCAATCGTTAGGAGTTAAAGGATAATTCTTTCACTACTGTACACATATTCAGACTGCTAGTTATGATGTCAAGTGAGCTGTTGGAACGGAGATATTTCAAAGGTGGTCCCATTGTCAGCATGTCATGATCTGATGATGGGATCCCAGAGAAATTGGGGGCAACCCTCATTTTTTATTAATCGAGGCCAGGATTTACGCTTGGTCGCAATAATTTTATGTGATTGAGCTGATGATGGAAGGTCAACTCCTCAATAGTTAGGAGTTAAAGGATAATTCTTTCACTACTGTACGCATATTTCTACTGCTAGTTATTGTGTCAAATGAGCTGATGATGGAAGGTCGTGACCCTCAATAGTCAGGAAAAAGGATTTAATTCTTGTTTATTATTAATAAGTTTTTCGTCTCAAGTAACCGTCGTCTCCTCATTTGAGAAACATTCTTGCTCGGTCTACCCATCACTTAAAATCGTGAAATAAAATAATTTTTAACAAAAAAAAAAACCGACTTCAAAAAGTAGGTAAACTAAAAAGCAAAAAATAAATTTGCTTCGCACAAAATAATACGTTTTTTCATTTAGTTAAATAGAAATTATTAAATAATTATTTTATAATTCTGAAGTCGGTGCCAAGTACTGTATAGATAATAGCAATCGTTCTAACAACTTTTTTCTGACTGAATATTAGTTATATTTCTGTGGTAAGTACCAATACTGGGCGACCGTGCACTAGCACAACTACGCCTCCCTTTTTGTGTGAACTGTAATTTGATATTGTTGAAAGGTTGTTTTAACTTGGCACCAACTTCAGAATTATAAAATAATTATTTAATAATTTCTATTTAACTAAATGAAAAAACGTATTATTTTGTGCGAAGCAAATTTATTTTTTGCTTTTTAGTTTACCTACTTTTTTCTTCAGCATCATCCGAAATTTCGCTATCATCATCTGATTCTTCAACAATGTTTTCCTCATCTGCAAATAGTAAAAAAAAATATTTTAATGAATCAATAAGGTTGTTAAGAATTAAATATCAAGCTCAATTACATAGGACTGCATATTAAATGTTACGGAATAAAATACATAGTTGTATGTTACCTGAAATGCATTCCTCAGTATCAGTCGATTGTGCTGTGGCAGTATCAGCAGGTCCTTGTAAAAGTATGTCGTATAATAATATAGAAGATGGAACCGTATTCCCCTCAAACCAATTAAAATCGCAACGACTATCAATTAAGTTCCAACCGTTATTTTCAGGTGTAAGAATTGTTGGTTCTTTTAAATTACAATTTCGCCATATATTTGTAATTTAGGCAGTTCTCAATTGATGTAGTTCACGTTGACAGGGTGGTAAATTCGATGAATCATAGCTTACTACTTTTTTCATAAACACTTTAGGATTATTTGTGTTGTACGTAGTAAGGAACTTTTCATAACGTGCATTATTTAATTTTAAACATTTCAAACCATACATTGGGCATACAAATTTCTCTAGTATCGGGCAATTTTTTCTTTCTTCTGTACTATTTCTGTGTTTCCTAATTCTTTGAATGCCTTCTGATATACACTCGATTTCTGCAATATTTGGAATGGTTTTTTACCTCTTCTTGAAAAGGACGGATTGAAATCGCAACCGGTTAATGCATAAAATCTTGGTAAGCTTTGACATATAGAAGGTCCCAATTTTGTATATAGTTCAGAAATATTTCAGTAAATATAACAGTTTTTTCATCAGTGTCTTCGTTACAAATCACACAAACCACGTGTTCAAATTCCATCTTGCACACTATTTACTGAATTGTTAATATAAAGTACAACAATACACAATATCACTGCACAATTGATAATAATATAAAGTATGATTTTTTAAAAATTCGAAATCACTCAACATAAGAAATGTTATAGCTCAAAGCATCCACACAAGTAAAAATCGTTGGCACAACTGACGAAATTCTTCTCTGTACATTGTTGCTCGCACGCCCTTAGCAGCTGTCCCCTCGCCTGTCAAGGTCTTATGCTGTTTAAAACCGCCTGGCATTGTACATATTTACTCTGAGACGTTTACTTGAAAACATATAAAAATTTTAAGTATACAGGATAAAGTTTATTTTACCTCATCAACTGTGCGTTTTTTAATTGATCTGTCATATACTTCTACTAATTGTAATCGCCTGTCAATTTTTTTTTAAGATGTACAATAAATAAACTTTATCCTATTAAATTTTCAAGTTTACAGAAACAAGTTTTGAAACTCAATTTACTTAACAGTTCAAAAAATAAAGGGGCTGATGACGTGCAGGGCTGACGCCTGCCAGGTCATGGCTATTGCTCTTAGCATGCCATAAATCGTAAGTATACGAATTTCTAACCTTACAGGGCGACCGTTACTCCCAGGGTTCACTAGCTCTCCAGCTATAAGAGGTCATTTTATCTACATACTTAAGTGTCTAACATGAGATATCGAGCAGAAAGCTATCTGTGCGGCAAAACAATTGTTATATTGGTATATTCTGTTTCTAACGAATAAAATCACATTCACGTCAGCATTCCATTTGAATATTCACCACCCGCCACCGAAGTCATAAGACGGAAAGTTTTTAAAATTTTGGACCTTCTCATTGTTCTTCTCCCTTACTGTATAAAAGCAGTCATGGTAATCACCCATATTATTTTATTTAACTTGTAACCCAAATAACCTGCCCAGATTACAAGTCACAAGCCAGCGATGCACTGATATCTGAAATGCAGAAACGTGGCAATGAAATACTCATCGAGACCGACGGCACCGCTGAGACGTCGTTCTTCGCTGCACAGAGGTAATTTATACTAAACAGTTTAAAAAAATATGGGACTGGCACGATTTGAACCTGCGACCTCCGTATACCGGGTAGCCGCTGTACCCACTAAGCTACGGTCGCCCATTGCCAAGACACTAAATTTCTCAATTGTGTGTCATTACGTGGCGTCACGTTCTTAAAATCTTTTCTCAGTATAATTTGCTAAGCATAGTTAAATGCTATAAAAATAATCGATAAGAAGAGGTAATTTATTTACAGTACTTCCATGCACCTTGAAAGTTTTCAGGTTGCATGCTTACCAATAAATTCGAATTATGCGAGCCACCCGAGCAGTTATATGAATGCATGTTGATTAAGAACACATATCAGTGCGAATAAACATGATCGAAAAAATCCAAATGTATTTTTCTTTTCGTAACGTTACTCTTCCATAATCAGTTAGTCAAAATTTTCTTTGGAAGAATCATGCATGCCGGTAAAACATTTTTACACCCAGGGTCTTGGAATCATTTACTGAATCAGTCTTCGTCAAGCGGCTTCGTCACGATACCATTTGCATCTTTGTAATGTTTATTTGAAAGGTTGAAGAAGGCGAGAGGCAATCTTACGACACCTGAACCGTGTGTCCAAGAAGCCCCTCGTATCGCAAAGAGGTTGGATGAAATAATGCGTTATCGATCCATGCCGAGAAAGCTGGCACCTTCTGTTAGAGGTACCCTACTATTCTGTATTACATAGCAAGTTCTGTTGTTTATTCATTAGGCTGTAGATATCCGGAACATACGGATTTGTTGACGTCAACTCTATCAAATTAATTTTCAGGCACTTTTTACTTAGTCACAAAATATTCAACTTAGATATTGACATCATTGATTAAAAAGCTATGTTAACAACTCTTTTTCAATTTTCAGAACACACGAAAGAAGCTGCAAATTACTTATCTACGCTTGTGATAAAACCAAGTTAGCAAACTTACATTTTATAACTAAACCGTGTTTTTTATTATACCCAATGCTCATCTGTAGCCAGTTATTAGTATTTTGCATGACATCTATTAATCTTTTGAGTCGTTAAGTTACAATTTACCATCAAATAGGTAGCAACAGCAAGCTAAGCTTGTTTGTATCATCTTTGGCATTTAGAATATTTCTGATTTAACTTGAATTTCAGATGATGAGATAGAGGCATACATTGCTTTACTGGATGAAATGGAAGCCGCTGGTGACCGCGGCCTCATTGCGGAACACGCTCCTAAATCACACGTGGAATCAGCTAAATAGTCAGTACCTAGCTTAGATTTTTTAAGATTTATTTATCACTCATCGTGATGACATCAAAATTAAATCATCATTCTTAATTTTAACAGTTTACGGCAACTAACGACCTTTGACGACAAAATCAACCGTCCAAACTCAAGTCTGAACGGTCAAATCAGCGGAAAATTGAAGACTTTGATGGCAAGTGTGCCACCAGTTGGATACAGCAGCGCAGTCATGGGAAGTAAGTGACCAAAGCACAATTAATATAATTCTTGCATTTCTCGAAGGGAGTTCAACTGACAGTTGGCTTTACTTATACATAGAGCGTCACTCTCGGGCGAGGCGTGTCGGTCTTTTTTTTCATTTGATCTTACACACACTATAAAATTAGTGCGATTCAAATTAAATACAAGGCTTCTAACTGCCTTTGTAAGTTGCAAGAACTTTACCTACATCTACAAAAATATGATAACCTTTAATAATGGCGTAGACCTTTAATAATGGCGTAGATACCAAAAAATTGAAGTGCATCGTACTTTGAACTCTTTTTTATTAGCTTCTCATTTAAATGTAATAACTATAATAATAGTCGAACCTTTTCTGATTTCAGAAGTAATAACGGACACTTCAGGTTTATTGACGTCCTATGCAATGCTTCAAGGTATTATTTTAATTTTATGTTATTAACCTATTTTTTTTTATCCAACGACGATCAAGCGTTTTTTGTGATACAATCCCTAATAATTAAAAGCACTCTTGAATACTTTTATACAGTCTAATAATGCTACGTCAATGTGTTTCTCTTAGCTGAAAAGACCTCCGCTTTGGGTGTGTTAGTAAAGCACATGGACGAAGCACGTAACAACATGTTGCTGAGACATGGTAATGTTCGCAAGTCTTTTAAAGATGGAGCAGATTTGTAAGTGGTTTGTCTTGCTTAACATAATATAGCATCCTAGCAGAGATGTAAATCGTGAGATGCAACCTTTTCTTTCGAATTCAGTCCCCGTTTTAGAAATGTTAACAACGGGGACCTTTCACTGTTGCTAGCAAGAGACTATACGACAGTAAGGGTAAGCTCACCCATCCCAACGATAAAGATACGTTTTCGGGCGCCTTATGTCTTCTTCGCATCGGATAACAAAGTTTCAAAGGATATGAAAGAACTGTTTTATATTTCCTTAGTAATTAAATTGTTGCAACACAGTTTATTTTTAACTATTGTAGCTATTACCGTAGCCATAAAACTGTATAATTTGTATTTTGGTTCCAATAAAAATAAACATATAAATTTAATCGGTAACTGCTTCGGTTCAGTTTCTAGATGTTTACTAATGTTTGTTATCAGCTGTAGATATTCGTCAGTCTTTACATTAGTTGATCATTCTTTCATCGCCACGTGTATACAATACATTTTTCGAAAGAACAATGTTTATGTACTTATTTAATTTTCACCCTGCAGATTACGTGATAAAACCGCGGATCAACTTGAACGGGCACCAAGAGTCGACCCAGTCGTGGCGAGGAAGATAGAAATAAAGCTCCACAATCTAATGCAAGACAATACTCCTGACAAATACAAACCCGTTATGGAAAGTAAGCACCAGATAAATTAGAATCACACTTTTTTCGGGATAGAGTAAAATCCATGTAAAGTACGGTGTTTATATTTTTTTGCAGACGTCATCAAAGATGCGACGACATACTTGGGCGTGCATTTGTTAGAACCACGTAAGTTTTTAAATTAGTCTTGATCCATAGATAGATCGATGCATCGATCGACTTCGACCGAATGTAGATGTAATAACATTCTTTGTTAGTAGAATATGGTTTGTACATAATTATGGGCTGTAGATATTACTTACCATCAGGCGGACTTCAAGAACATTAGCTACGTAGGTAGGGAGAGACCGGGTGACTTGACCAGGTGCGAATCATTAGGTACCCTATCTCGTCAAAAATTTTATTGTCAATAATTATCGCTATAATGTAACGCCAATGCGATTAATAGTCTCATGCAAGTGGCCAATCACTAACATCTTTCCATATTGCATCTTGGTTATTATGTTGGGCAATGAGAACAAAATTTATATGTTTTTGTTGTAGCGAAATGTTTTTTTTCACTTAATTTATATTTGTGATTGTTGTCCTCTTAATTGAGAATTGGATTATGTTTTACTATTATTATGCTACTAGATAAATGTGTGCTAGGTGTTTTTCTTCCACCATTATAGGTTTTTATGGCATGAGCTAAATATAGAATTTATGGGTAGGTTAAACCATCATCGTAGGTGCGGAGGAGACTTGACCATGCTTCTTTGTAGGAGTTAGGAGTTTTTATGAAATTATTAAATTAGTAAGTAGCTCCGTAGGATAAATGTACCTTATAGAGTAAGGTATATCAAATATGTATAATCGATTCCCTTAATTAAACCCACAGGAAATGTTGACGTCTTATGTAAAAAGTGGTTAAAGTATGCCGAACTTTCCCTACATAAATTCCCATTCCATAAATTCATAAATTCTATTAAAAAAAGGTACATACATGTAATTATTTTAAGCATCTTTTCACAGAGGTAATCAAAGTGTGCAAGTGCATGAAAAATGTGTTTGTACAATGCGAGCTGTGGTGCGAAGAAATTCTGCGGCGAGTGGCCAAGCCCGCGTGCACGTGCTCACGACACGTGTCAGTGCAGGACATAGGCGACCTCGCGTCCACCAAACGTCTGCGGATCTGCCCCGGCTCCTCGCGAACCTTCCCGTCTGGCCTTGAAATTTCCGTCACAGAGTGTCGTGCCAAGCAGTCCGGAGACTGCCAGGCATCACATCCTACAGCTGGTTGCACAGAAAATACAACCACTTCCTACCTCCTACACTCCACAACGCGCAGACAGCACATGGAGGACGAACCGACACGAATCCCAGCACCGTCAACGTCAAATTCCCCTTCGCTGAGCGTTGCCACGACATCGCGGGCTTCTTCATCGCCTTATACGACCGCTTCAGAACGATGTTCTACCGTGGAATCTCTCTTAATGGACATACATTCTCAAAACATGCAATTTTTAAATAAACAAAGACAAGATTCAGAAACGGCGGACGACTCTCAAGAAATTGTCTCAAATGTTCATTCTAGTCCGACTGGTGTTCATCGGTCCAGAACGATGGCACGAGACAGGCATCCTGCACATTTCCACCGATCACTGACCACCATGTTTGCCAAGATTCAAACACGTGACGATGATTTCTCGTCTTTTTCCAATTCTCTTCAACATACATCCCAAGTATCATCGATGTCACCAACGAGGTTAGAAAGAGGAGCGACTTGTTATAACTCTCGTAAGTTGGATCATTTAATGTGTTTTTATTGAAACCTCAATATGATTAGTTAACTCATGAATTTGTGAACAGGTACTCCGATATCAATGGATCAAATGGCGGACTGGCATGCCATGATGGTGAGTCTGATGTGGAACGTGCAGGCGTGGCGGAAATGGATTCAAGAAAACATTGACCGAGGCCTAAACTATACATACGATTCATCAGGTTGTTTGCTCTAAATATTATGTAGAATTCACAAAATCATTTACTAAACTTCAGTGACGATTTTTTACTACATTACGACTTCAACAGATACTGAGGCAGATTTGATAACATTTCAAAGACGAGTGACGACAGAGGCGCTGCAGTGGCGCCAATATAACATATTCACTCGACAGCTGGCTACGCGACTTGTAATGCGATACAAAGATAATGATGTAAGTTATTTATATAAATTAAGTATTTTTCAAATAAATTGATATGAATTCTACGGGTTGAATGTGTTTTTTTTTATCAATTAAATTATTATCTACCTCTAACTTTTCAAATCGCCAAGAGAGACTGTATACATGAATGATGGAACTGTACACATGGACGATGAAATTCGCTTAATAATATTGTCAAGCAAAAAGTGCATTCACCTAAGAGATCCTAATATCATCAGACTCATAATTCTATTAATATGATTTACTTGTTGTACAGATTGTATCCCCATCGAGGTCCACAGTTAGAACTAGTAAGTACAAGGAATTCGCTCGCGCAATGCTGTACATGGTGGACATGTTCAACAAATGGACGCAGTGGCTCATTCTAGTTGTAAGTACTGATGATGCAATAAATCAGAAATATTGACCATAATGTTAACTTAATAAATTTCGCATCAGCGCAGCTTATAGTCTTCTACTGCTAAGCTTAAGAGGTATTTTTTTCCTATCCTTTTAAAATAGACGCCTGTATTAGGAATAACTCCAGTGTTGCGGGGGTATTCACAAACATACATTTCACACAAACAGAGCACACCCAGAGTCACAACAAATCTTTGGTGATGAATATGTGCTGTTGTTAACAGCAAGCTCGACTGGAAGGCTCATCATCAGCTCCTGCAGTTCACTGATGGGTATAAGCAACTCCAATAGTACGTCACTTTTCTTAAGCTACGTTTCAACTAAAGATGCGTAGCTAAGGACTTTTTCGTCAAATTCAATAGAATATATTCATTTACCTAGCTTTGCGCAAGCAACTCAAGACAAGCGATTCTATTTGTATGCTATCATGCTACGTACGCATCTCTGGTGATCACGCACCCATAATGTGTGTTTGTGTGCATTCAATCATAACCAACAGCTTTCCTCAGATCGTCGCGCCTGAATATTTTAAATCCTCTAAATTCTTTTGCTTCAGGTAAAAGAAACGGCATCTTTGGAGCCGCCAAGTGGTAGTTCTATTTCTAATCACGTATAGTAAGTATTAATTTTAATTTAACTACTATTTAACATTGACTACATGAGACATTATTATATCAATTAATTTATAGTGTTAGGACTTTTGTAGATACTTCAGCTTGTTTCAAAATTGTTTATGATATAAATTTATCAGTTTTTATAATTTCGCTGTTTATTCCCAGCCGCTGGAACCATTACAAGAGCAAAATGGCTGAGTATTCTAAAGATTGGATCAAATACAACCTATTCCTAAAAGTATGCTGGGAGCAAAAGTACCAAAGCTTTATTGCACGTAAGTGTAATAAGAGTGATATTAGTCTCTTAGTAATGCCTAGACGTATAGGCGAAACCGCGGTTGACTAAATAGACCAACATTACATGAGTAACACCCGTATTTCATAATTTGAATAATGTTACAAACTCACGTCAGTTTTAATAAAAATAGTGATATTAGGGTTATTACTCGTATCACCCTATCAAATTTCTTAGTTTATCGTGAACAGGCAATGTCGAATCTTGTTTTATAGGCCAAAAACTTAGATAAGCTAAGCATGTGTAAGTTACATATTTAAGAAGTTTAATATACCCACTGTTTAGGTATTCTACTCACATATCTTTAACTGGCGTAGTCAGTCTTTACAAATACGTTGAAGTTTTTCCCTGAATACCTAATGGCTTGACCCACGTCTTGTACCTTAGGATAATGTTTCGCTTTTGAGGAGATAAATCCTTCCTTCCGTAAATATTGTCCTAATCAATAGGTTTTCTAGTAAAGCTGATTTGTACCTTCCAATAAAATATTTGTTATTTAGAATGCGTGCCGTTTATGAACGAGGGCGGTCCGGTGTGGGTGGTGAGCGCGTGCGGAGCGGTGCCGAGCGGGGCTGTTAGCGCCGGCGTCTACGAGGACGAAATCATCTGGATCGCTAGGACCACTCATAGGTTTTACCTTTACTTTGTCCTAACTTTGCCCAACTAGATTTTTTTCGAACTAGAAATTCTGATAGCTAGTCTAACGTAAGAGTATCGGCCTGTACTGAATTACGAGATATGATGGCATTCGCTCTTTGTAAAATTTTGATTAGGAGTCGAATCCGTTTGACTTTAAGCCAGCTATTATTTTTCTTATATATTTTTTATTTTACGAAAGTTTCGAACAAAGAAAATTAATTTTGACTGATCTGATCTCCAAAACCAATCAAGCGATAAGTATAACGTAATAAACAGATTAAAATTTCAGTTACCATAGAATAGTCACAAAAGGTGTGTTTTTCTGGACATTCTAAAAATATGTTTATTAATGCTATGGTATCTAATTTAAAATTAACTGCCGCAGGTCCAACGTGATGCCAGCCGCATTGCATCCAGCCAAGCACTGCTGTTTGGTGTACTCTGAAGGTGCCGTCTATTACTACACAAAATACCAGGTGAGTAACGGACGAATTTGTCCTGCTTTGTATATGATGCACGCGCAGATCCAAAAAGAAGGAGCAATAGGTTCAATTGCCCTAACTTCTCTCAAGAAAAGCCTGGATTAGGGCCTGATATGATGTAAAGAGAGATGATTCGTGTCGATGGCTGCAGTCATATTCTATGAGCCCAGTGCGCAGCCACGCGGATAGCGCTTTCATCGGCATTCATGAGCGCCTCTTTTGTGCGATGGTGGAGCAAGTGGGACAGGTTATGAGGTGGGCCATAGTCTGTACAGCACCACACTCGCAATATAGGTCCGATTCGTTAAGAAAACCCCACCTTACCAGGTTCTGTTTGCTTCAACCGACTTGAGTTCGGAGCCTATTGAGTGACTTCCAAATCGATCTTGGCAATTCGTGGCCAAGTTCAATTTCATATCATATGCTTTACAAAGTATGAAATCTTTTTAGGTGATGTGCAACGCTGACGTTAAATGGGTGGCGTGGCGCAGCGCGACGGTAGGAGCGCGGGCCGTGTGCGTGGCCGCGGGGGTGTTCGTGGGCCGCGTGCTGTACCGCGGCTCGCACCTCGTGGGGGCGGTGCGTGCCCCCCACTACCACTGCCATGTCGTCATCTTCGGAAGACCCTTCGCCTTTAGCTGCTACGAACTCCTCGTCCTAGCTGACCAACCGACGATATGAATAGATTTGAACCAACTCCAAATCCTTTGTGCTTGAAACAAAGAGCGGTCCAAATTATATGCATAGCATTACCTATTTTATTCAGGAAAAGTGATGTCATGGAAGAGAATGCATGCATCGAATCAAATTGTGGAGAAAGAAATATTTCTTTTTTGTATAAAGTTGGTTAATAACTAACTATAGATCGATTCAAATTATGCTAATATCGTAATCAGAAGACGGATTTAAATTGATAATACGTGATACGGTGATCGGTGATGGTATTAAGCTACTGAAGATTTATATACCAACATTTCGCACGAGTTCTGAGTTGCTGGGCCACAGCACACGCTACGTTCAGCATCGGCGATCCCTCCTCCGATTTCGCGACTGCCTGCGTTTGGAGTTGGTGCTTTAGCGGCTAATGTGATCATGTGTGTTTTGGCCTTAAGACCGGCAAGAACTGTTTTGAATAGTAAATCGTATCATGGGGCAGTCGTAGGGTTATTGTGAAGTCATGTTTTGTCTTGTAAGAATGTTTTGTCTTGCGTTTTATATACATTATATTTTACAAATAATAAATTATATATTTATAAATTAACATCTTTGATTTATTCAATCTGTTTATCTGCCTCTTCGTCGTCGAGTTTTTCTTGCTGTACCTCGACCCTTTCAACTATTCCTTTGGTTCCTGACAGTCTCACCAGGTCTCCAGTTTTGAATGTATCCGTAGCATAAGCTGCTCCTACAATGCATGGCAATCCGTATTCTCTAGCAATAACAGCCCCTGTAAAAACATTATCGAATAAGCACATCACCAATAATAAAAATTAAAAATAAAGAAAAAAAAACACTGCTATGCAAGTAATCTTAATATATGATTTATGTTCAACTTATATACTAATTTCTTCAAATTAAAGTGAAGTGATTCGAGTTAGTTCTATTTCATTTAGTTTTTAACCTACTTCCCAAAAAGGAGGAGGTTCTCAATTTTTTTTGAGTTTTAAATGCTTTTTTGAGTTTTAAATGCTGATTTTGCTGTGTGCACATATGTATTATGTTACGATCCAGATCTGAACTGTACATTGTCTATTTTTAAGTTTTTCATGATTGTAATGTGTTTTGTGCGCCTAATAAATAAATAAATTAAAAAAAAAAAAAAAAAAAAAAAAATTCGGCCGGTATGTTTTTTTTTCTATGTATGTACATCGATTACGTCGCGGTTAATGGACCGATTCGCGTGATTCTTTTTTTGTTTGACGCGAAATAGCTGCCAGGTGGTCCCAGAAAAATTTCTTTCAGTTTGGTCTAGTAGTTTTTATTTTATAAGCATTATTAGTAATTAAAGTCGGTTTTTTTTAAATTATTGATAAAATTGTGAGCTAGTTTTGCGTGACAAATGTCAAAATTTCAAATTTCAATCCCAATCTCCAATCCGAACCCAATAGTGTGAAGGATAAGGCCCCTGGTCCTCAATCAATATAATTATAGATACGTTTAGCTTAAATTATTATAACTTTTTTGAGGTTATCGCAAACTACCTGATCCAGTGGCTGTCTTTGCTTAAATATGTAGTGATTTGTTTTTCTGTACACATTATTTCAGAATAAATAAATAGCAATCTTACCGTGTGATATAAGTCCGCCGAGCTCTGTGACGATGCCGGTGAGCAGCGGGAAGTACGGCGACCAGCCGATGTCGGTGGCGTGGGTTATTAGGATATCGCCTCGCTGCAGTTCATTTATCTTGTGAAAGAGAGGTTAAGTAAAAGTCACAAATTTATACCAAAGGAAAATCAATTATTAAAGGAAAATCCAAAAATTACCAAAAGATACCCTAAAAATGCCCCAAAACGCCCCAAGTACTACAAAATCGCCACGTGCCCCTATAAAAGTTCCCTAGATTTCCATAGAGTGCCCAAAATTAACCCAAAATCTCTTAAATACCCTTTGTCTCTTACCTCTGAGAGATCCTTCACGACACATGCCCTGGCGACCACCTCTCCTCCGCAGACAGACGTGGCTTCAATCCTTACATCTCCACCAATTACCACGGGTCCCCTGGCTTCTAAAGCGTTCACCCAACCCGTGTTTATCTCCGCGAACTTCAGCTTACACCAGCTTGGGTAATACTGCTGCCGTTGAAGAGCTCTGTTAGATATAATTACTTTTAAATCTGACCTAACCGGACCTTACAACATGACCTATCATATACCTCAATCGGACTAACAGAAACAATCAGTTCCGTCCGTACTATCCAGCCAGATTTTCAATCAAACGACTGAGAAAATTATATGGAACATTGTAGAGTTATACCAAAATTCCGTACACTAAAACACAAATAATAATTAAATTTGTGCAAAATATCTCATACCCTACTTTAAATTATATATATATATATATATATAGCTTTGTCCGTTCGACTCCTTACTTACTTCTTCAGTAGTGCTGGATCTCTATGCTTAATATAACTCCTTAGCTCCTCCAGTGCGAAGAAGAACACCAAGTCTTCATTAGGAATGAACCACTGGCGCACCAGCAAACGTCCCAGTTGTATGAACCCGAGCCGTAGTTTGTGAATGGCGAGTATCAGCTGCGCCTTCGTGCATTCTCGGTGGCGAACCGTGCGGCGGCAAAGAGGTAGCAGATAACGGAGGGCTTTCCTGAAATCATGAAAAACATAGGATACCAAAGGCTTGCGTATTATTGTCGATCATGATAAACAAGAGGTTTATTCGGCCAGTTATAGAGGTCGACTGACCGTCAGTGCGTACGGTCGGTCCTGAAGATACGCATAACCAACCGTCAATGTATATTATTCAGTGCTCTCCTGACCGTGTGAGTGTTGGCAACACAGCATCATTAATTTTAATGCTGTTTCATGTCGCGACACAAAGAGTCCAAATCTTAAAAATAATATATTGAAAGAAAACATTACAAGAGCGTCTAAAACTACTTAATTCAAAAATATTATTTCAGGAGCAATTTGCCCATTATAATTTCACTTTGAATCAATGTCACAAACCTAGTGCTATTCTTCTGAGGGCTGATGAGTGCGGCAATGATCTCATCACTGCTCTTGGCTTTAGTGGCTGCAGTGGATACATGCAGATTCTGGAGCACTCTCATCATCTCCTCAGGGACTAACACCCAGGGTTTGGTCACCAAGTCAAACTGAAAATGAACCGTATGTAGTGTAACATATAACTCCAATTTAATAATGAATCCAGGGTTTGCCGTATTCTGCCAAGCTAAATATGAATGTCTTGGGTGGTTTCCATAGAGGCCAAGGGGATATTTGTGTAACGCAAACTGTTTAACAAGAATTCAAGTAAAGTAAATAGACGTGTCATAGAGAAGATAGATTCTTCGAATCAACGAAATCATATATTTGTGTATAACTGTATATACCTCCATGATAGCCCTATATCCATGCTGCTCCAAGAAGGTACACACATCAAGGTAGACGCATGCCACATTCTCCTTTAACCATCTCATCGCTGCCTTCGGGTCTAAAGCTCTGAACTGTTCGGACAAACCGGAATCTTCCAGTTTTTTCACTATCTTCGCCAGACTCTCGGGTACCTCTGCAGATAAGACATCGCCTGAACTGAAGAGACCGCCGATTTCATTGCATTGCTCTGGAGTAAAATCTAAAAGAACAAATTTCGATGTATTATATACTAGATGACCTTCGCGGTTTTAGACTCGTGAAACCAATTCCCATTTAGGAATTTTTTTTGCTTTGGGGCATACTGTAAATTATTGTACTTTTTAATTTTTTTATTTGTTTTAACTGAATTTATGTGTGTCTCAATGTTTCTGTTGGACCTAAATAAATATTTTCATTTTCATTTTCATTTCATTTTCAAACGCTCTGTTCCCGTTTTGTTGCCCAAGTACAAAATATGCACAACGCCATCTATTGTAATTTTCACGTAAACTTTCTGCTAACTTTAAAACCCTAAATTACACTCATGGAAAATAACTCCTAGGAAAATTCTGCTTATTAATACATTTATTTTGCGCGAAGATCTAGTAAACGAAATTTTGCGCTTCAAACTTCAAAAATGTCAGGCTTCCAGTAAGGAACCTTTGTGCAAAGTTTTAAGATTTTAGGCCCAGCGGTTCATTCTCTGCGTTGATGAATCAGTCAATCGGGTGAACAATTACGTATGTATAGATATCATTAGAAGCAATCACACGAAGCATAGCTGTAGGTAAACCTTAATTAAACATAGACTTTAACACTTGGAAATATCTATAAATATTAACCAAAGACTTACCTGATTTTCCTTCCAGATACACGCTCATAGCCACAAACTGACTGCATGTGCTCGCAGAGCTCGTGACGCCGTGGTTATAGCTGGCTCTGCTCATCGGCTCCTTAGACCTGGCTAGGAATTCCAAAAACTCTAATGGATCATCAGTGTTGGCGGTAAAGTCCAATTTTTTTACCACTTTTAAGGAATTGTCCATTTTCCATTTGCTGATTGTTAATGTCTGAAAAAAAGATACAATGTAATGGAATGTTCAGAAAAGACATAAATTTTTGTGTGTGTGAAATGTATGCTTGTGAACATCTCCGCGACACAGCAGTTGGTTCTAGAGCGGGCGTCGTTTTTTTATAGGAAAGAAAGAAGAAAGAAAATTATTTTCGTACATACATTACTATATATATATATTCATTAAATGGTTTCTTTTAATAACTGTACAAGCAATGAGATTCAAAGACGCATTTCTATGGCATGGAAGAGATATTGGAGTTATAAAGAAATTATGAAAAATAAACAAGTTAACATACATGTTAAGAAAAAGCTATACGAAATAACCATCCTTCCATGCCTAACGTACGGCTGCCAAACCTGGTCACTTAAGAAGGAAGACGAAAGCAGACTCGCGGTATGTCAAAGGAAAATGGAACGAAGCATGTTGGGCATTACATTACAAGAACGAATAACTAACAAAAGAATAAGAGACAAAACTAAGCTTGTTGACATTATCAAGAGGATACGTTTCTTGAAGTGGAACTGGGCTGGCCATATCTGCAGGATGGAAAATCGTCGATGGACAAAAATAGCAACTGAATGGCTGCCTAGAGGTGACATTCGAAGTAAAGGTCGACCAAGGAAACGATGGGAAGACATATTCCGAGAAAAAGGCGGACCAAACTGGATGACAAAGGCTAGAGCTCGAACTTTATGGAAGGAAATGGGGGAGGCCTACGCTGAAGAGGCGACTACTACTTACAAGACCAATACCTAACTACTTACCTGAATTACGGTTTAGAGTGAAGTTATAAGTTTTTATGTTATTATAGATTTTAAGTTTATTGCATTAATTTAGGTAATATTTGATTTAAGTTTGAGTTTTTATTTAAGTTAAAGATCAGAATTGTAACATATTACTAGTAGTAGAATAAAGGCTTTTTTATTTTTTATTTTTTTATTTTTATTTATTTTATTTATATATATATTAGTCTTTCACCTGGGTGTTTACTCGGGGGCGTATGCAGGTTGAGTCCTACTGGATTCTTAATTTTGCAACCTTAATAATGTATAAAATTAATGTTTTTCTTTATTATTTCAAATGTTAATTGAAGCGTACGACTGCTGACGCTACAAATTGTACTTAGGCGCAAATGCGCAGTTGCTCGGCTCGGCAGTCGTCTCTCCACATTCATGCCGTTAGGTCATTAGGTTTAGTCAATAACATAAGTATATATAACTGGTACCAGTGAATAAAATACATAATGAGCACGCAACCTCCATCAATTCACATCAACATGAAGAACCCCCTACATTGGTGACCCCTGACAATGAAGATGTAACCTTCGGAAAATTCGAGAATACTATGTTTTTGGAGTGGAATGGAGCATAACAGCAGCACTAGTAAAGTTTATGACGCATCTACTTAGTTATATCTTTTCTATTTCTTTAGGTTAAATAACAATTTATCAGGTTGCGATAGACATCCACAAGCTGACTTCTGCGAGGTCACTTAACCATGCTGAATCAGATAAACCGTAGTTGTAGCCATCACACCAGGGATTCCCTTACCTTGATCAGAAACCAGATGTCTACAACCTTGTCATGCCACCTCGGTGCTCGTCTGTTGATGGCGGTGTTCAGGATGTGTTCCGTGGCCACTTTGTGACCGTGGATGGCCATCTCCAGCATACGGATGTTCACGTCTATCTCTTTGGGCACTTTCCGGTATATAGACTGTGGAAAGAAGGGAATTATTTATTTGTAGATATTTTATTGTCCTATTGATTTTGAATAACCATAAGCCTAATTATGTACCACTTAATTTAAGTCAAATGCTCGTACCATTGGACCAATAAATAAATGACCGACTTGTTAAAATAATAGCAGCCCTATATCTTATACATGTCCCACTGCTGGGATCGGGCCTCTTCTCATGATGAGAAAACCTTTGGTCAATCCACGCTGGCCAAGTGCGGATCGGTAGACTTCACATTCCCTCAAGTACTTTATTGGCACTCATAGGCATGCAGGTTTCCTCACGATGTTTTCCTTCACCGTTAGCGAGCGATTATTTATATGATAAATACACACATATCTTCGAAATGACAAATCTTAACAATTTATTGACAACAGGTTAGCCATGTTTTAAATGGAGAATCCACAATCGCACGTGGTGTCATTGGTGTTTGTGATTCCCCATTTTGCCAGGTTCTCCCTGCAGCGACCAACTTGTGTCCGAAGGCGGTAGAGAGACTTCCAGATTAACCACTGTAGCCTACTTCCAGATGGCAGGTGTTCGGCTAGCTTAGGAAAATCAGCTGATAGATAGCAAATTGGTCTGATAGAACATGGATATGAAAAAAAAAAGGTAAAGCAATCGAGTACGAGTTTATTTTAATCTTATTATTTTCTCACTGGAAGAGGTGAAAAGTTTTGTATGTAACGCGTGAGAAAAATTAATTTCCAGTTCGTGACCTCTTAAAATCTTTCGCTTGCGAAGTAGTCTTTATTTTTTTTTTGTTTCTTTACGTTACTTACATTATAAAGTGAGAGAACGACTCTGTTGTGAGTGATGAGGCAGGTGTGATCGTGCTCACTATCGGTCTGTCCTGTCAAAACGTCCATGCTTTCAATCAAGGGGGTTGTTACCAAGTCGTAAGTCAATGGAGTTATCGGCTTCGGTAATACCTAAAAAATACATTTTTAAATTATTTTTTTGCCATTTGAATCGTGGACTTTCGTAATTTGTGATTAAATTTTTAGAGGTTTAACTACTACCAGGATCTTGCAATCATGTAAAATTATAATATAAAGATAAGATAAATAAGAATAATAAATAATTATTTCTCTTTCACAAAGGTGTTAAGGGCAGCACATTAACAACATAAATAAAAAATACAGCTTACATAGTTACAAAACTCCTTTGTGAGAGACTGGTTTCTGCAATAGGTAGACCTGTGTCACAGATTACCAGTCGCCCACCCAGGAATATAATTCCATTATCCTTTATTGTATTTTTTTCTATCTAATACAACAAAGACAAGACGCAGATGGAAGCGTCTGTTTCCGCCCACATGGGCCGTCGATTTTTTTTCTTTTAAATAAATATTTCACAACTTACACACAACGCCATCTAGTCCCAAACTAAGCAGAGCTTGTACTGTAAGTACTAGATTAACTGATACTAATACATATATACTTTTCTTTTGTAAATACATACTTATTATACATAGAAACACCCAGACTAAGACAAACCCCCATGTTCATGCACACAAAGATTTGTCTTAAGCGGGAATCGAAGCCGCGACCTCGGCGTCGCAGGCAGGTACACTACCCACTCCGCCATCCGGTCGTTAATTGAAAGTAGCCTATGTTTTTTCTGGGGTCTGTAACTATCTCCACTCCAATTTTACCAAGATCAGTCCAGTAGTATCGGAGCTTATTCGGTCTTAGCTCTTTATAATATTAGTATGAAAGAGCATATAGTAGAATTTGCTACTTACTTCTCCGGTGTTACCAAAGGAGACAAGTTCGTCGTCCGCCATGATGGGCGAGTCCAATTCGTGCAATAGTTCCTCTTCCGTCCAGCGGTCCAATGATGTAATAGGTCGTGCTTGTAGGAGGAATATGTCGTTCTGAAATAAAAAAGAAATTATAAAATATTAGAAACGAAATATACAATTAGATAGATAGATAGAGAAAACTTTATTTGCACATTAAATTTGTAACAAACATACAAAGAAATAGGTACTTAAAACTATAACGTACAAAGGGCGGCCTTATCGCTTGACGCGATCTCTTACAGGCAACCTTAGGATGGACATAACAGAATGGATATTTGCGGTAGTTTATTGCATTGGATTTTTGTTTCTTTTTTATCTTTTTAATTTTGCTCAAGGCTTGTCAAGATTAAAGACTAAAATAAAATAAATGAATAATTAAAATACTAACTAAATAGTACATAAAATATCGAGTGCATAGGCACTTAAGTACACACTATACATTATAAAAATACATACAATACATAAATACATACTATATACAATAGATACATATACATAAAAAAACATATACATACTTAATATATACACTACAAAAGAAATTATTATAATGATAAATAATGCTCATTTAACAGTTTTTTAAATATGTTCAAGGATTGTGCTCGTCTGATGTTAAGGGGTAATGCATTCCACAGCCGAACGGCTTCAACAGTAAACGATTGATCGTAAAAGTTTGTGGAATGCATTGGCATCTCGAGTCTTAAATTTTCGGATGACCTCAAGAATTTAGAATGTGTGTCATGTACGTATTTGAAACGGTCTTTGAGATAAGTTGGGGTCTTAGGATTAAACAAAACGCTATAGAGAAGCGTAAGGACATGAGTATTCCGGCGAAGACGGATTGGAAGCCACTTGAGCTTTTTACGAAATTCAGAAATATGATCATATTGCCTTAGTCCAAATATAAATCGTATACTAAAATTTTGAAGTCGTTCAAGTTTATCAAGTTGGGCTTCAGTGAGATTTAGATAGCTGACATCGGCATAGTCGAGAATAGGAAGAAGAAGGGTTTGCGCAAGCGCAATCTTAGTGGCAGTCGGAAGAAAGTTTCGTAATCGACGCAAGGAGCCAGCTGAAGCGAACATTTTGCGACTGACTTCCTGCAACTGAGGGCTCCAGGATAAGGTACTGTCAAAGTAGATGCCTAAATTCTTGACTTTAGTGTTGATTGGTAAAGTAGACCCATTAAATTGGACAAGAGGAAGCTGTGGCCAATCAAGTCTAGAGATCATCCTGGAGCTGCCTATCACAATGACTTGGGTTTTTGTGGGATTCAGCACTAACCCGTGATTTTTACTCCAGTCACCGATATGCACCAGATCAGTGTTAATAGTAGTTATGGCTTCCGATAACCTGTCTAGTGGAGCCTGTGTATAAATCTGCAAATCATCTGCATAAAGGTGGTAGGATGAAAGTAGCTGGTCTGAGAGTGAATTTATAAAAATTGCGAAAAGTAGAGGTGATAAAACGCCACCCTGCGGTACGCCAGCAGTAGTATTGCACCATGATGACAACGTATCATTCGTGCGTATACGCTGTCGGCGACCAAACAGGTAACTGTGAAACCAATCAACCACCGTTGGAGATATGTTAATAGAACAATTATTCATAACCAAGATATTTTAAGAAGATATTCGTTGTGGTGGCACTGCCCTGTGGCGTAACTGTTGCTGCATGTTGCTGAGCTGATGCTGGAAGGTACAACTCCTCAACGGTTAGGAGTACGGGCATAATTCTTTTAAACAAAAAGTCGGCATTTTGATAACTGTCTTTTAAAAAAAAAAAAAATTGCTTTATTAATAAATCTTATTTTTGATGCCATTCATGTTTGTGTGCACATTAAAAAAATTCAACTAGGATTTTAGTTATTATAAACGTAGTCTCCTTTTGTATATAAAAGCTAAACTATCATATACATTCCACAAAATTCACTTACATCAGTAACAGCCCACTCGAAATCTCTTCCGGCACCCCATAATTCTTTCTGCACCACTCCATTCCTTACCAGCTTCATGACTTCATCATCGAAGTCCCTTACCTGGTAACTTCTGCAGAAGATTCTAATGCCAGAAGCGAAAACACCCGCGATGCTCCAAGCTTAATTTTTTACCTACATAATGTATTTACCTCAGTTACTGCCCACTCGATATCTCTTCCAGCACCCCATAATTCTTCTTGAACGACTCCAATCCTCGCCAGCTTCATGACTTCCTCGTCAGTCAAACACGCCACGTTACGTTCTCGTTCTGGCACCGCCACAGTCGCGATGCCATTGCCCTCTGTCGTCACGCGAGTGTACTTTGACCCCAGCTCCGTCTTGCTGATGGTCAGCTGGCCGTTTGTTCGTTTGACTGTGATCGTGTCTGGATCTACTGCGCCCGAGACCACGCTCTGTAGAAATACATTTTAATAATAATAGTTATTTATGGTACAAGTGAGAAAAAGTTGATATTTCTGTTGTGAGTGCCAATTTTAAATCTTGAGCTTGCGAAGTAGTCTTGAATTGAATCACGAGCGTAGCGAGTGATTCTAATAAAGACTACTTCGCAAGCGAAAGATTTTAAAAGGTCGAGAACTGGAAATTAAATTTTCTCACTAGTAACATACAAAACTTTTCATCCCATGGGATAGCATTTGAGCCTATCGCCATCCACCGGGCACAATTCCAACTCCGAGCTGCTATTGTGAATTTCCTGACGGAAAGTTCACACATATAAAACTTTGCCGGACTTGGGAATCGAACCCGAGACTTTGCGATGTAAAGTGCATATGCTAACCTAATTATATTGTACTCAATATCGACATCAACAAAATAAATAAGGATGAAAATCATAAAATTCTAAACATTATTGTTTTCTTTACCTTATTTAAAATGATAGTAATACATACCTCCCCCAGTCCATAGTTGGCAGTAATGAGCAGTGTGGAAGGATCGCCATGTGCGGGGTGACGAGTGAACATAACGCCGGCAGCGCGGGGCGACACCAGCGCCTGTACTACTACTCCACCGCCACATAGACATGGCTGCCCATTCTGTCTGTAATAGAAGTCAAGAATATTCATTTTTAAAATATGAACCCATGGCGACCGCTGTAGCGATACGACGGAACGTAATCTTTCGATTGCGACTCGTTTATTGACACAATGAATCAAAAAGTGAATGAGAATGGTGATTTACGAAACAAGAGAGCAAAGTTTGACGACCGGATGGCGGAGTGGGTAGTGTGCGTGTGCCTGCCTGCGACGCCGAGGTCGTGGGTTCGATTCCCACTTAAGACAAATCTTTGTGTGCATGAACATAGGGGTTTGGCTTAGTCTGGGTGTTTCTATGTATAATAAGTATGTATTTACAAAAGAACAGTATATATGTATTAGTATCAGTTATTCTAGTACCCATAGCACAAGCTCTGCTTAGTTTGGGACTAGATGGCGTTGTGTGAGTTGTGAAATATTTATGTCAAATATTTATGAAAGTACATAATTTGCTTCGAGTGTTTATTTTGAGTCTCGAATAAGCAAAAGTTTATATAGTAGAATCACGGGCGTAGCGAGTGACTCTAGGTTCGAATCTTGAGCGTAGTGAGGGATTAAAAAGCACTAGATGTAAATTACTTTAAACTCGTGTCCCACATACAACTTTTCACTTCAGCAGTGAGAAAATAATACTTAGATATCAAGGGTAAGGTGGAAATAAAACTTAACCCTGCACCCTTCACTGTCTTTTCAACTTCTTTAGGGTCAATATAATTTCGTTATCTTTCATTATGTTATTTATTTAATAAACAAGTTTCGAGTTCAACGTTCGGGTGTCTAGAGAATTCAGTAAACCTATAGACCAATATAGATTAACGGTGTTCGACTTTTGCTCGAACAGCCAATTTCAAAACCGTCAAGATGATTGATGTATCTATAACTTTTCATGAATATCACAAATAATTATTTTTTATTCAAATTATGAAATACGGGTGTTACTTACGTAATGTTGGTCTATTTAACGCTACCAACAGATAGCAGCGTAGCACCCCCTTTTTATGACGTCACAGCGCGGCGCGCGTCGCTGCCCGCAGTGCAAGGCTGCGACTCAGGCGCGACGTATCGCACTCTCTTGGTAATGCCTAGACGTATAGGCGAAACCGCGGTCGACTAAATAGACCAACATTACGTGAGTAACACCCGTATTTCACGTCAGTTTTAATAAAAATAATTATTTTTTTATACGGTATAGTCGGTATACCTGCGGTAGTAAGCACTGGTGAACGCAAACATGGACGCCCAGCATTTTTGTACTCCTCGCAGTACATCGCTGTCGCTCACACATCCCAGGATCGTTTCGTTCTGTCCCGCCGCTGACAACTCTTCGCTGTCCTCTCCTACAGCTGTGAAGGCACAA
Source organism: Hypena proboscidalis (assembly GCA_905147285.1). NCBI lineage: Eukaryota > Metazoa > Arthropoda > Insecta > Lepidoptera > Erebidae > Hypena > Hypena proboscidalis. The sequence continues at coordinate 6,432,322 of LR990127.1, forward strand.
TACGATTCAATATTACATAAGAGAGAAAAAATATGACAAAGGAAATAAAATAATAATAATAATAACATATGACCAAAATCGATCGCTATATTTACTTAATTATTTTTTTCACGTACCTGATGAACGAACTGCGAATCGTAACTCGGGCGACAGTTTCTGTTCGGTTGCTTTCATCCTGAGTACCTTCATGCTCTCTAATATTTCGTCTTTGATATCTCCTCTTATTTCGGTAGCCACGAACAGTTCTGATGCTCTGAAAGAAGAATATTGATACACTACAAGCTTAATACGATCACGTCTTAGTAGCGCTATTTGTGCACACAATAACGTTCAGTAACAAATGATCGCAGGCTCAAATCGAATCGCAAGCTATTTTTTTTTCATACTACGCCCACAGCGTACGAACGTGTAGTCCACCTGATGGTAAGTGGAGTATAGCCCATGGACATCAACAATCCACAAAAGCAGATTACAGATGCATCGCTGCAGCTGAGGACTACGGTGTTTTGCCTCATGTGCCAGTAGTTTTAAAAATCTCACCACCAAACCGGAACACAGTAATGGAAGCACTGCTATTTAGCAGCAGGTTAAAGGTGAGACGGTGGTGCTGCCGCCCTCGAGCTCATTCACAAGAGCTCCACCAGTAAAAGCTAGTTTTATTTTAGTTTTAAGACAAAACTTCAATACAAATAAATAAAATTTTAATGTCTAGTTGTTTGCAGGATACCTTTGCCCAAAATACAGTTTATAAAAAACCTGTCTGTCTGTCAGTCTGTTTGTATCGGCTGATCTTCAAATCAACTGAACCGATTTTAATAAAATTTACATGCAGGTAACTGACTACAGGGCCCGTAACATATGTTACTTTTATCGATTTACCTACCACGCAGACAAAACCGTGGGCGAAAGTTAGTTTGTTTGTTTGATAGCGCTAATATCGAGAACTACTGTTTAAATTTCGATAACTCTTTTTGTGTTTGATATTTTAACTTTCAATAAATGTCTATAGATATTTAGCATTACGCTAAACTCCAAGGGAGCGGGGTAGTTAAGTTAAACGCGGGTTAAACAAATTCCACGCGGACAAAGTCAGGTGCAAAACCTAGTTATTATTATTAATACAGAAAAATAATAAAAAACAAAACATAATCCCAGATCCCAGACACTTCATGAATACGATGTTGCCATAATATCTCTACAAAATAAAATCCCTTACCTTTCACATGCTCCCTTAAATATTTCTTCATTGTAATTTTCATTCGAAGCCTCAATCTCTCTAATAGCAGCCTTTAACGCAGGGTTGAGTTCTAGATGCTTTTCTAGAGCTTTAGTCGTTAGACAAAAACCAGGAGGTACGCGGTAACCCTGATGAAAAAATAAAATAAAAATAAAGTATATAATTCATCATTAAACTAGGGTGCATGAAAGGAGCCTCCCCGAGTGACGTACACAACGATTCCCTACGTCTGGCGCACCCTGGACAATTCGCGAGTTCTCCAAAGCGAATTGGCTAATCCTTTCACCACGATGGCAAGTCAAAATAAAATTTGACTCAGCCAGCGACACGACGAAAAAGAAGAAGATCATTAAACTCAGTTTACTTGATGAATAACTTTTACTTCACGATGATAAAAAATGTCCTGACTGAGCTAATATCAGCCAGATGGACTGAAGACCCAAGGTGTATCACTAGAGAGGACTTGTTACGAAAGGTGGATCAGGTGTAGACAATAGACAAATATTTATTTTCTTACCACAATTTACAAGATGCAGTAATTTTGTTGTTGTTAATGTGTTATTGCTAATATACATATCGTTGTTCTCTGCTAATTGCGGGAGACTGGTGCCTAAGCTAGACGGAAGCTTATATTTCAGGTCACCAGTTCACCCGCCCGGTCCACAATTCTTGGGATTGTGAAGGTGTCATTATCTTTTTATTTAGGTAATATTAAAATGGATTCAGTCGCATCATAATCTAGAGCCAAAGAGAGGCTTAGCTACTTGATGGAGTTTATAATTTTGACGATTTAAGAAGTCTTAGAGGAGTATATACATTACCTCATCTTTCTGAACAGACGCCAGCAACGCCAGCGAGGCGCCTTTGCCCCCCACAAAGGCAGGGCACGTACTGGCTCGCTCTTCAAACGGCATGCAGTACCCAACCTCACCCGCTTGCTTCTCATCCAACCACTTCAGAATACGAAGAGGCAAGATGCGGGTGGATGGGTCACGGACCTCTATAATAGGAAGTATTTTTTTTTTTTTTTTATTTATTATATAAAAACATTACATTAAAAAACTACAACGAATGCAACATAAATCCGAGGGATTTTTCCGCACATCCGATAATATAGTAGACGAGCTCCATATGTCTTGTGTCACCTAAAATAACTGCAAAGGTGTGTAAAAGCGATGCTAATACGCCGTTCTGATACGACATGCGATACAGCCTGGCGCATATCGAGTCGATTTTTACATAGTTTATTTTATCTTTATAAAGGCGTCCAAAACTACATAATGTAATACGTCGATACGAATACAGAAATGTGGACCCAGCTTATTATACCTCCCAACTGTCCATTTTATTACACAAGTCTCTCCTACTAACCGCAATACGGCAGTAACTAAGGTCAGGACAAAATAAATAAGACTAACGCGCAACGGGCAAGAAGCATCATTTGTGATTCCCCACACTCAGAGAAATAATCCAATCGGAGGCGTCGTCGTCAGGCGTCCCCCGCTGCCAAATATGAATGACCGCCAATCATACACTTCATATAAAATTAGCGCGGAACAATTTGCCTCCTGCTCGTTTATTGTTTTTTAGACTAAGTCCCCACAGCACGATGGTGTCGTTTTGGTGTTCCTGTAAACTATCGATCGGACGACTGAGCATAGCATCATCAATATCAAACATAACTAGATAAATATATATTTCGTAAAAAGGTTAAATAAAAAATAGTACCTGTTGGTATATACCCGAGTTCCAGCACACCCGTGCCGGGCACACAGTTGATGCTCACGTGCATGGTGCGGTACACGCTCTCCAGTTGGTAAGGCACGCCGCTGAACACCTTACCACCGTCGGCGTTTATTCGCAACACGATGTTGAAGTCTACGCCACCGCCTGGAAAAATATAAATGTTTATACGAATGGCGCTGACTAATATAATGAAAAGGAATGTAGGGCTGTTGCTCCTCAACGAGAACAAATCCTCGGAACAGTGAGGTCACTCTGCGAAACCTGTGAAGCTCTCAGGAAGCTTCTGGGCGGAGTTAGGCTAGCTATGTTAGCCAAGACTCCCCACGTATAATGAATCAAATATGAGTCTAAGTGCGGAAAAACGAGTCCACCTTCGATACAATTTTCCGGCGCTGATATAAATTTTCACAAGATTATCATCTTGAATGTTTACAAGACATTTCTGAACTGCTAGAATAATAAAAGGACTACGATAAAATTATACCTCACCTGCTAGAAACTTCAAAACCTAACATCACCAACAAAGCAGAGCATAGTAGAGCATGTCTAAGCGCTACTTTGTAGCGGCAATTTACAAGTTATTCGGACAGTGTTATTTTCTATTATACAAGCTATTTTATACAAACATTTAATTTACAAGTTAAAAAGTTAAAAGTTTAAGTTAAAAGTTAAGTTTATTAAGTTAGACAAATTAAGTTTTATTATAATAATTAAGTTAGACAATTTATTAAGTTAGTTAAATTTATTAAGATAAAATTTATTAAACTTATTAATTAAATTAATTTTTTATTAAGTTAAAAGTTAAAAGTTAAAGTTAAAAGCAAAATATTTAATTTACAAGTTATTTGGACAGTGTTGCTTTCTATCAGATCCTGAACAAGAGCCATTTTATGCAAAAAATCAAATAATTACGGCAAAAGCTCCGCAAATTTAGAGTAAAACTATTTTTGTATGACGATTCTAAGTGCTTTGTGAAGTCTTTATGGAATAAATATAATTTCATTTAATTTGAAAACTTTGCCGTTAAAATTGCCCTAAAAGCCCTGTGCTCAACACAAGGTAGATCTACAAAGTACTACAAACCGTAAAACACATACATTTAAAATTTCTTACAAACATAACATTTGACCATAGACAGCACATTAACTTGGGCATGTTAACAACTTACTCCTCACATTTATCGTGTAAGCCTCGGGTATACCATCAGGTCGCTCACAGAACTCTGACATGACCAGATCTGTAGAGGTTATTGGTCTGGTGGTATAGTCAGGAAACCGTACGCAGCCAGATATGCAACTGAAATAGAATTGATACACTTGTGATTCTCTGTAAGTTCTGGATATACTTATCTTAAGAAACAGTTGAAAAATATGGGACCGGCAGGATTTGAACCTGCGACCTTCTGCACACTGGGCAGTTGGTTTTAACCAACCAGCTACGGTCGCCTCTTGTCAGGACTTTCTCAACTGAATGTTACGTCATTACTTACTTGATGAAATTAAATTTGAAAAAAAAATCTTAATCTTAATCTTAATCTTAATCTTAATCTTAATCTTAATCTTAAAGAAAAGTATATATGTATTAGTATCAGTTATTCTAGTACCCATAGTATAAGCGCTGCTTAGTTTGGGACTAGACGGCGTTGTGTGTAAGTTGTGAGATATTCATTTATTTACTTACTGTGTCAAGACCTGTTTGTACGATCGACACTTCAGCTGCACAGCCGTCCCATCCGCGACCGCCGCCGTGATGTCGATGGCACGCCGGAGCCCCTGGTACGCGTGCGGTGCCCAGCTCCGTTCCTTCACCCCTCTAGTGCGGAGGTACACGTCTCTATCTATGGTGCCTTGGTCGTCGAAGGATTGGAAGCGACCCTGCGCTGTGCCCCATTGAAGCCAACTGCCTTCTTCCCATTTTCCTCTAGAATAAATATATATTTTGGCATTCATTTACAGTGCTTCGATTGTCTCTCTCGATCGGGTTCGATTCCCGGATCGGGCAGAGTGTTATTTGTGAAATTTCCGTCGGCAAATTCTCAATAGCAGCACGGAGTTGGAATTGTGCCTGGTTAATGGCGAAAGGCTCACCCCCTATCCCATTAAACCTAAACATAACAGGTGAAATGTGGGTGTTGTATACCCTTTGGGTAATATAGACGTGTTATGTTATGTTAATTATACAGTAAAATAGACAGATTTCTTGTTATTTATATTCCTGTTGGAATTATTTTTCAATCTAATATATTCAGTAGTATCTAACAGTCCTGATGTTGCTAGTATCCATAGGTTCTTAGTCAGTATAAGTGCTTACCATCCTGTTTGATATGTCAAAAATGCTCATTGATTATAAGTACCTAAATTACCCACGACCCTCTTTAAACGACACTACCAGCTGGGCAAGCACACGAGCGTAAGACAGATTTTATCGCGATTTTGTCACGCTTCCCCATATAAAAAAATTGTCAAAAACGTGACTAAATTTATCTCGCGCACGAATGTTCGCTCCACAGACGTCGATAATTTCAAAAGTCGCATTGGGAAACGACACCACCAGCCCTCCAATTGAGGTATAGTTAACAGACCAGCAATGAATCTACTCACAGCATATGAGGCCATTGGTCGTCTCGCCAGTTCTCCAGCGCCAGCGCTTCTGCAGCGAGCTCATTACTCCAATAGTCGGGATAGCAGATGGGTTTTGTTGCTGAAGACCACCTACGAACAAAACAACTTTTCAAACACAGACCTCATTTCACTAATATTATAAACTCAGACTAGTAAACCAAACTGGACACGATATGAACGCAAAAATCTTTACAAATAAGTCTGCCAAACTCGCGGAGAAGCTATATAATGTAGATTGTGACGTCGCAATGCCGCACCCGCTGCTAAATTTATTTTATTGATTTGTTAAAATTGAAAATTGTTAATTACTATAGGTACTGAGAGGTATAATACCTCTCAATCAATCAATCAATTTTCTATCGTGTTTATTTATTCTGTCTACCCAACTGGTAATTAGAAGACCACGTTACAAGATTGTTTCGCGCCTTATAATTTGACAACTAGTTTTATATGAAGCCTATATAGCCTAGATTAACATAATATAGGCTACATTTTGTCGACGCGGGTTACGCGTGCTACTGGGCGGGCGCTATTTACGACGAAGGGGGACGAAGACGCTGGCCCCTGAAATACAGTTAGCACTAGTTCAGGGGTCAGAGGACTCATACCCAATTGTGTAATTTTATATGTCAATAAATAATTTATTATTATTATTATTTATGTCATCCATGGCCCGAAGCTACATAGGAATTGTTATCATTTCATATATCTAACCCATCTCTGGTGATTTTGGTACATTTTGCAGCCTCGACCTTCATAATACTAATTATCATTCGACGATACACACAATAACATAACCTTTATTGTCTCGATTGTTAAACAGAATAATTTAGATTTGCTCTACAGATTAGAATTGTCTATGGATTCTGATAACATTGCAGCAGCCTACCAAACAGTATTTATGTGAAGAAACTTTGGCCGGCAGGATTCGAACCTGCAACCTCTGCACACCGGGTGTCGCTTCAGGCGGTCTCCTTTTGCCAGGACCCTAAATTTCTCAACTGTATGTTATGTTATTACGTGACGTCACTAGTTAAGCATAGCCAATGCTATAAAAATAATCAATAAGAAGTTCATTCATATTTTTATTAAAACTGACGTGAGTTTGTAACATTATTCAAATTATGAAATACGGGTGTTACTCACGTAATTTTGGTCTATTTAGTCGACCGCGGTTTTACCTTTATATACGTATCAAACTCTCTTGAAGATGCCTAGGAGAAACCGCGGTCGACGAAATAGACCAACATTACGTGAGTAACACCCGTATTTCATCATTTGAATAAAGTTCATTCATGTTCTTTTATTAGGGATAGGTAACTATGAAAATACAGTGAAGTTCCGTGTATCATTCCAAACTAATTCAACAAGTGTTTATTAATAGGGTTTCTCCCACAAATGACCACTCGAAGATAAGAGCTAAGAATTTTTATCATTTGCTTTAAATACCTAAGTGTATGAGGGAAACAATAGAGACATTTGATTAGGAGCAATTTAGTGTAAACAGACATGGATGAATAAACTGCCTTGTAAGAAAGAAAGAAAAAATGTATTTATTCGAATAAAAATAAAACTTACTTAATACAGAGGTGTAACAAAGTTAGATATTTTTACCCGAAATGGACTCCATCTCAGCCATATGTTATAGTGCTTTTAAGCCCTGCAACGCTGATATTCTGATGGAACCGGACAGGTATACGATTATTGGTCGTAACATGCTTACAGACTTATACTGAGGTCTCTAGTTCGGTCACAGGGTCAGGCAAATGTTATTTAGGATTTTTCTTTCCACCATACGAGACCTAAACTAAGGTGAAGTGTGAGATTATCACATCTATAATCGTGACATCATATAAGCGTATATTACGATTAATTTGCAGCTTATAAATTTATAAGCTGTTCATATTGTTTAATTGCATTATTTGTAATCTGTACTGGTATAATTATTTTGTTTAATATAAAACCGTGTCAACTGGTTAAGGGGAAGACACTGACACCTGCAACTCAGTTTTTACTAGCGTGGGTGTCAGGGATTCTATTATAAATTGTAAAACTATTATATCAATAAATAATACTTATACTAATACTAACTAATACTAATTAAGTAAAAATTTAAAACTCACACCATGTTAAGTTTGACATGTTGCGTGACGTCATCGCCAGCCCGCTTCATGAGTCCGTTGAAGAGGAACCTGTACCGAGACTTGGCCTTTACGACTTGCACCTTCAGACCTCCAGCGCTCCAGCCCCCTTCATAGTTCTCCCATACGCATACCGCAGTGTCTGGATGCTCTGGAATTATAATTTTAAGCTAGAACATAACTTTTAAAAATCTGGTATCTTTTAAACGAGATTATATTTATACTACATTATTATATTATTTATATTTATACTGTAGCGCGACTAAAAGACGATAGATGGACAAAGTCGGTGACGTCATGGCAGGGTCCACCAGGCAAACCCCGTAAAGGTAGACCATATGCGAGATGGGAAGACGACATCAAAAAAATAGCTGGATCACAATGGCGAAGAATCGCACAAGATAGGCAAGCATGGCAATCCTTGGAAGAGGCCTTCAACTAAGAGGGGTTCCTAAAATAAATATATATTATTATATCTATTCTATCTAAAATATTTATGAAAAAACTAGATTAGACCAAATTTTATAATAAGTGATAATTTTCAGATAATTTATAGTAAACAGTGTAATTTTAAGTGAAAAATATTTTAAGATAATTTGTAATTTAGGTTTTTGGGAAATAAAAGGCTTTTTTTTTATTATATTTATACTACATCTACGTAGAAAGTACCTCATTGCAGCATGTCATGCGGATAATATTTATCGAAGAAAGTTGGTGTTTTGGGTGAGTTCTGAACATCGCCTCTGCAACGAAGGCAAAGTCTTATTCTCTCATTTTATATGACTTATTTTGTTTATTTGTTGTTTTTGGTAGTTTTTGGTAAATTTTGGTAGTTTCTGCAATTTTATGTAGATTTTGTTGTTTTTGGTAGTTTGTTTCTTTCTAAGTATGATTTAAAGTACTATGTATCACTCGGAAGAAAGTAAGGTAGTAGGCAGACATTTCAAATAGTAGATATTAAGTACAGTCAGCAACAAAAGTAACCAAACACATTACAATTTTCAAACATCTATACAATTAACAGTTTCGCATTACAAATATCCCTTTTATAAAATAATGCACATCATGAAATAGTTATGATATTCAAAACTATGCTACTAAAAAAATAAATTTTTTTGTGTGTAGTAATACTGTTGCAGACTGTACAATTAATTAGTTGGTCGGTAGGTGCTTCATTATTGTCTCGTAAATATGGGCTCTGCCTCTACCGGCGGCCACGTGTGACATGACGCTTATGTCTTGATTATTTTCAATTGACTGATTTTACGACTCAATGCCATGTGAAGTAGCTGTATAAAAACCAATTATAATACAACCTGTTTTTGCATTTTAAAAATAGAAAAAAAACAAAAACATCAATGAGATATGTAGCTTGTGAGTGAACAAGACAACAAGTATTGGACTTGTTGTCTACGTTACATAAGTACTTATACTCTGTCCATTCGTTTATTTTCTTTTTGACAGATTACATTTAGGGATGCCTTCACACGTTACTGATTCGATTTGAAATCATAATCGATGTTGTCTAAGAAGAACTTTCAACCGATTAATTACATCGAAATGGTTTTAGTTCATTATTAATTATTCTTTTATTAGTAGTTTTTATTAGATTAAATAAATATACAAAATAATAATATAATAATAATGTCACATACTTAGTCTATGACGGTTTCCTAGTTACCTTTGTTTACATTTTGATATGTCATTCTGAAATATAATTATTCAATAAAAGATGTGTAATATTGATTAGTATTTCAATATTTAATAAATAATATAATATATATATTATAATATAGTCAAAATTAAGTATTATTATTATTAAGTCAAATTATGCTTTCTCATAATGATCGATTTATTTCATTTCACGATTTGATTTATAGTCTGTGGTTGTTTGTTACAAACTGTGAACTTCCCTAAAAAGTGTCGCTTGTCAATAAAATACATTATTATTGTAGTACATTAATCTGACAAAAAAAACGGTAATTCATAGGCGTGATCTGTCAAAAAGAAAATAAAGGAATGGACAAAGTATAATTGTGTTAGTAATCAGCTCTAGGTATGAGTAGGATAAATTGACCACAGAGTAGAACAGAGGCAAATCTTCTATAGAACGAGCAAAATTTCTACCTATTTTGTTAGGGTTGGCAATTGACGCAGAAAAATATACGCTAATGATGCGCTGTCTCAGTCGCAAGCAAAACGTAAAGCAGGTGAGGGCGACTGAGACAGCGAATTATTCCAACCGTCTAGAAAAATAATGTTATCTATAACTTAATAGGTAGGTACAATGATTGCACAGGCGGCGTAGTTAACAAATATACGAAACAAATCGATGTTGTCTACACCACTAAAATAAATGACATGGGTATCCATTTATAATCTCAAGTCGCAACATACCTAGTGGAATTATATAAAAATACTTCATACACACAGTACAGTACAGGCGGCTACGCATCTACCTATACATTGCCGAGCTGGTCTCGCATTGCACTGCAAGCCTATATAATACGAGACAATCATAAACTGTAAATGTATAGGTTGATATGTAACCGATAGTACATACTAACTTCAACATATTAATGTATAGTAAATACTTTTTAAAACTAAACTAAAAATACTCTACAAAAAACACCTGACAAATACACTTACGTTGTAGCTTGTATGTAGTTCCATCAGGTAGTTTGACGTGTACCACAATCTCTGCAACCGGCTGCCTGCCGCACAGCTTGCGGACAGTCAGAAGAAGAGCAGAGCCATCAGTGGCCACGGTGCGGACGCTGATGCTGTCCACACCCTCGTATTGATCCGGATGAGGCAGCTCGTCTAGTCTTGTTGCAGGCAATTGAGACTTCCATCGTTTGACGACAAATTTCGCGCATAGTAACTTCAAGGGATAATTCCAACCTAAAATTAGAAACTATATAATTGTTCTATGTCACGCCGATCCAGGACATAGTTTAGCGCATTTTTTAGGAATATGAAATTATTGTGAGTCCGTTAAATAGTGAGTGTTCAGAAATTATTGTAGCCATGTTTAAGATGCGAACGACATCTTCAATCCATTATTAAAAGTCCAGTTTCACATAGGCCATATTGGAATAAGGATTCCTTATTTCTTATCTACTATCGTGGTTCTTAGTCCAACCCATATTATGCAATTTCATCAATCTTCTCCATAAAAACGTTACGTGCTACTTCATTTTAACCAATATCTGAATAATATCGTAATTATTTAAGCATAAGCTACACAATCTGATAACATTACATATATCTAATCGGAATTACATTAATCACAAATTACGGGTTACTCGTTTAATATTCTTCTACAGAATTGATTTTGAGATTGAATTATTAAAATTAGACTTACTTAGGTAATTAGCTACAGTAGATATAATATTAATAATCAAGTAGGCCTAAAAAGTGCATAAAACCAATCACATGATTATAATTGTTGGTCTATTGTGTAAGTATATAATATATAATTGTTAGAACAATTATATACTCGTACGTATACCTACCTAATTAATTTTGATTTTTGCGTTAAACTATTTTTAAATAATATAATCCCTCATCAATTATCTACAAATTTAGGGTTTGAAGAAGTCTATAATTTGTAAGTGCTGACTACGAATGTAAATATACACAAATCGTTACGCTGGGGTAAACATATCAATGAGATAGTTCAACGAGTTCAAAAGCTCCTCAATTTACTTAAAATACTAACTAGCTCTTCTTGGGGTATTCACCAAATTCATTTGCGTAGGTTATATATTTCGTTAATTAGAAGTAGATTAGACTATGGCTGTTTCTTATTTGACAATAGTGCAAAGTCAAATGTTTATAAATTGATTAAAGTACAGAATCAGGCGTTGAGGGTGGTGGGGGGTTTTATTAGAAGCACTCCAATCCACGTTATGGAGAGTGAGCTCTGTGTTCCTCCACTGCATTTAAGGAGAAGGTGGTTAGCCAATAAATATTGTTTAAAGGCTCGATCAATAGCTGATAACATAACAATTAAGCTGCTGTCAGAACTTAGTGCTCTACGAAAGACCAGCTACTGGTCTAAAAAAAAGTTTCCGTTGCTTGCTGATGTTTATAAAGAAGTTAAATTAGAAAATGTTAAATCGTCCACAATATTAGAAATGTTTAGTCTGGAAACATGGGTAACCAATATTGATATTAATAGTATAATTAAGGTTAATTTAGATTTTATTAAGATATCCAAGAGGGCGGTTGATTATAATGTATTGAAAGCGGAAACTATAAAAGAACTGCATGAAATGTACAGAGATTACTATGTCATTTTCACCGATGGCTCTAAAAGCGATGACGGTAATGGTGCTGCTTACTACGATCCTTTAAATCCGGATAATACAGATAACTGTTTCAAAATAAATAATTATATGTCAGTCATGTCTTTGGAACTACTTGCAATTTCAGAAGCTCTGGTGTATATTAAAAATATTGGCAGGAAGAAAGCACTCATCTGTGTAGACAGTAAAAGTGCTTTACAGCATATTGCTCGATGTGCCTCTGGTTGCAGAGGTGCATCGATAGCATATGATATTATTTTTAAAATCTCCAATTTAAGTAATGCAGGTTATGATCTGAAGTTGCAATGGATCCCCGCACATGTAGGCATAAAATGTAATGAGGAGGCTGATCGCATGGCAAAAACCGGCAGTATTAGAGGGAAAGAGATAATTTTTAAAAATGATTTTAGTGAAATTTTACATAAATATAAAAATAAATGCTACGAACTTTGGAAGGAATATTTTAATGAAATATCTAGAAATAAAGGGATTTGGTATAAAACAATTGTATCGGAACCTCCTCGTATACCGTGGTTTTGTAGTAGTAATAAGCTCAGTAGAAGTCTTGTCGTCATCGCTCACAGATTGAGATCTGGACATGTGCCGCTCAATAAGTTTGGCTTCTTAATGAAGAAGACCAATTCACCTAATTGCGAAGTGTGTGGAACAATAGAGGACGTATCACACCTATTGACGGAATGCACCAGGTTCCAGTCTGCTAGAGGAAAATTATTTAAGGCATTAAATTTAAATAATTTAGATATAGGGATGTTTCACCATATTATTATATTGTCTGCACCTAGTTCTGAAGCTGCTATTAGTATTTACATGTTTGTTATGTTACGATTTAGTTAAGTTATTGTTAGTGTATGGTCCGATGGGACTGGCATGTACTTTTGTATAAAAGTCCCTAAAAAAAAATAAAGAGAAAAAAAAAAAAAAAAAATATACTAATATTTATTTATTTAGTTTCCGTTTTGTAGAAATGAACATGATGTTAGCTAGAATTAACAAATACCATACTTTTCTTCCATGCAATAGTAGGTACAATTACGTCGTGGTTGCCTAGCTTTCCGCTTGTTTTCTGCTTCAATAAAATCTGCACAGTCTAGCAATAATCCGCCAACATTGGATATACTTGCGATTGCCTGATAGAAGCTCCATGTTTATTGCTAAAAGTGACACAATTATCCGGGAAAAGTCTAATAAGTGGCTTTTCAAGGATATTTAAAAACCCAAGTGACTAGGCACACCTGGGTTATTAATAATGACAATGATAAATATTGATAACATAATATCGATAATTTCAGCATAGTAACCACTTCTCCTACTTGGACGATATCCGATATCGTGTAATAATAAATGACTTTCACTTAACAATTCGTATTAAGCATGGGTAGTCAAACAAAAAATTGTAAAAAATATTTTTTTAAATATCATAAGTCAAACACCAATATCCCACGCGACATTGTGACTAATAGCACGAGCTCTATAGAGGAATCAAAACAGTCTCACCTTTAACCTGCCTCTAAATAGCAGTGCTCTGTTTCAGTATGGTGTCGCGATTAAGGCCAGTAGTTACAGGCACATAAAACACAATATCGCAGTTCGCGGAGGTCGCGGCACATCTGCCGTCTTTTGTAAGTGTTTATTGGTTGTATTTGCCACTTACCATCAGGTGGACAACACTTTAGACTGGATAAAAAAATTGCCTATTCTATAATGTATGTACAACGATTTGCGCGACCGCAGAGGTATGTGACAAATTGGAGCTAGTAGTTGGGTAATCAGTTGGTTCACTGTTCAAAGTGAGTCACTTGAGAATCTATTAATTCAAACACAGTATATAGTGCAAAGCGTAGTATCTGTAGACTTAATTAATGCCTAATGTCACAATATTATCTGTGTTCAAACATCCACTAAATATAGGTACTCTTTAAGCTTGAAAGATGCGCGCGCACATGTGTCGTGTCGTCACGGCTGCGCGCGCATCTTCTTCTATGAAAATATGTTAACATACATCAAGTGTTGACGCTAACGCTTGCTTCCAACTACAAGCTTTAGCCGAAATATTATTATGAGCTACCGCTATTTCGTTTAGCTTGTACACAAGAGCTCTACCATTTTACATTAAAAATACTGGTCTGTTATTAATAGAGATATTGTACTTAATATTCCTGTCATGTCAATGATTAAGTATCTTTATAAATATTTACACGAGGAAGATAATAGTTCAGAAGTACACAACTTTTGTAAATATTTCGATAATAATAATTATCAATCTCGGTATCTCGATAGAATGTACAAAGTAACAAAAAAAGTACTTACTGATTCCATTATATCCTCCTTTGGCAGGCGTAGGTTTCTTTAAAAACAATAAATAAAACACTATAGCGCCTATGATCAGTCCAGACTGTAGAAAAAGATCCAGAATATCCATATTTGTTGTTTTATCACGCCAGCATTGATAGTAAACAAACGATCTATTAAAATCGTGCGCTCAATGTCAACTAGTAGGGGCCTCGCGGACGACCGCGTCGCGACGCAGATTGATACGAACTAGAGATAATTATTATAAGTGGTATAATCAATTCTATCAAATCGAGTTGTAATCGTTACTTGTAAGAATCACATTTTAATCTGTACAGTTATATTCCAGCTGATAAAGACTATGTTTCTAATCCGGTATGCGACTCTCTGCTTCTATATACGATGTATGCAATCGTTATGTATGTATTGAGAAATTAGTTTGAGCAAATAGAAGGATTATTGAGTGCAATATTTTTCTCCTGACAATAAAAATATAGTTTTGTGTGTTAGGGAGGTATTAAATGTACTAGGGAAAAAGGTTAAAATCCTTGCTCTCCCGTAATATCAAAAGAGATGCAATATTTTTTTCACCAGAAATTGGCCCATGCCGAAACAAAATCCTGTCTACGACACTGGATGATGATGGCTTTAAACAACTGAAAATAGTAAAGCTGATTAAAACACTTGATTCAAAATTAACGTTAAATGAAAAACAAATGTTGCAACAAGTTTCAACTCTACGGCATCCCAAATGATATTAATGCATTAACTGGTAATATTTAAGAAAATGCTTAAAAAATTATTAATCAGAAACTGTTTTTATTCCATGTCTGATATTTTAGAAGCTAACGTATCTGATAAATAAATGTTAATATTTAAATTATAATATTTTGTAATAAGGAAATTTATTTTTAATGATAGATAATAAATAGATAAACGTTTAGTTATACCTAATCGTTAATAAGTATAATTATTATTTGTATCCCTCCGTGGTAGAATGTGGCAAACGAATATGTATTTAACACCTATTGGAAAATAAGACACACATTTACAAATAAATAATATTTATATTTCTATTTCTACCATAATATATGTAAAAAATAAAAGATTATTTTTTTATTTTAAATTCGGCATTTTGCCATAACTATAACATTCCGTAGATGTTGTTATATATAATAAGATATTGTTAAAATTTTTAGGTACTATAGGTTATCTTATAAGCAAAATCAATCATCTAGGAGGTATTGAATTTGGATGCAGATGGCTTTTCGGCCAGCCGACAGGCACCGTCCTCGAGCATGGTCAATCCCGACTCTTTGGTGCAGCTTTTTGATTTTATGAAGACTTTTTAGTGCAGCTTCTGGAAATATTTAAAAAAGTCTGCGCCTTGGGCGCGCTCTATAAGTAAAATTTCAAGGAAAAGTCACCAAAATAGTATCTCGAACCAACCAAAATCTGGCATCCAGTCGGCACTGAGTATAGCCTTACATATATAAAAATGAATACTTCTATCCTGCGTGGGGCATGTGGAAGTCTGATAATTGTGATCGTAGATAAAAAACTACAAAGAGGTTGTTTAAAGCGGGCTATCGTTTTTTTTTTTCTCACCAGGTGGCGCCACTGTAAAGTAAGGTCCTGTCAAAGTTTGTCATTACATTAGATTTTTTTCCGAATCCTAATTTATACGTTTTAGAAGGGGCTCAGTTCTTTGGGCGTTTTGAAGACAACCATTTTGGAACAATAATGATATCTTATTGCTGCCGTTATTTCAGAAAATCATCATTTGCAAAATAGTTATGCTTTTCATGCCCAATTTATGTTTCAATGTCTAGAAAAACTTAGCTCTATAGTATCAAAAAGGCATATATGAAAAAAATCTTTAAAATTTCTTAGTATTAACTTTTATTTAATAACAAAATCTGTTTACATACTTATACAATTATACACATATACTTGAAAAATAGTTTATGAAAGTTAGCAGGAATTCAAGCGTTTTTCCAAGTTTTTTTTAAATACAAGTCTTAGGAGGTGACTGTTCCTCATAGCAGATATTGAAAAAACTTGAATGCATGACCAAATCTAATGTTATCTGTCATAAAATAAATACACAATATTATTAGACTCTCTAATCCCAATTGGTTCACTAAAAATAAATAATATAATAAATACAGTACTATTTTATAATTACACTAATTTCAAATATACAACATAGTACAAACCAAAATATACAAATATGTGTAAAAACAATATTGCAATCGCCAATTTAAATTATTTTTTGAGTATTTTGTCAAATAAATAAATTTAACGTCATTTTACACGTTTTATCCTACATTATTTATATAAATTATTCTATCCTATAATATATTATTCTAAAGAATGCAGAACTAAACCCTGTCAATAGTTTTACAACACAATATAAAATCATTTTCTAATCGATTTAGATAAATGCAATTTAAATCGTTCTTAAAAAAAAAGATATTATTTATTGCACATGGGATTCCGCAAGAAGAAGCAGAATGAATCCATAATACTAGTCAAAACTACGTACCCCTTCGAAAAAAAACAAAATCTGAGCTGTATTTGGAAGACTTTTATTTTTTTTAAGTTTAATTGGCGCGATTCAAAGGTTAATTCTAAACTTTTGTCGCGTATATTTAAAGTTTTTCTTGTATAGGACTAAGTTGGTATTTTTAGCAAGTATATTGCAGAAGAATAGGTTTCTCCTGCAATATTTATGACTTTAGGCTACATGATCAGCTCAGGACTTAAATCATAATATTGGAAATTAAATAAATTTACACACCAAATTTCATCCAGTTCCAATAACAAAAACTGTCTTAAAAGCAATTTGATTTGATTAATGAATTTTGATTTTTGATAAAAATCGAATTTCGTCGAATATGACACCCCCCCAAAATTTTAATGTTATCCCTAAAACTACATACTTATTCTGAAAGTTTTATCAAAATCGTTAGTGCGGTTTTCGAGAATGACCCGGCTTATTTTATAGATACAAGCAAGCAAACAAACATACAATTATTGCTTGTTTAATAGAATAGGGTAAAATCAACATACACTTCTACTCGACTTGTAGTGATGGGTATCAGTGCTCAAGTCAATTAATTCTATTATTGCATCGAATCATAAATAATTTCAAGTTCCTTCTTTTCATTCATAAAATAGTTACTTTAAAAGCTCGATATTCGATGAATCTCAAATAATTGCTCTACTTACACATAAATTGTGATGAACGCCACCCTGCGCTTACCAATATATTTATTGGCTTAATATTCAGGCTGCTGCAAAATAATCTCTTTACTCTATCTGTCAAACGCATTATTTTGTATTTACTTGAATTTCGAACCGTGCCACAAAGATTGACAATTTTTTTTTTTTTTTTTTTAACATTTTGATGCAATGAATAGTGCTTCAATGTAAGTAATGAAAATAAAAATAACGCAACAAGGTGTATCATACAGAATTGAGCATCTATATTATCATTATAAATTAATAAATACAAAATAAATATAAAAACCAGTCGTAGCGGGCCGGCAGCACCTCAAACAGCCTCTTTGGGTACTATGACAGTCCATAGATAATGTTTAAGAACTAATCATCCTTTTTCGTGGCAAGCTCTTTGACAGGCTGAATTTCTTCCGAGCTCTCGTCCATGCTGGAAGCGTTGTCTGTACGCGATTTGTCTACTGGGTATAACCTGTAAATAGATAATGGAGAATTAACTGTCAAATTGTTCCATAGACAAACTAAAATTAACCTAAAATCTCAGCGGCATCTGGTGGCTAAGATTGGTTTCAGACCAATCAAAGTTACCTATTCTATTTATATTTCCATTCTAAAGTTTAAACAAACAGGAAACATCGTCACTATATTCTACCTAAACTTTTAGAAAATAAAAATCATTGACAATATTTTCTTCTAAAGACAGTAATTAAACACTCACCATCTCTGATACAAATACACGAGGAACACAAGGTCATCTCTGAAGCAGGCGACCCTATGCGCGGTGGGCATCGTTATAATGAACGCGAAAATATCATCAATGAAGGTGTTAAAGGCCTTGTACATGAAGGCTCGCCACGGCAGCGCGGCCACGGACCGCAGGCGGTAGTTCACGAACAGCTGCGGTAACATGAACAGGAATCCGAACGCGTATACACCGTTCACTATGCTGTGTAACGCCCAGGAGTACCAACTGGAAAGACAGTATAGAATTATATGAGTACATTGTTTTTGTTTTAACTACTATAAACTGTGTATTTCGTGAGAAGATGATTGCTACAATTTTCTATGCCTACTCTTGGGGAACAAGGTGTGCTTTTATGTATGTATATGACCGAGACTCCAAATAATAATAATAATAATCTTTATTTAGTAATAAATGCAGATACAAAGCCACTTAACTAAATTACATAAAATGTAGTGTTGGTACGTTCGGTCGCCTGTAGTGTTCAAAATGAATCCTTCGCTTCTATGCTAGGACTTAACCTGTGTTACAGGAGCAAAAGAGACGCCACAAGCAGCCACAAGCGATTTATATAATTGGTACATTTCATTTCATGTGAAAAGTATAGTGGGCACATTTAGTTCCTGAAATAGGCAACCCTGTTTATTCAATGGCCCAAATCATTTGAATGAGGTCACTTCTTGACAAACAAGTAACCATATTAATACATGTTTCAAATGATAATAATAATACATTCATCTGGAGATTAAATCATTTGGACCCCCTGCGCTGTGTTGCGTTCACCTGGGTCTGCACTCACGTGGTAACAGCGATTTATATAAGAATAAAAAGTACAAAAAAGCTAACATACCTTTTATGTGGCTCATAAACTAGAGAGTAAATAGCTCCAGCGATACACAGCGGGTACAGCAGCATGGACAGATATCTCATAGCTTCTGCGTCAGCCTGCGCTGTGTTGCGCTCTCCTGCGTCTGCGCTCGTATCCCGCCATACGCGAGGCTTCCAGCCAGACCAAGATATCCGCAAGTGTAGCACCTTCGTTACTTTCCATAACTAAAATAAAAAAAAACTTTAAAAATTGAGCAGGTTGGGTAATGGGGTAGCCTACCTTACGGTAAATTTCAGTGTGATTGTCTGTCCGACTTTTATTAGACTATGCCATGTACGTACATCATAATCTCCTCTATTGCTCTAGGTTTGGTGGGAGAGAACTCAAGTACTGAGGTAAGCTCGCCTTTTGTATGCTTTTATTATTGTATCACATTTATTTTGTATTGTTTGTGTACAAATGTATTGTGTCCGTATAGGCTATGCGGACGATTACAGCTGCAGATTCTGTAAAAAGGAACCGGAAACACCGCTGCACCTCTTTTGCGACTGTGAGCCACTCATTCATAGACGAAGTATCATTCTGGGACGCCATATCTTGGATCCGGATGATGTCAAGTCACTCCCGATCGGCCGACTGCTCCAATTTATGGAGGTTATTGGCCTAAAGGAGTGTCTATAATGAGGTTATCACAAAAGACCCACGGAGGTCGACGTGAACACCCAAAGCCTCGTCCCAACAATAATAATTGTGTCCGCCGTGCTTTCGATAGGAATGAGAATATCGCCAGAATCATTTCATTTCATTTCATTTCATTTATTTCATAACAATATAATATTGTGTTGAAAATATAATACAAATTATCTTAATCTAGGTATGTCTAAAATTAAATTAAATTAAAACATTAAATAAAAAGGAATAAAATAAAAAAAAATAGCAATATAAAAAATTAAAAGTCATGCATAATTACTACATTAACAGAAATAAAATGTCATTTTAAATATTCTTCCATTGAGTAGAAACACCCACTGACAAGAAAAACCCTAAGTTTTGGTTCAAACTCTTTATTGTACACAATACTCTTTAATTCTAGAGGAAGTTTATTGAATACTCTGACCGAGTTATAACAAGAGCTATGTTTCACCACATTCAGAACAGGTGCTATCATGGACGGCATATCTTTTCTACGCGTACTTTCACGTTGTGATCTTTGCTCGCTGTTTTCATAATTGTAAATATTTTTTGAAAAATTTGTTAATAAGACCATAATATACAAACTGGGTACCGTTAAAATATTTAATTCTTTAAAATAATTTATGCAGGATTCTTGTTGATCTATGCGACAAATTGTTCTAATAGCCCTTTTTTGTGCTATAAAATCCCTTTGGATAATGCAGTTATAGCTGCCTCCCCAAAAAAGAATGCTGTATCTTAGTTTAGACTCTACCAAGGCAAAGTATACAGCTTTTAGTTGTTTCAGATTCACAACATCTCTAAGACTTCTTAGCACAAAGCAAGCAGAGTGAATACTAGCTTAAATTTTACTTATTTCACTTTTCCAATTTAAAAAACTGTCTAAATGAACTCCCAAAAATTTTACTACCTCGACTTGGGCTTCATCTTCACCTTTAAGACTGCATACCAACGTATCAAAGTTCTTGTTGGTAGACTTAAATAAAATTATGTTTGATTTCGTGGCATTAATTTTCAAACAGTTAAATTCGAACCATCTGTCAAAATGACCCAAAAAAATCTTTGAATTATGTAAGCCTTGTAGTATATTATGATATTTTAATCAAAATATGATATGATCCAAACATTTAGCTTTGTAAATGTCAAGGGTAACGTGAAAATCAACGATATTGAATAATAAGAAACTATTTTTGTGCAAGCAAATAGGTACGGTATAGCTCTCGTCATCGAACGTTTCGTATATAAAATATAAATATATATCATGGTAATTAGTGGTAATTGAATAGGTTATTGTATTTCATTTATGTCCATCAACAGGATAAACGTTTTTAATTAACGACTTCAATAATGTGCCAATTTTTATAAAATGCGTGTATGTCTGTTGTCCACGCATATCTCAGTAAGTATAAGTCGGATTGTATTTTTTTAGTTTAGGTTTAGTCTAACTTAAGGATAAATGTAAGTTTCATTAAAATTGGTTCAGTAGTTTTTGAGATAGAGATGTAACTGAGTATGACGGACATGGAACCTGCGAAGCGAAGCGAAGGTGTGTCGCAAGTAAATTATAAATGCAAATTAAACGTAATTGCTCTGATTCCGCCATCTATTGTATTTTGAGGTAAACTAACTCTAAATTATTAGATAATTATTATCGCCAGTCATTAACTAACAATATCATATTAGGACACAACAATACTTATGTAAGTATTGAACGGGATTAATCTCATTAACAAAACATAAAAAACAACAAAACAAAACAACAAAAAAAAAAACAAAACAACTATTGGTTCGATTTCACTAAACTTCTTAATCTACACGACTTCATAATTGGTATTATTTGGATTTTTTGATCAAGATAACGTTTCGTAATGTGTTAAACATTAATTGAGTCGAAAAAAAAGAAGGCATATTTAAATGTTTTGAATTACTCAAAAAAGTACGTTTATTCTTAGTTACGTATATCTTTTTAGTCGTTAAATATTATAATAATGTTTTTTTATTGTTAAAATTTATTTTGTGCAGAAGATAAAAATAAAGAAGCGTCTAGCATTCATCCTGTAACCTTTGCTCTTTAAGTTACATCATTAAAGAGTATAATAAGAAGTTGTATCAATATACTCAATTCGAAATATCATGTCAGATTACAATTCAAAGAAATGCATATCTTTGAACCAATATCATGGTATTTAATATCCGTATGCCTAAGCATTGTGACTTGATAGACATTGCAGTAAAGAGCCAGCCAACAAAAACTTGAAGTCATTTGCAAACGCAAGAATATTATTATTCCTATTTTTGGTTAATTTATGACCGTATGAATTACTATGCAATACTAAGTAGGAAGTCGTGCAACTCGTTCTTAAGCTTAGCATTTAACATATTATAATGCAATGTGGGCAACAAGATCTATAAAAGGAAAATCAAACCTCAACATCTGGTCATATCGAATTAATTTTGAAATAAATTAAGACGTGTTACGACCATGAAAATAATTAGTACTTTCATAGTACTCTGTGTTTGCATAACCACACAATGTGATCCTCAAAATACAATTCGCACCAATGAACAACTGTGTAACTCTGTTTTCTTTTTTGTCACTTCACTGTTGCCAAAGTGGTCGTGGTTATCATGCTCCGGGGTGAGCAGCAGCCTGGATCCGCCTCACGACATCCCGCCACGTCTGCCTGTTGAACGTCAATCGGGTGCAATCGTGCACAGCCGCCTTCACTTGACCTGTCCATCGCATGGGGGCTCTTCCCCGTGGCCTTGTTTCTTCGACTTTCCCTTGCACGACAAGAAGTTCTATGGAGTCATGCCCACGCCAACTAACATGAAGTGTGATTTCTATGAAGATGTAAGTGAAGTAACTCATGCATACCGACGCTCTTTATACCAATTTACCGCTCAAGTGTATAAAACTGTAGCCGCAAAGAAGCGTAATCAATTTGTGTTTTCGCCACTCTCTGCATGGATTATCCTCGCTGCGATAGCTGAAGGCGCAGATCCTGATACTAAACTAGCCATGTTCCAATTTCTGCGACTTCCACCATACAATCCGTGTACTCGTCTCAAGTACTACCAACTGGCAACCAGTCGACTCCATTCCGGCGATGATGTTTACATCACAAACAAACGAGCTTTAGTCATCGATGAAGGAATTGCTATCAATCCTGCTTATTACAAGTTTGTTTTACAAAACTCGCTCTTGAACGTGGTCTCCACACCACTGCGATATGACCCTCAATCGACACTCAAAGAATTACAAAGAGTAACTTCAGCAACATTTGAAAATATAGATTTAAATGGCAATTCGGTCATAATTGACGTATCGGACTACCATGGACTCTGGACAACAGGTTTTGAAGATGCAATCGTCGAAAAGTCACCTTTCTACAGTCAAACAGGCGTTCGAATTGGTTCGGTGGACCTAATGAAAGTGAAAAGACGTGCTAAAATGGCGTACGTCCAAAGTATAAATGCTAAAGCTTTAGAGTTGCCAGTCGGTCAAAATGGTCGTTATCGTTTAATTTTTGCTCTAGTGCTAGATAGTAACACCGCGACAGCAGTCAAAAGGATTCAAAGCACAATTGTTGATGAATTTCTGAGCAGCCTTAAAGAGAGTTACGTACCAATAGATATTGCTATACCACGTGTCAATATTACAACTGAGTTAGACGTAAAGAGCATACTCGAAGATTTCGGAGTAAAGGATCTTTGGACAAATCCAGCTGTTACCGGGTACGTTACATAAAATTTCTAGACGAAAAGTATTTTTAACACGCTTATATTAGCTTCACCTGTATGTATGTATGTATGTAACCGACTCCTTTGGACTCGATTTTGACTTACTTTAAACGGACAGATTTCATTTAAATTTTGCACACCTGTCAAAGATCGATGACAATGCAATGCAAAAAAAAAAAAAAAAAAAAAAACGCTCTTAAAAAGTAGAAAATAAAAAATAGTTTAAAAAAACTAAGAAACACGCTTTTATAGTACTTCTAACTAAAAAGTGAAAAATAATGCCTAATATAAGCTGAAAATGGTAATGAACAAAAAATACTAGTATTATTGTGAAAAAGCGTGGGGCGCTCTGTTTTCATTTTATATTTATGACACTGGTGTATAATGTAACCATATTTCTTTATCGCAGATACATGTCAAATCCAGCCGCATTGCCGAGCGGGTTCGTGCAACGGGCGTCCCTCTCTCTGGACACAGCCGGTCTCAAGCAGGCACCTTCTGTCCACTTTTCTTCACCATCGTACAATGCTCCTACAGGATTGGATCCAATACTTGGGAATGACTTCATAGTAGACAGACCATTCCTCTTTGCATTATTCGATGCAGAGACATACACCTGTATCATGGCTGTTGTCGTTTCACAACCCACTTACACAGACTAAACACTGTTAAATAAGATGTTGTGTTTTACGTTGTTAATTCGTGATACGTTAATTGTAATAAAATCTACCTCGTCAGTAAGCCTTACGCGACTAAAGTTTCCCACCGTATTAATTTCTTGACCATTACCAACTTTTATTTTTGTTATTGAAAGTATTTTTTTTATGTCGCATGCCGGCCGGCAGATATTAGTTTTGAAATTTTTTTGTAAAGATCTTCGGTAGACTTAAAAACAGCATAAATTATAAAAATACTCCAACTGTCTACTTTATTACCCCGAGATCTACTAGATAATAACATTTCGATAAAATGTACTTTAATAGGGCCTCTGGCACCAATGGATAGCTAAATATTCATAATACTTGTTTAAAAGATTATCGCATCTTGTTTGTAACCTGTTTCTTCTTTCTCTTCAACCTGTTATATTCAAGTCTTTGAACTTTTTATTTGAGTAAACGTACCTATATTAGGATCTATAAAAGGAATACAACTAAAATAGTTCTTCACTACGCCGTAAACCTAAATAATGTTCGGACGCGTTTTAATCATGCAAACATTAATTTCTGTACTGGTGATATGTGCAATAACCGCGGGTGCTGATCCTCCAGACATATACTCAACCGAACTAAAGTCCTGTGACAACAACCAAGACGTAACTCAAGATTACCGAAACTCTGTGTACGAATTTACCGCTCGATCACTGCGTTACTTTATTCATAATGCAATAACCCATTTCGTGTTTTCGCCGCTCTCTATATGGATTATACTCGCAGCCATGGCAGAGGGAGCGGAGCCTACAACAAAAGAAGCCATGTTTCAATTTCTGTATCTGCCTGACGATCCGTGCAAACGTCTTAAGTACTACCAACTGGCAACAAGCCGATTCCAGTCCGGTTACGATGTTTACATCACAAACACACGAGCATTAGTTATCGGTGAAGGGATCACTATCAATCCTAACTATCACAACTTCGTTTTCCAAAACTCTCTCCTGGATGTAGTATCTGCACCACTTCGACATGATCCCAAATCGGCGCTAGCAGAAATAAGAAGAATAACATCCGCAAAGGTACTGAATCTGGACCTAAGTGGTAATTCAGTGATACTGGATACAGTGGACTATAAGGGACTTTGGAAAACTGCTTTTGAAGATGCAGTCACCGAAAGAGCTCCGTTTTACAGCAAGTCAGGAGAAAAAATCGGCTCTGTTGACTTAATGAAAGTAAGAAGACGTGCAAAAATGTCATATGTTCGAAGCACACACAGTAAAAGTGTGGAAATACCCATCGGGAATAATGACCGGTATAGAATGATATTTGCTTTAGCACTGGATGGCAACACACTTAGAGCGCTTAACGATGTTAAAAGTACAGTTTTCGATGAATACCTTAGCACCCTTAAAGAATCTTTCATACCGATTGATATAGCAATACCGCGTTTTAATATTTCCGCAGAATATAATATAAACAATATGTTGGATGACTTTGGAATGCTGGATCTGTGGAAACAACTGACGGCTACCGGGTACGATCAATAATATTATTAAATTAATTATATTGCATTTCTGAATATTTTCCATCGCAAACCGTAATTTAAAATTTATTATGGTTTCAAAACGAAACTTGACAAAAAAAAACTAAGTTTCAATTAGGGTTAAAAATAGCCTCATAATAAACCTTTATTGAGTATGTTTTTTTTTCTTTAGAAACATATCAGAACCTGCCGTAACACCAAGCGCCTTTGTCCACCATTCCAGTCTTTCCTTGGACACAGCTGGTCTGTCGCCAGCTCTCATGGATGAACCAGTACCGTCTGACGCAGCAACAGGATTAGATGCAATACTTGGCAAGGACTTCATTGCAAACAAACCATTCCTGTTTGGATTGTTTGACGCAAAAACATTCACGTGTATAATGGCTACAGGATTTGCACAACCCACCTACACGGATTAGACCGCGGCCTATAACTTAATACACTCCTGATCTCTAATTATATATATATATTAGTTATATATATTAATTATAATATATACCACCATTACAGACAAAATGTAATTTAGAAAATAAAAACCTTCTGCAGGACAGGGCTAGCCTACTGCAGAAGTTTTTTAGCTTTTTTGCCTAAATTCTTTACAAAGAGAACATCTTAACGTATGTATAACAATAAGTTTTAAATGTAAAGAATTTATAAACTCTTGTGGTATTGAATAAATATATTGAATATTGAATTAATTCCGTAGGTACCTATAATAAAAAATACGAGTTTTTTCGGATGTTTTATTTTGTTTAATATTAAGTCATACATGACATAACACATTACTGATTTTTTTTTTTATTTTTTTTTTATTCTATGCCCACAGCGAACGAACGTGTAGTCCACCTGATGGTAAGTGGAGTACAGCCCATGGACATTAACAATCCACAAAAGCAGATTATAGATGCGTCGCTGCAGCTGAGGACTACGGTATTATGCCTCATGTGCCAGAAATTTCAGGGCCTGATCTCACCACCAAACCGGAACACAGTAATGGAATGGGTTTCGTTCATTTCATTTATTTGCATAAACTGTGGTATTACAAGGTGACAAACAGTATAAATAATGTACAGTGACACATTTAGTTAGCAATTATACTAATAGTTGAAAAATTATGGAACAAGCAGGATTTGAACCTGCAACCTTCTGCACACCGGGCAGCCGCTTCAACCAACCAGCTACGGTCACCTCTTGAAATTAAGAGTTCTGGCAAGAGCGAGGTTAAAATCCTGCCGGTCCCATCATTTTCAACTGTTTCTCAGTATAACATTTTTATTTTTATTACATTGGATTTTATAAATTTCATTACGAAACTTCACTTTTACTAAGATTAATTTACGCAGAAAATTAAGCATGCCCATGCAACATTTCCGAAAGCAGTCAGCAAGAAAGATATATTCTTTAACATACTTTGTGGATCGCAAAAAACAGTTAATGCTTCCTGAAATAATTTACCTTGAAGTTGCAAATGAATATATTTACGTAACTACTGATTTTTATCAGCAATTTTATGCATTTGCGACGTAACCTATATAAGACAGACAAAAATTCTAGTAACTTTATAACAATACATTTGAAATTCGGTACATTCAGACGCGCTGCAATAATGAATTTATTATTGCCCTATACAGTTCTTTATGCAATAACTCCAAAGTTTGACCCATTTTCGTCGGAGGTGCAGTTCTGTGATATCTACAAAGATGTAACTCAAGATTATCGAAACGCCATGAACGAGTTCACCGTTCTATCGTTAAAGAATGCAGGACCTAAAAAACTCTCCCATTTTGTGTATTCACCACTCTCTGCATGGATAACTCTCGCTGTGATTGCTGAAGGATCGGATCCTGACACAAAGAAGTCCATGTTCCAACTTCTAGGACTTCCAAGTAACTTGTGTACTCGTCTCAAATACTACCAACTGGCAACCAGCCGATTCAATTGTGCTCCAGATATTTATATCACAAACAAACGAGCATTAGTCATCGATGAGAGAGTCACTATAAATCCTATCTATCACAATTTTGTTTTCCAAAACTCTCTCCTAAATATTATGTCGGCGCCAATTCGTCGTGATCCTCAGATGGCACTTTCAGACATAAGAAGAGTGTCATCAGCAAAATTACCAAATCTTGACTTGAGTGGTAATTCAGTGATATTGGATACAGTGGACTACAACGGACTTTGGAGAACCGCTTTCGAAAATGCAGTCTTGGAAAAATCACCGTTTTATAACGATGAAGGCAAACAAATTGGAACCGTAGATTTAATGAAAGTTAGAAGACATGCTAGGGTAGCGTATGTTAAAAGCTTAAATGCTAAAGCACTGCAACTGCCCGTTGGTTTGGATGGCCGTTACCATATACTTATCGGCATAGTTCTTGATAAAGATGTACGAAGCTCATACAATGGTATTGAGAAGACGTTCGCCGAAGAATTTTTTGAGGCTCTAAAAGGAAGTTACGTGCCCATAGACATAGCTATACCACGATTTAATTTAACATCGGAATATGATATGAGAAAGATATTGGAGGAAGGCTTAGACCTGAAGGATATATGGACTAATTCGACAGTGACCGAGTAAGTTATATCTTACCTTACTAGTATTATAGGTAAATGCGAAAGTTTGTAGTGAACTTTGCACACATGAAGCTAATAGTCTGGATTAACATAATTATTATAGGCTAATTACAATCGAAGGTGCCACATTGGTTTTTCGGTATTCATTGTTAAAAAGTGCTGAAGTGTTATTTGTGAGTTTTCCGTCAGAATATTAGGACGGATTAGGAATTGTAACCGGTAGAAGGCTATAGGCTTGATAACAGGTGAAATGTGGGTGCTTTCGGGAAAAATAGGCATGATGTTACGTTTAATGTTCATTCTTAAAATTATGATATAATTTATCTGAATGTATCTTATTTAGAATGATGTATGACTTTGACAGATACCTATCACATCCCGCGGCGTTGCCGAGCGGGTTCGTTCATCGTGCCACCATTACTTTGGACAAAGCGGGCCTCGCACCTCCCCCTTTAGTCCACATATCTCCGTACAACTCATCGACGGGATTGGACCCGATAGTCGGCAATAACTTCATTGCTAACAAACCGTTTCTTTTCGGATTAGTTGATGCAGAAACCTATACACCTATTATGGCTGGAGCATTTACAGAACCCACTTATCCAAGTTAAATTATTAAACGAAAAAATTATTGCCTAGTGTTGTTTTACTGAATTAAATTATTGTTATGTACAACATCAGTATTTAAGCTGATTCCACACGATAAAATAACGTACAGACGCTAAGATTCTATAGAGCGAGCAAAATGTTACGTTTTGTGATGTTTTGTTTTAAAGAAATATTAAAAAAAACTCGGCGCCCTAATCTCTGGCGGAAAAAGGGCACTGACCTTCTTTATCCGCCAAAAGATAGCCTCTTTTCTAGTTTAAAAAAACTTTTGAAAAACGCTTTATAATTCTTGAAGTCTTGATAGCAAATGTAGTTTAGTGCGACATATTAGTCTCAAAGATAATATTGAACCAAGTCGACATACCTCTGGTGAAGAAGGACATCGAAAATCCTTCTCAGCCAAGTACACATTTTCTCCTATATTTTAAAGAAAAAAATATTTTTATTTAGAGTTGGCACCTATGGTACTTCATGTTTGATAGGAGAGCGGGGAGGAATATTTTACCTTTTTAAAGAAGGCAAAAAGGCTATTCACGTCACTGGGCAACAATTGGTAGTTAAATAAATATCTTATATTATTAGAATATAGATAGTTGAAAGTAATGCAGATCTAAAAAAAAAAATCAAAATATTAATTAAATATTGAGTATTTGTGGCAACCCTTACGAGTTGTCACTACTCTCAGAACAAGGAAATATATGGAACTGCCTTACCTACAAAAAAAACGTGCATACCTACGGCAAGTAAAATGGCTGACTAGTGTTGTACCACAGTATATTTTACCCCTCGATTGTCGATATGACAAATGAACAAGGACGGCGGCGCATGCGTAAGCGTGACGCCCCGGACGCGGACATTCGTTTCTTAGACTCGCTGCACACACGCAATAACCTAAATAAATTATTGACGATATTCAGCGGATTGTCTGGGTTATACTGATGCTTTTACAGTCAAAGCTGGAAATAATGTCAAAATGGATAGGATACTCTTATTTTTGGTCCAAAATGTCCATTTTCTGGAACCTACATCAAAATCGTTGAGCCGTTTTCCAGATCGTCCGGGCATATATAGGGTGGGTCATTTAAATCGATATGTATGGGGCAGTCGGTATTTAAACCACAAAACGGTATTTTAGAGATCATGATTCATAATTACATTTCCAGTACTGACCTATATAAATAAGTCGTCCTGCATAAGAATTGCTCGTTTACTAGGATATCTGGATGTTTGGGGGGAATGCAGGATTTTATTATAAATAAAACCAAATAAGACAGAGGAAACGTCTTTATTTTATTATAATTATATTCATGTACAGCCTGTAATTTTTTCATTCCTTGCGGAATAAAATAACGTTGTTATGATAATTTCGAAAAGACAATTTCTCTGTATTTTTTTTACAACATATTTTAAATGTAAATTCATATAAGTTTGCACAATACTTTTCATTAACATTAACAAATACTTATTTATGGCTTCCTCACTGTATTGCCTTTCTAAAGGTAAGCCTTTGTTTTTAGATACCTGCATTGTTCCAATGCTATACAGTTTTCATGTGTAATGGTTACACATGAAAACTGTTTGCCATCTTAAGGTCTTTAGTGATTTCTTGAAGTGTTGCCATTTTTATTTTTTGTCGACAGACAGATTCATTGAGGCATTTATTTTTTTTTCTTCTGGCTTGAAACTTTTCTTGTAACATAGGGACTACTTTGAGTACATAGCCCTAAAACAATAATATCAACCATATTATGTTTAATCAATTCTGTGAGCATTATTTTATATTCTTGCAATATTTGAATTAATTGGAAACATCACATACCAAACTATGCTGTTTGCCTGAGGAATATTCATCATTATTTGACGATGAAGGTTGGTGCTGATCTGAAGATTGTTCCTGAAATTATAATTATGACGAAACATTGACTAATGATAATTATTATGTTTACGAAGTAGAGAAAAACTTAACTGGATGTAATCAATAAATATCTGTTGAATGGGACCCAATGCCTTGTGTATTAGCTCTCGGATGACTTGATAATGATAGGGTAATGCTGCGTGGATTGTTAAGCATTATGTATTTGTTTTGAATTACAAAATATACTAGATAGGTACTTACTCTTTGAAACAGACATGGCACTGTATCATCTCTAAGTCTTACGATTTCAAGAGTTTTGTTAAATGCACTTTCATTAAAATGTCCAAACCAATATCTTCTCTAAAACATTTGTTCTTAAATTTTCTTGTCCTAAGGCTTCCAACCAAATTCTTTTTTCTATTTTCGTTTTCAGATAATCTGTGCACAACAAAATACATTTATAAGAGTATTATAAAAAAACATCGATAAGATGTTTGATTACAACACTACATTCAAACCAATTGTCCAATCATAGCAGTCAACGACGGCAGACTAAAATGGCGGATCGACCACGCAAATAAAATGACAGACGAAATTGCAACTAAGAAGAACAGATAATCATATAGTTATCTCTCTTTAATAACATATGCTAGACAAAGATGACACTATCCTTATTAGCTCAGATTTAGACTTTTCATTTAACATTTTTTTACAGCATATCCATAGTATTCCTTCATCAGAGTCACTACTGCACTCCTGATGAAAATATATTTATTGTTTATTTGTTGCAATTAAGGGTTGCCACAAAGAAACAATATTTAATAAAAAAAAAATAACATTTATTTAGATCTGCATAACTTTCTAGACGTTGTCGGCTTTTTCTGCAAGATGAACGCGATGACTAACTGTATGTATATATGTATTAAGGCTATTCGTGGTATTATGCAATTGCTGTGATGGTTTTCAACTCACAAAATTCTAAATTGGTCAGTTATTTATTTGTCTAATCATTTACATTCAGCACCAGTGTTATTAAATTGGTTCTACGACCAGTTTTGTTATTATGATTTTTTTTCTTTTTCGTTATTCTGCGGTGAGACAAAGTCAAAAGTGCAAAGCCATTATGAGTCTGTGAGCTATAAATGGAAAACAACAGCAAACTATCATCACTTCAACGTTATTCAATTTGATGTGACGACGTATTTTAATCATGCAAACTTTATATATTATCACACACGTGACATTGCTCTGTACAATAACTACACAAGTAGATATATTTTCATCAGAAGCGCAGTTCTGTGACATCAACCAAAACGTGACTCAAGATTATCGATATGCCTTGTACGAGCTTACAGCTCAAACGCTCAAGAACGCTGGCAGTAGAGCACTTGGCCACTTCATATATTCTTCACTCTCTGTACCCTGGACCCTGACACAATACTTGCACACGTCTAAGATACTACCAACTGGCAACCAGTCGAATTCGTTCAGAAGAAGATGTTAATGTGACGAACAAACGAGCTTTATTAATCGATGAAGGAGTCACTATCAACCCCATTTACCACAATTTTGTTCACAAAAATTCCCTCCTGGATGTGGTGTCGGCACCCTTGCGAACTGATCCTCAATTGGCGCTTACAGAAATAAGAAGAGTCACTTCAGCGCAGGTACCAAATCTAGATCTAAGTGGTAATTCAGTGATATGTGCGCAGTGGATTTTAACGCACTTTGGAGCACTGCATTTGAAGATGCAGTAGTGGAAAGAGCCCCATTTTATAGTACTACAGGAGAACAAATTGGCACTGTTGACCTTATGAAAGTAAGAAGACGAGCAAGAATGACCAATATCAGAAGCATAAACACCAAATCTTTGGAACTGCCTGTCGGCGATAATGACCGATATCGAATAATATTTAGCATAGCGCTTGATAGCAATGCAGCTAAATCACTTAACGGTCTTACGAGCTCGGTTATGGATGAGTACTTCAGTACGGTAAAAGAAAGTTACATACCGATTGACATAGCCCTACCGCGATTTAATATTACTTCGGAATATGATGTTAAGGCAATCCTTGAAGAATTTGGATTCAACGAGGTTTGGAAAGAGCTGATAGTTACAAGGTACGTTTCCTACACAATTTTAACTACAATTCTTACATTATTTGCAGTTAAATTGCTTACACTCCTAACATTAAACATGAGCTGGTTAAATGCCGACTATATCATGGTTTTGCCTGCCACTGCCTCGTTGGTTAAGTGGTTAGCGTATGTGCCACTCACCGCGGCGTCTCGGGTTAATTGTAAACTTTACGTCAGGAAATTCTCAATAGCAGCACGGAGTAGGAATTGTGCCCGGTGGATGGCGAAAGACTCACCCCCTATCCCATGGGACCTAAACATAACAGGTGGAAATGAGAGTTTTGTACACCTCTGCTACACCCTTCTCGGTAATATAGGCATGATGTTGTAATAATTCTATATGTCAAGACCTCAGATATATTTTAATTTGCACCTTGAACTCTTTATATAGAAACATTTCGGATCCAGTGGTTTTGTCCAACGTTCCACCATCATTATAGACAAATTTGGTCTGAAGCCTGCAACTCCGGTCAAAGAACCATTGTCCAACACGACGACGGGATTGGACCCAACACTTGGAAGTGAATTCATCGCCAACGGACCATTCCTCATAGCTTTATTTGATGCTGAGACATACACCTGTATTTTAGGCGGCGCATTCACGCAGCCAACTTATAAACATTAGTTGGTATTTCACCCTTTAAAAAATGCGTAGAAGCATTGATTAAATAAAGCGCTTGATGTGCAATTAATGATTAAAATAATGCAGTTTTTTTTAAGGAATGACTGCATTATTTTTTAATAATTAATTGATGAGCTCTGAAAGGCTAGAAAATTCGTAAGAAGGTTACTACTTTTACTAGTTGCAACAATTTTAAAAATAAAACATTATGAAGCCAAAGTCAAGGTTTAAAAATACCAGACTTCCTGCCTGCATATTGATTGTTATTCATCATTTTTTATGACCTTTAATAATTGCATCTGCAACCAGTTTACTAACAGGTGAAGAAAAACTTAAATTAGCTATTAACAGTTCCATAAATTTAAATGATAATAAAAAATAATGGACTGCCCTGTTGGTCTATTGGTTAGCTAATGCACCTGTCACAGCAAGGTCTCGTGTTCAATGCCCGGGTCGGCCAAAGTGTTATTTGTGATATTTTTTAATAGCAGCTCAGTTGGATTTGTGCCCATTGGATGAAAATAGGCTCACCACTAAGGAATGAAATATAACAGGTGTAATGTGGGTGTCATACACCCCTGCCACACCCTTCTGGATAATATAGGCGAGATGTTATGTTTTATGTGGTAGAGTGGTAGTAGAGAGGGCGGCAGCACCAACGTCTGACGTTTAACCGCCAAATAGTAGTGTTTGTACTACTGTGTTCCCGTTTGGTGGTAAGATCAGGCCCTGAAATTAGTGACACATAAGGCATAACAAAATAGTCCTCAGATGGAGCGACGCATCTACAATCAGCTTTTTGTGACATGTTGATGTTCATAGGCTATAGATACCACTTATCATCAGGTTGACTATACATCTGTCCGCTGCATAGATCACATAAAAAAAAGAAATGTAAGAAAAATAGTATTACCTCAATAACAGCACTGAGACCCGCTGGCACCAGCACCAACATTGACGTCTGTTCATCCAGCAGATAGAAGAATATCACGGTCTGGGAGAATGCTCGCCAGAACACCGTGCGCGCCGATAGACCCGCCAGCGACCGCTTCCTTCGCCAGAATGATACGTCATTCTTAAATGCCAGAAAGTCGAACAGCAACTGAAATGATAATTAAAATAATTTAATATTGACATTATAATAGAATTAGTAGTCTTGTTGTAATAAAAGTGGAGGTGGACAGTCCACATGATACGGGATCCACAAGAAAAATGGGAGGATGACCTAAAACTAACTGCAGGACATTACTGCAGTTAGTTTCTGACCCAATGAAAAAAGTTGGAGGAGGCCTATGCCAAGTAGCAAACTGATCTTCAGGACATACTGTAATAAACTGTACAAATATTAATACTCAAATTTAATGTGAATGTTTGTACTCACCAATCTGGCAGGTGGTACAGAGTCCCTTAATAATAACCTAATAAGTTAAGCGGTCTAAATTATAATTCATTGGAGATGAATAGCAAAATTAGTTTTCAGAGGAAAGAAACAACATGTTATTTATCTAATACATATGTTACAATATTACAGTTGAAAAATTATGGTTCCAGTGAGGCTTGAATATGCATCTCTGGGTTCTACAGGACCTGGTACCCAGTGCCACTGGAATCATATTTTTTTAAACTTAATATTGTTTATGATAAATGCTTGAATATTACAAGTAATACATTATTACGTTACTTTCTTGACTTTCTAATTTTATTCTAGGGCATTTCTTGAGCATCCCTTTTACAAGACATTCAATTTGGACCAACTGCGCTAGATGTAAAATTTTCACATATAATTAAATTTCAGTATTAATACATTATATTATTTAATTTATTGGCGAAAGAATTGCTTAGAATTTACTTACATGACAACTAGCAATCAAAACTGTCGCTGACAGCAAATACAGGTTGGTATCAGCAAATATTCCTTTGACATCATCAACATCTTTTTCACTGAATCCGAGTGTAAAGAGTTGTTCCAAGGCCAATCGTACATGTAGTGAGAGCCTTAAGGAGCCATATGAGGTAGGTGCTACATTCACTGTAATGTTGGTTTCGTAAGAATTACTATCTAGAAGCTTATAGTGTGACAGTCGGGATTTCAGAACATTGTGCTGGATTATAGGCAAGAACTTGCCGCTCCTGATCCTGTAAAAAGCAAATATTACTGTAACTGTAATTTAGATATTATTCAAATCAAATCAAATCAATTTATTTTTTCAAATTAGGTGCATACAAAATTTATTTTACATAACAAGACAACCAATGACTTAATATCTAGGATAGTATACACATTACAATTGTGTGTTGTTAAGTGGATGCCTACACTAGGAAAACCTGTGTCGTAGGTCACCCAACATTTTATTTGACAAGATGGATGTGGACGTGTACATTCCAGAGAAAGCAAGAATCATGCTCCATGCTCAAACAAGTAATAGGTTTCTATTTGATTTTAGCTAACAATATTGGTAGATGTTTGAATTATTAGACCAATAGATTCACCAACCAATAGAGATAGTCCACTTTAAAGACTATCTAATTAATGCCAAAATTTGTTTGAAACATCTTTTAACCACACAACTCACTAAAAATAGTGGTAGAGTCAAGGAGTCCAGGTTGTCCTGCAGAATTGCGGAGGTATATCTGTCTTACATTAATGACAAAATTGTATTATCGAACGGACCAACCACGGTTTCACCTTTACACCTTTATTTTGCACTTTCTTGAAAATGCCTAAACAAAAGGTGAAACCGCGGTCAACTAAATAGTCCATCATGACGTGAGTAACATCAGTACTTCATAATTTAAATAATGTGACAAACCCACATCAGTTTGAATAAAAATATAAAATTGGATATTGTTGTTCTGAGACAGATATAGAACCATAGAGCGACAGGGCTATAGGAAGACTACCTACAATGTTTTAACTCTAAATATCAATAACTATATCAACTTTTACAATTTCAAATGTCTAATTATAATGTTGAATGCATTGATGGTTGAATGTGTCATGAATCAGTTGATCTGATGGATCTTAAATAATAATATGCCTCAAATTTTGCTCCAAGACAAATCCTTGTGTGCATGAACATGGGGGTTTGTCTTAGTCTGGGTGTTTCTATGTATAATAAGTATGTATTTACAAAAGAAAAGTATATATGTATTAGTATCAGTTATTCTAGAACCCATAGTACAAGCTGCTTAGTTTGGGACTAGATGGCGTTGTGTGTAAGTTGTGAAATATATTTGTGAAATATATTTATATTGTGAAATATATTTATATTTGTGAAATATATTTATGTAATCTATGGTGCCATTGTTACATAGAAATGTCACCAGGTTTGGACATTGGTAACATTTTGACATTATAATGTTTTTTTTTTAATCTTGAGCAATACTGTTTTCTTTATCTTGGGCTATAATGATTATTTCATGTGGGCTACAAAAACGTTGAAGCCTAAGGTAAAGTCAAAATGGTAAGTGGCATCTGTATTGTATGATATATAAAAGTAAAAAAAAACTATTGAGACAGGTGTTTCCATACACTATTATATCATTTAGTTTAATATGATGACATAGAAATAGATACTATAAGTCCTAATTTCACAGGTGTTAGTAAACCTTATTGGAGGGATAAGCATATAAAACAAATAAATGAAAGTGACAGCTGTGTACTTTTTTTAAGTATAACTTGTCATTTTTAAATTTGGTCAGGTTAAAGTTTATGGGTTGGATAAGAACTATCTGGCACCTCAGAATCTGGCTCCAAGTTTGATAAGCTTTACAGAACGATATACCATTTAAAGTGAATATTATATTATATAGTGCAAGGAAAAGCTATTTTTCAAGGGGCAAGAAATAGGATTTCATAGAGTATTTTCTTGTTAAAATAATTTGAAGACTTTACCTGATGTATTGATAAAGTTCACCAGGTATTTTATTGGCAGGGAGTTTCAAGTCTTCCGTGAGAATGCCCAGTGGCGCTTCTGTTAAAATATGGGAGAAGGGACGCACACTTTTGGTGTTCTTAGCATTTTTAGCATCCTTCTCACCATCCTGCAAATAACACAACATTATGGATAAGATAAAGAAAAAAAATATTATGATAAAAGAAACTAACATCACAGATCAAAGTAACAAACTTACATTTTGCTGGAGAAGGTTAAATGTAGCTGCCTGTGGCTCTGTGTACGTTACCAATGGTAGGGTGTGTATTGCCTCAGTTCGTACAATATCATCGAAATCTTTGTATAAACGGTTTTCATCTAATAAAGCTGCATGCATGAATAATGTACCATTATTTCTAGTTTTACGGGGAATTTTCAATGTTATATCACTGAAAACACAAAATTATTATCATGAAAAAAGAAAGTTTGTTTCGTGTGTTTATGATATTGTACATAATCATTTGAATTTCAACTTACATAGTCGCCGGATTTCGGTAGTCAAACTTAAGAGAAGTATGGACTTTGGTTACACTCTCTAACGATGACCCGTCCAACTGTGGATGTTCTTTCAAAGAAGTAAAAAGAACAAGATGCTGAACGGGATTAGAAGACAAATATGAGGAGAAACATCTTTCGCCACGACTGCATTCGGGCGGTATAAATATTTCAGATAATGTCCATATCGTATTTATGACATACACTGCAAAAATTAAAGATAATACCCCACTAACAGATACGTATTTCATAGTGGTTAGATTACAATTTTATAGTTAATAAATGCAGAAATTATACTCGTAAAATACCGAAAGACTTCGTACACATTTGCATGTGAAATATTGGTAGTAAT
The DNA here is from genome assembly GCA_905147285.1 of Hypena proboscidalis. Lineage (NCBI taxonomy): Eukaryota > Metazoa > Arthropoda > Insecta > Lepidoptera > Erebidae > Hypena > Hypena proboscidalis. The sequence goes on from LR990127.1 coordinate 6,470,718, forward strand.
CTGACAGTTGATCAGTTTTTAAATTGTCATTGTCAATGTCAAATTGTCAAGCCAATCCGCCGTAGACAATAGTTAGTGGCGGGTATGGACCAAATCAAAGAGTATACTAATATATTGGACCAAATCAAAAATAGAGATCGTACTATGCTAGTGTAGACCAGCAAAGAATATTTTTCAGATCTTTGTCAGATGTAGGTTCGATCAAACAAACTGATTATCAAATAATCACAAACAAAATGGAGATTTTTACATTTGATTAAGGTGATGGGATATGGATAAATCTAAGACAATTAAACCAAAGACTAGTCTCTGTTTGGGGCGTCCCCTGCTGCCGAATGTGAAGGATCACTGCTCATTTACGTCATGTAAAACTAGTTGTCAAGTCATAGATGCGCGGCACAATCTACAAGCAATCTAGATCGCACCGTCACTAATACTACTGCTAGACTAACTTATTTTGAAGGAGGATCACATTGTGTCAGAGGCCCTCCTCCTATTTACATGTAGTTATGCATACAGGGCCGGCCCGTTCATACAACAAATGAAGCGGTCGCTCCAGGTGCCAAGGGTCAGGAGGCGCTGAAGCAAAGGCGTCCCCTTACTTTTGCAGTTTTGCTAGCGATGGCAGTTTAGTGCTCATTGCACTCTTAACGCCAGACACATGCGCCTCACGGACGCTTTTATGCAGCTTTAAGTTTTTTAGAAAATGTCGCCATGTCGGCGCCTTAGGCGCTCTCTGGCTCTTGGAAGTGGAAACGCTTTGAATCTTCTTTTTAGTTTGTTATGAAAATATGAAAAAAAATCGCTCATTGAATTGGATGCCGGAGACACTTTGGTGCTGCTGTTTAGTTTTTTATGAAAATATTTATAATTGACTCTTAGGTGATGATGATGATGATGATACCTATAAGTGCTTATTTTTTCTTATTTTTTTATTAAGAATGTATTTATAAAGTCGCGCCTCGTCGGTACAATGACTTTTCACGGGCAAGATGTAGTTTTTTAGGAAAAAGTTCAAAGAACTGGTCTACCCAACCCAATGGTATAGGTCCCAGGACCCACTTTGATCGAAATTTAAATCGATTTTTAAAAAACGTGGGAGGGACCCATTGACTAAATAAAGTACTCTATGGGGAGGGTCACCAAAATTTTAAATGAAATGAATAGAAATGAAAATATCTTTATGGCCGTCGGGGATTAGCTGAGATGACAGATCATGTCCATAAGTGACATGGCCACTATATACAGATGATATCTATTATTATTTTGAAATTTAAATAAAAGTAAAATTTTGAGACATTTACCAAAATCGACTATTAGAAAAGATTTTTTCATAATGTAATACTCGTTGATTACCTAAATTTAGCCGCATCACTAATTTTTTTTAGATGGCAACATTATAATTTATGGGCGACTTCAAAACGTAATAAATCGGTGTTTCCTTGGAAATAATATTGATGTTTCGTAAAATTGTATGGAATCTACAAGGTAAATGATATATTTAAATCGTTTCACCTGTGTTATTAATATTTTAGCCATAATATAAGAGGCCTATGTGGCATATTGTTTTGACAGTTGTCACAGTATCTAATATTTTGTTTATATTTCAGAATGGATGTGGTTTTCTGCAACCGCTGCGTTTTGTGTAATGCCAGTAGCTTGGTAATAATGGATTACAACTAAAAATGCTAACATCACATGCGACCATGTGTCCAAGTTACCGTGACCATGAATGCTAAAGACTTGAGGACCGAGTCTGCCCTGAGCGAACTCAACAATGACGGCAGCAAGTACTCTCACAGCGGTGGCATCGCCGTCCACTGTGACAGAAATAAGTCATATCAAGATATCGGATCTAACTCATTGGCCAAAGTGGATACACAACCCGCGCGGCCGTGTGCCGTCATCGGACCCGACAGAGTCGTACCACCGTCCGCGCCAAACGAAGCTTTTGTAAAGAAAGGTCCAGGGGAGCCATGGCCCTGCACAGACAACGCGTATTATGGGCGACGGCCCCCAGAGTACCCCCATAAATTGGCTAATCTTCAAAATCCAACTAGAAACATATCTCCAAGACAAACATTCCAAGAAAACATGCAGCGTGTAATGGTGCCCCCTTCTTACAATTCTGTGAAGTTAAGTGATGATACTAATTATGCCCAAATGTTAGAGAGAGGTAATGCTCTCCCTAAAAATATAAAACTGACTGTGCCACAGGAGACAAAGTTCTGTGATGTGCCTTATAATGTTTACCCTCCAAGTAATGAACAGAAAAATGTTAGAAACCCTGAATCGTGTAATGTGAATTCAAATATTATCCGAACAGCTCCACCTGCATGGAGCTCTAGCAATGTTAATATTCGTCCAAGGACGTATGGTGCTTCTGAACTTTACCAATATCCAGAATATACCAGTTGTGCTGTCCCTCGACCAGTAGTGCCTCGACCTAATAGAACAGTGCCTGAAGATCCTGGTTATGTGTATGCTGACCAGTTTTATCATCAAGACGGAAATATTCGCTACAAGCCTTACCCAACTGTAAAAGAGCGTTATCCGCAGCAGAGGTATGATTATATAGGTAACTATGCTAATTCATTTCATCCACCACATGTATTCCCTACCCATAAATATGAGTTGCAAAAACCTGTGCCACCTCATCCATATGCACCATATCCTCCTATGAAGTACCTGGATAGAGTTCCTGAATCTGTCTTGGAAGGTTATCAGAGAAATCAACAAGGCAGCTATAATATACAATATCGTAACCAAATAATTCACCCAAACTATGGACCAGTTCCTGGAAACAATCCCCAGAATAAAATCCATTCATACCCACCTGATGCTATTATTAAGCCCGGGGGAACTAACAAACTCCCTTTTGATAATACTAAAGCTTATATTGAATATGAGAATGGTAGACCCAAAATGTATCCTCCATCTGATAGTTATCTTATCAATGAAATGGGAAGATCTCATACAATGAAAAGTCAGGTAATTATGCCTAATTACCCTACACTTAATATGCACAATGTTCCACCAAACTCATACTACAAAAAAGATAGTCAGTATATGAAAAATTATGAATACATGCAAGCTCACTACAGAAATATAGACCCTAATTTCAATCCTATGTTAAGACATCAGCCAGTGTTTTCTCCCAGTACATTAGCTATTTCACCTACGGATTCTACTGCTAGCAATGACATTTCACAAACACTAGGAGCTAATCAAGAAGACTGTGGATATGTTAGCCAATCATCTACTGCAAGCGGCAGGAGTATGGATTCTGGTATCCACAGAATACCAAATGATTACTATGTCAGAAAGTATTATGATAATAGATATATTAGAGGTCCAGGTCCACCAGTGATGTCAAAAGCTGAACTAAATACCAATAATCATTCCAAAGATAAAAAAAATATAGACGTTAGGCAATTTCTGCAAATGTGGAATGAAGGAGATGAGGAAGCAGAGGCAAATAATTCTAAAGAAATAGTAATTCTGGCAAGTTCCAAAAATGATAGTCATTTTAACAAGGCACGTGAAGTATTGAACCAACCAAATCAAGAACAACTTTATGTCCTTGGTTTAGTTAATGTTCCAAGTGAAGAACTTGGTAAATATGAACATATTCAAAAAGTATCAAAGTTACCTGAAAATATCAAAGGTTACAATCATATAGACTTGTTAAAGCAGTTTGAACAGGTTACTGAATCATCAAACATGAGTGGCTATGCAGTATCTTCTCCTAAAGATTACCAAACACCATTGAAAGGATTCCACACTAAACCACCAACCGGTGTAGTGCCACCAAGACCTCTATCACCTTTAGATGTAGAAGCCAAAATCAGTCAGTCAGTAATACATAAGGAGGTTGGATGCAATTTTGAGATAAAACCCTGTAGTCCTAAAATGTTAAATGTGGAAGTGGCTACTCCAGTTCAAAATATGTTGGAAAGAGAGAGAGCCATACAAAAGGTAGCTAATCCCGGTATGCTGAAATCACCTAGGATAAACAGCTTAGATGAAAATATTGATTGTAACATAATAAAAAGAAAAGATCACAGGATACATTCTAACAATGAAACAATCAGAATAACAAGTTGCAAAATGGTTAACACCCAGTTCTCCAGTGATAACAGCATAGACTCAATCAGAAACAGTTACAGTTTACAAGATTTGGAGAGTAATTCAGGCTTGGGTCTGGCGTCTTTACCAAGACTGGATAGTGATATTGAGTTAAATTTCCCTGAGGTTAACCAACAGTTCATTAATGCTAATAAAGGTGATTCTATTATGTCTCATTCACTGAGAGATTTACCTACTTTAGAAGTTATAGACCAGGCAGGGACTTCAATAAAAGATAATTTTGATACAACAAATTCTCTAAACCGGGAGAGTGAGATGAGTAAATCGCCTTGTGCTGTAGAAACAGAAAAAGAATTTTCAAAGTTAAGCAAGTACCGCAAATGTAAGGTAAATGCATCAGAAACCACAGATAATCTTAATGCTGTGAGAACGGACAGTGTGATCATAAAAAATCCGGAAAATATTAAGAATTTCGAAGAAAATATAATTTCTTCACCTAATTTCGTAAATAAGGAGATGAGCAGTGATATTCAGAAGTCCCCAATGAATTTAACTTCACAAGGTAATACAGACAAAATAGATTATAATTCAACCAGTATCAATCTGGATGAGACATATGTAATTCAAGGTACCATAGAAAATGCCATTGATTTTAGTTTAAATAAAAATAACACCAATGATTTAAATGTAAACAGCACTTCATTTGAAACTGTATGTGCTGATTTAAATCGCGATAAAGAATCTGTACTACCAGAATTTGACTGCATGGAATCAAGTAGTTTTGAGTCAATATTAGGCGATCATCCAATTGAACCAACTACAGATGACACTAGTAATGATAAAAAAGAAATAGATAACACAAGTTCAGTACACAATTCACCAGCTGTAGCGGTTATGAGTCCTAAATGTCTATTGCCCATATCTTGCCCTGAAAATGATATGAATATCAATGAAAAACAAGAATGCTTGTCGCCTATAGCATGCATAAAAGATAAAGTACATAAAACATCACCATCCATAGAATGTATAGAGACACTTGATAATAATGCAATGGAAATTGAAGATGATAGTGATCACTTAGATGTATTAAAGGATACCTTTGAAAAAAGCCAAGAAAATGATGATAATTTACAAAAACAAAATATTAAAGATGAAAATATAGATCTTAAAGATATTATTAACAATGTTACTACAACATTAGAAAAACAACAGACTAATGAAGAGTTATCAGAATTTTCAAACACAAAAGTGATTATAAGCGGATTAGATGTTCCTATACCAAAAAATAATGACCTTGATAAAGTCTGCAATACTGAAATTGATGGCAGTTTTTGTGGTGTACAAAGCAATGATTTAACACAACCACACATTAATAAAACTGAAACTGAGTCTGAACTTGATTTATCTCCTGCAAACAATAACGTGAGACATAGTGAAGACGAAAATATCATGCAAAAAAGTAGTATGGATTTACTTGCCTCAAATATTATAAACGAACATAAACCAAGCGATTGCCAAATAGTAACAACCAAAACTGAATCTGTTTGTGATACTGATTTACTTTCTGCAAATAGTAGGGTATCAAAACTTGAATCTGATTCAAATTTACATCTAGAAGACACGGAAAAACTGGGATCCAATAATAGTAAATTAGAAACAACTGAACTAGAACAGGGAACTGATTCTGATCTTGATATGCCTTTTTCTAATAATGAAATGAAGTATAGCTCTGACTGGAAATCAGACAAGAGTGAAATAAAATCTTATTCTAGTTTAAGTTCTCCAAAGAATATCATAGACAATCCACCAACGGATCATTTATTGGAAGCTACTCAATCCGAAATCGATTGTAAATATAATTCATCGTCTCCTAATATTTGCAATGAAAATGAATCTATTGTCGAATTTTCGAAAGATAATTTAACAGATTTATTAGATGAAATATCCAACTGTCCTATGGATTTAGAAACTTGCGAAAATACATCAGATAAATATTACGAAGATGTGACCTTTAACAGTTATGAAGAAAATTCATATACACACAGTATAAAAGAGCAAAAAAGACATGAAATAACAAGTAGAAATGATGAATTGAGATACTTATCATGCGGAACCAAAAACAAATATTCCCCTTGGATTCAAAAGTTGATTGTGACACGTGAGGGATGCGTTAACGCTGTAAGAAAAGATGTCAGCGATAAGGTGACTAGTGAACAGGTTTCATTAACAGACGGACTAGAAGTTCTTTGTAATTTAGAATGTACTCTCAAAGAAAACAATATTAGTATAATTGATAGTAACATCGATAATATTGTTGATTGTACACATCAGAGTTTTAAAAATAATATCAATAAAGATAACAATATTTCTGCAGCAGAATATAAAAACATCAATGTTACGAAAAAAAATGAAGCTTCTCAAGAAGCATTATCAAAAGAATTAAAATCACATGACATTGAAGAGTTAGATAAAGACTCGATATTTGAAAATCAAGTAGAAAGTCTTTCTGATAAAATCGAAACTTCTAACCTTAAAAGCCCTATAGGTACGTTAGTCTCTGTAGCACAAGAACAATCAATTACTAATAATGAAGAATTTAAAATGGAAGAAGTACCTTATAATTGTACATGGAGCGACACATCTGAAATCAAGAACAAGAATTGCACAGATGATACACCTGAGCAATGGGATAAAGTGTCTGATCATGATAATGATATTTCTAATCATTCGGTCAAAGTATCCAACTGCGATAAAATGTCAGAATACCCGAATAAACAACTAAACTTTGATAAAGAAGGATTATCTATCCGAGTCAATCAAACCAATAAACAAGCTAAATATTTTGTTAAAGAACCTGAGCAAAAACTTAAACAATATGAATGTAATCTCAGTAAAGTAACCGAACATTCTTGTGATAACGATGACGAAGTATTGGAGCAAATGGATAAATCCGTTAATAATGTAATGCTTCAGGAATCTGATAATCCATCTAATAGTAAATGTGAACTTAATTCGCAATTGGCTAAACAAACCTGTTGTGATGATAATTTTAATAAAAAAATACATAGCAATGTTGACATTCCTGCGCAATTAGATTCACAGTCTAATTGCAATGATGAAATGTCCGAGCAATGGGATAAACAATCACCCGGTAATAATGAAATACTCGAGGAACTAGACAAACAATCTAAATGCATTGACGAAATGCCTGCTGTATTGGACACACATTCTGTTGGCAATGAAATAGTTGAGCAAGCCGATAAACCTTCTGACTACAACGATGAAATATCTTATGAATCAGGCAAGGGTTCTAATGACAAGCAAGAAATACGTGGCAACTTGGATAATCAATTTAGTGAAAATAGTCAACCTTTCCACCGACGTGACAAACAATCTAAAGTCTTTGATGAATATCCTAAAGAGTCAGATAAACAATCTGATTTCAAAGATGAGATATTTGAACAGTTGGATAAGCAATCTAATTGCAATGTCGAACAGTCTGATCAATTTAATAAACAATCTAACTGTATTAATAAAATACATGAGCAATGGCAGAACCCATCACGCAATGATGAAATTTTTGAACAATCGAATAAACAATCAGATTTCGAAAATACAACATCTAAACAATCGACTGAATCTTATAGCAATTATGGTATGATATCGGAACAAAAAGAAGTATCCACAGGCAATGCTGTTTTTGAAAATGAATTTCCAGAGCTTAACGACGAAGAGTTGGACTGCAGTATCAAGAAACGAAAACCAATTGATAGAGAATCTAATTCTAAAGATGAAATTTGTAAAAGTTTAAATGTTCCTCCTAATAGCACTGATATAATTCTTGGGCGACACGTTGACGATTCTAACTGCAAAGAATCAATTTCACAACAGGTCGATAACCAATCTAATAAAAATCACGAGATTGAAGACCAATTTAATCAACAATCTGATTGTAATGACGAAATTCTAGAACAATGTGATGAAAGATCTGATGACAACAATGAAATTGGTGACCAATTGGATAATCATTCTGATTGTAATAATAGCATTACTAAGGAACCCAGTAAACCTGACTGTCATGCTACGGCTGAGGTAAAAGACGAAGTCCGACAGGAATCCAATGAATCTGCTTCAGATCGTGGCAAAGCTAAACAATTAAGCACATGTAACAACGATATAATATTTGAGCAATCATCTCTACAATTTGATTGCAACGATGATATTCTTGAGGAATTAGACAGTCAGTCTGATTCTAATAACATGATCCACGAAGTACGAAATGAGGAATCTGAGATGAATAATGCAATTTCTGAGCGATCAGAAAATCACAGTACAAGCATTTTAACATCTGTACAGTGCGTGCAATCTGACTGCCATGATAAAGTAATAGAAATATCGAATGGAGAACCTGATTGCAATAGTGATATATCTGAACATAATATACCTGTTTTTAATGACACGGAGATAGATTCATCACGCGATGAACTTATTTGCCCTAAAGAACCTAGTATTGGACCTATTCGTTCACATAAAAAACGACAATCACTTAAAAGATCACTGTCGGATTCTGCCCTTAATGTTAATAATTATGATAAAAATTCATTACAAGAAAATGAAACAAATATTCCATTGATCTGGCCCTTTAAACGCAGAAAAATAAATAATCTAGATAACGACATACTGGCACAAAATTTGTGCAATATAATACAGAGTAACCGACGTAATTCTATAGCTTCGTTCTATAATGAAGAGAATGTATCTTTTTGTATTTTAATAGATAATAGTTGTATCATAGCAGAAGAGCAAGAAGAAAGTGATGAGCATGAAAAAATATGTTACACGGAACTGTCCGAGGAGGCTTTCGAGGCGGTACAAAATGATTGTAGTAATAATGACAGTAAAAACGTAGAAACAACAGAAGTGGATATGGCATCCCAGGAAGAATCATATTGCGAATATCCAGAGTCTTTTGTAATGCCTGATGATGAAGAAAACCTGGAACAATCATGGGTTGAAGATGTCGCTTGTGTAGAGACAGTTACGAGTGATGATATTGCGGAAGACATTGAAATTAGTGAAGCGTCGTCTCCAAAAGATTACGTTCTGTCAGATAATGAAGAATCAGACATTTTTGTAAGCAGCGAACATACGGACAAAGTGAAATACATATATGGTGATAAAATGTGCAATGATGATGCTCAATTTGTTGAAACATTATATAATACTCCACAAATGAATGTCAATAAAACACTAATACAAAGGGAAACTCATGTTTCAGGTGAGTTTTACGATAAGGATTCCTTAGAAAAAATTCTATCTGAATCGAATGAACCAGAACTACCACTAAGTGTGCCAGATTTTGTAAAAGCTGTCTGTTCTCCAGGTGCTACACAAACTAAAGAAAACACTCCTCTGCAAAACATACAAAACGCTATCGAATTTGTAGAAATCAATGTAGATGAAAATATGCGAGAAAATGCGTCGCAAAAGTTATTTGACGAAACTCAAGATGAAACTGTACATTCATGCGAATCTAGTGTTGATAATGTTTTTAAATATCTAGAAAACGATGAAAATACAAACAAAATTACATCTAGTTCTCCAGAAGTATCTTCAACGACATCGGAAGAAAAAGGCTCTGCTATATTGTTAAAAATTACGAACTATAAGGGTTCAAGAGTGTCACAAGTTAATGATATTAGAAGAGATACCAAAAGACCAAGTTGTAAGTTCACCGAAGAAGAAGATTATGGACAGTCACAATCAAATTATTCAGCGCACCGCCCCTTACTAACAAAAGCTGCACAAAAGTATATCCCACCGTTAAAAGAATCAATACGCGACTTGAAAGTAAAACTTCCGTTACCACAGCATAGTCTTATAAAATTAAAACAACTAAAAAAATCCAAAGATGAAACAAAGACAAATAAACCAAACATTCCTGTTCCTAGACTTTCTAAGAAACCAAAACCAAAATTTGAAGACGTTCTCAAAAAAATTGACGAAATGCAATATGAAATGCATTCTAAGAAAAGTCCAAAAAAGTCTAAGAAATCTATACCTAAGGTAGTTATTAAGAAAAATGAGAACGGTTCTCATTATGCTAGTACTTCAAATAAAGAAGAATATAACCCTGATTTAACAGGTAACAAATGGCAACCGTGGGTGTTTATAGAGAAAAACGATTTTATTGATAAGATGGCTATCAGACATAAGACTAAAGCTATATATAGTCACAGAAAAAGAACCTATGTTTTAGCGGAAAAGTTTCAGAAATATAAATCTGTAAATAGCGCTAAATTCGTGATTTCACCGCCGATATCGGAACGTCCGTCTGGACTAAAATATACTATAAGGTTGAAGCATAGTTACTGAGGTAATTTGCGTTGAGTTCTTTGGGTTTATCTTTTTCCTTTTTAAAGCCATATTGGCTATCGTGTTAGTTAGATCCCACCCAAAGGTCTCGTTTTATCATTCCTACGATTCCATTGTAGTTTTTATTGAAGTAGTTACCCATACATTAGTTTAACTGTGTAGTTTGTATAATGAAGCCAAATTCTGTACTAAGTGATATGGAAAATAAATAATAAAAGACATTGATTTACAATGTAGATAGTGCAGTTTGATCTGATCTGAATTTTTGTTAAGTTTCAGAGTTTATTTAAATCGTTTTATCTGCTGTCATTCCATTTTTATTAGTGTTATTATTTTAATTATTTATTTTACAGAATTGCACCTTTTAGATTGTAGGTAGCCATAATTTATGAGTATTATCTCGTTATTATTTTTCAATTTTAATGGATATTTTTCTTTATTATGATTTTCATTAAATGGTTAATTATATTTTTTTTGTTGATTGTTAGGATGTATTTGAAAAATGTATTGGCGGCGGACCTTTATACCTATGTAACTCATTATTCATTAAGTACACTACTATAAGATACCATTTTGAAAATTTTGTTTAGGAAGAGAAGTTATAAATATTTAATATTTTAAATATCATATTATTATGTGTAATCATCTAATAGAGAAACTTTATTCAACTTATATTATGTATATTTTCTTGTCATATTGAATCCAGAGATTTATTTATATCGTGACAATAATCGCTCCAATACCATTTTTACATATTGTAGTCCTCCTATTGTCTTCCGTCGCCAAAGATGAAGGTAGTATTGTGTGTTGCGTACTGTGTACTGTGGTGCCTCAGAGAAACGCCTTGAAGTGCTCGCTGCTACGTGTGGTGCATCAACTTTGTATCTGTTGCTTGACAGCATCACGCCAAAGACCAACTATGTCCAAAGAGCACCAGCCGCCACCAACAGATGACAAAGTAGATGTACCTAAATAATGATATTTATATACTTAGACAGTTATTATCACTTGTGTAGTTTTGACAAAGATGTTAGTTTGACCGATACCACTGGTACGGTCAGTTATATTGCTCACGTTATTATATTGTAAGCACACGTTGAATCATATCTTTGTGTACTGATTTGACTGTGAAATGTGTATAAGAAGGCTATTGTGTAAGTAAAGTACAAAAATATAACGCACTTAAAATAAGACCATGTCTAACCTTAACGTGTATTTTGTAAGAAAATGTTCGTTGAGTATCATTCAATAATTTTGTTTGTAATGATGTTGCAGGGAAACAACATAGTGTAGGTATGTAATAAAGTTATAGCGTGAAATAACCAAAGCCAATACTCAGAAATAATAGATGTGGAGAAAGTGCGTACGTACGTCACGTACCTACGTACCTACTTTTAATTTATACCTACTCATCAACATAATATCGCCACTGAAGGCAGTGCGAAACTGACTGTACGATACACTTGTATAGTCAATATTTTTGAATGTAATTATTTTCATCTTAGTTGCGAAGTTTTTTAACTAGGTACCGTTGTTATATTGAAACCGTATCAACGTGCACCGACTGTGCCTTTAATAACACGCAGATATTATATACTTATTGTATATAATATCTAAGAATGTCATATATAATATATTACTGTAGCTTATACTTACTGTTAAATCTTCATACATATTTTAGCCATTCGATAAAACATTTTAAAAAAAATCTGTTGATCTCAAGAACAAGGCACTCACCATTTCATATTTTGCCTTATTGTGCCTATAAATATATTTTATTATTAAAAACACTATTTTGATATCATGTACAGGGTTCAAATAATATACCAAATACGTGCTTTTAAGTCCTGCATACATGTATTTGCAAAGTGTTGCCTTCTTAGAAGATATTTTAGAATTAAGTAATAAAATTACATATTTTAAATATTATGTGTTATAGAATATTCGAGTGATCGGTTGAACTGTTTTATTTATTTGTATATCATAATTATATTGTATGTGGAAATGTAATATTAATGTGTAGACTTAAGTAATATGGATAGTAAATGTACAAAGATAAAGTTAAGAAATGTGTTAAATTTATAAAGTCCAGTCCCGTGATTGGATGTAGACCTCATTTTAGTTGAGGTTGAATATTTACCAAATTGTTGATTTCCTAGAGCCACGTGCATGTAATGATACGAGGAGACGAGCGTGGGCTGGGACTGGAGGCATGAGCTCGTCATTCCGATGTTCAGGGTGCGTGGATTCCTGTCTTGGCTTTCCCTCGGTTACTGATGATGACTGATTATTTCGTTTATTTATCCATACATAGCATCGTATATCAATACTGTATGTTTGTTACGCACTATTGAGTGGATTGTTGTTTTATTTTCTGCACTTGTTGGCCATTGTTATAAATTATAAGTTAATGGTATCTATATTCTATTGTGGTTAAATTATTTAGTTAAGGGTAACGGATTAATTATTACTGATTTTAAACATTAGACATTTGTTTTGTCGTTAGATATAAATGCATATCTTCTTATGCCAGTAACGCACGTGATAAAGTATGGTGATAGACATAATATTGGACACACTTACTCTAAAACTGAGTGTTTATAAATAAAGTGTGACACACTTATATTGTTAATTAATGGGAAGTAATTATGTATTACATTTTTGAGTGGTAACTAGTTTTGAAAATTGTTCTATAATTGACCAAATAAATGTGTTCTCAGTAATATACGTTTATTATTATTCATTCAATACATTATACAGGTATGTTCACTTTGACGGCTTCTTGGCGGATGGCGCTTATCAGGTCTTGGTTCACCAGGAATATGAAGCGAAGTCCAGAAATCTGTGTAACAAAAATACGACACATGTATTTTGGTAAAAGTACATGAAACCCCATATCGATAAACATTTTATACGAACAATTTTTATGGGTAATAAAAAAACTTTAAATAAAATTATTTCCATTTCAAGTTTTCGACGAAGAAAATTAAATAGAATTGAAAATAAATAGGAACGGAGTAGTCAGTATTGATAAAACAATTACCTTAGAAGTTATTTTAGTCCATATAAATTAATGACATTCTAGTACCTACAACTGCTCCATCTGGTTTTTATCATTACCTAAATTCCTACCAACATTACATTTTAAACAATTAGTGTAATGGTAACCGCACAGCGTTTAAAAAAAAGTTAAGCAACAATAGGTTTGATAAGATCTGCACAAGTAATGATACGTGGTATTTACCTCGATGATGCTGTTGTGGTTGAGCTTCACCTTGTTGCCTTGGAGCACTGGCTTGCCGTCCACGAATATGGGTCTTTTCCCCTCTGAGGACATGAAGAAGTCCCCGCTGTTCCTCAGCCGAATGGTGGCCTGTTTCCTGGACACCTTCGCCGAAGGCCCCTCGAGGCTAAGGTCCACATCGATAGCATGATCCCGTGTACTGCGACCCACCGCAATCTACGACAAAAGATATAAATTACATTACAAATATGAACAAAACGTATGCATATTGATTTGTATTCGTCTATTTATATCAACGATGAATATCATTATTAAAGAATACAGTGTTTCAGTACCAAGGTATGTTATAAGTAAATTACATAATGAGTAGATAGATAGATTGCTGTGACAATGTTTAGGAACATTGAAATAAAACCAATCCAGCGACGAGTTAATTTGATTGCTGTTCAAATTTAAAGAAAATCGCGTCACGCACGGTACTGAGGCCACAGCATTATCGACATATCAAAAAAAAATAACTAGGCAATAGTCTTAGTAGATAAGTACCTGAGTATTTCAAGTAAATGAAAACGACGTGACTACAAAGTATACGAGCCAATATTCCAGCAGTTATTACCGTAGGTAGTAATGCAATCGCTAATTGATATGCATAATTAAAGTGGAAAGGATCGATGGAACAAATGCAACCCATAAACTCACCTATCTAAGCAATAACTAGACGTTCGAATTAAACTCACAGAAACCAATAAAATTTCACGTTATTAGAAATGCATTATTCACAAGCCACGTGGAGTAATAATGTCTTTCTTCACATGCCTCGAACTGACGCCGTAAAACAACTGAAACCACAGTACAAGCTTTGCGTAAATCGACGTTTATGAAACACGCAAGCAATTAAAACACAATCGAAATCGGAAACTAATTAACATAGGCACTCTGAAACAAACGGGTCTGATAATGGACGTTCAAAACAACCGGACTGTATACATTTATGACGCCTTAGGACCGTCAGCACATTAAATTATTTTATAGACAAAATATTTTATTTGCTCGTGACTGCGAGTAATTCGCATAATTTTTTTCAGAATTAAATGAAGCTATACCTAGTACGTCTTTCTTCAAAAGTAACGCTAATGGTACTCGATTGTTTACGGCAAATGGAAAACATTAGCATTTTTTATGTATTTGAATATTTGCTACATCGATGTAGATGACTCTACTGTTATAATGATGTTCATTAGTAGGTATTGTTAATAACACCAGATATAGCTGTTGACACACTAATTGAACTGATAGTGTTATCAAGTGACTAGTTGTTCGTAAAGCTACTTATAGAGTGCAGTACCTACTCGCAGTTGTTCAGTTTGTGTGCTTATATCATGCTAATTTGATTACCATTGTGTCTAAATAAAAAAAAGTTTTATGCGTTCGAGTTTCTTTGTGTTAGATAAGTTACAACTCGATGAAATGCTGCTTTTCTTCTGTTTCTAAAACACGTGAAATTTCACCGTAGTTTCAGTACACGTTGTTTAGATTGTGCCGTACCCGCGAGTTTAAACGAAACTGTAAAGATATGAGTTCTCATCCGCCATTTTGGATAGTTGCATGATTATCATTGCAGTGTTAATAAATAGGTACAAAATAAATCTTAAATGTTTGCCGCCAAAACCTACCAAAAAGTAATGATACCTATAAGGAGATGGAGTCGTAGTAGCGTAGTGCTAGTCTGATAAACGATCCCAGTCTAGTTTACTCAAGCAGCGGCGGCGAAGTCGGCGGCGTGACCTTGAGAATATTATTTTTGCGTAATGATAGAATAATAAAAAATGCATGATTTATCGATCAAAATTACCTAGCTGTGTTAGAATTTAGAAATTAAGAATAAAAGGCCACTTCACTCTTTTTAATTGTATTATAGAAATTAATTACAGATAATATTTAAAAAGTCGAGAGTTTGTTGAATAAACCGTATTTTTTTACTGCCGTTAGCGCTGACAAAACTATGAGTTCAAAGACGCTCCTAGGACAATTATACATATTAAGTAGTCAGCGCAGACGATCAGCATGGCCATAAAAGGAGCCAAAGAGGGTATCTTCGGCGCCCTTTAACCCTCGGCGCGGCGTGCCGTTGCATTTTCACGGCGACGGCGCTCATACCTAAATGCAAAGTCCCCGTTCAGTCAAAATGCACGCTTTAGCGAGCACATGAAAAGTTATGGGTATACATCGCTTTGTTGCCTGCTAATTTTCAACCGCAAAGAAACGGAGTATAGAGCTCTGTATACTGGCATGGTGGTGAGGTCTCATACGACAAAATGGCGGTGGCAGGGGGAAACGTTGTCGTTCGTTTCTTCTCGTGGAGACTACAAAGACTTCACGGAACTCCAGCACGGATTAAACATTGGGAACCGCTGGTCTACACTATAGCACATTCAATTTACCGTTTTAACCTTCAATCAGATAAGAAGATAAATTATATAAATTACTAGCTGGATACTATCTTACCGCGAACTCGGCTGTATATGAAGTATATTTATTTTTATTAAAACTGACGTGAGTTTGTAATATTATTCAAATTATGAAATACGGGTGTTACTCACGTAATGTTGGTCTATTTAGTCGACCGCGGTTTCGCCTATACGTCTAGGCATTATCAAGAGAGTGCGATACGTCGCGCCTGAGTCGCAGCCAGTCTTGCACTGATAATGCCTAGACGTATAGGCGAAACCGCGGTCGACTAAATAGACCAACATTACGTGAGTAACACCCGTATTTCATAATTTGAATAGAGTATATTTATTATAAAACTAAATGTGAACTACGTAGTTTTCTCATGCTTGCATTGCAGAAAATCGAATCTTTCATAAACATAAGGTTGATTACTTAAGTTACAAACAGCAAGATGATCTTACTTCATCTTTATATATTTTACATATTTGTTACCTGATTTATCTGCTATGGGTGACTGATTTTGAAAAAAAACGGTTGCGATCAAAATGCTCGACGTTTTATAATCACTTCATCGAATTATAATGTACGCAGTAATTAAAACACACATAAAAAACATAAATTAGATTTAACAAATACTACTTACGATATCAACTCAAATAATCATAAACTCACATTAGCCGCCGATCGATTATGATAAATGCGCTATCTAAGATTATAGCTACTTAAATAATTGATATCTAGTTTCCCATATCTACTTATTTATTATAATCGCATTAAAATAGTGTCCTTGACGAAATATAGAATATGTGTACCTAATCAATATGGAAAGATTAATTATTACAACAGGATCCAACGCAAACACTGTAACTTGAATTTAAAATAAATTATAAATATAAATGGCAAAAAAATCAATATCTAATAAACTAATTTTAATATCTAAAAACAAATAATGACACAATATAATGATGAATATATTTAAGCAGCTGTTTTTAGAAAATGTATGTATCTATCTACAAATATCTGTACAAACAATATTCAGGTACACACCTACGCAACGGTAAGTAAAAAATATTAGCTCGAACAAAACGTAATGAGCATCTAAATCACTACATATTTACCTACTGAATTTCACGACGCATAACACGATTACAAGTTGACACTCAACATGTCTTTATCAATAAATTGCGGCAATTAAACCCTCTTATCAAATAAATATGCTTACTTTGAAAATATGTAAACAGCCGTGATAAACGCTCCTATGATATCATTCAAAGTGATAATAGCATAGTTGTAAAATACAAGTGTTATAAGTTAAAAGCCGCGTATTTACATACTTGTTTTCAAACGAATAAACAACTAGGTACTGAATCGTTGTGAAATATAGATACATACTATAATTTGCAAGTAATCAAACGACATTTGACCTGTCCTCGGGCATAATATAATTCTACTTCGTCGTTTCAAGTGATTAATTAACAAATATGAGAATACATTCCTATCTTCCCTTTCGAAGCTTGATATATTTTAAATTCAAATGGAACTGAATATCGGATAGTTGTGTCAAAAGTATTCCGTGTCACGAAATGTCAACAGTTTTTACAAAGTACTTGTTTATGGAACCCATTCGTATATTAGCATCGTTAGCGAGAGACTAACGGTATTCATTTGTCTCTTAAATTGTACTAACTGCACCGGTTATTCTCTGACTTTACGTAGAAGTGGTTTCAAAGTTCAACAAATTCAAACGAGGTTATAAATTGTGATACTTTGGGGATATAAAATCGATGGATAAATGGATACCAGTTCTATGTATCTATTAGGTTATACGTACGTATACAGGTTATATCCTTTAAAGAACGGTGGCGAGCTCCCCGCCTGACAAAATGTTTGCGTTGCCTTGAAACAGAAACAATATTGTGAGACCGTGACGTGTGTGATCAATACAAATAAATAAAATTGAAGTGTCTGTTATTTAACAATGTTTTTTTTTGGCTGGTATAGTTATTTGCACGATACATAATTATGCCTAAAATACAATTTTAAGTTTTATGTCTGTCTGTCTGTCTGTTTGTATCGACAAATCTTCTAAACGGCTATCGAATTAGATACAATTTTAGATGCAACTAACTAACTACAAGGCTTGTAACACTTTTAATAGATGAACCTACGGCGCAGACGAAACCGCGGGCGAAAATTTGTTTGTTCGATAGCGCTAATTTTGGGAACCACTGATTGGATTTTAATAATTATTTTTGTGTTTGATAGTCCAACTCTCAATAAAGGTTTTTAGATACATAACATTCAAACTCCACGGGAGCGGAGCAGCAAGGTTTAACGCGAGTCAAAGCGCCGGTGTAGCAACTGCCTAATACAACGAATTACGCGCGGACGAAGTCGCGGGCAAAAGCTATTCTAATAATATTTCCGTACGCTATTTGCTGACGATTTTGTAATTATTATCATTTTGTAGATACAAGTTGTTACATAATTAAGTAATTTTATTTAGTGTCTTATTTAGTAGTGAACTATGTGCATACATACATATCTAATTAGTGGATATCTTTGTTCGTAACATTACATAACATAACATCACGCCTATATTACCCAGGGTGTGGCAGAGGAAAACACCCACATGTCACCTGTTATGTTTAGGTTAGGTTTATCGCCGTATACAGATTTTAGCATTTAAAAGAAAAAATATTGAAATTGATGTGTGTAATTGTGTGTTATTTCAAATCTATGAAGGCTTCACGGTTCACGTGCAGTCATTATCCAGGAGTTATTAAACTAAATTGCGACTATATCTACCCGTACGTAACTCAGCATCTAGGCGGCTTCATTCCCACAAAATTCAAAACTTTTTGACGTTTTCTAGGTGAAGAAAAAAAAATTTTAAAGGCATGATAAATATTCAAAGGGCCAAGCAGCATACATTGATGTATTTAAATTTGTAATGCACACGTCACACGACCTTTGCCTACAACGTTTCATATTCTGGAAACTCGATGCATAGAAAACCGGGAAGTTGTGAGTTGGAGTTCCGTACGTATTTCTAGTTTCACTAACAAATTCAGCGTTGAAAATATATTTGACTCAAAAAAGTTTGTATTTCTGTTCAATTTAATAAACAAGACTTTGACTATCTTTAAGGTTTGACACAAACACAGAGGCGGGATATAGATAGAAACAACTTTATTTGCATTCCATTACAAACTAAAGACAACTATTGAACGACAATAACAATATGCAACGGGCGGCCTTATCGCTTGACGCAATTTCCACTAGGCAACCTTTGGATGGACAGATTTAGAAGAGAAAGTGTTGTAGTTTCAGGGTGTGTGGCACATATAAACATTTTAAAATTTTCATTTTGCTTAAAGTAAATATAGGTACAGAAAATACCTAATATAAGTAAATAAACAAATTTGTAACTTATACAAAAATATATAATAATATTGCATAGCTCTAGAAAATAAGGTAGAGTCTGGTAATTATTAACACCAAGTGCAGCAACGTTTTTACGGAACGCTAAAATACGCCATAATATAGTAAAAACCATTTCCAATGTCAATGTCGATAACGATCAGGGACATAAACAAACATTTGCTTTTACAGGTAGCGTGGCTTAATCATGCAGGGTCATGATTCAACTTATGTACAAATTATACTATCGCCCATACCATCGCACACTTTTACATCAGATAAACATTTAATTTTATTTAACGTATATTTCTGCTCACTATCGCAATAATGACCTTTATGACTGATATACAAGATATGACGTTGTTTCTGGTAAATACGACTGTATTGTAATTGAACATGATTACTCTAATGAAAATCGAAGGTAGGGTAACAATGAACTTTTTAATAAAATAATGTCATGTCAATAAGGTCATCCTCCTCACAGGAGTAACGTTTCAAGTATAATTAATATAACGACCTTCTTTTCTCTCCAATGCTCAAACTAATACTAAAACTCAAATTATTTAAAACTACTCTACTACTAAGAATTCTCGCGAGGTTTTCTACAAGGCTTTTGCAGCAGTTATTTTGAAAAATAAGTAAAAATCTTAATTTTTGTTCATTACAGTTATCAGACCCTGACCCCCAGTCAACATTGAGATTTATAAATCTCAATGCACACACATTTCAAACATCAAAATGTGTTGTTTTATTTTTATGATTAATGATGAAACTTACCAAATACACTTAATAAGTCTCATAATAATAGGTCAATCCATTTGGAGAACTTCGATAACTAACACTGACACGATATTTTCTCATATTAAATAACATTACAAACAAAATAAAGGAATGACCTGTGCTTAAAAGCCCTGTTTCCATAATGCATACATTCATTTGGTTTTTTTTATTGATAGTTTAACATTACGGCAAAATACGGCAAAAACAAGAGGGAATTCCAGAATAAAAACAATTATTATGCTCTCCTATATTCTCTCTTCTCCCTTATTTCAAATTGTAGATAACAGTCATAACAGTCGTCTGGGCGAACCGATTTTAATTATTCTTTTTTATCTGAAAGCTGGTGCTTCCCGTGTGGTCCCATTTCGATTTGGTTCAGTTCTGACCATATAAGTCTAAAATTATTGTAATTGAAATTGATTTTTTTTGGAAAATTAATTATGATTAATAACGAAGCTGCGCCGAACGAGTAGCAATAGAACATTAAATTAGAATACTAGACTTTTTTTAAGTCGAAACGTATGCAATGCAGTTATGCATTTTGCTAGATTTGAGGGAAGCATAAGAAAAATCGTAATTTTGCGCAAGTCTACACAGTCATAAGGCGGTCAGTCCTCTACCAAGTACGTTTTGAATTGTTTTAATGTATAAAAAAAAATATATTATGTTATAATAATTAATTATTCAAATTTTTTTCGTTGCCAAAACCGAAAAGAGGCTATCCACAATTTGAAATAAGGAGAGAAGAGGGAATATAGGAGAGCATAATAATTGTTTTTATTCTGGAATTCCCTCTTGTTTTTGCCGTATTTTGCCGTAATGTTAAACTATCAATAAAAAAAAACCAAATGAATGTATGCATTATGGAAACAGGGCTTTTAAGAAAGCACAGGGCATTCCTTAATTTTGTTTGTAATGTTATTTAATATGAGAAAATATCGTGTCAGTGTTAGTTATCGAAGTTCTCCAAATGGATTGACCTATTATTATGAGACCTATTAAGTGTATTTGGTAAGTTTCATCATTAATCATAAAAATAAAACAACACATTTTGATGTTTGAAATGTGTGTGCATTGAGATTTATAAATCTCAATGTTGACTGGGGGTCAGGGTCTGATAACTGTAATGAACAAAAATTAAGGTTTTTACTTATTTTTCAAAATAACTGCTGCAAAAGCCTTGTAGAAAACCGCGCGAGTATTCTGTTTAAAACTATGTAATGCGTAAGCATTCAAGTAGTTTTAAATAATTTGCGTTTTAGTAATAATTTGAGCATTGAAGAGAGAGAAGAAGGTCGTTATATTAATTATATCCGAATAACAATAATATTAATGTACATAAGTTTAAGTCGAGCCTTTGTTTAAAAAATCAAGTTAAAGTTAATTTGTCAGACCTGTCAGAAAACTCATTAAATACAATTAGGACAGCCAGTTATGAATAAAATACTTATATTATAACCACGCTTTTCTCAGCTGCCTGCGCAATCGTATTGTTTGTTTGTATTTTGGAAAACCTCTTTTCATTTTATTTTGATTTTACAACAAAATATAATGTCTTAGGATAAATGTTGTTTAGTGTAATGTAAGTAAATTTCTACGTCTTTATACTTAACCAATAGTGTGTTACAATCGTACTTGGTGGTTACAGAACAACTGTCAAACCGTCTGATGCTTGAAAAGAGATCAACAATGTGTTCAACAATTCGGCATTTTTTATCAGTTAAAAATACCTACGTAACGTGTATATAATATGTAGTTATGTAAATGTATTCATAGAAGACAAGAACTTTAACGGATGGACGCCAGGGACACCAGCTAAGAGGGCCACTAAATGTTATCTATACATATAATAAAATTGTTAATTAACCATGTCTATACATTGAAAATATTCAAGATAAATAATTCTTCTAAAGTCTTTATAACAGCAGTAGAAGCCAACATAATACTTTTTTTAGATGTTTTCTGTCTGTCTGTCTGTCCGTCCGTCTGTCTGTCTGTATGTTCGTTAGAACATCACACAAAAACTACTGCACGAAATCGGATGCGGTTCATAGTTGTGTAACTGAAGGTCTAATTAATAAACTGGTATATGTTTTATCTTAGTATTTTAATCTTAAGAGATTAGTTAATAATTAGGGATTATAAGTTTATATAGAAAGTTTGAAAATTTTTAAGGCAATAGCATGAAATTCTGCGAATAGGTCCCTTACATCACGTAAATGAACGGTAAGATTTTTTGGAAATTCTAAGCTTAACGGGTTTAAACTGAATACGGAAAATTTAACAATTTTGAAGGAAATAGCATATATACTGCAGATAACGTCCTTTTATGACGTTTATTTATGAGCTATAAGATAGAGTGTTTAGAAATTCCACTTTCTAAGAGGGTAGATTAGGGGTTGAAAGTATATTTTGCATATATCGAATAATACGCGGACGAAGTCGCTGGCAAAGCTAGTTTTAAATAAAAATTAATATTTATATCCTTCCGAGACAAAGGCTGCTAATTTGTTACACTTTTTAACTGTATCTTTTTGTTTATATGTCCAACGCTGTTTCTCCTAGGTGGCTCAGATTTGGATGGTAATTTTTACATGTGGTGAAATATTCTTTTATGATAGATTTTGTCATGAACCGTCGCTTTCAAAATAATCTTTTTTTACCTATGTAGACGATTTCTGTTTGTGCCTCTCGGCTGGTCTGCTGTACATATTGATTTTGATCACACATTACATAAGGCTAGGCCCAGTTTCAGAGGTTCCGGACCGATATAATCCGACCTATAAAATATAACCAAACGAATTTAAAAATATCACAGCTTTCATTTATGTGTGGTATATGTTTATCCTTTTCGAAATTGGTACTAAGTCTGCAGGACTTTGTGTGTCCAATAAATCGATTGAGGCCAAAACAGTTGAATAGACGTTTTAAAACGGTCTATAATTTCGTTGCTTCTAATACACATGTAACACTGATGTTGAAACAGCAAGAATACTAGCCTCATTTTGCTTTAGTGCAGATAATGCAAGAGGATCTGTGACGCAAAAAAAAACAATTAAGTAGAACATTCATGAAAACTGAAAAAGGTTAGAAATTTAAATCTAATGTTTACGTGCTTGCGTTCAACATGGCGATTTGGCGACTACGTACATTACGACACTTACATAATAAAACACGCTGTAATTTAAGTTGTTTTGGAATTTTAAGTGGGTTTGTTCAAAATCCCTAAAACAATACAATTGACTAGTTCTTATGTAAATATAATTTAAAAAAACACGCAAATTACTTGTGGAAGGTATTCTGTTGCTGATTCTGAAAAAAATATTTTCAATCACAAAATTTCATCGAGTAAAACCATGCTGTGTAGATAAAATCAAAAAAAATATACGTTCGAAATTAATTTTGTTGAACTATAATATATTATTTATGTCAGTCAGTAATTAAACTCTTACAAGTAAAAGCAAGCAAAACTGAAAATAGCCATATTATTTCAAAGAAAAGATATCAGCTATCAAATAAATGTCAGACTTGTTGACTATGTAGCGGAGTCCGTCACTAATTACAATAATATTAAACACAATGACTACTTATATTAAATACAATGACCTTAAAATGGCGTCCAGTTAATTATAATGTAATAATATACAATCAATTATGGCAAAACTTCATTATTTTTGCATTAAACAAATTTTAACCGACAAAAAAGGATCGAATTATTTTAATATAAGGAGGTTTAAGAGAAGACTCTGCTCCTTTCTATGGTTCCGTAGCCATAGGGTAAATATGGAACCCTATTAAGACTACGCTGACTGTATCTCCTAAACCGTGATCGCTAGACAGTTTAAATTCACTGATCATGTATAACTTTTGCTATTACAAATACTAAAAACCGAATGATAAAATATTTACCTCTATACAGGGTTATTGGGTAAGTCGACCTAGATCCGTTAAGAGGTGGTAGTTCCCATCATTTCTGACTGATCTGACTATGAAACACCCCACCCTAAACTTAACCGTTTTCGAGATATTGGACTTAGAAGGTTTTTTTAAAAAATATCCCGATTTCTTAACTATAGCCTATTTTTTTTGTATCCTATGCCTTTTATTTTTTTTTAATTCTGATTTTTGTGTGCCAGATAAGTTTGTTTATAATTCTCAACCCAAAAAGTGCAAGTATCTGAACCAATGGGATCGTAGTAGACGATTGATACCGTAAAAAAGTAATTAATTTGAAAAAAAAAAATTGTTTCTTTTAGTAATATTTTAAAAAAAATCTATGGCGTTAGTTCTGCAGATGTTTTAAATAATATCTACGTTCCATTAGCTATCCAACAAGGTATCACAAGCTAGGGTCTTATCACAATTCATAGAAAAAAAATCGATAAAAGGCTCTCAGGTAGCAGTACAAATTTGGGTTCTTTGGTCCTATTGTTCTTCCACGGAGCTGTGGTGCGTGCGAGCGGGACAAACTGACCAGGTGCAAGCGAGATAAAATAATCCCGGCCAATTTGTTGTTATTGTTTCGTTTTAGTCTGCTTCCGTGATTCGTCCGTAGTAGATGCGATATTTAGTGCTCTTCATTTCTTACCCGACTTGGCTTGTATTTCTGGACTGTTTCCTACAAATTGTGACTGTGCTTGTTAACTGGACTTTGAATTGTGCTTCTGAATTGGAACTGTTGAAGATGGCAACCTTCACGAACGAGGAATACGCGGATATTCTACTTTGTTATGGGTACTGCAATGGTGTTTCTGCACGAGCTCGTGACGAATACATTGCACGTTATCCCGGCCGCCGAATACCGGATGTCACTGTCTTTGACGGCGCTTACCGGCGACTCAGAGAGACTGGCTCTGTTTTAAGGCGTCGAGCAGACCTAGGCCGACCACGGATCATTGTTGATGATGAAGATGAAGATAATCAAATAGTTCAACGGTTTAGAGCGGATCCAACTACTTCAACTAATGCTGTTGCCCGAGAACTTGGACTCTCGCAGTGGAAAGTGTGGTTTACGGTGAATACTGCAGGCCTCTACCCCTATCACTACACGCCAGTACATGTTTTCGAAGAGGGAGATCCAGTGAGGAGGTTAGACTTTTGTAGATTTATGCTTCATGGAGATTTAGAAGACCCAGCATTTTTAAAACAAATCTTGTGGACAGATGAATCAAAATTTGATAAAGATGGAATTACAAATTACCACAACGCTCATTATTGGGCCCCAAAAGCGCAAAAAAATCCTAACCAGAAGAGGACAAAAGCCGCACAAAGAAGATTTAGTTTAAATGTCTGGATGGGAATCATAGCAAACAAATTAATTGGGCCCTTCTTTCTACCTGATAATTTAAACGGAGAATTTTACGAACATTTTCTAAGAGAAGAGTTACCAAATTTATTAGAGGATTTACCCCTAAATCTGATAGAAACATGAAGTTCCAACACGACGGTTGCCCTGCACATTACAGAAGAGGGGTCAGGGAATGGCTAGACAACGAGTATCCTAATAGGTGGATCGGAAGAGGTGGACCCATACCGTGGCCAGCAAGAAGTCCTGACCTGACTCCCATGGATTTTTATGTGTGGGGATGGGGACACATGAAGACATTAGTCTACAATGAGAATAATCCAATTGAAACTATTGCCATATTAAGACAGAAGATTATTGAGGCTGCTGACGAAATTCGAAGAGACTTAACGACTGTAGTAGTTAAAAGCGGACTAAGACACCGAATGAGAGTGTGTGTGCGAAACAGAGGCGGCCATGTAGAACAAGATTTATAAATTTAAATAAATGTTGTTTAATAATTATTTGTATTGTTTTATTTCGTTTCCTGGCCCAAAAGAGAAGTTTAATCTTAAGTACCATTGTTTTTTTTTACTACCTGGGAGCCTTTTATCGATTTTTTTTCTATGAATTGTGATAAGACCCTAGCTTGTGATACCTTGTTGGATAGCTAATGGAACGTAGATATTATTTAAAATATCTGCAGAACTAACGCCATAGATTTTTTTTAAATATTACTAAAAGAAACAATTTTTTTTTTCAAATTAATTACTTTTTTACGGTATCAATCGTCTACTACGATCCCATTGGTTCAGATACTTGCACTTTTTGGGTTGAGAATTATAAACAAACTTATCTGGCACACAAAAATCAGAATTAAAAAAAAATAAAAGGCATAGGATACAAAAAAAATAGGCTATAGTTAAGAAATCGGGATATTTTTAAAAAAAACCTTCTAAGTCCAATATCTCGAAAACGGTTAGGTTTAGGGTGGGGTGTTTCATAGTCAGATCAGTCAGAAATGATGGGAACTACCACCTCTTAACGGATCTAGGTCGACTTACCCAATAACCCTGTATATATATTTTTATCCACCTATAAACTTGCAGAAAATGGAATAATATGCTGCACGATCGAGCGTAATAAACATATCAATGGTGAAAAATGGTTTAATAACCGTAAGGTATATTTTTAAAAATATTTTTATTTTAAAAAGCCGTATGACTGGCGTTAAGTACCTGCAGCATTTTCATACCAAATCTACTGTATTTTTTTTTCTAAATAAATGATGTCACAACCTGTTGAATCCAACCCGCAAGAATTTAATTAAAAGACTACCGCATAATTTGTACCGAGACCTCCAAAGCAAAATTGTCGTAAGTAAAATAACAGTATCTCAGTTCTTGGCAAACGGTTAGTGGTTACAGTTGAACTCCTATAGCACAAGCAGAGGAGGGCGAGGAGACAACGCAACCAACCGAGACTCTTACTTGAATATTTAGATCCGGTTTGTGTGAGCATATTTTATTTACGCGAGTGTTGACATAACACGCTCCAAGGAACTACCCAAACTCGATAACAAGTATGGTAACTAAAGTAATTCGAAATGTCGACACGGGACCGTTTTACACGTACATATTGACAGCTAGATAGTCTTGCAGTTCAGCATAATGGTATGAGAAAACTGACTCAAAAACTGCTCCCATTAGATCTGTTACAATCATAGAAATCTTAATAATAAGGCAATAGAAATGTCAAAGACGCGTGACCTTGTCGCCGCGCATCTGTCAAGTCAAACACAAGTGCGAGTTGAGGAATTGTCGTCTTAATGTCATCGCAAAAAGTATAATTTTGTTTGCAGGAATACAAGCGCATTTGTCTAATCGAACACAAGTGCGAGTTGAGGAATTGTCGTCTTAATGTCATCGCCAAAAAGAATAATTTTGTTTGCAGGAATACAAAAAGTGGTATTTGAAAAACGGCGACATGCGTCCCAGTGTTAAAAGATAGTCGATAGCATTTCTATTGACTAGTTATTAAGATTTCTATGGTTACAATAAAGGACTCCTCTGACACGTGGCGTAATAAATATGAATGCGGCGTTTTGACTGCAGTGTTATAATTCCATAATTGTAATGAATGACCAATTCTTTGGTAAGAAAAATACAGGATTAGGATATCTTAATATCAAGCTGGCAACACGGTACTGGGATACTACAGCAATGGTTGAAGTAACCTACCCACATATTAGGTTTTGATAATTTCGCGCCTCAACATTGAATCGCTGAATAAAGTTTAAAAAAAAAACACGAAAATTAACTGTTACGATATAGAAAAAAAGGCTTACTAGAATCCTTAAATCCAATCATCAGTCAATATACCTATGTGTATATAGCGACCCCGAGATGAGAAACTTCGCCGAGTGGCATCACCGGACATTGATGAAGTTCCACGAGTTTACATTTCATCCTCTGTTGATTCGTATTGTTTTGAATATCCAATTCACTGCTAATACTCAAACAATCGCCTTGTTATAAAACAATGTTATGTAAACACACCATCGGCTAACAAAGCCATTTCTCAAAACACGTACCACACCAGAATATTAATGTTGAAATGAATTCACTAATTGACAGTTATAACTATGAATGTATCCACACAAATCTATTAGTATGTTAATTTATGTTTATAACTTGATTAAATATCAAATGTGTTTTATATAATTATACAAATTTTCCAGTGCGAATATATTAAACAGGTCTATTTTATATATAACTTGAAGTGCTTCGTTTTTCTTTTGTGTCGGTAAAAAATATTATAATCAAGTTAACACAAGTCCAATAAATAAGTACCTTAACTGCTGAATACGTTGCTTAATTTGCGTATAATTAATAAAATTAGCATTTTATTTGTTGGTTCTTATAATTAAATGCGTCATTCAAGTGTCATTGTTAAAAAGTTTTGATATAGAACACTGTTGGGGTGTGTGAGTGATATATAATAGAAAAATAAAATTCTTAAAGAAAAAATCGTAATCAAAAAGTTTCCTCTTTACAATCATAAAGTTTGTGATCTGCTTTCATGAAGTGTTATTAGGTATACTTATTTTAGTACGATTACAAAATGCCGTTTATAAATAAAATAGTAATGGTGTGGAGTGTACAAGCCCCTATTTGTAAGATTAAGGGTCAATTTCAGAGATGGTAGCTAAGTGACCTATGTTACACTCGAATAAAGAACACAGCTGTCATTTTTATTTATGTGTGTTATTGGCTTATCCTGCCAATAAGGTTTATCGAACACCTATGAAATTGGGGCTTAATCTTTTAAACTACGCAACTGAATTCGTTGCGGTTACTAATAGATAGAGATTAATGAAGAAGGTTTTTATGACATGTATAGAACATGCATATTGTAGTACTACATAGTTCACTAGTTTAGAACAAAAGTAATCTAAACAAAAAAATAATCTTGAAATTTTATATGCCCGTTTCAATCAAAAGACATGGCATGAGATGTTTTTAAAATGGGCCCCTAAAACTAGAAAATTTATGTTTTCAATATCAATACAAATAAATAAGATTTATGTGTCTGTTTTTAATGTCAAAATAACAATGTTTTTACAATTGGTATACACGATACCTTTGCCTAAAATACAGTTTTTGTTTTTTTTTATCGTCTGTTTGTATCGGCGAATCTTTTAAACGGCAGCACCGATGTTAATAACATTTTAGATGCAGGTAACTGACTACTAGGCGCGTAACATAGGCTACTTTTATCGATGTACCTACCACGCACACAAAACCGCGAGCAATAGTTACTTTGTTTGATTAATAGCGCTTATATTGAGAACTACTGGTCGAATTTTGATTAGGTCTTTAGATATTAAACATTACGCTTGAGCCTCCCCGAGCGACGTACACAATCAACCCCTACGTCCGGCGCACCCTGGGCAGTCTGCAAATATCCACCAAGCAGACTGGCGAATCCTTTCACCACGATGGCAAGGCAACACCATGAGAATATGACTGCAGCCATCGATACGAAAAAATACCCGCGGTCTACCTTACTGCCCCGGTACCGTGGAGTTTAGCGTAATCTTCTTCTTTTTAACACGCTTATATTAGCTTCACCTGTATGTATGTATGTATGTAACCGACTCCTTTGGACTCGATTTAGACCCACTTTAAACGGACAGATTTCATTTAAATTTTGCACACCTGTCAAAGATCGATGACAATGCAATAATTCGATAAAAAAAATAAAAATATTAAAAAAAAAAAAAAAAAACAAATAAACCAAACTAAAAAGTAGAAAATAAATAATAGTTTAAAAAAACTAAAAAACACGCTTTTAAAGTACTTCTAACTAAAAAGTGAAAAATAATCTCTTATATATATAAAAGAAAGTCGTGTTAGTTACACCATTTATAACTCAAGAACGGCTGAACCGATTTGGCTGAAAATTGGTGGGGAGGTAGCTTAGAACCGGGAGAAGGACATAGGATACTTTTAAAATATTTTCGAGGGCAAAATTTTATCGAGGGCGAAGCCGCGCGGGGCAGCTAGTTACTAATATAAGCTGAAAAAAGGTGGTGCGCTCTGTGCCATATTTTTCGTCTATCGAGCAACCCCAAAATTTAAATGAAATCTGTCCGTTTAAAGTGGGTCAAAATCGAGTCCAAAGGAGTCGGTTACATACATACATACATACAGGTGAAGCTAATATAAGCGTGTTAAAAAGAAGAAGATTACGCTAAACTCCACGGTACCGGGGCAGTAAGGTAGACCGCGGGTCAAAGCGCCGGAGCTGCTACTACTTAATACAACGAATGCTACGTGGACAACGTCGCGGGCAATAGCTAGTTATTTAATAATCTATGTATGTTATGTACTAAAATGATTAAACTTAAAAAAACATCATTTTTAATTATTTTAATTGCATAATAATGTTGATCCTTTTCTCAAAACGCTCCTATTCACGTTACCCCTATCCTCCCATATACAAGCTAAACCACAGTGTCAACATTTTTAAAATAGTTAACATCATAAAGTTATTGAAACGAGGGCAATCGATACGTGACGATGTATCGGCTAGATAGTGGAATGAATAGATATTTTTCCTGTACATGGACGGTGGGTGGTGACCGTGTCATTAAGGGTGGCGCCGGGAGGCGTCCTTGGGCCCCATGTCAGGGCCCACAGGTGACATGGCCCATAACTACATCGACATGCAAAAGCTTACGATATTGACCCACCACGTGATAGCCTTTTATTTTAAAACTTTGTACATTAACATTTTTTATTACAGATCAGCTTGATATGCTTCGGAAATAAATTGCTTTTTATCGCATATTGCTTTTATTTTATACTGCGGCACAACTTGTATTTGAGTAATAAAGGACAACCTATAAAAATAGTATTGAAATGTATTTCTCGTATTGCAAATTATTCATTTACAAGTAACGTTATCGATCCAGTGCTGACCTCTGCAAGAAATCCACTTTCCGAAAATTAATAGATGTAATGAAGTATTTTATCTTCTTTTTCGTCGTTGGTCGCGTGGTTTATCACGTAGGTAGAATGTAAACGATTGGAAGATGAGATGACAATAGCATTACACCGCCTCGGAATATTCAGGTGCATTGATCTTAAACGATGAGTAACTGCCGGATAGTTGTTAAATCGACCGATCACGTCATATTTGTAGGTGGCTAAGATATCAAGTAACCCCTAACGTCCAGGCGTTTGACCTTTTACCCTCCTTCTACCTCGCTAATATGGCTAATTAAAACTTTCGCTGATGACACTAATCCTGTCTGCATATTGAAGAGACTTAAGGTTACATTCGCAAATGCAACTGTATTCTTCGAACGCTCTACATATTTTAGCCGGGTGAGCGGTTATAAGTTAGTCATAACAATTACCTCTACCTTTACAGGAATATTGCCTATACAATCCTTTAGGCGGTTGACCTAAAACTGTTAGTATATATATTATACGTTATTTTGGTCTCCCACAGCAGATACCGTGCATCCAGGAGCGTACGAACAAGCACTTTATCAATTGTTTTTTATAAAAGTGGGTCAAGGATCGGACCAACCGCATTAGAAACTTCGACCTGTAGCATCACAGACAATGTTAGCATAACTCAGCCATCATCATCAATTTAAGAACTCAGCTCTTGTCGGTGAGGCAACTTCCATTTAGTAATTACTGCATATTACATGCTATACTACAATGTAGAATGTTTTAGAGTATTAGTAGCCGTAAAAAGTCTATCCAAACTTAGTTGAGATATTGATTACAATAAATATAGAGTGGAGACGACATTTATTCAAACCAGATTTTCTACACATGGTCAGTTTTCATTTCCATCATCCAATCTTTTTATTACGAAACAATAATTTCACGTTTGCTGAACAAATTGGATGATCGTAATGTTCAATTGGTACGGAAAACGTGATTTTATTTTTCGTAAACAAAAATAAACCGGTTTGGTTGGTTTCATTGAAGTGAATGAATTTGCATGTCTTTATGTGATCCAATAGAAGCTTTGCCTCTGACCATCCACACAATTACACAATGATTGCTACCGAGAAGGACGATAAGGTTTAGTTCAAGAAGCTTCCACTAAAGGTTAAAGATATTGCAATGGCCATGCCAAGTAAAGTAGGGCCGAGCACCACTTAGCAATGTTTTCTTCGAAAATAATGAAGCTTGAATGAAAGCTCTTTTGTAGCCAATCATTTGAGCGTGAAGACCGATGAGGTATAATGGATGGAACAGTCTTGGCTAGTTTAGTTTTGAGAGCAAAGCAACAGCATATCGCGAAGATAAGTGTTGCCTGCAATTATAATTGTATATGGCTATAAAAATAGCAGCCCTAAATCTAATACATGTCCCACTTCTGCGCTTAAGCCTCTTCTCTTTCACAAATATAATATTTCACAAATATTTCACAACTCACACACAACGCTATCTAGTCCCAAGCTAAGCAGAGCTTGTACTATGGGTACTAGAATAACTGATACTGATACATATATAACTTTTATTTCGTAAATACATGCTTATTATACATAGAAACACCCAGACTAAGACAAACCCCCATGTTCATGCACACAAAGATTTGTCTTAAGTGGGAATCGAATCCACGACCTCGGCGTTGCAGGCAGGCACACTACCCACTTCGCCATCCGCTGAGAAGGGTGAGGCGATAGTCCACCACGTTGGCCAAGTGCGGATTGGTAGACTTCACACGACCTCGAGTATTTTTTAGGCACTCTCAGGCATGTTTTTCCTTCACCGTTGGCGAGCGATAATTTGTATGTAAATACACACATAGCTTCGAAAAGACGAATCTTCACGATTGATTGACAGAGTTGTTTGCCGTAGATTCGAACCCGAGTCCTTTGACTTCGCAGTCCTACGGTCTCCCACTCGGCTATGGCTTTGTTGAGAATGATATGGAATAGTTCTCTGCTTGTCAGTTACAATCTCTTTATTCTAGCCACAGCTAATAATGCGGCTTCAAGGCTCACGTTCTGATACCACATACCTCTAGAAGAAATGAAAAATCACAACAAACGCAGAAATTGCTTCGTCTGATTCCTGATGAATAGATTACCTTATGGTACGTACTGACATAAGGTTTAACTCGATTAAGTATCGTTTACATCCAGCCTCGCGGACCACAGGTTAAGTTTTATTAGCCTTGGAGTAAAACTATTGAGTATAACCATACGGGCCGGCCATAAAATAAAAAAAAAGATTACTGCCTTTGGGGCCCTGAACTTGGCTACTGTAGAAAAATAAAACATACCCTTAATTGCTAGAGTTTTTGGGCTGTGGATCTAATAAACATCTATACGAGGTGAGCAGTAAACAATTATTTTAACACAAGCTTCCGCCCGCGGCTCCGCCCGCGTGGTATGTCAATTAAAAGTAGCCTATATGTTAATCCAGACTATAAGCTACATGTGTGCAAAATTTCATCGAAATCGACCCGGTAGTTTTGGCGTGAAAGAGTAACAAACATCCATCCATACATCCATACTTACAAACTTTCGCCTTTATAATATTAGTAAGGATAGTACCATAAAAATAAAGGAATTTTCCATATACAATGAGGCAAGATAAACATTCTAGAAAATACTTCATGATGGTTATCTGTTAATACTAAGTTAGTATTGACAAAGTATATAAGATTGATGAATGTACGCTATAAACATAACAATGTATTACCATGGGAACTAATATGAAACAAAGATAATATTGAAAATTTTGATTAACATAATTTTTCATTGCTCATTGTGTTTGTTACACAAATATAAATTAATTACTTAACGTATTAAGGTTTTAAGTAAATTAAAGTCTTCTTAATGAAAACAACAAATTGTATTAAAATTAGTAAAACATATTTAGCAACGTGTAAAACCCGCTCATGCGGAAGACATACATCTTTAAAAAATATAAAATAGGTTTCCGGCAGCAAAAGTTATCTTATTTGAATGGGGATTTATTTCAACGACGCAGATATATTTAATGGCAGTACCTAACATAATACAATGGCGGACACATAAACTGCATCAGTTTTGGGTCACTTTCAAATTAATATTTTTATAAAATACTAGCTGACCCGGCGAACTTCGTACCGCCTTAGCGTAAATTTGATGCACTACTTTATTTTGTATAGCTGACCTATCTTATGTATGCGTACCTATTCAATATCCTCCATATAAAAATGAATACCTATTTCCATGGTCTCGTCATACCTGAGAAGGACAAAATATGCAAAATTAAATGTATATTTTTCAATCTTTCTGAGAGATTTTCTTAATATTTTTTTCCGTAAGAACCTTGTACAGATTATTAGAAAACTGAAAATCAGCCAAATCGGTCAAGCCGTTTTCATGCTATGTCGTGACAACGGAAAACGGGTTTCATTTTTATATAATTCTCAATATATTATATAGATTAAGGTTGAAAAAATAAGAATCCAGCAGGGTTTGAGCCTACACCCCCCGGGTAAACGTCAGACGCCTATATTACCACTCATTATAGTTGTGGCAGAGGTATACAACACCCACACCTGTTTTGTTAGGTAACTGGCGATAGGGGGTGAGTTTATGGCCATTCCAACACAATTCAAACTCCGTGTTGCTATTGAGAATTTCCTGACGGAAAGTTTACAAATAACCCTTTACCCGACCCGGGAATCGAACCCGAGACCTCGCGGTGAGAGGCGACTACGCTAACCACTAGACCATCGAGGCAGTTTGTAAAGCAGGAAAGTTTGTTTTCATGAGCTAAGCGAATTATATTATACTGCTTTTCAGATCTCCCAGTAAGAAATTGTTCAATTATATATTAGGAAACTCAAACCCTACTCACGCTTCTGCTGTTCCAGAGATATCTTGATCACTAAAATCAATAACTAATTGTTATTTGCTAAATAAAACTGAAGCAAACACTTTACAAACAAATAATCAAAAAAATAATCCCCGTCATCGTTACGTGTTTGTTTATTCGTGGCAGTATTTTTTTCTATGTAAGATGGATGGATTGGAAGTAAAAACGAGTGTTACTCACTAATATCGGGTATGTAAACAAGCCTTTTCGTGTTGGAAAGGCGAAAACAAAGACGAACACAGACTACTTTTTATCGACATACTACGAGGGCGGAACAGAATTTTAAAAAATGTTTTTTTATCTACATTTTAAAATTGTGTTTCGATATTTACGATTTCACACCTGTCCTTTGTCCAGTGTACCTTTTGAATTTACATAAGTAGCCGACCTGCTTACAAGTAATTGGTATATTATGCATTCTCTGATGCGTCAGTAAAGGGGGAAAGCTCTGCCAATATTCATGGACATGGCCCTAATGCATGGACAAGAGTAGCTCTTTTTGGGATACGTAGACTAGTATAGGAATTTTGGCGGTATTAGTATAATAAATGACGGATGACATTAACAACGTCAAGTAGTGACACACACGTGACATATGTCAAAGAGCGCTGAATCGCGATAACGAAGTGTTCACAGAGAGTGTACAGTCGGCCAACGAGTTAGCTATGCAGGGCAAAAACTTTTAAGTCATAGTAAAGACTTACTACACCAGTCATGGATAAGTGAGTTACATATCTAAATAGTAGGTATACTACACTTATTAAATATGTAGTTCGCACATGCATAACTATTGCAGTCAGTTTTCACTAAGGCGTAGAAGTTTTTGTCCTGCATACCTAATTGCTTGGCCCACTGTACATATATACCACTTCCAATACGCTACCGTTGGACAGCTGTCCGCCAGGCAATACCACCGAGCCTGGTCGGGGGATCCTCCCTGTGTGGTGGAGGAACATCACACCTAGTTCCTCTACAGAATCTATTTTACATTATAATAACTTTAGTTTGCTGCCTCTCTCGACTGCCTCGATGGTCCTGTGGTTAGCGTATGAACCCGAATCGAACCCGAGACCTTGCGGTGAGAGCACCGCAAGGTCTCGGGTTCGATTCCCGGGTCGGGCCAAAGTGTTATTTGTGAAATTTACATCAGGAAATTCACAATAGCAGTTTAGAGTTGGAATTGTACCCGGTGGATGTCGATAGGCTAACAACCCCCTATCCCATGGGACCTAATCATAACAGGTGAAATGTAGGTGTTGTACAGCTTTTTTTTTTTTAAACGACGCCCGATGAAGTTATTCCTAGTGCAGGAATAACTTCTGTATCGCGGGGGTGTTCACAAACATACATTTCACACACACAAAGCACACCCAGTCTCAGAACAAATCTTTGCGAATCACACAAAGATTGGTCCCGTGGAGGGATCGAACCCACCACACCAGTGCAGTGGAGAGCAGCTAGGCGACCGCTTAAAGCACTAGACCACACAAGCAGACAAATTGCAGCTCTGCAATACCTTTTTTGGTAACATAGGCGTAAAATTATGTTACTTTAATAACTTTTTTGAACAGAGAGTGCGATACGTCGCGCCTGAGACGCAGCCAGTCTTGTACTGATCGTATCGCACTCTCTTGATAATGCCTAGACGTATAGGCGAAACCGCGGTCGACTAAATAGAACATTACGTGAGTAACACCCGTATTTCATAATTTTAATAATATACAATAATAATTCCCTAAAAAGCGTCTATATCTACACCAACAAATGGATGTTTATTTCGTTAAATAATATTAAAACATTTAAATAATAGAATTAAAGACAAAGCAGTGAAATAATTTTACATGGATTATTATGTAGGTCAATAGGTTTGCACAATACCACATATTCATGACTGCGTGAATATACTTAATATGGACAATTTAACAGTATGACATACAATGAACCAAAACTGGAGCGGCGACAATGGTTTGCGAAAAAAGTGGCATTAATGCTTATTTGAGTGCACGGTTGGCGTAGTGGTTAAAGCGGTCGCCTCGCCGCTTTTAACTGCGCTGGTGTTGTGGGTTCGATCCCCACATGGGACAAATCTTTGTGTGATTCGCAAAGATTGTTCTGACTCTGGGTGTGCTCTGTTTGTGTGAGATCTATGTTTGTGAACACCCCTGCGACACAGGAGTAATTCCTAGTGCGGGCGTCGTTTTATTTAAGAAAAAAAATTACACGATGCAAGATTTAAGCAGTTCTAGTGCTTGCCTTGTTTATCGCGATTAAAAAGACAGAGATGGCAAGAGAAATCGTTCAGGATACTTCTATCTGCTTCTTTATTCTTTGCAGTTCGGTGTTCTTACATAACAACAACACTCACACTTCACCTATGTTTAGGTCCCATAGGATAGGAAGAGAGCACAACGCAATCCACCAGGTACAATTCCAACTCCAACACTTCGCCCGACCGAGAATAGAACTCGAGAACTCGCGGTGAGAGGCGCTAACTACTAGACCATCGAGGCAATTATTCTTAATAAAATAATAAATTTATCTATGCTTATATAATTCTTCACCCAGCTGACTTACTGATTTTTTTTTTATTTACTACTCCCACAGCGAACGCACGTGTAGTCCACCTGATGGTAAGTGGAGTACAGCCCATGGACATCAACAATCCACAAAAGCAGATTATAGATGCGTCGCTGCAGCTGAGGACTACGGTTATTATTATAATTTTGACGGGAATCAACGCGAAACATGCATATTATTTAC
This sequence comes from Hypena proboscidalis, assembly GCA_905147285.1. Classification (NCBI taxonomy): domain Eukaryota; kingdom Metazoa; phylum Arthropoda; class Insecta; order Lepidoptera; family Erebidae; genus Hypena; species Hypena proboscidalis. Next base: position 6,508,534 of record LR990127.1, read on the forward strand.
CTTTTACGCTATTACGCTATAGAAAACGGCCGGTGTAACCCGTTGCCGAAACGTATAGCCAAAAGGTAAATAATATGCATGTTTCGCGTTAATTCCCGTCAAAATTATAATAATAATCATGCAACGCGATAGTTTAAAAGTTGAGGACTACGGTGTTATGCCTCATGTGCCAGTAATTTCAGGGCCTGATCTCACCACCAAACCGGAACACAGTAATGGAAGCACTACTATTTGGCGGCAGGTTAAAGGTGAGACGGTGGTGCTGCCGCCCTCGAGCTCTTTCACAAGAGCTCTACCACCAGTAATTGATCAACGCAGAGCCAAAGCCGCTGGGCCTAGAATCTTTCCACAAAAGTGTCTTACGTGACGTAGGCGCGCACGAATATGTGAAATATAAAATATTGTTAATGTTTAAATACATATAAACATAGGATAGGTAGGTTATTTTAATACATAAAGAGCGCATCTCGTCTATAAACAACTGTCTTTGGCGAGAAAAACCATCAGACTGTAAATGTACCTTACCATTAAATTAATTAATAAAAAAAAAATAAAGAAGAAAATAAGGGTTGAACGGTTGTATGAAACTCCGTACTTTTTCATGTTAGAACAACGAAATTTCGTATAGAAAGCCTCAATCTTACAGGTGTTAGATAAACCTCATTGGCAGGATAAGCATATAACACACATAAATTAAAGTGACAGCTGCGTTCTTTTTTCAAGCGTGACTTGTGTCAATTTTACATTCAGTCAGGTTATATTTTAAAATGTATCCGGACCCTCAGAAACTAGTCAGTAATCTTTAATAAAAATAAAACAACTATTAGCGTAGCGCAAGAGCGTAATTTAGGGTTTCAGAGTTAGTAGGAAGTTTACATCAAAGCGCAATAGATGGCGCTACGGGAACAGATCAAATCTTTGCACGGGTAAAACCGCGGGTAACAACGAATCTCACGCGAACAAACAAAGCTGGTTATACATATTCATGATTTGAATGCGCATAATTAAACCGACCTTATTAAGTCCAATTCAGAATACGGTAAATTATCAGGGACTATTTGCTTGGCTAAAATATAAATAAATAAATAAATATCTCGAAACTTACACACAACGCCATCTAGTCCCAATATCAATTCACGCCATATCTTGGATCCGGATGTTGTCAAGTCACTCCCGATCGGTCGACTGCGACTGCTCCAATTTTTGGAGGCTATTGGCCTAATGGAGAGTCTATAATGGGGCTACAATCACAATAGACCCAAGGAGGTCGAAACACCCAAAGCCTCGTCCCAACAATTATAATAATCTAGTCCCTAACTAAGCAGAGCTTGTACTATGGGTACTAGAATAACTGATACTAATACATTATACTTTTCTTTTGTAAATACATACTTATTATAAATAGAAACACAGACTAAGACAAATCCCCTTGTCATGCACACAATGATTTGTGTTAAGCGGGATAGAAACCGCGACCTCGGCGTCGCAGGCAGGTACACTACCCATACCGGCATCCGGTCGCCATTATAACTTTATTTATTTTTATTTGTTGTGGTGTACACCTCTGCCACACCCTTCTGGGTAATATAGGCCCGATGTTTTGTTATGTGTTATTTTTACATTGCACAGTAACACCCATATTTACGTGTGATGTTTAAATTTCACGTGATAGGTGCGTACGGATAGCGCGTACCCTGGCACGCGTAGTCAGTATACGCGTGTCCGGAACGCCACGTCCATATCTGCAGCTACGCGTAGACTCTTGGGGAACGCGTACCACGCGAGCTAGCTCGCGCGCGAGCCGCCGTCTGTCGGTTTTCGGTCGCGCGTCAAAGAGGACGCGCTCGACCGGGTACGCTATATTTGGACGGCAAAATGAATAGTCACGCGTGCTGTTTGAGTTTCTCAAGCCAATGTCTTCAAGCCTATTTCCACACTGTAATCTTTCACGATACAATTTTTTCATCCACCATCTAGGTTTCCGTTTGTTTCTCTTTTTTTTATTTAAAATGTGTTGAATAATGAGTAATGCTGCAGCAGTGGTGGTGCACGCAACCGCTAAGTTCGTCGGAGCCATGACGAATGACTGGGGCTCGCGGAGCGCTCTGGATCGATTGACCTCGCGTACAGGTTCGCGGCGGTCCGTACAGGAGCTGTACGCGTATCCAATATACGCGTGGACAGCTAAGCGTGCCTGGGTACGCGCTATCCGTACGCAGCTTAAGAGTCAACATACAGCATAAAATCAGCGTTAGGTGACTAGTACATTGCAGTCACTTAGCATTATGCTGAGCTGCTGGCCTTTTGGTACAGACTGTATTACTATATTTGACTGTATTTCCTGTATTGTTTATTTTATGTTTTGTGCCAATAAAAAAAATATTTCTCTCTTTCTTTCTTTTTCTTTCATACTTGCTTTCAATTCGATTGAAGAAAATTCGACATGTATTTGCACGCCATTGTATGGTAGAATTATGTAGACCTTTAAGATTGACCAAGTAGTGGGTAGGTGTGTTTTCTTTCAGTTGATTCTTATACTGTACATGCTACATAGCACAAATAAAGTAAATACTAAATTATGGTGTTTTAATGGACATAATATTATGTTAACAATCAAGTCTAGCTTACCTCTCTGGAGCGCATGAGATATCTGACGAGCCGGCCGCGCAGCACGGCAAGCGTGTTCTTGTCCAGTTCTGAGTTAGCACCGGCTACAGATTGCACTAACACTTGCCAGCGAGACAGCGATGTTTCAAGGAGACGGACGTCTTTTTTGTCAATTCTGGGTAAAATATTAAAGAAATATTAATGGGCTATACTATGGCTCTATGAAGGTTTTAATTACTATGATGATGGGAGCAGCAATTGAACTGTTGATCAATAGTAATCTTATTAGCAGAAATATTAGATTACAAGTGAGAGCGCTTTCACACTACGAATCTTGTCCCTCAAAACAATAGACATGAGAAATTGGATGACAGAGATTGGATATAGTACAACACAAATATTTCTATGACTGTGACCATAGAAATCTTAATAATAAGGCAATAGAAATGTCAAAGACGCGTGACTTTGTCGCCGCGCATCTGTCTAGTCAAACACAAGTGCGAGTTGAGGAATTGTCGTCTTAATGTCATCGCAAAAAGAATAATTTTGTTTGCAGGAATACAAGCGCATGAGTCTAATCGAACACAAGTGCGAGTTGAGGAATTGTCGTCTTAATGTCATCGCAAAAAGAATAATTTTGTTTGCAGGAATACAAGCGCATGAGTCTAATCGAACACAAGTGCGAGTTGAGGAATTGTCGTCTTAATGTCATCGCAAAAAGAATAATTTTGTTTGCAGGAATACAAGCGCATGAGTCTAATCGAACACAAGTGCGAGTTGAGGAATTGTCGTCTTAATGTCATCGCAAAAAGAATAATTTTGTTTGCAGGAATACAAGCGCATTTGTCTAATCGAACACAAGTGCGAGTTGAGGAATTGTCGTCTTAATGTCATCGCCAAAAAGAATAATTTTGTTTGCAGGAATACAAAAAGTGGTATTTGAAAACCGGCGACATGCGTCCCAGTGTTAAAAGATAGTCGATAGCATTTCTATTGACTAGTTATTAAGATTTCTACGACTGTGACAGACCCAACTCAGACTGTCTCCAAACAGATTTCGGTCTGTCGTCGTCGTCGAGCGAATGGTGGCTTTGCAGATGTCTAGCCTCCATTAGATCTTGTCCTTTGCTTCCTTAAGCCAGGTTGCAATCGTTACTTGATAAATACCATAATCATAAATAAATTTACTGGAAGAAGTACCTGTCAGCAATCTGCATTTCAGTGTCCATGCCATCTTCTTTGTAGTCAGGTAGGTCGGCGTCGTTCAAAGCCTCTTCGGCGTCAGAAAACGATAGAACTTTGTCAGATGGATCTGAAATTCATAAAATTTTAATATAATATTTACAGGATAGGATGGACTTATTTTTTTTTAATTATTAACAAAATATTAACTTTTAGAGACAACAATAGATTTTCGATTCTTACTAAATATTAGAGATCACAGGATATATTTGATATTTACAACATTAACATAACATCTCAGAAATATGGAAAAAACGCGCATCAACAAATAAACATGGTAAATATCCCATATTTATTATTTAGTTATAATATAAAGTGCCTCATGGTCTAACATTATAATTTGTGACTGCTCACTGTATCTTGTATCAGGTTTGATTCCCTAATAGAGCAAGTGTCATTTGTTTTTTTTTTTTGTAGCAGTACTCGGCCATACACAAAAAACAAAACTTTAAACTTACTTTTAGGCAGAGGTTGAACACCCTGATCAGGTAACAGTTGGTACTGTTTGAGCAGCTGCCAGTGCGCCATCAGGGACTTGGGTGTGCGAGATGCATAGAACACAGAAGGATTCTGCTCCTTTAGCTCTTGGAACTTCTCCAAAGTTGGATGGGATGTCTGTAATCCATTCATTACTATTTAAATTATATATTTATAACAGATAATCTTATATAAGTATGTATTTACAAAAGAAAAGTGTAATATCCTTAGTTTGAAGTTAAGTGATATTTATTTTTAAATATATATGATGGTAATTGGTATATACAGGGTGGCCCGTTTATAGTAGTCCAAAGAATTTTCACAGATGTAGGGCCGGCCAATGATTGATTTAAACGCAACATAATGTTCCGCGAAAATCAATAGTTTAAAAGTTATGATTTTTTAAAGTTTTTTTGTAAAATCGCCACTTTGAGTCATGTAAACCTCTCTAAAGTGAAAATAATTGGATAAAATCGAATCAAATTTGGGGTGTTAGTAGCTAAGACATGTAGCTAGCAGGAAATAAGCTATTTTTAAAATTATTCTAAAATGGTAATATGGTTTTATACCTTTTTAAAAGCTGTTTGTAATTTTCATATGTTAAAGTATTATTTTCAAAAAAATCTAGTAAATTAAAAATGTTCTACACGAAATTTTGTAATTGTGGTAAAAACTACGTTAAGATGTGAGGATAGCGTTAATAAAAAAAAAAGTATCATGACTATCGAAAGTTCTTCAGAATTGAACATTGTATGCACTAAGTAGTTAAAAAACTAAAGGTGTGTATTTTTACCTTATACGTCATTTGAACAAATTAAAGTTTAAAACGAAAAGAAAAACACTAGAGTAGATTAAAAATAAAGAATTTATTAAAAAAAAAACAAAAAATTTCAACATGACGTATGTTGCGTTTAAATCAATCATTGGCCAGCCCTACATCTGTGAAAATTCTTTGGACTACTATAAACGGGCCACCCTGTTTATACAATTCCTAGGGTATTTTTATTTAAAACTAGCAAGCAGTAAAAAGTAGACTTTGCTTTGGGACTCAAACTCGACTCGACCAAATATGAATACATATTAGAATTTGTCAGATACTATCAATATCAATGTAAGATAAATCCTTTGAAACAATTTCTACCAAATAGAGTTGCCATGAAATGGAACAGACTCCCAGCAAACATTGTTATGGCACACACAGTGAATACATTCAAAAATGGACTGGACAAATTCTCCAAATCACAAAACACACAAGAGCTTAATAGATGCTAGTTCATATATATTTTCTAGAATTAACAAGTCAAAACTCACACTTAACAAAGTCCCCAGCAATTCTTCCTCTGCATTAGAATACAAGGCTTGTTGTTGCACTGCTGCTACTAAGTCAGGATGTAGATTGCGCATGGCTGCAATCGCCACTCGTGAAATCTCAGCATTGTACAGAAGAGCATACCAACGGGATTGCAGTTCCGCCACTGTGAAACGGCATGAGAATTTGATGCCCCGGTGTACGATGCGCAGATCATTTGTCTGAAATATGCATATTACTTACATAAATATGGATGTATTGTGGGAATTGACAAATTTGATTTCAATAAGCCTAAGATTACACCAATTAAAGGCAACAAGAAATTATGAACTAAAATTTGAGGAAGCTTGCATGATAACATAAAATTTTCTTGTAACAGATTTTAAAAACAATAAGATAAAACATACCTGCTGTACACCTAATATCAACGCAAGATCATCTGTAGGCTTCCAACGTCCTAAGTCTTTTGTCGACAAGTGACTTGGTTGTCCTTTACGGCGGGACTTGCGCGCTGCACCCACTCCAACAGACACTTTACTCGTAGTCCTGCGACGCTCGGGCGCCGGGAGCACCGGCGTCACTGGAGCACTAGCTACAGGGAAGTCTGCCGCTAGACTTGTGTTCGACTGTGTGCGCATCCGCTTATCTCCTTTACCCAACGATGCGCCTGGCAAGCCCAAGCTGTATTCCACCAGTTCATCGTCAAAACGTCTACGTTTTATAGACCGCGATGAACTGAAATACAAAACCGTTTATAAGTTGAAAGAAGTGCACTAAAAAGCGTTTTTTTCGTAAGTTTCATCATTACAATACCTACCTCCGTCTTTTATTATCGTCGGGTGCATTGTGATGAAAAGGCGATTGTGTAGCACTTTGATATTCATTGCTATCCGAAGCATTAGATGGTGTCGCAGGGAAATCCATTTGATGATGATTGGAAAATAAATAACATTAGAGTATTAAACAAGTAAATAATGTTTTAAATCAGAAATCTTGCAGCTGCAATTTGGAAACATTTAGTCAATCAATATTGACAATTAATATGAAAGTGAAACACAGGCTATAATATCAAAGCACAGATAATGCAATAGATGAGGTCAGTATTCATTGGGCTAGAAATTAGTCGATTTTATAGCCGCAGGAAGTAGAACATCACTAACCGTAATTTTGAGATCCATCCATAGACAGCACCCAATTTAAAAATTTTGAACTGTCAATGTCAATGTAATATTGTCAATTATCAAAAGTGAGGTTATGTTTGTATCGTATAATTTATTTTAAAATATTAGTTTTCCTACGAAATGGCTTATGTATTTCGTGCCATTGCGTTTAAACCAAAAGAAATTTTATCAAGGTGTTACAATAAAATCGTAATCACCAATGACGGCTCCACAATAGTCGCACTCCACAAGGATGAAGAATTTCCTTATAAGTATTCGAAACCACTTCCAGAAGAAATCAAAAAAGATCATTCTGTCTTAAGAATGACGGACAAATCAGAAATATATCGAGTGTTTAAAGAAATGAAGCCAGAATTTGCGAGACAACAATTGTCACGACTCACACTGACTACAACACACAGATGGTTCCCAAGAGCTAGAGACAAGAAGGCCAAGAAATCGGAAATGAACCGCCCCTTTTTGTAAATACATTGTGTTAAAGTAGTATTTAATAAAGATAATGTTAGTTTACATGCTTTGTTTTATTCATATCACATCCGATTACAATAATTAATCATCCAGGGTGTTTATTTTTGGATGGCACCTGAAGGGAAAGTCTCTTTATACAAACAAACGATAGACGAAGATAGCAAACTTTAGTCAAGGAAATACCTATTACTTATTTTTTTATTAAGAAAATGGCCGCATCCAAATAATTAAAAAAAGAATGATTGTCTTATCATAATGGAGTTTTATCACATCCAAAGGGGCAGTCAGACTAGATAATTTTTGAGCAAACTTTAAAACGATACACCCTTGACACCCAACTGATGTTATATTGTCACCTTTGTTACTAATTGCTCAAGATATTTAGTAAATTTTGTTACAGCAATATCTCCCTGCCAGAACGGCGACATATCGTAATAAGTTACGACTTTCCACTTATCACGAATAAGCTGCATTTTGCCTAGAGGATCAAAGTGTAATGTTTGATTGATGGCAAACGATGTAAAATTAAAAGACGCTTCAGAAGAAGTTATGATATTGATAAAAAATAAAAACATTCAAGCAAGATTAAATATAGATGTACAACTGGTAATCCGCTCGCTTTTGCTTATTATAATATTGCTTTGTTGATTTACAGCTTTGATATTTTGGTGGCATTGTTTGTGTTGGTGATAATATTCCAGATCAATTTTACTGAAAATCTTTCTATCCTTTATTTTGACCATAGAATAATGAGACCTATATTAAATAAAAACAAAGAATGCATAAAGGCTAATATATAATGTCAATTTACAAGGATTTAATAATACTAATTACCAGTTAGAAAGGGCTCAGCCTTTGCCCAATTACATTGGGGAACTTCTAGTCTAACAGATTCAGCTGCATACATTATTATGTATTTTTAATTGAAAAAATAATAATTTATTGTAAATTTCTCTTGAGAGAAATCGTAACATGGTAATAATAGCACAACATTCCCAAAACAAAAATATTTGCAGGAGAATTAAACTCAGATGCTGTAATATAAAGTGAAATAACAGTGAATAGGATTCCTCAACATTTTTAAAATAACCAAACCTACAATAGAATAAATACAGTAGTATGTACACACATTACTTTTACTCCTTTATGTTCTGCTCTGCTTAAAATGTAAGATATTGCAACCTTATATACTATGGACTAATTTATTTACAAGTATCAATTTAATTCCATTGCAATATTTAAGTTTATTTTCTCTCCATAACCATCTATAATCATAATGTTGTTTTGGTTGCTATAACTTACACATAAAATTATTGTCATAAAAACAAATATTTTTCTCACCAGATCTTGATGCAATACCCATAATAAGTATAATAATTAGTTAAGTATTATTTTAATTTTATATTTTTTGTATTTTGATGTTTGTTTTGACATGTTCAAGCAACCCTTGGGGCCCATGGAAATGATTGATTTGATTTGATTCAAATCAATCCAAAAATTTAAATGAAATACTTGAAATAGTTTGAAACAAATAACTTTATTTTCCATAAATACTTTGTATATTTATTATTACACCATAAATAAATGATATTATCCATGAAATTAACGATACTATTACTTTGAACTGTAACATTTTACAGGTACACAATTAATTGTTATAAGTGGTAATCATCAGATATATTTCTATCATAATATAAACAATTATAATAGCAAACTTAATACAATTCTTTTACACTACAATAAATTAAATAATTCTGCCTCAAATCTACTATATAAACTAGAAAAAAGGCTTTTTTCTGTATTAGCCATAATATCATGATTACATTGATAATAAATACTTTATCTTACTATGATACACTACTAATATATTATAGAATCTATGCTTTTGTTTTATTACCATAATACACTACAGTAAAATGATTTTACTTTCTAAAACAAATTACTTTTCCTTCACATTCGATATCACAATGTTTGTTTCCTTTGGTGCTCATTACATCTAAATATTGCACTTATTAACACCGACTAGCTCATCATCAGTCAAAAGCCATATCTTAATTCGACCCAATTCCTATGTATTTTAAAACTGGAAAGAAATATCTATAACAGCTGTACCTAGTCTTTATTCTATTATTATTTAAAGTAAAATAAATAAAAGCGTCGATACAAAAATAGACCCAGGTCATCCTGATTTCCCTATGTGATGAGATTTAAGAGAGAATTTAATAGTGACACACATGTGCAACCAAATGTCACGTGTGGCTTTTGGCAAGTAGTGCGAGTCCTCGAACAATGAGTGCTCATCACGTGTGACAGCTGGGCGGTGCGGGCTCGCGGCTCGCCAGCGAGGCAATGACACACATGCTAAGCTAAATACCACTACTACGAGTACCAGCCATTCATCACTCAGTGTGCCATCATCGGTGACAGTCTTCAAAGAAAACTTAACATTAATAAAAATATATCGGGAATATCAACATTATTATTACATTCAAAATAACGTCATTTCATGACCGTAAGGCTATGTATTGTACTATAGTCAATATACCAATAATTATAAATTACAACTATTTAGAAGCTTTAACATTTCATTATATGGACATAGTAACTTTCTTATTCTAATTAAAAGAGTTAAAATTATTTTATCATCTTTTAAAAAAATAACAGCCATGTTTATCTATCCATAAAAAACAAAATGGCACTCGAGAATATAACCCAGATATAAACATTAATACTATAATACCTTATTTAAAAAAAATAGAGTACATAATGTGTGATAGAAAATGTATATAATTAATATTTTCTGTAACAAAATATTGTGATAATTTGTTAACACTAATAAAAATATGTATTTCAACAAAATAAAGCTTTAGAAATTATGTATTTATTTTATAAAATAAATTTGCCGCGAAATAGAGAGCTAAGTTTCAATATTTGTTACATTATTATTTACGACTTTTATTTTATTCTAGTTTGTTTAAAATATTTATTTAATCTAAGTATTCAAAGATGAACTTATCAAATAAAATTAGTGTATAATTCACATCACTTTAGATTTAGATTTTTTTAATATATTCTAAAAAGTCTTTAACACTGATCTCTTCCAAGTTTACATCATGAACTAAACAAATGCCTGCTACAATTAACTTTTTGGCAATACGCAGAGTCAATCAGTGATTGATAATGGAAGTTTGTGTAATCAATTACGGCCGTATATTTTGTAACAGTCCTATAATAAAAGTTAGTCTCAAATTAGTTGTAAATAATATACGTTAGTGGTACTCTTCACTTCTTTCTTGTTACGTAAATGGATACGGCATTATAGTGATTATAGTATAGTTCGTGAGTTGTAGCATTAAAACCTTATTAAAAACGGTAAGGTTGAACTGCAAATACATTTTTTTAAATTAATTGTGATAGTAAGCTCGGTCGAGACTTCGTATGCGGCGGGTGGCCGGGGTAAACCCCGAGAGAGTGAGGAGTGAATTGTGAAACGATAAACCGTAGGGTCAGCGGATCCGATTGAGGCGCAGCTCCCTGTCCAGCTGCTGCAGCTGGCGGATGAAGCCTTCGTTGGGGTGGATGTCGCGGCGGGAGCGGACGGTGCCCAGAGCTTCGGCAAAAGACATGCCTCGCTTGATCATGAGGAACGCGAGCGCGCACGTTGCTGAACGAGACACGCCCATCATACAGTGCACTAAGACGCGGCCTGAAAACATAACATTTACGTATAAATTAAATTCAAATTTTGATCAGGAGATAAGTAGGTATTATTTATTAGCCAATTTCAAAAAAAGCAGGTTCTGTATTTTTTCTTTCTCATCATCTGATAAATTGCTGACTGTACCTACATAATTCACTCAGTGAAGTCGAGTGATATTGTTATTATGTTACTAATATAAGAAAATAGGCTCTGTCTCTCTTTTGTTTTATTTCATAATGAATTATAATTATTTACTTTTCCATTGCCAACCCGTCCAACGTTTCATCACACGCAAAATCAGCTCATGACACGATTAAATTCAGACTGTGCAAAATGTTACTCAATAATATTCTCTGCACAATGAGTTGTATTCTAGGTATTTATGTGGGGAAACCACCCATGGGCCACCACCCAGAAATGAGACCGTAAGTTGGTTGGTAAAGCGGCTGGACGGTGTCCAGAGATTTTCAACTGTTTCTTAGTTTTAGAAAAATGATTTAAGCATATCAAAATGATATGGAAAAAACAATAAGCAGTTAAAAAAAATACAACATTTTCTACCATGGTAAGAGGAAGTTGAATTTGCTAACGAAATTTCGCACAGCAAAGGGTTTTGAAATTTCTATAGATCAATGAAAAAATGATGCTGCTGATTATGCACTATAGAAATTGTATACTGAGCATAGATTTTTAATTTTCTTTGACGACGTACAAGGTATTTTTCTGTGGGAATCAAACCCACGTACGTAGCAGCGTCGTCGTTTGGTACAATACTAAAAAAAATAACTATTAAAGATGAAAAAATACCTCCGCTGGAAAGTGCTTCCTCGATAAAGTTGGCCGCAATGTAAAAATATTTCGAGATGTCGGTAGACGGTAGATCCATAAGCGGGAATCCTTTGTAACGCAGTCCAGGGCAATCGCGGTAGTACAGGTGGTCAGTGTCCACCTGTGTGTAACGCATGCCTTCGGCGGTGTTGAGCACATAGTTAATGCGCATACGCCTTAGGAATTGCTTATTCTTCGCAGCAACTCTAAATGAAAAAAAGAGAAAATATTACAAAACTGTAAAATTTACAAAATAAGTTCGCGCACGCGACCGGGGTGAATGTTCAGCTTACTAATAGACCCAATGTAACTATCGAGCTTATAAAATGTCGGTCACGTGCCAAGCCATTATTTACACACGAGACGGGAATTTCGTTCTGCTAGAAATACAAATAATACTCACGCATCTCCCACATAAAGTCCGGGATATACTTCGTTTACATCAGGCGTCTCGAAGTACGTAAGATCGGAGTACGCCGGTCGCACAGGTCGGGAGCGGATAGACGACAATGAGCTCAACACCGATGACGGCGCTCCAAAACTCTGTATACGAAACGAAATGATTTGACCCATTTTTTATATTTAATTAATTTAAATTAATTTTCGCAAAATGTTAGTCGAACTGAGACGTTTGCGCTTAATGTGAACTGCATACTGTAGTGAAACAACGTAACTTCATTGCAATTACTGATAAGCTACTATAGCGTCATAATATTATAGTGTCAATGTGAGATAAGAATGAAAGCACGATTAACAGCTCGTAAATATTTACGTAGTAGTAATGTGGGTCGTCAATTAGGACCATCTATTTAAGATCAACAAAATCAGTGGTCTCGAACTATGACATCGAAATCGGTAGAGCTCCCATAAAATAATCAGTATGTATCTACCCAAAATTGGTATATGAAATAAAAATATTGCTTATATAGCTTATTAAAATATAGCATATATTGCAATTCGGCATTAACCAACTACTCATCTGTACTAACTATTGACGTATACCGCCTGCCCTATAACGTTTATCACAAATAAACGGGGCTACCATTACCAACTTAGAAGTATTAAATCAATAGAAAAATCGGGTCAACTTCCAAGCATTTTCTGCAATTATGGAAACATCGTGCTATTCGGTATTTCAGTAGGCTAGAGCCAATTGATAGCTAATAGAAAATTAGGAAACAAAACCTAAGTCAGTGAATGACTACGACTATTTGTATTGAGCGTAATTTTAGATTTTATATAAATTGTACTTAAACCATGGTCTTTTAAACACAGAAAAATTAAATTTGCCTAAATACTTAAATAAATAATCAAACTGTTAAAAGTGCTTTCCCCATTTTCCCTATCTAGTTTATTTGCTGTGATCTTTAAAATTCCACAGTTCTACACACAGTAGGTTAGGTACACACTAAATTAAAGAAATCCATTAATTTGTTTGGGCTAAGGATAAATTAGTTAAGAAAGAAAAACACATTTTATTTACTTATTACTGATTTAAAGATTAAGTAAATAACAATAATGTACTGCAATCCAAATAATAAAAATATCGCTCTTTGCGAAAGGAGGTCGAATGTGAATTCAAATAAGTCAAGGCCCTCTTACCAGGGTATTTATAGGTTTGTACTTACATTGGTGGCCCAATATCAAAGCAAAGCATGCAAGTTTGTTTCTACGCACCTACATTCAATTCCAATGTAATGTAACTAAATTATTGATTACTCAAACAAAGTATGCATTAGATTTAAAACAAAATGTTATAATGGCATTTATATTAGTATAAAATTTACTGTGCTGCTTATGGTGAACATGGGATATAATATCGGTGACAGACAACAGAGATAAGATTTCATTGAAATTATAATGCAACCAGTACAGTGTTTCATTTGCGTAGTTGGATAAAAACAAGCACGGGTCAACTGTGTGATTCATACATAGGTCACACAAACATAGACCGCTGATAAATACCATTAAGGTCCTTATGTAGGATCCTACACGTTGCTCTGAAGCGGCACAGTATGAATGAGTTCTTGGAAATAGTGAGTACTGCCAATAATGGAACAGACATTAATAAAGCAATATACAATTATTACATGCATAACATAAACATAATTCATACTACCTACAGAAATAATTAATGTTAATGCAAATGTATAGTATATTTTAAAATTTTATACACCTGCATTTCCTACAGTGAGTCCTACATATTGTCCTTCAGCATTCAATAATGTTAATGTTAAAAGATACCAGTCTATATTATATAAGATATTACTAGTAATTAATTTAATTATTATTTTAAGACACCAATTTACTAAAGTGGGACATTTTTAATATAGAACAGCAAATGTTAATATATTATTCAATTTAATTAAAAATATATATATATATTAATTAAAAATATATATATATATATTAATTAAAAACATAATTTTAAACAGAATATTAGTTTTTTTTATGCTTCATATTGAATCCTGAACCATGATAATATGTTACTACAGTAAACATAAAATAAAATTGTCTGCTAAATTTTTCATGGTTAAATATTTGAACATTCCATCTCTCTGTTATTTAAAAATAGCTCAAGGAAAACTTACAACTGAAAACAAAGAAACAGCCTAGTGATATCAATTACAACATTGTATAGGATATCATGTAGCCTTTGGTAGTTTGAAAAACAATAAACCATCTTATCTGACCTCAGAATGAGAATGGTAGAATTAACATAGAAAAATCAATATTAGGTTGGGCTACAGATTAGCATACATTTCTATGCTTGAAGTTTAATGACTCTTTTGCAGTTAATTCATCTTGAAATATATTTCATTTTAAAATAAGCAAGACTATTTTATACTCACTATCAGTTTTATATAAAACACAAAAATAGTGATACCATGAATAAATAAAGCAATTATATATTCTACATTGGTAGCAATTTTTTTCAATTTGTTTCAATATATATAATACTGTTATAAATATAGATTTAGTTTATTTTACAAATGCTTATTTTTTTTTAAGTTTTAAGTAAAGTGTAACATGAATAATTATAATGGCATGAAGGTAGTGCAATTTAAACTGTGAAAACTACTTAAGTATGAAAATATAGTAATATATTATAAAAAATATTAACAGCATAAAATTATGATTAAAAAGCATTAATAAAAATGAAACTATACATCTACGTTTAGGACAGAAGATATCATAGTACAAAAATAATCAACTCATTAATCGGCTATTCGTTATTAGAACGATTTTAGAAATAAAATTAAAAACACGTAAAACCCAAAATTTACGAAGTACGTACATCGCAATACGAAACTTGTCGTCGGGAATACCGGGGGTATAAAAGCTGCGAAAAAATCATTGAATTTGACAAATATTTATTTTGGAAAATGAATACATACTTTATAAAATAATCGAAATCATGATACTTATAATATGAGCGAAAAACATATAACTTATTGATAAAAGAGCAATAGTGGGAAAGATGATATCCATTTCTCGGTACAGACGGATGGACCACAGCGACCTTGAATCTGTGACTAATAAATTGTATAAAAATAGATCTGGGTACTATTGAATTCCATTTTCGACTACATGTAACTAGTATTTTTAACAACTTAATTCAATAATTGTCCAGTAACAACATTTCCAATTCCACTACCTTTTAAATATAAATTAATAAAAAAAATATTTTAATTACGGCATAATACGTTATTATACTTACAGAATCCCTGTAACTCATGTTGATTAGTTTGTTGTATGTTTAATAAGGCAAAAATAATACAAGTTCTAAATGGCGTGATATACTTCCTTAATTCTTTCAAAAACACTGTGCGTCCAATAAATCGAATTTCAACAACTGCGCGCCATGACAGAACTAAACTAGGACAAAGAGAATATAGAAGATAGTGATGCGCTAATCTATCGAAGTAACAATAGAACCCCACAAAACCCACATAATAAATCGGAAGACCCATGAAGACCTCATATAAATTGCCCAAGAAAGTAAAAAAAATTAATTGAAGATATTGAAAGGCCGATTTACATCAAACGAGTATTCACTCGTTTTATGCTCATGCAATCAAATTATTTTAATTTAAACAGACCTAGAGCATTATTTTAGTGTTATCTCTGCATTCGCAAAGATTCTATAGAATACTAGCCCGAGAACTGTCTGCAAGATGATTTCGTTAATCATGTAAACAATCAAAACCTTAATAAAAATTAGGCCGCAAGTATGTTTAACTTCAAGTAAAATCAAAATTTTTATTGATGGGCTATCGAAAACACAATTCCTCCAATTCAATGTTATACATGAACGTCATGATCTAGAACCGAATACCGAACTACAATAAAATATTTTAAAGTTGCTTGCTTGCTTGAACAGTTTTTTAAAGCCTTCTTGCGTGTTCGGGTGTGTTTGTTCCCGAAGCGGTCTTTCTAAAGCGTCTGGCTAGCGTGTGATTTGAAGTGTGTTCCATTCACTCTGTTGTCATCGAAAATCACAAAAGAATCCTATTGTTTTAGCTCTGTATATTTGCTTGGTTTAAATCCACCTTTACATTTTAAGCGTGGTTTTACATTTTCTTCTTACGTTGCAATAATAGCGTAATATCTAAGGAAAATAATAAATCGACTATTTATTGATATCGACTAAACTATGGAGCTAAAAACGTATAATGTGTGCAATGAGAATGACAATAATGACAGTTCGTGTTACGTCACTAGTTTGTAACTTGTAACCGCGCCTTGTTTGCGTGATAAATATTACTATTTATTTCTGAATAAAGTGTAAAAATATGTTAAAATTTAAAACTAAATAATTGTCATCCCTTTCTTTATGAAAAATCATCAAAATGGATGAAAAAGAAGAACTGCACCTAACCTCTCCGGAGTTGCAAGTTTTGTCGGAACTTGACAGGTAAACTAAAACAGTTTCATCAAGTTTTCAGTAAATTTGTAAATTTTCATGAATATTATTTATGGTTACTGATAAAAATTTAGTTTTATCAAGTGAGTTAATTTAAAGCCTCTTCAAATATTTGGAACAATAACTACGAGAGCACCCTAAGTTGCCGATTTTTAGCCGTTTAAACCAATAACCGGGTTTTCATCAAACGTTCTACTTCTTGTGGAAGAAGCTGCTTCTAGACAGTCTTCTTATGAATAATAGTAATAAAAGCACAGTTTGTACTTATTTATCATGTTTTCCTCGAACTTTTACCAAGTGTTTCAATGTAAAAATTAATAGTTACACAACTATAAAATGCATCTGGAGTGTTTATATTGATATTTTTAAAGGATTTATAATAAAAGACAGATTAAAACATTCTTAACAAAAATCCTTAACTTCTGAATTACAGAAATTCAATGAATTTGTTGCTTTTTAGGTTTAAAAGAGCAATGATGATCAGTGAGTCAGGACTGCTTATACTTTTATTTTATACAAACATATTTCTCGTACTACTAAATAGTATCAGTAATCATTTGATATCACAAACTACTTAAAAAATAAAAACTCTTTTCAAAACTTACTAATGAGCAATGGTCAAATTTCACCATGCAATTCCTGGGCTTTAATGTTGTTGACTTAATTGTGGTATACCTTTAAATCCCAAGATTCCACTGCCTGATGTCGCAATCCTGTTCTCTTTCTTGCTCTATGAAATGAAGGCTTGATAGTCAAGTCCAAAAAGTTCCGCTAGTATAGCTTTTAGAGACAAGTCTTCTTCTTGAAAATTTGGTCTTTATAGTACATTATCCTACAAATAGATCTCCAAATCAATGTCTTAGCAACCCTCAGTGTTTTTAAAATCCTTCTAATGATACCCCACACTATGGGGTACATGAATAAAAAAAAATTTCACCACTTTACATTTAGGAGAGGTACAGGCAAAATATAGTATAGATACATAGTGGGACTAGATTCTATACAAAAATAGAGCATCTACTTTAAGTGTTCAAAATATTTTACAGTTTTTTTGATGATATTGTTGTTAATTCCAGCCGGCAATTTGGTTTCCTGAAGCTCCGTGGCACTGAACATAGCAGAACTCGGGCGCTCATCCTAAAAGCAGTCAAATATCTTGAGGGCATGCTCGTTCAAGTCAAGGTAATTAAAGGATATAATTGCTAAAAGTAAACAACTTGCTACTGTATAATTAAGGCTAATAAATTAATATTAATAATCACAAAGTCAATCCATATTGCTATATTTTGTAAATATAAAAAAATATAATTCTATTTAACAACAACCACAACCTCAATCGATATTGAACCAAACCAATATTGATTTAGCTGATGGATCTGTTCTGAAAAGTCAATCACCACATAAATATTTGATATCTAGGTGGTGATTGACTAGGGTAAAGTTATGTAGGCTATACAAACTCCAGTCTACCGGAGAAAATACCCTACAAGATTGCCTGTATAGGTCAACCAGCATATTGTATGGAGATGTTCTGGTATACCTATGCAGGCTTCAAAACTTTTTGTGATGGCATAGATTGAGGATGTTGATGCACCTTAAGGCTCTGCTCACATTAAATGCGTTTTTTGTACGAATTTCACTTGTGTGTTTATGTACAAACATGCACATACAATAAACCGAACATGTTGGGATTTTGGAATGAATTCGAAAAAGTTTAGTAACTTGATTAACTGACATAAATGTTTGTGATTCATATTATCAATTAAGTGACATTATAATATGATGAAATTGACAAAATTCATCTCTTTTTAACATGCATCCATTCGGGTATACGACACCGACGATACCGCGCCGTCGCAGTCTTTGACATATAAGACACTAAATTATCGTGAGGGTACAAATTATTAATTGCACTACAACCAAAAAGAACTCAACTAGAAAAATACCTTATTCATACGAACATGGAGATAAGTTTTCTCACGAAAAGAATTTGTATCCAATGTGAGCAGGAACTAAATTAATTTTGAATAAAAAAAGAAAATTGTAGAAATACGCAAGCAAGCATGTTAAAATTATAAAATCCATCTCAGAATGTATGAGAATGCATATTACAATCTATAATTATTGGTAATGATTACTCCAATGATAACAATTTAAAAAGAAATTGCTGATCCCAATATCTATTCTTCTTCAGATGACTCTATTAATGAGTGCTTCACACCCATCATGCTAAATCATGCATGTGTACCATATTCATCCAAATAAAGATTACTTACTTACAAGCTCAATTATGTACCACTTTACTTATTAAGTGTTATTTTGATTTATATTTTTTTACCCGTAAACATAATTAAATTATTTCAATTTTACTTTTTTTCAGGAGGAAGAAAGAGCATGTTCACCAGGAGCAAGGAGAGACATCTGCATAGATCCTAAAACTTACTGCAAATTAGGACACTTCCATCTCCTGCTAGAAGATTATGCTAAAGGTAAATATCATCAACTGCTGCGTTCATAGAGTGGTTAGCGCCTGCCCCTCACGCAAGGTTTGAAATGCCCCAGTCTAGCAAACGTGTTGTTTGGGTTTTTTTTTCTGTTATTGATTCAATAATTACACAAAAGAGACTGTCAGGCTTGGCAATTCTTAACATGGTTGTCTTTGACTAATAAGTTTTCCTCTGTATCACATGGAAATTGCTTAACTTAAGATCCCAGTTCATTAAAAGACAGATCTATAACAGTTACCAGAAAGTCTGATCACTTACTGGCATCAACATTCTAACAAAGACTGCTTACTAGATTGTGGAGTTCTGATAGCTGTTGCTCTGTGTAAAGTTGAATTCTTTACCCTCGAATGCCCTAGCAAGATGAATAAGTTTGAAGAATCATAAAGTAAATGGTTGACTATCCCCAAATATCATAGTAAAGCATCTTATTTTCAATACCAAGACCATTTTACTGAGAGGCAACATTCATATTCTAATCTTAACAACAGTAAATCAATCAACACACAATGCTTTTGGCTTCACTGCATGAAGCCTTTGTGTGATGATTGTGTGTTGATTTTTAATATTTATGTTTTTATGTCAGTGAGCCTAAGTATTTATTTATTCATTGGGCGGATGTCGCCTGACCGCAACCGCAGCATGGCCGATCAGATTAGACATACACCATTCGTTGAGTTATATACGTAGGTTATATAAAAAATTGCATACTTGCTAATTTCCCAACTTGTGTACTGGTTGCATAGAAGTTTTGAATGTTTTTTTTTTTTACAAATCCTCATATTTCATGGTGTTTTTAGGGTTCCGTTGCCGAATGGCAAAAACCGGAACAATGTCACAGCCACTTTTTCCGTAACTGTATATTTTTTCATCAAACCCATACGTGTTATCTATGGATAGGTCTTCAAAAATGATATTGAGGTAATATATTTTTTATCTAGATCTGAATAGTTTGCGCGAGCGACGCTTCCAATGTGGCACTCCGTCCGACTCGCACTTGGCCGGTTTTTTTTTATTTAATATACCATGTTTGTAAGAGAGATTTACTCCTTATGATTGACTAGCAATGCATATTTTCAAAATACTTTAATACTGCGTTTAAAGATTTTAGAAAATATGCTTTGGTAAGCTAGTTTGTTTTAACTTAATTATTGTTCTAAATAAAAATGAAGTCTTCTTTCAATTAAATCTTATGCCGAGGACGTGAATATATTAGACTAGGTGTTGCCCTCGATTTCGACAGCGTGGCATTCCTCATATCAATCACGGATTTTCCCGCGTTACATATTACTACTCCGCTCCCGTCGCCGTTTTCTGCAACATATTTATTAGCTACTCCGCTTCTATTAGTCATAGCCTAAAATATCCAACACTAAATATTTTTCAAATAGGATCGGTAGTTTCTGAGATTAGCGCGTCCAACCAAGCAAACGAACAAACACCAAGCGTACAAACAATCATCAAAAAAGCTTTTATTTATAATATTTCTTGCGGTAACAGAATTTTTATAACGTAAGTAGATCATGCTTATGCTTGAATACTTACTTGTCTAGGACATTCGTTCATATTCGTTCCAGCGAAATGCTTTGTGTGCAACATAGCTCCATAAAATGGTGTTCTAATAATACCAAGTCAGTAACACTGTATTATGCTATTCCTATAGGATTCCAGCCAATCGTTTTACCACTCAGCTATCCACGCCCTGCTGAGCGGTGAAGCGATATGCTAAATTCCTATGGTCGCGGGTTCAAATCCCGCTTCAAGTCCAATTTTTTTTCGACTGTTCTTGTTATTAGATTGCTAAGCATGGCTAAATGCTATATAAAAATCAATTAGAAAGTATGAAATATATATAATATATATAATAAAAATATATATTTTTTGCAATTAGAAATTTCAACAGAAATAAAATGATGATAACTTTCTGTTGCAATTTTAATTTAAGACATTTTAAATTGTTTTGTTATTGACATCTTATTCTTTTGTAATCAATGTACAAAGTATTCATATTGCAAGTGCTACAGTCCAGTAAGTGGCCACGTTAACAGCGCTCTGTATAGCCTCGTTTAAATCGTCTATAGAGTCCATTTGTCCAGATTGTATCTACAGCGGCCGACCTGAGCTCTTAATCTTTTCAAGGACGTCCATATGGGCAACTGCAGATTGGATACCGGGGGAAAATGCTCCTATAATATCCAATTTGAATATAATTAGTTGGTAGAGGCAAGTTATCAAGACGCGCCGGCTAGGCCATAAAAGTTTTTAATGTGAGAAATGTTGGTTTTCTTAAAGCGAGCTCCTATCTCAGTTTGAATTCAGACTGTTCTCCCGCAACCATCGTGATTAGAGATTTTTTTTTTTTTTTTCTTCTGCGTTTGATCCGCGATCAGTCCTAGACTATAAGCGGATGGGTTTATTGTATTGGCGTTTGTAGTAAGCTTCTTCCAGTGAAGATCGCCACTCTATTTTAGTCACTTTGGCTCATTGTCCAGATTTCGGGTATGTAGTTGTTGTTTCTCAATTGAGCTACAAGTGCGTTGGGATGGGCAGAGATTCGGTTTTATTAGGTTTTGGCAGCAGTACAGATTTCCTCTTTGACTGTGTTTATGTCGAGTTCCTTATGTATTTCAGCATTTGTTATGAACCATGGCATGCCTGCGATTGACCTTAATATGATATTTTGAAGGCGTTGCAACATGCTGATGTTAGTATTACTAGCACTGCCCCAGAGCTGTATCCCATATGTCCATACAGGCTTTAAAACAGTCTTGTAGAATTAGAGAAATGAAGTAAATTATGTAGCAATTATTGACGCAATACATTTTGGAAAACTGCACGCTTGACTTTAAACTTTAGGCTTGTCAAAAAAAAAAAATTTGATTTCTAAATATATATCCTACCTATGTAGCAATTATTTATTATATGTAGCAAATATAAGCAATGATGTAGCAATTTTCGAATCTACTCTCATAGACCAACGCCACAGACAACCAGTCATTCTGACGCACACTTGATAGTCTAGCTCTCAATAAAGATCTTTAGATTTTTTAAATTACGCTGAACTTTACCGGAGCAGAGCAGTAAGGTTGAACGCGGGTCAAAGCGCGAGAGCAACAACTACCTAATACAGAGAATTCCTCGCGAACGAAGTCGCGGGCTAGTAATATAATGTGTAAATACTGACTCGCACAGTGATAATTTTATTATATTATGTATTGGCATTTTTACAAATTGTGAAAACCCTTGGCTTTATTTTATTATCATGGGTTTTCTTACTGTTTTTGTATTCGTGGGCTTTTACAAGTACCACTAAAGCATTGGATAAATAATGTTCTTATATTATTTATGTTATGTGAATGACAAATTACAAGCGAAACTATTAACTTCTCACTCTATGCTCTGTTTTACAAAGTACCACATCATAATGATTTTAAACGACTTCGAAAAAGGAGGTTCTATACTTGACGCGTATTTTTTAAAAATTTTGTCCATCGATTTCTCTCTCATTTGTGAGCCGATTTTAAAAAATGTACTCCTCGGCAATTAAACACGGAAAAATAAAAATAATGCTTTTTTTTAAATTTGGTCGGGTTCGATTCCTGTGTTTTTTAAATCTTAGCATGCAGTTCTTATTTTTATTGATCGATTTCTATTAATAGTATTTACTACTGGCTACAAAAAAATATTTTGTTTTGTTGTCGACTGTTTACGCATCTTTATAACAGATGGCGTTCTGTAACCTTGTACTACACGTGAATAGAAAGCTTTTACAGGATTGCCGCTCGATAGTAGGTTTCATTGACACAATTCCTTGTAAATAAACATAGTAATTCCTGGAAACGGTTGAAGGTCACGCTGACCTAATTTATGGTCAGAC
Source organism: Hypena proboscidalis (assembly GCA_905147285.1). Classification (NCBI taxonomy): domain Eukaryota; kingdom Metazoa; phylum Arthropoda; class Insecta; order Lepidoptera; family Erebidae; genus Hypena; species Hypena proboscidalis. The sequence continues at coordinate 6,531,654 of LR990127.1, forward strand.
TCAATTAATCTACTACTACCGTTCATGGACTGAGAAGCCAGACAAATTCAAGTTTTATTTTATTATTAACTTGTGAGAAGGTTTTATGTTACAGTAAAATATTTAAACTAGAGTTTTTCTTAAGGCAGTTATGGAGATATGTGTTTATCTTAAAATTACAGACTTCCCCATACCGACCGATATAAATGCTGCTAAATTACACACACAATCACAGGGTGTAGCCTCCTGTGATTCTGTGAGTGATTTAGCTTAGATTAATACTATTCTTATCTCTCTTCAACGATGAACGAGCGCAAGCGATCATGAGCTTAGCTCAGCATTTAGTCTGTTAAATATGTTTGTTAAAACTGCATTAATACATATTCATAAGCTTTAGCTTTTCTATTAACAGTGTTTACTACTGGGTACAAAAAATTACTTCGTTTTGTTGTTATTAAGACTGCGACTGTTTACGCATCTCTATAACAGATGGCGCTAGTAGTTTTACTGGTACATTTCAGTCTTGCAACCTTGTACTACATGTGAATCGAAAGCTTTTACAGGATTGGCGCTCGAGAGCAGGTTTCATTGACACAATTCCTAGTAAATAAACATAGTAATTCCTGGAAACGGTTGAAGGTCACACTGACCTAATTTATAGTCAGACTCATTGAATCTACTGCTACCATTCATGAACTGAGAAGCCAGACAAATTCAAGTTTTATATAAAACTTGTGAGAAGGATTTATGTTACAGAAAAATATCTAAAAAAGTTTTCATAGGGTAGTTATGGAGCAGTGCATTGTAAATAAAATGCTTTATCATGTCTTATCTTGTAAAAATATAAGTTTAGGCATATAATAAATAAACAAGACAATTTTAAATATAGCAGGTAGTTGTTATAATTTTTAAACTAATTTTAGTTGAAGACTGATCAAACTTTTTTTAGGTTTGAGATGTAAAAAAAAGTTGAAAATAGTAAAAAAATAATATGCCAAATCTCACCCTCTTTCATAAAAGGACACGAAGTTTTTTTCTTATATCTCATATTATATATAGATAGCATTCCAAGGACAAAAATGTTGATTGCAATTGTTATTTAAATGTTATTTGTATTGAAGAAGGGTAGTCGTCTTATAGGCAGGTGCTAATCCTTGTAAGGGCTGCAACAAGGAACAGAAGCAGATGGGCACTTTTATACACACATTATTTTATATTAGAAGTTCTCTATTAGTAAATTATTTTAAAATTAACATAGCATAACATCACGCCTATATTACCTAGAAGGATGTGGCAGAGGTGTACAACACCCATACTTCACCTGTTATGTTTAGGTCCCATGTGATAGAGGATGAGCCTATCACCATCCACCGGGCACAATTTCAACTCTATTGTGAATTTCCTGACGAAAAGTTCACAAATAACGCTTTGCCCGACCTGGGAATAGAATCCGAGACCTCGCGGTGAGAGGCGCATACGCTTACCACTGTACTATCGCTAACTAAAAGGCTTTACTTATTTATCTATTTTAAAAGTTATTCGATAAATAAGTTTTTCTACTGAGAGAAATAAAAATTAAAAAAAGAAAACAAAATTCCTATTAACCTAAAAATAAATGACTACATCTAAAACTATGTACAAACCTAGTCTAAAAGACCGCTACCAGTGGGCAACATTCCCAAAATGCTGGCAGCATTGCCACGTTGTATGGCAATGCTCAATATATTTTTATTTTCTACTTAAATTTATTATTATTATTATCTGAAATACAATAACATTTACACACATAAATGTTATGACTTCTTTCTTGCAGGTGAACACTGGCAAATTTTCAATCATAATAAAATTGTATAATACCGTTTGTGCCTAGCTTATGCGTTAATTGGAAACAAGATAATTATAATCAAAGAAAAGGAAATTTATCTTTTACTACTACTACTACTCTTTTTTTAATGTGATAAATATAAAAAAATATTAAGGTAATAACCGGTGATTATTTTAAATTAGCACATGATTTGCTTAATGTGATTATACAACTGAAATTTTAAGTTTTACCTTAAGTTTGTAGTTTATTTCGACAATCCATTCCTTGGCAAGTATTCTCATTGTTGGTAACACACAATACTAACCAACTAATAGAACCAACATTTAAAAACCTCTTCTTCGTGAATTCGTGTCCTGAAAGCTTATATTGAATTAAAATTATAACGTGCCTACCATTTCTTATCGCTTCGTCTTCTTCTTGTCGTGTCAATGACTATAATAATAATAATGTTTCTTCTTTTATCTATATGGTTTTAGACCAATAGGATGCGACTAGGACACCTTTTTGGTTGGCCTGCATAAGTTCTTTTAAGGTACAATGGGCAGGACAACAGATGGGCCAGTTTTTGGTTGCGCGATCCACATTCGCAACTAGTGTTGGATGTGTTTGTAAATCCCCATTTGGCCAGGTTGTCTTTGCAACGACCAACTTGGGTCCAAAGACGGTTTAGGGACTTCCAGATCGGCCACTGGAATTCATTTATCGGCAGCTTATCGCTCATTATAATTATTATTTATTATTATAATTTGAGGATCTATTCCAGCTGAGTAATGTTTAAATTCGATTGTATGTTTGTCTGTTACCCAATCAACCCAGTTTTCGTGGTGTAAATATGGCACAGATTAAAATATAAAAGTAAATAAAATTAAAATATAACCGTCTGTATATAATTCTTTAGAAGTAATTGTGTTATTTAAAAACATTTATAATTTTAGAAAACTACTTTTTAATAATAATAATGGATTTGTTTCGCTAATCATGTCTATGGTATTTGCATACGTTTAGTTATCTCGAAGTCGATTTTTAAAAAATAGTTAATTTATTTTACTAAACTACAGAATAGTAATTCGTTTCTAAAACATGCAATCAATACTTTTTGTTCCAAAATTTGTCTTTATTTCGTTTACAGAAATTGAGTTTTTGTTCCTTTCATGGATACGAATTATTGTTTGTCACAAGTTTTTTTTTTACAATCCATTCTTTGTTGCAGCAATGTCGGCATACCAAAAATTCTACGCACTAGAACTGGACAATTGGAAGGATCCCTTGTTTTTATACGGGCTCGGTCTCTGCTACTATCACTACAATGCTTTTGAATGGTGAGTTGTATTTTTTGCTCGTTTTATGGTCGGTACAGTAAACTCAAAAATAAGGCCCTTATTGTCGGTACAAGCGATGCGGTATCGGTTTGTCTGTACTACTATATACCAAAAACAAAAAACAGACGCCTTTATTGGTCGCTTGTATTGTACGGACCAGTGAGTAAAGAGCCTAAGCGATATGTAGAAATTGGTAAATGATATTATACAATTTTACAGTATTGGTTACCTCATTGATATTGTTAAGCCATTAAAAAGTACATAATTTCTAATCAAGTAGCATACGAAACCATGGCTGAATTGGCAAAGTACCTGGGGCGTTTATCTGGAAAGTGCAGGTTCGTATCCTGCTGGATTCTTAATTTTTCAACCTTAATATTTACTGCTATGGACCATCTCAACAACACCTATTACTCTACTAGAAACCTATAATAATACGCTTGAATAAGTTGTAAATATATTAAATTTTTAATGTTTTAAGGGGATAGCCCACATTGAATAAATTTTATCTATAAGGTAAATTGCCTAATAAGGTAATGTGGGATTTCCTTTTATTTGCCTTTAATGGGAATTAATATTAGCCGGAAAATTTCATTTTAATTATCTTTTATAACTGTATACGGTCTGAAATGATGTAATACTCAGTTGGTAACATTCAGTAATCCAAAATAAATTATCGTTAATTTTAGTTATTTTTTGTGGACAATATATTATTTTTAAATATTGACTTTGATCGTTTGCGGACATTGCTTGCGTGTTTTTTTTTCGTTATTTAATCAGTTATTGTTATATGGTGATAAGAAGAATGTAGTTCAATGACACAAAATATTGCCTTTATACACATTTTTTATCACTGATACGGCGTAACTTCGTACCGTAATCATTATTTTACCTAACGATTAGTCAAACAATTTCAGTGATATAAAATAACACGCCATTATTATGCGTTTTTTTTTCATGCGTTTTTTTAGACATTGCTGCTTGATTGAGTTACAAAACTTGACACTCGCTGTAAATCTCGACCAGATGGTTGGTGAACCGTGTACGGAGTAGAGATATCGTCCTCTATTTTTAAAGCCACAATAAAAAAGGAAGTGGTTTACAAATGGTCCTGTGTTTTGTTCTTGTCAATTGTTTTTTTCCGTGCCAGGTTCTTCATGCGTCTCATCTGACAACTTGTGAAGCTTTATTGTATTGTTTACTATACTTGCCAAAGTTTTGGATATCTTGTGTTACTTTCCTCTGCTGAACAAAATAACTTTTCTTGCCATCAATACGGATGATTTGATCTCTATTAGGGTTATATTCGTTTTTTGGTGTCTTCACGACCTAGATGATTGCCTGAGCTACTAATTACTCTTTAATTTGTCAGTTGCCTTGATCGTCTGGATGTAAGAGGATTATTCATTCTTAAATATTTATCACTCAAGATGTAATCTATCGATTTAGCAGCGATTATCTAAGAAACTGATGTCAATGAACTCTCATGTATGTGAGACGAATTTGCACTTGACCGGTTTATTTTAATAGCTTCCTATTTAGTTTTATTTAAAATTTACATAGGTATCTAACATTTTTTATGAGTCATTTGATCCGAGCCTTTTTTATTAAGTTTAATTTAGGACTAATAAAACAGAAGGATGTAGAGTCATGAGTAGTAAACTGAATTAGACAGTAGTTATTTTTAATTTAAAAAATATATTGACGCACACTTGGCCAATCTAAAGTCTAAAACCAAAACATACATAAAGCTATTTAAATATAGTGTGTTCTGTAAATAGGAATGTTAACGAGCTTTCCGTGTCTCGTTTTGTCACATAATATGTGACAAAACGAGACACGCGGGGATAGCTATCAACTCCACTACAATAATTTCGGGTGTACGGAAAACACTGCAAGCTGGCTTGCTCTCGTCATGTCGACATCGTGATTCACCGGACGTAGGACGAGCGCGGCGCGGGGAGGACGCTAGGGCCGGCGCGGCGGCGGGGGGCGCAGGGCGGTCGGCGCGCGGCGCGGGACGCGGGACGGTGCACGCTGCAGCGCGAGGTCGTCGCTCGCTCGCAGCGCGCACTGCCAGTCGGGAGCGGGATGCGGTGACGTAAACTGCATCGGCGCGGGCCGTGATCGTAGTGTAGGACGGGACGTATCGTATCGTGTTCGAATGTACCGTGTGCGTGAACCACCGCTGAACCATCTTGTGTGACCGAGTGCTTGTGCTGTTCTCGCTGACGACGTCTCCGCTCTTCACTACGTGGGCCGCTGCGGCCGCACCGGAACGCCGCGGATCCGAAGATCCCCGAAATGGTGAGTGCGGTCGAAGCTCCCGCTCGTGGTTTGTTTACGTCGACCCTCGTGCCGGCTCACTCTCTCTACCTGCCGCCCGTATCCCTGTGTCGCGTTCGCACGCGACTCTTTCTATTGTGTTTTGTTTCCCAAATGCAGACACCAACGTCGACGGCTCCGGACCAGGTCCCGTCGAGAGGTCGCGTTTTTTATTCCTTTCATGGTTTTTGCATGTTTTTTTTGTAGTGTTTTCGCAGGTAGCTGCTGGATGCGAATTTGTCTCATTCACCGGAAGAATGTTAGTGGAAGAGTGTCAGGCAGGAACACGAAGGGTAATTTAAATGGTGAGGGTGGGCAGTGCGTGCGTCGTTAAGGCTAGTAAATAATGAGTATGCCGCCGCATAAAATGTAGGTCGCTGGAGTGTGGCCACAACACTGCCGCACGCGATGCCGACCGCTCCCTACTCCCGACACCACCAGCACATTGCCAACTTATTGTTTGTATTGCCAATATCATTAGTGAAATGGTTGCTATTGTATTCTCACTATTCCCATCTCGTACACTAATTCAATTAGATGGACAGGCAGCCATCAGATCTGGCTACAATGAAAGGTTTCGGTGAGGAGCACTTTCGGCTGCCATTTGAAGATCATCTTAAACATAACCATTTGTTACCGCCAACTTTGAAGCAAAAGTTGCACCTGATGACTAATAGCGACCTAGTTACCATTCTCTTTAAACGTCTTATAGGATGTTGAGACCTCACTGATGACGATGAGTAAGTCCACGGTTATACAATTAAAATGATTTGCACAGGAAAATCTGTGAGTCACATGAAGTTTTGTCATGAACTCATGACATACTAGTAAGCGCTGTCCGATAACTATGCTAACAGGTGGATTCGCGCACTTTTGTATTACGTCATTAGTCATCGGACCGGTAGCGAGGCGGTACTCGGAAATTTAATGAGCCAAAGGTACCCGACTGGTTATACACTTCCATGCTCAGGAAAAACCGTAACCACGCTTTGTTCCGCTCGTGGAACTCTCTTTCTAAACTTTTAACCTTTTCTATCATATATTAATACAAATAAATAATCTCTAATAATATGTAACATGTTTCGATACTATGAATTTTACTTAACTTTGATTTGGAGTATAAAGTTAATCATATATATATAATACTTCTATATTACTATGATATGATTACAGTACACACGATTACAGTTTATCATATCGCTACTTCACAAACGTTAGATTGTCGAACAGAATGACGTCCATATCCGCGATATCTAGTTGCCATGTTTTTATCTCATTCATCAGTGTATCGTAATAGTTATCACGAATCATATTGGCTATCGGTCGCGGACCGGTCCGCGTATTATCTACGCGCAGCTAACCGCTTCCAGTAACGGTATTCCACTCTCTGGACTCCACGACTAGACTCGCTAGGCCCGTTTCGCAAACTTGTTCATCGATATGCTTGTCTTGCCTTCCTTCTGTACTACCCAGGCGGAAGTCGCTTTTCGAGGAATCAAATAATCGTGAATCGCATTGCAATTCCATGGGACATCAACAATTTATATTTTATTGAAGCATTTTCATTAATTTATTCATGGTTATTCAGAAAGATCGAGTAATGCACGCTCGTCGGCCAGATTTCGGGGTATCGGACAATCCATTTTATTCTTGTAATTATCGAGTTCTCGATTTGCGAGGTTCTCCTCATGCGAGGCAGTTGTTTCTTTTATATAATGTGGGGTAGTCAGCTGCTAGGTATTATGTGGCTAGGTAATGTCAGGTCGTTTAGTATCGATAGTGATGTAGTGTGGTATGTAATTATTAGAGCAGCTTGCGGTGTGGCTCGTGCCGAGGGCAGGTGCCTGCCGGCTGCTACCGCACCTGTCACCGCATCAGCTGCTCCTTAGCTAGTTATTATAATATCCTTACCTACTCATGAGTAATGCCAATGCGTATCCGCTGCGTGGTTACACAATACAAACTTGTTGGAGCAGCTCGTAAACTTCATGTCTTGTTTTTGTTCCTCGTCCATGTTCATTTGACTTTACAATGAATTGCGGTTAGCTATTATCAGTTATATAGTACCACGTTGTTATAAATTGAGTTTCCATTTGCTTCATGATTTTTCGTGAAGTTTAATATGGTGATTAAGTCTGATTTGGCGATCGATACAATAACACGTTTCACAGTAGTTGCTGATAATATTGTTATCCGTGTTACTACGCTTTTCGTAGTAAATAAACATAGTGTGCGTAGAAAGCGATAAAATTGCCCGTCGTGTTTGCAGCTGCGCTCGCTAGTTTGAGTTGTAATTGCATTCGGTTGTTAATTTCACCACTACCGGTAAACTTCGTCGGCAGTCCAAACGACCGTGGCTTATTCTGAGCGGGGCGTATGGAGAACAGTTGAAATCTGATTTTTCTCTTTCTGTCTTTAGGAATTTGTCATTTGAAAAAAGTAGACAAAGCATCGTGGATTTGTTTAACCGCTGTGATAAGATTTAGTCATATTGGAAATGAAGATTTCTTTTTATTCTTCTTCTGATATATTGTATGAATGAATAGCATGTTTGTGTAATGTTCATCGTACGTAACTGAGCGGAAGTTTTATTAGGGCCAGTTGGAGAGCCGTGGCGTGGTACAGCGTATACCGGTCGAGTGCATCAGAGTACTTCTGTACTTACTTTGTATTACCACTTCTCTGTCGCTCGTTCTCAAATAGATAACAATATATTATTTATTGTTTTTTAACATACTTCCTCTTGGGTTGTTGTTCTAATATATTGGTTAAATAAAACATACAAAACAAACTCCAGACCCGATCCAAATCTATCATTGATGAATTACCTACTTATTATTTACACATACCAAATATTGTTTTTGCGTACATTTTTGTGTAATGAAAAGAGAGTATACTTCTTCTTCTTATACATACTGACTACGTATGTATACTGACTTTTAGGACTCTTACGTATACTGACTTTAGTAATGACATAAAAAGTAGTAAAGTTAAAAATAACTGTATTCAGCTATTTATAAAAAAAAAACTATTTGTACCTATGTATGTATTTCATTGAACATACAAAATTATTTTAAATTCACCACGTGAAAATGATTACATCATTATGTTATTATTATTTTAACACAGGTTTGATGCGAGACTAGTCGCATGAATGTCGAATGCCGCATAGCAACTAGCGGCTAAACCGGATTTTGACAGCGGCGTTTCTCATACTATCTTGGGATATTATGTGAAGTTACTGCTCAAGAACATAGCGGTACAAGCGTGTAGTTTTATCTATGCAAATGAACTGGCAACACGGCCGACAAGTATTAGTTGCGCAGTATTGAATACGCGGTCTCCGACCCTAGCCGGAGAGTGCATTTGAGCTAGAGATGTGCGGGTGGGGTGCAACCTCAGCGCCCTTCGTCCCTCGTGCGCCGCGTCACGTACGCACGGCCCTTTACGCACAGGGAGGGAAGCGAGGGGCCGCGCGCGCACTCCCAGCGACGAGCCTCTATTGAGTCGCCGAAAACGCTATGCATTATTAGCTATCCCCCTACACCCATCCCTAAACGGGCCCATTTCGTTCGCCCGGCCCGAGCAGACGCCTTAACACCCTCTCATTCCTCCCGCGTCGCAAAGGACTTTGGTTTCACCGAGACGCCCTCTCCGTCCCGTGACGTAACGATTATTTCATATTTTTCTAAATCTAGGTCAGGGCTCGGCTAAGAGCAGGGTGAATGTAGTGATGACGGCGTGCGGTCGTCGACACTAACGGATCGCTATTTATACCTGCTGCGTAGTGCACCGGAACTCGCTCGGTGCATTCGCTGCATCCGCGACACCCGCCTCCGCTCTGTCAATGACCTCTCGCCGAAGCTCATCCTACGTCGCCATCACCAAAATAATCTAACCAAATATCATCCTTTGTATAATTCAGCCGAAATAAATCGGTATCGTTAATCATGTCAGGTAGATGTCAAAATGTTCATAATTCTCTTACAATAGTCGTAGGGCGAGTTGCGAAAGGCTCTGTGGCAAGCGGGTGCCCTTCGGCTTTGTTTGACTTACGTAAGCAAACCCGCCCACATCTGTAGGGCAGCCACCCACAAAGGGCATGAACTATGTCAAGCAGTCTGTCCTAGTTTCCACCTTCACAAACTTTTTCATGCTTTTTATGTTTACACGAGCAAAAATACTCTTTAAAAGCTGGCGCTTGATGTTGAGTATTCTTTTAAAACTCTTCAAAGCACATTGTTTGAAGTTTGCTTTTCAAATATTATAATAAATTTTTATTTATGTGAGTTCGAGAATGTTTTTGAACATTTTCCTTCGTTTTCATTTATTCGTAATTATAATGCAGTGCAGAAGCGATAGCGGAGTGGGACACCGTAGGAATTCGAAATTAAAAGTCCCTGGTTTCGAACCCACGGCATATACACTCTTCAAAAAGGCGAATCCGGGAAGGAAACATCTCGAGGAAACCTACATGCCTGGGAGTGCTTAAAAAGTGCTTGACGGTGTGTGAAATCTACCAATCCGCACTTGGCCAGCGTGGTAGACTTAGTCCTAACCCTTCTCATCTTGAGCTTCAGGCCGAGCCCAGCAGTGGGACATGTATTAGATACAGGCCTGATAACTGATTAGTTGTGTTATCACAACATGTATAATTCTTACAAACCTCTGTTATGTATGACGGTATAAGGTTATTTAAAAAATATAGACAACACTGCATTCAGCGCTGTTTTTCATCGAACCCTTACATTTTTGTGTACTTTTCAATCTACATAGTTGTAAATTCTGCCAATCAAACTTACTTTCTAGGTGAAACTTTACATTTTTCGACAAATATATAAAAAAGTGAATATGGAAAAATTACTTAAATTATTACCAATTGGGCATTACATGAAGCGGACAGAGAAAGAGACAATTTTAATAATAGAAACAATTAAATAATAAGAAAATGATTTGATAACAACAACAAACAATCGGGTTAATTCCATATAAAATTGGTTTCGTGACTCCTGCGAAACAACTCTAACCGGCTTCATGAAATTTAGTTGAACATATATTTACGTAAGCTGTTGTTGCTATGTCTGCGAGCACGGATTCGCCGTGTCGATCCGCGAGCGATGTCCGCGATGGAATTTCCGCGAAAAAAGTCATACGTCACGCCGCGTCACGGCAGTGGGGCGGGCGCGGCGGTACAAACGTCACGCCAGCAAGGCCACGCCTGAGTAACCACCACTGTAAGCTTTTGTTTACAACACTATTCAGACTACACATAAGGCCATGAATCATGTTATACCGCTGATACATTTTCGTAACATAACGTTCGTCTTTTGCGTTTTATGTCACACTTTTGAGCCTCTGATTGTATCGCCAACGTTCCTTATTAACATGCACGTTAACTATTTGAAAAGATGCTATCGAAAATATTCTAAAAACGTTTTAGTGCCTCCCACAAATAACTCGCTTGGTAATTCTCGTTAAAACGATTTTTCTGAGTAAAGTAAAGCATATTTAAATATGTCGAGCACGTATGTGGTACATAGGGCTGTCTAGTATTTCCTTGTAATTTAAATTTAAATGTATACATAGCAAATGAACATTCAAATAGCCATTTTACTTCAAATCTAAAAAACAGATAAATGGATTGTGCCACTTAATGCCACTTCTGCCACTAATGACATTTATGCAGAAGCAGGCTTTTCGCAGCAAATTTTATATTTTTATCTTTATTTTCCAAATATGTACATACTATGGTGGTATAGAAGTATAATTCATTTATTTCTTTTTATTAACATATATTGTCCCATTGTTGGGCAAACGGCTCCCCCAAAGACTTGCATTCTTCCCAATCCGAAGCATTTTCCTGCCAGTTTTCCAGAAAGGTGTCCAAGTCATCGCGCCAGCGTTTTCTCGGCCGGCCTCGGTAACGACACAGGATCTGTATCTATCATATTATTATTATTTTATTTTGATTACTGACTACAGCAGAAATAGATAGATAGATAGATAATTCCTACTGTACACAAAGAAGAAGTATTGTGATACACAGTCTAATTGAAACATGCACAATGGGCGGCCTTATCACTATAAAGTGATCTCTTCCAGGCAACCTTTAAATACTGATCCCTGTTGTAAACTTAATGAGATTGTTTTGCCAGCCCTATCACAACATATTCTCGAGGATATCGTACGTTACGTAAATTGCTATTACGTACTTCACACTTGGCATATTGTAAGGAGATAACAACTGTGAATTGGGTTTATGAACGCCGACACGCGTACAATATGTACTTGCTGATATGTTATTACATCCGCTCCACACTAATAAGCGCAGTACGACGACGTACATTGATAAGTCAGATGATTCATTTTGTGTTACTAAGTTTCTTTACTTATTACCCCACAAGTTAGTCGTCAGAGTCGCCCAGTTCTTGTTCGCTAATTTCAGATAAAAAGTGCCCGTCTAATAACTAACGATCCCCGAAGCAATTTTTTCACATGTCATGCGATATCTCCTTCGTTTTGCAAGATATTTTAACGTTTTTTTGCGGTACCCTCAAAACAGCTTCTTGGTGGTCCTTTAAATTTTTTGTCGTCTTCAAAAGACTTAATTTTTAGTATAGAGTGAAGGCAGTAGTTAAAATATCTGGCTTTTAGCTCCATAATTGGCACCAGAAAATGTTGTTCCAACCCTGGAGCAACATTTTGGAATTTTAAGACTGACATCAAAAACTCAATCATTCTCATTAAAATACTTTTACTTTTATTGATTTAATTGCAAATGCGTTAAAAGTCATTGATCTGTCCAGTGCGAGACGTCGTGCGACGGCGACGAAACGCGATTAATCGCCTAGTTGATGAATCTACGTAATAGATTCGAAACTAGTCGGCATAGTAACATAAAATACTCAAAACTTAAAATTCTCAATAATAATGTATCTATATGATCTGCTAGATCCAAGTACAGTAATAAAAAAACAAAATGACCTCGGAACTCCGGCCATCTACACTCAATAAATTGCTATTTTCTTTGTGGAGAAATTTGTCCCTTGCCATAAATTTCCTCATCGATTAAGATTTGCATTTGATTATAATAATGTAAGGCGTAATGGCATACAATAAAATATTGGCTCGGCCTCATGGGGCTCACCACTCAGCCGGTAAAATATGCGTAAGTATGCATGTAATGCGTGAAAACATTATTTTATCTTACTTATTTATGCCGATGATCGTATGCGTATTATACATGAATCTTATTTTATAAGAACACTTCCATTAAGCCATTATCCGTGTATTAAACGGATGCAAACGTATTCTGCGGATATTATTCCACTTTCTAGCTCCCTACTAGTTATTCGTCCCTCGCCGAGGTCAAAACCAATGAACACACCCTATCCTGTGTTAGGGAGCAATTTCTAAACTGGCTTTATTCTTGCTAGCAAACTTTCGATTGTAATATTGTCTTTACATTCCAAAGTTAAAATATTGATTCTCTCTGGTGTACGAATTTTCGCATTGATAGTATGTATCCTTCTCCAACCACGATTCGAAGTTTCTCGTTTGTTTCTCAATACATGCTAATCCGCCAACTTGTTGTCCTTCAATCGCGCCTACGACTATATCGTAGATCCAGAATCAAAGAATGTTTTATATGTAGTTCTGATTTGAGTCTGTAGCTTGTGCATGCATGGTATATTAGTAATAATATGTTACGCTTACGTGCAGACTAACACACGTAATTATTAAGAAACCAAGTTATTCTCACGGATGTCGATCCATACTTAGAATTTAGCCGTCACTTCGTTCGTACAATGGGCATTAGAATTAGAAAGCGACCGGTGACCGCAAAAAGGTAGCATTCGAAAGGGCTCGGAGCTTGCGAGATTTTATTACGTCAGCATTGAACGATCCATGGTCCCCCTGCCTCATGGCGTGCAGGGGAGGGCTCGCCATCGACTGGTAATGTGCCGTGCGTGTCGCACCGATTCCGCATTGCACGTATGCGCTACTGCCCTCGCTTTTGTCTGACGAACAATCTATGACGTCGACGATAAGCCTAAAAATTTAGTTCTCAAAGGGTTCAACCCTTTTCAAATTGCAATGTTGGGGATGGGGCACATTTTTAATACTCCTGCATGTAAATAAGTATTGTACTTGTTGGAACACTTGTGAATCGTGAATCGTATGGGGTAGTTATCAAGGGCACTCTGCTGTTTGTAATGTAATAATAGCGCAAGTCTGTCATTTTTATGTTGGGGGAAGCTTGGCTTGCGTGTTTGTAAGTGCTCATCGGATGTTAAAATCAAAGGCATTCTAAAATTCAAGTCATAAATATTACTTTATTTACATCTATACGCCGTTGTGTATTGAATTAACATATAACATACATGCCTTAATGTGACATTGTCGTTGGAAAATTAGTATGCGACCATGCGTGCTAATCAACAGTATAAAGTACTTCTAGTAGCCATACATAGTTAATTGTATGATAATGAGTAAGTTATGTAGAAACAGCTGACGCGTTTCATCAAGTTTTATGTTATGTATTACAATACGTGCAAATAAAACATTGACACAACACAAGTAGTCGAGGCGAACCTGTTCGGTAATGAAGTGGACGAGTCGCATTATTTTGCTGAAGCAAGAAACATCTGATTTTATGTAGGATCGCGGCCGATGCACACTGACTGGTGGCCATGTGTGAGTGTGTGTGTGTGCGAGTGCATCGTCGTGCAGCTGTGCAGCTCACTTCCGCGTCGATATGTCTCTATGTTTACATGTAGCTCTGAAAGATATTTATGGCGTCAACCAAGATATATCAGCTGCCATTACGGAAACTGTGAAGCAACCTTGCCGTTCTCGGCCCGTATTAGAGAAGCAATAATGAGCATGCCTTTGTACCTATCTATTTATTCATAATATTATACAGATAATTGCAATACGCTGACTGTCGATACTAACAGCAATCGGCCAAATTCTATTACTTGGTAGGCAACTAAGGCCTACTAAACATAATAATGTAATCCCTAACATCGTTATATGCAGTATTCCCACAAGGGCCCATTACTTGTTGGCACACATACAATACTCACAAGAATGTTCATGAATATAAATAGGAAACATAATGCTATACCTAATAATATTACAATCGCTGGCCTAGGTCTTAGGTACCGTACGGATAGCCTCTAACTGCCTTCTTCATAAATACTGCCAGTATACACTGCGGTACAGAATAACGAGCTTATCTATATTATACTTACGATATTTCTTCAGTACGTTTCTAGTTTAGCATTGAAACGATAATTCCAGCAGTTTTTAGTATCGCATTTGCTTTTATCGCCAAAGTAACCTTATTTCTTTACCCAATATAATGATTACGGAGGTACTTTTCGTATCGAAGTAGCTACACGATGGCCCAATAAGCATGAATTTAATAGTTCTAGATGCTCTCATTGTATAATATTTTGCTTTACTCAAAGTATAAGTAATTCCCCTTGAATTTAACATGAACGTTCGTCTCGTAAACATGACACATTTTCGTTTTGGCCTTTGAATAAAATAGCAGAATAGATGAATATAAGAGCCTTCAATTTCAATTCTGTGGAGTGAATTGCGGCGCTTCTGAAAATAGCCGGCACATATCTGAAATATCGCGTTCATGAGATCATTTTGTGAGTAGGTTACTGAATGTGTATAAGTGGTATCGAATAGGAGGAAACTAGGTCAACCGGCATGACGCTGGCGATAAACGAGCCCTCGTTCATTATCATTTGTGTGCACGGCGCTACGTTCCTTTCCTAACTAGCTGAACTGGACTTAATCTGTGTCCTAACTGCATGGCATTGGCAGCTGCTTGCGAAACTCAGGTATCTACCTATTACCTACCGAAGAATTGCATTCCATTGGTGTAACAAACAATAAATAAGCCCCAACTGATTTCTTCAATTTGAATAAACGATGTACTACAAGAATTTGTACGCCGTGTGTTAGACTGAATCTTCTTTCCTTATGTCATGGCTATTTTTACATTTGAACGGAGAAGACAACGTTTTCCAACTTGCAGCTTTCCTAAAGCGGCGTATTTTTTTTTTTACCGAATTATGGTGCGATTAGCCAAACTAATGCATGCTCACTACCAGACCAAACAGAAGGCGATCATTACCTTAAAAATAATTCGTTTAAGAATCAGTTAAATATAACTGATTCAATAACTATTTATAAAATTCTTGTTATTCTTGTTTTAAGCCGAACGATACTTACTATCTTAAAAAGATAAACTACCTAATATCAAATTCCAGATACAATGTAACATTTTTCATGTCGCGCTACCCAAAATATTAAGTTTGAAATGTATTTTTATCCGATGTTATCAACTGACCCAATTTACAATTGCAACTGATGGAGTAAAACTTTTTATAACTGTCGATTTAATTTTGCACACCCCAGATGTGTATTGTATTGATCATTCATCACTCCACATCTGTGATTGATAATGCAGCTATAAAACGTTATGTATGTACGCTCAATGGCATAGAAACTAGTATGTATATGTAGTAGTAGTAATAACAATATAGTGCATAGAATACTGCAGTTGTGTTGCATTGAGTTGCCGTGGAGCCAAGGCCGTGATGCAATGAGTAGTCAGGTGAATTGCACGTTTTATGTTGAATGCATCGCATCATTGCGTCGCGCGGTCACGAGTGCAACTGTAAAAATATTCAATATTATTGTAAATAATACATACGCATATCCGGGGTTTTGATCCTTTTAGATTAAAACACGAGACGAAAAATTAAACAGCTCTGTACTGTGTCTTTACTATGGTCTTGTGACGTAGTGTTGTAACTTTATTTATTGCACAAAATAATTTCACAAAAACAAATATCTTCGCATACAAATACATTTTATTCTTTTATTATTATTTAATTGGTTCACCAACCATTATTTACACTTAACAATCACAATATTTTTTACAATAATTTAAACATTTAAGCTAGTGTAATAATTACTTACGGGTAGACACCTCATGCACAGGCATAAAATCGATTTAAAAATGAAACGCGGTCGTCACATTTTGGAACGGATCCAAAAAATACTGAAATCATAACATTGACGTTTGTCAGCGCTGCACCATTTCGCCATTCAGTCCACACGCCATGCATCCCTCGTCTTAATAGCTTGGCAGCTTTACCAGGAACTGCTCTCGATATTTTGAATTACATAGTGAATACTGAGAAGCAGTACTCTCACTCAAACGGATAGCATTGACCCAATTTTAAATCCACGTGTAAGTCATTCAATGTTTCCACCTCCAGTAATAATTATTTGAGTATCGAGCCTGCTTGTTACATCGCGGGACCGTGGGAAAGTATAGCGCTTCCATTATGTTCTGGAATCACGTGTCGGATCGGAGCACGGCGCACCTAGCGACTGCTTACTTCAATTATGTAAAGTGAGTGCTATGACGACCGACGAATGAACTCTATAAATAGCGGTCGATCCGTCCTTGAGTCGCGCGACTGTGCAGAACTAGGTCAAGCTGCCTCATGCCAGTATGTTCTCCCCGCACTCACCAACACGCCAGCAGCCGCGTGACCATAGTTCGCCATTTGCAGCCTCGCAACAGCTGGACAACCCACATTCGAAATCCTCTTCCTCCTTACTCTTTATTTATACAATTTAACAAGAATAACTTTTGACGTCACCGGACTAAAAGAGATTTTACCTGCTTCTATTTGCACTCAACTGGAATCTATTGTTACATGTCAGCTTGGAATCAAGAATGTTATCGTATCGTTGAAACATTTCTTTGTTCGTTTGCTGTCTTAAAATTCGACTACATCTCACCAGATGTTCATTCATTCAACTAAAAATTGATTTGAATAGATGCAGGTTCGTATGTTTAAGCAGGGTTCCATACAATCCCCTTACCTGAGAGAACTGATAATGGCCAAGGTTGGGTCCGGGCAGGTAGCGAACCGGATTATAATCGATCCAGTCGTTTACTCAGGATATTTATTCTTACATACACCTTCAAATATAATTTGAATGTTTATATTTACGGATGGAAATAGCCGGTTCTTTATTTACAAGCTATTAAAATTGCTTGCTAAGACTTAAGAATTTTAGATAAATTGCTATTAACGACTAAGCATTCTAAACACTTGAGACACTGGAGACTTCTTTTCTGCTCTCAGTTTTCCTTTCTTTTCCACCGTATTATCCTCTATGATTAAAATCTATTTTCTCAGTCCCGCCCGTCACATAACATAATAATTTATAACTCTCACGATTTATTAATGTTTGTCATTGAGGGCATATATTACAATACGATGTAGCGATATGTATTATCAGGGCGCGTGGGTGGGTGTGACGTAGTGAACCATAAACCTAGTGATATCCCACCAACACCGAACTTTATCTTTGTATTGTATGTATAGTTTATAGTTTATGTAGTAATAGAATATAAAAGCATACTTCGAGCATGCGTATGCGTGTATTGTGTACCACACTGACACAGTAACTTAATATTTGTATCAAACACTACTGTGCAAAATTTTAACCCATTGTAAAGAAACATTACGTAACTTTTTTCATTGATGGATGACGTTTGTAACCTCTTTCATTTTCATAAATACCCGCGATCAAGTTTATTTAGTCAAGGATCGTTAAGTAAGCAAGAGTTGGAAATGAAAACGTAACTCCAATCTAAGTTGTGTAAACTTGACCTTTGGCTCCTGGATGTCGTAAATGAAGCCTTTTATGAAAAAGAAAGTTATGAAAGCGGCGTTGAAGATACAATTTTATTTGCTGACATTCAAACCGTATTGTAGTTCAAATCGGCAAAGGGTTCAACGGCGAAGGTGTCTTTGCAATTTCATCGTTGCGTGACAGCCAGCAATCATTCCTCATTCCGAGGAACAATGAATATGAATAAGAAGTCGTGTGGAATATAGTATTATTATGTATGTCGAGCATCGCTGTCGGCGACACAGCCGGTGAAAGCTCTCTATGGCGCACACACGGACGGATGTACCCATACGTGTGTGTATCATCGTTATTTAATTTTAGTCGCGGTACCGGGGTGAACACCGGTCGGCACCTGTCTCGCTCCTTTGTTTCGGCTTACAAATGTCAGCAGAGGTCATCTAAATACAGGCGTTTTATAGGCATCAGATTGGGACGGCGATCGCTGTCTAGACGTTGCGTTGCATCGTCCGATCGATTGCACGACCGAGCCTCAGACGGTCATCGACCCCGCGGCGCATCGGTGACGTTACGCTTCGGTGATGCGCTCCTCAATAAGCTTACGGATATTATACTTCAATTCCTCGTTTTGTAATGCGCACCAAGACATCTCCGCATTCTTTGATTAGTTACCTTAATCGAAATACGTTTTGTGCTGCTTTTTATACTTTCATTCCCGCTAGGCATCTTTTCTATGTACTACCATGAATGTGATGCTCAGTCGTTTTTTTATCTTGGAATATAGCGGGTTGAAATATTACTCTGCAAATAACCATCAAGCATCATTCTTTAACATCCATAAAGCGTAATATCAGTTAAAAAAAATCAACAAAAGCATAGCGCTTTGAATTTGGTCAGATAGGATTGCTCGAAAAAATAAAACTGCATTGTAGTTCCATCCGCTCACTCCAAATTTTTCTAAAGCGGATTTGTTTCACAAAAAAAGTGAAATTTAAAGCTCCCATTTTATTTTTGTTTTTGAATTTTGTAGTTGAGCGCAGTGTGTTATCGTTATGACTGCGTCTACTCTATAGACACTATTATTTACGATACGTCTGACCTTGTCCGCCAGTCAAGTTCAGGCTGTAGCTTTGACATTGTTTTCTAGCTGGTCGGCAGAATACGAAGTTCTTTGTAATTGTAAAACATTTAAATTTTAAACGGTTTAGTTTTTTGCTGGCAATCTTTACTGGATAAACAATGCTCAATAAAAGCGTTGTCCGATTTCAAGATTTACGAGGGGTTTGGTTACTATTTTGAATGGCAGGGCGACAAAGGCGATGCAAATGGCGCTGTACGTGTCGCCCGGGTTCTCCCGCGCGGCGGACGCGCACCTGCGGCTGGCGCTCATGTTCAAGGCGCGGAGGCATTGGACCATCGCCGCCGTGCACTTCAGGCGAGCACGCCTGGCGCCGCACCAGGACGCTACCTTCACCCGCCTGGAACTCAGTTTCCATGCCGCACACCTACTTGAGGCGAGAGGCTTGAGAAAAGCTGCCAGAGACGCCTATGAGAGACTGCTCAAAGAACCACAACTCTCGTCCTCTTTGAAAGCTGATGTTTGTAGACAATTAGGTGAGTTAACCTACATCAATTACCATTTTTTACCTGCTTTTTAGAAGCTCTTATAACATTAAGAGGCAAGAATGGCTTTTACCAAGCATGCATCTAGAGGGCGTAATTTTCTTAATGCTAATTATCTATTATTCTATTATCGCGTTGCTTGCGTGATCTAGTACCGTTTATCCAACGTGGGAACTATTTCACTTTCGCATTTTAAATGTGTGTATTTCAATTGCAACGTGTATAAAAAAGTGTTTGGTTGTTGTCCTAGGTTGGTTATATCATCGGTGCGTGTCATTGGGAGAGCCGGCACCACGTGCGCGGGCCGCCATCTGGTGCCTGCAGCGCTCCGTGACCGCTGAACCAGAATCTGGGGCAGGATTATACCTCCTCGGAAGATGCTTCGCGGCTCAAGGCAAAGTCCATGACGCCTTTATTGCATATAGAAATTCTGTTGAAAAGTCTGAAGGGAATGCCGATACTTGGTGTTCTATAGGGTAAGTTTTGTTTTCTAGTCCAAGACTCAACTCAGCTTGGCTTCATTTAAGTTTGATATTGTCTTACTTTGTTCCTTTGTTTGCAGTGTATTATATCAGCAACAGAATCAACCAATGGATGCCTTACAAGCGTACATTTGTGCGGTACAACTAGACAAAGGTCACTCAGCAGCGTGGACGAACTTGGGTAGTTTGTACGAAAGTTGTCAGATGCCCAAAGACGCCTTTGCTTGCTACACCAACGGTGGAGCGGCGGCTACCGCGTGGTCACTTCGGCAAAGGCTGGAGTTCTTGAGAGCTCACCTAGCTCATGCACCTATGCCTTCAGTGACCGGGAAGTAAGTCAACACACACTTTCAACCAATCTAAACATGTTGTGCATTTGATCGCGGTCTCGAACTCATGTTATTGCTTACTAACAGTTATGCTACTGCTACACCTGCGTCTTAACGCGCAAATAATCACGTTTACGCAGATGTGGCCAAAGGTTTAACGTGATTAATGACTAACGGCATTGCTATTTTCATTAGACATTAGGCGATAGGTCGCGTGTCGGTTTTTTGGACACATCAAAGGGTTTTAGCGTTCACTTTAGCGCGCTGACGGACGTTGGCTACATTAATGACATAATATTTCGCTTGACGTCAACTTGACGTATGATGACAGTGTTGCCAATTTGACGACTTTGTCGCCAGATCTGGCGACTTTTGAGGTGCATGATATAAGCTAATATGTACTGAAAAAGAAAAAAAAAACCTGACAGACTGCTGTTTGTTTCTAATCCAGATTAAACAAATGGTCACACTGGATAACACGTTATTTCTTGAAGAATTAGCTTTATTGGCATTGCAACGTAAATGTAGCCAAGGCACCAATTTGAATATTTGGAATGCCTTTATTAACGCATAGTTGGTGATTACCATTCACGTTAACGTTAACGCAGGTGTAGCAGTAGCATTACAATGTAACAGCTGTTTACATGCAATAACACATTGTACCGTTCTCGCTCGATTCCAACGTGAGAGGATAGTGTAACTCACGTTCGCGTTTATTATGTTAGTTAGGATTTATTACATAGTAACTGTAATATAACCATTCTATTGGCAACTTCATCGTTAAAAATACATATAAACAAAGTAAATATAGAGTATGAACCTGCAACAATAATTGGCATGCTTAGATACGTGTTAAAAAGTTGAAGAGCTTTTAATAACAATACCGCTCCATAAAGAAAAAAACATTGCCTAAATTTCACTTTTATATTAAATGTCTTTACTGTATGTAAAATACTTCAAATTTAATCAGCTTAAACATTGAAAATCTCTAATCTAGATCACAATTATACATTGCTCGGTACTTTCCACCAGGCGACGCCAGCTCCCCGCGATCGAGGAGGCCTGGAACCTTCCAATATCTGCGGAAATGTCATCGCGAGCCCCCAAGTCGGCCCCCCCACCGTACCCGGGCAAGAGGCCAGAGGATCCCCCGCCATTGACGCATAACCAACTGCAAACGCTCCAGTACCTACAGAAGAACACGCATAATCTGTCACCGCAGCAACAAGTACTTGAATTTGTAGTTTAATAACATGTTTATTTTAGTAGCAATTAGTCATGTTTAATTGTAAATTGACAATTTATGTTGGTTAGTTTATGACAACTTTTACGCAAAGTAAACGGCGGGAAGCATTAGATGCATAGTTACGATTTTTTTATTAATGATATCATTGGTGTGTATGTTTAGTTAGATAAGTTTTACACCATATTAAACAATTCTATTATTTTTCAGACGTTAATGCATCAGCTACTGTCGCAGTACCGACTATCGCAGGCGGCGAAACAGCGTGCGGTTTGTACTCACCTTTGTTTCCCATCCCTTTTAATGGCGGCAGGTCTTAGTATATTAAGTAGGGTTCATAAACCACGCAATTCACGTACTAATATATTGTTTCTATATTATAGGTGACGAAAAGCGAAGGTACTGCGACCGGCGACAGCGCAGAGTCGCTCGCCGAAGATCTGCTGAAGAGATTCTCTGACGCGCAACCTTATGTAAAGAAGGAACCAATAAGCAGTAAGTATTTTTAGAAATTTCTTGTACAATGTTGTAATTCCAGGTTATGTTCATGATATTATCTTTAAATAGGACGTGGGCTTACTTCGCACATCAACTAAAAAGAATTACATGTGTAGGTGAAATGTCGGATTTACCTTTTTCAGATGGAAATAGCCTCTCTAACCATGTGTATCGGATCTGTACAAAAATAATGTTGACTTTCCTGTGTTGACGTCAGTCAGTATAAGGATAATGTCAAATTCGGCATTTTTGGACAAAATCGCCTTCTCTGGTTTAACAAATAAATGTGTTTGGCGCCCAAACAGGGACCTCAGGCTTGTTTGGGTACCAAACTCAAAAGGCCAATTTAAATACTATTCTATCTTTACTAATGTTATAAAAAATTAAGTTTTAAGTTTTGTTCGTTTCTTGAAAATTAACGCAAAAACTCATGGACTGATTTTTTGAATTCTTTCACTATCAACACATCATATTCACCGAGTAAAATTGGCTATATTTAATAGAAGCAAATTATAAATATAGTAATGTTAAGGTAGCCTTTCGATCGCTCTCGATTTGTCAATGTTCAATGCAGCGATCGTGTGATCAATACCACCACAAAAATGTTGTGTGACACTAATTGACAAGTATTATTAACTGTCCCCTAAATATCATAGTTCTATTGAGCCCACCCCTCCCACGATTTCCGATACGAGAATAATTTAAAAGTTAATTACAAATAATTGCTAACCATTTTTAGCCGCGTACATATGTCAAGGTATATATTTATTTTACTACCCGTGGCAACACATCGGCTTCACCGGATCGGGTACAGATTGCCCAATAAATCTTCTATATATATATAAAAATGAATCCCTATTTCGCTTGGTCACGGCATCACGCGTGAACGATTTCGCTGATTATTTTTATGTTGTGTTTGTTATAGTCAGGAGATGGTTCTTATGAAAAGAAAAACAAACCACAAGTCCTCCACTGTCACCCAAAATACAAGCTTTCGCTTAGTTTGGGAGACAGTAGCAGTACCTCAAATACAAATACATTTACATGTGTCTTAAATTTAACTTATTTGTTAACCTATATGTATTATTTGTGTTAATAAAGACTTTTTTATTTTTATTTAAACAAATCACCCCAGTTTCTCGAGCATTTTATATAGCAGCCGTTTTCACGAAGTGAGATTGGCCTACTTATTCAACAGTGTGGCCTAACACTGGACCTATTTCGCAAAGTACTTTAAATATAATTGATATTAGTTTCCATAACAATATAATCGATTGCAGCTGTTGTTAATAGCATATCATTATACCGTCTGCCTTTTTAGTCACGTTTATGTTAGGGTATCACTTTGTATGCGTATCGCGTGCTACGTCACGATATCCATACCAGTTCTTGCTGTGTGACTGCACGATGGCCTCTGCGTGTCACAGACACAAAGTAATGAAATATAACTTAGTACGGGTCTACTAAAATGCCATAATATAATGCTCTTCAGTCTTTTAAATCAATGAACCCCAAATCTTTCGATATTGAAGAACCTTTTGTATAAAATACTGCCAAGCTATAATCCGAAATGTTAATGACCGAAAAGGGTTAAATATGCTTGTTTATAAACCACAAGTTGCATAAAATACAATTATGAAGAGTAAATATAAATTAAACTCATGCGGGCGTGCTAATTAGTGACTGGTTATAGAATGCTAACTTTAATTCCTTACACACAGCGATCAATTTAAAAGGACGTGTTGTTTAACATGTTATTTGACCTGGGTATCGGCCCGCTCTGCTTTTAGGGGCATCTGTGTACAAGGGGCGTATTTCCGGCAGTGTTTTTGCGTGTATAAAATATTATTTTTCACGCACCATAAAGGAAAGTTCCAATGTTGTGGAGCTTTATGCAAAGCCTGCGATATATGCACCATCATAAACATGTCAGCTATTACGCGAGGGAGAATGACGCTCTGTCTAAATGTTGAGTGCGGACAAAGGCACGTGCAAAGCTCGTAATGCCACAAAGGAACAGGTCCCACGGACTGATTGAGCGCCTTTGTCAACGTACGAAAAGATGCCAACTTTTGTGCACTAACATTAAACGTTCTTAATCGCCGAAATAGAGGACAATAATAGTGCTAAGCCTATGCTTCATATCTTAATAGTTTTCGTACATTTTTTATTGGATTTAGAACGAGGCTTCTTTTGTGGAGTAAATCTTTTGACGAGTAGGATTAAATGAACAGCGACTTACCTGGCTGCAATAACCTTGGTTTGTACTTGGTGCAGTTTATGTGCAGTGTGGATGCGTTAGTGGCCGCGGTTGCATCTCATCTCGTTTGGTTGTCGGTTGTAACACAAAGGCCGCTTCGCTCTGACGGTGAACCACATAATTATGTACACTAATCAAAAACGCCCACGAACCGGACTGAGGGCCTGCACGCAGCCTCCACATTCTCTCCGTTCGTATAATCAAATAAAGTTAAACCTAAACTATAAATTACTCATTGTGTGAGAACACAAAGACAAAAGTTTTTTATACAAATATTAATGTCAGTGTCAATTTAACTCGATGTCATCGAAATAAAATTATTGAGAGAACGATTCTAGTTCGTAATTGAGAAAATATTAGTGCTCCTACAATAAATGAATAGTGAACATCAAAGCTAGCGGAATACGCGATCACTTTTCAACCCTCTCATCCACCCCTCGTATGTATTCGGCATTCGCATTTGTACTTGTGTAGCTTTTGTACGGCTATTTTCGCAAATTCTATGTATACTCTATATAGGATTAAGTGATCTATTGTATTATTTTTTTATGAAATCTCAGGATACAGACAGCATTATTTATGAAAAAATCTTTCCAGATCATGTTGATGCCCAATTATAGTATGAGAGCATAGTTTTCGTATCATAATGTGGTATTTTATTTGCAGTGGACCCGCCGAGTAACGTAGGCAATCACAACGACGCCGTCCTGGGGGGCCGGCAGCCCGTCGTCAAGCTGGAGCCGCTTAAGACTGACCCGCTCAAGCCTGTCACCTTCCACAGCGGCATGAGCTCCAAGCAAATAATGGATGCCTGCAAGTGAGTGTTCTTCAACAACGTTGTGCAACGGTCGATGCTACTCGGTTACAGGATTACCTTTACTAAAGGTGCATTGCATTTGTAGGGACAACGCCGGTCCGCCGACGGCGTGGTCAGTGCTCGGCGACGGCATGGGCCCGCCGTCCCCGCCCGTCGTGCCTCCGCCGCGCCTGTCACCGCAGCAGCTGGCGCCGCCCGCTCCCTTCGTGTACGTGGAGTCCAAGCGCGACGCCTTCTCCCCGCAACTGCAGGACTTCTGCCTCAAGCACCCCATCGCCGTGGTGCGCGGACTCACCGCCGCGCTCAAGCTCGACCTCGGCCTCTTCTCCACCAAGACCCTCGTGGAGGCCTGGCCCGACCACGCCGTTGAGGTGCGCACTCAGCTCATGCAATCCGCCGATGAGAACTGGGATGCCGCGGGACGACGGCGCGTGTGGGCGTGCGCCTCGCACCGCTCCCACACCACCGTACGCAAGTACGCGCAGTACCAGGCCGGGTCCTTCCAGGAGTCGCTGAGGGAGGAACGGGAGCGCGGGGGTACGGCCGCCACCGCGGGCGGGGGCGCGCTGTCGGACTCGGACGGACGCGAGTCCGGCTCCGGGCCGGTCAAGCGTCGCCGTGCCGCTCGCATGCTTCGATTCGGGACTAACGTCGATCTCTCCGACGAGCGCAAGTGGCGCCCGCAACTCACTGAGCTTCAGAAACTACCGGCGTTCGCGCGGGTGGCGTCCGCCGCCAACATGCTGTCGCACGTCGGTCACGTGATTCTCGGCATGAATACGGTGCAGCTGTACATGAAGGTGCCCGGCAGCCGGACGCCGGGCCACCAGGAGAACAACAACTTCTGCTCGATCAACATCAACATCGGACCCGGCGACTGCGAGTGGTTCGGTGTGCCCGACGCCTACTGGGGAGGAGTGAGGGAGCTGTGCGAGCGACACGGGCTGTCGTACCTGCACGGCTCGTGGTGGCCGGACCCCGAGGAGCTGCACGCGCACGGCGTGCCCGTGTACCGCTTCACGCAGCGCCCCGGCGACCTCGTGTGGGTCAACGCCGGCTGCGTGCACTGGGTGCAGGCCACGGGCTGGTGCAACAACATCGCCTGGAACGTCGGGCCGCTCACGGCGCGCCAGTACGCGCTCGCGCTCGAGCGCTACGAGTGGAACAAGGTGCAGAACTTCAAGTCCATCGTGCCCATGGTGCACCTGACGTGGAACCTGGCGCGCAACATCCGCGTGTCGGACCCGCGCCTGCACCGCGCCATGCGCACGTGCCTGCTGCAGACGCTGCGAGGCGCGGCGGGCACGCTGGCGGCCGTGCGCGCGCGGGGCGTGGCCGTGCGCTTCCACGGCCGCGCCAAGGGCGAGGCGTCGCACTACTGCGGGGCGTGCGAGCGCGAGGTGTGGCACGCGCTGCTGGTGCGCGAGCACGAGAAGCGGCACGTGGTGCACTGCCTGGCGTGCGCGCGCCGCGCCTCGCCGTCGCTGGCCGGCTTCCTGTGCCTGGAGGAGCACAGCGTGGACGAGCTGGCGCAGGTGTACGACGCCTTCACGCTGCACCGGCCGGCGCCGCCCGCGCTGGCGCCGCTGGCCGCGCCGGCGCCCGTGCCGACGCCGGACTGAGCGCCCCGGCGCCGGTGCTCCGCCCCGCGCGGGCTCCCGACGACGTATCTGTATTTGTTTCGTGTGCGAGTGTATGATAGTTCTCATATCCGGCGAGGTCGATCGTGTGTTCTGTCAGAGTTTCAGTTTCGGTGCGAGTGGAGAGCGGCGTCCCCCGACCCTATTCCCAGTATTAGAAGCTAGCTAGTTCCCCGAGCGTAGGTGACGACGACGTCGATTTGACCAAGTATAATTGTAGCAGTACCGCGGTCTATTTTTACTAGGACGCGACCTGATAGTTAAATTGTTAATCGATGAGGGCTCGACAAAATATTTTTGGTGATAAATTGTAATTTTGTACTACGGAAACTTTTACAGTTTACATGCTCCTCGATCACTTTTGTAAGTGTGAGAGATATCGGTATAAGAAGTCAATTCGCAGTAGCCGTACGACCGTACGAGTACGAGGAGTACGCAGGGCGACGGCCTCGGGTAGAGTAAGTAGCGTAGGAAGGTGGAGGAGCGAGGTCGTCCGCTGGTCTCGAGTGCTCACGTGTTCACCATGATGATATAAATGTGTTATTTTTGTATAGAGGCATATTTATTTATTTTATTGTACTGTGACCTTAGTTTGATTTGTAGACAGTCTTTAGCAAATAGTAGTTGTAAGTTTAATTGCACGGAAAGAGACCCTACGTTTTAGCAGGGTCCGGCGAACAGTGCTGAGAAGTCCCAAAGAACGTTAAGTACTTGTGTAGGCAACTGGAGATGAGCGATTCAATACTGATGATGAATTATTCCGACATTAAATTTTATAAAAGGGATCTAAAATTAATTAAATTTATTAGAATGAGTTGACATTGTTTGATGAATTAGACTGTATTTAAATTAAATTAGGCGTAATTAAAATTGTTTCTTGGATTGATGTAAAATTAGGATGGATTAGGGAAGTAAGCTATGGGTTGGCAGTAATGCAGCCACTCGTCTTTGGCACTTGTTTGTTTGTTGTTCTCTTGGAGTTTTATTGATGTGTTGTCACATTTCAATGTTAACAAATGTTTGACTGTATTATTTATAAGCGACAAAGGCGAGTGGAGTGAAGGCGATTTGGAAGTTTTGGTCGGATTATGTATAGCGAATGCCGAAATATTTATAAGTAATAATAACACCACTGCCATGTATGACCTTACTGTTTATACTGTAAATTACAATTTTTAATAAAGAAAATTAAGCTATACTTATATTTTTCATCTTTTGTTTACACATTACTTTGAAATGCCACATTTCAAGGAATGGTTTTATTTATTAATCCCTCATTCCCATCGACGATCTTCTGGAACAAAAGTCTGGCTACATGCTCCATCTTGGACAAACACTTTGTGCAAATGGGTCGTTTTGACGACTTCATGCTCAACCTTGTTCAAATAGAAATTTTAAAATTATGAGACTCGCTGTAGGAGGTATCACGTTCTTCCATTGCATTTACGAATAAGGGTCGAAACAGTGTCATATGAATTCCAAGTGTACGTTACGCCAGCAAGAAAGTGTCACCTAGAGTGATATGAGTAGAACGTATAATTAGTGCGCAATCTGCTGTAAATGTGCGCCGCATAAAAAATTTGTGCGTCTTGTAGTTTTGAAAAAAAAACGTAAAAACCCTTTGTTCCCGTTGTGTCACACCATTTTGTGTAACACTGTTACCCATTGGTAAAAAAATTACCGATTAGTAACACTGTTACTCAAAGCCACATTTTTTATCCCTTTGAGTGACAGTGTTACTCAACAGAACGCTGTGTTCCCGTTTAGTAACACCTTTTTGTGTAAAATCATTGTTCATATACATCGTGACTTAATAATACGCGGTGGGACCACAACAATCTAGACTCAATAATTTTAGCCTGTTGTCTGCAACCTATTACGTAAATAATAGGGGTTATTTATCGAAAACAAAATGCGCCAAGGAGTTTATTGTTCAATAATGAGTCAATAAAATTAACAAAAAAAAAAACCGACTTCAAAAAGTAGGTAAACTAAAAAGCAAAAAATAAATTTACTTCGCACAAAATAATACGTTTTTTCATTTAGTTATATAGAAATTATTAAATAATTATTTTATAATTCTGAAGTCGGTGCCAAGTAAATCGGATAATAATAAGAAGTAATATTCAGTCAGAAAATAGTTGTTAGAAAGATTGATATTATCTATTATTATTGATTATATTGAGTTATTGTTTACTTGACACCGACTTCAGAATTAAAAAATAATTATTTAATAATTTCTATATAACTAAATGAAAACACGTATTATTTTGTGCGAAGTAAATTTATTTTTTGCTTTTTAGTTTACCTACTTTTTGAAGTCGGTTTATTTTTTTGTTAAAAATTATTTTATTTTACGATTTTAAGTGATGGGTAGACCGAGCAAGAATGTTTCTCAAATGAGAAGACGACGGTTACTTGAGACGGAAAACTTATTAATAATAACCCCCGTACTCCTAACCGTTGAGGAGTTGTACCTTCCAGCATCAGCTCAGCAACTTAAATTGCAAATATCCAAGTAGTTTTAGGTAATATACGAAAAACAATATAGAAGCCTTTGAAATTTCAGGGTTACCCATAATTTCTCTAGGATCCCATCATCAAATCATGACCTCATATTATGAATATACATAAGTAATATTCAACGTCTCGCCTCATCTGTTTATAACTAGAAAGAATACAGTAAACGGCCTCAAGGAGCCTATATTTAAAGAATTATCCCCGTACTCCTAACCATTGAGGAGTTGTACCTTCCAGCATCAGCTCAGCAACATAAAATGCTGACCACTAGATGCAAATATCCGAGTAGCTTTAGATAATATACAAAAAACAATATAGAAGCCTTTTAAATTTGAGGGTTGCCCTCGATTTCTCTAAGCTCTTATCATCAGAACGTGACTTTAAAAAAATGGGACCACATGACAAGTATATCCTTTCAAGCAAAAAAAGAATTTCTCAAATCGGTCCAGGCGTCTTCGAGTAATCGGCGAACAAACATAAAAAAAAAAAAAAAAATACAACCGAATTGAGAACCTCCTCCTTTTTTTGAAGTCGGTTAAAAACCATAGAAATCAAAAATATATTTTTTTATAAGTACAACCATTAAATGTAATTCAATTAATAATATATACTTTAAATTAATAGTCCATACTGTCAATCCACTATTATGTTTTCTTCTGACATAGTATTGATGTCCACCACGCAAAAGAATAGTGCCTCCTTTTCTTTTAATAAACACAAACTCATGATCACTACATGAACTACTACTAGCAATTCCCGACATGGCAGATGACCGGACACGCATTAACTAAATCACATTAACTAAATCAGTATCTGTTTTCGAATTAGTGTGACAGTGACATTAAAAATACTCTTAATGGTTGTACTTATCAAAAAATATATTTTTAATTTCTATGGTTTTATTGACTCATTATTGAACAATAAACTCCTTGGCGCATTTTGTTTTCGATAAATAACCCCTATTATTTACGTAATAGGTTGCAGACAACAGGCTAAAATTATTGAGTCTAGATTGTTGTGGTCCCACCGCGTATTAAGTCACGATGTATATGAACAATGATTTTACACAAAAAGGTGTTACTAAACGGGAACACAGCGTTCTGTTGAGTAACACTGTCACTCAAAGTGAAAAAAATATGAGGCATTGAGTAACAGTGTTACTAATCGGTAATTTTTTTACCAATGGGTAACAGTGTTACACAAAATGGTGTGACACAACGGGAACAAAGGGTAAAAACGATTCCTGCTGGAGTAACGTTGTTCTAGCAAGAAAATTCTAGACCAATCATCGGAGATATAAAATACATACATGGGCAGAGAGCTTATATTTGTGCAAATTTGTGCGCCATAAATATAATTTGTGCGTCTTCAGGTTTTCGAGATATTGCGTTTCCCGCTGGAGTAACGTTTTGCGAATTCGTGTATCTCAAAGACCAGAATTCCAACTCTATTCTCACAACTATAATACCTACTCATTATCGCATGAGAAACTCTACGGTACTACTACTATGGAATTCGCTGAAATTCCCGCGGCGCCGCGGGCATCCGCGCGACTCGTTTGAGTTTCTCATGCGATAATGAGTATTATGGTGGTGAGAATAGAGTTGGAATTCATATAACACTGAAACTGCGCTTCGATTCGCTGCGCTTCGACGCGCTTTTGGTGTGTGTCGACCCTAACAGTAGCTGATGTAACCTATTTACTAGACATATATAATGGTAGGATAGATTCCTCGGCAAGTTAGATTGAGCGTATAGCTGCGTGTCCGTATACCTACCAGGGCCCTACGTCTATTCCGATTGAAAGCTAATGCTTATCGTTCGTCGTATTCGGTACTTTCTGAAATGTTTAAGTAAAAAAATAGTACCGTAAAGGCTACAGAGAAATCTTGAATTTCTTTCAGCGTATTGCCAGCAGGGCCCTTCTCATTTTTTAGGGTCAAGACCAATATTACTTATTATCCCGTTTAGCGGTGTTTTAGTACCGTCGAAATACCTTGGTTTTATTTTAAAATAATTATTAATTCATGAAGAATATATCTTCAAAACTTTTATCCAGCCAGCAGGGCCCTTTTTTGTTTGTACACTTTCAGACCAAATAGTTATATTTTTTATTAGCATTTTAATAGTACTTTTCAAATAACCATATGTTTAGTTAGAAACGTTTGTATTTTAGTATATAATTTGCTTCAAAACTTATACCACGGCGGTCTCGCCGTTGGCCACTAAAAATGACACGGACTCTAGTAAGTGCTGCTGTGAAGAGCGAGTGATGCTCTGTCTATGGCTGTGAATGACTACACCTTAGGGTCCGAAACGCTGATTATCAAATTTTGTATGCACTGCTCTGTGGTGTGTGCGATTTTAGTCAAAGCTAAATCCAAAAAATCCAAACCGTTAATTGTAATTTCAATTATTTTATTTATTTTTTTATTTAATTATTTTATTCAATTATTTTCAATGATAAAGAACGCAAATCAAATAAATATGTCATAATCTAGTCCGCCGCCCGTTTCGTTTGCCGGGTTCGACAAATGATGATAATTGTAATTAATTTAATTAATCGATCATAATTATAATTAATTCCAATTTATAAGTTTTTCTGACTTAACTCATCTAGTCTACCAACGAATCAAATACAAATAATACAATAAAACTATATTATTATAAAATGTCATCTTCATCTGTCAATGTAGTCCGCGCCAAAAATCATGGCCGAAGGCTAGTAAGAACTGAAAGTTAGTATTAATGACCAATAGTGTCTGAAATATTAATAAAATGGACAAATTATTCTTCATGCTATTTGCCAAAGGCCAGTTGTCAAAAAAAGCACGGCGCTGATCTGCCATGATTGGTGGCAAGCACTGTAGCGCTTTGATATTATGGCTATCGTGATATACATTTTAAAGCAAATTATCTGCCAAAATAAAAACTTTTCGAACTATATGTAAAGTTATTTAAAAATGTACTATTAAAATGCTAATAAAAAATATAACTATTTGGTCTGAAAGTGTACAAACAAAAAAGGGCCCTGCTGGCTGGATAAAAGTTTTGAAGGTATATTCCTCATGAATTAATAATTATTTTAAAATAAAACCAAGGTATTTCGACGGTACCAAAACACCGCTAAACGGGATAATAAGTAATATTGGTCTTGACCCTAAAAAATGAGAAGGGCCCTGCTGGCAATACGCTAAAATAAATTCAAGATTTCTCTGTAGCCTTTACGGTACTATTTTTTTACTTAAACATTTCGGAAAGTACCGAATACGACGAACGATATGCATTAGCTTTCAATCGGAATAGACGTAGGGCCCTGGTGGGTATACGGACACTATAGCTGGCACTACTATAGTCCCCAAGTATAGTCAAATTAAATATTGTATTTACCAAGCTCGAGTGTAAGCAGCCATCTGCGGTAACTTCAAAAACGCTAAGCTCTTTGATTTTGTCTATAAGATAGAGCGTAAGCGAGAGTACTTAGTTATTGATTACTCAGTCAATTTTTACAAATTCAAACTTCAAGAGATTGAACTGGTCTTGTTTACCTTGATAGTTTTTATAAACTCAAATTATAGAGAAGCTGAGCCTTGGATGAAGCTGTCTACGAGCTGAGCTAATAATAATAAGTTGGGTCACGTCAGTTTAGACCAGAGAGTATGCATTTAACTAGAGAACTAAACACACTTCGCATTTCAGATAAAAGACACGTCAAAGCATACAAAGGCATGGATTTTGACAGGTTTTCCCCAGCCCGGGGATAAATTATATGTAATTTGACAGTCCAATTTTAGCAAAATTATAAACGTCTATTTTTTTCATGTTTTATTTTGACATCAGTCTAATATTTCTGGGTTAGACAAACTACAAATGGAATACACGCATGATTGAAACAATAGCTGGTTTTCC
This sequence comes from Hypena proboscidalis, assembly GCA_905147285.1. Lineage (NCBI taxonomy): Eukaryota > Metazoa > Arthropoda > Insecta > Lepidoptera > Erebidae > Hypena > Hypena proboscidalis. Next base: position 6,565,128 of record LR990127.1, read on the forward strand.
AAAATAGTTTTATTTAGATCACATTAATATTTTAAATACATCACTTTTAATTATGATAGTTTGATAACATATTTCCATAAACTATACGATGATGTATAACATTGATTTATACGTCAATGAGATTATTGCATTCACATTAAGATCTATACAGTGCAGTAGATAATTTAGAAGTGCTGAGAAATGTTAGACACATAACGAAGTATGAACCATGAAGTTGTATGTAAAAGTATAGCCAATATAACACTGCTTATGTACTCATTTTAATACATATCTCTGCTTGAAACCTATGCTGCTTGCTTGCCATTTGCCATACAAATAAAATATATAGACGAATAATGCGAAGGGCTCTGTGATCTAGGCTCTCTTGTAACTTCATCCATCCATCCATCTACCCCAAATAGAGGTCGAATTAGTACACAGTATAATGTTTGACATTGAAGCATTGTTGCCACGTTTACATGCAACAATGCTTCAATGTCAAAGCCTTTATACTATGGGGGTAGGCAGTGACAAAGGAGCGCCATGTCCTACGATTTTAACATATCCCTTTCGCTTCCTCAACATTCATACATCTCGTCATACATAGTTGCCGGTTTCGTGTACTAAACGTACTACCTACTTGCATTTTCACTTTCCGTTAGCTATCTGTACATCGTGAGGAAACCTGCATGCCTAAGAGTGCCTAAAAAGTGCTCGATGGTGTGTGAAGTTTACCAATCCGCACTTGGCCAGCGTGGTGTCCACCATGGCCTTACCCTTCTCATCGTAAGAAAAGGCCCGAGGCAAGCAATGGGACATGTATTAGATACAGGGCTGCTGTTATTATTATTTTCTGTACCTAGAACCTAGATGTAGAGTCTCTCCATCTCTACGATTACATAAAACTTCATGATATGAACCACCAATTAAATTCAGACTTGATGGTAACCTTCCGTGTGCAAACCTTTCTTTCCATGGTATCGTTCCGTTTCTACAAATAAACTCACTCGAGTGAGATACATTCTTAAAGCGTCACAGTTTTTATCACTAAACTCTGTAAAGGATTCGAGTCTAAAATATAACAGTCTTAAATTCTACAATAATCCATAGATGATCTTGTGATGGTTCTATTTACATTCCGCTTTTAATGTTACACCGCTACTTTAAATATTTAAAATTATTTAAGTAAGCCGTTATAGCACCTATATTATTATTTATTGTAAACATAATATAATAATATGTATATTTACACGGAACAGCTAACCAGTGGACACCGCACGTAAGAAAACATACGCAGTAGAATCGCCAATAAAACCTGTGATATGACCTTGTCAAAAGTGAGCACGGAATCTATCATACATAATGCGGTGTCCATTTGTTTGTCCGTGTTTAATTTAAACTATAACAGAGAGCTTTTTATTCGTTAGTGCGTACGTGACTTACGAGGATTGCTTGTAATATGAAATATATATGTTAGCAAAATACATTTAATATAAAAATAAGACTCCTGTGACACGACTACAGTTTGGCATTGTCAATTGCACAGCAACATTATTCTTATTATACAATATTAACTAAATTATTGCTTAAACAACAAAACATAAGATTAAACTTATGTTGACATAAAATAAAATCGTAGGCGACAGTTCAACGCTATGCAGAGCAGAAAAATATCCTTTTATGTACTTAAGTTCTCAAACATATATGTTTTAATTAGTTGATAACCATTTTCCAAATCATACAAAGAGGTTTTCCCTTATGTACTTTATTTATTATATTAAGGCTCACCCCATTACCCATGGTACCTAAACATTACAGGTGAAATGTGGGTGTTGTACACCTTTTTTTTTTTTATTCTACGCCCACAGCGAACGAACGTGTAGTCCACCTGATGGTAAGTGGAGTACAGCCCATTGACATCAACAATCCACAAAAGCAGATTTTAGATGCGTCGCTGCAGCTGAGGACTACGGTGTTATGCCTCATGTGCCAGTAATTTCAGGGCCTGATCTCACCACCAAACCGGAACACAGTAATGAAAGCACTACTATTTGGCGGCAGGTTAAAGGTGAGGCGGTGGTGCTGCCGCCCTCGAGCTCATTCACAAGAGCTCTACCACCAGTAAGTTAAAGGTGAGGCGGTGGTGCTGCCGCCCTCGAGCTTATTCACAAGAGCAACCTCTACCACACCCTTTTGGGTAATATAGGCGTGATGTTATGTTCGTTTATTATTTTTCTGCTCAGCACTTCGTTGAACAGCGCCACCCGAGTCTTTATCTTTTGCCTGATATTCTTAAATAGTTTTGAAACACATCAAGAATATCCACAGTATAAATGTTTCATTCACACTGAGTCGCCGAAACTTGCCTTTGGTACCAATTCTCTCTATACACACCTCATTACATTACTTATATTATAACCTCACCATTCAATTCAGTATGTTTACATGTATATAATTATATTAACTTCTGTATTCAAGCCAGGCTGGCTGCAAACATTTGGGAACTTAATTCTATTTCTAGTTCAATAAAAAAAAACTAAATTATATATTGTAGACACGGGTCTTAATCGCGTAAATATTTTTGAAAGCATAAATACCTTTTTTGCTTGACAGTTTCAATCTAATCACTACGATCGTAACGTCGTACTACAATATATAATTATGTGTACAAATCGCGAAAGTTTAAAATCATTAAAAATATCAAGTTGTTTTAACTTAATTTTCTACTAAAAATGTGTGTAAATAAAAACCCAAATGGTGATTAGGTTGTCAGGAATATAAATAAATGCATTTGATACTTAATGGAAGAACAAATTGTCTAAAACTCTGCTGCTTAATAGACAGCCAGCTCATTATAACATACACTAACACACAATTATTTAGAAACAGATGTATTTATTGTGTTTCAGTCAATATATAAAAGATTAATTTATGACATAAAAATTACAATTAAGAGAACTGTTTGATTCAAGATTCGAGCATTAAATTCAAATTTCATTATTATTAGAGTGTTATGTTGTTTGTCTCAACAAAATAATAGTAGTCCCTTATAGAATTGTCGTTTATTTCAAATAAAATCGTCCTTTTTAAATAAAAGACATGTATAAATCAAAATCTTGTATGGCAAAGAGTCAAACTCCCATAAAAACATGTCAAGGAGGATTAAAAATTAATACATACATAATTGTAGGTTTAAAACACCCCATAAAATTAATTATAGTATAAATTGATAACATATTCCAAACGGAAGACAAAATTGTGCATTACCTAATTTTGGCATTCAATTAATTGTAGCAAGTTCCAAATCAATTTGAGCACTAGGCCGACATTAATATAGAACATTTAACATCCATGACATCAATATTAACTACCAGCACTCAAGCATAACAATTTTATTCTGCATAATATTGTTAATACTATGAATAGTTAAATAGACTCCGGACGCAAGTCGGGCGAAGCAAGGAGAACATTGTCAAATAGGGATATCTGGTTGACACTAAGCTATGGAATCTATCGCCCACCTTATTGACTTTCCAAAATGCCCTATCACCTGCACAAGAGGCGCTCATGAACGCCGACGAAAGCGCCATAACAGTGGCCACACATTGGGCCAACAAAATTGGACTCAGCCATTGACACAACGAAGAAGAAGAAAAATACTTGAAGCTTCCAACCTCTAAGTTATACATGCCCTCAAAAGAGCCCTCATGTCAATAAAAATATATAAACATCTTCCGGAAAAAATAAAATCACAAGAAACGGCATCTGCATATATAATTAAATGATTAAGTTGTTACAGGTAATCATAATAATGTTAAATAGCTATTTCAATCTTACAATAATAAGATTATCATTGTCTCTCCTATTTTTGCTTTGCCTGACATGGTCCACAATTACTCATATTATACTCTGTCCATTTCTTTATTTTCTTTTTGACAGATTACATTTAGGGATGCCTTCACACGTTACTGATTCGATTTAAAATCATAATCGATGTTGTCTACGAAGAACTTTCAATCGAATAATTACATCGAAATGGTTTTAGTTCATTATTAATTATTCGTTTATTAGTAGTTTCTATTAGATGAAATAAATATACAAAATAATAATATAATAATAATGTCACATACTTAGTCTATGACGACTTCCTAGTTACCTTTGTTTACATTTTCATTTTTAATTCCAAGATTTCGACTTGATTTCTTGCAAATAATTATTCATGAAATCATGATACTATTATTATATTCTTTTTTTTTATAAAAATACAGACAATACACAAAAAAAGTCAAATTATTCTTTTTCATAATGATCGATTTATTTCATTTCACGATTTGATTTATAGTCTGTGGTTGTTTGTTACAAACAGTGAACTGCCCTAAAAAGTGCCGCTTGTCAATAAAGTACATTATTATTGTAGTACATTAATCTGACAAAAAAAAACGGTAGTTCATAGGCGTGATCTGTCAAAAAGAAAATAAAGGAATGGACAAAGTATAATGTTAAACCTTACCACCTAAGAATACTTTGTGGAACGCAATAAAGAATTGAATTGAATACTATGATGTCATCTAAATGCCGATAAACTGTCACTGCGCGTTCCAAATCCTATTTTTAAGTGGAGTACTGTGTTGTATTTGTGCATGTATTACAATAACTATGTTTGGTGCCTAAACTTACGAATTAAACGTGAAATTTGGCAAATTTGAGCTGTTCGACAATAGTTATAGCTACATACATCTACTTCAGCATCTAGGTCTCAAATCAATTTGAAATAAATTGTCTTTAGGCAAGGATACAAATGAATAGCGAACTTCCCTGTCATTTCCATACTAAACTGTCCATAGTATTGTATACCTAGATTTGAACTTATTGGCGAATGTGAAGTTAGCTGCGAACACAAGTCCATGGCGATAAAAAATCTTGGTTACAACGGGCCAAATCGCGGCAAGTACTATCAGACCCACTGCTTTATGATCCATTTGGATTATGATTCTGATGATGTGATAGTACAATCTGCATATTGTTTGCACGAGGAATCAGTGGGTTTGGAATAAGTTGAATTACACATTGCCCAGGATAAAATTTCGTTATTTTATTATTATAATAGTTGTAGAGGTTAACAAACCAAATTGTATCTGTGGCAATGCGTAATTCTTCTTATTAAAAAACAGCCGATTCTTCGCCGCTTGCCTGCAATAAGCCAGGAAAGACTAACATTGTGTCGAGCTAACAACATGTTCAGATCCACCAATAAATTTAAACCTATCCTTAACCTACCAATGCACATTCACTTCTATCCTTACCTGCGACATCCCATGTCGAAGTTACATGGACTCCTGAATCCTTTGCAGCACAAGAATGGCCGCCTGGAGGAAGTCTCACATGTTCTCCGGTCGGATGACAGCTTTGCGCAGCAGCAGCGCGGAGTCAGCAGACACGATGGGCAGTTCGTTGCTGCTGTGATACTTGATTAGGTGTGGCACGCTCTCGAATACACGGTCTTTTGTTCGAACCTGTTTATAACAAGATCCTTTGTTAGTATTGGTTTTCTGCCGACTTCACATAATGTTTTTAAAGAAATTTAGATTTAATATTACCTCTATATTACCCAGAAGGGTGTGACAGAGGTGTATAACACCCACATTTCACCTGTTATGATTTAGGTTGCATGTGATAGGGGAAACTAACTCCATATGAGAGAGAATTTCCTGACGGAAAAATCCCAAATGACGCTGTTAGACTAGGGTAGAAGCCTTTAAAAATAATAAAAAGTGAAAAAAAGAATAGTAGGATGAAACCCATTAGAAAAGGAGGAATGGGAATGGGTTTTTAAGGGTAAAAAACATTTTTCTCGATTTCCCGCAAAACTAAAAGTCCTATGGAAAAAGTCGAATGGCAAAGTTGTTGGTAATAAAAAGATCTAAAACTTTTGTATTTACACTTTTTTCATAACCTCAAAATTTATGTAAAAAATTCAAAAACCAAGTTTTAGGTTTTTATTTTTATCTTTTACAAACAATTTTTTTTAAATTATTTTTTTTGGTTTTAAAAATTAGACCCTGGTCTATGTTGCCCGAGCCGGTAATTAAATCCGATACCGCGCGGTAAGGGGCGTATACGCTAACCATTAGACTAATAGAATAATAATAGTTTTGAATATGAAGAAAGATTAAAACAGTCGAACTTCTTTTGGAGATGTTACGGGAGATGGACCCGTAGTCATTAGATACCGTTCAACACTCGCTCCATCTCCATTGATTTATATCAGTGTAATAATTAAGAGTTACGCTTTTGTTCATGATATGGTTGGTATATTATATAATGACAAGCAACTCACCACTCCGCTAGGATCGACGAGCAACAGATGTTTGTGAGCGCCGCGCCGCGCGCCCGTCAGCACGAACTGGCCGGGGCACGCCGCTGACTCCCGCACCAGAAACTCTCCGTCCTCTACCACCAACTGTAATCAATTAACATTTATTTTATACAAGCTTCTGCGCGTGGCGCTGCCCACGTGGTAGGTATATCGATAAAAAGTAGATAGATAGATAGATAGAAAATTCTTTATTTGTACATAATTTCACATGAAAAACTTAAGAGATAACAAAAAGAAATATAGCAGAAAAAAAAATGTACAAAGGGCGGCCTTATCGCTTAAAGCGATTTCTTCCTGGCAACCTTAGGATGAACATTTTGCAAAGAGAAAATAAAGCGGTAGTTTTTACTTAGATTATTAGAATTTTAATATTTTATATCAATAAATTACATTATATATTATTATACCTACTTACAAATATACAATTCATAATACTATAAGGAAAGATAGTGCTCCTTCAACCTTTTTTAAAAAAATAAATGGATTTAAAGTAGCCCTTATCCTGTCTCAACTCTTACATAATTTAAGATAGGTTCAGTTCAACAGACACATTCAGAGAACATATTATTATGTGTTGATACATTTTTAATATTATGTCCGTTCATTGGTCTACCACATAATGTAAAAGTAAAAAAAAGTCGCATTACCTTTTCAGCCGTGGTCCGTGAGATGGTGCCGTGAAACCACGGCTCCTGCAGCAATAACGCAGTTTGCTCTCTCACCGACAGCGCGGGCGCTTCACACGCGGACGACGCCGTCGACGACGACGACGCCGCTGATGATGTGATCGGTGCTGCTGTGAAGGGTTCTGTGGACAGAATTCACTTTTATTTAGAAGTTGCAAATACAGAAGGTTTATTATGCAGTCCTACTTTCGGATTTAGGAGTTTCTCAGTACATGGGCGCCGGCAGAAATAATTTCCAGGTGGTGCAGATTTTAATTTTCTTACAATCTTTGCTGTATATGATTGTTAAAAAAAAGATGAAATTTTAGTCTGAAGGTTCGAGACAACTCCGCCGGCTGTAGTTGCTTTTTAAATGAGAATTGTGTAATTACTGCCTACTAATTATTGTGAATAAAAAAATGATTTCCAACAGACGGCTATTTATTGCAATAATTCCTGTTGATCTCGAGATTTCCAAGGGGTGCAAGTGCAACCCCTGGCACCCCCCTGCCGGCGCCCATATCTCAGTAGCAGGACGAAGTCTGGAATTGTGGCCGGCAGATGGTGATTGGTTCACATCGTATTACCGTCTTGGATACGGCACAAAATGTAAAAAATTCATGCGGTTAGGTTATTTGTGGCTAATAGATGGCGCTTATTTCAATTTTATTTTAACATTGTATGAGTGTGTGAGTGTATTGAGTTATAAACAAATTGGAGTTCGACGCTTTTGTCACTCAGCATGCTAAATTATTGGACATTCACTTACGATGACGCGTTTAGTTTCTGAGTCTACGATTGCCTTCCAATAGTAGTTAGATATAAAATCATCATCGAACTTTTTAAATTATATAATAAATACATGTTTTTCTAATAATGTAAGTAATCATATTATATGTATTTTATTTTTTTATAATCTAAAATAATATAGATATCAATTGTCATGTGATGTACTTCGAACAGAAACAAAACGTTTTTCTGCAATGTTTATTTACAAATAAACGGGCTGCGCGTGTTTCCTTCACTTCGGTAGAAGTTTTCGGATTGTTTGTGTGCTCTTGTGGATATTTTATGTGAGATGTTTTTCAGATCTTTTTACAATTAAATAAATAAATAATTAATATATTTATATTGACATTATGGATATCAATAGAGTAAATAACGTAACACTCAAAATGAAGAAATTAATTAATTAAAAAGAACAAACAAATGTATGAATAAAAATAATTAGGAGTTGAAAAGAATGATCGGTATCATTAAGAAAAACTATAATATAAGAAAATAATAGGATAAAGATGTGAATGAAAAACAATATTATGAATGCCAATGAGTATAAAGAAAAATGTTATTAATAACAAATTCGGAAAATAATTGCGATTTTATGAAGAAATTTTTTTATGAAAAACAAAGCGCACCCCTAGATACACTAGTGGGTATTTACATACATGTTTTTTGAACTGAGTGATATGACTAAAACCTCCCTTGTCTTCTTCCTTCAAAGCAATCTTAGTCTAGCTAAGAATTTCTATAATAAGATTGCTACAAAAATACGTTTTTGCGAACGAAGACAGTTGTAGGAACAATGCTAAGCAAACATGATTGCACGTTTTTATAAACAGATTTTAGATTTTTCGATCAAACTTTACCAGAAATAAATAAAGATTACCTACTTTCTTTAGCAACTCTTTTATTGACTTAAGACGTTTAAATTGTCTTTACATTAATGTTGAAATACTTGAAATTATTATTTGAAGTAGGTACCTATAGGCAAAATAAGTAACAACGTTAATAGATATTATATCGTCCTTGGGAACAACAGAAGATTCACTCCCTAACGAAAGTCAAGTTTATTTTATGTAAAAATTATACCTACACCTCGCCTGAGGTACCCACTTGCACCACAGATAATATAATACTAGTCTTGCACGCAAAATTGAAACTTATTACAGCGCGCGAACTGTGAATGTTCTAAGCGCGGCGATCTGTTATGGCTAGGGGTTGGAAGACCGCTGCGCTCCGCCGCGCCGCGCCGCCGCGCCGTCGCCGCGCTCCGCCGTAACCGCTTAAGCGCCAGCCCAATGCAGTACTGCTTCGCGGGAGTAGCCCCGGCTATTTATACCTAACCTATGAATTGAAACATCCTTGGCATAGATAGGCTCCAATTTGTTAGTGGTATACCTACCAAGTTTGACAGAAACACTGAGAACCAGTTTAGCGCATAGCACGGCTACGTGCATCATTCAAGCGTGCTAACAAAAGCTCTATCATATTAAAATGAATTTATTCTTGGGTGAATGATATTGTATTGTATAACCTTAAAAATGAAACAACTAACATAAGTCTAAATAAAAATCAATTGCAATAGAAAGTAATCATTATTTAATTACATTACATTTTAAATCGCAAAACATTAAAAAATCGTTTGATATTTTGAATGAAGCAGTGTTATAGCGCTGTAGAAGGTCAAACGTCATGGTAATGTAACATACTGACACGGACACGCACAAATGCAGATAGATAATAATATTCTAAAACATTGACAGCTTTGGCACGCACACAGACACATTCTTACGCACACAAGGACGACATGTACCTATGTTACCTTTTGCAAAAGCTAGATGGCGTTAGGGTAGCGCGGTTGAGACTACTCACAAGTACGGCCATCTATTGGCATAAAAAGTGAATTAAAGTAGCTCACAGAAATATTTTTTTTAAGGTGGCGTCAATTTTTTGTATGAGATTGGGTATCTGTACTAGTATTATATTATCTGTGGTAATATAGATGTTATGTTATGTTCTTTATAAAGTTTTGTTCCTGGTAGATATGGCAGGTAAACCTGTAGGTATCCGCATCAGTGTTAATAGTAGCAGCCTTGTATCTAATACATGTCCCACTGCTGGGCTCGGGTCTCTTCTCACGATGAGAATGGTTAGGCCTTAGTCTACCACGCTGGCCGAGTGTGGATTGGTAGACTTTACACAACCTCGTGTACTCGAGTTTTTGGCACTCTCAGGCATGCAGGTTTCCTCACGATGTTTTCCTTTACCGTTAGCGAGCGATAATTTATATAATAAATACACACATATCTTCGGAAAGACGAATCTTAACGATTTATTGACAGAGGTGTGTGACCTTTGACTTCGCAGTCCTACGGTTTCCCACTTGGCTATCGCTGCTGCTTTTCGGTGTTCGAACGGCCGAAATTGTCTGAACAGTCAGGCAATAATATAATAATTTGGCGATTTAGGTTAAGAAAGTATACTAATACAAAGTACTTACGCATATCGAATATATCGGTGTGATGGTTGGGTAACAGCGCGGTGGGCGGGGTGCGGGGCGGCGGAGTCTGGTTCACGTAATGTCGCACGCTCTCTTCGCAACTGAAACATTGTTTATTTATTACATACAGTAGTCGCTAAACATTGGAGCAGAAAGCCTGAAGAATAAACAAAGTCAAAGTATTTTATTAATAGGTTAAAAGTTGTTGTTACAAAAATCATATTATAATGTTCAGCTATGTTTTGCTTATGGCATATATACTGATATTAAGATTTTAATTAATTTATTTATTTAAAAACTTCATACAAAAATTCAAATCAAAATCAGTCTATCTTGGGGTGATGCAGAAATTACCAAGGCAGGTGAAGTAAAAAATATAGCGTTTTTGATTTGAAATTAAAGGTAATAAAAAAATATTTAATAATATTAATAATTCATAAATTTGAAAATTAGAAGCAATAGAACAATCTCATGCATTTTGAATATCTCCCAGTAAATTAACTTTGTCTTAATATTTTTATCATTAAGGTATTCAGTTATAGTAACGTTATACTTACTTTGACCTTTTAAAAATTACCATAATTATTAATTCATAACAATTCGGCGCGCACACAGTCAAAGTTAAAGATAAAAACAAAATTTTGGCAGTTTTGAAGTTGGTTGCAAATTAAATCAAGGGTCGGAAACGTTATTTAAAATATCGTTTTTTAAACGTTTCTAACGGTTCTTCGTATTGTGTTCGTTGCATTGCGTTCGGAACGAAAACGAAATGGGAACATTTTCAAAAACCGGTTTAATCCGCAAGACGGTGCAGCGAGGGTCGTGCGACGACAAGTATGGACTTGTTTGTTTATGCTGCCGCGCGGCTTCATTGTAACTATAGATCAATTATTCCGATGCGCTTGCTTACTGAGGTTGTGTTTACTGTTGTTATTGGGACTTCGGGAGTGGTAATTAGTTACCTACCTATTATAGTTAGTGGTGCTTATTCATTGCTTAAATGGGACGTAAAAGAAAAAACCCAATTTACTCGTATTACACTTACAATATCGAAACTAACAAATCAAAATGTCAAATGGAAGGATGCCAGAAAGAAATACGAGTAAGTCCCTATTTAATTATTCAATCTTGAGATTCTTGTAGTATACTGTAAGTCCTTAAGACTAGTTTATATAACATGATTTGTACCTATGTGAACAATTTTTTCTATAGGAATTAGGTAGGACTAACATCGAAATCACGAAAAAAATACCTATCTGCTGTTTCATAAAAATCATCAAAAACTACTTATGATGAACATGTAACATGTATTGAAATAGCTGTATTAAATTTTTGCGGTTTCGAAATTGGTCTCATAGTAGAAGTTGTTCATATACCTACCTACCTTTATTAATTCTGTTATACAGTTTTTATTTATACTGTTTATTGATAATATTTTAGTGAAGATTGTGAAGGAATTTAGTACGGACTGTGAAGGATCAAAAATTATAATATGATACGATTGTAAAAAATATTGTTCCAGGGACATCACGCCGGAAATTTAGTACGACATTTTTTTACGCAGCATCGTGCTGAATATGACAAGATTCAAGAAAGGATTTTTTCTAATAAAGATGTAAATTCTCTAACAGAATGCAGTAAAGTTCTTGAATGCTGCATAAATTTAGTTGCAATCCACGGCAGGCCGTTGTCTTTGCTAGAAGATGAGGCATTCCAAAATTTAATTACAATGATACCGAATCCTGGGTTAAAACCCAATATTAGAAACATAAGAACATGTATTGAGAATAAAGCCTACGATGTCCGAAAGAAGATCTATGAGGAATTAAAAAATAAACTGGTATGTTTAAAAATTGATGTAGCTTCTGTAAAATCAAGAAGATTCCTCGGAATAAATTTGCAGTTCATTTTAGATAAGAAGCTGCAGCTTCGTAATTTGTGTGTAGTTGAGCTTCATGAACGAAATACTGCAGCATTCTTGAAAGACACAGTGTTGATGGTTTTAAGCCGCTACGGAATCGAGCCTCAGCAGCTATACTCTATCACCTCGGACAACGGCGCTAATATGCTTGCAATGTCTCGTCAAATTGAAGAAGAAATACAGGATTCTCTTGAAGATTTGAATAACACTGAAGAACAGGTTGAGGAATCTGATATTGGTCAGGAAATGCTTGATTTGGTGGAAAGTTTGGAGTTCGAAAGGGAAAATATAGCCCAACCTATCGTGACAGCTGTACGTTGTGCCGCGCACACATTGCAGCTTGCTGTGAGAGATGCCTGCAAAGAACTGGAACCCGTTTTCGAATTGTGTCGTCGTGCAGTAAGAACTCTTCGTACACCTAACGTGGCACTGGAATTAAAGCGTAACCAATTGCTTCAGGCTATTCTGGATTGTCCAACTCGATGGGACTCTACCGCCGATATGTTGGACAGGCTAGTTAACCTAAAAGACTTTTGTAAAGAACATTACTCAGACTTAATTGGAGATGAAACATGGTCAAAAATTGAAGAGAGCTTGCAGGCTCTCAAACCGTGCAGAGTACTATCCAAACGGTTGCAAGAAGAACAATTAACATTCGGTGATTTTTACATTTATTGGATAAAATGTATTACAGAGTTAGAACAAATGAATACTCCTATTGCATTATATTTGGTTATATGTATGAAAGCGAGAGAGGGCAATCTTCTGACCAACGACACATTTTTATCTGCTGTTTATATGGATCCGAGAGTAAATTCTATACTTTCCGAAGAACACAACGAATGAGCTCGGATTCATTTAATGCATACACACCAAAGATATATTAATTTGCAATTGCAAACTCAGGATCGACCAACAGATGAAAATGATCTTAATCAAGATAATGTCCCGCACACATCACGAAGTAATATAGATGGTTTCTTTGAGAGGCGATATAGAGAACGTCAGAGAGAACGACCAACAGAAGTTTGCAATCAATTAAAAAACTCTTTGATTGATTTTTTAAGTTCGCCACTTTTGCCAACGCATGAGAACATTTTGAAATATTGGTACGAAAAAAGGTTTACTGATCCACAACTTTATTCTTTATCCACTATAGCCTTGGCTACTCCACCAACACAGGTTAGTGTTGAAAGGTTGTTTTCGTCGCTGAAATTTATTTTAAATAATCTAAGAATGTCATTAAAAGACTCCATAATTGATGATATCTTGTTAGTAAGAAACAACAGCATCTATGAGAAATCAGATTAATTTAATATTATTTTCTATGACATTATCTTTATGTTAATTTACATGATTTTGTAGATACCTAATATGTTTATCAGTCTCAGGTTCAATAAGCTAGTATTATGTAATAAGGAATATGCATGTGATTTAAACTTACTTGATTTTTTTTCCTTGAACCTTTAGAGTTCTGATATTATATCTCAACCATTATTATCTTATTTAGATTGTTTATAATTGCATAAAATATTAATTAAAACGTGCAAAAAAAGCACGCGTAATTCAAATTTATGAAACGCATCACCATTTGTCAAAACAAAATTTACGTCACGAGTATAGTTATCAAATTTGTCAGCATCGATGTTTCTACCAAAACCTCTTCACTTCTTTCTTCGCCAAAATGCGGGCGTTTCAAGTGCCCATGTGGGTTGGCTATTTTTAACTTCTTTTTTAAATACATTAAATTACTTTATAGGTGTTGATTTTTTTTAGTATTTTATAGCGATGACTAATCGAATAAAGATATAAAAAAATACATGCATATTCCCTATTGTAAGTAAATACATTCGTTCGTTATTTAAAACTAAAAGTCAGGTTCCTTTTTTGTTTCAATATCATCGTGCGGCATGTGCCTGTGCTTATTCCTGTGTATTAGCTTTAATATTTCCACATATACATAAGTCCGCATGCATGGCTCGACAAAATCTAACTCTGACGAAATAAGTTTTCCATAATATTCATTTCTGATATCTTTCTGATTGTTGGTTATGTTGCACAGTACACACTGGTATTTTTTATTTTCTTGCTTTGAATTTTGACTTGGTAAAACAGGTTCCTCCTGAAGCTTCTGGGTATCCTTGCTTTGCGGAACAGTAATTAGACTCATTTGTATTCCTGCAATATAAATCAAATTAATTATTTAAACGTTTAATTGGTTAAGTTAGGTTGATTTGTATTTTGTTAAAGTTTGTAGTCATTGTACAATTTCAATCGATGTTCTGTCAATCACAGTTTGCTGCTGCGAAGTGCAACCAAGATGTTTCTTAAAATTATCATGTTTCATCACGCGAGCATATGGGCTACCGCCGATTTATATATTTTGGCGAATAAGGTTTCCTATATTATGTATGAACATAATAATAGGGGTTAAAGTATGAAATTGCCGTTTTATTGCAATAGGTTCTTTGAATTGACATAGAATCTTCATGGTTTGAGGTTTTCGAATGAAACTTTTTTCAAATGGTATCTATGATGTTCTTTTTTTAAAAAATGTGAAACATTTGAATATCGGCTTTAAATTGTTTTTGTTATTCAATTTAGGCAAGAAAGATGGATACTGCGAAAATTCGAATGATTTTTGAATACGAGTTCCGACGCGGAACTAACGCGGCAGAAACAGCCCGCAATATCAATGCTGCGTTTGGAGAGGGGTCTACTAATGAACGCACCACCGTGCGATTTTGGTTTAAACGCTTTCGTGATGGAAATTTCGACTTAAAGAATGAGCCACGAGGAAGACCGCCCACACAGGTGAATAACGATGAATTAAGAGAGATAGTGGAAGCCGATCCTAGTAAAACTACCCAGGAATTAGCGGCATGGTCTAACATTACCTTACCCACAATATTGACTCACTTGCGTCAAATCAATAAAATAAAAAAATACGAAAAATGGGTGCCTCATGATTTGACTGATCTGTAGAAAGAAACGCGTGTTGAAACTTGTGTTGCCTTGTTGACCCGGTACAGAAATGAAGGAATATTGGATTGAATTGTAACATGTGATGAAAAGTGGATTCTTTATGATAACCGGAAAAGAAAAATGCAACGGCTGACCCCAGGTCAAATGCCACAACAGTGTCCTAAAGCAAAACTTACCAATAAAAAGGTAATGGTAACTGTTTGGTGGTCTCAGCATGGTGTTATTCACTATAGTTTTCTCCGATCTGGTCAAGCAATAACGGCAGATGTCTATTGTGCCGAACTCCGAACCATGTTGACAAAACTAGCAGTAAAACAGCCCCGACTCATGAATCGATCTTCACCATTATTGCTCCACGACAACGCGAGACCTCACACAGCACGAGAAACCATTTTGACCCTTCAGGAACTGCAGTTAGAAACTATTCGTCATCCTCCGTATTCACCAGACCTTGCTTCAACGGACTACAATTTTTTTCGTGATTTGGACAATTATCTACGTGACAAGAAGTTTTCTTCCCAGGAGGCAGTACAAAATGCTTTCACACAGTTTGTGCAGTCTAGATCGTCGGAGTTCTATCGCAAAGGCATTAATGACCTTCCCATTAGATGGCAGCAATGTATAGATAATAATGGCAACTATTTTGATTAAATAAAATTTGTTAAAAATTAAAAAAAAAACACAATTTAGATTTTCAGTACAAATCGGCAATTTCATACTTTAACCCCTAATAATATTTATGCTTCGGATCTGCTAAGAGTTGGATGCAATGTGATTATTATTGTTTATTTAATGTAATACATAAACAGTCAGCTGCTAGAACGATATTTAAAGTTAATGCTTCATTAAAGTTATCGACGTCTTTTTTTACTTCTGAATCAGAATACTGAATACAGTTAATGGAGCATGAACTTTAAAGATCGTTCTTGAAAACTGACGGTAAGGAAAAATATCTTCGTTTAGTCTTGACAAGAATACCTACCTGTTGTACGTCTTTTCGGATCTAATAGAGATTGCGATTCTTCCTCATTTAATGTTGCATGTCTTTTGATTTCTAAAAAATAAATGATGTTTAAAATTATTTATCTTTTTATAGTTGCACACGACTACTATTTATAGTGCCGTGCTAACCCAAAAATACCTATAAGCATTATGCTTATAGGTTTTTTATGGTCACGGTCAGCACTTAGAGGCCTTTTATAGCTTAGCATGGCGGTAAAACTACTAACTTACCTTTTCCAGTTATTATATTCTTCTCTTTTTCAGTAAGAGAGGTTTGTTTGTCTGGTAAACTGATATTTGGGTTGAAATCCTCTATTTCAATAAAAAATGGTTGGCCGTCTGGTAAATCAGTAATTAGATTAACATCAGTCTCTATTTCAGTAAAAAATGGTTGGCTGTCTGGTAAATCAGTGTTTGGCTCTTCATCTGAAATATTTTATTTAAGTAGCAATTAACTTTACAAACCTTGAATATATCATATACACAATTGATAATCTAGAAATAACAATTAATCTTAAAGATTAATTGTTCTAGATCTGTACTTATTTCCATATAATAGGGTAGTGGTACTCACCTGAACTGTCCATGCTTACTGCACTATACACTGTTTACTAACTACGAGTAGGTTTACTCACGGGTTAATAACAATAGTACCTAGGTACCCTAGGCTTAGCTTTAACAAACAAATTTACAAATTTAGCAAACGAAATTTAGTAAGATAGGTACGAACGACGAAACTAAACCGCGCGGCAGTGAGATGCCAATTGAATTTAATACTCATGAAACATCGAGCAACACAAAAATTCAATAAAAACGGTTAAAAACGTTTTATTAAACGAAATCGGTATATATTTTTTGTTCTTCAAAAACGTTACTTATAACGTTCCGTCCGAACATAAACGAAACAAATTGTTCTTTAGGCATTTAAGACGAAAACGTTTCGAAAAATATACCGGTATCCGACCCTTGAATTAAATGTCACTTTGTGCTCGAGTACAGTGCTCGTCGATTGGTCGTACAGCCATCTCCTAACTTTACTACTGGCACTTAAATCTCTACTATGGCATTTCTCAAATTACTGGGACTAAAATAAGTGGTACTAACGAAGAGATGGGAGCGAGCGAGCCGAGCGGCGGCGGCGGCGGGTGGCGGTAGGAGTGCGCCGCCTCGGGCGGGGACTTGTCGGGCATGTCGTTGTAGTACTCGCGCTCGTCGCCCGGCGCTGCCAGGCCGCTGCCCTCCAGGGCACGCGACCCGTTCAGGTTTAACCTGGAAATATAATTAAAGTTTACTGGTTACTTTCTTCATATCGAACTATAACAATGAGAGAAGGAATTGCAAAAAAAAGTTTCAAATAAAATGATCTCATGCTGTTTTTTTATCTTAACTTTCTGTATTGCCTTACATGGATTTGTGAAATTCATCTTCAAATAAAACAACATCCATTATTACTTGAACTGATAAAAACTTTTACTCAGATACATAATATCAGACTATGATTCACCATCAATGACTACATGCAGTGGCGGATTTACAATTTTTTAAGGTATAGGCTGGGTAGTTTTTGCCGCCCTTGCCTCTACGATTGTCAAGTCCTAGATTATATTTACGATCCAAAAATTAAACGTGAATAATGCAGAAATCTTCTTGATTTCTATGAGCAAATTGTAAGCAGCAAAAAAAAAAGACAGTCCCCAAATTTGCCGCCCCAAAATTCTGCCGAACTAGGCTCCAGCCTACTCAGCCTGCTGGTAAATCCGCCACTGACTACATGTCTAAATTAGTACCATATTTTGATTTGTCTGCCTGGATGGTCTAGTGGTTGGCGTATGGACCTTTCACCGCGAGGTCTCGGGACAGGCAAAGAGTTATTAGTGAATTTTCTGTGAGGAAATTCACAATAGCAGCACGGAGTTGAAATTGTGTCCCCTGGATGGGGAAATCTCACCATACCAGATGAAGTGTGGGTGTTGTACACCTCTGTCCACCCTTCTGGGTATAATAGGCGTTATGTTATGTCATGTGTTTGATTTGCTACCTGATAAATAACAGTTTTGAGTATAATTTTCATAATTACAATCCAAACATCAAACACTTCCCATTAATGTTTTATTATTACTGTATAGAAAGCAAGCATGATTCAATGTTTTTATCTGTTCTGAGAAATGTTGACTGTTGGGTCATTCTTAATCTCTCAATGACCACTGCTACTTTTGAAATATCATTGTCTTCTTCTTCTTCGTCGTGTCGATGGCTGAGTCAAATTTTATTTTGACTTGCCATCGTGGTGAAAGGATTAGCCAATTCGCTTTGGAGAACTCGCGAATTGCCCAGGGTGCGCCGGACGTAGGGAATCGTTGTGTACGTCACTCGGGGAGGCTCCTTTCATGCACCCCCATGCATATCATTGTAGTGATTCACCTTGTTATTTAATCCAGTCTAACTGTATGGTCTGACAGACACCAGTACATCACAATAAAATTAATGTCAAGCTATGAGTATCCTCACTAATAGCTAACAATTTTACAGGTAGTTCTTTGAACGATTAGTCAGCTCAATAATCAATATCACACCTAAAAAAAGTGATAACATATCATATATCATACATACATACATAACATTATTAGTATTTAAATGTCCACTAATTTTTAAATGTGAAGAGGGAAAGTCCTTAGTGGTCAAGTGAGATGATCATCTATTAATACAAAGGGATAATATAGTTAATTTATTATTTATAAAAACCCAACCCATGACTACTAGACAATTTACAACATACATACAGTTAGAATTATTACCTGTATATCTATTAATATAATATAATGTTTATAAATAATAATAAATCCAATCTAAACTTTAATGCACTAGTTTTATGCAGTTTTAATTGTATAAATAATATTGTTACTTACGTTGAGGGTTTCGTCAAGAATTCCTTGAAGCGGAGTTCAAAGGCCTGTCCTATAGTTGCTATAACATCCTGGGCAAGTCTACCACCACACTCCAAAATGTAGCATGCTCTCCATTCTGGTGGTGGTGCAGATTTCGCTACATACGCCACGAAGTCTAAGGAGTCTGTGTCACCACCCGAAGCAAACGAGACCCTGGGCATATCGTGACGGGCGATGGTCTCTCCCCCTTCAAGAGCTGCTAGAGTTATAGCCTTAGAAGAAATGGTTAGAGCCACATTGGCTCCGGAATGTGCCATGCGTGGTCGAGCTGCCAGTGCTCGGACGGCCGCCTGCCCCACCCGTCGCTTTTTGTCTGCAGATCGAAGACCAGCTGCCGCACACACTCGGGCGATACATTCTCTAAAAAAATGTTATTTTGATTATTCATATAAAACTAGCTTATTGACGAGAGCTTGCACCCAAGTAAAATAAATAAACATTTATTTCAGGCAGTTTAACCTATATTACCTTTATATTATTAAATAAGAGACAAAAATAATATTACAGTCATTAGATATGGCTGCTATAGCAATGCCTCATACAATGGCAGTTCTATCTGTCAGCTGTCCACACCAAAATGGTATTGGAGCTGCCCAGCACATTAGGGATACCTAACGGTTTAGTATTACTTGTTTCTCATATTCATTTGAGAATCTTTTGAACTAGGGGTTATATCTTTTCCATCTTTTAAAACTTGTTATGGTGATAAAAAAAAATGTGTAAAAAGAATACTATGTGTGGGTAATTTTGTAGACAGCAATGACTTATCATCATCCTCATCCGCTTGCCCTTTTCCCATACTATGTGAGGATTTTTTTCCATATTGCCCCCAGCAATATATTTTATATTGCTCAGCCATCATCTTACTACTTAGAGTAATGATTAAACTTCTAAATAAATACATAGCTATAAACATCCTGTTAAGAAAATTTGGAGTTTATTACTTATTGCAATCTTTGTAAACCCTGCTTATTCTGTAAACATCCAACCAATAGCAGATCTAGGTACCTAACTCTTTTAAACAATTGTAATATTCATACTTACTTTGCAACTTGAGATCTTGTGTCAAAGTCAAGTTTCTTCATTGAAGTCAGAACTTCCATACAGCCAATATACTGAAAATTATAAAAACAATTATTCAATAAAAGATACCAAGTGTTTTATTTTTCGTTTTTAAGTTGTATCTTTTTTTCATTTGTGAAAACATTAGCATATTATATTAGTTTCAGAATGTTATATTTAAGCTTGTAGAATAAGTAAATAATGTACAATATAAATTGCTACCACAATGACATCATGTACTTCTTAATATGAACCATGACTTTATATGATCAGTTTGCTTGCGACCATGGCCATTGTGATCTGTCTGCCAAAACGTCAAGCATCAAAGGTAAATTATGCATGATCGAGTTAATTCCTTTAGATTTTAGTTAATCATGCAACGCATAAGTTTAAATGTTAATGACTTAATATGTCTCAATATAATAAGTCAGCAGGTGACAGTAAGTTAACAATCAGCTCACTTAGCATAGTACAGCACTTTTTACTCTTGACATTTAGGCTGAGATCTACAGAGCATACCTACTTAGACTCGGCTCAGGCTTACCTTGAACAAAACATAGCTAGTATTTTTGTCACAAATGCAGTTTAACTTAAGTCTAAGAACAATCTAGCAACAGAGATTTTTCTCAACATTTATTTTGTCTCTTGATGGTTCTTTGTTAAACACTCTATCCCTTACTTATGGTTGATGCAATATGTTTATCCTATCATACTTATCTATCAGATCTAATAAATGTAATAGCCGGGGTGCATGAAAGGAGCCTCCCCGAGTGACGTACAAAAGAACTCCCTACGTCCGGCGCACCCTGGGCAATTCGCGAGTTCTTAAAAGCGAATTGGCTAATCCTTTCACCACGATGGCAAGTAAAAGCCTTGACTACCTTACTGACTCTCCAAAATGCCCTTCCACCTGCACAAGAGAGGCGCTTATGAACGCCGACGAGAGCACCGTAACGGTGGCCACTTATTCGGCCAATAAAATTTGACTCAGCCATCGACACGACGAAGAAGAAGAAGAATGTAATAGAAATTCAGATAGATTTGGCTTTCAGTAATAACATTATTGACTGTATTGTGTAACAAGAATGTTGTAGCAATAACTGCTTTCTACATATTAAATTGGTAGGTTAGTGTTATTACCAATCTGTCTACTTAACACCTATAGTGCTAAGTTCATCTGATGTTCTTGATGTTTAGAAAAAACAACAGCATAAATTTGCATCTCAAGGATTTCCTGTCGTGACGAATATCATAATGACAGCAAAAATGCATGTAAGACAGGATGCTTACCCTTACTGCATACGTGATCCCGTCGCTCGCCAGCACGGAGTCTGGGTGAAGCCAGCCGCGCGCCGGTTTCGCAACAAACGTGCTATCCGTCATTGCGGACACCAATATCGCACTGCGACTCACTAATAAATGGTAATTCTTCACACTTCGCCTACTTTCAGTTATTTATAAGGCGCTTTCATTGTGATTCAGGCGACTAATTCGCCAATCTCGACGCAACACACCACTTCTCTTATAAGTTTAGTGCACTAATACAGAAAGCTGCTACCTTATAGGACACTATAATTAACTTTTCAATTGTTATCACATCGATTGTTTATGTAAAAGCGTGGGAAGATATTACAATAATTTAAATAATAAAAACTACATCGTATCAGCGAACAAAGTTACAACTTTTTTGACATTTGGCGAACGAACGTTACGAATGTAATGAGTGAGAAGTGAGAACAAGATTGGAATGAATGCTTTTACGTGTGCGTATTCCCAGCGGAATGTTGTTGAATTTAAAGATTTTAAGTATGCAGATATTTAGTGTATGACGTCGTGTAATTGTGTATGGTAAAAAAAAATTTGTGCATGCAGCCATTGTGGAGAAATTCACCAAAAACTGATTCCGCTGGGCGAACGTTGTCCTGGCGGAACTTTTTTTAATCCATCGACTTTAGAAGCAAAGAGATGTGTCCAAAAATTAGTGTGTATTTGTGTGTAATTGTGTATGTATAAATAAAATTAGTGCATGCATAAACTTCGGAGAAATTCAAGTTTCCGCTGCGCGAACGTTTGGCCATTAGCTAGTTTTCATATAAAGCGCTTACATAGAGAGCTGTAGATTTTTACATACGTTGTTTTGAATTTGTTTATATTTGTTTAAAAAACAGATTTAGAAAAAAATTAAGGGTTTTAAAGATAAAAATATAAACGTAAAATACGCTTATTAGGTCTTAGTTCTTAAAGTATGCACTTTGGAGTCTAGATTTTCACGTTTATACAAACCTTGTAAGTGTCTACAACATGTTGCCAAGTATCAATGATGTTCCGTTAGTAATTAAAGAGTTGTACGGCAATTTACCATGAATAGTTGTGGTTTTTGTTGTGTTTACAAAGCAGTCAAATATCACGACGTTCTAAAGGAATTGCATGGTAAAATGTATGCCAATAATTAGTGTATTCATTCAACTATGCACATGCAAAATTTCATGTCATTAAATTCAGTAATTATAGAAAAACAATTAAAAAACTGACGAAGCATCGGAAACCTACATAACCCGACCAAGTTCGGATGGTTACAAAAAAGCGGCCGTACCATATATCTAAGAAACGTTCTTAATCTTCCAATATAGTATTTATTAATATGGAACAGTTGCGTACACATGCGTTAGGAAAAAATAAAACAATTGCATTTCTTGAATGTAAAATATTTTTTTAATAATAACACCACTATCTACGATAAAAATAAATCTTCAATTAACAAGTTTAATAAACGATTATGAATATAAGGGTAAGTATAATATATCGAGCTTTAATAAAAAATAAAATCACGTCACATAACTAGACTATTCAGTTATTTAGATTTGATAAACATTAAAAAAGTGCTTGTAAACTAAAACATTGGTATAAAAAAGGAGTTTTCAAGAAAATATTCTTAAATGAGTAGCAAATACAGTAAATAACCTCAATATTTCTAAGTATACCTAATATTTCCTAGTTTCAATAATAAAATCACAGATTAACAATCACAAATCACATAACTAGACTATTCAGTTGTTTAGGTTTGAGAGTCTGCCTAATATAAAAATAAATCAACATTTAAAAAATACTTTTAAAATAAAACATTGATATACAAAGGTATTTTCAATTCAATACCAAAAATTATTAAATGAGTAGCAAATACAGAAAATAGCCTCAACATTTCTAAGTATACCTAATATTTTCTAGTTTCAGTAATAAAATCACAGATTAACAATCACAGATCACATAACTAGACTATTCAGTTGTTTAGGTTTGAGAGTCTGCCTAATATAAAAATAAATCAACATTAAAAAAATACTTATAAAATAAAACATTGGGATAAAACGGGATTTTCAATTCAATAGCAATAATTATTGAATGTGTGGCAAATAAATACTCTAGCTTCAAAAGAAATCACAGATTAACAATCACAGATCACATAACTAGACTATTCAGTTGTATAAATTATTGCATGAGGCATTATGTTTTTGGAACTATTTTGAATTTTGCTACATATATCATCGTAACACTGAAATGATTTACTAGTGTACGGGGGTCTCGAACAATGCGCCTTGTAATGACCAATACCTGGCATTCGTAAAGGTGGTACATATTCAATGATAGCCAATATTAAAAATAGCTTATTATTTATTTCAATATTACGAGGTATGTCCTCTAGATTTATGTACAAATCATGTAGTTCAAAGATAATCAAATCATTTAAATCATATTTAAAATAGACAGTGCCTATTCCACAAAAATCACAAACAGGAGGATTGTCACTCCTCATACCAGATTCTACAGACTCTTGCAATTTGGCAATGCCTTTACACTTAATGATATTAATGTTTAAAGGTAGGTATTTACATTTAAAATTGCTGTTATTTATGGAAACAAGGCATTCTTTGTTCGAACAACATTTCTTTCTGTTTCCAGAAAAGTATGGCAAACAGATGTTTTCAATTATTTTTGTGACATTGCACACACAATCTATAATTTGGCACTGTCTTGCATCGAGTGTATTGTCATTAACATTAAACAATTGATTTAGTAAAATGTGTCGTTTTGCGTATAACGTTTTGCAATTCTTTTTCGTTTTAGATAATTGGATAAAAAAGCGAGTGAATGAATCTTTGCTAATCAATGGATCTATAAAATGACGGAAAGAGATACGGTCAGTATATGCGACTGCGAAAGCTTGAGCCACTGCGTCAAATGCACAGGTATTAGTCACTACAATTTTGATGTCTTCCGATATTGATACGTTACCATTTTGTAAGATGTATAGAGGCTTCGACGAGATAGTTTTTGTGTTGGGAATAACTAGACCTCTCCAGTTTTCTATTTCAACAGGATAGTCTTGAAAAATGGATTGCTCCTCGAAATCACCTATCATTTTCGTCTGTTTAACTTGATTTAAAATCATATTTTCATTCTTATTCTTAATTATCTTGGAAGCAGTTTCAGAATATTTAGCTTTGTTTAATTTGATCATCCCATTAATGTAAGTGTAATGTTGTATTAAAAATTCGTCTAAACGTATTCGCTCCTGCTTTGTGTTGAAATATAAGGTCTTTATATCTTTAAAATGATTTTCAACATTTGAGCTACTCGCAACATTTCTAACATTACGAAAATACTTATCCATAACGCCACTCCACATAGGCAACTTTCTCAATAGTCTTTTTAATGTATCATTTATTTCTGGTAAATAATATTCGTTTTTATGTTCGTTCGGGTCAATTAACATTAAATCCAAATTTTCGGTTTCTAAAATATTGTCGTAATATTGAATGAGTGGGTTTGTACCTGCATTGTTGGTGTCATTATTTTCATCGGGTAATACAGAACTTAATGACTCATCATCGTTACAATTATCTAAATCTTGGATGTCAACCTTATACTCGCTTATATTCGCTAAACACGCTACAGCTTGATCATATTTCTTGCATGATTGCCCATCCAAATCTAGGGTTACATATTCATGTAAAGATACAGTAACGATATCTTTGATTACTGATTTGACTTCTTCATAGGACTTAAGCAAGTGAATTTTTTTTATACAATTTATATAGAAGTTTTTACATTTTTCTGTTGCTTTTTCAAAACAGCTTTGTTTGTATAATTTTTTAAAAAAATGAGACTTATCCAATCTAATGTAACATGCTGGTATAGAATTATGTTCACCTTCTAATATCGAAAAACACTGCGCCAAATATTTGTTTGTGTCGGTGTTTAAAAAACTGCGACACATTGCTCCTAATAGCGCAGAAGAATCATCACTGATAATTTCATTCGGCGTATTACGGTTACGCGCCCATGTGCTTAACCACGTGGCTATGGTTTCAGTAGTTTGGGACTGGGACACCATATAACATAAAGGTATACTTGTGTTTGCTGTGTATGCCACAACGGCATACAAAAAAGTATGTTTGGGTTCCTTAGTTCTTAAATTATCGTTAACATTTGGCGGTGCAATTACTTGAAAAATCGAACCGGTTGCATCGATAGATAAAACGACATGTGTATTTTTTAATACTTCATCATAATATTTATCTTGTTCTTGGGTCCAAAAATATAAAAAAAACGGGACTAAACTAATTTTTTGAACAAAAGAATCAAATGGTGGACTTTGCGACATAGCATAAATGGAGAGAATTGTATTCCTATCGAATTGAAGTGCCCTTTTAACTTCGTGTCGTATACGCCTCAAAGTACTTAATTTCGGAAATGTTGGAGGTTCAATTGGTTCATTAATGTCTATAATTTTGTCTGCCATCATAGCTCTAACTGCTAATGCCCTATTGTGTTTTAACATTACTGCTAATTTTTGTTTTCTTACAGAATTAAGTTTATTCTTTACAGTCAAATCATGGACAAAATCTTTTTTATATCGGCTTATCAAACAAGTAACATCTATGAAATTACTAGTTATTGGATCAATAGTCACTAAAATATTTGCTCCACATTGGGTACATTTGCCATCACATTTGATGTTATTTAGCTTTAAATTTGAAGGAACGTAATTGCTTTTAAATGAAAAAGTGCATTGAATGTCTGTTTTTGCCCATATTTGGTCTTGTAGCTCATTCGTCCAAATATTTTTTGACAACTTGTGATTTGTTGGTTCTATATTTCTGTACTCATGATAATCCATTAGAAATTTTACTTGAACTTCATCAGATTCGTCTATAATATCAACATTTTTTTCATCAGAATTATCAAAATAATGTTTACTGGTGGGTAAGTTATCACGTTTGTCAAAAAAAAAATTATAATTGCGTTTAATTGACATTTGTATGGCATGTTTCTTCATGTAGTAATTAAATAATTCAGCTAACTGCTTTTGTATACAGTCATACACTTCATGGCTAACAGGAGGAACAGATTTAACAAATGTGTCTTTATGTATTCGTACTACTACTTTTATATCACTTAACGGTATAGTACTTTTTCTGCCGGCCATTTCAATTTTTTCCTCCCATTGCATCGGTAGCGCCGCGCGGTGTGTTGGATGAATTGGTTTGGTTTGTAGAATTAGGTCGTTAAGGTATTCGCTTCTAGTGAGATTAAGACGCCATTATAATCTGAAACATTAATAAAAAGTATGAATTTACGTATAAAGATAATGTAAAATGGTGATACTTTATTAGTTGCTTTCCTTTTAAGGGGAGTATGTCATAGTGATATAGAATCATATGCACTAGAAATTAAACTCCAGAACTAAAGTTTCCATAATTTGCGATCTGCTCAATACAAATGGTGAAAAAAAGTGAAATATAAGGTGATTATTTAATAACAATATTTCTTTGCAACAATTTCGTTACAATCTGGTCGGTCGTTTAGTTAATTCAGTAGTTATTCTGTAATTTTATATTCAGTAGTTTGTCTTTAACCAGGAAAAACATCTACTTTGTTACGATTTTATTATAATATATATATGTCTACTTAGTATAATTTATTATTATGAATTCAAGTAAATAGATATAGAATTAGATCAATCCGTAAATATTATGGTGTCTGTATGAATAAGTGTCTATTAATTTATTATAAAATCTTACCTTTATCTGTTATCAGCTTCTCACTATCACTCACTCAATATACCTACTACATTATTTGCTTGTTAAGCTTCACTGTTACACTATAACATTAACAAAACACTGCCAATATTATTATTACAGAGAATTGGCGATGCATAGCAAAACAACAGCGCATACGCACATTGTCCTTGACTGCACATTTGTTTGTAACTGGGGATAACACAAAATCAGGTTCAAGTTTAACAGCAAACGAATACGCGCGGGCCGGGGCTAATGAAAACATATTGCCCTCTCTTTTTTTCAAGGATGGAAGTACCGTTTCAAGCGGGAAGCCGCCTATTGCTCGTTGCGTGCAGCGCGTTGTCTATTTTTTCACACTAGAATATTTTTGATCAAATCATAACTACAATACTTAGACTATTTAACCAAAGGACTAACCTTAGGTACCGCTTCAAAAAAAATAATTCTGCATATTTTGGTGGGGTGCGGTGGAACACGCTCACATACATAAGTTACTACCAGTACAACGGTATACAACAATTAAAAATTGAGTCTAGAAGTAGTTTTTTTTAAGTTATTAGATTGTTTGATCCACTAAAGTTGCAAAGGGGAACGCTCGTGCATGCTTAGTCCAGTGGTTAAATAGTGTAATAAGCTACAATATGATAAATATTTACCTAAACAGTAGTACTTACACGTGGTAATTATTTAATTTTCTTAAGGGGTCTATAGTTAGAATCCTGATCCGTGAAATCTTCAATAGAAATTAGCTGTATGAATTTTATTTGTCTTAAATAATATATTTATATCTAGATTATATCTCAAGTATCAAGCGCATACTTAAATAAAGTACCTACGTAAATAGTACCTACTTTCTGTTATAGTCAAAAAGATTTAAAAAAGTAGGTGTACACAAATAAATGACCTATAAATTATATCGAAACAATTGTGTTATCACCTATACCGAGTTCAATACCAGTATTATACTGCAAATTTTGGGATGTTACCTAAATATATTGCACGGCCGCTTTTTTGTAGCCATCCGAACTTGGTCGGGCTATGTAGGTTTTCGATGCTTCGTCAGTATTTTAATTGTTTTTCTTTAATTACTGAATTTAATGACATGAAATTTTGCATGTGCATAGTTGAATGAATACACTAATTATTGGCATACATTTTACCATGCAATTCCTTTAGAACGTCGTGATATTTGACTGCTTTGTACACACAACAAAAACCATAACTATTCATGGTAAATTGCCCTACAACTCTTTAATTACTAACGGAACATCGTTGATACTTGGCAACATGTTGCAGACACTTACAAGGTTTGTATAAACGTGAAAATCTAGACCCCAAAGTGCATACTTTAAGAACTAAGACCTAATAAGAGTATTTTATGTTTATATTTTTATCTTTAAAACCCTTAATTTTTTTCTAAATCTGTTTTTTAAACAAATATAAACAAATTCAAAACAACGTATGTAAAAATCTACAGCTCTCTATGTAAGCGCTTTATATGAAAACTAGCTAATGGCCAAACGTTCCCGCAGCGGAAACTTGAATTTCTCCGAAGTTTATGCATGCACTAATTTTATTTATACATACACAATTACACACAAATACACACTAATTTTTGGACACATCTCTTTGCTTCTAAAGT
Source organism: Hypena proboscidalis (assembly GCA_905147285.1). Classification (NCBI taxonomy): domain Eukaryota; kingdom Metazoa; phylum Arthropoda; class Insecta; order Lepidoptera; family Erebidae; genus Hypena; species Hypena proboscidalis. The sequence continues at coordinate 6,594,064 of LR990127.1, forward strand.
CGATGGATTAAAAAAAGTTCCGCCAGGACAACGTTCGCCCAGCGGAATCAGTTTTTGGTGAATTTCTCCACAATGGCTGCATGCACAAATTTTTTTTTACCATACACAATTACACGACGTCATACACTAAATATCTGCATACTTAAAATCTTTAAATTCAACAACATTTCGCTGGGCGTACGCACACTGCTTTTACATTCGATTATTCAATTTAGGGTTGCCAGATGTTATTATTAGTAATTGTATACAAAATCATCAAAAATATACGAATTGAGTACGTACGCTTTATGTACATAATTTAAGAAAAATACTTCGTAATCTTAAAATACAGATGAGATTATGCAACATGCAAAGTAAATAAATTTAATAACAATTGAGCCCTAAAATATTTTTATCGAAACTTTCTGTGGTATATAATTCTTTCTTCTTTCTTCAATTTCTGTAGCCCACGACTTCATCCGCGTGGAATTCTTTATATTAACCACAATTTCACCCAGCTTATACTGCTCAGCTCTTGTCGCGTTTAGCGTAATGTTGTAACTTGTTCAAAAAAACAAAATTGAAAGATTATATTGTAATATATTTTATACTACACCTACGTAGAAAGTACCTCTTTGCAGTATCTAATACGGAGAATATCTATCAAAGAAAGTAAGTCTTTTCAGACGAGTTCTGAAAAGCAACATGTAATGTATGTTAGAGGTCTGAAATATTACTCCTAAATTCATTACTCCCATGCATTGATATATTATATACATGGATCTCGGGTCTGCGCTCAAAAGTGTCCGAACTAAAAGCCCGCTAAAACGCTAAAAGACCGCTAACTCTGCGCCAGTCTTCGTTCGACAACTGACGTGACGTTACAATGTCATATTGTGCCGCGAAAACATGCAGAAATTACAGGTCTAAATTGAAATAGGAAGATAGTGTATCGTATTTCTGGTAAGCAAACCTTTGTTTTATCATTTGCAAGTATTATTTTATTTAAAAACAAGGTATTCTAGGATATTTAATCAATAAGAAAAAATCCTCTTGATTTGGAACAAAAATTATAATAGAGACGACTTGGTTGTTTATTTTTTTTACGTACTGCGTGTTGTTAGTTAGTTAGTTATTGCAGTTAGTGTTCGGTTTTATTAGTTTGCGGTTGGCGTTTTATGCGTTATTTAAACCCATTTTAGTTTTCCTCGAGATCCTCTGCGTTGCTCACAGTGGAGAAATATTATAGCGCAATCACGAGAAGACGAGTACTTCAATCCGGCAAAATCCGCCGTCGTTTGTTCGGCTCATTTTACGGATGCAGATATGTACCATACAAAAAAGGGTTTACGGAGACTGAAAAAATCAGCCGTACCGACATTGAAAGTAAGTAGTTAATTATAAAGATAAATATAAAGATTTTTCCTCATTTGGTTGGTTTGATTTGATTCCCAGATGCGGCACGGCGGTATTTCATTAAACTCTTTTATTGCAATTTTATTTTCTTTATAAAATAAAAGAAAGTTTCAATTCATGCAACATCCCATTTAGAATTTTGTCTATACTTAAAATTAATGTAAAAAAATTTATCAAGTAAAAAAAATATATTGAAAAAAATAAGGCCTACTCCATTACTCCCATGTTCACGAGTTTTATTTTTGACCGTTATGTCATTGGTTGACAGCAATGACATTTATATTACAGGTTGACGTAAGACCATAGACTTTTTATTTCGGACATTATTTTTGTGGATTTTGTTCTAGTCCCTCTGTCTATGTAATATAAATGTCATTGCTCCCATGGGAGTAATGAACTTTTTTTTAAATTTCTTTTTTTTTTCATTTTGTTTTCTGTACTTTTTGGTAAACCATAAATAAAAAAGAATATTAAAAGAATAAAATAACTACTTTTATAAAAATAAATAAATGTAACTTAATTATATAATAACTTCATAAATAAACCACTAATCACTATATTACCTGTTACAAAATAATTACAAACGTTTTTTCACAAATCAACTCATAAAGTGTAGCTGGCTGCATGCGATTGTTACCCGTGTCTCTATGCGCGTATGAAAGAAGAAATTGTGAAAATTTTTGCATTTCGCTCCAAATTCCTCATCATTTTCACTTTAGAATAAACAATTTGTTGCAAGAACTTAATATGTTGAGTGATAGTGATACTGACGATTTATTGACTCCGGAGGAATTGAAAGTAACTGCTCAAGCAGTGATTGAGGACCTCTTGCCACAAAAGTCAAGGATCAGATATAATAAAGCGTACCTATGCAGATTTTCTGCAATGGAGAAGTGAGAAATATGCACAATCTTTTTACTTTCCTTGTAGGTTTAGTATAAAGCACTATGTATAACTCGGGCGAAAGTATGATTTCTTTCGGGTGTATTAAGGCCCTCAGCTACGCTTCGGGCCTCAAACTACACCCTCAATGAAATCAACTACATACTTTCATCCCTTGGTGTACAATGTACTATTTCGTACCACTTGCTCAAAAAAGTGACATTCTATGCCACAAAAAGCGAACATAACAATAGTCATTTTTAATGTGTTAAAAACAGGGAAAGAAAATTGTACTGAATTTCATTCACCTCTAGGGAGAGAATGTGATTTAAATTTGGAATACTTAGCGAAATTTATACTGAACTACATCTGTGTTTACACCATTGAGTTTGTATATAAAGCATTATATATACATCTTTTTTAAAAATTAATATTATACCTACGCATTTAATAAGCAGTTATGAAATTAAATTACGAAAACCGACGAGGCCGTATGAGCTTGATGCCTTAGCTTTTCCGACAAAAATATATTAGTCTAGGAATTTTGCCGCGTATCAATAATAATTGGACCAATGTTTCCAATGTTAACTTATACTTTTAATTGTCATTATTTTTAATAAATGCTTATCTCATATTATTATTGTGTTAATTTTTTCGCAAATGTTACGAAAAGTATAGTATTTTCCTCGGTGATAAAGCTGTCTTAGTCTTGGGTGAACTTAAATCCCTCGCTACATTCAGGACTCGTGTTAAATTCCTCGCTTCGCTCGTGATTTAAGTTTTTAACACCCTCGCTACGCTCGGGAGTAACCCTCGACACCTTGGTTACGCTCGCGATTTAAATTGTCACCCGCGAAAGAAGACACTGCTTTATCCCCTTGGTTAATAATCTAATATAATTGCTGCTCTGCTCCTCTCTGTCGTAGCGTGATGTTGTATTTTTAATCTTTTAAAACAAGCTTATATTACCCAGAAGGGTGTGGCAGTGGTGTATATCACCTACACTTAACCTGTTATATTTTAGGTTCCATGTGATAGGTGGTGACCATCACCATCCAGCTGGCACAATTATTCTTCTCCATCTTGCCCAACTCGGAAATCCAATCTGGGACTTCGCAGTGAGAGGGAAACTACCTCATGTAGTTTATAAAATTAATTTCGGTAGTTCATTAATATTCAAGATAGCTTATCTTGAAATCGTTTACAAAAACTGAACCATATTTACAATATTGCTTCTAAAAAGAAAAAAATGCTACAAAAGACAAAAAAGGTTCTGTTTCGTAAAATCAGTGATAATAATATAATATCCTTTTCATGTACAGCACCTTTTTTGTTGTTACAAATTCAAACCTACATACATATTTCGTTGGATACTCCGTTACTCCCAAAAAAGAAAATCCCCGATTAAATAAAAAATGTGCGACTAAATATTTTAAGAGCTGTGAGGAATGTGCTGTTTGCCTCACGTCTTTTTGAGGTAGGTTTGTATTATATTATGAAACAGTTGAAATTATGGGACCGGCAGGATTTGAACCTGTGACCTTTTTTACACAGGGCAGTCGCTTTAATCAGCCCGGCGCTACAGAAGGTCGCAAGTTCAAATCCTGCCGGTATATATTATTTTATATATTTTTTTCATAAGCATAGCTAAATGCAATAAAAATAATCAATAAGTCAGGTTTGTATTGATTGACAATGTGGTTGGTTAATTAATAAATAATGGATCGCAAAATATTTTGATTCCAGTTCTTAAACAAAATTGATCTAAAATGCGTCGTAGATGTAGATGAAAAATAATGTTATAGTTATAACAAATAATTGATTTTACATAACATAATAATAATTCGATATGTAAATTTTATGTTATACTGTCAGAATTCCAGTTTTCGAATATGTTGATCTATGTAAGCTTAAAATGTGTGCCAAAATTCAGGAAAAAACATTTATAAGTGTATTTTTTTCTGTATGTTTGTATGTTTGTCCACGCATATCTCAGCAACCACAAGTTAGATTGTATTTTTTTTGTTTGAATAGTTTTAGTCTAACTTGTCTCTAACATGTGTGTAAATGCAAGTTTAATAAAAATCGGTTCAGTAGAGAGTCAGTCTGTGTTAAATAAAACCGTAGATTATTTTAAGGTTTTGTTTGGAACCCATTCGTTTAATACTATCTTAAGTAATAAATACTTTTTCAACTGTTACCGATAATTTTGTTGGTAGGTTAATTATAGGCTTAAATGAAATAATTTAATGAGAAAAATTGAGTATGTAATACATTACATACAATGATTCACTCTCTGCAATTTAGACTTAAAATCGGTTATGTAGAAATTTAATGAGAATTCAAATTCAAATTCAAATCATTTATTTTCATAGCCCCCCGGAGGTGCTTGAACACGTCAAAGCATTACAAAAAATGATATAAAAATAAATTATAAATAATACTAAATTGTACTAATTAGGTACAATCATTTGAATAACCAGTTGGCTTAGCATACGAGCGTGAGATGGGTTTTGTCGCGGTTTTATCATGTATCTCTCATAACATGAAAGAGATAGCATGATACCCGCGTTTATCTCTACATTGTGCTTAATGTGGTCCAGCTATGATGTATAAATGTATATTTAAATCTCTATACATTTAATTACATCTTTACGTAGAAGTTTACAGCTAAAATGTATATGTTTAATCTTCGTATTTTGACATACATTAATATGCATTATAGCTGCCGTGTGAGAAGCGCTAATTACGATATTGTTAGCGATTCGGACCTTAGCAGAATATTATTTTGCCAACCGGTACGGATATCGGTATCGTTCAAAAGTATAATTTTCACAGGTTGTTACGAATAACATAAAATGTAAACCTTTTTGACTTAAAGTGATAAAATAATTCAAAAGTACTGTAGCATGTTTTTACTCCTGTTTAAAAATTGAAACTGTATTTGCGCACGATATATTTTTATCCGTCATAACTCATAATTCAAATGATAACCATCATTTGAATTAAGACGGATAAATTTATTAGAAAAAGTTACACTTACCATTAAAGAATTTAAAACATAAAAGAAAATAATATTCAAATTTTATAGGCATGTGACAACAAATTACATTACTTAGAACAAACTATGTAACGGTAAATTCACTCATTTTATCTCATTAAATGTTGACGTTTTGAAAACAAAATTATAAATGCAGGCGGTCGTTGTAAGATTTACTGATTTGAGATACTTCATTTAAATGACATTTTCTTGTATTTTTTCATACATATACGTGATACGTGTTCAACTTTCGGCTCATTTTACGTACCTATTAGTTATTTTTTTTTTAGAGGTGTACGGGCCAGTAACAATGAAACGAAGTACATATTACAATTTGTCTATTGCGATTTAAATAAAATACAATATACGATAATTGTAACAGCTGATTAGCGCGCAACAAGTAAAGCGACGCGAGGGTGCTCGGCACGGTGGCGAACAATAGACTGCCGTGAGTGCCGTGAGGTGAGCCGTCGTGTGCGCAGGAAAATCGAACGTCGCCGAAGTTAGCCGATCATTTACGAACGTGGTGTGCTCGTGCGACTAGCTCATCGCGCCCGGGCGCGCCGCGCCGCCACAGTTTATATTGAAAAGTACGTTACAAACAAAAATCAATGAAAATAATATAGAAATCATTTTAAAGCATTCATTCTAAAAAAAAAAAAGTGCAAGTAATATTTAAAGCTGATATAAATTCCCTATTGAGATAACGGGCTCGGCCCGGATGTGCGTAAGCTCATTTATGCATGCATAGGCAAGACTAGTAGGTATTTATTTATTTAATATCAACGCCTCGCAGAAAGGTTTGCACTACGAACGCCAACAACATACGGGTTAGCTCCGTCCGCTGTGGCAATAACACACTTAAGATGACGAAAATACTTATTTTATTTTATAGTTTAAATATATTTAATGATCATGATTTATTTTCATAATTCACAATAATTAAATAAAACTTTTACTTTCGTATTTTTTAATTTACATTGTTAGCAAGTAGCAAGTTAGATTGAGCGTGTAGCAGGTAAAATTGTGAATATACCGCCCAAACATGCTTGAAGTCAACATAATAATAATAATATTTTAGGACAAAGTGATTGAATAAATAAATAAATATAATAAATATTTCACAACTCACACACAACGCCGTCTAGTCCCAAACTAAGCAGAGCTTGTACTATGGGTACTAGAATAACTGATACTAATACATGTATACTTTTCTTTTGTAAATACATACATATTATACATAACACCCAGACTAAGACAAACCCCCATGTTCATGCACACAAAGATTTGTCTTAAGCGGGAATCGAACCCGCGACCTCGGCGTCGCAGGCTGGTACACTACCCACTCCGCCATCCGGTCGTCAATAATTAAGATTGAGCGTGCTGTCGGCGTCTTATTTATTTATTTATTAATTGTGGTACAAGAAACAAACAGTATTATAATTAAGAACAATTACCAACACATACATAATTAACACTGACACCAACAAAGTTTCTAATAATCAAGTCTCAAGTAATCTCTATTCAAGTCGATTAGAATAAGTTCAATAACCTAATATCCTTTAACGCTGAACGAACGTTTTTTGATCGCACAATTTACAAAATAAATGTTTTACATCGCTTTAAATTCAATATTAACTTCAATAATTATCTCCTATCATCTCGTCGCACAATAGTGACGACGAGTAATATCTCATATTAACTCGATATTATTTGTCAAAATTCGGTAAATGGGTTCGTTGAAGGTCGGAGTGTACTTGTTGTCTCTACTTTTGACGTTATAACAAGTGAGATAGAAAACGTGGCGGTCGTTGTGCGCATGAGTTAAACGTGAGATAAAAACTCTCAGCCATCTCTCATGCATGACTTATGTCATGTTCGTATGCTAAGCCAGCAGGGCTCAGATTAATTTTAATCAAACTGTTTAGAATCGAATTAAAATCAATCCAAGTACCAGTTCCGATGGGTATTACATTATGAGAAGAGCTGGTGAGAAACTCATGTGCACCATCTTTTAAAATGAAAAATATAACAATATAAAAGTACATAAAAAAATCACATAAGAAGAGCAATTCATTTCCAAATTCTATTATCATTTATGTAGTCTGAAATACTATGGTAAGCTTTTTGACATAATTTAGTTTTAACATATTTTTTATTAAATTTACCTATCGATAATTCTATTGCGTCTAAAGGAAGTTTATTGTAAAAGCGTATACATTGACCTGGAAACGAGTTAGAGATTTTATGGAGCCTAATAGTGGGCACAGCGAGTTTGTTTTTGTTCCTTAGATTTAATTTATGGAGATCACTATTTTTCTTAAATTTCGTTTGGTTTTTGTGAACGTACATTAAATTTTCGTAAATGTATTGAGAATGTAACGTCATAATATGTATCTCTTTAAATTTATTTCTTAGTGTCTCCTTGGGACTCATCATATAGATAGCTCGAATAAATAGCTCGTTTTTGGAGCACAAATATTGAATCTATATCCGCGGCACTACCCCAAAGCAATAAACCATATGACATTATACTGTGAAAATAGCTAAAATAAACTAAACGCGCAGTGTCAACATCGGTCAGTTGACGAATTGTTTTTACGGCGTAAGCTGCTGAGCTGAGTCTACCAGACAACGTTTCTATATGTGGACCCCACTGTAATTTAGAGTCTAATGTTATGCCAAGAAAGAAAACCTTATTGACCATTTCCAATTCCTCATTAGAATGTAAATTCGAGTAGAGAGACGAATGTAAATTCGCTACACACCTACGTAATCGTTTATTTAATAAATAAGTTAATTTAATTTTATAAAATGCTTTTGTGTATGCAATGTATTCAAACGTATTATGGTGCCAAAAGTTTTATTTGATTTAACATTTATTTGAGTCGGTATAACAATATTTTATTGATCTGCTGTCCAATCAAATAATAAAACATCTAGTAACCGAAAGCACCTAATTCATATAACAAACAAATGGCAATAGTACGAGTATATTCTCTCTCTTAAAAGGTATCCCTTGTTGGGAATACAATACGTCCGCGTCGGCTCTATGACTCATACATCATAAGTTATGTACAGTCCATCTGCGGCCGGCAGCGTTGCCACGTACTAGGGAATAAGGTGTTTACAGCCGTGAAATGTGGTTCATTTGAGTGCCTTCTGCACCGTTTTCGTGTATTACCTATGTGTATTTTCTCATTCATTTACTCTCTCATTTTATATATATTATTCAATACAAGTTATAAAAGAAAAGTACATTTAAAAATATAAACTATACAATTTAACATTTTTATATACAAAGTTATTAAAATATTTAAAATATAAAAATTAGTGCCCCACCGGCATCGGTTGCAGGGACCAAGCTAACGGTGGTTAGGGCTCCAGAAAGAGGAACCTCCTCACAATGCGTGCCGTGTCAAGTACCACCGCCTTCTGCATCAGACCCTTGATCCAGCTGCCCAGCGCGAGTCTCTTAAATAAATAAATATAATAAATATTTCACAACTCACACACAACGCCATCTAGTCCCAAACTAAGCAGAGCTTGTACTATGGGTACTAAATAACTGATACTAATACATATATACTTTTTCTTTTGTAAATACATTCATATTATACATAGAAACACCCAGACTAAGACAAACCCTCATGTTCATGCACACAAAGATTTGTCTTAAGTGGGAATCGAACCCACGACCTCGGCGTCGCAGGCAGGTACACTATCCAATCCGCCATCCGGTCGCCAATCCGTCTTAAGATGGATGTTGAGACTCATTGCTATCAGTCCGATTACGGATACAACTATCGGTATAATAATAGTCGAGTCCACCTAGTGTGTGTTATTATTAGTACCTGGAGGCCGAGCCTTGCTCTGTTTTTATATCTAGTAAAATCATAATTCCATATTTTCTTAACAGTACCTTGCGTTTTGCTAGAAAATCGCACGAGAATGTAGAATCGATCAATTTCGTGTTGTGGAACACGCAGGTTCAGGGTTTCGTGCCAAATGTTCTTGAAAGCTTGCAAACCCCAAAATTAAATTATAATTTCGTTTTTCCGACATCAAAATACAAAGTAGGCAGTTAAGAATGGAGCCTACCACCATCTATCGTATATTTTTCTAAACTCCGTACTCCTACTGGAAAAATCCTAAAGGAAAAATGCCTAATGACTCTTTGTGCAACCTGACAACTTAAACCATGACGTTACAATAAGTGGTCGCAAAATTTACTGCTAGACCACGAGGCAGCCGGTATGAAATTAAAAGAATCTGTATCCATTTTGAGTACTTTATAATATAATTTTCTTGGTAGACCTCCTATCCCGATAGTTCATAAAAGTATTTTCTTACACTATAACGAGCCTAAACTCGATAGGTCTATCTAGCCCACAGCGAAGGGCTTATAAATATACAACTGACATAAAAATCTTGATTTTTACTTTGTCAAGCAAGTTCTGATTAAAACAGAATGAACATAAAATAAAACATAAGATCACGCCTATATTACCCAGAAGGGTGAGGCAGAGGTGTACAGCACTTCGCCTATTATGTTTAGGTCCCATGGGATAGGGATGAGTCTATCGCCATTCAATGGGCACAATTCCAGCTCCGTGCTGCTATTAAGAATTTCCTGACGGAAATATCTAAATCTATTATATTAGATTTAGATATTTATATATATATATATATATAGATTAAGTATAATATATAGTATACTATATATTATACTTTTGTCCGACCCGAGAATTGAAAATAGAGACAAATATTATGAGATAAATGTACCAACAATTTGTATACAAACTTAAAATCGTTATTAAATGTTTTTTTCGAATAATGCACCCCACTAGATCTTATTTATATATTAATCAATCGATCCTAGTTTGTAAAAAAATGCAGGATTTAAAATAACCTCAAACACTATAATAAGCTTATAGCAACTTTTGTAATAAAACCATTTTCATAAACGCAAAATTTCGTATAGCTATCAAACAAAATTTACAACTTTACCTGCCAAATACATAAGCGAGACTTCACGCTTTAGTATACGTTTGTTTGGAGCGTTTGGGCGAGCCTATTATTTATGTGAATTTCAAATAGCATTATCTCAGGCAGTTTAAGTGTTAACAAAGTAATTCTTTCAATGATATTTCTAATATTGAGAGGTAATTCGATTACACACAAAAATAAGAATTATTCATCAAGCCTATTATGGTATAACTACATGTTATGAATTAATAAGACAAGATTATATTATTCTCTATGAAGGTATCCATTCCCGGAATACAATACGTGGGCTCTATTCATAAGTAATGTAGAGTCCATCTGTGGCTGATCAGCGTATACTATGCTACGTATGAATAGTACAAGAGAAGGGGATAAAATGAGGTGTTTATTGCGTTGAAAGGTGCTACCTTCGAGGTGCCTATGCTCTCCCTCCTCTATCCAGTAGACTCTATGTCCATGTAGTTTATTATGTGCAACTACGTGCACGTTTCATATATTCTTGTTGAGTGTATGTAGTGTGTAGTGTTGAGTTGATTCATAAGTTATGTAGAGTTTATCTGCAGCCAGCAGAGTCTCGTACTGGGGATAGTATGAGATGTTTATTGCGATGAAAAGCAATTTGAGTTTTTTGCCGCTAGTTAGCCAGTAAAGCGGCGAGTGCCGGGTTTGATTTCTGGTTGAGAAAAAGTGTTATTAGGGTTTAAATTCATCATTAATTATTTTTTTAATAGCAGCATGGATTTGGAACTGTGGCCGATGGATGGCGATAGGCTCACCCCTGATCACATGGGACCAAAACATAACAGGAAAAGTAAAGGTGCTATATACCTCTGCTACACTCTTCTGGGATTATCAACTTACGACTTCGTTGTATTTGAATGAAGTAAATACTCCCTTATACTTCTGATATATTATTTTACGTATGAAAAGCTGAAAAAATGTTCCAACCGTTTTCATTCCAATGGTTGTGCAGATTTCCTCGTGCAATAAAAATAAGTCAAGTGCCCGCGCCCGTATTGAACAGCGTTCATGTTCTTGCTCTTTATTAAATTCGCACGTAGCTTTTCATGAAATGTAACCAGCTATTCAGCAGCTTTTTAATGTTCCTACTTGAACTTATTAAACATCACTGAGCTGCTAGCATTGCTGAAATTAATTAGTACGTTTCTTCATTACACGAATGCAAACAATCAAACAAGTAATTGCAGAGCGACAGGCAGTTACCTCTACAATAAGACGCCGTGAATGTACACTACACATGTCTCGCAGCGTTTGTTTACACACCTACTACTTGCCGACACGTGTCGCGTGTAGCACTGCCTCCTGCCTCCTCACCTCAACCCTTTCTACTCCGCACCTGTCTACTGCAAGTGCACTAAGATTATAATCCTCACGAATACACACTACTCCAAACGCCTTCATTTATTTCAAAAGCAAGTACCCTTCACAACTTAATTTAAAAGTAAATCCATCCTCCCTAAGTAATTTATGACTTTGACTAATCGGAGGTCCGCGGGAATCTGCTGTTTTTAATACCGTTACATGAATAACAAAGTTGTGTCGTTTAGGAGTTTTGTCGTCCCGGTGGGCGGCGGCAAATGTTTATTTTTATTGTTCAAATCTACCCCCGAACATTAACGTAATAGCCGCCGCGAGAATATGAGCTACGGCCGCGTCAACCCTTACACCGAAGTATTTGTACGAGCGAACTTCAAAGAGGACATTCCGAAGGAGATACTACAAAAATGCCGTAATGAAATGACTCGAGTGAAGCTACTTCGTTGGCAGAACAAGCCTGTATTTTGTAGGGAATCATTACAAACGAGCTAAATTAATTTACAGCATAACAATCACCCCTGAATTAAAGGCAAGCTTCCTTGTCGGTGCAAACGCGCCCTTCGTAGCGGCGTAGCGTCTGCGGCGCGCGTGCGTGCGTCAGTCGGCGGCAGCCGCGCGTCGCCGCATCACGCCCGGCATGCGTCCCGGCGTCACTCGGCGCCTCCACCAAACATCTATTTACCACCGCGCGCCCCTGTAAGTACCACATTCCCTATATTTTCATCATAAAAGACTATTTTATAATGTTAAGGACACTTTTTAATTCAAAAATTGTGATGCGGAAATGATGATTTCCGCACGTGGATCCATATTCACCCGGCAGTGCCTTCCCGACGCACTGTAACAAATGAGCGGTTCGTTCGATAGCCCACTGCCCCTGTGAGAGCTCCAAGTGAGCCCCTCTCTTCAAGGGTTGTTCACAATTCTGATTAAAACGTTTTGTTTTGAATAGAACGCGACTCCACGTCACTTCATTCTTGTGCATTTCACGAGTGTTTGTTGTTTTTCTATTTTGTAGTTCGCGAATTCGCACGTGGATTTTGCTTGAATTATAAATGAACCTACGATGTAAATATAGTAAGTCTCTTTAGATTTCTCTAAAAATATCTCTGCGGTGTAATTTTAGTCTACATATTTGCAAAAGAAAAATGTTGTGTTTTTCGCGTGAGAAAATCATTGTTTACGACGTGTTCCAACCTGTGCGTTTATTCATGCCATTAAGATGATTATCGTCACAATCACCGCATGTGAAACAACAAAACGCCTAAATATCCGGCGTGCAGCAACAATTAAGCACCACACATTGTAATTAAAAAGTATACAAGTGTAGATGTGTCAGACTGTTCATTTAAACGAGAGGTTGGCTGTCGGATCGTGGAACAATTGCCGGTCGTCTGGCGCGCCTCGCAGAGCCTTGCCTGGCCTTTCAGACTTTTTAGTTCCTTTTTAGTTTGTGTACAATTCCGTGAGCCTCCGAGACGCGGCATGAAAGCGGCCCGCAATTAGCCCCGGTCTGGCTAGCTGTTGCCAACTTTTAGCTTTGGATTCGTTTTGCAGACGACTGCAAGTAGAATTGGCTTTGAGACTTTACGATATGTAGTATGTAGCGCGATGTGAAATTGTGATCAAATGAAATTTAAGCTAAAGCATTAGTAATAATGTTCATTCACTTCTTGTTAGCTCAATGTTAGCTAACTTTGATAAAGAGGCTAGAAGCGGAACATAATGTTTAAAAGGTTTTGTTATACATTTTAAACAGCGAACAAATGGCATGTAAAAATGAGCACAGTAAGTAGCTTTGATTTTTTTAAAAACTAGTTATTTTACTTTCATGATTTGTAATTTTAAATTGAGCGACACAGCCGGAACTGGCGCTTGTACAATTATTTTTAAATAAAATAATTTACTTATTTAAAATCCAGCCACGTCTCAATGATTTCCTGATTTTAGAAAATTCAATACCAAAATGTATTTATTATAAATAATGCAACAAAGTTACAGATAAACCTGATCTGTATTATAAATTACTAAGTAGATATTCATTCACTATCTCGATGGTCTAGTGGTTGGCGTATACGCCTCTATCCACGAGGTCTCGGGTTCCGTTCTCGGGTCGGGTATAGTGTTATTTTTTAATTATCGGTCAGCAATTCACAATAGCAGCACGGAGTTGGAATTGTGCCCGGTGGATGGCGATACGCTCACTCCCTATCCCATAGGACCTAAAAACATAACAGGTTAAATGTGGGTGATTTACACCTCTGCCACACCCTTCTGGGTAATATAGGCGTGATGTTATGTTGTGTTATGTACCAATCAATTTGTAGCCAAGTACATACCACTTATCTCTTGCCACTGATGATAGAGTTGAGTATCAAATTTCCTCTCCAGCAATCATAATCATGCCTATATCTATTTATACATAACTTCCCCTTTTGATAGAAGCCTCTATTCAAATACATGTGTCAACCTCTCAAACTAAGACAGGCTATTAAACAAGTTGAAACTTGCGAGGGCGTGAGTAATGCTTGTTCACGTAAACAGCTTAATAAACGTATTACACAAACGAATGATCATGTTTCTGCTTTGATCTAGTTGAACATTAAAATTTAATTATGATTGTATTTGTATGTAATCAGAGTTTTGATCCTCTGGGTGTAGGCGTAAATAATAGCAGCCCTGTATCTAATACAAGTCTAACTGCTGGCCTCTTCTCATAATGAGAAGGGTTAGGCCATAGTCCACCACGCTGGCCAAGTGCGGATTGGTAGACTTAACACACCCTCGAGCACTTTTTTAGGCACTCTCAGGCATATAGGTTTCCTCACAATGTTTTCCTTAACCGTTAGCGAGCGATATTTTTTATGATAAATACACACGTATCTTCGAAAAACCGAATCTTTACGATTTATTGAGAGATGTGGGATCCTTTGACTTCGCAGTCCTACGGTCTCCCACTCGGCTATCGCTGCTGCCAAGCCTAAGGCGTGAAGCGTGTCAGAAATAAGTTCAGACTTTCAATCGTTATACATTCCTTGATTGAAATATAGATTTGATTTATCTAGCTGACGGCTGGGTGGTTTGGTAGGTACTAACCGTACTTAGGTCAGTAAAACGAAGCCTAATTTTTAATTCAACAAATATGAAATCATCCTCACAATCTTTCACATACATTTCATATCAGTATGTAAAACTCTCGGTAGGCGGTAAAAAAAAAGATCGCCATTACTAACTCTTAGATTATTAGATATCTAGTTCTTTAGATTTCTACTCAGGTACACAACAAACTTAATTCGAGATCTATTCTATTTACAGATTACTGTGTCATGTTGTTTTTGTGTGCCTCGCATGTTTTGAAATCCCCCGAGACGTAGGGATAAGGAAGACGAAAGAGGAAACATTTACAAAAAATAAGATAAGAAGTCAAGTCCACTGGGCATTTTAAATTTGATTTTAACCCTCTGCCCTTCTGATAATTGATTAGCTAAGTTAAGGTACCATCCTTGTTTAAAATTATTCAAGATAATTTAAATTTAATAAGAGATACTGATATATGGATAGACTGTAAGAGAATAGAAAAGAATAGAATGGAATAGAAAAGAATATATTTTATTGAATTGGATGAACCGCGGTATAGCTAATATAATATTAATAACTGTATTGTGTGAGTCAAAACCACGAAATAGTCCACAAAAGTTTGAGTATACGAAGAAATTTACGCAACTTCAGTGTACAAAGTCCCCATTTTGGAAGTTTTGAGCAGGAAACGTCAAAATGTTTAACTTCAGTTTCTTGACAGGCAATGAACTGTTCTACTAGATGGAGGTAAAACCTCCGTCGTAATTTTGGGTATATTATGGCGCTACGTTAAGGGGTAAAATCCCTCGATAATATTGGAATAATTAAGTATTCTCTCCTCCCTTTTAATATGTGGCTACGGTATGGTATATATTAGTGTACATACTTATATGTTTAATACGAAGATAGGCAATGGAACTTTTCAAAAATGTTTGTCTGTATTAATATTCGGTAGTCTGTTGTAGTAGTATTTGGTATTGCTAACAATTAAAAAGACAAATACAAGATAAATTGAACCGATTTCCAAACTCAAAAGCATTTAGAATTACGCCTAAAATAGTTTTTGATGTCGGTGTTCGTAGATCGCAAATTGGAGAAATGGATTACCACTGTCATCAAAACTTTGTTTTTAAGTAATTTATGACGTTCAATTTATTTTTATACTATACTTATCGATGTGTTTAACAATGCACACTAGGTTGAAACAAATTGATGTGTGCTAACCATACCCTACATATGCAAATATCGTTATTTTTTTAATTAAAAGACAGTTATATATATGGTGCGTACCATATAGTCTATACCATACCTATATATATATGTATACCACATACCATAGCTGTCTTTTCATATCATCAAAAACGTTCTGAGATCAAAAAAGGGCCTGAAATGGTCTATATTCTAAAAGTTTGTGCGCTGTGGATGCTTTCATTGAATTCAGGCGAAGCTTCTTGACGGTTTTTCTTTATACTTTTTATTGTGTTTGCGGTGATAGTTTTTTTTATGTTCCCTACGAGTAGGTTGGCAAGAGACAATAAACACTATCTACAGTTTTTTTTAATAACAAAACATAACGTTACATCATACCTATGTCAATTAGAAGAGTGTGGCAGAGGTGTATGACACCCACATTTCACCTGTTATGTTTAGATCCCATGTGATAGGGGGTGAGCCTATCGTCATCCATCAGTTACAGTATATACCAACACCGTGCTGCTATTGAGAATTTACTTACGAAAAATTCCTTGTACCACTTTTGCTACACCCAGGAATCGAATCACTAGAGCAACGAGCTTTTTACTCTCTAAATATGTACCCCAGCAATTATACTGCCATTGTATCTTAATTCTCGTCAGGTTAACAGCTAATTACTTCGTCTGCACACAATATCCTCAATTAGTCGAACAATAGAACCTTATACACCACACGACCTGTCTACCCGCACTTTATTGTTCTGAAAACCCAAAGACAAATATTATTATCTTCCATCTTTCCCGCCATAATTACATGATTGATGCTGAGATTAACATAATTATGAAAACTGAGGGGAACAAAGATTTTTATCCGGAATAAAACTGAATAATTTGTCTGAAGATATTCTTTCAAATAAGGTTAAGAGTAGACTTCTGAGCGCCGTGTTTTTATACGAACGTAATATGGATTTAACTTTGATATTGTTAAATTTTAATTTATTTTTATGGACAATTCATATCTAAAACACTATATGCATGTTTGTTCGTGGCCTTTTTATCAAAATTGTTTTAATCATTAATCGAGTTACATACAAAGTGGTAAAATAAAATGATAATATTGAAGAAATAGACGGCAACATACATGTATTTAATTTTTACAGTGTTTTAGATATGATTTGTCTATAATAATAGATAAAAACTTAATGATATTAAAGTAAAACCCATATTACTTTTGTATGAAAAACAGGCAAGCAATTGTTCCCACTTAGACCAACCGTAGAGGCGTCAATTAACCTGCTACGGCGTAGCTGGATGTAGTGATATTATTGATGTGACGTTACCGTGTTACGTTCTATTACTTTTGTAAGACCGATTTATCTTCTAGCTAGTACATTATAATATAATAATAATGCTAGTACATCAATGTCGTAAATAAATAATGAGATAAAAATTTCGCAACATTCTCAATGTGAATTCTGAGTTACGACGTAGGAGAATGTAGCGATATTATTGATGTGTCATCAACATGTTACATTCTATTGCATTATACCTAAAATTACTACCTACTACTTACCTACATTATAATTGTAAAGAAATAATAAGAACAATTTCATAAACGTGTATTCTTAGTTATATCTGTAAAGAACCAATGACGTAAGTCGATTGAAAAAGCTGTATAATTTGATTGAGAATTTCGAAATTCATTTTTCAAAATTAGGTTAAGATGAGAACCGTAGAGGCGTAGAGATTCGAAGAGACTTCAATTAACCTGCTACGGCGTAGTCGGACGTAGCGATATTATTGATGTGACGTCACAACGTGTTGCGTTCTATTGCTTTTAAGACCGATTTATCATCGTGTATATTATATCGGATAGAAAGAATGCTTAGATTTGAAATGTGAATTCCGCGTTACACTTACATCTGCATAGAACCAATAAGATTGGTCGATTTAAAAAGCTTTTTTAATTTGTTTGAGATATTCAAGATCTATTTTCAGAAATACGTCGAATATGTACGCCTTTACGATTCTTTTCTTAGAACCGTAGAGGGGTAGAGATTCGTCGTGACGTCAATTAACCTGCTACGGCGGAGAAGGACGTAACGATAATATTGATGTGACGTCAACGTGTTTCGTTCGATTATTTTCGTGTGACTGATTCTTTCGCACTGATTGAAATCTTCTTGTAAATTATATCGACAATAAATAATAAGAATATAATTGCGATACGGTGATTTTTTTGTTTTATCTGTATATAACCAATGAGATAAGTCGATTGAAAATGCTGTTTGACTTTTCGAGATTCACTTTTAAATTTAGGTTAAGATGAGAACTGTAGAGGCGTAAAGATTTAACGAAGTTTAACGGAAGCTACGGCGCAGCTGGACGTAGCTATATTATTACGTCAAAATGGTACGTTCTATTACTATCGTGAGACTGTTTCTTTCACATTGATTGAGATCTTCTTGTACATTATATCGATAAGAAATATAATAATATTTTTTTGTGGTTAATTAGAGATTTTATTTTAGAAAAGAAATAGATAAGATGAAGAATACCGTAGAAGTTACGGGGCGTCAATTAACCTGCTACGGCATAGCAGAATGTAGCGGTTATTAATGTGACGCCACAACGTGTTACATTCTATTGCGTTTGTAAGATTACATTATAATTTCACATTATTATAGCGAAATAATGAAAAAATAATTGTACAAGTTACAAAACAAGAATTCCTCATCATTATACTTATAGACGGCAACCGATCAACCTATACATTTCCAATATAAGATGATCTCGCGTCGTATAGGTTTTCCGTGCAATGCGAGACCAGCTTATTGGAAATGTATAGGTTGATCGGTAGCCGTGTGTACAGATAACTGATAGATCAGATCTAATAATTATTATACTATCTGTTGACGCTACGGAACTTGGCACTATTTCATTTTTATTGGAGAGCAGTAAAATTTAAGCATATTTTTATCTGTAAATATTTTTTTCATAGATAAAGAATGCAGCAACTTTTTAAGTATGTATATTCATAACTAGGTTACATGCTCCAGCGTCACGGTTACTTTTTATAGTGCGATTAAAACACACACATAAATTAAGCGGCCGTGGATAATGCATCGGTCTTACGATCAAGAGTTCGAATCCTGGCCATTATACCACAGGCGTAAACTCTACTAGTAATTTGAATCTGCAATATAAGCTTTCTTATTAAAAAAAAAAAAGAAACCGGTGTTTATCTAATATCTTTACGGGGCTTTTAACTTCTACATTTTATTCTAAATTTGAAATGTTTAACTGACGACGACAAAGATGTAAATCTTTTTACTTTGATGTTCATAAAGTGGGTTCAACCATAGACAAAGCATCACTCGCTCCGCTCAACATGCATGATACATAATATTATTATGACAGCTATAAAAACTAATATTCTCACATTTGAAAAAACTTGTCTTCATGATTTCATCATCTATTGTGTTTAAAAACATTTATCAAAGTATAAGAAATGGATCCACGCGTCATGTGCGTGATATGATACCATTAGCCAAGTGGAAATAGTTGCATTTGAGCTTTTTTATTATATCAGAAATCTATTATAAGTTTTGTGGTTGACTACCAGACCATTTTATTAATAAGGTATTCAAAGATATCATGAAGATAAAGGCATTATTTTTTTTGGTTGATGATTGAAGATATACATAGATGAAATAGGTTATAACGAATGAAATCCTTTTATTTGATTGATTCTAGCGTTTTGTTTCGAAACATGTGTGCCAAATGGTGCAAAACGATGTCAAATCTACGTCGTTTGCAAGTTTGATTTTTTGCACGCGTGAATGAAACAAACCATTTAGAAGTTCATCTCACGCTGCAAGTCAAACCAAAAAGTAATGGACTTCACAACGTCAGCCGATGGATGTCATCTATTGATTAGTCAAATAAAGAGCACGCAGCTTCAATAATTTGGCACACAAAAGCCAGAAATTCGATAATATCAGCGCGTAGCACCATTATTCTTTGTTTTAAAATAATGGCACGTGCATCAATAAAGGTTCGCCATCTCTGATGTAGAGAATACGATTTTAAATCTACATACACAGTCACAAGACATCTACCATCTGTAAATCAACGTGATCCTATGAAAATTGGTGCATGTATAAGTAGTATGCTATCTTCTAACCCAACCCTATTACCCTACTCTCCACTTTTACTTGTTGAAGTTAGGGCATTAAAAATTCAGTGCTATAGTGTGACGCGAGGCAGAGCGCCTTTGGTAAAAAAATCTCATTTGCTGTGTTCTATGGTTGTTTACCCTTGCAGTTTTTCAAGAAAGTGGGTTATTTATACTGTAACAAGCCTTACGAAATCATTAGTTTATTATTTACTACATTGTTTTCGTCCGCGGCTTCACCCAGGGTGTACGGCGACAAAAAAAACCGTTGGTTTATCTTAATTAGGCCAGTTGTTTCAGAGCTTATTCGATACAATCAAACTAAAATCAAAAAATCTTAAGTTCTTTTCTCCTAATAACATATAGTCATTAGTATAGATATACGCAGTACAAAAGGGAGCAGAGTGGATAACAACGACCATTTTATGAAACTACCGTTAGGCGAAACTATATTTATTTATTTATTTATTTATTATACAATTATTATTTTATTGCTCACAGTCTTAAACCAAATACAACAAAATGGAAAACATGAAAAAAGCATTATAAATTAAATGCAGTATGAATTAAAACTTAAACTTTCTGTTTAAGTTTTAATTCATACTGCATTTAATTTATAATGCTTTTTTCATGTTTCCCCACTAATTTTTCAAGAACAATATTCGAATGGAACTTGTCTATACTAATACTTATAATAAAGAGAAAATATATTTTTATTTGTTTTTACCCAATAGGCTCTGAAACTACAGCACTGATCTTGATACAAAATGATGCAGAGATAGTATAAAACCCCGCTTTTTATCGACGTAGGTCTCCATCGGGCGGAGCCGTGGAGGGAAGCTAGGCAAAATTGCAACCTCTGAAAAACAAAGGTTGGTAGAAACTTGATATGACTAGTCAAGCTGACATTAAGTATTTTTCCAATAGATTCTGAAATACTAGTACAATATTATTCGCATACAATCATTGCCGCGTCATCGAAAACAAAGATAATTTTTTAACACGCTTATACTAGCTTCACCTGTATGTATGTATGTATGTAACCGACAAACCAAAAAAAAAAAAACGCTCTTATAAATAAACCAAACTAAAAAGTAGAAAATAAATAATAGTTTAAAAAAGCTAAAAGTGAAAAATAATTTCTAATATATTAGAAATTATTTTTTACTTTTTAGTTAAAATAAGTACTTTAAAAGCGTGTTTTTTAGTTTTTTTAAACTATTATTTTATCCGATATTTTCTCATTATGTAATGCCAGGTTCAACGAGACGAATTCAAGATACCTGATATAACATAACATAACATCACGTCTATATTACCCAGAAGGCCAAGGTGTACAACACCCACACTTCACCTGCTATATTAACGTCCCATGGGATAAAGGGTAAGCCTGTCGCCATCCACCGAGCACAATCCAACTCCGTGCTGCTATTGTGCATTTCCTGACGAAAAATTCACAAACAACACTTTTCCCGACCCGGGAATAAAACCCAAGACCTCACGGAAAACTTTATGCAACCATCCACCTTTCTCCATGTTTACAAAGCTCTTATTAGATCCCAACTTGAGTATGCAGTGTCCATCTGGAATTCTTTCTATATTAAATACAAGGAAAGTCTTGAATCTGTACAAAAAAAGGTTTATGCATGCTATGCAATACAGATGCTTTCACAACTACCGTAGATATGAACAATTATTAGAAAAGATGGTGCACATGAGTTTCTCACCAGCTCTTCCCATGATGCAATACCCATCGGAGCTGGTACTTGGATTGATTTTAATTCAATTCTCTAAGTTGAATTAAAGGCAATCTAAGCTCCGGTGTCAAATCATTTTATTACAATAAGTATTATAATTTAGTTAGCTAAGTTTTATTTTAATTTTATATTTTTTGTGTTTTGATGTTTGTTTTGACGTGTTCAAGCGCCCCTTGGGGCCCATGGAAATAAATGATTTGATTTGATTTAATTTGATTTGATTAGAGAGATACAATATGTTGACCTTAGAAAATAGACGATAATAACTTATAAACGATGTTGCTATATAATACGACATATGTCATAATAGATACGATTGTACTTCATTGGTTACTAAAATCAGTTATAGAATACCAACTAGAACGCATTGCCGTAACCCATGTCAACTATTTGCAACAACTAGTTGTCGTATTAATGCAGGTAAACGCTCTCCAATGTATCGTCTTGTTCATAATTACAACACTAACTTTAATTCAGTCGATGTTATGGCAACGCGTCCCAGTATATTTAAAAATAGAATTAGCATCCTCTTAAAATAATTTTATATATCGGGTGGCGCAAAAGTAAAGACCCTATTTGGTTCAGCTATAACATTTTTTCTAAATTAGAAAACTAGATTTAGATTTTTTTAAATGTATATTTGTGCCATTAAATTTCGTACCATTAGGATTTAAAGATGATGTCTTTTAAATGGTGACCTCCAGAGTTGATACACATTTGAGCCCTATTTATGACATTTTGCATAACTTGCCGTAACACTTCCTGCGATATGTTCGTTATTTCTTGACGAATGTTTTCTTTTAGAGCTGCGAGAGTCTGTGGCTTGTTCACATACACCCGAGATTTCAAAAAACCCCAAAGAAAGAAGTCTGGACTGGTCAGATCGGGTGATCTTGCAGGCCAAGGCAAATCGCCAAAACGAGAGATAACTCGGTCTGGAAAAGCGTCCCTCACTAAGTCCATAGTGTCGCGCGCTGTGTGTGCCGTAGCGCCGTCTTGTTGAAACCAGATGTGCTCCAGCCCCAATTCGTCCAAACTGGGTATCAAAAACTCACGTAACATGGTTCTGTAGCGTTCTCCAGTGACAGTTATCGCATTGCCTCCAGCGTCTTCGAAAAAATAGGGTCCGATCACTCTGTCAACACAGATGCCACACCATACAGTAACTTTTAGTGGGTGTAGAGGTGTTTCTTGAATAATGCGCGGATTATCAGTGCCCCAGAACCGAGTATTCTGCTTATTGACATGCCCTGAGAGATGGAAATGCGCTTCGTCACTCATAACCAATTTTGAAGGAAAATCATCCTCTTCAAGGTGTATCAACTCTGGAGGTCACCATTTAAAAGACATCATCTTTAAATCCTAATGGTACGAAATTTAATGGCACAAATATACATTTAAAAAAATCCAAATCTAGTTTTCTAATTTAGAAAAAATGTTATAGCTGAACCAAATAGGGTCTTTACTTTTGCGCCACCCTATACTTTCTATATTTCACACTCGTGCATGACTTTTACCTTATAATTTGTTTTTATTAGTAAGCTGTGGTAAATGGTGTTGGTGACACAACTGTTAAATAATATGTAAGCATACCATAGGATAATAAGTATTGTGTTACTGTTTATTTACCAAAATTAATAAATAAAAAATTAAATAAAAATAAACCATCGAGGAAGTACTTAAAATATTTGTCAAATTGCAACTTATACGGAACAACTAAACACACATAAACGTACTCAGAACTCCTTGATTCCCTATTTAATTAAAATTCAAATCCATGAATAGTGATCGTGTATCGAGTAGACCCAATCAATATTCCACCACTGATCTAACCGCAATATTCAAGTCTTCTTCTTCGTCGTGTCGATAGCTGAGTCAAATTTCATTTTGACTAGCCATCGTGGTGAAAGGATTAGCCAATTCGCTTTGGAGAACTCGCGAATTGCCCAGGGTGCGCCGGACGTAGGGAATCGTTGTGTACCTACGTCACTCGGGGAGGCTATATAAACTTTCAACTGCGGTCGGTAATGGATTGCTAATATTAGCCAAATCTCGTAAGTTTACACCCCTTACTAAACACGATAAGTCTTCCATCCGTCTTTTATCCGCCATTCGCTTGGATCCCAGGCAAGGGTGAGGGTGTTGTGGTGGCGATATGTAACTTAACTTCACCATGTGTGTTGATTAATAAAAAGAGTGTTAAAAAATCCATGCAATACAACAACGCCTTTGCAATAATAAAACATAATATGTTATGTTTATGTTATTTATATATAAGTACTAGAATGTAAATATGTATACAGATGTAGTTATATTTATCTTTTCTATTTTACACTTATCTTGCCCTCTATGGCATCATCGTCTCCTTTATTGCTCTTGGTTTGCTGGATGAGAACTCAAGCACTGAGTTAAGCTCGCTTTTTGTATACTATTACGCTATTACTGTAATATGTTTATTTATATGTAATCTTTTGTGTACAGTAAATTGTTAAATAAATAAATAGGGATTGTTTATAGGTACTTTTCCATATCCTAATATTAAAAATCGATAATTATACCTACCGTATAAAGGCTGGCTCATTTATATCGGTCAGTATAGGGAAGTCTATAATTATAAGACATACACAAATTTGTTCTTAGTAACAATGACATCGATTTTAGTAAAAACAAGAACTGCAAACTTAGATTTAAGAAAAAACTTGTACTCAACTCGGGAATTGAACCCGGTTAAATTAAAAAATAAAACCTTCATTTTTCATTTGGATACTGATTGTGTAGGTTATAGCAGTAAATGTTACTAAGTAACATGATATCTAATATTAATAAAATGCTTAGTATTTTAAATAGATGTTTGAAATAGCAACCCTTATTTTCCATGCAGTACTGTACTCGTTTAAGCTAGCTAGATGGCAACAACTACTGAAGTAAATTAAATGATTTTATTATGAAATTAATTCGATGTCATAGTTCCTAAGAACAGAACTTTGTATGTCTTATAATTACAGACTGCCCCATACTGACCGATATAAATAAGCTACTCTGTACAGCAGGGCCTTCCCAATTATACAAAACATGTTCAATTCCCAAGCCCCGAATAAAGTCGAAGCTTTGAAAGTTGTCTCAATGTTGACAAATTGTCTTTTATCACTTTAATGTATGGTTGCTTTTATAGAAACATTACGTTTTTCGACAGTTACTGGAACTGGAAATAAGTGACTTTTTGTCGTCGCATTTCATAAAAATATAAACAAAATAGTAGTAACATCGTATCGATAATAAAAAGCGACTTTTTCATTCGACAGAGTATACGTGAACCCTTGGTGTAATAAAGTAAGGGTTTGACGATATCATGGGAGGGAAAATGACGGACAGTAGTTTTTTCTCAGCTGCTGACAGAACCCCATATCCCTCATCATAATACATCAAACTTTACTTCCTCACAAGACGTGTTCTGTTACTTGAGACTTACTACGTCAACATAAACATTTACTATAAAATTTATATGATACGTAAGATTAAGGATTGATTCCCGAGCGGCGTGATTTCATACTTACGTTATATAGGTTTAACTTTAATATTATTTTTATTACAACTGACGTGAGTTTGTAACATTATTCCAATTATGAAATACGGGTGTTACTCACGTACAAGACTGGCTGCGACTCAGGCGCGACGTATCGCACTTTCTTGAAGATGCTTAAAAGTATAGGTGAAATCGCGGTCAACTAAATAGACCAACATTACGTGAGTAACACCCGTATTTCATAATTTGAATAACTTTAATATTATTAAGTTTTTTTATATTTTTATATACAAATCATATCTAAAACAGTTAAATGTATGTTTGTTCGTAGCCATTTTGACAAATTGTCACACAAAGATTTGTCTCATGTGGGGATCGAACCCACAACACCAGCGTAGGTGAAAGCGGCGAGGCGACCGCTTCAACCGCTACGCCAACCGTGTACACCTCTTATACACCCTTCCAGGCAATATAGGCGTGATATAAATAGTTATGTTTTATATTTGAAATCGTTGCTAGATTGCGATAGCGTCTTGTAGTTTTTTTTTTTTTCTCTTATGCTTTTCCTGTAACATAGCAATCTGTTTTCTTCGAAACAATGAGCTATTTATTTGGCCGTTGTTATTCTGTGCTATATATGCAATGGGTCGGAGTCTAGTGTCCAGTGACACTTTCGCCTTTTATTGGGCGACTTTGAATCTGGTCTCCAAGTTTCGAACAGCGTCTTGTAGTAAATATGTTAAAATGCTTTTAATACTATTACTCGTGCAAGCCTCGCCCTGTATTATGAATGACTATGCTACTGTGCTATGTACTCTACTGGTAGAGTAATGGACTAATGGTAATACTCGGTAATAGGTTTTTGAATGAAGGATATTGATGATTGATTGCTATCGAAGTTGCGAAGAGGGTCAGCGCGGGGTGCTCGCGTATTTTGTTGTCTATGAAGCGAAATATGGATGACCGGCAGGAAAATTTGAATTTCTGTCAATCAAATATCGACTGTATTTATATGGAGGTAGAGATGCACTCAATTGGCGCAATGTACAGTTTTCCTTGCAGAATCGTGCCACGGGCTTTCGGATTTTAGTTTGTTTTTACCATTTTATGGATTATACGCAAACGAGAATGTGCAGTGGTATTGGTATTGGTATTTTTTTACTATAACTATATAAAAGAAAATGCGCTAAGACATCGAAAGCCTGCACTCACTGGATAATAAGTATAACGATACGTAGAATATTGTTATAAAAACAAAAACAAGTGACGAACGTAGTTATAAATTAGTACCAAAGTATTGTTTGTCCTAGCTTGCAGCACCATAAAGTATTTAGTTTAATATTGTTATACTTGTTTTAAACTTTTCAGTTCATTTGTTTGCCGCAGTCTGGTTTAAGTAAATTAAAATATTTCACAACTCACACACAACACCATCTAGCCCCAAACTAAGCAGAGCTTGTACTATGGGTACTAGAATAACTGATACTAATACATATATACTTTTCTTTTGAAAATACATACTTATTATACATAAAAATACCCAGATTAAGACAAACCCCATGTTCATGCACACAAAGATTTATCTTAAGTGGGAATCGAACCCACGACCTCGGCGTCGCAGGCAGGTACACTACCCACTCCGCCATCCAGTCGTCTCTTTAATTTCATACTTTTAGGTCATAACAATAGGTACATCCCAAGTACGCTTTTTGATAATTTGTGTACAAACATACTATAACATAAATGTGATATAATAAATATATTCATGAAATGGTATTTTATTTGATACCTATAGATATTACTAAGATAAGAAAAA
This sequence comes from Hypena proboscidalis, assembly GCA_905147285.1. Taxonomy (NCBI): domain Eukaryota; kingdom Metazoa; phylum Arthropoda; class Insecta; order Lepidoptera; family Erebidae; genus Hypena; species Hypena proboscidalis. Next base: position 6,621,270 of record LR990127.1, read on the forward strand.
ACAGCCCTTTCCATCTCCTCTTTTCCATTTGCGGGCGCCCTTTTGAAAATTTATATAGCTTATGTCACTACTACTATTTTTATGATTTTAACGTTATTACTTTGTTAAAATCCGTCTAGCCATTTGGGCTGCAGGACGTGCCAAAGAAATGGACATACATACACACATACATACATATATACGTTCATACATACAAAACATAACCCTCCTTTTGACGCAGTCGGGTTCTTGCATGTTCTTGCTCAAATTCCCATTTATCTTAACATATTTTGTTTCTATTTTAATAAAATGCGACGACATAAATTCACCCATTTCAGTCCCAGTAACTGTCAAACAAACGTTATGTCTGGAAAAAAGCGACGAAACAATAAATGATATAATAAAATTTGTCAATATTGAGACAATTTTATAGGCTTCGATTTTATTCGAGGCTTGAGCATTGAACGAATTTTGTATAATAACTATCTCACCGTTTTATTGTTTTTTTTTAATGATGTTTCTAAATAGTTAGATACGTCATAAAGATTACAATCTAGTCTAGATATAACATTAGAGACTAATGAATAATTTAATTTTGACCTAAGCTACTAAATTAATTTATGCTAAGAATATGTCCAACACCTATCTTATTGCCTCTATTATCGAAAATGACACTTTGCTCTTGTGTTCTTTTAAAGTAGCACTAAACCACTCGAAGCACTCATTTCACTGAACTAGCTCAAAAGGTTTCGTCCTTTTAATTGATGCAAACATAATTATCAAGTTTCAACCAGTAGTTCTCGAGATTAGTGCTATGAAACAAACAAACTAACTTTCGCGTGCGATTTCGTCTGCAGGTAGATACATCTATAAAATCGTTACACGTCTTGAAGTCAATTACTGGCATCTAAAATTTTATCAAAATCAGCCGTTTAGAAGATTAGCCACTTAGATTAGGCAGTCAAAAAAAAAATAAAAAAACAACTGTACCAGCTTGAAAAAACATTGTTAATTAATTTGACATTAAAACAGACACCACAATTTTAATTTATTTGTATTGATGATGATCATTTAAATTTTGCAAAGTCTTTGGCACAATCAATAACTTATATGGCTAGCATTCACAATTCAGGAACCATTTGCTATATCTTTGATCAAAAGCAATCTTTGTTTCGTCATATTGAAGTGATTTTATTTTTCATTTAGCTTCTTTCAGCTTTTGATTAAACTGACACGACAATGGTTAACAGATAAAACCTTTCTTCTTTTATAAGATGGGCTATTGATGGAAATGAAGAGGGTGTAGACTACTGTAGACAGGCCCTTTTTTACGAGCCTCGCTAGACAGAGCAGCGTGTCTCAAACTTTTATCGTCTGCGGCACATTAAGACTGCATTTTCATCAGATATGTTGTTGGGGCTGCGTCTTTAGGCACAATACCGCTAGTTGTCGCGGTGCTTTCATGTGTAATAACGCTGCTAGGTAGATAGGCAAAAGCGTTACTTCAGGTGCCTCTTTACAATCTACGGCACTATCTTTGCCTCCTACGGTGCGTAGTTTGGGAACCCCAGCTATAGACTGTCTTGAAATATGACACTCGGCGGGGCCCTCGCGGTTCGCACCCAAACACTGCAGCCGGCTGTATTGTGGTTGCCCGTTAACAGCCTCTCCTTGCCAATGAAAACCTCGATAAAACATTTTATGTCACTACTAGAGACGTGCCGAATTGGCATCTTATGGTATTCAAGTTTTATTTCAAAAGAAATCCTTGCATTGTTTTTTTATTGAAAATAGAAACAGTTGCATTACATAATCTATCTATTTACGAGCTTCAATATCGAATAGTTAAATAAACACATTAAGTACTTAATAAAAATACTTTAACTTATCAATATGGTGAGAAATATTTCTTCTGACTTTGGATGTGCTTTGTGTGTGAGAAATGTAGGTTTGTGAACTTCCCGCGACACAGGAGTTAATCATAGTGCGGGTGTCGCGTCGTTTAAAAAAAAAAGATAAAAATACTAGGTGTAACCTATAGCGAATTATAGGATTTAATGTAGAGTAGTTGTAGAAGCACACAATAATCAGTGAGCAGACTGTGAGCGAGTGTCTTAAAATTATACAAGTACACATGGTAGCCGAGCACTTTATTTACGTGATTCTTTTTACCCTTTTTTATTTTTTTTCGAATGGTATTCAAATCCCCCTGACTAAGCACATCCCTAGTAACAACTTTTGTTTACTTCAAAGCGTGAGCGTTGGTGACAGGGAAATGTGGAGCGGCCTTGCGGTACAATTGTTTCCCTTCAAAATTCAGAGCATTTCCCTAAATCCCCTTTGTTCAAGCGTCGAGGAAAATATTTCTGATATTATTACCAAAGCATAAAACCTTCTGTGTGTGTTTATATCGCAGGATAAAAAAAGAAAATGAAATGGACAAGAAAATCCGACGCGTGCTTTTTTTGAACGAAAGAAAACCTATTTTCACGCGACAGACTTTATATTCAGTTGTCTGTAAATTAGTAATACATTGTATACCTAGTTCAAGTAATATATTCCACGTTAAAGCTAAGATTCAGATTGTTAATAGGTATATGCCACTTTAAGGTTAATTTTCAGATAAATTTCATTAAAATTTTAAACCCGCAAAATGAGTGGTCAATTCTGACTAAAAACATATATGTAATGAAGGAGTCTTGATATAACGTTAGCGACTAAACATTTTATAAACTGAAATGAAAGTACTAATAATGAAAAATGTTTTCAGATAATGCTACTTTACCTTGATTCTTATTGTTTGGTTCTATTTCGCAAAATGTATTTACTTCACGAGAATTTACGAGCTTTACTTGAAAAACGATGAATATGCAAATTTGAGCTAATCCTTATTTACGATAACAGCGCGCTCGTGACTGAAGTCTATGATATATAAAGAATAAAATCGCGAATGTTTGCTCAAGAATATCGTTTATATGTCACAGGTGCCGTCGGCATGCTGGGCGCGCGGCTCAAGTCATGGATGGAAGCGCAGCTGGGGCGGGCAAAGAAACGCAAGCAGAAGCCAACGAGGCAGACGACCTCGACGACGACCACGGGGCCTTTACCACCACCGCATTTGTCCTCTCCTGAAAGTGCGTACAGTACGGGGTATTCGACTGATGGGACGTCACCTGGAGCGGCACCCGCTCCGCTCGCCGCGCCGCTAGTCGCTCCTCCACCCCCGCCAGCACCTCCGACCACACACCTTTACCATGAACCGGCTAAGGTACGTATAAAGTACTTTCTGATTACACAACAGGCGTATGATGGAAATGAGAATTTGAGTAGCAGGGTACACAAGGGGCTTCTTATGTCCTTGCCGTAACTGAATATTAGATAGCGGTTATTAAACACGTATTATGGTCGTAATCTCGAGGATAATGTTGTTTATCATCCCAAGACATCCACGTCGTCGGCTGCAGGACAACTATTTGTCTTCTACTATGTACTGCTGAGAATTTATTAATGCAAAGAAATCGATCTGCGGCTTGAGTTTATTTTATCAGTTGGTCGGTGTAAAACATCTTAAAAACTAAATTATTAAGCTATTTTGAAATTCGCAATTTGGGTTGCGCCGATTTCCAATTTTTTTTACTAAATTTATTCATATTATTATAAGTATGGCCATTTAGAAAGATTATTGGCGAATTGGCTTAGCCTTATTCTTAAGCGGCGCCTTTGGCCTATAACTGCTCTTATCTATATTTATATACCCTAATACCCTTTATTTCAGCGTTAGGAGTTTTCGAACAATTTATGCCTACGAACAACAAAACGAAATCACATTTTTAAAAATGATCACCGCTTCATTATAACGGTATTTTGTGTAATTTGTAGAACTCATTTATTTGGTCTGCCATTTTTATAATCTCCATCTACTTAAAACAACATCAGCGCTAATGGCCTGGCCATTTCATTCCCATTGCGTAACCTTAACTGTAAAAGCTTCAAAAACATTCCCTGCATATTTGGCCAAAATTCTATTTGAGACGATATGGAAGATCATATTTATGCGCGACCCTTCATGGCGGAGATAAGTTTACCCCGAGTTGACATGTGAAGTAACATTTGTTATGTAAAGCTCTACATGTATTACATGCCGGGGCGGTATGTCACCAAAGACTTTGGAAATCTGCCCAGCCTGCCGCAGGATCGTCCTGCCTAGTAACTGAAAATTATTCAAATTTGAACATTCCAAGTTTCATCTGGAGTTTGTCCGGAATGGGACCAAGCAAATTACACGCTCGTAGAATTCTAATAGAAGCGTTCACAGATTGAAATTATGCTATGTGAAAACTATTTTGTTTCGACGTTTTTAACTTAGGAGTGTTCTGAAATTGCAACGTGAATTGGATATGGAATATTTTTTAAACATTCCTGCTTCGGTGAGTGAGCCTGAATCGCAGCTAGCAAATAGCATGGCTGTTCGCTGCGTACTTGTGAAAATGTATGGAATATCTTTTTGGTATAAAATTACCCAATAAAATAATTATAGAATGTTATAGTTAGTACGTATATATTCCATACATTGATGAAGCAATCATTTTTAAAGCAGAAAACATTTTATTTGCGTCATCAGTTAAATGATTGTATCTACGAAATTAGGCGGAAACCATTACGGTATCTCAACAACAAATTAGTCAAAAGTAAACATCAGAAAGTAAAATAACAATATTACTTTCCATAATTGATTCGATTTAACCGCCGTAGTTTTCAATGACTTCGTAGCGCAGAAGCTGATTAAAAGCAAACCGGAGATAGAAGCAAGAGTACCTTCATATATACATCGAGAGAGAGCCAATGACCCGCACGTACATGCGGATACTGTTCAACCTATACATATCCAGTATAAGATGATCTCGCTCTATATAGGCTTCCTCTGCAATGCAAGACCAGGTTATACTGGAAATATACAGCTTTATGTGTGTACATACGGGCGGCTGGCTGTATCAATTAACTAGACCGCACTAATTGGAGGCCTACCCTTTTACCTGCGCTATATAAAGTACTACAGGTCAGGCCGACGTCCCTTTCAAAGTGTTTTTTTTGTAAATGCCACCACATGTGGTAAAGTAAGCGGAAAAATGCTTCCGTGGTTTGTCCGACCTCTTTTTCAACTTTATTGTATCTAAAAGGCAGGTTTCACGTAAGCTTTTTGAAGTAACAACTGTAGGAAGACTTTGAAACAGCCATAGCATGGGTCAGCTTCTGCATATTTTTAAATGGACTCTTTGCATGTTCATTCTATATAACTAACTAAATAGGACTCTTGTACGATTTGTGCAGACTTAGTCGAGGGACATATGATTTTTTCCGTCATGGGAAAATCTTACTGGGAATACAAACCCAAAATGATATAAAGTAAGCATGTTATATCAGACCAATATTATACAGTAATGACCCAATTGACAAACGTTACCTTTGAAATTGTTCCATTTAGTAGTTTTGACAGTTTTTAGTTGTTTTAAAAATGACACCTTCCACTATTTAAAATAAAAATTTGAAATTCGTGGTCTTAGAATTAAATACTTGATGTTTTGAAATATCTTAGGAAAATTATTATGAAAGTGGATCATGAATCAATTGGTCTTTAATCTTATTGTATTAAAACGTAGTGGTCAAACAAAAAATAGATGAAAAAGAAGCAGTGTACTTTTTTGTTAGACAAACTGTACTGTTCTCCTCTAGATGGCGTTAGTAGTAAAATTAGATCGCGGTATGGTTTCGTTACACGGCGCCCGCACATAAGGCCCGTGTTACTCTAGGTAGTAACTTCCTTGTCTCGGGGAGCATAGTGCGCAGTGATCGTAAAGTGAGAGCACTTATGCTGACACCCACAAGTTATACTTGCTCGCGCCCGGCTGCCGCAAGGGAGACCGAGCGCAATTTTTATAAGGTCCTCTTACTTTACAGGGGACTAGTCCCAACACTTAAATGAAATAAAAGTATCATATATTTAGAATAGGATTATACTCATCAGCTCACTTAAACAGAACAATTTTTGTTCAACACATAATTATATTAACTTATATATAAAATTCTCGTGTCACAACTCACAATGTTAGTTACCTTACTCCTCCGAAAGTTTTTACCAAATTTTATATGCATATTCAGTAGGTCTGAGAATCGACTACTATCTATTTTTCATACCCATATGTGATAAGGGTTGTTCACCCTTTATGGGGTTTGACATAACATTGACATAATGCGTGCTGCAAATATCGTCACAGAATGTATGCATAGTTAAGTAGTTACAATATGAGCAGATTTTAGTACATGATTATATTTTTCCATATTTTCAGCGACGCTCAAGTGCTGCAGTTCGCCGCTGTGCTCCAGAGCCGGTCATTCCCGTCGTGGTGTGCGCCACCCCGTCTCCTCGACCACGATGTCGGATCCGCACCAACCCCTGGCATGGAGCTACGTCTCCGAGCCGGCGACGACCACAGCATATAGTCCACCAGCAATCTTTACAATGCCCTACGCAAAATCCTCCTCAGCTTCAACATTTGCCTTACTCGCTGGATTCCCATATCAGATGCGGATCAAGGTGAGCTATTGGTCAAGTTTTTTTTTAAATTGTTGCTATTCCTAATCTAAGAACGTACTCGTAACTTAAGTGTGTCATATCTCCACTGTGCTCCAATTCTCGTGTATCTTCACTATGATGTCGCCTTTGAACCAATCCTGACCTGGCTGACAACGTCGCCAAGCGACGATGATTTGAGCACAAACTTTGTGTAGTAAGTACTATATATACTATAAGTTTTGAGATTAAAAATGGTTATTTTCTTACTTAATATTAGATGTAACGGGATAACTACCATGTATATTTATTTGTTGACGCATTTCAAAATATCGAAATAATCCGCTACATCAAATATACGTGGTAAATATCCCGTTTTATCTAATATTTAGTAATTTATGTAGTATGTGCTCAAATCAACACCGTCTCAATGCAATAACTCCGCTGCTCCACCATTTACCCTACACACTGGATTCACTAGCAGGTTCAGTGCCAGATGCGATACTGATATTTGCGTGTCATAACGGTTGTTTGTACGCTTTGTAACTGAGTCGGTTACAAAGCGAAGAGGGTCATGGTTATTATTCTTTAATGGCAAAATGACCTAAACTGGCAGAATAGATAAAAAAGGCTGACGTGACTTACAGTTTGAAATTGGATACAATGGTCACCAAGTGATAATATTTCACTCATTCAATCACTGGAAAATCAAAACCTATGCAGTAAAATATCATTCCAGCAGACCCGTATTTGATAAAATTGTTAAATGAACTTGCAATATTACGCCACGCGGGCTTCGCCGGGGGCGTCGCCACCCTCATCGAGTCTTAATCCCTTATGCCAACAGGTCGGGTATTCACCCGTCCTTAATTCACTCACAAATGGGATATCGCTTGTTCCATTATTCTGGTTCCGGTTTTTACCTTTCATCCACATCACTCTTAATGTTTACCAATTTGCTTCATCTAAATCGGTTAACTTTGAATATTAAAGAGGCATCCCCCAATGAAACGCATGAGAGCCACCAAACAACTCACGTTTCATAGTTATCCATTAAAATAAATAATACTATTATTCTCTTTTTGCTAATCCTTATATAAATTATCGTTATTTAGGAATCAAGGTAACTAGGGATTATAAAGTTTTGTAAAATAAATAATAGTTTAAAAAAACTAAAAAACACGCTTTTAAAGTACTTCTAACTAAAAAGTGAAAAATAATCCCTAATATAAGCTGAAAAAAGCGTGGGTTGCTCGATAGACGAAAAATATGGCACAGAGCGCCCCACGCTTTTTTCAGCTTATATTAGGAATTATTTTTCACTTTTTAGTTAGAAGTACTTTAAAAGCGTGTTTTTTAGTTTTTTTAAACTATTATTTATTTTCTACTTTTTAGTTTGGTTTATTTATAAGAGCGTTTTTTTTTTTTTTTTTTTTTTTTTTTTTTTTTTTTATATATTTTTAATTTTTTTTATCGAATTATTGCATTGTCATCGATCTTTGACAGGTGTGCAAAATTTGAATGAAATCTGTCCGTTTAAAGTGGGTCAAAATCGAGTCCAAAGGAGTCGGTTACATACAAACAAACAAATAAACAAACAAACATACAGGTGAAGCTAATATAAGCGTGTTAAAAAGTTAAATATGCTACACTGTTTCGTAAATAAAACTTTTTTGAAAGGTTAAAAATCAAATCATCTCGTGACTTAAAAAAATATTTGTATTAAATTCCATTTAACCGATAATATGGTTATCTTTGCGGTTAAACACAAATCGAGTGACCATAATGCAGAATTAATTCAGTTACCTGTTTACCTTAAGTAGGTCAGTAGAACTGTTTGCACAACGAAGCAAATTATAATTCAATTATGTTTACTGGAATCTCTTTAGGTGCTTATACGATTAGCAGTGATTTTGATATTGAGGTTTCATTTTCCATTTTCATATAAGTACCTGCTTAATTATATGAACTGTTGTTTGACTTTGTGTTTGGAAAATGTTTATCTTACAAACTTGTTCCCTGGCCCTGTATGTAATACGCGGTGAAGGTTTTGTTTATGTTACGGATCAACCCAAAGTTTGCAAATATTTGAGTAATTAATAGGAAAGCAGTTAAATGCTCATGTATTTATTTTGTGGTGGTACCAAAACAAGTCTGTAGATGCAGTCGTTTTAATAGAGTGAACATAAATTGTACGGTCTTCTACCAGATTAAACTAAAGCTATAAGCGATCATGGTAGCTCGAGAGTAATCAGCGTATCTCAGTGGTAAATCCATAAAAATGCACTCACATTAACCAAAATCTTTTCAATTCCAGATCCCCACACCTATCACCGCACTTATCGCCAGAGCCTCACCGCTCGCCTTACTACCGCGGGGGGGCTTCGAGTGACGAGGAGTGCCGGGGCATGCGTACTCGGGGCAGAGAAACGGCTATCCTATCTGATGCTGACTTAGATTCTGATGGAGACACAGGACTTGATGGGGGCGATGAGGACGATGATGATGATACCGCGTCGCCGGGCAGACGAAGAGCAAGGAGAAGGAGGCCGCCTCGTAGACCACCGCGGTCAGCAGGTGAGGATGCTGAATTATACATAAGTAATCGTAGATTAACTAAAATTAAAACAAAGTTAATTTTAAATAAAATCAGTCACAGATTTAAAACTACTATTAGTACTTATCTCAAGGTCAGATTTGATTTTAAGGCTCTATCAACTGTTTGTTTCACCTTTTTGTGTGGACAGAATGTATCGGTAATAATACAAATGAAAATGAATAAATGGAAAAAGCTTTATTTCTTAGACTTTACAAAGCACATAAAATCGTCATACAAAACATAGTTCTCGTAGAATCAATTACCCCGCTTAGCTTGATTATTTCTATTGCCCAATTCTTCAATTTTTCAGGAGCAACACCACCACGTATGCGTCGTCGTAACCACGCACCTTCAGCTCCTCCAATCCAAAAGAGAGATCCCTTGCTAGAAGCGGACAGGGAAGCAGAAAGGAAGTACAGGGAACTCATTAGAGAGGCTGAGAAGCTGTTGGTCACCGTGTCCAGGGCACCGCTGGAACCTCCCCACAACCCGAGAGTTAGAGAACTGAGAGCCACTGAGGTGAGATTATGGTTATATTATGTAGTTTCTAGTTATTATCAAACTAGTATTTTTTAAAGTAGGTTAAATATTAAACAATTATGTAGAACTAATTCTAGACTTATTAAACAGAAATTATAAAGAGATGATCAGTAGCCTAGATTTTCCGAGTAGGTATTTAGTTAAATAAAACAAATTCTTTTAGAAAATATGCAGTAAAATTTATGGTTCTTGTTAATATTCCTTCCAAAGTAAGCAATTATTACATAAATTGATAAATAAGCATGTTAGATCTTTCTGTAAAATTATTACTCTATCTTTAAATTTTGTATAAACTTGTACGATGATAATTTCGAAAAAATACATTTTTGTAATTTTAAAACATCTTTACGTCTTGCTGCTCCAATATCTAGTAACCGTGTGTCCCTGTCTGACTTGAAAACCCTGGCATGCTCAAAATCTGGTTGAAGCTCATCAAAGCTGCTTTTAGGTACCCACACAGAAGATAAATTGCCAATTTTTTATTTACCTTATGGTAAACATACAAATGGCCACGCCTTTGATACACCTTTTAGATCAGGCCATTATGTATGGTCCAAACTATGGTAGGGACCAACGGCATGGTTAGCAAATATCGCTCATAGGCTGAAGGTAAATTGAAAACAATTACTGGCTGACTTGGATCATACATAGAGGATAGAACGAAAGATTTAATTAATTTAATTAGCTAGTTTTTGGTCACAAGACGAAATCTTATGTGCTACTTGCAAAGTTTGCACACGCTTAATCCTTGGGAGTATAACTGCAGCAAATAAATATAGCCCAGGGTAGAGATCCCTTAAAAAATGATAAAAAGTCAAAAATATAATAGTAGGATGAAACCCATTAGAAAAGGAGGAGAATATTATAAAAATTAAAGGAAAAATAATTTACGGGCGATCTGAGGTCGGGAAGAGGGGGAGGGGGGGGTTTTAAGGGTAAAAAACGGATTTTCTCGATTTCCGGCAAAACTAAAAGTCCTATGGAAAAAAGTTGAATGGCAAAGTTGTTGGTAATAAAAAGATCTAAAACTTTTGTATTTACACTTTTTTCATTTAACCTCAAAATTTATGTGAAAAATTCAAAAAACCAAGTTTTTGGTTTTTTATTTTTATCTTTTACAAACAATAATTTTTTTTCACGAAATTTGATGAAAACTTACCTTTTTATGTCCCAAATACGCTGTAATTTATTTGATTGGAAATATTAATTTTTTCACCTTATTTTGAATTAATATCGATTTTTCACCCTTATTTTCGATCAAAAATTCACCCGTCAAAATATCAGCTTTTTTTTAAAAAGTTGGTATGTTTTTTGTTCGTTGAAATCTCTTCTTTCTGATGGTGAAAAAAAATATATATGTTACTATAGTAAATCTTCACAGAAAATGCAAAACTAAAATCGTAAAAAACTATTAATATATAATTAATATATACACTATATACAATTTTGAGCTATTTACAAACAAATAAGTTAATAAAATTAATATTTTATCAATGTAACATGTAATCTTACGTTTTTCGAGTAATTAAAGTGTAAATTTTAATAAATAACTCAAAATTGTATATAATTCATTATATATTAATAGTTTTTTTCGATCTTTGTTTTGCATTTTCTGTGAAGATTTACCTACTATAGTAACATATATATTTTTTTTCACCATCAGAAAGAAGAGATTTCAACGAACAAAAAACATACCAACTTTTTAAAAAAAGCTGATATTTTGACGGGTGAATTTTTGATCGAAAATAAGGGTGAAAAATCGATATTAATTCAAAATAAGGTGAAAAAATTAATATTGCCAATCAAATAAATTACAGCGTATTTGGGACATAAAAAGGTAAGTTTTCATCAAATTTCGTGAAAAAAATTATTGTTTGTAAAAGATAAAAATAAAAAACCAAAAACTTGGTTTTTGAATTTTTCACATAAATTTTGAGGTTATATGAAAAAAGTGTAAATACAAAAGTTTTAGATCTTTTTATTACCAACAACTTTGCCATTCAACTTTTTTCCATAGGACTTTTAGTTTTGCCGGAAATCGAGAAAATCCGTTTTTTACCCTTAAAACCCCCCCCTCCCCCTCTTCCCGACCTCAGATCGCCCGTAAATTATTTTTCCTTTAATTTTTATAATATTCTCCTCCTTTTCTAATGGGTTTCATCCTACTATTAATTTTTTTGGTCTTAAAAATTAACGGCACTGGGCTAATACACCTGTACCCAAATTTGAGAATGAGATTCCGAAGCCGAATGTGAAAGTGACTCCGAACTCCATTGTCATCAGGTGGAAGCTCCCCGTAGAAGTCCAGAGCGCACACATATCACGAACTTCATGCGCGCGAATTCTCCAGAGCCACCGCGAAGACTGTCTCCTGTCGCGAGACGCTCCCCCCTCGCCGCACCTCCCCCACCCCCGATCACACCACGTATCATGCACCCCCTCTCACCCACCGACAGACCTCACTCCGAGCCGCCAAAGAGGAAGGCTTACGCTCGTGATGAGGTTAGTCTGCCGCATGTCTACGAGTTTGGTACCTTGGAACTATCTATGTTATATGCTGTTATACTTAAACATCTACCTTTTTATTAAATGTTGAGATATAAAATGCATGTTTGTTTGATACAGTAAAAGTTATAATTTTAAATAAAAATTGTAGATTGTTATAAACATTATTATGTATTAATAGAGGAATTATTACAATTATGTAAAACTTGACAGTTTCGAATCAGGATTTTGATTGGTTTTGTGTTTGTCTCCAGGTGCTGCAAACCTTAGAGGGTCTTCGCAAGAGCTTGCAGCAACAGTCAGCCCTGCTGGCCGTGCAGCGAACCCGCTTGGATTCCCTATAGCCGCTAAGCTGTCTCCCTTCCCGTCCCATCATACTTAGCTGTTAGTCCCTTTAGATTCCAAGTAGTTAATGTGCCGTTTCACGTCACACGATGCCAAATTTTCTAAATGTTTATCATTGGTACGATATCTATTGTCTGTTGACAGATTGTTATTCATGTTTGTTAAAATTTGATCATAATTATCAGCTTTTTTATTGTTGTTGACAGTCTGCATTTATCAAGAGATTTCTGGTAGATAGATTAATCAATGTCATTGTTTTATAATGAGTCGTCGTTTTAGTCGCGATGCTCGTCCAGTTATTTTAGTTTTTTACTGAGTACTTTTAGTTGGAGTGAAGTTCTATCGATTTACTTTGAGTGATTTGTCAATTATTTAGTCTCGAGCGTGAACGGCGGTAGTTCTTCCATTTACTCCTTTTCTCTAGTCCCTCCATACGTTCTAGTCTAGGCAGCGTCGATTAGGTTAGTTAGTAGCGTCTTGTTATCGTTCTGTATAGGCGAGGCCATTTTCATTATCTTCCATAATACTTGTAGCGTCATTTTATTAGAAGTAGTTAGATTAGATGGTAATTGGACGTCGATTTGTAGCTCTGCTGACTTTTATAGACAATCAAATGAGACATGGAAGGTTGCCATGGTCTTAGGGTTGAATATTGAGTGAGTTCGTTCTTCCGAAGGATGTTAGGATGGAAAATATAAAAAGAAAGAATTCTTTACTAATTCAAAGGCATTCGTGGTTTGATAGCTAGAGATGAGCTGAGCGTTGAGTTTGAGGATAGTATAATAAAAAACCACAAAACATTTCCTAGTAGGTTTTTTCAGCTTAATTACGAATAAGTAAACAGAATGACAATATTTTGAATTAATATTTAAATATTTGCTCCCGTATGCCTGTAAACATCCAAGGAACAGTCTGACTCACATTTTCACCTAGCAATGTAAGAGATTTAGAAAATGTCAAAACAGCAAAATAGATACCGATTGTATTATTTTTCCACATTTGATTACTTTTTGTAATCAGAATACCATACAACAAATAGTCTATTTTATTTTGTACCCGTATACCTCTACCAATTACTACTTCAGCGCTGATAGCAGATTTAAAACTAGGATAAAGAGTCAAGAATCTTGTGAACCAAAGAGCTGAAGAGTAAGCAATGTTTAGTAACACTCAGTTACTGCTACAACGACAGTCTTACATACAGGTTAGATGTTGGTAGCGTATGTATCAGGTAGCGCCGTAGTATTAGACGGGCTACTCACACACCTTCAGCAGGGCCAATCTAGGGGTCAAGTCGAGTTTTTTTACTTTTATTTCGAGTGGCTCAACTCGACTTGCTGCCCAGATTGCCCCTGCGGCAGGTGTGTGAGTTGCCCGCTTTAGACTAGTCTCTCTAGGAGCTGGGTAAGGGTGACGAGTGACCACGGCGTACTAAGACTGCGTTATATCTTAATAATAACTTATACAATGTTTACTCGTTATATTGTATTCAGTCGATTGCTCTTTGAGACTTGACAATTTTGTAAGATTTTCTTTAGGTGATAAGTACAATCTTTGCTTCACATATTCCATCATTTCTCACCGTTATCTGTCTATATTATCCATTATTCAATGCAGGAAGCTACAGTTTTTCAGAATGTAGATCAAGATGCTGATGATTTATTTGATTTTTGACAAAATCATTCACGATTACGTTAATACGAAACTAAATTTGAATGTTCGACTTGAAAATTCATGTTTCTTTAACATTCAGTATATTCTAAAATCACTGCTACTGATCTTAAACACGTCATTCTAAGGAAACTAGTCACTAATGAAAACAAGCACTTGATATTCCCCTATTGTTAGAAGGGCTTCCGTAGGTCTTAATGGAATTTCCATTAAGATAAATATACGTACTTGCCTTATTGTGATACCACGCAATAGACTTAGGAAAGAAATGGAATACAATTATTATTCCTAGTATAGTTCACTTTTTTATTTATCAAGACTTCGGAGTCAGATTTATCAAGTTATATGGAGTGAAATTGCTTCAATAAAGCCTTGAATATACAATAATAAATGTAATACATTTTAAAGTCTCAAACAGCAATCGGGTGGCAAGGGAGTCCACACCAGGGTTTCCATATTTTTGTTAGTGCAATTTTGGAGGGGTGCAAACGTGTCGCTCCTCCAGCTAAATGTAAATATTTATTCATTTTAATGTTTATTGTAAGTATAAATAAGATTTATACGTTTAGTTGAATTTTCATTAAAATATTATTCCAAGCACTTGTTTTATTTGTATGGAAAGTTGGCTACGAATAACCATTGAAAGAAGATGATAGATATTCTACCACATTATTCATGTTTATTATTATTATTGTTGTTATTAGTATGCGTAAGAAGTAAATCGTTAGTAGTATTAATATTTTAGGAATTCAAAGCAAACAAATAATGTAAAAATAAATTTTCTAATTTTTAACGGTATCGAAAGCCATGAGCGTAGCTTTATGTGCCTTTAATTATATTATTTAAATGGTTGGAGCGCCATCTACAAGGATTGAGGTGTATTACTTAATAATTACGCCATCTATATCACAACATTTAAACAATATTTATCGAAAAATGCAACAGGTGGCGCCACTGGTATAATAAAATCAATACCTTGACACCAATGCGTGGGACGCTGGTTCGTTGAAAATTATGCAATTTTCTTACAATAATTATAAATTTTGCATTAACAGTATAACGTGCAATTGATTTTGAAGATATTTTCCTTATATGAGAGGATAGGAATACTTTCATGCGAGGTCATTTATCCGATGAAAATCTAGGTCATACTAAAATAAATTTACCGCGACCTAGGCACCTGGCAGTCTCGAATCTAGACATGCCTGAGAGTACATGTTTGGTACTCTTAAATGTTCCTAAAACAATTTTTATCCCCTAACTAAAGTATTCATGCAAAAATTTGTAAGGATATCTGGATTTCCTGGACGCAAAAACTCACTGGGTGCATTTCTATGGATAAAATGGCACAAAAGAATCGATTTGCGCAAAAAGCTCTGCTTATTATTTGTTCGTCACCGTCCGGTTTTGTTTATCTGTTTTTCTTGCCGCATTTTTTTACAATTTTACGCTTCACAAGTTTTTTTCCGAACACAATTTAAATATGGTTAAAAAATGAAAAGAAAATCACTCAACTCTAAAGTGCATTCACATACCTACAATACATATTATTATACATCATCGGTACAAGGATACCTACCTACTTAGTTAAATTTTCACGATTTTTACTCGAGTATCAAATTCTACCGACACCGGTATATCCAATATAAACACTGATATAAGGGGTGAATGTGAGATACGGACATTTATTGAAACACGGATTCTAAACGTGGTCAACTGGTATTAATTTCCTTTTGATGTTTTCAACTAGAGGAAATCAACACTAACAAAAATCACGTCTTCCCAACCAATTGAACATTGAGATCATTCAATTTGTTCGGAAAACGGTAAAATATTTTTCGCAATTTTATTTATAATCGTTGGAAAGTGATCACGTCCAGAATCTGCGGTTTCAATAAATGCCCGTATATCGCATTTACCCTGTATACTATCTTACCTAAACTACATATCAATTTATATTTGCCAGTAGTCAACTGTTCTTAAGATAACCTATACTAAACATAACTTTCCTGAAGTGGTAAATAGATTGTACGTACTTTGCCACTAAACACTCATAAGATCTTGCTCATAGTAACATAATAATATCTTTGTTGAACATCAGTCACTCTATATAAATCTAGTACTCAAAACAAAAGCTTCTATCGTACTGAAGAAATAGGTCTTGGCGGTCAGTCACTGCATACACTAGCTAACAATAACACTATACAATGTGTGCAACCACGGCTTTACATCAAGCTATAATTACCAGTATAAGCTGGACTCGAATTGCACGGGGAGCCTGTACTGATCACTATTATCATTATACTAGAATTGTATAGCATGATCTGTACATAAGGGGCATATGAGTGCACGTAGTGCGTGTGCGCCAAGAAATACACGTGCTCTCTTTATTCGTCACTTTCATAACCTGAATGAATTGCAATCCGATACGATCATCAGAAGGGTCAACGTACTGAGTGGCTTAAGGCTGGAAGACGCTGGGTAGTCTAACCATGAATGAAATAAATAAAATAGCAAAGCAGATGAGGTAGTAAGCAAGTAATTAAATCTTTCAGCTACATTGTCTTTCAAGATCTTTTGTTCCAAAATCTACTAGTTCTTTCAGGTACATATCGATCGATACCATGCTAGGTTTTATAGATAAATAAATCTAACGGGTCAACTTGTAATGTTATTGGCTCTCTAACCAACTCTTAGCTCATTAGCTTAGAGTTGGTTAGTTAATGCATTATACAGTCTTTCAAAACGCAATAATTTGACTCTGATTTGATTGAGTATTGCCGATTAACGGAACTGGAAGATCAGCATAACATTTTCACGTAGCCTTCAAAGTATAATAGTGGTCCAAAACCCACTTACCATTTGAAGGCATCAATAATCAAAGTCATTATTTTCATTTGAACTTAAAAAAAGTTTTTAGGCAATATTTCCTGTACAAATTTGGCAGTATATCATTAATGTAAACATATAACATACGTGTCCGTGACGTATAATTACGGCTAGGTCAGTGAAATAAGGCGATAATGATGCAAACCAATCGTCAAACGGAGCTATGATCTCACGGATGTCTCTTGTATGTAAGGCAATCGACTAATATCTTGTAAATATAAGGTAAATTCGAATTAGGTTTTGTTGACATGGCTTTTTATGAAAATAAAATTGATAATGATAATGATAATGATGGCCTTTACTAACAATCTTAAAACTAGTTTACATTTATATACATTAATTTTATTATTTCACTAAGACATCGGTAAGAATTGTTTTGCTTTCGCATAGGCCTCTCCCAGATCCCTCCAAAGTTCTTGATCGCGACATTTCCTTCTCCACATCGGACCTGCCGTCGCTTTTAAGTCGTCCTCCCATCTCCGAAATGGCCTTCCCCTCTTTCTTTTGCCGTCTCTAGGGTACCAATCGGCGACGAATTTTGCCCATTTTTGTCCTTCTTGGCTCTAATGAGATGTCCCGCCCATTTCCATTTAAGTTTCTTTATTGTGTGTGAGACATCGGCAATTTTGGTTTTTCCTCTAATGTGTTTAAGGTTTATCTTATCCTTCCTCTTGACATTTAGCATACTTCGTTCCATATTGTGTTGACAGGTTTCCAGTTTCTTCATATTTTCCATCGTCAACGCCCATGTCTGGCATCCATAGGTCATTGTAGGTAGTATGCATGAGTTGAATACTTTAGTTTTGAGTTGTTGTGGTATTGATTGGATTTTTGTGATTTCCTTTAGGGACCAATATCGTTTCCATGAAGAAGTAACTCTGTTTTCTATTTCTTTAGACGTGTCATTTGTCGGGGATATAATCTGACCAAGGTAAGTGTATTCGTCTACGTACTCTATTATATCATTGTTGACTTGTACTGGTTCTTTTGAACGATTGGTCATCAATTTGGTTTTAGTCAAATTCATTTGCAGACCTACTTTTTGGCTCTCGTCTACAAGTTGTGTCAACATGGTTACTAGTTGGTCTGGGCTATTAGAAATAATGATAAGGTCGTCGGCAAATCTAAGGTGATTCAGCATCACTCCATCTAGTTTTATACCGTAGGTTGACCATTCAAGTTGCCGAAAAATAAGCTCTAATGTTGCTGAGAATAGTTTAGGCGATAGTGGGTCTCCTTGTCTCACGCCTTTTTTAATGTCAAATGATTCTCCCAAGTTTTCAGTTTTGATTCTACTCGTCATGTTCTTGTAGATGTTTCTTATGAGTCGGATGTATTTTTTGTGCACTCCTTGAGAAAATAGAGCTTCCCAGATTTTTTCGTGTTTGAGAGAGTCAAATGCTTTATGATAATCGACAAAAGCTAAGTAATAGGACAACCCATACTCCTTGTATTTTTCAGTTATTTGTTTTATTGTGTATATGTGGTCTATTGTTGAAAAACCACTACGAAAGCCTGCTTGTTCCTTAGGCTGATTCTCATCCAAGACGTTGGTGATGCGGTCTAATATAATCTTCGAAAATATTTTATACAGATTGGACATGAGACTAATGGGCCTGTAGTTGTTAATGTCATCCGTTTTACCTTTTTTAGGAAGCAGTGTAATTGTTGATGTCGTCCACTGTGTTGGAGCCATAGAAATCTTAATAACTAGTCAATAGAAATGCTATCGACTATCTTTTAACACTGGGACGCATGTCGCCGTTTTTCAAATACCACTTTTTGTATTCCTGCAAACAAAATTATTCTTTTTGGCGATGACATTAAGACGACAATTCCTCAACTCGCACTTGTGTTCGATTAGACTCATGCGGTTGTATTCCTGCAAACAAAATTATTCTTTTTGCGATGACATTAAGACGACAATTCCTCAACTCGCACTTGTGTTTGACTAGACAGATGCGCGGCGACAAGGTCACGCGTCTTTGACATTTCTATTGCCTTATTATTAAGATTTCTATGGTTGGAGCTTCTTCTTGGATCAGGATATCATTGAACATGTCGTATAGTATATGTAGTATAACTTCTGAACATCCCCTAAGGAGTTCGTTCGAGATTTTGTCTTCTCCTGGTGCTTTGCTACTTTTTTGTGATTGAATAGCTTTAAGTATTTCATACTCCATGATAGGTGGGATCTCTTCTTCATCTTCTGTGTAGTTTAGGTAAGCTGGTGGTGGACATATATCGTCATTGTAGAGTTTTCGGTAGAACTCGGTCGCTACTTCCAATATATCAGATCTTTTTGTTTTATTCTTTTGGCCTTTTTGTTTGTTCATTTCTGGTATCCAATAGTTATATTCCTGTAATTCTTTCCAAGCTTTACGAACTCCCCCCGTGGATTCAATGTGGTACATTATTCGTTCTTGTCTCGTTTTCTTATTGTGATTTCGTATATTTTCATTGATTTTTTTGCTTACTATAGTAATTTCTTTTTTATCGATTGGTTTTTGCTGTCTTAATCTTTTCCGAATGTTAATTAAGTTTCTAGCTTCTTCTCCGATTTTGTCTCTTTCAGTTTTGGATGACTGGGTTATATTTTGGACTTGATTTAATTCTTTCTCCAAGGTATCATATTTTTCCTGCATAGTGTGGGTATGATGGCATTTTTCTTCAAGAGTGTGACTCAAAGCATCCAATATAGTGTCTGGTAGTGGCAATGGGCATGGCTGTCCATTTATATTAATTTTTTTCCGTGATTGCTTTTTATGGGACATGTTAAGTACGCCTCGAACCATTCGGTGATCAGTGCTGAAGTTTAGTTGATTTATAATACTTATGTCCTCGAACAACCTGGGTTTATTAGTGATTATGAAGTCTATTTCATTTTTGATGTTGCCATTTGGAGAAATCCATGTCCATTTTCTACCAGGTTTTTTGTTGAAGTAGCTATTCATGACGCGTAAGTTGTGTTCCTGAACGAATTCGACTAGCCTTCGGCCGTTTTTATTTCGTTTGCCTAATGTGTATGGACCCAGATAATTGTTTTCATTATTTGTTCGATTTCCTATTTGAGCATTCAGATCACCCATTATTATTAAGTTTTTGTATAGTTTCTTCATTGTTAGTTTCCTGTAAAATTCTTCTTTGATTTCTTCTTCTGCATTCTCAGTGGGAGCATAGACTTGCACTATTGAGGTTGGCTGTTTTTGGTTGGGCAGTTGTATATTAAGGACAGAAATTCTGTCTGAGATTCCTAGGAACTCTAAAATATTATTTTTTAGGTATTTTTTTTTTTTTTACTAGAAAATAAAATTTATTCACCATTATTTTAAGACTTTGTTACTGGCATAGGAGAGGAAAATCTAGTATTCGTGTTTAGTGAGTCAAGAATTGTTTGTAACCGCAGCAATAACACATACCTACGTTCATTGATTGATAAAAACAGCATTTACATCAATGAGCACAAATGAATTTAACCTATAACTTTTTTGTCTATTTTGTATTAAGTAAAACTTAATACACTAATAGGGTATTACAAATCGCAAAAGTTAAAAATCGTTTTACCTAGCTCTACATAGCAAAATTTCATACTTTCTTATTCTTATATTGTTCTTTCTTTTCTTAAAGTCACTAATAGTTTCTAAATTTGACTGAAAGACCTGTTCTACGATCTAACTCTCATGCTTTCCTAGTCAAGTTGTCATTATTAAAGATAAAGCTTACTTATTTCACTTAAATAATTTCATTAATTATTTTCAAACTGACTCGTTACCAAGCAAAATTTTTAACAAAATAAAAATTAACACAACAATAAATTTACTTACAATTTTGAAGTTTTACAACTACTGACGGATACAAAATTTAAATGACTGGAGTATTTTGATAATCTACAAAATTAATTGTATCAAAAAACTTGCAGTCCTTCCGAAGGTGAGTGAGCTACACCTTGTCATTGTACAAAATAAATTAAAAACGCAGCCACACTTGCTTGTTTTCTGTGCTTGTAATGTCAGGGTCTTTTACTTCATTAAACAAAGCTGTGTAAGATAGGCACGAGGAAACAAACTTGGAGAGCCTTCTAATTAACACTTCTCGGAGCTTAGGTACCCACACTACCCACGTTGGAGGGTACACCAGCTCCCTGCATCAGTGGGGTCCAAAAAATAGAGGAAAGGTAAATCGAAGGCGCCTGTCACGGCCGGACTACCACTGACTGTTCATTATTGTTAGTTTTACGAACTCTATTCTATTTTTACTTTACTAAAAGATCTATCAAACTCAAAATAATTCAAGTGACATTGGAATATTGATGAAACCTTGCCGCAGCGGGCGCGGTCGTTCTTCAAGGATGACATTCTAAGATTTATAACAATGCGAATAAAAATAGTTTTAAAGTACTTAAATAAGCTACTCGTAGTATGTTAATTGGTAAGGAAGTGCGGAAGTAATTAGTGATCAGCTTCCGGCGCGATCGGCTTGGGTTTTAAAAGGTACGGCAAGGCAGTCTACTTACAGCCTACTGGCTATTGTTAACATGTGAAACTGGACCTTTTTGTTGGTCTTGATATTTTTTTGACAGAATGCTTGCAACTTTCAACTTGCCATATATCGTTTTATTTACAACATATTGAAAATAGAGGCTATCTAAAACCTGTGAACATCTTTAAACAATTAAAACTCCTTTTCGCACCAACAGATTAAAGTTTGAAATCTTCTGCATCATCTTCTTCAGTTTTATGGTCTGACCGGATTGATCTTTGTAATCTATACATACAATTTGAAAAATATTAGTTTGAAAAGGGTATCGCGAAAAATAAAAACATATATAACTAAAGACGTTAGATAACAATGACAAGAATCTTCATTGTTTCAGTCCATTGTTCATTCATTACAACACAACAACACTACAAGAGGTCTATACTATAATGTGTTTGCGAAACCATTCGACTCCGTACTTTTAACGATAACAAACCAGGAAACAACAGGTCGATTTCCGACTTCTATTGAAAGGTAATTCTAACCCCAGTGAACTTATTTGTTGTTATGCTAATAAAGCAATTTATATTGAAGACAAAGTCATTGGTGTTATTGGACTTCGGTCATAGACAAGCCACTCTGTATGCATCGCACCTACTTACATACACAATAATAATATAGCGATTATAATAATTACTTACGTAAATTAATTGTTAAGTGGAAAATTTGGAATATTTTTTAAAAAATTTCGTTGATGACGTATTTTTGAGGTAATCTTATAAAAGAAAATGCTAATGAGAGCTGAATAGCTTGAAAACTCGGTTCGTATAAGAACAGTAGGCCAAGCAATTAGGTATGCAGGACAAACACTTCTATGCCATAGTGCAAACTGACTGCAATAGACATGCATGCGTGAATTACATATTTAATAAATGTAATATACCTACTATTATTAAATATGTGGAAACTAAATATCTACCTAACTATAAATACATCAAATAAAATATTAATATCAAACTCGGTCAAATTATAACACACACAAACACACACATACAATCAATAAATTAATTAATAAAATGAAATAAAATAATTAAATACATTATGCGTCATAAAATTCCTCCGCATCACTGTCCACAGCGGATACCGTGGCCAGAAGGCTGGCAGCATTGCCACGTTGAATGGCAATGCTTATTCGCTGGGCGAAGTAAAAACCAGCCCTCTGGTCGCGAGAAGCGTCGATTAGGCGCTTTGAAATATCTTTAAATAAAGCCCGAGCACTCGGACCCCATGGTCCTAAAGTTTCAACCCCAAACGGCTCAAATATATAACCACTGACGAGATTATTATACTTGCGCCGTTTGAGGTTTTCGGCGGATGCTGCCGCAGCACCCGCGCAACTTACAGTGCTTGGAAGATGTGATGGCGCAAGGGTATCGACGCAAGTAGCGTCCCATACCGAAGGCCTGCCCATCTTCCATGGCAGTAACGACATACCGTCTGGTCTCTTGCCATCGTCACGCGCCAAGCCATTAGGTTCAAGAACGGCTGGCACGCCGGCGGTGACAAGAGTACTACTATTTAGATATGTAACTCACTTATCCATAACTGGTGTAGTACGTCTTTACTATGACTTAGAAGTTTTTGCCCTGCATAGCTAACTCGTTGGCCCACTGTACATAGATATAATGAACCTATGACGGGCAAGAGACACCATACAATAGATACAATAGTGTAACAATGTTTCTACTGTATTTATTATTATATTGGCATAATGTTAAGCTTCATCGACTTAGAAGTTTGGAACATCGTCGCAAGGTTGCCAGCTTCGGAGAGTGTACCGAGAAATGTACAACCTTATTTCTCTGTCCTCATGTCACCATCGGACTACCAGACAAACGGTACATCGGCATCGCTTCGAGGTAGATATGCCTCAAATACGTACGAAGTGTTTCGCTTAAAAATACCTTATTTCGCATAAGGAATTTTGAAGCGAACGTTTCGTACGTGTTCGTCAGAGAATGGAACGCCCTGCCTGAATCTGTGTTTCCGCATGAGTATCTGGGTGTCTTCAAAGCAAGACTTAATAGGTATCTCATAGGTAAGCGTGCCCCACCGTAGTCCGCATCATCACTTACCATCAGGTGAGATCGTGGTCAAACACGATCTCATCCAACATAAAAAAAAAAACATCTATGGCACACAATGCCTTTGAAAAAAGTTACTGTCCAATCACATATCTACCGGAGTATCTATGGATAGAGGAAATGCCGTTATATATGCGAATATCACACCTGTGTATTCGTGAATACTGATATTACTTTTTCTGTGATCAGAAAAAGTAGTATACGGAGTGTTGACCTTTGACATTATGAAAATTTTCATGTCAATTACCTTTCTTAGTAAACAGATCATTGAACTTACGAAAGTAATTGCGAGGAAGGCCTTCTGTAACGCACGAAACTTCTACTATATTAATGATATCTACCATAACTTTTACTTATTTTAATAAATCTTTATTAAGGGTCAGGCGAATCATGATTCTTATCGAAACGGAATTTCGCAATCATTTGTGATTCCAGCTTATTTATTAAATACTATTGAGCTGTTTACATTTGGGCAGTATTAATCTTGGTTTTGTTGAAACATTCAAAATATCAGCATAAATCGAAGGTTTAGCGAATTGCAGCGTTAACGTCAGATTTTAATCTTATTGGTTCTATAACAAAAACATTAATATCTGTAATTTTATATGTATGGAAACACAGTTTATTTTGTCAAGATATAAACAAAAAGTAATGGCAAAATATGATGTTTTAATTCATATATATATATATTTCGGAAGCCAAGATAAATTTTATATGCGTTTACATTTTTAACAGTAGTCCTGCCTCGTGGGGATAAACGTGAGCGCGCGTGCGTCAAACAGAGATAGCACTACACCGTGTGATTTTTGCACTGTCGAATGGTAAAAGCGCGGGTCCGTCCGCCAGCCTCTTAATGCTTTTAATCTGTTTTTTTTGTGTCTTAGACACGAACTTAACGTCAATTATTTTTTACTAATTAATTTAATATACTTAATATACTGTTTGAGTAGCTCATAAACTGTAGTATTTATTATTTGATTTGTATTCTGTGGTTCACACCAAGTAATTGAACGACTTATTGTTTTTTTTTCCTTCTGCTCCCACAATTTTGAACGCAAAAAGTTTTACCTGCTGTTTTTTTCAATATCTTTTATTAGCCTAAATATTGTTACTCACAAACTTCTTAAAAAAATATCACGTTTCAAAACTATAATCTTTGGTGAGAAAGTTGGTGTTATCGCCAGCGGGCATTCTTAAAATTAAGTATTAATTATAAACACAAGCCGGAAGGTAATTTGTCCAACTTGGAGGGACGGCTCTCTAGTGCGGAGTGCGGTCGATCCATCACTCAATAACCTTAGTAACTACCTCTGTATCTTATGATTGAAAGGCTTCACATAGTAAAGACGGGTACACACGTCAGCTTATGGATATGATGAACTCCTGTTGCCGACTGTGTAGTAACAATGACTGAATTCCAAGTCGGCTCGTGACCACGAATGATGCAAGTCATTTCGAAACGTCGAGCATAGGTATTTATTTACCTTTATGATAATTACGCGATTTAGATCTAATTTTTGACAAATTAATTGCACGAAGTCATCGAAATCAGGAACCTTAATGTATAAGGAGAAAGTGTAAAATTATGTCAAAAACAAATTATTGAATATAGATGCTGTATTCAATTCATTATTTCGTATTTGCCACTTTGTTTGCCATCTTAGTGGACATAACATAACACACGCTTATATTATCCAAAAGGATGTAACAGAGCCGTATAACACCCACATTGCACCTGTTAATCCCGTTGTTTAGTTCCGATGTGATGAGCTTATCGTCATCTACCGGGCACAATTCCAACTCCATGCTGCTGTTGAGAATTTTATTTCCTGATGAATGGTAAAATCCTAAATAACCCGACCCGGGTATCGATTCTAAACTGACCTTTGGTTAACTACACCATGCTGTTAGCGAAGGACAAAATCATGTCATTATTTTTATAGCATTTAGCTATGCTTAGCAAATTATACTAAGAAACAGTTTAAAAAGATATGGGACCGGAAGGATTTGAACCTGCGACCTTACTGCACACCGGGCAGCCGCTTTAGCCACCCAGCTATGGTCGGCTATCCAGCTGGATGACTAAAGCGGCTGCCCGGTGTGCAGTAGGTAAACTTCTTGGAAATTTAAGGTACGAGGTAAGAGGCGACCGTAGCTGGATGGCTAAAGCGGCTGCCCGGTGTGCAGTAAGGTCGCAGGTTCAAATCCTTCCGGTCCCATATCTTTTTAAACTGTTTCTTAGTATAATGTTGCCAAATGTCAGATCTTACATGTAGTGTGTGAATCTCGCCTTATAGTGGGTATGTGGGCTAATGGGCCGAATGTACTGTGTTTGTCAAGTCTATTCATTGCACTCGGAGAGATTACACAGTTATGTAATATCTTGTTCTTTTTACATTCGCCCATGTTTTGTAACTGTGTAGATTGTACACTTTGATGGTTTTGTTTTATGTTTAACTATACTATTTAAACATAAAAACAGTAACCGACACGAAAAAAATATGTTACTCGGGTACGTCTAAAAATTTTCAGTTGTGAACTTCGTCTATAAATTAAAACTACCTATTACCTATATTTCACGGTATAACGGTATTTTTCTTTACTGAATATTAATGAGGAAGCTATTTCAATAATTTATTTGATTATTGTATGATAATGTGATTGATTTCATTGAATTCAAACTAATACGGGGTGGATGCGACATAGCGACATTTATTGAAACCACAGCTTCTATATATGGTAAGTATCAATTTCCACCGGATAAAAATTTTCTGGCGAAAAAAAAAAAATCACGTTCTCCGAACAATTTGAACATTGCGATCGTGCAATTTGTTCGGAAGACGTGGATTTTTTTTTTCGCCAGAGAATTTTATATCCGGTGGAAATGCATACTGGCCATGTATAGAAGCTGTGGTTTCAATAAATGTCGCTATGTCGCATCCACCCTGTATAATTAATGACGAAAAAAAAAAAAAACCTTTTTTTTACAGCAATCAGTCATTTTAAACATAAAAATAAATTAACGATACAGCAGCGGCATCTCTATATAAAAATAATTAGAAATATCAACATTATCATGTATTTTGTATTAGTATCAGTTATTCTAGTACCCATAGTACAAGCTCTGCTTAGTTTGGGACTAGATGGCGTTGTGTGTGAGTTGTGAAATATTTATTTATTATTTATTTATTATTTTAAACAATGATATGAATGTTTTATGCTCTTTTGATTTCTTAAATCTGTAATTATAAAAATGTTCATCTCGTCAGCAAAAGACTCTTATGCCAAATTTCTTCTACCAACTCCTCGTTATCTGCCTTTTGAGAATGCGCTGCTTCCTTACATTCCATAAAAAACTTGCCACTGACACCGGCTACGTCTTCAGAAACAGCCAAATATATCGACGTCTGAGCACCTTCTTTGGGTGTTTTAAAGTTAAACACATCCAGCAAAAACATAAAAATTCTTAAAACATGTATAGGTATTCTTTTAAATATATTAGTCTTCACGAGCCCAGGATGCAATGCGTTCACTGTAACGTTCCTAGGCAATCTCTTTGCCAATGCCCTCGTCCATAGAATTTCACAAAGCTTGCTGTTACAGTATTTCAACGTCTGACTCTTAGTTTGCAACCCATTCAGGTTCTCCGGTAACAACTTAGCAAATATATGCGCATACGAACTTACAATGACTATTCTACCAGCTTCAGATTTCTTTATCTTATCTAACAGTAAGTTTGTGAGCAGGAAATGGCCCAAATAGTTGATTTGCATCACCATATCGATTCCATCTTCACTTGCCTTGTGATTGAGACCTCCACATCCAGCATTGTTGACCAAAATATCCAGTCGATTAAAGGAATTATTAAAGTTGTCGGCAAATTTTCGTACACTGCTAAATTTGGCTAAGTCCAAATATTTGTATTCGATGTTCTTGTTTCCTGTTGTTCTGGTAATATCAGCGATTGCTTCAGCCGATTTCTGTCCATCTCGGCAAGCGATGACGATCCTGGCTCCTCTTGAAGCAAGGTCTCGAACAGTTTCCAGTCCGATACCTTGATTACCGCCAGTCACAAGTGCGACTTTATTGTCCAATCTTGCATTCGACTTGCACACGCCTTTGACTGGTTCTAACCATAACTTTGTCCATAGTAACAGTAACGTTATCAGTAAGAAAACCGTTAATACTAATGTTGTTATTGTCACTAAAAAGAGCTGCACTAAAATGCAAAGTACTGTAAGAATCATGTTTACGCAACGAACTTCACACTGACACTGAATTTACATGATAAATTATTAAACAAAAAACCCATTGTTTTGGCCGATTTAATGTTTTTGAATAGTATTATTTAGTGATTTGAAGTAGGTGGTGGTTTGAATAATTATCTCCTTTACCTGTTTATATATTAAATTATATTATAAGTTTTTGTATTCCTGCCGTCAACCGTAGTTGCTAAAAACCAGCGCTTTGCAGCTCTTGCAGCAATATAAGACTCCACAGCATTTAATCTGAGCAACCGCCACCGTTTTCTAGCATATTTTTCTTCAATTAAATTTTTATTGAACTGTCTTGATTTTGAAATAATATGTTTTTGTAATATTTTAACGCAAATTTTAGCTTTTTGTATTTTAACCGACTTCCCAAAAAGGAGGAGGTGCTCAATTCGGCCTGTATGTTTTTTTTTCTATGTATGTACATCGATTACGCCGCGGTTAATGGACGGATTCGCGTGATTCTTTTTTTGTTCGTTAGGGTACATATTCAAGTTAGTACCCTGGTCACATGGTTACATCGTCGTTTTCATTTGTTTCTCATTGTAATTTATCGTTATTTCTGATTTATTTACGTAGGTTAGTAGTTAGTAGGTTATCGTGTAGAAATTTATTTGTTACACCATTTTATTTCTATAAGTAGTTTTTTTTATTCATATAGGGCTTGGCACCGACTTCAAACCAAGCAGTAAGCGGAAAGAATAAGTAGTTAGTAGGTAAGTAGAGGAAAGTGTTATAATTGCGTAAGTTATTTTTTGCTTTTTAGTTGTTAAATTAATAGTATTTAGCTTTAAGTGCCTTATCATACTAGCGGATTGCGAGCGGATTCTGTTATTGATTTAAAGAATTTGATATAGAAATTTGAATCAGCCTATGGCAACACTACTCTGGATAAAAGGGGATTAAAAAGATGGCGTTAGATCATTAAGGAAAAATATTGTTTGTTATAATAAAATAGTGTAAAAGTGTAAAAGTATCTCTGCATTAATATAAAACTTCCATAGCACAAAATCGTTTAACTTATTAAGTCTAAAAAACCACAACAATTTGGTAGCAGAGCGTGGTTAGACGTACAAAAGTAAAACGTGTCAGAACCTGCACGTGGTTGGAGAAAACCAAACAAGTGGAAGAATTTTGTTCGAGGATCTTGTCGTGGCAAAGTGGAGAAACTTGCACGTCGAGCATTGTCAAAATGGAAAAAATTAAAGTGAATGTGGAGACGCTAAATAACAGCAATTATACTATATGGGCAATGCAAATAGAAGCACTTCTAGATTCAAAAGATTTGTTCGACGAAGTCATTGTAAAAGAAGAGCCCAAGATCACAGGAAGTGATAAGGATGATTGGATAAAGAAAAATAAAGAAGCTTACAGTATAATTATTCTAACTATTTCACCGGAGATAGCAATCATATACAGAGGAGTAAAAAACGCAAAAAATATTTGGGACTCACTTAAAGTTAGATTTGAAGGAGAAATTGAAGATCAGATTATGAATCAGTACTTAGAAATATCAAAATTAAAGAAAAACAACAGTGAAAACATTGATCAATACATACTAAGAGGACAAGGTCTTGCTACAGAAATAAAACAATTGGGAAGAAATGTGACAGAACGTGAACTTGTTAGATATATAGTGGAAGGACTGCCTGAAAAGTATAGTGCTATATCAGCAACATTAATAGCTAACCGAGGAATAACATTACCTCACTTGAGGCAAATTTTACTTGATTATGAAAAGAAAATAACAGATACAAGACATGATAACCCATCTGTATCTGCATTCCGTTCAACAACATCAAAAAATAAGAAATGTTTTATTTGTTCTAAACTAGGGCATTTGAAGAGCCAATGTTGGTTTAATCCGGCAAACAAAGATAAACCTACACAGAAAGCAAACAATAAAGCAAATAAGTTCCATAAAAAACCTATAAATAAGGAGGAAAAAGCCAAGTTTACAGATTGTGCACTATTCACATGTTTGAATGAAGAAATAGAAGATAGTACAAAGTGGCACATAGATACTGCATGCACTTCTCACATGACCAGCTCCGATACAATGATGACAAGTAAAGAAGTATCTGTAAGAGAGATCAAAACAGCAGAGAAAGAGCGCAGCATAACATCTGAATGTGAAGGCAATATATTAGTTTATCCAGAGAATAATAACAACATGCAATTAACACTTCAGAATGTTTTACATGTACCAAAGCTCAATGGAAACTTATTATCGGTGTCAAGTATTGTGGAAAAAGGAAATAAGGTTAATTTTCATAAGAATGGAGTAGATGTATATTCTAGTGACAATACTCTACTATGCAAAGGTAAATTAGAAGATGGTTTGTTTACTATAAATTTGAAGCCAAGAGAATTAACAACTAAGATAAACACATATTGTTTAAAAACTTCTATCAACTCTATTATGGATTTGTGGCACAAAAGGTTAGGCCATATTAACATAAATTACCTGAAGCAGTTACAAAGCAAAAATATGGTTTATGGGCTGGACAATTTGAATGATTCATTAAACTTTTGTGAAAGCTGTTCTAAAGGGAAAATAACAAGAAATGAAGGTGTGAATACTTACAGTGAAATGACCACAAAGCCATTGGAAAGATTATATATTGATTTGTGTGGGCCTACCCAGGTAGAAACACTTGGTGGTAGCCGGTTTATGATGATAATTGTTGATCAGTTTACTAGAAGATATTTTGTAGACTTACTGCATTCAAAGAATGAAGCTGTAAAGAAATTGAAAGATTTTATAGAAAGAAGAGAAAATGAATTAAACTTGAGAGTTAAAATAATAAGATCAGATAATGGGAAAGAATTTGTGAATGAAGAATTAGAGAACTATTTTACCAGTAAAGGAATTAAACATGAGAAAACTGTACCATATTCACCGAGAAGCAATGGGGTAGCCGAGAGAGGTAACCGGACTCTTCTGGATATGGCTAGAACAATGTTAATTGAAGCAAATTTACCACTAACCTTTTGGGGTGAAGCTGTAAACACTGCAGCCTATATCTATAATTTAACTCCAACTAAAACCAAATCAGATAAGACTCCGCTAGAGTTATGGATTGGACAAAAGCCATCTGTGAAGCATTTGAGGACATTTGGATGTAATGTAACATATAAAGTAAATGACAGATATAGACATAAATTGGAACCCAAAGGAAAACAAGGAATACATGTTGGATATTCGAGAGAACGTAGAGCATATAGGATATACAGTCAAGAAGAAAATAAAATACATGAAACTAGTGATGTTATATTTAATGAAGGAAATTTTGGAATACAAGAAAACTTTAATAAAGAAGAAAATGTCAGTATAGAAGAAAACTACAATATTATTAATTATGATATTTTTATTGATGAAGAACCTGAAGATATAAATAATCAGCTAGAAGTAATTGATGAAAATGACAACATAGATGACCTGGATATTCTAGAAGAGTGTCAAGAAGAAGAAGTAGAAGACGTAGAACATACACCTGAAAACATAGAAGAAGTTATGATTAATGAACCTGAAGAAAGAAGAATAAGAAATAGAAAACCTCCAAAGAAATTACAAGATTATCAAGTCTATTCAACACAAGAAGATATTCCAAAAACATTTGAAGAGGCAATCAAAACTAAAGAAGAACAGTTTTGGCGAAACGCCATGATAGAAGAACTCGGTTCAATGGAAGCTAATGATGTTTGGAAGTTGGTTGAAAGACCTAAAAATAAAAAGGTTATTAAGAGTCGTTGGATTTTCACTAAAAAGAATCAAGGCAATTTAGATTTTAAATATAAAGCAAGATTAGTAGCAGCAGGTTATTATCAAACAAAAGGAAAAGACTATACAGAAGAATTTAGCCCAGTAATGAGATTGGCAACTTTCAGAACACTAGTATCAGTCGCAGCATATAAAAATTACAAAATAAGATTTTTTGATGTAAAAACTGCCTACTTAAATGCTCATTTAGAAGAACCAATATATTTAGAACAACCCCCAGGATATATTATAAAAGATGAAAACAAAGTATACTGTGTCAGTAAAAGTATTTATGGATTACCACAATCTGGAAGATGTTGGTATGAAGAATTATGTAAAATCTTAAAGAAGGAGAACTTAAGTCAATTGAAGTCAGATCCATGTACTTTTATATATAAAGATCAAGATGTATATCTTATCATAGCAACTTATGTTGATGATTTTATGATTATTGCTAATACAAATGATAACATAAATAATATAGTTTCAAGACTATCTAAAATTTTTAGTTTAAGAGAAGTTACTAAGAATAATACATTTTTGGGAATGAATATAGTAAAAGAAGGATCAAAAATTATTATTCATCAAAAGGATTATATAAGAAAAATACTTGAGAAGTTTAACATGAAAGATTCTAATCCAGTCAAAACCCCTGGCATCATCGGTGAAGATCTTCAAAATATATCAGACTCTCCGTCAGTACCTCAAATACAATATCAAGAAGCTATTGGAACATTAATGTATTTAACAACAGGAACAAGACCAGATATATCATTTGCCGTGTCATATTTATGTCAATTTAACAAGGACCCTAGAGAGAAACACTGGAAGGCAATTAAAAGAGTATTTAGATATCTTAAAGGTACACAAAATATTGGTCTGGAATTTACTTATGATAATGGTAAGTTAAATGGAACATCTGATGCAAGCTGGTGCACTACAGAAGATGCAAAATCATTTGGTGGATATTTTATTAAAATTGGCAAGAATATTATAAATTGGAAATGTAACAAACAAAGGATTGTAGCACTGTCTACAATGGAATCAGAATTACTGTCATTTTGTGAATGTACCTGTGAGATTAAATGGTATATTAATTTACTAGAGGATATAAAGCAGGAAGACCTTTTCAACAAGCCAGTAGATATTAAAACAGATAGTCAAGCATTAATTAATTGGATAAAGAACCCTAAGCAAAGTAATCACTCAAGACATATAAATAGAAAATATTTCTTTGTAAAGGATGAATATGAGGCAAAAGTTATCAACCCTATATTTGTATATTCTAAAGAGCAAGAAGCTGATATATTGACCAAATATTTACCCAATGAAACAGTTACAAAGTTTATAGACTCTGAATTTAATAATTTTGTAATAATTGAGTAATTCTGTATAAAGATATAGATTTTAGTAATTGTTTGTAATATGTTAACAGTAATTTATTTCTATAACAAATTAGGGAGGGAATTGTGATTGATTTAAAGAATTTGATATAGAAATTTGAATCAGCCTATGGCAACACTACTCTGGATAAAAGGGGATTAAAAAGATGGCGTTAGATCATTAAGGAAAAATATTGTTTGTTATAATAAAATAGTGTAAAAGTGTAAAAGTATCTCTGCATTAATATAAAACTTCCATAGCACAAAATCGTTTAACTTATTAAGTCTAAAAAACCACAACAGATTTAAAGCGGAGCGGGCGCGCAGCGAATGCGTCACGAACACGCAGCGGCTGCGCAGCGGAGACGTCGCGGACGCGCGGCGAATTCGCTACGTTTTCGTCGCGTGTTTGTAGCGAATTGACGACGTACAATACACTCAGTAACAAAATTGATTCCGACGAGGAAACACTGCTGTTGGCTTTGTTACTTTGGAAACGCCGGTGACGAAAACGAAAGCATCGACAAATTTGGGAAGATCCATTATCAATTAATCGAATGGAAGAGAGCGACTAATTTGTGTTGTTTTGCAAACGATTAAAAAATAATCCTAAATAATTTCGTTCCTACCTACCATAAAACAAACATAAAATATTTAAGCAAGATAAAATCCCGCAAGAATCCGTTATGATGCAAAATAATTTAACATTTGAAAAAAAAATTGTATTAAGTTGGTTGACTGGCGTTTGTACGAGACAGTACAAAATGGCGTCCACGCCGCGCGTCCGCAGCGAATTCGCTGCGAATGCGCGGCGTGTTCGTTGCGCGCCCGCAACGAATCCGTTGCGCGCCCGTTCCGCTTTGAATCCGCTCGCAATCCGCTAGTATGATAAGGCCCTAAATATTCGAATTTAGTATTTTTTTATTTATAAACTATTTTTGCGCTCTATAGTATTTTTAAGTGGTTTTTTTAGCTTTTTAGTATTTTTGGAAGTCGGTTTTTTTAACGTAGTTTTTTATATAATATTAAAGTTGAAAAATTAAGAAATTAAGAATCTCTATTATATAATATGTTTTCTATATTTCTTTGTATGTTTCGATCGATTGTCGGATACAGCGAATTGCCTTCTTGCTACATGATACCTTAGAATATTTCTTAGAAAGTAATTTCAACTTAGCCCGTACACTGAATGCATTTGTTGCGGCAAAAGATGAGTGCAACTACTGGCATTATAATATCGTTAGTATATTATTGGGTCAAAAGCGAAAGGGCTGAGGTTTTCTTTACGACAAATGTGCTTTCTACAGTGTCTACACCAGGTCTTTTGAAATACCTATTAAGCTCTTAAATTCTATCTCGAAAAGTTCTTCGTGGAAGTAAGCTGGTACTAAAAACATATTCAAAGTGTTAAGATCAAGGTTTTTTTACATGAACCTGTCTGCAAATCTTGATCCTACGTGTACGTTTATAGAGTTTTGTAGATTCTAAATATTTTAATCCGTTTTTGACCCAATGTTTCCAATGCGTCGTACTAAATATATATTTTTTCAACTTTAATTAACAACTTCTAGATGCATGTAATTATTTACGTTTATGTGTTTTACCACTATCAATACAAATAAATAAAATTGAAGTGTCTGTTTAATTAATGTAATTAATGTCAAAATAACAATGTTTTTTTGTAGGTGATATAGTTATTCGGACAAACCTATGCCTAAAATACTGTTATTAAATTTTTTGTATGTCTATCTGTCTGTTTGTATCGGCTAATCCTCTAAACAGCTAGACCGATTTTGATAATTATTGATGCATCCATGTAACTGACTACAAGGCACGTAACATAGGTTACTTTTTCTTGATTTGATTAACGGAACCGCGGGTGAAAGTAAGTTTGTTTGTTTGTAATCGCTAATCTCAGGCACTACTAATTTGATTTTAATAATTACATTTTAGGTAGCAGCGATAGCCAAGTGGGAGACTGTAGGACTGCGAAGTCAAAGGTCTCGGGTTCGAACCCACGGCACACACCACTGTCAATTAATCGTAAAGATTCGTCTTTTCGAAGCTATGTGTGTATTTATCATATAAATTATCGCTCGCTAACGGTGAAGGAAAACATCTTGAGGAAACCTGCATGCCTGAGAGTGCCTAATAAGTGCTCGAGTGTGTGTGAAGTCTAGCAATCCGCACTTGGCCAGCGTGGTGGACTATGGCCTAACCCTTCTCATCATGAGAAGAGGCCCGAGCCCAGCAGTGGGACTTGTAATATATACAGGGCTGCTATAATTACATTTGTGTTTGATAGTCTTACTATCAATAAAAGTTTTTTGATATTTAAAATTACGCTAGACTCCACGGGAGCGAAGCCGTAAGGTTTATCGAGCACGGGAGCAGCTACTACTTAATATAACGAATTCCACGCAGACGAACTCGCAGGCAAAAGCTTGTTAATAATAAGGATTATTTGTTTAGGCAAATCAAAGCTGCACGGCACGGTTGGTCTACTGCACCTGCATGCCCATTTACGCAAATACATACGAAGACCACAAACGGTATGAAATCCGGATGATTCTCATAATACTAGTGCTAACAATTCATAATGGAATATATCAATGCTAAAACCCGATAGGTGTGGCAAAATTATCGCTTCAATTAATGCCTTTTTATCGAATGGATATTCATTCAAAATTTTCCTGTCTGTGCTTAGTTCATCGGCTTGAATAGACATGACATGTGTGAAAAACAATGATTTGGCGCCTTTAGAAGCTCCAAATTATTGTTTTTCACTCATGTCATGTACGTACATTGGACGTCCAATTAGCACGATTTTAAGACATTCTTACAATCTTTGTAGATCCTGACAAAGCATATTTTTTAAATTAACTAAAATGGTGGTGTTTACAATTTTCAATACTTTATTTTTATGTTTGAAATGTGTAAATTTTGGTGTACCGCCGTTTGCCAGAATTTCATTTGCCCGAATTTTATTTGCTATAATACTCACCTGACATATTATTGTTTCTCATAATTTTATTTGTCATATTCATTGTTTACTATATTAGTCACGTGCTAGAAACTTTGTTTCCCATAAAGTTAATTGCCATAACATCATTTGTTATAATCATTGTTTCCCATAAAATCAATTTCCATAACATCATTTGTTATAATCATTGTAAGCCGTAATTATCATATGCCATAACATCATTTCCTACCAAAATTGCTTGTAAAATAGGTTAAAATAATTATAAAAAATAATAGGTAGGTTAGGTTAGAAACATGAAAGACAACGCACGAGCCGAGCGAGCGAAGCGAGCGTGCCGCGGCAGCGGCCGGCGAAGTGCCAGTATAATCATTGTAAGACGTAATTATCATATACCATAACATCATTTCCCACCAAAATTGCTTGTAAAAAAGTTTAAAATAATTATTAAAACTAATAGGTAGGTTAGGTTAGAAACATGAAAGACAACGCACGAGCCGAGCGAGCGTAGCGAGCGTGCCGCGGCAGCGGCCGGCGAAGTGCCAGTATAATCATTTTAAGCCGTAATTATCATATGCCATAACATCATTTCTCACCAAAATTGCTTGTAAAATAAGTTAAAATAATTATAAAAAATAATAGGTAGGTTAGGTTAGAAACATGAAAGACAACGCACGAGCCGAGCGAGCGAAGCGAGCGTGCCGCGGCAGCGGCCGGCGAAGTGCCAGTATAATCATTGTAAGACGTAATTATCATATACCATAACATCATTTCCCACCAAAATTGCTTGTAAAAAAGTTTAAAATAATTATTAAAATTAATAGGTAGGTTAGGTTAGAAACATGAAAGACAATCGCTTTTTAGGACAAAGGCGTTAGGTTAAATTTGTACGGAAGCGACTTAGACTGATTATAGTGATAATTAGGTATTAAAAATAAATCAATTTTAATACTATAATCATACTTTATTTATATCCAGTTATACTCTTGTCAATAAATATCGCCTACAAATATTTTTCCTACCCACTAATTTGTAATTACTTAAGTTTTTAAATAATTTTAGAGCGCCTGTTAAAATTTCATGAGCAAATAAATACCTTAGATAGATTTAGTATGGCGTTTGAAAATTCTGTTGCATACTATTATTGCAATTAAAAGTATGGATAACAATAATACGTATGGCATTCGAATCATTATGTAATCAAATGTTCGGGCAAATAATATTATTGCTATTGAAAGTATGGAAAACAATACGTATGGCATTCGAATCATTATGAAATCTAATGTTCGGGCAAATAACAGTATGTCACATGTCTTTTATGGTAAACAAAACATTCGGGCAAATGAAATTCGGGTAAATGAAATTCGGGCAGATGAATATTATGGCATATATTCTTCGGGCAAACAACAGACAACCGTAAATTTTAGGTATATTCGACAATTATAATTAATTTGTTGAATAAAAAGGCCCTTATTTATTTATATTACACCATGCTGTGATTACTTTCCCGTGTTCGGGCGCGGCCCTATGAAGTACGACTATTATTACCTACTCTTATTAATTCTAATGGTTCTCCTCATGTTGCAATTCTCTCAAAACTCACTCAATCAATGACGTAAGTTGGTCGTATTAACACTCAGAGTAATGAGCGAACCGGAGGCGTAATTGTCAAGCTTCCCCCGATGTCAAATGTGGACGAGCGCCGCCGCGCCGCTTTTGCACGTCATATAAAACTATTTGTATAATCATAAACAATCAACACAACAATGTATCCCCCCGTTCCCCCGCTAGTTTTAACAGACTAATTTTCATAGATATTTGCTTTCATTTCTTCGCCATTTTAGTTAAGTACTCTTTGTATTAACACGTTTTAGTTAAATGAAAGCTTTTTTTCATTCTCTGCATATTTTTAGTTACTTTATTACTGAGACTTCACTGTCCGTCTGTCACCAGGCTGTCTCTCATGAACAGTTACCTATAGCAAGACCGTTGAAATTCACAGGTTATTTTAAACTGTGATACTTTAGCAACAAATAATAACAACCAAATAAAATAAATATATTAGGAGGCGCCCAAACAAATAAAGCGTGTAAAAATCGTGTTTTTTGTATAGCTGTTGCAGCTATAACAACAAATTCTTATACAAACCGAATAAAAAAACATTAAGTGGGTACCCTCTATAATATGTTTTTTTTATTAGGTCCCATCAACACACACAACGGGTAGATAATGTTAACAGGTAGACGCTTGAAATATTCACAAAATATTAATATTATTATGTTATATATTACCTTTAAAATAAATAAATATATCACAATAAAATAAATAATCAAGAGTGGCTCCCATACAACAGAAATGTTTTCACCGTTTTTATAGATAATAATAATAATAATAATTCTTTATTTCAGATTTACATCCATATTTTGTTAGTAACACTTTATCTTAAAAACTATGTTAGTAGGATATTAAAGCTAGTTACTTAAATCTAGTGTGAAGGCGCATCCAATGCCGTATCAATGGCGATTCCCACCGATCTATAAATACACCCAGGATACTGTTAGGCCTGCCGCGCACCCGAGTGAGGAGGGAGGCGCATCGCTTTCTCATAATGGCACGGAACCCATTGTACGCGAGTCCGACTCGCACTTGGCCGGTTTTTTAAATCATTTTGACTACTACATTAGAGCCTAGTAAAATGTTTAGAAACCGTAAGTAAAACGTTTCTTGAATAAATTAACTGGACATAAGTTATCTAACCATAGATTTATTACATGATAATAACACTCTTAGCTACTAATGTATTAATCTAACTCAGGGATTTACCAAAAATTCTCTGGCGAAAAAAAAAATCCACGTCTTCCGAACAAATTGCACGATCGCAATGTTCAAATTGTTCGGAGAACGTGATTTTTTTTTTTCCGCCAGAGAATTTTTATCCGGTGGAAATTGATACTTACCATGTATAGAAGCTGTGGTTTCAATAAATGTCGCTATGTCGCATTCACCCCGTATAACGAACAAAGAGTTTTAATGACGCATGCTACAGACATTTATTTTAATAAAAAAGTCACAAGTTCAAAGTCACAATACAATAGAGCATCATTGTGTACGCGAATTGCATACACAACCAGTGGCGTAGCGTGACTTGGCGGGGCCCCGTATAAAAAAAATGTTTGGGGTCCTTATGCAGGATAAAGATTTTTCACAAAAGAAAAAAGAGTATGCATAAAATTATATTTATTCATCATAATTATCTATCCGTCACTTTTACCATATTTTTTACAAACAATTCAAATTAAATATACACACTTTTTGCCTTTTCTCCGGAAAACTGATTAATAAAATAATTTATAGCTGATGATGGCTTTAGTTTTTCTAAAGTTTCTGCCTCTATGGACAATACTGAGAGGTCTGAAAGGCGTTCATGTTCCATCAAAGTTCTAGGTAATTTTTTACTTTCTTACTTCTTCTTCTTCGTCGTGTCGATGGCTGAGTCAAATTTTATTTTGACTTGCCATCGTGGTGAAAGGATTAGCCAATTCACTTTGCAGAGCTCGCGAATTGCCCAGGGTGCGCCGGACGTAAGGAATCGTTGTGTACGTCATTCGGGGAGGCACCTTTCATGCACCCCAACCCCAAAACTTTCTTACTTACGGGGACACTTTGGTTATGACACTTCGTATGCCGGGGG
Organism: Hypena proboscidalis; assembly: GCA_905147285.1. Taxonomy (NCBI): domain Eukaryota; kingdom Metazoa; phylum Arthropoda; class Insecta; order Lepidoptera; family Erebidae; genus Hypena; species Hypena proboscidalis. Next base: position 6,661,073 of record LR990127.1, read on the forward strand.
CCCCGTATAATTGATACGGTGGTAGCTACGCCCCTGTACACAACGCTCGCACTGCTGTCACAGGAAACGTGTGATGTAACATCGCGCCAGATCGTATGATGTCCGCTCGCTAACGTTACAAAGGGAGATTGTGTACTGACATAGATTGTAACTGGTGGCTATATATTATCAAAGGACCAGCGATATAACGGCTTTATGACATAAGTCAACATTTTAAAATGTGAACCAATTCAAAATAGGCTTGAAAATTACAAGCTGCAAACAACAAATTCAAGTTAAAAAAAATGGTGCCAGATAACTTATTGGATCCTAAATGTAGCAGCTATATTTCTTTTTATTTTTAGTAGTAGGTCCGTCAACGCAGCTAATTCTTAGGTAATCTATGGTACATAATAGCAAGCAGATATAATGCCCTAGGCATTAAGTCCGCCTATATACACTGCTGTATATGAAGTTTTATAAATAAATAAAATAAATAAATATAATTCTCTGGAACAACCAAGATTTACTGCATCTTGGTATCTTAATAAATATAAAGATGTAACTAGAAGAAAATTTTCGGTTATACTTTTGCAACAATTGAACTGTAAAATTTCAGAAAAAATATGCGCCGGGCTGGGTAAAAGCTGTCAAAACCAATAAATAAATAAATAAATATTTCACAACTCACACACAACGCCATCTAGTCCCAAACTAAGCAGAGCTTGTACTATGGGTACTAGAATGACTGATACTAATACATATATACTTTTCTTTTGTAAATACATACTTATTATACATAGAAACACCCAGACTAAGACAAACCCCCATGTTCATGCACACAAAGATTTGTCTTATGTGGAAATCGAACCCACGACCTCGGCGTCGCAGGCAGGTACACTACCCACTCCGCCATCCGGTCGTCAATACATTTCTAAAGTTTGCCGGAATTTTATCTGGAAGAACACGCAGCTCTGCTTGCGCAGTTGGGAATAATGTCATTTAAAACTTATAGTTTTTTCTAGAAAACACTATAAGGGTAACTATATAACTCTGGATTGTTCTAACACAAGAGTACTGGACGACGAGACATTGACGAAGTTAGCCTTATCAAGAGCATTTCTCACCATTATTTATATTGGAAAAAGCATGACTGAACAGCCTTTATAATATGATAGTAAGTATAAGTACGAGAGTAAGTATCATCATAATCGTTTCATAGTAGTTATAACACATAACGATTCCCTACGTCCAGCGCACTCTGGGCAAATCGCTAGTTCTCCAAAGCGAATTGGCTGATCATTTCACCACGATGGCAAGAAAAAAACCTTGACCAGTCAGTCAGTCCATTTTTAGTGCCAGCTTTGCGCGTGGTCTCCATCAACATCGAGGGGTTTTCGAAGAAGAAGAAATTCTTGCTGATCTGTGTCGCAAAATGCAGTGCCATATTCTATGTGTGCTTTTTTCCTCCCATCTGCACAAGGGATGCGCTAATGAACGCTGATGAGAGCGCCATAACAGTGGCCACTTATCGGTCCAACAAAATTTGACTCAGCCATCAACTCGACGAAGAAAAAAAAGTAGTCGTTGAAAGTTATTTGAATCATTTGAAAACTTATTTATAGACAAACAGGAGCACTTCTTTATTGACAAGTCATTCTTCAAGTCTATTATTCAATCCTGCATTACCCGATGAATTATTCAATACAGATATCACAAGTTCTAGAGGTTACTACAATAGAATCTGGGGCATTAAGTGATCGCATTGTGCTCGTGGGAAGTATTCATTGCCGCTCACAGAACTAATAGGGATGTCGGTGAGCGTGCTTTGTGTGCATCGTATGATGCGGCGTGACGTGACGACGAATCATTCATGTAATGGTTGCCATTCGTGGAGTGGCGTGTCCTGAGGACAATAGTTCGGTGATCGAGGTTAGGTCATTTCAAGACTGTTAAATTTCTTTGATCTTTAAAGAAGGATGGTGTGTCAATTGAGGCCCAGATTAATATTAATATCTAGCATTTGCCAACGACTTTTTAGCGGCTGCCGCGCTTTATCCCGCGTTCAACCTTACTGCTCCACTCCAGTGCAGTATAGCGTAATGTTTAATATTTAAATGCCTTTATTGAGCGTTAGACTATCAAACACAAAAAGAATTATTAAAATTTGACCAGTAGTTCTCTAGATTACCGCTATCAACAAACAAACTAACTTTCTTCTTTGCCGCGGTTTCGTCGTTTGCGAGGTAGATACATCGATAAAAAGTAGCTTGTTGTCAGATACCGATACAAACAGACAGACAGACAGTCAGACGGACAAAAATGTTAAAAACTGTATTTTTGGCAAAGGTATCGTGAGAACAACTATATAACTACAGCTTCAAAAACATTGTTATTTTGACACTAATAATAATAACAGACAATTTAATTTTATTTATTTGTATTGTCAAGCTGGCGTGTCACACTGGACTAAATTAATGTAATTTGATTTAAATTATTTAATTATAACTTATGAACTATTTCTGGCACCATTAGGAAATCAAAGCAATGATATAAAAACGATTGTATCAGTAAAAGAATTCCATTAATTATAGCAATTAACATCATCGCTGTTTCAAAGATACACAAAATATTTTGCCCACAAGTTATTAAATAGATATTAAATATTAATTAGAGGAATTCCCTCATTATTCTAGAAACGGAAAGATACAGAAAGGAACGGAAAGGCGTGAGGAATGAAACCGGTTGTGGTAACTTGATTGGACGCCCTCGATGATAAAATGACGTACGTGCCCTGAGATGATTGATGAGGCTATAAATTGGATGCAGAGCTGGATGTGTTATTAGGTTTTTCAGAATGAGAATTCTGAGAAAGCTGGGATCGAGTTCTGTAGCAGCCAGGGGGGTTCAATAAGACAAGTGGTATATGTACATCGAATGTATACAGGCTATGTCCCACGGACATGCCACATGCAGGATAAGTATCTGAAATATGGTAGATAGAAGATTTTACTAAAAGACATTATTTTATTTTTATAAACAATTTGAACTGTATTCAAAGATTTTTTAAAATTGGCTTGTAACGCCGGAGAATCGAACCAACTCAAATTCAATTGAATCAGTTTCAATCGATACTGTCAATCATAAGAATTTAATGTTGGTGTTTATTACTATTTCTGTAGGACTTTCTATTTATCATGAATATTTATGATAATAATTAGATCTCTCTAACAAACATGGTAATTTAAATGAAAGGAAAATAACAATTTTTTTTATGTATTATTTAACTAACCTAACTATTGGATACCCAAATTAATATTTTAATACATTAATTTCGAGTAATGAGCTGTGATAAATATTATTAATCTTATTTATCGACTTATATTAAAAACATTACTGATTGCATGGGAATATTACCTGGAATGTTTATTTTATAAATTCTTTGATTTCACGGCTTTTCTAGCATTTTACCTACCATCCGTGTTTAAGAGTTTTGTTTTTTATTTTTGACGCTACCGATCGCTGCCATACAAAAAGTATGCTATTTATTCGGATTTAAGCTCCAGCAAAATTTCCAGTTGAGAAAGTATATATTTGCAAAATTCTTTGAATGTAGTTCAAATTGTTTTTAAAATAAATAAAGTTTTCTTTCAGTAAGATCTTTTAATGCCCTAGCAATATTGATATATGGTGGGAGGCAGAAGGGTCTAATAGGGGCCCCTAAGCCTAGGAGGGGCCCCAGACTGGCGAGCGCCACCCTGGATGAATAACCAGTCCAACCTTTCTTCTTCTTCTTCGTCGTGTCGATATCTGAGTAAAATTTTATTTTGACTTGCCATCGTGGTGAAAGGATTAGCCAATATATTCGCTTTGAAGAACTCGCGGATTGCCCAGGGTGCGCCGGACGTAAGGAATCGTTGTGTACGTCACTCGGGGAGGCTCCTTTCATGCACCCCATGTTTTGTTAAATCACTAAATTAGTCCAACCCTAAAGTAGTGATTTAACAAAACATGATGTTGAAATGTTTTAAGTGTTTGTTTACTTTATGTTCGTACAATGAATGACATCAGACTCCTGATTGACAGTTACTCATTGACACTAGATTACAATTCAATCTTTTGTATTTTGTGTATTGCTAAACAATTATGATAGTAGTACGAATTACCCTACGCCAATTGATCCTGAATGAGGTCCGTGACCAAAGTAATTTACACCAGCTTGTAGTCAAATTTATCCATGACGTTATGTTGACTACCTTTTGATGTATTCAGAACTAACTTGGATCTACAGTTCCGCCTGTTGGGTATGTCGATATTTCCTGCTTTACCGTGCTCTAATATCTGGTATCAATTTCATCAATATAGTTTCAGTGGAGAGGAAACTGAATTACCGTTACCCACAGAAAGATCTAGGTAATTCTAATTCCAATAAAGGAGAGCCTCTCACCAGGCCACGAATTTTCTGGGCCGATTTCAAAGGGATTTAATCCCAATTTTACCACCGTTTTAACCTAGCGTTTTGTCAAACCGATCGATTCGATCTCTGTATTTCATTCGATGTTTGAAAAGGACAGAGCGATAAAAAACCGTAGATTATGTTAACTGTGGATGATGTGATGTTGCTAGAATCGGGGCTAAGAGAATACTCCCCAGCGCCGTTTTTTAATACTAACGTACAATAAGGGTTTATCTTTAATTTTATTAAGTTTTTATCTATTTTTATAGACAAATCATGTTTAAAACACATACATGCATGTTTGTTCGTGGCCATTTTGTCAAAATTGTTTTAATCATTAATTGAGTTACATAAAAACTAAATAATAAAAATTATACATTTGAAAATAAGCGCTTGCAAACATGCATTTTAGTGTTTTAGGTATTATGATTTTGTCTACGAAAAAAATAAATTCTGAATAATATTTAAGTTAAGCCCATATTACTTTGGTAACAGCCAATCAATTGCTTTTGAACTCAAGCCAGCCAAAGTAAAGGATAAGATTAGGGCTTTTGGTTTGATCCCTATGTGACGTCAATTTCTCGTAAGGCGTGATATTTCGAAGTTACTACACAAGTAAAGTGAAATTAAACTGGGCACCTGAGTCCTATTCTTATATTTTAGCCACTAAACAAAAGATGTCAGCAGATACCATTTCGTAATAATCGTCCTTTACATCAATTTCTTGCTAAATATCGTCAGCAAAAAGTCAGGCAGGATACTACTTACCAAGGATTTGACTGAGGTAAGTGCCTTATGTCACGTAGGTGAATTAGCATATTAAGTAGCGATACAACAAGGATGATAGCTTTATAAAGTCTCTTCGTGACGATCGACATGTCATCGTCTGTTTAATGATGAGCTTCTGTACAATAGTGTAAGCTTGAGTTGTGAATACGCATCTAAATCTGCAAGCAAATAGATTTTGAATCAAATCAAATCAAATCATTTATTTCCATGGGCCCCAAGGGGCGCTTGAACACGTCAAAACAAACATCAAAATACAAAAAATATTATACTAAATTATTAAATAAAACTTCATTCATTTTATTTCATTTATTTATTTCAGAACAACAATACATTTATATAATATTAAAGTTGAAAAATTAAGAATCCAGCAGGACTCGAACCTGCACCCCATGGGTATACGCCCCAAGTGCTTTGCCAATTCAGCCATGGATTCGTATGCTGCCGGACTCGAAATTTCTCAACTCTTTTTGTGCCAGCCGAAGCTAGACGAACCATTACTTGGTTTTAGCGCCATCTATGCGATGTAATAAGTTACTTATTTACATAATCGCATACAGTACGTTTGAATTAAGATCAACTCATTACTGTCGAGAGATGACGCATTTTTATCAATACTTGTAATATTTAAAGCAAATTTTAGCTTCTTACTTACTTACTTTCTTCAATACTTGTAAATTTCGAGTCCGGCAGCATACGAATCCATGGCTGAATTGGCAAAGCACTTGGGGCGTATACCCATGGGGTGCAGGTTCGAGTCCTGCTGGATTCTTAATTTTTCAACTTTAATATTATATAAAATAAATGCATAGCAAAGCTAAAATTTGCTTTAAATATTACAAGTAACAATACATTTGTGTCGAAAATTTGAGGTACACGAGAAATAATATAAAAAAACACATAATAATAGATAACAAATCATAGAATAAAATAATCAATGTCATTAAAAAATATATATAATTAATTAACTTAACGAATTAAATTATAATACTTATAGTATTTTAGAAGTTTAGACATTTTTATTGTATTTTTGTATTTGAGAAGTGCTCGTAATAACCATTATTGTGGTGATAGGAATAGTCAGCCAAACACTGCGTTACCGTCATCTGACTGTCCAGGGTGCGCCGCGGAGAGGCTCCTATCGATGTATGCAGTATGCGGATGCGATCCTTTTAGACGAACGATTTAAGTACACATTGAGTAATATCCCCTGTGTAGAGTACTTTACAGTGTATCTTGCCCTGCAAAAGATATCAACGCGTTTGTTTCCCTCGCTATTATAGAGTGCCTTTTTACACGACATGACATAACATAGCGAGCGCCTATATTACCCAGACGGGTGTGGCAGAGGTGTACAACACCCACACTTCACCTGTTATGTTTAGGTCCCATGGGATAGGTGTGAGCCTATCGCTATCCACCGGGCACAATGCCAACTCCTTGCTTTATTATTATATATTAAATTTTTCTAACCGAAAGTTCACAAATAACAATTTGTATGACTCGGGAATCGAACCCGAGACCTCGCGTTGAGAGCTAACGCTAACCACTAGACCAACAAGGCAGTCAAATCATATCCATAAATAATGTTAATTTTTTTTTTTTTTTTTTTTTTTTTTATTGTTTTTAGGAAGGCTTACAGTCTAATAACAAAATATGCATTTTACAGTTCATAAAATTAAGAAAGATTGCTTTTGCAAAGTTATAATTGATATTTTAATAAATGATACAAGTTTGAAACCCCAAGCGTAATTGTTGCGCCACGGCGGCCATCGGCGAGGCACACCCACTGACGCAGGCGCACAAGCTCTGAATAGAAAAAGGAAGGTTCTCATTCTCATTGACACTATGTGTGCTGTGTTATAATGCGATTAGATGACCTACAGGGTACTAAAAGGCGATAAGGCTTACTAATTTATCTATTTGAGAAATTAACTTTATTTTTTATTATTATTAAAAAACCGACCAAGTGCCGGACAACATAATTATGGACTCAAAACAAGTTAAATATATGTATTGGATATTAACAACTTCATAAAAGTTGTTATTGCCAAAGGTACGATGTACCATTATGTCAATGATATTATATAAAAACAAAAGCAGATATGTTATAAGCGCTCGCGCTGTGAATACTCAAATACGTCCCAATTGGGACGTCTTGTGTTTAGTTTGCGTGTGGCCTGCGTCGAGCGCAGTCACGTGCGTACCACTGAAGTGCAATCATTAAAACTATAGCTATCTCTTTCATTTGCGTGCTATTTCGTATCTTTTGTTTTACTTATCAGTTACATTTGTCAATGTGTGCAATTTGGAATAGCTCGGAACGGATTTAAATCGTAATTTCTATGAACGTAACATATCTATAGTTCTATAATATCATTGCATTATGTACGAAATATTTTAAGTAAGTGCATTTTAAACTTTGTACTCCTATTACTCTTGAATAAATTAAGTTTACGTAGCCGCTACAGTTTTATTTGAAAGTTCATTACATATACTCCTCCTCCTTCTCGCGTCGTACTCCTCATTGCTGAGGGTTGTGATTCCCCCGTTGGTGTATTATTTTGTTCCTGATGACACTCCTCCAACCGCTAACTACTACTACCATTTATTTATTTATTTATTTTATTCTCTGATATAGATAAAGTTGCTGCTCATGGACAAATTCCTACTTCCTTCGTACCATGACCTTATATATCTTTCCTATAAAGTCCGTCCTCCCAAACGCAAGAGTAAATTCCTATTTCTTCGTAGTTTTAACAACATAGATTTGGAGCGTTTGAGGGGAGATGTGGATGGGATTGACTGGTCCCCTGTTTATAGCTGCAATGATTTGGATGAAAAGGTAACAATTTTCACACAAATAATATTAGATATATTTGAAAAGCATGCACCTCTAAAAAAAGTGAATGTGAAGCACCTGCCGGCACCTTGGCTTACGGTGCCTATAAAAGTATGTATGGCTAAAAGAGATAGAGCCAAGCGGAAGTATAAAAAAAATCCTACTGACAACAACTTGGCATTCTACAAAAAACTGCGCAATCGCTGTAGTCGTATGTGTAGAGATGCTAAAAGACGCCACATTCATAACTCCATTCAAAATCTTAACACTGCACAAGTATGGCAATTCCTCAAGTCTTTGGGTATTGGCAAAATTGCAGAGAACAGCGGCATTGATAATGTGGACCTCAACACACTTAATTCACATTTCTCTCAATCTCCAATAACCTTGGACAGTAATATTAAATCTTCAACCTTAAATTATCTATCATCTCTTCCTCTGCCGTTAAATACTTCTTTCCCTTTCCACCCAGTTACAGAGCTAGAAATTAAGAAATGTATCCTGTCCATTTCCACTAAAGCTGTCGGCAACGACGGTATTCAGATACAGATGCTGTTGCCTATCTTAGCCCAAATCGTACCGATTGTAACCCATCTTGTTAATTTTTCCCTCCATACATGTTCCTTTCCTACTTCCTGGAAGAAGGCCCACATCATACCTTTGCCTAAAGTCTCCAATCCTACGTCTGTGTCGCAGTTCCGTCCCATCTCCATTCTTCCTATCCTTTCCAAAGTCCTTGAGAGTATTGTCAATACTCAGCTGTCTACTTATCTTTACTCTAATAGCCTGCTGAGTCCATATCAGTCAGGATTCCGCCCGGGTCATAGCACCGTAACTGCTCTTGTTAAGATCACTGATGATATAAGATGGGCCGTTGAGAATAAGGAATTAACAGTTTTGATTTTATTGGACTTCAGTAGTGCTTTCAATTCAGTTGATCTCGACATACTCTCAGGAATCCTATCCTCTCTTAATGTTACTGGATCTGCAATTGGGTGGTTCAAATCTTATCTTCTGGGTCGCACGCAGTCTGTCCGCCTTGAAGACACTTCCTCTGATTGGTGTGATTTGACTGCGGGTGTTCCTCAAGGTGGCGTGCTCTCTCCTCTTCTTTTCTCCATTTTTATTAACTCCATCACACAAATTCTTACTTCGCATTATCATCTCTATGCAGACGACCTGCAGCTTTACCGGCACTTTAAAATAAATGAGCTGTGCGAGGCTGTGGCCGCCATCAACAATGATCTTGAAAATATTAGTAAGTGGGCTAAGTCTTTTGGGCTATTAGTTAACCCAAGTAAGTCTCAAGCACTCATTGTTGGTGGCAGATACATGCTCAACAATCTGCATCTTCAATCGCTTCCCCCGGTATTGTACGAGGCAGCCCATATACCGTTTACTAAAAGTGCCAAGAATTTAGGTGTGTTCATTGACTCTAATTTGTCTTGGGACATTCACATTGCAGAGATAAGCAGGAGAATCTTCTATTCATTTCAATCTCTCAAGCGTCTTCAAAAGTTCCTGCCTTTTCAAACTAAAGTTACTCTTGCACAAACCCTTCTTTTACCACACTTAGACTATGCCGATGTCTGCTTTCTCGATGCAAGGGAGGAACACCTAATAAAGCTCGAACGACTGCAGAATTTGGGTATCCGGTTCATTTTTGGCCTCCGAAAATTTGATCATGTATCAGAGTTTCGGCAAGAATTGAGGTGGCTACCCATTCGGCAGCGTCGTGACACGCACATCCTATCTCTTCTATATACTGTCCTTAATAACCCCAAGTCCCCCTCATATCTACGTGAACGTTTTGAGTATCTTATTCCTAGAGACACACCTTGTCGTACTACTTCATCTCTTTTACTTCGCACTCCTCTTCACTACTCCAGTCGTTACGACAACTCTTTTACTATCCAAGCCGTACGGCTGTGGAATTCTCTCCCTCACCACATACGCAACAGCCCCTCTATTGACGTTTTTAGGAGGAGAACAAAGGAGCATTTTCTCTCTATCAACTAGATTAGTATAGATGTATATATATATATTAGGAGTATGTATGTAGGTATATATTTATAATATTTATGTATGAGTATATCTTTTTTTTTTTTTTTAAATCTTTATTGACGGAATGAAAGAGTTTTGTCACTTGGTGACAATGACACTCTCGTTTAGACTAAAAATAACATAAATACTTAATCAAATTTCTCTACTTAAAACAAATAACAATTCACATAGCATTCTAGCGCTTTCCGAAAGGGGCGACGCTAAAATGCTATTAAAAACTCCCACATCCTGACCTTCTAACATTAGAAGTTGCCGTTCACTCACATTCCGGTCACACTCCACCAGAACATGATATACATCATCTAAGATACCACAAGTATTACAATTAGGTGAATCAATTTTTCCCATTAGATGTGCAAATTTATTACATGGGATGTGACCAGAACGCAATCTCAGTAAGGCTACCAAACACTTTCTGTCCATTTTACAGTCATTAAACCATGGGAAACGAGGAGGATTACACTGGATAGTCCTGTACCAGATACCTTTATATCGCGAGCGCTCGTCGAAATATTCGCGCCATTGTGCTAAACACTTTTGTTTGACTTCTGCCAGTAAATCCGTATGTAAAGGTAGACATGGGTATTCAATACCTTCGATAGCTGCTTGTCGTGCTCCACTGTCTGCCTCCTCGTTACCCACAATCCCAATGTGAGATGGTATCCATTGAATAATAACGTTTTTATTTAATGCATGTATTCTTCTCATAGAATCCAAAATACTAATGGCTGTCGGATTCCCTCGGAGAGCCGAGGGTATCCGAGCCAAATGTTGAATGCTACTTTTAGAGTCCGAAAAAATTACAAAATTATTCCTATTTATATCTTTGATATAAGACAGAGCTTCATTGATTGCTATAAGTTCACAATGCATTATAGAAATATTAGCGTTTATACTGAATTTAACAGTAATATTGACTTCGGGATCATGAAAGGCAGCTCCTCTATTTGTACCGTCTTTGGATCCGTCAGTGTACACTTGGTAATAACTACTGAATTTATTAGACATATAAGTTTGACAAATAGCTTTAAGATCTGTAGTATTGAACATTCTTTTAGGACCATTCACTTCATTTATATTTGGTGACACTACATCCGTTACATCAAGTTTAGTAATCCATGTATCGAGTGAAAAAATATCTAATTTCTGACTAGAATGAACTGGAATGTCCTTATACATCCTATGTACTTCTATCAGGAGTGGGAGCCTTTTATTTCGCCAGAAAACACCTTGGCACAAATTAGACAGATCTTCTAAAATTAAAATAATACTGCTTTCAATAGATCTAGATCGTAGGTAATATTTAGCTGCTAAAAACTGTCTTCGAATAAAGAGAGGTTGAAGGCACAATTCACTCTCCATCACATGAATGGGAGTACTTCTAATAAATCCTCCTATGACCCTCATGGCCTGGTTTTGAATTTTATCTAGTTTGTAAGTGCGACTTTTTATACTATTATTAAAAAGGAAACTACCATAATCCATCCTGCTACGAATAATACTTATATAAAGGCGCCTGAGATGTAAAGGATGAACGCCCCATTTGGAACCTGCTAACACTTTAAATATGTTCAAATATTTAGATATTTTTTCGGTCGTTTCACTAATATGCCTCCCCCAGTTAAGAGAGCTGTCCAACCACATACCAAGGTATTTTGCACAATCAACTTGCTCTATATTAAAATTATTACACACTAAGTTAACCGTGTTATAGGTTTTTCTTCTACTAAATAAACATACTTTGGTTTTTCTGTGCGAAATGTTTAAACCCAATTCAGAGATCATTTCTTGAAAATTGTTCAACGCTGTTTGAATACTTGAAACGGAGTCTGACAACCTCTCCTGATTAGTGTAAAGTAAAAAATCGTCGGCATATTGTGAAACAAAAACATTCTCAATATTCCTGCATATATTCACAGTGGCCGCGTTAAACAACAAAGGGGATAGAGGATCACCCTGTGCTATGCCCATACCTGTACATCTACTCAAAGTTTGATTATTAGCTTGTATGTAAAGTTTCCTATCGTTAAGGTACTGCCAGAGATAATTGCATATAGTTGAACCCACCCCTAAATTATCCAAATTTTGTAAAAGTGTTGTCAGATTTATTCTATTGTAGGCGCTATCTATATCTATAAAACACCCAACCATAAACTGTCCTTTAGAATGAGCTATTTGTATCCGAGAAACTAATCTAGAAAGGCTGTCATAACACGATTTAGATCTACGAAAACCTGAAGTATCCTCTGATAGGAGATTATTTTTTTCGAGAAACCATTCGAGCCTTCGCGTAATAATAGTATGTAAAATCTTACAAGGACATGACAATAGCGCGATAGGCCTCATACTTGAGTTTGAAGCAGGGTCTGCCCCCGGCTTCGGCACAGGAACAATTTTGACACTTCTCCATTGTTCCGGTACAAAACCGGTCATGACAAACTTATTATATAATGAAGTAAGTATTATTTTACCACTAAATGGGAGATTTTTAATCATAGAGTATGTAATACCATCTTGACCAGGCGATGTATCTGACTTTTTGATAGAATTATTAAGCTCCTGCACGGAGATAAGACAGCTTAGTTGAACGTTGTTCGAACGAAAATTAGGAGCAGATGGGGAAACATAATCAGGAGCTAAATTGTTGAGTAAATTTTCTGCTTCTTCATAATTGATTGATGGTCGACTCACTCTGTAACCCTTCATCCATTTCATGCGGGCCCACATCTCAGATGATGACGTCGTGCTGTCCATACCGCTACAGAATTTTTGAAAAGATTTATGTCTGCCATTGCGAATCAGTCTTTGAGCTGTGCTTACTTTATCACGAAGTAAATTCAAGTTAATAGGCGTAGGGTTCTGTCGAAAAGTAGCTAATGCAAGGCGTCTCTGTGCCACAGCTTTTGAAATATTTGCATTCCAGTAAGGTTTGGGTGAAAACTTTTGTAGTCTTAAGGGATCTTGACATAACTTGATGGTAGGTATATATTCATCAGCGGCACTATTTATGATATTCACAAATTCGTTGTAGGCTAATTGGAGGTCTGATGGAATGATAGTGTTCAATAAATCTGACTCAATTCTTTGAGTATACAATGGCCAGTTAGCTTTTTTATAGTTTCGGCGTTTGTCATTGTTGTGAGTGATATCCAATTGTGAAGATATTTTTATCACTATGTGGTCGCTGCCTAAATTCTCATTGGTAACTTGCCACTTGAATTTGAAAGCCACATCTGTCGAGATTACCGATATATCAGGCGATGTACTCTGAATGCATCCGTCTACTAGTTTCAGACGCGTAGCTGACCCGTCATTAAGCGTAATAAAGTTATTGTCCAAAATAGAATCCAAGATATGATTTCCTCTCGTGTCCGTCTTGGACGACCAATTTGTGTGGTGGCCATTAAAATCGCCCGCTATAAGGGTTTTTTGTTGAAACTTGGAAAAAATCTCATCCCAGTCTCTTGTTGAAACTCGTACAGACGATGGACAGTATATGGAAATTATATTTTCTAAATGATCACAGTTAAATAACCTAACGTGTACAATTTGAATCTGGCGGTTTGTTATGGTTATGTCGCTATGAGAAAGTTTAATAGACTGGTGAGTCATGATAGCTGTACCTCCGTATCCGTCGGCCCTGTCATGTCTGTGAATATTATAGCCATTAATCCTGAAAAAGCTTCCCGGGTCTAGCCAAGTCTCACTAATAATTGCAATATGTATTTTCTCTTGTCTCAACAGTAATTCAAATTCAGTCGATTTTGGTCGTAAGCTTTGTGCGTTCCATTGCAGTATGTTTAACACTGGGTGTTTATTAACCATTGTAAAATATGTGAGAAAAAGGGCAATTGCATAAGATGATTTAGCACAAACGAGGTAATCCAATCAAAACAAATTTTAATACATGACATAATTTTTTGTTCTAGACTTAAAGAGTCGCACCATAACTTTTCTCTTAATTTCTCAAATACTGCTCGCCACGACATTCTATTGTCTTGGTTCTGTTCACACGCAGGGTTAACCAAGTTGGTACGCCTATCGCTTAACCCTTCTCCAGTTCTAGTTTCATTGCCTTTATGCGTTTTTCGTGAACTTTTGTGCTTTTTGTCCTTTGTTTGTGTATGACTCAGAGCTTCCACAGCTGTATCTTTCGCACCAGCAGGTATACCTTCATCCGATGATGACGTCGATGACTCACTCCAATCACAAAGCATTGGTTCTGTATAATGCCCAATTTTCCTTTTCGACGCTTCCTGTTCACATTCTCCCGAACCTTGTTTACCAAAGTCATTATCACAATTTTCTAAAATATTAGTATACTTTTTGCCGTTATTCTGCAAAACGTCTGAATAGCGTAAAGTATTCGGTGTGTGATTCATAGGTTGCGGCGCCCGCGCCGGTGACGGCCGGTATATGCCTACATTGTTATCAGCTGTTGTCCTGTCTTGATCGATCGGACGCGGTGAGAAAGGAGGAATGTACATCGTTAATGCTCGGCGATACGTACAATTAAATTCTGACATCAAATTTCTGATCTTTTTCTCCTTCAAGCGCATAGGGCATGATTTAATTAAGGCCATGTGATTCCCGCCACAGTTTACACATTTAAAAACAGTAGTTTCACAATTTGGGTGATTTTTACCGCATTTGGGACATATAATTTTATGTGACGGGCAAATCTTAACACTATGGCCAAAACGCCAACAGCGCGAGCACTGAGTCACCGGGAACACATAGGGTTCAACACGTATTCTCAGATTGTATATAGTTATGTATTGTGGTAGTGAGCTGCCTTTGAAACTAATACGAAAAGATTCACTCTGCGTCCAACCAGACTCAAGGTTCCTACGAGTTAACCGTTTAGCTGATAAAATCTCGGTCCCATTGACACTTTTTATGCATGACAAAAGCTCCGATTCAGTCAAATCCATGTCTATGTCCCTTATAACTCCATGTGATACGTTTACCTCCCATGTTTTACGAATCATCCACTCTTTCTGTTTCAGACATTGACTCATAATTAATCTTTCGGCGCAATTCTCATCATCAAAGCTGACAATTACCTTAAAGGCATTAATGAACTTAACTCGTTGAATTCCTGTTATTTTTTCGGAGTCAAACAGTTTGGCTAACGCAAACTGTTTCGGCAATTTGTCTTTGCTGGAAATACACACGTCAATTGATTCAGTTTTCTTCCTTTTTTCCCTTCCAACTTGTGTCCAGACCCCTTCCGCCGTTTCCGGCTCTTCTACATTGTGTAAATTCTCTTCATTTTGTGTTGATTTTTCCACATTTTGTACAATTATTTCATCTTCACGCGGTTCACTTTCCATGCTAATGACATCCACCTCATCGTCGTCATTATCTAATGCACCTTCGCTCATACTATATACGGTTCACTATCAAATACGCGGTACGGGCTCACAGCGCGTGCGCGCCGCCGGGAACCGGTTACTAGCAATCCGATAAACAATAAGTATTCTACACGTCCTTATCGCTCGCGCGGAGAATAGGCACTGGTATGAGTATATCTATTTAGTTTAATTATAAGTTAGTTTTGTGTTTGTAAAAAGAGTATATTATATTAATTTTTGTTGACTGTATACATACAGTAAGTATACTTTAAAGTATTTAGGTTAATTAGAATTAGGTATAATAAGTAATTTTTTTTGTGTACTTTCTGTGTTTGTACACTTTTATCTTACCCGTTAAGGATGTTCTTTCTTTCTGTTGTGAAGGTTTGCTGGGAGAAAATTCAGTTTGAATTAAGCTCGCCTTTGTACATGATTTATTATATTGTAAGTTCAATTGTAATTTTATTGTGTACAATAAAGAATTAAGAATTAAGAATTATTCCAATACTTATTACTACTAACAGTTTCAACCAATACGTACAATAAGTTAGGTATACAACTAAATCCTTACTACTTAAAATTACAAAAGAATGTGACACATTATATTAAAAATAAAAATTGCCTATTTTATTTGAAAAATATCAGCATCTGAATGCTGAGCAATCAGGGCGTTGACTGATCAACGCCAATTTGCGCCAACTAATCACGCCATGGCACTGATGCCATGGCGTGATTAGTTGGCGCAAATTGTGCCGAGCATGTTCGCACGGGTGCCGTCACCATGAGACGGCGATGATGAAATTTTCAAATTTTTCGAGCTAACGGTTTAGCTTTTAGAGAGGGAAGGGGCTCAAATGGGAGAGTGATAGGACTGAAGCCTAAGATTTCGACTGTTTCTTAGATTTCTAAGCTGGGCTAAATGCTTTATAAAAATCAATTAAAAAAGAAGTCTCTTGTTAATTAATGGTCTTTTCTCCAAACAAGCCTTAGTTTGACCACTATTTGTGTAACATGACATACACTGTGCTGTAGCATAATCGGATGACAAGAATTGTGGCGAATTATGAAGAGTGACTTCGATCCTGTGGCTTAAAAATGAATAATACTTTTTAAAATTTTCCTTCACCATAATTAACTCCAGAACAATCGAGCAATAAGGCTGTAAACAACCAAACATTGAAAAAAAATCTTACCCATATTCTAAAAATACTTAATTTATTTGTTGTTTGACCGCGTTTATAAAATAATAAAAATAACGCACAAAATATTCTATATTTAGCTTGAATTTCAACATTAATAACGACGTATTAATTCGGCATGCGTTTGTCCTTCGATTGACGTCACACTGGTGGTACCGGTTCCTACTTGTTTATGGCATAAAAGATAACCATTAATTTTCCAATTTTGTAACACATTTGAAAGGTTGCTAATTTACAATTTAATTAAATGAACGCTTCAAAATTGAATTATAATTATCTTTTTATAACACAGGATTCCTTGATCATTAAATGGTTATTTTTAGAAATATTTTTTTCAAAAGAATTCATGTCATCGCATGGTCAGACTCCATATTGGGTAGTATACGAATATTCCTAGTTAGCTGGACTAGTTAGTCGATTGCATGATCCGATTCCTTATTATATTAATCGATTTAATCTGACAACAACGCTCGAGACATCGATTTTATGACTATAAATCCTAAAATTACTAAAAATACGTAAATTGCACCAATTACACGGTGGATGGCGATAGACTATCCCTTTATACCAAATGTAGGTGTTGCACACCTCTGCCACACCCTTCTGGGTTACGTTATGTTATTATGTCACATAATTACATACATTGATTTTAACTGAAGCGATATTGCCTGTATTAAGAACTGAGTACGTCGTTTTTAGGGTTCCGTACCTCAAGAGTAAAAATCGGAACCCTTATAGGATCATTCGTTTGTCCGTCTGTCACAACCCTTTTACTCTGAAACGTGTAAAGCTACAGTGCTGAAATTAATATCATATACGTTTATCAACGGTTCCTTTATGCTGTTTAGGACATAAGTTTCAAAGTTTACATATTCAAAAGATAATTGCAATAAACCCTGACAAATGTATGGAAGAGCAAAAATCCAAAAACCTATAGGGTATTTCGCGTCTATCTAGAATCTTGAAATTTAGCATGAGTCTTATAGCACAACTATAGGAAAAATCTGAAACTCCTAAATTTACGTCGGCATTTATAATATTAATCAATGTAAAGTCTAAACGGTAATTTTTATTACTATTCATAACATGAATTTTCCGGCTTCTAATAAATTTTAAGCAAATATAATTTTAGCCAATGTAAACACGGAACTTGACAAAAAGATAGATTATTTTTTAAGCGTAGTTGTGCGCTAAAAAATAAATTTGGTCGTGGAAGCTTCCAGAGTCCGCCATAATTATGACCATCAATATTGACTTTGACCAGCCCGTGTATAGATTTGTAGTTAAACAAATGGAGTCAATAATTCGTTCACGTGAACAATCTCTGACAATAAATAAATAATCTCATGTCCTAGATCAAATATGCTTTATTTGAGCACATATTTGTTATGTCATTTCCTCGAACGAATAATAATTGGAAAGAAAACAGAAAAACCGTTTTGTAACAGATTATGAAGTTGTGCAATATGTGTAATGTTGGGGCTGCAAATACAGCAATCACGATGTATTCGCGCTGCACTACAATACATTTTGCGATTTGTATTTAGCGTGCTTGAAACCACCAAAAAAAAGTTAGTAGACCAAAAACTAATTTTAATTATACCGTTTTTTTCTTCAGATCATACAGATGATACACGGAGTCACGAATATTCACTATGTGCGGCATATATTTAATTATTTTTTGGTCACAAATTACACTGGTCAGTGGCCACTCACCTATGAGAATTACAAAAGATTACAACAAGAAAAACTGGCTAAGTGTGAGCGTTCTTGGGAAATGGTACTACGTAGGCAGAATATTATTGTGCTAAGTAAAACTAACAAAGTATGTACTATGGGATGGGATAAGAGCAGGAAGAAGAAGAAATTTCGTCATAGTGTAACTATTAATAAATTTATATGTTCATCATGTAATATTGTAATACCGCAAAGTCAATCAGTAACATTACTTAGATTATAGTATAGTATCGTAGTACAAGGAAATCATATACTTTTGGATTTTGGGTCTCGGCTCCAGGAGCACAAATCTTAGGAAGTTGCAAATCTAGTTTAGACTGCCGCGCCGGTGGGTATCTAGAGGCAGGGTATAGGTATCCTTACAACATATCAAAAATGCAATGACGAAAGAATTAATGCCCTTAATATCTCTACCACTACTGGCCTACAATGACGTAAGAAAATTCTACGACGATGACGTTTCTTGGGTCTATCCAGCATAATTTATGGTACACGAATTTTTTTATTGCGTTTAATGGTCAAGGACTACAAGCTTTGCTTATTATGTTAGGTAATTAAGAGAAAATCTTTTCCATAGCAATAATATAGTATAATAAATAATATATTTAGCTGCGTAAATAAAAATTGTAATGAATTACTTCATAAAAACAAATTTTATATATTGCTGCTTATTTAGTTGTGTTATAATCACAGATACGAAATCTGACTTTACTAGATACATTAAAATTAAGAATAACTGTTTCTTTTTTTTAGTCTAAAGGCCGCTTTTTAAAGTATTCTTTGTTGGTCGGGTACTTAATAAAAAGGTACACTTGACGAATATCAATGGCTGTTAAGTAGCTCTGACATTCAAATATAAATGTTTGCTAAAATTCTAACATGCTGCATACATACAGATACTCTTTAAACAGAATATACTACGTTTCATACATAAGGTCAATTATAAGTTCGACGTATATTTAACAAGGATGTCAAATACGCATTTATTTAAACAAAGCTATTAAAATAATAATTTCTGTCGCGATATACAGAATGTAAATAAACATTAAGATCGTTCAAATTTCTTCGGATAACGTTAACAAATTAATGACCACATTTTAGTATTTTAGAAATGATTTGTCTATAAAATTGATAAAAACTTCATAATAATATATTTAAACCCATATTACGTTAGTATGAAAACAGGCCCTTGGGAGTCTAACTGTAATGCCTTTGCACCTATTGTTTTTATGGACTGCACATAATTGTATCTCTGTGCAACTAAAAGGACATACATACTATTATTGCAACATTACAAAGATTATGTTTTCTAGAAATCTCATCAAGGTTTCTTGTTAGCCCAATGATGGCCACCATAGCCCTGACCACCATCAAGTATATTAAGTACCGAATGAAGTATCCTCAAGTATAAGCTTAAAAGTCAAACAGAATAAAGGAAATACTTGAGATGCGTCTGCGCAGTTATCAACTGAGGTCACAAATTATTTGTTTATCGCAACCTCGACGCTTGCGACACTCGATAGAGGAAAGAAAGTACGAGGCACCTGTAGGTTGTATTATTATATTGAGACGTCAACGAAAGTCGGCATTGTTGTGGTTCCCCATAGAAACTTTATATAATAGATGGTTTGTTGGTTTGTGAAGACATGCATATATGTATATAGAGGTATTGTAGTATTAGGCAAGCTTTTCGGTATTGTTTGTGAGACAAACAAATGAGAAGAAACTGTGACTAAGTTATTTCTTTCAATTCAGTCACGAACAAATAGAAAAATATCCGCTTTTCTTGTCATGTATGCTCATAACAAAGGGGTTTAATAAGCTTTAATTAATTACTTTGACTGTGGTACGTTATGTTTCAACGCACTTAAAATATTTACAAGTTTTTGAATTTATTATATAATCTATCAGTTTTCATGTTATACATTGTGAATTGTGATGTGATTTTATAGATAAACTGCGGCAGTAACTAAAACTAAAACTTGCTCACATTGTTACAGACATCTTATTTTCTAGATTAATAGGATTGCGACATAACCTTTTTTTACCAATCGATAATAGTTATAAATAGGCATTTCTTAATATGTTTTTGAAAGAACACGCTAAATGAATCACTTAAAATACGAGTCATGTGAGTAAACAGTTTCGCAATCACGTCAGCTAGTTCAAAGTCCGTGCAAAGTTCACTTACTCTAGAGTTCTCGACGTCTTTGGACTTTGCACACACGAAGGAGATTTACTGCGCTCTTTGGATCCCAATCACATTGACCTGAGTCAATACTATTACTAAGGTATTTAGATTACATTTTTTGGAGACAAGAGTTTTTAACCGACTTCAAAAAAGGAGATTTTCAATTTGATTGTTTTTTTGTATATTACCTAAAGCTATTTGGACATTTGATAAACATGATTGATTGATTGTACAGAGATAAAGCGAGGCTTAGGATATTGGCATCTAGCAGTGAGCATTTCATGCTGCTGAACTGATGCTGGAAGGTACAACTCCTCAACGGTTATAATTCTTTAAATATAGGCACCTTAAGACCGTTTTCAGTATTCTTTTAAGTTATACACAGGTGAGACGAGACTGAAGATATTTGCATCTAGCAGTCAGCATTTCAAGTTGCTGAGCTGATGCTGGAAGATATAACTCCTCAACGGTTAGGACTACGGAAATCATTAATTAAATATAGGAACTTTAATATAGGAACTTTAAAATCATTGTAATTAGTATATTTAGTATTGTTTATGATTTATTTTATATCAGTTTTTGTAATGTTTTGACGTGTTCAAGCGCCTCCTGGGGCCTATGAAAATAAATGATTTGAATTTGAATTTGAGAAGGCCGCTTACTGTATTCTTTCAACTTATATATAGATGAGACGAGACGCTTAATTATTATAATTCTGACGGGAATTAACGCGAAACATGCATATTATTTACCTTTTGGCTATACGTTTCGGCAACGGGTTACACCGGCCGTTTTCTATAGCGTACTGTATTAGAATTATAATAATAATCTGCGTCAGAATTATAATAATAATCATGCAACGCGATAGTTTAAAAGTTAATAGAGACGCTTAATATTACTTAAGTATTTCTTACTTTTTAGTGCGTTTTTTGTAATTGATGTAGGTTTTTTTTGTAATTTTTTTTTAATGTTGCTCCCATTTCTGACCCCATTGACGCAACTCAAAGCTCAGTTTTTGTTCGCCATTCACGGTTATGGTTTGGGTTTTGCCGGATTAGTGCCTTCTTCAGGTTATTGCTCTGAGAATAAAGAAAAAGTGGCGTAGTCACTATTATAAAATAAACTTATGAGCAAATAAATCAAATTGAACCTTTTCTAATAGGAATCTTTCTGAATATGATGATTTTACCACTACGTATTTTTAATGTTAAAGATACGTAATGTTCTAGTATAAGGCAAAGAGTTAAGAGTTTTTTTTTTGTGTGACTTTCAATATGTATTGTTATATTTTATTTATTTCATTTGAAAATATGGTGCACATGAGTTTCTCACCAGCTCTTCTCATAATGCAATACCCATCGGAGCTGGTGCTTAGATTGATTTTAATCTGATTCTAAACAATTGGATTAAAATTAAGCTAAGCCCCGGTTATTCAAATCATTGTAATTAGTAATTTAGTTTTACTTATAATTTATTTTTATATCATTTGTTTGTAATATTTTGACGTGTTCAAGCGCCTTCTGGGGCCTACGAAAAAAGTGATTTGAATTTGAATTTAGATAGATCTTTTACATGTTTAAAGCCTTAAAACAAAATATGCACAAAAAATGGACCACGAACTTATTACCTTCTCTCAAACAAATGTTGAGAAATAAATCTTCAATGATCGTAACTGCTGTTGCAAATCATAATTTATAACAGTTTTGAAACTTGTATTGCAAAATAATAAAACATGTATTTAAAATGAAGGTGTAAAATTTCTTTGCAATAAGTAATAGCAGCGATTGACTGGAATTTTATTGTTTTAAAATTATAATTATCGATGTTATTATAAGCCAGTAAGCATTTAAAACTGTCTGGTACTTTTATCTTGGTACTTGTTTTATGTGACTACTGGTTTAAAATATTAATAATTAATAATTATTAGTGTATAGCAT
The DNA here is from genome assembly GCA_905147285.1 of Hypena proboscidalis. NCBI lineage: Eukaryota > Metazoa > Arthropoda > Insecta > Lepidoptera > Erebidae > Hypena > Hypena proboscidalis. The sequence continues at coordinate 6,683,621 of LR990127.1, forward strand.
TAATATCTTATATTTGCATGTCGAATTCCCGGCGAAATATGTGATACAAAAAAGTAACAATATGTTAAAACATCTGTACCTACCATGTTTTACGCGAATAAATTATTTCTATTTCTATTTCTATTAATTTAAGCTTTAAGAGATGAATGTAAGTAAGATTAAAACTTTCCCGTTTGAATGTCTCATAGGTACATTATGAATCCAAATAAATATAGGTAGTATGAAGTAGACCGGCTTTTAAAACGAAAACTAATTTAGCCATAAATACTATAAATACTAAAGACCTTTTATGGAAAATGCTACTTTGTTTGCAACTCACGTGCAGTTTATGGTACGAGTCGAAATAAATAACTTAAAAAAACATTGTTGGTTTTATGTCAATACAATGGTCAATGTTAAACGTATAATTTTAAATTTATACAAACACTAATACTATACTATTCTTGTAGCGTATCTCTATTTAAAAGTTGACGTATTGTGAATATTACAGTTACGCAGATTTTTAAGTTAATATTATGCTGAAGGCTTCAAATCTGAAAATAAATCTTTAATTGAAACAGCCGTTATCGAACATTTTACTAATATATTTATTTTATAAGAAGCCATCGCAAATTATGATCTACTCTTTTCTCTTTATAATGACAAATTATATGTTAAAATTTGAGCTTTCCAACACCATTAAATACTACTTAATGAAATTGTCCTCCTGGCGTCTCGAGAGAACGATAATTGCCAAGACTCTCAAAACACAAATATTCTAACTTGAGTTTACCTCATAGATATAATCCACACAGCAAGAAGATGAACAGTAGGTATTCTAACCAATATTTCAGAAGGGTTAAGGATATTTTCAGTTGCCCATCCCATCCCTACTTTCTAGTTTGAAGAAGGCACCGTGAAGATTGCTACTACTGAATTATTTTGTCATTATTTCACGTACCGTAATAAACAGATGAGGCAAAAAGACATTGTTTTTAAAACTGTGTTTTCGATCACTGAATAGATGCGTAGAATAAAGCTTTAAATGGTATACAGACGTCATTGTATACTTAAACTACAAAATTAGTAGTTTGTCTCTTATTTTAAATCTAGTCATAAACAAACAGAGTCTATTTTTTGCGTAAGCTACGTCAAGTCGTTAGTAATGTCGTCATGATAACAACATCAGTAATGTACATATTCTAAGTACCTACATAATACCTACTTCCTGGGTGATGCTACTTAACTACTGATCTTCAGACGCATCGCAAGGTTCACTCGTTTTGAATTAGGGGCCTTGGCATTAACTTTAGACTATACAAATTATTATCATTGTGTTTACATGATTTTTAGAGTACCGTTCCGTGCAAAAATAACCCAGAGAGAGAACAGTCGAGTCTAACATGGTTATTTTCATAAATCAATACTGGACAGCTTAACACATTGAGAGGGAACGTAATTCTAATAATCGTCATCATCATCATCATAGGCTATAGCATCTTTAGCAGATAATTTAAGCAACAGCGTCCTTATGGCAACTTTAAGTATAGCCTTTACGATACCTTGATGTGTGGACTGAGATTAAAAGTAATAAACGTGATAGGATCACTAAAAATACAAAACGACGAATTTTAAGTTAGTATTTGTATTATTTTTATATTTGGTTTTATTTTATTTTGGGAGGTACCAGCAACATACGAATAGTTTAATAAAATAGCTCAGCTAACGCCCATTACAAGCTTCCACATATAGTCAGCAACATAAAGGTATCATAAAACAGCCTTATACAATATCATTATAAAGTTTTTAAAGAGATTGAGTACTTAACTGAAAAAAACGGATATTCATACGGAACTTTAAGGGCTTGTTTTCACTCGCACTTGTGCGATATGTTCTTATTTGTATTATACATAAAGGGAAGACCTTCGAAGTTCAATGGGCCAGCCATGATATCAATGTTGATCTGAAAGTCATGGTCATTGCAAAAAATGATGGTCATTAATCATAATGATCGTCTATTTTGCCCATTTTTTGTTTGTAACAGTTCATGGTAGAATCATCTAAGTTGGGTTTTTTGGCAGGAAGTTATACACTGCAGTTCCGAGAAATATTACTTAAAAAATAAACAATTAAAAGTCATAATTTCAGGGCCAATTTCAACACTTTCCGTATACCGGAATGAGGTATTTTGCAACAATTTATATAGTCCTGTGGACCCGGTAGTGCTTTTGCCCAATACGATCGTTCCACTTAACTGGAGCCTACGGGTACTGTGCTACGAGAGAGGAAGCACTTTTTCTTCTGTCATTTCAATGGCTTTGTATTATACAGTCTTCGCCCAGAAGGCAGTAACGTCCACTCCCGTCATAGTTGCCTGCATTCAGTCTTGACGTGTACACGTGGAAGGAGGGCGTGGCAGAAGGTGGTCCATATTTTGGAAAATATACCCAGAATCACAACTGATGTTGTGTTTGAATCGAATTCTCCATTTCACTTGATACTACTTGTATTGATAGTGCAAGCTAGGTTAAGTCCCACCATCCGTACTTTAACTTGTACAGTAGTAGCACTAAGCGTACGTTACCTACGCAGCACAATACGTCACGATTTCACAAGTCCAAGAGACATGGCCGTCACGCGACGATAATTTGCTAGCGAATGTTTATATATGTAATGTACGCAAAACGTATGCATATTATTTTCACAGCACATATCAAGGGCGAAGTGCGTGTTTGTATTCTTGTAGCGTTTGCTTAAACTTAGATTGTACTGGATTTAAACTTTAGCCTTATTTTTGTCAACACACTCAAGTCAAGTTTAAAAAGGCAAACATACGGTGGATCCGTATGTTTGCCTTTTTCAACTTGACTTGAGTAATTTTATAACATACGGCAAATTATCAAAGTGCTATTGATACAGGCTTGTGGTATAAGACAAACCCAAAAAAACTTTTGTCTTATGTTATGAGGAATGTCAGTATCTTAATGTACAGTCGCCAATGAGTTGGGTATGCAGGGCAAAAACTTCTAAGTCATATTTAAAGACTTACGACACCAGTTCTGGATAAGTGAGTTATATATCAAAATAGTGGGTATATTGCACTTATTAAATATGAAATACAAACTTACATATCTATTGCAGTCAGTTTTTACTATGGCGTAGAAGTTTTTGTCCTGCATACCCAACTCATTGGCCGACTGTACTACATGATACACTTTTCGACAAATTATGTTTAAGAGATGGCAAATAATTTTAAATCATCCATGTTAAACAGGTGAGAAATCAGCTGACTACCCCTGCGGAGCCTGTGTGGAGCTAAGAGGGCTCAAAGCTAGTCAGAAACAAATAGGACTCAAACTGTCGCCCTGGAAAATACCCCTCTCGACCTTCGGGTAGCGAAGAATCATTTTCACCGCCGCATACACGTTTATGCTTAATAATAATTAATAGTCAATACACATTTTTGTAAACATAACATACCTAACATTCTGTAATGTGTATCATGAATCTATTATATTTTAATATAAAAGATAATATTTACATTTACGTCAACAGAGTCATTGAACTACTGCCATTGTTTTATTAACCGACTTAAAAAAGGAGGAGGTTCACAATTCGATTTAATTTTTTTGTTTTTTTATGTTTGTAACCCCATTACTCGAAGACGCTTGGACCGATTTGAGAAATTCTTTTTATAAAGTTACTTAATATTTTTTGCGCAATCCCACAGCTGGGCTTTCTCTCTTCCAAATCTTCTTGCTGTCTCCTTTTGGGACGATCTAGTTTCCTTTAGCTTTTCGTCAGATTTGTGGTAAGTGGATTTCTAAGCCCCTGAGGATTTCTGCTTCCTATATTTGTTTTTTGTCAACTTTAGCTGTGTTAGTGTATGTTAAGAGTGCAAAACGGACGTACTCAAAATAAATTGAATAACAAACGACGTAACAGTCTAATTTAGGATGTTTGTAACACACATATATTTTTACAAAAATAAGAAGATGAAGAACCTTAGTTTTTGTCGTTTTACGTAAAACCTAAACACACTAAACATTTCATTATTCTGTAAGACTATTGATCGATGCATGATTCTACGTCAATTTGTTTTTAAATATTCATATGAGACCAACATTTGACGTAAATTCAGTATCATTAACAGGTTGGAAGAAAAACACGAAAAAAATGTTTTACTTAAGATTCTGCGCATTGACTTGTAGCGCAATAAAACAATACATATTATTATAATAACAAGTATAATTAAGTTTACGGTTAACTTGTTTGAATAATAGCAACTAATTTAGAAGTATGATTTTCCGTAATTTTTTGCGTATGATCTTAAAAATACTATCACGTTTATGTTTTTTCAAAGTTGTTATTGTTTTTGTTTGACTTTAGCTCAGTATTAATATGGTTGACAATAGCACAAGTAGAGTAATTAAAAGTGTTAAGAAAGTTTTTTACATTATTTTTACTTAAGCAAGGTCTTAAGCCGTACTTTTCTGGCTAAAAAGGACAGATTTTTTTCTCATCAACATGAATGTAAAATCTGGGTACTAATGCGTGGCTAAGTCAACTATAGAATGGTTGAAATATACTTCACACCGTAGCGCATGAAGCAATGGAATGCACTGAGTATACCTTACTTGCCTTTTAAGGAAATCTATCTTTGGCGGTTGGCTTAGTGGTTAAAGTTGTCGCCTCGCCACTTAAAACCGTGCTGGTGTTATGGGTTTCGATCCCCACACGGGACAAATCTTTGTGTGATCCGCAAAGATTTGACCTGACTCTGGGTGTGCTTTGTGTGTCTGAAATGTATGTTTATAGAGTTATTCCTAGTGTGGGCGTCGTTTTTTTATGAAAACAACTAAATGCAAAAACAACAATCTTTAGTAATTAGTACAGTTTTATATCGCATAACAAATTCACCTGTTGGTATGTATATATAGGGAACTAGATACTGGAGTATATTGAAAACATCGGAGGATTGCGATATCGAGCACTATTGAGAAGTAAATGAGCTTGCCCAAGCTCTCAGTACAGTCAATGCTTACTAACATTTTTCTTTCAGGCTCCTCATGTTTACGATGCCTTTTAACTTTAAAGTTATAATAATATACAACTATGTAAACTGTTTATGTAAGTATTTATTTGTAGTCTCACCATCTTTAAGACAAAGTTTATCTGTCCTTAGAGCTCAGTTCAAATAAATAAACGTGAACGTTCAAACAAAGTGTGTCTGTGTCGTACTGCAATACGTTTTCACTTCCATATTGGTTCCGACAAAACATAACATACGTACGATAAGTACCTATATGCCATTGTCACTTTATGTTTATGGAGAGTCATGCCTTTCATTCAACACTTTTATTGTTACATTTTAATAGCTTCACGACTATAGTTTGACAATTCGAATTTGGGTGTGAGGAATGCAATGGTATGAAGAGTTATAAAATCGTAAGAAAGTCATACGTTAATGTGATAATAGGGTTTCAGAACAGTTCTCCTGCTCGGCACTGAAAAGGGATAGATGAATTTGACTAAGACGTTCCAAATTTTATCTTTGAGCCTCTGAGGTCTTTATATCAAAACTTTAACTACCAAATATTCTACAGCGAACAAAACGGTTTTAATTAATATTATTATACTAGACGAAACCGGCGAGCATGTATGACAGATGTATTTTTTTTTTATGGTGGATAGGCTCGCGTTTGACCACGATCTCACCTGATGGTAAGTGATGATGCGGTCTACGGTGGAGCACGCTTACCTATGAGATACCTATTGACTCTTGCTTTGAAGAGATCCAAGTTGTACTCATGCGGAAACACAGACTCGGGCAAGGCGTTCCACTCTTTGGCAGTTCGCATAAGAAATGTAGAAGCAAAACGCTTAGTGCGTAATGGTGGAATATCTACCTTGAAGAGATGCCTGAGTGCCGTTTGTCTGGTGGTCCGATGGTGAAACGGGGAATATATGAATGTTGAGGAAACGAAAGAAGTATCTAAGGAGCGAAGCACATAGTGTTTCATCGTCTGTGTATACCCCCCGTGGGAAAAAAGCGTGATTTTATGTATGTATTTTTGTGTTAGGTATACATACTACATATAAACTGAATAAAAACGACATAGAATAAGCACAATATCCTCATTAACAGGTTAGTTCGTGCATTAGAGTTTTGAAAGTATCATTTAGCCGTCTAGACGTCTGGCAGTTTTTCCGTTCGTGTTTGGTTCAATAAATAAAGGAAATCATTACCCTGTAAGGTTATAACTTCGGGAAATTCTGAAATATTTCATGATCATTATTTTTTTTTAACCGACGCCCGCTCTAGGAATAACTACTGTGTCGCGGAAAATATACTGCTTTTAGATACGGTAAACTTGCAGGCTTATAAATGTTCCATTATTGTTTTCCCTTCGATAAATCAATAGCGGGAAATAATGTAGGTTCCTATTGCAAAAGTATATAAACATGAAAGTGTTCGCACTTGCGTGGGAACTATAAAATGTTGTACTTATAATGCTTACCAAAGACAGATTGATTGTGAAACCTTCAGTTAAGCATTATGCCTTAGACTCTGTATAATTTATTGTAGACTGGCAAACAAACTTTCTAAAGAATTAATTGTGAGCAATTAGCCTAGCGGTTGCTTTAATCCTCATTAATTATAAACAATTATTTTAAAATGTTTGTTTAATATATTCATTCTTCACTAGATCTTAATATTCACTAAGCCAGAGTCTAAAGGTAATGGAAAATTGCAGTACAGAGTAATGAACTAATGAGGAATTAAATTTATTCAAACAATTTACATTGCTAACAATGAGTATTAAACAAATGAGAAGTTAGCGCTATAATTATGCACGCCATCTTAGCTAGTTATAATAACATAATGTAACATCACGCCTATAAAAACCAGAAGGGTATGGCTGAGGTGTACAACACCCACACTTCACCCGTCATAGAGGGCGAGCCTATCGCCATACACCGGGCACAATTCCATCTCCGTGCTGCTATTGTGAACTTCCCGACGGAAAGATCACAAATAATACCTTAGCAGACCCGGGAATCGACCCCGAGACCTCGCTCGCAGCCAGGTAGTTAAATATAAAAAATACCATAACTTCAAGCAAGCAATCTTTAAGGACTTCGTGACGAAGACGATTGACGATTGACAACGACTCAGGTACTGAATGACTACACGATCGATTCTAAGACCATGTGAACCCTTCGGGCACCGTTTCAGTCATTTAAATAGGTTTAAAGATACTTCATTATCATAATACAATTTACATAATTTACATGAGAATATTGTTGATTACATAACAAAATTTTAACATACGTCGTAATACAATAAAAGTAAAATATTAAAAGTATTAGTGCGTAAGTAGTAGTGCTCTAAAACTAAATCCAATTAAAATTTACCAACGATTCCACAAACTAAGCATAGTAGATGGCATAGACTCGTTTAAAACGTATTCGCCCGTGGTAATTAGGTAATTACTAGATACTAATTTATATGTCTATTAAATATTGGGCAAGTTATTTTTTAAATACATTTGACGAACTTGTACTTTTAATGTTTGTGGGTAGTTAGTTGTAAAGTTGCTCCTTCATATGTTAGCATTGTTTTGCCGTTATTCGTTCGAATACGCGGCAACGCTAGATAATTCTAGATTTCATACCAGAAAACACAATGGAAGGCTTTTGTTATATTGCATATTATTTAATTACCTCATTCTTCACATAATAACGGCTGTTATAAGCATTATTCAAATTTATTTAAATGAACCATTTAAGATGCAGTTAGCGTTTTGCAATGGAAGGTAACAGAAGAACCTGAGAGGGCCTAAAACCTGTGGAAAAATCCGGAGCAGGACTCGAATCTCGAAATTTAAATACCCGTTTTAGGTAGTTTTCCACTTTTTATAAAATTTTGACGTGATGTGAAGAATACCCCTTTACGAATACGAATCCAAAGAATAAATGCGAATATTATTGTGGATGTGCCGAATGGGAATGTTTGGATGTTTGTAAATCTTCCACACAAGAATTACTGGATGGACTTTGATAAAATATGGCACACATGTAGCACGTTTTGTTTGTCGCACAAGCGAATACAGTATATCACAAAGCGGCACAAGTTATGTACAACTACTAATCCTAGATAATTAGCATTTATAGTAACGCCGACTAGTCGGCACATCTCTACTACTTTTTATCCCTCTTTAACTTAGTATTTGAATGTGCAAGCCTTTGTTCTGGAACATTTTTGAACGAACATAATTTTGGTTCTCATCCCCTGTTACATGGGACCTAAACATAGCAGGTGAAGTGTGGGTGTTGTACACCTCTGCCACACCCGTCTGGGTACTATAAGCGTGATGTGGCGCTATGATGTTATGTTATTATTATGATAAATTATAATGCTATGTTATCATTTTGCTTTTCAGCCACTACGAATATTCTGATATTCAGTAAAACCGAATATTCGGCTTACTTTTAGTTACATCACTTTTTTTTACAGTCTTGCCTTTGAAACTGGATGCGCTTAAACGTGGACCAGGGTTAATGACCCAGGCGGTAGTGTCAGTATTGAGTGCACCATTTTATGTTTGCTCTCTAAAGACCTTTTCACATTTATTGAGATTTGCTTTTATTTTGATAAAATTTAATACGGAAATAACTGGATTACGAAAAGTGGCCGTGACACTATTTGCAAAGTCTATTTTAAAGTTACTTCGGCAAACTGTTACTGTGAAACTTTCGCATCGAACTCTCAAATGTGCATTAATTAAAAATGCTGTCATTAAATGTTAGTTTGATGCGCGTGCGTTGCATTTGTAAGTTATTGCATTTTCATTAGAGATGGTCCGACTTGTCGGCTAGCCGAATAGTCTGCGGTTAATTGGCCGAATTCAGTACAGCAAAAGTGGCCGATTTTTCGGCGTTACCGGCTAGTCGGCGAGGCCAAACATTACATTCGGATAAGTTAAAAATTTAAAATAGACTTAAAACCAAGTTATATTTCGTATTATTCGTTGCACATGCAGTATATTACAAAGCGGCACAAGTTATGTAGCACTACTAATCCTATATTATTGGTATTTATAGTATCACCGACCAGTCGTCGGCTACAAAAGCGGCCGACTAATCACCACATCTCTTATTTTTATCGTTTTAATTTATATTAAAATTTCAGTTAAACCAACAAGGCGTGTAAAAAATGTTTATAGATAACTTAGTTGTTGGTAGTAAGTAGCTAATGTAATCTATTTTGTGATCAATTAATTTAATTCGATTCACGTTACGTATATTAAATTTTGCACTTTATACGTAACATTATATTTTATTTGTTAACAAATATTTATTATCTTTTCACGCTTCTTGAGCTACCAATTGCGTGCGTTTATTTTACTAATATGTAAAACCTATAATCTCACACAAATAACCATAACAAATTGTTGGCGACCAACCTCCTTTCGTACTAAAACTGTTTTTATATGATTACTTTTTTATCTAATAGTATTGTTATTGTAAAATAATAAACGTAGGTACGCAACCAAAAGTTGGTTTTAATTTAGTGTCGTTTACACAAATAAACATTCGCAGTGTTCCATACATATTAAATATAGCCCCCACGAATGCTTATGCTTTTACTGTAACCGTAAAAAGCTGTACTTCTCTTTGAGTTTTCTATATTCGTACAGAGACTTAACTACGGCGTATACAATTAGCTCTTGACCATCGCGTGCGAACGCCGCGTACAAGCGACGGAACCGTCTTATAATATGACTCACCTGTTACAATGGTTGCATTCAAAGATCCATGCCAGCTTAGCATGGCATGCATGCAGCCAATCCATTGTAAATATACAATCTTGGATAATCTTGATCGTTGCCGCATAGTAATTTTTTTAGTGGCCGACCGACCACAATTCTCTTTGGAACGGTCATACATTTTGCAACGTGGCTCAGTATTAAAAGGAAACCTGTCCGTTTCCTTTGACTCTAAACTTGTACTGTACTCAGTGTACTTACAAAAAAAAAATGTTTGAATACAAGTTGATGCATTCCCCCCTAATTAAGAGGTAAAATGTGCATGATTTTATAGTCATACAGTCTGGGTCCGGTTAGGTAGATCCTAAAATTACTCACATAAAAGGTATAAAATGGTTACATCTGTATATTTGAAATATTTAACTGTTAGTGTTTAGTACGGTTACCTTTTTTTTAAAATATGCAGAGCTCATAGACATCAACAATCCACAAAAGCAGCTTGTAGATGCGTCGCTGCTGCTAAGGACTACGGTGTTATGCCTCATATGCCAGTCATTTCAGGGATATTACCTCGAAACCGGAACACAATAATGCAGACACTACTATTTGCCGGCAGTTTAAAAGTGAGACGGTGGTGCTGCCGCCCTCGAGCTCTCTCACAAGAGCACCACCACCAGTAAAACATACATACATACCCAAAAGCTACACAAAATGCGGCTCTTTCATATGTTATGAACAAAATCTTTAATAACGTACCCAAGTTACAGTTCGGTCGGCCACTAGATGCGAAAACATAATTACAAAATTGTATAAAAGAACAGGTGGTATTTGCGACAGTTATGTCAATCACCTCTGCTAGTTAGCATAAGTGTTTGTTCGTTTATCCTCATAGGCTAGATCGCTGGCATTTCCATTGTCCCGAACGATTACTCGCATCGCATGTGATTGATGCGTGGAGGAAGATATGTCATTGATGGTAATACCACAGAGCAATGGGTACTGCCTCCATTTTTGGTTCTTGGGAGTTTTAATGTGGTTAATTTTTTTGCATCGTGATAGTAGCTAGTGGCTATGTACAAGCTGGCGTAGACGGGTCAGGTTAAGCAATGCTCACCGTAAGTGGTATTTTTTCAGTGCTGATCGTACGTGGTATAGAAATAAATATATAAATTAGGATAGAAGCAATTACACTACACAATGGTCCCAATGACAAGGCCAAATACACACATTCACTCACTCAAGTACACCCAGTCTCAGAACAAATCTTTGCGAATCACACAAAGATTTGTCCCATGTGGGGATCGAACCCACAACACAAGCGTAGTAGAGAGCGGCGGGCGACCGCTTAAACCACTACACCACACGTGCAGACAAATAAATATATATTCACAAGAAGAATTCTCCCTTGTGAATTGAATAGCATAATAATCCATCATCAGTATAAGATGTTCGACGTAACGAGTAGTCAGAAGCCAGTAAGGCTTACGACTCACGACTGAACGAATAGTATCGTAGCGCCTAGTAAAGTTGCAAAGGTCATGTCAATAAAATTTGGATAATGCTCGTGAGATTATTATAAATAAATAAATAAATATTTCACAACTCACACACAACGCCATCTAGTCCAAAACTTAGCAGAGCTTGTATTATGGGTACTAGTATAACTGATACTAATACAAATATACTTTTCTTTTGTAAATACATACTTCTTATTCATAGAAACACCCAGACTAAGACAAACCCCCATGCTCATGCACACAAAGATATGTCTTAAGTGAGAATCGAACCCACGACCTGAAAAGAAAAAGATTATGAAAGGAGCTTTAGAATCCATGCCTGTTATATACCTTTTTTTTTTATAATTCATCAATAACAATAATTACTATTTGTAAAGTATGTTGAATCATTGATAACTTATTTGCAACACAATGAATTCTCATTGTGTTACAAATAAGTTATCAATGATTAAAATAAAATTCTAAATTCGTATCGAACATTCTCGGTCCCTTTTGCGTTTTTTCCTTTTGCGAATTTTACTAAAATTATATTTTAACAGTTATATTTACAGTTTCAAAAGTTAGTCGGGGCAAACGGACAGAAATAAATAAAATTATTGTTCTAGCAGAAGTATCGTGTAAACACTAAAATTACTTAGTTAATACAAACAGACACTTTTATTTATCTGTATAGATTATTATAATCGTATGTTTTTCCTTGTAGTTTTTCTTGTTAGGGTCAACGATACGGTCAACAAGTGCTATTATTAAACCACACACACCATAGTTGGCCTATGACGTTTTGCTGACGTATAGTAAGTATCTAAACTAGAATAATTTCCTGTATGTACAACTGAATTGAAACAAAATAACATCAGACCACGCAATTCCAAGGAAAAGCCAATAAAAATATGTTTTTGTAATTTTAATATTATTTTATGTCAGTAATGTTATTATTTTGTTTCCTTTTTTATATTGGTAAACCACGATTTCCGAATTAAGCATATGAAGAAGAAAGAAGAAAGAAAAATGTGTTATTGTTGGCATAATATTTTGGCAAAAAAAGAAAGAAATATACATATAACAATAAAATAAAACGATAAATAAAACACAAAAAATCACACCGACTGACAACAAGGGTCTTCATTCAGCATTATCGCTGAAATGCATCTTATACATTGTAACACTGATTTTCAATGAAGTTTCGCCTATACTATACTTTTAGGCATCTTCAAGAGAGTGCGACACATCGCGCCTAAGTCGCAGTTGAAACCGCGGTCGACTAAATAGACCAACATTACGTAAGTAACACGCGTATTTCATAAATTGAATGATATTATAATGTATTTGTTTTTTATATTGTGTAGTGAGTAGGTAGTGTACCTAGGAAGTACAATAACAACCTAATTTAATAAGAAAGTTATACGTTGATTACTGTTGATCTTTGCCTAGTGTCGTATCAATATACTCAACCATAAAATGTTCTCAGGAATCTATAAACCAATTAATTATGCAATTGCACACAATAATACAAAAAAACTGATTCATTCCATGGAAACTTTGTAATAGCTAACCAGTGGAGTACTGGAATAACTTGTATGAAGTAATTATTACTTAACTGTAGGAAATCTTTCCTTTGTTTACAAACAGACAAGTGTGAGATTATTCTAGAACGTTATTTTATAGTGGTGGTTGTAGATGACAAATACAGTTCCCCATCAAGATAAATGATGTAATTAATAGTCGGTTGGGTCTATTCCAAGACGAAGAACCCCTTGTTTACGAGTTTAAAGGTATGTATTTGATTTTAGTGTATGTTGTTGCGCAAAACACATTTTTGTTGTTTTTAGGGTTCCGTACCTCAAGAGGAAAAAACGGAACCCTTATAGGATCACTCGTTTGTTCGTCTGTCACACACAACCCTTTTTCTCCGAAACGCGTAAAGCTACAGTGCTGAAATTAATATCATATACGTTGATCAACGGTTCCTTTATGCCGTAAAGAACATAAGTTTCAAAGTTTACATATTCAAAAAATAATTGCAATAAACTCTGACAAATGTGTGGAAGAGCAAAAATCCAAAAACCGGTATTGCCCGTCTATCTAGAATCTTGAAATTTAGCATGAGTATAGGTCTTATAGCACAACTATAGGAAAAATCTGAAAATCCTAAATTTACGTCGGCAACTTGGTGAAATGAGGGACCAAAGTTAGTATGACGAAGACCTGTTTACTAGGTTTCATTTCAAAAGAAGGTCCGATCGCTAACAACATCGATATTAGCGCGCTAAAAGTCATTTGGACCGCCTTTTGCTTTGTTTAAAGTCGCTCACAGTGCTTATGAAATCGGATAATACGATTCGGACCGTAGGAAATATGTCATGGTGTAGAGGGCGCTGTGCTATGCTAAACGTCACTCAGTTGGTATTTGGACTTTTAAAAGAAACCGCTTACAAGTCTTTTTCTAGGGCAATAGGTGTTTTAAGATAAAATTTCAATGCTTACGGACTCACGTTTTATGTAATACGGTTCTTCTTAATTTTTTATCCTTGTTATAGCTTTATACATACCTACTTGATATGAATTCCTTAAAGAATCAGCAGTTCCTACTATATTAGGTTATATAAGGTCAAATTTAGGCACTTAACTAACTTCAAACAAAAGGTCAATAAAGGAGGAATGACAGAATTTAGCAAAATAATAAAATAATCCGTCATCATCCAAGTATGTCAGAAATTATTGAGAGAAAAAATGTCTGCAAAGTTCTTGTTGAATCTCTTCCCTTACTAAACTTTTTACAAGTAGATAACAATTTTTTTGTATAATACAACAACATTAAGTTAATTTTATGCCATGTGTATAATTCCATTTTCCATATTTTCATACTTTTCTATAACTACTACACCTTATGAACAAGAAATGAAAGATAAGGAAGAAGAAATGTTATTTAATTATCATGTCTGATTGTGCATGTTTGCTATATCTTCTACATTGTTGAAGACATGATGGATAATCTGGTAATCCAAAACAGATTGCTTGGCTTGACCAACATAATGTTGAGATATGCAAGATATTTAAATGGATTTTATGTTTCTTGGGCATCTAACATGTTCTTTATATATAGTTAATTTTTAGAAGGTATGTATTTTTAGAATGGTAAATAAAACAGAGTAGTTTCCAATACAAGTATTTAATTTCAGATTGTTTGTGGCTGTAAAACTTAAAATGAACATTGCATTTTATTCATTAACAATGTATTATAGTTACTTTTGAAGTACAGGCCTCTCAATTAGGCCTCCTCTCTCAATTAGTAATAATAATATGTATAGTTTTAAATTAATTTAATAATTTTGTCAATAATCACTGTGTAATAGTAATAATTGTGTAATATCGAACTAAAAATTTTAAAGTAATTGAATAACTGTAATATTATAATGATTATTAAAATGTGTGTGACATAATACTAATAATATTATGTAACTTTATATATGTAACGTTCTTGTTGCTAAGTAATTAAATATTTGTGTTACTACTAACATTTGCACACCAACATGGTAAAATATGAAATGAACATTCATGTAAACTAACACCATACTGTACTCATATTTGGCAAATAAAAATTGAATTGAATTGAATTGAATCTATAGTAATAGGCCGTTAGCACCAATAAGTGCTTATTTTTGTTTCGTTAAGTCTGCTTCTCTTTAGGTAGTCTTCACGCTCTTTAGACTGCTTTATTTGTTGAACCTGAAAGAATATTAATTGAAAACAATAATACATAACTTGTGTGCTTTTAGTTTTTGTGATTGTACAAACTACACATCAACCTAAACATTTCTAGTATAAGATGATCGTACATTTTTGTGGGCTTTCTGTGCAATGTGAGATCAGTTTTTAATGAAAATGTATAGGTTAATTGGTAGCCATCTGTCTTTAAAACCCGTATTTTAGGCATAACTATAGTGCAATTAACTATAAAAACCGAACAAAACAAACAACTTTGCAATTATCATTTTGATCACATATTATCTAAAGATTAATGATAAATAGTTAAGTATATTATTATCATAGATCAGAATGTGTATAGTCATATAACATTGAATATCCGGATATGCAAAAACAATAATAATATAAAACAATACCAATTAGATTGGGGTCCGCTTTGAGTCTAACAGATTCAGCTGAATATCAGTGTATAATACAAAGAATAAGCTGTAAGGTTGATAAATAAATAAAAATACAAATGAAATTTAAATGCATAATTGAAAGAATAAATGACTTTTTACTACATTCACTATTAACACTATACAATATAATCAATGTGTTATTAGTATTCATGATCTCTGATCACAGCTCAGAACACAGAATATGACTACACGCAGCTGCCAATCAACTTAGACATTTCAAATATAAGCTGGTTTTGCATTGCTAGGATTTAAAAACAATGATATACAATGCTCAACATTTTAAGTGGATGTGTGCTTCTCTTGGTCATATTTTGTCTTGGGGCAAATATTCTGAGTTACCTGAAATAACAACAAAATTGTTAAATTAAAGGTTCAAGTGATTCCAACTTACATTTACTTAAAATATCTGATTAAAACTATTGTTACAACTTCAAGTTTCTGAACTGTGTTCATTTTTTTGTATTTTTATTTTATGTTAACAAAACTATCGGGTCGGTAAGCTTTCAAATAGGTACATTTGGTACGGAACCCTGAGATCATGCGGGTGGCGACACGCACTTGACCGATTTTTTTTAACTTAAAGATTAACTTAATAATAGAACGATGAGTGTACGAATGGATCTAAGTAAAAACTATGGCGGCTTCGTAAACTTTCCGTTAGGTAGATGCGTCTCTATAGTACCTTATACAAGGTTACAATTATTTTTAACTACCTTCTGCCCGTGGCTCCATCCAAGTGGTATATCGATTAAAAGTAGCCTATTTGTTAATACAGGCTATAAGCTACATGTGTGAAAAAATTCATGGCAATCAACCCGGTAGTTTTTGTGTGAAGGAGTAACAAACATCCATATTGATTATAGTATTTGGAAATTAATTGCTCTTCTTATGTGACTTTTAATATGCATAATACTAATTGTTATATTTTACATTTGAAAAGATGGTGCACATCAGTTTTTCACCAGTTACCATCGGAGCTGGTATATAGTAGATTGATTTTAATCTGATTCTAAACTGTTGGATTAAAATTAATCTAAGGCCCGGTTATTCAAACCATTATAATTAGTATAATTTAGTTATACTTATAATTTATTTTTATATTATTATTTGCAATGTTTTTTCGTGTTTATAAATGATTTGAATCTTGAATTTTGAATTTCATTCATCCACACATCCAAGCATACTCACAAACTTTCGCATTTACAATACTAGTAAGGATAACGGATGTAGCAAACAAGCCTCCATCTCAGCTGCACTTGTAGTACACCTTTCCTCAATCATCACTAAACCGGAACATGTACTAGACGCACTGGCGCATGGCAGCTTGGGCAATCTGTATGTATGTCAAAGCTAGATTACAAGAAAGATAGATCTAAAACTGCCCCGATGGTCTAATGGTTAGCGTTTGCGCCTCTCATCGCGAGTTGTCAGGTTCGATTCCCGGGTCGGGCAAAGTGTTATTTGTGAACTTTCCGTCAGCAAATCCACAATAGCAGCACGTAGTTAGATTTGTGCCCGGTATCTACTGCCATCTGGCAATAGGCTCACCCCCTATCCCATGGGACCTAAACATAACAGGTGAAATGTGGGTGTTGTACATCTCTGCCACACCCTTCTGGGTTTTTTATATATTTAAGGATTTTATTTGTATTAATGTTAATGTTATGTAATGTAATTTTATATTGAGTAGTTGACATAATATTGTACCAACAGTTACGGGCGAAGACGCTGGCCCCTGAAATACAGTTAGCACTAGTTCAGGGGTCAGAGGACTCATACCTAATCGTGTAATTTTATGTGTCAATAAATTATTATTATTATTATTAATTAAGGCATATCTAGCATGAAGACATGAAACCCTTGAAACGTAGGTACAGCAAAGCACTTACGTCACAATAACTGATTACATCAGTTACAAACCTAAATAATGCGCAGGTATACTAAAATATTTAACTCATACAATGCATAACTAGTGCAGTTAGTCTTTACTATGACGTGGAGCAGAAGTTACTCTGTACCTTTGTTATTTTACGGATAGATAACTGAAGGATTAACAGGCATTACCCATAAGTACAAATGGGGAGCGTTGTGTTCCTTTTCTTGGTTCCCGAAGGAAGAGAGAAAGACCAGAGGAACTGAGCTGCCTTTGTATAGTGCCTATTTTTTCAGATTGGTAAACGATGCCCTAGAAGAATGTCACGTCCTGATGTAATAACAATATAATTTAGACAATGCTCTTAGAGCCGAGCCTGACCTTAAAAGAATAAAGAGTTTATTTTTCTACACTATTTCTCGAGAAGAACAAATTATGAAATACCAAAATTTTATAAAACATAGACAACAAGATGTAGTAAAACAACCTTGACTTGTTTGACTAAAACAACTTAAACTTTATATAACCATCAAACATTAGTACGAAATCGCAATAATTATTGTAAAATGCGATATAAAATGGTCAAAGTGGTATATAGCCTTGCGGTTGTGGCGTAGTAAGAACGTGGGGATTCTCGACGTGGTCGGAGGTCTTCGAGGCCGCTTGCCCAACCGTCTATTGCTCAACGCACTATGCCGTGGACAATTTAAATTATATAACTTATCTTTCGATTGGAATGCTTGCATGCTAGCTTGGTCCAGTAGATGTGCTAAATGATTTTGAGGCGAAATTGGGACGTAAGTTAAAATCACAAGTTCATCCAATTTTGGTTTTATACGAGGACGTTAAGCCGTCGGTCCCGGTTGTCATTTGAACATCTATGCCAGTCGTTACGGATAGAAAGTCTGACAACTAGTCTAACAAAGAGTATCGTATTAACTCGTACAGGGTTGTGGAGGTCTGGATGGCAGTCGCACCACGTAAAATACTGATATTCAGTTAAATCCGCCGACCCTAATGTAATTGGGAAAAGGTTCGGCACATGATGTTAGTTTTGTACACAACTAACCCTGTACCTCAATCCTTAATGCTGTTTCTATGCATTTTTATCCAGGAATCCCAATCTAAAATTTTCAGAATATTCAGGACCAGAAAACTGTTTAAGTCTTAATTAATTGGCATGCAGACGTTAGTAAGACAATGGTATTTATATCGACAAACCATGAAGACAGTTAAATACATAATTATAAAATTGTATGTCCTTGCAAGAGATTAGATTGCTAAATTTACCCATTAGAATTATGGTTGAACTTTGTACCGAGATTTGTTCGAGGTTGCGAACTAACGCCATTGAAGATTGATTGTTGTTTGTCCGAGAGATAACTTTCTATCGATTATCGAGACATAGATTTGACTATTGCGAATTCTTAAACTAATAAACAAATTGCGTATCTATTGAAAGCTGACAAGTGTTAGAAATTTGAGGTTTCTAACTTCTCTTCGGCTCATACAACTGTCGATAGGTTACCGGTAGGTTTAGGCACGATGTAGAAGGTACAACATAGAAATCTATGCTGTGGTGAAGGTACTTCAATTCTTTTTTAAAACTTATCTGTGGTCTGTTCACCTCACAGAAGGATGACTGAACTTCTAACCTTTCTAATTAATGCAAATCTACATTGGCTGAGTTATAAGTCAAAGTTTTGTAATAAGCTGTGCTATTAGATAGAAATTAAATAAAATCAAACTAAACAAGCACTAGGTAATTTAAATATAATCTAAATCTTAGACCTGTTGGAACTATAATACAAGATCAGATGATTCAGTTATTTTATGATAAACTAAAGGCTTCCAAATACCTCTAATGTATACAGATAAGTTTTTGGGAACTCTCTTCTTGTATTATCTTCTTTTATTGGTGGTAGAGCTCTTTTGAACGAGCTCGAGGGCGGCAGCACCACTGTCTCACCTTGAACTTGCCGCAAAATAGTAGTGCTTGCGTTACTGAGTTCCGCTTTGCTGGTGAGACCAGACCCCAATATTACTGGCATATGAGGTCATAGTCCTCAGCTAAAGTGACGCATCTACAATCTGCTTTTCTAGGTTGGTGATGTCCATAGGCTGTACTCCACTAACCATCAGGTGGACTACACTTTGGTTGGCTGCAAGTGTAGCATAAAAAAAACCTAATATTGTTTTTCTTTGAGTTTAGAGTTGCTCTTAAGGAACTTTCCCGAAAAGGTTAACAAAATCTCTCCACGACTGACATTAAATCATATAGCCTTTACCATGTAGGGGTCACATATCCTCTCGTATCCAACGTTGCGAAAGGTTCCAAATTACGAATGCTGTATTAGTATGGATTATGGATGACTACAGGCGATGCTTGACCTAGCGTTATCGATAGTCATGTGATGTGGAAAATCATCGATACTTTGAAGATAGATGTTTTAAGTGACATTAGGGATAGTGCCGCGGCTATAGGGCTCACCCAATGACGGTCAATAATAAATCAGTAGGCTAGAATCTTACAGCGCAACAAGATCCAGCAGATCAAATAAGGTGAGATCGCCCGTTTGTTCCCTGGACCTGATAATCAAAATCAAATTCTGCGGGCCTAATCCATAAGTAATAAAGAGGAAATACCTTTTTATATGGACACTGCCTTAAGCATACCACTGACCTCAGCAGAGTTATTTTAATTTTAAATATTTATCATTAAAAACAGCAGTCTTGCATGCACAGGCAGTGGTTTTGTCTGAGTTACACGTACTATGGTTTTATTGGGGTTCTAGGTATAGGCAGTACCTACCAGTTATTGACTAACGTTGGTTCTGCCACTGAAAATAAATGTTTCATACACTGCCGTCAATAACGAAATGAACAATGAGATGAAAAAATAACAGATAGCTGAATGAAAAGACAGTAAATCCAAGGAACATTTAAGCCAATGGATTCTTAATCATAACGGATACAGGAGCATTCGGCAAATCCCAAAAAAAACTAACCAGGTTTTTCTAAGGTTGAACACTTCGAAAAATCGTTATCGATTCTATATTCTGTATTCTCACTGCCATCACTATTGATCATGTGTTCCTTCGTTCCTTGTGAACAGACACGTACGATAGCAGACTGCAGATGTCTACACAGTCATTGTTTATGTTTTTTATCGAACAATTAGTTTCAAAGTTCATCGATTTAGGAGACCGTGATCGGAGCGTGAAATATATTGTTTTACTGAAGTAATTAGGCGTGTGCATGATCGATTTAATTTATTATTTACTTGTTAGGTGAGGCATTGAGCTCAATAGATAAGAACAAGCAGTTAATTGATGATGGGCAACAAATATTTTTAATTGTATGAAATAAATTACGGGTTTTATTAATAAGTGTTTTCATTTTGACGATATATATATTTCAACAGCATTTATGTGATAATAGTGCGTTCTTCTTCTTCTGCGTTATAGTTACGTTTTCGGGCTAAAGATAAAATTGATATCTTTTTTCTGTAATTCAACGTACCTATACTCTAAAGGAGTATCTAATTAAACTGGATTTATTTGTACACTGTCTATTTCAGCCTCAAGGATTTTTTTTTACTACTCGTTATAAAACAAATTAAAGTGTTTTCCTAGACAGGTAGAAATTGTCATAATATTGGCGTAAATTAGTAACTGTTCTGCGGTTTGTTGCTCAAACATTTACAACCAGTCTAGCACTGTTTGCGAAATTGTAGCAAATTCTAACAATTTGCAATACGTTGCGAACTTGCGAGATTGCGCTTGAAGAATATCTTCACCTCTTGATGTAAAATCTATAGACATTAAGGTCAGCCGATAAACATATATAACTCATATATGAGGATATTTTATAGACAATTAAATTCAACTCTTGGTACAGGAGAGAGGAAAGTAAAGTGTCGGACTGGCCATATATTCAAGTTCATTGCCAGTCACCCCCTCCTCCGCCAGCAATAAAGTACCAGACCCTTGAAGCCTAGTCTGAACCTGGGGAATAAGATGATCGATCGGCAAAAGATTGGATAATAACATTTGCTTTATACAAAAAAAAACTAAAATCTGACTTTCCGCTGACATAATGGTCAAAAGATCATTGGTCCTGCGCCTGCGTCCATTTTCATGCGCATGGTCGTCTTAAGGACGAGTTCTCATCTCGTCGTATAATAATTGAACTGTTGAATCTTCCCTTAAGTTAATTGGAGTACAGTTGGAGGTCTTTGCTCTCAATAGCCTCAGGAAATTTACGAGTTCTTTTAGTAAATGTGTTTGTTCAAATATTCAGGTTGTCAGCAAAAGTGAGTGAACTTTTGTAAAGTTGGCACGTAGCCTATGAGGTCAAAAACAACAAGGACTTATGTCGTGCCAAGCTATACACTAAACAGGGTGATTTGCAGAGAGTAGAAAAGTACCGTAAGTTAATCCTGTTTAACATAGCATAAGATCACGGCTATATTACCCAGAAGGGTTTGGCAGAGATGTTCGACACCCACACTTCACCTGTTATGTTAAGGTCCCATGGGATACAGGGTGAGCCTATATCGCTATCAACCGGGCACAACTCCAACTCCATGCTGCTATTAATAACTTCTCTTGCGATGAGAGATACGCTTACCAGTAGACTATCGAGGCAGTTCTTGTAAAATCTTCAGTAAAATTAGTCCTAATCACGGTATTAAACGGCAATTTAGAGGAACAGGGTTTGATGTTGTTGGAAAGGGATCCTCCGACCAGGCTCAGTGATAATGCCGGGCGGACAGAAGTAGTATTTATATATACTTTCTGTGAACACTTCTTCTTCTTCTTCTATTATTTAATGGCAACTGGGTCTCCTTGCGGTGACCATTTCTGCCAGTGTCAAGTGTGAAATATAATTAAAATTATTAAGCGTCCAAAATGGCGGGCGATATACTCGGACTCTGACGATGGCGGCGCAGGCGAACACGCGCTGTCAACGTGCACTCACCCACGCCGCCACCGCCAAAGTCCGTGAACACTTCATATTCGCGATTCAGCTCTTTGACACTTGTGACCAATGTGTCACTTCTTGACGTTTCACACACATAACTCTCAGGATAACTAAACCTTTTTTCAACACTTCTGATTCACCACGACCACGATGTTATCACACATTCAATACTCCTACTCAATACTTTATTTTCACTGATTGTTTATCAGTGGTTTACAAATGTTAACAATACATGTCTTTTAAATAACCCAGCTGCAATGCAAATACCACTTTTGCTCATTTATTTAGTGTGGTGCGCACGACGCAGTGGGTGTGAAAAACAGAGCATTCATTATATTCACATAAATATCAGAGTAAGTAGTAAGGTAGATACAATCACTTTTCCTTCGAATCATTATCTGCAATGGTACAGTGCTCTCGACTCACCACACAACACTGTGCGGTTACTTCCTACTGCAACTCAACACATTTAAATTTGTATTATGGTAGATCCGCTAGTATTCATACATTTCTCGCTTCTTTATCTCCAGTATTTATAATAGTTCTCAATTCCGTCACTCGCTAAGATAACTTTGTCAAACAGCACGTTGGCTTATTGCGGAACAACATTGCATAATAGATATTTTACTACTTGTTTTACTTTTTATTTTAATCTTAATGGTATTATTAAAACCTTGTTTCTTGACAAAGCAATGGATAAAACTAAATAAACAGTAAAACAAAGAGCGATAAAAGATAATGGTCCAACAACATTTTTTTATTTAATTCAGCTTGTGGTCTTGTTAATCCGGTATTTATTTAATAAAAACAACATACACGTGTAATCAACCAGTGCATGTATAAATTATATTTTTTTTTATTCAAAGGTATAACGCGAAGGACTTTTCGTGGTTTGTGATCGCTGGCTCGATGAACATTCAGCAAGATAAGTATTTTTATATGCAATCTAGAGTAAACAGTATTTGTTAAAAACCACGAAAACGTGCGTAGAAATATAATTTAGAAGGATTCCTTTTTTAATAAATGTTTTTTTTTAAATGAATTAGAGATTTGAGATTTGAAATTTACATCCAAGATGTAAATTTCTATTGTCCATAATTTTCCGCGTCAATTCAACTTATTTTCGTAAGAAGAATTTAAAGAAAAACCTTACAAATCCGTCCAATGGAATTGTCGTGATTGGTTCTATAAATTATATATTGTTATTATATAGGTACACTATCGAACATCTTTACTTTCACATTTATAATGTTAGTGGAACAAACAGTAGAGCTATACAGACAGTGTGGCGCCCTGCTCGGCAAAATATGAATCTACTACTTTCAATGAATGAGATCACAAACAAAACTGGCAGAAACAAACAAGTTAGGAAAACAAGTTTACGCATATCTAATGATTCTTATCGTATTTGCTACACAAAGAAGAATTATATTTACTTTTAGTAGGTTATACGATTTGAGACTGAACATGGTGGGTTCTTACCAAATTTACGATAAAATTGGACAAGCGGCTTGCTTTTATAACAGCTGCAAAATATCGGCAAACTGGCTATAACAAAATATATGGTAAATATCCCGTGATATCAAATATTAGTTGGTTTTTGAGAAAACATTTATTTTAAAAGTTAATTATTAATATCTCCATAAGACCTGGTCTCCTGGAATTCAAACATTGGACAAAACATTTAACAGCCAATCAAATTAAAAAATCTCAAGTCTTTACTTACGTTCTTTTAGCGACATCAATATCACTAAATATAGAATGAAACAAAGTAGTTTAAGTCTGTATGTCTCTATGTATGCTTAGATCTTTAAAGCTACACAACGGATTTTAATGTGGTTTTTTTAATAGATAGTGTTAGCGACACGGGCCTCTTTTTTATAGGTTGTTTTTTAATATTTTTGATAGTCTTTTATGTCACCTGTTTTTCTTGAGTCTCACTTTTATGTGTCTAATTGTAATTTTCTGATAAGTTATTATATAATTAAAATTACCCAAGTTTTTGTCTTTAAGTCTCAAACCCTCGCTCACCAGTAACAGATAGAATAATTCATAACGAAAGTTTTTATGTATAAAACATGCATAATTATATTATATAGTACTACATAGTACCCGGAGCGAGCTAGAGCGGGTCGCTAGTATTTTAATAAGAGTTAGCAATAATACTAGTAGACAGCTGAGTACGAACGATTTGAAACGATACGAGAATAGACAAAATGTTTAAATATAAACAATTTATTTATTTTTGTAACTCATTCACAAACATTAATGGCTCGATGGCTCAATATTCTCTCAATTGGCATTTATTTTGTGATGTTTATCTTTTAATGGCAATCAAAAGCTAGTTGGTACGCACACGTCTACAAATATTTTATATAAATAGAGTGCCCGAAACTGCGATATTTTCAACACATTATTTTAAGAATACTTAAATAGATCCGTTATAAAATAAACAGTTAGAAAACTAAAGCGTGTGTTTTACTATCTAGATAACATTTTTGATATTCAAGTTTTTACGAAGAAAATTATTCAGCAGTTAATGCATGAAAGAGCAAACATGAACACATCCAGACTAACACCCATTGGATACATCCGGATAGCGGAGTCGGTAGTGCGACTGCCTGATACGCAGAGGTCGTGAGTTCGATTCCCGCTCAAGAGATCTTTGTGTGCATGAACTTGGGAGGTTTGTCTTGGTCTGGGTGTTTCTATGTAAAATAAGTATGTATTTACAAAAAAAGAAGTATATTTGAAACTAAGCAGAGCTTGTAATATAGGTACTAAAATAACTGATACTAATACATATATACTTTTCTTTTGTAAATACATACTTATTATACATAGAAACACCCAGAATAAGACAAACCCCCATGTTCATGCACACAAAGATTTGTCTTAAGTGGGAATCGAACCCACGACCTCGGCGTCGCAGGCAGGTACACTACCCATTCCGCCATCCGGTCGTCATTACATTTCAATTTTATGTATTTGTATTGATGCTTTTTTTATCCTTACATGTCCTGATGTATGGTCATTGATTACCATTAAGTAGAGTCAGGCAGATAAGATAGATCATTCTAGTGCCTAGGATGAGTCACACAGTCACTTGCCACGTGGAGTATCCGATCCGATGTGGGTGACTCATTTCAATCACTAATCTTCTCGGCGCAGACAAGGTCACGCACGAGGTAATTTAACCCACTGGCACTGGAATAAGCTGTGGTAAATAGTTCTTCGTACTGTTTGCGTAAATTAGAGGGATTAGTAAAAAAAACAACCGACTTCAATTAAATTAATTGAAATACTACAGAAAACGGCCTTAAGGTGCCTAATGTTAAGAATTATAACGTTGAGGAGTTGTACCTTCCAGCATTAGCTTAGCAACATGAAGTGCTGACTGCTAAATGCAAATATCCGAGTAGTTTTAGATAATATTCGAAAAACATTATGGAAGCCTTTAAAATTTGAGGGTTGCCCTCGATTCCTCTAGGATCCCATCGTCAGATCGTCTGATGAAAATGGGACAACATGACAAGTATATTCTATAAACAAAAAAAGAATTTCTCTAATCGGTCTAGGCGTCTTCGAAAAATAGGGAAACAAAAAAAACAAAATAAAAATACATTCGAATTGCGAACCTCCTCCTTTTTAAAAATAAATTGTGGTCGACTATGCTTTATTTATGCCCTTGGAGCATCAAGAAAATACAAGGAGAACGAGAAGAGCAATGCAATATGTGCCTAGATATATTCAATACCGGTTCACCGTTAAGATAGCCAAGTTGAAGTTAACATTACCTAGCTGGTGGTCAACGATCTCAAGCAATATGTTTGTACCTACCAGTACTTGCAGTTAAAATGAATGACATATATCACACACTACGTTAAACAATTCAAAGACTAGTACAGCGGTAATCTAAAATGAATGAAGCCAAATGGTGAACGATTTGCGGCGGCTAAAAAAAGAACCGTTAAAGTTTGCAGGCGTTTTGTCCCTGGCGGCGTATCGAGGTCGGTTTTTGTGACATCAGGTGATCCTATCGAATGTGGATCATCAGATAAATGTCCCGTGAAGCGAATTTGAAGATGCTAATGATAGCTTACTACGATAGATTGTAGCAAGATAACTTTTTTTTCAGATTGGCGTGATTTTGACTTTTTGAACCGATTTGTACAAATAATTTGTGCACATAGTTTGTGCAAACCGGACGGTCCGCCGGCTTCACGCTCAATCTTACTTGTACAAAATGAAATTTAAATATTGCACAAACCTTACACGCTGGGTTATTGATTCTAACAATCTATTGATTGTTCTAAAAATAATATAAAATAAAATTAAATGCTGGTTAATTTATTAATATAACTAAAATAAACGAGTAAATGTAGACAAAAAAATGTAACGAGACATTCTAACAGAAGAAATAAGTAGAATGTAAAGCTTTGCACCTGTAGACTGGTTTATCTTGATTTCTTGGGTCTGATCAAACAGTATATTATGGGATAAATCGAATAATTAAACTAGCCATAATTAGGATTTAGTGTCTTTGTTGCTGGTGTTTGTTGTTGATGACGTTGGTGATGATGACGTAGGTGATACACGTGTAATACTCCTGTACAAACTTCAAGGATAACAAGCATGGTGTTATTTCAATGAATATTCTAGCAAATTACCTACGTCATGTTTGCGCATATTCTTTATTTATTAACTCGTTCGAATGTACAGAATTCAATTAAATATACATATTATGGTAATATAATTTATGATGTAATGTACACACATCTAATTTGTGTAATACCTATTCAATAAAAATAATATTCTCTTAACCAGTTCTAAAGATTATTCAAGAATTTGTACTACGTAGAGGGCCAAGAATTTCGTTTTTTAATTCAGTTGTTTTATTGTTAATTTAAAGATTATTCAATAATAATAATTAAGTATATCTCATTATTTTTTTTTTTAAAGCAACAAATGCCGATGAACTCAAACCGGTGTGACCACAACGGGATTTTAGAAAATAAAATTGATTTAAGTACCTGTACTATCGGTCGAGATCCGGTATGAAGGTACCTATAAAATATATAAATAGATATTCTTATCTTTTAGCTGTAAGGTGTAAGAAGTAATATCATCATCAATTTGTAACAGGAAATATAATGAATGAAGCGTGTCCGGTCATGGTACCGGCAGCACATTCCATCTTACTTGCACAAGCTGTTTGTGCAAACGGTTCGTGCAAATTTAAATGTATGTGAGATGGAACGTGTAGCCAGTACTTAATTTTTCAAGTTTTTACCCAATTTACAAGGATTGGTTATGGGGGAACAATTGCTTGGCTATTTTTCATTCAAAAGTATTCAAATTCAAATTAAAAACTTTATTGCGTTCCACAAAGTATATGAGTATATATATGGGTTTAACTTTAATATTATTAAGTTTTTATCTATGTTTATAGACAAATCATAATTATATAAAACACTAAAATGCATGTTTGTTGGCACCCACTTAAAAACAAATTACAAACACATTTTCTTTTATTTCTTCCGTCTGTATGTAACTCAATTAATGTTTAAAACCACTTTAGCAATATGGCCACAAAAAAACATGCATTTTAAACATGACTTGTCTATAAAAATAGATAGAAACTTAAAAATATTAATGTTAAGCCCATGTTACTTCTAATTAGTTTAGCCATATAATAGGTACAAGCTATCTAATATTATATTCATAATATATTATTGTAACATGTTTACACAGATGACATACAAATTCATAGTAAGTATTATTTAATTGAGATCAATGGTTATATTGCGATTTAGCTAATCGATATTTAACTAATATGTACTTAGATGTATTCACAAAAAAAATGGTTTGATTAGAATACATAATATGTAACTACACGTATGTGCTATAGAGCTTATCAACATTACGCAACTTAAGTATGACTTACTTACGCCTACTGCTGCATTTGGAAATAATTTTGATAAAAAACGTCGAAAGAGGAGAAGAGAGGTCTATGTCCTCAAATGTCCTGTCTAAACACATTTACAACTGTCACCATTTCAATTTTCATCCAGTCGATCCAGTAATTTAGCTAGAAAAACGTATCATATTGTATCTAATAACTACCTCGATGGTTTAGTGGTTGGCGTTTGCCATTCTCTCACCGCCGGGTTTGATTCCCGGGTCGGAAAAAGTGTTATTCGTGATCTTTCCGTCAGGAAATTCATAGACAGATTGGCTCACGACCTATCCCATGGGACCTAAACATAACAGTTGTGAGTGTTGTAAACCTCTTCCACACCCTTCTGGGTAATATAAGCGTGATGTTATATTATTTTTTAATTTAATTTATAATATTAAAGAAGATCGGACGACCGGATGGCGGAGTGGGTAGTGTGCCTGCCTGCAACGCCGATGTCGTGGGTTCGATTCCCACTTAAGACAACTCTTTGTGTGCATGAACATGGGGGTTTGTCTTAGTCTGGGTGTTCCTTTATAGAAAAGTATAAAGAAAAGTATATATGTAGTAGAATCAGTTATTCTAGTACCCATAGTACAAGCTCTGCTTAGTTTGGGACTAGATAGCGTAGTGTGTGAGTTGTGAAATATTTATTATTTATTTATCATTTGAGTATTATACAACTTTGGTACCTATTATAAAAGCCATATGTTAATCCCGTCATGGAACATAAAATGTTGGCCAGACAACGAAATTAGGTGACCTAAAAAGTGGCGTAGTACAAGAATGAAGTGGTTTCACTCTCATTGAATCGTGTCAATAATGCAGGCCAGCAGTGCATGACGGACGATTCATACCTACTAGCGGTTTCCGCCTCGGTTTGTGGTATACGGATCCGTTATACCCATTAGCTCTAAGGTTAAAAACTTGGGCGTTTACTTGGATAACACATTATCATGGGGTCCTCAGCTACAAGAGTTAAGCCGAAAAATATATGCGTCCGCTGCATCACTCCGTAGGTTACGTAATTTCCTTCCCATTGCCACCAAAACTGCGCTTGCTCAATCTCTTCTTTTACCTATCCTTGACTACGCTGATGCCAGCTATCTCGATCTCACCGAGGAGCAGCTAAATAAGCTTGAGCGACTTCAAAACTTTTGTATTAGATTCATATTTGGTTTAAGAAAATATGATCACGTTTCAGAATTTCGCGCAAAGCTCAAGTGGCTCTCAATTCGCCTTCGCCGGAATGCTCATATTCTCTTCCTTCTCTACAATATATTGTTTAATCCATGTACTCCTGCCTATCTTAAAGAACGTTTACAGTTTCTTAATGACACACATTCAAAGTGCCTGAGATCTGCGGAAAGCTTGCAGCTGAAGATGGCACCACATTCCACAATTTTCTTTGACAAATCCTTTACGGTACAAGCTGCGCGGTTGTGGAATGCATTGCCGGTGCCAGTAAGGCGTGCTCAGTCGTTACCAGTATTTAAAAAACTGGTCACAGACTTCTATTTATTGAACAAATAATATGACATGTAATAAGAAATCCTTAACACAATAAGTATGTATGTATATGTATATTGTATGTATAGATATATATAAATATTTATATAAATACATATATTTATACTATAATATTTATTTTTATTTATATTATTATATTTATGCATTTATTGCGAAATATTTCGTTTGAATAGTACTTTGTAATCTTAATTTCAATTGTTTATTCGTGCACCTCCTACCGCCACAACTTTGGTCTCCATCTACTTCCTGTCCATCCAGGTTGTCTGGAAGAGATCGCGGATAGCGATAAGACCGCCGATTGTACAGCGTATAGTTTTAGTCTTTTAGTCTTAAGTTTTGTATATCTGGTGTACAATAAAGTATATTTATTATTATTATTATTATTACCGTTACCGACGACTGAATTCGTCATGTTGTCAATAGAAGCCGTACTAGAGTGACAGCCAGCATTCATTGCCCACGGCAATAGCAAAAACTAAACGCATAGGCCAATAGGATGACAAACATTTGGTCTATTCGTCTCCCTATTAGTCTTTTACATTTAGTTCCAGCGATTGCCGCCGTTGGCAATTATCATATTCCGAGAACTATAAGTTTTAAATGACATTATTACCCCTGCGCGAGTAGAGCTGCACGTTCCAGATAAAATTCACGGCAAAGTTTAGTAATGTATGGGGTTTGACAGCTTTTACTCGGCCCGGAGATTTTTTTTTAAAATTTTACAGTCAAATTGTAGCAAAAGAATAACCGTTATATATACCGTTTATTCTTGACATCTATTATCTCTGGCAATTATTAGCGGTGCGTTCCTTATGACGTCATTGTTAGTCAAACTAAAGAGCGTGAACTGAGTCAAACTATAAAAAGCGGTTTTTAACATTGCCTTCTATGATATTTCATTTAGAGAAATATAATATTCTCATAGAAGTGTAGGTGCTGGTATAAAGTGCTGGGTTCTGCTGGTATCTTGTAGTACAAGCATGAGATGATGAGGCTGAGATCAATAGAGCGTACTTACCTTGAACAAAACACTGCTTCTGTCAGTCTGTTTGTCACATAAGCAGTCGTATCTAAGCCAATACTAAGCCTAAGTACGCTCTATAGATCTCAGTCTAATGTAGAATAGAGTCAGAGAGTTGCTGATTCTTTAAACGTTTGAAGGAATCCTTAACGTTTTGTAAGACAAAATGTTGAGGATTCCTTCAAATAATAGTATCTGCACAATACTTTGCACTATTATTATCTTCCACGTTGGTGATACAGGATTTAAAATGTCGTAAGAAGCAGATCTGCAATACTTGCCAATTGGAACTGCGCTGGGGCAGACATGTGGATGAAATTTTGTACGTTTGTTTGTTATATTACAAGGCAACATTTCATCGCTATGCCTTAAAAAAAATATAAAACTTCTTTAATTCGCTCCACATTAATGAATAGGTCTGCAACTATTATAATGTTACAAATTAATTATGTTGTGACATAAGGTTCTGTGCGCCTCTGTGTAATAAAATGCTAATTAAAAAACGCCATACATTTAAATTAATCGCTTGGAATGCCCAAGAATGTGTCTATCAACTAATTCAAATCGTTCCATTTACAACGATAGCATAATGACGAAATATATTATGAGTATAATGTTATTAGGTATGTATGACAATATTATATATAAAACCATTCATAAAGAACAATACTTTACTTACTTTATTTTCTACCACAGGTGCAACTATTTAGGTCACATAAACACGTTCAAAGTCTTTTTAATCTAAGACTTTACCTGGCAATTATCGAACATTAAAAGACGACCGGTTGGTGGAGTGGGTGTACCTGCCTGCGACGCCGAGGTCGCGGGTTCGATCCCGCTCAAGACAAATCTTTGTGTGCATGAACATGAAGGTTTGTCTTAGTCTGGGTGTTTCTATGTATAATAAGTATATATTTACAAAAGAAAAGTATATAAAATATTTAGTATCAGTTATTCTAGTACCCATAGCACAAGCTCTGCTTAGTTTGGGACTAGATGGCGTTGTGTGTACGTTGGGAGATATTTATTTATTAATTTATTTATTAAGAAAAAAAATGGAACGCAAAATATTGGTAAGTGATATGTAGGTATTTTATTGCGTTTTAAATTTATTATGCATTAATAAGTTTTCACGTGCATCGTTATCTATCTCATTCATTATCTCCATCCACACAATAACAAAAATATTGTATTTTATAAAATCAGTGGTGATTAGGCGATTATTACATTGATAGTAAGTACCTACTGATAACTGATAATTAAATGTCGTATTTTTACGAGAATTAATATCTTTACGGTGAAAATATAAAAGATAAACTAATCTTATCTTTAATCTTTTGAGTCAGTCTGTCGTTACTTTTAAGGTGGTTTCCCACAATGTTTTTATTATTTCAAAGGAAACTTTAGTGAGGAAATCAGTTCATAAAAACAAAATATATATTATTTTCATAAACGACCTATTTTAAGAGACTAAGTAGACAAATTCATAGCTCAGAAAAAAGGATTTCATTTATTTAGAATCTTAATTCAGTCGAATACGTAGAATAATGTAACTGTTTTCTAAACTATGAAATTCTAAACCCAAATTTATTAAAATAATCTAACCATGTGAAGGCACTGTTACTATCAATGACTCATTCGATTGGGCATAGCCGACCGCCTATCGCCTGATATAACTGTCAGAAGATAAATCGGTTCCATGTGCAAATTTAAGATTGGCCTTGGCGATATATTCCCATGAAATTTAGTGTTTTTGGCCATGAGACTCGGTGTCATTAATCGTTTATTCGTGTAGATAAGAATGATGTTAGAAAGTGCGGTAAATAAATGGGTATAGGCAATGATATTATAGAACTATAGATATGTTACGTTCATAGAAATTACGATTTAAATCCGTTCCGAGCTATTCCAAATTGCACACATTGACAAATGTCCGCAGCGCACGCATCCTTATCGCTCTAACGTCAAAACAATATCGCTTTCTCTTTCTTAACTTGAACATGGCGCATGGCGTCTGGCACGTGACTGCGCTCGACGCAGGCCACACGCAAACTAAACACAAGACGTCCCAATTGGGACGTATTTGAGTATTCACAGCGCGAGCGCTTATAACATATCTGCTTTTGTTTTTATATAATATCATTGGGTATAGGATACGGGTGATTTGTTATTGCCCCTTTGTCATCTAGCTTGCCTAAGCACAATGTAAATCTATGCTGTGCTATGAGTAAACTAATGGTCCAATAGGGACGATGACAGAGTACAATATTAAATTCAAATTCAAATTCAAATCATTTATTTTCATAGGCCCCAGGAGGCGCTTGAACACGTCAAATCATTACAAAAAATGATATAAAAATAAATCATAAATAATACTATAATTACAATGATTTGAATAACCGGGGCTTAGATTAATTTTAATCAAACTGATAAGGCATTCATTCATTTACTACGGCAGTAATAAAATGAACACCTAATCATAATATTGGTAAAACAGAAACCAAATGCAAAACTTTTTAGTGACACACTTATAAGTCAAACTCATGATCATTTAGTTTCATAGGCAAATCCATTATTTAGAGTACAAAATTAATAAATATATATTTGTTCCTTGAATAACCTACACAATTTTAAGCAACTTTTGTAGTAAAATCATTTTCATAAACGCAATATTTCATGTGCAAACAATTTTTTTGGCACCCGTTTAATGGAGCTGGGCTAGTCGATTATTAATGTAAATTTGTTATAGTATTTTTTTTATAACTTCTCTGTTTTGGGCTCTGTCTGTCCAATCCCTCCGAAACGAGTCCAAATCATCCCTCCAGCGCTTTCTGGGCCTACCGCGACGCCGCCGCGCCGATGACCGCCCTTGGGTATTTATTCGGTGGTTATTCGCGCCCATCTTTCTGGGTGCATGCTGGCTAATTATAGTATCATCTCAGGAAATTTATGTGATATCAAAGTAATTATTGTAATAATGATTCTAATATCGAGAGGTGTTTTAATTACATATAAAAACAAAAAATAGTCATCATATCTATTTGGACCATCGGCATTGGCTTATTTGAAAACAGGGCGAAGTAATTAAATTATATAACTACTACATTTCGCTCTTACTGCAATTTTTTAGAAGCGTGGTGTTCAAAGTCCTTTATATTGCAAGATAGTAAAACTATTCTGCTGTCGATGCATCATGCTGTCGTGAATAAAACCAACAGAAATAAATATTGTGAGTCAAGTGTTAATCCATGATAACGATAATAATGCATTAATAATGACGGATGCGATAACATTTTTTTGTAGGACTTGATTCAGTCCGATTAAAAAGTAATATGTGTTAATAAAAAAAATTACGATTATCGAATCAAAAGTCTTAAAAAACGCAATAAAATACGACTGTTACGAAATATTTGATCTTCTGTGCACTTTGTGTGACAATGACAGCTCAGCCCTAAGAGCCCTCGCAGTCATTCGACTTTTCTGATGACGGCCGAAAGCTTGTTTATTCGGGCTTGATGTAGAAAGATGCGCCCATAACATTTATTTTATATTCTGTCGATTTTCATTACATACATCGTACCAACAGCCGCACTTAATAGTCCAATCCACGAATGTACCAGACGTTCTACAGTCTTTGATAGTAACGTAATGTAAAGCCTGCCACCGCCCCTAATGTGACGACCACGACCACACTGTGAAGAGGGTGACTTGAGGTGAAGAAGACCAACAACCGATAGTAAGTTCGCAATTTGCGTTAAGGCGAATGCAGCTATGACCTCAACTGTGCAAATACTTTACATACCCAGTTAATTTCAGTCAATATCAGTCTATAGACACGGCAATTGAGCATGGTCTCAAGTGCTGTTGACATATTTATTGGACACGTTATTGTAATTATTATGACTCCATGTGATATCCACGTGTTTGATGATGCAACAGGCGCATGTGGAGTAGGTAATATTTAAAGCATGAAGTTGATGTTGTCAATTGTTTCCATCAAAAAACCAAAGTCAAAGTCAAAGTGAAAGTATTTTATTTGTAAACGTAGGCAAACAAAGTTGTTACAAAATTACAAAATTAGAGTCAAAACACTCTAGGTTGTCCTCCTCGCTGTAGTTGCTATATGGATCTATGTTATGGTATCATCTGCCGATTTTCATAACATCGTAAATCGATCTGGCCACGTCTGTCGAAGGAATGTAATTATTAGGTCTCCATGTGGTCTCCACGTGATCGATGATGCATCAGGCGCGTGTGGAGAGGTAAGGTTAGTCAGCCTTATGTCAGCCTTTTATTACGTTATTATTAAAAAAAGGTTTTCTAGGTTTTATGGATGAAGTATATGTGTATATTGTATGTAAGGTTTTGTTGTTTGTGCAATCTTTGATATATTATGTCTCTTTTTAAAAATCGTCAAAAATCGTCAGTAGGTAGGTAGGTAGGTAGGTACTATCAGGAGCCCCAGACTCACAATAATAATTAAGTTTAAGGCAATACCGAAATAAAAGTTTTTGAGTTGTAAAGCGGCTGGGTCAATCTTCAGCCGAATTATAAACTTATTTATCAAATACCCTATTAAATCTTCTATTTAAAATATTTTTTTTATAATGTAGCTCACAATCAAGCTACATTATCAAATTAAGTCATTTTGTATTTCAGGCATCAAGGATGGCCCTTGATGCCTGAAATACAAAATGACTACATATACATACATATAAATACATAAATACCTAAGACTAACATATATATTATCTTATTAATATAATTTGTAAAAAAAAAAATTGCTCCAGGAGAATCAAACGGTAGTCATTCATTCAAGTCACGTCTCATTTGTTGCCATCACAAAAGCAACTAGCGCCAAAACATTCTAGGTTGTCCTCCTCTAGTGCTGTACTCTATGGTTCTGTGTGTCTCAGAATTACGACATACATTATTTTGAGATCGATATATAAGCACCTCGGTGAATATCTTGAAATGCCAGGGGATACCCTGACTATTTTGACTCCATCCGTAGACGCTTATCTTGTTGGAACGGAAAAGGGTATCTAATATCCTTATCAAAATTCATTACGAATTACCTATCGAGTTTGTCACGGAGAACGAACCCTTATCATCTATAAGCCAAAATCTATGAGTTGTGCCAGCTATCTATAAGCCAAAATGTATGAGTTGTACAACATGTTTCGTAGGTAACTGTAATGTAGATTGATAATATATATAAAATTACGAGTATTATTTATCAATCAATAACAAAACGTAATCCTCGGAAGCAAATGACTAATAGATTAAATTAATTAATTACAGTTCGCAGATGACATGGTCTTGATTAGAAAATTCGCGTGTTATTATAATTTTATCTTCGAGCAAATTATTGATAAGTTATTGTTTATGACAATTTATAATTATTATGAAATTGCTCACATGTTTTACACTAATGACAATAATTATCTAATTTTATTGATATTTTAATCACAATTTGTTACCTATATACGAGAAGGTTAATAAGTTATCATTATAATTGAGTGCTACAAAATATCCTCACGAGACGTTCCTCGTAAAAATGATGATCAATTGCATCATTTAAACTAAAATCTTATCAATAATTTTAATTATTTCAGTTAATTACCATTGAATTGTTCGTGAGAGTCACGCAATTTAAAACTGAACGGCACGGCTGCGGCGGAACTTTGATGACATTAATTAATAAAATAAATTTGACTTAATTATGATTGTATATTTTTAATTAATGGTGGAATATTTTATTAACTGCGCCTTGTATTTATTATCCAAATTATATTAATTACACACTTAGGTATATAGGTGTTAGGCGCAGAGCAAGTGATTTTGACATCCTGCAATATTGAAGTTTAATTAACTAGATACGAAGTGGCTTACGTGCCTTACTAGCACTATAGATACCTATTGGTTTTCTCGTTTCAACTTTTTTTTTCCATACATTTGATGCTTAATATAATATAATAAATGCGAAAGTTTTTGATTATGGATGTATGGATGTCTGGATGTATGAACGTATGTTACTCTTACACGTAAAAAATACCGGGACGATTTTGATGAAATTTTGTACACTTGTAGCTCAGAGCCTGTGTTAACTTTTAGGCTACTTATTGTCGACATACCGCGCGAGGAGAGCCGCGGTTTTTCTTTTTCTTTTCTTTCATATGGTACGTAAAGTTTATTGTAAATACGAATATACAAGATGAAGACTTAAAATGTAAAGTATAGAATAAGAGCTAATTAAAATCACTAATAAATTTCTTTAATGGTCCACTTGAGGACACCAATAAAAGCAAGCTGATAGATAATAATAAAATAAAATAAACAATCAATATTTCAAAATGACGACTGTAAAGGTAAAGGTTAATTCACCTGATGTCATAATACCTAAATGAAAAAGGAAACTAGCTCTAATAGTCAATAATGATCCAATAAATTATGCACAAAGCTGTGTGACGTCACAAGAAAAACCAGCCACTTCAGGAAATCGGTGAAGGAAATGGATTATGCTATTTAGAAGCGCTTAGCATTTACTGTTAGAAAATATTTACACATACTTGGAATTTTGCTACACCTGATGTTATTTGTTGAGTAATATTTACTTAAGTAAGTAATCTGCTATTAGGACTGATACTTCGGTGCAAATTATATTAAGTCGAATACTACAAATGTTTTTCTTAGTAGGTATATGTGTTGACTGTTTGTCTGTTTATAATTAGGGTTTCATAAAGTTAAATTAACAATTTTGGGATTTTATTTTCCGTACCTGGGTGGACTGGCCTTGATGGAAAATTATTAGGGAGGCGTACCTAAACATCGTTAAGGCTGCTTATGGATCTACCATATAGTTGGAAGATAGTAGAATTCTCTGTGTCCCATCGCTCAATTCCCGATATATAAGAATTCGATAGAGATGTGTAGATATAATTGTAACAAAGCAAAGATGGAGGCTTTGTCAACTATTGGCCGTGACAAATTCTGATGACGATCCAATGACTTTGGTATTATTGGCAAATTGTAGGCTTGTGTAGGTTGCTATCCTTTTAGGTTATAGCATAATTTTATTTAAGTAGATACTGGCAATTTAATTTTATCGTGATTCATAATACCACTTGATTAAATGGTAATAGGCATAGTTTTCATCTGAATCAGGGTTAGACTGACCTTAAAGGCCCATAAAGGTCCCGAAACCCAAAAAAAAAAAAAATAACACAGGTCTTTGAGAACTGGTTGATCCCGGAACTTTGTGAGAACCCCTAAGGACAATCTCCAGTTAAACTGAAAACGACTGAAAACTTGGCATTCAATTAAATTATTTTATATAAAATCAAAGTCGAAAAAGGCTGTTGAATTGGCAAAGCACCTGGGGCGGTTACCAAAGGAGTGCAGATTCGAATCGTGCTGGATTCTTAATATTTCAACCATGATTTTATATAAAATACAAAAATGCATAGCAAAGCTATAATTTGCTTTAAAATATTACAAATTAAATTTTGTTTGGATTATATATAAAATACAATGATTACACATTGACATAAATACGTACAATACGTTCAGGTTTGATGACCTACGCGTCCAGGAGAGATGCGCCGCGCTGTCACCCACCCAAGAGTGTGTCACTAGTTCAGAGCCACGAGCCATGGAAGTGATCCAATTACGCAAGCAAGCGCCCGATCCATTGCTGCACAATTCATTTATAACGAGAGGTACGGAGCTGATTATGTAATACGTCATCACGAAAATAAGTAATGGAAGCACATGTTCTTTGTTTTTGGTTGGTATGTAGGTGCTTCCTCCTTTTTTGGTGGTTTTTGAATAAATTTAATGGGCATGTGACTTATTCCTAGATAGAAAAATATAGAAACCAAATGCAAGAATTTTTTGTTACATACTAAATCTCATTTTATGATCAATCAGTTTCACGGGCGAGTCCATTTTTTTAAGTGTAAAATTTTATCATTAAATTAACCACACATTATTATAATACAATATTTACAATACAATATTTCGTATAGCTATCAAACATAATTCATAAGCGTGACATCACGCCATTGTAACCGTTCGTTTGGAGCGTTTGGGCGTGTCTATCATTGATATGAATTTAAAATAATGCTTATGTGATATCAAAATAATTCTTTTAATGATGTTTCTAAAAATATCGAGAAGTGTTTCAATTATCATACGTATAAAATATTAGTCATCATTTTCTTTTTTTATACTACAGCGAACGAACGTGTAGTCCACCTGGTGGTAAGTGGAGTACAGCCCATGAACATCAACAATCCACAAAAGCAGATTATAGATACGTCGCTGCAGCTGAGGACTACGGTGTTATGCCTCATGTGCCAGTAATTTCAGGGTGTGATCTCACCACTAAACCGGAACACAGTAATGGAAGCACTACTATTTGGCGGCAGGTTAAAGGTGAGACGGTGGTGCTGCTGCCCTCGAGCTCATTCACAAGAGCTCTACCACCAGTAAATCATGCCTATTGTAAATGTCTTCATGGTGTGTGTCTCGTGAAACACTCAAGAATTAAGTTGCCTATATCAAGAAGCAAAATCTTATCACTGATCTGCATCTGCCTAAACCAAATCATGATGTGGCTAATTGACAGACATTTCATAATAATGAGACCATTTCATGAAATTTCAGAGCATTGCATGACGAGAGCCAACATAATAGACGTTTAAACATAAAAATATTATTATATAAAAATAATATAATATTTAATAGCTTGTTAAAACAATATTTTTCTTCTAAAACTCTAAATTGCAAATAAGTTGCCCCTAGATTCATAAAGCCTTTGTGAATCTTGCGGAAACTAATTTAAAAACAAAGTTTTTGAAATAAAATAAACCGACTTCAAAATACCTTGAAAGAGTATTTAATAACGTAAAAAGTCGATTGAATAGTTCTTGAATTGAATTATAATTTATAAGCACTGACATACAAATATGCGATCAGCTTAGGTAATATACGAAAATCAATACAAAAATTCTAAAAAAAATTAGGGTTACCCTCGATTCCTCTAGGATCCCATAATCAGATTGTCTCCAGATGACCATGGGACCACATGAGAATATACCCTTTCAAACAAAAAATCGGTCGCGGCTTCTTCGAGTAATTTCCGACAAACATAAAAAACTACAATCGAATTGAGAACCTCCTCCTTTTTGGAAGTCGGTTAAAAAGCATACACTAAAAAAGTTAATATAATTCGTAAATGTTAATGATGAGCTCACATTTTCACTATAAATTAATTTGGCCTTTTTATATAATAAATATAGCGATAAATATAATTCTTTCTTGTCCAACATTTGAAGACGCATCCGAGTTGCATCCCTAGAGAATTTAGGGCTATTAATAAAAAAATAACAATACTCAAATGAGACTCGCGTTAGGTAGCTGAGTCAGGAGTCAGGTTTCCGTCCGATGCAGATGGCGGTGTTACTCGACACAGCACGCATTGTGAGGAGTTCCCTGTCTCAGGAACTGCTACCCTACCCATTGGCGGCAGCTTGGTTCCTGCATCCGATATTAATGGTGACACAGTTATTTATTATCTTTACATATTTTACATAGTTTTATGTTTACAAAAAATTAACACAAGAGATAAATAATTATTACTAATTAATTAGATATAACGGGAAATTTACCATGTAAGTATGTTTGTTGTAGCGAGTTATTTCGATTGTTTATTTTACAACAAATATACATGGTAAATATCCCGTTATATCTAATAATTAGTGAGAAATAATTGAGTTGAAAACTAAGAGTTCTGTTATTTTGTAATATGTTCCTTAATACTGTTATGTTATCATGCCGTGGTCATTTCACAATACGTAAATCCTGAAAATATGTGTTACTAACAATGTGTGTCAATTGATTTAAAATAAAAAAAATATATATATTTTAGAAATTAGGCACGCGCTC
Source organism: Hypena proboscidalis (assembly GCA_905147285.1). Classification (NCBI taxonomy): domain Eukaryota; kingdom Metazoa; phylum Arthropoda; class Insecta; order Lepidoptera; family Erebidae; genus Hypena; species Hypena proboscidalis. The sequence continues at coordinate 6,724,376 of LR990127.1, forward strand.
AATATCTTAACCAGAAGATCTGATAACAATAACATTTACAAACTTCTAGAAGGGGTACTCCAATTGTTTTATAAATTAAGCCTATAAATATGGGTGTCAATCATTTGTTTTGTTACTATGTAAATTAGGCTCTAACTAAGCAATCAGCATAATTCAAAAAAACGGGAAAATCAAGCGAAAAATCTTTTCACAAAATTAAAATTGTTTTAAACATTTTTTTTTATGACGGCACAGGACAATAGTTTATTTTTTCTCAAACTCTGTGAATTGTATTCAGAATACGTCAGTAAAATTCAAATGAAATTAAACGCAAAAAAACCCGCAATTACCTGACCAGCCTACCGTTGCCTGACGACACTACATCACACCATATTTGTTATGTCTAACGTAATTTCATCTCTTTGCGGAAAGGATAAGGTTAAAAAAATAGATTGTACTGCTATTTTAATAGTGAATGTGTGGGGATGATTGCATACATACCTACATACTCGAACACGCGATTTTTGCGAGATGTCCACGTGGCACAAAATCAGTGTTGTTAACCTTATTTCCTCCAAGATTTTTTAGCAACATTATTATTTTAATTTTTAAAAAAAATACTATAATTTACAAAGACATATTATTTTTTATACGCAATTATAAGTATAACCGGTAAATTGGTAATAATGATGATAATGATGTTTGTGTGTTTTTTGCCGGTCACGATATTCTCACGTTTTGACAATTTGCGGTTGCACAAAAGCTTTGGGCACGTGTTGGCACCGAATCGTGTTTTTTACCCGTTTATGTTCCTTGGAACATCTCATGTTATTTTTCGTTTTTTAATGAAGTATGAAGCAAATGTGCTGGTGGTAACTCGCAACTAAAACACTCCAGCCCATGAACATTCAGAATCCGCAATAGATTGCATAGGTACCAGTAATTTCAAAGAGGCAACAGCGGCTGATTAGAGACAGTGGTTCCTACTTCAAGTTTAGTCACTAAGCCACTATTAATTTAATTCTATAGATAAAATAAAGTTTCTGGGTGTATCGAATGCACTGCGAAAATGCGCTATCTAAGTCGCTCCAACTGCTCCAAGATCGCAAAGCGTGTAAAAGTGACTGAGACTTGATGATTTTTAACCGCCTGGAAACTTGGTTTTATAATGTAATGTAACAGTAGTATGTCACCTTGTTGACCGATATTATTTGTTAATACTAGTAAATAAATGAAATGAGGTACAGATAGCGCGCGAGTTGAATGCAGTCGGGGTCTGAGGTAAAGAGCGGGAGCATCGCCCCCCGCTATCCGCACGCCCCACCTCACGCGCCTGCAGTGTAGTGATGTGCCATGCTTGTCAACTATCGTACGTTTACCGTGTTATTGTGTTAATACTGAAGTTCCCGTGTTATTTTTTTATTTTAATAATGACTGATCCGAGTCTATCAAGTTCGTTACAAAAAAACGTAAAAAGGTTAAAAGAAGTTACGGAGCTGGCGGTTTCTCAGGTTACAGAGGAAGATTGGCGTGGCTTCGATGATCACGTCATAATTTTAGAAGAAAATTATTGGCAAAGAGATGGATTAATTGAAGATACCATAGATCGATTCGTCATTGAGGTCAGCGACGGCGAGGATAGTGAAACCGATTCAACCATATCTACCATTTCTGAATCTGATTAATTTTTTTTTTATTTAGTTTTGTGAAATGATAATTAAAAACGTGTGATAATTATGATATTGTTTTTTTTTTCGTCATGTTAACCTAGTGTAAAAAATAAAATTAAACTTATAACATTGTTTAAATTTATCGACATTCATTAATCATTGTGGTCATCAATAATTATAATTAGGTCACAGCACTACCGCATTCCTAAGCTCTGCATTCAACTCGCGCGCTATCAGTAGGTATGTATGCGTAGTTCTTTTAAAGGAGGAAGGAAATAGAGTCATTATTTTGTGAAGGAATTCTGGCTGTTTTATCCATTGTGCAATGTCCACGTCAAAGTTGTCAAAGTTTTTTTTTATTTTTTAAAATGACGCCGACACGAGGTGTTCATAAACATACATTTAAATATTTTTCTTTTTTATATTCATTTAGATTTTTTTAATTTATCACATTAGGTTTAAGTTCCTGTAAAGATAGATAAAGGTGTGGCAAATATATAGAAAATAACAAAAAATAACAAAAAAATATTCACACACCAAGAGTCAGAACAAATCTTTTCGGCTCACACAAAGGTTTGTCCCGTCTTGATCGAACCCACAACACCTGTGCAGTTGAAAGCGGCGAGACGAACGCTTTAACCACTACGCCAACCATGCACTTAAAGACAAAACTTAGCCACTGTTATTTATTTTATAGATTAATGTAACTTTTATGACTTGTTGGATTTAATTGCTACCCGTACACCTATACATATTATTTTCAATATCATCCGCTTTGACTAGAAAAAGCATTGCAAAAATCGGTCAATGTGCGAAATATTTACAATAATATTGTGGCTGTGCGTAAAGTTTAAATCACAACAATCATTGAGATTTGAAAAAGATCCAAAAAAAACATGTATAAAAAAATATCTTATAAATTTAAAAAATGAAAAATAACAATATTTTTAATTTTCAAGTTAAAAATGACCTTCCTCTGATCAAAATACCTTTTGGTCGACGACCAGATATTTACATTTTTTGGTAACTTTTAATAAGTAAGTACTTAATTATTATTTACCACATCGCATGTTTCATATTTACTTCAAAATAAATAATTTTAAAAGAACCCGTGTAATTATAATAATTTGATGTGTTTACTTAGAATATCATCATAATATTGTTGTCATACAACGGATGATTGATTTGCTTATAATCTTGTTTGTTTTTGTTTGTTTTTAAACTTTTTATTGTACCATAAACAATTTATAAAGACAATTCATAACACACAATACAATAAAGGCGAGCTTAACTCAAATTTGAGTTCTCTTCCAGCAAACCTTAGAGTTATTGAGGAGAAGAAGATGCAAAAAGAGGGCAAAAACAATAGTGTACAACAAAGTAAAAGGAAAAACAATAATTACCATTATTATGGTAAAAATATTATTAAAAAGTAACTAAAGTTACAATACATAAACCTAAATAAATAGACATAAATATATTATTACCTATCCTAACTATAAAATAAAATACGTATATATTCTAATTTACCTATATATAAACCTAAATACACAGATAAATAAACATACTTAAATATAAATAAAATACTTTGATATGTAATAAATATTGATAATATACTTTACCTAAATAGTCAGAGAAAGAAAATATTTTTTAACTCTTTCCCTGAAAACATCCAACGAAGGACTACCACGAATCGAATTAGGAAGATTATTCCATAATCTAACGGCCTGGATAGTAAAGGAACCATCATACCTAGTGGAACTGTGTAAAGGAGTTCGAAGAAGAAGAGAGGAAGAAGTACGACAGGATTTTCCCCTGGGCACAAGATATTCAAAACGTTCACGAAGATAAGAAGGAGCATTAGGGTTGTGAAGGACGGAAAAGAGTAGAGAAAGAATGTGGGAATCTCGACGCTGCCGAATTGGTAACCACTTCAATTGTTTTCGGAATTCAGAAACATGGTCATACTTCCGAAGACCAAAAACGAAGCGGATACCAAGATTCTGCAGACGCTCAAGTTTGTTGAGGAGTTCCTCCTTTGCATCCAAAAAACAGACATCAGCATAGTCAAGAAGGGGCAGAAGAAGAGATTGTGCAAGAGTCACTTTAGTTGGAAAAGGCAGGAATTTTTGGAGTCGTTTGAGAGAATGGAACGTACCAAACATCTTGATCTTTCGTACACGCTCTTCTATCTTGGATCCAAATGATGTCAAGTCTTTACCGATCGGCCGACTGCTCCAATTTATGGAGGCTATTGGCCTAAAGGAGAGTTTATAATGAATGAGGCTACAAACAAAATAGACCTATGGAGGTTGACGTAAACACCCAAAGCCACGTCCCAAAAATAATAACAGTACACGCTCTATGGTAATTTTTGGCACGAATAGTCAATGGACATGAACCAACCCCAAAAGCAGATTGTAGACGTGTGTGGCATAGTGTTTCAGATATTTCTGGGTCGTGGTCTCTCTACCCAAAATGGCACACAGTATTGTAACAACTTCTATTAAGACGAGACGGTGGTGCTACCGCCGCGCGCCGGCCTGCTCCTTCAAAAGAGCTCTAACACCATCAATGTACACGAATATTCTATCCCTTTTTCTATCCAATCCAAATTACAAGTATCTTTCAATCGAAGATAACCGGCTGTTAAATAAGATAAGAAGCCATGTTTTGTAATTGATTTGTTCTAAAGGGGTTGGTCTTCCTCTCAGGGTTAATGAGATCTTTACCCTCATCACACCCTCGTAATGATTGGCTGTCTGCTAATAGACGTTTCTTATGTATTTATTTTGTGATCTTTACTTGAAAAGAAACTGTGTACTGTGATGCTTATTAGAATGACTGTGGGATTTGATGCAGTCACAGAGTAGGTGTCAGTTAACAATGTAATTAAATTTTAATGAATAGGAAGAATTGCGAAAAGGTTTGAGAGCACGGCTGTCGCCTCGCCGCTTTCTGTGGTGTTGTGGATTCGATCTCCCCACGGGACAATTTTTTTATTGATCCGCAAAGATTTGTTCTGTCTCAGGGTGTGCTTTGTGTGTGTAAAATGTATGTTTAAGACACCTCCGCGATACAGGCGTTATTTCTAGTGTGGGCGTAATTTTTTAAGAAAACGTCAAACAAGGAGTTATGGCAATTTAACAGTACTGCCACATTGTTCCCCTAAATACATCCGAATCAATACAATTCCATTCTTATCACTATTTAAATATAACCTAAACAACAGGGTACAGATAGGAACCTATCCTATATTAAATACCTACCTACTAGACCTGCCCGCAAGTTCGACCGCGTGTCATTCGTTGTGTTAAGTAATTATGGGATAAAATGCACTGTCTCAGTCACTCGTTCAGGATTGCCGCTTCAAGTATATCTCGCGCTCTCTCTCTCGATCTCGCGAGCTGCCTAGAAGTTTGACGTTTGGTATAATAGCTGCTCCCGTGCTTTGACTGGCGTTAAACCTAACTGCTCCGCTACCATGCAGTTAATCATGATGTTAAAAATATTAAAACTTGCCTTGAGAGTTAGACTATTAAACGCAAAAAAAAAAAAAAAAATCCGACCGGTAGTTCCTGAGATAAGCGCGACAAACAAACTGACTTTTTATCGTGGTTTCGGCTGCGTGGTTGGTGCATCGATAAAAAATAGCCTAGGTTACGCGTCTAATAATCAGTTACCTCCTACTAAAATTATAACAAAATCCATACAGCCGTTTTAAAGATTAGCCGATATAAACAGACAGAGAGACCAGCAAAAATTTTATAAACTTGTTTTAAGGCATTGGTATCATACAAATAACTCTTCCTGGTTTAACAAAACATTGTTATGTTGATAAAACAGACATTTTTGTATCGATGATGATTATCAAAAATAGTTTTATAAATAAACGGATAGCCGCGTGCATCATGTGAAATTCCCCAATGCATCCATATGAACTGAAAATAGTTAAGAGTGAATTCCCGAGCGTCGTGTTTTCATACTAACGTAATATGGGTATAACTTTAATATTATTAAGTTATTATGTATTTTTTAGGACAAAACATATCTGTAACACTGAAATGCATGTTTGTTCATGGCCATTTTGACAAAATTCTTTAAATCATTAATTGAGTTACATACAAACTGAGAAAATAAAAAATAAAATAATCATTTTGAAAAAATGGGCGCCATCAAACATGAATTTTAGTATTTTTATTAAAACTGACGTGAGTTTGTAACATTATTCAAATTATGAAATACGGGTGTTACTCTTGCACTGGCTGGCAAGACTGGCTGCGACTTAGGCGCGACGTATTGCACTCTCTTGATAATGCCTAGACGTATAGGCGAAACCGCGGTCGACTAAATAGACCAACATTACGTGAGTAACACCCGTATTTCATAATGCATTTTAGTGTTTTAAATATGATAAGTTAATAAATATAGATAAAAAATTATAATATTAAAATTAAACCCATATTACTTTTGTATGGAAAAGAGCCAAGTGATTGTTCGTCCTTAAAAAGAGATCGACGGGTCTTACCCAGGAATATCCTTACATTGTAGCGCCTTCAAAACTATAGGTGACGCATCCGTAAATTATCAATTTATTTATGAATACTACGCTATTCATAGCCTTAGCAACAGCCAGCAGAACTACTCGTATTAATATACATACTTATCCTTACTAATATCACAGTGTAAGCTCTATTATTATAAATGAAGTACCTCTGTCTGCTTGCTTGTTACGCTGTCACGACTAAATTATTAGAATAGAATAGAACAGAATCTTTATTTGCAGTAAAATGTGGTAGGTACCTACATTAGATGTTACAAATATGATTAGCGATCAACACATCTTTGTCTAATAATATTAACATGCAAATAGTAATGTTACAATAATTAATTGTTAAAACTAAGTCGATTATAGCATCAGTCACAAACTATACATTAATGTCTTCATTCATTATGAATTTTAATTCACTAGATCATTATTTACTTATAAATATAAATCCAACTTATACAATATTATTATTAAACTTTATTATGTTATCATTAACGGAATTATTGAACGGGTGTTGTTGAAAAATGGTATAGATATAGTTCCAGAACCCAAGAGACTATTTTTATCGACGTAACTTGCGGGAGGAGCCGCGTGTGGAAGCTAGTATTATTATAATATGATATATGTAAATAGAAATAGACTTCAACTACAAAAAATTACCTAAAAGTTAGAATTACTTAAGTAATATTCAACGTCTCGCCTCAATTGTGTATAACTTGAAAGAATACAGTAAACGGCTTTAAGGTGCCTATATTTAAATAATTAATCTCGTACTCCAAACCGTTGCGGAGTTTTCCTTACAGCATCAGCTCGGCAACATGAAATGCTGACTGCTAGATGCCAATATCCATAGTTTTAGGTAGTACACGAAAAACAATATAATAGTCTTTAAAATTCGAGAGTTGCCCTCGATTCGAAGGATACCATCATCAGATCGTGATCGGAGGAAAATGGGACCACATGACAAGTATATTCTTTCAAACAAAAAAAGAATTTCTCAAATCGGTCCAGGCGTCTTCGAGTAATCGGCGAACAAACATAAAAAAAATCCTCCTCCTTTTTTTGAAGTAGGTTAAAAATGACTACGATTCTAACAGTACCGTGCCGAATATTGTGGTATTGATGCTCAGCTGACTCACGTGAGACGATAACTGCTAAAATGCTACATTGTTCATGTAGGAAGTTATTATTAAATCGTTATAGGGTTACCATCTTTACCACGATTAAGTTTATTTATTTGAACCAACGCGGCAACGACAGCGATAGAGATCTAAGTGTTTGTTAATAATCAAAAACATGGATAAAAGTGTTAAGAGGAAAAGAACATAGAGGGCCAGAAATCATTAATAAATAAGTTGAACTTTGAAGATGACATTTGATGTCTGTTGCATTGATTTTTTACATAATTAAATTTCCAAAAAAAAGCCGACTACAATTACAATAATTTTAGACTTATATCGTTTTCTCATGGGTGCCGTTGTCCAATTCGACTAAATTAAAATGGGAAAGCACCAGATTTCAAATAAAAAAGAATAATTAAAATCAAAGTTATGAGGTAAAAACATTTAAAAAAAGGTACAGATGAATTGAGAACATCCTCCTTTTTGAAGTTGGTTAAAATAATATTGTAGTTTTTACTAGATATGTAATCGAAATTTAAGATTAAAGCTGAGGTAAGGGAAGTAAAGTCGGTCATGAATATCTATTTCAAAAATTGTCTATATCTTTAGTCTAGGTTTTATGCATAGATGGGTTTATGCATTTATTATAATGCGTATGCACTACGCCTTTTTGTTTATGTTGCTTGTAATATGAGTACTAGAATAACTGATACTAATACATAATATACTTTTCTTTTGTAAATACATACCTTTTATACAAAGAAACACCCAGACTAAGACAAACCCCCATGTTCATGCACACAAAGATTTGTCTTAATTGGGAATCGAACCCACGACCTCGGCGTCGCAGGCAGGTACACTACCCACTCCGCCATCCGGTCGTCAAATTTATAATAAGTAATAAAAAATATTCGGTGTCGTCGTCGAGGCCGGCCGAGAAAACGCTGGCGCGATGACTTGGACACCTTTCTGGAAGACTGGCAGGATAAAGCTCTGGAGAGGGAAGAATGGAAGTCTTTAGGGGAGACCTTTGCCCAACAATGGGACAATATAGGATTAAAAAAAAAATATTTATCGCCGGGTACTGTAGTTTAGTTTTGGTAGCCCTATAGTAAATGTTACACGCTAATAACCAGTGATACTCGTTATCGCCGTAGTAAAACGTGAACCAAGGGCGAGCCGTTGCACTGAAATGCTCTCATTATGCAACAGTACGGACTGATTGCGAGATGCGCTATGTGTTCATTGAGACGTGCCCATAGTTATCTAATAAACATCTATCAGTGAACGTAATGAAATCAATGAGACCTAAAGATTGCACTCAGAAAATAGCCAGGGTAATGATTTCTATAGAGTATTCTGTCTTGGCCCATTTCCTTAAAATGACAAAAGATTGTTGCGTGGAACACGATAGGGCTGCTCACTTACTATATTTATATATTATTATATAATTATGTAATTTATTGATATAAATATATATAGTATATATTTCTAGTATAATAAATATTATATAATAATGCTTGTTAAATATAAACTGCAAATAATTTCTAATTATCTAAGCAACAACTACCGCTTTATTTTCATTTTACTTTATTGATGTTCATCCTAAGGTTGCCTGAAAGAAATCGCTTTAAGCGATAAGGCCGCCCTTTGTAAAAAAAAAATTATTTTCTTTTTGTTGTTACCTGTTAAGTTTTTTATAATATAGAAATTCAAAGTATTACCATCTGTCTATCTATCATATTTGAGTTTTATGTACCTAACATGGGTTTCGAACATTATGCCTTTGAATTCTTTTGTCACAGCCCCGCACCCCGTCTGTATTGGCGTTCTTATTGTCTACTTATTCCGAGGCGTAGGTCGACACGTTTTATTCCAACTGTTTCATGAAGATAGAATACTCGGGAGGATATCCTTTACCCTGGTATAGCACTATTGTTTGGGTTTTGGAGAGAAGTACTTTCTTATGCGCCAACGTAATGTATTTTGCATTTCGTAGGGATGAAATCTGCGCATGCAGAGTGGCTGACTTCCCGAGTTTATTCATGAAAAAGGTTATTTATCAGTCTACACCGGACGCAACTGCATTATGCCTGCTGTGAATGCACCGAGCGATAAATTCTCGACTTTGATCACCTGATAAAACGGACGTGGTCATATTTTAAAGAGAGATAAGATTATCAGCACTATTTTAGTTGGTCAATCATGACATAACTCTCCTTGTAAATATTATAAGGTAGAGTTTTTGTGATCTTCTTGCAAAAGATGTACCTACTTATTACTTAACTACGCAGTATTTTTTGTATAACTAATTATAATAATGATGACAGGATAACGGAGTTGGTGCTGAAGCTGCCTGCTACGCAGAGGTCCCGGGTTTGGTGCCCGCCCAAGACAAATCTTTGTGTGCATGAACATGGAGGTTTGCCTGTGTTTCTATGTATCATAAGTATGTATTTACAAAAGAAAAGTATATATGTTTTAGTATAAGTTATTTTAGTATCCATAGTACAAGCTATGCTTAGTTTGGGACTAGATGACGTTGTATGCATGTTGTGTGGTATATTTGTATATTAACGTTTATTTATGTATTTCCAAGAGAACGTACGTTTACCGAATTTATTGTGTTACTTAATTGGATATTAATTTAGGTTTGCAAAGAACAATAGCATTATATACTTCAAACTTCAAAACTCAATATTTTTAATGCAAATATAAATTCAAATACATTGATGTTACAAAGTAGTAAAGTTTACCATATTTTACTCTAAGGCATGCAATACATCATACTTAAATCTATAAGTATTATAGGTACTTATTACACTTTTAAGATACATGTGTTAAGGAACTATTTATTGCCAAATTAGCATCAATTTACACAAGAATAACAAAATAAAAATAATAAGCTTTATTAATAAACATTTTATCAAGTGGGCGAACGATACAATTGGTCATATAATTATATTAGTTTTCTCGACAATACCTTTATAACTATTATACAGACTAACATAGGTATACATCACGCGTGCACATGCAGAGGTACATACATAATTACGCAACTACGTAATATCTGTGTATAATTCGATCGTTAGTTGTGTACCATTCGTAATATCAATTAGAATCAGCATGCTTCTACAATGATTAGTTTCTATCAATAGCATAAAGAATGTGATTTAGTTTTCGGTTCGTGAAGAAAATATTATAAGTAAGTGAAGACTTTGGGTTCGGCCGACTGGTCGGCGACTGCAAAAGTGGCCGACAGTCAACATTACCGACTTGTCTTCGCGGCCGATCATTAGATTCGGTTAAATTTGAAATTTTAAAATGCATTTAAAACCTAGTTATATTTTTTGTATAGTTCGTTGACCTACCACACGCAGTATATTACAAAGTGGTACAAGTTATATAGCACATCTAATACTAGATTATAGGCATTTATAGTAATGCCGAATAGTCGGCACATCGCTAGTAAGTATCAATTCATAATAACTGGAATTCAAGAAGCGGATTTTGATTAAATACATGAATCGTTATCTAAAGGCAGCAGATGAGATGTCCATGTCTATCCGCTGGTATGTGGTGATTGCAGTCCATCGTCATCTATGTCTGCAATAAACTAAGGAATGTTCCTACACACAAAAAAAAATCAGCATGCATAACTTTACGTTATAATCTCGTAACACCCCTATCGTAGAATACTGGACAGCAACAATACAAATTGTTGCTGTCCAGTATAATGTTACTACGAAACAGTTAACACAAGGCAGCCGCTTTAGCAAACCAGCTACGTCGCCTCTAGCCAGGACCCTAAATTTCTCAACCGTATTTTACGTCATTTCGTGACATCATGTTCATTTATTTTTTCCTATCTTATGTAAGATACAAACCAACATGGCGAAGTTACATTCAGCACCAATGTTGTAAAAAATTAACGCGTACGTTATTTCAAATTCTTATTGATTAATCTAATCTAATTTTCAACTGTTTATTAGTATAATTTGCTAAACATATCTAAATGCTATAAAAATAATCAATAGTAGTTTAATGTTCCTTCGAGGTCATATAATATAAGTGAGCATGCGGCAACTTTTCTGATGGTACTACATCGCAAGACTGCATATGCATCCTTTAATATATTTGACCATCCAACACGACCATGCGGAAAACCTATAAAATTAATATATCCTGTCGTATTTTTACGCGTTTGAAATACATTGTCAGCTTGCTGAAACAAAGGGCCTGTTATTACAGCATTCAAGTCTATATAGTTATTGTTTCTACCATTGACTATACTGAAATGTTGATAATAATATTATGCACGTTTTCCATCAACCTTTAAACATTTTTTTCTTAAAAAAAACGACGTCCGCACTAGGAATAACTCTTGTGTCGGTGGTGTTGACAAACATACATTTCACACACACAAACTAAACCCAGAGTCAGAACAAATCTTTGCGCATCATATAAAGATTTGTCCCGTGTAGGGGTTGAACCCACAACGACAGCGCAGTTCAAAGCGGCGAGGCGACCGCTTATACCACTATGCCAACCGTGCACTCACAAGATGGACTTTCGACTGACATTGTTTTTGAATTGAAATTGTATTTACAGCAGAAGCGAACTAATCAAGGTTCCAATCCAAATACAAAAGAAATACCAGTATTACACGTGTAGTCGTAACCATGAACTTGTACCTCCAGACATGTGTATTGTTCACTTAGACAATTAAACCAAAAGGACTTGTTATTGTCTGGCGTTCCCTGCTGCCAAATGTGGAAGAGCGCTGCTCTTGCACCTCATATAAAACTATACATATACAGGGTGTATTTTTGAAACGGGGCAGTAAGGGCAAGTACCTTAACCGTTGCAGTTACAGCAAAACGTTCTTAAAAGACCTTCCCTAACTTTTTGGGACATTTTGAACTGCATTCACAGATTTTGTAAAAAACTTACAGTTAGCAAAAAAAATGCAAAAAGTTAAAAAAAAATTTTTTTTATGCCAATCGATTCTATTTCATGTGGGGATCAAAAAACTCTATGGGACCATTTTAGCTTTTAGTACTAGAAAAGACAGAAATCATCGACTAGAAAGACAGTGGGAAGAATTGACTGTAAAGTAAATAAAAAGAATTTTTACCCTCAAATTTCGAATTTGATTCGAAAATCTGTCGGAATTGCGAAAAGTTCATTTTCAACAAGATGGTGCTCCGCCACATAACAGTCACCTTTCACGTTCCAATTTGAGCCGCCTATTCGGTACACAGTGGATAGGTACACATGGTCCAACACAGTGGCCACCTCGTAGCCCCGATCTAACACCACTTGATTTTTTTTTATGGGGCTTCGTGAAAAACGAGGTGTATAAGACGACGTACGCCAGTGTTCAAGAGCTCAAGGATGCATTAATGACCATTTTACGTAATATTCATCCCAGAACATTATTAGCCGCCATTCGTTCAGTGCAAAAAAGGATAGACTTATGTATTCGTGAAAATGGAAATCATTTTGAGCAATTTATTTCATAAACCAATTTCTTAAATGTTTAAATGTTTTTTTAATTTAAAAAAAGTTCAAAATTTTACCTGACCTATGAGTTTCGAGTTGATTTATCATATTTCCGTACGAAATGTATGGGAAACGTTTTTGGCGATTTCTGTCTTTTCTAGTACTGAAAGCTAAAATGGTCCCATAGAGTTTTTTGATCCCCACATGAAACAGAATCGATTGGCATAAAAAAAAAATTTGAACTTTTTGCATTTTTTTTGCTAACTGTAAGTTTTTTACAAAATCTGTGAATGCAGTTCAAAATGTCCCAAAAAGTTAGGGAAGGTCTTTTAAGAACGTTTTGCTGTAACTGCAACGGTTAAGGTACTTGCCCTTACTGCCCCGTTTCAAAAATACACCCTGTATATATGTATAACTATAGTTTGTCGCAGAGATATTTAATATATATATGCGGAAACTTGTAATTGGCATGTTAATGTTTTTCTAGTATTAAGTTAGCTGTTAGTTTCCCTATGATATAAAAATAAAATACTCTGTACCAAAATCAGAGAGGCAAAAAACGAGCTAAAAAGGTACATTTTACAAATATATTTGTGAATTTGACATTTTGTAGTTCGATTTTTATCGCTCTGATAGGTACAGAGTATAGTTATCAAATCATAGAGGTGCGGAACAATCAAGCTCTCCCATCCCCGCAAAGTTTTGGCAGACTTATTATATTTGCTTCTATTTCCTCTCCATATTGATAAAGTGCTCTTTGATTGTGCAGCACCTGATTGCTTATTTATTGTTTTACTCGTTTGAATGTAAATATCTTGCTAATCGCTGCATAAAGCATAATGTTATTGCCGTTAAAGTACATGATTTTATGACCACTATCTTAAACCAGTTTGTCTAAGTCGTAGCGATTTGTATAACTGTTATAAACGAGTTCGAAGTGGTAAAGACCATTTTCTCACCATTAACCTGCCTTCAAAGAGTAGTGATTAGTTATAATATTGCTCTCCGGTTGGGTAGTTAGATCAAATACTAAAATGACTAACACGGCGTTCTCAGATTTAGCAAAGTTTCTGCAATCTTTTGTACATTGTACACGTTCAAGGAGACTAACCATCAGTTAGACTAAACGTCCACTCGCTCTCAATTTCAAATTTCAAGTACTGAGATTAGCAAAAGATCCTGAAATATATCAAATTTTTGCTAACATTTTAAAGAACCAAACAGGATATTTTAGCTTCCAATATTACCTTCAAGGCATTCAGATCTTAGATCACAAATAGCTGGCACTATTTAGTACCTCAGCGATCATAATCTTATTTATGTAAACGCATTATCTTAGAAGTGTTTCTAGCTGGTAGGTACAGAGGGCCAAGCAATTAGGTATGCAGGGCAAAAACTTCTACGCCATAGTGAAAACTGACTGCAAGTTTTTGCCCTGCATACCTATCTGCTTGGCCCACTGTACCTCAGACCAGTACTCGACGAGACATCGCCGAGTTTATGCTGCCATAAACTTACCTTTTTACCTTCCATCGACGCTGTAACTTATATGTTTATGTATTTAAAGTTTATTTTATTGTAATGTGTAGAAATATTTATATAAGTAGGTACAAAAATATTAATGATAATGCTGCCCCGATGGTTTATTGGTAAAGTGTTATTTGTGAACTTTCCGTCAGGAAATTCACAAACGCAGCACGGTTTTGGAATTGTGCCTGGTGGATGGCGATAGGCTCACCCAAGTGTGGGTGCTTTAGATATCTGCCACACCCTTCTGGTAATATAGGCGTGAGATGTTATGTTATATTAATGACAAATAGGTAATGTCCATTGGATTAATTAGAATTTCATTGCATCAATAAATGTGTCATTAAAAAGCGTCTTCACTCAATAACCTACATTCATATTCTCTCCTACTTATTTTCAAAAATCATTTCACATCTATGAACATATTTAAATACTCTTCAAAAGTGTTTAAATCTGAACTCAAGGTTTAATTTTAGAACATGTTATATAGATAACATGTTCTAAAATTAAACCTTGAGTTGGATCCTGTGGATAGCCACAGGAGAACAGTTTAAAAAAAATAAACATTTCGTCGAAGCATTAAGCCAATACAAGGTAAGTATGCACACACCTATACATTTCCAGTACAAGCTAGGCATTTCACGTGAAGCCAATACAACACTACCACAAACTGGCAATGTATAGGTTGATGTGTGGCCGTCTGTACAGAGATTCTACGAAGCTAGTTGGAGTTACGTAAGCCAGTTCTGATATTGATTTCCCTGCGGCACTGCGAGCGTAGGTTATACGCAAACGAAATGAACCCTAGGTCTATCTCTCTCTCGGGGAGTGTATTCTGTTATAAAATGCAAGTGTTCCCTGTACGACTATATCTATTACATATTTGTGACAGAGATATTTAGAATATTTTTTTTTTTATGATGGATATGCTCGCGTTTGACCACGATCTCACCTGATGGTAATATGTAGTCATAACACATGAAGTCTCGCCTATATTACACATAAGAGTATGGTAGAGGTGTAGGACGTAGGTATAAAACCTACATTTCACCTGTTTAATTTATGAATTTATTAACGAAAGTGTTCCTATATAACTTTTATGTTTCAGACACTACTTACTGTTTTATAGGTGACTCGATATTCCTATTCTGTTTTAGATAAATGTTTAGATGGCATAATAATACTAGATTTTGATGTGTTCGGCAAGTAGTAGTATGATACTGAGATGTTTCAATGTTGACAGCTTAGCATATTTTTAAATTTTTTAATATTTTAAATATTACTGTCATAAAGCTCATAAAGAAAGTACTTGCTTGAATTTTTTTTTTTTTTTTAAACGACGCCCGCACTAGGAATAATTCCTGTGTCGCGGGGGTGTTCACAAACATACATGTCACACACACAAAGCACACCCAGAGTCAGAACAAATCTTTGCGAATCACACAAAGATTTGTCGCATGTGGGGATCGAACCCACAACACTAGCGTCGTTGAAAGCGGCGAGGCGACTGCTTTAACCGCTACGCCAACCGTGCACTCACATCCGTGTATTTTAAAAAAGTCATAAAAAGCGACGAGAAAAATAGGTAGTTTAGATCCACGCCAAACTTTACTTTTAAAGAAATTTAACAAAAGACAGACAGACAAAACATTTTTATCTTTAACTAGAAAACGTAAAGATTGAATAAACATTCAATTAAAACATAATTAAAATCAAAACCCAATTATTTACATTGAAAATTTAATCATCAAAAATGCAACCAATACCCTCATCTTGAATCTTAAACTTAACAGTGTGCGTGTAATCTCTGTCCAACCCTTCTCAAAGATGCAGTCGTAACGTTGTTAATGGCCACGTACAGGTCAATGCACCCTTGCCGGCTCGGACGCCATACTTTTGAGTTGTTGAACCTTATACATTAGGATATTGCCCTGAAGGACGTACGTTGTTGATTGTCCTTTGTAAACGGCCTAGTTTAAGTATTCTTGTAGAATGTAGTGCCGAAAGAGAGTTTGAAGGAATTATTTTTGGTTAACAACCTTACATATAATATGAGGAAGATACTTTTACTGGCCCGATAGATCGCAAGATACATGGGGCCTAAACATAACAGTAAAATGTGACTGTTATAAACCTCTGCCAAACCCCTCTGGCTAATATAAGCGTGATGTTATGTTTTATATGTAAATTTACATTAAGGCACATTAATGTTATCATCAGCAAAAAAACTACTCCTTCACGCAAATCTCATATAAAGTTTAGATGCAAAAGCATTAACGTAATGAGTGAGATCTGAGGGTATTGCTCTTATTTTTATCTTTATTTTTAAGGACTTTTACACAATGTACATTAAGTCTAACTATAATAGTAACATTATTAAACTTCAATAAAAAATACTGAAAATCATACATGCTTTTTTACTGCAAGGATTGCAATAGTAGATTATTAACCAAGGGGATAAAGCAGTGTCTTCTTTCGCGGGTGATGATTTAAAACGCGAGCGTAATGAAGGACTCGAGGTTTCCTTCCGAACGTAGCGAGGGATTTAATTTCACCCAAGACTAAAACAGCTTTATCACCGACGAAAATACTATACTTTTCGTACCATTTGCGAAAAAAATAACACAATAATAATGTGAGCATCTAATAAAAATAATAACAATTAAAAGTATAAGTTAACATTGGAAATTATTGATAAAGAGAGTTATATTTTTGTTTGGTACATTTATTGTTGATGAGTTTTTGTCGGAAAAGCAAAGGCATCAAGCTCATACGGCCTCGTCGCTTTTCGTAATTTAATTTCATAACTGCCTTATAAATGCGTATTCCTTTTTCAAAAAGATGTATAATGCTTTATAATAATAATTATATAAACTCAATGGTGTAAACACAGATGTAGTTCTGTATAAATTTCACTAAGTATTCCAAATTTAAATCACATTCTCCCCCTAGAGGATGAATGAAATTCATACAATTTTTATTCCCTGTTTTTGACAGATTAAAAATGACTATTGTTATGTTCGCTTTTTATGGCATAGAATGTCACTTTTTTGAGCACGTGGTACGAAATAATATTATGTATAGCGCCCATTTGAGATGTGTTTACGCAGATCTCATAACACAATTCATAATTCTTTATTTGTGAAACATAGGAAGTTTACAGAGGTCTATGTTTTACTACTAATCGTAGTGTACACATCAATTAAATGAGTATTACACATGAATGCATGCTTACTTAAAAGAAAAACATAATAATAGTCAGAATAATTGAAAATAGCACAAGATAATAACTCATAGATGCAGCAGTATTAACCTCATGAGTGTGGTCTAAGGGTATTGCCCTTATAGTCGTACAATATTGATGACTAGTCAACTGTCAATATTTAATAGCAGGCCTTGTTCAGGTAGGTATTCTATGAAAGTAGGGCGATCGAAAAGGTAATGTGTCTTGGTTAACGACCTGAAACGTGTTAGACCTTTTCCGAAAGAGCTTGATAACATAATTTATTCACTAACATGAGCTATACTAACCTTATTACTGGTGGTAGAGCTCTTGTGAACGAGCTTGAGGGCGGCAGCACCACCGTCTTAACTTATAAGAAGAAGAAGAACCTGCCGCCAAATAGTAGTGCTTCCATTACTGTGTTCCTGGCACATGAGGCATAATGCCGTAGTTAGCTGCAGCGACGCATCTATAATCTGCTTTTGTCGCATCTATAATATGGATTGTTGATGTCCATGGGCTGTCATCTTACCATCTGGACTACACGTTCGTTCGCTGTAGGCGTAAAATAAAAAAAATAAAAGATAGTAATGGCTAATTGAAACTTTTTTATTGTACTTTCTAGCCTAATAATAAATCTATAAACTACTAAGCAGTTTATCAGTGTTTCAATTTACCAGGTATCTTCACAAAGAAAATTATGTCTCCATATCAGGCAGAATGCTGGCTTCTTAACTTTACATGAGTTATTATCCTTTGCTATTTTCGATTATTCTGACTATTATTATGTTTTTCTTTTACAAATTACTCTAAATCTATTATTAACCAAGGACACAATGTTGAACGGGTGGGTGAACTGGTGACCTGAAATACAGGCTTCCGCCTAGCTTAGGCACCAGTCTCCCACAATTATATTTTTTAATAATGATATATTATGTACCTATAATTGAATTTAAGGACTGTTGTAATTAAACTATTATTGTGGTGAGAAAAATAAATATTTGTCTATTGTCTAATGTTTGATTCTGACAATGACTCTGAATAAATCTTGAAGTAGCAAACGGAGATTTTTAACGTGATCATAACTTAGGTAAGTACTTTCTTTTCTAACATTTGCTGTGGCTCCACAGTTTCAGAACACGGCCCTTAACATCGCTAAGAGCATTGGGATTCTGGGTGTCGACATATCCTGTGATGTCCAGTTCCGCAGTCACTTAGAAGACAAGGCCAAGCTGGCTTCTAAAAAGCTGGGTGTACTCAATAGAGCCAAATGGTACTTCACCTCGGGGCAAAGACTCATGCTTTATAAAGCACAAGTCAGGCCCCACATGGAGTACTGCGGCCACCTATGGGCTGGAGCACCTGAGTACCAGCTTGGGCCTTTTGACTCGGTTCGAAGACGAGCTATCAGGATAGTCGACGATCCCAAGCTCACAGACGGTATCGAGCCTCTCAGTCTGAGGAGAGACCTAGCCTCCCTTTGTGTGTTCTACCGCCTGTACAATGGGCTGTGTTCTGAAGAACTGTTTGATATGGTACCTACGGCTACGTTCTACCACCGTACCTCTCGCCATCGACAGCGAGCTCATCCTCACACACTTACACAAATATCGTCGCGCACAGTGCGGTTCGCGAGGAATTTTCTCCCACACACGATAAAGTTGTGGAATGAGCTCCCTGCCAAGGTTTTTCTAATAGAATACAGCATGGGGTTCTTTAAAAAGAGTGCAAATAGGTTTCTAAAGGGTCGGCAACGCACGAGTGATGCCCCTGGCGTTGCAAGTGTCTATAGGCTACGGTAACTGCTTACCATCAGGCGGGCCGTATGCTTGTTTGCCACCTCAGTGGAATAAATAAAAAAAAAAAACATACCAAGTCTGTGTTACGTATAATAATAGCATCTGCGTTCCTACAAAGCCGTCACGGCTAGCACTTTAAGCTTTTACGGCTTTTACGGTTTCCTCGACGTTTTTAATGTGTTTTGTTTACGTCGTCAGTCTATTTTATGCATTTGACGGATGATGACCCTGATTCTATAACTTATCTAATCTGTAATAGTTCTGTGCACTCTTTCTAACCTTATTAGATGAAATTTTAATATACAAACAAAAATTTCGTCAGCTGACCTTTCTTAAAAAGTGCAAAAGATAAACATAGCATAACATCACGCCTATATTACTCGAAAGGGTGTGGCAGAGGTGTATTACATCCACATTTCATTATGTTTAGGTGCCATGGCATAGGGGGTGAGCCTATTGCCAACCACCGCGTACAATTACAACTCCGTGCTAACACGTAATAACACTTTGCTCGACCCGGGACTCGAACCCGAGACCGCGCCGTGAGAGGCCCATACGCTTACCACTAGACTTGCGAGGCAGTGAATTCTAATAAAGTTTAATTAAAAGAGAAAAATGCACTAAACTAAAATGTAGTTTGCGGTGGCACGACAGAATCAGGGCTAGTGTCTGTTTAGTTTTTTTAACACGCTTATGTATGTATGTATGTAACTGACTTCTTTGGACTCGATTTTGACCTACTTTAAACGGACAGATTTCATTAAAATTTTGCACACCTGTCAAAGATCGATGACAATGCAATAATTCGATAAAATTTTTTTTTTTTTTTTTTTTTTTTAAAACGCTCTTATAAATAAACCAAACTAAAAAGTAAAAAAAAAGTAGAAAATAATTCCTAGATAATATAAGCTGAAAATGCTTTGAAACCCACGCTTTTTTTCCCAATAATACTAGTATTTTTTGTTCATTACCATTTTCAGCTTATATTAGGAATTAATTTCACTTTTTAGTTAGAAGTACTTTAAAAGCGTGTTTTTTATTTTTTTTAGTTAGTTCTTCTGCCTTTGTGTTACCACACCAAGCCTTAAGTCAGTTATTTCAAAAGTGCCACAATGGTGAAAAAGCCATTTACGGTTTTTTTATGTTTCTAAATTATGTTAATGTTAAGTACTCTGTCGTATTATGTTAAGAAACCTGTATTGATAGGTGTATTTTGTGTGTGTATAATAAATAAACTTATAAATAAATAGTTAAAAAATCAATTAACTGCATAATTGCTAAATCAACGGCGCGGAAAAAAACTGACAAAATTAACTGCACGTCTATGGAAATGGCCCTGTTAATGAATGTCAGAAAAAATAATTAGGCACGTGTTTGTAAACGCTTGTTTTGAAACAATAATTTTTCAGTATATGGCAGTAAATTACTCCGGCATTGTTCTTTTAAATACGTAATTTTCGTTATCAGAAACTGTCATGTAATGGGAAAATGTTGAGTAAAAAATCTCTGCATAGTACCCCGGTGTTTATCTCGCGCCTGCACTACACCACCGAGGCAGATGATATCGCGAGATATGTCAGCCAGAAGCTGAATCATGTGCTAAGAGTGCAGCTGTTGGAGTCGCGCCGCAACGTCAACTTCAAGGCGTTCGTGGTGAGAGTGCCGACCTGTATGCTGGAACAGGTGCTTGATGAAAGTTTTTGGCCGCAGGGTGTTGTTTTCCGTCGCTTCCGCGGAACTATACCCCAGGAACGCACCAAGACTTAGTGCAAAGGAAGTGAATTTATAATTATGTATTTTTAGGTTAAGGTATTTATATATGGGCCTATGCAGCCTGAAATAAATGAAATGATTTATTAAATGATGATACTTACGAACGACAAGAAATCGGGAAACCAACGAAAATTGCTCAGAAAAATACGAGTGTACCTACTGTAGACATGTAAATCTGTATATAAAATACTTACGATTTCTTCTGAATATACTTCCTAGTCAAACTTATACTGAAACTCCATTAGTAGTGTATTTTTCAATATATTGTGCGTCTCAGTAGGCCGTATTTCGTATTTTTTTCCGTAATTCAAAATTTATGGGTACCTACTTTACGTCTTCATTATTATTATTATTCTATAACATCTATTATGTTAAAGATCTCCCACGTAACAATGCTACTGTCAATATTATGAAGAACTCATTATACTCAAAACTATTCAACATTATTTTAATTTGTAAGTGTTCTTTTTAAGTTAAACTATTATTTATGTGCCTCAAGGACGGAACGGAAAGAATTCACACCCAAAACACCCGAATTTAGATTACAATATTACAATATAACAACGCAGAAATATTTCTAAATCACGCAAATTTCGAATGTTCAATGTATTATCTCTTAATGAGGAAATACTGCGTAAGTATAGTAGGTATGATAACAAAAAAAGCCACCGCGAGATTATTTCTAAAACAAAACATTGCAAAAATGGTTTTTTGTTTGCAATTATTTTGAGATTTTTGTCAACAACAAAGAAAAACTTTATGTAAATAAACTAGGTAATAAAAATGATTAATTAGATAAATTATAAAAATAAAATACTCATTTATTTTTTACACGCGCAAATTACTTGATAAAAAGTAAGGAAATGTAATAAGATATTTATCTTTGTACAATAATACGTCTTACATAATTTATTATTCAGTTTTTCATGGTCAGGTGCTGAAATTCCTGAAGTTTTAAATCAGCAATTAAATAATATCTAGATTTAATTATTATCTTACTTGCAATAATAATATATGTTCGAGAAATAGACAAGAGTGACTTAATAAAAAAAACTAGGTATGTATTGTACATACGATTGTAGGCGTGGACACATCGTTAATTAATTGTATAATTGAACACTTCAAGTTTAGACCGTCAACAAAACCAATTACATCAGTAAATGTAGAAAAGTATGAGGAGTTTTTGGCTAAGTCAAAGCGGACCGATCAATCTCGCAGGTTAAGCAATGCTAACTGCGGTCGGCCGTGCATGGGTGACCATCCTAATATAACGAGTTTTCCTTTATGCCTAGGAGAACACGTTAACCCGTCGGTCCCGGTTGCTATTTGAAGATCTATAGACTGCTATAGATCTATATTTTCGATCCTCTGACTAACCGTAACGACTTCGTTACGGATAGAAAATCTGAGCACTAGTCAAACAAAGATTATTGTACTACCTCAACTGGGTTGAAAGGGTTAATGAGGCGCTCCACGTAAAATACCTACTGACATTCAGCTCAATCCGTTTGACTAGGAATCGACCCTAACATAATTGGGCAAAGGCTCGGAAAATGTTGTAATGGCATAACTAAAGGGCACGCAGACTTCTGATTTGCCCAACAATCTTCATTTACATAAACCTTTGTGTTTATTACAAGTACTCAATGAACTATGGAATAAAACGTTTCATTGAAGACTGTTAATTGCTTTGCCAGTCATTGTTGTTATTGGCAGTTGAATGCACGCGATCTGTACGTGGACAGTCAATTTTATGATTATGTTGTAATTTTTCCAACAATTAAATATTATTTATCATTATTTTGACCTGTGACCGTATCATGACCTCGTTTCCACTCAAATGCTATCCAGGGGCCTTATCATCATGCCAATTAAACGCAAATCGGAATTAAAACGTCTTTGTATGGTAAACTTTCAAAACTTGATATGATTATCATTTGCCCTACTAGGGTTGCCTTGGCGGTGCAGCGTGTCTGGCATGTTTGCCGAGAGTAGGGTTGCTGATTTCTCTACTGTCCACCGTAGTTCTAAGATGTCCTTTCTTAAACAACTAATAAACAGCAACTGTAGCAACAATACAATTGTTACCACTGTATTTAAAGTTGTATAATGCACGAAACAGACTTTAGGCTGAATGATAATGATAGTTATATCTTTGTGAATTACATTCAATAATGTAATATTATGACACTTTGACACTTAGTTTCTTTGTTTAGTCAAAGCTATATTAATGAATATTGACACGTAAAATAATCTTATTTTATATTACTATGGGCAATTACTATTTATAATTGTAAATTGTGAAACCTAAAATAATTTAATAATAATAAATAAATAAATAACATTTTATTTTATTTAATTACGTGGAAATTCGAGTTTATGGTATTGCAGGTCAGACTGGTCACCATACAAAATGTTACAATTTTTAATCTCGTTGAAGAAAAGAGGATAGTATGGACCCTGGGGTGGGTGGAACTGTCGAAGGACTATGAGCTCTGAGTTCTACTGTGGTATTGTTATAAAGAATGGGCATATTTTGATTGATTGATTTAAAAAAATCTTGATTGCTAATATATAATTCACAACATTTAGTCACACATAATATCCAAAAGAAAAATACAGACATGTGGTAGTTTTTTTATAGGCTAAACTTCGCCTTTACAAAACTATTTTTCCTATAAAATAAGTTTTTGTTATACATAAAGAAAATATAACCAAGATGACATATATATATGATATAAAATATGTGAAGCTAGGTACTTGCACATTTGGATTTTACATAAATACAAAGAATGAATGAAAGAATGGACATAGAGCCTCATCGTATCGTATCATGGTATTCGTTTTTCAGGCATCTGACATAATTGGAATATGATCAGGGAGAGGTCATTAGCCCAAAAACGACGCACAAAAGAATGATCTGTGAATGCGTATGAAGTACGTTGCCAAGCATACTATTGCTATATAGGTTAAATACAAATAGCAGATACATTTTATCAAGAGTGACAGCTAGATTCGCAATAATTGCAATACCGGCTTTCTTGTGCCTGTCTTGTGTTGTCGAATGATTGTAGACCGACTACAAAAGGAACGGAAAGAAACTGTCTTATGAAGTCCACTTTGAATGGAAGTATTTCTACAGCTCTTTGTGTATGAAGTAGATAGAAAGGCACTTTGAGGCTTTCGTATAATTTTCATCAGTATAATTTTAGGCATGTATCCTTGACGCAGTATAATAATGTTGCAATTTTAAAACATAATTTTACAAAAAAAAACTACTTTAATTACAAAAAAAAATCACAATAAGTAAGAAATACTTAAGTTATATTCAACGTCTCGCCTTATCTGTGTAAAACTTTAAAGAATACAGTAAACGGCCTTTGGTACTCCTAACCGTTGAGGAATCGTACCTTCCCGGATCAGATCAGCAGCATGAAATGCTGACTGCTAGACACAATATCCGAATAGCTTTAGATAATATACGAAAAACAATATGAAGCCTTTAAAATTTTAGGGTTACTCTTAATTTTTCGAGGATCCCATCATCAGATCTTGAGAATTGGACTACATGACAAAAAAAAGAATTTCTCAAATTGGTCCAGGCGTCTTCGAGTAATCGGCGAACAAACATTAAAAAAAAAGAAAAAACATTATCGAATTGAGAACCTCATCCTTTGTTTTAAAGTCGGTTAAAAATAACATTTGGGATACGATTATATTTTTTACTTTGCCATTTACTCGATAAAAATGCTTATACTTCAGACTACATTTTCTGCAAACACACCGATTTTCTGCAAAGACAGTCAAAAACCATGTCATTAAACAGGCTTTCGTTTGGGTTTGTTACAATGCCGAGGACAGATATACAGGCAATTTGACACGCAATATTACACACGAACACATTTAACTTACAAAAATACGCCTCCGTATTCTTTCAGGGATAAAAATAGCGTCAGTCACACGCTTCTTATCTTTCATTTTTAGGTCAACCATATTAGGGACAATGTTTAAGAAGTAGGCATACGGCCGCAGTTGACACGGTATGTCCTTGAATATATGCCAATGTCCTCATTGTATTGAATTCTTTTATCTTCGCACTGGGCTCATGATCAGTGGTATAACGTAGTTAGACTGATTTTTCTCTGCTTCGCTTCGCTTCGAATTGACCTGAATTGTATGATTGCATTCTTCGATCTATATTGGATAATCGTTTGTTTAATATCTACTCATATACCTTTAGATATTGGTTTAAATTAAATAAAATAAAAAATCTTTAATTAAATACCGACAAGAAGAACTTGCAGCAAGGAGTATGGAATTGTTTTCAGAAATGTTTGTACCTTATAATATTTGAGTCTCTTTTTTTAAGCACACAAAAGAAACATTGTAATAATAATTGATAGTATTAATGATTTATTTTTTGTTAATGCATGAAATAAACTAAAATAAACTAACACCGGGGCGAACACTTGACCATTTTTGTACAAATGCATTTCTGGATTTCTACCTGAAATATTTTCTTGTTTTCTACCTTTTAGACCTCCTTTTTACGTAGTCGGCTTATTATAACTATCGAGAATAGGCAACGAGTAGTTGATGTTGAGATAAGTAGTTTCATAACAGTTAAGTGGTTACATTTGAACAAACAAAGAAAACAATAATTCGTTTTCCTTTATTTGTACTATCTAGTTACAAAAAACAAGTATTTACTGACGATATTAAATAATAATTATAAACGATCATAATACTTATATAACATTAATTTATGAAGTAACAATAATAAGTAATAATAGCAGCAACAAAGGTGAAGTAACAAAGATATGCAGTTAATTACATTTTAATTAATTCACTCTGTGTGGACTTGTGGTCTACAAGTTCAAGTCAATTGTCAGAACTCTTATAATGTTCTACTTATATAATATGCGTTATTTGTATTTTTATGGCGAACCAGCTGCAGCTTGTGGTTAACCAGATGGTAAGAAGAAGAAACTAAAAGGCCATAAAATCCACAATCTACAAAAAAATTATGAAATGCGTCACTATATCTGACGATATAATATTATACTCCATATGTAGTGCAAGCATACTATTAGATGCGTCGCGGTCGCTACATCTGAGGACTTCAAAGATAATGTCTTATATGCCGGTAATGACATAACATAACATAACATCACGCCCTTATTTTTTATTTATTTTTATTTATTTGGTAAATAAACATAACTCGAAACTATAATACACAGAAATATAGCTTCATCGCAATCCAACAAAGTTTCCACACTAAATAATAACATAAGCTAGCAAGTAAACTAATTTGAATTGAATTAACTAATTTGAATTACACAACAATGAATTTAAAGATAAGTTTACAAATTAAAGAAAAGAGAAGTTAAAGTTAGATTAAAACACAAACAGCTTTTAATCTAGGTACATTAAAAGAGTGTTAAGAATAGAACTATTACTAAGTTGGACTAGGAGGTTTGCTACATATAGATTTAACTAGTGCATTTTTATAGTTTTAATGATACATGGAATATGCCGATATCTATAAGATGAGAACTGTACTGACGACAACATCTAATAATAAAAGAATTAGACCCATATTACTCAGAAGGGTCTGGCAGAGGTGTACAACATCCACAAAAGGCAATCTTTATTAGACAATCGAAACGTGAGACGAGAAAAACCTCTCGTGTTTCTAGTAATGCTTACAGTACATACTGAGCTGATGAATTTAGGCCATGAATTTGGCACATGGAGTATAATATTGATGTCAGATGTAGTGAAGCATTTCATTTTTTTTTGTGGGTTTTTATGGCCTTATAACACCTTCACCCTTCTTCTAAATTTAGTAGAACATAATAAAAGTTATGACAATTAACTTGAACTTATGGTCCACACAGAGTGAATTAATTAAAATGTAATTAACTGCAAGTCTTTGTTATTTCACCTTTGTTATTCTTATTATTACTTATAATTGTTACTTCATTAAATTGTTCTTCTTTAAACTCGGTAACAAGAGCCCTATCTCCTTAATTTGTTGTCACATTACAATCAACATTATATTCCATTTAGTAATGGAATCTTATTACTATCATTCGTCTATTACATGGCAATTCACATAAATGGAAAAATTGTTTGATTTGATACGTTTATTGCGTAAACGATCATGCTACTGTTTGACCAGCACGCTTCCAGTGCGTGGAGGAAAAGGCGATAACAGAACATCGATATGGTGAACATTAATTGTGTTTTAAGATGCGGTAATGTACCGATTGCCTCTATTGGTGATTGAGATTAAACTATGGCCTAACCCTTTTCCTCATAAGAAGAGGAGACCGTACCCAACAGTGGGACATGCATATTTATATGCTGCTATTATTATGCAGATTATATTTAAAATGGTTTCGATCCATCTAATCTACATACACACATTTTGTCGTTATCCTGGAATGGCGATAGGTAAGCAAATTTAACGATATCTGTTAGGTTTAAGTTAAGCAAATAAATGGATCATTATCATTGATGTCAAGTGGTTTATCACTAGGGTTGCTATTACATGATTTATAGAAAATACATTCGTACTTGGAGAGGAATGACAAAACGAACCACAAAAAGGGTATAGATTAAAAATACGATGGAACTCTGACCACGTGTAGAATACACGTAGTGAGAGTTCCATCGGTTAAAAAAAACTTGCAATTATTTTTTCGATTTAAAATCATAATAAATTATCTTACCCAATAATCATTCTTTACGGCAAAGGAAATATTTTTTAAAACTGATTAATTAAAATTAACCCTGATCACGTCTAGAATCTATGCTAATAACTACTTATATGTCGCATATGACTTTCCGTACGTGCGTTTGCAAGTACAAGACATCAGTTAAAAGATGGGCTTCTAAATTTCTCTTTGTCGTATTTCGTCGTTCACCCATTGGTATCGACAAGAAACATGCACCATTCTAGTGGTATATTACTGGCGGTAACTAAACAACCCTATTTATTTAACTAGGTACTGTAGAAAACGTCATCGATCCACTCATGACAGCTTGTACGGTTCTCATATTAAAGTTTATGCAAATGCAAAGTTTTTTTATCGATTGTTATTTAATAAGTACTTAGTTCAATACCTAGCAGTTTAGTAAATAGGCTAGTAAAGGTTTATAAAGAGTGCAAATAGGTTTTTAAAGGGTCGGCAACGCACGCGTGATGCCCCTGGCGTTGCAAGTGTCCATTAGCTACGGTAACTGCTTACCATCAGGCGGGCCGTATATGCTTGTTTACCACCTCAGTGGAATTAAAAAAAAAATCAAGCTTTTGCGTATGCCGATAAAAATTGTCTATGTCCTTCCTGAGGTCTTAACTATCACCATACCAATTTTTATTAAGATCGGTACAGTTTATCCGTACAGCATAACCGTCAGCGTAACAGACAGACATACATACATGAGTTACTTTCTCATGTATAGTATATATTAGTAAGGAATAACCTATTCAGATTCCGATCTGGAAGTCTCTTCGGACAATCGCCTTCGGACACAAGTTGGTCGCTGCAGAGAGAACCTAGCCAAATGAGGAATCACAAACACCAATGACGCCTCGTGCAATTGTGGTTTCCCTATTCAAAACATGGCTCACCTGCTTTCGTGCTGGTTGTCTCCCTCTACATGTACCCGTGAAGACCTAATGCAAGCCACAAGCAAGGGAGTAGAAGTTGCTACCTACTGGGCAAAAACAATATAAATATATAACGAGAATGAGAAACCATAATACGATTGATACGTAAGAAGAAGAAGGAATAACCTCTGCCTCGATGGTCTAGTGGTTAACGTATTCGCCCCCGAGGTCTCGGGTTCGATGCCCGGGTCGGGCAAAGTGTTATTTGTAAACTTTCCGTCAGGAAATTCTCAATAGCAGCACGGTGTTGGAATTGGGTCTTCCCATGGGACCTAAACATAGCAGGTGAAGTGTGGGTGTTGTACACCTCTGCCACACCCTTCTGGGTAGTAAAGGCGTGATTATATGTTATGTAGTAAAGAATCCTAATAGATCTAAAATATTATTTTATTATCATATTGACCTATTTCTCTTACATTACTTTATTATTATAATTCTGAAGGCCAAACATATTGTTATACGGTTGAAGGTCAATACCCATATAGTTAATTGATAGTTTATTTGCTAAGCAATCAATAAGCAACAAAAAATGTAAACAAAATAATCGTTGTTAAAATTAAGATTTACTTTTCGAGCTGAAGGTTGTACCAGAGAAATGGCAAAGACACGAGAGTGGAATGTCTCAAAACCTTCTCTGAAATTGTTTAAAAGAAAGAGAAAATTAAACATACTCTATCAAAAAAAAAAAAACTCGAAAGTATTTTTTTTTCATACTCGTAGCATGTTGCATTCCGTTAGAAAGATATGTATAATTGAAATAAATTAGAGATTTTTTTGTACAAAAAGGAAAACCGGAATCTCGTTTTTTTTTTTTCGTTTTTTATTGCTTTGCCCCTTAAAATAAAAAGGAGGGTACTACGTGTTATTTTCAAGTAATTCCTAATTTTATTGCTAAGCACAACGGTAAATATAAAAAGTACATAATTTAGAGGCTATATCAGCTATTTATTTTTAAGATTCAAATGCTAAAGTATTATTCCGGTATCTAGTATTTTTTCTAGTTTATTTTCATTAAAAGACACAAGAACGGGTGAGATGAAAAGTGAGTTAGGGGTGCTCAACCTATAGGTAAGGATACTACATTTTAGCCAATTTATTTTGGCAAAAGTTGTTCGAAAGATCCTGATATTAATACCACCTATAATTTGGGTTAAAATTTTCACCTAACTTTATTATTATTAAGTTTTTACCTATTTGTAAAGAAAAATCATATCTAAAACGCTAATACATGTTTGTTAGCGCCCGCATGTTTTCAAAATTACAGTTCATATGTAACTCAATTAATCAATAAAACAATTTTGACAAAATGGCCATAGACAATCATGAATTTGTGTATATGATTTGCCTATTAAATAGATAAAAACTTAGTAATATTTAAGTCAAACCATATAACGTTAGTATGAAATCACGGCGTTCGTCTGCTCTTTAAGTCATGATGCAAGAACTTGTTTTTGATTCGTCACACCTATTGATACACATTATATTTTAAGACGTCAAGTTCTTTGTATTACCATTATTTTTAAATGAAATCGTCGTGTTAGTTACATCATTTTTAGTTTGGAAGAACTCTTCTAAAATAAATAAATAAACATATAAAAATTCTTTATTGACACAAATAATACAGCTAGGTTCACAAGATTATTTAAAGTTAAGGCACATGAAAATGTATTTGTACATTAGATACTGATACTGTCTCCCAAACTAAGCGAAAGCTTGTATTTTGGGTGACAGTGGACAGTCGTGTTATGTGACACAAGTTTACAATTTTTATGTAAATCTATACTGGACGTTATCACTGCAGCTAATATAAAAGATTGAATGATTTTATTCTTCTCTCTGATTATAGCCTCATTATAAACTTATAATGAGGTTATAATCACAATAGACCCACCGAGGTTGACATGAACACCCAAAGCTTCGTCCTAACAATAATAGATAATAATAATACATCATCACTAATTCCATATGTCAAAACTTTTTCTTTATTACCAGGATCGGACTGCCGTGTTGGTCTAGTAGTTGCGACTTATCATGGGTTAGATGCCCGGGTCGTGTTAGTGGTTTTTGGGAGATTTTCCACAATAAAATTCTCAATAACAGTACGGAGACAACATTGTACCCGTTGGATGGCGAAAGGCTCACCCCCTATCTCATGAGACTTGATTATACATAACAGGTTAAATATGGGTGGTATACCTTAGCCACCACTTAATTTTTCTACTCTTTTAAAAAACGACGCCCGCACAAGGAATAACTCTTGTGTCACCCCTGCGACATTCTCACAAACATACATTTCACACACACAAAATCTTTTGGTTAATATAGCTGTGATATTAAATTGGGTATGAATTCAAACCAGATTATTTAATGCAGTGGTAGAGACATATGAGTATACTAACTTTCTGGTTTTGGAGTTCGCCACCTGTGGCTGTATCTATGTGGATACAACAACCTCTCTGAGTCAAAATTAGCTACTATAGGCAAAATATAATTTTCCTATTTAAGGAACAAGTTTCTTACGAAATAGTGAACGCCGAACCAGTTCCTAAATAGTCATATGGCAGGGTTTTCCCAAAGGTCGCGAGAGCCCAAAAACGTTGACAAGATTGAGTACGCCTTAATAATGACTGTTCCGTATGAGAAAAGTTCTGGGTCATAATGCGTTGAATATAATAATTGTAGTTAGTTATTACTTACATTTCTAGTAATTTTACAATTTTTGGGCAAGAAGAAAAAGTTGTCTTTGTTCGTTTTGGTAAAAGATTTGACCAGTATAGATTTTATTTTAGGTAGCTTTGTTACAAGGATGCTAGGCTCACAGTTGTTTGTGCAGGCTCTAATAGGCATGATGACTAATTTTTATTTTTGTATTTTTTTTATATAATGTAATCACCTCTCGATATTAGAAATCATAAAAAGATTACTTTGATATCATATAAACTTCCTGAATAAATTAATGAACGATTTATTTGCATTAAACATAGGTAATTCTTTGGTGTTTAACTGCAATTAAACAGCTTTTAACATGTTTCACCATGATCTGACATGCAAATATTTATAGAAATTATAATTACAAATAAGCACAGAATAAATGCAATAATCAGAATAAGCAGATAATTTTTTATTTTTTATTTTTTAATAATTATGTACTTTAAAATCTGCTTGCCCATACCCAAGTAGCACATTAGTGAATTTTGCAACTTATCTTATAGCTTTAAGTCGCAAATGAGTGGTTTAACAGTATTTGATGGCACTTATAGCTTTAGACTCTACTTATATTTGTATATGAGTACATCTTATTTCTCGCAGTTGCATATGAATGTATTTTGTTACTACTTTATTTCTTATGGTTTTATAAAGTCGATTTTGTTACTCATAGTTGTAAACAGGTTTTAATTTTTACTCATTTATTAACCACAGTGGCATATGAGGTCTTGAAATCACTGTTTTGCAACTGTTACAAATAAGCGGTAACTAGTCTTTATATGGCACTTCTAATGCTAAATGAATAGTATAATAGAGTAGTATATCACCTGTAGTGGTTAAAGGGATCATTTTGCAGCCCTTGTGGAACCTAACGTGATTGTATCTTTAAGTGCTATTGTACTCTTTTATGCCACTCCAACGTGTAATTAAGTGTCAAAGAAGGGTTGTTAAGAACCAAAAGCATCTATTTTCCCTTATTTAAAACCATTATCGATCTGATAGTTCCAAAAATACGTAATTTGTTACCTATTATTTCTTAAGACAGATTATTCTGCGTGTAACGTTGTCTTAAATCTTTTGTTTCGGTTGATATAAAGTTCATAGGCAATAAATTAAAAATTATTATTAAAAATGAATTCCGTAAAATGGAAAATAATTAATTGTCTAGAAATAAATAATAAAGATAATTTTGTCAAGAAAAATTCACTGAAAAATTGAAGGGTTCCGTACATACATAAATGAATCAACATTTTATTGCGTATTTTAAACACATTTTGGACATGATTTGTAATGTATTTAACGCAATCTAGTAGATTTATTATCGGGTACCAGATCTGAACAGAAGATTCTTTGAATCTTTTGAAATCTGGTAGGAACTTCATTCCCGGTGTTAGAGCAAAAAAAACCAAGTGTCGAATAATTATATATTTTTTTATTTAACCTCTCAACGCTTTCAATATAATACAAGACTATCTTTTCTTCAGCTTTCATCTTGGTGATATAAATTTGAAGTCATCTTCTAATGATGGTAATTTGACTGAAATGTGCGAAGTCTTGAGGACCCCTAATTCGCCGATCCACCGATTTGCCACTATAACATACAAATGAGGGATTTTTAGAACCCAAAGTTCCAAATAGAAACTAAATAAGTGATGAAAATTAGAACTAGTGATCCCTTCTAAATCGCCATATTTAGAAAATGGTAAACAACATACGAATAAGTGATTTTTAGAACCCACAGTTCTAAATAGGGACTAAATAAGTAAAAATTAAAACTATGTGATCCCTATAAATCGCCATAATTAGAAAATGGATTCCTTAAAAATGTTTTGTTTTGAACAGTGTATTATCACACCGATTCAAAATCACCGAGTTATGTGAATTGTAACTAATGTACTTAGACATTATACTTAGTTTAAAACCATTATGTTAAGTTTTTAACGGTATTTTTTTTATTGTATTATTTCGTCAATAGATTAGGCACTCTATAAATAATTAATCTTGATCAAATAGAAGGCGCGTTGAAATTTACTAAGAAAACATACTATGGTTTCACAGTAACAAAACATTCGCAAGGATTTTATGCTGTAATTGGTTATAACTCAATGCTTGCATTATATGAAGTTAGTACTCACCAAATATCCAAATGGAGTCCAAAATAAAATGGTTGCACTAAGTGTTTACTGTAACGCCACCACAGAACAATATTACTAAACGAACACCACTCGAAACTTTAATTGTCTCTCATTTATCACTTATTGAATGACAGAACGAATGAAATGTTTATTAATCGTTCACTGCGCACAACTTACACTCACAGTTCTAATTACCTCTTAGGGTGATTGTTAGAACTCCTATAGATCCCATTTGTAACCAAAATTAGGCTGCAATTTTTCGCCAAATGGTTCCATAATGGTGGCATAAGGGTTCTCCCCACCTTTGTAGAACTTAATCATAGCTGTAAATTTCACTCGAGGTTACCAATAGATATGATATAGAACTATTTTAGAACCCAGTTGTGCTACTTGGGTATTGACATTGAATGATTATAAGATAAGTTTCACTTAAAGTATGTAACAATTTTTTTTTGCATTTTGTTTCTGTTTTCCTATATTTTAAAAAGGTAAATATTTTATAACTGTCACGATCTCAATCACCATACCATTTGTCACCCGTCAGGTTAACATCCATTTTATATTTTTAAAAGTTTATAAATGAAGCCTACAACAACTGTTTTTTAGTTGGTTTTTGAGCTAAAAATACGGAACGCTGTGTTTGAATTACTGGTAACAAAAATGCGGAATACCTAAATATATTTCAACACCTATGGCCTGGGTATTCTCAAAAACTGGTTCACCAGATGGTCGTCTTTAATGGGGGGCTTGGCTCATAATGGGAGACAGTTTACGGTATCTATTGATGGACAATATGTTATATCACTAATTTGCTTTTGAAGTGTCTATAAACGTTAATTGGACTAAGTATTTCAATAAAGAATTTAATTATCTAAACGGGAGAATGATTTTGTAGCAGAAACCCCATTCGTATTGAGGTATCGGGTAGATGTCGCGAACGATATTATAGTTTTATATAATAATATAGATATTAAAGTTGAAAAATTAAGAATCCAGCAGGACTCGAACCTGCACCCCCTGGGTATACGCCCCAAGTGCTTTG
The DNA here is from genome assembly GCA_905147285.1 of Hypena proboscidalis. Classification (NCBI taxonomy): domain Eukaryota; kingdom Metazoa; phylum Arthropoda; class Insecta; order Lepidoptera; family Erebidae; genus Hypena; species Hypena proboscidalis. The sequence goes on from LR990127.1 coordinate 6,759,083, forward strand.
CCAATTCAGTTATGGATTCGTATGCTGCTAGACTCGAAATGTCTCAACTCTTTTGTGCCAGCGTCATAGGTTCATAGGTTCGAGTCCTGCTGGATTCTTAATTTTTCAACTTTAATATTATATAAAATACAAAAATGAATAGCAAAGCTAAAATTAAGATATTATAGTCAGAGATTAAAGATATTATAGTCTTTGAAATGTTAAGTTTCTCTCAGTTACAGCCCACTCTCTGTGCTCGGACCCTCATGGCTGAGGATAGTGGTCCTCGGTGGATGTGAATGGTTTGCACCTTTGCCTCCACCGGTGTCTGTTCGTCGTGTATCTGACAACCGAGGAAATCTTGACTGTTGATGGGCCTTTCACTAAGTCTGGTTAGGAACCGTACCTAAAGTCCATAAATATCCCTTAAAGGTCTGACATGTCAACTTTTGCGTTAACTTCTGTGGCATTCCTTTCAAGACCTATTTTTACCAAACCAGAAAATTGTAACATTACTGTTTTGACGACAAAACAAAGTGAAAAGTACTGCTTTCTATTTAAAATTTACCCCACATACTTATAAAATTTCACCGCCAAAAACAAAGAAGACATCATAGACTTACAGTAGGTTAAATTAACAGAGCGAGATGATGACTTTTTTCAAAAATTAGACAAACGGGTCTTAATCGCGTAATTAATTATTATAAAGGTAAATAAATAAATAGCTCGACGTTTCGAATTGACTTGTATCATTCGTGGTCACGAGCCGACTGCTACATAAACTGACCCAAAAAAAGCTTCAGACCACTGATTTCAAAATTTTATAAGTATGTGGGGTAAATTTTAAATAGAAAACACTTCATTTCACTACGTTGATATTTTATTTTAACCAACAGATTCTTATCTTGCAATAAAATGTGCCACATCTCTGAACTAATTAGTCTGTAAATACAGTTTTCTGAAACAAGGCCGGCAAACGAAATTATCTATACTTATGCGTAATTAGCATGTATATAGCGTAGTGTCAAAACTAGGAAGCAATTTAGTCAAATACATAGCTATTTAAATAACCGTATGTAAGAATATTACATCAATTATGTGGGAAACGTAATAAATAATTTTCCTAGTTGCTAGAACTATTATGGTAGAGTCAAACAAATCTGCGATATCTGTACACCAGGTAATGATAGGAATATAGCACAGTAAAACTCAGTTATAAATTTTGACTGACTATATTGATCGATAAAATGATATTAGATAAATGATATGAAGTGAGACGCGATACGTTGATGGACTACAGAGCGTGAACGCGAACTGATTTCAAATATGAGTAATTTAATTAATAAGTAATTTGATGACACCGCAGAAATATGTATGTCGGGCAATGACACGATGTACGAGGCTCGTACAATATCTCCACCCCAATCCGGAATCCAGGACATAATAGTGCAAGTACTAGCTAGTTGAGAACACCTAGAAAAATTATGTACTACGTTCCAAACATAATTGATGTAATTTATTTATTTATTTATTTATAGGAAGATCAACAGCATGTAACAATTTGAATAGCTTAACGTTAATTAGTAACAGAGATCCAATAATAGATCTTCACGAATAAACTTTTGAATATAAATACAAATTTTGTGAACATCAGAACAAAAGTACAAAAGTAATTTCTTCTGGATATTTTCTAGCCGTATAATATTATGTATTTCACCACGATGGCAAGTCAAAATAAAATTTGACTCAGCCATCGACACGACGAAGAAGAAGAATATTATGTGTCGTAACGGGGGTTCCACACCTGACTCGCATATACAAGAGTACTGCGCACGAATGTGCAGTATAAAATTTTGAATGATTTTGCATTTTTAAAGTTCCTGGACAATTTGGTAGCAGATTGAAGTTGAGCCGGTGGCTCTCTTACCTCAAACGTCATTATAAACGGACCTACATTACGAGTGTGGTGCTGTACAGACTATGTCATGACCTGTCATACTTGCTCCACCACCTGCGCAAAGGAAGCGCTATCCGCGTGGCCACGCACTGGGCTCATAGATTATGACTGCAGCCACTGACACGAAGAAGTACGACAATCAATAGCTTTACCAGTGTTTTCTGAAGTTTTTACTTCTGCCCCTCTTTCAATCTTCTGCCTTTCATATTTATGTTCGGAGCTGTCCTACTAAACAGCTCAGCGTTTACCAATTTGTGCATCGCATGCACATTTGGTACGCTTCAATTTGGAATGTATTTGACTTTTTAGTTAGTTCGCGATCAACCAGCGACCAAGCTCATTTACCATTAAAAACCATTTCTTTTACCATTTTTATACCATTTTAATTAACTTTAATTTATTTCTTTACTTTTTACCATAAGTGTTATTCGTGTTAAGTTCTTAGTGTTTTGACTAGTGTTAATCGTCACACCGTCATTAATCCGTCCACACAATAATCGGACATAGTACTAGCTAGCATAATCACGGATCTCCGGCAACTTATCATTTAATTGTGACGTGAGGCATCTGCTGATTAATACAATATTAGATTGATCGATTTAACTTTTTAAATCTTTATTGTTTGAACATATTATTGTCTTTATCTTTACAAGGACAATATACTATTATATTAAACGATAAACGAGTTTTACTTTAAGACGAAAATTCAGCAACATTTTTTTGTTTTTTTTTTTAGGCAGACGAGAATAACCACGTGCCAAAGACTTAAGAGAGAATTATTTGTATTTCTCTCCCTTCCAAATCGAAGCTCACTAATGCAAAAGATCGACAATATTGTCGGCATTAAGTCCGCCTCTGTACAAATTGTGCATAAAGTTTTAAATAAATAAATATTGTGATAAACAAAAAAAACTTGTGTGATGAGTCACCTCGCTTACAAAAGCTCTATTTCTACTCTATCTATAATTACAATATCTATCACTGATTCTATGCTACTAACATATTTCTATAATAAAAATGAAATGATAATATAAGCAATACATCTTTAATCAGTTATTGTTGTCTTGGTTCTTTGTTTTATAATGTATCAATCTACCCACTCACATAATTATTGTGTTTGTGATGTGCTATGGTCATTTTAATTACTTAGTTGTCATGAACTTTATAGATTTATATATACAACGGAGAAGGTATATCCAAAGTGTTTTTAAAAAGTGTGACGTCATCATTGCTGACGTCACAATTGTTGTCTTCATGATTACTCGATCAGGGTCTTCAAAGGAAAACTTCAAAGTACTTTTATAAGCTTAGTTGATTGAACGGGTAGCGTAATGACGTCCAAAACAGGTCCGTACTGTGCGGCGGCTCGGGAGCGACTGTGTCGATGTCGAACTGTCGATCGCCCACAGCCACAGCGCGCCCGCTTTTATCAGACTCGGCCACGTGCACGAGTTCACAAGTTTGTAGGTTAAGTATTGAAATTACAATCTTAACATTAATTTTACATCGTAAACAACTCAAAAATAATCAACTGATGGCTTATTAACTAATTTTAGGACAATCAAATTATTAATCTTAATTATTATTGACGAACAGTTGTAATTGCGCCGATATATATTATAATATATATGACGTACCTATGGAGGGAACGGGAGTGTACCTACTGACGACTTGAAGTTAAGTGGTAACTGTTCTACAAACCATAAACAATTGAATACTCACACACAGAAGACTTTGATTTTATGCCTCATGTGGCCGTTAGCGAGGGGTTAAAGGTACACAGTGCCGGATTTACCCCAAGAAACCACTGATTTTCGGGGCCCTCGTTCTAATTTAACTTAATTGTTTAAATAACAAAGAAGAAAATATCAATGTAATTTTTTATTTTATTTTATTTCAAAATAAAAATTATTTTTTTATTAATTTTGTCATAATGTGAAAAAAAAATCGGGGCCCCTGTCCAAGCGGGGCCCCAAGAAATTGCTTCCTATGCTTCCTGGTAAATCCGCCACTGAAGGTGCAGCCAATAGGACGTCGATTGACTAATCTTTGACGACAATTACATGTACGGGCAAATGTTACTGGATTTTCCTTAGTTCTGCACCACGCCAACTGGACACTCGGCTTCCATCATTTCCTTGCTGACAAGGTGCCTAGTTTACGTGGTGAAGTTTATCATTCTATCTAAGTATCAACATAAAGTCTGGCACTGTGCCCAGTGTGTGACTTAATAAAATAATATAATCTATTTAATATTATTCCTAATGTATTGTCTATTTTATTTATTATTTTTTTTTTTTTTTTTTTAATAATTTAAAATACTATTAGGTAATAATGCCAGAAATGGTACGCATCTCAGCACAATACTGCAGCGCTAAAAGCACCGCAGCGCTGATATTCTGATGCGCCCAGTAAATGAGTAAAAGAAGTAGTGTGACAATAGAAAAAATAAATAAAAACAATAAAAAATTACATGTACATGTTACAATTTTTTGTGCTAAAAAGAACAAAAAAAAATAAATAAATAAATAAATATATAAATTGTCGTGTTTAGCTCATTTAATATGGCTTCTAAATATGTTCTTATTTGATTCGCACAGTCAGTACATACTAACATTTAACATGAAACAAAATTTAAAAAAAAAACATTAGTGCAACGGGTTGGCCTTGCACTTAGAATAGCCATTGACATTGTAAAGATTTTATATCAACATAGCGAAGAGCATCGAGAAATAGTTTGTTTTGATATTATTGAAGCAGACAGTTCGTTCTACTTTACAGGCATAAAAAGTTAAGTTAACCCCCGACTGCAGCTAACAGCCGGCTAGTGCAGCATTTGACCGGCGACCACGCGTTGCGCAGTAGCCACAGCACCAACTGCGCAGGCCCGAATCGGCTCGCCAAGCCACCGGCACCACGGCCAGCTGACGTATCACCGGCACTGGCTCTAGAATGTTCGCAAAGCCAGCCACACACCCTGACGTCAGCTTACGTCACGTCACCTACTTGTCTGACTACCCTGTGAAGCCTGCCATGAGAAAAATAGCCGCTAATCTCCGTAATAAACACGCGTATACACTATTGCGATGTCGATGGCGCAATAACTCGACCGGTTGTTTACTTGTTTAGCTTTGACCGACTACTTAATACCTGTTTCTACTGTAAATTAGTATAAAGTATGCAATTTCAATCTCAAATTAGGTGCTCGCCTCTCATATTTTAATGACCGCTATTAGAACTAGGAATTATTTTGATGGTTCACTGCCCACTGCGCAATTTCATGCGTCCAGTTTAAATTCGAGAACATTTCAACAATCTGAGAGATAAATATGAAACGTTCTGCCATTTCGTTTTGATAATTACACTGAAACAAGGTTTCGCTGTTTCGCTCTACATCGAACGTAGTTGTAAATTTACTTACAACTTTTTACTAATCGTCAAACGAGTTTAACAAGATTTTTCCAGACCAAGGTGACAAGAGCAGATGAGACGGACAGAAAGCCGAGGACAACGGTGTGTCGCACGGTTGGGCTTCGTACATATTAAATAATATTAATCATATTAAACTAGATGCCACCTCTGTTTCAGTCTTGTTAATCTTCATTACACCGCCCCTTAGGGTTATAGGGTGACGTTATATACCCTAAAGTCTTCATCGATATATGAGCTATCTTACACTAAATATTTTTTTCCACTCAAACCATTAGTTCTAAAGATTAGGTCATTCAAACAAACACACTCTTCAGCTAGCAGATTTGTACAGATTGCAAATGAGTCGATTTACATATATTTCGCTAAGCTGCCGCACTCACATTCCATCTTGAACCGGATTGCCGGCCCAAGGAGTCGAGGACTTGTATCGTACCGCATGCAATGCACACCACCGCCACCGTTGCGCAAACCTCTACGATGAAGGCCGAAACACGGAAACTTCGCTTGAATCGCAAATTGCCGCTAATTTTATGCACGTTCTACTGCGAGATATTTTTTAGATGGCCTATGCAGTGAACGAGCTTGCAGTCGAGTTGATGGTATTGCAACTAACAGCTATGGGTGCCAGCAGTCATATTTTCAGAGAAGTGCATCTTCTAACAATCATTTTCATCTTACCGATATTAAGCAGCGCATCTTCCATCAGATGACAAGTAAAATTACCCGTCTGAAATAACGTAGGGGGTGTAATGTAAGTGCACCCCAACCAAACGCCCGACTGTAGTGTAGCCTGTGTAGCCCATAAACATTCACAATCCACAAAAGATTGTAGATCCGTAACTAGGGCATGAAATCCGGATATCCGAATATCCGAAAAATTCGGATATCCGTCAATTTTACTATCCGGATTTCATTAGGTCACTATTCGGATAATCCGAATAATTGCGCTATCGTGATTTTATTTACAAAAAGAACAGTATTTGAATAAAAACTAAACTTAACTACTGTCAAAACTATATATCTATTATCTTCTTATTAACTATTTATTTATTTTATAACTAATGAATTTATTTCTCCTTCGTTAGAAGTTGTATAAGTTGCAGACAACCTAAAATTGTTGGTACTCCTTAATATCTTTATAACCCGGCAAATTCTTATGCAGAAACTCCAAGTGATATATTTCCAAATCCCTCACTCGATGCCGTCCTAGAATTACTTCAAAAATTATAAAAAAATACTTTCGCCCGGAGGTAACAGCAGTTTTGTCTAACGAAACCAATGAAGATGACGTCGCACTAATTCATTATCATCAGCAAAAAGGATATGAAAGATCTTTAACTTTTAAGAACCAATTAAACAAAGAGATCACAAAATCTTTGTCAAATAGTCCATCAACATCATCCAAAGTAATCATCATCTATTTTATTATTTAGTTTACTTAGTGATTTTTAAAAAGTAAAAGTAGTAAAAGGGTTAATTGAAATTCATGTCCTAAAAATGAAACAATGTTATATTGATCTCATTGTAATATTTTTTTTATGCGGACTGTTTTTTCTTTTTAAATAACTGATGATAACAGTTTGTTAACCTAATATTCTAATAAAAATGTTGATTCAATACGTTATGTTTGTTTTATTTACATTTTATAACGGTTTTGTCAATTATTCGGATAATCCGGATTATCCGAATAGTTCTGAGGCAGAATTCGGATTATCCGAATAGTTCTGAGGCAGAATTCGGATTATCCGGATAGTAAAATTTGACGGATAATTGCATGCCCTATCCGTAACCGTTCGCGTCGCTACGTCCTGCATCTTTTCTGAACACTATACGAATAATAGTTAGGGGACTAGTACTCGTAGACCATGTTCCAATAATTTCAGGACCCAATATCACCACTTATATAACTATTATTGTTGATTCCGTGATTAGTTCTACCACATCGCTTAGATTCTATCCATCTATTTCCCAACAATTAATAAAATAGCATTGGGCTCGATGTACTGAGTTATCCTTGTACACTTGACATTGTAGACAAGCAAGCAGCCATCTATTTCATAAAAATACAACAGCAGAATATTTAATAGTAGATTTCAATTAAATGTCCTCGTGCAACGCGATTGTCACATTAAAAGTATTAAAACAGGCTGGCTACTAAATATCATCCAAGTTTTATGTTTGACAAGATTAAGTGTTATTTCGGTTTTATTTGGCGGGATTTTTTTAGCAGCACCACGGAGTCCGGAATCGAGCCCGTTTGATTGATATAGGCTAATAATAAAGGGCCCAGGATTCATCACGTGGGATCTAAACATAGGTGAAGTGTGGGTTATTTTTTTTTTTAAACACAAATACTAGTAATTTGCAAGCACAAATTACTAGTATTCTTGTTAAGGCTCTTTAGCTAAGCTTATTTCGCGTTAAAAGGAAGTTCGCATCCAAGTTGTAATAGGCAAGATTTGAGCCCACGATCTCTCGATCGTAAGACCGACGCCGAAGCCTATCCATTGCGCCACGGCCGCTTTAAAATAAATGGTGTTATCACAATGTATACGTATGTTATGTTAATGTCATTATGCTATATACCCCTGCTACACTCTTCTGGACCTAGTTTATGTCCAAGGTTTGGATACTTAAATTAAATAAATAAATATTAAATAAATATTTCACAACTCACACACAACGCCATCTAGTCCCAAACTAAGCAGAGCTTGTACTATGGGTACTAGAATAACTGATACTAAGACATATATTATATACTTTTCTTTTGTAAATACATACTTATTATACATAGAAACACCCAGACTAAGACAAACCCCCATATTCATGCACACCAAGATTTGTCTTAAGTAGGAATCAAACCCGGCGTCGCAGGCAGGTACACTACCCACTCCGCCATCCGGTCGTCAATTCTAACGTAGCTCATTTCAGAATCAGAAAAGTAGGTGTGAACTAACGTACAATTTACGTAGAGGTTACGTCAAACCACTAAATTATTAGGACATTGACCGATAAAACACATGTACCAATGATTTACCATAATATCAATACGATTTTCCGGTCAGCAGAGGTAAAGTATATGACTCGTAAAATACGGAAAGTTGTTTTGAATGTCAAGGCGCTGAAAAGTGAATAACAGCAGACCGAAACCGATTTATATGTTTGCTTAAGAGTTTCCAAAGATATTTATGGGATATTTTATATTGCATATCAAATAAATAATCGCCTATCAATACAAACTCATCATTTATATTCTTTTTTACATCAAATAACTTACTTCACTACAGATAAACTAAATGTTTAACAAAACTCAAACTGCAGATAATTCGAAATTACACATCAATATGACATTCCTTTTTTCCTCATAATGCAATACAGTTAAATTTATTTTTGTACAAAAATACTACATGCATAGCATAAATACTGACTGCACATCAAATTTACCATATTTCATAGCAAAATAACTATCCCAGTCGCATATTAACCAGTAAGTACAACAAAATCTGTTCATCATATTTGTCTTAATTTTCAAGAAGCCATGCTTAGCAAATTTAATGATTATTATAACAAAAAAATCCTTTTACATTGCATTATTTCTAAAAGCAGAACAACTTAACTGAAAAACATTAATTATTTAGAAAAACTGCTGTAAATAATATAAAAATAAAAGCTATAGTTATGGCATAGGTCAATTATGGGTAAAGTAGTAGGTTAGGTTAGGTTAGAACTGCGACCATAACACAGCACGAGCCGAGCGAGCGAAGCGAGCGTGCCGCGGCAGCGGTCGGCGAGTGCTAGAATCAATCTGTGTGATACTCCGACCCCTTTTTGAATCCACCCACTAAATAAAATAATATTATACTACCTACCAATTTCTTATTATCATAGATCGTAACAGACGACAGTACGTGGCGCCACCTGCAGAAGGTAAAAATGTGCCTATTGGGCAAAAAAGGAAGCGTGGACGCCCCGCGAAAGCAAGACCCGCTTTAATAATTCAATAAATTACAATTTTGTATCTAATTTTATATTTTTTTTGCTGATCTCACTATGTGATAATTAATAAATAATAAGATGACTGTGACTAATAAAATGTTGTTTGATTTAGAAAAACTGCTGTAAATATTATAAAAATAGAAGCTATATTTAAAATAAAAAGAGTTAACATGAATAATGTGCATTAAGATTATTAGCTGTGCATTGATAAAAAAGCTTTTGCTTTAGGAAAAATTGCTGTGCGCTGTGAAAATAAATTGTAGTGTGTTTAGTGATATTTTGAGTTGAATATTTTGTTGTGCAATCAGTAATTTTGATGGGAATTCGGTATTTAATTGCATAGAAAAAGGATATTTTATGATTTGCGTTTAAATACTACCCGATATTTATTAGTAGTATAGAAAAGAATTACATTTTTATTGATCTTTATAAAATTTCGAAAGATGTATAACATTTTGTTTCTGTTACTATCATTAACATAACATAACATCACGCCTATATTACGCAGGCATATTATTTTGGCACCAAAAATTTACAATAAATTATGATAATAATACATCTGGTTTTTAATTTGCTCTTATAATTATGTTGACATGTACTGGTAATAATTATTTTAATTTGACATTTTTTTTTAACAATAGTAATTAGGTACAATAAATTATTATGTTACAGATCTTGATTGTTACTTGATTATTACGATACTTCAATGCTATTTTCGATTATTCTGAGTATTATTATGTTGTTTCTGTTAAGTAAGCATGCATGTGTGAGTTATTTTCATTTAATTAATTTGTACACCACGATTAGTGGTAGAACATAGCGCACATATAATATATTATAAGACCTTTGTAAATTTCCTATGTTTCACAAATAAAGAATTATGAATTATGCAGAAGGGTATGGCAGAGGAGTACAACACCCACATTTCACCTGTTTTGTTTAGGTCCCTGGGCACAATTCCAACTCCATGCTGCTATTGTTAATTTCCTGACGGAGAGTTCAGAAATAGCACTTTGCCCGACTCGGGAATCGAACCCGAAACCTCTCGGTGAGAGGCGCATACGCTAACCACTACACGATCGAGGCAGTTTGAGTATTGTAATTTTGTCAAGTTGTATTAGTTATTCTAACATTGTAGTAATCAAATGTACCTGCGTTTGAAGTCCTCGCTACTTATTTGTCACAGGTATTTATTTATGGGCTATATATAATTTATTATCATCTGTTCAAATATTTGCCGACATCTTTCTTGTTGAAGAATAATTATAAGAGTCGGGTCTTTCACGGCCAGATAAATTTATTCTATAATACTAACGATATCCTCTGACGTTAACACATTTCAAGCGATTTAATAGGTTGTCAAAAATGTTTGGTCGGATGTGACCTAAGTCGATTTGGCTTTTGAGTTTTATTGTCTAACTCTCAATAAAGGTCTTTAGATATTTAACATTACGCCAAACTCCATGGGTACGGGGTAGTAAGGTTGAACGCGGGTCAAAGCGCAGTTCTACTTATAACAACGAATTCCACATACCTAGACGAAGTCGCACACAAAAGCTAGTTACAAAAAAAATTATATGAACCTTTCGCAGTGTCATTCTCAAATATCTGTTACCTAATAGTTCTTATCAAAAAGTATTAATTTCTATTTAGCTATCACCAATTTTATTTTTACTCGTTTTTATCTCGTTTATTTACCAAACTTATCTTGGCCAATTTGGCTCAATGTTGTTACTAAGTCCGTATCAAAATATGATAACTGCGAAACGATTTTCAAACGACGCGTACTTCTTATCACAACAAGGCCAATGTATTATGGGAGATGGAAAGATAAAATATTAAGGGCCAGTTTTTGAGGTGGCGGATAGTTTTCTAACGCATAAAAAAAACCTGTCTAAATTTAAAAGTGACACAGGTTACACTTGAAAAAAACCGGCCAAGTGCGTGTCGGGCCACGCGCAGTAGGGTTCCATGGAAAAATATTTTTAATTTTACTTTTTAACTAAATGGCGTCCTTCAGAAAGGAAATGTTTGTAGTACACGAAACCAGCTAGCACGTATGACGAGATGTATGAATGTTGAGGAAGCGAAAGAAGTATGTAAGGAGCGAAGCACATGGCGTTCCATCGTCTCTGCCTACCCCCGTGGGATAAAGACGTGATAAAATCACGTCTTTATCCCACTATATGTATTATGTATGTTTATTTATGTTTCAAGAATTTTGAACGAAATATTCTGAGTAACTGCATCTGACATTTCGGACCCCTATTCCTCTTGAACTAATGAAGTGAACTTATCCGCTATAGTTTTCCTTTAAAGTTCATTACATGTACTACCGACACAATTTTTTTCAGATTTTGGGATCCAGTAGTTTAGCTTTTAGAGGGGGGGGGACGCCCTACTCGAACAAAAATTTGCTCTTTAAAGTTAATTATCTCGCAAACAAATCTCTAAATCAAAAAACTGTCTTAGCAACCCCTAAACGTTTTTAAAAGGCCTATCTAACAATACCCCACACTATGGGGTAGGCTACAAAAAAAAAAGAACATCCCTACTTTACATGTAGGGGAGCTACCTGAAAAAAAAATATTTTTCCAAATTTTATTCTACGACTTTCTTTGTTTAGTTAACATACATGTTCATGCAAAATTTCAGTTTTCTAGCACCAACAGTTTCGTCGCTATGCCGTGGACAGACGGACAGACGGACATGGCGAAACTATAAGGGTTCCTTGTAGGTACTACGGAACCCTAAAAAGAATACAGCTGTCACATTCATCTATTCGTGCCAATAGGATTTAGAACACCTGGTCTGTGAAATTGGGGCTAAGAGTGAGTTCACATTGAACTTAGTGGTTTTCTAGAAATTTAACAAAGCATTGGTTATGATAATAGATGTACCTAATTAATCAGGTAGTTTGAGCACATATTAGTAGATCTACCTGAATAGTAATGGCTTACCCATTAGCAAAATATAATCGACTTCTATTCTCTCAGTCATTAGTTATTTCATAGGAACTGCTACCAACCCATTAATAGTTTAGAATGTTGTAGAGCCACTAAGCGCCAATACTAAGCTAGAGTAAAGTATGCTTGCAACGCGTAAGAAACGACGATGTTTAATATTTCGGGTGTATTAAGCGAGTTGCAAGAAATGTTTGTTTACATTCGAATTTCATAGCTGACGTAAACGTCAATTCTAAAGTATTGCTGAACGAGCTCGAGAAAAGTCTAAAAAAATCAATTGTTTTCAGAAGATTTTAAAACATTGAGAATTGATATCATATACAAGAACTCAAGAAATTCCTTGGTAGGTACACTTTGAATATTTAGTATTTTAGGCACATTGCAGTGCAGTTAGGCTAATTAATTAATAGAATAATATAGTAGATAGATAGCAATAAAACAAGTTGATATTTCAGGTGTATGAAGCGACCGTCTCCAAGAAATGTTTGCTTACATTCAAATTACAGAGCTGACGTAAACGTCAATTCTACTGAAGCAAATCATTACTTCGCAACTCCGTAACTCTTTCTTCAAAGGATTTGCTTACATCATCGACATAGCAATAGTGATTTGACCTGTCAGCGTCATTGAGTTTAATTACGATAGACGAACCTGAGTTCAAACAAGCAAAAAGTTCAGGACTTTAACCTCTCTTATCTGTTTTCAGAAGCCTTTGAACCATTAGAGATCATCATCAGTTTTTATCTTAGTTGCCTTCTTGTTCATTAGATATTAAGTACGACCACGTACAACTTTACGCACATCGCAATGCAGTTAAGTTATCACAAGGCTAATTCATTTTTTAATCCCGTATACTAATTTGACAGCAAGAACAATAGTTTAATGACAGCTGGGCGTTGTGCTGGCTGACAAATTAGTATCTGGGGTTAAAAAAATGAACTATAGATAGGAATGAAACATATTTGTGACGTTGTTTGAGATTTCAGGTGTATGAAGCTACTGTCTCCACAAAATGTTTACTTACATTCAAATTACAAAGCTGACGTAAACGTGGATTCAACTGAAGCACTTCATTACCTACTTCGTAACTCTTTTCTTTAATTAAAGGATATGCTTGCATCATCGCTGCATCGACTTGTCAATGACGAGCAAAAAGTTCAGAAATTTAACTCTTAACTGTATTCCGGGGATTGATCCGTTAGAGATCATCAGAGAAATAACTGCAGATCTCTCTTTGGAAATCATCAAGAATTCAAGAGATACTTTAGTTTTAAGCACACTTTGGCTGTCTTCCTGTTCAATCTATATTTAGTAAGACCACGTACGACTTTACACATTGCAGCGCAGTAGAGTTATCATAAGACTAATAAATTAATAACAGTACATAAAAGATAGTCTACTTGTTAGCGTATGCTCAGGCAATTCACAATAGCAGCACGGAGATGGACCTGTGCCCGGTGGATGGCGATAGACTCACCCTCCATCCCATTAGACCAATACATAACAGGTGAAATGTAGGTGTTGTACACCTCTGCCACACCCTTCTGGGTAATATAGGCGTGTTGTTATGTTATGTCATAGAATGATAGCTAATGAAACTTGTGACGATGTTTAATATTTAAGGTTAATGAAGCGTCTGTTTCCAAGAAGTGTTAGTTTGCATTCAAATTACACAGCTGACGTAACAAATTATTCAACTGAAGCACTTCAATACGTCACAACTCTGTAACTTCGGATTTGCTTGCATCATCGCACCTGCTAATAACTCAATGACGATTGACGAACCTGAGTGCTGAGTGCTGATCGAATAAAAAGTTAAGGTTAAGTTTTTTAATGTTATATAAAGTTTTTAACCACTAGGTGGGTGTGTCTGTTTCGAGAAATATATTGTATGCCTTTATCAGATTTTTGTTACATTTTTGGCCTTCAGTTTGAATGTTAATTTTTTGATAGCTTTATTTTTTTTTAATCTTTTGAAAAAAAGATAAAATTTAAAATAGTAGCCATATTTAATTATTCCTTTTATACATTTTTTATACGAACGGTACTATTGTCCAACGTCGACCGCTTACTTGAATGCATTCTGAGCCCAAATTGTTATGTATGACTAACGGTCTCGTCGGGCAAAATATAAAAGAAGGCAAAGCTTATTATCTGGTCCAAGCATAATTAATTATTATCTTGAATCCAACAAAGTCGTATCTTTGTCTTTTAACGGCTTTCTTTGTCCGACAGTTTGTTTGAGTCACTCACAGTACAGTATAAAGTCCACCAAAGTCCTGGATTATTTTTGGCCTCTGTGGATTTAGCGCAATTTCTGAACGTTTCTTTGTCCTCAATAGAAAGATATTGTACATAATCGAACAATACGTATTCGAATTATGAAAGAGATGGGTAATTGGGTACCTTATTATGCAATCACGTCAGACAAATAGATGAGATAGCCTTTATTACCTCATAATTGATGCTAAAAGCAACACGAGGTACGATTGAGCACGATACCTTCAACTTATCTTATGTTTTATCTCGTGTTGATAAACGTTGTTCTTGAATAGCCACTTTGTTATACTCCACAATGTCTTTTATTATTATTCAGGACACATCGTTTATATTCATTGCTAGTACTGCGAGAAACTTTGTCTGCGGTATTGATCGCGTACATAGGCTTGTTATGAGAATATTACATCTCTTTCATAATATTTCTTTGTTTAAATCGGAAAGTTAGACGAATAACGGACGCTTGAAATAGCACATTTACTGTACCAACTACAGTTTCTAATTACCCATTCGCAATATCCTGGAATCACAAAAGAAATCGTAACGTCCGACTCTAATCAAACCACATGTACGGTATGACGGTTCGATTCAATAGACAGTGCGCTGACGAGGCAATTTCAAGGTGAGATCAATTCATGCTGTTAAGATACCGTCAGCAGTTTAGATTGCAATCATCAGTAAAAATTGTGACGAGAATGGAATGTCTTCCTTTTTAAACCGTCCGTTCTTATGACATAATGCAGCTCAGTCGTAGGTACGTAAGTATATTATAGAATAGTTACGTGATGTCGTGCCAGTATGTAGGTTGATCCGACTCGAGGGTTTCGTATCATTCCGTACAAGTGGTTAGACGACGGCGGCGAGCCAACTCGCATCGATTTCTAGCAAAGCAAGCTGTTCTTTTCAGTTCAAGGGCGCATTTACCCAAAAGGCATGCGATCGCTTGCGCACGCAAATTTTAGTTAACATTCATACATATTTTTGTAAAGGTAATCAATATTATGTATCTAATACTTCATCTATATGAGTATGATATCTAAGCGTTTCACAATAGAGTTGACTTTTCCTTATAAATAGACGACCTTTCACATTATCCTCTAGCTATTTCTGCCTCTGGCTGGTTAAAATTAAAGATGGCCTTGCCTGACCTCGGAGTAGCGGTTCAAATCAAAAGCTATTTATTGTATTCGACCATAAATATAATAAGTTCAAACGAGTAAAACTTGTTCTCATGTGAGACCAGATTAAAAAAAAAAACTAGTTCATTAATTAATGAATGTCGTGTATAATGTTGCAATCATATAAATGCTTGTGGTAGATTCATAGCTTAGATAAGATTGGTGTCTGTGTATTTGGACCGTGTTATGCAGAAAACAGCCATTTCGCATTTTCTGCAAATTAATAGCTTTTTGCCAATACAGTCATTATAGTTTTGACATTAGCCGTTTTACAGTCTAGATCTATTTGTAGAGAATATTTTGCCCGAGATGGCTGTTTTCTGCAGAGCTATGTAGAAAATGTTCTGAGGCACTTAAAAGAAACTAAGAAATGTTGAAAATTTAATTTATTAAATAACCTCATTAACTTACTGAGAATCCCATACACGACCAGCCCTATAACCTATATTTACAGTTCGGGCCGCTTATTCTATATGTACACACGTGCGGGACAGGCTTGCATCACAGGAAAAATTTGTTATGAGTCCTAAACCGGTGCGCCGACTTCTTCTTGGTATGATCTCGTGAGGTGCGCAGCGGCAGCGGTGAGATGCTTGAGGGATCGGCGGAGTCCACGGAGGTGGCGGCGGCAGGCTGCTGCTGCGCGGGCAGCAGACTCCCTATCGTCCTCTCCATCAATACCAGAGTCGCCAGCTGCACTTGAGGCATCGCTTTCAGTGTCGCTGAGGTCGGACACTCGCCTGCCTCTCTCAACGTGCTCATCAGCATCACCGCTAGACCATAACAGCTCAGTCTTCAAATCATTCAGCATGGCGAACATGCTGAATGGGTCATCATCACCCTCCTGCGGCAGGTTCATCAGACGGCTGGGCACGAGCACTGTCTCGTCCATAGCATTCACTATTTTGACGAACCGTTCCATGTCGTTGAGTATACTCTGCTTGGAGAATTCAGTGTCATCGTGCCTCGCGATTTTGCGTAGGGTGTTCCTGTAACAATAAGAAACAATTCATTAGAAAATGCAAGAAAAAATATTTTGGGGTTACCTAATTGGAATGTCGTTAAAAATTACCAGAATTTCTTTAAATGTTTAAGGATGTGATATTTTTACGAGTATTTAGTAATATAAAAAAACAATAATTTAAGTAGTTAAATGTTAATTTTGTTGTAATGAAAATAATAGTTCAAAGCTAATAAAAAAAATCTTAGCCAAGATCTTATATAATTAAATTATCTTATCTTTTCTTTTTCTATAATTCAAGAGTTTTACAAAATTGTATAAATATATATAAATCTTTTAAGACTTCATTAAAATTCAGCAAGATATTAATTTATTTCTGTTAATCTGAGCTTAACACAGAAACCCGATTCAATAAATTATACTAAGTAGATGAAAGTATTAATAATAATAATGCAAGGCTTTTAATTAAACTAATAATTTAACAACAAAGGTTTTTTACACTAGAAGACACAAATAAAATCAAAAAAATATAATGCTCCAGTTTTAAATCATTCATTCAAATTAATTATGATTAAATTGAGGTGATGAGACATACAAAAAACCCAGACTTAAGGCATGTTAGTCAGTGAATAGTTACTACTGTTTGTATTTTTGTACACAACAACACAAAAAAGGTAAACATTACTCACTCATCATTCACAGTTCACTCATTCCAATTATTTCTTATACATAGCAGGTATGGTGAGACAATGATTGGTGTTCTTTCTTACATTCCTTATGTTTTTTCACACTTTTAGTATTTTTAACCTTTTTATGAATAAATGTTTTATATCAAAATATATATTTCAGAACAGATTTCTTTAGTGACATCAAGATCATACCGCAGTGGGTGTGTATAATAAGGTTCATTATTGTATTTATATTAACTTTATGATAGCTACTCGTCATTCTGATAACTACCTTATTGAGATAGGATAGCTGTAATAAAACAAGTATAATTGAAAAAAAACCCTTTAAATTGATATCCAATACTAGCCAGTAACATTTTGGTAAGCAACAATATTAAAATGGTTTTACTAATTAGTTAAGATTATATCTACTTTTTTTATCTATATCTACAAAAATGAATCCCTATTTCCCTTGGTCACTGCATCACACCTGAAAGGCTGGACCAATTTAGCTAATTCTTCTTTTGTTCGTTTTTAATTGTAAGGAAAATGTTCATAAGAACGGAAAAAGAAAAAATAAGAAAATTTAATAATACTCAATAACCATATTAAATTTTGCAATGATTTATTATTGTGACCTTAGCGCTTTTGACAATTTAAACTTATTTTTAATGTAACCTTGTGGAGTTTGACATAACTTTGACAGAATGAGTACTGCAAATCTTCAAAGAGGATGTAAGTTAAGTTTTTAAGTTACCACAAAGACTGTCCAATCAGCTTGTCTAATAATAAATATCAGGTACCATTGGTACACATAGATCAGGTGATGTTAGTGAAAGTACTTCACACAGCAATAAAGTTACTCAATGGAGAGGCTGCAAGCTATCAGCAGATTTAGACAGAGACAATAACATAAAATAAACTTATAGACTGAATATCAGAAAGAGATATCAATATATTGATCAAATTGTATTTATAGACGGGCAGGAAGATTCTAAAATACATACCTACTTTAATGTTTTATCTAGATTCAAAATTGTTTTAAGTCTCGAATTTGATGTCCTTAAGCCAATTGAGATTCCGTAATGAAAATAAAACAATATATTTTTTTTAATTACATGTAGTCAAATTGTATTATCATATGGAAGATTTAAAAAAAATCACATGTTTGGCGTAGCGGCATGATTTCAATACTTTCATCAAATCTTTTTATGAAGGATCTTTCTCCAGTATATTAAAAGTTCAACAAATTTAATTGCTAGATATTTTAATACTTATCAAATGCTATAATTAAATTCTTCTTTAAGCGGAAGAAGCTAGGTCATTTTTGTTTCTAAAAGAAGTAGGTAAATAAGAGTTTTGTTATGTCACCATGTCAAACAGGTTTGTAATAACCTGATTCAAGTTAATTACATATTCAGAATGTGTACATTACAACTACGGTAATATTTGAAGAATGTGATAAATAAACTCAATTGTTTATTGAATTATGTTGAATGTTCCTTTTGGGCTTAGGAATTTCTAGTGGCTTGTGAAGGTTGAATTTTTATTTGTTTAGTGCATTGTTTCATAATATGAATTAATTTTAATAACAATGGTCAAGTACTCTTTGTTACAGAATGGACTAGAATGCATTATGAGGAAGACAATTGAAATTGCCATGAATTTTTGATAATTATTAATAGTTTCGAATTTAATAACCAACTTCAAAAAAGGAGGTTCTCAATTCACCTGTTTTTTCATACTGACACACCTATCTAGGTAGTCAAGGACTAATGTTTGCAAGTTTTATCTCATTATTAATTAAGTTAAGATTATCAATGTTATTGAAAATCTTTCTCTGACTTCCATTTCAGATACATGCTCAGCTGAATTAAGTAGGTATACCTACTTTGTTCAGCATAAATAAGTTCTTGATTCCGAATGCTCTGATTGGTTGCATGTAATAAGCGTTATAACCTTCACTACAATTACTTTTTATAATGTGAGGTGTGTAAGGCAATACTGGGTAAAACCCATACCGGGTGACATAACCGGTCCCGAGGTCCCTCCATTGCATAAAATATGAAGTTCGACAATTCGGCGTCACCTAAACCTTGAACACATAACGCTTGGTAGAATATCGCTGATGTAATAACTAGCTCCTACTTGCATGTAGCAAAACTAAAGCAGCTAACACATCGGATCGTAATTATCAATGAAATCGGCTCCATTCTGAGTCACACTTCGCGCACGCCCAGAACACAGTATAACCTCATCGATGAAACTATTAGCGTCCTACTTCAGTTACTCTCGGAAATGCCACTCTATGACGAAATTCGTTAAAAATGACCCGTCATCAATGTGAAAGGTGCATCATTAAACTCAATAATCTTTCACGAACAACCTTTCCAATACACACCACCTTTCCAGATTCACCGCACATTCCATAATGCATCACCAAACATTCGAACACAGCCACTCACAGGGCACAGGGCCACACGCTAACGCAAGGGACTTGCAGAAAAATGCATCGGACTCGGACATGGAGTAATGTAAATCAACACTCCCTACCTGCTATTCTCCAAATTCGTCGATATGTCGGTGTTGAAAGACATTTTCTGGTGTTATTTAACAAAATTTAAATATCACTGAACACACACGCCCCAATTTTTTGGTATGTCACTATAAAATTAACGTTTAACAAGCACGGCTTGCGAAACAACGCGAACTGAATGGGTACTGACTGACAAACGACCGAACGCGAGGAAGAGGTTTGACGTTTTGTTAGAGGTGGGGAGAACTCTCGTATTTATATGACACGATCATACGATGCGGGGGGAAGCGAACTTTGAATTTTATCGCTTTAGGTATAAAGGAATAACAAACTCATGATATTAATTTAACTGATGTTATTAAAAATTAGCACTACAGAAAATATTTATAAAGCTTCTGCGCAAAGCTAAGATGTGTGATTCAGTCAGAATAACAAAATCTGGTAAGATGCTAGCGATCGCCCGGGCGCGTCCCACCGAAGTCACACCACATACAGGCGATGCTATTGGCTAGTCTAAAGCCAAAAGGCTTTTTATTGGTTTAATAGTTTTGATAGAAACGCGGGATTTACAAAATGTTGGCTGGCATGTTAGTTTTAAATGATATTTTTTTGTTATAGATACCATTGCAATAATTAATTCATAGAGTTTCAAAAATACGCCTTTTAATTTTAGCACTCTAAATTTTCTTTGGTTGCAAACCTCTGAAAACATTTAATATTCATTACTTACCTACCTACTTTCTTTCAGTAAATAAGGTCAAAGGTCTCTGGAATGTGCGTACTTATTGTATGCTAAGTATTAAACTGATTACCCCTATTTGCGTATATTGTACTTGTATCATTAATTCAATAAATTTTCTTTTAAACTCAATTATTTTGTTGTCAGGTAGCATAAAAACACTGTATTGGTAGATGGTCACGTTACCTAGCAATTTACATTGTCTTTATTCTATCATTTTAACAGAATATAAATAAGTTCATAATTTACTAAGTAATTGCTTAAATTAAAAGTACCTTTCACATTGTTATTACCTTTGATTATAGAGATTATTTTCTCTGAGGTTATTACCTATCTAATTGTATCTATCTAATAGATATATTAATGATTAATTACAATTACAAACCGACATACGTCTTCATTGTATAACATTTTTCAAGTTGATGCGTTGCGTGGTACAATTTGATCATTACAGTATAATATTATTAAAATTATTAACTTATACATCTTATAATATAAGAACCTTTTACGGTATACTTACAAAGCAAGAAATCTGAAAATAATGCTATCCATCCAAGACTTTATCGCTGAATTTGAGGCTAACGCCATCTAGTGACGGATACGCAAATATAATTTCGTGGACGACGTGATAAAGTTATAGCTACTGAAAATAACCATTTAATATAGGCACTAGCCTAATTGTTTGAAAAAAGAAATATTTCACATAGTATATATTAATATGTACATAGTAATACGCTGTTAAAACAACGCCTGTCTTTATCATTCGCCAAGATTTTGAATTTTTTTGGCAAGATATTGTAGTCCAGTTCTTGAAAAAGATATAACCACTTTAACTCAATTGCATTAATATAAAGTATCTACCTATTACCGGACTTTAACCAATATTACTTACCATAAAATTGAAACTGTGCTTGATGACAGATAAAGAAATTTGCTTCCTCGAGCTCTTTTTCACAAATCTCTACCACCACGCTAATGAATAGCAATAATATGATACCTATCGCAACAGAACCTGTATGACAAAGGCCTTTCAAAGTTTATGAAGGAAAACAAAATATTATTCTAAACATTTTGTATGAACGCGTGTCTTTACGTATTTCATCAGATCGTGTTTTGATCGTCATAACAAAACATGCTGAATACAAGCACGAGTATCTCAATGTGTTTGATGACATTTGTGTTTTATGATTCTGAAAGTCTAGAGTGAACGTAGTAATTAGAGTGATGCATGAAGCTTTTTTAAACTGCATAAATTATTAGTTTAACATCCAAAAAATGTTAATGTGTCTCTATATCTGAGAGCTAGGTGGATATGGCCGATATTCCAGTAATTTCATGGCCTAATCTCACTACCAAATCGGAGCACTCTTACTATTTGGCGACAGATCAAAGGTTGGCATGGCGTTTTCTGATGCGAGCTCATTCACGGATTTGAAAAGCTGAAAAAGTATAGTTACAATCTAATGCTGCTGATGTAGACAGTTTGGCTAGAGATTGACGTAGTATTTACTTTTTGCCACGATTACGTCCGCATCTCGCGATAATCTGCGACTTCGTTATTTTTTTCTTCTATGAAAATAGAAAACTGATTTTATGACGCATTTGGCTTTTTTGTGACATGCCAGTATATTTATTCAGTCCTACTGAAGGATTGAGATTAAATAATGCGCAAATGTTGAGTTTATTATTTAGCCATCAACAATTTTGGTTAGCTACAAATTGTACGTTTGGGGATTCTAACGCCATCTAGTTTGTGAAAGTTACATTATAAAAAGGAGTAAAGAAATAAGTTGGGTGTTTTTATTAATTGTACAGAATACAGAATTCTACTTAAATATTATTATTTTTTAAGACATACTAATTGAATTCCCAATGTACTGATTGTTTTCATGAACTCGTATCGATATTGTGATAAACAGTGATGATGATGCATGTAAAGCAAAAACATCATGCATATATTTTTGCTAGTTCATGACGCAAGTCTTTGGAGGCGTGTACGGTCTTTCAATGTCATATGTCCCTATATGTATACGTTATACGACTAAACATGTTATAAAATAAAATATATTATTGATAGGGAAAACAACAACATTATTTTAATTCAAAATACATTCGATTTCATGTATGAAATACCTACATTGTTACAAGTTTGAATGCGTCGATGGTCTAGCTATAGTGGTTAACGTAATTGTTGCCCGGGTCACCAATGTTATTTCGGCATTTTTTCGTCACGAAATTCTCAATAGCAGCACGGAGTTGGAATTGTGCCTGGAGGATGTCGATAGTAGCTAGGGTTGCCAGGTGAGTCGCGAAAAAATACCGGACAACCCCAAAAAAGTGGGAGGGGGGTAATATTTTTTATTTATTAATTAACAAAAAAATAATGCAGTCAAAAAAAATATAATGCAGTCATCTTACTTAGGCGAGACCTTGCCTAAGACCGAGCGGGATGGCGGCGCACTGTGGATGCCCTCTGCCCCATCTAGGGGACACAGGACCTTAAGTCAAGTAAGTCATCTTACTTAACAAAATAAACCAGTAGTACCTACTTTTTTCAAAATACCGGACATTGTTCTGTCCGATATGACCATTTATTTTTTACCGGACAGGCCTCGAAAATAACGGACTGTACGCTTAAATACCGGACTTCTGGCAACCCTAATAGTAGCCCTTATCTCATGGGTCCTAAATATAACGGGTAAAGTGCGAGTGTTATACATCTCTGCCATCCCCTTGTGGGTAATATAGGTGTGATGATATTATAATAACTTTTATCACGAGCTGATTGCCTGAAGGTATTAGGTACCTTGTGCAAAATTTAATCAATGCCACAGAATATTACCTCTTTAGCTATCAAGCTCACGTAACTTCTAACGAAGATTACACATAGTAATGTTTATTTAATAGTTCATTAGCAGATAATGTATTACAAACATTCCGCGCCCTGTTTGTCGTCAAGTCATCTTGTTGTTCGCCGGGGGTCAGTTTATCACGTTCTTATCGCGCTGTCGTCATGACATGCAGTCACGCTAGCTCGGCATGCAAAGACACACCCACTGTGTACGTTAACAAAGCCATCTGTGTAATTAGGACCTATGTAGATTAACTATTTTGTGATACGTGTTCAGTTGCAATCTGAAGGAATTTTGTAGCTACGGATGCTATGAGGCCTACGAGGATGGCCCCCATGGCTCCATCACAATATAATATTATTATAAGATTTATAAGTGTCATATATAGCCGAGTGGGATACCGTAGGACTGCGAAATCAAAGGTTTTAGGGTTCGCACACCTCTGTCAATAAATCGTTAAGATTCATCCTTTTGAAGATATGTGTGTATTTATCATATAAATTATCACTCGCTTACGGTGAAGGAAATCATCGTGCAGATGCCTGAGAGTGCCTAAAAAGTGCTCGAGGGTTTGGGAAGTTTACCAATCCGCACTTGGACAGGCGTGGTGGACTATGGCCTATCCCTTCTCATCATGAGAAGAGGCCCGAGCCCAGCAGTGGACATGTATCAGATACTAGGCTGCTATTATAATTATCGGTAGAATAAGTCTTGAAATTCATTTTCTCACTTTATACATTTTGCCGGGGTTTGTACTGAATGATTTAAAAACTGTTGCAAATTACATAACTTAAGTAATGCATCTGAGACACGATAACTTGGCGTATCTGTTTATTTATACAATTTTACGGTACAAAAAGAATTATTATACTAAAAAAACAGTTGAAAAATTATAGGACCGGCAGGTTTTGAACACACCGGGCAGCCGCAAAAGGTTCAAATCCTGCCGGTCCATTAATTTTTTCAACTGTTTCTTAGTATAATTTGCTAATATAAAAATAATCAACAAGAAATTTTAAAAAAATTGTTTCGAAAATTTCCAATTACATTTAATTTTCATTTAATTCAATTAACCAGTGATATTTCCGAATGACAATACTTTATCCGAGTAGCTAGCTAGTCTGCATGGACCTTTGTTCAATAATAATAATATGTACGTTTACAGAGATTTACGACGGATTTGCGCAATTTATTTGCTCAATTACATGGGTCATACTGTGCGTGATAAACAACATTTCTTCAATGGATTATTATAGTGCTTTGTGTTAATAATAGCTTGCTTTGTTACTTATTATGAACTTTCTCTGTTGACTTATACTAATTAAACGACTGTCAATCCCAATTTCGCTTAGATAAAACTTATTGGCAGGATATATAAGCATAAATTATAACACACAAATAAACTGCCAGCTGTGTTATTTGTGTTACTTATAAATGGATAATATTTTTGTGTTCACCAAAAATCTAAAGGTACACCTATGTACGCATTTCTAAAATATTATTCTTAAACCCGTTTCATTATTTTGCTATAATTAAATTACTCGGCCAACAAAATATGTTACACCAAACAAATTCCAAATTATCACCAAGATATAACACTTTTTTATTCTAGTGCGCTGCAAATATTCTATTGTAACAATAATTATTTTATTCTTCCACGAAAAATACTTCTCGTGCACCAAATATTCCTGATTGTTACACAAAATAAAAGCTATAGTTATAGCATAGGTCAATAATTATTATGGGTAAAGTAGTAGGTTAGGTTAGGTTAGAACTGCGGCCCCACCAACGGGTCCCGCGTTGTCGTCGCGGTGGGGCTTAGTACCCGTGGTGCCTCCACACCACGGCGAAGCCAAGTGGACCCCAGAGGGGGGCTGCTCTTCGGGCTTTGGGCAGCGAAGCCCTTGTGGAGCAGCCCATGTTGCAGGGCCCTTATGGGGGGGCTCTGCAACAGGAGGGCCTGCGGTGTTGGCGTGAGTCGGCACTGCGGCCGAGGAGTTGCGGGGACGCGGCGGGAGAGGACTGTCGGTGTTTCGTTGCCGCTTTCCCTACCTTCCGCGGTCCCGGCGGGGCCGCAGCCGTTGAACTGCGGCGTGGTGGGCGGCGGGACCGACCACCTGTCACGCCGCGAGAGGACCAGGCCGTCGGACATGGGGAATGTCCGATGGCTTTGCACGCGGTCCTCGGCGCCGGTCCCCCCCCACATTTTGGGGGCCATGAGGGGCCTGCTTCGGCGGGCATCGCCGGGGGGGTTGTGGACGTAAAGGCTGTGCCAGATTCCCATGACCCCCCCATCAAGGCGAGTGCGGGAGCACCGTGGGGTTTTAGTGGGTATTCCCGTGCCGTTTACCATCTTTAGGCACGGGCGAGTCCCACATAACCACTCTGCCCTTCCCCGGGGTGGGGTGGTATGCGTAAATGCATTTCCCCACGAAAAAAAAAAAAAAAAAAAAGGTTAGAACTGCGACCATAAGACAGAATGCTAGAATCAATCTGTTTTTAAAATAGGTGTAGTACTATTTTTACAAATTTGAAACAGTTCTTAAATAGGTGCTCACTATGAAATATGTTAGTGAACATATTTTGGTGCACATTCAGTATATTTGGTGGAACAAAGGCAAAATTAGTTAACCGCTTGCTTGCCCGTGTTAACTATTAATTGACAAACCGAGAATTTAGAATTGACCATGCTAAGTAGTAGTTAACATAACCTTGAAGTCAGCTTTGCCCGTGTTAACTGGTAGTTGACATTGCATTTCACTCAGCTATGACCATGTCAACCTGTAGTTAACATCGCTCCCGCCGTCGAAAAAGCTGATTCTACCCGTCTCTATCACTCCAGGGCCTAATTTGTATTATTTGTCCCGTTTCTTCGTGAAATTTCCCTCCGCACAACCCCAGTCAAGCATCCAAACCATTGACAAAAAACAAGAAAAAAAATAAAAACGTTACGTTTCACTCAAGTTCGCAGTTCGATTGATTGTGGTGACTTCAGCGAGTTTTTTGTTTAGCTTTGACTTTTATGATTTTAAATTATGACATTGTACAAGTGTTATACCTTTTTGGAATGGGGATAAAGAGTTATTTTTGTATATTAATTTAATTTTTCTTTTCCATAAGTGTATAGAACAAAAAAAAAACTGATAATCTGAGTGATTTATTTTACTCATTGTATGAGAACTGTTTTAGAAATATGCATATTTCTTATATGTGATAAATGCTATCCGCATGATTTTTGTTTGTATTCATTGAATATATATGACTACTTATTTAGTGTTAGTTTTTTGTTTTTCCTAAAAATGATATTTGTGCTTTAAATAGTCTTGTTAAGTTAACGCCCTGCGGCGCCAGATATTGGTATGGAAACAAAGGCCTTTTAAATAATAAATATCCATGAACAAGTGATATTTTTTTTTCTTATTATTTTATTTATTATATATAGAACATAATCAAAGAATAAAAACCATATGTCATCGCTTATATTTTTTAGTTATGAGCTTTTGAATACAAGACGAGCTTCAAAACTCTCTACTTCTAAGTTCAGCACAGCATAACTCTGCATCAAAATCGTAATTTGATAAACAAAAGATAACATTGGTTAGCTAGTTTCATAATAAACATAAATATATACATATAACACTTGACGCTTTTTAAAACAAATTAAGTCACAAGAAACGATTTTGTGAAACACGACCCGCGCGCTGACGGCGCTATAAATGGCGGGGCAAAGTAGGGTGGTCGAGTTTTTTTCGTGGGACATTTGAGGCGGCATGCGGCACGCGCTGAGGGCCCGGGGCAAAGGCGCGTTGCGCGCGGACTCCCCTTGGGCAATCAAGCGGTTAAATTATATGGGAATAAATTGAAGCACTTTTAAATACCATCCCTTTTAAATTCGGTGATTCATAAAATATAGCCATATTTTATGGGTTGGATGAGGTCTATCCGGAACCTCAGCAACTGGTCCTTAATAAGAGTTTATTTCACTAACTTGTTAAACTTAAGTTTAAGGCTAAGCTACAACTTTCAATCTCTCTCAAAATTCATGATTATTTCGAGAAAAAAAATCGTTTTGCACAACTTTTGTGGCTTTGTCATGATATAATTTACACCCTGTATTTATGTGAAGTACTAACTGACAACTTATGGTTTGAAAATACCATAGCCTAAGATGGTAAATATTCCGGAAGTAGGTAAATATGGGGTAATTTATCGGTAAATACCGAACCTTTACCTACTCCATGTTTATTGCAACTTTGGCGTATGTTATAATTTTATATAAACTGGGTTTTCTCTAGAAACACACATTTGTACCTCCCCATTAAAATTTGTGGTCGCCCATATTTAAATTAATTACCATTTGTTTCGTATTTTTTTATAATAATAATAATAAATTCTTTATTTTCAAGGTACAAGGTCCCAATATCACAATTCAGCTACACTAAAAATCATGGCTTATACTTATAACAGATTTCATCATACATAGCACAATAACCAAAAAAATAAAACAGAAAAATTACAATACTAAGTTATAACTTACAAAAAATAGTTTAATACAAATATCAGAATTAATTAGGTATAAAAGTTAGAATAAATTAAGCTAAAATAATTTAAAAGTCTCAGTCTTACAATTTATTTAAAAATATGGTAAATTTTAATAAATAACATTCAATCATATATTTTATTATAGTCCAAAATTCATTTAAGTGACGATACAAAATAATTATAAAAAAAATTAAAATTATGACAAAATAAAATTAAAAGAATTGGTTAAAATGTATGTTAATTTATGATTTAGTGTTACTAGTTATTGTTGTCAACTTAATTAGGTTTTTATTGCCTCGATGGTCTAGTGGTTAGCGTATGCGCCTCGAACTGCGAGGTCTCGTGTTCGATTCCCGGGACAGTGTTAGATAGATAGATAAAACTTTATTTGTGCATACAACATAGGATATACGAGTACATTTTGAACAAAAGTTTAAATGACATTACATGCACAAAGGGCGGCCTTATCGCTTGACGCAATTTCTTCCAGGCAACCTTTGGATGGACATTAGTGTAAAAGATTTATATATATATTTTCATTACCATTTT
The DNA here is from genome assembly GCA_905147285.1 of Hypena proboscidalis. Taxonomy (NCBI): domain Eukaryota; kingdom Metazoa; phylum Arthropoda; class Insecta; order Lepidoptera; family Erebidae; genus Hypena; species Hypena proboscidalis. Next base: position 6,787,715 of record LR990127.1, read on the forward strand.
CAGCTTATATTAGGAATTATTTTTCTACTTTTTAGTTTGGTTTATTTATAAGAGCGTTTTTTTTTATTTTATTTTTTTTTATTTTTTTATCGAATTATTGCATTGTCATAGATCTTTGACAGGTGTGCAAAATTTGAATGAAATCTGTTCGTTTAAAGTGGGTCAAAATCTAGTCCAAAGGAGTCGGTTAAATACATACATACATACATACATACATATATACAGGTGAAGCTAATTTAAGCGTGTTAAAATTCACAACAGCAGCACGAAGTTGGAATTGTGCCCGGTGGTTGACGATAGGTACAACCGGTGAAGTGTGGGTGTTGTACACCTTTACCACACCCTTCTGGGTAATATAGGCGTGATGTTATGTGTTGTAAATAAGATTTGTGTTTTCACAGGCATGGGTGATCAAGGACATCGGGAGGAGATCTATATGCCTACTATCCTGCATACATACATACTTCTACACCTTATATTTAGGTCTTTATCTATGAAATTGCCGTTCTGCAGTACTAGCCATTTCAAATCAAAATAATTTTTGTTTGGCTATGAATTCTAATTTCAAATTAATTTTATTTTAAAACATGGAATTCTGGTTCCAAAAGTAGTCTTTTGTTTATTGATTGAGTTTTACATTTTCATCGCATTACGATATTTTTCGTCATCATGGATACGTTAAAAGTTCGAGTAATTAAGGAACATGAGTACCGTCGTAGCAGCAACGCGGCACAAGCGGCACGCAACATCAACGACGTTTACGGATATGGTCGCCTTACTCGTTTAGTCATATAACACCACTTCACACTATCTTCGCATACAGTTTGTATACAGATAACTAGTCGCCAATAACTTGTTAACACGTTTAAAATACTTGAGTGTAGATAATATAATATATATATATGTCTTCCTATAGTTCATTTTTTAATCCCGGATACTATTTAGACAGCAAGTAGAATAGATTAAAGAAAGGCATTGTTCTTGCTGTCAAATTTGTCTGTGGTATTAAAAAATGAACTATCCGCTTGCTTGCCCTTGGGGAGTCCGCGCGCAACGCGCCTTTGCCCCGGGCCCTCAGCGCGTGCCGCCTCAAATGTCCCACGAAAAAAACTCGACGACCCTACTTTGCCCCGCCATTTATAGCGCCGTCCGCGCGCGGGTCGTGTTTCACAAAATCGTTTCTTGTGACTCAATTTGTTTAAAAAAGCGTCAAGTGTTATATATATTTATGTTTATTATGAAACTAGCTAACCAGTGTTATCTTTTGTTTATCAAATTACGACTTTGGTGCAGAGTTATGCTGTGCTGAACTTAGAAGTAGGGCGTTTTGAAGCTCGTCTTGTATTCAAAAGCTCATATCTCAAAAATAAAAGCGATGACATATGATTTTTATTCTTTGATTATGTTCTATATATAATAAATAAAATAATAAAAAAAAAAATATCACTTGTTCATGGATATTTATTATTTAAAAGGCCTTTGTTTCCATACCAATATCTGGCGCCGCAAGGCGTTAACTTAACAAGACTATTTAATGCACAAATATCATTTTTAGGATAAAAAAAAACTAACACTAAATAAGTAGTCGTATATTCAACGAATACAAACAAAAATCATGCGTATAGCATTTATCACATATAAGAAATATGCATATTTCTAAAACAGTTCTCATACACTCAGTAAAATAAATCACTCAGATTATCAGTTTTTTTTTGTTCTATACACTTATGGAAAAGAAAAATTAAATCAATATACAAAAACAACTCTTTATCCCCATTCCAAAAAGGTATAACACTTGTACAATGTCATAATTTAAAATCATAAAAGTAAAAGCTAAACAAAAAACACGCTGAAGTACCTGTCACCACAATCAATCGAACTGCGAACTTGAGTGAAACGTAACGTTTTTATTATTTTTCTTGTTTTTGTCAATGGTTTGGATGCTTGACTGGGGTTGTGCGGAGGGAAATTGAACGAAGAAACGGGACAAATAATACAAATTAGGCCCTGGAGTGATAGAGCTGGGTACCACAGGTTGACATGGTCATAGCTGAGTGAAATGCAATGTCAACTACCAGTTAACACGGGCAAAGCTGACTTCAAGGTCATGTTAACTACTACTTAGCATGGCCAATTCTAAATTCTCGATTTGTTAATTAATAGTTAACACGGGCAAGCAAGCGGCTATAGATGTATAATTATCCTTACTAATATTATAAAGGCGAAAGTTTGTAAGTATGGATGTATGGATGTATGGATGTTTGTTACTCTTTCACGCCAAAACTACCGGGTCGATTTCGATGAAATTTTGCACGCATGTAGCTTATAGTCTGGATTAACATATAGGCTACTTTTAATTGACATACCACGCGGGCGGAGCCGCGGGCGGAAGCTAGTTTATTATATTTTTATACATTAGTCACGTAATGATGGTATATTTAGTCGACCACGGTTTCGCCTATAATAAACTTTTAGGCATCTTCAAGAGAGTGCGACACGTCATGCTGAATAATGTTACAAACTCACGTCAGTTTTAATAAAAATATAGATGCATAGTCTATTATATGCCGCATATTGACTTTTTAGAAGTTTAATTATTTTACAAAATAAGAGAGTAAATGCTATGTTTACGGTCTATCTACTTTTTAAGAATTATATTACAAGAAGTATATTAGCGGCATAATAATGGCACGCTCTCTAACATCAATTTTTAAATTATGTGGTTACCGATCTGGGCCTTGCGTTGAATGATCATTACAGACCAGCATTGACTGATTGGGTTTTTTAAATGTAAAGATACCTATTAGTTAATTAAAATTACCAGTGACGTATTTGTGATCTCATTATGTTATAGGTGTGTCGCTAGTTAGCCGGATGTTTATATTTTTTTGATAATAATTTGTACCAAAATATGATTAAAGCAAGAGAGAGCGAGATCAGTTGACCGAAGACCCTTAAATTTGATGCGAAATCGCGACTATGGGTTTGACCGACTAGCGCTTGAATAGATAAGACGAAGACTGCAAAAGTGGCCGTTCATTAGATTCGAAATTTATATAACATTTTAAATTTTATATAAATTCTTCTTCTTTCGTATCGATGGCTGTAGTCATATTCTCATGGTGTTGACTTGCCATCGTGGTGAAGGGATTCGCGAGTCTGCTTAGTGGAAATTTTACAGACTGCACAGGGTGCGCCGGACGTTGTGGTTAATTGCTCGTATATAAATTTAAATCTAAGTTATTTTTTGTATTGTTCGTTGCACCACCAAATGCATTATATTACATGGTAGAGATACGCCGAATATTCGTCGTCTTCGCCGTCTGAACCAAATATTCGTATTCGACCGAATGTTCGATCGAATTGACCGATTAGTCGGCACATCTCTAATATCAATCCCATCTGCCATGGTGTTGTTTGTTCTTGTGTTTTGTGAGTGATTACGGTCTTGGTTACATAATTACATTGTGATTTTGTATGTTTTCTCATGTTATTAATTGAAAATATTTTTTCTTGTTTTTCTATATTTTGTTCGCCTGAACTGACTAACGTTCATTGTAGTTGTGTAAGTAAATATGTAGGTACCTATATGACGACCATGACGACAATAGCACTACCATTCAATGTATATATATTTCTAATGATTCTAACTCGTAACGTTTGACCGCAGTTGACCGATAAGAATATGGCAGCTACTCAGAACTTCTAAATTGACCGCAAAATCCCGTTTATGTCAGCTGCCCTTGAAAATTACCACCGGCTTTGTAGTTTCCTATTACCTATCAAAAACAAGGCAAATCAGAAACATTACCCCTCTACGAACAAATAAAAAAGGGTATGCCTATTCCCTTAGGCTTAGGCTTTAAAAATAGCCTTGTTGGTCCAGTGTTAGCGTATGCGACAGCTGATCGTGAAGTTTAAAGTTCGATCCTCGGGTCAGGTCAAATTGTTTTTTAGCTTTTGCCCGGCTGTCAAGGTAGGACATTAACATGGAGTCTCTAGTAAATTGTGTAATAGATAGTGATAAGCTGACCCCCAATCAAATGGTACCTAAGAAGTCCGAGGGCACAGCAGCAACATGCGGCGCCGTTTGATGTGTGTGCAGCTAGCGCGCCCACACGCTGAGGATCGCGCGCGCCTAATGTGGGTCAGCCTAACATGACTGGTGAACTGTGGGAGTTTCTGGCAAACCTTTCTGTGTAATATAGGATTACTGTAGATCCCTTACACAATGATCACAAAAAAAAAAGAATATTGATGTATTATGAATATTATGATGCCATATTCTGTTTTTCTTGACAATAAATAATTCAATGTGGTAACCACACTTATTTGTTTGTTAGTCATAGAAATGCGTAATATTGCACTGTTTGCACTCCATATGATAAATAGTAAGTACGTCATTAGAGTAGCTCTACATTGTTACAAGATACTAAAACCCAAGAGAGCTGACAAAGTATGAAATAATGAAACAGACACATTTTCTATAGGAAAATTGACAATAACACCGGGTACGTAAAGTTTGCTGCACTATACCTACTTACTAAAAAATCGTGTCTCCGCGACACAAATCGAGATTATTTTATTTCGCATAATATTTTTTGGCATAATTTAATTTAGACCAACCATTTTTATGGCATAATAGTAATAATAATAATAATAACACATGTCGACATCACCATCCCCCATGACGGGAATCTCGTGAAAGCCGAGAAAGATAAACAAATTAAATATCTTGATCTGGCACACGAGATTGTCGACATGTGGGATGTGGATTCAGCCATCATTGTACCGATAGTCATATCAGTCAATGGACTGATAGCAAAGAGCCTCGACCAACATCTTAAGAGGCTCGCGTTAGGCGGCTGGATCAAGAGCCAGATGCAAAGGGCGGTCCTTTTGGACACGGCACGCATCGTGAGGAGGTTCCTCTCTCTGGAGCCCTAACCATCGGCAGCTTGGTCCCTGCACCTGATGTCGGTGGGACACTGTTTTTTATATTTTTAAATGTTTTTTGTATTTTTTATAAATCATATTTAAAAATATATAAAATAAGGTTAAAAATAAATAAAGAGGAATAATAATAATAATAAGCTTTATTGCACACCAAGGAAAAATAATACAAATGGCGGTCTTATCGCTGCAAAGGCAATCTCTTACAGACAACCATTGGATGGAAAAGTATGAAAGAGACACGAAAAGGAAGTAAAAGGTGGACTAGCATAGCATGAAGTTTGAATGAAGAAGAAAGGAATAAATACATTAAAAAACTACTTCTAAGAAATAAATATTAGTGTACCTAACTATAGGTACAATAAAATATTATAAAAAATAAACATACTAATTACATGCAAGGGCTACATATAAATACATATATACAATAAAAGTAATAGTCATTTGGTATACTATTTTATTACGCAAAATAGTTATTAAGTATGTTTTTTCGCTTCATATATTGACGTATGTATAATTTGTTGACGCCTAATACAAAATCAAAAGGTAATTAGGGTACCTAAGTGATAAAATAGGTTAGGGTGCCGCGGGAGTGGCCATACCTTAGCCGCCAATATGTTTATTTAACATAAAAAAAAAGTATTTATTTAACTTAGCTATAATGAATTAATTTAATATTAATTAGAAATTTTATTTTATTATAAATAATTGTTAAATAAAGTGTAATGTGAGAAGTTAAATATATAAAATAAAAGAGTAGTTTAATAAGGATAGTATGCTTGACCTAATGAAATAGTATCTAACTAAGGGAGCATTAATGGAGCCGCCCCTAGTGACGTACACAACGATTCCCTACGTCCGGCGCACCCTGGGCAATTCACGAGTTCTTCAAAGCGAATTGGCTAATCATTTTACCACGATGGCAAGTCGAAATAAAATTTGACTCAGCCATCGACACGACGAAGAAAAAGAAGAATGAAATAGTATGCCAAAAGACAATAATGTCAAATTACTATAATGGCAAATGACTATTATGCCTAACAATGATTATGCGTTAAGTATTTATGCCAATAAACATTATGCTAAATGACTATTATACGTAACGTATGCCAAGTTAAATTATGCACAAAAATAGGTAACCCACAAAAAACAACCAATAAACACGCCTGATTCCTGTCAACTGCCCTTAAAATGAGTATTTTGTCGCAGGAAACCAAACTTGGAAAATACAAGATTTTTTATAAAGGAATTATAGAAAGAAGTGTTTACCTAACCTCTTACGCAATGACGTCAAAACTTGTTTTCCTTCATAAAAACTAACTTGGGAACATCTCATTTGTTTGTTGGTCATAGAAATGCGTAATATTGCACTGTTTGTACTCGTGTCGATGAAAATAGTACGTCATACCTACATTTTAAAAAGCCGTTGTAAAATGAAAATGAGGAAAATGCGAGATTTTCCTACAGAACATAACATCTCGCTTATATTACTTAGAAGGGTGTTACCGAAGTTTATACTACCACCTATTACGTTAGGTTTTATTTTTTTATTTTTTTATTCCACTGAGGTGGCAAACAAGCATACGGCCCGCCTGATGGTAAGCAGTTACCGTAGCCTATGGACACTTGCAACGCCAGGGGCATCACGCGTGTCAAATAAATCAAATATTTTTTTTTTTTTCAAATCAAATAATTTTTTTGCGTGTGCGTTGCCGACCCTTCAAAAACCTATTTGCACTCTTTTTAAAGAACCCCATACTGTAGTCTCTTCTGCTAGGTCCGATGTGATAGGAGTTGAGCCTATCGCCATCTACCGGGCACACTCCCAAATACTTCCTTTATTTATTAATATTAACTTTTCTCACACCCGGATATCGAAGCCGCGATCTCACAGTGAGTGGTTGCCAATTATAACGCTAGGCTTCAATGCAGTCTGAACCTGACAATCCGATGTGGAAGAACCGTCTACGGACCCATTGGCAAGTTGGTCGCTGCAACTAAAGACAACCTGGCTAAGTGGGGATTCACAAACACATCCAACACGAAATTCAATTCCAATGTCTGTAACATGAAGATTTATGATCTAATTAGTTGTTGGTGTTGTCTACAATTATAATATTGGTATTAAATATTAAATATGATTTAATTTTAATTTAACTTATTATTCCTTTTGCATTTTATATATTATTATTCTTTTTTATATTTTATTATTTTAATGTTATCATTGTTATGTGATTAATTATGATTGTAATGTACTCAATTTGAATTATTTTTATTTAATTTATAAGTAGCATTTTTTGTCAATTAATTGTTTGCTTATTTTTGTTGTCAATCTGAGGATAATGCAGTGGGCTGCAATATTTTCAACATCCTATACAGCTAAACATTGTTATAAATATATATATTGTAGCTGTTTATTATTCATCAATATATAAAATAAAATAAAATAAAACACTAGTTGCATTTGTTGTCGACCTTTCAAGACCTTATGCAGGCCAGCGTCACAGTCGCATCCTATTGGTCTACAACCATATAGATAAAAAAAAAACATTTTTATTATAGTCATTGACACGACAAGAAGAAGAAGGCAGTCTGCTATGTAGGAAATGCAAGATTTTTCTATTGAGGCAATAAAAATTGCGTTGCCATCCCACACATTATTGTGGATAACAGAATCTATAGGTATATACCTACATAATTATATCTAAATGAGATAGTTGACCTAATGTAACACGTAGATAAGATATAAAATGGTGCCAGGAGCAGGAATGTGAGCTCGCAAAAATGTGATTCATGTATTTTATTGTCTATGAGTTTTGTGATTATTTTCTCATCAATAAAAAAAAAAATTGAAATCTCTGTTTTTTAATAATAATAATAATAATAAACCCCTCTGGGACAGTCGTTACCTCACGATGAGGATAGCGCAACACCCGGAGGCATATTAGGCTGCTTTTTAAACTTTTACATTTGATATAAACAAAAAATGTATCTAATGGTCGATAAAGAGCATACAAACCGCAGGGCAGCTTGTGGCGAGCTGAATGTGAGTGGCGACACTGCGGTCCTCATTCCCCAGAGAGTCGGTCAGGGACTCGTCTCCGGCTTGCCTTCATTGGCCGGTTGGAGTGGAAACCCAAGAGCGCCCGCAGGACTCTCAGCTCTGTTCTTGCCTTGGTCGGCTGGTCAGAGAGGGGTCGCCAGAGCAGAGATGCTCGGGGGTGGAAGTGTCATTTTCAAGGGCATAATTACGAGGAAACCCGCTCTTGGTTATTGGGCTTGTACTAAGGTATTAGCCCAATAACCTCGATGGTGAAATCGGCGCCGCACCGCTCGACACCCCGAGCCGCTCACGGCAATGTTGCGCCCTGTCGCCCGTATGGCTTTGCCTTAGGTGATAGTTTGGGGGGCCCATATAGTGAGTTGGCGAGTCACCGTCTGCTCATTTGTCCGTGTTCATTCATGTGTTTCAGGGCAGGCGTTAGTTTTTTAATCCATAGTCTGAGACTTCCGGTCCATAAGCATCTCACAACAATAGACCAGATTTTTAGTTACCATAGTTTGCAATAGTTTAACACAAACCGGGGGTTGTCCTTGGGTGCATTTATATAGTGTAAACAGGGATGATCGTCGGTTTGTGCCCCATCACATTTAGATTAATGCGTTAATCGGGCCTCTGCGCTGTTGGCTTCGGCCCCACGCATGCCTTCCAAAGGTCCGGGAATCCATATTCCCGAGATACGGAAACGTTAACCACATAATAATAATAATAATAAACTTTATTGCACACCAAGGAAAAATAATACAGAAGAATATGTAGATAACAAAAGTACAAATGGCGGTCTTATCGCTGCAAAGGCAATCTCTTACAGACAACCATTGGATGGAAAAGTATGAAAGAGACACGAAAGGGAAGTAAAAGGTGTACTAGCATGAAGTTTAAATGAAGAAAAGAATGAATAAATACATTAAATAACTACTTCTAACAAATAAATAATTGTGTACCTAAGCATAGGTACTATAAAATATATACAAATACATGCAAGGGCTACATATAAATACATAAATACAATAAAAGGGCATACATATATAAAATATATATATACATATATAAATATACATAAATACCTACAATATTATGTTTAAGGACAGAAAACGGTATATTAATAATGATTGATTTAGGAATGAGATGAGAGCAGCAGAACAGGTATGAAAAATTAGAAAGTAAGATAGTGTTCCTTCACCAAAGACTTAAAAGTTGTTAGCGTTTTGGCACTTCTTATTGACACCGGTAACTCATTCCAGAGTCTTACAGCTTGCACCGTAAATGATTTGTCTGTAAACCTAGTGGTATGTTCCGGCATTTTTAATCTCAAATTCCCTGAAGAGCGCAGGAATCTCGTGTGCGTGTCATTTAGAAAAAGGAAGCGTTGTTTTAGATATGAAGGAGTCGAAGGATTAAAAAGAATGTTGTAAAGTAGCGATAGAATATGTGCATTCCGGCGAAGCCGAATGGGTAACCACTTGAGTTTAGTGCGAAATATAGAAACATGGTCATATTTGCGTAGACCAAATATAAACCTTATACAGACATTTTGGAGGCGCTCAAGTTTGTCGAGTTGGTCTTCATTGAGATCGAGATAGCTGGCATCGGCATAATCAAGGATGGGGAGAAGGAGTGATTGAGATAACGCAGTTTTCGTAGAAATAGGCAAGAGGTTACGCAGTCTACGCAAAGACCCGACAGCGGCAAATAGTTTTCGACTCAGCTCCTTGAGCTGGGGGCCCCAGGTGAGAGTTTTGTCAATGAAGATCCCTAGATCTTTCACTGTTTCACTATACGGGATGTCGACACCATTACATGACACGAGCGGGATTTGTTGCCAATTCACTTTTGGTATCATCCTGGGACTACCCACAGCAATGACTTGGGTTTTCGTTGGATTTATTTGTAATCCATGGGCCTTACTCCAATCACAAATAGTGCTCAGATCAGTGTTTACTTTAGAGACAGCTTCCGTGAAGTGATCGAGTGTTGCCTGGGAATAGATCTGAAGGTCATCAGCATACAGGTGGTAGGAAGAAAGAAGTTGATCCGAGATTGAATTAATAAAAATGCTGAAAAGTAATGGAGATAGAACGCCGCCCTGCGGTACGCCTGCCGTTGTATTACACCACAAAGAAAAGTTTTCTTCAATGCAGATACGTTGGCGGCGTCCAGACAGGTAACTATGAAACCAGTCAATTGCCGTTGGAGATATGTTAAGAGAACGCAAAGTAGCCAGTAAGATGTCAAAGTCGACAGTGTTGAAGGCATTACTGAAGTCAAGCAGTGCTAGAACTGTCAGCTTGCCCTCCTCCATGCCAGTCCTAATATCATCCGTAATATGGATCAGGGTTGTGGTAGTGCTATGACCAGGACGGAAACCAGATTGGAAAGGATTTAAGAGTTGGTTTTGGGAAAGGAATCGGCTAAGTTGGGTATGGATAAGGCGTTCCAGCACTTTGGAGAGGAAAGGTAGGATTGAGATGGGACGGTATTCGGCAAAAGATGAGGGATTACATTTTTTAGGAATAGGGGTTATTTGGGCTTCTTTCCAAGCAGTTGGAAAGCAGCCACTTAGGATAGAATGATTGAGAATATGGGAAATGATGGGAAGGATTTCATCAAGGATAGGGATGATCATACTACGGTTGACACAGTCACTGCCTGGCGCGTTAGACGTAATAGATAATATGCTTCTCTTGACATCACAATCAGAAAATTGACTAAAAACAAATTGAGGACAGTCAGGAGCTTTAAGGGATGAAAGATATTTTAACGTGTTGTCTTTAGTTGTCTTATCAAAATTTGATGAAGACGAAAAGTGCTGATTAAGAGAGTTTAGGTCAAGGTTTTTGGGTATTGAGTTTTGTCGAGATTTCCCAACTCCTAATGATCGTAGAAATTTCCAGACCTGAGCTGGATCACCATTTTCAACTGAATTGAGAATGTTTCGGCGTTGAGCGTTCCTACACACCCGGCTGCAATGACTTCTGATGCCGAGATATTTTAATGTCAAAATTAGATGTTTTTTTTGTTTGCTAACGCTAATCTCGGACACTACCTACTGGTCGAATCTTGATAACTCTTTTTGCGTTTGATAGTCTAACTCTCAATAAAGGTTTTCAGATACATAACGATATTTATAACCACCTTCGAAAAGATATCTTGGAATTAGAAAGTTACCAAAGATTTCGGCTTGCACTTAAAAAGTTACTGTTGGAAAAGGCGTATTATAGTGTCAAATTGTAATAAATAAATTGACATAATTTAATGATTTTGATAAAATTTTGATGAAATGTCTGCATACATGTGATCTGTTTTTTTTTTCTTTTATATATTTTTTTATCTTGGTTCGATTGTTAAATTGTATTTTTTCTAGTATATATATTGTTTTGTTATAATTGTTTAATAATATGTGTTAATGTTGCATGCTTTAGAGCAAAATGTGGAGTTCTACTTTGATAATAATGTTATACCACCTTGCAATTAATAAATGAAGTTTGAACGCATAACTCCACGGGAGCAGAGCAATAAGCTTTAACACGGGTCAAAGCACGGCAGCAGATACTACTTAATATAACGAATTCCAAGCGGGCAATGTCGCAGGCAAAACTAGTGGTATATAATTACGAAAGTATAATGGATAGATGAAAGGAGCCTCCCCGAGTGACGTACACAACGATTCCCTACGTCCGGCGCACCCTGGGCAATTCGCGAGTTCTTCAAAGCGAATTGGCTAATCCTTTCACCACGGTGGCAAGTCAAAATAAATTTTGAGTCAGCCATTGACACGACGAAGAAGACGAAGATGAAGAATGGGTAGATGTAATGTAGGTACTAAGGCTTCCATCCTGGGAATCTCGGTCTCGGGTATTTCTCGAGTCTCGGTGATTTTTCCGTAATTTCGAGACTAGAGATTTGCTACCCTTCAGTCCCAGGATAAATAAGACTTTCGAGACTAAAGTTACTAAGTAACAGTTGCTACTCTTTAATGCAAGAGCTTCTGGATGGATTTTGATGCAATTTGCCACACATAGACCTTATATCCTGTATCAACGAATTAAAGGCATTTAATTAAATATCGCAAATAGCATTTATTTCTTCAAGTTGATGTAATTATAGATAAAGTTCGGTGATTTATTATTACTTCAAAAACGATTAAAGTTATTGTTTTACCGGACATGCCCTTTAGCGCTGACATTTTGAAACCTAAGATCTCTTTATTTTTATTAATTCCTTGAATAGAACCGCTTTAAGGTTTTAACATGTTTTATAAAAAAAACCGGCCAAGTGCGAGTCGGACTCGCGCACGTAGAGTTCCGTTCCACTATACATCTAAATAAATGTTTTTCTTTATTCTTTATTCTATTGGAGTTGATTGAATGAAAGGTAAAATGCGGTTTATGATTTATAACGTATTAAAAAAAAACTAATTATTAGATCTCGTTCAAACCAATTTTCGGTGGAAGTTTGCATGGTAATGTACATCGTATATTATTTTTACATTTATCATTCCCTTATTTTAGAAGTTACGGGGGAGGGCGACACACATTTTTTCACTTTGGAAGCGTCTCTCGCGCAAACTATTCAGTTTAGAAAAAAATATATTAGAAACCTCATTATCATTTTTGAAGATCTATCCATAGATGACACACGTATCTACACGTATTGGTTTGATAAAAAAAACCCCAGAAATTTATTGTTTTTTTTTCTATCTTTGTATGAAAATCTTAATGCGGTTCACCGAATACATCTACTTAACAAATTTCCACAGTATAGCTCTTATAGTTACGGAAAAAGTGAAAAAGTGGCTGTGAAATACGGACGGACGAACAGCCATGACGAATCTATAAGGGTTCCGTTTTTGCCATTCGGCTACAGAACCCTAAAAACGCGGCTTAAGTAATTTAATAATTTTAACATAAAATTGTTTTCAACTAAAAATAAATCAACACTACTTACCTAAAAATTACAAACACAACAAATCATAATATCATCCCAATTAATGAACATTCTGTGAATATCAGTAGATGACGACGCGCCTTGCGCCACAGAGAACGTAAACAACATTCACACTATTCCACACCAGTAGATTAATGATAGGAATATTTTCAATATACCACTTCTGCACACTATATTTTAATTTACTTAAGTTTTTGCTATTTTTAAGCATGCATTCAATGGGTGTCTGATTGTAATGTTCCAGCAATGTTGTTAAAGAGTAGGTATTGTGATAAAATGTTTGTGTAGTACGCTTACCATCTTGCGATGAATCGAAATGTGCGGAAAAATCCCTCGGATTTAAATTGCATTCGCTGTAGTTTTTTAATGTTTTTATAAATAAATAAATAAAAAAAATTAGGTACTCACGTTACGATGATTATGAAAAGTTCACGTTAGACGTAGTTGGATTACGATCTCGCGGAGTGAGGTGGATGATTTGCAATATATATAATGATAAGAGTACACTAGTTATGTATGTGTAAATTACATATTTAAGAAGTGTTATATACCCACTATTCAGATATGTAACTAACTTTTCAATAAATTGAAATGTGAAATTTGAAATCTTTGATTGAAATTTATTAGCTGGATGGGTTGCCGTGTGTACAGTCGGCTCATTATATACTTATATAGTTACAGACAAAATATCCAGATATATAGGAACGCCTAAACTGATCAATGATATCAGTACAATCAAAGTCTTCTAATTATATAAATCACCCATCTTGCACAAATATATCGAAACGTGGACACTGTCAAATACATGAGTGAATTCTAAGTGTCGAAATAATAATAACAAACACAGTGCCAATAGATTCAAAGCTTTCAAAGTATTCAAAAATATGAAGCAATAAATGAAAACGAACTCTTTAACTATGTATTTAAAGGGCTTTTTGAAATGCTTAAAAATACGCAAGTCAAAATCATTTGACATCATTTGAAATTGGATTTCACAGGTAAGAGTATATTTACGGTAGAAATCATCAGACTATGGCTCTATCAAAAGTACCCTATAAATATAGCGATTGAGTTCATTTTCATTTATTCCTTCATATTTTCGAATACTTTGTATGCTTCGAAACCATTGGCGCTGTGTTTGTTACTATAATTTAGAGACTTTGAATGCACTCATATATTTGAAGGTGTCTATGTTCGGATATATTTGTGCAAGATGGGTGATTTATATAACATGAAGACTTTGGTTGTACTGATATCATTGATAAGTTTTGGCGGTTCTATATAACTGGTTATTTTGTCTGTAACTATATAAGTATATAATGAGCCGACTGTACACACGGCAACCCATCCAGCTATACGTAAATGATATCAAGCTATAGATAATCAGTATAAAATGGTTTCGCGTTGTAAATGTGATAAATTGATAAACTTATTCATAACCACCACATGATTCGCTAAATGTGATTAATATTTAAATTTTTACTTTAATTTTATTTTTTTTTATTTTATTTTACAATGTTAGGAAAACTTACGGCTAATATGATATAATAGGAAGAGATAATGTGAAAATGAAGGCCAATTAAATGTTTTCACAGATAATAAAGTATGAATACATTAAGACATTTACATATAGACATAACAATTTAATAAAAAGCAAGAAATAGACACAAGTAGGATTTTATAGTTAAGAGCGGAAGAAACATTTACACAAGTTTTTTTTTAATTGATTGTTACTTTTGGCAAATAAATCTAAATCTAAATCTTTATCTAAATCTTTATCTTTATCAACACTTTTACCGCTAGTTTATTTGTTAATCAAGTCTTTGGTAAGCATTATTTAGTTTGCATGTTTGTAAGACAACATTCTGAACACTTTAATCTGCAATCTGAGGTAACTAAACGAAATGTAACAATCCCTAAAAATAAATACAAACTACATCTTCCTCAGTGCAGACTAGAGATATTTAAAAGGAACTCCTACATTAATGCCATTCAAATATATAATAAATTACCGACTGGATTTAAGGACTTGCCTTTACCCATGTTTAAAAATAAACTAAGTGTATGGTTATTAGATAATTGTTTTTACTGTATTAAAGATTATATGACATATAAAGAATGATATTAATAATGATGTAATAATGAATAATTAAATTAAGAATGAAATTAATTATTATAATAATTATTGTTAAAATTTAATCAAAGCATGTTTAGTTTCCACTGCATGACTTATATTTTTATTTTTTTGCACGCCATTGTTATGGCAGAATGTATTGAACCATTGTCTAATTACTAACACCTATATTTGTACTAGATTCTTGCAAAATAAATGATTTGATTTGATTTGATTTGATTATGATTTTGGTCATAATCAAACCCAACCTTCATAAAAGACCGACATTTTTAAACGTCTACCTCTCTTCTATTGCTAGATTGATCAAAAAGACGCTTATCATATTTTTATGTAATTTTTGATCAGTACTGTGGTAGTTTTTTTAAATCACTGATAAAGGCCCAATAGATGTTAATATACGACGAAGAAGAATAATTTTCTATTTGACACATGTATCGTAACATATATATAATGCGAGACCAGCTTAAGCTATAAATGTATAGCTTTATGTGTAATAGGAAAAATTATTTACTCTAATTATTTTTCCTCATAAGATTAAACTTAGTCAGGCGGGCAATACTATTTGACGATTGGTCAAGTTCAGAAGTTCGAAGGTTAACGGTTATCGCCACGAGGTAATGATAATTATTTAAGCTTTAATGGAAACTGTTGGGTCTTGAATTGCATGTAAGAATGAATGACATCATACTACATCATACCTATTATTAGGGTCGGGCTTTCACACATCCAGGATGGCGATGCTGGCGTGGGTATAGGGGCAAAGGAGGTGTCCTTTGCCACTTTATCCACGCTAGCATCGCCTCTTCTGCGTTATGGTTTGCCTACCAAGTACCAGAGTATACATTATTATTGAGAATACATGTTATTCACGTTATTTTAGCCGAGATATGCCGACTAGTTTCGAATCTATTACGTAGATTCATCAACTGGGCGATTAATCGCGTTTCGCCGTCGCGCGTCGTCTCGCACTATACATTATTCCAACTCCTGATTAAACCTGATAGTAAGGTAAAGCATTTACCTTTTGATTGCAACAACATTGCATCAACAAGTCGGAACTTGTTTTGAAATGTCATTAGTGTTGTTAATGCAATAAAATCTTGCCTCCGGTACATTGAACCCCAGAATACAGAACAAACTGTATTTTTGGAGGCCATAATAATATCTTGCAGACAGTCATATAGTCCACCTGCCCCCTTAGCACGGCTTGCCACTCTTGACATAGCGACTCGACAATGACGTAGTTATCAACATGAAAAAGTCAAAAGACGAAAGAAATTGAGGATTTGTCGATATTTCGAGAGTGTTAAGAATATTTATAAGGGGATATCGCCCGAACATGATGGATTGAGCGTGGAGCATCTGAAGCACGTAGGTCCTGACATTATGTTGAGTCTCGAGTATGTTATACACATTTATATTAGACATGCTGTTCCCGATGATCTTCTAAAGGCTGTTGTGGTTCCTATCGTGAAAATTAAACAGACGACGGCAGTGACATAATTAATTATAGACATATCACTTTAGATACTACAACAGTTCGTACATCGGGACTATGGGGATGCGCCAAAGTTCACCTAAAGTTTCAACTCCGATAATTGGAAATCCGAAAATGTTCTTCCTAACATTTTTCATCCTAACAATTACAATTCCTAACTACTCTGTCACTAATGTTCATAATTCGAAGCATTCAACTTCCTAATGTCGGTAGCAATAAACATCTATTGTACTTTTATTAGTTTTCCTATATTTTTTCAGCATAACCATCTTTTACACTATTATTCAAAGTCATAATCTTTACTGTCTTAATCTTTAGCTTTTATTTTGTGTAATCTGATTGTTACACAAAATAAAAGCTATAGTTATAGCATAGATCAATTATGGGTAAAGTAGTAGGTTAGGTTAGGTTAGAACTGCGACCATAACACAGCACGAGCCGCAGCGCGGCAGCGGTCGGCGAGTGCTAGAATCAATCTGTTTTTAAAATAGGTGTAGTACTATTTTTACAAATTTGCAACAGTTCTTAAAGCTCACTATGAAATATGTTAGTGAACATATTTTGGTGCTCATTCAGTATATTTGGTGGAACAAAGGCAAAATTAGTTAAATTATATGGGAATAAATTGAAGCACTTTTAAATACCATCCATTATGTGGGATAAAAGCGTTCTGATAAAAAAAAGTAGGAGTTTAAATGTATTTACATTAATGATATTAGTAATAACAATTTTCGGAAACATGAGTGTTATGAACAACACCGGTAGCACTGCAAATGGTATGAATAAAAACTTTAGGATGAAAAATTTTAGGAAGAGTGATCATTCGGATTACAAATCGTTAGGAAGAACAATTTCGGAAAAAGAACTTTAGGTGAGCCAATATGGACCCGGACTATGGAGTCCCGGACCTTTGATATGCGTGGGGCCGATGCCAACAGCGCAGAGGTCTGATTAACGCTTTAATCTAAATGTGATGGGGTACAAACCGAAAATCATCCCTTCTTACCCTATAGAAATGCACCCTAGGACAACACCCGGTTTTTGCAAACAATGATTACTAAAAATCTGGTCTATTTTATTGAGGATGATTTTATTCTAATGGGCTGGAATAATGTTTTAGGTCCTTTGGTAGGACAGAATTTTATGGCGGCTCAGGGTGATCTCAATGATTGATTCATTTCTGAGGCTTCCTCAATAAGTGATCTATTTGATGAGTCGTATAGGGAAATACCTACATATACCAATACCTAGTTAATAAAATGTGATGAGAGAAATTCTGCCATTGTCTCTGTTTTAAAGGTGATGTCAATATAATTACCGTAAACATCCTATGACAAAATTCTAACCACATCCTTCTTTTGTTAAGGAGCTGGAGGAAATTATACTATTTTGCCTCTAAAATGTTTAAACTGACGAGTTTTATTTTGTACCATTGCGATGCCTTCAAATCTTTTGGTACTCATTTTGAATAACCATTTGCAGGAAGCACATTTCACAACGTGATTGGTCGATTTATGATGTTTTTTTCATTAAATGGTGGCTTTTAATAAATGTCTTAAGAGACTATTGGTATATGAGAATAGTTGTTTGGATAAAAAATAAAACAAAAAATATTATTATCAGTCTATGTTGTAAAACAACTGCAGTTTTTTGTAAGTAGTCAACAATTTACGAACGTTTACGAGCATCAGTTAGATACTGTCTGAGATGTTCATGCGCTCTATTTACCACTTACCATAAGGTTAATAAACTACAAGTTTCAAGTGTAGGAAAAACACATTGCCAAGCACTAATAAAATTGTACACTTCTGTATACCGTTACAATACTTTTGGGAGGTTGAGGGATTTAGACATAAAAATAACAATCTCAGTACTTACTTATTTTACATTTTAGACATAATAATTACTCCATAGGTCTAACCTCATAAAACAAATCATCTTACTTATGATTAGTTATGATCAAACTAATCGAATTTCTATTTATTTACCATTTTAAAATAACAAATTTGGCAATGTGGCCGAAGGCGCCGTGCGTCAACCTATCTCTGACAGTTCTCCTCTTTTGTTTTTTACTGTCATCCTAGTGTCTATGGTCTCGATGACATCGAATAAGGTTTTATACCTATTCTTTAAAGAGGTTGCAAACAATACCATTATTATTATTGTTGGGACGAGACTTTGGGTGTTCACGTCAACCTCCGTGGGTGTATTGTAATAAAAATAATAATAACAATACCATATTGAGAACCCCTTATTACGATTGAAATTGATCAAGACATATTCATGTGTCAAAATTTGTACCTAAAATTGACATTTGAAGCCGATTCAATCTCAATCAACATCAATTGTAACAAGGAGGCTGATTGTTTTCGGTCGCAAAATAACCGATAAGTGTCCCAGTTTATACCAGATAAATTAAGAAAAATACAGATCTATTTAGGTCATGTTATCTTTTATTTTATCACAGGTTAAAGATTTTAGAACTGTGTTTACAAAGGTATAATGAAAGCTGCATATTACCAGTTTTGTATCTGTAAACCGGTTTTTAGTAAAACTAATTTACAATGACATGAAGCCCATTATCGGCTGCGAGCCCGTTCACTCCTCAATGTTCACCCCTGATTAGGAATAAGTGCCCGTTCATTCCTTGAAATATAAGCTGAAAAAAGCGTGGGTTGCTCGATAGACGAAAAATATGGCACAGAGCGCCCCACGCTTTTTTCAGCTTATATTAGGAATTATTTTTCACTTTTTAGTTAGAAGTACTTTAAAAGCGTGTTTTTTAGTTTTTTTAAACTATTATTTATTTTCTACTTTTTAGTTTGGTTTATTTATAAGAGCGTTTTTTTTTTTTTTTTTTTTTTTTTTTTTTTTAAATATTTTTAATTTTTTTTATCGAATTATTGCATTGTCATCGATCTTTGACAGGTGTGCAAAATTTGAATGAAATCTGTCCGTTTAAAGTGGGTCAAAATCGAGTCCAAAGGAGTCGGTTACATACAAACAAACAAACAAACAAACAAACAAACATACAGGTGAAGCTAATATAAGCGTGTTAAAAAGAATAGTATCCGTTCACTCCTTAATGCAGATACATTGAAAGTACAGTCAGCAGAATAATGGTATTATAAAATAAATAAAACAAACAGTACACGGAAGAAGTTTTATTTAACGAATTGGTTACGCTAATAAATATTTCGCTTTTTATAATACTTGTACCCACCTCGAAGTACTGAATTGCCACCTCTCTTGGTAGTCAAATACTCAATACCACTCGAGTTGGAACTATTACCGAGTGTGGAATCCATTATCTAGAACATGAAATAAAATATGTCTCTTCTTCGTCGTGTCGATGGCTGAGTCAAATTTTATTGCGTGAATAACAAGCATATAAAAACCAAGTTAATCCGGATAACTTCGTTCTGCCTTACAAAATAATATTCTAATCCTGTGTCTCACTCAATATTTGAATAGTTATACCTTCTCGAGTTGTAAATGGTGTAACAGCTGTAATTTACACCACTTTGTTTTATATTATACTCAGCTACTATAGCACCAGCTCTTCTGCTATTCGGGGCTGAGCGCAAATCCAGCAAAGCAAAAATGACGGAAATTGATTCACTGGTTCTCGATTTATAAATATAAATGGTAACCTTTTTTTTATAACTCAAGAGCTAGTGAACCTGAATATATAACTAAAACAAGTCTCAATTATCGGCCTTACCCCCTATATTACCCAGAAGGGTGTTGCAGAGCTTCACAACACCCACACTTCACCTGTTATGTTTTAGGTCCCATGGGATAGAGAATGAGCCTATCGCCTTCCACCGACCAATTCTAACTCCGTGCTGCTATTGTGAATTTCCTGTCGGAAAGTTCACAAATAACACTTTGCCTGACCCGGGAATCGAACCCGACACCTTGCGATGAGAGGCGCATACGCTAACCACTAGACTATCGTGGTAGTTTTTTTTATAGAAATTAACTTAAAATAAAACTATTGGCTGACGTTATTAGACAGGTAGTTAAGCATTACATATTATGTATCTAAGTACCTACTTATGTAAATGAACACCTCATAAAAATTAATATTATAAAAGGTGCGAAAAATCTTTGCCTCTGTAAATGTGGAATCCGTGAACTGAGTAGATGGAGGTCCACAGTCGGCCAATGAGTTGGGTATGCAGGGCAAAAACTTCTAAGTCATAGTAAAGACTTACGATACCAGTTATGGATAAGTGGAGTATATCTAAATAGTGGGTATATTACACTTATTAAATATGAAATACAAACTTGCATTATCTATTGCAGTCAGTGTTTACTATGGCGTAGAAGTTTTTGCCCTGCATACCCAACTCATTGGCCGACTGTACCTATCTATTAAGTAGATACTTATTTGTGTTTTATGCAAAATTTGTTATTTTGACCTCAGCAAATAGTATTACCATTTAATACATAATGAATTAGATACAAATACCTGAATACATCTATTTACATTGTTAAATATTTCATTAGAATAGTTAACAGTTTGGATAGTGGACTTTTATTAAAGACTAGCGACCCGCCCCGGCTTCGCACGGGTACAATGCTGATACTAAATACACTACAGAAAAACTGTGAACGTTGTATATAAAAACACAGCGGCCCGCTCCGGATTCGCACGGGTATAAAATATATAGCCCATGTCACTCACTGAAAAAATGATTAAAATCGATCCAGTAGTTTTGATTTATTCATTACTGCCCGTGGCCCGCACGCGTTAAATTTGGAGTAAAACAATTCCCCTTTCCCTATACCATGAAGATTGCCTGCTATCTTTGGAATATTCATACACAACATTTTTACTTATTTACTTTTTACATTTCTCAGCTCTATATCTATCCCGAAGCTGACTGAGTCGAGCCTCACGCTCTACTGACGATTCTCTGTCCCTCTGAACAGGCTCGCTCCCGCCGCCCGCGCCGCCCCGACCGGCCGGTACCGCCGCAAACGCTACCTCCAGCAATTTTTAAATCTGTAATATTTTCAAAAATATCACATGCTGTAAAGGGCAATTTTGATCTACATGAAATGCACAACGTATCTAATGTATTTAATTGGATAAGGAATATGTATACTGTTTCGTTTAAAATAGCTTGGTAAATAACCCATATTTTTTTTGTAATATGTAAAAGATAAAAATGGTGACTGTGGGTTATCCTTAGGAGATAAAGATTGCTGTCGCGGACTTCTTTATTTATCTTTTTAAGATATACAATTCCGTAGTACATACATTTGATCTATCTCGTAAGGTTTAGCCAGCGTTTGCAATGTAAGCGTAGAAAAATATGTTAGTTACGACATCACATTACAAATCTTTAAATTTCTCGGCTTTTCTCTACTATAATATGCATGTATTATACATAAAAACCTTCCTCTTGAATCACTATATTCATTAAAAAACCGCATCAAGATCCGTTGCGTAGTTTTAAAGATCTAAGCATACATAGGGACCTATGGACAGAGAAAGCGACTTTGTTTTATACTATGTAGTGATGTCGCGGTAGAAAAGTAAAAGGCACTATCCTTCTTTACCTCTGTCCACAAAAATCACAAATTGTTTTTATAGCTTTTCTTTAAAAATATTACATTTCCAACATTATTTTTCTAGAAAAATTTGTGTCTATTTACAAAATAATATATTTTTATTTTAAAACGCCTGCTGCCATCTATCGATTAAAAATATTATTACTAGGACACGTCACGTTCGTGCATAGACGACCTTCTTTTGTCTACTAACTTGGCATAAAACTACTGCAAAAGTACGCCCATAGAT
The DNA here is from genome assembly GCA_905147285.1 of Hypena proboscidalis. Lineage (NCBI taxonomy): Eukaryota > Metazoa > Arthropoda > Insecta > Lepidoptera > Erebidae > Hypena > Hypena proboscidalis. The sequence continues at coordinate 6,810,123 of LR990127.1, forward strand.
GGCGTTACAAAAATTTCATACTTATTTAGTTAACGACGCGTGCAATAGATGGCGCTACTAGTTGTATTGTCGCAAATTATACACTTAAAGAAAATCATTTTTTGATAAATTTTGTTACCATCCTACTGTTTGATGATGAGTTCTGTAGGTGCGTTGTGTAGAAGTGGAATTGTTCAAGGATTATTAGTTGACATTTTAGTCTTTTACGACTGTTTTTGTTAACTGTACATGTTTTATTTATGAACCAATTGGATCCGAAAGTCATCATTATAATAGAAACTTTTTAAATGCAGAATAAATATAATTAAATCAAAGTTAATGTGAGTATTTAACAAATGCTAAAGCAAAGTTAATGTAAGCATACTTATTTATACAGGGTAGACGACATAGTTTATTAAACTCACAGATTCTTTACATGATCAGTGTTAATTTTCATCGAAAAAAAACGTCGAGATCATACAATTTGTTTGGAAGAGGTGCTTTTTTCTTAGAAATGCGTTGGAGGAAATGAAGACTAACCATGAATCTGTGATATCAATAAATTGCGATACAGGGCTGCTATTAATATATTATTATTATAATACATTTCTTTTTGTACCGTGTATTAGATAAAAATTAGGATTAAAAATAACTATTAATATGACTAAATTTGATGGTTCATTTGTTAATTTTCTAAATAGGTATGTAAATAGAAGTAACACTTGATACAAATTCGTCGCCAAAGTTTGCAGTCCCCATCGACTGCACTCCGCCTGCGGCCGCTAATCAAATTAAGCTTCGGATACTATCGCTGCTATAGTGTGGAAGGGGCTTTAAATTATTATTATTTATCGGAAAATATTAGGATTAAAAAGGTGAAACGTTATTTTTCAGACTTATTATGAATATCATTACCACAAGAATTAAATTCACGGCGTTGTTTAAAAACTTATAAAGCTGTTTTAGAAAGCTGTAATATATTTTTTTCTCTGAGATTGCATAGAGGTATTAGACAATATTTTTAGTCGCCAGTTTAGCTAGATATGTTGTCAGGTGGGTAAAGAGTCTGTAGGTACCTACGTTTGTATCTTCTAATGAGTAAAAGACTAAAGACAACAACTCAAAAATGGGCAATTACGTCTACAAGCTTTCATACTCGAATAAATAATTCTATAGATTAATGTTCGTATTGCGGCGATATTTTTTTAAGTTTAACAAGCAGGATATTCTTCCCGAAAGGCCGACTTTAAAATAGCTTCATTATTTTCCTAAAAAAATGTTTGCTAAAAATAATTGAAAAAAAGCAAACATAATTAGAAACTTAAGTATATTTCATACTCAACAAAGTTTTACACGAAGACAATAACTATAATACTCTCGGATTACATTGTTAATTATTATTTACTTCGTTATTAGCGTATTATTCTCATGTCAATTACTTAACTGTGAGGTGTCTATATGAAAAAAATGAATAAATAAACTTATCAATTATAAACTTATCCGTAGTGTATTCCACATGTTGATACCCTTGGGATATGTGGGCGATTTCAGTGGTGCGGGATATCAACGAGTGTACAAACAAAAGTGGCGGCCACTTTGATTGCCGAGAGCTTGCCACACAAAAATTATGGGTTTTAGTTAATTAACCTATAGTTAAATATGGTTTGATTGTTTGTTTACATTGGACGAAAGTGAAGAGATATTTTTTTCAAAAGAAAAAGTATATATATGTATTAGTATCAGTTATTCTAGTACCCATAGTATAAGCTCTGCTTAGTTTTGGACTAGATGGCGTTGTGTGTGAGTTGTGAAATATTTATTTATTTATGTATCTATTATTGATTTTTTTTAAAAACTTAGCCCGAACTTGGAATAACTCCTGTGTCCCGGGGGTGTTCACAAACATTAATTTTACATACACAGAGCACAGCAATTTAATAATAGCAGATCTGTATCTATACTCTGTCCATTCCTTTATTTTATTTTTGACAGATTACATTTAGGGATGCCTTCACACGTTACTGATTCGATTTAAAATCATAATCGATGTTGTCTAAGAAGAACTTTCAATCGATTATTACATCGAAATGGTTTTAGTTCATTATTAATTATTCGTTTATTAGTACTTTTTATTAGATGAAATAAATATACAAAATAATAATATAATAATAATGTCAATTTTTAATTTATTTAATTCATTTTTAATTTTTAATTCCAAGATTTCGACTTAATTTCTTGCAAATAATTATTCATGTAATCATGATACTATTATTATATTCTTTTTTTATAAAAATACAGACAATACACAAAAAAAAGTCAAATTATTCCTTTTCATAATGATCGATTTATTTCATTTCACGATTTGATTTATGGTCTGTGGTTGTTTGTTACAAACAGTGAACTTCCCTAAAAAGTGTCGCTTGTCAATAAAGTACGTTATTATTGTAGTACATTAATCTGACAAAAAAAACGGCAATATATAGGCGTGATCTGTCAAAAAGAAAATAAAGGAGTGGACAGAGTATAATACATGTCCCACTGCTAAACCTCAGGCCTCTTCTGACAATAAGAAGGGTTAGACCCTGGTCTACCAAGCTGACCTCAAGTACTTTTTAGGCACTCTAAGGCATGCAGGTTTCCTCACGTTTGCCTTCACCGTTAGCAAGCGATTATTTATATGATAAATACATGATAGCAGCGATAGCCGAGTGGGTAACCGTAGGACTGCAAAGTCAAAGGTCTCGGGTTCGAACCCACGGCACACACCTTTGTCGAGCGTGTGCTTGTGCTAATATAGGTATGGGTGTCCATATATATACATATTATACGTAAACGTTTTGGCCACTACTCCATACCTCTTATAAGCCGATTTTTTACCGTATCATTTTTGACATGTTGGAGAAGCGGGATTGGTAAATTTGGCCGTCGTAAAGCAAAAGGGTAGCTGTGGCCGTCGACATATTTGATTGCTAAGAGCTGCTAGTCACAAATAATATTGATTTTGTTTAATTATCCAGATTAAATAGATTATTGTTGATAAGATATTCACAACTATACCAAATCTTATGAAAAAAAATGTACATACAATATACACATAAAAAAGATGTTTACAAAACTATACTGCATGAAAGAACTCCTCCGCATGTCAAAGGCGACATCGTGCCCAGAAGGCTGGCAGCATAGACACGTTCTATATCAGTGCTTATAGATAGAATAGAAATTGTTGTTTGTTGTTATAACAACCTATAAAGATCTATAATATCTGTATATCAAATTTTTGTTCTTAAAACAATGAATCATTTCTCTAAAAGTCGATCCAAAACAAGACTTTTATCACCTGACGTAAAACGATGTCAAATAAACCTCGGCTATTAACTTCGAGACCGAATTTTATATCTTAAGCGTTATCTGAATGAGAAAACGGAATAATAATAGAGTAAATTAATTACGCCACCGAGGGCACAATATCGGGGCTCTGTCGGCCTTAAATTGCCTAAACCCAGCTAAAATGAAATCGCGTTGGAGAAAAAGGGGTTTTGTTTTAAAGCCCATCAGAAAATAAATACCCAGAGACAATAATGTGGCTCGAAGCGAGATATAAATTCCAAATAAAAATACTCTCGATGCTCAGCGGCTCTAGTGGTGTATTGTTATCGATATTTATGTTTTCCAGTATCGAATGTAGGTGTGCTGATACTTCAGATGAGATGAGTATGCTGTACTAGTGACCTAATTGCTAGGAAAACCTTTTTATTTGTGCTTTTCAATTGTGTGAAGGTAGAACATTGTCTGTTTTGCTTTTTTATAATTGTTATGGTGATAGTTATTTGTATAACAAGAGAGCAAAGTGCTCATTTTCCTCGAGTGCTAATTTTGAGTCCCGAATCAGTGCTAGATTAACTATAGTAGAATCACGAGCGTGTATCGAGTGATTATATAGGATCTCGTGTTGCACATACAGCTTTTCACCGCAGGAGCTCGAAATAGTACCATAGTACAAGTTCTTTGTCTAAAAAATATCGCGATAAACTCAAGGAATCTCACCATTTTATTTATTTTTTAATATCGATGCTGAAACCTGTCGCAACCCTCGCCCACTCCGTGGCCGCGAAAGAGTTGCTACCAGTATAACCGTTGAGGCTGGATGAACAAATAAATGAGGCCGGTCGATATACCGATGGACGGAATATCGCACAATGCTACTAGGGTTGCTAGAATGGGTGCCATCCAATCCAGGATAAAACTAGAGAATAAATAATAATACTAATAAAGATAAAACTACTACCTAATTCAAACTAAGTTACACATAATATTCCTAAATGATTTTTTTACTTTCCTTCACTGATGGTGGTGGACACAAAAGCATTATTTGTAGACGAGACTAAAGCAAATTTCGGAATCCTCGACAAGAAGGATTGTGATGTTTATCACGGGACACGGTAGGAACAAGACGCAAAATGCCCGGTAATCAAGACCATCTGGCAATTTGGGCAACCCTAAATGTTACGGAGTGGTACAATGCCACTCACTTCGATTATCATCGACGGCTCTGTTTTGTACTACTAGGCAAAGTGGTATGTTGTTTTGTTCTAGATTTAACTCGTGCTGTATAATACAACGACCTATGACTGAGTATTGCGACTTCGAACTCAAGTTGGTCAAAGCAAGCAGAACCTAGTAAGGAACCTACATTGCAATTGTGTTGATATAAAAACTATGATCCACTTTATGCCTTGTCCCACTTCCCTCATCTCCTGCACAAAGGGAGCGTTTGGAATGTCTATGAAAGAGAATGAAGTAAAGACTAGAGATACATTAGTCCACTAGTTCTGCTACCAGTTTATTTAACTAGCTATATGCGTTTACATAATTTCTCTTGACAAAGCTTTCATCCATTGTCAATTTTTGTACAGAAACTGTCCTATCATGAAACCTTCTTCTCTTAAATTTTGTTGATATATAGGTACTACATTAAACAGCCTGGGAACAAGCACCTAAACAAAACAAGGCGGTCGCCACGTGCCTCCCGAGAAAAAAAAAACCCTGATTCAGAATTCTCAAACGTTGTTGACACAGCTAAGTAGCGCCCGACGCCTCGCTTCATTTACATTTCTCTTAATCTCCGTTATGAATAAAGAAAAATTCTTGGCGACGTTTTTAAGCGTTCCCCGGCCTTAAGCGCCCGCCTAATGAAGAACGCTCGAGGGATTAAGCGCCGCTCGCGCCGCGCACTTTCGCGACATTACACTTTTAATTTGAACGAATCTTATTATTTTCTTTTGTTGATTTAAGCCCTCGACTCTCGAGACGGGTCGAGACGTGACCTGCAGTGGAAAAATGCGATTGCCATCTAAAGCCAACCGTTTAAATGAACGAGATTGGAGCTTAAAAAGTATAATGGACGAGGGGGCAGCGGGGCGCGCGGGCGGCGATCTCGGGGGCGCAAGATGGCCGATTTGCGATTGAGATGAGACGCCCCCCGCCCTGCCCCGCAGAGATCAAGCAATATAATTAAGTCGTGTTACACAAGCATTCAGTCCCGCTACAAAATATCTATCAACATTAATCGCATTACCAATATAAATGGTAGAAAGCAAGCATCTATGTTTCCCAAGAAACGCGGCAAGGGTATTTTGCGTATATCATACGAAGCACTGCACTAATATTTAGTGCTACGCTGCTACGAACTACACGCTTCGTAGCAAAAGACGTGGCGTACTTGGAATTTTCTCATGAAAGCGTTGCAGTAGAGAAAATAATACAAAATTAAAGGACTTTGCTTCTAGACAAGGCTTTATCCAACGTTTACGTATTCATAGTAACAGTCCAAGTCTTACACAGGCACCACTCTTCATCTAACTAGGAGAGCTTTACTCAGTCAGACGTTCATGAACAAAACGTCATAACTGAAAACATCAACACTGAATTTATGACCTTACCTTGTCGTGACAAGATCGATATTTGCTTGCTGATTTTATTTTTAGTTATGAAAGTTTTTCTAGGGGGTGGCTAAAGGCTATAGGTGGCGTGAGATCGGCGACGCTTGAGATGACAAACCTGATCTGGTCACGTAATGAAAAATGACAAAACTGCACCGTCTCGCTTCAGTGCTCACTGCTCCGATCCGACGAATGGAAACGCTTCAGAACGTAGGTATTCTGTTAACAATGTTTAAAGGAACTGAATAGATAGTGATACATATTTATCTGGATTTGCATTCATGGAATGTACCGATATATACTTTAGTTTGCTCTTTTCTTACAATATAGGATAATATTTTCTAAAACAATTGTAATTTGTTGGTAAAGCTCTTGTGAACGAGTTCGAGCACAGCACCATAGTCTTACCTTTAACCTATCGCCAAATGGCAGCGCTTGCATAACTGTGATCCGGTTTGGTGGTGAAATCAGGCACTGAAATTACTGGCATATGGGGTATAACACCGTAGTCCCCAGCTGCAGAGACGCAACTACAATCTGCTATTGTGGATTATTGAAGTCCATGGGCTGTACTCCACGTACTATCAGGTGGAATACAAATACAAAGGAGTAGCATAAAAAAAAAGTTAAAATGATCTGTAGTGTTGTTGTTGATTCCGTCTTCAAAGCTGATGCAGAGTCATTGAACATACGATTAATAGTCCGAACCATTGCGTTACATGACTGTTTAATGTTAAATAATGTATAATTTAATTTAAAACTAGTTCACCCTATGAAAAACTAATACTTCATTTATTACCACAGAAATTTCAGTTACTCAACACAACTTTCTTTCAAACACAGTTGCCAGAATTGTGGCCTCAAATCAGACCACAGCTCATCCGAAAGAGGCACTACAAACGTCGATCGTTAAACAAAACGTAATAAAGCCTTCCTTTGAAGAGGAATATTCCTTTCTAGAATAAGTAAAAGTTGTAAAGTATCCAGGGGGGCGACCGCAACCCCCACCTGCGGCCCAAAAAATATGGCATAAATGAGTCGAAGCCCTCCCCTCAGCCGCGAAATTTCAGCCATACTTGCAAACCTATAATCCCTCATAATCACCTTTACAAAGCAAAGATTAAAACCGATTCTCGCGCCCCCACCGACGCCCCCTTCGCTTTTATATGCGAGACAGCGAAAAGTAAGATTAAATCATTATTTTTCTTAAGCTCCTCTCGTTTTTTCTTCGCTCTAGTGGAAGTTTTTTGCCTGGACTTTTGATGCGACGATCAAAGACTTGTGTTCAAATTTACATAACATTCTTAAATAAATTGCGGCGGTCGGGCCCCATTGAACATCGCTGCTCTGTACAAACTTATTAATGCGAGTGGATGCGTAATGTACTATTAATTTATTCCGCGGATTAGTCGAGTGCCATCGCATAATTTATTGCAGATGTTTACGTGATTGTACTATCTATCTATAGTTCGGAAGTAATCATACATAGTTTGTTTAGTTAAGAAATTGATACGACACAGTCCTGCACGTTTTATTAAGTAAGTCTAATGTCGTCATATAAGTACGTGTGTATAATTTGCTCAAAAATAATCATTTTAATATACCTACTAATTAGGTGACGAAGCTGGATCTTGAAAATATGAGTCTTTTTATGTCAGAAATACAAGTCCATTTTGAAGCTTATTGGAGGTTTAATCCACTAAATACTGACGATATATGCAGGTACTGTCTTGAAGGTCACGTTTTAAAAATATTATTAATGTAATTATTTTATTTGTAAATATTTCAATACCACTATTTTCTGATTGGTGCATATGTTCTGATTATCTGTTCTTTATTCTTGATTAGATCACGTTTCAAGAGCATATAAACAGGCGATTTTTTTCAAGTCATTACACTGTACACAACATTAAGTTAAAATAATTAGCTAAGTTAACAACGTTAAATGAATATACAACGTTATTAAGAAGTTTTGTCGATTTCTCAGTTAATTAAAATGTTTTGATTGAAGACTGATACGTAAGTAACTTAAGAATTGCTTGTTTTAACAATTAGCGACAGTTATTAATGTTGCTATTACACGTGATATTTATTATGAACCCAAGCAATACCCATCGGAGCTGGTACTTGGATTGATTTTAATCTGATTCTAAACAGTTGGATTAAAATTAATCTAAGCCCTGGTTATTTAAATCATTGTAATTAGTATAATTTAGTTTTACTCATAATTTATTTTTACTTCATTTTTTTGTAATATTTTGACGTGTTCAAGCGCCTCCTGGGGCCTATGAAAATAAATGATTTGAATTTGAATTTGAACAAAAGATCTGGAATTAAGACATTATAACAATACATGTGGATAGAAAAGGTACTAAGTCTGTTACTAATTAAATTTATTTTCATTTCATCGTAAAGACTAATTACCATTACAAAAATAATGTCGAGATTTTATATATTTTCATTAAGTATTAATATTATTTACTTTGGACAGCGAATTAGCATTGCCATCCAGCGTGGCAATGCTGCCTGCATTTCAGGAACGTTGCCCACTGGCTGCGTTTTGTTAAATTAGATTAGGTAATATTTTATCGCTAGTTTTTAAGTACATAGTTTATTTTAGGTTAGTTTATTTAGTTTTTTTTTTGTTTTAATTTCATTGGTTGTAAATAAAACTTAGCTAACTAAATTATAATACCTATTGTAATCAAATGATTTGACACAGGAAAAAAAAAACATTGAATTAATTTTACTAACTAATATTTTATGATAGTAATAAAGCATTATAGTGATGTACTTTATGGATTACATCGATTTCGAAAGGGAATTAACGCAATTAAATTTGTCTATCTACCTTTCAGTGCTTGACGTTTCGACAAGGTTGCAGTTTGTCTTGGTCGCAAGAAGACAGCCTCTTTGCGACCATGACAAAGTGCAAACAATTCCCGTTAAAACCGTATTAATTATTATGGAACGAGAAAGTTTAAACGTTATTATATTATCTTGTAATAGTCACGTTAAAAAACGTGACCTCAATACTCAATACTTTATTGCGTTTCACAAATGTGTGTCTTAGGTGGTAAGTATTATATCTAGGAACATTGTGAAACCTGTCGGGCATAGCAGAGTAGGAGAGAGGACAATATGTAATAAAAATAAGTTTTAATTAAAAAAGAAGAGACAACGCATAACATTTTTGAATCGGTATTATGTAATTATATTTATTTGTGTAGTGTTTAATTGCTAAATAACCTAACAGGCCACACCTGTAAACCTCACCTATACGAAGACAAAGCATATATGAAGCTTAAGTATAGCATGAGTGCCGCGGTTGCGTAATGCGTGTATCAGCGTTCCAACTTATCTTACTTAAGCCGAACTTGGTATTTAGTTAAACCTAAGCGGCGGCAACTTGTACGTGTTTGTTTTAGTGGTTGTTTGATTGTTTTAGGCTCAGGTAGCGTTAAGCCTCCGTGAAATATGTGGCTACTTACATACTGTTGGTAAGCCAAGTTTACTTACGCGGTTTAAGTTTTACAACTTAGACGCGGTCTACGATATATTGTGGACTTTGACAGGTTAGTGCGGAGGATGTAAGGAGGTATTATTAGAATATGACTGAAGATAATCGAGATCTTTTCGATCAACTTCCCCATGTTCTATAAGGTAAGTAGTAGATGTTACCTATAATCTTCGGGTATATTCGAAAGTATTAACTTACATATAGTTTTCCCTCTGGAAAACTTAATGTAAGTTAATTTGATACTCTTATCATTACAATTGACGACCGGATGGCGGAGTGGGTAGTGTACCTGCCTGCGACGCTGAGGTAGTGGGTTCGATTCCCACTTAAGACAAATCTTTGTGTGCATGAACATGGGGGTTTGTCTTAGTCTGGGTGTTTCTATGTATAATAAGTATGTATTTACAAAAGAAAAGTATATATGTATTTGTATCAGTTATTCTAGTACCCATAGTACAAGCTCTGCTTAGTTTGGGACTAGATGGCGTTGTGTGTGAGTTGTGAAATATATAATATATATATATATATATATAAATATATCTGTACTAAATACAAATAAAGAACATGACAAATATCTTGTATTCATAGCACAGATTTAAACAACCCTCATTATTTTATATTTTGCCTGAAAATCATACTCTAGTATATTTCAGGTGAAACGTTTTCCGACGCGGTTTCCTTTAACAACAACCTCTCCGATCATAGCCGATTGTATTTAAAGCGTATTGATTTTGCCGTTCTCCACTTGAGCGTCGAAAAATAGAGGAGTCGCGGAAACCTTGGCGCACATTAGTCTCGACAGAGGCTTAATTTATGAAGTTATTGGTACACACGGGTACTAATCAAGGTATACATTGCCAGTGTAAGATGGCATCTCAGTGTATAGGATGCCCGAGCTATGCGAGACCAGTTAACACTGGAAATGTATTGCTAGATCTGTGGCTGTGTGTACTACGACTACATCGATTGCCAATAAGCAAACACGGGTCCCAAAGTCCCTATTTAACTTAATTTTTGAGGGGTTAATTGAGAGCAGCGCAGCGGAATGCCGGCACAAAAGAAGCACTTAACGAATGACGAACGGCACTCAACCGGCTCAAAATAAACTTATCTGCGACGGGCAAGGGTTAAAATCATTTAGGTAAGGTACCTTGTAATTGTGAGGTGGGCGCGAGGGGATGCGGCTGATTCAATAATGCGCCACTGTACCGATAATATTGTTATTTATCGAGTTTTTGTTGAGGATGTCTGAAGCGTCGTGTCTGCATGTCATGATGCAATTTGTTCTGCGTTGCGTTGGTTTGTCGACTTTGTTAGCTTGTCATAGTAATCGTATCAGTTGTCGCGTTCCTTAGCCGAGCGTATGCTTTTCCGTCACTTCTCGTTGCTTGGGAAAAACTTCAATTATAGTAATAGAAACGTTTTTACTATAATCATATGCGCTTTAAAATTTGAATCTGTGTATCAGTTTATTAGTAGATATGACGCATGATTATATTATAGTAAGATCACAAAGTTGTATAATAGGAGCTATACTCTGTTCCAAAATCTCATCTCTGTACAAAAACCGTGCACCCAAATTTAATTTCAAATTCACAAATAATGATACTATTTAGGCGATTTAACTGAATGAAGACTTAAGTTTAATTTTAGAAACAATATAAACTACATGGAAGTTATAAGTAGTGTTATTAAAATTGACGTGAGATGAAAACATTGTTATCACTTTTATAAAAACGAGTTACTAACGTATTTTTTGGCTTCTTCTTCTTCGTCGTGTCGATGGCTGAGTCAAATTTTATTTTGACTTGCCATCGTGGAGAAAGGATTAGCCAATTCGCTTTGGAGAACTCGCGAATTGCCCAGGGTGCGCCGGACGTATGGAATCGTTGTGTACGTCACTCGGGGAGGCTCCTTTCATGCACCCCATAATTTTTTGGCTGAATTACCCGGATTAGTATCGCAGCTATTTGGAAGGCCGTTAACTGGTCTTCTGTCAAAAAGAAATAGGTCCGAAAACAGTTGCAAAACGGCCTAAATTAACTAAATAATCTTTTGACTAGTTCTTTCATTTCTCATAACATCTGCACATTTATCCTAGAAACTATACACAATATCTACTGCATTGCTTGTATACTTATTTAATCTCTGAGCAATCAACAAAGCTCGTCTGTTAGACACGCGCCATTTCCATTGTGGACTTGCTCGATAGACTCGCCCGTCGCAGCCTTACCATATCTACCTAGAACTATACCTACTAGTACAGTGTACAATCGTTCCATAGATATGCAATACTGAATCTGGGATATAAGGACGGTTTTATGTGGACTGTAACGTAAGAGGCGGACTGTAACATAAGGTTCGAATTACAAAAAAAAACGAGTACGAGTACGAAAGAAGTACGAGTAGGTACAATATTTACTTTATATTGGCTGGTTGTGACCGTTTCAAAGTGGTATGATCAATTGACTATGGCATTGTTTATCGCTGCTGTGCTATATTCTGTGGCTATGTCACGATCAAAAGTGCTGTATTATATGAAAAATACTGTAAAAGTTTATCAGTAAGCCGATATTTTAATAGTAAGCCAGTATTGTAAAAAAAATACTGAACAAATGTTAAAACACGTGATTATCCTATGGAAAAAATTCAGCGGTCAGTTCATCCTTTATGTTTAAATAGAGAATCACTTTTGTTTATAAAATCCCGCTAAAGTTATTCTCTTAGATATTACTAGATAATCAATAACTCAAAACTAGAAATTTCTTACTATCTTAAATTCGTGACACAAGGTTGGTTGCGATAGGTACAGTATTATTTTTTCCTTTTGTAGGATTTTCCTCAGATTATTAGTAGATATTTTTTTTGCTGCATTGTAAGATCCAAGAATGTCGAGCCGTCGAGATCGAACCCGTGACCTCAATCCTTGTATATGTGCATATAACAAGAGCAAAGTTTTACCCAAAGGGTTTTTTTTATATCTCTCTAGGCTAGCATTTTCCTATAAGAATTTGACTATTGCGAATAAGACTTTTCTTAAATATTTATCGTTACTAAGATAAGGGTGGTAGGCCCTTATTAAACAATCTTTTTCTTCCATTCTAAACACTTTTATTCCACAAATTTCACGCTCCATTATTTCAAAACTCTTCATTAACAAACTTTTTCTTAATGTGGTCGAATTAACATAATAAATCTGTGACGTCATCAATCAACAGGATGCCCTCAAAGGGCTCCTAAGCCCTCACTTTCATCTGGACTCACTCCGCAAGAATACAATGATAATTATATTTTTTATTCACTAAGAGCTTTTCGGAAGAATAATCGAAATGGGAAATGTCTCTTTTTTGTATTAGGGTAATAATATTGTTGTAGGCTGGTCCAATAAGACGTATTCAATTTGATAACCATTGTATGGAATCCTAAAAAATGCAAAATTATATTTAGAGAAAAATTTGAATCTTTTTTATTTCAATCAAATATAATCTATTTATTATAATATAATGAGATGTTTTTTTTATGTCATTTACCCATTTTCTCATTTGTCTCTTTTTTGTTTCAGCTCTTAACTTGGAGCCATATCGAATGGTTAGTAGTATACAGTCTTGTTTGTAGAAGGTTGGTTGGAAATTATTGCTGTTATGAATGAAAAACATTATAATGAACCGGGCATCATTAGACGTGACACTTGTGTAAACTATTGCTATTAGTGACGTCACATTAGTATTACTTTCATCAAATAAGTAGGTTTTTTAATCGGCTCGTTGGTCTAGGGGTATGATTCTCGCTTTGGGTGCGAGAGGTCCCGGGTTCAAATCCCGGACGAGCCCTTCATTTTGTTTTGAATAGAATAGAATATCATTTATTTCTGAGTATATGGTATTACAGGTTTTACAATTAATACAGATGGTTCACATATAATACCGTAGTAGTATCTATATGTGAACCATTTGTACCGGTGTAGAAATATTAAAATTTTTACCTTGTAATCTATTTATATACTATTTTACATTTTATTTAGAAAAAAAAGAAGAATTTAAATAAATTAAATATGTTATTATGTTACTATTTTTTCTACATTTATTTATTTTACTTTACAATTTATAATCCATAAAATCTTTAACAGAGTAGAAACATTTGTCCAAAAGCCGAGAAAACATTGCGTGTCTAAACTTATTTATAGGTAACTGTCTGATCTGGAACATGGATACCAAAATTGTGTAAGAAAAATGCTGTTTTCAACCGTTATTGCAGCAGATGCACCATTAAATTTTATATCCTGTTGCGGTTAGAAAGTAGATATAGATAAAATCTAAGATCTAAGCGGTTATGAAGTTGGTCGCAAATAAAATGTCTCGAGTCGGTATTGGCCACGCTTGAATACAGTGCTCATCAATCATTCGAACAGTCAGCTTCACTACAGCTTTGATTTTATTTATACACGACATAATACCATCAGGAGGACTGAATGTACACTAAAATTAACTTAACATCTTCGACCAAATGATCAAAACTTATCATTAATACGCATAACAATAACACATCAGGAACTGTGCCATATAATTTACTTAGATTTAAAAATCACAACCAAAAACAGATCCGCAAACCAGCTCAGTAAAAAAATACCTTCATAATATTTTCCAAGATAATTAAATACTCAGACTTATCAGGATTACCCACAACGAATGACGTCACAAACAAGTTAAGTACCAAGCTTCAAGCAGCCACATTTCGCGCAGGCCCCTGTAAAATTTCCCATTTGGAATGGCGAGCGCTCATTTATGTAGTTTTAATTCTACCATTCCTTAGCTGGAGCTGGATCTTATTTCATTAGCTGGCCGCGAGAGGGAGCAGCCATTTAGCTCGCAAGCTACATAGCTTTTGTGGTGAGGTTATAGTGCGAGGAATAGCGATAAACGGACACTTTATTTAGGGGATAGATAGAACTAGAAAAGAGTATTACTGTGATATAAGCAATTACCAGCTTCACAAAATATAAACTTAATTTTACAAGAATACTAGGCTGACCGTTTAACTGAGTCCTCGCCTGCGCGGTACAGGGGCGCGGGGGTATGACTACAAAGGGGACTGAAACAGGGGCGGGCGGTGGGCAAATTTTTGTAATTGTTCATTTCGTTCGCTACATGGGTAGCGATCGCATGTGTTGACTGTTGCAGACACCTTGTGAGAGGTACACATGTAATAACTATCTCAAGATGAATTAGAATTACACCGCGTATGTATGCAAAATAGCAATAAGATGACGTCGTATGAAGAACTTGCAAAATGTTGTAATACATTTTAAAATATAGTTAGGTTGCAATAATCGAGAGTTGTTATAAGTCATGCAGTCATGCGTCATGATGTCAGAAATCGTTTACGTAACGAAAAAAAATTATGCCTTTGTTTTTTTCTATTGATTGGAAGTTATTACATGCGGCTCGTTGGTCTTGGGGTATGATTCTCGCTTTGGGTGCGAGAGGTCCCGGGTTCAAATCCCGGACGAGCCCAATTCATTTTGTTTTGGAACATTATATACTCAAATTATGCAAGAAAATACTGTTTTCAACCGTTCATAGTTATATTTTCGCCACAACATGTTGCGGTTAGAAGCTAAGATATTGATAAAACCTAAGATATAGGAGGTTTTGAAGTTGGCCATTAATAAGTGACTAAGTGTTAGGATTGACCAAGCTCGAAAACAGTGCTTATCGATTGTTCGAAGAGTCAACCGCCTAGATTTTTGATTTTATCTTTACACGGCATGATTCCGTGATTAGATCAAGGGTCTGAGGTTACTGCATACCATCAGAAGGACTGAATGTACAATAAAATTTTACCTATTCCGCCTGTCACAGTCCTCACATCTCAGTCACAACCCCTACATCACTAGCGCTTGTGTAAATACGACGGAATTGTACATCTCATGCTAGATACTTGATCTGTTTATGTCGCTTCCGTTATAATTAAACGCGACAAAATAACGCTGCTCCGTCATATAAAACAGGTTTAACAATGTACAATGCTAAGAATTTAAGAACATGTAGTTTTTAATGTACTTCAGTAGTTTTCTCTCGTCTTAGCTGCATTGCATTTTTTAATACAGATGTAGCTAAATGGAAGAAATTAAATGAAAACATATTTATTTATTTCTTAAACTTTACAAAGCACTTAGAGTCGTCATACAAAAATAATTCTACTAAAATGTATTATCGTGTCTTCTATTTTGTGCATTTAAAGTATAGCTTAGCAACTATTCTTTGTTGTTGGTTTTGGTGAGGTGATTAAGGATTTGGTCTGATTATTAATCATTACCAAAAGCGTCTTCCTGATCAATCGAGTAATAGAGGAAAGGTATAGGTTTTTAAGTTTTGGTCCTATAAGTAGGTTATGTTAGGTTTGATTGTGCCCGGTCCACAAAATAAAAAGACGTGCGAGGAGTCGCATGCCGACACACCGGTGCCGATCGCCCCTGAGGCGAGAGTGGTGTTGTCGAGGTTGGAGGACGGGCCTGCCACCCGAACTCGGAGCCGCTCGCCCCTGGTGAGCGGACAGGTGGCTGCGAGGTCGGGAAGTGCCGGAAAGCGCAGCTTCCCAGAATGCCTGGAGGAGGCTTACGAGGATGCCAACCGGGTGCCTCGGAAGGTGCGCTCCTCGTCTAGAGGAGGTGCAGGGTCGAGGACGCGGTCCCTTACGCCGCACTGCCGGCCCGCGGCGCCGATGGCGGCGATACCGTCCCCGGGTGATCCCGCCCCGGCCGGGTCGTCATCGTCGGTGTTCGCGTTCGGCGAGAGGTACCGGCGCGCGCGCGCCGATGGTGAGGCGGCCGCGGAGGAGCGGGTCGGTGAGTTGGCCGACAGGATCCGCCAGGGGTACGCTATAGACGCGGACCCTCTGGAGACGGCGCGCGACTCCTTGAGCCTGATTGCGAAGGTCGCCCTGAGGTCCCAAAACCTCAAGGGCGAATTCGTGAAAGGGCTCAAGGTAGCCGTCGGCGCTTTGAAGTATGTGGTGCAGCGGCTCGGCGAGCGCTCCGCTGCCTCGGAGGCCGCCAACACCCGCCTCGGGGAGGAGGTGCAGCAGCTCCGTACTGAGCTGGCCCAGATTCGGGCCGATCTCCAGATCGGCGCCGTCGGGGCTGGCTCTCCGCGGGCTGTGGAGCCACCGGCTGTGTTGCCGGCTGCGCCTCCTGCTGCGCCTACTGCTGCGCCGAAGGCTGCGCCAAAGGCTGCGCCAAAGGCTGCGCCCAAGGCTGCGCCCAAGGCTGCGCCCAAGGCTGCGCCCAAGGCTGCGCCCAAGGCTGCGCCGTCGGCTGCAGCACCGGCTGCGCCGAAGGCTGCACCAGAGGCTGCGGTGCCGGCTGCGCCGCAGCCGACGCGGGGCGACGCATTTAGCGACGCCCAAATGAGTCAGCTGGCTAAGCTGGTGGGCGACATGCTGGCGGCCGATAGGCGCGGTCGCCAGCGGGGCCAGCCGTCGTCGGCCCCGGTACCCCCACCCCGACCGGGGACGGGCGCCGGGTCGTTTGCGGCGGTGGCCGGCGGGCCCGCCACACCCAAGCCACCTGTGACGGCCGCGGCCGGTGCCGCCCAAGCACCTGCCAAGAAGAAGCGGAAGCGGAGGGCGCAGCCGGCCGCCGCTCCGGGTGCTCCGGCTCCGGTGCCTGCGCCAGGCCCCGCTCCTCCTGCTACGGCCGAAGTGGCTGCGGCAGGTGAGGGGTGGCAGACGGTCCGTTCGGGGCGGCGCTCCAAGAGGAGGAAGAAATCTTCCCCTCAGGGAGCGCCGACCCAGATGGCCGGTAAGAGGAGGCCCAGGCTCTCTCCGCCGAAGAGTGCTGCCGTAGTCATCACGGTGGCGCCCGGGGCGGAGGGAGTCACCTATGCGGGCATCCTCCGGGAGGCGAGGACGGCCCTCGACGGGGCCCTCCCTGGCGTCGGCTGCAAGTTGCGGCAGGCGCGGACGGGGGCCCGCGTCCTGGAGTTCCCCGGTAAGGAGGGGGACAAACAGGCCGACCTCGTGGCCGCGGCGCTGCGGGGGATCGTGGCGGGGCGGAACGATGTCACAGTCGCCAGGCCGACGAAGTGCGCAGAGCTGCGCGTGTCGGGCCTGGATGACTCCATCACGGCGGAGGAGGTCCGGGAGCGCATTATAGCGGTTGCTGAGTGCGCTCCCGACTCCGTCAGGATCGGTGCTGTCCGCCCCGGCCCTGGAGGTGTGGGTGCAGTGTGGGCCCGGTGCCCCATTGCCGCGGCCAAACTCCTGGCCAAAGCTGGGCGGCTCCTCGTGGGTTTCTCCTCGGCCCGGATCACGGTCCTGGAGGCGAGGCCTGCGAGGTGCTACGGGTGCATGGCCAGGGGCCACTTGCGCCCCAACTGCACTAGCGGTGTAGACTGCAGCGGACTATGTTTCCGCTGCGGTCAACCGGGGCACAGGGCAGCGGAATGTTCCGCCGCCCCTCACTGCCCCCCGTGTGCGGCGGGCAAACGGCCCGCCAACCACCTGATGGGGCGGGAGGGGTGCACGATCCCCAACGCGCCGAAGCGCCCGGGGGCTAGCCGATCGACCACGGCAGCTCCCGGTGCTCGGCCGCTGACCGCGGGAGGAGATATGGGGGTTTCGGAAATCCAGTAATGGACTACGGACCCTCCAATCTCCTCCAGACGAATTTGAACCACGCCGCCCGCGCCCAGGACCTCCTCCTGCAGGCGATGGCGGAGTGGTCAATAGGTGTGGCCGTGGCCGCGGAGCCCTACTTCGTTCCTCCCCGCCCGAATTGGGTGGGTGACTGGGACGACTCCGTGGCCATCGTCAGCTCCGGTGCGCTTCGGTCCCCGCCCTTGTCTCTCAGGGACAAGGGCTCGGGATTCGTTGCTGCTGACTGGGGGGAGGTAACGCTGGTCGGCGTGTACTTCTCCCCGAACCGGAGTCTGGCGGAATTCGAGGTCTTCCTCAATAGAGTGGAGGCCTCGATACGGCGAATAGCACCTCGTCAGGTGCTCGTTCTGGGGGACTTCAACGCCAAATCCTTGGCGTGGGGGTCCCCTAGGACGGACGCCCGCGGTCGGGCGGTGGAAGAGTGGGCAGCGTCGGTGGGCCTCTGTCTCCTGAACAGGGGCACCACCGACACTTGCGTTCGACGGCAGGGGGGGTCGATAGTGGACCTTTCGTTCGCTACCCCTGCCGTCGAAGCGCAAGTAAGGAACTGGCGTGTCCTGGATGAGGTTGAGACGCTCTCGGATCACAGGTACATCCGATTCGAGCTCTCCCGGTCCCAGGACCCCAGTAGGGGTCACGTTCCCTCTCGACGTCGCAGCGCGTTTCCGCGGTGGGCTGTGGGGCGAATGGACGGAGATCTGCTGGAGGAGGCGGCCATTATTGCCAATTGGTTCGTCTCCCCGCCTTCGTCTGAAGGAGCCAACGCTGCGGCTGGCCGCATTCGCGATGCGATTACGCAGGTTTGCGATGCGGCCATGCCCCGTGCCAAGCGTTGGTCCCCGAAGACGGAGGTCTACTGGTGGTCCCCGGAGCTAGCCTCCCTTCGCGCTGCGTGTTTTGCGGCGCGGAGGTCCTACGGCCGCAGCCGGCGACGCCGCCCCCGCGACGTCGAGATGGAAGACCGGCTTTACGCGGCGTACATCGACCAGGTGTGCGCCCTAAAGCTGGCCATTTGCCGCGCCAAGGAGGAGGCGCGGCAGGAGATGTTGGAGGGTCTCGATCGTGACCCCTGGGGCCGCCCCTATCGAGCTGCGCTAAATAAGCTGCGCTCGCGGGGCGCCCCCCTTACGGAGACTCTCCAACCCAGCTTCCTCGCAGAGGTGGTTGAGGGCCTATTCCCGCAACGGGCGGAGCACACGCCCCCGGCAATGGTCGAAGAGACCGAAGACCGGGAGGCCGACCTCAGTGCTCCGCCCGTCACAGAAGCGGAGGTAGGGGCGGCTGTTCTTCGGATGCGTTCCAGGAACACCGCCCCCGGGCCCGACGGGGTACCCGGACGGGTGTTGGCCCTGGTCCTCAACCACATGGGGGATCGCCTCAGGGAACTGTTCGACGTGTGCCTGGCGTCCGGACGGTTCCCTGACTGCTGGAAGGCGGGGAAGCTGGTTCTCCTCCCGAAGCCGGGACGGCCGCCCGACACCGTGGCGGCCTACAGGCCTATCGTGTTGCTGGACGAGGCAGGAAAGCTGCTCGAAAGAGTCATTGCTACCCGTATCGTCCGGCATCTTGATGAGGTTGGTCCGGGTCTGTCGGATGCCCAGTACGGTTTCCGTGCTGGACGTTCGACGATCGGGGCCATCCTGCGCCTGAGGGCTGCTACGGAGGCGGCCGTCGCCGGCGGAGGGGTGTTGTTGGCGGTATCGTTAGATATCGCCAACGCCTTCGGGACTCTGCCATTCAGCTGCGTCAGCGAGGCACTCCGGTACCATGGAGTGCCGGTTTACCTGATGCGGCTGGTGGCCGACTATCTCGAAGGCAGGGGGGTTCTGTACGAGGACCGAAACGGAGCAATGCTCCGCAGGCCCATGTCGTGCGGTGTCCCACAGGGATCGGTCCTAGGGCCGCTCCTGTGGAACATCGGTTACGACTGGGTGCTGCGTGGGGCTTTCCCCCCGGGCCTAGACGTCATCTGCTATGCGGATGACACGCTCGTCACGGCCCGGGGTCGGAACTCCGAGGAGGCGGCACGCCTGGCCACAGTGGGTGTGTCCCAAGTGGTCGGGCGCATCGAGGCGCTGGGACTTAGGGTGGCCCCTGCCAAGACTGAGGCCGTGATATTTCACGGGCCTCGTCGCGGGCCACCTGCTGGCGCCTCGATTACCGTCGGCTCGGTCCTCGTACGGATCGAGGCCCAGTTTAAATATCTGGGCCTAGTGATAGACAGGCGGTGGAGCTTCGACGAGCACTTCCGCATTTTGGTGCCCAAGCTGGAAGGCGTGGCTGCCGCTCTCGGTCGGCTTTTGCCGAACGTGGGTGGCGCCAGCGTCGCCAGCCGACGGCTTTACGCGGGGGTGGTACGGTCAATGGCACTGTACGGCGCACCCGTGTGGGCGGAGGCCTTGTCCGCCGGGAACAGGGCGCGGTTGTGGAGACCGCAGCGCGTCCTGGCGGTCAAGGCCATTCGTGGATACCGCACGGTGTCGACCGACGCAGCGTGTGCGTTGGCCGGAACACCCCCGTGGGATTTGGATGCGGAAGTGCTCGCCGAAGTGTACAGGCGCAGGGCGGCTGCTCGGGCTGAGGGTTCTGTCCCCATGCCCGAGCAGCTGCGTGCGTGGCGGGAGGAGGCCCACCGGACGCTGATGGTCCGGTGGGGGAATCGGCTGGAGGCTCCACGTGCTGGTTTTCGCACCGTGGAGGCGCTCCGGCCGATTCTCGAGGAGTGGGCAGGGCGGCAGCATGGGACTCTCTCCTTCAGGCTAGTGCAGGTATTGACCGGGCATGGTTGCTTCGGGAAGTACCTGCACAGGCTGAAGAGGGAGGCGAGCCCCATGTGCCACCACTGCGACTGCGGTGAGGACTCGGCGCAGCACACTCTCGAGCAGTGTCCTGCTTGGGAGGTGCAGCGCCGGGATCTCACCGCGGTCATTGGGAACGACCTCTCGCTGCCGGCTGTGGTCGCGGCAATGAGCAGCGCGAGGTCGTGGGATGCGGTCGCATCCTTCTGTGAGGACGTCATCTCGCAGAAGGAGGCGGCGGAGCGGATCAGGGAGGACTCACTCCTGGCTGATCCGCTCCGTCGCCGGCGAGCTGGGCGGCG
Source organism: Hypena proboscidalis (assembly GCA_905147285.1). Classification (NCBI taxonomy): domain Eukaryota; kingdom Metazoa; phylum Arthropoda; class Insecta; order Lepidoptera; family Erebidae; genus Hypena; species Hypena proboscidalis. Next base: position 6,831,316 of record LR990127.1, read on the forward strand.
AAGGCGCGCGTACGCCGCGAGCCTAATGCCGCCCTAAGCGAGGCCGCGGGCGGTGGAGGGGGATTTTCTGCCGCCCGCTGATGCCTTCCGCGACGGAGTGACGCCCTGGGTGTGCTCGGGGCGTCGCTACGAGAGGAGGACTGAAGAGAGTCGGGTGCCCGGTCGGAGGTCGGACTGGGCACGGTCGCCGCGGCGAGCCCTGTGGATATAATATCGATCCGGGGCTCGCCGACCCACCATCTTTCGGCGACGAGGGCACACCGCGGGGTTTTGGTGGGTATTCTGTGCCGTTTAACATCGTAGGCACGGGAGTCCCACATAGCCGCTCTGCCCGTCCCCCCACGGGTAGGGTGGTATGCGTAAATGCATTTCCCCGCGAAAAAAAAAAAAAAAAAAAAAAAAAAAGGTTTGATTGTGCCAGAAGCCAAAATGCTTACCAAGGACTAGATTAACAAAATAAACTACCATTAAAAGTGAAAATTTCGATTTTATAATCACATTTAGCAAATCATGTGGTAATTATGCATATTTTTTCAATTTATCACATTTACCATAACAATTATCCACATCGACTCCCCAAATCGTGTTGTGTGCGGACAGGAACATTTCGCCACCAAAAGAAATAAAAACAAAGTTGATTGAGTTATTATACTTTGTCCATTCCTTTATTTTCTTTTTGACAGATCACGCCTATGAATTACCGTTTTTTTTGTCAGATTAATGTACTACAATAATAATGTACTTAATTGACAAGCGGCACTTTTTAGGGCAGTTCACTGTTTGTAACAAACAACCACAGACTATAAATCAAATCGTGAAATGAAATAAATCGATCAATAAGAAAAAGAATAATTTGACTTTTTTGTGTATTGTCTGTATTTTTATTAAAAAAAAGAATATAATAATAGTATCATGATTCCATGAATAATTATTTGCAAGAAATTAAGTCGGAATCTTGGAATTAAAAATGAAAATGTAAACAAAGGTAACTAGGAAACCGTCATAGACTAAGTATGTGACATTATTATTATATTATTATTTTGTATATTTATTTATATTATTACAAATAAACGAATAATTAATAATGAACTAAAATCATTTCGATGTAATTAATCGATTGAAAGTTCTTCTTAGACAACATCGATTATGATTTCAAATCGAATCAGCAAAGTGTGAAAGCATCCCTAAATGTAATCTGTCAAAAAGAAAATAAAGAAATGGACAGAGTATAATGAGTGTTATAGTTCAATAGCTAGCAAATGTGCTGAAAAAATAGTCGACCAAGTAATCAAGGACCATACCATGACGTCTCAATTGCGATTTAATTATGGAACTAACTAATCCCCATGATTATGAATAATGTGATTCAAAGCTGCTATGTAGTGTTTCTTTGTTCTTTGTATCATGAAATGTCAGCAGAAACGGCAGCAGAGAGCATGCATACATCAATACCTAAGTCCTGAGACTGTCTATATATGTAATTACCACTACTAATAAGAATCTAGTAAGCCTAACACAACGCAAAGCCTAAATAAGTTCTTTTCGTTCTTAATTTCGATACAGAGAAGCTCTTCGCTCGATGATCGTGAAAACCAAAACAGATAGTATTTAACAAAAGTAAATAAATACTTGAAACATTCAACATGACAATGGCTACCCGTCATTCCGGGTGACAGCTACTTTTTTCTAAAGCATTTTCTTTCCAAGCCACAAAAATTATGAGGCTTAGGAAACCATTGTGTTCTGCCTCCCGTCATCCTTGATTGATGTTATTTTTAATTACAATACATATTTAATGTCAACAATCTATAAATCTTAGTGCTTAAAACGTAATGAAATATTCATTCCGAGATTTTATTTTTTGCTTTTCTTTGTATCTGATTTAATAAATGAGCGTTTGCTTCCCAATTCTATTAATATTTTTATTTCATTCAATTTTTGTCTACAAAATTGTTTTGGAATACATTAGGTAAGTAAGCTACATTAAATGAAACGTTTGAAAATACGATTAAAGTTAAAAAAAAATAGCTGTATACAAATACATGTGCCACTGCTGGGCACGGGCCTCTTCTCTTTTTGTGAAGGCCTTATTCTACCACACTGGCTAAGAGCGGATTGGTATTTCACACACCCTCGAGGCTATACCTAGGCTCAGGCTTCAATCATTTATTTTTTTAATTCTTTATACTACACAAAACAATACAATATAAATGTTATACAATATAATAGTTTACAAATGGCGAGCTTAACTCAGTACTTGAGTTCTCTCCCAGCAAACCTAAAGCAATTGAGGAGATGATGATGATGTTATAGAGGACGATATCAGAGTACAACTTAAAAAGAAATGATATAAGATAAAAGTAACTTGAAAAATGACTTGTATATCCAGTGTTTTAATGGTGCCATGTATACTAAACGTCAAACTTCTTGGCGGCTCGCGAGAACGAGAGAAAGATAAACGTGTAGCGTGAAACTGTAGGTTTCGAGTGACTGAAACAGTGCATTTAACGACCTGCCAAGAATTATGATTTTACCTATAACAACATTCCATTTAGTAGATGAGACGATACAATATCATCCAATGTCATGCGCGACGGTGCCACAATGACACATAACTTTTTTCATAGATAATTCAGCAACAAAACTTTAAGTAACCATTTTCTTAACACTGTTAAATTCAACAGAGCCTTTGTTTACGGAGTTCTGCCTCTAAAATTTACGATTGTAAATGGGGCATTCCGTTTGTTTACTTATGACCGAGTAATTCTTACAATCCGTATAATTACGGGCATTAAGATGATGCTGCCCCCGAACAAAACGAAGCACCCTCAAGTAATGTTAAAACATTCAAATGTCCGCGAAACGTTTTAAAGTTGCGGTTATAAATTCTTGGACTGGCGGTAAGATTACAATTGGAAAGTAAATAGATGGCTTTGGGAGTAGAATGGGAGTTGTTGTGGATTTCAAGGCAAAATTACCATAAATATTCTTACAAAGATCTCGCTACTTTACTAACAGTTATTTGTCTGTTGAGAGATGTCCGAATTTGAGTCACCTAGCTTGGTTATGAATGTTTTTGTCATTCCCTAGACTTGTGTTACGGAGTTTTTTTTACAATACTACAAACAATAGGAATTTTGTAGAGAATTTTAAAATAGTTCTGAATATATCTAAAACTATTGCCTCGATGGTCAAGTGGTTAGCGTATCTACTTCTCACTGGGAGGTCTTGGGGTCGATTCCCGGGTCGGACAAAAAGTTATATGTAAGCTTTCCGTCTCTAAATTCTCAATAGCAGCACCGAGTCGGAATTGTGGTGGATGGCGATAGGTTCACCTCCTATCCCATGGGATCTAAACATAACAGGTGAAATGTGGGTGTTGTACACCTTTGCCTCACCCTTCTGGGTAATATAGGCATGATGTTATGTTATGCTTATCTAAAACTAAACGAAAACCGGGAACGTGGAGTAATATAAGTAATAGATAACTATGTCAAGATTATGTTTGTAATTTCCTTTAATAAAAGGTCCAGAATTTTGTATTTCTATATCTTAAGAGAATATTTTATTCACCCTAAAACGTTATTATATTTACATTATTAACTTAACTATCATTAAAACGAATTAAAAAAGTACCTAAATATGTATTTGGCCTTGTCATTGGGACGTTTTCTATCTAATGTACAAATCCACAAAAAGAAAAAAAACATCAGAGAAAGGCTTTTTTTTTTTTAATATTTTTTTAGCTAACTATTTACAGTTTGCCTTTATTTTGTCCTTGATCGTATAACAATTGTGTACACTATAACTAAAAAAAGTACCTAAATATGTATTTGGCCTTGTCATTGGGACGTTTTCTATCTAATGTACAAATCCACAAAAAGAAAAAAAATATCAGGGAAAGGCTCAGTTTTTTTTTTAAATAATGTTTTAGTTAACTATTTACAGTTTGCCTTTTTTTTTTCCTTGATCGTATAACAATTGTGTACACTATATTTTTTTATTGATCTTAATTGATAATCTCACTATATCATTGCTAACTCAGAATAAAGCCTTAATAATATCGGCTCGTTGGTCTAGGGGTATGATTCTCGCTTTGGGTGCGAGAGGTCCCGGGTTCAAATCCCGGACGAGACCTACACTCATTAGTCTCGAGATCTCGTCCAAAAATAGTTTTTTTTTCTTTCTTTAATCTGCAATCGGCTGTAAGCTATGATCAGATGTTTCACGGTTGTATTTTTTTAGAGGTGGTGTTCCATTGAACCTCATCCTTCGTGGTCATGGTCCTTGGTTACTGTCTCTGTGAAAAGTGAATTTAACACACCTAAAGATTAAAGATTGTTTATTTTGTTATAGCATGTGTAGGTTTTTGGTGTTACATTATGGTTTATGTCTCAACATGCTCTGTCCTTAGTGGAGGACATACGAAACAGAACAGAAAAACTGTTCATCTTACAATTTCTATTTGCAATACATTTTTCCTAATTCACTTTATTACGCTTCATTCGTCGTATCTCACATACGAATTGCGTTTAAACGGAACTTTATTATTTTCCAAAGCGGGGCGCAGATGGTGGGCTCGAATAATTTCAGATACCACGTTATGAGCGTGAACCGATACGCAATAAGAATGTACCTACTGTGTTTTACTTACTCGGAGAGAAATGGGAAGCACGCGACTTGTTTGTGAGCACTTTTAGATGGGACGACTGTTTTTTTTAAAGCTGATGAAATTTTCCCTGTATCCTCTGAAAAAAATAAAATAAATCATTTTATTGAAATGTGTTTAAAAATAAGTATCTAAGCAATTAATCTTGGTTAGGAGTAGATTCCCGAGCGTCCTGTTTTATTTTTTATGTTATTCAGTTTTTAACTACTTAGACAAATCATATCGTTTATTGATATTTTTTAAGTTATACACAGATAAAATGAGACGCTGATAAAGTATTTCTTACTATTTGTTAACACATGCATGTTTGTTCGTGGCCATTTTGTCAAAATTTTTTAATCATTAATTAGGTTACATACAAACACACTTTTGAGACATTTATTGTGTAGTAGTAGCAGCGTAGAACAAACTCCCAGAAATTGTGTTAAACGCACCTTAAACAGTTTTAAAAACCAACTTGACCAATTTTCTAAATAGCAAAACACACACGCATCAGCTTAATAGCTGCTAGTGTGAAATTTTATATAATATAATATAATAATAAATAAAATAGAAAGAAAACAGCTAAACATGTGTTTCCCCTAAAAGGATGGCATGCAGTTGTGGCATGAGAAAGATTTAAACATATTTTTTTTCAGGGTCATTTTGAGAAATCTTAGAATAGGACAAATTTCCCTACCAGAAACAGATTTTTCCATATTGGGTAAAAGATATGTTTTTTTTGTCGTGTCGTATCGACACATGTAAATGGCACTTTTTGGATGCAAGCGCTCCATACGTTTTATACGCAAATGAATTGAATAGGTTCTTTTCCACCGTTTATGATGATATTTTTCTCAATATTTATACGTGGCAGGATAATACTGAAATGAAATAACCAGTGGTACAACATTTTAGTACCACCTTTCATATGTTCCCGTATTTCTCACAGATTTAATGAAAATGGATGTGAATTTTGAAGATGGTTGGAGACTTCGTTTTATTTTAAGGGGATAGTGCTTTTGCGAATGAAGTGTACTCAAAATAAGAACTGTACTGTACTATACTGTTCTGTACTGTACTGTAGTAGTGTACGCTCATGACCATACCTGTAGTCAAAATAAGTTATAGTTATTTCCTTTAGATAGAACTTTATTTTTTATTTATTCAATGGTAAGTTTCATTTACAAACTTTAATGTTTTTGGCGAGATGCACTCTTTATGTATTAAAATAACCTACAGACCTATTCTATGTAAGTATGAAGTTTAACATTGACAATAATATATATTAACTAAAATAAATAGTCACTACTTTACAATGATATTTTTTTTTGATAATTGCTGTTATTGAAATTGATTAAGCTAGGCTTTGTTGTCGTCAAGCAGAAACTCTTTAATTGACTTATACTAACTTATGTTCCGGGTATTCGGTGAGATAGGAATCGCAGATCATTAGTAACATTCATTTTCTTTTATGTCATAGCTGGTAAATATAGCAGCCACACGACTATACGACCAGCCCACTACATCTATGGACGATAGCAACACCAAGGGTTATTCAACCTTTGTATGTATTAATAAAAACGGCCATATTTACCTATTTGACGTCGTCTTGTCATCTAGTGTACTATTTGTGTAAATAGTTTATTAATTTTGAAAGTACAATAGGGAGTAATTATTTACATTACACATTGTTTTACTCAATGACGTGACGGAATTGAAAACTGATTATCGTTTTATGATTCTCGCTTTGGGTATAAGAGATCCCGGATCCAAATCCCGGACGAGCCCTTTTTATGCCCTGTCAAATCATTTATCGATTAAGCTGGTAAAGCTCAGGGAGGACCTGGTTAAGTGGGGATTTACACAAACAAATAACATCAATTGTAAGTGTAGGTTCCCTACACAAAATATGACGCACCTGCTATCATGCCCGTTATCTCCTGCCACGTGTACGCGTCAAGATCTTATGCAAGCTACTAAAAAAGGAGTCGCCGTTGCTGCTTTTTGGGCGAAGACTGTATAACATAAAAAGCTATTGACACGAAAGAAGAAGAAGAAAGCTGGTCATATTTTAAAGAGAGTGCATTCGGAAACGTCTAATGAGCTATAATGCTAAGGAACCATGATGTCTTCCATTGAATCAGTTCGATCGTTAGTTATTTAATTATCTGTCCACTCCACCCTCTCCCCTCGCGCTGTGTATCACAATATTAATCGCGATATTACTGCTTCGAGACCTACAGATGATAAAATGAGCAACTGACCAGGGCTGTCAGTATTTTTTTATTTTTTTCGACTCGAAAAACGAGGGTATTTTCCACCAGTATGTGTGTTTTATAGATGATGTACCTATGTTTGTTCACATATTTATTGAAAACAAGTTTCTTTTTTCTTTTGTAATTATAATGAGCGTAAATAAATATTTTTTTGGAAGATATTGGGCGGGTGATTGTATGTTTAGGTTGGAATAACTAAGCCCACACATTATTATTAAGATTATATTCTCAGAAAAGTTGGCAAATGGATTCTTCATATTGCTAAGATTTCTAGGAATGAACAATAGCTTGAAATTAGAGAATGCTTGTGGAAAATCATCTCTATCGAAATATTGTGAAAACATCAGAGAACTCGTTTCTCTGATGTTTCTGGCCTTGATTAATACTAAAGTTGCTTTAGGGTAATGTTTTCCCAATAATGTACTTTTAGGGCTAATTTCAGAGCTTTCGGATAACTGTTATAAACCTCATAAAATATAACAGAATATAAAAGTGACAAAAGTAAAACTCAAATAAAGAACAAAGCTGTCATTTTAATTTATGTGTGTTTTTGGCTTATCCTATCAATAAGGGTTATCTATATCTAACACATGTTAATGTTGGGGCTTAATGTCTTTTTTTCCTAGGCTGTTTTGACTTCTGTTATAACTATTTATAATGGACAAGTTTACTATCAAATGGTTCAATAACATGCTCCATTCCATACATTTTGGCTCATCATTTGAGCGACATCTGGTGACTGAGCTTTCGGTAAAGTCGTCTAACGGACAATATTTTGTCTGTTTGATTTACAAAGTAAATTTCAATTAATTATTTTGCTGAAATCAGTTTACGAAAATTTTCCTTCCCGCTTATTTGTACGTATCTCAAGTCTTGCTACTAATTTTGGATATATTTGGAGATTAAAACAGAGATGTGGGATTGGGCAAAATGGAAACAAATAATTTAAAGTGCTTTTGTGAGTTTATTTAGCTATCATTTAATTACAAGGGTTACAATAGGTACAAAAATAAATTGTTCCATGCAGGGTATGAACCTAAAACAGAATTTTCTTTTTTACTACTAGAAAAATAAATCAGAATAAACAAAACGTATCCATTGCAAAATAACAACCGAAGCTCGCCTTTTAAATGAGTTATGATTGAAACATGTGAGTATAAGTATTTATTCAATATATTTTCATGCAATCTAATTTTTTAATTTAAATCGCTTTTGCTTGTGGCATGTTATGTTGGAGAAGACACTGGCACCTGCAACACCATAGAAATCTTAATAATAAGGCAATAGACATGTCAAAGTACTTAGATTGATTTTAATTCGATTCCAAACAGTTTGATTAAAATTAATCTGAGCCCCGGTTATTCAAATCATTGTAATTAGTATAATTTAGTATTATTTACTTTTATATCATTTTTTGTAATGTTTTGACGTGTTCAAGCGCCTCCTGGGGCCTATGAAAATAAATGATTTGAATTTTGAATTTTGAATTTTGAAAGACGCGTGACCTTGTCGCCGCGCATCTGTCAAGTCAAACACAAGTGCGAGTTGAGGAATTGTCGTCTTAATGTCATCGCAAAAAGAATAATTTTGTTTGCAGGAATACAAGCGCATGAGTCTAATCGAACATAAGTGCGAGTTGAGGAATTGTCGTCTTTATGTCATCGCCAAAAAGAATAATTTTGTTTGCAGGAATACAAAAAGTGGTATTTGAAAAACGGCGACATGCGTCCCAGTGTTAAAAGATAGTCGATAGCATTTCTATTGACTAGTTATTAAGATTTCTATGTGCAACACGGTTAATACCATCGCGGTGGCCAGCGTTTGTATATTTTTGTACAATACCCACTTTTGTACCAATAAAGTATTATTATTCCTCTTTATTTATTTAAGTAAAAGATTCGGTTTAGATGATACCGCTCACACGATCAATTTATTTATTTGTTGTATTAAGATAAGTCGTGCCACCCCTACGGCTTGGTCGTTATACCCGAGCGATAAAATGACGCTCACTGACATTAAAGCAAATAAAATAAGAAGCATGAAGCTTATTATTTTATTTGCTTTAAATATATGTAATTTAAATACGGAAATACTGAAAACCTAAGCCATCTTAAAAATAAAAATGATAGCACATCTTAACTATAGAAGCATGAAGAATAATTATTAAACTATTAATTCTATAGAGACTTAAAATCTTTGCATAATATTTTCATTATCTTCAAATACGCAAATGTCAACATTTTTGGTAAAATCATACGCTTGCAGTTTTTATCACAATAGTCTTATAATATAATTTATTGCGGGTATTATATTGGCAACTTATTTTTATCTTATAATATTATATTCAAATGATCACGTGGTTTGTCTTTGAGACTTGTACTTGTGAATTTTATGATTTCTTAGAAGATATAGCTCAGTATAGCTCAACTCTTAGCCAAAGAGATGAGCTACTTCAGCCAGAATCGAATCGCATTTTCCTATCATCATCATCAATCATCAACAGCCTGTTGCAGTCCACTACTGGAGATAGGCCTCCTTGTTCCAGGTGCCTCCTTAAAATGTAAAGTGGGGATGTTTTCTTTTTGTCATCTACCCTATAGAATACGGGTACGGTTAAATAGGTCTTTTAAAAAAAACTGAAAGGTTGCAAGGTCGTTTTTTTATAAAGAGATCGTTCGCGAGTAATTTAACTTTAGAAACAAATTTGTTTTCTGCCATTGAAAAGATAACCGACGGCACAATATCTGAAAAAACATAGTAGTAGAATATGTTATGAACTTTATAGGTAAACTATAGTGATTTAGTTAACTTTCTTAGTTCAAGAGTAATATTGGCCCAAATTTCAAAATGCAGTTAATTTGAGTAGTTCGTTCTTAATACCTTTGAAATTAATGACTTTTATGAACGGCTTACAACGTAACCCTATTGCGCGTGGCCCAACATGCACTTGGCCAGTTTTTATTTCTTTAAAGCGAAAAAGAGAGCTAGCATGCGATCGTAGCGAAGTGTATACTGCCACGTGCTGTCATCACACTCCCACTCTCTTGAACTCTCTCAAGGCTAAAAAGACTTCAAACTTCAAACTTTAATATTTTTGTTGTTTTTAATTGTTGTTACTAAGTAGTAAAGTCCACCAAATTTTACCCTAAGGCATGCAATACAGATCATACGTAAACTCGGATCCTTGTCCTGTCAAGAGCATTTTAGCGCTCCGCCATGTTTGCCCGCGATTGATAGCAGACGACGCGATTCTTAAAAGGAAAAATGTAGCGGCTAATGATTTGCTAACGATGATATTTATATTTAATGCACCTTCAAAGATTACTTTCTTTGAGACTGATCAATCGAGCGATCCACAGACGTTTTTAATTGAGCGCTGTGATGGAAGAATGATCCCAGTTCTTTTGAGCCTAACCGATTTTTTTTGCTTATTAGGTAAGTAATGTTTGTCAAAGTGTTTAGTGGCTGTTTATTTAATAGCGAAATTGAGGGTTTTTAACGTTTTAATAAGCGCTTGCCCGACGATACTTATACATAGTCATTCAATAATTCAAAATATAAGTCCGTTACGGCTTTGGAATGACAAATAAAAATATAGTTACATATTTCTTTGCAGAGCTATTTAACGCTAATAATGTTTTGGGGAAAAAAACAGGGCTCGTCCGGGATTTGAACCCGGGACCTCTCGCACCCAAAGCGAGAATCATACCCCTAGACCAACGAGCCGATATTAGTAAGGCTTTATTTGATGAAAGTAACAAAACGAAGGAAAGAGCGAATGATAAAGTGACGTCATTAATAGTAATAGTTTATACAAGTGTGTCTAATCACTCAAGAAACATTAGTGTGAGTTTGTAAGAAATTAGTAAGCGGCTCGTTGGTCTAGGGGTATGATTCTCGCTTTGGGTGCGAGAGGTCCCGGGTTCAAATCCCGGACGAGCCCTGTTTTTTCCCAAATTATTATATATTTCAGATGGCATTTCGAATAAAAACATAAGCTGAACTTCACGTTTAACGAACTATGTATGTTTTTCATTTCTTTTCAGATAGCTTTTTTCTTTTTTCATAGGCGAAATGCTGAACTGCCATCAGGGTAAGACTCGGGCCTCTTCTCATGATGAGAACGGTTAGGCTATTGGACTATAGCCTAACCGTTGTTGACCAAATGTGATACTTCAATTTTATTATGGACTTAATAGGGTTTTAATCATTATGATGTCAATTATGATGAGAAGGGTAAGGTCCACCACGCTGGCCAAGTGCGGATTGGTGGACTTCACAGGACTTCGAGTACTTTTTGGGCACTCTCAGGCATGCAGTTTCCTCGCGATGTTTTCCTTTACCGTAAGCAAGCGATAATGTCTATGATAAATACACACATGTATATCTTCGAAAAGACGAATCTTAGTGATATACTGACATAGGCGTGTGCCGTGGGTTCGAACACAAGACCTTTGACTTCGCAGTCCTACGGTCTCCCACTATCGCTGCTGTTTCGCTACATACGTAGTATCAAAAAGCAGGTACATTATCTCCCGTATTATAATCCTACAATGACACTCAATGCTGAAAATTTAAAAATAAATCCTAAAAGCGGCGCTTTCAAACAAAATTATATCACAAAATCTCTTGGTTCTTCATTATTAGTCTTAGGGACCATTTCTAAGAACACTTAATAATAATTAAAGCAGGTAGGTATCAATATTAATGTTATTCGCACGTTGCTAGATTATTTGTTTAAAGCAGGGTCAATAATAACAGGCGCGGTGGACAAATAGCAAGTCATAGTGGTGAAGATCGATGCAAGGACAGACGCGGCAGGCGTTTGAGCATTTAAGAATAAGAATAAGAATACGTTTATTTGTCTTTAAAATTCATAACGATTTTCAGTTGAATCCTTATACAATAGGGTAAAATAACTGAAATTACTCAAGTGATAATCGATAAGATAGTATAAACAGATGAGATAGTTGTAGTACATATATTATATTATTATGTCATTAGTAGGTACAAATTGCGAGAAAGAGAACTGTGCAATTAAAAACTTGTAAGCATTATTGATTGAGTGGCTGTTGTGTGAAAAGCAACAGTACGTAATAATCTGAGAGAAGATGAGGTCCAACCTAACTAGGCTTGGACTGGAACATTCAGGGTGCGGCGATCGCCAGTAGTTCTACTGTGCATGGCATTGCGGGCGGTCCTGGGGCCTGGTTTGCGGGATTTAGTGGGCAACCCCTAGCAGTTGCCGCAAGGCATTAAAATATAAGGCTGCCTATAGTATTTTCATAAAAGATCCATAATTGCCCACTATGTTTAGTTAAGTAAGCAAAGATGTAATTTTCTAATAATCTTAGCTTACGGTATGCAATTTATCAGATTTGAAGACACACCGTTGTTGTTATATTTTGAATAAATATTCAGGACAACTGATTGATGATGAGTAAAGGTTCAACTTCATTATGTTCTGTCTATAATATAATTAATTAATTACATATCAGTACATTTGAAATTATAATCCCAAATGTAATAATGATTAAATTGCTACTTTTTAAGTTGATTTGTAATCACATATTTTATTAAACCAGGTCTAAAAATTGTTAAGTCAACGTTACCTGTATAGGCAGGTATTGACGCGGACCGAATTTCCCGGAATCCAGCGATGATCCGCCGCTTCATCTTAGCTGTTGCAGCCTCATCCAATCTTGTATCTGCCAAAACCCACCTTATCACCGTTTTCTAAGCTATAGATTCGTTTGTATAGCTACTAAGGATTTGTGACTTTTTGGTATTGCGTGACGTCATAGTTGCCACGATAAGATTGATCGAGTGGGGTAAGAAGAGCAGATAATCTGTCGGTCGATAAAAAATCGGTGACTTGTCAAATTCATCGCATTCTAAACTCGGTTTTTGGATGCGTTCGATCGCCGGATTGGTCTCGCATCTTGTTTGATGAATGTTGCGTCCAAATTGGATGGGAATCAACTTGCCTCTGAGATTAAAGTTTTGGTATGTAGGTCTGTAACTCCTTACGCTGGACCGCGATTCCGAAACCGAAGACCAGATGGTCTCAGGTATAGAAAAAGACGAGAGGTAAGTAAGGTAACCAACACATACGTCGAAGATAGAGCGAAGTGGAAAGGGAAAACAAGATAGGCGACCACACCACCAGATGGGATTCATAATGGCCAGGAATAGAAATAGGTGTAGGCAATTGTAAAGACCCTTTGAACTTCTAGTAAAATTACCTTCTGACTGCGGTTTTGCACTCATGGTACATCGATAAAATATATCATAAATATGTCCTTTTTGCGGTCATGAATGGTTTAGGGATATCCCTAAACCAAGATCAATTCAGTGTTTTTGCCATGAGGTAATAGACATACGCACCATACAGATAGATAAGAGGAAACTACAGTCCATGGACATCAACAATCTACAATAAATTGATTGTAGATGCGACGCTAATCAGAGGACTATGGCGTTACGCCTGAAATGCCACTAATTTCAGGGCCTGAAATCCAGATCTTACCATCAAACTGGAACATAGTAAAGCAAGCACTACACTGTTCTACCACCATGAAACAATTTACGGTAGGTAAATGATTTTTATATTAACTAGTCTTTACGACATTTCATCTCGATAATATAATGTATCTAGTGGAGCGCCAATCAAAAGTAAACTCATATCATCAGGTTCAGGTACGTAGAAGTCAAAAATCGAGTGACATTTCATTAATTATAATCCCAAAATCTGTTTATTTTTTTCTCAATACTGATCCCTTATTCGCAGCGGGTTGTAAAAAAACTCAACATATAAATTAAACCCTATGCATTGAAACATAGAGTTGATAATTCTTTGTGTTTAGTGTGAGAGAATTGGTCATTGTATTGTGATAGAAAAGCATTTTTTTGTGATTTTTTGTGTGAGTTAAGGATTATTGATGATTATGCGATTACTTGGCGTTAAATGTTTGATGGAGAGATGCAATCTGCCTCCTTGGAAGTGGACTGATGGCCGAGTTACCGGTTGCTTTGTAATATTTTAACAAACCATTATGTTTTACTGTCCCATAGTTTTGGACTAGTAGAAGCTTTATTAGTTCTTATTGCATAATTCAACGGGTGCAAAGACAAAAAGTGAAGTACAATTTTACGGTTTTCGGATTATTGCATAAATCTACTAAACATTATGTTCAACAACATGGCAATTTTTTTTACATATATCTCCTTAAGGGGGAACAACCTACCATTTTTTTATAATAGGTATTTGCAGAAAGTATTGCTTCACTCTACGCCCTCGGAACCTTTATTCTTTTTTCAGACTTGATTCGTTGCCTGACTATTTGTCTCTACGTGTATATCATATTCGCAAAGACTCGCCCACAACAAAATAATGCAACTAAATAACAAAAGAGACAGTTTGATTTTGTATAACGAGCGGGTCCTGCGCATTTACCACAATTTTATCTAACGTACACTAATGTTATTTACATCCAATTATTTCTTACAGTCTCTAGATAACAGTGGTATTTTTTGCTTTCAAATGTGTAACCGACATATTGCGAAATTCACTAGAACTTAAACAAGCGCACCTAACCTAAAAAAAAAAAATTTTAGAAATGTCTACAGGGCGCTTCGCGTTCCGAATGATAAACTATCTTTAATAACTAAAAGTAAAATGCTTTTTTCGTTTTTGTTATGCGTTTGAATTGCCACAAAAAAAGATCATGGTAAAAGAATACTTAAGGTATGCTAAATTCCGACAAAGGCCGCCATATTTGTGCCAGGTTCTAGGATAATGTGAAATTGCCGGCACACGATACTCCATAGCAGCAGAGCAGACTCGTCATCGATCATGAAAAATATAGTCCGTCATCCGGAGTATGAAATGTGTCAATGCTGTCATTTATCAAAACAATGAGATTTGCGTTCCGTTCTACGGTGATTACTACATAACAAAACACATTAAATAATATTTATCTTCTTTTTCTTCGTATTCTTCATTGCTGAAGGTCGTGCCCTTGAAAGGCTTTCATTGCTCTTTTAGTAATTTCCTTCCATCTTGACCTGTTTTCGGCTTAAATAATATTTATATTGCAGTTAAATATTTTTATCATCCAATACATTACAATAGATAATAACAGGAAATAATATTTTTTAAACTTGATTTAATTACTGTATTCATATTTAAGGCAGAATTTACCCCCGCACACCTCGTGATAAGCCCCTCCACCACCCCGCATCCCCGGCTCTCCGCGTGCCGCTTGCGTTTTGTTTTTAATAGGAACTAAGCAATTATATTATAATAATATCCGATTACACCTTGTAGACCAAGAGCTGTGATGACCAGGACTTCGTTTTTTAAAAAGTCCCACATTCTGCCTTTGAATCGAGTTTAAAAAAAGTAGCAATAACCTGCATAATGTTATGTATATCCCAATTTTTTTTTTTTTATATGATGGATAGGCACGCGTTCGACCACGATCTCACCTGATGGTAAGTGATGATGCGGTAATAATAATATAATGGTATGGAAACAAAGCTTATATTGTTTGTTATCATATATTTGATTTAAGACTTTGTGTATTTTGTTATTTTAATCAAAAACATACACTAGTAATATCTAATATCAATCAAACTGCCACCAAAGCTCATTGTGTAGCCGTAACAGGAACTACGAGTAGTATGACTCATTTTGAGTTACATGAATTGCTATGTAAAGTAATCTTTATAATATTTATTTTAAAGGTTATTTTGGCACTGATGTATTATAAATGCTAACCTACACACATTATTGTCTACCTTTACTAATTTCAACACACACAAACACAATAGTCAACCCATTGGACGACAGATTATATTGAAATAATTCATTTGAGTCTTTATATCGTGCTCATTAAAGTTTCTACAGAAATCTACAGAATCTACTCTTACCACTAAAGGGGAGGGCGGACCCCCCCCTGTCCCACGGTAACTCTCACAATGAACACATTTAGATTAAAGACTGACTTACACGGGCTAGTTTCTCAGAACTTCGTGTTGTACTACTAGATGTAGCTCAGTTGTTAGTCCTTGATAATTTACCTAATAGTTGTAGGTACCTTTATATAGAGTTCCTGATAAAGTCTCAGTTAACTTCCAGTTTTTTACAAAATGAATGTAGCATACGAACGTACCTCCCTTATAACATAACAAATGTTGCTAAATGTTATACTTTAATTTTATTATACACTGTATAAGGATTTAATCATTAATAAGAATATACGGGGTGGATGCGACAAAGCGACATTTATTGAAACCACAGCTTCTATACATGGTAAGTATCAATTTCCACCGGATAAAAATTCTCTGGCGAAAAAAAAAAAAGCACGTTCTTCGAACAATTTGAACATTGCGATCGTGCAATTTGTTCGGAAGAAGGGGGATTTTTTTTTTGCCAGAGAATTTTTTATCCGGTGGAAATGCATACTGGCCACGTATAGAAGCTGTGGTTTCAATAAATGTCGCTATGTCGCATCCACCCTGTATATAAAAAAATATCATGCATGTTACAAAATTTAAGCCAAAAATGTAAATATGAAGCTCATCCATCACAATCAGCATTAATCGTAATAATTGAAAACTATTTTTTTTGTTTAAGGGTCAAACGTGTATTCGTGACGTCACGTTCAACCATTTACACCTAACTTAAGTAGGATACAATCCAGCATGGCGAAATTAGAATCAACACAAATGTTGTAAAGAATGAACGCATACGTTATTTCAACTTCTAATTTATTATTTTATTACATTTAGCTATGCTTAGCAAATTATACTACGAAACAGTTGATAAAATTATGGGATCGGCAGGATTTGAACCAGCGATCTTCTGCACACTGGGCAGTTGCTTTGACCAACCAGCTAGAAGTCGAATGTGTATTATTATTACGTATTTTTTTAAATTTAAATTGACGCACGCATCTACCACGTGTAACTATTTCTATAACATTTTCTGATAAAAAACAATCAGTCAATACCTTTTCGTCTGCTTGAAGTTTTATTGAAACGTACAAAAATAAATGAATCGGATCTGTCTAGACAGAAATCGTATAAAGATCGTATTCAACAGTTCAACTTAGAATTTACCTCCTTGAGAGTTCATGAACAAATCTCACCTTCTTTTGTGATTCGGGGAAAAATCCGTTAGCTATTTCATGTCAAGTATGGCATTTATCATATAAAGTATCGCTCGCTAACGGTGAAGGAAAAACATCGTGATGGTGGTGGTAGAGCTCTTGTGAATGAGCTCGAGGGCGGCAGCACCACCGTCTCACCTTTAACCTGCCGCCAAATAGTAGTGCTTCCATTACTGTGTTCCGGTTTGGTGGTAAGATCAGGCCCTGAAATTACTGGCAAATGAGGCATAACACCGTAGTCCTCAGCTGCAGCGACGCATCTATAATCTGCTTTTGTGGATTGTTGATGATCACGGGCTGTACTCCATTTACCATCAGGTGAACTACACGTTTGCTTGCTGTTGGCGTAGTATAAAAAAAAAATCGTGACGAAACCTGCATGCCTGAGAGCGCCTAAAAAGTATTCGAGGTTGTGTGAAGTCTACCAATCCGCACTTGGCCAGCGTGGTGGACTATGGCCTAACCCTTCTCATAATGAAAAGAGCCCCGAGCCCCAGTGGGACATGTATTAGATACAGGGCTGCTATTATGGCATTTAAAATGTTAATAAAATGACTACACGCTCCACACAGTTCGTGTTAATTTCAAATGCATAAAAACAAAACAATTTGCACAAGTAAGTTTGCCCTGCACACTATTGGCTTCGGATTAGAGATTGGGATTGAAATTTTGACATTTGCCACGCAACGCTAGCGCACAATTTTATTAAAATTGTATTGAGTGATTATTTTTAGAACTAAATGAAATCTAACTAACTCAAATCACTTCACTTTGGCACTCTTGATGAAATTTTGACATAACGTGATGTCAATATTTAATTTATAACTCACTAAACATCTAAAGTAAAGTAACAATAAGATAAAACAAGACGGGCACTATTACTGGATAGTGCTATTAGTTAATAGATACAATTACATTTTAGCCAATACAATTTTAATAAAATTGTGCGCTAGTGTTGCGTGACAAATGTCAAAATTTCAATCCCAATTTCTAATCCGAACCCAAAAGTGTGCAGGGTAAGGCCCCTGCTTGCATTAACTGTTTGTGCAAGTAAGATGTAGTATCTAGCCGGTACCCTATTTATGATGCAAAAGTGATTCCACAGAACAGAAATGATTAAAACATGACATAGGTAAACATAACGCCTATATTACCTCGAAGGGTGTGGCAAAGGTGTACAACACCCACACTTCACCTGTTATGTTATTTCATGGGATAGGGGATGAGTCTATTGCCATTCACTGGGCACAATTACAACTCCACTTTGCCCGACCCGGGAATCGAATCCAGAACCCGGCGGTGAGAGGCACATACGGTTACTAATAGACCATCAAATAAGCATAAATATTAAAACTAAACCTTAAAATACGTAATTGTAAAAGACAAGTTTATTTGCATTAGCGATTAACCATAACAAAACTGCAATCCAACAGTTGTTCGTTTTAAATGACAGACTTAACTTCACAAAAAAGGTTGCTCTAAATATTACGCTAGTCATGTTTAGTTGACCGTCAACGCGCTTATTGCCCTGAAACCTACACACAAATACATATCAAGCTATTAATCCAGTATAAGATGGCCTCGCATTGCAAAGACTGCCTTAGCAAAACAAGACCAGCTCATACTGGTAAAGCATAGCAACATAAAACCCAGACATTTATATAAGGAAGCGTAGTCGCGCGGAATCTTAATAAGAAGTAAAATTGTCAATAGACTAATTGATTCGCATTCGCAATTATATAACAAAACTACAATCCAACAGTTTTCGGTTTAATAGACAGAAACTTCACTAAATATTACGCCAGTCATGTTTAGATGACCGTTGACGCGCCTATTGCCCATACATAGCTATATCAAGCTAAAAATCCCCAGTATAAGATGGTATCGCAATGTAAAGACTGCCTTAGCAAAACAAGACCAGCATATACTGGCAAAGCATAGCAACATAATACCCAGACATTTATATAAGGAAGCGTAGTCGCTCGGAATCTTAATAAGAAGTAATAATGGCACAAACAATCATGAATTATTAGCGGCGTGATGGACGTGTGGCATTTCCATTGACTCCGTTGCATGTTCACGGCCGAATCTTGACTAGACGCAACTAGTCGGTACTCCTTTGTCTGCGCAAACAAAGATCATGGAAAATCTATGAAGGTTTCATTCTATTAACTACCTCTTTGTTCTGGACAGCGTGGGTTGCAGTCTATAAACTGTTAGTCTATATTCCTTATTTGGGACCAGCAGGATTTGAACCTGCGACCTTACTGCACACCGGGCAGCCGCTTTACCCATCCAGTTACAGTCGCCTCTTAGTGTGCAGTAAGGTCGCAGGTTCAAATCCTGCCGGTCCCATATCTTTTTCAACTGTTTCTTAGTATTATTTGCTAAGCATTGCTAAATGCTATAAAAATAATCAATTAGATGTATATTCCTTATTGTTCTTTATGGCATTTATGCTTAGCAAAATTATATTAAGAAACATTACATGGCCTTCTGAAAGTGACTTATTAAGGTTAGATTAAGTTATTAGACAAGTTTAATTTAAGATCCAATATGTATATTTTTCTGTAAATTAAGATGTAATATAATTACATAGGTTAAGGAATAAAAAAACACTTTCTTGAATTCTCTCTCTCAAATTTCTGCCTAGTGACTGCATGTAAGTCTGAGCTAATAATAGATCTGATTCGCATCACGAGTGGAGACTCAATGTATGACGTCACTAGAAATCAGGAAATCTTGCTGTTTCAACTTAGAATTTGACAGAAATATGTGATCAATGATATCCACACGTGAAATTTTATACTTTTCGTACATACTAGTGGAATGGATTTTGTAACTTATTATGACCACTATGTATAGTTTTCAAAACCACAAAAAATTCAGCCAGGATTTTATGAATTTACGATATTCTTGATCTTATTCAAGAGCCCATAAGAGTTTTACGCCGCTGCCTAAAACACTAGATTCTACAAATTACGTCACCAGTGTCTCTATTGACCACTTAAATAATAATAGGTACATATCTAAGCAGAGCTTGTACTATGCGAACTAAAGTAACTGATACTAATACATATATAATTTTCTTTTGTAAATATTATACCTACTTATTATAGGTACATAGAAACATCCAGACTAAGACATACCTCCATGTTCATGCACACAAAGGATTTTTTTAACGGGAATCGAACCCCCAGCCTCGCAGGCAGGTACACTACCAACTCCGCCATCCGGTCGTTTTAAAGCTACTAGTAATTAGAAAAAAAAAATTATTAGTATTCTTGTTTACCCCCCAGCTAACCACTGAGACCACTAAAACAATCATTATTTGTACAATGACGTCATGTAGGTAGACTATATCTGGATCTGTGATTCGCTATTTACCATAATATTTGTCTTAAATATCCTTATATGCTTATACTATAAGCCCCTTATATGACTAAGTTATAGATACTAATTAATTCGTCAGATAAACTGATAATTAAGCAAACAACAGCACGCCATCAAGTTTCGCAGCAATACAAAGAAATATGCAAATTGCTAATTACCGTAACTGACACAATCCTCATTCTATAAATATATACGGGGTGGATGCGAAATAGCGACATTTATTGAAACCACAGCTTCTATACATGGTAAGTATCAATTTCCACCGGATAAAAATTCTCTGGCGAAAAAAAAAAAATCACGTTCTCCGAACAATTTGAACATTGCGATCGTGCAATTTGTTCGGAAGACGTGGATTTTTTTTTTCGCCAGAGAATTTTTTATCCGGTGGAAATGCATACTGGCCATGTATAGAAGCTGTGGTTTCAATAAATGTCGCTATGTCGCATCCACCCTGTATAGTGATATTGATATAATAGGAACCGCAGTTAATAGACAATATGGCCAAAAACTTCACGTTTGTCGAAAAAAAAATACATTGAGATCACGCATTCATTTGATTCCTTCCTAAAAAAATATATATATATACTGATCCTAACTAATAACTGTTGTTTCAATAAATGTTGTATAACATTGATTTTCCGTGAATTTTATTTTTTTTAAACCTGTCTCATACTTAGGAATAAGATAATAAATAAGTACGCTAATTACAGTACTGCCATATTTTCGGTAAAAATTAATTTCTACATCAGCTATACAATTGTCGCATTACGTTGTAGAGACCAAAATATCTGTCTATTTTTCAGGTCACCCAACCCCTAACCTTCCATTCCTTAAACTCAAATGAAGTCAATTTTTCAAATTTAGAGCTCAACCGTGACGTCACATCCATAATACCAACTCAAAACGAGATACGAGGAATTGTGTCACACAATAGTGACGTCTACAGGTACAGTCAGAGTTACTGTCAGCTTTATCGGTCTGATGAGCGTGCTCCGTGTCGGATAGATAACGGCACAATGCGGCGCGGCGCGGTGGGCGCGATCGACCGGTGGGCGTGGCGCGACCCCGCCCCCCCGCCGCATCTAATCTTGGCTTACTTAACGCCAGTAGTGGATAACCCTAACCCGTCGTGGTAGTACGCCCGTGGGAGGAGGTTTGGTGAACGTTGACGCCTAGCGCGCGATTGGATCACGGATATACGAGGATTAGGATATGTGTACCTAAGCTGAAACGTTTCAGGCTTGTGGGAGGGATGGCGATTTTTTCTTTGGTTTACTTGTCTATATATTACAGATGTGCCGGCTAGTCGGCTGACTGGTAGTTTAAGAAGTGGTACATAACTTATGCCGCGTTGAAAATACTTCATGTGGTGGTGCGACGAACAATACAAAATAAAACGGTTTTTAAATGCATGCTGGCCAAGTCGACCATCTATCAATCGTTCTCTACTAGATATATTTTAATGGTAACGTAATATTCATTCATTTGTGGTCACTAACAAAATAATGTCTAATATTAATTGGGGCTTGTGTACCTTACAATTCCAATGGACTTTATTCATAAAGTATTAAGTAGGTTACCAAAATACCATCAACTAATTAACTACGTAGTCAGTATACAGATAATAAAACAAATCCTAAGAATACCCACACCAATAACCCTCGTACAAAGTTTAAATTCTGAATCAAAGTAGCATTTCATAGTAGACAAAATACGGTAATAACTGAACGTAAGCAAGCGAGTATCAACACATAGCTATCTAAAACAACTGAGATATGAACGCCACAGTCTAAATAAACTCCTTTGACAACTCACGCATCGCGCCAGTATGACATCATTTTATTTAATTAGAAGTTTTGCTGTGGCCGGTGACGTAACGTATAAATACCGCCAACCTTCTTACGCGTTTTAAATTTAGAATGTTTGTATTTGGTAGATTATTAATTAGTAGTATAGTAGCATTTTGGCGAATTTGAGTTTGTATAAGGGTTCTCTATACAACGTTGACCTACATAATTTAAATTGTACCGTAGCGTAAATTTAATTTAAATTACCGTTCTGATCAAGTTTTATGTAGAAGAAGGTATAGAATCCTAAAAAGGTGTAGAACCTTCATGGATTATTTTGAATATCGAACGAAATAGCATATTTAAAAAGAGAATTATACTCATATTTGGATATGTAACTGGTGGCTTCAACCATTACTAGTGTATTCAGTCCTTCTTTTTACTATGACTTAGAAAATTAGGTCCTATGCATACTTAATTCGTTGGCATTTACTGTACGATGTATTATTTTATGTAAGATTTATTTTGTATTTAGATTTTGCTTGTTAGTTTTCCTTTGTTAACGTCACGGTTTTATAACTTAGGATAGAGTTCATAGAAGAAAGGATTCGTTCATAAAAATAAATTTATAATGCTGAAATTAATGATTTCATTAGCTCTTGAGATATGATGTTGGAGGAAAATGTTTCGTACCTTACGCAAATATATATGCTAAAATACGCAGGAGAGCGGAGGGGAGGATTTGTGCCGCACTAGTGTCAAAACGTAGGATTTTTTTCTGACGTGCAAGAGCAGCGCTCATCCACATTAGGCCTATATTACCCAGAAGGGTGTAGCAGATGTGTATAGCACCCACACTTCACCTCTTATGTTCAGGTCTTAAGTGATAGGGGTTGAGCTTATTGCTATCCAACGGGCACAATTCCAATTCCGTTCTGCTATTGACAATTTCCTGACGGAAAAAGCAAGCTTTATTGGTTAATAAAGCTAAGCTGCCATAAAACTTCAGACAGTCAATAACATTTAGGTTAAAACTGACATTTTATTATAAAATGCTTTTGCTGTACTTTAAGGATGACCCACATTAGGCGTGCGCGATAGTCGGGCGTGTGAGTGCGCTGACTGCACATACGGCGCAACACGCGACGCCGTGTGACGTGTGTACAGCCAGCGCGCCCACACGCCGACGATCGCGCACGCATAATGTGGGGACGCCTTTAGATACATATTCGGTCATTAGTCTTTAGCTGCAAATAGCTTGTATAAACAGTGCTTGAGAAAGTCTAAGCATTCCACTCCATGATGTACATACGTTATGTAACACTGGTGTTGCTAGTATTTTCATAAAAATCGGGCAAAATAATAATACAATATTTTTATACTCGAAGAAAGTATGCTTATTCTCCTATTGCTAATTTATCTGCAATTTGGCACATTCACAGATAACCTTTTAAAATACAGCAGTCTAGTAATGCATCTCAAGATATGATCTTACCTAATTTAATTAAAACTTTGTTACCTTTAAAAAACAAGAAGTAGCCTTACTCTCTTTCTCCCTGTATCTTTGTATAGTATAAAACCATGATTTAACCAATAAGTATTTGTAACGTAAAGAAAATCGACCAGCATACTGTAAATACATCTAGGAAAGTATTAAAGCAATTGAATATTTCCATAGGTCCTGTAAAGTTAAAAACAAAAAATAACATGAAAAAATTACACTTGTTTAGTATTAAAAAAATTAAACATGAAAAAAATTACACTTGTTAGTTTAGTATTCTACCAAAAGACATTTCGTCAGTTGTATCACCTGGCAACACCATGAAAGACCCTGTTTGAAATTCTGATCATGATTATTAGAAGAATTAGATGGATAGTTCATTAGGTACCGGCGAGAACCAAAGGCTCTGTAGCTACGTATTACGTATACATAGCACGCGCTAAGTGATCGACGCGGCATCTGTGATACCATGCTTAAAAACTTTAGGTAATACAACCATTTAAAATTAGAAGGAGGTCAATATTTAGGGGATATGACGTGATTGTCATGCTGTTATAGTTACTAAAAATGCGATGATTAGAGTTCCTCTGTATTTTTTTTTAAAAAGAAATTTCAAAATCTTTATACCATACAACGGCTTTTTTGCCAAACACATTTCAAATTTGGAACGTTTCTGTATGGCAACCTTTCAAAAGCAAAATAATGTGGTAGTTAGTGGTTTAGTGGTGAAAACATGTTATGGTCAGGACATCAGCTTTCAAATTACAGCTTGTGATTCTAATCTATTATTTACATACATATACAAAAAATAGACAAGTATTTACATTTAAACTAGGTCGTTAGGCTTCAAAGTATTCCTTCGCATTGATCTCGGCTGCGGAGACCGTGTTCAAAAGGCTGACAGCATTGCCACATTGTATGGCAATGCTAATTCTTTGCACTAAGTAGAAGCCAACCTATATATTATTTAATATTTATTGACAATTTGGCTTTTTATTAGAAATTGATTTCAATTGGATCTCCTCAAGAAAAAAACTAGTATCTATTACAATATAATGAGCAACAGAATTTCATTTGGTAGTTATATGTTAGTATAAATTATGAGCATGGTTGTATTTTGTTTAGTTTTTGTTCTTATCACGATGACTATCATGATGAGAACAAAAACTATACGTAAGACAAGAACCACATGTAAATGTACAAGTCATAGTGTGGATAACCGTTATGTTAGAAGTTATAACTAGTTACTTGTTATCCTTGAGGCTGTATATGATATCAATAATTTGTCATAATACTCATTTTTTTTTAGAATCTTACATGTAACTTGCAAATTCAAATTACTAGTATTCTAGTTAACTCTCTCCAATTAAGCTTAGTTATTCGCTTGTGTTAGGTGGAAGTTCACGTACATGGTTTAATGACCTCGAACCCAAGACCTCTCGATCGTAAGACCGATACCTTGTGCTTGTCCATTGCGTCACGGCCGCATCATATGAATTATAATAATTATGTCGATACTTGCTTCCATCCATGTGGTGATCGTCAGAAAGATATACCTAGTATGTTATGTTAATTGAGGCTAAGTGAGGAGCTTGTGGCCAGGTCGAAGCCACGCGGCCTGATCGAGTTTGCAGGTTAAGCAATGATATCCGCGGTCGGCCGTGGATGGATGACTATCTCAACATAACGAGTATTCCTCCGTACTTCGGAGAGCACGTTAAGCCGTCGGTCCCGGCTGCCATTTAAGATCTATGGCAGTTGTTACTGGTAGTCAGAGGAAAGGAAATCTCCAGGAAGCCGACTCAAATGTAATTGGGAAAGGTTTGAAAGATTGATTGAGGCTATAAGTATAATGTTGGCCAAATGTCATCAAAATCCGAAATCCAGACATCCTCACAAACATCAGAATTTATAATATTAATTTAATTATGAGTAGGATAAACTTTTATCATTTAATGGCGGAGACTGGCCCCTTAGCAAACTATACTCTGTCCATTCCTTTATTTGCTTTTTGACAGATTACATTTAGGGATGCCTTCACACGTTACTGATTCGAGTTGAAATCATAATCAATGTTGTCTAAGAAGAACTTTCAATCGATTAATTACATCGAAATGGTTTTAGTTTATTATTAATTATTCGTTTATTAGTAGTTTTTATTAGATGAAATAATAATAATATAATCATAATGTCACATACTTAGTCTATGATGGTTTTCTAGGTACCTTTGTTTACATTTTCATTTTTAATTCCAAGATTTCGACCTAATTTCTTGCAAATAAATATTCATGATACTATTATTATATTCTTATTTTTATAAAAATACAGACAATACACAAAAAAAGTCAAATTATTCTTTTTCATAATGATCGATTTATTTCATTTCACGATTTGATTTATAGTCTGTGGTTGTTTGTTACAAACAGTGAACTTCCCTAAAAAGTGTCGCTTGTCAATAAAGTACATTATTATTGTAGTACATTAATCTGACAAAAAAAACGGTAATTCATAGGCGTGATCTGTCAAAAAGAAAATAAAGGAATGGACAAAGTATAGTAACTGATCTTATAGGCATTACCTTCGTAGGTATGCTTAGCTCATGATTAAGTTACCTACTTATAATAATTTAAGTAATAGTAGCAGCCTTGTATTAAATGCATATCCCACTGCTGGGCTCAAGCCTCTTCTCATGATGAGAAGGGTAAGGCCATAGTCCACCATACTGGCCAAGTGCAGATTGGTAGACTTCACACAACCTCGAGCACTTTTTAGGCACTCTCAGGCATGCAGGTTTCATCACGATGTTTTCCTTCACCGTTAGCGAGCGATAATTTATATGATAAATACACACTTCAGATTTATTGACAGAAGTGTGTGCTGTGGTTTCGTGGGCCCGAGACCTTTGACTTCGCAGTCCTACGGTCTTTGAAAAACGGCGACATGCGTCCCAGTGTTAAAAGATAGTCGATAGCATTTCTATTGAATAGTTATTAAGATTTCTATGGTTTTAGTGCATACTAGCTTCTATCCAGGACTCCATTCACGCGGTAAGTACATCGATGGAAAGTAGCCTATGTTTTTTTTGAGACATGAATTTTCTCATCACCATTTTTCTTCCCGATCGGTCCAATATTTACTACCTTAATTGTTTGAGTGAAGTGGAGGAAACTAGTTTTAATATCTTTTAAAAGTTGTAAATTATAGATACAAATAAAATGTTTGATAGTTCTCTTATCAACATACGAATGATTATAGTTATTTGCAAATTAATTACAATACAGGATGACGAGATAAAAATTAAGTTTACTTTAAACAAATATTTATATCTTTTGCATAAGAGTCAGGCCATATTACGTAGGATAAGTGAAAAAGATAAGTATTTTGTATATTTTTAAATGATTTTTTAAAAGATTTCTTACTTTTGGTACATTAGGTGTTTTTAAGATAAATAAAGATAAAAATTAAACCTTAATAATTTAAGAATTTTTTAGGTCATTAGGATAATCACAAATTTACTATTTATTTCCAAAAACAACCAGATTAAAAAAAATGATATTAAAATATTTAATAATATTATTTAATTATTTTTATATGAAACATAATTTTGTTACACTATTATTTAATGATAAAGTACCTACGTAGTACCATTGAAAACGTTTAGGGACAATGTCGGAAGCAAGTGATAAAGGTCAAGGCCTCCTTTGGGTTGCTCACCCAGCGTTACTATATCTACCTACTATATTTAGTGAAAATATAGTTCGAGTAGAGACCTTCTTTGACAATGAATTCCAATTTTATGGAGGATAGATACGAAATAGCCCAGTGCCGTTAATTTTTAAGACCAAAAAAAATAATAGTAGGATGAAACCCATTAGAAAAGGAGGAGAATATTATAAAAATTTAAGGAAAAATAATTTACGGGCGATCTGAGGTCGGGAAGAGGGGGGGGGGGGGGGGGTTTAAGGGTAAAAAACGTATTTTCTCGATTTCCGGCAAAACTAAAAGTCCTATGGAAAAAAAACGAATGGCAAAGTTGTTGGTAATAAAAAGATCTAAAACTTTTGTATTCACGTTTTTTTCATATAACCTCAAAATTTATGTGAAAAATTCAAAAAACCAAGTTTTTGGTTTTTTATTTTTATCTTTTACAAACAAAAATTTTTTTTCACGAAATTTGGTGAAAACTTACCTTTTTATGTCCCAAATACGCTGTAATTTATTTGATTAGAAATATTTATTTTTTCACCTTTTTTTTTAAATAATAGATATCGATTTTTTACCCTTATTTTCGATTGAAAATTCACCCGTCAAAATATCAGCTTATTTCAAAAAATTGGTATGTTTTTTGTTCGTTGAAATGTCTTCTTTCTGATGGTGAAAAAATATATATATATGTTACTATAGTAAATCTTCACAGAAAATGCAAACCCCCCCTCCCCCTCTTCCCGACCTAAGATCGCCCGTAAATTATTTTTCCTTAAATTTTTATAATATTCTCCTCCTTTTCTAATGGGTTTCATCCTACTATTATTTTTTTGACTTTTTATCATTTTTTAAGGGATCTACCCTGGGCTAAAACGCCAAATTCAGGGATTTTAATATTGGCCCAGGCAATTCGTGGCCAGGTGGAAGGCTCTCTTTAGTTTAATGAAATGGGGTTGGAAAAGTAGCTTCGTTTTGCCAAAGTGGGCATCTTGCTTGAACATAAGATGATGCCCCATCATAATTAAGTTTAACAGACTGGAGGAAATTTTTGCAAAAAAAAAATCTTAAAAAATATTGTACTAATTTTATTATATTAATCAGTTTTTTTCATATTTTTTTAGGTTAGTCTTGTGTCTACCTATAGACTACGTTGTCCCTTGGGGGCTACAGCAATCTAAAGTTTCATCTGCATCTGCGTGTGTATTAAGATACCGATATTTAATCGACAACAGTTAAAATCTAGTAAATTATTTGATAAGATTAGTTTAACAACTGAAATCCTTAATGTAATTTAGAGGATAAAACAATACAGATAATACTTATCATTTAGGATTTAAGTGGTTCTCGAAATTATGATAAAGTTGTAAGACTTGATGCCCAAATATAGGTCAACAGAATTGAAATCAATCCAGATCACTCGAACGAGTTTGTTATCAAATTATTTATGTTACAATTTTTAGTAGGCAATTTGGTCATTAGAAGCATACTACTGTTTTATAAAAAACAATTGAAATCTTGTAATTTTGTTTTATTATTTTACAAAAATCTAATAATTTATATTTTATTTTATTTGTTGAGGGTTGTCTAAATTACAAACACCTTTAATTAACAAAGAAGGTAATTAAGCATTGTAGGATTTAGTGAACACTAACTGAGCACGACAATACATTGAATAGATTTCTAAATGTGCTGGAAAAATAAGAATGCAGAATCCAACTAAAGATAAATATATAATTAGGTATATAATGTTCCTAGTTGCACATAATATATACACTACACGGGAATGTTATAAAATGTGATGGTACCTATTGGTAATTTTTGGATGGTACATAATTGATTGTGTACCTATATAAATAATATTACAAAACGGAAGTATTGGAAATCTACAGAATCACTGGTTTTATCGGTGAATTACCTAGAAATCCTAGTAACACTTCTAATTCCATCATAATATTGCCAAGTTAAGTCAAAAACAGATACTTGCTAAAAAGATAAAATACTCAGGTGCTGATTGAGTAGGTACAGGTCATTGTCATTGTTTTTTATCTGTGTTTATTCTATCAATTGAGAAGCCTTGTCTATGAGTCAACTGTCAGATTAGCACCACGTGGAATTTATTTGTGGTAGTGTGATTTTGAAAACACACTTATTTGCAAAAAAATTAAAACATACAGAGTGGAAGCAATATAGGGGCATTGAAATAAAACATAGATTCTAGACACTTAGCAATATAGTTCTGTCACAAAA
Source organism: Hypena proboscidalis (assembly GCA_905147285.1). Taxonomy (NCBI): domain Eukaryota; kingdom Metazoa; phylum Arthropoda; class Insecta; order Lepidoptera; family Erebidae; genus Hypena; species Hypena proboscidalis. Next base: position 6,861,051 of record LR990127.1, read on the forward strand.
AAAACGTTTTTCAAACTGATTGAAAGATCATTTCTTAATTTCAAAACGTGTTTTTAATATTTGTTTTACTTATAGCAATAAACACTGACCACATGTCATCTAGAATCTTTGTTTTCATAACATGCGTTTATGACATTCCACCCTGTGTACTAGTCTATCATATAAAACGGAACTAAATTAAAATTCATTGCAGTTAGTGGTACTTAGGCAATGAGCCCAAATTCGGGGTGTTTTCACCCACACATATAATTACTATCTGCGGTGGGAATAAAATTCTACAACGAATAAAAAAATATCATCGTAATAAACAGAGATAAGCACACAAATTAAACTACTCCCCATTCATTCTGAGACCTATTGCACCAAAAGTCTAAAATTTAAAAGATTGACTGTAATTCTGAATCTATCTATGTATTGTCTCTGCCTTTTCCCGTGGAATAAAGGCGTGATTCATATGTATGTATCCATATATTTATATGCAAACGTTCCCCATTCAAAAGATTTAAAATATAAAAACACACAGATTATCGGATAACGGTAGCCCTCAGAACCCGACCAAGCTAAATTCTCATTTTTATTACCTAAAACCCATTCAAACATAACAAGGTTCGGCGCATCTCAAACACTTTTAAAAAACATAAACCATAGAGCTTAATAAACAAACCTTTATATACAATGCTCCATAGACACGAAAGCTTATTGTTTTATCCTCTGACAAAGAAAGCCGATCAATACCAAACGACTCTATCGTAGAGTCGAATATACCTCGGCTCGCCTCGTCTCTTAACGGTGCTATTTACGTTCCATTATGTACAGATTATCTTTAAAACAACAAAAATGCTGAAAACAAAAACAATTTAATCAGAGTATTTTGTAGACGGTTTCTTTTGTAGATAGATGTAAGCTACCTGAGACGAGTTTGCATTCCGTTAAAAGACAACTTAAATTTCCCTTCGTAATTTTACAAAACAAACCACACAATTTTACATAGCAACCTCTTTGGTGCCAAATTTAAAAAAAAAATCATACTCATAACTCTGAAGAAAATGATCATCCATTCGAAATTTAAATAGCCGCGTTGAAAGCGTTTGAAATTAAGAAAAATTAACCTCCCCGGAGGTTATAATGGCCACGTACAAAATTATGTGAAGCCGTGACGATTTTTTCCTTACATCCGAGAGGAAAGCCGGCATGATTTATATAATGAATAAAAATGTTTCCTACCAGCAAGGAGGTCGTTTTACAAGGATATTGCAATTAGCCACACTGATAGCTTTTCAAATGAATATTATTGATGGCGACATAATTTTGCCCTCTAATTAAGAACTAAATCTGTGTAATGGTTTGAGAATCTACATGTTCTGATAAAAATCGATAGAATCTTTAATATCAGACTGCTTTTTGCAATAAGATTGATAAAGGTTTTTTTTTAATTTTATCCTTTTTAACAGACGTTCATTTATCAATGTATTCAATCATTTTATCAGAATATTTTTTTATATAACTATGGTTTAAATTAACACTTGAAAGCAATGCCCACCTAATCCGTTATGATATTATTTATAATAGATAAGAATCTTCTTGTTAAATTATAAGCTGGTATCATTTCAAGTACAGTAGTAAATCAGCATTAACTTTAGTCTGTTATTTGATAACAGAGATCCTTCATGAGCCAGCGGATTATACATCTACTGCATCACGTAGGTTCTCACTCAGTCAGATTTTCTATAGATCTCTGATCTATAGAAAAACAAACTACGTTATTTTAATTAAAACTTGTGTTATATAGTGCAATTCTAGTAACTCGAAAGGTCTACTTAATATTGTCACTAATAAAATGGAAATAAATAAACACATTAGCTGTGTTACATAACAGCATCTATATATTTAATATGACTAATTACATTTTCTCAGGCTCAGCATGAACCACCTTTATTTGAAACGATAATTAAGCAAATATAACAATACAATATCAACTGCGCTCAGTTTCAGACAGCAATGATAACAACTCGCTGTTTTGCAAGCCGACGGATTATGCAACACACGTCATACGAAGCACAAGAAAAACAAACCGACTTAAATCAGATACGTAAAACAATAGCATAATTGGTGTTGAACACGAGTAGCTCTCAATAGCGGCTAATCTAATCGCGATAGCGGCAAAGCTCCCTCGACACAACAAATTAGCCGTCACACGGAGCAATCTGTGAATTACAAGTGTAAATAATCCAGAGGACGCCCAACCACCGGGGGCCGGGCCTGGCTGGAAAAAAAGAAACTCGTTAAAATAGCGGTTTAAAAAAGAAAAGCGCTGAAACGGGAAGGCTCGGCTGGTATCGGTTTTTCTCGACGCGGGCGGTTCGCTGGGCGGGGCCGAGCGCCAGTATCGCGCCGCCGGCCGGCAAGCACGCACGTGTCTCTTGCGCCCGTACGGCTGCATCGTGCACATGTTGTGTGATTCGGCATGTTGATGTCGTGAATTGACAAGATGGACTTTCAGAGTGCTATGGAGACTTTCGCGGAGGCGTGGGCTGCGGCCAACACCGTCAAGTCGGAGGCTACCGTAGACATTGCGCAGGTTAGTTATTTAATTTGTTTTTCTGTTTAATATAAATTTTTATTTAAAGTTTTTTTTTTGTTTTACGTCATTGGTTTCCTATTTTTATTTAACTGTAATTTACAGTAAATACTCTATTTTTTTAGCTAAAATAATTTTGCCATTTTAAAAGTTTGGAAGTGGGTACTTGCGTAAAATCGAAGATATACTCCGGTTACTTATCAACATAATTATATTAGTATATAAAACTATAAAAACAATGTTTTTGAATATAGTTTTAGTAGGGATGCAAATAAACGACTAAGTTTTAATTTTAACCATACCATTAGTATATCATTTAAAGGAATAACTATATATGCAATCTCTAATTTTCCCAGTTCGGTAATACTTTAGCGTGTAAATGTTTAATTACTTACTCTCACTACTATTTACAGTTATTTAATAAGCAAAATTTAAGAGTTGCAACACAAAAGTATAATATTTGAACTATATCATCAAAAAGTTACAATTACCTTAAATAATACAAAAGACCGACAAAAATTTTACTAACACATAATATATTTTTACAGTGGTAGAACGGTAAATCATTTAAGAATAGAATACTAGTAATATGATAGGCTAGTCATCGTACAGACAATAAGCCATCTTTATCTAGATAACAATATACTATGAATTTGCATCAAAAATTAAACCTGCACTACTTATATAGTTCTACTACCTATAATATTTAACAATAGCTGTAGTCTAATATTTTCAGCAAGGTCGCCACGGCTTTGCTTTTAAAATTGTTACAGATAACTTTGTTCCACTTGCGTGAAAATTTAGTTATTTTGGTTAATTTTAATCACAACTGCATAAAATGACCGTTTTTATCAAACATTACAGCGTATATGGAACGCGGGGTGTAGAATACTTAATGAATGTTGCACCAAAATATATTTTATTTGACTAAATTGAGATATTATTTAGCGTGAATACATTCTCATGTTTGTTTTAAAATCGTTTCTGATGAGGTTACGTAAATACCTCTTCTTAAGCATGAATGCAGGCCATATTTTCACGAAATTCAATTATCTTTAATAATAAGTTTTACTGAATGCGTATAAAAGTAGATTGCACAATTGGAAGATTGGTTATATTATAATTTATTATTTAATTTAATAAATAGGACATTTAATCAACGTTATAAAGATATATTTAAACATAAACCACATTCAAGTTACTTATTATATAATTGATTGGAAAACTTATCAATTGGTTCATTGTTAGACAAAAATTGCATTTAGTTTTTTTATGACTTAACATTTTCAAATAATACTTTACGTAACTAGTGTGTTTGTTTTATATTATTTTATTATATTGATGATAATCATTAACTGAATCTCATTTCCTTATAAAATTGCCTCAAAATAAGATAATAACTGACGCATCAGTAACAATGACTTTAAAAACACCACAGTTTTTGTAATTAATGTAACTTTATATTTTGCTGATAACAGACATTTACAAAATACTAAACTTCAATTTAAGACTCTATTTGCTTTGAGTTAAGTTACATTTTTGAATGATTTATCAGTTGCATGAGGATACGCGTCGGATGTTACTTTATCCGTCTAAAGCTGCTCTTTGAAGGGCTCATTGATTTACAATTTAACGGAATTTAACATAACCCAGGCGGTTATATGGAAAATACATACGAATTATTAAAATTATGATTGGGGAGATATTATTATTGGAAATGCTCTTTCGTTCGGCTTTTGGGTTAATTTCATTAGTAGTTTTAGCCTCAGTTTACCATAATCGAAGATAAATCAAACAAATAACAATACTCATTGAAAAAGCATTAAACTACAGATATTATTCCGAAGGCCAGTCTTTAGCGATTAACTATAATTAAAGAGATAATTAAATCCAATAATCTTTGAAATCTCTGTAATCGCGATCAGTGATATTTAAATCAGATATACTTGCTTGACTAATTATTCTTTTTTATAGTATGAAGAAATCAAAATCAAAGGGAATAATGGTTTAAGAATAGAGCGTTTCTGCTTTGCTTGAAATTACGGTAAATTACAAATTTAAAAAGTTTGAAAAAAAATAAAGATAATAAAAGAGAATTCGGAAACCACACATAGATATTTTTATAACGTCGCTGATTACAATAGAAAATTGTCTTTAAATTATAATCTACATCGCGTTAAACAGAGGATTTCTATATAATTTGATAATTAATCTATCATTTGTAGATTACTGTTAATCATAGGTAGTGTTTTTCTCAGAATGAGCTGCTCAAAACAAATATATTAAAGTGGCACGGGGTCAAATGATTTAAATCAACGTTTTATTTTTTAAATGACTATTTGTATCTGAAAATCAAATCAGATTTGTTGTATAATTTAGTTAACAAACACACTTAGACCCTTTGTTCGTCATTTTAAAAATAAAACAATCGCTTCTTTTATTTTTCGATATTATAAGCCATCATGTAATTATTTGAAATACTCTGTATAATGTCATGTTCATGAGCTTACCGAAACAGCAACAAACAGCATAGCAAGCTACTTTTAAAATTAAAAGGTAAGTAAAAAGAAGATAGTTAGATTATAAAATAATAAATATAATAGAAAACGCGTCTTAATTGCGATGACAAAAGTAGGTGTAGATGTCAAATTAGTTAAGATGTAGTAAATCGGTTAAAAAAGTAGATAATGACAGAATCCATGCTCGCTTTTAGATTTATTCCCTATAAAATGAAATAAAAAATAATAATATTAATATTTTATCACCAAGCAGATATAAAAGACTTACCTCAAGAGTATAGTGCGGTTTTTTAAAAGAGATGTTAAAAAAAAAACTTAATTGTTCTGTAGCGCGCATGTTATTCGCGCCCTTGTTATTGGTAGCATTCATGAGCTACCTAGCTACGGTAACCATTAACTCTGCTTTTAACTATTAGGTGAACCGAACAATTAACTTCTACTATATTCTATTCCAAAATCAGAGATAAAAATCGAGCGATTATAGTTAGATGCCCGGTTGAATAAGCATATTTTCAAAAGCCATGAATGTTTCTAAAAATAATATCTCCTATCTCCTACCATTTTTTTTAAATTGACATTTATGCTCGACTTTTGTTTTTCTGATTTTTAAACAGAGTATAGTAGAGTAGAAAATTCTCAAAAAAGTGCAATATTTTTAAACCTCCTTGGATTATTTATATTCGAATGGTTGCTTAATTTATGCGGTCTATTTATACAAGTTGTAGCTGTAAAAGATTTATTACTTTTTAAGAAGGATTAGCTCTGTAATGACATGTAAAAAAAATCACCGCTAACCGTATTAGATGATCAGTGATTTTTATACTTGAAAAATAAATAGCTTGATTCGCTTTAAACTGCATAATTTAAAGCGCTGGATAAATTGTCCGTAATAACGTTTCTCTTATCGCTATTCTATCATTATCTCGCAATTTTAACTGATTATTGGTTTACTTAAACAACAATTTAAGTACGAAACGCATTGCCAACCTGTTTCTTGCGGTTTTGAGCGAAACAAATGAGTCCGACGCGACGTGTATCCACATTTTAAAGAAAGGAATCTAGATCCATTTATAAGTCATTTGTAATCTGTTCTACAATTCAACTATTACTGTTTAAACCTTCGTACTATTAACACGTGCCTCGGTCAAGTTATCTATAATCTTGATATTTTAAAATGTGTGATTTTAATCTTTGCTCGGAAATATTTTAAATTATCAATGTATATTTAAATTTTTGCCGCAGAGTGAGTCAACTCACAGTGATGTTTTATACAGCTAATGGGGTAAGTGGAACCTATGTATTTTTTCTACATTTATTTTATTAATTTTGACATTTTAAACACTTATTGCAAAAGTAAGTACATTTAAAAATATAAAAATACCCACGGATAGTTTATTTTTTATAAAACTAAACATACATAATAATTTGTAAATTACAGTACTAAAATTAAAAAAAAAATACAATTATTATACCGACGTATTGTTATGTATAGAAATGTTATATTTCTAGTTTTTCTAGTCAAAATGCGTAGGTAACATTGTTGGTTGGGTAAGACAAAGTAAAAAATATTAATCGATATACGTGAATGTCTATCATTAAAACACTGTGACAAAATAATCGATAAAATGCGCTCAGATTTCGAATAAATCGATAGTGATGTTTATAAATATTCGCGCAGTGCGCTAATCCATTATCGCGGATTATTGTTTGGTGCGATAACCGGCTTGCGTCGTATGCGCAACCTTATCGCGTTTACGGTCCTGTTGGCAAACTTTGATAATAACGTGCTGTGATTGATTTTAGAACTCCATTCGCGCAAAAAACGTCACAATTTCAAATCATCAACATCATCGTCCATGTCTTTTTCGAATTACGTTTAGGTTCGCTTTTAGTCAAACGGACTGCTGAAATGCAGAATTTTACATAGATCTTGAAACCTCTATAACCCAGTATGGGGTGATACTATACTCTTTATTAGACTTCTCATACTTTCACGCATCTGACTCCCCAAAATGAAAACTGAAACCGCAGCCTCATGCTATCTTGAAGCACAGAAAAAACCTCATCATGTTATAATGGTCACCCATCGCACGGCCGACCTCGCCAAGCATTGCTTAACCTGGCGATCGGTCCAGCTTCGACTAGCTACTCGCTCTATTCCGATAGCACAAAAACGGACAATTGCACATAACAATCAATAGGTGAAAGTGATTAACATAATGACAGTCGCTAAAGGCGATATACGTAAGAAGCGAAGAATTTCACCGCGCTCCACCACATTGTTATGCTTTCTTACTTCGGTTAAAATTATTTAGCAGCCTTGTAAAGTTAAGCTGTGAATAGACGATGACTGGCTCGATGGTCATGGTTAGTATATGCGCCTCTCCACGAGGTCTCGGGTACAATTCCCGGGTCGGGCAAAGTGTTATTGTGAAGTTTCCGCCAGGAAATTCACGATAGCAGCACGGAGTGGGAATTGCGCCCCGTGGATGGTGATAGTCTCACCCCCTATCCCATGGAAACTAATCATAATATAAAATTAAAACATAAACGAAGTTAGTGATTATTTTAAAAAGATAAAAAATAATCGCGCAAACAAATTTGGTATACTTTCCAGACTAATTTAATGATATAAATGTTCAATTTGTTCGAAATCAGTGATGTCTTTTCGTAAAAATAATTTTAACGGTGGAATCGAACACCATGTCTCCACACCAATGACCATGTCTAGAAACTGTGTTTTCAATAAATGTTGCTATGTTGCATCCAACCTTTATATTTTTAAGGAGATTGGGATACATAGTAATGGTTTACAATATACTAAATCTTGGAAGAGTAGTAGTCAAAGGTCAGACAATCTTAAGCTTTAAACAAACCACGGGCTCCTTATCAGTAACGTAAAACGTTTTTGGAAATGATAAGGACATTATTAAACAAACTTAACTATGGAATAACGTAACGTAGTAACTGTTCTTTGATTAGCTCAATCGATTTTGTTAGTTGAAGAAAACGATTAGTTAGCCTGAGTTAAATACGACCTCGGCATAATTTGTAGCATCTATGCGTAGCCTTAGGGGGTCTGCTCTGCATTGGAGGCTAGTTTACACAGTTTATTATGGAAAATGTATAATTGTATTATTTCCAGCTCTTTTGCAGTAAAGTACTTGTTCTACGTAAGTTTTACTTCGTCTATACAATGGTGAATTTATTCTGTAAAAGCGGAACCACTAATAGTACAATCAACAGCGTGAGCTACCTTATTAGTCCATAAGAAAAGAAAGTCTATCTAACTAGAAGTCTTTTCATTACGGCACGTATATACCTAATTTTCCGCCTTATCTACTTCTGAAAATTAACGTCAAGTGTCCATTGTTTGACGATACGTGTAGCTATACCTAATACTAGAAACGCTACAAAACATTTCCGTACACCGTTACTGATTCCCGGTGATGACTTAGACGTTTCGAAATCGAAATAAAAAAGGGTATAAGCACAATTACGTCTATCGGCGGCTATATAGAAAGTGGGCGCGTGCCACAACGCGGCGGCAAAAACTGCTGAGAGGTTTTAGTAGATAAATAATCCGTGCAATTAGACACGTACGGTGCCAGGTGAAATATTCCGTGGTTCAATTTGCGTTGCGGCCGACACAATGCTTGGACATAAATCTAATTACAGCTGCGACAACGCGAACGCTCTCTTTCTGATACCTGTTACTCCATATCTCCGAGAAACCGACAGGTTTTTCGACGTGTTATTAATAACCGCTAACTCATTTTCCACACATTTTTGTCACACCGTGAGAAAGGTCATTGTCAATAAGTTCCGTGAAATGAAAACTACTCAAAGCTCAGCTCGTCGCTACAATTGATTGGATTTTTTTGGCCGGCTCATAAAATAATCTAAGTGTATATGGGCTGTTCGGCGGCTGGCACGCGCTGCGCTCGCGCCGGTAATAGGCTCCATCTGGCGGATAAAGCGGCGACACCGTTACCTTTCTCAAATCACGTACACTATTGTAATATCCAATCGCTCAGAAATGAGATTGCGGCTAACAAGTTATTTACATTGACGTTTTAATATCGACACCGGCTGAAAAAACTATTTAAAAAGGTAATTATAATGCGGTCTGTAATAGCCACCGTACGCGCCGGCACGCCGCCTTTGTGACGAAGCTAAGCTCCGAGATTAATTTTGGCAGCACAATGAACCTGTTTATAGTCAATAATACATGCTTTAATAAGTATCAGTTGCGATATTTGTTTGTCAATTCTGAAGTTTCGAAAGCGAGCGCGCGACGTGCCGGTACGTGAGCTGCAGGGGCTTGCCCGATAGGATCTTTATTACGCTTCGTTTTTTGAAGAAAAAAATGATTAATATAAGGGATCGGCGCGGACGGATAAGTAGTTGAGATTGACGGAATGACGCGAGGTCTGTGACCGGGAGGCTGCGCGGCGAGGGTGTGGTGCGCGGGGGCGGGGGAGCCGCGAAAAGCCGCGAGGCCGCATTGCGCAGCCGCAGCCAAAAACTAACCATAAATTACTGGCTACTTGCTGGACCGCTGCCTACGACACGCGCGGGACGTTTTTACTGCACCTTCGATCCTGTTACAACGTAAACTTCTCACGGACATATCTTTAAGAAATCGCTTGGAGTAATGACGTTGGAGAATCATGAGTTACTGTCTTCATGGGAAATTTGGTATTAAGACATTGCCGTCTTAATCGTGACTGGTCCGATGTCAAACCGAGTTTTTGCGGTGCGTTTCCTCAAAGTACTTGCTACAGTTTTTTTGGGAACTAATTTTGTTTTGAATACTTATGCACTAACGACCGTGCTCTCGTGAAAGGGGCTGAATAAAGAGTACGAGCCCATAAACGTGGAATTTCGGTAGCCCAGGGCTGGACAGGGGCGAATTAGCAAATTGTTATTGCGATTGTATACTTGCCTTTTCTGAAGCAAGTTTTTGGACCTTTTACTTTTTTCGTAATTTGGATGAAGTTTTATTTTTATGCATTTTGGCCTTAATGTAAAAAAAAACTAAAATTTACTGACCACATTCACAGATTTTGTTTAGAAAATTCTGAGTAATTAGATATTTTCATGATTGTTTTCAAATGATACTGATGAATCAAAAATAATTTTATTCTTTTTTATTTCAAGGAGTTTAAAATTCTCGGAGGGATTCAGTGAAATGTAATAAGTAGGTACCTTACTTAAGGATCGTGTAAACTGGAGTCAACATCTTTAATGCTCGAGTACAGTAGGTGTACGTGAGAGGATCCTCACTGCCCCAGGCGATCATGACATGATATCAATAATAATACACAAGTAGCTAATACCCGCCGACCGAAAACGATGCCACGCTTTGACAAGAAATAATCATCCTTAATCGTCTGCGGCCATTATAAATACAAAATACAAAAATAAAATAGCAATGTGGAAGCTTGCTCCTTAAATATTCATTACACCGAACATATCGGACAAAGACCGCCTTTCTCCAAGGGAAGGCGACGCTCACTCTAGCGATTACGCGTTTTTTTGCCTCCCTCATTATGCAGATTCCGGCGAAAAAGGAATAAATTTAATAACACACGTTCGTGCGCATGCGTTATCGAACGCACTTGTGCTGATAATCTGCGCGGGCTGCTTCGCGCAATTACAGTCTGCCGGCCTACAGCGCCCCCCAGCGAATCAACGCTAACACTTTCATTTCAGTCTTTAAGCCCAACGTATTACAAAAGAAAAGACATGCAACAAATCTAAGCCAACATAATCGAAATAAATGGTATAATTCGCGCCATGTTTTCATACTGAAAATAGATAAAATCTTAATAATATTCAAGTAAACCCATATTACTCTTGTATGGAAAACAGACAAGCAATTGTTTCCATCACCATTCCATCTTTATGTACCCGATAATCGCGATCATGGTCCTTCGATGTCATGAAAGCGTTACGTTCTGGACTCATATCTGGACAACTACCCATAGAAGTTGGGCAGTCAGATCGAAAATTTCGATTCATTGTTAAAACTGATTCAAACATACATAATTGCGTGGATATCAAGCATTGAAATCTATGGACTTACAGACTTTTCAGCAGTACTATAAAAAACATACTAAACGGATTATTGCATTAATCCTAACAATATCTATTTTTTTCGTCTAGAGATTCAAGGTTCACTAACGTTAGCGTTACAGTAATGCAAGTCTAAGTGACATTATCCGTCAAAATTGAAAGGTATTGCATTTTGTATTCGGCTCCGATAATTGAAACGACACGGTTGTTGCTCTACAATGGATAGATATCTATTATTTGCTCACATTGCATGATTAACAACGTAAATGAGGTTGGACATGACAAATACTTTCTTACGATATATTTCTGTTACGACATCGATTTTGATGGTGTTTTTTTCGCGAGTAAATTACACTGCGCAATGCAAGATTGTTGACTGTACTTTATATACGGTATTTTCAGTAAAGCACAGTTAATAGTTTACATAATACCGCAACTCATTAAAACTGGCATCTAATTTATTTGACAAAACGAATAAAATAATACCAGAATTATAAAAATTGAAGCACAATAGAAATTGTTGATGAAATAACGTCACAACACAAATTTTAGAAAAATATCCAATTTCCTTTTATACCATACCCAATTATTAACAACAACATGAAGATAAATAATAATAAAGAAATAATAAATAATAGCAAATAAATAATTGTATAAAACAAGGGAAAAAAATTAAGTGAATACACAAAAATATAGAGTTTTAAATATACATGGAGATTAATTTTTTTTACAACCTTAATACCTTTGATCAAGGATGAAATTCTAAAACAAAATATCAACTTCAAAAGGTTGACGATGTGTTTTGAAACTACTTATATACCGAATCGCTTCTTAATATATTCTCCTAAAATAGATAAAGTTTAAATGAAGTTTTACAATTCTGTCTTTATTTTTTTCTTCGGATATTCGTTCTTTATTTGGATAGTAGCCCAAAGATAACAACTCCCATAAACCTAAAACCCCAAAGGCCCAAAGTTGTAAATAGGTGTGTGTATGCTCGTCTGTCTCCATGCTTGCGGTGGCCTAATAAGGATAATCTCCTACACCTGCCAAGTGCAATTAATAATGGCAGATTCTCTCATCTCACGGGATCTCACAAATTCTACTAAACATGCTTACCTTACGCAAGGGTGGTTATTAATTCGGAAATCACTCAATTTCTAATGCAATGAGCGTAATTTATACACGTATATTATAGTAGATATATGGAAATCAGTAATGTTCTGAATGGTGTGATGGCAATTAGGTAATAAAAGCTCCTATAAATAGTTGTTCATTTGATGGCAATTATTGGTCCTAAATTAGGAATGTCAATAAAAAGTACTGGCGTTATTCTAATTGACTGGTCATATAACATATCCTTATCCTTATCTGGTTAAGAACATATAAATTTGTATAATAATAAGTATAAACCTTCATTTTTAAAATCTCAAATACCTTCATTTTTAAGAACATAAAAATAAATTCATATTCATTACATTCGCCTTAACCCAGTTTTCCTTTTTTTTTACATTTTTTTTAGTTTTTTTTAATAACTATTCTCGAAATTGATCTACAATACTTTGTGTCAATTAAGATTTTGATAGGTAAACGTATCGGGCAGATAGGATAGGAACCAGATATATATATAAATCGATTTAAATCTCTGCAAGGAACGTGTTTTACAATTCGTCTTCCGTTTTCCAATTATATCACGGACCACCAAAAAGAAAAAGTCATCCGAATCGTATTGTCTCCTTATCAAGGATTGAAGGAATGGCGAGTGAATCTGCTGGCCAAGTTGTGGATCAAGTCGAAAACAGCCAAAAACTGGCCCCGCACCTTAGCCTTGAATGGCTTAGCCCTCTGGACACGAGCAAATAGCTGACGTGGCCCGCGGCCGCCGCGTCTTGCATACACAATGTGCGAGCAGCTGAACAGTAAACCTGTGGAGACGACGAGCTAAATTTTTTTTGGTTTGAAGCACATTGGGTCTAAAATTTTATAAAAAAGAATAAAGTAGAAGAAGAATATTCTTATAAACTTCACGAGCTTTGCAGAATTTACTTTTTCCATCTGACTAATAGCAAGATTATCACTGTCATGATTTTTTATTTGGAATGGCTACCGTAAAATGAGATTAGTAGAGGTAGCGAAACTCTGTACAAAAGAACAATTTGATTAAAGAAACTAAAAAAATCTTTGATTAGTTTTCAATTTGTTGTAGATTAGCTTGCAGGCAATAATGATTGGAAATTTGAACTAGATTAAACGACGCAATATTATTTTTTGTACAACATACATTAGACAATGATCACGTGATATACGTCAGAACTTCATCTCCGAACAACAATACGGTCTAGATATCATAATCATCATCAAGGCAAATCAAACAAAAAGCTCGAATAGATTCTATAGATTGATGAAAGTGATATCAACAATGACAACTTATTCGATACAAATTTATCTGAATGAAATCGTCTCGATGGACGACGATGTCTTGCCAGTAATGGAGTATTTCGTATTTGCTTCATTTTTTATTTTTTGCCGGTTCGATTACGCGAACGCGATCTCCTCATCATTCTCGGCGAAATTCGGGAGCGTCTCACCCGTCGAGCCTCAAGATATTAATTATTGATTGACGATAAAGTATGCGTAAATAATGTCTGCACGATATGTTATAATCGGACTTTTTTCATTCTCTACGTCGATGGAAATTGATACGAAAGACCTGCATACTCGATTCTGATTTTTCGATTAACAGTTGCATCAAGCTAAAATTATACAGCCTTTGTGGTCTTGCTGAAACAAGTACAGGGCAAGCCTTATCTGTAATACCGCTGAATATATTGCTATTTATATTGACAATTTTGTGGTCAATTGATAAGGTAAGACCTTGCAATCACTGGTATACCTATTTTTTGTAAATATCCATGTAGTGTTCATTCTGTTATAATGAGAAGCCAAAGTTTTTGAGCGCGTCAATTCAAAACTTGATAATTTATTAATCTACCGAAAGAAAATGCTTTATTACCTAACTGTTTTTAATTACAATAGAAAGTAGAGTCCTCAAGTAACAATATCCAAAGATTTCGCTGATAACCCATGGTAATAACGGGGTATCGCATAATGATTGTTAGTACTGCGTCAGCTGTCCCTGCGCCGGCGCAGTCTGAAGAGCCCGCGAACGCTCCAACACCCCACTTTAATCCATGCTTAGTAGCTACGGGGGGACCACTGGTTGTATGAACTTGAACTTTTTCTTCATAGGTGTCAGAGTCAAAGTCAATAAAAGTTAGGTATTATTTTTGGGTTTTGTTTGCCGTAGTATACTATTATTATATGAATAAAACAACATTATTGTGGAATTAATACAGTTTATTTTCTCTTATAATTCATATAAATACTGTACAAGACAATTTCAATAAATTACAATTTAGTATGTAAATATAAATATATATTTATGTATTATATATGTTTGTTGTAGCAAAATAAATGGTTTAAATATATATATTTACCAGAAGTTAATTACAGCATTTAATTAGTAATTACGCAACTGTAGCGAAATTTAAATTGGTTACTCAGCCTAGAAATCAATAAATCAATTATTATTACACTATCCACTCATTAAAAACCTACTATTACTACAACTTCACGGATTATTTCATGATTATTATTAATAATTTCCTTCCCATGCATTCAACACACGGAATTAAAATAAGTCCGTAGTTTTCGCGGTGGCTCATAAGTGCGTGTATTGTGTTTAAAACAAAAGGGTCTAGTACCACTACAGTTTAATTTTGAAGAGAGAGTTAGTATTTGAATTGGTTTTTACTTTTAATCGTATCGTGGGATAAACAAAAGGGAGGGTGCAGTGGAGCATGGAGACACGCCCAGCACATGTGTTTCGAACGGGTAGACTCCGTGGTTTTTGTGTTCCAATTCTTTTTTGGACGAATAGATGAGTGTCATTGTCGATGCGATTATAATTATGGTTTTTGTTTCGCGATTAAAAGAAGCAATTGGCGGGGAACGTTTTGTTTGACAAATGTAGCTTTGAAGGCATAGTTAGCTTTTGAAAAGTATTCTTGTTATTACTTTAACAAAGCTATTGGTTAATAAATTAACTATACAATTAATGTGCCCGTACAATTGTGTCCATAGATATTGTGTTCCATCACAGATAATATAATACTAGGTTCCATTAAAAGTTAGAAAAATGAACATGACTGGTTTTACAACAATTCAAATAACCATTTAACAACCTTATATTGAATGAAACCATTATAATATGTTGCCTTATATTATAACAAATACGGTAGATATCAATATAATTAACTCATTTAGTGTAATTTTCATGCATTGTTAGTTAGCGTATAACACATCTGCACTTCCCATTATGTATGTATAGCCTGTTGTATTTATTAGTAATACTATTATAATTTACATAGCCTTCATGCTTACAAGTGCTCGGAAAAGTACTCAGAGAGATATACTCAATAACAGAAACTATCAATCTTTATCATTGCATAATCTCATGTTTTATTTAGTCGATACGCTTCCAAGACTTTTAGATTATCGATGTTATGTGACAGAAAAAACAACTGCATAATATATCGCATGTAAATTGTATGTGAACGAGTTATCCCTCCGAGGGGTGAGTGATGCGAAACGCGTGAGCAATCATCGCGATCGACGACTCCTGCGCAGGGAAATGACGGAAATACACACATACACACAAATATAAACATTCACAACACACACAAGCCCATACCCTTCCCTACCGCACGTAATATTAGTAATCCATTGTCTATGCAAATAAATATTAATACAGATACGTTATGTATGCAACTTCATTTTCCACACTTTTTATGCCCTTTTTACGAGAATACAGGGCAATAACAGAACTGTATTTTTACTTCACAGTAATGCATAATATCGTTAATGGAGTATTAAGTATAACTATCTATGCAGATAAGTTGGTTAAATTTAACGCTTCTGATAGCATCTGCTGTAACAAAGACATGCGTGCAGCAAAAATGTTATCGTGTGTGCGTTTGCGCCACTTGTCGTGCGTCGTGCGCTGCGCGGCGACCAATCCCACGCACACACCATTACCGACCACTTTTTTCGAATGTAATAATTGTTTTGGTGAGGAAGTTGCGGATACAAACGGAAAGTAATAACGAATTTTTTGACCGCACGCAATTGATATCACATTTTCAAAGCGAAGCTACATCAAGAAATTTAATAAGTGCACCGATTCCGATCTAGCTCCAGACGCTAATGTTTCATGCGAAAGTGTAAATAGCGTTACGATTCGTGAGCACGGGCGATAGATAAGCTTTCAAAAAATTATTATCATGGAGTAAACGAAAAAAATGGTAATTATAGCGAGTTGCGTTAGAAATTGCATACATTTACTCACGCATCGGTATTAAGTAATTAATTCGCGCCGCCTCGTCCTATCGGCCGACGATCTGCAGCGCTCTCATCGAACGTACCTACAAACAATCAAAGCTCCGTTGTCTACCATGAAAACAGTAGCACCACGATTATAATTTGCGGGTAGTTGGGAAACTCGTCACAGTCGCGCGACTTGTTTATCGATTTATCGGCGGATGCGTTGGCGATTAACATCGCCAGGGCTGACCGTTACACAGCGTAAGTTTTTCGCGAGAAAAAAAAGCACAATTATAATAATGATCGTCCTAGTATGGGATGGCCGCTTGTTTATGCAAATGTATTTACTAATTAAGAGGGAAATAATTTTCAATGTAGTTTGCATGTTGTTCAGCGATGGAAAAAACGGTGCAATTTCTCGATGGGGTACCGACCCGATCATTGTCACTGGCATACTTAATTAGCATCGTGGAGTTGACTGATCTATTGTAATAGCAAATGTATCGACGGCCGGTCATTGATCGAGCGTTGAAGCCACCCTTCGATCGATGCATCGATTGGTAGGAAGATGTTTATCGATGTTTATTTTATATCGATTCCTTTATTGCACCCTAATCTAAATTGGTGCATTTCTTGGGAACAATTCTTAGTCCGTTACGCATTATAAGTCCCTTGTTTGCCGAACTTACGGCTTTTTAAAGCGGCTTAAAAGTGAATAGAGGGCCGGGAAGTGAAGTAAAGGGTTGTACAGAATGCCGGTTATCGCCAACTTAATCTCAGCGAGCAAATTAGGATTAATTGAACTTTTTCCTTTTAGCTGTGAGCGTCTTTGTGTTGTGTGTAATTCGTTCGTCGTGTCACTTGAGGGTATTTATAGAGTGGATAATACAATCAAATAACGCAGCCCTTGCTTTTAAAGCAGCAAACTTAGACCAAACGTTTTTTTATTTGTTTGTCATAAAAATTTAAACTATCGTTTGCATGATTATTATTGTAATTTGCACGGGTATTTCACGCGAATCATGCGTATTATTATTTATTTATAGTTTTTTGATCAATTTATAAGTTGCTATAACATTGCTTATTGCATATAATAGAGTAGATGTACTTAAAAACTCGTAATCATTAGATTAGATAATGATAGTAATTAGAAATGATTCTGCTTCTGGTTTAGCATGTCACGTCACAAAACAAAGAGTCGTTTACCGATTTGTAATAAACATGTATTTTAATGTACCTCATTAACGGCGGTGTTTTCGAGTTATTTATATTTGTTTCTTCATCTAACACCTCGAAGATAATAATTAATTGTTGGCAATAAAAACTAAAAGTACTCATTTTATAAGTATTTATCTTAATTTTCATAAAAAAGTTTAAGTAATTTTTATGCTGCCAGAATTTTGGGTACAAGCCCTTCTGACAGTGACTTATTAAGTTTAGATTAAGTTATTAGACTAGTTTACTTTAAGATCCAATATGAATATTTTTCTGGATATTCCACTCCCCAAGGGAGTATATTTGGGGTTAAAAGCGTAACAGGGCAATTCCTCAATTTTGTGGACAATAGTATAGAATTATCGAATTCCAGTACCAATATAACATTGAATGACGTTACAGCCCTACTGCAGATTTTAAAGCAGGTTCCAGGAATTGACCAGATGATAAATGTAACGAGAATCCGAATTCATGAACAATATCGCCTGATATTAAACATAACAATAATTCTTACAGAATTAAATAAAGAATAAAATTATGCACGTGTAGGTTTTAGTATTTTTAACAAACTTCATAAAGGGACTTGATTTCGCCGCCATTTTCGAGGTGGTCCGATTTCCACCAAGTCAGGATCTGATGATGGAATCCCAGGGAAATCAAGGGCCCTAAACTGGCTCATACATAAAACTTAATCCATTATCTGAAGTTATGGTCTTCATCGCTGAATCAATGAATTTTTTATTTTGTTTATTTATTTAATTTCAAATGGTTCCCGCCCAGTAGGAACCTACACGTCCTTACTTTGTATTTTGATTATTTGGTAACACATGTTTAGTATTGTCTCAAGATGTTAGAGCTTTAGTTACAACGTTCAATCAAAGAAAATTGCATTTTAATAATAATAGTCCTCGCAATATTGTTTTTATCATATTAAAAATAAGTTATTTTCGGTATTTAAAGGTCATCACTATCATCAATTCATAAGGCTACATGCTAAATAATTTTAACAGCTGTAGGCACTGGGCACAAGTCTAAACATAGATAGGCTCCAAAGCTATTCTTTTACATAATGCGTCCTAATGAAGTTCCATCATTCAGAAAACTATGAGAAACATGCAATCAAGTAAATTCTATACTAATGGTTCCGCAATTATAACATTTTTCTACGGAACACTAGCAAAGATGTTTATTAAATTATGGATGCATACCGCTCTTTTAAGTTCCACGCAAGTGCGTTATTCAGAATTAAGGGGTGAGGGGTGTGCTCGATGGCGGTTACGGGCTCTCAGGTGTGACGCGACGGAAGCCCGCTATCATTAACCTACCCACATGATGCGTGCACACATGCATGCCACCCTCGCTTGTGTGTGTACGTGCGTGTGTGTTTGTCCGTTTGCAATGGGACGGATTAGGAGTTGAGCTTTTTTGTTCACGAGTTAGGTATTTGCATTAGTGCTGATAGGTTGACAGCTGTTGTTTTTGTAATGGTTTGTTGACTGGTCACTTGACCTGAGCTATTGAGAATCCGGATGTGCATTCTGGTATAATTATTTCTATTCGATGCAAAGAAAACAACTTTTTGTCTGTTTACGTTTTTCTGTTAGCTGCTTTTTGTAGTTTATCTCATTTTCATTATCTTCTGTTGATATTTTTTTGCTCCTAGGAGTGACAGCCGACACGAGCGGCGTAAAGATTTAGAGACATGATCAGTAGGTACCAACAAAACTAAGCGATGCTTAGAACTTGCAATAGATCGATGGAGATCCAAAAGACCTTCATTAGCGGAGCCTCATAGCAATTTAACATAAACGAAAGCCAAAACACGCAACCAAAATCGTAATGCTGCTGTTGGAATCCAAACGCATCACACAAGTTGAGCACGCAACAAAATAATGTATACCCGCCTAATCCTCGCCTGTTCAATAGCCGTGGATCCGGGGCGACACACGCCGATAGACACCCGTGTCCCGCGCACTAATAAAACGTGGACACCATACTCACAGGGACGAAATAGACCGAATTTTGCCGAATATTTGACTGTGGAGATTCCCTTCTTGGTAATCACTAGGTTTCACATTACTACGTTAATTACCTTGACAAATTATATACTTAAACCTTTTTGGTGAATTACTCTATTTATTGGTGAAAACTGTATGCCAATTAAAATAAAGTTTAATTTGTGTAAGACAAAAGTGTAAATGTAGACTCGCCTACGGTTAGATAAACCCTTAGTGGTTTTTGACCGAGGCAAATTATGTCTAAAATTGTTTTAAGTACTTTGGTTATAATAAAAAAAAAAAAAAACATTCAGTATTTTCAAGTTAATTGCGAACAGATAGATAGACGCAACGCAGTGGATGGCTTTGTACCATACTGAACTAAATTACTACATTATAAAAATGTAGTAATTTAGTTCAGCATGGTACAGTATTACAGCTCTATATTACACTTGATATATTGAAACTATTGCGATCAGCAAAGGCGCTATAAAAATCATTATGGCTATCTTCACCAGACCATTAAAACCACTGACTGCAGGAATGCTGTAGCAAAATTAATAAAACACTCACATAATTTTATTTAATCGTTGACAATTCTTGTCTCAATTTCGAAATGGTTGGTGAGTCTAACTATTTAATTCAGAAATACATTGTACATTTAGTGGTGCTAGCCGGATTTTGAAAGTTGAGTCGTCATTGATCGGTCAGCTCATGCCCTGCACTTGATATACCTACTTAGGATGACATCTAACAGATTTGAACAACTTCATGTATGTTCGTTGTTACAAGCTACAAAACCATCAAAATTTGTACAGCATTCGCAGCAAGCTTAGCGAGCGCTCGTTTCATCCCACAATACGATTGAATGTCGAAATAAGTCTTTAATTAGCTTGCAAACACAACAAATTCATTCATGTCCCACGATTCCCTGAAAGGTGGACACATAAATGTTTTTTATTTTTTATTCCTCGAATGCGGCAATGTTAAGTACAGCGTGTTTCAGAATTCGCAATAAAATGTGGACACCCTACTGCTAAATACAGTGCGTTCCGATACACTTAATCGTGTAAGTTGAGTTTTTGCACTATTATGCAATATGTGGTGCTTTTATACACTTTGTGGGCTTAACTAGCTATTATACGACATGTATGGAATCAATAATTATGGTTTCGTTTCATAGATTTACATGTAATAGGGAATGTGTTGAAGTAGGAAGCTAATGCGAATACATTTATCTTATAATGTGTTTGAGTTCATTAATATGATAGTGAACGATATTATTATAAAGAGCTTAGGTAGTCTAGCATTATAAGCTTACAAACTAACATAAATATAGGTCTAGGAAAGTTAATATTAGACCGTGAATATCTATTAAGGGTTGACTTCCGAACGCCGTGTTTTGATACAAACGTAATATGAAGTTAAACTTTCATAATATTACGGTTTTATCTATTTTTATAGACAAATCATATCTAAAACACTAAAATACATGTGTGATCGTGGCCATTTAGTCTCAATTGTTTTAATCGTTCTTCTACTTCGTCGTGTCGATGGCTGAGTCAAATTATATTTTCACTTGCCATCGTGGTGAAAGGATTAGCCAATTCACTTTGGAGAACTCGCAAATTGCCCAGGGTGCGCCGGACGTACGGTGTGTATGTCACTCGGGGAGGCTCCTTTCATGCAATTTATTGAGTAACATTCAAACATACAGACATGGAAAATTTTTAATGTTTTCAAATATACAATAATATATTTATAAAGAATAAACTGACGTCAATTTTTATATATAAAAAAATAACATAAAAGAATAATAAAACTGCATTTTCACACACTTCGTAAAAGTCAAAAAAACAGAATTAATTCTTAACTTATGCAAATCAGAGAATTTGCATAATTGGCTAATTTGCCTGTCAATACGCAAGCTTCCTGAAACAAAGTAGTAATCAATACATTATTTGAAAAAACACTTAATTATAAGCCTTTATTTATTTAATCCCCATTCAAAAAACAAGGTGTGTACACACGGCTACCGATCAACCTATTCATGTCCAGTATAAGCTGGACTCGCATTGCGCATAGACCTATTCACCGCGGGACCATCTAACACTGGCAATGAATAGGTTGATGCGTACCCGTGTGTACAATTACGTCGGGTATCGGCCACCATATCTGAGTAATTACCTATTACTTGCCGCCCATCTTTCAATTAAGTAACAATTACTATACTTATTCAGCACATAGTCGGTTGTTAAGGATTACTTTTACCCTTTAGGCGTCTTGGAATAAACCGTGTTGCTAGAAAAATGCTCTTATAATACTTATTAGTATCTGTTATTCTAGTAACCATAGTTCAAGCTCTGCTTAGTTTGGGACTAGATGGCGTTGTGTGTAAGCTGTGAGATATTTATTTATTTTATTTATTTATTGGGTTAAAATAAATTATATTTTTAAAAAATATGTCACAAAATAGTAAATTATCATGGTTCTTTGATAAACTACAATAAAATTAAAGGAAAGATTTTTTGGTTTGTTTGCTGGTTCGCACTCAAAAATCTTCGAATCTTCTGAACCGAACTTAATAAAAATAAATGTATAAATAGTTTAAGAGTTAAGACCCCAGGAATAATATAAACTTTTTATTAATAAAAGCTAGCAAGCTATATTACTGAAAGAAAAGTACTTAAAAGTCCACCACTGGCGTGGGTCTAAAAAAACAGGCAGCATTTTATTTATTTTAATTATTGTTACAACGATACAACGAATTTGTATTCCTTACTTATGAAGACAGTATGTCCATGTTACTCATTCTTTACAAACACCTACTCAAAATAACACAATAGTCAAAAATATTCGCAACAGTAGGAGGATTAACTGAATAATTTACGTCAACATTGTCACCATCTTCAAAGGTCAACCTTTACTCCAAGCCACGAAAAAAACGATCAATCATTCGTTTTCTCTCTATTTTGTATTAAGTCTCTCATTCACACCCATGTATGTATGTATGGACATTATAGTCTAACAAATGACGATATTTTTCTCTTTGAAAAATTTTAAAGCCCAAACATTTGCTATTATGCACATTAATTTGAATATTTAAACCGATTATCCGTTGATATGTCAAACAGGTATAAATCTGGTTGGTCGAAGGTATTCTGTTATGGAGTGACAAATTTGTTTCGAGTGTGCTATCTCATTACGATGAGACGCAGCGGGTTAAGGCTGCGTTGCCATTGTAGCGGAGCGGGTGGAGAGGACCGTAGGAAAATTTCACTTCGCTCCAGCTACGCTGATTTTCAAAGAAACAAATGAACACGTGGCCTCGAGCTAGACAGAGTAGAGTCGAGCAAATTAGGGCGGCGCAGGGCAAAGACATCAGAAGACATCTATACTACTATTATAAAGAGAACATATATTTTTGTTTGTGTGTATTCAAAATGCTTATAATGTACTAAACTTATCTTAATGAAGATTGGTGTGGAGATGGTTCAAGTCCTCAAAAATAATATAGGATATGTTTTATCGACTATCTACGTGGGCTGAGCCGCGAACGAAAGCTAGTAAATATAAACACACGGCTCGCTCCGCTTCGTTTCGATGGGAACGCAGCTTAATAAATAGTTTTTGTTTGATTTGCGGTTTTTCAAAGTATGTTTCACTTTAGTGTTAATGCTTAGATTAAACTTACATTTATTATCTTAAAACTCATCGTGATAATCCAAAGTCGTATTGTAGATCGTTTGAAATATTGATTTCTAGTTAACGCTCTTCAATAACAGACGATAACTTAAAAAAATGGGTGTGTTTATGGTCTCTATTAACATCAACAAATCGAATCAAAGTTCGAAAATGTCGCCTTTCTCACTACTAAACTTTAATGAGCTAGTCTTATAAAGGGGTGTGTCTCGTCAACTTTGAAATACGTTTTATTAATTCAATGCTTTATTCTTTTTACAACTTTACAGCAGACATTTTAATTAATGAGAATCAGAACCAAAAATCTTAAAATTACTGTAGTAATTTTTTTCAGTACCTCTTCTAATTATATAGAAGCGTTTAGATCTGTTAGTACTTGGTTTAGACCTTGGGACTATTGACAAAGACCAAGTCAACACACTTCCACGCTGACATCAGCAGCTCGGATCGTCTCAAAAAAAAATATTAACCTTTAAATTAGAACCAAGTAACTTCAAATTAGAAACTAGGGGATGTGTCTTACCGACTCGATCAACCTTGAATTCACATTCTAAACACACTTACTTTTTATGCAATGTGGACAATAGACAATATTTTTAGAAGTTCATCGAAGTTTATCTCTATAAACGTCGCTTAATCTGCAAGTCCGTTATGGTGACTGCTGACAATGCTGACCCTTCCGATACACAGCGCTGACATCAGAAGCACGTATTGCTAATGGTAGCAATAAATTCCAATCGATTCACCTCAAAACAAAGATTAAGAAGTTCCATCATCTTTTTAAATTCACGTTGTACATTTCGCTTTTAATGCAGTACGCACCAACGACAATAGTTAATTAGTAACTAGAACTAAAACTTAATCTTAGTCTTTCTCTATAAACTACGTCGTTAAATCTGCAAGTCCTTGATGGTGATTGTTGACAATGCTGACCCTTTCGACACAATTCCGCGCTGACATCAGAAGCTCGGATTGCCGATAGCATAAGTGGCTATATTTAGAATCTGTGCTACTGATTAATGGTCATTTCAGTGGGGCGTGTGCCGGTTATGGCTAAGTCATCTCACTTCGGCAATTGACACCGTAACCTCAGGGTTTAGGACTATCTTTCATCACTACTAATTTAGCGATTGTGTAAGAAATAGGAATCTATCTTAATTACTTTAAGGATTAGTTTAAGTAGGAATAGAGCATATATTTGCTATGGTAAGCTTAGTTGCTCAAAGCTAAAAGTTCCCAAATTTGAAAGCATGCTTATACGTCAGGTCACGGAGAAATTATAAAAGGTACCTTTTGAATTTTGACCTGTATCTGGATGACCGGCTCTACATCTTGAATTTGTCTCATATTATTTAGGACCTTCTCTCTTTTATCTCATATTTGTCTCTTTTAATATGAGTGTAATTCACAAACCTTAAAGCAAAATAGTTGGAGAAACATTTAAGCCAAATAATCCATGTTCACTTTGTATCGATCAATTTATAAATTCAGATAAACATGTCTTATTCATACACAGTCATACACATCATGTTTATCATGTTTAAATTATTCTACAGCATTGCATCTGCGAAACTTACAAATGATTAAAGAAATGTATTTTTTTTTCGTATGCAAAGTAGATGTCACTTTAATGGATGAGATATAAGCGATAGTGGATAATTAATTTAATTTCAACAAGATGATGGTTCACAAAAAATACCTCTAAGGTTTACTTGATATTATTTCTCAGATTTATATTTTCTGCTAATAGATAGCTTACTTACTTTTATAATTATAATAATATTTGACTTTTTACCATTATAATATCTTAGCAAATATATGAGTATTCTTTGAAAGTTTCTTGATTATATATTTATAGTCAATTTAAATAGAATCTGGCTGTTAGTTATAAAATTAATAGCTTGCAGATTTGCTCAAATAGATTCAGTTCATAATTATAAAAATAAATGAAACTTTGGTACCTAAATTAATGAATTTCACGAAATGATCCGTTAAGTGTTTGCAAACTCTTTTGTAGTAGTTTAAAGGCCTAAAATTTACATATAATTATATAATTGTTGTATTTGATTATAATGAAAGTACAACATATCCAAATTACGGTCTTTCTTCACTTTGCCTTCAAATCATGAGTTTTACAAAAGACATGAATTTCAAGTACGAATAACAACTTATTCATAAATAGCTACCAGACCGCTTGTCGCTACAGTTTACACCAAACGCATTATCTACAATTACTATGCATCGCACGGAGCGCATGCTAAACATGTTAGCCACACGGTTAGTTGATAGTTTACGAGATATTTTTACTAAATAAACCAATACCAGGTGCCTCAATGAATAGGTAATGTGAAAGTGAGCTTTTGGAGGTCTGAGTAGTTTATGACAGAAAATAGTAATGTGCCGAGAGCTGTGATACTTGATAACTTGTGGTTTTTCGGTATAGACTCACATTTTTCAGACTGAATGCATTCTCAATAGAGAGTATTTGAATGCTGTAAAAATAGTCAATATTGTTGCGGAACGGGTGTGTCCTCCACCATAAAGGGAAGATCCTCCGACCAGACTCAGTGGTATTGCCTGGCTGGCGGACAGCAGTCCAACGGTAGCGTTTTGGAAGTGGTATATATTGTACACTCTCTGAGAACACTTCGTTATCGCGATTCAGCGCTCTTTGACATTTGTGACGAGTGTGTCACTTCTTGACGTTGTCAATGTCATCCGTCATTTATCGTGTGCGGAGACCGCCACAATATTATTGGCAGTATGAATTATCGTCAGAATGCATTTTTGTGACGAGCGAGCAGTAGTACTAACAAACTATGCAAATATTTAGATATTGATATATTTAATACAAAAATTGCACCGGCTAGACGGATACTCAGTCAGGACTTCTTTTACAAATATTTATAGCGATCTTTTGTGTTTTATTTTTTAGTTCTAATGTAATAATTAAGCGCTTACTTTTGTACTTTTGTTTTTGATGTTCACAAAATTTCGATTTATATTCAAAAGTTTATTCGTGAAGATCTGTTATTGGCTCTCTGTCACTTATTTACGTTAAGCTATTCAAATTGTTACATGCTGTTGATCTTCCTATAAATAAATAAATAAAAGTAGAAAAATTCTAAAGAAGCTCAGAAACTAAACAATATTCGGCAATCTAGGGATGTAACTATACTTTTTATCCAGTAGAAAATACACTTTACGCACAAAGCCTTGAAATAATCTCTGTTTATGTTCTTCTGCTTCTTTTGTGTCGATGGCTGCAGTCATATTCTATAAGTGCGTGGCCACGCGGACAGCGCTTCCTTTGTGCAGGTGGTGGAGCGATTGGGCAGGTCATGAGATGGGCCTAGTCTGTACACCCACACTCGCAAAGTAGGTCCGATTTGTCAATAAAACTCCTTACCAGGTTCTGTTTGCTTCGCCCGACTTGAGTTCAGAGCCTATTGAGCGACATCCAAATTGACTTCGGCAATTCGTGGCCAGGTGGAAGGCTATGTGTTTTAAGTTAATAATAA
Source organism: Hypena proboscidalis (assembly GCA_905147285.1). Lineage (NCBI taxonomy): Eukaryota > Metazoa > Arthropoda > Insecta > Lepidoptera > Erebidae > Hypena > Hypena proboscidalis. The sequence goes on from LR990127.1 coordinate 6,888,046, forward strand.
ACAGAGAAGTAATTAGATTTCTTATAACTATAAAACCTATTCTTTCACATATTTTTCTTTAACTCTCTTAGTAAAGCTGTTAATTTAACTCAGAGGTTGTTGATTAAAATTCATTTAATATCAAGTTATTACTTTTTCATAGATTAATTTACTGATCAAATCCATAAAGGTTTAAAAACTATATCGAATGTGATACGATTTAATTAAGATTTAGATTGCGTAGAAATCGCTTAGCAACACTATCGCGATAGAATAATGAACATAAATAATTACCTATTTTCCAAAGAAAACTGAGATTTTAATTCAACATTAGCCATTTATTTAGCTACAGTTATAAACAACAGTCACTTAAAAGGCAGTGATTTCTCTGAAATTATAATTAAATACCTAATATTTTAAACAATGAATCAAATTGGTATTTAGAATATTTCGATTTACACAAGCTTGAAACAAAATATGCACCCCCTTTTTTGAAGTCGGTTTAAAAGTATGATTCGTAGATGAATGATGAATTATAAAAATAATTCAAATTAATTATTACCATGGTCCTCAAGGAGCGCTTAAACACGCCAAAACAAACATGAAAAAAATATATAAAATTAAAATAAAAATTGAAATAAAATGATTTGACATCGGAGCTTACATTGACTTTAATTTATCTAAGAAATTTTATTTAAAATCAATCCAAGTACTACCTTTCCAGGTACCATTAGTATAGTAGGCCCTAGTATATAAATATAGTAAGGACAATGTCAAGTAACTGTTTGGTGACACGCCGGCCATAGGAATTGCAGCGAGTCTGTCTGGGAAAAGTCTCGACGAGTCGTGATGTGTGATGCGTACAAATCGATGCACTTATCGGTTGCTGCAATAATTTGATGTTTGTGTAACAGATTTTCTTTTAAATAAAAAGGAGAAGACTAATATATTTATCAACATGTAAAATACATTATTATTAAGGTTAACTTACATTTAGTTCTTTAACTAATAAAAAAACAAAATCATACCTAACTATTTACAGCTGGAAGAGAAATAGATCTAAAAAAAAAAAAATATGTGTCAAAAAATACTTCCGCATCAATGTCAAATGCAGATGACGTGCCCAGAAAGCTGGCGGCATTGCATTCTTTTTAATTGATGTAATAAATAACCTGTGATGCGATTCAGTAAATTAAATACATAGATGATTTTGAGATTATAGTGCGAGTCAAAACAAATAATTTGTCTCTATTTACGGAATACGCAAGCCGTATTTTTTAGTTTTAGTAATAAAATATTATGTTGATTGACGCGTTTTCTTGTACTCTTCCTTTCCTTGTCTTTCCTTTTCTTGTACCAATAACTAAATAAGTTGAAGTTATAAGGTTATAACTCATACTTGTTCTTTAAAAATGCTTTTTAGAATTTTAATTTTAATGAATTTTATTAAAAGAGTTTTTAAATACAGCAATTTTAACATGTTTTACGTATCCAAATCATTCGCCATAAAAATCCCTCGAAAAATGTACCAGAAAATGATTTTATTTTTAAATCTGTCCATAGCTATTTTCGTTTTTATTCTTGTTGAAACGCCTTCCAAATACATAAAACAAGTAGCTTCTGGTCGGGCTGCATACAGTGTAGAAATATTCCTATTGTGGTTTAGAGTTAGAACAATAGATTACTGCTTGTTCTACAATCGAGTTATCGTCCGGCGGATGTGATAGCGGTAATAGCGGTCACTATCGACCAGATAGATTCGGCTCCTATCGCCCTATGTGGGAATTTATTCGACGTACATACACGTACCACGGAACGTAATAAACACGGTTGGGTTTGCCATAGTAAAAGATAGTAGTCGCAGTCTAGTAGCTGGTGGTAGAGCTTTTTTGAATGAGCGCTAGGGTAACAGCATCACAGTCTTACCCTTAATTTACCTCTAAAAGTATTGCTACTCTGATTATTCTTCTTCTTATCGTGTCAATGGCTTGTTCAATTATACTGTCTTAGACCAGAAGGTGGCGAATTCAACTCCTTCTTGGTGCATGATAGGAGCCTCCCCGCGGCGCGCCCTGGACCTTCAGATAACGATAACGAAGTCTGGCTGGCAAATCCTATCACCACAATGGCTACCAATAGCTACTCTGCTTCAGTTTGGTGATACAATTAGGCACTAAAATTGCAGGCACAGTGGACATAATATCGTGGTTCCCAGGTAAAGCGACGCATCTGCAATCTCTTATCGATTGATGTGGCTATAATTACTACTTCTAATCAGGTGGACTATAAGCTCACTCACCATTTAATGTCTGATTCTTATTTATTTTTTCGTACCGTTGTTGTTAACAAATAAAAACGATTTCCTCCTTCTTCTTATCTAATGCAGTGCATTTTATATATTTGATTTTTCGCCTTGAAGGTAGGTATTCGGATCGTTGACGTGCTTCTGCAATGTAGACCGACTAGTTTTCACTATGGTTCGACTGCAACACCGTTCGAGATAAGCTAAGTATAAGTTTATGATCCCGTTCGCCACTGAGATTAAAATGTAATATAAAATTGAAATGTTTCAATATTATTATGCATTGTTACAAGTTACGTATTGGTACAATGTTTTATGTATTGATAGTGGCGAATCATATAAAATGTTTATATTTCATGAAACAGCGTAGTTTTTATTAATTTCTGTTATAACAAAAATTACTTATAGATCGAATTTAATAGGTAGAGATGAGCCATTGATCTCTATCAAAAGTTCTATCTCTTAAGATTTCATACTTATAGTTTTTTTTCTTAATTTTACGCCTGTAGCTACTGAACGTGTAGTCCACCTGATGGTAAGTGGAGTACAGCCCATTCAAATGTTAGTGTTAGAGACACTAACATTATATATATTATATACTATAAAAAAATAAAGAAAGAGAAAATATTTATATGCTCTACGACTAACAATAATAACACATGTAGTGTTATAATATAAACACTTACAATAAAATAATGAATGGAAATAGTGACAGTTTTTTTTGTTTAAAAATATTAATAAGTAGCCATAATGACAGTAGCTCAGCATATTGTTAATGAATTGAAAAGTCCCTGACACTGGTTTTCAGCTTTTTGGAAATAAAATGAAATAATTTTATTGAAAAAAGCTATTATATTTTGATAAATGATAAGGTAAATAAGAAAATTAAAAAGTTTCTATTACCTTAATAATAAAAGTAAAAAAATTGAAAAGAAATATTATAATAGTTTATAGTTTATTATACATATAAAATAAATATAGAGGTTAAAACGATCACTAAATTTGGATCGTGGTAATTTTGGCAGATATTCGATACATCAAATTAAATAAGTATTCAACATCCCGCCGTAACTATCATGAGTAAAAGTAAATGAGTCAACAAACAAAGCTTATCGCGCTTTGTTCCGATAGTATATCATGAAGCGTATATCAAAGCTGGTAGTAAAGTTCAATGCACAAATGCATAATCGTAGTAATCGGCCGGAGCAAATGTCATCGACCCACTTATCTCATCCGCCATCCCTTTTACAATTACAACAACAAATGAGTAAGAACCACCGATATATGCACTCACAGCTAGTGATGGGACATTTGCCACTTTTGTGAATACGAATACCAACGACCAATATCTGATTTGACTGATGCCAGACTGCCAACAACTAACGAAGGAATTGCACGATCTTACGCTATCTTAATCTAACTTCAGCCACTCGGAAGCATCGTAGACAGTGGAGTCGGAAAGTATTTGGTCCGACCAACGCATCGGGCTACGGCCCTGCGCTCTAAAGAAAAATACTAAAAACATAAAAAGTGTAGGATCTATTTATTCAGAGAAAACGTATTTGTGTGATATAAAACAAACGAAGATTTGATTTATTCAAATATAATTGGATCTACCGATTTTAGTACGACAATATCAAATTACGAATTCTACGGAAATCATTTTTGTAGGACACTGCTGTTTATGATATTCGAATACGAGTATTAGTATGCGTTACATCACTACTCACATCGATACTGCTCCAGAGGAATAAAATCCTGTGTGAACGAACTCTAATCTCTGTTTTGTGGCAGCTTCCAGACAAATGTATACGTGCGCGCGCACAGATAGATCATTCTGTATAGATCTCTGTTTTCATTCGTGACCCTTTGGGCTAAAGATTTTGGAGCGATAAATGAGATGTATTAATTATACCGTATGTTGTTCAAAATGAAGTAAATAGGCAGATTTTATGTACTTTTGATTACATAAAATAACATAACATCATGCTCATATTACCCAGAAGGGTGTGGCAAAGGTGTAGATACAACACCCACACTTCACCTGTTTTGTTTAAGTCTTATGGGATAGGCGGTGAGCCAATCGCCATACACCGGGCACAATGCCAACTCCGTGCTGCTATTGTGAATTTCCTGACGGAAAGTTCGCAAATAACACTTTGCCCTACCCGATCGAACCCAAAACCTCACGGTGTGAGGCGTATACGCTAACTACTAGACCAACAAGCAGTAGATAATACAGAAGTGTACTATTCTTCTTCTTCTTCGTCGTGTCGATAGCTGAATCAAATTTTATTTTGACTTGCCATCGTGGTGAGAGGATTAGCCCATGCGAATTGCCCAGGGTGCGCCGGACGTAGGGAATAGTTGTGTACGTCACTCGGGAAGGCTCCTTTCATGCACTCCAGTGTACTATTGATGTTTAAAGAATAGTTGATAGTCTTCTTTTTATTTCAAGTATCTCAAATCTGAATTGATCTGGTTACAGGTATTAATGAGGGTAATATTCCAATTCTGGCGTCTGGCTCTGTACTATGCTTTTTACTACGCTATAATATTATAAACCTACAATGAAAATCAGGTTAGGTACTACATTAAAAATCCTGAAAATAATATGAAAATCGGCAAGTTAAAATCTGTACTACTAGATGAATGACGGTATTTCCGAAAGTCATAACAAATAAGCCACCTTAAAAACAAAACACTTGCTATATGAATTGAAAATCGCAGATAATTCTATAGATAACACCGACACTCAAAGCAATAAAACTAAACTGTCCTGATTTACTATTTAACAGCCTTAAGACGAATATAAGCCTGTTTCGGGTGTGAATTCTCCCTCAAAAGCGCGCCGTCATATCACAGGTAAATTCTTTAGAAATTTGACTTTTTGTAGCATTACCGTTAAACTGTTGATCCTGTTTGCTACAATGTTGTTTATGGCGAGTTAACTGACGTAATGGGATAAACAATGGTGCCTCTGCCCATGGATTTGATTATTGTTTGACTGCCATAAAACACAGGTACCCGCTACCTCACTTACAGGAATTATGGTTAATTGCTGCACGAGTTGAGACCGACTTTTGAGTTTTAGCGGGTACTGTTTTGGAAGTTTTAGTTCATTTTTAAATGGTTTGTATTTGGGAATCTATGTACTTTTTAATTTATTTGGTATAAGTAACAGTGATATTGTGTACATTTATTATTTTAATATGATGATTTTGTATACCTGGCTCTACTAAATATAGTCTGATTTTTAATTAGAAAATATTTTGTAAACAAAGGTGTGACCAATTCAGAAAAATATTCATAAACAGTAGAAACTCGTCCATTTCTGACCGAGAACCTGTTAGTAAATTCTTTGAGCCCTAGAATAAGTACGTTTTATGGAAGATAGTATTTTGAATGATTAGTTTTAGATAATCAAAAGCTCTATATAAAGTTATTTACTACTTCACTGTTTTATAGTAACTTCTATTTTATGGACCTTTCAACACTGTCATTATTAGTAGAGAATAAAATGAGAAATAATAAGTGAAGCTTCAAAATTTATACTTTATCGTCAAAATTACTAACTCAGCCACGGGTTAGGTTAGGTTAGGTTGCTGACTTAGTAATTTAGAAGGCAACATACATTTTTGGGGGCGAATAATGGTATTAAAAAGAAGCCTGTTTAAATAGCACCCGAATAAAATTGTCTGTCAAAGTATGTATTACTCTATATTACTAAACCGGAATTTATTTTTGCTTATTTTTGACAGCCTATGTATTTTAGCAAAGAATATGTTCATTAACAAAATATTTATTACTTCATTCAACTATTATAAAATTGCATTAGTTTCCAGACTGCCTGCCAAATAAAAAAAATAAATTTGGATTTTTTTACATTAGATAGAACGCCAGAAGCAATTACACTACCCAATGGTCCCAATGACAAGGCCAAATACACACATTCACTCACACAAGCACACCCAGTCTCAGAACAAATCTTTGCGAATCACACAAAGATTCGTCTCATGTGGGGATCGAACCCTCAACACCAGAGCAGTGGAGAGCGGCAAGGCGACCGCTTAAACCATTACACCACACGTGCAGACAAATCGGCGTTGTTGAAATGTCATAATAATTGACAAAGACAGTAGTTCGTTTACATAAATATTTTGTAATTAAAAATCAGACTATATTATATATCAGGAGTGATTCAGAGATAATGAATATATTTTTGTCAACTTAACCGTACATAAAAAAAATCTCTATTTAGTTAGTCAGTTCAAGTTAGTCAGTGAGGAAGTAGCGCTATATTCATAGTAGCTGATTTAATATTGTTAGACATATTTCGTAAGAACAAACTTATTAGGTACGTGCACAGTAACTGCAGTTTCCAGTTGAACTATAATAAATTATAGTAGGTACATTATATTGACATCTGCCCCGAGCGCATTGATTCATATTACTCATAATTTATGGTGCGATTGACCTTTCCTTCATTTGCCTTATAGTTTGGATATATTGTAATTAAAAATCCATACATGGTGGGTAATATTATTTTCATGGCGTGAAAAAAATATATTCAAGTCATCGACTGGACAGACGCACACGTCATATCAACATGGTATGCAACTCGTATGCATTTTACTTAGAAACAGAACTGCCGAATAATAAGTGCATTGTGCGGCCGTATACAGCGCTCGGATTAGTGAGGGGAATACGTAACATCGATAATTTGCACACCGAATCGGCGAATCGCGGGCAGGTGAATGCATTGTTATCGAAATTAGATGCTTTTTATATCGACTAACTGTATCGTAACTAGATTCAGATAATTTATCCGTCAACAACGTACTACACTATACATGGGTGTCATCGGTCGACTGCTCAAAGTTGGATGGCCGCCCCGGATGGGTCGAGTAGCTTTTCGGCTTCTTAATCTAACCAATAAGAGTTTATCAGATGTCTATTATCGAAGGTCTCGATCGAGGTCAACGACTCCATGTGAGCATATCGACACATCGACAGCGGCGGGCGGCGCGCGCCACGCACTTCCGACGCGACGGATTTGCCGGAATCGGCGCGGGCGCATCAAACGCCTCGCAAAATTCGGACGGAGGCGCGCGCGTGAATCGATTTGAATATTTTTTTCGGTGCCGACATGGGAATGGCTACCGCCCGCCATGGGCATCGCTTGCTGCACAATGTATGCAATATTTCTACAACTCGACTTAACTTTTGACAAATATTTTGAAACAAAACATTAAGAATTTTTATAGCGCATAATCTCAGCATGTAGACGCTTTATGACACAGCCCGAATATTTTCGTTGACATTATACCTCCATATTACATTCAGATGCGCTTTGTCGAAATTAAGGCGCATATAATTAATTACGTTCGTTCGCGAGTGCTCTGTAAAAAGCAACAATTTAATTACGAAAAAATGTCGCCGCTTCATTATTTTTTTCAGGAAGATTCAGTGTATCCGAATTTCGTCGAGCCCACACGGGCTTTCTTGCTACCAACATCTCACGTTTTTGAGTAGCCGTAATATTTAAATTGCCGACATAGCTCCTGCGGGCATACCTTGCATGGGAATGTGCGCCGGCGGTCGTCAAAACCAGCTTTTACCGAATGCGTTATGCGTTCTCCAAACGCATCGCAGCTAACCTCGCCTTCCTTGTCTAACTCATCAGTGCCGAGTCTCGAAGACAAAGAAGTAATGGTGGAAAGTATGACTACTTTTGCCGGGCGCTTATTACATTAACAAACGCATCCCGCCTAAAATTTTGCATGGATGCGTCGCGCATGCGAAAATGTTCTGTGGGCGCGCGTCGGCGGCGCACGGGCACGTACGCAATATTACCTGCTGATGCATATTAATTGAGGAGGAAGTTTTGTCAACAATATCTAATGTGCTCCGCGAACCGCCGTCGCCGCGGTCCCATTGATAGCTTTTTTGTTTCATTGGATTCGTTACCAAAGTACTTTTATAGACGGCGCCATATTAAATACTGCAATATTGCATAATGTATGACACACACATCGATATCGGTAACAATCGATGTGATTGTTCACGATAGACGGTGCTCTACGATATCTCTATTCGTCGCCGAGTGGTTTAACTGGGTTATTCCATTTAAATCGTTAGCTACTTGAGTATTAATTAGCGATAATCATGACGGCAAATAATCTTCGTGTTGATTACTGACAGTTTTATTCTTCGAGTGGAAATATCTCAACTAATCTCGAGTGGTTTGTATAGTTTCCTTGATAAACGAATAAAAATTCTTTGAATACCGTTATCGAACGCGGTTGTTATAACGCTTATAGCTAAATAATGTAATCTTGAAAGCCTTGTAACATAATCATATCATATAATATAGGTTAATTCCCTGAATTTAGCTGTACCTAATTTGAATTTTATGAAAAATGCAGTTATCATAGGTGATTATTTATACTGTTATACTATTGGTTACCTTTAAATTGATTATAGTATTAAAGGCAACCAATAATTATTTTATTTTATACATTATTACCCCAATTTTGCAAGCAGTTTTTTATATTTTCTTTTGCTGTATCATGGACATTAGGCAACTGATAACTGAGATTATATTAGATATCTTAAATATTGTCGACCGTAGAGTCCAATCCGCAGATATTAAATCAAACTTTATCATATTGAATGACGATTTTATGGATATGATAAATTTAGTGATTTATTATACCTTATATTGTATTTAATTTATCATCGATATATCGATTTTTTATGTTGAGCTCGTGCCTAACTGTATATAGATTATTTAACTTTATTATCTCTGCTTTAATTGTCAATCGTGCAAAAACATTTTGAATATTGTTTACGCCGCCAATATGCACGTCAGCCATATTATCACAAATGTACCGCGATGAGACAAAAATAATGAAAAAGATGCTACCGCATCAATTATCGCAATTACACGCATTGAACGTGACTAATTGCTTTATCTTTTTGGATCAACAATTAAATGACTCAATTATTTTATTATTGGCGCTCTCATTTTATACATTTAATTAGGTAGGATTTTTATAATACAATCTTTGACCAATAAGCCTTTTGTAGCGCAATTGTTCGATTACCACGATTTTTTTTGTAAAATGGTGTAGTGCTGAAAGAGTATACTAAAAATCTTCCCAATTAGATATCACTATCACTACATTATAAAACAAAGTCGCCTTTTCTGTCCCTATGTGCGCTTAAATCTTTAAAACTACGCAACGGATTTTGATGCGGTTTTTTCCAATAGATAGAGTGATTCAAGAGGAAGGTTTTTATGTATAATACATGCATAGAAAGGGGGAATTGTTTTACTTCAAATTTAACGCGTGCGGGCCACGGGCAGTAATGAATAAATCAAACTACTGCATCGATTTTAATCATTTTTTCAGTGAGTGACATAGGCTATATATTTATTATATACCCGTGCGAATCCGGAGCGGGCCGCTGTGTTTTTATATACAACGTTCACAGTTTTTCTGTAGTGTATTTAGTATCAACATTGTACCCGTGCGAAGCCGGGGCGGGTCGCTAGTATTGATATTTCTAGCTAGCCGTTACTTACAAGAATATTTACTTTTTGCCACGTAACTCAAAATAGTGATTTTACAAATTCGTATTTTTTTAGGGTTTCGTACCCAAAAGGTAAACACGGAACACTTTCACTAAGTCTCCGCTGTCCGTCTGTCCATCTGTCACCAGGCTGTACTCACGAACCGTGATAACTAAACAGTTAAGATTTTCACAAACGATGTATAACTGTTGCCGTTTTAACAACAAATACTAAAAACCGAATATAATTTATATTTATGGGGGGCTCCAATAGTTATAGCAAACGTGATTTGTTAGCTCGTTATCCTCTATATTAATACCGGCAACATGTACCAGGTAGATGATAAATAAATAAAAAATAATAATAAATAAATAGATAAATAATTATTATTTATTATACCAGGTAGATGCTTGAAATATACACCTAATATTTTGTTGCATTTACAATAAACAATTATAATAAAATAAATATTTCAGGGGGGCTACCATACAACTGACATATTGTATATATATTTTTGGCGTTATTATAGGTAATAATCGTCGGAAGCGGCACTCTTCATGCGCAAGACCGACTCGCACTTTTCTAGTTTTTTTTTGTCATTTGAAAAACATATTTTTATCATTTGAAGGTAACGTAGTCACTTTGAATGTAATTTTTGCTTGATTGTAAACCAGAAAAGTTGACGTTTAATATCATACCATTCTGTTGAAAAAAAGGGAATATTTTACCCTTTATCTCTACAATTTGATTTTATAACTATTAACTTAATAACTATACATGGAAACATATCCCATATTCGTGTCATTCTTTACACAAATAGGTAGATACAGCACGTTTGGATTATCCGCGATACGGCCGGCATTCGTGCGATAAGCGATACGTGCGTTATCGCACTAAGACGCGGATTACCGCACTGATTTATTTGTTTTATCGCACCGTCGGAATTTACAAAGAGATCGCGATGAGATTGCTTGTTTTTGAGTGACAGCGTCACAGGATTTAGTTATCGGGCCGTGCGCGTGATTTTTTTTATTTGTCTTTCTTTTTATACCTATGTACTTGATAAACTAAAATTTCGGCAAGGACCTTGATTGACCAGTACACCAGACCTGTTAAGCTCATGATAGAAAAAAATTGACAAGATAGATAGAGATCTGCATCTCATAGACGGAAAGATAGGACAGTGCATTATACTAATCATTTATCATCTGTAAGACTCATGTAACTCTCCTTGAGCATTTGTGCTACTCTTTACTTTCCCTATTATATTTAGATACGAAGATTATTTAGTAGATTACAGTCATTTTGTTTTCCGAACGCTTTCGAAAACGACCTGATACAAAAATCCAATTAGGTGTTGCTATTTGGCACTTTCGCGGTTACTCCACTTCACCAACAAGCCAGTAATACTATTTGTTTTTAATTTCATCTATACCAAATCCTCAACTCGTGACCGTAATTCGTCCAATTTCGGCCTAACGGTAAATCGGTAGAGAATCACATGAACGTGGAGTAATAACAAAAAACTGAAGATCTGATTGTTCACACGTTAGCAAAAGCCATACAAATTAACTTAGCACTTGGATGCCTAGAAACCATTTGGTACAAATTGGGCCGTTCGACAATATACCCTCTTATGTTGATCCCATCCGAAAACAGTGCGAATGACACTAATTACGCTATTGTAGCGAGGCCCTGCTAATAGCTTGCTCACACCGCTCTGAATTTAAACCGTATGAAGTACTGGAAGTTGCCACACAGCCTTCGGAATGTTAATAAAGTAAACTTGCACTTACGAGTAAGAAATGGAGATATCGCTCTGACTCAGATGTTAGATCAGATGAAAACAAGATTATTGTGTGAATACGGATTTATTTGTGCTTTATATTACTTGAGGTTCAGATCAAATGAAGTTGAAGTAGTGTGAGTACCTAATACTTTATTAAGAAAGTAACACCACTCATTTTGCTAGGTAAAGTCCATTTCTGTGGTGATTTCATTCTAAGTTTGCGATGCTTTTATAGTTGAATCGGTCATTATTTTCAAAAACCTCATAAGTCACTAAATTAGATTTTCAGTTTTATTTACAAACAAATGACGCGAAACGGACTTTGTCATGCTTAATTTAGTATTTGAGTGATAAAAAAGGTGAATTGTAAAGAACCCAGTTTATTAGTAAAAATATAAATAAAAAACAGAAGACGTGTTCTTGGCTTATTTTGAAAGGTCAAATTTAAAAAAAAAAATGCATTATTTCTATTTAGATATTGGTAAGTTAGATAACCAGTAAATCTTTCTATCAAACATGGTATTATAAATTAATAAAATGCACTATATTTCATATTATCGAATTTTGCGGAGTATGTAGTTGTACCGCCTACTTACTTTAGCAATGCAGTACTCTATTGAAAAAAGGCTTGCCATTTGAACATCTACTCAAATTACAATGCATTTAATAAACGTTTTTCCCGATACCTGAAAATCTCAATGTAGCCAGATAATTCAAATAGCTCCAACAGAAGTGAAATGTCTCAATAAACATGCCTTAAGTACTGATAGTATTTGCTGTCCAAATCGATTGGATGCAGTGTACAAAAAGTTGACAATCACGCCGATGCGTGTTCAATCAATATTTGGCACGTGATGGCAGTGAATAAGATACCATCCGTTTTATTTATATTAAACTTTTTATGTACAGATGAAGAAGCATTTTTGATTTACTAGTTTCACAATTTTATTTTATTTATAATTTTATTGCAGATTATGATTTATGTTAGTAATTATTTTCATTTTGATATATATGTATTAATTCTATTTTTATCTAACATTAAACAATATTATATTGTTGTCAACGTGAATGCTGACAGTCTACCCTCTCAAGTATGGAGTTTAGGAGGCTGTTGGGACTATCCCGTACGCGACGCAACACTATAAATCCAAAAAAGATAGTTATGACAAGGGTAGAATTGCATTTTTTTTCATCTAATTAAATAATTATTTTCTGATAAAGTACAAATTTGTTGGAAGTTTCTTTTTTCTTTTCTTTAAAATACGACGCCCGCAATAGGAATAACTCCTGTGTCGCGGGGGTGTTCACAAACATACATTTCACACACAGAGAGTAAAACCAGAGTCAGATCAAATCTTTGCGGATCACACAAAAATTTGTCCCTTGTGGGGATCGAACCCACAACAACAGCGCAAGTTGAAAGTTGCTAGGCGACCGCTTTAACCACTACGCCAACCGAGCACTTAACCAGTTTGCAACCTTGTCACAGAAATAGTTTTTACTGCACCGCTTCCTTTATAGGGTGGTTCGAGAACAATTCGATTACTCTGTCTTTTGATTTAAAAAATTCTATTGAATATCACTAACGTCAACATATATATATAAACGATGCTCTCTAACCAAGGTCAAATTCTACGCTTAAAAAAAAAACAAAATATGTAGAAAATAATGCGTAGTTACAATTATCTCAGCAAACACAATCATGATTACAATAATCTCTTACACTGTCTCAAATTATGTATATCGTTGTTATAATCTGTACTTGTATGAATATAAAAATATTATGAGGAGACTATGTCTGTCTGTACACATAATTATGTTAGAAGAACTAATGAGAGTTATACATATGTTGCAATAGAAGCTATTTTTGGTTACCCGCCTTGTAATCTGGTCTGTCTTATAAATACTCTTTTGTGCATATTTGTGAACGCACCAGGCTAATAGTAACACTATTGGATATATTTTGTTACGGTTTTCACAAATGGCCAACATAATAACTGAAATCATTGTAAATTCATCCTGAATGTTGTTTCGATTTCATCGAGTAGAAATTAAGCGGCTAGACCTGCGGGCAAAAGTCAGTATGTATACTATAAATCGGATTTTATGATGACCTACGAGATAATACCGTATAATAAAAATATATCCTTCGCGTTATTTGGATAACGTAATTAGTAGATTATACAAACTTAGCTGAATCATCGAATGAGGATTTAATTTGCCAAGCCATTTGCTATCTTATATGTAATACTGTTTAGCCATATAATCGCGCCAAGGGTTTTATTTTTATATAATTATGAATCATAATATTTTATTAAGTTAATGTACGTGATATTGTTTCAAAGATTTATAAAAGAGACATTATGTAGTATAAATATATATAGTCCATATTATAATTTGTTTTGTGATGCTTGTTTCGGCTGAAGCGGACAAAATTTTGAAGGCTTTTATGGTTTCTGAAATTTCTGGTGCACAATAACTCTTCGTGTGGTTTCGCTATTGATCTGTCCTTCCCTCATTGTTGAATTTCTCCGTAATAACTATGATTTCAATCTAAAATTTGTTTCTTCTGTTTAAGTACTTTTTTTTGTAGAAAATAAACAAAGCTACATTAAAAAGTTATTTATTTATTTTATACGAATCAATGCAATATTTTAAATATTTGTGTATTATCTGCCTAGTTTATTTACTATTACCTACTGTTGAACTCAATATCTGAACAAAAGGTTACGTATCAAGCTATACATTTAAGGATAAGAAGGTCTCACAATGTATTCAAAGTTTCCCGTACAACGCCAGACCAGTATATACTGGAAATGCATAACATGATGCGTTGCCGTGGGTACAATAAAATAATTGGTATTATCAATAAAGTCAACTTCCGATGTCAATATTAGCGTTACAATTAGAATGTGGGAATGAGGAAATTGAATAATTAGTAATACATTCAATTTCAATGAACCACATAATATGTGAGTTGTGACCATGTTAATAAACACACGTACGAATATAATAACAACATGCCTAACATAAATGACCCGCTTAAAAAGGACCCTTGGTCGATTTGACCCGCGGTGCGAATTGGTCAGTCGTGGGGCGAAACGCTCAATAACCCAGAAATCCTCTAAAATATTTCGAAATAATATTAGACTGTTTCGTCAGTATTTGAATGGCGAGGGTCAGATACAAAAAACTGAGATCAGCGTTTTTGTTATTTTGTGGATATATTTGTATCATAATAGTATATTATACATGAGTATGACATAAAATGGGTGTGCTTTGTGTTTGTGAACACCCCCGCAACACTAGTGCTCAAAAAACAATTATCTTATTTCTAGAAAGCCTGAATCCTGCCAACTAAAGTAAAACACACGTTGAAAATGAAATATTCAAGTTTGGAAACAAAACGTTCACTAACTGTATATGACAACAAACAGGGTTGGTAGCGTAGGTTACCACAGGCTCACTCTCTCGTAATCCGACATATCCCTAAATCGACATCTAAACAAACTTGGATAAGGGAGCACTGCTCGCACGGATTATAGCGAGCAAATCCTGCTGCCGAGCGGTAGTCACTGCAAACACGGCTTGAGGGCGCCACTGTAGTTTTAGGGAAAGGTGGGTATGTGCCCAGACTGTGTAAGGTTTTTTGAAATTGTATTCCAAGATTACCTGTGTCAGATATAAACGACTTAGAGACAATATACAAGATTTTTAATTTTTGATCGAGTGGGTGCGATATAGCGGCATCTATTGAAACAATAGATTGTAGAGCGTTTCATCGGTTATATTTTTTTAGCAAAAAAAAATTGTTCACTGAACAAATTAAATAAACTCAATGTTCAACTTTTTTGGAATACGTGATTAATTGTTTCGTAAGGAGTTTTTAACCATTGGAAGTGACCACTTACCATGTCTAGAATCTATGGTTTCAATAAATGTCGGTATGTGGCATCCACCCTGCTTACTTTACTGTTTTAAACACAAACCTACTACGATTTATCCATTATAAAAAACTTACAAGATAACTGGCTGGCAACAAACTAAAAAATATCTCATTATCTTTAAGTATTAGGAAAATCACTACGATTTATTTTGCTAATCACGCGGCAATTGGTGATCCTCTGGGAGGGTCAGAGGTCTGTGGCGTGGCCCACTGACGAAATGTGGCTCAACACAAGATAGTGGGTATAAAAATCTGAGACGTAATAAACATAAATCCCGATTAGGTTGATACACATGGTTGGATAGCATTGCCAACTTGTTGGCGAACATTTTGCAGTCTGTAAATACTATTGTGTTGTAAAAGTCTTAAGAGATGACTGTTAACTATATTACTTTAACTTCTTATTGATTATCTTTATAGCATTTAGCTATGCTTAGCAAATTATACTAAGAAACAGTTGAAAAATTACTGTCCTGGCAGGATTTGAACCTGCGACCTTTTGTACACCGGGCAGTTTACTGTATATTTAGCTTATTTAATCCATAAAATTAAAAATACGGCTTCGAAACACATTTAAAGTTGAAAAATCACCGTACACAATGATATAAAGATACCGCCTATTCAAAGACAATCGGCGAAAATTGGACTTGGACAAAAAAAAAACTGCAAGGATCAGTCAAAATATTCAGCGTGAGTATTTTCAGGTACTTATCTTTACAGAAGAGTGGAACCTATAGTTTCTGATACTGGTTTTGTGGTTTCAATAGTCCGATACTTACTGCCCCACTGGTCCGTATGTCACGAAAGTAATTCGACTGTTAGAACTCTTATCTAAACCATTGTGCGTCTCAATTAGCTATTTTTTATACCCATCTTTGTTTTGATACTTTAGATTTAGTGGAAACATATAAAACGTTTGACGTAAAGCGAAACAAGATTAAGACAAATATTTTTTTCGCAAACATTGTGATTGCATCATAACATTCATAACAGCATAATGTAAATAAGTAATATGTATGCTATAATAGTAAATAAAAGTGTGTATTTCTGAAAATCAGAGATAATTTATGGTATTAAAAATACATTTTGGCATGTCAGAAATTAACAACTGAGTGTAAGGCATGTGTGTATAGCGGGTTTTATTCCAGTTCAAATTTAACTTTACAAACTTTTTTAACAATTTTTTGTACCTATTTTTCAAAAATGCAATTTTTTTAACGATATTTTGAAACTTAAATGTAAAAAATTGCTATATGTCTTTATGGATTAATTTTTTGCGTTAATATGCCATCTTACTTCAAAAATTATATTCGGGTGAGGAAATAAGTTTAAAAGTAATAATTATCATCCAAAGCTGAAACCTATAGCGTTAAATATTCTTCGAAGTTCAGATCGACTTAATACCTTTAGCGTTAAATGTTCTTCGAAGTTCAGATCAACTTAATACCTCTAGCGTTAAATATTCTTCGAAATTCAAATAGGAAAAACCTCCGCATGTTTTCGTCGCGTTGACAGTTCAAGAATTAAAAGATAAGCACTCAAGACGTTTCTAAACGCTATCTCGAACAAATAAATGGGACATAAATTAATCAGGGCTGTGCCTTATAGACAAAGATTTAATTCCTTAGCAAATGTTACTATCGCTGGTTTACTTGTGTGTTTGTATGTCACTGCTTGCCTGCCTCCGTATTCGTCAGATTAAGATACCGTAGCATCACCTAGATAATTTATGTTCTAGTTTAATGTGGATAAGCGGTTATGTAATTGTTAAGTTATAATAGCTATTCATAATTTTGAGCTTTTCTCATACTTTACGATTTTTTTATGTGTTTTACTTACGACGGATAAATATTCAATCAATATTCTCATGTCCAATTTCTTCAGTAAGGTAATTCACTGATATACATTTAAAATTGCTATTAATAAACCAGCAAACAAGCTATACGTAGGCTTATTGTTTGTGGTGGTAAATGCTGAAAAATAAGTTTCTCGTTTTACCCAAGAATTTTCACAATGACTCGATATACATAGGTTTAGTCTGAAGGATGTAAATTATATTATTCATAATAAATGTCGTAATATTCCAAAGCTTAGCAGCCCTATCTATAACCCGTGACATGAAAAGGTATTAGCGAAGTAAACAGGCCAAGTGCAATATCTAGAAGGTAAGTATATCTTTGAAAATAGTAGCTGACAACTGTTGAGCTCTATTTGCACAGCATTGTTACAAATAATTTACATATTTGCCAATCGTCTAATCTACCTCATGTAACTGTCACATCTAAGTACTCAAATGACGTCATATATGATTACGTAAATATCAAATGTTATGATGAATTTAATTTGATCTGTAAAGTGATATCGGATTTTTCCTCAAATATATAAATAAATAAAATAAATATAATAAATATCTCACAACTTACACACAACGCTATCTAGTCCCAAACTAAGCAGAGCTTGTACTATGGGTACTAGAATAACTGATACTAATACATAATATACTTTTCTTTTGTAAATACATACTTATTATACATAGAAACACCCAGACTAAGACAAACCCCCATGTTCATGCACACAAAGATTTGTCTTAAGCGGGAATCGAACCCGCGACCTCGGCGTCGCAGGCAGGTACACTACCCACTCCGCCATCCGGTCGCCGTATATGAAACGTGTGGTCGACACAAGTTTGTCAAATCTTCGGTGAAGTTCTAGCAATGCGTTAGTAATAAATCGCTGCTTTTCAAGAGTGCGAAAAACTATATAAAATAAGGAAATTGAAGCTTATAGAATAATGAAGCAATTGTTCGAATAACATTATATACAAATTAACCTGTTTTGTGAAGATTTTATTTTATGAAAATTGTTATAGTTTAAACAGTTATCTTCTCTTTGTTCAACTCTGTTAGAACTTCACCGACGAATTGTGGTAGGTGGTAGGTGGGTGGTTACGACTTTTACCAAAATTTGATCCAAAATAAATGAATCACTGAGGGTTCTGTAGCTGCTGTTAACTCTGGCTAAAATCTAGTTGCGGTAAAAACTTAAGTATCGTTTTAATTTAGATACACTGAGTATAATTATTATTGTACATGACACATTTTCTTTACAATTTCTGTCTTATTTTATTTTTTTAAATATTATAAAACAAAAAATAGCAGCACCTAGTTTATAAAATCAAAAATAACGGTCAAAAACAATTCATAAATTCATTCAGTTTTTTTTTCATATTCAACAGTTTCATAATTCGATAGGAGGAAAACCGTAATCTACATGGCGCTACTTGGAATATGCAGCAAAAAACCGCGTGAAATCAGAATCTTATTAAGAGTATGTAACACTATTATACTAGTACGAACTACCTAGGTATTGGGACCAAACAACCAACTACTAATAAGAAAACATATTGTTAGTTTCTTAATTCATTTTACTCAATAGGGGACGGCTAGGAAAAAAATGAAAAAATAACAAAAAAAAAAATGGATGGACATTAAAATAACTGACAAAGAAGGCATAATAACTGATGAGACGAAGAACGATGTGCTATATTAAAATAATGCATCTACAATTTTTTTATGTGCTGTAGTAATTTCATGACTTTATAGTTATTATTATGAAAAAATACAGTTCTGAAATTGCCATCTGTATTTATTAATCATGATGAAAAACTAATCATTTCAAAAATAAAGAAGACTTTCTTTAAAAGTTATACCAGATAAAATAATTTAAAAAAAAGGGACAGGTCAACGCACTTTCTGTATATCATATTATACGAATATTTTTGTTAAATGTATTGTATAACGGAAGTGTTTACCTTCATTAAATTGAATAATGTACGATATTAATTTGATAAGTCCACTCATATCGGCCATTATGCATTTTATTGTAAACATTGTCAAAGCAAATATACGATAATAGTAATTAAACTAAAACTACCGTGGGAACATCAACGGGATTATTTATCGATTAACTAAACAAATAAATCTCATAATTGTTGTATGACCCTTTTAGTGTTTGTTTAGTAATAATTGATTAGTAGTCAGTCGTTAATAATTAATCATTAGTGAAACTGTACATAAATTTCATTCTAGTTCTGCCGCCATATTTATTCTATCGTTTCCCCAATTTTGTCACACAAAAAAAATATATTTCAATTAATACTATTCAATACCTAAATACGTCAATGGTCAAACACTCAACGTGCAAAAAAACTTAAAGAAACCAAATTTCACTCACGTCCAAAAACCCTGAAAACCGCCCAATAAAGCTCAACTCTTAAAAGTACTTCACAAATCGTTACAAACAAATTGTAAAGTTCGGCGAACATATCCATTGTAATTGTGGTACGTGCTAGCCGTGATTGCAGCAAGAGTTAACACATAATACATTACAGTTTGTGTCACAACACAATCAGGCTGCGTCGAGGACGAATCAGGCGACGACGAGCGTAATCTGGGTTAACAGGGGTCAATCGACATCACAAATTCCAATACGATATTAGACGTATCTGTGGCGCGAATCAACGATTCTATGGACGGACAAATGTGCGTGCTATTGGCCAACACGCCCCTGCAACCCATGCGATGTTTTGCACATGCACTTTGATTGCCCGCATGAAATTGTGTGAGAAATTTGCATGTTGAGAACGCCGTTCGCTGATCTCTACTTCACAGTTCCTTGTTAAACACTCATTGTCTAGTTAAAATCTAAATAAAAGATAAAAACACATCTGATTTAAGATTTGCCGAGTATGAATAATGGAGTTTCATTATAGACTATGAAGGATCCTTAATTTCAATTAAAAGCTCTGTCCTCATTTTGTTTTTCGCCGGCGATATTTTTTCTCGTGTCATTTTTAACATCATTACGCGATGAGATATGTCGTGTTTGCTCATCATTAACCTTATTAAAACACTATCATTTGTTCCGAGATTCGCCGTTATGTGGTCAAACCGTTGTTCAGTAACAATATTCAATGAATGTAATCAGTGTAGCTCATGAACGGTTTGAATCGACTGACGCAACGGCCAAGTGTCCAATTTGAATCTCGATTCGCCTTAAGTGGTTCGACTTTTCTTAGATTAGAATACATAAAGATGCGTACTTTATATTTCAGTCCTTTTGACGTTCTAACTTTTATTCTGGTCTTCAATTTTGACAGCAATTAAATTATACGAGGATTAAAAGATTGCCGTAGAGCAAAATCCTCATGTTGTTGGATACATTATTTTCAAATTTCAAATAAATTGAGCAGAAAGTTGTTAAAAAAAATGCCTTTCATCACGTGGCGCGTTAGAATAATGGCAGTCAACTATACATTTTGCATAACATAATACATCGTTGAGAACGGGAATTTCCAGATTAGATGCCTATCTAATTTATGAAGCAGCAATAAAATGGGTATACTCATCATACCGACACTGACACATATACTTCTTTTCATTGACGGGATGGAAAGTTATCTTTAGTATCTTATTTCGTGACTTGTTTTATTAATATATATTAAGGTAAAAATAGTAACCATACCTATTTTCAGTCGGGTGCTAATAAAACTTGTATGACCAAATGTGTAATCCGTTTTAGTGTCGGCTGTGACGTACTAATTATCATGTTCTGTTGTTCTTACGGTTTTCGGAAGATTGGCTGTTCGTCTATTTATATCGTCAACGTATTATTATTATTTATTATCCATACAGAATAATTCTTGCTACATTTGCGTAAACAAGATTTAAATTGGGTATACTTTAAACTTCGCTTAACAATTTATTTATTTTAATCTTTGATGACGCAGACAATGGTTCGAACATAAGAATTATTTCACGCACAAATAAAATCATGATTTCGGTACAATTAAAGACAGCATGAAAGAACTACAGTTATATAATAAAACAATATAATGTAAGGCAACGGTTCCATTCGTTTCTTTGAGTCAGTTTCAAATGTCCCGCACGTTTGCCTTCGAGAACACCTTGTGCATACGCAAACGTATTGCACCAATGCATGCAAGTGTACCAGCGCAAATTGTAGAATTATTCATTATTATTCCACCTTAATGGAAGCTAAGGACTCTCGTCTAGACACAACACCATAAAAGCCTGGATAAGCTCGTATGTCAGAATTGAAATCATCCAATCCGTTATTTTAATTGAGCGTACGCAAATTAAATATTAATATTTTTGGTTGCGTACAATATAACAATTAGCTTAGTTGGGAAGTTAATACATCCGTCTGAAGCCCAGTTATGAATTATAGCTTAGTCCTTAACATACTGTCCTGATTGTTTCAAGTCTTGTTTAGCCTGTGGCTTTACGATATTTTTTACGGATTACATGATGTGGTTTTGTCTACATTTCCTTTTATACATAGCATTTCTCTATGGAAAAGACATCTATCTGCAATATCTACGTTCTTATACTAAGACACAGTAAAAAAAAATGGGACCGGCAGGATTTGAATCTGCGACCTTCTGCACACCGGGCAGTCTCTTTAACCAACCAGCTACGGTCGCCTCTTGCCAGGACCCTAAATTTCTCAACTGTATGTTACTGTATGTAAGATCGCAGGTTCAAATCCAGCCGGTACCATATTTTTTTCAACTGTTTCTTAGTATAATTGGCTAAAGCATAGCATAAAGATAATCAATAAGAAATCTACGTTGTTCTATGATATGAAATAAAATCTTAACATGTACGTTATACTTAGTACGTAAATGAAACGGTCAGTAGATTTTATAACGTAGCCTCGTTTCAAAATCCATTGAAGTACTTAAGGCGATAAAAAAAAGATAATACAAAATCACACATGCTGATTAATATTCAAAGTAGCAAATTCAATAAAAACATTTCAGTGTCATTTTCCTAATAGGATAATCACAAGCTTAAAATTTGGTTTGAGATTATTACCCAAAGATTAACAATTTCGTCTTAGATTACCTAAAGATTAACAATTAGGTCCAAGATTACCTATAGATTAACAATTTAATCCTACGATAGTTTAAATCTTTGCGCATGAAAATGTTATCGCTGATGGAATAAGATACAGTATCGCGAGTGTTTCTGGTACTGTAGATTAAAATAGATTAATTTGGACATGTTTTGATTTAATTTTATACCTTTTAGTATTAATCCGAGTGTCGTGATAATAATATGGTGCATGTTTGTGAATAGATATATAAGTGACTTATGTACTGTTAAGACTTTTTGTGATTTCGTGAAAATGTTTGAAAATGTGTTGTGTGGAATGAATAAAGTAGACAACTATGAACAGGTGTGTTTCAATACTAAGGGGACTTGTGATACTATTAAGAAATAGCGTATGAAATAAATGGACTTTGATCCGTGCGGAATGTGATTTATTTTCATTCGATTTTTAATGTTTTTTACTGAATAAGCTTTGTAGCATCCTTTTCCATTTTAAACTACTGCGTTTTGATACATAAATACTATAGACAAAATGTAGGTCATCCTTACTACTTAAACACTAGAATTGTGAAGTCTCAAAATACCGGTCAAAATCGTGGTCAATATTACCTAGTCATAAAATTAACGTGTTATAATATAATAATATGATAAAGTTAACGGGAAAAATTCAATTGTGCCCGGTGGATGGCGATAGGCTAACCCCGTATCCCATGGGACCTAAACATAACAGGTGAAATGTGGGTGTTGTACACCTCTGCTCTACCCTTCTGGGTAATAATTAGGCGTGATGTTATGTTATGTTTGTAGTATATTCAATTCAAATATTGAAAACTCCAATACCGATTATTAATACCGGAATTTCGGTATTGAAACCCAATGTCGGACTAAATTTCAGTATGGAAAATTCCGATATTTTGGATGCCCTTTTCATATCTGAGTTATCCATCCGCCTGATTATTTCTCAACTTTTCATAGTTTAATATCTTTTTATCATCTTACAGAACTTATCATCCGAGCTGCGTCGCAGTAAGACGCCACCGCGCCGCTCGCCGGAAGAGCGCGCGGTGCCGCGTCCACCATCAGCTCCTGTGCATCATGAGAGGAACCCTCACACCCCCCACTTGTCCCCCAAGAAGGAGGCCTTCAATAACCTACTCAATAAAGGTATTACTGGTGAGTACACCATTCACATTCAAATTAAGTTGTACTACAATTATTATGTGCGTTTTCTTCACTTGATATAATGCAGGAGTATGGCTGGATTAAACATCAATAGAAAAATCACTTTATCTTCTATTAGTAGCATTCATATTACAACGTTGTCGACATATAGACAATCTTGCATTCGGCAGAAAATAAGCTACTTTAGTATCGCGTCCATCGTTTATGCAAGTAACTGCAATTTGACATTACTTACATTGAGGATTTATAAGAGGATTAAATAGAAAATTTTAACATTTCAAATGCTGTTATAGCTTAATCTAACTGCATTTTAATACCATATTATTATATAGAAAAGCAAAACAAATCACAAAAAAAACAAAGCAACAATCTACATTACAAATTAACTTACAAATTACAATATTCTAATAATCCAAAATTGAAACCAATAAAACAACAAAACATAAAAATTAGGCTGGCTAAACACGAGCGACTCCCCTCAGACGGTAGCCGTTCTTTTTTAAACAGAGAAAGCGAAGCGGACGGGGGCCGTCCGCTTCGCTTGGCTTTTTGAAACAAGTACAACATTATTCGAAGTCACGCGCTCTGCCCGGCCCCTTTGTACTCGGCTCATCTCGACGTTCCTAGTTAATCTGATCACTGATGCCGTAATTGATTCTACGATATCTTTTAGTCGTTAAATCAAACCTTGACTGTACTTATGATCCGAGTTTTCATTGTGTTTATGCCTGTACAGATGAAACGATTTTATGAGCTGCGTTTGTCGATCTTGACAAATCGTGTCTAGATCGTGTCAGTTATTTTTAGGTCTGGAAGAAAAGCTTAAACTTATTAAAATTATGAAGAGAACTCTTGATCGGTCGGACATTGTTATTAATATTTTTCACAAAAAAAATATTTAATAGATCAACATTGATGTAGGTAATGATTTTTCACTTCACCAGAATTCTGAGAGTTTGTTAAAAAATACGTTTTCGAATTAACTGACTTCTTTTAAATAATGGTCAATAGGGATGGATGCGGTCGACAAGTCGGCTAGCCGATTAGTCGACAGTCGAATGACGGACAAGTTGGCCTTACCGACTAATTGACCAGGACAATCTAATGACCGTCATTAGATTGGGTAAAATTAAAAAAAAAATGCATTTAAAACCTTGTTATACTTTGTACTGCTCGTCGCAACACCACTTGCAGTTTATCACAAACCGGCACAAGTTATGTAGCACTACTAAATCCTAGATTATTGTCATTTATAGTAACGCCGACTGGTGGCCGACTAGTCGGTACAGACGAAGTAGTAGTAGTTTATTTATTTATTTATTTAAAGGAAGATCAACAGCATGTAACAATTTGAATAGCTTAACGTAAATAAGTGACAGAGAGCCAATAACAGATCTTCACGAATAAGTAGTGAATTAGATTTCATCATTGATTCTGAAGAAACTATTTTCAGGAATTAGGAAGAATAATGTAATGTATAAACTACATGTGTGCCATATATTTTTGACACCGACCCCTGTAGCCTGAAAACTCCAAAAACATCCAAACACACATCCACTCACCACTAACTATAGTTGTGTAAACGCATATAAAAAAAAACAATCTGCGTTTATAAAATGTGTGTATTATACAATATAGACAGTTATAATAAGAAGTATGACTAATCCCGTCTCAATTTCTAATGAGGCCTCCCCCAAATCGTGGCAGGTAATTTCACGACCAGTTTGCTGCAGATCACTTATAAACCAAGTCACTGTGTTGCTAGATTATTCTTGTCAATATTATATAATTATAAAAGTTTTGAGACTTAACATGAATGATTATTTTCTGACGAAATATCGTAGTAGCTCGCTATAACAAAAACATTTTATATAAAGAAAGAAATAAACGTATTTATTCGAATAAAATACTTAATACAGCGCTGCAATAATAAAAAAACAAAAAATATTTAAAAAAAGTTAGATATTACATAGTAAATATTACGTGTTATTGTATACTTCGTAATATACAGTTGAAATCCTTCATTTAATTTTGCCCAAAATAAATTTAGTCTGCAAATTTTGTTTCCTTAAACACTTATGTCAGGTGATCGAAACAAATGACTTAAGTTCTATTGACAACCGCATACGGTTTATTTCTTTTGGCCGCCATGTTTGACTAAAGTGCCTTAGCCTTCCACGTCTTTATTATGAACCTGTTATGTAGTGCATGATTCCATGAAAATGAAAAAAAATTCGGTGTTCAAAATTGTTACCTAGTTTAATAAATAAATCGGTAAACAGTTACTAAAATATGCTGCAAAAACTTAACACCTGGCAACACCAAGCTTGACGCACATTATCCACATCCCATACCAGCACAGTGGACTAAATACCCCTCGTTTATTCCCTACGCAATAATTTACCATTCATTCTTCTTTATGAATCATAATCTCTAAATCTCTCGTCTTCTCTCCTTGTCTTTTTAATACAAATCCGTTTTGTTGTCTCGTTCTAGTTCTTTTACCCCTTAAATCTAATCCGAGACTTCCCGTCTGTAAGGAGTTCAAAGCATAAGCCCAAGTGCATACGCAGCGGGCACATATAACATATACAGTGTGTTCTATACCTTCTTTTCATTGTCAATAAATTAAAAAAACTAAAAATACTTAAGCGTTGAGTTATTAAACTCTAATGTTCCTTCTAAGTATCACATTAAAGATTAATTTATGCAGCTTAAGAAACTTCGCAATATTTTTCGATTATTTATAGAATTACTTCCTTCACAAGTATTACAATGCAAATACGATCTAAGGATAATATTTAAAAAAAATTTAAACTTCTTAAATCAGCTTGCTAAATAAAGACTATTGAACATAAATCATACTTTAAATATTATTCAAATTATGAAATACGGGTGTTACTTACGTAATGTTGGTGTATTTAGTCGACGCGGTTTCACCTATACTTATAGGCATTTTCAAGAGAGAGCGACACGTTGCGCCTGAGTCTTTCCAATATACCAAAATAGACCAACATTACGTGAGTAACACCCGTATTTCATAATTCGAATAATGCTACAAACTCACGTCAGTTTTTATAAAAAATACTTTTAATACTTAAAAAAAGAACAAGTCGAGTCTTACAAGTAGTAAGTAACGTTACTTGAATACACGTTAAACCAATCAGCAGTGAGTTAATGCCTAATGCTCTAATCGGCTGTTATAAATCATTATTAATTTCGAATCGGCCGCGCGCCGCTCGCCGATCCGCCGATTAGCTATTGCACAATGGCGACGGATTACGCCCGACGAGGAGATATATCTTTTTGTCAAATCGTACCTGTGTGTACCGACAGACAAATAAGTCTATTGTGTTTATTTTTGTTATAAGGACTAATGGAAGTGGACTTATTTATTGTTAAGAGGCCAAGTTAAATTAGTGCGTATCTATGGGCGTTTTCGTATACATAACGTACATTGTAATTACCAAGTAACTACTACATGATTATTTTGTCAGCACTTATTGTAATTTTATAATATCTAGAAAAGCAACATTTTAAACATATTTTTGACTCTTAAAGAAACCTCATTAAATTAAATTCAAATCTCTTAAATTCAATTTTAAATCACCTTATTTTGAGCTTTACTAAATACAACTTCGGTTTCAAATAAATTACATCAAATCAGAAAGGCGTTTAATTTAATGCAACGGCTCAAAATATTATTTTTAAGCAATAATAATTACGGAATGTGCAAATAAGATTTATCGGCAGATGATCATAGATTAGAAATAAATTAAACATTTAAAATTGTTTTTGCTGGCCGTACTTTACACGAATAAGCCAGTTTTATATAGATAAGCCGATTTATATTTTTTATTATACTTATTATAATCTTTTATTTTGTATGTAAGACATAACATACGTAGCTAAGCATGGTTTTATAGCTAAAATAAACGGTACGTTGGGAATTTACATGCAAATATGTTATTAGGGATTGGTTTATCGCAGAATATTGGCTATTAAGTAATAATATTCGGCTATCATCGCATAGCAGTGTCTTTAATATGTGTTATCTTGATTCAATATTTATTTTTATATTTATAAGTAGTTTCAAGCTTAGATTAACGTTATTGAAAAGTTAATCTTGTTTTTTTTTCGTTGCTATTTTAAAACCTTAGCCTTTTTTCTAACACATTTTCTTTTAAATTTAGAATACCAATACAAACACTGGCCAGATATAAAATTTGTGTTACCACAAAGAAAACACTCGAGGTAAGTAGGTGGAGCGCTAAATCGATAGCACGCACACAGCGGCACGGGATCGCGTTGATCCGGATCATCCGGGACCGGATCAGCCTCGTGTCGCCCGGAGATAAAGCCGTACCCTCGTGTGTAACGGCCCTAATAATACGTGTCACACCGCGTCACCATGACAGATATGAATTTGATGTTTTAATTTTTTCAGATCGCATTGCGATGGATAAAAGCTGCGGCGTATAAATATTAATTACATATTTTTTGTGCAATAAGTTTATACACTGCGTTGTTTCGATGAATTCACAATTTCACTCTTTACTGTTTCCTTTACCTTGACGAAGGGAATGACCGAATCTTTCCAAAAGTAGGGGGTCAGCGTTTCAATTAGATACATCGAGGATTTGATCCTTATGCACTGCACTTTGAAAATAAATCCCTGACAGCCTAGAGAAGCTGATGGTAGTTGGCCAGGTCGACGGCAAAAGATCATGGGGTCGCTCACCTACCCGCTGGTCAGACCTGGTTAAATCGCTCACTGGTCTTTCAATAACCAAGGCTCTTAAGACCGCCGAGGACAGGAATGCGTGGAGAAGCATAGTGCATCGAGTGTCTAGCTAGACACGACCTTCAGCAATGAAGAAAACGACTGAGAAGATGAAAATAAATGTTCTCTTTGGACATAAAGTACTTTTCTTTAAAGAAGTAGTGCAAAAAATATTGTATTGTGCCACTCTAATATCAGATGCGAAAATCAAAAAACGCGTAAATAAATCCTTCACCATTTGATATCGATTAAAAATGATTATCGTGATTTGAGATAGATTAAAACTGAGTCTTTGATTTGAGCCTGATTTATATTTCTGATGTGAAATCATGACAAATCGGTTTTCGGGTGAATCGGGTGACCTTGTACCTAAAGTGCATTGTTTATGATAAGAACTCGCGGATTCCGTTTTAGTAAGTATAGTATTTCTACTACAATACAAAATCCCCATCTAGATATATCATCCGATCTTATTAGATTAACATTTAATAAAGATAATGATATCGGGGAATAAAGATCCTAAACACAAAAACTTTAACCGTTTCCCTACTTCTTAGTTTCACATACCTCTGTAATTTTTACGTATATTAAAATCGGTTGGTCAATTTTGGAACCATTATTGGAATGCAGAAAATAGAAATCTGACGACAAACGTCAAAATTCTTTTCAAGTCATTAAACTCTAGACACTTTTCTCCAAAAAACAAACAAGCTCCTCATTTTTATTCAGCAGATTATAACAATAAATATAACACTTTACGAGAATGGGTTACATCACAGTTCGCAGGTGCTATATGCACCACAAGTTATGTTAATTTTATTAATCCTTATAAATCAATATTGATAAGATACTGCCTTAATTTTATTGGTTTAGTGATTTATTTAATTGATTCTAGTTGTGAATGCGCTATTGCGTCGTTTTAGTGTGATTTTAAAGCCGATATATTATGGTGTTATACTATTCTCGTGAGTGTATCTTTGGGTTTATTTTGAAATCATAATCCATACTATTATACAATTTTATCATTCTTTTTTTTCAATCACTAAGCAACCACTATTGTTTCACAAAAAGTCTCTAAAAACTGCCTATACAAAGCATTTAGTTCAAATCAAACCCCTTAACTTTTTACTTTGGCAACATTTTAGAGCAATTGATTGAAGAGCGAAAATTAATTATAATCATCCAATAAACTTACAAATAAAATAATACCGTTGAATCCTAGGATCAAAATGAACTGCATTAGTTATTTTAAGATCAGATACAGCATTTCAGCTGACATTTGAACTATAACAAAGCCTTCACTTTAAACACGATCCCAAATCCCACTATGCTTAGAATATTAAAACGATAAATTCAAAAGATTCCAAACGTACATTTTCCATATTCAAAATCCATAATATTGTCGACCCGAGTAGCTCGGTACATCCAGATCTGGCGGTCGCGTAATCCGGCTTAGGACTGATCCGTGTGGCCGTGTGTGCATACACCCCTATACTTATTTGTTTTGGTGTGTGAGTGGCCGTAGAAGTTTGGACAAGACAGAGGTGTCTAAAGGATATATTTTTAATAGTAGTAGTAGTTGTATTCCTTTCCTAGGAGGTAATTGCATGGGCGACATTATACACCTCTAAATTGCAAAATAAGTATCTTAACTAATTTATGATTTATTGCATTATTATCAACTCTCTTCTAGGCAACTTTAGGCTGAAAATTTTCAATAAGAAAAAATAAATACACATTATCAAAGAATAAACCTAACACTTAGACCTAATCAAACTTTGTGCTAACTCAATTTCCTTATATCTTGGACACTTTCGTCTACGGACGGTGTTTATAAGATTAAGTTAGGTACAAATTGCTAAAATACATTTTCACCTGACCACCTCGAAGGCTGTGGCCCAAGTGATAAGATGAAACCCACGTTTAATAATTGACTGACTTATTATTTTGTGATATGAAAGTAGTAAAGTATCACCTTCACTCAATTTTTGTAGAGAGGTTTTGTCGAATTGTCGAACTTTAAAGACTACTTTTTAGACCTCAAAAGTGTATTCAATTTATATCTTAACCTAGTGCATAGTTAGTATAGTATGTGGTATAGTCACAGTATAAATATGTACAAACAGTACGGAAACTGCCTACAAACGTGCAAAACGGCACGCACACATAAACAAGCACACCGACGAGACCCCTAAGCGGTTGTCGCGGTGCTCTCAGTAGCGAGTGCCGCTTAGGGGTCTCGTCGGAGTGCATGTTTATGTGTGCGTGCCGTTTTGCACGTCTGTAGGCAGTTTCCGTACTGTTTGTACATATTTATACTGTGGTATAGTGCATAGTAGATAAGCTGATCACTTTCCCTGTAAGCTTGATAGATTTCATATATATGTTTTTAATAGCCAGATGAGCACTCGAAAAAAAACCTCATGTTCAGGTATAAAATGGTATAGCACCGCTCTCGTAGCACAGCTCTTCATGGGAATATTTTAAACGTGTGCAAGCGGAAACTCTTCTGATTGTACAGTGGGCCAAGCAATAAGGTATGCAGGGCAAAAACTTCAACGTGTTAGTGAAGACTGACTAGGTGTAATAGATGTGAGTTACAGACCTAAATAGTGGGTACACTTCTTAAATATGAAACTTACACATGCTTTTTTGGTGTAGGCAGGCGTCATTGTGAAGTAAAAGTTTTTGCCGTGCGTACCAAATTGCTTGGCCCACTGTACATTAAACTCAAAATATGTAAATAATATGCATATTAGCGATAATCTAAGATGACCAGCACATTGGTATTTACGATCTTTAATACCTGATGACCGATATAAACTACTATTTACATTTCAGAGTCGTAAAATATAAGCTTTAATATTTTATGGTGCGTTCAACGGGAGATTATTGATTTAATTATTTTAGAAACATCTTAAAAAAAGTTGAAAAAAAAATTTAAATGTATCAAAACTTTAATCAGTAAATATAAGACGGATACACAATATCCCTGACATTTTGACATAACAGCTTTTTATCAATAGATCATTTTTTAACTCGCATATAATACTGAAGTAATAATATTAAAACATTATTTCGTCATCTTTTGATACAATTATTTTCGTATATTTTAAACACGCTCCCAATTGTTACCGCGACACGGTAAAAATTTATTTCTATGGATCGTAGTACGAGCTTCGCGTTTCTTTCTATTTCATTAAAATATATGAACAAAAGCTAAGCCTTCATTTAAGCTCCGAGTCTATATAGGAAAACCAATTATATTGTATATTTATAAATAAATAAATATGTCTTATTTAAAAATATCTATCTATCTATTCATCAATGCGTAAATATAAATTTTATATTAGACAACTAAGATCAAATCTTGATAAAGTAATTCTTTTAAGAAGGAATGTTTTATAACTTTTAGCCAAAGTTCTTAAAAGAAACACACAACTTCTAAAACTGCATATCGCACAGCGCACACCAGGAACCTCCATTATTCTGATATAAATTACGTCACAAATCCCCAGCAAGTTATTCAACGAAATCCGGATTTGAGTAATCCGGTCGGAGATGTATCCCGGACGGTGGGCAGCCACTGCCACCTAATCCGGAGATCCGGATCAGGAATACTTAGCTCTACATGTTCTATGTATGTGCTTACTTAGCTACTTGTCCGAGCTTCTCAGCTCTTTGTTAGACTACGATTTTCTAGCGAATTCTAGCTCAGTCCGGTTCAAACGGGACTTCACTTGTTAAATCTGTTTATTTTTATTATGGAGGAAGATTAGAGTTGTGTGCTTTAATTGTTTGTTTAGAAACTAAAAGGAGGAAACTTGGAAGTGTTCTGTTTGTTATTTTTAGCGAAGAGTAAAACTAGGTTGAGGGTAGTTACTTTTATAAAAAAAAAAAAAAATAAAATAAAAAAATTATGTTTCTTTTCTTACTTTTTCGTGGCTTCCAGTACACTTTGTGTGTATGGGTCATATACGTGAGGTTTAGTACTGTGGCACTTAAAAAAATGTGAATCATTTTGTTTATCGATTTGTATTAGTAGAGTATTAGAGCTCGTGGCTAAGTCGATGCCGCGTAGACCGATCGATCTTGCAGGTTAAGCAATTCTGACCGCGATCGACCGTGGATCGGTGACCATCTCATCATTACGAGATAGCCCATAGAAATCTTAATAATAAGGCAATAGAAATGTCAAAGACACGTGACCTTGTCGCCGCGCATGTGTCTAGTCAAACACAAGTGCGAGTTGAGGAATTGTCGTCTTAATGTCATCGCAAAAAGAATAATTTTGTTTGCAGGAATACAAAATGTATGTGTAAGTGGTATTTGAAAAACGGCGACATGCGACCCAGTGTTAAAAGATAGTCGATAGCATTTCTATTGACTAGTTATTAAGATTTCTATGAGATAGCTTCCGTGCCTCGAAAAGCACGTTTTCCGTCAGTCCCGGTTGCCATTTGAATATCTATTGCAGTTGTTACGGGTAGTTGGAGGCAAGTAACTCTGACAACTAGTCTAGCAAAGAGTATCTTATTCCCTTGTACTGGGTCGTTAAGCAGTCGTTCTACGTAAAATAATGATATTCAGCTCCGTTGGGAAAAGGCTCGGCAGATTGTGACTACCGGATGGCGGAGTGGGTAATGTACCTGCCTGCGATGCCGAGGTCGTGGGTTCGATTCCCACTTAAGACAAATATTTGTGTGCATGAACATGGGGGTTTGTCTTAGTCTGGGTGTTTCTATGTATAATAAGTATGTATTTACAATGGAAAAGTATATATGTATTTGTATTAGTTATTCCAGTACCCATAGTACAAGCTCTGCTTAGTTTGGGACTAGATGGCGTTGTGTGTGAGTTGTGAAATATTTATTTATTTATTTATTGATCGATTACCAATTAATACCTTGTCACCAAAATTTCCGCTTATAACCACTTTGTTCCGATTAACTTTTACCTAATTACACGGGGATTACATTACCCAATCATATCAATGCATGGACTGGTTATCGGGCGAGAGCGGGCAATTCGAGGGGTAGCGAGGGGGGCAACTCCATCAATCATCTTGAGATAATCTCCTGTACTTCAGCCCAATTTGAGGTATGCACTCGGCTTAACACACACTAACGTGGCGTAAGGGACCGGTTACACGATGAGCTTGCTACTATGCGGGAACATGAACAGTGAGTGTCGGTGCTTAAAAGAAATTTTTTTTTTTTTTTTTTTTTGCAAGAGTTTTTGTTAAGGTTAGGGATGGTAGAGCTTTTTCGAGAGTGAGAGCTATCTTCTTGCTTACAACACACAATATGACAGTGCTCCAATACTTAACGTATATACAGGGTGGATGCGACATAGCGACATTTATTGAAACCACAGCTTCTATACATGGCCAGTATGCATTTCCACCGGATAAAAAATTCTCTGGCGAAAAAAAATCCACGTCTTCCGAACAAATTGCACTTATCATGTATAGAAGCTGTGGTTTCAATAAATGTCGCTATGTCGCATCCACCCCGTGTAGTTTTTAACATAACATAACATCACGCCTATATACTCAGAAGGGTGCGGCAGAGGTGTACAACACCCATATTTCACCTGTTATGTCTTTGGTCCCATGGGATATGGGATGAGCCTATCGCCATCCACCGGACACAATTCCAACTCTGTGCTGCTATTCAGAATTTCCCGACGGAAAGTTCACAAATTACACTTTGCCCGACCCGGGCAATCGAACCCGAGACCTCGTGGTGAAAGGCGCTTAGGCTAACCACTAGACCATCCTGACAGTAGTATAGTTTTTGTCTAAGATTATACATATTTATTACTTTCGTCATAGGATATACTGACTTGAATGCCAAAAAACTTTAAGTAAACGTTTAGGAATACTTGAAAAGGCAAATCGACCATCCTAATCAGTAACCACAAAAAACTTTCGAAGATTTCAGTACCATCCTCAAACGTCAGCTACATTTATTTCCCTGTGGAATAAAGTTGTAAGTCGCTTGTCAGTTTGAAAATCGAACGATAAACGAGCTTACAACACACATACTTAGCGTCAATGTGTGTGTATCATAATGCAAATCCTTTATGATTATTCTTTTGTGTGTGACTTTAATTTGGTTTTAAAGCCACTACAAATACGTGTCTACGTATACGTACATGGCAGTTCACGTGTGTGCATTAATCCGTCGGCAACAACAGAGAGGCGCAATCAGCTGAGCCTCTGATCAATCGATAAAAAATCGTGGCGGAGTCGTGCGGACAAATAACCGTGTCCGGACGAACGCACGGTAACGGATGATCCGGACCATTTGTCAAGATTAGGCTTACGGCGAGGCACGCGGATTGCCGTGGCGGTCTCGGACACGGTCAAGCGCGAACTTTTTATTTGTTACGTCATCACAGATTCGAAATTCGAATATTATAATAATATGAAGTTCGTTTACTTTTCTTAAACTATTCAAATATGAGGCTTTATACATAAATTTAAAATTGTACCTAATATTATTGTATTGTTTTTTTCATTTGTACAATAAATAATTAAAAAATAAAGAATGAGGCATGTATTTAAACGAATGCTGCCAGTATTTGAAAACGTAGCCTAGATTGACCAAAAAAAATTGATTTTAAATAGGATAAGTTAAGATTAAGGATGTGGTGGTGTCCTCTGAAAGATTGTTCACAAAAGCTTTACAATAGTTAGAAGTCCACAAGATGCCAAGTTCAAAAGTTTCTTGAAGTCCTTCTTCTTAATAAATAACGTCCATTACAGCAACTTATCTAAGTCACGTCATAAATTAAGAAACAATCCCCTACCACTCTATACCGGCATAATAATTTCATTAGCATCACTAAATCTAAATTCGTTTTTGAGACAATTCCTCTCATTGTTTAGGACATCATAAAAACCATAGAAGTGACGCCAAAGGGCCCTCTCACCCTAATCGGGGCCCCGTCTGGCTGGGCTTAGGGCGGGCCCTTAACAAAATCTTAATCCCTACAAAGGGTTAGTAATATTATCTTATTACACTCGCAAGAAATAAACCTTTCATTCGAGAGCTTCCTTTAAATTATGGCTGTCGGTTTTATACTTCGATTTAATATCATATTTTATATTTTGGCCGCGGTGGTCCAAAAGCCACTTAATTTGATTATAGGCAAAAATATTAATGACATTTTCTGACACACCTCTAGTTGTTTCTGGTAGATGACAAATACGACAATAGACTTGATCCTCCTTAAATTCTGCCTAACCTTTCTCGAACACACGAGCATAATGTTTCGTAACACTTGTCTCGCAAAATATTCTTACAGCTAAATACTTACCTATTACATTATCATAAGATTACAAAAGAAGTTTTTATGCAAATTAATCACGTGTAACAAGCCCCGCCTACACACCCACACACTAACAGCTAATAATTCAAATAAAAACTACCAATAACTTTTCCGATTTAATCTGACGTGCGCTAGGTAAAATTAGCTTTATAACTGCGTATAATTTACAGGCTCAAGTCTAAGCGCTAGAATCCAGGATATCTATATTGGAAAATCCCTGGTTGGACATTACAGGGGACATTTGGAGATGGATCAAAGCAGCTGGTAGGATCGCCGCCACGGCTTGTCCGTAATCTTGTGACGGCTGCAGATACATAAATTTGGCTTCAATCGCACGTTCAACGCACATTAATCGCGGATTCTGTGTGGACGCGCCTTTAATGTATGCTCGGACTTCAGGGATGTGCGGCTTTAGTATTATTATTTTTTGCAAGAATCATTATATTCGCAAGAGATCACTAATAAAAAAAACGATTATATAAAAGTCTCTATTGCGTTCTATCTCTGGCTACTTGATCATTTTTCTTTGGGCTATCACGCACGTATATGTTCGAAGTCTCATAATCGAACAGATTAACAGAAGCCTCAAGGTTCTCGTTCAAAATAACTTCAAATATTAAAGAAGAAAGCGATTATTTCATTGAATTAATTTGTGTCTACTGGAATGACGACTAAAAAAAGAAAAGTAAACAAAAGACTGATAATGAATTACACTTCAGATTACATTTCAAAAATATAGACTTTAAAATAAATCTGCATTCCGTACAACCCTAAGAGATAAACCCACAACTACACACACACGGGAACGACCACTACCGGTGTATCTCCTGAGATCTGATAAGATTCAAATAAGGGATTAGAGAGGGACGATGCGAGGATTTGCGCGAGCCACCTGCGAGTGCAAGGGAGAGAGAACACGGGATTATCCTCGACGGACCGCGCAAGTGGTGCCGTACGTAATATGTGACGCAGTTGCGCTAAGTATCAAGATTTAGCTTTGGATTTGAAAGAATGTGAAATTAAGGTATTAAAATGTATGGATTTATTATGAAGTGCCTTGTCGGGAAGTTTGCACTCCCGTTTCATTATTTTAGATGGTGCTTTGGAAATCAAAGCTTTGCTAGTTAGTAATTAGAGCAAAATAATATGAATAGCACCCTGACTGCTTAATACGGGTTTTGCTCCGGATTTGTTATTTTGTTATAATAAATTTTAGTATTTTCTGAAAAGACATTAAACTTGATAATATTTTAAGTTTTATAACCACGGCCGAGAGTAGTTTTGATGCCTTAAAATGTAGTTACACTGATAACATAATTTAAATATTTTCATAAATTAGTCTCTAAATATGTAGTACATTCAGACTTTATTTGCAAGCTCCACGTGTGTTTAAGCAAACACCTACGCATATTTATATGTTTTCCGGCGCGTGGGATTACGGTAAGGCGAGATATACGAAATCCCGGGATCCGGGATTGCCAGCGCGGGCCTTTTTCGGGATTTTCTCGCGTCATCCCTTTTACAATCAGTTTTTGTTTACAGTACAGCCTACATGAGTCAGGACAGGTGTGTACAAGGTCATGTGGATCTATGGCGTGAGTTGCAGTGGTAATATCCCTGTGTTACCAAATAAGGTTTAGTGGGTTATTGTGTGATCTGATAGTAGTATTGTAAGATTTTGAAAGTTAAATATAAATAAATAAATAAATAAATATTTCACAACTCACACACAACGCCATCTAGTCCCAAACTAAGCAGAGCATGTAATATGGGTATATTACTAGAATAACTGATACTAATACATAAATACTTTTCTTTTGTAAATACATACATATTGTACATTGAAACACCCAGACTAAGACAAACCCCCATGTTCATGCACACAATGATTTGTCTTAAGTGGGCATCGAACCCACGACTTCGGCGTCGCAGGCAGGTACACTACCCACTCCGCCATCCGGTCGTCAAGTTTTCTGTCACATATTACTAGTATTGCAGCTATGTAGACTTATCAACAAATCTGCACATTCATGGTCGTACACTGGGTAGGGATTAAACAACTGAAAGGCCTACATCTTACATGGGGTTATGACTTTTCGGGTATCTTTTCTTCTTTGGATTTAAGTTTATCTGCATTCATTTAGTACGACTGATAGATTAGTGAGTATAATTGTTATCATCCATCCAGCCATTTTTATAGAAATGACAAAGGTAGAAAACCGTTCATCTTTGGCAATTTTCATCAAAACTCCATCACATATTTTTCAAAAATTAGACAACGGGTCTAAATTGCATAATTATCATAAAAGTAAATATTTTTTTTTATAATTTTTAAAAACTTTATAATAATTACGCGATATTTACCCGTTGTCTAATTTTTGAAAATTGTTCTCCAATCGCGAAAGTTTAAAAACATATAATCCATCAACATAGATGTCAATGTTAAATATAACCAACACACGAATCTATACAATGCTTCTTTTGAATATAATGGATTTTATTTCATAGCATTATTGCTTAATCCACATTTGTTTGGGATATGTGCATCTGGGTTGTCAAATCCCATATATTAAAAAGAATTGAAATCAATCAGGGCTGAAGTTTATACTTTTTATTCTTTTTTTCCGTTCCGCCGAACTAATCCGTGGGCTTATCTTCGGCTTGCAGTAGAAAGTTACAGAATTGAATGTGAAGAGTAAAAATGTAGCTTATGGGGATGAGATAGAGTTGTATTTTGTTTGGTGGGATTTAGACAGGGGTTCTTCGGTAGTCAATGAACCTTGTAGGGCGAAACCGCGACCTACGGTAGGGGTTTGAGAGTTGTCGAATGTTTCTCTATGTCTATGGACTATGTTAACTGCTTTTACAAGTTTCAGTTTGAAGATCTGCATAAAACAATACAACAAAGTTTCTTGGATCCGAAACAATCCAAAATAGTCTAAAGTTTTATACTTCGACCTGCATTGTATGTTTTAATTTAGCAAATGTTCACCCCCTTGGTTATTCAGGACAGTTTTTTTTTATTTCAAGGGATTATCTTAATTAGTATGCATATGTGTGTCTTCACGGTTGTGTGCGTCATATTTACGCTCATCTTTGTGGCGGGAACTCTTTAAAAACAGGATTAGTGAACCAGCTTAGCATAAATGAGAATACAATATTTGTTCAGCGCGAATAATTTAATTTCGTTTCATTTTAAATGACACGAAATAATAAATTAAGAATTGGCAAATGGGAGAGATTAAATTGTATCATACTTGTGGCGTAATACCGTAGTATTCGTATTTATAAAATAAAATTAATAATAAAATGGCTGTACGTAAGTACTGGCTATAGCTAGTCCCGTAAAATTAATATAACATAACATAACACACATATCACACAGGTATGTTTAGGTCCTATGGGATAGGAGGTGAACCTATCGCCATCCACCGGGCACAATTCCAACTACTATTGAGAATTTCCTGATGGAAAATTCACGAATAACACTTTGCCCGATCCGGGAATTATACCCGCGCTGAAAGGCGCATAAGACCTCTAGACATTCTGGATAGCTTCAATTCATATAAACCTATGCTTAACTCCAGAATATTAACCTAAAGTGGATTACTGCCTGAAGAGAAACGCTGGAAAAGTGTCTAACTGGCATTTGAGTACACACGGCTACCCATCAGGCGATTCATCTTCAGTATAAGATGGTCTCGCATTTGTAGGCTACCTGTGCAATGCGTCAATGTGAGACCAGCATCTCTACTGGAAATGTCAAGCTAAATCTGTAGTATTATGTACATACATATTGTTATACGTTAACCAAAAGCGGTTTAAGTCATAAACATTTTTTTTAAGAACGACCGATTGCCGCGATTACCCTTTATTTTATTTATTCATTGTCGTTTTTTTTTATATTATCGATGCTGTACAATGTTGCCATGTTTGTCTCGCGCTCGTTACGTTGGATATAAATATTTTACTCCGGGATAAAGCCGGACCCGCGAATAATCCCGGCTGGACGAGTACAAAAACAGATAAGCCTCTAGTACGATTAAGTGTTGAGTTTTTGTATGTTATTGTTTTATCTCTGTCTCTCTTGGTGCCTTTCGTGTGCTTGATTTTTGTTGTGATACTTTTATTTTAGTTGTATCGATTTTCTTTGAATAAAGACTAAAGAAAAGAAGCTTTTAGTCTAGTAGTAGTATATTTTATTCTTATTTAGTATCAGTGTGTGCTTCGTAGATGTAATTGCGTTATTAGTCGTAGCCTTTAATTTGGTGCTTTACTATTACAATAAAGTTCTCTAAAAGGTACCAATCTCATCATAACTTAAAACAAAATCACCCAAAAGAGAAAAAAATATGTGCATCTTTTTCTCGCAGAAGTAAAATCAGATAATATTCGAAAGAGACTAACTTACTTCTAAAAGAAAGCCATTGATCGCGAGAAATGACGACCTATTTGCTAGTGTAGCTACAAACCAAAAGAACCCCTTATTTACGCCATGTTTATCAAAACCAACAAATCAAAGGAAGATCGCATGAAATATCACTGTAATTGGCTACAGTATTTTGTCAGGTTTTGTTTACCCACCTTTGATGTTTCTGATTTTCTGTTCGACTTATCCAATATCGTTAATGCTGTGCCTTTATGCCATCGGCTTCCTCACTATGTGAATATCAATTGATTAATGTGTAACATAAACACGTGATTCATTCGTGTTTTTGATTCGTAGGTTTCCTGTTTAGAGGGGAGAGGCTCTATGGCTTAGAATAAGGCCTAGTTTATATGAATTTAGTTTAATAGTTGTCGCTTAGGTGCAACTAAATAATCAAATGACAGGTATTAAATGCGTTTCTAAACTTAACAAAGCGACAAAGAAAGGTAGATTTTTATCAAGCCAGCTTGTTACCTTTTTGATATCATTAGGAATCTTTTATTTTCTACCGATCTCAATGTAGTAAGTAGGGTTATATAATACTTAAAGGTTCAACCCTTACCAGATTAGCACCATTGAAACTAGTATCAATGACAAATGACAAACATGACTCGACAATTACTAAGCTCATGTAAACTCGGTATTAGGTTACGATTAGTGTTGGGCAGCTGACTTGACAATCGCGGGATGTCCACAAGGAAAACTATTATACACATGAATCACTCAATTCCGCATAACCACTTCCACGTGTGTTCTATGAAGCTTTAGTTTTGCATACACAATTGGACACGAACCGTTTTGGAGCGGCACGTTTACACGGTCTTATGCCCGTTTTATTTGACTGGATTCCAATTTTGACTTCAATCTGTATTACATAATTATTATCTTTGTCATTTGATGAAACTGGATTCGTGTATGAGATATACAACGTAGATATGGCTAAAAGTATTGGAAGAAAGCATCCGTGGAAGACATACAGAGATCAGCATCCTTCAGAAAAGACAAGTATGTAGTAAACAAAACCGGCGAGCATATACATGCTCGCCGGTTTTGTTCTAAAAGTTATAAATCTTGTCATACGACAAGATTTATAACTGTCGAGGAAGCGAAAGAACTGTGTAAGGTGTCTCTGCTTACCCCCATGTTATAAAGGCGTGGGGTGCATGAAAGGAGCCTCCCCGAGTGACGTACACAACGATTCCCTACGTCCGGCGCACCCTGGGCAATTCGCTAGTTCTCTAAAGCGAATTGGCTAATCCTTTCACCACGATGGCAAGTCAAAATAAAATTTGACTTAGCCATCGACACGACGAAGAAGAAGAAGAAGATAAAGGCGTGATACTATGTATGTTTGTTTGTATGTTAGTGTGTATATTCCAATAGTTACTGTTTACCCATTTACTTACTCCCAGGAGGCATATATCAATCTCCATCTAAACTTCATCAGCAAAAACATGGTCAGTAAATTAAATGAATTACTGTACATAATTAATGACAGCACCACATCTGAGATAATATCAATGCTAAGTCGCTCGCAAAATTAAACGTACTTAAAATAGATGAATTCCGGCAAGCTCGTATGAGCCATTGTATGAATGGATCACTCCGTCCCCCGCCCCGCAGTCCGCGGTTCGTTCCGCTAGTGCCCGCTTAAGCCAGATTTCAATAGAGTATAATCTCGCCCTAATGAATCTCCAATCCGGATTACTGAGGGGCCCCTATAATAGACGAACGACGTCCATCGCAAACGAGAGGGATTTAGTTAAAAAAAACTTTGATTAGTACTTTACTGTTTGAGTACCCTATATTTGTTTAGATTTTTATCAGCCTCTTTTGATGTCTAAATAATTAGGTCAAAATGAATCCTTTGTCTTAACAATTTCTTAATTCAGATGTCTGATTTTATCCAATAAATTGTAAAGGCCTCACGACACTCGGCTAATCCCATTGGCGGGCATTAGAACGGCTTTGTGCGGACAGATCGCGCTCGCACGCCGAAATTACCTAGCAATTGGTAGCCGCGCCGAATTGCCATCGGGCTCAGTCTAAATCGGCTGCAGACACTTTTATTGCCCGGCGAAATCCTACTGACCCGAGCTCGAGCCGATCCCGGGCTCCGTTTTATCCCGGCCCGCTTAATCCCGGATTTGACGTCGCTTAATCCCAACCCGTGTTGGATATCGCGTCGACACAGGCCTCTCCCGCACTCTTGTTTCTATACTCTCCTATATTGATTTCGGATTTCACGGCGCACCTTCATTGAACTCGCATAAAAGCGCGCGTAAACAAAACGATAGCGGACCTTTTGGGGATTACCTCCACGCTCGTTGATAATAATAGCAAATTAATAATACATTTTTATTATATGATGAAATAATTCAATCGAGACAAAAGTAATCCATAACTATCGCCATGACACGGGATTATGCTTCCCGAAATGCATCGAATTCAGATATTTGAGCTCAATAATATAAAATTGTATGCAAAAAAATGAGCAGATTAATTTGTGTTTTCATTGGACGGTGCGTTGTGCGAAAAATTGAGCGGTCGGGAAGCAAATGAAAATGATCGCCTCGTATAATTTTGCTCTCTCGGATTGTCGTTGCAAAGTGCACTACTTACCAACGTCCCGATGTGTGCATGGTGATATTGAATTATTTATGCAATTTCGCTTTGTTTACAGTGAATAGAATTTAAGTACGCTCCCGTTACCAATTTCAAATGTACTTTTAGACGGGACTTGCATAAATCATTACCCAAATGTAACCACTCGTCCGTTGAAAAGATGACGATATTAACTGTGGTGCATTTGCGTTGAATGCGCGCCGGATTTGGCAAAATACATAATTATGTTTCGCGTTTAGAAGCCAAAATTATATTTGATGGCAAAGTGAATAGTCGACTATTTCCCATTTTAATGAGGATTATAGTTTCTAGTGCATTTAGAGCACTTCGCGCGGTAAAATTAATTACTAAATCGAGTCTGTCTGCGCGCCAAATACGATTCGTTTCAAAGCCTACCGCGCGTACAATTTAGGGGTAATCCTGCCTTTATAACTGTTATTTTTAATTGTGTAGCTCTGACTGACGGTTATGAGCGTGTTTTTATGAATTACTGAATAGGGAAACTAGATTTATATTGATGAGTGATTTCTGTAAGCGCTTTTGAAATGTAAAAAGTGTTCTGTGAACGATTTATAAAAAAAATACAGAAAAATTATTGGTTCGTTTTTGTTTTATGGAGTATATGATGGTTCGCATTTTGATAAAGGTTTATTTTAATGTAGGTAATTACTTTAATGATAAATAAAATCGTATATCGCCGCAGTTTTCGTATTAGGACCCTTGCTGGCTGCTTACACATGTCTTAATAAGCGTTATTAAACTTTATTTTTTTTACACTTATAACCTCGATCCTTTAGTATATTGTCAAACTAAACATAACATCACGCCTATATTGCCCAGAAGGGTATCACAGAGGTGTAAATTACCTACATTTCACATGTTATGTTTAAGTCCCATGGGATAGGGGGTGAGTATATTGCCATCCAACGGGCACGATTCCAACTCAATACTGCTATTGTAAATTTCTTGACGTAAAGTTCACAAATACCACATGGTTGGACCCGGGAATCGAACCCGAGACTAAGAAGACTAAAAACCGTGCTAACCACTACACCACCGAGGCAGTTGGTCAAACTAATTGGCCATAACGACAATTATACATACCAAATCAATTGGCACATAAAAACATTAGCACAAACACAGGCAATTCGCGCCTCAAATCATAATGTGCATTGAAGCCACAACTAAACATTAGTACAATTTAGACGATAATGCCACTAAGTCCTCGTTCACACTAGCCACAGTATTACGGCGACGTTAATTA
Organism: Hypena proboscidalis; assembly: GCA_905147285.1. Lineage (NCBI taxonomy): Eukaryota > Metazoa > Arthropoda > Insecta > Lepidoptera > Erebidae > Hypena > Hypena proboscidalis. The sequence continues at coordinate 6,932,179 of LR990127.1, forward strand.
GTCGCTCGGTGTGGCCGCGGCCTAAATAGGCTTTTAACTTTTCAAATGCTTTCATTATGAGAGATTATTTGGCCGCTGTTTTCAGCTCTGCTGATTGAGAATGAGCATTTGCTAATACAGTTTAATTTATTTAAATGGTCGTAATGTAGTTATCCGTTTTGTGTAATACTGGACTGGAAAATGGAATCTAAGTATAATAGAATGACGACCGGATGGCGGAGTGGGTAGTGTACCTGCCTGCAACGCCGAGGTCGTGGGTTCGATTCCCACTTAAGACAAATCTTTGTGTGCATGAACATGGGGGTTTGTCTTAGTCTGGGTGTTTCTATGTATAAAAAGTATGTATTTACAAAAGAAAAGTATATATGTATTAGTATCAGTTATTCTAGTACCCATAGTACAAGCTCTGCTTAGTTTGGGACTATATGGCGTTGTGTGTAAGTTGTGATATATTTATTTATTTATTTATATTTATTATTCGTTATTTGACAGTAAAACTGCCTTGATGGTCCATTGGTTAGCGTATGCATCTCTCACCGCGGTGGATGGCGATAGGCTCCCCCTTTATTCAATGAAACTGGACATTTATATATGATCATTCAATTTATTACGTACTTCTAACTGTAGAGGAACAGGGCGTGATGTTTCTCCACCACAAAGGGAGGATCCTCCGACCAGGCTAGGTGGTATTGCCTGGTGGACAGCTGTCCTACGGTAGTGTATTGGAAGTGGTATATATAGTCACTTGCTGTGAACATTTCGTTATCGCGATTGAGCACTCATCGATATATGCCACGTGTGTGTCATCCGTCATTTTATTATGAGCTGATACCGCCACATAAGGAACAAGATCTAGAAACCACTGGTGCCTATACTTTGAAATGTCCACTCCATTTCTAGATAAACATAACATAACATCACGCCTATATTATTCAAAAGGGTAAGGCAGAGGTGTACCCACATATTACCTGTTATGTTTAGGTCCCATGGGAAAGGGGAAGAGCCTATTGCCATCACCGGGCACAATTCCAACTCTGTGCTGCTATTGTGAATTTCTTGACGGATAGTTCAGAAATAACACTTTGTCCGACCCGGGAATCGAACCTGAGACCTCGCGGTGAGAGGCATTTACGCTTACCACTAGACCACCGAGGTTATTATACTTTTTATAGTATTTTTTTTGGGGTGCATGAAAGGAGCCTCCTCGAGTGACGTACACAACGATTCTCTACGTCCGGCGCACCCTGGGCAATTCGCGAGTTCTTCAAAGCAAATTGGCTAATCTTTTCACCACGATGGCAAGTCAAAATAAAATTTGACTCAGCCATCGACACGACGAAGAAGAAGAAGTATTTTTTTTATTACAAAAACTGTATCATGCCGTCATTTACATCATCTATAAAAATGCCTAAAAGTGAAACCGCGGTCGAAGAAATAGACCATAATTACGTGAGTAACACCCGTATTTCATAATATGAATAATATTTTAGGGTAGTTGTAGATATAAACCTACAGTCAGTCCTCTAAAATAGTCCATAATCCAATGTCCTAAAAGCACTCGGGCCTTGCAAGTTAGAAACAAGCTCGATTAGTTAAAACCAAACTTTTTGTCCGAATCGCAATGAAATTAAGCTTAAAACTTTCACATGTGTGCTTCGCGTGTTTGCGGTGAGCTTTCAAAAATGTTTTCGCTAGTTGAAATACGTTTTGTGAATTGTATCGCACAATTCAATGTTCAATGTACGATTTTTGAGGTATTTTTTGTGGGTTTGTTATGATGGAGTGTAGATAAAAATGTTGGTTTTTATTTTGGTTTTTTGCGTATTTTTGGTTGATTTTGTTCGTAATAGTTGGTGTTGAAATATAATATGTTCCTAAATTAATATAGTCTCAACGTCAAATGCAGTTTAATGTACAGATTTTTGTCTTCAATAAATTCACAATATCTTTAGCAGTAAGATGTTTACATAAAGTGCATCGTGCAGTCATTTACATCATCTAAGAAAATTCTCAATATAAACAATAAAGTAAACTAACACTAAAAAACATTATCTTGTCAATTTACTTAAAGATGTACATCAATGAATCCAAGTATTGGAGCCTGTTTCGTAATCATCGAGTAAGAGACACCCCTAAGGTAAATTATAACCAGACCAAATTCAAAAGAGACACAATTCAAACTAGAAATAGAACACAGACGTCACTGCAATTTGTTAGTGTTATAGCTACCTACAACTAACGTTACTTGGCGATTGAAAAACAGAATCTTAGTACCAATGATACAAAAATAAAATCGTAATTCAAACTCCTTTGTTTCTGCTTCACCCACAATAAACAACGTCAGACGGGCAGCGCCGGGCTCGCCGGTAGTCTCGCCTAAGCTGGCCTAATCCGCGCCGCGATCCGCCGCCTAAGACGCCGCTTGTTGCTCCGTAGGGCTTCCCTCCCTGCACTGTTTGTCAAGAAAATATTCTGATTGTCCAATCTACCTGTTGAAATTTATTTTTTAACTGGCTAGGATTGGGTGTGATCAGATGTTGTCGCGGTTTGAGAAAGACCGAGAAGTAGGTGTCCAAGAAGAAAGTTTAAATTTGATTTATTAAATAGTGAAGATAGTTTCAATTTTAGTATTAAGGTGGAACAATTGGTGGATTGCCATACTAAAGTAATATGGGTTTAACTTAAATATTTTTAAGTTTTTATCTATTAAATAATATGAAAATATATAATATTTATCTATTATTATAGACAAATCATATTAAAATATTAAAACTCAATTTTCAAAAAAAATATTATTATATTAATTAATTTTCAAAATTACCACGTATAAACATGCGTTTAAGTGTTTAAGACATGATTTGTCTATCAAAATAGATAATAACTTAATAATATTAAAGTTAAACCCATATTAGGTTAGTATGAAAACACATGGAGTCTACCCTGCACAAAAATCGTTATTTTTCACTTTAAGTATAGGATTTTTTATACTATTGATTTTGTTTGCCCTTATTCGATTTAAAAGATCTGAGTGAACGTCAGTTACTTAGTTATCACCAAAAACTATAACAAAGACGGAAGCTGTTAAATGTGTACCAAAGATACACACCTACCGTTTTGAAGTCAGTCTAGTGAACGTGTAAATAGGTAAAACAAACATCGTCTAGTCCATCGGACAATGAGATAGCAACAAGAAACAATCCAGTTGTTGAGGTATCCCCGACGGCCAGCTTCCTAAACCACCGCAAGATTTACTTAACCGTCCGACGCACATCGGTACAGATTAATTATTTATGGAAGGCCCCCTACTGCCCGGAGGGTAGGTTTAGCTCCCAGACGTTCGCCAACTCCTCTCTCATGCAAACTACTCGTCTTAACGCAAAATTGACGCGCAACCTTAAATATTTACAAATAGTATTTACCCACCAAACATTAAGGTCGAATTTCCTTTGGCTGAATAATTTAAACCTCCTTTGTCTTCACTGTCCGGCATAAAGATCTAGGGGCTTGCGATGACCACCTTGTCATGGAAAGCTTTGCTGTAAATCTACGTTGCATCTTTGCCTTGCCGTAATCGCTTAAGCCTGGCTCTGCTCCCCAAATGAATACCTATAAATTCGTAGACGAGTTCATCGTTTTCGTTATGATGATGGAAAATCGATACACGAGGGTACGTCTTCCCTAACAATAAGTATCGAGTTATGCGTACACGTCGTTTTAATCCTTAAGGCGTAGCAAAGCACGTAATATGTAGAAACCTTCTTAACCTAACAGGATTATCGGCGGAGGTAAGCATTTCACGGCCGGATCACGCCTTGCCTCGGCTAAGGCACAGATTTTATTACACAAATGAGATTAATACTTAAACGCACATTGTTGTGTAAAGCCGTAGACGTCGACTGCTACGACACGTACATGTCGTAGAGCCTAAATTGAGGAACAGAAATCTGTAGCGTTTATTTTCTTACCGTAACTTGTTTTTATCAAATTGTAGCTACGAATTTTCTTTTACAGAAATAATATTACGTAAGATAAGATATACTCGCATGTGATTGAATTGTTTTCGTCTCGTCTCAGGCTTGTGAAAACAAAGGCGTGCGAGAACGTCGGCGTCCCACACGCGACACGAAAACGCTACGATATTCGCGGTGTCAATTAAAACAGTAATAAACGAGGTTTCAAAAAGGCCATTTGTTTCGTGGAGACAATCATAGCTGCCGGCGTGAACTGACAAACGACGCAGCGATAGGGAGCGTCTAAACCGAGCTTTTGAACTTCTTTGACGGGCGTTCGATAAGCGTTGCGCTGCGACAGGGCATTGTATGTGTAGCGATCTTAACAATGGTGTTCGTTTTGCAAGTTTTCACCCAGTCGTAAGTGGGTAAATGTGTTACCGATTGACGAGGGGTGGGACAAAGCGAGCAGCACACGACATTCATTCACAACGGCTAAGATAATGATGACGTTTCCGTGTAGCATCGCCCTTATATGAGATTGAATTAATTACCTAGTTTGGAGCTCGTTAAATCGTATCTTATAGAATTTCACCTGTTGTTAAGTAAGACGTGTTTTGAGTTCCTTTTATGGCAGATAAATCAATGTTTGACACGTGGATTGAAAACCTTTGGTTGAATGTTGTCAACAGTTATTATTGCCTTTGAACATCATATTAAATAAATAGGCATAGGAAAATGTTAGCTTATCTTTTATTTCGTCAACTGGCGGATTTTCGTTGTATACAGATCAAGTACTGGCGAAAAACTTGACTTGCCACAATAGCATCAAAAGGACATATAATTATATTTAATCAGTACTCTACATACCAAAGATTTATTTAAACCCATACACACCATTAAATATGATCTGTCTACTCACCAAAATCAGAGGTGCACAACCCAAAACCTAGTCCCCGTAGTCACGTAATTTAAATTCATTGAATTAATAAAACGTGTCAAATATTTGGGCCAATGTCTGCCAAGGGATGAACCTCGTTTCTTAATTAAAGCCACAAACACGCCCCATGACAACTGTTACGCCTTCACAATTGTTGTAAGCCTTATCTCGAACCTTATTGTACTACGAGTATTTTGTACAATATGAATGTTGATTTGTATCGAGCATTAATTAAGATGAAAGTTGAGACGCAGTTTGAGTTGATTTGATAACAATTTTGATGAGCAGATATATTATTATGGTTATAAAAGTTGGTTTTCCAATATTTGGACTTTGGAGACATGCTGCTATAGTCGTCTGGTGTATGCATTTTAGGTACGTTTATGTTCATTTGTTTCATATATGTTGTTTTTTATAACTTGCAACTTATATTTAAAATTACGTTTAGATGAGCTGATAAAATTTGACCTTGTTTCACTGAAAAATATTATGTAGTTAACATTAGTTACGGTTTGATATTGATCGTATGCAAATCTATAGTTATTCAAATGGGCATAGGCTCGACGTATCTTATTGACATCCTAATCATGCAAGTTATGACGTCACTCAGATTTGACACGGCGGATACTACAAACATATTAGGATTATGGTATTAGGTTTACGACCACTGGCTACGTTTCTGTCATAACAATTGTATTTCCTTGTAATTCGCGAATATTAGCACTAATAGATATTCATATCACATGGCATATCTTTTCTATTAACTGTTTTTGGGGCTTACTATTGTTTGATACTTTTATTGTCTTTTAAGAACCTATTTTATTGTTTTAAGTATTTTTAAAGACACTTAACAAGTCCCGAGGAACATAATGTGTCGTCGAAATGTTTAAAAATCTATATTAAATATTTTATTAATGCGACATGAAAATCAACACAATGTGCTACCTATTTTATCTTAGAAGCTTACCATCAAATCTGGTTCATGAGGCACGAATATTTTTGTTTTTATAAATATGGATGTAGTAAGTTTGACTACTTCATTGCTTAACTTTTGAAAATAAACGACAAATTTGTATGTTTTTTTTTTTTTAAATAGCCGTAAACCAGTTTTAAAAACGATTGCGGCAGTATTGTTGAAAATGTATCTATAAATAAATAGTTGGGTACCACATACAGTTAACGGGAAGTTGTAGTAAAGTTAAATCTGAGTATTAAAGTAGAGTATAATAAAGGCTGGAAGGCTTAGTCGTAAGCCTGTGCGTCTCAGGTTAGGTCGAGTTACCTTCCTAGACAGAGCGGTCAGTTGATACATGCGGCTCAACTTACTTACTGCACCTATGTGTAGGATATTTATAAGATAAATACAATATAAGATATAGAAAGGGTTGACGGGCTTTCAGATTTTAGTAAATATAGTGAGTGAGGGTCATAGGTAGGGAGTGGGTACTGAGTGGATCAGTTTATTTTGAAAATTTTATACAATTTAATAAGAATTTGTATTGTGAATTTCTTGTTAGTTGGGTGATCTGCAGGATATTATTTTTTGCATCTCGTGTGTTTGAAGCAATTTCAAGTTTTTGGATAGTTAAATGTCAATAACTTTCAAGGATAACCAAAGATTAATAAGGTCGGTCGACATTTGACCAAAACTGAAAATAATAATGATTTCTGCCTATTAGGATCCATTGAAATGATGGCTGTGATACAGTTTATACTAGTACAGCTGTCAGCGGAGACCTCTTATTTACATTATAATTATATAATTTAAGTTAAGTAAGTCTAGCTTAAATATTTAAGAGCATCTGTTAAAACTTATGTTGTGAAAAATAAACTTTATTATTATTATTATATTATTATTGACAGTAAGCATATCTATTAGATCAATCGACATGCAAAAATGTGTTATTATTAAATAATTAGTTTCAACCTTTTTTAATGAACAAAATATAGAGTAGATAAAGCCAAAAAGTATTCTTCTAGTATTATGTAATTTTGTAAGTACCAGCAGGTGTATTTGCATTGTTTAGCCAGCATTAGACCGTCTGCCGTGGTCAGGTGAAAGTTTAGGGCTCGTAAGGGGATTAGCAGGCCGGTAGGTGTTAGCCCCATCGACCCGACTGCGACTAAATTAAACTAAGCAAACTTTATTTTTGAGTTACTGCGTTACTGCTTACGACAATTGGCTTAAATGTGGTAAATGAATGTGGCTTGGTGTTTGTTGTCTGGTATATCTTTTCTGGTAGTTTTTGAAAGGAATATTATTATAACAGACAGTTTTGATATATGTTTTTTAACTGAATATTGTACTTGCAAAGGTAATCGCGTTTCGTATTGATTGACTCCTATGATTTTATATAAAAATAATAATAAGATGGGTAGGTAGATACCAGATACATGATGTATCTTTCAACAATCGACAAATTACTATCTAGTCAATACCTAGTTGAATAAGCTTTGGTAGATTGGCTAAATATATATTAGCTATTTCATAATAAATTCATGTTTAGCATAATTGCAAGTTAAATAAAAGTGTTGCGCTTGCAAATGCTATGGTTTGTTGGTAATACTAGACCTGACGCTGCAGACAAAGTCATAATACACTAGTACTCTAATATAGGAATAATAAGTCTTACCACATTATTTTAGGCATATTAGTCTTCAGTCTCTATCAGTCTTTTACATACGTTGTATATAAAAATAATTTATTTTTTATCTTCACCAGCGTCCCTGCACGGTTTGCCCGTGAGATATCTCAATAAAATAAGGCCTACGTTACTCGTTACTACGATAAAATATTTTTTTGGAATTAGTTTGGAACAACAAATCTAACTTATTCTTTTAATAATATAAGTTAACTAGACTCGTATCTGGGTGTACAATAATACTTTCCATTTTAAAATGGTACGTTATAATCACGTAGTATTTTTACAACTACCATGTTTTCCCTTTATAACAATACAAATAATGAGTTGTTATATCGGAGACAAAGCCTGAAATAGCATGACATGGTATTTGCTAGGTTTCAGCATCCGACACGCTAGGACTTATCCAATCTAAATAGATCATCGCTCACGAATGCCCACCGCCAACACGCAAATCCAATAGTACTTGTATTAGATACCTGTTTGTTACATTGTTGATATTATTGAATAAAATATAAAATTGATACCTGGTCGTCCATGAGACATATAGGAACCATATAATATGCGTCCTTCAAAAAGGACAATGTATGTACATAGTACACGAAACCGGCGAGCATGTATGACGAAAAGTATGAATGTTTAGGAAGCGACACAACCTACGACTTGTAAGATTAGTATTCACGGTCACAAAAGCAAAGACAATATTATTTGAGTTACTATTTATGGCAACATGTATCTTTTTTTTCATTTCAAGAAAAGAATTAATTCAAATAAAAATATTTGGAGATAAACAAGTGCGCGTATGTTTACAACTGTATAGGTTTTTGTACACGTGTTTTGAAGCAGACTTTATTAAAGGGTAACAATTGGTTGGCGTATAATATAAATTTTTAAGTTTTTATGTAACTCGGCAAATAATTAAATATAATTTGATAAAATGGTCACTAGCAAATATGCATTTTAGTGTTTTAGATATTATGATTTGTATATAAGAATAGATAAAAAAAATATAATTTTTAAGTTAAACCCATATAACGTGAGTATGAAAACACGGTGCTCTGGAGTCTACTCATAAGGCAGTGTTGGAGGCGGGGTTTGGATGAGTCTTTTAGCGAATACTTACGCTAACTTCGCGTAAGTACGCGTCTCACGGCTCACTGTTAATGCTTTGTGACGCTGATGTATTTTTACTAGATGGTGTACACATTTTATACGTTCAATTTTAATATAATATTGATTTATTAAATAAATAAACTGGCGATAAATCGTTTGAGGAGGTGATTATTGATTTTAGCGATAAATTCACCAAAACTAATAATGCTTAGTCATTAATTCATATTACGTCCCATTTGTGAAAAATTCATTCTTCTAAATTGTAGCTACTACTTAAAAATAATACCTTTAAAATGGTTGTGTGTCTTGCGATAGTTATAAACCTAGCCTACTTATGTTAGGTTAAAAATACAAGCTATATCCATTGACATTAGCGTATGAGCGTACCTTAACTAACTTCAGATACACCTTCAAATTTCAATCTATTCCAGTGACTCTACATCAATGATCAGAAGTTAGGGGTAGAGAGCACTGAAAGGTATAGAATTTGATTGTGAACATATCTGGTTAAGCCGTAACATCCCGGTCGACGGCTGAGTCTGTGACGTCACTTCCTTTAAACGTCAACGTCACAGTTTCATTTAAGTATTTGGAGTAACTTCACATGTATGTTTCTAAAAGATTTATATCTACAGTAATATCGAGTAATAAATACTACACTATATTTTCCTACTGCTAGTATAAAATATTGTCCAGTATAGTAGCTACTCTTTTTTGTAAAAGGCTTAATAGCACTTAAGGAAAATCACTACTAAAAGAATATTAATGTATTACCCTCTTTTTTTACGATAGTTAAAAATCTTATAATTTTATCATCCAATTTTGTACACGATTTTCATACGAACAATATTATAAAATGCAAGTTTTGATACCATTTTAATACATAAAATAAACAAGTGTTGTTCCTTAATGCCGCCTCTTATTCCTGACTCTAAAATCCTTAAGTCCCACTTCATATAAGCGGGTAGAAGTCTTCTACACTGGTTGTTAGTACAAAGTTTTAATTCTGTACTTACTTTAAGGCCGGTCGACAAGCCACTTGTATACCTACTGAACTCTTTTCAAGTACCGCGATCGGTATGAGCTAAGCTTTAAGAGCTTATTGTGTATCTTGCGACTGGAAGGCAACTGGTCGCTTAAAATTATGTTTAAGCAATCGCTGTTTTAGCCTTATTCACATTTTAATGTCCTTTATTAAATCTATAAAAATCTCAAAACTTTCAACCAAAGTTTATGGTATAATTGCCTTGATTGCTTAGATGTTACATGGCAATTTTAGCCCATGTGTATAGTAGCTGTAGATTATGTTGTCACTACGGAAGGTAACAGTGCTATTTTCACACCTTTGTCAATAATTTTAATGCTTAAAATTAGCGCAGAGCTGAAACACGGAGCAAACATTCCTATTAACGGTAGATTACAATAGCTTTACCAATGATCACAATAAAAGAAATAAGTAGACACGACTAGAACAAACGTTGAATAGAATTAAGCGATTTACCTGATTAATTTACATAATGAATCCTTAAGGTAATCAGATATTGAATTATGAGACCTTATTGTTTAATTAAAACTGAATGTAATTGATTTTTTGTGGTAGCAATTTTACCTAATTAACTTCAAATCTGGAGGCTGATTATAATCAGAAGTAAAGACGGCAACAAAAGTATTGTTTAATGTTGTCAGCATTCAGTAGCAACCAGTTGCTAGTCGCTGTTGCGTGATAAACCCAAGAGTTTCCTTTCTTAGCTAGTTCTAAGCGCTCTTCGTCTGTCTAATTGCTATTTTATGTAGTGAGCTAATGAACGCCGTATCTAACTTTGGCCCAATTTGTGTTGCTTCGGAGATTAATGATAAACGCAGTAAGATGGGACAGGGAAGGGGTTGTTATTGTTGATTAAACCAATTTCTGATTTGCGAATTGACTGGGCTATTAATATTTTATGATTTTGTCATGAAATAGATTTAAGATCATTTATTTTCATAGGCCTCAGAGGACGCTACAACACGTCAAAATTATATTAATTACAATGATTTGAATAAACCGGTCCTAGATTAATTTGAATACAACTGTTTTGAATCAGATAATTATGGGAATATTTAAAAAATAAACATATAAAATTTATTAAATATTGTAGACCATCGTTAAAATCCAACCATTGACCTAAAGTCATAAAAAACAAATTATATTCTCGTGAAATTTGTACAATATTTTTCAAAAAAACAGAACGACATTGCAAAAAGCAAATTTTTCGCGGCTTTAGCTTCGAGCGTTCGGTAACACGATTTAATTTTATGCCGGATTCGAGATAACACCCGCGTATGTGAGGATTTGTGACGTCACATGTCATTAGTAAAAGTGACGAAGCTTGGTGCCTCATGGAGTTGTATTTTATGCGATTTACTTTAATGGAACGGGAAGGAATATATTTTTATACCACTTTGAACTCAAGCAATATTTTTTAAGAGTTCAATCGTTTTTTCGGAAAAAAAAATAAACACTTATATAGTTTTTATAAGAGGCCTCTGTCTATTGAGTATTTAGGTATTAAAACGGAATATTTAACGAATCATGCAATCAATGTATATTACATGCGAGTATAAAGCCAAAATATTTTGACAAAACATAACATAACACCACGCCTTTATTACACAGAAGGGTGTGGTAGAGGTGTACAACACCCATATTTCACCTGTTATGTTTAGTTCCCATAGGATAAAAGGTGAGCCTATCGCTATCCACCGGACACAATTTCAACTCCGTGCTGCTATTGAACATTTCCTGACGGAAAGTTCACTAATAACACTTTATCTGACCCGGGAATCGAACCCGACACCTCACGGTGAGAGGCGCATACTCTGACCATGGAGGCAGTCAAAATATTTTATATCCAGAGTAATTTACTATATATATAAAAATGTAACCCGTTTTCCGTTGTCACGACATAGCATGAAAACGGCTTGACCGATTTGGCTGATTTTTTTTTTGTAGTTTTCTAATACTCTTTACAAGGTTCTTAGGAAAAAAAAAGGAAAAAAAAAATTAATTAAATATTATATTAATAAATTTTCTGTAAAAATATAAGTGAAATTAATGAACCCTACGGAATAAACACTATTATGAAAATATGTATTTTGTTTTTTATTTAATAAAATTAGTAAAGTCCTTCTCAGGTATGACGAGACCAGGGAAATAGGTATTCATTTTTATATGGAGGATATTATAGATTCCAGTTCAAATTGAATAGGTACGCATACATAAGATAGGTCAGCTATACAAAATAAAGTAGTGCATCAAATTTACGCTAAGGCGGTACGAAGTTCGCCGGGTCAGCTAGTCCACAATAATTTAATAGTAAATAACCCTGCACGAAGATAACTTCTCTGCAATAAACAAACGGGCAGAAGGTTGTACACCTATAGCGTTTAATTAATATTGAATTCCGTGTATAGTTTCATAAAGCTCGGGTTTAAGTGACCGCACGACCGTCTCGGGTGGTGGTCGCCCCAGAACTAACCCTCTGTAATCCAAGCCGTATTCAATCGTAGGCTTGTGCTAACCTGCGACTACCCTCCAACGGCCAGGATGACCGGAGGTGTTTATTGTTTTTTATTTATTTATTTATTTATTTATTGGAAGACCAACAGCAGTAACAATTAATATTAATTAAAATATTATGCAACATTCAGCCAATTACAGGTCCTCACGAATAGTAGCAATATATTATAAAATTAAGAACTGCGAAAGTACTACACAAATCATTACAGAGCCTTATACAAAACAATTGCCAAAATAAAACTAAACACCCTGATATTGAGAAAAGAAATCACGGCTTAGCACTAGCAGCTGTCTCATCGACTCCAGGTTTGCATTAAATATAGTTTTAATGTTATTACAATATTATTAAGTAACTCGACCACAGTTTAAGTTTAGGTTTAAAGATACTTTATTCATATAATACGAATTACATCATTTACATGATAACATTGTTGGATTATATAATATTATTTTTACATTCGTCGTCATTAAACAAAACAAAAGTAAAATATCAAAAGTATGTGGGTAGTGCACTAAAACTAAATTAGATTAAAGTTTACCAACTATTCTACGAACTAAGCATACACTCGTCAAAAACGCATTCGCCCGTGATATTTAGGTACTTACTAGATGCTAGTTTATATGTTTAATAAATATTGGACAAGTTGTTTTTAAATATATTTGACGAACTTATACTTTTAAGGTTCGTGGTTAGTTTGTTGTAAAGTTGCGCTCTTTCATATGTTAGCATTGTTTTGCCGTAATTGGTTCGAATACGCGGCAACACTAGATAACTTGCCCGGCGAGTACCAGCCTTTTGGGCACGTTACCCGCAGCTGACATACCTAGATGTGGTATAATATGACTTAAATTTTCTTTTTCTTTAATTAGGTTTAAGAAGTGATAAATTAATTAACTTAATAATAGTAAAAAAAAACAATAAATATGTTTTCAAATTATTGATCGAAAATAGTTATTAACAATATCACAAAAACAGTAAGCTAATCTAAATTCCAAGCCAAAAATTTCCTAAGAACTTCCCTCAACGTTGAAAGTTAGTAGAGCGATTATTGAAACTAAAACACCAATTCCAAAAGTACATAACCCGCAGTTCGCAAGCTTAACGCACCTCCACCCAGTATTAAAAGATTATTGCTAGAAATTTCATATTTTGAACTCACTATGTTTTGTTGAACCCGACGCCGGTTACGTATTATGTAAATTTAATATCTGTAAACTCAAAGACATCCTATTGTTTTCGTGTAAATCAGCTACCGTTATTTTAATGATTGATAGGATTTTCGTATAAATATATTACGAGTTTCAGAAGGTTTACCTGTGAATACGTTTAAATGTTATCCTACGTAAATTGCTATAAACAGTCATAGCTGAAGAGTATTTTTACGGAGGAGGCTCTTCTTCAAGTCAAAAGTTTCTTCTGAAATGTAGAAACTCGACTTTTCTTTACTAGTGAAAATACTGGTAAAATAATTTGTATATTGCGTTAAAAATGGTATATTAAGGAAGTCAGGCCCGTGCCATACTTTCACGAATTGTTTAATAAATAATTAGTACCTTTTTATCATAATTTCTTCCTTCAACAATAGAAAAAGCCTTTCACGTAATGACGAGAAAAAGCCGATCGTTATTTCAAGCGCCTGGAAGCTATTAACCGGTTATAAAAAGTGCACGGAGGCGGCAAAAACTATTTAATATCGCTAAGGAAGCATTCACAAAGAAGCACGGTGAAAGCATCGGTCGTCACAAAGCGTTGGGCGGCCGCCTTCCTGCTACAAGGATTAATTATTATTTTAACATTTCAGTAGGTTTTTTGCCCGTCCGCGAGCAAGTCAAAAGCATTGCTTTCTCGCTTGAAAAGTTGCTAAATAATTAAGACGCTTTAGCGACGTTTCGACGCTGCTACTAAGTAGGCACTGATTTTACAGAAAACTTGTAAAACATTTTTCCATTACGTTTTTTGCTTCAAACTTGGGTTTAATGATATAGAATTATAAATATATATTTTTCCGTTAAAAGGGAAGTTTTATTGCTACGCGCCGTAGCAGAGCGATTAATAAGAAGACAATGACTACAATAGTATATAGTTTTGGACAATATAATTTTACAATTTTACCCTTATATAAGAACACTATACCTAGTCGTGGACGGCTATATTGTAGTTGCACTTTTCGATCGGGCAAACTCCAAGTTGAAGTCTTTTCTATGAATAATTTATAAAAAGTACAAAATAATGCAACTCTTTATTTCCTTTGTCATAGGTAAAACCCTGCCAGTTCACTGCGTGGTGGAAGCCGTGTCATCCCTAGAAGAAGGGGCCTGGAGGCGCCGGGCCATCGTGGAGACAGACAGCTACGTCATCATACCGGCTGCTACCGCCTTCCATGAGCTCGTCCCTGCGGCTATGATGCGGTTGGGATATCCTCATGAGCTCGCTGCTTCGGCTAAAGGTAAGATATTTTTTTTTTACTATGAAGATTTATTTAGGGTAAAAGTAAAGCTTATTTAAATGTTAAATACATCAGGATTTATAAATTTGGAAGCAGCTCAAGTAAAGAGACATAGAAGATGAAATTAATTGTGTTCAGTTATTCGTTGATATTAAATAAAATAATTGATTTTACGACGGCATTTGAAATGTCTCATATGGATAATAATTTGTATTCATATTTTATAATATATTTTTTTTTTCTCTTGTCCTCAGGCCAAGTAGTAATTAACAACTGGAAACCACTTCCCTTCGAGAGGATTTCTGACGGTCCTTTAGCCACAGTTGGCGAAGTTCTTGGCGAGCTCACAACAGTCGCGACCCTTAGAATCCAACTTCTGAGACCCAGACCGACCCCGCTGCAAGACATCAAAGACAAGCTGTTAAGACTCCTGCTGGTGCAGAGCAGGCCATTGCTGATGTCTACCGGCTGTCCCTTGGATGAGGTAAGCAAGGTACAATATTGTTTTACTTTAGGGAAGTCAGTTTAACCAGCAATATGTTTTGTTTTCTCATGATCTTGTTATTCGAACTACACTTATCTACAAATTTTGCGAGGAAAAGCCTATCAGTTTTAGTATCTGTGTTTTCAAATGAGTACAATTTGGATCTCTTCAAAGCAAGAGTAAACAGGTATCTCATAGGTAAGCGTGTACATCAAAACTTACCAAAAGTTGTTATTTTACACCAGCTAAATTATGTCTGCAATAGAAAAGCGTTTTGTTATATATCGTTATAGCTAACAACATTCATAAGTTATGCCTTAACATACCAATAAATGTGATACCCAAGCTTTTATAATAATAGAAATAATAGAAATAGAAATAGAAAGCATTTATTCCGATCACAAGCACAGGACAACAAAAAATAAAAACAGAGAAGTTCACAATACTAGAATACCTATTAAGTGACGTACAAGATAGATACTTAAAAACTAATTAATGTAGCATGCTGCCTCTATGCTGGAATCGGAAAGGTCCCCAACTCAGTTTTAGCTGAAATGGTGCAACACCACACAGCACTGATTTTCAGAATAAAAAGAAGACATCTAAACACGGTTTATTGCCCGAATCACATCAGTAGCAATCACACAGACTAACCTTCAAAACAATTCATGAACCAAAAACATCTGTCAAATCAAATTACAACCGATTGGGGCGTTAAAATCATCCTGCTAGGACGACAATGAGTGCACGCAACACTGAGCTAAACCAACATTCACAGAATGGCGATGGCGGTGTATACCGCGGTCGACCTGGCTCACAATACCCCAACTAAACCTTTACCCCCTTATTACCCTGGAAACCCATTGTTTTCATATTTTAAGCCTGCTTTGCAAACGCTTTCAATCGAAAAGCATTTATCCCAGTAGCTATTTGTGTATTGTTTTGACGATTTAATTAAATATTTGGTACTTAAGTTTGCGATTTTGGTATCGATGTTTCTTGTCTTGCGGAGGCTTTATTACAACATGTTTTGTTTTCGAATTTCAATAAGAAACATGTTGTTTTTGTTGCTGAAGTGGATTCTCGTTTGGCTTAGAAGTTTGTAAGAAATCTTTAATACGTTTTTTACGTCTGGAAGACCAGATTATTATGTAATAGTTACTTTTGAATACTGCCTGCAAAGCTGCTTTCGTTTTATGTCCATATTATAAAGATTATTTTTAAAGTTTCTAGGCAAATTTTCAAGATGGTTATAAGTAGTTATATAGCAGCAAATCTATGTATCTAACTAGTAATATCACTTTATACTTTTATTAAAAATCTCCTTAAAAATATTACTCAACCAAACGTAAATAATAATAATAATAATAATAATTTATTTACGTAAAAAGAATAATGCAGTAAGTACAAAAAATACACTAATTATTTGAAGTACATTAATAGTAAAGACTGATTTACTACATGTTAAAGTGGGTGGGTTCTGTTCTCCTAGCTAGGTTACAGAATAACCTGTGTGAAGGAGTGACAGTGCCGTTCCCCGCGAGATAACTCGCAAGTTTCAATAAAAATGTTTACTTCGCTTATAAATCTGCATGATGAACAAGACTACCGTCTTATACATAAGCCTTATACGCCAAAATACTTCCACACTAGACTCCTACTTATAAATTTTCCACGAGAAAGCTCATCACTTCCGGAAGACAGATTATCAAACTCCGTAAATAATCTGTATATTTCTTTGCTATAATTGGGCGGTTACTGCTAAGACTCTGCTAATAGGGATCATCGCAGGGAAGAATGACGTTTACATTTATATTGACAGCTCTTTGAAGAATGAGGCCTATATTCTGATGGTGGTAGAATCGTAAAGTTGCATCTAATACAAAAAATCCTGTCCAAAGCTGGCTAAGTCATTATACATCCAACTAATCGAACATGTAGAACCCGACGTTCAACATTTTGGTCTTATAATATACCTACAAATTTAAATGATAAAGGTTGCCGCTTTATACATAAGCCTTAAAATCTTGCCAAAATACTTCCACACTAGAGCAAATTTAACAAGGAAGACAGATTATCAAACTCGGTAAGTAGTCGGTACATTTCGTCGTCATAATTGCTAAGACTCTGCTAATAGGGATCATCGCCGGGGAAGAATGCCGAATTTGTTTTCTTGTTCGCGGCTCTTTGAAACAATGATGGTTGAGCATGTTGGATGAGAGCTTTTATGGAACATTTACATGGTTTAAAGGAGTCTTAATAAGCTTAAGGTGCCTTAAAGATAAATCAAAGAGGAAGTTTAAAACGTTTTTATTTAGGAAATATATTTTGAAATAAGAATTATTTCTTAATGATTATGGAATTTGAGTATTCCCTACGTTAATATTAAACAATGACGGTTATTTCTTTCAGCATATTAATAAGGAAAACTCCTTGCTTAATCATGTTAAATGCAGATTTAAAGCTCTCGATGGCGCTACAGATACCTACAGCAATTTGTCGACGCGATGAGCACCTGTCTCAGAGCTCACACGCGGGATCTCCATACATAATAAATTTAATTGAATCTCAGTCTCATCCGCGCCTCGCAACACCTTATTATATTTTCTAAATATCTTCCTTGTTGCGAACGGGTTAGAGCGGGGTACGGGAGGGTAACCCCCCTCATATTCCAACTTGAGCCACACCGAAAGAGGGTTAAAAGGAGTTTTAGATGTACGAACGCTTTTGATCTTATTAATACCATAAAATAATGCTTTATAATCTTATTAAACGCGAGGTTAGCGCTCCGACAGCGCCCTCCTGTCGTAACCGGCTTGCGGATCTATATTTCAATTTTCTGTTCGCTGTGACATTGTCAAGTGGCCCAGAAGGATTTGTAAAATATTTTCTTTTGTTAATAAATAAAAATAAGTTGAAAATATGCAAATGATAAAAATAAGTTTTATGAAGTCTCTAAGACAGATAGAAACAAATTGAAGTTGCAAAAACAAGTCAGAAGTTGTACAAATGAAGCAAAGGAAGTCGACGGAGCAAGATAATCAAACTGAGAAGTTGTAGCTAAACGCCAGATGAACTCGGCTCTATGATATTATGGTAATTTATCTCACGCCAATTTGCGCCACTTCGATTTTAACTCTGAGCAAACTTTTGGACGCTCGAGGAATATTTTATCGAAGGGGTTTTCCGAGTGCCACCTCGCTGTAGGATCAATTTTAAACCATAAATCTTCTTAAGACTACTTTCTTACTTAATTTGGAAATCTCTTTGAAATTTCAAGGTTCTTTATGACGGGTTACAATTTAATCGCTCCTTCATGCACGCACGAAACGTACTCGTATGTACACACAACGAAAATAATTAGATAAGACTAAGCCTATTGTGTTGAAGTTGTCCTTTTAACTACGAGTACATCAAGAAATGTTCGCAATCACACACCGAATTACGTACTTAGGCGGATTACACGTGACGCGAGTTATCACGCGCAGGCGCCAGCTCTTGTAAATCTTCCGTGGAGCTGAAACAGACAATATCTGAAAACAAATATGGCCTCACTATTTAAAAATATAAAACAAAGAAGCGGATTAACGTATCACTGTAGCTGCGCTAATACCTCTGACATGATTTATAGGCACAATCTCGATGTGTAATACTTACAGTTAATTTAACGTGTGATTTGGCAACGCTGCAGCAGCCTGGCAGCCCGCTCGCCTGACAACTCGGTTGACGACGTAATCACTGGCATTGTTCTGTGTAATCTAGCGATACGAGCAGATCTCACTTGCATAACTGTCAAGCTGAGTAAACTCCGCGACGCAGCTATAATCTGACAAGTTCTTTTATGATTGACTACTTGCTGTGCGATTAATACCTCTCTAAACATGCGCTCGTTTTATCGTTTGAATAAATAGTTTTGAAATTTAAACATCGCATTGGAATCATTTGTAGTCACACGGTTTGTTTGATGCTCCAATAGAGGTGTTGTATTGAAGGCATTTCGGCCGTTTTGTTTAGCGGCCTGGATGCGGTGAGGTTGCTGTGTAAGCACTTAGTGCAGCGGTGCCGGCGCCTGGCTGAGGGCGTAGTGGGTGGATGCTAATTGACGAGACGCCCTTCCCGCTCATTGTTTTAGAGCAGACCATGATTGAAGTTTCGTCGGCCGCGGAGTGATGCGCACTAACCACAGAGTAAATACCTCGCGTCAGAACCGCACCGACCGCTTGCGCATGACACATGCATTAACAACCGACCTAATATTTTCATAATCTAATGGCGATGTTCTGTGAAACAATGCTCCGTGTTTACTCAAACAATTATCTCTGTATCTGTTGCTGGTTAGACTGACCTCTTTAAAATCGTCTAAAGTTGTTTACCGTATCTTGTTTTTTATTTACACTTCTAGCTACTTCTAGTGTCTTATTTTATAAAGTGTTGCCTTTGTTGTAGGTCACGTTGGCTCAGATATGCCGAGGCCAAGATCGCACACCGGGACCGCATAACTTTCACGAGCCGTCGGAAGAGATGCGTCGCAAATTCGAATCTTGGTGGAGTGCTCAAGTGACACCACGGCCGCCACCGTTTAGCCCACGTCGGTATCCATCCCCAGGACCGATCAAAAATCGATCGCCTACGCTTAACACAATGCCAGACCATTTACATCCAGCATTACAGACTGTGCAAAGTCAATATCCTACTCAAAAGACAAGAATGCGAACTAGTTTCGACCCTGAATTGGAATTACCAAAACTACAACGTTGGTTTTCTGAGAACCAACATCCAAGCAGACAGCAAATTCAACAGTATGTCCGAGAACTAAACAACCTAGAATCGCGACGTGGACGAAAGCCTCTCGATGTCAATAATGTCGTGTACTGGTTCAAAAACGCGCGTGCTGCTCAGAAGCGTGCTGAGCTACGGAACATTGGTGGTCTAAGTTGTCACCTTAGCGTCAATGGATTTAATAGCAGGAGTCACAGCCCCACAAACGGCTCTATGATGCCTGGTAGTGATACATATGGTTCTCAAGATCACAATTCGATGAAAAGCCCTATGCAACTCTCTGGCAGCCCAGGACGATACCCAATGTCTGTAATGTCTGAGGATAATTTGTCTAATGGAGGATCTGATTTGGAAGATGAAGGGGGTGATATAAATCCAGATGACAGACCAGACACTCCTGATGCTCCCCTGTCATTGATCACTACTAAGAAAACTAACGACCATGATATAGATAATAGGCCACAAGAATCACCAAAACCGCCTGACATAATCAAGGTAAATATTGATATGTATTATATGTATGATAGTTATTATATATATTAATGATAATTTATCTAATTACGATATTATTCTTATTTTTAGTAATTAGATAAATTATGTAAATTAAAGTATCAATTCATTTTTTTTAATTAACTTAAATTTTTTGTCATAGGTCCACGACATCAAACAAGAACCACGAGATTTGAGCAAGCCTGACCATGTGCACTCACCTCATCGATCACCGGCTAAAAACAGTGACGCGAGTTCACACAACAACAACAGCAATAATAACAATAATGAAGACGAAAACGGTGTTGGAGACGAGCATGATGCTTCTGATGATGACGTCATCCAAGAACGACATTACAGTCCCACTTCCTCACACCTCGATCGTTTACCATTCCCCATGGTGCCAAATCACCCAATGTTTGGCCATGGCATCATGTACATGAGCCAATACATGAGTGGCTTTCCCGGTGTTGGAGCAGTCCCCGGTGAAGGAGCTAGTGGCTTAAACCTCGCCCTTGCAGGAGCTTCAGATGAGCGCCGCAAGCGAAACAGGACATTCATTGACCCTGTATCCGAAGTACCCGTTCTGGAACAGTGGTTTTCGATGAACACGCATCCCTCGCACAACTTGATCCTCAAATATACAGAAGAGTTAAACAGGATGCCATACAGGCAGAAGTTTCCGCGTCTGGAGTCCAAGAACGTGCAATTTTGGTTCAAGAACCGACGGGCAAAGTGCAAGAGATTGAAGATGTCTCTTTACGAACCATCATCACCGGGACATTATTCTCACCCCGGTCACCCGCACGCAATGGCTGAAAGAAAACTGGTATGAGCTGGTTCCAGGATGTGGTTGTAAATGTGGAAGACTTGAGTGTTTGTGGCGTCGCAGCATATACACGAAAGACTGATATCGAATCGTTTAATGGTGTGCAGTGCCATGTTAGTATTAAATTGACGTCCACGTCATCCTAACTTTAAACAGTTCGTATTATTCAGAGGACTTTATTAGTAACTGTGTAGATTATTAACGATCATAGTTTCGCTTAACGTAGATATTATTTGAATGCGATATCATAATAAGTATAAAGTAGTGTCAACTTATCTGATAGAGCGATCACATCGTATTGTTTATTGTGTACATAGATGTAGGTACAAATGACTATCAAAGGACATGTCACAAGCTATTTGTGGAAGAATCTCAATCCTAGTATGTACATAGACAACTCAGAACTCGGTTTTATTTATTAAATTTTACAGTAGTTGTATAATTCTGTTGCTAGACTATAAAATATGGATATTCTCATTAAAAGTTCCACTTAAATTATAATTCGACGTAAAGAATGGTATTCAATGTTATTCTACTGTACATTATTTGTATAATTAATAGTATTGAGTCATAATAATAATGATATTATTGCACATAGTTGGATATTCGAAATGATATTAGGTATTTAATGTTCGGCTGGAGCTCTTTGGCCGTGCATACGCACATTCCGTATGTAGTACTCTTTTGTTATAGATGTTAATGTATTATGCTTCCTCAACCCAAAGATCGGTTAGTGTTATAAAGAGGTCACAAGATATCCACTGGTGATAAATTTACTTTACATTTTACTGGGAGAAACTACTCTTTATGAAATATTTTTCTCATTATCTGAAATTGGTGATAGCGGGTTGTTCTGGGAATTAAAATTATTTAAATATCATTTTGTGATACGCTCACATTTTCATGGAATGATCGCGTGTATTTTTTAATTTACGATTTACAAAGGATAATTACTTCCTGCCGTGCTAGCATAACGAGTACAAGATAGATTGTCACATTGTCGCGTTTTTGTCATGTTCACCAATACAAAAATATTACAAAGACGCGATTTTGCGCTGGTTATGCTAGCCTTTCTGGTCGTTTCTTCCAGTAAAATGCTAGAACATTACAATTTATATAACAGTATTGACGCATTTATCGATTGAGGCTGTTTCAAACACTTTGTTTTGTAGTTGTACGATAGTTGTAACACCGCAGATTGTTTTGTTATTCCCATGTTATGCTTGTTTTCGTGAAGCTGTGATGATATTTCCAAATATTGTAAATATTTTATTATAATGTTAATAAGTTTTATTGTAAAACCACGTCACTAGGCTCACACGGACAAATTAAGCATTTACCTTGCTTAGATAACGAAGATATTGGCTAAATGTTTATTCGATTCAATTATATTACAAAACTTTAATTGAATATAATATCAAATGAAAATTTTGTTCTTTTATTTCACTCCCATAAAAACGGTTAAATGTAAATCAGATGTATGCTTAGCTTTATAGGTAAGTAAGAGACTTATAGCTTACTTGTTGTAGCATCAGGACAATATTCAAGAATAGGCATAATGATATTAGAAACATAATTATAAGAATTACTTCGATATCACATAAGCTTCCTGAGGTAATACTATTTTAAATTCTCATGAATAATAGACTCGCCCAAGCGCTCCAAACTAACAACTACAATGGCGTCTGATAACGCTTAAGTATTTTATTAAAAAGTCGCTATTGTGTGGGTAATTTAATGATACAATTATTATTAATAATTTCGTACTTTAAAAATGGACTCACCCATAAAACTTTGAATGATCATAGAATGAGTTAGATTTATAGTGTGTAACTAAAATTGCATTTGGTTTATGGTTACCTATATTTTGATAACGTATCTTATATTTCACTATCCATGGATTAGTCACTATGCCTATTCAAAGTCCCGAATTTTTTTTCAAAGTATCTCCCTGGTTCCGCCTAGTTTCTTGAACATTTTTCAACTGTTTCTTAGTATATATTTCAATATATAGGAAGTTCTAATAAGTATGTACTTCACAATAAATACAAGAGTATTATCTTTATGATTATAGTTAGATTTGCATTTATCTACGATACGGATAGCTTCTTCTATTACCTATTGATAGATAAAAGCTGATTAGTAACCTGGTAATCTTTGAGTGATACTTAATAAAACATATTTATTGCAATTATCAGTTTTACCAAGGACTATTATTTTATCATGTTTCCATGTACCTGAAATATTTAATCCTTTGAAGATTCTATTGAACATGCTTACAGCTTAAGAATAAGAATAGGAATTTTTGCATGCGAGTGCTTGCAAAAATTCTTATGTAGGTACATAACTTATTCTAATTAATTACATTCACGTATTAAAGATAAAGCTCTGTGGACATCTGAAGCTTCAATCAAGCAATGTGAAACAAAGTCTACTGAGAGTTATCCTGAATTGTACTAAGAAACAGTTGAAAAAGATATGGGACCGGCAGGATTTGAACCTGCGACCTTACTGCACACCGGGCAGCCGCTCTTAGCCATCCAGCTACGGTCGCCTCTTACCGGCACCCTAAATTTCTCAACTGTATGATACGTCATTTCGTGACGTAACGTTCATCCATTTGTTCCTAGAGTATGCATTGATTTGCATTCAATGCATTTAATTTTTCTTGTTTTAAAATTACCACTCCTATAAAGTTTAGCTAAAGCTTAAGAAAACCTTTTTAATTCAATATTTGTGATTCATACAGGCCGAAAAGAATGTTTTTGAAAGTTTCCAGCCAATAAACTACAAATCTTAAATTATCTCTTTCCATCATTAGAGTCCATAGCATAAGAGAAAACGGGATAGATAAATAGTAAATAGTTTCATCGGAATAACTTTGCGTAGCTTTCTCACATTCTAACTTTATAGGGCAAAGGATTTAGTACTACCTCGTCAAACCCTAATTTTGCTTAATAATAGGTATCTTGAAGTCCTACAAGATACTTAATCACTGGCAAAAGGCTTCGTCACAATGTCATTTACACCCTGTATTATCTTCTGCAGATAAACAAAAATTGGACGTGTACAACCGTAGCCAATAACGCCAAACACTAAATACCAAAACATTGAATAATTTATGAAAAACATGAGTCAAAATTTATTAATATCTCCCGTAGATAAACAGGGATTGGCTAGACAGGTACATAGCTCCACCTCCGTTACCTTAACTTACCTTTCAGAAATACACCGTTTTAACACTTATCTCTGCAGATCCTGCCATCAAACGTACATCAGTATCAAAACACATCAATCGTATACCATTGTCACCAATACATGTGTCAATAACAGTTATCTATAGTACGGAAGCGGCCGGCGCGGGGACCCAAATCACCTGTCAAAGTATCAAGTGTTTGGTCTTGCTCTAATCGCAATGCTATCGGCAGACGTCTTTGTCAACAGCATCTTGCTGAATGATCGGCTAGCTTTTGGGGGTACTGTACCTAACTTGTAAAGTTTCACGCTAAAGTTTGGCAGTTGAGATTATGTTTGGGAAGAAACAGGTAAGATGATTTGTGAATTGGATATCTTGTCTGCCGAAACTTATTATATATAACATTCATAACATTACACCTATATTACCCACGAAGGTGTGGTAGAGGTGTACATTATCCACACTTGTTATGTTTTGGTCCCATGGGATAGGGGGTGAGCCTATCGCCATCCACCGGGCACAATTCCAACTCCATGCTGCTATGCTGCACCCGAGATCTCGCTACACGAAAGCTAAGTTCATAATAATATACAAGAAATTTTCAAGTGAATCTAAGTGCCAGTTCCGTCCCACTGCTCCTATGCTAAATACAATTATGTCAAAAAAAGTTCTACCATAAAAGGTAGACCTCAAAAAATATGGCCATTCGTCTATTTTAGTCTAAAAAAAAACATTTACAAGACGACCGGATGGCGGAGTGGGTAGTGCACCTGCCTGCGACGCCGAGGTCGTGGGTTCGATTCCCACTTAAGACAAATCTTTGTGTGCATGAACATGGGGGTTTGTCTTAGTCTGGGTGTTTTTATGTATAATAAGTATGTATTTACAAAAGAAAAATATATTATATGTAATAGTATCAGTTATTCTAGTAACCATATTACAAGCTCTGCTTAGTTTGGGACTAGATGGCGTTGTGTGTGAGTTGTGAAATATTTATTTATTTATTATTTATTATTTATTTCGAGGGTAAAAAAGGTTCTAATGATAGGTCAAACACTACTGATAATATAGAGCCGCCTATTTCACTAGTAGGCACAGTCTGAACAGTTGCTATAATAGTTTTTGTAGGTGCTAGCAACATAATAGTTATGGCGACACTGAAGTTTACAATAAAATTGGTAAATATGCTGCATTTTTTAAAGACAGGTCTATAATATAATTTGTTATACGTTAAAGTTAAACTATGAATAAAATAATGATTCTAATTAAACCTTAAAATAGCATTAACAATTCATAACGCAAAATTCTTTCGAGTATAAAATACTTCGAGTTTAATACCGCCGTAGAAAACAAAATAATATTTACTTGCAAGTATAAGTAGTACTTCTTGTGTTGATATGAACGTCTTGGGTGCAAGTGAGCTTGGAGCGAAACGGATTATACCAATTAGAGAGATTTGAAGTTCGTTTGCGGAATGATTCTTCTTTGATCGTGCGCGCTCGCCCAACTTCTTATCCATTCTTCAGTATTCTCTTTTGAGGAGCACCATCTTAATTATTTCGAACTCATTAAGAAGATTCGAGTTTGTAAAGTACGCACTAATGATTGGTATTTACCTGAGGTACTCGATACTCTGGTTATTGACTTTTTAATTGAGTCAATGATCCGAATTTGATGTACACGCGCTTATGTTAATTGCTATGATATTATATGCAGGCGCTTCAGGCATTAATATTTTTTGTCCCATGGCATAGGTAGTAGGCCTATCGCCATCCACCGGGCACAATTCCAACTCCGTGCTGCTATTGAGAAATTCCTGACGGAAAATTTACAGATAAAACTCTGCCCAACCCGAGCATCGAACCTGTGACCTCGCGGTACATACGCTAACCACTAGTCCACCTTAACACTTGTTATTATTATTAAAATTATTTTATTCTTTACACAAAACAAATAGATCCCTTATCGCCTAATATTTAATAAGTTAAGCTCCCCAACGTTTATATAAGACGGTAAAATAAAAAAATATCTTCGTTGTCATGTTAATATCCCTGGTATTCAGTTTTAATCTAAACAAAGTGCCGGCCGGTGGGCGCGCATTTATGTTAGTTACCATGGATTATGGCGCTTCTTGTAATAACAATATTTATTATATACATGTATTTATTTCTAGGCTTTGTATTTGATATGGTTACTTGCGGTCAAGGTCGAGATTTTTTAAGAAAATGGTAATCATTGTGTTCTGTTTGGTTTGAAAAACCGACTAGCATATTATTCAAATGTTAATAAATAGTATACTAAGAAACAGTTGAAAAAAAATATGGGACCCGCAAGATATTTTGATTTTTTCAACAGATTTTTGGTATAATATGCTAAGCATACTAAGTGCTATAAAAACTTTATTATTTTTATGTTTTATACAACACTTAACATCATCAGGAAAATTATTTTTAAATTACAAAAACAAAAATAACTAAACCTATAATTAAAATTACTAAAACTATATACACTAATCAATCAAACCGCTACCAGTGGGCAACGTTCCCGAAATGCTGGCAGCATTGCCACGTTGCAATGCTTATTCGTTGCGCACAAAATGCAAAAAAAAAAGAATCTGTGTTAGAAGTCAGTTGTCTCAACTCTTCTGGAGTTCCACAAAGTTCTTCATCACTGGATTCATTTAAATGGTGTCTTGTCATTAGTAACAAAAGGTTTACAAATATACAAAAGACAGTTACAAGAATAATAATAAAACATAATCTATTTCAACCTAGGTTATAAAAAGCCAAAGTGCTTAAATACTTACTGTAAAGAAACAGGGTGCGACGTTCCTCCACTTAACAGGAAGGATCCACCGACCAGGCTCGGTGGTATTGCCTGGCGGATAGCTGTCCAACGGTAACGTATTGGAAGTGGTATATATGTACAGACCGTCTATAAAGTCGTGACATTAAATGATGGCGCTGCTGACTTGCATGTAGCAACCCTATATAGTGTGACTAAAATGATTTTGATACTAGCAGTTTGTTCAAGTAAAGAGTAAATAAATTAGACACATTAAACAGTAATATTTTGTTACTGTTTTTATTTACAGTAGGTTAAACTTTTCATAAGCAAAGGTAAATAAAGTAAGGGCTTCATAAAGTTTTAATATATAAGCATTTTTAATTAAACCAAAATAAAATTATTACACAAAGTTAAAAAAACACTGATTGATCACTCTCTCTCATCATCGGATTCCAAATATTCAAAATTAAGAAACGTTACGTTGCCACTTTCATCAGCAGCGCTGTCATCACTATAGTTGCTGTCACAACTGCTGCTATCATCGCCTAAGCGAATAATCAACTCGTCTATGTCTCGATACAGATGACGTCCTCGCTCGTAGTACTCTTTTTCAGACGTCTCCACGTGATGGCAGCAGTTTTCCATGTTTCAAGTATAATGCTGTTGAAGGCGTCTTCAGCAAGTTGCTTCACATCGCGTGACCCAACATTTTGTGCTGCTACTTTCTGTTTTAGGTTAGCCCAAATGAGCTCAATGGGATTCAAATCACAGTGATACGGCGGAAGCTGTAACACTGTGTGCCCGTATTCTCCTAAAAGTTCATCAATGGACGAGGAGATGGGGCGAGGTTTGTTTATTTTCACCAAACGCAGTAAATTTCGCTTCCTGAGCGTAGACCTTTAACTTTCCATCATTTTTAAAACCTTCGTTGACTATCCGCCTAACTGTACTCACTGATTTTCCTGAAAATAAGTAAAAAAAATGTACTGGAATGGAAACAATAACTTATTGACATGAAGCAATTAATTCAAATTCAAAACTGGTATAAAACCTGAATGGATTTTGTTGTACCATCATAATGTATCAAAAATTATGGTCATACTATAATATGACCTACTCACAATGTCAATCACTAACCTAAAAATGTGCAATGTAAACAATGCCTTTTTTGGTCTCCAAATCGTAAATTCAGTAAATTTGTAACTTCGGGCAGATTAAAAACAAACAAAAACACGATAACATACCCGTCATAGATGCTGTCCGCCCATAAATATCATCCAAATCGTACAAAATTCGTCCAGCTTGGTACTCCGCGAAACATCGCTGGAAAACTTTAAAAATCACTTCCCGCGTGCCACTCCGATTTACTTTACTCATTTTTATTCCTTTCTGCGTAGTTACTTGTTAATTAATTGCAGTTTAACCAAAGCAATAAAAATATAAAATAATTTTTAACAAAAAAAAAACCGACTTCAAAAAGTAGGTAAACTAAAAATCAAAAAATAAATTTACTTCGCACAAAATAATATGTTTTTTCATTTATTTAAATAGAAATTATTAAATAATTATTTCATAATTCTGAAGTCGGTGCCAAGTAAATCGGATAATTAAGAACTAATATTCAGTCAGAAAATAGTTGTTAGAAAGATTGATATTATCTATACAGAGTTATTGTTTACTTGGCACCGACTTCAGAATTATGAAATAATTATTTAATAATTTCTATTTAAATAAATGAAAAAACATATTATTTTATGCGAAGTAAATTTATTTTTTGATTTTTAGTTTACCTACTTTTTGAAGTCGGTTTTTTTTTTGTTAAATATTATTTTATTTTACGATTTTTAGTGATGGGTACACTGAGCAGAAATGTTTATCGAATGAGGAGACGACGGTTACTTGAGACGGAAAACTTATTAATAATAATCCCCGTACTCCTATCCGTTGAGGAGTTGTACCTTTCAGCATCAGCTCAGCAACTTAAAATGCAAATATCCAAGTAGTTTTAGGTAATATACGAAAAACAATATAGAAGCCTTTGAAATTTGAGAGTTACCCATGATTTCTCTAGGATCCCATCATCAAATCATGACCTCATATTATGAATATACATAAGTAATATTCAACGTCTCGCCTCATCTGTGATTACTTGAAAGAATACAGTAAACGGCCTCAAAGAGCCTATATTTAAAGAATTATCCCCATACTCCTAACCGTTGAGGAGTTGTACCTTTCAGCATCAGCTCAGCAACATAAAATGCTGATTACTAGATGCAAATATCCGAGTAGCTTTAGATAATATACAAAAAACAATATAGAAGCCTTTTAAATTTGAGGGTTGCCCTCGATTTCTCTAAGATCCCATCATCAGAACGTGACTAAAAAAAAATGGGACCACATGACAAGTATATCCTATCAAACAAAAAAAGAATTTCTCAAATCGGTCCAGGGGTCTTCGAGTAATCGGCGAACAAACATAAAAAAATAAAAAAAAAATAAAAAACATACAACCGAATTGAGAACCTCCTCCTTTTTTTGAAGTCGGTTAACAAAGGGAAAACTGTTCCACAACTCAAACTCGATGACAGCTGATTTACTTATGTTTGGTGTTGCCAGACACATGATTAATGTTAGTTCCTCAAACATTAATGTCACGAATACTTGTAATATTTTAAAGCAAATTTTAGCTTTGCTATGCCTTTTTGTAATTTATAAAATATTAAAGTTAAGGTTCGTCTAGCTAAAAGCTGGCACAAAAAGAGTTGAGAAATTTCGAGTCCGGCGGCATACGAATCCATAGCTGAATTGGCAAAGCACTTGGGGCGTATACCCAGGGGGTGCAGGTTCGAGTCCTGCTGGATTCTTAATTTTTCAACTTTAATATTTTATAAATTACAAAAAGGCATAGCAAAGCTAAAATTTGCTTTAAAATATTACAAGTATTTGATAAAAATGCGTCATCTCTTGACTGTAACAGTGTTGATCTTAATTCAAACTTACAGTATGTGAATAGTGACTTATTACATCACATAGATGGCGCTAAAACCAAATAAGGTTCGTCTAGCTAAAAGCTGGCACAAAAAGAGTTGAGAAATTTCGAGTCCGGCAGCATACGAATCCATAGCTGAATTGGCAAAGCACTTGGGGCGTATACCCAGGGGGTGCAGGTTCGAGTCCTGCTGGATTCTTAATTTTTCAACTTTAATATTTTATAAATTAATGTCACGACTTTATAGACGGAGTGTATACTCTCTGTGAACACTTCGTTATCGCGATTCAGCGCTCTTTGACATTTGTGACGTGTGTGTCACTTCTTGACGTTGTCAATGTCATCCTTCATTTATTATGTGCACTAGGCATGCTACAATTACTTATTTACACAAAATGTTATATAGACAATGTAATTAAATATAATTATACTAGTTAAACTTTGATACAAGCCATTGTAAACCCTCTCCTCGTCCACAATATTACTAGTACCTATTTCAACCTAGGTATATAGGTATATAAAGCCAGTGCTTAAATACTCACTAGAACAAAGCTGTCTCTTCGACTTCTTGTCGTATCAATAACTATAATAAAAATGTTTTTCTTCTATCTATCTATATACGCGATTCAGGCCCGTTGTCTAACTTTTGAAAAATGTTCTCAAATCGCGAATATTTAAAAACATATATTATGGTTTTAGACATGCGACAGTGACGCCTTTTTGGTGCATAAGGTCTTTTATGGTACAAAGGGTGGGAAGATGTGGACAGGACAACAAATGGACCTTATTTTGGATGTGTTTGTGAATCCATACTTGACCAGGTTGTCTTTGCAACGACCAACTTGCAAAGCATGCTACAATTTTATATATACACACATTCAAAATGTTTTTGAGCTAAAAATGATGTGAATATCTAGTTACTAGGTTCCAAAACTTGCCGGCTATCAAAAATACTCTTCTAGCCACTTACATAACCTACCACTTTTATGGCTAGAACGCGCTGTCTTACAGCCCAGCACTCGGTGCCCGATACAAACAATAAAACTGGTAAGCCTGTCTGTAGCGGGAAGATTTACTTGAGCAACTTAATGCCCAGTAATATCCTGACTGTGCCTTGCTTTACTGCACCGATTATTTACTAGAATAGCACATAGTACACCAATGGATGAAAGTTGTCGATTTCATTAAGTAAGTTTGAATTTATACTTCCGAAATAATTCGAACTTTCTGCCGAGTGATACATACTACACCTACAAAGAAACAATAACAACCAAAAACAACCAAAATAAACTAAAAATTAAACTATAATTACCAAAAGTAACCATAATTTACCAATAACAACAATTAAACAAAATAAATCATAAAATAAGAGACACTGACTTTACCTTCGCTGTAGAGGGAGTTCTTTCTACTTTTCGTCCCTCAGTCTCTGGTTCAGGATTCGTCCACTCTCTTACAGGGCTATCGCTGCTGAAACATAATTTACGTTCAACTGTCTTTTTATTATGCTGTATAGCATTTAGCTATTTTTAGCAAATTATACTAAGAAACAGTTGAAAAATTAAGGGACCGCATGGTTAAATCGGCTGCCCGGTTTGCAGAAGGTAGCAGATTCAAATCCTGATGGTCCCATAATTTCTCAACTGTTTCTTAGTATACTTTACGTTAATCACGTATACGATACAAATTAATTCAATTCCTTGTTGTACTACAGGTTACCCAGTTTGTAATACAAGTTTAGAAAAAGCACATGCACCTATATCTAGACAATATAATACAACATAATTATACTGGTTAAACTTTGATACAAGCCATCGTACAGCCTCCCCTCTGTCGTCTGGACAGGCTTTAGTTATGATATAACAAGGAGCGGCTAAGCCAAGGCTCACGGTACATTTTATTAATTGACATGTCGTTCTTTGCCTCGATGTAAACAACATTGGTACGGATTTGTGGTTAAATGAGAGTTACAGATTTGATGAAATTAATACGAATAGTCTAAAGAACAAAGTATTTTGGTTTGTTTGTACTCTATAGGTTCAGAATCTACCAGACCAATTATGATAAAAATTGGCATAGGATTAGATTATGTAAATGATAGATTAGACTTCAGAAAGAACATAGGTTACTTGTTATCGACGAACCACGCGGGTGGAGCTGTGGCCGGAAGCTTAATTGATTATAATTTTAAGATGGCAGATTTTTATCTATCGCTTTTCGTATATCATGTGCTTATAATATTAGGTAGACGTTTAGAGGTTGTAGTGTCTAGTATTTACAACGGTATCTTTCATGATTAACTACAAATTAGAGTAAAGGTTGAAGCTGTGAAGGATCCAAAATACTTCAATATAGGCTCTAAAACAATAATATGAAAATTGTAAAGAAGTTGATATAATCCCAATCTTTATGTATCTTTGTAATATCAGTGGATTCATATTTTAAGTCGTTTCTTTGTAATGAGTATGATAAAATATGGTTGGCTTTTATATTCTTATAAGAATCATGCATTAAATAATATGTCCACAATGTTAGTAACGTGACGCTTAATGTAAGACAAACGATCATCTTGAAGTGCGAGAATCGCTCAAAATCGTAGTAGGTAGGTATAATAGTAGCTTTAAGTAAAAGCTGATAAAACTACCTACCTATTAAGCTAATAGTCTTAGGTTGACAAACAGCCAATACAAGGTTGTTAAATAAAGTAAGCGCTTGATTGCGTGGCCATAACTCAGGTTGATCCTCACGTCTTAAGATGAACCTCCCGGATATGTAGCGCTCATTTTCTCTACGTCTCTGTTATATCTACGAGTACATATTTGAAGACATTTCTTTCTGAAACATGGTTGGATATGGCGACCCTAAAACAAGTATTTTTTGCCAAGGTGTTCGATCAATTAAATCGTTCCAAGAACTATCCAAATATGTCCTTTTGCCCTACCCGTCTACCGAACCCAAGACGTGGCTGTGAGGGCTTGCATCACATACGTTAACCACTTGACCAGAGTAAAAAAATACTCCAGCTGGACCAACGAGGCAGTTAGAACGTTTTAACTGGTCAAGTATGTAGTTGGGTACTAATCCGAATTAAAAATTTCCACGTAATCAGAAGGCTGGCTTTTCCTTGGCTCAAATAATCAGCATTGTCCTTCAACATGGACATGCCGTCAGCCTTTCAACACGTTCCCTGCAGTCAAGGTCGATGCTGTAAATTTGTGAATAGGTATCTGTTTATTTTTTCTTAATTTACTTGTATTGTACAAGTAAATTAAGAATAAATTAGCCATTGTGAAAACTGACTGCAATTAATATGCATGTGTGTTTTACATATTTAATAAGTGTAATATACCTTATATTTAGATATATAACTCACTTATCCAAAACTGGTGTAATAAGGCTACGGTACATTATGACTAAGAAGTTTTTGTCCTGCATAACTAACTCGTTGGTCACACACTGTACACAGTTTCCTTTTTTGTCATTAAAATAGTTTCTTTATATAATTCCTAATAAAAAAATAACTACCAAAATTAAATTAATTAATTAATTGAATTAGCATTGCCATTCAACGTGGCAATGCCGCCAGCCTTCGGGGCACGTTTGCCGTTGACAGTGATGCGGACGAGTATTTCGATGCCTAATCTTATTATTATTTTTATTATCTGTTGAAATTATTATTATTATACTTTTATTATTTTAGTTGTGTAAATATTTTAACCTATTGTATTAATTTCTGGTTTAAAATTAATAAATAAATTACTACCAAAAAAATTCCAAAATCAAATCAGTTGACTTTTCTGAAACGTACTAGTATATCTTCCAAATGTGTACGCGTCTCATTTTTTCGTCGTCGGCCGTCGCGGTCGGTGTAATCTCTAATCTCCCGCCGCCAATTTATTTTCATTAGCGATCATCCTCGGTTAATTTTATTCCCTACTTACCCCGCCAAGGATCGGGGGCACGGTCAAGTGACGGTGGAGAGAGCTCTGGCAACATTTATGATTCTAACACTTAAGTGTATTCTTAAACTGAAATATATTTCAGTAACTAATAAATAACATTTATAACATACAACAATAAATAAGTACGTGTCTTCACTAAAAATGTTTTTGATAAATATCGGAATTAGAAAAATTATTAAGTGAAAAGGATGATGAAAGATTTAAAAAAAATTTCATACATCCGTAAAAACTTATCTGCCGAAAAAATTACGTTTATATTTTAATTGTTAAAATCATATTTCACAAGGTCTATTTTTATTTATTTTTACGATTTTACTTTTTTTTTATTTTTATATTTTTACTGAGCTGAGGAAATACATTTTCAAATATACTTATCATTCCCTTTGCCTCCCGTACTGTCGCTTCAAAAGCCTGTGTTCCATTTTAAGTTTGGAATTCCATACTTTTTAAAGAATCCTCTTCCATACCTTTCCACAATCCGCTACAGTTAGTATCCAGTATCTGTGAGTTGCTTAATTCATTTCCACAGGATAATATTATTTTTTTACTCCCCCGTTTTTTGTGATGAGCCGTGGCTTATTTTTTATTCATTGGGGTGGATACTCATCTCAATTCGTTCGGTGAGTCAGATTGAGGTGTAATCAGGTTGACAGCCGCTTTGTTGGTGGCCACGTTTTAACGCTATCTAAACATTTTTGTGAGATTCAGATTTCATTTAGATTGGGTGGTTGTTTGAAATTTTGTTGCTGATTTGTTGTGGAAACAATGTTCAATAGGCAATATGTGTTTCTGAAAGTAATACGGCAAGTGTAGAAAAAAGTAAGTTTACATTTTGTTTACATACTGCGCCTGCAGCAAACGAACATGAAGTCCACCTGATGGTAAGTGGAGTAAAGCCCATACAGATCAACTATCCACAAAAGCAGATGGTAGATGCATCACTGCAGACTACGGTGCTATGCCTCATATGCCAGTAATTTCAGGGACAACTTCACTAAACTGGAACACAATAATGCAAGCACTACTAGTTTGCGCCGGGTTAAAGGTGAGACAGTAGTGCTGCCGCCCTCGTGCTCGTTCACCAGTATTTAGATGCAGGCAGGTAACAGAATCGATCCATTAATACAACGACGACAATGCTAAATAATATGATAGCCGAAATTAAAAATAAAAGCAAGCAAGTCGAAACGTAGTCTCATTTCCATGACGATTGGATTATTTTATTATTTATCAATGTACTTATAGGCATGATGAATTATTTTTATTTTTGTGTGTTATCGAAATATCTTTCGATATTAGAAACATCATTGAAATAATTATTTTGTTGATACGTAAACTTCCTGAGTCAATACAATTTTAATTTTACATTTATAGACTCGCCCAGACGCTCCAAACAAACATTCACGTACAAAAAATATCTTAGCTATACGAAATATAGCTAAGATACCTTTTGTGCCTCAAAAATGGACTCGCCTATGAAACTTTGAATGATCATAAAATAATACTAAGAAACAGTTGAAAAAGATATGGGACCGGCAGGATTTGAACCTGCGACCTTACTGCACACCGTAGCTGGATAGCTAAAGCGGCTGCCCGGTGTGCACTAAGGTCGCAGGTTCAAATCCTGCCGGTCCCATATCTTTTTCAACTATTTCTTAGTATAATTTGCTAAGCATAGCTAAATGCTATAGAAATAATCTAATTGATTATTTTTATAGCATTTGAAGATCATAAAATAAGTTAGATTCATAGTATGTAACAAAAAATCTTGCATTTAGTTTATGCTTACCTATATTTTGATACGGTATATTTTACTATCTATAGATCTCTCATCATGCTTATTCCTTTTATGTAAGAGAACGTAATTCTTGTTTCATTAAATATATTTTAAAATATAAATATCCCCATAACTGTAGGGGTGGCTTTATGTTTTCATATACTCCTACTTATTTGGTACGTAAAACAATCTCGCCTAATCTTGAAATAATTAATCGGCTTATCTCTTTAACTTTGTACAACTTAGGAAGTCATTCAAATTCACAAAAGATTATAATGTTTACACAGGAACTCTTATGATGGAAGCTCTTGTTTTGGCTTAGAAAAACTAGATAAACATTATTAGAAAAACATTAAGATTAGGCTGTAATTATCGTTGAATTATTAGTAGTATTTTTTTTTAATTCTTTTTATTGTTTTTAGGCTTACAGTCTAATAATAAGATGTGAATATTAGAATATATAAATTTAAAAAAAGATTGATTTTGAAAAGCCTCGGTTATCGTTATATTATTACCTGAAATCAGTATTATTATTTATAACTGCTTCTAGTGGTTAGCGAATGCTATAATTCCCGGGTTGGGCAAAGTGTTATTTGTGTACTTTATTTATTTAAAACTTTATACACAATTTGTACAGAGGCGGACTTAATGCCGAAGGCATTTTCTACCAGTCAACCAAGGGTGGTACAGAGATTTAACATGGTAGGTGCACTTGTGATAATAGTAAAAATTAAAAAAAAAACTTATAAAAAAAAATATAAAATGATAATTTACACTTTCTATAGTATAGATTAAATTCAATATTAACATACTTAACTACATACTATATATGTATGTATAGTTATATGTATGTATAGGTATATGCTATATGAATGTATATTATACATTCATATAGCATATACCTATACATACATATAACGATGAAATTCCGAATAATAATTTATTTTTGAATGTAAAATGGTTAATGGTCCACAAAAAAACAGATTGAACGAAAAAGGGAAGAATTAAGAAACCCAGAAGTGTGAGATGGACATACTTTCCGTCACAAAATTCAAAATAGGAGCACTGAGTTGGAATTGTGCCCAGTGAGTGGCGATAGGCTCACCCCCTACCCCATGGGACCTAAACATAATAGGTGAAGTGTGGGTATTGTACACCTCTGCCTCACCCTTCTGGGCAATATAGGCGTGATGTTTTGTTATGTATGGTAATTACTTAATTAGTTATGATGGCTAATTAATTAAGATAATTATTTCGATAAATTATTATTTACAAAACAAAAAAATATACTAAACGCTACGAAGCCTACGCCGTAGGTTGTCTACGCAGATTGCTTTCGACTAATCTCGAAACGCTTATTCTGTTTAGAAAATTAAATTCTGCGACGGTTATTACCGTTTATTAGCTCATAGCTTTATTCATTAGATCAATGGTAATAAGGCATCTTAATCTCCAAATAATAATAGCAGCCCTGTATTTATTACTTGTCCCACTGCTGGGCTCGGGCCTCGTGATGAGAAGGGTTAGGCTATAGTCCACCACGCTGGCCAAGTGCGGATTAGTAGACTTCACACACCCTCGAGCACTTATTAGGCACTCTCAGGCATGTAGGTTTTCTCACGATGTTTTCCTTCACCGTTAGCGAGCGATAATTTATATGATAAATACACACATATCTTCGAAAAGACGAGCGGTGTGTGCCGTGGGTTCGAACCCGAGACCTTTAACTTCCCAGTCCTACGGTCTCCCACTCGGCTATCGCTGCTCTTAATCTAATAAATCGCTAATCGCTAATCTCCAAATGCTGGCTTATATTTCGGCCAGCGACTTAGTATTACAATACAACGCGGTAATGCTGCCAGCATTTTGGGTACCAGGCCTTCTGACAGTGACTTATTAAGATAAGATTAAGTTATTAGACAAGTTTAATTTCAGATCCAACATGTACATTTTTCTGTTAAGCTTTGTTAGATAAAAATATCGGCAATGAATATAAATTGACGTTAGTGTTCATTTCATTATGGTATCCTAGGTACACTTACAATGCTCAATTTCTTATTTTTTTAAATAGTATTTAGCCATGCTTATCATTCTGATTCTAAAAAAAATATGTCGGAATTTAAGCGGGATTTGAACCCTCGACTATAAGATTCCAGCCAATTGTATGATAGGATGGCATTAGCAATTGAAAAAAAAAACGATCAAGTTCATCATTACAGCATTTGTATTGATTGTAACATCAGTCATGTTTAATGTTTTTGGATTTTTTACATTAGATAGAACGCCAGAAGCAATAACACTATCCAATGGTCCCAATGACAAGGCCAAATACACACATTCACTCACACTAGCACACCCAGACTCAGAACAAATCTTTGCGAATCACACAAAGATTTGTCCCATGTGGGGATCGAACCCACAACACCAGTGTTGCAACCTATTTATATTGCTACAATAGACGACGCGAGGCGTCCGGAAAGACGATGCATACAGTTAAAAAAATTGGAGCAGGGGCTTGGATAGCTTAGCGGGACAGCGATACCCTGGAATCCTATAGTCGCGGGTATCCACTTCTCAAACCTACATACATCCACAACTTAATAAAATACCTCAATGCGGTTTAAATCCAAATAAAACAGTGCATTCATAATCGCGACACTTCACAAAGCATTTTATTCGGAATCTGTACGCGAATTAATTTGTCGTACAAAATTAACGCATGAGTACGTACGCCCTCCCTGACATCTAGCTAAATCTCTTATGCACCAACATACGAGGCTGATGTAGAGGTGATGATACCGAAAAGATTTCATTTTTCGGTAAAGAAAAAGGTTTATAAGCGCACAATAATCAAAGTGTAGGTAATACAGAGGCCATTGTAATATAATATTATTAAAACCAACGAGACGTGAAGACATTATTATTGAGAAAACGGGTTACTCACGTTACTTTAGCTGGGATATGCCGACTAGTTTCGAATCTAGTACGTAGATTCATCAACTGGGCTATATAATCTGAGTGTGAACTGAGTGAAACGTGAGTAAACCGTATTCTCAATAATAATGCCATTGTAATATCTTTATATTTGCAAATGACTTGAAAAAATATTATTTATTGCGGCCTTATGATAAATTAAAGAACGAAACAAATATAACATATAGGTGATCAATCTTATACGTATAAAATTAGATGAATTTAGATACCTTATTTTATATTATGTGTGAAAAACCTGTGTAATATTCAAGTGAAGCTCAGAAATTAAAATTAGCATATAATTTTTAACAAGACGTGACGCATCGGTGACAAGTCTGGTATAGAATCTGTTCTATCTTGAAATAACTGGCACATGAGGCATAACACCGTATAGTCCTCAGCTGCAGCGACGCACCTATCGTCTGCTTTTGTGGATTGTTGATGTCCATGGGCTGTACTCCACTTACCATCAGGTAATCACGTTCGTTTGCTGTGCGCGTAGTATAAAAAAACAGGTGTTGTTTTAATTCATGCAATTGCAAATTAAATATTATGTATTTTTTTTAACTTAAGTGGTATAAACAGCTCTATAGCCATACAGTTAATTTCCCTTAGGCTATGTTCACCGCGTGCTCAGGTGAAAAGATCCCACGCCCATCGTCTGCGCGTCTGGCTTAACTGTTTACTGTTCTGACGACTGACGACCCAACCACAAACTCGTCTGTCATATAAGTCATAAACTAGAAATTTTGCTACTGAAATTAAGAAAAACATTATGGTTTTAAAGCAGCTAAACCTTGGGTACAATTAACTGAGAATGGAATAATTATGATTCCACTGGAGGAGCTCGTGGCTAAGCAGAAGGCGTACGGATCGATCGATCTACAAGCTAAGCTATGTTTGCCGCGGTCGGCCGTTTGATGGGTGACCATCTTAATACGAGGAACTTTCTTCCGGGAATCGGAGAGCTGTGGGTACTGGTTTCATTTGAAGATTTATGACAGTTGTTATCCGACTCTCTGGCCTCTGACTACCCGTAGTCAAAGGCCAGAAACTTGGATAACAATCTAACATAGAGTATAGTATCGCCTAGTACTGGGTTATGGAGGCCTGACGTCAGTCGCTCTAAGTAAAATACTAATATTCAGCTGGATCCGTTAGGGTCGACACGCTTCAACGCGCTTTTGGTGTGTGTCGACCCTAAGGGTCGACACACACCAAAAGCGCGTCGAAGCGCAGCGAATCGAAGCGCAGTTTCAGTGTTAGATGAATTCCAACTCTATTCTCACAACCACAATACTCATTATCGCATGAGAAACTCAAACGAGTCACGCGGATGCCCGCGGCGCCGCGGGAATTCCGGCGAATTCCATAGTAGTAGTAGCGTAGAGTTTCTCATGCGATAATGAGTATTATACTTGTGAGAATAGAGTTGGAATTCATATGACACTGAAACTGCGCTTCGATTCGCTGCGCTTCGACGCGCTTTTGGTGTGTGTCGACCCTTAGACCCAAAGTTTACCCGAATGTGATACTGTGCTAATAACTACTTATATACCTCACACTAATTCCAACAATAGTCATAATAATATTATACTGCCTTTTGTTATCAACAAGAAACCACGACTGTTATTTCTAGCTTCAATTAATAAATAAAGAAAACCATAATTTTATTTGTTTGAACGAGGAATTGTTTCACTTAATTCCCCTAAACCAATAAATGTAAACAAAAACGTATACATTACCTCACCAGAGACAATACAAGTTAATTTTTAACGAGCACTCATCAAAATTGTTTAATTACATCCCTGAGGGACAGCTAAGCGTGAAACGTTAAAACGGACTAATCAACCGTTTTGGAAAGCAACCGTAACAACAACGATAAATACGGCGCCCCCTCTAGGAAAACGGTGGAATCAGGAAATTAGCTCTTAAAAATACAGTGTCTCCCTACGCGGTGTGATGGGTGATTGTTGAATGAATGTGAGCTGCAATTGGTTCACGACTATTGCATTATGGAGCGCCTTAAGATTTGATTGTGTTATAAGTAGCCTAATATAAATATATCACACGACTTTCACACAACGTTATCTAGTCCAAAAATAAGCGGAGCTTGTATAGTGGGCCAACGAGATAGGTATGCAGGGCAAAAACTTGCCTTGGGAGGAGACCTGGCTTCAGCATCTTACGATACAGGCAATATAGTTGTCATTTTCAAATATTTCCTCTCAACGTTACCCCTTTTTCTGTTTAAGTTATACATATATTATAATTCTATTTTTGAATAATGTTCTATGAGACTATTTTTTCTGAAATAAAACATTATTATTATTATTACTTATAACCTTGTCTGACACTACAGGCATAAAATTTGCATTAAAATATTATAACAATTTAGTCTCCAAAACTACAGACCAAAAATTGTATGAAAGCGACCAGCAACCAGTCGTGTTTACATCATAAACTCACCCTCTGATTAGTACAGCGTATTCAAGAATCTGTCCTACGTCACTCAGACAATTGCACAGATAATATTTTTTGCGGCCGTTTTTCATAATTTTAATTCGTTTTGTTCTAATGTAACAGAGCGGCGTTTCCGTTGCACTTCGCTTTAGATTTTATTGTTTTTGCGACGTGTTTTAATTTTTATGTTTCATAAAAGGCGCGGAGAAGAAAGATAGATACATTGTTGTTCATAATTATGTTTGCTTTATAAATTTTCGTTACTTTTTAAGTTTTGTGTTCCAAATAATAGTTTGTGTTGCATATTAGATATATTTACGTACTGTTGCTTTTTGAACAGGTAAATCAATTAATCTTGTATGCTAATTGAATTTTTTTAGCTATTAATTGTAATTATTAATATAACAATTCTTTATTCTGGGTAAGTTAAACTATTTGGTACCGGGATGATTGATAGATCTCCTCATACAGGCGATTATGTTTTGTTGCAACATAGTGCTGTAACGGTGAAGGAAAACATCGTGAGGAAACCTACATGCCTGAGAGTGCCTAATAAGTGCTCGAGG
This sequence comes from Hypena proboscidalis, assembly GCA_905147285.1. Classification (NCBI taxonomy): domain Eukaryota; kingdom Metazoa; phylum Arthropoda; class Insecta; order Lepidoptera; family Erebidae; genus Hypena; species Hypena proboscidalis. Next base: position 6,974,124 of record LR990127.1, read on the forward strand.
GTGTGTGAAGTCTAGCAATCCGCACTTGGTCAGCGTGGTGGACTATGGCCTAACTCTTCTCATCATGAGAAGAGGCCCGAGCCCAGCAGTGGGACGTGTATTAAATACAGGGCTGCTCTGCTCTGCTCTGCTATAGTGCTATGTGCTTTTAAATTAATTGAGTATTCTACAATATATATTATTTTGAATTTAAGTATGAATGGCTTTCAATTAAGGCATACACTATTCACACGTTAACACGTTTTCCCACAAGTATATGAAATGTTTATGATTACAAAGTTTCCATTAAATTGAGTAGAGCTTTCATAACATCGTACATATTAAAATCAGTTAGGTTCATAATTACTGACATAATATTTCCTTTATTAAATACCTATTCAAAATCAACTTATGGCCTATGCAAGATCTTATTCAGCCTCTCTTGAAACATAACTATAAATATGAAACCTTAAAATATGTTTATTCGTTAACTAATTTATTATCTACAAACTTAATTGATATCAGATATTTTCAGAACCTGAATTGTTATATTAGTACTTAATTTTAGAAAAAAACTTAAAGCAAATTTCTGCCTAGCTACTGTATCGGAGGATGAATAAGCCAACTGGAGTCGTCATTGTCGGGCATTATCCGCTGCCAAATGTAAATGACCGCCGATCATACACTTCATATAAAGGTTGTTGTCAAATCCTATAATTAAATTAGGATTTGACACTAGCGCGAAACTACCCCCACTCGTATAGATATTTGCGCACATTTCGTATCGTTTTTTGGTATGTACTTACAAAGATAGAAACATCACTATGATTAACCATCCGTCTCTTTCTAACTTAACATCATCATTTTTATTGCATTGCATTATTTTCATTATCTCCCTTCAGATATTTTTTATGTGAGCCAAAGCAACAGCGGAAACTAAAGGAATAAAATGCTGAGATGTGTTTAAAGGAAATGTGGAGGTGGCTAATGCTTGGTTTATGCGCGAGATAAGGCAAATGTATGCAGACGATGTAAACGAATAACTCGCAAGATGTACTTTGATTTTTAGAGTTCAATATTCAGAAGTACAACAAAATACATTTTTTTTCGACTGTTTTGGTTTAAACTACAATAAATACAGGTTAACTTAATGTGCACGGTTGGCGTAGCGGTTAAAGCGGTCGCCTCGCAGCTTTCAACTACGCTGGTGTTGTGGGTTCGATCCCCACATGGGACAAATCTTTGTGTGATTCGCAATGATTTGTTCTGACTCTGGGTGTGCTATGAGTATGTGAAATGTATGTTTGTGAACACCCCCGCGACACAGGAGTTATTCCTAGTGCGGGCGTCGTTTTTGAAGGAATAAAAGAATGTTCACCAAGAGGTAAAATATCAAAGTAAACATGAACTTATATAATTAAATTAATATTACTACTATACCTGGAAAGAATACAGTAAACAGCCTTTTTTCTTGTCTTGAAAATTGGTGCTGTGACTTTGTTCTTGTATTTTTTTAATTGTAAATATAAAAACTATATATACTAAACTACGATTGCCTCATTTTATAACTCGCCCGTCATACAGTCCACCCGGTAGCTATCAGTGCCTTAAATTTAAAGAATTATCCCCGTACTCCTAACGTTGAGGAGTTGTACCGTCCAGCATCAGCTCAGCAACATAAAATGCTGACTGCTAGATGCAAATATTCGAGTAGCTGTAGATTATTTACGAAAAACAATATAGAGGCCTTTAAAATTTGAGGATTGCCCTCGATTTCTCTAGGACCCAATCATCAGATCAGTATACTCTTACAGACACAAAATAATTTCTCAAATCGGTCCAGGCGTCTTCGAGTAATCGGCAATCAGTGAGTGGTAATTGAGATCACCAATTCAAAGTGCATTGTCCAATTTTGATCTATTGATTTGAAAGTGCAATGACGCATATTGTTAATCAAGGCAATTGAGAGATGTTTAGGACCGATTGTACTTTGTTTGGAGCGTTATAGGTTAGTACTTGTAGTCTTGGTGATACCGAGAGGATAAATTGCAAAATAGTTTCTTATTTAATGTTTTCTTTGTTTTAATGGTGTGTGTTTTCATTAGCAGATTTAAAACAAACTAAGAAGTAGGTATTACTAATATTTAATCTGATAATTAATTTTTCAATTACCTGTCAACCTATCTTCATGTGTTTTCGTAAACAATAGTGTTAAAAAAAAGAAGGTGAAATTTATTAAAAGACTGAAAAAAATTTAAATTATGTAACTCAGAAATACCCACTACAAGTATAAAACCCAACAAAAATAATGTATTTTTTTGTTCAGTCTTGGCTTAATTCTTCTAAAAGTTTAAAAACCTATTTATAGACAAGTTCATAAATTCCTCTTCCACGAACTCGCAATAAACAAAACAACGTCAGTCAGTAATTAAATATATTTTATACTTTATTATCTAGAATAAGAACAAGTTGTAAAGTGCTCGTCTAACATAGAAAATTCAATAAAAAGCTAAAAGCCAATCTTATCTCTGGGAGAGGAAATTAAGAAACAGCGGCGGGCATCTGACACGGTGGCTCTTTACAGATCTGTCACTAGTGACGGGAACCACATGTATCGATATCGATGATTTTAAAACTAAGAAACAATGTTTTTTCTGTATGATAGAGAGAAAATAAAAAGAAAGGCTGGCAACTGACACGGTGGCTCGTTGCAGATCTGTTACTTGTGCTGGAATCTATTTATATCGATATCGATGATTTTAATCGTAAGAAGCAAATAAGATTGCTTTATAAATTCTTATATGTGGCGAGTCTTCAATCATGTCAAAAGTAACTTCGTAGCATTGACTGTTTTATTGTATCTTAGAACTTTACATATTGAAGTGTGAATATGTTTTTGATACATGTACTTAACAATTACTTAGCAGGGACATTCACTTACTTATATAAAACGCATTTCAAAATAATTCTATCAAACATTATTATCACGAAATGTACAATCTAAAAATTACAGTCATTAATTATCTAATCAACTGAGACGACAATCGATATCATTTGGCTACAACACTAAACATTTTTAAAGATAGAGTGTTGAATGCGACAGCGACACGACATTGGGTTTCGTCGAACCGCTGAAATAATTCCAGTGCGGCCGGGGGAGATGCCGGAAACGCACCCTTATCTCCGCGGAATACTCGCTTTTTAAACAACTCACTTCTTTATTTGTATTTATTCCACATCCCCCCCGGCCCCCGCCACAAACACCGCTCTGACACCCCCTTCCGCGGCCCGTGTTACCACATGAATAGACGTGCTACTTAATGGGACTTTCAGTTCCTAAGTCATCATGTTTTTTAACAATATACCCGCGATAAGTAAGGAGGTCGACTCGGATAATAAACGGAGAAAATATACGTGTTTGCTTTGGGAAATTTTTAAAGAGAATCTTGATGCTGTCGTAAATAAGCCGTTGGAAGTTTGTTGCGCGCTTTTATATTGTTTTGGCGCGGATTGTGGCAAATTGAGAAGAACATTAGAGACAGGTAAATGGAGTTTTCTCCATGTGTTCAGAAAAAGTGGTTTAGCAAGCAAGATAGATAACCTTTTGTAATTAGTCTTAAACATATTATCAACAAAATTATATTTTGTATGGATTTTAAGAAGTAAGACGTAGAATAGGTTGTTATGTATTTGACTGCTATGACATTAAAGTATAGTATCAATTTAAAAAGTGGGCTTTTGATTCTGTTTCAAACCCATTGGTTTTTTTTTAAGAGTAGACTCCCAAGCGCCGTGTTTTCATACTAGTAGTTTCATATAGTTTTTATCTATCTTTATGGACTCTAAAATGCAAGTTTGTTCGTGGCCATTTTGTCAAAATTGTATGAATCATTAATTGAGTTACATACAGACAGATTATTTTTTATAATCGTTTTAAAAAATGGCCACCAACAAACATGTATTTTAGTATTTTAAATGTATTATTATTACTTTTGTATGGAAAATAGCCAACCAATTATTCCCCGTACTGACTAATTTTGATGGTGTTCAAGAATATTACAGCAGTTAAATACATAGCACCTATGTATTTCGACTTACTAACCCACCAATCCATATTTTTGTAGATAATTATTTTCTATCTCTAAGTTTACCGGAAACATAATTTTCTGACTACAAGATATCAGAAAGACTAATAAACTGATTTCCAGTCACTTATTTGCTGTACGTGTAACAGAAATCAATATTTCTTATATCAATTTATCAACCACATTATAACATAACATATCATTACGCCTATAATACTCAGATGGGTGTGGTAGAAGTATTTAACATCTACATTGTACCAGTTATGTTTTAGGTTCCATGTGATGAGCCTATCGCCATCCATTTGGCACATCTGTGGCGGTATCCGCACATAAGTAGTGACACACACGTGACATACTCGTATGTCAAAGAGCGCTGAATCGCGATAACGAAGTGTTCACAGAAAGTATACATATATATCACTACCAATACGCTACCGTTGGACAGTCAGCCAGGCAATACCACCGAGCCTGGTCGGAGGATCCTCCCTTTGTGGTGGAGGAACATCACACCGGGTTCCTCTACACATCCAACTCCGTGCTGCTTATGAGGATTTCCTGAAGGCATCCCTTATAACTAATAACACTTTTACTCAACCCAGGATTCGAAGCCAAGACCAATGCAATACAATAAACGTAACTACTGTTTCTAAATCATAAAAATAAGTACATAATACCGTAGAAATCCATAAGCCCATTCAGATAACACGTTTAATAACTCACTTCATAGTATATTCGTCTACTGGGTACAGTTTATCCGTTATCGCGGGCAATGCATTACGGGCAGTAACAATATCATTACGGGGGCTATTCAACATTTTTATTATTGCGTTACTATTGTCTTATGGCGCGACGTTGCCAGATAACAGGGGTGACACACTGGAGGAAAGTTCTCCGAGCAATGTGAGGAAGATATTATGCAGGAAAACTGGCGCAGGAAAATTGGTGGGTATTCAATGATTACTAGAATGACCTAAGACTAATAGAACCTGCTAATTTATAGAAATTTGTTTAAAATTTATTTGTTTTTTTTTAAATAGTTAAAATCTCTGTGAGGGTTAGTCGTATAATGTAATTTCAGTTAAGCACGTATAAGCTTAAGTGAAAAATAAAATAAATGTGAACTAAAAACAAAAAAAAACATGAAAAGAAATAAATTTTCTTATTTTATTTTAAACCTCGACAATATATCCTATGAACCATATTGATCTGTTAAAAGCGTTTCTATTTTGTATATTTTTTGTATTTCGTTTTTAAAATTACTTAACACTTTTGAACACAGCCATAGACCTTAGGTACTATCAAAGATATAAGATTTAGTAAATTTCTATGCAATCACATTGAAGAATGGAAACAAGGAAGAGTAACACATGTTAAAAAAAAAATTAAATAAATGGTTATTAGATAAATGTTTAAACTGTATTAAAGATTATATATGACATATAAAGAATGATATTAATACTATGTTATAATTAATAATTGAATTGAGAATGAAATTAATATTATAATAAAAAACTACTGAGGTGTCAAGGGACACCCGGATGGAACGAAGTTCCTTTCGATTAATTAGTAAAGAAATTTAGTTAAAATTTTTTTTTTAATGTTGATCACCGAATACTCACTCTGTGTGTCTGATGATGTAGCACCGTAGCTGTAACGTAGCATGTAATTAATACGCTGCTACGAGAATTGCTACGAAATGTGTCGTTACAACTTTTCGTCCCAATTTTTTCCGTCTAGCCCCCTTTCGCAACGCGCGATAAGGAACTTAGTTCCAATAATTGTTAAAATTTAATCTAAAAAAGTTGGATTTCTACTGCATGACTCCTTATATATTTTTTTTGCATGGTAGAATGTATTGAACCATTGTTTAATTACTAACACCTGTATTTGTACTACATTCTTGCAAAATAAATGATTTGATTTGATTTGAAAAAAAAAACAGCGAAATCATTTGGCGAGTTGCCTGAACAATCTGCACGCTATACATCCTCTCCGTGTGTATCAGATATAACTCAGTACGAGATACGTTTCAGATTTATGTCTGTAATGTTTGTTGTTTCACCTCCGCGAATAATGCTCAGAGATTTATGAATAACCCCGTTTGTCTTTAGGCTGATTGCTAAGATAAAGATGGAGGGAATTTCACAACCCGGTAGAGGCAGTATTTCAGATTAACTGCCAAAATTTGTGGTGAATTTCAGGTATGAATTACCTCACTTCAAAGGGCGTGTAAAAATATTAACACCAACATTGATTATTTTAATTGGACTTTTAAGACTGCCCGTAACTGTTTCTATAATATAATATGTATAATTTGGTAAGCATAGCTAAATGCTATAAAAATAATCAATAAAAAGTTAAAATAACGTGTGTGTTCATACTTTACAACATTTGTGCTGAATGTAACTCCGTTATCTATCTTACTTCAGACGTCACGAAATGATGAAATATACAGTTGAGAAATTTAGGGTCCTGGCAAGAGACAACTGTAGCTGGTTGGTTAAAGAACCAGCGAGCATGTCTAATGAGATGTATGAATGTTGAGGAAGCGAAAGAAGTATGTAAGGGGAGAAGCACATGGCGGTCCCTGTCTACCGCCATGGGATAAAGGCGTGATTTTATGTATGTGTCTAGTAAACCGTTATAGCAATTACTAAAAATGTATGTTTGACATTTCAAAGTTGTCTGTTTGTGTTGTTCAAATGAAAATGTTTACTTTTATTTTATTCTTATTAACTTATTATTGATTGCTAAATTTAAAATAGAAATAATAGTAAGAGCCAGTTTTACAGGCTTCGGATAAATCTTATCCGACCCTTAAAATGTAACCCGACCGAATTTAAAAGTAAGACTTAAAAAAAAACACAGCTGACACTTTCATGTATGTGAGTTATATGCTTATGCTGTCAATAAGGTTTATCTAACATCTGTGAAAATGTATGAAAAAACTACATACTTAATCGCTTATAAATTCACCCAATCAAATCTGAATCAAACTAAAGGGTAAAACTAAAAACTAACCCGCCCAATAAAACAATAACACAACCCGACCGCAAGAAACCGCAGAACTACCCACCGTTCATTTATGCAAATACCTTCCCAGAGGAACCTCCATACCTCCATTAATCATTATCTAAATTAATTTCGAACGTTTTACAAAATCTCTTAGTTTCTTAAAGTCACAATAAAGAGGATGGCGGTGGGCCATAACTCATCTTAAGATTACTGATCTTTAATCCCCCTCGCAGCTTCACTTAAAGTTGAGATTTATGGGCCCGAAATATATTGGGCCCCGCGAAATAAGCTTACGTTCGACTCTATGAAAAAAGTTTGCATGTACGTCTAGTTTAGAAGAAAAGTTTTGTTTTTTTTCCCAGGAAATATGGGTTAATAACAAAAGTAATTTTGACGTAGTATTTTCTATGGGTGATTTGTATTGTTTTGTTTAGAAGTTAAGTTACAACAAAATATTGCATGCTGACTCAATATATACTGTTGATTAAAGTGCAATAAAATCCGTTTTAAAACGATTGTAAATAGACTTGCTTTTTCCTTTATTCTTAATTATTCGATCATATTTTAAAAATGATAGAATTAAAAATAGAAACTTGTTTTAAAAAAACCGCCAAAAGTATTTAAACACCATTGATAGAATATGTTGAACTATATGTTTTATGCTGTAAGATAAATATAAAATCAAATTTAAACATGTAACTTCATTGATATTTTTACAATTAATTAAATAAATTAAAATAACACTTCTTACACTAAATTAGAGAAATACCTAACTATGTTCAAAAAAGAAAGGGAAATGTAAAAAATAATAAAATATAAAGTGACTAAACAATGGTATGTTATTACATACTTATTGTTCATACCATATTTGTATATTATTTCATTTCATTTCATCAAGTAATACACTTATTCAATATAAGGACGCAATGCTTGATATGTACTTGTAATTCAAGAATGCTAAGCTAAGCTTACATAATATACTAGGTACTCATATAACTGGAATTATATATAATAATATACTTTCACTTGGACAATGCATCTTTAAAAAAATATAATAGATCTCAAGTGCAGTTTTCTCAGTCTGTTCGCAAAGCACTCACGTAACAAATATTTTTTGAAAAGTCCATGATATAGAAATTGATATTTGGCGCAGTTGCAGGAAGCGTGGCCCAGTAACCGACGCGAGCATCGATGTGTGATGCCCGCGTTTCATATTGGATGCCATTCAAACAAGAAAATACTATTTTTCATTGTGTCTGCCGGCTACGGCTTGTGCCATATTGTTTTCTGGTGACCTATCATATTGTTTTTAGATGTAACTTGGATTTCATAAGTGTTAAAAAAAAGTAAAAATCATTGTAATTTTTTAGATCTATACCGACATTAAAACATTAATATAATTACCCAAATACAAACATACAAAATCACGGATGCTCCAAACATGACAAGCGGTGCGCAATGGTCGCTGCGACGTAAGACAAAGTATCAGATGTTTGCGATACGCCTCTCGCCGCAAGGTCTCGGTTTCGATTCCCGGTTCGGGCAAAATGTTATTTGTGAACTTGCCGTCAGCTTATTTACAATAACTGCACGAAGTTGGAATTGTGTTCGATGGATGGCGATAGGCGCACCATGGAAACTGAACATAACAGGTGAAAATATGAGCGTTTTATACCTCTGCCACACCCTTCTGGGTAATATAGGCGTGATGTTATGTTATATTATTTTCTAGTCTAGTAAATAATTTATACGCTAAGTTTTTAAACAAACTTTACTGTGTTCACGTCAATATCTTAAGTCCTCTTAAAACAAACAAAGCTATAGCTAAGAGTTAAATATAATGGACACCGTCAAATGATTAATGTAGGCTTACGGCGCCATATTTAATAAATCCATCCGCCATAATACTTTTTACCTCGTTACGGTGTTAACTGTGGACATATTTATGGCTTTAACTTTATTTAATAACTTGGTAACCCCGCGCTTCGCCCCTTACTTAGAAAAAGTTTTAAGCTACGTAAACTACTTGCATATTGCGTGTTTTTATTGTTAATTCTTGCAACGTCACTTACGTGATGTTGGTTTTTTTTGTGTTATATTTTGACTTTTGAGCCCAGCCCAATACTTGTATTTTTTACGAGTGACAAGACAATTCCAAATTCAAAATTCAAAAAAATATACCAAAAGTCAGTCTTACGTAATTAAAAAAAAAAAACAGTGAAATTAGTGTAGTTGTATTCAATCGATGCTTTTTGGTACGTGCGATAGTTGACTTTTATTTATTAATTTCATAAACAATAACAATAAATATACAAGTTGAAGACCCTTTGGAGACGTTTGCAATACCTATCAAACATAAACCTAACCTAACATTCTCACATCACAATGTTACTAACCGCCAACTTCAGCCTCCATTTTACCAACAAAGTTCAAAACATTGAAACTTCTTACAAAGGTGTAATTGAAAGATTGGAAATTCCCAAGCAAGCACATATTTCAACCGCTTCCTCGGATAATATAAGATAGAGGACAGACTCGGATATAAAATATGGCGTCCTTTCATGAATCTTATTAAGATATCCTCCGAAAACCGACAGAGACAACACTGTACTACAAACTTGCGAGGAGGAAAGGGATAGAGCTATTACTCGGTTTACGTATATTAAAATAATACAGATATGGTTAAAGAGGTGTGGGTCGGGAATTTATCGCCTCTATGAATATGATTTTCTTTAAGAAGTGGATACGAAGCCCTTTGAGCGTTTAGTGTCAGACACCTATTATGATAACGAAAGTTACTGCCTTCATTGATTTTAGGCATTAGGTTATAAATATTCATTCATGTTGCCAACATAATTTTGATCTTTCAAAGAAACCTCATTACATAGTTACTTTTTAAAGCTATTTATAAGATTTACTCGGTGTGTTGCCCATCAACTATCCCGTCCAGTGTTCGACAAGACACCTCTTTTACTCAAGTTTATTTTAATGTCAGATTTTTGCAAAGATGTTATTATATTATGTGCAAAATTACTTTTCATCGACGTATGAATTAATCATAATCTCATAAGAAGGCGCCATGAAAAATTTGCAAAGCCATCTATATTTTTGAGTTTGTATACTTCAGGCAAATAGTCAATGAAATGGAATAATGGAATATGAATCTTCAACGTAAGATCTCAATATCCGTATGTATGTGTGCTCGTATAGGTAAGATGTCCCATAATTCATAAGTTTCTTTCACAAGTGCAGCACACCCGCTATCTCGGCTAACATGCAAAATAAGTTTCGGATACGTCGGTTAGAAAACCGATAATAAAGTTCGCTTCACCTGACGCGGGTTTAATATATTGATCACGAAGTTAACAAGCGACATTTTGTTTTGACGTCGTTTTATACACAAGATATTATTAATAAGCTGGGCCGCAGAAGTGTGATTGGCGATAAATACTTGATATTATCATGTCCATTTATAAAAATAATAGTTATATAATTTTGGTGTGTTATCCAAATGTAACTGCGATATATTGAAATGGTTACAAACAGTATAATAATTTTTTCGCCAACTACGAATCTACATAAAAAGTATAAATGTATATGTTTCTCTCCATGCAATAGAATGTGCTACACAGCTTGTATGCTATACCACAATATTAAATGTATCTATGTTCTAAAAATAAATAACGGATGAAATCAAACAATATACAAACTGTAAAGTATTTATCTACTAATATTCAAATTATGAAATACGGGTGTCACTCACGTAATGTTGGTCTATTTTGTCGACCGCGGTTTCACCTAAACTTTTAGGCATTTTCAAGAAAGTGCGACACTTCGCGCCTGAATCGCGTTAGTAAAAATAATTATCTACTGACAATTATTATAACTCCTTTGATCGTAACCTATATATACAGTCTCACTAATCTTCGTTTCAATCAACCAATGTACAAATAAAACTTAAGATAGCAAAATAACACTTCTAAAATATTCATCACCCAAAATCAAGGCGTCATTTATCTCCTTGCGCCAATGTCTCAGCCGTTATCATTCAATTTGCGAGGGGGTGATATGCAAAAATGCCTCAGTCGTTTATCCCCACATAAATAACATTAGCTGCAAGATAGCGTGTGAGAGAGTTTTTGTAATTACCTTATAAATAATAATTTCGCGTCGTAGATTACGGTTTGGATGATTCACGACGCGTCGAGTATATTAAAGGGCGTGATTGAACAAGATTCGCGACTTTAAGAGGTTGGAATTCATGTGATATTCTATCTATTTCTTATGTAATGTAATATAATATTTGACTAATTTTAATGAAATCATTTGATGACGTACTTGTTGATGATGACGTTGATGTTAGATTACTTTTTTATGATGTTTTAATTGTATCTTCAATGTATGTAATTTGTTTTTATACGACTTTACTTTTTCTTTCTTTTACTGTATGACTTGCATGTAAGCGACTTGGTTATTAATTGTAAGCTTATAATGTGTGAATAAATGAAATTTAAATGAAAGAATGGAGTTTTGGATGCATTGATTCTAACAATAAACCAATACATCTAAGTTTCATAAATTAATAGATTGATGGGCACAAGTTCCAGCAGTGGATAATGGTCATCTTTAAATTTATATTAAGATGATCTTAAGTTAAACATATTTTGTTAGAAATAACGACAGCTATCGAAAACTAGAATTAAGATTGATGACGTTTGCATGCTTCATTCTCCGTCCGTAGCGTGCTTGTCTAATTCATTGCATAATATATATTAAAATAAAGCATTGAATTAGCTGAATAAATAATGAACAATATTTGAAAAAAATGTAGATATTCTTTTAGAGGCAAGTAATTACTAGTATTATGCAATCATAGTACGACAGGTTTAACACTATACATATTATTTTTAATTTAGTTTTAATAACTTTTCTGTTGAATCACAATGTCTATCCACGTAAAGTAAGTTAAAGTAAATGAAGGCGTGATAAATATTCATTGAAATTATCGTGATATCGTATGAAGCAGGTATAATCAACATTTTGACATCACAAATAATAAACCCTGATGTGTGACTTCTATGTACTTTTGTTGTTGAAGTTGCAGTTGAAGCACCAAAAGATATTTTTGGTACTTTAACTTATATAGCTTAAAATTATAAAAAAATATGTTTGTTTGTTTTATAGTTTGTTAATTTAAACATTCAAATCGACAAAACATTATACTTACCTGTTTGGTATGCTGAAAATTCGTCTAAGCACTAATGTCACTGCCATTATGTGCCAGGTGGCTCAATCTACGAGCAAGATATCGTTTCTACACCCAGTCTGGTCTTCAAAAACAATACACGTGATGTAAAGTCTAGTAGAACGTTGATAAACTATTTTCCACAATTCTCTTTATAATTAAATCAAATACCATCGTGTAAAAATCCACAAACCTGCCATAGGTCCACCATCCCTGAAAAACAGATTCCCACCACGATATAAGCTCAAAGACTACTTACTATTACTGGTGGTAGAGCTCTTGTGAATGAGCTCGAGGGTGGCAGCACCACCGTCTCACCTTTAACCTGCCGCCAAATAGTAGTGCTTTCATTACTGTGTTCCGTTTTGGTGGTGAGATCAGGCCCTGAAATTACTGGCACATGAGGCATAACACCGTAGTCCTCAGCTGCAGCGACGCATCTATAATCTGCTTTTATGGATTGTTGCTGTCCATGAGCTGCACTCCACTTACCATCAGATGGACTACAGGTTCGCTCGCTGTGGGCGTAGTATATACAAAAAAAAAAGAATCTATTCTTTATCCCCTACAGCAATCACGCAAGGAGATACGGCAAAATATGATAGTCATTATTCAACGGTGCTTTGTCAACATGCATTTGATAAATTTACCTTACCCGGGTTATACTTCATAATCATTTTTGCCGACGTTTGCGGGTTGTAGGGGGTGGCAAAGGTAAGTCTAATGTTAAGTTCGTATGGATCTTAATGGGCAGGTAAGTATAATGTATGAGATTTATGGTTTATCTTTTTTTGAGTCTCTATCACTTTACTTTCAACCATGTTGAGTTGTAAATTACACAAGGTTTTCTTTTTTTTAATAAGTCAGCGGCATGTCATAGAGATTAGTGTTTGTAGGCGTAGCCAAAAGATGGACTTATTTCGCTACGCGGTGTGCACGTTTGCCACGACACGTGCTACAAAGCAATATATAATTCAAAAGCTCCTAATAGGCGACATATCTAATATACACAACATATAACTACTATAGCACCAAAAAGATAGTTAATTATTTATTGTACACACGCCGGGTCTTAATCGCGTAAATATTTTTGAAGGCATAAATACCGTTTTTGTCCTACAGTTTCGATAGAATCACACCGATCGTGGTCACGAGCAACCTCTGAAAGTTATGTATGCCTTTAAAAATATTTACACGATTAAGACCCGTGTCTAAAATAAATATTTATGTTAAAAAAAATCGCGAAAGTTTAAAATTATTAATGAGACAGTTTTTAGATTTTCTAACTAAAAGTTTAATTACTACCAAACACACTACAAACAACCAAAAATGTACCAACAATCCTTAAAAACCTACTCCCAATCTCGTAAACAAGCCCGCGCACCGTTAATAGTCCCATAAAGTTGTTAAACCATGCCATAAACCATGGTTCACATTAATCACGATTTAATACTGGCAATAATTAAAAATCTCATAGGTGGCGCTGGCTGCAACTCACTTAATCGTTACCCCATTTGATAGATGGCGTTATACCTCCCACCTACTTAGAACCTTCTCACAGTACACACGAGAAAATTCTCTTTACATTTTCATATGAAATTGAAGTTGGAATATTGCGAAAAGGTTCTAAGACGCCGCGGTAGATAGGAGTATTAAGGAGCGTTTACACGGGAGGCACGTAGCGTAATAAATAATATAGTAATCAGTACGATTCCTTACATCTTCCGCTTATTAGGCGAGAACCTACATTCAACATTCGCTAATACTCCAGCTTATAGGCACATGTGGGACGGAAAGATTCACCAAATTTATTGTACTCGGGCTTATGAATCATAAATAAAGGTAATTACAATTGAGATTGCACTTAGGTTTTGGGATGTAGTTGGCTTTCGGAATTTCTAATGATGTTTTTGTAAACAGCATTATTAGATATACTTTTTTTATAATATTTTTACGATTCTGGGTATACTTAAATTTATTGCACTTCTCATATTAGGGTTAAATTAAAAGTAAAGTTAGCCTTAGGGTAAAATATAGTGGACTTTACTATTTTGTAACATCAATGTATACCCGTATTTGCAATAAAAATATTGATGTTTGAATATTTTGATGTCTAAAACAATTTAGACGTTAAAGTTTTGAGAAGGATATTTTGTTTTTTTATTAAATTTTGTCATGTTACCCTAAATTTCATATAAAATTTTTAAAACAGGTAAGATTGAAAACCTGCTGTGAATAGTGAGCCAAATTAAATTCATCTGTTGGAAGAATTTTGATGAAGGCTTACCTATACGGATATCTGGACGATTAATTTCTTAAAGGGTATCAAAACTGTCTCGACGGACTAGTGGTTAGCGAATACTTCTCTCACCGTGAGGTCTTGGGTTCGATACCCGAGTCGGGAAAAATGTTATTTGTGAACTTTTCGTCTGGAAATTTTTAATAACTGCACGGAGTTGGAATTGTGCTCGGTGGATGGCGATAGACTCACCCCCTATCCCACGGGACCTACATATAGCATGTGAAATGTGAGTGTTGTACACCTCTGCCTTTCTCAGTAATATAGGCCTGATATATGTTTTTAAACTTTCACGATTTGGGAACATTTTTCAAAAATTAGACAACGGGTCTAAATCGCGTAATTATTATAAAGGTAAATAAATAAAGTCGGCTCATGACCAAGAATGATGCGAGTCATTTGAAACGTCGAGCATGGGTATTTATTTACCTTTATAATAATTACGCGATTCAGACCCGTTGTCTAATTTTTGAAAAATATAGGCCTGATATTATATGTTATGTAAATAAATTTAAAACAATATTACATGACGTCTACGCATACGTCTACGCTTATTCAGGGAGTTATAGATTTTCAAAGCGTGGGTATAATACACCATTACCCTCGTAAGAAATACAAACAACGCCCGAAGATCCGCAGCCTAACTTCAAAAGAACAACACATGGGCATCTGATAAAATGCCTCCCATACTGTGTGCCGATAATACGGACAAATTATGAAGTTATAACAAGTTCGCCAAATAAATCTCATTCCGCGGTTATCGGGGAGTAGGCGCGGCGTATCACACTTTGCCGTGTTGCCAGATATTTATCGAGGTAATGGTTAAGGGTAATTAATTGTAGTACGACTGTTCATTGTGTTGTAATTTATTGTATTAGATTATGCTTTATAGCTTGCTTGGAGAACCCTAAGAAAATAACATTTGATATTATCAATGCAGCTATATCAAAATGTAATTAAAACCTATGTATATCAACCCAATGAACATACCTAATAAAAAATATACTCAACTGGTATACCGGACAACTCTAACGAAGCCATAATATAAAGATCTAAATTACGAAACAAGTGCTGGCTAAATATATTTTTTTAGTATTTTTTTGACTGTCTAGTAGTGCGTCACTGGAAGAGCATGATACATGTTGACGACAAAATAATTATATTCAAGTTAAAATTTAAATTCAAATCATTTATTTTCATAGGCCCCAGGAGGCGCTTGAACACGTCAAAACATTACAAACAAATGATATAAAAATAAATTATAAGTAAAACTAAATTATACTAATTACAATGATTTGAATAACTAGAATTGAATAGAAATTTGAGAATTAGATTAATTTTAATCCAACGGTTTAGAATCAGATTAAAATCAAACTAAGTACCAGCTCCGATGGGTATTGCATTATGAGAAGAGCTGGTGAGAAACTCATGTGCACCATCTTTTCAAATGAAATGAATAAAATATAATCATCATATCATACATTTTCAAAGTCACATAAAAAGAGCAGTTCATTTCCAAATACTATTATCATTTATGTAGTCTAAAATACAGTAATAAGCTTTTTGAGATATAATCTGATTTTAATATATTTCTTAAATAATTTACCAATCGATAATTCTACTGCGTCTAATGGAAGTTTATTGTAGAAGCGTATTTATTTAATGTAGGATACAAATGGAAATAATACATATAATCTGAAATAAAATTATAAATAAAAAAAAAATAGTAAGTGATTTTAGCCATCAAGCTATTTTTTTATAACTTGCCGGTGCTACTTCTTTAAGTGTCAGCTTTTGACAGGAACGTTTTGACAAGCCAAAAAAAAAGCCATAAACTAAAAACAACTGGTATTGAGGTGTCCGCCTTTGTCAGGTGCTTATAGTACCCGATTAGAAATTCAATTTTATTTATATATGTAATAATAACTCAGTCTATTTTGCAAGAGTGTGAATAAATCACAATAAGCTGGCAACTCGCTAACCCTCCGCCGCAGATGTATAAGTGGCAAAGTAAAGAATGGCAAAGTAAAGTAATAAATTAATTGGCGACTAAGTTGCGAGTAAGGCGTGCGTGGGTACAACCAAGTTTAGACTATTAATTTGGGACTTAAAGGACGAAGCGCACAAATAAGCGACGGTACGTGAACGTGTGAGCCGGCATTAATTTTGAAGTAGATGGATTCTCTACATTTAAGAGAGTAAAAACGTTAAACCTATTACTAAGACCTACCACAATACCTGAACAAATTAAGCATCTCAACACACAATTGTTCAAGGTTAATTTTATAACATAAACGATTTCTATAACGATAAATTTGTGTAAAATGTAAACTATGCATGTACTCTTTTTAATATTTAATTTGTAATTGTAATTTTATTTTAATTTATTTTTTTTTTAATTTACACACAATTACTAGTACACCCTTGAGGGTAAAACGTAGTGAAACTTTTTACATGTTTTTTTACATCCTCCTATATACATATTTAAACAAATAAATGTTTCTGATTTCTGATTTCTGAAGACTTCGGTGTCAGTCTGCCTGGCTGTATCTTATGAAGCGTGATCTCGTATTTCACCGGTATTTTTGTCAACCTGTGTAATTTTCCAGACATAATTATGAATAATCATGGATATAGTTTTATTTATCAAAGGTCAACAGAACCTATGAGCCGCATTGCATCGCGTCGCGTTCGTCGCTCACCTAGGACAATAAGACGAAGCGCACATACACATACGCGACAATACATGTTCGTATTAATTTTGAGGTGTCTGACAATTGATAGACAAAACACTTCAATGAAAGTCGTGGACTGTTTTAATTTTTTAACATTGGTATTTAAAATGTTCAACTAAAAGCACGATACCAGTTCGTAAACGATATTATTTGATAAATCTACTTTGTTTTGAAACTTTATCAATTTAATAAACTAGATTGGAATAAAACTAAAACAAAAGTCTCAATTCAGAATCTAATTAAACTTAAGACCTCAATTTCAGTTACGAACTAAATCGATAACCATTTAAGAAAATGTTCAACATTAAATCATTACAACATCATTATAATCGACACCATAATCTACAAAACAAATATAAATCATAAACCATAATAAAAATAAATTGACCGCTTACGAACTCCGCGAAAGAGCCCTCACAACACTAGTGATTACCATAAATAAGGAGGGCGTCACACTAACAACCATTTCCCATCCCTAGCGTATTCTCGCCGCCATTTTGCCCTGATTGATTTGACTATAATGACTTTTGGCCAAAGTTTTCGCATTCAAAACGACTGCTTTCGTCAATAATTCGCATTAAACGCGAAAATGGCGTAATAAATTTGGCTCGAGTGATTATTTTGGCTCACAAGTTATATTAAAACATTTCTAGATTTATATTAATTGTTTCGAAAAAATCCTTTTTTATTTATTGCGTTGTTTCGCCGCTTGATGACTGAACACAATCACCACTGATAGACTTTATTACTCGCTCATTTTAAAATCAAGTGTCGATTGAACTGCAAACGAGGAAATTAATTTCTGAAATTGTTTTATTAAGCTTTTACGTCCTTGTAGTTTTAATTCGAGTGATTTGAGTTATCTTTTTTATATTACTTTTAATTTAAATTAATTTTTAAATAATACTGCATCGATGGTCTAGTGGTTAGTGTATGCATCTCTAACCGCGAGGTCACGGGTACCATTCTCGTATCGGCAAAGTGTTATTTGTGAACTTTCCGTCAGGATGGATGGCGACAGGCTCACCCCCTATCCTATAGAATCTATACAAAACAGGTGAAGTGTGGGTGTTCCACACCTCTGCCACACCCTTCTGGGTGATATTGGCGTGATGTTATGATATTTTTGCATAATCAACGACACTTTGACACGATACATTGAATGTAGTTTAGCCAAACGATAAATTAGAGTAGATGTTTGTTCTATCTACAGAATTTATTTTAATGATCATCATTTTATCGAGTATCGGCTTAAAAATTAAATGAACTAAGTACATTATAAAAACTTCAAAGTCAAATAACAACTGCTAACAAAAATACCAACCTCATTCGATAGACAAGAATAAAGTTTGCTAAAATAAAGACAAATAAAAAAATAATTTCATACCATAAACAAAAAACAACACAAATTGAAGCCAAATTCCATATTCGAATGAAACAATCCGAACCTCCTTTGAAAATCGAATACTCCACTCTCTATCCTCACCGCATCACAACAAAGCAAAGTCAAACGTTCTAAAAATAAACCAAATATCCGTAGCACGTGGTTTGAGTGGGCGGATACATCCGCGGCTCATCCCCCACCTGTTGCTTATCCGGCTGATCCGCCCCCCGGATATGCTCGGATATAGCTATGCGCGGATCTACGGATAGTCGGATACGCTCATCCGCCGCCACGCCTAGCGACGCCCAACGGGTTAAGTCAAGAAATAGACCAAGATTTGTAATATGTATTGGATGGCACGATTTCCTTGGTAAAAAAGTACCTTTCCAAACAAAGTAAGAAGTAATTATATATTATAGACACGGGTCTTAATCGCGTAAATATTTTTAAGGTATAAATACCTCCTGGTATTTATACCTTAAAAATATTTACGCGATTAAGACCCGTGTCTATAATATATAATTATGTGTACAAATCGTGATAGTTTAAAATCATTAAAGTAAGAAGTGTTTGACGCAATGACTGTTCTAATTGTCGTAGTATATATTTCTTCTGTATTAAAAAACGATATAAACCTCAGACTAATAAACCGATACATACATACATACATAACATCACGCCTATATTATCCAGAAACGCGTGGTAGAAGTGTACGACATCCACATTTCACCTGTTATGTTTAGGTCCCATGGGATACGGGGAGAGCCTATCATTATCCACCGGGCACAATTATAACTCCATGCTACTATTGTGCACTTTGCCCGACCCGGTAATCGAACCCTAGACCTCAGAGTGAGAGGCGCATACGTTAACCACTAGGCCATAAACCAATATAGCCATGAAAAGAACGCAATTAGTCTGCCTAAAGTCCGAGCATATACATCACAAATAAATTTGCTTAAACGACTGTAGAATTTATTTAATGTACTAATAATGCAATCAATTAAAAATGACATGCAATTTTAAATTATTTTGAAGTAGTCTTATTTAAAAGAACTTCGACTGTAGTGATGATTTCTTAATAAGATAGGCTGAAAGACTTGCATTGCTTTAACGTAAAAGTATAAATTTTGATGTGTGAAGTATGATACATTGATCGATTTCTAAGTGTATTATAACTTATAACATTGTCGAAATGTAGTTATAACTCCTCTATGATGAAGGGCGGCGGGTTCTTATGTATGTTTGTATTATAGTATTATCTATACATTTACAATTATGAAGATTGAACACTACAGTCCAGTCTCTCACTCATGCTCGACTTAATATACTCTACCGAAGCTAAATTACTTAATTTTATGTTTTATTGCGGATGCCATTCCAAAAACCTTTGAAAAAGGTAAAATTCTTGTCAGTAGCTATCTATGATTTGACAACTCATTTACATGTCGTGCAAAAACGGCGCTCTTCGATATTTAGCAGCAGAGACGCCTGACAATGACGCCTCCGGATGGCTTATTACATATAGCCATTATATTACATACATTTCACACAGAGCACACTTATGGTAAGAGCAAATCTTTGCGGATCACAAAGATTTGTTCCGTAGGATCAAACTCACAACACCAGCGCACTACGCAAACCATGCACTCTGTTGAAATTAGACTTTTACTGGCAAGTAATGTTAAAATTAAATTTTTGGGTAGATAGTGCACTAAATACAATTCTAATAATATTTCTAAATCCGACTACCGCTTTTACAAAGTATTCGCACCATTAGATGAATATCTCGGAAGGAAAAATTAGCCCGAAACGTTTTGCATTTATGCAATTATTAACTCTGGAATAGCGGAATAGCAGTGCTGAATATTTTGCTTTGAATTTTGCTATACAATAGCAACGATTTCAATTCTAGGAAACGCTTTCTTGGAATTAGTTAAGCAGCTTGCTTTGACGGAAATATTTGTATGAGACTTTGAGACTTCTCTCTTTTTATGATTATGTAAGTGTATATTTTCAGCATCAAGTGCATTAAAAAGTTTTTTTTTTTTTATGAGTTACATAACGAACGGTTCTCCGTATGGTAAGTGGTAATGTGGCGGTATCCGCACATAATAAATGACGGTTGACATTGTTAACGTTGAATCGCGATAACGAAGTGTTCACAGAAAGTGTACATATTTATCTGTGGAGGCTTTTCAAAAGCAATCTTTCTTAATTTTATGAACTGTAAAATTCATATTTTGTTATTAGACTGTAAGCCTTCCTAAAAACAATAAAAAAAAAAAAAAAAAAAAAATATACCACTTCCAACACGCCACCGTTGAACAGCTGTCCGCCAGGCAATACCACCGAGCCTGGTCGGAAGATCCTCCCTTTGTGGTGGAGGAACATCACACCTTGTTCCTCTGCAGTAAATATATATACCCTTCATAAAAGATTGTTGGTAATTCACTGCTTTAAACTTACCGGCTTCATGTTGCACACACAGTTTGCGCAGAAACGTTTCTCAATATTACTTGTGCAAATTGCAATTTCACACACTGTTTCTGCAAGTAAGATGGAGGGTGTGTCCGTTACCTAAGGACTATACCGTCTGTGTCAGTAATATCAAAACCGAAATAGTCACTACACAAGTATTAGATTAGAATTTTACTGGTGGTAGAGCTCTTGTGAATGAGCTCGAGGGTGGCAGCACCACCGTCTCACCTTTAATCTGCCGCCAAATAGTAGTGCTTTCATTACTGTGTTCCAGTTTGGTAGTGAGATCAGGTCCTGAAATTACTGGCATATGAGGCATAACACCGTAGTCCTCAGCTGCAGCGACGCATCTATAATCTGCTTTTGTGGATTGTTGATGTCCATGGGCTGTACTCCACTTACCATCAGGTGGACTACACGTTCGTTCGCTGTGGGCGTGGAATAAAAAAAAGAAAAAAGATTTGTTTTATAGCATTTAGCTATGCTTAGCAGATTATACTAAGTAACAGTTGAAAAAATTATGGGACCGGCAGGATTTGAACCTGCGACCCCTGCGTACCAGGTAGCCGCTTTAACCACTAAACTACGGTACTACTCCTCTTGCCAGGACCATAAATTTCTCGACTGTATGTTACGTCATTTCGTGACGTCACGTTCATCCATTTGTTGTTTTGTATCCTATCTTAAGTAGGATACACACCAACATGGCGAAGTTGCATTCAGCACAAATGTTGTAAACTTAAACGCGCTAAATTATTATTGATGAGTGCATTATGAGTTCAAATATGTGCGGTGTATGCGAGTACGTACACCGAACAGTAAGATTATATATACGTCAAACAAATACGTTTACAAAATTGATATAATTAGTAACCGAAGCTTTTAATGAAATATAATTGAGTGCTACCCCTGTCCAGTCACCCATTACAAAGGTCCGGTATGAAATAACTAAATAACCAGCCCGTCTTACCTTTAAGACGTAGTTCGACAACTAAACTCCTAATTGGCACCAAATCGAATTACAAACCGGGGAATCGAACCCCGATCTAGCACTTAGCAGCGATCCTTTTAACGGTTTAGTGGAGATCCCTTAGTGAGACGATATTTGGCAATTAGGAGTTACTTGCTCTCCCTTTGTCTTGAGTGCAAGTTTTGTTTTAGAATTGAGCTGATTGATTTGTCTCGTTACTAGTCTTCGGTTGAATGAAGTTCTATAAGACTGTTTGATAGATAGATAGATAAAATGCTTTATTCATAAATATGTATGTTATTTATAAGGTATTTATTTATGGGCCCTGATGCCTGAAATAAAAATATATTTGATTTGATTTGATTTTTAACAGACTTCCCAAAAAGGAGGAGGTTCTTAATTCGGCCGGTATGTTTTTTTTCTATGTATGTACATCGATTACGCCGCGGTTAATGGACGGATTCGCGTGATTCTTTTTTTGTTCGACGCGAAATAGCTGCCAGGTGGTCCGATAAAAAATATTTTATTTGATAAATAAGTACATACATTTTTAAACAGAAACACAACTACAAAACTAAATAATCGGTTTGCATGTGGAACTACATTGCACTCGGATTTAAAGTCACCTAAACATTAATTAGCTATATAAACTACTACAACCTTTCACTTATACTTTAATTTACATTTTTATACTCTTTGTAGTCTTCACTATCAACATTAATGTTATTTTTATTTTTTGTAAGTATTTAGATAATCTTTCAGGTCTAAACTTAGTTCTAAGACTCATTTACGTTATATGTATCAAACAATTGTTTATAATCAGCTAAACTTTCTTTTGTTCTTTTCAGATCTGAATTCATAGGGCATTTCATTATATAATAAAGGTAGCCTCCGTTTTAGTTACCTATATTTCACCTATATTTTATTACTATGTAGTTAAAACCCAGTTTCATTTAGGCATGTTCTTTCGATGTCTGTACAAAATGTAAGTTACCTTTTTAGTTATTTAGTGATACCATTTTTTTTTTGCAAGCCGGTTTGCAATATATTCTGATGGTTTAGTAGACATATTTTCATTTCTTAGTACAATTTATGGAATAACTCGTAGCATGAAGTCTTGCATAATTTGTAGCGCAGCATGTCTCGTAGCAAGTGGCGTAGCACACGGCGTAGCGCGTTGCATTTTTACAAATCATACAGCGTTGTAGCTGGCATGTTATTTTGTCGCGTATTATGATACAACACTTGACGTTTTGAAGTATACTTATATACTATGTTTATTCCACCTATTTTCTTCCTATACTAAATCCTCACGTCTATATAAACTCTCAAGGAGCTATTTGCTCTATACTTAAGTACTATCTATTTTAATATTTCAGTGCAATTTGAAGTAGAACGCGAAGTATAAAGTCAGAAATTATTTGTTTCATACCATTCACTGTAGCAAATTGCGTATTATTATTTTGTTGCAATATACAACTCTGCTGCGATAGCCGAGTGGGAGACAGTAGGACTGCGAAGCCAAAGGTCTCTGGTTCGAACCCATGGCACACACCTCTCGTCTTTTCGAAGATATTTGTGTATTTATCATATAAATTATCGCTCGCTAACGGTGAAGGAAAACATCGTGAGGAAACCTACATGCCTGAGAGTGCCTAATACGTGCTCGAGGGTGTGTGAAGTCTACCAATCCGCACTTGGCCAGCAAGGTGGACTATGGCCTGAACCTTCTCATCATGAGAAGAGGCCCGAGCCCAGCAGTGGGACATGTATTAGATACAGGGCTGCTATTATTATACAACTCTTGATTATAAAGTCATTTTGGGCTATATACCTTGTTTACACCAGCTATTTTCTTTCCACTCAAAATCCTTACATCGATAAAAGCTCTCAAGGAGCTTAGCATACCGTGAATTATCGGACTGCTGTGTCGCGTAGCCAATTGTTATAGCAAGTGGCGTAGTGCGTGGTATATTTCGTAGTGTAGCTTGAGCACATAATTATAATATGTTTTTAAAAGACGTTTTGGACTACATAACTAAATATACAGTCCAAAATTTAGGTATTACCTAGCGAACACCACCTACAGTCTTTGCACACTAAATCCCCACGTCCACATAAGCTCTCAAGGAGCTGTTCAATGTATACTTAGTAGATACTAAGTATACATTGAACAGCTCCTTGAGAGCTTATGTGGACGTGGGGATTAGGTAGATACCTATAGTACATAAGAGGGTCCGATCAAAAGATCACACATATTGACATTACGGTCGGAGTGGTGACCCAGAATAGTTGCATACTACTTGATGTCCAAGAGGACAAGACGCTGCCGACCACTTTACCGTCCGATAGTTCTAAATTAGCGAAGGGAGGGTAGCACTGTCTTCTGATTTAATTGGAGTTTAACATCAATATATTTTTAATTAAGCAGAGACTCGTTTAGGTTACCAATATATTCATTAGACATTACTATTACTTGCTACAAAATTGTACTAAATGAATACATTAAAAAAAAAACATAAAATATATATTAAAACTGTCTCAAAATACAACAAAAATCAGGTACCCACTTTGCCGAGAAACACACTTTGAAAAAAACTTAATAACTTCGTGGATAATTTATTTTTCTGTATCTGGATCTTTCTGTTAGATCTATTCTATAAAGGTTTTGCTTATGGATCAAATAGATAAATTCTTCAAGGAGTAAGCGGTAGTATATAATAATGCTTATAATTCATAATTCAGTTGCTAATACAGGGACATAGGTTGAGTTCCTGTGAATACATTTGAGGAGCACTGTATTTAACCTTGTGGTATGCAATAAATTAGATACTAAAACTGAGATACAATAATGAAATTCTTAATATAATAGATTTTTGGACTAAACTGTGCAACATTTTACAGCTGTCACGTAGGTAATTATCTACGAAATAGTTACACTTTTCCAATAATAATTTCTTTTAAACAAGTTTTAACAATTTGAATATTTTGTTCGCCGAAAATCGTTGTATACTCTACTAGGAACCACACAAAATATACTTTTATTAAGATATGCAGTTGTTTTAGACGGAGAGCTGATTTTGAAACTGTGTCTTCCACCTTTTAATTGTTTACTTTCTTTCCTTCATAATAGCATAATTAACTGCAAATTAAACTCTAGTTTAAAACAGTGCCACCGTCCTCTCGTCGGTCATCGTGCGCCAGCCGTCTTTAGAAGCATTACTGGGAAATGCACTAATGCCTTCGATACCATGGAAAACTGTTAAGGGGCTGGTTAGGGGCTTTCTAAGATACTGATATAATTAGTGCATTGTGCCTCTAACGTCCAATACTGAACGACAACTTTGTCTTTACCGTCCACTACCACATCTGACAAACGAAATTCAACCTTATCAAAGTTACTCTAAGGATGTGTTCGTTGTTACAAAAGTTGTAAGAATATGTTTGCTAAGGTATAGACAAGTTTGCTTGAGTTACTGGCCACATGCAAGAGGTCATTATCATCCAGAAAGCGGTGTGGAAGCTTTTGAATTTGGAACGGTGGGAGCTTATTAATTGAATATGGCGGTACGTCTTGTGCATTAGGCCTTCTTGGTTTGACCGTACGCTAACGTTGTAGGCAAACTAATGTTTCATGTTAAATTATTACGAGATAACATTTGAATCACGATATTCTCGGTACTCGGTTTATTGGGAAAGGACATACTTAAAAGTTAATAGGTTTCTTTATATTTGTTACGTAGGATGAACAGAAAAAAGATTTCTCTATACTAAAGCTGTGGATGTAATATAGCGACATTTATTAAAACCACAGAATCCATATTTATTAATTCCATCCAAAAAAATCCACGTGTCTCGAACGATTAGGATAATCGTTGTAATGTTCAATTTGTATTGGAAACGTTAAAAAATTATGTGAATAAAAATTTAACGGTGGAAATGAATACTGCCCATATATTGAAGCTGTGGTTTCAATAAATGTCGCTATAGCGCTTCCACCTTGTATAATTAGGGGTTCAATATCGAGATAAGATACTTAAAACGAACCATTCAGCAATATGTTCTGCAAAGTTCACGGCCTATACGTTGTAAATCTTTATTTAATGTTATGTTAAATGTACTCAATACTCAAATCTTTATTGCATTCCACAATGTTTTGTTAGGTGGTAAGCATATTACATAGCATCAATTATGGACCCTGACGAGTGCAGCAAAAGTGTAGAGAAGAGAGGTTGAAGGGCGCTTCATTTATATTAAAAGTACTAACAACAAAGTAGGTTGATGATCCTTAATACTAATTGAACATTTTAAAACATTAAAATCGAAATTCGCTTGTTCTATCACCAAATGTCAACCTTATTAACGTCTTCAAAGGAATTCATTAATCAATTTTGCTGATAGTACCTACATTACAGTATCCAAAGACGTATGTCGCTCAACCTGAAAAACCTTACCATAACATTATTGCTGGATAGTGTATATCGTTGTAATTATAACCATCAGACACCTGAGAAAAAAACATAAAAAGTTGGTGTAATTTTCTTAAAATGGTATGTGCCTATACTTGAGTCATGTCATGTTCAATGGAAATCGCACTCCAGCTTCAGAGCAGGCATTCCAAACATTTGGCAAGAGTAAAGCTTCTCGGATGATCGACAATCTCGTCAACTGCCACATTTTAAATCCTAAGTGCTGCCGAATAATCCCAACAGGTGTCGCTACTGTTCCGCGACACGTTCGACTTGTCACGCCTGTCTAAGTTCGTTTACACTCTGTGACCTGTTTACTCCCACCCCCTTTCTTACTCCATGGGGGGGGAGATGTTTCATGATAAGCCCCATCGATTAGAACGTTCTGTAACGAACAGAAGCTTCGTTGAGATCGGTTATTGAACAACCTTTTAAGATGAGGGCCTTTATATCGACGGAGTAAAAATAAAATCGTTGTTAGACAATTTAAAAATATAGGTCGCGAGGTATTTTTGTTGTGACCTTTCCTTTGTTTAGATATTTGGTTATATTATGCCTCTTAATGATGATTTGATGATATCTGTAGTGGGTTTATATTTATGTTTAATTTAAAAAAAAACTGTCTGTTAAAGCACTTTTACTGGGTTACTCAATGAATGTGTGTATTTTTTTAAGCACGCGTGAAAATTACAGTTTAAATTATACTTCGAAATGTAATCTGTCACATTTCGAAGTATAATTGGGTATACCAAAATGTAAGAGGAAATATTTGTTGTATGTTTGTTTGTTACCAAAAATTCGAAGAATTTACTGGACCGATCTTAATGAAAATTGGCGTGCAGATAGTTAAAGACTCCAGAAATAATATAGGCTTCTTTGAAGCTAGTAATTAATAAAAGATATAAAGATATTGCACTATTTATCTTGGAGAATTGTGAAGTTGGCACCAAATAAACATGTTCAGCGGTAAACATACTAATGTAAAATATAATGAAACTTTAAAAAGATATTTGGGAGGTTTCCATTTGGGCGCCAAGTTCAATAAATAAGGATAAAGCCCATTAGAGACGGTCCAGCAAATCTTCGACCGCCGAACGCCACTTACTTAGACTTAAAGTGTTCCGGGGAGCTATTTTGTTAAAGATTTGGGATTGCGCCGTCCATTTTGAGATATATTTCGCAACAACTAACTGGAGTAATTTTGTCTACGGATTTGTAGCCGCGGTGGTGCTTCTAGTGGGAAACTTGTTTCAGTATGTGCTTGTATTGCGTTGGGAGCTTAAAATACTCTCTGTAAGTAAAGAAACTCGTAACTTTCATTTTTAATAATTAGATAGATAGATAGATAACTCTTTATTTTACACAAATTTGAAAGTAAGTTTCATAAAAAACATTTTTAAGATAGTAAGAAGGCCGCCCATTGTGGGCGGCCTTATCGCTATAAAAGCTATTTCTTACAGGCAACCTTTTGATGGACAAGAGAGAAATTAATGCATTTAAAGGGTTTATCTCTTAATATAGCCTTTACTGCCATGTTGGTCTAGTGGTAAGCGTATGCTCCTCTCATTGCGAGGTCTCGGGTTCGATTCCCGGGTCAGGCATAGGGTTATTTGCGAACTTTCCGTTCTCAATAGCAGCACGGAGTTGGAATTCTGCCCGGTGGCTGGCGATAGGCTTATCCCCTATTCCATAAGACCTAGACATAACAGGTGATATGTGGGTGTTGTACACCTCTGCCACACCGGTAATATAGGCGCGATGGTATGTTATGTTATGTTATCTCTTAGTAGGTCCGGAATATCTACAAGCGCCTTTTTTTACTTATGAAATGAAATGATAAATTAAATAATTATCTTTTAGTTTGATATAATTCAATATTGCATACGTTCTTTAAAAGTTTTTATTTTCATTTAACAACCATACTACTTACTAAAATCCGACTAACAACAATCTAAACGCGGAAAACAAAAAACATAAACCGAAAACAATAAAACATCACTCACGTCAATTGGGGATCAAACCGTTGAATTACAAGGTCCGCCGGGGTCTTGCTGACCCTCTTATAACTGCGGATCATAGCAATATGAGGTAAGGTCCCATATTTATTTGTGCCCACTAAGGATTTGCCCTTCGCCGATAAGTCGCTTGACCCGAAATGAGATGGCAATTTTCTTTATTGACCGCCTATCTGTGAGGTATTAGTTTCTGCTTTTTAATGGTTCTTTGTTTTAGTAAATCTTTTTATAAAAGGGCCATAGTATTTGCAATACTTTGAGTCGCTAGAACGCGTGACTTCGATACCACGACTGAACTGTTTTAGCGGATATCGTCATTTGTTTCGATAGGAACAATTGCTAAATTGTCGATGGTCGATGTTAAAAGGAGCATGTGTGCTATGGCCCTAATGCGCTTCCATTTCCTAAACGTATGGAGTACTTTTTGTCATCAATAGAGATAATGTTGAATAGTTAAATTTTAATGTACTGACATATCGTTAGAAACATAACCGGAACCCACAATATGTAAAGAATCTCAAAATAATCGTTTCATTATACTTAAATATATAAAAAGAAACTTATTAAGTCGTTACTTGAAAAAAATATAGTACATAAACTTATTTGTTCTCCATTGTAGACCGCATCATCACTTACCATCAGGTGAAATCGAAGTCATACGCGGGTCCGTCCACTACTACTGAAATACAGGTTTATGTCTACAGGATGTAGTTTAAAGAGAAAAGATTGCTCACAAGAATATGAATAGAAAGACAGATTATCACAATTAAAAGGTCTTATTGTCTAAAATACCTCAATAGACTCAATACGCAACCCTTCGACGAAGCCCTAAAGATGGAACATAATTACCCCTTGAAACGCAGCCTAGCTCCGATTCAAAAGACTCGACAAATAAGAAATTAGAGAGTCGATATTTGAATATCTGCTGAATATTTGCCATTATTAAGAAGTACCTATTCGACTACTTTGTCTCCGTCTGAATCCGCTACTTCGCCCGTCCTCCGTCTCAAATGTCAATCCTTTTATAGGGAGGGGCGGCTGTTCACGTTATGGTATCGATAATAATTGGTAGGTGGAAACCATAATGTCTTCATATAATATAACATAAATATTTTTTATAAAACAACAACTCAGTATATTGTTTAATAGTAAATAATAGATATCATGTAATATTTACCATGTATATTTGTTATAGAGAGTTATCGTGAATTAAAATATTGTAACATCTCTAAAATATCGAAATAACTGGCTACAACAAATATACATGGTATATATTACGTAAAATTTAATATTATATATAACCAGTTTTAGTCTGAAAACTTATGTAGTAATGTAGTTTGTGGATGCAAATGTAAATTTATTAAGACGATAGAAAAATTCCACCTTATATATATCATACTTCTCATTATTATTGAGAATACGGGTCACTCACGTTTCTTTAGCCGCGATATGCCGTCTAGTTTCGAATCTAGTAAGTAGATTCATCATACTTCTCCTTTACGTTGATGTTACCTCCTAAACACGTGTACATACTTCCAGTCAATAAACTGCTTAGCTAAAGATTTTTTTCATTTTTTTTTAATAATATTGTAGTTAACCAATAGTTTCACCAGAGTCTACGTCATAGTTTTTGTACTGTATTTTTAAACCATCTTTCAGTAAAGCTGATTCCGTAAGCAAGTACCATCCAGAGATACCTCAATGAAGCTCATTCGCAATGTTCACAAAAAGTATTAACATCATCGACAAATATATGGACACCACATCACTAAACCGTTCACAACCGCTTTAAGTATTGATGGCAGCAGAATAAAACAGCATTGAGTCTATGTCACATCCCTAAACCTGGCAGTCGGGAAACAGGCTTATTCGTCCGATGAGTGCTATCGCTCTTGCCCTCTTAGACCTTTCCCGCGGGAGCCGAGCCTTTTACAGTGTGTACCCGGCTTTATGCGATCGACTTTCAATATGAATTTCAGATGGGTTATAAGATTGTACGCTTTGTACCACAAACGTATTTGATAAATGATATTCCGAGTTTGCATTTTTGATGTTCAATAGCTAGTTTATTGGTCTAATCTTTGAGGTATCGATTTTGGAAGCCTCTTGTTTCACTATTGTTTGCCGTGTCTTCTATTAGAAAAAATTGTCGAGCGGTATATTATTTGCAAGACGCTATTGTTGCCTATTTGTGTACTCATGTACTATTACATAAGAACACGTGTGATCAAGGCATGTATATATTTTAATGTGCAAGTTCATAAGCTGTATTAAAGTATGTTTTAACTGTGGACTGTTAAGTAGTCTGTAATAAAAAAAAAATATTATTATAGCATTATAGAGAAGCAGCGATAGCCGAGTGAGAGACCGAAGGGCTGCGAGGTCAAAGGTCTCGGGTTTGAACCAAAGGCACACACCTCTGTCAATAAATCATTAAGATACGTCATTTTGTTGGGTGTAGGTATTTATCAGATAAAAAAATTAATCCTGCATGCCTGAAAGTCAAAATCTAAGAGCGCCTATTATACATGGATAGGCGCACTTAGATTCTTACAAATATTAATTATTTAAAATTAAAGGTACAAGCAACAAAAACACATAAACACTAACTCACTCCATCTCATTCTGTTTACCTTTAAAAGAAACCGTTACGTAACAACTTCGTACCCCAATTTGTCCGTCGGGAAAGTCAAGAGAGAAGTCATAACGAAAATTAAATACGCTTTGATAAATTTTTGCTGGAAGCCACGTCTTACTTCAGAGCTCGTGTATAAGTTTTCATAAAGTTATAGTTCTCAAAGCCCGTCTCGAAACTGTGGAGCATTCCACAAAATGGAGAAACAAGCATCAGAGTGAAACGTAGACGCTGGCTGAGGCGGAATAAAGTTGACATTTTTGCAAAGCTACGTTAGAATTTCAACAAAATTAAATGTGACACTACACGAAATGAAAATAGTGTGAGCGAGGAACCCTCCTGCCCGCGCCCCCCGGCCTTCTCCCCCGCCAGCGCCGCTTCGAGCCTCGCCTCGCAGTCTCACGCCTCCGGTTGCTTCACGCCTTATTTTTGTTAAGATTTTCAGACGATCTTCGCTTGTTTTATACCCGTTTCTGTTCAATGGAGATTATTAGATAAGAAATAAATAAGAACATGAATATTTTAATTTCCGGCATGAAATAAAGGTTGCATAAAACGTCATTATGTATGCTCCTTAGGTTAACATATAGAGCTATATAAAAGAACTAACTTAACATGACCTGGTAAAGGGTTTTTGCAATGTCGTTAATAGATAAAAGTAATCCGTAGATGTTTGATGCATCGGATAACTTTTTACGACACGTCAGCAAATCACATTTTATTACTATCTCAGTAGGATAATAATATCACTACTGCTTTACCGACCTTTTAACAATCTATTGGCACCAAATAAAATAAGTATTTATTTCTCACCACAATAATTATTTTCGTACATGAGTTAACTTACATACTATTTCAGAGATTATTGTGGGGAGACAGTAACCAAACTAGATAAAATCTGTGTTGAAACACCAGGCTTCGAATGAAAGAACCCCATGTCCGACCTAAATGTATTGTTACGTCATCAAGCAGCGAAGTATCAAAAATAATCAAAGTCAAACATTGCAGTTGCCGTCAGTTTTAAGCAAACATTTGGTCGGCAGGCAGTCGGCAGCAATGCGCAATGCAAACGAGATGCAAGTGCACATTAGCGCAACGAATAACCTCTGTCGTGGCGACTATCGCGAGCAACATAAACTACGGCGCACATTACCGATGTCATACTTACTGGTGAGAAGGATGGCTAACATTCCATGAACAGTTATTATTATCAGACATGTCAAAATAAGTTACGATAATCCACGTATCCATGTAGCCATGTCTCAACGTTGAAATACTAAGCTGTTGTTGCTTAAGATCTACGAGCAGTGTGTATCAAACGAATGCTGTTTATAACACGACTAAGTTTCAATAAAGGATTTTATGGAGGCACAACTGCTTGGCTGTTTTCCATACATAAGTTATGTGGGTTTATCTTAAATATTATTAAGTTTTTATCTATTTCTATGGACAAATCATATCTAACACTAAAATGC
Organism: Hypena proboscidalis; assembly: GCA_905147285.1. Taxonomy (NCBI): domain Eukaryota; kingdom Metazoa; phylum Arthropoda; class Insecta; order Lepidoptera; family Erebidae; genus Hypena; species Hypena proboscidalis. The sequence goes on from LR990127.1 coordinate 7,006,911, forward strand.
ATGTAAGTGGGCGTTCATTTTTTTGATATAATTATTATAATTTTTCAGTTTGTTACATACAAACTGAAAAATTCTAAAACTCAATTTATGATTGTTCCTAGGCATTTTTTCTAAATTGTTTTAATTTAGAAAAAAATGCTTAGGAACATTTGCATGCAACATGCATTTTAGTGTTTTAGAAATAATTTGTCAATAAAAAAAAGATAAACCTTAATAATATTAAAGTTAAATCCATATTAAGTAAGTATGAAAACACGGCGCTCGGGAGTCTACTCTTAGAAAAAGTTATACTTAAAATATATGTTAAAAATTGCCAATGGGTGATAGATTAAACTGTCGACGTCGCGTCGCTAGCAAGTACCAATTGGTGGTACCAACACATTATAATTGAGTACATAGGGTATTCTTTCTCAAATGCATGCAAATTTTCTTACAATATTTATAAGTTTTATATAAGCGAAGACTTGTCATTGGCTGCCAGATTCCTTTAATACTATATAGAATTCTGTTAATTTAGCTGTTAAGTCTTCCATGTATCTTAAATAAATGAATAAATATTTATGCTTTCCCTCCCACGATAAATGTGTTTGTGTGGATGTATGGATGTTTGGATGTTACGTTTTCATGCAAATACGAAAAATTTGGCATTCATGTAACTTAAACTTATTTCAATTTCGATTATTAATTTTCATTTCAATATTAATTATTAATTTTTATTTTTATTTCTATTTCTACTCCAAATTATAATATAATATGACATGTTATGTAAGTTTTATGCTTGTAAATTTTACATGAATTGTATTATTTATATTTCAAATTTTAATATCTGTACTTATTAATGTAGACGCTGTGATCTCCTCTAACTGAGGAAACACATTACTTTATCATTGTGAATGTAAATATTATTAATGTCTAGTCTATTTCTTGTTGGAGAACCTATAAACAAATATACGTCGTATCACACGGTTCATATCAAAATCTCAGTAGGTAAGTACCTACTTTTAAGAATAAAATTCATAAAAAATCAACAGACTCTTCCATCCGTGTGTCTTTCAATAGACCATCAGGAGCGCACTATCGTAAGGCTAATGTCCCCTGATCGTAGCTTATGTGTCGCATGGCTGTTTTCGTTATTACTAACAGCCAGACATCACTTTATTGCCATAATTATGTTTAATTAATGTTTAAAAAAAACATGGTAAAGTTTGGGTGATAAACTCCTTTGCTGATAATACCCTTCTTTGTAAATTAGGCGTAATTGTATGTAAAATATATGTTTAGAGCCTATGTACAGTCTTTTTAAACGCAATTGACAAAGGAAGCAATATAATTGCCAAAATTTTAATGCTTGCTTTGAGTTGCGGCAATTCCATTGCTTGCTTGGTTTATCTCGATTAAAAAGATAGAGATAGCATGAGAATTTACTTGCAAAACTTCTCATCGCGTAATTGAACTGTTAAGATAGAGGTTAGACTCGACTAAAGGGTGAAAATATGTCAAAATTTGAACAGCCTTCGATTTTCCAAATTCAAACCATCAAGATATCAACGGTCGAAGCTTATGACGTCATTAGTCATTCAAGCTCCGAACTAAGTGAGTAAGGTATCTGCACCATTTATCGGGCCAGTTGAACTCGAGCTAAATGTCGTCCGTAATTGGCGCCGGTCCATCTACAGGCAATTAGGAGGCGGCGCGTTTTAAAAGATCCATATTTATTCACGAAGCTGTAGCTTCTGGTGGAAATGTTTTGCTGCACTGATTACTCTGGTTATGTAAGAAACTGATGCTATTTTGTTTTTTATTTGGTCGAGTTTGAAGGGTCGAAGCAAAATATCGTATGGATGATAGGGATGCGACTAAAAGAATGATCAGTGTTGATGGATGGACGGGAAAAGGTAGACTTAAGAATAGATGGATGGATTACGTATATGAAGATATGAAAGAGAAGGTAGTAAGTAAAAGCGAGCTGACAAAGAAGAATGGAGAAAAAATATGTTATACGCTAACCTAAAATAAAATGGGCATGAGCAAAATATCATATACGGTTGAAGACATTTTGGCTAAACCAAGACAAGCATATTTTATTGGTGTCCAAATGTTATAAATTGTTAACATTTAGGGTGATACGGTTATGCCCAAAACGCCAAAGCATTGCTGTCAGATTGAACAACTTCATTGCCTTGTTCACACGTTATAATAATTTTAAATAGAGAATAAATAAACACATCTTCTAAAGGTCTAATTGTTTACCTACATTAATATTTCACCAACATAGAAACTAACATAGGCCTCAACAATCACAAGTTAATTTTAAATACAAAAATATACTGCATAACAATTAATTTCAATGTACACAGCATGTCGTAATTATTATCTTATCATTAATTACACCAGGCCTGAATTGCAAACGCCAGATTGTCTGAACATTTTAAAAAGACTAAAAAGGTGCTACCAGATCTCGCGGGCAATCGCTTGTGTTACGTTGAGAGCATTACGTCACATTACATTACATTACATTACTATTGTATATAGGAGTACATTACGCTACAAACTACCTCCCACAACTCGCGGGCACCTCTGATGTAACATTTTTTTATTCATCGAATAAAATTTCAAATTGCGAATTTGTAATATGTCAGGTTGTGCACTGAAAGGCTCAGTACGCCTCCCACACCGTGAATTACATTCTAATCTCTAACGCTACATTACTAGTGGTCTGGAAGTGCCCTAAAATTCTTGATGCCAATATTCTTCTTACCTAAATAAAATAAGTAGTAGTGAAGAAACTCTATGGTACAGTGAATCATTTATAATTCGAGGTGAAAATATTTCTTTGCGTTGGCGATAAGTCGATAGCTAATCAGTGATAAGACAACGTCGATAACGGGAGTTGGCTACAGGCTGTTATATTTTCAGCTTCACTTATAGCCTTTTTTTTCAACACAAAACAACTTTTTAATAAAAACGCAATTCACTAAGCAGGTTTTAGAAGTGCACATTTATTTACAGAAAGGTTTTAATAAAATTATACCATCTTGTAAGATTTCAATTAATTTTAAATTTAGCATTTTTGAAAAAAAACGTTTGAATGAAGAGACTTAATTCAGGGTATATGATATGGAGATGGAAGTCTGAAAAATTACCAGTTTGTTTGATATAATATGTTTATATGTTTTTCTGCACGTGTGGTGTAGTGGTTTAAGCGGTCGTCCGCCGCTCTCCACTGCACTGGTGTTGTGGGTTCGATCCCCACATAGGACAAATCTTTGTCTGATTCGCAAAGATTTGTTCTGAGACTGGTTGCGCTGGCTAAGCATGTGTAATGTAGGTGATATACACCTCTGCCACACCTTATTGAATAATTAAGGCATGATATTACGTATGTATGTAAAAATGATCTAAATAAACCACAGCCTGTACACAGTTGACATTCTTACGAATTCAAAAACCCACCTTGTAACATCAACTGTTTCTATCTTTCAAAACGCAGTACTACAGTACACGTAGTACATATCTTTAAAATATTGTCGTGTTCTACTCAATTATGAAGTCAAGTGTCCGATAATCGAGTAATTGGCAGTACTAGTTTGGTGAAATGTGAAACGTTATGTGTATTAAATCGATATTCAATGGGAACCGGTAGGATTTTTGTTTTTTTTTCTTTGATATGTTTTTTATCTTATCGCGTTGTAGCTATAGGGGGCAGTGTGGCGTTTTCATTTGTTTTAGTGTAATTATTTTGTAATGATTAGACTTATGTGCCATGTTTGGAGGTTAGATTGTAGTTGACACTGTTCTGTGTTTAAAAGGATTTAAGTTTCTGCACAAATTTGATTAATACAACTCATTAGCATAGTTTTACTGATATCTAGGCTGACTTTCATGCTCTTAATTGCAGCCCCTTTCCAATGTTCTGGTCAGGACGGTTCATGAGAGAACATTAGTAAAATTATTCATCAGTTTGAGTGTCATTTTTACATTTTGTTTTGCGGATTATTCTCCATTCGGGCACAGAATTGGTTTTACTCTTTGGGGCCTTCTTAAAATGGATTTGTGTCCTTAATTACCCAGCAAGGTGGTGATTCAGTTCTGAATTAGGATATATATAAAAGCTTTTAAAATAGCCTAACTTGTTGTTCTACATAAATCTTTCGTATTATTGTATTTATTTTATAGTCACCTGCATTTGACATTGATGCGGCAGTAGGTATTTTTTGACGCATAACTTTTTAATTTTTTTTAGTTCTATTTCTCTGCCAGCTGTAAATAGTTAAGTATGATTTTGTTTTTTTTATTAGTTAAAGAACTAATTGTAAGTTAACCTTAATAATATAGTATTTAAATGAATCAGTATAATTCTTATAAAAAAAATATTTGTTGGTAACATTAAAAATCACTTGCAAACTAATTTAACTTGATTGATTTAATATATAGAATGAATAGAAAAAAATGGACTGCAGAGATAAGAAAAAGCCCTATTTACACCATATTTGGTCGAGTCACTATTGAATAAACAATGAAATTACGTATTGATATTTTCAACATTGTATCTCCAGATTGACAAGATAAATACGATAACATACAAAATGAGATGACAGTATGTTACTATTTATATGTTTTATGTAGAAAAATGAAACGTTCATTTCAAATGCAGAGCAACCGTAAATTTAAGAGCATGTATTTAGGTACATTACTTCAAAGTCATTTGGTAGTTTACTATTTCTAAGGTTCTATTTATATTTATATGTCTCTACCTAAGCAAGAAAATTGATCACACAAAATATAATTATAGTTAGTAATTGATTTATCATAAAAAATATCGCTCACTAACGGTGAAGGAAAACATCGTAAGGAAACCTACATGCGTGAGGGTGCTTAAAAAGTGCTCAAGGGTGAAGTCTACCAATCCGCACTTGGCCTGCGTGGTGGACTATGGCCTAACCGTTCTCATGATGAGAAGAGGCCCGAGCTTAACAGTGGGACATGTATAAGATACAGGGTTGCTATTATTATTGTTATTATATAAGTCTGCGTGTGGTGTAGTGTTTTAAGAGCGTGTATTCCTTTTCAAAATGTAACTGTCAATTTTTGTAGTGTTTTGGGAATATTTCGTAAAAACTGAATGAAAGTATGATTTTATTCAACTGACTTTTTAGAATGCAAGTTTTTAAAGGTAAATATAACAATTTTGATTCGTAAATACAGCATAATTTTGTAATTTATCAACTTAACAGTTAATACTCTTTCAACTGATAAAATAGAAAAGTATGCTTTAGTTATTAAATGTAATTGTCATATTTACCTTTAAAAGCCCACATTCTAAAAAGTAAGTTGAATAAAATCATACTTTCATTCAGTTTTTACGAAATATTCCCAAAACACTACAAAAATTGACAGTTACATTTTGAAAAGGAATACACGCTCTTACGCGGTCGCCTCGCCGCGCCGCCTCTGCTACGCTCCCCACATGGGACAAATGTTTGTGTGATTCGCAAAGATTTGTGTTGAGACTGGGTGTGCTTGAATGAGTGAATGTGTGTATTTGGCCTTGTCATTGGGACCATTGGATAGTGTAATTGCTTCTGGCGTTCTATCTAATGTAACAAATCCAAATTAATATATTATTATTATATAAGTAATTGATTGTTAATTCCTATCTTTAATTATAAAAGTCAACTAAATAGAGATAACATAGGTACTATATAGGTGGTTCCCGTGATTCACGAATTTCTATAGACTTATCGAACAAGTAGGTAACGAGTCATTCATTGTCAATAGGTAAACTAAGGTGAGGCTATAACCCACTTTATGTGTGAAAAGTAAAAATATTTTATGTAGTTATCCACATAATAAATAATCTCATGAAGTAAAAATAAAATATTTTTTTATCTAATTAATAGAATAGTCATATTTATTCGAAAAGGATCTATATTAGGTATACAGGGTAGATGCGTCATTTAGACATTTATCGAAAACACAGATCCTAGATCAGTGCCTATATTATCACCAGTTTAAATAGATTATAACTAAGAAATCCCCGATTTCTAAATAAATTGAACATTAAGATCATTTAATTTGTTCAGGCAATAATTAAATTGGGTCGCCTTCACTCTGTAATGTTTACCCTATCCTATATTTATACATACGAGTACATGCAAAAATAACTGAATCTAAGTTCAAATCAAGCAAAGTTAATTTTCCACAAGATTGTCCTGAAATCATTTTATTATAACAACACCACTATAGTTTAAGTGATATTGCAATACGTTTTATTGATATAATTAATTAATTAAATTGATATAATTATTGGTTTTTAGTCCCTAAAAACGGATTTCTGAAATACATGAAAGAAAAAAAATATATTTGTTTATTAAATTTTACTAATCAAAATAATATGATTTGAATTACCGAAGCTTAGATCAATTTTAATCGAATTATTTAGGTTCAAACTAAAACAAATCTAAGTACCTAAGTAGATTAAATCATCACTGTTTTCACGATCAGTTTCTGGCCATATATATATTTTATCATAAATAATACAAAGGCACCAATATATTCACTTACAATCAGTACCCCATATTTTTTTTCATTATAGTGGAAAAATGTATATTGGCTGATTTTGAATGACAACTTTTTGTATTCGGCAACGTTCTTACAACAAATAACATGTTTCTTTTGTAATATTTTGGCCTTGACTTACTTGGTTTTTGTTTGACATAATATGAGGCTATCTTAGAATAACACAAAAACGCAAGAACGTCGCTCGGTAAAAAAATATGACTTATTTTATTAATATTGTTTGAGTAATATTCTTATGACCATTAAACGCAACTTCATGAGAATTGATATTTAGCCAAGTCTTTTTTCCTGATTATATCCAATATAATCAGGAAAAGGGTCAGAGAATAACTATTAATATATTTTTTTTTTGTTATTTTCTTTTTGTTGTTACCTCTTAAGTTTCTTTTTTCATGTGAAATTATGTATAAATAAAGTATTTTATATCTATCTATCTATTACATGTTTAAGTCGATCAATTTAGAAAGAAGCTAGCAGCGTTTGTTCTTAAGAAAAATCGTGTAAAAGAAAACTAAGAAACCAATGTTTAATTTTCCAGATGTGATACAGTCAGCGCTATGGATGTGGCTGGTACCGACCCTGGTGTGTGCTGGAGTGGTCCGAAGGCAGGCCACCGAGGACCTGGACGAGAAATCCTGCATCATCTACACGCTGAGCAACCTGCTGCATCTAGACTGCTCCAATCGAGGACTCAAGGAATTGCCCGATGATTTGAATTATGAGGTAAATTTCAAGCCAGTTTTTTGAACAAGCTCATTGGAGAGGCCACTGTAAAATCTAAATCAAGTACTGATTAGGTGTTGTTGCCCTTCTTATCATGAAAAGAGGTCCAAAGCCAGCAGAGGGAGATGTATTAGATACATGGCTGCTATTATTATATATAAGCAGTTATGTCAACACACATTCTGAAATTTCTAAGATATAAAATGATGGAGTGGCGTACCTTCTATTTACGATCACATGATCTACATGCCAGTTCAATAAATACGTCATTTAAAAATAAACATTATTAAATCGAATATCAGAATGCCATATGAATGAAAGTATTATCTTTTTATTAGATTGTCTTTTCATATCCGTTTGGGTTAGATATTTATAGCACGAGTTTTCTTTCAATTCTGCTACACTTATGCAACTATCTTAAAAATAAAATAATACTTAAAATAAACTCTGTTATGTATCAATTAAAAGCAAAAATTTTTATAAAACAAAATAATCTATACACAATAACATTGTTTTTCAGGCGCAAGTACTGCTATTATCGAACAACAACTTCCGGACGTTTCCGACACAACTAGACAATTTTTCTCGAGTGGAAACTCTCGACCTGTCAGGCAACTACCTCAGCCGACCTATACCGGACTATTTACAGAAGTGGGTCAACTTAAACACGCTTAATTTATCGAATAACTTGTACGACACTTGGACCACTACTGGAGAGAACTACGCTATAAAGAACCTCGATTTATCGAAAAACAAGATAAACGTCATCGACGAGGCTGCCATCGCTGCGATGCCAAACTTACATTTTCTTGATTTATCTGAAAATAGAATTAACGATTTGCCGCCCGAAGTATTTTCCGGAGCGCACAACTTAGACAGTCTCGTTTTATCCAGAAATTACTTTTCCGACGTGCCCGCTTTCCAATCTCCTTCTTTGCGAAGTTTACACTTGAGCAGCTGTCAAATCGCAAATATAAATGTCGACTCTTTGCTTGGAATGAGCTCGCTGCTGGAAATTGACTTGTCCATGAATCAAATTGAAAAAATACCTGACAATCTCGCCGCTCATACATTACAGGAACTGAATTTAAGTTACAATTCGATAGATTCACTGTCGGATCGAACCTTCTCGTCATTACCGCATCTGGCTGTACTCGACTTGAGAGGGAACGAGTTCAGGGATGTTTGGTCGACTTCACACTTCGCTTCAAATCCGTTTTTAAGAGAAGTTTACGTGAAGGGAAACCGCTGGAATTGCGAGGGTTTTAGTGTAAATCTGTTACTGACTTATGAGTTTTTGACTAAGGAGCCTCCAAAAATAGCTGATAGGGAGTCTTTGATATGCTATTCTCCGCCAAATGTGACGCAATTGAGTTGGCAGCAGGCGTACATACAGACCTGGCACCCTACAGCTTCGTCGGCTACCTCATACACGTCTGTAGCAGTAATGATTGGTATAATTATTGGGATACTTATGACCTCTTGTGTGTGTCGAGGTCTAATGGCTTTTAACAGGGATGAGACGCCACAGAGGCCGGATCCTGAGAGAGCAGTTCTAAATCTCAACGGCAATGCTCTTCAGGCTAGGGCGGAGTCTGTTGTAGTGCTGAGGATACCGGTGACTGAAGATCAACCGCCGACGTATGACGAAGCGTTGCTAATGCCTCGTTTGAACACATCGTTCCATTCGCTGCCAGACTTTGTGGATGCAGAGGATGAGCCAGTCCGTAATTATCGCAGATCCAGGTCTATTGGAGATCTCACAGAGTTCAGACCAAGATTGGGTGACAGACGATCGTTAAGACGACCCGTTGATATACATGGTAGCTCTAGTATTGCTGAGAATGTGTAAAATGTATAACATTAGATGTAGGTATGTATGTTTGCGAAGACTTTTACGGTGTCAAAGTATATTATGCTAATCATAATATTTTTTTTTATGGTTATTAACGGGTAATTTAATGATAAATTAAGTAACACGTGTAAGCGCACTAGTTTTAAGTTGATTGTACATATAGTTGTTCTCTATAAGTTTTAAATTGTTATTATTTTAATGTAAATAAACACTAACTTCGGAGTATATTTTAATGTATTGTTATTGTAAAACTAGTTGAGTAAAGTAGTTTACATAATTATATTGAAACAGAGTAAAAGCATGCCATCTATTGGTATTTTACCTAAACTAGAATTTTTAGGAATTCTTTTAACTAAATAAATAATAATATACATTTCTTTGAAATTAGGACAAGTATTTAATACTGTTATTTAGTTACATAAAGGCAATTATTTAAACTTACTCATTAGAAAGTAAATATTTTATTGTGCTGACATCTGTAATTTTGTAGCTACACTACAACTCATCAAAAGAAGCATGAAAACGAACATCTTGCCATTTTAAAGCTTCGAACTATAAAACATAGATGGCGTTAAAAGAGATAATGTATTCTAGTTCAATGAAGCATAATAATAATTTGTTTGCTACAGTTGTTCATTAATAAAGGCAACTGATTTTATTTATTTGCCATAGTCGAATAAGGGACCTATCGGTAGGTATTAATGCAGGTATTGTACGTAGGTACCTGCATGCAAGGTTTCTACATATTATATTATAAACAATTTAAAAATTCTAATAAATGAAAAATAAAATCTTTGCCATGGAGTTGTTACAAACATTGTTGAGGCCTTTAACTTCTGCACTATGAGCTCATTTTCAAAATTGAATATAAACTCATCAGTTAGCATTAATGGTAGGTTAGTAACTATATCAGAGTATATCACATCAGTATTTTCTCGTAGTATAATATATGTAAGGTTTTATTTTACTGAATTACTATTAGGTACTATTGAATATAAAAGAGTCTTTATCTAAATGAAAACTTAATTCTTATTTAATACAAAGCAGTCTTAAACTCGTTAAAAATACCATTAGACAGCCTACTTTAAAATAAATAGAAAATAAATATTTTTTTGACAAATACACGAAAATTATTGATACGAAGGCATTTAATAACAGCAGTAGAAGCAAATACATTTTTGAGTGACTGTGTGTATGTTCGTGTGCGCATGCAAAACTACTGCATAAAATTGAATGCGGTTTTCACAGAGGTAACTGGTATAATTGTTTAATTTTTCTATTTTATCTCTAAGGGAATAAATTAACGGGTGTCTTTATAGGCGTTTATATAGATGGTTTTTCAGTTTTGAAGGGAATTGCATGGAATTCTTTACATATAGGTTTCGTATATGACGTAGCTGAACTATAAGATGTGAATGTGTGAATAAGGGGTCGTAAATTTATTTGGGCAGTTTACGCGGGCAACAGCTAGTGTTATATATTGTGCAATTGCCTACATAATTGACTAACTTACCATAAAAGCTAACGCCACCCCGGATTCAACCCCTTGAGGAGTAATATTTAAAACTAAACATTTTTTATATCAATACATCATGTTTCTACCATGAAATAAATAAACTGTATTCACATAACTGTATTGCTGTATTATATTTCCATTTTCCTTTAAAAAGATAAAACATATAAACAGTTTTTAAGTTACACTTTCAGCTATACAAACCAGAACCAATTTTATGCAGAAGTTTTTGCGTGATGCGCGTACGTATATAAAGACTGAACAATGTGTTTTGGCTTCTACTGCTATTATATTATTTTTTCTTGCATACCTTCAAAGTTTACAAATTAACAATTTAATTATTATATGATAGATAATGGTACAGAGAAAATTTTTACAAACAACATACGTGACTTAAATCTTAAACCACTTAACATCAAGCATAAATCATCTAGAAAGATATGGTAGATGAGTATCACCCACATTTCACCTATAATGTTAGGTCCCAAGTGATAGAGGGTGAGCCAACACCAAATTACATAATCATAACAGAAATCCCTAGGAATCGTCAACTACAGATTGCCGCGCCCCTTCGCACACTTTCGCCGTTCTTATCATTGCTGATAACACGTCACAATTTGACTCACACTGTCATATCCCACCATTAGACCCACACGCCTGAACTACAACCGTCCCGAAACAATTAAGGTTTCGACTCTACAGTGAAGTGTTATTGAAAATCTGATAATGTGAATTTTGTAAATGAATTTTGTGTTTTTTGGAGTGCAAAATTAATTGTTTGTCAAAGATTGTCATAAGTGCAAAAGTGTTGGATTTCTTAAAGGATTTTACAGGTAAGTAAGAAGCAATATTTGTATTTTTCAATGTTGTTAAGCGTATACTTACCCGTGGTGTAATACTGGCAATATTATTAGTATTAACATTATCTTTATCTGTACATAGTGATGGTCTCAATAAACTGCACTTTTGATTGATCACCTACAAATGAGGTCAATGATCACTTGAAACTTAATCACTAGCAAACATATTAATATGATTTCATACTAAATCCAAACTTCGTAGTGTGGACACTATATCCTAAATTTAATCGATTATTACTCCATAATTAATAGATAAATGTTATTACTTTCTATGTAATTACAATCGATTAACAGATAAAGGCCTATGTTTCACAAATTACCTGCTTGGCCTGTGTTCCGAATTTTCTTCACAATTTTAATACTCGACCCAAATTATGAATCTACTGTTTTATCAATAGCTGATAACAAAGATAAAATTGTGTACTAACGTTTATTCATGGCATGAATAGTCTTTTTTTTATTCTGCAGGCTATATTCTAAATTTGCCTTTGCCTTATAAAGTTTTGGTATGTGTGCGTGATGAGAAAATTTAGTAAGCAGGTGTGCAAGTGAATTAATTTTCCTTCCTCGTTACTCGATCGGATGTGGACGATACCTTATTTACTACAACATTTTTTGGCTAAGGTTAAAGATTGTTTGCTCTGATATTGTTTTTTTTAAATGATAGCCGTAACAGTATGGTTGTAGCAGTTGTAGTCAGCGGAAATGTGAGCAAATAATCTTCAGTACCTAAAAGTTTCGTTCTAAATTCAAAACACTTCAATTTATAATCGACAAGATTTTTTTTTTGTTTTTGTAAAAGTTTAATCTAATTCCGAGTTACAATCTATGACAGCTGACTCAGTGTGAATGAATGTTAAACACTTAAATATTCAATTGATATTAGAGCATGCGCAAAACGTACGTGCACCATTAATAAGTATAATATTTGACTATGCTCTCACTCTGGGTGTGCTCTGTTTGTGTACACCCCCGCCACAAAGGAGATAGATATTACTAATACGGGCATCGGTCTAAAAAAAAACAGCAAAAAGATGTGAAAATGTTTAATCAAAAATATTTTTACTGCCTCAATGTTCAGAATAGCAGCACGGTGTTGGAGTTGTACTTGGTGGATGACGATAGGCCCCATGGGACCATAACATAACAGCGTGATTATTATTATTTTATGATTATGTTATGTGTTTTTATATTTTCCTTTAAATAATCTTCACTCTTTTTCCATTTCCAGGCAGTTATGCGAGCGAGACGTGATGGTATTCTTACTCGCAACATGCCTCGTTCTGATGACCAGTGCAGCACTTGGAAGCATCGTAGACCCTGCCGGGCTGGGCACCTGCTACCCTTGCATTTGCAATTCGGACAAAACCAGCGTTGACTGCTCGGGGAGGGGGCTCACTGAACTGCCTGAGGGATTTGGAAGCCAGGTAATCAAAAAAAAAAACAGCTATAAATACCACTTTTAAAGTATTGGCTCTGGTTATAACAGTAGAATGAACTGAATGACTGCCTCGATGGTCTAGTGGTTAGCGTATGCGCCTCTCACCGCGAGGTCTCGGGTTCGATTCCCGGGTCAGACAAAGTGTAGCAGCTCAGAGTTGGAATTGTGCCCGGTGAAGGGTGGTTGGTTCACCCTCTATCCCATGGGACTTAAACGTTACAGGTGAAATGTAGGTGTTGTACACTGCCACACCCTTCTAGGTAATATAGGCGTGATGGTATATTATGTTAATCTTTTGACTCTGTCAAGTACAGCCAGTTTAGTCTAATTTTCTCTCTTTTCTAGTTAATCTTCTCAACTAGCTTAAGAGATTTTTCTTGACACTATGTGCTGTGTTTATAAATACATAATAATAAACGTTTTTTTGTTTCAGGTACAGAAGTTAAACTTGTCGAATAATGACTTCTCCGTTTTTCCAGTCAACTTGTTCAACCTAAACCACTTAGTCAATTTGGACCTTAGTGGAAACAGACTGAGTGAACTAACCGAAGATGCACTTCAAAATCTTACAGCTCTTGAAGTGCTCAATTTGTCCAAGAACTATTTTGAAGATTGGCTCAGTCTTTCACCGAACAAATTCCTCCAACCGGCAACAAATCTGAAAGTACTGAACTTATCCTATAACAATTTCAAAACTATGGGCAATCTGGCGAATCAAGAATTAATATTCAGTACTTCTTTGGAAACGTTGATTCTAGAAAATTGTGGAATAGTTTCCATACATGGAAGATCACCTTTGGCTGGTGTCACCAAGATCAGAGCCCTGAAACTTAACTTTAATCCTCTTCAACGAATTCAAAGCTTAGTGTCGTCTTCGTTAAGGAGTCTTGAAGTTAGCAACTGCGCTCTTAGCACCATAAGTCATAATGAATTAATGTATTTACCATCATTGACATACTTAAAAATGTCACACAATTATCGTTTAGAATTGTCTGCAACTGTATACAATTTATTTTCAGACTCTCTAAAATATTTGGATATTTCCTACTGCAATGTTTTGCAGCCAAATTTACAAGGCTTTCCAAATCTCCGAAAAGCTGTTATTAATCACAATATGGTAAGGTCTCTGAGAAGTAATGAATTTTTGAATAATACCAAATTGGAATATTTAGATTTATCGTACAATAATATCGGATCTTTGAAAGCTGATACGTTTCGAGGATTGAGTATGATTAAACATTTAGATTTGTCTTGGAATGAAATTGGGAACATACCTGAAAATACACTCCTGGAAATGCCATCATTAACGCAAATGAAACTATCTAGAAATTATCTTACCCAGATTGGCCATCTGAAATCCTTATCATTGACCGTCCTTGATCTCAGTTCTTGTGAGATAAGTAGTATTGGAAAGGATTCCCTTGAAGAATTACACAGCTTAGTTGATTTAGATTTATCCAGAAATCTAATTTCGCATATTCCTGATAGTATATCGTCTAATACATTGAAATATTTGAATTTAAACTATAATCGAATTAGTTTTATTAATAATTACACATTTTTCATGCTACCTCGACTGATTGGTCTAAGTGTAATAGGAAACAGATTTACCACTATTTGGAAAAGGTCATATTTTGAATCAAATCTTTACTTAGAACGCCTTGATTTAGGAGACAACATGTGGAGATGTGATTGCGCTGATGGAAATATGTTCGATTTTTATGAATTTGTAACTCTAGAACCAAGCAAGAAGGAAGAATCATATAATTTAGTATGCAGCAGTCCTGTAAATATACTGGGACAAACTTGGTTAGAAGCTTGTTATTTTGTTTGGAATCCCAGCGAGAAAGTCCCGAATCCAAATAGCCTAATATGGTTTATAACTATTATGATTATAGGATTAGCATTATGTTTATTGATAGTAAGTTGCATCAAACGATCTATGCAACGTCGTTTAGCAGTAATGCAAGCAGAAAGAATAAGGCAAGTCGAAGAAGCAAGAGACAGGCTAAGACAGTTAAGGATTCAGGCTGAACAAGAAGCGTTAATTAATACGCCAGATCCACGTGATCTAGTACCGCCACCGTCATATGACGATGCTCTTTCAATGCCTAAGCTCAACGCATCCTGTCGTTCTCTAAACGAGACAGGGACGGGTAAAACGAAAAAGAGGAGAGGACGTAGGAAAACGAAATCAAGCGGTGATTTACTTGAAGAAACTGAAAGGAATGGAGATTTACCAGAAACGGATGATATGGAACTTAGTGAAACTTCCAACGGAGGTCGACGAAGGAGACGCAGACAAATAAGTAGATATGGTAGCCATGAAGTTGCAGAGTTGGAACATTCACCTGGGGCTCGACGCCGCCGCATGTCCGAATATAACGCAGATTATACATCACAGACTGATGACAGTGTGACGGTGGAAGTCCAGGCTCACCTAGAGAGACCTTTACGTCTTAGAACCCGGAGATATTCTTCCGATGATAACGAAGTCAGAGAGAGTGACTTTTAAGTTAATTAGAGATTATTATTTTATCTTGATATAAGTTATTAACCTGCCCTTTTAAGCATAGTTATAAAGTAGTAGTTAAGAATATAATGCTTATTTAATTAATATATTTTAGTTTTCAACCTTTTTTTTATTTTCCCTGGAACTGCAACAAAATCACTGTCTAGGTAATCCTCATTGGTTAGAAAATTAAATATTAGCAGTGCGTAATGCGTATACTAGCGACATCTCAAACTGATCTTATTTCGTTTATTAACTAGCCGTGTGTTAGCCTGTGGGTTAAGCATATTTGTTAAATTTAAAATATAAAAAAATAAACATACGAATATGATTTTTTTTTTAATTTAGAGCGATTTCTATTATTAGTTAGCGTAATCCTTTCTCGTGTTCGCAACATACTTATTTCAATTGCTTCTTCGCTCTTATTGGTCGTACCGTGATTTTATATAGCCTACCCGCAATAAATAGCTAACCAAACAAACAATCAATCAAACAAACTCTTCAGCGGGCTGTAAAAAATAACTAATGCAAATAAATAAAGTTACTGAAATCTTTATTAATTTACTTACAGTGTAAGTACATCAGTACATCTACATTTTTTCAAAGATATCAAAACAGTTTCATGTAATCAAAAAGAGATGTCGCTAGTATACGCATTACGCACTGCTAGTATTTAATTTGTGAAACTTCACAAACTCGTAAAGAGGAAGAAAGATGTTTAACTACAATAAATTCGTTCTATTAGACTATTTTGAGTAGTACAATACTAAGGGCCTCATTCACAATCCTCAAATGAGAGCTTCCCTACTAAATCATAACTTAAACGAATATAAAGTAAGTAGTAACACAACATAATTCAAAGATTTAATCGAAAATAGCATTCATTTCAATTTGTTATCAATATAATTTTTTTATCCTAACCTTCGAGAAAATTGTGTAACACATCCTTAGACGTGTTTTAGTTTATTTTCCATAGCGTAATTTAGGAAGGTTAATATTTACCATAACTGAACTTACCTTATCCTGAGATTATCTTGAACAGAAAATTAAATCCCCCACGCCTCATATTGTTTGCTATTCAATTCGCAAACTTTATGTTATCTTATCTTTATAGTAGGTTCTTTGTAGGTAGTAAATTGTGGTACCTATATACCTACTATCAGACCCATAGACTAGTCATCTATGCCATTAGATTCATGATCCACCTTAGTTCTGATTTTGCAAAGACATTTCAAACAAAAAATTCTTGATTCACTTTTTTCGATTAATTTAAAAATACTGATCGGTATCTAGATTTAACAAATGAATAGTAACTTATTTATCGAAAGAGACAATTTCAAACGAAATTGTCAAATTAGTCATGAGTATACTTAACTACTCGGTAAGAATTGTATTGTAGATATTTTGACTTATTGTTACATGAACTTTTTACAATATTTAGATGATTCCGAGTTCTGTCATAATGTAAAAATGAATGGTAGAAGATTTTGTGTGGCTAAGGTTTTGAATATCCTCTGAAAGCGATGAGACAAGTTAAATAGTAGGTTTTTTTTATAAAAACGCTTGCACTAGGAATATCTCCTGTGTCGAGGGGGTTCACAAACATCCATTTCACACACACAGAGCACACCCAGAGTCAAAACAAATCATTGCGGATAAAACAAAGATTTGGACCGTGTAGGGATCGAACCCACAACACCAGCGCAGTTGAAAGCGGCGAGGAGACCGCTTTAACAACTACGCCAACGTACACTCGAAATCTTATATATCAAGGTATCTAAAAATAGTACACTATCCTTTAGTATGCGGTAATAGATATAAACAGCGGTAATCGATATGGGGTGCATGAAAGGAGCCTCCCCGAGTGACGTACACAACGATTCCCTACGTCCGGCGCACCCTGGGCAATTCGCGAGTTCACCTAAGCGAATTGGCTAATCCTTTCACCACGATGGCAAGCCAAAATAAAACTTGACTCAGCCATCGACACGACGAAGAAGATATAACAGTTTAATTGTCACAAATAAAACACGGAAACTTGATTCAACCATTTATATCGTAAAATAGTTCAAAATAAAAATACATTATATTTATATTTGCTTACTGAACTATTTATTGTTCTGTTTTGTTCATAATCTTTCCGCTTGATATAAAAATGTTCATAAATTTAACTATTGATAATATAATTTAAATTAGGTCAGTAAAAGCAAACATACAGTGTAATTAATTTAAAAGCAGCATCTTAGTTACAAAATAAAATATAAATCAATTATAAAGATCTACGACATATACATTAAAAGAATTTGAATTAGTTATTATATACATACATGGAAAATAGTTCAGATTACTAAAAATAAATGGTATCACATTCTTAAAATCTATTCAATAAAATTACTAAGGAACTTATGCTTAGCCAGACCATGAAAGAATGAATCTCTCCACAGAAGATGAGAAAACAATAACTAAACATAGCCACATAGACTTTACGTTGTTATACATAGTGGTTTAGATAAATATTCTCAGGGTAGAGTAAGTACACAACCATTGAAAAACAATTCAAGAATTGTACCCCATTATAATACACATAAAATAGGATAAACGGAGATAGAACACAGTGTTTGTAAAACAACAAGAGTCCCTCAATGCTATCGTAGCTTCTCTACGACATGATTCATGTATACTAACAAGACTTTTACAACTAGCATGAACATGGCAACACTTTTTACACGTATAAAAATATTTTTATTACTTATTGCGTAATATATTTTTATAAATATATTATACCACTAACAAAGTTACAATAAAGGCACTGTCGACTACAAACACACTTTGGCAGCAAAGGTTCTAGACTTACGCACAGTCGTACCGAGCGACTTCAATCCTTCATACTCGAGATTGTCCTAACTACGCACACACAATATAATCACAGAATTTCGCCAATAGTGAAGTGTTTGTTGTTTGACACTGATTTACACAAAGTGTTTTTATCCTTTCAACTGAAACCGAATTTCAAGTGATTGACTTGAGCGCGTTCACATCTGTCGGAGTGATAATAATGTCTCCAGCATTCGACCTACTTCTGGTTACTAGTACTGGTGTTTTGGGTTTAGGCATCTCTGCCATCTTTATGCGAACTCTTCCCATATCAGGTGAGTACACTGGAACGTATTCACGGGATGGTGATAGGAAATCAGAGTCCGTGGCTTGGTCTCCATTTATAAGTGGTTGTGAAACATCTGAATTACGCGTACCGTTCAGTTTTGGATTTTCATCATCATTAATCGGTACGAAAATATCTTCACTTGAAAGCGAATTTGTATCTTTACGTGAGTCAGGCGATGCAGGGTCTGATTCAAAAGAGGTCTCATGCTGTTGTGGTTTATCATCTACCAAATTATTATCTCGCGAACTGCTCTTATTTTGGTTTGTATCTCTAGGACTGTCCGTTCTTACGCCATTTCCATGATTAATACCATTACCAACATCACCGTTTTCGCTTTTCTTTTGAGGCGTCTCGTGAGTAGGAACTAGTTCATACTTTCCGTTTACTTTACGTTCAACAGGAGCCTCAAGACCTCCAGCTGGTTTACCAAGTAGGGATTTATTCATATCAACCATTTCTTTAGATGCCTTTTCAACATCCCTCTTTTGCTGACGAAGTAGCCTTCTATCTCTTCGCTTTCTCATCTGTCCTTTGATTATAGCAAATCCTATTAGTCCAACCAAAAGCACTACAATAATGGCAATACACACATAAGTGCCTGTTTTATGTGGGGCTGGGTTTTCATTTTCAGTTGCCATTTGTCCATGAACTTCAGAGGCTTGAGTTACACGAATTTGTTCAGATACTGTAGTGTCACGAGGTGTCGGTGATGTTGCTGGCTTCTCAGTAGTTACCTCTGGTACAGAATCGACATTCCAGTCGTTGCCACCAATATATACTGTAGGATGAATAGGCAAAGGAAATTCGGTTACAGATTTGTTTTCTTCCCCAAATATTTTATCTAGTCTGTGAACTCGTTCTGGATCCAATTCTTCAAAAACTGCGGTGGTCGTCGTTTCTTCGTGATGTAATTCTGTATTGGTATCCACTCCGAAAAGAATAAATCCAGACCCTTCTCCTGACCCTTCCATTGGATCTGTAGTAGTTTGTTCGTAATCAACTGCCAATATTTCTTCTGCTTCTAATAGTTCTGAGTTGAATTTTCGTTCTATCTTCGGTTCCGTGAATATGATCATAGTAGTGTGTTCATCATCTCCGCTACCTGAACCTTCACTATCACTAAAGGGTGAAGGAGAGGTGGAATGTCTAACTCTTAAGAATTGCAGATGATCATCGTCTTCTACAGTAGCAGTACCTTGTATTACTTTGCCATCCTCCAAATCATTTTGAGCGACTAACGGCAAAGATTTTAAAGCAGTGGTTTCTTCACCAACTTGAACTGCGTCTATTGGTTGATCACCCATCATCATATCTAAAAAGTTATCAGTTTTAGGGTTTTTGCAAATATCTTTAGTCTTTAGTTCTAACCAAGATCTCCCATTTAATTTAGCTGGTGAAGCACATTTGACATTATCTATATAGACGTTTGCAAAAAGCAAACGATCACGTGTCAATAAATTTTCACAGGAACAATCAAGGGGGTTGCCTTCCATTTCTAGATGTTCCAAGCCTGATAAAGTTCCGTAATCCGATGGTACATCTGTCATTAAGTTGTTCGTTAAATCCAACGAACTAACGCTTGAGGGTAAATATGCAAAAGACAACTTTTGTATCCTATTATTTGCTAGATTAAGATGAACTAATTTCTTTGCATTGTGGAAGAATTTGTTAATCGTTTGAATACCATTCGTGGAGAGATCTAGCGTGACAACTTCAGTAAGCCGGTCGAGCTCGTGATGCAGTTTTGTAATGTTGTTATGCGATAGATCAAGAATATTGATGTTATGATGTTTTTGGCGGAGGGTAAATTTGTGTAGCTCAGGGAGGCTGCTACAGGTAGCACGGTGGAGACCATCTCTCGTAGTACTGCAGACGCAGCTATCCGGGCAGATGGACGCCAAGATTGGCGCTACCAGCAGTGATACCGCCAAAAGACACGCTGACGCTCGAAACCACGTCATCTTGACTTTATATCAGCACCTGAAATAAAGAAAAAAGGAAATTAATTCCCACGATTCAAGTAATTACTTACTAATTATTGGGTGTTTGTTTTCTCACTAATCTCGGTAACAATGAAATGACGTGTTGTTAATCATGCACATGATTTGTGCTAAGTGCTAATCTATTGGCAGTCATATCGTTTCAAATTCCAGGCGCAAATGCACTGCAGTGCAGCCTACATTATGTCTGTACACATTTATTTATCCAAATTTATCATGACGTTTAAACAAAGTGGGATATATTGCAAATATTTTACGTGCGTGGGTAGGACGAGTAGTCGGACTTCTTGGGCTATTATATAAATCACAACATCCCTGGTCGAGAACTGTCGTCTAAATATAGGCCAGAATAACATACGAGCAAACGGTCCCCTGCGGTCTATTACAGACTCCACCTCTCCAATTATTGCAACTGCAGTTAGTCGACAATTTGAATCTAAGGGCTTCCTCTCTTTCATAACGACTACTGGCCACTTTGTGCGTCTTTCAAACTTTAAATTGGTGGTTTTAGTGCTGTTTTGTTTCACGTCCTTGAATCGTGTATGTTCATTGACACCGTTTCAAGATTAACTTTGAGCGAAAGGAGTTGTTTAAATTGAAGAATGACATGTCTCTACTCATTCTTACCTACTTATATGCGTCATTTTTACGACCACTGTTTTCCAAATTAAATAGATTACCGGGCGTTTGGGCAATATGGCAAAAGAGGTTCTAGCCTTCAATTGTATGTAACTTGTCTTCTAACTGTAAATAGTGGCGGTTACACTGTTTTCTGGTTTAGTGATGAGATTGATGCATGTACTGGTCGTTCAAAAAGTAAACTCAAATAATAATCATGGCTTGTGCATGTACATAGGTACATAGGTACAGTAAACGCTCAGAAGTCCATAGGCACACTAAGGATTACATTGCTTTGAACTGTACGAGCCCGATACAGCCAGTACACACACTAACGAAGTCGCGTGCGTGTATAGCAGTTTATAAGATAACACACACTAATGAAATGTTGTCGCATTCGTACTAAACGCGTCATAGTGGCGACCTGTTCTTACAATTCGCATCTATCTATCATGAGCAGGTAGTTGTATCGGGCTATCGGGTAAGCATTGAGATCACGATTCACGATCAACTAAATTTGAGTTTGAAGCTTAGTTGATTTGTGGTTGTATTTTGTTTTTACGAAATCATAATAATATTTGTAATATTTTAAGCAGAAACTTGTTAGGTATTCATGCTTAAATAGTTACTTAAAATACATAAATCATAGAAATCTTAATAATAAGGCAATAGAAATGTCAAAGACGCGTGACCTTGTCGCCGCGCATCTGTCTAGTCAAACACAAGTGCGAGTTGAGGAATTGTCGTCTTAATGTCATCGCAAAAAGAATAATTTTGTTTGCAGGAATACAAGCGCATGAGTCTAATCGAACACAAGTGCGAGTTGAGGAATTGTCGTCTTAATGTCATCGCCAAAAAGAATAATTTTGTTTGCAGGAATACAAAAAGTGGTATTTGAAAAACGGCGACATGCGTCCCAGTGTTAAAAGATAGTCGATAGCATTTCTATTGACTAGTTATTAAGATTTCTATGACATAAATAGTTACATATTAATATGACTAATAAGTTAAATATGTTATTATTATTTAACTATTTAAGTATTTTTTTGTTTTTTTTCATTGTTGTAAGGTAGAAATAAAAAAAGTCACGCTGAATGATGATAAAAATGTTTATTCGTTTTATTTATTTATACAATTAATAAACTTTTAAGAGCATTGTGACGTCACATTCCTACCTAAATAAAAAAAAGTTTCCTTGTAACCGTTTATAAGATTTTTGATTAATATAATAACTAATAAGTTAAATAATTATGTTATTATTATTTAACAATTTACGTATATTTTTATTTTTATTGTTATTGTTGTAAGGTAGAAATAAAAAATCATGCTGAATGATAATAAAAATGTTTATTCGTTATATTTATCTTTTAAGATAATTGTGACGTCACATTCCTACCTAAATTAATAATATAATAGAAGTGTCCTTGTAACCGTTCATAAGATTTTTTATTGTAACCCACCAATAATATAAATGTTACTAAAATGATTCATCATGACAACAAGGACGGAAAGGATGTTCTAATAACAAAAATATAATTATTGATACCATAAACTTCAAAAAGTATAGAAAGGACTTAGCGAGATTAGATCTCACGGCTCATTGCTAAATGCATTTAACTGCACGCCTTAACCGCTCGGCCACCTTGACTCATTCAAAGTAAGTGAAATTATGAACTACAATTATTTGTTAACAACATGTGCCTATTTCTTGGAAATAGAAGGTCGTAAGTCAAACTACACTTCAAACTATTGCCTTTTGAGATTGCCTATGGACTTTTGGTCGTGACTGTACATGCACAAGCCATGATTTTTATAATAAATGTATGAATGAAAATTAATATAATAAATGTATGAATGTAAACTTAATATCCTTTGGCATATTTGTATGTTAATACCAAAGTAGACAATATAAACAATGTTTCCAAAACATGCACAAGCACTGTCTCATATCTGTATATGATTGTTTATAATACAGAACAAATATGATGAAAATCTGACGTCAATTTACTTGAACTTCGATTCATGTAGAATTTTATAATGCTTTTTTTTAGTAAATACCAAGATTTATTTTGTCTAAATGTAACGCTTGAATCACAAATCATTGCGGAATCGCGTTTGAATGCGAAAATCATACTCCGCCTGACTCTTAAGTATACAAAAAATATTAATAACCTGAGATCCCACCGAAAAATAATGTAGCTATATATTTTTTGACAAATTATACGCCATTTGAAAGAAAATGATGAGAACAATCCAACTAACAGGGCTGCTAGCTCATCTTATATTTAAAAGCTTTTCCTTTGTATCTTTTAGCTGTATATATAATATATTTTATTGAAGACGTATGGGATATATGTATATCTTTATCCCTTCAACTTCAGAAAAAGTTATAGCAATACGCCTTAATCAAAATAGCAGTCGTTCTGACGATTTAAATCATGGCAGGCGTTTTTCTCTAAGACACCTTGGAATTAAGATCTGATATTTTGTTTAGTAGTAGACATCACATGGTTTCAAACATATAATTAGGTAGACAGACA
Organism: Hypena proboscidalis; assembly: GCA_905147285.1. Lineage (NCBI taxonomy): Eukaryota > Metazoa > Arthropoda > Insecta > Lepidoptera > Erebidae > Hypena > Hypena proboscidalis. The sequence continues at coordinate 7,030,715 of LR990127.1, forward strand.
TTTTTTTGGGCAGCCTAAATACATTATATATTTTCTAACAATGAATGAATGAATATACATTTATTTCAGATAATTAAAATCCATAAACATTATTTAAACACATAACACAACATTAAATACCATTAGACATCACATAACATTGAGACACTAATACAAATACAATACAGCACATACACTTCTATTAAAAATCTAGCTACCTCAGGTAACAGCCCCAATTACCCTTTTTACTAGATGGCAATACATTTGTTATTTTTTTAAATATTATACCTACAAAGTATTACAGTCGGCTCTCAGACTATATAGATACATTATTAAGTAGAATTGTCATTATGTTTATTTACTTATATGAATGCAAGAAATGCGAGACACACCTCGACCTTTTGATCTCTGACATCGCACACAGAGACACGCACGTGTCTTGGCGCTAATACATTTAATAGAACCGGGTTTTAATTAGTTTTCATATAATCTACAAGATATAATATATCTTAGAAATTCATTTTTTGTCCGCAATGCGTATGCTTATTAGATGAGCATCAGATATAGGTATTTGCGGACGTGGTTTTTTATGATTTGCGTAAATTAACGTATTAACGATTTTATTTCATAAAAGAGGCGGATCTTTTTAATTGCATTTGTTTTTATTTTGGTGACTGGTCACAAATTTTGCCATAAGTATCTCACAACTAACATACAACGCCATCTAGTCCCAAACTGCACTATGGGTGCTAGAATAACTGATAGTAATACATTTATACTTTTCTTTTGTAACTACAAACTTATTATACATAAAAACACCCAGACTAAGACAAACCCCCACGCAAAGGTTTGCCTTAAGCGGGAATCGAACCCGCGACCTCGGTGTCGCAGGCAGGAACACTACCTACTCCGCTATCCGGTCGTCGTATTTGTGGGTGGGTATACATCTACGTTGTTTGTCGGCCTCAGGAACTATGCATGAAATGATACGGCAACAGGCATGTCGTCTGTTACATAGGACCTTGTCGTATACATAATTTAACCTAACCTAACCTAGACAAAACAAAAAAAAAATATTCATGATTCTTCAACGAGCTTGTTAAAAAAAATCACCCGCTGCAAACACCCTCTTCTTAATCAAATTCGCACGAAATCGAAAAGATTCTGCGCCATGTTATTTCCCCCTGGGTCCGAATAATCCGCCCCCGTACTTAAGCGTTGGACGCATTCGCACAAACAGTTAACAGTTCTCTTCCTGGCTGTAACATTGAACCACTTCGCCAGGCCAAGTGCACTGGGGATATAACGACCGAAATAGATCATAACTATTACGTGAGCAGCCAATAAGGCCCCCACGTCTGCGAAAATAATGTCACGTTTGTCGTTTGATTTGAATACTTCTTGGTAGTGTTGCCCAGCAAGTCTTGCAAATACCTATAAGGCTATTGCAATTTATTAAAGTTTACTTTAGATCTTAGAAAAACGTATTAAAATAGGAACATTTTGAGCTTGAATTAACAAAGTCATAGTAAAGACCAACCAGATTAATAAATGTCTTAAATGGTTATCAACTGAGCTATACGCCGTTTCCCACGGGAGTATCTGTTTCTTAATAAACATTTACGTAATCAGTAAAATGTATTCGTTTCCATTCTAAGCATTCTGAAACTTATTTTCTTCTTTTGATGGAACACCTGTACTCTGAAATTGGAAAATTTAAGTTCGTGTGTTCGTGTTCGTGGCTTGCAAGACTTGCAAGACTCTTGCTGGGCAACACTACTTCTTGGTGCTGAAGGATCAGAATAAGTAAGGGTCTCTGTACACATATTCGCGTCCTCTCTTTTAGCTTTGTTTCATTGCAGACTCCATCTGTCTCAAGTCATAATAGTGTAAGCAGATGAAGCAATAGAATATGAAAATGCCAAAGAGAAAGTGCCGATCCGAATACATGTGTATGTATGTACAGTCGGCCAATGAATTGGGTATACAGGGCAAAAACTTCTAAGTCATAGCAAAGACTTACGACACCAATTATGGATAAGTGAGTTATATATCTAAATAGTGGGTATATTACACTTATTAAATATGAAATACAAACTTGCATATCTATTGCAGTCAGTTTAAGAGCGTGTATGCCTTTTCAAAATGTAACTGTCAATTTTTGTAGTGTTTTGGGAATATTTCGTAAAAACTGAATGAAAGTATGATTTTATTCAACTAACTTTTTAGAATGTGGGCTTTAAAAGGTAAATATGACACTTACATTTAATAACTAAAGCATACTTTTCTATTTTATCAGTTGAAAGAGTATTAACTGTTAAGTTGATAAATTACAAAATTATGCTGTATTTACGAATGAAATTGTTATATTTACCTTTCAAAACTTGCATTCTAAAAAGTTAGTTGAATAAAATCATACTTTCATTCAGTTTTTACGAAATATTCCCAAAACACTACAAAAATTGACAGTTACATTTTGAAAAGGAATACACGCTCTTATGGCTTACAGTCTAATAATAACAAAATGTGAAATATTACAGTTCATAAATTTAAGAAAAGATTGCTTTTGAAAAGCCTCCACAGATAAAGTTTTGCACATAACAAAGCGATTTGGAATTTATTTTCCTAAATTAATCAATGTGAATAATAAATCTTTAAAAAGTATGCCATTACATTACACATAAATATTAATATCACCAGAATTTGCAAAAATAATAATTATTAAATGTCGCAGGAAATGCTCGGATCTTTCTGTATAATAAATAATATAACCACTAGGCAACGTTGTTTTATCATGACCTCCTGATATAATGACATAAATATATTTCTCTTATTTACACACGTTTCATTTAAATAAATATGTAGGTACTCAGAAAAGGTGTTTTTTTGAAAAAATAAAAAGGCTATTTAACATTGGTATTGATCCTGGGTTTATGTTAATTATTTTTTGTGTCCTTGCAATGGCATTGTCACATATAAAATAATGTGATATGGGCAATGTGATAAATCGGTCAAAGTCATTTTGTGATTACTTATTTTCTTGATGAATATTAAAGTGTTCATTATTACTAATTGCATTACATGTTACCTAAAGTACCAGAATAATTAGTAAGATTCGTTTGGCGCAAATCCTTCTATTGTTATTTAAAATCATGATGGTTCATCTCAGTTTTCACGAAGGATCTTTAAGGAGTGTTTATCTACATTATTTCGCTAGTGTGTATCGTTTTGTGGTAAACTCAACTCCTAAATGACAGGTATCAAAGACTTAAATCGTAATTCTTCGGGTATATGGCAGGAATTTAAATCGAATACAATCGTTGTATTAAATGACTAATCGAGCATTGTTTGCATGATTGCTAGTGATCCTATCTGTACATAATTTATGCAGAATATTCCCACATTAATATCATGTTTCATGACGTCAAAATCGTACCTGGCACTATCATGCAACAGTGCTCTATAATACCTAACAGTTTTTATGAATCAAAATGCCTGAATGATTTAATGACAAATCGCTCAGTATAAAAATATAAAATTATGATTCAAAAATATTTGACGAAACAATTTTCACGTATTTTTTTTTACATTTTACATTTATCCGTTTTTTGAATGCGCCCGTAACTCTGCCGAATTAACCTAGACGAGCAATTTTGCGTCCTGAACTAAATTGTACTTTATTTCGGTTTTATCGGTACATACTAATATTATATACGGTGACTTATAACTGCCTCGATGGTCCAGTGGTTAAAGTATGCGCCTCTCATCTCTCGGGTTCGATTTCCGGGTCGGGTAAAGTGTTATTTGTGCTGTTTCCGTTAAAAACTTCACAATAGCAGCACGGAGTTGGAATTGTGCCTGGTGGATGGCGATAGGTTAACCCCCTATCCCATGAGACACATAACAGGTGAAGTGTGGGTGTTGTACACCTCTGCGACACCCTTCTTGGTAATGTAGGCGTGATGTTATATATGTAAGTAACTAATATTATTTTTAAGTCATTTCATAGATTGTACTTATTGCTGTAAAATTTATTGATGATGATGATAATTAAATTTATTGATAAGGTTTCAAAACATTTCGTAGGTAACATTAACAAGTCCCTATCATCCTGAAACATACCTTATATATTTGACGACCGGATGGCGGAGTGGGTAGTATACCTGCCTGCGACGCCGAGGCCGTGGGTTCGATTCCCTCTTAAGACAAATCTTTGTGTGCATGAACATGGGGGTTTGTCTTAGTCTGGGTGTTTCTATGTATAATAAGTATGTATTTACAAAAGAAAAGTATATTATATGTCTTAGTATCAGTTATTCTAGTACCCATAGTACAAGCTCTGCTTAGTTTGGGACTAGATGGCGTTGTGTGTAAGTTGTGATATATTTATTATTTATTTATCTTTTCCATTTTTCCCCTGCCGGCAACCACTTTGAACCATTTATATGGTATTACAATCCGACATACGACGGTCACCTACATCACTATCAAAAAGGGCAAGGTACATCATAAAGTGTATAACCTGCATGACTCATTTAACATTAACCAGTGCAAGTGATCTTACGGGAGTGATATAACTTATGAAATAAATGACAAGTTGTATAAGTCGTACTTATGAAAGCCGGTGAGTCAACACGCCAAGGCTTGTGCCCACTGGGTCGTACCGGGCGACCGTGGCTCGAAAATGTCACTGTAATGCTCGTGGTGTGATATTGGAAAGTGATTTACATGAGGCAAGGGATCTTTGAAACACGACTCTGATATTATCAGTAAAGCTACCAAGAGCTGTTCACGCTTCACGTAAGCATTTACATTCATAACCATCTTTAGCCATAATTTGTAATTATTGTCAAAAAACAAACAAATATTGTATGAATTATTTAAAAAGATGGTGCACATGAGTTTCTCACCAGCTCTTTTCATGACGCAATACCCATCGGAGCTGGTACTTGGATTGATTTTAATTCAAATCTCTAAGTTGAATTAAAGTCAATCTAAGCTCCGGTGTCAAATCATTTTATTACAATAAGTATTATAATTTAGTTAGCTAAGTTTTATTTTAATTTTATATTTTTTGTGTTTTGATGTTTGTTTTGACGTGTTCAAGCGCCCCTTGGGGCTCATGGAAATAAATGATTTGATTTGATAATTTTAAATATTTTTGCCCACTTTTAACCGACAAAAAAAAAAAAGGTTCTAAGACGCCTGGGCTGATTTGAGAAATTCTTTTTGTCTGATAGAGTATACTTGTCATGTGGTCTCATCTTCATAAGGTCAATCGAGGGCAATCCTCAAATTTTAAATGCTTCTTTATTGTTTTTCGTATATTAATACCTAAAGCTACTTGGATATTTGCATCTAGTAGTCAGCATTTCATGTTGCTGAGCTGATGCTGGATGGTACAACTCCTCAACGGTTAGGAGTGCGAAAATAAATATTTAAATATAGACACCTTAAGGCCGTTTATTTATAAGTCATAGACAGATGAGGCGAGACATTGAATATTACTTTTTCTTTTACATTTTAGAGCATTTTTTTAATTTGGTTTTATGAGCAAATTATTCCAATTATTTCTTATCAACCTTCTGAGGTGTCTACTTTTCTATAGAATTTATGATTATGCTAAGTTGAATTATAAACTTTGACATTTTCCGGTACAAACATTTGAACACACGCGCACACTTTGGCTAGAATACGAAATTATAATATTTATGAAGTGTTAATTTGTAAAGAAATTTTGTAATAGTCAGTGTAGAATTAAAAAATTATGAATTATGAATTTTCAGATTCCATTGTAGCAATATTATAGTACTCATAGGTTGCAGTTATCATTTGCCACGAAACGGATAGCGAATTTATTAAACTGTGATTTTTTTAATTCATAATTGGAAATAATATAAAATCCCGAGTAAATGTACATACTTCATTTATGTATTCAATGAAAGTTCACACAGTAAACAATTATTTTATACATATAATGGATCCAGTGAAAAGATAAAGCACAAGCTGACCTTAATGTTTATCTGTCAGACCATACGCTGTAAAGTGTGCACTGACCTTTATGCTCTTCCGAGGGACTTCCTTTTATTTTAATGTTGCCATTACCAATAATATTGAATGAGCAAGCTGTTTTTTTAATGTTGTCACCTTGGTAACCGCAGAGATTTATATTTACAATTACTTAAAAAGCGATAACTGTTTGTTTTCAATGAAACCGTCATTACCTTTTGCAGATGTTTACAGTTTTTTATTTAACTTTTTTGCAGATTTTGCTGTCCGTGACTTTTAGCGAATCTTATTAATATGATTGCTGAAAGACGCAATATCATTGCAGGCCTTGTGAATGTCATGTTGTAATGTAAACAGCGTTACAGATGGAACCTTTGGTTATACCTTCTTTGAATCTTAGTCTTTAAATTTTATTATTTCTATTTTTAAATTTTGTTCTTTTGACGACCGGATGGCGGAGTGGGTAGTGTACCTTCCTGCGACGCCGAGGTCGTGGGTTCGATTCCCACTTAAGACAAATCTTTGTGTGCATGAACATGGGGGTTTGTCTTAGTCTGGGTGTTTCTATGTATAATAAGTATGTATTTACAAAAGAAAAGTATATATGTATTAGTATCAGTTATTCTAGTACCCATAGTACAAGCTCTGCTTAGTTTGGGACTAGATGGCGTTGTGTGTGAGTTGTAAAATATTTAAAAAATATTTAAAAATATTATTTTGAACATTTGTAAAACTTGGAAAAAACTTAACATAACCCAGTTTTGAGAAAACCCTTACCCATGTGCATTCCGTGCTGAGTTCTGGCTGCTGCTCTTGCTGAATCATAATCCGATAAAATGGAAACGTAATATTATGTAGGTAATACATTAAATCATAATCTACAAGGCGTATCTAACTCTATATTTTAATATGTCGACATGATACTATAAGTTATTAATGTACCTATAATAAAATATTTAATGTCATCTGATAACTGTTTATTATATATCGTAAGTCTTAACTAAGTAATTTTCCTTGACACAGAGATATAAATTAGTGCAACGGATAACAATCTGTATGCACTGGATATGAAGAAATAAAAGCCGAGTGTTGAAATAGCTTAATCCGCTGACACTTATTTTTAATTAAAAACAATAAAAAACGCCATTTCAGTCAACACGGATAAAAAAATTGGACATAAATAAATTATCCTTTTAAATTTAAAACCCAAAATATACATTGTGAGTTTTAAACAAGCAATAAGACAATGTCGTTGAATGTATAAGTGTCTGATATAATATGTAAATAATTCGATAGTAATTCAACATCATGACGATCAAAAATCTTTTCTTAAAAACAAGACGTAACCTGACATATTGATGTATGTAATTCATTCTGTTCAGTGATAAAGTCAACGATACCTTATCCTACCAAAACGGGCTCGATGGACTGACATCGAGCAATTTCGTCAACACATTAATCTTCGAGTTGGAGGGTGAATGGGTCCATATAAGGTACATGGCACATTAACATAGCGTCACGTCCGTATCTTTTCTAGTGATAAAAAACCATGAAAACAAACTTATTCTCTGTATAAATTATTCTACATTATTTAACTAATTTTTAAATATAACGGGATATTTACCATCTATATTTGTTGTAGCTAGTAATTTCAATATTGATAGTAGAGAGTAAGTAAGAGTATATACAACAAATATACATGTATATAGGTAAATATACATGTATATTTAATAATAAGAAAAAAAAATAACCTTGTTTAGTCTTAAAACCTATATTATTCTAGACTTCTTGATTAAATGCAACTAAAAAGGTTAATAATAGTTTTGACACACAAGATAAAACGGACACTTTAAGTAATGTGATAAAATAGTGTATGAGTAATCAGATCTACTGTTAAACAAATGTGTGTCACAGCCACAATTTACGGGCAAGCATAGTATTTAAACATTCAAAAATTTGCATATATTCAAATTATGTAAATTTGATTCGTTTATTTTATAGACAACACGTCATATTCTGATGATTCTCTAGTATTTTAATTGTATCTAGGTTAAACGCCATTAAGGTGGTCTTAATGGCGTGGTGGCCTTTGCACGTTTATTTAACGTTAACTCCTAAACTCCCAAATCACGAATTGATGGACAACCAACATTTTCACGAGCACAATAATCATCATATCGGAGCGTGAATAGCCCATATAAAGCGATTGCTTTATTCTTCGGTAAGGCCACATAAAGCCAGCAGCATTGGTCCTGAAAACAGTTTGTTTACTTTATTTATAGAGTAAACATGGTCAATGGTCAGTCAGATTTATGAAACGTCCTCTTTACATGCATTTATGTGCAATTTCATACATATGCAGTCAGTCAACCTTGTTACAGGTAATGTAAGCAGTATGTAGGTACTTGTGTACGCTATTGTAACTCTGTCCTACTTTAACTATAATATGTTGCGATATACAGATATTTTTGACGATCGACGTATATATTGGACGACTTTGTGTTGGATTTGTAAAGCAATATTTTGTTTTACTGAAAAGCAAAATGTCTACATGACGTCATCATCAAAATTACTTTTTCAGCCACGGGTATGTCAGGAGGTTAGTCAATTTCATAGGAAAAAGCATGAAATTCTGCACATACATGAAGTTTATTAACAAAAAGATATTTTTTTGGAAATTTCTCTCCCCAAGGGGTAAAATTTTGGTTTGTGAATTTACATGAGAAGTTAGTCAATTTCGAAAAATTTTGCACAAAAGTTCCTTATACGACACATAAATAAATTAGCAATAAGATGGTTTTTGAAAATTCTACTCTAGTTGAAAATATATGAGGGAAGTGCCTCAAATTTGTAGGAAATAGCATAGAAATATTGAATTCCACGCGGAAGAAATCGCGGGCAACAACTTGTACTACCTTAGGCTTGCACAAATAGTCTTTGGCCAGATTTGGTTTTGTCCTTGGTTCTTCAAACTACAGGCACAGGAATCAGAATCTGCAATGTTTGCTAGATAATTTTAGTCTGTAGTTATCAATATCTTCATGTGAACGAATTTGCTGCATACGTCGCAAAAAAAATTCGGTGTTGCAGAATTGATTTGAGATAAGCTCATGGACTGTGAGTGATAGTTATAACCGCTGGCACGTCCTTCATAAATCATTGTAGTACAACCATTACTTAGGTGTACAACTGACAACAACTCCTCATACCGTTCCCACGTCCCGTCAAGTAAGTGAGGATTGATAGAAAATAAATTCTGAAGGAAAATGTATGTTGAGTCGAGTTGTAATGATCAGTCGAGCCCTTACAATATGTGCCCGTACTATATAATTGCCACTCAATTGTTAGGTATTCCATGCAAGAATAAAGAAATGATCTATGTTCTCGTTGGTCTATAGCAGTTCCCAAACTATAGTTTGGGAACTGCTATAGACCAACGAGAACATAGATCATTTCTTTATTCTTGCATGGAATACCTAACAATTGAGTGACAGAATCTAGTGGGCGGTGTAGCGTATGCGGTCTCTCACCACGAGGTCGCGGGAAAGAGTGTTATTTGGGATTGTTCACACAGAAAGTTTTCAATAGCAGCACAAAATTTGAAATGTCTCCTATCAAATAGAATCTAAACATACGAGGTGAAGTGTGGGTGTTAGTCACCTCTATCACACTCTTTTGTGTAATATAGACGTGATGTTATGTTATTATATCAAGGCTGTACCTCCAGAAAAGTAAATATTATTTATTGACTACAATAGATTGGGTGGTACGACAGGATGTTTTCTGGTGGAAAACCTTCAACACTTTTGTGATACGGAAATTAAATCTAGACTATCAGCAATCATGTTTTTTCTGTTTGACTATCACTTTGTTTTTGTAGTACCTTTATTTTTTTTTAAATTGTGGAACCAACGGGTGTCTATACAGATTTTTTTTAATCAACTGCACATCGGTACGAACCTTTAAGTTATGATAATGGAAATATAAACCTTTAGCTTCTACGGAACGTTCGAGCAAACGAATTGCACAACAAATCTAGCACCTGACCCCCCAGTACAAGTATCAATCGCCGAAATAACCCGCAGTTCATGCCGGTTCAAGGTTATATCCACCGTTGCCCGCAAGGTTAAGGTAAGCAATTTATCAATTTGTACCAGCAGCTCGCTATATCCAATTTGGCAATTTGTCATAGACTATGGGAACGCGGATGCTGCCAACTGTGCTTTTATGAATGTAGGTTCTACAGACGAATGGTTGTATTGAATCTTATGTAGGAATCCGAGTACACGGGGTCAGATTGAACATTCTTGAGAAATGAAAAACTGAACTATAAGATGTCTATTTTTCATATCGTTGTGATGTCACATGCGATAGAACTGAGCCAATTCTTCTTTAGGCGTCGCTTCTGGTTTTTGATCTCCGTCAAATTTAGGGGTATCCATCGAAATGTTCCTGTTAGAATTTTATACTAGTCTTATTGCAATGCTTTGAGTGAGTTGCCTAACTATTGACATTCTTTTATAGTCTGACGATATAAATGACCTATATATCAAATAGATATCAGTAGATATCATGGTTACAGCAACAAGTAGTCTGCGACTTGGCGCCTATCAAAGATGAACCCGACACCACATGTCTACTGGACTGTAAAGTCTGCCATGAGAAACTGGATCTACACATACAACAATTGCACGTTTGTAAGTGGAGTAATGGATTTATATTGTGAATCGTTAGATTATTAGAATCGAACAAACATAGCGATAGTACAAATTTCGTTGCTAACTGGTTCGTTTTTCTAACATAGTAGGCAATTTGCGTAAGATTTTTCATTTGATAAAATTGTAATTCTTATCGTTTAAATGGCTTTGTTCTTTTCAATATGACGTCATACGTGATAGGAGTAGATGCAGGGCAGGGCAGGGGTGTATTATAGAAGGCTCCCCGCGCCGGACCCTGGGCAACAGATGTCGGTAACGTAATGGTTGACAAATCCTATCCCCACAACGGCTATTAACGTTATAATATATTCATTGAATATATTATAACGTTTGTCTTAGTCTGGGTGTTTCTATGTATAATAAGTATGTATTTACAAAAAGAAAAGTATATATGTATTACTATCAGTTGTTCTAGTACCCATAGTACAAGCTCTGCTTAGTTTGGGACTAGATGGCGTTGTGTGTGAGTTGTGAAATATTTATATTTATATTTATATTTATATATATTATATTTCTATTTAACTACACTCTACGCAACGAATAAAGCAAAGAAGTTCACGGTCTTTCTGATGATAACGTTAAGTAATAATTAAAAGTCATGAATATCCATAAAAAACAGATGCGTCACTATAATGAAGGATAGTAATTGTACAGTGGGCCAACGAGTTAGCTATGGAGGGCAAAAACTTCTATGTCATAGTAAACACTTACTACACCAATTATGGATATGTGAGTTACATATCTGAATAGTGTGTATATTACACTTATTAAATATGAATTTCACACATACATATATATTGCAGTGTTATATTATTATTATATACTATGGCGTAGAAGTTTTTGCCCTGCATACCTAATTGCTTGGCCAACTGTACATATTACGTACGGCATTGGTATCTTACATTACCTAAACATAGATTTGTTGACGCTCCTCACCTTCACCCTAAAATATATGGTTCCTATGCACTTGAACTTCTATTTACATTATAACTCAATCCATTACAGCGTGGGTCGGACAGCCAATAAATCGCAAGATGAATGCAATAACGATACTGCGCGCCAATTGCTCGCTCGCTAGAGGTGTAAGAAATAGATTTAAGATTATCTTGATTTGCGTGCGCCGTCTGTGGAGGCTGTATATCAGATCATTCAACCTCTTTAGGACTGATATACTACTGACAAGGGAACTGGTCTGCATATAAAATAGCTGTTATACATGGTCTCGATCTACTCAAAACATAGGTTGTTGTGTTTGATTGTTAGTAGTCAGTATATTTATTCCTTCTTTTTTTTCTTACTTTTATACTACGCTTGCAACGAACGAACGTATAGTCCACCTGATTGTAAGTGGAGTATAGACCACGAACATCAATAATACACAAAAAAGGATTTTAGATGCGTCGCTACAACTGAGGACTACAGTGTTATGCCTCATATGCCAGTAATTTTAGGGCCTGATCTCACCATCAAACCGACACAGTAAAACTACTATTTGGCGGCAGGTTAAAGGTGAGACAGGGGTGCTGCCGCCCTCAGGCTGTATGACACAAGAGCTCTACTACCAGTGAACTGTACTGAGAGGACCCCTAACTGAAAAAGACGCAAATCAGCAGGCAGACTTACCTATTATAGGTTAAGATAAAGTTTATCTCGGTTGTTTACTCAGTTAGCCTTAAATAATCGGTGGAGTGATCTTACGTTTGCGTACTTATTACGCTTACGTACGTTTTCATGACTTCAGTTCTAGGCTAGACGTCAACGCAATTTTGACGTAATTTAAGTATAATCGGTCGACTAGACTTTATGCAAGTGTCTATAATTTGAACTAAGTTGGATGTTTTTGACGTCAGTGGAAACCCGTTTTTAATATGCATCATTCGAAAACATATTATTACTGACAAGGATGAGCATTGCAATCCAACGTGGCAATGCCGCCAGCATTCTGGGCACGTTACCCGCGGCTGACATAGATGCGGAGGTATTAATGACGCCTACATAATAATTATTTTTTGTACATTTTTCTTTTCTTTTTGTACACAGTTAAATGTTTTTCTAATCTAGTTTAAGACATTTTATTTTAAGTTATCTAATTGTTTAATATCATTTCATGTTACTACTTCATTACTTATGTCCTAAAGACACAACAAGTCGCCAAGTCTGAATGTTTTTGCAACACGAGTATGTATCACAATAGACTACGTGGGTACATTTTTCAGTCTCATATTGACGTTTTCATTGATACTGTAGTTTGTAAATATGCTACCTTTGAAACAATACTGTTTGAAGTTTTCTGTGAAACGCAAAGAAATAAAATATTCTAAGAAGAAACAATAAAGTTAGAACTTCAAGCTGGATGTCGTGTCACATAGTATTATTTAATGGAAAACGTGATTATGTGATTAATTAAAAAGAATATAAACTTAAGACTGCTGAATTCAAAATAGAGACTTGAGTATCACGAAATGATGATTTTCATTATTATGAATGGCAACCCTGCCTAGCCATTGCTAGAGGCAGATAGATATAAAAAATATTACATTGAATATAGTCACTGAAATGTCATTAATTATACCTACCTACATATTTATAAATTCAACCTTAAATAATAATTAGATACGACAAATTGAATACAGAAAAGTTTTAGATTTTAATGTTGCGGAAGATATGAAATTTAGACCTAAATTGTTCTAAAAGATACAATTCGAACAGGATATTGCACCCATCTGGTGGAGTGCAATAATCTGAACCATCTGAAGGATTTCTTAGAAGCATTAAAGCCGCTTTCCCTAATGCGAACGTTTTATGCGCCTGCGCAGCAGTCGTAAAAGACAGAGGAGCTATCGACTGCCGTGTCATTACCAACGCTTTATAGAATCGAGTGCGATTTAGCTGGGCCTAGGGCGTCAGCTGGTTTATTGTCGAAAGTAATATTTATGTCGTTAGTAGTTAGTCATGAGATTTTTCCCCTTTTTTCTTTACAAACTGTGAAAACAGGGCTGAACCTAAGCGCATCACCAAAATAGAAGGAAGGGAGATAAAAACTGTAGGGCAAAGTTAATAAGCGGGTGACAAATTAGGAGGGAAAGGCGCCACGCTGGATAGTTAAACTGTTGAGAGACACAGACAAAAAGGCCATACGCTGAAAAGGCGCCAAGTAAAAAAATTCGGTCGTCGTGAAATCATGCTAAAACTATTCTACATTATAAGGCTAAGAAGCAAAGCTATAAACGCACTTACTAGGATGTTCAATATACATTTTGCATATTTTTCAATCGTAAGTGTTCTTTACCAAATATTTACTTGTCTCATTCTTTTGTGCACTCACTGGCGACATTCGACCCTGGACTTTCGCACGCTGACACTTCTTCGAACGTGTCAATGAGAAATAAACCCACGCGGTCTCCAAATAGGAACTATTTCAGATAAAAAAAGACTTAATATCGTATGAACTCGTAAATTGAATACGAATTATATTTTTTGTTCATTTATGGCGACATTTAAATCCGGTCAAATAAAATTTGCATTTATATTAATATTGACAACGAACAGGTGGCGAAATATAACGATTTCCGATTTTTTGACGCAATTTTTGCGTAGCATTGATGAGGCAAAACCGTATTTACCGGTCATAAATCCATTAAAATTATTTTTAAAAAAAATATTTCAGAAATGCAGATATTAATCTCGTTTGTAGCCATAAAATAATTATTCACTGCTTGTAAGCTATTTGTCATTTAAGTAATTTATGAGTAAAATTCTATAATCTACATTCGGAAACAATGTACGTGCAAATTTTATAAATAATTACGTAAGTTAGTAATATCGTTCAGTTCAACACACTACATAAACACATTCACAATTATTAAACTTAAACCAGCTAATTTAAATATTGCAGGCACATTTAAACACGGTTAATACACAAAAAATAAAAAGTAATTAAAAAAACTTTCATGTTGAATACAACGTCAACTATACCTACGTCACCAACTGTTAAACTGTTTCGAGTTTCGTAAACGTACCATTTTCAAACTGCTAATAGTGTTCGAGATTCGAAAATTTCCAAAATGTCAGCCACAAAGCAAACGCACCAAAACCAACTGTTCAAAGTATTCGAATTTCAAATACGAATAAAACTAAAATTACCGCGGAGTATGGACGAGTCGCGCGAGAACACTGCCCTATCTTACTTTACTCTTTGGAGTACACTGCAGTACTTATCGAGATTTATCTTTATCAGATAATGCATTTATCTTGCGTTAATGTGTGCAACACAGTTTGTTAAACAAATTTTCCGTGCACTTACGTAAAGTAAATAAATTAATTTCACGGCTCCGTGAATGTCGCATAATTTAAGATACAGTTATTAGTGTTAATTACAGTTTCAGAAAAATATAAGTGTTTTTTTTTAAATTTAAATTTGTATACTATATTTATTTATTTATTATGTTGCTATGCTAATGGGTAACTTCGATTGCCTAAAAGGAATCCAACTAGAACATCGTTTTTCTGAATTATTATTATTATTTCATAAAACCTACCGTCCCTGCCAGTATTTGCGGCCAGATCCACTTCTTTCACAGCACTCAAGCACGGCACACGAAATTACGTTCTTGTATTTACACGAAACTATCACTTAGTTACAACCACGTAACTTAGCGGAATAAATAAATTAGTTGACGTCAACTCGCATGAACTGTACGCACATCACTAATACTTGAAACTCTTAAACAAAAGCTAACGTATTGTCTATATGTTCGAAAATTGAATATTTCAGTGCATTCGAGTGAAAAGTCACATTTTATTTGCGGTTCCCGCCAAGGTGAGGGCGACAATTCTTACTGGCCAGTGTCCAAGCGTTCGAAAATTGAAATTTCTACTAGCAGTTAATGAACTGTATCGTCTACGTACTGGGATTGTCCGTAATCCATGTGTTACCGATGAATGATAAATGATGATCAGATTTTGTCCGACCCAGTTCTCAATTTAGCTGTAATTAGGCACTTAAGTCAAGGGTGGATTAGAATCATCATTGCTAATGAGATTAATGTGTAATTGAAAACATCTGTGGCTAGTTAATGCCCTATCATTAGCTTGATTATTTTATTGAAGTCATTTTGATAATTACTTCTTAAAATATGATGAACTTAGTAAATAGCTTTAAACAAGGCATTGTTCAACATTTTGGTTCTTGGTAATTTTAACCACTTCATGTCATTAATTGTCAACAAACATATTATTTTTAAATAATTATGTTCATTGTACACCTAAAATTATTGCCTTAATTTAAGAATCGGGAAATGAGGTCAAATTTTGCATTATTTATCAATTAACGTCACAACAACTATTTATGCATAGTTAGTATTCAATTTAAGGTCGTTCCAGTAATTTCTATAGTTAGAACAGCTATTAATAGCACTATCAATCAACATAGAACTGAGGCATTGACCTCGATACAATTATCTAGTCATAAGCGACAATATCTATTAGAACATGATAACATCCTTCGATGAATGTTATAAAAAGTAAATATAAACACTATTAGTATTAATATGTAGAAAAAAAAATGCAAATAGATTTAATTGTCTATTCTTTTGTTTTAAAAGTCAATTACGGTTCTTTTTTTAAACATTGACTCTTCCCCACTTTTTTTTCGTCTAGAGAACGATTGAGACAATAGGCGCTTGGCATTATTCTTTTTGGCGCAATACACCTGACGCATTTTTACGTTACTCACACTTTCCTTTCCGAACTTCGTGACATGTGTGACCTATAAAACACACACTATATTTTTAAAGGGCATTTCATCGAGTACCTTGACAAAAATAAACATCGTAGCCATAATTTTACACCAAAAGCGTCTTTACTAATGAGTACGGACTGTGAGACGAAGTGTGAAGTGAGCATTAAGGATAATTTATATCTTTGTGTTTGTATTACCTTAAATGTATTTAAAAAGTTATTTTTGAATGCTTTATTTTGAGAACCTAATGCGGACACTTAATTATATCCATTAGTGTTAATTTTACATTTCTTAAATATATTTCGTAGTAGAGATATAATGTGAAGAATTTCGTGGCATTAAAACTAAATAGTTTACCTTAGTTTGTCTAGACAACAACTTGGTGCACAAAAAAATACTCCTAAATATAATTCAAAACCATATCTAATTAGATACAAAACGCATCGACGCTCGAGAAATTACATGAAACAAAAAAAAAAGTTAAAAGTTAAAAGAAGCAATCTACATCCAATCGTGTTGACATTGCTTTACAAAAAAAAAAAACATTCATCCCACGGCACGTTCTCCACGAAATTTTGGAATTCGGAACGGTCGAAGAGAAATTTTCACGAAAATAGACATTTGTAATATATTTTTTTTAAGAAAGAAACGAATAGACGTCCCGTTTATTTTTGTGGCAGATTATTTATTTATTATATTTAAATAAACTGTTATGACCCGTATCGCCAAGTCGTCAGGATGTAAGTAATCTCAAATTTTGCAAACCAAATGTCAGATCACCATTGCTAACTTTTACTGTTATTTTATTGTGAATATTGTGATTGATATGAATATAAATTCAAAACGGTATCATAAGATGCTGTCAGCATGAATAAAACAGATGAAGGTGATGCATTTTTTTAAGATTACGTAAAAATATTTTTGACATTTAATCACGTCTCATGAGGACGAACAAAGTCCAGGATACACTATCACGACATCTGATTCTTTTTTTATATAGATCGACTTCACCCATTACCTGACCTTTAATATTAATATAATAAATTTAAAAGCACTATTAGCATAGATACGTCAGTCATAGTCAGTCTTATTTTACAAAAATCGATTCCACTTGTAGGGTTCCGCAGTAGCAAGCAACCCTTATAGTTTACAAAAATCGATTCCACTTGTAGGGTTCCGCAGTAGCAAGCAACCCTTATAGTTTACAAAAATCGATTCCACTTGTAGGGTTCCGCAGTAGCAAGCAACCCTTATAGTTTACAAAAATCGATTCCACTTGTAGGGTTCCGCAGTAGCAAGCAACCCTTATAGTTTACAAAAATCGATTCCACTTGTAGGGTTCCGCAGTAGCAAGCAACCCTTATAGTTTACAAAAATCGATTCCACTTGTAGGGTTCCGCAGTAGCAAGCAACCCTTATAGTTTACAAAAATCGATTCCACTTGTAGGGTTCCGCAGTAGCAAGCAACCCTTATAGTTTCGCCATGTCCGCCCTTCTGTCCGAGGCATAGCGTCAAAACCGTTAAACAAATATTTTGCATGGTTTTGCATATTAAGAAAGTGGAACAATAAAAAATAGAAAAATGTGTTGTTGCCAATGATATTATATAAAAACAAAAGCAGATATGTTATAAGCGCTCGCGCTGTGAATACTCAAATACGTCCCAATTGGGACGTCTTGTGTTTAGTTTGCGTGTGGCCTGCGTCGAGCGCAGTCACGTGCGTACCACTGAAGTGCAATCATTAAAACTATAGCTATCTCTTTCATTTGCGTGCTATTTCGTATCTTTTGTTTTACTTATCAGTTACATTTGTCAATGTGTGCAATTTGGAATAGCTCGGAACGGATTTAAATCGTAATTTCTATGAACGTAACATATCTATAGTTCTATAATATCATTGGTTGTTGCCAAAAAAAAAAACAAAAGATCGTGTAGTTCGTACATGCTATGAACTTTAAAAGAAAACTATAGCGGCTTAGTTAACTTTGTTAGTTCAATAGTAATAGGGGCCCAAATTGTAAAAGGCAGTTACGTGGAGTAGTTTAGTTTTTTTTAGTTTGTATATAAAACATATTTATTTGAAAATAATGACTTGTCTAAAGATGTTACTAGTTTAATCCAGATATACAAATATGTTGCAACTACTAAATACGGAACCCTACTGCATGTGGCTTGCGCACTTAGCCGGTTTTAATCATATCAAACAAGACAACGCAAGCACATCACTAGCAAATTATACTCATAATTTGAAACTTGAAACCTTGGTTTTTGCTGACAAATTACAGGTTTTGTACAGCGCAAAGATTCACAATTGCAAAAAATATAATATCGTACGATTACGTCGACGAAAACAATAATCGTTTTGCTGAATTGACCATTTCGGCTTATTACTATAGGAAAAACGCTCGTAGACAAAAAAATATACGTATAATTAATATTGTATTTAATAAACAGTGTTCGTCATGCCAATAATTTGTTTGAGTATTTAAACTGGCACTTGTAATTACAAAGACAAATAGTAACTTATTTGTCTACAAAGACTCGTTAGTATATGAATATAATGTAGCTAATTATGCACAGAAATACTTCTTATAAAATATTGAATTAAAAAAAAACGTGCTTTCTATTTTTGTTTCTGGTTCAGGACGCCCAGCAAATAGTATGTAATATTAACCCAAATAATAACATAATAATATAATATTTTTTAACACATCGTATTACAACTTTATAAACAATCTTGGGCCAAAGATCAAAGTTGTATTCTGATTTGGTCGCTCGATAAGATCACAACCATATATGCAAAAGGAGGTTATAATACTATTTCTCCATCGGACATATTATTATTATCGCATCAGTCTTATCAACTGACCAAATCGGGATATCTATAAATCAAGGTAAAATGACGTAGGGTTCAAAGACTCTTAACATAACACTCTAATAAAAAAAACATTATTCTTATAATATTAGCGATTTATGCGAATGTCTAAAATAATTACTCTATCAAACTAGTATTGTTTTTTTTATGACACGTGTCCCCGACAGTAAAATCTACTGCCAACCTGACAAATATTATGTCTCTAATCCGAACTAAATAAAAACTATTTATAAGTTTGAAATCAGTGCTTGACCCAATCTTTCTGGGTCACTATCACTGGGTCATTTTGTGATAGGTATTGCTAGATTTGTGGTGAGCCCCGACACTACATAACAAAGCTGACCGAACTGGCATTGTGCCAAAACATAGCTAAAACAGACTAGAGGACGCCACGGTAGTCTAGGTAGGTATGCCGTTTTAGCATACTGCTGACAGATGCCACGATTATAAGAATGTCGTTCTTAATTTAAATTATTTTTATTAACTCTCATTGTCTTCAAAATCGTGAAAAGTGTTTGTTTTTCATAAGGATCATTCAATATCTGAAATTTTATGAAGTCGAATGGAAGTTTCTATTTTTTTCAGTTAGTATTTTTTTTGCATATTATCAAGTCTTATTTAAAAAAATATATAGAATTTTATCAAAATATTGTTATGTCCGAATCATTGATTAGTTAAAGTAAAAAATAATTGGAATCAGTTTTTTCATCAATAGCGTAGTTTTATGGAGGAAGATCGTAAAAATAACTACATGTATTAACAAAGTTATACGCATATAACACTGATGAGAAAAAATAACTGGATTCTTGACTTGCGTTAATCTTTTTTGCTATAATACGTCAAGCTTCCTACCAGTAAATAATAATTTGACAACCGAATCAACATCGTAGTTAAAAAAAACGTCATAGTTTATTATAAAGAATGTTCTTCGAATTATAATTTTATTAGCTTTAAGATTTAAAAGAACAATACAAAGGGAAAAATAATATTATTCTCGTCCTTATATAATGTTGTAATCACCAAATGTGAATCAGGTCGAAATGTGGTTTAGTTTTGCTATGGTAACTCTGACCACAAACGAATGGCTTGTTATAATTTTATTTTTATACATAAATGTAAGTAGGTACCTATTTCTTGTAGAGAACGTTTCCAAAACCATCAGATATTCATGACCTCTTCCGAGTAATTCATAAGTAAGTAAAATCCATTTATTTTCCTCAAAGCAGCTGTTCCGATGAAGTCTGTATTTGTGCGTTTGTTTTACGGTTGTTTCCATACCAAGAATGGAGACGACAGGTTCTGTGAAGAAGCTATGCTATGTTAGATACCATAGATACTGATAAGTGGCGATAACTATCGACAATGCAAATAGGAGCACCTCTACGAATACGTGAGCAATCTATTTGATCTAGAATTGTTTCTTTGTAAAATGGTCAAAGCTGGAAAAATAAGATACGCCTCGGTGTTTTTACTACCAAATATATAAAAAAAAACCGGCCAAGTGCGTGTCGGGCCACGCGCAGTAGGGTTCCGTAGCTAGTCGTAAAAACATATTTCGACTTAAAAGGGATTTACTATCTGTATTAAACAAGTAACATCTTCATACAAGTCATTACTGTCAAAGGTTTTTGTAATTTGCACGAATTATTCTAAGTAACTGCATTTTACACTTTGGACCCCTATTCCTCTTGAACTAATGAAGTGAACTTATCCGCTATAGTTTTCCTTTAAAGTTCATTACATGTACTACCGACACAATTTTTTTCAGATTTTGGGATCCAGTAGTTTAGCTTTTAGAGGGGGGGGACGCTCTACTCGAAAAATTTGCTCTTTAAAGTTAATTATCTCGCAAACGGATCTCTAAATCAAAAAACTGTCTTAGCAACCCCTAAACGTTTTTAAAAGTCCTATCTAACAATACCCCACACTATGGGGTAGGCGAAAAAAAAAAAAAACATCCCTACTTAACATGTAGGGGAGCTACCCGAAAAAAATTTTTTTTTCCAAATTTTATTCTACGACTTTCTTTGTATAGTTAACATACATGTTTATGCAAAATTTCAGTTTTCTAGCAACAACGGTTTCGTCGCTATGCCTCGGACAGACGGACGGACAGACGGACATGGCGAAACTATAAGGGTTCCTTGTAGGTACTACGGAACCCTAAAAACGCAATTTCAAGTAAAAAAACTCAAATGTGAGTAATTATACCTAAACAGCGGAATTCTAGCTTCAAATTAAAGAAACGAGGCATGCTACATAAATAGTAACAGTTTGCGTGGTTAGCAACAATTATTATTTACGTGTCAGTAGTTCTGTGTCAGAAGGAAACATCTTAAAAAGAAAAAAACCAAGTGCTAACGCTTGTAAGTCACTAGAGCACTTCTTTCGTTAAAATTTACACGCCTCTACTTGAATTTCGAACGATATTTTTTTTTTAAGATGGCGTCTAGTTGCCAGCAACAAGAGACCATAAATAATGCAAAAAGTTTTGCAACAACGTATGTTGATCATAAAATAATATTATTATATCTAAGATAACGTTATAAAATTAGTATGATATCAATGCTAATTACATAAAAAATATCTAATCGTGAAGGTCGTTTTTTGTTGTAATTTGACAAAGTTATCGTTTTGCCGCATCACATGTTTGACGTCAAGATAGATTGTTACATGCAAATAGATTGCAGATAGGTTCTTCAGTACATATTTAATTAAATAAGACCGAAGTAATATTTTGTAATGTATTCATAAATAATGTTTGGTGTATAGCTAAGTTGCATCATTAAGTACATTTGAGTTTTTATCAAAACTTCATACGTTGTTAAAGATGAGACGTTATAAATACAATACTTACCAAATATTATCACATAGCTACATACCACGTTAGGTCAAATAGTAGTAAAATTACAAATAATAACTAACTGTTCAATCCTTACATAATCATAAAATTGTCTCCCGCCGCGTCTGTCTGTTCTCGATAAACATAAAGACTACTGAATGGATTTTCATGCGGTTTTCAACAATGCGGATGGAATGATACATAAGGAAGGTTCAAGTTTATAATTTGTTAAGATAAAACATTTACATGCATACCGTTCATACAAAATATAAAATAATAATATGCCTTAGTAAAATCAAAGTTTGCAATAATAATATATAAACAGAATTTTTGCTAATACATCTTAAAGAATCATTGTAAATATTGGCGAATATTATCTTAACGATGTTGAAACTATTCAACCTACCGACCTTCTGATAAGTTATAAATAAGCTCTCTGTTAAGAAAAATCTGTGTCTTACTGATTTAATGTCTGTTTGATTGAGCATAATATGTATTATGACAGATTAAGTTATATTTCTTTATAATTTTATAAAGGCCGTCGGTAAAATTAATTTTGATCGTATCTGGAAAATCAATTCCAACCACTTATCATAGTGACTACTGCAAAATATTGACAAATGTAGTTATTAATGGAATATTATTATGGATATTTATAGGGCGAATTTGAAAGAATACGTTGTAATGACAATTGAACTGATAGTTACGAGATAATTAGGCAATCTACAAACAGTTGAAAATCTCTCAATACTAAACTGTCTAAAAGTTTAGATAATATTATGCATCATAAATAAAAACATAGGCAATAAAATTTCTAAAAAAACTTGACCTAATTGATCTCAAATGAAGAAAAAAAAATTGATATCTTTTCGAAAAAATATATTTCAATATTTTAATCAAATCTTTATCGTTTATACAATTACTTAATAACATTTTTCACACCTAAATTAATTAAACAAGTTTTGTTTTCACTGAAATTTTAAACAAAAATATTATTTTTAAACATCGTACGATTCTCAGTGATTATTTTTTTATCATTTAAGTAGACAATATTAGGTACAGTTTTTTTTACATACATTACTAACTTTTAACCTCGATGTTGCTAACGTAGATTTAACGGATTTTAAGTAGCTACCCATTGTTTTGTCAACCATAGATATTTTTTATTATAATAACCATAATGATAGAGTGCACGGCATAGTTATAAAGAGATCGCCTCGTCGCTTTCAACTTTGATGGTGTTGTGGGTTCGATCCCCACACAGGACAAATCTTTGTGTGATTCGCAAAGATTTGTTCTGACTCTGGGTGTGCTTTGTGTGTGTGAAATGTATGTTTGGGAACACCCCCGCGACACAGGAGTTATTCCTAGTGCGGGAATCGTTTTTAAAAAAGGATAGTAAGTAATTTTAAAATAATGGGTCAACTTGCCTACTTAAATCGTGATGATTAAATTTGATGTTGATGATTTTGATTTAATTCAAACATTGGTATATTAGACTTTAGTAATCTATTTTCGTGTCCTCCCAACTCTTATAGTAGCGTCTTGTTATGTGCAAGAATAATTTAAGAATATTACATACAATCCTTAACATATCTCTTCAAATAAATCTCTGTGAAATAGCGAGAACAGAGGGTAAACAACAAATAAATTCATCTTGTGCACGAATAAAGTGAGAATGTTTGTTTTACTTGAAAATAAAGACACAAAAACATTGGCTTTATAATGTCTAATTATAAAATCATGTCCTATTGAGCCAACAACTAATAGTAAATGAGTATTCTAAAGGTTTTCAATATGCAGATTGTCAATCAATTAATATTAATCACACAACACCGGTAGACCTAGACAAAGACTTCCAGGAAAACATCTATTTAACTACGCAAAAGACGCTAAAAACTACACAAACGAAAACAAAATTGACTAAAAAACAGTCAAGTTGTAAAAAGCTGTACTTTTTTACTTTCAGCGAGAATTCGAAATAATTTTGAAGAGAGCAATTGACGGCAGCTTACAGCAAGTGGCAAATACAAAAAAGTCGAAGCGGGCGCATTTCTAGAGCACATTTTTTGCGTCACCCGAGCATATTACACGAAATTTGAGAATACCAGTATTCCGTTCCACTTAATTTGATTTTTTTGCGCATGCGTTCCGGGAAGGGGATATAATTCGACTCTGAAAGTACTGTTATCTGGTAGATGAGATTACGAGATGGATTACCGCATGACGGCATAGCAGTATTTTGTATAATATCCTGTACGTGAGTAAAAAACTACTATTAGGTATTTTCTACGTAGTTGTAAATCGCATGTACAAAAATAAATTAAGCTGAGTCACGGTTGTTTACTTCTTAAAATAACTATAATTGTGTTTGAGATAAAGATGGCACAATTTGGTATAGCTGTGTTTTTTTTAAATTATTCTACGACAAATATCAGCAGTCATACGCACACTATCTAATGTGAGTTTGTGAAATCGACTGATCCTTATTATTTGTTTTGAGGTCATTAAAACCATACACTAATATTTATTTCTCGAATAACGTTACATTTCTACAATAGGTATATTAAATAAAAAAACAAAAATTATGTTATGCAAAATTCACATTGATATCGATGTTTTGAAGAAGAATGGCATACTAGCTATTGATAAGTGAATAACTCGAGAACATGAAGTATAAAATAAGAGACGCTCAAACGATACATAAGTAAAGTCAAATTCAATACTTTCATTATTCTATCGAAAGCGAATCATGCAATGATGTCATATCAAGATCATGTTACACACAATTGCAACATTCAGTAAGGAAACACCAAGAATTGTAGACGCTTAAAATATGCTGCACACGTTGAACGTCAACATGACAAGACCATAATAATAACGTCAATTATAAATAAATAACCTAGCACATAGATAAAGATCAACCATCTAAGATAAAAGATATTGGCATAACATAATACTGCAATTATAAGATAATCTAAAGACAGAGTTATTTTACTTGAAAAAGTTTGTATGGTTAGAAATCCGGATGGCGGAGTGGGTAGTATACCTGCCTTCGACGCTGAGAGCCCGGGTTCAATTCCCGCTCAAAACAAATCTTTATGTGCATGAACATGAACATAGGGGTTTGTCTTGGTCTGGGTGTTTCTATGTATAATTAGTATGTATTTACAAAAGAAAAGTATATATTATTATGTATTTGTATCAGTTATTCTAGTATCCATAGTACAAGCTCTGCTTAGTTTGGGACTAGATGGCATCGTGTGTACGTCGTATGATATTTATATTTATATTACATGTCAGTGAAAATTAAAAAAAAAACTAAACATTATACAATATTTCAACTTCTCGTTGATCAAAATCTGAAAGGGAGAAATGGTTGAAACAATAAAGCTAGAACTTAACAACACTCAATTCGTTTTAATGGTCATCAATTGAAGACCGATTACGAAGGCACTCGTTAATTAAAAACAATTGCCGTATCTTCATAATTGAATCCTGATCAAACAATAGCAAACAATAAATATATTTAATTGATTTTAATAATGATACATAAAACAATAGGTTATTAAAAGCGAGGGTTGCTTGGGATGGGGTCAAATGATTTCAATGGATATTTTTATGTCTATTTGGAAAAAACTCCTGACCAATTTTGATAAAGGCATAATTATGTGCTGTGCTATAATGAATAATGTTTAAAAGATACACAAATTCAGAAGATGTCATTGGTAGTCTAAAGTATGTGGTTACATTTTGTCTGTTATAGGAGACAATGACTGCTAATTTATTAGAATCGCACGACTTATAACCGTCTCTAAAATTCTAAATTAATCTTCTAATAACAAACAGCAATCGTAGTGTACTTTAGATTTTGACCTTTGACTAATGGGCTGTATACCATTGAAGATTTATCGCTCCGGTCGCCGTGTAAGTCATCACTACAAGCCTTTGACAATAACATACCTACCATAAAGTCATTAACATAACTTATACCTATCATAATTAAATACTCAAAACAAAATGTCGCTAATAGAAAAAGAACTGAGAGACGGCGACGATATTGAATTCGTAAAGCTAAAAGTGACTGTTGAGAAAATTATTTAAAATCAGAACAAGCATGTTATTTCAAAAGAAGATTGCAATCAAAGTGTACCAGTTTATTTTTTTAAATATGGGCACATTTAAAAAGGTTTATAAATAAGTTAATGCAACATTTCATGGAACAGACAGTAATCTTGAAGACACGTCATCCATCAAGAAAATCAAGGCATATTTATTTTGTATAAGTCTACGACGTACGAGGCGAGACTTTACTTCACTTACTTATGTTAGATCATAGTGTTCTTAATATACTATATATAATACTATAATACTATATGTAATACTACTATAAACTAAATGTATGCTCACCTTTATAGTAAAGACGTCATCAGTGTTGAAACATCCCACGTCTTGCACTCTGTAACAAGAAACATAAAACTGTTGGTCAAAATGATCTTCTTCAATAATACCCGTTTTATTGGCATAAAGATGAACGTTAATAATAAACACAGCTGTCTATTATAGGGGAAGAATAACAATATTCGCTTGAAGAATTTCAAAGGCGCCGAATTAAGAGTAGCATTCAATACCGTGGCACAAAGACGAGCCCCCGAACAGCTGTTCCGTCGCGTCGCCCGGGGTATACTACGAGTATTATTATGAACTGCAGGTAAAATATCGTACGATCTTTAATCTCTCCCATTCTGAGAGCAACGGTCGTAAAAATCGACTTGCGGTACGTTTATACATTCGTATAAGTCAATTTACTTTACTTTTTTATTTATTTGGGGGTGTTCAAAGTCATTGAGCCCGCACTTGTAATTAAAGCTGGATTGAGATATATATCATTGGGCGTTTAATATGTTTAATGATTAATCGAATCTAATTTATAAAATGATATTCTTTGGTACTGTTTATTTAAAACTGATAGTAATTTATCGGATGCAAGAAATGCTTTCACTTTTACATAAACATTTACACTAAGCCCCTCGCTATAGAAGAAGTATTGTTACATGTCAAGTAAGTAACTATGCTGAAAACAACACCATAATAAATATCACATACAATCTGAGTTCACTATTTTAGCATCAATTTCAGGTCGTAGGTTATCGAGAGATTGTACTGACTTTATAGCCTACACACGACGCGGATACGGAATGCCTGAAGGAGCTAACTTAGGTCCATAGTCACTTAAAAATATATTTACATTTCATTGTCATTAAACATGTGTTTAAATAGTTTTTACAAAGGCTTGTTTTATATTCAAATACGGATTTTGTTATTTAAGAATGAAACGTATGTTTTTCATTGATTTTATTCTAGTGTTCATTGCAGCATCACAGAATAAATAAATAAATCAATAATATTTTCAAAATGTTGGGTATTATTTGAAACACGTCATTTTCACAAACATTTCTAAGTGTGATACGTGTAGTAAATTTAAGAATTTATTGTATTCCGTAAGAAGTAAAATATAGTTGTGTCATTATAATAAACAAATTAGTAAAACTTTGTTTTTTTTGTACATATAGTGTCACAACCCGGCATTTTTTCGCTTTATTTTTGGATTTTCAGGTTAGTAAATATAGAATTTATAGAGCTTAAAAAATTTATCTAACTTGCTGAAGAACGTTTTCTTCTAAAATGGTTACTTTTTTTAATTATGATCCAAAAAGTGAAAAATTTAAGCAAGGTAAACTTTAAACGTGTCTCCTGAAAAAAATGGTTTTTGGAGATGTGACGTTATTTGAGCGGAGGTGCGATGTGTTACCTTATATTATTCTAAGCAATGAATCACGCATGTATTTACATAAAACCTCAAATTATCATCGTGCTATTGACATCACAAAAAAACCCAATTTATGTCTTTACAACTTGCTCAAAGATCTAAAAACTCATTTGCATAACGCAATGACGTAAACCAATAAGGCAAACTCACGTCATAAATCAGACGTACGCAACGATTTGATTCCATAGAAGAAAATAATAAAATTATTCTGACTTACATGACAAATTACAGATAGTACTAAACCAATCTAAGAGAGAATACACAAAAATGTTCAATCAAAGAAATTCGATACAGAATATAATTTCAAATGTCAATCATGATCGTATAACATACATAACATAACATCACGCCTATATTACCCAGAAGGGTGAGGCAGAGGTTTACAACACCAATATTTCACCTTTTATGTTTAGGTCCCATGGAATAGTATGAGCCTGTCGGCATCCACCAGGCAAAAGTCCGGGCGAAAGTTCTCAAATAACACTTAGTCCAACCCAGAATTTGAACCCAAGACCTCGTGGTTAGAGGCGCATACGCTAACCACTAGACCATCGAGGCAAGCATCGTATAATCTATTTAAATTTTAGTTATACGCGTAAACGACGTCCATGTTTTATCTATCTACAATTTTTGTTTCATTATCATAATTTACTCCTATTACTATGATCTTACCAGTCTTACCACGTCATTTATGCTGATTAGTTTATCCTCAAGTAACTATCTATTAAGAGCGCTGACTTCACTTCTGTCAAAGCAAACCGCGATAACACCTTGTAATATAATAGATACCTATTACACATAGAAATTGTTACACTTAAGCCTCGTGTTATACTAACCGTAAATTAAAACTTGATTGCATCCTCCCATAATTTTAATAAACGCAGATTATATTAAAATTGCCTACGAAAGCAAATTACCCACCCAACTATGAATTATAATACCATCTGGCTTTGGCGGTAGTTAAAATAACGGTAAGCGCAAACCGCTGCAAATACCGTAAGGGACATAAACCAAATGTAGCTAAGAGCTGCAACAGCGGCCTCTTATTGCCAAATTCGGACATCGTTCAAACGTACTCTACGTAAAACTGCGTGTAATTCGTGTTTACTTACGATACCATCTGTGTCCTCATTGCCTGAATGCGTACTTCAAATTCAGCTATTGAACACGATTCATATTTAAGACGTGTGCCAACCTTCAAATTGGCCTTTTGATAGACAAAACCACGAAAACGACATCTTCCGTTCGTGACTGCAGCCATTTCCCGTTTTACATTACCGTTATAATGCAAGTCTGTACCAAATTGGCAAACTAGACGCCGTGTTACAACCTGAACAAAATACGAATACGAAATACGTCAGTTTGTTTTAACCAATTAATTTAAAACACGGTAACCACAAACAGATTCAATCTGTTACCAGGCTCAAGGATAACTAGCTTGTTATGCAAGAAAAAGGGTTATGTATGACCCTTCCTTAAAGAAAAAACCCATTTCTGACGCAAGTCTTCACAGTTTACAAGAAAAAATAAATATACTAAAAATAGCCTTCAATACGCCAATACCGGTTGAAGTACGTGAGGTTCAAATAGCAGCACCGTAAGGAATAAGAAACGTTTATATTATAAGAGTTTTTAGAATCATTTTACACACACACAACATCATTATGACTATGCGAAACTTACGAACTAGTAATGGTCAATGATTGATATTCTGGAGGTGAAAGTAGAGCACTTTGCAAATAATAAGAGTGTGGGTGATATTAGCAAATCAGATTGTTCAAACAATTGTCATTCAGAAGCCAATAGTTGTCATACTTGCGATGTCTACTATACGTGATTTCACTTAGGTAGCAAGCGATTAATGTGTTGTATATAGTAGCAGAGTCAATGGGGTGACTAATATACCTTCGGACAATGCCAAACATCGATATGTGTGGCGTTCTGATAACAGCTAAATAAGTAACCGTTTTGAAGGCAACTCACGTAGTAATGCAGATTTTGATGCATTGTAATAGAACGAAAATATGCAAATCATGGCCAAGTATAAAACAAATCCAATATCAAAGACGAACAACAATAAAACAAGACATTATAATGCAAATCAAATAGGTCTATGATACTAGTCGCTACATTTGAATCAATTTGCACTGAGATTCATCTCGAATAAATAATGTGTATTTTAATAATAAAATCACAGCTTTATTTTTCGTGCTTCATTAGATTGACAGTGTTTAAAAAAATGTTATTACATACTTAACAATGAAACCTAAAGAAAGAGTAAGATGAATAAATATGATGATTCTGCTAATAAGGAACTTGCAAAGATGGTGATTAATATTAATAAAGAAACTAAAGAAGCTAGTTGATAACTATTTCGCAGAACGTGCTGGGACCGGAACGCTGTAATGCAAAAAACTAGGGGCTAGTCTTGAGACCATTATGAGTTCTGTAGAATACTCAGAGAGACGTGAGTTGTGCAAAATTAGACACATTTGCGGTTGTCTATAGTTATGCATTTGTGCGTAAATTGCACTAGTGGAGTGTAATCCCATCGGGTGCTCATTAACCGGCTCACAACTTGCATCAGGCTTCGTGGGAATCTCTACTAAGTAACATCATCTGCCGATGCCTCGACTTGAATGGTTCATTTATAGCACAGAAGCAACACGATATTTTGTTGCTTTATTTTCCAAGTGATCACTAAACTGTCACGGTTGATGTTTCTCAGATTGGCTTTGAAATATATTTTAAGGAACATGTCTAAATAGTTCACATTTTTCTTTTACGAACTGTTGGCTTATTTTTGACATAACATTGTCTAATCTATTTCTACTTTACCGTCTACTTTGGGCAATGTCATTGACATCATAAATCTAAAATGATTAGATAAAGTTGAATTTGCAAGAGCCATGGCACTTAGGCAGATCGTTTTTTTCTTTTCCAACCCAACGCGCAGGAAACATGAGGTCAGTATAAGATAGTGACTATCAGAACAAACAAAATGTGTGCTAGCAACTAATGGAATGCTGATAAAGATATTTGCCCTCTCAAGGTTACTGGGGTGACACAAACACTGCAACACTACAAAGTACAAAATAATATTCTGAGTATAACAAATTGTGGAATTTAGATAAAAATTACGGAGGCACGGACGTAAGAAATATTTGCTTAAAATATGGAGGTAAGTATTGTTATCACAATAAACGTACCGGTGCACTCAATGACATATTTAAATAATAAGTTATTATATCTTAATAACTTAAAACTTTCATTACAATTAAAGCTAAGAATTTGAACATAAATAGATAATCCAGAGTTATAAATCCAATTACGTAACTAATGTTCTTTAAAATTACATTATCATAAATTCTTTATTGATATGCACTGTTATCTAGTTTGATAACGAATGCTCCAGGATGTTGGGCTATAATTTCAACATTTAGAAACCAAGTATTATCAATTAGTAAAAACACAGTTATTAAAAAAAAATAGGTTCATAGGCCAGATGTTTTTAAAGAACTCAATTTACTGCACGATCAAACTGTCATCGATTACAATGTAAAAATTTCGAGAATAATGTATGCTGAATCACTATTTGCATTTCCAGCGATCACCTACATTAAACAATACACGATTTTGGAAATGGGCCAAATTGCAAAATTTGGCAGGTGCTTCCAAGTTATGAATGAATTTGACATATTTTTTCGCTAAAATCTATTCAGATATACTGCACGGTACCAATTATGATATCATCTTATGTAAATGAGGTGTGAGGATCACTTTCGATGACACAACGTAAACTACGTCACTGACACGAGTGACACGCTGATTTAAAAACACATCCGGTTATGAATCTGTCATTCATCCTACATGATGTCTGATGTTATCAGAGAGTAATTAGCTTGTTTTCTCATTGAATATCACACATAAGCAACAATAATACACAACAGAATTTCAAAAAAAAAAAAATCTTAAACCATATTCAAACAATTAAATACGATCTAAAAATTGTTGGTCCTCCAAATGTTGCCGACCAAATGTGCTCTAATGAGTGGTAATCCTGCAAACTCTGAATAATTGTGGACAAACACGCGGACAAAAAAGGGTCGTAGGCAGGGTGGGACAGGCACAAAGGGACCTCAGTGTCGGAGGTCTTGTAAACAAAATGTAAAGGAAACGTTTTTTTGGGCATTCAGCATCGGGTGACGCTCAGTCCGGCGCAGGTAGGAATTCAAAAATTTCTCTAGCTATGCTCGCTCGCACGATATTATCTTGCTTACTTATGACTACAAACGTTGCTATCTCAGAAACTGTTTGCACAAAATATGGATGACCTTCTCGCTTGCAGACGTGACTGTGTTACGTGTACATTAAACAGTAATACCTACTCATGTTCTTCTTTTATCTAAAAGTCATCGTTCTCTGAGCAGATTCTCAGATTGTTACTTTCAGGAATCCGAATCGTGAAACAACAATCTCGGAATTACTTAGAAATGCGTGATTTATTAATTTCGTTCAACGAAATTGAACATTAAGCTTACATACATTAAGTACATTCTTCAGAGGATTATGAGTTCTGGTATTTGGTCAAAAGTATAAGAATGTTCCAAATAATTTAAGTTCAAATCTTTCACATAACCAGATGGGCATGTATGAGAGCCAGCTATTCGAACAGCCGAAACAGGTTAACTGGCCAGCTATCTATCTCATCATCTAAACTGTGACCAGTTGTCCTTGACTGAAGGTCACCGGACATACAAAATTCACTGTAACTGCTACCGTGAACCAAACCGGGGCTGAATAATGTACCGTGTGTAAGCAGACCTTGAATAACTTAAGGACCAGACAGGTCAACTGAATTCATGTGTGTGATGAGTACCCTCTTTAATATTAATAATGTTCAAAACATGCGTTTTCATTGGGTTTGTTTTAAAATGTCAACGTGTTTTGTTTGACGCCACTTTTTTGCTCTTGCTTTTTGTTTTTGTTATTCATGTTGACGTAGTTTCGTTGTTGTTTGTGAATAAGTATCGCCTTGTCACCTTCTTCACGTGGGGTCTTCTGAACACTAACAACAAATTTAAGCTTAAAAAAAACTGAGTCGTATTCAATATGCACGCTTAAGAACGTGCCAAGAAGAATTTATTATAAGTAGTTAATGTCTTCTAAGATCTAAATGTCATCTTGAGTCTGCCATTGTTCTCATAGATCAATTTCATTTTGTCATGTGTTAATGTGCACCAGTTGGGAATGCTATTAACATACACTCGAGAGAAAACCATTGTCTTTTTTTTGTTCACTCCAATATGGTATGGTCACTTCTTAAATGAATCACTGCCATATCATTAGCACACTTACAATATGTAAATACTATTTGATGTTAATTAAGTTTAAACAGGAAACCGGATATTTGTTCATGAAATCAATATACTAATCATGGGCATGTACCACGGCGATGCGACGCAGTCTGCCTGCACATCACAATTAGATGAAGCCATATGTATTTATATTGAAACAATTGAATGCGTACAGGCGGTGCAATTATGCCAATCACGCATCGATTCGCCAATGCATTGCAATGCAAGACAATACATCGTTTCGTACCTATTACGACTACAATCTAATCAGATGTAACTCGAATAATTTTACTACATTAAATAATAGGAGGAAGTACAATCATATCATCCAACAAACCTGCGTAGCGTGTCAAGCTTGCTTAGCCAGGTGGCATTTGATTGCCAAATGACATGCTTGTTTAGCAAATTGTAGTATGAATGTAAGATACTCGTCCTACTGACATAATTTCAACTCAATGCCGCTCATAAAGGATATCGTTATATTTGCCGACAGTTAATGCAGAACTTAGGGTCAGCGGATACGGGCCACTTGTGGCTAGCGACAAGCATTTACGAGTACATGATTTTTCGTGCAGTAAGTATATGCACTCGAGAGAGTAAGGTTTTGTGAAGATGATCTTGAATATAAATGGTTTATGGCTTTTTTACAAGCTTTTATTTTAAATCTTGTAAACAATTTTTCGACGACTTCTAATTACAATACGATACGATATATCTCAACAAAGCTTTAATTTTACTTTTTTCATACTTAAAAGTTGCCTAAATACTTTAAGGTGCTATTAAATGTGCATTTTTAGATTTTTTTGTATTTTAGTTACGTCAATGTGTTTTTTAAGACTTTGTACAGCGAGTATACACTTCCGCATATTGCTATCTTGTCGGGTTAAAGTTTTTTGTAACTTTAAAAGCAGATCTTAATTAAATGAAAATGATCAAAAAACTTATCTGGACATCAAGACCGAATATCATATTGCAGATAATGTATTTGTGGTGGATAGGCTCGCGTAAGACCACGTTTACAAAAGTTAAAATTGTGAGTGTTTCTGTTAGCATGGACCCCTACTGCACATTGATACATTTATTAGGTACCATCAGAAAAGTTTCCGCATGCTCACGTTTAATAATAATCCCGTGAAGAGAAACATTATACACCGCGCTACGAAAGCGGACCTACTCAATTATCACCCTAAGGTGCGTAAACTTGCCTGATAGTACCTACTTGTACAATATTGTAGTTTCCATATCATAGCTTGACGATTATTTGCGCTTAATTTCATTCCTATACAAGCAAGCATAGGGGAAGCGTCTAAGACATATCGAATAGAACACGTTTTATTGAAGTTTGGTCCAGGTCTTTGAACTGCAAGTTGTCTGGGATTCGAGTTCCCGAGATATGATATTTGTATGGACACAAAAAGCTCACGGAAATGTTTGTAACATGATTATGTCTACTAATAAAGTCGTTATTGTCTTTCTATTCTGGCATTTATTCTGATGCGTTTGCTAAGCCCAAATCTTTATATTTACTGAGGTGTCGACAAATTTGGAAGTCGTTTGCCCCACTTTCTATGCGATTATAAATAATTAGCGTTGGAACGGTTGAAGATAAAAATATTCCCAGCCATTTGTGGGTTGTCCAGAAAATTCAGGAGTCTAGTGGGAGATGTTAGTTTATGGGCTGGATAACCACAACAAAGCTGGCCTAATGAGCGACATACGGTAGAAGTAATGGCCCGGATCGGTCGCGGTGCTTTTCAACTACCCAATTAGTTGGCAGGAGAACGCTCCTTATTTTTTCCTTGCTAAAGAATGTCGACAAAAATTTGCGGTAGCACGTCAGATTGGTTTCTTATGAAATCTATTATCGTCTGCGTCAATGAAGGAGAGTATTATCAAATTGATATCGATATTAAACGTAGGTAATCGTTATCGATTCAGATGATTCGTATCAAATTACTGATGAAACGTAATTAAATATAATTTCTTTCTTGGCCAAATATTAACTATACGGTACTTAACATAATAGGTACACGTCAAAACAAATGATTTCGCATCGCATAACAACTACTTAGTGATGAGCTCAAGTAATTTAGGTAATTGCCATATACAAAATTGTTTTCAACATATCGTCATTACATAATTATATACCAGAAGTATGTTTAACCGTGGTCTATAAAAAGGAAGTTAAACTACATGTTGAAATACTCTTTACCTATTTCTGAGAATAGTTTGATTTAGATAAACAAAAAACTTACGGTCCTCGTTTGTGTGTCTTTCACCGGTAGAACATGCGAAGTGAGGTGTGAATTAGGTTATAAAAACCCTAGGAAGTGGCACAATCTCTTTACAAACAAAATGATCGTAAAATTTTACATCGTACTAAAGAAAGTTAATATTGTTGACGCAAGTTTTGTAATAGGTCCGATTACGTGAATTTTTGACAGTATTATACTTTTGTAAGATTGCTGTATTTAGTACATTTCAGCGAACATTTAAATCACCAAGAGTTGCATAATCAGGTTATTAGGTAACTGCCGGTCATGCGCATCGTGAAGCATATAGCTTGCTGAATACTACGCAGCTCCAATGTTACAATGGCCATTGGAGCGAAGTAAATATACAACTACGATTTGGACGTAGATTCAATGAAAACAAAAATTAGTTGAGATAAAGAAAATTGTCACCTTCTTATTTTGATCGAAGTGTAACTAGAGTAGAACTTGGTTAACATAATAAGATGTGAGTAAATTTTATATATAAAATACCTTGACTTTGACCAAATAAAACCTGCTGCAATCAACACGTTTGCTAGAACGTGACGTTTAATACGCTATACACTGATAATATCAATGACTTTTCGCACTTATCGATAGTAAGTGCACACACAAGTAATTAAAAACATGACTTAAAAAAACATTGAATTTAAAATGTATCGTTAATAATCCATGTAATTACGTGAGGATAAACCGTAGGACTTGTGATGAAATATTCATAGAATATCGTAAGAAATATTAATGCAATGTTCATAGCAACCATAAAAGTTGCGCATTTTAACAGCATCAGGGCCTCGTAAGTAAATGTCGTACTAACACTAAACGTCTCGATATCTAATCGAATGACCACACTCTAATCGATTCTATGTTCATTGCAGTTTCTCGATTGTTGCAAGTTGAAAGCGAGAAACGGAATGACTGGAGAGCGGTTGATGTGGGCGGTAGGACCTGTATTGTCATACCCAAGTTCTAGGGCTAGGAAACGACTTGCCCAGAGTCAATGACCATCTAGCTGTACTCAGAATGGTCAATGACTTCATACAACGTATCATTGATATTCCATAGATAAGTAAAAATTATATATAAAAACTTTTTCGCAAAAAAGTGGGACACCTAGGTTAAACAAGTTTGTTCCTGTTTGAAAGTACTAGTGAATAGAACTTGTTATTGCGTCAACAACCGCTTAGATTAACAGATTGTATTGACGTATTTGCGATAAAAGCTTGTATCATCTATCATATCAGTTCACACATTAATAGTGCAAGAATAGTTTGAACAAACAAAAGGATTGGCTGTGGTCTGAGCAGCTTGTTTTGTGAAGGTTGAATTTTAAGTCCTTATTTATTGCAACTTTAGTATCTCTCGCCTACATTACGTGTAGGCGACAAACGTGATGTTGCACCACCATTCACAAGTAAACATACATCTTAAAATGTTAATGTATTTTAAAACCAGTAAACTGTCTATTTTTGGACTACATTAGACTTTGGGTAAATGCCCCAATTATTTGACACGAGATTTAAAAGCAAGTGTTCATAAAAACAGGAAGAGATTGGGAGTAAACGGTTTTCAAGCACCCGTACTTATTTAATATAAGTAATAACTCAAAGTATCAAAACCTCTCCAACTTCTATCAAGCATCAGAGTAATTATCGAACGGCAATGATCGAACAAGATCACCTTCATAAGTATCAAGATCAAGAACTACCGGAGTATTACGTAAATTTTAAAATAAACAAACAGAAATAGCGGCCATATATTAACTAATAGATGAGGATACGCAAGAAGTAATACATTCTTTCATCCATATCGATGTACTGGGTGTAATACTGTTTATACATGTACTGAAATGTTATTTAACAGAGTATAAACTTTGGTATAAAGTGTATAACCAAAGCTAAGATGATTTACCATTACTAAGAAGGGAAGCTAAATATTACTATACGCTAGGCAAATGTTTACAAATAGGTAGCAAGCGTGAAGCACGCGCTGCGGTAATCCTTGACAATAACCTAAAATTAAATTTAGTGCGTGAACTTTATGTTTGTAGAATGAACAACATCCTGGCCAAGTTCTATGGCAAATGTCGGTAACAACTGTAAATCGATGGTGTTGCGGAACAGGAAACGGAATACTGAGTAAAAGCATGATGATAGCCTTGGTTCTGTCAGAAACAAATGCTGAATAATTTGAATTTCCCTCAATAAACAATCAGCTTTCTTTGGAAAAGTGTGAAAATAGAAAAGGGCCGGACATCAATAAAGGAGAAATTATCATTAATGGAATAGATTTATCAGTGAATAGTTGTTTATGTACCAGCTAATTCTATTTTCTATTCCATACAAACGTCTTAGCCATCAGCAGCAGCAACCACTGGTTATTGATTTTAAATATTATTGTTATTCAGAGAGAAAAGCCAAGGCAATAAATATTTATATGCAGACAACGTTTCTCACCATTCCAATATTGACACACATCACATGCCTTGCACTCTCTAGTTCTAAAATGTAATCTCCGTAAGAGTTTTATCCTCTTTTGTGATTGAATGGCCTCACAAATTGTACGACCAATTTTATTTAATGGGTTAACGTTATGAAACACAAATAAAACATGACTATAAAAATAATTCCCGACACCCTCTGCGACAACCCTTTCCAGAATCGAAGTGTGTCGTAAAACTAAAGGATGCACGTCGTGTCACCAATTGTGGTGAAACTGGTAATAAATTACCAATAAAAGATGGGTCAATAAATTGTATAAGGTTATCAAAGAGCAGGAATATAATAGCATATATTATGTGTAGTTCTGCAGTGACATGTTAAAAGCAGGAAATAATAGGCATATTGGTGAGAAACATGCATCACCCAGCAACAAAATAGCGATAGATAACACAATAGAATCAGACCCGCATTTCGGTTAACGGAATTGCCTTTCGCCAATTGAAAGGGTTATTGATGAATGTTTACACTTGTCACACGCCAATCATATGGGCAAACACGCCTTATTTATTTCAGAGTCAATATAATATACTTCACTTTTTGGGTTGTTTATGGAATACTTGCTCGTTTTTTTATCTAATAGAATTTTAGAAGTATATTATTGTATCTAAAAATATTAAACAATTTAAATTATTATAAAGATTAAGATTCGATTTTACAAATAACTAAATCAGACGACATTTAACTTGACCATTCCACTTAAACATATTATAAGTTTTCAATGCAGCTAGTCTTAACAAGAAAATATTGCACTATACGACAGGATTGCTCCTCGACCCGCCTCTACCGGTCGCTCCGCCATATTGGGAAAATCAGCGTTCTAGCCATGTTTATCTATTTAAAGAGCATATTTCTGCTATCTACGCGAATATATTACAACTGTTTCTGATGGGTAACGGTCGCCACGTTTATCAATTCAAATAAGGAATCAAAATTTTAAAATAGCGTTGACGAATGGCCGCAATCTTGTAACCTAACCCGTTATTCATTGGACGATGAAAGTTTTCAATAACAAGAGTCAATGCCTTAGTATGTCTGTGTTTGATTAATCCTTTTGAAGTACAGCATATTGGTGAGTATTGCATGACAATATTTATTTGTTGTTAACAAGACTATCAATTACTGAGTGCCTGTCATTCTTTAGACGCTAGTTAATAGTAGTCACCATCAAGAGTGTGTGGTATTATACTACTGGTATGTACTATTGGACAGGATGTTTCAAGAGTCTACCTTCTTCTGATTTTATTGATGACTTCGTTATTTTTATTTCGATTTCAATGTTAATCACGTAAATAATGTAATTTTACACAGACTCAATTTTGTTCTACCTCCAATATAAGTTTTGAAATTCTTCATTAATATTATACTTGATAGCTCTAAATAACTTAGAACGTGATACTAATAATTTTGTGCATTACACATTATGTTAGCACAGCCAGCACTTACATTGTGTAGTTGAGATTTGCAAATTCCAAGGTTAAAATTTCAAACGGCGAAACAAAGAGACATGTGCTCAAGTCTTATTTAAAAGGAAGCGTACTTCTTTGAAAAGAAACTTAAATAAAGAGACTTAACTGTCGTTGCACGCATGTAAATGACCACATGATGGCACAAGCAAAAGCAAAAACTGCTAACGATTACTTCGTTTAAAATCTAACGGAAGAAAAAATCTAACACGTTTCACAAAAAGAAATACTACAATTGGAAGTCTGCTAAAACTTGTAACACCAAGTAGTTATACCTTCTTTCAACCTGTACGGTGCCTTAAGCGACGCGGAAGAACTATCTTCCCTATATGGCAGTGACTGGGATGTATAGTAGCTCGGAAACGGGTCTCTAGGAATGATAATAGCGGTCGTAATACGCTGAAATAGGTGCGTGCGTGCTCGCGAACATTAGGGGGTCCAACAGGGATCTATGCTGGGACCAGACACAAACAACTCACTATGTGCGCAATTTTTGTCTCCTTATCTATATCTGCTACACGTGCCTGTATTATTATAAGAAATTGGTATTTTCTTGTTTATATTTTATGTCTACGTTAGATTGTACGTTCAAAAATAATAACACTTG
Source organism: Hypena proboscidalis (assembly GCA_905147285.1). Taxonomy (NCBI): domain Eukaryota; kingdom Metazoa; phylum Arthropoda; class Insecta; order Lepidoptera; family Erebidae; genus Hypena; species Hypena proboscidalis. The sequence continues at coordinate 7,070,910 of LR990127.1, forward strand.
CTACATTTATGAGCATACTAGAATCAAAATAGTTAAAGATTTGAAGTAAGTAGTATGTTGTTTGTGTGACATAATAATATATGAAACAAAATATATATGTGAGTGTCTAACGCTATCTAGGAACACTCCCAGTAACTAATCATTTTATGCTAGGCTTGATCTTTTAACTATTTTGCAAATCAAGATCCCAAGATACAGATATCCTGCTATCTCAAGCCTGATATTTATCTCATCGATTTTCGCTCTAATCGTGTACAGATATCATCTACGATGCATTTAACATGTTTATGCTCTCAAACTTTGGTTCAATTTCCTATTTGCGGCAATAGCGCCTAGAAGTATAAATATCATGTGTGTGTGGCAAAAACAAGTAGTGAATCACGTGTAGAATCAACTTTGATCTAACTTATCAGCCGCTATAAAGTTGGCGGATATTTCTGATTTAACTCTTAATTACTATCATTATCCTATCACAAACAAGCATGTAGCTGGCTAATGAACAAATCAATATACTCACTAGGTAGTTAATTGATACTAAAGAAGCTAAATGTAATAACACAATACAACTACATAATTAAGTCACTCTCAAAATAAATAAGACTTTTAGATATAATAATTATACAATGATGACATTAGAGGAGCTATACAATAAAAGAATTCAATAAACATTCATCAACCATAAAATTGATCAACGATAAGTCAAAGTAAAGATGCTGGACATACAAACATTTGAGTTATTAGTTTTGAATGTGAGGATCGAGGGCGTCTGGCAATTGAAGTGGTCTTTGTTGGTATTTTTTGTAGGCACTCTACTGTCACACATGGAACTGTCAAAGGAGCCTTTGTTGGGACGCCTGGGAAAGTTTATGAAACTAGAGAAGTTGTTACATTAAGGCTGAAAGTATTGGATAGCTCAATTACATGTGGACGAATGGTCGAATGGATTTTAAAATAGATAAACGTTTAAGTGAAGACTAAGAAACAGTAATATAACATTTAAGTTTAAAAAATATTAGACTTCATAAGAATAGAAAGAATGCATAAATAAATAAAATAAAATAAATAAATATAAATAAATAAAATAAATAATAATATATAATAATAGAATAAATGAAAGAGGAGAGCCTTTAAAATTACGCAATACAATAACGAAATGCATTTTGTTCTACATGAAGTCTTATCGAAACCAGAACAATCAAATCAGAACGATTACAAAAGATTCAATGTTATCACCAACATTTTGCCAAAAGATAAAATTTTTGTCAGGGTTGTTAATTTTTATCATGGTGATGTCATGATTTGAAAGTTAGTAAATTATATTTCGCATTTTGTAGCAGTGTAGTTATGTAATGTGGACGTAAAGATAAAGGGGTAAATACCCCTTTATGTTGGTTCAAGGATGTTTGTTACTGATAAAATTGAATCTTAGATTGTAGTAGAATGAGTTCATAAAAAATTCCATTGACTGTGATAAAGACTTATGCCTGCACTATTTTACTGCTTGGCCAGTCTGGCTTTATTGCAGTCTTCATTATTTCCATCCACAAAATAACTATATTTTGTGGATGGAAATAATTTGTATTTGCAATTAGTTAGCACTTTGATATCATTTTTTTTTCAATTTTTTTTTTATGTCTAGGTAAGATTAAGTATTTTATTATGTTGCCGTAGCAGAATGAGTGAATTATGTTGATGCAATTATATTTTGAGTGTCTATACCCTAAAACTTACCTAGTATACCTTTTCCCTTTACTTATGTTTTACACTTAAACGTTTAAGTGTAATGAGTCTGATAAGGAACAGCAAACTGTCAACAACTCCGCTATCTGTTCGTATTCGTTTCATTTATAATTTAATTAATTAGCTCAATGTTCTCATGAACGTAATTAGATACATCAATTATTTAATTAATCTGAGTTAGAGGTGTACAGTAGCTCGAAGTAACTCAGTCATGACAGGGAATCGTAATTTTTTACTGAGTCAGGTGACGTGATGTGACGTAACTGACCTAAACAGTCAACAGATTAAATTAAATAAATAAATAACGAACAATACCTATTGATGTAATAATCTGACGTACCTATGTCGAAAAATTTCGTGTTATTCTACAATGCGCAAAGATTGTAGAAGGAATAGATAACTGCACTGCAAACAAAGTTATACCTATAGATAGAATGCTTGATTTAGGGTTCATTTACGGGGCACGTTGATAAAAAATAACTATTAAGCTAGGTTATTTATCTAAATATGTCCTAAAGTTGTTTAGTCTTCTAGACATCAATCTTCAAACTCTCATATTTAGGCGTCCCCCACATGAAGCGTGCACAAAAGTCGAGCGTGTGGGCGCGCTGGCTGCACACACGTCACAAGGCAGCGTGATGCCGTGTGGCGTATATGCAGCCAGCCTTACGCTAAATTTACTATGTTTGCTGATGACGTCTATCGTAATAAAAACGGAATTCGAAATTCAAAATAGCTTTCGTTTAAAGAATGCAAAAAGCTTTTATCCTGTTTAATGGTCTAAAAACTAGTGTTATCGATTCCGGTGCTAAGATAAGAGTGGATGTTTAAAATGAATGGTCGAACAAGATTTATTGCCCACCACTTATGAATTGTATTTTATTGCAAGGGTAAATGTTTTCTTGGTAACATTAGAGAGCATTAGATTCTAGACCCTCATTCTCAGATTAATAAATCTTTTGGACATTTCCTTAATGTAAAGATGATCAAATGAGTAAATTTTGTACTGTTTGAGCAGATGTTTTAAAGAAAGAATTTATTTTTACCTTGGTCCTAAAATAAAATGTCATCAAAAATATTAATAAACTTAAATAAAAACAAGATTGATCTTACAGCACAAGAGTAAGGACTCCAAAACATAACAGACAACTATGGCCAGAAACAATAAAAGAACGAAATAGTCACGTATTCCACATTTGAATTCAACAAACAATGGGTCTTGTCTTTTGTCCATATGTCTCCAAGAAGGAACGACGCTTTATACGAGACCATTTCATTCTACACTATGGTAATGCCTTATCATAGTGCACATTGTCAAGCTACAATTATTACAATAGCTCCTGTGTCGACCAATTGTCGCATTTATAATGGTCTATGACCCATTAAGAGGCGCACCTTTACTAGAGATGGCCTATTTACGCACCTCTATGAATAAACTATTCAAACTCAGTCACGCATTGCGTCAGTCACTAATTTATTTGTCAAATCATTGATCCTATCCATTGCAGGTTTAGTATGGCTGTTTTAGTTACAGGAAGAAGAAAAAACGCAGTGTATGAAGGGACAAGTGCAAAGTTGTTAACTCTAAAATTGGATAATTATTTCGAATTGTGTTGTTGAGTTACTGATTACCTGTAATAAATAGTCATTATCTTAAATAACGCTAGTTTTATAATTTTAGAAGTTTTTTGTTTGGCTTTACAAGGTTTTCAATGGATACTCAAAATAAATGTATTGTTATCCATAATTGGTCAACTAAATATAAATGATATAATTTTTTTATTTTTTTTACTTTAAGTTTAATTATGTTCTCATAGAAGTGACTTGTAGTCTTATTTGAGAATAAATGTCTTTAAACCTAAACCTAAATGATATAATACTATAGACCTTAGAAGTAGTTACAATTTAAGATTCATGTTTATGATCCGCAATAACTCGTTCTTTTATATTGATCTCAACATGAACATAAAAGAAAACAAGCAGCGATAGCCGAGTGGGAGACCGTAGGACTGAGAAGTTAAAGGTCTCGGGTTCGAACCCACGACACACACACCTCTCGTCTTTTCCAAGATATGTGTGTATTTATCATTTAAATTATCGCTCGCTAACGGTGAAGAAAAACATCGTAAGGAAACCTACATGCCTGAGAGTGCCAAATAAGTGCTCGAGGGATTGTGAAGTCTACCAATCCGCACTTGGCCAGCGTGGTGAACTATGGCCTAACCCTTCTTATCATGAGAAGAGGCCCGAGCCCAGCAGTGGGACATGTATTAAATACAGGACTGCTATTATATGAACATAAAAGACACGAAATTATAAAAAAAAACATACCCGCTAAGCAAACTATTTAACATTAGTAAAAAAATCTTTGTATTTATTCTAGTCAAACATAAAATACGTAATATATGTAATAGTCATTCATAGGGCGGAACCAAAACAATAGGTTGATACATTGAACTATGATCCACATTCGGTTGCAAGTTATACATAGTTGTACATACTAGTATTATTACAGAAACAACTACGATATATAGATGGTAATAACCTATATAATTAATCTTCATAAAACTTTCAACTTTTCAAGCGGCCGTGGCGCAATGGATAAGGCATCGGTCTTACGATCGAGAGGTCGTGGGTTCGAATCCTGGCCATTACACCACGGACGTAAAACTTCCTCCTAACACAAGCTAATTAAGCTTAGCTGGAGGAGGTTAACAAGAATACTAGTAATTTGTATTTGCAAATTGCTAGTAAGCTTTTTAAATAAAAAAAAAAATAAAAAAACTGCGCTAGTGTTGTGGGTCCGATCCCCACACGGAACTAATATTTGTGTGATCCGCAAAGATTTGTTCTAACTCTGGGTGTGCTCTGTGTGTGTGGAATGTATGTTTGTGAACACCCCCGTGTCACAGGAGTTACTCCTATATAAAATTCGAGTTCCGTCGTTATAAAAATTAAAAAAAAATACTACGATGTTAGATGACTTCTAAGCCAAATATTACAGGAGCACTGTAACTTATTGTAAAACTTTATTATTCTTTATATTAAGATCTAATTCAAGGAAACGTTAATTCTTTGACACAGACCGTTTTTATTTATGTTACAATAAATCGGAAAAAACCCACGTGGAAATCTTCCAAATAATCAAACATCGAAATTTCTATTATCAAAACCTGACTTCAAATTCTAAATAAAACAGACAACAATTCAACATGTCTATGTCTACACACGTGCTAATTATATTATCGGGTAATAAAGATACACAGACGTATTACGATACAGGAAAAAGAATTGGCAGTTGTACTCAACCTTGACACTAGTTTCTTTTTTCAATTACTTGCGGTAGATATAAAGAAACGATGTATTTCGTACACAGAGGCGTCTTATTGAATCAAATGTAATCCAAACCTAAATAATGACCGGAAAGGTCTTAATTTAATAAATCATAGAAATGACGTAATATAAACAATTGATACAGGTATAACACTGCATGAATAACACCTGTCAACCAACCTCGATAAAGATGTTGTTACTAAATAAATCTAAGCACTCATAAAAAGCAATAAGAAAATAAATAAATAAGACAGAGACGACCACATTATAGACATAAATATCATCACACCTATGACACGATTATACAGAATAGGATTAAACAAAAAATATTTACACGTGTTGTAGGAATTATCAAATGAGAAGAATTATAATAAGACAAATGAGAAACAACATTATAAATAGGTTATAAGACCAAGTCACTGTAGTATGACCGCTTGGGACACTGTAGATAACAATGATGGTACATATTTATATTTCAATACTCAAGTGGATTTATTATTACTCATCAGTGGGACACGATATAATAAAGTAGGCCACGTTCCAAACGAATTTCGATCTACTTTGCTAGCATAGCTCAAAAGATTACAATCTGCATTACCTGACATTGTTCATCGGATGAAGACATGGCCCCATTTTTTATAAAAGCAAGTTCAGCTCTTGATACAGATACCAAACACAATTATATTAAGCTAGGGGGGTGAAAGTAGGCAGGCTTTCACTGCACTCAGCGCTCAGCTAAAATAATTTTTGCTCGTGACATTCCGTTTTGAACAACGAGATCAGATTGCAACGTAAGACCCAAATTAGTACTAAAGAGCAGTCGCAACTGAGCTGTACCGCCCACATGTAATACCAAATAAATTACCATTCGCAATGTAATAATAACGCTGTAAGAGCATTAAATGTTTGCTCCACATCAAAAACTATAAATTGACACTGACTAAATTAAATGTTTGACATTAGTATTCATCACTCGAGATGTGGAATGATAGGTTTACCGAAGCATTAGTTGAAACATTTGACGTAATTGTTATTTTAAAGATACAAAGTGATTGGAATATTAAATATGATCTTACTAATCCTGCTAAATGCAATTCTAACAAAGATTAACAAGGACCTAATAAATACGCTCGTGATGGTAGGTCTTAGTGATAGAAACGTTATAAATGAGAAGTCACGATCATCTACAAACGTATTCACACGGTTTTTCATGAGTACAGTTTATTATAAAATTTGAAATGTCCTTCAAAGAGACATCTATTTGAATATCAAATTAGACTTTATGCAACGTGTCTTATGCTGCAAAATTGAATTAACATATCTCTTCTATGTTTAGCAAGTGGTTATTTCCGCTATTGTTACGTGCAAAATATTAAGCAATAGCTTTGACATAATTCTGTGCTAGATACTTAAATGTAATTTAAATAGTTGCTATCAAAATTCCAAGGTCAAGTTCAATGTGTCCATTACCTTCGCATTAATTACCCCTTTGTAATTAATTAAATTAAATAATATACACAACAAGTTTTTAAAGAAACGTCATTAAGTTCATCGCATGGTCTCCGTTTCAATTCCCGTGTCGGGCAAAGTGATATTTGAGAACTTTCCGTCAGGAAATTCTTAATAGCAGCACAGAATTGTGCCCGGTGGATGGCGGTAGGCTCACCCCCTATCCCATTGGACTTAAACATAACAAGTGAATTGTGGGTGTTATTATGTTATGTTATGACATTAAGATCTTTTGCAAGATTCAAAATCTGTAGAGATACGAGTAGAAATTTAGGAAATGGACAGCTCAGTTAAGGCAGCTAACGCGTGACTGTACTGCATGTCATGTCTTATAGGAGCTCTGGCATCGCTATTGCCTTGCTATTATCAAGCTCGTGTCGGCGTTTGGAAAGCAATGCCACTCGGCTCCATACGACATCGACCCTTCGTGTTTTCCCATATACGGCTAATTCGAAATTGCTTACTTTGATAGCTTAAGTGGAAATTGATTTTGCTTAAGCTGCATCTGCTGCCGACATAATGAGTGTAGTGGAGGCAACACTTTTGTTCCATTCCTTTCTAAATGCTTTAAGTACTATTAATTAGTTAAATGTTCCTTGGTATTCTATACATTTGAAAAATTATTTTAGTCTGAACCAGAAATACTTTAGTCAAATAACATAATATTTATCTTTAAATTACCACACATTTTTTCCCGTCATGACTTGTTTTATTAGTTACAGCATTTAATCCTTGTGTTGCGTTAAATTCAAGAAATTACAATTGTATTCTTTCTTTAACTGCTTTTCTCCTGGTATTTGCTAATACCTTCGTAATATCATTTAATGTCATCAGTCTCAATCAAGGTTACATAATCATTTCTTAACTGTAAAGCCAAATTTACTTGTATAGCTAAATGGACAATGACTGTTTTTAGGCAAAGGCAAATGAAAAAAAAGCAGTGTATCGGCAAATATAATCATATTTTTTCGACTGTAATATAATCATAGTTGAGGCTCTTCGCGAGGTCTGCAATCATGGCAATTCAAAGTTTTATTACCAGTAATTTGACTTTCCGTTCAGAACTGCTTGAAAATATTTTTTATCGTACGTATATTGATTAGATAGCCGATTCTGTGACTAATAAATCTTAGGAGGTCGATTAAGATTTTTGAATTTGAATAACATTAGAATTAGTTTCATGTAAATCAAAGTACCTACAAAGATAAAAATGGCAAATAATTTTGTATTTTTCCCCAAGCTAGCATAGTAAATATAGATGAACTGGATAAGTAGCGGATATAAATAAGTTTAACTCACAAACTTGATTCTCAACACGCCATATGCGAGAGATAATTGTCATAGGTAGGCACGACATGTGCATTGCAACAATTACGGTTGGCAAGGAGACGAGGTCCGCTACACATGAGAGAAACTGCACAGATGTGGAGATAGCGTCGTTTTATTGTCATGTCAGAGACGATGCTTACTCTTTGACGGCTATTATTTCTGTCAGCTTTCACGTCGAGGGACCATTATATATTTCACACTCAATTATCGACTTATAATTTCCTATTTTAGTTATTTTATGTTGCTTCTTCTTCTTCTTTCGTGTCAATGGCTTTATGTTATATGGTTTTTGCCCAAAAAGCAGCAACGTGGCTTTATGTTGCTGACACTGATACTGGCCATCTAACACAACATCACATAATAGACATTGAAATAATATTCACAGTTTAGTTTATTAGCAAAGGTAAAAAATGTTAAGTACTTTAATACTTTTATACAATATTAAGGTTCAAAAATTAAGAATCCATCAAAACTTGAACCTGCACCGCCCCGCCCCAGGTGCTATGGCAATCAAACCATGGATTCGTATGCTGCTAGATTCGAAATTTTAAATTCTTCGCTATGCTTTTTTTTGTATAAAAATACAATAATTAAGTACTTTAAGTATTTTATCTTTGTCACTATAATCTAGTGCACACAGCGAGAAGCTATGTACAGTAAATTAAGTATTATAATATTGTAAGATTAATACCAATGCTACGTAGTGAATTATTTTACCTAGCAAGCTCGGTAGACCTGTCATTCCTCATGCAATTTTAGGTCATTAAAGTAACTGTTTATCACTAGACAGTCAAAACAGGATAGTGATGATAACAAATGTTGCAACAAACAAATGCTTCGTATCGCCATGTTGTAATGTGAACTTGACTTCTTTAGATTTTAGGGCACTGTTAAAACATTGATATATCAAATGATAAGTAGACAATTTTTGTCATAATCGAGTTGGACATTATGACTCATTATTACGTCAGTTTATATATCTCCTATATATATATCCTGCCGGTCCCATATCTTTTTCAACTGTTTCTTAGTATAATTAGAAGTACGTCAGTAAAGCCCATAAAGTTCTCGAATTGCAATTCTATCTAAACTCCATAATGTTTTCCAAAATTTCCACTTTGGAATAACCCAGCTCAAGTTACTTAACTCGAAAGGAATATTTCACATACATGAGTCATCTATTTTTGCAAGGACTTGATATCTGAGATTACGATTGTCATACCGTTTTTCTTGTAACATTACATCTTCTACCTTATAAGTTTGGAGACTCAGCCCCAATTTCACAGTTGTTATATAATACTTATTGGCAGGATAAGCATAACACACATATTAATGAAAGTGACAACATAACGTATGTTCTTTTTACAAGTGTAAGTGTCTCATTTAAATTCGGTCAGGTTATATTTTGGCTCGAATAAGATTTATCTGGAACCTAAGAAATTGGCCCTAAACATGGTTATTTTCTTACTAAATATTAGATATCACGGGATATTTGCCATGAATATTTGTTGTAGTGAGTAGAAATATCGAAATAACTCGCTACTACAAATATAGATGGTAAATCTCCCGTGATATCTAATACCTTCTACCTTGTATTGTAACTTTGCTATTCTCGTAATCTATTTAACATTATTGCCGTCACTTGCATCTTCAAACCACCAAGCATTTTCTTTTTGATTCACTTTTACATTAGATTCAGCTTTCTAATCCTATGCAGTTAATTGCTGCTCGAGGCATCATCTAATGTTATGCTGTGCAAAGCTCCGCAAACTGTTCTAATTCACAAATCGACCACAGACCATACCGTAAGTGGCATAATATAGGTAGTTAAAGGGAAATGATGCTGTACCTCTACGGTGGTCGGGGTTAATCGTTATCGCTAATCACGGTTCTATTACACTTATAAAGCAGCCCGCAATTGAACCGCCCTCTATGAACGGTTCATGCTAATAGGAAAATTATAATAGCAATGAGGTTAATGACTTTGATCAGAAAAAGTATGACAATGGACTTCGTATCATCTTCAACGACACTTTGAGTGAAAATTTGACCTATAATGAAGCACTCGTCTTTACTTCTCATTCGGATGGCTATTCATATCAGGGCGCACCAGAATACCAGCGCTGTAGTGCTGATGTGCTGCAGTAGTATGCTGAGGTGTGTACCTTTTTTTGGCACATCAATAAAAATTTTATTATAAGTAGTTTTATAAGTGATATTAAGATTATGATTTGCCAAAATAAATGTTTCTTTCTTTCTTTTCTTTCTTTTCTATTCACTCTTGCCTTGAAGATTCAGGGTTATATTACTTTTTATCATCTCGTGACAAGACTTGGCTCGCTCATTAATCTAAGAAAAAAGATTACTTATTGAAAAAACAACCTTCGTCAAATTAAAACTTTAATGAAAAACGAACATTGAAAATATAGGTGCCTAACAAAATACATGCGGGTTTTCTGATCAACGTGGACATTCAATTACTTTTTGTGTACTAAGAACTAAAACCTAATTTATTCTATAATGTAACTAGTAGAGAAAATAGATTTTTAAGTCCATGTAAAAAGTTTGTCTATGAACGGCTAGCTACAAATTAAAAATATGTAACGTAAAATTTAATTGCGGAAACGAAAAATCTCATCTTACTAATTAATTGCCTAAGAATTTAAAGTACAGTTATTTGCACACAGAAGGTAGATGAACTCAATGCAAGGAAATCGTAAAATTTTATCATAAATCTAATTTAATACATCCTTATTCTATTTAATGTCTAATAACTACAATTCATATCGATAAGATTATCTTATTCACGCTGGCGTTACACTGTACACTATAATTAATCGGTAGATACTCAAAACATTTTAATTATAGGTACCTCTTAGCAATTTCCGATGTAGGTACATTGACATACGCCAAATTGATTTATCTGTCAAACCAGTTTCTTAGATTAACGCAAGACTAAAAAAAAAACTAACAGTAGGAAATACGAGATAACTGTGTCGGAAAGCCTTGAAACATGCCTAACTCTTTATGAACTAATGAACCATTAAAATTGTTAAATTTCAATTCGATGTACTATTCGTTAAATAGCAACTAACATGAGCGAATATACACAAAACGTTCCCAAGTTATTTTAACTGTACTAAACATTTTAACGAAGTAGGTAGCTAACAAACAATTGCCCAGTTGCGAATTACTTGACCAAGTATTTTAATTATGCACGATGAGTTAATTTAACAATTATTTGCTGACACGAGCGTAAAGAAATGTTTAAAAATACTTACCAAGAATATCGTGCAAATTGTTTAAAACTATTCGTATCGTAGTTACTTCAATTCGGTGTCGAATGCACGTTGCAGTTCAAGTCCAGAGATTTTTCCGGATCACTCAATTCCGCTCACTGTCGCACTATCACTTTTAAGCACGGCCGGCTTTTTTCAAGTTATCACGCCAAAGTGTGTGTGCGTCCGTGGGACTGGTGCGTGGTGTCGTGTCGATAGTTCGGTGCAGACTGGTCGCTTAGCTTCGGCAGTCGAGCGCACGACGCCGTGTGATACGAAACTACGCTCGTGCTCGATAGACACAGAATAGAGGCACGCTGCATCAGTTGTAACGACAACTTATATCATTTTTGTACAAAACTTCTTTTAACTTTACCAAAGGTAAATTAAAAACCTTAAATGAACTCCTAACATCAAAAGACACAGTCATAAAAGTTTTAGTAACTTCACTATTTATCAGTAACAACAATTTCAGTGAAACAAATTACGTTCAGATTGAAAAAACTAAAGCATTGACCGCAACCTAGCCTGATTTAATTACGTGTCTTAGTGCTAGAAACCGGGTGTAACACAAAATAAATACAAAGTTTATTTTATCTGTTATTGCATAGAAGTAGCTGCAAGTATCGAAGTTAATTCAACACTGTGTCTGATAGTTGGAAAACCAACACGCTGTCGAATATCGTACGATCGCGCCACCTCTGCTATTCACACTCAACCGCTTTTTATTACATTTCTTTTTTCTTCGTGTGATTATATTATTACCTCGTGGAACAGCTGTTTTATTGAATACTATAGTTAGAATCATTCTGCATCGATTTTTATCGTTGAGTAGCTTTTGCCTGCGACTTCGTTCGCGTAGAATTCGTTATAATAAGTAGTAGCTGCTCCTGCGATTTAACGTTACTGCCCCGCTTCCATTAAGTTAACCGTAATGTTCAATATCAAAAAACCTTATTGGATAGTTAGCCCTATTAAACACACAGACAGACAGACAGACAAAAAAAACTGTATTTTACCCATAGGTATCGTGCAAATAACTATAATACGAACTTCAAAAACATTGTTATTTTGTCAATAAAAACAGGCACTTAAATTTTATTTATTTGTATTGATAGAGGGAGAAAGATGTCGGTTGATTCTATGACGGTAGGGGTTTCAAAGTGGTGTCGTATTGCAAGTTAATTAATAGTGTCAACTGTTATCAATTTGTCATGTTCAATGGCAAAGTAAACATGCTGTAATCGGTGTCTTTGATGATAACAACAAATCTAATATTGTTGATTTAATAGTATTGAAAAACAGATTGATTTTACAAGTCGCCAATCTTGGCCAATAAAAGAACTTATTGGAATATTTTTAAGCATCTTCTTTCTAAAAAAACTAAGTTTTTTTTACTAATATCATTATTACAATACTAAGGATTTACTTAAAAAAGAGCTTTATCATTATTTTCACTTTCATCACTCAAAAACGCGACTATTCTAAATTTACAAATTTCGCAGACACAGCTACCATTTGCATAAATAAATCAATTTATTCGCAAAAATGTATACAAGGAAAGCCAATAATATAATAAATCACTTTCGTATCTTTACGAGCTAATTTAGAGTACAATCGACGTTTACAAATGGTTCTAGGAACAGTTATCAATTACAGTCTAATTGTTTTGTAACAATTTATCTCCGAACTGTATTAAGGGGGGATAATCAATGGCGTAGCGTTTAATACAAACGTAATCGAGTAGTAACTTTTATATTGATAAGGTCCAGTTTTTCAGTCCTAATCAGACCCATAAAATATAACCTGACCCAATTTAGAAGTGACACAAGCTACACTTGAAAAAAGAACACAGCTGTCACTTTCATTTATGTGTGTTTTATGTTTATTTTGCCATTAGGGTGTATCTAACACATGTGAAATTAGGGCTAAGTTTTCATTTGTTTTTATAGACATATCCTCTCTAAAACACTAAAATTCATTATTGTTTGTGACCATGTTGTCAAAATTATTGTAATCATTATGATTACAATAAATATACACAAATGAAATATAAAAAAAAAAACATTTTGACGAAAGGGACACCAATAATGTTAGACATGATAATATTATGTCTATAAAATAGATAAAAACTTAATAATATCCGAAAACGTTTGTATTGAAATACGCTATTGGTTGTTGAAGATTAAATAATGCAGGGAGCAATTATAGTTTAATTTACACAATAAAGTTATAATTTATAGTAATAAAGTAGGTAATAAACCTTTGAGAAAAACTATAATTGTTATCATGAGACAGTAATAACATGGCTCTTAAAGTTATCTACGTCATAGTTGTTGTATTTATGTTTTTTACTAAGAAACAGTTGAATAAAATTTGAACCAGCGACCAGTGGCGTAACTATAGGGTGGCAGGAGTGGCCCAGCCTGAGGAGGCCTCCGGGCCGAAGATGCCACGACCTTGAAAGTAACTAAACATAAATAATAAAAAAAAAAAGATTTAAACGCATTCATCTAAACATTGAAAATTGTTGACCGGGAAATTGCAAAAATATTGGAATAGACAAGGGGCAAGATAACGAGATTTTTCTTCCTAAAAATCTGGCATTCTAAGGTGAAATTTGCATTCCAGTACTGAATCACTAGTAAGCGGCTTCAACGTAACGATGTTTACTAGGGCTCCATCCAATATTTTTGCCACGGGCCCCCGATGGTATACTTACGCCACTGCCAGCGACCTTCTGCACATCGGGAGCTGCAATAACCAACCAGCTACAGTCGCCTCTAGCCAGGACCTTAAATTTCTCAGCTTTGTGATACGTCATTTCGCGACGTCACGTCCATCCATTTGTTCTCCTATCTTACATAGGATACAATTTTATGTTTTTGACGGATACGTTACATCAAGTAATATCCATTCAAACTTACGTGAGATGACATAACCACTAGACAATAAACGGGTTACTCACGTATTATTATCGGGATATTGCCGACCGGTTTCTATATTTCATTAAGGAAATATTTTCATCAGGGCTGTGAGTGCAGTACTCTCGGCGCAATCAGTACCGAGGGTGTACGGGGAACTGATAGCACCGAGCGTGTACGTGATACGTGAGTAACCCGTTTATTCTCTAGTAGTAATATCCATTCAGTACCTTTGAGTTTATCGCGAACGACGCGACGACTTTATTTGTTCATACATAACATCACGTCTATATTACCCAGGTAGGTATGGCAGAGGTGTATAACACCTACATTTCACCGGTTATGTTTAGGAAAATAATACAAAAAACACTTTTGCCCGACCCCGGCATAAACCCGAGACCACGCGATGAGATGCGCATATAATAAACACTAACCTAACGAGCCTGTCATGTTATTTGTTCATGACAATAAAATGCCGCGGTCAGAACTTTCTTACGCATGGAAATATTTAGATCAAAAACTATGTCATATCTTACATCGTATGATAATTGTAAAGTACTCTGATTGGTCTAACGATAGACTAAAGAAATGGCCCGACATCATTTTCGCTGATACATGAACAAAATTTCTTTACAAAGACATAATTGATACATTACATAATATGTAAGCAATTTTATATTGCACACAGCAAGAAAAGTTATAAGTAAACTAATTGAGCAATAACGAAATGTATTGCAAACTACATAATATACAGGGTGGATGCGACATAGCGACATTTATTGAAATCACAGCTTCTATACATGGCCAGTATGCATTTCCACCGGATAAAAAATTCTCTGGCGAAAAAAAAATCCACGTCTTCCGAACAAATTGCACGATCGCAATGTTCAAATTGTTCGGAGAACGTGATTTTTTTTTTTCGCCAGAGATTTTTTATCCGGTGGAAATTGATACTTACCATGTATAGAAGCTGTGGTTTCAATAAATGTCGCTATGTCGCATCCACCCCGTATTTATACTGTACTAATGAAGTATTGAGGGAATATCTTCCTTTTGTAATCTAATGTTTCGATTACCAGTCTGTCAAAGTGTTATTTGTGAACATTCTGTCAGGAAATGAACAATAGCAAAACGAAGTTGGAATTGTGCCCGATGGATGGCGATAAGCTCACCCCCGATCCCATTAGGCCTACACGTAACAGGTGAAATGTGAGTATCAAAGACGTCTGCCACACCGTACTGGGTACTATAGGCGTGATGTTATGTTATGTTATTTCATAGGTAATTAATTCTGGTGAATAACATACTTGAAGCAGCTTAATGTTAAGATATTTGTATGCACGTGTGGTGTAGTGGTTTAAGCGGTTTCCTCGCCGCTCTCCACTGCACTGGTGTTGTGTGTTCGATCCTCACATGGGGCAAATCTTAGTGTGATTCGCAAATATTTGTTCTGAGACTGGGTGTGCTTGTGTGAGTGTATTTGGTTTTGTCATTGGGACCATTGGATAGTGTAATTGCTTCTAACGTTCTATCTAATGTAAAAATCCAAATTTATAAATTTATTTATATTTCAAGGTATTGTAAACATGCAATTCGTCAATTTTTAAAACACGTGGCTGGGTCCGAGTTTTACTTTTAAAAAACCGGCCAAGTGCGTGTCGGGCCACGCGCAGTAGACTTCCGTAGCTAGTCGTAACAACATATTTCGACTTAAAAGGGATTTACTATCTGTATTAAACAAGTAACATCTTCATACAAGTCATTACTTTCAAAGGTTTTTGTAATTTGCACGAATTATTCTAAGTAACTGCATTTTACACTTTGGACCCCAATTACTCTAGAACTAATTAAGTTAAAGTAACCAGATAAATAGCGTCCTTCAGATAGGAAATGTTTGTAGTACACGAAACCAGCTAGCACGTATGACGAGATGTATGAATGTTAAGGAAGCGAAAGAAGTATGTAAGGAGCGAAGCACATGGCGTTCCATCGTCTCTGCCTACCCCCGTGGGATAAAGGCGTGATTTTATATATGTATTATGTATGTTTATTTATGTTTCAAGAATTTTGAACGAAATATTCTGAGTAACTGCATCTGACATTTCGGACCCCTATTCCTCTTGAACTAATGAAGTGAACTTATCCGCTATAGTTTTCCTTTAAAGTTCATTACATGTACTACCGACACAATTTTTTTCAGATTTTAGGATCCAGTAGTTTAGCTTTTAGAGGGGGGGGGACGCCCTACTCGAACAAAAATTTGCTCTTTAAAGTTAATTATCTCGCAAACGGATCCCTAAATCAAAAAACTGTCTTAGCAACCCCTAAACGTTTTTAAAAGTCCTATCTAACAATACCCCACACTATGGGGTAGGCGACAAAAAAAAAAAACATCCCTACTTTACATGTAGGGGAGCTACCTGAAAAAAAAATATTTTTCCAAATTTTACTCTACGACTTTCTTTGTTTAGTTAACATACATGTTTATGCAAAATTTCAGTTTTCTAGCACCAACGGTTTCGTCGCTATGCCGTGGACAGACAGACGGACATGGCGAAACTATAAGGGTTCCTTGTAGGTACTACGGAACCCTAAAAACGGATTTTTAGTTCATTGAGTTTGATCAAAATTATAGCTGGTTAGTTATGTGATGAAATACCTACTTATATTTTTGTATGGAATATGACATTGAGATTCTGCCAGGTGGTTAGCTGTTAGCCTGTTACCATAGCTTACAAAGTACATCAAATTCAAATTAAATATTTAGAAGCCCTGTATCTTATACATGTCGCAGTGCTCGACATGATGAGAAGGGTTACGCCATAGTCCACCATCCTGGCCAAGTGCAGATTGGTTGACTTTACACACCCTTGAGCACTAATTAGTTATTAGTTATTATTACTCACGATACATTTATTATTCACGATGTTTGCCGTAACCGTTAGCGAGCGATAATTGATATGATAAATACACATATTTCTTCGAAGAGATGAATCTTAAAGATTTATTGACAGAGATGTGTGCAGTGGGTTCGAACCTGAGACCTTTGACTTCGCAGTCTTACGGTCTATCGCTGCTTTCAAATTTCTTACTCGAAAATTCGTATAATTTGGTCCCAAAACGTTCATGTTCGGCTTTACTGTTACAGCCAGGTGTACAAGATTTCTCCTTGGATTTTTTCACCTATAAAATGTTTACTAAAACTCCAATAAAATTATTATCACATGTTCTAATCATCCATTAGGCAGATACGGGTGGTAAATATAGTAATTAAAAATGTTTAATTACTGGTAATGGCTTCGTACGATACCGTTATTATTATACCGGTAAAGGACCTATCTTTGAGTAATCTGTGCGCTTTTAGGCTTCGATAAACAGGATTTTTAATTTCTCTGGTAAGATTGAAATTGTCCTTACCAATTATTATTAAAAATGTTAGTTACTCTGACTATCCTTATGTTACGCTTTAACTGGTAAACTGCCAAACCGCTGCGAATTATAATTAAAATTTAATAATAATTATAATTATAATTCGTGATTATACATTGTGGATGCCGCAAAGCAACATTTATAGAAACCACGGTTTCTAGACATAGTCAGTATTCATATCCATTTCAAAAACACGCTTTTAAAACAAATTGAACATTGAGATAGTGCATGTGTTTCGAAAAGGTTTTTTTTCCTTTCAAATATTTATATCTGCGGCCGTGGCGCAATGGATAAGGCATCGGTCTTACGATCGAGAGGTCGTGGGTTCAAATCCCGGCTATTACACCACGGACGTGAAATTTGTCCTAACACAAGCGAATTAAGCTTAGCTGGAGGGGTTAACAAGAGTACTAGTAATTTGTATTTGCAAATTACAAGTAAGCATTAAAAAATAACTTGAAAGGTGTCAAGAGACACCCGGATGGAACGAAGTTCTGTACCTACACTTGCTAATCACACAATAATGGAGAGATTATAACGCGTATGACTTGGTTAGCACTATTGAGACAGGTTATAATGCGTACTTGCTAAAAATACATAAGCATTTATTATTGTCTGTATAAAATCTCTACTTACCTAACTAAATTGGCAATATCCATATCAATAATATTGTTATTATTTATTATGTACAAAAAACCTTATACACTCAGCAAAAATCGCTATAGTTGTTATAGTGCTATACGTATAGTCGTTACAACTGTTGGTCTTAATGTGACGTTACAACTTTTGGTCCTAATATTTTCCGTCTAGTCCCCTTTCGCAATGCGCGATAAGGAACTTCGTTCCAAAAATAAAACAGTGGAAAAAAACGCTGATTGTTCAATAAATGTCGCAATGTCGTACTCACCCTGTATGCATTAGGTGTATGATTCATTTGAATATATGTTGAATTTGAATACATATAAATTACAATAATGTTGAACTGAATAACCCATCACGGTTTCTAGCAACAACGTTTTCATTAAAACTGACGTGAGTTTGTAACATTATTAAAATTATGAAATACGGGTGTCAAGACTGGCTGCGACTCAGGCGCGACGTATCGCACTCTCTTGATAATGCCTAGACATATAGGCGAAACCGCGGTCGACTAAATAGACCAACATTACGTGAGTAACACCCGTATTTCATAATTTTAATAACAACGTTTCCCTTAAGATTTAATAAGAAGTACGGTAAAGTCCATCTGATTTCATTTTTAGCAAATACCATCTTATCTTGAATCTGTGGGTATTTAAATTGTTTTATTTTTAATATTTATTAACATGTAAAATACATTATTATTAAGGTTAACTTACAATTAGTTCTTTAACTAATAAAAAAAAACATTTATAGAAACCACAGTTTCTAGACATAGTCAGTATTCATATCCATTTCAAAACACGCTTCTAAAACAAATTGAACAATAAGATCATGCAATTCGTCTTTTATCTTATTACAATTTATAATACCTACATATAAAGAGCATTTTGGCAGCGGGAGACGCCTGACAATGACCAGTCCCTTTGGTTTAATTATCTAAGTCTACATAGAAGCAAATTATGTACATACATAAAATCGCCATTATTACCCAAAAGGGTGTGGCAGAGGTGTACAACACCCACACTTCACCACACAAGTATTTACCTATGCTTAAACTAATTTACTTGAAATATGTTTACATAACGCTAAATAAAATCATTGATTGCAAAATCATTATAAAATTACTTTTAAACATACCTAAGAACTCAAAATCAATATAGCTATGACTATTTTATTTTGTACCCATGCTTTTTTAGGGTTCCTAAGGTACCTAAAACGGAACCCTATTACTGAGACGTCGCTGTCCGTCTGTCACCAGGCAGTATCTCATAATCCGTTATAGCTAGACAGTTGAAATTTTCTCAGGTACATTAACTGTGAAAATTTCAACTGTAGCTGTTGCCGCTATAGCAACAAATACTAAAAACCGAATAAAATAAACATTTAGGGGAGGGGGCTCCAATCAATCAATCGTGATTTTTTGCTCGTTTTAGCTAGATATTTAGCGCTAACACGCTTGAAATATTCACAATAAATCAGTTATATATTTACTTTAAAAATAAATAAATGAAAATATAATAAATATTAAAGAAGGCTCCCATACAACAGACATGATTTATTATTGCCATTTTCAAAAATAATGGTACGGAACGCTTCGTGCGCGAGTCCGACTCGCACTTGGCCAGTTAATAGATACCAAAATGTTTTCAGTTTGAAACATTTTATCTTATTTTTTCAATGTAGTAGGGCAATAACTACAGTTACTATTATATTTTTGTTGTTAACATCAAATAGCTCAGGATTTTGAATATCTGACCACTTATTCTTTTTATGTATTTAAGTTATGTAGCTCTTAAATGTGACATTTAAGGGCGCCACAAGCATCTATGTATACCAATATTTATGACCGATAGTACCAATGTAAAGTCGGTCAAATAAACCGTAATACAAGCTAATAAAGTTACAATACTGCTTTCAGAGAATTTTATTACATTATGGCAGCACCGTTAGATGCAAGCGCTTGTATTGCTTGCACCAATACTTCCTTAGTGTTTATTGATTTGAAAAAGAAGACAATAATAATGTATAATAGAAATAAATAAAATTGGAGTGCCTGTTTTTAATGTCACAATAACAAAGTTTTTTTTTTTTATATGACGCCCACAGCGAACGAACGTGTAGTCCACCTGCTGGTAAGTGGAGTACAGCCCATGGACATCAACAATCCACAAAAGCAGATTATAGATGCGTCGCTGCAGCCGAGGACTACGGTGTTATGCCTCATGTGCCAGTAATTTCAGGGCCTGATCTCTTCACCAAACCGGAACACAGTAATGGAAGCACTTCTATTTGGCGGCAGGTTAAAGGTGAGACGGTGGTGCTGCCGCCCTCGAGCTCATTCACAAGAGCTCTACCACCAGTGTGTTTTTATAATGTGTTTTATATAGTTATTTGCACAACACCTATGCATAAAATACAATTTTTAAATTATTTGCCTGTCTGTCTGTTTGCCTGTCAGTCAGTCTACCTGTCTGTTTTAAAACATCTGAACCGATTTTAATATTTTTTTTATGTATATAATCGGCTACTTTTATTGATGTATTTGATGATGTATATGGGGTGCATGAAATGAGCCTCCCCGAGTGACGTACACAACGATTTCCTACGTCCGGCGCACCCTGGGCAATTTGCGAGTTCTCCAAAACGTATTAGCTAATCCTTTCACCACGATGGCAAGTCAAAATAAAATTTGACGCAGCCATCGACACGATGAAGAAGAAGAAGATTGATGTATGTTATGTTTAGTTTATTTGTTAGCGGTTATCTCGGGAACTACGGATCAATTTTTTTTTGCGATTACATTGTCTAACCATCAATAATTTTTTTTAATATTTAACTTCACGCTCAACTGCACGGGAACCGGTGCAGTTAAGTTTATCGCGGGACAAAGCGCGGGTGCACATACTTCTACAAACCCTACTTCTTCGGAGCTCGCGGACTATAGCTAGTTTATAACATACAATATAAACAGCATCACGCCTATATTACCAAGTAGAGTGTGGTAGAGGTTAAGATGGTATAATACCCACACTTCACCTACTACGTTTGTTTCGGTCGGGGTAAGTCTTCTACCGGTCACAATATCTGACTCGGCAGATAATTTTATTACAGCAGAGGCGAAAAAAATCGAAATACATAACGCATTTACAGGTGGTAGACCTCTTGTGAACGAGCTCAAAGAGGGCAGTACCACCGTCTCACCTTAAACCTGCTGCCCAATAGTAGTGCTTGCATTACTGTGTTCCAGTTTGGTGGTGAGATCTGGCCCTGAAATTACTGGCATATGAAGCATAACACGGTAATAGTCCTCAGCTATAGCGACGCGTCTACAATCTGATTGTTGATGTCCATGGGCAGAACTAGGGTGCAGCTCATGGACGCCCAACACCTAACGAACGTGTAGTCTACCTGATAGAAAGTGGACTTACCATCAGGTGGTTTACACGACCGACGCTACCGGCGAAATAAAATAAGGTAAGTGGTTACTTATGCTTGACACCAGACTAATCCATGGTCAGGTGTTAAGTGTATGTACCAGTCAATTTCGTGCACATACAAATATACCTAAGTGATTTTCTCATCAAGTTAGCGGCGTACCTTGACCACTTATTAAGCTCACCCTAGTGTAGAAAGTTGTAGCTTCTCTCATCAGGCTAGACAGGTGGTCACATGATCACAATTTAATTACCCAGGAGATATCAGGCAGATAGCAATTAGCTGTTACACCTAACGATTAGTTCCAGAAGAAAATATCTGTAATTATATTGTACCTTCAAGCTGTCACGCAGGCTAGAAAAGTAATTATATTTAGATTGAGTCATTACATGTCTATGGAACGAGCTATGTTAGGTATCTCTCTGCGTGATAGGATTCGGAACGAAGAAATCCGCAGATGAACCCGGGTCACTGACATAGCTAAGACCATAAGCAAGCGTAAGTGGCAATGGGCAGGCCATATCGCTCGTAGAACTGATAACCGATGGGGAAGAAAGGTTTTAGAGTGACGACCGCGAACTGGAAGACGCAGTGTGGGCCGGCCTCCTACCAGATGGACCGACGACCTAGTCAAGACAGCCGGGATATAATGGATGATTGTGGCCCAAGACCGTCAGGTGTGCAAAAGTCTGGCGGAGACCTTTGCTCAACATTGGGCGTCACTATAGGTTGCAAAAAAAAAAAAGAAAAAAAAAACTACTGAGGTGTCAAGGGACACCCGGATGGAACGAAGGTCCTTTCGATTAATTAGTAAAGAAATTTTTATTTTTCTAAGTTATAAAAAAAATATTTTTTTAAGTTATAATAATATATTTCTTATTATTAACAATTATAATGTAATATAAACTTAATCAGTAGGCTCAATTTTACTCTAGTCATTTTTTTTCTTTTTAGTTTTTTTTTTAGTTTATCATTTTTCTCTGTGTGTCTGATGATGTAGCACCGTAGCTGTAACCTAGCATGTAATTACTACGCCGCTACGAGAATTGCTACGAAATGTGTCGTTACAACTTTTCGTTCCAAAATGACATGTCTTCTCCGTTTTATATTTTACTAGCTTTCACCCGCGACTTCGCTCTCGTGGAGTTTATATTAAGTAGTAGCTGCTTCCGCGCTTTGACCCGCGTTAAACGTTACTGTTCCACTTCCATAGAATTCAGCGTAATGTTAAATATCAACCTTAATAGATAGTTAAACTATGAAATACAAAAATAATTATTTCAATCTGATTTTCCGAGATTAGCGCTAACAAACAAAGTTACTTTTTTCCGCGGTTTTGTCTGCGTGGCAGGTACATCAATAAAAAGTAGCCCATTTTACGCGCCTTGTGGCCAGTTACCTGCATATAAAATTTTAGTTTTTCTTACCTAAATTTATATGTTTTATTCATGGTTTGATTTAAGTTCACAGCAACAATACCAACGACACGATAAGACACAACTATCAAAATATCCAAACGACGGCATATTTCCTACGTGTACCTTTATCAATAAAACACGTGTGAAGTTATTGCTTGTTACACTCGAATAAAATTAAACACTTTTAACTCCACAACTAAGATTATTACGTACGTATGCGACGCAGAATCTGCCGTATTTCCAGGTTGTATGCATAGGTGCTTAGCATACCTAGCATAATTTTCATACATTTCTGTAGATGAATCTTTAAAAATAATGAAGCCACATTAAAATTGTAGTAAATGACATAACACCAAGAGATCACGTGATCGAGCAATCGTCAACAACATTATAGTTAACTTTGTAGAACAACAGTGCGTTTTAACTGCAGTCGTTGTACGATAACACGGCAATTGCCACATTAGCAAGATAATGGAAGTGGCTGCCAGCGGATAATCTGTCTCACCGACGGTGTTACCACAGTATTACATACTGCCGCGCTTATGAAAAACGCACTAAGTGCGATTTTTTGCGAAATTGACTTAAATTCATATTTGGAATCAGAAAAACGAGCTCTATAACTTTGTCATAGAGTCCATTTCAATATTTCTATTAGAACCCGCTTTTTTTGGTTATCATAAACGCATTAACTTAAATATCAATTAATGTTACATTTACCAAAAATGCATCATCTACAGTTAGTGCAGTATGTGTCATAAATAATTATATTAATAAGTACAACGTGATAATTAATACTAGTGATTGTTTTGTTTTTAAGTGCTATTTTAAAAAATAAAAACTTTGCATAGAGAAAAATCTTTTATTTTATCAGACTAGTGCATGACTAGGTGTTAAATAATAATTCCTTTACTTTG
Organism: Hypena proboscidalis; assembly: GCA_905147285.1. Lineage (NCBI taxonomy): Eukaryota > Metazoa > Arthropoda > Insecta > Lepidoptera > Erebidae > Hypena > Hypena proboscidalis. The sequence continues at coordinate 7,094,861 of LR990127.1, forward strand.
TGTTTTTTTTATGAATTAAGAGATTTTGCTAAACATAAACGCATTAATCGAAGTAGTTAATGCACTTATTGTTAGTCTAAATAAACTAGTGGGGTAAAAACATTATATTAAAAAGTGCATTAAAATATTTGACTAAGTATAAATGCACTATGTAGTATATTTAATGCGTTTATGATAAGTTTGAATATAATAAACCCATATTGAGTGCTAACAATAAGTTATTTTTTTAAATTATAAATAAAACTATAATATTTTAGTAATATTAATAAAAGCCAGAGTGTATCGTATACTCTGCTGCTACCCCTAGTTCAAATTTCACATCAATAGCTAGCTTCGTTCCGGAGATACAAGTAAAATAAGAATAAAAAAATTAAACATGTTTTTCTCAGAAGTTGTAATAAAGGTAGTTAATGCGTTTTTCCTAAGCGCGGCAGCATAGTAGTTCCACTCTTCCATTCATGAACGCTTAGCGGCTTAGTGCAATCGGCAATAATGGAAAATTTTCACTTTTCTGTAACCTTGAGCGGTTTTTCGATAATACATCCTGAAATTACTGGACACCAATAAGGACTATGTCATTTAAGATTCGCGCAGCGGTACGTGGCGGTACTGTTTTAAAACTAGAAAAGTTTTTGCATTTTTATCATAATTATTTAAGTATTCAAAAATATTCTCACAATTTTTTAAAAATGTTCTCCTGAAATAATTAGCGCTTCGTTGATGGGAAATTAAGCTTTCATTGATAAGGAAGTTATGGAACCTATAGATAATAGTCCTTAATTCTGTTTTTTAAATAAGGTACTCCTATGTATCATAATTTGATTTATTGACAATGTTGTGTATTTTTACACGCCTAATATGGCAAAATATGCTGTAAAAATACTTTTAACACCTGTTAACCACCATATTCTGGAAAATAAGTCTTATTCTATTACATTCTATTCTATTCTACTATCTTATATTACGATGTCAAGAAGTGCGGACGGCTGGCCTACTTCATTCAAGAGGACGTCCGAATTGAGGTGATGTTGCAAATACATGGCTATCCTACAAAATGAGGATGGTGAGTCAAGCATTTAGTACGTACATGGAACTACATTTCTTATGCATCTGTAGGCCAATGTAGTCAGCTGAATCAGTCAAATCAAAGTCATTTTTCAATCAAGTTCATTGTCTGACATGGACCAGAGTTTTTCAATATGTCACCACGATAACATGGGATATATTTGTAAAACGTGGGATAATTCTGTACGCTTCTAGCGCCGTTTTGGGAATTACAAACGTGATATTTAGATTAGATATAACTTTATTTGCCTTCTTGTAAATAAATAATACTTGAAAGATTGACGATCCAAGCTGCTCCCATAATAACTTGGTTGTTCTTTAAAGTAAATGGTTCAATTTGACTTTAGGAAAATTTACGAAAAGTTGCTGACGAAAACAAGGCCAGAATGTAGAAGTAATATTTTTATTTGCATTTTAAATTTTATTAATGAAAAGGCTACTCCTACGTATTCACTTGGTAATTCAGATATTCAATACAGATTCATATCAGTTCTACATTCCTAAACATAAGACAGGGCTTATGATCTACTCGAGTAGCATAATAATGAATAAAATATGTTCATTAGAAAAGAATGAATAATTATTCAAAGGATATCGTAACTCCTTGAATAGTTATTAGTACACAAACAAGCACATTCGTAAATCAAAAGGAATGGTACTCTCTGATTCATAATAATCTTTAAAGTCATTAAACAATTCTATGAGTTTTATTTCGAAGGCTTGCTATTCTACCTCAAGTCTAATGTATATTTTTCTTTTCACAATTTAACCGACCTCAAAAAAGGAGAAGGTTCTCAATTCATCGGTTTTTTTTGATGATTTGAGCGATTTTAATGATTCTTTTTAGGGTTCCGTACCTCAAAAGGTAAAAACGGAACCCTTATAGGATCACTTTGTTGTCCGTCTGTCTGTCTGTCTGTCAAGACCTTTTTTCTCAGGAACGCGTGGAGGTATCAAGCTGAAATTCATATCAAATACTCAAGTCTATGGTCTCTTGGAGCTGTGAAAAAATCAAACTTCTAAATCAACGCGATCAAAAGATACTCCCGTTTATGCCGCAAATTTTCGACACTCGCAAGGGAATCAAAACCTACAGGGTACTTCCCGTGAACTCAGAATCTTGAAATTTGGTACGAAGCAACGTCTTATAACACAGATAAAGGAAAAATTGCGAAAAGCATAAATTTTTAGTTACATCATATAATAAAAATATTTTTAATAATTTTAAACTTATTACCCCTTTACTCATGAACGCGTAGTGGTATTATATTGAAATTCTTAACAAATACTCAAGTCTATAATATCTTTAAGCTGTAACAAAATCAAACTTCTACGTCAACGCAATCAAAAGATACAGCAATTAAAGCCGCATATTTTGAAACTCGCAACTACTCGCAAGGGAATCAAAACCTAAAGGATACTTCCAGACGACCTGGAATCTTGAAATTTGGCATGAAGCAACGTTATAAAGTACACATATAGGAAAAATTCCGAAAATCTTAAATTTTTAGTTACATCACATAGTATATTTTTTTTAATAATCATAAACTTACTAGCTGACCCAGCAAACGTTGTTCAGCGATTAAAAAAAAAAACAGATGTTGGCCGATTCTCAGACCTACCCGATATGCACACAAAATTTCATGCAAATCGGTTCAGCCGTTTCGGAGGAGTTTGGAAACAAACACCGCAACACGAGAATTTTATATATTAGACTTGCTGACCCAGCAAACGTTGTTATGCGATTAACAAAAAAAATAAAAAATAGATTTTGGCCGATTCTCAGACCTACCCGATATGCACACAAAATTTCATGCAAATTGGTTCAGCCATTTCGGAGGAGTTTGGAAACAAACACCGCGACACGAGAATTTGTCAGCTTTCCACATTGTTATGTTATGGATTTCATTTAGCAATAAAAATACCATAACTTTTACTTATATACCTACAGGTTTGTACGGAACCCTCGGTGCGTGAGTCTGACTCGCACTTGGCCGGTTTTTTTTATTTGAAAGCTGGGTGCTGGTGTGATCCCATATTAATTTGGTCCAGTTCTGACGATGGCACCTATGAAAAAACCATATAAGTCTCAAATTATTGTAATTGAAGTTGGTTTTTTTTTTGGTAAATTATTTCTGTTTACCTTAGGTTTTATTCGCTTCCTAAATACATTTTTCATCAGTTACTGACAAAATTTGTATAGAGACTCGCAGTTGACTACGTATAAGTTATCAGGAACTAACAAAACTGGGGTTAAGTAATGTTTTTTATTTCGTTTGACCATATTTCTTTTGATTTACTTATGTTTAGCTTAGTAATCCAAATTATACCTTGTCCATTCGTTTATTTTCTTTTTAACAGCTCACATTCTACAGCCGTACTATATTGACGGGCAACACTTTTTAGTAAAGACCATAATAATATATTTTAACAAACAAAATAAGGTCTTAAAATAAGATAAATAGATCATATTATTTTGAATAATAATTTGACTTTATGTACGAGTACATATGTATTGTATCTGTAAATTTAATAAAGAAGGAAAATGAAAATAAAATCATGACTTCATAAATAATTCTTACTTACTTAGAAACTAAACTTTTGGACAAGGTATAACAATAAAACATTTTTACCTTATTGTTGGCAGAATCATCGATAGCCAATGGAGCCATTATTAAAAAAAACATTAAAACGTCATTTAAAAAAAATACTTTGTAGGGAACGAATGCTTCAGTAGCTCTACGTCTATTATGACGAGTTACTAATGAAATATTTGCTAATACCATGTAAGTACTTACATAAACTCCAAAGGCGCTGACATTATTCAAAAAACAAACGATCAAACTAACCTTCAAAAAATGCTATATCAACAGCCTTGTTGACATATCCTACCAAGCAAAAAAACTGTCATAAGTTCATATGTTACCTAATGACAAATGTGGACGCAAATGAGGCCAGTGTATTCGAATAAAAACCGCAGACACTGCGACGCGTAGAGTTCGCCTTTATTAGGGTGTGGACACACTGAGTTCGTAGAAATATTTACAAGAATACTTTTGTTATGTTTTCTATGAAAATGTATGCGCCAAATAAATAAAAGATCATTATATGAGTATTTGAAAATAGGGATAATGTTATTGTTCTTGGTGTTTGTGGATAGTTTAGATAATTTTATTTTAAAATAAATATTCAGTGGTATATTTCAGACTTACTAGGAAATTACTAAACGCTTGGTTCTCGAAGGGCCAGTAAAAATAAATTAATCACCCAGTTGATGAATCTACGTAATACATTCGAAACTAGTCGACATATCCCGGCTAAAATAACGTAAGTAACCCGTATTCTCAATAATAATAATAAATGGCTAAAAATTAAGTGACACTTTTTCCAGAAACAACCACTTCATGAGGAGTGAAACAGGAGTAAAAAATGTAGTTAGATTACTGCATAACTTAAGCATACTATCGTCAACATAATTTAACTGCATTGTCACTCACGCATCTGATCGCAGAAGATAATTATCGTCATCATAGCCTTTTGCATCTTTATCAGGTGTTTTAAACACTGTTTTGGATTTTACTATGGCTGTATAGCCCGATGCGGCTACGACATTAGCGCCTTCATGACATAAATATGACATTGGAATTGAGGAGCATTAAGTAGATGAGTATATCACCTATTAACACTCTCTGGACAAATAACGCACATATGGAAAGTCGATCTAAAGATACCCTTATAATAAACTAGTTCATTCTGCAATACTAATTACAAAACTACTCGTGACAAAATATCCAGCGGTTAATTGGGCTTTCTACTTAATTGTACCACAAGGTGACGTTTTCATTTATACGGCTTCATTTTTAACGAAAGTTTGGGCTCAAGAGAGTAATATTAAACATACATAACGTAAGTCGATCTCCCCTGAAACACGTTAAAATGCTGATTTTCTGGTCATAAAATACCTTTTTTATAGGACCAATTAACAATGACAACCAATACTAAACGATTGTGAGATTTCCAACGTTGAAAACAATATTGATCCATAAAAATGTGAGCATATAGAAACCACAATAAATACCGGATGTATGTAATTTACCTAAATTACATTACAAATAGAACACATGTAATTTTAATATACCTTTTGCAATATAAATAGAAAGTGAGCTAATAAACGTTTTACAAAGCTATCGAATATAAACATTTCGTCAAACATGGAGAGTCAAATCGTGGATGAGTTCAAACGCTTTCGTAATTATGTTCAGTTGGCAATAAAAGTAGTCGTGCAGATTCAAATGATTTCATACTAGGTATCGGCACTAGAAAATAATTACTGTCTCAACTAAATAATCTTAATTAGTCTGATGCAGATAAATTCTATCTAAGTTTAAGAGCCAACTAGTCGCGGGTTTATTTTGCTAGTAGGTTTGCCCAAAAAGCGGGCTGTTTCATCTAGCATCATGTCTGACAGAGCATCAGTGATAAGCAGTGAGACGATAAAGCTTGGCATCTTCTTAGGTGACTCACCCATGGTTTGCGCGGGGTAGCGGGGGATAGGGAACCATTTGGCCCAATTTCCACTAAAGCGGAGTGGAGTGGAGCAGAGCTGGACGCGTGAGAGAGCAAGCGGCACTGAGCTGATAAACGCAAAGTCACTTCAGTCACAAAACATCGAAATCGGGTGTATGGTCGGGTTAAACATCTAGTAACCAGTTTTTAAGTCTGACCATAAGCTAAAAAAATTATAAGTTCCATCGAAATCAGTCAAGCCGTTTGAGTCTTGATAAAGGAACTAACAAACAGACAAATAACAAATTTACAATAACATTTAAATAAAATTAAAGTGACAACACCACGCAACCTATTTGCCTATAATATAACATATAACCTATAATATAATAACCTAGCCAAAGCTTAGATTCTGCAAGTCAAAATTATCTTTAAATTCCATGTAAAAAAAAAACGATCGCTCCAAATGCCAATTCCACATATCTGCAATATTTTCTAGATAAATATGTATCATATTCGTGAGTTGTATTGGCTTGGAAACTTGTTACTTAGTTGAATAGATTATTAAAAAAAATGTTAAGTAGTACCATTACAAAATGAGCTTTTGATAGAACGAATGTACCTAGTTCCAATAACACAAAATATATAATTATATGGAAGTTCAATCTTCAATCTGAGCAACCATCACTGTTTTCCTTACACCTATTTTTTGTACTGTTTTATAGTTGTAAGTTAAGAAAGAAAGAGAAGTAAAAATAGTTTTTTTTTTTTTCTTTCTTTCTTCAATCGTTTTGGTATACTTATATGTAAATGAACAACCAAACTGTTAGTACAGTAACAATCTCTTTCGATCATTACCGGTTCTAATTTGTATCAAAGATAAAGCCAATAAAAGGCAAAAGGGAAACATAAACTATGGCGACAAAACGCTGATAGAATCAAATATTCGGTATTGCCAGATATCACGACACATTAACACTATGGAGAGGAATTCAAAAGTCCCCCTTTGTATGTAATGCATTAGACCCTTTTATAAACAGTATGTTATTTTAGTCAAGAGATGTAATCACAATAACTTTTGTTCATGATTACATGACATTTAAAATAATATAGGTACTAGTATTATAAAAATTCTTACGAATATCAAAGTGACGACCGATCGACCTGCAGGCGTGAGAAAGAGAGGTTCAACTCACCGTTGAGAAGACGATATAACATAACTAGCGACAAAAAAAGGATATCAAAAGCCAAAGATGAGATGACGAGATGGCTAGCAAAGTCAGGAGGATGCCATCACCCTCACGAAAGAAGTTCTTGCATGATAATATTAAATTAATATTCATATGAGCTCTTAATTTAATTTCATCATAAATATTTAAAAAAAACCATGTAGATAATAAATTAATTATATTTTTACATAATAATTAAACTACATTATCTAATAATTTTATATAATACTTAAATCTCTCTTGTCTTTATACCTACAAAAGAAGCAATGAAATAGTAAAAGTAGTACTGTCCTGTTAACCTATATTGTCCCATTGTTGGGCAAAGGTCTCAACAAATTAAGTTATTTAAATAAATAAAAAAAAATATTTATAAAATAATATTATTATATGTAATATTAAAGTTGAAAAATTAAGAATCCAGCAGGACTCGAACCTGCACCTCTTGGGTATACGCCCCAAGTGCTTTTGCCAATTCAGCTATGGATTCGCATGCTGCCGGACTCGAAATTTCTCAACTCTTTTGTGCCAGCCGAAGCTTAAAATCTTAATTCAAACGTACTGTATGCGATTATGTGAATAAGTAACGCATAGATGGCGCTAAAACCAAGTAATGGTTCGTCTAGCTTCGGCTGGCACAAAAGAGTTGAGAAATTTCGAGTCCGGCAGCATGCGAATCCATAGCTGAATTGGCAAAAGCACTTGGGGCGTATACCCAAGAGGTGCAGGTTCGAGTCCTGCTGGATTCTTAATTTTTCAACTTTAATATTACATAAAAAATAAATGCATAGCAAAGCTAAAATTTGCTTTAAATATTACAAGTATTGATAAAAATGCGTCATCTCTCGACAGTAATGAGTTGATCTTAATTCAAACGTACTGTATGCGATTATGTGAATAAGTAACGCATAGATGGCGCTAAAACCAAGTAATGGTTCGTCTAGCTTCGGCTGGCACAAAAGAGTTGAGAAATTTCGAGTCCGGCAGCATGCGAATCCATAGCTGAATTGGCAAAAGCACTTGGGGCGTATACCCAAGAGGTGCAGGTTCGAGTCCTGCTGGATTCTTAATTTTTCAACTTTAATATTACATAAAAAATAAATGCATAGCAAAGCTAAAATTTGCTTTAAATATTACAAGTATTGATAAAAATGCGTCATCTCTCGACAGTAATGAGTTGATCTTAATTCAAACGTACTGTATGCGATTATGTGAATAAGTAACGCATAGATGGCGCTAAAACCAAGTAATGGTTCGTCTAGCTTCGGCTGGCACAAAAGAGTTGAGAAATTTCGAGTCCGGCAGCATGCGAATCCATAGCTGAATTGGCAAAAGCACTTGGGGCGTATACCCAAGAGGTGCAGGTTCGAGTCCTGCTGGATTCTTAATTTTTCAACTTTAATATTACATAAAAAATAAATGCATAGCAAAGCTAAAATTTGCTTTAAATATTACAAGTATTGATAAAAATGCGTCATCTCTCGACAGTAATGAGTTGATCTTAATTCAAACGTACTGTATGCGATTATGTGAATAAGTAACGCATAGATGGCGCTAAAACCAAGTAATGGTTCGTCTAGCTTCGGCTGGCACAAAAGAGTTGAGAAATTTCGAGTCCGGCAGCATGCGAATCCATAGCTGAATTGGCAAAAGCACTTGGGGCGTATACCCAAGAGGTGCAGGTTCGAGTCCTGCTGGATTCTTAATTTTTCAACTTTAATATTACATAAAAAATAAATGCATAGCAAAGCTAAAATTTGCTTTAAATATTACAAGTATTGATAAAAATGCGTCATCTCTCGACAGTAATGAGTTGATCTTAATTCAAACGTACTGTATGCGATTATGTGAATAAGTAACGCATAGATGGCGCTAAAACCAAGTAATGGTTCGTCTAGCTTCGGCTGGCACAAAAGAGTTGAGAAATTTCGAGTCCGGCAGCATGCGAATCCATAGCTGAATTGGCAAAAGCACTTGGGGCGTATACCCAAGAGGTGCAGGTTCGAGTCCTGCTGGATTCTTAATTTTTCAACTTTAATATTACATAAAAAATAAATGCATAGCAAAGCTAAAATTTGCTTTAAATATTACAATATTATTATATATTATTATATTAAATTATTATAAACTGATGATGTTAATGTATTTTATAGGGATTAAAGGCAGATAACTTATCAAACTATTCGTGCAAAATCTGCTACAAATGGTTACTTTAGCACTTAAAAGTATCAGTAGATACAGATCTAGATCGATATCAAACACCAATACTGACACGTATCTACTTTATAAAATATTGATAAAAGTAAAAATAAATTACCTATCTCGATGGATAGGTCTTTTAAGTATACATACGAGTACATTACAGCGCACGGTTGGCGTATTGGTTAAAGCGGTCACCTCGCCGATTTCAACTACACTGGTGTTATGAGTTCGATCCCCAACCGGGACAAACCTTTGTGTGATCCGCATAGATTTCTTTTGACTGTAGGTGTACTTTGTGTGCATATGTTTGTGAACACCCAAGCGACACAAGAGTTATTCTTAATGCGGGCTCGCTTCTTTTAAACGAAAAAAAAAATACCTAATATACCTACGACAAACATATAGTCCCACGGCCCGATCATGCTGTATATAAGTGTCCCTAGAACAATTACTAAATTACTGACATTGATGTGTCAAATAAATCGTGTTCCCCTAGACACTGCGCGCTGAGCCGTGAACTCGTGAACGTGGAAAATAAATGGCACTGGAGTTCAGCTATTGATTGCACTCACCATTCTGATCAATATTTATTTAATGATTTATTTTTGTTTATTAAATGCTTATCTATACTAATATTATAAAGAGTTTGTTTGTTTGCTTAAACGCGCTAATCTCAGGAACTACTGATCCGATTTGAAAAATACTGTCGTTGTTAGATAGCCAATTTATTGAGGAAGGCTATATGCTATATAACATCACGCTACAACTAATAAGAGCTCAGCAGTAATGAAATATGGTGCAAAATCGAGGTAAATTCAAGCGACTGGCGCGGAACGCGGGTGGAACCGTGGGGATCAGCTAGTTATAATACAATAATATACACACCTACACTTATAATATGATGTTTACAAAACTTTATAGAGCATCAAAAAACTCCTCTGCATCGATGTCAAAGTGCAAAGGCGACATCGTGACATTCATTTAATTAATTCTTTCCTTCAATTATATGTCGACTAAAACAGTGTATCTCTATATCCATAATAAGCGTCGTATGATTGCGCAGTTCGCGAAATTTAAGTGGGGTCAAACATACGTTGTGATTGATGACTCCAACACACAATTTATAAAAGTAACAGTTATGGTGAATCTCTAAGCCATTGGAGATAATGTCTGTGAATCTTATGCTCTATCGATTGATCCTTGAAATTCACCACCAATATCCCTAAATTAGAATTGTTTACCTAGATCATTTTTACCACAATAATATGTTCGAGTTACGTGTGCCATAACCCAGCGTCCCCATAGATTGCATAGTTTTTCGCAAGTGTAGAAATCATACACATAATATTGCAGTAGATATGTAGGTAAATAGGATTTAATAATGTTTGCACTTATCACGAACAGTCAACGAGTAAAGTTCATAGTATCAAAAGTTCAAGCCGCCGTTAATTAAGATTTAAATTTAATAAACTAGTCATCTAATTAGATTGTACGGAGCTGGTTAAAGAAGATTCAATACATTATTATAATTACATTTGACTAGCAATTTATGTCAATTGAAAATAAGAACTCAGATGGATACAATTTGTCTGGTGCCGATTTCACCAACGTATTAAAGTAACGTTTAACGGTAAGTTACAGTTATCGATCTCTCTGTCCTGTCCAAACATTGAATGAGAGAGAGAATGAGAGAGAGAATGAGAGAGAGTTGGAAATACAGGTTTAACAAAACCGCAGATTAAGCGTCTTGGTAAAATCGGGGCTATGTTACAGATTTTTGACTTGTAGATAACAATTCAATTCATTTCATTTATTTATTTCAGACTTAGTCCATATACAATTACTATCAGATTAAAATATTACAAATAAATAAGAATAACAAAAACATACACCTTAAAATAGTCATAAAATAATAATAATAATACAGTTAAAATTTAAAATTAATTAGCAAGATGATTAAATTAAATTAGTAAAATAGAATAGAATTCAAATTGGACAACAATGCCTCCGGTTTTGACATAGGTAGGTGTAGATTATATTGAATACTAAGAAACAGTTGCAAATTATGGGACTGGCAGGATTTGAACCTGCGACCTTCTGCACATCGGGCGGCCACTTTAACCAACCAGCTAAGGGCCGCCTTTTGCCAGGACCTTAAATTTCTCAACTGTATGTTACGTAATTACGTGACGTCTCGTTCATTCATTCGTATCTTAAGTTGCCCGGAGTGCAGAAGCTCGCAGGTTTATATCTTATTATTTTTGTCACACACAACAGTTTCTAAGTGAAGTAATTTTTGTTAATTATAATTATTTTACTCAGTTCAGTTAGTTAATTTCAAAATCCACAAAGCAAACAACAGCAAATGCTTTCACAGACGTTGTTTTCCTAAGCAATTTCTATCCATCTTTTCCTAAAGCCATGTATCTTTTGCAAGCAAGAGCACGTTTGCGACATTCCCATATTTCCCAAGTAATGCAGTGAAAGTACAGACGGCAACACAACAAGCTATACGTTTCCAGAATAAGCTGGTCTTGAATTGTATAGGCTTTTCGTGCAATCCAAGATCAGCTTATAGTGGACACTCTTGATGTGTTACCGTGTGCACATTCGCCTCACGTTTACCAAGCAATTATCGAATTAACTAATACAATTCCGAAGTAATCCTTTAGAGAAAGCTAATAAAACATAATTGGTTATCTAGTTAATTGTATTACTGGTTTGTATCTAGTTATTTAATAAGACAAGACTACAGAGTGTTGATTGCATTCTGATAAAATAAGCAGTGCATTACATGGTCTATCAACACCGAAAATTAAATAATGATAGCAAATTGTGTAAATCTTTCCGGCATTCAGACGGTTGCTTTTTTAATTTTTCGGCTATGATGATCAGAAGATTATAAGTTCAGTCAGTATTATTATTAATACTAGCTTTTGCCCGCAACTTCGTTTGCGTGGAATTCATTGTATTAAGTAATAACTGCGCTTTGACCCGCGTTCCAACCTTACTGCTCCTTCTCCGTGGAGTTTAGCGTAATGTTAAATATTTAAAGACCTTTACTGAGAGTTAGACTATCAAACACAAAAATAAGAATCAAATTTCGACCATTACTTATCGAGATTAGCGCTATCTAACAAACTAACTCTCTCCTGCGGTTTCGGTTCGTAGTTTCTTCGATAAAAAGTAGCTTATGTTATGCGCCTTGTAGTCAGTTACCTGCATTTAATATTTTATTAAAATTGGTCCAGCGTTTAGAAGATTTACCGATACAAACAGAAAGACGGACCGACAAATATTTTAAAAATTGTATTTTCGGGAACGGTTACATGCATACAACTATACCAGCTTGAAAAACATTGTTATTTTGACATTAAAAACCGACCAAAATTTTATTTATTTGTATTGACTAGCTTCTACGCGTCTTGATAAAAGTAGCCTTAAGGTTTATCATGGCTTACGTGGGCCACATTTTATAAAAAAATAGTGTATCCGTTCGAGCGTGAAAAATAAGCAAACATACATACACACGTGAGTAGTCAACAGGTATTAAAGTGTCAAATCAATCATGACAGTCATGATTGTATGCAATGACATTCGCTTCGAAAACATGTTTACATTTCACAGGCAAGGTTTCAATATTGAATTGTTAATAACATGTATAGTAAACAATTATAATGTAAATAAAAGAGACATCAAGTCAACATCCTTAAAAGATTTCGTTTCACACATACGAATATCTTTAAAAATGGTTTATTAGATATGTTTCTGTATTGTTAAAAAGTTATTAGATTTCTCAAATATATGTTATGTCATTTCGTAACTTCAAAGCGGCTGCCCAGTATGCAGAAGGTCGCCATAATTTTTTGCAACTGTTTATTAGTATAATTTGTTATTGACGTTACGTTTGTTGTTGACGTGTTCAAGCGCCTCCTGGGGCCTATAAAAATAAATGATTAGATTTTTTTATTTTTTTATTTTTAAGCATCGCTAAAATGATATAAAAAAACCGGCCAGGTGCGAGTCGGACTCGCGCACGTAGGATTCCGTACCACTATATATCTAAATAAATGTTTTGCTTTATTCTTTATTATATTGGAGTTGATTGAATGAAATGTAAAATGTAATTTACGATTCATAATGTATTAAAAAAAAACTAATTATTAGATCTCGTTCAAACCAATTTTCGGTGGAAGTTTGCATAGTAATGTACATCATATATTATTTTTACATTTATCATTCCCTTATTTTAGAATTTACGGGGGGGGGGGTCATTTTTCCACTTTGGAAGCGTCTCTCGCGCAAACTATTCAGTTTAGAAAAAAAAATATTAGGAACCTCAATATCATTTTTAAAAACCTATCCATAGATCCCAAACGTATGAGATTGATGAAAAAAAAATTAGTTTCTGTTCTAAGTGTGGGGAACCCCAAAAATTTATTGTTTTTTTTCTATTTTTGTATGAAGATCTTAATGCGGTTCACCGAATACATCTACTTACCAAGTTGCCACAGTATAGGTAGCTCTTATAGTTACGGAAAAAAGTGGCTGTGACATTAGGACGGACAGACGGACGGACAGACATGACGAATCTATAAGGATTCCGTTTTTTGCCATTCGGCTACGGAACCCTAAAAATCAATAAGTAGTTAAATTTGATTAGGTTTCTTCTTTGTTTGTTTGTGCTAAGCCTGTCATGGCGCCTTAAATAGATTTTAAGTACAACATAAGGGCGGGACAAATAGAAAAGCCACGCCGCAGACGAGACGCGGATACGCAACCGTCTCGAAATGTCCTCGTCTTACGTCTTTTACAAAATTTCAAGTATATTGACGCTTAGATGACCATTACATGTATACATTGTATTTTTTATACATACAAGTCATACAAAACAACCTAGTTAACCACTCGAACCTCACTTGACCAAACATGGACAAGTTAATAACCAGGAGATAGTAATAAATACGAAGTACTTAGTCCATTCAAGTAATACGAAAGCTTGCATTGGTAAACTCACGTTAAACATAACAGAGTAATACGGTACACACGGGGACATATCAAGCTATACATGTCCAATATAAGCTGGTCTTGCATTGCACGAGAAGATTATAATAATAATAATATAATAATAAATCATTTATTTCAGGCTGCATAGGCCCATAGATAAATACCTTAACCTAAAAATACATAATTATAAATTCACTTCCTTTGCACTAAGTCTTGGTGCGTTCCTGGGGTATAGTTCCGCGGAAGCGACGAAATCAACACCCTGCGGCCAAAAACTTTCATCAAGCACCTGTTCCAGCAAACAGGTCGGCACTCTCACCACGAACGCCTTGAAGTTGACGTTGCGGCGCGACTCCAACAGCTGCACTCTTAGCACATGATTCAGCAGGCTTCTGGCTGACATATCTCGCGATATCATCTGCCTCGGTGGTGTAGTGCAGGCGCGAGATATACAATGCGAGACCATCTTATATTGGAAATGTTAGCTACATGTGTAGCCGTGTGTGCATGCAAACTTGAAACTTACAATGTTGCGAATGTCATTTAGATCTAAGCCTCGCTCATAATTTCTGAAAAGCGGAGAGATAGTGTAACTGGTTTGTCTAAGACTAGTTGTGGATTAAAAATTTAGAAAACAAACGTAAAATTTTTGAACGATATGGTAAATGCTATAAATATATAAAACTCAGGTGATACTATAGTTTCTGTTAAGACACTTCTGCCATACTATTCTAGCGTTATATCCATTTATTTGCATAAGTAAGTAAAGCTGAAAGATGTAGCTATAAGATGCAGCTAAAACAACAATGTTGAGAATGTCATTTAGATGTAAGCCTCGCTCATATTTTCTGAAAAGCGGAGAGATAGTCAAACTGGTTAGTCTTAGACTAGTTGTGGATTTTAAATTTAAAAAACAAACGTTTCATTTTTGAAGCATTTGGTAAATGCTTAAAAAATATATAATACTCAGGTGCGACTATGGTTTCTGTCTATATAATGAAACAAATTGTGGAACTTAAGTATGTTAACACAATCTGCCATAGTCTTCTTGCGTTATATGCATGATGTTATTTGAATCCAATTGTTCGATTTTTATTTAAAAATAAGAAAAACTAAGGTGTAGTTTGTAGCTTTAGGGTGCATAAAAATCAAGGATATACCAACGTACATCATGGTACTTCCAACATTCAATTAGCCAATCCACTACAGGACATAGGTCTCTTCCAATTTGTGCGACAATGCCCGGTCCTCCGCCTTCCGCATCCAGTTCCCTCCATCGACCATCTTCAGGTCGTCAGTCCAACTGGCAGACTGGCCTACCTTACGGTTGCTGAGTCACGGTCCAACGGCAATTAGTTCTTGGCAAACTTGGCCAACCGATTACCACTTCAGCGTGCTAATTTTGCAAATTATGTGGGTACTGCATTATCTTTCTATAATCATTGGGAAACCAATCCAGTTGAAATGAACCCCCTGATTCCTGGCATGATAGCTTTAGTAATTAACTATTTACTTGTAGATAAGCGAACCAGTTACTGAGAACTATTTGACTGCTCAGTTAATGTTATTTATTGCTTTGATAGTAATATTGCTTAATTGGATGTTTCAAATTGGTTGATACTTACCAACATTTAGATATGCGTTACAATAACAAAAACAAAGCCAGTGTGGATTTGCATAAGACCTAATTTGCAATATCTTTCAACTATTAAACTATTCTAATTATGGGATCGACAGGATTCGAACCTGCGACCGCTGCATTCCGGGCAGCCGCTTTAACCACTTAGCTACGGCCGACTCTTACTTGCTTGATATAATTTTATAAATTAGAAGTGAAATATTATTTAATAAACAATTGTGGACTCTCTGCTATACTTGTCCCCGCAATACATCAGACATTCTTTAATAATCTCCGTCCATTAGTCCGCTAACAGATCACAGTTAGGACTGGTAAACAGGAGGGCGTTGAGCACCTCCAGTGTACGGCACACGGGGGTACTCAGCTCTGGTGATAGAGTGACATAGTGGTTGCACTAACAATTTACCACTTATATCGTATTTTTTTTAAACGACGCCCGCACTAGCAATAACTTCCTGTGTCGCGGGGGTGTTCACAATCATACATTTCACACACGCAGAGCACACCCAGAGTCAGAACAAATCTTTGCGAATCAGACAAAGATTTGTTCCATGTGGGGATCGAACCCAAAACACCAGCGCAGTTGAAAGCGGCGAGGCGACCGCTTTAACCACTACGCCAACCGTGCACTCGTGTCCTACTTAAAAGAAAACGTAAAGGTCAAAGTTCCGGAAGCTCCAAGTGTCGACCAGAAGCCAAAGTATTTTTGACCAAAGTACCACTAAAACAGTCTTACATTTTCGATGTATGTTCACCATTGTTAAATGTACAGTTAGGTTCAAAAGTAATCTTATCTTTGAAAAGGTTAATGCAAGGCTGTGAAGTAGTCAAAAACTGTTATGTTATCGGACGGCGGAAAGCATCTATCTACTGTTACAACCATTAATGCCTTTGTGAAGGGAATTTATAATCCAATAGCAATTCACTTAGTATATTGATATATGCCATTGTATTCTCGGTAAATTTATTACATAACATCAAGGCTATATTACCTAGATCGGTGTGTCAGAGAAATAAATAAATATTTGAGACAGAGAAGAGACATGACCATTGTACAACAGTGACTTGCTACAAAGAATTTCAAACCTGTCATTACACTAACCCAATTAAGGATCTGGCGATTCCAGTGCAGCAGCATTCAAAGGCTAAGGGCTAGAAATATAGCTTACCAACAGACGAAGTCTTTGCATATTTGGAACGAATAAGATTAAACAATCGATAGCGTATTTACAGTACAATTGTGATCGTTTTAATCATATAAGAGAGAATAATTGGTGGGCTGCTTTTTATAGAAATTTTATGGGGTTATAACTATAAAATGAATGAGTTTTTATATATTTATATAGATATATCATATCTAAAACACTCAAAGGCATGTTTTTTTGTACCTATTTTGTTAAAAATTATTTATTTAATTTTTCATTTTGTATGTAACCGTATAGATGTGATATGTCTACATAAATAGATAAAGACTTAATAACATCCAGATCACGACGTTTGTACTGAAGAGCCGCAATCAATTATTTCCTCATAAAAGCAGATGAAAGCTGTTGTAAAAATCTTTTGCATCAGTATTGTATTGTAGGTACGTATTACACATCACCTTCAATGTGGAAGATTTTATTTAACTGGAAATTTAAATTTAATTTGGAACTTAGATTATCAAATTACCGAACACTTAAAGGTCCTCAATCTCTTCCAATCTTGACTACTAAATCAATGATAAGGGAATAACGTCTACTAAATATTCCTTATAACGCGTTGGAAGGAAACAGGATAGGATGCGATTATGCGAGCAGTAATTCAACGGATGTCGGCGACAACAAATGCGTACATTGTAAATGTGATGTGTGGGCGGAACCTTGGAGGTGGAACCGAAACTGAGGTCTACTAGCGTGCGAAACGGTTACTAACTCGATTAGTGTGACATTTGCGAATTGGATGAGGAGTGTCACAGGAAAACCCAAAGTAACAGCTATTACTATTTAATGTCCTCATCTGCGAAAATTCAGCTTAGATACAACGGTTACAACTCGATTTGCTTTGGCGCAATCAAACCAGAGATAACCTTTTGTAAAAAATGCGATTGTATTACATTAAGTATAAGTATGAAGTAACTGCTCTTACAAGATTATGTCCAATAAGTTAATGTACATTTTGACTTGATTGTCACACTCTTCTTACAATATGACATATATTTGATGACAAATAAGCACAATGCGTATATGACAACTACGCGCAACCTGAACATATAAACATCTGAATGTATAGCTATCCCTTTTTGTTACATTAATCGATCCATAAGTTACAAAAAAGCAGCTATATTTGGTTGATTTTGAACGCGGTTCCTATGTTTTAAGTCATACTTTCATATTAGATCAAGTAGTTTTAAAAATAGCCATAAATACACTAGGTATAGCGTATTTTAAACATAGCGTACCATTACCACCATCTGAAGACCGCTCAGTTTTATGTTGACACCAGATAAAAGACAAAACAGCTTTTCTTCCTTAACCTAATTAACTTACCATCATTTTACTTTACGGTAAAATCGTACAATCTCGCTACCGCCTCCGGTCAAACAAACTGACGTCCAAATAAGCGTTCATAACTCCTTCCAAACTATCTCTGGTCTGGTAATTGCAGGCGAGAGACAAAGTAATTACAGACGAGAATTCACCATCTGATAGTAGACCTCAGCCACAATCCTTTCGGATTCTATAACGCGGCCCAAAGATTATAAATCGCGATCGAACCCGGTTCTGTGGGTGGAATAACTACAATAATATCTGCTATACTAGCAACTCGTAGAACGGCACACACGATTCATTTTCTATTAGTTTTGCGGTATCAATTTGACAATTTGACGACCGGATGGCGGAGTGGGTAGTGTACGACCTGCCTGCGACGCCGAGGTCGTGGGTTCGATTGCCACTTAAGACAAATCTTTGTGTGCATGAACATGGGGGTTTGTCTTAGTCAGGGTATTTAAAAAAGAAAAGTATATATGTATTAGTATCAGTTATTCTAGTACCCATAGTACAAGCTCTGCTTAGTTTGGGACTAGATAGCGTTGTGTGTGAGTTGTGGAATATTTATTTATTATTCATTTATTATTAACTAGCTGACCCGGCGAACTTCGTACCGCCTAATTATTGGAGGCATATTTAGTAAGTCACAAACACACGACACAATACTTTTTTAATTTTATTGAAATTTGTTACTTTTAGATTTTTAGGAATATTAAAGAATTATAGTATAGATGCACAGCAAAGAGACGTTTACATTTCAAGTGACATTTTACCATAGACAATTTTTTTTTGAGTGAATACTGACAAATATTTACAATAACTATCAAACTACATCTGTCCTTTTTTTTTGACGGTGGCCATGGTTAAGAAAAGAAGAAGAACTACATCTGTTATCGAGAAAATAAAGAATTCAAACAACTATAATATTTAAATTGTTGATATTTTAAAACTATTTTCCAGAAGTTATAGTGAAGATATATATCCCTCAACTCCTTAAAATGCATTGTCCCTTTTGTAAAAAGTGGATGGAACGGCAGAACAAAAATAATAACTGTCCAGGTTGTATTAAATTATTAATTAATTTCAGTATTTATTAATTCCAATTAAATGTTTCTTTTTTTTAACATGAGATGACAAAACCAAGGATGTTAAAGTAGGAGCGCAGCAAAAAGTCTTTAAATCTATGGACAAAACAATGGAACGTTCGGATACACGGGTTTTTTTTATATGAGATGACAAAACAATGGAACGTTCGGATACACTTATTATTATAATAAAAATATTTTTTAGAGTTGGTAACACTGTAAGGTTGGCACCCATCAAACATGTCAACACATTAATTATTTTTATATTTTGAAATTTAAATACACGATGTTATGAGCAAAGTTGATATTATGTTGTCGATTCAAAAGTCTTGTTTTAATGCGTTCTTCAATTCGAGTGGAACTGAGAGTACAAATACCGTCAAATGTTTGACAGAAAGTAAGTGGTCAACTTTTATATGGGAAAATGGAATTGTCATCTTACTCTATCTTACTCGCAATTTTTCCTTATTTGCTCACCGTTTAGACCTACCCTGGACTACGACAAACATTTTAAAACCAAAATCAGCTCAATCGGCCCAGCCGTTCTCGAGTTTTAATCAGACTAACGAACAACAATTCATTTTTATTTATATAGATTTATATAGATGTAAATACCTATAAACTATTCTTCTACCAAGGTTTGTTCCATTAAATTAGGATTCAGCTTAACAAGTTTATCTTTAACTGTCTCTTGTTTACTGTCACAATTTCATCTTATTCATAATAATTATTTTTCCACAAGTATATAGGACTGCTACCTATGTCAAAGTTCTCGTTTGAATCGTCTTTTCGGAGATTTATGTGTATTTATCATATAAGTTATAGCTCGCTAATGGTGAAGGCAACATCGTGAGAGTGATGCCTGAGAGTGCCAAAAAAGTTCTCGAGGGTAGTTTGAAGTCTACCAATCCGCACTTGGCCAGCGTGGTGGCCTACTATGGTCTAACTTTTTCATCATAAGAAGAGGCCCGAGCCTTATCTTCTTCTTCGTCGTGTCGATGGCTGAGTCAAATTTTATTTTGACTTGTCATCGTGGTGAAAGGATTAGCCAATTCGCTTTGGAGAACTCACGAATTGCCCAGGGTGCGCCGGACGTAGGGAATCGTTGTGTACGTCATTCGGGGAGGCTCCTTTCATGCACCCCCTGCAAAATGTATATAAAAATGTACTAATATGCTAATAAATAAATCTTAGTAAGCATGGCATGCGCACTTAACCTCTCTAGTTGTAAATGACGCGCTTGCAACTTTTTAACCATTTACATGAATTATGGTGTCGACAGGTCAATCATTATCTAACTCTATAGACGTCACATCTGTGTTAAAATACTTATTTATAAACAAATCCTTATGCCAGTGTGGACTTATGGCATACAGCTCTAGGGCTGTACCAAACCAAGTACCATCCAAATAATTCAAAGATTCCAGAATAAAGTATTAAGGGCAATCGTGAATGCACCCTGGTACATCAGAAATGAGGACCTCCATCGTGACCTTGTCGCCAGTGTAATACAACAGTATGCTGAAGCTCATGAACGACGACTTCTTCAACACGTGAATGTCGAGGCCATCCAACTCCTTGACACCACAGACATAGTTAGAAGACTCAAACGGACGAAACCTTTTGAGCTAGTTCAGTGAAGTGAGTGCTTCAAGTGGTTTAGTGCTACTTTAAAAGAACACAAGAACAAAGTGTCAGTTTCGATAATAGAGACAATAAGATAGGTGTTAATGGACACATTCTTAGCATAAATTAAACTAATTTAGTAACTTAGGTCAAAATTAAATTACTCATTAGTCTCTTATTTTTATATCTAGACTAGATTGTAATCTTGATGAAGTATCTAATAGTTTAGACACATCATAAAAAAAAAAACATCTGTGTTGTTTAATGTCTGTCTGTGAACCTACTGCGCAAACACACCTTGTGGTTTAGCGGCTACACTAAAAGCGGGAACAAGCAAAACATAACGGAAAAGGCCGTGCATTTGCGACCTTCTACGTGATTCCGCACTTAATTAGAACTTTCACTTAAAAGGATGTATTCGTCTATCGTGATCATCCGATTGCCTACTTAAATATGTAAAAATATATCATCAAAATCGTAAAAATAATTTGCTAAAATTATTTCTTCCCCTTCAAATATAAATCATAGTTATTCAGGTTAAACGATGCTATCAAAATCGAAAGTAGTAACTCTAAATTATATATCAAGTTTTGTTGTATTCCGAAAACAGTAAATACAGATTTAAATTCTCACCATGGCCACTGGACAAGGTCATCTGCTTATTAATAATCGAGGCTATTACCTAACCTATCACCATTGGATATAGATATAAAGATATCATTCGAACAATCAAATTGAAATTAGTTTTTCAAAATTACCAAATAACAGGAAGAGGGTTTTCCATATTATACATGTGCATCTTATTCGTCTATTAATTATTTTAATCATTACAAAAATAGAAAATAGATAGCAAATAGTTTACAAAGTTAAAGCAAAGTAATATTAAACGGGTATCGAGAAATACATATTCCAAGTCTCCATTATTAAAGCGTGAGAAACTATAAATTGAAAAAAAAAAACGTTATTATCATATGAATAGGTGATTTGGTATAAATAGGTGTCACATTCTTGATATAATTAAGCAATTAAAAAATGTGTAGGCCTAATGACCCACTGGCGACACAAACAGCTAATAAATGGATCTAGATCACGCGATTTACAAAGTATATCAAAATTTATATTAACATGTGCAAGTCCTTTAATACAATTGTTTGGAGGCCCCTTAAATGCACTTGGAACTCAATGTGTCTAAAACATTAACTGTTTTTTTATCAGTATACAAATTAAAATTGTGTTCTTCTTCCTTCTTTTAGGAAAGCCTTACTCGCTGCCCTTAGAAATAAAGGTTAGATTAGCCCTTTAAAAGAATTAGAATTTAGCTTTCATCTACGTGAGTCCCGAAAAACAAAAATATTCCTCAACATCCAAACGTACACGTTTCACGTGTCCAAAAGTAATAAACCTAATGAAGGACAATAAAAGTGTCTGTTGCGAGATGTTGTTTCCTCACGAACTGTAGGAGAATGAGGACGTCCTGGAGACGGGTGCAGCGTCACTTCAGACAGGCCATTTGTTGGCAGACAAATCATCGCGGGGTGGCCACCATCAATCTTCATATGAACGTGTAGCCAAATTAAACCGGGACTTCGATGAGGTGGGGAGCGATAGCAGGCAAAACTACTGACATTTTTTTTTATTCGCATAAGGATATTGAAATTATTGTTTCAAATTATTTTATTATATATGTTAACATAGACACGAATTTAACAAAGGTCTTAAAACTATACTTAAATAAAGGGTGCATGAAAGGAGCCTCCCCGAGTGACGTACACAACGATTCCCTACGTCCGGCGCACCCTGGGCAATTCGCGAGTTCTCCAAAGCGAATTGGCTAATCCTTTCACCACGATGGCAAGTCAAAATAAAATTTGACTTGGCCATCGACACGACGAAGAAGAAGAACTTAAATAGAAGTCAAACTCTATCAAGAGAATAATTTTTTTATTCATATCCATCATAAACAGTTATTTCTTGATTGAAAATTATATCCATATAATTTTAGCATAATATATATTTATGTATTCATCTCTTGTCTATCACGGTGGTCATTAATATATGTGACTAATTATATTTAAATGTATTTGGCTATTAACCTCTTATTAAAATAGAAGAAGGTAATTAAAACTTTTTATTACAAAATTGCTGAATAATTGATATTCGAAAGAAAGTGGTTATTTATAATTATGTCAACAAAAAATCGATTCAGATATTCAACATTACCACACGATAAGTATTTAAAAAATATATATACATATTTACCGCTACTTATTTGCCTTGGCTAATTTAGAAACATAAATTTTAATGAAACCAGACTAAGCTCATGATAGCTATATCAGTAGAATAACACTTAACTAATTAGAAATTTGTTAACTACGGAGTTCTATTACCTTTAGTAGATTTAATCAAAATTTATTACTTATTTATAATGTGAATTCATGACTCACCGACCAGGACTAACTTAATTGACTTTCAAATAGAACTTAAGTATTTTCAAGCAATAATGTAATCGTGAATATTTGTATCTAGTATCTGGATGTTATTATACTTATTTTAGAAATTCCTTTACAGGTTAAGCTACAATTAACTAAATTGGTCCCTTGGATGGGTGCCTATACTGAACATTTGTTACATAGTATTTATTTGGCATACTATATCACTACGCATAAAAGACGACATTTTTAACGAGGAAATCTTATCATGCTATCCATCTCCATTTTCTATAATTATAAAAAAATAGTAGTAGTATTTTATTAAATAGGATAAGTATGCTTTAAAACCTAATGAAAAAGTATGTCAAAAGACAAGTATGCCAAATGACTAATACGCCTATCAATAATTATGCGTACAGTATTTATGCCAGAAAACATAATGCTAAATGACTATTATGCATAACTATTATTAAGTTAAATAAAAGTATGCAAAAAATAGTAAACCAAATTTTTGTTCACTTTGTACGCAGAGCACCCGTAGTCTCTTGCAATCTTCGCATTGATACAAACGGTCGTGTTTGCGACCTTGCGTCCAGTACACAATTTGAAAAGTTCCGTCAGCGCAGGAACGCCGCACACGTGCCATCCTTTACTGCATCCTTATCAACAACGGTTTGTTTCATATAACGTGGCTATTTTTAGAAGGCACGTAACAACCACGTGAATTGGTACAGGTTAAGCTACCTTGCCAAAGTCGGCGATTTATACACCAACGCGACTTTTGGGACTAGCTGATTGGCACAAAATAAAGATAGATGGATTTTATCATAAAAGTTATCGCTTGCTAGCGGTAAAGGACAACATCTTGAGGAACCAGCATAACTGAGAGAGCCTAAAAGTACCAGTGACCAGCAAGATACCCTAACCCTTCTCCTCATAAGATAAGAGTTTTTTTTGAGGGTAGGTGAAGAAAAAGTCAATACATCTTTGCAAATAGAAAATTAAATTTTAATTATTTAAACCTATATTTATACAAGTAAAAGTGTTTTTGCAGTGTAATTATTCAAACGTTGCATTTATTATTATTTTATACATTATACGTACTATTTTTTTAAATATTTTACCTATTTATTTTATTATATTTTGTTTATATTTATTATACTACTGATGATCTCAGATAATGAATCATTTCATTCTGCTCTCGATTCTGCTAGCTCAGATGACGATAGTTTTTGCTCTGTTGGTGGCACACTGGGCAGTTTTGTGCAACAAACATTCGATCATTGTTCTCGTTGCTCTTTTAACGTGTGTCATATTAATGCACAAAGCGTGCCCAGCCACCATGCGGATTTAATAGAGGCTTTTTCTGATGCTGATGTTCATGCTGTTCTGGTCTCAGAGAGTTGGTTCAAACCTAACCTTCTTTCTACCACTTACTCTCTCCCTGGCTTCATTCTTCTACGCAACGATAGAGTTGAAAAGAGAGGGGGAGGGGTTGCTGTGTACTTGCGCAGTAACCTCTCGTACAAAATTCTTGCTTCTTCCACTCCCAGCAATTTAGGTTCAGCAGAGTTTCTATTTCTTGAGGTATGCGTAAAAGGGACAAAAGTTGTCCTTGGTGTAATTTACTGTCCACCTTCTATTGATTACTTCTCCAGTATCGAGCCGATACTGGAATCTTTAGGGTCAGAATACTCTCATCACATCATCATGGGCGACTTTAATACCGACCTCCTTGCTCCTCATTCTCCTCGAACCAGTAAACTGCTCCAAATTATCGAGTCAACAAGCCTCTACGTCTTGCCTCTTCAGGCTACTCACCACAATACTTACGGGGAGGATACTTGGCTCGATCTCATCCTCACCTCTGCTCCGTCCCTTATATCCTCACATGGTCAACACCCAGCTCCTGGCTTTTCTCATCACGACCTAATTTTCCTCTCCTATATTCTTAAACCACCCAAATCCCCTCCTAAAGTTTTGCACACTCGGTGTTTTGGTCGCATGGATACCAATAAGCTTTGTAAAGATGCTGCAAAGTTG
Source organism: Hypena proboscidalis (assembly GCA_905147285.1). Classification (NCBI taxonomy): domain Eukaryota; kingdom Metazoa; phylum Arthropoda; class Insecta; order Lepidoptera; family Erebidae; genus Hypena; species Hypena proboscidalis. The sequence goes on from LR990127.1 coordinate 7,120,220, forward strand.
AATTGGGAGGACATGTTTGAGGCCTCAACCTTGGATGACAAAGTAAATGCTTTTAATACCACAGTACTAAACCTCTACGACGTCCATGCTCCCATTAAAAAGGTAAGGTTAAAGCGTCCGCCGGCTCCCTGGCTGACGGAAGGTGTCCGAATCGCATTGCGGCGTAGAGACCGAGCTTTTAGGAAATTTAAACGCGACCGCTGCGATGAACACTGGGTTCTTTTTAAAGCTGCAAGGAATCGGTGTAATCAGATCATACGTAACGCTAAACGCCGACATATTCTTAGTAACATCAATTCCACTTCCTCTGCCGACATCTGGAAGTTTCTTAGAACTCTGGGTATTGGTAAAGAGCGTCAGGTAATCAGTTTTCAGGGGACACTTGATTTGGATGAAATCAATCGTCATTTCACCACTAGCTCATCACTGAATCACCAAACCAAGTGCCTCACTGTTAATTACTTAACAAACCTTCCCCGTCCTAATATTGACAGCTTTGAATTTTCTCCTGTTGCGCCTGAAGAGATTAAAAAGATTATCATTTCCATCAAATCGAATGCTGTGCGTTGTGATAAAATCAGCCGCAAAATGATTATCTTTATCATAGATCAGCTGTTACCGGCGATCACCCACATCATTAATTCCTCCCTCGACTCTAATACCTTTCCATCGTTGTGGCGTAAAGCTCGCGTAATCCCTCTACCTAAAACCACGAATCCTTCAGTTCCATCTGATTTCCGTCCGATATCCATCCTCCCTTTCTTATCCAAGGTACTGGAGGCCTGTGTACATAAGCAGCTGACCAGATTTGTCCAGCAGAACAATATTTTAAGCCCACTTCAGTCTGGCTTCAGACCAGGTCACAGTACCACTTCCGCGCTTCTCAAGGTGACTGGCGATATAAGGGCGGGTATGGAGGACACTAAGGTCACTGTACTGGCCTTGGTGGACTTCTCGAACGCCTTCAATACCGTCAGTCACGACATCCTCCTTTCCATCCTCTCCCATCTTATGGTCTCTTCAGATTCACTGGAATGGTTCTCAAGTTATCTTCGAGGGCGTCAGCAGTCAGTTTGCATCAATGAGACTTCGTCAAGTTGGAGTAGTCTGGATGCTGGCGTTCCCCAAGGCGGTATACTCTCTCCGTTATTATTTTCTTTATTTATTAACCTCATTACTCATGAACTTCAGTGTTCGTATCATCTTTATGCTGATGACTTGCAGCTGTACTATCAGGCTCATGTTGACAGTATTTCTTCGGCTGTAGATAAGGTTAATGGTGACTTGGAGCGAATTAATCTTCGGTCTGGCAGATTTGGTTTGGTTGTTAACCCAAATAAATGCCAAGCCATCATCGTGGGCAGCCAGAGAATGATGAGCCGACTAGAATCAATATTGGTACCTCCGGTGGTCTTTAATAACTCGGTCATACCCTTAGCTTCTAAGGTGAAGGATCTTGGCCTCTTCATAGACTCCACTCTAAACTGGCGTGCCCAAGTAACAAACATGAGCCAAAAGATTACAGGTACCCTTCGCGCCCTATATCGACTTAAAAACTTTCTTCCATCCAACACCAAGACAACGATTGTGCAAACTTTAATTTTTCCTATTGTCGACTATGGAGATGTGTGTTATTTTGACCTGAATGCAGATCTCCTAAACAAAATTGATCGTCTTCTTAATAACTGCATTCGATTCATTTACAATCTTCGAAAATATGACCATGTGTCTTCATGTCGTGCACAACTGAACTGGCTACCGATCCGCCAGCGTCGAAACTTGCGTGCCCTTACCACTTTATATTCTATCCTGACTTCCCCTACTTCACCTTCTTATTTAATTCCTTACTTTCAATATCTCAGTTCTAATCACAATAGAGATCTTCGTTCTTCTAATAATCTTCTCCTTCTAGTTCCCTCTCATACTTCTGGATTTGTAAATTCATCTTTTCCCGTTCAATCAGTCCTTCTCTGGAATGCCCTCCCTCTTGAGATCAGGACGGCTACGAGCCGTTATGCGTTTAAACAGAAAGTTCGCGAACTTTTAATTAAGAATAAGGCAGAATAATTACCACATACTGTGATATAATTTGTATTTATGTATCGTTTCAAGTATATTATATATATATATATATATTTATATTTTTATGTATGTATATTGTAACTTGCATCTATTCATATTTTAATGTATTTATATTTTTTGTTTTTAAATTAATTTATTGTTCTACTCTCTCTGCACTATGTCATGACTTCGCCTACCTTGTTATCTCTGCACCACCTGAAGGTAGACTGGTAGAGAATGCCCTAGGCATTAAGTCCGCCAATATACACGTGTGTATGAAGTTTTATAAATAAATAAAAAAATAAGAAGAGGCCCACGCCAAGCAGAAGGACATGTTTATTATTATACCGAAAAGGGCTCTGAAGCTATATACTGCTCTAATAACTTTTATACTTACACTTCTGTATCCTACTTAAGATAGAAACAAATGGATTAACGTGACCGCACCAAATGACGTAACATACAGTTGAGAAATTTGGGTTCCTGGCAAGAGGCGACCGTAGCTGAGTGGTTATAGCGGCTGCCCGGTATGCAGAGGTCGCAGGTTCTAATCCTGCCGGTTCCATAACTTTTCAACTATTTCTTAGTGTAATTTAAGCATAGCTAAATGCTAAAAAAATAATCAATAAGAAGTTAAAATAAGGTATGCGTTCATTCTTCACAACATTTGTGCTGTATGCTGCAATGTAACTTCGCCATGTTTGTATCCTACGAAAGATAGGAACAAATGGATGAACGGGACGTCACGAAATAACGTAACATACAGTTGAGAAATTTGGCAGGAGGCGACCGTAGCTGGTTGGTAAAAGCGACTGCCCTGTGTGCAGATGGTCGCAGGTTCAAATCCTGTCGGCACCCATACTGTTCTCACCTAGTTCACTCTGTCTAGTACCTCACCTAGTTAATTTACCTACCTAGTATCCTTAGTGATGATTTGATGATCACTCATAGCCGCTAACCTACGCCTCCTACACACCATAAAGTAATTACCATCGAATTAACATCCATCAATTTTATAACCTCGTTTTTAAGTAGAATACGTTCAAAAACACCAATATCTTTCATCAGTTTTTTGCCGCAGACTATAAAAAATAATTTCTCGGCTAGATAATAGACGAGAAGTACACACGGCTGCCGATCAACCTTCCATTTCCAGTTTAAGATGGACTCACAATGTATAGGCTTTCCTTGCTATGGGGGCCCAGCTTATATTGGACATGTACAGCCTGACGTGTAGCGGTGTGTACTTAAAACCATGTTCTTCAAGTTTCGCACTTGGCAATAAAACGCCCCTAAAGCTTGAGGCGTAAAAAGGAAATTGCGTTTCTATCGTAAATGATAATTACTGTTACGAAGTAAATGGTTGTAGCCCGATTTCTAAAGCGAGTCCTGGGTGCATTTACATCTTCTGGGTGAAGGTATTGACAACTTATTTGAATTATAGGTCAATGTTAAATCTTTTCGCTCTCACTAAAATGGCAATGAAAGAGTGTAGGCCGGTATATTATTATTCTCTGCCCCTTCTTCCCACAGACGTTCACTCATAAGAGATCTAACTCCACTAAAGATTATGGCAAATCCAGCGATAAGTGACGTAGTATGTTGGTAGCCCCTTTAGAAAAAAATAAATCGTTTCTAATATTAAAAAATGTTTAACCCGCGACCTTAGGATGCTATCAATTGTGCCTAACTTCTTTGTTTATGACTGCAGGATCACCAAACTAACAAAGCATATGAAAAGCTACTTCACTAAGGCACAATTCAAATTGGTTGCTGGTACCTGAATTTGAATCAGTATGCTGACCCGATGCCCGCACTCTCCTTTTGAAGTCATTGCACTTGGTAGCTACTATTGTATTGGTCGCTCACCTCGATATCAATTAACAGTCCAATAAGAGAATTCAACCATTTCACAGTTGTTCTAGTGCTAACGTAACTAGAACACGTTGATTTGGGCTAGGTCACAGCGTTTTTAGGGTTCAGTGGTACCTACAAGGAACCCATTATAGTTTTGCTATGTCCGTATGTCTGTTCGAGGCAGAGCGTCGAAACCGTTAGTGCTACAATGCCGACAAGTGGTATTAATTGTTTTTTGTCAAACCCCTCTACGTGAAATGTGGGGATATTTTTTTTATATCATCCACCCTATAGTGTGGGTATCGTTTGATAGGACTTTTAAAAACATTGTAGGGTTGTTTTGACTGTTTTTAGTTAATAACAAAAAATTGCTCTTTTAAGTTAATAAAAGCAAATTTTTGTTCAAGTAGGGCGTATCCTCTAAAAGCTAAACTGTTGGCTCGAAAAATCTGAAAAAATCTGGCAGTAGTGTATGTAATGGCGGCTATGTTTACTTTATTAGTTCAAGAACAATAAAGGGCCAAATTATAAGGTACAGTTACATGGAACAGTTCGTATATAATGCAAAAACATTTGATAATAATGACTTACACAAAGTTGTTAGCTTTTTAATACAGATAGCGAACCTTTTTAAAGTCAAAAATATTTTGTAGCGACTAACTACGGAACCCTTTTGCAAGTGACCCGACACGCACTTGGCCGGTTTGTGTTATGGCGTGAGATTTGCACATGAACATTTAGTGCCGCAACGAATAGTTTCAGTTAGTTATAATTGAGAATGTTTTTCAAGCATAAAAATATTAATAAATTCACAACCATTGTAAGAGTAATACTACAATTTCACAAATTTTACTACATTTATGCCGAAGTAAAAGTACATGGAAGAGATTTATCTATTGAGCGCCGCCTTTTTATACTAACTTAATATGGGTTTAACTTTTATATTATTAAGTTTTATCTTTTTTTATAGTTGAAACGTATATTATCTTAAACACTGCCTTCAAACTGCCAACACAACACTAATGCGCAAGAGTGTTTTCTGCATGGCCTCCTTCATTTACAACTAATTACCAAAGTGTTGGAAAGAACTTAATATTAATTTATTTAAAAAAAGACTTCGAAACTTTCTGGCTGATAAAGCTTATTATAGTATAAGTGAATTTATGAATGAACTGTTTTATATTATTGTTTAAATTTATTTTTATTTGTCTTTGTTAGTTTTGTAATATTTTATGCTGTCTTTCTTGCTTTCTTGTATTTTAACGTTTATGTAACCTTTCGCATGCCTATTGGTAAAATTTGGTTGAACTAATATTCTATGTGTAACATCATACTGTACACCCATATTTGCGAAATAAAGTATCTTTATCACTAAAATACATGTTTGGTAGTAACCATTTTGTCATAATTAATTCAATAATTGATTGTGTTACATGCAAACAGAAAAAAATAAATTATAATTTTAAAAATATGGGCGCCAACAAACATACATTTTGTTGATTAAGATGTGATTTGTATATAGAAATAGATAAAAACTTATTACTTTTGTATGAAAAAGCCAAGTAATGGTTCCCCTTTAAATAATGTTAAAATCTACAGGAATCATGTTCCTCTCGTTAGACCTTAATAGATACACGCAGGTGGCTTGTACAGCTAACCAGCTACCCATTAAAAATAATTAGATTTTCAATCGATTGCAATTTATATCTTAGAAACAACACTTGCAAAAGTGGAATACGCTAAAGAAGCTATCAATGTTAATAAGCTGCTAAGTCGAGATAGCTTAGTTAATTTAATTTTATTGGGCAGTTATAAACCTGTATCTGTCAAATTGCGGGGTACAGCCTACCCAGTGACGGATTAAGCTAGCGCGGGGCCTGTAGTAAAATCTGTCACGGGGCCCTTCAATAATATTTGTATATTATGGTGTCTTTGGCCTGCTTTAGGTTTTAGAGTTTATGGTATTAAAAAAATATTAAAAATTAATTACAAATAAACTTATTTGATTTAATATGGGCAAATTTAGATAAAGCGTTTTCGATACCTACTTCTCTTAGCAAACCATGCCCTAAAAGCTGGCTCATTTATATCGGTCAGTATAAGAAACTCTGTAATTACAATACATATACAAATCTGTTCTTACAAGCAAGATATTTTACGCTACTATTTTAATTTAATTATTTTGAGGGTCAGACAGGCGTTGGAGCGCGGCGTTCTCCAATTCGCGGGGCCCGTAGAATTTGCTACTCTTCCTATATGGCTAATCCGGCACTGCCTACCGATCATACTAGACATATCCAGTATAAGCTGGTATCGGGCTGTATGAGAAGAAGAAGACAACGCGGCCATCTTATACTGGCAATGTATTGGTTGATGTGTAGAATTGAGTACATATTTTAACTGATGATTGGATTGTTGGGTATAGGAGCAGTCCATCATTATTGAGGAAACTGTTCTCGAAGTATCATCGTGTAATGAAATAATTTGGGGTATGATTTAGTTGGTATTATGTTTTGACCTTGTGACATGTTTAAGTTAATGATTCTTATTGATGTCACAGGGTCGATTTAAGTTAATGATTGTGATCTAATTTAGTAGAATGCAAACTTATGAGGTGGCCATTTTACATGTGTTTTCGATTGAGAGCAACTATTTGTAACAACTTTATCTATGGGCACATTGTTTTGTATTCTTTTTGATCATGCCTATGGGGTAACATAAAAATTAAAATACCAAAAAATATACTATTTTATTTTCTTCTCTTCAAAATGTAATTTATTACGTTCTTATTAATATATCTACATCATTACATGTACATTATTGACTTTAATTAGATACAGTGCCCCAAAACTCAATTAATATTGTAAAATATTACTAACTTCACCCACTGAACGACTTGTATAAAATAAAAAAGCACTACGACACTTGTTCGGCAGATTATAAAAAAAAAACATTACCATTTCATAAACTTTCAAATTAGGTATAAAATCTATAATGTATTTAGTGAAATTACAGAAATATTTACCAAACAAAGTAGCAGGGTTGGCTAAAAAAATACGTGAAAACCAAAACGGAGCGATGTTATAATGTTATTATATTTTGATAATGTCCGGTGGCTCCTCCACCCGTGCGTCGTCGATCCGTAGCTATTTATTAGTATTTATCCTTGGCAGGACCGATTTCATTGTTTAGTTAATAACTTGTCACTAAGATGTCAGGCAGTTTTCTTTTTCCTGCATCAATGTGGGCTTATTATAAACGGACTAACTGAGCTTCTATAGTTCTATAGTCTTTTTCTCTGTGATGTTTCGAAACGGGATAAGCGATTTATTTTCTTCTCTCTAGAAAATAAATCTACGTAACTTTATAGAGAACAATTGCAACAACTTTCTATAATATAGTCATTTGTTACTTAACTTGAGTTATCAGTACTTAACGAAACGAGGGCAATCACCTGTCGCTCGTTATCAAAACGAGGTTAGTCCTACAGAAATACAGTAAAACAAGGAGTCGTGAATCAGTTGCATTCATTGTGTTATTCATGTAATAATTTAAATACTTTAAACAGGTCCTGAGGGCTTTTGTTAAGAGTATTTTATAAATATATAAATGTAAATATCTCACAACTTACACAACGCCATCTAGTCCCAAGCTAAGCAGAGCTTGTACTATGGGTACTCTAGAATAACGGATACATATTATAGACTTTTTTTTGTAAATACATACTTATAATACATAGAAACGCCCAGACGAAGACAAACCCCCATGTTCATGCATACAAAGATACCCATGTTATTTATTTATACCCATGTTCCGCCCGCGGCTTTGCTCGCGTAGTACGTCGATAGAAGTAATCTATTTTCTTCTTCTATTGAATTATCGCCACAACAGTTTTCATTACGGACGATCCAGTACTTTTAGAAACCCTTTGGTAACTATTCAACAACAATTTTTCTTCTATATAATCTTAATATATAAAATTCTCTTGTTAGTTACCTTACTCCTCCGAAACGGCTTTACTGATTTTTACCAAATCTTATATGCATATTTAGTAGGTCTAAGAATCGGCTACTATCTATTTTTCATACCCCTAAGTGATAAGGGTTGTTCACCCTTACCATATTTTTTTTAAGTTTAAAACAAAAAAAAATTGTTTTTATTTTTCTATAATGTGACATTAAAAAATACATACAATCCTAATTTTTTACCCTTCTATCATCAACCCCTATTTTTTAATAGCCATTTTAGCAATTTAATAATTTTTCATCCCGCTCGATAACTGAACATTTATCGTCTTTTTACCCGACTGCGTCAGAAGGAGGGTTATGTTTTTGTAAATGTATTTCACTCTATTTCGATTAAAATTGCCCTGCGCATATGGCAAATCTAAAAATTGGCAAAACAACGTTGGTCGGGTCAGCTAGTACAATATAGATATTACAGTATAAAATAACATAACATCACGTCTATATTAACTAGAAGGGTTTGGCAGAGGTGTATAACACCCACACTTCGGCTGTTATGTTTAAGTCCCATGAAGGTGAGCCTACCGCCATCCACCGAGCACAAATCTTACTCCTTGCTGCTATTTCCTCTTCTTCCTGACGGCAAAAGCCCAAAAACACTATTGCGCAAACCCGAGACCTTACGGGGAGAGGCATATTCGCATTTTTTTTTATTCTTCAATTAAGTATCAATATATATTCAATTTTAAGGTTTTAATCGTGTTTTTTATAAAATTACAAGTGAAGTATATTATAAATGAAATATCATTCAGCCCAGATTTCAATCTTAACTAGTCATTTATTAACTAACGTAATTAATATAAACGACGCGACGGATGTGAATGTATTTATTTATTGATTTCCTCAATTTTCTGAAGGAAATCTGTATTTATCGCAATTTACGATGGCAGATCATCTGTATAATCATTCTGTATTACAAATATTTCTTCACAGATCTACTTTACTGCTAGTAAATATAGTTATTTGCGCAATAAGAGAACAAAGTTCGTATTTTCTCCGAGTGCTAATTTTGAGTCACGAATAAGTGAATTGAACGAAGTGGGGGACTCAAAAGCACGAGATGAAAATAACTTTGATCTCGTGTCACACATACAACTTTTCACTTCAACAGCTCGAAATAGTACCCATAATAAAAAGTTCTGCTTTGTTTGGGACTAGATGATGTGGTGTAAAAGTTGTCACAATAAAAAAAAATTACAAGCAGTAAGCAAAACTCAATTTTGCTTCGAGCAAGAGCAAAATCCAGTTTAAGAATATGAAAAATATTTTGTGAATTTTCAAGCATCTACCTGTTACCGTTATCAATATCGAGCTGAAACGTGCAAAAAATAACGTTTGTTGCACGGGAGTTCCTCTACAGGAGCTTTCTCCCGGATCATGAGTGACCAATAAAGAGTCTAAACGTCTTCTGTAATAGGGTACCGATTTACCCTTTGAGTACGGAACCCTAAACAACAAACACCTCTGACTAAGTAGGCATGTAATTTGGCCTAGAACTTTCGAGACATCTGACAGGCTGACAATCTAAAACATTAGAGGTGCAAGTCATCTTTACAATCCATTTTGTTTTCCTGGTATAGCTACGAGTATCAAATAATAGTGCTTGCACTACAATGTTCCGGTTTGGTGATCAAATTAAACCCTGAAATTACTATAACAAGAGGCATTGAATGGTAGAACAAGAATTTGTTAAAGGGGTGAACAAAAATTGCTTGTAAGAGGTTAAAACGATTTAATACTTTTCATACAAAGCATTATAGCATTCGGTCATTTAATGGGCATGGTGATCCATAGATAGTAAAATATAGGAAACCTTACTAAAATATAGGTAAACTTAAACCAAATGCAAGAAATTTTAGTTAATTACTAAAACTCTAACTCATTTTAAGATCATTTAAAGTATCATCGAGGGCGAGTCTATTTTTAAAGTGCGATATTATTAAAAAATAAGTTTTATACAATTTATAACAATTATGTAATAAAACATCTTTAAACATCCATATTTTTGTATTATATAGATTTGCATGTGTATACTTTCACTCTCGGATTACATTGTTAAAGTATTTTCTGTGTACTTCGTAATTGGCGTACTGTTCCAATATAAATTACAAGCTTCCGCCTGCGGCTCCGCCCGCGTGGTATGTCAATTAAAAGTAGCCTATATGTTAATCCAGACTATAAGCTACATGTGTGCAAAATTTCATCGAAATTGACCCGGAAGTTTTGGCGTGAAAGAGTAACAAACATCCATCCATACATACAAACTTTCGCCTTTATAATATTAGTAAGGATTTGCCTACTGACCGTAAGCTGTGAAGTGCCTATATGAAATAAATAAAACCATTTTCATAAACGCAATATTTCGTGTAAATAGCAAACAAAATACATAACTTCACATACAAAATACAAAAGCGGGACGTCACGCTTATGTAGCCATTTATTTGGAGCGTTTGGGCGAGTAAATTATTAATGTGAATTTAAAATTGTATTATCTTAGACAGTTTACGTGTTAACAAAGTAATTCGTTTAATGATATTTATATTATAGACAGGTGTTTCTATTGCAAATAAATTTAAGAATTAGTCATCATGCTTTGACAAACACAGCCAATTAACGTCTATTTAGTGGCAGGTTAAAGGTAAGACAGCAGTTCTTCGTACCAGTACGTTTTCATTACCACCACAACCGGTAATGTCTACATTATTAACTTACTGATTTCATGAACCCATTGTATTATTATTTTGGATGCTTACGTACATACCTATAATATAGAGTACAACATATTTTAGTCACCACATATAAGACTAATACTAAAACCAATGTGCAAGTCATTTTAAGACAATCTATTTTTTCCTGTTACTATTGTTGGGAGAAAAAACCCCAAGTGCAAATAGGATTTGATTCGGCGAAATTGACATAAACAACTGGTTATAACATCAGGCGGTGCAATTTTTATCTTTATATTGGTCATGGTCGATTAAACTTGGCTGGTAGTGACATTGTAGCGTTCATCAGTGGTTTTAGATTAATCTTTGTTATGTAGCAATAATTGTTATAAGAATTCTGCTTTATAAAATTCGTTCTGTTTCTAGTAGTGTTAAACCTAATAATAGAAATTATTAATAATCGTATTTTAATTAATAGTAAAATTAATATACTATGTTTAATATCCTATGGTATTTATTAAATGTAAAATAATGAATCAGTCGAATATTTGAAAACTTGTGATCAATAATGTTTGTGTTGATCTTGGTTATGAAAAGTTTTATACATTTTGTAAATGTTATGGTCTTCAAGCCTTACATAATTTTAAACCAATTTTGTTTGTTAAATAATACCTATTATGGTGATGAGTGTTAATTTCAAATTGCCTGCAAAACTTATACTATTATCACTTATTCTTAGGATTTTTTATAGTGTTTACAAATAGAATAAGATCATTTGTAAAACTTATCTACCTACATGTTTACTAATAAAGACATTTAAAAATCAATCAAATCAATATAAACTGTCACATTTTGTGATTTTTGCCATAATATTTTAAAACGTATCTCTACCACAATACTAGAGTACGGTATTATAATGCGAGCAATTTATATTTGCCTGCAGGTTATAGGTGAGGCGGCGTACCACCATTGAACTCGTTCATAAGAAATTTTTAGTCCGATGGCATTTGATCATAAAGAATAAGGAAAATAATGTAGAAAAATATTAAGTCTACACCGCTACTAGCGTTGAAAAAAGGATCAAATATTACCGATAAAATTTCATTATTTTTGCATAAAGCCGAAAAAAGGGAAACATATAAATAAAATAAATAAATAAATTTGGATTTTTTACATAAGATAGAACGCCAGAAGCAATTACACTATCCAATGGTCCCAATGACAAGGCCAAATACACACATTCACTCACTCAAGCACACCCAGTCTCAGAACAAATATTTGCGAATTACACAAAGATTTGTCCCATGTGGGGATCGAACCCACAACACCAGTGCAGTGGAGAGCGGTGAGGCGACCGCTTAAACCACTACACCACACGTGCAGACAAAATATTAATATGAATTAAACAAGTTATATTTTTACTAAAACTGACGTGAGTTTGTAACATTATTCAAATTATGAAATACGGGTGTTACTCACGTAATGTTGGTCTATTTAGTCGACCGCGGTTTCGCCTATACGTCTAGTTATATTATATTTTTTAAGTTACATTTTTAGAAAACATATTGTAGTCTACCGAGCGCTTAGTACCGTACAGTGCCCGCAACAGATTATCAAAAAAATGCCTTCCATCTTTATCCCAGTATCGATCTTGGGTAGTTTTAACGAGTAAACTCAACAGGTTTAATAACAATACAACATCAAACCGTCCAGTTTGTGTTGTTAATGTCAATTATAAAAATAAAAAGTAAAATAACACCACGAAAATTTCAACCAAGTAACATAATAACAGCATTGTTTATTCGTAATATACTAGTAATTTTGTACATTTTACAAGTGCAAATTAGAGTATACCGTCAAAGGAATCAACACTTTTACCGCCCGAAAATCGATTTATCCATACAAATCTGACGCTATCTGAAACATGTCATCTCCAAAATCTAGGTTACAATACTTACACACGAGCAACTAGAGGACCAGTAAAAACAAAGCACATTGGGTCAGTGCCCATAGCACACTGGCAATATTATTGTCAATAATATCTGACTTAGCTAGAAAAGGCACGACAAAAACCAGTCATAGTACGTAAAATTGACAATAATATTGAAGGTGTGCTAAGAACTTAACCTCACAAAAATTTGAGCGGTAAAATGGCAAAAGCCACAGTAGATACAATGCTCTCTTTACTATGCCAAAACCCCTGAAACCCGTTACTGAACCAACTCACTCTTCTATTTATAACCCAAGAAAGTTAAACAATGGTTCAATAATCCAAATAAATCGAGTGAAAGGTTTATCGAAAGAGGTTATATTGATTTATTACACACAAGAACCTTTTAGTTATCCCCATTGTAATAACCTCGATGTAATAACATCAAAACGGCCACACGTGAGAAACTAGAGCATTTCTTTTAAATATAATTAACCTAGAGTTTTGAACTAGCTCTCGACGTGGCTTCGCTTATCAGAATTTGGAGATTGGACTGCTTAATATATTGTATTTTTCTATAAGAGTGTGAATAACCCGATTTTATACGCTATATCATACAATTTAAAAAATAGTTTTATAATACTTTCCTTCTCCTTGCTTCGTATTACTGCTACCCTTATTGCTGTGGGCCGTGATTCCTCCGCTGGAGTATCACTTTATTTCTGACAATGCACTTCCATCCGCTCCTGTTCTTGACTTAAATATATTACTTCGGAGAAATCCTACCATAGTATGTAAATTTTACTCAAAATTGTACCGCAGTAGAAGTATTCATAGTTCCTTTAGCTCAAGTCAGTTCAAAATATATATACCAAAATATACTTAGTTTATTTATTGGCTTATACCGTGTCAATGCCGATTCAAGCCTAATAATTAATTTCATCAAACAGACAGTTTAATTTTCTAAATATTTATGTTGTTAATATATTGTAGTGTCCGTTCTATAATAACAATCAGTGTACAGTAACTGTTACGGCCGAAAAATTACATGACGCGATTTGTCGAGAAAGTAGGCCTGTCATTGACTTTTGCGACTAGACTGCTGGCAGACAGAGGTGCCAGAGATAAATCTTGCTGAGTCACTCACATCAACAATAAATCATCAATACATAGCTGGTTTTGCTCGACAATGGCTTTTATCAAGTCTTAGTGACCCGGTAATGGATGTTGTACAAGTAGAATTGGTTGAGTTATTACGAGTTAGATGTAAAAGGTAGTACAAGTCGTTTTTGCTGGACTACAAAAAGTCGCCGATGATCGGAACGTTACAAAAGATTATAATAATTGTAATTTGCTCTAAGTTTGACGATAAGAAACCATGACATGACACAAATCTTAGAAGACAAGATTAGTTATTGTGAAAGCGGTCTAGTTATTTGATAGGGCCTATTCAAACTAATACAAAAATTTGCTGATATAAAATTATCTGCTGTTGTCTTTTATAGTGATTTTTTAAGTCATTTTAAAGTCTAACGTGACGGGAAACTGAAACATCAGTTTAAAGCACTACAATATAAAACTTCAAGGTGACGGTGATGTTACAAAAAGAAAAGTAATTATGAAGTCATGAAAACAAATACATAGTTATTTTATAAGCTTTACTGAGAGCTTTACTTTCTGTCTGTCCGTCTGTCATAAGGCTGTATCTTATGAATCGATGGAAAGACAGTTGAAATTTTCACAGATAACTGTTGCCGCTATAACAACAAATACTAAAAACCGAATAAAATAAAATAAAAATAAATATTTAAATACAATAAACGTGAATTAGATACTCGTTTTTGCTCTATCACATGAACCGTAATAGCATAGTAAAAAATAGCTAGGCCGTTGAAAATAATCATCATTTAGGGGACGGGCTTTGCAAACAAACAACCAACTTGATATTGATAACGGTAACAGGTACACGCTTGAAATATTCACAAAATATTTAGTAATATATTTACTTTAAAAATAAACACTAAAATAAAATATTTAAGGAGCTCCAATACAACATACATTTTTTTACTTCCGTTTTTTATTGATAATGGTACGGAACTCTTCGTGCGCGAGTCCGACTCGCACTTAGCCGGTTTTTTTTTTCATTACGGTGGCGAACAGGCCTTCGACCCATCTGGTGGTAGTTACCGTAACCTATGGCAAGCACAAGCAGTTACCGCATCCTATTAAAACTTTCGCAACACCGCTGACCGATTAAAACCATTTTCTTTAAAAAAAAATTTAATCCTTACTATTAATTTGCAAATACAAATGACTAGAATTCTTATCAACCTCCTCCAGATAAGCAGAAGTGTAGTTTTTTTTTAAGAAGCCTCCAGCTAGGATTTTTGCATTTTCAAAAAAAAATAATAAAGAAGATAAATGGACAATTTCATCAATACCAAATACTCATTACACAAAATAATAATGCTATACAAAATGTTATAATGAAACTGATAGTGGTTATTGAAAGCGATAAGCTTTGACGGTCGTGCTCACAGCATTTATCAAGTTAGCTCATGTGAAATGGGGCGGCTGCTTACTTAATTTATGCCTGTATTACAGTTAAAGCTATGCTAGATAAATATATCGTGGATTTATAAAAAAAAGCAGAATGAAGTTGCGACTTTTTTAAAACCTTTGCACTTTAAGATGGATGGATAAATTAGAACATCTACAAAAAATATATAAATGTGAGTCAACCTGAAAAATATAATAGTATGCCGAGGGTAAAAATTGATAAAATTATCATTTAGAGATATTATTTGATTCCTTGTTAATTTTAATTAAAGCGTGTATGCTAAAAACGTCTCTGCAAGACATTACAGTAACTTTTACAGTTCGCGAAATATAATATACCTTCTTTTTTTTAAGCTTAATTTAGAAATTATATTCAAAATTTGCTTCATAGTATAGATAGATGAATACATAAACACAAAATACTATTATGACACAAAGTCTAATCTAAACATGCACAATAGGCAGCCTCATCACTACAAATTCTCTTTTTTAAATATGTCCATCCAAAGGTTGCCTGGCAGAAATTGCGTCAAACGATAAGGCTGCCCTTTGCATATTGTTATTGTCTTTCAATAGTTGTCTTTCAACCAGTGCGTCCTGCCTGTTATGACCTACGGTGTCGAGACATGGACATTAACGGTTGCACTAGTCCACAAATTTAAAGTCGCGCAGCGGGCTATGAAGCGAGCTATGCTCGGAGTTTCTTTGAAGGATAAAATTCATAATGAGGTCATCCTACAAAGAACCAAAGTGACCGACATAGCTCGCAAAATAAGCTCGCTGAAGTGGCAGTGGGCTGGTCACGTTTGCCGACGGACCGACAGCCGTTGGAGCAAACGAGTCCTGGAATGGAGACCGCGACTCGGCAACCGTAAGGTGGGACGCCCCCCTGCCAGGTGGACTGACGACCTGAAGAAGGTCGCTGGAAGGGACTGGATGCGGAAGCCACAGGACCGGGTGTTGTGGCGCACATTAAGAGAGGCCTATGTCCAGCAGTGGACTGCGAGAGGCTAATTGATGAGTTATCTTTAGTTTGTGATATATGCCAAGCTACAAATTATAGCTTCAATACATCCACCGCTTAGCTTACCATGCGTATCATAGCCATAAAACATGGGAGGCGTTGCATCACGAAGGAAAAGTGAACGCTCTCGACACCCGGGGCCGATCGCGATAAATGATCGAATAAATACAGCATTTGGAATCACTTCACACCTTATGGTGATAATTGAAATTAATTAAATTTGAACGAACTAAAGATTCATTTGAATTTAATGGTGTATGTTACAAGAAATTAAAATTAAATTTAATAAAAAATTACTGTAGGGAGGGAATTGTGTGTTAGGATTAGGAGTTAATTTACTAAACGACGTTATTTAGTTTAACAAAACTTTTATTCATGAAAATAGATTTAACTTATAACAATTTCAAAGTAAACAATCTTTATTCCTTAGGCTTCACAAAGCATTTAAAATCGTAACAATTAAAAAGCAGTAAATAAAATTGTTTTGTATTTTTGATTATGATCAAAAAGTAAGTAGGTACTAATAAAACAAAAACATTTCAAAAATAGACAGCTAAATCAAATAAGCTTTATTTTATTAAATCGTACGCAGGTAAAGGCAAAGTTGACGAAAACAATTATATTTTTTGGTATTTTGCAGATAAACAGCTTTTTGAGATGATTTTACTGTTAAAGGTAAAAATTATGACAATATAATTGCGTGTGTGCGTGTAGCCTATGACTAACAAGCACACAAGGTATTAAGGCCCTGTTTAAAGCAACCACCACAGTATCTGTCCGCAACCACTAAATTAGTTACCCCACTGCATTACCGCAACTAGAATGAAACGTAACAAATAATATGATCCTGTCTCATTGTGTAGACTAACTCAGCCATTCTCAAAGTGTGCTCCACGGAGCCCTGGCACTCCATAAAACCTCTTTGGGAGCTCCGCGGGCAGTTAACACAAACCCAAAAGTATGTAGAACGATATGTACGAGTGATAATACAATCGGAAATGTATACTTTAACAAACACGTCCAAAAAAATCTATCAGATATAATATGCAAAGTCGGCCCAGCCTGATTGTCAGTCCTACAAAAAATTGGACGTGGGCAAACACGCCGGACACCCTAAATCGTTATTCGAAAAAGTTTTGAAACGTCAAAATGGCGTCACTGTTCAAATAAGTTCTCTCAAATGGTTTTTGGTGCACAATCCGTGCTTTTCTAGCCACAATGCCCTGAATGTTTTCCTCCTGTTTCCAAAAGCTTGGGACATGACTTTTTTATTCATTCAGTGCTCTGTCATATATACATTTCCCTGTTCCTTCACCAAAAAGTTTGAGAACCGACGTACCCTTTAGCCGCAATGGTTCATTCCCACACTTTATTGATTCAACAGTAATAGGTTCGTTATCGAAGCCTGCAATGGACTAATGTAAAGCCTTTGTCTCTTCATGCTCACTACACTTTGTGGGAAATCGGTGACCGAGAGCTACTAACTGCTTTCAACCGTTACATTCAGCTGGATAGATAGTAAGTACAAGGTAAGTGAAAAAATTTAAGAGTTTTAACGTGTTTTGTCCTTCCAAAGGTATACATGTAAGTATTTTTTGGTTCTGTTAAATATTAGTACCTAAGCTAATAAAATCTTGCTCTTTGGTAATCATTTTTATCTGTTGCGCATTGTACAGCTATGTCACAGTCAAGATTATCTTATTTTTCTGATCCTTATGTTCTCTCCTCCTCTTTATTATCGTCATATATACTATTTAAACAGAATCCTTACTAATATTAAAAGAAAATAACTTGGTCTGTATGTCTGTCTGTTTGTTACGCTCTCATGGATAAAGTACTGAACCGATCTTGATTAAATTTGGTATTGAGATAGTTTAAAAGCTGAGAAAAGACACAGGCTACTTTATATCGATATACCTACCACGTGGATGGAGCCTTGCGCAACAGTCAGTATGTTTATGAATATAATATTATTAAAACCGACGTGAGGTGAAGACATTATTATTGAGAATACGGGTTACTCACGTTATTTTAGCCGGGATATGCCGACTAGTTTACGATTAATCGCCCAGTTGATGAATCTACGTTCTAGATTCGAAACTAGTCGGCATATTCCGCCTAAAATAACGTGAGTAACCCGTATTCTCAATTCTCAATAATTTTTGAATATACGTCGTATTTCGTGACTAAAGAACCGATTAAACATGGGCAGGCACGTGACATTTCAAACTTGTGGAAATGCAGAGAGAAAGGTTAATATGTCTACATTATTTTAGCGATAGCTACATGTATAGATGCAGTCACGATTTAGAAAAGATGCAGTCTGTATGAAGTTTCTATATAAAGTGAAATTTGTATGATAAATGGCAGCATCATGCCAACATAAAGACCACCCGCGTAGACGACCAGCACTCATTTGTCACATGAAAATCGAAGCAAGCATACTCTCCTACAGAAAACAAAAATACAGTCTTTATTCACATTATAATTAGAGCTATTTTTCATTGTGAAATGGGGTTTCAAGTACCGTGGTAATGGTGTCTAAAAGTCATAACTAACATTATCCATTAAATGGAATTGAGGAGATCGAATTGACTCGGGAAATTCGATTCCATTGACACTACATTTGGTCCGACAAATGAGTTTCGTATGAATCACTAAGACTAACAAATGCATAGATAATTATATTAATAGGAATGTATTAGCTCTTGAATCTGTAATGTGATGATTGATCTTATATACGACGTCCGCACTAGTAATAATTTCTGTATTGCGAGAGTTTTTACAAACATACTTTCCATACACAATGGGCATACAATACAAAAGTATTACATAGTTCAGAAGCTTTGCAGTTTGAGAGGAAAACGTGTAAAAAAGTAATACTAATTCCAACTTTTACGATTGCTTTTTTAACACGCTAATACTAGCTTCACCTGTATGTATGTATGTATGTAACCGACTCCTTTGGACTTAATTTTGACACACTTTAAACGGACAGATTTAATTAAAATTTTGCACACCTGTCAAAGATCGATGACAATGCAATAATTCGATAAAAAAAAAAAAAAAAAAAGCTAAACCAAAACCTAAATAAACCAAACTAAAAAGTAGAAAATAAATAATAGTTTAAAAAAACTAAAAAACACGTTTTTAAAGTACTTTTAAACTATTATTTACTAGCTGAATGATCGTAAACTGTAACTATTACTTCTTCAAGCCGATAAAACAGATCTGTACAATATTTTATAATCAGTATCTGTACCAGCAATAAATCACGTACACAGCTTCACATCAACCTATACATTGCCAGTATAAGCTGATCTTAAATTGCACGGGCAGCGCATACAATGCGAGACCATCTTATTCTGGTACTATAGCTTGATGTATCCGTGTGTACAACCTTGTAAAGCTGTTCAGCACTGAAATATGACTAGGAAATGGCAGAACAGTTCTCAACCCACCATTATACCAACCACTTGTGCTATTTATGTGAAAGTCATTATAAATCGATTTTAAAATGCCCACTGTCGTACTTTTAATCAAATCGCCATCAATTATATCCATCAGCGATGTTTATTCAACATTAATTAATGGCGGACATTAATCAATGAGTTTAATATCTTTTATGATTGATCAGTTTTGTATTAGTTTTTTTGTATCGGAGAGAAAGCTTCTCAGGCAGTTTTTCGAGCAAATTTTATAATGAACTGGATGTTAGTAATGCCGGGTCCACATCTAACGAAAGAAGGCCAACAAACGGATTTGTTGGTCCTATTTTGGATGGAGCCGCGAACGCTAACGAATACTTTGACCAATTCAATTTAATTCTTTGTTTTTTTCATTAAATATGGTACAAACACATCATACAATATATTTTGCAATTATATGGCGTGCAAATCTTTGATGTTACCGCCCCGCAGTTCTTCGAATTGCCGGCAAATACCAAAAAACTATTGATGGCGTTTGCCTAAACTAAACTACAATCAATTCTGTAGTCTCTAATTCAATTATCGAAGCTTATACAGCAATCATAGTTTCAACAAAAACTAGGCAATCTGCCATTAAAATCTCACACCGAGGCATTCATTGTCAACTATCGACCACACTTCTGATAAACCTAGGCAAAATAGTTCTGGCACGACACCAATTGCATCTTACACTTCGTATCTCAGATAATTCGACTTTATTATAATAAACGTAAGGGTGGTTGTTGTATGCAGGGTTGGTGTTACGATGTAAAAATATGTTGGTTAATTGTAACCTGATGACGGCGATCGGCAACCGTGTCGAGTGTCGTTCCGGTCCGGCGCGCCTTCGTCTCGACCTGGCTGCTCGGTGTGAACGGAACCGATGTCCTGGTTTCGCACAATATCTGGTAAAAATGTCGGTTTCTGAAAAGAGATATATTTGGAGATAGAACGGTTGCATTTGCAAGTAAGCTGAATCACGTTAATATATTAAAATGACGCCTATAATTTAAAATGGTTTATGAGTTATGATATGACAGACGGTGAAAATATAAATATATTATGATAACAAAACAAATGCTCTAATGAGACACTTGCCACGATGCGGCAAACGTGCGGCACAGATAGCTAAACTATTAAATAAATAAAATATTTCACAACTCACACACAACGCCATCTAGTCCCAAACTAAGCAGAGCTTACTATGGGTACTAGAATAACTGATACTAATACATATATACTTTTCTTTTGTAAATACATACTTATTATACGTAGAAACACCCAGACTAAGACAAACCCCCATGTTCATGCACACAAAGATATGTCTTAAGTGGGAATCGAACCCACGACCTCGGCGTCGCAGGCAGGTACACTACCCACTCCGCCATCCGGTCGTAAGTTAAGCAGACTGCATTCAAACTGCATTCCACCCATAGGAGATTGCAGTATTTGGAAGTTGAGATGCAGTTTCGATGCAGTTCGTGTTTACCTGCAATAAAACTGCTAACTGACCATCCAGCCCGATTTTAGTTTTCTGTTGCATTTCAACTACAAAACGCAGTTTGAATGCATTTCGTCTATCTCTAGTCTAGATAATCAATTTATGAAGTAAAGTCAAGTCAACAAGGTACAGTCTTTGATAATACCTGTTACATAACGCAACAACAATGTCTGTACGACCTATTGAGTTCTATTGTTACACGTTATGTCACCGTATGCTAACATCTAACGTCGATCTATGATATCATATGGCTACATATTTGTATTGTTTATGACGTCACTTCACTGCATTGTAGAAGGATTAAATTACATGATAATAAATAAATAAATACCTCTCAACTTACACACAACGCCATCTAGTCCCAAACTAAGCAGAGCTTGTAATATGGGTACTAGAATAACTGATACTAATACATAAATGCTTTTCTTTTGTAAATACATACTTATGATACATAGAAACACCGAGACTAAGACAAACCCCCATGTTCGTGCACACAAAAATTTGTGTTAAGCGGGAACCTCAGCGTCGCAGGCAGGTACACTACCCACTCCGCCCCGTCCAAAATTGATTCACGATTTTAAGAGGAGAATAACATCCTGAAATGACGCTTGGATTGTAGTTTGAACCCCCACTTTGTACTGTGTCGATGGTCTAGTGGTCAGCGTATGCGGTCTCGGGTTCGACTCCCATGTCGGGCAAAGTGTTATTTGTGAACCTTTCGTCAGGAAATTCACAAGAGCAGCATGGTGTTGGAATTGTGCCCGGTGTAAATATGGTAAATAGGGTCCTGCCTATCGCCATGATAGGCAGGACCCTATTATACGGGACCTAAATATAACAGGTGAAGTGTGGGTGTTGTTTACTTCTGCCACACCCTTCTCAGTAATAAAGGCGTGATGTAATGTTATACAATGCAGTATCAATATAGTTTCTCTGCTGCCGTTTCATACAAAACATACTTTTACTTTTAAAAATACTTAAACCCAAAATACTTATATTAAATAACAATAGTTGAAACAATACGTATTAGTTAAGGTTGGACAAAGGGCATCAGACACAAACAATTGAATCATCGAAACATGTGTGTGTACGTCATACTCAGTGTACAGTAAACGCTCAGAAGTCCATAGGCACGCTAAGGATTACATTGCTATGAACGGTACGAGCCCGATACAGCCAGTACACACACTAACGAAGTCGCTTGTGTGTTTAGCAGTTTATAAGATAACACACACTAATAAAATGTTGTCGCATTCGTACTAAACGCGTCACAGTGGCGACCGGTTCTTTGAATTCGCATCTATCTATCATGAGCAGGTAGCTATATCGGGTAAACATTAGGATCACTATCAACTAAATCTGAGTTTGAAGCTTAGTTGATTTGTGGTTGTATTTTGTTTTTACAAAATCATAATAATATTTGTAACATTTTAAGCACAAACTTGTTAGGTATTCATGCTTAAATTGCGATACAATACATGTATACAATACATAAATAATTACATATTGATATAATAACTAATAAGTTAAATAAGTTATTTTTATTTAACTATTTACGTAATTTTTGTAAGGTAGAAATAAAAAAAGTCACGCTGAATGATGATAACAATGTTTATTCGTTTTATTTATTTATACAATTAATAAACTTTTAAGAGCATTGTGACGTCACATTCCTACCTAAATTAAAAAAGTGTCCTTGTAACCGTTTATAAGATTTTTGATTAATATAATAACTAATAAATTAAATATGTTATTATTATTAAACTACTTACGTTTTTTTTTATTGTCATTGTTGTAAGGTAGAAATAAAAAAGTTATGTTAAATGATGGTAAAAATGTTTATTTGTTTTATTTATTTATACAATTAATACATTTTAAAGAGAATTGTGACGTCACATTCCTACCTAAATAAAAAAGTTCCCTTGTAACCGTTTATAAGATTTTTTATTGTAACCCACTTAGTCAATTCACAACATTGATAATACCTACAAATATTACTAAATTGATTCACAATGACAACAAGGACAGGATGTTCTAATAACAAAAATATAATTGTTGATACCCACTTATAATAGGTATTGGTATACAGCAGCGTTTATTGAAGACTAATATTATGATTTACACTTTATGACGATGTTTTTTTTTAATGCAACGTCACAATAAATGTATTGAAGTTACAGCTTGTCTTGACGAAAAGAAGAAGGAAACTAAACCTCCATTGAAGATCATTAAATATTTACAGAAGTGCTAATATTCAGTTACAGCGTCTTATTAGTAAAACCAAAACATCTTAAATTAATCTTAAATAATTATAACATTATTCATATTTTGTATAACCCCCATTATTTTCAATGCAGTCAAGTAGACGTTTGCGCATGGACCCTAAAATATTAGCACATATACTGGTTCCTCTTAAGTTTTCCCACACTTCCATGCAATGGGTTTTTAACTGCTGTATACACCTTTCATCCCGTGACTCCCACCTTTGCACCATCGAACCCCATACATTTTCTATATATTTACAAATGTGTGAACAAAGTGAACAAGATAAAGAATAGTATATCCCATTCCTTCTAATCGAGTAAAAACTTCAAAAAGTATAAAAGTAACCAAGTGAGATTTGAACCTGCGGTGAATTGATAATCGCATCTATTCTAACTGCATGCCTTAACCGCTCGGCCATCTTGTCACTTACATTGTGGATGAAATTATGAAATACAATTATTTGTTAACAACATGTGTCTATTTCTTGAAAATAGAAGGTCGTAAGTCAAACTACACTTCAAACTATTGCCTTTTGAGATTGCTTATGGACTTTTGGTCGCGACTGTACATGTGCATCACACACTATTCTTGGATATTACAAAAAATAATGGACAGTGCTAAGAAGTCTCAAACACAAAAAATGCACAAAACTATTTCGAAAAAAAGATACCAACTTCAATTACAAAAAAATGCACTAAAAAGTAAGAAATACTTATGTAATGTTCAACGTCTCGCCTCATCTGTGTATAACTTGAAAGAATACAGTAGACGGCCTTAAGGACGGCCTAAAGGATTATCCTCGTACTCCAAAACGTTGAAGTGTTGTACCTTATAGCATCAGCTTAGCAACAAAAGACACTGACTTCTAGATGCAAATATCCGAGTAGCTTTAGGTAATATACGAAAAACAATATAAAAGACTTTAAAGTTTGAGGGTTGCCCTCGATTTTTCTAGGATGCCATCATCAGATCGTGATTTGATGAAAATAGTATGACAAGTATATTCTATCAGACAAAAATAAATATTTTCAAATCCGTCCAGGCGTCTTCGAGTAATCGGGTAACAAACATAAAAAAAATAAATACAATCGAATTAAGAATCTCCTTTTTTTTAAATTAACTAATTGCATTTGTTTTCCAAAGTTAAGGAGCGACAGTAAAATCATGAATTGCATTGCAATAACTATTAAATTATGTGTGAAATTCACTAGTTTAGGTCTTTCTTTTAAGTGAATAACTGAATTTTACACCATACACCGGACCTGGTATTGGACGTATTTTATCCACTAGATGCAGTTTCTTGATCTTAATGTAATATACTTGGAAATAAACGGTACTATTGGTTTGAACTATTTAATTCCAATAACATAATATTATTATGCTCACCAGTATCAATTCAAATACGTACTTTGGACATGTCTTCCACAACATAATCGATCAGGTCCATAGTTCCATACCCATAATAAATTATGTCATCCGAGGGCGTCCCCTATTTATATTAAATTGAGTGCAGTAGTTTTCTATTTGTAACCCATCCAATGTAGTTAAGATAAATACCCCATTTAATTTGTCGCTATTGACGAACGACAAATAAAGTCAATCAATCAAAAGATCAAAACAAAAAAAACGCTATTTGTCGCACACCGCGTCTGACCATAAATAATAGAGTTGAAATTTATTGACGCATAATAATTACGTCGAGATTGATAGGCCATAGACTTTCGTTTAATAAAAAATATTGCATATCAATTGTGGGCGCGGCTCTATAACGGATATTAGTAGGGCTACCAATGTTTTATATTACTTACATTGTTTTGTTTTTAATAAAACAGATGCCGTAGTGCCATGCCGCACTGTATTAATATATCACTGACATTCCATACGAATTTAAATAAATAATTCATCTTTCTATTGATTATTTTTATAGCATTTAGCTATGCTTAGAATTATACCAAGAAACAGTTGAAAAATTACATCACGTTTACTGACAAGCGGCGACTGCAGTTTAGTGGTTAAAGCGGTTGCCCGGAATGCACAGGTCGCAGGTTCAAATCCGGCCGGTCCCATATTTTTTTTAACTCTTTCTTAAAATAACGAATCTATCAAAAATAGGTGATATTTCAATTTAATTTCAATTCATACATTATGTTAGCAATTTTATTAAATTGTTAGTTTAAGTTCTAGGATTTTAATGGGTAAATATCGCACTTGTACCAAGCAGACTCTCGAAAAATTAAGGATTCCCTCCTTTGTTTGGGCAAGATGTATTTTAAAAATACAAAAAAATAACAATGGAGCCTGTCCGGTAGATTGAACTAACAAATTGTAAAGATGCGGGTTCCAAACGCCTCTGCTCTCAGTTAGATACTAGTGTGATGATAAGGCAAAATGTGCATTGTGCAATAATTTATTACATTGAAACCATGTTACGGAAATCGAACACAAATGATATAGGCAAATAAAGCAGCAGATAAATAGCAGTCAGACTTATAAACACCTATTTATTTGGAGGTAAAAAATGTGTAGTGGTCTAGTGGATCTAGATAACTGGATTATTAAAAAAATCGGGTGTTTGGTAGCCCTGACAGTACCGAAAGCTTCTCGGAAGCACCTTAGGCTTCACTCCGTCTTATATAGCTATGATTGGTTCTATCATCGATTTTGTACTGAACGCGAAAGTTGTCCATTTAACTAACTTAACTTTTTTATAGCTTTGCCTTTAGAAGATTTTATTTTTTAAGAGGCCTATCACAAAATTGCATTTTGAAAGATTAGGTATATCGAAGCACGGCGACAACTCAGTGTTTCAAACAACAATATTGACGTAAAGTCTGAAATAAAGATTAACATAACATAACATAACATCACGCCTATGCTACCCAGAAGGGTGTGATAGAGGTGTACAACATCCACATTTCACCTGGTATGTTTAGGTCACATGATATAGGGGGTAAACCTATTCCACCGGGCACAATGCCAACATCATGCTGCTATTGTGAAATTCCTTGTGAAGTTCAAAAATAACACTTTGCCCGACCCGGGAATCGAACCCAAAACCTCGCGAGATTAGTTTATAATTATTATTATTCTAAATTTTAGTAACCGATGCGAAGCCGATGGTCGTTGCGTCGTGCGCGTTCTTGAAGACGTAACTTTTGATCTTATACAAAAGAAAATTTCGAGAGTTCAGTAACTCTGATCAGGCCATAAGCTTCTCAGAACCTAATAGAGGCTTTACCTAGCAGTGATCAGTTCAACGATTGTATATTGAACGCGAAAGTTGTTCATTTACCAAGGACTGCTTTTTCATGGCTTTAGCTATTGATTGATGCCGCTGGGGACCCGTTAAGTGGCATCGGATTGTCGCCAGAGAAAGGCGATGAAAGTCATTTGTTATTAAATTTACTTTTGATTTCATGACAAGGTGCATGTAGGTGTTAGGTGATGACAGTTTGATTATTAGCATAGATTGTCGATTTGTCATGATTTTGGTTAGATCTCGACAATTTATTTAATTGCAAAATGCAGTTGCGACTTCAATAAATTAAGTCTGCCAAAATATTTAAATTTTCATCGACTGCACACCACGAAATTATTCTCCTTAGGTCCAGTTCCTGGAAAAGCTTTAGATAGTTAACCGCCTGATATAACACTTAGGATGAGTTTCTGAGGTTCCGGTTAGATCTTATCCGACCCATAAATATAACCTGACCGAATTTAATATTAACACAAGATAAATTTGAAAAAAGAACACAGCTGTCACTTTAATTTATGTGTTATATGCTTCTCCTGCCAATAAGGTTTATCTGTGAAATTAGGACTTAGTAAAATTTATATTTTATCTGTCAGAAAGTGCCGCATAGACTTATCTTATCACGAACTAGTGAAACTGGCTCTTAGCGTTGCCAGAAATAATAAAGTCGATAATAAGAATAAGTAAGAACGAAATAATAAATAAATAATAAAGTCATCAGGAAATCGAACAGTACGTGAGCACTACTGATTTGCAGTTTTATATGAAATAAGCATAGTTAAAGGATATGCGACCTTTGGCACATCCTACAGCTTGTAAATAATTAATAAACAATCGTTATTTCGTTTAATATTTTACTATAAAAATTACACAAATGCTTTAATGGATTAGGACGTATGTTCTAAACACATCTTTCGCCAGAAAATGAGGACTCTATTTCTCTTAAAGGGGTATGACCAATCGACTATGGGATTGTTTATCGTTGCTGTGCTATCTATTCCGTGGCTTTGTCCAGATAAAAACTGCTGTATTGTATGTAGAATAATATGAAAGTATAATTTTAAGCCGGATATTTTCAAAGTAAGCTGGGATGTCATGAAAAAAGTTAGTAAACAAGTGCAAAAACGTGATAATTGTATGAAAACAAAATTAGATTCTAGTTCATCCTTCATGTTTAAATAGAAAATCTATTTTGTTTATTAAATCCCGCTTAAGGTATGTCTCTTATTACTAGATAATCGTCATACACAAAACTAGAAATTAATTACTATCTTATATTCGTGACACAAGGGTTTTGGCGATACAGTTTTTGGGCATTGCCTTTTATTCTTTAAACAGTATTAAGATGTTAATATTTACAACTATACATATTGAATTAAGGAAAATAAAGATACCTATACAGGGTGTATTTTTGAAACGGGGCAGTAAGGGCAAGTAACTTAACCGTTGCAGTTACAGCAAAACGTTCTTAAAAGACTTTCCCTAACTTTTTGGGACATTTTGAACTGCATTCACAGATTTTGTAAAAAACTTACAGTTAGCAAAAAAAATGCAAAAAGTTCAAATTTTTTTTTATGCCAATCGATTCTAGTTCATGTGGGGATCAAAAAACTCTATGGGACCATTTTAGCTTTCAGTACTAGAAAAGACAGAAATCGCCAAAAACGTTTCCCATACATTTCGGCAACAGAAACGAATTTCTACGATGGTCTAACTTTTTGTTATGGCCTGGAAGTGGGTAGAATTGACTGTAAAGTAAATAAAAAGAATTTTTACCCTCAAATTTCGAATTTGATTCGAAAATCTGTGTGTTATACTTAGTTTCAGCTGAGAAACTTCGTATGAGTTATTAATTAAGGATTTTCGCTAAAATGTCTTCTAATCGTGAAAAAATTGACTTATTAGAAGCGTATTTTGAAAGAACCCTGCAATTCCAGGTTTTTCAAAAGATTTGTAATAACCTTTCTTGTTGGCACATGCCGCAACGGATACTTATTGCGGTACCACACTAATGCAGCTCCCGCATTTCGATTATTGACAAAATACGCTTCTAATAAGTCAATTTTTTCACGATTAGAAGACATTTTAGCGAAAATCCTTAATTAATAACTCATACGAAATTTCTCAGCTGAAACTAAGTATAACACACAGATTTTCGAATCAAATTCGAAATTTGAGGGTAAAAATTCTTTTTATTTACTTTACAGTCAATTCTACCCACTTCCAGGCCATAACAAAAAGTTAGACCATCGTAGAAATTCGTTTCTGTTGCCGAAATGTATGGGAAACGTTTTTGGCGATTTCTGTCTTTTCTAGTACTGAAAGCTAAAATGGTCCCATAAAGTTTTTTGATCCCCACATGAAATAGAATTGATTGGCATAAAAAAAAAAATTTGAACTTTTTGCATTTTTTTTGCTAACTGTAAGTTTTTTACAAAATCTGTCAATGCAGTTCAAAATGTCCCAAAAAGTTAGGGAAGGTCTTTTAAGAACGTTTTGCTGTAACTGCAACGGTTAAGGTACTTGCCCTTACTGCCCCGTTTCAAAAATACACCCTGTATACAATAATATATACACACCTACAAAAAAATTATATATAACGATAATTACAAAACTTTATACAGCATCAAAAAGCTCCTCCGCATCGTCGTCATCTATTTCTCTCAAATAAAATTGTTGAGATGTGTACATAATAATCATGCATTCAACCGTAGACGTGGACTATACTTAAGCAAGCAATTACAATAACTTGGTACATGTAGAAAAATTACGTCATAATCACTTTCAGGTACTTAGTGCAAATCATTTTAGTGCCGTAGGTTGTTGAAGGCTCGTTATTACAGGGTGGAAAATGTGGTACGATAATTACTTTCCTGTTTTCGAAAAAAAATGGTGGTTAATGAAAGGTGACCACGTCTAAAATCGGTGGTTTCATTTAATGTCGCTATGTCACGTCGACCCTGTGTTACTTGCCTACAAAAAGCATAATTTTAAGTAGCATCATTTGTAAAAATAAATGACCGTCCTAAGAGCAAAACATCCAAGGTTGTCGGCACACCATAGCTCGTTTTGCCATAAAACTGGGCGAGCTATTGCTATAAGACTGGTTCGATAGGTTGTAAGTTGTAAGGAAAGGGTAATTTTAAATAATACTCTTAAAATAGTGGCCGCCACTAAACACCGTTTCAAAGAGTTTTAATTTACCACTTTCTCTAAATATTCTGTTTTATACTTGTAATATTTTAAAGCAAATTTTAGCTTTGCTATGCCTTTTTGTATTTTATATAATATTTGTTTTATATTAAAGATCTTCTTCTCTTCTTCGTCGTGTCGATGGCCGAGTCAAATTTTATTCTGTCTTACCATATCGTGGTGAAAGGATTAGCCAATTCGCTTTGGAGAACTTGCGAATTGCCCAGGGTGCGCCGGACGTAGGGAATCGTTGTGTACGTCACTCGGGGAGGCTCCTTTCATGCACCCCATATATTAAAGATGAAAAGTTAAGAATCCAGCAGGACTCGAACTTGCACTGCCTTTTTTTTATAGGTGGTGAAATGTTCCTAAACGCATACCGCACCGTTCGGGGAGACACGGTGCGGTTATGTAGGGCCCTCACCCACTAAAACACCACCGCGCGCCTACTCTCGCCTTATGGACGGGTCACCAGAACTATGACATACATCCTGCACCCCCTGGGTATACGCCCCAAGTGCTTTGCCAATTCAGCTATATTCTGTTTTACTAATATTTTAATATATTTTTCAGATAATATCGGAAGTACATTTTATTCTACAAATAATGTTTAAAATGGTTTTACTTTTTACGTGGTAAAACCAATGCTGCTATTAGGCTGTCTGCACGTGTGGTGTAGTGGTTTAAGCGGTCGCCTCGCTGCTCTCCACTGCACTGGTGTTGTGGGTTCGATCCCCACATGGGACAAATCTTTGTGTGATTCACATAGGTTTGTTCTGAGACTGGGTGTGCTTGAGTGAGTGAATGTGTGTATTTGGCCTTGTCATTGGGACCATTGGATAGTGTAATTGCTTCTGGCGTTCTATCTAATGTAAAAATCCAAATTTATAATTTATTTATAGGCAAACTAAACAAAGTAAGTCAAATATCATTACTTACTTCTCACTTTGTAACATGTGTTTTTATGTAGTATTAATATTTGATTTGTTTTTATTTACTTTTCGAATTGTCCTGTTATAAAGTTTAGAAAGATAATGTGTCTGTAAACCTGTAAGTATATCATGCTTGTTATTACTAGGAATTTAATGTACACTGGTATGTAACTATGTATTGTTATTAAGCCAAATAAAGAAATGTTTAAAAAAAACAAACAACAATTTAACTCATTTACATAAGTTATTTTTAATGTTTAATTTTATCGCTTCACTCATATTTGCTGTCTCACTTGTTCACTTAGCTGAATTTCATTAATTAGATCAAAAAAGTTGATAAAAAGTGATATTTAGAAGCTTCCCTTAATGCAATAGTACATTTTTTAAAAGGATACTTAGTAAACTGACTTCTTTAGTATAGTATTATACCCCTCTAGAACTATATTGACTTCTAAATTACTAAGTTAGCCACCTAACCTGTGGCTGACTTATTAATTTTGGTGGTGATGTTTAAATTTTCCGACGTCACTTATATTTTTTTCATTTTTAAATTACCCTGCAGGGGATAACAACGATCCTGTTTGTAACAATAATACTACGTCCTGTCTCGCACACCTGCTTGCTATGAGAGATCTTTGAACTTAAGAGCTGAATACCTGCCTGAGTATCGATAGTATTGATTCGAATGCGGTTACTTACTGAGTCATGTTTATTGTTTGTGTTAGTATTTAATTGAATTGCTTATAAGACAACAAGTTCCTTGAAGCTTAACAATTTTTTTAACTCGGTATCAATTCTAGTTTTGTTAAGTTGAAATAGTCTCATTTGGACTACATATTTTTATATCTCATTATGGTTAAGTAAGACAAGATTGAAAAAAATAATTATAAATTATAATAATTTGGTGAAAATGTTGCCTTGATGTTCTAGTGGTTAGCGTATGCGCCTCTCACTGCGAGGTCTCGGGTTCGAATCCCGGGTCAGGCAAAGTGTTACTTGTGAATTTTCCGTCAGGAAATTTTTAATAGCAGCACGGAGTTGGAATTGTGCCCAAGGGATGGCGATAGGCTCACTCCCATCCCCTTAAACAAAACAGGTCAAGTGTGGGTGTTGTACAGCTCTGCCCTTCTAAAGTGAAGCACAGAAACAATCAGAAGGCGCAGTTGATTACGCAAATATCTTTTATAATACATCAGTTATAATAATCAGTAATATCCTCGCCCACGTCCAATTATACTAATGAAATAAAGATCACTAATGTTATGGACCACTCAAGATAGCAAAAGTTATAACAGAATCTATGCCATCAGCATTAACTAAAAAGTATTAATGTTGGAATTCTAGATCACTTAAAAATCAATAAAAAGCGTGTCTTATAACTGTTTTATTTAATGGAAATCATCTCAAATTACCATAGCTTTCTACATCCATAACACAAGTGATCCAAATTGTCAATAATCTATTAATTTGACATATCAATCACAAGGTCGTTCATTAATTTGACAAGTTTTTGAAAGGTAATTACTTATTAAGTTTACTGTAGCAATATTTTACTAATATTTTGAGTGTAATTAAGTAATAATATATGGCAATAATAAAATAAAGCGACTCGTTCAAAACACGTCATAAAATTGAATAAGAAAGTTTTTAATGAAGACCGTATTACTCGCAATTAAGAAATCTTGACCATAATGTCATAAATTTTAAGTGAAATGACATGTATTAAAACTTGTTCTGTTTTACTAAATACCGCATTATTTTGATTGCTGGTGTAGATGCTTTTGATTTTCTTAATGAATCGCTATTGGCATTATAGTCACAGTAGTAGTAATCATAGTTTATTATATTTTATGACACTTTTTTATTAATTACAAATTCTTAGCTTATAAAAAATACTTTGCGGAATAATGGTGCGTAATAGATCGCCGAAAATAATCATAAAATAAAACACACACAACATGTATAGGTATGTTTTTAGCACAACATGTATATATTTTTTATGTCTATTGCGCTTTTTTATAAATTTATAATCATTATGATAGATTTATAATGATTATATTTTATTTCATTTTTATTTTATTTTTTTAATTTAAATCGCGCACTAATTATAAGGTTGAGCAAGCGATGTTTGCATTAGTTTTGTTCGCACCAAATTTTTTTTATACATTTTATACATTTATACAGTCACTAAATGCTAAAACTTGTTATTGGTTTTATGGTTCCTAAACTTATTGTTATTTAAGTTATACTAGCTGTAAATTTTCCATATGATAAATAAATAAAAAAATAGTCCCAATTTTGTGTCAAATATACCTTATTGGCAGGTTAAGCATATAATAATATAACACACATAAATGTGTTTTTTTTAAGTGTCAGTTTTGTCACTTTTAAACCCAGTCAATCATATTTTGAGTTTTTTTGGGTAAGATAAGATCTATCCGGGACCACAGATACTGGCCGTAGTATTTCAGTGCGACAAAATATGCTGTTTCAGTACGATAGTGTTTTAGTAGCAATAAGACAGCATAGGACGACATTTATGTGTAAACAGCATGATATTGATCCCTTTAGTAGTAGTGTGTCAACAGTGCGAAGGTGTTTGAGTCTTGACCTTTTTAAGGGTGGAATGAAGGCCTGATTGGTCAGTATATGGTAACATTAGTGGTAACATTTATTTTGGTACTCACAAATTTAACTTCAGCTTTATTTTGTTCCGTCTTTTTACTGTTTACGTTTGTTATTATTCTGTTTTATACAAGCGAAGACTTGTTATTGGCTGCCAGATTCCTTTACAGTCTTTCATATATCTTAAATAAATAAATAAATTTATCTTTGGTTTAAGAATAAGATGGTCCTTGAATAATAAATTAATTAGTACAAGCGACCTGACATCTTGACAAATTATTTATTTACGACATGATAAGAGACCCCTAGAGAGATTGAAACTGCGGTAAAAGTTATTAGTTGATTACAAATATTAATGGATACTTATTCTATTAATTTATGACATTATTTTCTTAATTTATGTTTATTAATTTCAAAATAAGAAATAAAAGAAAATGTTGATGATTTAAAATAAGGATGGAAGGATAGTAAAATGTAAGTGATTTTTCTTGATGATAGAAAGACCCTGATAGTATCTATAATGAATCAAGGCTTTTATACTAAGGATAATTTAATATAGCCTAGGAAGTTCAATGGCATGCATGCCTAGATATATAAAACGACGAAAACACCTCGCATTCCACTGTTAAAAATTACATTTTAATTAATTAAATTGTATTTTTCTGTTAAGAAATTAATTAGGTATACTAAAATTCTACATACTGCGTAATGCATCTTTGATTTTAACCGACTCCCAAAAAGGAAGCAGTTTGTGTTCGACCGGTTTTTTTTTTGAAATATCGTTCTTTTCAATTTAACCGACTAATTATTTTATTAAAAAAGTCTGTAGCGTATGCCACGCTACTAAGTAGATAAAGCTACTTATAAAACTACATCCTTTTCTTTCACGGTACTTAGATAAAACGTCAATTATTTTTTTTATTCGTAACACTTCTCCTAAATTGTAACCACTAATCCTATAAGATGACAGATACCCTCTAACCTATGGAATGTTAATGGGACATTTATCAAGCCCTTAATATGTTACACCATGGAATAACGTCGTAGATCCCACTTCTTCATCTCGGAGAGAGAACCGATTTTTGTTAAAGGTTAGAAAGGGAAAGCAATATGTGGCACAAGAAGCCTTTCACGTAAAAATAAAGTATACCTTAATACGGAGCCGTCAAAAGATTTATATTCAATTTATGAGTTTATTTTGGAACTTTAAAAATAAATCAGTTTCAACCGTCAATTCAGACCCAGCCGACGTTATTTCAGTGATTTATTATATAATAAGGTACCTACTCTTAAATTGTAACAATGTTGAGTTACATACAGTCGTTTATCTTGGTTTATTACTTCGGTTTATGGTAGAAAGTGGTAGTAATTGTAGTACGTTGTTACCATGATAGATGCGCCATATATCTTGTTTCGTTCTCACTAATTAGTGCTTACCTATTTTATTGGTATTTTAGTACTACAATATTGGAACATATATATATATACTAGTTTTCGTACTGTGGACCTATGAGGATGCTCCTTGGATGGTAAAAGCGCAATAAATTCAGTTATTTCTTGGGACTTGACATACGAAATAGTAATTGCATCTAATTTTAAAAGGTCAAAGGAAATATTACTCACCTTTGAATTTGTAAATGATATTTTATCAGTCCAGCACGAAAAGGCTTGTTAGCATGCTCGATATCAGTGTGAATAACACACATGATAACAACTTTTAATTGAGGCAAAATGTTCAAATTTCAAAACGCAATATCCTTCTAAATTAAAGACTAAATCATAGACAAAGCATCACTCGCTCCGCTCGTTGACTAGACGTAACATAAACTTTTTAGCCCTAC
Organism: Hypena proboscidalis; assembly: GCA_905147285.1. Lineage (NCBI taxonomy): Eukaryota > Metazoa > Arthropoda > Insecta > Lepidoptera > Erebidae > Hypena > Hypena proboscidalis. The sequence goes on from LR990127.1 coordinate 7,155,418, forward strand.
CAATTCCTACTGCGCGTAAAAAGCTGCGCGTGCCTGATAATTTGACGTCTTAAACGTCGAAGACCCGACGCGGGTCTTATTTCGCTTGGTGTTTTTTAAAATTAAACCAACAAAATCTCTTCAAAAAAGTAAAAAACCCTGTAGGATACAATGAGATGGTGTACAGTACCCGGCTGCGAAAGCAAAACGGGGCATATGACGCCGAATAACGTTAAAGTTTCTTTCCATCGGTAAGTCGATTTTAATATTATTCAGTTTCCATCCGTGAATCACAAAACTCAACTAATAATACAATTCTATGACGATTATTGGATGTTTAGCCAAGTCTACATAGGGTGTAACACCTCGCTTAATGTAAAACTAAAAATATTCAGTTTACTAGAACTAAGTAGTGTTGTGAAAGTATCGATAAACTGTTCAATGCATAAATTTGATAAACCTATAAAAATAAAACCTTATTCTGAAAGTCTCATGTCACAATGTTAGATCTCAACTGCTACGAAATGGCATTTGAGGCCAATTTGATTTTACGTTAATGCATAAGTGATCATATTTGTATTATTGTATTTTCTAATTTCTTGTGTAATAAATAAATGTATTTCATGTTATTTATTTCTTGTTTTTTTTAATGCAACAGCGTCTTCACAATCTTCTTTAGGAAGACAAATTCCCTGAATATTAAAATATCTTATATTATATTGACATAGTATGCAATGCAATCTTTCGATATCGATGGGCACATCGACAATGAAGGCCATCACTATAGCAATGACAATAAATTTTTTGCAAATGTGTAACTGTCAAATTGCCTTTATATTTCTTCTTGACATCTATGTTCACTGCTCTAAATAAATATAAAGGAACGACCAGTCAGTTCTTAAACTAACGAAGACATAATGACATTTCAATGAAATGAGGTTTTATGCATTATCTTTTATTTAAATCTACAAACATTGACACATTGACTAAATAAAAAATCTACAAATATGCGAAAAACAAAGATTATACTCAAAATTACTTATTTTTACACGTTTTATAACTCTATAACAAAAATCCTACATGCAAATAAATTAATTAATGCATACTTATCTTGTTAATAATTGTCTTGAAAATATCTGAATAACGATTTCCGAACGAAACTTATAAAGAAAAAAATTCTACCACAAATAAACAGATAGGTAATGATGTTGGGAAGTATTTTATTTGATTATTTGTTTGTTAAAGTGTTTACTAAAGTTTTATTAAGCAAATAATAATTAATTAGTGAGTACAGTGATCAAGATATTGTCTGGAGCAGTAAAGGCGAGAGTGACTTTTGAGTTTCCTAATATAATTTTTTATATTATCTTACTGGGAGAGGTGAAAAGCAGTATTATGGCAAAGCTCGTAAGGATTCAATTTTTCGTTATGATTGTGGATTTTAGTCAATTGCATTGCTCAGTAGTCTAGATTTGAATCATTCGCTACGATCATGATTCAAAACCTAGAAGGCTACTTCACAAGCTCATGATTAACACTAAAACAAAGTATCAAAACTCATGAATAATTACTATTGTACCATGGAGATGGGATTCATGATGTGATGGGATAGGGCCAGGAATAAAAAGTTTTAGAAATTATTTAATTATCGTCAATCGCTAAATATGAACTGAGTGATTTTCTTCAAATATTGCAGTAGCACACTTTGCAGCAGGTATGTACGTCAAACGTAATGACATAATACCTGTATGAAAAAAAATACTACCAAAGTCATCTTAAGGAACATACATAACATTACATAATAACATCATGCCTATATTACCCAGAAGGGTGTGGCAGAGGTGTACAACACTCGCATTTCACCTGTTATGTTAAGGTCCCATGGAATAGTGGGTGAGCCTATCGCCATACAGCGGGCATCGAAAAATTTGTGACGTAAAGTTCACAAATAACGATAACGATAATCGAACCTGAGACCTCGCGCCTCGCGGTAAGAGGCGCGTACACTAACCACTAGACCATCGAGGCAATCAAAAAACATAACACTTCAATTACAATGAAGTCGGAATATATCGATGTCATTACAGTTACTTTCCACCCTCAAGTACGTGTAACGTCAGTCAATAACAGTTCTGTCACTGGAGAACAGGTATCATCGCATCATGGCTGAAATCCGGTAAGCGACCATCAAAGGTCATTAAATGCTAAGTGTAGACGGTGGTCAGACGAATCATTTGTGGTACAAGTTACAGGAGAGAACGATTCAGATTCAAATGATTAATTTATTTGATTCAGTGTTAGTGTGTCCAGCTCTAGTGCAATGCTTAAAATATTCAGACGTGTCTTATCTCTGCTAAACGGAGTGTATTCTATCTGAATCTGAATCCTTGTTTTAATAACGCTTCCTCCCTTTCAATAACCGATTATCTTCAGCATCATCGGTTAACAGCCAAAAAATTGGCATCCTCAACAAGGTGAGGCAATATTTCACACCTAGATAGCTGTTCGACCTTTATCAAGCACAAGTCCGGTCGTGTTTCGAGTACTGCACACAATCTGATGGATGGTTTAGCAAAATACCAGCTTGAGGCGCTTGAAGCAGTCAAAAGCAGGGTCAAGAGAATCATCTATCACAACGATATCACGAATGCTCGACTACAAAGTCTTCTCTGTCCAGAGGATCGTCGCAAGGTTCGTATAGGTCTCCGCGTAAGTGTATCTACCGTAAGCTGCATCATCACTTACAATCGGGTAAGATCGTGGTCAAACGAGTGGTTATCTCCATAATAAAATGCCAGGTGGCTATGGTATTTCCATACAAGCGCCCATCTTGCCTAACAAAAATATGTTTAAAAATAACATATAGACATAATACTCCATGTTAGTTAGATAAACACCGATCAAGTGCCATACAGCTGAACTTCTGTAAAATTAATTGATAAATGGAAACTCAATCTTAAATAAACTGTTAAGAAGATCGCTTATGTTTGTTTTTTTATTATTTTGGGCCTTAAGTATGACTCAATCTACGCTGACGCTATAATTTCTCTTTTTAATCCCATAATCATCGTATGCCTTGCACCAGCGCCTGCGACGTGGGTGTCGAGCTGGTCGGTAATACCGTACAGCGGGCGTCCCGTGACAATTAGTAACTGATGATATTAATGGAACTACCCCTTAAGAAGCGAACATGACCAGCATAACGAGTGCGAAATAGATTTTGTCACGGTTTAAAAATATTTTTAGTATGGATAAACGTGACAAAATCTATCTTGTACTTGTTATGCTAGCCCTCTGGTGAATGTTGAAAATATCATAAGATGGTTCATGTTTCTTGCATTTCTAATGAATAGTGGAGGAGAAGATAACAATTTTGCAGGCAATCGTTTGGAAGTCGAAAAAGAAGATCCAAGAAGACAAATTTAAAACATTTATTTTCATAGGCCCCGAGAGGCTCTTGAACACGTCAAAATATTACAATGATAAAAAAAAATATAAGTAAAACTAAATTATACTAGACAATCAATCAATCTTGCTTCAACTGCATCAAAGCGGTCGGATTTGTACCTACCTACTCAATTGTAGCCAAATAAGTACATAGAAATAAGCAAAAATAAACGCGACTTTTGCTTAAATATATCCAAATCAATGAGAAGAATTCACATCGATTGATCTCAAACAATTTTAAACGTACAGCTATTCAAATTAATTGCGACCGTAATATGGCACCACCTCGGAGATCAACGACCCGATGACGAAACGCGTCGCTTAGACGGTTTGGCGTCGACGCTGACTGATTGCTGAAGTTACCAGAGCAACAAGAGCAATCGTTATGTAAGTGACAACCTTTTTTACTGGGCTGCCTTGGTGGTCCAATGTTTTAGTGGAGCTGCTGCTTGCGTCAATTTGGGCTCGATTTCGGGGCCTAAATAGTTGTAGTATGTTTACTTTTTCTATAGCAACATTTAAATACTTTAAATTGCGTACTTATATATTCAAGTACCAATATAAAAGTCGATTTGCTTTTTGTTAACGACTTCTCAGAACCTAGTATATAATATTTTCAAATATTTTAGTTATCACACAAGTTACACTGGACGCACCCACCAAGGACTGCTACTTACAAGTTGTATGAAATTGAGGCGCTATCATACCATAAAACCGTAAGTAAGTAATAACAAGCTATCTAGCTTTTTGAAAATAACTTAAACTAGGTTCGATTTCTAGAATATGGAGCATGAAATTAACTTTTTTGCCCGATTAACGATGCTCGCACTTGTAGTAACTGCTGTGTCGCAGGGGTGTTCACAAACATGTATTTCACACACACAAAGCACACCCAGAGTCAGAACAAATCTTCACAAGTAACACACAGATTTGTCCCGTGTGGGGATCGACAACACCAGCGCAGTTGAAAGCGGCGAAGCGACCGCTTTAACCACTACGCCAACCGTGCACTCGATCGATTTGTAATATTACCACAGATCACATGTAACATGATGTAACATTGCTCAATCAGATCAATGCAACAATTGATGCTGTTGAAATAGTCTAGGAAGTTACTTGAGTCTGTACCTAGATGAATTGAAAGCTTTTGTATTGATTTTGTAGCCACTTTCTTTAAGCGTAGAAGTGACTGGTTACTTGGAGGTATAGTCGAGGATAATTTATTGCAATGGTCATTGATTGACATATTATAGCAGTCTACCTACGCGTCTATGTCTTAATTCGATTGCATATACTACGTCGAAGATGAAAAAAGAATGACTATAGTAGGTAATTAAATATTTCATTAGAATTTTATTATAAAATACATTTTACAGTGGCAATTTAAAACGTCTTAAGCCAAAATAAATAGGCATGCTCACTACACTGTTACTTCCTTAAATATTACAATTTAAAATTAATTAAAATTCACATTAGTAATAGACTCGCCCAAATGGTTCATACTAAAGCCTAGCGGCCTGTGGTGTCACTGACCGATACTATGTATGCGTAGTTATTTTATATAGCTTGTAATATTTTATATTATTGAGTTATCTAAGACACCCTTTAAACAAAACACAGCTAGACTTAAAGACACAGTGAGTTCAGCCTGCGTAAATAGAAACTCTTAACATTAGAAAAAGTGAAGAAATGGAGGGTACTGCGGAACAACTTCTTCCAGATGTCAAGACGCCTACCAGCTCAGTCTACCCGCGACCATGAATGCTGAAATAGCATTTGAAACGTCGGGAAATCAAAGTAAGTGAAATTTAAGTGAAATATCGCGATAAAATCATCAATGTTAGTCATAATATAGCTTGATAAATATTATAAATATTATATATATATAAATATAAATTATTTATAAATATTCTGTTTATGAAAATTATTTTATTACGAAAGTGAGTTATTTCATTTTTGAAATGTTTTAATAATTTCATACTTTAAAAATAGACTTGCCCGTGGAACTTTAAATGATCATAAAATGAGTAAGACTTGAAGTATGTACTAACTAAAAATTTTGTTTCTGAAGACCTTCATTTTGAAAATATATCATTTTTTTGTCAAGATCAGTTAACAAGCCTATTGCATGAAAATGAAATTTATTTTATTTTATTAAAGTTTCTTATACAAAAAGATTGTAATTATTTTCTGATTGTAAATCTTAGACGAAGTATAGTTAAGTTAGTCAATTGGTTTTAGTCTTAGTCTGACCCACTGAAGTTTGTCGGCAGATAGTTGCAAAATGTATTATTCTGTTAACTGCCTCGTTTCTGGTTCGATTCCCGGGGTAAAAAGTTATTTGTGAACTTTCCGGCAGGAAATTCACAATAGCAGCTCGGAGTTGAAATTGTGTCCGGTGGATGGCGATAAGATCACCTCCTATCCCGTGGAACCTAAACATAACAGGTGAAATGAGAGTGCTGTACACCTGTACCACACTCTAATATAACCGTGGTGTTATGTTTTGTATTATTCTATACCGACTCCTATAGATACAGTTGACACGATAAACTTATTTCTTCATAGCATCCTCTATCATATATCTCGTGCCTCTCAGTTTTAAAAACCTCTATTATAATAATAAAGATATCATTATAAGTAAGCACAACAACGTCAGGGGTCATCAACCTTGGCCATTGTCAACGAACTATAGAAATAATGGCTCTCGTCATACCCGTGATAATGTAATAGCGAATCAACCTAAATGACCGTCTGTTTAGTCTAGAAAGTATACAATGTTATATTAAGTAATAGCGCCCATTTATATACTTTTTATGCGGGACAAATGACTTATTTTTTACATCAATGCTGTAGCAAAACAACTCACATGAATGCTCTTGGTCTAGTTGTGAGCATGAAACACTGCTGATCGTGAGGCTTCGGGTTCGATCCCCCTGCGTTAAAACGTCATGTTGCCTATCAGATCCAGAGAATACTGGCATTTAGAGATTCTTCTTCTTCCTGCTCTTACGCCATTTTATTTGGAGTCTGTCAGCCGGGTGAAGGAAAATTACACGTAGCGGAAATGCAAATGTAAAGATGAATGTGTAGAGTTACAAGACGGGATAAAATTAGGAATGAGTATGTTAAATACAGTGGTAACGGTTGTTGTAATTGATGGTGCTAATTACAACTTATTACTTTAAATATTTAATTCCGTGTCTACTATATTCAGTTCAAGTATTCAATTCATAAGAGTGCATGGTTAATAATGATTAAAGCAGTGTTGAGTGTTGTATGTTCGATCTCCTACACGGGACCAATCTTTGTGTGATCCGCAAAGATTAGTTCAGACTCTGGGTGTGCTTTGTGTGCGTTAAATGTATGTATGTATATTTAACACCCCCGCGACACAGGAGTTATACCTAGTGCTGAAGTCGTTTAAAAAAAAAAAAAAAAACTAAGGTAAATTTTCAATACATCATCTCATTAAAATCTAAAAATTTAAATTCAAAGAACAAAATAATAAATCATTGAAGTCAGTAAATTGCATCGAAGCAACAATGAATGACTCACACTGTGTAATTTACGTATTCATTGAATAATCTATGTTCCGGACCACAGGGCAGATTGTCGCATGCCCGATGACCTTTACGGGCAATTTACTTGCCCATTGCCCACATGTTGCCCACGCACTCTGATAGCAATGAACACATTCATGTCAGCATTGTTAGGTCGTTTGATATGACTACTCTGTCAAAGGTATTCAGAATGGCTAGTATGGAGTGCGAGGTAAATTTTGTGCGTTTTTGACATATTTTTAAATGGAGAAATATGATAAAATGTAACAAAATCTATCTCACGCTTAGTATGCCAGCCATTTTAACTTGAAACGAAAATTAACTGTACCTGAATTTAATACTTTCTTTTTCCTTAAAACCGACACCTGCACCAAGCTCAATTTTAACTGCCTTTAAATTTATTTATCGGGCACCAAAGATAAAGAAACAAACTTGACATAAACAACGATTAAAAAGACCATGAGTTAGATTTGTCATACTTGTAAGTATCTAATTATATCATATTGGTCATCATCATCATTCTTCAAGCCTTTTTTCAATTACATTGGATTCAGGAGTTAAATATCAGTATTTTATATAGAGCGACTGCCATCATACCTGCACAATCCAGAAGGAGGGAATACGATACTTTTTAACCGACTTCAAAAAAAGGAGGAGGTTCTCAATTCGGTTGTATTTTTTTTTATGTTTGTTCGCCGATTACTCGAAGACGCCTGGACCGATTTGAGAAATTCTTTTTTTGTTTGAAGGAATATACTTGTCATGTAGTCCCATTTACTTCAAGTTACGTTCTGATGATGGGATCCTAGAGAAATCGAAGGCAACCCTCAAATTTAAAAGTCTTCTATATTGTTTCTTGTATATTATCTAAAGCTACTCGGATATTTTATACTACTTTTTTTTTTGTTTACTTGGCACCGACTTCAGAATTATAAAATAATTATTTAATAATTTCTATTTAACTTAATGAAAAAACGTATTATTTTGTGCGAAGTAAATTTATTTTTGCTTTTGTTTACCCACTTTTTGAAGTCAGTTTTTTTTTGTTATTGTAAGCCTAGTTGACGGACTTTCTTGTCTCTGACTACCCGTAACGACTGTCATAGATCTTTAAATGGCAACTGGGAGTGACGTGTTAATGAATGTTAGTCTAGATTTTAAAAATGGAATGGTACTTTTTATGAAATGGAATATTACATCATATTTGTGATGTGGTATAAATCTATAGTGCAACGAACTGCATGATACAACTCCGGATATTGCTCACGCGATAATGCTGTCCTCTTCCCTGATGATAATGGCGTATACTTTCACGGATTACTATTCTTTCTAACTACATATTATTATAATGCTTATACGAAACTACAACTAGACGACCGGATGGCGGAGAGGGTAGTGTACCTGCCTGCAACGCCGAGGTCGCAGGTTCGATTACCGCTTAACACAAATCTCTGTGTCCATAAACATGGGGGTTTGTCTTAGTCTGGGTGTTTCGATGTATAATAAGTATGTATTTATAAAAAGAAAAGTATATAATGTATTAGTATCAGTTATTCTAGTACCCATAGTACAAGCTCTGTTTAGTTTGGGACTAGATGGCGTTGTAAGTTATGAGATATTATTATTAACTATTGTCACATTTTGACAATAGTTAATAATAGTCTGATTGAGGTGCTCCTTGGCAATGTTATTTAAATTAGCCTCACTTCACCATAACAAACAGTTTACAAAGTGTCTGCTATAAAATGCATAAGATTGATTAACTCCAAAAACCTTACCTTCTTAGAATTGTAGGGACCTTTTCGAACAGAAAAATCACGTACAGAATTTACACGTCTGGACACGGAAAAGTAATATTAGAGAAAATAAATAGTTCAAAAATCAGTAATAACAAAAAATATTTTGTAATCCGGATTTTGTGTTTTGGCTTCAAGTTTTTAATTGCAAATACATATACAGGGTGGATGCGGCATAGCGACATTTCTTTTAACCAGATAATCTGTACATGCCCAGTATTAATTTCCAGTGGTCCAAAATTAGCTGACACAAAAATTACGAAAAAAATTTTTTCGAACAAACTAAATGGATTATGTTATGTAAACACATCTTTACTCACCGGCAAAGCGGAACGGCAACGTCGCACACAGCTCACAGCTTATGTCAAAATCATGTGATTGCTCCCAATTACATGCCGTATTCAAAAATCACAAATCACATAATTTAGCACAAAATCACTTCAATCAATTCACGATGTATAATTTCAATTAATAATTTTCAATTAAATGTTTAAATTTTCGATGTGTGCACCGTTTTGTTCAATACATAAATTGTAGCGACGCACAATATTGTTTTTTAATTTCGTCATAAATAAATAAATAATTTGAATTTTTTACATTAGACAGAACGCCAGAAGCAATTACACTATCCAATGACAAGGCCCAAATACACACATTCACTCACTCAAGCACACCCAGTCTCAGAACAAATCTTTGCGAATCACTCAAAGATTTGTCCCATGTGTGGATCGAACCCACAACACCAGCGCAGTGGAGAGCGGCGAGGCGACCGCTTAAACCACTACACCACACGTGCAGACATAAGATCACTATTCGCGGCTAATCTTTTTACTTTATCAAAGGCCGAAATAACACGTATTCGCAATTCTTCTATTGTGTTAACGTCTGTATTCGCTACAGACATTAACACAATAAAAGAATTCTTCACTTCGTTTTTCACAAATCCCCACAAAAAAAAGTCCAGAGGAGTAAAGTCCGGGGATCGTGGTGGCCACCCGACGGGCCCGAATCGACCATTTTCAAAAAACTCACAAAACAAATATCCAATAAAAATCTGTGTCCTGTCACAGTAATAAACTTAGCACTAATTACAAATTAAGTTTGAGTCCGTTCACATCACAAAATTTAATACAAAAACATGGCGCCACGCCGGCGTCTTTGAGATTAAAATATTTCAGAGAATTTCTATTTCCCGTAAGATTGCCGATTTTGCACTAAACAAATTTAATGATCTTTCGTTGGTGACGCGGTTTGAATGCATTTGAATTTGCGTAAACTATTTGCGTCTCTTTTACCCATATTGAATTGGAGACATTATTAAAGTGAGATGAACTACTTTTATTTACTTCTCTAGTAATAATTAGTCAAGTAAGTAACTAACTCAATACTTTAAATAAAGTTATTTAAACTGCCCGGAAGTTACGTACTTAAGTGTTACCAGTTTAGGCTGTTGGTAGGTTGGTAGGATTAAATTTTCATAGAATTTTTACAAACAAAGCGTACATTCGAACCGCAAAGTTACATCGATTTAAGATAGCATGGAAATTAAGCTCTACAAAAAAAAACTTTTTGTAAATACCACAGAATGCTGTAATAAAGATAGAAAGTATTAAGTGGTAGAGCCATTGTGAACGAACATGAAAAAAAGCTTTTCCGTTTCACATAAAGGGCCATCAAATAGTAGTAATCCCGTTATCTGGTTGATGATAAGATTATAACTACCAAATTACTACACAGGTAGGTGCCATCTTGTTTCTTATTTTGTAACATAGTGACAAAGCCGTGAAATAATTCTTTCATAAATGTCAGTGGCGAGACCTACCTACAGCATACAGCCCCAATCGTCCGGCTAACGTTACTAACATGTAGACTCAGCGCCGTCACTCATTGCTTGTGGCCACAGTTGGAACTAAACATAAATCAGAGGGAATTTTTTGTCTATTAGTATCATGTTGGTTCCATCACTTAAAAGAAGATTATTATTCAGCAGTTTTGTTAATGCATAGTTGCGTACCCTTTTACCTCAGAGCTGGCTTTTGTGTCTGAAACCTGAGGGTTTAAATTTACCATCAACGAGATAACAGTAATCCAAGCACTAAAATTAATTGATAACATTCGACCTGAGACAGTGAAACTCTTCTCCGTCAAGTCGTTCCCAAAAGCTCTACCATTTACTACTTTTATTTTCTATCCTTATTATAGCGTTCTGTACACACCAATGAGTAGGGTTTACTCACTGCTGCCAAGTCCATAATTTGCATGTCGTTAGATTCGATATCTTTAGTCGCTAAACACCTTATCCTCGCCAGCGACAATGAGCTTTTCTTATTTTGCTTAGTTTTAATTGGCCTTTTTTTATAATAATTAAGTAAATGTAATAAAATAATAAATAAATGACTGAATAGAATAAACCTAGAAAAAGTCGCTAAAACTTTTTTTGTAGGCAAGGTAAAAGTTCCACACAACGCAGGTGACAAAGACGCTAAATTGGCAACACTGGCTGTTCTCCCATCCTTGTCCGTAAATGAAAGCGCAAGCGCCATTGTTTGTTGTTTATTTTCTATTTTAAGTGTTTTATTTGTGATGTGACACGACGCAAAGAGAAAAAATTGAGATGTAGTATTATAATAGTGTTGTGTGTTCGTGGCGTTCGAATAAATTAAAAAGTTTGACCGCAAATAGAGACCTCATGACCAAAGTAAGTAGTTCGCGCCGATGGGCACTCTGTGAATTTAGGGATGCAATTGAATTTTATTCAAAGTGATGTTTGTGATAATAACGTGTGACTTTCCGTGGTTGTGTATGTGAAATTCAAATGTGAATACGCGATTCGATATGAGTGCGTCGGCACTCTTAGTGATGCCGGTTGCATGCGACGTTGCCATCCATGGCCTATTTTGGTAAGTAAGGGGTCTTTACACTGTACGAGCCATGTAACTTGTTTAACGTTGTATTTCTCGTATTTTTCTCGTCATGTGATTTTGGACCACTGGAAATCAATATTGAGTGTGCACAGAATATGTGGTTTAAAGAAATGTCGCTATGTCGCATCCACCCTGTATGATTATATTTTCTTAAATCTTATTTAACTACCTCTTTAGTCTTGTGAAACATAGCAGGTAAGGTGTTGGTGTTGTACACCTCTGCCATACCCATCAGAGTAATATAGGCATGATGTTATGTTATGTCTAATTTAGAGGCAGGAATAGTAGAGATAGTGAAGTTAATTTTCTTATCAATTATTCATAAATACTGACCTAAATAAATAAAACAATAAAACATTTGTTGTTTACCGAAACATATAAACTCATATCGCAACAAAGATGGAACACGTAATATCCATTATAATGTGTCATATCGAATCTTTTAGCGAATAGTCATCACTTATCAAACAACTGGTTATTTAGTCCGCAGATGATAACGCCATTACACAGCTTCATTGTTTACTTTATTTAATTAGATAAAAGTGATAAAAGTGACAGAACAATCGGTTCAAAAACTATAATATTTTAAACAAATAGTGTTACTAAACTGACCATGCGCTGGCAGTCTGTTGGGCCATTGAAATTGCGTTTTTTTTAAGGCGGACTACTTAAATTCACGTATTGTTAAATTATCAATTATTTTGCGATACACTATGACCGTTAGTAGTTATCATTTATCTACTACCTTTCAGAATTTTAAAGACTATGTAATAACCTGATAATGAAGAATAAAACGTTGAAATTAACGATTCTAAATTGTAACCGTATCCTTATGTGTATCATTTTGGTATAGCCATGCTAACCAGCAACGCATGATACAATATCCAATTATACAAAGAAACAGTTGAAAATTATGTGACCGGCAGAATTTGAACCTGCGATCTTCTGCGCACCGGGCAGTCGCTTTAAACAACCGGTCGCCTCTTGCCAGGACCCCAAATTTCTCAACCGTGTGTTACGTCATTTTGTGACGTCACGTTCATCCATTTGCACCTATCTTAAGTAGGATACATAATCAATTAGATGCTGGAATATCCAATTATCATAAAATCATAACAACTTCGTTTTAAGTTTGCGATTTTTTAGGCCTTATACCGAATAAGGCAGTAAAATAACACTTAAAACGGTGTTTAATAGGACAAGTTAAAAAATGAAACACTTTTTTAATGCGAGAAAGTGTTAACAAACGTAAATATTGTTTTTACGGCTTTAATTTGGCGAAAAATATCTGGAAATATTAAATACAGCTTACCACACCTTGATTCTGTGTGACAATATTAAATGTCCTAATAAAAATGTGATTTTATATGGTACGGTAATTGTATTGGTCTAATTGGTCTAGTAATGAGTTTCTTAATACCAGTTCTTAAAGAGCTATAATGAAATTGTATTGGATCAAAGAAGCTAAAAATAAAACAACTCAAACAATGAATATTTAAAATAATTTATTTCTATTCACTATAGTAAAGTGTAGTAAGCTACAGAGCAACTTTTTTAACTTTTTGAGTTGCTCTGCAGCTAGGACCTAAGCTGCTACTAGAAAGTATAATAGAAGTCTTTACTATTTTTGACCTGATGGACTGCTTTATGAAAAGGAATCTGCTATTATGCTATATGATTAAAAGCAGCCCTGTATCTAATACATGTCCCACTGCTGGGCTCAGGCCTCTTCTCATGATGAGAAGAGTTAGGCCATAATCCAACACGCTGGCCAAATGCGGATTGGTAGACTTCACACATTCTCGAGTACTTTTTAGGCACTCTCAGGCATGCAGGTTTCCTCACGATGTTTTCCTTCACCGTTAGCAAGCGATAATTTATATGATAAATACACACATATCTTTGAAAAGACGAGTCTTTACGATTCGGCTACTTATATGATTAGCCACCCTAATCATCACTAAGCTCATAGCCCAGCCATACACAGCTGACACATCGCCGATTCTATGACCACCAACCAAAAGATAAACAATAATTTATCTGTCAAAAAACTTGAGTGTACGGCAGGATGCGACGTACAAAGGGAAGGTTGTAAATGAATAATAAAGGGACGGAAGCGCGTCAACCTTTCTCATTGTTTGGACACTACAATAAGGTTTTATGTCTCCATTTTTGTCTATCGCGATCGCAATCATTATTTATACGTACTGATTGAATTATTCCCGGAAGAGTTGCGTTTGTGCTGACCATAGAAATCTTAATAACTAGTCAATAGAAATGCTATCGACTATCTTTTAACACTGGGACGCATGTCGCCGGTTTTCAAATACCACTTTTTGTATTCCTGCAAACAAAATTATTCTTTTTGGCGATGACATTAAGACGACAATTCCTCAACTCGCACTTGTGTTCGATTAGACAAATGCGCTTGTATTCCTGCAAACAAAATTATTCTTTTGCGATGACATTAAGACGACAATTCCTCAACTCGCACTTGTGTTTGACTTGACAGATGCGCGGCGACAAGGTCACGCGTCTTTGACATTTCTATTGCCTTATTATTAAGATTTCTATGGTGCTGACTCAGATGTTATAATATTTCGGTGTTGCTTATCATACAAGGTACATAAATGTAACGTTATCGCCACATTATGCACAGCAGCCAAGCTTATCCTCCTTCTGACGATCAAAACATAACATAACATCAAGCCTGTATAACCCAGAAGGGTGTGACAAAGGTGTACAACACCCACACTTCACCTGCTATGTTTAGGTTTAGGATGGCGAGTAAGCCTATCAGTACCCATTGGGCACAATTCCAACTCCGTGCTGCTATTGTGAATTTCCTGACGGAAAATTTACAAATAACACTATGCCTGACCTGGGTATCAAACCCGAGACTTCGCGGTGAGAGGCGCATACGCTAACCACTAGACCATCAAGGCAGTCGGAATTCTGAAGATCAGTTATATCTACAGCTAATAATTACAGCATCCAGAAAAGACACGTCATAACCATGTGATTATTTCAAGTAAAAGCTATACACTGGTGGTAGAGCTCTTGTGAATAAGCTCGAGGGCGGAAACACCACCGTCTCACCTTTAACCTGCCGCCAAATAGTAGTGCTTCCATTATTGTTATCCGGTTTGGTGGTGAGATCAGGCCCTGAAATTACTGGCACATGAGGCATAACACCGTAGTCCTCAGCTGCAGCGACGCATCTATAACCTGCTTTTGTGGATTGTTGATGTCCATGGGCTGTACTCCACTTACCATCAGGTGGACTACACGTTCGTTCGCTGTGGGCGTAGTAAAAAAAAAATAACTTTTTGTTTCATTTATTTTTTATTTTGATTTATTTATTTGAAAGATCAAAGCTTATTTAGCTTACTAGAGTAACATGTTGGTTTGTCTCCTACTTAAGATAGGAACAAATGGATGAACGTGACGTCACGAAATGACGTATCATACAGTTGAGAAATTTAGGGTGCCGGTAAGAGGCGACCGTAGCTGGATGGCTAAGAGCGGCTGCCCGGTGTGCAGTAAGGTCGCAGGTTCAAATCCTGCCGGTCCCATATCTTTTTCAACTGTTTCTTAGTATAATTTGCTAAGCATAGCTAAATGCTATAAAAATAATCAAAATTAGAGTAACATAATTATTTTAACCTTGACCTTTCAATCAAGTTCCAAAGCAAGTGCCAGTTTTTGTTTATTTGCGTAATAGCAACAAAAACAAACACTCAAAGTCCAAAATACTTTATCTAATTATATATCACAAAGAATTAAGTCCAGTTTATTCAGATTATATTATGTCCATCCTAAGGTTGCCTGAAAGAGATCGCGCCAAGCGATAATGCCGCCCTTTGTATTTCTTTGATGTTTGTTACAAATTTGATGTGCAAATAAAGTTTTCTCTATCTATCTATCTATCTATTAACCTTAAAAAATGTCTTAACAAATTGCCCAAAGCCTTGGCAACAGCAAAGGGTATTTTTTAGAGTTTTATTTAAGCGCGTGTATTCCTTTTCAAAATGTAACTGTCAATTTTTGTAGCGTTTTGGGAATATTTCGTAAAAACTGAATGAAAGTATGATTTTATTCAACTAACTTTTTAGAATGCAAGTTTTGAAAGGTAAATATAACAATTTCATTCGTAAATACAGCATAATTTTGTAATTTATCAACTTAACAGTTAATACTCTTTCAACTGATAAAATAGAAAAGTATGCTTTAGTTATTAAATGTAACTGTCATATTTACCTTTTAAAGCCCACATTCTAACAAGTTAGTTGAATAAAATCATACTTTCATTCGGTTTTACGAAATATTCCCAAAACACTACAAAAATTGACAGTTACATTTGGAAAAGGAATACACGCTCTTAAATAACGATAACTTTTCAAAAACAACTTTAGATATCAGGTAATTTTTACTTTTGTTCCTTTATTGAGGTTTGATATTTTTTAGATATATTGATATTTTCGCACTATACCCAAGCCAAGAATCAGTCAGTACATAGTCCAATGTATAATTTCTTTATGTGGTATAAAGGGCAATTTACACGGTATATAGTTAAGAATGCCGGTCGGTAATCCGATCGGAGAGTTTCCTTAAACAGACATCGAATACCGCGCATTCTTCGTACTGCCGATGCTTTCTTATAACCAATACTGTCGTATCACGTACAATGCTGTTTTAGATATCCGTGGACTTTGAACTTGATAGAAACAGGGACGTTATTTTCATTGTTGATAATATGGTTATGAGTCACAATGCAACCTTTCAAGCCATTGATATTAAAAACTTAGTACGGGTGCCGGACTATTATGTTTTGATAAAAAGAAATTGCAGCCTTGTATGTAATACATGTCCCACTGCTGGGCTCGGGCCTCTTCTCATGATGAGAAGGGTTAGGCCATAGTACACCACGCTGGCCAAGTGCGGATTGGTAGACTTCAAACACCCTCAAACACTTTTTAGACACTGGCTCTTTTTAGGCATGCAGGTTTCCTCACGATGTTTTCCTTCACCGTTAGCAATCAATCATTTATATGACAAATACACACATATCTTTGAAAAGACAAATTTTAACGAATTATTGACAGAGGTGTGTGTCATGGGTTCGAACCCGAGACCTTTGACTAAGCAGTTCTACGGTCTACCACTTGGCTATCGCTGCACCTCATCATGCTCATCGTCTAGTAGTTGGTGAATAAATGGTTATTTTGAATTCAGTGATCGAGCATAAACGAATTCAATGTGTATCAATGTTTATTACATTATTTTATCATTACTTTTATATTGAAAAAGCTGACCCGACAGACGTTGTCCTGTCCTAACTATGCATACATTATCTGTGACGATATTTGCAGCACGCCTTCTGTCAATGTTATGTCAAACCCCATAAAGTACATTCAAAAAGTTCATACTGTCAAAAGCGCTAAGGTTACGTTAGAAAATCATTAGAAAATTTAATAAAGTGGTTAAGTATTCTTAAATTTTATCATTTTCATCACTTATGATATGGCGGGATTTTAGTTGTGATAGTATTTTTTTTTTATGTATATATTAAATGTGCTGTCAACCTACTTATTGGTAAGTAATAATTGCAGTCTATAGGCATATAAAGAAGACTGTTAACTTAATGCTCTATTAAAAACGATGTATTTATAGTTTTTCATTTATGAGACATGTCAAATAAATAATGTATGTATTGAAATCAAACTGCCTTGATGGCCTAGTGGTTAGCGTATGCGCCACTCACCGCGAGATCTCAGTTTCGATTCCCGGGTCGGGCAACGAGTTATTTGTGAACTTTCCTTCAGGAAATTCACAATATAATAGTAGCATGGAGTTGGAATTGTGACCGGTGGATCGCGATAGCCTCACCTCATATTCCATTGGACCTAAACATAACAGGTGAAATATGGGTGTTGTACACCTCTGCCACACTCTCCTATGTAATGTAAGCGTGAAGTTATGTTATGTTTAAATCCGATTGACCGCTCTACATAGAGGTACCTTTTTAGAAAACCTATTTTACCTCAATATTGCTATTATCTGTAATCTTGGCACAACACAGAGCAAATTAAATATATAAATCTTTTTTCAATTTAAACATAAATGCGATCGGTGTTTCTATGTTCTGTGATATTAGCACAACACAAGGCATATTATAAAATAAATAGATCCTTTTTCAATTGAAAGAAGAATTGAAAAATGCTATTGATCCATGTCTCATGATAATTTTCCAATAAGCGTATCGTAAGCTTTCTTATTTTTTAATAAAAACCTTTTATTTCTGGTTAATTTCTTGTCGGGCAGGACTTTATACATTGTATATATTTATCTACATGGTTAAGGCAGTATACGCACTTCAAAAAACACTTTCTCAGTACTACACAACAACAACATAGTTGCCTTCAAGTTTTCAATATCGAATAGCCATTTTAGTACCGGTATTAATGTCTTCATCTCATAAATAAACAAAGGTACTCATGCCGGGTGGTCTACCCATTCCTAGGAGTGACATTCCCTATATAACCCACACTAATCTGATTAAGAACAAATAATACAATAAAACCATAACTCCTTCGGTGACATAAGAATATTCTTCGTGCTTATCTATACAAATATTATAAAGCTAAAGAGTTTGTTTGTTTGCTTGAACGCGCTAATCTCAGGAACTTCAGATCCGATTTCAAAAATTGTTTTGTTGTTAGATAGCTAATTTATTTAAGAAGGCTATAGGCTATATAACATCACACGACGACTAATTGGAGCTGAGCAGTAATGAAATATGGTGCCAAATCGGGGGATATCGAAGCGGCGCCGGGAGCGGAACGCGGGTGGAACCGTGGGGATCAGCTAGTGAATACAGTAAAATAATATAAGTGTACAGAACTCGTTTTGGTGTCATTAATCATGTTTCTTGCTTCATAAATCTTTTTGTTATTGAATTAAATGTTTTTAAACCAAACGGCATTCTATAAATATATATATATTTTTTTTTTTTACTCTCTAATAATCATTTATTGTATAATAATAAAATTAAAAATTTAGAATTAGTTTCGGTGTGCAAGACAATAAATGTTTATCTTATTACGCTATGGTTACAAATATTTAAGGAAGTAATAAAAATAAAATAAAAAATAAAGTAAAATAAGGTAGATGGCGACTTAAAGAGGATATGAGAGTACTGTAAACGTAGATACAATTTAATCTTAGATCTTAAGGGAAACAATTGCTCGGCCGTTTTCCATACAAAAGTAATATGGGTTTAACTTTAATTTTATGAAGTTTTTATTTACTATTTAAGACAAATCATGTTCAAAACACCTTTCAAAATTATAATTTAATTTTTCACTTTGTATGAAACTCAATTATTGACTAAAACAATTATTATGATAAAATGGCCACTAACAAACATGCATTTTCGTGTTTTAGATATGATTTGTCTATAATTATAGATACATACTTAATAATATTTAAGTTAAACCCATATTAGGTTAGTATGAAAATACGGCGCTTTGGAGTCCACCCTTAAGGATCGCAAAAAGAATGTGAGCCCACTGAAAAATAAACGTATCATAATAAATTACTGCAGATTCTGAAAAAAGGAACCGAAAACACCGCTACGCTTCTTTTGCGACTGTGAACCACTGATTCATAGAGGAAACATCATTCGGGGATGATTATATCTTGGATCCAAATGATATCAAGTCACTCCCGATCTGCCAACTGCTCCAATTTATGGAGGCTATTGGCCTAAAGGAGTCTATAATAAGGCTACAATCACAAAAGACCTACGGAGGTCGACGCCCAAAGCCTCGTCCCAACAATAATAATAATAAATTAGTGAATGAACCACAATAACTGGACCAGTTCATCATTAACCGGCTACACTTAGTGACGTGCTACTTCAAATTAATTATACTTCCAACATTCGCACGTATGATGAAACATAATTAACGGTTGAGGAGCCAATTATTAAAAAAAACGGCCGCCTAAAGGTGTAACGTTCGCTAGTAAACTATAATTTACTGTAATTTATATATACGGTAATAGATCACTAACATTATTTAGTTTGCAAAAATTGATGCTTACAGTTCGACACACTTAACGGGTTGTGTGCCGAAGACACACAGTACAGTTTTTTGTATGTCCCCCAGAGGGTAAAGTCACCCCGAGGAGCAGTTTATTGTGCTCTGCCATTTGATACAGTTTTTTTTACATAAATTCAGTTCGATACATGTAATATGATTTCAAAAATCACAATTAATATCATAATTAATTCGGTATTCTTAATAATATTGGAGTGTTCATGTTGATGTATGTGTGATATATTGTGTGTGTCAATGTGTAAGTGTAGTGTTGCATGTGATAAATAATTATAAGTTGTTAAATTTTTTGAGCGTGTCTACTATGGGTGTAAGATGTACCAGTTTTAGGCTCGCTATAGTCAAAAAGCGTGTCAGGTCACAGGCAGCTGCAGAGCTTTCAAATGCTGATTACAAAGGAGGCAGGCTCACGTTTTTACGTCGTGTTCACGTCAGTTTCCAGGGCTGGAGATAGCGGGAGGCACTTAGTGTAATGAGTATGTGATAGTATGATTGGACGTGGGGACAAACCGGGTTAATTCAATAATGTGTTCCACGTGACATGACACCGAAGTCCTCAGATGAAGCGACGCATTATACGATCTGTTATTGGATTGATGATGTTCATGGACTGTAATTACCACTTACCATCAGGTGGGCTAATGAGCTCCAACACGATACACGATAGGTCTACGTGAACCAGTATTGAAGAATCTCTGGGTGCCTTCCGGAATCCAAGACGAGACCTTGAAATTTACTTGTCATAAATGTACTAATTAAGAAAAATCTAATGAGCTACAACACGATGTTCCAATACATACAAACATACATTTATTGCTCGTTTATTAGAATAGGATTACAATAAAAAAATAAAAGGTAATAAAACTACATAAAATAATTTCTATATAATATAAGTTCTATATCTTGCCACTCTTGTCAGCACGTCGTCAATTCGCCAATTTCTGCCGCACGCACAAGCAACTCTGTCAGCTTACGTTAAATGTATACTTACTACAACTGTAAAGTATACTTCGGGCATTGACCCCATCAGCCTAGCAGTTGACGAAATACCTTCATTATTCTAACAGACATACTATTATCTCAGCAATTTGTCAATTATTATCTAGAAGTTATTTGTCTTGATAGTTTTATCGAGCGGCACTTAGCTAAAGTGTATTATAGAACGGAACAATTTATGATATATTTACATATATATTACGTATTTATAACTGTGTTTAATTATTTGCACCTGTATTTTTATATTGCGGATGTAGTAAACGAGCTTTCGGCCTACCTTGTAAGTGTTTATTGAGGCCCATAAACACATACATCATATACATTGATCGCTAGGTCTTAAGATTTGAAACAATTACTGTTTCTTTTAAAAGATCTCTTGATTCTGTGTCTGTAAGTTCCATACAATTTTTACCAAGTTTTACTCGTTGCTTATTGAGACGGTGGTGTTGCTTACTATTTGATTCTAGCTTCTTCAAGTTCTTCTAGACCTTTGCTAAATTGACTTGAGTTTGAAGATTTTGATAGACGTTGCCAAACTATACCACTAATAATGCCTTTGGCACACACTGTTAAGTGTGTTTCGTAAAGTAGTTAATTGCATATGTTTAACCGACGAAAACACGGAGGAGGTTCTCAAGTCAACGCGTATATTTTTTGTTATACCATACATAACTTTTTACTGTGTAGTCTGATTTTGCTATTCTTTTTTTACTTTAACAGAGTAGGTATGCCCTTACCCATGGAAAGAATCCGCGCCGACTCATAATTAGTAAAAAAATGTATTTTATAGTTTATATAGTTCATGTAACTAAGTTCAATATCCAAGGCTTATAATGTTTACTTATTTTTTACTTTTTACTTCTTTTTTGTCTGTTTAATTTTTGTTAAAAATATTTCTTTGCATATCTACCTGATAGAGATAGTTAGCTGATTGTATCGAAAATGTTCAAATGATCAAACTGCATTCATTTTAAAGTCATGTCATTAGTCTCATAGCTTGTAGAACATAATAGTATATATAAAATAAAAATATACAAGGCATTATTTACACAAAGCGCAGTCCATTCGCAAAAGCTTTGTAAACAGAGTCATAACAGGAACAGTGCGTTTATATGCACACGCCGATGCACGTGAAGAGGTCATAGAGTTCACGTCATATTTACCAAACATGAGGCAGGATGCGCGCGTGCTCTGCGCTTTGGATGGCGAAAACAAAAGTGCTTTGTATAAGACTTCTGTTCGAATTTCAAATTTGATATTTTTTTTTATTTTGAAAATGGAAAGGTTTTATTCCGAATAAATATTTTGATTTGTCATCATAACTACAACAAGTTTTAATTATGATGTTTAAAGAGAGTGTACAGATACTACAACATCATAAGTCTTGGCTTTACACCGTTTCATTACTTTGTAAAGTAATAAATAACTTAAATTTTATTAATGTGGACGGAAGTTAATAATGTAATTAAATTATTTAAATTAATGTTACCACTTTATGTCAGTATATTTTGCAACTTTTAATAGTACCGATTGCGGCGGCGCGGTCAATGCACTGCTTTTACAGTGTTTATAAGTAGCTAGTATGATATGTAAGAAAAAAAATAGGTGCAACAAAAAATTGTAAAAATCACAATTCGTTTTCAAAGTGCTGGTAACAAACTTTACGTACAAAACACTACATATTCTCAACACCTATACTATTCCAGCGCACACAAATCCAACTACGTGCTACTATTGACAGTTTCTATAAATAAAAATCCCAAATAACACTTTTGCTTGTAATCGAACCCAAGACCATACGGTAAGACGCCACATACGCCAACCACAAGTCCAACGAGGTAATGGAAAAAGTGGAAAATGCTATAGAAAGCTCTCAAAATGGACTCTGACTTGCGCTTTTCAATTCTCTTCACGAGTGTACTCGCGCCATTCATTGTATTCTGTACTGATTAGCATTCACGCTCTGCCGGTGGCGGTACGTAGCTCTCGATATAAAAACAAATTAAGGAATTAGACTCCATGGCTGCATATCGTATAACCAAATAAAGGTAACGTAAACACGGCTACTGATCAATCTATACATTTCCAGTATTAGCTGGTCTTGCATCGCTCGAGTATCCTATACAATACGAGAGCATCTTATACTGGGAATTTAAAGCTTCATATGTAGCCGTGTGTACTTGGAAGAGACATTATGGTTAGCGAAAAATAATAAGCTTTTATATCGCATGTTATTTATTATTGTCCTAAAGTTTTTAATTTACATATTAAAAAGATCCATTTATTCATAAGAAAGTTTTTTGAGATCATACAGAACTTTTTCGGTCTGCGTTGATCAGCCGTGTTTGCAAATGGGTTTCTACAAAAAAACTCAATATATTGTGATTAATTTTATCTGATAAGTTTTAAGGTTCATTATTACCACTTTTCAGTCGCTAAATGTCAACTGATGTAATAAAAACAGAGAGACACCCAAATGTCGAATTCAGAAATAATTATACCAGATTGGAGATTTTACTGAAAGAAGACTCTATTCTATTTTTAAAACAATTTAAACTACATTCATAGTTTTTTCAAAGTATGCTTACTCAACCAGGAATCGAACTTTACTCACTTGATTTTGGTCTCTCTGATTTTGGTACAACGTTTGTTGTTATTATGAACCTAGTGATGGAAAAGTGGACCCACCGGTTTCTCCTAAGTTCAAGAAAATATTTTGAACAAAAGAGTTTTTGGATACCCTTTATTATCCTATAAATATGTGACAAATAACCTATAGCTGTTAGGTTATAAACGGTTCTTTTTTAATTTGGCAAAAAATTTTAACGTTTAGTTCTTCAACAAACTTTTCACTAACGCGTTATCTTAATTTAAAAAAGTAGCTGAAAAACAATCTAAGACTGTGGCACTTAGTGGGCTATTACTTCTACAATTACCCTGCTCTACTTAGGCATGTATTTACATGCGTGCTGTATAATGAATCAAACATGTTTAAATACTAGCAAGGATCTCCAAAATGCAATTCAATTTCAGCTACCGCCAAATAAGAAAGCTATTATAAAACTTCAATCCTAAAACTATTCTAAAGATAACCATAGAACAATTGGGTGCACGGTTGGCGTAGTGGTTAAAGCGATCGCCTCGCCGCTTTCAACTGCGCTGGTGTTGTGGGTTCGTTCCCCACACGGGACAAATCTTTGTGTGATCCGCAAAGATTTGTTCTTATACTGCTTTGTGTGTATGAATGTATGTTTATGAACACCCTGCGGCACAGGAGTTATTCCTAGAGCGAGCGTAGTTAATACTAAAAAAAAAAAAGTAGGAACAAGTCACTATTTTATCGTATCAGTAAGCTCAAAACAGAAGATAATAGTGATGAATCGCAAGCTTTTGTCGGCTCCTCTTATCAGTTTCCGGAATAATGATAAATTGATAACGAAAACTAGAAGCCTTGTATGGTTTAGATAACAATTCAAAAACTATACACGTCAGACCACAGGAAGTTGTAAACTTTTAAATACCTCATACGATGATTCAACTGCGCATAGTAACAAATTATCAAAGTATCCATCAATTTTTATGTACACGCATTGTACATAATATAACAGGTTTAGGAAGGCATTTATTTTTTTATACTACAATATAATGGCCAGATAGATCTAACCATTATATCTCGTAAAGTTGAGCCTCTTAATTGGTCAGGATGAAAGCCATTTAACTAATTTGGCAAAATCAAAAAAAAAGATTTGATTCCAATGTTTGTTTAAATTAACGGTAAAATATTTAGTCATCCTCACAATATCGCATGATCGGTAGCGAAGATTCTGTAATTTAATGAATAAGCAGTATGTATAATATGTAATTAAATATTATAATAATGTATTTTTTTTTTCTGTTGTCACACTGATCCTCACTCACTGGGCGCATCAGAATTATCAGCGCTGCGGTGCTTTTAGCGCTACAGTATTGTGCTGAGATGCGTACCATTTCCGGCATATTAAATAATGTTTTTATTTTATTATATTTTTTTTTAGTTTTAGACGCAATTATGCCAGAATAAATTATTTTTCTTTCTTTCTTTCTTTCTTAATCATAATATTGTTATTGCAAGGGCGTTTTTGTACTTCATCCTATCTTGATCTTACACTTATCCGTCGAAAAATTTGCATGAGATTCGGACATGTGCCGATCAGAGCTCGGACAAAACTTAGACTCTATCGAATCAATTCGGACAGAATCCGATCAGAGCTCGTAATGAAGGATAAATTGTTATCTATCTTCTTACATATACATATACTTGTTCGTCCGACTGGTTCATAAACAGAGAGCTTAAACCGTTGTGGCTTGAAACTTGAAATCTTCATGAAGGTTCTGTACATGGCGTGCATGAATTGGGGTGCATGAAAGGAGCCTTCCCGAGTGACGTACACAACGATTCCCTACGTCCGGCGCACCCTGGGCAATTCGCGAGTTCTCCAAGGCGAATTGGCTAGTCCTTTCACCACGATGGCAAGTCAAAATAAAATTTGACTCAGCCATCGATACGACGAAGAAGAGAAGAAGATGTACATGGCGTAGTAAGGGTTGAACGGTTGTATGGAAGTCCGTCATTATTAAAGTTTGAAATACGTAGTTTCGTTCAGTTGAACTTGAATAAATATAATCAAGGTTTTTTAAATATTTTTCCAAGAGGGTGAATATAGGAGATAGTTAACGCAAAAAAAGAAACAACAGATGGCTCTGTGTATATATTTTAACTCGCTCCACAGAACGGAACAGAGCAGAATAATATTTGACGCAGGTGAACCCGCGGGGGTCATTTAGTATAGCACTCAGGGCCGTCTTAACCAGGGGGTGCAAGGGGTGCGGTGCACCCGGGCAAAGTGCGCCCAGGGGCGCCTTTCGAGCGCTGATTTTTTGGATATTTAATTGAATTTAACGCCATTGCAGTTTTATATACAAGTAACTTACGACAAATATGTATGCGCAAGCAAAAAAAAAGGGTCTTCAACAATATTTTTTTTTTATCTTTCGGCGCTTGTCATACCGCATTACTACACTAAAAGTAAAAAAAAACGAGGGCGCAGGCTGAGTCCCGCACCCCAGCGCAGAATAGACTTAAGACGGCCCTGATAGCACTATAGCTTAAACGCCACTAGTCTAAGTATTGTGGAATAAAAAAGAATATGCAAGTATAGCTGCGAATTTTTTCTCGTTTTATTTAACCTATAGCATATATTTTCGCAATTTTGCATTAGTAAACAATTTTGTAAAATTTCACAACAAATCTTAAAATGTAAGGTAAGATAGGGATAGGATAGGATTCTTACATAATTTTCACTTTCTCCTCAAAATGGAACCAAATATTATTTCAGAGTTGCACAAATAAGTTACATTTTCGAATTGTCTCGTTACTCATAGCCCCGAGAGTTTGTTTCTCATTGCTTTTCTGAAATCAGATATGACAGGCAATTGCGGCTATCGCTATGGGCTTCTTGTAACAATATGAGAAATATAAATACATAATAATATATAATAATGTGCTAGAAATAGATTATAAAAAAAAACGACATTTTTTTTTTGCGTAAAATTTTTTCGTTGCGTATTAAAAATCCATCTGGCATACAACATTTTATTTTATTTTAATAATCTTCGTTAACTTGTAATTATTAAGAGTATAAATAATTCAAATCTTATAGCTCTGGTTTCTATTTATATCAATAAATGTACGTACCTACACAAATCTTAACTCTTTACGGCTCGTGATTAGTCACACAAATTAATTGACAGTCTGTCTAATCACTGGCTTACTCATAGACTAATCACCAGGGGCTCGGAATTAGGTAGAGTTTTTCATGTACTTACACTGATTTCATACAGCGAAAGAATAACGTGGATATGCCTCAAATCCCGAGATTAATTTTAAAGAGCAGAAAAAAATCCCATGATTTTTTAAATAAAAAGTTATTTACTTTTTTACACAATTTTAACTACTGCACGCGCGACTAAATATTTTAATTCTCACCAAATTTATACAGTAATGTCGGAAGCGAACACTTCAAATCTTACTGGTAATGAATCGGACAAGGAAAATGATTCTGATGGGCCGTTTGAATAAGCAAAACCTCACGAGTCTAGGCTAGAAGCAAAAGTATTTGCTCGTATTTATAAAAAAGGCGAAATATGCGTATGAGAATTTACTACAGACTTTCAACAATTAATGTAAACTAATAAAAACAATATGTTAATTATCTTTGTTTTATTTGTCTATCTCTGAGGTTTTTATTACTATTTATTCGTAATATTGTTGGTTACACGGGATTGTCCATTAGAAATCCCGGGAAGGTCCACATTAATATCAACATTTCGATGCAAGTACATAAAAAACTCTACCTTATTCCGAGCCCTGCTAATCACTAAATAAGGAAAACCTTGAAATAGGCTTTATATAGAATACTCAATATTATTTGCATTCTATATAATTATAAAAGATAAGCAGATGTTTCTCTGATATTTCTTCTGAAACAAATTCCTCAAAATTTATTTAGAAATATTGTTTTTTTTGTCGCTGCCGCTGTCATGTCACAGAGTTCGTTACTCTGTGGTCATGTGCTACAGCTGTGTTTTTTGTTTTATTTGGGTATCGAATGAAACGAAAAGACTCGACTTTATGCAGCTACTGCAGTTGCACTCAGCATTATCGACTACGGCCCTGCTATGATTGTTTAAAAAAACAGCAGCTACATTTAACTGGGTTTCAAGAGAACAATATATTTAAACATTTCTAGAAATTGCTATCATGAACTTGACTCACATAAGTACGGCGAATGTGTTATCATTTGGTTCGCTGCAGCTGGCTGATAATATAAACCACACAACAAAAAATATTGTATATTACCTAAATATTATTACATATTTAAATTTGTTTATTTACAAGAAATAGATACGTTTTCCTCGTTTCAGGATTTCACAAGAATTGGGTGTAAGGAGATGATGTCATGGATGAGTAGTCATCACATTAGATATAACCTTGACCAGTTTATTTGTTGCGGTTTCATAAATGTCTTGCTTAAAATAATGCTGTGGGTGTGGTATATCTAAGGTTACTAAGTATTCTTATTCGATCGTAAATAACAAATAATATTAGCAGCCCTGTATCTAATACATGTCCCACTGCTGGGCACGGGCCTTTTCTCCTGATGAGAAGGGTTTGGCCATAGTCCACGCGCGCTCCTTCACACACCCTTAAGCACTTTTTGGGCATTCCCGGGCACGTAGGTTTCCTCACGATGTTTTTCCTTCACCTAGAGAGCGATAATTTTTATATGACAAATACACACATTATCGTCGACAAGTCAAATCTTAACGATTTATTGACAAAGGTGTGTGCCGTGGGTTCGAACTAGGGACTTTTGACTGACTGAATTACTGCACAACTCATTCTATTAATATGTAAATAACAACTTTCGTATTACAAAAAATTCACACTATATCACTATACAAACAACACTAAGATACACCTAGTGCAAAAACTTTCGCGCAACTAACGGTAATCAATCAATCAAACACCAACAACTTTGAAGGATGACTGGACATTATACAGAAGTGGTCGTTTAGACTTGCATTGATCGATATCATTGATTACTGGGGGCAATTGTCCAAAATAATGTTTGCTTTTTTAAGAATTTTATCTTTAAATTTAATAGTATTTTTTCTTTTTTCACTACGTCTAACGCGTCTTGTGTAAATGGTAATACCGTTCGCCTTGCTACCACGATTCCAACGCAACACAATCGAGAGATCATTTTAGACCATTGTAAATTTAGTAGATTACGAACTTTTGGCACAATGACAATTGTTTTTTTTTTTTGTTGTATTGTAAATTATAATTGTATTGTGTCAAAATTACAATTCGCTTAAAATTTGTGGCCTCTGGAAAGTATTACCACTTTTATCGCGTGCTTGGGCCGGTCCTTAACTTTAGGTCTATGTAAAGGAAGTGACACAAATATTTTGATTCAGCCTACAAACTACATACTACTACTACTGACTAATAAAAAAAATAGCTGACAGCTGATTATATAATTAAGTTTCCTTTGTTGGTTGTACCTGTTGTAAGTTGCAACATTTTGATGTTAATTGGTTTAATTGTCAATAATTACTGTTGGTTTTAATGACTTCACCTTCATAAGAGTGACTGTCGTTTAATTATTAAATTATAAATTCAATAACGTGCGTTGATTGATTTTAAAGGAAAACAAACAAAAATACAATATTTTTAATTATATAAATACTGACATTAAAAATATTTATTAAAAAAACAAAAAACCCGACTGCTTAAAAAAAAGAACTAAAAAGATAAAAACAAGTATAGCATTATCTACATTAAATTCATTAACAACAAATGAAATATGTCAAACTAAATTCTTTATGATGTTGCAGGTAGTGACAAACGAAGTTATATAGTAGTAACAAAGTATTGTTTGTCCCCGCCTGCAACATCATAAAGAATTTAGTTTGACATATTTCATTTACCAAAAACATAACCCTCCTTCTGACGCAGTCGGGTAAAAACTTACAAAAGCTTAAGGTTTTATGGTTCACTGCCTCGATGGTCTAGTGGTTAGCGTATACGTCTCTCATCGTAAGGTTTCGGTTTCGAGCTTTCATGTGAACTTTCCGTCAGGAAATTTACAATAGCAGCAAGTAATTGGAATTGTGACCGGTGGATGGCGATAGGCTCACCCCCTATTCCATGGGACCTAAAACATAACAAGTGAAGTGTGGATGTAAAACACCTCTGCCACACCCTTCTGAGTAATAGGCGTGATGTTATGTTATGTCTTACAAAAACGAAACAAATGCATTCAAGTCAGGCAACGCGATCAATCAATTTAAAAAATAAAAGCTAGATTGAAAAAAAATGGAACGTACCAAAGACAAGAGTGCAACGGTTAGTTAATTAAAGTGTTGGCCGTACAATATCGTGACAGCAACAGTTACGGGTAAAATAATAAGCAGCAACGATTGTCGGTGAAAGCTCGCGGCGAGCTTTGAAGCTGAATACATGGAGCAAAGAAACTCGGGAGGCGACATTAACAGACCACAAACGTTGTACAAATTACCTGTATTTACCGCATTTATTTAAATACGGTGAACAAGGTGTGAGGTTTTAAGGTTTCGTTTAAGAGACATTTATTTGTCCGCTTTTTCAAAAACAGGAAGGAAATGAAGCACGTGGCGCCATGGTTTAATCAAATTGGGAGAAACTAGGGTAACAAATTTGACACCGCAAATAATACTCCAGTGGATGTAAAGATGATTAGATTACGATGATCTCGTTATCATCTCGTTATAACTAATATTAGATTAGATTTATATACAAATATTTAGAGGTTTTAGTTTTGAGAAAAAGCATGCCGCGGCAGCAAGTTAACCATCTCTCATCCAGCATAGCATCACATAGGAAAGAAAAAAGAAAGAAAGAAATATATTTATAGTATATACATAGTAAACCTAACTTCCTGATCTGCGTAGTAATGCAAGAGATCTTTCTTACCTCCGAGTCTCCGCGCAGAAACCTAATATTTCACAGTAGAGTAAAGCACCTCGGGCTCGTGATCTATGGATTCGCTCGTTTTCTTCCAATTTATTACATCCCAAATGAATAATATAAAGACTAGTGAGTATTGGAAAGTGGACACTGAATCTGGCATGGATTTATCACAGTTATATGTCCTAACTGTCGATGCGTTCGTAGACTTCGTAGTCCATTAGTAAAGCCAGGGAAAGTTGTTCCTTAATGTCAATTATAGAGATAAGTGAGTAGCTGGTGCTGTAAAATTGTGGTATAGTCCGATATAATTGATCTGGCACGGGCGAAACTGCAACCATCGGTCAAAATGCCGGTAAATCAGTTAGGAAAATGGAATAACCGTCGCTTTATCATTCAAATTGAACTCTGCGTATATATAGTTGATCTTTTGAATAGATTGAATGTTACATAATTGGCAATTTGTGAAGGACACAGTAAAAGACACAAAAAAGGGTTTTCTTCTGAAATGAGTTATTAAAATGGTATAAAAACTCAAATCAATTATTTTCAAATTCCACAATATTTAAAAAGTGAAATAATTTAAGAATGTGAAATGTCTGTCATGGTGAAAAGAACATTATAATGATATCTTAAAATATAACGAATATAATCAACATCTTGGTAAATCCAAGATATTAATTAAATTAATAAAAGGGAGAAGAAGTTTTAATTAATATAAAGAAGAGAGGTCACAAGACGGACCAGCAGTGAGAGGGCTATGTGCATACCTTCCCAATAGAAAAACATTATAAGAGACAAGCAAGCAAAAAAGAAAAATCTTTCCAATGAAGTCTTAAATGACATTAAATTACGGAGCGCCAACAGAACCCACTAAAATTTAAAAAACTTTTACTACACTAACAAGGGCCTACTTTTACGATGTTGGAGTAAAACTAGTAGCAGTTATAAAATAAATAAAGGCAGAAAGTTGTTTGAAAGGAATCTCTTTGACTACGTGGATACCGGCTATGAAGCAACATTAATCGATGTTAGTAATAACGATTTATCAATGTGACCGAATGAAAGTCAATATCGATTAGCAAGCTCCTGGTCGAATGTTTAGCAAATAGAAAGTGCTAATGATGGTGTAACGACTTTTTAGAACTCATGTGTTGTGTGTATTTAACTGGCTTATGTAATGTGTCTGGCGGGTTTGTCTGCCTGCTTTTTTTCTATGTTTGGGTTAAATTTCGGTTTATTCAGTTCATTTCGACTTGAAGATCTAAAAGACTAGGAGGAAGTTATTTTTTCGAACTTTCTCTGGACAGATGTCATAGCTAGCAAAAAATACAAATATCCAAAATTTAAAAGAAAATGACTGGCAAACAGTTGGAATATAAAAACTAATATTTTTTGATAAACTGAGTGCAATAACATGGGTTACGGGAAACGGGCGAATGATTTATGGTATAAAATCCAAAAAAATCCCATATCCCACTCAACCTTCACAAAAATTACATTTCAATTACAGCGCCATCTAGCTTTTTTCTAGTAAACTTCCAAGCCAGATAGCGCGACAAAACATTATCGCATTTGTTTGGTTCACGTAGCAAGAGCAACCGTTCCGTACAATGATTTCACCAGATCACAAGATGGCAGCACTCTCAAAACCTTTCCATGAAAATCACTATTGTGACTTTTATGTTTTTACTTTCCTTTTATTTCATTGTTGATGTTCTATGAACGGTGGTGATATTCAAAGCTATATCTGTGATTGAAATTTTAGTTCCCATAATGGCTAGCTTTAGAAATGTGATTCCGTCGTCATAAAAGTACAAATTTTATAAAATCGTTTTCTGACACACCTCAAGTTATCTAGAACATTAAAGTCACGCAAAGTGGTTTTATTTGTTACAATTTTAGGACAGGTGGTTTTTGAAGGCTTGCCATGAACTAAAAATGCGCATATTATGTGAATATTTTGCATAATTTTCGAGACGAATGAGCAAATTTGTATCAGACTTGACATTGTTCGTCGCACCGGTGTGGCAGTCAAATAGGTTGCTGCACCACAACAGGTAAAAAGACGACGCTGACTCGACTAGCTCCGTCTCTTTCAGCGCAAAGGTGAACCGCGTGGACCAGAAAAGGTAGGCAGTCATCTGAGCTCACGTCACTGTTCAAACACGGCCTGTCTTCCTAGTATGTGTGCGAGAGACTTCAACAAACGAACGAACCGGCGCGGCGGCACGGCGCCATTACCTCTCGACGTATCCGCACGAACGTGACTGTGCCTGCTTTTCGCTTGTTTTTCTTCATCGATCGTGTTAGAACATCATTACTGCGCAGTGCAAGGTAAGGAAGTTAGTTTTAAGTTGTTTCGGAAGCAGTGATTTTATTTCGCGAAGTGAGTGCAAAAGAAAGGATAGTTGGTGGGCAGGCTGTAGAGGAGCTTTCTCGTTTATTTATGCAAAGAATTTACCGAGGGCGGTGTGTGCGGCGAGGCACAAGGCACGGAGGCTCGCAGCGAGGCGCGGTGAGCGGCGCTGCCTCCGCCGCCTGCGCACTTTGCCGCAGACCATCATACTTTAATGTGTCAAATTTGGTAAATCACGTGCCAGTTTCGTATCGTGTTCAGTGATTCTGTGACTTGTGTATTTACTTTGTGCCCCATGGTGTTTTTGATCGTGGAACAACAGTTTTCGTCTGCGGAGTCTTGAAGACAATAAGGTTACAGTTTCTTTGTGTTGTGAAACTTGTGAGCATTCGTCTTCCTTTCTCGCGCTGACGCATGACAACTTAAGTAATTCTCCTTGAGTTAAGCGCCTTATCTTGTACCGTGGTGCCATTTCGACGTACCTGGGCGCCTATAAATATGTATTACGGTGACATCTTCAGCAATGACACAATGTTTAACTACTTCTTTATACGTTCCTACTTCCACGACATAGAAATCGTGTAATTTGCCAGACCTACCTTTACAAACAAACAAAATTTATCTAAAGCAGTTCGTTTCCTTGATAAACAAAAGAATGATATCAAAATAGAATAACAGATAAGTCTGTAGCAATTAGCCTAAATACTAAGTAATCAATTGCAACATTTTAAACATTAAATATAGGTAGGTATATGATTGATTAATCATCCAGCACTAGGTGACTCAAACTCATTGTCATTTACTAGAAGGAATGCTTTGAAGTACAAAATGCATGACGTTTAATTTTGAGTAGCCGTTGCATCACAGACGCAAAGAAATTGCGACGAACCGGAGCTTTCACTCAGCAGAGTTTACAACTATGTACCCATCACACATGCACCGCACGTCTCACCGTTTCACGAACCGTAAAACCTCTGATCTTTATTGGACCTGACGTAATTTGCCTAGGTGTTGAATCAAACTGCATGTCCTTTCACAAAACGCTGTGCTAGTAGCAGAAATGTTCGCAATAAAGGTGATAAATTACAAGCCAGTTGCAACATATCTCGATTTATAACTGTGAAGTGATTAGAGTCCATAAAGTCAGTCATACAAGTGTTACTGTAATAAAAAGCCGACCTTCATCGCAGGGAGCTCCGTCCGCGTCGTGCCGGGCGGCTGTCCCGACCCACCACTCTCCTTTATCAAACCCCATGATTGATGGTGTTGCCTTATTTAAAAGGAACTCCTAATTAAATTGAGCTGCTTTTTCTTTTTTACGGTCGCGGCTATCTGACCCAGATGATTCATTAAAGGAAGTCATGTGTCTGAATGCATATTTATCGGCTATAATAGATATAGTAATCGCAGCTACGATATAATATTTCTAGAATATGGTACATTTCCAATAAGCTTTAAAATTTTCCATTGTTCTGGGACCAAACACCAATACTTCTTTCATTTGAATGCGCTGTACTTTCAATCATTTCTCTTTATGGTCCTTAGCAGAAACAATAATAACATCTTTATTTATATTTAAGTGCACTTGAGACTTTTGAGCACTTTCTGTTCCGTCGCAATGAAAACTGAACCTACCTAAACGTTCTTGAATTGATTCCATTCATGTTGCATGTGTGTCGGACTTAGGGTTGCCAACCGTACTCTAAAATAGAGTATTGTACTCTATATCATGTAAGCGTACTCTATAATCTATAACACTAATAGAGTACGCTAAAATACTCTTTTTTACACATTCTTACTTGTCATATAATCGTATGCAAAAACCCATAATCAAAACCAAAAAATCAATTATTTATATAATCATTTATGTTGGTACCCCCAAAAAATTTTCCTCCGACCACATTCGGAATGATGAAAAATTGGTATGCGCTGCAAAAAGTACAAGAAAACCTTTTTAAAAATTTAACATAAATGATACTCTCTTTTTTAAGTCCATACTCTTTATTACCTTCTTTGAAATCAGATAATTATACTCTTTTTCTTTTGAAAAAAGTTGGCTACCCTAGTCGGACTGTCGCATGTCGGTGCCGGTACGCTATAAAATGCGTTTGTTTCCTCTCATTACATGTAGTTGTCAAAGCACGTTTGCCACGTAAAAAGGCGCTTGCATCATTTCACCGTGCAGACGATCTTTTGGACGATAAACGGGTATTGAACATTCACGGTTAGTTGATCTCATATGCAAGATGAGAAGTAACGAAGCATGTAATTTACCAATGATTGACCTAATTGCTTCTATTAAAAGGATACGGTTGCAGATCTGACAAACGATGAGCTGGAGCAATTTGTGGATGGTAACAAGTAACAATCAATCGGCGCAATTGATCTAGCGACCGGTTGCGGATAAAGACAAGGCTATGTGCCTGCGCCGCCAATATGACGCGTCGGTCATGTGATCCAGCGCTCTGAACAAACGAAACGATCATTATCAACATTTAACTGAATTATAATGATTCATTAACCGTTATTCTTTAATTATATTAATCATATCAATAATTCCATGAAACATAGGTTTACAGTTACTTCTGAATTGGTACAATATAACGACTTATAAGCTTTTGAATTTGTCGATTTCCATTTAAGCCTCGATCAAGTGCTCACTTGTCAAAAGACATTGAACTTCGGAAACAACTTGTGTAGCCTCATTTTGTTCACATTTGGAAGCAATTAAGGCCTGATAATATCGCGTTCGTTTACCATCTGTTCGAAACGTTATGTAAAATATTTAATAACATAATATTGTTCGACAAGCAACGGTTTCCAAGTTTACGTTACCTCCATTACGAATCCTAAGTAAATAAAGCAAGGGAGCCAATTTGACTCCCAAATTCTCACAATGCAAAATACTTGGGAACTGCTGCGTAAGTTAAATTGAATTAGAAGGTCTATTTTGAGATTTTTGATAGAGGTACGATGACGTAAGTCTATTGATGACCAATATTGGGCAAGGTTAATAAACTAACCTCTACCATGTGTGCAGTACTAGTGTTGACCCGTCGACACGCCTTATGAACACTTCGAAGACCACTTTCGTAACAATATACAAAATGTATTTTATCCACATTCCCACGGACACGCTTGTGTTGTTAGGGTCAAGTTTGATGTTAGTATTATCAAGCACATAATATTTTACTTCTAATCCGTATATTTTTAGAGCATCGTATTGCCGGACTTCAGTTTTATTTTTCATTTTTATTGTTTTCTGCTACATATTGACGCCATTTTTCTAGTCCAATTCAGTTCCATTAATCAGAAATATTCGTATTGTAATCCCTAAATGCCATAAATAATATTAGTAGACAAATGAAACCAATTAGTGTCTGATAAACATCTTCACGGCACCAAGGGACGGCGGTACATGATGTTTTGAAGAAAAAGCTAATGGCGCAAAACACACCCACGTAAGGGCAAGGAATGAAGGACCAGTCTCGTTCTTGGAACTTGAAGGCATTCTTCAAATTCAAGCCGGCAAACCTCCTTTACTCTTGCCAACATTTATTTTATTCATCAGCCTTTTGCCGCCTGAAGACACAAATAGTTTTATTTGCATTTGAAGGAAACCATTTTGATGTTTTCTGATGCGGGCGCTTTGTGATGTACATAGAAGTAATTACATGACGTAGGATATGTGGAATGCGTGTGTATGTATGAATTTTTGCTATTATGTTAAAAACATAGATAAGGCATATACAGAGTATGTATGACTCCGATTTAGCTCTTACAAAGTACAAATTTACTATATAGGTTTTGAGACTAACCATGATTATTTTATTACTAAAAATGAAATACAATTTATTTGTTTTATCGTGAACAAAGAGATTGCAACATCTCTAAAATATCGAAATAACTCGCTACAACAAATATACATAGTAGGTACATATCCCGTTATATCTAATCTTTAATTACAAATTTGCTGTAAACAGATTAAGTTTATCTTATTCAAATAAGTATTTTTTTTAATTTGAAAGGTTAATGATTGGCAAATTTTGAAAGCAGAAAAAAAATAGAATGATAGATTGTGATATAATGTTATCTATAACACATCATTCCAAAAAAATATCTTGATGGCGATAAGACATATGAATGGAAAGTTAAGGAGTTTCAAAGCCGGCAAATAATTGTGAAAAAGAATAGCCAACCTATTTCACAAAATTCTCCTTTATTTTAGCTTTAGTCTACCATAGACTCTATGAAACAAAGCAAATACGTAGCCGACAGATCAATTGGCAACTAAAATATTGTTCTGTTGACTATTACGATGTGCCCCGTCAATTCGCTTGTTTTCATACACATCTGGGTGGTAATGTGTGTGTTTGTATGCTAGGCAATCTATTTATAATGGGATAAACATCATCGCGCGATAAAACAGCAAACATTGTAACTGCCAAATCCCTGAACACGAAACTCTGCGTTTGTAAATATTTGTGTGTTTGATTAAATGTTTGATCGATTGTGGCTGATATATGAAACTTCTGCTTAGATGTATAAAATTGAAGTATAACTATGGTTTGGAAATAAATTCTTTTGTCATTTAGACGAGAATTTATCTGGCATGTTAAGGTCGCGTTGGGATATGAATAGGTATATCGGATTCCGGTAAATATAAAACTTCCACGTATTGATTTTAGATTAATGGTTTCACCTAATTTAGCGTGACCATGGGGTTACCCAAGACTTTCAGACTATGAACATGGGTTCATACTCCATTTTAAAAATGAGAAAACGTCACATTTATCTACCTTTTTCTGCCAGAAAAGACTGTCGTGCATTTTCATTCAACTTCTTTTCGGTCTACAAGCCGTTCGCGTTGCTCTTTTTAAGTCTAGTAGATAATTACATCCTAAAAAACCAGACAGTTTTTTTCCACATCCATTTACCAACAAAAGCAACAATTATGTCTCACCCATATACGAGTAGTGTACAGACGGCCACCGTCCAGTATTAGATAGTCTGGCTTTGTATAGGCTTTCCGTGCAATACAAGACCAGCTTATACCAGACTGGCAATAGTACCGGGTACAGCTGTGGAAGTACCTACAAGTACTACCATATGTCGGTATTTGGCTGTCAGCTCTGTGACCGTCACACTGTGTGGTTTAGTGACATCACGCAACACAATAATACAAAGAGAGTGCTTGAATGAAAATGTAATGGAGTAATGAAGTCTATTTTTAACTGTATCTCTTTGTTGGAATTTATATAATTTAAATTCATCGTAGATACTGAACATTGTATAACTATGTATTAGGTACTATCATTTTTACCATCAGGGTAAAAATCCTATAAATAGGCGTGGTGAGTGAGCCATAAATAGTAAAATGTAGGATACCCTATCAAATATAGGTAAGAAACATAAACCAAATGGAAGAATTTTTAGTTATGTACTATAAATCAACTCATTTTTTGATCATTCAAAGTTATATGAGTCCATTTTTAAAGTACGAAATAATTATTAACACTTATTTTTAGTACATAGCAACTTTTGAAGTAAAACCATTTCAATATTTCATATAGCTAAAACAAAATTCTTAACTTCACATACAAAATACAGAAGCATGACGTCACGCCATTGTAGCCGTTTGTTTGGAGCGTTTGGGCGAGTCTATTACTTATGTGAATTTAAAATAGTATTATCTCAAGCAGTTTATGTGATATCAAAGTAATTCTATTAATGATGTTTCTAATATCTAGTACCTATTAAATTCGATAGGTACTAGATACTAAATCTCTTTTGACCTGACAAGAATATCTTCTTGTCAGATTAAGGGTAGAGCTATATAACAATTCAAATTCAAAACTTTATTGCGTTCCACAAAGTACTCTTAGGTGGTGGACCCTGTCGGGCATAGCAAAAATAGTAGAGAGGATGATAATCTTATTATGGTAAGATTGAAATAACATTATTATGATTACCTGTCACAACTTAATTATTCATATATTTATTAATAGAGTAGTAGCATTTTTCTACTATTTTTTTTTTAATTTAATTATAAATGCAGATGCCGTTTCTTGTGATTTTATTTCTGCCGAAAGATGGTTGTATATTTTGATTGACAGGACTAGAGGGCTGTTCGAGTGCATGTGTTACTTAGATGTTGGAAGCTTCAGTAGGTTTCGGGACGATTGGATTTTTGTTCGTCTCTTTTTGAATAAAACGCCGGATATTTGCGCGTAAATTTACATATTTCCAAAATATACATTCAAGGAATAGTTGAGTGAGTCTTGAGTTTCTTAACAATCTGCTGGCAATTTTTTGTGCTTGTACTACTGTGATTTGGTTTGTTAGTCGTTTAAAAAAATCGTCTTAACATGTGCACAGTTTTTTACCAAGTCATCCACTTATCCCCAACTCACACTATTCTATTTTAAATCCTCCATCTTTATTGGTGACGTCACATCCGTTCCGGTGCTTGCTGACAGACATCTTAATTACCTTTGTAATTAATTAGCTTCAATCAATGATGGTTCCGTAACGACTGATTTATTTCTGGCCATTCATAGATTAGGTACGTTTTGGTGTTATTACCTCAATTGGTCGATTTCGATCGACTGATGTAGTTAAAGCAAACTTTAGGTTTTTTTTAATTTGCCAATGATAAAAAACAATGGAGGTCGGGACGCGGGCAAATTATGTCTATATGGCAACTCTTCACTATACTTAAATGTCTAACGTATACCATCAACCCGGGCGGAGTCTCTGCTTATGTCCGAGTTGCACGGACTAAAACCCAGTTTGTCCCGTCAACGTGACATATTATTTGGAAGCCAAGTTAATTTTACTTGCGTTTAAATTTTGATCGACCAGTAGTGCTGTCTCGCGGGCATACATGTAAGAGTACGTGCGCCAAACAGAGATAGCACTCCGTCTGATTTTGCACATTGTATACTTCTTTATTAATGGAAAAAACGCGGTTCGTCCGCTGGACTCTTAACATCATACGAACTCATTCGTATGTGTCTATCTCAACTTAAGCTTTATGTTAGTATTGGTAAAAGTTAATGCCCCGGAAAATTGGTTTCCGTCCAATGCTACGCGACTCAATGCGTTTGAAACTCTATTTATCTAGTTCTAATAATAAATCTAAGTATCATTATTAAATCATAATTTATACCAATTACCGACACAATATATCAAAAATACTGCCGTTTATTTTATAACTAAAGACTTCGCTTCGCCCGAGGTAGTATGTAGTAAGACACTATACATTTATTATACATATAAACCTTCCTTTAGACTTACTCTATATATTGGTTAAAACTGCATCAAAATTTGTTGCATAGTTTGAAAGATCTGAGCCAAGAAACAGAATTAGCCACATAATTTCATACTATGTAAAAGATGTACTATAAAGATGTTGACTCTGAATTTCCAAGTCATATTTTAATGATCTGTGTAATTTGTGATCTACGTAAGCCAGTCGCGATAAAAATAGAACCGTATATAAATTGGATTAGTTAAATTCAAATAAGAGCTCATTAACTTAAGTGTCGTCTCAAATTGTATGGAAATAAAACATCTTTATTGATATTACGTATTAGCATAAGTATATTTGAATAGCTATGATATTAATGTACATCGTCTGAAATATTGCATAAGTCATAAGGCGCTTTTCCATACAGCTGTCACCTAATTGGCCTCACTTTGTTTTTATTACATGCTTGCAATGTTGTGACTGAGGTATTTTTGATGCCAGAATTTCATATATTTTTTGGCTAGGTTGAGAGCTAGATTTTCTCACTCTATAAACTACCCTCTTATTAGCTAGGGCAAGGCAAATGCCTCTCTATTGTATCATTGTTAAACAAAAATCCAGAGCTTGCAGTATTTTACTCTTTATTTTTTATTATTTACGAAACGTTTATAATTTATTCTTTTTTTTGTTAGCCTGAACTGTCTAACTGCTGGGCAAAGGCCTCCCCCAAACGTTTCCAGTCCTCTCTGTCGCCTGCAGTTGCCCACCAGTTGTGGCTGAATTTTTAATTAATAATTTATTCTTAAAAAAATCAAAATAACAATAGTTTTTCGTTATTCTAAACAAAAACAAAGACTACATGTCTGTGTTTTTATTTATAATTTAGAACAACTATCACTTCATTAAGTTTATATATAAATATATATATGTACCTATATAGTAGGCTACTACATAAGTGGCCGACTTGTGGCCTTACCGATTAGCTGGCGACGCCAATCATTAGATTCAGTAAAATATAGAATTTTAAATGCATTTAAAACCTAGTTATATTTCGTAGTCATGAAGCACTTCCAATCCTTAATTATTGACATTTATAGTAAAGCCGAAAAGTTGTTATTGTAAAACTATGTAAAATTAACTACACACATTATTTCTTATCAAAAAAACAATAACTAATAACCAGCTTTAGCAATGATTTGTTCATTCAAATTGATGAATTAGTCAATCTAAAATATTAACGTTTTGTAACATTTTTCCTCAAGCTTCTTTCATTAGTATTATTATAGTTAAGTTGTTTTATTATAGTTCATAATGTATATCATTACAATCGTAACTAGATCATGCAATCGATAGCAGCAAAGGGAAAACCTAGTGACGCGTTATCTTTGTCAATTATCTCCGTATTTTCCTTACCTTAACCCGTATTTACTATGGAAAACGGACATTTTTTATCGTCAACTATGTAAAACAATTACTAAGTGTTAAGCATATAATAGCAGCCCTGTATCTAATATATGTCCCACTGCTGGGCTCGGGCCTCTTCTCATGATGAGAAGGGTTAGGCCATAGTCTACCACGCTGGCAAAGTACGGATTGGTGGACTTCACACAACCTCGAGCACTTATTAGGCACTCTCAGGCATGCAGGTTTCCTCACGATGTTTTCCTTCACCGTAAGCGAGCGATAATTTATATGATAAATACACACATATCTTCGAACCCGAGACCTTTAACTTCGCAGTCCTACGGTCTCCCACTCGGCTATCGCTGCTAGTGTTAAGCATAAAAACAGTAAAATCTTCATTGATGTATACATATATATATATATACTAAAGGATAAAGGTCTTAAGTCGTGAACTTTAACTCCGACGCAAAATCTATTAATAGATACGTGTATATCACGTCACAATATATATATATATATATATATATATATATATATATATATATATATATATATATATATATATTATGATGATCAACAGAGCAGATTCATGATCCACCATAATCCTATTTTTGTATAGACATTTAAAAACACTACAGTCTAAATTCGCTTGTTCTATTCTTAATTCTTTATAGTACACAATAAATACATTCGAACTTATAATATAATAAATTTACCATGTACAAGGCCTCTAAAGGAATAGGTTCTATCAACAAATGACCTTATCGACTTTGACAATTTCAAAGGAAATGTTTGACAAATGGGTTATGAACCTACTTTGCTGATAGTAGTACATATCTAAGCATTGTAACATACAATGTATAGGCAGCTATGAACATAATGGACAGGTAATTTCATACTTTAACCTTGTATATCTTTAGTACAACTAATATTGGTTATATTACTTAAAAATTAGCCGCCAGATGTCGCTTAGATGAAAAGATGACATTAATGAAATGAGCATGTTTGTCTATGGAAGTATTTGACAGTTAACTTGTTCATTCAAATGACCTTTTCCCAAAGAATACAGAGTATAATTATGAAAAAAAAAATATATGAAAACAAAAATTAGTCTTGATAAATAATTTTGTTATAAAAGCTTTTATAGTTGACATTCATTCGTTCTACTTCAGGACAAATAGAATGCTAATTACAATTAGTACAAAAGTATCTCGAAACAATAAAATACTAAAAATATATCTTAGACTCGACGGTATGTCTGAGAGCATGACGTGATCACACTACTTAACAATTCAGTTCAGAGCCGGCTTATCGCTATGGAATGTTCTGTGCACACAATGAAACATTATAAAACCAGAATTTTGATGTTTACTCTTATGAACACTGATAAAGTGATAACATGAGTGCTAAACAAAGGGACCCACAACCCTCATATACTGTAGCATTTTGACGGCATGGAGTAAAAATAAAAAGTACACTGTGTGATACTCTGTGATACTACTATCGTAATTACTGTTATTAGAGATATCACGCCTATATTACCCAGAAGGGTGTGGCAGAGGTGTACAACACCCACACTTCACCTGAAATGTTTAGGTCTCATGGGATAGGGGGTGAGCCTACCGCCATCCACCGGGCACAATTCCAACTCCGTGCTGCTCCGTACTTTGCCCGACGCATACGCTAACCACTGGACCATCGTGGCAGTACTTAAATTAATGTATATACGACATTATCGCATTAAATAAATAAAATAAAATAAATATAAGATATAAGATTTTACACTAATTAACTTATACAATAAACTTTACAAGTCAATATAAACAAAAATACATTATATTGATTAAGTACCTACTGCAATGTAAATTTGTAGTAGTCGCCTCAGCGGCGTAGGCCTCTCCTAAACCTCTCCACTCGTATCTATCCCTTGCCTTTTGCATCCAATTAGATCCACATCTGTTGTTAAAGATATCTCTCCATCTTTTCCTTGGTCTTCCTTTGTTCCTTTTTTATCACACTAAATAGCCCAATTTAAATTCTAGCTATGCCAAACTCACGCTGGGATTATGGTTCATGAGACGTATTCGCCTATAAAACCTAAAGATTCACCTACGCAAAGTTTTAAATCTTTAATCAAATTAATGGTTAAACCAATTAAGATCAATTTATATAAATTCTCTAAAACAATTACCATTAAAACCAACTACTTACTTTTTCTTTATTAAAACTATTTGTTAAGAAAAATACTTTTAAAAATACTGTACTAATTGCTCTCCATTCTTATTTTTTATCTGTGCCTTCAAAACGTGAGTCTTTTAAAAGTCTTAACTATTATCAGCAGTTACGACAGTTCACACTTCATTGATCCGCAACGAGCCGTCCCATCTTCCAAGGAATCCATTGATGACAATAGCTCGTCATGCTTCTTAAATACCTTCAATTTAAACGCTGTTAAATCAACAAAAAACTTAGTCTGATCTTTACTTTCGCAATTTGTATACTTTACAATATTTCACACTTACACAAAACGTTTTATCTAGAGTTATTATGGTTTTAGAAGCTTTAAGACAGGTAATCGTTAGTACGATAGTCGTGAATACAAGATTTTCTTCGCAACAAAGGAATTCATAAATACCACAACCTTTGTTTAATGTCTAAAATATTTTCTAAAATCTTCTTTTGTCTCGTATCGGACCATGCGTGCAAGCGAGACGAATCATACTCCATTCAAGTACAGTATGATTTGTAACACAGCTTGCCTTCTCCCACTGGTTGCGTTCGATTTCTCGACCAAATCAAAACGGCTACTTATCTCAAAGTAACTCATTGAAAGCTGTGTGTGTTTAATTCAGTCGGTTATTCCGTGGGCGTGTTTTTATTTCTGTAAGCGCAATAAGTAATATGGTAAATATTAAGCAAGTGAGGCCGCGACTCGTCTAGGCGAGTTTCTTTCATCGTTATAATCGACGGTAAGCCACTTTAATCGATGTTGATAAAACTGTGTCAGGTTTCTCGATCTGTGAACTCTATACTTGTTTAATATAAGCAGAAAATGAAGTAAATTTTAGTGCCTGTTTTTAAAACATTTATGTTAGCTTGTAGTTGAAACGTGCCTGTTACAGCACTGATTTTAGTGTTGTGCTAAGAATAGACGGTACACGTTTCGATACCCA
Organism: Hypena proboscidalis; assembly: GCA_905147285.1. Lineage (NCBI taxonomy): Eukaryota > Metazoa > Arthropoda > Insecta > Lepidoptera > Erebidae > Hypena > Hypena proboscidalis. The sequence continues at coordinate 7,199,984 of LR990127.1, forward strand.
ATCCATAAACTTACAGTTAGCCAACTTAGGCGAGGAAGTTTCGAGAACTACTTGAAGTTTACGTGGGATTTATTGGCACCGCTTCTTAATTTCCATAAACAAGCTCTATCCCTACGGAAATCTACATCTACACATGCCTACATTACCGTACGCTTCGTTCCTATTCGTTCCTTCTATTTGGTTAATTATAGTGATAAAGGGACTTAAAATGCCTTAGATAAGGAATAACGGCTTAGAAGGACCGAACGTTAATCTTTGTAGCCACCAACGGTAATTTGTTTACTTTTTCTTTCCCTTTCAATCTTCACTTCTGACGAAGGCGGTTCTTTCTTCCTTTCTGGGAACGTTTTCGCTTTAGCTGCTTTGTTTGTGAAATTGAAGGAATAAAAGGCTACCCTGCAATATTTTGCTTCGAAGTTTCCTTAATCGTTATTGTTCGGTTTGTGTACAATGCTAGTGGATAATACCTAACAATGTTTTGTCAGCCGCAAAAAATCTGTAACAAATGTTATTTGCGTATTCACATTTATTCTCATTTTTTTGAAGTAGGCATGTAACATGTACCAGCAAAGTTGATACATGACGCATTTGACATGACAATATTTCCTGAAATTGTTGATAAGGTTGACATTTGTTAATACAACAAGCGAATTGACACTTTAGTGTTTTGAAATGTCTACACAAAAACCGTGGTGGATCATGCATCTGCTTTGTTGATGCACGAATATATACACGAGAAAAATAAAAAATGAAACACTGTTTTCCCACCTTAACAGGTATTTTTTCATTGTGTCTATACTGGGATGGTATTTGGCACACAATAATAAACCAGCTTAAACCAATGTTTGCTGTGCTGAATAACTAAGTATGAGAAGATAAATCACTCTTTGTTTTAAAAAGAGCAAAATGCAGTTTTCATAATTACAGTCTATACAGAAAAACATTGCTTGAAACTTAGTTAAACTTTCTTGGCTTTAGTTATTTAAACGTAAGTGTTTTTCAATTATGCAGCAAATGAGTAGCCAACCTTATACATAGAAGTTTTAATTCAAATTGAAATTTTAAACAAATATAGTTTTTATTAACGATAAAACGATACTGCCTCGATGGTCTAGTGGTGAGCGTATGCGCCTCTCACCGCGGAGTCTCGGGTTCAATTCCCGAGTCGGGCAAAGTTTTCGTCAGGAAAATCACAATAGCAGAACGGAGTTGGAATTGTGCCCGGTGGATGGCGGTAGGGTCACCTCCTATCCAATGGAACCTAAAAATAACAGGTGAAATGTCGGTCTTGTACACCTCTGCCACACCCTTCAGGGTAATATAGGCGTGATGTTATGTTATGTTAAAACGATATTTGCCTGAAATGTTAATAAGCGTTTCATCTTGAATGCCTCTTCAACGAAACTCTACCTATAACAAGATCACTTAACCCCTATCATATTTTTAGGAAAATCTCGCGATTGGTCAAAGTACCTTCATTGTTTCATAATAATATTATCTATAGAAGAATGTCGGAGTCTTTATTTATTAGCTAATTGGTTTGTTTAAGCCAGACAGTGTTTATCTGCATAATTTATGACTATGTTTTTCTTCACGATCTGTTAGACAACTACTTTATTGTATTGTTTTTGTATATACTGCAGTATTGCATAACTAGTCAAACCTAGTTATCTTTACAAACATTTAATATAATAATAAACTTGCATTTTTAATATTTACAACAATAAATTTTAAATTTATAAATATATTTTATACAATATATCGAAAAGATTAATCGATACGACTCGTGACCAGAGGGCTGGTTTCTATTTGGCACAAAGAATAAGCATTGCCATACAACGTGGCAATGCTGCCAGCCTTCTGGGCACGATGTCGGCATTCGACGTCGATGCGGAGGAATTTTTTGATGCTGTTTAAGGTTTTGTAAATATCTTTTTATATTTTCTATGTATATTATTGTATATAAATATTATTATTATTTTTTTAATTCTTAGTGTATAGTTGTAAATATTTAAGTTATATATTTTTCAGTTTGTATGTAACTCAATTATTAACTAATTATGAATATCATTATTTTCATACAATAATATACATAAAAAATATAAAAGGATATTTACAAATCTTTATACAGCATCAAAAAATTTTATGTGTTTTTGTTTTGAGAAATTAAATTGTTAATATTATTATATTTTAATGCTCAATATGGCCTGATTCAGTGCATATCGTTTTCAGTAATATTCTTAATATAATAAATCTATCGCAGTTTTGCCGAGTCACACCAACCTCTACCCTTTCTTGTCCTTCAAAATTTGCTATCGAAATTGACATTTAACAATAGATATACCTCAGATATATCAGTCAACACGGACAACCTACATAAATTAAAACTAATCTCGATGAAGACATAAACTTGGATTTTTTGCCTTGTGCAGAAAATTCCATCGCGTGCCACCTCTGGCATAGATGCCACAGGTTGACCACTCCTAGTTTAGCCCACACATGCAATATTAAAACAAGATTGACATGTCGTTTAAACATTATGGAGGCTCGTCGCATTTCTCCTTCGCTGAAAGTTACTGCCTCGTGCCCGTGGCTTATAGCGCGACGTTAAATAGCCTAAGTACCGTCTTATCAAATGCAAAAATAATGATCTATGTCTGGTCAGTTGTTCAAAGAAATAAGAGATTAGTACAAACAAACTCTTTAGCTTTGTTATATTATTTTCACTACATATCTTTACTTACAGAATGTATTATCGTGATACTGTATGATTTTATCAGCATACAATACAACTTGCAAATCAGATAAAATATTGTTTGTGCTTTGTTAAGGGACTCTACAATACTAAATGTGTATTTACTAGAGGAATAACAGAAATGAACAATTTTCAGCACTAGCTTTCAAATAAAAATATAGAATCATTCAAATCGCTTCCCCTAGACGAAAGTTATGAGGTAACAAACATAAAAAAGAAAAAAATAATTTGAAGTCTGTTAATTATCAGTTCGAAACCGAATATTTATGTTTAACGATACCATAACAACTAATGCCTCACTCATCAGAACGCTTTGAAGTCCTTATTCTGATGATTGACTCTGCGTTTCTGATGAAATCATCACGTCTTCAATTGACAGGCTCTTAATATTCGAGTGCTTATTGTTTGTTAGCCCACGCTTATTCAACCAATAGACATTAAACGCCATGACGCGTGGGCGTCATCCGTTGGTAATTTAATTTGTGGTTAGGTGTTTGCAATTCAAAGTTTAAGAAAATAATTAAACAATATTTGTGGTGAGCATTTCTGTCTAGAAGGAAACAACACCACTGTCATACCTTTATTCTCTTGGTGATGTTTAGACTTACTTCATAGCTAAGTGCACCTACCATGTTAAAGCTCTGCACCACCCTTGGTTGACTGGTAGAGAATGCCTTTGGCATTAAGTCCGCCTCTGTACAAATTGTGCATAAAGTTTTAAATAAATAAATAAATAAATAGCTTCTTGTATATAGCGACGCATCTGCTATTTTCGCACAGTACATAATCTCTAGTTAGCGGCTCCGTCACGTGACAATGTCATTAACATCCTGTATAAATTTTCGTTTCACAGTGTTAGATATCGAACTCCTCCGAAATGGCTTGACCGATTTTTGTGTATATTTGGTAGGTCTGGCTATTTTGTATACCGCTAGGTGAAGGCCAATATACGACGCGGGCGTGGCCGACTAAATGACGATTCGGACACTAAAAACTCGGACACTGTGTCGACAGACATAATATTTACATCAAATCTCCTTGGTGGAGAGAGATTTTAATAATTAAGATATCACTAAAAACTTTTTTCTGACTGTACAAAACATATTTTTTGCAGTAATGTCGTTGCGAGTTGTCGCAATAAAAATATTAAAATTGAAAACTGTCAATTTGGACACAGTGTTCGAGTTTTTAGTGTCCGATGTCCATTTAGTCGCGTGGCCGCGAGTGTCAGCTAGTTACACTACACATTAAAATAATCAGCATATAAATGACTAAGCAATACGGTCGCATAAAATATGAAGTTTGGTGCATTGCACATAGCACAGTGCAATACTGCGCATTACCTTTACCTTTAGTAGATCGATTCTGCACGGGCACATGATTGGAACATTGCCCGTAAATTGCACGCTCCGACTCGTAATCATTGATGGTAATGGAAACTACCAATGTACCTGAATTGAATGAATTTATCTGTTGCCCAAAAACAACGAAAGTTTATCCGTGTTTGTTTAAAATGTTAAACGTATCTTGAACTTGTGACTGCAATGCATCATTTCTTTTATATTTTGGTTTACTGATGATTGATTTGATGATCACTCTTATTCGGTATCGCTTATCGATCAAAACTAATTCAATAATTTAAAAAAAAAAAACGTCTTTAAATACAATAAAATCACTAAAAAGTAAGAAATACTTAAGTAATATTTAACGTCACGCCTCATCTGTGTAAAGCTTGAGAGAATACAGAAAACGGTTTTAAGGTGCCTATATTTAAAGAATTAGACCCGTACTCCTAACGGTTGAGAAGTTTTACCTTCCAGCATCATGTCAGCAACATGAAATGCCGACTGCTAGATGCTAATATCCGAGTAGTTTTAGGTGAGGGTTGCCCTCGATTTCCCTAGGATCCCTACATCAGATCGTGACCTGATGAAAATGGGACTACATGACAAGTATACACCTTTAGACAAAAAAAGAATTCTTCAAATCGGTCCAGGCGTCTTCGAGTAATCTTAAATCTAATTGAGAATTTCCTCCTTGTTTTTGAAGTCGGTTAAAATAATAAATTTCCAATTGGTATTCTCTGGGCACGGTTCTAAACATCGACTACTCTCATTTCTTAATAGTAAAGCTAATAAAATAACTTCTTATGTAAAACTGTAAAATCGATAGCTAATCTACAAAATGACATGTCACTAGACGCAACGCCCAACACATTTTCTATAAGAGTATAAAAGAAATTAAGGTTAGTTTCAGTCATCGATTATTGAACATATCGAGCTATGTGACCTCCTCTATTAAGGCGTTTAACCTTCGAAATCAGGCCTGACCTCTTAAATTGGGGACTTCAATGACCAAGTTTATTGCTGTTGTTAAGCTGTGACACATTCATAATATCACGTCTTGGAAATAAAGGGGTAGACGGAGGGGGCAGAGTAACCGCGAAGTACCCTTGTTATTAGTTGTCATACTCTGAGAATAGTTAAATATTCTATTCTAGTGCAGATTTCATATATTTTATTTTAGTATGATTTTCTACACGAAATATTCCAGCCCTTTCAATTGCAACTATCTTGACAGAATACGTTTTCAAAATTATTACGGCTGGATTTAAACTATACGTAATTATTAACATAATAAAAATACTAGAATGTCGGTACTGCGGCAGAGTATAAATAATAATGTAAAGTATTAGAACAAAATTAGTAAATTAGTCATATATAGTAAAAAAAAAATCTTCTCTTGTAACTGGGTAGAAAATCAAGTTACCAAAGTGGCAAAATAATTTTTCTCTTGCAGCTAGTTACCAAAAAGCGAAAGAAATATCTTCTCTCGTAACTGGTTACGAGATCACAGTTACCATTCATTCATTTGCCTTTTGCTTCATTTATATGCCTTCATATGGATGAAGGCATATAAATGAAGCTACTCTACAATGTACACGGCTACTGGCGGCTACATATCAACCAATACATTGCCAGTATAAGATTGTCTTACGTTGTTTATGTTGCCCGTGCAATGCGAGTCCAGCTTGTACTGGAAATGTATAGGTTGATCGGTAGCCGTGTGTACTGTACATTGTACAGTGGGCCAAGCAATTAGGTATGCAGGGCAAAAACTTCTACGCCATAGTGAAAACTGACTGCAATAGATATGCAAGTTTGTATTTCATATTTAATAAGTGTAATATACCCACTATGTAGATATATAACTCACTTATCCATAGTGTCGTTAGTCTTTACTATGACTTAGAAGTTTTTGCCCTGCATACCCAACTCATTGGCCGACTGTACATGGCATGTACCTACATGGTATGAACCTACATGGTATGTACCTACGCGTTATGAACGCATGACTTCAACACGTCTTATGGTGTAACAAGACGTAATAGGCACTTTGTTTATGATCTTGGCGGTTTTGCAAGTTAATTGTAGGTAATACTTATTTTTTCTTTTTTGCTCTTTTTGGAATGTCCTTTGTTGATAAATTAAATACCATTGTCCTTTTTATAATTACAATTGCAAAAGGGTCTTAGACTAAAAATACGACTAAATTATGTTAACACAGAAGTATAGGTATAGCTAAGCTGTATCTGTATTGGTTACGATCAAAGGAAATAGAAGGTATTTTTATGCCAAATTCTAAGTTGCTTATTAGATTAAAAGGTAATTGATATAATGTCGTATATTCTAGATAACCAAGTCCTTCAAGTCCAGTTATAGTTTATCAGTCGATTTCCGAATCAAGTGATTTAAAAACAGACACCAAAATATAGCTTACAAATCACTAATTATATTATTATCTTGAAGAATAATTACATCAACTTCGCCAGTAATTTTACACCCACCACCAGGCCTTGTCGAGACCTGTTTAGAAGCCTTGCAATTTCGCACCTGATCAAAATTTGGTCTATATTCCAAAATGTATCAATTACCTTACAATAACCACCAGACCGAAACCCGAGCGTGGGCTCTAGTCCCGTCCAGAAACAACAAAATGCTCGTTTTTTCGCCAGGCTGGATTATACCCCAGTTTTCCAGGTTATATCTGCAGCAGCCAATCTGAGCTCGCTAGAACAGAACACTAAGAACACTGTTAACCATAGAACCACAAACTGGTATAACCGTGATCTCACACGAAATTTCAAAGTTTTAATGTTTGATTACTACTCGGTAATAAATCCAATGCCTGTGTACACGTCCAATTGATTTATTTCTGTCGATGACAGACCACTGTCTCAAATGTATACAAAAGTACAGAAGCCTCACTCGTACAGAACGAAAATAATACGGGCAATAGGTACCAACACTAAACTATATGTATCCTTTAGTTATGGACAATACTCGGTCCATAGTAGCAAGATTATCTTATGCCATTTGCATTTGAATGTAAAATGACGTGTACTTATTTACCTGACGGAACTAACATAGCTTGTTGTCAATTGTATTTATTTATTCCATTTAAATTATATTGAAGAATTTACCTCAAACATCAATACAAATAGATAACGGGTTTTGCATTGGTAGCGAAAATAAAATAAGCTACGTGCACCATATCACTGTGCATTTGAGCACTATACTGAATGGTGCTTCTGTACATCATAGTACTCTTAGCATAGCATAAATCTTTATTGGTTCAAGGACGGCAAAGGTGGCAATACTAATTATTATAGGTGCGCAAAGGACGGTGCGGTCGTTGGTTTTAGTTGCTTAGTATTTATGTACTAATAATGCTAGACTTTAGTTCGCACTTCGTTGAATTAGAGTGTTAACCTCATACATAATTGCATTTAAAATTTTGCTATTTTTTACCTTAGTTATCTTTATAATATAAGGTCCAAAATCGCAAGACTAAATAAATGGTTAGCAGGCTTACGTTAAGTTTTATTGAAGCCTAGGGATTTGAACTTTATACAACTTCGATTGTCTCGATGTATGGATTTTTATACGGCCTACCTAACAAACGGGCGTGTAGAGCACCTGATGCTCTCTAAGTAGAGATAACAGAGGTCTGTCAGATTAGTCATTAGGAAAAGGCTTAAATAGACCCAGAAAAAAATGCAGCTAAATGTGATACAGAAATATTTGGGTCCCAAAACACCACACCCACGAAAAAGCATGATTTTTTAGCAGTTTCTTACACAATACTTAGTTTAAAGACAAACAAAAAAAGTCGTCAATAATATCAATATTTTTCCATAAATGTTTCAATTCGAATTCACCATTTCTAACACAAGGCGTACCTTTATTATCTATGCCTGTGGTGTTATCACGAACAGATACACGTTATCATTGTTTTATCAGAACAAATACAAATAACGATTGCTAATGCCACAGACGTAACCACGCCTACTCGCCAACTGTTTACAATATTAATGTACGATACATCATAATTTATATGCAGTAAGTTTTAAACAATTTTGTTAAATATATATGTATATATACTTGCGTGTAATGGTTTAGAGTGCTGTTACAACCATCCTCAATAAAGGCTTTTCATCTGGATGAGACAATTTTCTTCTGGCAAAATATTTATTTAGGCTAAATATTGCTTGGGTGACAATTAACTTTTAAGTAATGAGAATGAGATGAGAATTGAATAAATATTAGGTTTTTCTTATAACTACGTACCAACAGTCGCATTATGAAATGAACATAACATGAATGAATGAATGAGTGAATGAATGAAATAATTAAATTGCCAAAATATGGTATGTAAGTGTACAACAGTCAGAGAACATAGATGAGCGGAGCGAGTGATGCTTTGTCTATGACAACAGTATCTAGATTTTAATGACAAGGAAGCTGTCAGTAGTTCACTTGTAAAATGCTAAATCAAGCTTGTAAAAGAAGTAATCTAATCATTCATTCAATAAAATTGACCTACTCATAATCTAGGAATCATTCAGATTAAGTTATTCATGAATCACAAATCTAGATCATTCTTAATTTTTTAACTCCTAAAACTGATGTCAAGTATACAATTAACAGAATGTTTTTAACACGCTTATATTAGCTTCACATGTATTTATGTATGTATGTAACCGACTCCTTTGGACTCGATTATGACCCACTTTAAACGAACAGATTTCATTAAAATTATGCACACCTGTCAAAGATCGATGACAATGCAATAATTCGATAAAAAAATTAAAAATATTAAAAAAAAAGAAGATAAAAAAAACGCTCTTATAAATAAACCGAACTAAAAAGTAGAAAATAAATGATAGTTCAAAAAAACTAAAAAACACGCTTTTAAAGTACTTCTAACGAAAAAGTGAAAAATAATTCCTAATATGACTGAAAAAGTTACTACTTTAAAAGCGTGTTTTTTAGTTTTTTTAAACTATTATTTATTTATGTCGATGTCGGCAGCGCCAATAGTTAAAAACATATTGACAGGTCAATTAAATCTTCAAACGTCGCGTTTTGTTTCCTCATTACATCGCACGCATATTTAACTTTGTCTATGTACGCACGGTAACCGATCAATCTATACATTTCCAGTATTAGAAGGTCTCGCGTTGTACAGGTTGACCGTACAATACTAGACCAGCTTATATTGGAAAATATAGGTTGACGTGTATCCGTCTGTACATGAGCAGAATCATAGACAACGATTATATTTTTTTATGCTAAGGACATAACCAAGAAGGTGGGCAAAGTTGAGACAGACGATAAATCTTGAAGAATTATGTATGTAGCTTTACAATTCAAATCATGACCTAAGGAAGATATTATTATAATGCTTGGATACCGCCACACCAAATTAGCGTGAAGATTTTGGCGCCTTTTGATTTACACTCGACACCTTGGGACGCATGCAGAATCGCAAACGGTCGAAGTAATTGTCCTTGAATATTTTTGTTTTTTGCTGGCTTCTATAGGGTTGGCAACTGAACTTACTGATTCGTTTATCGTTTTTAATTTAGAGTGTGCAAATGCTTATTATTTTATTTATATTCTAATATATTAATCTACCCCTAAAACGTTTTTTAGTTTTAATCAAAATTTTGTTTGGAACGCGTCGTGTTTAATTCGAGCCCAACTTAGAACCAAGGCATAAATGCCCTTGATTTAACTTATCTAGCTCAGACAAACTATTAAGATAACTAGTAACGTTAACTATTAGGTTATTTTATTTATTAAAATAAAACTTACAAAATTTAATCGTTATTGGCAGAAGAGACAACCCTTACACCAACAACACGAAATAACCGTAAATAGATTTAATTGTGCTTTTATATCGGTCAATAACTTGTTAACATGCTGTCAGATATTATTTTTTTATATTTCGACACAAAATAAACATAATGACCGAAACGTTTTTATGTTTACCTTATTCTATTGAGCTCTGTAAGTTAATCTTAACTTTTATTTGATTTTGATTTAATATTATTTTCATAACAATTATGTGCTACCAACAACTTATAAATTGCCAGTATAAGATGGTCTGATGGCTTCTCGTGCAATGCGAGGCTGGCTTATAGAATGATTAGCAGCCGTGTGTACTTTATATCGTAAATAAATACAAATAAATGGTGAATGAGAAAATTAGGAATATTTTTGTGATAAAAGCTTTAGAAAGACAACCAAACAATTGATATAAAAATAAATGTTTTTTTTTTTGTTTTCAGGTAACAATTTTGCTAAAACGTCCCTAAAAGTACCTTCTACCTTCTAAAAGTAAGTGACCCATAATAGTCTCTAAATTACATCAATTAAGCTCATATATTGCAAGTGGCATTTGAGAATTATAATTTATAGCATAGCGCAGACTAAGAGTGTAAACTTGCTATCTCCATAACGTTAATGCTAATCCAAAAAACTTTTCACAGGGTAAAAAATTCAATATTATCAAGGTTTACACTTTATTTTAGTTGATAGGTAATTCTATTTATTAATACGCAATTTAGCCTTTCAAGAATCAGACCAATGAAACGGCATGCCACACTTGGTTCCACTGCAAGTTGTCATATTGATATCCTACCTTATTCTAACACTAAAAAAGTACAATTTATTATTAATAAACCAACCTTTACGACGTGCCATTACTAACAGATATTAAAGTCAACCGTCAAAAGCCAAACATGGGTTAAATTACCTTTATCAAGATCAACCATTTACCATACTTTCTCAAAGTACCCTCGGCTTCACATCAAGAGATACATTTCCATTATAACCTGGTCTTACACTGTACGGGAAGCCTGTACAATTCGAGATCACCTTATACTGGATCTGGATAGTATGACATGTAACTATGTGTACCTGAAGTAGTTCAACAATCAAACAACGTGGGCGCGTATCTGATTCTATTGAATAACCGTAGAAAATAATACAATATCTAGCACGAATAGAAGTTTTATTACAATAATATCGACCGCAACAAAGGGTTTGTAGTTCAAAATGATATTAAATACAAGTTATGGTTGAACACTGAATACAGACTGAAATATATGTGAACGATTGAGGCTCTACTATCTATTTCAGAGTAGGTATATAATAATATTATTGTCAGTCATTTAATTTCTATGCAAGCAATATACTACAGTACATACATAATAATTTTAATTTTCTTCACCAAAATTGAGAAAGTAGTGTGTTCAGAATCATTTAATTAGTTTTTACGAGAAAAACGATGCATACAGTCCAAATATTCCGTTGACAATAATTGTGATACGAAAAATTAATCGTTACATTGTTTTTTTTAATATAAAACATTTTCATCTTAAATAAAAGCAATTATTTACCTTTTAGGCTTGACGTGTCGGCTAACAGGTTACACTGGCCATTTTCGCAAGCAAACTTTGTTAGTTGCTTGCGAAGTTTGCTTGCGAAAATTACCAGTAACGCGTAAGTTTAAAAGTTAATTATCATCTTAAGTAAAATAAAGACGGAAAAAAAATACTCGCCTGTTTTAACCGATATATCATAACATTCATAACTTAACTTTCCACCTGAAATCACGAGATTTATATTCCCACCGTGCACAAAGTTAATATTGTCAAGCTCTAACTTCCAATAAAGTTTAAGGGAGCTGAAAGTAGGGCACCCAACCGGTACCGGTGCCTGCAGGGGCACGGAGCTCTGACGAAGTGTCACCTTACCCACATTGTAATAAATGTCGTAGGTGACAGCTGCGCCATATTGTGGTTTCTAACGTTCTGTTCATTCCCTTGACGCAGAAATGTAACTGTATTATTGAAAACGATTTTTGACTTTGAATTATCGGATTTTATTATAGGAAACTGATATGTTGAACGCATATTTTACGTTACATAAACATTAAGCAGCGATAGCCGAGTAGGAGACCGTAGGACTGCGAAGTTAAAGATCTCGGGTTCGAACCCACGGCACACACCGCTCGTCTTTTCGAGGATATGACATGTGTGTTGGCCTTGGCCAGCGTGGTGGACTATGGCCTAACCCTTCTCATCATGAGAAGAGGCCCGAGCCCAGCAGTGGGACATGTATTAAATACAGGGCTGCTATTATATACATTAAAAAAGACAAATGTCACTATAAAACCGTGACGAGTTAGATAAGGTATTTGGTTATTGTGGGCATTTTGTATCATTAAATAGTCATTAGCGTCCAGTAATCTACTGTGTTAATAATGATTGTAATATGATTACGATTTAGCTTTATTTTTTTCATTATAATCTTAACATCGATAATAGTTATTTGTGCAACAAGGGAGCTAAGTTCGTATTTTCTTCGAGTGTTTATTTTGAGTCCAGAATAAGCGAAAAATTCTTTATCTGTTTTAATTGTAAACTGTAACATTTTAATATAAGTCATATGTTACTTTGAGACAAATAAATTTTATTTATTATTTATTTATTATTAATTATAATTCTATTCTATATAATAGTAGTATCACGAGTTTAGCGAGTGATTCTAGGTAAGAATCTTGAGCGTAGTGAGGGACTCAAAAGCACGAAATGTAAAAAATAACTTTGATCTCGTGTTGCACATAAAACTTTTCACTTCAGCGGCTGGAAATAATACCCATAGTACAAGCTCTGCTTAGTTTTAGACAGATGATAAGGTGTGTGACATAAGTTGTGAAACATAAAAAATAAGGTGAGCAGTGAGCAAAACTCAACTTTGCTTTGAGCGAGAGCAAATCTCAAAACAAAATTGAGTTTGCTTACTATTACATACTACAAAGAACGACATTTCGAGCTGCTGCGGTAAAAATAATTAAGCTTAAGAAATGTCAGATCGCTGATGAACATTATGAGGAAGCCTTTTTTTAAGACTTTTAAGCACATAGACCATGATGTAGCCCAGCAAGTTGCTTGTACTTACTAACTCTTTTACCTAGGTAACGAACCATCACGTCAAGCAATAAAATCAATAACTAAACAATAGCTTGAAGATTACCGTAATAGCCCAGGCAGTTAAAGATTGACGTTCAACCTTGAGAGCGTTATACATTATGACTATTGACAACTATGCTCATTTTGGTACCTATGGCCACATTCTGACGTACTTTTGGCGTATTTGTTTTAACTTTATTATATCGATTGACAAAAAGGCGTAATTATTGTAGAGACTAATATTCATGCCTTGAAGAATTCTTCACAAATATTAAAGATGGTCTAATCCAGAACTACTCAGAAACTTGTTTCCAAGTCAGTCCTTACTGGCTCGTTAAATCGACAGGGCAGTCCATCAGCACCAAATACGTACTAATTGTACCTATTTTTTATTGAGCGCTAAATCTTTCTCCATTTCTGTCTAAAACTACCATTCTGTAAATCTTTAACACTACTGTCCATCCAAAGGTTGCCTGGAAGAAATCGCGTTAAGCGATAAGGCTGCCCTTTGTACATATATTGTTATTTAACCTATCGTACAAAATGTACATCCTATATTGTATGCTCAAATAAAGTTTATCTATTTATCTAATTTTCTGTCGCAACTAATTGGTAGTTTGTAGTAATGCTCACCCTAATTGTGTTGTATACCGGTTATATAGCGACAGAGAGAGATTGTTCCTATTCACAAACATAGCCTTTATTAGTAAGACCGTTACTAAACGTACCTATAAAAGGCGATATTGAACAGTTTCTCAAGGCTTTGTTTTGCGTAGGCGAATAAAAAAGCCTACAAACAAAGAAGAAACAAAGGCTCGTCATTGTGGAAATTGTTCATAAACTTAAAAGCTCTTTTGTCTTAGACCTGGCCCTATTTTTACTGCGACCTTTATTGTTTACCTGCAGATTAAAATTGACTATGATAAAGTATGATTCGTTTTTATATCAGCTAATTTATACAAAAATTGTGTCATAATGTTAGTTATAGAACTCCTCCGTCATGGCTTGAACGACTTGTATGAAATGTATGAGCATAAAGATTGTTGGTAAGCTATTTTTTATCGACGTACAACATCCACGGGAAGCAAATAATAGTTATAAGATCGTGATCAAACGCGAGCCTATCCACCATAAAAAAAATAAAAATTATAACCGTATCAGGCAGAGGCTAAGAATTTACAATAAAAAACAATTCCGATGTTGTCATTTGTAAATATAATAATCTTGTTATTTTCCTTCATTATTTGTCAGTTGTCTTGGAAATTGGCACAAATGTTGACTTGTTATCTTTATATTGGAGCCAATTGCGGAAATTGCCTCAAACGGGAGCCGCAAAAGATGACTTTAGCCTTCGAAATATTGGCAGATTGAGAGACTTATTTAGTACAAAATATGAAATGTATATGAAGCTTGTTGTTTTATGTACTAAGTAACTGTAATAATGAGCTCAAATCAAATCATTTATTTCCATGGGCCCCAAGGGGCGCTTGAACACGTCAAAACAAACATCAAAACACAAAAAATATAAAATTAAAATAAAACTTAGCTAACTAAATTATAATACTTATTGTAATAAAATGATTTGACACCGGAGCTTAGATTGACTTTAATTCAACTTAGAGAATTGAATTAAAATCAATCCAAGTACCAGCTCCGATGGGTATTGCATCATGAGAAGAGCTGGTGACAAACTCATGTGCACCATCTTTTTCAAATAATTCATACAATATTTGTTTGTTTTTTGACAATAATTCTATGTGTAAGTTACAGCAACCAAAACAACATTATAGCTAAATATGGTTATAAAGAGAAAATAAACTTAAATATAGAAATGCAATTAAATTATTATAAATAAATCCAAAGTATATAAGGTTGCAATATCTTACACTTCAAGCAGAAAATAAAGGAGTAAAAACAATGTGTGTATACTACTGTATATATAAGGGTTTCAGAACAGACAAATAACAACTACAATCTATCTCTAATCTACAACTAAATCTAAGCCAATAAATTGTTTGTCCAACATTTGCTGCCATACGGGCTCAGATCGCTCGCAGCGATCGTGCTGCGGTATGGCATCAGCTAATTTAACCCGTAATCTCGTGCATTTGTAAAATGCATGACACATACGTTTATTTATTTATAACAATCATTCTTGCATAGTTCACTTAACAATTATTGAACAATGAGGTCCAGCCCTTTTTACCTGTAGACAAATACACACATATCTTAGAAAAGACGAATCTTAACGATTGATTGACAGAGATGGGTGCCGTGGGTTTGAACCCGAGACCTTTTGACTTAGCAGTCCTACGGTTTTCCAATCGGCTATTGCTGCTTTATATTATAATAACAGATTAGAATTAAATATTTATTTAAGACCCTCATTCAACTTTCTAATAACATTTCAAACAATAAGTTCTAGTTCTATCACTGTAAACCTAATCTATTTAAACACCACTACAAGATGTTATTTAGAAATCATCTCCGGTCCACGTTTTACGATGTGTTTGATAGTTTTACGCGACACATCTATTAACCAGTTCGTCAACGAACAGGCTGTAAAGGTGCGAATACATACGACGTCTTTACGACTGTCATCTTGTCGTTAATTCACGGGCCAAGGAGACGACATGAGATTCTAATCTTTGAATGGTGGTACAACTATTCTAAACGTGCTCGGAGGGAACAAATTGTATGATATGCTTATTGTGTCTATAAATACTAAACTTAATACCACTACTAAGTACTTCAAGGCCAAATTACTTGAGAGATAGCAGTCTCCAACGCACAAGTTCATTTGAAAACATAAAAATATGTGTCGTGAAAAATATAATTAAGAACTTTTATGATGTTTTATCACCTTCTTTCAAAAGTTATAAATAAATAAATAAATATCTCACAACTTACACACAACGTCGTCTAGTCCCAAAATAAGCAGAGCTTGTACTATGGGTACTAAAATAACTGATATTAATACATAATATATACTTTTCTTTTGTAAATACATACTTAAATAGTTAAATTACTTCTGTCTGAAAAAGATGAATTTGTTTATTCAATTCACTCGTCGACCATTTTATCATTAAGGCTAGTATAAAAACGTATTACTAGATCACAGATCCAGGTTGAACAAACAGGTTACGTGAAACATTGTAATTCGTTGTAACACGATTATCTCTTGAAAATAGAATGTATAAAAAAGGTTGTAATTCTCCCATAAAAGTTTAACCTATCCTAAATGGGTCAATGTCCCGTTGGTTCAGCGCTGTATGGCTATAGCCGTGATTATTCCATAGTATACCGACGGCTACACATTAACCTATACATTCCCAGCATAAGATGGTCCCCCGTTGTATAGACTTCCCGTCCCAGCTTATACTGGAAATGTATAGGTTGATCGGTAGCCGTGTTTACAATGTCTCTTCATGGGGCACGAATTATGATGCCATGGCATTTAGACACAATAAAACATACTGTATATTGCCACGGAAACTATAGTCAGTTGTTTGAACTTACATAGCGTGGATACAATGTATGAACTGTTGTTTTGGACGATTCGTCTGACTGACTTTTAGCAAAATTGGTTTTCAAATTTTAATTGAGTGCATCCGTTTTCATATAAAATGACTTTGATATTTAGCCCCAATTACAAAGGTGTTAGATAAACATTATTTTCAGGATATGTCAATAACAAACATAAATTAAAATGACAGCTGTATTCTTTATTTGAGTGTTACTTGTGTCACTTTTATATTCGGTCAGGTTATGGGGCAAATAAGAGCTATCCAGAATTTCTGAAATTGGCCCAAAGTATTCAACTTTATCGTATATATCTATTATCCATACTTAACATATAAATCATAATATTATTATGCTGAAGATCTATGGCAGATGTCAGAAAAACGAACGACTAGTCTTACAAAGAGTATTGTATCGCTTCATACTGGGTTATGGAGGTCTGATTCCATTCGTTCTCGTAAAATACTGATATTCAGCTTGATCTGTTATACTAGAAGCCGATCCTAATATAATTGAAGAAAGGCTAGAAAAGTTATGACAAAATTATGAAATGCTGGCCAACCAAATACAAAAAAGGTTATGACATTTGGACGCCATCCTCCTTGAAAGTATAAAATGCTGGCCAAATACAAAAAAGTTATGACATTTGGACGCCATCCTCCTTGGAAGTATAAAATGCTGGCCAAATACAAAAAAGTTATGACATTTGGACGCCATCCTCCTTTAAAGTAACTCCTTGGGATATTAAAAAGATATTAAAAGTTTATTGGCAACCTACTCGGAACTGAATCGTTATCGTCATGTAATAATGTAGAGCACCGAGATAAGACTCTACCAAGTGAACTAACTTCAGTAAAAACTAAGCGATATTAATGTCATGATCTGTAACGTTATGGCGGTATTTGTTCCTGGCAAAATACCAAATAAAATATGATGAATTGCTGTAATAAAAGTAGATCAAAATTGTGGCTTGATAGCTTAGTTTTTAGCATTAAAAATTATCAAGGTTAGGAAGAAATATATGGGGTGGATATGACACAGGGGGCATTTAGTGATTTTTTTTCGTTTAGAATCTGTGTTTTTATTTTATGCCCCTAAATCGTATTCTACTAGCTACTTCGCTGCCGCGTAGGATTAATCTATATTACCCGTTTTCAATTGGTAAAACAAATATTTCCTCTTCATAATATCAGTTAAGATTTCAGAAATTGAAATTATCGCCAGCAGTTATTTGTTCATTTCATAGAGCACTTAGTCAATATGGAGAGGAAATAAAAGCATATCTATGTAAATTAGTCTGCCAAAACCTCGCGGAGGAGCGGGCGGGTAGATTGTTTCGCGTATCTATGATTCGACAACTAGTTTTGTATATTGTGCAAGAGCGGCTTCAATTTTTTTTTTTATGATATAATATAGGTACGCGTTTGACCACGATCTTACCTGATGGTAAGTACTAAGTGATGATGCGATACCTAATGAGATACCTATTAACTCTTGCTTTGAAGAGATCCAAATGGTACTCATGCGGAAGCGCAGACTCGGGCAAGGCGTTCCATTCTTTGGCAGTTCGCATAAGAAATGAAGAGGCGAAACGCTTAGTGCGTATTAATGAAACCACATAAGGCAGCGAGGGACTCCTGACAATCACGATTCCAGTTAGCTTATTGTTCTAGTGCTCCTTCATTATGTTCTTGCACTAGTTAACAGGCGATCCATTTTCATTCGTTCATTAAGTCCTTCGTCGTTCACACGTCTTTATTGCTAGTATAAAGTTTCATACAACGTTGAGTATCAAACATACTCGTGGTCTAAATGACTGAGTAATTAATTCGTAAAACCGAGCCGATTCAAATAATTAGCGCGTTCTCAGAACTGATGGGTACATACATACATACAGGAAATCGTTAGGGATTGTATTATAGCGGAGGCTGAAAGTATCGATGTTTTGTTAATCGATGTTGCATTTTTTGAAATTATTATTTAGTTTAAATGTGACATAATTAGGATGAAATAGGAGGTATACCTACCTGTATTATAGATCACACTATTACGTGGTGAAAATACTGTGTTTGGGTAAATGTAAAACAAGTAACAGTTATATTTATGAATCGAATAGTTTGACTCAATTAAATTATCGGCCAAATATGTATTATCAGTAATTGACAGTAACAAAAATATTATTGAATTCGAATATGAAAAATATATCAATATCAGCAAAAAATCTTTTTTTTATTCGACACAAGATTATCGAACGATATTTTTCGAAACATCGATATATTCATAAAACATCGATGTGTAGTTAACATCTCTAATTCAGCTCATGTACGTTGGAATGGGTCTAAGCTTTTATAATCGTAGCTTCAGGAATTTCTTTGTTTATGTCTGGATCACGATCTTGGGTGGCCACAGGAATTCTAGCCAGCCAAAAGATTTAGTTTCAAATGAAATAATGGCGTGTCGGATTTAATTTAACTTTAGACCGGTGATTTGTATTTTAGCAACGTTATTCTAGCATTCTAAAATTTCGAATAGAATAAACATAATTTAACAAAAATAAATCGACTTCAATTACAAAAAGTGCATTAAAAAGTAAAAAATACTTCAGTAATATTAAACGTTTCGCCTCATCTGTGTATAACTTAAAATAATACAGAAAACGGCCTTTGCCGGTATAACGGTAACCGTTGAGGAGTTGTACCTTCCAGCATCAGCTCAGCAACATGAAATGCTGGCTGCTAGATGCAATTATCCGAGTAGCTTTATGTAATATACAAAACAAAATATAGAAGCCTTTTAAATTTGAGGGTTGCCCTCAACTTCTCTAGGATCCCATCATCACATCGTGACCTGATGAAAATGGGAGCACATGACAAGTATACTCTTTCAGACAAAATCATATATTTTTTTAAATCGGTCCAGGCGTCTTCGAGGAATTGGCAAACAAAAAAAAAACAAAAAAATACATCAGAATTGAGATCCTCCTCCTTTATTTTTATACTCGTTTAAAAATATATATGAACAGTTTCTTTAGCAAATAGCGCTTGTCGGAACAGACCCTTACATTGACAAAGGTGACTGAATATTCTTAATGAGTACTCCTTAACATTCTTCCAAGGTTTTTCCTAACTATGAACTAACATCATAATGTATATAGGTGTCTGATAAGACAGGCCTTGGGCCTTCTCGTACATTGGAAGCACTTAAAAGCATCTATACTTCACCTTTTGGAACTATGCCATGAAATACTAACATACCAACAAGGTTACCCGAACAGAAAAACCGATCACAGTTCTGCATACAAGAATGAACTGAGGAATGTAATAACAATGATTGGAAAAGTATTTCATTTTTAGAAAAAAAATGAAGTGTTTCTTGAAAGATATGATCCAGGCATCAGGGAATAAATAAATTGCTCTATGAATATTATTAAAAAGTTTATGCATTTATAACACAAGAAGTATAAAGCTGCTATGCCTCGATGGTCTATTGGTTAGCGAATGCGCCTCTCGCCGTGAGGCCTCGGGTTCGATTCCCGGGTCAGGCAAAGTGTTATTAGTGAACTTCCCGTCGGAAAGTTCACAATAGCAGCACGGAATGGAATTGTGCCCGGTGGATGGCGACAGGTTCACTCTCTATCCAATAGGGGCCTAAGCATAACAGGTGAAGTGTGGGTGTTGTACACCTCTGCCACACCCTTCTGAGTAATATAAACGTGATGTTATGTTATGTAATTATAAAGTCTCGTTATTTTGAAATCCTGTAATATTTCATACGGTACTCAAACCTAGAGAACGCGCTGTACTTTTAATTAATTGTTATGTTAACGTCATATTCAAACAACCTATTCACGCTAAATTCCCCAATGACCTCATTATAAACTAGCAATACGTGATATACCGCCAATGTTGCTTCGCTGTAAGCTGATCTTCTACGCCTAAATCCTTAAGTTTACAAGCACGATTGTGGTTTACACTTTATACACACGAAATCACGCAGCCACCCACAATATTTAACATTACGTTGTGCAAGGCTATAGGGAAACCATAACATACTACATAATATGGCGCTGGGAGGATAAAGCTTATAGAATTTCACATGCTTTTGTGTACGAGCTCTGGAGAGAAAGCAAAATCATTGCATTATTTGCATGTGTTTCTGTATATTACTTATATCGGGCCATAATGTGAGAAGTATTTTGCAATGTATTGAATTATCTTTTTAAGATATCCGTAGGGCGCAAATGTAATAGGCAAGATGACTAATTTTTTCGTATGTAATTGAAACACCTCTTGATATTAGAAATATCATTATAAGAATTACTTTGATATCACATAAGCTTCCTGAGATATTACTATTTTTAATTCACATAAATAATAGACTCGCGAAGTATTTTGTAAATGAAGTTATGAATTTTGTTTGATAGCTATACGAAATATTGCATTTATGAAAATGGTTTATTACAAAAGTTGCTATAAATTGTGAGGGAAATTTAATTATAAAATTATTTTTTTATAATTTCGTCCATTAAAATATGGAATCGCCCATGGAAGTAATGATTATAAAATAAGTTAGATTTAAAGTATATAAGTCAAAATTCTTGCATTTGGTTTATGTTTTGCTATATTTTAAAAAGGTATCCTATATTTTACTATTTATCGATCAGTCACCATGCCTATTGATACCATAAGCGCCATGTAGGCTCATGCTTACGAGAACACATTTTCCTAAAAACTTGCTACAGTGTATTTGCTGATAGGAAAACCCATATATCTAGCTCCGAGAATTATATCAGGTAGGAAGCTACCTTTCAAGAAAATCACATGTCTATGAACATAATTATACCAATAAATTGTAGGAAAAGTCATTGGAGATCTAGAATCAGAATTTCCGATCACATTAGTTGGAGACTGCCATGGCAGTAGGAGCAGTTTTTTGTAAATGGCAATTATGTGAATACGAAACCAACAACCCAATTTTACCGATAATAAAAGCTATGATAATGTTTACCTAACTCCAAGGAGTGAGGGACGAGGGACTACCTACTGAGGAAAATGTCATGCAGGTACATAATTGCACCAGTAAATTGCAATGTCGTAGCAGACAAGCTAGGAGCAGAATGTCCGATCACATTAGTCTACCGGCATGACTGCGATGGTAATTTTCCTTTCAGCGTCAATCAGTAATGAATTTACGATCGCTGATCGATGGTCGATGCACTTCCATTCGTTTTGACTCTTTGATTTTACCGTTCAAAGGTTTTAAAACTGTATTAGGCGCTTATAACTTTTTATATTTAAAGTACTTTCTTTTTCGGTTGATTTAGTAATTATATACTAGAGTATGGAAAATATAAAATCATATAATAAATATCTATTTATAGATCCAAGAAGACGATATTTTTTAGAATATTACGAAAATTTCCTGATCACCAGGTGTTGATCACAATCTAGTTGTGCATATGTTTACTATAGATATCTCTTGTATATCAACCGACGTTTTGACCTCTAAATTATAATTTTTTTATCGTAAATTAAAACTAATGAGTTAATAAGTATATCATATTTCTTTTAAAGTCTGGCGGCTGGCAAACCTCTCAAACTGGTTTGGCGAGGTAGTTTTCTTGCAATTTTAGTGATGCAACGAACAAGAATACAAGATAAATATTCGTATGTGTTCGCTAAAATCAGCAAAGTCAGTATCATAAATATTTTTATTCATTTTTTACTTATGAACATAAATATTTCAGTGTAGTTATGTCTAAAGTCTACAGTGAAGTTGATTGTCATGTGTCGTATGAATTTTCGGTACAAAGACTTCAAACTAATGTGGTATAATAACCACTAAAGTTTGCAGTTTTTTATACTCACTGTTTTATATCATCAATCGCAATTTCAGTAATTAAACCTGTGTCCAGTTTTTTTTTTAAAGCCCGCACTAGGAATAACGCCTGTGTCGCGGTGATGTTCACAAACATATATTTCACACACACAAAGGACACCCAGAATCAGAACAAATCTTTGCGAATCACACAAAGATTTGTCCCATGTGGAGATCGAACCCACAACACCAGCGAAGTTGAAAACCGTGCACTTACTCGTATTCTATTGTATTTGTTGTAAGTATTTGTATTTGGCGAATAGTAAACTTTACTTTATGTATTCGTAAAAGTACATCCCTAGTTTTATTATAGGTACTCGTACCTTCATAAGTACAGATGCTTCAGTCAGCTGGCTTAATTTTTTCCATACTTTTTCTACACATCTTGTAAGAAGCACAAGGTCCTCATAACTGGGTCGAGTAAACTTCGCTATTGATATCTGATGCAAATATTTGTTGCTATAGTTAGGAAAATTTAACGCGAGGTGAAAGATTTCATGTTTACTAATCGACTTGCTAAATATCTCACAACGCCATCTAGTCCCAAACTAAGCAGAGCTTTTACTATGGGTACTAGAATAACTGATACTAATACATATGTACATTTTTTTGTTGTAAATAGATACTTAATAAACATAGAAACACCCAGACTAAGACAGAGCTTCATGTTCATGCACACAAAGATTTGTCTTAAGCGGGCATCGAACCCGCGACCTCGGTGTAGGCAGGTACACTACCCACTTTGCCATCCGGTCGATGCTGCTAAGTAGATGTCTATTCTTATTTATAAACTGATTTACGCAAAAAAACTGCATGCAAGGTTCCACTCTATTAGTGCTATTAGAACCAACACTAAGTGGCTGTCTCAAGCTTTGTCATGCTTATTGTTTTTTTTTTTACATTATTGTTTGTCTAAAAAAATTCGCTGTATTTCTTTGTTTTTAATCTACATTGGGAATTAACTTGATTCTTTCTTTCTTTATCTTGATAATACTAATATTTCTGTTCCAATTTGCTTTAGATGTATTTTAATAAAATATATTTAACACGTTTATTGACAGCCCCAATAAAAACAAGATCATTCAAAATATTTTAGGCTTAGTGCCGAATACAAATGGAGAGATCAATAAATTGTTTATAGCATCAACTATTGAAATAAAAGCTCGTAAAGTCAGTAATATAACGTTAATACCTATGCAAATAACTACGTATGTTTTGACAACTGTATTTATATTCTAACAAATACATATTTACGAGTACACCTATCACTGGCTTGCGTAACTAAAATTTAACAACGTCATTTTGAATAACGATTAAGTTAAATACATATTTACACGTTTTTTATGTCACCATAATTGAAACTCATTTAGAATTAATTTACTAGTTAGCATTAGAGCAAATCCATTAACGAATGTTTTTGTTTTTATGGTACCTAGCTAAAAAACAAATGTCACGCCCAACAAATGAGCTTAGCTTATGAAAATTTTATACTTATTCTGGAGCTGTAAAAAAATCTTTAAAAACGTGTCTTTTATATCTTTAAAATTGACAATCACAACCGAAAACTTTAAATAAATGTTGTCTCTTCAGTCGCACAGACCGTGATAACAAGGTCTATCACACAAACACGACAAAGGCGCCGACGAGACGTTCATTAGCATTTATTTAGGTAATAATACAATACTCCTAGCCACCTGGCCGGCGATGTAACGCGAGCTTGTCGAAATACCACATTATCGGGTTACCGAGACGTGTAGGACACAGGTGGAATCAGGAGCTTGGCTATTAAAATTTATTGATATTATTTAAAGTTAAATGTAGGTATCAAATTTGTTTATGTCATCGTCTAACACCTGCTATTTAATTTTATGAATTAAGGGCCATCTAACGGTTAAAAGCTGTGTCGGCGCTACCTTTCAACTTTTGTCGCATGTCTTTTAAATAAATTATATTAATAAAGAAGATTGTCATAGTCGGCTTTTTACTTCAGAGACGATATAGAGCAATTCTGGCAAGAAGTAGAGACACATAATCTCTCAAAGATCGGAATCCAGGTCTACCTTCAAGTTCCTCCTCCGTCGTGATCTCCTCCATCCTTCTCAATCTATCTTCAGCCACTCAGAGAGAATCGTAGACAGTGGAGTCGAGGGTGGTGCGTATTTGGTCCGACCAACGCATCAGGCTTACGACCCCGCGCTCTTTTTCCTTCCACTTTGCCAGTGACCACTAGTTTTCAAGGTTGTCTATTTATTCTAGAGCTATAGGTATACCGAATTCTGCCTAACATTACAATGCCTCAGGAAGGCACAGTACTCCAGACGATTATTATTTCCCTTGCATACAAAGTTGCGGATATAATTCCGAATGCGCCGCGTATCTCATTCTCCGTATTAGATTTATTGTAATTGAATCTGCGCCAAAGATTTGTAGCGGTCTGGCTTACTTTACACGCCTATTCGTTACCAATTTGTGTACACACGGCTACCGATTAACCTATCCATGTCCAGTATAAGCTGGTCACACATATCAAGGAAAGTCTATACAACGCGAGATCATCTTATAATGGATATGTATAGGTTAATGTGAAGCCGTATTCATGAAGATATATTGGACTTCTAAACTACCGTGCTTCTTTTGAACACATTTCTTGGCCAATATGTTAAATCTGTCTGAGACAAATTATTGTATTAAATGGTGAAGATGTCCTGGTAATCGTTTTCGATTACGGCGAAATCCTCTTAATCAATCAACTATTAAGAGGCACTAAACAGCACTAGTTTATAGCGGTGGCACTACATACTTTATTTCGTCTGATAGCATATTAAACGCGTAATCTCTTGCAACGAAGTTTTCTGTACTCGTACATGGTTATCGACAACAGTTACCATCAAGTTAACTTCATGTCGGTTTGTTTTATGTATAATAAGTATGTATATTTACAAAAGAAAAGTATATACGTATTAGGATCTGTTATTCTAGTTCCCTAAGTACAAGCTCTGCCTAGTTTGGGACTAGATGAACAACGTCATCTAGTCCCAAACTAGACAGAGCTTAACAAATATTGTGTGATATTTATTTATTATTTAGTTTACTTCTTATAAGCTTTACAATAAATAAATCGTAATAAAATCATTTTCATTTTCTCCCCAATAGAATTGAGGCAGGAGCGAGTTCTCCATTAGATCCATTTACACCAACTTTTGATGTACATAATTCGATTTAGTTTGATATTCACTTATTGGGCCTTAGTCTTAGATACTTCTTACTGCCACAAACAGTAAAAATAAGTAATACAATTTTATTAAGTATATCTTTTAGACTTAAGCTAAAATATTAGCCTTATACAAGTTAAAAAACTTTCGCAGCTTGTAAAATCAAACTTCTAAACGAATCAGTTCAATATCTAGACTAGATCTTTACTCTACTATCTATGGGCAGGCGGCAGTAATCATTAAATTAACAGATTCTTGAACTGAAAGCCTAAAAATAAAAAACAAGGAAATAACCTTCGCGATAGCATCAACTTTCAATCAATTTACCCTTCGTCTATAGAAATTGCTAGAACAAACCATCGATTCGCGTACAAACGTTTTATTTTCAAGGCTTTGCGAGGGCTTCTACTTATAGAAAAAATATTTTTAATACAGATTTCCAAGGGCATTGGTCTGTGTCCAGGTGTTATTGAACGTGTAAGTGTACGGTGATCGGCATATATATGCCACATGTCGTCTGCTTCTTATCATAACAGATGGAGTGAATAATAATAATAGTACTGAAAAAGGAGATACATTTTTACGCATTATTAAAAAGAATAATACTTTTTACACCAGCTCTCCAGCACGAAAAAGCTTGTTATTAGGGAGGCAGTGTTTAAATTTGGAATCAAAATATTCTTCCAGTGAATAGGATTTGAAAAAAAAAATAGTTATTGATGATTGTGATCAAATATCTCTGGAGCAGCAGATGCGTGAGTAGGGTTTGAGTTTCCTAATATAATTTTATCATTTTCTTACTGGAAGAGGTGAAAACCAGTATATATGGTAAAACTCGTATGGATTTGATTATTCGTTATCTTTGTGGTTTTTAATCATTCGTGTAGCTCAGTAGTCTACAATTGAATCATTCGCTACGCTTATAGATTAAAAACCACATTAATGCTAAATATATATCAAACTTTAAACTCACTAGTACCATAAATAACTATTGTTTTGTTTTGTGATTTTTTGTTGTGTTTTTGCTCTTGGAAGGAGGTTATTTTCAATGTGTATTGCAAGCATTCCATTTAATTTTACCAATTGGGCCTCGCTTTGGCCGTGAAATCAATGAGATAATTGTTTTAGTTTGGTGGTATAGTAAGATCATGATTTAGCTCCATCACATAGTAGTAGATTATCATGGGTTGCCAAATATCTGAAAAACATTAAAGTTTACCCATTTGAATGACATTAATAGAATGGAAACTCAATAATCTCTTGGTTTACAAGAGATTATTATGAACTCACATTATTTTCATATTATAACTCGCGTATAAAATTGAAAAGCCATATGATCGTAGAGGCAATGATTCAACGACTTTATTTTTTAGTAGCAGTACTCATAATAATATTTGTTATTCTCAATTTTATAAAATTAATTAAACAAAAAGAGGTCGTCTTTAACCGCAAACAGATTAAAAGCACAGAAATAACATATTTCGCAAACATGAGCAAATCTTTTCTGAATTAAATTCGATTGTACTCAGTCACTAAATTAAGAAAAAATATATTTTTAGTCACATATTAACTAAAATAAATCATTATTTTGTTGTTTTTTCGGCTTCACAAGCAAAGTAACAAACACAATTGTAGAGATAAACGAAAACACCTTAAAACGAATCTAACATATCGTACGCAATACCAATGTGAAAACATTTCGTATTCTAACACAATGCAGATTCTCGGAATGTTCTCGAAATCCGCCAAAGATAAATTCCTTGAAATATCCTTACTATTATTCTGGAATGCCTCGTAAACTATTGGAAACGAGTGTTATTCAGACAGCTATAAAATAGTGTTTAAATGTACTCAAACAATCCACTATGCCAGTACTATAATAGAATTGTTGTAACAAGGTATGATAAAAAACACATTCTTTACGGCTAAGCACGTAGTTTTCCTGATTTGTTACAAAAGGCTCGATTTCCGTCATTTCTTTAATCTTAACACGTGACACAGTAAAAAATGCCTTACACCTTGTGTAAAGGTTTCTTTCAGACACGAAAAATTGTCTGGGAACAAACAAACAAACTTTCTTTGCTATGACGTCATCTTGTCTAGTCAGAAGGCAAGCGGCGACCGTGACAGGCCACTACCTTATTCGTCTCAGACTAGGCCACAACGCCATATTGGAAACTCATCAAAATAGTTTGATTATCGACAATCTGACTCGGATATAGTCCTACACGTTGTTTAATGATGTTTATAACGAAGGTACAGTTGGATTTCTATACTAAGAACTTTCTATATTTAGTCATTGGGTACATTTATTCTTTGGCGCCCGCATTGTCAAATAAAACCTACGTCTGTTCGGTTCTGCGCATTTATTTCAATTCTCAGTTGAATCTTTTACTATTCAATTGTTATAATGAGAGTAATTAAGGTAACAGTGAACAAATTTTGTCATCAAAACAAACTTAAGGCCAGTTGTACCAACTCCAAATAAATATCCACCAAAAAAATGCCTGATCGAATATAGAAGTGACACGTGCGTTGGGAGCACTTATGAAAACTTGGTTATGGTATATCTGAAATTAAATTTGTTTACCTTAGACCAGTGGTTCCCAATTAGTGGTACGCGTACCCCCAGGGGTACGCGTGATTGGAATTGTTTGTGAAAGATAAAAATAAAAAACCAAAAACTTGGTTTTATGAATTTTTACATACATTTTGAGGTTATACATATGTAAATACAAAAGTTTTAGATCTTTTTATTACCAACAACTTTGCCATTCGACTTTTTTCCATAGGCCTTTTAGTTTTGCCGGAAATCGAAAAAAAACCCTTTAAACCCCCCCTTCCCCCTCCCATCCCCTTCCCGACCTCAGATCGCCCGTAATTTATTTTTCTTTCATTTTTATAATATTCTCTTTCTTTTCTAATGGGTTTCATCCTGCTATTATTTTTTCGGTTTTAAAAATTATCGACCCTGGTCTATAAAGGGGTACGCAAGTTGGAGGTCTTTCTTAAAGTGGTACGTAGAAAAAACTAATTGGGAACCACTGCCTTAGACTATTAAATTAATTTGACTCTTTTGAATTTTGAATGATATAGGTAAATTGAAACCCTATTTATTACTTACAGAAAGTGCTGCGTATTCCGTTACTTACGTTGCCCGAATCTCCTGGGCAGCAATTATGACCAAGTGTGCTGCTAATTAATTTGCTTGCAGTTGCTACATTAAGTAACATGAGAAATCTAGAAATCCTGATGACATTTCCTTCCGTAATCTTTTCTAAGAACTCTATTATGTAGGATATTTTTATCCAACATCATACGTTGTTTTCAAGAAATCATTTACTATTATTAAATAAATGCTAGGTCCCACTATAATTAAATTTAATACTACTTGCAGCATGTATGTCACAGTAAATTACATCAAGTTAAACAGCAAAAGACCAAAACAGGAATAAATATTTATGAGTTAGACAATTTAGTAGCGACATCACCAAGCAACGTCTTAAACTCAAGTCTATCGCTTACACGCACAGCTTTGATCTCTGTCCCGTACAAACATTGAATGAGAGAAAAAGACGCAAAATACAGGTTTAATAAAAGCGTAGATTAACAAGTGTGGTGAAATCAGGGCTTAGCCGGCAACTATTCGTATATCGCATTAGGAATCGGCTACTGACCATTTTGGTTGATATTAACGGTTAGGTTGTAGGCAAATATATTATAATTCATGTCGAGTAAGATTTAACGGCCTTATTTAACATTCAAGGCGAAGCAGACCAAGGCTTCCACCAATCGAATTGTGTTGTGATGTCTCGCCAGTCATTTGCGGTCGTTTAAGATGGTTGATGGTTGATCAAGCGTATGTGGATTTTGTTTTGTATGCCATAGTACGTATCGACTTAATAAGATAAAATATCTAGCTAGAGTTAAATTGCTATGTCTACCGTATAAAATTATTGAAGAGGTAAATAAATATATAAACAAATCATGGATCCTGAAACATAAATCCATTCCATGATTTCTCGGACTTAAAATGACACATTAATGATATATTTTTACAATTCAGTGTGATTATAACTAATTAACAATAGAATACATAATCCTCTATAATGTATATCTACGTATATTTATTCAAATTACCTGGCAACTAGCAACGTGCGGGCGGTACAAATACTTGATGTTTTTATTACATCGCGAATAGCAGTCTATCATTATAGACATAGTAATATCACTAATAACATACTTGTTTTCGTATCACTATACTTCCATCTACATGACGTATTTAAACCTGTTTATAGTCATATCCATTGAAGTTTTGCAGCATTGTGGTGAAAGGATTGGTCACAAATGTACACTGCCATCGTTTCTATGTATAAAAAGTATCTATGTATTAACAAAAGAAAAAGTATATATATTAGTATCAATTATTCTAGTACCCATAGTACAAGCTCTGCTTAGTTTAGGACTAAATGGCGTTGTGTGTAAGTTGTTAGATATTTATTTATTTATTTATTGCAAGAGGTGAAGTTCATCGTTGGTAAAGGTCAAAGCTTTTGATTTACTAGAGTTCGAGAGGAAAGACACTACCACCTTCATGTTGCCGCCGAAAAAAAAACTGAACTACTAATCGGCACCAAGTAAGCAAGTTCTACTTCTTCTTCGTATCGATGGCTGAGTCAAATATTATTTTGACTTGCCATCGTGGTTAAAGGATTAGCCAATTCGCTATGGAGAACTCGCGAATTGTCCAGGGTGCGCCGGACGTAGGGAATCGTTGTGTACGTCACTCGGGGAGGCTCCTTTCATGCTCTACTGTAATAAGTACATTAGTGCTTACGTGCTTAGTTCTGATTGCATGTAAAGTCGCATCTCCATTCACCTGAAAATTTTAAAATTGGCTATAGTTCCCATCAGGTTAACTGCAAGCAGTTGTTTCTACAATATAAGTGGAATAACAAAGATAAATTTACACAATTTTTGAATTTAACCGTAACAAAACATGGTAAAAGTTGGAAACAGGGCAAGTTCCGAGAATTGTAACCACTCGCAGCCCACAATCCATTAACTGACGAAGCTAACCGCAAGGCAGCCGTATTTCCTTTACGCCTCGTACTTCCGACACTTGGACTAACTTACCTGGAAGTTAACGCTGACCCTTTTGTTCTTGCACGTAAATAGGTGCTTATTATGTGGTAGATAGAATGACAAGCACAAATTAAATCGACCATGATTTTAGAATTCTCTGGTTGTATTCACAGTTTTGTAAAGAAGCTCCTTATTGAGATGGATAGGTAGGTAAATCAACAATATACATATTTGGGTACCCTCAAGTTTTCTGAATCCACTATACGGTCATAAAAACTGGTACCTACCTCACAATAGCAACATTCATGTATTTCTCAGAGATTTATAAAAAGATAAGCAAAAAAAAACTATCGATTTCAATAGCTTTTTTTTTGTCAAACTCAAAAGGGAGAAAGTAATGCTTTGAACCTTGCAATCCTCAGAGGACATAATCTCTAGAGGGAGTCTCGTGCAGTGAACATTGCAACAAAGACGTAGAAAATTGACAAGCTAGTGTGCGTGTAACCATTGCTTTACGATGACTTGAAATTCATATGAGAGTTACCAGTAATTGAATTTACCCCAATGTAATGGGAGAAAAAAATAAATGAGGGTAAAAATACACAATACTGCAGTTATAAAATAAACTACTGGTGCTTTAATTTATAAAAATATTGTGTGTTTGCAAAAGCAAAATGATAAAATATATTTTTACTTTGCAAAGTTAAAATATATTAGCAAGCTACTGTTGGAGAATTTAAGTTTTATACTGTAAATAAAATAAAAATCAATTAAATCCTTAAAAAACTTGTTTTTTTTAAATAATCAAATGCCACAATAATAATCAAATAAAATAATAATTAATATAATATATATATCAATTTAATATTAATTAAATTTCTTTAATTTTGTCACACCCTGTATAGTAAGTAAATCTACGAACAGACTATTGAAACCAGCTGTTAATTTTAAATTATTAACTGAAGAATTAAAAAAACAGAAATACGGGTAAATATAGTATCTCAGACTGGCAACACCAAAAAATGGCGTGTGGGTTTTGAGATTAAATGTCAGAATTTGCTAGATTTGTTTTGAAAAAATACGATTGTTTTTGGATTAATTACCGATGGTAGGAGATTGTGTTAGTAGCATTTGCACGTCTGCTATAATTCCGGCATATTTTTATAGCACAATACGACATTGTAACTCACAAAATGATTTTTTGTAATTCACTCAAATTACCTTATTGTTTGAGGTGATAAATGACACTGACAGCGGTTTTTGTCGGATCAGGTAATTTACGGACAAAATTTTTGGACAATTTAGCGTTGATGAGGCGGTATCTATAGATATATATAATCAAAGCTTGCAATCGTTATCAATATAAATAAAGTGTCAGGTTGACTAAAGTGTCGTTTATTCGAGAGTCAAGGCGATAAGGTGACCTTTCCTTCAAAAACGTCACGTCTCAGATTAATTTCCGCACTCAACGAAATAAAGACAACTGAATAATACATATTTCTTACTTCTGTACAAATTTCATCAATTTCCGGGCACCTGATCCTAAGAATCAAGTTATCAAAAATAAGGAGGCAAAATGAAAAATAAGACGAAAATTAAAAAGATTTTTAAGGGCCTAGCATATCGAGTACGAGATAGATTTTGTCGCGTTTTGTCACATTGTTTGTATCTATGTACGACAAAAACGCGACAAAATATATCACGCGCTCGTTCGGCTAGCCCGGCTAAAAGTATTTATGACTTAACAATAAACAGGAGAGAGGAAATGTCATCAATTTATACCTCGAATAACAACTTCCTAATATTTTTGTTATTGGAAAAGCAATTTCCTATTGAATGAAATTTCGGCCTCGTTACATAAAAACCTTCCTGCCAGTCGCAAAATCTCAAGACTTATGAATTTCTCGATTACCTATAAAATATTTGTTACGCTTGCAATAAGTAGTAAAGTAGGACATACGTATCTGCTGCACATAAGGAAATTGGAAGACATTACATCCAGCTGGGTAAAGCAACAACGTGAATACGATTTTCTAAAAACTACAATACATTACGTGCTCCGATTTCCTACGATCCTTATGGGAA
The DNA here is from genome assembly GCA_905147285.1 of Hypena proboscidalis. Classification (NCBI taxonomy): domain Eukaryota; kingdom Metazoa; phylum Arthropoda; class Insecta; order Lepidoptera; family Erebidae; genus Hypena; species Hypena proboscidalis. The sequence goes on from LR990127.1 coordinate 7,232,844, forward strand.
TAAATCATCTGAATGCGCAACGAAATTTCGTTTCATATTCCTTCCTACAACTTACAACACGGCCGGTTAGGCGAGAACTAGTCTTAGTACTTGCTCGAGTAGCCACGCCCATCCTGTGCAGCGTTTATCGATATTACGCGCACTCGATTCTCGACATTAAATCGATATAATAATCGTAGGCCGTGCACTCCATCATTTGGCCACCTATGCCATCTGTTTCAAGCTTTTATTTTATTTTTATGAATGACGACTGAAACACCTAAACTAGATATGAAATCACTCTATTTCCATATCAATATAAAACTGGAACGGAAATCTATCTATGTGCATGAAACTCATTTATAAAACGTTGACATAGGTCATACGAATCAGGCTAGAACCTAATGTTTCAGAATTTTAGTCCACCTGTTCATGACATCACGTACGTACGAATGCCGATATGGTTTTCCACTTAAGTATCTATCCATATAGATATCAATTGTCATAGACATTATAATACAATACGTACACCAAAATTTGATCTGCAACATTAATATAGAAAACCCAGTAGACACTTGTAATATTATTGATTTGTTGAAGTACATGGCTATATTCTTATGACCAAGTGTTCAAATTAACGTTGCCTAGCACTTATAAGTTCAAAACATGTTTTCCTCTTCTAAAACAGTCGGGGAAATACAGACGATATGACATGTTTTTAACTGGACTTATTTACTACAAGCATAACATCAAGCCTGCTGTACCAAGAAGGGTGTGGCAAAAGTGTGTAACACCTAATCTTTGGCCGTAATTTATTACTAGTTTTATGATTTTTACACATAACACATATGTATTTTAACATAACATATATTATGTGCACACAGCAAATTCAGTATGGAAAGCTCTAACAACCAAAAATAATAAGGAACGCGGTTTCAATAGATAAAGATAATGATAAATTTGGATTTTTACATTAGATAGAACGCCAGAAGCAATTACACTATCCCATGGTCCCAATGACAAGGCCAAATACACACATTCACTCACTCAAGCACTCCCAGTCTCAAAACAAATATTTGCGAATTACACAAAGATTTGTCACATGTGGGGATCGAACCCACAAGACCAAATTAGATCAATCAACAATTAAACATGATTATAATTTTGTAGCGATAGCCGAGTGGGAGACAGACTGCTAAGTCGAAGGTCTCGGGTTCGATCCGACGGCATACACCTTTGTCAATAAATCGTTAAGATTCGTCTTTTCGAAGATATGTGTGTATTTATCATACAATCGCTTGCTAACGGTACAGTAAAACATCGTGAGAGAGCTTAAAAGTGCACGAGGGTGTGTGAAGGTTACCAATCCACACTTGGCCAGCCTGGTGGACTATGGCCTAACCCTTCTCATCATGAGAAGAGGCCCGAGCCCAGCAGTGGCAAATGTATTAGATACAGGGCTGCTATTATTATAACATCGAGGCTCTAGTACCAAGACGGGTGTGGCAATTGTGTGTAACACCTAATCTTTACCTTTAACTTACTGCGAGCTTATTGAGCTTATTACTGGAGACTAATATTCCGTTATTTTGTTTCAGATTTTAAGTATCGAGTTGTTGGATAGCTGAACGAGGACATAGGTATGTATCTCTTATTTATTATGTACCTAATAACTGTTCAAAGCATTCACTATAATAGCCCAATTACTGTGTAGATATTGTACTTGAAAATATTTTTACAGTTATTGGGGCATCATTGTAGATTTAATATACAGGTAGATTGGTAATTCGACGTTTCCCTTTTATGTGGATATACCTAAAAACGTCTAAATGCAATAATCTGAGCTCATAAATGTTTTATCGATATTCAGTATTTTTTGAGATATTTATTGTTTTTTTTTCGATTTTGTTTAAATATATCCGATTAAAGTAATGTGAACGGCAGATGTATTTTTAAGTAGTGTATGTATTTTTTGCAGATAAAACTAAAGTTTATTTTTTTAATCACTTTAAGTTTAATTATAAAAAAAAACTTCGGCTTAGGACACTAATAAAATATTTTTTTTTGTTATATAATTAATATACGACACTAAACGTGCGAATTATAAGAATACTATCCTAATCTTGTAAGCTTTTAATATTGTTAGTACTTTTACATGAGCAGAAGATAACAGGAGAGTTTTAATAAACATAGATGGAGGTTGGGGCGACTGTTTTGCTTACCTACTTATTGTATTAGATTATTAAAATCCAAAAAAAGGTTGAATATCAGTAGAACATTTAGGGGCTCAGATTATTGCATTTAGGCACTATAATAGCGCCCTGCTAGGAAAACGTCAAATTACCAATAACCCTGTAGAATAACTAGCAAAATAGCTTCGTATTAAAAAAATAATTTAGAATCACACGACAAACAAAAACTCATGCAATCTTCTTATATTTTAATGCTCCTGCCCCCTTAGCACGGCCTGCCACGCTTTACATTTAGAGCAAACTATGACGTAGTTATCAACATAGAAACGTCAATACATAGTCGAATCAAAACGTCAAGAGTGTCAAGCCGTACTAAAGGAGTATTTTACAATACTAAATACCTATTGTAAATTGTAAGTAAGATAATATATACAAATATAGTGCCCACACCTACCTAGGTAGCTAGGTACAAAATAATCGTGATAATAAACAAGTTAATGATGACGCCTCTAAACATTCTTACTTACCACAATAATAGAGAATAAATACCACAATAATAAGGTAGGTAAGGTAATGTGAATCATTTACCTACTCATTTAGCATAACCTGTTGCATTCTTTCAGTACAGACTAATTCATCAACTTATTCCTTTGCAGTATAAGATGGTCTGGCTCTTGCAAAGGCTTCCTGTCAAATGCGAGACCAGCTTATATTGGATAAGTATAGGTTGATCGGTAACCGTGTGTACTTAAGAAATAATGTTTGTTAGAAATAACTTATTTCTTTATTTGAATTACTTTTTCGGTGTCATAGCTATCGTCTCGTGTTCGCCGTTTTCGTGGGTGCGCTCCATACAAATTATGTTAGGTTGTTATTTTAATATTATTCAGTATTAGTATTTTTTTTATACATATTATATTCAAAGCCCTACAATTATTGTTTTATGTGTGTCTCTTTTGTTAAAATTGTTTCAATCATCAATCGATTTGCATATCAACGGATTACACAAACATTAATTGAAGTTCTTTAGATATGATTAAGACCGAATGATATTAAAAATTCAACCAAATAGCATCTGTATGGAGCGCACTTACAAAAATTATTGACTTAAAAATTATTACGACGATACTTGTCCTGAGTGCGATATTGAAGTAATACAAGCGCCTGCGTTCATTAATATCATTTAAATGAACATTTATTCACATAGTAACAGGAAATATATCCTACTCAATGACATAATGAAATATAAATGATAATAAAAAATTAATTAACAACAAAACGAATGTCAATAAAGCAAATTACTGTCGCTAGTTTCCTTTTTATTTATTTTTATATTACTAGGAACTAGGCACTAGAAATAGATCCTGTGTCGCGGGGGAGTTCACAAACATACAGTTCACACACACAAAGCACACCCAGAGTCAGAACAAATCTTTTGCGGATCACACAAAGATTTGTCCCGATTTGTGGGTATTGAACCCACAATACCAGCGCAGTTGAAAGCGGGATACTTAGTTAAATAATATGTTTTCCTTTTAGGACGACTTAATTTACAGATATCTAATTCCAGGAAAAGTTATTGCAATAACTTATTATTGTAGTTTATACTTGTGTAAATGAAAAGCCCTATTCATTATTTAAGATACTTTCCCTCCATATGGCATAACCGAGGGACACCCTAAATATTGTCAATAAAAAGGACTCGATATTTAGGTAATGAGGTTAAAAACAGTTACATTTTATAGAGGTATGTCATCATATTACCGGATATAGATTTGTCGAAATGTTCTCCGCATTCGTCACATACACGCTTTATAACTTTCGAACATGAGGCCATATCCTTCCTTGCTTGAAAGCATGGCCTGGCATTGAACTTGACATAGCGGTGGATACATATACTGCTATTGAGTTACTATTTATACTGCTAACTAAAGTTGTGTCTACGTACGTCAACGGAAACCACAATGGCTTTTTAGTAATAGTTACTATCCAGTCTAGTCTTCTTGTGGTTAGCGTATGCGACCTCTCACCGTGAGGTCTCGGGTTCGATTCCCGGGGCGGGCAAAAGTGTGATTTGAGATTTACCATCAGGAAATATACCTCTGCCTCACCCTTTTGGGAAATATAGGCGTGCCGTTATGTGTTAAGTGTGTTTTCGGCTTATTGTAATACACAGTAACACAGATTTATTGTATTGCGGTAAGAAAATAAAGGGCAATCACTTGTACATTAATTAATTATGTAACAGATCTCGCCAACACTGTGTACTTGTCATGTACCGAAGCTTACAAAAATTTAAAACGGTACCTTGTGTACCGTACCGGTTCTTCGAAAAGATTATGAGGTGTCAAATCTACACTTCCTTAAGCTGATAGCGATAGATTCCCCAAAACAGGTAGATTAAGTTTAAACAGTTAGTTGTTTTAAGTCGTTTCAATATTTATAGCTTGCACCCCTCTAAACAGGCAGACAAACGTCTCGTTTGGTTAAGACTGCTATGGGTTAATAAGTAGGGCGCTAGTTAAAAATATTTTGTTTGTTTACGTTGTACTTGGACTAATGAGCTTACACCCTTACTTAAGAAAGTTAAAATAAATGTTCGTTTAGACATTGTATGCACCCAGCTATGCCTGTTTTCAAATCTACATAGATTTATCTGTATTTTATTATCAAAATGTACAGCATCAATGCATTAAAATGATATTTCTGAATGACCTTTGTATATCGGAAATATGACATGCATAAAATTAAGTAATAATACAATTGCCATTTGATTAAAGTAATTAAAATATTAAAATAACCCAAATAAATATACCATTTATTTGGGTAATTTTATTGGGTTTAAAAAAAAAGAAAAAAATCATCTCCACTTTATATTACCCGAAAAAAAAGATTTTATTAAAATTTTATTTAAGTTTATATAGGTAGGTACTCGTACTAATCCATGCATTTCAGCTTTCTGGCATTAACAGTTTCGACGCAGACCCCGGTCAGACAGACAGACAGAAAGACATGGCGAAACTATAAGGTGCCCGTTTAGGTACTACGGAACCCTAAAAAACATAATTAAAAAATAATATTTACGTACTCAATGTACGTAAATATTATTTTTTGTCAAAAGAAAAAGATTTAATAAAAATAAATAATAGAATCCCGCGTCCAGGGGGACAAGCATAAAAGCGCGAAATAAATTAAGTCATGTTTTTATTTCACATAATCTATATCGCGTTCGTATGCTTGCCTGGCAGGAAGGCTTATATGTATAAAATTGCACGCTTTTGTCCGACCACTAGCCATGACGCATGGAAACAATTTTAAAACTTGCGCAATACACTGACAGAATTCGCGTAAGTTTTCTCTTTCAAAAGAACTGTTGGCCACGAATTACGCAGAATAAGTACGTAATTTAAATAAATTAAGTTTAAGAGGAAATCTTATGTAAAATGCAAGATCGATGTGAAATATGGAAAATAAATCAAAATTACGGCAGTTTAACATCTGTTTTACGACAATTAACTAATTAATTACATTGTAGTAATAATACTAGTCCTGTTTGATTAGTATGTTCTTATGTGTTCAGGCCAAGGGCAGATATAGCATTCACACGTCAACGTTTGTCTTCAGAGAAATACAACGTAAAATGAAAAAAAAAATCTGTTACTTACCTAGTACTTGCATTAAAATACAAGACGAATTTGACCGTTTAGGCAAAATATTCAGTTTAAATCATGTTCATTATTATGTCCTTTTTTTTCCTTGTGTGAAAAATTCAATTAGATTTATAAACCGCAATGTTTACTTTTAATTCATTTTGAAGGAAAATCAAAGCACAAAACCAACTAAAAACCCGATAATCAATTCCAGACATTAAGTATAATGGTTATTATTATTAGCAGACAGTAGCATAATGGTTATTATTATTGGCAGACAGTTAGCTATTAAGGTACCCTGAACAAATAGTTTTGAGGGTTTCCCCCCCACAACTTGAACACCCCCGCTTTAAAATGACGCAGAAAAACAAACGAGCATCGAATGAAAAAATCGCAATCACCACAGGCCTCCTTATGAAATAGAAGTGACAAAGTAAAATTAAATACATATTATATAAAACAAGTATATTGTGACGAAATAGTGATATTTATCAAAACCACAACTTAACTACAGTATTTTTTTTACGACAATTAAAAAAAAAGAAAAAGTATCGTAACGTTCAATTTGTATTGCTTGTCAAACTCTCTTTATGCACCGCCTTATCCTCATGTTAAAGTTTAACGTTTTGGATGCATGCTTTTGATAGAGCAGATAGATGTTTAAGTCGCAGTCCTCGTGATAGACTTCACAGTTCACACACACACACACACACACACACACACACACACACACACACACACACACACACGCACACACGCATACACACATGCTCACACCATCGACAACATTGTGGCAATATTCTTTGATTTTTTGCAATCTTATCCTTCACCTTTTAACGGACAGAAATCAAGTAGATTCTTAATAAGAATATCATCGTAAACAGATTATACCTATAAATCATAAGTTTGAAAATCCTACACAAAAGGCGTTGGGGAAAATCCACAGATCCCAGACAACATGAGTCACATATATTGCTACATTTTTAATTGAGTTCTTATGATGTGACGTCATAAGTTGATTTAGGTCAGGATTGTAAAACATACCAGTAATAAACCTTTCCATCGATGTGCCGTGCTAGCATGCATATGAGAGAAGACAAAATTCAATTCACATTATTATAAAGAACGATCAATTTACAATAAATGCATATATAATAATAAATATGAATAGTGACATCATTGATATGACGACCACAAAACCTCTCTTTAGTGAGATATTCTGCATTTAACCATAGAATACATTGTGACACTATGCAGTCGTGTCTTACATATAACACCCATGCTAGGTCGGCAAGCCATGCATTTTTGCACGCGCCTTCACGTCAGCACGGGGCCCCCAGCGTCGATTGTATGCAAACTAAATCATTCATCTAACTATCGTTTAATATGCGGTGTCGTTCCATCGCTTTCGGTATCGTTATTCGACATTGTTCAACGTTCCCATTATGGACATGCAAACACTTAATGTCAGCCCGGGGATGGACCAATAAATTATAATAAAAACACGATATCCGCTAACAAACCATTAGTATAGCGAAGATTTCGATAATGATATAAATGACGCACGAATATATTACGTAGATATATGGCTAAGTTGAGGAAAACGTATCGCAATGACGTTCATTCAAGACACTTGACTTAAGTAGTTGAAACAAGTATCAAGATATTAAAACGGGTTTAAAAAAAAGTGGAACTTGTAGCGAACAAGTTATAAAAATAGGAGAACACTTCAGCGTCATTGGGGAATATCCATTACATCTTGTGCCGATGGAGACATAAATATGTTATCATACAGTTGGGAATACCGCGGGACGTCCGAGGGTCATATAAATCGACTTGATGTGTTATGGAACGTATCTCCTTCTAAAACTTCTAGTAGACTTGTAGCCAACGGGCATTACATGACAAGATAGATGATTAGGGCAATCACAATCCCAATAGTTTTTTCTGAACAAAGAAAACAAAAGCGTACTTTTAAGTGTAATTGCCCTTTAAGAATAATAATATGGATTTAACTTTTATTTTTATCTATTTTATAGACGAATTATATCTAAAATACTAAAATGCATGATTCGTGGCTATATTGTCAAAATTGTTTTCATCATATTTTTTAATAAATGGGCGCCTTCTACCATGGATTTTAGTGTTTTAGAAATGATTCGTCTAATAAAAAAAAGAACTGAAAAGATAAAAACAAATATAGCATTATCTACATTAAATTCATTAACAACAAATGAAATATGTCAAACTAAATTCTTTATGATGTTGCAGGCGGTGACAAACGAAGTTATATAGTAGTAACAAAGTATTGTTTCTCCCCGCCTGCAACATCATAAAGAATTTAGTTTGACACCGTGCCGATATATAAATTGGTAAATTGTGTTTAATCAGTAATATAAATGTGATAAGAAGTATATATTTTTGAAATCGTCTTTTCATGGCCTTTTATTTGATACCCATATTACTATGATGAAAAGAAAATCCATACCTCCCCTCCCTTTTTTTTCATTTGCCGACGCCATTTTGAAAATTTATATAGCCTATATCACTATCACTGTTTCGACGAATTCAACGACACCTGATAATGTCAAAATCCGTCTAGCCGTTTGGGCTGTAGGGCGGTACAAAGAAATAGACATACATACATACATACATTGTGCTACAAACGCTCGAAAAACATAACCCTCCTTCTGACGCAGTAAAGTTGAACCCATATTACGTTTGTATGAAAAACAGCCAATCATTTTTTTTCCCTTTCAAGATATTATAGCGTTCAACGGGAACGAGCATCCCATTCTCATTGTCCACACCAGAAAATGGTTAAATTACAACTAAGAAACTGATGAAAAACATTATAGGACCGGCAGTATTTGAACCTGCGACCTTCTGCACACCGGGCTTTAACCTAATGAACCCTCAATTTCTTAACTGTATGTTACGTCATTGTCTGACCTGGCAAGAGGCGACCGTAGCTGGTCGGTTTAAGCGGCTGCCCGGTGTGCAGTCGGTCGCAGGTCGGTATTCTACTGGAAATATTTTTTTTCATATAATTGGCTAAGCCTAGCTAAATGTTATAAAAATAATCAAAAAGAAGTTGATATACAACTGTTTCAATATGATAAAATCCCATGCTAACAAGAAATATGAACAAAAATGGCGACATAAACTTGACATAGAAATTGCCTGACTAATAAAGGGGCTATTGAAAGTACTCGTAATGTTGCAGCTGATTCACAGCAAGTTACATAAAGCGGTACAGATTTAGACAGATGACATAATCTTATCAATACGTGACCAATTGAGAGAGCACAGATGTCCTTTGTGGTGGAGAACATCTTTGTTCAAGAGACTGTTTGTTACTTTTATATCTTGTATCGTTTCTAGAAAGTCTTGTGACAACTGTGACAAGATAATTCAGTTAATCTTTTTTTTCGTTATTTTATCATTAGTTAGTTTTTGCAAATTAGAATTTTGTATGTCTTGTTGGATTAAAAAGACACCGGTTTTGAAGACTGTGAGAAATTTAACAGCTTTAGCTATCACTTCAATCAGATTGACATCTAATTTAACATTATTAAATTATCTTACTGATTATTTTATTATTTATCTACTTATTGATTATTTTTATAGCATTTAGCTATGCTTAGCAAATTATACTAAGAAACAGTTGATAAAATTATGGGTAGTTGGTTTCGGTTGGTTTAAGCGACTGCCTGGTGTACAGAAGGTCACAGGTTCAAATCCTGCCGGTCCTATTTTTTCAACTGTTTCTTAGTATTTCTCATCTCTCTTAAAAACTAAGCATGCGGATCTAAAACGTCTGCCCTTTCTCGAAATGGGGCATTCTCTGGACAAACACAATTACAATAAAGTTGTTTTATGATCCGTTGTTCTGGGAAACAATAAACCCATTGAGCAAATCGTTGCTGAGCAATTACGGGGACATCCAGTGAATTAGCCGAGCTCGTACGCGCGGGTGAGGGCCGGCCATTGTTTCTAGTTGCCAGATGTCTGTTCACTGGTTCACGTTGCTGTTTATTTATTTAGTATTAAAAAAATATGATTGGTAATTCCACAAGGTTTGTTTACTTTTGGGTAGTATTTAAACGCAAATCATAAAATATCCTTTTTCTATGCAATTAAATACCGAATTCCCATCAAAATTACTGATTGCACAACAAAATATTCAACTCAAAATATCACTAAACACACTACAATTTATTTTCACAGCGCACAGCAATTTTTCCTTAAGCAAAAGCTTTTTTATCAATGCGCAGCAAATAATCTTAATGCACATTATACATGTTAACTCTTTTTCTTTTAAATATAGCTTCTATTTTTATAATATTTACAGCAGTTTTTCTAAATCAAACAACATTTTATTAGTCACAGTCATCTTATTATTTATTAATTATCACATAATGAGATCAGCAAAAAAAATATAAAATTAGATACAAAATTGTAATTTATTGAATTATTAAAGCGGGTCTTGCTTTCGCGGGGCGTCCAAGCTTCCTTTTTTGCCCAATAGGCATATTTTTAGCTTCTGCAGGTGGCGCCACGTACTGTCGTCTGTTACGATCTATGATAATAAGAAATTGGTAGGTAGTATAATATTATTTTATTTAGTGGGTGGATTCAAAAAGGGGTCGGAGTATCACACAGATTGATTCTAGCACTCGCCGACCGCTGCCGCGGCACGCTCGCTTCGCTCGCTCGGCTCGTGCTGTGTTATGGTCGCAGTTCTAACCTAACCTAACCTACTACTTTATCCATAATTGACCTATGCCATAACTATAGCTTTTATTTTTATATTATTTACAGCAGTTTTTCTAAATAATTAATGTTTTTCAGTTAAGTTGTTCTGCTTTTAGAAATAATGCAATGTAAAAGGATTTTTTTGCTATAATAATCATTAAATTTGCCGAGCATGGCTTCTTGAAAATTAAGACAAATATGATGAACAGATTTTGTTGTACTTACTGGTTAATATGCGACTGGGTAGTTATTTTGCTATGAAATATGGTAAATTTGATGTGCAGTCAGTATTTATGCTATGCATGTAGTATTTTTGTACAAAAATAAATTTAACTGTATTGCATTATGAGGAAAAAAGGAATGTCATATTGATGTGTAATTTCGAATTATCTGCAGTTTGAGTTTTGTTAAACATTTAGTTTATCTGTAGTGAAGTAAGTTATTTGATGTAAAAAAGAATATAAATGATGAGTATGTATTAATAGGCGATTATTTATTTGATATGCAATATAAAATATCCCTTTACTTTTGAATATTTTTTTTAATAAAAGAAGAATTATACCTTTTTGTACGCTTGAAAATTTTGGAAAAAGTTTTATAATAAGGTAGAGTGAAGTAGATAACGAACAATCAATTAACCAAAAAGCAATTCTAATTCACACACATTTTTTGCCCTTGATAGTTAGTATAAATAATTATTTTTTTATTATGTTTGTTTGAATAAAAGTGGCGAAGCAGTAAATAACCTGGGCCTGGTACACACGAAGGCTATCAATTGTTACCAGTTGCCAGATGTCGTCTGAAGTCACGTTTGCCTCTGCATTGTTTATTTTGCAGATTATTTCGATTTAGCAACAAATAAATAAAAAGGAATAATAATTAATATGTTTTATTCTTCTCATCACGGTTCACAAACAAGGCATTTACTTAAGAGATAACGTGACAAAATGCAAGTGAGTTTAATGTTATGTTGTTCTATGAGAGACTGGAGTCTGTACAAGGGAAAACCCTGTATGACAGATCACCAGGCTCCCAACCGGAATGGTAATATTTATTTTGGACTGTAAATTTCTTACAATATAATCTTTTTTTATGTTTAACAAAATTTTATATAGCAGGTGTCAATGGTGTCATAGCTCTACATTTTTTGCAACGCTTTATTTTTATTAATTAATATATTTATTTGGCTTTTCAACAATGAGTATTCTGTTACATTAATACAGGTTATACATTGTGAACTTAAGTCTAAGCGTCTCACTTCTTATAGAGGAGCACAACATGCACTATAATAGCATATATTTTCCTTAGTGCCATAATTGTTTGCAGAAATTATCCTGGATATAATTGTTATCTGCCTCCAAGCCTTCAACGCCAGCAGGCTATTCTCATCTATTTAATCTAAGCTGCCCTACATCTTACTTAAGAGGATATTACGTTAATCCTCATTTATAGAGCTATTCGTAGATAATGATAATGGCCCAATAGACTTGACCCTCGAATTCGGGTCTAATGCTGCTTACAGAACGTACCGTAACATTAGGAAAATGTCACATATAACCATTACCATTAAAGGTTATATTTTCCCTAAACGTCTTAAGTATATTATTTTTCTAATTAATCTAGGTGGTGTTTTTAAAAAGTTACTCGTTTTTGGTAATAGAGAAAATAGAATTTATTTATTGATTAAAACGGTTATAGGAACGAATTGTATTATTCACAATTTATAAGAACATATTACTGACATTCACAAAATTGTTGCATTTGCAAATCATTTGAAAATATATTAATTTCGGGATTGGAGTCCTTGAAATTGTTGAGAGTGATAAGTGCGCGTGGTATAGGAGAAATGACGCCAGCAGCAGTACAGTCGTGGCACGGCAAATAATATCGTGTAGGCGTTCCGAAAAGGCGTTGGAAACTTTTAAAAGTCGTGTAATTTAACCAACATTATTATAAAAACATGGCCTTTACTGGTTCTAATTAAAATGTTGAGTGAGTTTCGTACTTTTCGCTATTTTTAGTACCTGACCTGGCAGAACGAACATACCTTAACTACCAGAATGATTAACTTCCAAATTGTATTCCCATTAAAAGGCGCGCGTGTTCCGCTCGGGGACATGAAAAACTTTCATAAATTTAGCTTTTATACTGTGAGTTTTTTACATTATGAAGTAGATTAACTGTAAAAACTGCAACTGTCAGTAAAGTAACTGTAAAATCATCAAAATGCTTACAAATTGGATCATTTTTGCATCCAGGGTCTCAGAAGCATGTACCCACTGAATCAACACTACAACCTGTACTTATACAGCTTTTTAGTCAATGCTACTAAATATACATAAATAAATTATTTTTTATACCTCTGAGAGCAAAGTTCGTTTAGGCACAAAAAACGTAATTTAGTGATTCACTAGTTTCATAATAAAAAAATATACAAAAACATAACGTCTTCATTAAATACGATAATTTATGGACGTTTGCTGATTACATAAATACAGAATTAAATTAATAAAATAACTTATTTAACATAATCTTTAAAGTCGTGTTAGGAAATTGCGCCTTTGCTGTCAGAGATGGTGGGCTCGATTCCCGTGCCACGCAATATCTGGGTGTATTACTGCCGCTGCCTATTTATATCCTTAATTAATTATAAAGTAACAGGAAAACTTTTACTCCAAACCCGATTTATTGCACTGTAAATTATTAAAATACTTCCTCAGTTATTATAGCAATAAAAACTGTCCAATAATATTGCAGAAGATAAAATTTATGGTGAAGTTTAATTAAAAGTGTTATTTACATAACCTCAAAACTAAAGTAACCATGAGAGGCAAGAGTTGTTTATTTCATAAAGAAACTCATACATCATTCAAGAGGCACATGCTCAACAAAGTGGGCAAACAATCAGAGGTGATCATCACATATTCAGTCAGTGTTCTACATAGCGCCATTGTGTTCTCAACAACCATATCTTATCACGGTATCAAAGATTCTCTCGTCTCGTCCGATTGATAAAACACATTTCGTTCACCTCGTCAACAAACATATCTGTCATTATCAGAGCAAAACCACAAAAGATATACAAAAGATATTGAGGTATAGAATCAACGACCGATCGTGTTTGCGGAATGTTATTTGTTGGCAACCATCGATAAGCAATTTGGTTCGAGTGAGAAAGCTATCGCGTTTTTCGCTAGACCAATTTGACGTCATAGTTTACTACGCGGCCCCGGGTTTGTAAACAAACATCAAATTAATGTTTTAGCAACTCGTGAATCATCGTCATCGCCCCAAAATTTCGAATTGTTACATTTATATCTAAATTGAACGGACTGAACGGAGGTGAAGCCAGTCTGTCGTGTGACGAGCTAAGAGAAGGACGTGTTTCGCGCTGAGAGATACAAACAATACATTATAGAGTGACAGTGTGCGAGTAATAAGACTTAATGTACTTCTAAACAAACCAACATTCGATATAATTTGCCGTTGTGTACTGTGACTTATTGTGCCGAGTTAAACGTGAAAGTGGTTAACTTTCTACAATACGTACTACAAAACTTGTCTTAGATGCGATAAGCATTGACATCCAAACTTGATCTTAGCTTCACGTAAGTAATTTAAATAATTTAAAATTTAGATTTAAATTAATTGAGCCTGTCTGCTTCGAAACGTAATCAACAAGCGGGATCGGTTACAATTACGATTAGCACGCAAATATGAGTGGCGCGATGTCATGGGACATAAATACTTAGCTGCATAAGGAAAACAACTATGTACTTTAAGGACACGGTCTACACTCTAGAAGTCTAGACTAGGAAACATAAAGACGTCAACTATAGTTGTTTATCATAATATATAATCTTCCGCTGTTGGAAAATTGTCTTAACTTTGATACAACATTTTATCTCTCATAGCTACAAATTTAGCTGTTTTTGATTATCCTCGTTGACATTGTCTGCTTGGATGACATCGCTAATCTTGATAAGAAATACACGCGAAACCACAAAAAACAAGAGTTACCTTGTGTAATAAATAAGTTGTAGAGAATTAAATGTTTAAAACAAAGTAAGTCGACAAAGAAACAGACTGTATCACATGTCTGAAGTCACGACTGCGGACCGACAGATGGACAAAGCCCAGATAAGATTTCATTACAACAAAGCCTCTCATATGTTCACCGGCTGGATGAGTTACATTTAGTAACAATAAACGCTCAAATACTGTGATAAAACTACTTTTAATTGAATATTTCGTAAAACAATTAGTCGAAATTATCTCGTTGGTTTAGTGGTGATGACTTAAATTGATTCACGAGTCGGGCAACATTATTATTTGGGCTTTTCCGTTGGCAAGTAATTAGTAGAAACAGTCTGGAATTGTGTCTGGTAGACGGCGAAATACTCACTCCTGATCAAAGGAGACATAATTATAACTGCGGATGTGGATGGTAAAGAGCCTTCTGGATAATAATAGTCGAATTAAATAGATTAAAAGTTACCACGTAACATCAGGTTTAAACGGGGTAAATTTCATTAGCACATAAGTATAAAGACGTTGGTGCAACGTACACTTTCAAATTACACTATTTAAAGACTCGTGTACTGAACTTTGAGCTAGGTTAACACAAGTGTTTTTGTCTGAATAGATACTTGTTTTACAGGATTACCCACACATACATGAATCTAGCTTGTTTTGTTAGTTCAAACGACGCGCAAAAAGGACTATTTGCAACTGTTTTTTCATTGTTCTCTGAACAACAACGTTAACTCATTGTGTGGCGTACCAAAAGCATTTCACAAAAAGAAATTGTTTACACCATTGTTTTCCACTACTGTTATTTTGTAAACGTGATTTACTCGTGTTTCCGAAAAATCATAATTAATGTAACATCGATAAGCGATTGAGGAATAACGTGATGTGTTTCTTTCTTTCCAGAGTTCACTACGAGATGGGGGCGAGGTCCCGGGAGTTAGTACTGCTCCTGGCTTTGTGCGCGCTGGCACTCAGCGAGTCCGTCAACAAGGCAGCAACCAAGAAAACAGAAACCACCAAGAAAGAAGACGCCGACACCTTCCTTTACCAGTACGATGACTTCGACACGGCAGATGACCAGGAAGTCCTTTTCAATGAGAACAGACCGTGCCCAAGAGATTGCATCTGCACTGTATCCCAAGGATACAGGACAGCCAAGTGCAATCGTCTCGAAATGGACACACAGAGGTTCGGCGATGACATCACAGATCTTGTGATCGAAAACGCCGACAGCAGTTACCCCATTCAGCTGACAGACATGATTTTCAAGAAACTCGGTCTGCACCAAGTAACCACTGTGAAGATTGTCAACAGCACGATCGATTTTATTGGACCTAATGCATTCCATGGCCTGCCTAATCTGTACGCAGTCAACCTATCTAATAATAAGTTAAAGGTATTGCACCCTGAAACGTTTGCGCACAACAAGAAGTTGTTACTGCTTACTCTTTCAAACAATCCTTTGAAGTTCCCTGCGGCGGATTCTAAGGAATATTTCTTAAATACTTCCTCTGTGCAAGAACTAGATGTTTCTTACTGTAACATGAAATACATCACAGCCAATACGTTTGGCAACATGCCCGGTCTGATGTACCTTAACTTGGCTGGCAACAACCTGTCCAACATGGACCCTGACACCTTCAAAAAGCTACTTGACTTGGAAGAGCTTGACCTCAGTGACAATGATATTAAATCTTTACCAGACGATATCTTCTCCGAGAACAATGAACTCGCCACTCTTCACATTTCAAGGAACCCCATCGACACTGTCTACGGATTACAGATCTCAGACTTACTGACTCTTAACGCCGGACAAACCAAAATTAGATTCGTTGGACCCTCCATGTTCAATGGCATGACATACATCGCAAACCTTAACCTCAGCGGCAACAATATTGAAAAGATCCACAACCAAGCTTTCCACAAACTTGTAGAACTTAACTATCTTGACCTTTCTTACAATGATTTGGACTTCATTTCTAACATTCTTATTAAAGATAATATCGAATTAGATATCTTCAAAATCTCTAATAACCCTAAACTAAAATACTTGCCCGCCGAAGGATTCGAATGCTCCGTGGATCAATTCAACATTTACTTATTCGATGCTTCCAACTGCGGCCTTCAGGAGATTTATGATAATTCATTGAAAACTTTCTCTGCTCTGTCCGTAGTTAATCTGTCCAATAACCAATTGAAAACTATTGGAAACAAAGTGTTCACAATGTGTCCTAAGCTGGTAGAAATCAACCTATCATACAATCAGTTAACAACACTCGACTCTACGGTATTCGAAAAGAATAATGAACTCGGTAAATTGTACCTTCAAGGTAATCCTCTCAAAGTTTTGTCAGCTGAAGTATTCGTACATACTCCCATGCTAGTCTATTTGGACATGAGTCATGCTGAATTGACGTCATTATGGAAATCAGACAAGAACCGCTCTGAGACGCTGCTCAGTAATCTGACCTTCCTTAATGTTTCACACAACCATATTACCGAAATCAAACAAACCGAACTTGATCACTTGAGCAAACTGACCACCCTTGACATCATCAATAACCCGCTAGCGTGCAGCCGCGACTTCGAAAACCTTATGACGTGGTTGAGCAAACGTAAAGTATCCCCAAGCGGCGGCCGCAGCATTGCCAACTTGGCTTTGGACAAGAAAGACGACGATGTTGCCACATACAGCTGGGAGTTCCTCACTCGCAAGACCTGCGGTACTGCTATGCCACATGCAGTGGAGCCTTTGTCACCTGTGTCCGATGAAGAAATCTGGGAGAGAATCGATAAAGACGGAGAAGGCAACTTTGACCTGAAGAACACATTGGATGATGGTAAAATGGCTGAAGATGATAAATTCTTGGATGACGACGCTGACGAGGATGACAAGGAGGACGGTGATGATGAAGACGACGATGACTCCATGGAAGACTACGAAGAGGAGGATGATGACTCCTTGGACAGCAACGGTGACGACGACATTGACCTCAAAGTCAAGCTTCTTGAGAAGCCTACCACGCCACCGGCGTTCACAGAAAAACGTGTTACGTTACCCAGCAAGACCGAAAACGGTCTAAAGATCAATATTCACTTAATAGATGAAGAGAACAAAGAAGAGGAAGAGACAAGAGAGTACTACATGCAAGGATCCCTCGAGGAAGAGGAGCACGGTCGCTACGACTACTTGTGGCCGATCGCGATCGCCATTTTGGGCGCACTTCTGCTGCTTATCATCATTGCTAAGGTGGTGATGATGACATGCCAGAAGAGAAGCAGGCAAGTGAGATACAACAGTGCCATAATCGCTGCCATGAGCCAGGCCGGCCGCACGAAGAAGGACTGCGGGCTGGTGTACCAGCAGCTGACGGAGGACCTGGCGTCGCCGGCCACGCCCAAGCTGAGCCGCTACACGCCGCTGCACAGCGTCACCGTCAACGCCTCCAACATGTCGTACGAGAGCAGTCCGTTCCACCACAGCAATATCGTCCCCGAGGCGGTCTGAGTCGCAGAACGAATCGTACAACTTGTATGAGTTAAAACTCTATACTAACAACTGCGTTAACTCTTACATAAGCAGTAAGTGATAGTTGTAAGCGCTAGTCACAGCCGAATACATATCTAACAAACATTTCTTAGTACAGTGCCTTTACGACCACTCGAACAACCGCGACCAATGTTTCCAATCTAGCGCTTTTTCAATATAAAGTAACAAATGGAAGTCAAATTACAACAAATTAATTTAAGATTATACATATTATATATTATACAAATTAGTTCATAGGTTTATTTTATGTACTTAAAATTATTAAAAATTAAACACTAATCGTTGTTTCTTTTCCTGTCTCAATTATGGTAAGGATGGTGAGAAAAAAGTCAATTCAGTAACAACAACTTTTATTATTAAAAAATATACACCCTGACTGATAACAATAATATAAACCAACACATTTACAGTATAACAATATTGAGCAAGATTTTAATTCAAAAATATTCTGAAAGAACTACTACCATCTACTTTTTTTATACATGGCAAGTTATAAAAATATATTTTCATATCCGAATTATTTGAGATTTAAACTTAGTGTTTACATGATTATATTAGTTAGAACCTCCTCATATTAACACTAAGTGCAGCGTTTCAATCAGATGTGCGAGAAGGCGTAGCGAGGGATGTTTCAAAAATCCTTTGCTTTATTTACCTACCTGTATTAGGTCAGCATACGAGCGCGAGATGCATTTTGCCGCGTTTTTTATCGTATAATTATTACCCGAATGCAAGAAAGGGTTATGTTTTTATGGTGATGACAACGTGGTGTGGTGATATGACAAACGCGATAAAATTTATCACACTCGTATACTAGACGCTGATTTAAAGTTAAATCCTGTTATAATATATTCAGGTCCTATACAAACATACTAAGAAACAATTGCAAAAGATATGGGACTGGCAGGATGTGAACCTGACACCTTCTGCACACCAGGCAGTCGCTTGACCAACCAGCAACGCTCGCCTCTTGTCAGGGCACTAAATTTCTCAACTGTATGTTACGTCATTTCGTGACCGCAGGTTCAAATCCTGCCGGTCCCATATCTTTTTCAACTGTTACTTACTATTATTTGCTAAGTATAACTAAATGCTATAAAAATAATCAATAAGAACTATACAAACATTCCGAGTCGTTATTCGACTTGGCAATTTCGTTTTCCATTGCACCATCCACCTGCGCCGAATGACGGTCAGAGCACGCGGCTGATGCAATGGAAAGCGAAAATAACAAACCGAATCTGTCGTGCTGAATATGTGTATACTTGTATACTACATGCAATCTAAGAATTTAGGAACACATGCTCTACAAAAATAATCTATTTTTTACAGAAAGTTGTCATACGTAGATTTAATTTTAGTCACAAAATTTATCTTACAAAATTTTTAGTGACTGAAATTTATAATGTAAAGCTATATTTTGGCCACCTAAGTGGTCAGCAACCAAAAATATTCTGAAATACCTTTTGACCAATCCAATTATATACACATGTATTCTACATTTTTAAAATAAAATAACTGGTCACTCTTTAGTACTCAGTAAAACTAATTTGAATAAAAATGTGTTGAACATTACAATAACAATGGGCTTAAAACTAAACCAGTTCACATCCACCGATATCTATATTTATTTTTACAAAGAGGACTTCTTTGCAATTTGTTTATATTGCCTTAAAAACTACTGGACTGATCTTAATAAAAAATTGGTGTGGAGGTATTTGAAGACCCCAGGAAGAATAGAGGCTACCTGTCATCGACGTACTAAACAGGCAGTGCCGCGGACAGAAGCTAGGTTAATAAATAGTAAGAGAGTTTTCCAGAAGCTTCGATAAATCCTCCTCGGTTTGCTGCATCGGTGAGATTGCTAACAGACGTTTCTGGAATAATATGAAAAAGACATTATAAATAAATTAATGAATTACCTACAACATTTATTAAATTTTACATTTAATACACAAATACAATGTTTATGAATAGCAGATATAATAATATTGCACTTAATAGCAAAAAAATTGCAACAAACTTCTAAAGAAAATATTTATAATATAATAGCAATCTTCAATAGCCCAAGTTCTAATAATCTCAATAAATGGCAATAGCAGAATAATAAAAACTCATTTCTCTGTTGCGGAATAAATTGCATCATACAAAAAAACTGCATTAATGATCATCTTTAACAGCAATCAATGCCACAGTTAATTTATTTTTAACTGTACATAATGAGAAGAAAAGCTGTTTTTATTTACAACGGTTAGATGCGAATTTTCCAATCATTTAATTAGTATGTATTTAGCAAACATTATCTACAAATGAAAACAGATCATATTTAGTGCTGTTAGTTCACATTAACGCATATTTAATCAGTCAATTCATGATATAGGTCGCGTCACGTAAAAAGAACGCTGGAAGAAAGTGGTGGGGGGGGTGTTTGCGCATTGGTACACTCGCGCACGAAAGTGCTAGTACTTTCGTGCGCGAGTGTTGTTACCTATTGTTTTATTTTTGAACTAGCTGTCGCTCGAGGCTTCGTATATTGGTTTTCGGGAAGTACATTGCAAAATTTATTAGGTAAAATATCATTAAATAGAATTTAAAAGATGTTTAATTTAGTTTAAAATGTTTAATCTAATTACAAAAAATTAAAGTAATATTGATACTCCTTCCATTAAGTCGTCGTTGGTGATGTGAAAACCAGATAAAGACGCGGTCTTCGCAACTTGCCTATGGTAGGCAATTTTTTTTCAGTGACATGGAAATTGTGGATGATTCTTTTTATAACACCCTGGTCAAAGTTTTCAATGTCTGTTATTGGTTTTTGTTTGATTCTTTTATTTTTGCCGGGAGTTCCGAAGACAGTAAGGAATTCTGAATCTTTTGAACCTTTTACAATTCGTCTCACTGTAGGCTCAGAACATTTTGTTGCCACTGCGGTCCGTTTCATACATTGTTTTAAATTATCAACTGCATTATTATCAGCCTCTCTCTTCATAAAACAATATACGTCATAAATCATTTTTCTCACTTTTCTGTGTAAAACAATTTCGTAAATAAAAACTTTTGTGCGCGATGGTATTTTGAGAACGAATATCGAAAAATCGCCTAGTGCGCAGCTTGACCGCCAGCGTTCTTTTTACATGACGCGACCTATACTACCCGTTCACTTCGTTTTGGCCGCTTATCTCCCCTCTTCACACCCCGCAATATCACGTGATATGTCAGCTCGTGTCTTTTTATGTATGATTATGTAATACATTAAAAGGCTCTAGCCAGCCAGGCACCAATTAATGGTTAATAATAACAAAAATATATTAAAACTTGTGTTAAAATTATTTTGAAAGCATAAAATTAAAATGACACTGTCAAAATGCTCGGCTGTTTAGAACTATACATTTACAGGGGTGGAGTATGGGGAAGCGGGACCTAAGATAAACCTGAAATTTATGTAAACAGTTAGTAAATACACATGATGGTATAATTTTTGTTTTTGCACTAGATGTCAAGCTTCGCAAGTACTCACTTTTAAATACGTTGTCAAGCCGAATCTATTAATCTGCAACATCAAACTAATTAAAATAATAATCAAACGATTTTTTATTATATCTCGCTGCTTGTAAATTCAAATATGCTTGTCAGGTAGCTGTCTTAATAAGTAGGGCACACTCATACATAGTACAGTTGCTACTTTTAGCCGCGGAGATCGGCATTGAAATCGCGCCTAGGATACTTAGGACTTTACAAAAAAAAGTCAACAAACCTGTGGCAAGGCTCCTTTGACCAACGCCGGTATATCTTCCCCACTATATCCAAGACTCTTCAATCCATTTTCTATCTTCATTTCGTCCATATACATGAGCACCGTATCAGCTAGAACTTTGCCAGCGTCGGCTTGTTTCACCCCAGTAGTGTTAGCTCCTAGGATGCTAGCGGCTTCCAGATGTTTGTCAGGGTCGCTAGGTGCTGTGAATCGGAAGACGGCTGGCGCTGTCATCACGACGGATAGGCCGTGAGGGATGATTGGTGACGTGCTGTGGAAGAAAGAAAAATATATATCACACAACGCCATCTAGTCTCAAGCTATGCAGACCAGTACTATGGGTACTAGAATAAGTTTTACTATTACATAGAATTATTACTTTTTAGACAGCGTTAGCCGAGTGGGAGACCGTAGGACTGCTAAGTCAAAGGTCTCGGGTTCGAACCCACGGCATACACCTCTGTCAATAAATCGTTAAGATTCGACTTTTCAAAGATATGTGTGTATTTGTCATAAATTATCTCACAACAGTAAAGCAAATATCGTAAGAAAACCTGAGAACGCCTAAAAAGCGCTTGGGTGTGTGAAGTCTACCAATTCGCACTTGGCCAGCGTGGTGGACTATGGTCTAACCACTTTAATGGCCCTGTTACAATAAAATCACCTAGTTATTGATACAGTGGCTAAAGTGCAAAGGCAAATAAACTTTACCCTTGATTTCGGCATCGCCGTATTCGTCGTAGAAGTATTACTGTACGAACGTGTTGTCCACCAGATGGTAAGTGGAGTACAGCCCACGGACATCAACAATCCACAAAAACAGATTATAGATGCGTCGCTGCAGCTGAGGACTACGGTGTTATACCTTATGTGCCAGTAATTTCAGGGCCTGATCTCACCACCAAACCAGAACACAGTAATGGAAGCACTACTATTTGCCCGCGAGCTCATTCACAATAGCTCTACCACCAAGTTTGTACGGGAAGCTCAAGGTTATACGCTTGTTTTTTTTATAGCCAGCTATGGTTAGTTACGTTTAAACATTAAAACAGGCCTATTGTCTGAGCGCAGTAATCGCCCGTTTCCTTTCTACAATTGACGAGAACGGTAAACACCTGATAACCCACTTTTTTAATTTACTGTGCATTCTAGTGACGTTGATAGTGAACTGTACATTTATTGTTGGATGATTGTATGAGGACAATGCGATTTCAGGCCATGTTTTATATTACGCGAATTAGATTAGTAGTGCACGGTTGGCGTAGTGGTTAAAGCTGCCGCCTCGTCGCTTTTAACTGCGCTGTTGTTGTGAGTTTGATACCACACAGGACAAGTCCTGTGTGGGGATCAAACTCACAAACACAAACAAATCAAACTCTGGGTGTGCTTTGTGTGTGTGAAATGAATGTTTGTGAAAACCCCCGCGACGCAGGAGTAATTCCTAAAAATGAAAAAAATCTACCAGCTAGATTGTTGTTGTTTAGGTACTCGATGTTAAGTGGAAATCAAAACTCACGAATATCCACAAAAAAGCAGACATATATTCATCAGAGGATTAAAATATTATGCCTTTTATGCCCGTAATTTTTATTTGTGTGTGGCTGTTAGCTCCCCTAATAAAATAAAATAAAATAAAATAAAATAAAAATTTCCAGGCTAACCACTATTTGGTGGCAGGTGAAAAGGGTCATATTTGTAAATCCTCCGAGCTTGTTAATAGGTTTTAGCAGATTCGTGTTTGTAGGTCGAAAAGAAATACTGAATTATTATTCAAAAAAATATTTATTGAATTTATTTAGCCATAATTATAGCATAGAAACAGTGGAAAAATTAGATATCAAGCAAGAATCGAACTCGAAACCTTTTAAATACCGTTCTAACACGCTACATATTGTGCCGTAATGACATGTAGTGTACTGTATGACAATCTGAAAAATATTTAAACACATACCCATAAGCGTTTCCCTTCGGCACGAAGTCCTTAACATTCCCTGCTATGGGATACGCGAGGCCGTGGCAGAGATGAACGCCCGCGTTGCCGAACCCCACGCCTGCCATGGTGGCAGCTAAGTGCATGCTGGAGCGAGCATCGATGTCATCCGCGTGGTATACCGACTGCTTGAAGTATTTCTGGAGCACCTACAATGTGGAAAAGGTATATGAAAAATCGAGAAACGTTTCGTATGTAGAGAGCACCACCATCAGCGGTTTAGACCCTTCTAGGTAAAACAGAGAATCTGGTTTTTTGAAGTAAGTTAAAAATGACAATGAGACCCATTATTTTGAAGAGGGTACCACCATACACGTTCAATATTGCTAGCCCTTGGGCTGGTCTTATAAATGACTTATTTTCTAGCTATGGGGTACGCGAGACTGTGTCGAAGATGTAGTGGCCGCTAGGTGCATGCTGGAGTGAGCCTCGATAACATCCGCGTGGTATACAGACTGCTTGAAGTATTTCTGGAGTTCCTACAATGTAGTAGAGAGTTGGGAAACGTTTTGTATTTTGAGGAAAATACCATTAGTAGTTCAAACCCTTTTAAGTCAAACAGATAATTTATCTTTTTTGAAGTCAGTTAAAAATGCCACCATACATCTAAAGTTATTAAGCCACTGATCTCAAAAATGATTTGTTATTATAGTTCTAGGTATAAGGTCCGCGACACTATGACAAAGTTGCTCGCCCGCATTGCTATATCAAGCTTGCATATGAAATTAAACCATTAAAACTCACAGAATAAGACTCCCTGTGACTTCATGACATGAGTTTTAGGATTCTGAGAAAAAAAATATGTGTTAGCACGTGGGATATGCAGTGTTGCCAGTCTTAATAAAGAGATGAAAATATTAAAATCTATGATGACTTACTTGCAAAGCGAACCTTGCCCACACATCGGAGATAGGGTTGCTGCCTTGGTAGGTTGACCTCAGCGCAGGGTTGGAAGGCGCGGGGCCCCGCTCAGTGTATGGAATCGCCGTGAAGCTCTCGAGTGCGTGGCAGAATATATCGAAGCCGGAGTAGTTGGCTACCTGGAATAGGTAAAATTTTTTAGACGCATCATTCTACATTCTGGAATGATTTAAACTTAGAAAAATACGTTCATATGCCTCTTTTGCTCCAGTAAAATAAAAATAGAAATAATTTGGATTTTAACACTTTCTAACTTTTTTTATGGCAATCAGCTGGTACTTTCAGCAAATTTTGCCAGTGTAATGGCTACACATGGGATTTTTAACATTAGATAGAACGCCAGAAGCAATAACACTATTCAATGGTCTCAATGACAAGGCCAAATTCACACATTCACTCACATAGGCACACCCAGTCCAGTAATATCTAGACTTCGGCCGTTTCCTGGTTAATCGGTGCGGGATTGTAGTGGTAAAATATTCTCTTGGAAAAATACCAGTACTTAAAACAAACCGAGCGCCTGAGGCAGATAAATATCTGTTTTCTATTCTAACGCTCCAGTGCCGAGTAACCAAAAATCGGTCCTCATTAAGTTTAAAACGATGTACTTTACTTTCTCTGGCATAGTAAGTGTGTGCAGCGGGTCGATGATAGCCAGCAAAGGCCGCAGAGCGCCGTGGGAGATGCCAGTCTTGGCGTGTATCGCTTCGTAGTCGAATATTACTACACCTGTGGTCTCACTACCAGTGCCGCTTGTTGTGGGGACTAGAAAAATGAAGAAATAAAGATATTTATTACATACATATAAGTGACTAGAGGTATATTGCCTAGAAGTGTGTATAACACCCACATTTTTTCAATTTTTTCGGTCTCATAGGATAGGCAAAAACCCAACTCTGTGCTGCTATTAAGAATTTTATAATGGCAAAATCTGAAAAACAAATTATCATTATGGCATCTTGGGTTTTTACCTCCCAATTATATTATCAATATCAAAACTAAGAATAACACAGAGGACAAAAGAACTTCTCTCTTCTTTTTTTTTTACAAAACGATAACTGCACTAGGAATAACTCCTGTGTGCCGGGGATATTCACAAACATATGTTTTAAACACACAAAGCACAACCAGAGTCGGAACAAATCTTTCTGTATGACACAAAGATGATCCCGTGTGGGGATTGAACGCACAACACCAGGGCAGTTAAAAGCCAGCCAACCGCTTTAACCACTACATCAACCATGCATTCAAACTGGTTTAAAAGACTTACTAGCAATCATAGGTTTCACTTTAAAATTTATGGGTTTTCCTTGTCCAATCGGTGCATTGACGTAATCCAAGAAATCGGCATCTGGATCACAGGAGTACAGATTCGCTGCTTTGGCCGTGTCTATGACAGATCCGCCCCCAACGGCCAGGAAACTGTCGAAGTCATGCGCCTTTGCAAAAGCAATGGCTTCTTTTAAGCTAAAAGAAATAAAATGTAGTGAGTCAATATAATAACAGCTACAGTAAAGTTTGTGCTACAGTCAGTACTATTGTACGCTGCTTTCATGAATAGTTTTTTAACTGTTTAAGTTATTTTGGTCAATTGGTTAGCCTATGCCTCTCTCATGGCGAGGTCTAGGGTTAAATGCCCGGTTAGAGCAGTGTTATTTGAGAACTTACTGTCAGGAAATTCTCAATAGTGGCATGGAGTTGGAATTGTGCCTGGTGGATGGCGATAGGCTCACCTCCTTTCCCATGGGGACTAAACATGGTGTTGAACACCTTTGCTACACTCTTAAAGGTAATATAGGCTAGGTTAATGTTAGTTCTTTGAAGATAAATCAAAATATTGCATGCCTTTAGTTAGATAAATGCACAATAACCAAATTTAAATTTTATACACAAAACAAATGCGACCTTGGGATTAGAAAATACATCACTTCAACTAATTTAGCTAGAAGAGTTATACATTATGCTATCCCATAAAACAAAATGTTCCATTCACCTTGTATCTGTGGGCTCTACCCGCACTTTATCATAAACTTTGTAATTTACTCCATTCCTGGTCAGTGAGTCAAGTGTGGCTTTCATGGGAGGCAGGTTGACTAGATTTGAGTCTGTAACCACACATACATTCTTTGCTTCCATGTTCACCAAGTCCTGACCAACTTCTCTTGTCACACCAAGCCCATATCGCACTGTGGAGCATTTTATCTGAAATTATATGACCTGAATGTAAAGGTAGCTTTACAGATCCATATCAAAATGTTTTAAGGTTGAACAGCTTTATTTTTTTTTTAAAGGGAATGCAGAAAGTGGTTTCCACTTTTTTATCCTATATTAGTACCAAGTAAAACATTTTGTAACAAAAATTTTATCATTCAGAACAAATCTTTTACTTATTAGTAAGTAATTATTTATCTGATGTTTATTGTTGTTTCTATTCTTATCATATCTAGCATTATGTAACTGATAAATAATAGGCATATAATTCAACTAAAAAAAACTCAAAATTTCTATTTCAAAATCTCATATTCATTCTTGCCAAATCATTAGGCAGTTGCAGATAAAATCAGTATCTGACCAAATAATATCAGCATTGACTATTGATTATTTTTATAAAAGAGGATATTGTTATACCACTTCAAGGCCAATTATATTTAGCTACCTAGTGCAGATGACTGCATGACAGCTATTTTATTTAATTGTACTAGTTGAATTAAATTGTATAACATAAACATGTTTTTTTGATTGATAACTTACCTCAAACGCATAATCTTTTTGTGGAGTAGCATTTGACACTTGAATATGACCTCTGTGGCCATGAGCTGGGCATTGGCACCTTAAATTAAAAGTAAAAACGTCCATAACATCGACATTGACAGTCAATTTATTTCTAAGCAAACAGAGGCATTAAAATTTGAATTTCGTACTCATAAAACTGTGTCTAAAAGTTAAATGCAACAAGTAAATTGATTTCGAATAGTAAGTTACTTAAATTGAAGATTGTATTCAGTACTCTGTGCACCATAATAATTATAAATTATCTTTTCTATTTAAAATATTGTTAAGTAAATACTTACGAAGCTATATTAATTGTTCTCAGCAAATCAAAGACTCTTCTGCGGTTAACCATCTTGACTTATTTAATCTACTGTGTACACGTAATTAACGTCTGGCTTGACGATGTACTACTTCTACTTATGGACTGATGAGTAAATTTTATTTATAAAAAGTATACTTTTATCGTTATGTATCCCCCATAGCATCAAATTTATCATGAAACATGAAATATACTCCACTCCAGCGCAAAGGTTTGTTTATTATTGTCTGTCAGTCAAGTCTATAGCTGTCAAGTTGACACCCGTCAATTAGTGCCATGCATTAATTATAGCAACAGCTATTTCATTCAGCAGCAGCGAAATAAAAGAACGCAATGAATAACAATGTGTTAAAGTAATCATTATTTGTCTGTCTTGTTATTAACGTCGATAAAAATCTTTTAATTTCACGATTAAGCCGCGAAAACAGTAACAACGCCATCAGCCGTATGCGAGCCGCGATTGTGAACAACAGATAACAATTAATGAACAAGACAATATATATTATACATTCACTAAGTATTAAAATGAGATATCTGATTTCGGGCTTTAACATGCTTAAAATAATGAAGATATAAAGAGGTGTGTTTAAAATTAGCGATCATAAGAGGCTGTTTTGGTTTAAAATTGAAAAAACATTAACTTAACAATCAAACTACATTCTCTTTGATAAATTTTATCATTATTATAATTTTGACGGGAATTAACGCGAAACATGCATATTATTTATAGTTGCCGAAACGTATAGCCAAAAGGTAAATAATATGCATGTTTCGCGTTAATTCCCGTCAAAATTATAATAATAATCATGCAACGCGATAGTTTAAAAGTTAAATGTTATCATTTCATTAACGTTTCGGCAGAATAGTGAACAGGCGTTTCTGGTAATGGTTATATAGTAATCATATTATGCCGCAATAAATACTCATATTGAGTCGGTATTGTCGTATTTAGGTGTAACTATTTATAAATGTGTTAGTTAAAGCAAATTAATTTTGCTACTCTGTACTTTTACGTTTATGCCGTTAACTAAGGGCAAGCTAATCAAATATTGATCTCACCAAAAGTCATTAAGACCACACAACAGTACGCTCAACACTATTTTTTTTCAAGAACTTTCTATGCTTTATTGGTTAATGCTGGCTCGATATAAGTTCTCCCATACCAAGATAAGATTTTTTTTTTTTTACAGTTGGCGAAATAGTCTCGAAACGGAAACTATTTTTTTGTCATATCAATATTCTCAAAGTAATGACGTTTCATCTAACAAAGGTCTACAATAAATTGGTTAACAGTTAACAATTCTAAATTGGATTTAGGATTTAGCTGCCATACTAACGGCACAGTGTCGACCTCATCATTTTGTATTCTCCATTTGCTGCAGGTTAATAAGGGGAACAGCTAGTTATTACATACTTTTTAAAGGTATAAAATAAAATGCGATATAGACATCCAAGTGATGTATTAATAAATTCATACAGATTTCGTTCACATAATACACAATAGAAAAAACTATTTCAACTACAACTCCATAAAGGATAAAACATCTTACTCACTATTAGCATCATTTGGTTACATAACTTTCAATAAGTAACATACTGACAGGCTAAAATGGCATTAAAATATTTCATCACAATTAGATTTCACAATATATTATAAAATAAATACGATTTATATTAGGAGTTCCAGATTAGAACGTAAACAATTTTCAGCATTTCTATAAAATAATATCTCCAAATAATTATATAACTTATGTTTCGCCTACACATCTATCTATATACGAACTAATAGGTAAAATATCTATTTACACAACTGCAGTGTTGCTATACTACACGCAAATTCATTCATGGCAACAATTATCATAATCACATTTTTACAAATATATCTTTGAAATTAACTTGGTATAGGTAAAATCAGGGATATTGACGCTTTTGAAGTTAGCC
The DNA here is from genome assembly GCA_905147285.1 of Hypena proboscidalis. Classification (NCBI taxonomy): domain Eukaryota; kingdom Metazoa; phylum Arthropoda; class Insecta; order Lepidoptera; family Erebidae; genus Hypena; species Hypena proboscidalis. The sequence continues at coordinate 7,262,702 of LR990127.1, forward strand.
GCAAATGAAATGTCACGATTGACAACGCTCGAGTACGGTACTCGTCTACTGGTTAAGCTGACATCTGCAGCTAACTTCAGGATCACTGATTTTACCTATACCTACCTAATCTGATGAGAAGAGAATGTGCAAGGTAAATATAACCACATAAATAAATATTATGATTTAAAGACCTTAAATTATTGCTATGATGAGTAATCAAATCGGTGTGGTTAATTCACTTTTAGTTAATACTAATGTATGGCAACGCGCGCGGTTAAATGGGTAACTATATCTTATATAGGTATTAGCTGGTTTCTTACTACCTATAGGTATAATGTGATCTTTTATGAACTTAATATACAGAAAAATACATTATAAATATGGGAATGTGAATATGAGTACATGGTAATTATAACTTGTAATGAAGGGCAATAAAAGTGAATACATATAAGATAATACATTTGTTTCTTAAATATTTTTCGTTTATTAAAAACGCGAACCCCTATTGCTATTATAAGATTTCGTCTATTAAAATGTGGAAATTGTTAAAATTTAACATGTAACAACAATTTTCTGTGCTTAACATCACTTGGGAGACCATAGGCGTTCTATCTTCATATAGCAACTACAATCAATTTCTTTGGTCCATGTAGAAAGAACTGTAAGCCGATGAGAGAGCTTAGATCAAACGAAGAATGATTTCTAACGCATATGTACATAAAATGTAGGCCTATAGTCTCGCAGTAAGAACACGAAATCTATAGACAGCATGCACCAACAATCTAAGACACCTCAATATCATCTACGAGAACGAACTATACAACAAACAGTCACTGGTCCGATAGTTTGTCACCGAGATATCCTATCTCACCCACTACTCATCACATACATATTTGGCAAATCTAACTGAGCTGTAAACACTATCTATTGCTTTCTTAAATACTGGTGTTATGAAACAGGTATAGTGTTTGCTTAAAAACGTCCGTATCTTATATCTATGCAATTTTCACTGAATTGTCGCTGGCTTACTTTATCAATAACAAGATGTCTAATATAATTCTATTTTCCTAGAACTATAATGTCACTATCTACAAGCGCAGTTTTTAGAGCCAAGGGTAAAACACGACTACTCCATTATGTAGTTTATTATAATTATAATGTTAATTTAACTAACATTAATATATAGGGTGTGAATGACATGGTGACGAAGCTGCTTACCAGTGATTTAGTACATGATTCTGAGACAACGTGTACCAAAATTATTCACTGGTACGTTATAGATTTATCCGAGGGAAATTTTTTTCGACTGATAATGGAAGAGTAATCCGAGTACATTTGTAGCATTCTGATCAATTTAGGGATTTTGCGATAAAAAAACGCATTACTAGAAATAATGCCGTTATTTGTCCAAAATTTTATATTTATGCATTTCCATGTGTTTTCGATCGACACGCAAAGAAGATTAAAAAGTCATTTCGGAAGCCTGTTTTCATACATTTGAAGAAAAAAAATTCGAAGAGCAATTTTCCTATGTGTGGAAATTTCTAGTGAAAAATTTGCACCATGGGTCTCAAAACAATCAGATTCTGAATCACTGGTAAGCAGCATCGTCACCATGTCATTACACCACCACCACTCTGTACAGAAAACTTATTTGCTTATATAAGTCTTATTTGTTTCAATATCCACTTTAACTTAACCGTTGGCGTTTATCCCTAGATCTAAAAATAATGTTGTAGATAACTCCGTAATAGCTTTAGAAAGACAGAATTAAGAAAATACCAATAATCCTCTAGTGAACTAGAAAATATACAGCAACTGTTGCTTTTGCTCCCGTATTGAAAACTGATCAGAACTTTAGAAAAAATATAATGAATATATCATACTTCTATTTTTGTTCCAAGATAATCAGAATAATCACTGAAACTATTTATATCTAATACAATCCACAATGACGTCTCGTAGTCGTGTAAGTGTTATAAATTGGATTAGATCATTACCTTACACTTAACATTTATATGAACAAGTAGAATCCCTATTCTACACCAAATTTAACGTTCACTTCCTACATTGTAGAGTAAAATCTATTAATAATATGTGAGCAAGTCTACCTTCCAAACTTCATACGGTATTTCCAATATTATGAAACTATTTTAAATATACACAAGTTTTCGAAATAATTTCAAGAATGTGAATAAATATAAAATATAAGTAAAATATCCGCATCCGGACGGACCGTCTACTGGCAATACTTACAATATTGGTGTTATAAATTCGTAACGACTCTAAGATGTATAACACGATTATAATGAAACTGTAACACTTTTATTTATGACTGTACCCTTGTAGATAGACATCTATCCAAACGTGGAATGGTTAAAATGTTTTAGTAATAAAACTGTGTATAAAAATCACTGAACAATATAACGGTAATGACAACGTCGTATAGCGATTAGTGTTGGTAGTTTAGCAGCAATAACGGGATAGTTTTCATAACGATAACCTGTGTGTATGCCGAGAGGCTGTGAATGTATATTACTAGAATAAATAAGCTCGTAGCTGTACAAAACAAAAGCCAAGCCTTAGGCCAAATATCCAATGTAAAGTATTCATAGATGAAATTCGTTTAAACACCAAGTGTCATGATACGCTGGTGTTTACAGTATTTTTGAACACAGTATTCTTGCAGGCAGACTAATCAGAACCGTCTTACACTACCCCAGAATTTTTGGTTTTCTTTATATTTAAGACGAATATACGATACAATTTTTAATTATTTGACTCCTTTATTGGCAGTTCAATAGACATCTTTGACTAATTCCAACACTGACCGAGACTTTCGTACCGGTAAGTTGTATGGCTTTGGAATTAGCTTCACAAGCAGATATACGGCTGTAAGCTTTCATAACGCGACCGATGCGTGCGTGCGGTCGCTATCTAACATTTAACGCGGGCCGATTAACATTGGTGTTGTCTACATTCCATAGTGGTCTCTTTCTGTCTTTAGTCGGGTAGCATGTGCACGAAAGAGACCGGGAACATTCCGCGACGCACGGTGCCTTCGACTTGTCCCTCCATCCAGTTATCGTCTTCGGTGCGTTCGTTGATGACCACGATGACCTCTCCCTCGCGGAATGAGAGCTCATCTTCGTTGTCAGCTGAGCAGTCGTATAGCGCGCGACACCGCCTCAGTCCGCCCATCTGTAAAAAATATAGTATGATATGAGCACGTGTTAGAGCCAATTTACGGAAATACTTTGTCCTAGAAAGCCTGTTGGGCCTCTATTATGTTTAATGGTAATTTAAATTTAATATTTTTTTTTGTATAGTTGAGTAATGAGATTTGCAATTTGCATAAGATTGAATACAGAATGTGTAAAATTAACTTGTTTTTATCTCTGAAACGGGACCGAATTACATATGGTCGCCATTTTGATTTTTTTTAATACGAAACGGCGGACAAATGATATTATAATAATTGGTCTCTAGGGCAAAACTTCAAGTTATTTGATAAACATTTAAATATTATAGTGGTTACATAAATTATTGCATATAATAAAATGTAATTTTATGATGATTCTAGTCACATATTTTCTTCTTCTTCTTATTTATTTAATGGCAACTGAGTCTCCTTGCGGTGACTATTTCTGCCAGTGTCAAGTGTGGAGTATAATTAAAATTGTTAGCGTCCAAAATGGCGGGTGATATACTCGGATTCTGACGATGGCGGCACAGGCGAACACACGCTGTGAACGTGAGTGCACGTTCACAGCGTGTGTTCGCCTGCGCCGCCACCGCCAAAGTCCACATATTTTCTTGTTTATTGTTTAATTTGATTGACACATGTCAGTATATGTCCGTCCCTCTCACTGCACTATAGCCAATAATTTGATTTTCAAAATGGCCGACTATCCCCGCTTCAAGGGATAATCGCGGCTGACTTACTGATTTACCGACACATTTACATATTACATTGATAAGGAAGAATGTCCAGGATTACTACGTCACGTTTAATAGTTGCATACCATAGTAATAGAAGCAGACGGCGACCTCGAGTGCACGCTGCTGGTGTCGGACACGTCGAGCGAGCGGCTGTCGCTGCGCCGCGAGCGCTCCCGCTCCCGCGAGCTGTCGCACGACAGCGCCGACGCCAGGCGACTGTCGTCCAGGCACGAGTCTGTGATATCGCATAGCTCCAGAGATGAGTCTTGACTAGAACATTCCTGAAATATACCAAGCTATATTACTATTATGTAGAGATTGAGTCTAAGAACTTGCCTGTAAACTTATGTCCGCACGAGCGCTTTTTCAACACTTTGGTATTATTACATTTGATATTAAGTATAATTACATTTTCTATTCTTTAGTAAATGGGGAAGTTAACTAATAACTCAGCCACCAGATGTCGCTCTGATGATAAACCGAAATGGGCTGCTCCGATTGGTCGAACACTACTAATGTTAAAATCACCCACAAGATGTCGCTCAGGTGATGAGCTCAAAATGTTTGGGAGTAAGTATATTTGTCTATGGTACCATTTGACAGTAAACATCCACCCCATGACAAAGATAAAACTCATACCGATTTTTTTTTAGTATGTTGAAAAAGATGTCGAGCGAACTTAAGCTAGAGTGTAGTATATTTTATTTAGTATAGTGTTTTACAATACATTTGAATAATATAGTTTTACCACGATTGATTTAGAAAATTCTTACAGTAAATCACTATCTTATAATAAATTAGATTTTGCTAAAGCTTGTCCTAAAGATGCAAATATTATACTGCTATATTTCACTATGTACTTAAGTGCTTAGATAAAAATTTAAATTTTATTTTTTTTATTTAAATAGATACTTATAATATAAGATACATTATAGGTTTAGTCATCTTGTGTGTGGTAAATATGTGTAATAGAATACATGAAAAATCATGCAGTACAATTTCAATAGTTAATGTTCCACACTGTTAGAGAGAGTGTAATATTAATAGGAATAAAGCAGATTATTTATTGACGAGAATATTATTATCATAATTTGTGTACTCGTGTGCGATATTTTAACATCTACTTATAAGATCTATACTCTATGGAAGGAGGATCTAAAACGAACGGATTTGTTTATTTAAAAATACAAGAAAGCCGAAAGCCGTTAGATTAACATGCAGTGAGTTTGAAATAACTATCCATAAATTATACAAAATAATATGCATAGTTTATGGCGTATTATAAGGGTCCATTGTCAAGAGTATACAACTATTTATATCAGTCCCACTTTTCTCTAATATAAGGGGCCTGAAGCCGCGAACCGAATATCGACGCGTGTCTCAAAATAGTGGAGGCTATTAGACGACTTATGCTTTAGATATAGAAGCTGTGATAACTTAGTGTAAAATTATGCAGTAGTTATACTGTATATGTAATGGTTAATTTTATCGTATTTTTTTTTTATTGCGAACAAAGATATTGCAACGTCTCTGCAATATCGAATTAACTCGCTACAATAAATATACAAGGTAAATATCCCGTTTAGATAGATATATAGAGTAATCTTTATTGTACACCAATATTAACAAAGAAGTTTATTATGTAAACAAATGCACTTAAAAACTATGTTGCAAAATGGGCGGCCATCGCATTATCGCTATAAGCAATTTCTTACAGGCAACCTTAGGATGGACAAGTAAAAGTTAGATTTAACGGGATATTTTCTATTTAGTAAGAAAAATAACCATGTTTATTCTCAAAACTTATATGGTTAATTTTGTCATTAAAGCAGTTCACACACAAATATAATGTAGAAATATTTATTTACATCCCGATTTTTATATAATTTGACAGGTGAGAACAGACAACAGCTTTAATGTATATTTTAAGATATTTGTATTTTGACATACATTAATGTATAAAAATTGCCGTGTATGAAGCGCATAACCCTCTATCTGTAGTGCCGATTTGCTGATTCAGCATTATCCAAAAGCAGAACAGATTTAAAGCGCTGTGTGTGACCTGACACGTCTCAAAAAGAAGTGGAACAACTGCATATATTTTACACTGAGATAATAGCGTGCACGATTTTGGTGTTCGTCGGATTGAAGCGCTTGCAATTTTTGTCGTTCTCTTGACAAAGTGAAATAATATTAATGTAAGGGCGTAAATCAAACAAGGGTAAGCGAGTAAGTACACTAAGTTGTCTTCAGTCGATCGTTACCCGTTTGAGTTTCGCTTTGACAGCCTTTTCCAGGTGCAATCTATTTTTCTTCTGTAGCAAAAACAAATATAACCTTGTACTATTCAATATTATGTTAGTGGCTATTTGACTGGACTTCTTCAGTAAGTCGAGATTATTCAATATTGTATTTACATTTTCTATTTCTGATAGTAAATTTATAATATCTATAGTAAATTGAAACACATTTGAACCAAAGTGGGCACATTTTATAAACTAGCTTATATAAAGGCAATGCCCAAAAACTGTATCGCCACCAACCTTGTGTCATGAATATAGGATAGTAAATAATTTCTAGATTTGTGTATGACAATTATCTAGTAATAAGACACATAACTTTAGGGGGATTTAATAAAAAAAAGTTGATTTTATATTCAGAAATTAAGGATGAATTGGGCGCTGAAGTTTTATAGGATGACCACGTGTTTTAATTTGGTCACTATCTTTTTACATGAGATTCGGCTTACTATTAATATATCCAGCTTACAATTAAACGTTTATATTATTATTATTTTTCACATGATACATCAGTTTTTATCTTGACATAGCGACAGAATAGATAGCACAGCAGCGATAAACAATGCCATAGTCAATTGGTCATACCCCTTTTCACACAAGGTTGAGCTTGCATTTTCTACATTTACTTTTTATCCACTAGCAGGCGAAGATATGTAAATTCTGTTATTTAAAATATACCTCTTTGGCTCAAAAGTGTATTATCGTATGTCATTTACAGCAGGGTATTGTTTCAATAATATCGGTGACAAAAAATAATCTTCCAATCAGGTTGTCCGTTGTATAGAAAGGGGATAAAAGAGTTCATGTATTACCTTCCTAGGCGGCGGCGTGGGCTCGTCTCTGTGATGTGCTCCGTTGTGTAACACGGCGGGCGGAGGCGTCGGCGGCGGCTGCTGCGGACGAGGCTTTACCACCGAATTCGCAGCTGGAACAAAGATAGTTTTAAATTTTTAATTCAGATGAATTGGAAAAAATGCTGAAATTGAATACCAAGTGGCAGACCAGCTTACAGACTCCACTGACTTAGCTACGACAAAGTAAGTTAAAATTTCATTTGCATACAATTTCATTACAAACTAAAGACAACTATTGAAAGACAATAACAATATGCAAAGGGCGGCTTTATCGCTTAACGCAATTTTTGCCAGGTAATCTTTAGGATAATAACCGAATGGAAGGTCCCTGTATTATCTAGTTTGGAGTTCAACATTAGGTGTTTTATAAAACAACTGTTTTTCTAAAAAGCAAAATGTGATTATGACTATAAGATTATATAAGACCGTATGCAAGACTGATTTTCTTTTTTGTCGTGTCGATGGCCGAGTCAAATTTTATTTTGACTTGCGATCATGGTGAAAGGATTAGCCAATTCGCTTTGAAGAACTCGCGAATTGGCCAGGGTGCGCCGGACGTAGGGAATCGTGTACGTCACTCGAGCAAGAAAGATGCAATAAGACTGATGTGGTATAGTTACCGTGCAGGGACCTGGCGCTGTCGGCCGAGGGCGAGGGCGTGGAGCGGGGGTGTGGGGGGTGCGGCGGCGGGGCGTGCGGGGGGTGCGCGCCCAGCAGCACGCCCGCCAGCCCGGCCGCCGGCGGCAAGGGCGCTGCTCGCTTCTTCAGGCTGCCTATATTGTCTGGAAATAAATTTTATTTTGAGTGAGAATTATTTAAAAATTATATGCCTTATTCAATACCTAGTAACATAACATCTCGCATATATTACCCAGAAGGGCAAAGTTGTGCAATACCCCACATTACACTTCACCTGTTATGTTTAGCTGCCATGGGGTAGGGGGTGAGCCTATCGCCATCCAACGGGTATAATTCCAACTCCGTACTGTTTTTGTGAATTGCCTGATAGAAAGTTCACAATTAACACACTGAAACAAACTGGTGGCGGCGTAATGGTATGTATACGTCGTGAACTCGGAGCAGAAATTAATAATAACTGGTCTTATCATTCCCTAGAATCGCTATGTATAACAATTTCTGCCCGTAAGTTACAATCTACTGCTAACTTACATATAATTTTAGTCTATGTCCCACCGGACAGTGCGTCCGAACCCGAAACCCGAGACGAATTGGTGAGAGGCGCATACGCTAACCACTAGTCACTAGACCATCGAGGCATCGAAGTGCTTTGCCAATTCAACCCTGGATTCGTATACTGCTAGATTTGATTGGGTGTATACCTAATTTTGGTTGGATGCAACTTTTTTTTAACATTGTATAAAATCCAAAAATAAAAGTATAACAAAGCTATAACTTGCATTAAGACCGTGGCCAACAGGCTTGATGTGGACAGTGCTATTATGCAGCACTGGAAACGCGTCCATTTAACCGAGGATACCACAATTACATATAACCAATATGTGAAATAGTGGTATCCTGTTATTTATTTTTTTATGTACTCATTTTAAAATATTTTACTAACATAGTTTTTAAGATTATTGTTACTAACACTATGAATTCCGGTTCGAAATAAATGAATTTTATTTTATTTTTATTATTATTAAAATATTACAAACATCAAATACTCACAAACATTAGGTTTCCTAGGCAGCGTGGTGGGCGTGGGCGGGGCGTGATGCAGCGAGTCGCACGTGGACGAGCGCGATCGCAGCACGGGCGAGTCCCCGCAGCCGGGCACGTGCCCAGCGCTGGGCACGCTGGGCACGCTGGGCAACCCCGCGCTCACGGCACGCTCGCTGGGCATGACGCTGATGCCCGCGTACGAAGGCGGCCGAGATCGCGGGCATTTCTTCTCGGGAGTTAGACTACCGTTTTGCTGTTGTGTACAAAACAATTAATAACGTCATTTGAAATTGTAGTTTGATATCGTGAAAGTAATTAAATTATTTATACATTAACAACGAAATGATTATTATAGTTCTGTTCTTTCAATTTATTGCGATGGATTTGTAAATGTTGTAAAATTATTTTCTTCTTCTAAATAATCTAGAGACAATGGAAATGATTTTATTATCAAAAAATATCGAAAAATATTACTTATTTAATTTAAGGATAAAAGTTGTGAAAACAATTAACTTACTCTTTCGTCTATAACGGTGTCATCATCAGAGAAATCTGTTGAGCCGTCGTCGTGAGATAAATTCCAGTCAATGTTTATGTTCTCAAATATACTCTTCTCTCGTTTGTCAACGCTTTCCAACTGAAAACACGACTTCAATAACTAAAAGAAGAAAATTTTAAAATTAAAAACCAAAATAAACCTAAATTAAAGTAATAAGAAAAGTAAGAAATTCCCATATAATAAAAAAAAACATTCTTAGATCAAAATACCAAATGAAAAATTGCATTTTTATTATTTTCATTTGAAGTACTAGGAATAATGGAATCCCTTTTTTTGCAGTATTTAATTTGGTATAACCCGTTAAGCATATGTTTTTGGCATAATGTTTTTTCGCCTAATACTTAGAAGGCTTGAAGTTTTTTCACATAATGGTTATTAGGAGAGAGCGGTGGGGGTGGCTCTTGGGCCTCCCACATGTTTACTTCATGTATGAAAAGTATTAAAATGTGACCACAGAAATTTCAAAACTTACTTTTACCGAAGACAATTATGTAAAAGGGAAATAAAATAAAAAATTATATCTGTGGTGAATGTTTGCAAGTTATTTGAGAAAGTTTTATTCAAAGAAAATTTGCTAATATATTACTACAATTCAATTTTAGGGTAAATTCATAAAATTTAAAGAAATATATTAAAATGTGACTTTTAACAGATTTACATGTAAAGCAGTATCATAGTCGCTAAGAGTTTTTTCATAAAAGCTCTACGATATTCTTGGCAAATTAACGTAAAAATACATACCAATTCCTGACAAGCATGATGTCCATACTGTCTCGCGATTTGCAAGGGCGTTCGTCCACTACCATCCTTGATTGTGGAGTCAGCACCAGCTTTGAGCAACAACTTCATAGGTTCAGTGCGATCGGTGGCCGCACACAGATGCAAGGCCGTCATCCCCTGAGAGTTAGGCTTGTCTAACACTTGAGAGCCACCGTTTTGGACTAGAAAATCGACTATGTGGAGTGCGGAACCGTCGCCCAGTTCCCGGGATATGGCTAGGTGGAGAGCTGTTTCGCCGCAGTCCTGAAATCGAGAGGGATTACATGAATAGTTCAGTTTATAGCTAAGATTATTTTGTGACTGTCTCATTGGTCAAACGGTTATGCAACGTGTTGGTTAAGGCGCTAATAGAGAATTTCATGGATTTTGGTATAAGGCTCACTCCCCACTCCATATTAAATGGGACCGAATCATAACAGGTGAAATTTGTATACACGATTGCCACTACCATGGGTAATACGTTTATGTGTCAAATTAACAACGAATCCACCACGAACTAGGGATGGGCCTGGAACAAAATAATACAATTATTTAAAAAAGTTTTGCACCACTCATAGAAAATGTATATTTTTTTGTTTTAGGGCTTTTAAATATTGATAAATTAAAAGAAATAAACTATATTTTAAAAAGTTTGGTTTTTATTTTACAAATAAATCGGCTGCCCAAATTCAAAACCTAGTAACAGGTGATTTGAGAAAAAGCGGTTTTTGGCATTTTTCGACTTACTAAACAGTATAGAAAGGATGTAAACCTTAAAACACCCAGTTTCATACGTAATTTTAAAAATAACATTTAGCAAGTCTAAGCAATTTGGCATGATTACGAAAATTTCCTTGAAGTACAAATTCTAAACATAGTATGTCAGAATACAAATTTAAAACCCTAGCAGCTCAAGCGACTTACTAAGTTATGAATTTTAAATACCTACTTGCTATGTTTTGAATTTGGCGTCAATTGTAAAATCAATGTAATTTCGTTTAGTAAGTCCAGTGTCACCGGTGCAAGGGGGGTGCATTTTCTAGGTTAAAAAAGAATAAAATGAGTTACAAGCAATTTTATCGATCCAGGCGTGTAGTGCGTGCTTTGTAAGTCAAAAACGAATGCAGGTAAGAAATAACGTCGTTCGCTGTTGGCAAATAGCGCCATCTTGCTGGAACCACATGTTGTTCACGTACATATTGTTTAATACAAGCCAAAAGAAACTGTTTATCATTGATCTGTAGCGCTCGCCGTTGAAGGTTGTTTTCGAAGATGTATGGACCAATGACGCCGCCAGACTAAAATATGTACCGAACAGTAACTTTTTGTGGATGCATTGCCACCTGGTGAGCCACATGTGTGGGTGGTGGTCATCCCATCCCATACGGCAATATCGCTTATTAACAAAACCATGAATCCAAAAAGTGCCTCATCGCTTAAGATATTTTTTTTGCACTAACACTTTTGCGTAGTACACTAAAGAACACTCATTTTGATAATAAAGTTTTATCATTTGCACATGCAGTGCTGCTCAACCGTGTGACTTGCCATGGTGATTTGGCATCAGTGACTGAATAAGAAATAACTGATTTGAAAGATGCCGCCAAAACAAAATGGCCGCCACAGATTATTAACATGGACCCGCTCTATTTGAAAGACCTTTTTAATCAAAATCTGCATTCATAGGACTTATGAACGGTACTTTTGTATTATTTTTAATCTTATATATACTATTAATGTATAATGAATTTGTTTAGTCTTTACGTTTACCATAGAAATTCAAATTGATAACCTAGCAAGCAGACTTACTAGTATGTTTTGATATTGTTCTTACAGTCATATTTGGGTAAATTTACAAATAAAAATAAAGTATGAGAGATTCAAGTGCAACTATACTCCAAAACGATTACGAGTATTACAACCTAAAATGTCAACAATATAGCACAACTTTTTGCCAAACATCCAAATCGCTATCTGTTCTGGTTTCTTTAGGCAAACGAATCAAAGTAGCCGACCCGTTTTTTGGCTCTCCTGAACATTTTTGTTGGAAGGAGTTACTATGTTTTGATTTTAAGCAGCCGAAATGCCTCAAAAAATACATTTCTAGAAAAAGGTGCACTTTTTAGGGTGCCGTAGTACCTACAAGGAACCCTTATAGTTTCGCCATGTCCGTCTGTCTGTCCACGGCATAGCGACGAAACTGTTGGTGCTAGAAAACTGAAATTTTGCATGAACATGTATGTTAACTAAACAAAGAAAGTCGTAGAATAAAATTTGGAAAAATATTTTTTTTTCAGGTAGCTACATGTAAAGTAGGGATGTTTTTTTTTTGTCGCCTACCCCATAGTGTGGGGTATTGTTAGATAGGCCTTTTAAAAACGTTCAGGGGTTGCTAAGACAGTTTTTTGATTTAGAGATCCGTTTGCGAGATAATTAACTTTAAAGAGCAAATTTTTGTTCGAGTAGGGCGTCCCCCCCCCCCTCTAAAAGCTAAACTACTGGATCCCAAAATCTGAAAAAAATTGTGTCGGTAGTACATGTAATGAACTTTAAAGGAAAACTATAGCGGATAAGTTCACTTCATTAGTTCAAGAGGAATAGGGGTCCGAAATGTCAGATGCAGTTACTCAGAATATTTCGTTCAAAATTCTTGAAACATAAATAAACATACATAATACATATAAAAAATCACGCTTTTATCCCACGGGGGTAGGCAGAGACGATGGAACGCCATGTGCTTCGCTCCTTACATACTTCTTTCGCTTCCTTAACATTCATACATCTCGTCATACGTGCTAGCTGGTTTCGTGTACTACAAACATTTCCTTTCTGAAGGACGCCATTTAGTTAAAAAGTAAAATTAAAAATATTTTTCTACGGAACCCTACTGCGCGTGGCCCGACACGCACTTGGCCTTGGCCTTGGCCACTTGGCCTTTTTTTATCTATTTATATCAGTATATATTTATTTTTTTATTTATTTATGTATTCACTACACCTTAATCTATCTTTACAGGAACTTAAACCTAATGCGTATAGATTAGCAAATCTAAATGAATATAACTGACGTTATATCATAGTTATAATTATATCTCAAACATACCGAGCCAGGTAAAGTAGCAGCGAGATCCGCGCCCTCCGCGTACGCCTGCAGCAAGTTCTGTATATGTCCATTGTTGACGGCGTGCTCCACTTCCGACAGTCGCTCCGCCGCGTCGCAGCACGTTTGAGCGGCCCACGCGCGGTATACGTACTTCTCGCGGATAAACCGTAGACGTTCTTCCCTGGAAATAGATAATTATTATGCTCTAATATAATGTTCATAGATCGGACACCATATTTGCTTCGTTTCCAGTACAATATGTAAGATAATACAGGATGGATGCTTTGTAGCGACATTTATTGAAACCAAAGCCTAACATTTTCAACGTGGTAAAAAAAAAATAGGAAAAAAAACTTTTTGCGAACAAATTTTAAGTTGCGATAATTCAATTTGTTGGCCAAACATGTTTTTTTTTCGTAAAATAATAAGTGGGTAGTTCTTCGAACTGACTGATTCATGTGTGAAAAAAAATAATTTTACTACTAGGTCTGTCGCACATGTTTATATCAAAATAGGTATATTAAAAAACATATATATTTGAATGAGGGACTCGTTTTTTATGAAGTATAATCAATCTGTTGAAATAATGATGATGATCAAATATTTTGGCAAATATGAAACAGAATTTTGATACAAATTTATTTGAAACAGAAATTTAAAGAAGAATAATATACAGTTCGGGCTCTGTATTAATTAAATAATTATATTTTAACATTGAGAACCAACAATCTTTACGAAAACAATAATTACGAGTAATTATATCACGAAAAACACTAGTATATTCTACTATATTTCATAACAAATAGTTCTAGCCAATGATTTCTACTAGAATAAGTTTAATAAACATCTAAAAAAAAAATAGAACTTATGATAATTATATCAAGACTTTGGCCGTATGAATCAGGCACATATTAGTCAGAAACAATTACTAAAATAACCTGTGGATTAATAATAAAAGCTTGTGGTGTCAATAAATTTTGCTATGTCACATCTACTCTGTAAAAACCTATGTTAAGTACAAAATCTTTTTAAATTATTGATAAATAATTTAAATTTTCAAAGGTTACTGCAAGTAACCTTTGAAAAGTTCCCCTACTGACCTAACTCTACTGACAAATCAGTAAATTATCGTGGCAGACAGTTTCTATGAATTATTCTTTTTATTTTAGAATGCACGCCGCTGGATACTGAAGACAAATCGATATACTACACACGACTGGACCGTGAATAGATTCATTCATAACAATCCCTTGTCAAGTAATCGAAAATAAAATATCAAAATTCAACTAAAACCAAAGTATCCGAGCACCGAAAAGTCGCTGGCTCTATCTCTTTTTATGACTCAATCAACATGCAAAATTCTGACAATAATTAATTAGGAGTCTTAACTCAATGAAAACTTTTGCTACCGGAACTCTTACTTATTAGGTTTAGGTTTAAAGATCTTTATTCTCAATAAAAACATAAAGTCACTTACTTGAGAACAATGAATTGATATAAAATTAAGTTCAAATTCGTCGTTTAAACATTTACGCATTTACCCACCTAATGCATTCTAGTTAAATATCTAAAATGTGTTGCGTTAGCTTATTTTTAAATGCATTAAATGAGTGTACATTTTTAATGTGTGGGGGCAATTTGTTGTACAGTTGGGCTCCTTCAAAGGTAAGCATTGATTTTCCATAGTTGGTTCTAATTTTAGGTAATACTATAAATTTAGTTATAACATCCAAAATCCGTGTAACGGTAAAGGATTAATTGCAAGTTGGCAATCCGACTTGGGAATAAGCTCGAATTCGTCGAAGCTTTGAGTATAAGTAACCTAAGTGGGAGTTAAATATTGTCAGAAAAAGCATTTTTAAAAAAAATTTTTGCTTGCCATAGAAATCATGGTTAACCATTATTTACTAGAAAAACTAAACTAACATAGTACTTGCCGGCATCATGTATATTTTATTAAGCTTTCCATAATCTCGTTGGAAGACTCGATTCGTAAATGGTCACCCATCGAAAAACTGTCCGCGGCTAAGTTTCCTTAACCCAAACATTGATTCGCGCGGCAGAGAATTTTTTTGTTTGAAAAACTAAACTTACATAGTACTTTCCGGTGTCAATTTATCCCTTTCATCAAGCGTGTGCTCCAAAATCTCGTTGAACATCTGGTTGCCCATATGCCTGGCCAGTAACAGCTGTGAAGTGCTGAGACGGTCCAGCGTCAACGATTGTATGCGCGATATGTGGACACCTAGCTCTCGGTGGCTGCCCGAACATTCTATGCAGACTATTATACCGAAGTTTGTTGATAACCACGTGGGATCTGAAAATGGTAAAGGTAAATTTGGAAATCAGTATGAAAGGCAATAGATGGGTTACTGCTAAGTGAGCGCTCGCCGCATGTTTGCGACATTTACGCTGTAGGTAATTAAAATTGCACTTTGTTTGTTCACAATAACTTGTTGGTCTGCAAATTAAATGAACTAATTTTTCTTTTGAATGTTCTGCATTAAATATTATGCTTTTTAACACGCTTATATTAGCTTCACCTGTATGTATGTATGTAATGTAACCGACTCCTTTGGATTCGATTTGGACCCACTTTAATTTTGCACACCTGTCAAAGATCGATGACAATGCAATAATTCGATAAAAAAAAATTAAATAATAAAATAAATTAAAAATAATTAAAGAAAAACGCTCTTATAAATAAACCAAATTAAAAAGTAGAAAATAAATAATAGTTAAAAACTAAAAAACACGCTTTTAAAGTACTTCTAACTAAAAAGTGAAAAATAATTCCTCATATAAGCTGAAAATGGTAATGAACAAAAAATACTAGTATTTGAAAAAGCGTGGGTTGCTCGATAGAGGAAAAATATGGCACAGAGCGCCCCACGCTTTTTCACAATAATACTAGTATTTTTTGTTTATTACCATTATCAGCTTATATTAGGAATTATTTTTTACTTTTTAGTTATCTTAGAAGTACTTTAAAAGTGTGTTTTTTAGTTTTTAAAACTATTTTTTTTTTTATAAAAGTCTGTTCGTTATACTTTGTAACACATTGTGGATAACTATAATTAATTGGTCATTGTTTAGTAATGTTAGCTATGTAATACATTTGTAAACCACATTATTTTATTAATTTAGTGTGAGAGTATTTTAATTTTAGGTGTTTTCTAAATATGTTACCTCTTAGGGTACTCGTAAACAGTTAGTGATTTTAAACATTCGCGATTTTTAGACATAATTATATATATTGTAGTCACGTAACGTACGTGACCGCGATCGGTGTGATTCGATCGAAACTACCGAGCCAAAAAAGGTATTTGCCTTTAAAAGTATTTACGCGATTAAGACTTGTGTCTACAATATATCGTAAATAGTTGTACATAAATAACATATATGCTTACCTAATGCCATTCTAATCTAACCAGCTCATTAATTAGACATTGCAATTTTTCCTCAAGTTTAATCGATCTCGTAAAAATAAGTTTCAACATGTTTTTTATTATTGATAAAAATAAGATAACAATAGTACCTAGTAAACATTATCCGCAAAGGAAGGAAGTGTCCTATTCGTTCAAGGTTTAATTTATCAGAGCTATAACATTGGTCACTACACGTCATGACGGGCTCATGTATGTCAATCAAGTGTAAAATGGCGTAGTGGCGAACCGAACTCGCGCCAATAGATATCGGTATTAGTCGATAAATACTGAGCTACTCGCACTTCTTCTTCTCTTCTTCGTCGTGTCGATGGCTGAGTCAAATTATATTTTGTCTTGCCATCGTGGTGAAAGGATTAGCCAATTCGCTTTGGAGAACTCGCGAATTGCCCAGGGTGCGCCGGACGTAGGGAATCGTTGTGTACGTCACTCGAGGAGGCTCCTTTCATGCACCCAATAGTAGGAACAAGGTATCTCTTGCCGTTAGATCCCTCACAGGACACAATGATGCAAGCTAAATAGGCACTTATCCCGTATGGGCTATGCGGACGATGACTACTGCAGATTCTGAAAAAAGGAACCGGAAACACCGCTGCACCTCTTTTGCGACTGCGAGCCACTGATCCATAGACGAAGCAGCATTTTGGGACGCGATATCTTGGATCCGGATGATGTCAAGTCCAACCCGGTCGGCCGACTGCTCCAATTTATGGAGGCTATTGGCCTAAAAGAGAGTCTATAATGAGGCTACAATCACAATAGACCCACGCAGGTCGACGTGGACACCCAAAGCCTTGTCCCAACAATAATAATAATAATAGTCGACAAATATCAATCGGAAAAGTCTCGCTACCAAATTGTTGGCGCATTATCTCTAACAAGTAGGAATGATACTGGTGAAATTATTTAAATTGATATTATCATTACAATTATATTATACCCAGAAAGGTTTGGCGGATGTGTACAATACCCACACTTTACCTGTCGCCACCCACCGGGCACAATTCCAACTTTGTGAGAAGAACTTCCTGACGGAAAAGTATTTAATAACACTTTTGTCCAAACCGAGAATCGAACCCGAGATCTCACGAAGAGAGTCGCATATGCTAACCACTAGACCAACAAGGCAGTTTGTTATCATTCTTCTTCTTCTTCTTCGTCATGTCGATGGCCGAGTTAAATTTTATTTTGGCTTGCCATCGTGGTGAAAGGATTAGCCAATTCGATATGGGATCTCGCGAATTGCCCAGGGAATTGTTATCATTATCAACGATGCTTACCATTTGTGGACCCGCAGTCTGCACAAACTTGGTTCCCCGGTAACGCTCGCACCGCCCTTATAATAGATCGTTGTAAGTCCATCAGCGAGTGCCCAGAGTCATTATTTGTGTTATCACCAGCCTGTTGGTGGAAGGCCCTCATTAAAGCGCCTTCCTTGCAGTTAACCAGCACCGAAGTCCATGCTCTTTGTTCATTCTCGTCCTCAGCTTGAAAATGGTATGTTCGGCTATCTATAAAAATATACGATCGAATTAGAACCTGCTCCGTTTTGAACTAGGTTAAAATACACTGTTCTAAGTATAACATCGCGAAAATAGTAAACCTATTTCGAAACAGCAAGCTGCTGTGTTACGACATATTCATATAAATATTAAACGATCGTTTAGAAACTTTTGGCAACTTTATTCCATATGGGATATGGGCAAAGTTTCCAAACTTTTGCTGCTCCCAAATATTATATGACTCGACTTGGGCCGCTTTTGCTTTCATCTCAGACACAACAAATAATAGAAACGGGAAACTCACATGAGACTAGATCGAATGCCCTTTTGTCATCAGCGGCAACTTTTATTTGGCACGTAAGGAGGTTGACCCTTGCTGGAGGCTTGTTCTCGTCAGCATGAAATATATCTAGGAAGCCTTCGGCAGTGACCCGGCACCGCCGTTTCTGCCACACCCGGCGGACTTTCCCTTCAGACTTCTTGAGCAAATAACCACTCCGACTGACCCCGTGCTGTTTGTCGCCTTGCATCTGATGGAGAGAATAGCCGCCGACTTGCGAAGCCATCTGAAAAACGTATTATTTAAATAAGTATTTTTATTATTTAAAAATAAAGTAATTAATTGTGCGTGTCTTGAAAAACTTTACTCTATCGGGCTGGGTCTCAATGGGAACAAATAATCTGATAAATTAGGAACTTAATTACTTCTCTATCCTGTGGTGCAACGGCTCTTAACATATTCCTAAGTTCGAACAACCTTCGCCTTTCGTCGTCTTGTTGCTGCCTAATTTTCTGTAGCTGAACACTCAAGTCTGCTACGTACACGCCAAAGTGTTCGATCGTCTTCAGTCCGTCTTGAAAGTAATTCGTCTGTGCGTGGTAGTACTCCACCAAATGCTGCAGCAGCTCGATTCCTTTCTTCGTCTTAATCTCGTTGAACTTAATCAGGTACTGAAACAATAAAATCTAGTCAAACACAACGTCGACACCGTCAGTCAAAACAACGTCCATGCATGGAATGGAGCCAGTTTGTTGGGCAGACAGAGCGTCGCCGAAAACATTGCGTGGGCACGGGCATGCTTATTACTTCATCAGAGACCGTGTCTAATGGAACGCGAGACAGACACGAGCG
This sequence comes from Hypena proboscidalis, assembly GCA_905147285.1. Classification (NCBI taxonomy): domain Eukaryota; kingdom Metazoa; phylum Arthropoda; class Insecta; order Lepidoptera; family Erebidae; genus Hypena; species Hypena proboscidalis. Next base: position 7,281,963 of record LR990127.1, read on the forward strand.
CGGGACCCAGGACTGTGGAAACGCGCCGATATTACTACGTGCCCTTCCGCGAGTTAAAATTATACATGATGACGCACGCGCGCGCGCATTTGCGGAGTAGTGAATCCAGATTTATCTTACACAGTTGCGTAATAATAATAAAGCTCTGAGCGACCTTGCACAACTTTCTTGGCGTCTCGCCGGCTTAACTTTTATCATTTCATTTGTAGCAGTAACAAGTTTATTTTGCTCCTCGATTGTGCAGACGGGTGTTTACTTGTTACGAAGCGAGGCTATTGGTCGCATAGATGAGTGGTATTATACATATTATCGGTTAAGCGCTAACAACACAAGCAAATGCGTGGGCCGTGGGTAGTTTGTGGCCGAGGCGGTATTTGCAATGAGTGAGACGTGGAACAAAGCGAGGGTCAGAGCGTCGTCGGCCCTGCGCGGCGCAAGGCCGGTCGTCGACCTGACGCGCGCTCCTCGGTACGGCACCGACCCAACAGCATAGGGCTTCTAGCTTTCTTTTTTTAGCACTAACTATGTGTCAAGTTTATTGTCTCTGATTTACTTAACAAATAAATTAAATAAGAAAGAAAGATCCGTTACTAGTTGCCAAGTTGCTAACTTGGCTAACAATCTGACAAGACTAGGAAGGCCAACATCCTATCCAAACTAATGCTTACTGTGGTAGCTTTAGAAAGGAAATTGGTTTGTGTTGTGGACGTCAACCCTATGACACCACAAGCAAACAATGCTGGATATAAATAAACAAAGGAGACGAGAACTTGATCAGAAACGACCTTGCTTGACCTTACAACTTAAGGTCTTTTAATCCCACATCACATCAGCCAAAGCTGTTTAATACTATAAAGCTCTTCCTACAATGTGGTACAAAGAATTCTTAAGATTATAGGTAAGGTAAGTAAATATTTATGAGTCAGCTTTATTTAACGGCTCTGAGAGATGGAAGTGACACATAGCTTGCTGACTACTCATTATGTTTATTTTTGCAGGTTATTGAACTATCGATCGAAAGTTCCAGAAACAAGATAAATAATATTCAACATGAGTATTTCTGCAATCAGTGTTTAGGTAAAGTCAGTATAAAACTATCAATCATTTAATTATTTACCTATTTTATTAATTTTAAATAACCTTTATGGCTGATTCTCTGAGATTTTAGAAGAATCAGATTCGAAAAAGTGAGACCGAGAGTCAAGTACAATTTACAAATAAAAAACCGACGACACAGAGCAAAAAAATAATGACGGTAAAAACACAGCAATACAGTCCTTTGCTTATCTGAGTGTAAAGTTTTGGTGCTCTGTGGTTGTGAATGACGTTGTAACGAGAATAATATGGGGGGTCCTTGATTGCTGCTTGTATTACAATAATGATTTCATGTCACTAGCATCCCTCCCTGGTAGAAATGCTCTGATTGAGTTGTGACACTGAATAGAAATCAGTACTTGTGGTTGTGGTTTGTACATTTATGCGTCATCTCAATCTTAAAGACACCTCTTAGGATTCCGTAGCCAAAGAATAAAAATGGGACCCTATTATTAAGACCTCGCTGTCCGTCCGTCTGTCAGCAGGCTGTATCTCATGAACCTTAGACGCTAGACAATTTTCACGGATTATGTATAACTGTTGCCGCTAGAACAACAAATACTAAAAACCTTATAAAAAATATATAAGGAGGGCTCCGGAATACTACAAACGTGTTTTTTTACTCGTTTTTAGGGTTCCGTAGCCGAATTGCCAAAAACGGAACCCTTATGGATTCGTCTGTCCGTCCGTATGTCACAGCCACTCTTTACCGTAACTATAAGAGCTATACTGTGAAAACTTGGTAAGTAGATGTATTCGGTGAACCGCATTAAGATTTTTACACAAAAATAGAAAAAAACAATAAATTTTCGAGTCTGTAGTTTAATTATAACACTATTTACATGTTTTGTTTATATTTATCCTTTGTGTTAATGACGTTAATTTGTTCTAACGTATTTGCCTATGTATAGTAATGTTAATTTGTGACTGTATGTGATTCATGGTCTACCTACATTGAAGACACACCCTGACAATAAAAAGAAAAATACACATATATACATACTCCTGCTGTCATTCAGAAGCAGTTTATTTAGGGTATTACAGTTTATTGAAGAAGTTCATAATAGATGGACCCTGTGTCGTGTTATACGAATTAGCCCAGAACTTTCAATGCCGTTATTTGATAAAGATTAGATAAGATAAAGATACTTTATTTCGCAAATATGGGTGTACAGTATGATGTTACATATAAAATATTAGTTCCACCAAATTTTACCAATAGGCATGCGAAAGGTTACATAACCGTTAAAATACATGTAAGCAACAAAGACAGCATAAAATATTACAAAACTAACAAAGAACAAATAAAAATAAATTTAAACAAAAATATAAAACATAACTAAAAACTAATATAAACTACAAAAACGCACTATCTTTTTCATTTATAAATTCACTTATACTGTAATCTTTATCTTTATCTTCAAATAGTTAATCTTGAGACAGAAATGGCATATAAAAGAAAATCAATTCGTACAGGATGAATTGAGTTCCGATTCACAGACCATTACTCATATAACGTCAGAAACATAATGTTACCGAACCTGAAAACCCAAATGAAACGAAAATAAACTCGTGTATTCTGTCCATTAATTTTCCGAATGGTCTGAACCATTGGAATGGAATGGAATGGAATGGAAAGTGGACTCATTTTTCCGCACTTAGACTCTCATTTGGTCCATTGTGCGTGGAGAGTCCTGGCTAACATAGCCAGCCTAACTCCGCCCAGAAGCACAGAAGTTTCCTGGGGACTTCACAGGCTTCGCGGAGTGACCTCATTGTTCCGAGGATTTGTTCCCGTTGAGAAGCAACGGCCCTACATTCCAGGACTACGTGGGAGACCGTTTCTTCGGCGTCAAGACATCCTCGACAGAGAGGACTGTCAGTGATTTTTATGGTGTATAGGTGTTTGTTCAAGGGACAGTGACCCGTTATTGACCCTATCATTATTTTTAGATTTGTTCTGTTTAGTCTTAGGAGGTTTTTAGTGAGTCGATGATTCGCTTGCGGTATTGCAAGTTTGGCTTGCCGACACTCAGCGATCTCTGACCATCGTTGGTTTTGGGTCTCTATCGATCTTTGGCGGATCCAGGTCCGGTATTGCGTGAAGGGGATTGGAAGAAGAGGTTGCGGGCCTTGTACTGTCGTATCTGATCCCCTTCTCGCTAGTTCGTCTGCAATGTCGTTACCAAGAGATCCACTGTGCCCTTTGATCCATTGCAGGGTGACCTGATTCCTGGAGCAAATTTTTTCTAAGGCATCGTGACATTCTATGATTAGTTTGTTGTTGGTTTTACTGTTAAGAAGAGCTTTGAGAACCGCTGCGCTATCAGAAATGAGTCTGATGCCTATTCCCTCTACTTGCCGTTTGTGAATGGCTTTTGCAGCGAGTGTTAGTGCAACACATTCACATTGAAATATTGAGCTGTGATTACCCAGCGGAATGTGGATGTTTATATTGAGGTCAAAGGAGTGTACGCCAGCACCTGAACCACTATCCGTTTTGGAACCATCTGTGTATACGCGTACTTCGTTGGCTCCTGATTGATCCTTTGCTTCCTCAATTAATTCTATGTTGTAGTTTTTGTTGAAGTTGTATACAGGAAGAGTCCTATCACATGGAGCAGCAATGAGTGGTTGTATCTCGATTGCCTGGTTCAGGATGTTCGTGTGTGGACTCGTGTGGTTTTTTCCCCATAGACCTAGGTGCATGAGCCGAACAGCAGCTATTGCTGCTTCTTGCTGTATGTAGAGGTCTAGGGGTAATATTTGTAGGGCCATCTCGATCGCTGTCGTTGGGGTTGTTTTCATACAGCCGCAGATGGATGCACATGCTAGCCTTTGGAAGCTTCTTAGTTTTGATATAGTGGTTGCTAGGATTGTCCTAGGCCACCATACTATAGCACCGTAGGTCAGCATCGGTCTAATTACGGCTGTGTACAGCCATAACGTAATTTTTGGCGATGGTCCCCAGTTTATGCCTATCATTTTCTTGCATTGGTAAAAAGCAATCGTGCTTTTGTTTATTTTGTGCTCGAGGTGCTTATTCCAGAGTAATTTGCAGTCTAGTATTACTCCCAAATACTTGACTTCCTCTTTGAGCTTAAGTTCGGTATTGAAGAGTCTCGGTAGCCTGTGTGGACCAGGTATTCTTCTGTTAGTGAAAAGGATGAGTTCTGTTTTAGTTGGATTAACCGAGAGTTCATGTACCGAGCACCATCTTTCGATTAATTTGAAGGCTTTTCTCATCAAATCGCAGAGGATGCCCTCAAATTGGCCTGATATTAATATTGCTATGTCGTCCGCATAACCTACCGTGTAGAGGTTGTGATCATTGAGCTCTGTGATGAGTTCGTTGACTACCATGTTCCATAGCAGAGGTGATAACACACCCCCCTGGGGACATCCTCTTCCTACGATGCCTCGAGTGGTAGTATTTACGGTGAACTGAATAGCGCGTTGTTTTAGCATGTTGTGTATCCATTGCACGAGCGTTGGTGCCACTCCGTGTGCGGTTAGGGCTCGGTTAATACTGGTGAAGTTCGTCTTGTCAAAAGCTCCCTCAATGTCAATGAAGGCACCCAGGGTTGGCTGTTTTGACTTTAAAGAATTGCCAATACGAGTTACCACGCAATGGAGTGCTGATTCAGTAGATTTGCCCTCACTATAGGCATGTTGATTGGGATGCAGGGGCTTGTAGACTGTCAGTTGGCCTCTGATCTTTCTATCGCATAGTCTTTCCATCACCTTTAGTAGGCACGATGTGAGACTAATTGGTCTAAAGGACTTTGGCTGCGTGTAGTCGCCTCTGCCTGGTTTGGGGATGAATATGATTTTAACTTCCCGCCATTTTAGAGGGATGTAACGATGCGCTAGGCAGGCCTGGAAAACCTTGATAAGGTAATCGATGATTACGTTCCCGCTCCATTTTAGAAGTCCTGGGAAAATGCCGTCCAGCCCAGCTGCCTTGAATGGCAGGAATGTGTTTAGTGCCCATAGGACCTTTTCCTTGTTGATTACTTGCTTTGCTACGTTCCAGTCAGTACTAGTGGTGGCTCTTTCTTCGTATGGCTGCCACGATTGTTCATCAGCAATCTGGCAGCCTGGGAAGTGAGTCGTCAGAAGCAGTTCACTGGTTTCCACGTCGTTTTTTGTGTATGTTTCATCTGGTTTTTTAAGACAACCTATTGTATGTTCAGTCTCTTTCGAGAGACATGATTTCACTTTGATTGCCTGATTATTGTTTTCTATGCTAGAACAAAATCGTCTCCAGCTGTCTTGTTTGCGTTGACGTAATAGTTTCTTATAGGTTTTTCTCGCTGCGTTGTAATTGTCCCATAGCTCTGGGGATCTGTTGTTCATAGCTCTATTGAACAGTCTCCTCACTTTGCGGCGGTGCCGTTCTAGTTCTAGGCACCACCAGTGTCTCCCACCTCGGCGTCTTGGCATCGAGAGAGGACACGACTGTTCGAAGCATGAGATAAGCGTGGACGTAATGTTGTTTACCTGGTTTTCTAGTTCATTTAAAGTTAGTTTGTCTGGCAAGGGGGGTTGTCTGCCCAACTCTGAGATGACCAAGTTCCGGAATTTGGTTTGGTCAGTCTTACGAGGCATCCTTCTCGGTTGCGGTTTGGGCAGGTCCATGTCAATGTTATAGCGTATCCATCTGTGATCTGAGCATGATAGTCTGATGATCTGAACCATTGATCAGTCAACGATGTAATCATTTCAATTAGCAATTTCCGATTCATGTTTGCGTTGCTACAATAATATCGACGTTTGTTTTCCTATATCCAAAGGAAAATTTCGCTAATTAACCAAATCGTGTCGTGACGAATTGCGAAATTAATTTGTGTATTGAAAAGAGAGTTACTATTTAGTAACTCTCTTTTCAATACACAAATTAATTTTGGAGGGGTTAGCTGACAGGCAATATTATAATATCTACAACATCGTGAAGAAACCTGCATGCCGGAGAGTGCCTAAAAAGCGCTCAAGGTTGTCTGAAGTCTACCAATCCGCACTTGGACAGTGTGGTGGACTATGGCCAAACACTTCTCCTCGTGAGAAGAGGCCCGAGACCAGCAGCGGGACAGGTATTAGATACAGGGCTGCTATTATTAGTTATTTATATTATATTTTAATAACAATATGTCAGTCGTATGACTGAGTTTATCCACTTGATTGCAAAAGTTAAGATAAGAAGGGAGATCTAGAATAATGATATTTGTTTACTAACACTGTTTTGGCTCACTAAACACCCTTGTCTTCGGTTAAGAAATCCGCCCGTGAACTCTCTAGCCATTTGGCAAGTATTGCCCTTACAGCTAAAGATAATTCTACCAGACATTTGGCATGTATTCCGTAGTACAAAAGTGCATATACCCGTATTATGTAAACTATTGGCACGCATAAAAGTTCTAGACGTTTGTTTTAAGAATTTTTTTATAAAAAATGCGAAAATTTGTACGGTGATCTAGATAGATCTGTATTTTAGGGACCATGGTAGATCGTCAAGAATAAAACATAAATAATATACCTATAAGGTAGACAAATAAATTAAATAAATAACTTGTTATTAAAATATACAATGTAAATACAATTATTACAATCAAAGCCATTGTATTATACGGTGGGATAGGCACTGACCTGATTCAACCAATTTTGATTCAGGTCTGTGGTTTTGGATGTAAGTATGAATAAATAATGGCCTAAAATCCTCGTGAAGTGAAAAAGTATTTCGTTTCCCAGCTGCTATTCACTAGATTTTTTATATTAAAGTTGTAGATTTGAATAAGAGATGGTGAATAAAATCTTATTTGACAGCAATAATTCATGTCTAAATTTGTTTTAGAACTGAATGTATGCTCCTTTATTTTTATTTCAGAGCCCATTTATTGGAAGAATATGTGTTTCGAAATTTGAAGACTGCCTCAATAATGAGTAAACAAGGTAAACCGATTTTCTTACTTATATCCAACATGCAAAAAATTGAATGTTGAACTGGTAAAAATAAATTATTATAAAAATATTTGTCGTCGCGCGGCAAAATATACGACGGCGGAGCTGAAGAATATTGGTAATTCTGAATTGACGCCAATTGTTGATGATTACGTGTCATCAACACGCAATTGTGTTTGTGAAATTCAATCATGGTATTTTGTTAAAGCTGTAATAAAATCTGTATTTCTGAGAACACATTTGGGATTCTATTCTCGCCTTTGAATGTTTTCTTTTCTCATTCCACATTGTCAATTGTTCCTATTAAATAAATATGACACCCAGGCAAACTCGGAACATGTTTGGTATTATTCTTGTTTATTTTGTTTTCCATCTGATGAAAGCTTCAGTTATTTCCATACACAAGAATATATTAGCAATGGTTGACAATTATTAATAAAGATACTTCAGTTATCTCTGACCATTCCATAAATTAGCCATCCTCGTGGTGCAACAAAAAAATATGATGATACACAGTCAATACAGACATAACATAAGATCTAATCTCTATTAATACTGGAGCTTATTGTCTTTTAATGAGTATGCAATAGATATCTTAGTGTAGTGCTGTGGTATGAGTCTATAAAGATTCCAAACTGATAACGTAGACGGTAATACTGACTGATGGCAAGCTAATATACTATCATAATAGATACGTTGCATGCTTATCTGATGAACGATGCAAAAAACTTAATGTAACCATTATGCATTAAGTAGTTACATACATAATGGCATTGCATAAATTAAGATATCGCTTTCTGCTTGGCGCTGCTTGAAAAACCAGTACGGTATATTGAAGGTGTTAGAACTGGCTGTGAACGATATCCGACAGATCTTTTAATACGCTACATAATTGATTACTTTTGATTCTTTATACATGCTACTATTAATTAAGAAGCTTAGCTTTTAGCTGCGTATTTACTTGTTATATTGTCCGTCTTAGGTCAGGTCTTATTAACAGAAAAAATGAGTATCGTATTTAATGATTATCATGATCTTAATTATTCACAAACACACTGTTCTCAGAATGAGGTATGAATTCGCCGCTAGAAATGCTTGTGAACCGCGAGGTCTTCGAAATGTCAAATGTCACTTCATACGGGTTGGCTATGCTATGGTCATTGAGCTTATAAGTGTCTATAGAGACACAGTTGGTTAGGGCGTTTTGAAGACAAACTTTTTACGAGCGACAGAGAACGCAGTTGTGCACAAGGCACGTTTGAAAGCAACAGTGAAGGACGTATTAATGTCCCCACTTGAAATTAGAACAAAAAAGCCGAACTTTTTTGTTCAAAATGTTTGTCTTTAAAACGCCCCAACGAACTATGCCTCTATAAAAACGTACGAAATCAATGGTTGGAATAAATCAATGTCTGTCAACAAAATTTGACATACCTTGCTCTATAGTGGCGCTACCCGGTAAGACAAAAAACGTTTACCACGTTCGTCATTAAAACAAAAGTTCGACATTCAAAAAGCTGACTGGAAAGTGAAATTAAAAAGTTATCAAATTCAGACATTTTGACACTAGTACGTTAATGTATCTGTATCCTAGTGTCACTGGCTTGGATATATGACCTTTCAGCTGCAGGTTATGCGAATAACGGCACTTGTAGTGTTACACATACCGTACAACAAACGCTATTGTTTGGGACAGTGGAACTGCGTAGGTAAACGCCTGTCACGGACAAATATATTGTTACATATTGTTCGTGTTGTTAATTATACTGGCGTAGTGTAATATCATCCCGCAGCTAACAAGGGATAAGAGCCTCGACATTTTGCCAATTATTGTTATTTTGTTTTTGTTACACAATTATTTATTATGTTGGGCGTAGGATGGGATCCAGTCCGCAATGCAGTAGTTCAGTAATGCAATGAGATGGCATCACACCCACTGCCTGTGTGATCGAAATTAGAAATATATGCCACAGATGACCGAATTGATCGACTTGACTAAAAAAAAGTGCCTTTTCTAACCACATAGATAAATTTAAAGATTACGGCTGTTAAGTATACAGAGAATCCTGCTTCGATATTGGTAATTCCATCAGCTGAGTTATATAGAAGAGATCATTAGTACGGTATGAGTCTAGCCACACTGGCAATTACCCAACCAAATCCAACTCTTTGCCAAGGCCTAATCCGATAAATTAGCAGTTACCCTTATCACTTCGTCACAATACGGTGCATAGGATATAATAGCACTACTAATACTACTGACACAATATAAATATGTACAAACAGTACGGAAACTGACAGACGCCTAAGCGGTTGTCGCGGTGTTCTCAGTAGCGAGTGCCGCTTAGGGGTCTCGTCGGTGTGCATGTTTATGTGTGCGTGCCGTTTCGCACGTTTGTAGGCAGTTTCCGTACTGTTTGTACATATTTATAATGTGCTACTGATCTACGGTTTATCCTACAGGTCGTTACTCTTGCTACGAACAAAGCCCACCTGTCTGCAAGCTTATCTTAACTCAGATAACTTGTTCGAAAACTTTGGGAGAGGAGATTATAATTTATTTGCGCCAACGACAAAATTTTCCAACTTTCCGAGAATTTTATTTTGAGTTTAGATATTTTCTTTACAAAGAAATACAGCTCTTTGTTACAAAATAATTAACTTAGAATAATAAATGTAGGGACTCTTTGTTCAGAACACACTTAATTTCGAAACGCTAAAGGCATTTAACGTTTCGACTGCCGGCACATTTATTGATGCCATACCCTCGGCTGTTAATTGGATTAAGTCATATTAATTTATCAAATTGTCACATCAAGAGGACGTCACAGGGTCTCATAATAGCAATAGCACGTGTGTCTGGTAATTTCATTTCAGTAGATCACGCGATTCGTTACATTAATGACACGGATCTGTCAGGCAAGGTCCACTAATGAGAATTATGCGTGAAAGATATCTGACATGTTGAGGCCGGTCGTTCACATCACGCTACTATTGTTGACAATAGCTTCCTATGACGTAATGTGCGTGAAGCATTGTCTGGTTATTCCATGAGGATATAAAAACTAGCTTTTGCCCGCGACTTCGCCTGCGTTGAATTCGTTGTATTAAGTAGTAGCTGTGCCCGCGCTTTGACCCACGTAAAGCTAACTGCAAAGTATTTTCAAACCATTTTTTAACGGTTGGACTATTAAGCACAAACTTATTATAACTAGCATCTACGGGAGCAAAGCTTTAATGTGGGTCATAGTGCGGGCGCTTAATATAATGAATTCCAAATAGACTGAGTAGGCAATAGCTAGTCAACAAACAAACCAAAGCGATGCTAATGAGACAACCATTTAAACAAACATTGTTTTAACAAATGCTTTCTTTTTAACAGTAAACATGTAACTACGTATAATTAAATGTAATTATCATTTCATAAACATAAACAGAATTCTACCCATTGCCTATTTTCTTAAAGGTTTTAAAACACGACCCTATGTTTGGTAAAGGGTTGCCCTAAGCGACCGTTTACAAAGAATAACGGGAAGACCTACATATTCTGTGTTATACGGTTAAAATATAGGCATAAAATTGAATTACTTATTATAATGCTTTCCGACCAACAGGTCCGTGCCCACAGGGCGTGTGAAACGAAGCCACAAATTGCTCACTAGCAATTTATTAATTATCCACCTTTTGACTCTACTCGGCTATCGGCCAAATGCCAGTTGGTGTCAGAAGCACTTCGTGGAAAGGTTTTTGGAATAATTTATTTAACCTTTATAGGTTAGGACAATGGAAAGAGAAAATTAAGAAGAAAATTGCTTCGATGTAACTACATTGACAGAATCTCAATGACTCGAGCTAGGTAATCAAAGCGAATTAAAGAGAGCAATCAGGGTTCAGCAAGCTTCATTAACTATTTATGATGTCGATTCGCATTTATGCGACAAAGGAGATCCTAATTTAGCTAATGGAACTCAATTGGAAAAATAAAATATATTATAGCAAGTATCGTCTACCGATACAATTTAGATTCCTTATACGTACATGATAATTACCATAAAGTCCGCAATAGATTGGTATCGTAATATCCTAAAACTGTTCAAAGATGGACTTATTCGCAATGTTAGTGGTCGTAGATCACAGCAATAAAAACAGAAGTAGGCGAGCACTATCATAAAAGGCTTGGTTTATTGCTTCTAATAAATAGTTAAGGCATAATGACTTGACTACGGTTGGCCTATCTCTTTACATTTACTAGGAAACGAGACCTTTATAATTCAAATAAGTGGAGCTAGAGAATGGCGGAAGAAACTCACAAATTGAAACAGATATACATTTGTGAGGCATTCTCGTAAAACACTAACAACTAATAAAACTGGCACATAAAACAAATAAGGGGCAGGCAGTTAGGTAAACAAATGGTAAGCTTTATTTATATTTAAGTCGGTGAAGATTAGATATTCCAATTTGTTTGCATCGTTTTAAAATTAACAGTGATGGTTTATTATAAAAGCGTTTCGTTACATCGGTTGACTTACCTCACACATTTGCAACTGAAATAATCGCCTCTCCTTTTCCATCTCATCGGCTATTTCCGCCGGTGTGACTTCGCTTCGAATCAGACCAGCTTCTTTTGCTTGAGATTTCTTTTCTTTCTCAATTTTCAGGTACTTTGACTCATAGTCTTTGGACGCTTTGTCGAATGGCCTTTTCAGGTCCCCTTTTACACCCCGCAGATCGCCTTTTAGTAGACTGTCCACGGGAAACATGACGATGTTGTTTATATTTTGCATCTGTTAACAAAAGAAATACTTAAATTGTAAATTTTATTCAAATTACAAGTCTGTTGTTTACTTCTCGGATAATTTTAACATATTCCTTCACAACAATGGAAAAAGAAACAACCTAACCTCTTTCGGCATCTCTCGGGTCTTAATAGCTCCCCAAAGTGAGCTAACCTTATTAAACTTTGCACTTAAATGAAGAGTCTTGATTAGTTCCATATCTTTGCCCAGCTATGAAGGGGACGGCTCAGAGCTAAGACCTTGCTAAAATACGATTCTCGTAAAATTTAACGACTGTCATTTAGACCTAACAAGGGTTATGTAATTTGTGACAACCAGATAGTTCAGCTTCGTCTAAATTGCAGGGAGTTGATTAGATTACAACACGCAGTATTTGGCTCTAAGGCATTGTTGTGCCTTAGCTTGACAGACAAAACACTCCCAAATGGGTGCCAAATGTATCGTCGTGATTCGAATAATGATGCCAGATTGAGAAATCTAATGTGCATTTAGATATGATATGAGTAAGCATCATTGGCAAAACTGTATTGAACGGTAACCTTGGCCTTGAAACGTAATTGCTTGCATTCATAGTTGAAGTTATCAATATTACGACATGAACGTATAAGGTAGTAATGAGAACAAAACACAGAGTTATGTAGCGTGCCTTGTTAATGCATCAGTTACTATAATGGGTTGTTCAGATAAAGTAATTAAACAGATGAGAACAAAAAGTCAACACGATGTATTCCCCTATTGACGGCGGTGTTTAGTGATGTAGCGAATACGAATACGTGTATTCGCCGAATTGCAAATTGATACTCCGTTAAAAATATTTAATTTCGATGGTCTGCACTTTTATACAAATACGAGTAAAACTAACATCGGTGGATGTGGACCTAAATGTGTTGCATTGATATCTTTTGTTTATCGCAATGTTGTACTGTAACGTCTGTAACACTGACTTTTAAATCAAATAAAAAGGATTCCACATCCTTACTAATATTATAAAGGCGAAAGTTTGTAAGTATGGATGTATGGATGGATGTTTGTTACTCTTTCACGCCAAAACTACCGGGTCGATTTCGATGAAATTTTGCACACATGTAGCTTATAGTCTGGATTAATATATAGGCTACTTTTAATTGACATACCACGCGGGCGGAGCCGCGGGCGGAAGCTAGTACACAATATTTTAAAAATACATTTGCAATGTTGCCAATATTTATCTTGTAATGGTTGTGTGTCTGGTTGATAGTTGAGGTCTATTTTGATACTCATACAATAATGATTTGTTAGTTTGGTATCCAAATTCGAATTAGTTTTTTTTTTTAAATGACTTTTGCATTCGTCGAGTAATATAATCTAGTAGGTATTCGTTATATTCCTAAATCTGTACCCCATATTCGTTGCATCATTAGCGTGGTTGCGTCGATTATGGAATCAATGAAGCGAATACGGTTGACAGACGAGACTCGGGGCCTGGAGGGAGGGACAAAGGGTTGTGCACAATGAAACCCTTCCTGAACGTTGTCACTGGTCATTGAATATTCTGCTAATTACATCACACGGAAATTGTGAGCGTGTTTACATTTAATTTATCGTGTGGCACAACAACGGTTTTTTAGGGTTTGGATATCAGTTGAAACGTTTTTAGAAAAAAAAAAGAAAGAAAGAAAATACATTTATTTGGCAGTACACAATACACACAACCAAAATAGAATAATTATACAGATTGCTAAGAAACGATACAGTTGATAAGAATGCAAGAAATAACAGATAAGAAGTTTTACGTACGATAGCTAGCAACATTTACCTTAAAATGTCTTTGGGAAAAAAATTTTTGGTAAGTGGTAAGGCTTTCTAAAATTTTTTTAGGCCATTTCTATGGTTAAGCATAGATAACATCATGCACTAGCCACTCAATTCCAAATATCATTAATACACAAATTGCCGTAGTTAAACATGGATAACAACAACGACATAATATATGGTAAGTGAGTATTAAAACTTATCCAACACCTTTTAATATTCAGGTCTAGTCCTGGATAACTACGTGTTGCGGTCTAACTTCCAGACAAACAAGCCTCAGGAGAAACCTGCATTTTTTACTAAACAAATATAACATAAACTAAATATACAACGGCTTAGCACTAGACTTAATTTAAAACTTTTGTATGTACAGTGGGCCAAACAATTAGGTATGCAGGGCGAAAACTTCCACGTCATAGTGAAGACTATTCACACTAGATATAAATATGTGAGTTACACTTACACATACATAACTAGAGTAGTATGTCTTCACTGTGACGCAGATGTTTTAACCCTGCATACCTAACTGCTTGGCCCTCTGTACATGGCGTCCTGTTGTTTATGCAAAATAGAGTGAAGAGTGATAGTACAGCAGTGCGTGATGCAACGAGTACTAGGGTTTTAGGACAAAAGGTACATTCCGGTGCGAAGTTAGTACAGTGTCCTCATTAGAATATTAGCGCTATGTCACCTTTAGTTTCAATAGTGGGTGTATCAAAGTACACGTATCCTTGCATTCATATAGCCTTGTAGCAGCTACTCAATGAAGCGTCAATCACTAGTGAATGTCTGACACACGAAGTAAACGAATTTGTGTAGTACGAGCACTAATTTGGATATTAACGTGTCGAGCACGAACACCACAAATCGATTACCGTGATATCACTTCACAAGGTTGATCAATCGAATTTGTGGTATTCGACTGGAAGTGCAATCTGGCACAATCTCGATAACTCGAATGTTGTCCTCACTCGATACTCCATCGAGCACGTCACATGCACGCTCGATTAATCGTGAAAAGCTTATCTGGACGCAGAATTAAATTTCCAACGAGGTTTCGCTTGCCGCGTTCTGTGAAGTTACACAAGTACACCGGGATCGAGTTATATGCGCAGCGTGAGAAACAGGATTGAATTAAACAAGATAGGATTGAAACGAATTTGTGCAACCCGCATTACCACTATACCTAAAATAAGTTCTCATTCCAGACTCTAAACAAATTAAACACTAATAAAGTATCATTGCAGGAAATACTGATCAACATTAAATTACTCATTATCTCTATTTATCCCTAGAAACAAATGCAGCCACATCAAATAAACTAGATAAGATAAGACGATTTATGATGGCAATGCAAGTTAGGTACGTTAAAATCCAAACTTATCTGATAGATAACAAAATATCGTACGGAAAATGACGTCATCAATTTCATAATTTATCTGGCTTCTATAAGTTATAACAATATTTTATTAGTAATTTGTTGATAGATTAAAAACGATAAGCACAACAGCATTGGCATGATCGATCACGAAATAAATCCCATCCTACTAATATTATAAATGTGAATGTTTTAATTTTGGGAGTCTGTTGCTCTGTCACGCAGAAACTACCAGATCGTTTTTGATGCAATTTTGCACACATGTAGCTTACAGTCTGGATTGACATACTAACTACTTTTTATTGACGCGGGTGAAAGCTCGTACCGATACCAGCATTCACAGAAAAAGATAGGTGCAAACATCTTTGTTAGACAATTTACATTGAAGTATTCTAACAAAGAGTTATTGTGTGGAACAGCACGTGCGATCTGTACGCTTAGTGTATTGTATGTAAATTTTAGTCGCACGGCATTACTAGTTCAGAGAGCTACACATAAACCTGTACATTACCAGTATAAGATGGTCTCTTTTATGGTAAGTTACATTTACACAGTTTGACGGTTTTTCTCGCCAAACACAGTTGTTTATAGGCGAGATGCGCTCTTTAAGTATTAAAATAACCTACCTATCTTTATGAATTTTAATTTAAACATGAACAATATTTTGCATTTTTTACATTTCACATAATATATAAACTAATAACTAATAGATAAACTAAATTAAGCTGGGTTTTCTTGTCGTCAAGCAACAACTCTTTAAGACCCTTCTTTAGTTTACCTATACTAACTTTAGAGTTAGCTCTTAACATGTCTATGCTATTGAATATATTTGGTACAAGGAACTTGGTTGTCCGTTCCCCATAGTAATTTACTTTATTTATTTATTTTATTTATTTAACTTTTTGCACACAAAATGGTACATAGGTGGATTTAATGCCTAGTGGCATTCTCTAACAGTCAACCTAGGGTGGTGCAGAGAAACAAAGGTAGGTGCGTTTCGATAATACTAATAGTAAAATAATATGCACTGATTTGAAAATCGATTAAATACATATTAATACATATATGATACATACTTTAAATACGTCAATAATATACACAAATATATATATTTATAAATTTATACATATATATAATTAACGGATGAAGAGAAGGGGGATGAAGAATTAAACATTATGATGATTCTGCCAATTTTTTGGTCAAAAGTTTGCGAACTTTAATTTTGAAGGTGTACTTTACCGTTTAATTTAGTCTCGGGCTACCCGTGTTACGCGAGACCAGCCTATACTGGAAATGTACAGGTTGATAGGTAGCCGTGTTTACCGGTAATGCGTTAAGTAGTGTATTTTGTTGAAATGTATAATGGCACCTTTACACATAATGTAGTTAGCGTAATTAGCTAAGAGCATGCGATGTGGCTATAAAAATGTGTAACGTTTTATTGTTCTATGTGAAGTATTTAATTGCTATCCATAATTTGACTTTGTTGTAGTAAGGAAAAATATACCTAATAGTACTCAGTCGTAACCTAGTTGCTTTTTAAACGGTTGTATGTCATTTAACATGATATTAACGTAAAATAAAATAAGTCACTGGTCTCAATATGACCTGTTCAGCCACCTTTGCTATATACCTGCCCTTTACTATACTTATAGATAAGTTGAACAAGTTTCCAAGTGGCATCAGTTTGACGACATAAATTAAGTCTAAATCAACCATCAATCTAACTCTAAATCAATATTATGTCAATACGATACTATACTACAGTTGTTTAACAGTAGAGAGAACTACTACTACTACAGTTAAAAAAAATACGGTACCAGCAGGATTTGAATCTGCGAACTTCAGCACACTGGGCAGTCGCTTTAACCAACCAGCTACGGTCACCAGGACCCTAAATTTCTCAACTGTATGTTACGTCATTTCGTGACGTCACGTTTATCATATTAAAAATCATGTTTACTTAAGCTCATAATATTCTCTCTGTAAACTCTAGTCATGAAATATTTGAAAAACTATTTCATCTAATATTGCCAAGCCACCTGTTACACCGCAGTTCGATACTATCTTGCATTCATAGCCGACGCGAGCGTTTTATTGCAGTTTTACAAACCGCAATATATATCTCTCAGTAATAAAACAAATAAGATAAGAACACTCGAAGCTTTTTATTGCAAGTTGCGTCTTGCATAGTCATAGCCCATCTATTCTAATTGCATCTAGAAGTGCTACAGCAACGTGCCAAAGAGATTAGACGTTCGTTGTACACGACAACTAATAAATAGTACATGTCACTATAATAGGTGAGGCAACGAATACTAATATTCATAATCGTCGAGTAGCAAAATTATACTTCCAACGACAAAAATATTTCTGCTATAATGATGACAAAAAAAAAATAAAGTGCATTAAAATTATATAAAATTTTAATTTGTCGCAACGTTGATAGTAACTTATTTCTAAAAAAGATAGGTTGTTTCGTATTCATCATTATTAACAATTGCAGAAGTCGGCGAAACACATATTTTTTATTGAAGATTTGATTCGTTAAATAGTAAAATAAAAGGTTAATATTTGTATTCGTAAATGATATTCGTCGCATCACTAATAAAGTCGTCATGGTCCAAATGAAAATGATAAATGGACCAACTGGGATAAAACCAACTTCTTAGAACGTAATGAAGTCGAAGATAAAAGAACAAACAACAATTACGTTAGGAAAACTCGTACAAACAAAATTCGTGGATATGATGAACACAACTTTTTCGACAGTATGCCATCCCCAGTAAACCTTCTGGGGATGGCATTACTGCTACTGCCGTAAAAGTTGAAACTTTTGTGGATTGCTTTTGCTACGGAGTAAAGAGGAAATTCAATGAACTGCCAACAATTTTACAGTTCATTTAACATCGCTAATTGGTAGAGTTTAGCTTTCAAATAATATTATAGTTATTCTAATTACAGCATCGAGTTATACACGTAATTATGGTATATATGTTTTCAATTATATTTTGAATATTTCATCCACCTACAACCTCTTCGCGTCGGTGTCGGTAAAATATAGTACACAGTTCTAATTAGATAATTAAATCAAAGCACAAATTAGATAAACGTGTTCACACCTAAGAACATAATTAACTAAAAAGCGCTTTGAAAGTAAAATGAGGTGTAAAGACTTAAAGGGCCTTCATTAAGGGTTGCCAAATACATTAAAAATTTATAAAGCCTTCTCGGTATAAACATCAAATATTTAAACACTCAACTCAACAAACGAATAAAACAGTAGGCAGTACAAAAAGTAATGAAACATTTTGTTATTAATTGAAAACAAAGTTTGTATTACATGTAATAAATTGTGTTGATAAGAAATACAAATAGGCCATCATAAATTTAAGCGATTGAATTCAAAGGTTCTGGTGATTTATTTAATAAATTTACGGATTTAGCATGGAATATTCAATTGTAGGTGAAACACTTTATAAAGGTAAAGGTATTCGTAAAATATTCAGCTTAATGAAATTTATATCGATGGGTCCTTTAGTCCTTTGCAAAAACACAATTTAGAGATCGACCCCTCGATTGAACCCGGGTTTTTGATCTATCTGTCCAGTTCAAACATTAATTGGCAGATAAAGATCTAAAACCAATTTCAGTATTAAAAACGGGTCTATAAAACGAACTCCCAAAGCTCCATTTCAAAATTGAGATATTCACTATTCTTCTCTATTACTTCTATTGAAATAAATATAAAGAACGATTGGCCAGAGATAATAGCAAATAACAGAAATACTTGGCAGTCATGGGGAGAGGCCTTTGCCCAGCAGGGACACACCCGTAGACTAATAAATAAAAAAAACTTGTCTATACGTAGGACCCGTCGATATGAGCTCAAGAATGCCTCAAAAGTCTTAGAATGCATATTTACGTCTCGTAATACGTATATAAAACGTCGATTGCGAACTAAAATATGCGAATAGAGCAGCCAAACAGCACGCCAGAGGTGAGTTTAGTCATATTTATACATTATTATGATTACTGTAACAGACACAATTCGGAGTAAACGGAGCGAACAGAGGTGACTCCTCATGCGAAGCGCGACAAGTTGTCGACTCACCGGTTACTAATTCCGGACAAGTTTGATGCAGTTTCATATTAACCATAAAAAGTACAACAAAAACATAATCTTTGTTTAGAAAAACCTCACAGTAAAACGCGGTCATGTCGACTCAAACTGGTTATAGTTTGAAGCCATATATGAGAATAACGCAGTACTGTCTCCATAAATAGTTAAAACAGTTAACAAGCTGTTATCCTATTATTATGGACGGCATAGTAACCAATCCGATCTAGCTGATTACAAAATTTGCATGATCAAAGCAATTTTCGTAATACCATCGCAGCAAACCTTCGAGTTTATGAAATTGATCATAAACCAATCGATGGCAACGAACAAAGAGATCGTTTGATACCAGCTATGCCAACTTAAATTAACGAATACCGTGGAATCAATTTCGCATATCGCAATGGCAGTAATGAAGACCATCCCAATCTTATTTCAAGTCTTTGTTTTTTTTTTCTCTCCGATAAGGCTCTCGATATTTTCTCATTCAACACCTTCAAATGAAAGTCCTTCGAAAAAGGATTTTCTTCACGAAACATTTCTGTATAACAATAGCATTGCGTTATGATGAAGAGATATGAAGAGCAAAAGTTAATACGTATTTGGACAGTAAAATATTACCTTGCACATGTCCAGGGACCTGGGAGTAAGGACAAAGGAGGATCATGTCAAGGTCAGGTCGAGGATTCTGCGCAGTAAAGAGGCGGAAGTTCGACACGTTTTACAACAAGTGTTGAAACGGAGCGAGGTTGAACCCTTGTAACAAACTGTGGCAAACAGCTAACAAACTATCAAGGCAGCACTAAAAAACTACTTGAGTCTTACATTTTTCTTATCCCGTTACGAGCTAGAAAAAGATTTTCTGTGCTAAGTTCTGTTCCACATTTGCCAGCTTAACGTAATGCCGACGCTTTTAAATTACATTGTTGTTCTAGAATTCTACATGGAGTTAATCTTGTGATGTTTGTAGTAAAATGTAATGTATGCAACTGGTAACCACTTAGTGATAATAAATTTTACGCAGTAAAATGAAGAGCTATTAAAGTGTTTCATCAAACCGCAAAAGCGGATCGTTTTCATTCTCTCAGAGAGGAAAATATTTATTTTGGTTCCTGCGGTTACTTTGCTAAATGTTCTCGGTCAGTTAGCAACTAAAACATAATGTAATGTATGCATGCGTATTTGCGATGTAATTACTGGTGGCACCACGAAACCGTCGAAGTTTCATTAAACAGGATTCGTTTTACGATGCAACATTAAATCGTGTATTTACTGGCTAGCAACATTGCTAACACCAGGTCGTGTCAGCACCCTGACCTATTTACAAGTAAATCTGCGGTGCGCCTACGCATTGTATCTACGTCAACCGACGGTTATCGTCCGTTTGAAACCGAATATCTCTGTAGTCTGTACGCCTTCCAAGAAGGACGAATTCTTAACTGACAACATTGCTATTTAATTACAGCATTACATTTCAAATCTCACTCGTGCATTAAATACCGGTTTGAAGTATGACTAACTGCTTCAAATATGACTGTAAATGCCGTAAATTTTGTTATGAGATCATCTTGTGAGCTCATCAAAGTTTGTCCCTGATCCATTCATACTTAATAACAAGCTGAAGCACTTAGCAGAAGTTTAATTGCAAAGAACAACTTGGATAATAACGATAGGATTGATTAATTTATTTGCACAATAGATTGAACAAAATGCCACTATACTGGAACGATAACCATGTTCAATTCATTTCATAATTATTATGTGCAGCAAATTGCATGGTAACGAATATTCGCCGTTAAAAAAATAATAGTTTAAAATAATAAATAATAGTTTAAAAAAACTAAAAAACACGCTTTTAAAGTACTTCTAACTAAAAAGTGAAAAATAATTCCTAATATAAGCTGAAAAAATAATAGTTTAAAAAAACTAAAAAACACGCTTTTAAAGTACTTCTAACTAAAAAGTGAAAAATAATTCCTAATATAAGCTGAAAAAAGCGTGGGTTGCTCGATAGACGAAAAATATGGCACAGAGCGCCCCACGCTTTTTTCAGCTTATATTAGGAATTATTTTTCACTTTTTAGTTAGAAGTACTTTAAAAGCGTGTTTTTTAGTTTTTTTAAACTATTATTTTTTCAGCTTATATTAGGAATTATTTTTCACTTTTTAGTTAGAAGTACTTTAAAAGCGTGTTTTTTAGTTTTTTTAAACTATTATTTATTATTTTAAACTATTATTTATTTTCTACTTTTTAGTTTTTTTTTTTTTTTTTTATATATTTTTAATTTTTTTTATCGAATTATTGCATTGTTATCGATCTTTGACAGGTGTGCAAAATTTGAATGAAATCTGTCCGTTTAAAGTGGGTCAAAATCGAGTCCAAAGGAGTCGGTTACATACAAACAAACAAACAAACAAACAAACAAACAAACATACAGGTGAAGCTAATATAAGCGTGTTAAAAAGATAGGCAATTAAGTTCCAATTATTTTCGACGAAGCGAACTGAACTTGACAATACAGCTATATCAATAAGGCATACATCAGGCGATTGCGAACGACATTTAAAAACAATAAATCAACGATGAAACTGTCGCCATTTTCCAATTAATTCGCGAGTTATCATCGACATAGGACGAGCCTATCAGTCTGACGTCGATTTATGTATATTTCAGGGCAAGATCGTCGGTCGTTCCCTCTTCGCGACGCGATGGTTGTGAGACATCCGCCGCGGGCTCCCTCAATACTAGATATAATTTCCGCTGCCGCTGCGACGGATTCTGATTACATTGAGATCGAGGGTTGATGAGATGATACTCTTGTTTAATTTCGCACTCCGTTAAGTTGCTTGCTTTCTCGTTTCCCCACAAATCACACTTAAACTTCCTTGCGACCACTCTAATGTGAAGTTAAAGGAAGGCTGGAAGGTCAGAGGGAATGGTCTTCGTTAAAGTCAGCAATTAGAACAATTGTTGTCGTCGAGATAGCTATTAATCTGAGCATTGCGGACGGCTACATGATTTCAATTTTCTCTTCTCAATTAAGCTAGATTCTGTAATTGTGTCAAGATTGTTAAGCAATTATAACAATAAGATTTACTATAAGAAAGCTGAATTGCCATTGGTGGTAGCCGTAGGAGGTTATTTCAATTTAACTTTGAAGATAAGGTATCCCTATTAAAATGAGACACTTAACAAGTTCAGTCCCAAATGTTCACTTATCTACTTCATTCTTGTCCAAGGGGTTTTACGAGTGATATTTAAACTTTCTTTAAGTAACCAGTAAACCACAACGTCAGTGTACACCAAACCACGTATGTGTCCGCCATTACAGATTATGATTTACGTGATGTTGCGGCATTGTTTATTATCTCTTGATAACCTGTTAATACTAGAGATTAAGTGAAAGTAGGTATCTGATATCGCTTTCACTTTTAAGGATAGTTTTTAGCAGATATTTTAAGTCATAGAAACCGGTTTTGCGTAAACAACTGCGGAGCGTTGGACGACCTTAGTTCTTGATTTCGCATTAATGGAGGTCGAAATTAAACATAAAAACCTGTCTACGGGCCGTCAGCATCGTACCTGTCGTAGTCCCGGCAAAATAATGGTCTAGCTAGATTTATGAGTTGGTAAGTAACGCAAGTGGCTAAGTGAGTCGCAACTTTAAAATATACGTATTGCTTTGTTTCTGTTTGTTTTTTTTTTTGCATTTGTACATGCAGCGGGCAGCCACAACAGTTACAGTTAAGTGAGATCTTAGCCACTTTATTAATACCAGTCCTATTCGTTTTATGGTTTAAAGATGCCTAGTACAAACAAAGTCCTCCTTAGAAAATAAGGGCAGCTGGAAATTATTTGAATATGCAATTTCGAAAAGGGCAAATATCTGAACTTTTTAACTTTACTGGAGACACAAAATACTAAATATTTTTTAATTAAGTTTAATATGTTACAAAACATAGTCTTGAGTTACATTATAAGGCAAATTACCTATAGAATAATAATTAAATATGTTTATATATTCCTTATTATGTAGGTTTATTTAATTACTTTAAATTTACGACATGTGCCCTTTTTGAAATTAATCGCATTTATTACCCATAATTAAAAAAAAAGAACATTTAAATGTAGCCTTTTAATTTAGCTATTAACAAGTAAAAATAACACTAAGATTTATGATAAGTACATTTTTCAACCTATTTGAGTTGTATTTAGGTAAGATTACTATCACAAATTCTAAGAAATAAATCTCGAAAAGGGCAGATCCCCTAAGAAATTCTCAAGACTTGGGACATAGTAAAAATCTATTTTTACTATGCTTGGGACGTTGTAGCATTTTTTCGGTACTTAGAGATTTATTTAGAATTTATATGGTAGGTAGAACACATTGGTATAAAAAAAGCAAAAATAAAAAAATGCGGGATGTGCTCAGTAAATGAATATAATAATGCTATTACGATAACGTAATGGCATTATAATATTCATTTATTGTAGAAGTTAAGATTTCCCATGAGGTCTGGTCAACTTCAAGACAGTGTCCTACTTAAATGGATAGTGGGTTTACTTTATAGGTTAGTTACATGTTATCCCGAGACGAACGTGACGTTTTATAACTCTTCATACATGTGTAATATTGATTGCAGTACTCGTAAATATGTATTATGTCGGTCACCGGCCGTATTAGTTACCGTTTCGTGCAAACAACTGCAAACTGGGACACATGCTAGTGACATGGAAATTATTCAAATTAGTTTAAATCAAACCTTTTCACCCACATTGTGGCATATACTGACGATTTCAGGAAATAATAAAACCTTTAAAGCCTTTAATAACCGGGTCAATACAGATTTGGGGTATTAATATGGAATGTCGGTTTCGCTTCGAAATATGAATTGGAAAATTGCTTTTGCATATATTCATATCCGTTTTTGACGTCTGATGGGATAATATTAATGGAATAATTGACATCGGGTTTGACACAGACACATTTAAAAGAGTGCTGAGTGAAAATACGAAAATACTATAGGTTATCCTTCTCTAGCGCTGTGGTTACTCTACGGTTCAATATCTGTTTCAGAATAACGACATACAATTTTATCATTATTTATTGTAAGAGAGATATATGTAAGGTAGAGGGCAGCTAAAATAAACTGCCACAATAACAGTACATATTTGTGTTATTATAGGCGTCAATAACGGTGAAGGAAAACATCGTGAGGAAACCTGCATGTGTCAGAGTGCCTAAAAAGGGCTCGAGGGTGTGTGAAGTCTACCAATCCACACTTGGCCAGCGTGGTGGACTATGGCTAACCTAACCCTTCTCATCATAAGAAGAGGCCCGAGCCCAGCAGTGGGACATGTATTAGATATAGGCGTCAATAATATAGATGAACAACATTTAGCAACCAACGACAAGCAATCAACGTTCACGTTTCTTTAGTTGCTAGGGTTAATGGCCAGGTACAATTTATTTAAAAAAGTTTCTATATAACGCTATATATTTTTCCTCGGATATGCCGCAGGACAACCTGTGTTGTCAAATTATTATTAAGTACATAAATATTATTGTATCGTCTAAGTTTCGTTATAAACTTATAAGAAAGAAAAAGTTTTAAGCTAGTATGTATGTATGCTTCGCGTCTCATAATTAATGTTAAATCTAATTTAATCATGTAGCTACGTAAAAAATATTTTATACCTAAATAACATCGCACCGTTTTTATTATCCGGATGTGTGTGCACTGTGCGTAGAGTGAAGTTGTCTAAAATCAATGTACCATAAAAAATGTACCGAAGGCAGAGCAAGTACAATAAAATGTGTCTGATATAAAAATGTATTGTGTACAAAGGTAAGTGTCTGAAAGAAAGGCTAGAGGGTTCTTAGAATCGGATTGTTGATTTATTGAAGGGTAAAAGGAAAGTATTCCACATCATTTCACCGATAAAGTTTGCTGTGTTTTTGAAGAATTTTCAATTTAAATATCGTGTTCAGAGAAATTGTGGATATTCTTTGTAGGTATTTAGTTATTGAGTCGAGAATTTAGGTCGTTGGTCTAGTGGTTAGCGTATTCGTCTCTCACCGCGAGGTCTCAAGTTTGATTCCCGGATGAAGCCCGTGGTGGCACCATATCTCATGGGACCCAAACATAACAAGTGAAATGTCGGTGTTGTACACCTCTGCCACACCTTTCTGGGTAATATAGACATGTCGTATGTTATGTATTTAAAGATTATTTTGATACTGAGCTACGCCATGTACCTCTTTTTTAGCTTGCTTAGTGTTTTAGAAAATCAGATTTGTTTTGACAACATCATCATTTACAAATCATCTTCGACTGGTCCTCTATTTAAAAGAAAGCTAATTAATATGTTAATTTAATGGTATGACCTGGATATAAGGCAGCTGTTATTTTTCAATAGGCAATCAAATTAGCTACTAACCAGCTTAAGACTTACTTACACTGTTTATTTAATACTATCTTATTAACTTCTAGCAAAATTACGCGACAAGTTCCAAGAAGTCTCGTGTAAAGTCTTTTTAAGATAGTTCTATTTATTACAGACAAAATAAATTGTACAATAGCAGATTTATTGAACCGTACCCTTCAACAAGTTAATCTGTTGGTAGTTTTATTTACTTCTTGCAAAGTGTACAAGAGTGTTGATGCATCGTTTACTTAAGTCGTCATATTGGTATACCCTTAACTAGATGCCCAGCGCGGTTTCACCCGCGCCAAACGTTATTCTGACCCGCAAGTAAAAAAATATGAACAACGCCATCTATTGAAATTTTTGCGTCAACTCACTTCTTACTGAAAAACACTAAATTCCACCCCTTGGGCATAAAATGTATGCAAACCCCGGTACAAAAATTTATTTATTTTATTCAAGTTTAACTATACGAAATTTCATGTTTGTAACCTAAAAAATCACGGACTTCCATACAAACTTTCATCCCACTTTTCCCCCTGTCAGAGGCCGAATTTCCAAAAATCCCTTCTTAGTGCGCGCCTACGTCATGCAAAGAAGCTTTGTACAAAATTTCAAGTTCCAAAGCCTAGTGGTTTAGGCCTTGCGTTGATGAATCAGTCAGTCGGGCGTACAATAATATAAGTATAGATAATGGAAGCAGAAGACGGGTAGCTATAACAAAAATTAAGTAATTGAAATGAGATATGAAGCCTCGACCCCTCGTCTGAAGTTCAAATTGCAGATTAGGAAAATTAAGGGTCTACGGAACAGGACGAGCAGGATAAAACCTTATACGGGACGGAAGATTTTATAGCTCATTTTGTTATTTGACTTTGCCGGCCCGTCCGAGACGGTTTCTCGTCGCGTAAATCTAAGGTTTTATCCCAGATTTTGTTATCTAAGTAACTTATTACGATATACAAGGATTCATCAAAGCTCTGGCAACAGGGTCAGGGGATGAATCACAGCAAACGCCGCTTCAAGGGATTCTCGAACCAATACACTGCTGAGCTGCTGGCACTTAGTAGGAACAAGGTGTCTCTTACTGTTAGATCCCGCACAGGACACTGCAAGCTAAATAGACACTTATCCCGTATGGGCTATGCGGACGATAACAACAATCCGGACGATGTCAAATCACTCCCGATCGGCCGACTGCTCCAATTTATGGAGGCTATTGGCCTAAAGGAGAGTCTATAATGTAGCTACAATCATAATAGACCCCCACGGAGGTCGACTTGAACACCCAATGACTCGTCCCAACAATAATAACTTATTACGATACTTGTATCTATCTATAGAATATAGGGTAACTTACCAGTGTCTTCATGAGCGCAGACAGTTCTTTGGTGACGACGGCAAACTTGAAGAAAGCCGCGCCGATATCCGGCTCCGAATCTTTGCTGAGCGCGTTTCCTCCCAGCCGCTCCAACGCCCGAGCCAGGTACATTTCATTGTCCACGTGAGCTAAACAAACAAGTTTTTAATTAACACCTAATACAAAAACATATTATTATAGATTATTACTATACGCTCATATTTTCTTGTTTTTTTACATTAGATAGAACGCCAGAAGCAATTACACTATCCAATGGTCTCAATGACAAGGCTATTACACACATTCTCTCACTCAAATACACACCCTCAAGTGAGATTTGTCCCATGTGGGGATCGAACCCACAACACCAGTGCAGTGGAGAGCGTCGAGGCGACCGCTGAAACCACTATACCACACATGCAGACATATTTTATAACATCTACGCTCGACAAAAACATGAGACGAGAAACGATAGTCGACTTTTAACTATCTTAAAGTAAAGTTATAATAAACCCAAATATGGCAGATGTTGGCACTCATTCTCACCCAAATACAAAAACAAGTTTGTTTTACTGCTTTATCGTCATTCTTTGACTGACCAATGATCTAGTTCATGTCAATTAGTAGCAAGGTACGATGAAAGAGATTTAATAATAAACGGCAGCACAATATTCCAGCCGAGATTGCATAAAATAAATTCATGGTAATTTATTGCAAAAGCTTATCCACGTAGCTAGCACCAAGAAACGAAAATAAAATCAAAGGCTGGTGGTGCCTTAATAAAATGCAAACGCTAAACTCTACCAATCCAATTAATCAGGCAACTGCAGCGCAATTTCCTTCCAATGAAAAATACTGTTTCACACAGTTTCTAGGTTGTTCGACAAAGACTCGTTTTATCTTCCTTGAGCCGGCGGACATTTAATTAGTTTCTCAGTCGGATTTACTCGGGCGCTACAAAGAGAAGCGCCGACTAAGTTAACTGCGTTTAAGTTCAACTTATACCCTACAAGCTCGCTAACCATCTTAAGTGCCAATAAAAATGTGAATTTTACTTTTTGCTTATCAACTAAAATAGGAACAGTAAAGCGTAGAGGCCAAGCATAAATATACGTCACATTCTACTGCATCATTTCCCTCTAACTAAACCGAGATAAGTGCTTCATAAAACAGCAGTTGTAAAGGGTTGTCTGCTAATGAGGCAGAGATATTTATAGCCGTTGCTGACTCGCTGTTACAATTTTTAAATAGATTTTTAGATTGGAGTCTTGGGATTTGTGAATAGCACCCAAATCGAGGGTCTTCTTCTAAAATAAATATAAAAATAGACGCAGTGAACTGATGAAAGAGTCTCGGAGATCCGTGTCGCGGCCCACATTTGCCTAGCTCAATCCCGCCGACGCTTTCTGAATATTAAATGGCAAAGCACAGACCTCACGCCTTTCAATTTCTCCGTGGAGTTCTGCTTTAACCTTCTACTTAGTATGGGTAATACATCACCCCGGACGGGCTTTCATCAAATTGGTTGTCCGAATTGTCAATAACATGGCTTTTTAACAAACGAAAGTTGTCGTGACTTGCTGTAAAAGTTAAGTACTCACATGTAGGTCAGTGAAGTGGGGACATTATTGGATACTAATTACACTTAAGTAATTAAATTAACTGGTGAGTGAAGAAAAGAGTCAAAGGTTCTTCTTTCTACATAGGTACCGTTCATTATAGCATCATGGATGGTAAGTAAAATTATCGCCAAATCACAAACGTTTTTGTATGCTGGCAGAGTTCCAAGAACGCGTCATTCCGTTAAGGTTTAACAAATAATATGTACACTGCGAGTCGAATCTGTGTCCATCATAGTAGGAAAACGTTTTTTAACATATTCTGTTCTGGGAAATTAAAATAGGGATCGACAGTCCAAAACACTGCATCATTGTGTAGGAATGTGCCGAATGGTGTTGTTTTTGATTGGTCGTTTTTGCGGGCGCGTGCACGACCTTGCCAGCTGCGCCAGCGCGCGCAATCCGAACTCGCACGACCAGTTCCGAACATTCGAGTTGACGCAGCCCGCGGCGCGACGGTAAATCAACCACAATAAACAAACGCAGCACGCGATGGAATTGCACTCAACAAACCTGCACTTACAAGATAAAAAAGCTAAATGCACTATTTATAAAACGCAGCTGCGCGCAAAGAATAGAGCAGTCAACCACTTAACTCAGCTTAATCTCATTCAGGTTGTTTAAATAGAGATTGCCTTAAGTAGAATACCTACCTTGTTAGTTTTTATCGTTTAATTAGACATCCTAGCTGTGACTCAATTTGATCGGCTGGACTAAATATAGGTTTAAATTAACTATATTGCAGTGCAGGGCATTCAATGAAAATACTGCAGTGAGAGAGGAAATCAGCTAGTTAACCGTGATATAAATCAGGAGGGTGAGTTCTCTCACAATAACAGGAAGCTAGGCAGGTGTGAGATGTTTCCCCTTGATAAAGTATATCTGAGGTCCGAAACAATAATCTAATGTGTCTAGTATATTACGCGGTGGCCAGCGAAACCAGACGTTCGACCTACTTTCCTTGACAACTCGCACATGAAGGGAAATTCATTCGTGACCGGCCACCGCAACTCGAATCAGTTTATATTTCCAACCGAGTTTGTTTGGATGGAAAATGTACACTTGAACAGACAGGAAGGTTGATACACTATGAGAAACTATACGTTTGCATTTTTGAAAGCCTTTTATTCAATTCAAAGACTATATTAAAGTGCGCACCGTTCCACATTAAAGTTGTTTATTATGCTGATTCAATTTACATGGGCCCGCAAATTACTGTTGTGGTTTAAAAACTTTAAAACATTTAGAGCACTCAGCTTTTAGGCTAGTAGAAATGTTTTGAATGAGCTAAAACTGTTTTACGAGAAAAACAACAATTTTTTCTTTGAGAGCGAGTATGTGGAGACATGAAATGTTATATTTGGAGAGTGCATGTTTCTGTATATTTGTTATATAACAAGTGAATGGAAAATGTTTACAAATAATGCATAAATGTCTGTACAGGCACTATTTGTTGCGATATTTGGGTCATTCTAGTTCAGCGAGTTGAACGGCCTTTCGTCCTAGCAAGCCGGTTCCAGCCCAAGCTATTCATTTATTAGGTACTCACTATAGTCTCAAATAACACCTAGCTGGACTAGAGTATGCCTTTTCATTAGGTTTTACTGATTAAATTCGCATGTAAGAATATAACGTAAAATATCCTACACTATAATCATAATAATACAGATTGAGTAAGAGCTTAAAGACGGTAAAATATTGTGATCGAGCTCGAAAAAGTTTGAGTCTATGGAACCTTTAATCTGACAGGACACTTATAAATATAATAATTAACGAATTAACTAGATGACCCGCGCTGTTTTATCCGCGTCAAACGTTATTCTGCCCGGTGCCCGCTTGTTGAAAAAATATTTACAACGCCATCTAATTGGTTTTTGCGTAAACTCACTTCGAACTAATTTTACCCTCTTGGGCAACAAATTTAAGTAAACCCCGAAACAATACGAAATGTTGTGCTTCTAACTACAAAAATGACGGGCTTCCATACAACCAAGCCTTATTTTAGCACCTAATGGGTGGAATTTCAAAAAATACCGAGTGCGCCCCTATGCCATGTAAGAAAACTTCTTACAAAAAAATAATAAAAAAAACGCTCTTATAAATAAACCAAACTAAAAAGTAGAAAATAAATAATAGTTTAAAAAAAACTAAAGAACACGCTTTTAAAGTACTTCTAACTAAAAAGTGAAAAATAATTCCTAATATAAGCTGAAAAAAGCGTGGGTTGCTCGATAGACGAAAAATATGGCACAGAGCGCCCCACGCTTTTTTCAGCGTATATTAGGAATTATTTTTAATTATTGCATTGTCATCGATCTTTGACAGGTGTGCAAAATTTTAATGAAATCTGTCCGTTTAAAGTGGGTCAAAATCGAGTCCAAAGGAGTCGGTTACATACATACATACATACATACAGGTGAAGCTAATATAGATAAGCGTGTTAAAATAAAAGTTTCAAGCCCTAGTTGTTTAGACTCTGCGTTAATGAATCAGTCAGTCGAGCAAACAATTATATAAATATAGATATATAGATTACTGGTTAAGTGGTTACTATCCTATTCATGATAACTGAGTATCACTTGCCACTAAAGTCCTTACTACGTGTAGTGGTAAAGTTTCTAACCTTTTAAACCGACAGCATATAGCCGGATATCCTCCATGTTCCTACACAGTTAAAATAAAGAGGGTTCAAAATGTCTACTTAATAATAATTAAGTAAGTAAATACACCTGCGTGTATTTACCTTATAATTTCATGTTTTTTAAAATAAATTTATAACTGCCTTAATGCCACAGATAACAGTATTACAGTACAATACAAGGAAAATCAATACTTGTTGATTAATAACTATGTGATGTTGAAATGCTTTTGATAAAGGCATACATAAAATTACATTAATTGTTTGTGTAGTCGACTCACAGCCGACATTACTTTAATATCTTTTCACTCCACACTTCATTTCATCATAAAAATGTAAGAGCACTATGAAGAAAATGAGTTCTCGAGACTTGAACTATGAAAAAGTCATCAAATGGTGTACTCTTCTCTGCGTAATGCACGAGAAATGGATTCTAGTTTCCGTGACGGATGATAAAGACGAGACGCATCGCATTTGTGAATGTGTGCCCAATTCTATCTTGCCTCTCAATATCTATAGTATTTATACGTCATATCGTATCAACATAAGCCTCATTCAATTTCATCATACTAATAATACCCACTCTAGCAGTCAAGCCATCGACAAAAGTCTTTATTAACTGCATGCTCTTTGATATTCATCGTTCCACATAAAGTAATGTATACGCTGCAGGCTGCAGATGAGTCGAGTTTTTCTAGTATCGGAATGGAATTTATTTTTAAAGCCATGGAACGGCGCTTCGGATATTTGGTCTATTCTAGTCTCATCTATTCATACCATATACTTCCTCTATATCTATTTTAATACGGTCTCGTGCTTGTCGCCTCTATAACGCGCCACTAGAGACGGGAATACAAATAAACCCATCAGAACGTATATTGTCCGTGCGGCGCACGTTCCAGACATACGAAATAAAAATCAAGTACATTTTTTGCTTTCCTCTGATAAAAGCGATAAAACTTATCTACGCTATCAGTGCATAACACCGCATAATTTTACTTGTTTATTTTATAATCTTTCCTAAAACGTAATGTAACTTTAGACGACATTCACAGCTTATTTGAATAACAAATGGAAGAATGTGAGAGCTCAACAAAGAAACAACCGAATTGTCCTGGTTCTGTAAAGAAAATAGAGAGAGACGTTTACTTAGGTGTTTCGAACACTTACCATTCCCAGAGTTATGTATCGCCTTTATCGCTTTCTTCAATTTCGTTAGGCCATCTCGGTCGAAATCCAACGTCTGCAACAAGATAATACACAATTGAAATACGTCAAGGAATTTATTTGAAACGAATCAAATATTTTTGGGAAGCGAAATCGTTGCGACAGTTTGTTGGAGATTTTGTAACGCGAACAAGCTGTCATGGGCATAAAGACTTGTTCACAATAGGAGCCACGAGCCATTCAACTCGGTTTGGGAGCACATCGAACATCTGTCGCCCCAGCCGGCGATTAATCAATGGTCCCCCTGAATTAAGCAATAGGCCCGTACCAAAATAAAAACATAACGAAACCGTGCACCATGGCATCAGTTTTTTTAAGCGAGTTCGTGTTCTGCACAAGCTTGCACTATCCGAGTGAGTTACTTGAGCGAACTCTTTAATTGAACTTGATGTAGCGATAAGGAAGCGTCGAGTCATTGACCTCAGTTAATAAGTGGATCGATTTATTTTCATTGTGGCGTACAAAAATGGTTAAGCTGTTATAATTACACAGTTATTACCTCGTGGCATAGGTATCAATATCCGAAAGCAGGTCGTAATACTCGTAATATTCCTCATGGATTCAATGTTTTATTTTAAAATGCTATCACTATCAAAATATATGTAGCCATTAAAATATTTGTAAGCCAAAGCAAAACAGTATATAGAATTACCTATCAAGTTCCAGAGCCAGTTGATTAGCGTATCGGTTACAAATAATTCCAATATTAAAACTTGTTGTAACACCTGGCCGCCTGAGCAATACAATGAGATCGATAGATTATTTATAATAATAATAACTTTATTTCCAAAAAGAACAGATTAAAGTAGATTTACACAAACAATGGATACCCTGTTTCTTAAACTAGGTAAAAAACCTGTATCTTAACTTAAGAGACAGTGTTCAGCCATAATTGTCATAATTAATTAATATACTATGACAGCCATGTGTGTGTGTGCGCGCGTATACACACACACACCCGAACCGAACCGCGCGTGCGCGCGTTTGTGTGTGTGTGTGCATGTGTGTGCGTGTGCGCATGTGTGTGTTTGTTTGTGTGCGTGTGTGTGTGTGTGTGTGTGTGTGTGTGAGCGTACGTGTGTGTATTTTAATGCAAAGTTATTCCTAGATAGTATCAAAGATATAGCCATAGATTAAGACAAACATGTGTAACGTTGTAAATAAAGGGTTGTATTACAGATATTGTCATAAATTAATGAGGTGGCAACTGTATCTAATGGTGCAACGATCTTGCAACATTAAATTATTAGAGTAGTAACTCTAGCGTGACCACAAACTTACTCGCCGACTAACGAAAGCCTGCCAGTATGCTGCGGCCATAAAATGGCATACATATATTTTGATAAATCAGGTCTAACAGGTCATTTGTATGAACTACATTTTTTAGTACATGTAATGGGGTTAATATAACAAAACGTGCTTGTTGCTGAGGCGTAATTTTTCTGTAGAGAAATATGAAACAGCCAAGAAATCTTTCTTAACGATTTAAAAAGTGGATGTAGTTCAATATATTCTTATCCTGTCCTAATTGCCTTGTTAATCGGTATTTAATCAGTCACGATGAAAGAGCCAAACTTCTCTGTAAATACGACTATTTGATTAGGAGAAATACGATAAATACGCAGCTGTTCTACCATACCCTTTTTGAGGAAATACTGAGCGCAACAGTTGCTCCTTTGAAGTAATTGCCACGAAACTTTTGGATGAAAGTAGATCGTTTACAGTCGCCATAAGGAAAGTGTCGAAATAAAAAAGAAATTCACAAACTAATAAATATCTGATTTGATGGCATTTTATTTCATCACGAACAGAAAAGAATTTCATCTGTTTAATATTATCGAACTTTGTTTTATTGTCAGATGTGTGGACATGTTGTCTCAAAATGGACGATGTAATTCTGTCTCGTCGAACAGTCGAGATTTAATTAAATATCTTGTCTCTATGTATGTTTAGATTGTGACTAACAGAGAGATATATCGTTCCAAGTTTGTTCCCTCTTTCGTTCATGTATTGATTGAAAACATTCCAGCTTTTATCTAAACTTTGAAGCAAGTTCTCGTTTGTCTGCCATAGAAAGTGCATAATAATATCGATAGATATACTATATAGGCCTGTAGTTTTATTAAGAAGATTAAAATGAAAGTCATCCATCAACCTCAGGTCCCGGAGCGGTGGAAGGTTCGCACTGCAGTCTTCTTTTTGAGTCGAGTGAGTTTTTGAGAATCTGTAATTGTCGCTTTTCAGTTAATGCCTTTTAGGAGGTCTACTTCGGTACATATTGTATTGAAAGGACCTTTTCGTATAATGTTCAGTGCTCAAGTAAGCAGTAATGCTTTCTGTTATCTTACATTAATATTTCGCAAAGATTAGAGTCATATCTTTGTGACAAGAAATAGCCAACTGTCAGCCTCCGAGCTGCTACTGGGTATTTCTTGCTAGATAAACCGTTAAGTTTATGTCTAATTATCAACCTTATTTTACCTGTCTTTGTAACTATAAAACCGAATCAGGATCCTTACAGGCCTCAGCCATATAACCTTGCCACTACAAGAGTAAGGTAATGCAGCTATTATAGTTTTCGAATATAAAAGTAAGTCCGCGAATTATTCTTTCTGAAACAAAGATACTAAATGTGGAAACTCTTAGGTAACATTTTTGTATCTCAACAGGACAGGTATATTATTGATGTCCACTTACCCTATGTCTGTAAAGAATTACATAATCCGTCTGTTCAAACATAAGTAGATAAGTGAAAGATAAGAAGACAATGGGAATTCGCTTTCTTGCTCGTGACCAGCGACGCATGGAATTGCGTAAACCACGTCATCTGACGCACAAAACAATTTGAGTAAGCGTAATCTTTTTTATTCTATTATGATAATAATGGGCTTATAGTGCACAAGCTTCCGCCCGCGGCTCCGCCCGCGTGGTATGTCAATTAAAAGTAGCCTATATGTTAATCCAGACTATAAGCTACATGTGTGCAAAATTTCATCGAAATCGACCCGGTAGTTTTGGCGTGAAAGAGTAACAAACATCCATCCATACATCCATACATACAAACTTTCGCCTTTATAATATTAGTATCTAAGGATTGACATCTTAAGCTGCTAATAGACTATTTAACCTAAAAACATCTATTAAGAAATCTACGTGTAAAAACGAGTTATTATTTCCAATTTAGATCGGTTCAATTGAATATAGGTTTCGGTTTCTGCACTTTGAGAAGTATAATATTCATCAAACTGCCTCGTTGGTCTAGTTGTTAGCCTATGCGCCTCTCACAGCGAGGTCTCGGGTTCGATTGCCGGTTCGGACAGTGTTATTTGTAAACTTTCCGTTAAGAAATTCTAAATAGAAGCACGGAGTTGGCATTTTGCCCGGCGGCTGGCGATAGGCTCACCCCCTATCCCATGGGACTTAAACATAACAGGTGATTATGTGGGTGTTGTACAAATCTGCCAAAACCTTCTGGGTAATATAGGCGTCATGTTATGAATGTATGTATAATACTCATCCCTTCGCGGACCCTATCGATTTTCACACTATTTTGGTCACTTCTTGATATTTCGCCTAGCTACATTGAGATCGAGATTTAGCCTAATCAAACGACTGTACCTAGTAAAGCATTCAGCAATATTAGTGTGTGGTAAGTGTTTATATTGATAATTACAAATTTAACTTTAGATTTATTTTGTTCTGGCTTTTTACTGTTTACGTTTGTTCTTATTCAGTTTTATATAAGCGAAGACTTGTTATTGGCTGCCAGATTTATATACAATTCTGTTAATTTAGCTGTAAGTCATCTTAAATTAAAAATTAAAAAAATATATATATTGAAACAAGTTATTAAAACATCGCTTAGATGTTTCCATATTTAATTTAACGGTTAAGTCAGTCACGTTAGTAATGCATCGTAATTATAACTGTCACGCCTCTGTAATTCTTTGAGGATTATGAACCGGAAAGCGCTTCCGGGACGCTGTGAGGTTTATGGCAAGTTACATTAAATTTGTTTACGGGTGACAACATTAGATATAAAAGTGAAATTTATTATTTCTCTTATCTATTTCTTAGTTAAGAACCTAATGATTTGAGTAGTCCAAGCTCATTAAAAGGGTCATTAACATTCTCCATTTCCACTTGACGGCTGTTGTCATTAATTCACAGCTGAATGAAAGAAAACACCTAGGACCCGAAGTTAAGTAAGAAAATACAATTAAATTTTATTTTTTTAATTATTTGGTCAATGAGCCTGAATGGATTTTAATCGTGTAATTTATTTTCAAAATGAAAATGAAATGAAATTTACTCGCGTGTCATCGCCTTCGTCGATTAATCACCCAGTTGATGAATCTACGTACTAGATTCGAAACTAGTCGGCATATCCCGGCTAAAATAACGTGAGTAACCCGTATTCTCAATAATTACTGAAAGTTTGTTTTATGTTTTTAATTATGATTATTATTATATTTTTTCGATGTATTAAGGATTATGGACCTTAATAAATAAATTATTGTTATTAATACGATCACTTATTCTTCTGTAATGAGACTTCACCATGATTGCTTTATCTCGAGAACGAGATAAAGCAGAAACTCACCCATGCAAAAAAGATTTTTTTGCATGGGTGAGTTTCTCGGTATAACCACAATACTTATGAACATAATATAAGTAATACTGCCTCAATGTTCTAGATGTTAGCGTTTGCGCCTCTCACTGCGAGGTCTCGAGTTCGATTCCCGGGTCGGGCAAAGTGTTATTTGTGAACTTTCCGTCAGGAAATTCGACGTTAGTATGAAAACACGTAGCTCAGGAGTCTACCCTTAGTAAAATACAATAACAATAAAATTACAACGACTTTTTTGTATATATGACTTCTTAAAACCAAAGATCGATCTTCTGCAGTTATTACTCGTACCCAGCGATTTATGCTAAAAAAATTATTGAAGAAAATCGCCAATACGATTCCTCAGCCGCCATGGCATAAATTATGCAATATGTGACTTACAAACATAAACATGCCGAAGCCAGACGACCTTAGAGTCACAAACGGCCTTATATCATAAGAATAAAGTACCTATTGTTATGCATATACATACTAGTGATGCAAAGTAATGTTAATTAAACGAATATTATATTATCTGAATATCAGATAAGGATTTTCGTATTTTGATATATTAATTTTTGGGTGCTATTTAAACAGCCTTCTTTTTAATACCATTATTCGCCCCCAAAAATGTATGTTGCCTTCTAAATTACTAAGTCAGCAACCTAACCTTTTTTTTTTTTTTTTTTTTTTTTTCGCGGGGAAATGCATTTACGCATACCAACCCCACCCGTGGGGGGAACGGGCAGAGTGGCATGTGGGACTCCCGTGCCTACGATGTTAAACGGCACAGAATACCCACTAAAACCCCGCGGTGTGCCCTCGTCGCCGAAAGATGGTGGGTCGGCGAGCCCCGGATCGATATTATATCCACAGGGCTCGCCGCGGCGACCGTGCCCAGTCCGACCTCTGACCGGGCACCCGACTCTAAGTCCTCTTACTCCCGTAGCGACGCCCCGGGCACACCCAGGGCGTCACTCCGTCGCGGAAGGCATCAGCGGGCGGCGGAAAACCCCCTCCACCGCCCGCGGCCTTGCTTAGGGCGGCATTAGGCTCGCGGCGTACGCGCGCCTTCGCCGCCCAGCTCGCCGGCGGCGGAGCGGATCAGCCAGGAGTGAGTCCTCCCTGATCCGCTCCGCCGCCTCCTTCTGCGAGATGACGTCCTCACAGAAGGATGCGACCGCATCCCACGACCTCGCGCTGCTCATTGCCGCGACCACAGCCGGCAGCGAGAGGTCGTTCCCAATGACCGCGGTGAGATCCCGGCGCTGCACCTCCCAAGCAGGACACTGCTCGAGAGTGTGCTGCGCCGAGTCCTCACCGCAGTCGCAGTGGTGGCACATGGGGCTCGCCTCCCTCTTCAGCCTGTGCAGGTACTTCCCGAAGCAACCATGCCCGGTCAGCACCTGCACCAGCCTGAAGGAGAGAGTCCCATGCTGCCGCCCTGCCCACAAGTCAGCAACCTAACCTAACCTAACCCGTGGCTGAGTTAGTAATTTTGACGATAAAGTATAAATTTTGAAGCTTCACTTATTATTTCTCTTAATTTTTTATATATTAATAGCAGTGGTCACGTCTGCCGTTGGAGTAAACGAGTCCTAGAATGGAGACCGCGAGGCAACCGTAAGGTAGGACGCCCCCTTGCCAGGTGGACTGACGACCTGAAGAAGGTCGCTGGAGGGGACTGGATGCAGAAGGCGCAGGACCGGGTGTTGTGGCGCAAATTGAGAGAGGCCTATGTCCAGCAGCAGACTACAAGAGGCTAAATGATTATATATTAAACATCATCAACTGTAACTTAGCTGATTTTCCCTACATAAATAGATTTAATGTCTAGTAAATGAACTAAGAGCTTGGGGTACATAAATAGGTATTGCCGCATGGCAACATTGGCAACACATTTACATGTTCATCAAGTTATTTATATCCTGAACAGAAGTTATTTATATAATGTTCATAATTATTTAAAAGTCATCCTCATGAAAGTTGCATCCTTAATAACTTTATACATAAATACTTTTCTACCGGTGTCTCAAGTATGGCGGCAGAGTTCACAAATCATTTAGCATAATCTGAACAATTACTAGACTATCCTCTTGTTATCACACAAAATAGCTGGCAATGCTTGGATGTTCGCCCTTTGGTATACTTAATCGAACTATCACCTTTTTAGGGTTCCGTAGTACCTACAAGGAACCCTTATAGTTTCGCCATGTCCGTCTGTCCGAGGCATAGCGACGAAACCGTTGGTGCTAGAAAACTGAATTTTTTTTACTGTAAATATCTAAGACTCGAAGTATTCGTGAATACTTGTATTCGCTTCTATATTAATGTATTAGTTTAACGCGCGTATCGCCTGCGACGTAAGAAGTGAGCGGGGGTAGGTAACGGACTACTACGGCTACACACGGAGTCATTGATCCAAAGATTTATCTCGAGATAGACATTGTAGGCAAAGTAAAAAATATAATTGTAGTATCTGTATTTTTGAAGAAAAAATGAACATTTTAAGAAAAAAATAATTATTAAAGAAAAAATAAAATTTTACAATTATTATTTTTATTTCTCTTTATTTATTTCTTAACTTATTTTATATATTTTTAAATATGATTTATAAAAATACAAAAAAAAACATTTAAAATATAAAAAACAGTGTCCTAGCGACATCAGGTGCAGGGACCAAGCTGCCAATGGTTAGGGCTCCAGAGAGAGGAACCTCTTCACGATGCGTGCCGTGTCCAAAAGTACTTGAAGATACTCCGTAGAACTATGATCTTGTTTTCTGGCTTTAAAAAAGGAATACATATTATATGCTATTTGTTTAGCTTGCTTGTTGATTTTTTTTGCAAAACAGGAAGAGCGACTCATCTTGGGATTAATCTTGGCAAACCGTTTACCTTGTGCGTTTATGTCCAAGCGTCCGTAACAAAAATAACAACCGTGCGCTGCGAGCACAGCCAGCGCACTGCCGCGTTTGACGTGAGCTCTTTGCACCGCGCACCCCTCTCACCCACCCGGTAACATCTCGCCCCGCCCCCTTCTCACCGCGCGGGCGATACGCGAGTTAAATGGTCAGCCTATAGTTGTATCACAAATGACCACAGCATTGTTCCGTAACAATGTTAGAATCTTGTCAGCCTAAGGCCTCTGCCTCGAATCTTGCGGGCAGCGGGGCGGCGGCGGCGGCGGCGGCGGCGCGGGAGCGGAGCGGGCAACGCAGACCCGTTCTCGAAAGCAGCGGGCAGATCGCGCGGCATTGTAGCGGCGCGGCGTAGCGTAGTGTTGATCGTGTTTTGTTTCGTGACGTGAATCCCTACTATAGGGCAAGGAAAAGAAAAGGCGAGTTTTATCAAAATTATGAAGAACCGAGACAATGTCCGGACAAATTCTACGACTACACCAGAATGTGTAGAAACTTTTTACTATATTCTTTTAATTTCTTCCCATAACTGATTAATTACTCTTCTATTTTTATCGTTTACATCTATGCTGTTCCATATCGGTGTCCGCTCAAAAATTGCTAAAATAATTTCCTCTAGTATGTCCGAGGACATTTCGACACGTCACAAAAATAAATTGCACACACAACACTGCAAAGCAGACGCGCGGGCGGTCGAGTGCACCGCTCGTTACCCGCCCCCGCGAAGCTGCCGCGCCTCTGTCTTCGAGGGTCGGTCCATTTGATTTTACGTATTTGATCCTGCCGCTCCCGCGCCGCCGCCGCTACCGCCCCGCTGCACGCAAAATTCGAGGCAGAGGCCTTATAAATCCATGTGGCTATAATTTTCACAAAGCTTTAACAATAACTAGACCCGTCTGTGGCTTTAGCGCCAAACAATAGCCGCTCTATGTTGTTGGAGGTTTGAGCTGAGTCCCGATGTTGCGACCCTTTGTTCTACTGAATCGAATTATCATCACAATATAATAAATACTTATTTGGATTTATCCGTGGATAGTTGGACAGTGGATCTTACAGTATGAATTTAATAACAATTCTTGATTCACACGTAACA
This sequence comes from Hypena proboscidalis, assembly GCA_905147285.1. NCBI lineage: Eukaryota > Metazoa > Arthropoda > Insecta > Lepidoptera > Erebidae > Hypena > Hypena proboscidalis. The sequence goes on from LR990127.1 coordinate 7,323,000, forward strand.
TATATTTGACCTTGTCGTAGTAAACCAAAAGAAATGGGTCTCATATTATCTCTTCTCTACTAATTATAAAGAGGAAAGATTGGTTTGTTTGTACCTAAATATCTTCGAATCTGCTTGACCGATCTCAACGAAAATTGGGTGTGGAGATAGATCAAGAACCCAGAAATAATTTAGGACACTTTTTATCCACGTACCACGCGGGCGAAGCCGCGCGCAAATGCTAGTATATTATATAGATAATAGAACATTTGATAAAAAAACTATACTTCCTGACAATAACGCTTTAAATTAAATCATAAAAACCACAGTTTAACCCATAAAACTATATTTCAAATGCCGCAGTAAACTAAAACATATTAGTCGTTAAATTAGTTAACTATTAAACTATACTTAACAGCATAACTTATAGGTAAGCAAGTGTTACATTTACTAAAAACATTGAGTATTAAAATAAACAGCTGTTGAAATGTTTGAGTGATTAAAATGGCAATTAGTGTAATTTTTTTCTCTACTGTGATTATTATCCTTATCATACGTTCGCAAGTGTCGATGGGATATCAGCAAGTAACTAATGCAAGCATCGTACAGTGATATAGAGAGAGAGGAAAACCTAAGACAAGTTCGTCCATAGCCTAAGCAAATGTCACGAAAGTGGAAAATTCTGATTTCTTGGTAGTACTAGATGATCGTAATTGTTCAATACGTAGCGTAGGTTTCCAGAACAATAATGTCTAATGTGACTCAACTGCATACACGTTTTGTTGCCTAATTTATTTTACTCTGTGCCAGCCATTGTGCGTCACATACGGATGTTTCCTTAAGTAATCAAACAACACTTTTTGCACCTATCTAATATGTAATTTTAGATGCATTTTATAGATAGAGATAGATAGATAGAGTAATCCTTATTGTACACCAATATTAACAAAGGTTATTTTGTAAACAAATGCACTTACAAATTATGTTGCACAATGGGGCGGCCTTATCGCTATAAGCAATTTCTTACAGGCAACCTTAGGATGGACATGTAAGTAATGAGCAAAGTTATGGACATTAATTGGTGCGGTAATTTAAGAAAATATAAAAATAAAGTAAAATTAAACGTCATGATAATGAATAACAATGAAAATTATAAAATATAATTAATACAGAAATTTTATCACACTATATTCGCCACCTCCTATTTAATTTGCAACCCTAAATGAGGATCAGCGTTAATTTAGGAAACTATTTGGCATAATAATCCTTTGTGCATTTGTGATTAACTCGTGCCTCAAAAAAAAGAAGCATACAAATTTTGTATATTTTTTTTGCCACACTTATAATTCCCAAATATCTGCAAAACTTGACATCTCCCGGCCTGCTTGCTGTTAAACAAAACGCTACATTATGTAAAAGCTGGTCATTCATAAGGTTCGCAGATTGGTGTGAAAAAAACGGGTCCATCGACAATACGAAAACATTTACGATGCACGAATAGCCATTGAGGGGTGAATTCTTGTTATTTGGGGACTCATGAACAGGATTTCAAACAAAGAGGATTAGGTAGAATCGTCAGTTGCAAAAAGGTCAGGCCCATATGGTAAGTGCGTGCTTCCAGCGAAAGCGGTTGACCTTGTGTATTTATCCGGGCTAGCACCGAATGATCGAGAGATTCGAGGAGCTCTTCAACATGAAGTGAAGCAAGAGGCGATCGCAGCTGGTTGGTAAAATGACTGCCTGTTGTACAGAAGGTCGCAGGTTCAAATCCTGCCGGTCCCATATCTTTTTCAACTGGTTCTTAGTAGTAGTAGTAATTAGCTAAGCATAGCTAAATGCTATAAAAATAATCAATTAGAAGTTGAAAATGAAGTCGTCTTTAGAACATTACCATAAACATATTGCAGACATAGGTATGTTTATGAAAACTAAACTATGGTCATGTCATATTGACATCGGAAGATATTTTCTTAAGGACATTTGCATTTCAACATATCTGTTATTACTTTTATTGTATTGAAGAGCTCATGATTTCTGTCAGTCAGTTGTGAACTTCTTACTTATCTTTGTAGTGGGCAGAATAATATTAATATTATATAGACTTATTCCAAAATGCTCAGCGTTGTTCTTTGTGTGACTATACGCTGTAATAAACTTATTGTCTACTTGAGATGGACATCCGAAACTTGGGTCTTCATTTGCAGCAATTAATCTTCGCAGTAAGGGTAAGGGATGCTAACTATATCACTTAATTACCTAATTAAGTAAAAGTGGATTGATTAGATAAGTTGCTATCGTTAATTAATTACCTGCATAAGAAAACTACCCTAATTTATTTATCAATAACAATAAAACACTTTTCTGTCTTAATTTAAAACAAAGATAATTTTAATTTGTCCACTATGAATCATCCTTCATTCTTGCTATAACATACATTTTCATTAGTGATACCCTAAGCCACTGTATACTCCACAAAGCTAGTGACAAGGATATATGAATACTACATTTCTATTCATCTGCCCCACCCGGTCGGAAGGCATAAAGTAGAAGCACAAAAATCCATTTCGCGTGTGCCCAAAAGCCCGGAGTAAAAACTTTCTCTCGTAAAATGTCCGAAGGGGATCTGTTGAATCTAAGGCAGACTTGTACGACTTTAAAAGAGACGCGTTATTTAGAAAATATAGTGAAAATAATCTGGCTTTTATACGAATACAATAAAGCTGATCTGTTGGTTTGTTTGAAGATGATAAAGTAAGTAAGGTTTTGTAAAAGAGATGGATGAATTATTTATGTTTTTATGTTCCTTTAAATTATATTGCATGATCTGTATCCTTAATTTAATTATGTTAATCTGTCTTTAATTATTGTAATTGGTGTAACAACCGTTGTAATTAAAGTAAAATAAATAAATAAATGATAATCTCTGGACTGCTGGTCAAATTTGGAAAATTTAATTTTGCATTTGACTGCCCAATTTTTGAGGCAGGATATTATTCAATAGCACGCTAAAACCCTCGGGAACGTAACAATTACGATTATTTCGGGCGTACGAAACCGCGACGAGCATCTAGTCTTTGTATAAAACGAGTTTGGAAAGCGATACCAACTTGAAGATTGTTTATTATTTTGACTGAGCGAGGAAGTTGAGAGACGAGAAGTAATCACGTGGAGTATAAAGATCCTGTTTACGCTATCGGATAACCAGTTACGGTAGCAGCTTCAGTGTTAGTTTATTTAGGTTAGCTAGTATGTAAACACATTGTTTGACTCAAATTAACGCATAAACACGTTCAGTGGTTCATTACGTGATGAACTTATTGTGTTTTGTTTGAAAAGGTTAAATATGCGTTTGATTTCGAGGTGTCAACGGAAGAATGTTAAGAAATTCAAAGGTCAGAAGCGTATCTGTTTTGTTATATCTCGCTAAGATCGCTATGCTCATAAAGGTCTAAAGGCACCAAATAAAATGTATAATCGTGAAACTTGTTCTACGTAGCTGCCTAAGTAAATGTTAACAATAAAATGTTTCAATGAGAGACCGTATTTTACTTTAAAACTTCTGAAATATACAACGAGGTTTGGCCAAAGGCGGCAGGTGTGAGTTTGAGCTTGGCACGACTTTATCTGAACATTTATTGAAAGGCAAGCGCCGGGCGGGCCGCCATTGAAAGGAGAAACGAAAATACTATTTCAGAAAACTTTTTATGCCAAGATGCCGATATTATGCACCTGTAATCTAGATATTAAAAATGTACGGGTAATAAACCTGCTCTTTAGTAGGTCAAAATTATACGCTTCAAGCATCTCAGTTTGTTTTATTTTTTAAACATTACGTTATTATTACGTGCGGTTATTCACTCCTCTTGGCTGTGACTTTCGTATAAATTTATTAAGCCTATTATAAGGCGTAGTTTGTTGTTAGACCTTGATGAAACCGCAAAATAAGTACATGTGGTATTATGAAAATTATGTAACGTAGTAAGATAGGAATTCTTCTTTTATTGTTCGTGATGGGATGATGAGAGAGCTCATTATTGCAATGACTCATCGTGGAGTTATAGTTCAAAGGCTTTGTCACTTATTCTATATATTTTAACAAGGTCCACTTACAAATTACAAGCTAGTCGAAAATATTTTGATTTCGGGATTGAGTTCTATGTTTTTAGAATAAAGATAATCATTATTTAAATTATGAAATACTGGTGTTACTCATATAATGTCTTACTTACGTGTCGCACTCTCTTGAAAATGTCTAAAAGTATAGGTGAAACCGCGGTCGAATAAATTGACCAGCATTACGTTAGTAACACTCGTATTTCATTATTTAAATATAAGATAATTATGTCTAAAACAACCTGATTTATCGTTTTTCTTCACTCACTAGGTCAGCACACTTTAACTGATACGAGAATGTGAACATATCCAGGTCTTTTTTTTAAATTGCTGATTCATTTTCTAGTAAGTGTACGTAATTATAATATAAATATTTACATATTGATTACTCCAATCGATCATAAACACTGAGTGTAAAAGGCACACCCACACATATTTAAGAGAAAGTTCATTACAAAACGTACGGCAAGTAAGCAGGTACTTCGTACTTTCGCTTTATCACCACTGATCAGGGAACACACATGTTATTTTCTGTTCGATGGACGCAGTTTTTTGCGCTTTATTATAATAATACGTATGTATAAACTTCACTTTCCTGAGAGTATTGTGTATATGCACATATCACAATAAAAGTTAAATTACTCTAGCGAAAAATACCTGCCATAAGAATGCCATTATTGTAATGAAAAAAATATGTTATCAGGTCAATATTATTCAAGCTTGTTAGAAGGTAATTGTCTAGTTTACGACCAAGAACACAAATGCTCAAAATAAATGAAATTGCGAGATTATGAGCTGTTCCATAATCACTACGGTATATTTTATGCAAATAGTGAAATTACGTATTCTGATGAGAGCATAAGAACATTATTTATAATAAAGAATAAAATTATAAAGCCTTCATGCCATCAGCAAGTCTTTGCCCGAAACAAATCAAGGTCGTTAATCTGATCCTTTTATCATGACGGGATTTGCCAATCCAATCTGAATCGAATCTAAGATATCAAATACAGTAGAATGGGCTGCAAAGATCATCAGGGCATATATGCAATTGATCAATGTGGGTGGTCACAATTTTGCGTTCAGCATACCACCTTTTGACCACAATTATTATATGCACTAAACCATAGATGCGTAGTTATTATTATACAGCAACCTTTGCATAAAAACTTCCGAAACACAAAATTGCACAGAAGACGCGTCTCCTTTGTACACAAAAAGGCAAAATTTTCGAGTCTTTGTCTTTCACACAAGGAAATGGATTGGTTCTTCCAATTTGTTTCGCTTGATATTTCTTAAACAGTAATTATCTTTTTTTATTCTGCTTGTTACACATGGGTGTAGAAAAATCGTTCATAATCTTTTTGTTTATCACTTTCTGTTTAGTGAGTGGGTGTCGACTGGACATTTGTATTGTATTGAAAGGTGCTCATTGTACCTTGGCGTGAGGTAAACGAACTTTTTAACATGCCGCAATCATGCCTGTCCTCTTCATTATTAATATTACGTTATGTTTTATGATTTTATTATGTGAACAATATTTGTTTTAACTAAATTAAAGAAATACCCTGTCCTCTTCATTATTAATATTACGTTATGTTTTATGATTTTATTATGTGAACAATATTTGTTTTAACTAAATTAAAGAAATACCTAACTATGTACAAATGCAAAGTAAAAATAATAATTATAAAAATACCGCCGCATCGTCCAGAAGGCTGGTGGCATTGGCACGTTGGATGGCAATGCTGATCCTTTGACCAAGGTAGAAGCAAGCTTTCTGGTCACGTAAAGAGTCAACTAAACGTTTTGTTAATTCTGTAAATAGTAAACGAGCGCGAGGACCCCATAGCCCCAGCGTCTCGATCCCAATATGTTTTATTGTATATTTTTATTATGTACCCACTTAGGAACTTAGGACTCGGCTTGTTGAGATTTCAAGAGCTCTGATTAAAGCGATAAATTCTATATTATTTTTATTAGTATTAGGTAGCTACTACATCCGTTTATTGATAGACGAATGACCAAGAAAGTCAATTTAGTCAGGCAATCTTTGCCAAATCTATAAATCATTTTATTGTGACATGGATGGCAGTGGACGTTCTCAATCTTCGGACTGTTGTTGATAAGGCACTGGCAGATGACATAGGTCGATCTTAATATAAAATCAACCCAGGCTTGCTCAGGCGCGAAGTGACAGCTAATATTCAAGTGAAATAAACGGTATATTTAGCTTTACTGCAAATAAACGATCAATCACACACGATAAGTCGTATTGGCGAAATCGAAGTTCTGATACGGATTCGACAGTTATATAGATTTTTTTATAAAACGCACGTTGTGATAGAATATAGAGATAAAGATACATAGAGATTTAATTATACGTATGTTATAGATTAAAGGTAAAATTCCTACTAACCTAAAAATAAATGACTAAATCTAAATCTATGTACAAAACCTAGTCTAAAAGACCGCTACCAGTGTGCAACGTTCCCAAAATGCTGGCAGCATTGCCACGTTGTATGGCAATGCTCAACTTCTGGCCAAAATAAATACCAGCATTCTGAGAAAGAAAAGATATATAGCATAGATATATATAGAGCATAAAGTTAACATAGGTGTTCCTCTACCAGAGAACTGACATGTTCTAGTCTTCTGTGCTAGCTAAAACAGGGTATAAACTCCACTCCAAACCGAAACAGTCAAAGCACAGCTATTAATTAGGGCCCAGCGACAGCTTAAAAGTAGTCTAGTGTTGCTTTCATCAAACCTATATTCAGAACTAGCTTTTGCCTGTGATTTCATACGCGTGGAATTTGTTTTATTAAGTAGTAGCTGCTTATTTATTTATTTATGTATTCGGGATAACAACAGTCGTTTACAAATATATTACATAGCATTACTAAACAATGACTAATTATAGCTATCCACAATGTGTTACAAAGTATAACGAACAGACTTATATTAAGAGAAAAAAGAAAAAGCATATTAATATTTAATGCAGAACATTTAATGAACAATTACTTAATTAGTAAATTTGCAGAACAACGAGTTATTGTGAACAATCAAAGTGCAATTTTAATTACCTACGGCGTAAATATCGCAAACATGCGGCGAGCGCTCACTTATCACCCATCTATATACGTGTCTATCAGCTCCCGCGCTTTGACTGGCGATAAACCTTACAGCTCTGCTCCCGTGGCGTTTAACTAGTGTTAAATATCAAAAATATTTTATTGATAGTTAGACTATCAAACACAAGATTTTTTTTTGAAATTCGATCCATAGTTACCGAGATAAGCGCAAACAAACAAACAAACAAACTTTCACCCGCGGTTTCCTCTGTGTGGTAGGTACATCAATAAAAAGTTGCCTATGTTACGCGCCTTGTAGTCAGCTAGCTACCTGCTCCTAAAATTTGATCTAAATCAGTCCTGCCGTTTAGAAGATTAGCCCATACAAACAGACGGACAGATAAATAAAGAAATACAGTAGAATTCATTTATAACGACGTCGCTTATAACGACTAACCGTTTTTAGCGTCCATATTATTTACTCAAGTTTGGTTTAATAGTTAGATACTGAGAAAATGTAACCGTTTAGTGCGACTCCGGTTTGAGCGACAAACCGTTTTAAGCGACCATTTTTTACGATAATTCGTCCGTTTAAAACGACGCGCCGTGTTTTGTTTCAATTTAGTTAACGAATTACTTTCCCCGCGCGCTTCACCGTTCAATTCAACATTGTGGATGATATCATCGCCGACGACGCGAATAGCAAAGATAGCGACGGTGATGATGACGAACCAGAGTTTTATCCAACCTTGAGTGTATCTGAAGCTCTGAAGGCTGCGGAAACGCTTAATGTATTTGTTCAGACTAACTTTGATAATGACCATGAAAACAATGATGTCACGAATTCACAATGCTGTTCTTACTACCGAACAAAAGTCAAAAACAAACCCAAATAACAGATTTCCTACGTTAGTGACAGTATTACAGTACATTACGTACCTATGTTTGTAATTTGGTATGTACTACTTATTTGTTAACATATAAAAATAATTAAAATACACATATGTAACTGATTTCTACAACATGTTTTATTTACCTAAATAGGAAAATCAAACTTTCGCACTTATAATACATAGTTATCCTGGGCGGTGTCCGCACTTAGTCCTCCTATGGGACCGTTGTACGTGAATAATTACATACATATGTAAATATCCGTTTTATACGTCATCCGGTTAGTACGACATAATATCGCCGGTCCCTTGAAGGTCGTTATATCGGGATTCTACTGTATTATATATATTTTAGTCATAGGCGTCGTGCAAATAACTATATCAACTGGCAAAAACAATGCTATTTGGACATTGGCAAAAACAATGCTATTTGGACATTAAAAACAGACACTAATATAATATATACTGTCTACTAATATATACTTTCTTTAATTTCCAGTGAATTCCCAAAACAATTTTGCCTAAACTTTGCCATAAGTCTGTTGACTTACATAAAATTAATGTCGACGTGCCTACAAGTTTTCATATTTGTATACGGCGTAGAAGCGTTAACACGCGATGTGAAGCTGAATAACTGAGCATAAATTTATTTAAGATGTATTTTACGATGGCGTTGCTATGCGCATTGCGGGGTCTTAGGTCACATGCATCATGCATTTCAAATATTTTTAAAGGCGGTTAACATTTTTGTTAACAACGTCAACTAGTCGGAGCAAATATGGCGATCTTTAAAAGTATTAATAGGACAATAATAAGGATATACCCATGACCATTGACTGTATACCTAATCTAATAAGCATGAAGACTAATTTTAATTATCGTGTGTTATTTAAAACACCTCTCGATATTAGAAACATCACTAAAAGAATTACTTTGATATCACATAAGCTTCCTTACATAATACTATTTCAAATTCACATTAATAATAGACTCGCCCAAACGCTCCAAACAAACGGCTACAATGGCGTGACGTCACGCCTGAGTACTTTGTATGTGAAGTTATGAATTTTGTTTAATAGCTATATAAAATATTGCGTTTAAAGCTTTAATTACTAAAGTTGCTATAATAATGCAGATTTTTTTTAAATTAAGTCGTACTTTAAAAATGCACACGCACATACAACTTTGAATGATCATAAAATGAATTAGATTTATAGTATGTCACTTAATACCATATTTGATAAGGTATTCTATATTTTACTATTTATGGATCAGTAACCATGGCCATTATTTGGATGGGTTTCATTCGCCTTCATCAAAGATCTTTTGCTACATACGAGGATTTAAAACAGGACGAAACCATTACTTCGTAGAAATCATAACACGGTAACTGTCGTCAATATAAAGTTCACACCCGCCTCAAGCATCTATTTAAAAAAACTAAGAAAAGTGCGTACTCAGCTGAAGTAACCCTAAGCACTTAGTAGCTAGATCAGTGCTTAAGTGCTCTTATAGAACCTGCGCTGATATAAATGCCGAAACATTTATGGGGACTAAAAGCCTTACCATAGGTACTTTCAAGTTAGAAACCTGGCGTGCTCAAGTACGCGTAACTCTATCGCCAAGGGGTTTGGAGGGGGCGGTCTAATGCATGCTGGCTTACGCCTGCATAATATCAGAGATGCGTTGTCATGAATTAACCTGCGACGAGATTGCACCGTCTGAGGCGATATAATTTTAGCATACGATAAGAAAAACATCTTAAATGTTAAAAGACGAAGTACTTACAAAGGAGTATTTTAGATTCTAGGTTTTTATAGTAGGTGTGGAGTACGGTGCAGAGTCACGACTCCGAGTTAATTTCGTGAAACACAATGCATCATTGCATTATAATTGAAAGTAAATGTATTGTGTGCGAGCAATTAAAAAGGGTATTCCCGGTTAATTGTTTCACTGATAATATGCGAATCAGAAAATATAATGTAGGTAGACGTAACACGTACACGTACAGATTTAACTATGATTTACACGTTTCAATTTACCCTACATTTGGGTGTAAAAGTTTATCAACCCTAATAAAATGTATTTGTTGCTACCCAAAACTTTTATTATGGTTGATAGTATAGAAAATATTAGGTAAAAAAATAAGGTTAATATTACAACAGACCAATTCGATTAATCGGGCTTACTTCAGAAATTATCCCTTCCAAATTGAGGCAAACTAAAATAACAACGGATTGATTTCAGTTGTAATTATTTTATAAATTAGTACCATATATATCACACAACTTACACACAACGCCATCTATTTCCAAACTAAGCAGAGCTTGTACTATGGGTACTAGAATAACTGATACTAATTACATATATACTTTTCTTTTGTATATAAGTACATACTTATAATACATAGAAACACCCAGACTAAGACAAACCCCCATGTTCATGCACACAAAGATTTGTCTTAAGCGGGAATCGAACCCGCGACCTCGGCGTCGCAAGCAGGTACTTTACCCACTCCGCCATCCGGTCGAGAGTCGTAAGAAAAGTCACCGTTACAATTTTTATCCTTATCATCAATACAAAATAAGTAAGGTGCTTAAGCTCACATCTTCGAAGTCATCGCTATGCGGAGAGATAGTTGCGTGATGATGACTCATTGGTTGTTGACCTTTTAAGGCAGTGCACACAATAGCACTCGACAACCACACCATACCGAAAATAGGTTAACGTTTTCATTTCGCTTTGAGGTTAAATTAACTCTACAAAGTACTTTAAATATGTTTTAATAACATTTGGCAGCCGAGAATGTACATGGCCGTCACCGGATTAAAATTTATTTTCGTGTTAATGCTTCAGAATCGAGATAACGAATAATTAATGCATTTATTTTCCTACTTTCGCTGAATCTATTTGTGTTTTATCATAACGAGAATCTAGTTCGTCTCGATAAAAATGAAAGCGACTCAGGTTTTGTTGTAATAAATGCATCTATTTTTCTAGTATGTAGACATCAAGACATAGCAGATATTTTTAAAAGCTACTTTTTAGCTTGCTATTTGGGTATGAATTTATGTGGGTAACAAATCTTGCAAAGCATCTATCGACCACTTCTAGTAGCTCGTTCGAGCTGAAAACTGCCATACTTGTGTAATTCCGGTGACAATGCAATATGACAGAAATGGTTTGATGATGCAGTGTCTTGTCATGAGGGAAACTCCAACGCTGAAGAACAGATACGAAACATCTCATAGTGATTTAGTTTTGGTTATAATACACTAATATGATGGGAACGGTTTGATGCTGCAGCCAGGAGTGTCTGCTCATGAGGGAACTCCTTGATGCTTAGTATATACACGTATCTCTGCATGGTATTCAGTTCTTGTGGTAATACACGAAATATCGCATACATGTAGAAGTTGCGACGACGGATGAAAGCAACAAAAAATAAGTTAGAAATAAAATATACATATAAAACAAGCATTTATTTTTATGGTACTTAAAAGATGAAATTAATTCTTCAACCGATAATTTAATCCATAAGCAAAATAAAAGCATGTTACTTGACAGCAGTAAATAAATATAAGGCGTATGTCAGCTTGTTACAAAAAAGTTATTTTACCAAATTGTAGCAAATACACGTTTATTTGTGCGTCTTCATTGTGAGTTCTTTTTCTCGGAACCCATTGCTTATCTGACATTGATTAAGTACCAATTCGTTTATTCAATTTGTACTCAGCTCTTGTTGGCTAAGGGCCAAATGTTTTAAAAACAGTATACTATTCTTAAATTACGTAAATTAGTTTTAGTAGAAAATCTTTTAAATGTTTACGTTTGACCAAGGCTATCATTATAATTCAGTATTATAGTAATTTTGAACGGTAAAAACGGCCGGTGTAACCCATTGCTGAAACGTATAGCCAAAATATATATAAATATACCACAACTCAGACAACGCCATCTAGTCCCAAACTAAGCAGAGCTTGTACTATGGGTACTAGAATAACTGATACTAATACATAATATATATACTTTTCTTTTGTAAATACATACTTATTATACATAGAAACACCCAGACTAAGACAAACCCCCATGTTCATGCACACAAAGATTTGTCTTAAGTGGGAATCGAACCCACGACCTCGGCGTCGCAGGCAGGTACACTACCCACTCCGCCATCCGGTCGTCAAAAAAAAGGTAAATAATATGCATGATTCGCGTTGCTTCCCGTTCAAATTACTATAATAATCATGCAACGTGATAGTTTGAAAGTTAATTTTTTCATTCAGTAGTATTGAAATGTTATTTTAAGTTTTTTTTTTACTAGTCCACGGGTGTGTCCCATTGCTTGGCAAAGGCTTCTCCCCATGACTTCCAAGTCTTTCTGTTACTTGCTATCTCTGGCTAATCGTTCTGAAATACGTCTAAGTCGTCCCGCCATTTCCGTTTGAGCAAACGTATTATTTAGGTAAACGATAGTAAACGATTATGGCCTAATGGCAAGTGTCAAAGTTCGATGGTAACTGAATTGTAGAGGCGTTATCGACACTTAAATTTACCAATTGCAATTCTGCACTGTCCTTGGTTATAAAAGTAATAGTAGAATTTACAAAACACAATGGTTATCTCGGAGAGAACGTAACGCAACAAAATTTTGTTAGAATAACGTAGATTTCACGTTCTTTCTCTATCTTGCTCTATGAATGAATAAATAATGTATAGCCAATCTTCATGTACCTATTTCAATATTTTTAGATTTGCTGAATCTATTTGTGAAAAAGTGATGACCACAGAGACATCCAGGAGCGTATCTTTGTAGATACATACAAGAGCTTGCCTGAATCTAGCATTAGAGACGCATTAGTGTATAAAAAATGCTAGTAGGTCAGCATGACAACTATTCCTTTTCTTCGTAAGTTGTTAAGAACATTATATTCTGTTATTCCGTGCCATATAATCATTTATCGATCGTCTAAATAGGTGTCTCTAAGCGAAGATGTCGTCAAAAAGACATCAGCATTCTATACGCCATACATTAGAGCTCAGTGAGCACTGGATAATTCACTTTGGCTCACTTTGTTTGCATGCACTGCACTGCAATCTATCCCACCACAACTCACTTAATTAGATAATTTGCATTCGGCATTAAAGCCAGTGACTTCATATTTGCGAGCTACGAATATAGCATGTTTTCCGCGTACGTTGGTCACTTTCATTTTGAGTTATATTACTTTTTTATTAAGTGTTTAATTAATACAAATAAATTAAATTAACGTGTCTGTTTTTAATGTTAAAATAACATTTTTTTTTAAGTTGATATAGTTATTTGCACGATACCTATGCCTAAAATACAGATTTTAATATTATTGTGTAAATTCTTCTTCATTCGAGTCGACGGCAAAATTATTATATCAACAATATTTTTAAACGTTAAGTTTGAAACAATTTATTGGGAAAAATATATATGCAAATTACTAAAACCTGCTACAAAAAAAAGGTAAATTGAATATGCTCCTTTACGATCACGTCTATTGAGTCGTGATAAGGTTATTTTCAGAGATATTTCCATACGTACAGCTTATTGATTTACCATCACAGATTTTATATCAAGCCCATTTTAAGACTACCATATTGCGTTATCCATAAGTAAGTACTAAGTCTTAAGTAGATACTGTTGCAATTATATAACGCAACCATGTCAAAATGTGGTCTTTGTCGTTTTTTTCGTTTAGGAATTATGTTTACTTACATTGAATCGTAACGCACTTATATGATAGCATACTAATTCGTATGGATTCACTAGTTTTGCCCCTGTTTAACTGAATTATCATTTAATTATTGATTTTTCTATAAAATAAATTGTTGTCAAATCTTGCAATAGAATTGCGCTCTATTGCAAGGTTTCAGTACAAAACTTTTGCGCAAAAACAATAAAATTGCATTTCTCTTTACTGCGATAATTTTACGAATTTCACATGTTTACACCGACACTACTTTCCAATGTATAACGACTTTTAAATTGATAATTTCCATAAATCTGACGCTTAGCCGACCCAGTGACCCGCTGGCGCTCATGCTCATAAGCTACCTTTCTATCTCGGTTTGTTTTATATGTTAGCGGAAACTTGCTGCGATATAGCGGTGGTCAACACCGGCAGGAAATTGGAAACCAGTGCCGGTATTCGATATGAAAAATAACGAGGTGTTTGCAACTCTAGTTTATTTATATTAAAGTTACGAATGCGCTGTGAATTGAGCTATATTATAAGCTATAACATTATGGACGACCGGATAGCAGAGTGGGTAGTGTACCTGCCTGCGACGCCGGGGTCGTGGGTTCGATTCCCACTTAAGACAAATATTTGTGTGCATGAACATGGGGGTTTGTCTTAGTCTGGGTGTTTATATGTATAATAAGTATGTATTTACAAAATAAAAGTATATAGTATTAGTATCAGTTATTCTAGTAACCATAGTACAAGCTCTGCTTAGTTTGGGACTAGATGGCGTTGTGTGTGAGTTGTGGAATATTATCATGCACTAGCTTTTGCCCTTGACTTAGTAGTAGCTGCTCCAGCGCTTTGACCCGTGTTCAACCTTACTGGTCTTCTCCCGTGGAGTTTAGCGTGATGTCAAATATCTTAAGACCTATATAAAGAGTAGAACACTATAAAACACTAAAAGATATATGAAAATTTTACCAGTAATTCTCGAGATAAGCGCTATCAAACAAATAAAGTAACTTTCTCCCATAGTTTCGTCTGCGTGGTAGCTACATCGATAAAAAGTAGCCTTTGTTACGTGCCTTGTAGACCTTGTAGTCAGCTACTAAAATGTTATCAAAATCGTTCCAGTACTTCAGTAGATTAGCCGATACAAAACAGACAGACAAAAAATAAAATCTGTATTTTACGCCAAGTTAGCGTGCAAACAACCAAACGAGCTTGAAAATCATTGTTATTTTGAAATGAAAAACAGACACTTTGTTTTTCTTGTGTATCGATGTATAAGTAGTTAAGATTCGTTTTCTGATGTGGTCAAGATTAATGGTCAATCGATTTAGAACATAATGAAGATCATACAACTGCACGAATTTACGAGTACGTATCTCTTTCTATAGTATAACTGCATGGTGTATGTGCATGACGGCCGATTGCGACGCATCTTCAATAATCACTTTCTTTCATAATCATAAACTGAAAGAAAGTTATAACAGTTTTACAAACCGGAACAAAGTGAAACACATTTTGAGCACTTAGTGTTGCAAGTCATTTTCTACTATCATTTAGAATTGCTGATATATTTTAAAGATCGTTTTTCTTATTTAAAATACCAGCAAGAGTAAAACTACTGGACATAATTTAATTCTCTAGTTAGACATATTTCTATTATGTCATTATTCATCAAAGCACGTAAGACGATCTTTGTATTGCAATGAAAATTAAATCCTGGCTTCCGCAACTGGAAACTTGTTTGACGATCAGTCGACCAACCGGTCAAGGTTTCCTTTGCAGCAACTAGTCGGAGATATCAATGCCGAACTTTCTCTAAACTCTTTATCCAACTTTGCTACTGGTAGAATAATGGAATATTAATTATTAGTTTCTGCTAATTTGGTGATTTATTGAAAAGATAAATATTTAGCTACAATAAGACCGGTAAAGGTACTCTTCTATTGAAAACTGTTACGCTTTGGATTGATATTCTAATTTTGTAAAGATTATTTTAAACTTGATGAAACAAAGCAGCGATGGCCGAGTGGGAGACCGTAGGACTGCGAAGTCAAAGGTCTCAAGTTCGAACTCACGGCACACACCTCTGTCAAAAAATCGTTAAGATTCGTCGAAGACATGTGTGTAATTATCATATGAATTATCACTCGCTAACGGTGAAGGAAAACATCGTGAGGAAAACGTAAAGGGTGTGTGAAGTCTACCAATCCGCACTTGACCAGCGTGGTGGTCTACGGCCTAACCCTTCTCATCATGAGAAGAGGCCCGAGCCCAGGAGTGGTACATGTATTAGATACAGGGCTGCTATAATTAATAAATTAAAAAAAAAATGAAACTCACGGCAGATTTTTGATTGGCTCTAGCTACATTTTCCTTGAATATCACGAGAGCTGATAATATGCTGCATATAACTAGGTAATAGTAACACAACCAGATTATAACTACCGGCTATGCCAGATAATGGCGTACACTGCTCACGGCAGGTTAAAGACACAAGGTGAACAACACAATATTTTATGGGCGTCAATCTTGTAATGGACGCTATCGACGCTAACTGATAGGTACCAAATAAGGAGTCCTTTTTGAACAGGTGATTTCGTCTTCTGTTGACTGTAAAGAAAATCTTTCAGGGACATGTGTTTTTGACTGTACTTAGGTAGGTAAACGGTCTAAAAATCAACGGTAAAAGTAATAAACGGTAGAAGTAATAACAGTAAAGGGATTTTAGAAGGCTGAGCGGTGATGCAGCTCCCGTAGAGCTCTTTCAAAAAAGCTATAAGGCGCAACATCTTGTCGACTCAACAAAAGGGCGCAATCGAGACTCAATGGCTAAAGTTCCATCTGTCTGCACGTCAAAGAGCATCTAACTTAACAAGAGGCATTGTGAATGCATCTCGAATTCTCAGTCAGAATCGATAACGTCTCCCTCACGACGATCGCGTCAAATTCCTCGACACTGCACCGACATTTCTGTGAAATGCTATGTTAAATACAAGGTCGATCATACTCGCAATACTTAGCTACATAACCACATATCCTCGTACCTAACTATCTTTTAGAATCAGAGGTTGTTGATGTTATTATTGTAGGTACCTATTATTTATTACATCAAACGAATTCGCGGCAAAGTAGAGTTTAGAATTCTTTGGTTTATTTTTTAATCAGTCAGCTAGTTTGATCACGGAGCACGTCATTCGGAAGTTTAAAAATTACAGGGTTCTTGGAAATCTGTACATGGGTATATTTTCGTTCTTTCGCTTTTCACTTTATTTTGTTGCACCTTCCTTTCGAAGGAAGAAGTATGTCGAATACTTGCTTAGATCTAAATTAAAATCAATATCTTTTTACCATCATCAGCCTTTGAAGACTGTCGGACGATCGACGACTAAATTGCCCTTATAATAGCAGACCTGTATTTAATACACACTGCTGGGCTCAGGCCTCTTCCCATGATGAGAAGGGTTAGGCCATAGTCCACCACGCTGTCCAAGTGCGGTTTGGTAGACTTCACACAACCTCAAGCACTTTTTAGGCACTCCCAGGCGTGCAGTTTTCCTCACGATGTTTTCCTTCGCCGTTAGCGAGCGATAATTTATATTATAAAAATACACACATATCTTCGAAAAGACGAATCTTGACGATTTATTTACAGAGGTGTGTGCCCTGGCTTCGAACCCGAGACCTTTGACTTCGTAGTCCTACAGTTTTCCATTCGGCTATCGCTGCCCTTACTTCAATGATAATTTCTGATACACCAGCAGTCTTATTAAAAACTTAGAATAATCTCACGGAGCAAAGTTTTATCCATTATATTTAATTGGTGCTCTCAGGATGGAGCAATGATCTTATAACGAGTGAGTTCGTTGGCGATTGCACCTAGCGGCATCCCCGAAGGAAAATCATAACTCATGGTCGATTTCAGGCATAGTGCTCTGCCGGGAGGGAGTCTTACAGGACAGCAAAGGGCAGAGTAGTGGACACAAAGGTTTGGTGTCATTCAGTTACTGGTGACCTGGTGTCACCTAGCGATTTGCTTCCCGAAGATGGGCTCGCAAGTGAGTTCTCCGCTCGCAGTAATAACCTACTCGTTTTCAAAGAGAGACCGACATCACAAGCCTCGACTGGGAATGAGCATGTTGACAAGCGTGCTGGTCGAGGTCGCCCCTTAGGGGTGGCTGCTTAGTCAGTGTACAGGCACGGCGGTTGCCGCTGATGTCATGTTCGAGGTACCAATGCCTTTATCATGCGGGCCGACGTTTTGGGCTTTGCCCCAAAGAAACTACAACCAACCCAAACCACACCGTATGACTGTGCTCCCAAATAGTGCATTACCGATATGGTGATTAGGTATTCAAAGTAAGTGTTTGTCTGAAGAATCATAGCTGTCCTAAGTAAAGTTATTGGAAACTGGTTAGCGATAAGATTGGCGAAATAGGTAGGTATGTGTAGAATTCTTATACGTATACCTACAACTGTAAGTATCTAATCTATATACATGGTGCGTGCCGGCAAACTTCTATTATGGTGTGATAAATATTTTTTGTTCAGTAAGAGGGCGTAACCAAGGTCGAGGCTCGCCCACTCTCCCGGCGTAATCACTACGTCCTGATAATAATAAGCAAGTAAATATTTAAGAAGGAACAAAGCACCCACCTGCATTTAAAATTCGAATCGCAAAATCTATTTACACACGTTATCTGTTCCAAATACGCTGACGCAAATCAGAATTTGTTTTTAAAACGCACCCATCGACGAATGCAAATTTTTGTACTTGTGCTGTTCGTTCCCCTCTTTTAGCGTTTACTATTTGATTCGGTGATTGTATGTTACAACATAGGGTCTTTAATAGTTATACGTCGCGAGTTCATAACAGAATCGGATGATAACACTGTAAATAATTATAGTAACGCGGAAAACTTAAGTTTTTGAAACAGTCATTGTTTCTTAGCTTACAACAATTCGATTTTGTACAATAAACAGTAGGTATATATTCAAAAATAGGTACGATAATTACCTCTTCCAATGCACTGATGGTTTGACGACATTGCGGCATGCGAGAGACGAACGTAGAAGTAGTAGGTGAACTGTAATCCTCTCGAGTTTCCTCAATGAATTCACCAATACCAATAAGACCCGGCATGGTGGCCAAAACGCAAAGCTCCACTTGTTCAAGTCAAAAACTTCACATTCGTGTTTATTAAACAAATCACACAAAGTTAACTAACTTCAGAATACTAATCGAACACATTGTCACCAGCAAAACACTTTTGCGCAAATAAAAACAATATCGCATCTAAACACGCCAACTTATGAGCCGCCCATTCTCAACAAAGGTGAATGGAATTACTAAATTGATTGAAAACTGAAGAATGAACGAGATCAAAATTGAAATTAGAATGAATGAAGAAGTTGATTATGACACTGTTTCCGGTTTTATTAACGTTCGGATATTTTTATTGGACACAGGCGATGCAACACTGCCATTCTGTGCCCTATTTTATAAAAACCGGCCAAATGCGTCGGACTCGCGCACGTAGGGTTCCATACCATTATCTATAAAAACGGCAAATACAAAATCATTTCTGTTATATGGAAGCTTCCCTAAATATTAAAATATTATTTTATTTTAAAAGTTATTTCGCAAATATGGGTGTACAGTACAGTATGATGTTACATTTAGAATATTAGTTTCACCAAATTTTACCAATAGGCATGCGAAAGTAAGCAACAAAGGCAGCATAAAATTTTATAAAACTAACAAAAACAATAATTCATATTATAAAACAATTAACTAAGAACTATTACAAACTACAAAAATGCACTATCTTTTTCATCTACATTTTATGTACATCTTACATTCACTTATGCTTATGCTTTATCAGCCATAAAGTTTCGAAGTCTTTTTTTAAATTAATTAATATTAAGTTCTTTCCAACACTTTGATAATTTGCTGTAAATGTTGGGGAAAAAACTCTCTTGCACATTAGTGTAGTGTTGGCAGTTTGCTACAACCATTTCTAGTTATCAACCATTCATATCAGTGCTCCCTTAGCTTGCTATGACAATAGTAAGAACTTGTTTCATGGCTCACATACAAGTGTTAGGACAGAGCAGTCTTTTGGTGCATCAATTGATGTAACATGTTGTACACCAGGTAATGCACAAAGTACTATTATGTTTTAGTGACGGTATTGGACAACATATGGGCTAAACATTTAATTCTCTTGTTAAGGGACAATCAGTTGCTAACCATTGTTTACCATCTGCAACTTATGATTATCGCAAATACTAATCGGTCTTCCGGTCGCCGCGTCCCGCGAATTCCCGAACGTCTTAAGGATTATTCTTTAGAGGGGTAGCGGGGTGGCGGCGGGGGAAGACGCCGAAATAATCGCGCCACCGGCGCCACGCGCGCGGGGAGTTAGCGGCAAGCCACGCTCATGCGCAACGCGTTTTCTCTCGCGAGTACTAACCGGCACGCGCGCTCTCACCTTTTAGTTCTGTTAGTTTCTATTTTACGTAACTTTAGTCAATTCAATTCAGTGTCTTTTTTGTTCTAATCATAATATACAGTTTTAATCAGTAATTAGTGTAAATTCATTTTAATAACCACCCAACAAACATTTACCTACGAAAGATGGCGTCCCAACTATAGGCCCGAATTGCCACAGAAAACTTTAAACTGGTGAATAGTGTTCAGAGCCGTGTCCGTGCATAACTCATAAACTCTTATCCGTGTAATTGTGTACCTACGTGTGCCTCACGATGCCGAGAACTCGTCGACGGCAATCGCTCGGTGGTTCACACGAGGAATTAGACAATAGCGTCACCATGTCTAACGACAATTTTACCGCGCTTTTATCAACGATTCGAGAATCAAACGTGGAGATCTGTGAGCGTATGTTTGAGCGCCTGTTGGCGATATCATCGTCTCCCACTGTTCAGTCACCGGCACCAGTGCCGAGCGCGGTGGAGAAACCAGGCAATTTCTCAAGATGTACATCAAGATTTTCCGGCGCAGCGAGTGAAAATGTCGAAGCATTCATCGATGCCCTTGAAGCGTACAAAGAGAGTACGAACATCAGCGATGAAGTCGCTATCAGAGGAATGTCGATGCTGCTAACCGCCGAAGCGGCCACATGGTGGCTAAGTATCCGTGCAGAAGTTTCCACCTGGACAGCCGTCATACAGAACCTGCGTGATGCGTACGGTGACCGCCGCCCCAAGCATAAAATATATCGGGAGTTATTCCGCGCCGAGCAGAGCGAAGACGAACGTACCGACCTATTCGTCGCGAGGAGTCGCGCTCTCCTAACACGGCTACCGGCGAGTGATCTATCTACCAAGGTTCAGTTAGATATGATATACGGCCTTCTAAGTAGGAAAATACGGAAACGATTACGAGACGTGAAGATTTTAGTACTTTTTCCGTTCTACTAACAAAAGCTCGTACTATCGAGGACTCATTGAGCGAGTCAACAACGCGAGATTCGCTTATCACTACAACTCCAATGTTGCATTCAAAGCTTGCGACCCAAACAAGAACTCAAGTCGCAGTGAATAATAACTACACACGCGCACCGAGCTCGAATTCTGCAACGACCGCCAACACGCCGCGCGGTGGGGCTCCGCCCCCTGCGCCGCCGGCGCCGCAATCCGCGCATCGCGCCGCGCGCGCCGCGGAATCAACGCAGCGAGCGCCAGTCACACCGTCGGCGCCGTCATCCGAGCTGATAGCGAAGCAGCGGCCTTTTTGTGTTTATTGTAAACACTACGGACATCAACGCGACCAGTGTCGTAAGTTGGCGGACAAGGGTGAGTCAGTTACAAATCCATCTAAAACCCCGATTTCGTGTTATAAGTGTGGTGCTCAAAACGTGACTCGCGACTCATGTAATAACTGTAAAACTAGTGACGACAGTAACGCTAAGCAAAACACTGGTAGTTTTTATAGTGTAAATAGTAATGTTAGTACCACGAAAGTATGTAAGGACCCTATTTATAATTCTTGTTCTTATAATGTAAATAAACATTCTCATTGCAATAACGCTTGCCGTATTTCAGAACGTAGTAACTGCCATTTTTATAATTTATCAAACAGTTGTTGTAATGAAAAACGTGGTAACTGCCATTTTTATAATTTTTCAAACAGTTGTTGTAATGAAGAACCTGGTAACTGCAATTTTTGTAATTCTTCACACATGTGTAAAAATTCTTCTAATAATCGTTGCTGTAATGCAGAAGGTCATAACTGCAAATATTGTAAATTTTCGGCAAATGATTTTTCTTGTAATAATGTTGTCTCTAATGATTTATTAATTGATAATAAGGCATGTAACGATATTTATTATGTAGAGAACGCGCACGCCGGTGAGAGCTCCGATACGGTCCGTAAATCTTTACGTCCTATTTTTAATATTGATATATTAGGATTTTCGGGAACCGCGCTTGTCGACACCGGTGCCAAACATTGTATCGCGGGACATACGTTACACGCCCTCCTCGTTCGTCAGGGACATCCTTTAGAACCGGCGCGTCGACTTATCAAACTTGCTGATGGACATACTCGTGATGTAGAAGTACTCTTGACTACTCTTGACGTGCACTTAGAGCAAAAGGTTATTAGGATACCTTTTCTTATATTTCCTGAGGCGCGTAACAACGAAACGTTACTGGGTATGGACTTCTTACTTGCAGCCGAAGTAGTCCTAGATTTTCCTCGCGAGTGTTGGTATTTCTCTAATAGACGCCGGGTTCAATACAAAATGCATTTCGAATCATCTTCCACCCCAGATCTTTCTTGCTCTGCTACTGACGTACTCAGGGACGACGAAGGTACTTTGCTCGATCCACCTGACCGGAGTCTGCTGGCGCAGATCCTGGTTGACAATACGGACATCTTCCAGCTAGGGGGAGAAACAACTCCTTTTGCTGAGCACCGCATTGATACAGGTGAGCCTCCTATTTCTGTACCTCCGTATCGCTTGACCTCTGCAAAGAAGGAACTTATGCGTCAGGAAAACGAGAAGATGCTGAAAGATGACATCATTGAGGAGTGTGAGTCCGCTTGGTGTTCACCAGCACTCCAGGTTCCCAAGGCGAACGGTAGCACCCGCTTCTGCGTGGATTATAGACGACTGAACGCTGCCACCAAGACGGACCATTATCCCATGCCCTTGATTGATGAACTTTTACAATCCACTAAGAGGAATTGTTTTATGTCTACTCTAGATTTAAGATCTGGCTACTGGCAGGTTGCTGATCAATCTCGTCGGCCTAGTCCCATGTACAAGGTAGGTGATAAAGTTCTGGTTCGGTCTCATGTGCTAAGCCAAAGTAGTAAAGGTCTTACTACTAAATTCGTCCCTAAACGAGATGGGCCCTACATGGTTGTGCAGAAAGTAAGTCCTACAACCTACATTATCGCTCCAGTAGGGAAACCCGGCGAAACGTTAGGGAAATACCATACTCAAGACTTGATACCGTTTGTCGAAGGTGGTGTTGTCAATGATGCACCCAATCCTGTCATACCCTTACGACGCCGCGGACGCCCGAAGCATCAGAGAAATGAGCTAGTCCAGGAACGGGGTCGTTCTCCTAGACTAGAGGGGGAGTATATCGCAAATACTAATCGGTCTTCCGGTCGCCGCGTCCCGCGAATTCCCGAACGTCTTAAGGATTATTCTTTAGAGGGGTAGCGGGATGGCGGCGGGGGAAGACGCCGAAATAATCGCGCCACCGGCGCCACGCGCGCGGGGAGTTAGCGGCAAGCCACGCTCATGCGCAACGCGTTTTCTCTCGCGAGTACTAACCGGCACGCGCGCTCTCACCTTTTAGTTCTGTTAGTTTCTATTTTACGTAACTTTAGTCAATTCAATTCAGTGTCTTTTTTGTTCTAATCATAATATACAGTTTTAATCAGTAATTAGTGTAAATTCATTTTAATAACCACCCAACAAACATTTACCTACGAAATGATTTTATTATGAAAAAAATGTAAGTTATAACTTCAGTAATCATAAAAATCTTATTATTTTAGTGGAAAATAGGGGTAATGTTAGCAAAAAGCATTTAGTTAATTATTTTCATAACTTATTATCTCTAGGCTTAAGTTGTATAATTTTGTTCACATTACCCTACTCTAGGAGCCAGTCAGATGCGGAAAATAACCTTAGATATAAGTCGAATATTGTACTACACACTATAAGTACATATTAATGATAGTATTCATTTGATAGATACTAACAGATTTGTTAGCAGCAAATTATATTTGACTAAAGGTAACTATAACCTTTCTGCTAGTTTTAAGCGGCAGATGGCAATTTCGCTATCCTATTTTATTGACATTAAAGACAATAACTAACTTAGCTACTAACAGATCTGCTTCTATTGAGCAGACTAATGACATGCAATTATCTAATAATTATTTGAATAATCATGACATGAATTATAACTTAGCCTCTATTGAGTGTACTTCTGACATTATTTATATTAATGATATTAACATTTCTAATTCTCATATTATTATAATTTAATTAAAAATAATAAAATCATTTTACCTTTTATATTTAGCTGCAGTGATATGGTCCACTATAGATTTACATAAAAATTGTAAACTGTAATATCGTGTCACAAAACACGACTGTCCACTGTCACCTAAAATACAAGCTTTCGCTTAGTTTGGGAGACAGTATCAATATCTAATATACAAATACATTTACAAATGCCTTAACTTTAACTCATCTTGTGAACCTAGCAGTATTATTTGTGTCATTAAAAAAAAATATTTATTATACCTACAGTCTTGCGTAGTCGAAATAGCTGACACAATTAGTAAAACGACGGAGTCTTTTTACCACTCGAGCGTACTCACTAAAAAAAAAACTCGGTATTTCTGACGCATCCACTGTGTATCCAAACGTAAACCGGAAGTCATACGTGTGTCGTTTCTTATCTGTCAAAATACTGAATGAAATAGTCAATGAATGAATGATAAAAAATATAATGACGGAGCTGTCACGAGGTATGTGTGTCCTAAATTTTCGTAGTAAATTCTAAATATATTGAGATTTATGTTTACCTCATGTAAATTTTAAGAACTTTTCTTCAGCCATACCCACTGTGCTACAATATGATTTAAAATTAATACATTGGTAATTGTTGTAAAATAGTCAATATTTACAGTGTCGCCCATTCGTGAGATGTTCCTGCACAATAATGCATTTTTATCAATTAATTACCTGCTTTTTCATTTCGTAAATCGGTACTAGATGGAACATGCATATTATGAAAATATATTATTTATATAAGGGCCTTGGTGTGCACCACATTCAAAGTCAAAGTCAATCTCCCGTGATCTACATCTACAAAATTTTTAAGTAATGTTTTTTTCAGAAATTGGAGAAATCTGGTCAAGGCTGTTTGACCATCGACCATTCCTGAATGGAGAAATCAAGTTCATGTTAAAGGAATTCGAGGTACACTGCATTATATTATATTTAAGTGCATTTATTTACAGCATAAACTTCTTTGTTAATATTGGTGTACAATAAAGATTACTCTATCTATCTATCTATCTATTATAATTGATAAATCATGAATTATCCACCTGACACATAATTTCTTAAATATTACTGTTTCATTGCAATGCAACTGGTTTAGCCCTAATCTTTAATCAATGTGTATAATTATACCCTTATTGTCTATATTTGAATAAAAAAAAATTGTATTCAATATCTGTAATTAACAAACATGACTAAGTGCTATTGTGCCTCAACAATCTGTGCAATATAACATTGATCATAAAATTAACTGTTACATCATATAAAAACAATAGTTCATATTATAATATTAAGGCTAATTTAAGCTTTAAAATATAATGCAAATATACCTATATTTATCATATCTACTACTTTGTTTATTCTAACAAAGTGATTTCACAATCACATAAATTGTGGTTATTTTGTAGGAAAAGCGTGGCGATAGAGAAGTGGAGAACCTGTTTTCAATCCTTGAAGAATTGACAGACATAAAGGACAGCCAAGTGGAGAAAATTAAAAAGTGTGGTGAAACAGGCTTGCCGATCTTGACAGAAAAGTTGGAGCAGGCATTGCAGCTTTCTGAAGAAGTAGAGAAGGGATATCTTGCTTACCAAAAGGTAAAAACTGAGTTTTATCATTAGTAACATGTAGTTCAATCCTCTTTGTTCCTGTAACTAATTTTAATTATCAAGTTATTATCAATTAATGGAAGAGGTACATAAAATTGATTATGTTTAACATTTCTAATTATGGTCATTATTCACTTAAAATGGCAATTAGTTGAGGTAGTTTTTATTAAATGTATTGAACTAATAACAGGGCTAAAATTTCCAGGACACGGAAAAGAGGCGTGAAGAGAACCGAGTGAAAAGACAAAAAGAATGGGATCAATTCATTGATGATATGAACTTTAAATGTCAAAGAATTGACAACACGTTTGAAGAGAAAGAAGAAGAGCTAAGAGATTTGTATGCTGACCTCAACCATAAACTGAACATAGCAAATAAATAAACCATGGATTTACAAGGATCGCTTGTGGACACTAATCTCAGAATCTATCCGTCAAACAACTTGCTGAACTATTTCACGTCTATACCAATCAATGATGATGTGCCTCTAAATATTGTAAAGTTTGTAAAAGGCAAGGACTATGAACCAAACCAGAAAACCCACAAAAATACTAAAGATATTCCCTTGTACCTTGATAGTAAAGATATCGAGAACTTAAATAAAATAAAATCAACTATAATAGTTGAAGAAATTGAAACTGAAAATATTGAGCAAGAAGAGAATGTCACAAAAAAAGAAGTCAAAATTACAGAACCTAAAAATGATACCAAAAAAGTAAATGAAGCTGATTTTAATGATATATTAAAGTTATCACAACAAGACGATAATGAAAAACAATCAAAAGAAGACTGCAATGAAAAAACTAAGAATGACAGTGAAGAGAAAGAAATTAAATTGCATTTAGAAACTGCTGATATTGATTGGTTGTATGGCTATCTAAATAAATTGAGAAGTAAAGGTGATAGCAAGGTACCATATCTATACAAGTTATTAGAAGGTGCTCAGATTGAAACACCAGAAAATGAAGTCATTAAGAGGAATCCTGTTCTCGAAGCAAGGTGTGTCAAACTGAGGTCTCAGCAGGAAGCAAGGGATTACAGAAAAATGACCAAGACTGTAGATAATGTTAGAATGAGATTTCCAGAAGACAGTATTTCTTATCAGTGTAAGTATACAATTGAAATTATTGTTGGAATGATTAATATTAATTAAATTTAAGTATGTAGGAAAAAGTAGATGTGGTAGAGCTCTTGTGAATGAGCTCGAGGGCGGCAGCACCACCGTCTCACCTTTAACCTGCCGCCAAATAGTAGTGCTTCCATTACTGTGTTCCGGTTTGGTGGTGAGATCAGGCCCTGAAATTACTGGCACATGAGGCATAACACTGTAGTCCTCAGCTGCAGTGACGGATCTATAATCTGCTTTTGTGGATTGTTGATGTCCATGGGCTGTACTCCACTTACCATCAGGTTGACTACACGTTCGTTCGCTGTGGTTGTAGTATAAAAAAAAAAAAAGTACAGAACTAGTAAAATTATGTGTAGAATTTTTATTGGGTCAGTATTATAAGCACTAAATTATTAATTTTCTTTGTCATAATTCAAAGAATCATTAGAATTGAGAATCCTTTGTTAATATCTTCTTTGTTTTCAGTGAAGCAAGTCAACCGTCAATTGATAGCGATTGGTCAGTTTATAATATCAATATTTGCTGGCTTTCTTTTTGGATTTAAAGGCCTTGAATGGATGATCGGATACCTGGACTTCGGTTTTCGACTACTCATGGGCGTCATGTGCGCCTTGATAATTGCTTTGGCCGAAATTTACTTCCTCGCCAAAAAGCTCAATGAAGAATTGAATATTCCAGAAACTGTACAACTAGGTGGACCGCCAAAGTTTGCAGATTCACAATTAAATCCTCCAAAAGTTGAAAAGGCCATTGAAAAGGATCACCAAGACTAGCTCTTATATATTTTAAGTACAACTTATTGGTTTACAAGTACATTAGTTAAAAATTATGATTTATTATAATTATCATTGTTATGTATTTAGTGTTTTACTCTGTTCCATACCTATAACCTATGAGGACACGAATTTCCATCTGATAGTCCCCATCATGTATTGTCTTGTTGGCTTAATTTTACTTTCGCAAACAGAAAGTAAATTGGAGCGGGGGTTCGTGTTCGCTATATCGAAATACTACTATGTATGCCTTTTGTGCTAGTAATTTAAGGGTCATAGTCGCTGCGCCCACAAAAAAACTGGTAAAAAGTGAGTTAGGGGTGTTAAAATAGCTAAGGATTCTACCGTTTAGCTAATTCAATTCGGCAAAAAATGTACTAAACAGCCTGCATATTGTTTGGCAAGTAAAGCTTCGGCTTCCTAGGAAAGCGGTGTGGAATGAAGCGGCCGTAAAGATAACGTTTGAATTTCGTCACTAGAACATTGCCCATGTAAAGTAAATGTAGTGGTTTCCTAAAGAGCGGTGATCGACATAACGTATTACGTACTAATCGTGTAATGGCCTCAATATTACGGCCGCATTATTCTTCACCGCTTTTCTAGGAATCCGAAGCTTAAGGAGCGCCACCAAATCGTCTTAGCATAAAAGAGTGAGTACGCTGTTTTTTTTAAATAATTAAGTTCTCGATGATCTATTGGTTAGCGTATGTGCTTCAGACCGCGAGTTCTCGGGTTCAATGCCCAGGTCGGGCAAAGTGTTATTTGTGAATTTCCGTCAGGAAATTTAGTTAATTTGCTCTAAGCTGGCGCATGCTGTCTGTCTTGAACTGGTGCAAGCACCCCCTTAGACTCAGCTACCTCGATCGCCGCCTCCCCTAAAGCCGGTATTGCTTGCGCGGGCCATCTAAAATTCGGTCTGGGTTTGGGTACCCTTGTAGTAGTACATACTGTTCAGACTGTTCTATATATATCTTAGTAAAAGCTATAAGTGAGGCGGTGATGATCAGCCCGCTCTCGTCAACACGATCAGATTACAATAACAATCAACAATGCATCTTACAACTCTAACAAGCTAAATACAAGTTTATTGTAGTCGACTATGAACTCAATGACGATCAAAAAATTAAAATTATGACGATGATTACGCGATGATTTAACATATTTTTTAACTATACTATTACAGCGTGGACCATGCGTGGAACAAAATGTAAGAGCGTGTTCCAGTCCAGTTCATTAAATTCAGTCACTTTTGGACACAAAGCATCAACTATATCTAAACAAGGACACAAAGCATCAACATTGCTCACGTTTGAGCAAGATATGTAAAATTATAAAGCCAAAAAAGTAAACAAGTTTGTAGTGGAATGCCTTCGATGACTTTTTGTTTTGACATTTCTATTGCACAACAAAAGCGAATGTTGATTTTCTCCAATGTTCCATGGGTTGGTGAATCATAATATTTTGAACTTTTGAAGCCATATTTATATTCGATCGTTCGCAGGTCTGTCAACATTCGGTGATAAAGTTTCAATAAAGTGCGACGTATTTCTATTCGTGCGAGTGTACTGAATATTATTGAAGATTATTAACTTTCATTGCCGGTAAGTTTGCAGCGTATTAGTTTTAATTAATAGTAGTTGAAGTGAAACACATAAACAGCGATAATAATATGTGAGTTATATTTTACTATGTAAATTAACAGGTCAGTTCGCAAATGCAAATCAAAATGGCCTCTATGAAGGTTTTATGAAAGGGTTTAGGATTATAGTAATTTTCACTGCTACGCAGTTAAATATCGCTACTCCCGGTGTTCTAGATTAAAAGTATAAAATATTGTTTAGTTTTTATTATTGGGACTTAGTTTTATTCTTGGATGCAAGTAGTGGACATTGTTGTTTTTTTATCTATTTTATCTTATCTTTAGCATTATGTTTATTCATCTATCTTCTTGATAGGGAAAATCAATTCAGGACAAAAGAGTTTTATCCTTTTGGGTATTGATTCCTAAATAATGGTGAAAGAGGTGCAAAGAAAATGTATAGAAATGATTTTTTTTTACCAACAACTGACTATATTTCATCATACAGCTAACTGTTAGTAATATTAGTAGCTAGCAGACAAGAATGAGGATCAGGCAAAATGATATTAAAATTAATCTGCAGTATCCTGTTGCTTATATTTAACAAGCCATTTAACTTTTGTATATTTAAATAGACAGTTTTTTTATCATTTTCATCACCATCACTAGTAGGAATAAATACAATTTATAATCAATTCACAGATTTGTATTAAAACAATTAGTTGAATAATATAATTTAATATTCTGTCTATGGAATAACCACATTTACCAATTACCAAATAAAACATATCATCCCTTAGCTTACAACACCGCTCAAGACAAAAATTGGCGGGTATTACATTTTAATTCTATTGGATAGAGCTGCTCATTCTGCGTCTCACCATTGGTCACATGATGTAGGTTTCAACCAATTAGATTGAGTTAGAAAGTTGTTAAAAATGACTTAAGTGGTGTTGTTAGTTAAGGGACGATATCCTTATCTGATCATACTCAATTGCATTATCATTACAAAATAACCCTTTGTTCTCAGTTTAAAGTTTAAACACCTGTCAAGCAAAAAGTTTAAACTATGGATGACACTTTAGAGCTACCATTCAAAGTGTTCACCTTCTGGAATGAAGGTGACAAGCCAGAGATCAGGCGGTTTGGACTCACCAAGGACTTCTGCGAGAGTTTCTTCTACCTCGTACAGAAGCTTCTGGAAGTCTTCCCTGGCTTGAAGGACAAGGACTATACTGTGACATGGCAAGGTAAAATGAATACCCAATTATTTATAAGTATATTTATTGTCTCTGATTGCTTGTCTGATATAGATTGAAACTTTAATTGTTTAAAATATTTTCACTCACAATCATAACATCCTGATGATGTAATATTAAAATAAATGAATGAAAATCAAATGTTTATGCATGGTTAAAACACTTTGGTAGACTTTTTGTGAATTATGAATTAAATAAAGCTGATCTTTAAAAAACATGATATAAATATCTATATAAAAAAAAACTTCAAAAAATGATAATAATTTCTTATGGAGAATCACCATTTAAATTGAAGACAATACAAGAACTGTGTCTATTAACATATTACCTAAATAAAAATAATGTACATGGGGGAACTTTGCTCAGCAGTAGGACATCATGGAATAGAAAAAATATTATACTTAATAAACTTTGTTAAAATAAAATACCCAAGCTTATTCTAATGCAGTTAGGAGGCAAGTAAGTTTACAGTTTACCTGATGGTAAATAGTTATCAACTTGCAACACCCAGGTCATTTACTTTGTGTATAATTAAAAAACCACAGAAATATCTTAATAATATTAATATCTTTACTAGATGAGGATGGCGATGAAATCGTCATTTCATCAGACCTGGAGTTGATGACTGCTCTGCAGTTTACCAACTATGAGCATCTTAAGCTCTATATTACCTGCAAGACGGCACCCAAGGAATACTTTGGTTCTCGCCCTGATTCCTCTGGTCATTCTGCTTCTGCAAAGATGCAAGGAGGTAAGTTGTTTAAATTTTTTGGACTTAATTCTTACTAATTTGAGTAGTAGTAGTAGATTAGATAGCTGGCTTATACATGACATACTGGACGATACTCTTTTTCAAGTGTTTTAAAAAAACAAGTGATGATTCTTATTGACAGGAATAGCTAAAAAAATAAACTGATTTCAATTAGAATAATTCTATACTAAAGCCAACGAAACAAGTTAAATTTATGTTATTACAAATCACACGAATATAAATTCTATTGAATTATTATTTAAGTTGATTTTCGTGTAATAAAAACTGTTAAAAATGTCCTAAACAATCTCAATTGCAATAGAAATTAAACTTTATGGCCTGTGAATTGGGTTTATAATTCTAAATCATGAAAATTATCTCGTTTCGTACGCTGAACTATAGACTTATATGGTTTTCTCATGGGTGACATTGTGAGAACTGGAAACCCAAATTGAAATGGAACCACACAGGAAGCACCAGCTTTCAAATAAAAAAAAGAATAATTAAAATAGCTTTGTGCAGTTGAAAGTTATGAGGTAATAAATATAACAAAAAAATACAGACGAATTGAAAATCTCCTTTGTGAAGTCGGGTTAAAACATAACGCGCAACTGCCCTCGCCCTTGGGGTTCTTATATCTTAGTACTTGAGTACTATACTCCATAAAAGTTACTCCTGGACTGGAAGCTGCGAACACATGTCTAAAGTAATATCCCCTTTTGGCACAGCTGCCGGTGTCTTGCATCACGGCGTGGTGTGCGACAACTGCGACAGTACGGTGGTTGGGTTCCGCTACAAGTGCACGCTGTGTGATGACTTTGACCTGTGCTCGCAGTGCGAGGCGGCCGGCGCCCATCCGGAACATTGCATGTTGCGGGTACCCACGCCGACTATGACGGTGAGTAATGCAACATCCGATTGTTATGCTGTCTTTTATGCTTCTTGAAATTTGCGGTGTTTACTGCTTTTAGTAGGTAATTTACATTCATTGTATTTGAGTGTTTGACTAATATTAACCGGTAATTCCCCGTACAGAAAGTACGGGGAATTAGGGGTCGTTCAAATATTACGTAAGCAGATTTATTACAATTATTTACCCCCCCATCCCCCTTGTCAGCAAAAGTAAGCAAAGCTTTTACCCCGTCCCCCCATGCTTACGTAAACATTTTTCGGATTTCGAATCAACGGTAACACAAATGTTAAGTTGCTTTGCTATGCTTACAACACGTACATTATACGTCTACTCGCTATAGTATCCAAACAAAACAATACACTGACGAGAATAAATTTAGACAAGTGAACAGCGCGCGGTAATTCCCCGAATCGGTTCTAAAGCGAGTACCTAAACGTATGCGTGCGGGAATCCCCAAAAATGCGTTTCGTTTTCAAGCATAGACAATGTGAGGGTTACCATTCGTGTAAAAAAGTAAATAACTACCGATGACGTAATCATCATCTAGACTCCCCTATCCCCCATGTCATCCAAAATAAGCAAAACAAAGAACCCCCCACCCTCCATAGTCCTTACGTAATACTTGAACGGCCCCTTACCGGTTAATATTTGAATCAGCTGGTCAGATAAATTTAATACTAAAGACATTTTCTTAGTGAGAAACGTTCATGCCAAATAAGTTAAGAGTCAGATAAGATTGTAGATGTATTTGACCTTGAAAGAGTCAATAAGAGATCATTGTATCGAATGTAAATGTAGATGTAATAGCACTCTCAGATGTTTGCAAAAATGTCACCAGACATAAATTTAAGCAATACAATTGTTTTTTTAGCGTACTTCGTTCAAAGCTGCGATTAAGAGATCCCGTTCAATCCTTAAGTCGGTTGCCAACAACGTACCCGAGGAGTGTCCTTACAACAAGCGTCGCCGCGACAAGAGCGGTGAGAGGAGGCACCGCGGCCACCACGGCGGACACGGGGGCGACCATCACCGCCGCCGGCCTGGCTGGCTGGACACCTTCACCACCTACATGAACGAATTTGCCAATCTAGCTGGCGATATCGACCGGAATACTGATACCCCGGTTCCGGCCGAAAAGCCAGAGAAGAAGGCTGAAGCAAGCCAGGAGAAGGCGACTAACACGAGTGGGGCAACTCCGGCCCCTAACCAACCAGGACAAACTACCTCTGCTAGCGCGACCGCTCAGTCCCAGTGTCCTTTCCCGCGTGGGGTCAATGTGCAAGATTTGATCGCAAACCTCATGCAGGACTTGCGCCGTGCGTCTCTGATACCCGAAGCGAGTGATGTAGAGATAGGACAGGGAGATAGGAGGGCTCCCCAACCGGAGAATGCTCCTAATCAGTCAGAGATTCCTATCAAGACTGATGTTCCGGTAAATACTGAAGCTTCGGCGCATGCTGATGCTAATTCGAATGCTTCGATGAAGTCATTCACTTCAGTTCATTCGGAGTCGTCAGCAAGTTCTGGGTCATCAAGCAGTTCTCATGATTCGAGTTTGGCTGCTGACCAGTGCAAGGATGCCTCGCCCGACAGGGTTGATGATTGGACCGTGATCAACAAGGAGAAAGGTAATTAATACTGTTTTTTTAAATGAAACACACTACAAAGTACAAAAATTCAATAACAATCGATCCAGTCACTTATCTCTAGTAAGATAAGTATTTGGCTGTTTTACAACATGTCATGAATGACGCATAAACATTATAAACATATACTATCAAAATAAGTACCTATTGCCGAACGAATATTGTAAATACATTTCTAGCTAGATAAACTTTGAAACTATTGGAATGCGTTACTGTCCAATTTCTTAATTTTCTCGTATCGTTATTGAGCCTTGTTGGTCTAGCGGTATAATTTGTGAATCCCTCACCACGAGGTCCCTGGTTCGATGCCCGGGTCGGGCAAGTGTTATTTCGGATTTTTCTGTCAGGAAATTCTCAAAAGCAGTACAGAGTGGGAATAGTGCCTGGAGTATGGCGATAGGCTCACCCCCTATGAGACCCAAACATACGAATAAATTTTTTTTGAATGTTTTCTAGATTTGATGGATGCCAGTATTCCAAATGAAGGCCTCGCCCCTATTGGATTCAACTTGCCAGAAGAGTTCCAGGAGCGCGTAAAGATCAGCGAGGGAGGTCTTTACCCGCCGCTCAACACTTCTACTGCGGGTAATTCATAAATTATTATTCATACTATTCATTCATTATGCTGTCATTGTCCACTTCTTTGTATATATTATTATTATTGTATTTACTGGGATTTATATACTTCATTCATATATTTATTATTATTACAATAATACAACACTATGATGGTGTTAATTTAAAGATTTAAATAATGTTTTGCTACGATTTTGTGGTCGTTTCTGAGGATTTCACCTAGTCTGCCATACATTTGTTTTGTCCTACTCATACAAGTACCTAATATAAGTTATACGTCTCACACCACACATAATACAAAAAAATACACATTCCATCAATAACTGACACATGCATAACATTTAGTGTTGAACCCTAAAGTGCCGGAGACAGTCCCGGGAGCGGCTCCCACCGCGCCTCAGCCCGAGGGCGCAGCCGCCGCCCCGCCGCAGCAGCAACAGCCGTATGTGCAACAGCCGCAACAGCCGCGACAGCCGCAGCCGCGCCCACAACCCATGCCGCAGCCAAGGCAGCGCCACCCACGTAAGTAATCTTTAACTTTCGTATTTCGTAACTTTAAGATGTAATAACTTCTTTGTTATGTGAAAACAGTGAGCAAAACTCGAATTTGCTTCGAGGGTGAGGAAAAACAACTCGAATCAAAATGGAATTTCGCTCACTGGTTTCGACTTGAGAGCTGTTGAGGTGTAACGTATGTTCTACACGAGATTAAAGTTATTAACATCTCTTGCTTTTGAGTTCCCCACTACGCTCAAGATTTTAAATAAGAATCGCTCGCTACGTGATTATACTATAAAATCTTTCGCTTATTTGGGACTAAAAATTTGCGCAAATTACTATTGTGGACTGAGGTTTTGAACAGTGAAATTTTTAAGTCATTTGTCATTTGGTTCATACACAGAAAAGACAGTCATATTAACCCAAATCCGTTTAAAAAAAAATATAGACACCTCAACTTAAAATTATCCAATTCAAATATTACTTATTTTAGTCATCAATTTACTTATCTCATATGAGTCACGATTGAGCGTTATCGCAAAATTATCGAGCACACTCATCGATATAAATATGTGCTAAGTACTTTGCATGTTGTTGTTCAACATTATCACTGCTTTGTTTTCAATCATAGGTACTAGCTAAATATATATTTATAAACTATTTACTCAAGATTTAGTTTGTTCAAGTGTAAAAACTTGTAGAACAATAAATAAACATGTGTGAATGTTATATCGAACCACACCCAAAAATATTGTGTAAACATTGTATGTTGATGGGTGGGTATATCCAATGAAGAATTTTATTTTATTAACCTATATTGTCCCATTGTTGGGCAAAGGTGTCCCCCAAAGACTTCCATTCTTCCCTATCCTAAGCTTTTTCCTGCCAGTCTTCCATAAAGGTGTCCAAGTAATCGCGCCAGCGTTTTCTCCTCCAGCCCTTTTTCTTTTTTTTTAAATGAAGAATTAGTATTAAGTAGAATTATTTACTGACTAATTTATTTATTTATTTATTTACTTAAATCATAACGGTAATTACACCAATTACTATGATTCAAGATAGTTGTATATGTTAATTAACACAGTTAAATTAACCATACAGAGAATTTAAAGAAAATAAAATTAAACACAATAATATAACAAACATAATGAGAATTCATTCATCTCTTTCGCAAAAACTCAAACACACTGATAACACATTTTGCCATCCATCCGCAAACAAATCACAGTCAGGGTTGGAATCCAGGAGAGCGTTGAATGCAGAGAGGGTGCGTGGTATTGGTGACTGAGCCCGTGCCACGGTGCGACACGCTGGCACAGCGAACAACACATGCTTGCGATTGCGGCGATAGTTGTCTGGGGTGATGAATCGACACAGCTCATCATGCAAGTCTGGTGCATCATTTATGTATCAACCTCGCCATCAATGCGTAACAGAGTTGACGAACATAGGTGACAAGCTGGATATTTCCGTTCGAGTGTGGTTACAAATGCACAGAGATTGAGATTTTCCGCCTATAACACAAAATCACGCCTTTCTTATCCAGAAAGGTGGGCAGATGTGTACACCCATACATTCCACTTGTTATGTTTTGGTCTCATGAGATAGCCTATAGTCTTCTTCTTCTTCGTCGTGTCGATGGCTGAGTCAAATTTTATTTTGACTTGCCATCGTGGTGAAATGATTAGCCAATCCGCTTTGGAGGATTCGCGAATTGCCCAGGGTGCGCCGGACGTAGGGAATCGTTGTGTACGTCACTCGGGGAGGCTCCTTTCATGCAGCCTATAGTAATAGAAGTTTGCTTCAATATTACAAGTATCATTTAATTTATTTCCAGGACCCCACATTGATGCGGCCATTGAACAGATGTTGGCCATGGGCTTCACCAACGAAGGCAACTGGCTGACCCAGCTGCTCGAGAGCAAGGATGGTAACATCGCCGCTGTATTGGATCTGCTGACTCCAGTCAACCCTCAAGGGAAATAAAGACCGTTCCTCAAAGCTTAGAAACCGTCGAAAATATTTCTAATGTTTGTCAGAAAAGCTGACCGTTTTTAGTTAGAAGCACATGGTTAATTGTATAGATTGTCAACTTAGTAATATTGGTAACACAAGAGTTATCACATATTTACTTCTCAAGTTTTATTTACTGTATTCCACCTGGAAAGATTCAGCATGTTTAACTGCTCGTACAATGTTGCCTATGCCTAAAAAATATCCTCATTGCTTCCTCTCTGCAACATATATTTTCGACGGTCAAACTTTATTTTAGATTTCATATTCTTTATTTACTTAATGTTAATAAACTAAATTGAATTAATTTTATTGATGACTATTGTATTGTGACCTCAATTTATTACATATTGTTAATTTACGTTGGCTTTGTAAGAGGCGAGTCATTGTCTTTTTGCTTATAATTTTGAAAGGTTAAGTAGAGGTGTGCTATACCTGTTTTGTTTATTACCTGACTACAGTAACGGTTTAAGGGATGTAGCTAAGCATAAGTATATAACCATTGTATGTTAGAATTAGTTTCTAACTTTTAGTAGTATTCTTCAGTGGAATATATTGGATTGTAAGATCATCTCCATACAATTAAGAAGCTATACATGTACCCACATTCCGAAAAATACTATTTTTTCATCAAATTCATATCTGTAACAATTTTAGTACTGCTGATGTTAGTATATAATTTCAATGGTGTAGAAGAATAACAATAATATGAGAACTTATATTTTTGGTAGTCAATAAAACTACTACTTATGGTGCAACTATACTTGTTGCCAACTTTTTGAGGTGCAGCCAATGATATTATATAAAAACAAAAGCAGATATGTTATAAGCGCTCGCGCTGTGAATACTCAAATACGTCCCAATTGGGACGTCTTGTGTTTAGTTTGCGTGTGGCCTGCGTCGAGCGCAGTCACGTGCGTACCACTGAAGTGCAATCATTAAAACTATAGCTATCTCTTTCATTTGCGTGCTATTTCGTATCTTTTGTTTTACTTATCAGTTACATTTGTCAATGTGTGCAATTTGGAATAGCTCGGAACGGATTTAAATCGTAATTTCTATGAACGTAACATATCTATAGTTCTATAATATCATTGGGTGCAGCAAAGCACTAGAATCTACTATTGCTTGACTTATGACGTTACGTCCAGGACTAGACGCAGTCAAGGGCCTACTTAGGCCTGTGGATTTGTCTCAGTATGTCGAAGTTCCGAGACATATATAAAAACTATAGCGCTAGAGGGGGACAGCTTAGATTGCGTCGACTTTTCCCCTATTTTATTTCGATGAACATCCAATTTACTTCAATATTAACCCCGTATGTTAATCGACGCCAATTAGTTGTAAAAGTAGATCTACAAAATTCAAAAGGGTAAATAAATTTGTGATATTTGGTTATGACTGAATGATTAATGTGATTTTAATGTCGTAGGTTAGATTAGTTATAATTATATTATCTTAATAATTATGATTGTATTACTCATGATGGTATTAATAAAGGGCAAAAACTATCAAGGAGTTTCATTGAAATCAAATATCCTTTATATATATATTTTTTTATTTTAAGAATCCATACGAATGTTTTTTAAATGTTACGTTTTCTTGTCTTTCCCGTAATAACGCCTTTCCCAATGCTTTATCCAGTAATTTTGCTGCAACTCTGCAAAAGACAAAGAAATTATAATGGGTTACCTGAATTATGAAAAGGCCCACTTTGTATATTGAAGATTAGTGAATCATGCATAGATGTTAGAACGTAACAACATCACATCAATATGACAGAAGAATGCAGCAGAAGTGTATAACACTCACACCTGTTATGTTTTAATCACATGTGATCGGAGGTGAGCCTACCGTCATCCACCGGGCATAATTACAACTAAATGCTACTATAAAAAAATTCCTGATGGAAAGAACCCAAAAAACATTTTTATTCGAATCAGAAATCGAATCCGAGACCTTGCGGTAAGAGGCGCATATGCTTACCATTAGACCAGGGAAGGTGAAACTTTATACCACCTGATGCCTGTGCCATTATATTATAAAACAAAGAATGATGGCACAATAGCGTGCCCAATTCTAGGAATACGTGGATTTCGCGTGTCCAAATTTATATGCTGCGTGCCATAGGTTCGCCATCACAGCACAAGACCAACGAGGCCGTTAAATGGTAGAAGTTATAAAAAATTAAAACGTTTAGTTATATTCAGTCATATTGTCTGAGTAGGCTAGTGTTAGACCGTTAAGTGTGGCAAAGTTTGGAGGAGACCTTTGCTCAAGATACTACTCGTCTCTATAGATTGAGAAAAATAAATAAAAAAATTATGAAAAGTGAATTATACTATTCTATAAAGTGGTCGGTCTAATGCACTTACGTTCCTTGAATGATAGCATTTTTCAAAGTCTTTGTTGCTAAACTGCCAGGTCCGCTCATGTCAATGGTAGTAAACTTCCCCTCCATCTCCTCCCCTTCTTCTTCATGGTCTTTAATATAATAGTTGGGCATGCCTGTGATTCCCACAACAACGGATATAACACTGCAACTTTCCTCTTCAGCTGAAGGGTCCACTACACATTTTTCACCTATTTTGCATAATGTTACCTGGAAAGTTAAGGTAGCTATTATTATATACAAATTCTAATGTATGTACAGAGGGCCAACGAGTTAGCTATGCAGGGCAAAAACTTCTATGTTATAGTAAATACTTACAACACCAGTTATGGATAAGTGAGTTACATATCTAAAAAGTGAGTACATTACACTTATTAAATATGTAATTCACACATGCATATCTATTGCAGTCAGTTTTCAGTATGCCATAGAAGCTTTTGCCCTGCATACCTAATTGCTTGGCCCACTGTACTATTGCAAATCAAATAAGAACTGATTTTTTGGCCATATTGAATAAGTTAAAAACCATCAAGAGCCCTGATTTTACCTATACTTAAATTACAAGCATAGAAATGTTACCTTACCAGCAAAGGTGCTGTACCAACATCCAGCAGTTTACTGTCATATGGGTCATCAGACAGCTGCAAGTCTACATTGCCTCCGTCCATAAGAGCAGCCTTCACTAATGGTATCCTTGTGGTGAATAAAGCAGCTTTGACAGCTAAGGACACTGCATCACAGAGGTTACCACCACATTCTAATATCTGAAATATATAAAGAATATCTGAAATATTACTATTTTTTTATACTATGCCTTCAGCGAATGGAGTCCACAGCAGAGTAGAGCCCATGGACATCAACAATCCTCAACAGCCTATTGTAGACGAGTTGCTGCAGCCGAAGACTATGGTGTAATGCCTTATATGCCAGTAATTTCAGGGCCTGATCTCACCACCAAACCGGAACACAGTAATGAAAGCATTACTATTAGGCTGCAAGTTAGAGGTCATACAGTAGTGCTGCTGCTCTCAAGCTCGTTCACAAGAGCTCTACCTCCCGTTGTACCAAATGTTATTTCCATGAGTGTGTAACTACCCTTACTACTACTACTTAAAGACTATTTGCTTATACTTTATGGCTAGTTTTTGCCCGGGACTTCGCCTGCGTGAAATTATTTTTACTAAGTAATAGCTACTCCCGTGATTTGACGCGCGTAAAACTTTACTGCTCCGTTCTCGTAGCGTTTAGCGTAATGCTAAGTATTTCAAAACATTTCTTGAGAGTTAAAATATCAAGCACAAAAACAATTATTAAAATCCAATCAGTAGTTCCAGAGATGAACGCTAAGCTTAATTAGCTTGTGTTAGGAGGAAGTTAATGTCCGTGGTGTAATGGTGAGGATTCGAACCCACAACCTCATGATTATTAGACCGATGCGTTAACCATATGTATCGAAAACGTAAAATCATATGAGAAGAACTGACCAGTATATCAACGTAGAGTTTCCAACACTGTTTGCCTTCAAATATACACAGCTGCTTTAAGCTGAAGGCCTGTGATGAATGGTATGCTCTCTGCATCAAGTTTGATATTCGAATGGCTAACTGCTCTCCACCTCGGCCTTCAAATTCTGGAGTTGCGTTTGCTGAACTGAAAAGAGATTTAAATTGAAGTTGAACAACAATTTTAACAATAATTCTTAATTTATATCAGAGAATAATAATATAACATGACAGTCTATGTATTATTTTTATGTAAGCAAAAAATATTTCAGGTTTGGACCCACGGCATACACCTCTGTGTTGACACCGAAGAAGAGCTTACTCTTTACATCATAGTCACTTGTAAGCAACAAAAGGTTCACTTAAACTTAAAACATGTACAGATTATGAATGTAACTAATACTTAAAACTTTACCTACCAATCAACAAAGAACTCAATTTTTCCTTCATTAGGCTTATCAAAGTTTGGCACATCAATCTCTGTCTTGACTCCCACAAGTATGTCTGTGTTGGCCAGTCGTAGGCGTGCTGATCCACTGGCGTGGCTCACTACAGTTGTCTCCAATTCCATTGGACGATAGTCTAGATTTGATCTTCCATCTGAACGAAAGTCTTCCTGCAAATTCAAAGAAAAAGAAACTAAAATAAGTTAAAACTATGGAATAGACCAAGATTCATCATACAGATAAACTTTGTAAACACAGTCATGTATCGGAGCTATGGAATATTGAGAAAATATCTTTGGCTACTTAAAAGGCCAGCTTTTTATAAATGTCCTAGATTTTCATCCAAATAAATTAGGAAATAAGTAAACTTACAAAATAAAGAATTGTTTCGAAATTTTAGGTTATAGATACTTACATTAATCCCATGGATAATAAATACTTTCTCCGTAGGACTAAGTAAAAGTCCAGCCATCTTAGAGTTTCTCTATATTTTAATTTTAATATATGTTTTTAATTTGGTGAAATATATTTAAAAGCAAATAATGGGATTTGTTTTGATTTGAAGTCCCGACAACGCGATTATAACTACCGCCGACAAAAGTGACAAGTGACTACAGTAAAATAATATTTAGTGACTTTTCGTGATTGACGTATTTTTATTAGAGTTTCTAGACGATATTCTTGCGTTTAAAGTTAAAATTGATTGAAACAAGACAAATGATTAAACTAGAGAATCATCTCGTCTAAAACAGGTGCTAACTATTATCAATATTTAATAATTGTTTAAAATATCTTTTTCACCACACCAGCACGAAAATGATCGTTTGCTTGCCAGAATTCAGTGAGTAAAAACCGTTTTTACTCACTAGTGAGGCAAAGTGATTCAAATTTCGAAACACAAAATCCTTCCAATAAATAGGCGCTGAAAAAAAAACAAAGCAGCCACCATGTAGGTTAGTAATAAACATTGACATCAATTTTATTAAATAACTACAAACGATACGTTTTAATTATTTTAAATTATATAAATACACGCTTATTTAGTATTTTAATGTTTTTTATATTCGTTATTGACCATTAAATTAATTAAAATCAGGTACCTTACTTAATATTAGACTCTATAAATAAATGTTACGGAACGAATTTCTGAACGCATTAAAAAAAAAAAAAGTTTATGTCTGTTTCTGTCTGTCATCGCGGGCAACTTTAAATTCTTTTCAGTTTGGAACTTTTTAACAAAAAAATAGTAAATCCAGTGATGAAGAAATTTGTGGAACTCCAAAAAAGTTACGAAAACTTGCTTCTAAGACAGAAGTTTGCTTTTTACCAGAAAAATTACGTGAAAAGTATTTCAAAGCGTACGACATATTTAATTAGTGGCGACTTACAAAAGGCCCTAAAACGCATTCTGAATCGGTATTACCTACTGTCGTATTTCATGGAATTATCCCAAGCTAAGCAATCGAGTACGAGTTTATTTAAATCTTAATATTTTCTCACTGGAAGAGGTGAAAAGTTTTGTATGGTAACGCATGAGAAAAAAATAATTTCCAGTTCGTGACCTCTTAAAATCTTTCGCTTGCGAAGTAGTCTTTATTAGAATAACTCGCTGCGCTCGTGATTCAATTTAAGACTACTTCGCAAGCTCAAGATTTAAAATTGGCACTCACAACAGAAATGTAAACTTTTTCTCACTTGTACCATAAATAACTATAGTTTAATTCTTTAATGTAATGTCGTGGTTGTCTGTAATTGTTATACAACACTAAATCCATTAATGCTAAATAACTTTATTTGTTAATTTAAGGTGTTAGTAATAAAATGTATGACTATGCTCAATAAATAAAATAAAATAAGCAAATTGCAGCTTAACAGTTCTCATTTATCTAATTTTCCCAGACGCTATATTTTTTTTACCCAGTACTGCATAAAATTTACCAAACCGGCTCACTGATATATAATTATCAGAGATTATAGATGGCAGATGATAAAAGATGAAACAATAAGAAATAATATAATCAATTCTACGCAATATTTAACTATTACCGATAAAAATTAGAAGAATAAATCTTTTTAATTATATTAAAGATAAACACCAAAAGATTTCCGTTATAATGAGTTTTGTATATTAATAACAATTCTAAAATAAAGCAACAAATACTGCCAAGAACATCACCTTGGAAAATACGAGGATAAAATAATTGTTATAATAATATCAATAACATTTTTTTTTACTTTCGTTGGCTACAAAACATATTGGCAATTCGTATTACATAACTATAGTATTGAAATATTAATTAATTTTCGTCAAATAAATTAATGAATATTTTTGACAAAGTTAGAGTATAGTCTAGAAACAGAAACTAGTATAATTATGTCTGCTTGCAACATAATGACAACGTTGTCAAAATATTGGTTGATCATTCCGCGCCATTTTAAATTTCTTGGTTGTTTTTCCCCATTTGATTTGGTCCCATTAATTTTCTTCTAGAAATAGAATCGATAGTATTGCTGCTGACTATTGCAATAACAATCTATAAGTACTACCAATATCGCTAACTATACAGTTTGGAAAAATCAAGATTTGAGGAAAGTGGCAATACATTATAGGAAAAGTATTTGCCTTGTCATATGTAACACATTAACACATTAATCACATTAAGTGAACACAGTTTAACGGGCGCATTGTTGTGTTTAAGCTGATGCATGTGTTTAGCAGCCGCTTCGCTAGTCGCCTTTCCTTAGAGATAGGTACTAGTTAAATAAATATAATGTAGTCAATAAGTTTAATATGTATTCGGCTCAGAGGAAATAATAATATATTTACTCTGAGGTATTCCGGTACCAGTAAATATAATTATTTAGTATAGTGACCTATTTCATTTATATCAGAAAGAAGACCCCCAACACGACAATATCTGCGACATACAGACCTCGTCTACAACTGGTAAATGAAGGCCAATAAACGCGTT
Organism: Hypena proboscidalis; assembly: GCA_905147285.1. NCBI lineage: Eukaryota > Metazoa > Arthropoda > Insecta > Lepidoptera > Erebidae > Hypena > Hypena proboscidalis. Next base: position 7,367,403 of record LR990127.1, read on the forward strand.
CCTTGGTTCCTGTGGAATATTTATTTTATATATATACGCAGTTGAAGGATCGTGAACAATACATTCATCTTAACTTAATACAAATATTATTACATCATTGTTTTGGCTATATTGTAGTAACAATTATAGACAACTTCGGCATTAGCTTATGACTGAAAGAAGTTTAAGGAAAACTTAATTTAAATAGAATAATTGCTTTCTATCAACGTACCCATGTGGCACGAAAATAGTCCTTTACTAAAAGGTATAATAAATGTGAAAGATCTGTATGGCTGTCTGTCTGTTACGCTTTCACTTCTGACCCACTAAACTGGAACGAAACTATGGTGATCGTTAAGTCTAGGTTTTATAGACCTACCATAATATGGCCATACATTATTATGGCAATGAAAAACAATATTGACTGAAAATTCCAACCTTGGTTGAAGCTGTGGTCATGACAGAGGTATGAAATTTTGCAATATGTTATTCTACCTATATAGTCTACCTACTCGATAAGTTGAAAATGGTACAAAATAGAGATACTGGTCTTAAAATTATGTGCGATACCTCATTGGATTCGGAATGACGCCTAGAAAAATGTGCCAAAAGAGTGTATTAGCACATAAAAAATTGCAAAAGTTATAAACAATTAAAGATGAAAAAAAAAATGGCATTTTGTTTTTGCCAATATTTCTTTAACGATTAATATTTAAGAAATTTCAAAATAAGATTCTGAAAGAAGAGAAAATTTCCAACAAAAAACTCATAACTTTTGAAACTCTATCTCCATTATTTATAATTTTAATTTAACGCTGAAAATAGGTCTGCGCGCGACATTTTTAGATTGCACGCGTGGCGTCAAAAGCGAGTACGGCCCATGAATTAATTTATTTAAGGTATTGAATATATTTCTTTTAATTTGAAAAAAATATGATATGTTTTGAATACTATAAATAATTTATTCCCGTTGGAAATTCTACTTAAAGTAAATTTTTCATCAAGTTAAACAATTATTAACTAACGAAATTTTCTCGAACTACTGTCTTAATTGTAAGTGAAAAAAAATGCTTAAATAATGGTCGTAAAAAAATTTCGCTTCGTAGAGCCTTTCTTACATACATAATAAACAAGATCGTGTTATAAAATTTAAAAAAAATATTAATACTTTGTTTATAACAGTTTTTTTACTTGAACAACATTACTAGGATTTTTAAGTTTTTGTTAAAGAAAAAAAACTGTTATAAACAAAGTATAAATATTTTTTTAACTTTTATAACACGATCTTGTTTATTATGTATGTAAGAAAGGCTCTACGAAGCGAAATTTTTTTACGACCATTATTTAAGCATTTTTTTTCACTTACAATTAAGACAGTAGTTCGAGAAAATTTCGTTAGTTAATAATTGTTTAACTTGTTGAAAAATTTACTTTAAGTAGAATTTCCAACGGGAATAAATTATTTATAGTATTCAAAACATACCATAATTTTTTCAAAATAAAAGAAATATATTCAATACCTTAAATAAATTAATTCATGGGCCGTACTCGCTTTTGACGCCACGCGTGCAATCTAAAAATGTCGCGCGCAGACCTATTTTCAGCGTTAAATTAAAATTATAAATAATGGAGACAGAGTTTCAAAAGTTATGAGTTTTTTGTTGGAAATTTTCTCTTCTTTCAGAATCTTATTTTGAAATTTCTTAAATATTAATCGTTAAAGAAATATTGGCAAAAACAAAATGCCATTTTTTTTTCATCTTTAATTGTTTATAACTTTTGCAATTTTTTATGTGCTAATACACTCTTTTGGCACATTTTTCTAGGCATCATTCCGAATCCAATGAGGTATCGCACATAATTTTAAGACCAGTATCTCTATTTTGTACCATTTTCAACTTATCGAGTAGACTATATAATACAATGAGCACTAAGGACTTAATTTTAGTAATTTAAAAAGTGATGTGTATGATAAATATATTGCGATTTCCACAGGTTTTTCTTCTTTTTTTGTTTTATACGATGACGTATGCAGCGAAGTGAGGTGTAGACCACGTAATGGTAAGTGGTAACGACAGCCCGTGGACATCAAAAATTTACTAAAGCAGATGGTAGATGAGCCGCTTAATCTGAGGATCGAAGACTGGAGTGTTATATCTCAGGTGCCAGTAATTTCAAGGCCTGATCTCACCACTAATCCGCAACACACTAACTTCCGTCCTCAAGCTCGCTCGCAAGAGCTATATCACCCAGTTCAGAGGCCAGCCATGACTTCTGCTTTTCTAGTCGAAGAGAGATTATAATTATATGAAGAAGTTTTAGTATCCACCAATACATGCGTTTAAATAAATATAATAATGCGATGTAGAAATGTGTCACAAAGAAATAGGTGAAGGGCCAAGCAATTCATAGATTGCGGAAATAATTATCATTGTCCTTTCAGGAAGTGACCACATTCCACCTACGCTTTTGAAGTACAAGTAGTCAGTTCCCGATTTGCTTCTGGACTACCGACCTGCAGTTAGGGGGCGATCTCGCAACATCCTCTTTTAAATTGCGGTTTATCGTAATTGTTTCATTGTACAGATTGAGTTGACGTCTCGACTAACTCATGCATTTGAATGTTGGGTGCCTTTAACGCTACGCATATTGGTATGATACTGGCTATCAATTTCGATATAATATGAGGCCAAAATAAAAAAAACAGTGCTCCAAAAAGTTATGGTCAAACTTTTTTAAAATGACGGAAATGCGTGGAGAAGTGACTGAGTTAACCAACCTCATGCAGAGATTCTCATGGGTGGACTATGTAGTGTTTGTGTTGATGCTGGCCATCAGTGCGGTGGTTGGAGTCTACTGGGGGTTCATGAAGAAGCAGACAACGCAGACTGATTACCTCCTTGGAGGTAGGAACATGAAAGTGATTCCCGTCTCCATGTCATTAGTGGCAAGGTAAGTAGATAGTTATAGTCTGTAATTCTGAACTTGTTAATATGGTTTATATCAGTAACACCATAGTGATAAGTTCAGACGATATAACCGCTGCGTTGATTAGCGATTCACAGATATTATTGATTGATTTCATCGCATTACCTACCATTTTTTTTAAATGTGTTTTACACCACAAATTGTACCTATTCTATTCCTATACCCACCCTGACTTATTTTTCAAATTTGCTCAAGTTAGCATTCTGGAAAACAACTGTCTTCGTATTTAAAAAATTAAATTCGAAGACAAAACTGGTTTTGAATTTTAGCTGCTCCAAAAATCATTTTAATTCGTTCCATTCGAAATATGGCACAACATTTTATTTGTTTATAAAGCAAAATAACTTATATCTGCTTGACGTGATAGGCAAACATTTCTTGGAACATATATGAACAAAACAACGAACCTGCAGGGTCTGCAGACCATGATTCTCCTTTTATATCTTGTTTAATGTGTAGGCCCCAGATAATGTCTGAGAAAACTGCCTAAAACTAGCTTACAAAGCTTCAGCACCTGCTTCTTACCAGGAATATGGTCATAATATTGATTAATCAAGTGTGTAATGTCTGCCTTCGTTCTAGTTTTGTATCGGGCATAACCTTGTTGGGGTCACCGACAGAGGTGTACATGCACGGCACCCAGTACGCTTATATAGTAGGAGCCATATTTCTGATGTCACTACTCATGACGCAGATCTATTTGCCCGTCTTTCATCAGCTCAAATTGACTTCGAATTACGAGGTAAGACAGATGGACACATTTTAAAATAAATTTATTATTATCTATACCTTTAGCTATTCTGGGATTACATTTTAGAATCAATATTTACAACCTTTTTTTCTCCATCGGTGTTTCTTTACCTCTTCACTTTATATTCGTTCTTTGTAATAAGCCTTTATTTTCTCGATGTCTTTCAAAACCTTTATTAGATGCCTCTTTATTTTTCAGTATTTATCACTGAGGTTCGACAACAGAGTTAGATTGTTCGGATCGATATTGTTTGCCTTTGCTTTGGTAAGTGATTTTTATTATTCATTAAACTAATTAGATACATATAAGTTAAAATACTGCTGTGTGTTTTTTTTGGTTTTTCAGATAGGCTGGCTACCTATTGTTATATACGTTCCGGCGCTTGCATTTAATCAAGGTATATTTTAAAGATGATGCTAAATAATTCACAAAATTTAATGATTTATTGTCTTCAAACTTAAAGTTACAATTTTTTTTTAACACGCTTATATTAGCTTCACCTGTATGTATGTATGTGCGTATGTATGTATGTATGTATGTATGTATGTATGTATGTATGTATGTATGTATGTAACCGACTCCTTTGGACTCGATTTTGACCCACTTTAAACGGACGGATTTCATTCAAATTTTGCACACCTGTCAAAGATTGATGACAATGAACAATTGAAAAAAAAAATGAAAAAAAAAAAAAAAAAAAAAAAACACTTAAAAAAAAACCAAACCAAAAAGTAGAAAATAAATAATGGTTTAAAAAAACTAAAAAACACACTTTTAAAGTACTTCTAACTAAAAAGTGAAAAATAATTCCTAATATAAGCTAAAAATGGTAATAAACAAAAAATACTAGTATTATTGTGAAAAAGCGTGGGTTGCTCGATAGACGAAAAATATGGCACAGAGCGCCATTTTCAGCTTATATTAGGAATTATTTTTCACTTTTTAGTTAGAAGTACTTTAAAAGCGTGTTTTTTAGTTTTTTTAAACTATTATTTTTTTAAATTCAGTTTATAAAATTGATGAAATGTGCTATTAGCTTTAATCGCTTAGTGCTATGTTAAAATGTACTTATTGACGCTGATTTAATATTTTTCCATTTTAGTTACTGGCGTTGGTATTCATGTAATCACACCCATAGTATGTTTGGTGTGCATCTTTTATACAAGTGCGGTAAGTTTATATTTTTATTATTATTTCAATTAAAAACAGTACATCTACTTAATTTAGGACCAATTTCGCGGATCGAGTTCAACACTGAGCTACACTTTTTATCTCTGTCCCGTTTAATCATTGGATGTATTAGAGTGATAGAGAGAGAGATCGATCTCTCTCAATCAGGTTTGAGGTTAACGGCATTTTAAGAAATTCGGGCCTAGAGTTCCGGGACGATTCATCAATCTAGTCTCCACGTGAATTGAACTCTAGCTAGCAATGATTCATCATCGTTTGGTTTTCACCAATTGAATGTTTCCAGGGTGGATTACAAGCGGTAGTTTGGACGGATGTGATCCAAATTACGGCAATGTTTGGCGCAATGGCCTTGGTCGCGATAAAAGGGACCATCGACGTCGGCGGCATTGGTGTTGTTTGGCAGAGGAACATGGACAGCGAAAGGATTGAAATGCCAAAGTATGTATTTTAGGATCGGCACGGCACCGTAAAAATTCTATCTATCTAACTAAGGTAAAAAACAAACTGATCAGACATAAGGTGTTATGATAGAATTGATGTTTGACAATAACTGTCTAGGGCGGTTTTGGAATAAGAAAAATATGGTAATAACTTTAAACTTTCGCGATGCATATTTATTGATATGATATTAACGGGAATTAACGCAATTAATTTTATTCACCTTTCCGTGATTGATGGACAAGGCATCAGACAAGAAGACAAGGCTTATAGTTAAAGTCTTTGTCCGTAGTTTGTAAGTTGTAGGGAACTGTCATGTCCATGGGTTAAATATTATTTATTATTTAAGAGAAAATTATTTCATTGGTTGGTGAACAAATGTTTTTATGGTCTTAATGAATATTTCAATAATAAGAACTGACATTAACAAATTAATTATTTCAATTGACTTAAAGAATTTATTTATTATAATAGTCCTATTGACATTTGCATTTTCTTTATAAATAATTCAATTGAATACTTTTACTTATTACATTGCTATTTATTAATAACTATAGTACTTGTAATATTTTTTAAAGCAAATTTTAGCTTTGCTATGCATTTATTTTTATGTAATATTAAAGTTGAAAAATTAAGAATCCAGCAGGACTCGAACCTGCACCTCTTGGGTATACGCCCCAAGTGCTTTGCCAATTCAGCTATGGATTCGTATGCTGCCGGACTCGAAATTTCTCAACTCTTTTTGTGCCAGCTTTTAGCTAGACGAACCTTATTTGGTTTTAGCGCCATCTATGTGATGTAATAAGTACTATTCACATACTGTAAGTTTGAATTAAGATCAATACTGTTACAGTCAAGAGATGACGCATTTTTATCAAATACTTGTAATATTTTTTAAAGCAAATTTTAGCTTTGCTATGCATTTATTTTTATGTAATATTAAAGTTGAAAAATTAAGAATCCAGCAGGACTCGAACCTGCACCTCTTGGGTATACGCCCCAAGTGCTTTGCCAATTCAGCTATGGATTCGTATGCTGCCGGACTCGAAATTTCTCAACTCTTTTTGTGCCAGCTTTTAGCTAGACGAACCTTATTTGGTTTTAGCGCCATCTATGTGATGTAATAAGTACTATTCAGCTAAAAGCTGGCACAAAAAGAGTTGAGAAATTTCGAGTCCGGCAGCATACGAATCCATAGCTGAATTGGCAAAGCACTTGGGGCGTATACCCAAGAGGTGCAGGTTCGAGTCCTGCTGGATTCTTAATTTTTCAACTTTAATATTACATAAAAATAAATGCATAGCAAAGCCAAAAAAAAAAAATATTACAAGTATTTGATAAAAATGCGTCATCTCTTGACTGTAACAGTATTGATCTTAATTCAAACTTACAGTATGTGAATAGTACTTATTACATCACATAGATGGCGCTAAAACCAAATAAGGTTCGTCTAGCTAAAAGCTGGCACAAAAAGAGTTGAGAAATTTCGAGTCCGGCAGCATACGAATCCATAGCTGAATTGGCAAAGCACTTGGGGCGTATACCCAAGAGGTGCAGGTTCGAGTCCTGCTGGATTCTTAATTTTTCAACTTTAATATTACATAACTATAGTACTTAATTTATTTTAATTGTTTTAAGATACAAAATTTATGGTAAATTTAAATTTATATATTAAATATTTGCACGCTCCTAATTAAAGGGTAGTAATTTGTCCTGATTGCTTTGTGCAATTGACACCCACTAGAAAACGGTTCACTTTGATTAAAAACGTTTATCAAGAAAATTGAACCTCGTGATTCTCACAGCAAAAAATTACTGCATTTGCGGATTGGATGGTTTCTGCTTCTTTTAGCTTCTATAGTTTCATGTAGAAATTGTGAAAGTCAATTTAAATGTTCTAACATTATCTATTTTTGTATCTCTTATTTAATTGTTTTAGTTGGGATCCCAATCCTCTGACCCGTCATACCATTTGGAGTCTCGTGGTAGGGGGCACAATCTACTGGCTTCAGGCCAATGCTGTCAATCAGACCATGGTACAGAGATATCTTGCTTTGCCGACTCTAAGGGGGGCCAAATGGTAAGTTAAATGTTACTGTTTTATGTACCTTTTCGAAATTGGCTTATCTTATGCCGTGTTTTGTGTCACATTATGTTAACTTTTTGGAACGAAGTTCCTAAACGTGCGTTGCGAAAGGGGGCTAGACGGAAAAAATTGGGACGAAAAGTTGTAACGACACATTTTGTAGCAATTCTCGTAGCGGCGTAGTAATTACACGCTACGTTACAGCTACGGTGCTACATCATCAGACACACAGAGAAAAATGCGCACGCCGCAAATTACTCGAAAGGAACTTCGTCCCATCCGGGTGTCCCTTGACACCTCAGTAGTTTTTTGATTTTGAATCGAATATTATTTAATTGGAAATCTTTGTAGTATTGGTATTCTTCTGCATTACTCTTGTGCATTTACTTTTTCTTCTACCATTATGTTTGTAATCATGTATTGTATTTTTATTTTCACAGGGCAGTTTTCTTGTTTAGCATCGGAATATCGATCCTATATTGTTTCTGCTTATATTGCGGTCTTTTGATCTACGCAAGGTTCCACGACTGCGATCCTTTGCAGACTAAGGTAGGACATAAGTATATTGATAAAGATACTTAGTAGTTTTGACAATGATAAGTTTAACTCTGTGTACAACACCCACACTTCACCTGTTATGTTTAGATTCAAGATAGGGGGTGAGCCTTTCGCCATCCACCTCTATTTTCTGCAGTCAATAACCGATTTTTTTATTCATAATATAACATAAGATCACGCCTATATTACCCAGAATGGTGTGGCAGAGGTGTACAACACCCACATTTCACCTGTTATATCTTAGGTCCCATGGGATAGAGGATGAGCCTATCGCCATCCACCGGACAACCATGCCAACTTCGTGCTGCTATTGTGAATTTCCTGACGGAAAGTTCACAAATAACATATTGCCCAATCCGGGTATCGAACCCGAGACTTTGCGGTAAGAGGCGCATCCGCTAACCAGTAGACCAGCGAGGCAGTTTTTTATTCTTATTCAAATATTGATTGAACAGTATCAATGATATCATTTCAGCTAGCAAAAGCAAAGGATCAACTGCTTCCTCTTCTTGTGATGGATATACTTGGTGGAATCCCAGGTTTACCAGGAGTCTTTGTAGCTGGAATCTTCAGTGCGGCTTTGAGGTAAATTACCCTTTTTAATAGAAATCTATATCATCATCGTAGCTTTGCTTTAACGAGCTATTTCGATTCGTCTTATTTATTTTCTTTTAGCTTGTCTGCCTCGATAACATGAAAATTTACATAAAAAAATGTAAGTTTAAGGATATATTATAATGTTTAACGTTAATTAATCTTATGTTCTTCTATCTTCTATTTATTAACTTTGATTATTGTTATAGCATTTAGCTATGCTTAGCAAATTATACTAAGAAACAGTTGAAAAAGATGGGACCGGCAGGATTTGAACCTGCGACCTTACTGCACACCGGGCAGCCGCTCTTAGCCATCCAGCTACGGTCGCCTCTTACCGGCACCCTAAATTTCTCAACTGTATGATACGTCATTTCGTGACGTAACGTTCATCCATTTGTTCCTATCTTAAGTAGTGCAGTAAGGTCGCAGGTTCAAATCCTGCCGGTCCCATATCTTCTATTTATTATTCTCATGTTCTACTTTTAGTTCTTTATCAACAAGTCTGAACTCAATGTCAGCAGTCGTACTAGAAGACTTCTACAAGCCATTCTTTAGCAAGCAGCTTTCAGACAAGCAGACCACTTGGTTGATGAGGAGTGTTGTCATTCTTCTGGGATCTCTCTGTGTAGGTAAATACTTATTTTTTATACTGTTAATGATAAAGATAAATTGATTTTAAAATTAGATACTACGCCAGAAGCAAGTACACTATCAAATGATCCCAATGACAAGGCCAATACACACAGACACTCACTCAAGCACACCCAGTCTTAGAACAAATCTTTGCGAATCCCACAAAGATTTGTCCCATGTGGGGATCGAATCCACAACACCATTGCAGTGGAGTGCGGCGAGGCGACCGCTTAAACCACTACACCACACGTGCAGGCAAAGGCATAAATGATTTTGTATTAGATTTTGAATATTTTAACTACAGCGTAACAATATTATGTTTTATTTACTAGTCTTGATAAAACACAATTCAACAGGTTTAGTTTTCATTGTTGAGAAGATGGGAACAATCTTGCAGCTAACGATGACTCTGGAATCAATGACCATGGGCCCTCAACTAGGAGTCTTCACAATGGGCATCCTCATGCCTTGGGTAGATGCCACAGTGAGTACCCTACAATTATTAGCATACTACACATAAACTTACAGCTGACATCAATATGTCAGCTGTAAGTTTATGTGTAGTATTCTGTTCTGAAATTTGCACCCAAAATCTCAAGCCACACTCAACAACAGGAAAGTGTAGCATAATAATAGTACACGGTCTTTATATGCGACAAAAAATGATGATGAATTCCAATGCTGCAGAAAATGATTCTGAGGTGCATGTTAAAATTTGCATTGGCAATTGCTAAAATCAGTCTGTATAAAAATTTACAAACTAAATATCGCTAATATATGAGAAAGAGCTTGTGATAGCACTTTTCAGTGATTAAGCAAATGATTTTGAAGCTCTGCGAGTATTTTTGACCGGAAGTATTAAAAAAATAACGATTATAGCTAATATTTTAGTGTTTTCAGGGTGCTCTTGTAGGTGGTGTCAGTGGCATAGCTGTGATGTCCTGGTGGTGTCTGACATCCCAATTGGCAATAGCTCGTGGTCAGATCACTCATCCACACAAATCTCTTGTTACTACTGGTTGCCAGTACAATTTCACTATGGTTGAGGCACTTGATGATACAGTTATAAGGTACGGTCTTTTGGCTTGTCTTGATAACTTTTTGACTTGCATTGAAATAACTTGGTAACCAACAACTTGGTTTGGCTGTCAGAGAGATATGATTGTACACTTCAAAAGATTTCTAAACGTTTTTAAAACCCTATGTCTTGCTATTTTGTTATTTGTTATTATTCACTTGATTGAGGTGTATTGTTCAGCATTTATTGGAAGTACCTTAATGATCTAACTGTTTACAGCGAAGAAGTAAATCCCGTCCTCCGCGTATCATACATGTGGTACACCCTAGCTGGGATGCTGGTGAGCATGTGCGTTGGTGCGATAGTATCCAGGGTCAATCGGGCTCGAGGAGTACCTTATGTACCACCATCGCCTTCACTGTTAGCTCCTCAACTAAGAAGGCTGTATAAAGAACCTCCTCATCCGAGTGAGGAGCCTTATATAAGGGCGTATGGACAAAACAAAGTAAGTTTGTTATTATATATATATACCTTTGATTCTAGTTGATCTTAGATCCTTTGATCTTAGTTTTATTAAATTAATTTAACTTTTGTACGTTCTCATTTAAACAAACATACATTATGTAATTTTCCAACAGTGTTTTACTATTATTATCTGTTAAATGTAAGTAGTTGAGTGCTTCTTGGATTATAGGTTCTCTGACGTCTTAACGTTTTATTTTCAGGAAGCCGGCCACGTGAATTCTACCTCAATAAACATGAAGCCAATAGTTGAGAGCAAGGAAATTAGTTGATTGAATATTTAGAAATATATTTGTATAATAAACGGCTCGATTATAATAATGTCCATTTTATTTAGCAGTGGTATCTTATAGCTTACACATAATGCTAAAAGTTTGATTCGCAAGGGCCTCGAACGTATTTTTGCACCTATTTTATGCATAACTATAACGTTGGTTTGGTTTAGTTTTCCTGGGCGGTATCCGCACTTAGTCCTCCTATGGGACCGTTGTGCGTGAAAAGTTTCCCGTTTACTCCAGCCAGCCTAAATCGGTCCAGAAGGAAAGCAGCCTCCGAAGACTGCTGCAGGCTTCCGGAAGCAAAGTTGGTGACTGAAAAATTTGTGCCCGTTGGTCGGCCACGCTGCTACATTCCATGATGACATGCTGTGACGTTTCTTCTGCCTTCATGCATCCTCTGTATACTACATACTACAACGTTATAACCAATGAATTTACACATACCTAAAAGACACCGCGTTGTACATTTTTTGTTTATCTGAATGTTAAAAATTCCGTTATCCATTTCATCATGGATAGATTTAAGAACACTATTGGATAGATAATGATTTAATTTATATCAAGGATTAATTCCAGCAGTTACCTACTTAAAGACATCCTTAATTATATTATGGCTAGTAGGTTAATACTCTATAAGTAAGAGCAAAATATCAGTTGAAGGTCTATATTAAACTAACAGGATACTAGCAATTGCGACAAAAATAGCTTGAAAGCCATTTAAGAAAATCGCGGGCGGCAATTGTAAAATGACTAGTCAATTCATTCAAACGTCTCGTCGGCACTGAGTCTTAGCTGAGCGAGCTGTTGAAAGTGATCATCCGAAACAAATAAAAATAACTATCGTGGACTTAAAGATGACAAATAAACAGAATATTATCGTGAATAACAAAATAGTAATACTATTATAACAAAAGAATATTCATATTAAGTTATCTCTCTCTAAACGTAATCAAAATGCCTGGAGAAAAATTAGATGTGTCTGCAGTTAGACTTTCGTATCAACACTTTTCATGGTTTGACTATACATTATTTTTAGTTATGCTAACGATATGTAGTGGAATCGGCATTTACTTCGGTTTTGTGAATAAACAGAGTTCAGCTCAAGATTATTTGATGGGTGGTCGAAATATGAAGTTATTGCCTGTGTGTTTTTCTTTAGTTGCGAGGTAAGGCTTTTTTATAACATAATTTTTTATGGGGCCTATTTTTTGTTGCCATTTACATATTCTTAGCTAATCAGTGTTGTTCTGAGGTCTATCATTTTTATTCAGAAAGAGCCTTTGCAGTTTATTTTCTATTTATACTTTAAATGTCTTCATTATTATTATTTTGTTCTTTCAGTTTTATTTCAGGGATATCCTTGCTCGGTATTCCAACAGAGCTCTACATTTATGGGACCTCTTACATATTTGTGATGATCGGAGCTGCGACAATGTCTGTGATTATTTCCTACACGTTCCTTCCAATACTACATGAACTGGAATTGACTTCGGCTTACGAGGTAATTAAGTTTTAATTTTTAATAACGTATGCAAGTTCTTTAAGAGTTAAAGTTAATATTTTAATATGAATTATAAACTAAATGTACATCTACATTCTATACTTAGTGACATAATAAAAATAAAAAACAAAATTTCTACTAACTTAAAAATAAATGACTAAAGTTAATAACTATGTACAAAACTAATCTTAAAGACCGCTGCCAGTGGGCAACGTTCTCAAAATGCTGGCTGCATTGCCACGTATTGTATGGCATTGCTCAATTTCTGGCCGAAATAAATACCAGCATACTAAAAACGTGTGGCCTCAAATAGAATATAAATTTGTATTTTGGTTTGTTCAAAGGATCTTATTAACACTTATATACACTTTATTAATTTCTTCGCGTTGTTTCGTTTTTAGTATTTGGAGCTTCGGTTCGACAAACGCCTCAGAGTTTTTGGTTCTGTCATATTTAGCGTTTATTTGGTAAGTTAGTTAAAAAGTGGTCTCACAATTTCTTTTTCTGTTTGCTTTCTATTTTCTTTTCAGGCAGATTACGGTTCCTAATTTAATTGTTATGTGTTTTAGATGGCATGGCTGCCTATTGTCATCTATGTACCAGCATTAGCATTTAATCAAGGTCTGTCAAGTGTCAGGTGTTAAAGTTTATTTAATTTTTCTTACAGCATGACTTAACCTTGGTTTTTATTTTATAGTTACTGGAGCCAATATTCACATCACGACACCAATTGTTTGTCTTGTGTGCATATTCTACACTTCTTTAGTAAGTCCCTAACAACCTATACCACATATTCTCATTTACTTTAATATTTTCTACAGTTATGGATCTTATGAAACATTTTCTTTAACAGGGTGGCCTAAAAGCAGTTGTATGGACAGATGTAATACAAACAATAGTGATGATATGTGCCATGATTATAGTAATCGTCAAAGGTACTTATATGGTAGGAGGCTTCAATGAAGTGGTCAGGAGAAACTGGAACACTGGACGATTTGAAATTCCACGGTATTTTTTTAACGTTCAGTTAAATCTCATTAGAAAATAATCTCAATAAAGAATTGCTCTTGCAGATCAGTAGGATAAAGTATGGTTAATATAGGGGTTAATTCTCGCACTTGTGGTAGAGCTCTTGTGAATGAGCATAAGGGGGGCAGCACCACCGTCTCACCTTTAACCTGCCGCCAAATAGTATTGCTTCCATTACTATGTTCCGGTTTGGTGGTGATATCAGGCCCTGAAATTACTGGCACATGAGGCATAACACCGTAGTCCTCAGCTGCAGCGACGCATCTATAATCTGCTTTTGTGGATTGTTGATGTCCATGGGCTGTACTCCACTTACCATCAGGTGGACTACACGTCCGTTCGCTGTGGGCGTAGCATAAAAAAAAAATAATAATAAAAACGACAAGATTAACAAGAGACAAAGACGTTTACCAACATTAATATCCTTAAAGTTCTTTTAAAATTAGTGGTTTTCTGTTTTCAGTTTAACTGCAGATTTAACGGAAAGACATTCCATTTGGTCAGTTACTTTTGGAGCTACATTTTACTGGATTGGTAATATCGCTGTGAATCAAGCTATGATGCAAAGATTTTTATCTTTGCCTGAGTTAAAAGAATCAAAACGGTTTGTACCTCTTAAATATTTTCCACTTCCTTCTTGTGATTACTATGCCTTTATAATATCTTCGGTGATGACGATACTTTTTCTTTTTTCAGGGCAGTCTGGGGGTTTCTGTTTGGAGTTATTTTGATAGTATGTATATGTGGCTACAGCGGTTTGGTCGCTTTTGCAAGATATTACGACTGTGATCCTTTGGATTCAAAGTTGGCTTTAGCCAAAGATCAGTTACTACCCCTGTTAGTTATGGATGTTTTAGGCGACTGGACTGGAATGCCTGGTATATTTGTTGCAGGAGTATTTAGTGCTGCTCTAAGGTAAATATTACATTACTATAATACGGACTTCTGAGAAGTGTATTCACTTTTTTATTATTTTCAGTTCTTTATCGACTGGTCTTAATTCTATGGCTGCCGTTGTATTAGAAGATTTCTGGAAACCATTTTTCAAAGAGTTGTCTCAAAGACAAACTCAGATTATGATTCGGTCTGTGGTGGTGGTACTTGGAGTGATATGCGTTGGTAAGTAAAAATATTATTCTGGTTATGCTTAAAATATTTTTCTTGATTGATATTCGAAAAACAATTCAAAATATTATTATTTTCATTTTCTACAATAATGCAACGTAAGATTTAAAATTGTTTTGGGATTTGCATTTCGAACATGTCTCATAGTATTTAATTGTATTCGCACTATTGTGAGAATTTGGTAGGCAGATTAGAAAATATAAAAAAATCGAGTAGAGGTTATGGGTTATTCATTATTAGGCAGGTTACAAGATCGTTCGATATATTAGTCGCTAATCACTAATTTACTTTCAGGTCTTGTTTATGTAGTTGAAATGCTGGGATCAGTGCTGCAGTTAACAATGACTTTATCTTCGGCGTCGATGGGACCATTAGCTGGAGTTTTCATTTTGGGAATGTTTATGCCTTTCATAGATTCTACGGTTTGTGCTTTCACATTATGTGTGAACTTGTAATCACCTATCTATTTAATTTGCTATAGTTGGCGAGTTTAGCTGCTGTAAATCATAATATTTCGGATTCGATTTATAAATTGGGTAAATGGAGTTTTTGGGCTCCCGAAAAGGTTTTTATCAAGTTGCCTGAGCCAAAAAGTTAGAGAGATGACGGCCAGTCTTCCTTAAACATGTTGATCCACCTTGCCTTTTTACACTTTATGTTATGGTGGTTTAAATTGGGTTGGGAGGACATTAATACGGAGTAGATGATATTACTATGTAAAATGTGTATATTTTCAGAGTGCATTGTGTGGTGGTGTGACAGGTTTGACAGCAGCATGGTGGATGGCTTTGCACTCGCAATTAGCGCAAGCGAAAGGGCTGCTCAAGTTTGAACAAAAAGACCGATTCACGCATAACTGCACGTATGTGTTCGATCACGTTATCGAAGACGACAGTGACACTGATAGGTGCGTAATTTTTATTATTTGGGTAATAATTAAAATTTACGTTTTGAATATTAGTAATCTGTGCTGATAAATACCATATGCTTTTTATTATCACATTATTTTACTACCTAAAGTGATAGATGGAAAAACGTGTATTTTTTTGTCCTTACGCTAAGTATTTAAAAACTATAGATACTTTTTAATTTAATGACCTCAACAATTTAAAACATAATTATCATTTCTATTTCAGTCAAGTACCGTATCTGTATCGCATTTCGTATCTATGGTTCACGGCGTTTGGATGCATTGTTACAGTCAGTGTGGCTTGCCTAGTCAGTTTGAGAAAAACACCTAAAGTACAACATGACCATCGACTTTTTGCACCGTTCTTGAGGAAATATTTGCAAAAGGAAAGGGTAAGATTATTTTAAATATAAACATTATTTGATCATTACATGTAATGCCTCAAAAAAAGTAGCTATAATGAGTCTGAAGGGCCATTGATTCACTGAAGATAATTATGTTTTTTATTTCTATTACAGTCAGATAAAATATATTTGAAAACTATCAAGAAATGAATTCATCAATACAGCTGTCGATGGTGAATGATTTATTTTAAAAATAAAGTGGTTAAAATTATTTAGTTATTAATTAAGTAAATTTGTAAAATATTAAAACATAAAATATGCACGTGTTTTTTATTACTTTATTTACTGATAATTGTTCACTAGTCGTCCACAACGATCCTGCTCCAGTAAAACCTTTATACAACCATGAAACCACTATTTCAATATTAGGAAATATTTTCAGTTTTTTATTATTCGTATTAGTAGAGTATTTTTAAAACGGCCATTCAGCTCCAGTTTTCAGAACGTAAAGACCAGATCTGAAACAAAACAAGGCATATGCTGCCAGGATCATCCCAATAAATCATAAATTTATTGAAGACATAATTAACAGCAGACGTATCAATAGGTACTTACCCTCTCTTGGATACAATGCTGTTGCCCATATTAAAAGCTGGGCCACTACAGATACCAAGTTCAACTTCCGCAATATTCTGGCATCTATTTCCAACCAGGTGGTCGAATCGTACAGTAGAAGCGAATAATCGAATTGCTCGTCCATGAGAGCAAGTGCTGACCCAGCAGCCCGGCTGTGGATTCCTCCCACCATTGGGATAAAAATCAGCGTGACCAACAGGGTTGAATAAACCGAACCGATTACCATCGGTGTGAATTCCTTCGACGTATTGACCAGCGTCTGCGTTAAGGGTATTAGAATTATTAGTCCAATATGGACCAGCTGGATCGAGACCTAAAATATAAAACATGTTTAAGAGACAATTGACAAAAAATGTGGGCATTTAGGACCAGAAATAAACATGTTCTTAAGTTTACCTGTAATACGAGCTGGTCGGCCTCCCGTCTGACGACCAGCGATTCCAACAACATGAGCACCTAAGCTGAAACCGACCAGGTGCATATTGTTCCAATCTCCGCCTGCAGTGTTGATGAGCCATATAAGGAATTTGCCAAGAAACTGGCCAACACCGGGCACTCCAGCCGAAGCCGCCATATATTTTAAATTCGCAATATCACTCCAATCCACAACTATAACGTTACAGTCTTGGACAGCTAAAAAAGCTGAAGTGATGATAGGGTTCATTGGGGAGCTGCCGTTGTTATTCCATCCGTGGACGATGACCTTCAGCGGACGACTTTCAAGATAGTTGGACTCCTGAATGCATTTAGCGCAGCCACTAACAATGACTTGGGCATTATTTGGATTTGATCTAAAAATACGACAAAAATGCAAATTAAGTTTATGTCTGATATACAATGATATGTAAATAAATGTACATACATATTATTATTATCCTAAATGTTAATGACTTGTCGTGATTGTCATAATTATGATTCCTTAGACGTTGTGACGCAGTTGCAATTTTTTGTAGATTCTGGATGTTCACAGGTCGTTGCTACTTAAAATCAGGTAGACTACGAAACAATTGTGTTTGTAAAACTAGAAATTTAGAAAAGTATCTATCTCAGTTTCTACTAACCTGGTGAAAAGCCAGTATTGGTTGTTGGCACCGCTTCGTTTTTTTCGCGTATCGACGAGTACTGGCATTATAAAGCGGCTCTCTCCTTCCACATAATGATCGTTATCCCCAGGACCAGTGGGGATGGCATAGCTGGCGCAAACTGCAATTGTTTTATAAATGCACAATAATAATTACATACCTACCTTTTGCCAATGTAAAAAATTAAGGTTTTTAACATATTAAACGAAGGCACACAAACTAAGCACACTACTTTCAATATTCTAAGAAACAGTTGACAAAATTATTGGACCGGTAGGATTTGAACCTTCGACGTGCTGCACACCGGGCAGCCGCTTTAACCAGCCAGCTACAGTCGAACAGTTAATGACGTAACATACAGTTGATGAAATGGCTGGTTAAATCTTGCTTGTTCCATAATTTTTTCAACTGTTTCTCAGTATAATTTGCTAAGCATAGCTAAATGCTATGAAAATAATCTACTTTCAATGTATTTGGTTTTGGTTTCAATGTAGTATCAATTTATTTGGTTTATAAACAGCTAATTAAATAGTGTTCACATGTAAGGTAAAAATACTCTTAAATATCTCACTTGCAAAGAATGCGATGCAGGTTATTGATAGTTTCATGACTGATATGCTCTGAGATCCTGTTGCTGCTATATGCATCCAAGGCTTTCTTATAAAATGAACACTCCTTTTTCTCTCTGTAGTAGACCCGATTTACCACAGCCCGTGCGTCTACTGTTGGTTCGCATCACGGATGTCATCTTTAAATGACTATATTTCCTACATTCCGTTGTCATCTCTAGGTTAGTGATAATATGTACGGGCAATGTCAAGATAATAATATCCAATAAAATATCAATATTTTGAGAAAACAGTTTTTGTTTTCCTAAATGTTGATGAATCTATTCCAGAAATACGCGCATATTTTGGTAATATGTTTTACCAATATTATAAAATGTGTATATTACGTTTTGCCGTAGGGTTAACTTCTAGAAAATGGCAATCTAGGTTTAGTTATACCGAGAATCCCAATACGCTCTATAGTATTGTGATGCTTATACCCCTTAATGAACGCTGTCGTGATGGTAGAATGTTTTATTTAGAAATGTGTCACCTTTGCTAGAAGTACATTCTAGCAAAAAAGTGTCTTATCTTAGATTTATTAATATACGGGTACTATCAATAGAATTTTATCAATGATGAGGAAACTAGTAGAACGCATACCAACATGATAATTAATTATTTATTTTGGTCCCACATGGAAGTTAGGCATATTTTACCTATGCAATTACCAAAAATAATAGTATAGCATAAAAATATAAGACAACGCAAGTTCTTCTCATATACAGGTAAATGACATCGTGACGAAGCCGTTTACCAGTGATATGGTTATGAGACCCTAGGTGCCAAATGTTTTTAGCGGCAATTCAGCTTTGGATTGTTGAAAAATAAAATCGCAAATATATGAGAATAAACTTACGAAAACACTTTTTAGTGATAAATAACATTATTTCATCAAATTTTGAACTTAAAGCTTTTTAAGTGCGAAAATTTCTAACGGAAAATTTTAAAAATATATGTAAACATTCACATCTGAAAAAACTAAAGTTGACCAAGAAAATGCAATATTATTATGTATTAGAAAATTCGAGGTCTATCAGTCTAATAAACAGTGGATTCTTTGGAAACCCATCAATTTTCCGGTGACATTCTTTAGCACAGAAACATATACTCAATCACTGGTATGGTATGCGGCTTTGACACGATGTCATGTACAGTCAGTATCAAAAGTAGCAACTTTTGTTGCTGACTGTACATGACACATAAGTGCTGCAGCTGTGAAATTTTTGCGATTTTGAGATATCTACAGCCTGTATAAGACAACAGCTCGGTTTTAAAATAAATTACGTTGCATCTACTGCCAAAGAATGGAACGCCTTGCCCGAGTCTATATTTCCGCATTAGTACAACCTGGATCTCTTCAAAACAAGAGTTAATAGGTATCTCATAGGTAAGCGTGCTCCACCGTAGACCGCATCATCACTTACCATCAGGTGAGATCGTGGTCAAACGCGTGCCTATCCACCATAAAAAAATCTCATAAACCCTATTCTGTGTTATACCGCTAAGATTGTTCTTCAGGTTGTCTCGCATTAAATAATAGCAGCCCTGTATCTTATACATGTCCCACTGCTGGGCTCGGGCCTCTTCTTATGATGAGAAGGGTTAGGCCTTAGTCTATCACGCTGGCCAAGTGCGGATAGGTACGCTTCACACGAACTCAAGTACTTTTTTGGCACTCTCAGGCATGCAGGTTTCCTCACGATGTTTTCCTTCACCGTTAACGAGTGATAATTTTTAGTCTTCCACTCTTTTATATCGCTGCTGTCTCGTATAGTTACAACTTATTTAGGTTGGCATATAAATAATAGACATGTTTGTAGCAAATTTATTCACGTATTGATTATATTATATTCTCTTTAAAAAATGTTGTCGTTATGCTCGGTAGTCCTGGTTGTTGATCATTTCTGACAAATCCATTTAGTAAGGATAGTTTCTGCCCGTGTTGACACGGAAAATGCCACGTCTGAAAAAGAAAACCAATAAATTAGTATTTAATTATAAATAAGAGAATATCAACGAATTAATATGTTTAATAGTGATCTAATTCTGCGTCAGAGGATCGTAGTTCGTAAGGCTACGTTCAGATAACTTATCATGTGCTCAAATGAACTTAATCCTATTGGACTATATAAATACAAATAAATAAAATTGATGTGTATGTTTTTAATGTCAAAATAACAATGATTTTACAAACTAGCATACTTGTTTGCCAAAATACAGTTTTAAAAATTTTCATCTGTCTGACTGACTGTTTGTATTGGATAATCTAAGAAAATGATGCAGGTAACTGACTACAAGACGCGTAACATAGGCTACTTTTTATTGATGTACCTACCACGCAGACGAAACCGCGGGTAAAGGTTTGTTTGTTTGTTTGTTAGCCCTAATCTCAAGAACTACGTATCGGATTTCAAAAAATATTTTTGTGTATGATAGTCCTACTCTCAATTACGGCCTTTAGATATTAAAAATTACGCTTTGCAGAGCTATTTAATACAACGAATTTACGCGGATGAAGTTGCGGGCAAAAGCTAGTTAAATCATATTAATAATGGTAAAAGAAAGAGGTATGATCTTCGTCTTCTTACGAGTCAATAGTCAAAGTTTTTATACCACCCCGGCTAATAATAGCCGCTAATAGCCTCATTATAAACTCTCCTGTAGGTGGCTCCATCAATCTGCATTCTCCGTGGCCTTATTCAGATCGCTCAGGGAGCAATTGTCAGGGCAGTTGGGGCATTCAAGGAGATGTGTCATCGTTTCGATCGTCATCGTTCAAAGAGGTATGTCTCATATTACATAGTTTTCATTTACCTTGGTTTATGAAGCTGGCTGTTTCCCATTGGATTAAGAAGACCAGTGCACCTGTTCCGGGTTGCTTCACGCTTGGTGGCGCATTCGTTGGCCAAAAGATGGTTGTGTCTTACGGTGCTGGCCATGTACTTGTAAGCACGGCTATGAGAGCAGGAGTCGATGAAACAACCAGGCATGTTGGTTCCTCCGTTAGGGTAGAAATCCGCATCACCACAAGGGTCGGCATAACCAAGGAGACCAGTATTTGTGTGGATGACTTCAACGTACTGCCCATCAGTAGGTACAACGCGGCCATTGTCACGGGTCCATAGGGGTCCAGCAGGATCCAAAGCTGAAAACGTTAATTTTGATTTTTATTTTGAAGGCTCTTGATTTGGCTTATTGCTCTTTGATTGCTCGAAGCTTCCATAAGCTAATTTATTTGTAAATGTAATATAAAATTAAATGTAAACAATTTGAATCTGCAAACTCTATTTATATCAGGATTAAATCTATGACAAGCTTGCGGCACATTATAACAAAATAAATGTTGTACAGAAGTAAATATTTTTGTTTGTTTGTACCAAATAGGCTTCAATCTACTGGACTAATTTGGGTGTGGCGATAATTCAAGATTCCAAGACTAATCTTGGCTACTTTTTTATCGATGTACCGCAGGGGTAGGGCCACGGGTGGAAGCTATTCCAAATATGTCGATGTGTTTTCATTATTAGATAATATATACATCATAAAAGAAACATTACCAGTAACTCTAGCAACAGCACCTCCAGTCTCCCTTCCAGCATTACCAACCAGATGGCCACCAAGACTGAACCCGACTAAATGGATCAGATTGTATCTAGCAAAGCCGTTTGAAACCAACCAGTTGACGAATAGGCCCAGGCCTCTGCCAACCGCAGCAGTACCACCTTTGGCGGTGGTATAACCTCTGTTGGCAAGTGCGTTCCAGTCGAGAACAATTACATTCACATCAGCATCATCCAGAAAAGCTGTAAATGAAATTAAACTAAATGTATGTTTTTAAACTTTCGCGATTTGAGAACATTTTTCAAAAAATTAGACAACGGGTCTAAATCGCGTAATTATTATAAAGGTAAATAAATACCTATGCTCGACGTTTCGAATGACTTGCATCATTCTTGGTCACGAGCCCACTGGTGAAGCTCAGCGTCGTCTCCGTGAAGCGCGGATATTGACCTAGAATGATGCAAGTCATTCGAAACGTCGAGCATAGGTATTTATTTACCTTTATAATAATTACGCGATTTAGACCCGTTGTCTAACTTTTGAAAAATAAACTAAATGTATTAAAAAGTTTTGCTGGTTATAATTGAAAGGTCATGCAGAATAAGCATAACCTAAGAGTGCGTCGAAAGTGTTCGAGGGTGTGTGTAGTCCACCAATGAGAAGAGGCCTGAGCCCAGCAGTGGAACATGAATTAGATACAGGGTTGCTATTATTATGCAGAATTCGGGCACTGCTCAAAAAATTGTGTTAATATTGATTTGATTGCTGTTTTATGTTGAAATTTTATTATAAGTATCATAATAGAAAACTTTCGGGCAATTCAGTAGATTTATGTTTTCATTGCCATTGCTTTTAAGATATTTGTCTGAGTTTGAATTCTGATTTCAAACAAATAAAGTCTTTTTTGTAGCTTACCTTCAGCCAATTGTCTGCTCATTGTGTTTCCTCCATGTCCATTCCATCCATGAGCCAGGAAAACGGTTACTTTAGAACTTACATAATTAGAATTCCTAACAGAGTTGACATTTCCATGAACAAGAATTTGTTTATCTCTTGGATTGGCCCTGAAAATTTATCCAAGTGGTATTATTATTATTGGGACGAGGCATTGGGTGTTCACATCAACCTCCGTGGGTCTACTGTGATTATAGCCTCATTATAAACTCTCCTTTAGGTCAATAAATTAAAATAGCGAAGAAATTATTTTAGAAAGTCGTTAAACTTACTTTTATTATCTCTCCGAAAGTATACTACGACAACGTATGGTGTAAAACTTGTTTTAAGATGACTCCATTAATAAAGGCAATTGTTAGACTTACCTGGTAAAAAGCCAGTAGGCATTATTAGCAGGATTCCTTGCGAAGTCTTGAATTAATTCTGTATCAACAGGCTCTTCGGCATCGACGAGGTGAGTGACTTCGTCATCACCAGCGAAATAAAAATACCTGTCACCTTCCTGGTAACCCTGGTTGGGGTCTTTGATGACGCTTGCAGCACAAGCTGAAAGGAAATATAGCGCATCGCACGCAGTCAAAGTCGTGGTCAACATCTAGCAACATAATTATTATAATTTTTCATTTTAAGATTATGTGAACCCTTATGTAGAGCACACTTATGGACATTCTATGTCCGTAAACGTATTAAAGAATACATGAAAGCTATATGAATAGTAGAAAAAGGTCATCATTATTGTGGTTTACCAGCTATAATAGCGACGAACAAAAGCAACACGCACTTCATAGCGCAAGAGATAGGTACTATTTGTTTTTATAAATAACTAATTGGATTTATATTTAACTACTTACATTACATTTAGATACAATCTTAATTAATCATGATAATTGTGTTATCAGATAAAAACTAGAATTCATTACAATCTTTAAAAACAGGACGTTATTAATTCGATATCAATCTATAGTAGGTATGTATGTACCTAATATTGTAATTATTATTCAATAATTATATAAAGTAACTATTTTAATAACAAAAAGGGAAACTATTTACAATAGAAGTAAATAAAAATTAAATAAAAAAACAAATACCTGTTTACAAATTTAAAGGTAAGGTGTCATAGAATTCCTCCGCATCGACCTCGACTGCAGGGAACGTGTGCAAAAGACTGACGGCATTGAATGGCAATGCTGATTCTTTGAGCCAAATTAAAGCCAACCTTCTTCACGGCAGCGCTTGAATTGCTCGTGAACGGGTCTCTATATCAAAAAAACGTCTTGGCAACCCCTCAGTGTTTTTAAAAGACCTATCTAACGATACTCCACCCACATCAAGAGTACGCGACTGAAAAAAATCATCCCCGCTTTACATCTAGGGGAGGTAACATAATATATTTTTAAAGATTTTTTTCTACCGTGTACGACGACGTTTCGACGCTGTACCTCGGACTAACAGACAGACGGACATGGCGAAACTATAAAGGTTCCTTGTAGGTACTACCGAACTCTATAAACGGGAAATATCCGCCTTCAAGAACACATCAAAAAGCGTTATATAACGCGAAAGGTCGATATTTTTATATAACTTTATATAAAAATATCGATATGACGCTGCTCAATAATTTGCAAATTAAGGAAAAATGTTGATTTAAAAACCCGTTGTCAAAGAATTTTTTGCGTCATTTTGAAGGCAGTTTTTTCAAATAACTTTTTATTGTTTTGTATTTTCTTAAAGTTTCCACTGGTTATGTCGTATGCAAGTAAAATTGTTATCGTTATTATTTAGATCTGTCAATTGATTACATTGGACCATTTATCTTTGATT
This sequence comes from Hypena proboscidalis, assembly GCA_905147285.1. NCBI lineage: Eukaryota > Metazoa > Arthropoda > Insecta > Lepidoptera > Erebidae > Hypena > Hypena proboscidalis. The sequence goes on from LR990127.1 coordinate 7,392,016, forward strand.
AATTGGGTTATACGTAGTACAGTTCCATGATCATCACGGTCACGCGACCGTTGACGCTTTGTTATTTTAAAATGTTTTTAATACGTTTTTTTATCTTTCGTTCTTGGATAACATTGAAAGACTAATTTTACATTTTTTACATTGATTTGCCCAATACATCTGATTGCCGTCCGTGTGAAAAAGTACCTAAGCTACCTAGCTTGGGTACTTTTTTCACACGCAGAACAGACCTCTGCCACTGGATAATTCTTACTTAATATTATAATTATAAGAAAATTGCTCTGTCTCTCTGTCTATCTGTTACGCTCACAGCTAAACTATAAAACTGACCTGAATGGGAATTGGCATGCAGATAGATTAAGACCTGAGGAAGGACATAGGCTACTTTTTATTGACATACCACGTGAGCGGAGCCGCGGGCAGAAGCTAGTAGTATCGTAATTTGAACAAATATCTTTTAAACATATACACACTCGACAGAGAGAAATTCAGAGGTTTAAAAAATATGGACCCGTGGTGCGATTCTGTAGAGGAAACTAGTGGTTTCGATATTTTATTGACAGAACTTACAACTTCACGTGATGCCATTTTTGGAATACGCTTGCTCCTTAGCTATCTTATCTATCTATGCTATCTTAGCTCCAAAAACGGTTCAATTTAAATTACAACTGAGTTGCTTTTTCAATTAGAACAATGTTCTTAAAAAAGCTCTTCGAGTCGGAGGAATTGTCTTTGCCTCCGCCACGACGAAAACTAACACGATGTCGCTTTTCTACAGCTGAAATGCACGACGCAATCACGTCCCTGCCGCTTTTATGCCAGCAGCAGGGGATTAAAACTTTTATGATTTATTTATAATTAGGGATGGGCTGACTATGGATTTGGCCGACTATTCGGCAAGGCCGATCATTAGATTCAGTTATATCATATATTTTGTATTGTTATTTGCACCCCATGCAGTAATTTTAAAGGCGCCACAACTTTTGTAGCACTTCTTATACTAGATTATTGGCATTCATAGTAAAGCCGATTAGTCGGCGTAATTGGCCGACTGTTCGGCGACTACATAAGTGGTGGACTAGTCGGCACATCTCTAATAATTATTATCCATTTTAAATAGGCATAATTATTTTTGTTGTGAATGAATTCATCATGATTATAACACGACTGAAACAGGTGTGACTTTCAGTAGGCACGCCAGATAAGAAGCTATTACCTGATATTATTATACAGGGTGTTTGGTACATCGTTTGCCAAATTTATTCGGCTTAAGGTAAATTCCTTCGCTATTATTTAACATTCCCTAACGCACAGTTCACCCCACCAGTTTATTTTTATTTTATTAAAAGATTTTTCATAAAAAAATCCATGTCCAAAATCTGCGAGTATAGCCTCGAAATTTTGTGCCAGTTTAAAGGTTTTGTTGCTCAATTAAATTGAGAATAACTTTAAATAACACATACTTTCCTTTTTATTTACGGACACACTTTTGAAAACGTAGAAAGATAAATTAAGAGTGAAATCTATATTACGATTAATAAAAAAAACAAAATATCGCAATTTTCCATTTCACACAAAAAAAATCTAGTCTATTAGCTTTCAAAGCCTTTCTTATGCAAAATACCTTGAAAACAAAAAAAATACTTAACAAAATTATATGTTATTTGAAAGTTATTCTCAATTTAATTGAGAAATACAATTGTAAACATTAAAATTTTTACAACATTCGGAGGCCATATAAACATTTTTTTTTAAAATTTGGTTTAATTGCTAAATATTGAATTTTATTTATTTATAAATTTGTATATATGACAGACATATGTATGGCAGAGTAACTGGTATTTACGAGTAGACTCCCGAGCGATGTTTTTTCATATACATATACATATATTTATTGGTAATTTTTCGTTACAAGTCAATATTACAATATGATAACACATTAACATTACAAAATATAATAAAAAATATCTGCATTCAATAAAAATAACGTAATAACATACTAACGTAATATGCGTTTAACGTAAACATTATTAAGTTTTTATCCACTTTTATAAACAAACTATATCTAAAACACTAAAAAGAATGTTTTTTTCATTTTGTCTAAATTGTTTTAATCATTAATTGAGTTACATTCAAGCTTAAAAATTATATATAATTAAAATAAAATTGGCACCAACAAATATGCATTTTAGTGTTTTAGATTCGATTTGCCTATAACAATAGATGAAAATCTAATAATATTCAAGTTAAACCCATATTACTTTTGAATGAAAAACAGCCAACCAATTCCGACTTAACGATTTTTTATATGTTATGTTTTTTAGCCGCAGATATTGTTCAATTCGAAAGATAAACGTTATTAATTAAAATATATTATCCAAATGAAATAATCCAGGATTAGACAGAAATATCTCATGATAAGACATGACGACTTGGTACTTTTCACCAACCGCGTGTATACATTACTAAATCAATTAGATGAATATTAAATCTATAGATGGGGATAGCTACGAAATACAAGAATGAAGTTAAAACTCGACTACGTAATAATATTGTACTTAATCTTGCTACAGTTCTCGCGGTCCTCTAGACTAGAAAACGAAATCTAGACTGAACTGAGAACAGAATCCTACGACCGCATTTAAACTAAAGATTGTAACTTAAACAACAACAAGACCTTGCAATGAATACCAAACACCAAATATGGGACCGGCAGGATTTGAACCTGCGACCTTACTGCACACCGGGCAGCCGCTTTAGCCATCCAGCTACGGTCGCCTCTTACCAGAACCCTAAATTTCTCAACTGTATGATACGTCATAATATATATAATATATTAGAAGTTAAAATAACGTGGCTTTACCAGAACCCTAAATAATTTAATGGCTAAAGCGACTGCCCGGTGTCCGGTAAGGTCGCAGGTTCAAATCCTGCCGGTCCCATATCTTTTTCAACTGTTTCTTAGTATAATTTGCTAAGCATAGCTAAATGCTATAAAAATAATCAATTAGAAATACCAAACACGTTATGAATATGTCACTTTTTATTTTTTGATGGTAGAATCTGACGTTTACATGAAATTAAATAAAAAAATTAATAAAATTTACATATCCATGTCACCAGGCCTAATCTTACGAGTCCAATGGTAGCTCATTTATTAAAATCCGTTCAGTAGTTTAGGCGGTGGAACATACAAAAATACATACATACAGGGTGGATGCGACATAGCGACATTTATTGAAACCACAGCTTCTATACATGGCCAGTATGCATTTCCACCGGATAAAAAATTCTCTGACGAAAAAAAAATCCACGTCTTCCGAACAAATTGCACGATCGCAATGTTCAAATTGTTCGGAGAACGTGTTTTTTTTTTTTCGCCAGAGAATTTTTATCCGGTGGAAATTGATACTTACCATGTATAGAAGCTGTGGTTTCAATAAATGTCGCTATGTCGCATCCACCCCGTATACTGTCAATATTTTTACCCCTCTTTTTCTGGCTTCGTCGTAGTCGGGTAAAAACAGTAAATTAAATGTGTGTAAATCTCATAGAAACTAACTCATTATGTAATTGGATTGCGTTATGCGTCTTGAGTCAAATTATAAGTTCATTGAAAGTTATTTAGATGTAAGAATAACATTTTATTCAATTTTTTTATACAGAGTGTTAGTGTGTTTGCGACTGATTATGGAAGAGTAACGTTACCATAGACTGTCCCAGTGCCGGGTACACTACATTCATACGAAAAACTTAATTTAAATAATAATAAACACGACTTCAAAATATCGATCTTCGTATTCCCATTTGGTATCCTCACCAGACAAATAGGACTGCATGAAGTCAAATTTGCAGCGAGTCTGTTCAGTCATTCATTTTAGTAATATCATACTAATCCTAACCTTTTTTTATAGGATTGCCTACGATTGTTACACGGGTCATTCTTCTAGAAACGTTTTTTAAGCGGCAACGCCTTAAAAGAATATAAATTGAAAAGTCAGCAAGCCACTTTTTTTTTCGGGAAAATCTTTCATCTTCTCCTATTTGGGTTATTAATTATTATTAGATTATCTATATATTTAATATCATAAAAAAATTTAAACACCCCCATTCTTTGATTTTCGTGGAGTGTCCCAAACCCCGATCCAGTTACTTAGTAAATTATATATTTTAAACTAAACAGTACATACTTATCAAAAATAAAACATTAAGTCCTAAGAAGTTGACAATGCTATGAAAAATAAGATCATAGTCCTTAAATGATTACATTAAATAAAAAAAATAAAAATGTTACTGTCCCGGGGTAGTTACTGATTTGCGTGGATCATTGTAAATTCACTTGTACATCCCTAACTTCGCGGCCCGATGTTGCCTCATCCTAATTCATGTTATAAACTAGCCGCGCTCCGGCGGCCGAGCAGAGTGCTTGTATGACAACGCGTTGAGATTCCGAAAAATTGAGGTAAGAACTTCGTTTCGTGGGTATGGTTTCTCAAAACTTTGATTTGCGTGGTACAATTTTCTCCGGTGTCTGTGAATTTTTTTATTGAATTAAATATTGTAGCTAACAAATTTATGGTAACGTAACTTATATTCAAAACACAGTACGTTTGCTTTAAAGGTTTTTATATATTTTCAGAATAAAAGATTTATTTTGATTTTCGTGGTCGTGATTTACGTGGTTTACGTGGTAGTTTAGACCCACGTAAATCAATTATTGACCATGCAAGTGAAATAACTCTGAGTTTTGTAATAGTATGGTATGAAAATATTTTTTTATTACTTTAATTAAATATAAATTTGTTTAAATCAGACTTAAAATGACAAAGCTGATGAGGTTCTGATTTTGTCAGTACCTAATAACTAAAATTGTAATAAATTATTTATTAGACCAAAATGCCATTAACAAGAGATAAAAAAATAGAAAGAAAGAAGCTATCTAAAAGAAGAAGAAGAGAGAGGCCTAAAATAATGAAGAGTAGAAGGCCCAAAACCGGGCAAGATATTATAAAAGAAAAGCTGAAGAAAAAAATATTTAGTATTCATGACTTAAACCATCGCGAACAAAAAGCTAGACGAGCGAAAAGTCGAATAAGTGCCCAAAAATATAACTTGAAGAAAAAAAGTCAAGCTAAACATTGTCTTCATGAAAAACTTAATAAGTTTTTCAATAATATAAAAGTACCGGCAATTCACCCGTGATCCATGGAAGAAACTTCAACTCCATATCTTTTGACTGATTCTATTATAAATAAAGCTTTAAAAAAACGATTTCTGTGTTAGTTACTTACTTATGCTTTCATCTGATGACTTAATGACTTATTTGAGAAAGTTACATTTTAAAAAAATCATTGTCGTGGAGTGTTTTGTGATTTGCGTGGCAACCATTTTTTTAAACTCGATTATATATGTAAGTATATCGCTCATTGAGGTGCCACTTCTATAAAGAATATTACTTTTACGTATATTTTAAGAAACTGATGCCGATTTAAGATAAATATTAAATTTAAAAATTGCCACGCAAATCACCAAAGAATGCCTTGCTCGAAGAAGCACCCACACATTACTTACAAGTAATACATAAATGATCAACTAGGTATGGGTGCACAATATAAAGCGGCAAACACAGCATATTTAAATAACTATACATATAAAATTATCTTAAAAGTTACTTGTAGATTTTGTTTTTGAAATTGATTATTATTAATATCAATTGAATCAAAAACCTAATATTAGCAGTTATTTCGGAATATTGAAAATCTAAATGTCTTTTTTCGGACAAAACCCACCGGGCAAATTTCGAAACACAAAATCCTTCCAATGAATAGGCGCTGAAAGAAAACAAAGCATGTAGGTTAGTAATAAACATTGACATCAATTTTATTAAATAACTACATACGATACGTTTTCATTATTTTAAATTATATAAATACGCGCTTATTCAGTATTTTCAGGTTTTATATTCGTGATTGACCATTAAATTAATTAAAATCAGGTACTTAATATTGGACTTTATGAATAAATGTTACAGAACGAATTTCCGAACGCACGATTAAAAAAAAATAAGTCTGTGTCTGTGTCAGTCATCGCGGGCAACTATAAATTCTTTTCAGTTTATGTTTAATTGTTTACTGGAACTTTTTAACAAAAAAATAGTGAATCCAGTAATTAAGAACTTTGTGGAACTCCAAAAGAGTTGCGACAACTTGCTTCTAACACAGAAGTTTGCTTTTTTACCATAAAAATAACGTGAAAATTATTTGAAAGCGTACGACATATTTAATAAGTGGCGACTTACAAAAGGTCCCTAAAACGCATTCTGAATTGGTATTACTGTCGTATTTCATGGCATTATTCCAGGTTAAGCAATCGAGTACGAGTTTATTTAAATCTTAATATTTTCTCACTGGAAGAGGTGAAAAGTTTTGTATGTAACCCGTAAGAAAAATTTAATTTCCAGTTCGTGACCTCTTAAAATCTTTCGCTTGCGAAGTAGTCTTTATTAAAATCACTCGCTACGCTCGTGATTCAATTTAAGACTACTTCGCAAGCTCAAGATTTATAATTGGCACTCACAAGAGAAATATAAACTTTTTCTCACTTGTACCATAAATAACTATTGTTGGTACTTTTTTTCAACCAATTTTGCATTTTTCAATAAGGCGTGATGCCCTCAACCTGCAGGTAAACGATTATCCATTACTTATAGGCCCTGAATATACTACCTCGTCTGCGTCAGTCTCACTGATATTGGTTATTTAGTTATTATATATAATTATATTTATGGTTCTTTAGGTTACGCTTTAAATGTTTATAAAAAGCTTGCGAAAGCTTATTTTCATACATTTGGTTATTTATTTTGTAATGTTGCATTGGTATTTAAAAAGTGTCGATAATTTGTTTGGAAAACGATATTTTGGCAAAATCTTTTTAGTCAAACGACAGAATCCTTTAGTCCTGACTTAGTTATTTTTTTGTCTGTGGGTAAAACCGAGGTGCAGCTACGTATTGGACACAGAATAACTACATGAAGAACATTGCTTGCAATAAGCCTAGGCGGTGCAACGTCATGGATTTCAGGTACATAATTGATTACTGCCAATTACATTCCAACTATATCTCTTAATCCGAGATAATCACCAGGTGTCTTTGTGAATATTATGTCCCTTCCTAAGGCCTCTTTAGACATGGTTAGGACTACATTTTTTTTTCTGTTGAACAATAATTTTAATAAAATAACACCATTAAATGGTAAAATAATACATGAGCGAATTTTTTACAAAATAACGTTGAAAGTAAGTCTTTAAAGTTCTTATTTAAGGTGTAAGGACCTAATTAAGTGTATTTATATTTAATTAAATAACTTTTCAACGGTTCATTAATTTCGTTTTTTTTAACTGACTTCAAAAAAAGGAGGAGGTTCTCAATTCGATTCGTATATATGTTGCTTTTTTATGTTTGTTCACGGATAGCTTCGTCGTTTATGAACTGATTTTGATGATTCTTTTTTTGTTGGACAGGAGATGATTCCAAAGGGGTCCCATTGTCAGCATGTCGTGATCTGATGATGGGATCTCAGAGAAATCGAGGGCAACACTCGTATTTTATAGGCACATGTAATGTTATTAGTGTGTTTTTCAAAGCTACACCAGTATTTACGCCTAATCGTACTAATTTTATGTGGCTGAGCTGATGATGGAAGGTCAACTCCTCAATGGTTAGCAGTTAAAGGATAATTCATTCACTACTGTACGCATATTCCTACTGCTAGTTATTGTGTCAAATGAGCTGATGATGGAAGGTCGTGACCCTCAGTAGTCAGGAGATAGGATTTAATTCTTTATTTATTATTAATAATTTTTCCGTCTCAAGTAACCGTCGTCTCCTCATTCGAGAAAAATTCTTGCTCGGTCTACCCATCACTTAAAATCGTAAAATAAAATAATTTTTAACAAAAAAAACACCACTTCAAAAAGTAGGTAAACTAAAAAGCAAAAAATAAATTTACTTCGCACAGAATAATACGTTTTTTATTTAGCTAAATAGAAATGATTAAATAATTATTTTATAATCCTGAAGTCGGTGCCAAGTAAAAGCCATAGCAATCTTTCTACAATATCAAATTACAGCACACACAATAACAAAAAAAAACCGACTTCAAAAAGTAGGTAATATAGTTTAGTTTAATACTTTATTGTACACATAAATTACAATAATACAATTACATATAAGTGGTGATGACAAAAGGTGAACTTAACTCAAAAATGAGTTTTCTGCCAGCAAAACTTTGAGGGCTTGAGGAAAAAGACACTCGTAATATGTGAGAGTGAAGTGTACAAACAAAGAGAGATGAAAAAAATATAAAAAAAAAACTTAAATAAAAGAACTAGGCTATGTATATCTACATACTTACATATTCTACATACTAATAATATACCTAATGTAACCTAAATTATTTACACAACAAACATAAATAATACTTACGATAAAACTAATATAAATAATATATGTTTAACATAAAATATATACATACATACATACTGCAAGCATTCGAGCTTGTTAAGGTGTTCTTCCTTTGCGTCAAGAAAACAGACATCACCATAGTCTAGAAGTGGAAGTAGAAGGGTTTGTGCAAGAGTAACTTTAGTCTGAAAAGGTAGAAAGTTTTGAAGACGTTTGAGTGATTGAAACGAACAGAACATTCTTCTACTCACCTCAGCGATATGAGCATCCCAGGAAAGATTAGAATCCATGATGACACCTAAATTCTTTGCGGTTTTCTGATATTCTATGGGCACGGAATCTTATATCACTGGAGGAAGGGTCCCATATTCTAGTGTGTTAAGCATGTATCTGCCACCAATAACCAGAGCTTGTGATTTCAAAGGGTTTACTAGTAAACCAAACGATTTAGCCCATTTACAAATGTTTTCAAGATCGCTATTGATGACAGTGGCAGTTTCAGCAAACTCACTCACTTTAAAATGACGATAAAGCTGCAGATCGTCTGCATAGAGATGGAAGTGAGAAGTTAGCACTTTCGTGATCGCATTAATAAAAATGGAGAAGAGTAGACGAGAGAGGACGCCACCTTGAGGAACGCCCGCAGTGAGTCCGCACCATTGAGAGTTTTTCTCATCAACGCGGACACACTGCGAGCGACCTTGAAGATATGAACTAAACCACGCAATTGCAGGTAAACTAAAAAGCAAAAAATAAATTTACTTCGCACAAAATAATACGATTTTTCATGTAGTTAAATATAAGATAATTATTTATTAAATAATTATTTTTAAATCGTATTATTTTGTGCGAAGTAAATTTATTTTTTGCTTTTTAGTTTACCTACTTTTTGAAGTCGGTTTTTTTTTTGTTAAAAATTATTTTATTTTACGATTTTAAGTGATGGGTAGACCGAGCAAAAATGTTTCTCGAATGAGGAGACGACGGTTACTTGAGACGGAAAACTTATTTGAGGTGCCTATATTAAAAGAATTATCCCCGTACTCCTAACCGTTGAGGAGTTGTACCTTCCAGCATCAGCTCAGCAACTTAAAATGCTGACTGCTAGATGCAAATATCTAAGTAGTTTTAGGTAATATACGAAAAACAATATAGAAGCCTTTGAGATTTGAGGGTTACGCATGATTTTTCTAGGATCCCATCATCAAATCATGACCCCATATTATGAATATACATAAGTGATATTTAACGTCTTGCCTCTTCGGTGTATAACTTGAAAGAAAACAGTAAACGGCCTCAAGGAGCCTATATTTAAAGAATAATCCCCGTACTCCTAACCGTTGAAGAATTGTACCTTCCAGCATCAGCTCAGCAACATAAAATGCTGACTACTAGATGCAAATATCCGAGTAGCTTTAGAAATTATACAAAAAACAATATAGAAGCCTTTTAAATTTGAGGGTTGCCCTCGATTTCTCTAGGATCCCATCATCAGAACGTGACTTGACAAAAAAATGGGACCACATGACAAGTATATCCTTTCAAACAAAAAAAGAATTTCTCAAATCGGTCCAGGCGTCTTCGAGTAATCGGCGAACAAACATAAAAAAAAAAACAAAAAAAATACAACCGAATTGAGAACCTCCTCCTTTTTTTGAAGTCGGTTAAAAAGGTAGGCGTAGTTGTGCTAGTGCGCGGTCGCCCAGTATTGGTACTTACCACAGATATATAACTAATATTCAGTCAGAAAATAGTTGTTAGAAAGATTGATATTATCTATACAGAGTTATTGTTTACTTGGCACCGACTTTAGAATTATAAAATAATTATTTAATTATTTCTATTTAACTAAATAAAAACGTATTATTTTGTGCGAAGTAAATTTATTATTTGCTTTTTAGTTTACCTACTTTTTGAAGTCGGTGTTTTTTTTGTTAAAAATTATTTTTATTGCACTACAAATTAAAACCAATTCTTAAAAGATCATGTACAAAAGATGATAAGAATCCGCTTGACCGTTTCAGAGATCCAGCAAAACCACAAACGTTACTTCAGCAGGATCTCGAATAACTTCGCAGTCGAAGAAAGAACAATTACAAAATTATTTGCAACATTTACCTCGTTTAGACAAGTAATTATATAGCTAATATTTATTTCAATATTCCCATTAAAAAGGAAAATGACTGGTTGCGGTAACGTTACCCCAGCAGGAATAGATTTTGTGAAATAACTAAAAGGTGCAACAAATTAAAAAATGTGCGCAACAATTACAGAAGATAGACAACTAAAAATCTGTACCTAAGTTTAAAATTACTATTTTCGACATTATTTTGCTGGGGTAACACACACCATTTTTAATGTTCACTTTAATGTATTGCGAAGGTTATTTTTATTTTAACTTAAAATTGAATACTAGTTCATTGCCCGGTGAAAACAGTTAAAACGAATTCTATTTATGATCTGAAAAATAACGTAACAAATTATATAATGAAAAAGGCATTTAAACATAGTGCTCTCATTTAACTCGTCATAATATTTAATCATAATTGCGATTAGCCGATGCTATCATCGAGATAAATGAGAGAATAAATGCTCCTGCAAGGTGTTGTTTAACGTTACTGTGAGGGTAAACACCACAGACATGAGGTTCCTAGTAATTTTGGCTGCTCTGACTGCACGTGAGTTCATAAATTATTATTTTTCTTCTTCCTGCCCTTATTATATTTTATTTGGGGTCTACGAAAAACGTTTGTTACCTCAGTTCTCCTCTGCCAGGCGTTTCGCTGTCAGTCACTTCCCTTCTGTTTCATATTTGGCTGTCCATCCATCGATATTAAAAATGGTCACTCTTAGTATTATTTCAGAAAAAATTACATCTGCTTTTTATTTATTAATTAAAAATAATTACAGCGATGTGATAACTTATCAGTAATTAAGTGTGCACTCACACGTTATCCACAATATCTATCACAATTTTTATTATCTACCATTTTCATCCTTACTTAAATTATAAATGCGAAAGTTTGTGAGTATTGATTTTTGGATGGTTGTTACTCTTTTACGCACAAGTACTGAGTCAATTTTGATAAAATGTTGCACACATATATAGCTTATAGCAGACTATAAGCCATATGTGTGCTGAATAGTAACCTATATGTTCCATACACATACTACATGTATCCAGAGATTAACATATAAGTTACTATTCAGCAAGGTACCTCGCGTATGTGTATATGTGGTCGTGCGCGGAAGCAAGCATGGTGCATATTTAGAAGTTGTGATACTAATGGATTTGACTTACCAATAGGAGTCGGAACATTCCAAAGCAGCAGTGTCTTTGCTCAATTTTTAAATTATGATCCCGATGTTAATACTTGGACTGATGTAAATTGGACTTAAAGGATAAAATATTTGTATTTTAGTATGCGCAGGGAGCGCAATTCCCGTGATTCCCGAAGAGATTGTCGAAGAGATTCCCAGCATTCCGGGAGACAACAGCCACTATGTGGAAGGCAAGAGCCGCTACATCTGGATGCCTGATGGCAAAGGTGAACCCCACTTGGTAGATTTACACGCTCAACCTGAACAAACCGAAGAAACCATGGCCAGAAACGGTGCTAATAACGCATACTGGCTTTTCACCAGGTACGTGAAAAAGTTTAAATTTTTGCTGTATTATTTATTTTACCTTAACGATAGTAATATAATACATTCAAATTAGATTCTTTATTCTAATACCAAGGGTTTAAATATATTGTTGACAGTGGTTTTCTGAAAACACAAGGCATTCTGAGTCGAGATGTGTCAAATGTGGTTAGTTTTATAAAATACAGTGTTTGACGTCTTCGTTGCAGACAAAACCCAACCAACCGTCAAATCATCGTCAATGGCAACGCAAACAGTATCTGGAACTCCAACTACCGTGGTGCACGTCCCTTGAAAGTGATCGTCCATGGCTGGAATAGCAACGGCAACTCGGACATGAACCCTCTAATCACATCTGCTTTCTTGGCTGTTCAAGATTGTAACGTTATTGTTGTGGACTGGAGCCGCGCAGCTAATACCTTATACAACTCAGCTGTACTTGCTGTTCCCGGTGTTGGCCAGTTCCTTGGAAACTTCCTTCAGTGGCTTATCAACACTGCTGGTGGTAACTGGAATAACACTCACTTGGTTGGCTTCAGTTTGGGTGCCCATATTGTTGGTAATGCCGGTCGTACTGTTGGTCGTCGCGCCTCCCGTGTCACAGGTATGTAAAACCATTTTATAACTTATAATTAATTGTTATTGAAGGGTTAAAGATGCTTGTTACTCGTGTTTTTACCATAGGTACATAAAGTTAAATTGAATCCCCCAATAAAAAATTAAGCGATTGTTGTGACAAATAACTACGTTGCATTACATTTTGTCAACTTGTCGATATTATATTTTAGGACTTGACCCCGCTGGCCCTCAATGGGGTGGTAACTCCCGTGCTCTGAACGGCAATGATGGTCAATACGTTGAGGCCATTCACACCGACGGTGGTCTTCTCGGTATTTTCGACCGAATTGCCAACGCTGACTTCTACCCCAATCGTGGACGCAATCCCCAGCCTGGATGTTCCACGAGTAGTTGTTCTCACAGCCGTGCACCTCAACTCTTCGCCGCCACCGTCCGCCAAAATCATTTGGTCGGTAGACAGTGCTCTTTTGTGTCGGCCTCTGATGCGTCCTGGTTCAACACTTGTACCGGAAATAGCCACCGTATGGGCAACGGAATCGTTAACAAGAGAGGGTGAGTATTAAATATGGATATCTTAATTCACAGCAGTTCTTATAATGACTCTGTCTGCAATCTATTTTCACCCAATATGGCTGAAAATGTAAGCGTATTTTTGAATTATAGGAACTTTATTTTCTTTTAAACCACTATCCCCTTCCACTTACTTACTGAAAACTATATTTTGCAGTTTAAGTCGTTCATACAAAAACTGCGAAGAAAACTATTACAGAGTGGCCTACTTGGTGCCGATTTCACCATCGTATTAACTCAAGTTTAACACTGAGCTATGACTTTTGATCTCTCTGACACGTACACACATTCAATAAGAGGGAGAGAGATGCGTGTATAATAAATTCGCGCTTAGAAATTGACAACTCTTTTTTACCGCCATGCAAGATATGAAACATTTTTACATGGAGTTTGTTTTAAATCAACAAATATAATCTTTTCTTGAAAAGAACGGTGAGATATGATTTTACAAGATCTCTTCATAATTCACTGCACTACTGTACTGGTAACACTGAATAAATTTGAATAGTACAATATTGTCATAAATATTGTTTTGTTCTTTATTCTGATGTTCAGAATTTAAAAGGAATAATGCATTTTTCTATAATACTTTTTACTATATGGTTCAATAATTTGTATTTTCATTTTCACAGAAATGGTATCTTCGGTCTCACCACCCGCGCTGCCTGGCCTTTCTAACTGTTCGACGCTCAATAATAAATAAATGTATTTTAAAAATAATTAATGGTTTTATTCTATTTATTGCCTGTGCTTGCATAATCACTTTGACAAAACGATTACATCCTGTGTACTAATATTGGAATAAGGAAAGATCGTTAGTCTTCTAATACAGGCATTATTTGCTTAAAAGAAGGCTCCAATCACAAACTAATTGGTGTAAACTTGTTAAAGAAAATAAACAATTTGAATTTGAATTTTTGAATTTTGAATTTTTGTTTTTAAAATAACTATGGTTAAAAAAAACTTTTTATTTTTAATTTATACTTTTTATCATATTTTATATCATTGTAATTAATATAAGTAATTATACCATACAATATATGAAAAATAAAAGTAATTATATACAAGTTAATAAAATAACTATTTAACTATGGCGATAGTTCAAGATCCCAGGAATAACATAAATATGGGATTTAAATAGGTATACCTTACAAACACATATATTATTATGTTCTAAACGAATATTATAAAGAAGTGACCTACGAGAGTTTGATGCAAGGGTTGTTCTCCGGAACTACTGATCCGTTTTTACAAATCCTTTCAATAATAATATAAAGGTTAATTTTAAGTGTTTTAATAAGTTATAAATAAATAAATAAATTTAGAGTTTCTTACATTAGATAGAACGCCAGAAGTAATTACACTATCCAATAGTTCTAATGATAAGATCAAATACACACATCCACTCATACAAGTACACCCAGTCTCAAAACAAATCTTTGCAAATCACACAAAGATTTGTCCCATGTGGGGATCGAACCCACAGCACCAGTGTTGCGGAAAGCGTCAAGGCGACCTCTTAAACCACTACACCACACGTGCAGACAAAGTTGTATAATATTTATCATGCTACAGGCAATAGGATGCTTCTCCTCAACAAAAAAGAATCGCCACCATAATATTTATTATTATTAGTTCATATATTTATATATATTTTATTTATTAAATATTTACTTATATTTAAGTATTTTGTTATGTAGATATTATGCATATATATTATATATATATATACACACATATTTTCATTTTGTATTAAATAATTGTATTGATTGTTAGGACCTTTTATTTCAAATCAAACGGTATATTTTATAACTTCACCTGCCTTGTTAATCTCTGCATCACCCAAAGGTAGACTGGTAGAGAATTCCTATGGCATTAAGTCCGCCTTGTATACAAATCTTGTATATGAAGTTAAATAAATAAATAAATAAATAGGATAATGATAATAATTAAATCAAGTAGGTTATGATAATCATTAAAATCAGGTTATTTATTATAAGTATTTAAGTCATAACTTAAATACTTATAATAAATAACTTGATTTTGACAAAGATAAAACTCATTAATCCATTAAAAAGGCTATTTATGGAGGACGACATTATAACGCGATGGCTCGGGTCCGATGCCCGGGTCGGGCAAAAGTGTTATTTGTGAATCCTTCTTCAGGAAATTCACAATAGCAGCACGGAGTTCGAATTGTGCCTAGTGGATGGTGGTAGGCTCACCCTCTATCCCATGGGACCTAAACATAACAGGTGAAGTGTGGGTGTTGTACACCTCTGCCACACCTTTCTGGGTAATATAGGTGTGATATTATGACATTATAATTCTATAATGTGATTTTTTTCTTTCTAATATTTTCAGTGTCCTTTCACTATCATACAACTAAAAAAAAACATTAAATAATATAACAAATCAGTTTTTAATAATTATGAATAACAAATTAGGCTTATTTGGACATCGTTTTCGCGCTTGTCAAGTACACTTGCGGCCCGGCCGATTTAGCTAGCGGTTTGTGAATTATTCCACAGATAGATTGCGTGTATTCAGAGAAAAAATAAAATACAGTGCTGGGCAAAATTTAGTTTCACTAATGAGTGATTTAGTACCTGGTCCAAGGACCTGAATAAACCGACTTGGTTTATAATCGATTTCAAAACTTTTAACGGTAGAAGAATTACGTACGTAGCGAGACTGGGTCCTCTTTGTTTGTTTAGTTTAATTTAGTTTTAAAAATGTTGTGTAGGTTAAAAGCGTGTAGATTGTATCGTAGTCGTAGATAAGAAATTAATTTTAAGGTAAACCAGTATATAATACAAACTTTAATATTTTTATATTAATTGTAAGATATTGTTTTGTAACATGATTGGTATACCTTTTTGGTAAAATGTAGCGAACATAATTTATTATAATGCCTTATGTAAAATACCTACAAATAAAGACCTACATTTACAAATAAAGAATATTTCTATTTCTATTTGTACATTTTAAATGTATTTGATGGAATTACATAAAACATAACTCGAATTAATAACCTCCTACGTCAAACTCATTAATAAATGGAAGAGTTATATGATAACCTAACCAAACAACCAATCAGAACAAACCATATTAAATTAAATCTTTTAAAATGCGCTATCTCAAAACATGATTTTTGATGACGATAATTAGTTTGACGTGCGAAATGTTATCGGTTGAGCTAATGCACTGATTAATTGAATTGTTGATAGATAAAACAGACAATATATGCGTCTCGTAAGTGTCATTCAATATTACTTGAGGGAAAACCTATAGACATGAGGCTTCTAGTAATTTTGGCTGCCGTTACTGCGCGTGAGTACCTGAATTAAACTTTTTATATCTTTTAAAGGAAATCATGACTATGGATTAATTAATCATGATATGAAAAGGTAAACGTGAATTTCATTATTATTTTATTTTTTGTAATATTAACGTGTTCAAATTACACAAATATGTATTACCTAATACCACTTCTACCACGGGTACAGGACGTTTACAGGAATTGGTATATTCCCAAAAAAAGGAAATGCCAGTTCCCATTTTTCAATCGTATTCGAGTGCTTGTTTGATTTCATTACTCACTATTCATTTCAAAACTCAAAACCAAAACTTAAATTTATTACACAGTACACGTCTACAACCATTTTAATAACAGATCGAATAAAAATAATCAAAAGAATTAATCAAAAGAATTAAATACCTAAATTAAAGCTATAGTAATCAAAATAAAACGATTTGAATTACCGAAGCTTAGATCAATTTTATTCCAACTTAAAATCAATCTAAGTACCAGCTCCAAATAGGCACTAAGAGGTCTATTGCATCATTGAGATGAACTAGTGCGAAACTCATATCAACCAGGCTTAGTAAATTTTAAATATTACCTTAAGTAACTGAATTTTGGATTTTTTTAGTATGCGCTGGGAGTGCAATCCCCGAAGATATCCCCAACATTCCTGGAGACAATAGCCACTATGTGGAAGGCAAGAGCCGCTACATTTGGATGCCTGATGGCAACGGAGAACCACATCTGGTAGATTTGTTTGCCAAGGCAGAAGCATCAGAAGAAACGCTGGCCAGGAACGGTGCTAATAATGAATACTGGCTTTTCACCAGGTAATAATTCACCCAAATAAAAAAAATCAAGTGCCTGTTAGTAATGAAATCGCAAAATAACTTTTTTTAGCGTATACGGCTATATGATACGAATCGACGTTATACCTATAAAACCAGTTTTAATTCGTTTTAGTTAATAAGTAGTATGTGCTTGTTGCAGACAAAACCCAACCAACCGTCAAATCCTCGTCAATGGCAACGCAAACAGTATCTGGAACTCGAACTACCGTGGTGCCCGTCCCTTGAAAGTAATAGTTCATGGATGGAACAGTGACGCAAACTCAGATATGAATCCTCTCATCACATCTGCTTTCTTAGCTGTTCAAGATTGTAACGTTATTCTTTTGGATTGGAGACGTGCAGCTAGTGGATTATACAATACATCAGTATTAGCGGTTCCTGGTATAGGCCAGTCCCTTGGCAACTTCCTCCAGTGGCTTATTAACACTGCTGGTGGTAACTGGAATAATACTCATTTGGTGGGCTTCAGTTTAGGTGCCCATATTGTTGGGAATGCTGGACGTACTGTTGGTCGTCGCCCCGCCCGAATCACAGGTATGTAAAACCATTTTATAACTTATAATTAATTGTTATTGAAGGGTTAAAGATGCTTGTTACTCGTGTTCGCCTAAATCTTAATGTTTAAGTTTGATGACGGATAAGGAATTTTACTTCATAATTAATATTGTATTGTTGTATTTTAGGTCTCGACCCGGCTGGTCCTCAGTGGGGAGGCAACTCACGTGCACTGAACGGCAACGATGGTCAATACGTTGAGGCCATTCACACTGATGGTGGTCTTCTCGGTATCTTCGATCCGATTGCCAACGCTGACTTTTACCCCAACCGAGGAAAAAACCCCCAGCCTGGATGTTCATTGAGCAACTGTTCTCATAGACGCGCCCCTCGTCTGTTTGCATCCACGATTCGCACCAATCACTTGACTGGCAGACGATGCTCGTTCGTTTCTCATACGATTAACTCTTGGTGGAACACTTGCACTGGTGCTACTTTCCAAATGGGTAACGCCATTTTAGGAAAGAGAGGGTGAGTACAAAATGTGGATCATAATAATAATATGCTTCTTTTGTTTTGGTCGAAAAATGTTGTGAGTGCAAGAGCTGTGATTTGTCATGGACACTATTATCTATTTACTTTAGAGTTAAAGGTGAACCACCATGTCTATGAACTGTTAGGATGGCAGACTATTTGCATGCATGTATTCTTAGTTATTCTTTTTTGTTCGCAGAACTGGTATCTATGGTCTCACCACCACTGGTGCCTGGCCATTCTAAATGAAGATGAATTTTCAACAATAAATTGCATTTGAATTTAGCATTATTATCCTGTGTTTTATTTAGTTATTCTATGTGGGTATTTAATTTGGGTAGCAGATGAGGTGCTGATGATTATAATTTATTAGTTACATTAGCTGTTACTCGTGACATCGTCCGCGTGGCAATCCACACAGGATGTAAACTATATCTATATGTATATTATACGACAAAGCCGTTTACCTGTTATTCAGTTACAAGTAGACCCTAAGTGCAAAAACTTTTCATTGTATAGTTTTTGTTTTATTTCGCTCGACTACGGAATAGTACCTTTACCCAAGCCTATCCTAAAATTAGTTTTTCTGTAAAAGGTAGTAAGGCTTATAAGTATTCTTGTTTACATAACCTAAATGATTAAAAAAAACATCGGCAATTTCCTTCGATCGATCTTGGAAAAATTTAAAACGTCATAGAATAATCGCAAATGTATGATAATAAGCTAGCGAAAACTTTCCAATGAATAATAACATAATTTTGAAGCTCTAGGCGTAAACATTTTTGATCGGAAAGTCTACTTATGGGATTTTATTTCATGGGAACATCCCAAAGTTGACTGGGAAATTGCAAATGTATTAGGATAGTCTCATTTTTTTTTATTAATTAAAAAATGAATATTGCAACAACATTTTTGTAACAATGAGATTTGGTATAAATTGTTAAAATATAAATATTCAGACAATAGTGAGCTAATCACATGCCAGAATCGAATATAAGTCAACCATTTTGCCTTATTTTCGGTGAGCAAATTCTAACTTGATAATATCTTGTTTCAAGTGTGTTTGAATAAAAAACATGGCAGTTATCATTTTATTATTTGATTGATTTATTGAGATGCAGAGTAGTTTTATCATTAAGATTCCATTTTGACGTATTTAAGGTTACTTGAAAAGCATAGCTGTTCTTAATTACGTTCTACCCAAAATTGACATATTATAAATAATTAAAATAAAATAAATGTGACCAAAATCGATAGCTATTAACGACACTTTGCAAAAAAGTTAACCAATATTTTAAAATTATTGTATGCTGATCTGAATTTAATTATTTTGTATGGAGTATATTATAATAAATAAATTTCTCTCAACTTACACACAACGCCATTTAGTTCCAAACTAAGCAGAGCTTGAATAAAGCCGTTTACCGTGTTCTAATTGAAGTCGGAAAATAATTTAGCAAAAAACATTTTTGGTTAAATTATTTTTAATTTTATATTAAAATGTCTCGTGCTATCTGACAACTAATGCCGAACAAAATAAAATCAATGATCTCACGATAAGACGTATCTGTATAAAATATTATGATTTGAACAATTTTTGCACGATATCAAAAGTCAATAAAAAAAATGTGCACGCGGCACATTTTTGTGTCAATAGAATTTACATAGAATGAGCTAACCTCAATCATATACCGCAAAAAGCGTTCCCTCTTCAATATGCTTCATGTCAGGCTGACCCCACATTAGGCGTACGTATTTACGCGACGCTCAGCTTGAAGCTTGCAGTCGGAAGCAATCGTCAGCGTCAATGCCTGGCGTATGTTAACATATTTTTATACGTCGAGCGTTGACGCTGACGCCTGCTTTGTCCTTCGGCGGGGTTAGCGGGCTCAGGTGTATGAACGTGACGCGAACGTCGCGAGCACGCCGCACGCCAGTAAAACGCGGCGTGCTTGTGGCGCGTCTCTCATACGCCCGAGAATCGCGTACGCCTATATAATATGTCGATAATATCTGACTCCTAAGTCAGATATTAGCGACATGATGGTGCGGCGACAGCTCCATCTTTGTATTCTACTGTCACTTCTAAAATAACGGACAACTTAAATGATAGTTTCACAACCACCAAAGAAAACTTCAATAATTTTATAATGTTTTTTTTTATATTATAAAAATATAAACAAAATGTACGTTCAGTCCATGGCGAATGGTGGCACGGAGTTGGTTTGGAAGGTGTAAATACCGAATTCGCTGTAAACAAAAAAACACACTTATAAAAAAACACTTATATAATACGTTGAGATGAAGAAACCTACGCTTGCAAAACAAGTATTCAGACGAGAACTGTAATAAAATACTGTTGAGGGGGATCTGACGCAAGTCTGGATTATTATAGTTTCCTATTATTCAGTCCGTCGGTACTTTTAGATGTAGCCAGTTAAGAATCACGTCTATATTATCCAGAAGAATGTGCCAAAGGTGTATAGTATAACACCCACACTTCGCCTGTTATGTTTAGGTGCCATAGGGACGTGGGATAGGGGGTGTGAGCAACATATTTTAAATTATTTACTTCTCGTTCTATGTAGGTAATTTTCTATGTCGCCGTCATCTCAATATACAGGGTGTATTTTTGAAACGGGGCAGTAAGGGCAAGTACCTTAACCGTTGCAGTTACAGCAAAACGTTCTTAAAAGACCTTCCCTAACTTTTTGGAACATTTTGAACTGCATTCACAGATTTTGTAAAAAACTTACAGTGAGCAAAAAAAATGCAAAAAGTTCAAAAAAATTTTTTTATGCCAATCGATTCTATTTCATGTGGGGATCAAAAAACTCTATGGGACCATTTTAGCTTTCAGTACTAGAAAAGACAGAAATCGCCAAAAACGTTTCCCATACATTTCGGCAACAGAAACAAATTTCTACGATGGTCTAACTTTTTGTTATGGCCTGGAAGTGGGTAGAATTGACTGTAAAATAAATAAAAAGAATTTTTACCCTCAAATTTCGAATTTGATTCGAAAATCTGTGTGTTATACTTAGTTTCAGCTGAGAAACTTCGTATGAGTTATTAATTAAGGATTTTCGCTAAAATGTCTTCTAATCGTGAAAATATTGACTTATTAGAAGCGTATTTTGAAAGAACCCTGCAATTCCAGGTTTTTCAAAAGATTTGTAATAACCTTTCTTGTTGGCACATGCCGCAACGGATACTTATTGCGGTACCACACTAATGCAGCTCCCGCATTTCGATTATTGACAAAATACGCTTCTAATAAGTCAATATTTTCACGATTAGAAGACATTTAAGCGAAAATCCTTAATTAATAACTCATACGAAGTTTCTCAGCTGAAACTAAGTATAACACACAGTTTTTCGAATCAAATTCGAAATTTGAGGGTAAAAATTCTTTTTATTTACTTTACAGTCAATTCTACCCACTTCCAGGCCATAACAAAAAGTTAGACCATCGTAGAAATTCGTTTCTGTTGCCGAAATGTATGGGAAACGTTTTTGGCGATTTCTGTCTTTTCTAGTACTGAAAGCTTAAATGGTCCCATAGAGTTTTTTGATCCCCACATGAAATAGAATCGATTGGCATAAAAAAAAAAAAATTGAACTTTTTGCATTTTTTTTGCTAACTGTAAGTTTTTTACAAAATCTGTGAATGCAGTTCAAAATGTCCCAAAAAGTTAGGGAAGGTCTTTTAAGAACGTTTTGCTGTAACTGCAACGGTTAAGGTACTTGCCCTTACTGCCCCGTTTCAAAAATACACCCTGTATAATATATAAAAAATACAGTTAACGTTCTTAGCAATAGACAAAAATAAAACTAAGATCATTCATGGATCGAAAAAGGTGGGCAAAGTAACTGTGCGCTCAATGCAGAGACAGAGACTCAGGAATCAGGAAGCCATTGCCCTTTTTTTAAGTTATGGTATGCATTTAGTTACTTACATAGTTTTAACGTCAGTGCCACCGAAGACAGCATCTCTTGCACCATCGCACTGTGAGAGCGTGGCATCTTCATAGCTGTCGCATTTAGTACCAACGAAACGATTGCCTGCATCATTTATAGACTCAGCGTAAAATGCGTACGCGTAAGTGTGGGAGCAAGACAGGTCGGATCCGCAGCCGTTTTGGAAAGAACCGCCGTTGGGGTAGAAGTCAAGATCTCCCAAGGGATAGTCGTAGCCGAGACCACCAGCGGTAGTGTGAAGGACCTCAACAACACCAGCGTCATCGGGTTTCAGGATCAGAGGGCTGTGAGTCCAGCCAACGAGGGAAGGATCCAACGCTGGAAATTACCGTAAATACTGATTAATGGAGTGACATATAATATTTAAACTGTTTGAACTTCTTTATTGCTGTCTAAAATTATACATTGTCAGATTTGAATATAGGTAAGTCATGGAACGTACGATCACACCTATAAGTTCATGACCTATTCGACGAATATTTCGCTTGAAATTGTCTCTTTTGATACGGTAGCTGTTTGGTTTTAACTCGATACTTACGACTATTTTTTGTGAAATAAGTTGTAATGCAAATTTAGACTTTAATGTTTTGGACCTAGACCAGAGACAGCTACCAAAAGACATGAGGGATGAGGTTCAATGAAACATCACCTCTACAAAAGTACAACCGTGGAACACATCTGATTATGGCTTATACCGATTGCAGATGAGAGACAAGAAAAAAAATAATGAATCTATAGGCCTCATTACATTAGAAGTCATAAGCAAAAAAAATAAGTTTAAAAGTTATTACTTCTCTGCAAAAGCTAATCTCAACACCAAACAAAAACAAAGTTGTACTTTAGGAGCAAGTGAGAGGTCAGGATTATTAATATACGAAGATAATATATTTACTCTTTCTTTTGGCTCTGCCATAGTCAAATAAAAAACACTTTCAACAGTCTCAGAAACAATTGTAGATGGTGTCAACTACCCTATTATGTCAATTGAAACTGAAGTTTAACATTTATTTATTTATTGACATCTTTATTATCATTTACATTTATTATCCACTGACGATATGATAATTAGGATATTAATCTCCTCCTTTGAACATACTTCAGCATAATAAATAACGAACTGTATAGCCTGCAGAAGGCTCCTGCTTAAGATCAGCGGTACGGGATATAATCCCACCCCACGCCCACCACTGTGACTCCTGTGACGCCAGGATCTACAGCGGTAACCAACTGAAAGGCACCGTGCATGACACACGGGCAATCCTAGGGAGAGTTAAAATTGTCTTGGAACCCGCAACGAATTTAATCAGAAGTATATAGTTGGAGTTGGAAAGTATGTATCTTTACTTCCCTCCACAGCAAAGCGGGAGACTGAGTAATGCCAAATATAGACAAAGTGTCTATATGGAAAGAGTATAGACACCACGGACAGTGACAAAACTATGGGGCCTAAATTTGATTGCTATAATAGGTACGGCAGAAACGGCTAAATGCACGGAAATTTATTCTGTTCGATACGAGATCCTCATAGTATACCACTCCAGATGTCAATTGTAAGCTATTTAACATAACATTACGTTCGTTGTGCCAAAGACTACACTCCCAGTTACTCCCACTTATGATTGCAATGTGTATTGTATTTTGTAATTGAATATAATCAATTTTGTACACTTACCGATAATGTGAGGAATGGACCTTGCAGCCTGCCTAGCGGCAATACCAGCGATGTGTCCACCGAGACCCACACCAACAATGCGAATGTTGTTAGCGTCGAACTGGAACTGCTCGAGGAGGATGTTGATGAAGTCAGAGATTACTTTTCCACACTGGGCTGCGTTAGCAAGACCCTGGGTGTACATCAAAGAGCCGGGGCTCCAGTCAACGGCAATGACGTTCACGTCTTGAGCAGCTATATGAGCTGAAAAAGAGATACGGTGTTCAGTATAGGTACAGATATTAAAAAAAAACCCAATACAGATTGTAAATACGTGAAAAAAAAATACTACTTTACTGTGTTAGGTGACTCCGTTCTTTCCTGGCAAAATTTATTACTATGTTTATTAAACATAAACATTTGCATAATAAGAGGATTTGTCGATGAGTTATATATAAGTTTAATAAGCATTGTATATAATTTACAAGTAAACATAATAAGTTTATTTACCAGTGATGCCGTACATGATTATGAGTTGGGTGTAGGATGTTTCATCGCGAAATCGGCCTTCGAAAAATGTTACATAAGAAAATAGCAAATAAACGTAAATACTTAATTAAGCTTGTGATTATTACACTCTAGTTGCGAAAATTTTATATAAGAAAATATGTCGAAAACGGAAAAATAGTCATCGGAATATCTGAACGTTGTTGACGAGCAAATCGCAAATGTATTGAGTTGGGATATACTAGCTAGGGTAACAGTACTATTTCGATATCAGTTGGTAAAATTGCAAAAAAAAATGGCAAATTTTCCTTGGATCTTAGTTTCAGAATCATATGCTTGTGCTGTATGCTTTGTCATGATGCCATTTATAGCCTGTATAGACACCAACTTTAAGACAAGAACAATAGAATATTTTCCTTTTTTTCTTGTTCGAAGGCCCATGCGTGAAACATAACGAACACTGATGTATGTTGATATCCACCAAGCACGTTTTATAAAACTGTTTCAAGTTATTTTAGGGCAATTTATGTCTTCATCGATACACTATAAACAAACAGCTTAGAGCCTTTTTAATGGTGGACCTATTGAAGTCAAATAATTTTATAGAAAGAATGTATGTTGTCCACTGATTAATAAAATATTAGCCATAATCACCATAATCATCAAGTATTTTAACTTACGCAGCAATCTTTAGGACTTTTATGAGAGAAATTATTATTATTACCATTAACCACAAAGGCGTTGAAGTTTCCTCCGACTCCCTGTCCCCAGTTGTGGATGGTAAAAACGATAGGGGCAGCGGGGTTAATTCCAGACGTCAGGATAGAGTTATAAGAGGGCAGCAGAGGCTCACTTACAGTGGGGTTTTGTCTGTAAAAATTTAGAAATAAAATGTAATTAGTACTATTACATATAGTATTAGTACAATGTTCTTGATCAAGTGCTGTCGGACAACTTACACGAGATCAGGATTTGATTAAACCCACAAGCAGATTAGATATTTTTTACTCCACGGTTAAATTTAATTATCTCGCTCACGAATCTCTCAATATTTTTTGTGTAAAACCTCAATGTTTTTAAAGACCTATCTAACGGTACCCCACACAATGTGCTAGACGAGAAAAAATACAATAAAAAAACAACCCCACTTTACATGTAGAGGGTAAATAAAATCTTGAGGTATATTTTTTTTTTATTACCTTCTCGGCAAGGTAACATACATATCCAATACATACAAAGTTTCAGCTTTCTATCACCAACAGTCTCGCTTGGCGCTATGCCTCGGACAGACGGACATGGCGAAACTTTAAGGGTTCCTTGTAGGTACTACAGAACCCTAAAAATTGGTTTAGCCGTTCTTTTTTTTCAAATTATCCTGTGCAACGTTTAGTGAACGCAAAAGTCGTGTCTTTTGCAAGTTAGGCCTTTCCGTCAAGCTCAAAAACTTGCATATGCACTCGTTTTACCTTTCAAAGACGCTAATATTAGTAATGTTTATACTTACTTTGTGTACAAATGGAAGATCACATCCATTTCCCCCATATCGAAGGAAGTCGCTAAAAATAGAAGAATTTATATTATAATTAAAGAAATCTGAAATTTCCTCCTTAGTCTACTAATGAATCTATGTCGATGGTATACGGGTAGATATACTGTTTGAGAATACAATACTGTGAATATTGTAAATACTGTAAAAACCATTATTTGGCGTCAGATAGAAAAAAAAAACAAAATCGAAGATTTTTTTCTCTTAGCTCGTACACAATTATTTTTATTCCAATTTCAAGTGGGGACATTAATACGTCCGTCTCTCTTGCTCTCATACGTGCCTCGTGCATAAGTGTATCTCTATCGCGCGTAAAATGTTTGTCTTCAGAAAACCCTAAATAACTGTGCCTCTATAGACACTTATAAACTCAATCACCGCATTACCATCCCGCAAATAGTGGCATTTGACGACATCAGGCTACACAACTATTCCAAGCGGCAAATTCATACGCCCTTAGCAACTCTATTGATGTTAAGTTTTGACAGTTGGCCATACAAAGATGACCCACTTTTGAAACGCGTTTGAGCGGCAAAAACTGCGTAAAGTTACCAATAAAGATTACAATACGATTAGATTTATATTTATTAATAAAATTGTACCTGTAAGCGCCAAGCACAGTACTAGAACACCCTTCGCGGCAAACATTTTTCACCAATAACTGTAATTTTACTAATCAGCAATCAATTTATACGAATATAACTATTTATCAACATTTATCAAGAAACTCGATTCAGCGTAGATAAAGAATCTTAATTGATAAAACTTAATCCACACATATAATAAAATTGTAAATTAGCCATGTCTGTATATTGAAGATATTTAACAAAATATACTACGAGGGGACTTTATAAAAGCCAAAGAAGCCAAATCACAACTTTTTATTGAATTTTTTGTCCGTCTGTCTATCTGTCTAATGTCTGTCTGTCTGTATGTTTGCCTTGGTATCACACAAAAACAACTGCATAAAATTGGATGCGGTGTTCACTGTTATGTTATGTGTATCTAACTTAAAAACTGGTAAATGTTTTATCTTGGTATAGGGGTGAATTACGTGTTGCAAGTTTGTATGGGAGATTTGTCAATTTTAAAGGGAATATAATGAAATTCTGCAAATAGGTCCTTTATTTCACGTTAATGAGCGGTAAGTTAAGTTTTTTGGAAATATTAACCCAAACGGGGTTGGAAGTTTATATGGAAAGTTCGTCTATCGAGGGAAATTGCATTAAATATGGCACATAAGATCCTTTTATGAGCTATAAGATTTTGGAAATTCTGCTCCCTAAGGGGGTAAATTAGGGGTTGAAAGTGTATTTTTTCACATATCGAAATCCTCGTACCGAAGTCAGGGACAAAAGCTAGTGATAACTAAATCAATAGGACTAACTCTTTCATGGAATCCATTATTATTATAATATAATTTCCTTTGCTTCGTTTTATTTTAATCAATCTAAAATTGTATATCCTGTTATTAAAACAATAAGGTAAACATTTTTGGTATTTGCACTAAGATAAATTATATCGCAGGCAGTAATGAACATTCGGTGGTTGTACCCTCATATATACAGGGTTATTGATAATTCGACGATACAATAATAGGACCTAAATGCAAATAACTGAGCCTCTAAATGTTGAACCAAATTCAGTAGTTTTTGAAATATTTAAAACAATATCTTGATCTCAATGTTCAATTTGTTTGGGTTTTTTTTTCTTGTTCGTGATTTTTTGTAACAGTTCATAATGAACACACTCTAGAATCTGTGGTTACCATAAATACCCTATGCCGTATCCATCCTTTTAAAGACACTAGCTGCCACCTCCGTTTTTATTTGTGTGTATCCTATGAAGTAGTATTAAAAATAGCGTCCAACCTATTCTCAGAAGATATTAAATAAGTAATAATTGATGTACGTATAGATCTATGTGTTCATTCTTCAAAATACTTATTTATTTGCTAGAAATTAGTAGAGAACACATTGTGGTATAAATTTATAGATATTTTGATCATCACCGAACATAAAAATTTTACCTATATAACTAATAAGGTTTCAATAAATGTCGGTATGTCGCATGCACCCTGTATGTGTATATTTTGCCGATATTGTAATAATAAATTAAAATATATTTTTAGTTTATCTAGTTTATCATGTGTATTATCACGATAGTATAATATTATTTTCGGTCTTGGAGTGAACAGAGCTAAAACCAAGGTAATGGTAGCCGATCGAGCCGGACAATTAACATAATATGTCACTTGCAGCATTTCCTAAATTAATATCGTCGACCATTACATGTACCTGGGCTCTCAAATCTGCAATGACGGCAGCTCAGTCCCCTAGGTAAAAAGACGAATCGCGATGGCAGAAGATGCTATGACCTGTGTGAATAACGTCTGCAAGGAAAGAGGAATGGGTACATATCAAAACCAAAATTAAATTGGTACGAGCATTGGTTTGCCCTATCTTCCTGTATGCAGTTAAAACGCGGACAATTCTGTCTCGAGATAAGCAAAGAATTGATGCATTTCATATGTGGTGCCTGAAGCGAATGTTAAGAACTTGTGACTGAAGCGAATGTTAACATATTTTTTAGCTTTTGTAGTAACATTTCATTGTTAACATATTTTATAGTATTAAACAAAACTAAAAAATATGTTAACAATGAAATATAACTAGCGTCACTGAATTTTTAAATGATAAATTGTAATTTTATAATCAAACCATCTAATTTATTTAATAATGATGTAACATTTTATTTATTTATTGTATTTATGGATATTTGTCTAATGAATGTCATTTAATTAATTTAATTTAAATCTATTAATTATACAATTAAATTAAATTCCATAATTAAGTGAATTTATGACATTAATTTTAAAATAATACTAGTTTTAAAATAATACATTAATAAATACAAATATTTGTACACCCTGATGGATAAAAAATGGAGGTACCTAATAATATATAATATGTATATGACACCTATGTAACCCATTTGATTTTGAACACTTTTGACCAAAATACGCAGCAATGCATCGGTCCTGGCCCAGCTGATAATAAAAACTTGCTCGTCCACCATATGCCAACAACACATCCTCCAGCGAGAATTTGATAAAATTGATTGTCGTCGGAAAAAACCAAAAGCAAAAGGGACCGACCCCAGAGAGAGATTATTATATTTTATTTATCTTGCCGAAGAGACAGATATCAATTTTTATAAGAAATTGAGCCGATGTCTATAATATTTTTAAGGTCTACTACAATGTTACTAATTCGGAAATACGTGTTTTATATGTATGATATTTTTAATAATATATTATATTTTTTAATATTTCTGTATTAGTATTTCTGACGATGTGTAGGCAGAGTGAATGATATTTGGCAATGGCATCGTTACCAAAGCAAATATTAACTCGGTTATAAGTATAAGTAAAAAATAATTTGATGTATTTTTCATCAGTTTACGTTATCTAATTGTGGTAAATAAGTCAGGCCTGCTCGCCATACAAAATAAAATTGCTCTTTGCGCAAATAAAAGGATGGACGATAAAATTTTATACAACTTGGTATACCTATCACGAAGTTGTGATCGTTATAATTTTTCTTCTTCAAGTAGTTTTGCAAACGAATTTTATCTACGCAATCAAATATAAGTAAGATACCTAATTATTTATTGATACAAAAAACAATCAAATTAAAATTATACACTTATCAGAAATAGCATTATTTATTTCTGCCAATACATTATCATGAAAATAAATATTCTGGGTATTGATTATACGCAGAGTCAGTTTGAATAAATACACAGGTATGTATAATAGCGAGCAGCGATAGCCAAGTGGGAGGCCGTAGGACTGCGAACTTAAAGGTCTCGGGTTCGATCCCACGGCACACATCTCTGTCAATAAATCGTTAAGATTCGTCTTTTCGAAGATATGTGTGTATTTATCATATAAATTATCGCTCGCTAACGGTGAAGGAAAAACATCATCAGGAAACCTGCATACCCAAGAGTGCCTTAAAAGTGCTCAAGGGTGTGTGTAGTCTACCAATCCGAACTTGGCCAGTGTGGTGGACTATGGCCTAACCCTTCTTATCAAGAGAAGAGGCCCGCGCTCAGCAGTGGGACATGTATTAGATACAGGGCTGCTATTATATGTATAATAATTGGAGAGGGAAAAAGGGAAATCCAATCCCCTTTAATTTTTTTTTTTTTTAAATACATGAAATTATATATAAATTACATGATTCATTAGGTTTATGATAGAGGAAAATTAAAACATTACTTACGAAGTTCGACATGTTGGATAGCAAAAGAGGTAAGCAAGAAACGTAGCACGTAACGTGCAATCGTCTCTGCCGACTCCCATTAGATTCAGGCGTGATTTTATGTGGAAATGTTTGACATTTCAATATGACGTCACACCACCTACGTAAACAATGATCAGCTACGTAAGAATAAATTCGCAGATAAATATGAATTTGTCGGGTATTATCTTTTTAATCATATTGATTAATCTTTAATTAATAAATTTTCAATTACTTGTTCAATATTCGGACATTGTTTACGTGACCATGTACAAAATAACAGTTATTTTGTGTTTGTGCCTATTGGGTTTGAGCTACGGTAAGTTATTTATTTATATTTTAAAAATCGACTGGTGAGCGACCATTTAAAACACCGTGTTTCGTTAAATTTTTTGCAACTTGCCTGCCTATTGTAAACATTGGCCTCGGTTCATTTGAAGACAATACAGGTATCTCAAACTGAGAAAGTCAAACAAAAGCAGAACAGGTTTAAAGCAAGAGTATAATGTTGCATCTTATTTGGTTGAGGATTTTTGACGGTACATAGGTAAATCTATATAGAGCGTATTATTAGACACACTTTTAAAACACGATGACTTTTATATCATCCGATTTAGCTATAACAACCCATCAAACAAATTTACAAAAGTCTCGACATTACGCGGGAAGGTAGTCGAAGTTTAGGAAGGAGCGTGACGCCATATTTGACATCTAGACACGTCCCTCCGTATAGTGTTCGGACAATCGATCTTCTGCATAGATCGCCTACTAGTTCGGCCTTCCTTACATTCCAGCGTCCTCGCAGGAGTTTTCGATGGACACACCATGTAGCGTAGCTATCAATGCATTTTTTTTTCTGCCTCGTAGCGTATGCGCCTCTCACCGCTCATTCGGTTCAATCGGGTAAAGTGTTATTTGTGAACTTTCTGTCAGGTTATTCACAATAGCACCACGGAGTTCGAATTGTGCACGGTGGATGGCAATAGGATCATTCCGTATCCCATGGCAACTAAACATAACAGGTGAAATGTGGATGTTGTTCATCTTTACCACACCCTTCTGGGTAATATAGGCGTGATGTTATGTTATGTTATTCTTACAAGCACGATGCTGTAATAAAATCGTCGGAAACAGAACCTATTGTAAAATAGACATAATAGACCTTGGACATTTCAGTTCCGTAGGTCCCTCCAGACATTTAAGTTCAGTACTGTAGACCTTAGATATATAATTTTCGTAAGTCCCGCTTTTTTTTTTTTTTTTTTTTTGTTTTTTAATGTTTGCACTGCCACAATTTCTCCGACAATATTACTCGGAGACTTTTTGCGACCTGTACTTTAATCGCTTTTTATTTAATTTTTTGCGACTATACTCTAGGTCTGATGTCAACGTATACAATAGCGTATACGCTGAAAGGGTGTGATAGAGAGGGTGGGGTTATAACTAAAAAGAATACTACAACGTTTTTTTTTTTTTTTCCTTTTTCCTTTTTTTCTGTTTTTTTCTTTACTTTTTTTTTTTTTTTCTTTTTATGTTTTCTCTTTTCTCTTTCTTTTTTCTTTTCTTTTCTTTTTGTTTTAATTTTTTACAGATATTTATAGCTACTTTGTAAGTCCCGCTTACAGTACTTAGACTTAGTTTAGACCTTTCTTAATCTTAGCCTATGACCAACAGGCAGAAGTACCTACACATATCAAATTTGGTTAACAGGATCTTTTCATGTTCCAGCTCTTCCAAGCCCTGTGATTTCAACGCTAGGAAATGACTTGCGTTATCAATATGCTGAAAATTCCGGTGGTAACACACGCCTGGTGGATATGTGGATGACAGAAGAATCTGTTCAGGAGATTGCGCGCTATGATCCTGTTCGTATGAACCTGTATCATCTGTATACCAGGTATTGCAGTTGAAGCTAATATCTATAATTTACCAGATAACGGATGTACTGAAAATATGCTATTGATTGTGTCCGCTTAATCTTGCTATTATTTTTCAGAGACAACCCTACACAAAGTCAACCTTTGCTCATAAACAGCCCTGGTCTTCTTCAGCTAACGAACTACAATAACAAGAAACGGACTATTGTACTCATCCATAGTGTTTTTGAGTCGGTCATTGCTGATTTCAATACTGTTGTCGTACCTGGTAAACTTATCTGCTTATTTTTTTTTAGTAGTACATTAATAGTAATGACTGGTTTACTACAATTAAAGTGGGTGTGGTTCTGTTCTCCTAGCTAGGTTACAGAATAACCTGTGTGAAGGAGTGACAGTGCCGTTCCCCTATTATTGGAATACAATAGTCAGTAGGCAGTACAGTATAACATTGATGATAAAGTTGTATACAATAACAATAAAAAGAAAGTAAGGAAAACCAAAATGAGAAATAAATCTACTTTAGAAATAAATAGTTACAATAAGTGTGTGTGTAGGTGTGTTTTTTTTTTTTATTATTTTTTTTTTATAATTTTTTTTTTTTTTTGAGAGTTGGAAAAAAATACATTTACGTATCATAGGAACCTGATGTTCGGTTCCCGTATGTCGGACTCAGTTATAATACCGACTAAAAAAAAACAAATCTGCTCTCTGACTTCCTTTAATTCCCCGCGGAAACACCGTTAGGTACTACTTCGCTAAGGGGAGGATTTAGCAATGGCTATCTCTGGCTATAACATTTTTTTTCCTTTCACGCTCTTCAAGGCGGAGTTTTTTAAGCACCTCTGTGGCATATATGCTAGTTGCTTCCCAAGCAATCTTTGAGGACAACATAGCGCCCACAATTTCTTCGGGCTGTAATATGCCCCCAATAGCACTCTGCCAAGTGTGGCGGGCTGTCACGTATCGCGGACACACAAAGAAGACATGCTCCGCATCTTCGTTTATTCCAGTGCATCTCCGTTTATGTGTGTAGGTGTGTATGTGTGTGTGTGTGTGTGTGTGTGTGTGTGTGTGTGTGTGTGTGTGTGTGTGTGTGTGTGTGTGTGTGTGTGTGTGTGTGCGTGTGCGCGAGCGTGAGTGTGTGTGTGAGTTGTGTGTGTGTGTGTGAGCGCGTGCATGTTTGTGTGTGTTGAATTGGCATACTTCCACACATAGTTTGTTATAAATTGTTCAGTTTCGTCGTATGACAGAGTAATAGCATATATACCCTCATCAAGCAGTATGGTCAGGTGCCCAGAGACCGACTGTAATGTAACGCTACAGAGGAGAATATTACAACTGGTGTGGGAAACGACCCGAGCATTTCTACCTGTAATATTTTGAAAAGATTTACAGGCGTATGCTCTCACGTTTGTAATGGAATGTTCAAAATCAAAACCTGAGCGTTACATTTCAGACGAATGCTTGCGCGGTCTGAGAGCACATTTATGTCGATTTGAAGTACCTATATTATTTTAAACGTCCAAAATATTCATACATTGCAGCATTCCTGGCCGAAGAAGACGCAAATGTTATAGTGTTAGACTGGAGTGCTGGCGCCAGTTCCATAAGCTACAGGACTGTTATTGAGAACACCATCGCATCCGGTCGAGCACTAGCCGATTTCATCAACTGGATCAACAAGGAGACTTCGTCATCGCCAACTATGTACCATATTGTAGGATTTGGCTTTGGAGGACACATGGCTGGTATTGCAGGCAGAAACGTCGAAGGCAACATTGCTTATATATCAGGTTAGTCCAATTCTATATACCTATAATATCGCATATACAATGCAATTATGTCACTAATTCAATTTTTGTCAAAACCGAACAGTGAACGAGAAAATTATTGAAAAAAATATTGCCCGCCTTCCAGAAATGTTCAAGCATTCTAGCACGGCTGATTTAGGACAGATGTTATAATTGCATCCACTGGAAAAAAATGTACAGAAGAGCACTTATGAGCCGTTCAGATTATTTTACTTTTTAATTTTATTCAAAGAAGATATCTAAACAGTGATTGTCAACAATAATCCAATCTACCGAGCCTTTTCGCAATTATATTATGTCAGCTTCTAGTCTAACGGGTGTAGCTGAATATCAATATTTTACGTGGAGAACTGCTATCAGACCGCCAAAACCCAGTACAAGGTAATACTATAGGTACTCTTTTTTAGCCTAGTTTTCAGACTTTCTGGCCTCTAACTACCCGTAAAGATTGCCATAGATGTTCAAATGGCAACCGGGACCGACGGCTCCGAGTCACGGAGGAAAATCTGTTATGTTAAGATGAGCATCCACGGCTGACCCCTGTAAGAACGATTGGTCCGCGTGGCTTCGACTAAGCCACGAGCTCCTTACCCAACAGTTAATATGAGAAGCAATCATAATTATAAAAAGGAATTAAAATAATAAAAACGTGAATAATAAATTTAAATTTACTGGTAACTGTAGAGGAACAGGGTGTGATGTTCCTCCACCACAAAGGGTGAATCCTCCGACCAGGCTCGGTGGTATTGCCTGGCGGACAGCTGTCCAACGGTAGCATATTGGAAGTGGTATATATATGTATACTCTCTGTGAACACTTCCTTATCGCGATTCAGCACTCGTCGACATATGATTATGTGCGGATACCGCCACAGTAACCAATTCTTTTTCCATTTGTTCCAGCATTGGATCCTGCTTTCCTGGGTTGGTCAGCTGAACCCGAACGCTTTGCTCGCAACGACGGCCAGTACACTGAAGTGATTCACACAAATTACGGCGTCAATGGGTTCTTGGCTGACATCGGTCAGGTTGACTTCTACCCTAACTCTGGCATCGGTATGCCTGGTTGTGACTCTCATACCTGTGACCATGCAAGGAGCTATTTCTATTTTGCCGAGTCGATTAGGACGGGAGGATTCACGGGAGTGCAATGCCTAACCTACATTAACGCTATTTATGGTAGCTGCAACTTGCTGCCTGGTAGACTTCAAATGGGTGGACTCAGGCCTAAACTTGGGTAAGTTTTGAGTGATATGTAGGTATACACAGCTACCAATTAACCTTCATTATAAGCAGGTCTGGCATTGCAAGGGAAGTAGATCTTATACTGGATTTGTAAAATTGATGTGTAGCCGTATATACTATGAAGATATTAGTTTTGCATGAATTAAAATTAAAATTTACCCAATATGCTTTTGTTACAGATTAACGGGCATATACTGGCTCGAAACAAATGCTGCACCTCCTTTCTCTAGAGGATAAGAAAGAATATTAAATACTCAAAAACACTCCGAATTATTTATTACAAAATTACAACTAATCACTTGCATCATAAAGTTTAAAGCAATAAATAGGACATTGATAATCATGACAGAAGTTAATACTATCACCTAACAAATGCATTATTTGTATTATCATAAGCTGAGGAATAAAGTGCTATCACAGTTGGTTGGGATGTTTTAAATTTTTGGGACCCCTCCTTAGTGTGGTCTCCGTTTGAGCTTCTTCAGGTTTTGGAGAACTGCTTGCTTCTGTAGAGACAGCTGGTGTTGTAGAGTTACTTGGTGTTTCTAAAAGACTGCTCAGTAAAGCAATGCTTTGTTGAGCCGTTTGATATACTCCTGCGAAAAACTTGTTGGGGTCGAAATTTATGTCAGATTCACTGTCATCTTCTTCTTCATCATTATTCTCTTCAGTAGTAGTTTCAGGTGTTTCGAATCTGAAAATACATACAATATTTCAAATACATTACTGTTTCTGTTAATCTAAGATTGTCTTTTATAAAGTTATCAGTTCTGATAAAAATGAATCCAAGGCCACACGGTAGCTGCTGGTATAAATCATAGTTATCTGATATTCAATAGTACATTAATATTACAAAAATATGATAAGAGTTAAGATATGAGTTAATTGAAATAAAAAAATTATATTAACTCAAATAATAAAATCAAGTGTCGGCGTTCCACCGAGATAAGTCTTCGAGTATATCGAATAAGGAAGTAAACGTTATCAAAATAGTGATGGGTAGATACAAAGAATTTGTAAGGTTACAAAAGTAGGTCAACTAATAACTCGATTTTTTTCTAAATGAAACTCGAAGGTACTTGCCATGAGTTCATACGGCCTTTTATTTAGCTATCATTTTTTTTTATTAATTAATGGATATGCCACAGGAATTAAAATTATTATATTTATTTCGCTTGCGATTTAAAACAATCAAGCGCACTTCCATTAGGTTAATATTAATACCACGTAACAACATAGGTGGAACATTTATATAGGGTATTGAAAACACAGATTCTAGACGTAGTCAGTTGTCATTTCCATCAGTTAGTAATAATATAAGGCAAAAAAAAAAAATCGGTTTCTAATAAAATTGAATCTCAATGTTTGATTTGTGCGAAAAAGGTAAAAAAATGTTTTCCTTAACAAAATGTCCGGTGCAAACACTGAGACCACGTCTAAAATTTCAAGAACGGTTCAAATAAATGTCGCATCCACGCTAGTTAAGCGGTAACTTACAATTCTTTTGGTGCTTCAACCATCTCTAAGGCTGCGTCACTTGCTTTGAAGCATCCCAGGGGAATCTTAGTCTGGGTCAGGAATATAGTGCCTGGTTCCAGATGAATGCAGCCCTTGAGACCTTCGGGGTTGGGAGCCATGTGCGTGAACACTGCGCACATTTGGAACAGCATGCTCATCACCAAGCAGACGGGGCTAGGGTTGGTCACTGGAAAGAAGATATACAACCCATGATTAGTATAATAGTATAGTATATACGAGGTTTTAAGAGAAAAGGTAGCGGCTTGGCAGTGTCCCTAGCGCTGTCGAAGTCCATAAACAAGGGTTATCTTCTGCCACAATTTTCACTCGTCAATAAAAAATATTTTTAGAGACAAGCATAAGATCGAATCAAATCCCGCCGGTCCCATAATTTTTCAACTTTTTCTTTGTATCCCATAAAAAATAATTAAAAAGACGTTGATTAGGTACGCGTTCATTCTTTACAACATTTATGGTGTATGCAACTTCACATTGTTGGTTTGTATCCTACTTAAGTTAGGAACAAATGGATTAACGTGACGTCCCAAATGACGTAACATACAATTGGGAAATTACGGGGGCTGGCAAGAGGCGACCGTAGAGCTACGGTCACCGTAACCAGCTCTGGTTGGTTAAATCGAATAACCAGTGTGCAGAAGGTAGCAGGTTCAAATCCCGCCGGTCCCATAATTTTTTCAAATGTTTCTTAGTATAACTTTACATTGTCTTGAAAAACGAAGTATACAGTACTTTTAATAAACTGAATCAATAATTACGGAACAACGGAATAATTGCAACTTATTAGAAAATAATATTATTTGAAAGAAAGACCCAAGTGGAAACTGGTTATGCGAAAGTATTCGTAAAACAAATATCGCTTAAGATCTCGAATTGTTAGAAAGCACTAACAATCTGGAAGCTTTACAACGATTACATTCTACTTTCACGTGTTCGAGAAACTTCTAGATGCAAATACAGGCTATTGCAGCCGTCGTATTGGCGAAACAACTTTCTTTAGAAATGCAGGTGCCCTTATTGAATTTCTATGCGTAAACCACATTTAATGAACCACGTGCTAGTAGTTTGAGGTAATAAAAGGATCAATTTAGATCAATTCGATAGATTTACTATACTTTCACGGCAATTTTGTTATTCGCGGTTTCAAATAGCGACAATTTTAGAAGAAAGTAATTTACGTATACGTATATTTTAGGTTGCCTTAGTCGTAATCATTACTCACCTTGTACTTTGTCATAGTCAACTTTCTTCCCATGTGAGACTTGCACGAAGAAGCCCTCATTCTTCGACATATACCTCATGTGCACGCATTCTGGAATCAAACAATAGACGATCAAACAATAGGTGTGCTTATTTAAAGTAATCATAATTCTCCAATTTCATTGTTCAAAGCTGTAGTTACCATTTACAAAAATATTAAAAGGTACTAAGCGATAGCTGTAAAACAATATTTAAAGTGGCGACACGACACACTACGAGTATTTGGACAATTATTAAGTTCAATCAACTCCTTAAAGTATGTTGGATTGCACAAGGTTGACTTTAAAAGAGATTTATCGATGGTGGATTATGATGCTTTTTAGTTGGCCATCATATCCAATGGTTTATTTTGTGTACTGGTTACATAAAAGCACACTTAAATAGCAGTTAAGATACTGATCTTAACTTTAAGTGTACTTCTATGTGTAAAGAATGTAAAAAATAAAATAAACTTATTGCATTACCATCAGGTGGAATACATGTTCGTTCGCTGCAGGCGTAGTATAAGGCAAAAAATAAAAAAAAAACTTATTTCTTTGTGCTGATAACTATACTACGCCTGCAGCGAACGAACATGAATTCCACCTGATGGTAAGTGGATTATCGACGCATCTACAATCTGCTTTTGTGGATGGTAGATGCGTCGCTGCAGCTGAAGACTACGGTGTTATGCCTCAATGCCAGTAATTTCAGGGCCTGATCTTACCACTAAACACAGTAATGCAAGTACTATACTATTAGATCTGCTATGTTTTGGATACCTTTTTTTTTTTTTTTTTTTTTTTTACGTGGGGAAATGCATTTACGCATACCACCCCACCCCGGGGAAGGGCAGAGTGGTTATGTGGGACTCGCCCGTGCCTAAAGATGGTAAACGGCACGGGAATACCCACTAAAACCCCACGGTGCACCCGCACTCGCCTTGATGGGGGGGTCATGGGAATCTGGCACAGCCTTTACGTCCACAACCCCCCCGGCGATGCCCGCCGAAGCAGGCCCCTCATGGCCCCCAAAATGTGGGGGGACCGGCGCCGAGGACCGCGTGCAAAGCCATCGGACATTCCCCATGTCCGACGGCCTGGTCCTCTCGCGGCGAGACAGGTGGTCGGTCCCGCCGCCCACCACGCCGCAGTTCAACGGCTGCGGCCCCGCCGGGACCGCGGAAGGCAGGGAAAGTGGCAACGACACACCAACAGTCCTCTCCCGCCGCGGCCCCGTAAACCACCGGGCCACAGTGCCAGCTTGCGCCAACACCGCAGCCCGGCCTTGCCCGCCGAGGCAGGCCCCTCATGGCCCCCAAAATGTGGGGGGACCGGCACCGAGAGCCGCGTGCAAAGCCGTCAGACACTTTCGTATCTGACGGCCTGGCCCTCCGCGGTGAGACAGATGTTCGTCCCACCGCCCACCACGCCGCAGTACTGACGGCTGCGGCCCCGCCGGGACCGCGGAAGGTAGGGAAAGCGGCAACGAAACACCTACAGTCCTCTCCCGCCGCGGCCCCGCAACTCCTCGGCCGCAGTGCCGACTCACGCCGACACCGCAGGCCCTCCTGTTGCAGAGCCCCCCCATAAGAGCCCTGCAACATGGGCTGCTCCACAAGGGCTTCGCTACCCAAAGCCCGAAGAGCAGCCCCCCTCTGGGGTCCACTTGGCTTCGCCGTGGTGTGGAGGCACCACGGGTACTAAGCCCCACCGCGACGACAACGCGGGACCCGTTGGTGGGGTGTTTTGGATACCTAGCGATAGTGCTCGGGCTTAAAGCCAATCTTAATCTTAAGTATACAAAAAACGTTTTATTACTTACTTGCGCCCTCAGGATCGTATGAAGTAATGTTGGTGTCGATGCAGCACGCGCAGGCTGGCCCCTTGCATTTCCACTTGCATGTGATGTCAGTGCGGAGCTCGGGTGTTACTGACTGCGGATTCGTAGCCTCCAACAACTTCTTACCGTCTTCCCAGTTGAGTAAATCTGTAAAGGGGTTTTTTTGTGTGAATATAATCAAAATTGGGTTAATTACAATTTGATGTTATGGTTTTAATCATTATTATTATACAACTGTTTGGAATACGATTATTTCTAACCTAATTTCTAAAACAAATTCATATCTTTTTATGTACATCTCTGTATTTAAGATAGAGCTCGATTACACGATAAGTTTAATTATAACTTGAAAAATATTCCATCCATCTACCATCTTATGATCCTCAATTTCAATGTCTAACGTGTGGGCGTTTCCGTCCCGCCCGCATCGGGCTATACAAACATAAAGACGCTACTTAAAAAAACATGCAAAATCCCACTGACATTAAGATTATTTTGAAAACTGCCTCTATGGTCTAGTGGTTAGCATGTGCGCCTCTCACCGCGAGGTCTCAGGTTTGATTCAAAAAGAAGTCATCCCGGGTCAGACAAAGTGTTATTTGTGAACTGGCCGTCAGGAAATTCACAATAGCAGCACGGAGTTTGAATTGTGCTTGGTGGATGGCGATAGGTTAACTCCCATAGGGACCTAAACATAACAGGTGAAGTGTGGGTGTTGTACACCGCTGCCTCACCCCTCTGGGTAATAAAGGCGTGAAGTTATGTAATGTTTGCTAATACTCAGTAGAAAAGCATGATACCAAAGAAAGTGTGTAGATATAATAATGTTATGCTTACTATCATTACAGGTGATCGAGTAATTGAATTATTATATTAAAATGTTTCGCTTTCTAATCAGTTTAAGAAAGTGCTCAACCGAATGGAACTATATATTTTTGCACTGTATAGTAATTTAATGAATATACTATTCAATGGGAGTGGGCAGGGCACATAGCAAGAATGCACCCAGAAAGAAGGGCGCGAATAATAAAAAAAAAAAGTCTTTATTAACACAAATAATAATATAACCACCGAGTGGATACCACAGGATGGTCATCGCGTCGCGGTAGCCCCAGAAAGCGCTGGATTTGGACTCGTTTCAGAGGTATTGGACAGACAGAGCCCAAAACAGTAGTTGCTCAGCATTGGGACATCATGGATTTAAAAAAAATATTAAAAACATCAGCTTCGAATGAATTGTCTAAACTCCACGTATTTACGAATTGTTTTATGCTGTTAAGGGTAGACTCTGCACACATATAAAGGTATTGCTGTCTCTATCGGTCTTATATATAAATGTGTGAGTGAAAATACATGTTGATGTTCAGTTGTTACTCAACGGTTCAATACCCAGGATTTGTTGTTTGATAAGTCTGCCGATTTTCAACAAAATTTTGTTGCTATGGTAACAATGGCGAGATTTGTATGTGGAACAAGGATGTGTATTGTTCCACAGTCAGATGCATTATGCACTAGTCGACCAACTAGTCGACTAAAAATCAACTAAATATAGATATTCTATACCTTTAGGCATAATTCAGACTAAGAACTTACGACGCTGTTTTAACAGGCGGGCAGGCAACTAAAAGAGATAAAAGATTTCACGTCGCGTTTTACGCCATCGGTTTTTTTTACATAATAATATTTATATTTATACATATCTTCATTATGTGGGCCTGCTGGAAATATATTAAAGATTAGCCGAGCAATTTAAAATAATCATGATTTTAATGAACTTAAAAAGCTGATTTTGTTTATGTTGTTGCTTTTCAGGTTCATTTGCATTTATCCATACAATTTGTCTACATCTATCTTGGGCTAAATAGGCCATATAAACTGGACGCAACGCGACGACGCAGTGCTTCTGTGTCTACGTCACAGATTACAGATAAATATGAAGCTAGCTAGTCGATGTGAGTTGAGCCTAAGGATATAGCGCGTCCTTATTCTGTAACATGATTTAATTTTGGCGTCCGTATTCAGTTTGATTTTGATGATGATGTACAGTCGAGTTCAAAATTGCCATGAGGTTTACAGCAATACGTCCAATTTGAGTTCGCGTCGAGGCGTCAAGCCTTGCTCTTGCATGAAAAAAGAGGCTATAGACACAAATTTGATATCAATTAAACTTTGCGTGTTTGGACTTACTTTTTATAATTTTTTTTTAAAAGCTTACTGGCAATTTGCAAATACAAATTACTAGTATTCTTGTTAACCCCCTCCAGCTTAGCTTAATTCGCTTGTGATAAGAGGAAGTTTTACGTCCGTGGTGTAATGGCCAGGATTCAAATCCTCGATCGTAAGACCGATGCCTTATCCATTGCGCCACGGCCGCTTAATTAAGCGGGCTTTGTCAACAAAAAAACATTAACACTCATCAAGATCGATTAAACGATTTTGTTTTGCAGGAACAACAGATCGACAGACATTCAAAGTTACTTTGGGATTTATAATATCACTAGTTTCTTCTGCGACTGCACCCACGTAGTATGTCGATAGTATGTAATTGCATCAAAACATTAGTACTATAATATAATAGTGATAGTACCGTTTAACTC
The DNA here is from genome assembly GCA_905147285.1 of Hypena proboscidalis. Lineage (NCBI taxonomy): Eukaryota > Metazoa > Arthropoda > Insecta > Lepidoptera > Erebidae > Hypena > Hypena proboscidalis. The sequence continues at coordinate 7,434,598 of LR990127.1, forward strand.
TTGATTCTGAGTGTTTTCTTTATTTAAATAATAAAACAAAGTTTTAGAAATGATACTGTATTATTTAGGGTATATAATAATAATATTTAACAATATTGCTCTAATATTTAGCACATTGCGTTTCTCTTGAGACAGTGATAAAAGAATTGCATTATTCTGCAACATGGCATTCGTTATTTATCTAATAATAATTACTTTCTTCAGCTCTATTTTACGTTTAACCTTATTCATTTTTCGCTCTCGTGAAGTATAAGCTGACAAATAGGCCAAGTCTTTTCATTCTGCGGTTCACTAAAAATACAGAAATGTAAATAATTTACCTCAGCACAAACTCAAATGACAAAAATCTTTATTACTATGCGGTTTATATGCTGTAAATATATTTATGTTATTTTTGTTCAAATTTGCTAAAACGGTTATGTGTTTGATTGTACATATGAAAGAACAAAAATGACATGCACGATATAATGACATTACAATTTAAGTATTCGTAGATATAATGATATATTTACTATGTAAATAATTAACAATACACAACGTAAAGATTGTTTACCCATATTTAGGTCCAGAGAAACTATTTAAATATTATAATCAACATTATAAAATACAAGTGTGACATATGACACAAGCGAATTGCAATGAATGACACTGTAATTAGGCCAAGAGCTATGCATTTTAAATGAATATTGTATCTGCATAGTTATTATTATGCATGTAGAAGGTTTTAGGTTCGAAAGCATTTAACGATTATTATTATTACTCCAACTCAATGATAAATTAACAAGACAATTAAACGTTGTCTTTTCAAAGATAATGTGACATGTTTCTATAGATACTAATACTCTGCTCGGCATATATAGCTGACTATTAATTTATAACAGCCCTTGAAAGTATGGGGTGATTAGGGACGTGATAAAAATAAAAAAACAGATTATGATCAGCCTCATCATTTACACATTTTAACAGTCAATCGTTTTAACATTTACACTTTGTCACAATAGTACAATTGTATACAATTGTCTTTTGAAAATATATATAAATAACTATTAATAAGTTATTAATGCAAAAAACAATCATTGTTTTCAATTAACTGTTTTTATTTCTGTTATTCGTTTAGACTTTGGTACTTTTAACCCATATGCCATGTATACAGCTCAGTCCCTAAATGATTATTTACATAAAAATATAATTCAATTATGTTTATAAAGAACGAAAAGATTCTGCAGCTAGATCTCGGACTATAACTTGTAGCAGTCGTGAATGTCAAAAAGGTTCAATGCAGTTTATTGCATACTCTCTGGTCGGTAGACTATGGTATGTCATATCTCGGCTTGGTTCGGTATCTCACTGGCACCCCTCCTTCACTTCCGAGTAGCTAACGAATGGCTGCCTCACCCCCCTTCAATGAGTTGAGATAGATATTGTAATTTTCTTTAATTTGTAATATGGTATTTGATGAATGAAAATGAGGTACTTTGATGATAATTATTGATAAAATAGAAAGTACATTATATTTACGAGGGTCCTTCGTTTTGAAAAATTGTAATAATCTGTTGTATAATACTAAAAAAGTCGCATTTGTCAGGCCGTTCAAAACTACGGATGTTTGGATGCCTATAATTTTTAAAATAGGCAGACTAAAGATAATTTGAAATCGAAGGAACATAGATAATCATGTTTTAAATTGACTGTGCAAAAATTATAACATTGTGATGAAAAATGTAAAAGATACAACCATACTCATTTTGTATGAGAATTCCATACCGGGAGTTCCCTCTTAATGAGTTATTTTGATGGAGGGCGAGGAGTATATTTTACAATGCCGATACCATAAAACCCTCAATTGTATAATATGTATCTATAAAATACAATGGAAAACATTACTGTCGGCCATATCTCACATGGTAATCTCTACCGGTGCGCGGTAACTAGACACGTAACAGTTACCTAAAACATTTTTTTTGTTACGTCTAACTTAAATAACTGACTGATAAACAGATGTTGAACTAAGTAGAGCTAAAAGAGTTCCTCTTCCACAATCTTATATCAGTTCATCTTTTACTTCCTCGTTTACATAATTCATTTACCATTCATTTTCGCTCCGTTTCGTCTTCGTGGAGATTTTCCTCCATTTAAGCATTTTCATTTCCTCTATGTTCAATATTTATCATACATCTTCTTCCTAACTCTACATTTCAATTTCAGAGGGCCGACTATGGGTTGGGCCGACTAGTCGGCGTTGAGATGGTCGCCTAGCCAGCACATCTCTTATTTAAATGCATAGATACGTTTGTGGACTGATCTTTCCAGATTACAAATCTGGAAAGATTATGCTTTTCAATTTTAAATTCGTTTCTGAGGCCATTTCATGTAACCTGAGTTGACAAGATAATTATGCTTAAGTTAGAGTATATATCCTTTTTTTTTTTTCTATTAATTTATTTTTAGGGACTTTTATACAAAAGTAGGTACATGCCAGTCCCATCGGACCATACACTAATAATAACTTAACTAAATCGTAGCATAACAAACATGTAAATACTGATAGCAGCTTCAGAACTATATCTTGTATATTTAAATGTAATGCCTTAAATAATTTTCCTTTAGCAGATTGGAATGTATATCCTTAGAGAGAGAGAGGTAAGAAAGTAAGGGCTCAAGTCAAAAAGGTTATCTGTTTCCTTCACGCAGATGATGACATAGTTGCAAGTTTATATTATAATTATAAAGCACATTTGAGCAAATTCAAGCAGTGGCTCATTAGTTAGAATTCGACGAATGAACAAGGAAGTGTCAACGAAATTCGTGTCCAAACATCGTAGGTATCTACACTTTCACATCAGTTATGACTTTCACTAATGCGTGCCGGCTTTTGTTTTCATGATCCGCTGCGGTAATCCAAGAACAATACGTACTTCTCCATATTACGTAACCTGTCCGTTTGTTACTGTCATGCTTGGAAGTCTTCATTAGTAATAGTCAGCTTAGCCGGCTAAGCGTAATTTTGTTAAAAAGGGCGTTTTGTTGCTTTCTCTTTGTCCATCTTTCATATCCCCACTCATTGCCTGAGTAATATATAAACTAATTTGAGTTTAATGCGCAGATCGTAGGCAAAACAATTTTGCTAACTTGCAGGTAGCCTGGGCAGTTTGGCGACACTAGGGCATGCAGAACCGAATCCGGTCCAGAGAACAACTCGGACCTGGTTTCGCTACTTCAGGCGGCACATTTTGAGAAAATAAAATTGATTGACTGGTTACGGATGCATTGGGTTACACCCTCAGACAGAGCTAGTATTAGCTATATAACTTATGATAATGTGTGTGTGTGAAAGCATACATCTGCAAATATTCACCTGTTATCATACTGTCACCTGCACAGTGCATCTGTCATGTGCATATATATTTTCACCTTTCCACCACTCTTATGGCTACTCAATTAACACCACATTGTAAACGGAGTATTATGTCTCGGTTTGTTCAACTGGTTGCCTCCAAGCCGGTTTGAAATGTGTACAGTTTAGTGCATTGTGGTGACCATTAACTTAATCGGACATCGCTCTTTGTGGTTACTCCATGCCTGCTTACTTGTCATAAATCACCTCTTAAGCAGAGCACAACCACCAGTGCGGTTGAGTACTTAATAACATTCAATTTCCGAGTTTTTTTACAATATCATTGAGGTCGGCTTCTAGTCTAACCGATGCAGCTAAATACCAGTATTTTAAGTGAACGACTGCCATCAGACCAATAGAACCCGGTCCGGGTGATACGATACTCATTGTTAGACTAAAGACCCGTAACCACCGACGGCTTACAGAGCACGTATACTTTTCGAGACACGAAGGATAGCTCTTTATGTTAAGGCCCATCCAACAGACGACCGCGGTTAGTTTTGCTTAACCTGGAGATCGATTGGTCTACGCGGCTTCAAATTAGCCACGAACCGCTCCGGTTGGGTACTAAAAAATGCAGAAGATTAATTTTAAGTAAATGATCGCATGTCGACGAATAAATATAATCAAATAGATGAGTGTTTTTAACGCTAAATCTACAGCACTAAAAGCTAAGTGGAGCGTGATTTTATATCGTGAATCCTATTTTACACGAAGTGGTTAGACTAAATTTCTCATAATAATGTAGTTTTAATGTAATATAAATGAGTAGAGCATTTTTTACAACAACTCCGCAACTAAGAAAGCGTATCGAGTGTTTCAGTAACCGTTATTGTTAGACTTATTGTTCAAATGTGACCTTATTAAGTATTTATGACTTTTATGTATTTATTTTATTAACGTTTTGGTAATTAATTTAAATTCTCTTAATTAAAACTTCCACTTTTGCACCTACTACCCTACTCTCAGCATCACCCAAAGGTTGACTGGCAAAGAATGCCTATGGCATTAAGTCCGCCGATGTGCGATGTTGTACATTAAGTTAAAAAAAAAAAATAGGTAAAATGTAGAACAGGTATGACCAGTTAACATGCTGCCAATAATTTCAATATTAACTGTTCAGCATTTTAAAACTTATATTTTTGTACGCGTATTTAATTGTAATGATTAAATGTCTTGTCGAGTACCAAGATGTGAAGTAATTCATAGATGAAACACTATTATAACGATAATGGTTGGAGCGATGGAGAAAGGTCGACAAAAAAAGGTTGCGCATACGTATTATGGAATAAGATATTACGCAGGCCACAAATTATTAAGGCAAGATAATGATAATTAATTAATAATTATGATTTTTAAAGATAGATAGATTAATAGAATAATCTTAATTGTACACCAATATAAATACAAAAAAGAACATTATAATGCATAAAGACATGAACAATTGGCTTATCAAAATGCAAACGCCGAAATCGAAAATAATAATGCACACTGTAAACTTTTCTTTAACGTAACATGTCTAACTTTTCACTCTCCTTATTACAATCCTTTCTTTTATGAAAAGTTGGCCAACAAATATATTGAAATTACCAGCATACCAGCGATCAATTTGAGATAATCTTTTTTGTCTAAAAAGTATACTTTTGTCATATAATCCCATGCTCATCAAGTCACGACTATATTGGGATCCTAAAGAAATCGAGGGCAATCCTCAAATTTTCTTTCTTCAAGGCTTCTATATAGTTTATTGTATATTACCTAAAACTACGCGGATATTTGCGACTTGCAGTCAGCATTTCATGTTGCGGAGCTGATGCTAAAAAAATACAAATCTTCAACGGTAAAGAGTACAGGGATAATTCTTTAAATATAGCCACTTTAAAGCCGTTTGCTGTATTTTTTCAAGTTATACACAGATGAGGCGATAAACGTTAAATAATGCATAAGTATTTCTTACGTTGTAGTGCATTTTTTGTTATTGAAGTCGTTATTTTGTAAAATTATTTTCTTTATCTCTTATAAAATTATAGATACATGTTTATCGAACAAAGCGGATCATATTTTTAGTCAAGAAAATTCGACTTGCCGCGCGTATAATTTTTCGGATGTCGTGAAGAAACGGGCGGAAGCAAAATAATGTTTCAAACGAAAGAAGAAGGTATAAAATTTACATGCTGTTCCTCAATAGCCACGCTTCATTGTATCACAACAAATAAATTAATGTAATATTCATTCACACCGCATCTGTTATTCATTAGAAGCAGCCTTAATAGCTTCCTGCCGTCACACGCCACTGTCTATCATGCTTAAATTAATCACTGCGAACCAATTGTTATCCTAATACGCGCGTACTTTCTCTAAGTACACAAGACTGGTATGTACAAGTACTTACCTAAAATGTTTGCACAGTGGGCGATCGCAAGCGCAGCGACGAACAAAGAAAGCGTTAGTTTGACCGACATGTCGATCAGCTGTCACTATCACGGATGTAGACACGAAAAAGTCTTCAATTCAATTTTTTATGTTGTCTTTTTATTAAGGAGCTGGGCTCGCACGTAAGCTTGGGAGAGGCGACCGTCGCAAGCGCCGGCTACACACTACTCCTTTCCTCAGATCTCGCTTCGCCCGTTTCACCTCGCACACAATAGAAGGTGAAATTTAAATAAAGCATAACGCAGTATTATAAAGACATGCACCACTGAGATGCATCGAGAAAGCGGCCTGCCAACGCTCCCTAATTGAGGCTTACCTATATTTGTTTTGTTTAAAGGCAATCTACCACGTTTTGTTTTGTTTACATTACTAATTCGTAGGATATGTTAGTCGCTTTCTCTGTCATTATACTCACTTTATGCATAAGGCGTACGGTAATAATAGTGACTAATCTGTTTTCCACAGGCTCTAATAACATTGGTTTCTTAGAGGAGAAATTTGCGTAAATAGTGAGGACAACATGAGATTAAATAAATTTGAATAATTTTACATTCATATGAATATTGAAAGCGGTTCTGTTTGTAGTTTTTAATATCCTCGTAAAAATAAAGAATAATAATGTTATAGATAAAGACATTTGCAGCATTTTAAACATCTTATTTTAACCTACACGGCATGAGTTTTGCATAAATTTTACATATAGGCATTGTATCATTAATTGACTCAGTTTGCCACTCTCTTTTTATCGTACTTCTTAAAGTGTTTAAATATAAAATTTTCTTATCAACTTTGAGATTTTACCCAGCTTTTTTGTCTGCAGCTTTTGAGAATCATATTCGTAATCGTTGAAAAGTGTTTTTTCCTGCTCAATATCATAACTTTGCGATTTTCTTGGCGTGTCAAATTTTTTACAAGATCGATTTTCTATTGCGTAAAAAAAACGATATTTTATTTTTCGCAGCTAGCATTTATGAATTTCGTACTGGATCACTGGTATACAGATACGTCACGCTGTCATTTAAACCCTGTATATGATAATGTCTATCTAGCCCGTGAGAATACTAGCAATCCACAATTTTATTCAAGTTACTAGTTCTTCTCACTGACACGCATCAACTAACACTGTATATGTTTTTTAAGGAAAATTATAAAACGTGTTCGATAGAGATAACTATAGGTTTTATCGAATCGGCCATATACAAAACTGTAGTTACTTTGACATTATTATTGCATGTTAGACTGATAAATTATTATAAAGCCAACAGAGATACTCCCAAATTTAAAAAGTTTTCGGGACGCAATAGAGACAACCGCGATTAATTTAATTGACAAGATACGCAAATATAATAATATAATATAATATATAAAAGTACTTAATTATTATTTATAAGATATTATCAAAGTTATTTTTGTTATTTAATTAACAACATACGAACTCGTAGATAGCCGATTAATCGACGTCAAAATATTTGAATCGATTAATCAATACGAATTTTTAATGAGACTATTTCATACCTTATGCTCTCTTTCTTAATAATAATATTATCTTTTGTGGTAATAATTTTTTGACAAAAAACTTAAGGAAAGTCCAAGTCCTTGTTTGCTCCTGATTTAAGATCATTTAAGCTTATCTAGGTTTCTTAGCCTAAAAGCCCAAATGACGTCATACACCTTCCAGCAAGTATCCATATATGGGCTGATAGAAAGCTGGTCCATTCCCGTTTGTCTGCATGTCTGTCTGCGTTGTGCACCAGTGAACAGACAAGTGCAGTGCGCCACTGCCCCACATGCGGGTCATTGTACTGCCACAGTCACGGTACGTGATATGGCTATAGTTTTAATTCCATTGATGTGGGGACATTAATGCTATCATTTAGCTGTTCTGCTCGCACAACAATGTTGTAAAAAAAAGGCACGTCATAGAATAAACCGTATAATTTGGACATGTTGTTCATGTTAAAGTTGTGCATCACTGGAATAACATACATGTTGACGGCAAAATAATATTTTTTAATGTAAGATAAAAATTAAAATAATACAAATATATTAAAATGAAAAATAATTACTTACATAGTTGATAAGATAATTTTTACTAACAAGCAATGGATGTAAATCTGAAATAAAATTGTAATTAAAAAATAAAGAAAATAATGGGGATGGTAGATACCAGAGATAATAGATGTCAAGATGTAACATGAAGTAAATTAACGGTTTTACTTTTGCGACAATCGAACTGTCAAATTTCATAAAAAGAATTCCCGGGCCGGGTAAAAGCTGTCAAAAATATACATTTATAAACTTTGCTCTAGTTCTCTGTAGTTAAGTGTCTGTCAAATGTTAGAAATCACTTTCTAACATTTGACAGACACTTAATATGGTTTCAACTCATTGACAGGCCATCCTTAAACATTCAGAAATAATGAAAGTTTGGGGTGTCTGTCAAAGCGTTGGAGTTATATTACCGCTATCGTTTATTTAAGCCTATAAGAGCTTCTACTTAAAATGCAAAGAAACTCGAGCACAAATCGTTTCAAGTCCTTTTCAGACAGCTATGCTAGATTTAATAAGAACCTAATTATTTGTGTAATATCACCAAACTCAGTTTCTTAAAATATTTTACATTAAATACGTTAAGTATATAAATAATTAAAAAAATAAACCGACTAAAATTACTAAAAATGCACTAAAAAGTAAGAAATTTTTAGGTAATATTTAACGTCTTGCCACATCTGTGTATAACTTGAAATAACACTTACAGCAAACGGCCCTAAGGTGCCTATATTTAGAAAAAAATCCCCGTACTCCTAACCGTTGAGGGGTTGTACCTTCCATTATCAGCTCAGCAACATGAAATGCTGACTCCTAGATGCAAACATCCGAGTAGCTTTAGGTAATAATAGATGAAAATGGGACTACAAAAATAATTTCTTAAGTCGGTCCAGGCATCCTCGAGAAAACTACGAACAAAAAAAATTAAATCGAATTGAGAGCCTTCTTTCTTTTGAAATCGGTTAAAAAGAAAACAAAAGTGATTGCACCAAGCAACTAATTGCATTAAAATTGTTTAAATATCAAGAAAATACTTCAATACATAGCACACATTGTGGATAGTGAGCAAATCAATTTGTGGTATGCAACAGCTAACAATTGAATTAAGTTGATAATTCCGGCTTCATCGATGTAAGTTTTTTTATAGTTTGTTCGAGTGAATGCTCATTTCAGAAAATGAATTACGCAAGTTTTAGGGTAAAACCAAACTTGCGTAATTTTGTAAGTCGTGAGTCGCGTATTTTTGGTCACTTAATTTACTTTCAACTGAATTTCTGCTGAGTTGCCAGACGGACTTAATTAATTTATTCAGTATTGAGCGTTGGTACGGGCTGTTCGTGTCGTCGAGCACGATGGATTCTTTAAAATATTATGTATTTACGAAGCATATTCCGAAGACGAGGCCAGAAAAAGAAGCTGGGCAAACCCACTCAGTAGTCTGTGGCAGATATGTGGACAATTCCTTCCTTTTTTAAAAGTTAATGTGCAAATTCCGGTATGTTTGAAAAGTACTACCATATGCCATTACATGTTTTTAAAAAATTGATGACACCACGTAAAACCTTTTATTATTAAAATCAGACACAAACATGAGACTAGCCATCAGTGCAGAGAACCGAAATTCGGTCGAGTTTACGCGCATTGAGTCTGCAGACAACTTCATTTTGCGTCATCGTGTGGCACCAACTGTTTTTAACACGCTTATATTAGCTTCACCTGTATGTTTGTTTGTTTGTTTGTTTGTATGTAACCGACTCCTTTGGACTCGATTTTGACCCACTTTAAACGGACAGATTTAATTCAAACTTTCTACACTTGTAAAGAATCAGCGACAATATAATAATTTCATAAATTTATCTCATTATCCTGATTAGGATCGCCAGGATTAAAAAAAAACTAAAACTAAAAAGTGAAAAATAAATATAGTTTAAAAAAACTAAAAAAACACGCTTTTAAAGCACATCAAACTAAAAAGTGATAAATAATTCTTATTATAACCTGAAAATAATAATAAACGAAAAATACTAGTACTATTGTGAAAAAAAGCGTGGGGCGCTCTGTGCCATATTTTTCGTCTATCGAGCGACCCACGCTTTTTTTCACAATAGTACTAGTATTTTTCGTTTATTATTATTTTCAGGTTATAATAAGAATTATTTTTCACTTTTTAGTTTGATGTGCTTTAAAAGCGTGTTTTTTTAGTTTTTTTAAACTATATTTATTTAATATGAAACCGAATGTAGCAGAATTTATGTTACCGAAATTCTGTGACTCACAAAATTACGTTCGTTTGGTTTTACCCTTATGCAAGAAGGTAAAAATTACTACCTATAGTACTACAATGTTGCAAGTGTAAGCTTTGGTTCTGTCTGATTAAACAAATGCAGTTAAATAACTAACATTTTGTTTAACCAGGTATAACGTTGGGTTATTCAAATATTAGTTTTGTGCACGCGAAAATAGGTACGTAACGGTAATCGTGTATGTACTGATAAGAGTGAAAAGTTCATGAAAAATAAGCAGTACCTAGGCTTTAAATAAATATAATACAAAGTTTAAAATTTAAAAATTAAAAACTCATAATGACAACGAGATTTTATATTTTTTATAATACAGCGTGGATGAATCTTTATTAATTTAATTTTTAATTTGTTTTTTTTTTACATTAGATAGAACGCCAGAAGCAATTACACTACCCAATGGTCCCAATGACAAAGCCAAATACACACATTCACTCACACAAGCAAACCCAGCCTCAGAACAAATCATTGCGAACCACACAAAGTTTGTCCCATGTGGGGATCGAACCCACCCCAGTGCAGTGGAGAGCGGCGAGGCGACCGCTTAAACCACTACACCACACATGCAGACACGTGCATGTTTATACGTCTTTGGCCGCGCTGTATGTTGATGTACGTAAAATAATGAAATTATTAAATTACTAGTTGTAGTCTAAAAAGAATTCAGTAAAAGTCGTAAATGTTTGATAACATTCGGTGCTCATAAAAATATACTTTAAATAAATAGCTACTTTTCCATCGGAAAAAATAAAGCGCCAATAAATTTTTATTCAATAAAATATTGGTGTGAAAAAAAATACAACTAGTGGTATAAAATGAAGGTAGTAAATTATTATTGGATTCAAAGCTATTTATAAATTTAATGTGACACTTAAACGAAATTATACAGGATGGATGCGTAAAAAGGAATAATAATTCAAGCCACAAATTTTAAACGTGGTCAATGTTCCTTTCCACCGCATTAATAATCACGTTTTCAACAAATGTCTCTATCAACATTAGTATGTAATACCTATTCTTAATGCAATAGCATGACACCTTAAAATAACGTGCGAATAATGAAATCAATAATCGATTTAGAATCGGAATGCGATCAACGATTTAGAAAAGCAATGCACAATTCCAAACAAATAGAATGATTCATAGTTATGTATTAAAACACAACAACATATGACCATAACTCAGTACATAACATAAGTTACAAAATCATTGAAGGTAACGACCACAAATTGAAGTGTAAGTGTGTGTATATGTTCAAATAACAACAAAAGTGGTCAGAATTCGGTCCGACCACTTTCACCACGAGAAAGTGACCACTTATGAACAAGATGTTGTTGACTGACCCGGCAAGGTTAGTATGGCAGCTACGCGCATTGGCCCGTTCGAATAACTTCTATTTTTCCTGCTTGATTAATATGTTTGAGAATTTTGAACCTCGTTTAAAGTTCTTCTTAGGTTTAAATATACTTAAGTCTCATAATACGAATTACATCATTTACATGAGAACATTGTTGAATTACATAACAAAATTTATAAATTCATCGTCATTAAACAATAGTAAAATATTAAAAGTAGGTAGTGCACTAAAATTAAATCAGATTAAAATTAACCAACGATTTCACAAACTAAGCATAAACTCGTCAAAACCGTATTCGCCCGTGGTAATTAGGTACTTACTAGATGCTAGTTTATAATTATGTCTTTTAAATATTGAGCAAGTTGTTTTTTAAATATATTTGACGAACTTATACTTTTAATGTTCGTGGGTAGTTTGTTGTAAAGTTTCTTTCTTTTATCGTTATCATTAATATTATTATGCATGTCAGGCCTATACAATAAGAATAAAATATAATATATAAACTTTCACTCGTAGATTTGCCCATGTATAATGATGACAAAAACTGAATACTAGTTGTGTTGTGAAGTTTATATTTATCTTTTTATTCTTTTATTAATATCGGTTTAATATTTAGTTGAAAGAGTATAATAAATAGGTATGTAAAAAAAAACCCGTTTTACCACCATTAAAATTAATTTAATTCACCAAACATTTATAAATTAACATCCGAAAATTGAACACAGTGGTCACTTAAATTTGTTTGTGTTGTATTTTTATTTTATCAAGCGATATATACGAATAAGTAACTAATTAAATGAAAAACAACAAAAATATCAACATAATTTGCAACTGAATAAATGAATTATGAATTATGAATAAGTTTTATCTGCCAATTGTGAATTAGTTATCTTATTTTTTTTATTGTGCTATTATTTGTTTAATTGAAGAATGATAATAACCATGTTTACATTATTACTATTCTCCGTTTAAACATGCCAATACGAAGCAACCGCACTGTATCCGAGAGCAACGCACTGTTTACGGCGCCCGGTGTTTCTGGAAGTTACGGAGAAAAGAAATGCGTTTCAAGAAATAATAGAAGTTTCTAGGCTTCCGGGGAAATGCCTTACTTGGTTATGTAATTTTGAAGCTTACTTTTTACTACATTCACACACACTATAATCGTGAATAATTTATGTAATTTACTGAAGAATTCAATAATAATACTGACTATCTGTTAATATAATATAATGATCTGTAACAGGAAGACTTGGAGACACCAAACTTAGAACCTGGCAGAGACAACTTTCGATAATAAATGATATTCACTAGGAAAATAATGAGAAAATTAAATTTTAAATAAATTTTAACTTGTTAACTCTTTGTCACAGAAAATGTGTTTAAATTGAATTACTTGTAATATTAAAGCATGTAATTGTTAAAATTTTAGTGAAACTGTTTAACAAAATGTCTATCCCAAATCAGATAATGAAACTTACGATTTAGGATATGAAAATAAGGCTTAGTGGCTTAATGTAAATAATACACAATTGGGATGTCAAAATGAAATGATTGTTAGCTACTCAATATTTTTAAGTACAATAATCAAATTTTGTTGTAAGTCAAACTAGAAATATTGCATATAAATGCCCATTTATACTATGCATGTTTGGCAAGGCAATGCTTGCTTTGTTTATCGATATTAAAAACACAGAAACACACAAGAATTGACGTAACACAACCTGCACCGTGAAAATAATAGACCAGGGTCGATAATTTTTAAAACGTTTCATCCTACTATTATTTTTTAGAATTAGAGAAGGAGGAGAAAATTATAAAAATGAAAGGAAAAATAATTTACGGGCGATCTGAGGTCGCTAAGGGGATGGGGGTGAGTTATAAGGGTAAAAATTTGAATTTTTCACATAAATTTTGAGGTTATATGAAAAAAATGTAAAAAATTAGTTTTAGATCTTTATATTACCAACAACTTTGCCCATTCGACTTTTTTCCATAGGACTTTTAGTTTTGCCGGCAATCGAAAAAAACTTTTTACCCTTAAAAACTCACCCCCCATCCCCTTCCCGACCTCAGATCGCACGTTAATTATTTTTCCTTTATTTTTTATAATATTATCCTCCTTTTCTAATGGGTTTCATCCTACTATTATTTTTTTCACTTTTTGTTATTTTTAAAGGCTTCTACCCTGGTCTATAAGGCTTAATCAATAAAACTAAACAGTAAATTGATGCGATATGTTTTACACACTGACGTTGGTGTAAGTAGATTGATGTCAGGCCGTGTGAACCTGACGATACAAGTGGATAAGTGTAGTCTACATAATCCATTAACAAGATTCAATTTAAAACGTGATAGAGAGAATACAGAGAATAATCTTTATCGCACCCCGAAATAAATACAAAAAGAACATTACTAAGCATAAAGACATGTACGATGGGCGGCCTTTTCGTTAAAAAGCAACGTCTTACAGGCAACCTTTGGATGGATAAAAACTTTTGTGTAAAAAATGCGATGGTGATATTTTAGTTTTTATACAAGCACTTATTCCTGCTTGCGGCTATAAAAAGATTATAATAATATATTAATCCAAACTTTAATCTATATGTATATGTGTGACAAATTTTATTCAAATCCATCCAGTAGTTTTTGAAAATGTCATCCACCAGGCATTCACCCACCCTTACAAACCATCGCATTTATACTATCAGTAGGCTAGGATGTACAGAAAGCAATAAAAAGTCCGATACACCAAAAAAAGCTCGCATTAGCCACCGATCATTTCCGTAGCTACATTTTTAATACTGCGCGTGACACTAAATTCTACATAGCCGACCAACTGCGTCTCTGCTTTCACCCATCCTTCACTGTTTAGTAGCGAGTGAGCTAGAGGTCCGACGGTTTTCCTTTCTCACCCACTGTCATACGTCACTGCATTTCTCCCGGTGCTCGCTCGCAAGTTTACAACAAATCAGTGTACGTCTACGTACTACAGTGTCGTCTGCGTATTTAGATCCGTTCAGTGAGGACTGAAATTGAATTTTATTTAAACGTGGACCAGGTGTTGTTTTGAAGATTGAAGTGGATTATTATTGATAAAAGTACTGAAGTTTTTTACTAGAAGGTAAGTTTTTTTAATAATTAATTGAATTTTAATTATAAATCAAATTAAATTTTATTTGCAACGATGTTTAATTTGATCGGTATATTGTGAACAAAGGTACTTTCGAACTAAATTAGTAAATAAATTATGAATTTAAATAGCGCGTTCAAGCTTATATCGTGCCGAGTAAATGCGCGGTTAAAAAGACTCCAACGCGCGCGAATTATCAGTGTGTTTAATTACGCTTCGCTGTATATTATTTATTTGCACGTATGTTTTGGTAACACGCTAATAAATAATTACTGGTTACCTTTTTATCTACTTTTATGTCTCATTGGTCTATTGGTTAACGTTTGCGACTGCTAGTTAAGGGTTATTTAAGATTTTTTTTTTATCGAATTCTAAGTTGCACCAGTACTAGTTGCAGTACGTAAATCATTGTCTCCATTGGATACTGATGTAATTTATATACCGAGCAGATAATAATAATAAATAAATAAATAAATATCTCACAACTTACACACAACGCCATCTAGTCCCAAACTAAGCAGAGCTTGTAATATGGGTACTAGAATAACTGATACTAATACATATATATACTTTTTCTTTTGTAAATACATGCTTATGATACATAGAAACACCCAGACTAAGACAAACCTTCATGTTCATGCACACAAAGATTTGTCTTAAGCGGGAATCGAACCCGCGACCTCGGCGTCGCAGGCAGGTACACCACCACTCCGCCATCCGGTTGTCAGATGGCGATAGGTTCACCCACTATCACATAATTAAGACCTAATAACAGGTGAAATGTTGGTGGAATACACTATTGGCACACCCTTCTAGGTAATCATATAAAAGACATGCAGTAGTGTTATACATAATATTGATTAATATTATTAAATGTCTGCACGTGTGGTGTAGTGGTTTAAGCGGTCGCCTCGCCGCTCTCCACTGCACTGGTGTTGTGGGTTCGATCCCCACATGGAACAAATCTTTGTGTGGTTCGCAAATACTTGTTCTGAGACTGGGTGTGCTTGTGTGAATGTGTGTATTTTGTCCTTGTCATTAGGAGCATTGAATTGTGTAAGTGCTTCTGGCGTTTTATCTAATGTAAAAAAAAATGTAAAGCGGAAAATCGGAAGCTTTTTAATTAAGTATGTATATAATACATATTTAATTAATAAGCTTCCGTCCGCGGCTCCAACCACGAAGTACCCACGTCGAAAAAGAAGCCTTTTTTTCCTTGGGGTCACTACACCAATTGCTATCAATATTAAATATCATCAGATATCGAATCATCACGCCTATATTACCCAGAAGGGTGAGGTAGGGGTTTACAACACCCACATTTCACCTGTTATGTTTAAGTCCGATAGGATAGGGGGTGGGCCTAGCGCCATCCACCGGGTACAATTCCAACTAATGTGACTTTCCTAACGGAATGTTCACGAATAACACTTTGCCGGACCCGGGCATCGAACCCGTGACCTCGTGGATATCTAATTATGGCCATGAAATAAAAATGAGATATTTGTCCATTAGAAGGTTTTACGGAATGTCTAGTAGGATGTCCTACAGCGACTTTCTTTTATAACCTTAATGCATATTATTACGTGTATTGACTTTATGTCGTACTAATGGCTTGCAAACAAATGATTGAACAAGCAAAAACTAGTTTTATCCGGGTTTCATGACTAAGCAGTCACTATTAATTTTTATGATGTTTCAGTGCAACGCAGTGTGTACTCTACATCCTTATCCTTAAAAAAATATATTATAAATTTAAAAGTAAACCTATTTGTTCGTTTATCTAACTGTTTATTATGCGTTCAAGACGTCAGGTAGAACATAGGTTACCTTTTTATTGACGTAAATACCACGCGGGTTAAGTTGGTGGCAGAATCGAGTCTGTGTTTCCGCATGAGTACAATCTGGATCTCTTCAAAGCAAGAGTTAATAGGTATCTCATAGGTAAGCGTGCTCCACCGTAGACGGCATCATCACTTACCATCAGGTGAGATCGTGGTCAAACGCGTGCCTAATGTTAGCTTCTGTCTGCCTATTTTCTAATTGTCTCTACACAAGTTCTAATCAAAAGTGGTGCTATACTTTCGGAGTCTATTCAGTACAAACAAACAATCTCAAAAATAAATCTTTCCTCTTATAATATAACCTTACCTAAACATTGGTAACTTTGTCGCTGCACCCAATGTTGGTGGGACACTGTTTTTTTATATTTTTATAAATAATACATAAATGTTAAAACTACGAAACCTGATCTAGCACACCGTAGCTACTGGGCAACGTTTTCAAAATACTGGCAGCGTACGTTGCTCTTTGTCAATGCTGATACGCAGACCAAAATAAATACCAGAACTTCATTTTATAATATTTGTAAAAAAAACAATCCAAATTCAATTACAATAGTTTTAGACTTATATGGTGTCCTCATGAGCGCCATTGTCAGAACTGGACCAAATTAAAATGGGGGAGGGGGGGGGAAGCACCAGCTTTCAAATAAAAAAAGAATCATTAAAATCACTTCACCCAGTCGAAAGTTATGAGACTTTTTTTGAAGTCTGTTAAAAAAGTATTGTTAATAATTTAATATTGTTTGTTTTCAGACAGGGAGCCAGCCTTCACGATGAAGCTCTCCCTGGTGTTCGAATTGCTTCTGATATTCGTGCTCTTAGCGTTTGCCGCTTCAAAGAGTGTCAGTAAGTAACACTTTACTATATTTGTGTACGTGATAAGAACCAAGGATGCTTTACCATCATATGTATGCTATGCTATACATTGCTAAATATGTGTTTGCTACATTTGTCTGCCTAAGCTTAGTGCAACTAGAATTAAAGCGATTCTATTGGTTATAATTATCAAACGCATCTATAGCAACGCAGCATAGCACATCTCTAAACTCTCATTAGAGGACTGATAGAAATACACTCAATTCTTCTAAAAAAAAAACAAATCATTTATTTCCTTAGGCCCCAAAGGGCGCTTGAACACGTCAAAACAAACATTAAAATACAAAAAATATAAAATTAAAATGAAACTTAGCTAACTAAATTATAATACTTATTGTAATAAAATGATTTGGCACCGGAGCTTAGATTGACTTTAATTCAACTTAGAGATTTGAATTAAAATCAATCCAAGTACCAGCTTCTCATGATGCAATAGCCATCGGAGCTGGTACTTGGATTGATTTTATTTGAGTTAAGTTTAATTTTAATTTTATATATATTGTATTTTGATGTTTGTTATGACGTGTTCAAGTGCCTTTTTGGGGCCCTTGGAAATAAATGATTTGATTTGATTAGGAACGCTTGTCCGAATTTTGAATTTATGAAATAAGTATCGACCAAACTCATAGGTTGGAGTGCATGAAAGGAGCCTCCCCGAGTGACGTACACAACAATTCCCTACGTCCGGCGAACCCTGGGCAATTCGCGAGTTCTCCAAAGCGGATTGGCTAATCCTTTCACCACGATGGCATGTCAAAACCTGACCACCTTACTGACTGTCCAAAATGCCCTACCACCTGCACAAGAGAGGCGCTCATGAACGCTGACGAGAGCGCCATAACATTGGCCACTTATTGGACCAATAAATTTTGACTCAGCTATTGACACGAAGAAGAAGAAGAGGTTGG
Organism: Hypena proboscidalis; assembly: GCA_905147285.1. Classification (NCBI taxonomy): domain Eukaryota; kingdom Metazoa; phylum Arthropoda; class Insecta; order Lepidoptera; family Erebidae; genus Hypena; species Hypena proboscidalis. The sequence goes on from LR990127.1 coordinate 7,452,892, forward strand.
ATAAATCTAAAGATGGATACATAACACTGCTGACACCGATTGTCCATTACCCCTTTTATATTTATCAACACCTTATACAATTTTATGCAAGTTTATAATACTCTCAAACTCAGAGGCTCTTTCCCTGGATGTGGCATACAAGGCTAAAAAAAAATATTAAATTATTAAATTGTCACTTAAGATTGAAAAGGATTGAAAATTTTATATAGTTAACTGCCAGATAACTATCTATTACGAAATGGTATAACTGCCCCTTACACTAGATTTCCTATTGATATTTAATGTACTAAACTTACAAAATTATCATATAAAATGGAAAACTGGAAAATACCTTCACGAACAGTTTACATATTCAAGCGGTAGTGAGTTCACGCCAAATATGTCATGTAACCAAATTAATGAATTACGCATTGTATTACCAATGCGTTGTCCTTAAAAAAAAACTGTGAAAGTGCCGATTCGTTGGCTCGTCACTTTTTGTCGAATAGCTTTCATTAAAGAAGTCAGGTGGCGTGTTGAGCATCGACTTTTTGCTACAACTGCCGTACTTACTAATCAACATTTTATATTGCTCTGAGTTGTATCAGTGTCATTTTTGTTAGGGTTCCGTAGTACCTACAAGGAACCCTTATAGTTTCGCCATGTCTGTCTGTCTGTCCACGGCATAGCGACGAAACCGTTGGTGCTAGAAAACTGAAATTTTGCATAAACATGTATGTTAACTAAACAAAGAAAGTCGTAGAGTAAAATTTGGAAAAATATTTTTTTTTCAGGTAGCTCCCCTACATGTAAAGTAGGGATGTTTTTTTTTTTTGTCGCCTACCCCATAGTGTGGGGTATTGTTAGATAGGACTTTTAAAAACGTTTAGGGGTTGCTAAGACAGTTTTTTGATTTAGGGATCCGGTTGCGAGATAATTAACTTTAAAGAGCAAATTTTTGTTCGAGTAGGGCGTCCCCCCCCCCCCTCTAAAAGCTAAACTACTGGATCCTAAAATCTGAAAAAAATTGTGTCGGTAGTACATGTAATGAACTTTAAAGGAAAACTATAGCGGATAAGTTCACTTCATTAGTTCAAGAGGAATAGGGGTCCGAAATGTCAGATGCAGTTACTCAGAATATTTCGTTCAAAATTCTTGAAACATAAATAAACATACATAATACATATATAAAATCACGCCTTTATCCCACGGGGGTAGGCAGAGACGATGGAACGCCATGTGCTTCGCTCCTTACATACCTTCTTTCGCTTCCTTAACATTCATACATCTCGTCATACGTGCTAGCTGGTTTCGTGTACTACAAACATTTCCTATCTGAAGGACGCTATTTATCTGGTTACTTTAACTTAATTAGTTCTAGAGTAATTGGGGTCCAAAGTGTAAAATGCAGTTACTTAGAATAATTCGTGCAAATTACAAAAACCTTTGAAAGTAATGACTTGTATGAAGATGTTACTTGTTTAATACAGATAGTAAATCCCTTTTAAGTCGAAATATGTTGTTACGACTAGCTATGGAAGCCTACTGCGCGTGGCCCGACACGCACTTGGCCGGTTTTTTGTTTTGTTATACAATTAGGTGTCACCGTTGTGTAATGTTGAATAGTATTTTATTTTTGTTAGATATCATGATCTGCACCATTGTTAACATAATTTTACATACATATCGTTTTTTTGCTATTTACTGTAATATTGTTAAAATTAATGACTGGTGCAGAAACTTCTAGCAGTACCTAGTTGTATACGGCACCAGTTCGGTACCTATTTTATGATCTTTGGATAGCATCAATGAACATGAATTCTAGTCCTTTATGCATTTACCTAGAAACAGATATAACAATTAGAATAATTAAGTCAAATTCATTAGGGTAATTCATTTAAATTGTATAAATTTGTCCCAATTAAGAAAAGCCAAACGTCTCTCTTAAGTTATTTTTTAGAAGTAGTAGTAGTAGTTAGATCAAGAATGATGATTTTATTTCTACAAAAAACTATTATTTTTTTCAGAAAATCATAAAAACAACATAAAGAAACAAATTCAAAACCGTAACGATAACACAGATGTGGATAAGATCGAGGAGAACAGCATCAATAAATACTGCAAGTGCGTGGAATCGTACTGCAACTGCTGCAGAGACTTCCAGGTTCCTGTCATCGCATTAAATGGACCAGGTAATTAATAATAATTTTACAAAAAAAATCAACGTCAATTACAAAAACTGCACTACAAAGTTTAAAATACTATGTATAATTTAATGTATCGCCTCATCTGTGTATAACTTAAAAAAATACAGTAAACGGCCTTAAGCTGCCTATATATAAGGAAGTATCCCTGTACTCCTAACTGTTGAGGAGTTGTACCTGCCAGCATCAGCTGAAGAACTTAAAATGCTGACCACCAGGTGAAAATATCCGAATTGCTTTAGGTAATATATGAAAAACAATATAGAAGCCTTTAAAGTCTGAGTGTTGCCCTCAATGTCTCTAGATTTTCATTATTAGCTCGAGACCTGATAAAATCATTCAGACAAAAAATAATTTCTAAAATCGGTCCAGGCGCCGTCGAGTAATCGGTGAACAAACATAAAAAAAATCGAGAACCTCCTCTTTTTTTGAAGTCGTTTAAAATATTCATAATAACGATAACACAAATGTGGGCATGATCGAAGAGTCAGCATCAACGAATAGTGAAAGTGCGTGGAATCTTACTGCAACTGCCTCTGAGACTTCCCGGTTCCTGTCATTGCATTAAATGTACCGGTCGCAGTGTGGTTCGATTCTGTAAACGAAACGATTTATTTCAAAATTATAGGGAATCAATAAGGCCATAAAAACAATCGACAAATTGATAGACAAACGTTTAAATGTGAGTTCATTTACAGAAAAATAAGTATATAAGCCATTAGTTTTAAATATAATAATGTACTAGGCTTTGATATTATATCATCACAATAGTGTGTGTTAGAAGTCAGAAATCTACCGCAATTTTCGTCTGTTCTGTTCATGTCCCATGTAATAGGATGATAGCTACGTAACCTACACAGTTCTAGACCCCATTCTGCTTCTGAAATCAGACAGAAAACATAATAACATTTTTGCCCAAGTTAAGAATTTTTCTGGTCCATTCTCTCAAATTCTGAAAAGTTTAATCAATTGCCTATCTTTAGTAAACTTCAAGTCAAGTCAGTAAACAACTAGGTACGTGTTAATATTTCAATGGCAAAAAAACTTTTCTCGAAATTTTAATGACCACAAGAATATTCAAATGATAAAACATATCAAATTAATTGTATTAGAAACCAATGCACACGCATAGCTATCTGAACAATAAATATTTATGAGCTAGTCGATTTAACGTTCACATTCCTTCGCGTCCACAGTATCAGGTTAATCATTTTGATAACCTGGTTCTGTGAAGTAAAGTTTTCTATTTTATATTTATTTCATTTGTGAAAAACGTTAATTCAAGTATTAAATGGTGCCCTAAAATGCTTTGTTTTTAAAATAAACTTACCAAAGGAAACTTTTGAAGTTGTTATTTTAAAGTTAAAAGTTGTCACGACCAAGTTGCATAGCGTCTTATGTCACAATACTAACTTGCAATCTTTTTCCTTCTTTCACGTCTATTTTATTCAATATGAATTTCTTAGTAAGTTGTTAAGACTGAATAGTGAACAGATAGCTAATAAGAGGTAGAGATTTAGCTATTGCAACACAAAACCACGTAAATACTCGTGACGAAGAGGATAAGGCGAAGACTGGAGCTAAGAGTCTTACGATATGAATGAATCATATAACAATGTCAGCAATCAGGATCTTGGTTGGTGCCAAGGGCAGTGTATAGCAATAAGATCTATGAAGTAGTATAGGAGTAGGTAATTTAATCACAAAATGTTGTCTTGCATCATACATTTAAATAACAGATGGATCCTAATTTTATTATCATGGTACTAAGGTTGACCGTGGCCAAGGTAGAACTATAGTAAAAAGTTTGGTATTACTGACTGTTGTAACAATAACGTGATTTGATAATGATAGTAAGGTTACGCCAATAGCAGTATTCAAAAAACCGCCAAAACCAAATCAGTTGATTGTCAAAAAATATGATCTCTGAAACTTTCTTTTTTACGTTTTCAAATTACTTCCGTTTCTGTGTGCATTAAATTTAATATTGTGAAACGTTATTTCCAGGATGTGCGTCATTGATGTATCTCAATGGTGACAAAATGTCCGTATCGTTGAGTTTTGGAAAGAAGGTCATCACAAACCGGACTCTGTCAAGTAAGTTTTACTTTTATTATTTATCATTTCACTTTCGATTTTAGAACATTAATTATTTTTAAATCATTGCAATTTTATTTTTTTTCAATATTGTTTCTGTTAACAGGCCGCAAGCCAAGTCCAGTCTGCATGCCATTGCCAGGCGGACTATCAAAATTTTGCGGTCGAGTATACAATATAGCCAGAGCCGGTGAAGAATTTAGAGCCTGCCTTGGCCTAGAGCTTCAGTCAAAGAAATCAGTGGAAGCTGCTGTAAGAGTATCCTGTTTCAAGTTTGGCCCACGTGGTGTAACCTCGGAGCCAGCTGACCCATTGCCATTAGTTCCACAAGATGAGAAAGCTGAAGATGATGATGACGACGATGATTATGATGACGGTTTTAGCCTTGGAGGTGATGACGATGATGACGATGATGACGACGACGACGACGACGATGGTGAGATTTCTTCCAATAATTACCATTTATTTTTGTTTTATGTATGTAAATGCCAGACTCCGTGCTTACTAAATAATTTTTAACGGCAAAATTACAATAATACTTTGATTCAGGTATCGATCCCGAAATAACACGGTGAACGGTTCTAAAATCTACCGTTAGGAACAAGGATGTCTGGAGTTGGGCAAGGTAGATGGCGTTAGATTCAACCCCCAACACATGGGTCTAAAGTAGTCTAAACATAACAAGTGAAATGTTAATGATATATACCTCTGTCACACCCTTCTGGGTAATAAAAAAAGAGTGTATGTTAATTAAAGTAATCGCAAAACGATGTTTTATGTCTTGTTCCAGGTGAAATCGACGCTGTAAATGATGTTGACAGCGCAGACTATACAGGATTTAGTCTACTTGGAGAAGATATATTAGGAGACCTGTTTGGAGGTTCAACAGGAGGCAAGAAAACGAAGAAACCTATCAAAAAGCAAGTTCCGTTAACGACAACTACAACTACTAAAAAGCCACGTACTCGAAGACCATCCAGAAAACCCAGTACTAGAACAACAACTCCACGGCCTCCGCGTACCACAACAGTAAGAAACCGTCCTGCTGGAAACAGACGACCCACTCGTAAACCAGGAAGGAGGCCTTCCCGCAGACCTACTACCGAAAGCACTTCAACATCGGTTCTCACTACCACTACAACAACAACGCTCAGGCCTGTACAAAGTTCAGTCACATTTGCGGATCAAAGTACAGAGCATATGCATATTATGAATACAATTCAGGATGAAACATTTGCACCAATCATTGGTGTAAGACCAACTGTATCTATATTACCAGTTACTACTCCTAAAAGTGTGACCGATTTTGAAGACCCAGGCTTAGAGATGTCACTAGCACACATTACTGGACAACTATCAGCAATGCCAGTAACGCCGATGATTTCTGATGAAGGTAAAGAGTCAGCTGTGGTAATGAAAGAAGAAGAACACCCTAATTATGAAAAAATACAGACTATCACACCAAAATCACCATCAACCATAGCATTTGAGCCATCTTCAGTAGAATCAATGCATGAAGAAATGGTTCAGATAGTGCAAAATCTTGAATCACATGAGACAGCGTCGGAAAAGGAACCTATTGTTGGAGAAGAAAGCCGTGATCATTTATACAATGTTGAATCTCCCAACTCAGACACATACTACGAAGGCGACTTGCCGAAAAAAGGCAAAGGTAAACAATTCAACTTAGATGATTTCGATGTCCTTGACCTTAAAAAGATTGGAGCGAGTATTGGTGATGAGCTGGGGCTTTTTGGAAAAAATAGAAAAATCAGAGACAACATCAAAGATACAGAAGTACAGGGTGAAAATGAACATAATGATGATTACGATGATCTGGTAGATGCTATAGGTCATACGTTAATGATGCGTAAATCTGATAAAAATAAAAACAAAAAAGATAGAAGAAGACAGAATAAAATGATGCGTGGTGAATGGTCTGATCAACCTGTGACGTCATAGTCAGAATAGTAGTAAAGTAGTTTTAGAAACTATTTATTTTTATAATAATTAACTTATTAAATAATTATTTATTGTGTGTGTTGTAAATAGCAGAACTTGTATGAGATTATTTATTTGCATGAATGTACTTAGTAAATAAATTTCAATCAATATGGTTGTATTTTATTATTAACATGGTTTTGAATTAAATAAAGTAATGCAGACCGTATTCGGCATCATATTATTTTTTGGGACTGGTTTTGTAATAACGATTCATATTCATTGTTTGTAGCAAGCAGAATATTAAAACTTGCAGCAATTATATTGTTTTCTTGCTCATGACAGATATATTATATTGATAGTTTTGATGTAGACTTGTATGAAATAGTATCGCATAATATAATGCAAAGTCACATTATATTATACTTTCATGTAGAATAGGCATATTATAAAAACCGTGTCAACAGCCACTAGTACTACCGCCCCAGTGGAATCACGGGGAGTTACTGATGATAACATATTAGCCCTGTTGACTAACAGGCTATTAAAAGACCAATGTAAGCAACAGGATAAAAAAAATGGTCACGATCATTGATATATTATATACATAAATGTCATTGGTCACGATCTATATTTAACTTACCATGTCTGATAGTTTAAATAAGCTTAATATTGGAACCTGCATTCGATTAACCACTTTCCAATATCCGCAATTGGGCTAGTTTTTTGAAGAATCTAAATGAATCAACATTCAGAGAGTACATGGCATAGTGACAAAATCGTTCGTACCAATGATTCAGTACCTGATTCTGAGACCCTATGAGAGACTACTATTTTTTTTAATATTAATTTTAATTAATTTTACCCACTGATTACGAAATTGTACCGCTATTTTAGCCTAGTCCATCCCAATTCATTTGCAATTACCCTTAAAGTTGACTTTGGAATTTACCAATGACAATTTTGCTTATTTTTCTATCGTCCAAAATGGTTTTTTTTGTACCTGGCTTCAAAACCATGTGCTTAATCACTGAAAAGCGTTTTCACAAGCTTAGCTTAGCTTTTGATTAAAGTGCGATAATATTATGTAAGTATTTACCTAAATGATAAATTTGGCAGTAGCAGACAGAATTAAACATGAGTAACAACAGTAAAATGAAGTAACAAGGCAAAAAGAAAATAGTGTTATAGGCGCAACTCCTATAAAACATTACGAAGAAATTGAAGACGCAAATACGCGTATTGCTATACCTAAATTATTGTCTACAGCAGTCAACAATACTCTGGTACCATCACGTCGTAAATATTCTTAAGAGAGTTCTTAATATTTATAAATAAGTGCTTTTATATGCTTCGATTTGTATAATTTGAATAAAGGATTATATTGTATCACATATTGAATTGTTCGGATTTGCTTTTCCTGAATAAAAGCCACTGACGCAATGTTACCAAGTAATTGATAATTTTCAAATCTACCCATATCTTTCCAATGCTTTAGGGCGAGGTAATTAAAAATAAAAATATTCTTCATTGAATTCTAACGCTCGCTACTCCGTCAATATGGTTTATTCATGCATGACTTCAATTCACGCTCAGGACCTCAGATAACGAGCAAAATCTTCACTTTTTGGTACATTTTTAATTTTTTTAAACTGGACAATAAATTAAAATTTTATTGATCATTGTGTTAGAACTATAAAAAGTTACGTATTTTTCTAAAAAAGCATGCAACTGTCGCTGAAAATCACGAAATAAGTAACACTGAAGTTAATTTTGATGGTGATATTTTGAATATTTCAGAATTATGGAACTATTTTTAACTGACTTCAAAAAAAAGAGAGGTTCTGTATTCGATCCGTATGTATGTATGTATGTATGTATGTATGTATGTCACCTTTTTATGTTCGCGATTTTCTCGGAAACTATTGATCTGATTTGAATGCAGTTTTCGGTATTTTAATCCTTGTGTTTCAAGGAAAGTTTTAGTATATAATTTATCAGAATCTGATGAAGATCTTTGGAGACAGGCAACGGAACTCTTCAAAAACGAATAGCTAATGAACCACGTTTTGTGCAATCGTGTATCTATGTATTGTTTTCACCACTACATAACATAACATCATGCCTGTGTATGCTTTGAAGGGTAAGCAGAGACAGCCTACTTACCTACCCTTAAAGTACCAAAAGCTCTGCTTAGGTTTGGACGGGCTTACGTTTCAGCATATTTGTTATTATCGTAACTTATGATCATGAAGATCTCAGAAATATTTTTTTGATAATATATAAGGATTTGATAAAAGATCTTTAAGGTGGCCCTCCGAAGGCAGCGTCAGCGAACCTGAGCGTAGCGTCGCAGCATATTATCATACAAAAAAGCTGCGCGCGCAATGTCACTTCTGCGTGCGCAGTTTTTTTTCTATGAAAATATGCTGCGACGCTACGCTCGGGTTCGCTGACGCTGCCTTCGGAAGGCCACCTTTAGAGGTAAACGGGCATTACAAATTACAAATGAAACACAAATTAATCTGTCTATGAACTGTACGGGCATTTTCTCTTAAGTATTGGAGGCGCCGTCGTATTCTTTGGGCTATATTTTGATTGTTTCTATTGTGTTTCATGCGTAATGATGCCTTAGTATTTCTTCCTAACCCCATCGTTAAATCTAAAAAACTAAGACACTAAAAAGCTTGAAATAAAAAAATAAAATAAAAAAACTAATTAAAAAAATAAAAATAAAAAAAACTAATAAAAAAAAAGAATATTCTTAACTCTAAGTTTACGAATGCATTCAACAATTATTTCGGTAAATACGGTTTTAATTGTTATTTGATTTTATGATTTTTTCAACAATTATTTCGGTAAATACGGTTTTAATCGGTATTTGATTTTGTGATTTTTAACACGCTTATATTAGCTTCACCTGTATGTTTGTTTGTTTGTTTGTTTGTTTGTATGTAACCGACTCCTTTGGACTCGATTTTGACCCACTTTAAACGGACAGATTTAATTCAAACTTTCTACACTTGTAAAGAATCAGCGACAATATAATAATTTCATAAATTTATCTCATTATCCTGATTAGGATCGCCAGGATTAAAAAAAAACTAAAACTAAAAAGTGAAAAATAAATATAGTTTAAAAAAACTAAAAAAACACGCTTTTAAAGCACATCAAACTAAAAAGTGAAAAATAATTCTTATTATAACCTGAAAATAATAATAAACGAAAAATACTAGTACTATTGTGAAAAAAAGCGTGGGGCGCTCTGTGCCATATTTTTCGTCTATCGAGCGACCCACGCTTTTTTTCACAATAGTACTAGTATTTTTCGTTTATTATTATTTTCAGGTTATAATAAGAATTATTTTTCACTTTTTAGTTTGATGTGCTTTAAAAGCGTGTTTTTTTAGTTTTTTTAAACTATATTTATTTCAACAATTATTTCGGTAAATACGGTTTTAATTGGTATTTGATTTTGTAATTTGGCGCCGACTTCAAAAAAATATAATTAATTGGTATTACATAATTATTTGGGTTTATTGTTTTAAACAAATTAATATAAAGGTAAGCAAAGTTTAGCGAATATTTTATTTTTTACTTTTGAGTTTTTGAAGGCGGTTCCTTTTTCTTTGAAAAAAATTAGTACATATTATAATATTTAGAATACGCTCGAGTTAAGAATATTCTTTTTTTTTATTAGTTTTTTTTATTTATTTTTTTTAATTAGTTTTTTCTATGCTGTTATTTATGTTATTTTTTGTGCAGTAGCATCCTTCATAGTTTTCTTCACGCTGAAAGCTCAAACGTCTGTCTTTTAGACAGGTTTACCGTTTATGGACTACATCACCTTAAAAATATACAAATAATAACATAACATCACGACTAAATTACCAAGAAAGATGTAGCAGAGGTGTTGTTAAGGTCCCATAGATACAGAGTAGGCCTATCGCCATCCACCGGGCACAAATCGATGCTGTTATTGAGAAATTAAGAATTGCCCAAATAACACTTTAGCTCGACTCAGAAATCGCAATCGAGACCTCGCGGTAAGAGGCGCATTCATTAACCACTAAACCTTTTGTATTCATGGCATTGCCGCATAGCGAAATGTCACAACAATAGTTATGATTACCATCAAATATCTATATAGTTATTTATATATTTATAATACAAATGCGTTTCACGTTTGTCTTGAAAGTCAGCTACATAATATAGTTTTAAAATTCAACTTTCTCTTGTACCGGCATTTAAATTTTAAACTTGTTCGTATTGATGACTGCGTCGCAAAAATAAACATTGGAAGTGCGGTGGACCGTTAAATACTCCCGGTGACTTGTTACGACTACAATTTGTAATGAGGAGTCAGACATAGCTGTCCTCTTAATTTATCCGCCGTAAAAATGGCACCTTCTCTTTCATTTATTTTGTTATTTATGATATCAACCTGGAGCTGCACATATGGTATGTAATTTATTTAAATTAATGTTTCAATCAGGTTATAACAACGATTTAATACAAATTATTTTTTTGCAGCCGAGAAACCGTACAAAGTTATCAAATTTAAAATACCGCACGGAATTTGGCAGAAAGCGTTAAATCCTACCCCAGTATTAAAATCACCAGTGACTATTACGGTGCCAATAAACGTACAAGATAATAGCGACGTAGTAGAAGATGTGATTGAAAATGAAGAACCAGAACAGGCAGTGGAGGCTGAAACACCTGAAACTAATGTAACGCAAGTATTGCAAGACCCAGTCCCTGTCGTAAGCAGTCCTGCACCTCCTGCCGTTGTAACAAATGCTGTACAAGACCAAATTGTAACTGAAGCACCCGCTGTTCCTGGTCAAGTTATAAGATTCCCGTGTCAATGTCGTAATAGAAAGTGCGGGTGCTGTACTGGAGCATTAATGGACAGATTTAGAATGAAAGCATGTGGCAATATAACTTTTGTGCCCGAAGATTTCGTGTTTGACGTAAGATTGAATGTAAACAATAACACTGTCGTTCGACGACGAGTTTCAGGTGAGAATTTGTTAATAACACGCGTTCTAGAAAGTGTCTAGTCTTTTGTAATGAAACAACTCTTTGAATACAAAATAAGGGACTTGTGTAACTAACCAATAAGTATTTTATAACAATAGTGTAAGACAAAGGTATTAATAGAAAGTTATTTCAGCGAGTGACCCGCCACCGATCTGTTTCAATCCCAGAAGAGCCCCATTTGTTGAAGTCTGTGCCGAAATATCGAATATACAAATAAGAAACAGAAACGCTCACGCCTGTCTTGATATAAATGCAAATATTGGTGGATTTCCTGTATACTCGGCCTCATTCAAGTGTTTTAGGTGAGCTTATCTTAATCAATCAATCTGCCGAGCCTTTTTCCAATTGCATTTAAATCGGCTTCTAGTCTAACGGATCTACCTGAGTATCAGTATTTTACGTGGAGCGACTGTCATCAGACCTTCACAACCCAGTACGAGGTATATAATACGATACTCTTTGTTAATCCAGTTTTCAGACTTTCTGGTCTCTGACTACCGGACAATCGAGACCGACGGCTTAACGTGCTTTTCGAGGCACGGAGGAAAAACTCGTAATGTTATAGATGGTCACCCATCCATGGCCGAGCGCGGTTAGCATTGCTTAACCTGCAAGATCGATCGGTTCGCGCGGCTTCGACTTAACCACGAGCTCCTTTAATTAGTGTGATGTGTTGTGTGATTAGTCACCGATTTAGTAGACCGTTCTTTAGCCATTTTAAACGTCAGATGCATCAACCGCTGTCGATTGATTTGGATGTAATAACACCCTAACTGTCGAACTATACCTACCTTTCGAATCAGTATACATTAAAATGTTAACTTTTTCTCTTCCTTTTCCAGCCTTGGATCATCTGGTCTACAAACAGGCAAGAAGCCAAGACCACCATCATCACAGGGTCCAAAACCTGTTAGTCTTTACCCAAATGTAAATAATGATGATGACGACGATGATGACATTTTCGGCGGTGGAGATTTATTTGAAGGTGGAGGTGGATCTAGCGATGGCGATGGACCCTTCGATGGCATCGGTGACGCCATTGGAGGATTCTTAGATTTAGAATAATAACAACGATAATTCTGTAACTATGTACCTGTCAGTATTAATTACGATATTTATTTAAATTATTGTTAGTAATTTACTATCACAAATAAAGTTAAAAAAATCTAAAATGTTTTAATTCAAAGTCAAGGTTTGGCGTGAAAGTTGTAGATATTATGAGATAAAGAGATCTTTCTCTGTCCCTGCTGAACCGGTTCACGGTGCATGTGAACTGGGGTGTCAGGCCCGCGCGCACGCGGATTCGCGCCGCGAACTAGTCTAAGAAAATGTGTGCAGTGATTTGGTTGTTTACCATTTTGTGCCTACAACACGTTTTAGGAGGTAAGTAGTATAATATGCTAAAGATAAATCGTATTTAAATATTTTTGGTAACGTTTTAGTAAATTATGGAATTATTTTTATTACAGAAAATCTCGTTGAGAATGTAAATAAAACGAAAGTGATCCGCCGTATCGGTGGCATGGAGGTACCCGATAGTTTTTTGTTGATAATAAATGAGCTGCAAAAGAATGCATCGACATCGATGGCTCCTTCACCGCGATCAAGGCAAACTCAAGGATCATCAAATGCAACGTCTACAAGCAGTTCTTCAGAAAACAGACGCTGCGTTTGTAAAACGGGAATATGCAAGTGTTGTACAGGAGTTGTCATGGATTTATTCAACCAAAAGGCTTGCATGAAAGTGACGTATCATCCAGGCGATTTTGCCTTTGATGTGGCTATGTCGCTGAACAATAGGGTGCTTTACGAAAATTCTATGTCAGGTAAGTCAACTATAATTTTGATGTCAAGTTAAACAAAGTAAACAAGATGCTGTTTTAAAGTGGCTTGCAACATCTCCAGCTTGTAATGTTTTAGATAAAACTACTTCTCTAATTAACATCAAGTAATATTTTAACCCAGTTAAAAGATACATCACACTCAGTATAGTCAGAGTCACCACCAAACTTTACGCATGTTTATATTTTTTTACTTTTTCAGCAAAAAATCCTCGACCAATCTGCGTTAGTCCGCCAAGATTAAACAACTTGAAAGTCTGCGCGAAGTTCTACAACGTCTTTTTCCCAGGACGCAACTTTCACTTCTGTCTGGCGATGTCAGGACACTGGCGATCTTTGGAGCTCTTTAATTTCGCGTTTGATTGCCTCCGGTACGTAAGACAGTTAAATTTCATAGGTATAAAAACTATCAATACTTTCTAGTAGTTTTTTTTTAATTTTTACTTTCAAATGGATTATAAATATTTGAATTGTGTGTTGTGTAGTATTAACTTAAAACATTATTGAATTAGGAAAGACCTCAAACTTTCATTGTTTTTATGACCTAAATAATCCATCATCAATAGAAAATAAAACCAATAAAAGCCTTATTATAAACACTTCTGTTCATAATTCTCACCTATGCTATTCCAAGGTACGCTAAGGAAGACTGTTTTTTAATTCTAAAATATCCTGGCATTTTACTCGTATTCACCACATAATTGCATACTCTAATTTCAGGATGGGCGCAAACGGTTTAGCCATGGTAAATCCTCAAGACAATGGTGGCATTCCCGTGGCAAACCCCCTGGGTGGGGTGGATGCTGTCATTGACGCAGGAGATGATGATATAGAGGAGTATGATGAAAATGTCGTAAAGTCACTCTTTGGGGATCTGTTTGAACGCTAATATTATTTAATTATGGTAATTTATTTATTGAAATATAAATTGTTTTAAGCACTGTGTATTTTATTTTTGTTGATTGATGTGTGGACAGAAAATATAAATGTACAGATTAGAATTGCTGTTCTTAGATATAATTAGGTTAACTCACAATTGGTTGCGCAATTTGCACATTCTTTAGAGGGCTATCATTTATTTTCTCACCAGGTGGCGCCACTGAAGAGTAAGTTCTGTCAAAGTTTGTAGGCAGACATTTATTTAGTCTTAGTGTGAGAGTTTATATGTTTTTGGAGGCACAGTTCGTTAGGGCGTTCCGAAAAAAAACATTTTGAAACAATCATAATAATAACTTTATTTCCAAAAAGTACAGATTAAAATACGTACTTGTTCCAATTTCAAGTGGAGGCAAGTTAATACGTCCGTCTCTCTCGTACGCGCCTCATGCATAAGTGCGTTCTATGATGCTTGTAAAAAGTTTATCTTCAGAAAACCCTAAAGATTTGTGCCTCTATAGACATTTATAAACTTAATGACCGCATAGCCGACCCGCAAATAGTGACGTTTGACATTTCGAAGACCTCACGCTACACAAGCAACCCTGACGGTAAATTCAGACGCGATAGCCCTCATTGCTAATACATGAGAACATCAGCAGCCTGTATCTAATACATGTCCCACTGCTGGGCTCGGGCCTCTTCTCATTATGAGAAGGGTAAGCCATTGTCCACCACGCTGGCCAAGTGCGGATTGGTAGACCTCACACACCCTCGACCACTTTTAGGCACTCTCAGGCATATAGGTTTCCTCACGATGTTTTCCTTCACCTTTAGCAAGCGATATTTTATATGATAAATACACACTTATCTTCGAAAAAACGAATCTTTACGATTTATTGACAGAGGTGTGTGCCATATGTGTGCCGTGGGTTCGAGCCGAGAGACTCGGTTAACGCTGCCTTTACTTCTACATGAGAACATTAATGTTTAATTAAAACGATTTTAAGACTGCCACTGGAGACTACTCTTATAAAAGAAACAGTTAATTAACCGATGTTACAAATCATTTATAAAGATGGGGAACATTTTAGGACCTAGTTGTAAGTAGATAAAACAAGTTAGAAGTGAGTTTTATCACTTTTTATGCTTATTTTTATTTTGGCATGGTATAATTGTAATTAATAATGAAAAAAAAAATACAATTATACAATGTCTAAATGGAAAAATATGACAATAACAATATGAGTACTTAAAGGCTTCAACAAAAATAAGTAATTTAAGATTAGGATTTCGCCGATTGGACTACAAATAAGGACTAGCGCTATGGTTATTCTTAATCTACACAAAAATACCTTTTCAATGGTGTATCATTCATACAGATTGAAGCCAGTACCAGAGTCCATACATTTTGCCCGTCTCCGAACTATTTTATTCCTCTGTTAGACTTAGATAGCAAAGGTTTTTTAATTTATTTCAGATTTTGTAAGAGAAAAGTGGCAGACGAGAGACGGCAGATGTTAGAGATGAATAAGTCACGATGTATCTGATTTTATTATTTAATAACCTCTCAGGCTCTCTTAGGCGCACGAAAATATGATGGCCGATTAAAAGGAATCATGAGATGGCTTATGGGTAATGCTGCACAAAAAAAAATAGTACTATACTCACTGAAAAAATCCTAATCCTATTATTTTATTAGGCTTAAATCTTGTATGTCTGGACGTTTTTTACTGATAAGTAATATAACCCATAGGAGTTACTGGCGTGTTAACCTGAATCTTACCGCAAGAACTGCTGTGAAAAGGCAAAGATGGAAAAGGTTGCACAAATATACTTTTCGTACCTCTTGCTCAAAAAAGTGACATTCTATGCCACAAATAATTTTTAACAAAAAAAAAAACCGACTTCAAAAAGTAGGTAAACTAAAAAGCAAAAAATAAATTTACTTCGCACAAAATAATAGGTTTTTTCATTTCGTTAAATAGAAATTATTAAATAATTATTTTATAATTATGAAGTCGGTGCCAAGTAAATCGGATAATTGAGAACTAATATTCAGTCAAAAAATAGTTGTTAGAAAGATTGATATTATCTATACCTACAGAGTTATTGTTTACTTGGCACCGACTTCAGAATTATAAAATAATTATTTAATAATTTCTATTTAACGAAATGAAAAAACCTATTATTTTGTGCGAAGTAAATTTATTTTTTGCTTTTTAGTTTACCTACTTTTTGAAGTCAGTTTTTTTTTGTTAAAAATTATCTTATTTTACGATTTTAAGTGATAGGTAGACCGAGGAAGAATGTTTCTCGAATGAGGAGACGACGTTTACTTGAGACAGAAAACTTATTAATAATAGTCCCCGTACTCCTAACCGTTGAGGAGTTGTACCTTCCAGCATCAGCTCAGCAACTTAAAATGCAAATATCCAAGTAGTTTTAGGTAATATACGAAAAACAATATAGAAGCCTTTGAAATTTGAGGGTTTCCGATGATTTCTCTAGGATCCCATCATCAAATCATGACCTCATATTATGAATATACATAATTAATATTCAACGTCTCGCCTCACCTGTGTATAACTTGAAAGAATACAGTAAACGGCCTCAAGGAGCCTATACATATTTAAAGAATTATCGTTATAGTATAGTTGTACCTTCCAGCATCAGCTCAGCAACATAAAATGCTGACTACTAGATGCAAATATCCGAGTAGCTTTAGATAATATACAAAAAACAACATAGAAGCCTTTTAAATTTGAGGGTTGCCCTCGATTTCTCTAGGATCCCATCATCAGAACGTGTTGGAAATAAATGGGACCACATGACAAGTATATCCTTTCAAACAAAAAAAGAATTTCTCAAATCGGTCCAGGCGTCTTCGAGTAATCGGCGAACAAACATAAAAAGAAAAAAAATAAAATACAACCGAATTGAGAACCTCCTCCTTTTTTTGAAGTCGGTTAAAAAGCAAACATAACAATAGTCATTTTTAATCTGTTAAAAACATGGAAAGAAAATTGTACTGAATTTAATTCATCCTCTAGGGGGAGAATGTGATTTAAAGTTGGAATACTCAGCGAAATTTATACTGAACTACATCTGTGTTTACACAATTGAGTTTGTATATAAAAAGCATTATCATCTTTTTTTGAAAAATAAAATACGCATTTATTATGCCGTTATGAAATTAAAAAAATACGAAAACCGACGAGGCCGTATGAGCTTGATGCCTTTGCTTTTCCGACAAAAAAATATTAGTCTAGGAATTTGCCGCGTTTTTGTTTTCTTCAAATACCTATAATATAACTCTCTCTATCAATAATTGGACCAATGTTTGTGTTTCCAATGTTAACTTATACTTTTAATTGTCATTATTTTTAATAAAATTAAATGCTTATCTCATATTGTTATTGTGTTAATTTTTTCGCAAAAGTATAGTATTTTCCTCGGTGATAAAGCTGTCTTAGTCTTGGGTGAACTTAAATCCCTCGCTACAATCAGGCCTCGCTTAGCTTGTGATTTAAGTTTTTAATACCCTCGCTACGCTCGGGAGTAAAACTCGAGTCCTTCGTTACGCTCGTGATTTAAGTTTTTAACACCCTCGTTACGCTCGGGAGTAAACCTAGAGTCCTTCGTTACGCTCGCGATTTAAATCGTCACCCGCGAAAGAAGACACTGCTTTATCCCCTTGGTTAATAATCTACTAATATTCTACCCCGCATGTCTGCAGTGGAACAATATTATAGGTTAAAATATATATGGTACAGTTTAAATCTATCAGGCATCTAATAATAAAATACTACAGACTTTTCAGTAACATTTTCAACATTCTGTTGCAAAAGCTAATAACTATCCATCCGACTTATTATTCACGAGACAAAGTCTCGGGTCGTTATTAGCATAATAGTGCCATATATGAACCGATTATTCTCTATGTACAAAGGTGCATCATTTCACATAACTCGTACAGCATTTGGGACACATACGTTATTTGTCATGCGGCATTACTAATTTCCATAGTAGTAAAGAGTGAAAATATAATATCTGCTGTGAAAATACCTAGCCATTAGCCCGAACAGTGGTGGTATCGTATCGATCCGATGCGCAGGAGTTTCTCTAGAAAGTCCCGCAAGTCAGTTGCGCTCGCGCGTCGCATACCTTGCATACAAAAATAATCTGCTACCTTTGGAAGTATCGGCTTAGGGTATCGGAAACCGATCATTTGAATTTTGTCCCTAGAGCCGACAGTCCATAAGTTGAACGAACTCTGTCGAAATGAAAATGAAAACGTTCGCGTTATTTGTTTTCTTGTGTGTTTTGGTTCAGTTTGAGTCAGGTAAGCTTTGTTATTTTACCGGTGTTTGGTTTTTGAAGTAATATGGTGATAAATATCTAAATTACGAGTAAAAACCGAGTTTTAAGAAATATATAGAAGATTTCTTTTAATCTAATAGTTTTTTTCGCCTTTAAACTAAGACCGCGATGTTTTTTCTTGTTCGTTTGAATATTTAAAAGATAAAATTTTATGGATATTTTAATAAAAACTTTATACGACAATGTTATCTAGCAGTAACATGTTTTTTTAAATATATATTTTTAATATTTACCGTTACTTAAAATGCATTTATATTTCAGGTTATGCAGGCCGGCGTTCAATACAAACGCCGAGAAATGGAAAAGAAGATATAGATGTGATGGATGTGACCGACTTTTCTGTTTATTATGATATCAACACAAATGCTGTAAGTGAAGCATAACTTTTTAATGATATTATTTTATAAAGCTCTGTATTCTGTAGAAGATATAGGAATAATAGAATGTAACTCCAAAAATATGACATTTATTTGATTACTTCTTTATTAGGTACTGCCGTTTTTATCTTATATGTAGAGACAGTAACATAGATCTTTTGGTCGTAGTATCATAATATCGAACTAAAGGACTTTAAAAACACGTTTTTAAAGTTCATAACAAAATTAAATTTATTTTTATCCTAACTAAATCCTAGCTTTATATTATAAATCTAAAAGAAACTCAGTCTGACTGTAACGCGTAGATGAAACCTTAAGCTACTTTTAGTCCGCTGGTGAAACCGTCATAGTACAAAATATCCAAACCTTATTACCGTTTTACTTCCAGACCATAAAGAAGATGATGCCTCGCCCTTGGTACCAGCCTGGCTGGAGGCTGCGGTTACCGTTCCAGGGTGGCAACTGCTCCTGCGATGCCTTCAAATGCAACTGCTGTTCTGGCATGCGCATTCCTCAGATAGGCTTCGATAGAAGAAGTGAGTAACAAATTCAACCAGTTATAAGGAATTAGGGATGTATGCGAACTTGCCATATTAATAAGGGACAGCTAGCCTAGTTGTTTGTCCCAATTCAGTACGACATAATACGCAATAGGAGCCTCAATTAATCTACTTTTTTTTGTACAAACAAGTCTCGAGTGTCTAACCAGTGATCCTGATCACCCATCCAAAGGACGACTGCCGTGCCGCAAGCATTGCTTAAGCTGTCTCAAATTTATCAATTGAATTCCGGGTCTTGTTAGCCCATAATAATATGTCTCTCCTGCGAGGTGTTTCACTGCACAAAACATTTGAACAGCCAATCAAAATGATTGATTTCGGCTCACTTTAGCTACTTACACTTAACAAGTGACAGTTATAAATAGTTATTTTTCTTGATTGTATTTTTTTTATGTTTTAGCATGTGCGGAATTAACTTTTGAGCCAAACGAAGGCTTATTAGGCTTGGAAGTGAAAATGAGCAACAACACCGTATTGAGCAAAGAATATTCAGGTAACTATGAAAGTTTTCATCAGACGTTCTGGTAACCAAAGGCTATGAGTAGAGCCCAATGGAGCAAATTATTAAGATGACTAGAAGACATTACTGTCTGAATTCACCGGTAACTAAAATATATCAATGTGTTCTTGACACAGTTTGAATGCACGGTTAGAGTAATGGTACGCTGGGGTTCGATATCTACACGAGACAATTTTTTCTGTGATCCGCAAAGTTGTTTTTTGACTCTGGGTGTGCTATGTTTGTTTGAAACTACGAATATATTCGTAGGTTTGAAATGTATGTTTGTGAACACCCCCACTACTATTTAAAAAAAAGACAAACAAAAACAGTATGACCACAAAATTAAAAAAAAACAATCAGTATTGATTTTTTTGAATCCTAAAATAGCTTAGTGTAACTTTCAGTATCGAACCCACCACCATTCTGCATACCCATTCCGATACCGTCCGTGCCGATCCCACTACTGGACATGTGCATCCGACTGTTTGACATCACCGTCAACTGGGACAGGATGCATGTCTGCATGGACTGGGACACCAGGATTGATAGAGCACCAGTGGTGGTAAGTTTTTATCCACATAACATCACGCCTATGTTATCCAGAAGGGTGTGGCAGAGGAATATAGCACCCACACTTCACCTGTTATGGTTAGGTCCTATGTGATTGGGGGTAAGCCTATCGCCATCCATTGGGTACAATTCGGTATGTTAAGTTTTTTTTTGTAATTTTTTTTTTATTTTTAATTTGTAGAGACAGTTATTTTAAACAACTAATTTGAATATTTTATTTTTTTATGCATTGGTTATTTTTTTATGATTATTTAAAGTTTTTGATCTGATGACGTCACAAAGTAGCCTGAATAATTTAGATCCTTGACACATTTCAAGTATATTTAAAAAAAATAAGAAACTTCACCGGGACTTCAAATTTGACAGTGACACTTGACATATGACACGGATGAATGATGCTCAAGCTCACTATTTTTTCTTCATTCTTGCTTTGACTTTGGCTAATTACTTGTTTTGCCGTAATTTTCGCTGTTAAAAGTGATATAAAAAGATAATAACCATTTATAATGAATCGAGCAAAGACTCTTAGTGCGAAATGCTTCATCCTGTCTTGTAAAAACACTACTACTAATAGCCGGCACAAAGTTTTTGTGTTGGTAAAAGAAACTCTGAAAAAGAAGTGGTGCGAGGAAGTGAATGTGGAATACGTGCCTGGGCGGCGTTTGTATTGTTGTGAAGATCATGTAAACCCAGTAATCGAAACCAGAATCTCTTTTTATGCAATCTCACTTTTCCGACCACTCGACCAACGAGGCAGCAAATGTATAAATGTAAATAAATAAACAAGTGTGGTTTAAATATTTTTTATATTTAATGTTTTTGCACTATCAATATTTTTTCTGTAAATTTAAGTTTTCCAAAAAAAATCAGCTTGTTTTATTAAATCCCTGGTGTATTTGAGCATCATTATTTAACCAATGCAAGGTTATCTGTTTATTTTCTTCAAATTTAGGATCAGCAATGCAAAATACAGCTTTACTTTTATTTGCAGCATGCATTTGAGCAACATATCTGTCTTGCACAATACCATTATTAACATAGCTACATAATGTTTTATTTGAAGCAGAGCATTTAACTTCTATAATAAAATCTTCTGCAACTCCATCAGGTGAAGCACTCATTATTACATTAATGATAATAAAGCCTGATTTTCTTATTTGTTTTTTAAGTATCTTTTCTGCTTCTACAATAATACTTTGTTCTATTTTTTTTCCTCTCTTTAAAAATTAAGTTTCTGGCACTTTGTATCCTCCTAAAATTTGTTGCACTAATGTACCATCTGTCTTGAACCTTGAGGTGTCAAATATCTTAGAAGCTGTTATCCTCCCTTGCCCTAAATTATGCCACAGCTTTGAATGCACTTGCATACTAGTTTTACTGCTGAGGTTTGGAAAAATTTCACCTCTGGTGTAATTTTATTATTTAGGAATGCCATGTATTTTTGTCATAATCATCATTTTCACTCTCTAAATAGTCTATTGCCAAGTCAAATATTAATAAAGCATGTTGCTAGTGACTCAGTGACATTTTCTTTCTTACATTCTTTAAGAAATTTACATAAAACACTACTATCTTTTGGAGCCAACTTAACTTTTTTTGATTTTGGATCAAATACCAGATAGGCTTAGGCTTTAGGCTTTTTCCAATAACATTCTATGGAAGTTGATGCAGGTTCATAGCTTCTTTTATCGAGCCAAAATAAAAACAAGTGAATGCTTGCAACCACCAGCAGAAGCAGCACAGCTATCACAAGTTGTATGTCATCATTACATTACATCGTCTTTTTCATTCATTCAACTTTAGCTCTTACAATGCATTCGACTTGGTTTCTTTTAACCTCCACATACACATACTCGACAGCGGTGTCACAAAATGACCTGTAACAATAATTATAAGAAGTCAGTTATTATCGCTTTAATGGTGATAATAATATAAGCAATTTGAAACTTGATTACGATAATTTGTGTATCAATATTATTACTTACACCAAAGCCTGGGCCCCGCGGATTTCAGCAATGTTATGGTTATCATTATTATTCATGAACTCCAGAATCATAACATTGTCCAATTTGGGCAAGTTGGTAGAGTTGGCGCGTACAAACTGGTCCATATTTCAAACAAAATCCAAACGGTGGGCAAGCAGTTCCTTCAATCGAGCAGTGGTCAATGTAGTAGGCGATATCAAAGTCCAAACGAGAGCAGGGTTGGTCAAGAGAAAAGCACAAGGAACAAGCACGATTAGAGCAACGAAAAACAAACCAGAAAAGCTACGAACATAACAATCATTGACAGTTAACAGTTCACTGACAGTTGAATATTTTAATGCTCTGACAATTCGTCAATTCAGCCTACTTTGTGACGTCATTTAGAGGTCAAATGAAAGTCATCTGATTTTACATATTTTGTTAAAATAAACGCAATCTTACAATTTTAGGAGCTAAAATTACGAAAATACGACTCGGGAACCTGAAATCTCGAAATGGTTTTGGAATTGGCATAGGTTGATTTTTACTTAACATACCGAATTCTGACTCCGTGCTGCTTTTGTGAATTTTCTGACGGATAATGCCAAGGCCTAGATATCGCTGGTAAGATGTGCTGGAGACCTTCGCAAGCTAAAAGCTAATATTAGTGCAAAAAATCGACAAAAATAGCGAGATATTGTAATGGAAGCTCGCAAGGCTATGTTTACTTTTTGCACCTGGAATGATTGTGTCTTAGGAACTTGAAAGTCATAAAGATATAATAAAAAATGTGCTATCCTTTTCAGATTTTACACTTCGACTGCATGAACATGGGTACTGGAGGAGTATCTTTAGTAAAGCCTGGATCCAGTCATCAAAATCCTCCTTCTGACAGTAATGCGACTGAGCCGGCTCAACTCAACGCCGATGTATACGACCCCGTGACGGAAGCCCCAGATATGACTACAAAATCTTCTCTTTTTGATAATAGTGTTAAATACATTTAAGTAAAATATTTATTGAGAACTAATTTTTATTTTCCGTTGCAATCCCTTCGATACATATGAGAAGAAAAAAATATTGCTTTATTCAGTACGCTGAGCTGACTGAGTTATATTTGCAAAATAATTAGTTCAATTTCACTCTTTAAATAATGAATTAAGAAAATATAATATGGAAAAACTTGGATTGAAGTCAATTAAAAGGAAATATTGTGAAGCCAAACTCGAAGAATTTTGAATCAGCAAGCGTATGTATAAATTTGAGCACAATACGTTAAAAGAATTCAGACAATATTAATGAATGTTTGTTTTTATGGTTACATTCGATCGAATTTCGTGGTAATTTTTATTGACTACAGTGAAGTATCGAAAAATCGAAATATATCGAAAAAATTATAACGTCGACAATCGACTAAAGATAACATTACAAGGTTTTGACAACTGAGACAGGACCAATGACATTCGATTTTGACATTTACAATTTCAATGACTTTGACAGATGTCAAAAACAATAAGAAGCTGGGCGGTGTGAAGAATTACTAAATAAATTATTTTTAGGCAATTCTAAAAGTAAATGTAGGAAATCTACCATCAAAATCAATGGTAATTTAATTTCTCTTTCATAGAAATTTAAAAGTGAACTTTAAAATGGGCGATAACGATGATTATTATGATGGTGACGGGTTAGTATAGTTAGCATGTTGGCTGGTGTTTTGGTATCAATATTATATTAGTGCTGTCGATATTATTGATTGTTGTACGCTTAATGGATCACTGTGGTTTGTATGTCTATATTGAGACGATTTGGTTTTGATGTCAATGTTAAAATACGCTGTACAGAGCCGGCTTTAATTGGGGCACTACTTGCTGTATATTGTATGCTCTATTTGTATTTCGTGCGTTTAGGGCATTATTGTAAATATATGAATGAAGCTTATTACTAGAATAGTAGCAGAGGCTAAGTAACAAGACTTGAAAGATTTAGCTTTGTGTAAAAATTATCATTATTAGTACACACACTACAACATTATCAAGATGAAAGGCATTTAGAGTGTTGCTAGAATAACACCAAATTGACCTGGTAAATGCACACTACTTGCAAAACATTTCACCGTCTAAACACTGGGACTTGGTAAAATGATTATGTATTTTATATTTGCCACCTTTAACAACAAAATAATACATTTCTACATGTAATTAGAAAGCCTGGGCAAAGATTAACCCCCTATTAACCTTTAAACAAATTAGCTCTGTATTCTCAATTAATTTATGACACATAGGACAATGGATTCCTTGGGGGCCGCACCGGAAGTCACCTATAATTGGGTTGACATCACTCAAGACTTCTTCAAGCATATTCAAGGTAAGAAAATCTACTTATATACCTATCTTGATTCATTGAATATATGATACTGCCTCATTGGTCAGGAACAAAGGCATTTGAAAGAGTTCCATCAGGCAATTCTTAGTAGATAGTACCTGTTAGATAAAATTTGGCTTATAAATATAACAGATGAAATGTGAGTGTTCCACATCCCTGTTACACCCTTCTGGGTAATATAAGTGTGATATTCTTGTTGTTTTATTTTTAAATACTTTCTTGTGTTGTGCTTATATTATATTCTGTATAAAAAGGAGATGCACTTTTTTTGTATGAAGCCCGGTCCCACCATGGAATAGATACATGTGATACATTGTTGTATGGCTTTCTGTGAGCTAAACAAATATAACTGTAGTGTGAACTTTAGATGTTAGTTGATTTTAGCTATGCATTCTCAAAAATAAGATAAATATACAAAAATAATTATCAAAATAAAACCAGTAACTTCCTAGCTCAGCACATTCAAACCACCAGTTTAAGATTATAATCAATTATAATTGTACAGAATCTTCATTAGCTACTTGTAATACATTGTAATATAGCTATTATTGAGCCAAACAAAAGTTACTATGGCACCAAGCTTAGAAATACCTATGCAATGACATATCACATGTATCTATTGCCAGGTGGGATCAAAATGGTACTTCTCCTTTCAGATCTGAAGATTGGTGAGCTGTTACACGATGGCCACCTCTTTGGTCTCTTCGAGGCCATGTCAGCCATTGAGATGATGGACCCCAAGATGGATGCAGGCATGCTCTGCAATAGAGGCAATCCAAAACCACTCAACTTCCAACAGGCTGTTGAGGTATATCTCTTATAATAATTTGTGCTTAACTTACCATTGTTGTCATAGTAACAGTACTAGTTTCGAATTGACATGAAATGTTTAAATATTCCTCATTTTATTAGTACCTTAATATTTAAACAATAAATTATGGATTTCCACCTCAGAACACATTACAGAGTTTTGACAGCAAGATTACATTTTAATTCAGCAAATAAATACTGATTGACACAACACACGGTTTTGTATGGCACCGATTATATTAATAAAGTACCTAAAGAAATACAAGCAATAAATTGTACAAATCTTTTCAAAGCTAAGCTCAATAAACTTTTGGTTCAAAAAGCATATTATGCCATTGATGACTTTTTAAATGATAATAATTTAATTTAATTTCGATTTAATTTTGATTTAATTTTAATTTAATATTTATTTAATTTTTATTTTTATTTAATTTTATTTAATTTTAATTTAATTAATATTATTATTGTTTAATGTAAATAAATTGTAGCTATGTAAATCATTCAAATTATTAATCAATTATATAATATGATCTTTTAATCTAATTAATATAATAAATAAACTTGTACACCGCAGCATGTGGTAGGACATAGCATACTATATAACATTAAATTTAAGAACTGTAATACTAACCTATGATCCACAAAGAAATAAATGAATGAATGAATGAACAAGTTCTGGAATACATTTCTAGATTTAATAGAACTTTAATTTTGCCTGTGACTTGAGCTGGTAAAGAACTTAAATTTATACAACTTTTTTATTTCAGGCTGGCAAATTAAAAATAGATGACTTAGAACCAGCAGAGCTAATAGGCATCATTGATGCTACCATGGCTTGCATAGTATCCTGGTTGGAAGGTCACTCGCTGGCTCAGACTGTCTTCACAAACATCTACTTGCATCAGCCTCATTCAATTGTAAATAAAACGCTGAAAGCTTATTGTATTGCTGTTTATAAGCTATTGGATTGTATTAGGGAATGTATTAACAAGTAAGTGGGACCAATTTATTTTCTTCCTGATAAAATTTTAATAACCTGCATGATTGCCTATTCATAATTTGCAAGGTTTTTGTTACCTTTACCATAATGGCAACAAAATTTAAGTGAATTTTATTATAAACTGTGTTGTCCTGGAATATTTACCATACTATTAAAGGATAAATATAGACTATTTTTGTATCGAACCTGGTCCCACCATGCAATAGATACATATGATAAATTGTTAGATATCTATTTTTGAGCTATTTAAAACGTTTTAAAAGGTCTTTATCTTTTTTTAACCCACAAATATCTAAAGTATAGTGTAAAAGGACAAAATATTGAAATAATTTTTATTAATTGAACTTCATTCACCACATGGCATGTTCTATTTAAGGGCCCAAGTGTTTGAAGAGGAGGACTTTCAACCAATGGGATATGGTTATCGTCTTGGCTCGAACCCACAAGCAGGGAATGGTTATGACGCAAGCCACGAAGTTAGTGAACAGAAGTGTATTGCTATGCTCAGAGAACAGGAGGAGGAACTCAATAAGAAGGCCAGGAGTTCTGATGAAGAGGTATCTGAATATTGTATATATGTATAATAATTATTATGGAATTACTTTTAAAAAAAATTTATTTAACGTTCTTAAAAGTTGAGTGCAAGGTTGGCAATATAGTTAAAGCGGTCGCCTCGCCGCTTTCAACTGCGCTGGTGGAGTGGGTTCGATCCCCACACGGGACAAATCTTTGAGTGACTGATCTGCAAAGATTTGTTCTGACTGGACTAGACTTGTGTGTGTGTGTATGTTTGTGAACACAACCGCGATACAGAAGTTGTTCCTACTGCGGGCGTCGAATATATATAAAAAAAAAACTTGATTTGTGCATGTAAATAATATTATATTCTTTTTTTTGAAATCTTTAAACCCAATTTCGACTGTACTTCTAGTTATCCGTTTGCGCTGAAAATTTCCTTATTTATAAAATACTCAATACTCAATACTTTATTGCGTTTCACAAATGTATGTCTTAGGTGGTAAATATTATATCTAGGAACATTGTGAACCCTGTCGGGCATAGCAAAGTAGAAGAGAGGACAATAATGTTATATAATAAAAATAAGTTTTGAATAAAAAATAAGAGACAAAGCATAACGTTTTTTAATGGGTACTATGCAATTATATTTATTTGTGTAGTGTTTAATTGGGTATCATTTAAATACTCGTTAATTGAGTAGTAGCATTTTTTCATCAGCAAAGTTTTTAGACTATTAGAAAATGCTGATATGCTTTCTTTATTTTTTATTGTCTCTGGAAGACAATTGTATATTTTAATTGACATAGCATATGGACCATTCGAGTGTATGTGCAGGTTAGAGAAAGGCATGTTTATTAAATTTCTCTAGCGGAGAGCATATCTCGTCTGGTTTTCATCCCTTTTTGTGTAGAACTCTTTGTGTTTGTGTACAAACTTACATATTTCTAAAATGTATATACATGAAAGAGTTAAAATTTTATGTTTAATAAAATGTGGTTTACAGCTGTCAATTGTTTTAATGTTTGCTAAGATTCGTACAAGTTTTTTTTGCATCACAAATAATACTGGAGCGTCAGTACTGCTTCCCCATAAGATTATACCGTAGCTAAGCCATGCATATGCATAGGCATAATAAGTGACAAGAGCGGTTTCGAAGTTAGTACATTTTTTAACCTCACGTAAGGCATAACAAAATTTAGAAATTTTAGAACAAATTGTTTGAATATGGGTTTTCCAATTAAAGTTTGAGTCTATATTTAATCCTAATAATGTGAATTTATTAACTGTTTCTATTTGTTGGTTATTGAGATTAAAATTTATTTTTAAGGGTAATTTCTGATGTGGGTGAAACGCCATAATTTTTGTCTTTGAAAGATTTTATTTCCAGGTTGTGAGCGTCCAACCAACTTTTCGTTTTGTTAAAAATGTTATTAAGTTCGCAGTTTATTTCGTTTTTATCTCTACAAGGCACCAATATAGAGATATCGTCTGCAAACAGGGTAGAGTGTCTTTCTATATTTTTTGATAGATCGTTGATATAGATAAGGAATAGTAAACATCCAATCACACTACCCTGAGGGATTGATGCATTTATTACCTTAACTTCAGACAAGTCAAGTCCAGACAAGTTAGAAAAGTCCGGTGATTTTGGCTTTAATCAATTGGTTGATGGGTATAATTAATTGGTTATTTATCAAAATAAAAGCTTGTTTTTTAAAATGTCTGCAGTCTCCAAATAAAGTATTTAGTTTCCGACTATCAAAATTATATATATAGGTTCCTGGGTTAGGCGAAAGTGTTATTGGTATTTTACGTTAGGAAATTCTCAGTTGCATCTCGAAATCTGGCACACGAGATTTATAAATAACAAGTGAAATGAGTGTATTATACACTCTGCCGTACCCTTTCTGGGTAATGTGGGCATGATGTTTTATTATCTTAAAATGTGTATTTATTTTTACAGGATAATCTCTGGGTAGCTCTGGCAGCCCGTATCCGCTTCACCAGAATGTTCTACCAAGCACTTCTGCTGATCACCAAGAGAGACTCCCAATCCGGTGTGGATTGCGTCGCGCTACTCAATGGCTGCTCTGAGATGATGAAGGTCATTATACGAACTTCGGGGAAGGGCACTCAGCCTGTGGAAAATTGTGAGTTGTCTGTATTGTGTTTTTATTATTGTTTGTGCATTGCTTTTCCTTGATTATTGTGTTTCATGTATGTAAAATTAAACTGCCTTTTGGTGTAGCGGTTTAGTCTACGACCACTAATCAGAGTGATTTTAGTTCTCCGCATCGTAATAAAATCGAAATCTGGGAGTAAATCGCCCACCCAAAATATGACTCATCTGTTCTCCTGCCCATTACTGCCCACCCCTTGTACCCTAAAAGACCTTATGCGGGCTAACCAAAAAGGCGTCCTAGTTGCATCCTAGTCGCATCCTATTGGTCTTAAACGATATAAAGAGAAATTATTAAACATTATTATATTATTCAAATTATGAAATACGGGTGTTATTCACGTAATGTTGGTTTATTTAGTCGATCGCGGTTTCGCCTATACTATACTTTTAGGCATTTTTAAGAGTGTGTGACACGTCGCGTCTGCTTTGCAGCCATTCTTGCACTGCCGTCAACAAATTCACGTCAGTTTTAATAAAAATATTATTACTCCAATCACGCTACAAGAAGAAGAAGAAGCTATAGGGTCACCCCTTATTACATGAGAACTAAACATATAATATAAGCTGAAAATGGTAACGAACAATAAATACTAGTATTATTGTGAAAACAAGCGTGGGGCGCTCTGTGCCATATTTTTCGTCTACCGAGCAACCCACGCTTTTTCACAATAATACTAGTATTTTTTGTTCATTACCATTTTCAGCTTATATTAGGAATTAAGCGTGTTTTTTAGTTTTTTTTAACTATTATTTATTTTCTACTTTTTAGTTTGGTTTATTTATAAGAGCGTTTTTTTAAAAAAACATTTTAATTTGTTTAATTTTTTTCTATCGAATTATTGCATTGTCATCGATCTTTGACAGGTGTGCAATATTTTAATGAAATCTGTCCGTTTAAAGTGGGTCAAAATCGAGTCCAAAGGAGTCGGTTACATACATCTTTATATATAAAACCGGCCAAGTGCGTGTCGGACCACGCGCAGTAGGGTTCCGTAGCTAGTCGTAACAACATATTTCGACTTAAAAGGGATTTACTATCTGTATTAAACAAGTAACATCTTTATACAAGTCATTACTTTCAAAGGATGTATGAATGTTGAGGAAGCGAAAGAAGTATGTAAGGAGCGAAGCACATGGCGTTCCATCGTCTCTGCCTACCCCCGTGGGATAAAGGCGTGATTTTATATATGTATTATATGTATGTTTATTTATGTTTCAAGAATTTTGAACGAAATATTCTGAGTAACTGCATCTGACATTTCGGACCCCTATTCCTCTTGAACTAATGAAGTGAACTTATCCGCTATAGTTTTACTTTAAAGTTCATTACATGTACTACCGACACAATTTTTTTCAGATTTTGGGATCCAGTAGTTTAGCTTTTAGAGGGGGGGGGGGGGGACGCTCTACTCGAACAAAAATTTGCTCTTTAAAGTTAATTATCTCGCAAACGGATCTCTAAATCAAAAAACTGTCTTAGCAACCCCTGAACGTTTTTAAAAGTCCTATCTAACAATACCCCACACTATGGGGTAGGCGACAAAAAAAAATACATCCCTACTTTACATGTGCTACGACTTTCTTTGTTTAGTTAACATACATGTTTATGCAAAATTTCAGTTTTCTAGCACCAACGGTTTCGTCGCTATGCCTCGGACAGACGGACGGACAGACGGACATGGCGAAACTATAAGGGTTCCTTGTAGGTACTACGGAACCCTAAAAACCCGTTTTCCGTTGTCACGACTTGGCATGAAAACGGCCTGACCGATTTGGCTGATATTTTTTTTTGTAGTTTTCTAATACTCTGTACAAGGTTTTTACGGCAAAAAAAAAAAAAAAGTATTCATTTTATATGGGGGATATTATAGATTCCAGTTCAAATTGAATAGGTACGCATACATAAGATAGGTCAGCAATACAAAATAAAGTAGGTAGTGCATCAAATTTACGCTAAGGCGGTACGAAGTTCGCCGGGTCAGCTAGTACATACATACAGGTGAAGCTAATATAAGCGTGTTAAAAAAGGTGAAATTCAACCATACCCTTAGGTAATAGGTGCGATGTTATGTTTATTTGTTTTACCACAGCGGACTCCCCGAATCCAATGGGGTTCGAGCCGATGATCAACCAGCGCTTGCTCCCGCCGACGTTCCCGCGGTACACGCGGATCAAGCCGCGGACCGAGGCGCTGCAGTACTTCGACGAGCAGGTCGCCAGGCTCCGACACGCCTGGAAGATCACCTCCACCACCAGCTTCCATGCTGCATTGGTATGAATGTTTAATTTCGTTTGTAAGGTATTTTCAGAAACTGTTTAAAAACAGACAGACAGATAACCGAGTGATGCAATAAGGATTCCGATTCTCTTAAGAAATGTATCCCTAAAAATGTTTGTAAGTAGCAAGTGTATATATTTTATTAAGTTAATTTGCTCATACACTTATGTAGTGGGATGAAATCTGTATTTTGGGCGTTTGGCAGACATAGCAACTTAGTAGCTTCAACAATAAACTTTTCATATAATGACATTTGCCAGATGCAGCAATAGCCAAGATGCAATGTCTGCAAAGCGCCTTTTACGACTGACTGAACCCAGAACTCAGTAGTTGAGTATGGAGTGTAGATAGAAGATGCGGGAAGGGTTATAACGGCAGTTAGGCTTTTGGGCTTATGCGAATGCCCTTGTTCATGCAGCGATAGCCGAGTGGGGGATCGTAGGACAAATAAGTCGGCGATCTTGGGTTCGAACCCACGGCACACACCTATGTCAATAAATTGTTAAGATTCGTCTTTTCGAAGATAGGTGTGTATTAATCATGAAAAATATCGCTAGCTTACAGTAAAAGAAATCATCATAAAGTAATCGAGGGTGTGTGAAGTCAACCTATCCGCACTTGGCCAGCTTGGTAGACTACGGCCTGAGAAGAGGCTCGAGCCCAGCAGAAGGACATGTCAATGTTGACGGCCGGATAGCGGAGTGGGTAGTGCAACTGCCTGCTACGCAGAGGTCGCGGGTTCGATCCCCGCTCAAGAAAAATGTTTGTGTGCGTGAACATGTAGTTTTGTCTTGGTCTAGGTGTTTCTATGTATAATAAGTGTGTATTTACAAAGAAGAAGTATACAGGGTGGATGCGACATAGCGACATTTATTGAAACCACAGCTTCTATACATGGCCAGTATGCATTTCCACCGGATAAAAAATTCTCTGGCGAAAAAAAAATCCACGTCTTCCGAACAAATTGCACGATCGCAATGTTCAAATTGTTCGGAGAACGTGATTTTTTTTTTTCGCCAGAGAATTTTTATCCGGTGGAAATTGATACTTACCATGTATAGAAGCTGTGGTTTCAATAAATGTCGCTATGTCGCATCCACCCCGTATATGTATTATTATTAGTTTTTCTGGTACCCACAGTACAAGCTCTGCTTAGTTTGGGACTAATTGACGTTGTGTGATATTAAAAGATATGTTATACATATGCATAATGCTGCGTATCTCGTTATTTATACAGCTTCTAATCGCAGGACTTCTTCATGGAGTTTAGTCGTCAGCGCGCGTGCATTCTCTCCCGCTCCGCGCTTCAGCTGCTGTACCTCAGTCCGTCGCCAGCGACCACCGCGTCCATGGCGCAGTCCGCCATGAACGTCCCCGCCGGCCATCCGCGACCGCAACACGCCTTTGTCGAAATACTAAGAGAATCCGTAAAGATCTTTGTCAATCCGCCAGCTTTGACTCCCAAGTCGCCTTTGGTCTCTACGCCGCAAGTAAGTTATATTTAACAATAGCTTTAGCTTGAAGTCAATGGCGCAGTCCGCCATGAAAGACCCCGCCGGCCATCGGCGACCGCAACACGCCTTCGTCGAAATACTAAGAGAATCCGTCAAGATCTTTGTCAATCCGCCAGCTTTGACTCCCAAGTCGCCTTTGGTCTCTACGCCGCAAGTAAGTTACATTTAAAAATAACTTTTGCTTCAAGTCAAATGGTTAATAGTTAAGTAAAATAAGTTTGGTTTAGTTTTGTTAATTTGGTTGAAACCGTCGTGTGCCCGTCCGGTTCCATCAGAATATCAGCGTTCAGGGCTTAAAGGCACTGTAACATACGTCTGAGAAACATTATACATTTTATTTTATATTTTTTTTATTATTATTACTCTGTACACCACTGTATTAAGTAAGTTTTTTACTCAAATAAATATGTTTCTTTCTTTCTTATCTTCCAAACACGATGCCATTAAATTTTGTCGACCAAACGCGGTACCAGTCAGTTATTTACTGTGACTATTATTTCGTTCCAGGCACGAGAGTTCGTGGAGAACTTCCTGGCCCGTTGCGTCCGTCCGTTTGCGCTGTTACTGCAGGTGTGCGGACACAACCGCGCGCGGCAGAGGGACAAGCTGGCGCTCTTGTTGGACGAGTTCGCCTCGCTGCAGGAAGAGGTATGTGCTACTTATGCTTTACTAGCTGATGCCCTTCGTTCGCGTGGAATTCGTTGATCGTTGCAGTTTTATTCGTGGCAAACGTTTTGCTCTGTTCCCGTGGGTAAGTCACGCGATTCAGAAAAAGTGCACAACGTTAGTAGTTAGTTAGTAGGAAGTTTAAAATAAAGAGCAATCAGTAGTGATTGCTCTTTATTTTAAACTTTCTACTAACTTTAAAACCTTTTAATATTTATCATTCGAGTAACGTTACTCGGCGATTGTGAAACAAACTCTAAGTGTCACAGAAAAATGCATGCATTTCAGTTTACACACTTGTAAACTGAAATGCATGCATTTTTCTGTGACACTTTTTAAACCAGAAAATCTACACTTTTTAACACATCTTATTATTTCGTGTCACTACACGAAATAATAAGATGTGTTAAAAAGTGGAGATTTTCTTCAAATGACCCTGTAAAGCAACCAAAGTGGTTCTGTATGTCGAGGATTCAAAACTTGCCAATAAAACACTTGGATGTACTATTTTGCTACATCTTTGGCCGCTAATTTATTTAAACACACAAAATACATCTATCATAATAGGATTCTTATCCTAATGCGACAGAGTACTTAACATTTAAATAATGAAATCAACACAACTTAGGAACATAAAAAACCGTAAATGGCTTTCGTGTACTCATCCAGCGAACAAGAAAACAAATCGATAAAAGCAAGTTGGTGCGTGAGGCCGGTATAAAATTAAATTAAATATTCATTTATTTCAGTTAAAACACCATAGATTACATTACACTACATTACACATTAATTACAAAAATAAAAATAAAAATTGACACATTTGATTACATGCTAATTAATATAAAATCTTCATGTCAATCAATCATAAAAGCGAATAAATAAATATCACAACACAAATCATTAAAAATCATCATTATAACTAAAATAGGTCAAAGAAATAATAACAAAAAATCAGTAGGCACATTATAACTTTACTCCCATCAGCGTTTTCATTAATTTATTTTGGATATGACAATCCATTCGGTCATTAATCATCTTCAGGATGCCGATGCTGCTGGTATTGCTAGCAATAACTTCGCTCCCTGTTCTCGTCCGGTACAGTTAGTTAGTTTTATTTCCTCCAGTGAAGCTGGATTGTTATAATTCTATGTTACACTTTAAATAAGTAAAATGTTATTAATTGCAGGCGGAGAGCGTGGACGCGATAGTGAGCGGCGCGGCGGGCACGGGCCCCCGCGCGTGCTTCGGCACTTGGGTGCTGTATCACGTGCTGCGGATCATGATCGCTTACCTTCTGTCCGGCCTCGAGCTAGAACTCTACAGCGTGCACGAGTATCATTATATTTTCTGGTGAGTATTTTAAATTATCGGTATTCTTACGCCACCCGCATATGCTACGCCACCCCATTGACAAATGGAGCAAACAAGTCACCCTCTTGCAACCAAGAGATGGCAAGAGAAGTAGGGGTCGTCAAGTCAGGACATGGGAGGATGATTTGAAGCAGACAGTGGGACCTTTCTGGTTGAGAGTGGCAAGAGATAGGACCCACAGATATAGATCTACATAGATAACGCAGATGCATGTACTTCGCGTGTCTCAACCCCGACCAAGCGTCGAGGTTGGTCGCCTCTAACTTCAGTCCACACGCGTCTTTTGTCAGAGAAAATCATAGCGGACGGCTCCAGTTGAACGTACTGGGCGGATTGGCATCGGCGGCATCGGTGTCTTTGAATCGGTTTGGATTTCCCGTCACTAAATTTCGGCTGTGACGTCACAAAAGGTATTAAAAAGTCGGCACGCTTGGTTTCAATACAAATCGTGATACTTGCGTTATCTATGTAGATCTATATCTGTGATAGGACTCATTGGCCTTATTGAAGGCTTCTTGAACAAATTTGCTACTGAGCTGCTGGCACTTAGTAGGAACAAGGTGTCCCTTGCCGTTAGATCCCTCACAGGACACTGCAAGCTAAATAGGCACTTATCCCGTATGGGCTATGCGGACGATGACTACTGCAGATTCTGTAAAGAGGAACCGGAAACACCGCTGCACCTCTTTTGCGACTGCGAGCCACTGATCCATAGACGAAGCATCATCCTGGGACGCCATATCTTGGATCCGGATGATGTGAAGTCACTCCCGATTGGCCGACTGCTCCAGTTTATGGAGGCTATTGGCCTTAAGGAGAGTCTATAATGAGGCTATAATCACAATAGACCCACGGAGGTCGACGTGAACACCCAAAGCCTCTTCCCCAATAATAATAATAGGACCCATTGGAAGGAATTGGAGGAGGCCTATGCCAAAAGGCACACCGAACTTAGGGACCTATTGTAAACCTATGTTTAGGAATAAAAGGCTATTATTATTATTATTATTCTTATTAGCGATGGGCGTTATCGGGTATATCTGGCAACGGTTGTCGTAACGATACTTCGGAACAATAACGTTATTAATAACCGTTGTCGAATATCGGTTTTGTAGTGATGAATTTACTTAGATACGGCTCGTAAGACCATTTGAAAAGAAAAACAAAATGTATGAAATTAAACTTATTTCAAGGAATATGAAAAATGATTGATACAATTATTAAAATGTATCTTATAAAGGTTATAAGAATGCTTTGTTTTACGTAATGATGAATTTATTACAGTACATAAGGAATACTGCTTCGCCAACCCACCACCTTCAGTTGACTAATATTTATTTCTTATTGATTATTTTAATACTACATATAAAATTATACTTAGCAAATTATACTATGTAACAGTTGAAAAAGTATGCGACCGACAGGATTTGAACCTGCGACCCTTTCCACACTTTTTTTTTTAAGATAGGAACAAATGGATGAACGGGACGTCACGAAATGACGTACAGGTGAGATACAGTTGAGAAATTTAGGGTCCTGGCGACCGTAGCTGGTTGGTAAAAGCGGCTGTCCGGTGTAAAGAAGGTCGCGGGTTGGCCTGCGCGTCCCATATTTCTTGTAACTGTTTCATCTATACTTATATATAACTGTTCGCCTGACTGACTGATTCATCAACGCAGAGCCCAAACCGCTAGGACAAGGAACTTGAAATTTTCCATGAAGGTTCCTTACATGGCGTAGGGGCGCACTAAGAAGGGATTTTTGGCAATTCCATTTAGAAGGGGGTAAAATGGGAGATAAACGGATGTATGGAATTCCGTCATTATTGTAGTTAAAAGCACGAAATTTTTGTATAGTTTAACTTGAATAGAAATAAATTAATTTCTTTACCGAGGTTTTTCTAAATTTTGTTCCTAATAGGGTGAAATTAAGGTTTTTCAGTAAGAAGTTAGTTAACGCAAAAAAACAATAGATGGCGTTGTGAGTATTTTTTAACTTGCAGGCACCGGCCAGAATAATGTTTGACGCGGGTAAAACCGCGCGGAGCATCTAGTAGTATATATATTTTTTTTAATTTCAGGTATTTATACGAGTTTCTATACGGCTGGCTAGTGTCAGCGCTCGGTCGCGCCGAGAGCTTAGCGAGCGACGCCTCTCGGAGAGACAGCAAAGACTCTCGCAAGCGCAAGACTAAGAAACGAGTGCGGCCTTACGCGAGAGAAGGGTTGTTGTGTCAAGTTATGCAGAATATGTGCGGAGGGTATTACAAGGTATATATTTACACTATTTCATATTGTAAATTAGCCTTTTTTAAAATTGTTTGGTCCACTAAACTGGACAATACATAACAAAAGAAAAACATGCTTAAATGCTTAAAATTTACTTCAAAAAAATATGTACTTAGAAATTCTTAGATACAGCTTCGATTTTGATGTTTTTGTTCATAAAACCATTCATTGAAGCGACAAAAAAAAAACCAACATGCATCACAATGGTTATGTATTGTTATCAATATACCTAACGTCGCCTATTTGTTCTAAATTTTTCGAATTTAGGTATTTATATATTTTACAATGAAAATAGCAATTACTTGCCCAATGGGGGTGTTAGGTCATAGACACAAGATGAAATATATACCGATTAGGGCATGCAATATCGGAAGGTTCTCAATCCCGGAACTGAGATCCGATATTACCGGCTAATTCCGGAATTCCGGAACTGGTTCCGGAATTGTCATTTTTTATTTATTTTTTTATTTCTTACTCTCTTGGTTTATATTTGTTTCAGAGTCCTTTCTATATCTAGGAAAATAAAAAAAAACAATGTTTCAAATCAAATAAAATGTAATAAATCAGCCTTATAATAATCATTTGAGCTACAAATTATTTGGCGATTATTTTCTCTTATAATTAAACTTTCTCACAGTAGTAAAATCAACAAGGTTTATATAAAACAAAATGTAACTCAACAATAACAAAACATATGACAAATATACTCTGAATAGTCCTTCCTGTCTACCCCCGGCGCGACGCCGCTTGTGACCTTGCAAGTCTTGTCTCGTACTGACGCCTCCACTTGCCGAACGTCAGGCGACGTGTACTCACGGCAACGTTTTTTGGATGACTGCTTGACCACCGGTAGTGTTGTGTCTAGTTCGTTCGCGAACGAACTAGTTCGAAAGAGCGCTCCTACGGATAAACGACGTGAACTACCTTCTATGTTCTGTTTTATTTACTGCCACTCACTCATTATTATACTGTACATGCATCCAATGAGCGTCTCATCGGTCTCATGCGGTTGTTGTTAATAATCTGTATGTTTAAGCTATTTTTAATTATTTTCTATTATTTTTATATTAAGAACCAGTTTTTTTACATCAAACACAAAGTGTTTTAATTGCACCAGTAAACATACATAGGTATTATTTACAATAATCTATTTGCGTTAAAGTAGTAAGAAACCAAAAACTGTGGATAAAAGTAAACCATCTCATAATTTTGTAACAAGCAACGGGAGCAATATCAGAACGACCAAACGATCTGCCTTTCTTTGGTCAAAGTGAGTGTGGGATGACACTGTGGATAGTGGGGACGGACAAACAAAGAGCAGACAAACTAAAGGAATAACCTAGTTCGTTGGGGATCGAAGACCGAGACTGAACGATATCAGTTGCGAACGACTTTGCACAGTACCGAAGTGCTTAATTAGTGCACCGTGCTCGGTGTGACGCGCGCGTGTTGCCCATTCGACTTGCAGTTTGTGGCAAAATTCACAGACGTTAGATTGCGTGCGTTTAGAAGAAAATAATCATCAAAATACAAAAGTCAAAAAATCGGAATTCCGGAATTTTCCCTCTCAATTCCGGAACTGGAAAAATCAGTAAAATGGTCCAGAATTCCGGAATTACGGAATTCCGGAATTCCGGAATTGCATGCCCTAATACCGATCTATCGATACGCGTGTCTCATCTCTACTCGAAATCATTTGTCTTTGACAAATGTCATCAAAACGTCAAGCCTGTTAAGATTCACCGCCGGCGCGCGCGAAATTTGGAGGTTGATGTGAAATAATTAATATTAGTCTAATGGTGTGAGCATTAAGTAGTAAGCTGTCCTGGAAACGATCAAGGTAAGTCTTCGCTGTGTTACTTACATTTTGGGCAACCTTCCTTTGATCGAGTGGGCATTCGATAATAATTCGCCTGTGATTACCTAAATACGTAATGTATGTTTTTCTTCCTTTTTTACTGTATCTAAAGATACATTCCGATCTGATAATTATATTACTATACTAATATTAGCCATTTGGTTTGATAATTTAAGTCTCAGCCAAGAAATAATGCTATTCAGGAATTACTCTAGCCACTCAGATAGTCTCGCCTAGATTTCATGGGATTAAACCTAAACGGAACACCTCCACAATAGTCGAGAAGAAAAGCTAGCTAACCAAGGCTGATCGGTCCTCGAACAGCATAATGTGACGTGTTAAAAAAAAGTTTTTAATACTTTTGCAGGCTCTAGTGGCGTTCAAGCTACAAGGCAAGATCCGCCAGCCTCAAGCGGAGTTTGACAACGAAGCCGTTCGCTACAAGCACCGCTTCGCCCCTCTGTCGGTCCTGACTCCTCCGCAGGTGCACTACCACGAGTTCTGTGAAATGACACAGCCCTTACAGTAAGTAGCATTACATCACATCAATATTACCCATAGGAGTGTGGCAAAAGTGTATAACACCCACATTGCACCTGTTATGGGGGTGAGTGAGCCTGTCTGCATCTACCGGACACAATTCCAGCCTCGAAAATATGACGAATTTAATAACGCTTTTGCTTGAACCGGCAATCGAACCGGAGACCTCACGGTGCGGTAAGCGGACGCAAATTAAAAAAAAAAAGTTTATTTGACACATAAAGTACATATATATACATATTTTTCAATTATCTAGTTGTTTGACGCTATTCTTTTACATATTTACAAAATAAAGGTACTGGCACTGTATACTAAACTAGGCAGAAACCTGTATTTTAGCTGACAGTGTTCAGTTGCAGGAAATTACGCAATTATACTGCCAAACCACGTAAGGATTGTTCTACTATTTGGCTAAGTAATTTTGCCACTATTTTCTGTCGTGGGCCAGCTAGGCCGAGTCCCTGCAAATGCCCGTTTATTAAGTCTTCAACTTTTGTGTGGTCGACCACGAAACTGTTCTACAGTTTTTTACAAGTTTAAAATAACTGCTGTATGTTTAACTTTGTTTGTTCACTAGATTATAACATTTTGAATACTTTCATGTATGAAAATCCTGTAATACTGGTATCTAACATTTCAAATACTTTCGTTGCAGGTACGAAAACCCTGTGATACTATATCTCGGAGGATGTAAACATTTCCAACAGGCTCGCTCTTTACTCGAAACTATCACAACACCCGATCAGGAAGTAAGTATTTAAAAATATAAGTGTTTTGAAACATTAAGTGATAATACTTTTATACTACACCTACGTAGAAATACGAAGAATATCTATCAATGTAAGTTGTTAGTTTTTGATGTGCAGCGGGACTTTACTACTTTTCCGCCCGCTACGCTCTGTAGAGGGACGAAAAGTAGTAAAAAATCCCTTTGCTACGAAGGCAATCTCTAATTTTATGATTTATTTTGTTATTCTTCTTTGTCGTGTCAATGGCTGAGTCAAATTTTATTTTGACTTGCCATCGTGGTGAAAGGATTTGCCAATTAGCTTTGGAGAACTCGTGAATTGCCCAGGGTGCGCCGAATCTAGGGAATCGTTGTGCACGTCACTCGGGGAGGCATTTATTTTGTTTATTTGTAGTTTTTTTGGTAAATCATGGTTGTTGTTAGTAATTACCCAAATGATTCAGGAGAAGAGTTACGTTTTTCGAGCGTATGTATGTATGTCCTTTTTTTGGTACGCCCTACAGCCCAAACGACTAGACGGATTTCTACAACTGAAGTGTCGTTGAATTCATCAAAATACAAAATGGCGTTGATAGTATAGTATAAAGCACTATGTATCACTTGGGCGACATTTCGATTTAAGGCCCTCAGCTTCGCTGAAACTACACCCTCAATGAAATCGACTACTTTCATCCCTTGGTATACAATAAATTGATATTATTCTATTATGTTTCCTGTATTCCATAATGATATTTCGCCCCTTGAAATTATTCTTATAATATTTTGTAATTTCAGGTTCAGGATCTCCTGAAGGTAGCAAAAACTAATTTTATAGTATTAAAGCTATTAGCGGGCGGCCACAAGCGAGACTCCACGACGCCACCGGAATTCGACTTCTCAGTACATAGACACTTTCCTGTCATTAAACTAGTCTAGTTATAAGAACTATGAACAAAATTATATTTCTGAAGGTTCTCCCAGACCGCCAATATCCGAATCTGTAACGTTACATTATAAGGGCATGCTCGTGGTCTAGGAGCACCTTTATACAGACAGAAAATCCTGGACAAACAATAAGCACAAATAATATCCATATAAAATTATGGGACTGACAGGATTTGTACCTGCGCCTTTTTGCACACCGGGCAGTCGCTTTAACCAACCAGCTACAGTCACCTCTTGCCGGAATCCTATATTTTTCAACTTTTTATTTTTTATTTTTTATTTATTTATTAGGCGCACAAAACACATTACAATCATGAAAAACTTTAAAAATAGATAATGCACAGTTCAGATCTGGATCGTAACATAATACATTATGTGCACACAGCAAAATCAGTATTGAAAACTCAAAAGCTCTAACTACTAAAAATAATAAGGAAACAGTTACAATAGATAAATCAACAATTAGACATGATTATTATTTTGTTTGGATGCCTCAGATGCCTCTACAGGAGGGACTGACGCACCCAAACCAATACTTACATGGAGGATGTCTTTTAAATTATTTATAAACTTACTAAAGTGTTGTTCCAAAATATCAAGGCTTTTGTTAATTTTTACCAAATCATTATACGTCAACTGTATGTTACGTAATATCGTGACGTCACGTTCATCCATTTCCTATAATAATATCTTCCAACATGGCGAAGTTACATAAAGCACAAAAGAATGAACACATACGGTATTTTAACTAGTAATCGTTGCTGGTTGGTTAAGGCGACTGCCTGATCTCTGACTG
Source organism: Hypena proboscidalis (assembly GCA_905147285.1). Lineage (NCBI taxonomy): Eukaryota > Metazoa > Arthropoda > Insecta > Lepidoptera > Erebidae > Hypena > Hypena proboscidalis. The sequence goes on from LR990127.1 coordinate 7,495,108, forward strand.
CCCGGTGTGCAGTAGGTCGCAGGTTCACACCTACCGGTCCCATAATTTTATCAACTGTTTCTTAGTATAATTTGCTAAGCATAGCTAAATTATATATATACCGATAAAACCGAAACTAATTCGGTACTGCCCTTTGTTACTTTTATATCTACCCTTTGTGTATCACTTAACTAGTCAAACTTTAAAACCAGTGTTTTCTCCATTGTCTTTTTAATTTTATTGATATTTAGCGTATGATAAGTACAGAATGAAAAAGATATCGTGACGAAGCTTTAGTGAAAAAAAATACACCGGAAAATTCATGATTTTTCCTAAGCTAATGTTAGTTTTATGGAAGATTAACGATACCCCAAGACTATTCTAATACATTCGACACGGTCAACTTCGGGCTATTCCAATGATTTTTTTTCTCGTGCTCATTTTCCACAAAAAAAAATCCTACATAGAGTTCAAAGTTCTGTTCTTAATCACTGGAAAGTGTACTTGACGCAGATAATTTTTTTGTCATGTACTGAACCACTAGTAAGAGGCTTCGTCACGATGTCATTAACACCTTGTGCGTTCTATCTTTACCAAAAACTGGCAAAGGCTAAGATCTATAGAGCGTACTAGACTTACTCAAGCAAGACTTACCTTGAACTAAAGATGGCTTTTGTCTTTTAGTCACAACGGCAAAGTCTAAGATAAGCTAAGTCTAAGTACGCTCTATAGATCTCAGCCTTGATTTGCGACTTTCCTCAGCGTGCATGACCTTTTTATCGATGTAAAAAGTATTCTATCAGGACTTAATAGAGTTCACTATTGTGTTATATTGAGTCGAGCAACCTCACAACTATAAACGCATTAATGTAAGGCTGTGGAATAACAAGACAAGCTGAATTTGAGTATCGAATTCTTTTTATATTTCTGTCAGAAAGTACATTCATATTATGCAGTGGCGTAGCGTACCTTGTCGGGGCCCCGTAAAATAATTTTTTGGGGGTCCTTAAGAAGGGTAAAGATTTCTCACTAAAGAAAAATGTTTGCATAAAATTATATTTATTATATAATTTGTACAAACAATTCAAATTAAATATACGCACTCCTTGCTCTTTTTCGGCAAACTGATGTATTAAATCATTTAAACCTGATGATGACTAATGAGGGGTCTAACAGATGTCCCATCGAAGTTTTTAGGTAATTTTTTACTTTCTTACTTACGCACTTTGGGGGCCCTTGTATGCCGGGGCCCCCGTATAATTGATACGGCGAATACGACCCTGTAAGTCTACGAACCCCGAAACTGGTGTACAGTTATTATAAAATTGTAACAAAAATTCCCCCAAAAGAAATGTTATGTATATTAATTGTATTGAATTATTATATTGTGTGTAGACGAAATCAAATGTAAAATTGTAAGGATTTTTAAAATATACTTCAAATGTCGTAAATGTTGTTTTTTTTAATTGGCTGTATAAACTATCGTTTATACAGCCACTCACAATTAAAAAAATAATTTTGGCTTGGGATTTGGAAAAAATAAATAATATTAAAGCATTAAATATATTTAGCGCCATAATTGCACAAATCCATCTTATACAAAAGCGTCATATTATAAATTATAATCTGCATATAATAATTATAATTTATTATTTCTTGTGATATTATAAAATATAGTTATCCATCATTATCTTCGCCTTCGGAATCAGCGTCTGAAACGTCCGTGTAGCAATCGTTGTCTAAGGGTTTCACTCTCAAGAAGTCCACAGCATTCGGAGCTAAAATTAAAAAATTTAAATAAAATTTAAAAATATAATAATAGCGGCCCTGTATCTAATACATGTCCCACTGCTGGGCTCGGGCCTCTTCTCATGATGAGAAGGGTTAGGCCAAAGTCTACCACGCTGGCCAAGTGCGGATTGGTAGACTTCACACACCCTCGAGCACTTTTTAGGCATTCTCAGGCATGCAGGTTTCCTCACGATGTTTTCCTTCACCGTAAGTAAGCGATAATTTATATGATAAATACACACATATCTTCGAAAATACGAATCTTAACGATTTATTCTGGTGGTAGAGCTCTTGTGAATGAGCTCGAGGGCGGCAGCACCACCGTCTCACCTTTAACCTGCCGCCAAATAGTAGTGCTTCCATTACTGTGTTCCGGTTTGGTTTGGCAGCATTATTTGCATAGATAATATATTTGCGTTCATTGCGTATCCATATTGGTTTATTAGTCTGAGTCGCGAGCACTCATTACCGATCAGCGCCGAGCTTCTAACGCTAGCAAAACTAAAGATAATATATCTCTCGCAAGTTGTTATATTAAACATGCGAGAAAAGTCTATCCTATTAATCATCTCTTGAATATAAAGATACATTATCTATCATTCAACTTCCATCATATCTAAGTATTTTCTTTCGTTGTCAAGCCAGGACTAAATTTCGATGTCATGAAAGGTAATTTCTTATATAAAATTGTGTCGGTAATAGGATTAGCTACCCCCACACAAGTCAGCCTTGCGGAGCTACATTCAAATTCAATTAGATAAACATGACCTTGGGCGTGACCTGGTTGTAGGTTTATTTTCAGTGGCCATACCTTTGTTCTTTGTAAAGGTTTGGCTTTAGCATTACAGGAATGTCTACTGACCATATTCGAACAGCTTGGAACATAGTAGAACATTCGTATGACTATAAAATTACAATCAGCCAATTTTAAAATCTTTGATATTGTGAATTATGTCAAATGTCAACAAATAACTAATACAATATTACGGCTAAAAACATATTATTCCTGTGGGACTCGAACCCACATCTCTAGGTTTTGCGTATCCACGTACGTATAGGAGAAAATGTCTTAACAATTTTTCAATACATGACGTGCAGCCAATAAAGCGAAGTCTGTCATTCATGACGGTTAGAGATTGACAAATTCGATTCCGCTGGGAATCGATTCATGACTGAAGTGGATAAGACGTTGAGGTATGGGTTCGAGCCTTACTGGAATCATATTTTTTCTTCCGTAAATTGTATAATATATGCTAAGCAAATCTAAACAACAAATACTATCCTTTCCTAGACTATTTTTAGAAGCTTGAGTCTAGTTATAGTTAGTACATACAGATTTTCCGAAAAACCTAGACCTGAAATTAGGCCTGATGTTTGTCAATTGAGGTCAAGAATTGTGAAGCTACTAATAGCATTCGATTGCACTACAGGGGCTCTAAAGTGGAGTCATTTTAATAGGTAACATTTGACAGTTCATTAAAAGGAATAAAACTCAAGAAAACAACATCAGTTTTTTTAATAAGTACAATTATATATTTAGAAAATTAGACTACTCCTGATGTACATAAGTAGCACTTTGCTTTGCATAAATGAACTGTCAAATGTTACCTATTAAAATAGCCTTACTTTAATAGCTAGATTAATAAAATGTACATACCTAATAGAATAAAAAAAAACTGCAGCTCATAGATTTGATGACGCAGGCGAACCGTATGCTTGTATGACTCATTTTGATAATAACAGAAATGCAATATTAAACTAATACGTATTTTGTAACTATAACGCTGGTGAAAGTTTCCTTACCTTCAGAATAAACAGTATTGGCGCCAAAATCTTGTATTGGTGTGGGTGTGAAAGGACGACTTGCTGACGCTTCACCTTCGTCGTCGTCATCAGCGTCTTCCTCTTCACTCTCTATTATTATTTCTATTTCTTCACATTCTTCCACCTATAGCAAAGAAAGACAGAATTTTTTATCAAAAATCTGATTACCTATGTGACCTACCTACAGCTGGTGAAATCAGTTTTTACGAATGCTAACAGTATAGAAATGTAAATTATGCGTTTTGTAAATCAATTCCATCTTCATCCTTATAGTAATAGCCCAGAACATATTAAGGTATTACTTTTGAACTAATCATCAAACAACTGGAATATTATATTTATTACGGAAGATAAATTAATGCTATCTGAATTGACCAAGATGTCACGACGTAGTTCAGCTACGGCTAGCTCAGATTCAGCAGGATGAGGCGGGAATTTTACTTATGGCGCTCAACACGGGCTACCGGGTACCGTTTATTGGGCGCCCACCGTGGGACCATTCAGAAAGTATCATAAAAAATCTGAAATCAATTTAAATTCCTCAATAGTATTAGCTGCGCACCTGAATGTCAAAAGACTGCTGTTTATTTTTAAAGTCGAGTAGTGCAGAGGACGAGTTCTTTTGTTTGGTGTTGACTAGACGTTTTATGCAGCTTGGCGAAGGCGTTCCATAGTCCACGTCACCTTCGCCCACGAGGTATTCTACGTCGAGACTTAAAGGCAGGTTAGGGTTGCCTGACGTTCGACGTCTGCGCAGTTGACATTCGGGCTCGTCAGCCATTTTGGTATTACTTCTTTTCTGTAAAAGAAATAATTAAAAAAAGAAAAATTTTGTACAGAAACCTCCAGATAAGAAGTATTCATGGATCAGTTGATTAAGAAAGATAACAAAAACTTAAAAAAATTTAAAGCAAATTATAGCTTTGCTATGCCTTTTGTATTTTATATAATATTAAAGTTGTAAAATTAAGAAGCCAGCAGGATTCGAGCCTGCACCCCCTGGGTATAGGCTGGCACAAAAAGAGTTGATAAATTTCGAGTCTAGCAGGATACGAATCCATGGCTGAATTGGAAAAGTACTTGGGGCGTGCAGTTTCGAATCCTGCTAGATTCTTAATTTTTCAACTTTAATATTATATAAAATAACTAGAACTGTTCGTCTTAAACTCAAATGATCATTGTAGCAAAAGAGTTAACATAAAAAAATCATAGTACTATTAGTTTTCTCAGTTGGAATTATTAGGCTAATGAGCTGTACTTTTATGTATTCAATATCGGAATCAATGCGATGCTGCTGACGCAGACAGAATGAATCCAGATAAGTTGCTGCGAAGGTGATATTATGATCTGTGAGGTATTATAAATATGTAGGTACTTACCAAAAATATTAATGAAAGTCCTTATAATTTTTTTATTGAATGCGGAATGATTAAAATATTGAAAGTTACGCGATACACACTAGAATCGTGGGTGAACACTGGCGCGGGTGGTAGCTAAGTACCTAGCTTGCGGCTCTAGAAAGAAGCCTTACAGACTAATCTGCAGTGTTTTGTGCCAGTTGAGGAAAACCTTTGCGCTATTTTTCTTACAAAAATATTCTGTACTCCCTTTTGCGTGCGGCCCCGCGGCGTTGTAGGTATTTCGAAAAAAGTAACCTATGTCCTTCCTCATGTATTGAACTATCTACATACCATTTTTTACTAAGATCAGCTCAGTATTTCAGCCGTGAAAGTGTAACTGACAAACAGAATTACTTTGTCATTTATAATATTAGTAGAAATCTAAGGCTTTTTAACCAACTTTTTTTATTTTCATGCAGCAGCTCATCTAAAAAAATTTAATTAGTAATGATTAAATCTTCATTAATATAATTTATAGTTTGTATGTTTCCTATGTCGAATACCCTTATCGGTGAATTATTAATCACTTTGTGTATCAATTTCACGAGGGAATACACTCTTCAGATTGGTAATCCATAGCATAAAAGTAGATACCGTTATCTGATTAATAATGGCCACATAGACGAGGTAAAACAACTAAAAAGGTGTGATTCCACAGTGAATTTACATTGTGTAGGAACTTTTTCACGTCCTTCTTTGACAAAGTAGGTCAACCATTTCCTTGAGTTTTTTTTAAATTTGCAAACCTTTATATCTTCCGCCATACCACTGTTTAGAAAGTAGATAGGTTGATTATTAAGTGTAGATTGCAAACTATTGCGGCAAATTTAATATTTCGTTTTCAGCCAAATGTTGGCGATGTCTGCTACTTGTACGGATTCACCGCTTCAATTATATTTTAGTCGGCATGCATAACTTTCACAGGGTACCTATTCGAATATAATAGTTTAAGAGCGTTGCCTGGTAATCGTTCGAAGTGATTCATTGAATAGGGAAGCAGTTACGTAAGCCCTTTTCTTGATCAATCGATGCGGGAACAGCGCAGTAGAGCATTCTTATAGAAATATAAGCCGCTCGGTACCGAAATAAGAACCAAGCGATTCTATTTCTCTGTAAATATTTTACCGCGCTTCTTCCGCAACGATTAATCAGGAAAGAGCATTAATGTATTTAGTAAATTCTTAACCGACTCATCTATGTGTGTAATCGGCGATGGTTGATAGAAAACGAAAACTAAGACAATTTATGAAAATATATTTATTTGACTACCCTTAGTTAATAAATACTGCTGCTTTTTTATGTAAAATGTTCAGTTTATCGGTTATCAAATAACATTAGTATTCAGTTTACAATATGATAAAGATTAACAAATTACCTTAGAACGAATGAATTATACTTCTTATAGCCTAACTTAGTGCCGCTTCAGGTCGATGTAGAAACTAAGATCTTTCCTATTTTCCACCTATGAATCGAATCAAATTGACAATATCTTAGCGATTTCACATTAAGATCTAGTTAACACACTACATAGCCAAAAACACTCTCTGAAATCATTCATCACTCTTTTTCTTAACACAATATTAGTCATAAATTAGTCATAGTAAACATAATGTTCGTCAGCAACGAGTTTCTTTGACATCCATAGCATCCCATTCCTCCGATGCACCACTATCACTGTCATGTACTCCTTGAGGATCTGTTTTAAAGCTGTCATTTGTTTCACTATACGTTGACAGTTTCCTCTCCGTTGCGGTAGATGTTCTAGCTTCAGTATCGTAACTCTCTGCGCTTTCCAAAGACATTTTTCTTAAATCAAAGCTGGAGAAACGATAGCCTTCTTCAATGGTGGAACCATTTGAAAGGTTGCTATATATACTGGCTCTTATTTGGAAATATCGCGCTCTATCCTCAATTCTGTAAAAGTCCATGCAGTTTTCTTTTCTGATCAAGCTGAAGTTTTCGTCGAGAGGAACGAAGTAGGTTTTAATGTATCCGGCTCCTTTCACGAATGTTTCACCTCGATACGTCGTCAAGATGTCACATTCATCCAGAATTATTGCAGTGTTCTCTGTTACCTGTAATGAAAATAATTTTATAATATAATATAGCATCACGCCTATATTACCCAGAAGGGTGTGGCAGTGTACAACACCCACACTTCACCTGTTATGCTTATGTCCCATGGGATAGGGGGAGAACCTTTCGCCAGCCACCGACCACAACTCCCTGGTACTATTTGGAATTTACTGGCGGAAAGTTCACAAACAACACTTTGTTTGACTCGGGAATCGAACCCGTGATTTCACGGTGTGAGGCGCATACGCTAACCACTAGACCATCGAGAAAATTTCACAATATTTGCCTCATTTTATTTAATTACCTAAATCAATAATTCTTAAAGTTTATTACTTACTTGTATTTTGCTAGACTCTCCAGTTGAATCCATTCTGGAAGCCATATTCACTGCATGTCCCCAAATGTCGTAGAGTGGTTTTTGTGATCCCACTACACCAGCTGCAATTTCTCCGTTTGATATACCTAAACAACAAATCCAGTTTAGTTGAAATATAATTTTAACTAGTCCTACTGGTCCTACATAAACGTACGTAGATAGATATACGTAGGCTAGTAAAAGTGCAAAAACAGAAATTTGAAGAAGAACGATTTAGGGAAAAATTTTCGGCCCAAATTGAACACTGAACTCGGTGTAAAAGCAGGGCCGGTAAAATTGGACCTAAAGCGATATACCTCAAAATTGTGGTGTTACACTTTCACTAGCCTATGTACGTACGTAAGTCGATATGCAATAGACGGCGATTGTTTGGCGACGAGTCCGTAATATAAGGCTCCCAAAGGTTAAAACATCTTCTTACCAATTCTGAGATTTAACCCCTCGAAACTCTGAAATGAACCCCGGTTAAAGTTTTGTAATTGTTTCATCATGGCTGCTCCAAATTCAACCATCGTCAATACTACGGCTCGGTTGTAGGGGCTGCTATTTAACCTCTTTGATTCTGCTGGATAGTTAGATATGGAATCGAAAGACTCTCTCCTATTTGGGTCTAAGCCACACGCAGCCATATACGTCCAGCCAGCCATTTTTATTTTTTCTACTTTATAGTCTGATGCTCCGGTAAGAAGTAACTGAAAATTTAATCACTGTTTTAAACAGAATGAAATAAATAACGTCGTATTAAATTATCAATATCTGTAAAATACATACTCTGTCAAAGTCCGATATGATTTCATCTAGTATGCTCAAAAGAAATTTGTCGCTCATGTCATCGTCTCCTCCAACTCCTAGCTTGTAGTCAGTCAGTGAAGCAAACATTACTGCTACATTGTCATATTTCTCGTAATAAAGCTCATCTAATGATCGATTTAAATTTAGGTATACTTGGACTGAAAGGATACAGATAACATTAGTATAATTGCATTGTTAACAAATTCCAATATCTTTTCATCATTAAAATACTAACCTACATGTGCAGGCAAAATGTTTTCCAAAAGCATGTTATTAACTTTCAACATAGTTTCTGCTTCTTTCTGTTCTTCACTTAATTGTAACTGCCATAAATGGTCCAGTCTGTTTCTACATTCTGTAGTTCTATCGATCCAGTACAAAGTAATCGTTATAATCACAACAGACATGGTATGAGATATTCGGGGATCCAAGCCGACGTTCCAAGTAGTGTCGATGGCAAAGAATGATGATTTGATTTCCCAGACCACCCATAAGTAGAAAAACGTCATGCCGCCGGCTACGATCCATTTAAAAATGAAAAAGACTCTACTGAACAAAAAGTTCAATAGCAAAGCTAAGCCCCAGCACTGAGTCACATGCTGGAAGAAAACAGATTGTCAGAAAAATTTTGAAGACATTAGAAAATAATGGAATGATCTATAGAAATCTGATTACCCACGACGAAATACAGTTTGAGAGGACAGTCTCAGCTGAAGGCACTGGCACTTCAGAACATCCTATAACAGTAATCACAGACGTAGCAGCCAGTCCAATACTTATAAAGAGATAAATCCCGGTCCTCACTTTAGCTGATCGTATAATACTGGCAGAAATATCATACATGTATCGCAGGTATTTATTTCTTGGCTCTTCAACACCTCGGTATTTCGTCCACAGAAACTGGAACCATGTGAAGGGTTGTATGATAATTAGAATTAGTTCAAGAAAGCCAAATATAACCCAGGTGTACCATTTGAAATCGTAAAGCCTGAAATAAAGATACAATTCGATTACTTATTATTTGCTACGAAGTATAAGATATCACGGGATATTTACCATGTATTTTGTTTTAGCGATTTTCAGTCTCAAATCTTATATCGATTATTTGTTGTTCATCAGTTGAAACATACTTCTTATACTGAGGCAGTAATAAAATAAATAGCTGGAAAAGCTATGACATAAAGGCTCAGTAGTATATTTAAACTCTTACCAGTTCGTTGTCAGTCCATTGATCAACAATATTAATGACAAAATAATCAGACAGCAAGTGATGTAATATTTAAACAATGGATCTGGCAGTAACAGAAATGTCTTCTCCAACTGGAAATTTTTGTACATCAAAGTGAACCTGTTCAATTTAGATTCATTTCGGAAATGTTCTCTGAAACAAATTGTATTATTAAAATAGGAATGGACGTTGAAGGATGCTAGCGTTCGACCCTTTGATGAGACCCTTTTGCCGTTGAGTGAAAAATTAGGACGATAAATGATTTAAATTGGCTAGCTGCCAGAAATGATGACAAAGATATTTCAAAATATTATACGTAGCAATACAAAGATTTACTGTTATCTGTGTCTTGTATCTTGTACGCAATATAATTTATTAGATAGGAGTTAAAGTTTATACTTAAGTGAGGTATACTTTATTTGGATTGAATGCATAACGATCCTAAAAATTATATACCTATTCATTTTTAACTCTTCGATTCCCGACGGCTACAGAGCATCGATAATGCAAATTTTATTGAAATTAGATTCGATTTAATTTTCAAGTTTCCACTTACTTGCCATTTGTCATATCTTCAATTTCCTTAGCCATTTGCGCGTCAGCAGCTTTCAGCATTTGTTGGTATTCTACCAAATTCTCATCCATGAAAGTTGTAGTCCTTCGGAAATTGTTGGATTGTCTATTTTCCGATCGCTACTAGAAATGTACAAAGAATATAGCGAAGTAATGGGATATGATTTTTATGTGTGACATAAAAGCAAACCTGTTTAATTATTCTCGTTAGCTATAGCTAAGTTAAGAGCACGGCTGGCGTAGTGGTTAAAGTGTTCGCCTCGCAGCTTTCCTTTGCCCATATGGGACAAATCTTTGTGTGATCCGAAAAGATTTGTTTTGACTCTGGGTGTGCTTTGTGTGTGTGAATGATGTATGTTTGTGAACACCCCCGCGACACAGGATCTATGCCTATGGGGGCGTTGTGTTAGAAAATAAAAATAAAGTAAGTAAGTATTCCAATTAAAAATTATTTCCATCCTAAGGTTGCCTGGCAGAAATCACTATTAGTGATAAGGCCGCCCATTGTACTGTTTTCACTAGAAATAAGTTAATACTGTAAACTCCAGGTGTACAATAAAGTGTATAATAAATAAATAAATAAATAGGTGTGTACTTGTACTTACTCTAGAAGTGCTGCTCTTGGTTGCAATTATTTTGTTAAATCCCACAGAGGCTCGTCGGAAAGGTTTGTAATCAACTGGCTGAAAGAAATTAGATACTATTGTTGTTTATTGTTATAGTTGATATAAATAACAATGCAGAAAATAATGAGCTTTTCTTCGTTTACTGCACATACGTTTTGATAGAATCACTTCTATTATATGATAAAAATAATTCAACATTAAAAATTTAAAAATTCAAAATAGTTTTTTTGTTTAACTTAGGTAATAGGCATAGCAATTATTAGTGTTAAATTATGTTAATGCATATATTAAATACATGTAATTATAATAAACAATTATTGCAATTGCAAACCAATGCAATTTAGGTACAGTGTCAATATGGAGATAAAATAATCGGATCTAAAACAAGAATAATTAATTATTATCATTCCTGCTACTGAGAAATTCGTTGATAGAATAGTATACAGTTTTTACTAAATATTCTAAAACTTTGTGGTAATGTAAATTTTTGACTTATGTCTTATGTGTGGAAGGCTTTTTACAAGTCAAAGAGTCAACAGAATAATTTATTGCTATCTGTTTAAAAATCTCGTGTCTCAGTGTTAGTTATCAAACTCCTTTGAAAAGGCTTGGCCAACTTTTATGATTTTTGTGATTTCTGTGAAAGTATTATTTGGTGAGTCTGATAATAGGTTGTAGGCGACGTTCCACGCAGGCGGAGCCGCAGATGGAAAGCTTGTAATATTTTAGGGCACTTACCCTTGAAGGCCTCGATAGCAGATACGTCTCTAATTTATTTTTCATTATAAAAGGGTCATTCTGAGATTCAAAGTTTGGTTCTATTATGTATTCCCTTGCGAAATCTAGAAGTAACTCCAAAGTTTGTTTGGTCACGTGGACTTTGCTGCAAAATAAATATGTATGTGTTTGTTTTGATCATGAAATAATTTCGCAAGGCTTTTATTGTTACGAGATTATGATAAAGGAATCATTTGGATTAATTTATGTAATGGATGAATGAAATGGATAATCCGAGCAAAGCACTGCCTGTCTTATCTCGGTCTGGCTTTGTTGCAGTGATTATGGATATGTTCGTGTTTAAAATAAAATGGCAATTGCATCTTATATTATTACTAGCTGACCCGGCGAACTTCGTACCGCCTAACAGTCAATGAATGTCGTGTTACCTTTTAGCTGAACTAATTTAGGCTTTGATGAACGTAATACAATGATACAAAATAATATTAATATAGATAGAAACATAAATGTATTTTATTATGATGAATGATGATGAAAACATACAGAATGAGAATAAAAATTAAAAAAATAATAATAATTAAGTACTTCAAACTCATGTCAGAAAAAAATGATTGAAAACTATGTTGTGCAGATTGGCATACACTCGGATTAATTCATTAATGGGAAGGATTAATTCAAGCACCTTGTGGTAAACGACATTCTTTGTTTTTGGTCAGGCGCAAGAACAAATAGAGCGGATGGTTTGACGACACGTGAGCATGCCACTTACAATTGACCATGAGAAAAACATGCATTTTCTAGATTGAGGCCACAAATAGTCAAGGATTGGCCCTGTGATTTTGTTGATCGTCATGGCGAAGGCAAGACGAAACGGGAATTGAATTCGTTTAAACTCAAAAGGCATATCCGTTAGGATCATCGGAAACTAAACGCGTTCCATTGCACAGTTTTGGTTGGTTTAAATTTCTAAGCATGATGACTACCGCGAGCCAACCTTAAGTTTTAAATTGTGCGGTGGTAAACCAGGCACATCCAAGGAGTTTTAAAATTCACTTGGATAATTAGTGGCTTCTTCTTCGTTTGTTACACAGTCGATAGATTTGAATGAATACAGAGTACCTACGATTTGATTTTGTACTATAAAATTGAGGTCATCTACATCTTTATTTTTAGCGGCCAAAATTGCTCGCTCACTTAACCATTTAGTATTTTTGTGGTTAGCAATCATATCCGGGAATACTTTGTTGATAAGCTCGTCTTTTAATGATACGAAATTGAAAACATTTGGAAAAAAGGAAATCAAACCGCTCGATTTGTCAACAGGAACACGGCCATTACCGATAGAGAAATCATAAGCAGATAGAACGTTCAACAATGCAACTCTCATATTTACAGACAGTTGAAGTTTCTTTACATATCGCCACAGATTTGATGCTTTGAGGCAAGCGTTTTTTTCGTCGGCAGCAGTAGATCTAGCAATGACTGGTAGTGTTTGTCGGAAATCGCCAGATAATAAAATCATTGCACCACCAAAACATCTCGAGGTCTAGTGCTTCCAATGCGCGTTTGTGTGTCATTGTGCGCCATTGTCCATTCGTCCCATATGATGATTTTTGATGTTACTAAAACTTTGGCCCTTGCGGAGTGTTTCGAAATGCTACATGTCGGTTGTTCAGTAGTTTGAAGGTTTAATGGCAATTTTAACGCTCAGTGAGCCGTACGGCATCCGTCTAACAATGTGGCCGCTATTGCAGAAGAAGCAATTGCTACCGCAATTTCGGATCTCGCACGTACAGTGGCCAAAATCAATGACATGAGGAATGTCTGCCCAGTTCCATCGGGGGCATCAAAAAAAAATAAGTCGCCATAATGGCAATTTCACTTTACCACTAAGGCAGCACAAACCAGGCGTTTCACCAGCAAACTTTAATGCTCCACAGTGCTGGCAAACAACGTCCATTGGACCAATGCAAACTAAACGATGCAAGCTGTAGTCGATGGTGCAATCATATAGAAACGCTGCTCGATTCAAATCAATACTGTAACCATTTCTTCTTGCACTTCGAAGATTATTCCTCTGTTCATCTGTACGATAAGCTCGACGATTTCTCGTTTCTAACCTAGCTGTTTCACGGGCTGCCTCTCTTTGTTTTTGTGTTTGAAAAGCACGAATTAATTTAACGCATTGCAATATCGGCATATAGTCATCATTGGTCCAATATCAAAATTTTCATCATCACTGTAGTTCGCAGTGGGATCATATTGGAACGCCAAGCGATTGTATGATGCCAATGATCTTCGTGTGCTCACGCGTTGTCTCAATCGGGTTTCCAAATTGTAATCTTAGGAAACGAATAACTTATTTTTTTTACTTTTTTTTTCACAATTTCACAGTAAACACAATACCGGTTTGTCACATGAATTTAACTGAGCAGAAAACAATGAGTGGCTGTCAAACAATGTATCACGCACCGGCGCCATCTACTTATAATATTGGTTTGTAGCACAGATATAGATCAACATAGATAACGCAAGTACGTTTCACGATTTGTATTGAAACCAAGCGTGCCGACTTTTTAATACCTTTTGTGACGTCACAGCCGAAATTTCGTGACGGGAAATCCAAACCGATTCAAAGACACCGATGCCGCCGATGCCAATTCGCCCAGTACGTTCAACTGGAGCCGTCCGCTATGATTTTCTCTGACAAAAGACGCGCGTGGACTGAAGTTAGAGGCGACCAACCTCGACGCTTGGTCGGGGTTGAGACACGCGAAGTACATGCATCTGCATTATCTATGTAGATCTATATCTGTGGTTTGTAGTGCATGCTATGTATCAGAGATGGCGCTGTATGTAAAAAAAGATTTTCCCGCTTTTCTGTTGAATTTTTTATTGTTTTCCTAAATTTTCTTTGCTATAAACCTCACGGAGCCCGAGACCTTTCCAACGAATGCAAAACCGTGGAAATCGGTTCGTGCGTTCTGGAGTTATAGCGTCAGGAAGGAAAACCCGACTTATTTTTATATAGTAGATTATGTCAGCGCGTCTAACTGAGGCAACTTGTTCTCGAAATGCTAGCTTATATTTCGGCTAGCGAATTAGTATCACAATACAACGCAGTAATGCTGCCATCGTTTTGGGTACGAGACCTTCTGACAGCGATTTATTAGGTTTAGACTAAATTATTAGTCTAGTTTAATTTAAGTTTTAATCTGTATATTTTTCTGTAAATCAGGATATTATTATCGCCCATCTTTATGAGGAATCTGTTTGCCAAGTGTAGTTAGAATTCACTTTCGGTGCTATTTTAATCCAGGAACTATTATCTAGTAGTTAGCATGCACCTCTCACCGCGAGGTCTTAGGTTCGATTCCTGGATTTGAAAACTTTTCGTCGGGAAATTCCCAATAGCAGCACGAAGTTGGAATTGTACCCGGTGGATGGCGAAAGGCACACACCCTTCTCGGTAATATAGCCGAGCTGTTATGTTATGTATGAACTTTTTTATGTTTTCTTTTGACGATGCAGACACAAGACAATTATTTTCCTTTTCTTACCCAGATTTTCCCGTGGACTCCATTTTGTTTGCTATCGTGACGTCTTTAGACCAGATGTCGTATTGCCACTTTCTGATGCCAATTAATCCACTTAAGATTTTTCCTGAATGTACACCTATCCTCATATCTATGTTCAGCGAGCGCTTTTCTCTGTAAATAAATGAACACATATTGAGACAGGTACACCCATTGCTCTACATATTATAGGTATACTTATTATTATACGATTATTAATAATTAATAAGGCAAACGATAGCCGAGTGGGCGACCGTAGGACTGCAAAGTCGTAGGACTCGGGTTCGAAACCACGTTACGGCACACACACCTCTGTCAATATATTAATAAGATCAGCCCTTTCGTTTATTATGTGTCATGAAAATTGTCACTCGTTAACGGAGAAGGAAAACATCGTGAGGAAACCTGTATACCTGAGATTGCCTACAAGTACTCGAGGGTGTGTGAAGTCTACCAACCGAACCATGTATGATTACAACAAATCTAGTACCTTACATCCTTGATGATATGGATCATCTCGAGTCCAAGATCGACGCAGTTCTTCGCATGGTGCACGGTTGGTTTAGGTATGCCGCTGACACAGTAGTAACAGTCGCCAAGGAACTTAATTCTTAATACATCATATTCCTGGAATTGTTATAAAATTAAAATTATAATTATAGGCACCACATTATACTTAGTGCTAATTTGGAGTTCCGAATAAGTGAAAGATAACATAGAAGAATCACGAGCGTAGCGAATTATTGTAGGTTAGAATCTTGAGTGCAGTAATAAGTTTGATCTCGTGTCGCACATACAATTTTTGACCTCAGCAGCTCAAATAGTACCCATAGTACAAGTTCTGTTAAGTTTGGGACTAGATGACGTGGTGTGAAAGTTGTGAGATATTAAAAAAGGCAAGCTGTTAGCAAAACTCAACTTTGCTTGGAACGAGAGTAAAACTTGAAGCAAAATTGAGTTTTCTTACTGTTTACATGCAACAAAGAACGACTTTTCGCTGTGCTGATTTAACTTCAACTTTTTAGGGATGTAATAACAAACCTCAGAAGCTTCATCAAATCTCCCGAACAGTTCATTGAGCAGCTCCACCATCCTCATGGGTGACAGCGTGGTGGATATCATGGTGTAGTTCACCACATCTGCGTATAGGATGCTCACGTTGTCATGCTCTTCGACGTACAGCTGACTGAGAATGAATGACAGATTGCATTAAATATTCTGTGGTCGTTCAATGGTGAAAACTGAGCGAGATAACGGTTTTTTAATGTGTTGCAATTATATTTATTTAGGTATACATTAGAAAAATCAATAGGCGTTGGATTTTATATATAAACAAACTGCCGTGGATTTAGTCAGTCTGTGAATCATGAATTAGAGGTATCCTTCATCTCTGTAAGTTATTTTCACAAATTATTAAGTATCTAACTACTTATAAAACAAGTACCTAAGTAACATTCAATCATTCTAATTCTCAAATTGGATCCACTTGAGTGCAATTACAAAATACTTATGAAGACTAATAAATCAAATAAATATTTTCCTGGGAATCACCTTTTTAATCAACACAATGTGAGTTACTGATAAAGAATCATATCTGCATGTATAAAGTTTGTACCATAACATTACCTGTGTTGTATTAGCATAATCGTAAAAGTTGTAGAGTTTAAAATAATTTCAAATGTGTCAATACAAAATGTTATTATAGCACACTTTTGTCGAGATTAAACCTTCATGTACAGAGGGCCGAGCAATTAGGTATGCAGGGCAAAAACTTCTACGCCATAGTAAAGATTGACTGCAATAGATATGCATGTGCGAATTATATATTTAAGAAGTGTAATATACCCACTTTTAGATATGTAACTCACTTATCCATAACTAGTATAGTAAGTCATTACTACGACTAAGAAGTTTTTGCCCTGCATACCTAACTCGTTGGCCCAATGTACAGTCTTGGAAGTTGTATTTATTTATACTCGCTGTGAACACTTCGTTATCGCGATTCAGAGCTCTTTGACATTTGTGACGAGTGTGTCATGCGTCACCTCCTTGACGTTGTGTCAATGTCATTCGCCATTTAATATGTGCGGGTACCGCCACTCTACTTGTTTGTTTAGGAGATAATATAGTCGATTTACTTACTTGAAGGATTTCATGTTTTGGCCAATGGGACGTTCTTCTAGACCTAGAAACATATTTCTTATGTCCTTTCGTACTTTTGATACAATGTGCTCCGGGAGTATACTCATCATAAGACGTTCCTGGTAAAAAGTAAAAAGACTAGCTGAATAAAAGAAGTTGAATAATAAGTTATCACTAAATAATGTATTTTACGGTTTAGATAGACCCGGTGGCAAATATATAAATTAACTAACTTCCACGTGCGGCACCGCCCGTGTGAAATTTCCATATAAAGAAGTCTTCATGTTAATTTATAAAAAAAACTATAAGCTGCATCTGTTCAAAGTTGCATCAAAATCAACCCAGTAGTTTTTTGTGTGACAGACTAACATAAACATCAAAAAAAAAAAAAATCTCAATTCAATTCAGGCAGAGGTGTACAAAAATCTCAATTCAATTCAGGCAGAGGTGTACAACACCCACACTTCACCACAATTCCAACTCCGTGCTGCTATTGTAAATTTACTGATGGAAAGTTCACAAATAACTCTTTGCCCGTTTTATCGAACGCGAGACCTCGCGAAACCTAGTGGTACTTTTTCTCTAATTACCTACTACGTATTTAATTCAATCAAATGATTATTTAGTGTCTTACCTCTTGCTCTTTAACGAACTTCAGCCTAAGAGTACTTTCGACACAGGCTCTCCGGTCTAAGAACGATCGTCTGGTCACGATCTCATTCATCAGTCTAAAATAAACACCCATGAGATTTACTCCGATCAGGTAAATTATGTCCGACGATATCTGAAACACAAAATGATTTTGAAAACTAACCAATTCTTTGCGCCAAAGTAACCAATTTTCACGTGAGAAGTTTAAGTGTGACCAACAAAAATACTAATTACTGTGTCTCTAATAATATTTGCCCGATATTGTTGAAAGAATTAATTTCTTAATTCTTTAAGCCAACTCAGGAGATTATTTTTATCTTTTTAGGGTTCCGTAGTACCTACAAGGAACCCTTATAGTTTCGCCATGTCCGTCTGTCCGTCCGTCTGTCCGAGGCATAGCGACGAAACCGTTGGTGCTAGAAAACTGAAATTTTGCATAAACATGTATGTTAACTATACAAAGAAAGTCGTAGAATAAAATTTGGAAAAATATTTTTTTTTCGGTAGCTACATGTAAAGTAGGGATGTTTTTTTTTTGTTGCCTATCCCATAGTGTGGGGTATTGTTAGATAGGACTTTTAAAAACGTTTAGGGGTTGCTAAGACAGTTTTTTGATTTAGAGAGCCGTTTGCGAGATAATTAACTTTAAAGAGCAAATTTTTGTTCGAGTAGAGCGTCCCCCCCCCTCTAAAAGCTAAAGTACTGGATCCCAAAATCTGAAAAAAATTGTGTCGGTAGTACATGTAATGAACTTTAAAGGAAAACTATAGCGGATAAGTTCACTTCATTAGTTCAAGAGGAATAGGGGTCCGAAATGTCAGATGCAGTTACTCAGAATATTTCGTTCAAAATTCTTGAAACATAAATAAACATACATAATACATATATAAAATCACACCTTTATCCCACGGGGGTAGGCAGAGACGATGGAACGCCATGTGCTTCGCTCCTTACATACTTCTTTCATTTCCTCAACATTCATACATCTCGTCATACGTGCTAGCTGGTTTCGTGTACTACAAACATTTCCTTTCTGAAGGACGCCATTTATCTGGTCCCTATATGTCTTTCGAGGATAAAATAAATAATTTCGAGGATAACATAAATAAAATAAATTTAAAATAATCATTACATAATAATATCTAGGTCATACATAAGACCACGATTTTTATCTCAAGACGAACTACTAGAACAGGTTGAGTGAAAAATATAAATTATTTTACAAGAGGACTCGATCGTTGTAATCGTTTTCTGAATCGCGCTATGGTTTCGTGACGAGCTAGGGTATAAAAGGAAAGTTATTTTTAATACTTCTTGTACAATTGATTGTATGACAGCGCCCTCTATTACTAAGTAATATATCTGAATACTTACTATTTAATAGGCATTTGTTCGTTCGCGCACTTGTTTTTTAACTGCATTACAACACAATTTATTATAAACATTTATGTCTTCAATCTCATAAATTCATTCTTGTTCTGTTTGTTTTCATAGTGTAGTGATAATAATATGTACCTAAATAATTGTAATAATTTCGAGTAATTGGGGTCCAAAGTGTAAAATGCAGTTACTTAGAATAATTCGTTTAAATTACAAAAACCTTTGAAAGTAATGACTTGTATGAAGATGTTACTTGTTTAATACAGATAGTAAATCCCTTTAAGTCGAAATATGTTGTTACGACTAGCTACGAAACCCTACTGCGCGTGGCCCGACACGCACTTGGCCGGTTTTTATTAAAGGGATTTGATCAGAAGTGATTATATCACACCAGGTATCAGAAGTGATCATGTCACCCCAACTCAAGAATTAAAATGTAAAAAAAAAAATGCTGCTAAAGTTCAAATAAGTAAGAAGATAAATTTTAATGTGTGTTATTAAAATGGCACCGGACGTGAACGAGTAAATGTTTTTTTTAAATGGCAAACTGTAAGATTCTTTTTATTCTTGCTCGTAAGTGTTTTTAGAAATGATTGTTTTGCTATCAGCTTATAATAATGTCATCGTGACCTTCAAGAGATATCAATACATAACATATAAAGGTAAGGAATTCCCGAGTTTTGTGATATACTTATTATTGGTACTTGATATTCTTTATGCTCTATTGCATTATAGGCGTGGCCGTTGTTGTATTTACTATGAAAGATAAAGTATTGTGTTTGTATTACCTACTTTTAAATGACGTCTTACAATCTTTGTATAGATTGTATCTTTACCTGCAAATAAAATTGCTAATAGGACGGTATCTACTCATAGTTCACTGTCAAATAGCTAATTCAAGCGATTTGTCACAAGGTTCCATCCTATTAACAATTTGCGGAAACTATAAGAGTATATTATTATGTATATCAGGCACTTACCACAACGCCGATTTGTGGACTTAAGTCGTACGTAAAGAAGGCGTAGATCAAAACATAGATAACGCTAACGAAGATGCCAAGAAAGATGACCAAGAAGTTGTTTCTCATTGGCAAGAATATGTATGTAGATAAAAGAGCCATCGTGGCATAGGCAGGTCTTAAAGAAATACCCTCAAATGAGCTGTAGATGCTGACCGCGACATCTGAAAAACGAGACGGATAATGTCAAAAACTTGGGGATCTTGCCATAAATAATAATAAATAAATAAATAAAATAAGTGACGGGTCGCAGAGACTGCAGTGAGATATTTACCGCATAACTCCCGCAAATTGGAAATAGGTTGAAACATTTATTTTTTATTTTTTAAACATGGATATCAATAATCCACAAAAGCAGATTGTAGATGCGGCGCTGCAGCTGAGAACTACGGTGTTATGCCTCATATGCCAGTAATTTCAGGGCATGATCTCACCTCCAAACCGGAACACAATAATGCAAGCAATACTATTTGACGGCAGGTTAAAGGTGAGACGGTTGTGCTAGCACCTTCGAGCTCGTTCACAAAAGCTCTACCAGCACTAAAAATACATTAACCAGTTACAATACAATTCATTAGTAACGTATGACAGTAAACACCAACAAGGTTGCACCGTCCGATTTCATGTTTCTTATTGCAATTATAGGAGCCTCCCCGAGTGACGTACACAACGATTCCCTACGTCCGGCGCACCCTGGGCAATTCGCGAGTTCTCCAAAGCGAATTGGCTAATCCTTTCACCACGATGACAAGTCAAAATAAAATTTAACTTAGCCATCGACATGACGAAGAAGAATTGGAACAAACGTCAAAAAAGTAAAATCCCTTTACCAAGTTGTGGGAATTATACATTTGATACTTTTGACGTCATGGCAGACAGGACTTTATAAAAAATGTACGGTGAATATCCCGTCCCAGTCCCGTATAGGCAGAACAATGAAGGAACGGCAAGGAGCATACTTTAATTGGCTTACGTGGAATTGAGGAAAACTCTGTTAAATCACGTTATTTACAGCACATAATCCTTTCGCCTCATTATAACTTTAATCCTGATAACTCTGAAGTATTGTTTTAAATGTTATAACGTTCGCTGCGTCATACAAACGACAATAGAGGACGGTAATCTTAGAAATTAAACTGGCTATCATTTATTACTCTACAAGTATTATTGAGTATACAAATACCTGTGAGAACTAAGTCGAAAGTGATGACAAACGTGACAATTATAGGCACCCAGAAGTACTTCTTTTTGAGCGGAGTGTACAACGGCTTCCATAGACATAACACTGGTATTGCTATTCTTAGAATGTACATCACCATCGTTAGATACGTTGATACTGATTGTATTTCCTGAAACGGTCAAAGATGTACAGTGGGCCAAGCGATTAGGTAGGCAGGGCAAGAACTTCTACGTCACAGTGAAGACCGATTACTCCAGTTATGGACGTGTTAGTTACATATTTTATGAAGTGTAATACCCACTACTTAAATATGTAACTCATATATTATATCCTTAACCGGTGATGTCACTCTTTATTATGTATGACGTAACATTTCTTGCCCTGTATATCTAATTGCTTTGTCATCTGTACATTTAATAGAGGTGATATAGAAACATCACCTTTTTAAATGTGTTCATCGAGTAATTCATTGTTATTAAATCCCCCAGCGAATCTCTCTCCCATTGTCGAACTCTATCGACTTTAAATATACCAGATCTACTACATAAATACATATAGGCGAACATAGAGATTTTGACGGTCCTGAAGTTAGCTGCAGAGGCTACTTGACCAATCGACGAAAACCGTACTTAATCGTGGCCAGTACCGACCCGTGACGTTTCATTTGCAGCTAACTTCAAAAAAGGTCAAGATACCTGATTTTCCCTATACCTGGGTGTATTTATTTATGGAGTAGGTATACATAAAGTCGATAGTCTTTAGCGAAAAAAAATCAGTCAAACAATAAATTTCATCATAAGATAAGAACTGTAATCTCGTTATTAAATCTTCAACTACTTAGCGAACATTTTAATTTAGAGATCAAAAAATAAAATTGTCGAGTTTTTGTAAATAGTTTGGTTAATATTTGAGTCATACTCAGAAATAGTGTAGTTACACTTGGTATGTAAAATATGTACAATATTACCAATTGATATTCATAC
This sequence comes from Hypena proboscidalis, assembly GCA_905147285.1. Taxonomy (NCBI): domain Eukaryota; kingdom Metazoa; phylum Arthropoda; class Insecta; order Lepidoptera; family Erebidae; genus Hypena; species Hypena proboscidalis. The sequence goes on from LR990127.1 coordinate 7,517,441, forward strand.
AAAGCATTTAGCCATGCTTAGCAATATATTACTAAAAATCAGTCGAAACAGTTTTTAGGCTTAAATCCTTGACATTAGGATTCCGGCCTAACAAGGACTAGGTCACGGGTTCAAGACCCACTTTAAGTCCAAAAAAACATCGACTGTTTCTTAGTATATGTACACTATACCTGTGTATAATCCATTTACCGAATGATGTATCTACTTACTATCGTCTACTACTAGAGTCGGCTCGTGACCAAGAATGATGCAAGTCATTCGAAACGTCGAGCATAGGTATTTATTTACCTTTATAATAATTACGCGATTCAGACCCGTTGTCTAATTTTTCAAAAATGTTCTCAAATCGCGAAAGTTTAAAAACATGTATCTACTTACCTCTAAAAATGTGCTTGTAATAACTAAAATTATATGTGTAGTAGAAAATAATACTAATAAGCATAAATAAATATAAATAAGAGTTTCTCTTAGTTTATCATCATATTTTCTATACAGTCCTTCCAATTCCTTTTGATCAAATTGGTCCTGAAACAAGAGAAATGAATAATAGTTTATATGTATCGTTGTAATAATATATCGATCAAATTGCCAATCACAGTTCACTGGACATTGTAATGTATGATGATGAGTCAATATAGAATTAGTAATAGAATACTCCTTTGTTGTTTTATAAGAATGTGTTAACAAACTTATTACGTAGTAAGAATAGAAATAAAATGCATCGCCACAAAAGGATTTGAAGTATTTAGCCTCCTTACCTAAAGAAATAGAGAGGAAGCATTTATTTGATAATAGCCTTTGTTTTTAAGTAATAGCTGCTCCCACGCTTTGACTCGCGTTCTACCTTACTTCTCCGCTCCCGTAGAGTTTAGCGTAATATTAAATATTTAAAAACCCCTATTAAAAGTTAGACTTTCAAACACAAAAAGAATTATTAAATTTCGTATAGTAGTTCTCGAGATTAGCGCTATCAAACAAACAAACTATCTTTTGCCCGCGGTTTCGTCTGCTTGGTAGGTATTTCGATAAAAAGTAGCTTATATTACGCTCCTCGTAGTCAGTGCATCTAAAATTTTAAAAACTGTTTTAAAATTAAAATCCGTCGGGAAGATTAGCCGATACAAACAGACAGACAAAATTATAAAAAACTTTTAGGCAAACGTTACTATTACAAACAACTATACCAGCTTGAAAAACATTAAAAACAGTCACTTTAATTTTATTTAGGTATTTGTATTGAAAAATGTCTTTCTTCACTGTTAAGAGTAAACTATTGATTGGCTGTTTTCTATAAAAAAGTAATATGAGTTTAACTTTAATATTATTAAGTTATTATATATTTTTATAGACAAATAATTTCGAAAATACTTAATTGCATGTTTGTTCGTGGCCATTTTGTCAAAACTGTTTCAATCATTAATTGAGTTACATACAAACTGCTAAATCTAAATAATAATTTTGAAATGTGGGTGAAGTGTGGGTGTTGAAAACCTCTTCAACACCCTTCTGGCTAATATAGGGTAATAATAAAAATAAATAATTAAATAAATATCTCACAACTTACACACAACGCCATTTAGTCCCAAACTAAGCATAGCTTGTACTATGGGTGCTAAAATAACTGATAATAATACATATAATGCACACAAAGATTTGTCTTAGGCGGGAATTGAACCCACGACCTCGGCGTCGCAGGCAGGTACACTACCCACTCCGCCATCCGGCCGTCGTAATGTTGTTATTTTCTTAAAACAATTGTGATTAAAATCACGCTGATTGTAATATCTAATCAGTGACGAAATTTATACGTAGCAAAAGCGTGTGGATATAATTTACTGTGTAATTACGTTGTCCCTACACTTCCTAATGCTACTCACCCTCAAATATTTCCAATTCCACTGTTTCCCTCCAGCCATTTCGACCTCCTGTACCCTAAAGTCGTGTAGCGATGACAGAAGACTGGTGGCTCTCCCTGAGTTCATGGAGTACCTCGCTAGGAGCTCTAGGGCACCCACTTGGAGCACCACGGATCCCATAGTTCTAGATAGAGAGTGATCATCTTGCTGTAAAAGAAAATATTATATTTAAATAATGATTCGTAGTAACTAATACGACTAATGTAGCGAACGTGATGAGTTTATCAGATGCAACTGCAGTCCCTACATTAACAATCACATATTGCTATTTATGTCGGTTTCGAAAATGTTGTGCATCCCTATTTACATATAAATACGTTTGATATTTGATTGACAGATATTCAAATTTTGTGTAATTCCATTATGCATGCGGGCCGGGTTAAATCAGATACCTCATGTGCCAGTAATTTCGGAGCCTAATCTCATCGCCCAAACTAAACATAAAATGCAAACTGTACTATTTAACAGCAGCCTAAACGTGAGAAAGTGTTTCCACTTTCGAGGTTGTTTATAAAAGTTCTGCTACTGGTGCAAGAACCTCTTTCCGTAGGGCTGACCCCTTATTAGGCGTACGAGATCCTCGGGCTTGTGGGTTAGGATCGCGCGCGCATGTTGTGGACGCCTTACAGTGTTCAATACATCAACCCTGCTGGCGTCACGACTCCTATGATACTAACATTATAAATGCGAATGTTTGAGAGGGATGATGTGTTTTTTACTCTCTTTCGATTTTGATAAAATTTTATACAAATGTAGCTTATAGTCTGAATTATCAGGCTACTTTTTATAAAGCTTTCACGCGGGTGAAACCGCGAGTGGAAGCCAGTTGACTACAAACATAAATAATATGACATATGCACGTAGACAGTACTAATAGTTAGTGCTTTATCTTACGTGAAACGTGCACCGAGTGCATTTTCGTATTTTGATTTTGTTAGGAAAATCTCTGAAAAATTGGAGGCAGTGTAGGGTATAAATGGAAAATGGTGCTCGGTTTTTCGTGAAATAATGCTACCGAATTTTCTGATACAAAAGTGTAATGGTTTTTCCAACTGGGTTTTTTTCCGTTCTATTCTCTTTGTGGAGTCAATGAGAATCATATATCGAATATAGCTGCATAGTTTTATTTGAGAAGGTTTAATAACTATCTTTGATCCATGTGTAGGTAGTAAGTAGCAAGTTTGATTAAAACAGGCACTGATGTTACCAGATTAATGGGTCAATCACGCTATAATAATTGTATTTTGCCGGTAGTGGAGTTCGCTTACTTAGGCTCAAATTGTTTACCAGATAACTATCTTCTGATCTCTTCATTCAATACTTTATATTAGGTCTACTTTTTAACCTTCGTCTATAAAGAGAACGATTAAGTCACAGATACATATTAAATAGCTCGAACAAACTTTCGTATTTACAATATTAGTATAAGATATTATTTTTATTATAATAATCTTTTTATTTATTTCTTTATTTATTTTGGTTAGCTTAAGATTGATAACACTAGTAATATTACAAACAAATTTAACACAATTCTAAAAAAAAACATTGTGAAAATAAAAATAAAAATTATAAAAATGATGCAGATTAAATAACAATGGATAATTTGGAGTAACAATTAAAAATAATAAAGTATACAAATTAGATAAAGGCTATAAAAATTTAAAGATATACATTTTAATAAATAAATTATAGGGTTAAATTCAGATTAATAGAGTATTGCAATCCATTAAATTAATAATTAATTAATTACATCTTAGAAAATATATATTATTATAAGCAAAAATCTAATAATTATATTTTTAAATATTCAAAAATTGTTCTCATAAAATTGCCTTTTTTAATCTTCCGAGCTTCGAGTCGGCTTCTAGTCTAACAAGTTAAGCTGAATATCATCATTTTATGTGAAGCGACTGCCATAAGACCTCCACAACCCAGTTCGAGGTGATACAATACTCTTTGTTAGACTTGTTGCCGGATTTTCTGACCTCTGACTACCCATAACGATTTTATTTTTTTTACGGGATAAAATCCCACCCACACGCCCACCAATGTGACTCCTGTGACGCCAGGATCTACAGCGGTAACCAACTAAAAGGCACCGTGCATGACACACGGGCAATCCCAGGGAGAGTTAAAATTGTCTTGGAACCCGCAACGAATTTAATCAGAAGTATATAGTTGGAGTTGGAAAGTATGTATCTTTACTTCCCTCCAAAGCAAAGCGGGAGACTGAGTAATGCCAAATATAGACAAAGTGTCTATATGGAAAGAGTATAGACACCACGGACAGTGACAAAAACTATGTGGCCTACCCATAACGATTGCCATAGATCTTCATATGGCAACCGGGACCGACGGCTTCACGTGCTCTTCAAAGGCACGGAGGAAAAATCATTATGTTAAGATGGTCATCCATCCACGGCCGACCGCGGTTAGCATTGCGTAACTTAAAGAATCGATCGGTCCGCGCAGATTCGACTTAACCACGAGCTCCTCCTAAGAATATTATTTTCATTGTGAAGGTAAAACATTTATAAAGTTAAATTCAATGACAGTTTATAACGCAATTTACGGCCCCTTTTAGCATTCTGCTATACCAACCCTTTATTCGGAAGTACCAGATGGTTGAAATTTTTGCATAATGACTTCCAAATTAAATATAGGTATGTGCAACAGACGGAACGGCTAACCAACCGTGTAACAATAGGTAAGTAAAAGCGCTATAAATTAAATAAAGTATGAATTGATATTAATGCTTTATTCGCTTCATTAAGCAATGAAAATATAGAGTGAGGCATCGAAGTAATGGGACATCTTAGCTATTTGTTAGGTTTGAATTACTCTAGTAAGGTCCAGCTTAACGTGATTTGACAACTAGTTTTATATTATGTGCAAGAGCGACGCTCTGCCACATTTGGCAGCGGGGGACGCCTGTCAATGACAAGTCCTTTTGGTTCAATTGCTTAAGTATTTAAAACTAAGATTACAATTCTTGAATTATAAATGTTGTCAATCTAGTCCTTGGCAAGCATTTCGATTCTGGTACTCGCCGACCGACACGCTCGCTTTGCCCTCCGCAAATCAAACCTAACCTTCTTATAGGACCAAAACTTAAAAACCTCTACCTTTCCTCTATTGCTCGATTGATCAGAAAGACGCTCAGCGTACGTTATTTTTTAAAAAGGAATAACATTTATCGGAACATTGGTTATTTTTTTATAATCATCGATAAATGCAGAATTAAAAAAGAGGTAAATTGAGTTTCAACGTTTTTCTGACCAAATTAGTTTCTCCTAGGTTTGATCTGAAACCTGAGCATTGACAAGTCAATCCTAAGGTCTGACTAGAAGTTTTAGTCACAGTCAAAACGTTCGGTCACTGTTTGAAGAATTGTAGTCAAACTTAGGAGATTATATAAAATATCTATTAACTTCCATTTATGTCAGCAAAAAACATCGGAAATACATTTGTTAGATTAGGAAAACACGACACCTGATTCCTATCGACCGATATTATTATCAAACAAGTTACCAATGGTATCAGATTTTATATTATTTTGATAGCTGCTTAATGGAAAATATCACATTATGACACTGCTTTGGAATTTACCAGTTATTTTGTTATGAATATAACATAACATCGCGCCTCTATTACGTCAGAAAGGTGGCGCCCAAAAAGGTGTGGCAGAGGTGAACATCACCCATATTTCACCTGTTATATTTAGGTCCCAACTCCGTGCTGCTATTGTGAATTTCCTGGAGAAAAGTTCACAAATAACACTTTGCCAAAGCCTGGAATCGAACCCGAGACCTCGCGGTCAGAGGCGCACACGCTAACCACTAGACAATCGAGGCAGATTTGTTTTGAAATTATATCTAAATTAATTAAAATTGTTGTAGTTTTGGATTACCTATTATGAAAAAAAAAACATCCTGAAAGTCAACATTACCAATTACTAATTACCATTAAAGGAGAAATAGTAAGAGTATATTTTACATAAAGTTACGATTCCGTACCTACATTGAGTATGTGAAAAAAATACGTTTTTTTACTTATCTTGAAACTTTATTATGAATTAGATTAAATCCGTGCAAAAAAAACCCTTGAAATAGTTATTTTTTATCAATTACTAACAATTAAAAAGCGATAACATTTTCATATCATTACGTGACTCAAAACACGCCAAGACGCGCGCCACGAACACGTCAACGAAGTGACAAAAAACCGACAACGTGATGACGTCATAGTACTAACAAACAAAGGCAGCAAACTTTTCTAGCCCATTGAAACTGTTAATAAAATTTTTCTGTAGAAAATTTGACCTTTCAATACAATAAATTCAAATTCAAATAATTTATTTTCATAGGCCCCAGGAGGCGCTTGAACACGTCAAAATATTACAAACAAATGATACAAAAATAAATTATAAGTAAAACTAATTATACTAATTACAATGATTTGAATAACCTAACCCAATATTTGACTGCATCACCGGTTAAGAGAATCTTTCTACACTTCTTCTTCTTCGTCGTGTCGATGGCTGGGTCAAATTTAAGGTTTTGACTTGCCATCGTGGTGAAAGGATTAGCCAATTCGCTTTGGAGAATTCGCGAATTGCCCAGGGTGCGCCGGACGTTGGGGATCGTTGTGTACGTCACTCGGGGAGGATCCTTTCATGCACCCCTTTCTACACTATGCTAGTACAAAACATAATAACTAGAATTTTCATAATATAAAAGAATTAAGATTACTAATAAATGGAATGTTATATCAAACGACTTTTGATTAAACTGTAATCATTATAATCATTATCTGATTTGCGAAAACTGACGGAGGATTGTTTTAGTGTTATCTTTCTTAGGATTTAATTATTTGTCAATACTTAAATATACTAAGGTCAGAAAATTTAAGCTTATCGTCTCCATCCAAACAATACAAAGGTATTGTAGGTTTCTCCTTACCGCCAGCATACAGTTACAATCAAAAATGGTATACTAATAAAACATCTAACATCTATCTCTGATGAGTCTTTTTTCCGTCTATCGGATTTAGCTGAGTATCAGTATTTTACGTGGAGCGACTGTCATCAAACCTTCACAACCCTGTACGAGGTAATACGATACTCTTTGTGAGACTAGTTGTAAGAGTTTCTGGCTTCTGACTGCCCATAACCACTGCCATAGATGTTCTAATGGTAACCGAAACTGACTTAACGTGCTCTCCGAGACACGGAGGAAAATTCATTGTGTTCTAGATGGTCACCCACCCACGGCCGACAGCGGTTAGCATTGCTTAACCTGTAAGATCGATCGATCCGCGCGGCTTCGACTTTGCCAAGCTCTTCCGCAGTATTATCATTCTGGTGAGTATAAAACTATCAACAGATATAATACCCACATTTATCTTACCTATTTCATTCTGACCTAAAACCTATCGCAGGATTAAAAGCATTCCCTTTAATCCGTGTTAATATTTAATAATATTTGAAGTATTGTCTTTTATCAAAACTTGAGAAAAAAAAACAAAAATTAACCGTTAATAAATAAAACTGCGACAGTCGCCGCGAAAGAACTCATTATGTAGGTTTGGCTGACGTTTTCAATTTAGTTATTGTTCGAGAAGATGAGCCATGCGGAAAATCACACTCACCATGCCCATATCTGTCAAATTCAAATCCGATCTGTCATTAAACGTCACAATCACAACCACAACACGTTATTGTTGGAACGCGGCAATGAACTGACTACAGATATCATTAATATTAATTGATAAGCGCCACTTTACGTACTCGTATTAGTGTCGATTGCACCAAAATGATTTAATGAAGAATAACGCTAATAGCTCTCGATCTCTTTGTCTCGCAAATACTTCAAATGAGGGAGGGAGACGGCAGGTTTAATAAAACTGCAGATTAAGAAGTTTTGTAAAATCGAGGCTTAGAAGATTGTGATTGCGATTATTAGATTAAATCGAAATCGTGATTCAGTGATGAGTTATAACTGAAACTAAATTGCCTAACAATAACAAGGATACTTGTTTGTTACATCGGATAGTTGATTTATCACTCGATATTAGGATAAGAAGTTAGTTAACTGCCTCTTTTGAGGGGTTAGCATATGCGAACACAACAACCGTTAGGTCTCGGGTTCGATGCCCAGGTTGGCCAATTCGTTGACGATATTCTCACTTCCTCACATGTATACCCTAATATACCTAAGTTCAAGTGTGTATGCACCTCTGCCACATCTTTTTGGGTAATACAGGCGTGATGTAATGGAATGTTATATGCTTAATAGTTTTTTAAATAATTATGTTGAAATTGTAACGCACGAGTGATGCCCCCGTGTTGGAACTACGGTAACTGCTTACCGTCAAGCGGGTCGTATGCTTGTTTTCCACTTTAAAAATAAAAAAAAGGAATGACACTGCAATACCCAAAGAAATTCGAAATAGGTCTTTATGACCCGAAGATTGCAGGATTTTGTAATGTTATTATTAGTCGAATCGATTTTATATCGATTCCGTTTTGTATAAGAGTGACAACACTAAAGACGTGGTCTCTTCTCGAACAAGATGGCATCTACGAGTACCGAAATTGAACAACTAAACTAATGGTTTTACTTAATATCAACCTAACAATACAGATTTGTAAGACCATGCCGTTATTATTGGTAGGTACTGCATGATGTCATCACAATTTACTACGGATTGTAAAATTGTGATATCGTTGTGCATTTCATTTCAATAATAACCAAGTGATTACAATCTATAGTTGATAATACATATTATTGCGACAGGACCTACGTAGACTAGTGCAAGTACAAAAATATGTATTATGAACTGTAGATTGTAAACACTTGGTTGGTATTATTCAGAGAGAATCGCAAGCCGATATCACAATTGCTGACCCCGCCCGGTTTACATCTTTCTAGGACATACAGTGAGTCATGACCAACGCAAGGCCCGCGTGAAATGGTCATGAGATACTCCTATATCTGACGAACCGATCCTTATTACATCGAGATAGGTGGTTGGTTTTGCCGCTTACCACACATCGGTCGCAGAGGATAGGGAGAGAGGCGCATCGTCATACCGACACTCCTCTTCCTCGGCGGCCCCACCACGCCGCAGTACTAACGGCTGCGGCCCCGCCGAGGGTAAATATAATATATATAATATAAATATAATAAAAATATAATTTAAAATAATAGTTTAAAAAAACTATAACTAATATAAGCTGAAAAAGCGTGGGTTGCTCGATAGACGAAAATATGGCTCAGAGCGCCCCACGCTTTTTTCAGCTTATATTAGGTATTATTTTTCACTTTTTAGTTAGAAGTACTTTAAAAGCGTGTTTTTTTAGTTTTTTTAAACTATTATTTATTTTCTACTTTTAAGTTTGGTTTATTTATAAGAGCGTTTTTTGTTTATTTTTTTTTTATTTTTTTCGAATCGAATTATTGCATTGTCATCGATTTTTGACATGTGTGCGAAATTTGAATTAAATCTGTCCGTTTAAAGTGGGTCAAATCGAGTCCAAAGGAGTCGGTTACATACATACATACATACATACATACATACATACATACATACAGGTGAAGCTAATATAAGCGTGTTAAAAAGACCACTTTCAGAGTCAACGCTGAATCGGTTCGATCTCTATATCTCATTTAATGTTTGTACGGGACAAAGGTATAATAACCGGGTTTATCGTTGTCGTCGTACCTGTAGAGCTAGCATATGAGTGTGACAAAGATATTACCGCGTTTTTGTCACGTTTCTCCATACAAATATATGACAAAATCTATTTTGTGTTCGTGTGCTAGTCCATCTAGGGCCCATAAAATTGACCCTAAAGGGGTTACTCCAAATTGTATTTTTGTACTGGCACTAGTCTACATAGGACCCGCCTATTGTCAATCTGGCGGCAATAAAATTTGTTTAAGAAAAAAGAACCGCTGTCGTTTAATTAGGCAAAAGTATCACCACGAAAAAATAACACAAAATAAAATTACATTATTATTATTTTATTATTTATAGAATTTCACACTAGCTGCTATTAAGCTGATGCGCGTGTGTTTTGCGATTTAGATAATTGATCACGTTGGTTTTTAAAACTGTTTAAGCTGGGCGCATTTATCACAATTTCTGGGAGTTTGTTCCACGTTGCTACTACACGATTCTGCAAGAAGACATATACCAGTTTTGGTATTGCAAAGCTTGATTTTATAAAGTTTTAATTTTATATTAATGATTTCACTTTTAGTAAAAGCGAACGAGTTACCGCTGTCGTTTGGTTGATTTTATAAAGTTTTTTTTAAAATCGCGAATTTCCTGAAGTAATATTTTCACTTCTTTGACAGAAAGTCGATTAAGATATTAAATCGTAAGACAATTACTTGATATCAACGGATTTATTCTATAAGAAACGCCAAAATTTGTAATATTTATATTTATAAGTTAAAACTAATTTTGAATACAGATAAAGTTATATACCAAGTCATTAACTTGGTATATAACTTTTCTTGATTAAAGTAGCTTAATTTTATGGTTATTAATGTTATTATACAACACAAAACAAGTGTTCACATTTTCATAAAAAAAACGGCATCCGTAAATAACATTTTAATAAACAGCATATAGGAACACGATAAACGCGGGTCGAACACACAACCTCCTTTTTTGTAGTTGTTTAAAAATTACTTTTATACAATATTACGATTGAAAAGAAGAAAAGTTGAAAAAAAGGGGTGCAGGAAGAAACCAGCAGGATTCGAACCTGCACCCCCTGGGATAACGCACCAGGTGCTTTACCAATTCAGCCATGGCTTCGTATGCTGCTAGATTCAAAATTTCTCAACCCTTTGTGCCAGCGTTATACCTAACTTAGAATATAAATATAAAATATAATAAATAACCTTAGTTAGACGAAGCTTACTTGGTTTCAACCTTAATATTGTATAACATACAAACAAAAAGGCATAGCAAAGCTATAATTTGCTTTAAAATACTACAAGCTACTTACTTGTTCTGCTTTTTCATCACCAGTTTCCACTTTAAATATAATTTTCACCATTATACGACTCGTTTGTTGAAAACTGAGCAGCTACTGAACCATTGACGTGTGAATTTTTGTTAGTCATTCCTCTAATGTCTCAGGTGTTACACAATATATAACAACACACCTTTTTACCTAGAAGAGCGTTGTCGAGTTGTGTAACACCCACACTTCACCTGTTATTTTCGGTTCTATGTAATATCTATCGATATCCACAGGGCTTCATTTAAAATCCGTGATGCAATTGAGAATTATCAGATGGATTATGAAGCAAATGCACGCTCTCTTGTTTTTGCGAATAAAAGAAAAGCAACTTTGTGATTCTTTTATTCTTTTACCTACAGTACTGAATTAATCTTGATGATAATTGGTACGGACATAGGACAATAGCTACTTTCTATCAATATAACTCGCGAGCAGCTGTTCGTGTGCTATTTTGTGGATGTATATTGATCAATGATAAAATTTATGAATGCGATCCGAGAATGACTTCGATTGCCTGCAGATATTTCAAAAAGCGGAAAGGATTACATGCAGAAAACCGGATTTGTATGTTTCAAATATATAATTATGTACCAATTACCTATCTATGTAGGTATATGATAAAGAAATAATAATCTGCATTTTGTAAGTAGTCTTAAAGACAGGCTTAGTGTGCTGTCCCAAATGTAATCCGATAAAAATAAGTAAAAAAAACTTTTTTTTATGTCACAACCTAAAATCTCAGTTCCGTATCTCAAAAAACCGGCCAAGTGCGAGTCAGACTCGCGCACCGAGGGTTCCGTACAAACCTGTAGGTATATAAGTAAAAGTTATGGTATTTTAACGTTTGCTGGGTCAGCTAGTAAGTTTATGATTATTAAAAAAAATATACTATGTGATGTAACTAAAAATTTAAGATTTTCGGAATTTTTCCTATATGTGTACTTTATAACGTTGCTTCATGCCAAATTTCAAGATTCCAGGTCGTCTGGAAGTATCCTCTAGGTTTTGATTCCCTTGCGAGTAGTTGCGAGTTTCAAAATATGCGGCTTTAATTGCTGTATCTTTTGATTGCGTTGACGTAGAAGTTTGATTTTGTTACAGCTTAAAGATATTATAGACTTAAGTATTTGTTAAGAATTTCAATATAATACCACTACGCGTTCATGAGTAAAGGGGTAATAAGTTTAAAATTATTAAAATATTTTTATTATATGATGTAACTAAAAATTTATGCTTTTCGCAATTTTTCCTTTATCTGTGTTATAAGACGTTGCTTCGTACCAAATTTCAAGATTCTGAGTTCACGGGAAGTACCCTGTAGGTTTTGATTCCCTTGCGAGTGTCGAAAATTTGCGGCATAAACGGGAGTATCTTTTGATCGCGTTGACTTAGAAGTTTGATTTTTTCACAGCTCCAAGAGACCATAGACTTAAGTATTTGATATGAATTTCAGCTTGATACCTCCACGCGTTCCTGAGAAAAAAGGTCTTGACAGACAGACAGACAGACGGACAACAAAGTGATCCTATAAGGGTTCCGTTTTTACCTTTTGAGGTACGGAACCCTAAAAAGATAGCGGAAACATAAATCGATGTCATAAAACGTATTGTGTACACCCGTGAGAAAAGCTGACGATTTACACGTTTAACAGCTGCCTCTAATTGGCTGTGAAGTTCGTTTACTTCGTTAAAAGCAACCTGCGCGGTTGCGTGTACTCTAGTTTGGATATTATTATAGTGTTGTATGCTAATTTGTTTGTTTGTGAGCCAATTGAAAATGTATGCGTCTTATTAGTTTTGTTGCTACATTTTGTGTTCTTGCTGGATTCTTATAAGAACTAAGTTAAAAGATACATAGTCTATTTTCGTGATAGTACTTTTTAAATGAATCATTTAATAGCAATCTAAATAGATAGATGACGAAAAAACATTATAGAACCAGTTTCTGACATTCCGGATAAGTCTTAACTGACCTATACAATATAACCTAACCGAATTTAAAAGCGACAAGTTACACTTTGAACAAAAAACACAGCTGTCACTCATTAAAATGTGTTATATAGGTATAAGTACCTTATTGGTAGGATAAGTCCTACCAATAAGGTTTATCTAATACCTGTGAAATTAAGGCTTACTGTATTATGGGCACGGCAAATGCCATGGTGGGCAATCATCAACCTATCGAAGTGTGCTGGACATAGGCCTCTCCAAATTTACGACTCAAAACCTGGTCTTTCGCTCTCAGCATACAGTACCATCCAGCGACCTTTTTCAGGTCGTCAGGCCACCTGGCATGCCGCTTGAAGCGGCCGTGGCGCAATGGATAAGGCATCGGTCTTACGATCGAGAGGTCGTGGGTTCGAATCCTGGCCACTAAGCGAATCAAGCAGCCTTAACACAAGCGAATTAAGCATAGCTATGGGGGTTAACAAGAATACCAGTAATTTGTAATTGCAAATTCCTAGTAAGTATTTTATAGAAAAAAAAATATGAATGTTACCACGGTAGGATACTTTCTAACTTTATTCAGAAGAAAGCTACACTTTCAATATTTTTTTTTCTAGAAATACATACAAGCATATATAAAATCTCGCCTTTATCGCACGGGGGTAGGCAGAGACTAGTGGAACGCTATGTTCTTCGAATACAATCAGTAAATATCCATTCATGAGGATTATATCATAATCCTACAATTAGTATTTTATTACCTTTTATAACAATGGTTATTGTTTTAAATAATAGTACTTTAAGGACTCTATTATTGTTATTCTATGAAACCTCTATAAGGGTGCCCTCTGGTACCATTCACTAGAAAACTTCTTCCGCCATCGTACAGCTAGCTTACTTGGTCGTGTCGGAAAATGAGCTATAGATGGCGCTCCATGTTCATAAACAACAAAATGAAGATTTTTAGGTAGGTACTATCAGTAGATAGATAGATAGATAGATGGAGAAAACTTTATTTGTACATAAAATTTGTAACAAACATACAAAGAAATAGGTACTTAAAACTATAACGTACAAAGGGCGGCCTTATCGCTTGACGCGATGTCTTCCAGGCAACCTTAGGATGGACATAATAGAGTGGACATTTGCGGTAGTTTATTGCATTGGATTTGTTGTTTCTTTTTTTTAGTACAATGTATTCATAATTCATTTGACTAACATTTTATTTGAAATTGTCACATTTGTGTAGGTAGTTATAAGCTTGCTTAAAACTTACATCTAACAGTGCTAAATGTCAATATAAAATAGTGCTTTGTTAACACTATGCATTTTTAACACGCTTATATTAGCTTCACCTGTATGTTTGTTTGTTTGTTTGTTTGTTTGTTTGTTTGTATGTAACCGACTCCTTTGGACTCGATTTTGACCCACTTTAAACGGACAGATTTCATTCAAATTTTGCACACCTGTCAAAGATCGATGACAATGCAATAATTCGATAAAAAAAATTAAAAATATATAAAAAAAAAAAAAAAAAAAAAACGCTCTTATAAATGACGACCGGATGGCGGAGTGGGTAGTGTACCTGCCTGCGACGCTGAGGTCGTGGGTTCGATTCCCACTTAAGACAAATCTTTGTGTGCATGAACATGAGGGTTTGTCTTAGTCTGGGTGTTTCTATGTATAATAAGTATGTATTTACAAAAGAAAAGTATAATAATATGTATTAGTATCAGTTATTCTAGTACCAATAGTACAAGCTCTGCTTAGTTTGGGACTAGATGGCCTTGTGTGTATGTAGGGAAATATTTATTTATTTATTTATTTAATAAACCAAACTAAAAAGTAGAAAATAAATAATAGTTTAAAAAAACTAAAAAACACGCTTTTAAAGTACTTCTAACTAAAAAGTGAAAAATAATTCCTAATATAAGCTGAAAAAAGCGTGGGGCGCTCTGTGCCATGTTTTTCGTCTATCGAGCAACCCACGCTTTTTTCAGCTTATATTAGGAATTATTTTTCACTTTTTAGTTAGAAGTACTTTAAAAGCGTGGTTTTTAGTTTTTTTAATTAACAAAACATTCATACCATAACATCACGCCGATTACCCAGAATGGTGTGGCAGAGGTGGACAACACCTACATTTTACCTGCTATGTTTAGGTCTCATGGGATAGGGGGTGAGCCTATCGCCATCCACCGGGCACAATGCCAACTCCGTGCGAAAATTCACAAATAACACTTTGACCAAGACCCGTGAATCGAACCCCAGACTTCGCGGTAAGAGGCGCATACTCTTACCACTAGACCATTGAGGCATGTGTTTTTAAATGCAAGTGAATTGACTATGATTTTTTGGATTATCTAAACACAATTATTATTATGGTATATTATTTTCATGAATTTATTGATTTAATTATAATTTATAATTTATGTTTGTCTAGTAGACTAATAAAAATAAATAATATGTAGAAATGGGCCAAACATAACTAACGTAAAGATAATTTAAAATAAAAATTGAATATGCCTCCTTACCCTATGTCATACATCAAATATGTATATAATGTATTGTACCGAAAATCGTAAGAAACCCTTCGACCGGCCTTGTTGAGAGATTTAACCCAAAGTGAAGCGGTCAAGGTAAGCGAAGGTCTAATGTCCCATTTGAGGGCATTTTCGGCTCTCACAGCTAAAAATAGAGGAAATATATGAGCCAATTTTCTTCCATATTACCGGACTTATCCAAAAACATTCGTTACGTACCTGAGATTCATGCAATATATACCATGTAACAGTTTGAGGTAATGCCAAAAATGAGTAGCCGATTTCTTGGTATATTCGCTCCAAGAATCCTATTCTGTTTAAAGCCAAACGTAACAGGTACGTAGGGATAAACACGTGAATTGGAATGGATGTACTTGAACATTTGTAAACATCTTACAAGGATAAAAGACTTGACTGATGTATACTCCTAAGAACTTTTTATTGACAGTAAATGATAAATCAAACAATCAATAAATATGTAAGAAAAGTTTTACATAATAAAACTTTTCTTACATATTTATTGATTGTTTAATTTACCATGATACTTGTACTTTGATATTGTAGCCCTATATCAAGGAAGACATGTACAGTGGGACAGCGAGTTAGGTATGCAGTCAAAATCTTCTTATTCATAGTTTAGACTTACTTCACCAGTTATGGATAAGTGAGTTACATATCTAAAAGTGGAAATGTGGTCTTCTTAAATATGATATTCACACATGCATATCTATTGCAGACAGTATTCACTATGGCGTAGAAGTTTTTGTCCTGCATACCTAATTGCTTGGGCCACTGTACCAGCGCTGGGCTTAGGCCAGCGCTTCTTGTGATGAGAATCGTTAAGCCATAGTCAACCACGCAAGCATCGCTAAGTGGGTTGTTAGACGACCCTCGAGTGCTTTTAGGATCAGGTGTACAGGTTTTCTCGCGATGTTTTCCTTCACCGTCACCAAATGATATTATTTATCAAAATCTAAACGCGAATTTAATCGATTTATTGATAGAGGTGTGTGCCGTAGATGCGAACCCGAGACCTTTGACTTTGCTGTCTTACGGCTACCACTCAGCTATCTCTTTTCATGTAGTGACAGTTTATTTTTAGTAGCGTCATCAGCTAACCAAGCCAGACTATCAAGTTAGCTTTGTGTTGGGACCTGTTAACGTAACGATGCAAGATTTGAACAGAAGAGAATCAAACCTCTGTCTGATATTAGTGGTCCTAGATTTGGGTCTTGTTTATGTTATTACTCGAACATTAAGAATATAGGACGAATCGAATGGTTTTCTCAATATTCTCTTTTGTTTTATCGACGAAATTATCTTTGTGCTAAATATGAGCATAGTTATCTGGTGTATTTAGGCGAGTAAGATATGAATTTTACTAATGCTTTGTATCAAGGTCACACCTGCATTCCAATATCTACAATTCACAATAAATAGGTATTTGAATATGATTAATTTATTAATTATACACAACTTTGTAACAAAGTCTATATAAATGATACTCATATCAAATAAAGCCTTGAAATTTTACTACTAAGGTAATACGCATGATATAATTTTATCGATTCCAACTAAAATTTTAATTAAAAAGCTAACTTGTTTTTGTAAATTACTACGAAGGTAATAATGTTGTTTTGTTATTTGTGAATTTTTGTTTATAAAATGTTTCGTTAAAAACGTGCCGAAACGATTCGCTATGATAGGAAATAAAATTAACAAAGTTTTATCGATATTAATAAACAGATGAAAATGCTTTTCTAACAACTTACGAAGTACTCTTTATTAACTCAATCTTGGGCAGATATCGTTATCAGTCGTTCCAGGAAAAACTAATAAGACTCAATGTTGATTGCCCGAAGTTGTATAACGATGACAACTTCGGTTTAAAATTCGTGGAAATGCTTCACAAGTTTTTATAAGGGCAGGAATATGTCTGTCCATCTTGTGATCTTTATAACCTAAAGAAATAAGATGCGGGCTTAATAATTATATACTACGCACTTAGAAATGCCTACAGACTAAGGATGCTGAAAGTTTTACTTCTGGGAATGAAAGTTAGAGAAGTAGCGGTATTCGTAAAGATAATAATATATTCAAACATATTAAAAATCAATATCTCAATTTTTTATCGTATAAAAGATTTACCATAACATTACATCACGCCTATATTACCGAGAAGAATGTGGTAGAGGTGTACAATACCCACATTTCACTCGCTATGTTTAGGGCCTATCGCCATCCACCGGGCACAATTCCAACTCCGCGCTGCTATTGTGATTTTCTGACGAAAAGTTCACAAATAACACTGCCCGATCCGGGAATCTAACCCGAGACCTTACGATGAGAGGCGTATACGCTAACCACTAGACCGTCAAAGCAGCTGTGCACCGTGACGAATTTTGTTAATAAAAAGAAACGCAAAAAATGCTGTAATAGAAGAGCTCCTTATCTCGTTTCCTGTATCACTATAAGAGTCTAACATTACCTTTGACCTAGCTAATTTTCTTTTTGCCGGGGTGCCAGGTATCGTCTATGCGCGAGCGATACCTGGCACCCCGGCAAAGTCTTGTTGACGGAACACACTGGGTTTTAGTCCGTGCAAATCGGACCTAACCACTGACTCTGTCCGAATCAGTGGTATGCGTCAGGCATTACCCAGTATATAAAAATAAATAAAAAAAAGGTGTGACTTATTTTTGGCAGTAGAAAAAAGGTAAAGCTGTGGTATAATAGACATGCAGCTCGCTAGCCATTTCTTACCAGCAACACTATTCTGATTGTTATAATATCTTAAACATGCTATAATGATGTGCTTGTAGGTCATAATATTTTCACAAAATGTACTGGCGAAATGTAGCTGAAACTCTCATAAAAAGAAAATAGTATTTTCTTTATTAAAGTACCGAGTTTTCCTTTATTTACATCGAAATGAAACGAAACAACTTTTGCAATTATTTCGTCCGTACGTAATTTACAAATCTTTGTATTCTTAAACAAAAATAATGGATTGCACGATAAACGAAAAGTTAGATTGGAAACGAAGTTGTTACAAGTTGCTAAACAATATTATTTAGTTAGTGACAATGCTAGGATATAAAATACTTTTGCCAGTCTCACAACTACGTTTTGCAAGGAACTGGACTAATACAAAGTAATACGGATAGTTTTAAGTTTAGTTTTTTGCTGGGTGACTACGGAATGTGATTCAACACATTCGGTATTTTGTGATGTTCAATAATTCGTTTAAATTTTCATTTGTTTCACACTCGCACTAGAGTTGTAATTCACCACTTAGTCTTCATATTTTTATATGCGAACTATAACGTAAAAAACAGACCCAGCAAATATAAGCTTAGAAAGTATAAGGTCGTACTTAAAAGTAAACACTACCAGATACAGGCTACTAATATGCGTCTAAATTATTAAGAGTGAAATATGTATGCCATATTTCTGTAAGTGTATCGCGTATGCAAACAAGTATGTGATATGATATAAGAAGAGATATTTTTTCGGAAAACGTGATAGCTTTTAACAGATCATTGCTGATAAATATAAACACCAGATATTTAGTAAATATGTAGAACAAAGATATTTTTGACAAGATTATAATAATATCGTAGAAGCCAATCCCATTCCTGAAAAACCGGCCAAGTGCGTGTCGGGCCACGCGCAGTAGGGTTCCGTAGCTAGTCGTAACAACATATTTCGACTTAAAAGGGATTTACTATCTGTATTAAACAAGTAACATCTTCATACAAGTCATTACTTTCTTAGGTTTTTGTAATTTGCACGAATTAATTTGAAAAACCAGCTAGCACGTATGACGAGATGTATGAATGTTGAGGAAGCGAAAGAAGTATGTAAGGAGCGAAGCACATGGCGTTCCATCGTCTCTGCCTACCCCCGTGGGATAAAGGCGTGATTTTATATATGTATTATGTATGTTTATTTATGTTTCAAGAATTTTGAACGAAATATTCTGAGTAACTGCATCTGACATTTCGGACCCCTATTGAACTTATCCGCTATAGTTTTCCTTTAAAGTTCATTACATGTACTACCGACACAATTTTTTTCAGATTTTGGGATCCAGTAGTTTAGCTTTTAGAGGGAGGGGGACGCTCTACTCGAACAAAAATTTGCCCTTTGAAGGTAATTATCTCGCAAACGGATCTCTAAATCAAAAAACTGTCTTAGCAACCCCTAAACGTTTTTAAAAGTCCTATCTAACAATACCCGACACTATGGGGAAGGCGACAAAAAAAAAAACATCCCTACTTTACATGTAGGGGAGCTACCCGAAAAAAAAATATTTTTCCAAATTTTATTCTACGACTTTCTTTGTATAGTTCATACATATTTATGCAAAATTTCAGTTTTCTAGCACCAACGGTTTCGTCGCTATGCCTTGGACAGACGGACGGTCAGACGGACGGACAGACGGACGGACAGACGGACATGGCGAAACTATAAGGGTTCCTTGTAGGTACTACGGAACCCTAAAAACGGATCCTATAATAGCTCCACCTTAATAATATTTGATGGTAAGATTTTTGTGATGGTGGTTGAGCTCTTGTAAACGAGTTCGAGGGCGACAGCATCACCGTTTCACCTTTGGCCTGCCGCCAAATAGTTGTGCTTGCACTCTTGCACTGACAAAAGTGTATGAATATTCGGTCAGCTAAAAGTCTTATTTGGACATTTTCTATCAGAAATTACTCAATAGCAATACGAGGTATTGTCCCTTGGATGCCGAATAGTTTTTGCCAAGAAAGCTGAAAATTAATTAGCTAAATCAATGTAATATAATAATATCTTATAAGAAAATCAGCGTAGCTTAATTAATATAAATGTGCCGACTTTCAAAACGCCAACCAAATGGCTTATTAAGAATTTTACTACTGCATAGTAAAAGTTATATACCTTTTTTATTTGGCGTAAGGCGGCAACGGCATGGAATTGGTTCTGGCCGCTCGCCGACCATGTTAAACAATTAACCCTTGACGCCAAGAGCCGTAATGTTTATTTATTTATTTATTTGGATCTCCAACAAAGAATACACGTTACATTTTAAACAGGTCATGGTTTACATTATAAGATCTTGTGCTCCTTTAATTACACGATCACATCATTTAAAAACGTCTTGGCAAAAATATAATAATAATAATTACATCGTAAATGATTATAGAATTAAAATTATAATAGATTATAAAATAAATTAATAAAAAAAAAATATTTTAATGACACATACATGCAAATTACTTTGTGAAAATAAAATTAAATTCAGATTAAAATAGAATAAAAATGTTGATGTCAATGCTGCAATTATGAACAAAAATTTCATTTCTACCCGCATAGTATTTTGTAGATCCCTTTTGAACCGGAATACGAGTCGTAGTAATAGAAGTTAAGCTAAGTTTAGTGAGGTATGAAATTATGAAGAAGTGATTCTAAGAAAAAATGGTGAAGTATTCTTATTGTTACGCTTAATAATTGTCTCTTATATACAGGGTATAAACGAAGCGTCAGTCATCAATGGCATGACATGTGACGTCACACGTTACCCTCACGAAGATCGACAGTCGCTAGCTGTTATATTCGGCGTACATTTTCAATATTTGTTTGAGGTTTTTAGTAAATAACATTTTATTTATTTATTTATTTACTTATACATTATGTACAACATTACAGTTTTAGACCAAGACGTTATACATAAAAAAAAACACACTCACATAAAATAATATTTGACAATAATAAAACATTGTGTCGAAACCTCTTACCTGTGCCAGTGGGTGCAATTATTTTTCACCGGAAATTGCCACACATCGAAGTATTTTAGTGCGCAAAACATTTTCCAGTGATTAGGAACATTATTTTAAAGCTCTATTTGTGAAAAATAATATCGATTTTTTTTTAAGGTGGTTTGTTTATTTCACGGTATCCCTCTCATAATCAGTCGGCAAAATCGCGAAATACCAAGTTTTTTTTAAGAAAGGCATGCATTTCCGGTAGAAAATGAACCCTGTATTTATACATTTATTTACAGAAAATTATACATGATGCAGCTTAAATTATACTAGTCTTATAACTTAATCTAAACTTAATAAGTCACTGTTAGAAAGCCTTGTACCCAAAACGCTGGCAGCATTACCGCGTTGTATTGCGATGCAAAGTCGGTGGCCGAAATTTAAGCCAGCATTTCGAGAACGAGTTGCCTCAGTTAGACGCGCTGACAACTTAATATCATCTTTTTCTGTAAATAATTATTATTAAACTTCTATCTCTACTTATTCAGATAAAAAATGCTTGGCAGGCAACAAGAAATCAACTTAAAAGTAGAGTTGTCTACATGGACTTGTCACACCCCATTGTAGATTGAAATTCACTTAACTATGATAACATTATTTGCCAGGTAGCCAAAGGCGCAGCCTAAACTACCTTTATATTGAATGAATGCAGCCGTTGTGCATTTGTCAAAATGTGCGTGGCGTGATTCGTTAAATTATTAAATAAATGCAAATAAATGATTCTTATTCTTATTCTTATTACTTTTGTGCGTTTTCAGTTGTGAATTGAATTGAGATCGATTGATTTCAATTTCATAATGTGTCAGATTTTGATGAATTAATGTAGGGAATGTGTTTGAAAGAACAAAGAGAAGATTTAGAATCATAACATGTGTTACATGTCGGCGTCCATATTAGTTTTAAATTGAGGGTAGATCATAATTTTGACATTTAATAGGAAGATGTGGCGGTCTTCGCACATAATCATGACGGATGACATTGACAACGTCAAGAAGTGACACACTCGTCACAACTGTCAAAGAGTGCTGAATCGAGATATCGAAATGTTCACAGTATATACCACTTTTAATACGCTACCGTTGGACAGCTGTCCGCCAGGTAATATCACTGAGCCTGGTCGGAGGATCCGCCCTTTGTGGTGGAGGAACATCACACCCTGTTCCTCTACAAATATGTATAAATTATTTAATTAGCAGAATTATGTAAGTATTCGGTATTCCATATTAGCTTAACATTATAAAATAAGTGCGTCCTACGCGGTTTTAAACAAGGTTTTTTCACTTAAATATCGCTGGCCCCGGGCAATCAAGTGGTAATATCAAAAATTGATTTTTACAGGAAAAATAAAAGAAGCTAATTTGCTGATAGTGCAGCGTACAGTTATCTTAAACAGGCGTTTAAAGTGTCAAAAGAAAGAATTTTTTTTTACCTATTTTGCCTTTTTTTAATAATTAAAATAGAATACATATTTAAAGAAATAATTGAAAAAAATATAAAACAAATTATAGACGATATTGCTTTAATTGTAACATCATTGAATGACTTTATAAACACACCGAACACTGTGATTCAGGACTGTAAGAATATAATACGACGAAATTTCCGCTTTAGATCTTGAGCGTACCAGTCGATTACCACCTTTTTCAGGGAAATTTTAAAACCAAAACTTAGCTGTATCATCTACTAATCGCTATTTTAGTATCCTTTCAATAAATCATATTTTTATGTAACCATTGTAATAGACCGAATGTATAAACATTTCAGACAGTACTTTGTTGACAGTAACTTCACGACGGTGTTTCTACTACCTATTTTTTGCTTAATTAAAGTTTAAATGAAAATGACTTTGTAAAAAAATACCTTTTCTATCACATATATTTTTTATTTATTATAAAACTTTGGAAAAGAACTAAAAAAAAAAGAGACAATACTATTTTACCTTAATTAGAATAAAATCACATAATTTTAATTAGCAGTTATACTTTGGAAACAAAAATAAAATGGTTAAAACCTTATAAAGAAAAATGTATGATACGGCTTTAATAATTTAATTTGAATCTTCGCTTTCAATATCGATTTCTTCTTCAAAGTTCCCAACACAATGCAAATTGTTATAAAATGTATGATAATGTTACGATGGATTGCTTCAGTTTTTCAGAGACTTATCAAATTATCATAAAGTGGTTTTAGTAAGGCAATTGGCTCTCTGTACAGATTTCTCAGTTCATCTCCTGAAACATCAGTCACTGGCGTCTTATTGGGTCTTCCTCTTGAAGATCTGGTGTTTGATGCAGTATTTAAAGAAATATAATAATCAAAAATTTTAAATTGTCATTGTAGCAATCCTAGTCGGACTACTATCTTTATGGGATTACTTATGGTCTGTCGATTCACCCACATTATAATATTTTATAGATCGAGAGTCACGATTCTCTTTAAATATGCGCTTCTGGTGACAAGGTGTGCTAAATATTAAAGTTGGAGAAGCTACAGTCAACATTATCGAATATAGCAGACTCGTATGAAATAGTAGAAGGGGATTGCAATAAATGTGATTGTAAATCGAAATTGGGTGAAAGACATTGGAGTTGGGCTATGAGTTCCAGTGAGGTTTACGTCTTCCACACTCTTCGAAATGGTGACTTCTTTTGTTTTTTCATCATCACCGTTACAGGAAAATATTATGGCATCTAAAACGAGACAAAAATATACTTACCTAGTAAAATATCAAATCTGTCATAAAACAACAAAAGTTAATGACAACATTTTTATAATTAGTCAAACAAAATTATAGCTTAATATACTATAATTTTGTTCGACTTTTGTCTGTTTTTTCATCAACATTATATTATTTGTTTACTTATGTAACCGCTGAAGATACCACATTGCCATTGTACACGCAAAATACTATGAAAAAACATATTACATACACACACACACACACACACACACACTATACTCATAATTTTAGTTTAATATAATTAAATAGGTAGGTATATAATATCGGTTTTTCCAAATTAAGTAGTACGTTAGTAGGTAGGTAATGATAGATGAGGAGTTAATAAGAGGTAAATATATTCAACTAATAGAAACAAGACGTACGATAAGGTGTATGTAGATAGGTCGGTAGGTATTACAAGAATTTAAAATTATTATTAATATAATACCTAATCATCTTACCAATTAATCACTTACCGTCAATCATGGATAACATTCTTTTATCTCGAGATTTTATTACACTCAGTTTATTAAGGATACTAAGAATTATTAAGTTTAGTATGTACTCTTAGAAAAAAAAAGAAAAAGGTGTCACACGCTGACACCGCCTGCCGAATTGCGTTATTATTTGTAGATATCAATTTATTACATTAAAACATGATGCTAAAAAGTATGCGGTAATTATTTATGCGTAGGAATGAAAGGGATGGCGGTCAGCGTAACACGACAGTACGGCGCGAGGGTTGCAATAAATTTTCAGGAAGAAAGGCGTAATAGCTTTGTACAGAATAAAATGTCTTGTGATTTCTTCGTATTAAATGTTTAAAGTTTATTGATATAATTCGTTTATTTCCAAAAACACAGTTAAATTTATTACTGTTACTTTTTGTTTAGAAATGTAGTGTAATGATGCTCACCGGTTTTTTATGTTATGTTTTAAAGAGTAATGCAATAAAACATTTTATATCGTAAGAGAATTTGCCATGCAATAAAGGTGTAATTTTCATCTTTTCTAAAGAAATATTCATTTAAAAAATCTGAAAAAAATAAGAGAGATAGACTGATACTCAGAGAAGCCAAAAATCAAATAACATTAAAAAGGACGTAACCGGCGTTTACCGCTATATTGCCCGGGGCCAGCGATATAATAACATAATTTTCCAGGTAGTCGGAGGGGCAGAAACGACTGCGGCTGGTCAAGGTGTGTGCGTGATTCGCTAAATGCTCTCCTTTGTGCGCTTTCAATTGAGATCGATTAATTTCAATTTCATAATGTATTGTGTTAGCTTATAATATATGACTGCTGAACAAAGAGACGTATAAGAATCGTAGCAATTATTACGACTGCGTTCATTAGTTTGAAATTGAGTTGAGTAGCATTTTAACGTTAACGTGACAACGATAGTTCAATCAGCAGGATATGTGAGTATTCGACAGAGTATGGTAATACGAATCTTAAAGCTAAACATTGGCAAATATTGAAAAAAATACACATAATTATGACATAATTTGCCAGGTAAACAAAGAGGCAGCCTTCAGAACGTTGCAACTTGCCAAGGTGGGTGCGTGATTCGTCTCACTCAATTGTGATCGATTGATATCGGTTGAAAAGTAAAAGTAGGTAGATATCTGCAACCAAACGTTTATTGAAGTAGTATTATCTGTTTACTCCATATAATTATAATAAAAGCAATATTCGCATACATATTTTCAATGCAGCAATAATCCCTTTATACAAACAGCTTCCTTTTGTAGCATGCATAACATGAAAGCAGCTATTTTTATTTCTCATCCTAATAACTCTAAAAGCTACGATTAAAATATTGGAAAAGGATTGAAGCTACACTATTTTTAAGTGTAATGTATGCCTTGTGATTGCGATAAAAATATGCTGAATATCAATGATTATTATTAATTAATATTAATGATATTATAAATATGAATGATTTTATTACAAACAAGCTGTTGTCCGCGACTTAAATTCAGCCTCGTGATTTAAAGCCGCGTAGAATTAAATGTTTACATACTATTACGACTATACTTTCAAACCTAATTCCCCATTTCCCTTAAAAATTTACTAGCTTCACATTTAAACTTACACCCCCTAATAAACCCCCTATTAAAATAAAATGGCACCGGGCACAATTTCAACTTCGTGCTGCTAATGAGAATTTTCTTACGAAAAGTTCACAAATAACACTTTACCCGACCGGGAATTGAATCCAAGACCTTGAGGTGAGAGGCGCATACGGTAACTACGAGACTAACGGGCAATATAAATAAAACATATCTTTATAAATAAAGCAAGAAGTATGTTAAGATAAAAGATTTAGATTATCGTACAAAGTTTTAGAAGTAATACTTTTTAATTATTGCGTGTTAAAGGGTCACCATCGGTCAACAACTTGCCCTTAACTTATTCTTTGTAATGTAAGCTTAACAATACTAATTAACATGCGTGTTTTCATCTTGACCGATGTTATTTTAACACTTATATAAGAACAAAACTTATACAGAATTATGAACTTAATTATGGTCGGGATTTTATCAACAAGTTAATCCTTATTACTGAGAATAGTTTCGAATCTATTACGTAGATTCATCAACTGGGCGATTAAGTAAGTAATCCTTTTCTTTCCCTAAAGGTGCTACCAGACTGACGAGCATTCGCTTGTAATTTAGATTTTGAGCATACGTTACAAACTACCTATCTGACTGAGCACAATTTTTCATTAATGTATCATTTTACAATTTTCTGTAATGTTACATTTTATCGAATAATATTACAAATTTCTACGTGTGTCATTTCAGGCTGCGCACTGTTTCTTTACATGTCAATGGAAAACAGATGAAAATGTATAAATATGAAATTTTATTTGACCAAAAATTTGGCTCAAGAACGATTGCGCACTGTAAAGCTCGGTTTGCATTCCACGACCGTCCGGTGTAATATTCGAATCTGTAACATTATAATATATGACAAGCGAATGCTCGCTCTGGATGCACCTTTTAAAGTTACTATACCCAATAAATAAATATTTGCACAGATTTTTAAGGATGGTATCGTTGGTCTGAAGTTTTTAATATAATATGTACAACATACAAGCGCCGGCTCGCGGTGTCACATCATCATAACTATTTTATACAAAGAGGTTTAATAACATTAAAATATACATATGGATGATGGTTAGTGTGTTGAATTTGTCTGTGTTATTATTTTTTTCTTACTTCGTTACCTGTTACGATTGTGGGCGAAGTGATTCTTTAGTAATAATCCTTTGGGAATAAATAAAAAAAATAATTCTACGGTTGGTCAAGGTTTCATAATGCCAATGTTATCAAATCGAAGTATAAAAAAAAAATCTCCCTCATGAAGTTACTATACTCAAAAAAAAAAAATATTTGCACAGATTTTTCACGATGGTAGCGTCGGTTGGTCGGAAGCTTTTAAAATATGTACAAGCGCCGGCGTCGCACCATCACAACTGTTTTATACAGAGAGGGTTAATTACTTTAAAATATACACCACGGTAATGTGAGGAAAAAGCTTTTCATAGAAATAAGTGTTCAATTTCTACGTGGATTTATGTATGGATTGCGGAGAAATGGATATACAATTATAATTATAAAGTAATAATATCCTTTTAAACTTAGCGGTGTGTTTAGTGTTACAAAAGCAAAAGCATATTTAAATAGAACAATATCAAGTAATTTCTTATTGGAATAGTATTGCTACAAATCGTTCAGTAACCTAACCTAAATAATGTAATAAGGGAAAATAGGGTAATTTGACCTTTCAGACAATAAAACGAGATAAAAATTCATGAATCCCAAAAATACTAAGCAAAACGAAAGTCAATCTGTGTTAGTTTAATGACGGCAAAAAGAATATCGTTCAATTAAAACTTTTCAAGTTTGATAAGTGATTTATAGGACTTTTTCAGACTAATACAAAGACAATGATCTGTGATTATTTCCATTCCTGCCGTGGATTAAGTCGAACAACTTCTATCTAACGACTTTTGGGAATTTGCTGCAAAATCGATGGCAGGCCTAAAAAACGCAGCTCCCCTTTGCCCATGATATTAACTGGAATAATGTAGCAATTTGCCAGTACCAAATTAACGTGAATTACCATAATTCAAAGCTTAACGCAAGTAATTTGTCATTCAGAATACCTTTAATGTAAACTGATTTTACCGAAGCGGTTAATTTAAAATTAAATATACTTTAGCATATAATTGAGCACGCGCTCGTCCAAACTTCTAAAAATTCTGTATTACACTTAATTCAATTAAAAAGTGTATATACGAAGCGTTCAGGGGTGAGATTCAGTAAAAACAGCTTTTGACAGCGCGGCTTCGGGGCTTAAGCGAAAATTTATAGAAAATTGCATGGTACACGCGTTGCGCTCATAGGGTGCGCGGGAAACGTTCGGGGGGTGTATATTTAGAAAAGCTTCTAGCCGCCAGCCGGCAGTCCACGCTTGGCGCGCGAACGGAGCGTACGCGTCCCCGTCTTCCCCTCTCGCTATCGCATCGTACCCGATTCCGTAATTAACATAAATTGAAATTAATTAATAGAGCATTTCTAGTGTGTTGTGTACCTGAACTGGATTTGATCGTGCCCTGTGCTACCCTGTGGACTATCAGCGTTTTGCCGGTTTTCAGTGACTTTATGATTATTTAATAACTGCCAGCATCTTTTACGTGAATGGACTTTTATTGAAAATTATCGACATTTTCTGGAATTAAGGTGGGTGGAATAACTCTTTATCTGTACATGTATTGTTAAAAGCTTTCCTGGTAGCCGTAAGCTATAATTAAGTGATACGGTGTTAATAGCGGGTCACTGACACTAACAATACTATAACAATCGAGATAATACTTTATAGTCATTAACTGCTTTTTTGTCACTTACAAATAATGGGACGTGAAATGCCATATGATATTGCTAAACTTTCATACATTACTTTATTAATTTTGATTGTCTACGAACTACGAACTTTACCTTTCTGTTTTTAGGTCGTAGTGTCGGCAATTATAAATTTGGTAGATTTAAGAAAATAGAAAATGTCATTAAAACTTTAGGTATTTTATGACATTATGTTAAACGTGTCTAATGGCCTTTAGAATCGAAAAAAGTGGAAAGAATTAGTAATCAACGTTTTGTGGACATGAAAAATGGTAAATATGCTAATAAATGTTGTAGTTTACGACATAATATTATTAAACAACTAGCGCCTATTCTAATTACTCCTACGATTCTAATCAAATTTGAAATATGTTCTCACACTTCCAGACATTCTCATAACTAAAACTAAGCATAAGAAACTATTTCATTAAAAATAATTAACTCATAATGAAAACGGCATGACTGTCAAATAAATACGACGCTTTAGTAAACACGGCAATATTAGTATGAAAATATGACAGCTTTTGAATCGGATAGAAAAACTAATAATGACGGTTTAGTTTCATTCGTTAGTTTTTGAATTTCGAATAAGATCGTTTTTTTAAAGCAACCTACTTTTGCAACATTTTGTCAGTCATTAATTTGGTGTTCCAAATTCAAACTTCGTTTTAACCTTGTTTTGTAATGGTCTGTTGAAGCTTTTTAACTGTCATTTATATCAAGTAAATAAAGAGGTTTATTGTTCGATGAGATAACAAACCACACAGATGCAACATTTATGTCTAAATAAGTAGTCCGGACATCAAATATTAATGAGTTATTGGCTTTTGATAACAGAATCCGTGTACGCTATTTATTACGTTTTATCATGACTTTGTTGCTCCTGTATGCTTGATTTATCATAATTATTATTAAAATAAAGTGAGTTTGTATTGCATCTATGTTTTGTATTCGATCAACATTTTGATCGAATATTGAACAGCCGGTATTCTTTCGTTTAAACTGTCTTAAGTTTAGTTTACCTCTTGTTATTTGTATCAAATTGATATATTTTTTTTTAATTTATCCGTAGAGAGACAGAACCTACATTTATTTTCATCTATCGATTGGTTCTTTGTGTTTTTTGTACTAAACTATCTTCACTAACAATCATTTGTAGCAAATTGTTTCGTGTCAGTTTTTGCAGTCTAAATTTGAATGAGACAACCGTTGATATATTTATAATTTATTTTGTCGTTCTTATTTTAAATCTTGAGCTTGCTCTATTTGACGTTCAATGTTCTTATTATAAATTACACTTTTTTCGAATTAAATTTCGCATCAAAAAAGGTTAATATGTTTTCAAATGAGGTTCTATTTATTTAATGGCGGATCTTTCACATGTTAAACACGGGCTTCTCGGCCAGTGTAGCGTTTGTACACACGAGGAATTTCCTCTTTGCTTACCTTAGTAGAGAAATATCCGATGTATACCGCTTTGAATGTGAGTGAGCTCAGATAACTGTTGGATTCTAGGCCAGCTTTAACCGTGATAGGATTTTAGATGTATTTGTATTCTGTTTGTAGCATTGTTTGTGCAATTGTTATTCATGCTCTATGAAAAGTTTAATAGACGTGGTTATCCACATTTTGCCATTTAAGTTTATATACTTATATCTAATGTTACGGTGAAAATCTATTTTCGAAACTCGGGCGTATAGTTGAAACTTGTTTTTTTTTGCCGAATGAAATTGAAGTCTTTCGACAATTGGGCAGTCAAAATTGTCTTTGGAATAATATTCTTATTATTAAGAATGTATATAGCGTTCAATCCATACCGCATGGGCATAATATTTAATTATGTACTCGATTGGATAAAAAACCGTAGAATCTAATTAAAATCGTTAATTAAACCATATTGGTATCGCAATTACTTCGTAAACCCAGTAATGCTCGAAAATTAAAAGTGGACCACAAATTATTCGAATATTATTGGGGTGTAACCGCAGGTTTTCGATCCAAAATTCATACGAGTTTAATTTCATTTTAACACTCGCAACATTTCGAAGGCTATACATATAGGATATTATACATATTTTTCAGGATTTACAGACGACCATGTTCCTACTTATGTAATTGTATTTTTTTTTCGTCTTATTTTCTTCTCGTACTGCCTCTATGGTCTAGTGGTTAGCGTATACGCCTTTCAGGGCGAGTTTTCAAATTTAATTCCGGGCTCGAGCAAAGTGTTATTTGTGAACTTTTCGTCAGGAAATTCAATAGCATCACGGAGTTGGAATTATGCTACGTGGATGGCGATAAGCTCACCCCCTATCCCATGGTACCTAAACATAACAGGTGAAATGTTGTACATTTCTGCCACACCCTTCTGGGTAATATAGACGTGACGTTATGTAATTTTATCACATTTTTATGTACTTTCTAATTTAATTTAATTTTTCCAATTTAAGACATTTAAATATATTATATTTCGATAAAGTAATCTAGTTCAGAAATTTAACTATATTTTGACCAGTTCAACCACGTAGCTGACTATTATATTTTGCTCTTAAAATCGTTTTATGAACGTAACATAAACGTAACTGACTTTTATATTTTTAAAACGAACGAACTATCTAAGTATGGAATATCCGTGTACTTATTACCTACTTGAAAGAAAGAAAAGAAAGAAAATACATTTATTTGGAAGTACACGATACACACAACAAAAATAGAATAATTATACATAATGCTAAGAAACGATACAGTTAATAAAATGCTAGAAATAACAGATAAGAAGTGTCTTATTATATACATACAAAGTCAATATCACTTAAAATTACAGTGTTTCGTGCTTACTACCAAATTGGTAACCAGTTCAGCATATTGCCAGACACAGGTGCCTGGCGCTGGTTTTCATCTGGTACCTGATTATTTTATAAATAAATAAATACAATAAGTTATAGTAAATAAATGCTGAGGAATTTATATTACAACAAAAACAATAATGAAAAACAATAGTTAAATACTGGCAATTATATTATAAAAATAGTAAATACAAAGGATAAATAAATATAGGACATTTAAAAAAAATGATGTTTGTATGCTTGCTTATACCACATTAATGAATAGAAGATTTTTGTATGCATAAAAGATATTTTTTAAATTTATATTTAAAACTATAAGGACCTCTACCTTACCTTCTGAATGTAATACACGGATAGTAGGAAGTACCACAAAATGAACCACAAATTGAATTTTACACACTAGCCCAAATTAATTTGTCGATACCATTGTGTTATTAGAAATACATTAAAATTGAAACATAATTTTGTAGATTTGCCCTCAATGGTTGACCATCGACCATTGCAAATTCACTAACACATTATACTTACATGTACAAGCTAAAAGTCCAATGTAGAAACCGGTCGCGGGTTCGATTTCCGCTTAAGACAAATCTTTGTGGGCATGAACATGGCGGTTTGTCTTAGTCTGGGTGTTTCTATGTATATTAGAATCAGTTATTCTATGTCTGCACGTGTGGTGTAGTAGTTTAAGCGGTCGCCTCGCCGCTCTCCACTGCACTGGTGTTGTGGGTTCGATCCCCACATGGGACAAATCTTTGTGTGATTCGCAAATATTTGTTCTGAGACTGGGTGTGCTTGTGTGAGTGAATGTGTGTATTTGGCCTTGTCATTGGGACCATTGGATAGTGTAATTGCTTCTGGAGTTCTATATAATGTAAAAAAAAACCCATTGTACAATCTCTGCTTAGTTTGGGAATAGATGGCGTTAAGTTGTGAGATATTTATTTATTTATTAATCTTCCTCATTAGTGTACCTAAGTACAACCTATACAAAACCTGTAAGGTAAAATTTCTTTGGTAGTATATTTTATTTCGCTCTACGATTTGTTATTATTTGGGACTCTTATGTTTGCCGCACCCCTACCCTAAACGCACTTTGTAGTAAGCATTATTCGGCAAATGATGAGGGAAAATCATTTTTTAGTGTGGCAAGTACCTTATAAATTTTGGATTATTCAAAATCAAATTACATTCCATTTTTAGCTAAAGCTTTTTAATATTTTTCTGTTACGTATTATATTAAATCTTCGTTTGAAGTTCATTGTAGCTATTATATTATCAGGTCGCTGGAGAGGACTGTGGACTACGAGAGGCTAAATGATATGTTTTTTAAACTTTCGCGATTTGAGAACATTTTTCAAAAATTAGACAACGGGTCTAAATCGCGTAATTATTATAAAGGTAAATAAATACCTATGCTCGACGTTTCGAATGACTTGCATCATTCTGGGTCACGAACCGACTGGTGAAGCTCAGCGTCGTCTCCGTGAAGCGCGGATATTGTCCACTACCCTCACTTGGTCGTCACAATATTTATTTTTATTTAGTTTTTGAAAGAGGCTAAATGATGATTACTAGTTCTTGACTCAAACCCATTTAGATTATAAAAATATAATATAACTAGTAAAATATAATCTTTGCGTTATTGCATTGTGCATTGAAGTAGGCATTATACTTTTTAAAGATGTTTGCTTGAATAAAAGCTAAACAAATACTCTATTGAAATAAGGCCTGATATTTTTATCGCTTCGTAACTTCACAAATCATACAAGCCTATTCAAACTCTTCGCTTGAACTTTTAAGAATAGATTAATAGATCACAATAGGTTTTAAATGTCAATGGTTTACTTCTGACCCTCTATCAACCCCTATTCGCACATAATAATCTATGCGTATATAATTGGACTCCCGGCTGACTGATTCATCAACGCAGGGCCTAAACCACTTGGCCCAGGAACTTGAAATTTGGTACAAAGCTTCCTTCTATGACGTAGGCGCGTACTAAGAAGGGATTTTTGGAAATTCGGCCACTAACAGGGTGAATAGTGGAATAAAAGTCCGTCATTTTTGAAGTTCCAAGCATAAAATTTCGTATAGTTAAACTTGAATAATAATAAATGAATTTCAGTACCGGGGTTCTTCTAAATTTTATTCACAAGTGGGTGCATTTAGGGTTTTTTAGTAAGTAGCGAGTTGACGCAAAACGTTTGAAGCGGGTGAAACCGCGCAGGGCATCTAGTATAAAATAAAGAAATAGAATCTTTAACACAATAATTCACCTACATACAGAAAGATAAAACCCAAGTAAAAACATAGAACCAAAAGCATCGTTAACATGTACCTATAGGCTATTTATAAGTTGTAATAATAAGTTATCCGCCTATTTCAAAGTTGCATGTGATGACAGTCGTCAGCCAAGACACTAGCAATTCATACAACGAGCCACTTAAAGTATCCTCAAGTACTGCAATATACACACCTCAGCAATTTCAACAAAATTTTATATATTATTAAAGTTGAAAAAATTAAGAATCCAGCAGGACTCGAACCTGCACCCCCGGGTATTCGCCCCAAGTGCTTTGCCAATTTGCCAATTTTTTTTTCAACTTTAATATTATATAAAATACAAAAAGGCATAGCAAAGATAAAATTTGCTTTAAAATATTACAAGTATTCAACAAAATTTTCAATATTTCCAATTAAATAATTATATCGCAATCATTGGGAAGAGTTTCATCAATTCAATTAGTACACTCAGCCAACTAAGTGTATTTTATCGTAACTACCCACATTTGAGGGAAATTTTCAATGTATGTGGTAAAAGTTAGCAGAACTTTTTACAAATCGAAATTTAATTGGGGAACTAAGTGTTAACTGGTAATACTGGTTCCTGGTTTTCCTAGCGAAAAATTCTGAATGACTGAATGCAGAAAAAGCAGAATTATGTACTAACTAGTCTGGTCTAATGAGATCAACGAAAATAAAAAGGGTTTTTAACTGTCGCAGAACTATACGGGTATTAGATTTTGTGACAAGAATGACTTTTTGAAATCAAGTTAAGAACCGAGGGTATCAATAGAAAACGTATTTTTATAAAAAGACCAAGAATAAAAAAAAATAGAATAAGACACATTTACTTTAACTTAAACTAATATGACCAATTTTAAAACTACATGCGTATTTCTATTTAAAATAAGCACATGAACATAATTCAATGTGCCAGAAAAGCTACGCACCGCAGCATAATACTGCAGCACATAAGCACCACAGCGCTGATATTCTGGTGTGCCCTGATCATACAAAGCGGTACTTAAATCTAAAAAAACGCAGCCTAACTAATAAATAAATTTATTAACAATCTTCGTGTGCGGTTACGCGTAGCCTTATAATCTTCAAAACCACAGCTGATATTTACCCTTGGCTACATAAAATACATAATATTATTCACGCAAGTATGAAATTGCTTACTATTACCTCAAATATTGGCTGTGTGGTTAAGTCATGTTTAATTACCGAGTCTTATTAAGTAGTATCGCTTTTATCTCGAATGGAATTCGCGTTCAATCAATATGTATTCGGCTTTAGTAATGTTAAATGTATTTCAATTACAATATTATAATTACTTGTGGGAAGCTTGATTTTCAATTGATTTTTTTACTGCTTTGATGCTCGGGTGACGTAAGTTGGTTTGTTTGAATCCCGGTTTAAGCTTAGAAGTAGATTATAGTAAACGTCTGAAAATAGGGTGGTATAGAGATTGTGCCTAGTCGTATTAACAATAAAGGGTTAAGTATTATATCCTATTGAAGTAGTATTTTATGTATTCGGGAGTATGATAAAATATAATTTTATAGGTATACATAGTTCTTCAAACACTTCATCTAAACTAATATTATATAATTGAATCTACTGAAACGATCTTGATGAAAATCCGAGTCGAGATAGTTTAAGACTCGAGAAATAATATAGACTATTATATTGATTTACCACGGGAGCAGAGCCGCGGACGGACGCTAGTTAGGTATAAATACATATATGTATATTATATAAATCTGTTTCGATGGTCTAGTGGTTAGCGTATGCGCCTCTCAATGCGAGGTCTCGGGTTCGATTCCCGGGTCGGTCAAAGTGTTATTTGTGAACTTTCCGTCAGGAAATTCACAATAGCAGCACGAAGTTCGAATAGTGCCCGGTGGATGGCGATAGACTCACCCCCTATCCCATGGGACCTAAACATAACAGGTAAAATTTGGGTGCTGTACAACTCTGACACACTTTTCTGGGAAATATAGGCGTGATGATATGTAGATGTTTAATAAGTTGCATGGGTTATACAACTAGATTTTTACATCTATTAGCCATAAGCATATAATTATCAAACTAATTTACCCTTACGTGATAAGTAGAAATATGTATGTCACGAAGGGACAAGTTGCCAATCATTTGCCTATAACTACATACTTGTACATAATAACAGAGAGCGGAACACCATATTCCCATTATTTCCCATTACTTGACACATAACACTAGCCGACTCCGGATGACACGTCGCATATAGCCAGCATAATTATTTAAAGATGAGAACATATTATCCGGCAAATTATCATGTTCTAGATGCCTAAGTATGACAGGAATACGTGTCTACAACGTAATATGTCAGGATAATAACTATAGTTCCAGATATGACCCAGTTGGAACGACAGAAATCATGCCTCGCTCATTTATCGCAGAAATGGAAAATGAGTCTCATTAGCAGTAACTAGCATCAAGAACTATATTATTATGCGATGCCATAAAAAAGTTTTCAATACGCAATATACTTTTTAAATAATTAAAGCTTGTTGGTCTGTTTTGAATCGTAATTTGCGGGTTCGCTTTCCCAGGACATTTTCATCTCGGCGCACGTTTGCCAATGCTTTTACATACGATATGCTCTGTTTTTGATTTGACCGTATCAAATCAAATCAAATCGAATGAAATCATTTATTTCCATGGGCCCCAAGGGGCGCTTGAACACGTCAAAACAAACATCAAAATACAAAAAATATAAAATTAAAATAAAACTTAGCTAACTAATTTATAATACTTATTGTAATAAAATGATTTGACACCGGAGCTTAGATTGACTTTAATTCAACTTAAGAGATTTGAATTAAAATCAATTCAAGTACCAGCTCCGATGGGTATTGCATCATGAGAAGAGCTGGTGAGAAACTCATGTGCACCATCTTTTCAAATAATTCATACAATATTTGTTTGTTTCTTATCGCCATCCGCCGGGTACAATTCCAACTCCGTGCTGCTATTGTGAAGTTCTTGATATAAAGTGAACAAATATCACTTTATCTGCTAATTTCATCGTTATTGGCTAAATGACTTTGAAAGTTATGAAAGGAAGATTTTTTAATGTAAGACTGTTTTTTTTGGACATTCGGTAGCATACGCGACCGCTTGCTGTGAGGCATTGGATTAAAGTTTTATTTGAGATTTTGCTTTCGTAATTTTCAGTACAAGCACGGAGTTTATGACTGGTAAATGGCGATAATTCCACCCTTCGTATCACATAGGGCCAAAACATGACAAGTGAAATGAAATGAAATGAAATATTTATTTGCTCAAATATGGTATGTACATTACGGTCTTACAGATATAAATAATAGTTCCACATATTCTACCACAAGTGGCGTGCAAATACATTTATAAATTTATTTAAAATCAGTTTCTATTATAAATTCTTATCATCTAGGTAATCTTTTACATTGTAATAGTTTTTAATTTGTAATAGTAGCATCAACTTCTTTCTAAATAATAGTGAGTGAAATGTGGGTATTATACACTTCTGCCATGCGCTTCTCGATAATACAGGAGACATGTTTTGTTATGTTAATATTAGAAGAGTCAAATAGTCAACAGCGGTGGAAAAGCTTTTTACCCAAATTACAACCGTAATAAATATTCGAGACGGTCAACACCATGATTTCTATGGTCAACACACATCAACATGTGTAACAAAAAATCTAATTTAAATACTAAAAGGGACCTTCATTTCGTCCTAATTAACTTGCATTATAAAAACTTGAATCTCGGCTTGAATTATCGAACTTCTAAATTTACGGTTTGTTTCGCTCTCTCTCTCATGTAATGTTTGTAAAGGACAGAGAGCTTAGAAGTGGACGGTCAGTGTTAAACTTTCGTTTACCACGTTGGTGAAATCGGGGTTAAGTCGGTTATAAGTGTACTATTACCTTCAATTAGTAAACCGACGGAATTCTTTTGATGGTTGTAAATAGAAAATTGATCCGACCGCCCCTGAAGCCGATGTGTAGTTTTATTTCAACGCTTACTTTTTTGAGTGGTGGCCATCAATCGAGTTCAATTTTGTCGGTTTCTATAAATTGTTTATGGTTTTATGTGAGAGGAAGACAAACTAGGCATAAATATGCCTCTAATTGGGTTCGTTTACTGTTTAATGTGAAGCGGGTTTGTCTATTATTACCGTATTTATGGTTTGGGTATAACTTTTATAATTTAAGTACTTTAATTCGAACTATTTAAAGACTAAAATTGTAAGGATAATTTAAAGAAATCTGTACGCTTTTGTCAAATGAAATGGGTGGTCTTTCTCCGGATCTTTTTTTTTATTGTCAGACATAATTACTCTCATAAATATATTTTAAAACTATTTTTGAACATAAAATAAAACTCATACCTTACCTCTATGTTAAGGCTACAAGTAAAAAATAATTTTGCCTATCTTTTGGTAAAATCACACATCATATTATGAGAAGGTACTCTAGTTTTGACGCAGGAAGTCCCGTTGAGTGAAGACACCCACAATTACATGTATGGGACTATCTGCGCCATCTTCATGTAATAACACGTGTCTAGACTGCGATGAAACATTAGCAATTATGTACCGAGAAACGTGCGGTTTCCGCATAGTACTGATCGTACCACAGCTTTGTATTAGCCTGTATATATATCTTATATATAAAATTCTCGTGTCACAATGTTAGTTACCTTACGCCTCCGAAACGGCTTTACTGATTTTTACCAAATTTTATATGCATATTCAGTAGGTCTGAGAATCGGCTACTATTTATTTTTCATACCTCTAAGTAAAAAGGGTTGTTCACACTTAAACTTTTTTTTTTTTAAATTTAGAAAACTTTTTTCACTTTTTGTTTTTATTTTTCTATAATGTGGCATTAAAAAATACATACAACCCTAAATTTTACCCTTTTATCACTAACCCCTATATTTTCATAGTCATTTTAGTAACCTTAGCGCTTTTGACAATATGAACTTTTTAAATGTACCTTTATGGGGTTTTACATAACATTGACGTAATGTGTGCTGCAAATATCGTCACAGAGAATGTATGCATAGTTAAGACAGGAGAATGTCTGTCGGGTCTTACTACATAAATAATATATTTTCAGTAATATCAATAATAATACCAAAAGTTTACCTGTTAAAAGAGAAACAACATTAAGTGTTTCTTATTCAACCTTATTCACTAATTATACATTAATTTTATCATTAATACATTTGACTAAATAAGTTGACATTTAGTCAACGTTAAACAAAACAACTTTTTTCTTATACATAAAACCATAAACATATATTAAAACGCTAAGAAGTATAAAATAATAAAAGGAAATACATATTCGCTTTAAAAAAACATATATAGGTATATACGGACAACATACTGTCTGCATAGTTATATATAATAGTCATGTTACCACTTATTTAGAGAATGAGTCCCGGAGAAATATCCCGTAAAATTATTTTATCAAATGTACAATTAGTGTCGGGTTTGTAAATTGTAAGATAAATGAGCTTATTTAGTTTACATTTCAAAGGAAATTATATACTTCTAATATTGATATTTACATGCGATTTCACGTTGTAAAAATTACACAACAATGTCTCGGTTGAACGTTGTCTGAATTCTTAAAAAAAACCTTAAATTTTGAGAAAGACTAAATTTAATAAACTAGCAAGACACGAACATAACTGGTGAAATGTGGCTGTTGTACACCTCTGCTTCACCCTTTTTGGCTATAAAGCCGTGATGTTATGTTATGTTAGCAAGACACGAGAAACATCACAAAATTGATACTTAAAGTCAAAAGCAGTTAGTAATAAAGACAATAACACCCTATTGCACTATGAACAAATTATTTATTTAGTAGAGGTTAACGTACGTGTTTCTAATAAGAAGTTAAAAGCTCACAAGAACATATCTCGTATAAAGTATTAAACTTTATACCACGGGCGAGCAATATTCCTTCATTATTTACCAGAAGAATGGCTTTTCTGAATTCGAGCGGTCTGAGCATGCCCCGTTGGCTATAAACACCAGGAGTGGTTAAAATAAATAGCCCCATATTACGAAATGAAACCAGAAGGTCCACTATCGTATAGCAATAGAAAAGGTGCAACCACTGCACAAACGAAATTATTTTAAAATATATCTGTAAGCCTAAGGGTAGATTCTCAAGCGCAGTGCTTTCATACTAACATAATATAGGTTTAACTTTAAAATTAACCTTAAATTTTGTAGACAAATCATATCCAAAATACTATA
This sequence comes from Hypena proboscidalis, assembly GCA_905147285.1. Classification (NCBI taxonomy): domain Eukaryota; kingdom Metazoa; phylum Arthropoda; class Insecta; order Lepidoptera; family Erebidae; genus Hypena; species Hypena proboscidalis. The sequence goes on from LR990127.1 coordinate 7,557,770, forward strand.
AAACATTTTTGTTGGCATTTCATCAAAATTGTTCTAATTATTAATTGAGTTCCATACAAACTGTAAAATTTAAATAATGGTATTGAAAAGAAAGGCTTACTTTTAGTACTTTAGATATGATTTGTCTACAAAAATAGATAAAATTTAATAATATTAAAGTTAAACCCATATTACTTTTACATGGAAAACAGCCAACCAATTGTTCCTCCTTAAGCAGAATTTAAATATATGCAATTTCTTCAAGTAATGTTAATTGCCATTAACATTTTCAGATTGATAGCACAACAATACTTCATTTGCCATTTGTTCGTCGAAAAACTTTACCACATTTTAAAAACTACTTTAAGTAAAGTGAATCTTCTGCACCTATTACGACATACCCAGCATAAAGCTATGTTCACAACCAATTATTTCGATAAATTGGGAATTAGTCAAAGCCTTTATTCTTGTTTCGGTCGTTATAACTGTAGGAAATAGTCTAAAATATGAGACGTCGCCTCAGGCTATCTTCCTACCCACCAACTATTTCCATACATGCAGATGATGTAGAGGCTCGTAATTTTTTGAGAGAAAATTACACGGTCTGATGGTTAATAGCGTGGTTTTAAACAGGAGTAATCTTACGGTGGCACGGAAGTATATATAAATTCCGAAGCACAAATTATACATGTTAAGAGCTACTAGTGTGTTATTAGGAGTTTTAAATCATTTCGATGATACAATTAAAGTATCAATGTGCCTTCTTTATAACGTCCAAGTATCAATTTGGGTGAATCTCTAATATAATATCACGCCTCTTGCATCTTCACAATATGATTCGGACAGCAAGATATCAATAACTAATATTGTCTTCTCTTCATAGAAAGAAACCTCTAAAGTCTTTACACATCACACATTAGCAAAATATGTACAGTAGGCCAACGAGTTAGGTATACAGGGCAAAAACTTCTAAGTCATAGTAAGGAATTACTACACCGGTTATGGATAAGTAATGTACATATCTATATAGTGGACTAGATGCCCCACGCGGTTCCACCTGCGTTAAACGTTATTCTGGCCTGTGCCCGCAAGTTAAAATATTAGCAACGCCATCTATTGAATTTTGGCGTCAACTTACTTCTTACTTAAAAACCCTTAAATCCCTCTCTTGGGAATAAAGTTTAGAAAAACCCTGGTACAGAAATTCATCTATTTTTATTCAAGTTTAACTATACGAAATGTCATGCTTGTAACTTCAAAAATGACGGACTTCCATTCAATCGTTCATGCCTTATTTTACCCCCTGCAAAATGGAATTGCTACACATTCCTTCTTAGTGCGCCCCAACGCCATCTAAGGAACTTTTAAAGAAAATTTCAAGTTCCTAGCCCTAGTGGTTTGGGCCCAGTGTTGATAAATCAGTCAGTCGGGCGAAAAATTATATAAGTATAGATATATTACACTAATTAAATATGTAATTCATACATGCATATCTACTGCAGTCAGTTTTCACTATGGTGTATGAGTTTTCGCCCTGCATGCCTAATTACTTGGCCCACTGTACCAATAAATAGGTCAGTAAAAAACATACCCATAAAATTGTATGACGACGGCAAGAAATATAAATAACATTCCTGGAAAGGGGTGAATGCGGAGACGGTTGTCAGGAAAATTTAGAATAATAAAACATAAAGGTTATATTGCATTCATTCCAAGTAATAAACATAAAGGCGGGCTGATGTTTACTATTGTATTTTATGTAGTTTTCAATATGAATGTTTTCTCTTATTTCTGCAATGATCAATCACTTCAAAACATAAATAAATCTACAGCATTAAAATTTATTTTCCTCTCAAAGTTTTCGCATATAAATGCCTAAGCAAAGCTTAAGTGTATTGACTCAGAGATGATTCCTAGTATTCTGAATTAAGGGTCCCGAGCGCCGTGTTTCATGCTAACGTAATAACGGTTTAACTTTAATATTATTAAGTTTTTTTTTTAAAGGGAAATCATACCTTGAACACAAAAACGCATGTTTGATCGTGGTCATTTCTCAAAATTGTATTAAATCATTTATTGCAATCATGTGTGGTACAAAGGTCTTCGATATAAAAATGCATATCAACATGATACCCTGTCAGGGCGCGGCAATGTACAATTTGGTATTTAATACTAATAAAACTTTATATTTACTAAAAACTATGTTACTAAAATATAAAATCAAAATCAACATAAAATCTCGCAAGACTAGTAATAGGAACTTTTAGTTATTTATATTAAATGAGTTAATACAAGCCGAAAAACTAAAATAACAAAAACATGGTATTTTAGTGATTTAGATATGATTTGTCCGATAAAAAATCTTAATAATATTACTTTTGTATGGAAAACAGCCAAGCAATGCTCCTTAATGCGCTGTGAAAGTTCACAATTTTATTCCATTATCGGCCAGTGAGGAGCGGTTGACCTAACGCACTTCCCGTGTAATCCCGGCTTTACGCGAACGTTAAAAGTTCGCTACTTTTGCTTCGAAACTTTCTTACTTCCATAAACATTTTACTTTTCGTCGCGAATACTGGAACACCTGCTATTTTACATTCAAAACGATGTTTTTGGTATCGAGTACGAATGTCGACTGGGGAAGTTTTGTAAACATTTTAATAAATTATTACTTGGAGTTTTGATGAGGTATTTCTGTTGTCGAAGTTAATGCATGTCATTTTCATGTTTGTTTTTGATACAACATAAATACTTTGTCTGTTTTGTAGTCTGTCTATTTTTGTAGGTACTATTCAAAATCAATATAAAAAAACAGGTATTCAATTAATTAACCATGTAAGTATACCGAAGAGCAAGTGTGTAAAGAACGCAAGAGTTCGCGTGCAAAAACTATATCTAACTTTTATATTCGTTTTATTCAGGAATAACTAACTAGTTATCGACTTTTAATTAATTAACTACAGCGCGGCAATTTGCAGAGCACTTCAAAGGGACACAGTTTCGCATACTTTATTCATCGTATCACCCGCATAAAATCCATACGACATACGAACCATATAAAAACGGCTCCTTATTAATAAATTCCAAAACGATATCGATCTCACTTTTTTTCCGGTCATAAAGTACCGAAATTTATACGCGTTCCCTCAAATAAAGTATTTATGCTATTTATTGCACAAAAAACAACGGCTAGTAGGGAACTGGAGAAGGGCAACCGCGCCTAAAGTTGTCGTATATTATATCGTTCGCACACAACTCACGTTCATAGGGGCATGAACACGGCGATATGAATAAGTTAGACTCACACTCACAGGCTAGCCTAGGCCGCAGTGGCCTACACTTACTGCCTGCTATGTTTTAATAGTTTATACCGCGTTTCAGGAGCTAAAACTGTAACATTTGCAGCTAGTTCCGGATTTATGAAGTGGAACTAGGTTATAAGAAAACTTATTGATTATTTTTGTAGCATTTAGCAAATTATACTAAGAAACAGTTGACAACGACGACACCGACGACGAGATACTAAGAACTGGCGTCACTATAGGACGTAATATACAGTTGATGAATTTAGAGTCTTGGCAAGAGGCGACCGTAGCTGGTTGGTTAAAGCGGCTACCCGGTATGCAGATGGTCTCAGGTTTAAAGCCTGCCGGTCCCATAAATTTTTCAACTGTTTCTAAGTATATGTTATAAAAGTTACGCCGGGTTTTAGTACTAAATTAATCTGTATAAAAATAAAAAAAATATTTGCTCTGCGTGTTACTATAACTTAGTATTCATTACTTCACTCTTAGTTTAACCATCAAATAATTAAACGAAGTCTTGATCGTATACAATTCTATAACTAAGCAGTACTCCTTTACTTTACTATAAAAAGTATTTAATAGAAGTCCTTGGAATGTAGATTTAATTCACGATTTTCTTTGCAAACAAAATGGGTTTCTCGTCCTGAGCAACCAGCGCGAGCGCTCCGATTTCCTTGTACTTTATATCATAAATTACTTATTTAATCTATGGACAAACTACCTCTACCGCATTTCTTACGAAGTTCCCGGAACTCTTAAGTCTACAAACTTGAAAATTGGCAGGTTGGCAGGCTTCACTAAGAAGGATCTGCCGCAAAGTTGAGAACAACACTGGCTTATATATTCGTATGTACGGGATGTTTATTCAGACGTTCTCTATGTTCATTTGATTGCTATGGCTATGTTTCTACCTCGTTAGTTTTATGGTTAGCATATGCGGGGTTGACTACTGAATTAGGTAAAAGTTGGGCCTTTTTCCTAAGGAGCTGATATTGTGCCCGGACCAAAACATAATAAATGAAATTTAATGTTGGCGTCTTAACTCTGCTTCACCCTTCTGGGTAATATAGGCGTGATCTTATGGGTGTGTTTAATTTGAGTGGAAATTCAATTCGTGATAGGAATTCGTATAGATATTGAGACAAACATAATGGTGTGTGTCGTGTGAGTTAACTACTTGGGCATTCTAGTCAAAGCGATGTAATATTTTGCGGCTTGTAGATGCTTTGCCTTATTCGCCACTAAGTCTTACGTCAGGCATAATAGTATTGAATTTGACAGCTACAGCTAAATGAATAAGTACCACTTAACATCAGGACGACATCAAGGAAATCAAACAAGTGACACAATACTGTTCTACTCTATAAATGCCAGGCTCTTTCAGTGACATCTTTTATGATTTTTTCTCTTGTTGTAATTTAATTGCAAATTGTTTCTGTTAATGCATGTATTTAATCAATGTAATTGGTCCTGTACCGTTTTGATTAATAAATAAATAAATAAATAAATAAATAAATCTTTACAGTCATTAGTCTAAATCACTTGATCAAGATATTCAGTCTGTGACCAAAACATTCCACTAAGAAATATAATTACCGTCTCGTCTCGTTACAAAACACATAATATATCAAATAATTCAGGACTACTTTTAGTCTCGTGTTACGCCATTAAATATTAACGATAACTGTTTTACGACGTAAATTGTCTCATTTTGCATATTTGATGGTTACCGGACACCGTTTAGTTAACTTTTCTCGTAAAAATTGACCCGAAATGTCAAATGTCGGGGGCATAACATCTTGAGCCGTAGGAGTAGAGATAAAGTGATTACCATCAGGCGTGGGTGAGCTTTTACGTTAATGATGTTATACGATAAGCAGGCTGTATTGGTCTATTTCTAGAATACGTTGTAGCTAGTTTGTCGGATTAATCTAAGTAAGAGGCTGGTTAGTAGTCTATTGTAGTCTCAGATCTTTTTGTCTATTAAAGATAGTACAACAACGGCATCTAACTATAATTAATTCGAAAATATGACCTTTTTAGTGTCTGAAAAGAAAATCATTTTAAGGGAGAACCATTGCTTGGCTGTTTTCCATACAAAAGTAATATGGGTTTAACTTTAGTACTATTAAGCTTTTATCTATTTATATTGAGAAATTATATCTAAAATACTAAAAAGCATTTTTCAAAATTATTATTGCATTTTTCAGTTTGTATGGAACTTAATTAATAATTAAAACAATTTAAAAGCGCAAACAAACAAGTATTTCAGTGTTTTAGATAATAATATGATTTGTTCATAAAAGTAGATACAAACCTAATAATTATAAAATAAAATCCATATTACGTTAATATGAAAACACGGCGCTCTACCCTTAATGTTGAAGTTAAACTTTAGCCCAATACGTAACTACAATTTTATTAGGTATATTAAAATAGAACGATACTGGAAACCTCATCAATTCATCATAGAATCTATCGTCGCAAATCTTCGCTTTGAATCTATCTGTGCCTCACAGTCAGACTGTATTTTACAGACCAGGCAAGCTCGCTATTCCCTTGGTATTGCAGGCGTTTAAAGATAGCGGTGATTGCTTACCATCAGGCAACTCGCTTGCTTGTTTCCTCATACGTATAAAAAGGATTTTTATACGTATGAGGAAACAAGTTTCTTTAACTATCTACAAAGGATTACAGTGTCTTTATTAAAAGATTTAGATATAATATCTCTTATAAATATATTTTATACAACATTATTTTTATTTATTTATACCGAAGTCCTGAAAATTCCACGTTTGAACGAAAATATACGCAAAAATGATTCGGGAAACGTGATTTTATTTTAGTATTTTTACGCAAAAAATTGTGAAATGGATCCTGTTTCAAATTCTGGTCAAACAAAGGATTCCGGTGTAGTAAAAATAATGCTGTATCCCGTGTATTTTTCATGCTCTCTTTAACAAAAGTTCTTACACTAATAAATATAGTTTACATTACGTAAACTGTTATGATGTGGACTTGTTATTCTACAATTCCTTAAGGTCTAAACACACATTCATTGTACCCACAGCTATATTAATAATTACCTGTTACAAGTAGAAGATGTAAAGAGGCTTATACAGGGTATACACTGTATACAGTATACACCTACATATATAATATATACATCTAAGTGTAATTATAGACCTCGCCGGGTCGGAATCCGTGGGGCCAAGGCTATAAATATATGGGTGAAACATCCTATTATGTAGCAAGTGTAGCTACCTGCATTTCGCTCTATCTTCATAATTTTCTTAATTATTTTGATTCAGTAAATTACCCTTTCAATTATGATGACAATAAACTTTTTGTGAGTTTTAATAACATGTAACATGATATGTTTATAAAATACATTATTTTAATGTTCATACGCGGATGCACATAGTTATAATTTTCTTCCGTAAATTAACAAAATATTTAAGCTGATTGATTTATATGTAACTATGCTATATTGAAGCACGTGTCATTGCTATATATTATTATTTAAGTCGACAGCAGTTCCAGATAGATATTTAAAGTTAAGGTTTCGTTATACCTTACCCATTACAATATAATTTTGAAGTTCAGTGAGCGCAAACACAATACAAAAATATACAAAAAAACATACTCTATTCTCCACAAAGGCCCAGAAAGGCTATTGAAAGAACCAGCCAAGTGAGTAACAGCCCTTATTAACCGCCCTATTATCGTGTTTTTTTATCACAATTGAATAATCGCCAAATATCCCTTTATCGTCCCGGAGGACCAGTGATATATCAGGGTTAAGGGCAACCGATCAATATTCAATATCCGGTCAGGATTCGCCTCTTCCGATATCCGGACCTTCCGGAACTGGCGACTAGTTACACAACTGGGTTTATCTGCGATGAAAATTAAGTGAAAATACGGATATGTTTCATATGATGACCCTTTTTCGATTCGATACTCTTTGAGCATATTATGGGGATTATTTCGTTTTCTGTTGATCGTATTTACAATTTTGAGATGAAGTTAAACAAGTTATTACGTACGGATTTATGGGGACCTGTGTAGAATTCTCATTTGTTTTCTTTTTTATTCGAGTTGAAAGAACAGATATGTTACTAAGTCACATTAAGGTCATATTTGAAGTTTCCACATTTCATGGAATCACGATGACAATATTGACACTTAATACAGTTCTCTCGTCATGCTTGTGTAGAGAAACCGTCAAATTTGCAGTTACTAACCATACGATGACCAAACAAATTATAGCATTAAGGTGCATTTTGTTTTAAACCTAAATGAGAAATCTCCGTATGTAATGATTTTTCTAGGAACTAAATGTAGAAAATTCTGTCTAGGAATATCATAATACAAATTTTCCGTTGTGAACAATAGCAAAATGCAGGACGTTGTGAAGGCTAAATATATGAGGAGCGACATTTCTTGCTAGGAAATTATTCATGAATTTAATTTTGAATAAGTGTGAAGTAGTAATTTGTACGAATTCACACACAAAATTATGCCAAGAGCAATCTTGAGCGTAGTGAGGTACACAAAAACACGAGATGAAAATAAGTTTGGACTCGTGTCGCACACACCACTTTTCACCTCAACAGCTCTAAATAGTATCCTAGTACAATTTCTGCTTAGTTTTGGACTAGACGTCGTGGTGTGAAAGTAGTATGAAATAAAAAAAGGCGAACAGAGAGTTGATGACCGGATGGCGGAGTGGGTAGTGTACTTGCCTGCGACACCGAGGTCGTAGGTTCGATTCCCACTTAAGACAAATCTTTGTGTGCATGAACATGGAGGTTTGTCTTAGCCTGGGTGTTTCTATGTATAATATGTATGTATTTGCAAAAGAAAAGTATCTATGTATTAGTATCAGTTATTCTAGTAACCATAGCACAAGCTCTGCTTAGTTTGGGACTAGATGGCGTTATGTGTGAGTTGTGAAATATTTATTATTATTATAAGAGTAAAACTCAACTTCGCTTTAAGCGAGAGCAAAACTCGAAGCATAATCGAGCTTTGCTCACTGTATTCATACAACAAAGAAAAAAAATCGAGCTGTTGAGGTAAGTAAGAATTCTTAATCTACCAACCTTGGCATTTCAACAACAATAACAACTAATGCAAACAAACATTTTCATACCGCAGCAAAGCGAAGCAGCAACGCAGTACGGCTGGTAATAAGAGGAGTGATTACCTCGATAAGATAATTTACCGCCTCAGAACACCATTAAGTAATCATTCCCGTTGCTTTCGTACTTTCCTACTCAGCTTGTTACGGAATAAGTATTAAAGCTTATTGATTTAGTGGTGGATTCAGTGTTCAATAAGATTTAGACTTTCAGTTATAAAGTTAATTCACAGCCTTATACATAAATATATGAACCACTCAAAAACCCTAATCAAGAACGAGGGGTTTCCAAAAAAATATGACTGATTTACAAAATAAGACACATATTTTGCCTGACTCATCAATGTTTTGTATCTCTGTTCATTAGTATATTTTAGAGTCACAATGCAGGTATTGTTTTTTAACTGACTATGACGCACCTGCTGTCCGTTGTGACCATCACCTGCAGCCAAGTGATTAGATCCACCTCGGTGCGGGTTTGATACGCCGAAAAGAGATCGAACGGAGCGCCTACTTTTTAAAACTAAGGAGAATATTCAAGTTTTAAGTTGATTTTACTATATTTTTCAAAAGTTAGACAACGGGTCTGAATCGCGTAATTATTATAAAGGTAAATAAATACCTATGCTCGACGTTTCGAATGACTTGCATCATTCTTGGTCACGAGCCGACTGGTAAGGCTCAGCGTCGTCTCCGTGAAGCGCGGATATTGTCCACTACCCTCACTTGGTCGTCACATTTTTTATTTTTATTTAGTTCGGAACCGTCGGTAGTTCGACACATTATTTATTAATAATGTGTCGAATATTAATAATTACGCGATTCAGACCCGTTGTCTAACTTTTGAAAAATGTTCTCAAATCGCGAAAGTTTAAAAACATATTTTACTATATTGTTGTTGTGGTCTAAAAAAATGGCGACTTTAAGAGACAAACACATACTCGTACGAGTCGTACGTCATACGTATTGCGACATAACTTACTGTAGATGTTGAATAAATGCTTACCTGGGAATCGATTGCCATCCTTCTGATTCTGTAAACACAAAGTGTGTGTGGAATGCCGAGGCATTTAAGTTACATTATGTAAGTATAAAACAAAGGACTCACTAAGGGGTGACGTAACCTTTCTAAGCCCGCATGGGTTAGACCTATTTTTAGAATGGCGGCGTAAGCGGTTTATTATTGAAGTTAATTAAAAAAGTAAGCACAAACTGCCTACATTTTACTCAAAAGACTAAAGAAATTATATAAGACGGCTGTTAAATTGTACTTAGGTGTGAAAAATATAAAATGTTTGGTAATTCGTGCTAGAATGTTTACGGAATTTTCACTCTCATTTTATTTTCCAAGCTTTGAAGAGCTTTTAATTTATTAAACTCATGGTCGCTTTACCTTTTTGGTCGATGAACTTAGTAAATATATAAAACGCTATAAGCTCATACAAATTACGGAATTTGAATAATATCTCAACAAAACTTTCTCTATTAATAATCCTTAAGACGTTTTTAATAAATTGTAACTTATCTCTCTTTTTATTTCGAAGCTCACTCTTAAACACAATTGAATTATTTCGTAATACAGATTGAGTACAATCTTTTGGAGAAAGTTCCATTTGGTAATCTAAAAGCTAACGTCAAACGAGTTAAAGATTAAGGAATAATGCATTTGTTATCAGGTAGTCAATGTATTGCTCGCAACAATCGTTAACAACACCGCTTTACATTTGATGTAAAGGCTAAGGATTGACGAACGGTTTTCGCTTGCGGACCTGCAGCCTCTGTAAAATGCACATACATGTATTATTGTGTACAAAACAAAATCAATTTTCCTGACGCGGTTTACGCTCGCACGGTCTTTATAATTATCTGCCCGTAGCCGGGAGAAAACTGCGTCGTGAGTTCTTATTTATTAGCCGACTTTTTAAAGACCTATCGTCCTTTTTAAAGTATATTTCGACGGATCCTACATAGACTAGTGCAAGTGCAAAACACAATTTTGAGGTAGGCCCTCAAAGTTGTGTTTTAAGTAGGTTCCGTCGAAACGTACTTTAAAAAGAAAGTGTACTGAATAAAAACACAATTCAAATAAACCATGCAGCAGTAGCTATAAATGAGGTAAACATTTTATTTTTTGAAATTAAACATATTTCTTCAACTGTTTTGCTATAAATATAAACTATGAAACTGCACAAGCGAATTCATGTTATTCAATTTTGTCATAAAAGTAAACCAATATAAAAATTGGCGCTCGCTAAAAGAATCATAACGAACACGGCAAGTTTTGACAGGTGTTGATTTTCATTCGATATTTCACTTCAGCCTTAAAATAAAAAATACAGCTGATTTTAAATGCCTTTGTATCCATCAGCATAGTTATACTATTTTTATATTCTATTGCCACGTCCGGCAATAACATTGTAGGGTTTATAGATCGTAACAGTGCATAGGTAGTGGCATGTTGCAAACCCATCATCTCAGGGTGAATGGTAACCCGTTTCCCGCAGCTGACTTTTATAACTCGTGCATGATAAGCAGCTGCCCGTGTTTTTCTTTTTTTAGGTCAACAAGTTTATGGCTGTGTTTATATTTAGAACGAGATTATAGTTCAGCTAATTGTGAAGTAATTGCAAGTTATTTACATAATACAACTTGGAAATCGATAGATATATGGGCTTACTTGGTGTTCTGCTCCACCAAGCCGACTAGGCACCTGAAAGGAAATGTTTAGAGCCGTGTGCCAAGTTTGCTTGGTAGAATATGTAGTTGGTACTTTAACTAACTGCAAACTAAAATGTTTAGTGCCGGCGCATGTCATCAATTGGTTACAGCGAATATAGATTATTTCTAGGTATATTAAAAAAAGTTTACTTTACCTCTGAACTGAAACAATATTGTACAAATGTTAAATGTTTTATTCGATTGTGAATACATTATATTTTTAATCGACTTATACGGGGGTGCTGTATCCCATATGTATGATATTTATATGTAACTTTTTTATGATTGCATTTTTTTGGGAAACTACTGATCAAATTATTATGCGGCTTTCGGTATTTAATGCTTGTGTTTCATGGAAGGTTTAAGTATTATAATTTATTAGGATCTTTGGCAGGCAATGGAACTCTTCAAAAATGAGCAGCTAGTGATATTGCTACTCTTAAGTCTGTGATAGTAGTATTCGGTATTTCAAGCTATTAAAAGACATAAAAAAAAAATAACCGGCTTCCGAAACTCAAAAGCAATAACATAACGCCAATAATGTGTTTTGGTGTCGGTACTTCTAGATTGAACATTAGGGAAAATGGATTAGTACCGACTTCAAACTAATTATAACTTTTTCACTTTTAGTTAGTAACCTTGGTTTTTATAAAATCAATCTAAAGTCTGGATCACGTCTGTCTATCTGTGAGTTATCGAGGTCATATTTATTAACTTAGAAGTATAAAAAATGCTAAGGACTAAGCTAATAATAACAATATACTTCGTCAAGAATTAATAAATAAAATAATAATAATTTAAAGTTAAACAGAATACTACAAAACCCAGTTTGAGAGCACTTTCCTGTTTGTTGATATTAGCTTTTTGCGCATATCTACAACTAAATAAAATCATTCTCGGAAAATGTCAAATTCTAGCCGATTCATATGGAAGCCGGAGAGCTAGAATCCTAAATATTGCGTTTGCTCAAGTGTCGTCGGGTTTTTCATTTAGATATTTTTTGGAATGGTGCCCGGCGATTGCCTCGGTTGGTCCGTAACCGCATAGTGACTCTCAATTATGTCGTACAGCTCAACAGCCTATGCGGCTGCTAAATATGAGCTTCCAATAAGAAATTGAGGTCACAGAGCTAAAAGTTTTGCATTTTGCATCGACAAATTTAATCCTAAGGCTCTACACGAATTACGTTGGCCGCCGCCAGAGGGTCGAAAGGAAAAAAATTAATTTAAAATAAAGTTTTAATAACGAAATTACAAATTTTAAACTTAAGGCACATCCTAAGATATGTGACTAACGTTCGATGTTAGAAACGAACCAATCCGGTAAAAATGGTTGTATGGCGCAACGTCCACCGCTCGTATTGCTGACGCTGCGCCACGGCACATGTAGCTCCAACGGTGTGCCTGACGCATACGGAACACACGCAATAATATTGTCAATATTATCAGCATTGGCTAGCAAAAGCTGCAAAAAAACCGGTTAATTATATGGTTAGCCTTACTTTCACATCTTACTTAGTAACTATTCCAAAGATTAAAAACATCGCCAATTGTTTAAATAGGCCCAAATTAAGAAAGATAGTTTTTTTGTGAAATTTTAATACTTTCAGTGAAAAAAGAGAGAAAAGGAGAGAAGTGTATTTCTCTGTTACTAATGATAACTTTTTTTTTCTTTTTAGGTAAGACGAAACCCTCTGTAGTCTGAACCTTATCTCATCATTATAAGCTTGTCAACAAGTCGGTAAGTGTCAGACATATTATGTATTTAGTTGGTAAGTTACGTTACGTAATCACCAAAATATTATTGAATATTTCATCAAACGACTACTGTTAAATGTAGTTAGTGACTCCAGGACAGTAATTATGTTATAATTAATAAATCATTGTTTATGTTCGTGAAGGAAAATTTGGTAAACATTTAACTATATTTGTTGTGACTTAAACATGCCAGAAAATACGTTACATATTAAAGAGTAACGTGCAAAATAATTGAAATAATATTAAAAATAATTAAACTGTTATTTTATTTATTTATTTACTTAAATAAGATATAATAATGATAATATAACGTTAATTACACCAATTACTATAATTTAAGATAGTTGTATACTTAATTAATACAGTTAAATTAACTATACAGAGAATTAAGGAAATATCATTTGAAAACAATATAAAACAAAATTTATCAAAATTACGTACCTACCTCTCAGAGTTGCAAAAAAAAAAATGAACAGCTGTAATTTACTGATTTCTATCTTTGTTGTTATATTATGATAAATAATATAATCAGTACTCAGATTTCATCGTTCATAAAACGATTCTCTTTTACAACAAACCCATGTAAATCATTTAAATGATTAGTTATAAAACCCATTCTGCCCCGATAACTACATACATAATAAAGCTACAAATAATATACATGTACAAAACTAAGTTGATAGGACTAGCCTGGTCCATGGGTATTAAACTTTGCAGACTAACCGTCATTAATATTATAAATATGATGTACAACTTATATTAAATTGGACCGAAGTTTGAATACCAGAATCCAAATTACACCTAAAAGAAAATTCTCATTTATTTTTAAATACATATTATGTGCGTTGGTGACTTGTTTATCTGAGTCTATATTGTTTTGCTCTAGATTATACGCGGTGATTGGCTTAATAGAGATATTTTAACAATAACAAATAGTTACGCACTTTGGAATTCATATCACCATTTTAGTTATTACCACCATCGGCCAGTAAATTCTTGACTCGTCATCGACTAAAAGTACGAAATGCGGTATCTCTCTGCATCTACTATTAATTTATCTCAAGAGAGTAATGATCAAGATTATTACGCTGTTTTGCCTGTTCAGTATCTCTAACATTGGCATGTAAATTAATCTTGATATTGCCGTTCTTAGTCTTACATAGATTCGACTCCAGTTATCTGCAGATATTTGCTGACAGCTACAATTTTGCATCTCATTGCGCAGCCGCCGCGAGTACCATTATCTGGACCGCAGATCTAGCATTCGAAACGTTTAACAAGTCGTTATCCAGCCCTCGTTTCTTCACCACGTATCATTAGTTAATTTATGTTGCTTTCTGTACAGAATTATGTGGCCGGTGTTATCTATGCTGAGATACCCGTCCGAGTGGCTGCGGTCGGGTCGACGTCCTAGCGATCGCATCTCGCTCGACCGCGCCGCAGGTGTACGCGATGCACCTGCCGGCCCGCCAACTTACCATAAAATGCGATTCGAACCAACCCCGTTGAAACAAAGCTTCATCTCACTCACACTCGCCTGGCTAAAAGGGACGCCTGCACAATCACGACCGATATTAACTCAATATACGATGGATGGAACGCGGCCGAACGGAATATCAGTTTTTACCGGGCGCAAAAACTATCGGAATTGGAAGTCTGGGTTAGCTGCCGGCCATAATCACCCGCCCGGGACTTACTTTTAAAACAATATCTCCGCTTTATTTCATCGAGGCAGGTGTAATTTATGGGATATTCTCATCCTTTTTTCAGTTTTGATTTTTCACTCGCGCTCGCCCTCGGTAGCATTGATCGCGTTCTCAGAGTTTTGTTTTTCTTCTGTCTACGGTTCGTCTCGGGCGTCTTTCGCAGTGTTTACTTTGGAGTTTAGATTGGATTTCGCCGTCCCTTTTTAACATTCTTTCATGTTGTGCTCGTAGCTAATCGTACAATCTCTTCGACAAATAAAAAATCAATTATAAACAACAATATAGAGTGCGAGATGGAAAACATGGCGCTGCTTGGGGGCTTAGTCATTGTTGTGTAGAATTAATAGGCATCCCAACGGGTCGCAATATCACAACATGGAATCAAAAAAGAAGCGTGTCTGTAGTTCTCATTCGAGGAATAACGGTACTCTATATTTTTAATCTGAGAGATTTATTGTAGTGCTTCAAGCAGCTCTACTCACGATAACTTAGTTCCAGTTAATATAGCCTAAGAGCCAGTCGATTTATGTAATTTTATGACAGCTGAAATTTTCTCTGTTTGTGCCTTAGGAGAGGTTAAAAAGATCACGAAATATGGAATTTGGATCGTTTGGACTTTGGGCGATATTTAAAAAAAAGTTGTAAAAGAAGTTAAGAGTCTGCCAATCGTGACGAATGATTTCTACCATCACCAAGGTCATCCAAAAATTACGGTTTATACTATGACGTAACTTTTTTTAATGTCTCTCAAAGCAAAGTTAAAACGATCACCAAATAAGGAATTTGCAACGTGGTGATCCAAATTCCTTATTTGGTGATCGTTTTAACCTGTATTAATGGTACAATCAGGAATATTTCAGCTTTTATAAAATTACGTAAATCGGCCGGCCGGCTCTTAGGCAACAGTAAAAGTTAAAGTGTTATGATGCTTTTGTACAAGGCAACTATAAAGGATCCCTATAAAGCCAGTTATTACTTAGCATCGCATAAATATACTACCACGAGTTAATTATCTCAGGCGGAGTAAAAGCTGTACTGAATTAACAATGAGCTCTATTTGAACAAACAAAACGTGCTGGCCACCTAAAATAATAACGCGTGCGTAGTTGTAGGTTCGTTAGGAGCTCACAAAACTTCACACAGAGTAGAAACATTATCTAAATAACGGAAGGCTTTGGCTTTACCTACGCATGTTTAATGGAGTGATGTGAAATGCGGCGAGACGGAGTTTTTAAAGGCAAAGTCACGCCTCAGCTCGATGAACAATACGTCTTAATTAAATCGTAACTACGGCGTCAGAACTTACCGGCGCACACACCATAATTATTTAATTATAAACGTTCCCGCGAGACAATCAATAATTTAAAGCCGTGTACGTTTGCTTTGTGTAGGAAACAGTGAAAATTGGAGCTCAGCACGTGCACAAGTAAAAATAAATAACGAATTGAAGCTCAACGTACGACGAGAAAGAGAACAGGATAAAATAAACGCTGCCAAAGGCTGGATTTTGGCTTGGCAAAAAAAAAAATTGCCCCGTGTGTCACGAACACGAAGCATTAAGGGTCAAACGAATGTATTGCAATTTTTTATTGATGAAATTACATCATTGAGGGCAAAACTAACATCGTGGCTTTTTGATCTGAAGGAAAAGTCAGGAAAATATAACACCCAAATTATGTCTGTGATGTTTGTACTCCATTTAAGTGCCGCATATTGCTATAGCATATTGCTGTAGCGGGCAAAGTTCCAAGTACTGGTCTGGTCAACTCCACGTATCTTTGAACAGTTTGATGAAGACATGAAGACATGAAGACCAAACTCAAAACTAGATCCACGACCGGCCAAGCCGCTTGTGCCACTTGTACAAGCACTAATGTAACTAACAATTTATTCTGCCCTGCTCTTAGAGCTAGTTAACAACTCGGTATTGTTATAAACGAGTTTTACCTATATTAAAATATGAGGGTAATATTTTACTAAGATCTCCATCTTTATGATCGGGGAGCTGTCAACTGGGCGCTATTGTGATGTTTAAGTCCCACGCGACGATACTGTATTCCACATGCTTTTATTTCCAACTGAGATACTTGAGACTTCGACAACGCATATTCTTAAGTTCTTTGCCCCTGAGGTTTTCAACCAATTGTATAATAATATCTATATAAATAAAAATGAATTGTTGTTCGTTAGTCTGATTATAACTCGAGAACGGCTGGGCCGATTGAGCTGATTTTGGTTTTAAAATGTTTGTCGTAGTCCAGGGTAGGTCTAAACGGTGAGCAAATATGGAAAAATTGCGAGTAAGATAGAGTAAGACGACAATTCCATTTTCCCATATAAAAGTTGACCACTTACTTTCTGTCAAACATTTGAAGAACGCATTAAAACAAGACTTTTGAATCGACAACATAATATCAACTTTGCTCATAACATCGTGTATTTAAATTTCAAAATATAAAAATAATTAATGTGTTGACATGTTTGATGGGTGCCAACCTTACAGTGTTACCAACTCTCAAAAATATTTTTATCCGAACGTTCCATTGTTTTGTCCATAGATTTAAAGACTTTTTACTGCGTTCCTACTTTAACATCCTTGGTTTTGTCATCTCATGTTAAAAAAAAGAAACATTTAATTGGAGAAATACTGAAATTAATTAATAATTTAATACAACCTGGACAGTTATTATTTTTGTTCTGCCGTTCCATCCACTTTTTACAAAAGGGACAATGCATTTTAAGGAGTTGAGGGATATATAGCTTCACTATAACTTCTGGAAAATAGTTTTAAAATAAATATTATAGTTGTTTGAATTCTTTATTTTCTCGATAACAGATGTAGTTCTTCTTCTTTTCTTAACCATGGCCACCGTCAAAAAAAAAAAGGACAGATGTAGTTTGATAGTTAAAGTGTAAATATTTGTCAGTATTCACTCAAAAAAAAATTGTCTATGGTGAAATGACACTTGAAATGTAAACGTCTCTTTACTGTGCATCTATACTATAATTCTTTAATATTCCTAAAAATCTAAAAGCAACAAATTTCGATAAAATTAAAAAAGTATTGTGTCGTGTGTTTGTGACTTACTAAATATGCCTCCAATAATTAGGCGGTACGAAGTTCGCCGGGTCAGCTAGTCTTGAATATATTGACGACCGGATGGCGGAGTGGTTAGTGTACCTCCCTGCGACGCTGAGGTCGCGGGTTCGATTCCCGCTTAAGACAAATCTATGTGCATGAACATGGGGGTTTGTCTTAGTCTGGGTGTTTCTATGTATCATAACTATCATAAGTATGTATTTACAAAAGAAAAGTATATATGTATTAGTATCAGTTATTCTAGTACCCATATTACAAGCTCTGCTTAGTTTGGGACTAGATGGCGTTGTGTGTAATTTGTGAGATATTTATCAATACCTGAAACTTTATTTATAGCAATGATGAATAAAATAAAAAAACTAAAGTTTAACTAGGTATCACTAGTCCGTGACCAAACAAAATTTGTCATCTGCAATACGCGTTATAATAACGTGAGAATTTTAGTGCCGTTCCCTGAAACACAAATTAGGATTAATATCCATATTAAATTCATTCGCGAAAGCCAGAACTATTTATGGCATAATTATATTAAGTAATTATAGTGCAGTGATATCCGCCAGAGGCGGTGGTTAGATTTACAGCGGCACATCACGCCAACAATAGGCCGGACAGAGCTGCATAGTCCCGGGTATCTCGCTCGTTTTGCTCTTGCTACGTTCCTACAGTCTAGACGTAATATTTCTAACCAATATGCAGGCGTATAGTATAATTTGAAGCGGACCATTATCCTAACCTGTCCAGCCGACGTCCATCTCCCGACTTATTGTCTCACTTGGAATGTTAATACATTATGCTCCTGCTTTCAAATACTGTTTGGTGTTACTTGATATTATTCTCGTGTTTACATAGTATTATTTTGTACCGTCCAACTTTACTGAATCAAAGCTTTTATTAATGAATGCTAACAGAAGGACTCTAAACTAAATGACGATGGCGACTACTGAACGAATTCATTTTTTTCGTAAGTGACAAAGTTAATGCCAGCTCTAATAGTCGTAACTCGTTTGGTGCGGCAGAACAAATCAAATAAAAAGCTCTCACTTTGTGGGGAAGTATGTGAGTTTACTAAAACAAAACATACAGCGCACTCATTTCCAATTCCAGTGAGTGCGGCGCCGCTCCTTAACATTCACAGGGCGGCCGCGCGCGGTAGGTGTATTTAATCTGAATTATTCCAAACTGACTGACAGAATGTCTAAGCGACATTCACAAAAAAAAAAAAACCGGCCAAGTGCGAGTCAGACTCGCGCACCGAGGGTTCCGTACAAACCTGTAGGTATATTAGTAAAAGTTATGGTATTTTTATTGCTAAATGAAATCCATAACATAACAATGTGGAAAGCTGACGGTACCTTGTCAATACATATATGAAAACATTTTCAAAATTCTCGTGTCGCGGTGTTTGTTTCCAAACTCCTCCGAAATGGCTGAACCAATTTGCATGAAATTTTGTGTGCATATCGGGTAGGTCTGAGAATCGGCCAAAATCTATTTTTTTATTTTTTTTTGTTAATCGCATAACAACGTTTGCTGGGTCAGCAAGTCTAATATATAAAATTCTCGTGTTGCGGTGTTTGTTTCCAAACTCCTCCGAAACGGCTGAACCGATTTGCATGAAATTTTGTGTGCATATCGGGTAGGTCTGAGAATTGGCCAACATCTGTTTTTTTTTTAAATCGCTGAACAACGTTTGCTGGGTCAGCTAGTAAGTTTATGATTATTAAAAAAAATATACTATGTGATGTAACTAAAAATTTAAGATTTTCGGAATTTTTCCTATATGTGTACTTTATAAAGTTGCTTCATGCCAAATTTCAAGATTCCAGGTCGTCTGGAAGTATCCTTTAGGTTTTGATTCCCTTGCGAGTAGTTGCGAGTTTCAAAATATGCGGCTTTAATTGCTGTATCTTTTGATTGCGTTGACGTAGAAGTTTGATTTTGTTACAGCTTAAAGATATTATAGACTTGAGTATTTGTTAAGAATTTCAATATAATACCACTACGCGTTCATGAGTAAAGGGGTAATAAGTTTAAAATTATTAAAAATATTTTTATTATATGATGTAACTAAAAATTTATGCTTTTCGCAATTTTTCCTTTATCTGTGTTATAAGACGTTGCTTCGTACCAAATTTCAAGATTCTGAGTTCACGGGAAGTACCCTGTAGGTTTTGATTCCCTTGCGAGTGTCGAAAATTTGCGGCATAAACGGGAGTATCTTTTAATCGCGTTGACTTAGAAGTTTGATTTTTTCACAGCTCCAAGAGACCATAGACTTGAGTATTTGATATGAATTTCAGCTTGATACCTCCACGCGTTCCTGAGAAAAAAGGTCTTGACAGACAGACAGACAGACGGACAACAAAGTGATCCTATAAGGGTTCCGTTTTTACCTTTTGAGGTACGGAACCCTAAAAACAATAAGTTGGCCACCTAAAGGGGAAAAGTTTCGAATAAAGAGTTCTGTTTATTTAGCGAAGAATATTAAAATGGCAGGATGTCTCGGGAGTCGTGCCGAGTCGCGGTCGGATCGCGAATATTAACCGCTCGACTCGCTTCTGATTAAAGAGAAGCGATTTTGGACAGGAAGACTGATGCGCACGTGATTTCGAGGAATAATGTTGTTTATTAAAATATGGACGGAAATTTTAACTCCGTGATAGGAAGAGCCCGTTTATTTTGTGCATACAAATTAGGGTACGCGCTTAAATTCAAATAAAGCGAGTGTTTAGTCAAGATTTTATAGCCTGCCTCTGATTTATGGAATCTTGTTACTGGATGTAACCTGCCTACACTTAGGCGGTTTGAGTAAGTGGAACATGGAAGTTCTGTTCTTAGACTAGTCTCGATAAATTTCCGTGGCCCACGTTTGCGTTTGCTGGAAGCGTAATTATCTCGAATTAAGCGAGTCATTACAGGAGCGGCGGCTAACGAAGTCGCTCCTCCTGAGTCCCGAGAGTCGCCGAGCGCCGCCTCATAACCGGAAGGTTCAGTTTCGCCCCCGAATACAGCGACGCTTCGCAATCATTAACGCGGTACTGTCGTGTACAGAACTTTCGGTGCTTATATTTAATTTCCTTCTTCCCCGTAATGACCGTCATTCTACTGTCCAAGATTATGTACTAATTAAGTTGCGTGTTCGGATCGACTTTTCTTCGAAGTCGTTTGTCAGACATCGTAATTTAATAATTTTGTGATGTCCAGCAATTGTGATGTGTGTCGCGTGTGAGCACACTGCAACACCTTGCACCTTGCACTGTTGTTGATCCAGTCTTGAGCCATCATCTAAATATAGAACGCGGATCGAGATGATTATACTGTGAACGAGCCTGCGGTTTGTTCGGCTTTTCTGCGGTTGCACGTTTTTGTTCGCACCTGCGAGCTGCGGTCGACTCCAGTTATGAGATCTCGGTGCGAAAGCTCCACGCCCCGTACTGAAATTATTCTGTTTGACGTACTTACATATTATAAATATGTGTGATATTGTGAATATTTGTTTAGCTGACGCCTAATCGCCCACCACTCATGCCATTAAAGAGTCTGTCAGCTAGCTATTGTGACTTTATAATGAACACATTTATTTTTCACAGGCCCACAAAGACGGCGAAACATTTATCTTTCTCAGCATTAACGCGCTAAAATCGTGTCGTGCTACTGTCGCCATAAATCATTATCATCAAACAGTATTCCGGACGACAGTGTCGGCTTTCATCGGACGCTTTCAATCTGGCCCTCCTTTATTTTATTACAATAAGTAATTCACTCGCCTACCATTCAGTCACTTTTCGGTAAACATTTTCTGAAATTGGCAATAAATTCCCTTCTAAAATATCGTCCCGTCGACTGGGAGTCAACCTTTCGTAACAATAGAGCGACTGAGATGTCGTCTTATGAAGATGTTCACTTGGTTTTGTTTGGCGCAACAATAGTTTTATTTAGCTACGAGCCCACTGCCCACACGCCTCGGCTAATGGTCAGGATTGTATGAAGATGTAAAAATGAATGGCCTGTCTTATAAAAGGCTAATAATAAGTTCTCATGCGGCTGCGATCGGACTCTATTGTTGGGTTATTTTTTGTGTGCGTGTGGATCTTGGTATAATGGGGTAGGTGTCAATCGCGGCCGAGGCGAGCCGGCAACGGGCAGGCAGGTGTACCGTGGAGGCCACGGCGCGCCGGGAAATAAAAATGCTCATAATTTCATTCTGCAGCTGCCCGTCAAGCGAGCATCGATTCGAACCGGACCGCGTCGTCCTTTTGTAGCCCCGAATTCCACAAAATACCAGACGATCATTATTTTTAATTTGGTTCATACGCTTCACTTGAAATGGAAAGTAGTAATTGTTTTCAGAACCTCTTTCCAACTGAAGTAACTAGGTTGATGTACAAACCACAACTAGTTTACGATCGTGAAATTGGTCTTCATTTTAATGTAGACACAGTTCGACATTGTGGAAGCAAAATGGTGTTAACTGGCCGTTTATTTTAGTAAGTTTTATATAGCAGAGATTTTGTTTTAAAAGTATTGTTATCCTGAACATTCGATTGATTTCTTCAAAATTTTATGGTTCTTCAAAATTTGCATGACTTTTGAATTTAAATTAACAGTTAATTACGATCCTATTTATACTCCTAAATTTAAACAGAACTATGAAGTTATATTTCATTCGTAATAATTTCAAAGCAATCTGATTTAATTTATAATTCACTTATTTAGAAACTAACCGTGCAATTGGCGAACTTTATCATAATTTACAATAAATAATATTACCGAGAATTTCACGAATAAATTTAAATTACCAGAGGTGAGTTCGCGGAGAGCTTCCAAAATCAATCTACGATTAATTAATCAACATCAGACACTTTAATAATAATTTCAACGCTGAAGCGTAGGGCTGGAGCCGGCGAGCGGCATCCAGCTGCGTTCAATACGATGATTTTCATATTGAAATACTGTGTGGGGTATTAACATTAAGAAAAATCCTAGCAGGCACGCGCGGCCCGGCGCGCCCGTCGCTAATCTCTACTGAATAAAACATAAGATGCTCGATAACCTACTATTAGAGTAAGGCACATTTAATACGGCTTTCTATTACCGCACAATATGGACTGAGCTAAAGTAAATATTGCGGGATCGTATATAATCGCACGCACGAGCGGGTAGCGCACCCTGTTAACGAATGTTTAATTAAATCTTAATAAAAAGACGTGTACGCTGTGTACTCTTAACATAAGGGGAATACTTAATGTTTAGATTAAGGGCAATATGGCGTCTTTATGTTATGTTTCATGGTTGTTACGGAGTTGAGAGCGGAAACGCTCTGGGCTACGGCGTGATGGGACCAATGTAGAGAACAAATTCCCTTCAGTTTCAAATAGTTACATATTAGTATATTGATTTTCATACTTCGCGTCTCTGGTGCATGTATTACTATGTACCCAAGACGTGGTTATTTAATATTGTTTGCTTGCGCCGTCATCGCAGGTATGCTAGCCTCGCCGCCGATTCAAATGAGAGGTTGTAATGTATAAGTTTTCATTGTGGCCGACACGCACACCGGCTTATCTCTATAATTATGCATTAGGGCCCTAAACAGGAACGTTAAATATTAATTTATGTGTGGCGTCGTTCGCACAATCTCATAGTATTAATTAAACCCGCCCACTTATCTCGTAAACTCACCAAAACTCTAGTCTCTATTGCCCGATCAATTTGCTTTATCTGTGGATAGCTCTTATCGTCGAATAAAATATTTACAGCACAATAAAGGCGTCCTCCTCGCAATACTAAAACTAATAACTTTGATAGTGGTATTTATAGACGTCGAGGCGGGTATCGTTATTTTAGTAAGAGTAACTTGATCTTTTAACTAAAAGAATACAATAAACGTTTCCATTATAATCATTAAGATTCATGTCATAAATCATTGAGATTTCAATAGTCTATTCAAGCTTCGAGTAAATAGAGTGGTGCGTATCTAATGCTATATTAGAAATTGATAGAGGCAATTTCTTGAAACAACAGAATACAGACAATTCACTTATAGCGCGGTATTTCATTTATAGTTTGCGCCTCTTATTGATATTCCCAGCACATCGACAAGATATCAGCGGGTGGGTATAAAACTTTACGTGAGTTTGTGGTGGGGCGCGAGTGACAGCGATTCGCCCGAGGCATGAAACAAACGCAACTATACCAGACTATAGGGACTTAATTGCAAGCAAACGAGCTGCGGAGGCATACTGTTTGCTCAAGAATATTTGATTCAAAATTGCCCTTAATTTACCTTTGCAAGCTCGTATTTCTCCTTGTAACGTTCTCGCATAAGATTTATTCTCGAAATAGACGGGTATTTTATTGCCTACTTATATTTTTATTGTAAACCACTAAGTTAATGCTGATGTTTGATAAGATTGTGATGTGATGGTAAGATAAACATTATAAAATCGGTTATTAGAATTTTATAGCTAGCCAATATTTTAAGTACTTTGAGGGTTTTACTATTTCAAGAGAAAATAAAGATAATTTTAAAATATTTAACTTAATATAATTTATTGTGTATCTATATTAAAACTTTTGAACGGTTTCTTTTGAGGTTCTAAATTTGATTCTATTATTTCGAAATGTAAGTTTATTCAATTTAGGTACGGTTTTTTGTGTAACTGGACTGAGTAATTGAATCACTTTGTAATCTACTAAATATGTCTAATTTAATAACACATTTGTAACTTTTCTGCAATCACCATCTCTAGTAAACTTTAAATAGCACTTTCCACCTATGTTGCTGCACAATAACGATTCCCGTCACTCTTCAATTCATCTGACTTGCTGTCACTTCTTAAACACACCCAGGACTAAAACTGCGGTGCAAAAGCTTAAATCTGTGCGGTCGCGGTGACCGCGTGCTTTTGATGTGTTGAGATTTACACTTCAACGTGTTTTAAGTATTTTGTTTTTGGTTGTTGTTAATGGTATTAAAATATTACACATTATGGATTAATTTCTTATTAGTTGACGTATTATTTCGTTCTCTTTACTCAGGTATTCTTTCGATTGACTTTTTAAATTTATGTTCACTTCTTACATCGACTTTCTACTTGAATTTATACATTCCTAGTGGTGCTATTTTGACCTCGTTCTTTTCGAAGAGCCTTCGAAAATGTCATAATTTTTTCCATTTTTCTTGTGCTCCAGTGCCGAAGCTATGCACTTTCACCTTAATACAGGTGGGTTTAACTAGCTATTATTAGTATCAAATAGTTTTAATTCTAGTTACTTATTTGTTCATTTTACATAAGGTATTTGACCGGGTGTTCAGCAACCTTTGTTATTGCTTGCTCTTTTATTTATTTATTTATTTATTTATTTATTTATTGGAAGACCAACAGCAGTAACAATTAATATTAATAAAAATATTATGCAACATTCAGCCAATTACAGGTCCTCACGAATAAGTAACAATATATTAAATTAAGAACTGCGAATGTACTATAACAAATCATTACAGAGCCTTATACAAATCAATTGCTCAAAATATTACTAAACACCTTGATATTGAAAAAAGAAATCACGGCTTAGCACCTGTCTCATCGACTCCAGGTTTGCATTAAATATATCAACATCATGTAATTTGCTTGCATCATTAAGGGTCTTACTAGCTCTCCGGACAAAGCTATTCTGCCGATAGTTAGATGGCACTAGTGGAAGGTGGAGGGGTGAATAATGTCGCGTATATTTTGTAGGTATACTAATACTGACTTTGGAGAGTAGTTCCGGTCATATCTATACTGATAAAATATTCTCTATTACGCTATAAATGGTACTGCGCCCTGCTCGGTGCAGTAGGCAGTTACCGTCACGACTGCTCGCGGGCGCGGCTCGTCTGAGGGTGGCCCGCAATTCATTGTGCTTTGTTTGCCTAACGTTTCCTGTTACCAGCTCACTTCAACGATTAGTGATGTTTATGCAAATCTCTTGCTGCAATCGAGAAGAGTCAATTTGTTTTGCTGATTCGAACCAGCATTATCGACGAGAAATGGCTTTAATGAGGTAGACGATGAGTCTTTAGCTTTAGTCCTTTACAGTTTCTTCGAATAAATAGATCTAGATTAAGATTGAATTTATGGTACAGAGAGAAATAGGGAACGATACCAAGTATCCCTAATGTTAAATCAAATGAATAATGAATAGATACGAATACAAACCAATATTTTGCCAACCACAAGTACACGATGACTCATATTTTTAGCCCACTTATCGCAAAATATTGGTAGAAAAAGAAATAAAACATTCTCGGAATCGTACAATACGTGTATTTGAATAAAAGGCAACGAATATTAAACGAGGGCTTTAGGTTTTTCGCCAAGTAGTCTTAAAATATGAACGTTAATACATTCAGGTACGTTGTCGTCTCGAGACAATTTATTTTAACTATGTACAGCTCTTCTGCCCTATAAACGAAATATTATGTAAATGTGTTACAATTGCTAAGGTGATTTTTTTGGTATTTTGCCTCTATTTATCGTCAAGTTTTATGTAAACGACATCTCTGGGACGATATAGAGTGGCCGTGAAAATAAAAACTTCGTCGAGACATTTAGATTCAGATATATGAACTATTGAATAAATGAATAATTTCATAACTCGAAGTCGAAGTTACATAATAATGCTATTAAACCCAAGTTCATACGCTACAAAGCACAAAGGCTGGAAACCGATCACACCGGATTGGATGCTAAATACTAACTTATCGTATGTGCGCTGTAAATTGTATGTAAATATGTGGACACCTGCTGAATATATTTGGTTAAGCGTTAGTCCGCAAGGCGTGTTTGAGAATGCTCAATAGGGTGCATTTGACTGTGTAAACCTATTAACTTGGGCAGTTCTGTATGATGCGGATAGGTGTTATGTAAATCGGGGACGGGTAATGTGACAACTACCGAGTATTACTTGTGACTTCTATTGTGATGGGACTCCAAGAATTTGAATTGGGGGTAAGCGTTTGGTTTGGCTCGTCCGTCCAAGCTTGACTTCAACAGTTGAAGGCTAGGTTTGATTTGAATTTACGAGAGATACATAAATTCTGAATGAAGATTCTGTTTGTTATCTTAACGCTTTCCAATTGAAGACAAAATGTAGTGATAATGATATTGGCACTTTTATTGAACATTATAAACTCTTATAACTAACTTACAGTACGTCTCACTCCGTATGAAACTCAATATTCGACAGT
This sequence comes from Hypena proboscidalis, assembly GCA_905147285.1. Taxonomy (NCBI): domain Eukaryota; kingdom Metazoa; phylum Arthropoda; class Insecta; order Lepidoptera; family Erebidae; genus Hypena; species Hypena proboscidalis. The sequence continues at coordinate 7,584,716 of LR990127.1, forward strand.
CACATTTTAAAACTTATAATTTTATGATTTACTTATACATATATACAAATTTGAGAACATACACACTATTCCAATATCTATACAAGTTAACAAAAGAATAATGATTAGCAAAGTTTTGAAATACCATTAGAGGTTGGATAAATGCTAAAGTTATCATTATTTTATTGGAAACCCTAAAGTTTAGTTTACAATAGAGTAATGATTCAACATATTTAATGCATAAAAGGTTTTTTTGCGAACCATTAAATGAAAAGGCCCGAAAGTTATGTTGTTATACTTTATTTATGGATAGGGGATGGTTTTGTGCAGATGGATGATATTAAATTGGCTCTAAATGGAACCAATTTAAGGTTATACAACAGCATTTGAATCAGCTGCACGTAAGAAAAAATAATGATACTTTTATACGTGAAGATTATATAGAATGTGTATAGCTGATCAGAATAAATTACTTAAAACAATCAACGACATCGTTTCCCGCATAATAAACACGAAATATTCTAATGACACCATTAGGCAGAACAAGCTATCTATCCATCTAATCAATAAGATACAAGACATACTCATGTAAGACATATAAAGCTAATCAAATAAAAACCATTATCGTATAAGAACCTACAATCTTGTTAAGTAAATCCCTGATGCTATAAGTATAGTGATATTGACAAGATTTTTATCTTTCTCTTCCATCTATGCTGTACCACTCGTCGATGCGATTATCGTAATACATGAAAAAAGTTTTTAAAGTTATCGTCGCTGTCAGTAACACTAATCTCGAATCTCATGGAATGTCCACAGTGATGTTTCGAAATCATCACAAGACGAATTATTAGCTGTTAATGCACGTCGTAACTGGTTTACAACCGAACCACTTAGGACCATAGCTCAAATTACTTCAGCCTTATCCTATTAAACTGGCAGTTGTTATCTAAAAATATACGTATCTAGCTACCTTTTTCTTTATTCTCTGGTGAGATAAAATGTTTACGCTTTATAGCTGTTTTATTGAAACGTTATTAATAGCTGATGTTATTATGCTCTGCCGTGACTTAGAGTATTAAAATTGATAAATAATTTATGACAAAAGTCTCGGGAAGGAGGCTTTTATGCTGTATATAAATAATCGCCTTTAAGCTTATTAGAGTAAATAAAATGGAAATACAATAAAAATACAAAAGCTTCAATAACTAACGATAAAGAGATTACGTCGAAAATATTAGAACCGTTTTGTTCCATTGAATTTTAAGAAGCCGGACAGTTAACAAGAAGTTGGAAATTGTTACATGACGGCAACATGACCGCTCCACATATCATTACCATCACGATACGTAGCAATGACGAAGAGTAATAATTTGTTACCGATAGCAACGCAACCGACAAAATGACCGGGATTATTATTACCGTTACCAGATTCAGTTGATGACCAGATAGAAATCTATTAATAACATTCGGCCAGTGCCGACGGACAGATCTATAAATGATGACTTTCATTTCAGATAAGATCATATCCGATATCTTAGATGATTGATGGAGAGCCGCTCGATATTACTTAGGAATTCTATTAAGTGCATACTCAATTGTTTTCTAGCCCATTATAGTCGCATTAGCATAGTTTGTTGCTCGTATCGTGAACTTATCTATAGCAAGTTAGTTCGAGATTTGTAAGCCTCGTATGTAATGTATTCTAATTAATTTTCAATCAGAGATTGTTTAGAGAACAATGGATATAGGCACCGCTTAGGAAGTTTGTCGTGTGTTCCGTGTGGAAATACAGTGGACGTGCCAAACAAATTTCGAAGAGGAGTTTAGGTTGAATCACAGTTTTGAATTTATATCTAATGTTTTATGCGTTTTAGGAATACAAACACAATTCTATTCCAACAAAATAAAATATGACTGGAGTTATAAAGACATTTGAATACGAATGTTGAGCAACAAATTCTTTTGGACCAGGTGTTCAAAAAAACAGAATAAACAAAAGTTATTCTAATCGTGTAAGAGATCCGCTTGATTGTGCGCAGTCATCGCGTTACGATGTACTAAGCTTTATTGTTAACATGCTTCAAAGAAAAACAAATGAATTTAAATCACTAGACAACATTGAGTCGGAGGAAATGCGGAGGCGTTGTTACGAACAAAACTTGGAGTGTATTTTGTAGCGCTGTCTCTTTTCCACTCATTAGCAGGGCGCGAATGAAAAGGGAAAGAAGAAACAACAAGAAAATTCATGAATGCTTGATGTATCTAGTAATTTTTGCTAATTTCCCAGCGTTGAAACGTTTTGCAAGATGCATACCGCTGGTGTTTCTCTTTATTTTTCTGTTGTTATTTGTTTCGTACTTTTTGGGATCTTTTTACTTGAATGTTTTCATATTGCTTTGAACTTTAAGCTCAAAAATATTGTAAAATAGAATGATATTTTTGCATAATACCCTATCTACTGCGGATAGTGATAACATTAATTAAATACCAGAATATAATCGCTATTCCAAACTAATAACTTTGTAAGTGTTTAATGAAATGGCCATATTATAACACCGTTTTGGGTTAGGCTCGGCTGTCCTTCAACAATCTGGATAATAACTATCATTTAGTTGATAGCAATTAATTAAAGGCACCGGCACCGTACCGAATTTGAAGCCTTACTCTAACGATCCTAATGACTTAAATGCTCCACACGCGTCGAGTTAAAGGTGTAGTCCATTGATTTAATACGAATAAGTAGAATGTTTTCGAATGAAAAAAGGAGAACCCTACGTGGAATATGTTAGCGGGACCACACACTCGCTCGTATCTCTTGCTCCCTAATGATATGCACATTTATTTTAAAGGTAATGTAATACATTTTATACATAGGTGTTGATACAATACAACTTGTTGATTTAATTGATAGGAATGGAACTTTTTTAAATAACAGGATGTTGTGTTTTTGTTTCGTCTTGTTTATGATTTCTTTTTTTAAATAACCGGTAGCCGTTTTATCTTAAAGGACGGACTCCGAATTAAGATCTTACGGTCTATTTTTAGAAATTATTTTTGTTACCTTATTTTGGTACTTCTTATTTAAAAGCAACGTTAAAGCTTGATGCCTGAAAATAAAAATGATTATTTGTCATCTTCTATATAAATATCTACCTGAATAATAATATTCACTATTTCACAATAACAAAAACAGTTCAAAAGCTCTGAAACGGCACTTATATTCAGCGTTTCACAATTACATGACGTAGTTCTCGAACCGCTTGTATCCACATATTTATTTGGCACTCACGGTTTTATAGTAAAAATTTCATTTGAATCTGGCATGGAGCCAGCGATAAGAATCTTGTTCAACTTGTTTATACTGTTGAGTTTATTACGTCTACTTAACATAAGTGTACTTGCTTAGTGTTATTTTGTTTATTTTTGTCAACTTATGGGTTAGCGTGCGCTTCCCTTGTACGGAGGCGAGGTGTTGCAAATATGTGATCGTGTTCAAGATTATGAGGCGTTTTTTGGTCTCCTTTTGTCGTGCTATCGTTTTGTTCATCTTTTTTTAGCTCTTGTACATCATTAGCGTTTTTTAGGTTTGATTAATGGTTTGGTTTGATAGTGTTTTGTTTTTGGTTGTTTTCTATTCGATCATTGTCACGAACATCCATTGGTTAAGGTACTACTGTTGTGTCTATATAATGTTTATTAATAAAGCGTTCGTCCCTTTCCCAGCTACTGATATCTATTCTTCTTTTGTTTTACATAATTTAAGACTTTTTGTGTCACGACTCCTTTTCGTGTTTATTGTTATTTCTTTTTGTATAAATTTATAGATAAGCGTGAGGTTACCTTGTATGGTAGCGTCTGGGTGTAAATGTTCAGTCGTGTTTGAGATTATTTTTGGTTTGCTATTTTTCATTCTTTTTTGATCGAGATTTTGTTTGCGCGAATTAAACATTCTGTTTAATGTGTTTGATTCTGTGGCTTTTGTGGTGAATGTTATTTCTGCGTCAATGGTTTGGTTGAAAGTAACTTTTTATTTAATATGTATTTCATCGGTTTGTTTAAAGCTATAAAGTTACTAATGTGAATGATGATTTATTTTGGAATGGGTTTGACGAATTATAATTAATTTATATCTTTATTGTTTCAGGTATGATCGAATTTGCTGGTTGCGCTTAAAATTAACTAATGTAGGTAAGCTTGTATAACACAACTTTTTTCAATGAAATATCTTTGCTCATTTACTTACTTGTCCATCCTAAGGTTGCCTGTAAGAAATTGCTTATAGCGATAAGGCCGCCCGTTGTGCAACATAATTTTTAAGTGCAATTGTTTACAACATATTTTTTTTGTTAATATTGGTGTACAATAAAGATTACTCTATCTATCTATCGATCTTAACCGTTGAGTTTTTGACTACACCTAGTAAAATAATATAATACTTAGTATAATTGTACGTATTTCGTTAATGAGTATAAAAAATAGTTTGCTATTAAGATTTATACAAGTCTTTCAAAGAGGATTCTTCAGTCGCAAGATTGCATCGTAGAAGCTGGAACTTTCTTTAGTGTAAAATAATTATTGTTACAACAGTAGATACGTACCTTTATTATTATACGAGAAAACCCAGATAAGTAGATAAATTAAATGCATTTAAACGCCGTTTCTGCAGGCTTTTTGATAAAACAAATGTATGCATTTTGCAAGAAATGATAACATTGCATAATATTCCAGATTTACGATAAATACTGCAAATCGAATAAATTCCTACATTATACCCAATGTTTAAGCGATATTTGAACAGATAAATTTACTGCGTGTACTTTTAAATTTATGCGATGTAAATCTTTATGTTAATAAAGTAAATGTTTACTTCGGTTTATCCGTTGTACAATGATCTCGCTCGAGTGTACAAAGCTAAACAATGATAATTTCAACAGGGCCCACGTATGTTCTGTAAATCGAAACACTGGGCGGGGCGCCGACGACTATCCGTCCACTAATCTGCATATTGGACCTACAAACATTATAACCACCCGACAACACTCTGCCGTACCATTTTGAACCTTATCCTTGCCGCAAAAATGCCTATTGAATTTTACCTTGTTCAAAAGTCCTTGGTGAAAATTTCATTGTCGCGTGCTTTGTTCACCATTTCTACCCAAGTGATGAGTTAGTATATTTTATAACTATAAAACTCTATATTCACGGCTACACGAACATGAAAGGCTGCCATATTTTACTCATATAAAAAATTAACTCTATGACAGGAATTCTATTTTACGAGCTTAATAGGAAAAAATATGACAAGTCAATTCCATTAATTTTTGCTTTCAATGTTTGCAAATAAAAATTTTGGGCCCCCAATCGTTGGGGAAACATCGTTCCTAGAAGGATAATAAAACAGACAATCATTTCTCGTTATTATCGCGTGATGGATGGTTCACCCGGCCAGGTAGACGTGATGATTATTAGTAAACTTTTTTTATTAAAAAAAAAAACAACCCAAACATAAACAGTTGTATTATTCGGCACACAATAGCTGGTAGGACCACGCCGAATTCCGATCGGTTACGCTAGTTTAACACACTTAATCGCTACTTTTTACTTTATGCCTATGGTCGTTATTAACAATTTCATCTCATTAATAAGCAGTGGAGCGAAAGAGAATACATTTGTGAGCGGCGTACTCGTATTACACTCGATGGTAACGTTCGCATTAATAATACTTAATGCTTTATTCGTATCATATGCCATTGCATCAGTGCCAACGATATAAAACTTTTAATTGATATGATGTACTTCATTACATTCGGTGATTAACCTCGCGGCTTTGTCTAATGTTCTCCGCGTGATTTCTCTTGCTGCTATCATTTAAAATTAATCATTTTCATTCGCCAGAGCTTAATTTGTTTGAGAAGAATCGTTGGCATAGGCCGGCAAATGTTTGCCGATATAATAATAGCACCCTATGTTCAGTTACCGCAAAACCACTCAAATCCAATTCAGGAATCGCTTCCTTTATAGCGAGTAACAATGGATAACGCTAATTTATCTCGACGTCGAGCATCGCAGGCTCTGAGCCAATATACAAAAATTAAGCAATTCATTCGGATGAAAGGGTTGAATGTTTGTATTTGACGTGAAAAAACGCCCAAGTGCATGTTGCTTTTGCGTTATTATCAGTGGTTCATACACATTTTCTTTGTGTTGAGTATGAGCAACTACAATGAATTTGATGATATAATAAGCCTTTCTTAATATGGATGGATAAATTTGTACAAAATATTTATTTATGATTTCTGTAACAAAAAAATATTCAAACAAATATCTGTATCGGCGTTTTTAGAACTCACATTCACTGGCTCGCAAAGCTATTCTTAAATGATTACTTCTTCGAAATTGACTTTGCCTGGCAGAGTTATTTAAATACCGAAGTTACCCAAAAATGTGTGCGTTCTTATTATTTATTAGGCGGAACATTTCAATTTTAGTAATTTATTCGGATTGAAAGGGTAGAATTGTTTGTATCTGACGTAGAAAAAAGCTGTGTGAGCAGTCGAACTTAGCTCGCTTGGTTGCTTCCCCACAGGCGGGCCACTCACTCTCCCGTCCAAACCATTCTCATTCTGATGTTTAGATAAACATTAATAAGTCCCTAAAACATTCCCTATTCTATATGTATCTCAAATGGCGGTTGGCAAGTTAAATGATTTCCGGACAACGAGTTAAGCGTCGTTCGCTCCAGTCGAACGATGTGAAAGAATGTTAAATTCATTATGCGTATGTTTTGTTAAGATACACATCAAATTAGTGCGCATATGTATGCATAATGCGCTGTTTATGTAATTTAATGGTGATAAGGTAATTTATACACGCAGGGAGCCATCAATTCAATGGTGTCATCAAAATTCGAGTTGCGTTTAGGAATGAGAGAACCGTAGTGAGAGTTCCCACTCTACGAGCAGAGTTACTCGCCGAGCGGCCGCGGCCGAGTGTTGAGCAAGCAAGAGCCGGAGTTATACCAGTTAATGAAGATATGCAAGTACACTCGACCGTGTAAACAAGCGGACCCGGAGGCGCTTTTTCTGTTTGCCCTCGCGGGATTAGTAATTTAAAAGTCAATGCGGACACTCGAAAAGGTCAATCGCATCGTTCGCCCAGTGTATTGAAAACAGATACCCTTTTCTGTATTCCGGTGGTAGCCCATGAAAGTTATAAGGGCTGAGTTGTTGAACTATGTAATTGACTTGGTTCTGCGGTCGCAGGCTTTGTTCTCCGGAGGGCGGATAATCGAAAACGCCTCTGGTTAGCCCCGAATGATGGAGAGAAACAATGCGAAGTTGATATGTGGATTCGCCAGACGGTCCCTTGTTTGATTTGCAAAGAGCTATTTGCTCGCCGAAGACTGCGGCTGGAGCAGGAAATTGGACCTCGCCGCCCGGTTTCTACTACGCTAACACTTGTCCAATTACATCCCTTCAACAGTTTAACAGTTAAATACCAGCACTCGTTTTAATAAAGGGCGGCTCGTTTGATCGTAAACATGTGGGACAAAGCAATTTCCGACTGACACGAATAGTTGTCGGAAAAACTAATACGCTACACGAAACCAGACGAAACTAAAAGGAAAACACGAGAGTGATGCGACGCCAGATATAAAATAGACAAAGGAGTTTAACTAAAGCACGAACGGTGATCTATTTGCGGCGGTCGCGCGCCATCATTTTTATTTTCTCGCACAAAACATGTCGGCTGTCGCTTCGCATTATGTCGGAGCGCCACACGTTACATTCAACGATGTTTTATTTTGGGTAAATGTGGACGTTCCAATGATTGACTTATCCGGGGGTAACTTGAGAGGATCTCGTGATGCGCTCGCCGCTCGCCGGCCCGCTCCGCGCTCTCCATCGCCGTCGTGTCGGTCTCTGTATAGCGGTAAGTGCAGTAACTCTACACCAGCACTCCGACGACAAACAACTCAAACTCTGACAGGTATCTAAAGTGAAAGGTCGTTTAAATATCTCTGATACATATATCACAGAATTCATAATTTACTCGGATGTGTGTAGCGAGCATAAAATTGTGTAATGAGATATGATCCCAAAGCGCATTTCAATGGCAATATCTTCAAGATCTCTCACGCTTCACAAAATTTATACAGTTCATTTGAAAATATAATATACACATTCTATCTGGTCGCCGTGCTACTATCCAACGTAGGCATTTATTTATCTCCTTCATCTTTTACACATTTCGATTCGAGTTACTTTATGCGTAGTAGATATAATAGTTAAAAGCAGGTAAACAGCATAAATCTCCGGCATGGTCCAAGTGGGTCATGTTGTGTCGCGTCGTCCACAGCGACTAACACTAATCTATCTTAGTTTAGAGCGGACCGCCTCAGACAAATGCCTTTGTTTTACTAAGAGAAGGAAATATTGACGGACCCATGTGATTTAAATGTCTTCTGTTTTAAGAGAAAGCTAATACGGATGTAGGTAACATCTGTGTGTTGTCTTTTTCAAATGGTCGGGACTAGCGGGAGTCGTAACTCGATACGATAGTGCACGGGACGAGTGAGCGTGTAGCAAAATAAACTTATTGTATTGACTGAACAAAGAGAGACTTCGGAGTATATGAATGTAATGACACGAATGCAGCGAGTGAGGCTTAGCGCGAAATGTAAAGAAAATAAAAACGCAGGATTCCAGCCGAGTTTGCTGGCTTAACGCATCACCATAATTCAATCGCGCCCGTTCCTTTGCTACCAAAAAGAGCATCGAATTTATTACAAAGCTCTTTGGTTCGGAACCCCTGCCTATTATTTATGGCACTCGGTTGGTCTGTCACAAAAAACGGACGGGTGCCTCGAATATCTCAGCGGGCGACTCCGAAACATAAGCTGCAATAACACGCACTTCCTACGGTCTGGCAGCACGGTACCGGAGCGCGGTTGCACATTTCTTACTTCTTCTATTGTATTATAAACCTTGTCACAGTGTCGTATAAGACATTTTTAAATAGCCATTAGCCACTGTTCGTGCTTGGGTATGCTTAAATAAATGATAATCCGGATTTATTGAAAGTAGGCTGCAGTATAGGAGATAAGTTTCAATGCGAGCCATGTGGTGGCAAATGTGGGAACCCCGCCAAGACGTTGTCCTACTAACGATTTTGTTACTTCATTGTTGTGCTGTTATTAATGAGTTTGTTTTAGAAATAGAACTTATACGCCTGTTATTAGTGACCCGCATATAATTTGTAAAAAGCTTATTAATTTGCTGTCTGTATTAATTCGCTTCAGATATCGATTCCATATCATAGAGTCACAATAACAGGCAAATGGGAAAATAACTAGCATTTTCCTTTTTTATTATTATATGGTTTCAATATGAGTCATGAAACGCGTTTGTATTCCATTAATGGAATCACACAAATTTGAATTTCTGTCTATCAAATGTTGACCGTATTTATAATATAACGATAAAGTTGCACAAAATTTATAAAACCGACAGTTTGCCTTACGGAATCGCATCTGCGGACATACTATTATAATTGACAGCATATAGCCTTTTCAATTCACTTAAAATTAAAAAAGAGGTTATTTTGCATGCACGTGAACCTAAGGTGCCTATTTACAACGTGCTCAATCAGCAAAGTAGTACTTGTCCATTTTTTCTAAATAAAAAAAACAATATTGGGTATTTTCACTGAAATACTACACGTGTTTCCTGCTAGAACTTCAATTCAAATGGATGTATTCTGTCAAGTGCACTTACTTCTTTGCTTTCAAAATTCACGTGCAGTTCCATCCCCGTTTTTTGCCGTTATATCCTTTAAAAAGCTTTTAACTAGAACCGGATACGCATTTAAAAAACATTACCTTTCAGTGGCAGTAACATTTAAGATGTCATTGAACCATCTTAAGAATTAAGTAAGGATCCCTTCTTTACAGGCTGTTATAAGTCCTCTTTTGTCATTGGAGAACACTCGAAAAGCAAAGCCATTTAGAACCGGCTCTAATTATACAAGATGTTCGTACGAAAAGCGCGTAAAGCAAGCCACGATGTTTATTGTAAAGACAGATTGAACAAACAGAAGGCGTTGTTAGGCATCGAGCACTTTTAATCCCCAAAATGAGACAAATATCACGAACCGGGTCAACGGCTATCTTCTCACGTTTGTTGACGACTTAAAGTGTGATAATATTTATTAAACGGTTCACTCGAAACGACTGGCGACTATAAATAAACTCCATAAGACCATTACGCGTCACGCAAGATTTACTATGTATGGTAACGACTGTTTTTTTACCAAAGCCGCATTATAATGTTGAAAATTTCGGTCGCGATGTTATCGTTTGTTATTTTACTAGTAATTAGTATTTATTACGGCCCGGCTCTCGACTCTCGTGTCGGACCGATCTTTTGGTGTGAAAGCGGTTTAACGTGAATTATGTAGTTTCGGGACGGATGAGTTAAGCAATTAAAGCTCTGTTTACGTGAACACCGTCGACTACTAGATCTGGCATGCGATAATTTGGAATTTATGGCGCTATAGGTGTTGAAGATCTGTATCGAAAAGTATCTTCGCTCTTGTAAACATTGCTCTGTTAAAACGGAAACGTTGTTAGTCTGAATAATTAGCGTCTTTTGAATACCGTCCCGTTGCGTTGGTCCGGCCCACACAAATAGCTCAATGTGTCAACGATTTGTTTAGCCAAAAAACAGCTACCGTCTTGATTTTGCTTACCATCTGTTCCGGGAACGCGATCCTTGGCTGAAATTAATGCGATAGTTAACGCTTAAATAAACCGCTGAGCCTTTGCGACTGCGAGCGATCGCGACCCTTCGCTCCGAATAAATCATATGATAATTGAATCATATGCTGCGTGTCAAAAGTAATTAACAGAGGCTGCGATACGCATCTCGAACCACATGTGCTTTTTTAATAACGTCGCCGTCAGTTTCCTCTCGCACACGCGACTCACGCTCGAGATAACATCGACATAGAATTTCTTTAATACTCACATGAAAATTATTACTCCCCATTCATTGCGCCGAGATGACTTTATATTAAGGTCATTGTGAGAGTAAATTGATCTTGCGCCTCCGCGCCGGGCGCGGGCCCGGTCGCAATTATACAAATTTAATGGAACGGCGGCATTTTTCTGCCGACGATCAACGTTCTAATGGTTCTAGAGTGATTAATAGTAATAAATATTAGTTTAATACCGTGTCCAATTTATACGAACACCATAGCGGATACGTGACAATAGGTTGTAAATTACCGGCTTTTAATTCGAGCGCGCCAGTATTTATATTTGTTGTTCTATAAATCTCGAGAAGCAATTTATCTGCTCGATACTTAAATTCGTTCCATTAGCATCGTATCGTATCCCATATTTAATTTGGCCGCCGGCTAAGATTGACAATGATTGAGCTAGCGCAGCCCCAAACGACCAATGCGATGGGCTATAAAAATGTTTCGCAGCCGTACGCCAATTACCTTAATGTAACTACCATCTAAACAACCTTCTCAGTGAATCGTTCTTCGTTTTTTCCATAGAAAGCTTGCTCCTAATGAAATTAAGAGAAAATGCAAAAGTAAATTCCGAATCTACAATAAGCGTTTTATGAAAATGAAAAAACTCGCAGGTTAGAAGGTGATATTCGTGTAACGTTTAAGAAAAAGCTGTTTCGCCAAGTAGCGTCGTCACAGCCCTCGCTAAGGATGAAATATTAGAGGTGTCGGGCCCCGCCCGGCCTGTAATGAGACCCGCAGGAATACCAAGCAATATCTTAATACCCACCTTGGCCCGGGGTGACAAATACACGGCGTTCGCGTGGAAACTGTAAATAATTTATAACCGCCCCGTTTTACGATGTTTCTAGCGCGCGATGACAACATCGGGCCGGGGCGACGCGACGCTATTGCTCCAAATACACTGCTAAGTGGAATTATTGCTGACGATGTACTGAAACCTCCCTGATTCCCGGGCTCGGCAATTTTGCTATCGTTACCTCGAGAGAACATCAAAGCTATTTTCGCATTAGGCAAGTAATAATGCCGCCTAAACAAACTTACGCATAAGCCGACAAATGGGTGTATGATTTATGAATATCTGACTCGTGCCTTTATTATAGATAGTCGACACTATCGAACACATCAAAGATGTCGAACGGTAAAACTAAACCTTGTCTGCTGACTTCAAAGAACAATAATATTACCGAGGATATCGTGAGACAGGCATGAAATAAACACGTTTACGAGTCGCCCGCATTAATTTATTTTGTCGTAGAAACAATCGCACTCAGCCCTCACTTAAGAACGTCGCGCCTGAAAGTTGAATATGAAAGGGCTCATAAAACGACCGTAAACTCTATGAAGAGTGACGGTCGTGCTTTTTGAGTGTTCGGGTGTAGGCACTTTGATTTGTGTGAAGCAGCTGGGAGAGCGTTAATAACTTTATTCGTCAGAGTCCACGAGACGGGAAGAGGGTTTTAAATGACGGTACATGTGCAGGCGCCGAGGAAACGTGCTGTTAATGCGAGTAGCGAGAATGAAGTTGTGACAGCTCCTCGACGCTTTCAAAGTGCGCCTGTTGAACGATTTGTGTTCATCGGCAACTACTTGACTTGAGAGCCCGCGCCTAATTGACTGCTAACCGCGGTAAACATTAATCAAGCCGTCCGAATGATCATCGAGACGATCGTCAACGTTTGAGATGAAGTCCTTACGTGACTGGATATAAATACTACCGTTATTTTCGGAAACGTGTCTTACGAAATTGATGCTATAAAAAAACTACCAATCAAAATCTACTGCAATGAAATTCCAAAAAATATCAAAGCAATTGACACCACAACAATTAATATTAATAAATTTCGCTCTCTTAGTTGATGAGCCGCGGTCATCACGAACACATTAATAACTTATATAAATTCCGGTATAACGCATCTCATTATAGAGTCTATAAATTCCTAAGGCCCTCGACAGGTGCTTCAAGCGCCATTCCTATGAGAACTGTCATAATTATTTGTATACAGTCGTGGTGGGGCGACGAGATGTGCTTCGAAACACTACTTCAAGTTTAGATAGTCGCCTCCTCATAATAATTCATATCCCGTCGTGTCGCTTCGATGGAAGCCACTTCACTGCTTGTTAAGTGTCACTAGGATTCACCTCTGCGTTATTTTTATAAGACTCCCCACGCCTCGGTGGCTCACGAAGTTATTTCTGTTAATATTTTTGTGCAAAAAAGAGAGTTGGCTTAGTTACGCTATACGTTTCAAATGGTAATGAAACACGGACTACTTCTGATGCTATCTGGCATGTTTTCCTCAATACATATGATTGGAGAATCAATAAACAACCATGTTTCACGACCGTTAAATTGGTCGTTAGCGTATTTCGATCACAAATACGGAAATCATGGAAGCAGGGACTTACATCTTGAGAGGCATCATTAGGAAAAATGAAACGAGTATGTGGATGATTTCCGTGCTCAAGTAACATTATTTAATTTATCCCTTTATAAAACATAATCCACTGCTAGTAACGGTCCTCTTCTTATTATTAAGACCATAGTTTAATCAACATTGCACGTTTTAAATTTGTCCACCCGTAAGACAAAGACAAAAGGCATACAAAATAATGGTCATATTTTGTATGCCTTTAGTGTATAATAGGAGACAGTGAGACATGGTTTCAGTTTTAGTACTGAAATCGATAAGTCTTGTTTGATTGCACGACGAGGGAATATACAACGACTTCGCTATTTTGTATTACTATTCACTGCTACTTATAGTACACGTTCCCTTAATTAATGGAATTTGCATTGTGTATAATCCCACGTAGTTTGGACGTCTCGTCGCTCACAGCCAGGTGAGGGACGATAATTATGTTCTGATAGGTGTACTAACTGCCTGCTCGGTAGTAATTAGATGTTTGATGTATGCAGCTACCTACACCTATAGCGCCTCTGAAATTTAGCTATTGGATTCTAGGCGTTTAGTGAAAGTGACACACAGCCCACTTCAAAATGAATCGCTCCAAGAACTTTCAGTTACCAAAGTTTTTAATTGGAGTCTTCGAAGTTTATCTAACTAATGAATATAAATAAAAGGTGATCGTAGTTTCAACACAACTTGTCAAAGCGGTGTCAGAAGTCGGAACTAACTTCCAGAACCGTGTTTGAGGGTCAACGAATTGTAACTCCATTAAAAGTTTCCTTGTTTTCGAAGTAAACACGGCGCCACTCAAAGGAAGTCCTTAAAAATTAATGGAGACATCCTGATTACTCTAAAGATCCGAAGTTTGAGTTGTATTTAGACTGCTGACTCTATTTTTGTTGACACGAATGTCTTTACGATTTAATCTTCCTTATAACTTTGCATTTCCTTCCAGTGGTGAAGTAAAATTCTTGTTTATATATTCTTAATCCAATAGCACATAAATATCCGCGCCGAGGCGTGACAGCCACTAAAGAATCGGATAAAGAAGCTGCATGCGGGTAATATTGTGACTGTCGCCGGCATAGCGCTGTTAATATCTGAATCCCACAAAGGAAATAAACTCTCGATACGAACACGAATAAAAGTTGAACAGAGTATACCGCGCGTCAGATTATACGCATAAATTATTAGGCACTTTTGTTCAAGTCAAAGAGCTACTCGCGGCCCATTCAATTACGGATGAGCCGTACAAGGAGTGCCGAGTCTTTTTCAGATGTTTGTGTAAGGGATTAGTCGGGATATCTGTGCCGGTATCTCCGTGAGATAAGTACGAATATACGTCAACGTCGGACGGCTAAGCCGATTATTTTAAATGTATTCACTTCCTTAATGGACGTCGTTTTTCACGTCGCGTACCGTGAGCCCTCTCACTGACTTACTGAAGATTTTTGGTTATGATCCGGTCATTGACTGTCGGGTATTAATGCTCACTTATCCGACATTTATTAAATTGTCAGAATAAGGAAGCCTGCCCAAGTGGATGAAAATATCAACTTTAATAATTGACGTGTCCACTTGTCGGATCCTTAGGGATTCTAATTACCTGAAAATATGGTAAACAACATTTTTTGGAATTTTTATTTAGATTCAGGCAGACAAAAATAAAGGAAGGACTATAAATTGAGACCACACACAGGACTATAGGTCCGAATGCCTTCACGATTGTGGGTTTATAAGTAGCAGCGTAGGTTATTGAAATGGACCAAAAAATAAAGTAATAACAGGATCTCGCGCAGCCCACCTGGGCGGGCATTGACAAATGCTGCTGTTACCTCGCGCTCCCTCGGCGCTCGCACTGAGGCCCAAATAATATACATATCATTATTTCGCCTCGTGCGCTCATAAATATTACTTACAAATTCGCCCATCCAGCGAGCAGCGAGCTACGCCGGCGGCAATTTTTCAAGGAAATATCGCCTGCGACCCGCCAACCGCTGGGAATAGGCGACAACATGCAATGATGCATTGTTTTATTTGTGTACCAGTGTTGCTACTTCACTGAATTGGAGCTCAATAATTCTCTGTATCGCCCCCTTTGTATACTTAAGTACCATTCAGTTTTAGAATACAATAAAATTCAAGTTCTTTGAATTTCTGTAGGACTTTGATAGCCTCAAAAGAATAATCGGTCTGTGAAAATTGCTAAGCTGTCTTTTTTATGTAAATGATAGACTGTGAAATAAAATATTTATTTTATTGTTAACACTTTATTTTGAATAAACAAATAATATTCCAATAACAGTGGGCAACAATGGATTTTTCCGTAACCGCCGACCACAAATACAGGGTGTTTTACAGCAGGTGGGCATCTAATTAATTAGCAGGGGGTGCTTTCCCCACGAGGGTCGAAATTAAATGTGTATTTTGCATTTTTTTCAGCCATGAACACCACATGCCGTCAGTGACTGTAATTAATAATATTTGTAAGTAATGGCGGGCACATAGTACTAGTGCAACGCTTGAATATATATTTTTTATGCAAATAGGGTTCACCTTTATAGAAAGTTATTTTCTTTTTTATATTTGTGTGGACTCCAGATGTAACGTACTTTTTTGTTATGACGATGTTTTGATATCTATATTGTGTAGACGTTACCCACTAAAAATAAACACCAGAAAACGCAACAAATAATTAGACCTATCAAATAATTACTCTCTTTTGATTAATCGTAATGTTTGTCGTAGCTAAACAGTCCACACACACACCTATGTTTATTTGTTTGTCGTCACTCCCATGGACTAAAGAAGCCCTCCTCTGATGTTCCACACATGTTCACAAACGTCATATAAATCACAAGGAATTAAAAGCTACATTCGTCTACGTCACGTTAAAACAATAATCTGAGTCAGTAGTCTATGAGTCAACATTTGAGATGAGTAAACTTTTTCCTACACATTCGACGCTTGTCAATCTCGATATTACAACATCCCTTTCTCGAATATTTCCACATTATAACAGTAACGGGACTGTGAGTGAATAGACATATTTATCGGAAAATAAAGATATATTTAAATAAATAAATAAAATAAATATTTCACAACTCACACACAACGCCTTCTAGTCCCAAACTAAGCAGAGCTTGTAATATGGGTACTAGAATAACAGATACTAATACATATATACTTTTCTTTTGTAAATACATACATATTATACATAGAAACACCCAGACTAAGACAAACCCCCATGTTCATGCACACAAAAATTTGTCTTAAGTGGGAATCGAACCCACGACCTCGGCGTCGCAGGCAGTTGGAAGGGATGCTGATCTCAACTGTACCAACTGTACTTTTTATTAAATTTACTTTATATTGTCACTATGCTGTTGTAACTATTTAATTGACTCTTTAATAATTATTAACAATCTATAATCGCGTACATTATGTACGCGATTATAGATTGTTAATAATTAACTTGAAATCAAACAACATTAAATAAAACCGGATATATGGTTCGAAGCTTCACAGAGCGGAATTAAAGTTAATATTAAATAATAATATCATAAAGTATCCAGGCGTGGCATACATGAATGAAAGGTATAACAATGACTTGTGCACTCGCCAGTACTTTTACCCGTGGCGTGTATTCTAGCGGGGGCGTATAACGCTTGTCTACATAATATTACCGCGTTATTACAACTCACGGCGGTTGTATGTCACTTTACCCCATAAGGGGTGAATAATGTTGATTGTATACACGTGTTTTTTTGACCGTTTTTCTTAGTTTTAATATCGTAAACAGCTCTTGGAGTGTATTGGATTGGTGCTCTCGTATTTGAGCCCAAATGGTTACGAATTACCCAAAAAGAAAATGGATGACATCTGGTTTTAGATTAGATTTTAGACGTAATAGTCTATGAAAACGGTTAAATAATGTAAATAATGACCTGGTAAGAGTGTTAAGTTCTTCTAGTTTAAGTAATATCTTTAGCAAGCAGGATTCAATACATAACAATAAGAGCACGACACAATTCAGTTCAGTACAAATCTTCTCAGAATATTCTACCGGGGTTGATGACCAGGCGTTCTATTGTAGTCCTTTCGAATTGCAAAGGTCCTAACATGTCATTCGCCACCATCACCATTTGTCTGGCAAGCCTCCAACAGTTCAATACTATTCAATTTAGTACCATAACCTCAACTGACCCAATAACCGTTACGCTGCTAAATCAAAAAGGTGATTATTTGTAACACATTCGTTTAAAACAAACATCCATTCATAATTTTTAATAGAAAGCTTGCGGCTTTTTAGAAAGTGACAAATGGAACGGAATAATTTCAATAACTGCAGGCTATATTCATAATAAGGTGCATTAATAACTTGTTTGAAAGGCAGTAGTAGAAAATTATGACCAATCATATTTTTTTCAATTCAACATCATATTGCAGCGATGAAATTGTATGACTGTCAAAGGCTATTGTGACATTTACAATAGAATATAATAATATTCATTTTAATTCAGTAATGAAAGCTGCTGTATGCAAGCGTATATCGGGCCTACCACATTTGATACTATAATGAATTAAACTTTTTATAATACAACATTACTCAAAAAACATTCCTAGAAGATTACTCATATTTTTTTATCATAAAATAACGAATGATATTTGAAGATATAAGCCCGCAAAATGATTAACTGCCATCTGTCACAGCTTACGAAAGGGTCAGGCTACATTTTAGATTTAGTAGCGTTGTACTGAATAACAGCTAAATGGCGGATACAAATGTTATGCGCTCGACTGTACCGAAAATGTATGTTTATATTTGTTCACGTATATTTGTCATAATATATTGTGTTCATTTATTTTTTACTTAAAAAAACTACTTAATAGCCTTATAAGATTCCAACCAAATCTTGTTAGAGACTATTATAGTTATTTATGGTACAAGTTTATATTTGAAAGTTTATATTTCTGTTGTGAGTGCCAATTTTAAATCTTGAGCTTGCGAAGTGGTCTTAAATTGAATCACGAGCGTAGCGAGTGATTCTAATAAAGACTACTTCGCAAGCGAAAGATTTTAAGAGGTCACGAACTGGAAATTAAATTTTTATCACGCGTTACAATACAAAACTTTTCACCTCTTCCAGTGAGAAAATATTAAGATTTAAATAAACTCGTACTCGATTGCTTAACCTGAAATAATTCCATGAAATACGACAGTAATACCGATTCATAATGCGTTTTAGGGCCTTTTGAAAGTCGCCACTAATTAAATATGTCGTACGCTTTCAAATACTTTTCACGTGAATTTTCTGGTAAAAAAGCAAACTTCTGTGTTAGAAGCAAGTTGTCGCAACTCTTTTGGAGTTCCACAAAGTTCTTCATCACTGGATTCACTATTTTTTGTGAAAAATTTCCAGTAAACAATTAAACATAAACTGAAAAGAATTTATAGTTGCCCGCGATGACTGACACAGACACAGACTTTTTTTTTAAATCGTGCGTTCGGAAATTCGTTCCGTAACATTTATTTATGGAGTCTAATATTAAGTACCCGATTTTAATTAATTTAATGGTTAATCACGAATATAAAACCATGAAAATACTAAATAAGCGTGTATTTATATAATTTAAAATAATTAAAACGTATCGTTTGTAGTTTTTAAATAAAATTGATGTCAATGTTTATTACTAACCTACATGGTGGCTGTTTAGTTTTTTTTTTGCGCCTATTCATTGGAAGGATTTAGTGTTTCGAAATTTGAATCACTTTGCCTCACTAGTGAGTAAAAAGCGTTTTTACTCACTGAATTCTCGCAAGCAAACGATCTTTTTCGTGCTGGTGTGGTGAAAAATAATGTATTACTGAGACTTACTAGAAATATTTTCAAACGTTTAGTAAAGCGTTTTTTTGCGAAATAAAGTTTAAATTTTAGTCCACTGAATATTGAATTCATAGCGATCTTATTTAAAAATAATTCGGGTAAATTATTATATCTTATCGAAATATGTCTTATAATTAATATTATCAAGTAAATTACTTATTTTGACGTATATAATTAGTAATAAAATCATCTCCTTAGATAAGAATAATTCTTTGAGACTATAATTGGATTTAATTAAATTAATTATATTTAAGTATAAACTGCGAATAATTAAGTTTTAGGACAATAAGATAAAAGGATAAGACCCAACATATTATTATAAAAACCATGTTTTTAAACTGGTAGTTAATACAAATCTTGTAAATTTACCACTTCTATAATTTAACAACACATTTTTATCGCACACATAATTTTTTGTACATAGTTCTATTTTACTTTTTTATGAGAAATAATATGTAAATCCACAAAATCATAACAACTAAGTCAGCCACGATAAGTTATGTTGCTGTATTAGTATCTAATTTAGAAGGTAAACAAGTTTTTGTACTCGATTTGCTACACGTGGCAAACCATAAACTCTCATTAAGGTCAATGAACTTCAATAGCTAATTAATCTACTTACATCTGTCATTACTTGCTCGACAGCAAATCTAACCACATTGTATTGCATAATTAGCAATAGCATAACATAAACTGGTCTATAAAAGTTCTATAAAAACAAACTATCCTCACCTGTCGAATAGTAAAGTCTTAAAACTTATTTTATTGGTCTCGGCCAATCATAGTCATCATCTGTGTGCCACCTGCTTAAGTTACATACATTAGATAGTTAGATAGGTACTGGTTTAAACGCAGGTGTCCATTATGGTGTATTAGAACAAACGGTGTCTACGAAGTGTGCGCGCACTGATCAACATCGTCTAAGTAACGTTCGATTTCCACAAAAAGATTACTTGATTAGACTTTTAGTGACAATATTTTATTTAAATTTAAATACAATTAATAATAACCTTCATAAAAACTACTTATTTCTAAAACCTACTTGTCTAAAAGTCTTGGAAAGTGATGTGTATTAAACTGCTCACATTACAATTCCATAACAATCTTGTAAATGCAATGTGTATGTTCTACTCTAGTGTACATCAAACCTTATAAGACTTGCTCTACGTTTATGGTGGAACAAGTGGAATAATTGCAGCAGCCGCAGTGTTAATAAGATAAGAATATACTTACTTACTTAGAACTTGCTTTATGTTATTTCTTCTCGGAAAGAAATCTGTTGCTACTATTTTTTATAGCAATTAAGTTTGCAAATGTCGCGGTGAATCACTAGCCGTTTCTTAGAGTGATTATTATCTTTGCACTATTTTTTGTAAGTAAATACTAGTCTTGACATTATCATTGTAAATCATAGTTATTTTGATGGCTTCGCTTTAAAAATAAACTATCATTTACATGAAAATAACAACCATTACATTTACTTTACAAATTGTACAAACATGTATAGCAACTTTAAAAGAAATGTTACAAACGTAGAAATAACTTTTTATTCGTTGCTTTGTGTGGCACGATAATATTGATGTTTATACGTATGCGACCGGCAATACAATAAGTAAAGAAGTTAATAATCCCGGCTACTCGAACGCTCTACATAAAGACGTAGTTTACATTGAACAACACGGTGAAACAGGCGATAGATATTTATATTTACCACACCGCAGGAATTCTCGAGCAAACGACATGTAGCACGATATAATCAATGAAAAACGGCTGCGTCTATATAGAAAAGTGTTTGTACTACCACAAAGGGTACCATACAATGCATGAGAATATATAAACTACCCACGCGAGTTAACAGCCTCCTACGCGAACAAAACACTTAATACGATGGGATCAATCTATGAAATACACGGCAGTAAAAATGTTTTTCTACGATGTACAACGCGTTAACTGGCTATAAAGTTTACTCATATTAATGTTTAAACAGCATTTGCCTATAAGAATCTTTGAAGGGTTCGAAAAGCTTTCCCCACGGAACTATTATGAACCCTTAATCAGATTACGTTTCTCAAATATACCTAATATGGAATAATGCCGTGAGTAAGGGTACTTTAGTACCTTATTGTATCTAAAGAAACTTATGCGGTTATTATTATCATCTTCGATATACGTCTCGTGTGAAATAAACTTCTTATTTCTTGTTGATAAGCGTTGAATATATTTGAAATTTAGTGATATCTACGGCCAATATACAATTTTATTAACTTCATTATTTTATTATAGATAAAGCATACGTGTCTTAAACGAACATCTTCATAAAAGTTCTGTCAATCGGCTCTTATATAAATAAATAGTATCATTAACACACTAATGGTATTAAGTACCCATTTCAAACAGGCTTTAGAACAATTTTATAATCAAAATAATATATAAAACGGAATTCGGAGATTTCAAAACACCAGGCTTCTAATTAAGGGCCTCAGTGTACATGAAAAGCTTAATTAAAAACATCATTAATAAATTCATCCCTGGAAATGTCAGCACCATTGGCATAGTTCGGCCGAGTCGAGACGCGAATCTTAAAAGAGATGTGAAATTTAAATTTAAAGAGTTTCAAAAGAAAATTAAGGTTTGCAGTTTCCAAGGTTCAGAGCTGCTATAGCACGTTACTTTGTTAAGCAACAGTTACCTCGTTAACTGGCGCAACAGAAATATTACAGACGTAAAACTCAAATTAATCTAGAATGTTTTTTTATAGATATTCTGTGCTAATGAGCTAGATTGTTAGCTCTGCTCGACTCTCCTTTGTGGCAAGCGCTTGTGTTTAGCTCTCAGCAAACTTGATTAATGTGAATATCAGCTTGTATTTTTATCGCGCGATTTATTATTCTTAATTAGATTTTAAATATTGTGAAAAATATAACTCAAATACCTCAACAAAAGATAGACGATAAAAAAGTTTCATTGAAGGTTTTAACAGAACAAAAATATTTGTAGTTTTTTACGCACGCGATTGCTATGCGTTATTTTTTTTAAGTTCATGAATTCTGATTATATAAATCTTATAGGAATACATTACAGATATTTTTCCAATAGATATTTAAATAGGAAAAAATATTTCGTATTAGAATTTTAAATCGTAACAATGAATAAAAATATTTGATAACGTATCGGGCCTGAATGAATAACTTATTTGATGCGTTATCCAAAATACAGGGTGGTGTTTTAGAAACGTTGAATACATATTTTTTTTGTCACTATATCTATAACTACATACCTATATACTGTCTATAACCACATAGATATGCTTCACAGTGTGTATTTCAGTTCGTCAGTAAGGTAATATTCTGCAATTACGGGTGTAGCAGGCGTAATATTATAGTTCTGAGCAATATGATATTATAGCAATGCGTGTATGGACATTCCTTTGTGGATTGTATATGCATGGGCTGTAGACTATTTTAGAGACTAATCTCTTTTGCTAAATATGTGATATAAATAACATTATATCACTTATTCACGATGGTTTTGTTTTGAAATCGAAATAGTATTTACTGTATAAAAAGAAAATAAAAGGAAATTCTTTTATTAAATATTACATAATTGCAATAATATTTAATTACAGACAAAATTTATTTATAGTGACTTCGTTCAATAGTTATTAATAAAAATGTGTATATTTTTCTCTTTTAAACAAAAATATTGGTAAACCCTTTGATTCAAAACAACATTCAAGCGATTGAAATGTAAAAATATACTTTGTTAAATTATTTTCTCATTAAATACAAACATAAAATTCACTACTTTTAAAAGTTATTGTTATAACCAACACTCTGTACACAGAGAGCTGATAAACTTATCTCTTGGCCAGACACTGAATACAGAAATTATGTTATTTACGACCGTGATATTTCAATTTAGCCCGTTTCTATCAGTCAGGTAACCCCGCAGTGCGATTTATACTGCTATTATTGGGTAATAAAGACATAAAGATGGTTGGTCCCCCAAACAAGGTGCGCTTATCTTACTATCGATGGACAGATGTTAAGGCGGGACATATAACCCTGATTCTATTAACCACGTGGATATGGGTGGTCTTTGAAAAAATGGTCAAGGGTAAACCGCATTAGGTTAGGGGTGCCGTGAAATATACTACAGTCTTGTGAACGTAAAACTAAAATATAATTGTAAACGTTAAAGTAAAGATTAAAACAACATTTTATTGTTAATTACTCATACGATAAACGTATTAATTTTTATTGCCAAAAAGCCTTCACGCGACATACTTAATCAAATGTTATGTTCGGAATATCGAACAGTAAAGGTAACAAGCATACCAATTGATTTTTATGACAAGTGATAGGGTGCTATTACATCTACCTCGATGGATGCCTTGATCGATGCAAAACAGACTCTTTAAATTTACTGGCTCTTTAAATGTCAAATGCATCGATCGACCGTCGATCGATGTAGATAAAATAACATCCTTACAAAACTTTAAGAACCTCAGTCCATTAAATTTTTTGATAATACAACTTCATTATAAAAACATTCACCTGTCCCTATAAACAAACAAAACATCTCCATCCGTAAAACAAACCATAAAATAAATAATTTATTCATTTAGAAGTTTGCTACAGTTTTGCATGACAATGCGTTGGACAAAGTCTTCTGGGAAACGGATCCGAACGTGTGAGTACCACGATATTGAAACGTTTACTTTTGGATAAGTTCAAAACTTGCTGAAGTCTTTGAAATCGACTTTTGACATATTTTTTCCAGTGTAGATGCCTATATTCGGTTTCTAATAGTAGTAACAGTGAAAACCTAAATAAGGTACGTAACCCTAACACGTTAAGTTTTTAGGTTATTTTCTCATTAAATATTCACCTGTCCCTATAAACAAGTTGAAACATTTTTATCACGTAGATAGAGATGTATAATACACAATTTATGCATTTAGAAGTTTGCTACAGTTTTGCATGACAATGCTTCTGATGTCTTCAGGGAAACGAATCCGAACGTGTTTGTACCACGAAATTGAAACGTTCAATTTTGGAAAAGTTTTAAACTTGCTGAAGTCTTTGAACTCGCCCTTTGATATTGGATATTTTTTTTTCCAATGTAGTGATGTTTTTTTAATTTTTCAGTGTTTAATGTAGACTTTTTCTAGTTGCAGAGAATTTTAAAGAGGGTTTCTTTTTTTAAAACCAGGTGCGGATCTCTAAAAACATTAGCTCTCTAGGTAATTTCCTCATTTATTCACCTGATCTTTTAAGCAAGTGGAAATATATATATATTACATCCGTGTTGTCAAAAAGTTTGCCTCTAAAATTATTGGCATTGAACAAAAACAAACAAGAATTGGCGACATCAAAAATTATTAATGAATTTAATCATTTTATGTTATTTTCACA
This sequence comes from Hypena proboscidalis, assembly GCA_905147285.1. Classification (NCBI taxonomy): domain Eukaryota; kingdom Metazoa; phylum Arthropoda; class Insecta; order Lepidoptera; family Erebidae; genus Hypena; species Hypena proboscidalis. The sequence continues at coordinate 7,609,454 of LR990127.1, forward strand.
TAATTCTTTGATTAGTATTTGTAGTAAATAGGTAGATTATTTTTATCTTTACACGTGTTTGTTAGCATCAAAGCTGAGCTGACTAAATAATATAATTTTAATACTGAATATATAATTACCAATATCATTGAATGAAACCACTCATGTATGAAGCTCTTCTGAGAATGACTTTCGTTATTGATTGTACAGTATAATATTAAGCTTTTATTGATACTAAAAACAAATGTTTTATTTATCGTAATAGGCCAGTAATATTTTTGTTGGTAATTATTGTTTTATTTGCGATTAAGTAAGGAAATTTGTTTTCAGTTTTACCACTGAAAACAGCATGGCACTTTTCATATCTTAGGTAGGTACTTATTATTCTTCCGTGATCAATATTTAGCAAACGGTAAGATACAAAAATAACGTATAAATAAATTATCAATCTAAATACATAAATAACGAAATGTCAAACGTTTTGCGGAGATCGTTGTCAGGAAGCACAGTTAGCAGAAACAAAAGAATGGGCGGAATCGATACGAAGGAAATGAAATAACCGCAGCCACCGTCCCATACAATCAAAGGTCAATTCGATACACAACTCGATACAACTTTTCGTATTTTTCAAATCAAGTTTGTTCAGCTGCAATAAACAACAAAAACAATTTGACAACATGAAAAGAATGACGTTTTAACGCACATGGCTCATTGAGCGGTGGAGTGTAAAATATTTCATTTTGGAAATCCTATACTTCACTGTGAGATACATCCGTAGAGATTGATGCATGATGCAGCCGGGCGCAACGATAGCCGACAACCGGCTTTCTCTCAGATAAGCGGCAACTCCGCTCTTTGTTTGACCACATTAATTTAAGCCTGTGATATAAACCCGTTTGGAATTGTTAAATTGATTGTACTCACTGTGTTATCGTAAAACCTTTTTATTGCCCGTCGTGCAGCGGTTTCAACGCTCTAAGTAACAAAAGTAGAGATGTAAAAACATTCTGTATCGAGTCAAGTGAATAAACAGAAAGATAGCTCAAAACGGCATACAAATTTCCTGTTAGAATTGGCCGAATGTGAACTCGACTCAAATTCCGCCGGGGCACGGGATTGTAGCGTTCAGGTATAGCGTCGCGACGGCCATGCCCGACCAGACGCGGCCGGCCAGGCGGTCTTAGCCGGTCCGGTCCGGTCGTCCGGCGGACGGCCGTCCGAGCACACATTTCCGCTTGATTAGAGGACGTGCGAGTCGCCGAGAACACCTGCGCCATCTGTGCGCCGACTTTTCGGTGCGCTTTGTTTTGGAATTCTGAACGCTACCCCGGCGAAGTTTTATCGCTGAGGACCGGCGATGCGGGCATCGTTTGACTTTTGCCCGACGGAAACGAAATTTCACTGCGATGTATTTCGTTTTATTTCATCAGCGATTTCCTCCTGAAATTCGGACTACGTGAGCTTATTTTCGTGTTTTCATGTCGATTTGTGTCTGGTCCAATTTTTCACTATCATAAACGAGTCATGGAGAGTTATGTTTTGATAGTATAAATTATTCGGCCTTTTCTATCATATTCAAAGAAAATTGAAGTGAAAACGAATTATGAGGATGTAAAAGATATTGCTTGTTTATGAAGGTCTGTTTTTATAGGGCCCTGAGGGAGATACGCCTTTATCGATGTTTTATAATGTGACGGTTATCCGGAAAGATATAAAGTAAGTAGGTTAAGTGCATTACAGATGTAAATGAGTGCCTTTAGTAACGATGTTTTTCTTTTGTTTCAGGATTTTTTATTTTTCTTCGAGCCCATGATCTCCAATACTGAATCGTTATAACATCAAGCCAACCTACCCGCAATTAGGTAAGCATCATTAATCATATTTTTATTATTCGATCTACCTACAACATTATATCTATTTAATGTGAATTTAATTCTACTAAAACTCGCATTCATCTCGTTTATGAAGAATAATGATAATTATAAAAAAGCTCAGTACACAACGACCTGTAGCTCTTTAATAAAAATCATAAAAATAATCTACAAAAAACAAAATCTCTTAACAGAACTTCACAAAAAGGTTTATTTATGCTAAACCTGAAAAGAAAAGCAAGAAAGACAAAACAAGAAACAATCTGCGCAACGTTTACCCAAGTTCTTGTAAAGGGCATCAATCCGCCATCAAATCACGTAGAAAGGGGTAATTTGTATCTTTTTTTCAATAAAGCAACACCTGTGCTCGACCATTTGTGCTCCCTCTAAGCTTAAAGCTTTGTAAATGTTACCCCATTTGTAGATACATTGAAAAACTGTTTTACTTCTCAGTAGCAACAGTTTGTTGTATAGTGTATAACTGGCTTTATTTGTCACTTGGACTTTTTGTTAAGCCATGAAACCATGTGGTTGAACTCTTGTTTTAATAACTAATGAGAGAGTTAATTGCTGGAATAACGCCACGACTTATTTAGTTTTATTTTATTGTTATAAAATCGTTAACAAAGCATTGTATGCAAACAAAGCTCATAAACCTCAAAGCATAATCTTGCTTAGCATATTTTTAAAATTCCATTTTGTTAATCTTTGCTTAGTACAAAAGATAAAGTACTGCACTAAATTAAGATTAAGACCAAGCCAAGCCAATATTTTTAACGATTATTGTTTACTCTTCTTTTAAAAGATCTGTATTTTAAATTCTGTGTTCATTCATTCAAAAGGAATGCCCAAAAAATAAAACAAGCCTGAGACGTCTGAGATTTAAGGCATTAATACACCTCAACACAACAAAGCGGCTGAACAACTACAATATACCCAATTGGTCGTAATAAATGACTATCACTTAAATGACTATAAAACGTATATTTTTCCTTTTATCCAAAGGGTTATTGTGGGTTTCAAATACACGTCACTGGCGTCACTCAAAATATATGACCAATCATTTTTCAAAGGGTCTTTAAACAGACGTAAGGTACGGGTCTCACCATTTAAAATAAGCGTGGAGCGTAATCTAAGGCTTTAGCGTTGTTATTTTTACCCCTTAGATGCCGCTTAGGTAAACCTAAGCTTCATTAAAGGTAAACACAATAATAAAATTGTTGGGTAACGATAAGGGACTGAATATGTCCGAGTTATTTCCATCACCAAGCTAAAAGCCTCAACTTATTAATTTGCTGAAATAGTTCGAATCACAGGATATTTTTCAGCTACTTTTAAGAGAATCAGCAGCGGAACTTTTCAAAAACGGCAACTTGGATTTAGTTAAATTTATAAAAAAAGAAAAACATTGCCATGTATTTAAACACATATACGCTAAATATATTTATGCTGCAATGTATTGCTAGTAACTATTCTTCTCAAAGATTTGTTGATTTTTAATAAAGATTGTTGTGCTGTTGATTCTGATACAGATATTAGAGAATGATTGATCAAGCAAATAATAATTTACGTTGGAAACACTCTTGAGGATTACAGCAAGTAATGCGCTTCAATAATAAGCAATAGGTGATTTTGAGTGTAAAAAATATTGAACACGAGATTCAAATTGATGACGCCAATTGGTAACACCATCGTTTTGCACGCTCCCTATAGCGTCAAAAAATTTCATTAACTGATGATAAATCGCTTACTTGCTAGCGGTTGGACAGAGCCTACAGATCTGTGTCGCGTTGCAGCCCCGGGTTCGGTTGCCGCGTATTCCCAATGTGTCAATCACACGTATGACCGCTCCTAAATGAACAGAGCCCCATTGACAAGGACTCAGAAATTTTCTCTGAAATTATTAGCTTGCGATTAGAGCAATATGGCAAGGGCAATAAGCTTTTCAAATGGTTCTAAAATAGGCTGATGAAGGTATTACAATTTTCCCCACCAACGGGTCCCGCGTTGTCGTCGCGGTGGGGCTTAGTACCTGTGGCGCCCCCGAGCCACGGCGAAGCCAAGTGGACCCCAGAGGGGGGCTGCTCTTCGGGCTTTGGCTGGAAGTCCATGTGGGAGCAGCCCATGTTGCAGGGCTCTTATGGGGGGGCTCTGCAACAGGAGGGCCTGCGGTGTCGGCGTGAGTCGGCACTGCGGCCGAGGAGTTGCGGGGCCGCGGCGGGAGAGGACTGTCGGTGTTCCGTTGCCGCTTTCCCTGCCTTCCGCGGTCCCGGCGGGGCCGCAGCCGTCAGTACTGCGGCGTGGTGGGCGGTGGGACGAACATCTGTCTCACCGCGGAGGGCCAGGCCGTCAGATACGAAAGTGTCTGACGGCTTTGCACGCGGCCCTCGGTGCCGGTCCCCCCACATTTTGGGGGCCATGAGGGGCCTGCCTCGGCGGGCAAGGCCGGGCTGCGGTGTTGGCGCAAGCTGGCACTGTGGCCCGGTGGTTTACGGGGCCGCGGCGGGTAGGAGTGTCGGTGCGCGCGTCGTTTTCGATGCCCCGCATTCCCTGCCTTCCGCGGTCCCGGCGGGGCCGCAGCCGTTGAACTGCGGCGTGGTGGGCGGCGGGAACGACCACCTGTCTCGCCGCGAGAGGACCAGGCCGTCGGACATGGGGAATGTCCGATGGCTTTGCACGCGGTCCTCGCGCTGGTCGGTGGCTTGCGCCAGCCCCCTCTTTGGGGGCCATGAGGGGCCCGCTTCGGCGGGCATCGCCGGGAGGGTCGTGGACGTAAAGGCTACGCCAGATTCCCATGACCCTCCCATAAAGGCGAGTGCGGGAGCACCGTGGGGTTTTAGTGGGTATTCCCAACCGTTTACCATCTTTGGCACGGGCGAGTCCCACATAACCACTCTGCCCTTCCCCGGGGTGGGGTGGTATGCGTAAATGCATTTCCCCACGTAAATAAAAAAAAAAAAAAAAAAAGGTATTACAATTTTAATGATGTAGGGCTCCTTTGTACAGCTTTTTTCGCCTTCAGTATTTTATTGTTTTATCCGCATAAAGTATTAACAATACGTATTTCTACTGTGGTGGGAATTGTAATATTTTGTTATTCTCGGCACTTTATACTAAAAGTAATATTATTTTTAGATATAGTTTTAATAATGACGATTTAAAATTTGATTTAAATATTTTCACGCCTCATTTTTTATGTAGGTATATCCGACAGGCCCAGTGGACCTTGTTAATTTTCTAATTAAATCCGTGCTAATTTTACAAAAAGATAATCAAAAGGCACTGTTGTGCCTTGAACAGAAATACATTGAAATATAATTAAATATTAGATATAGCTATAGATGAAGAAATATAAATGCGTTTCAACGTTCTGACAATACAAATTATAGGTGATTATTTCAAGTCGTGATTGCAACGAAGCTAAAATTGGAATGAACTGTACTCATTGATCGATAAGCAGCTCGAGGTGATTGTACTTTTATGAATAAAATAAGTATAAGGAAGTAGGCAAGCCATTGCCTCAGAATGCCTTAGATAAAGAAGCATTAACTCACCTATTTAGAAATCGTGGTATTAGTGTTGTTTATTAAAGCTTTTGTTTAGCTTGCAACTTGGGTATGTTTGTATGTATGTACGTATGTGAGTTACAAATCTTGCAAAACCCTTTTTATCCAGTTCAGGAGAAGAAAACATTATACTAAAACAGCTAAAATAAAATTTAAATAAAAAAACCTTTTTAAATACCAGCTTTTATTTTGATTGTACTTAAAAGGTGAAAATAAGCCTTCAACCGATAATGCAATCCATAACTAAAATAAAAGCGTGTTACAAACTCCTCATATCTACTGCTATCAAGTAAGTTAGTAAGTTATTTTATTTATATTTTATTGTATATGACCCCGTAATGCCAGTATGAACGATATTAAAGTGTAATTTATTTATTAGATTTTTTTTTTATTAAGCTAAACACAACTCTATTTAGTAGAATAGAGCTGTGTTTAGTTTAATCAAAATTAAAAAAAAAAAACAAAAAAAACATGATCTGAAATCTTTTAAGAGGGAACAATTGGTTGGCTGTTTTCCATACAAAAGGAATATGGGTTTTACTGTAATATTATTAAGTTTTTATTTATTTTATAGACAAATTATCAAATTATATCTAAAACGCAAATATGCATGTGTTGGCGCCTGTGTTTTCAAAACCATTATTATAATTTTTCAGTTTGTTTGTATCTCAATTAATGATTAAATCAATTTTGAATATGATTTGTGAGTAAAAATAGATGAACACTTAATAATATTAAAGTTAAACTCATATTACGGTAGTATGAAAACGCGGCTCTCGGGAGTCTACTCTAACTGCATAAATAAGTACTTACCCATCCCATAGAATATCAGTTAATTAGACCTGAAAAAGCTCTATTACTCTGCCACATTCCTCCCCGTTACATTATATAGGTTATTATAAACACTAACAGCGCAAAATCACCGCGGAAGCTGAGCAAACTCCGGTCCCCCGTTTCATTATCATACAAATTTTAGTTGGGCTCTATTACTTAGCAATTTTCCTGATTAAGGGTGTTGCATACCTACGCGCCGGCGACAGAGCGGCAAATAGCCCGATCGTGTACTCCACGATGAATATTTATGCCCACACGAATCTAATTCGGGATGAGGTATGTTCGCCCAAATTGGACAAGTTTTGTGAAGCCTGCGATTAATACAAGGATTGCTTACGACTTGATTAATGGTGGACATGGTGGTAGGGCTTTTGTAAATAAGTTTTACGAAGGAGAGACTACCGTACTTGCCCTCACAGTACTTGCCGGTAGCGTGTGTCGGTTCGGTAGTGAGACCTTAAAATTGCTGCTGTTATGTTGCTTCTTATCATCAGGATGACGACACATCCATTTGGTATATCTATTGTAAAAATTCTTTATAAATTAATCTCATTAGACTTAACAAATTGGCGAAGCTTTTATCTTTTATTTATTGCTTGTTCCATGCCTCTCGGCAAATATTTTTCTTATTTACTTTTGTAAATCAAAAGAGCAAACATCACTCAAAATATTTATTCATAAATTCTTTGATTCAGTTTTTATAAAAGATACTGTAGCAACGTTTTAATTAAGATAAAATGGGTCAAGGTAGGAAGTATATTTTCAACGCTTTTACATAAAGCTGGCCAGCCAGTCATTTCACAACGCGAGTCCAAGTATTTTTTGGTTTATCATAATTAATTATAACAGTGAAGTAGCTTTCGTTGCATAGTTCATGAGCACTTTCCTGAGAGTACTTTATAATATTACGGAATTTAAAAAAATTAAATCAGTGAGATGTATTCGTTAAAACAACCAACTAGAGTTACCTAAAACAACGTGCTTAAGCTAGATTTATGTCAGCAAAATCCAACAGAGAACTTTACTAAGTAAATGAAACTTAAAACAAATCTCAAACCAGGCACATCGAACTTCTCCAGAGGTTATTGTTTCTCAAAGCGGCAAATTAACTATCTCCGATTACTAGCGCAATTTACAAACTTGTGTTTTAACAAAGGTTAATAGGAGTTACCTATTTCGAATCAGAGTTTCGTGATAAAATTTTATGGGCCGAATCGGCTATCGTTTATCTTAATAGGTTTAACATTTCTGTTGTATAAACTAGAGTTGATTCGATGTAGCCTTTAGTATGTAGATTTCAGGGCTTGCTTCGTCGATCCACATGATCTCTAGATGGGTTCATGCGGGCTCTAAATTGAGGCTTCGACGGCCGGTCGGACATTATGTTCTTGCATCGACATGCTTTTGTCAGGGCGATTCAAAGGTGGTTGTCCGTAAGTGGGTCAGCTGGGATTTGCGTTCGGTATATTCAGTTATATGTGCTTTGCTGCTATTGTGCACTCCTCTTTGTTAGACCTTTTGGCTGGCTCTACGACAGCTATTTTCTGTACGTACAGTTGTTACTGTATACCCTTTAATTTTCGAGCATTTTGCATGAAAATGAAACCGTTATAATAAAACGCTTTGCAGTTATGCAACCGAGTGTGGTTCATGAAAATATTTTTCGATACTACTTGCATTTGTTTTACGAAACACATTCATTTTTGGGACCACAATTTGAATGTTTGGGTAGAACGGTTGTTTTAAGGCTATCCGATTGGTCAGCCGTGGTACTATAAAAAAGCGGTCATGAAAAATCAAAAGTGCCCGTGGTCCCGTCGTAAAGTATTTTCGGGGTTTCAAACCTTCATGTTTTAGAAATGGGCCGTCAAAACAAATGGCGGGTGAAAAATACAAGGGAATATAAACAAAGGCTTGTTTGGTTGGATGTCGGTGCGGGGGAGGGTTTGGTGAGCGCCTCATTTCGACAGGCGGATAAGTGCGGCCGTAATCTGTGCCAGAGCTCGTGTAAATGCAAATTGTCCCATAAAGCCATCGCCCCCTTCGTCCCGCGACCCGCCCCTCGCTCTTAATGAAGAGAAGCATCTCGGACGGAAGCCCACGTCCGTCATCTCCACAGCGGTTTGTGTGGCCTGTAGATACACGATGAAATTAGATTCTGTCCCAAATTGGTTTCCATACGTGCTACAGTTTCGTTAGGTAGTGAATTTCGTTAAGTGTTCCTTTAAACATCATTACTTAACAAAAGTATCTTTAAAGAACCAATGAAACGATAATGAGGATATAACTTTATAAAGGAAAATAAATAGATAATACAGCCAAATGCTTTGATTTAGAACAAATATTCTTTTTTGCACAGGTGAATCACATGCACAAACAATAAACTAGAGGAATTAGAACATAATAATATAACTCGTATTATTACTGCCTTGTTAGTCTAGTGGTTAGCGTATGCGCCTCCCACCGCGAGGTCTCGGGTTCGATGCCCGGGTCGGACCAAGTGTTATTTCGAACTTTCCGCCAGGAAATTCACAATAGCAGCACGGAGTTGGAATTGTGCCCGGTGGATGACGATAGCTTACCCCGTATCCCATGGAACCTAAATACTTAACAGGTGAAGTGTGGGTGTTGTACACCTGCCATATCCTTCTGGATAATATAGGTGTGATGTTATGTATGTATGTATGTCGTATTATTAGTAAATGCAAATTCAGATTTTGAGCTTTGAAAGGTCGTAGCACTTTACTATGAAACGCCAACTGTACTACGATTTTTATCTGTCTTTTTACTTGTCCTTCCAGTTACGAAAAAACATAGTTTTTGACGTGTCTGTCACACGGGTTCCAAAACTGTTTTTCGGACTATGTTGCGAAATGTTGAATACCACTCAACGTTGAGTAATATCCAGAATAAGTAGATACTGCTACACATTAAGTAATACATTGCCAGAAGCAATTACCCTATCCAATGGTCCCAATATCCACTCACACATTCACTCACACAAGCACACCCAGTCTCAGAACAAATCTTTGCGAATCACACAAAGATTTGTCCCATGTGGGGATCGAACCCACAACACCAGTGCAGTGGAGAGCGGCGAGTTGACCGCTTAAACCACTACACCACACGTGCAGACAAATTACTTATATTAGAACTGTAGGTATACCTAGAATGTAGCCGTGTCTACACTTAACGGCTCAAATGAATAAACTTTGATTAAGCTCATCAGCAGGTGAAACCAGTGCAGTTTTATGACAATGATAACATAAAGTTTATTAGTATCGTAGTTCTGCAATAAAAGAAAAGTGGGCTATTTGTTCGAACAGCCCTAAATTTATTCGGCTAGTTCTAAGAGGATGCGCTTTTGCAATTTATTAGCTCATCACCTTTACTTAGCTAAGTATACGGATAATGTAGGTACTCTTTTTTACGTTGGTACATTAAACCTCCTCATAAAAGTCCAATGAAAACTGCTGGATACACTCGTAAAGGGTGAATGCTCGAAGTATGGAATTGGTGAGAGAACTAACAGAGAATCAAATGATTATAAACTTTATTTCACTAGTTAGATGCGATGTTGTTTGGATGGGATTTTAGAAAACGCTGACTGACCCCCGAGTGCCGTACTTTCATATCGTTATATGGGTTTAACTTTAATGCACGTTTGTTCGTGGCCTTAATCTATATATATAAAAATGAAACCCGTTTTCCGTTGTCACGACTTGGCATGAAAACAGCTTGACCGATTTGGCTGATATTTTTTTTTTGTAGTTTTCTAATACTCTGTACAAGGTTGTTACGGCAAAAAAATGAAAAAAAAAAAAAAAGTATTCATTTTTATATGGGGGATATTATAGATTCCAGTTCAAATTGAATAGGTACGCATACATACGATAGGTCAGCTATACAAAATAAAGTAGTGCATCAAATTTACGCTAAGGCGGTACGAAGTTCGCCGGGTCAGCTATTACAAAATAATAATTTTAATATTTTAGTTTTTAGATATGATTTGTCTATAAAAGTAGATAAAACTAAAACATAATATGTTATAACAGATAAACCTTTATTACGTTAGTATGAAAACAAGGTGCTTGGTGCCCTTAACTTTTTAAGAAAAACTTTTGTATTGTTATTTGAGGGTACCTTAAATTTTAAATCTCTCTGGATTGTCTAGAATCTAGACTCTAAGATCTAGACCATCGCTAATTGTCTATCCGTTAATTCAATCTGAATGTAAATGAGCGTCTTAAAGAACCGAACAGCCGTGATCTTGAAGATCTTACTTAATTTATTTGAAGATAAAATAATAACGACTTAAAATACCTAAATTATCTTATTGCTGTAATAATTTCATAAGTCTTAACGTAAGGTCAAATATTGAAATAAATATAATTATGAACACTTTGTGCATTAATATTAAAAGCTGAGTTCAAACATTTTCTATTCGACCTTTCATTTTGATTGCCTCTAGTTACGAGTAACGACGAGTAAGCCCCAATTTCATCAGCCTGTTAAACTAACTGAATCGATCTCTCAGTTCAGATTTAACCGCGAAGGAGTTTTGTGAAATCGGCACTAAGGGCCAGTTTCACAATCTCCAAATAAGTCATCAAATAAATTATAACTTGATCGAATATAAAAGTGACAGATTTTAATGTACAACATGAAAAAATGTAAAGTACGACCCAATTTTAATCGTTCCTAATAAGGTTTCGGATAGTTAAGTGCTGGTTAATTCCATAATATTTTTTAAATATCATTAATAAAATTTAAATTGACATATATCATCCCTCAAAAAGTTCTGACTAGCCCTATCAGGGACGACAGGGACTTATTAACGACTTGTAAAATTGACTCTTATTCTACGAGTCAATGTTACTTGGCGATTGGAAAACAGGCTATAAGTCTAAGGCTACCCCAGCTCCCCAATAGCAATTTACGTTATATCAAATTAACAGTTCTCTACCGTAGTTAGTAGAAATTGGTAGAAATAGACGGAGCCTGTAATCAAAGTGGATACTCCTTTGGTAGTGAGTTCGGTACTATTATTGGCCATTACCCTAACGATAACGTTTATTTTAATTACCCTGATTGGCTCCAATAACGAACGGTACCAATCGGTTATGATTCTTTTATGTTATTTTTTTGTTTGTGTGCGTTCATGTATGACTGTGTGCTGTTCGAATTTTAGTTTTATTGTGTCTTTCTGTGGATGGATGGAGCGATTTAAGGAGACTTCTCCTTAAATCGCTCCAATCTACTATTGTTGAGTGAAATGTGGATAAAAATGAAAGAATTTAAAGTTTGTCTAGTTGTCCGTGTATCTTATGTACACACACTACTGTTATTAAGAAAAAAAAATTGGTGTCTTTTTTTAGAAAAAAATACTTGACACCAAATTTGACAAAATTGACACCAAATTTGACAAAATTGGGTGTCAAGTATTTTTTTCTCTTACATAGTTTACTACCTTGTGCCCGCGACTTCATCTGCTTGGAATTCCTAAAACCTAAAATGCAATATAGTATTTCATGCATTTTCCTTTTACCCCCTTAAGGATGAAATACAAAGATAAAACATATATCAGTTTTTAAGTTAGACCTTCAGCTACACAACTGTAAAATTGCATCCAGTTCCATTCAGAAGTTTTTGTATGATGCGCGTACGAACATACAGACAGCCAGGCTATAATATATATCTATAGATTATCCTTCGACACAATTGTTTTTGTATTTATTATTGCCCGGATTATTCTAATTTATTTTATTCAAGCTATATTTTAGTGAATAGTTGTTCAACAAAATAATGTAGATAATTAAAAATCTGCCTCAAATATATTAGTGCTCAAGCATGACCATTACACTTTTCGCTTAGACCAGAGATTTGCAATGTCTTCGTAGTGTTCCGGTTGCCATGCGTGTTGATTGATTGTGAACGTCTTAATTAGCTTTTACTTCACATACAATTCTTGCCTGCAATTACGTATCTAATAAATGCACCTCACAACTCACATCAAAGCCCAAATTAATTTGTAACTACCGATCGTTACTGTTCTATCAATAAACGTGCACGTCGCCTTAAGTAGTACCGTCTACGTTTGAAACAATACATACTGCAGACCCCGTGTTGAATTACAAATACGGGAACTTGACGTGAATTCGAATAAGGACGCCTGAACGACTCTGTGTTATACGTAGGGTTGCCAGATGCCCGGTATTTTCAGGATTGTCCCGTATTGCTCCTGTGTGGCCCGGGCTCAGGTGGTAACTCTCCCGCCAGCCAGCATCCCGGGCCTCTTTTGATGTAATGCCATCCCCCACCAGTACAGTGAACTGTGGTCCCAGGCCCTTCAAGCCAAATTCCCCCTGACTTCAGTGACCTTTTTGCAACCCACTTCTACCAAGATTGGTCCCGGAATTGGTGCCACCAAATCTGGCTTCCCTAGTAATACATTATAACAGTTCAACTGATGCCTTATAAAGTAAATGTACTGCTAAATTTTCTGAGCATGCAATTGCACTGTCGTGTTATTCGTGTAACTCGTGTTTACACATAAACAAGTGTAGCTGATACAGGAATATTGTTTTATGAGTTTAAGATATCTGCGATGTAGCAAAGAAAATTGAAGCTTGAACCTATTATAGGTGTAAAGAAATATTAACTGTTACGTGTAACTGCACAAAGATATAGTAAAGCTATTTTAAACTCCTAAGCCTGTCCTTTAAGCCTATATATTATGTATTATATGTTATTATCATTTATATCATATCATACTATATACATCACAAATATTCTCTTATATTTCAAATATATATATTTAATATAATAGCCAAATTTACGCGGTACATATGTAATCCACAATATATTAAATTACTTATAACGAGCATGTGCGCTCCAAGATAATATTTATTGCCTGTCAAAGACAAGAGTCTCTAGATTAAGGCTTCAAGCGCTCCGTGTAAGTCTGTATTATATTCATATGCTTGACGTGACCTAAATACTTAACCATTAAGTTTAATAAGGTCAAAGTGGTCACACAAAGTTTTTTATACCATTGGCCTTTCACCACAGTTTCTAGCAATTTTATACCCTCGTAAAATTCAATTCCCCGATGTATAGCAATTCTTTACGGACGTATATACATCACTAGTGTACATAATAATTAATAGCGAGCAATAATTAAACGCAAATTAACAACCGATCGCTTTTCAAAAACGTTTTGTTTTCTCTCCACGCCGAATCGAAATAAAGTTAAACTGTTTTCAACAATTATAAAGAATTTGTAATAGTTTTTACCGGTCTTAATATATAGGATCAAATCACACAAATCGTGACGAATCGAATAATTGTTGTATTGGTTCACTAGAAAAATAATTATGGAGGTTTGAAGACGTTATATTGACGGGCGGTGGAGCGTGACTGTGAGAACTTTTCAAATTTTGTTAATCTACATTTGATACTGAACGGAACACGTCCGTGGTTTTTTTACCGCAACATTGTCTATGAATATTTTATCTAGGTGTCAATGTTTTACGTGAAACTTTGACGTTTTTGATTCGATGATACACCGTTTGCGGTAGTTGGTGTAAAGTTTCAGTAGGGAACGTGAGGCTTGAATAAAAAATATGGCTTTTTACGGCCGACGTATCTAATAACCACATGTGTTTTATGAATCTTTTTAGTTTGAGTACTGATAATACTGCTGCAATTATTATGAGTTATAGTGAGCTACACGTAAAACACGTTAAAGAAGAATATATAATAATACAATATTTGTTAACCTAGCACTAGATTAGAATTTGTAGACGAATTCGCCCTCCGTATATGTTTCACGATGTTGGTGTTTGGTGAACTTCTGCAAGTTTTATGATGAATGTGTCACGAACTCGCGTCGCGTGTCCACTAACCTCGTATTATTTGTGTAATATGTAAGTTGGCGAGTCACCTTGAGTCTTTCCGCTGAACTTTTAATTAAGGACATAAAACACTGTTAACTTGGTACACTCTGATTTCAAAAATGAGGTCAATAAGTTTATATTGAGGAGTACTCTTTTAAATTAATTGGGTTACCGAGTCTTTCCTTTCTTTTCAATTAAAACTTTCACAAAGTTACAGAAGAGTCATATTTAAAACTAAAAGGAGTGTTCTATTCATTCTTTTTTTTCATGCCGCCTTTACCGTTTTTTTTTATGTCCACCATTTCGGTTGGGATCTTCACACGGACCGAGTAACCGCGGTTTCACGGTCCATAAGCTTACGTCAGTCTACATTTTTGAGTACGCAAGTTGGATACAGAGATATTCGATACACCGATGTATTGTGTAACATTGATACTCCGGATAACGGCAACCACCGCCACTGAGGTAGGCCATAACATTTCGTGAGAGACCATTTAGAATCACCTATGCATGTTTTGACGTTTAATAATGTATCATGGGAACAAAGATTCGATTTCACACATGGAGCATCGCGATCGTTTTAAAAACTTTTACAGCATATAGTCACGGAACCTTGTAAGTTACAAAGCTCGATCCAAATAAACACGATAATGTATGTTTACTATTACCGTCGCAGGTCAAAAGGAGTTGTCATATCGAATACCTTTTTGATATCTTAATCTGAACATTAGAGTACAATTTATTTCCTCGCACGGTCACACATTTATTCGGGCACAATATCGTCTACAATTTTTTTTGTCGTCAACAGGTATCTTGCCTCGAATTCTTGTAAACATCTCTGTATTGAATACATCACTGACTTTATTTACACGTGTTGTGACTTTTTTGAAAGCTCTTTATATTCTCTGAATGGCTTCTCCGATTTCTATACAATCATCGGATGATTCAAGGCAGTTAACTCCGTATTTTTATGAGTCGTTATAATTCGGAGTTATAATCTTAATTACGATCATTACAAGTTTATGCTTTCGACTTTTAAACTTGTGTAATGGCTCGTATATTTTAAATACTGGCTTGTTGCCCGCGGCTCTGTTGGATGGATTCGGCACCCCTTGTGCAGCCACCCTCTTTAAAATATGTAAATTAGAAACAGCTTTATCACCTGTGTCCAGTGAAAATATAATTATTTTGCTTTTAAATGTATATTTTAATTTTTACTGCATGCTACGGCACTTAAGGGTAATAGGCAACCGTGCTTTTTGCTTTGATTGCTTGTCGTTTCAGCCATGTTACATCAGCCGTGGTCACGTTAATTGATCGCGTTTTTTTTTCATATCGTGCAAAGCAGAAAGTGGATGGTTTAAAATTAGCTTTGTTGCGCTAATTTTATACTGCACCCTTTTATGCGAAGATATTTAACACAGTACAAATATTTTCCTCCGTTTCACTTATCTTGTAATTTGAATTTGCCAAATTCAAATACGCACTTAAAACATCATATAGTTAACTTTTTTTTGTGTAATGAATTATTTAACTGGTTAATTAAAAATAAAAAAAAACAAAACTTAGTTAACTGTGTGGTATTTGAATACAGTTATTTATTCGTGGTAGTACAGTTGAACGAATGTATTTGTAACATTTAGCTCTTCTATCACTAACTAAATGGAAAGGAAGCAGCTGTCACCCGGACAGGTTGTAAAACGGCCTATAGCTGAGTTACGGTAGGGCTGCTACTTCTAATCGTAAATTATTGACGCTAAAAATAACAAAGACTCTAAAAGCATTTC
This sequence comes from Hypena proboscidalis, assembly GCA_905147285.1. Lineage (NCBI taxonomy): Eukaryota > Metazoa > Arthropoda > Insecta > Lepidoptera > Erebidae > Hypena > Hypena proboscidalis. Next base: position 7,625,389 of record LR990127.1, read on the forward strand.
GTAACATCCGTTTATCCAGACGTTTCAAAATTAAAAATTATAATATTAATAGTATATTCTTGCTATTATTACGTACTATCAATTTTATATTTATTATTCTTTTGCGTAGTTGATATATCATCAGAATAAAACATCTTATATTTTTTAATGTAATCATAATTTACACATAAAACGTACCAATGTTTACACTTTACACTTTTGCATTGATTTGACGAAAATGAACTTTTAATTTTATTTTGATTCCAGTAATTTCTTTAAATAAAATAACATTTCCATAGAGAGACTCTTCATGAATAAAAACACAGACATTTATTAAACCCAGATACCAATATATTAACTCCAAAATAATCTCAACACCTAGTTACCCTAAATTAGCAGACTAAGCTTGAACTAAATTAATAAATGGACTAAAACTACAACAGACATTGTGACAAATTTTTAAATAAGTGGTAGCCCTGAAAACGGTCGAAGCGTTTGCGCAACTGTGTTTTTATAATCACCACTTGTACAGGACGCGTGCGCAGCTTAGGAATTTAGACGTGTTGTTAGAATTTTTCATAGAAAACATCATGTTTTTATATAAAATTCTATGGGTTATTTTAAGTGAGACTATTTTACCGTAAAGGTTATATTTATCGATGGAATGGTGAAACACAAGAACGAGAAATAACTTGGTTATTATTATAAGAATTGGCGTTTTATATTAGCTCATTTTTTTTCTTTTATCTACCTAACAAATAATAAAAAGGAAGTAAAGCAATCTTGATTGTTATTAATTGCACAAATAGCCCTAGTCTCTCGACCAAAAGTCTAAACTATCACAATCATTTATTTGCTCAACTGTACTAGACCCTAGCGATGACATCATTCCAAACTAATATCTTGTTCTACAACGACCAATATAATTTTCTCAAGAAGTCCCTATCAATAATAGCATGATATTATGCGCTCTCATTTCCTCGTAGACACACCGGACATGATAACCGGTTGTCAGTCACAATCTTCATTATCAATGAAACATTCACAGCAAGTCACTGACCTCTAACTACCACTTATGCAAAACATTGAAGAACTGATTCAAGATTTATTGAAGACCCACTGATTAAGTCAATAAGTCTGGGTTGCCATAATGATAACATACGACGTTTGACAACCGTATCATTTCCACTACTTAAACGGTGCTCATTCAGTCGTGTAATGAGGTACTTTCCTGTCGATTCTTGGTAAACTTTCTTCACATTTAATAGACATTCCGTAAACTAATGTCTTATATTTAAGTACATGCACTGTGACGGCAATAACAATGCCACATTGTTCTTCATGCAAAAACTGGGACCTACGCGGTGAGAATTTTATGAATACGTTATCGTATTTTAAATTCATACGACTTTTAAAGGTCTATTTTATATTAAGAGTACTTGAGTCATAGTAACATAAGCCCAGTTTTTTTCACATTTGAAACCGTTTGTGAGAATCGTCAGTTGAAACGAGAGGAAAAGAAAGAAATGAAGGATAATTTTTTGATCAAATTTTATTACGTGATTTTATTACGTAAAACGATGGGAACATGAATTTAAATATTTGTTAGACGAATTATATAGGTATTGGCATATGAGAGTTGATTAAAAATGGTATTTACTTTTAGTTCGGTTCAGCAAATACATAGCCTAGCCTATACTGACTTTCAAATACTGCAAAATTCAGTGCAACTGATATGTTCCATTTATTTCGTTCTACCAAAGGTTTTTACTAATGGATACCATTTGCAAACTGCCATTTCCATTTTCTATTTTTCTCTTCGGGTGCACAATTAAAGTAGGTTGATAGAAAACAGTTTTGGTCTTGTAGCAGTCGCAACCAAAGCGTCGAGTCGGAAAATTGAATTAATCGACGCATCTGTCCTTTGAGTGTTGCCAACCATTTACTGGTGCATTGATTAATAAATGCGCTGTCTCTTGTCACCTAAATAGGTCGATTTCACACTTATTTTACGCTTAGAGCGATACAATACTTCTATTCATTCGTATTCTGTACCGTCTTACATGGAGCAGAAAAGTTGAAAACTTTTCGCTACCAAAATGAATAACGCTCTTTTGAAGGATAATAAAAACTTTTCGTAAGATTCTTTTGTTGTTTTTGTTAAGGAAAACTCAAATACGGTGGTTTTTGGATCTTTTCTTAAGAACTGCAGCCTTTCTGAAGAAATTTATTCTTAACTTGTTAAACTTAACGAGTATATTTAATATCCTCCTTAGCGTATATAGGGTTATTTTATAACAAACCCAATTTTGACTGACGCGTAGTAGCTAAAGGTTAAGTCAAAATTTATGCGATACTCATTTAATCCAAGAATGTCGTCCTCGAGACATGCTCACTAAATCACCTACTCGTCTTTATGCTGTCTCCGTCGAGTGCTGTGCCCGGTCGTTCGCTCGTTTCGACTTTATGCACTGTGTAATAAACTGCACCGGTACCACGACACATCGACTATGAAATTGAGCCAATATTTGTACTACACCCGTTTTCCAGGCGACGACGTTATAGCTAAACCATTCAAAATTTATCGTTGAAAACCAATAAGGAAAGGCTCCATGCAAAGCCGTAAAAATCTTACCGGTGCGTCGGATGCGCTTTTGCTCAAACCAACGGTTAGTTGGAAGTGAAATCCTCCCATTCATTCGTCCATTCATTCATAAAACGCATTACCGTCGCCGCGCGCCCTAACCCCGCCGTCTCGGTTGCAAACGCGGAATACGTAAAAGGGAATCCCCGGTACAGTTCAGTACGGGGTGGAAACGTAAACGCCGGTTTTTGTTGCACGTTACGCTTCCAGAGTCCCGGGTAAGCTTAGCTCCTGGGTGTGCATCGGGCTTTGTGCCCGCTCGGGCGAGGCCGCTGCGTTTTGTATTCGCCTTTAATAAAACCGAAGGAAAGGAATGAATATGTCAGTTTGTGCGATGTGGAGATCGAAAAAATATACGTGAGAGAATTTAAAATACCTTGTTTCTATACTTTTGATCTCATGTATGCAATTTACAATTCTCGACAGTGTAAAGCTAAGTGAAGTCTAAAGTATGATTTTCAAAACAGTTTGACCATACATGGTCAAATTGTCTTTAAAATCATATCATCAGGTTGTCCATGCCTAAAATATTAAGTACAATACATTTTAGTTGTTTTCTTTAGCGTCACATCAATCAAGATTAAATTTTCCCACACACACCTCATCGTTAAAATATAGACAATTCTTACCTCGACGTAGAGCGTAACTTATTATTATCACAATTGTATGTTTAGACAAAGATCAAATGCTGTTTCATACAGTCTGTAAAGAATTAAGCAATTAAATATTTAATTACAGTCCCACAATTGCTCACGTTTCTCACAATAGAAGCGGTAACGGCATCCGGCGCATTGCAAACAACTTGCAGCTCTCATCATACATAGAACCTCATTGTATCAGAAATACAATTTTTACTAACAACTGTAATGTAATCATTTTTTTTTTTTTTTTTTTTATGGTGGATATTATTATATAATATTATATATTATTATTGTTATATATTAAATAATCATTCGGCTTCCATTCATATAAACAAAGAACAACGATTTTATCAGCGATAACTGTTCCACTTCCATCCTCCTTATTGGCAATCCCGACCGTACGAGCGCAGATTTTTGTGTCGGCGATACTTCCGACAGCGCCCGCTCGATGAAGACAATATATGAGGCTGTCTAATTTATTTCATGGGTATTTACGGAAAACACAGATTTATCCATTCTAAGGGAGAGTAGATTTATTCGCCGACTCATTTCCCTAAAACCCACTTCACTTAATAACCCTAAAAGAGGCGCCAGATATCTCACACGGAATCCGTGGGATTTTCGCCTGTGCTCGGTCGCGTGATCGCGTTCCGATGGGCCACAGTGTCGATATCGCCTATCCACCGCACCGCCTCAACGACCTATTTCATTATTCAGCCTCACAGACTCCGCTAAAGATGGCAGCGATAGGATTGACTAATTTCGCAGTATGCTTTAGATGAGCGCCACGTCGCGTCTTCATTTAGGCGGAGATCATTTTGTGGACTTAGTGCGAGATCCACTCGATATCTCTCACGTAAGCACGTCATTTGCAACTCACTTTTAAACCCGAGAACGCTTCTTAACCTCTTTGTCTAAATTTGAGTTTTACTTATAATTCAAACGGTAACTTTTAATTTTGTTATAGACTACATTTTCTCAAAGGAAAAGTTTTAATAACAGTCAAACAATTCATGGATGTTGTTTTTTATTCCAGTCTGCGGAAGTCGAAGTCGGAGTTTCTAAACGTGTACTGCGATCCGGAGACTTGCGGTGTGCGCCTGAAAATCCTGTACTTACAAATGCAAACTTCTAGTCTTGAAAGCTCTCGGGAATAAAGCCAAGCTTTATTGCTACACTCTGAATGAAAGCAGTGAAATCATGCAGAATTCAGTAGAATCACACGTTTAAATGAACAACGGCTCAATCTAGTCCAGTTTACGACACGACGACGTATTCTCTTTGCCGTGTACAAATGCAAGCTTTTTTGAAATAGAGTTAAATGTAAACAAGCACGCTTTTAATTTGCGCCGCCGCGCCGTTGCTTGGCCTAAATTCATTGACTATTCATCCGTGGGCCGCATCCAATCGCGCCGGGGCACGCCTAATCCTCGCTCAGCGATGAAAGTCAAAGCAAAAGCAAGTTGGTGCTCGCTAAAAGCCCTTTGGCGAGGCGTCGAGGCGGCGCGCCGAGACGCGTACGGCGGCCGTTGCCACTCGCCATTACCGCCCCAAGTGGCAAGTTTTGTGCTCGGCTCATGGACGATTCATCGGCACCTCTCGTTAGGGCGCACGCCTGAATACCGCCTTAGCACTCCTCATTATTGCGTTTATAAAGGCGCCCATACAGGAGCCTGATTCACTAAGACTCGCTCTGTTGGTGAAAGAGAAAATGGAATTGTGTAGACGGTTTGTTCGCTAAAGTTCCTTTTTTCTTCTTTGGTGTAAGCCGCCCGCGTCGTCGTGGGGGCGTATCTCAGGGAGGATATTTTGTGGCAACATTCTGCATTGTGATCGTAACGACGTGACGTCTCTCTCGTTCTTTAGTTAACGTTAAACATTAAAGTAATAGAGGGACATAAAATAGACTCATCGTTTTCCACATAGGTGGCCTTATTTTGTGCTTTAATGAAGTAGCTTACTTTTTATTCGCGCGGTCCGAGTACGTTAGTGTAAGTTTTTATAGGACAGGAAATCCTAGTTAGGTTAGAAACTCAAGCGTTATAAAAATGTGGTTGGGATGTGAGCATGTTTGTGAAAAAAATGAGCTTCCTGAGTGCTAAAAGAGTTGCGGGGAGGAGAGAGAGTGGGGTCATAAATTAATAAATCTGGTAATCATCGCGGGAAGTGCCGTGGCTCTAACGGGGTTTTGATTGCAAAATCAATATCGGTGGGGCGTGCAACTATCGGCAGGTGCGCTGCCGCTGATATTAAAATTTGTTAGCCATCGGCGATTAGAGCGCGAGCACGCGGCTAATCAACGTTTATCTGCGCTAACTCGATGGCCCTTTGATTTAATTGATTTGCTGCTTTGATTAGCGACGATCAATTTAATTGGGGAGCCTTGATTGTGCCCTATTTGATGGGAAATATCTCTTATAGTGCCAGCTGGCACGATAGGCTAATAATATCTAGAGCTGGCAATCGATTTATAACAAGTATCTGCAATAACAATACCCGTTTTAATTACAATATGATAGGATTTGAAGTGGACCGTTATTTAATTATTATAATTATTTAAATTTGTGATGAATATGAGAATTAAAGTCTTAAATCAATTATATTCATGACAAAAACAACCTGCTTTGTCTTTGCATCAGGTGTTATGTATCGACGCAAGAATGCACATAAGCTGGCCTTTGAAATTGTTTACAGGTGCACGGATTGTTAAAAGAGAAGTGCACTAAAGCGTGCTAACTTAGACACTTTCGTGTCAAGGACGTTTGAATTCCGGGATCAAATTAAAAGTTTCCTTCAACACCTTAACGCTCCCAACTAGCTTTTCATTTAAATAGTAATTAATGAGAATATACTCCGACGTCTTATCAAACCGAAAGTTTTCGACTTAAAACTCTTTTAATTAGTAGCTCGCTTGTAATGAATGCATTTGAATATTAACGAAAAATATATTCGAATTAGTTTCTACGTTGAAAGCTTTTTTATTCCCTTGACATTAAACAGTCAATTAGTTTGCAGCATGTTAGTTAATTTGCGTTTTTATTGCTTTTTTTAGTGTCGCAGTTGAAACGGAGATACGTCTACTTATCTATGCTACACATTAGTTCTAATAGAAGTTAGTGTGAGTTGCAAGAACGAATTGAACGTACGGTAGTCGCTGGATCTCGCCCGCTGCGAATAACTACCGGCTGCATTCTCCTCAGCACCGGCCAAGTTTTCTCATTATGGCCGTTAGTTTCCCCGCCACTCACACTATTACTTACGACCGTCAAACACGTACACGCACCCCCGAGCCCGAATGCAACACAATTTTATTGTACGAATTGCTCCCTGAAACAGAAACAGTCGTATGCTCAAACTAAAGCATCTTCTATTTCAATACGTCGAGCGCAAAAGTTTTCGGCTTAAGTCCCGGAGACTATTTTAAAAACGGCAGAGCACGACTTAAACAACTCATAAAAGTGGAGAGGGCTAAGATATTTTCTCGGGGTGGGCGAGAGGAGCGGTTAGCCGACTTTTACACTGGTTTTATTGTCTCGCCGCCCCTCGTAAAGCGTCCTTTGTGTTAGTAACGTCTCAAGTTGTATTAACACCGTGATAACTTTAGTGGGGACCGTTTGCTTCGACGAGTCCGATTGGCTCCTCGGTGCAATTAGGCCCGATGTAAGCGGATAGTTTTGATAATAATTTAAATGGTGCCGATGGCGTTCAGTGCTATTAATACGGGGGAGATTTTAGCCCCCTTGATATTGAATTTCGTGAGCGAACGGAAACTGTGTAATAAATTACGGGCATCCCTTAGCGGCCTAAACGGTGTTTAGATGTTATGGTGTAATTAGGAAGGTCGCCAGTTGTCCGGGTCGAGTGCCCGCCCGTCGCCACCGTTTTACAAAGCGAGTGTGGGGTTAATATTCTCTAAATGTGAAACTAATACTTAGCACGCGTTTCTGAAGTGGGACAGGAAACGAATAAATAAAAGGAATATTAACTTATATTGTACGACGGGATCATTAAAGCCTAGCAACACACGAATAGTAAAACGAACGATGCTACGTGACGTAAATTAACAATTTCGACTGACTTCATCGTTAAAGAAAATATTAATTCATCAACTTTCTCGAGTCTCTAATTCTCTTTCAGAAGGACATAACGAAATAAAAAGTTTATTATACTTAAAATCCTTATTTGCAGTAAGTCAGAAAGGGAGGAAAGTCTGTTACAATAATTAAAATCCCGCATCTAAATGCTATAACATTCAAACTTTTCAATAAGGAAATATTTAATTTCCATTTCAAGAGCTTCGTCGGAGCGAAAGCAAAACAAAAACTTGAAAACATACTCGATTTATAAAAGGAAAACGAGAATTGAGTCGATGTTCATATTGTTTTTGGAGGGGGCGTTGGATTTTGCGACAAGAATTTTCCAACGAATTTAGCGGTTTCAATCGATGACGTCGATAATGGAAAAGTTCAATAGGCAACAACAAAGGCCGATGTAAGTTAACGAAGCTCACGAAAGCGAAATTCACGATGGGAGCGCACTCTGGCGGACAGGAAATTAAAAGACAAAAGAGTGGCGGCCAGGGCAGTATAGGCTCGGAAATGGAGGGCGTGCCCTCTGCGTTTTTTCATCGGCGCCAAACCGCGACCACCTTCGCGTGAATATTAAAAAGCGGTACTCGTATATTCAGTTGGCATTATCCGATTATGCCCCCTTTCACTTAAGAGTCATAAATATACAAGTACCTATCCCTTAACATTCTATGAATTATTTCTGCTTGGTTTATTAATCTTGATTTAATCCTGTTGTTAGTATAATCCAAATAATATTATCAAATATATTCAGCTTAGAAAATCGAGGATGTGGGCTGTATCAAATTCAATATCTTATATGAAAATCAACTCAAGACTCAAGCGAATCCGTACATTGTAAGCTTTAATCATTTGACACGTCTGCGTAATCTGAATATCAAAATCATTAAGCATTCAATCTTTTAGGTTCACGTGACGTCGAATACATTTGGAATGTAACAGAATTAATCCTTCCTAATACGGCGATCCCTAATGTATCAAGTATACGTATGGTTTCTGTAATTCAGGCGGGCTGGCGTAATCCATTCGTATCGAATGATATCGAGTTTCTGGGGGAAGCTAGATGCCGTTTTCTTGCTTCTTTATAAGGACTCGATAGTGCTACCTATCGGATAAAACAATGTGGTTTCGCATGCAAGATTCCATTGAGATATTCAAGCTGGCTGTTTATCCGTAGGTACATTTGTTCCATTCTTTGAATATATTTGTTTAGTAAAGCCTGCATTGCGATGATATCATATCCAACCTGCAGTATTATTGAATTTGCCATTGCTGGGCATTTCTTTTAAAGCTTTTGATGTAAAATGTTTTCAAAGTTTAATGTATTGTAGACTTTGTTAATTAATAAAATTGATGTTAATCATAATACAGCCGATGATGACAAAGCTGAAGTTCAACACTCACAACTTTGTTTCCTAATTCAATTTGCATTTCGAATCAAAAACTTTCCGTGACACTGTTTTGCATTATTAATACTCCAACATGGCGTGATCTCTTGGGAGTCTCACTAGAAACCATAAATTGAATTCCAACCTTCGCAATTAGTTATTCCCGCGCGTGAAAAGTTTCTAGATCGTTCGCCTTCGTTAACAGATGTTACGGTGCTATTCATTATACATTCCGTCGAATTGTAAAGCCGAACATTTAATTTAAAGTACCTACCGAACGCTCCTTTGTTAAATCGCCGAGCATTTTGAGCGGTATTGTTGAGGAAGCGCTCGAGCGACGGAGGATTAGCGTCGCGAGTGCTGCCCGCTAGTTCCTCGTTTACGGAGAACATTCGTCTTGTAGGAAATGTGGAACGATAAATAAAGGTGCGCAATATGGTATTGCAAGCGGTCCCGGTCCCGGCCGTGCCGCCGGCCACCACCGGCGTGAAACGCATTAACCCCCGCGACGTGGCCGCACGTCCCGCCCGCGGCACAAATGACAAGTCGTTCTCATAATGCTATATTGAATAACAAATCACGGACGTAACCAGCGTTTGTGCAATATGCCCAAATGGAGCATCCTCCGGTCTATGCGATACCGTAACGCTGGATAATAAAAAAGTTTTTGTGGCCAGGCTACCATTCCGCCGGCGCGGCACGTCTCTTATCGGCCTAATTTGGATCAAACAATTCCACTCCCCCATACAAATTGCGGAGAGGCACATTTGTTATCTGCAGTTTTGGCCAGAAATTATATTAAGATTTTGTCGAGCGATAATGTTGTATACTTTTATTCTCTTCTTCGTGATCTAGGGTGGCGTATCCTGAGGGGATAAAAGACAACATTTTAGGATAACAATAAATTACGCGCAAAATAAACTAGATTTCATCTATTGCATTGAGATTTTCTTTTTGTATGGATAAGAGGTTGTATTTTTCAAAAAGAAATGTTTTGAAAAGTTATCTCTAGAGCTAAGTAGTTGTGGTCAACTCTTTTATAAAATTTCATAATTATACATTAATTTGCTAGGTTATACTATTCTGATAGAGAAATAAATACGACTGACTTGTTATAACACAATTTTTGTATTGTTGCAGGTTTCCAGTGGAGTATACATGAGATGTTATGGGCTCCTGCGTAGCGAAGTGGCGCTGGTGGGTGGTAGTGGTGGCGTGGGCGTGGGGCGCGGCGGCGCGCACCCTTTGCCCCGCGCGCTGCGCGTGCGACGACGCCCTGCGCGCCGCCTCGTGCGCCAACGCCAGCCTCGAGATCGTGCCTATCCAGCTAAACCCCGAGGCCACCAACATCAACCTCACCCACAATGCCATCGACAACCTCCTCTACACCTTCGGCTTCTACACCCAGCTCTCTGTCCTCGACATTTCCTACAACAGAATTCTAGACTTAGGTAGTAAAAACTTCGAGAACAACAATGAGATGACGCATCTCAATTTGAGCAACAATTTTCTCAAACGCTTAGATAAGGAAACATTTATAGGACTGAAGAGTCTCGTCGATTTAAATTTATCAGACAATGGAATATCAAGTATACACGTGCAGACATTCAAAGATTTATCTGCGCTGGAGAGACTCGATTTATCTAACAATAAGCTAGTGAAGTTTGAGTCAGAGACGTTCAAGCCCTTGATTTCGTTGAAGATATTATCGCTCAAGAATAATTCTATATTAGACATACCGTCGCCAAACCTTGCCTTTGTTTTTCGTTTGGAGTTCTTGGATCTGTCAGAAAACTTAATAGAGCAAGTACCAAGGCAAGGTATACCGCACTTACAGGAATTGAAGCATTTAGATTTAAATAATAACTTAATTGAAAATGTGGATCAATTAGGCTTCCACAACCTGCCTTCACTTCGTCACTTGGATTTGAGTGACAATAATATGACTTCGATCCCGACATCGGCGCTGTCGAAACTATCAAACTTGTCTCATTTGTATCTCAGTGGAAACTTCTTTCAAAACGTAACGGCGCTTTCCTTCCAAAGTCTATTCCATTTAAAACATTTACATTTGAGTAAACTTTACGAACTCGAGAAAATCGACTCAAGAGCTTTTGTGGACAATATAAATTTACAAAAAATATGGATGAATGAAAATGTTAAAGTGGGCGAAGTTCCTCCGAGATTGTTCCACGGAAATCCGAAGCTGACACACATATACATGCGGAATAATGCACTAGTCGCTCTCGAAGCGTCTCATTTCCCTATAGATAGGTTGCAAGAGCTCGAGATATCTGGTAACCCGTTCGTTTGCAATTGTTCCATATTGTGGTTATGGAAACTCGGTAGAGAGAGTGAAATTAGTAACAAGAAGTCTGGAAACGCTAGTTCCATATTGAAAATAGACTATGAGGATGTGAAGTGTGCAGCCCCGGCACATTTGAAGGGTGTTCTCTTTGTACAGATTCCGGAGTCGGAATTCGGGTGCTCGAGCGGATGGGTGATAGTAGCGGTTGTGGTGCTGACTGTGAGTATCGTGATAAGTGTGGTGGGTGGTGTTTTGTACTTCATGGGACCCCTGAAGAAGTGTAAAGGGGATAAGTCGAAACAAGTGATGACGAGTGTCATGCTAAATGGTGACGTGTCAAAGTTAAGCAATGGGTTAGGGTATTCGACGAGGAGTAGGGAGCAAGAGAACAAACGAGATGTAGATCGATATCTAATGATCGGTTCATCCGTGAGTAATAACTTCCATTCACTGAATCCTCCTTGGCATAGTGTTGATAAGAATCCTTACTACCAGGAGGATAGTGAGGAACACATTTACCAGCAATTTGCCTACGAGACTATTCCTCACCACAGAACGCCTGAGAAACCACACATAGTGTACGTCTAACATAAGTGGTGCGCAAAGGACAATATTGCGGGTATATTTTCTTTGCTAAGTTATACGAACGAAGTTGTGTACGGTCGTCAAAACGACGAGGAACATTGAATTCGCAATAATGTATATAGTGATATGAATAAAATGTAATATGTGATAGCTTTGTATATAGACGTGTAAATATATTACTCAGTGCAGATAAAGACATTACTTTTTAGGTATTCTCGATTTTGTACTTACCTACTCATTTAGTCATGTTTATACCTATTATTGATTTTGATCATCTGTGACGTAGTTACGTTCAGTAATTTTGTTGAATAGTTCCTTAATCATATGGGTACTCGAATATTATTAAGTGCTTATAAAATTCTCTAAGATGTTCAATAATAAATGAAAATTATATTCATAACGTGTAATTATATAGTATACATTATATATTTTTCAGAATTGAAACACCAATACTTAATGAAAACTTTGTACAAATATGAGCAATATAGAATAATTTGAGATGTTATGTCGTTAATTTATATTCTGTATTGTTATAGCATACTTATTAGTTGTATCTAGAGAAGAAACATTTTGACGGTAAATAATGTGCTTAGAACATTACCTATCTATACAATCATACATACATACATAGTATTATATACAATAAACCAGTTGCTCTGATGGTAAGGGGTACAAATACAATTTTATTGGCTAACAAAATGATTTCAATGAAAATTATTTTAATAACATTTTGTTAATAGATATTCTGAAATTAATATTTTTGTACTTAGAAAATACGTGATTGTTGGATCTAAAAGTTTTCTATTTTAGAATGTGCTAAGAAAACTGAACTTAAAGGATACTTTTTGTGTTGCTTGATGTAAATGATGTTACAATGTATTAACAATGTGTGAAAAATGTTACTTCCGAAATAGAAGCAGTGGTTGTCAGTCAATACATGATCTATTCATGATAAAAACAACCCACATCTTAGTAATTACTGGCTAAACCTTTCTTCTATTTTCATCGTTTTTGTGTACATGAAATGTTATATTGAGAGAGTTGTATGTGTATTGTATTTGTTGCATAAGGTGTGCCCCACATTAGGCGAGAGCGATCATCGGGCGTGTGGGTACGCTGGCTGCACACACAGCACACGACAGCGGCGCGGTGTTGCTGCCGTTTGACGTGTGTGCAGCCAGGCGCCCACACGCCCGACGATCGCGCACACCTTATGTGGGGTCAGCCTAAGTCCAGTTTTTACCGTAAAATAGAAAACTTTTAGATAAACCAATTAAAAAAGTTCTAGTTGAAATAATCGCTGCAATTATAATAATTTTTATACATATAAAGAATATCTAATACGAACTTCATAAAGACTTATATCTGCTTCATAACCACCCACTAACCTACTCAATCGATACCTACAGTCATATTGATAGTGTAAGGCTATTTATACATACTACTTAAAGAAAAACTTTTTGTTATGAAAACTTATTTAAATATATAATGCATTAAAACAAACGACAAATAAACAATTAAAAATATTAATTGCATTTTGATTGAAACCTGAACTGAACCTTATTACGTGTAATCCAATTATTATTGAGTTGTTAATTGTAGTGAGTAATAAAATGGCAATATGTGCTTACCAGCGACTTCATGTATGCTAGTATCAGCATCAGTAGTACAATGGCATCGAATATGAATACCTACGTACGAATACATATTCGCCAAATAGTAAAATTATATTATTATTTGTACGACAATGTTACAGTACAATGGAACGCCCTTCGATATAGTTTAATTGAGATTATTAACTTTTGTTGTGCTGTATTAAGATTGTAGTTGATCATAACATCATTGCTTTAATTTTGGAGAATAACGTCATTAATTTTGACACCCAGCAATATAATAGAAATAATTATAGAATTACTTTGTCCTCGTTAACTTTGGTTGCGAAAATGTTGTGATGTAATTTCAAGCGCATTTTTATCTATAGAAAAATATGCCCAAATATTAATGCATGCCGAATATTATTTTTTTTACAATACCTTTTTTGTATTCTTGCTTGATATGCGTTACATCACTAATGTACATTATCTACATCTCACCACTCGTATTACATCCAATTAAGGGGAATACGTAATGGTTTCTATAATAACCAGAGATGACTGTCTCCTTCATAAATGATGGTGCATTTTCCCATTTTTGAAGAGCGCATGGTGTTGCGGTGTGATTCATTTTAAAATTAAAATATTATTGTCATGACTTAGTATAATATTACATTTACCAATCTGAGACTTTTATATTACCTATAGGTACTTGTTATGAGATTTGCCAAACCCCAATATCAAATGTACCGATTTTTTTTACAAAAGAAACTGACCTAGCGCAAACAACCCAACTAAATGTTTTTTAATGACCTACCTAACGAAGCTATGGGGTACCTGAAAAAATATTTATCAAGATTTTAATCAACCACTTTCTTGTAACATATCAAAATTTCATATATATGCATGCACATTTTCAGCTTCAACGTTATGCCTCAGACAGACTGACATGGTGAAACTATAAGGGTTTGTTACTTGTAGGTACAACAGAACCCTAAAAAAGAACATCTTGTAAGGCACACACAGAAAAATGGCAGAACAAACGACTACGTTATCAACACAAAAGACTATACTACATAACTAACTAAATTCTAACCGTACTCAAAATTTCAATTTTCGATCAAAGCCAAATTCGATCACAATATTAAAAGGACGATGAAAAATCATTGCTATAGGTGTTATACGGTTTCCTGGAGTAAGTATCTGATGATATATTTATGGTAAGATCTTTCAAAAAACGAAGCTGAATTTGTTCTAAATAATAATGGATCCGTAAGTATTTGCTGTATTTACCAAAGAAGATCAACTTATTAAGACTCATAAAGACTAACCAGTTAGTTCAGGTCGACTAACAAAAAAAGAGGGAATTAAGGATGTGAGCTGAGAATTTTTTTTTATGATCACGGCATTATTTATTATAGAAGTAACTGGCGTGATTAAGGAGGAACAATTGCTTGGCTGTTTTCCGTACAAAAGTAATACGGGTTGTACTGTAATATTATTAAGTTTTATCTATTATTATAGACAAATCATATATCTAAAACACTAGAATGTATCTTTGTTATCGCCCTCTTTTTAAAAATAAATATTTTATTTTTTAGTTTGTATGTGATTTAATTAATAATTTAAACAATTTTGACAAAATTGCCACGAACAAACATGCACTTTAATGTTTTAGATATGATTTTCCTATGAAAATAGATTAAAACTTAACAATAAACAAGTTAAACCTATATTACGTTAGTTAGAATACGCGGCCCTAACTGCAAAGTTTTTTCTTATCAATTCACCGCACAATTTCATACATTCCGCGTGAGCGCAACCTGTCTAAAAAGCTGTCAGCATATTTCCAATTTGAAAATAGAAAGTCAATTTGATACACACATTTAGGTAAGTCGAAAAGAGACAAAACTAAAAATAAACCAAACAGGCCGCTCACTCACCGCAAATTGTTTCCAAGCCTCAGAAATTTACGTGAAATTCCACACGTTGGACCGTTTAACGTTCAGTTGATAGGTAATTGTGCATGATAAAAAGGCGTGCAATGGCTTTTTATCCCCACTCACCCCTCATTCCCCGTCAAATAACTGTCCTGTATTGACTGGACAAGCCTTTAACATAATCAACTTGTTGCCAACTACCGAAATTCATTACTGGCCACATTTATTATTAATTTAGACATGAATATGTTATGAGAATGTTTAATCATTGCTATTTATTTTGTATGATCGGGCCAACGGGCGATTGTGGATTCTGGCTAATTTGATTTCGGTTTTTGATTAGTCTATTGAAATAGATTGTTTTGGATGATATAAAGCGGCTTTAATTTCTGTATATTTGTAGGTATAATATTGAGTTTATTTAGACTAATCTTTAAGTTAAAGTACTGGAAAAAAATATTATTAAGCTTGGAGTACTATTGTAGCAAACTGCTGTCTAGTGAATTAGGATAAGAATAAGATACATTTACTCCGGCAAATCTTAAAATTATATGACCAAATTCTAAAACTAATTATTTCAATTTAAAATAAGTACACGAACATACCGATGTGCCAGAAAGGGTAAACTCACCATAATAGTGCAGTACATTAGCACCACAGCGCTAATATTCTGGTGCGCCCTAATCGTGAGTAAGACAGTATGACGTTAATATTATAAATACATAATTTTTGAGAATTTTTACTGACCTAATAATTAGGCATTTAAAACGAAACCAAAAAATATATATCTAAAGAAACTAAAATAATAGACATTTCTGTGCAATGAATAAAAAAAAGCTTTTTTCCAGATAATTTTAAGCTGATTTCCCCAAATAAGAGTGTTGCCAAGTGTAGTTTTCTGCGAGAATCCATCTTCGTTGACCCTCCCCTGTTCAGATATGGGGTGACAAGTGTACGTCGTGGTATGTAAAAACAAACCGAGCGCATGCATTTTGCACTCTCTGGAGAAGCCGCTCTCACCCGAAAACATGGACCATAATTATACAGTATCAGCATAGTTCAGCTTGGATAGAGTGAGAGACTCACACAGCATGATCCTTATGTCTTCACCGAGGTTTCCCCGCACCCTGTAAAGCAGCACCAGCCGGTAAAAGCAGTTACGTACTTCTTGCATATGAGTCTCAAACTGCAGTTTGCCATCAAAAACGACTCCAAGACTAGTATAATTATGCACCGGTGTGCAATCAAATAGCTTCATATATGTTACTGAATAAATTTAGGTATACTTTACGGTTGGTTATCAAAACCAGCTTCGAAACTATTTAACAAGCTTTTCATTCAATTAAACATGTTTTCGGTCTCATGTCCAAATGTTTTACGATTTTGGTACACATAAATTAGATCTTATTTACGTATTTAAATCACCTGTTTGATAGTGTAATAAAATACGAATATTTTACATACCTATGAAGAGAATTGGTTTCGAACAAAATGTGTTCCCTAAGGAGTGGTTTGGGTGATAAATGTCGCGGTTTCTTTACAAAGTGAGACCATAAATACTTCGTCGATATAGAGAAAGGTGCAATGCCAAATATTTCAGAGCTTATTTGTACACTTCGTGTGAAAACGGTGAAGTATTAATGTATTTTATTTACGTCCTTTCTAGTATTGGTCGAAGGATCGTTCTAGGAGTTATTTTTGTGTATTCCACAGAGAAAAAGGACGTACCTTGGAACGCTTTGCGAGCGATGGATATAATTTGAGCGTATCTAAGTTTAAGAGCGTGTATTCCTTTCTAAATGTAACTGTCATTTTTTGTAGTGTTTTGGGAATATTTCGTAAAAACTGAATGAAAGTATGATTTTATTCAACTAACTTTTTAGAATGTGGGCTTTAAAAGGTAAATATGACAATTACATTTAATAACTAAAGCATACTTTTCTATTTTATCAGTTGAAAGAGTATTAACTGTTAAGTTGATAAATTACAAATTTATGCTGTATTTACGAATGAAATTGTTATATTTACCTTTCAAAACTTGCATTCTAAAAAGTTAGTTGAATAAAATCATACTTTCATTCAGTTTTTACGAAATATTCCCAAAACACTACAAAAATTGACAGTTACATTTTGAAAAGGAATAAACGCTCTTAATAGTAAACAATAGCATCCCACAATAACATTATTTTTTAGTATAGTACCTGAGTTTTCTTGCGGGGTCAATATCACCATTTGGTTGCAGAAATGATGATGATAGGATACTTAAAGGATTGCACATTAGGGGACCTAAGGGACCAATGAACGAGGGAGTGCAGTTGAATCTACTGTTTGGTTAACATTATTAAAATAAATGAAAGGTAGGTATATATTAAAACTTGAAAAGTAACGCTTAGGGTTAAAAGAAACTCTCGCTCACTCTCGCTACTAAATTTATCTGAGCTTATTCAGTTAACATATTTTTATAACACTTTTTAATCATCCTGCTCTATTTTAGGAATACTTATGTAAGGTAAATATATATTCATTAGCTACACTTCATCCTGGTATCCACAATGTATTATCAGCAAAGTTGATTTATGACCCATTTGACAAATATTTCGTTTGAAATTGTCAAAGTTGATAAGAATGATATTTGTTGATAGAACAAACGAATTTAGCCTTAAGTGCTTCAAAATGACTGTACAAAAATTGTATTAAGGTGGATCATATTACTTGTAAGTATTTCATATTTGTATATATAAAACTAGTTATAAAACTTTCCTAATAAAATTTTGCATAGGAATACCTAGCTTTCCCGCTAAAACATCGAAAACCAAAATAAAACTAAGTTAAGCTACAAAATACCCAGTATAAATACAGAACATTAAGCCGGTGTCCAAGTTGGTTCATCTCATTCTATACTAAGAGAGCACACCACTGGGACCCGTTACTTCGTCGGCTACCTCCACAGATCTATAATGGAGATAAATGAATGTCAAAGCACTCAAATAGCCGGCCAGCTACCCTCAAAAGAGTGAAATAGCACGGGTTACTCTCATATAATGGACTAAGCGTGTCCGACATTTGTTTCTCAATTAGCCCCCGTTTAAACCAACCTCCATTCTACCGTTATTAAATGGCACAGTGGCAAAAGTATACATTTTTGTACCAACTTCCTTCGCACATAAATATGGAATTATAAATGAGACGTCACATGTATTGTTAAGTTTAAAAGCACTAGAGGACAAAACGGTGTAAACACACAAAGCTCATTAGGATGCAGCTTAATGGCGTATAATGCATCCTCTTGTAAAAATGGTGACATGGACAAAATTAGGATAGCGAGTGGAAGCGTTCTTCTATGTACAGAATTTGTTTCGTAAATTCCTCCCCAGCGAGCCAGAAAATAGCAGTTGGTATTCTAAGTTTTTATTTCCTGTACGAAGCCAAAATACACAACCGAGCAAAATTTTAATAAGAGGACAAAGAGACAGAGTCTCTTTTGGGGTATTTAAGCTAAAATAGCCGTCAAAATGAACTAGAATTTATTCAAAAGTAGTTTACTTAACCCTATGATAACTTTCAACGGTTTTAATTAAAATGGCGGTACGCGAACATTTTTAGACAAAGATAATGTCGACCAATTAACATCTGTTAACTAGGAGCTGACAAATAGACATTTTGATCTCTAGGGGATAAAATAGAGTACTAAGTGTCTAGTCTAATAAACCCCATTCTAATTTTATACAGAACAAGTTGAAACTATGTTTAAGTATTATTTAAATATTTGCTAATATAATATCTGTTTCTGAAATTAAAAGAATATCTATACTTTATTGAATGAACATGTGCTAGTGATATTAGAAATTAATGAAGTTTTGTATTAGACCGATTTTATTTTATTCACTGTATCACAGTATAAATATGTACAAACAGTATGGAAACTGCCTACAAGCGTGCGAAACGGCACGCACACATAAACATGCACACCGACGAGACCCCTAAGCGGCACTCGCGCTACTGAGAACACCGCGACAACCGCTTAGGCGTCTCGTCGGTGTGCATGTTTATGTGTGCGTGCCGTTTCGCACGTTTGTAGGCAGTTTCCGTACTGTTTGTACATATTTATACTGTGACTGTATGGTCCGTCGTAGCTGAAGATCGCGGTCATCGTCGGATGTGGATAACAGATCATTTCACTTTAATATCGGCATATCGTTTTTATTATCTCTATATAAAAGCTAGTGTCGCAGTTCTGAGACAACATGACACATCACAATGCGTTGCCGTCATTTCCTGCGAAACAGCCTTACTTTCAATGATGTTTGCGAATGAAATAGAATACTATGAGAATAAAAAAAAATACATGTCATTGTCCAGATTTAAAAATAGAAGCAATGGCTGGTTAAAACATATTCCATTCACGCTGTCTCATACACACTGTATTATAATAATTATGTTATGGTAAAAAAAACAGGAAACTAACTTCATTAACACGCTTATATTAGCTTCACCTGTAATGTATGTATGTATGTATGTATGTATGTAACCGACTCCTTTGGACTCGATTTTGACCCACTTTAAACGAACAGATTTCATTAAAATTTTTCACACCTGCCAAAGATCGATGACAATGCAATAATTCGATAAAAAAAAAAAAAAAAAAACTCTTATAAATAAACCAAACTAAAAAGTAGAAAATAAATAATGGTTTAAAAAGCTAAAAAACACACTTTTAAAGTAGTTCTAACTAAAAAGTGAAAAATAATTCCTAATATAAGCTGAAAAAAGCGTGGGGCGCTCTGTGCCATATTTTTCGTCTATCGAGCAAGCGTGTTTTTTAGTTTCTTAAATGATTATTTATTTTACAGTACAGTTTTACTAAATGCTTATTTTCATGAAATGAATTTATAAAAAAGCACATATACAAAAATGACAGCTATAAAACGAGCAATAGAAATAGCAGAGCAGATTAGTTGGATTGGATTCCACAACATTGAAAAGCCTGTCGATTAAATCTGCATGTCATGTATACACGACTACACATCAAGCTATACATTTCCAGTATAAGCTGGACTCGCAATGACAGGAAGCCATATAATTCGAGACCATACCAGCGTAAAAATGCGTATAACAGCTCGATACAAATTATCAGGGGACAAACACAGCAGGTATAATGTATATTTGTATGAAAATGTTCATATTTTGACATACATTAATATACTAATGTATATTACAGTTGCCGTTTGTAAACCTCTTTATACTGGAAATGTATAGGTTGATGTGTGGCCGCCTGTACATTGATAGGTTTGTCCATTTGAATTCACAAAGCTTGAAGCGTTTCTGCAATACAAGAGTGCTACATGTATGAATTGGAACATTCATTTTATCATTGCATTGCATCCTATACATTGCATTCACATATTTAATCAAAATATAGGATGTAATTTGTACATGCCTAAATAAAATTTACCAGCAGTAAAATAATTTTATTGTACAGTCAAAAGAATAAGATGCATTAAAACTGTTTGGCGCGCCATCTATTGAAAGTCTCTTGTACTTTCTTCTCAAACGCTGCGTTGTATTGATTCTTGTGCTTCGATCTATTGACGAATGTACAGTCCAATTATAATAACTTTAAAACTGGATATATCTTAAAATTAAATTAAAGTGTCCTAGTGTAATGTGTAAGTCAGAGATAGTAATGAAAAGTGGACTATTGCAGTTTAGACAATATTATTCTTATCAATTTCGCAGATCATCTAAAGCTGAAAAAGTTGGCCAATGTAAATTTAAATCAATTTGCCGAGCCTTTTCCCATTTAAATTGGCGTCAGTTTCTAGTCTAATGGCTGAATATCAGTATCTTACGTAGAGGCACTGCCATCTGACCTCCACAACCTCGTACGAGGTGACACAGTATATTTTATAAGACTAGTTGTCAGAAGTTCTGGCGTCTGACTACCGTAGTAACGACTGCAATAGATATTTAAATGGCACTCGCGATTAATAGATTAACTTGCTAACGCGCTCCGAGGCACGGAGGAACTCTTCCTATGTTGAAATGGTAAATTTATATAGGAGCTAACGCGGTAATGCTGCCAGCATTTTAGATACGTGGCCTTCTGACAACTTATTAAGTTTAGATTAAGTTATTAGACTCGTTTAATTTAAGATCCAATATGTATTTTTTTCTGTAAGTAAAGTATTTCTACTATAGGATCTCGTGGCTAATGTTGTATTCGACAATAATTAAATAGTCTGTTAGGTTCTGTAATTTTCAATTGTGGAAATAGCTTTACATCGAGGACTATTTAACTAAAGAAGTTTACAGACGCTTTGCATAGCAATGTTAATAGAGCCATTGTATGGAATCACACAATTGCATCGCTCTGTGACACGTGCAAAATGTAACCGAGTGTGGGTGTTTATTTCCTTAAAGGCCTTTGAAAGTTTGTACATGAATAGACTGTATTCATAACTGAAATTTGATGTTATAAAATAATCTTAAAATAAACTTTTTTTTCTTAAATAGGATAAAAAATTTAGCACAGATAAGTTTTATAAAAACTTTATGAAAAACATAACATAATATCATGCTAATATTACTCAGATAGTTGTGGCAAATGTGAATGACACACATATTTGACGACCGCGTGGCGGAGTGGGTAGTGTATCTGCTTGCGACGCCGAGGTCGCAGGTTCAATTCCCGCTTAAGTTAAATCTTTGTGTGCATGAACATGGGGGTTTCTCTTAGTCTGGGTGTTTCTATGTATAATAAGTATGTATTTACAAAAGAAAAGTATACTTATATATGTATAAGTTAGTAACAGTAATTCTAGTACCCATAGTACAAGCTCTGCTTAGTTTGGGACTAGATGGCGTTGTGTGTAAGTTGTGAGATATTTATTTATTTATTATATTTTACCTGTTGACGCAGCAATGTAAAATCTCGGCCGGCCGGCCCGCGTATGAGTGTAGTAACCCTACACTTATCTAATCATCTATCAGACTAAAAAATCAATATGGACACGAAATGAAGCAAAACGTCTGCTAAAACTCGCGCGAGAGCGGCAGGGTAGATTCCGCCGTTGTCTGTTCCGATAGTTGTCAAATCATAGGATTTGACAACAAGTTTTACATGACGTGTAAGACCTACGCTCTTTCACATTTGGCAGCAGGGGACGCCTGACAATGAAACCTCTGGTTTGCTAATTTCTCTGAGAATCATGTGTACTCCAAGTACTGGTATTAGGATTAAATATCAAAACATTTCTGTGTAGCTTGAACCTAAGTACATGGCCAAGGACTGAATGCTATGCAGCATCAGGAATGCAAACGTTCGCTGCATTCCCGGTATAAAGTTCTAAACACCAAACCAGCACTGAAAATTGAATATACAACAACACACCTGCTGATCCAGCGAATAAACCTCTAACCTCAACATTCGTACTTGTATTCGATGGCTTTACGAGGCAATCATTTACCAGAAATTAATGGTATAGACTTCAATGGCCGAATAAACATGTTTTGTTCACGATTCGAGCGATAAAAGTCTAAACCAAATATTAATGCGAGTACTAAAACCGACAGCGTAAACTCGCTAATCCAACGAAGCGACGGTATCTATTAAAACATAAATTCTTATTCGCATTACAGTGCCTTGAGCCCATAAAGCTTACTCGTTCGGGTTTACTCAACAACGTTCAATGAAAAATATACTGGCAACACGCTACCTGCCCAAAGGCCGCGGTGGGAAAACGAGAGTGATAAATGCTTTTTGGATTCGTGACAACTACAGCTTTATTACGTAAGTCAAATGAGATTGAGATTGAAACTGTCTAGAAATTTAAACCTAAACATAAAATAGCCAAACTGCACACAATTTTATCAAGGATCCTTATGGAAAATCGATGAATGCAGCCTCGTCAGCCACAACTTCAGACTGAAACTGATTATATTGAAACCGTAACTCCGTAACTGAAAATATATTTGTTTATAATAATACAAATAATGTAAAACTATATTTAAAAAAATATATGTAACAATTTTTACTTTTATGAAAGGCTATAAAAACCTTATGGAAACTCGTACGGCTCGACGTGTTACATGGTCAGCTGGTCAAACGTTTGGCTTAAATCTGCCAATGGACAGACTGACAGTTTTAATGGGCTTTGTAAGGGAGTGAACTGTAGCATAAATTTCCAGAACCTTTATACCTTTTGTTAGCCATTCCAATTTTTCGAACACAACCCATTCGACGTGCAATCTATTGGCTTTTAATTTATTTGTCTGTGGCCCGTATGGGCTGTTTGCTGTTTAATTAATATGAATTCGATAATAAAGGGTAGATTTATATACCAGGCGAACATTTTGGCTTCTAAATTTTCACATTTGTATTGCTGATTTTATTACATGAATATTGATATCGAGGTATTTATTTTACATTACGCGCGGTTGTCATTTTATCATAATTACACCACCGTCCATAGTGATAATATTATGTTTTATATATTACATAGTATTTTTTATAGGGGTTTGATGCAACAAATAAGCATTTATTGAGAATACATAATCTAGACGTGGTCAGTTTTCATTTCCAGTAGTTAAAATCCTTATTAAAATTATGAAATACGGGTGTTACTCTTGTAATGTTGGTCTATTTAGTCGATCGCGGTTTCGCCTATACCGCTAGGCATTATCAAGAGAGTACGATACGTCGCGCCTGAGTCGCAGTCAGTCTTGCACTGTGCAAGACTGGCTGCGACTCAGGCGCGACGTAATAATTCATAATTTTAATAATGTTACAAACTCACGTCAGTTTTAATAAAGTTAAAATCCTGTTTTCCAAACAAATTGAATATGTATCCAACGAGTATATAAATTGTTTGATAGTCATTCTTTCCCTGGTGTGGAAATTCCTGAGCTAGCGTTGTTTTAGAAAAGAATTAAATGAAAATGTAGGATGCCACTTTCGACACCATTATCGAGTCATTCTTTTACTTATCGATTGAAATAGACTGTCATGTCTAACTAGATTCTTTCTATTCAATACATCACGCTGCCATCGCATTACAATAACATTGTTCCCACTCAAGCAGAATCAAAACAAAGCTACGACTCAATAGTGAAAAGACCTCGTAACAAATACCATTTCCCTGTACGTGATTTCCATTTAGCATCCGTCCTATCATATCTTCCCACGTAATCAACAATTAAAATCATCCAACTTCACCAATATAATTTCCCGAATCCGTAAATCAAAACATTCCGGGAGCCGTAACTCACAAGGAACGAGTAAATTAGGCTATTGATAGAAGTATTATCGAACGAGGAGCCAATCGATTCACAATAAAATAGAACCAATCAAAACATGGAACATAAAGGGGCATCAATGAGAAAAAATAAAGACCTTTTATCCCCGTCCTGAAAGGCGGCTGAAACGGCAGCGTTAGAGCTAGGGTGGCAAGATTTATTTCACGACAGTACTCGTTATGGCACCAAAGGGACGGCAGGAGAATGCAGCCTGCAACACAGCGGGGAACAGGGCCGGATCTGCGCCATCTTGACAATGTTAACAAAGGCTGTTCGCAAGAAAGATACAAGATGTCTCTTCTTAGTAATTTTAATATTTTTCTGCTGCTGCTTATTTGCTTGGTGAATACTTTCAGGGACACACAAAGGGTGTTACTGTACCGAGGTACTAAAATATCCAATTGTGTCTGATATCTATAAATCTGTTCATGAAAATGTGATTTGTAATCAGGCTATTTCTATGTCAACGGTTGAATTGTTAGTTGTTGATATTGTTAGTTAGAAGATTATATGAGCTTGCTCAAAAACGCACTTAGGTGCGTAATGCAGCAAAGGTGTGTTTTAATCAATTTTTACAATTAAAAGAAAGCGCCAGAAATTGAAGCTTTTATACCTTTTCCTATATCAACCTAAAAAAGTATGGTCCAGGAAAAGTCATTATGTGCCGAGCTATTTTATTTCCATGAACTAGCCACAAACATGATACAAATTTACTGTAACTGATATCAAAGCAATCAAAATCTGAAACGTTGCCCGCGAAACGAACAAAGCTCGTAGGTATTTTTACAACGTCCAATTTAAAATTTCCGTGGCCAATAATCCCAGTCGTCGTCAGTCCGGCCCTGAGGAGGGGACTGTACCATTCCCGTATTATATGACCACAGATCGGGAGATCAGGACCGTATTCTGTGGATTGTGTGTGGGAATTGGGACGATCGAGTTCGTTCTGTTCTTGTTAATTAAATTCGACGCTGTAAAGTTGTAAAGCAACTGTTGTGGATAGCGTAATCGATTGTTGTATTGTGTCGATTAACGAACTCCGATTGATTGTTTCATGTTCAATGCGAGTGTGAATTCGGTGCGATGGCTGTCTATATTGTGTTGGATCGAATTGATTAGTGATCTTTGTGTGCGTGGAACGAAGTTTCATGTAATTTAAATTGGTAAGATTTGTTCGTTGTTAATGAAATTGTTGTGAAAGATCAAAGCTATGTATTCGATCGTTATTGTTCTTCATACTTCAAAAACATATACAGCGAAATTTATTGAAACCACAAGTCCAAACCAAAGTCCTAATATATGGTCAGTATTAATTTCGATCTGTTATTTATCGCATCTACCTGTACTAAGTTTAGATAGTGGGCACAATTCCCAAAATGCAAGCAGCAAATGGCTGCTTGCATTTTGGGAATTGTGCCCACTATCTAAACTTTAAACTTATTAAACCTCTAACCGTCCTTTTGATCACGTTATTAGATTAGATTCAGATTTGTATTGCATTCCACTAATTATTGCATTTCACATAATTTAAAAATGAATACCAATAAACCAACGCCCCGACACTAAATATCATAAATCGCTGTTTTGTCTAACTACTAAAAATGTACATTATTTGCACAACAAGTTTAAGGTTAGAATCTTGAGCGTAGTGAAGGACTCAAAAGCACGAGATGAGAATAACTTTGTGTTCCTGTTGCACATACAACTTTTCACTTCAACAGCTCGAAATAGTACCCATGGTACAGATTCTGCTTAGTTTGGGACTAGACGACGTGGTGCAAAAGTGCAGTTTTTTCAGTAAGCAAAACTCCACTTTACAACACTATTTTCATACAACAAAGAACGAATTTTCGAGCTAATGAGGTAAAAAAAGATTTTCTATTTTCTGTTCTTATTTAGTCTAAAGTATGCTAAGAGATTCTTAACTAAGTAGTCTAGTTCTATTTAGAAGCACGGAATAGAAGCTTAGTAAAACAATCTCACTGTCCTAAGGATTTGGGTAATATGAGAAGCAACGGAGCAGGATAACATGGCGACAAAGCATCCTTGCCGTCGAGGGCTATCCGTAGTATATTATGTGTAGCTTTGGTCAAGCGATACTATACTATCTGATTACATTAATCGCTTTGTTGTCGCAGTGTTTACTTTGAAGGTTACTTGCCTTTGCTGAAGTGAAGTAAAATCGCAGTTAACTTTTATTGGTGGTAATTAGTCTTAGGGCACGATTTTAACATGAGCCTAAACATTGCGGCAATGGTTTGATGGTAAGTTTAGGCCGGTATTCACTGGCACAAGAAGCATTGTATCGTTATTTTTTATAATAATATCATAATTATATTATGTTCATCAAGACCATAGATGAATCTAGACGCTTGGTAACTCCATACGTCCATCGTGCAGAGTGAATGTGACAAGAGGGCGTTTGAAAACACAGATTGTAGACGTATACATGTTATAAATGTTCACGTGTACCGAAAAAAATAAAAGATCTCACTGTTTAATTTATTTGAAAAACGTGAGATATTGGTAACATTAAATTATTAAATAAAAACCGGTGGAAACAAACACTGACCAACCACGTCTAGAATCTGTTTTCAATAAGTATCCCTACGTACACAGTTACTAATAGGTAAACTGTTCAATCTGATGACAATAAAAACCAATACTCAAACTCCAATGAGAAATAAAACTATCAACTTCAATTTGCAAGCTCACAATTAACACTAGGTAATAAATAACAATTTTCGTGAGCCTAATATTTTAGTAGATGTGTAAATAAGTTTTATAGTTGCAGATAAAATCCATTACGGGTGCTTTATGAGTGTCAGTCCCCTAATGACGGCGGTATTATGCAGGGCGAGTGTTAAGGACCCCATACATTACACGGTATAGCTGGGAGCGCTGCACAGCAGTTTAATGTGTTAGCCCCATTTTATTGTGATTGCCTTGGGTTTATGAAAAAGACTCCAAGAAATTTTCCACTGGAAATTCAAACACTACCCGAGTGTTCGTATATAAATAAATAATAAATAAAAGCAGCCCTGTATCTATTACATGTCCCACTGCTGGGTTCGGGTTTTGTCTTATTTTATTTTGTTTTTTTATTTTATTTTACACTCAGCTGCTCACTGTGCTTACAGTTGCCTAATGCGCACATTGAGCCACGCAATTCAATGAAATATTACACACAGATAAGGTACATAGATTATAGGTAATCCCTGAAAAATAAAAAAAAACATAAACATACAAATTGGCTAAATTTGGTTCAGAACAAGTCTACTTCTGAGTAATTACCGGTCAGACCATTCAGGAGCGAAATTGCCTGATCAGTAGGTGCAAATTTGGCAGTACAGGTTCGTACTGTAGGTACCGCCAACAGGCGCCGCGAACGCAGTCGCGTGTAGGTACTGGTCCGGCACCGACAAGGCACAACTTGATAAGGCACTAGAGTATTATGATGAGAAGGGTTAAGTCCACCACGCTGGGTTAGTGTGGCTTTTTAGGCTTTTCAGGCATGCAGGTTTCCTGCTTGTATTATGTAAGTAAGCTACTGAATTGACATTAAACACTTTCGCAATTATTCAGCACTTAATTTTACACCATCATATTAATGGCAGAAGGGCAGAAGAATCGATGTCGTTCGATTGTTTTGTGAACTAAAATCTATCGACCGACATCGACTAATCTATTACACCAATCGACCGATGACCGATGTCATGGTACAAACTCAATTTTTATTCGCAATTAAGTGCCATGTTACGGCCCTTAAGACTAACAGAAGGACTAAGTTTATTGTCAACTAAGTTAAAGATAAGATACATTACAATGAACTAGGTTTGTTGTAATGTATCTATTGTATATAGTATGTATTTATGTATTGTATGAATTTTTATTTTGTATAGTGTGTATTTAAGTGCCTATGCACTCAATATTTTATGTACTATTTAGTATTTTAATTATTTATTTATTTTTTAGTATTTAATCTGGACAAGGCTTGAGCAAAATAAAAAAAATAAAAAAAGCAACAACAAATTCAATGCATTAAACCACCGCAAATATCCACTCTATTATGTCCATCCTAAGGTTGCCTGGAAGACATCGCGTCAAGCGATAAGGCCGCTTTATTTGTACGTTATAGTTTTAAGTACCTATTTCTCTATATGTTTATTACAAATTTGATGTGCAAATAAAGTTTTCTCTATTTACCTATCTAAGTTTAAATTACAGTGTACTAATAATATTATTTACACTATACATTTCTACCAACTCACATAATGCTTAGTCAATTTTGGTTTGATATCGAGCACACCGCAAGCGTAAACCTCACGTATTATGTAGGTCCCTATATGCAAAGGGGTAACTACTGTCTTTGCCATATTTTGTATAGGGAAAGGGTATTTAAACGACTGGAGTTTGGCAATTTGCTGTCATGTTACCGCATATTTGGAGTGTAAATAATAATAAATAAATAATAAATATTCCACAACTCACACACATGGGGTACTAGAATAACTGATACTAATACATATATACTTTTCTTTTGTAAATACATACTTATTATACATGTTTTTGTTACTTATTATAACATTAACTATGGATATTTACTTATGGTAGAGCTCTTGTGAATGAGCTCGAGGGCGGAAGCACCACCGTCTCACCTTTAACCTGCCGCCAAATAGTAGTGCTTCCATTACTGTGTTTCCGGTATGGTGGTCAGAGTTATTTTGTGATCAAGTTTGATGAATACTGTGACTTTGTCTTTTAATTGCCAAGTTTTTAGTATTTATTTGAAACCTCTTTGATCGATATAAGATTTGAGACTAAACATAGTCATTATCTTACGAAATATCAAGTATCGGCAAACTCGCTACAACCAAAATACATGATAAAAATCCCGTGATATATAATATCTCTTTGATTAAATACTAAAACTCCTAAAATGACATGATTCGTAAAAGAATCGTAATAAACATTCCTTGCAGGCACTACGGAACCCTAATAAGATCTTTTTTAATCTTAGCTTAATTTTGCATAAATTAATGTAGTAGCTTAGGTCAAAATTAAATTACTCATTAGTCTCTAATGTTATATCTAGACTAGATTGTAATCTTTATGACGTATCTAATTGCTTAGAAACATCATTAATAAAAAAAAAAGCTTAATTTTTTTCAATAAGTCCAGCAGGGCACATAAAATTGAAGGATAACAAGCTTGCCATTACGTATTAATTGTCAGTCTATAATACAAAAATAAACATGCAAAGACTGATTTCCTCTATGCCACACAAGTTACTGTTCTTATAACTCAAAGGGTCCGTATTTGGCTAGCAACGGTAAACAAACCAGGCGAGTCGATGTAATTTTATGGTTTATGAATAAATTTGCTCCCCGGAGAGTGCAATAATTGAGACTCGGACAGAAAGTTAAACGGTCAGCCTGTCTGTATGCTGTTTGTTAGCAGAATATGGTGTTACGGCGTGTTATTTGTGTAGTGACGCGCTTGAACAAATATGAATGGTATGCTTGATATAGCAAGCTTTTGTTTGGTTTCAAATATTGTTTTGAAGGGAGGAAAAGCTATTCTGAAAAGCGTTTCTGAATATACCATAAAATGTAGCAACATATTTCATTGGACACAGATCACAAAAATAAACCAAAGCTAAGTTGAACTCACATAAATTCATATTCAAATTATTTATTTTCATAGGCCACGTCAAAACATTACAAAAAATGATATAATATTCACACACCATTCTGAATTTACAGAGAAAACTAACCAAAATATTGAATTCAATAGTTTGACCCAATTTAAACATTAGATCAATGTAGAAGAGGAACACAGCGTGTAGCCATGATGAATAAACTCATTGTTTTAAAAAACTTTTTGACCTCGAATGATTTATCGAATCGAAATAATGCTTGTGCCTCAACTTAAATCAATAGATTCCGTCGTTTGTTGCTTTAAAGAAAGGAAGAAAAACGCGCAGTGTTAGAAGCTTTCAGCCTCGGATCAGGACGAGCTTCAGTCTGTTGGTTGCTGAAGATGATACAGCTTAAAAAGCTTTCTTAATTTGTAAATAAAACCTTTCTTTCGGCAAACTCCTATCAGCGGCTTTGCTTTGAAAGGCTGTGAGTCTTAAACTTTTTATTTTCTTCTTTTCTCAAACGATATATTATTAGGTAGCAAACGAACGTGTAGGCAACCTGATGGTAAATGAAATTGCACCGACAAACTACAAAAGCTGGTGTACGGAGGTACGTAGTTACATTTACATCTAAATACTTTTATGTTATTCTTCATTTGTCAGTATTTTCATGGTCTTATCTCAACGTCAAACCAGAACAAAGTGACAAGTTTAAAGTGAAACGGTGGTACTTCCTTCCTATAACTCGTTTTCAAAAGTTCTACTTCCATCCAGTTTCTTCTCTTCTAGCCAATAAACGAATAAATATTCATTCAAAACATACTTCAAGGTTTAGTTAAAAGATCTTGCAGAAAAATGTGTTTCAAAGCATACATTCAAAAGTCATCTCGATACCAATATCATAAAAAGATACACTTATCATCTGGAGAGGTCGTAAAAGTCGCATCTTGTATTCGCAAGTAAGATATAACAGTCATTGGGGAATAAAGGAAGTAGGTTACTGTGTCCGAACCGAAGGCAATCGATTCACAATATATTTTAGTTTGCAACAGAGATAGAAATAATATTTAAATGTTGTATGCAAGTACTGCAATCTCAAAACAGCCAATCTAGGTGACGTTTGAAATAACTGAATCATTTTAACCTCATTATATTGCAAGATACACATAGGGAATACTTAAGGCTACTTCCCCACAGGCGCGGTGGCTTGACAAGTAGATAGAATGGAAGCCACTAGGCTCTAGGTGTTAGCTAAAAAGTCGCCCGTTTGTGTCCAATGCCTTATTGCCTTTCAAATATATTATCCAGTTTTGCCGGTCACTGTACAAAAACGTTCTTATTTGAAACATGATACCGATTAATATTTACCTTTTTTAGATTTATGAGCAAAAAATAAGTAATGAATTAACGTTAACTTTCTAATTTAGGCTAAACAAAGCGAGACCTGTTTCCGTAATAAAGCCACTAAATTTCATATAAGGTTAGAAACAAATTAATATTAATTTTGTACGGGCTATGTATGCCTTTATTTTGCTGCGTAAGTAGGATAATGATCTAGATTATGCCCGTATTTTGATCCTAAATCAACACAGATAAGTTGCTAATTATCCAAATTTTAATAAGGTACCTTATTTATGATCTAGCTATATTTCCGGACACGGTTTCTAATTACATTTTCCTTAATTTTATTACAATTAAAATAGCTCAAAATCAATAATAGTCATAGTTTATTTTAACACATTTAAACCCAGTTTCACAAGCGTCAGATAAACATTATTAGTAGGATAATTACTCCAATTAAAGTGAAAACTATGTTTTATTCCGAAGAGAAAATTCGGTCATATTCTGTCAGGATATATTACGGATACATAAATAGTGGATAAAATGTAATAAGATCTGGTGAGACTAACCTTAATAGATTAAAAATTTTTTTAGTGCTTTGGTTTCATGTATCCATTTGTTACCCGACAACGGCGAAGCCAGAAGGAAAGGTAACGTTTTTTTCTAAACTTGAACTACGATAATTAGAAACGGTTTTTAAAATGCTAAAATCTGCAAATAAAAACTTCCTTTTCATTTAGCAGGATTTGTCTTGACAATGAAAGCTCAAAACTGCCAAAATTATGCAAAAAGTATTAGCCATAATGATAATGTCGCCAGAAAAGCCGCAAGAAAAATGAACAACCGAATTTAGTTGTAATTTTTTTGTTACTGTAAGTGGATTACAATGTTAATTTTATTGATGCGAAGGCCGTATGATAGAGAGTCCGACCCCAGATATTAGTATGCCGATGGTGGAAAAAGATAAATTTGTTGGTGGAACATTTAATTTATGCGATTTTCTAGGAAGGAGTCTTCGGGGAGTGTTGTTAGTGTAAATATATTTTTACTTAGTGCCTGGTAAATAAGCTAGGGGATTTCTTATGCATGAGTCAGTACTAAGTTAATATTCATACTAAAACCAATTTGTTGCAATTTCTGTTGAATCGTGGTTTGATAGACATTTTAATTACCTTTTGAGTTGATTAAAATATTTTCTAGAAATGAATTAGGGCTTCTAATTGATTTTTTAAAAGTTGATTTATTATCGTTTCGTAGAATAAGTAAGAATATTAACAACTGTTGATTAAATTTAAGTAATAGCATTTTAATTTCAAGTGTGTGTGTTTTTTTAATTTAAAGTAGGCAATAAAAGTTCAAAAAGCGGCTGTAGCGTAATGGATAAGGCATCGGTCTTACGATTGAGACGATCTCTCAATCGAATGGTTTATTTCACTATTAAAAATTAAAATAAAAAAAACAAAATTTCTACGAACCTAAAAATAAATGACTAAAAGCTAAAGCTATGTACAAACGTAATAAATAATAATAAAATAATATAACCTAATAATATACCATCAATCGAATTCGAATCCTGGCCATTACACCACGGACGTGAACTTTCTCCTAACACAAGATATTAAGCTTAGCTGGAGGGGGTTAACAAGAATACTAGTAATTTGTATCTGAAAATGACTAGTAAACATTAAAAAAAAAAAAAAATTGAATAACTTATCAGTACTATCAAAAAGATGTCAACCCTCATAAAATGAAACTACAGACATCTTTACCAGCGAAATTAAAACTTAAAAGCTTTATACCCAAATTGGGAATAAGGGGAATAACAAAATTTTAATTACTCAATTAGGATTCAATAATCAAAAAGTGTCGTAAAGTTGTGCCGTTTGAAAACTTTTTAACGAGCGGTACCTGCGATTGTATTTGCAGATAAAGTGTGAAATCAGGCAATTTAACTACTGTTTGGCTAGTGTTGTTGAATCTGATTTTATAGCTTTAACTGATTTTAAGCCTCATACATTTTTATTAGTTGTCAACTTAAAGATTTGTGTTGTTTTATATCTTAATGTACGTGTTTTTATGTATTTTATTTCATTAACAAATACAGTATTACTTATACTAAGCAAAGTTCGTTAAACAACTTTCTTTGTTTGTCGGTGGGAAAATTAATTAAAATTTTAATCAAATATTAGTACATAGAACTAAAGTCATATAGACTATACTACAGTATCATATTAATACGGATAAATGGATAATCCTTTACATATAATTAATATTATATAAATAATCATTGTATTATTTTATTTTATTTATTTCATCTTCGTATTATATATTTAATTATTATAATAATATTTCATATATTTTATCTATTAATATTATTATTCCTTTTGTAAATTATGTAATATCAGATCTGATCTTACTGGTGGGAGAGCTCTTGTGAATGAGCTCGTGGGCGGCAGCACCACCGTCTCACCTTTAACCTGCCGCCAAATAGTAGTGCTTCCATTACTGTGTTCCGGTTTGGTGGTGAGATCAGGCCCTGAAATTACTGGCACATGAGGCATAACACCGTAGTCCTCAGCTGCAGCGATGCATCCATAATCTGCTTTTGTGGATTGTTGATGTCCGTGGGCTGTACTCCACTTACCATCAAGTGGACTACACGTTCGTTCGCTGTGGGCGTAGTATAAAAAATCATCTGAGGAATCATGAGTATTTATTTTTTTAGGTTCATGTCTTATATTAGCAGGTTAATTAATATTTAACTCGTGACGCGAACGACCTTGCATCTATTGCATGTAGGTACTACTAAATGCGATAGTTGCAACTTAATAAACCGAAGCTATTCCACTGAAATAGGAAAATTAAATTTAACTAAAACTAGTTCTGCTAAAATCCATTACCACTTCAGCGCTGACACACAGTTGTCGACTCGTCACAATTCACAATACAGTGCAAACGCCTCAAGTTTTATGCAGATGTGTGAATGAGGTCAAGAGGCGCTGCCAACCTTTGAATGAATCTCCACCTTCCTTTGTGCCAGCTTTTTAGGTTCCCTTTTAATGCATGCTTCGTTACGTCCAAAGCCTTCTTGATGTTATAAATAAAGTGAGCGCTTCAGTTTGTTTGCTACTCTTGAATAACAATAGAGGCTGAATTTGGACGGAATAGTAACATGTAATACTTTTTATTTGAGACTTTTTCTTAGATTGATTTTAATTTGGACCAAGCTTCGGTAATTCAAATCATATTATTTTGATTAGTAAAATTTTAATTTATTTAATTCTTTAGATTTATTTTTATTTGCTCTGTAATCATTTTACTCAAGCGGCCTGTGGGTGAACTACACTCAAAGTGCCTACAGAGCTCTGCGCACCCAATATAATAATGTATTTAGGATGCTGTTGAGGCTGCCGTGGCGTTGCAGTGCCTCAGGTATGTTCGCGGAATCACATACCGACGGGTTCCCCGCAGTAATGCGTAAGAAAGCAGCATCGCTACTGCAACGGCTACGTAGTGGCAACAACAGCATGCTACAAGCAATTGCAGGCCGACTTGACTGTCCCTATCAAAAACAATGGGTGGAGACAGCAATAGGCATAGTCAAAACTTAAGTTCCTCTTGTTTATTGATTTAAATTTTAAATTCTGATTTTTGTTTTGAATATAATATGTTTTAATTACAATTTAATTTATTTTTTATTATTATTTATATTTTAAATCTTATTATTAATTGATTATCTTTTGAAATAGTATTCTGTAATTCAATGATTTTATTTTAATGCCTACCTAATGTTTTTTATTAATTTAATTATGTATGTTTTGTGTGTTATTATTACCATATGGGTTTTACCTGAAATAAATGATTATTATTATTATTATTAATTACAATGTTTGTTGAAGTGTTCAAGCGCCCTTGGGGGTTAATGAAAATAAAATAAATGATTTGACTTTGACTAACTGTATATTTTTCTCATGTTACAGGTCAATAAATTATAAGGTCCTTTGTTTAAGTGTTTCAGCATTCTCAATAACAATTTTATTATTATCAATATAAATAAATATAGTTTAAAAAAACTAAAAAAACACGCTTTTAAAGCACATCAAACTAAAAAGTGAAAAATAATTCTTATTATAACCTGAAAATAATAATAAACGAAAAATACTAGTACTATTGTGAAAAAAAGCGTGGGTCGCTCGATAGACGAAAAATATGGCACAGAGCGCCCCACGCTTTTTTTCACAATAGTACTAGTATTTTTCGTTTATTATTATTTTCAGGTTATAATAAGAATTATTTTTCACTTTTTAGTTTGATGTGCTTTAAAAGCGTGTTTTTTTAGTTTTTTTAAACTATATTTATTTTTCACTTTTTAGTTTGATGTTATTTAAAAGCGTGTTTTTTAGTTTTTTTTTAATCCTGGCGATCCTAATCAGGATAATGAGATAAATTTATGAAATTATTATATTGTCGCTGATTCTTTACAAGTGTAGAAAGTTTGAATTAAATCTGTCCGTTTAAAGTGGGTCAAAATCGAGTCCAAAGGAGTCGGTTACATACAAACAAACAAACAAACAAACAAACATACAGGTGAAGCTAATATAAGCGTGTTAAAAAGGTAGACGAAATAATCTTTATAACACAAACTAAATGAATCATGCTCAGAGGATTAGCGGTTTAATCATGACACACAATTTTTTTTCATATCATACAAAGTTAATTTTGTATTACAACATTAGTTAGGATAGGTACAGATTGACATTAGGCCCGATTGCCACCGGACTGAAGAGGAAAAGAGATGTGTTGGAGTTACCAATCAGGTATCGTTACCGAAGCTAAGCAGAAAGGAGATGTGGAAATAAATTCAAGTCTCCAATACCAAGAGTCGGTAGACTTTATAATAATTCCTACTTTATAATTGATACACTGTAAGTAAGTACAAACTTTGTTAGATTTAAGAACCAGGTTCACAACAGAAATAATTTATTTAAGCAACCTTATATTATTATAATTAAACTGTGCCATGTAAATTAAGGCAAGTTTAATATACTATAGGCTTTTATTGCAATATGTTAGCTTTAAGTTTATTTACTTATGAATCCTTCACGAAAATATTGTAATTTTGTAACTTAGGTTTTTACTAAATTCCGAATATTTATTGTGAATGCTTGTTGTGCACCCATACCTTGTTGATCATGCATATATTACTTTTAAGAAATGTGTTATTGTAGGCGAACCTATTTATAAATAAAATATAGAAATCTGTTTGCTTATTTAAGCAGAATGACATTTCCTCCCCTCTCCACTTTGCTTGTAACCGGGCGTATATAGGCACGAGTAAAATTCTACAGCACAGAACAGCGTAGTAAATTAGTACTGCCATATTGTAAGTGTGTTACTGCCAAATCAAATAGAGCGTAACAGGTGAACTATTCCATATACGCCATACAAATTAAACAATATTAGCGTTTATTATTTAGTAAATTAATTGTTGGCTATAACAGCGCACCTGTGCCCGGGAACCTATTAATTATGTACTGAGATTAAAATTTGACGAGACATGAACGTGCATATTGCAGCGCTATTATTTTACACTATTCGTGTTATTACATTTAGGTTAATGGACGATTAGCTTTGAGCTACAAGAGAAAAAATCGAGCGGTACAAATCTGGTATACAGGGTGGATTTTTCGCATTTTGTAAAATAAATTGCATGAGCTCAATCGTCAAATTGTTCGAAAAACGTGTATTTTTTTATTGCCAACAAACTTTTGCCTGTGACTTCGTCCACGTGGAATTCGTTGTATTAAGTTGTGGCTGCTCCAGCGCTTTGACCCGCGTTCAATCTTACTGCTGCGCTTCCGTGGAGTTTAGTGTAATGTTAAATATCTAAAAACCTTTATTGACAGTTAGACTATCAAATACGGAAGAATTTTTAAGAATTCGACCTGTAGTTCTCGAGATTAGCGTTATCAAACAAAGAAACAAACTTTTCCCCGCGAATTCGTCTACGTGGTAGGTAAATCAATAAAAAGTAGCTTATGTTACGCGCCTTGTTGTCAGTTACCTCCATCTAAAATTTTATTAGAATCGGTCCAGCCGTTTAGAAGATTAGCCGATACAAACAGACAGACAAAAATGTTTCAAACTGTTATATAGGTATGTTGCAATCAACCATTGAAAAAACATTGATTATTAAAAACACATTAAATACAGACACTTCAATTTTATTTATTTGTATTGATTTATATTTTTATCAGTGGATATGAACACAGAGCATGTTTAGAATTCCTGTTAATTATAAATGCCCCTATGTCGCATACAGATCCTTCTGATAATTTTAATTGTCATTTAAAAACTTTTATGATGAGTGTCACAATTTTTTTATTTTTTTTTTACATTAGATAGAACGCCAGAAGCAATTACACTATTCTATAGTCCCAATGACAAAGCCAAATACACGCATTCAATCACACAAGCTTACCCAGTCTCAAAACAAATATTTGCGAATCACACAAAGATTTGTCCCATGTGGGGATCGAACCCACAACACCAGTACGGTGGTGAGCGATGAGGCGACCGCTTAAACCATAACACCACACGAGCAGAAGTGCAATTGCATTGCAGTTATAATGTTGTAATAAAAATGTTTTTTTGTAACAAAGGCATAGTCCAAGCTAAGCTTAAGCCTAGTTTAAGTACGATCTATAGTCATACAGCCTAAGACTGTCCAGATCCACAATGCACACCCACTCTTATACAGGGTGGATGCAACATAGCGACATTTATTGAAACCACAGCTTCTATACATGGCCAGTATGCATTTCCACCGGATAAAAAATTCTCTGGCCAAAAAAAATAATCACGTTCTCCGAACAATTTGAACATTGCGATCGTGCAATTTGTTCGGAAGACGTGGATTTTTTTTTTCGCCAGAGATTTTTTTATCCAGTGGAAATGCATACTGGCCATGTATAGAAGCTGTGGTTTCAATAAATGTCGCTATGTCGCATCCACCCCGTATGTGGCTTTCTGCAAAGTCTAGTTTACGTCATTCTCATCTAATTGTCAATAAGGCCTGGGAAATTAAATTCTACAATAATAAAAATACTCTATTCAAATTATGAAATACGGGTGTTACTCACGTAATGTTAGTCTATTTAGTCGACCGCGGTTTCACCAATACTTTTAGGCATTTTCAAGAGAGTGCGATACGTCGCGCCTGAGTATTAGCCAGTCTTGCACAGTCAGAGCAACTTTGCAAGACTGGCTGCGACTCAGGCGCGAATAATGTTACAAACTCACGTCAGTTTTAATAAAAATAAAACACTCATCATCTATCCCAAAACTCAAGACAATTTGTAATTTTCTTAAGGATAATATACCAAGACTAAACTATTTTCCACGGTTCAATGTCAAAATTCAATACTGTCCATACTTCAGTCACGTCACGGGGAAAATTAAATTGTTAAACGGAATTGTAAACTACATTGTAGTATATAATCTGCTGCAAACTGTTCGCAACATTTTTATGGGGCATTGTGCAGCATACGAATCACGTTGCACAATACGTTATTGCTAGTGACGCACTGTGTCACAATGTGAACATTAAAGAGATATTCAAGTTTTCAAGTAATAAAAATTGCTTCAGGGCCACATTGAAGTATACTGCAAATAGCTAGGAATATTATTTCTAGTATATTATATTTATTAAATAGTATGTAGTTGCTTGACAGAATAATAATTCTTCAATACTTTTAGAGCTTATTGTTTTTGTTCAAGATTAATGAAAACGTTTCAATTAATAAGTCATCATAGTTTTATTGCACTTTGTATTGAAGACTTTGATTATTTTCTTTGTAAATATTGGACATAGAAGTATGACGTCATCCTCAAAAGAAAAATTCCTTTACAAAACGAAAAACAAGTCAGAAGCATGCATAGAAAACGTGACAAATTGCAACGCTACATTTTTGTCGTTTTGACTACACGTTTCGAAAGAGTAGATAGATTAAGGATGCAAACAGAAACGCATCTCTGACAGAATATACAAAGTCTTCATACAAGCTGCCAGATTACGAAGAGCAGTGCCATTTTATTTCTCCCCCCTACGTAATCCCTCAGTAAGAAACACAGCAAATAAAATGATGCTCTATTTGTATGTACACAGTTCTACGAAACAAAATAGAATCGTAAAAGACCCCTCTCTCTCGACATCTAAAACAGTAGCCTACCTCTTATGATAATGAGAAAATTTCGGAAGGTGATAGAATTAAACCAACTTATTTTTATCTTCCTGCCGACATAGACGACCCAATGAGAGACATAAGATACCTTAAAAAGGCTGCCTAAGAAAAATTAAACGTGCTCGGCTCCTTTCACGACCTATTATATCCGTGAGACCCAAATTTTTTATACAATATTACAAAAAAGTAAGAAAAGTTAGGCAAGACCGTAGTTATTCAGACTAAGGCCTTATATACATATTCAACGGTTATTTTTATTTTAATTTTCATTCGCAAAAGTTATTCAATTTAGCTCTGACAGTAATTCGAAGTACAAAATCTTATTATCATTCCCCCGGCAAATTGGACTGGTATAACTGACGGCTGCGTGATATAAAATGCATTTTAGAGACAGAAATTAGACGCTGGCAGGTCTTAATGCTAGATGCAATAATGCAGGAAGTTCGTTAATGAGTTTCACCTCGGTTCATACCACAAATTGGATTATAATGTTAATATCATGATTTGGGGGTGCTCTCGCAACGGGGAACAATTTCGGTACTTCTTAGGGCGGCTCGGCGTCTATTATCCTCATTTCAATAAGAAATAAATTACGATTTCTTATTACATTTTCCATTAAAGAGGAAAATTTATCAAGTTCAGTCAACGGTGTGTGGGTTGAGACGAGTCGTTTTATTGAATATTTTTCAGTGTATATTTAGATTTGCAATGGGTTGTAATATTTCTACTATAAATCTCGTAGTTCTATATTTAAATGTATTAAGTTATTCAGCTTATGAACTAACAAAATAGTTGCATGTGTAATCTATGCGACGTTTGATTTATCCGCGCGGCTAGTAAATACATAAAACTATAACACAACTATGTAATATTTTTGATTTATTATACATACTTATAATTTTTTTATTTATCACATTCAGTATTTAAATATTTACAATACTTACCTAACTATAATTCAATATTTTAAACTAATTAAATAAGTACCTGAATATTATATTATACATTGATCTGCTTACTAGACTCGTAAAAAATTCAGGTGTCAAAAAATACGTCCGCATCGATGTCGACCGCAGGTAACGTGCCCAGAAGGCTGGCGGCATTGCCACGTTGTATGGCAATTATTTTTAATTCAAGATTATTTTTTAGTTTTTTTTTAAGGTGAGATTTATAACGTAAATTAAACGTCTAAACGTATCTTTAATTTACGTTATAAATAATTATATCTTTTTAAATGTTTATAGCCTGAATAACACAACTATTGATACGTTATAATAATTAATTCTAGTGAATCAATTAACACCTCATTTGTTTAAATCTATTCAGTAGTTAAGGCGATGTGGAGCATACAAACATACATACTCGTACATAGACTGGCAAAATCATTAACCTTCCTTTTGGTTTCACCGTAGTCGGTTACATATAAAAAACTTAAAAAAAAAAAATCGCTGATTGTTTAAGATTAGTTTCTAGTACCGATTTTCGCATAATGTACTTATATTATGTTACATAACTCTTGGATTACTATCATTACTTTGAATAATGGGTCACAAAATGTTACAGCATGAAATATTGCTAGTTTGAGATTAAGTGACGATAAAACTTGATATCGTCATGAACGAGACGTATTTATGAACCAAGTACAGTTTCTCGATGCCGACTGCCTCGATGGCCAACTGGTTAGCGTATGCGCCTCTTACTACGAGGACACGGGTTTGATTCTCGGGTCAGGTATAGTGTTATTTGTGAAATTTCCACCAGGAAGAGAAAACCAATAATATCAGCACGGAGTTGGAATTGTGCCCGTCAGATGGCGATAGGGGCTCACCCACTTTTTAATGGGAATAAAATAAATATTTTTTTTTACATTAGATAGAACGCCAAAAGCAATTACACTATCCAATGGTCCCAATGACAGGGCCAAATACACACATTCACTCACACAAGCACACCCACTCTCAGAACAAATCTAAATAAACATAGCAGGTGAAGTGTGGGTGTTGTACACCTAAACCACACCCTTCTGCGTAATATAAGCGTGATGTTATATTATTCTATTTAAAAAAAAATAGTTTTGAATTGTGTGCTCTTATTATCGAAACCTAATACCATCAAACGGGAATATAGTAAAATAATTACTATTACTATATGTCAGCATGTACATTTTCTCCTGTACATGTGCCACGATTTTATTAAAACCGACGTGAGACCAACCACCACTGTTTGCCTTTCACCATTTTTTTATTTTTTGAAATACTGTTTAGTAGTTGTAGGGAAAATAAAAATCACATTTCTTTCTTCTTCTTTTCTTTCATTTACGAATTCTTTGTATGATAGAAACATTGCTTCCATATATTAATTAAAATGAGATATCCAAATAACTCTTGCCACAACGAGCTTATTCTATTAAAACGGCAGTGTTTGAAATCCTAACAAAAATAAAATGATTAAACACAACAAGCGACGCGACTGTGAAAATTTGTAAACGTATTCACAGGCACATCGGTCGCATGCATACCGCACGCTGCCCCGCGCCGCGTCGAAACCCGGCGGCAGGACACCGAGAGATTTACAATCTGTAGTTAATGTCCCCCAACAATGAGATACAATTTAACTTCCCCGCAACGAAGCGATATTTACAAAGCAACACTACAACCAACAATATATTCCGCTAATGTTTTTTGGCCAGCGTTTACAAACTTCTGTGCCGCTATAAACTCGTTTTTTTCTGTCGACAACAGTTCTACTTAATAACTTTATTGTTTGTAGTTGCAGTGCTGTTTTTAATTTATAAATGGAAGATCTCGCTACAATTTTAAGAAAAATACCTTTTTGGAATTCTAGAAGAATGAAGTCAGGACTTTTTCATCAGGATTACAATATTAATTAAATTTACTTTAACGAGGACTGGCTGTTGTCTCTAGGGACACTGTTTTTTTCAGATAGATTATATTTATAATCCTTTTAAAAAATTGAGATTTTTGACAATGACGAGAACTGAAAATGTCCGATATTTTCATGTGGCAACGGTTATTCTTTTATCTCAGTTTTAAACTGGCGCTATTAAAAAAAGTTACTGTCAGATAAGCTGTCAAATGTATTGCAAAATAAAAAGCGCGCCAGCGAACACTGATATTTCAACTCGAGGGTGCATTTTGCAGGTAAAATAAAATCGCGGAAAATGTTCTGGTAAAAAAATCTCAGACTTGTAAATGTGATTGAAAAAATGAGACGTTATAGAAGAAAATAGACGTAATAGATGCATAATAAAAAATAAATCCAAGAAGTTGGTTTGTTTGTTCATTATTATTTTTGAAGTAGTTGGTTTATATTTTTTTTTGTCTATGACTAGGATATTGCCAGGACACACGGAGCGGAGCGGTAATATTTAACAAGATAATAATAATAAGTCTTCTATAATATTTTGTAAGCAAACGAGGGAAATAGGTTACTAGGCATAAATTATTGTTTATCGTTGCGCTCTAGGCTGGTGGCCCACTATTGGAATATTAATGTACAATAAACAATTAATTGTTATTGCTGCACGTAGCCTCTAATATAATCATGGCACGACATTAATATATTTTATATTGGCATCGTTAATGGCTGTATTAATCCACGGGTAAGTTTACTCAGTCTATCGTTCTTAGCTTCAATCCTGTTGTTTGTTCTTTATTGGTTTACCTGTTTTGTGTAGATTTTGAGAGTGTTGTTTAACATCAACGTTCTGTTTTTTAAAAATCATAGTTTTTAATTTGCTTTATGAGAATGAATTATATTTTGTAGGACACGACATTACAACTAGAATAGAGTGGTATTAGACGTATGAATACCTATAAGATTAACTTTTTTAACACTTTAAACACGTATTTCAATTAATAATTTTTAAATTAATAATGAAAATTACTCAATGAATTTTCAATAAAAAATGATAAAAGACAATTTAATTATACGTATTTCGCATGATATAAGCATATTTAATTTATTTAAATAACGTGAATAGATTAGGTTTACCTAATTAAAACTGTAAACTACTCGTATAAAATATCCCAGCACCTGCTTATTACTGCCACCAAAATTAGCTGCTTACAGCGACATCCTTTTTAAGCGAGCAAAGGTCTGCGACACCAAAATTCCATCAACATTATGCTTTAATAAGCTAGTGCTAAAATTTGCCACATTACCTTTAAAGGCTATTTCAATTAGTAGCAATGGCTTTTGCCGTCAGGTACCCTACAGCATTCAACCACAGAATATTAAGGTATAGAAAGCTTACCGTTACATGACTACCTGCACACTATGCTTGACCACAAATTAAGCAATTTGCTAACAAAAAAAAACAAAAGAAATGAAAAAAAACCTCCGTAATTGTAGGAATGCGTCTCCTTACATAAACTAGGAGAGGACCTCTAGTTTAAAATTTTAAAATTTGATATATTATAACTGTATATAAAAAATATTATACAGCAAAGAAGATCTATTTTTTTCGAAATTGCAAGCTCCTTAACCACGCTGTTGCGTCTTCTATTATAAAACGTGAACCTTCTGCTAAGTATGAGCAAATATTAACTGAGACTTCTGTAGTTATTTATGCTGTGGTTCGATTAAAAACCAAGCCAAAGTAAAAGCAAATACAGTGAATGGCAACCAAAGGCCGCTATCACTATTGACATTTAAAAAAATATATATAGTTTTTTTGATATCAAACTGAATTGAAAAAGAAGATGCTCGCGATATGCAAGTTAAACACCGAGTAGTTTAAAGTAGCGAAGAATTTAATTAAATTTAAAACTATGACTAGTTAATTTTTGCCGTACTTTTGCCTGTGTGCCATATATATGTTCCAATTCTTCGAAACCTTTAATAGGTACCTAAAATTACTTTATCAAAATTAAATAGGTTACCTGGTACTAAAGAAAAGAAAAGCAACACTAAACATTATATTTATCAAAGTTACGCTCAGTTCATTCTGTTTATAGAAATGTAATTAGAATAATGAATTAATAACGTGATATTTCCATCATAGTGGTCACCCAGTATCGAATCTGACTGACTTGAATTACTTATGATATGACTCTGTGTCCCCAAGCTGAGGCAGAGGTAGTCCACAGTGCTACGCCAAGCCGTCAGGTTTTGAGCTTCGTGTTCCCGAAGCCGGTCTCTCAGGTCTTCCCAATGTTCTTTGCCTCTGCATTGATTGCCCGTTGCCAAGTCTCTTAGAGCGGGAAAACTAATTAACCGCAGCAAAAACAGATAGCAAAAATTCGATCTAAAATTGTTTTTTGCCAAACTCAT
The DNA here is from genome assembly GCA_905147285.1 of Hypena proboscidalis. Taxonomy (NCBI): domain Eukaryota; kingdom Metazoa; phylum Arthropoda; class Insecta; order Lepidoptera; family Erebidae; genus Hypena; species Hypena proboscidalis. Next base: position 7,670,368 of record LR990127.1, read on the forward strand.
TAAACTGAAACTAGAAAAAGATCAAACGGAATAATAAATTTAAAATTCAACCGCTTCCAAATGAAAATAGCATTTCATATTTTATTCACGAGATTTAAATGTTGGTGTCAATCTCTGAGCGTGAGAAAAATGTCTGGTAAAATGGAAAAAGGTCAGTAAAGTAGATCAGAAAACTAGATCCAAATTAGCTTAACCCACTAAAGTGAAAAAACACCTTTCGTTTAAGATATTTATTTATAAATGTTTTATAAAAAGTACAAATCACATACCTACAATACCTACGAGTATATCAAAGCTACTCGTTGGTAATATTTTGAGTAAAAAACTTACGTAAATAACCCTCCTTCTGACGCAGTTTGGTAAAAATACAATTGAAGTTATTACATATTATTTATTAATGCTTCGTTTAAACTATTTTAGAGTTGATATATACTATAAAGAAAATTAAAGTTATTAAATGCAATTTTGACATATATTAATTATATTAAATTAATTTAATAGTTCAATCATGTACCAAAAAAATGTTTGGTGGTGAGATCATGCTGTAAAATACTGACACATAACATCACGCCTATATATATTATCCATATTATTGGGGTGCATGAAAGGAGCCTCCCCGAGTGGGGTGCATGAAAAGATGCTCCTCGAGTGATGTGCACAACGATTCACTACGTCCGGCGCACCCTGGGCAATTCGCGAGTTCTCCAAAGCGAATTGACTAATCCTTTCACCACGATGGCAAGCTTGACTTGACTTGACTCAGCCATCGACACGACGAAGAAGAAGACCCAGAAGCGTGTGGCAAAGGTGAACAACACCCCCATTTCACCTGCTATGTTTGTTCCCATGGGATAGGGTGTGAGCCTATCGGCATCCGCCGGACACAATTCCAACTCCGTGCTACTATTGTAAATTTCCTCACGGAAAGTTAACAAACAACACTTAGCCGGAACCGGTAATCGAACCCGAGACCTCGCGGTACGCTAACCACTAGACCATCGAGCCAATACTGACATAATTATATACCATCTTCTTCTTCTTTCGTATCGATGGCCGTATTCATATTCTCATGGTGTTTACTTGCCATCGTGGTGAAAGGATTCGCCAGTCTGCTTGGTGGCAATTTGCCAGGGTGCACCGGACGTAGGGGTTGATTGCGTACGTCGCTCGGGGAGGCTCCTTTCATGCACCACATATTATACCATAGTCTTCAGATGAGACGACGCATCTAAAATTGTTGATGTCATGTCTGTTTGCTTCTTCTTCTTCTTCTTATCGTGTCAATGGCTTGTTCAATTATACTGTCTTAGACCAGTAGGTGGTGACTACAACCCCTTCTTTGTATGAACAAGACACCAGATAGGCCATACTCTGGCTAGGGGATCTGTTTGCTACATACAACATATAAAGAAATCAGGTAGATATGAGATCTGTACCTAAATTGTATACATGAAACTGATATATTTTTTAAACTTTCCATAATATTTTCCTCTATAGAACATAGCAACTTTGTAGCTCGAGAAAGTCGAGGAGGGTCGCCCTCGACTTTGTAGCGATGCCGCAATGGCGAAGAGCTATCAATTTGCATGCACTCAAATGGAGGGCTTCAAGTGTTGTCCCTTTGCAACAATCGCTTTGCCTCTTACCTCCATTTCACTTATTTAAATAATACTTTGACTGCAGGTTTAAAGTTGAATAAGATCTTTTTGAAAAATCGTACAAGCAGTGAGTGAGTACAGAGCATGTGCATACATATTTTGCAATTAAAAAATATACATATCAGTTAGTTATACCAAAATTATAAATGAGTTTACCTATTTGTCGTCGATCTGGCTGTTCCGCTTTTTAAAAGCAAAACCTAAAATCAATCTTCATGAAAATCCTGGTATAACTGTAATCCTAGTCATAAAGGACGTTATGATGCTATTTTACATGAAGGTTGTATATCAATTTAAAAACGATATTTTTAGGGTTATTTGGTAGAAATCAAATTTATTTGAGTTAACCTCAATTTAGAGTCCGGCTATACGCTCCATATTGCTTGCGCAGACAAAATGTTGTTTACAAACGTTATAATTGTTAAACGAAATGTATACTTGTCTTACCATAGCAAACTTTAATTGCACCAACTACTTTTAATCTCTGCATCAACCTAGGTTGACTGTCCGACAATGCTTTAGGTATTAAGTCCGCCTTGTACATACTCTTGTGCTGAAGTGAAAAGAATAAATGTGCCATTTTCAAATACATGAATTTCAATTTGCTCACGTAAGATTTAGATTAAGCGTAAAACCGTAGTCTTGGAAAAACTAATGTAAATGGCTAAATTAACTTGGTCAGAGAATAAAACGTACCTTCAAAGTAAAATGTATGCATGATCGAGTAAATTGACATAGTAATTATAACAATCATAAAGAACTATCGCTAATTGCACTGAAATTGCTTTAGAGTGCCATGTGGTAGTTTTTATGATATTTAGCGCGTTCGCGTGACGCATAAAAAATGGGTGTAAACTTATACAGCGTCTCTTGCGGTCAGTAGGTATAAGAAATCAACTGAAATATAAAATCATAATAATTATGGTTTTTAGGACTGTACCAAGAACCTTCTTTACGTTATACAATTTTATTTATGACGATTTGTCATTTGATGGAACGGCCCACTTAGCTTAATTATTTCATTTATTCAATAGTATCTGGCAGGGTATAATTTAATTTTTAAAATTATCATTCTGCCGTGTAAGTATTCTGGAATAAATTAAATAAATTTCAAATATGTGTTCAATTACTTTGTTGAAGAATGTTGAAATTTTCAGTTTAATCGTTTTACATATTTGCGCTAATAGCATTCGGTGTCAAGATATTTATATAAGGGTTCAGCTTTAATGTAAGCGGGTTTGCGGACCGGTACCTACACGTCATTATTATTTTAATCAACCAACGTACAAATAAGCAAATACCTGAGTTAACTACTTGGGTCCTACGGTCAGGTTTAGAAGAGAAAGTCCCAGTCTTATTATTTTAGAAATTTGCGTATATTTTTCAATTCTTATCTGCACAATATCTGTCAATCAAATATTTATTTAGCAAGGTAAGGCAATCGATTTAGTGGATACATTAAGGCGTTGAATTAAAAAACAACACATAAGCGAGATATTATAATAATACAAATAATCTTGTTTGTTGGTCCGCGTAACCGCATTACTTATATGCGTCGAATGTTAGCTGTGCCTTACTCTTACATAATACTTACTTAAATAATATAATCTATAAAAGGTAAAATCAAAAATCTTGGCGGGTCGTAAATTGCACTGTCTCAGTCACTCGTATAGGATTCATACTTTACGTATATCTCGCTTTCGCTCTTGCGAGCCGCTAAGAAGTTTGACGTATGGTATACCATTTGTATCCTTACTTCAAATCAAACAAATCTTTTCCCAATGTTTGTAGAATAGCTTTTAGAAAGGTATACAAGAACATAAAGCTAAAGAGGAAAGTTCCAATGGGCCGATTCTTCATATACTAAACATCACTTTTACTGTTTTTCGATACACTGGTAGTTTCACTTGGATACCAAGTTTTAACAAAGTTGAATCCGGGCGAGTTCATGCAACGTCTCAAGGGGACTATCTATCTTGTAGAGTAAAACCAGCCTGTGTTTCTTCATGACAAAAGCGTGCGTAGAATGTATCGCTTCTGAATGTTTGGTATGTATGTGACTGAAATTGCATTTTAAGTAAGTAGAAAAAAATCCCTCAGTCTGATTTTAAACTGTGATTCATGTTTAGACCTATACAGCCTTAGCACCGGTACCGGCAAGGACACAACGATATGCTTTGATAAAAATGAGCTATTAAGCCATGAAAACCATACTACTTATATCCTAATAAGTGTGAATATTATTACAGTGATATTAATAAATTTATTATCCAAAACTGAAATAACCAGAACGTATGAACGCTTAAAGTTCCATCAGCGGGCGTCAAGTGCGAGCTGCGGCATAGTCGGGTAAGGAATGCAATCTGCGGCGGAATGCTCCCGCGTAGAATTAAATTTTAGCTACCCGCGCGCTCGGCAGTGCATCAGCCAAGTTCTTCAGAACGGTATTTGTAAATATGAGTTTTATGGTAATGCTGTGCTACGCTCAAGTGTTGTAAATTTTCTATTTTTACGCCAGTGCTGTTGTGTGTAAACAGATGTTTTTTACGACTTTAACGAATTTTGAAAATAAATTACTTAGCAGTACTTACATATCAGATATTGTTCCTGATATGTTACTAGTTATCAGACTAATAAGCAAACATAAATAATAGTATGGTAAAAAGCACAGCTCAGTTAAAAGTTTAAATAAAATTTCATAGTTGAGTAAGTTAAACTTTTTATGCAACCCGCTGTTACAAGCAAATGTCTTGTGGTATTTTTACTTATCAAAATGACTTGAATATGACTGTCAGTGACTACAAAATTTATCCATCTAGACATAGCCCATATGAGCTGGTTTCAACTAAAATTTATTAATCCTCACCTTCAACACAAAAATTTCCGGTCTTGGCTGCATTTACATTTGAATTATTTCAGCAAGATTAAATAAGCAACGAGTCATGTTTATAATTAAATCCGCCTATTTGTAATCCTCTTGTGTTTAGTGAGACAATGTTAAATGGACTTATGAACCTTTATTTTGTGAGAGCTAAAAGCTTTCATGTTTTGAAAACAAACATAAAGAGTGAAACATAAAAGCCAAGTCAATGTTTACATTGATTATATCGGTCTGGTAGGTGGACTGTCCAAAATGTAGCTTGGCAGATATTAATAACATTGATGTTTTGTAATAACAGCTGGCAGTGCATTTCTGTCGCGCTCTAAGAGGTTGTAAATAGGTCTTTTACAGCGTCACGCTACTATGTTTTTAATGCCCGATGCAATACATAACATAGTGCATATACACATGAATACATGCATACAGAACATGACGATTTTGAGTTAATTAAGGGTTAAAAGCAAGAAACGCAATAAAAATATTATTATGTTCTTAATTTACTTGGCCGACTTTTAACAACATACATACCTACTACGTGATAACTTCGTGTCAAAAGTTTCCAACATTCCCACCAGCAGAAAAGTAGACTCAAACAATATTGTTTAAGCCCTTACGTGCGACGTCAACTTCGCTCAAGTTAGTTTCTAGCTTTGATCACTAAATAAATTCATTAAAGTGCTCCACTGTTATTAACGATGATTATAACGCCGGAAGAGTTCTAGGGGTGGTGGCGGAACCCACCAAGGCGGTGGCGGTTTCATTTCCCCCATTTGCAATTCAAAAATTCACTCTGCTTTCCAGCTCATTCGTCTGTCTTAACCCCTCATCCTTCTCTTTCACACCACCATAAATATGTACATCCATCTCACTCCCCCACCAAGCTTTTAAGCCAGTTTAGCAATCGCACTAGAATATTTCTTGCAACGTTCATACGTAGAACTCGAATTGACAACACTTGGTGCAGTTTATTTCAAAAGGATTAGCCATAAATAGTTTTCCCTCATTACATTTTCATGAAGGCCCCACTAGTTGTGAAATTTATGCTGAAAAAAGTTCGAGTTTTACTGAATAAAAGATATCTATTTGGCAGTAATACTGGCCGTGCGCCAGGCGACACTTTACGCTTGAGTTGAACTTATTAGATGGGAGATGGGTCAAATGATATCTGCCGCAGTGGTTACGTGGAAGCCATTTATTTGAGGCAGCGGCACTTTTGCGTAGCTAAAATCAAAGAACTTGGTGTTTTTTAAATTGGTGTGAGATGACTGTTATACCAATCAACGCGCGCCAGACTCAACCGTGACAAATCCCGACCTGTGACATTTCATTGGCGGCCACCGTCAAAACCGTCAAGATTTCTGATTTTATCTATACCAGTTTCACCGATTCGTACTGATTGTAAGGTATTCAGAACCATGTATCGATGAAGAATTGCCTGTATAGTTTCTAAACTAACTTACTCCAGAACCTGCATCTATCTTCTAGCATCAGGTAGATAGTAATCTCGTTAGTTTGAAGCCTTCAAATCGTGTTACCTATAATAAAAATAGTAAAACGGATTACTGGAAATGAGTATAATAAATCTTAGGTCTTGATCATAAAGCTCTTGGTTCGGACGCCGGCGTCATACCAATTTATCACGAGCCGTCGATGGAGCATTGTGGGGCAATTCACTCTGATATATTAATAACGTGTGTAAATTCACTCACAGAGACAATGGGTTACCGTTTATCATGCTGGAATTGCTTTGAAGTTTAATGCTTGTGTTAAAACTCAATAATTTTATGTAGGGTAATAAACGAGTTGGATACTGCATGCCATCCGTATGCATAAATAGAAGTCCTGACTCATTGACTTGTCCGTGCTTAATAATATGAATAATAATAAATATACGGAGTAGAAAATCTTTAAAAAAATCCCGTGAATCTTGCAATAACATACAAACACTTAATACTCACACTCACACATACTAACACACACACACCCACACCCACACACACACAACACACACACATACACAAAGTTATCAGCATGCTTAAACTTTAAACTGTAAACAACTTATAAATTTATAAGTTGTTCACATTGTTTGATTGATTTATTTGTAAATTATACTTGTATAATTATTCTGTTTGATATAAAAACCTATGTCAACTGGTTAAGGGGAAGACACTGACACCTGCAACACAGTTTTTACTAGCGTGGGTGTCAGGGATTCTATTATAAATTGTAAAACTATTATGTCAATAAAGAATATTATTATTATTATTATACGTAAATAGGACTGCCCTATTCAACAAATTCATCCTATTTTAGTGTTTCAAAGATACTTACAATATTGTAATATTGAAATTCATAATCTAAAAGCAATAACAATTGGTCCTCAATTTCTAATTTAAAGTTAAGTTAAATATAGTTAACCTTAATTCTATTGATCTTGTCTTAACCATTAAGTCTGTTGTCTACAAAAACTAGGTCAGAAAAAAAATAACAAGCTTTTATAGGATTAAATGGGACTGGTCAAATGTCAGAATCAGATATTTTCTCATAGGTAAAAAACTTAAAGTAGCTGAAATATGTACTTTTATCATACGACTAGATGTTCTTTCAGTAAATAGACAAACTGCGGCGTAATCCATGTCATACAAGTACAAAGCATTACCCATAATATGTCACATATTGTGATATCGCAGTGTGACCGCGCCTCAGGCCCCAACCCAACTCGAGTTTTTGACATAAGTTTAGGTACTCCATAAATACGACTGCTTATCTTATTTATGATAGTGTAGTAACATGGTCTTTCGGGAGTTTTGGTCCATTTGTTTTGAGAACAAAACCGGATATAATTTACATGTAAATATGTTGCTTATTTCTGATGTATCAGCGACTTGGGCAACTTTTTGAAGAGATAAGTTATCTTAATCATAAATAAGAGTTATTATTACGTAGGTTTATTCATTATCAAGGATTAACCTGTTTTCAAAAGATAAACCCACTATTTTATTGATTTGATGAGAGTGATTTGCATAATGATCATATGTCAGTCTGAAGGTACATATTTTTATAACGAGACAGAAGCGGACGCAGCGTTAGGCCATAAAGGGGCAAAGAAGAAATAAATATAAATAAATTATCTCACAACTTACACACAACGCCAAACTAAGCAGAGCTTGTATTATGGGTACTAGAATAACTGATACTAATACATATATACTTTTCTTTTGTAAATACATACTTATAATACATAGAATCACCCAGACCAAGACAAACACCCATGTTCATGAACTCAATGATTTGTCTTAAGCGGGAATCGAACCCTCGGCGCTGAAGGCAGGTACACTACCCACTCCGCCATTCTAAATAAATGATGTCATTTACAAAAACATATCGGTTTGTTATGCCGTCCTTTTACTTACCAAAACAGTTTCTAATAGTAAACCCCGGAGAAACCTATAAATAGCACCAGGTAATTTACTTTCCATATATCTACATAAGACTACGTAACACATAAAGCCACTACAAATTAGGTGGATTCCTGTATGTAGTTACACACCCACGTCTGTTACAGTGCAAAATGTAAATAAGGTGTAATGTGTAATAACATGTAAATCAATACACATTTTGATGGATCTGGCTATAAGGGGAGCTAGGCCGCTAGGGAATACTCCCCACAATGGAACCACATGATGTATTCAGTCGAATCATACGCGTTTTCTGTTGTCGTGTTTTGCTTGTGTTGGTATGCTTGAGTGGTTCGGATAAACGGTGATTCTGTGCTGTGACGAATTCGTTTACATACATGTTGTTTTCATGTCATTAGTCCACGATTTTACGTGATATAGGATGTATGGTGTTGTCTACAGAGGATCATGCTAACCAGTTTAGTCTGGTACTGATACTCTTTACTCTTGCCTTAAACATATTGCTTTTATATGGAAAAAAAGACTTGGACGTATTTTTGTTTAAAGTAAACTAGTAATAAACGAGCGTTTACATGCTACATCTAAATTAACAGTAGACTTCATATAGGGTAAAGGCGGGATACATGCCCCAGTGGGATTGATGCCTGATTTTAAAAAAACCTAACTTCCCAAAGTCGCCACTAAAAAAAAATATTATAACAAAGAGCCGCAGTCACCCCGCACCTCGGGTAGCCATTGGCCGTCGTGCTGTGAATACGTGTTTAGCTTTTGTGTGCATTCATCTCCGCGGCGAAGTTTACAAAGACGTCAAAGTTTTAAAGGTAAGATTTAGCCGTTGTGTAACTTTTAAAGTAGTCATTAATTCCATTATATTTTTAATTACGTCGATGTACTGATTCATCAATTATGCATCTTGATGCAAATAATTCGTCATTTGTTTTTAATAAGTTTAAAAAATACTTGGGGCATCTATCCCTATCAAAAAGGATAGTTGCCCTGATTTTTCGAAGGATAAGTGCCGCTAGGGGCATCTATCCCTCCATACAAAATGTTTTAAATTTTAGGCGATTTTTGTGCTTTTGGTAGTTTTTGGTACAATTCGTTGTTTTTTGGAGTATAGTTATATTGGTAGAAATTTGTAGTTTTTGATAATTGCTGGTAGTTTTAAGTAGAGTTTGGTGATTCCACTGGTTAATTTTGATAGAATTTGATAGGTTTTGGTGTATTTGGTAGCATTTGGTAGTTTTTGTTGTTTTTTATTAGTTTTTGGTGGCTTTTGATACAGTTTTGTTGTTTTTGGTAGAATATTTTTTGTGTTTGGTATATTTTGGTTGTAGTTTTTGTTGGTTGGATGGATTTTGTTATATATGGGATAAACGAAATATCCCGACAGTTTGGGATTCCATCAAGAACATTGCGAAGACGTTATGCTGCTAAGAATACATTTTATTGTTTTAATTAGAATGTTTTTTATGATTATGCATGTTAAAACTTAATAATTAATATTTAATAATAAAAATTTAATATTCCTATTTATGTTGAAATTGCTAAAACTTTATTAATGTCATTTTATTTGATCTCATAATAGAATTATATTCTAAGACAATTAAAAGACTTTAAAAACTGCAAAATACTTTTCATTATTAGGCCCATGTTTCTTGCAAACAATCTCTGTTTTAGGGGTAGCCTTCTACTTCTAAAACACCAATTGTCCTCTAAACCTTATAAAAGTTTAGATGAGTTTTTCGTTAATACATTATAAAGTGCATCTATCCCGCACCGCAGGCATCTATCCCTCTTAGTATTTTCATGTTGGGGCATCTATCCATACGGGTAGGCATCTATCCCCAAAAAAGGAGTTCCACAAAAAGCTAAATTCTGCAAAATCTGTAATTAATAGGTCTAAAAACCCAAATCACAGTTAAACATAAAGGACTAAACTAGCTGAATTCATACTCATTATTTATATACAATGAATATTTTCAAAATTAGGAGGTAATTTCAAAAAGTGGGGCATCTATCCCGCCTTTACCCTAGATACTTAACAGCTACGTTCGATTATTATAAATGCAAATCTTTGTGAGTATGGATGTTTGTTACTCTTTCACACAAAAACAACTGATACGATTTTGATGAAATTTCGCTCACATGTAGCTTATAGCCTAGATGACATAATATAAGCTACTTTTCATCAACATACCACGCGGGCAGAGCCACGGGCGGAAGCTTGGAAATATATAAAATATCTCCCTCAAAATGTAATTTTTAATTCGACAATAGGCAAACAATTCTTAGATTAATATTTAATAAAGCACCAAAATATTTTCAAAACCTTTACATCTGTGAAGTGACTTTTAAATATCTAATATCAAACTTTGGTATAATGAAAGTAAATTTTTAATTGTTTCGAAGGAGTGAGGCTAGCGTTATCCCCATGGCGCCGGATGAAAGAAAAGATAGCAAACTTTATTCAGACTTAATTTAATTAATGGTCCCCCTCGTTCGTTGTGTCTATCGATAGACATCTTTTATTTATGTACCCGCTAGCTGTTCGGCAGCGTCTGTTTAATTATACAGTCGAATTGCAGACTATGTGCTTTGATTTCTTATCTTGAGCAATCATTTATGAGTTGACTGTGGTTTTTGTCTCAGATCATATATAATCGATCGGATGGCGGAGTGGGTAGTGTACCTGCCTGCTACGCCGAGGTCGCGGGTTCGATTCCCGCTTAAGACAAATGCGTGCATGAACATGAGGGTTTGTCTTAGTCTGGGTGTTTCAATGTATAATAAGTATGTATTTACAAAATAAAAGTATATAATATGTATTAGTATCAGTTATTCTAGTACCCATATTACAAGCTCTGCTTAGTTTGGAACTAGATGACGTTGTGTGTAAGTTGTGAGATATTTATTTATTTATTTTATTTTTTTATTTTGTGAGATATTTAATCTATTTTTGGCAATCACTTGACATATTTATTTTTATGTGTAATTCTGTTATAATGGTAAAAATAATAACTGTCTGTTGGAATAGACTCGATCATGGATTGTATTTCTAAGAACACACTACCTAAAACTTAACTTATAATGCTTCATTACTGTCAGATACAAAAATATGAAATTGGCCTCGTGTAAGTAGGTTACTTTGTGATAAAATTAAGTTTTTTTCTCCCTGAGCGAACAACTTAGGGTTTTTTTTTTTAATAAACTTAGTTAAAAAGCCTTCTAAAACAATTATCCTTAAGGCTGTTAAAAAGTTATAGTAAATTTAACTACTTTATCAACCTGATAAATTGAGATTGATTTTTCTTACGAAAGATTCAACCTTTTTACCGTCTACCTTTTTATCATAATTGTCAAATCTCTTCGTTCCTTGAGAAAAAACAGGTGTAAATGGCATTATTGCCTTTCAAAAGATTTTAAAACACGACCTTAAGGTTAAAGAAATTGCTTCCAAGTGATGGCATTAATAAAAATACCCTTCAATTTTATAATTTAATAAGACTGGAGGGATGTTATTGAAAGGTATTTAAAATTGTGGAGAAAATGAAAGAAATATCAACAAGGTAAACATATTCTTAAATGTTTTTTTCGTTGAACATAATCGGTTTATTTCATGGACCTTTAATGTTTTTGATTCCTGTAATTGTTCACGTGGAAGTTTGTTTCATTAAAAAAAACCGCAAACGTTTTTCTTTTTTCATTACATGTTGCTTGATTTCAAAGGTTCTTTAAATTAATATCAATTATAAAGTATGTCGCAGAATATTTGTACAAAAAATATCGCAAATTCAAATTTCAATTTACGTAAGTAGGATGAGTGAGTTGGCAGAAAAATCAATTGTTTGCGTAAATATAATATTGAGCGAGTAGTGGAACTCTAACGTAACTATTTATAGATATTATCATGACGGAAAAAAATCTGTTTATATATTAAGCAACTGCAATTTCGATTAATGTTTAGATAGCTGCTGAACTAAAACTTTTCTAATTTTTTTTTAATCATAATAATCATAATCATAACCATTTATTAACATGAAACATGGTTATACAGATGGCTAGAGATAGTATAAGTATGCACATACATGTTTCGCCACTTGGGCTCTCATCTCTTCTTATCTTATCTTATATGCAATTGAATAAGAAAAGGTTTGCATGATTCGTATGGATGGATTCCAACTATCGCTCGTATGCATCTCTTCTAAACTATGAAGGCTCTATTAAAATAAAATTTAATCAAGACAATACAACTTATTTTGAATGATTCATAATCAAACCTCAAAATAACACAGTGTAATAAACAAAAATACGAACCAATTCAAAGTATATTTTAGTATATTTTCAATAGGGTTTTATTACTTACCAAAATAAAATAACAAACAGCTGAATCCATGTTGTTCTTTGTATCCTAGATCAATACAATCCTACCATTCGTTATGATCATATTTATTCAGTAACCAAGTTCAACTATTGGTCGCCAATACCAATGATATTGGCTCGACCTTTTTGTATTTATCTTGGGTGGTTTTAAGTAAATGTTAAGTGGTAATAATAACATAATTATTTTACTCTCCGAGCCTTTTTTAAATTAGTATTAATGATCTTAATCTTTTAGTTCTATTTGTTTGGCAAACGTGTTTTTTTTGCAAACGTTACCGTCAATCAAAATTCAAATATTTTACATGTATTTAGCTAACTGATGTGTCATCGATCTGATTGTATGTGGCATCTGCATACAGCCCATGAACTTAACAAAAGATTTCTAACGCGAACAGGTGATAAGAGAGTTCATAGTGCTTTCTTCAACGAGCTTGTTCATAAATATGCTTCCACCAATAGATTATAAAACGTTTCGGGCAATATTATGTACCTCATACGAGCGATTAAGCAGTCTTCGAGTGAATAATCGAGAGAATCGAGAGAATTCTACAAGCACAACTTCCGTCTTGCCGCCGTATAAAGTTTACTGATTTGTCGTCCACCTGATGGTTAGTGTTTAATTAACATGCATAATACACAAAGTCTAGAGACAATGATTTTAAGCCTCATTTAACAATATTCCTAGGCCTGATCACACTGCATCTTAAGTTAAAAGAGAGTTGGTTCCTCTAGCTCGTTTACCACCAATATAGGTTATAAAACGTTTCGGGCAATAACAGGTAACCACATGAGCAATCAAGCCGGCTTCGAGTGAATAATGCGCCATTAGTGAGTGCTCGTAGAGTTCATCAAGGCTTTCTGAATTAACGCCGTCTTAAGTCTTAAGTACAAACGCACAACATATTTTATACGACGGTTTTAATTAAATTACATCGCGTGGCTCGAAAGCCACAAACACCGCGAACGTGTAACGTGTTCATGTTTTTATGAGTAGTAAAATATATTAAAATATTGCAGATTATGTCCTTAATGCCGTGTGGAAATTAAAATGATTTAGTTTCGCGTTGCTTTTTTATGCTGGCCTTTTTTGGTGTGCTCTCTCGACGCTTTTGAATGCTTATTTCAGTTTGGTTTTATTTTTAAAATCTGTTTTTAGTTTATTATGGTGGTAAGGGTAAGCCTAATTAAAATAAAACTGGCTAAAGGGCATGGTACAGTGGGTATATAAGGGATTTTCTCATTAAAGCTCAAATTCGATGGTCACACGGGTATATATTCTAAGCGGCATAAGTTAGAAATGTAAAATTTAAATATATATAGGACATTTATTAAGCTACAAAAAAAAAGGAAGCTTGTTATAATATAAACATAATGTAACAAACAATAAGATGACCGGCAAGCATGACGATGATGATGATGTAGTAAGCATACAGTGACTAATTTAATCCTTTATAAAGTTTGTAAAAGCACACCATCAAAATCTTTGGACAATATTGCTTTTAAAATTAAAGTTGAAATTGTGCTGTCTCCGTGCCATAAGGAACACGGCTCCCCTTTCAACTTTTCGTATAAAAAGACGTAACTGTAAAGACGGAATGTAACAAGCCCGTTTAGTGCGGTGACCGAGCAAAATCAACCCCTACTATAGAGGCACCCTCGACCCAAATTGTGAAATAATGGACACCGCAGCAAGCGATCACGTCGCAAATAGCTCACGCACAATCGAATTAATTAATCATGGTACCGACTTCCAGTGAAGTTAAAAAACTTGTCGAAGCTACCGTCCAAGTTTTAAGGAGAAGCTAACGAGGAATAGAACCGTAGATGAGAGATGAAAGTTCAGCCCCAACCAGGAAAGAGAGGAACGAGCGCGCCAGACAAGAATAGCTGCAATTTAAAACTCGATTAGAATTCGAACATTGAACGGACGCGGTTATTAAAAACGGTGTCGTGGTACCGAGTCGAGGACTTCGATTTCATGGAACCGCAGTAAAACTTCTACTGCAGTCGTTTCTTTTTTATGTTTTCAGCCAAACTTTACGAAATCTAATTATTGGCGAAAACAGGGCAAAATCCGTAGCGATTACGACGGCCGTATTATTGCCTACACAAACATAAAGCCACAAAAAGATTATGTCGTTGTCGATTTCACGGTATAGAATGGCCGGATTCGGAGAAATCAACATTTATATTGTCTGTAGAGCAATTGTAGTTCAAGTACAATACTCTTTATGGTTCCTATCATTTGCATGTAAAGAGAAAATGGTATAGGAGGTATTGGAAATTCGCGTTACCGTAAAATCTTATTTACCATAAACTGTCAAACGAGAGTGGCAGAAGTTGGCAGCTTTGTTTACGAGCTATAAAATAAATCGAATGAAACTGTGACTTGGTGGTTCGGTCGAAGTGTACTTGATGACTCGTACGCGCTCGCCTACTGCTCTGAATAGAACAGAACTCTACTGAAGGAATATAAGCGGTTTGGTCGGTTTTAGCTGTAGTGTGCAATTTCTGATACGTTATTGTTTATCCATTTTAGCAATTATTGTCTTAAGTTATCGTTGACAATTTTTTTTGGAAGATAAATTATTGTTATTTTAATTTTATTATTAAAATTTTAAGTATTATTAAAGTTTACTATAACTAAAATAATAATAAAATAAATACTAAATAATGTAAGAATTAATATTGGATAGGATGAGTAGTCTTGAAGATAATCGACAGTGAGTTTCAGTCGATATTTGAACCGATAAGAAGCATGGTCGGCACTCATTGCCGATTAGCTTTAGTTTTATTTTATTTATTTGGGTAAACAAACAGTAACACAATACTTATTAATCTATGGTATGCTTACAAATTATTTAACAATTCTTTCACCAACACCATTTACCACAGCTTACTAATAAAAACAAATTATAACGTAAGATTCATGCACGAGTATGAAATATAGAAAGTATATAATATTATTTTAAAATGATGCTAATTCTATTTTTGGAGGATGCTAATAATATACTGGGACGCGTTGCCATAATATCGATTGAATTAAAGTTTGTGTTTAGTTTGACAGCTGACCAATGATATGTTGTATATTCCTTCTCTTATTTTCTTATTCTCTATTATTGGTCAGACATGCTAAGACACGTATAAAGCCTCTTTTTGAACGCCTCTTTGCTGTAGTAATATAAGAAATTATTAAAGGTTTCAAAGAAAACAGATTAATTTCGCACGAGCTGTTAAAAAACACGTCTCTTTTAACCTTTCCCTTTACAAGATAAATTCAAGCGTAACTTCGTGGAATGGCTCAAACAAAATGAATAAGTGGAGCCTCCGCAGGTTTAGTGGCCAATTACTGTAATGTTCGATCGTCCTTATAAATTAGATCTTTATTGATATTTATTTGTTTATTCAGCATACATTTATTGCCCGGGATATGAGCCTCTTTTTCCTTATACTATTTTTGTAGGTAGCTAATGTGACCGATATGTTATTTCTTTCCTTTGTTATTTACACAAAGAACCTTCTTGTGCCCATCACTTAGATGGTGGCCTTGTTTTTTAAATGGAATGTATGAAACAAAACCTTCATCGAATGCCACCTTCATCGTGTCATACGGATTTATCTTGTCATTTAATGGGGATACGTCTATATGTGGCAAACATTTCCAAAATGCTTGCAAGTATTTGGGACAATTAGACTGACTAACTGACTCCAAGCTCTAATGTTGAATCTAATAATGCACCTTATTAACTGTATTAAATCTAATTACTACTTGGATGGTCTAGTGGTTATTGTATGCGCCTCTCACCGTGATGTCTCGGGTTCAATTCTCGGGTTGGGCAAAGTGTTATTTGTGAACTTTCCGGCAGGAAATTCACTATAGTAGCATGGAGTTGGCATTGTTTTGGTGGATGGCGATAGGCTCATCTCCTATCCCATGGTACCTAAACATAACAGGTGAAATATGGCAGTTGTACACCTCTACCACACTCTTCTGGGTAATATAAGCGTGATGTTATGGAATGTTATGTTAAATCCATTTTTTTATTTTTTTTTTATATAAGGCACGTTCATTTGCACGTTAACCTAAATTAGTACACGTAGTTTATGCAGTAATCAAATTTTTTAACAGAATTAGCACTTAACTGTCTTTTACTACACATTTTTTTCACGCAACCGTAAAGTCAACTATAAAACATCCAACATTACAAAACCACACGTTTACCGCATAAAAGTAAGTTTAACAGACAGCCTATTTCATTCTGTGGCCACTAATTACTTTATCATACTAACCGTGTCAATGAAATGCAGTGTTTTCATTGAAATACTCGTCGATTAAATTATAATTTGCCAATCAGCTCTAACAGACGCGGAAAATACAAATAGAGCTGTAGCGGCAATCAAAATTGCAAATTTGAGTAACATTGCTTCGTAAACTATGCGAGTTTGTTACATTGCATTGGTAAAAACGGTAACGGTTATTGCGGTATTTTGCCTGGACATTGTGCGCATGGGTTTTTTAAAAGAAAGTGTTTCTTTGTTTGATAAAAAATCGAAATGTCCGTCCGATGTCCTTTAATGGGGACTGGTGTTGCAACAACCTAACTCCTCAGTTCAGAGTTATTTAAAATTTAATGATTTAAAAAAAAAAACACATCTGCTTCGTTAACGCTTTGGTAGTTGGTATTTAAAATATTATTGAACCTATTCATTTTGCGATTTTTTGTGAAAACAGTCATTTAGTAGCAGAAAAAAAGAAAGGCTCCTTTATTGTTTGAACTCGCAGTATATTTTATAAAGGCTTAAATTATTTAAAATTACGCTACAACCCACAGGAGCTAAACAGTAAGGTAGCAGTTTTAGTTTTTGAGAACGTATACCTTAAAACGTACTAACATTTGGAACTTGGTGTCATTTTAACTTTTGTTCACCATATAAATGCCTATCGAATGACGTATTACATTTACTTATTGGAGGGGGTAACAAATTGGGGCTTCTCGTTTTGATAACTTCTATACAATAGTCTTTAAAGACCCATTCCAGGACAATTTATATTAAAACACAATTTATGTGAAATAGAAACTCATTTGTTTATTTATATTTGAATTTCACTATTTATTTTTCAGGTGGCGGTTATCGTAATCTGAGAGCTTTCAACAACTGTAGGTACTAGTAGCGAGCTTAAAACTGAAAGTAGTTAATCTGTTATGAACATCGACTGAACATAAGTAATAAAACGGACGAAGGTGACATAGTAAAGAACTCAAATATTTTGCACAGTACAATATTTATTCTTAGATATTCTAAACGTCAGTAAAGCCGGATTTTACGCTTTATTGCTCGTAATAACATCAATAAAAATATTTATTGTAGCTGCGGTGCTGTTATTCTGCGAGGCTTTGTTGTGCAGTACGAGCTCCTATGTTATGTACGTAAGGATTGACTTGTCGTTAAAACTTTCCCACGAATCGATGCAGACTTTGTGACACAATGTAAATTATTTTATTTCATACACATCGTATAACGCATTATCATCTCTGTAACCATATTTTCACATACACATGCCACGGTCGGTCTTTTATATCACGAGCCCTGTACGAAAAATAAAGAATATTCTATTTTTCAAGCTATAAACCCTTTTAACAACTTAATACAACATGCAACGGCCAGTTACGTCGGCATTTATAATGAATAATGATCAATAAAATCCAACCAAACGCGACCGCGTGTAATCCCGAACGGCTTTTAATACCGCGCCTCGAAAACATATGATATAATTTCATTTTGCTTTCTTCGTTAAAACACCACGGAGAAAATTATGTCGTGCGTTTGATCTTAGTTATTTAGTCCCTTAACTTGAGTATAATATTTAGCGAAATGTGAGGGTTCGTAATTAATTAAATTAAGTTCGGAATACGTTTGGAGCGAAGTTGTGTGGCTACCGGCGACTTGTTAATAGCTAAGGGAGATGATCCCTCGGTCCGAACGGTCGCGGTCCCCTGGTCCCTGGAGTGTCAGCGCCACCTCAACACCCCACATGCTAATAGCCAATCATATTCTGTTTACATTCCATCACCGAGTATGAATAATTTGTTATTGTCTGCGCAAACATGGCGCGGCGCGTCACGACTAGCATTGTCTGCTGTATTAATTTGCTGGCCAGTGTCAGCGCAATCGAGCTGCCGATTCAATGCCGAACGATATCAAAGAACAATTGTCCAGTCCACTCCGATTGTAGCAGATTAATAGAAATCGAAAATTGGATTTTATTATCCGATGAGTGTTGATAGCTTTTACCGTTTTTAACGCTTTATTATTAATTCAGAGTTAAATCCTTTGGGGCTGCAGGTAAATAATTTATATGGCCACGTAATCTTTCTGCTTTCAGTTGTCTGATTGTTCTGAATTTAAAAATCAGTATCAATATTACATCATTCAGATTATGCAGCATTGTTTAGAACTAACACATAACATTATATATCATAACATCACGCCTATATTAAACAGAAGGGTGTGGCAGATGTGTCCAACACCCACATTTCCCCTGATATGTTTAGGTCCCATGTGATAGCTCCAATAACTCCGTGCTGCTACTGACTTGAAATATATAGTTTGTGGACAATTCTTGGGTTTCAATTTTTAAAAATTGAATTTCTTTTTCGATGGTACGAAACTGCCGAAACCATATCCAAATGGAAACTATATTCGTGAAAAAATGGCGGTAAAACGGGACTGAATGCTTTGAGCATCTAATCGGATTTCTGGTATTCAGTCGCTCTCACCACACTCAGATTCTATGCTATAGCTACAATGGCATATAGGTGTCTGCAACATTCACAAAACTGGGTCAAAATAAAGTTGTAGGTATCTTTTGAAAGATATACGCTACTAGTGATACTGATTATACGACTGTAATATAGCGGCATCCTTACTAATATTATAATTGAGGTTGTAACTCTGTCTGCCTGACTGCTACGCTTTCACGGCTCAATTATTTATATATTATTTATTAAACCGATCTTGATGAAGTTGGTAAAGAGTTCGTTGAAGACCTAAGAAAGGACATAGGCTACTTTTTATCGACACACCACGTGGGCGAAACCGCGGGCAGAATATAATATCTTATAAACAAGCTTTTATCTGCTGCTACGCAAATTAGGTACAACAATAAAAAGTAAAGACATTTTAATAAAGGCCATTAACTAAATTTCATCATAGTCCGTTCAATAGAATTATGAGTGATTCATCCTCATAAATTACAATCTTCCACAGGATCTAATGAGAAGATTGACCAGCATCAAATCAAACAGTTAGTTAGAAAGGCCCAGCCTTTGCCTGTAATGTCTCCTTGTATACTAGTACATTGAGACTAAAGTTTAGCTTTAGTTTTAGTTTTGGTGGTTAGAGAGGTTGACCACCTCCTTACAGCCAATAAAACCATTTTTAAAGGTGTTTTATTGATAAATTGATTAAAACTTTATATAATCTAAAATATTTAATTAACTGCCGCACAATGGCACCAATTTTTTACAAAATAAATTGTCTTTGGTGGGTTAAGATTTTTATATTTGATTTGTATTCAATCTAGATGATTAAATTTGCAATTTTATTCTTTTTATTATAATCAATTGAAAATTGTGACTGGAAAAGTTAAAATAAAACAAGTACAGTCAGAATAAGAAAAACAAAAGAAAATCCAAAACACTACACAGATTCTAAAGAAATTTAGAGATAAAATTGTAGTGTGTAAGCGCTTCACCGCAAAATAAACTGCAACAGTCCATATTGAATAGCGAGCTCTCCACTTGGTCACTGTACCAGAATTAATACCGGCTAGAATCGCACACGATAAATTCTATGGCGGTCGTTAATGTCTGCATGTGCCTCTGTATTACAAGGAATTACCCACAACACAACAAATGGTCCTCAATAGCGGTACACTGACATAGTCCCCGACATTGGCGTAGGTTTGGTCAACGAACTTTGTATCTATGTTCTCTGTCTTATATACGAGGCGAAAAAAGCAATATATAGCAAAACATCAAGCCTCTTTATATCTCAGTATAACACCCACACTTCACCTGTTATGTTTCGGTCACATGTGATAGAAGGTTAATTGCCAAAAATAAAACTAAATAGTATTAACATTTAGCGATGCTACAGGATTCTAAAACAAAACAAAGATTTAGATTCTTACATGCAGTTACTAAATATACTGATGATTGTGCACATAATATAGCTATTGATACATGCTTTTAGAATATAGGTGCATGAAAGGAGCCTTTCCGAGTGACGTACACAACGATTCCATACGTCCGGCGCACCCTGGGCAATTCGCGAGTTCTCCAAAGCGAATTGGCTAATCCTTTCACCACGATGGCAAGTCAAAATATAATTTGACTCAGCCATCGACACGACGAAGAAGAAGAATATAGGAATTAGTGTCAGTTAATTTATCTATTTGATGTGAAATAAAAAGCGTGCCGTAACAAGACTTCTCTCCAATCTCTTTAGTCGTCACAATAAAAACTTTTTTCCACTTAAACTTTCAGTTTTTATCCATCGATGGCTGGCAATTTGCAAACGCTCGCCGCTCAGATGCGAGCACCTTGCGAGATTTACAGCGTAACATGGTTTACTAGCGAGCCCTGAAGGCTTACTTACCATGTGAACGGGGCACAGCGTGCAATGCTTAAGCATGCATTGGAAGAGATTTATTTGAAGAACGCGGCACGGTATTCGAGCTTTTGTTTCATTACTCAGGGAAAGTTAGTCTCAACCATGACCAAAGAAGATAAGACCTGTCCGTTACGAATGACTCTTTTTTTACGAAATTTTGCCACGGATGTATCAGTATGACGTCACATTTTCATTGACCACGGCACAACTATATTCTTATAAACCGGATTTGGCCCTACCTGGTACTTGGTCTTCTTGTACCATGGTCTTAACAATGTCCAAGAAATTATGAACCGGTTATAATTAAATCAATTTGGTCTACGGACGAGACGGATATGAATTATGTACGAAGCTACGAAGGATCTACAATAACATTATATTAAATCATACTAGACAGAGCTGAGAAGTGTTGCACAAACGCATTTCACCTGTCGCAATGTTTTGGTATTGTATACATTATGCAATACAGAATTGAAATTGAACGTGATTCTTTTTGATTCAACTTTTTTTAACTTGTAGTGAGCATCAGCTAAATTCATTCTGAGTGACATAAGTTACATTTTACCGACAAACGGCGTGGAAAAATCCGCAGGTGGAAACTGTCTTATCTTTTTATTTTTGCTCTGTTTCAGGTTGGATCCGGCGGTCAAAACATCTTACAAACTGTTATTAGAAATTTTGTAAATGTTAAATAGTCACAAATCTTAGTAACTAATAAATATCAATAAAATTTCCATATCACATGAAGCCGTTGAATTATAAAACAAAAGTAAACCGCTATGAAATCCGTAAAAGTATCTAATTTAATATCAAAATAGTACGTGCTTTTGAAAATTTATGATTCGAGTCTGCACTAGACTTATCTCATAAATTGCGAGGGAACTGAAGAGCCAAAATTAATTTAATTTTGTAGTCGTTTCATATTTCCTGGGAAAATCTTTTTGTTACAAAATGGAGTAAATATTTGCTGTTAATAATTTGGTTCCTTGTTACTCAATAAACGTAAATTACGCTGGTCTATCGAGCGTGGTTTCTGGCAATCAATTTTGGTTAGACAATATTGGATTTTAATTAACAGTATCGCAGGTTGCAGACTCGTCGGCTAATCGATGAACTATGCCGTTGTTGTCGTCGGTTATTGTGGTAGCCGCCATTAGATTTATTATTATTGTGTCCTGTAGCGATCATGTGTTTGAATTTCATTTGTTCGCTTGTTTTTTGATTTCTTATCTTGTTTGGAGATTTATGATTGTTTGTGTTGTATTTTTATCATGACGGTAAATATTGGCAATTTGTAATGCAGTGTACAGGATGCTGTGGGAAGATATATTGTTATTTTTCCCTATAAATGATGTAAATGTACCTTAAATAAAAAGAAAAACAGTTTTAAGCTTGAAATTGGACTTGATAAGGTTGCTTATACATTTGTACACTATAAATTTGCTTTTAAGCCCTGGTGAAATGGATAAGGCATCGGACTTGCAATCGAGAGGTCGTGGTTTCGAATCCTTGTCATTACACCACGGAGTGAACTTTCTCCTAAGCAAATTAAGCTTAGCTAAAGGGAGTTAACAAGAATACAAGTAATTTGTATTTGTAAAAAGAAAGACTTACATACTAGACCGATTTATAGCAACGGTTGTCAAGAATAAACATCATCCACCAAGCAGTAAATGATATGAACAACGAACAAAATTGCTTAAAACCTTCACGTCAAAATGTTTTCATCACAAAATAATCACTTGCACCGTTGAGGGCGCGACGGGCATCTCACCGCAAAGTGGCTTCATCTGCATATTGGCATTACTTATACTGAAATACCCTTCAAATTTTCTCTTATAAAAGTGCAAAAATATGCGTTTAATCCTCTAGAGGCTTTATTCACTGTAGCACGTTTATATTTATAGGTAAGGCTCTTGAATTGAAGCCTGCATGAATGTATGCAAAGCCGTTAGTCGGCGGCTCTGACGAAACAGTGTGCACTTGAAACACTGTTCGGAGAGAAGTGTCAGAGGTATTATATTTGATTTATTGATAATTTAGAGCATCTGGTGCTCATGTGGTTACTGGTGGTAGAGATCTCGTGAATGAGCTCGAGGGCGGCAGCACCACCGCCTGACCTTTAACCTGCCGCCAAATAGTAGTGCTTCCATTACTGTGTTCCGGTTTGGTGGTGAGATCAGGCCCTGAAATTATTGGCACATGAGGCATAACACCGTAGTTCTCAGCTGCAGCGACGCATCTATAATCTGCTTTTGTGAATTGTTAATGTCCATGGGCTGTACTCCACTTACCATCAGGTGGACTACACGTTTGTTCGCTCTGGGCGAAGTATAAAAAAAAATAATCTAGGAAATTTAAATCCTTAGTACAATTTTCAGAGTACGCCACTAAAAAATATATGATAGAGGTGGAACGAAGAATTTTAAATCAAGTGGTTGTCATAAAAACTCGGATGACGTGATCCAATTTTCCAAAAGACAATTTTCCACTTAGTTTCATCTCGTTCGTTGCATCTAAGGAGATTTTTTTCCAAAAGAGATATGAAACTCATGACTAAACTAATTACTTTATTTATAATAGTTAGACTTGAATAAAGTTAGGAGAATACTGCCATTTTGAGTTAATAGTATTGCCAAATTGCTGCATGGCAATCTCAAGGGAGATTTCGAAGTGCCGATATGCAGATTAATATCAATTCTATGAATTAGGATTTGGAATGGAACTTTCAATTATTGTAATAATATCTATGATTCATGAATTAATTCTGTTGTTAATAACAATTCATTTAGCCCCAATTTCACACGTGTTAGATAAAGCTTACTGAAAATATAAGCATATAATTCTTAACACACATAAATGATGTGTGTGACACGTGTGTTCTTATTTTAAATTGCAAACATATAAAAAAAAGGTGACATAGGTTTGTGTCACTTTTAAATTATGTTAGTTTATATTTTATGGGTCGGATATGATCTATTCGAAACCTCAAAAACTGGCCCTAAATGTTGAGAATTCAAAATGATCAAGTCAAAATAAAATTTGACTCAGCCATCGACACGACGAAGAAGAAAAATTATATTTTAAAGTTGTACAAATTTACACTGTCTTCACGTGACTTGTAATAACTTTATTATTGAGAATACAGGTTACTCACGTTATTTTAGCCGGGATATGCCATGCCGACTAGTTTCGAATCTATTACGTAGATTCATCAACTGGGCGATTAATCGCGTGTCGTCGCTGTCACGCGACGTCTTGCACTGAATCGTATTCTCAATAATAATGCCTTAACCTCACGTCCGTTTTAATAATATTAGTTTAATAACTTGTTAGTTTTTACGGTTTTCTTTGACTAATGCCACATTGTCAAGGTCATATTATTATAGAGATGTACATCTTTAGGTCTTTCTAATAGGCACTTATCCCGTATGGGATATGCGGACGATGACTACTGCAGATTCTGTAAAGAGGAACCGGAAACGCCGCTGCACCTCTTTTGCGACTGCGAGCCACTGATCCATAGACGAAGCATCTTTCTGGGACGCCATATCTTGGATCCGGATGATGTCAAATCACTCCCGATCGGCCGACTGCTCCAGTTTATGGAGGCTATTGGCCTAAAGGAGAGTCTATAATGAGGCTACAATCACAATAGACCCACGGAGGTCGACGTGAACACCCAAAGCCTCTTCCCAACAACAATAGGTCTTTAGCTCAATATAATTTCATCTCATTATAAATTTCTTAGTAGCAATACGTCGAAGCTATCCCTGGTAAAGTCTCTACTCCAGCCTAATTAATATGATATGAGTCTCATGTTATGTTCGCAGAAGTTAAATTACGAAACATACATAAATAAATATCTACTTAAGCCTCTAAGAGCTAACTAATAAATTTTCACTGAACGAAATAATTATGCCTACAGTTTACCTTCACTATTTTGCTTGTATGCCCTATTAATAGTAACAACTCTGGTTCGATGGTATGTGTATGTGTATGCGCCGATAACAGTGAGATCTCGGGTTCGATTCCCGAGTCAGGAAAAGTGTAATTTAAGAACTTTCCGTCAGGAAGTTCTCAATAGCAGCACAGAATTGAAATTGTGCCCAGTGGATAGCGATATGCTCACCCCCTATCCCATGGGACCTAAACATAACAGGTGAAGTGTGGGAGTTGTACCCACACAGGTGTGTTCTGTATGTGCAATGTATGTTTGTGAACACACCCGCTACACAGGAGTTATTCTTAATGCGGGCGCCGTTTAAAAAAAAACCTTCTGGGTAATATACGCGGGATGTTTTGTCATGTGAAAGTAACATACAATCAAACAGATGTTTCCATGAATACTACATTTAATTCAGATTGAATAGCGTAAAGGTCTAACAATACCTTATTGATATAATAATATATTATATATAATAATCCTTGTTAAATGAAAATAATTTCTTGTTATCTGTATATTTTATATGTTCTCTTTCCAAAATGTCCATCCTAAGGTTACCTGGAAGAAATCGCTTTAAGCAATAAGGCCGCCCTTTGTACATTTTTTCTGTTATTTGTTCTTTTTGTTGTTACTTCTTAAGTTTTTTTCATGTGAAATTATGTATAAATAATGTATTTTCTATCTCTAACCTATTCTAATCTATTTCTAATCGTCGAATTCTAATGCCTCCCCATTTAACTTTTGTGATTAGATTAAGAGTAATTAGTTTAGTTGGAAGGGTTATGGATACTATTGGATACGGCACGGCCCTATTACAATCGGACATAATACCATTAACTATTCGGTGCTTTATACTGAACTTAATTGGTAATGGTCGTATTGTAGCTACTAAGTACATGACAATGAACAAATTGTGGCAAAATAATTTTACAATAAAAACAACCGACTTCAGTTACAAATAAAACACTAAAAAGTAAGAAATTCCTAAGTTATATTCAACGTCTTGCCTCATCTGTGTATAACTTGAAAGAATTCAGTAAACGGCCTTAAGATGCCTGTAATTAAAGAATTATCCCCGTACTCCTAACCGTTGAGGAGTTGTGCCTTCTAGCACCAGCTCAGCAATACAAAATGCTGACTGCTAAACGTAGATACTCGAGTAGCTTTAGGTAATATATAAAAAACAATATATATTACCTTAAATACCGAATATAAAAGCCTTTTGAGGGTTGCCCTCGATTTCTTTAAAATCCCATCATTAGATCGTAATTTGATGAGAA
The DNA here is from genome assembly GCA_905147285.1 of Hypena proboscidalis. Classification (NCBI taxonomy): domain Eukaryota; kingdom Metazoa; phylum Arthropoda; class Insecta; order Lepidoptera; family Erebidae; genus Hypena; species Hypena proboscidalis. Next base: position 7,696,611 of record LR990127.1, read on the forward strand.
CGGGACCACAAGACAAATAGTTCAGACAGCAACATAATTATATACAAATCGAATTGAGAACCTCCTCCTTTTTTTGAAGTCGGTTAAAAAAGAAATTCATTAGATTTTCGGCGTATTCGAATAATCGGCAAACAAACATAAAAAAAAAAAATCGAGTTGAGAACCTCTTTCTTTTTCTTAAAGTCGGTTAATAATTGATAAGTATTTTTTTTAAGATATTCGTAGTAATGTATAAATTATACTGAAATGATACTGACTTTTTTGTCAAAATATCTTAAAAATTAGGCCACAGATGAATTTTTAAAAAAGGGTATTATAAATTTAACAAGATAATATTATCTTAGTATTTAAATCGCCAGAAGTCATGAAATTAAAACCATGACAGCTTTATGACTTCCTGTCACAAATTTGATGTTTGGAAAAGTTTCTATTCTTTTCAAGCGTTGTATTCGAATGTACCTACGAAACGTGACGGTTATTTATAAAAAAATTGTTCCACGAGAAATATTGGAACGCGTACCGGAACAGCGTTATGGAAAACAAAACGATGACAGTCGATCGTGCATCGGCAATAAAATAAAACTGGCCTGTTCGTATGACGGGGAAGCTGAAATATTGTTAAACTTGCAAAACGGCCGAATGGTTAGCGTTGCCCGTTGTCCTGCAAAGCGAAGCGATATACAACTATCGATTTATGATACACTATTTCCATGGTTTTAACAAACGTGCACTGATTTTTTTATCCTAAGTCACGCATTCTCTTATTGTGAACCGCTTTGCTAACTTTTGTGATTTATTTGTTACTTATTTGAGACCACACAAAGGTCTATTGAGGTAACTTCTGTATGCTAGCGCGTAGATAACATTATATTATCTTAAATTTTAGAGTGCACGTTTAGCGTAGTGGTTTAAGCGGTCGCCTCGCTGCTCTCCACTGCGCTGCTGTTGTGGGTTTGATCCCTACACGGGACAGATCTCTGTGTGATTTGTGTATGTGGAATGTATGTTTGATACACCACAGTACACAGTACAAAGATATACCAGTATTCTGAATCGATTTTTTTCCTTGAAATAACAAAAGACAATCATGCGATACATGATAGGGCTGCCCACGTACTGTATTTTTATTTCATGTCCTGACTTGAGCATCTTTCAGTACCTCTTTGGATTCGTGCATCACAGTGGCGCATACCCGTTTTTTGTTGGTACCGTTATTGTGTTCTTTTGCCGAGACGTAGACACGTGACGTGTTCCGACCGTTTCTATGAAGATAGACTACTCGGTATATGTTTACTGTAGTCCGGGCGACATCTTCAGCTTAAAAATAAAAATGAAAATTTGTCATAATTATATGCGAAGTATATTTTTATGCATAACGAAATTTTCATACATTCATTTTGGACCCTAGCACATGGCGTTCTGTTGTTTCTGTCTTCTCCGAGGGCGTGATTTTATGCGTGTATGTACAGTTGTATGAATGTTTTCAACATTCAGTATTCATAAGTTTATATATTTGTTGACACAAGTATGCTCATATGAAAGTAGCACACATAATATCAAGGAAGGGTGCGGAGGATAACGATATGGTTATATCGGATATATCCATATCACGTTATGGCAAGATCTTAAAGTATAACTGCTAGAACTGGATTACCTGAATATAGATCTTGGTTTATCTCTATAGCTTTAACTAACTACTTCACGCAGGTTTACTTGTATCAAAGGATAATGTTTTACTTCCGTTGGTTGTTTAAGAGGTTTTTTAAGACTATCAAAAGCAAAAATTATTATCTAAGTCTGTTAGATTTCGGCGCGTTGTGGTCATGTTTACTCATACATATAAATTCAAATAAACGTGACAATATCTATCTGACGCTCGTATGCCCTTTTCATCTGTAGTTCAAGAATTAGCGTGTTCAAACTAACAAACACTATAGCTTTATTATGCCTCTAGATGTTATTTAAGATGTAGACCTAGATTCTTGAATGTAGGAACTTAGTGTCAATAAAATGTTACAGTCGGAACGATAAATTAAAGTTTAATGTCGTATTAATTCGAAATTAACCACTCGGCCCAATGTTTGCGATAGTTCGACAATTTGTCTTTCATGTTGTGGAGTAAAGTGGTTTTCGACGTGAGAGTTGTAAACATTGAATATTTATTTGCCATTAAATGTTTCTCTATACTAAGTCGCATAGTCGGCTGACAAATAGTAATTCTTGACTTCGATAATAAGAGCACTTTTTTTGTTTTACATAATATAACGCTTATATTATCCAATTTTTTTTAAACATCTGTGTACACTAACAAAATTTCTTTTTAATCACAAAGATTTTGGCAAAATGTAAGATTTTACTTGAATATTTTTGTTCAAAGATTGCAAATTATATCTAAAACTAAGATTTTACTGTAAATCGTATGCCAATCACATTTGATTAGCGTTGTTTAGATTTATGAAATGAATCATATAGATAAGTAAAAAAGCCCAACGTATTATGGGTCTAAATAGTAGTATAGAGTTTATTCATTGCATAAATGTTATGAAGCAGAGTAGCCGAGTGGGAGGCCGCAGGACTGCTAAGTCAAATCAAATCAATCCACGGCACACACCTCTGTCAATAAATCGTTAAGATTCGTCTTTTCAAAGATAAGTGTGTATTTGTCATATAAATTATCGCTCGCTAACGGTTAAGTAAACATCGTGAGGAAACCTGCATACCTGAAATTGGTCGAGGGTTTGTGAAGTCTACCAATCCGCACTTGGCCAGCGTGGTGGACAATGGCCTCATAGCCTAACCCTTCTCATCATGAGAAGAGGCTTGACCTCAGCAATGGGACATGTATTAGATACAGGGCTGCTTTTATATTATCCAAAAGGGTATGCAGAGGTGTACAACCTCTACGTTTCACCTGCTATTAATAGGTCCAATGAGAGAGAGGGTGAGCCAATCGCCACCGGGCACAATTTCAACTCCGTGCTGCTATTGAGAATTTCTTAACGAAAGTTCAGAAATAACACTAAGCCCGACCCGGAAATCAAACCAGAGACCTCGCGATGATAGAGATATGCTAACCACTTAACTATCGATGCAGTTCTTTTTTTTTTTTGTATGGAATACAAAATTCAATATAAATACGCGGTTCTAAATAGCAAACCAGAGAAAAATACTTCACCTGAAGCTTTATTCAATGTAATATAATATAATAATGACCTGTTTCACTTACTATCAAGAAAATATGAAGATCAACTGTATGATTTTTGTACCTGCTTCAATAAAAACATTTTTTGTATATTATTTTCTTCTGATCTTTAAATTCTAATCTTCAAAAATCTCGTGTCTCAGTGTTAGTTATCGAAACCCTCTATAATGATTGGACCAAATATTACGAAAAAAAATATTTATTTTGTAGCTCTGAGAATTGGTAGTAGAGACTATTAATCGACGTACCACGCGAGCGAAGCCGTCATTGGAAGCTAGTTTCTGTAACTATAAGATGCGGATGACAAATAAATTGATGACGTAGGACTGCGGCACTGCGGCCACTTTAAGTCTATTATCTGCAACAGTTGAGAGTAAGTAACAACTTTGCTAGTTAAGATAATCTTATTAACACCCATCTGGTCAAAGTAGAGTAGAGAAATTTCTTTGCCACAGTCTTACAACTTATCTTAGACGTATATTAAAACTAAGTACCAACTCTTACTGAGTTTTCTTTTGTGTTCTTAAGAAAGATTTCTAAGCGGCGTGTTTACTAACGTAATGTTGGATTAACTTTAATATTATTAATACTTAGTTTATTTTTAAAGAAAAATTATATTTATTGGATGTTTGTTTGTGGACATTTCGTCAAAATTTCTTTTTTTCTTAATTGAGTTAGATACAAACTGTAAAATTTTAATATTAATTTTGAAAAAATGGGCGCAAGCAAACATGCATTTAAGTCTATTAGATATGATTTGACTGTAATAAATAAAAAAATATATAATATTTAAGTTTATCCCAAATTACTTTTGAATGAAATACAGTCGCACGCGATTAGTCTGCATTTTTGTAACGGCGTATGTTGCATACCCATTGAATCTGGTAGTGAGTAGCTACAACAATATTCATAATGTACAAAGGATTTATTGACACGTCACTTAACCAGAGAACTGCGATATTATTCCTCAAGTGCTTGTATTTTCAGAGTTTAATCCCACCACCGAACTGGAACTAAGTTGTACGGGCTTCTATTTGACTGCAGGTTATACGTAATGCGGTAAAGTTTCCTTCTATAGTTCGTTCGCCTTAATAATGCAGTGAGTCGTCATTGTCCACCAGCCTAGCCCGCCCCTAACCAAACAAATCTTTTTAAATTACAAGCATTGCTTTAAAAGTAACGCTTGTGTCCTGTCATTTGTGGTAATTTATTTATGTTAATCACTGTATTCTTAACGCGAATGAACAATAAGCCATTCACAAAAGCTATACTATCAATGTAAATCTTGGTAGAACCATCTCCCTGTTACTATATTTACTGGCCGATTGATATTATTTGCTTCGACACCAAGCAAATAATATTGGCCATCATATTTTATTGAGACTCGCCCACTTTCGGACGGACTCGGCTGTTTTTATTTGTTTAGAGTTTATCTTTGCTTATATTTATATGCCGTTCAGTCAAATTTGCATATCCCTTTTTGTTTTTAGGGTAGTTCTTAATATTGCAAACTAAGTTTTATGTCAGTAGTCTTCTTTATGTCTGCCACACCCATATGGGTGTGGCAGAAATTTTATTTGAAAAGTGTACAACACCCACATTGCACCTGTTATGTTCAGGTCGCATGGGATAGGGCTGAGCCTATCGCCAGCCACCGGGCACAAATTCAACTCCGTGCTGCTATTATGAATTTCCTGATGGTAATTTTACGAATAACACTTTGCCCGACCCGGGTATTGAACCCAAAACCTCGCTAACCACTAGACCATCGAGGCAGTCGATTAGAAAATGAATAATATTTATTATTTATATTTTCATTAAACAAATTATTACAGTAGCCTTTCAAACAGTTTGCTTTCCAATTTATTTTTGCACAAGAGTATGAATGTAAAAATGCACTGAATAATGGCATAGCTCGATTTGAATTTACATCGTGAATACGACATTGTAACAGAAATCCCATGGGGCCGACATGCTTCAAATCACATAAAAATGATTTTACGATTCTATCAAAGCGACCTACTCCACTCTCAGTTTTATGAATAAAATGTACATAAAAACAGTTTTAAATCGGTTTGCTGCAGCATTTTGATGATTTATAAAAATTGCAAAATAGATTTTTATTTTTGCTGGAGGGTGCATTTAAATAACTTTAATACAAATTTATAAAATGGTTTAACCAGTTTAAATAATACTTGGAGGCCTTCTATTTTGTTCAGTTGCTTTTAATTGTTATAGCTTGTCATTATTGCATCGGTAAACCATGACTTATATAAAGGCAAATCGTCAAGTTGCAATTAAAACCAAGAACAAAATTACCATGTTACATATAAAAACAAATAAAAGTTATAATAGTAAAAGAATGTTAATGAAACATTCGCTACAGAATTGCAGCAACATAATTTCAAAAGCATATTGCAAACGGAGGCCATTTAAATCATACGTGTGCACAATAAAAATGTGCAACACATGCAAATGCTATTTAATTATACAATTCAACGGCCTTAAAAATTACTGCAGCAGTTTCTTTGCATTTTCAGATTTACACTTTTATGGTTAGTTAAATAGCACGCGAACTGAAAATAACTAATTTGTTGTTTTTCATACGGTAAAGTACATATAAATGCTGTTTTGTTGTTTCACTAGTTGCGAATGTGGATCGCCCACCCAAAACATGGCCCATCTGTTGTCCTGCCCATTACTTCCTACCCCTTGTACCATAAAAATCTTATGCAAGCCAACCAAAAGGCTTCCTAGTTGCATCCTATTGGTCTAAAACTATATAGATAGAAATTATTTAACAGAATTACTATAGTCATTGACACGACACGAAGAAGTTGTTGGTTATCCGATAGATGTATTTGGAGATTCGAAGTTAGGCTCTTGCTTACTGCCTTTGAAATCTTGGGTAAAGTAGAAGTAGGTAATTAAAGTAAGCGAAATAAAAAATAAGTTAAGTTAAACTAAATGAAATGTGCAACTGCTTAGCACAGATCTTGTCGCGGTGGAAAGTTTTAGTTTTAGACCACTAAACTAAATATAGTTATGTATTTAATTATAGTCTATTGTTATAATTTGAAAATAGAATACTGCTCATTTAATATCAACGTCTGATAAAATAACTGCGCAGTTGTCACCGAATTTCGAATTTCAGGAATCTCGATTATGGTTGGCATTTTAAGACGATTAAAATACAAGGAGATAAGATCGCCAGACATCTTTTCGTCTGACTTGAAAATTGCTTAGACGCGATTCATTTATGTTGATTACTATTTTTATTGCGAATTTTGATTAACATTAGAAGTGAAGTATAGGTTTTATTTAATAATTTTATTGGTGATATGTTGGGGCCAATTTTAAGTAGATAAACAATTCTAGCGCAGTCATCATTCTCAGACCATCTTTCCAATTAAATTGGGGGTCGGCTTCTTTTCTAAAGGATTACCCCGTGGAATGACTGCCATTAGATTTCCACAACCCATGACAACGCGATACAATTATAAAATTCCGCACTGTGTTTTATTGCAAAACGTCTTCAAATAACTAACCTAATCTTTTCTAATCAACCATATAGAATTTAATATATCCAATTTTGAAAGACATAAAATATCTACACGTGCACGCAAAATACCTACTACCTGTATACGAGTATTGATATTCGGAACAATGTAACTGCGATAGTTTTCTTCCGATTTTTCGGCAACACAGCGCAGGTACATTCAAACAGTAGCAATCGAAATTGCAAATTTGTGCAGGCCCGTTCGGTTCGTTAGCGACTTGTGTTTACGCGTCGCCAACAACAGGGATGTCCACGAAATGTAGGTCTATTTATCGTTGGTTAATTTAATACATCACAAGTTTTGTTATGTTTTATTCAGCTTAGATATTATTTACATAGATAAAAATAACAACTATATTTTTATGACAATTTATTTTAAGCAAGAAAGTATTTGATTCACATCGGTTATTTATTCTGCCTAACTTAGTTTATTCTCTGTTAAATTTATTGTATCAGGATTCTATGAAAAAATAAATCTGAAAACATAATCTAAACCGGTTAGCGGAGGCTCGTTATACTGTAGTTTTCTTTGCAATTTTTCGGCAACACGGTTCATGCAAACAGTAGCAATCGAAATTGCAAATTTGTGCAGGCCCGTTCGGTTCGTTAGCGACTTGTGTTTACGCGTCGCCAACAACCAGGGTTGTCCACCGCTAATTGTTCCAAGTTTGCATTAAGTTTGATTTAATAAGTGCGTAATGTTATTATGATTTACTGACGCAATTTGTTTGACTGTCTGGTGGTAATTGCCATGATAGGGTTGTCAAATTAAGGAAATTGATTCTTTGAATTTTCTTTTATGGCTGGAGGTAAGCATTTTATATTCTTCAAACTCTTTTGATTAATACTTAAACCTAATAATCCAATGCGTTCAAACCAAATAGCAAAGTTTTATTTAATTCTAGCAATTATTATACAGATATTCCATTAATTAGTTACAAATATTTTAAGGAAACCGTTTTATGTGAAAAATTATGTTGATATTAAAATTATAATAGAATTGCCAATATTTGAAACACATTTTAGTCGGTTAAAGCACTTGTTAGAATTCTGTGATATTTTCCATAATGTGGTTTATAATGGTACTACCAAAAATATTTGCTTAACACATAAAAATAACTACTTAATTAAACGCGTGTATATTTTTACTACATGCGCTACTATTTAAGGTAGCACCTAACACGTTTGGATCAGCCCTACGAACTAAACACACAGAAATAATGATATTTTTTTAACAGAACATTTTAATATTGACAAAATTGTAAAAATGATTTCGCATTTAACTTAAAACAAATTAATTCTAGAGCAAGCTAAGAAATTCAAAAAAGAATTGTTTGAATAAAGTTTAAGTTTTTTTGCTCCAGATGTTCATATACGTGGAACATAAAAATGAAATTGCAGTCTTTATTTCAAATAGAAAATAACTATTTTCTTTGATAAGCCAGGCTTGTAAAATTACTGAATTGTTCCAATTGAAGTACTTTTTAAGCTAATTTACTTCGTTTAAGTTTATCTGTTTAATATTTACGTCTGCTTAGTCAATCTTAACTTTAAATACATTGAAATCTTAAAATCTTTTGTTGTCTTTGATTATAAATTTAAATAGCAATGTTCATCTATGAAAATTATCATAAATCTTAAAATTAGGACTGTCAAAAATTCAAATGATAATGTTTAGTTATGCTTTCAGTCTTTCAGATCTCACTGATATTTATGAAAATGAGTATCGTGGTACTTGTGTGCATAATTAGACTATATCAAAATTTCCGTACGGAGTTACGGGCTTAAACTTATAACGCTGCAGTATTTTTTTAACATTGATTTTATTTGTATTGTACCTTAATTTATGCCTATAAATTCATTAATTTATGCCAAATCTTAAAGCGTATCCTACTTGCTACTGAAAAGTGACATTTATAGAGAATGTTATCACTTAAAATCTAAAACTGACTCCACAGATTTCTTCTCTAGCTAAATATTATTATTATCTTGACCAAATCAGGTAGATAAATTGGTGGATCTTACAAAGGAAATTATTTATTTAATAATTGAAGAAACTTACCTACAGTCAACTGATTTTAAATTTGACCATCTTTTGCCCGCGGCTTCATCCGCGTGGAATTTGTTATATTAAGTAGAAACTGCTCTCGCGCTTTGACCCGCATTAAACCTTACTGCTCTGCTCCCGTAGAGTTTAGCGTAATGTTAAATATTTTAAAACATTATTAATTTGATAGTTAGACTATCAGACACAAAAATAATGATTAAAATCCAATCAGTAGTACCCGTGATTAGCGCTAACAAACAAACTAACTTTGGCCCGCGGTTACGTCTTACACTCAATTACCTGCACCTAAAATGTTATCAAAATTGATCTAGCTGTCAAAAAGATTAGCCAATACTTGACAAACAGACAGACAGACAGACCAAATTTAAAAAAAACTGTAATTTAGGCATTGGTATTGTGCAAATAAACTATATAACTGTTTTTTTTTTTATTTTGACATCAAAAACAGACACTTCAATATTTATTGTATATGATCGATATGATTTAATGTTATTGGAATCTGTGGTTTTTGTTTGAGTTTACTTTAATTTGAATACTTAAGTGCTTAGCCATTCAAAGCTTCGTAACACATAAATAGAAGGTAATCAATGAAGGGTCCTGAACTAATAAACTAAGTCTTAGCATAATGTTATTTATTGCTTAGAAACTATTCGCATTACACGTTAAATGCATTGTGGGAAACTTTTTTCATTTAATACGTTCTACAGACATTTGTTTGAGAACTCAAGTAATAAATAAACTCGCCAAAGGTATTTATCAAACAACAATTTTACTTTCGTTTCTGTTCTTAGTTTTAATTGTCTTACATTTATAACGGGTGGCGCAAAAGTAAAGACCCTATTTGGTTCAGCTATAACATTTTTTCTAAATTAGAAAACTAGATTTGGATTTTTTTAAATGTATATTTGTGCCATTAAATTTCGTACCATTAGGATTTAAAGATGATGTCTTTTAAATGGTGACCTCCAGAGTTAATACACCTTGAAGAGGATGATTTTCCTTCAAAATTGGTTATGAGTGACGAAGCGCATTTCCATCTCTCAGGGCATGTCAATAAGCAGAATACTCGGTTCTGGGGCACTGATAATCCGCGCATTATTCAAGAAACACCTCTACACCCACTAAAAGTTACTGTATGGTGTGGCATCTGTGTTGACAGAGTGATCGGACCCTATTTTTTCGAAGACGCTGGAGGCAATGCGATAACTGTCACTGGAGAACGCTACAGAACCATGTTACGTGAGTTTTTGATACCCAGTTTGGACGAATTGGGGCTGGAGCACATCTGGTTTCAACAAGACGGCGCTACGGCACACACAGCGCGCGACACTATGGACTTAGTGAGGGACGCTTTTCCAGACCGAGTTATCTCTCGTTTTGGCGATTTGCCTTGGCCTGCAAGATCACCCGATCTGACCAGTCCAGACTTCTTTCTTTGGGGTTTTTTGAAATCTCGGGTGTATGTGAACAAGCCACAGACTCTCGCAGCTCTAAAAGAAAACATTCGTCAAGAAATAACGAACATATCGCAGGAAGTGTTACGGCAAGTTATGCAAAATGTCATAAATAGGGCTCAAATGTGTATCAACTCTGGAGGTCACCATTTAAAAGACATCATCTTTAAATCCTAATGGTACGAAATTTAATGGCACAAATATACATTTAAAAAAATCTAAATCTAGTTTTCTAATTTAGAAAAAATGTTATAGCTGAACCAAATAGGGTCTTTACTTTTGCGCCACCCGTTATTTGGGAACTTTGATTAAGTGAGGCATTCTGCATTTTGGTAGATCTTCCTTATTTTTTTTATTCATATCACTACTAACAGTTAAATTACAGATATACTTAATATTAACATTAATCTACTTAAATTGTATGTAATTCTGCATATAATATGTGTGCATAGCATTCACATTGTAACTTTAGTTATTGAAAGTACAAACTTTGACAAACATGCATATTATTATTACTAAACAAAATGTGTAATAAACAAACAAGGCTAAGATTAAGAAAATATGTTTTTCTTTTTTTTTTAAGTTATCGTATAAATGTTATGGTTTGTGTACGGTTTCTCACTTACTTAATAGGTTTGACTTAGTCTCTCATAGTTATGAATCGGGTTATTTTGTATAATACAAGTAAAACAAGAAAAAAACTGATTCTTTAAGTTTGAAAAGTTTAAGCGGCCGTGGCGCAATGGATACCTAAGGCATCGGTCTTACGATCGAGAGGTCGTGGGTTCGAATCCTAGCCATTACACCACGGACGTAAACTTCCTCCTAACACAAGCGAATTGAGCTTAGCTGGAGAGGGTTAACAAGAATTGTGCAATTTCATTTTTTTTAAAAAAAAGAAGAAAAAAAGAAAATTGAATGTCTTATTTAAATACAAATAAGTAGTATTGTCTAAGCACATTACATTGCAAGTCTAGATAAGGTCAGTTCTACAATAAAATAGCTAATAGGTTAGACAACATAACTGCCTCGATGGTCTACTAGTTACCGTCACCCCAAGGTCTCGGGTTAGATTCCCTGGCCGGGCAGTGTTTTTTTGTGAACTTTTCGTCAGTAAATTGACAATAGCAGCACGGAGTTAAAATTGTCTCGTGGATGGCTCTCCCTATCCCCCGGGACTTAAACATAACAGGTGAAATGTGAGTGTTCTACTCCTCTGACACACACTTCTGGGTAATATAGGCGTAATGTTATGTAGAAACATCCCGAAAACATCCCGCGAAAATTTCAGCAACATTGATCTTTCATTGAAAATGCCAGTCAGAGCGCAATAAGTAAGAGCAGACCAACTTTGACACAAAGCAGCTGTACACTTACATTGAATAAATTTAACATTGTACATGTGCATGGAATACGTTATCGTCCTGTTTTGTACTGCCCACATGATACTGATACAAAACTTATTGTCTACCAACAATTTTCTTGTTTATTGCTCTGGGGTTTGCTGTGTCGTATTTTGTTGGTGTATTTTCGAACGTCGTCATATCTTGTTTCCAAAAGCTTCTTGGTTATTTGCCACGGTTCTTCGCAGAGTGAAATTCGGGGGAATTTATATAAGGGAATTGTATCAATGGAAATGGGAATTGAATGCGTATTCTTGCATTTTTAAGTATAAGAAAATCTATCTGATTAATTATTTAACAATTTATGAACGTTTTTCTAAGTTACCATAAGTAATGTTTTTTTTTAATTAGGTTTGATTATACCACGAATTTCTCTTTAAGTATTTGTAACGTTGTTGTTTGAAGTTGCATTTTCTAAGTTGAATTAGGGTGACCAAACTTTAAATAAATAAATAAAATATAATGCTTTTATTCTAGACTATGTATGTATACGATTGAGCTGAAAACTTTTTTTTTTAATATCTTAAATATACTAAGAAACAATTGAAAAAGATATGGGACCTGAAGATTTGAACCTGCGACCTTACTGCACACCGGACATTGTATCCTACTTAAGATAGGAACAGATGGATGAACGTGACGTCACGAAATGACGAGACACTTGAGAAATTTAGGGTTCTGGTAAGAGGCGGCCGTAGCTGGATGGCTAAAGCGGCTGCCCGGTGTGCAGTAAGGTGGCAGGTTCAAATCCTGCCGGTCCCATATCTTTTTCAACTGTTTCTTAGTATAATTTGCTTAGCATAGCTAAATGCTATAAAAATAATCAATTAGATATAGTTTATTAGTTTTTAGTTGTGATTATTTTAACGCTTTTTCCATTTAATCAATAGGTCCACAGCTGGACACATCTTTAGCCCAATTATTTATTTATTGCTATCTTATGTATGTAAAATTTAATGTAAAGGGCAACAGTTGTATCTGTGTTTCCATTTATATGCCTCAAAACAAATTAGAAAACCTGCCAGATTTTACTAGCTATCTGAGCGTGGTTTCCTCAATTATTGTTAACAACGACATTAGCTTAGCTTATATTTTAGGAGATTTTAATGCTGATATTGGAACGCTTTTCGATAGAGAACTAAGATCTTTTTGTGATGATAATGAATTAATGTATACAGATTACGACCTTTTAAAAACTAGAAAGAATGTCTTTACATATATTAGTTATGCACATGGCTCGAAAAGCTGGCTGGATCATTGCATCACGTCTCGGTTGGCGGCAGCAACCGTGAATAGGATAGAGGTGATAGAAGATGTATTTTGGTCCGACCATAAACCACTTCTAGTTTACTGCGATCTCAACATCGTACCTCAACTCGTCACTGCAACATCTACAATCTGTGATAACAAAGCTGCTTCTTGGGGTAAGAGAAATGGTAAACAAATTGATCAATACTCCTCACTCTGTTCTAAACTTGTAAGTAAACTAGATTGGGACAGAATACGTCGATTGCGTGACCGCTCAGGTTGTGAAGAGTTAAATCATCAACTCGAGATTGAATGGGCCTATAATGCCTTTATAGACTGTTTGCGGCGGGCGGCAGCGGCGCGGGGCGCTCCCCGACATGGGGCGTCCCGCGCTGCGACCGTGCCGGGCTGGAACCAGCATGTACGGGAGGCGCACTGTGCTGCGCGCCATAATTACAAACAATGGTTGATGGGCAACTCGCCAGCAGAGGGTCCGCTGTTTGAAGACATGAAGAAGAGTAGGTCAACATTTAAAAGTAGACTCAAATTTTGCCAAAATAATGAAAATCAAATTGTTCTAAACCGTATTTCAAATGAATGTGAAAATAAACATTTCAATAAATTTTGGAAGTCAACATCTAAAATCCTTAATAAAAAATCGAAGGTGCCGAGTAGTGTAGGAGGTAAGACCGACACTGTAGAAATAGCGAATTTATTTATGCAAAAATTTTTGAACGGCAAAAGCCCTACCACCGGTGCAGACTCGAACTGTGGAGCGAGACTAAGGTTAGGTGAGCACAGTGCCGTGTCGGAGGACCTAAGTTATCTGGCGGGGGGAGTGGCGGGGCCCGATGTCACCCATCTGCACGTATCGGAACAAATGGTATTTAATGCATTAAGAAAGATGAAATTTGGCAAGTCTGTTGGTCATGATGATATAAGTGTTGAGCACTTACGTTTTGGTGGTCCCTGGATCGTAGTTTTCTTGTCCGTGCTATTTAATGTATGTCTTAAACATAGTTACCTTCCAGCAGAGATGTTGAAAACGATTATTGTACCTATTGTCAAAAACAAATCCAGTAGTTTATCGGAAAGTTCAAACTACAGGCCGATTTCCCTAGCGACTACATGCGCAAAGCTGTATGATTCCATTTTGTTAGACGTCTTATTAAAACATGTTCGCATAAAGGATGCACAGTTCGGATTTGTGAAAAATTGCTCAACTGATTTCGCTATTATGACTTTAAAGCATACTGTTAAATACTACCTGGACAGGAAAACAAACGTTTATGCATGTTTCCTGGATTTGAGCCGAGCCTTCGATTGCGTTAATTATAACATCTTGTGGGATAAGCTACGCAAAACAGGAGTCCCTATCCCATGCATAAACCTATTGAAGGCTTGGTATTGTCAGCAAATCAACATAGTCAAGTGGAGAGATAGTTTTTCGACTCAATTTAAATTGCGTTGTGGGGTAAGGCAGGGGGGGTTGACCTCACCAATCTTATTTAATTTATACGTCAATGAGCTGATTGAACGGCTCAGTAGCACACATGTAGGATGCCACATTGGTGGAATCAGCGTCAACAACCTGAGCTATGCGGATGACATGGTGCTGCTTAGCCCCTCAATCAGTGCACTTAGAAAGCTCCTCAGCATCTGTGAGGATTATGCATCTACTCACGATCTGATTTACAACACCAAAAAATCTGTTTGTATGATGTTTAAAGCGGCTAAACTCTCTGAACCGATCCCACCAGTGAAGCTCGCTGGCTCGCCGCTGGAGTGGGTGCCGTCGTTCAGGTACCTCCGTCACGTTGTGAGCGAAGACCTGCGTGACGGTGCTGATCTCGAGCGTGAGCGGCGGGCGCTTGCCGTAAGAGCTAACATGATCGCGCGCCGCTTTTATAAGTGCTCGCCGGCGGTGAAGCAGAAGCTGTTTGCAGCTTACTGCCAGCCACTATACACGCCACAACTGTGGAACAACTTTACGAAAGAGCAGTACCGGTCATTAAAGGTACAATACAATGACGCCTATAGGGTGCTGTTCCGCCTCCCTAGATACTGTAGCGCATCACTTATGTTTGCCGAGGCCGGTTTGCCGGGGCTTGATGCATTGATCCGCCATCGTGCAGCTAAATTTAGAGATAGTTTGTATAAATGTAAGAACCGAATGATTTTAACTGTTTGTCAGATTAACACCTTTGGACTGTTTAACCACTGGTGCACAATGTTAAAATAAAATAAACATAGTTAGTATATAAGATAGTTAAGGATACACAATAAGCAATTTTAAATATGGACGATGTTCCGAAATAAAGAAATTTATTATTATTATTATTATTATTATGAGTTAGTTAACTTTTTTAAACTTATAATAAATATTTCCATGTAATCCGTCATTTATGAGTATCATAAACACATTACTGCTATTTGTATGAACCCTTTCAAGTAAAGTTAATATGCATTATCCTATTCTCCAGTTGCTCACAATAGTCAGACTGTACGGGGGCTGAACTAAGAATCTTTTGATCGTAGGCTATAAAAGACTAACGGTTAGGACATTCTATTCAAGGTCTTTGTGCCTTTATTATAACTATACTGAATAGTTGGTTCCTATTTTATTCAAACGATTATTTATCAACTGTTTATATTGTTTAACTTGATTATTTTTATGGCATTTAGGTTCAGGTTTCAAGACATTTATTTTCAAATAAGACTACAAGTCACTTCTATGAGAACATAATTAAACTTAAAGTAAAAAAAACATATTTTTTTTACGCCTTTAAATTATTACATTAACAGAATAACCATTCAACTCCTTTAACATATTACTATGTTTACCCAGCTTATTTATCTAAAAGAGAGTTATCAGTCATTAAGTATTTAGCGAGTTTGCATTTGAATACGCATTATTATTACAATTAATTTTGACAAGCCTTGAGCAAAATTAAAAAAAAAAAAGCAACAACAAATCCAATGCAATAAACTATCGCAAATATCCACTCTATTATGTCCATCCTAAGGTTGCCTGGAGGAGATCGCGTCAAGCGATAAGGCCTTCCTTTGTATGTTATAGTTTTAAGTACCTATTTCTTTGTATGTTTGTTACAAATAAAATTTTCTCTATCTATCTATTATCATATAAGCATTTAGCTATGCTTAGCAAATTATACTAAGAAAGACCGGTCCCATATCTTTTTCAACTGTTTCTTATTATTATGTTTAACTTCACTTTCAAAATATATAGTCAGACAATTCTATGACATATTTGTCGTCAGAAAAATTTGGCAGGCAAGGCTATAGATGTAACAATGTCTTTAATTCATCATCATCAACACTCTATCTTTATGATACCAATTTAATCGATCAGGCTTTCTCTTAAGATTTACAACTAGCAATCGATGTTGTGCGACTTGTATACAACGGTCGCCGTCATTATGACTAGGTCGATTGTCCGTCTAATGGTGGCTGTATACATGTTTCTTTGCTTCAATACCTATTAACCTGTTTTATTTGTTTCCTCCTCCTTGCTTCGATTTCCTCATTACTGAGGGTCGTGACCTCTTTTGTGGATCATCAATTCCCGTGTGATGGTCCGCCATCTTTGCCTGTCCTGGGCTGTGTGTAGTGCGGTGTGGACCGTGGTGTTTAGGGTAGTGCGGACCTGATCAGACCAGCGTATCGGGCTGCGGCCTCTAGGTCTCTTTCCTTCGACCTTTCCAGTGACCAGCAGTCTTTCGAGGTTGTCGTTTATTTGTTTATGTAACATTATTATATTGTGTACAAGCCTACAACTACTTCTAAGCCATTTTAGGTTTCAAGTATCTCGAAAAATGTTTATAGCATAATTATAAACGATATTCCACGCATTATAAACGTGCAAACTTTTTTATCAGACCTCTTTCTCGCACTTCTTCTTCTTCATCGTGTCGATGGCTGAGTCAAATTTTATTTTGACTTGCCATCGTGGTGAAAGGATTAGCCAATTCGCTTTGGAGAACTCGCGAATTGCCCAGGGTGCGCCGGACGTACGGAATCCTTGTATACGTCACTCGTGGAGGCTCCTTTCATGCACCCCAGACCCCAGTTTCTCGCACTAACAACTTGCGAAACATATGACAGCCCTTTAACTTTGTATGTCTGTAACGCGTGGTAAATAGTCTCATTATTTAGAATACGATGCATTCTGCGAAATGTCTTAATTTCTCTGACAATACTCAGTTAGTAATCACATTGTTTTTTTGCGAAAACAATGAATAAACACAATTATTAACTAAGCTCTTAATACAATTTTACATCACCCCATAAATCAACTTAGCCAATAAACTGTAAATATAATATAGTACAAAGCAATAAACCTCGATGCTATTGCCGGCATTACTACTGTAATACACAATATCGTATCGGTCACCCACTTTCAGATTAACGCACTGCATTACTATTCAACGGCTTGTTAGGTTTATCATTACTCTGGAGACTGCCACATAAATTACTGTATTGTTCCGTGTACCAGTTCTAGTAAAATAAGGCAAGGTTACACCTACAAATTTTACAAAGGCGAAGGATACAGGTTTTGTAAAATATTATTAATTTTAAGGATGTGACTTACAATTTTCATTATTTTATACTTGGTCCTTCTAGCTAAATCAAGGTAAGTTTTTGTTAACTTAATACCAAAGTTATATTTTTAGTATATAGCAAAGTAAAACAATAAATAAATATTTCACGACTTACACACAACGCCGTCTAGTCCCAAACTAAGTAGAGCTTGTACTATAGGTACTAGAATAACTGATACTTATACATAATATATACCTTTCTTTTGTAAATACATACTTATTATACGTAAAAACACCCAGAATACAAACCATGCACAACAAAGATTTTGCTTAAACGGGAATCAAATCCGCCACCTCGGCGTCGCAGACAGGGACACTATCCACTCTGCCATCCGGTCGTCAAATAAAAAAATAAAGGTCATGTTGTGTATTATTGTTAATTTCATAAACTACATTTTTTTAATGTAATTACAATAATCATTCAGAACAATCAAATTTTACAACTTATTGAGTTGATAAAAAACCTAAGTTAACTAAGTAGCAATTTTTTACCGCCCAATGAAATTTATGTTGGTCAAAATTCATTCTTTTGTTCCAAAATAAGTGTCAGAACAAATCGAGGAAAACAGAATAAAATATCAACACATCAATATATTGTGAGCCACGTTTTCCTCAACCGAAATTTGTGTTGCGTTCCAATCAATGAACACTCGCCCTTACAAACTAGTTCAATTTGTACAATAGTGCGAAGGGCGGTGCAAGACTGCAGCCAGGCGCCGGGGGCTCTGATCTCATAACAAACACAAATAAGCTGACGTGATCCGCTTACAACCGTAGATTAAGAACGTAGAAAATATTCCGACACTTCACCGCTCGGTGTCAGAATAATTCATGATTTCTGCGAACAATATTATCTTATCGGCATGAGAAATTGTTTATATGCCGAGGCAGGCGCGGACGCCATTCGATGTATTCCAGTGATTCTATGTAAAGTTACCCGAGCAGTAAACTGGAACGGTATCTCCGCTCCTTGTATTGAGTTTTGTCGCTTTATTTTCACGTCCGATAGTTATTTCAGGTTTAAATTGTCAGCTATTTGACGTGATTCCTCTTATTATATAAAAATAAGACCGGAATTGTTTGCAACTTATGAGCAACTTTTTATTGCTTGATTTACGTTCAAATAATGTAAAATACTGTTGAAACTTATTTGTGAGAACTAAATGTATGTTAGTTAAGCAAAAGCATGTATTTTTTAAAAATTATATAAACGTCTAATTGCACGATTTTTGATACGTATGGTGCTTACGTTTGAAACGTCTTGGCCTATATTTATAGTCACTGTTAGGTTTAAAGATTTATTAAATGTTTATTATATTAAAGAAAATAAAAAGAAAAGAAAACAAAATTCCTATTAACCTAAAAACAAATGACTACATCTAAAACTATGTACAAACTTAGTCTAAAAGACCGCTACCAGTGGGCAACGTTCCCAAAATGCTGGCAGCATTGCCACGTTGTATGGCAATGCTCAACTTCTGGCCAAAATAAATACCAGCACTCTGAGAACGTGTGGCCTCGAACAGGCGAGCTGAAATCTGTTTGTACAGATTGAGCGCCTCCGACCCCCACGGCTTTAATGTCTCTACCCCAAAAAGCACAAACATATATCCACTATCAAGTAGATCATATTTGCGCCTCTTGAGGCATTCTGCAGATTCTGCCGCCGCACCAGCCTTCACCTGAGTCCTAGGAAGATGTGACGACGCCAGTGTGTCTACACAAGTAGCATCCCAAACTAGAGGCCGTCCCATCCTCCAGGGAACAAGAGTCATACCGTCAGGTCTCTTACCATCGTCACGATTAAGGCCACACTAAAACAGCTGTGCAGTTGGCGGTGGTAAGAGCCCGGCGAATGATTTCATTAATGCTGGCATGGCGGGAAAACCTACCTGCACTTTTTATGCAAATGGTTTAAAGTATTATCCGTTCATTAAACTTAACAGTATACGAAGTATCACTCTTCAGTTTCGCAATTTTGAAAAAACTTCTCTATTTCAAAATTGGTCGAGATCATATAAATATTAACCAACTGCACCGCTTTATTTCATCAAAACAAACATTCAACCGAAACATTCTAATCCCAGCTTTACGCAACGATTAACTTAGGAAAATATCGGAATGTCGGTCAATGGTATAGGCCCCAGTCATTGTTGGTTTAAGGCCACTTATCCCTTTGGATAGGTACTTGACAAAACCATTTGCATTTAGTTCATTTGTTTCATGTTCATTCGTTCCTTTGACACGTTGATTACGATGTAAATTAATTGTAGCAGCTTGGTTAAGTAGGTATTTGTGTATGTATATCTAACTATCTGAGCTAGCAAGGCGGAGTATGTAAACTAGTTTCGTAATTTTCAATTTTGAATCTTGATTGTGAACGTGTTTGTAATTTGTTTCTAGAGATCATGTTTTCTGTTTCTATACATTATGCGAATGCTGTCTGAAATTAGAAATAGTAAGGTATTACTAAAATTTTTAACATAAATTTATAACATGTATGTAATAGAAAATGACATGTAGAATCCAAACACCACTTTCAATATGTATTTTCACATCGAACAGTATAATATTAATCTTTAAATTAAATATTCGAAGCTATGTTTACTTTTCCGGCTTATAGATTTATCGCCACATATAAAGTTCTTTCTTATTTCAGTATGTTTCAAATAAAATCAAATCCTTTTTGAGCTAGTCATTCAATAGAATTTTTACAAGGTTAATTAAACAAATTGCTGCGCAACTGCCCGATGTATTTAATAGATATGGTAATAAAATGTCTTATTACTACATTATAATGTCCAAGTCAACACGGAAGCTTGTGCGTTGGAGTTGGTATCCAGTATAACCTGATACAACTGATTAAACATTGTGTTACTCAAACAACGACAGTTACAAAACGATTTTGCAATGAGAGACAAATTCTAGACCATAACTAACCACTTTAAACTATAGATAGCTAAATAGTTTGCTCATTATTTTCCACCTGGGGCGCTAGTATTTATTCGATCCCCACAGAGTCACATAATACATGCAAAAAATGACTGCACAATAGCTACAACTGTTATATTACCGTATTGGTCCACCCGAAAACCAATATTTGCTTAAATATTACAACATAATTGCATTTTATATAGCAAACTTTCATTTAACGGCGGTCAAACGAAAAAAATACCTTATTCAAAAGGGTCAGGAGGCCGCTTCCGATCAACAATAAAAATGATTGATTTTTATCTATGAATAACTGTGTATCTCCAGGCCAATAGCCATCATTGAAATTCAGTTCGGCCGGATGAAAATAACAGATTATTGAAATGTAATAAATTCTGTAAAATGAATTCGCCAACCGCAGACTGGTGCGGCCCGGCCGGTTGTTTTTCATCTGCCTTCAATTCGAGGGCCATTTATTCGTTTTTATAAGTTACCGTGCACTCGAATGTTGGATTATATTATTTTTTGTTTTGAGTGCGCGTGTTAAGTTTCTTCTTTATGTTAATACAAAAGGTTTTAACGGGAAAGTATTGAATTCAATTCAGTTGCTACGTGATATCTTTAACAACTGCAAAATAGACGTTTAACTGTCGTCCGTTTACAAAGTTGTTGCTCTTGCTGCTAACTCAGCATAAGATCAGGAATGTTAAGGAAACTTATTTGCTGTAAGGCGTCTAACTGATCTTAAGATATATTGTAAGATTTTCTAATATAAGGTGAACTAGAAGCAACAACAACACAAAATTAAGTATCGGACTAGTGACGTTGATCACTCTTATTATCTGTGCAAATCTTAAATAAAAATATTTAACACACTTCAATCACATAATGACTGGTACATAGGTGACTGTAACTGAGAACTATGTAGGTGAACAACATCAAATAGTAGCTTAAAAAAGCTGAGTTGATTCAGTTGACATAACAACGCGGTTAACTGATTGCGCACGAAAACTTGCCACTAATTTCGGATTGTGCCGGCAATCTGAATGTCGGTCGTCGATGTGACAGATGAGGGACGAACATGATTTCCCTCAACTAAAATTACATCGCTATCCAAACGAGTTACGGTTCAAAATCGTTTAGCATAATTTGCCGTCACCGAGGACCTAGCTCAAGCAGACTAAACTGTTAGTACGCGAACCGCATACAGTAAAAAGGTAACGGTTAAACAACAGCGGTTTTGTCAGCGTTCGAGTTTACTTTTTCAATCGATAGGGTCTATTTATGATAACTTCGTTTTGTTCGTTTTCGGGACACGTGAGATTCGGGTGTGTACCGAAGAATCTGATAGTGCCGTGTCGACTAGTTTTTAGAGCGTGTCAGGCAGGTATACGTTACATAGCAAAATATATTTAGAAAAGGTACTCTAGGGAGGCTGATTCTTGGAAGATGATTGGATTGGTAAATTTGCAAAAAAATATGGGAAATCTTTTAGGCTTCTTTTATAAAAAGATGAAGTTTGCACTAAGCACTAGGGGCGTATACCCAAGGGTTGCAGGTTTGAGTCCTGCTGGATTCTTAATTTTCAACTTTAATATTATATAAGATGAAGTTTATTTTAATATTTAGAAAAATACATGACCAATGTCATAAAATGTAAGTGAAAAGTAATACTTTGATTAGGCAGGAAAGGGCAATTAATATTATCATTGTTTAGTGCTTCGTAGGCGGGTATATAATAATAAGTTATACAAGCAAGTATAATTAGCGAACAGACGAACAATCTCTCAAATTAATAAAGAAGCTGACTTCTAAGATTTGAAGGCGAGTCATTAATTAAGAAGTGAATATATTAATCGGTACGTTCGTTAAATTTATGCTGGGTTTTTAATATTCTATTTCAAAAAACACGTTTAATTCAGGAGCTACAAAATAATATTTAATGTTGCATTTCGCATACTTATTTATATCTACGACGTCAATTTTATCACATTGACACGGATTCTTAACATGGTTGATAGGTCGCATCGCCTCAGGCAGACAAGAAAAATCAATTTCACCACATTTCTATATACATACATATAATATACCTACTCTCATACCTTTAGCGAAAATTGTATTGAAATTAAAGTTTTCCATCCAAAGTTTAATTCACCCATAAAGCTTTAAAATACAATGTCAAGCTGCCTAAAAAGGAATTTGGCATTAAGTAACTAAAGCTGTCATATTTGCAAGGAAATTGCTATTTAACTAAACCTACCGATCAGTAACCAGAATGTAGCTTTTTACCTGGAAATTATTATATAACATAACATACTATCACGCCTTTATAACCCAGTAGGGTGTAGCAGAACTGTATATCACTTACAATGCACCTGTTATGTTTAGATCACATGCAAAAGAGGATGAGGCTGTGGCCATCCACCGGGCGCATTTGGATTTGAAATTAAACTGCTATCGAAAATTTCCTGACGAAGAAATCACAAATATTACTGCGCTAACCACTACAACAACAAAGCACCTGGAAATGAGAAAAAGTAAAAAAAGGCAGATATTTATTTTATCACTATACAACGTTTAATAATATCTTTGTTAATATATTATTAAACGTTGTAAATAAACGTTAAATTATATAACCCTTCCATCGTTATATATTCTAGAAGTATGTCTCTTTGTAAAAAACAATCCATCACTATTTCCAAAATTGTCTGATACTGTACAACGTAACCGACGAGACCATGAACGATTATGCATGCACAGCGCCAGAACTGCTCATTTGGGGAATAGTATAATCTGTATGGCGCCTAAAATTTACAATAAGTTACCAAAACAATTTAAATCCTTGAATTTTAATATGTTCAAGAGTAAAGTTAAAGAAATGTTGATAAAGAAATGCTATTACAATATTAAAGACTACCTTAATGATAATTATATTTAAATTATGTAATCTACTACGACATTACTATTCTATTATACTATTTATTATTACTATACAATTCCTATATTATTATTCTGACATATTTTGACATTTCTATAATTTTACTTTATTACTAAAATACTGATCAATGCATGCTTAATATTGACATTGTGTAATTTTAATTTTAATCAATTTTATATTTGTACGCCTTGCATGGCAAAACATGTTGTTACGTAACCAATACCACCAATACAACTGTTATAGAATGTAATATTCTGTAGACCACACATGTTTATAGCAAATAAATATATCTTTATCTTTTATATCTTTATCTTTATCTTAACGTCTAGGTCAAGCAGTAGTACTTATGTTAATGATAATAATATTAGTATAAAAATATATATATATTTGAGAGCATCATTTATAAATATGATTTTAGATAAATATAAAATGATACTCTAAACTCTTCCGCCTATATACAGAATGGATGCGAGTACTTAGTAGTGTTAGTGTTTTCAATAAATAGTACGTATGTAGTATTTATTGAAAACACAAATTCTATATGTGACGTGGTCAGTGTTAATTTCGACGGGTTAAAAAAATAATAACGTCGCATACACCCTTTGTATGTGGCTGAAAGAGTGATTTTATCTCCAATTAAAACAATAGTAAATTATACACCTATCTCATTGTACTTTCCTTGCCAGCAAAACTGTACGTAGTGTTCATTCCAATGTAATCCGAGAGTCACATAGTTAGATTTCACAGATTGAAATGCATGTCGTGGTTTCTATAAACAAAGCATGGGACAACACAATACCTTTATTCATTCAAAACAATCCATTATGAGTAGACTAGTGAATGAGCTTTGATAGCAATGCTAAACCTATCTGTTGTCCGCTACTTTGTTCGCGTTGGCCAGTAGAACTAAACTATTGCGGGTATGAACATAATTCTATTGATTGCACTTCCTACCATGCGTACGAAATTTTAATG
Source organism: Hypena proboscidalis (assembly GCA_905147285.1). NCBI lineage: Eukaryota > Metazoa > Arthropoda > Insecta > Lepidoptera > Erebidae > Hypena > Hypena proboscidalis. Next base: position 7,721,011 of record LR990127.1, read on the forward strand.
ACCACTGGTTGATCGTAAAAAGAAAAAATATCTAGTTTTCCGGTTTTGTTGTGAGATTAGGCTCTGAAATCACGAGCACATGAGGCGTTATATCTTAGTCATCAGAAGTAGTGACGAATCCACTATCAGCTTCTATGTATTGTAGATATCGTGACTTGTAGTTGTCATTTACCAACTGGTAAACTACCTTCCTTCCTTTTTCTGCCGTATAATAAAAAATCTCTCAGTCTTCTTTCCTAAAACGAGCTATAAATATCCCTTTTTACTTTTTTTTAACTTAACAGGAAGGAGCAAAACTTCCAGCAACTTTCAAAAACAAAACTTAAATCGGTTCTAGCTGTTGAAGTGCAGTAATTAGAGTTCTAACAAACCAAAACGATTAATACAAACGGTATTCACAGTTAAAAGTTAAACAGTAATTTACCAACAACGGTAAATGTTATAAAACTGAAATAAATATTAATAATGACTACATGATTTGCTAAATGTAATTATAATATTTAAACTTTCCCTTTTACCGTAAGTTTATTTTTCCAATCAAGGCTTTGGCCAGCATTTCGATTCTAGCACTCGCCGACCGCTGCTGCGGCATGCTTGCTGCGCTCGCTCAAGCGATGCGTTACTACTGGTCACAATCAAACCTAACCATTTTTTATAATTACCGATTAAGGCATAATAAATGTGTTTAATTTATTACTTTTACCTCGCCTTTTAGTAATTATTAATAATTTTAAATTTATCACATTCACCATAAAAATATACATACAATTATAAATCTCTCATGACAAAAAAAATAATACATAACCTCTTCTTATTTCGGTCGGTTAAAAAGTATTCATCCTCTTCATCGGATGAAATGACCTGAGAGATATTTTCATTTTTAAAAGTACCGAGTCATTTAATTGCTTTTAAATCTAATTTTCTGCTTCCATATTTCGTGCTTTATCATTCCACAGTTTTATGCAAAATGGCCGTTCTTCGAGCCATTATAATGATTGCTGGTGACTTGTGGAAATGGTCATTGTGTAAGTTTTTATTAGTGCTATAATGACGTATTTTTCTCTTATTTTTGACTTATTTATTTTTTTAATCCGTCTTCCGATAACTCTGCGCGGGAGCGTTGAAGTAAAATATTCACTTAAAATATAGGCGCTCGACTTCTATTTCAGTTATAATAATGTTAACTGGACCGCTCTTGCGCCTATGAATAACAAAAAGGCCTTAATCGTTCTTTTTTTGGAACGAAGTTTTTTATTGCGCGTTGCGAAAGGGGGCTAGACGGAAAATATTAAGACCAATAGTTGTAACGACATATTAAGACCAAAAGTTGTAACGACTGTTGTAAACCGTATGGCGTGCGCCACTCGGCTTACTACTATAGCACTATAGCAACTAAGTTTTTTGTACATACATACAACAAATACAAAAAATAATAACAAAATTATTGATATGGATATTGCTAAGGTAAATAGAGTTTTATACAGACAATAATAAATGCTTATGTATTTTTAGCAAGTACGCATTATAACCTCTCTTTACTATTATGCTAACCAAGTCAAACGCGTTATAATCTCCCCATTATTGTGTGATTAGCAAGTGTACGTACAGTACTTCGTTCCATCCGGGTGTCCCTTTTTAAGTTAAGAGCTGGGTTGCTTCTCTAGTTCAAAATTACAGTTAGAACCTTAGCAGTAGTCGTTTTAAAAAATAATAGCACGTTTTGTAATTATGGCATATATATGAAATACTAACATTAAAATAGTAGGTTGTTGGTGTACATTTCTCAGTTAGGCTCACAAAGTTAGCAGACATCATTAATTATTATTATTCATGAACTAAGAAATCTATAACCCGCGCTACTATCAAAGCTTGTCACTCTCTCATGAATCAATTACTCTACAACCTCATAACAACATTATGAAATGTATCCATTAAAGGTGCAATACAATTCCAGGCAATATAATACATCGTATGCAACACCCTGCAAACAAACAATGCCTTTGGAAAATCACCCTTATTGCATTTAAAGTCGTGTATTCCAACTGCCAACCCTTAATGCTGACCTCACTAACTTGTTTATCGCTTTGCTACAGCTTTCCTCCTCTCTGTCCCATACTATCATTGAATGAAAGATGCAAGTACAAGTTTAATAGACCGTAGATTAAGTAGTTTGTTGAAATCGGCCCACAAGGGGGAACTATTGGTTTCCATATAAAAGTTATATGGGTTTCACTTTGATATTATTAATTTTTATCTAAACAAATTATAAATTAAACACTAAAATGCATGTGCCCCACTTTACAGGTAGAGGAGGTACAAAAAAAAATATTTTTCTAGATTATATTCTATCACTTTCTTAACATAACTAACATACATATCCATGCAAAATTTCAGTTTTCTAGCACTAACAATTTTGACGCTATGCCTTGGACAGACGGACATGGCGAAACAACAAGGGTTCCTTGTAGTTACTACGAAACCCTAAAAGGGCTGCTTTTTGAAAAATCTCAAAAATATCAGCTCTGCCTTGTTTTACGATAAGTCATGGATAAAATGGTAAAAATAATATTTTTACCAAAATTAAATTATAAAAAAATATTCATTTTATTTACAAACAGCAAGACTGCCAACGTTACCAAGGCATACAATGAAAATATCATCTTCAGAAATAAATCTTCGCATTTCATTTCCATCCGTCAATGTGACTTAGATTGAGGAAGTAAGATATTCATACGTAGCGATTAAACGTGCACATTCACATAACCGAATGTCAGGTAGCACGTTTAAATCAAGCTAATGTGACGTTTCTGGCGTCGGCCCGACCTGCCCGCCACGTATTACGAATAAAACCTACAACATATTCACGTTACAACACCTTACGCCTCGGAGAAAGCAAAATTATGTGTTGCGTACGTGTCAGTTCTGAAAAGTGGAAAATATGGAAGAAAACAATATTAGCTTATTTCTTCCAAACTTTGATCCATATGTATTGTATCTCAAATAGATTTTAAGGGGTCTAAAGTAAAAAAAAATATGTACACACAATAATACATAATTATTGGTCTACCACACAATATTCAGTAAATATTTATCACCAAATAACTCGTAATATTTTAAAGCAAATTATAGTTTTGCCCTTTTGTATTTTATACAATATTAATGATGCAAAATTAAGAGTTTAGCAGGTTTCGAATCTGCATCCTCTGGGTAAACGCCCCAGGCCCTGCTGGATTCTTAATTTTTTGACCTTAACATTGTATTAAATACAAAATAACCTACTACTTTTCATTAAAGGATTTAATTAATTCTGTCGTCAAGAAAGGTTAATGACATTAAGTCATGCCCCTTATTAAGATCAAAGAATAAAACTAGAAGACACATATATTAAGTTACAAAATCATAACGCATATTGCTCATGACAGCCGTTGACAAGTGACAAAATCTGTAAAGCTACTCACCACAAACATCTGTTAAACACACTCACTTTATTACTTAAAATTAACTTATGACACGTAGCCAACACGTGGTGTGTGTTTCAGCAACATGGGTGTTTCAGCGTAGTCTGCGACAGCTAAACGCATTAAAACTAATGCAACCATGACGTCACTTGAAACGTCATTACTTAAGTGGCGTATGCTGAATGTGTTCGTAGCTTAATTCGCAAAGCGTATGGCCAGATTATCATTTGAATGTGCCCTCAGACGATTGTCGGTTTTCGTGACAGCTGTACAATGGGGAGGCTGGCCCGAAGCAAAAATATTTTTCCCGAATAAAAAGCGGTGTTTTCTGTACCTATACGAGGAAATTATATTTTTATCACCAGTCACATTTTACATTTTCATGTTATCTCGCTTTTCCTTATTCGTATCGACCGATTTTTGTGCCCGTGAACTTTAGTTGACGATGTTATATCATAGTTATTTATAAATTCTTAGGCTGTAGATTATTTCATTTTTTTTTAATTTTAAAACTTTATACACAAATTTGTATACAAGGCGGACTTAATGCCACAGGCATTCTCTGTCAGTCTACCTATGGATGATGCAGAGATTAACAAGGCAAGTGAAGTTATAAAATATAGCGATTTGATTTAAAATTGAAGGTAATAAAAATCAATATAATTAATGAAATGCATAATACCTACATAACAAAATACTTAAATAGAAGTAAATATTTAATATATATACATAAATATATGAACGAATATTTACGATACATTTACTTAATATACCTATGTATTTCTCTGACAATTATAAAATCATTGGCCAGTGACTTCGTTTACAAACTGTTTACCAAATTTCGCCTTTACATTTTTATACTCACCCCTACCAATCAGCTAATAGTTTACCATCAAGAATTTTGTGTCCAGTGGTAATTGTCGTTACCACTCTATTGATGATCTCCCTAGGGTTTAAAGACCCTAACTTGCCAAGTTGAGAAACGATATTCACTAACTTAAAGCCGATTCTCACGCGATACACATATTTATTCCATACAATGAGCTGTTAAATGATCTGTATGACTATCGTAACATCTAAGTGCGCATTTGTATTACGAATAAATTTTCACGGGAGAATACGAACGATACGACTGTATTCTGGTAAGGAAGGAGTTGTAATATTCAACAGCTGTGGTGTGTTAAGTAATGAATGAGTATAGTTTAGCAATAAATGATCCAGACGTGATATTATCTAGATATTATACGGCGTTTAAGGATAAACATTCCAGCACGTTATTGTCTAGGATTTACTATAAATGTAGTTAACTATATTTTATTAATAGACGTGTCATCCGCTTACATAACATCATGTATTACCTTCTATAACATATTGTATTCTGTGACAAATCATCTCTGCATGATATTTTATGATGTTTCAATATCTATATAATATATTGCAATTTTGAGATTGAGGCCCGTTTTTCACCAAAGCGGAGAGGAGAGAAAAGGAGATGTCTTTTGAATAACCAATCAGATTTCATTCGTTTTGGTGGAAATGGATCAAATAGAGAGACGAGGAGAAGTCTCATTTTTAACACGCTTATATTAGCTTCACCTGTATGTTTGTTTGTTTGTTTGTTTGTTTGTTTGTTTGTTTGTTTGTATGTAACCGACTCCTTTGGACTCGATTTTGACCCACTTTAAACGGACAGATTTAATTCAAACTTTCTACACTTGTAAAGAATCAGCGACAATATAATATTTTCATAAATTTATCTCATTATCCTGATTAGGATCGCCAGGATTAAAAAAAACTAAAACTAAAAAGTGAAAAATAAATATAGTTTAAAAAAACTAAAAAAACACGCTTTTAAAGCACATCAAACTAAAAAGTGAAAAATAATTCTTATTATAACCTGAAAATAATAATAAACGAAAAATACTAGTACTATTGTGAAAAAAAGCGTGGGGCGCTCTGTGCCATATTTTTCGTCTATCGAGCGACCCACGCTTTTTTTCACAATAGTACTAGTATTTTTCGTTTATTATTATTTTCAGGTTATAATAAGAATTATTTTTCACTTTTTAGTTTGATGTGCTTTAAAAGCGTGTTTTTTTAGTTTTTTTAAACTATATTTTTGTATACAATGTTGTGCAGCGAGCGGCCAAGTGGCGCGCGGCTGCGCAGAGATGTGTGCAGCCGACTGAGCTGGCACGCCGCTTGTCTGCACGCGCGCCCCGGCTTCATCTGCTCTACGCACATCTCTCCGCTAACAATCTTGGATGGGAAGCCGAGATGGTTAGCGCAAACGCATCTCGTCTCCGCTCTTTGGTGGCTCCGCGATCTCGGCTTTGGTGGAAATCACCCGCCAGCTTTGCCGCACATATCCTATCCTCTTTTCTCCTCTCCATCTTGGCGGAAACTTATCTTCAATGTTTATTTTTTTATTTTTATAAATCCATTTGCATTTTCAATGTTGGCCTTACAAACTACTTAGTAACATTATTTTGTTCTGTTCGGCTATAACAATAAATGCATTTTAGTTGGCTGACTGTATTTTTTGTTGATATACTGATATTATGTTAGGGCGTAGGAAATTGGAGGTTATTCTACTGTGTAACTGTCACTGGGACTTCTAAATAGGGGTGATTGAAATTGGTTGTCATCGATTAACAATGAAACCACCCCTTGTGTTAATTTAAAGCAAGAATAACGAGTATATTTACTTGTGCTAAAAGTTATGGAGCTGTTAATGAGAAATTAAATAAAAATAGTTTAATAGTGCAAAATGCACCACTTAAATGATTTCAAGATAGAAGGCAAAATTATAGCTTTGCATTTGCTTATAGTTGTTTTTGTTGGACATGAATGAAAAAGACAGCTGGATTTAAGAAATTTAATAAATAGTTCTATTTTTAAATTTTTATCATAAAGAAACTTGCGTGGGTATTCCATAAATGGAATCACACTAAATTTGAATATGTGTCAATTGAATATCGACCGTATTTATATGGTAGTAAGGATGTTCTTATTTGCGCAACTAACAGTTCCACTTACAGAATTTCCTTATCAAATAGAATTTTCCGATTTTCAAAACTGTTGTAAAGTTTTCACCTTGCAAACTTATATACCTACAGACATTAGCGATTTTATTGTGACGCGTAAATTATTTATATGACTAATTTTTCAATGATGCAACGAAATGTTTTTGCTGGGTGCAATCATTCTTCATCGGAAATTTCCACACATCAGAATCAGGTACTGAATTTCTGGTATACATAGGTACTTCGTCATTTAGATCTCGTTATGAACTTTCTCTCTTTTAGGTATAAAAACAAAAAAAAATGGTAGAATTAAAAACATTGCGAATCACATCAATAAATCTAAACTCACACAGCATCCATATTTTGCTAACCAAAAGCAAATATGCAACCCTTATCGTGTTATTCTTGCACAAAAGAATCACAACACATTAAAAAAATAATTTTCGCGGTGGCGCCTTGCCGCAAGAGATACGAGTACAAGTACAGATCCCCATTAGAACGTCTAAGATAGGGATGTAACGAATACCACTTCTGCGAATACGAATCCAGTATTCGTAAAATATCTTATTAGGCTAAAACGAATACATAGGTATTCGTTTTAGCCTAATAAGAAGTGTGAAGTTGAAAACATAACTTAATATGCGTAAACATTGAACTTTTAATAGATTTCCATCTTGTTTCTCTACTATAAAAAATAATCAGGTAACAATTAAAAAAATACGCAAACTAATGTTTGACTATGAATAAAAATCATTTAACTGTTTTACTCAAAATTCAAGGCAATAATATTGCGTTTATCTAAAATACAAAATATAGAGCTGTGTATATTTTTTTTTCGACATAGTTAATATTTACTTCACACAAATCTTCGTATTCATATTCGTTGCATCACTGCTCTATGACAACGCGGGTGTACGCCATTAAATAAACATCTCAGCAAGCCCTGCTAGTTATTAGCGCAGCCCCTCAACACTCAAAGCGTGGCGATACGGCACGCAGACGGAAGCGAGGGCAAAATCAATTTCATTTTTCGACACGTGTATTAACGTTATGGCGATTGGAACCGCACTTTCTTCCTACCTACTTAATAGCCTTTATTTATGTTTAGTAGTTCACAAATGTGCTATAAACACTAAGTATTTATTGATGACTTTCTGCTCTCGCAAAGGGTACGAAGCAACATGGAAGTATCTGTCAGGGAATGTAAAATAAGGTCTGTTAAAATTGCTGTTTGGTTTCATAAAATGTTTTTCTGCGATGTTGCTAGTATGATGGGGTAAACATCGTCTTTGTTAATGGTGATTTTTACGGCTTTGCCCTAACGTTTTCGCTTCTAATGGGTTCTAGTAGGGGCTTGGCATATCTTGTCTAAACATTCTGAAAATGTTAATGTCGCTGTTAGCGTTGCCATCAGCTAAATATATTTACCACGATCTAACAATAAATTGATTATGTGCTATCTTTAAACAAATGTAGTGATATTTCATATATTGACTTGCTGTTATAGGTACCCATTTGCCTTTACAGCTATCCATATTATTAAGTTTTCAATGGTGCAATGATGCATTATATGCATACGCAAAGTGTGTATTTGTACAAAAAGAAAAAAAGAAAATAGACTTAAAAGCTTTGGTAATGATTCTTCAGGTACCAATCTAACCAAAACAACAGAAATATAATTCCTAAGCTGTGAGTAAAGGTACAAAGTATAGTGTTTCCGCGAGCATTGCCCGAGCTGTGGTATTGCGGTTGTATTTTTAATAAATATCGTGACCTTTGATTTTATAACAAGTTCCTGTGTTGTATTTTGTTTCGGGAACAAACAAGGAAGGTTTTGAACGTATAAAAATAGGTTAAATTTTCGTGAAAGTTTAAAAATCGAACAAGAGAGTTCCATTGTAGTTTGTCGGCAAATACATAAATCAACTGTAGAATTCAACAATCGTCGTACCTTTAACTTTGGAACAAAATTACATAACATCACGCCTATATTACCCAGAAGAGTGTGGCAGAAGTGTATAACAAACATTTCAGCTGTTATATTATTTAGGGCCCATTCGGCCATGTGATTATTTTCTGGTCCAACATAATGATTAATTACTGCAATCAAGAAATATCTTAGGTGCAGGATATTGGCCAATATAAACACATCAACAATGTCTAGGGATATTACATGAAATACTTCTTAACTTAATAACTATTTACTGTATAAAAAAAGTTTTTACATAAAATATTTTCTACTCCACCGCTTCTTTCGAAATTCAAAAAAATAAAAAACAAAAACTCATTTTGAAACAAAAGAATATCGATTGTTCAAATTTGGCGGTCGAAAAATTTAGTTCATGCTACAATAAAACAATGAAGTTTTGAAAAATTAAACACGACTAAACGCAATTACACATTTTCTTTATCCTAATTTCAACGAGTGTTACATTTATTGTTATGTCACGTCGATATTTGACAAGGGAAGAGCAGATTAGAGCTGTAGGCATGTTGGAAGCGGGCGCTATACAACGCGTGGTTGCTGAAACTCTGCAAACCGGCCAAAATGTAATCTCATAATTTCCTACATAAAATCCTCAATAGCAGCACGGATTTGGAATTGTGTCCGGTGGATGGCGATAAGCTCACACTATCCCATGGAACTTAAACATAACAAGTGAAGTGATGGTGTTGTACACCTCTGCCACTATTCTGGGTAATATAGGCGTGATGTAATATCATGTTATTGCCCAATAAATATCTAATTATTTGTTGAATAACTGCATGTCCATTTAAATTAAGATTGCCCGAGCGTTCTGGCTAAAAGATGTATATCTATAACCGCATTCCGGTTGCCGCAATCAAATTCTGAGAACAGGCGCGTTGTACAAATTCACTGCAAAACCTTGAGAAATAAAGTAATTATTTTTGGAACAATATCTTTTCCATTTTATAGATATTTTAAATTAAAATGCGTTAAGTAATAAAAAACAAATATTTCTAAAATTTTATAATATTTGTTTAAGCTTTTTACTGTAATAATGTTGGCAGATTTTGTAATTTCGCCAACACAGGAGACCCTTGTCCTCTACTCGTTTACCACGGTTAAAATGCCTGGATCATGTCCAAAGTTTGTAATTAACACTTACCTGCTGCACCTACTGGCCAGTTTGAATAAAATATATTAATAGAAGGATAAAGATGCAAAAAGTGCTAGGATAGACTTTTAAAATACAATGAGGTAGAAAAAACGTAGCATTTCGTAGAATCAAGTGCATTTTCGACCATCGATTTACAGGGAGATGGCCTGTAATCCATTCTGATATTCCAGTTTCGTTTAAAGTCCACTCGTTTCGTGTCATTACAGAAAAGAGGACTGATATACACGCCGGTTCACGTATTTTTTTGTTTTCTCTCAAGTATTTTTATGCTCTAAACACTAGGTTTTAAAGTTGAAAATGCCATGTGCTGTGTTATTTAAACTGAAACATTCTTGGTCCCTCTATACCATGTTTTACTGCGATTGATTCCGTCCGCAAGACGGACCGGACGGGATCGGGGCTATCCTGTACTTATCTAATTTTATTGTCACTCGTCGACGTCCGTCGAACCCTCTGCTACTGAGAGCGAAGAAAAGTAGAAAATTCTTTCCTCAAAGGATATTTTTATCTTAGAAGGACATCTTTATTCGCAAGCAGTTAAACTTAATTCAACGTCTGCTGGTAAGATAAACGGTTTGTCTGAATTCAGGCCTTGGAGATATCTAAAAAATCGGAGTGATGTAAAATTGGATTCTCGAGCCTCCATCTTACACGGTAGCCTACCGATATCGAACTTGATATAAAGTAGATAAAAGAACTTAGTGTTAAAATATTTATGGAACAAAAAGGTTCGAACATAATTTTTGCAGACTTATCTACTTCCAAGCTTTTTTTCAGGGATTTTGCATTGTTCATTTACGGATGCAATATTTTGAGCTTATCGTCTATCTTTACATCTCTGACGTTTTTCCTGTACGTGTCTTTATTTCGAACCTTTTTCAGAAAACTTTTTAAAAATATTCCACTGCAACTTTATACATAAAAGCAAAGAGATTACGGATATACGGTTATAATAATTCTTCCTCACTTTAAATAAAATAAAATAATTTATTTTTGCATTTGTGAGTCACATGAATTAGCTTGATGCATTAAAGTTAATATGATTACTATAACATTTAAATTGAAATATTGTCATTTTCACAGGTTAAAGTAAATACAAATAACGTTAAAGAATATTAAATATTGAATCTCAATGTATATTGTAATTGCGTGTCTCACGTACGCAAAAGCTTGGTAAATTGCCAAAAAGTATTTGTTCACTGAAGTGAATTGAACTGCACAATACAATTTGCTTTCAATGCATAGAAGTAGACTAAATTCAAGATTTCAAGTTGTCAGTGACAGATTGGAGTGGATCACACGACTTTAAAATATATGTACTCTAGAGTACATGAAAAATTGATTTTGTTTGACGTAGTACAAGTTTTCACAAATAAAATGTAACAGTAAAAATTGCGTGTAATAAAAATAAAATAACAAATCTAATGCAACGCAAATGCCTTACCAGTTAAATACCCAATTAATTAAAACCACACTTATTAATCAGAACACACTAAAAACAAATTGCGTAATTTAAAACAGGCAAGAAGCACCCCAATCGTTTCTTACATTGTAATCTCGTCCCGGCAAATTCCATATGTAATTTCGGCAAAACACACGAGGAACGTATTAGCAAAAAGCTGTACGAATATGTTAAGACGGCTGTTTCCTTGGCTGCGCAGTGTTCGCCATCTCTTCGGCACATTAGATATGATAATTGGAACATTTGCTTTGGATGGGATGACGTCACACTGTAATAATAATGGCGGTTTACGTCACTACGTGTTTATGGTTCCAAATGTAATTTAGCGCAAGTTTAAATGTGCCTGGTATGATTTTGTGTTCCAGTGTAATGTTTGTGGTGACAGGGTGACATTAAGCCGCTCTCGTGTTTGTTTTTTTCGGTGAATGATTTTATTGTTTAATATTATGAGTGGTAGAACAAGATTTATGAATGAAAATAATAGTGTAGATAATAACAGGAAAAGCATTAATCAATTTATTTTTGTTAACGACATTATTATAATTGTAAATAAAATGATTATGCCACCTTATAAATTATTATCAACATCATGATTTCATACGCCAATGATATTAATACTATTTTGTCATGAAGACTTAGATTAATATAAATCCCAAATTAGAAACAGCTATTATATTCAACAATACTGAAGTATTATTCGGCTAGCGATGGTTGCCTTAAGTTATTATATTTATTATTTATTTATTTATCTATCCTATGGAAAACTTACAGCTAGTACAACTTTAATAACAATAGTTTAGGAACCATAAAGCCAATAACAAGTTTTTAATTCTAGTATATGAAGCAAAATGACCTCTTTTCATGTCAGAACTTAAGTTAATAATTTCATCTTTTCTTGTACCTCGTCGTTTATGTAATACATTGTACCACTAAGTCACCTACGACACTTTATAACGAAGTGGCCTACTTTCCAAGTAACACTCCTTTAAATGTGAGCTCATAAAAAATAGATAAGCAAAACAATTTCCCAGTAACATTGACACAGTACAGTGTTGCGAACTCAGAAAGTAACAGCCGTCGTGAAACGGAACGGTTATGTCCGAACATATTGTTGTTTGAAAATTCTAGACGGTGCTAAAACGTCCCACGTAATTATTTAAACTTGCAAACGATTTTATTTGTATAGGATTTTATTTTAGCTTTCAAAAACGTCTGAGAATAATGACTTGCATGAAGTTGTTAATGTTCAATACATACATGGTGTAAATAATATAGTTGGAAGGCATAAACTTATTACTTTATAATTCCTGAATTTACGGGCAATTTCCATTAACATTTTTTGAAACGAACGATCATATTTGGGATTTTTCGATGAAAGTTTTCCCTAATTGTTAAGTTTCCATTAAAAATTTTTACCTAAGAGCTTCAAAATCATGAGCACAAAATTTTGTTTTCATTTGCGATTTCCTTATGACGTGTAAAATTTTTCAAAGATCAAAATTTACCGATGTGTAAAAATTTCTTCAATTAAAATTCTTGTTCCTAGAATTTTGTCTCAAAATCATGTGCTAAATACTTTGTCACCACATTTACACATTTTATATTAAACCCCTTTTCAGTCCATATGTTGCAACGACTAACTACAGAACCCTATTGTGCGTGGCCCGACACGCTTTTGATCGATTTTTCAAGAATAAGTAGCCTCATTAGCTTTAGCTGTCGAATAAAATAAACATTCAAACACGATCTAAATTAGTGAAAGAGCATCCAGGGTGCTAAATACACAGTAACATTTTAAGGTTTCCTTTAATAAGAGAACTTTAACGTTACTTGTTCTTTCACACTTAAACAATCTCATTTGTACTAAGTAATTTGATTACATTGTGTTTTTTTAGCCAAGTTTCGAATAATTTATCCATTAGTGATCGTCAGAGAGCTTGCTTTTGAATAGAGATAACTATGAGTTTTAAATGTCATAATTCACACCACGCGAGCAGAGCTGCAGAAGGAAGGTACACAGACACCCGGTCCTGCGGAAGGCGCAGGACCGGGTGTTGTGGCGCACATTGAGAGAGGCCTATGTCCAGCAGTGGACTACGAGAGGCTAAATGATGATGATGATGAGCAGAGCTGCGCGTTCCAGATAAAATTCATTCATTCATAACCACACACATACAAATACACTTACACTTACACACACTGATTAATATAAACACACACACTCACACATTCCCTCACACACACACACGACACAATGGTCCTTATAAATATAAGTATAAATATAAAATTTAATATATAAGTAAAAATAAAAATTATAAAATCATTTAACCTTTTGTATTAGCTGCAGTGACAACGTTCACTATAGATTTATTGTAAATATATCATGTCACAAAACACGACTGTCCACTGTCACCCAAAATACAAGCTTTCGCTTAGTTTGGGAGACAGTAGCAGTACCTCAAGTACAAATACATTTACATGTGTCTTAAATTTAACTTATTTGTGAACCTATATGTATTATTTGTGTTAATAAAGACTTTTTATTTTTTATTTTTATTTTTAAAATCCACGTCAAAGTTTAGAAATGTATTGGTTTGGACAGCTTTTACCCGACCCGGGGAAAATTGAAAAAATTTCAGTCCAAGTGTTGCAAAAGTATAACCGTAGTTGCAAAAATTTACTTCATGTTTCATCTTGGCTTCTATTATCTCTGGTGTTCGTGATAACAAATTATAACAGTTTCTTCTTCTTCTTTCGTGTCAATGGCTTTATAGCCATTGTGGTGATAGGATTAGTCAGTTAGACACTGCGTTACCGTGTTCTAGCTGTCCAGGGCGCGCCGCGGGGAGGCTCCTATCATTTAAAAACTGTCAACCGCCTATGGAAATCACCTAAACAGCTGGATCGCGCAAACTGGACGTATCGTATTTGGAACTTAATTATATCAAGTGTTTAGTAATTAAGGCGCTAAGGTGGCATATACACATACATGCATAGACATACAGCCAAAATCAACCTTCTTTTTTTAACACGCTTATATTAGCTTCACCTGTATGTTTGTTTGTTTGTTTGTTTGTATGTAACCGACTCCTTTGGACTCGATTTTGACCCACTTTAAACGGACAGATTTCATTCAAATTTTGCACACCTGTCAAAGATCGATGACAATGCAATAATTCGATAAAAAAAATTAAAAATATATAAAAAAAAAAAAAAAAAAAAAAAAAAAAAAAAAAAACGCTCTTATAAATAAACCAAACTAAAAAGTAGAAAATAAATAATAGTTTAAAAAAACTAAAAAACACGCTTTTAAAGTACTTCTAACTAAAAAGTGAAAAATAATTCCTAATATAAGCTGAAAAAAGCGTGGGGCGCTCTGTGCCATATTTTTCGTCTATCGAGCAACCCACGCTTTTTTCAGCTTATATTAGGAATTATTTTTCACTTTTTAGTTAGAAGTACTTTAAAAGCGTGTTTTTTAGTTTTTTTTTAGCTTCGCTGTAGTCGTGTAAAATGTGGCTCACGCATGAACAGCAGCTTAAACAAAGCCACTGGCAGGCAAGCTTCATTTTTAGTAAACAGGGAGGGACAAAGTCTAGCCAAAGTTGGACAAGCGGAAAACGCACCGTGACACTGGATCCAGTCTACAAAAAATAAAAAAATCATAGATTTATGTACCGGTCATATAAGTTAGGTTTGTAAGACTGAGGTAGAAAAATTTAATGTAACTTTTTCTGTTATACTAAGAAACAGTTGAAAATATTATGAGACTGTTTCTTAATAATAATATAATATGCTAAGCTTAAGCTAAATGCTATAAAAATAATCAATAAGAAACTTTTTCCGTTGTCTGAAAATCTTTTTCAATTTGTGATGATGAAATGATGATATTTTTATCACTTGTTCGTTGTCACCATAATATTAAATGGTAACTGAGTCCATTAAATGGTGCCACATTTTATTTAAGACCAAGTTCACTACCGCTTAGATGATTGTATTTCCGTTGTCTCAAAATCGTTTTTCAGTTTGTGATGATGAAATGATGATATTTTTATCACTTGTTCGTTGTCACCATAATATTAAATGGTAACTGAGCCCATTAAATGGTGCCACATTTCATTTAAGACCAACTTCACTACCGCTTAGATGATTGATTTTACCTATACCACTGACTCGGAAATAAGTAAAAGAAGACAGAGCCTATTGTTAGAATTCGAGGTTAACCACGAGTTTATTAGGTAATTATCTTTATTTATTATACAGTTAAGACTTACCTAATTTATTGTTGCTTATTTAAATAACTTATAGCTATTCGTTTATATCTATTTACCTTTTTTGATAAGTTTACTTAATTAATACTTGAAAATATGTAAATTGACCACAATTCTAAAAACAAAGTTTATAATAACTATATGAAAGTATTGTAAAACATTCAAAATTATTAAAAGAAATATTTCAATATTTTTTTACATTAATTTTGTATATTTTGATACAAAAGTAGGTTACAAAAATGTTTTGTAATGGGACGTCCGTGAGACAGTTAGACATTCTTTTGTAAGCCGTTGAACAAGACGGACGTTTTCTCTAATTTGTAATCGCGTGTTATAATTCTGTGAAATAATTCATAATAATCTACACCTTCGTACGTTTTGTTTCAATGTGCCATCCCTGATTTTATACTATGAATATAATCAATAGCTAATTAAAGCCTTGTTCATTATGTGGACAGCGTTTTGTGTGACATCAAAAAGCTAGTAGCAAAATCACTACAAACCCATAATTAATTTCAAAATAACATAAAAAATATTAAGCTTAATATTTTTCTCTAGTTCAATTTATTTAAATATTTTTTTTAATTAAATAAAAGATAATTGAGAAAAATAAATATAAATAACTACTGAGGTGTCAAGGGACACCCGGATGAAACGAAGTTCCTTTCGATTTTTCGAAGCCGCTCGATAGATGGCGTTGGGATCGAGCTAGATCGCGCTATGGTTTCGTTACAAAGTCCTATAGATTAAGGTCCACCGATTTATAGTATAAGTAAGTTCTGCAGATCTAATTGAGGATTAATGTGCACGATACCGGGCCATAAATTCACTGTTATCTGACTAGAACAGCGATCGTGTACGCCTGCGCGGACCTTTCTCAGCGCGCCAGCGCCCCGTATATTTTTAGAAACTTAACTCAAGTCATTTTTTTTTCTTTTTAATTTTTTTTTTAGTTTATCTAATCTTTTTTTTTTCTATAAGCGAGAGAGAGAGACAGACACAGAAAAATGCGCCCTGTGGCGTGCGCATTTTTCTCTGTGTGTTTGATGATGTAGCTCCGTAGCTGTAACGTAGCATGTAATTACTACGCCGCTACGAGAATTGCTACGAAATGTGTCGATACAACTTTTCGTCCCAATATTTTTAGCCTAGCCCCCTTTCGCAACGCGCGATAAGGAACTTCGTTCCAATATAAGCCTGTAATGTACCACTGCACTGCATGGCAAAGCCTACTCTCCTTCCAGTCTTTGTCCATGGCTGAAGTGACCCAGCTCTTTTGGAAGGTCTGGGTTTGTCCTATTCAAACGATAAGTAATTTTTAAAGAAAAGTTTTTTTACTCGATAGCAGGAACATAGTTTAAACAGATTCACGAAGTTAAAAGTTCCAATTCTTGAATAGCTATGTTTGTGAAGTTTTTATTCGTCGCGCGAGAACAATCGCGTTCCTCGGGCGAGCACCGGTCATCAGTCACTCGGAGTGGCCACTAGACTGCACAGACAAGAGGATTGCGGCTCTCTATGCACTTTTACTTTATGAATTTATTTCCGCCACTATTCGCTGGCTTCGTCGTTTGTCATGTAGTGTCAAATCGAGTTTTTAAGTATTCTTTAGTCCTGCAAATGAGGAAGCGAAAGCGATGTTTCTTGCACTATAACTTTTCATTTTGACCAGATGTAGTGTCGTTAACGATTTTCAAACCAACTATCTCAATTTTTTTTTTTTAATAAAACGACGCCCGCACTGAGAATAACTCCTGTGTAGCGGGGGTGTTCACAAACATACATTTCACACACACAAAGTACACCCAGAGTCAGAACAAATCTTTGCGAATCACAAAAAGATTTGTCCCGTGTGGGAATCGAACCACCACCAGCGTAGTTGAAAGCGGCGAGACGACCGCTTTAACCACTACGCTAACCGTGCACTCTCATATCTTATTATGGTGTATTTGACTTTCTAGTGCAAGGCTGATAGACAATGGCTGATAGCTGAAAACAAATTAAAAAAAAAACATTGCATACATTTTCTACTACATCATCTCGAAAGTGCAATACTAAAAAAGCTTATAATCTCTGAGAGTAACAATACCATCATAATTAGTTTGTTCATATTATTTCCTTGGAATCGCGTAATGTTCCTACAATACTCTTTGCCGAGACGGAGCATAGGCGGTTCGATTGACAGTAGCGGACACTTTCAGTGTTTGTACTAGACAAATCTACGTTATCAGTCAACCAAAGTGTCCACGCGCTGTTACGTTTACTAAGGGATTGTAAAATAATTTAATTTCTATATTAATTACCATCATAATTTGAAAAACCAATATTGTTCTTAATACTAGGGCCAGTGTCACTAGTATTGAGAACAATTTCTGGATATATACCTGGTATCTCATTCGGAGCTTAATTGACAATAATGTAACTACAAATTTAATTAGAAATTTAAAGAATTAACTGGCACTTAACAATACGAAACTTTATCAGGAACCATAGAACTGGGCTTAATAATTCTACCAAAAATATTGATAACAACCGATGACCCTCGATAAATCAATATCAACCGAATAATATAAGAAAAGTAAAAGTTTAGTTTAGTCTTCCTTAATATTGATTTTGTTTAAAAAAACTATTGTTTTTGTTGCCATCATACCTAAGATAAGATCCAAACCCTTATCGACCATAATATGAATCATCAATCAACCGACATAAGTACCTCAAGCATCATGTTGACTTAAAATGAAATTAATGTATTTTTAAATTTGCCATTATTCTTGACAGAAACCCTTATTTCATCCAAAATATACTTCTAAAGTATAAATATTGCTTTAATTAAAGTCAAATAACGTCGTGTACTAAGACAGAAGTAAAATCCTGCCCGCGAGAGTTGGAAGTCCGCGTCATCACTCAACCGAAGTGCCCACGCTTCGTCGCGTTGACAAAGAGATGGTAAAATTCATTTCAGTGCAGTCCCGTGCGGTCTTGTGAGATATGATTTTCTTTATTGCACTACACAGTTTCATTTGAAGTTGTTCCTTAGTATATTATGGTTTAATAGCGCGGAATGATAGTTTAAAACACTGAGGGAAGAATGTTAGAAAAATATTACTGTTGGATTTTGTTTTCTACGGTACTTTGTAGGAAGTTGGAAAATGTTGAAACCGAAAAAATATTTGTAGTGAAAATAAAATAGGTAAAAACCGGCCAAGTGCGTGTCGTGCCACGTGCAATAGGGTTCTGTGGTCTGTACAACAAAATTATGGAACTCAAAACAGGTTTAATATTTATATTGAACATTGACAACTTAATACAAGTTATTATTTTCGAAGATTTTTGTATTTTATTTAAATTCTATAAATAAATTACTTATAAAGTAACTGAATTTAACACTTTGGACCCCAATTACATACTTTTAAACTAATTAAGTTACCGTAGCCGCTATCGTTTTCCTTGAAAGTTTATTACATAAACTACCACCATATTTTTTGCAGATTTTCATAGCTTACTGTTTAGCTTTAAGACGGGGGGAGGGAGGGGGAGCGAGGGTCTATTTGATATCTATTTGGTCTTGGATCAATTTTAATCTAACTGTTTAGAATCATTCTTCGTTGGAGAACTACGGTACGGCCTTCTGAGAACAAGTTTCTTGCTGGTATCTATATTAATATTCATAGCAGGATCGGTAACTTGTATATTGTCATGCATAGTTTCTCTGTGCACGTCATATGAAAATTAGCACAAACTGTAGAAGGATATGTTTCAGTATTTTCATAAATAATTATAACGTTTCTCTGCGGCAGTGTGGTTTCAGTGGTCTGATCACCACTAATCACAATTGGAACTAATGATAATAATATGTTGTTAATATTAAATCAAAATTAATAATACAATTTAACCAACATACAATAATGAATTATAAACAATTACAAAATCAATGACGTGTATTTTCTTTACATTAAAATACTCCATAGGTCCATCAAAAATTTGCATCCATATACAAACTCACTATTATTAATAACATTTTAAAATATGTCCCAGTAAATTGGTTCATAAATCGAAAATATTGCATGTAGTGCATTTTCATTTTATATTTGATCATTCGCCAAAACGCGTTCAATAAAAGTCTTGCGAAATATTTTCATCACTTCCTGCTGTTAAGCGCACATTGAACTCCCAAACTGTCTTTTACGGTTCAAAAACTTTGTTACCAACACAAAAGCTGATATACTTTTTACTAACTTTGTTCGATACTTGATTCACCCAAAAATGCGTGCATAAAGTTAATAACAATAGAAGTCATGCTTACCTACAATCTTTATCGTACCGACACTTGCTCAAAAGTTCAACTCTTGTGTACCAACTTTAACTTGAGATTCAAGAATAAAGTTGGTGTACATTTCAGTGGTTCCCTCCGTTGCCGATGCAAATGTTGTGAGGACTTATTAAGAAGTTGCCACACACAGTCTGTAATCATTCCTGTCAACTAAGCGAAGACGCGAGCTAACTTGCGGAAACTCGAAAGGTCTCGGTGTACCCGACGCTGGTGATAGTTAGGTCGTTTTGGAAGTAAGAGTGAAGTAGGGTAGTACTGCAAGGCTGGAAGTGGCACATCAGTCATATAGGACTTTTCGTTAGTGACGTACTAGTCTGACGCGGTAGTCGGAGCCGCAACATGGTAATAATTTGATCAGGCGCCCGGCACGCGCAACTTTATGCCAATTGAAAAGTTTTACTGCACTGAAATATGTTGTTACTACGGGGTTGAGTGACGTACGGCAGCCGCACTTTTTAGATACGTTTTAATTGAAATATGCTTTTTAAAAATGCTTTTATTTCGTTTTGCGAATTACTGAATTGTATTTGGTTGTTTTAGTTGCGATGCGAGAGCTATTTTGCCGTCTGAATTTGGTTACAATTTAAGCTTATTTGCCTTGTTCACGGCGTAAAACATCGCCTAGAATAAAGACTAACCTCTCCTATTACAACCACACAATATTACAGCCTACAGTTACAACTATTTTATTTCGTCATTGCATAGTTAGGCAAGGGTTTTACACCCACATTTTAGACGTTATGTTTAGGTCCCATGTAATATGTACAAAATTATTGTGCTGCGGGTACTGTACTACAACTATTACTGAGACTTTCGACAACAAAATCATAATAAACCTTTCCCAAAGCAAGTTTTTAGGTGTTAGTAATGTAGATTAAAATATGTCAGCTTTGACTCATTTTAATTTACATTTTATACTAGTGAATATTATTAAGGAACGTGTGAAGGTCGTGTGTAATCGCAACCCTATCAAACTCTTGATCAGTGATCTTTCATTGACCTAGATGTTAGCTCTAAAAACATTACTCGACAGCTAGTTCATTCAAGATTCGACATCAAGCTCATTCAGATTGATTTCCACTTCATTTCTTTTACCATTTCGTGCACGATGCTCAATAAATTAGGTTCACTCGATTCGAGGAAAAGAACTCGGGGGAATTTCCTAGTTGAATAATAAGTGTATCAAACGACCCAGGCTGTTCGGTTCAAAGGCCAATAGTTGGCAACGATCTCAAGCCCATAAAATGTGAACAGAATTTATAACAACTGTTACTTAGTTTTGTATACGTTTTTGTTCTTATAGCCTCGTATATCTTGCTTTGGATGAGTAGAGTGCAAACAGTGTGTCGAGAATTTGGACCGAGCTTTTGAGTATTTCTGACAAACATTCAGCTAGCTGAAAGAATAACTACGTATTATTGTTAGAATAGCATGAACTCGTTGAATAATCACGTATTAACATTCTTTGTTCGGCCATTAACTCCTAAGTCTCGCCTATTACGGTGACAATGCCATTATCCTTATTTCAAATGTTTTTAAATTAACTATCCGAATTCTAAAACAAAGATTCCTAAGATTGCGTATGTAGTGGTGAAAATTGAACAAAAGTAAAAAAAATATTTCTTGACAAAAGTAACACTTTACCTACGAATAAATGTGACAGTGTCGAAAAGATACGTAACTTTTTTCAAGTCCAGACCGACTTGTTTTATTTGTAGCCTATAAAGAAGCTGTCATGTTAACTGGACAACTAATCCAGTCGCCCACGTAACCTAGAAAACAAGTCCTTCAAATGCTACGTGAACAGAGTAGTAACCTGACGTTTAATTTTGATTCTGGACAAGGCTTCATAATGTAACTGTATATTTTGTAACATACACTTATTCTCCAGGTAGCAGAACCTATCTATGATTTAATATTTTCGTGTATGAAAGGAATCCCTATGAAAATACTTTAATGTCTGTTTGTCTGGCTATTTAACAACAGAAGGTACTGGGCAAAATTAATTTTTAAAACTTTGATATTGGGTAAAATTATTACCACTGGTTTATTTATTTATTATATAGAAAAGAAAGAAAGAAAGAAAAAACATTTATTTCACAGACACACTCTGGACAACACAGTTGAAAACAAAAACAAACAAACAATCAAAGAAAAAACAAATAAAATAAAAAATAAAAAAGAACATAACAAAAAATAGTACCTGGTATCTAAATCTAACTTAACAAAAACAAATTATCAAAAAAAAAAAAAAAAAATTAAATTAGAAAATAAAAAGAATAAACGGATTTTTCTCGATTGCCTGTCACATCAGTCAGCTGTCCCGAGTGTCACCGCGAAAACGGGATGTCGCTCAGCGTTGTGCTGTAAAGCGCTTACATTGCTGTAAGACGCTTTACAGCGCTGGTATTCTGCGACACCCCTGCTGACGCCAGACGTCTAACAAAACAGATAAACATAAATATATTAATCTAGAATAAATAAAACATTTAATAAAATATAGTGAATAAACATAAATGTATACAATATGAAGAAATATTTATAAATACATTGACACTATTCCTTAGCCATATACTTTATTGCACACCATGAGTTTACAATTATAACTTATTTCTAGTGATTTAGTGGTTTAGTAATCTAATACATGTTATTCCTTTAAACCGTTAAAATTTACACTTAACAGGGGTTTTAGGCCCTGGCTGGAAATTTTGCTATCTGTTAGAATGAATTTTGTTTTTACTAGGTGAGTGTTTTATGTTTTATTTTTTTCAAATAATAGTCATTTTGTATACTTGTGTTTTATTTCCATAGTACTTGTTTATTTTACATACGGAAAGTATATTGTTGAATTAGGATATTATTAAAATAATATGCAAAATGACTATTATGCAAAAAAACACATTATACCTAACTATGATTATACGTAAAGTATTTTTGCTAACTTAACGCTAAAAAAATACGAGTAAAAAGTTATGCTAAATTAATATTGTGCGTAATTAAGGTATGCAAAGTTAAATTATGCCATATAAAATTATGCGTAACAATAGAGAACCCAAAAAGGCCCAGCAAAGTTAGCACGAGTATGATATAATTAAAACATTGGCTGTATTCAAATGGAGTGGGTGGCAGAGCCCCGTCACCTCGGGCAATGGAGTCAGCGTACCTTATTAAAAACTACTATTTTACTCGTTCCTGAGATTTTTATTCTGGTTCTGGCTAGCAATTTTATAGTTGTTCATAAGTTGGTCGTTTTGCATTTTGTTAAGTATATTTTTAGATCTTTAGTCTCAGTGATTCAGTCCTCTGAAAGTAGCTAGGTACTCTTTTTTTCTAACACTAGTATTTGGTAAATGGATAGAGAAAAATAATCTTGACTAATTAAAATAAAAGTACATTTTGTACAATTGTTCACAAACTCAACATACCCTTATCTTTTATATCTCTAGATATCGTTAGTTATTGTAATCGCAAAAAGTCCCAACAAAGTGAGCATAAGTATGATGTAATGAAAACATTTGATATAATAATATATTCAAATGTAGTGGGTGGCAGGGCCTCGGCTTGCGACGAGCCCGTTCGCCGCAGTGGTGTCTGCGTACCTTAACTAATTACAAACTACTATTGTACTCGTTCCTGAGATTTTTAACACGCTTATAATAGTTTCACCTGTATGTATGTATGTAACCGACTCCTTTGGACTCGATTTTGATCCACTTTAAACGGACAGATTTCATTAAATTTTTGCACACCTGTCAAGGAACGATGACAATGCAAAAATTCGACAAAAAAAATTAAAAAAATTAAAGTTTTTTTAAACTATTATTTATTATTACTTTCTATTTAATATAAACTTTTTTTGTTGTGATTTTTAAGACAATAATATCTACTTACAAGCTCGTGGCTAAGTCGAAGACGCGCGTTACCGATCTTGTAGGTTAAGCAATGCTTACTACGGTCGGCCGTGGATAGGTGACCATCTTTAACACAACTCGGACAGCGCGCTTAGTCGTAGGTCCCGGTTGCCATTTGAACATCTATGGCAGTAGTTACGGGTAGTCAGAGAAAGAAAGTCTGACATCTAGTCTAACATCTATAGACCGACCGTTTAACGCGCGTATCGCCTGCGACGTAAGAAGTGAGCGGGGGTAGGTAACGGACTACTACGGCTACACACGGAGTCATTGATCCAAAGATTTATTTCGAGATAGACATTGTAGGCAAAGTAAAAATATAATTGTAGTATCTGTATTTTTAATGAAATAATTAACATTTTAAGAAAAAAATAACTTATTAAAGAAAAAATAACATTTTCAAAATTTTACAATTATTATTATTATTTTATTTATTTATTTCTTAACTTATTTTATATATTGTTAAATATGATTTATAAAAAATACAAAAAAGCATTTAAAAATATAAAAACAGTGTCCCACCGACATCAGGTGCAGGGACCAAGCTGTCGATGGTTAGGGCTCCAGAGAGAGGAACCTCCTCACGATGCGTGCCGTGTCCAAAAGTCCGTGTTGTTGATTTTTTTTGCAAAACAGGAAGAGCGATTTATCTTGGGATTAAACTTGGTAAACCGTTTACCTTGTGCGTTAATGTCCAAGCGTCCGTAACAAAAATACCAACCGTGCGCTGCGAGCACTGCCAGCGCACTGCCGCGCTTGACGTGAGCTCTTTGCACCGCGCACCCCTCTCACCCAGCCGGTAACATCTCGCCCCGCCCCCTTCTCACCGCGCGGGCGATACGCGAGTTAAACGGTCAGCCTATAGTTTAACACATAGCCGATTGAAACGGCATAGCGTCCCTACACTTACAGTTAGGTTTAGAGACACAAGATGAAAGGGATTAGTAGGAATCCCGTCTGCTGACAAGACATATCAAAACACCTCATCTGAATGGCTTATTGTGTTCACACAGATCGCCAAGTTACAGAAAAAAAGAAAAAAAAAATCTAGTCTAGCAAAGAGTATCGTATTACCTCATTGTGAAGGTTTGAAGGCAGTCGCTCCACGTAAAATACTGATATTCAACTAAATCCGTAAGACCAGAAGCCGACCTCAATGTGATAGGGAAAAGGCTCGGAAGATTTATTGATCTACTTGCAAATTAACCCGACAAAATAACAAATTTATTGACTTGTTTAAAAATCAAAATAATATTATTAGCTACATGTGGACAATAATTTATTTTCGATACGGTAATTTCTATTATTATTTAAAAAGGAATTATTGACTTAAAATAGAACTTTAATAAATTACAATTAAACTTAATGCCTACATCCTAAGATAGGTGACTGACGCTCGATGTTAGAAACGAAAGTGCACCAATCCGGTAAAAATGGTTGTATGGCGCGACGTCCACCGCTCATATTGCTGACGCTGCGCCACGGCTCATGTAGCTCCAAAGATATGCCTGACGCATACGTAACAAGAGATTTATTTATTTACTCTTTCATATATTTGTAATAGTTTATTGCACGTGTTGGGAAACTGTAAGTGCAATAAGCAGTTGTCTAAATAATAAATAAATAATTTTAAGCAACTAGGTGCAAAATAAAAACTCCGTAATAATAATCACGGCAATAAATGTGACAGTAAATTATAGACATAAAACGAAACCTATCTAGGTATCACTCGTCATGAACTAGTTTACTTACTCTATTTATTTATGGTTAAATGAATTAACCCAGTTGGCCAAAACTGGCCAGGTGTTGTTCTCACCCCCACCAACAGGGTCTCGCGTTGTAGTCGCGGTGGGGCTCAGTAACCGTGGTGCAGCATTGCCACGGTGAAGCCAAGAGGACCCTAGAGGGGGGCTGCTCCTCGGGCTTTGGGTAGCGAAGCCCTTGTGGAGCAGCCCATGTTGCAGGGCCCTTATGGGGGGGCTCTGCAACAGGAGGGCCTGCGGTGTCGGCGTGAGTCGGCACTGCGGCCGAGGAGTTGCGGGGCCGCGGCGGGAGAGGACTGTCGGTGTTCCGTTGCCGCTTTCCCTGCCTTCCGCGGTCCCGGCGGGGCCGCAGCCGTCAGTACTGCGGCGTGGTGGGCGGTGGGACGAACATCTGTCTCACCGCGGAGGGCCAGGCCGTCAGATACGAAAGTGTCTGACGGCTTTGCACGCGGCCCTCGGTGCCGGTCCCCCCACATTTTGGGGGCCATGAGGGGCCTGCCTCGGCGGGCAAGGCCGGGCTGCGGTGTTGGCGCAAGCTGGCACTGTGGCCCGGTGGTTTACGGGGCCGCGGCGGGAGAGGACTGTTGGTGTGTCGTTGCCACTTTCCCTACCTTCCGCGGTCCCGGCGGGGCCGCAGCCGTTGAACTGCGGCGTGGTGGGCGGCGGGACCGACCACCTGTCTCGCCGCGAGAGGACCAGGCCGTCGGACATGGGGAATGTCCGATGGCTTTGCACGCGGTCCTCGCGCTGGTCGGTGGCTTGCGCCAGCCCCCTCTTTGGGGGCCATGAGGGGCCCGCTTCGGCGGGCATCGCCGGGAGGGTCGTGGACGTAAAGGCTGCGCCAGATTCCCATGACCCTCCCATCAAGGCGAGTGCGGGAGCACCGTGGGGTTTTAGTGGGTATTCCCGTGCCGTTTACCATCTTTGGCACGGGCGAGTCCCACATAACCACTCTGCCCTTCCCCGGGGTGGGGTGGTATGCGTAAATGCATTTCCCCACGTAAAAAAAAAAAAAAAAAAAAAGGTGTTGTTCTCACGGGGAACAACTGTGTCGGAGAGAACTGTCATTCAATGTCTGCAAACTCGAACGCTTGCAAAAATAGCCTTCCCTGAGCTTGGTTCCCTTGCTCATTTATGAACAGTGTTTTTATGCTGCTTAAAGGAAGAGATTATCAAAGCATTGTCTTGTCAACCGTATTTTCGTTATCGCAATTTGAGAAAATAATTTGGTATGAATTTGTACAGTTATGAGAGTCAAAAGAGAAAAACAAAATATTACAGTAAGAACTTTTATAAATACTTGAATGGCTTATTGAAAAAAAAAATGACAAAAAGTGTTCCTTGTGTGAAATGGTATTAACAATTTATAACGCCACGCCTTTATTACCCAAAAGAGTTATAGGTGTACAACACCCACACTTCACCTGTGTGGGTGTTGTTATGTCTAGGTTCCATGGAATAGGAGGTGAGCCTATTGACATCCTGCGGGCACAATTACAACTCCGTGCTGCTATTGTGAATTGCCTAAACAATTTATAAATATTTAAAAAATATGATATGTAGGTCAATCGTAATGCACTACACTTATATCTCAGCACTACATTTTTCCTTGAACTTAATGAAAAAAGTTACTTTAAATTTTAATAATGCCTTTATGCTATACCCAACAGCTTTTAATAATAACTCTTATATCTCTTTTCCGAATAAAAATTTAAGTGACTTCATGATCACGATGAAATAAGATCGTTTTAAATTCAGTGTCCGGAATGCATGACAACTCGTTCCTTCAAGTTTGGCTGGACTTATGCCAGAATCCGTTTGACACCTGCACGTTCAGGCAACCACGTAATCTACCCGTTTTCATAACTTGCTAACTTTCTACTATTTTCTGATAAACGTAGGATTTATTTTATTAGTTGTCTGATTGCGCTACTTCAGTATTTTTATTATTTTCATGACGATTCTAATATTTTTCCAATTATACATTAGACGCCAGTGTCAAAGATTGTGGAACCGTAATTTATTCAAAAGACCATAATATTGCTTTCCAAGTCAGTCATTCTTAACAAACTAATGTGGTCACTTCCGCGTAGATACCGCTATCGCCATCTGATCTGAGGACCCGTAAAAATAAAGAGGTTTTAATAGACCAAAGAATTAGGTAGGCCAAAAAATTATCATTGGCGCTGACGTCAATGCCTCATCTACACTATGGTATGGCAAATATCGTTCTAACGATAGGGACCGGCGCCGTAGCGTCGAAGACTTCATCGCAGAAATGAACCTTTTAATACACAATACCCCCGATGCACCACCAACTTTTTGCAGCCCAATGGGCGAGTCTTCTATTGACGTCACACTTTCTAGTGGGGACGTTCGTATAAGTAGGTGGCGCGTTCTCCCGGACGCGTCGAGTAGTGATCACCGCTTAATTGCTTACGAGTTTATGTCTTGGGCGGCAACAGATTCTCATAGTAAGTTACATAATAACTTTAGGTATAAATGTAAAGGGGCTAACTGGGGCTTTTTCGGTGCATTATTCGCGGCTCATGCCAAAGACTTCACTCGGAAAAATCTATCCGCGGAACAGAGTGCTGAAATTATGACGGATACTTTTACATACTGCGCCGATATTGCTATTGGACGCGGTTCCGTCACTAACACCCGTAGATGTGATTGGTGGAATGACAAGTTAGCTGAACTACGTCGTCGCTTCCGTAGGGCACGCCGAAAGCTCGGTAGTCTTAGGAAACGACGCATCACAGGCGATTTGTACGAAAATGCATTAATTGCTCTTAGGGTAGCCAAATCTCATTACAGAGCTGCCGTTCAAAAATCGAAGGGTGTTTTGCTTCAAAAAATAGTCACAAGACTCGATAGTGAGGGCCCGTGGTCTCCTCTGTATCATGAATTTAAAGCAAATCGATCAGTCGAACTTGCATACATACAGAACATCAAAATCAACAATGTTCATACTTCTGGTATTGAGGAGACGACGGAACAACTTCTGCACTCACTTATCCCTGACGATCGACCGGAAACTGACACCTAATATCATCAACAGATTAGACAATGGGCCACTGAACTGCCACACTCGCCAATGTCAGACCTACCATCTACTGACGAATTTATTTACATTGTCCAATCCTTACCTATTAATAAAGCTTGCGGTGACGACAAAATTTCAAATCAAATGATTAAAGAAGCCTGTAAACTATCTGGTGACTTAATTTTAGGTATTTTTAACCGTTGTATAGCAGAAGGTGTTTTTCCGCGTGTATGGCGCTGTGGTTATATAAGGATCATTCCAAAAAGAGGTGATAAACCACAAGACGATCCAAAGTCGTATCGGCCTATCACGTTGCTACCAGCCCTGGGCAAACTCTTGGAGCGGCTCATTGTTCCTCGGCTTATACCGGGTGGTGCAAAATCTGTGCCAGTCAATTTGGTTTCACTTTAGGTAAATCTACAGCAGATGCTGTGTTATCAGTTAGAAAAACCGTAGCTCTTTCAAAATTTGAATACGTGCTGGCTATTTTTCTGGATATTTCAGGCGCCTTCGATAATGCATGGTGGCCAATGTTACTCCTCAAGTTAAAAGCTCGCGGTTGCTATAGTAATATTTACGAACTAATTTACTCGTATTTTTCACAAGGAACCACTAAATTAAAACTTGGCCACCATGCTGCCTCGAAGACGCTAACAATGGGTTGCCCTCAGGGTTTTTTTTTTTTTTTTGTTCGGTTTAATATATAGGTTTTCCTCCGATATTAAAATTCGGAGATTTTTTATATCTTTGTGTGTTTTCTATTTCAGCGGTTAGTAATTTATTTATTTATTTTCTTCTAAAAGAAAACTCTTGTTGTATATTAATTGTATAGTTTATTAATGTGTATAAAATGTTTTATAAAATCTTGTTGTATATGATTTGTATAATTTATTAATATGTATAAAATGTTTTATAAAAATCTTGTTGTGTATGATTTGTATAATTTATTAATATGTATAAAATGTTTTATAAAAATCTTGTTGTATATGAATTGTATAATTTGTTAATATGTATTAAAATGTTATATAAATTTTATTTTGTTTTATTTCTGTTATTTGTACTTATTACTATAAATTCCAGATATTTCTTAAAAATTCCTTTGTCGTCGTTTCTAAATATTTTGTGTAGGTTTTCCTGGCGAATATTTTCATCTAGCTGTAATTGGAGGTCCATTCTCTCCCTTCCGTAAACAGGGCAATCTAAAATCAGGTGCAAGACCGACTCCTCCCGGTCAGGGTCGCAAATGCATGCAGGACTATCTTTAAGCTTAAATCTATGTAAATACTGACCAAAGCCTCCGTGTCCGGTCAGTATCTGGACTAACTTTGGATTTAGCTCCAGTTTTCTTAGAAAACTGTATGCTTCAGTGGGATCGGGGATGAACAGCTTTGTAGTTGAGGCGGTTTCTCCGGTTTGGTACCTAGTCTTCCACTTTTCTAAGGAGTCCTGTCGAATTGTCCTTCTTATGAAGGACAAGGGACAGGACTCGTAGTCGGGTGCGGTTTTCCGAGTGAGAGCCGCCTCTTTCGCTAAGATGTCAACACGTTCATTGCCCTCGATCCCACAGTGCGCCCTGACCCAGAAGAGCCTGAGAGTCTTTCCTTGCGCCCTAATCTCTGTCAGATTTCTGCTCACCGCAAATGCCAGAGGGTGAAGTGAGTCGGAGTCCCGGAGGAGTTCGAGAGCCGACCTGCAATCGCTGAAGATGTTAGTGTTCAGCTCCCTGTTCTTTTTCGCGTACTCTGTCGCCTTTAGTAAGGCGAACATTTCCGCTTGGAAGACTGAGCAGGACGATTCCAGGCGAAACTTCGCCCACCGGAACTCCATCCCACTTCGCCAGAGGGACATTGCAGCCCCCACTTTACCTTCTATCTTGCTTCCATCTGTAAAGATGGAAGTACCTATGATATTGTGTTCTTCGAGTGTCTGGGGCTGCATGTCCTCTAAGCATGTAAATGCTGTAGTGGTTCCCACTGCTGGGTGGGGTGCTTGTAGGTAGCTTATCCTTGTCTCCAGTTCTCTACCCCTAAGGACTTCTTGCGGTATGCCGCGTTTTGCTTCAAAAAGCCTGGCGGCTTCTTGAATTCTTAGGTCTAGGGGTAGAAGACCGGATAGTGCAAGGGCAGCATTGAGGGACACTGTCCTATAGGCCTTCACAATTTTCTGGGCAAAACCCCGTTGCACAGCGTTTAGCTGCTTTTGCACCATCCACTTTTCAGTGGCTGGTGCCCAAGCAGCGGCCGCGTACATTATGATGGGTTCGATTACCGCGACGTACATTGTCCTGATAATCTCCGGATTCAATCCCCATGTAATTTTTGCTGTGCGGCACAGGCTTTTGTAGATATTGGCTGCCTTGTTGACAACCATACTAACATGCTCGTTGAAGGTTAGTTTGTTGTCAACAAAGAGTCCAAGTATCTTTATGCCGCTTTTCAACTCGATCGGAGTCCCACCCATGTGAAGGCGTGGGGGGTCAAACTTTAACTTTTTGGTTATTACCATGGCGTTGGTCTTGGGTGCCGAGAATTTGAGTTTGTTGTCTACCCCCCACTCCTTAACACGTTCAAGAGTCCGATTCCCTATCCCCTCTATTTCTAGGGCTGTATTCCCGGAGAATATCAGCACAATGTCATCAGCAAAGGCCTGACAGTGCACCCCCATCCCCTCCAGTTCGTTAAGCAGAGGGTCTAGGAGCAAGTTCCAGAAGGTCGGGCCTCCAATTGACCCCTGTACGCATCCTTTGCTCTGATCCTTTGAGTGCTCCTGGCCTGCATATCGTACTGTGACCTTTCGGTCCTCGAAGTAGCTGACCACCAATCTTCTCAGGTTGGCGGGGCATCCTCTTCTAGCTAACCCAGTTATGATAGCAGGCCACCAGGCGTTGTCGAAGGCGCCCTCTATGTCCAGGGATACCACTGCGCTGATGAGCTTCTTTCGCAGATTTCCTCTGAGGTGTTTTACCAGGTCATAGAGGGCGTCCTCCGTACAACGCTGGGGTGTGAATCCATACTGTCTGGTGTTAGCTCCAGGCTGGAGGTGCCATCTGATCCTTTTGATGGTCAGCTTCTCGAGAACCTTGCCCATCACCGATAGAAGCCCAATCGGCCTGTAGGATTTGGCTTGGGAGTAGTCGTCCTTCCCGGGTTTCCGAAGGACGACTACTGTCGCCTCTTTCCACTGTGTTGGAAATATTGAGTTCTGCAGGCATTTGTTGAGCAGCGCCAGTGTCACTTGGGGGAGTACGTTAGCAGCGGCTAGGCAGATGTCCGCTGTTAGCCCGTCCGAGCCGGGTGCCTTTTTCGGATTAAAACTCCTCAGGGTATTCTGCAGCTCGGACTCTGTAAAAAGGGGGTCATCGGTGTCGTCCTGTTCTGCTCCAACTGTTTCACCCGCCTCCCGACGCACCGCTGCGTGATAGTCATTATCACTCATTGGTGCATCCACGGGGAAAAACGTCTCTGCTAGATGTATCGCGGATTCTGTTGGACTTAGGACGGTTCCCTCCTTGATCAGCTGCTGGTCTTCACATCGCCTAGCAATGCTGCGTATTATTCGGTACACCCCATCCCACATACTTTCTCTTTCCTGCGTGCTGCAGAACTCTTTCCAACTGGCCGTCTGGGCCTCTGCCGATGCCGCTTCGTACTCTAGCTTAGCCTCCAGATACTGGTCGATGACGAACTGGCGTCGCCGCTGTGCAGCACCGTGAATTCTTCTGCGACGTGTTATCATTGTCCTCTTAAGAGTTTCCAGATCCTCGGACCACCACGGGATGTTAATTTTTCCCCGGTTTTTTATTATTGGAATATTTTTGTCAGCCGCCGTTTGTATGATTTGTATATATTTCATAATTGCATTCTCTATTTCTTCTTTCTTGTTTAATTTTTCTATGTTTGTTAAATTTAATCCTTCCTTTTCCAAGTTATCCCCTATTTCTTTCTTAAAATTTTCCCAATTAGCTTTCTTTGTATTATACTTTCTAGTGTTAAAATTTTTCCTTAGTGCGGCTGGCTTTTCTAAATTGATGTTAAATAGTATCGCGTTGTGGTCCGAGCTGGTGATTCCCTTGTCGACCCTCCAGTTGTCAACTCTTGGTAATAAATTTGTGCTACAGATTGTCACATCGACGCAGCTTTGGAACAATCTGCCTCCTCTGATGGTGTCGAAAGTGGGAGCCGTTCCAACGTTTAGGATTTCAAATCCCATCTCATTGAACGCTCCCACAAGCTCTTCTCCTCTGCTGTTCTCCCTTACGCTTCCCCACCAAGTGCTCCAAGCATTTGTGTCTCCCCCGATAAGCACCTTCTCCGAGTTCAGTGCTCCGCTAACCCTCTTGATTTCGGCGATTTCGTCCTGTATTGGGATCCCTTCTTCAAGGTATATTGAGACGACCCCAATAACCCATTTATCGGTCTTGAGGGTAGCGGACACAATGTTCTCAGAGGAGTGCAGAGGATGTTCTATAATCTCGATGTCGGGGTCGAACACAATGATTGCAGCCTTGATGGGTTTAGTTCTGTTGTAGGTGCGGCCCTCAGGGTTCGGTCATAGCTCCATACCTATGGAATCTAGGTTTTGATGACTTCCTTACCTTGCCTCTACCATCGGGCTGCTCGCTGACGGGATATGCCGATGACGGCCTTTTACTGTTACAATCTAACACTAGAGTAGGACTTGAACGTTTAGCTAACACTTGTCTAAATTTAATTTTGAAATGGGGGGAAAGAAATCGCTTATGCTTTGCGCCACAGAAAACTTTTCAACTACTTTTAAAAGGTAATCTAAAAACACCTCCTCGTATTAAATTTGATAACGTAACTATTAAAAATAAAGATTCTGTTTGTTACTTAAGCATAGTTCTTGAAAGAAACTTTTCATTTGTAGAACATATTAGAGCTGTAGGGGAAAAGTCTAAGAATAGTTTTTACGCCTTGACAAGGATATCGACTGCGACATGGGGACTTTCTTTTAAAACCTTAAGAATCATTTACAGTGCTACTTATCTTGGTTCTATGTGTTATGGTGCGCGCGTATGGGCTGACAAAGACACTGTCGGTGCTGTACGCCGCAAAATGCTTCAAAGTCAACGTCTCGCATTGATATTCTTGTGCAAGGCTTATAGGACAGTTAGCACCGAGGCTTTACCGGTACTGGCTGGTGTACTTCCGGTCGATGTCGAGGTCCAGAGACGCGCGGCAATGTATTATTCTACGCGCGATGATCTCAATAACAGCTTTCTAGGACCTCGTGACCGCACAAAGATCACAAGACTATTTAATAATCCAACGGATGTCTATAACCACCTCATAGACGAATGGCAGCAACGCTGGGACACATCACCTAAGGGCCGTCACCTCTATCATTTCTTTCCATCCATTCGCGACAGACTTGCGAAACCATGGCTAGAAGTTAATCACTGTGTGGCTCAATTCCTGACGGGTCATGGCAATTTTAAGAGCAAACTATTTTCGTTTAAGCTAATCGATTCTCCATTCTGTACATGTTCTACATCTGAGCACGAACAAACCGCCCACCATATCATCTGGGAGTGTAGTCTTTGGCACAACGAACGTAATGTTATGTTAAATAGCTTACAATTGACATCTGGAGTGGTATACTATGAGGATCTTGTATCGAACAGAATAAATTTCCGTGCATTTAGCCGTTTCTGCCATACCTATTACAGCAATCAAATTTAGGCCCCATAATTTTGTCACTATCCGTGGTGTCTACACTCTTTTCATATAGACACTTTGTCTATATTTGGCATTGCTCAGTCTCCCGCTTTGCTCTGGAGGGAAGTAAAGATACATACTTTCCAACTCCAACTATATACTTCTGATTAAATTCGTTGCGGGTTCCAAGACAATTTTAACTCTCCCTGGGATTGCCCGTGTGTCATGCACGGTGCCTTTCAGTTGGTTACCGCTGTAGATCCTGGCGTCACAGGAGTCACAGTGGTGGGCGTGTGGGTGGGATTATATCCCGTAAAAAAAAAGACCTGTATCAATGCACGTAATATTTTGTTAAACCCTCAAATAAATGAACACGAGCCCTCTAACTTTAACTATATTAAACTATTGAAAGCTTAATTAGCACGACACACTTTTGCTTAATATACTTGTAGTTCAGAAATAAATATAGATGAACCGCGTAGAACACACTGCAACAATGTTTACTTAACCTCGGATCGATAAGGATAATATCGCTAAGCCTGAAGTGCATTAGGTATTTAAGAGCAAATTGCTTGCTCTGACAGTGCATGCACAGAATACAGTACAGAAGACAAGCTATATACTCTGCGCGCTCGAGCAACGCACACATAGACATATCTCACTGACACGATTTCTTAGACCACTAAGACCACTTTCGATCGCGCGGGTAACGCAGCCGGCCTGCTCGCCTGCTGAGGGTAGGTATAATATTTTTCCAAAAAATAACCGATGTAAGAAATATTCAAGTAATATTTAACAACTCGCCTCATACAGATGAGGCGAGTTGTACCTTCTGTAACTTGAAAGAATACAGTAGTACATTCTAGCATCAGCTCAGCAACATGAAATGCTGACTGCTTGATGCAAATATTCCACAATATGGAAACCTTTTAAATTTGAGAGATGCTCTCGAGTTTTCTAGAATTCCATCATCAGATCGTGTCCTGATGAATATGAAACCACATGACAAGTATACTCATTCAAACAAAAAAATAATTTCTCAAATCGGTCCAGACGTCTTCGAGTAATTGTGGAACAAACATAAATTTTCGAATTGAGATCCTACTCGTTTCTTTTAAGTCGGTTAAAAACTGAGGTAGGTGCATGATTGTCTTCTGTACCTATGTATTTTGTGATGCATGCTTGAACACGCGAGACAGCCATTGTTTCGAGATCTTGGTGACCTAATTACGTGAACAACAGCACAGACAACAGTCTCATTTTAATTTTAAACTAGAGGAATTGCCTTGTTGGTCTCCTGCTTAATATATGCGGCCTCTCACCACGAGGTCTTGGGTTCGACTCCAAGGTCGTAGGGATTTCTACTTTAGGAAATTCTCAATAGCAGCATGGAGTTGGAATAGGCACTTCACATGGGATTTATATATAGCTTGTGAAGTGTCGGTGTTATAGCCTTCTATGTAACATAGACATGATGTTATGTTATTTAAATTCCAATAGTAGAATGTCTAAATTTATTGTGAATCAAACCTTGTTAGGAGGAAATCCACTTAATCTTCCTAGGGTTAATAAACGTTAGCTCTAATCTTAGCCGAAACTAAGATTATTTACAGCAGAAGAGTCATGTCTTTATCTCAAGCCATTTACGGTAATATATGTGATAAGGCTTCAATTTATTGAGGATGTGTTCAGATTTAGGGTCTTTAAGAAAGATTTTGTTTAATGCTGTAAAAACTGTTTAACGTTAAATGGCGACAAAGGTACAGTGGGCCAACGAATTGAGTATGCAGCGTTGGCCCACTGTACTTATAATGTTATTTAACGTAATAAACAATGTCAAATTAATTGATATTTTCTATATTATAGAGTACATACCGTTTTTATTGTCTATGCACCTAACGCCTTAGTAAGTAAGTAAAACGATTAGATTGGTGAAACTAAAAACTTTAGCGTTTTCATATCCTTTTCTGTTTGTTTAAGATTTCACCATGATTCTTGCAGATGTAACATAGATTTATTTCTAAACATAAATAATATTAGAAAATAATCTTTGAGAATTTCACCGCTCTAAATGGTAACGTAGTACCTAATAAAATTACAACTTCATAATTCCTATTTTCAAAGAAATTACATATTCATAACGTAATCTGCTCGTCTGAAACCCTAATGTAATTTAAGTTACCGCCAACATTCTAAGTACCTGCGGTTTTTGCCACATATCCTACTAATAGTATTAGGGAAATAGTTTCCAAGTATGCTTGGCTTGACTGCCGTAACTTGTTTTACATAACTATAAATTTATAAGATGTCGTTACCGTATATAAGTGACGTATTTAAAAGTGTAATGTATCCACTATTAAGGTGTTTTAGTCTCATATCCATATAACTAGTGTATTCAGTTTTCACTATGATATAGAAGTTTTTGCCCTGCATACCTATTTGCTTGGCCCACTGTACTTCATTTACCTACCTTTATGATGCATTCATAGCTAAGACGTCATCTCAATCAAATCATTATACTGATACTATACATACTGGTAAAATAAATAACAGTGGTATTTTTAAACGTTTAGTACAGATAGCCTTAAGGATTCCCGAGCGCCGTTTTTTTATACTTGCGTAATATATAATATTTATAGACAAACCATATTTTATACATTAAAATGCGTGTTTGTTTGTGGCCATTTCGACAAAATTGTTTTAATAATTAATTGAGTTACTTACTTAGATAAGCTGAAAAAAAAAATTAAAATGTGGGCGCTAAAAACATGTATTTTAGTGTTTTTGGTATGATTTGGCTATAATTATAGATTAAAACTTAATAATATTAAAGTTATCCCATACCTATTACTTTTGTATGAAAAACAAGCAATATTTTAAAGTCAACCAGGATTCATCGTTTATAACTTTTTGATCAGTATTATAATCAGAATCGTTTTAAAAGCTTTTGCGATACTATCAAACCCTAAAACAAAACATTACCACATCAAAATCAAATCTATCCAAACTATTCAACACAAGATCAATAATGAAATTTCATATTCCATCGTCCGTGAAGCGTTAAGGCCTTCGCATATCCAATTGTTGGAACAACAACCACGAACCCTTTGATTCCAGCTCACAAATAGTACGGCTTGAATCCAAGCAGGTATTCTGTAACTTGTGTTCTATGCAAAGGGAATTGCCTTAACTTCGGCTTGAGAGCCCTTCGTCCGTAGGTTGTTAGCTAACATGATTACATCTCTACCAGTCTTGTTAAAACTATTAACAGCTACGAAAACAATGTCTTCAGCCTCTATTGTCGTCTTGACCTATTTTAAATATATCTTCTATTTTCAGCTGCTCTCGACTGATATGCTTATTTCACTGTATTTACTTTGTAGTTTATTTTGTGATATTGCAAAATTTACCCATTTTATGTAACGAATTTAGCAAACTTGCGCGTGTGAACAAGAAAGAGATACATTCAAACTGATATTTTGGTTTTTTGCTCATTTTATTCTTATAAAATAATAATATAACGGTAAACAGTATAAAGGTAATATAATGGTATATAGTCTACTTAATGACAAGTATCGAAATAAAAAATGTGTTAATACGTTGTTAAATATTAGGATTAGACACTTATTGCACTGATATAGTTATAACGGGCTCATTTCATAAAAAAAAAACAGAGAAAAAGTGGCAGCAGACACAACCGCTCAACGAGATCCTTCCCGAAAAAAATCCAAAAAATCTAAATTTGAAAAATGACGTATAAAGTTGCCTGCAAATTAAAAAAAAAACTTGAAAGAATTATGGTAAAAAATCCGATTTCTCACGCACTTTTGCGCGCCCTTTAAACTCTTGAAGTTAAATAGCTTTAATATAGTTTACGCAATCTTCAAGTAGTTCAGCAAGATTTATATTAATTTCTGTTAGCAAATATTTACGCCGTTTAAACTAATCTAACAGTTAACTTTCTCGATGACTGCCTCGATGGCCTAGTGGTTAGCGTATGCGCCTCTCACCGTGAGATCTCGGGTTCGATTCCCGGGTTGGGCAAAGGGTTATTTGTGAACTTTCCGTCAGGAAATTCATATTAGCAGCATGGAGTTGGGCGATAGGCTCACCCCCTATCCTATGGGACCTAAAAACATAACAGGTGAAGTGTGGGTGTTGTACACGTCTGCCACACCCTTCTGGGTTATATAGGCGTGATGTTATGTTATGTATGTATGTAAAAGTTAACTTCATTAACTTTAGACTTCATATACTTCACTTGATTTTCGTTGAGTATAGTCGCGTTTTGCGCGTGCCCTAGTTACAATAAGTGTAAAGTGTCTACGCAGCAAATCGTTGCGCGTCAGCTTGCTGCCGTCGCCGAGCACTCGCCGCGATGACACATCATATTATTGCGTAAGTCCTAAGCAATGTAAATAATTATTGTTAAGGCGAAGTTATTAACTCGCTATAAACATGGCCAGTCAAAGTACAATCAAATTGCAAACTGAGACTGAACATTTACTGTTCAGATCTTATAAAGAAGAAAAGGACGAAAATGAAAATTTACGCCATATTATACACAATATGAAAGCGCAGATTGAGGAACTGCAAAAACAAATTAAAGATTTATTAAAAGAAAAACAAGTAGTTGAAAATGATCCAAAAGCAACTACTATTATGGAATGTTCTACTCAAGGTGCAGAATACTGTACTGACGAGGATGAACTAGCTAAAGAAACTGAGTGGATTCGAGTAAAAAGTAGGAATAAAAAACGAAAATTAAATACTTCACACACTCACAATCAATCTAACGAAACCTCCACGAACTCGCCCCCCAAAGAAAATCCTAAAACAAAGAGGATGCCACCCCCTCCGCCAATATTAGTAGATAATGTAGACAACTATCAAACATTCTATGATTTACTGTCTGAAACTATACAGAATGCTGCATTCACCACAAAAATTCTTAGTGGGAAATGCGTAAAGATAAATGCCAACGATACAGACTCGTATAAGTCTCTTACAAAGTATTTAACTGAGAGTAACTACCTATGGCACTCTTATGAAAATAAACAGCAGAGACCAATTAGAGTAATGGCTAAAAACCTTCACTACTCTTGCAAACCCGAGAGAATTGTTGAAGATTTAAAAAATAAAGGTTTTCAGATAGAGGAAGCAGCTAACAAATTGAGCTGGAAAAAGAAGGAACCTCTAAATATGTTTATGCTTACTTTTAATAACGCTGAGGATATTAATAAAATACATAGTATTAAGGCTATATTGGGATGCAAAGTAGAAATACATCCCATCAAAGCCTCAAAATTAGTTCCCCAATGCAAGAGATGCCAATCATACGGTCATACTCAAAAGTATTGTTCCAAGGAGCCGCGCTGCGTAAAATGCACTGGCAAACACCTCACAAGTGACTGCAACAAGCCCGCAGATGTAAAACCAAAATGTGTACACTGTGGTGAACCTCACCCGGCTAGCTACAGAGGCTGCATGGTAGCTAAAGAAATGCAGAACATAAAGAACAAGAGCACAAAACCAGTGAAAAAACAGGATAATGCCAACATCGAAACTTCGAATGCCGAAAAAATGCCTGCACAAACCTATGCGCAGATGGTTGCACCAAAACCGAAACAGATTCGTACTAGCGAAACCACCTCACCTTGTAATAGAGATATGGAAGGAAAATTAGATGAAATACTTAAACTCATGACATCATTTGATGCTAGATTAAGAAAACTAGAAAGCAGTAATATCGAAGCTGCAACTAAAAAATGCTATCAAAAATGAAGAAGTCAATAAAAATAATGTCTTGGAACGCTAATGGACTGCTTAAACATCAACAAGAATTGCAAGTAGTTCTAGACATTGAAAATATTGATGTGTGCTTAATATCTGAAACACACTTCACCAGACAATCCTTCATAAAATTACAAGGATATAGTATTTACCACGCGCTGCATCCTGATAACTCTGCAAGGGGAGGTAGTGCTGTTATTGTAAAAGAAAACCTTGCCCACTATGAGATATATAAGCAAGAGGAGCGTAACATACAATCAGTGTCTATATGTGTACAAGGTTACTTATATCCTGTCACAATAGCAGCCATATATTCGCCACCAAGGTACGCAATTAAAAAAGAAACATATATGAGTCTTTTCGAGCAACTAGGTACCCGATTTATCCTGGGTGGAGACTTTAATGCCAAACACACGCATTGGGGCTCTAGGCTGATCACTACCAAAGGCAGAGAGTTACTAAATGCTATTCAGGAAACAAAATGTGAAGCTGTATCAACTGGCAAGCCAACTTACTGGCCAACGGATAAGCATAAAATACCAGACCTAATTGACTTCTTCATATGTAAGAACATATCCAGAACATATCTAAATATTGATGAATCACACGATATGAACTCGGATCACTCACCCATAGTCTTGACATTGAGTGACCATTTTATAAATAAGATAGATAATATTCCCACATTAGTAAATAGATATACAAATTGGGAACAATTTAGCATAGACCTAGAAAATAGTATAGAACTTAAAGTCCCTCTTAAAACGCCGGAGCAGTTGGACTTCGAAGTTAACCAATTTATTGTTAAAATTCAGCAAGCAGCATGGGCAAACACTCCTAACATTCAAAGGAGAGTTAAAGGCTTTACCTATCCCATAGATATAAGAAACCTCATTGCTGAAAAACGCAAGCAGAGAAAAATATGGCATCAAACTAGATCTCCTTTGGAAAAAACTTGTCTCAATAATCTTACAAAAAAATTAAAAAGGAAAATCCTTCAGCATAATGATTTGGTGCGAAATAATTACTTAAGCCAGTTAACTAATGATGTTAAAACAGACTATTCCTTGTGGAAGGCTGCTAAGAATATGAAAAAACCCACTGTACAAATTCCTCCATTACGAGAAGAAAATGGAACGTGGGCTATAAGCAACGAGCAAAAAGCAAAAAGATTTGCTGGATATCTCGAGAACATCTTTAAGCCGAACGAGGTAAATTGTTCAAACTCACAAGATATCATTGTTGATGACATGGTGCAAGATACGTTAGAAATCAAATTTGTGACTCCAAGAGAAGTCTCAAACCAGATTAACAAACTCAATAAAAAGAAGTCCCCAGGATTTGATCTAATTACCGGTGAAGTTTTGCAATATCTACAACGTAAGGCAATTGTAAAACTAACCACATTGATAAACGCAGCTTTCCGACTTAAATATGTACCTGATCTGTGGAAAGTGGCAGATGTCATAATGATAGCTAAACCTGGCAAACCTCCACAGGAACCAACATCGTATAGGCCAATTTCTCTGTTACCTATAATGTCAAAGTTGTTTGAAAAGCTACTGCTGAAGAGATTAAAACCGATAATTGAAGACAAAAACCTAGTACCTGACCACCAATTTGGCTTCAGAGAACAACATTCTACAATAGACCAAATACATAGAATAACTAATGTCATTGAAAAAACACTAGAAGAAAAGAAAGTTTGCGCTACTGTTTTCCTAGACGTGGCACAAGCTTTTGACAAAGTCTGGCATAAAGGCTTAGTACAGAAACTACGAACTATGTTACCTAAATCATACACAGATTTATTAGTTTCTTACATCTCAAATAGAGTGTTTCGGATACGTCAAGAAAACGCCTACTCAGAAATTGTACAAATAAAAGCTGGTGTACCCCAGGGGAGTGTATTGGGTCCGGTCCTGTACCTTTTATACACCTGTGACATCCCAGTACCAGAAGAAAACTTCATTGCGACTTTTGCAGATGATACTGCTATTATGGCTACAGGTAACAGTCACGAGGAAGCTGTAGAAAAACTTCAAGCAGCTATCAACCAAACTATACAATGGACGAAAGAATGGGGTATTAAATTGAATGAAGCTAAGTCAGTACACGTAGACTTCACAAACAAGAAGCTGCAGTATTTGCCGGTGTTCATAAACAACCAAGAGGTACCATATGCTAATACAGCTAAATATCTCGGCATGACGCTTGACGTTAAGCTACGCTGGAAAGCGCACGTCAAGAAGAAGCGAGAAGAACTAGACATGCGCTACAAAAAAATGTACTGGCTTATCGGAAAGCAATCACCCCTTTCAGTACCTAACAAAGTCCTACTATACAAACAGGTTTTGATGCCTGTATGGACTTATGGCATCCAGCTGTGGGGCTGTGCCGCTCAAAGTAATCGGCAAATTATACAAAGATTCCAGAATAAAGTACTCAGGAACATCGTGAACGCGCCCTGGTATGTAAGAAATTGCGACCTCCACAGGGACCTCAACATTGAAGTCGTAGATAAAGTGATGCAAAAATTGGCAGAAGCCCACGAATATAGGCTTCATCATCACGTTAATGTCGAGGCCATCCAGCTCCTCGACAATACGGACATAGTGAAAAGACTTAAACGGACAAAACCATATGAGTTAGTTAGTGTTAGTGATTAAGTGAAAAATTTACAAACAAAAACAGTGATAGTTCAAAAGACAACATGAACAAAGTGTCTTCGCCTTAATAAAAACTAAGTGAAGTGTTATTGGACGCCTCTTAGATTTATGTTTACATATTAATTTAGGTTAAAATAGAATTACTCATTAGCCTTTATGGGCTAGATTGTAATAAAATAAGATATTTGTGATATGTTACAATATAAAAAAAAAAAAAAAAAAAAAAATTAACTTAAGAGGTTTTTGGCAATACTGGTGCTTAGTCATCAATGATTTTAATCGGAAGTTGTTGAATCCATGTTTGCTGTTTAGTTTGGCAGTAGAAATAAGAGTAATAGACCGTAAAAACTTTTCTTTGGTGTTTGGTATTGTTAAGTAAGGATTGGTTTATGTTCAGTTGAAATGGAGCATTGTTTTTTTTTCCTTTTTGTAAGTATGCATGTTGTTAATGATGTACATATAATATGCCTTACAGATCTGAAAAATCTTATCCTCATTGTTCTGCGATATTTGTATATTGGTCACACATCCTAATTTTACCAACGCATGCGGGTTAAGACGCTCTTTGGCGTATAATTTATTTCGCATTCTTTAATTCTCATGTTTTTTTATTGAAGAAAGATTATGAATTGTAACCAAATGTTGAATAATTATATAATAAGTACAATTAAATTAACATTAAACATAATGCCAATTATTCAAAGTTTACGTTCCCAATTTGCAAGTTGCCTTTATATACTATTTTACCCGGCAGCAGGAGATTCTCAATGATGTCAGCAATGTTGTCTCAAACAAAGCTTTAACTAAACAACAAACTGCTAATGATCAAAATTCTGATGAAGTAAGCGGAACATCTGTGTACAGTATTAATTTGATCAGCGCAATGCCATCAAAGTTTGTTCTGAATAGGATTGATACGGTATACAATATTTTGGCAGAGGTTTTGAAAACACGATTGCAATATTTCAGTATATTTGATTTATTTTATATGGATGTGGCAGACAACAGTACAACACCTACATTTCACCTGTTATGTTTAGGTCCCATGGGATTGGGGGAGATCCTATCGCC
This sequence comes from Hypena proboscidalis, assembly GCA_905147285.1. Lineage (NCBI taxonomy): Eukaryota > Metazoa > Arthropoda > Insecta > Lepidoptera > Erebidae > Hypena > Hypena proboscidalis. The sequence goes on from LR990127.1 coordinate 7,764,635, forward strand.
ATCCACCGGAATTCCAACACTGTGCTCCAATTGTGAATGTCCTGACGGTAAGTTAACGAAGTAACATTTGTCCCGACTCAGGACTTGAATCCAAGACTTTGCGGTGAGAGGTGCATATGCTTACCACTAGACCACCGAGGCAGTGAGCAGAAATTTTAATTAAGTAAATAAAAAAAAAAAACTGAAGCTGTACCTTGCAAATTCCTAGTTTTTAAACTAGAATAGAATACAAAACATAATTTTATTGATACATTCAAATTCAAATTCTTTATTGCACACACAAAATTACAGATGACAACATTAATTATAAAGTTCATGTATGCGAGCTTAAAAGATTTAAGTGTATCACCGGTAAACTACCGGGCATGTAAACTATATTTCTGTTTTCTTATATTATTAAAGAAAACATATGACACAATGAGATATCATTATGAAATATTATTGAAGAAAAATGTATTCACAACTTTTAACATATTTAAAGATGTAGATTGCTTAAAAAGAATTGTACTATGCGAATCAAATGAGAAAATATTTCTCGGCCATGTTAATATGGACAAAATTTTCGATCACACTGCAATTCCTTTCCAAAACATTCTTTACAACTGCCCTTATTTGATTCACATAGTAGACTACAGTGATTTTACCTTCTATTTTTTTTTTGTAGCCCAAACTCAAGCGATACGGACGAGTTGTCAAGAAGTGACGATGTCAAATAAACATTGCCGGTAACTAACTTTAAACTTTCACCAGCAGTATTTTAATGGGACTCAAATATTTCGGCGTAATTCTGTAGTAAATAGTTGTAGATTGAACAACTAGTTTTATTACCACTACTTAACAAAAAGGATTTTAAATTTGAAGAATATAGCATTTTTTTTTAAACTGACGTGAGTTTGTTACATTAATTTTATTAAAACCGACGAGAGGTGAGGACATTATTATTGAGAATACGGGTTACTCACGTTATTTTAGCCGGGATATGCCGACTAGTTTCGTATCTAGTACGCGGAGGCGACAACACGCGAATAATAGCCCCGTTGATGATTGTTACATTATTTAATTTATGAAATACGGGTGTTACTTACCTAATGTAGGTCTATTTAGTCGACCGCGGTTTTACCTATACTTATAGGTATTTTCTAGAGAGTGCGACATGTCGCGCCTGAGTCGCCGCCAGTCTTGCACAAGTATATTGCTACAAAGAAAGATTTATTTGCAGGTTAGGCAGCCCTAGATCTGTGGATGGATGATTCCATTTTCAGATCCTTGATATATCCATCGCTACATTTTAAATTTAATTTAGATTAATTACTTGTAGCAGTCAATAATACCATATTTCAAAGCTCTGAGTCCATGACAATACAAGCTTATATCGCTGGATGTTAAGCAGTATTAGATCACCTTTTTTTTTAAATAAAACGACGCCCGCCCTATTAATAACTCCTGTATTTCGAGGGTGTTCACAAACATACATTTCACACACATAAAGCACATCCAGAATCAGAACTAATTTTTGCGGATCACACAAATACTTGTCCCATGTGGGGATCGAACCCACAACGCGTGCTCAGTTAAAAGCGGCGTCGTGACCGTTTAACCAATACGCCAACCATGCAGCTTTGCCTTACTCATGCCGAGAAATCAATTTATCTAAACATAATTTTGAAAACATTATGCAGGAAAGGTTTAACATTCAAATGTTTAAGGTTTCACTAATTCAGATGTGGAGAAGGAAAACACATGATCGATCATTGTGGCAAGCTTTAGGGGAGGCCTATGCTGGCAAGCAAGACAATCTTCAAGAAACCGGTGTCAATTAAGTTTGTGTAAATAAAAGTGTATAATTTAAATGTAAGATTGTTGAATAAAGGCTTTATTATTATTATTAATTCAGACATTATGACCAATTCAACCCCTTTATATAATGAATAAGCATTTTATTCTAGAAATTCACTAATATGTTTGTTTACGTTTTACGATGGCACTAAACCTTATAATTTTAATAAGAAGTTGGCTAACGACAAGCCTACGCAAACAGGTCCTAAGTAAATTTCATACCTGCATTGTATTTTGTAGTGCTGTGATGTACGGCTTGAGGATACAGCCTTATATCATTAAGATGTGTGCAGGTTATTAATTAAATAGTGACGGTATGACGGTAGTTAATAAGTAAATATAAAATTGTATTTTATGAATATTTAATTAATGTCAATTTCCGTCGATGCCAAATGAAATGAGAGGAAATAAGAGCAGAAATATAAAAATTAGTGATTAAGAAATAAAATTACGTTGCTTTATATTTGCCGTCATCTTAGCTTATATTTATGTAAAAAACAACTAACTTAAGGGTAGACTCTGCACACATATAAAGGTATTGCTGTCTCTATCGGTCTTATATATAAATGTGTGAGTGAAAATACATGTTGATGTTCAGTTGTTACTCAACGGTTCAATACCTAGGATTTGTTGTTTGATAAGTCTGCCGTTTTTCAACAAAATTTTGTTGCTATGGTAACAATGGCGAGATTTGTATGTGGAACAGGGATGTTTATTGTTCCACAGTCAGTTGCATTATGCACTAGTCGACCAACTAGTCGACTAAAAATCTACTAAATATAGATTCTATACCTTTAGGCATAATTCAGACTAAGAACTTACGACGCTGTTTTAACAGGCGGGCAGGCAACTAAAAGAGATAAAAGATTTCACGTCGCGTTTTACGCCATCGGTTTTTTTACATAATAATATTTATATTTATACATATCTTCATTATGTGGGCCTGCTGGAAATATAGTAAAGATTAGCCCAGCAATTTAAAATAATCATGATTTTAATGAACTTAAAAAGCTGATCTGTTTATGTTGTTGCTTTTCAGGTTCATTTGCATTTATCCATACAATTTGTCTACATCTATCTTGGGCTAAATAGGCCATATAAACTGGACGCAACGCGACGACGCAGTGCTTCTGTGTCTACGTCACAGATTACAGATAAATATGAAGCTAGCTAGTCGATGTGAGTTGAGCCTAAGGATATAGCGCGTCCTTATTCTGTAACATGATTTAATTTTGGCGTCCGTATTCAGTTTGATTTTGATGATGATGTACAGTCGAGTTCAAAATTGCCATGAGGTTTACAGCAAGGGTCATTATTGTCGCTTTCGCAATACGTCCAATTTGAGTTCGCGTCAAGACGTCAAGGCGTCAAGCCTTGCCCGACGCCCACGCATGAAAATAGAGGCTATAGACACAAATTTGATATCAATAAAACTTTGCGTGTTTAGACTTTTTTTTTTTTTTTTGAAAAGCTTACTAGCAATTTGCAAATACAAATTACTAGTATTCTTGTTAACCCCCTCCATCTAAGCTTAATTCGCTTGTGATAAGAGGAAGTTTTACGTCCGTGGTGTAATGGCCAGGATTCGAACCCACGACCTCTCGATCGTAAGACCGATGCCTTATCCATTGCGCCACGGCCGCTTAATTAAGCGGGCTTTGTCAACAAAAAAAACATTAATACTCATCAAGATCGATTAAACGATTTTATTTTGCAGGAACAACAGACCGACAGACATTCAAAGTTACTTTGGGATTTATAATATCACTAGTTTCTTCTGCGACTGCACCCACGTAGTATGTCGATAGTATGTAATTGCATTGTTACGGATCGTGTCAAGTGTCAGTGTCTTAATGTCACCCTTGTCAGTCTATGTCAATTTGTCAGTCTATTATAATATGTCAGTTAACGTAAAATTCAAATTAATGTCAAAATTGTGCTAATCACTCTATTCTATTCTCTATCGCTACTCGTTCATATACGCATCATCATCCTGTAATATACTAGAAATATATCTGCAAATGTACCAAAAGCCAGCTGTTTAATTTCAAACCAAGTAATCCTGCCATCTCAAGACGAAGCCGCAACATTTGATCCATCTACGCCGGACGCAAGAACTTCGAGCACCTAACGACCGTTACGCGCAACCGAGGCAGTCTTCAAGAGTCTTCGAGGATTCATCTGAAATATCAGCTGTAGCAGGCCCTGTACTACATGAGAAGATCTACGTTCTTCCAAAACGCACGCAAAGTGGTACGGCCAGCCAATCTATCTTACCCCATCCTTTCCAAGTGCTTGTGCTAATTCCGTGGTAAACTGATTTCAGTGATTGAGACGCGGCGAGTAACATCTTTCCAGTGGTCGTCAGCAACGTGCCGGAGCAAGCATAAGCTGCCACTGTTAATCGTGAGTACTCCACCTTTCACTACCCACCAAGATGAGCACTGATGGCAAGGACCCTTTAGCCCCCCTAGCTATTCCTTCTGTAGCTAGGCCTAAATCCCCTAAGATTAATATATCTCAGGATGATGCTAAAAATCAGGCAATCCGCGATCTAGTTAAAAAACGCGCGATTGTCAAAAGTCGGTTAACTAGATTTAATACCCACATTAATTCTCTTAGCAGTGAGAACATATTGTCAGCTCAAACGCGAGCAGATCTTAAATTAAGAATGCAAGGAGCTGCTAGCCTGTTTGCTGAATTTAGCGATCTTCAAACAAAATTAGAGGAATGTGTCACAGAAGCTGATTTAGAAAATCAATTACAACAACGCTATTTGTTTGAGGATAGCTACTACAGCACCTTGGCTCAAGTAGAATGTATGTTAAGCACTAAAGAGGTACCTACGTGTTCAAATAAATGCAATAACGGCTCAGTAAAGTTACCTACCATATCCGTACCTACCTTTGACGGTTCAAGTGAGCATTGGTTAGAGTTCAGGGATACCTTTCTGTCGTTAGTACATAACTCTGTTCAAATCAGCAGTATACAAAAGTTCCATTATTTAAAATCGTCACTAAAAGGAAGCGCAGCCCTAGTCATTGATTCTTTGGAATTTTCTGAAAGCAACTACATTGTTGCGTGGGACCTACTATTAAATCGATATAATAATAGCCGACTTCTAATTCAAAATCATATTCGAGCACTGTTCAATATTCAAACATTGACAAAAGAATCACCAGACTTACTACGTAATTTAATTGATACTATTCTAAAGAATTTACGAGCACTAAAAATCCTAGGTGAGCCCGTTGATAGTTGGGATACACTTATTATTTACATCATTGTTACAAAACTCGATAAAACCACAGAACGCGCATGGGAACAATTTAAATCGAACTCGTCAACAATATCTGGTGATTCCAAGTCACGTATGAAGGTCGAAACAGTGCTTTCGTTCCTAAAAGAGAGGGCAGACATGCTGGAAACACTGCAAGTGTCTCACATTAGCACTAAAACGAACGACGGTAACCACGGTAAACCGAACACAATTACGCACACCGGTAGTAGTAAGGTTCACTGCAATGTTTCCAATAACAAGCCGCGCGCGCCCCAGAATAGAAGATCTTGTTTACTTTGTAATGATAATCATCCACTTTATGCATGCCAAACGTTTTTAAACCACACGATTGAGTCCCGGGTAAAATGCATTAAAGATAACAACTTGTGTGAGAACTGTTTGCGTCCCGGTCATACTGTTTCGCATTGTAAGTTCGGCCCGTGTCGTAAATGTGATAAAAAACATAATTCGTTAATTCACACAGATAATGTAGCTTTGCATGGGAGCGGAACGTCTGCACTGGCACCCGCGCCGGGCGATAGCAAACCGGTCGCGGTAATGCAAGCGTCCCTCGCGTCGCACTTGCCCCGCGCAGGTACTGACGATGGGCACACACACTCTAACGTGGACATATTAATAGATGATCAGTATCCTTGTATGCAACCTGTTCTATTATCGACGGCTTTAGTGGAAGTAAAAGATAATAAAAACGAATATCATTTGGCGCGTGCTCTTTTAGACTCGGGAAGCGAAAGATGCATCGTTACACAAACGTTATGCGACTCAATACAATGTCCAACAATACAGTCCACTAGGGAAATACACGGCGTTGGTAATTCAATAACACAGTCCACGCAAATCTGTGATATTGAAATAAAATCGCGAACCAACGACTTCACTATGTGTATGCAATGTTTCGTTCTACCGCAAATAACTTCAACGATGCCGGTTATACCTAAACAACACGCGCAGTTTAGACTGCCGGCACACATTCAATTAGCGGATCCATACTTTAATGAATCTCAACGTATTGACATTTTAATCGGTGCTGATAAGTTCTGGGATTTATTAAGCGACGGTAAAATACGATTACCGAATGGGCCGTTTGTACAAAACACGCACTTAGGCTGGATAATTTCAGGTCCCGTACATATCAATACGCGCAGTACTCGCCATATCCAGTGTAACTTCACACACGCAATAGAAGAACAAGTGCGGAGGTTCTGGGAACTTGAAGAGTTACCCAAGTTATCTGATACGCGCACGGAGGAGGAGAAGGAATGCGAAAATCATTTCGTGAATACATTTAAACGCAATAGTGATGGAAGATTTATCGTCAACATTCCATTCAAATCCTCACCAGATAACTTGGGCGATACATTTAATCAAGCCAAAAACCGCTTTTTCGCGTTAGAAAAACGGCTACAACGTATGCCTGATTATAAAAAAATGTATAGCGAGTTTATTCATGAATATGAAGATTTGGGTCACATGTCGCGTATCGATACTTGCGGGACCCCAAATTATTTCATGCCTCATCATGGAATTTATCGCAAACACAGTACTACAACCAAGCTACGTGTTGTATTTGATGCGAGTTTTCACAATTCAGGTCAATCGCTAAATGATCTCCAACGCGTCGGTCCTGCTATTCAAGGTGACCTGTTAGGTATTCAATATTTAAAATTAACACAACAATTATTAAAATTATGCGAAAACACTTTTAATGTCTTAAATCTATATTATTTTTATTTTTTCATTCTCTCGGTTCTCCCAGTTCGACCGTACGAGACGCGCATTCGCATACGTGCTACGTTTTGTACATAACTCGCGCAGTAATAAAATAAAACGTCAGTATGGCAAGCTCACGGTGAACGAATTGAGGGAATCTGAGTTAGTTTTAGCTAGGTTTGCTCAGTCGGAATCATTCGCTGACGAATATAAACTTATAAAAAAAAATGCGTCGCTTAATAGTAACCGTAGTTTATCTAAACTTAATTTATTTATCGACGATAAAAATATTATTAGAGTTGGTGGAAGAATTGAAGCGTCTACCAATTTCAGCTATGATAAGAAACATCCCATACTACTTTGCGCACATCACAGATTCACTGTACTGCTGTTCAGACACGAGCATAGGAGATTATTTCACGCAGCCCCTCAGGCACTTCTCTATGATATCCGTCAGCAGTGGTGGCCTATTGCTGGCAGGAACCTCGCTCGTAAAATTGTGCACGAGTGTGTATCGTGTAAACGGTTAAAGGGCAAAACCCTTACCCCCTTGATGGGTAACTTACCTCCACAAAGATTAACGCCTGCGCATCCTTTTACTTACTGCGGAGTTGATTACGCGGGACCATTGCTCATCTTGAATCGTAAGGGGAGGGGAGCTAGAACTGTAAAAGTTTATATTGCTTTATTTATCTGTTTTTTAACGCGCGCTGTACACCTTGAGCTAGTAAGCGACCTCTCGTCTGAAGTATACATTCTAGCGCTCAAGCGTTTTATATCACGCCGTGGAAAGCCTGTTGAAATCCACTCCGATAACGGAAGGAATTTTGTAGGCGCCATGGGCGAGTTCTCAAAATATCTAACTAACTGCTCATCAGATATAGCTGAATATGCAGCTAGTCAGTCCATCAAATTTAAACTCATAGCAGCCTACAGTCCTTATCTAGGTGGAGGGTGGGAGTCCGGAGTAAAATCATGCAAAAAACATTTACTACGCTCTATAGGTAATGCTCACCTCACATTTGAGGAATTTACCACAGTCTTGGCTCAAGTCGAAGCCATATTAAATTCCCGTCCCCTCTCTCCTCTTTCATCCAATCCTGATGACCTTCTCCCACTCAGTCCTGGACATTTCCTGGTTGGTCGACCTCTCACAGCACCAGTCTATCAAGATATGAGAGATGACACCAATACCAGAACGCTCAACCGCTACCACCGCATCGAGCAGCTGCGTCAGCACTTCTGGGCAAGATGGGCGAAGGAGTACATATCAGAACTCCAGACAAGAACCAAGTGGAAGGAAGACACACACAAAACATTAAAGCCAAACACAATGGTAGTTATCAAAGACGATAACCTTCCACCGCTACGGTGGCATCTGGGGCGCGTGATCAAGACCCTGCCAGGCAAGGATGGCATCTCCCGCATCGCTGACATCAAAACAAAATCGGGCGTCATCAGGCGCGCTTTCGCCAAGATCTGTCCTCTGCTCAGCGAAGAAGACGCATAACCAGTTTCGGAACCTGGAGCTTCCAAGGCCGGGGGCATGTTACGGATCGTGTCAAGTGTCAGTGTCTTAATGTCACCCTTGTCAGTCTATGTCAATTTGTCAGTCTATTATAATATGTCAGTTAACGTAAAATTCAAATTAATGTCAAAATTGTGCTAATCACTCTATTCTATTCTCTATCGCTACTCGTTCATATACGCATCATCATCCTGTAATATACTAGAAATATATCTGCAAATGTACCAAAAGCCAGCTGTTTAATTTCAAACCAAGTAATCCTGCCATCTCAAGACGAAGCCGCAACATGCATCAAAACATTAGTACTATAATATAATAGTGATAGTACCGTTTAACTCTTGTTTCTGAGTGTATTCTTTATTTAAATAATAAAACAAAGTTTAGAAATGATACTGTATTATTTAGGGTATATAATAATAATATTTAATAATATTGCTCTAATATTTAGCACATTGCGTTTCTCTTGAGACAGTGATAAAAGAATTGCAACATGGCATTCGTTATTTATCTAATAATAATTACTTTCTTCAGCTCTATTTTACGTTTAACCTTATTCATTTTTCGCTCTCGTGAAGTATAAGCTGACAAATAGGCCAAGTCTCTTCTTTTCATTCTGCGGTTCACTAAAAATACAGAAATGTAAATAATGTACCTCAGCACAAACTCAAATGACAAAAATCTTTATTACTATGCGGTTTATATGCTGTAAATATATTTATGTTATTTTTGTTCAAATTTGCTGAAACGGTTATGTGTTTGATTGTACATATGAAAGAACAAAAATGACATGCACGATATAATGACATTACAATTTAAGTATTTGTAGATATAATGATATATTTACTATGTAAATAATTAACAATACACAATGTAAAGATTGTTTACCCATATTTAAGTCCAGAGAAACTATTTAAATATTATAATCAACATTATAAAATACAAGTGTGACATATGACACAAGCGAATTGCAATGAATGACACTGTAATTAGGCCAAGAGCTATCTATGCATTTTAAATGAATATTGTATCGGCATAGTTATTATTATGCATGTAGAAGGTTTTAGGTTCGAAAGCATTTAACGATTATTATTATTACTCTAACTCAATGATAAATTAACAAGACAATTAAACGTTGTCTTTTCAAAGATAATGTGACATGTTTCTATAGATACTAATACTCTGCTCGACATATATAGCTGACTATTAATTTATAACAGCCCTTGAAAGTATGGGGTGATTAGGGACGTGATAAAAATAAAAAAACAGATTATGATCAGCCTCATCATTTACACATTTTAACAGTCAATCGTTTTAACATTTACACTTTGTCACAATAGTACAATTGTATACAATTGTCTTTTGAAATAATATATAAATAACTATTAATAAGTTATTAATGCAAAAAACAATCATTGTTTTCAACTAACTGTTTTTATTTCTGTTATTCGTCTAGACTTTGGTAGGTACTTTTAACCCATATGCCATGTATACAGCTCAGTTCCTAAATGATTATTTACATAAAAATATAATTCAATTATGTTTATAAAGAACAAAAAGATTCTGCAGCTAGATCTCGGACTATAACTTGTTGCAGTCGTGAATGTCAAAAAAGGTTCAATGCAGTTCATTGCATACTCTCTGGTCGGTAGACTATGGTATGTCATATCTCGGCTTGGTTCGGTATCTCACTGGCACCCCTCCTTCACTTCCGAGTAGCTAACGAATGGCTGCCTCACCCCCCTTCAATGAGTTGAGATAGATATTGTAATTTTCTTTAATTTGTAACATGGTATTTGATGAATGAAAATGAGGTACTTTGATGATAATTATTGATAAAATAGAAAGTACATTATATTTACGAGGGTCCTTCGTTTCGAAAACTTGTAATAATCTGTTGTATAATACTAAAAAAGTCGCATTTGTCAGGCCGTTCAAAACTACGGATGTTTGGATGCCTATAGTTTTTAAAATAGGCAGACTAAAGATAATTTGAAATCGAAGGAACATAGATAATCATGTTTTAAATTGACTGTGCAAAAATTATAACATTGTGATGAAAAATGTAAAAGATACAACCATACTCATTTTGTATGAGAATTCCATACCGGGAGTTCCCTCTTAACAGTTTTGAACTTGATCATTTCATCAATCACAGGAAACCTATCAAAGGACATGATTTCTCATTTCCCGAGTTCCATTTCTATCTTATGAATTAGATCGACATAAATAAATATTTCACGACGCACACACATTGCTATCTAGTCCCAAACTAAGCAGAGCTTGTACTTACTATGGGTGCTAGAATACCTGATACTATTACATATATACTTTTCTTTTGTAAATACATACTTATTATACATAGAAATACCCAGACTAAGACAAACCCCCATGTTCATGCACACAAAGATTGGTCTTAAGTGGGAATCGAACCCACGACCTCGGCGTCGCGTCGCAGAGAGAGATCGACATAACATCACGTCTATATTACCCAGAAGGGTGTAGCAGAGGTTCATTTAATAAATAAATAAATAAATAAATAGCACCCACACTTTACCTGTTATGTGTTAAGTCCATTAGATAGGAGGTGAGCCTATCGCCATCCACCGTGCACAATTCCAACTCCGTGCTGCTATTGTGATTTTCCTGACGGTAAGTTCACAAATAGCACTTTGTCCGATCCGGGATTCGATCCCAAGACCTAATTTAACCTAATCAAAAGACCATCAGATCGACTGTATTATTTTATTTTTGTATACTGTTTTATTTTATTGATCAGCTCTGAAAAGTAAAAAAATATTTTGTTACGTATGACTATTTATATCCGTTCGAATAAATTCATGAATATTTACAAATTTTTCAACTTTTTGTATCGTAACTTTTCAGTCAACTTTTAAAAATGCACCCCAACATAATTGATAAAACACGTCCCCAATACCCATAATAATTAATAAAGGGGATTGTTCACTTGTCAATCGACATCAGCGCGATGCCGGCGAGCAGAAAACTCAATTTGCACGCATCGGGAAGCCGGACTGTATCGCTAAATGTCACAAACACTTGCCGTACTGCGTACAACGGACCATCCAAGCAGTCAATCTTTTGACAGCTGACGTTTGACAACTGGCAATCGAGATATTGTATCGATAAGGCCTATGATTTGTTGCAGTTGCTCGTATCTGGAACGGTCGATTCTGATAGTTCATCTGTAGAAATCAATTATAAAATTGTGATTACTTTTATGTATTGCCGTTATTTTTTTTGTAGTAGAACGGATTTTTTTATAGTTTGTAATAAATAATTATTGATTAAATGTTTTCGGATTTTCTTGATCTCAATATGTAATTTGCTCCCGGATTAATATAATAAGAAGTTCTTTCTAAATATAATTAGGTACATTAATAAGTTATTGGTATCGTATCCCTAAGACGTTTTTTTTAAACTTCAATACGTTAACGATGTTCGTGTCATTCCATATCCTGTAATTATCTTAACCGTGTGAAGTTATGCTAAATAAAGTTTTTTTCTATGTTTTATTTGAGGTATAGAAGATTTTTTTTTTTTTGAACTGCTATCAACCGTAATTTATCGTTATTGTGTTAATTTATTTTGTAAGTTAACCAAAACTATAATAATAATCCAAATCAAGTGTTTCAACAATATCACAAAACAGTTCATTAAAAATAACGATGCAATTAAACTTCAATTATGAATGGTTGATGATAAGTTAAATTAAAATCAACTGCAAAATTTTGCGTTAATGAGAATGCAATTAAGAGACGATCGAATAGTAATTACGGGTATACTTTGTGTCTGCGCGCTGTCTGACTAGACTGACTGTATATTATGGGATAGCTTTATCAGTATGGCTATAACAATATATGTCATTATTGGTTTCTGCAATAAAGCAGATGTAGATGTATAATTATCATCCAATATAGTAAATGGTCGCATATGACAATAATGGGAATAAATAATCGCATAAGTCGGCCCCTCACAATCCATTAGGCGGGTAAGGAAATTGTCCATCCCCAAATATCAGATTTCACGTTGATCTGTCTAACGCTGATGTGCTCTGACCGGCGACAATCGAATTAATGTCGTCTGGTCTCAAAGCGATTTTTGTCATATTTCCGCCTCGTTCCGCGCTACTCCATACTCCACCCCAGAGCGTGGAGACAAATTATACCCAGATATACGCTTAATTGGTTTGGCGTTGTGGTCGCGTGACATTTTCGGTGCATGCCTTTGTCATCGGTTTAAAATTCGCGAGGCCATTTTTGTGAATTAAATAACGAATAAATAAAATTGCTGGGAACGAGTTAAAACAGAATACGTTCAATATGAATTGCAAACGAGAAGAATTAAGTGACTTGTTTGTTTAAGCTGTCCAGACTTCAGTCCAATAACTGACACAAGAGGCATGAAATTGTAGTCCTCTGATGTTGTGCTAGAATGTGTTTTTGAGGGTTGTAATAGGCATGATGACTAATTTTTATCTTCGTATGGTATTGAAACAACTCTCTTTAGAAAAAAACATCATTAAAAGTAGATATAACTTCGATATCACATAAGCTGCCTAAGATAATACCATTTTAAATTCACATTAATAATAGACTCGACCAAACGCTACAAACAAACGGCTACAATGGCGTGACGTCACGTTTATGTATCTTTGTATGTGAAGTCATGAATTTTGTTTGAAAGCTATATAAAATAGTTTTGTTACAAAAGTTTTTATAAATTGTGTTCCTGTTTAATGATACATTTATTTTTTAGTAATTTTGTTCTTTAAAAATGAACTCGCCCATGAAACTCCGAATGATCATAAAATGAGTTAGATTTAAAGTATGTAACTAAAATGTTAAGTTTATTTTTACCTATATTTTGATCAAAGTATCCTACATTTTAATATCTATGGATGAGTCACCATGCTTATAGCTACTAACCATAGATGGACTACCTACTTATCTATACGCTATAAACAAGTACGTTGCGTTGTTAAAAAAAGTCACCAAGCAATAGCCGTGATAACTCGAGGGGAGGTAGATCTGATTGCTGATAAGAAAGTCACGTTGTTGTGCTTACAATGAATATTAACAGAGGAATAACAGGGCGTCGCAATACTCCTCGCGAAGATAAATTTATCTGCGCGCCGGGAAATGGACCATTTTTCACGGCACCTAACGCTAGGTGTCACACGCTCGGTGCGAAGATGCCGTTACTTACGTGATACGTGAGAGGAATACACGCGGAGGCTGTATTAGCTCACCATGTATTCTTTTAGTGGCTGTTGTTTGCGCTTTCATTACATTAGCGCTATATCAAATCAGCAGACAATTTGCTACAAGGTGTAAATTAAGTTGGTGTGGATTAAGGCACTGTTCTATGTTTATATTTTGTTTGTATAAAAATGAAACATGGTTGTATTTACAAGCCCGTTATTTCGATAGCTAACAAAAGCAGACTGGTAAGTAGGTTTCTAATAATATTAGGCTAATCGCACACACGCAATATTATTGACAATTTTTAGCGTATTGACTAGTCAAGCATCAAAAAATTCAGTCAATGACGATAATTTCTCACCAATTTCCACTTACAAGTAAGCTAGAAGAATTGAAATGCAAAATTCAGAACACTATTAAATACCACAACAAAAGTAACTTAACATGATTGCTATAAAACGAACACATTCTCTTGCACCTGCACTCGGCTGAGTACACACTCAGCTTTTTATAGACTATGTAATAAGAGCGCTAGTGTAAAGCATTGTGCTCAATGTATAGGATGTGATTAACACATAAAGGGAAACAACATAGTATTAATTGTTTTATGTACTTTAGGAACTACTTAAGAAAAGCGTTTTTGTATTATTGTTTTTTTTACGACACTTGCTTTTATATTTTGTTTAACTTTTGTAAAAGTACCTGCAGGTAAAAAATGAATAAGTCATAAACATAATATTATTTACTCCAAAACTATAACCTTATTCTTGTAACGAGGTAATAAAAGCCACAATATTAATTATATTGTCTGAACTAATGAACCACAACACAACATAATTGCTGTGAAAACAAATACATTATCTTGCACCTGCACTCGAATAAGTACACATTCAGCATTTTACACACATTATAACAGCACCGCGCTCAATGTATAGGATGTGATTTACAACATAAAGGGAAAAAATTGAGTGTATTTGTTTTGCGCGCTTTAGAAGCCACTATTTTAGGCTGCATCTTTAAAGGCATTATTTTTTTTATGAATGTTATTTAATAAAAAATAAAGCAATGAGCAACATTAATACCTACATACATACATTAAATATCAATATTAGAGCTAAACATAAGCCACGCATTTAGTTTTATATTTTTTTAAACGAACATTCCACAACACAACATAATTGCAATGAAAACGAACATAATATCCTGCACCTGCACTCGGCTTAGTACACATTAAACATTTTATACACTTTATAACATGCATTTACGGAGTGAAGCACCATACTTATTGTATTGGATGTGATTTAATACATAGTAGTATTTTTTTAATGTATTTGTTACGTGCGATTTACAACTGCATATTTGTACCATTGCTTTTGTTTAAGACACTTACTTTTACTATTTATCTTTATTTTACTAAATACATTTTAAATAACTATATTAAAAAAAGGTGAAATAAAAACGTAATGTACACTCTGAAAATATAATCGTATTCCAGTAACCAAGTTAAAGTTAACTATAATTTTAATCTTATATTTTCTGAACGCATAAACCATCAAACAAATTAATTGCTGTCAAAACAAACACACTATCTTGCACTTGCACTCGACTAAACACACATTTAGCATTTTACACACTATATAATAGGAGCTCGCTGTGTAAAGCACCGTGCTCAATGTATAGGATGTGATTTACAACATAGAGGTGAAAAATTTGTATGTATTTGTTTTATGCGCTTGAAACGTCACTATTTAAGGCTGCATTTTTATTTACGACATGGCTATTATTCAATTTAAAAAATAACAATAAAAAATCTATCAGAAAAAATAAATACCCACCTACACACAATCAAATAACAATATCTTAGTATAAGCTTTATCATAAGCCACGCATTTTTTTTAACGAATAAATCTTAATACATCATAGTTTTTTTGTTTTGAAAATAAACACATTTAGCATTTTTCACACAATAAAATAGGAATTTGCTGAGTAAAGCACCGTGCTCAATGTATAGGATGTGATTTACAACATAAAGGTGAAAAATTGTGTGTATTTATTATGTGCTATCTTGCACTCAGTACTCAAGTACAAATTCAGCATTTTACACATCATATAGGTAACAAGAATTTGCTGAGTTAAGCGCCGTGCTTAATGTATAGGATGTGATTAACAACATAGTAGTGCTGTGTTTTATAAAAGCAAGTATACTCTGTACCAAAATCAGAGAGACGAAAATCGAGCTCCGAAATGTCAAATCTACAAATGATTATTGAATATCTATCTATGTCTCTCTGATTTTGGTACAGAGTATAAATATAATTTTGACATTTACAAAATATTGCAAAAATATTATTATCTTATTGCACATACATTTTATTTTCATTTCATCATACAGAAATTCATACACTTTTTAAACACAGAGTAATGCATTTTAAACGAGGAAGAAACCAATTTTGAAATCAAGGTATTTAAATGTCCAGTGAATCTATATAATACTAAACTCATTAGATATCTGTTTCCTATGTTTCCTTAATAATGACATCAAATGCGCATGAAAGCACTTCCCTACTAAAATATCTGTGAAATTCAGGCAGTGACATTCACACAGAACACAAAATTAACCAATTCAATGCACCAACTCTGTCATAACGGTACATTATACTGTCAAAACGAGTGGGCTTCACCAGATATCACTAAACTGTTGTTTCAGCGACCACTTAAAATAATATGCATTATACAATGACACACAGGAGTGATGTTTTCGTTCTGCTACGGACTTTATAGCCGTTTTGGGATCTCTGGATATTAATTACCGACCCGTTTTATGTTAGCGTGTAGCAATGGTGCTACTGAAAATTTATTACACTGTATTTTGAAAAAAAAAGGAATGTATGTGGAAAAAGGGCGTGTATTTTTAACTTGATAAGTGTTGTTCTACGTAATTAAAAGCTTTTTTATTTAATAACTAGGTACCGCTCGCGGGCTGGTGTTCGTTAATAAAATGTACCTTTGCGTTTGTTTTGTTTGACCACGTTCTGGAGTAACTCTATTTTTTTTGTAATTATTTTCCAAGTGAAAAAAGGTTGTTTATGTTTATTTTTTTTAAGAAAATACTTTTTTTATTATTGTATTAATACCAGTTTATTGTGATGCGCTTATGAGCTCATTAGTATTAACGGTAAATTTTTATTTTCAGGAAATTGTTATATGGACGTTCCAAACATCACGTGCTCTAAAGATAAACCTTTTATTTTACCGACTAAAAAAAGAAGGAGGTTCTCAAGTCAAATGGTATATTTCTATCTAGAAGCAATTTATACAAGTAACGCCTTCTAAACCATCTGGCTAGTCACATGTCAAATTAAACAGTCACTGTCAAAGAACTGTCAATAAATAGACAAAAGTACACCCCTCCGTAAGCCCTCAGAGGATTTGACGTGACAGCTGCACACTTTATTTAAAAAAGTATTTAATAAGTAAACAGCTAGCGACACGTCTAGTTACTTAAATTATTGGGAGCATTCAGCAAGTAAATTTTACGTGAACCATAAAAAAATAAAAAAATAAATTATATTATATCGATTTATTTACATGATTGACATAAAATAATTTTTAAAGTAAATGTTAGTTAATGTCAGAATATCTATGTTAAACCAAGATGTTACTTTTAATATATTCAATATTATTAAACCATTAATTATTTTTAATTATTTAAAATTTAATTAATTAAAATTGTCATTAAATTTAGTTTTTTGATTTAAGCCTGTAAATGATAATATTATTACAATAAGATAGAGAACTATCCATCATACTAAAAGTACTAATCATATGCATGCCAGCGAATTAATAAAAAAAAATGTTATCTAAATTCATACCAATATTGTAAAAATGCGTTTGACGTTAACTAAAAACTCTGGTTCTATAAATTTATAAAATAAGTTAGATAATACAGGTATGGTTAATGTGAACCAAAAACTTAGGCGATCACCAATACGAATGTTCCACTCTTTTCCCGAATATATTCAGATATATAGAAAGGTAATGCCATACGGAAAATAAAATTCTCTCGAAGCTTTGTCGGTGCACCGCCGATTTGACTATTCCTTCAACACGAAGGAATTTAATTTATCCTAAACGTACCGTACAAACGTCTGTAAAGTTTTATTTCACAGACTGATAAGAGTGGAAAGAAACGTGATTTGTTTCAGGAAATTTATGTGTGTTAAAAATAGAACCGCTATGTCAGGTTTTAGGAACGTCTTCTCTACGATAACTTTTGTCTTGATATTTTGCGAGTTCCAACCATTTTGTTTCACTGTCAGACAAAAGGAAAATTTACGTTCTCTGTTTTGTGTGTGAAAAATTGAGATGCATTTTATGTGGTGTTAGGTTTCATCTGCATTTGTTCTATGTGCCAGCAACATTATATAAAACGTCATAACATTTTACAATTTAGGTTGAATTTTAATGGCACTGTCTAAATAGAGATACATTTTTACTGACCCTTAACATGTTGACCTTGTCCCATATATTTTCATAAATATAGCTTCTTTCTAATTCTCTCTGACGTAAAAGGCCAGTATTCATCGTCTGCTGAGCATTTTTTCCAAACCTTCATTTCACAAGCTGACTGTAGCGTTTGCCTGAAATATGCCAAATCTATTTTACGTTTCGGATAACATGTTAACCCTTCTGTCTCCCTCGCTATGCAAACGTGGATGACATTCGCAGACAGACAGTAATTAATATAAGTATTCCAGCGCCCGCTATTCAATAAATTAAGGCTGCTCTGTGAAATTGTTTGAGTTGCAGTCTAAATATTTGACGTAAAATATTTTGACAAAGATGAATCTTAGTGATATTGAACCAAAAATAACGTTTACCTAGTGTTAAGATAAAATTGTTATCAGTGTTCAATTTGATATAATGAAGTTTATTAAACTTACTTAAACAAGCAATTTCAACACATATATTGTTTATTTAACAGCATTAAAGAAATGACGGACAATCAGATAAGTTTGTTAAAATTGAAAAAGTAATAAATATTTTTTTTTTTATACTACTCCCACAGCGAACGAACGTGTAGTCCACCTGATGGTAAGTGGAGTACAGCCCATGGACATTAACAATCCACAAAAGCAGATTAAAGATGCGTCGCTGCAGCTGAGGACTACGGTGTTATGCCTCATGTGCCAGTAATTTCAGGGCCTGATCTCACCACCAAACCGGAACACAGTAATGGAAGCACTACTGTTTGGCGGCAGGTTAAAGGTGAGACGGTGGTGCTGCCGCCCTCGAGCTCATTCACAAGAGCTCTACCACCAGTACATATATGTTTCTTTAACAACTACGTTTACTATTAAAATGCATGCTATGCATATTTTATTGGTAAAACAGTTAAGTAAAATAATGTCTAAGAGATTCTCAAGTCAGAAATAAATGGCTTAAAAGCTTCACAAATAAACACGTCCCTGAAAAAAAGACCTTGACGGGCTTATCGGTACAGAGATTGCCTCTGACTGGAACCAGCTTTCTACAACTTGTATACCAGTACTTACACAGATTATTCTGTCTACGAAGTAATCTCGACGTCTACAAGAACACGATAAAACGATAATCACAGCACCGCAGCTGTAATTACAACATTAATGTCATTTTATCACCATAAATTATACCGTATCTTTTCATGTCACACTCTCGCTTTCATAACAGACATATCGCGAACAAGGAACCTGTTTCAGTTTCCTTATTCACTTTGTATAATAAACTTAACACGATATGTTTAGTAAGTGATTTATGCTTGTTTTTAAATCGAGAGGTACCTGCCTATATAACACTGAAAAGTCTTTGTAGCAACTGAGCTTATATTATGCAAAATTTTGAACTGGACTGTTGAAACATAATTAGATGAGAATAAAAAAAGGAGTCTGAACTACTCGTAAAACACATATAATATTAATGTGTTTCATGATTCATAGTATATTGTTTCGGAGTACAACAACATGTGATCGCAGTAGTTCTAACACTTCTTACTTATAAAACAACAACAGATATCGTTTGTGTGTGTCGAGTTTTTATCATGTTTTACAAAAAAATTACAAAATCGTGACGTAACAGTTATAGTATCAGTTAGTTTTAGTTTAGTTGAGTTTTAGTTTAATACTTTATTGTACACATAAATTAGATTAATAAAATTACAAAAAAGTGGTGATTACAAAAGGTGAACTTAACTCAAAAATGAGTTTTCTGCCAGCAAACCTTTGAGGGCTAGAGGAAAAAGAGACTTGTAAAATGTGAGAGTGAAGTGTACAAAAAAGTAAATTAGAGAGAGTTATATAAATTATAACACGGCTTTATACGTTAAACACAAACGTAATGAGGATGTTGATAAGGAATTTGCTTTGAAAGTGGCCCGCATGACACTTGTCACGTACGCTCGCGGCTCTCTGCCAAACTACGTTATCTGAACACTTTTGAACTTCAATGCTATGCAGATTGATCTGGAATGATTTACGGGCTTCGCTAGTTTATTGTCCCTGCTATTTTTAATGCGTAGACAAATATTGCAAGAGTTGCCCTTGATACCTAGGACTGTGGTTACACGATTAAATTTAATATGTGTACCGTTTTTAACAGGGTGATTTTTGAGTCAAGTTCACAAGAAGTGGCCTTTGTACAGAAATATTAGTTTTTATTGACATTTAATGGTTGTAAAAGCTTATGAAACTGTACCTACGATTATTTCTTATAGCCACAGTTGTGACTTTAGAAAATGTAACTATAAAAATTTAACTAATAAACCAATTTAACTAAAAAAAGTTCTATCTAATCCGAAAAACAGAATAGCTGATATTAAATACTTACTCGCGATATAACGTAACACAAAACAATGTTTTTTATTGTTTTGCGTAACCTAACACTTTTTTATTACAGCAAGAGCCCCGACTAGCCGCAAAATTCAGGAGCATGTGAAAATATCGATGGTTTCAGCATTTTTGGTACAGCATTTTTGATACAGCATTTTAGGCGTATTTTTCTTTAATCACGGAGCGCGAACCGGAGCTCAGCTGCGGCGCGCCGATAACATGCCGTGGTACCTGACGTCGTTTGTCATCTTGCCGTGTTGTACTGCCGGTCCTTATTGTTTCTAGGGAGGATTTTAAATACATTCAGTATAGGATATTTGTAACGATAACATTTTAAGTATTAAGTTCAAATTGAGCCATTAGTTTCAGTTCATTAGTTTTATTAAAGATACCACATGTTTTATTGTAAATATATTTCTCTGTAAATAAATATTTCATAATTGTATTGACTTCATATCCATTAGGCTAAATAAATAAATTCTAACTAATTGACTGCTATGAGATCTTAACATAAACCACACATTTTTTTTATATAAATGTTACCGAAGTGCTAAATTAAATTATTTAAAAATAATTGCCGGTCATTATTTATAATGACTACATGATTTGCTAATTGTGATTATTATATCGAAATTTTCACTTTAATAGTTTATTTTTTTTGTCAATCAAGTCTTTGGCAATAATTTCGATTGTAACCTAACCTACTTATAGGACTGAAATTTAAAAACCTTTACCTCTCCTCTATCACTCTATTAATCAGAAAGAAAGCTTACGTTATTTTTTTTTAATGTATTACATTTATGTATGTATTTTTTAAACCACCGATAAAAGCACTATACCTAGATGTGATTAATTTATTACTTTTACCTCACCTTTTGGTTAATAATAATAAACAGTAATTATTAATAATTTTCATACATCTCATTCATCGTAACTTAAATATGGTACGCATACAAACTTTACATAAGTTTAGCAACCTTAAACTGATTCTGCTCTTTACTAAATGAGATTTTTACATAAAACACAAAATGTTGATGAAATATACTTTCGTGAAGATCTAGACGTGATGATACGTTCGAAAGACACACGTGCGATTTAAAAATCTCTTGTCAAGTTCAGCAAAGTTTATAGTTACGATCACTAAAAATACTCTCTACATGAAGCGTATACGTAAACAGTAAATTGTTGATTAAAGGTATTTTCACGGCGAGTAGACGTAAATAATAAAAACGTAATCATTTATCTTCACTTTAACAAGTTCAACGACCTTAGACTGATGCTTCATACGTAGGTAGAATTGATAAGTTTTCTATATTATGCAAACACAAAACATAAACGCTGATGAAATGTCCTTCACGAAGATCCGAACGTGATGATACGTCCAAATGACACACGTAAGATTTAAGCCCCTACACGTTTAATCATAGTGTGGTAGACAATCACGTCGCGGCTGTGGCATGCCGATAACGCGCGTGACACCTGCACATCATTTGTCACGTCACAACCCTATTGTTCTTTCTAAGATATTGAACTTGTTTGCTTTTGTCCCGTCGACCTGTCGACTCCTTCCCCTGTTTCACGCTAAATTGGTTTGCGATTTCGTGAAGGGTATGCAAAGGACTTGCACTTTTCAATGCTGTAAGATTAATGTTCTGACGACCTATTGTGTCTTGAAAGCTACTTCAACTGTAATTACAGTACGTTCGATGAATCCTTTTATAATTTATAATAGATAGAAGATCTTTGAAGGAGTTAATCGCGCTTGTAAGCTGGAGATTTATTTCTTTTGTGTATTGTCACCTTGAATAAGTGCTGTCTGATAAATTCTCAATCCTTTTAACACAACAGTAGCCATTTAGTTCATTTTCAGATAAGTGGTTTATGTTAAAAACATTATCACGGTTTTAGCAATATTCTAAGTAATAACATTGAATATTTTTTAATTTGCTTTAAAATTGCAAAGATAATTCAGCTTCTTCTTCTTCGTCGTGTCGATGGCTTAGTCAAATTTTATTGGTCCAATAAGTGGTCACTGTTATGGCGCTCTCGTCGGCGTTCATGAGCGCCTCTCTTGTGCAGGTGGTAGGGCATTTTGGAGAGTCAGTAAGGTGGTCAAGGTTTTGACTTGCCATCGTGGTGAAAGGATTAGCCAATTCGCTTTTAACAACTTGCGAATTGCCCAGGGTGCGCCGGACGTAGGGAATTGTTGTGTACGTCACTCGGGAAGGCTCCTTTCATGCACCCCCGTAGGGAATTGTTGTGTACGTCACTCGGGGAGGCTCCTTTCATGTACGTCACTCGGGGAGGCTCCTTTCAAATAATTCAGCTGAAAGTGGCCTTAATGGCCAAAGTTTTTAAACCAAAAGTGACGTTACCATGTGTCTCTTTTCATGTTCATAACTTCATACCATTAAAAGTATACTGTTGTTATTTACTCATATGAATTTAAAACTAAATGTAGGAGTAACATTACAACTATATTTTAAGGTAAGAAAGTTGAATTAAGTTTTCTTAACTGTCATCTTACATGACATTTCAAAGTAATTGACATAAACGTGACTTAACTAATAAATTACTAGATGTCATTACAGACTTTACGTTGACATATTTTTTTTTCCATTCGTATCCATTTCATATATCATACCAATTTCCTTTCCGAAAAATCAACACGTTGCGTGACCGTTTTAGTCCGAGATTGCACGGAATGAATATTGCGTTAATGTATTTTCCAAGAAATATTACTTTTATGAATTTAAACATTTGGAAAAGTTATTTTTTTCTAAAACTACGTAAATCTTTGAACAAGTTTAGCAAATTTTCTATGCAAAAATGATAGGTACGTTTTTAAATTGATAAATCGATCTAAACATTTTATCCACTAGATTACAGCATTAAAAGGTAATTTTTTTTTTGTTGGCATTTGAACAGTTCTTTGAAATAGTTATAATTTTAAAATATGGTGCATAAATATATTGAAATAAATGTTTTAATTTTATAAAAACTAGGCAAAATAACTAACTATTTTGCATTTTTTTTACTAGTATATGTTTTTACTAGTATATTATATATTATTATTCCTGTTCAACTGAACAGGAATAATAATATAACAAAAGGGTTTCATGTAAATCGGATGATAGGCATCGCGTCTACGTACTTAGTGTACCAACATTTATGTAAATGTCTAGTAAAAAAACGCCAGATTTATACAAGGTTGGATAGGTTTTCAATAATGTATATATTATTATTGAGAACACGGGTTACTCACGTTATTTTAGCTAGCACTTTCACTTGATCAAAATGTATGTAGTTAGCTACAACCGAATCCAGTGCGTGTTCGGCAATGGCTGAACTGAAAACTGGACAGGAACGGTTCAGCCATCGCCGAACACGCACTATTCCACTATTTTTTGACTAGACAGTTATTTAAGTAATAATATATAGATTTGAAATAAAACATGTTTAATGATAATACCGCGACTGCCACGATATCCCGGAGTATAATAACTACAACAAATGAAGTGCTATAAACAGAATTGAGTGGTATGTCCGTGACGTCCCCTCGTCACGGTACTGTCCGTTCGTCTGTCCCCGACGGACGATATGTTATGCCCACCTGAACTCTGACGCTCCGTTTCAATTGATTGAAGGTTACATGCACGTTAGAAATTTGCATTTTGGTATAACAAAAGGGTTTCATATAAACGGACGATAGGCATCGCGCCTATGTACAGTGGCGACTAAAAGTCCGTAGGCAATCTCACAAGGCAATAGTTTGAAGTGTAGTTTGACTTACGACCTTCTATTGCCAAGAAATAGATACAATACATGTTGTTAACAAATAATTGCTTTTCATTATTTCACGTACAATGTGTCAGTCAAGATAGCCGAGCGGTTAAGGCGTGCAGGTAGATGAGTTCAGCAATGAACCGTGAAATCAAATCTCGCTCTCTCCTTTTTATATTTTTTTAAGTTTAGGGTTTCAACAATTATATTTTTGTTATTAGAACATCCTTTCCTTGTAGTCATAATGATTCTTTTTAGTAACATTTATATTATCAATGTTATGAATTAACTAAGTGGGTTACAATAAATAATCTTATAAACGGTTACAAGTTAACTTCTTTTATTTAGGTAGGAATGTGACGAATAAAACGAATAAAATTTTTTATCATCATTCAGCATGACTTTTTTAATTTAAATGAAAATTTAAATAAAATATAGTTAAATAATAGGTGATAACATATTTAACTTATTAATTATTATAATAATATGTAACTATATATGTAATTTTAATAAAAATAAGCATGAATACCTAACAAGTTTGTGCTTAAAATATTACAAATATTATTATGATTTCGTAAAAACAGTAGTAGTAGGTTTTCAATAATGCGTATTATTATGTCAACTTTTTTATTTTATTTTTATTGATGTTTCTAAACAATTAGATACTTAATAAAGATTACAATCTAGTCTAGATATAACATTAGAGACTAATGAGTAATTTAATTTTGACCTTAGCTACTAAATTAATTTATGCTTAGAATGTGTCCATTAACACCTATCTTATTGTCTTTCTTATCGAAAATGACACTTTGTTCTTGTGTTCTTTTAAAGTAGCACAAAAACACTTGAAGCACTCACTTAACCGAACAAGCTCAAAAGGTTTCGTCCTATTAGGTTTTCTTACTATGTCTGTGGTGTCAGGAGCTGGATGGCCTCGACATTCACGTGTTCAAGAAGTCGTCGTTCATGAGCTTCAGCATACTGCTGTATTACACTGGCGACAAGGTTCACCTTCAGGTCACGATGGAGATCCTCATTTCTGATGTACCATGGTGCATTCACGATTCCCCTTAATAATTTATTTTGTGAACTGAAAAAAAAACCAACGGTTCGTACGACCCACTGAAACTTTTACCCAAACAATAGCTTTTGTTTATCAACCTATCAGATACAACTATTTGACACAATGTCATCTGTTCTTGTAGCGTTTAGTGCAATGTAACTTGAATTGTTTAGTGTTTAGACAACGCAAGTCTGGTACAGGCGTCTTTGAGATGACGCTCAAGATCAACAGCCGACCGATCTATTTGACCGCTGGCTTGTGTATTGTAATGCCCTGACCGACATCTAAATACATGCAATAATATGAGCTATAGGAGCTTAGTTACAAGGGCTGACTGCATACAAAGCGAATTGGTTTCAATGGTTACTTGGTCACTACGCTACATACCGTTTTTTCTTTTTATATATATACGTCGTGTATATTTATAAATTATACATGTGCGTACCTGAAAGAAAGTGGTTACTTTAGCCCATGAACATCAAAAATCTACATAAGTATATTCTAGATGCGTCGCTTTCTGTGAGGCCTATGGTATTATGCCCCATAATTATGCTAGTGCAGGGCCTGATCTTACCATTAAATCGGGACACATTAGTGCTAGAACTTCTATTTGGCAGCAAGATGATGGTGAGACAGTTGTGCTGACTCTAAGCTCGTTCACAAAAGTTCTACCACTAAACAAATTTGTTTTTCGAGATATAAAAAATATTTTGTCTTTATAATCTTACTTACAATCTCTTTTACTATTTTTTAACAAAAAGGTATTTTAAATAAACAAAGTTAAAACACTGAATTAACAAGGAAAGTTTGCAGTACAAAACCATTATAAAATATTATCGCTAGCGAACCAATTTTACACCAAAGCATACCGGTAACCTGACATGTTCCAAATTGACTAAATTAAATTTGCACCACGAAAATTGTTATCCAACTTACGCGAAATCAGCTTCACGCCAATTAGGTCCCAATTAATTTGGTGAGCTAACACAAATACTCTCAAACAATAAGGCAGCACAATGCGTTCCAATACAGCGAATATATTATCTCTGGCTCTCAATTGGAAGACATTAAGTTGGGCACGACACATATTCTCAAACTTCTGCCAGTTTCTCGGGAACTAGGCTATCGACAGTGCACCCGTCCCAACTAACTACAAAGGAACGCTGGAACTTCTCTAATGAGATGAATAATTAAACAGGCCCGTATATAGTGGAGTAATTAACGTATGTGATCGTTATACTGCTTTTTCGTTGTGTAAATATGTTATTTCTTGCTCAGGGTATGCAAGTCAGGCGTTCTACATATTTCCTTACGCATTGGCTAAAATACGCAACCACATATTGCTGCATTTTGTATGTAATATATGTTTTTATATGTAATAGAACATATATTTTTGCTAATAAAAGTGGTTATTTAGATAAAATTTATTTGTGCCATAAGTCCTTAAAATCTCTCTTTTTTTCAGTGTCAAAGCAGTAGTAATTTAGCAAGATATTATGAGTAAAAATTATGCTTACGCCCACGTTGTTAAACACATGAAGCAACCACAATTACATTTACTTAAATAACCCAAACATAAAAGCGGCAAAAAAGCAAGCTATTAACAAAATAAAGAACAAGGACAAAGAGAATAAAACTGTTTGCCAAACATTTTGAGTGTTACCGTTTAATTACAGAGATTTTATTATTAAACCACGGACATTATAAGAACAAATTTCACTCATTTAGCACTAATTGTTTGGCGGTAGTCATTTGCGCAGTCAAAAGATACCTGTAGAAAAAAGCTCATTTAGTTTGTTTTATCTCATTTATTCTTAGTTGCTACGCTTTTGGACTAATATTTTGTCGTTTGCACCATTTTATTTTAAACCCATAGGGTAAAGGCGGGATACATGCCCCAGTGGGATTGATGCCTCGTTTTCAAAAAACCTAACTTCCCAAACTCGCAACTAAAAAAAAATATTATAACTAAGAGCCGCAGTCACCCCGCAACTCGGGTAGCCACTGACCGTCATGCTATGAATACGTGTTTAGCTTGTGTGTGCATTCATCTCCGCGGCGAAGTTAACAAAGACGTCAAAGTTTTAAAGGTAAGTTTTAGCCGATGTGTAACTTTTTAAGTAGTCGTTATTTTCGTTATATTTTTAATTACGTCGATATACTGATTCATCAATTATGCATCTTGATGCAAATAATTCGTCATTTGTTTTTTATTAGTTTAAAAAATACTTGAGGCATCTATCCCCATCAAAAAGGATAGTTGCCCTGATTTTTCGAGGTATAGATGCCCCTAGGGGCATCTATCCCTCCATACAAAATGTTTTAAATTTCAGGTGATTTTTGTTGCTTTTGGTAGTTTTTGGTACAAGTCATTGTTTTTTAGTATTTAGAAATTTGTAGTTTTTGATAATTGTCGGTAGTTTTAAGTAGAATTTGGTAATTCCATTGGTTGATTTTGGTAGAATTTGTTAGGTTTTGTTGTTTTTCGGTAGTTTTTATTGTTTTTTATTAGTTTTTGGTGGCTTTTGATACAGTTTTGTTGTTTTTGGTAGAATATTTTTTGTGTTTGGTATATTTTGGTAGTAGTTTTCGTTGGTTTAGATGGATTTTGTTTTATATGGTAATTCTTGGTAGTTTTTTTCTATGTAGATGTACTATGAAGCACTTTTTATAACTCGGGTGAATGTTCTATTTCATATCAGGTGTATTAAAAGCTCTCAGCTATGATCTGGGCCTCAAAATACACCCGCTATGAAATCGACTACTTTCACCTTTCGATGTATTATATAGTGTACCTTCAATGATGTGTTTACGTGTATTTAGGTATATTTGGACTTTTTCTGATTGTAGCATAACCATGCCACGAAAATATAAAAGGAAAAAAGGAGTGCGAGCTCGAGCATGTTCCTGGGCTATAGAACAATTGCAGTCAGCTTTCGACGAAATAGACAGAAATACCATGGGGATAAACGAAATATCCCGACAGTTTGGGATTCCATTAAGAACATTGCGAAGACGTTATTAAAACAATACTGAATACATTTTATTGTTTTAATTAGACTGTTTTTTTATGATTATGCATGTTGAAACTTAATAATTCATATTTTATTATAAGAATTTAATATTCCTATTCATGTTCAAGTTGCTTATAGAACTTTATTATGGTAATTTTATTTGATCTCATAATAGAATTATATTCTAAGACAGTTAAAATACTTTAAAAACTGCAAAATACTTTTCATTATTAGGGCCATGTTTCTTGGAAACAATTTCTAGCCTTCTACTTCTACAACACTAATTGTTCTCTTAACCTTATAAAAGTTTGGTTGAGTTTTTCGTTAATACATTATAAAGGGCATCTATCCCGCACCACAGGCATCTATCCATACGGGTAGGCATCTATCCCCAAAAAAGGAGTTCCACAAAAAGCTAAAATCTGCAAAATCTGTAATTTATAGGTCTAAAAAACCAAGTCACAGTTAAACACAAAGGACTAAACTAGCTGAATTCGTACTCATTATTTATATACAATGAATATTTTCAAAATTAGGAGGCAATTTCAAAAAGTGGGGCGTCTATCCCGCCTTTACCCTATAGCTGTTAGCATACTTGTCACACAATATGTAAAATTTAGAATGCCGTTTGGCATTAAGTCCGCCTGTGAGCAAATTTGTGCTATAGTTAAATAAATGAAATAAATAAAAAGTATCTTTCAAACGCCCTTGAATTATTCAGTATAATACGGTATCTTTCATTCTGAATCGTCGGTTGAATTAATGAAAACTTAATATTTTATACATGTATGTCGCATTTTCGCGATGATTATCTTGAGGGTTCATTTATAATTAATTGAAATATAGTAAATATACCTTGTATAATTTAATTGTTTGTGTTACGGGTAGTGTAATAAGTACTGTCTAGTCTGATTGGATATACAAGTTCTAAATTATAGTAAGGTATTAGATATGATGATTTAATTAGTGAGAAAGTGATAATATTATCAATTTGAAGGCTAGTGATAGTGAGTATGAATTGTATTTTTTTTTATAATCATAATTTGCTTCCATTTTTTGTGTCAATTTAGATTTTCTAGATCATAATTTCTAGATCATTACTTAATATAAATAACTGTACAACTAAGAAATTTTTAAGATACAAGTTTCTTGTTCTATGATTGTAAAATACGAAAAATACCTTATTTAACCTTATTTAATTTCAACTGAAGGTCGACAAAGATTTTTTCGAATAATACATGTATTTTACACGTAAAATACAAAGTTTCGTTTTAAACAAAATTAATATTTTGCATTTTTCAACGCTTTTGGCGAATTCTAAACTAATGTGGATGAAATCGCGCGATATATGAACTTTTTTATCCACGGCGACCGCGAATACACTGCACTGCTTTGTGATATAATCTTTTTTTTTACATTTCTATTTTGAAACCTACGTCATTGTCGAGTCCTAATGTGAGAAATGGCAAGCAGTCCAAAGGAGGCAGGTTTGAATAGGCTTTTAATCAAATTTTAGCACAAACAGTATAATAATATACTCATAAGCTTACGTTGTTACGTTACGTTGCTTGCTTACGTTTACGCTATATGCATGAGAACCAAAATCCAATATGGATAAGCTACATATTACACTACAGTAACCTTCCGAAACAAAGACACGTTTGATGAAGTACCTAATAATGTGTATCAGGAAGCTACAATCTAGATATATTGCAATCTACCCAAGAACCCTAAGGGCTTAAGCACACACGCTACTTGTAGCATCGAAGACCGGCAATTTAGTCGCTTTAGGGAAACTCGATACAGCAACTGAACGCTACACTCGGCACACATTTGGATGCCGGTCACAGCGATTAAGCATCTGAAGAAAACACGCTTATATTGAAAACAGTCGCTGAAACGGGCGATTCCGATAAAAACTATCACTAAAACGCGCGAATCTGATGCTGCGATTTAACGCAAAGAGCCGCGAAAACGCAATGCAGTGTTCATAAAATCGTGAAATCGCCGATCGCCGATGCTAAAAGCGTGTGTGCCATGAGCCTTATTGAGTCTATAGATAAAACTTATGAGTATTTCATCACCTAACAAAGTTTTCATAAATAATATAATAATATATAATCAATGGTAATTTTACCTCAGTGCTTAAATTTGATGGTAAAATTAAAACTAAAATGGTAGTTTTTTGAAGCAGCAAAGATGATAAAAAACCTTAAATAAGTCATAAAATATTCACGTAAAGAAAATTCGAAATAGTTGATGTCTAAGTTAAACTTTTGTAAATTAATTCTATAATCCACTTAATTATTATAAATTAAACGGGTAATTTAATTGTCTCCAGACAATGAAATTATTTAGCCCCAAGCTCAAGCGGCAACAAAAGCAAAAAAATATTACGACCTCGCATTTTCGGCGTTATATTATTCAGTTTTCTCTTCACACGCAAACACGCTGGCATCCGTAAGCAGAAGGCTTATTTGATTTTCTCGAATAGGTATTCAGACTTCATAACCGGGAAGAGTATGTTTCATTCATTCATACGTCAGTTCCAAAAATGCGATATTATCTTCAGAGCATATTCACCACTTTACGTATCGTAAGAACGTCACTAAAATATTCATGAGTAGTGCAAACGGAGGGTCCAGAATTTCACCTTTGTGTAAGACACCTTGTAGGGGTGGGACATCTAATGCATTCACTTTTTTTCTATTGCCACAAACAAACATCACAGAGATTTCAACTCCGTATAGTAATTCAATTTTTTCTTTTCATCTTTTGAGAGAATAATTTCGGTTTTTTAAGGGTCAAAGAAATTCCATGTTTTCTTTACGACTTTTTGCATCTTTGTTACACATTTTTCACTATTCAAGTCCAACGAACATTTGGAAGGTACAAAATTACTGGAGTTAAATTGTGCAAGAAATTCCATGTTTTCTTTACGACTTTTTGCATCTTTGTTACACATTTTTCACTATTCAAGTCAAACTAACATTTTGAAGGTACAAAATTACTGGAGTTAAATTGTGAAAAGTGGTGGTGGAGTGAAATTCGGGCTTTTGAATGCCTATTGTTATTATCTGTGTTACATTTCATTTGACTGTCACAATGACAAAGGATCGGGAATTTCACATCTATGATTATTAGAATAAATGGCCCAAAATACTTGTAAGTAAAAGTCTGGGCCTGAATATTGAAATGAAATGTAATTGATTGTGAGCAACTCAGTAATATTTTATAATTATAATAAAATAATTTATTTATAGTTTTAGTTAAAAAAATAATGTTTTTATAATTTCTCGCAAAGCATTATTTTTTCTGTGTGCGACTTATGCAGCAATCATACGTGTAGTCCACCTTCGACAATAAATAAAAGCATTTTAGGGTTCCGTAGCCGAATGGAAAAAAACGTAACCCTTATAAGTTCGTCATGTCTGTCTGTCTGTCTGTCCGTCCGTCCGTATGTCACAGCCACTTTATTCCGAAACTATTAGGACTACACAATTGAAACTAAGTAGGTAGATGTATTCTGTTAACCGCTTTACGATTTTTACAGAAAAAAAAAAAATAATAGAGTGGGGCTCCCCATACATTGAACTGAAACAATTTTTTTTTTTCATTCTACCTATACGTGTGGTCTATAGATAGGTCTTTAAAATTACATTGAGGTTTCTAGAACCATTTATATAGTGTAATGCTTCATGTGTTTTCTTCATATATTATCTACTTTAATCTTACCATGATTGTTATGTGTTTTGTGCGCCTAATTAATATATAAATAAATAAATGTGTTAGTAATATCATGTCCTGATCTCACTACCAAGCCAGACACAGTAGTGCAAGCGCTAGACGGTGGTTCTTTTGCCCTATTCACACATTTAAACATTTTAATGGTTTTATCATTATCTACTAATGTATTATGTACTACATGAACAGAACAACATCTATGAACAGTAATTTAAATCTGTATGTTTTTACGCGACACCAAAAACTCAGGCAGATGTAAAAATAAATCTGTATCCTCGTCAGTACGTGACAAAAAATAAGCCTATATACGTATGTAACATGGGGTCAGATGGATATTAAATTGACGGCAAAGTCTGTGTGATAATGGCGGGTCCGAATGAATGTTCTATTAGGAAAATACAAAACTTGCAGCAAGGATTATGAGATTTACGTTTAAATATTATTTATTTATTTATTTAATACTTTATTGTACACAAAAGATTACAAAGAAATATACATAAAATAGTAATTGAATACAAAAGGCGAGCTTAACTCAGTGCTTGAGTTCTCTTCCAGCAAACCTAGAGCAATAGAGGAGACGATGATGCCATAGAGGGCAAGATAAGTGTATATTAGATTATCGTTGATGCAATTTAACGCCATTGTTCCGCTCGCATAGTTTGTGGCGTAATATAAAAATAGCCGATAGTTTTGCAAAAATAAATTTCAAAGCCAACTAGAAATTCTAAGATTAGTGCGTTAACTAGTTTTCACCCGTGCCTCCGCCCGCGTGGTACGTCAATAAAAAGAAGCCTTTATCTTAAACCAGATAACAAGCTACATCTGTGCTTAAATTCATGAAAAATTACTTAGTACTTTTTACGTGAAAGAATATCAAACATATGCCTGTTTCTTACTCTCACATATTAATAAATTATCGCATTTATTTAAATTATCGGATATAAATTTTAGCATTGTGTTTAAAAATAATCGTTTACTTTACATAAATATGCTTGAAAAAAAACATTTGAGTACAAAACAATGTGTTGTGCCCATTTTTGTGACATCTAAAATAAGAATGTAGGCGTAGATAATAAAGAATTATATTGTAAAACATAGTTAAAAGTGTTCCATTAAAAGCACTCAGAACTAAATGGAATGGCATTGAATAAATATTATGACCGTGACATTCAACGTAGTAGGAAAGATCGATACTTTGTGCTGCGAGCTATTTCAATTTGGTCGACAGTTTAGCAATATACAGGTAGGTACGAATTTACAGCACTATGACGTCCAATGGAATAGAAACCTTATGCACACCAAGATACAGTAGCAATTGAGTATTTTTTTTTTCATTGCCTGAAAATGTGTGTTGGTTAAAAGACTTGTTATGTAATTTTAATGTATATCATATAATGCATCCAAAGCATTGGGATTCGTTATGCGGTTATCTAAATGCTTTAAAAAGGCCAAGACCTTATAAATTCTATACTGTAGCTTTGTCAGAAGCCATCTTGAATACGCGTCTGAGTTATGGAACCCCCGGTATCAAAAATATATTGATAGTATTGAAAGGGTGCGGAGAAGGTTCATTAAGTACTTGTGCTATCACCAAAAGGTCCCCTATCATTCGGATAACTACATCAATCTCTGCAAAAAGTACCATTTGCTACCGCTGGCAAAGCGCCGCGAGATCTCTGATTGTACTCTCCTACTAAAAGTCTTTAATTCTAGCATCGACAGCCCTGAATTACTATCTAAATTTGGGTTTAATGTGCCATCAAGAACCCGTTCTAATCCGCCTATATGTGTATCGTTTGCGACGATAAACTATAGGCAAAACTCTTTGTTGATCCGTGCAAGCAGAAGCTTTAATAGTATGTGTAAGCAGCATGATATTGATCCCTTTAATAGTAGTGTGGCAACAGTGCGAAGGTGTTTGAGTCTGGACTTTTTTAAGGGTGCAATGGAGGCCTGATTGGTCAGGCCTAGTGGCAACATTAGTATGTAAGTGTTTATTTTGGTACTTATAAATTTAACTTTAGTTTTATTGTGTTTTATAGGGCAAGAAATTATTGTGTTTGAGAGTCAGCATTATCGTCCAAGGTTTTTTCCATTTATATTGTGTTTTTTTTTCAGTATAGTTCTGAAAGTATTATTGACCTATTAGTAAACATTGGCCATGAGAACAAAATAATTACCTTAATGTACCGAACAATACTACTTATGTACTAAGTAAAAAAAAAATGTTTGCAATATAAGTAATATATAAACAAGTTAAATACCATTTTACAATTCTTATTAAATACGCCATTTTTGGCGCTACTTGTCCTACTCGACTTGTCCTTTTTTTACAGTCAAAACTGGGCTATGATTTAATTTTGAATCTTTGGTTGGGGTTGCCTAACCTAAGATTCAAAGTTTGTTTGCCCACTCTTGACATTTACCTCCAAGTTGCCGCAACGAACTTAAATATTTTGACCTTAGTTAAAAAAACAGTATTAAAAAAATTAAAAAGCTAATATTTAGAAATAGACGCAAAAAGTTCGTTCCATTTTTCTTCGTGACTATGGAATATGTACCGATAACTGTCATAACTTACCTATTATCCGATTTTGGCTCAACGTCCTAAACTGGGACACCTTGAATTATGGGTACGATATTTATTTAGCAATCGACTAAAGTCGGAGTATGAGACGGTCACTCCGTGCAATTTTGCATCAATTG
The DNA here is from genome assembly GCA_905147285.1 of Hypena proboscidalis. Taxonomy (NCBI): domain Eukaryota; kingdom Metazoa; phylum Arthropoda; class Insecta; order Lepidoptera; family Erebidae; genus Hypena; species Hypena proboscidalis. The sequence goes on from LR990127.1 coordinate 7,799,405, forward strand.
ACTAACTTGTGTCTGTTGACGGAAATTTGCTCTGTGTCACTTTGTAAGTAGGTGGAGGGTTTCATGACCGCTCTCCTAACTTCGCCGGAGCACTTCGACGAAGCACTTCATGCCTTCATAGGCGTGAAGAGACCGCAGTAGGACAGTTATACAATTTTCTGTAGGGCCGTTTGTCAATTACGTCATGTCTGTAATATTATGTATTTTGAGTTTGAATTGTTGCCTTTAAAAAAAAAAAAAAAACTACTGAGGTGTCAAGGGACACCCGGATGGAACGATAGTTCTTTTCGATTAATTAGTAAAGAATTTTTTTAGAGAGACAAAACGAAAATATCTCGCTTGCTTTCTCTATGCGAGAGAGAGATATTTAGTACTGTAAAACCAATCAATTTCGAAGCCGCTCGATAGATGGCGTTCACATTGAGTTAGATCGCGCTATGGTTTCGTTACAAAGTCCTAAAGATTAAGGTCCACCGATTTATAGTTTAAGTAAGTTCTGCAGATCCAACTGCTGATTAATGTGCACAATACCGGGCCATTTATTCACTTTTATCTGACTAGAACAGCGATCGTGTACGCCTGCGCGGGCCTTTTGCAGCGATCCAGCGCCCCCTATATTTTTAGAAACAACTCTAGTCATTTATTTTTCTTTTTAGTTTATTTTATCTTTTTTTTTCTATAAGCGAGAGAGAGAGACAGACACAGAAAAATGCGCACGCCGTGCGGCCTGCGCAGTTTTCTCAGTGTGTCTGATGATGTAGCACCGTAGCTGTAACGTAGCATGTAATTACTACGCTGCTACGATAATAGCTACGATATGTGTCGTTACAACTTTTCGTTTCATTTTTTTCCGTCTAGCCCCCTTTCGCAACGCGCGATAAGGAACTTCGTTCCAAAAAAACGACTCCCGCACTAAGAATAACTCCTGTGTTGCAGGGGTTTTCACAAACATACATTTCCCACACATAAGTACTATGTGGGGATTAATCCCACATCACCAGTGCAGTTGAAAGCGGCGAGACGACGACTTTAAACACTACGCCAGCCGTGCACTAATTAAAAAAAAATTGTACCTGTAACCTATAATGATACAATTCAACATTTGAAAAGGCGATTGGTCGCGGTCTGGGAGTTCTGGTTCAATTGTTGTGTAAGCCGACGACCATAACCGCAAGTTTAGGAATCTATTAATATAGTTTTTCCAAACCAGAAAGCTACCCATTAAAAAAAAATCCTTTTATAACTGCTTAAATGATATAAGTTGCTTTAGTGCTAAAAATAAGAACCGCCCGATGATACGTTAGCGTGCCTAGCCTATGATTAATACCAGGAGTAATATTACTTAGGTTCCAAACTACACTATTTGATTCAGCGAATATAATCCATTATTAAAATATTCCTGAAACCAATTTAGTATGCAGTCGGTACGTATTTGTAGCGGTAGAGTTCATGCCGCTCGCTTCGTTTTAATCCCACGACAGTCTCAGGTGTTGGATTACTGCATCTCTGCAAGTAATATCGGAATAAGGACGCGGATCGCAGATGCATCCTATAAACGCGATGTTGATTTTAATAAAGATAAAAACTGAGCGTAAATATCAGTTGATTAAAATTTTAAAATCACTCGCTGTTGGGAAAACGTGCATCTGAAATTTAAAAATGTTTATTTCGGTAATAAACCTGTATCGATGTGAGCATAATTTTGTTTGTATTTGTGATGTAAATGAGAAAACATATTCCTTGCTATTAAATGTGATAAATATTTAAAAAAATATACTTATATATATTATTAATATACAAAGCTATAACCGTTTTTAACCGAGTTCCAAACAGAAGGAGGTTCTCAATTCAATTGTTTTTTTTTTCACTGTTGTTCGCCGATTACTCGAAGACGCATGGACCGATCTGAATATTTTTTTTTTTTTTTTATAAAAGGGTAGACTTGTCATAATGTGGTTCTATGGTCACAATATGATGATGGAATTTTAGAGAAATCGAAAGTAACCCTGAAGTTTTGCGAGGCATATTGCTTTTCATGTATTACCTTAAGTTATTTGGATCTCAGAATCAGAATCTCATGTCGCTGAGCTGATGCTACAGGGTGCAACTCCTCAAAGGTTACGAGAACAGGAATAATTATTATAATATAGGAACCTAAAGGCCGTTTACTTGTATTCTTTCAATTTTAACTCAAATGAGTCAAGACGATGAAATTACTTAAGTATACTTCAGTTATTATATGATATATCATATAAGGAATTAAGAGTAACAAAACTTTCTACATTGGTACAGTCGTTTTTTGTACTTGACTTTCTAAATACTGGACAAGCAGTCTTAAGCGAGAATGATTCAGTTAAAGATGCTTCACAAAAAAGAGATAAATAAATAAAAAATAAAAACCGCTTCAAAATTCCTTGTAAAGGCATAAAATAAGCCAATAACTTTGATAAATAGCTCTTGAAGTCTGCGCCGATCAGTTTCTCATCAATTTCTTCCTTCATTTGTTATTCTTCCCTACTAAGCACTATATTTTTATACTAAGAAACAGTTGAAAAGGATATGTGACCGGCAGGATTTGAACTTGTGACCTACTGCACACCGGGCAGTCGCTTTAGCCATCCAGCTACGGTCGCCTCTTGTCGGGACCCTAAATTTCTCAACTGTATGACACGTTATTTCGTGACGTCTCTTCATCCATTTGTTCCTATCTTAAGTAGGATTACAAATCGACATGGCGAAGGCAGGTCGCAGGTTCAAATCCTGCCGGTCCCATATCTTTTACAACTGTTTCTTAGTATAATTATACTCAATACTCAATACTCAATTCTTTATTGCATTCCACAATGTTTTGTTAGGTGGTAAACATATTACATAGTATCAATTATGGACCCTGTCGGGCACAGCAAAAGTGTAGGAGAGAGGATGAAGGGCGCCCATTTAATTTTCAAATCTAATAAATTAAAATAAACTTGTTCAAACCAAAATGGGTGGCAACATTTTTATACTTTCAAAAACTTACTTGATTGTGTAGGTGTGATGTGTTATGTTAATTGTGTTATTATAATATTTATGTGTATATACTGGTCTCTTGAAACTAGAATTAATAGGATAGCAGAATAATAATTAAATGTGATTTTGAGTTAAAAATTATATATTATATTAATTTATCATTGAAATATTCGTTTATATTGTAATAGGATTTGTTTATTAATAATTGTTTTAATTTATTATAGAATATATTTGGTTTGTTTTCATTTTTAAGAGTCTCTGGTAGTTTATTGTAAATTTTTATTGACATGACCAAGGTACTGGAAGAGTGTACTGTAAGTCGTGAAGTTGGTAGGTTAAGTCTGTTTTTATGCCTTAATGTTATTTTTGTTTGGATTTCTTCCCTCTTTGTGTATAATTCTGGATGTTCGCGTACAAATTTACACATTTCTAATATATATAGACTAGGAAATGTCATAATTTTAAGTTCCTGAAAGTGGGGCTTACAGCTTTCTTCTTGTTTTATATTTGTTAATATTCTTATTAATTTCTTTTGTAGAATAAGTAACGTAGGTGCGTCGGTGCTATTACCCCATAATATTATTCCATATTTAAGCCACGCATAAGCGTAAGCGTAATATGTGGCCATTGCTGTTTTCAGGTCTGTTGTTTTTTTTATTTCGCGTAAGGCGTATGAAAATTTGGATAATTTGGCTTTTACTTTATCTATGTGCGGTTTCCAATTGATGTGTGAGTCAATTTCAATTCCTAATAATGTAGCTTTATTTACGAGTTCTATTTTGTTATTTTTATATGTAAAATTGATTTTTTGAGGTGGTTTTTGCCGAGGGTGAAAAGATATTAATTTAGTTTTGCTGTAGTTAATCTCTAGATTATGTTCTGTCATCCAATCAGTTATGTTATTTAGCAGGGAGTTTAGTTGGTCATCAAGGTTGCTATTACTGTCACATGAAGTCAAAATAGATACGTCATCTGCAAATAAGACGCATGGTTCTGTGATATTACTAGGGAGGTCATTTATATAAACTAAAAATAGGAAACATCCCAAAACGCTGCCCTGTGGTATCGAGGCATTAATAAATTTGGTGTCTGATCTTATGTGTTCTATTTCATTTGTTTTATGGTTGTATGATTCAATTTCAACTTGTTGCTCTCGATGATCTAGATAGGATTTGAACCATTCATAACATTTTCCACGAATTCCTATATTATATAATTTTTGTAATAAAATGTCAAATTTCACTCTATCATATGCTTTCGTCATGTCCAACAATAATCCTAATGCATATTTTTTGTCATTTATAATATTAATGGCTTCTTGTATTAATTTGTAAACCGCTAATATAGTAGAACGGTGTTTCCGAAAACCGTATTGTGAGTCGCTGAATATATTATATTTTTCACAAAAATTATATACTTTAGTGCACATGGCTTTCTCGATTATTTTAGACGCTGTTGGTAATAAGGCAATTGGTCTGTAGTTATTTGGATCGAGTTTGGAGTTTTTCTTATGTATTGGTTTAATGACCGATTTTTTTAGGAGATTTGGAAAAACACCCTCTTCAAAACTCTGATTTATTAATAAATAAAATGGTAGCGTCAATTCATCTGCACATTGTTTTATTAGAGTTGGGGGAAACTCATCTACACCATGGCTGTTTTTATTTTTTAAGGTTTTTATTATTTTATTGACCTCATATGGGTTTAATGGTTCTAAAAAGATAGAGTTTTCATTACGTGGTAGCGCGGGTAAACTCTTTGATTTGTTTGTAGGTGGGTTAATGTTTGTTTGACCAATTTCTGCGAAAAAGTTATTGAAAACATTGGCTACATCTCTAGGCTCTGATGATACTACATTGTTTGTGCATAGAGTGATATTAAATTTGTCTTTTTTAGGTTTCTTATTAGTTCTTTCATTAATTATGTTCCACATTGTTTTAACTTTATTATCTGATTTCAACATTTTATTCCTGTAGTGTAATTTCTTTGAAGTGTTTACTGCCTTTTTCAATATTTTTTCATATTTTTTGTAATATTGGGTGAGGGTAGGGTTATTTGATTTATTTGTTATTATTCTAAGTAATCGTTTGTGTTTACAGGATTTTTTGATGCCAACAGTTATCCAATACTTTTTAAATGTTTGTTTTAGTTTAATTTTATGTAATGGTATTGTTAAGTTTAAAATATTTGTAAGTGTTTCATTAAAGGCTACATAATTTTCGTTGATGTTATTTTTTTGAGGTAATATTTCACTCCATTTTATGTTTTGTAATAAAGATTTAAATTTTTGAATATTACTGACAGAAAATAGTCTTTTTTTGATAAACCATGTGGTTGGTGTTGATTTTTGAGGTAAGTTAAGGTGTAAAATTGTACTGCTATGGTCAGAGAAACCTAGTTCTTCTACAGATGTGTGCATGTTATTATATTTAAAATTTGTAAATATCAGGTCGATACATGTTGAACTAGCATGAGTTATGCGTGTTGGTGTTTTTATGTGTTGAGTGAAATTATATTCTTGCATTAAGTTCAGAATTTGATTAGTTTTAGAGTTTTCTGAGAGTATATTAATGTTTAGATCACCTCCAATTATCACATTTAGTTTTGAATATTTTTTAGTAATATAATTTAAGATTTTTCCTAGCTGCTGATAGAATACTTCTTCCTCCCTTCTATTCCAATACATTGTTATAATTAATAGATTTTCTTCTGGAAGCTCAGTAGCGCATAACTCCACAATATACTCTATTGACATATCTGTAATATCACTGCGTTGAATGTGGTTTAAGTGTTCCTGAAGAAAGATACAGACACCTCCACCCGTGCGAGTATGCCGGCAGTATGACGATCCAATTTTGTATCCACTTAGGTCAATTCTTTCTAGCTTATCTTTCGTTAGCCAGGTTTCTGATATTGCCAGTGCTTTGTATGAAGAGTTATTGGTAAAAAAAGTTTCAAATATATGCAGTTTGTTATTCAGGCTTTGTATATTCTGGAATATTATTTTAAAGGGTTTATGTGTATTAGAGAAATGTATGGTTTATTTGTTCGTCTGAAGTGTTGTTATAAGTATCATATGAGCTTGTGGTTTCTTTTTGGTGGCTTTGGTTTGTTAAATTTTGTACTAGGTTATCTTCTTTTATTTTAAATAATTTTCCATTTATGAATAATTGGTTATTTCTTATCACTGCGTGTAAACCATTTTTTCTAGCTTGAAGCATCTTTTCTCTTAATTGAGCTCTTTCTTTTCTTGTATTTGGATCCAAAAATTCAGAGATGTAGAGTCCGGTCCCACGGAAGTATTGGCCGTTTTTTATAATACATGATGATAGTCTTTTACTGATGAGCTCTAATACAACCGGTCGATTCTTAGTTCCTTTTTTTCCGACTCTGTGTATGTCCTCTATATAACCAGATAAATCAAAATTTGTAATTTCGTAAAAAATTCCGATGAGTCTATTGTAAAGTTCGTGCTCTGGCTCGTTATAACGCTCTTCTAGTCCATAAAGTACGACTTTTTTACGGTTCATGTCCTGTATAAATTGCATTGGCAAAGGTTGTGATTCAGATGATAAGGATGACAGGTTTTCAATTTGTCTTTTAAGACATTCCTTGTCAGTCTGTAATTGCTCAATTTTTTTATTTATGTTATTTATTTCCTGTTTTCGTAACTCATTTTGAACTGTTAGGGATTTGGTTTTGTTATCAAAATCTAATTTTAATTCGCTAATTGCTGCCTCGATACTCATGCGAATTGTATTTTGAAGCTCCTGTAGTAATGACTTGTTATTTTCTTTTAATCGTAATATAATTATACGGCTTAAGTTTTCCATTGTAAAACCTTCTTTGGCGCTATTAATTAAAATTTCTTCAGGTTGGATTGTGTCTCCAAACAAGCTTAGGTCTTCAGAACTTACGGAGTCGTCGTGTGAGCTCTTAGCTTTCAATCTCGTAGTAATATTATTTGTTTCAGTTGGTGATGTTGTAATTTGGGTATAATCCGGACCCAATGAGGATCGTATTGGTGTGTCTGTGTTTCCAGTTTTTGGCATTTTGCATACGCACATTTGACACTTCCAGGTTTTTTTTTGTTCTAGGTTCATTGCTTTAGTATAATAATCTTTTTGCTAAGCATAGCTAAATGCTATAAGAATAATCAATTAGAGTATATTTTTATTCACTGCTACTTCACCAATGCCATTGCTGAGGAATCATCTATCTTCAAAATAGCTTGCAGCCAACACCAAAATTACTTTACAAGCGCCAGGTATGTCTAAAATGTCTAAATTTTTCTCCGAGGGATGAATATTGGCTTTCACGAAGGACATTTCAAAAGTACGCGGCATAAATCATTCGTGGTGTACTGTATGTAAGATTTATTGCTGAATATTCTCGAATATGCTACAATATTGACGTCATTGTTCGTTCACAATTTACTTGTACTGATTTTTTGGTAGCGGCATGGCGGCTGCGTTTCCATTATAGGTTTGGATAAATTGTGAATCATACGCTAATGAAAATTTAGCTCATTGTAGATTTATAAAATTTATTTATGCTATAATACTTTATTAATTTCAACGTCAACAATAATTCAAAATATTAATGATATTTTTTAACATTTCAACTTTTAAAAATAACACTAGGTAAATGAATAGTTATGATTTGACTGGATACATATAAAAATGAGTACCTACTCAAACCCTTATAGGTAGGTTTATTTTTTGTGGATAATTGAGCTTTGTTGCCACAAGAAAAATAATGAAGAGATACTAATAAAAACTGACGTTGGCTCCATGTGGTAACAATATCCTTGCAGGATAGAGCGAGGGAACCCCAAGGGCCCTGCACTGTGGTCGTCTACTTTGCTGAGTGAGAATCCATCATTTTAGTATCGAGGTTCAAGTTACATTGTAATTTTGTAAAATATTATATGCATTTTAGAGTGTACACTCTCCAGACTTATGTATCCTAATTGTATTTGACATTCTGCACTGTAATTAATAATAAATAAGTTATGAGTTTCTAATTGATTATTTTTATAGCATTTTTAGCAAATTATACTAAGAAACAGTTGAAAAAGATATGGGACCGGCAGGATTTGAAGTTATGAGTTACTTAAATGCAAAAACATAATATCTATATTTTTTGGCCGTTCGGCCTATACTAAATTGGATCTAACACCAGTAAATGCCCAGCAAATTCAGGCCGCTGTAAACATTGAAATATACGCTTGCTCACCTAGCCTAAAGCCGTATCACAACACGCAACAATTGTATTTAAAACGGACGATAATTCAGCTGGCGTGATTACATGAACACTGCGACTAAGTCCCGGCTTACCACGGATTTGCAGCCACATCTGCGTCGGGGACGGTGCTGGTCATTAAAACCTCACTTGGCAAACTTACCGTTGAATGATGCTGATATGATGACGTGTTAGGGGTGTGTTTAGTGGTGGTAGGATGACAGATCTTTCAAGAACTATCTAGTTGGCATAAGTACCAGAGTTGGCCTCCAAAGGATGGCCATCAATGTCTTGCTTTTTGTGCCAATACATTATTTGAGGCCCACTGCACGGTAAAATAGTGTAACGGGACGTCATGTAATGACGTAATATACTGAGAAATATAGGGTCCTGGCTTTAGACGACCGTAGCTGAGTGGTTAAAGCGGTTGCTCGGAATACAGGGGTCACAGTTTTAAATTCTGCCTAAGATTTTTTTTTGTTATAAAAAAACTTTTCTTAACTTTTTAATTAATTACCCACTATGTTGATTTCATACGCTCAATACCTGTTATAATTTAATCTGAGATAATATTTATTGTATACCACGCTGCCATACAGATAGAAAAGTATCATCATCACTTAAACACATATTTTATACCAATTTAAGAAGCGTTTTTAGGGGAAGAAATTAGTATTTATTACTATTCATTTACCCCTGGACCAAAAATATTTACAATAAATAATATAACAAAGAGTTTTCTGCTATCATTCGTCAAAAAGTTTCCTTACCATTTATATTTAGAGAGGTCATTATCAAAATATTTTTTAATTTAATTAAAATTAGCCTTTATTTTCTTCTATAACATTTTAAGTGGCATCAATAGAAAAAAAATCCAAATCTAGCAGTCTATTTTCATGTATTTTATTCAAATAAAGCGACGTGAAATGTAAATTCTAAATAACGGTCTTCAGAAACAAATATTTATTTTTATGTCTCCAAGGGATATTTGACTTTGTCTCGGCAAATAGGTTTGCAGATAACGCGAGGATTTTCATTCGTTGTGGTTGACTATAAAGTCAGTAAAATGTGTGGTATAGGGGCATGAATGGCTCGCAATCGCAATACAACCCTATTCCAAATATTTTGGTATCTTGCACTACATTCTATGCGGGATTTTAACCGCTTTTCAATGCAGTATCGGTGCGAATTCGCGCACATTCATTTCGGTCGCGGCATTCGTCGGATTGCATCGCAGCGGCAAATGGTTGCAAACAGATAATAAATTCGGGATTACCGCGGATTTCAGAGCGCCATCTGGTGGCCGCACGCGGTGGCCCTTGTTGAAAAGTGATTGAAACCCAACACTGACATACGGTACGCGTGTAAATTATGTAATTCATGTGCCTATTTCAATCGTGCATTCAAAACCTTTTTTCCTTTATTTGACGTTTTTCGGTAGAGCCCCAGATTCGGTATGCTGTTGGTTTATCCACGCGGTTATATTGTTATCTTTTTTGAATTGGGTTTAACGTTTTCCATTGGACAATTTTAGGTCACGTTTTTGTTAGACACGTCTGAAAATAAATCCAAATGCATGATTTTATTACGTTAACATTTTATTTTAAATTAAGAAACAAAACAGAAAATTTAATGTAAATGAGAGAATTGATTGTTTTCTATCTGTCTAGGTCATATTATTTTAAAATGATTTAATTTTTTATTTTAGGGGAATAGCTAACTTATCCTTTTCTTTTTAGTTTTTAGTCTGCTAGAGATGGGAAGGAGTAGCCAGCAGTATGAATGTGTCAAACAAATAGTATCTCGTCATAATTAAAAGATGTATTTGTGCAACAATGTTTTATTACACTAACTAAATTGCTACGTATAATTAATGGTTTTAAGTGAGCTTGCTACTAATGCACTTGAAGCGGTAGATAAAAGAAAAGAAAAAGGGATTTAGTTAAAATATTGCAAGCTTTTATATAATTCTAGTTGACAGCTATTTGACAGTTGTCAAGTATGTCAAGTGACGGACTATCTGGGTAGGGTAAGTGGCGAAACGAATATTTCGGACCCTTTATTCTCATAACGTATACTGTTGTGACTTAACCGTTAACTACACCTAGTACTTACGCAATGTATAACGGAAAGTCATTCTTAATTTTCATGACAATATTCACTCGTTCCTGTTTAAAAGAATTTTCCTAATGACGAGTCACAAACTCATATTGTAGAAAGTGCAATCGTAAAAGTTCCTTTGTGAAGGCAAATGGGACGTTTTAAGTGAGAGTCGCTTTAAGATCTATTGTCTCTATGCAGAACGTTCGGTTTGGATGGAAATAGGCTATCGAGCGAGCGATCCATTTGCCAAGAGGCCAGTACTTTTGTTAATGTAGGTACTGGAATTGCTTTACTTGGATTTTTATGATGGCGATGTTTTGAAGAATTTAATGTAGGCACGCCACATGTTCACTTTGTCATTAATTGAGTATTTCCATTATTTATTTTTACATAACAAAATAAAACACATTTATTATAAATTTGTGTAAGATTTAGAGTAAGGTTTTTGTATATGGCATAATTACAAAAATGACACAAATTTTAATTTTAATAGAAATAACACAAAAGTTGGGCCTAACCGAGGTCTTTGACACAGAATACAAGAAAAATCTGGTGATATCTGTCCCTTTTGTCTATATATTTGTCAGCTAACCCAGACAAATAAAGAACCTTAGCTGCAGGCTAAACTAAACCAAAAAGTGATAGTTCTATAAAATATGATCACGATCAAGCAGAAATAACAAAGGAGAATACAATCTTGATTAGATGTATTCTCTAGATGATAATATTCAAATTAAAAACCGACCAAGTGCGAGTCGGACTCGTGCACCACAGGTTTTGTACCATTATTTATATAAACGGCAAAAAATCGAAGCCCCCTAAAATATTTATATTATTAAATTCTTTTGTAATATTTGTTATATTTCAACAGTTATACATCATCAAAATTTCAATTGCCACACGGACAAAACATTGTAAAACCAACATCTGCACTTTGCAAATATATCTCATATATTTAACAAGTTATTCAAAGCAACGAAATCAGAATCCAAATGAGGCCTCATAAACGTTTTATCAAAGGTTCACACATATAGATTCCCCTAAGAAAAAAAAAACATACGATTTTAAATTCTGTCTGGCACGCAAATGTGAGGGCTCCCATAATTTAGTGTAAGTACCAGAGGTATTTTATCACGTCTGTGTGTCGTCCCCCAGTGTCATGAACCGTCGGCTACTGACGCGAACATCAAATAAAGTTGTTTTACTTACTTATCTGAATGTAGGGGGCGCCATAGAGGGTGCATTAATGACCTAGCTTCTTTCACCCGCTACAAGTCCCAAGTACACACTTAGACGGTGTTTTTCTTACTTTTTGTGGGCCCATAACAAGTTTGCCTCGTAATGTGTTTGTTATGAAAACTCGAGATTCTTTTGAAATAAAAGATATTTCGCGTGAAATGTGATAATGATTACAATAATGTTGTTTGGGTGCAACGAACACCTGTTATTTTTGATAAATACATTTTACGATGTATTTTCAGTGTACTTGAGTTAATACTCTGTCATCTTGCACGTCATGTAATGTTCCATTATTAAACTTAATAACGTGCTTTAGAGACACTGTGAAAAGGTTGCTAAAATAAAATTATTTTGAAAAGCTTTCATAACATATTATTATAATGGATTGAATCCAATACAATCAGACATCATTATTTTAGGACAATGATCTAGCATTACAATCTGCGAATAATTTTTACTTCATAAGCAGTCTTGAATTCTTCTTCTTCTTACGTGTCAATGACATTATGACTTCTCATTTTTTATTTATATAGTTTTTGCCCAGTAGCTACTTTGGCAACTTGCATTAGGTCTTCACTGGCACATGTAGTGTTACATTAAAACAAGTGTTACATTTAAATAACAGATAAGGACAGTAATCTTCAATTATAGCAGAGCATTTAATTATTAATTAAACACTGTGTGTAGGTAATCTTAAATCCAGCATACTTCATATAACACCGTGATAACCACTTGTAAAATGTCAGCGGGGTTGGGCTGACCGCAGCGCGTCCTGTGCCAACATTCTCCGCTATGCGAATGGCATGGCTTAACTACCAGCAGCCATGTCTATAAATATCTTAATATCATATTCGTGAGGAATCTTAGCTCGTTCTAAAGACGGTATAGACTACGTGACGGGGGGGCCAAGGCATTTTTGAGATACTTTTTCGGTGCGGGAAAGTACATTTACTAATAGATTATGAGTATTGATTATTTTTATAGCATTAAGCTATGCTTAGCAAATTTTAATAAGAGGCAGTTGAATATGGGACCGGCAGGATTTGAACCTGCCACCTCTGCACTTATATCCTACTTAAGATATATGCCTACAAATGGATGAACTTGACGTCATGTAATTACGTAACATACAGTTTAAAAATGATCCTGGCTAAATGCGACCGTAGCATAATTCTTAATATCAAATTGAGTATAATAATTATTAATATATAATATATAATCAAACTGACATTATAAAACCTAATTGAATAGGTACTAACTCATCCAAATTATCAATTATGACGCTGATAATAACAAAACGAGCAATTAATTTTCGCTGTTTATTACTCGGATTTGTTTTTATTATGAACACCTATTAATGAAATCAAAACATACGGCAATGTAATTATTCAATAAAATTAAACCAAATATTCATCACAACATGATTAAGCTTATGAAAACCCCGCTTGTTATGAAAAACGATTAAAGTGTAATTGTTGGTGTAAATTATTCACTGTTAATATCCGTATTACTTTGTTATAATCCCACACTGTTACCTTTTGTACCCTTTAGATTATAGTAAGCTATTTACTATAAGATTAGTGTTGAATAAATCATTAGTTATTTAAGGATGTTTGTGTAAGATTAATAATATCTACAAAATGTGTTTTGAGTATGTAAAATACTATGTATAATAATGACGCGTGGGAAATTCAGTACATTAAAACATTTGTTTCAGTTTTTTTTTGTACTGACAGTAAAATTGTAATTTGTTGCGAAATCCAATTGCATACTTTATGGTGCCAATAAAATATTGGTTTTTATTTCGGTCAAACTATAATGTAGCTTGTAGTAAAAAATGGGTCAAACGAGGTTTAAAAGTTGTACCTACAAATTATTTTTTTTTTTTTTTCCTTTTGCGTTAATCTGCGATCAGTCATAGACTATAAGCAAATCCGTTGAGCGTGTTATGTCATGTCGAGCGTGTTTCCCACTGGAAGCAGCTACTCTTTATTGCTTTTATGCTGATTTATCCACTTGGAGAATAACGCGTCTCTTTAATCGTGTTCCTTTGTTTGCTTGTATTAGTTGGACTGCTGGGTTATTAGGATGGTTTGCAAGTCTCTTTTTGTACCTTTCTGTGGTATATCGGATCTCTTCCTTTACCGTGTTCATTTTTATAAAGCTATGTATTTCTGTATTGGTGGTAAACCATGAAGTGTTTGATATGTTTCTCAATATAATGTTTTGAAGACGTTGTAGGATGATAATGTTTGAGTCACTGGCGCTACCCCATAACTCAATTCCATACATCCACACTGGTTTGAGTATGCTTTTGTAAATCAAAAGTTTGTTATCCACCGATAGTTTGGATATACCTACAAATAAATAAATATATTAATAATTATATAATGTATTCGTATCAGTTATTCTAGTACCCATATTACAAGCTCTGCTTAGTTTGGCACTAGATAGCGTTGTGTGTGAGTTGTGAAATATTTATTTATTTTATTTAAATAAAATTAAAGTGTCTGTTTTTATTATCAAAATACGAATAAAATAAAATTTTAGATACAGGTTATGACTATAGGTAAGGTGCGTAACTTAGGCTACTTTTTAACCGACTTCTAAAAAAGGAGGAGGTTCTCAATACGATTCGTATATATGTTGCTTTTTTTTTTATGTTTGTTCACGGATATCTCAGTCGTTTATGAACTGATTTTGATGATTCTTTTTTTTTATCAATATGCCTACCACGCAGGCGTAACCGCGGGTAAGTTCGTTTGTATGTTTGATAGCGCTAATATCAAGAACTACTGGTCGAATTTTGTTTATTATTTTTGTGTTTGATAGTCTAACTCCCAATATCAAAATATCATTAGATATCTAACATTACGCTAAATTCCACTGGAGCGGAGCAGTAAGGTTGAACGCGGGTCAAAGCGCGGGAGTTTACTTAATACAAAGAATTCCACGCGGTCACGGTCGTGGGCAAAAGCTAGTGTTTTAATATATATATGCCTAGTACTTTTACTGTACAGATTAATGACACCATCGTATAATCACATAAAAGATTTATTTATTTATTTTACTTAAATCATAACGGTAATTACACCAATTACTATAATTCAAGATAGTTGTATACTTAATTAACACATTTAAATTAACTATACAAAAAATACAAAGAAAGAAATACAAAGTAATCATCATTTGGAAACAATATAAAAAAAAAAAAAAATTAAACACAATAATATATCAAACATAATGAGAATTCATCCATCTCTTTCGCAAAAACTCAAACACACTGTTAACACATTTTGCCATCCATCCGCAAACAAATCACAGTCAGGGTTGCAATCCAGGAGAGCGTTGAATGCAGAGAGGGTGCGTTGTATTGGTGACTGAGCCCATGCCACGGTGCGAAGATGAATATGATTACTTACTGGTGGTAGAGCTCTTGTGTACTGGTGGTAGAGCTCTTGTGAATGAGCTCGAGGGCAGCACCACCGTCTCACCTTTAACCTGCCGCCAAATAGTAGCGCTTGCATTACTGTGTACCGGCTTGGTGGTGAGATCAGGCCCTGAAATTACTGGCACTTGACGCATAACACCGTAGTCCACAGCTGCAACGATGCATCTATAATCTGCTTTTGTGAATTGTTGATGTCCATGTACTCCAGTTACCATCAGGTAGACTACACGATCGATCGCTGTAGGCGTAGTATTAAAAAAAAAAATTAGTGATAATTATTATTTGAAAATTAACTTCTCTTACGCCACACTGTTAGTTTGTAGCTAGCTAAGCGTAGCTATATTTAGACGTAGGTAGAATAAAAGTTGCCAATTTGCTTTATAACTAGTACAAAGGCAAAACTAAACTTATTATGAAACATCATAAAGTTTGTAATATTTAAAGCAAATTTTAGCTTTGCTATGCCTTTTTGTATTTATATAATATTAAAGTTGAAAAATTAAGAATCCAGCAGGACTCGAACCTGCACCCCCTGGGTATACGCCCCAAGTGCTTTGCCAATTCATTGGGGCGTATACCCAGGGGGTGCAGGTTCGAGTCCTGCTGGATTCTTAATTTTTCAACTTTAATATTATATAAATCATAAAGTTTCTTTTAGAGTGCCAAAGTCACTTTGATTTTTATTAAAACCTTGTTATTTCAAGAATTAAGCGATGATTGATTAAGGCTTTCATAAGTCGAACGTCACAACTAGTCATTAATCTACATTATTTCTGCTAAAAGGTCTTAGCGATACAATTAGTCTGTTTATTAAGTGTTACATTAAAACTAACAAAATATTTAAACACTAAAAGCTTGACTTAGAAATAATTGCATTCACTTAAGTTTTGAGTAATTTGTTGAAAGTAAAATGGGCAAAATTTATTAAATATAATTAGTAAGTACAACCTCCAAAGAACAATTCTTAATTTTTGTTTCAGTGAAATTCTAGCTAAACGAAAAAATGCTTTATGTCTGTAATGGACGTTAACAACGATGTTACATATAGGTACCTACTATTTATTATATCTATTTGATCAAGGCAATCAAATGTATGTTGCCTTTGATTTCCACAAAACGAACACCAAAAAGCAAACCGTAAAACAAATCACAGCCTCGATGGTCTAGTGGTTAGGGTAAGCGCCTCTCATTGCGTGGTCTCGAGTTAAATGCTCGGGTCGGGCAAAGTGTTATTTGTGAACTTTCGATCGAGAAATTGAAACACAGAAAAAACGGAGTTGAATTGTGTCCGATGGATGGCGATAGACTCACCACCTATCGCGTGGAACCTAAACATAACAATTGAAATGTGGGTTTTGTACACCTCTGCCACATCCTTCTGGGTAATAAAGGCGTGATGTTATGTAAACAAAATCACAAACATTTATATAATTGCGTTATCAGCCATTAACTCAAATCGCAAGGCCAAAGTTTAGTCAGAATACCGTAGTCAAACGCTGCATCGGTCGTCGCACGGAAAACTTTCATCACTCCCAATACCACAAGTGTTTCCAATGCGCTCGCGGCTTGTTTACTCTCAGTTGCAGAGGCCATTAGGTGTACGAACAAATTTATAATGCAAATACGATTACATGCCGCCGCGCCACGCTGCGGCAGCTAATGCACTCCACGCCCGCTATGAATTGCAAACTACGACGGAATTTCTTTCAGAAGATACAAATAAGCAATGAATTTTCCACCTAAATATTTATTTAATTTTAAATGTATTCCCACTTTTCAACCTCGGTTTGGGAAATCGCCTGAACGGTGGCTTATTTTAAACCGTTGCTACACCTTCTGTGTAAGGATTTCTGGTATATTTTGTTTGTGGTTTCAATTTGTTTTATTTCCGAACGGTGACTGCGTTGGGGATAAATTTATTTTCCAATATAAGGCAAGAATATTTGATCAAGAAGGTTTAAAGTAAACTAAACAAAATAAATGGGCTCATCTTGAAAATGTGCAGGAAAATTCCCTTTTTATCTTATTATACAAAATACTAGTCGCAAGGTTTATGTTTACTCAGAATATAGAAAAAGAAAATAATAAAAGTATTTCAATAACAAGCACAGAGCAACCATACAAACAAACACTTCAGATAATAAAGAATAATAATTTATGTCCAGATTGGAAGGTATTATGCATGCAACATAGTAGTCAAGATGAAGCTTTTTTATTTACTTATAGGTATATATAGGTATATATATATAGAATTTATTAAAGTCACTGTTTACAAGAATATAATATATATATGCTTTTATATTATTTTACTAAATTGATTGTATGTGTGTGTTTGTGTGTGTTATAATTTGACCGAGTTTGATGTTAATATTGTGAATAAAAATAAATAATTATTTTACTTGTTTTAATGGCAAAACTTATATAAACTTTCGTGAAACATAGCGAGCATGTTTAATATGAAATGTTACGCATGACATTCAAGTAACTTTTAAACATTGTTGTTAAAAACGATGTAATTACTAAAGTTTTATTCTTATTCATGTGTAGGCTCTACGGAATTATTACGCGTAGGCTCCATCATAAGAAATCTACAGGCGTGGGTAGTCGGGCGAAGAGAATGAACTCACTTTTCAGACAATCAATTATTATTATAATTTCACTTTGCAATGATTGTAAAATAACGAAATATAATCACTATAATGTGCAGAGCCACTCAATTAAACAATTTAATACGACACTCCACCGAACGCGTGGCGCTCACACCTCGATCACGACCGATTTCTTTTATATTGCCGCCGTTCGCCGTGTTTTCGCCAGCCCTCGGTGTTGCGTCAGAGTGCAAGTCGTAGCACGGTTGCCACTCTAAAAAATGATTGACGCGCCGTCACGGCCAGACTGACTTTCGCACGCCCTCGTGCGTATCTTGTCCAGCCATCACTGTCCCACCTGCAAAGACGAAGACATACTGCTTACAGTTTACAATTTACCTACGCTCGTCCATCACTGACACACACGTACTTTGGTATCCCCAAACCAACATTTTAACTCAACAACCCATTGCTCGATCACTGTTCATTATTTTTTTTTTTTTTAATACCACGGACTGATCCGGAATTCTGACACAGGCGTCCCTTCGACCAGCCATTGCCTCGTGCGATGACATGGACCGGACAACCACTCGACACATTGCAACAGACCTCTCATAGGTCGCACACAAACCACGGTGAAGTGTTACGATCGGAAACTTCGGCCAATGTAAGCCAGTTTCTCAATCGAGTCCTCACTGTTAGCATTTTATGACAAAGAGCTGGTGCTTTATCTCGGAACGTCGACCTGTATAAGCCAGTCCCTTGGGATAACACACATAAGTCTCACGAAATTACCTGAAGATTTAACTTTCAACTCACAAACTTACAACACATTTAGGCAAGCATAATGGTTTACCTCTAACTACAGTTCATCTTGCTCGGAGGCTGAGAGGGTTTGAGAGCTGGCGGTCATGGTCTGCCCACTACTTACCGATGCCGTATCACTTTCATCGCCAGATGACACACCCCTAGTCTCCTGACCTTGAACCGCCGTCTCGGCCGTCTCCGAGTTATTACTTAAGGTAGTAGCGACATCTAACAAGCCTTCATAGCCCCCGGGCACCGCACGCAGATTTTTATGAGCATATTTGTAGACTCTATTGGACCCATCAATACTTTTTAACTCGTATCTGTCATTATTTAAGACATTAACTATAACGTATGGACCCTTGAATTTTCTATTTAGTTTAGTCTGACTACGTTCACTACATTTTATAAAGACAAATTCACCCTTAGCAAATGGTTTTATAGCAGCCCTTCCACGATTAAAGCGGTTAATTTCTGAAGTAGCAGCTTGTACAATATTCTGAGAGGCAGTAGTACGAATTCTTTCTAAATCTAAACGTGGTTCGGGATCGGAATTAGGAGAGATACTAGCCATGTCTAAAGACTGCGCTTGAATTCCGAACATTAGTTCCGTTGGTGTGTAGCCTGTAACCCTAGACTTTGTACTATTTAAAGCTAATTGAACCTCTGGCAGTTCGTCACGCCAAGTTTTATTAGGATCATTTTCCACTATTGTTAAAAGACATTTTAGAGTCCGCATGATGCGCTCCACTTGCCCATTGGCCCTACTAGAACCCGTAGCAATAAAGTGAAGTTCTATGCCATGATCGTTACAAAATTGCTTGAAGTCTCCACTCAAATAACACCGACCCTGATCTGCGATTATACGCTTAGGAGCGCCGAAAAGACAAACAGCTTTTCTTAACGCACATATCGCGCTAGCTGCGTCGAGAGACGCTGTGTACTCAAGAAGGACGTATTTCAAGAATCGATTACGACCGAAGCATACTCCTTGCGGTCGCTTTTCCCACTCAGTTTCCCCGTGATATCAATATGGATAGTATGCCATGGTGTCGGAACCTTAGGTATGGGATGTAGTCGAACTTGTTGGGCACCTGAAGTCCCCTTCGACGCTTTGCATATGATACACGAGTTAACAAATAAACGTACCTTTTTAGCCATTTCAGGGAACCAATATTGCTCATAGATTTTATCCAGAGTCTTTTCCGTCCCTAGGTGCTTGATTTCTGAATGTACATGGTTTATCAAAGTCCATGTTAAAGATCGTGGTACAATTGGAAGCCAAAAACTACATTTATTGCGTTCGATTTTCCTATATAACACTCCTTTACGGACATCGTACGTATGTGCAACTGCTTCAGGTATCTCATTATTGTTGTGCTTGTTGATGAGTTCCCGAATCTCATTGTCCCGCCTTTGCTCTACGGCTAACCAACCCTGATGTAACGAACTGGACAATTTTACTTTGTTGCGCTCTAACGGGTGTCTGTGGGGATTTGTCAGAGATGGATGTTGACTCAGGCAAAGGATTTCTAGACAAATAGTCTGCATGTTCCATGCTAGTCCCTTGTTTATGTATGATATCAAAATCATACGCTTGCAGGTAGGCCCACCATCTGTGCACTCTTGGAGTGAGGTCAGTTTTACATTTAGATGCCCTAAGCGAGTTGCAATCAGTGTATACAGTAAAATGCTGACCGTACAAGTAATGTCGAAAGTTTTCAACAGCTCGAACAACGGCTAAGGTTTCTAGCTCGTAAGAATGATAACGAGACTCCGCATCAGTCGTTCTTTTACTAAAATAACAAATTACATGTGGTGCACTGTCCTTTCTCTGAATTAATATTGCACCGTAACCATCTGAGCTGGCATCTGTATGCAGCTCTATAGGTAAGTCAGGATTGAAGATGGTCAGAACCGGTTCTGAGGTGAGTATTTTCACAATTTTCTTGTGAATTTCGTTATGTACGTCAGTCCATTTGATAGGTCCTTTTAATTTTGTTAAGGGGTAAAGTGGTCCTACAATACGGGTATAACTCGGTATAAACCTCCTAAAGTATGATGCTAGGCCTAGAAATTGCCTAACTTGCGTAGCGGTTTTAGGAACGGGGGCATCGACCAATGCCTGTACTTTCCTAGGATAAGCGGATACCTGTCCAGCTTTTATGACGTGGCCAAGGTAGTCAACTTCACTTTTCATGAATTTACATTTTTTTATATTCAATGAGAACCCAGCTTCAGACAAGGCTTTTAAAGTACAATCTAAATTATCTAGACCTTGGGCTACACTAACCGAAAAACACAAAACATCATCCATATATGCTAAAGCTACACTGTCTTTTAGAGCACCTAAGGCCTTGTTAATACAGCGCTGATACACTGATGCCGCATTCCTGAGGCCAAACGGCATAGCCAAATATTCGTACTGGCCATCAGGGGTCACAAATGCTGTCCGCGCTATGCTATCACCGTTTGGATCAACTAAAATTTGGTGATAGCCAGAAGCCATGTCAAGGGAGGAAAAATATTGAGCTCCATTGAGTCTATCTATTTGCTCATCTATCCTAGGTAGAGGAAAATGTTCGGGACGCGTGTTAGAATTTAGCTCCCTATAATCTACGCACATTCTGTCCGTATTATCCTTTTTCTTTACGAGTAGGATAGGGCTGGCAAACGGGGACGAACTTTCACGAATGACTCCTGCTTTCAAGAGGGAATCTACCTTTTCTTTAACTATATCTTTTTCCAGTGGAGATAATCTATATGGGCGCCTTTGTACGACTTTACTAGGGTCAATAGGGTCTATGCGTAAAACTCCGGTAGTAACACGTCGGGAAGGTATGCCGTCAATAAAAAAATCACTATATTTTTGTAATATCTTTATAAGGGCTATCCTATCTTCACCTTGCAAATCTGTGTCGATATAACTAAAGTCAGATCGGTCATGGGCTTTGGTAAAATTTACTTCTTTACATCTTGAAAAAGTTATGTGAGCATTATCTATTTGTACGTGGATATCATTGTCTAATAGATCCCTACCAATTATCACTGGTTCCGTAATTGTATCATCGGGTACTATATGAAATAATATGGGCAATACGATGTTCTGAATATTAACCGTACTAAGTACCTGTGAATCACATTTTACATTTTCTCTACCAATACCCGTAAGAAAAACTATATCACTACGCAAGGTACCCGGGAACTTGTCGGCAAAGCTACAAGTTACTAGCGAGCAAGCGGATCCACTGTCAAAGAGAAAAGAAACGAGCTCACCGGATGATGTGGTTAGGCTGCTCCTCGTGGGCTTGCGCTCGCAGACATGAACCTCCTTGACAGTTGCTGGCGCACTCCCACCTCCCTTGCGTTCCGAACACGTCGATGCAAGATGTCCTGGCTGGCCGCAAACATAGCACGTAATGCGAGTCTTGTCTGGCATCCTTGAAGCATGATCTGACGTTTTGACTCCACTGCCAGAATCGTCACGTCGTTTGCGGCAATCGACTGCTTTATGTCCTGGCGTGCCACATCGATGGCATGTCCCATTGAAACGAGTATCACTGTAACGCGCCCTTTTGCTATCAGCTTCATTGCCATCGCTGTTCTCATGCCTTCGTTTCTGTGAGATTCCGTTAAGAATGCGAAGTAGCTGTGCTCTTGTGGTTACATTATGGGAATGAAGCTCTCTTCGTATTACTCCATCTTTCTGGCACAAAACAGATGTCACAAAACCGGTTATGATGTCTTCTGCCATCTCTATGCGCGGTATACGTTCTATAAGATTCCACAGTCGAACAGCCGCTTCGCTAGCCGTCTCTTTAGAACTGATTTGAAAGCGCAAAACTTCATCAAAATAATCTTGTGGCAACATAGGCTTGGCAAATTTAGCTATCAGCATTTCTTTTATCTGCGGCCATGATAGCTGAGAATCTGACAATCTAGTGAGGCAGGTAGCTGCACGACCTCTCAGCGCATGTGTAAGTGCTAATAATAATTCGGTACCTTGTATATTACGTCCATTTATGATAATTTCTGTAATTTTACACCATCCTTCTATATCAGCATCTGCTTCATCAGGGTCAAAGCGCACGAACTGCTTCGGTGACACACTTGTGATGGCTTGCTGTGGTTGCGAAGCAGCCAATAATCGCGATAACAGCGCTTCCATATTACGTAAATAATCTGGTACTGGCGCCGGAGCCGAAGCACTCGCCTGCTTTCCGTTACTGTTCTCTTCAGGTTGAGGCCCTTCGAATCCCACTTCTGATGTAGGCTCTACGGAATTATTACGCGTAGGCTCCATCATAAGAAATCTACAGGCGTGGGTAGTCGGGCGAAGAGAATGAACTCACTTTTCAGACAATCAATTATTATTATAATTTCACTTTGCAATGATTGTAAAATAACGAAATATAATCACTATAATGTGCAGAGCCACTCAATTAAACAATTTAATACGACACTCCACCGAACGCGTGGCGCTCACACCTCGATCACGACCGATTTCTTTTATATTGCCGCCGTTCGCCGTGTTTTCGCCAGCCCTCGGTGTTGCGTCAGAGTGCAAGTCGTAGCACGGTTGCCACTCTAAAAAATGATTGACGCGCCGTCACATGTATATAATATTATACACAGGGCTCATTTAGATTTGATTTAATGTTCTCTATTGCAAATAATTTAGAAAAAGATTTTAATATATTGTACCCTAATATAGTGACAGTATAAAAATGTGAATACCAAAAACTCACCATACCACAATAATATTTATGTTTCATACAACAATGATAGCCTGGGACTAATACTTGACATTGACCTTTTCAACGAGAACGTTTTTACGAGAAGGTTCCCACCATTGATTGACTGTTTTTCATACAAAATTAACATGGGTTTAACTTTAATATTGATAAGTTTTTATCGAATATTATAGACAAACATATCTTAAACACTAAAATGCTTGTTTTTTGGCGGCCATTTTTTGGTAAATTTATGATTAAAACAATTTTAACAAAATGTCCTCGAACAAGCATGCGCGTAAGTGTTTAAGGTAATAATTTGTCCATAGAAATAGATAAAAATTTAATAAAATTAAAGTTACCAATATTACGTTAGTATGAAACCACGGCGCTCGGGTGTCTATCCTTAATAGCAAGAAAAATAAACAACAATAGACTAATTTGAATGTTTTCAAGCTTTTCGTTTACCCGGGCAGGCATGAATAGACCCTGATCGCGCTAACAATGCCGGCTACCCGACTGAATGCGGCCAACCGGGTACCTAAAGGTTCTTTTTTATCTTTTTGTGAAAAACATAAACAGAAATGTTTGGGTTTCGCTCTTTCATTGTTTTTGTTAACGCATGTAGAAAATGTTTATGTTTTTGGGCGATGTGCTCTTTGGCGTGGAAATATTAAATTGGTTTATTGTTCCAACAATCTCTATTCAGATTAAAAAGAAGAGATTCGTAGACTGGACTTAAAATTATTTTTATTTAAATTGCGTGTACGGGCTTAATTCAAACGGGCGGTGAATAAAGATTCGTTTTTTTTTCGGTTTCTTTGCGCAATTACGCTGTAATTATTAAAGGGTAATCCCTTTTTACATCTGCGAACGGCTACACGGGCCTGTAATTATTCTGTAGAACGGCAGCCGTAAATAAAGCGGGATGAGCGTGGCTTGTATAAATCATTCGGCGCGTCGCGGATCCGCTTAATTCGCGGATAGAAGAACAAAGCCAACAGATAAATATACAGCGGTACATTGTTGAATTAGACGGTTCAGCGCTGAAACAGTTATTTTCTATTTGTGGCAATAAATTATCGAATTCGCGGCAAGTAGCTTGGGAGGTCGATTTGTTGGCGGAATATTGTTCATTTTAAAAATTGAGTTGCACAGGAAGGACAAGGATGTAAAACAGATTTTACTTGTCTCTAAAAGGGTTTATATAGCCTTAAAAATAGAGAACGGATGATAATACAACGTATTCTTATAATATTTTTTTTTAATATTATGTTCGATGTCATCAAATAGGCATAGAGTAAAAATGTGGCAATAAAATGTAATGTTCTTCCTCTCTTATGCTCACCTTGCATTATCTGTACAGTGAATTTATGGTTATAAATATAAAATGAAAAATTACAAAATAATGCTAACTGCGAACACAAATTTTATTTTAAAATTAATTCCAGGTACAGGAAGATGATTATGTTATAACCAAGATACACAGGAAAACGCACACACATTATGTTTTTCTAGAAATTAAACGACGCACGTGTAGAAACGCTTGTTGTTGATTCAAGCGGTAAGTGATGGTATACATAAAGTAAATACAATACGTGATCATATACGAAAAAAAAACAGGCATGTATGTTTTCTTTTATATATAGATCTAAGTATTTAAGTAATATTTTGCCTACTGTGTTGTACACAAAAAAATAGTGACGACGGTAAACAATTAACAAATAAGATTAGCTGATTACGCCCCCATGACAGTACGGTCTTGGAGTATAATTACCTCTCGAATCAACAGCCAATAAAAACAATTATCTTAAGCAAGGCCTTCCCCACCTTTAAGATCAATCTACCAATAAGCTCATACGATGACGTCACTGATAACCTAAAGCTTAGTTTGCCCTAGCGTAGAGGGAACCATGTCAGTTGTAATAACATCACTGGGATCAAATGCAACATCAGATTATTCTTCTATTAGCTTTGAGCTTGTAGATTAACGTATTAGTTAGAGAACTCTCACAAATTGGTAACTTAATTGCATTAACTGGATTAAGATAAAAGTTATTGGGAAAAAACAAGCTTATGAAATTATATATCACATTTTTTTTTTTTTTCTGGGACGCCATATCTTGGATCCGGATGATGTCAAGTCACTCCCGATCGGCCGACTGCTCCAGTTTATGGAGGCTATTGGCCTAAAGGAGAGTCTATAATGAGGCTACAATCACAATAGACCCACGGAGGTCGACGTGAACACCCAAAGCCTCTTCCCAATAATAATAATATATATTATTTAGGTAATATAGACGGTGAACTAAACGAAATACCTGCCTTAATTGAGCAAAGTACACTGTATTCTTCAGAACAAATAAAAAGACAATGAATGACAATTTTCAATTTAGTTAAGACATCAGCCTACATTTTACTTATAATATTGCTGTCACAAGCAATACCAATGAAGTAAATAATCTACATTTGACAGACTTACCCCTTCAACGCAGTGGGACATAAAATTTGAGTGTTGGACATCACACCTAAGGATTACCCAAGTGGCTGTAGCAGTAACGATGTTCACTGAATTTGTCAAAATCAATGGTTTTTCAACAAAAAAAGAGGCTCAATCAGCACGCTGTCTGAGCACCCGTTTGATATTCCCCAATCGTAGGCATTCACACAAAAGAAAATTGGTCAAGCGTTATATGTCCACTAGGCTGAACCAGCCCATTGTTCAATTCAAGAGGGGGTTTTATTCAAAGATATGTACAGTTGGATACGCCCGAAGATTTCTTAGGAAGCACCCTTAGCCACACAAAAGTTCCAATCGCCAGCCCTGATTGAATTAGACCCGTATCTTCGTCGGTCTAAATTTATCGGTCTTAGAAAAACAAATAATTGTTTGGAGAATAAGACTTGACATTCAAATAATTATTAGACCTACCTTTGAATTATTTATTTCTAGTTAGGCTAGAAAGGTAACATTTAATATAATTCGTGATCTAGTCTTTATTTTATTCAATACATACTCAAATCGAATCCACGGCACACACCTCTGTCAATAAATCGTTAAGATTCGTCTTTTCAAAGATATGTGTGTATTTATCATATTATTATAGATTATCGCTCGCTGACCGTTAAGGAAAACACCACGAGGAAACCTGCATGCCTGAGAGTTCCTAAAAAGTACTCAACGGTGTGTGAAGTCCACCAATCCACACTTGGCCAGCGTTATGGACGATGGCCTAACCCTTCTCATCTTGAGAAGAGACCCGGGCCCAGCAGTGGGACATGTATTAGATACAAGACTGCTATTATTAGAGTCAATTGCCTTACATCTGCGTTACTATAACTACTATAATTTTAACGTGTCCGATACTGTTACTAAATATTTATCGAATAAAGAGGATTAATGTCGTCGTGCTTGGAATACTGTCCCAAAAATAGAAGACCGAACGTTACAACACTGAAAATACTTAGTGTCCACGTGTTAGCTCAATAAGACCAACGATCTTGATACTTGAAATTAAAACAGGGTATATTTTTTTTATTAACCTATACTGTCCCATTGTTGGGCAAAGGTCTCCCCCTTTTCCTGGGTATATCGTATATCACATTTTTTTTTAATAAAAATATCTGCATATTTTCTTTATACTTAAGATATTTTAAGTATTTTTCTTTTCAAATTTGTATTTTTCTCTGTTGAAAAATATTGTTATGGCTTTCAACTTTTCGTTTTTTAAATTAGATAGCTAAAAATATACCAGGTACTTTTTTTCAGTGAAGCGACTATTGCAATTTTTTTAAGGGATATTTTATATTGCATATCAAATAAATAATTGCCTATCAATACATACTCATCATTTATATTCTTTTTTGCATCAAATAACTTACTTCACTACAGATAAACTAAATGTTTAACAAAACTCAAACTGCAGATAATTCGAAATTACACATCAATATGACATTCCTTTTTTCCTCATAATGCAATACAGTTAAATTTATTTTTGTACAAAAATACTACATGCATAGCATAAATACTGACTGCACATCAAATTTACCATATTTCATAGCAAAATAACTATCCCAGTCGCATATTAAACAGTAAGTACAACAAAATCTGTTCATCATATTTGTCTTAATTTTCAAGAAGCCATGCTCGGCAAATTTAATGATTATTATAACAAAAAAATCCTTTTACATTGCATTATTTCTAAAAGCAGAACAACTTAACTGAAAAACTTCGCGCGTTTTTTCGTCACTGGAGTAAATAATATAAAAATAAAAGCTATAGTTATGGCATAGGTCTATTATGGGTAAAGTAGTAGGTTAGGTTAGGTTAGAACTGCGACCATAACATAGCGCGAGCCGAGTGAGCGAAGCGAGCGTGCCGCGGCAGCGGCCGGCGAGTGCTAGCTAATCTTTGTGATACTCCGACCTCTTTTTGAATCTACCCACTAAATAAAATAATATTATACTACCTACCAATTTCTTATTATCATAGATCGTAACAGACGACAGTACGTGGCGCCACCTGCAGAAGCTAAAAATGTGCCTATTGGGCAAAAAAGGAAGCGTGGACGCCCCGCAAAAGCAAGACCCGCTTTAATAATTCAATAAATTACAATTTTGTATCTAATTTTATATTTTTTTTGCTGATCTCATTATGTGATAATTAATAAATAATAAGATGACTGTGACTAATAAAATGTTGTTTGATCTAGAAAAACTGCTGTAAATATTATAAAAATAGAAGCTATATTTAAAAGAAAAAGAGTTAACATGTATAATGTGCATTAAGATTATTAGTTGTGCATTGATAAAAAAGCTTTTACTTTAGGAAAAAATGCTGTGCGCTGTGAAAATAAATTGTAGTGTGTTTAGTGATATTTTGAGTTGAATATTTTGTTGTGCAATCAGTAATTTTGATGGGAATTCGGTATTTAATTGCATAGAAAAAGGATATTTTATGATTTGCGTTTAAATACTACCCTTTTTTTAATAATGAATACAAACTGAAAGCTACCAGCCAAGTTATTCAAATAATAATACACTCTCTACAAAGTTGTACCTGAATCATTGTTATCTTTTAACTTCAGTTGTTCTACGTCTGTTTTGGTTTGTCACAACTTTTTCATGTACAAGTATAATACTCCTCGACTTGTTACTTTTAATTATCTTATCTCAAAGTAACAACCGAAAGTTTTGAGACAAGTTGAATACAATTTGCAAATGGAGTGCCAACATAATATTATGT
Source organism: Hypena proboscidalis (assembly GCA_905147285.1). Classification (NCBI taxonomy): domain Eukaryota; kingdom Metazoa; phylum Arthropoda; class Insecta; order Lepidoptera; family Erebidae; genus Hypena; species Hypena proboscidalis. Next base: position 7,827,824 of record LR990127.1, read on the forward strand.
CTATTTTTTAATCTTTATCTTCAGTAGATATTTGCTCATTAATATTTAAAAAAACATATTATTATAACTTTTCTGCTACGTGGTAAATGAAAAAGCATTATTTAATTGGTTGACAAATAATATACAAATAAAACTTTTTTTATGCCATACAGAAAAATAGTACCACTAAAATATTTTGTGTTGTAAATAGTAAAGTACTTTTATTTAAAACTAGCGACCCGCACAGGCTTTGCTCCGGGTACTATGTAGTTTTATAATATGCATTTTTTTTCATATAAACACTCTATGAATCATTCTATCTATTAAAAAAACCGCACCAAAATTATCATCTTACTATACATAGGGACAAACAGACATACGGCGGGAAGTGATTCTGTTTTAAGCTACGTAGTGATTTACAAAAAAAAAATAACAGTCTCTTACATTATATCATACGTACCTATCCAATTAAAAATAAATAAAATAATTTATATACAGACAGAGACCAATGACTTTTTTTAAATTATGAAGTGATTAACATATAAATTCAACAGTCTCTTACATTACATTATCTCAAACGTATAAAATAAAATAAAAAAGTTAAAAATAAATCCAATAATTTATAATAACTTGTAAACTTTCGCGATGCATATTTATTTATATGATTTGAACGGGAATTAACGCGTTTAATTTTTATTTAGTAAGAGTAGTTTTCAAAAAAAATATCAACCTCACGAACGGAGCCGGGGCGTTGCTGAATCAGTCTGCTTGCGACCACGATAAAGTGCAACCTTGTCGAAATGTCAAGCAACGAAAGGTAAATAAAAATTAATCGCGTTAATTCCCGTTCAAATCATATCAACAAATAATTTATATTCACTAAAGTATCAAAACCACGCAGGCGCATTAAGATATGGTGCAAGGATATCCTGACAGGGGATTTCATTAGATGCAGCTTAACCACCCAGAGCAAACATTGGGGATGGAATCTTGGATATTTTCTCACTCAAAGATTTTTTCGTCATGTGCACTGAATTTTTATCACGTTCCCTTTATATAGCACCTGTGTACCAAGGCGATATTAGGTTTCATATACGTGGAACTTCCACGTATGTTTTTAGTTGGTGTAAATATTGAGGGATTAAGCTGCATAATTTAAAACGAAACAACTTTATGTTAGAAATATTGTGGTCTTTTCATATTTTATTGACAGATTAACTTGTTTTATTTAAAGAAAAATATACATATTGGATCTTAAATTATAATAGTCTAATAACTTAAACAAAAAAACAAAATCATACCTAACTATGTACAGCTGTAAGAAAAATAGAACTAAAAAATTTTAAAAGTTATGCGTAAAAAAAACTGCCGCATCAATGTCAAATGCGGGTGACGTGCCCAGAAGGCTATTATTATTATTTTATTTGTATAATGTACTGAAGTATTATATTTATGAAAAGGTTAAAACTAAGGATTCTTTGGGTACTATCGTAGGTACGAATAAGTAGATTCAGTTTTCTATATTATATCTTAAACAGTTTGATGAATCTGCTTCAATGGTCCAGTGGTTAGCGTATGCACCCCTCACCGCGAGGTCTCGGGATCGTTTCCCGGGTCAGGCAAAGTGTTATTTGTGGACTTTCCGTCAGGAAATTCACGATAGCAACACGGAGTTGGATTTGTGCACGGTGGATGTCAATAGGCTCACCCCCTATCCCATAGGACCTAAACATGACAAGTAAAATGTAGGTATTGTACACCTCTGCCACACCCTTCTGAATATATACGCGTGATGTCATATTATGCTATTTCAAAACAGATTATATTTAATTCACGCTAAATAGTATATTTCCTACACTTAAAACTTAAATAGCACAGTTGTAATTCTTCTTCTTCTTTTGTGTCGATGGCTGCAGTCATATTCTCATGGTGTTGACTTGCCATCGTGGTGAAAGGATTCGCCAGTCTGCTGGGTGGAAATTTGCAGACTGTTCAGGGTGCGCCGGACGTAGTAGGGGTTGATTGTGTACGTCGCTCGAGGAGGCTCCTTTCATGCACCCCATAATTGTAATGAATGATTATTTTATGTAGTGTTAATCAAAAAATCTTACATTTTTCAAAATTAATAATATATAATGTTTCTGCAAACTAAATAGCTTAAGCTAGAGCAGACGGCGATAATGTCAACCGTGAATGTACTATCTCATTATCTAAAGGAGATCGTAACAACTGATTACATCTAGATATTGCGCCCTTGTCCCCCGGGCAAATATCAAGCTATACAAGCCCAATATAAGCTGGTCTAGCATCGCACGGAAAACCTAAATAATATGAGACCATCTTATGATGGAAATGTATCAGCTCGATGGGTAGCCGTGTATACTTATCTCATGAATATTCATCGTAGTTGTGAATAGAAGCTTACTTGTATTTTGGTACGGGATTTATGTTAGATGGGTTCTGAAAAAAAATAACTTTCGATTAAAATTAGAACTACTAAGTCTAAGATATTTTTTAAAATATGACATTATTTGGAAATTAGAATATAGTAGACAAGGTCCAAGCCAATATAAATAGTCAAATCAAAACACAGACACACAAATATTTAAATCCATGTTACTCAAAAAATAAGTCCAGACCAAATAGTATAAATATATAAAAATAGAGACAATTCTAAATACTAATAAATCGATCGATACAAACCCAATAAATCCAATCACAATAGTTAAAAACAAATTCTCAGACTGTTTCACTCGACAGCCATCCATTTCGAGCCAGACTCGTCGACAATACATGTTAGCACATCTCTGAAATATTACAGTCAAGTCGATTTTCTTTAATGGAAAACACTTTCATCCCCTATCCGAGTAATACGACGTTGAATAATGACACATGACCGTAGAACAATAACTTTAGGTGCAAAAGAGTAAAACCAATCTCTCTAAAGCTAGCGGGGGTCTTACAATAGAGGTATGACAAACTGCTTTAATCATACGAACTTTGTTTCTACGTGTCAGATAAAAGGGACGTAGTCAGTTTCGAAGTTGTTAAAGAAATATTACCCCTTTTCGCTTTCGCTGAGATAGGGAATTCAATTAATCTTTATGATATTGAAACGCTTAGATGTGATGTGTAGTTGCTATGCAACGATGAATGTATGTAGCTACGTTGTGATTTATGAGGAAATAGAGTGTTGTTGATTTTCAAGTCATGCTTTGAATGTGAATGACGTTTATATTTTGTTTAACTGCTTTTTGTAATATTTTAGTAACTAAAAGCTTTTTAGTCTCGTCGATTGATGTCGGCGAATTTCATGATAAGAATATTATCTAAATAATCTGAAAATGTGTAAAAACTTCTAATGATAGACTAGAATTACAATGATTAATTGTTTTAACGCATCTATCTGTTATTATATGGAGGTATCTTTTGATTAAATATAAAAAATATGTTAAATTTGTTTATTTAAACTTTCTTAAATGTTTTACTCTTTTGCATTAAATAATTATTGTGTAACAACAATAAAATGAAAAAAACATAATATTATTTTTATCAATAAATCAAGCTTAATATGAATATACTTCATGTGATCCAGACAATATATTATATTATTCTGTTACTCAATACACAATTAAGGTCTTGACCTGAAAAAGGTTCAAAAGCTATTTGTTCCAAGCAAACAATTTCGTACAATTCAAGAAACTTTTAAGTTAAAAAAAGCAATGTACTTATTTGATCTTTCGTAGCAATCAAGTGAATTCACTTATAGGATTGAGCCATTATGTTAATACTAACTTTTTCTTTGTTCGGATTTATTTCAGCAAACTTGGAGGTAATCAAATGGCGTGCATTAACTGTTTGTGAAGTTGGAACGTCATGAAATGCTAACGACCACTGATGGATTTGCTGTTTGAGTTTTTTACAGTTTATTGAATTATTGAAAAGTTTATTACAGCCTCGATATAGATTTTTTTTTATTTATATTGCCTTTTTGGTCTAGTGGTGAGAACTACGAGGTCTCGGGTTCGATGCCCGGGTCGACCCGGACGACCCGGGTCGACGATGTGTTATTTCTGAACTTTCCGTCCAGAAATTCACAGAAGCAGCACGGAGTTAGAATTGTGCCCGGTGGAAGGCGCTAGGCGCACTCCCTATCCCATTAGACCTAAACATATAAGGTGAAATGTGGGTGTTTTACACCCTTCTAGGTAATAAAGGTGTGATAAAGATACATTTGGATTTTTACATTAGATAGAACACCAGAAGCAATTACACTATCCAATGGTCCCAATGACAAGGCCAAATACACACATTCACTCACACAAGCACACCCAGTCTTGTTATGTTGTCTATGTTACCTACGTAAAGTACTACGTTATTTTAAAATACGGTAATACTATTAACAAGTGATTTACTCTTCAAAGATATCAGATACAAAACATCACGCCAATATTACCCAAAAGGCTGTATATAACCCACACTTAACTTCATGTATGTTATATTTTTTTATTTCTGAGTTTTCGCAATTTATTTAACTGGTGATGGAAGACTTTTTATAGATTAATCTTTTACCCTGTCGCCAAAAAGTACTGCTAGTTTGAAGAAGACATGCGAGATAAGGCTCTGAAATTACTAACACATGAGGCATAACACCATAGTACTCAGATACTATGACGTATTTCTTTTTTTTTCTAACCCATGATGTCCCACTGCTGAGCAAAGGTCTTCCCCATACACGACCACAATTCTTTGTTTTGGGCCCTGTCTGTCCAATCCCTCCTAAACGAGTCCAAATCTTTCTCCAGCGCTTTCTGGGCCCACCGCGACGCCGACGACCATCCTTGGGTATCCTTTCGATGGTTATTCGCGCCCATCTTTCTTTGACGTATTTACTATCTGACAATTAGTACAAGTGCATGAAGACGCTTATTGAGTTGAATACACTTGTAAGCCCATTTGCCGAGTAAGTGTCGAGACAGTAAACTGATACTCAATCGATTGAATGTTAAGCATTGGCATTTACAGGTAGAGCATAGGCTAGACCGAGTACTAGTCGCCATGTTTATGGCAAGGTATATTTTGTATAACTACATTCCGTTATTGCAAAATTCTATGTTAATTACTTATATATACGTATAGCTTGTTACATTAGTAAAAAATAGCTAAGGTCACTTGGAAATAGTTCCTTGGCTTCAGATTAGAGATGAGACTATGGGTTTGGTTGACTAGTCAGGTAGCCTATTAGTCTGCGGTCAAATGGCCGACTACTCGACGTCACCAACTAGTCGGTGAGGCCGATCATTAAATCGGATGAATTTAGAATGTTATATGCATTTATAATCTAGTTTTCGTATTGTTCGTCGCACCACCATGCAGTATATTACAAAGCGAGACAAGTCATGTAGCCCTGCTCATCCTTGACTATAGACATTTATATCAAAGGCGGCTTTATTGGCCTACTAGTCGCCGAATAGTCGGCAAGTACAAAAGTGGCCGACAAGTTGGCGAGTTCAAAAGTGGCACAAAAACAACGACCTCTTTATATTAATACTAGCTTACACCCACAGCTCTGCCCGCGTGGCACGTCGATAAAAGTACCCTATTATGTTAATCCAGGCCAAAGCTACATTTCACAAAATTTCATCAAAATTTCACCAGTATTAATCGCGCAAAAGAGTAACAAACATTCAGACAAACACATCATCACACACTTTCATAATTATCGTAATTTAATATATATATTTTTTTTTATGGTGTATAGGCACGTGTTTGACCACGATCTCACCTGATGGTAAGTGATGATTCAGTCTACGGTGGAGCACGCTTACCTATGAGATACCTTATTGACTCTTGCTTAGAAGAGATCCAAGTTGTACTCATACGGAAACACAGACTCGGGCAAGGCGTTCCACTCTTTGGCAGTCCACATAAGAAATATAGAGGCGAAACGCTTAGTGCGTATCGGTGGAATATCTACCGTGAATAAAATAACCATTTATGTTCATGGAGGTTATAACATGGGGAGGTGCAGTATACCAACTTGTAGTTATAAACACCATGCTCTTTGTATGCAATATTAATAATTCCAGGCTGGGATGAAGGCTCGGCACTGACGCATCAGGAATGTTTACCGAGGCCGTACAGATATGCTTCACGCCATGGTACACATGGGCACACATCAAGTTGTACATTTCCAGCATAAGATGGTCCTGCATTGCACGGGAAACCTATATAATGTGAGATCAGGTTATACTGGCAATGTACAGTTTGAAGAGTAGCTGTGTGTACAACGGACGCCATGATAGACGGTTTTAGAGGCTGTCTATACAATATTTTGATAAAGCGTTCGGAATTGTGATGGTCGTGAATTTTTCATAAGAACTAAATATCTAAATGCATGACATCCCGTAAAGAAAATTTAAACGCTTTTTTAAACGAATTACTACACTATAAAATAGCCTATGTTACGCGTCTGATAGTCAGTCACCTGCGTCTAAAATTTTATCAGAATCGGTACAGCCATTTAAAAGATTAGCCGTTACAAACAGGCAAACAGGCAGACAAAGACTGTATTTTAGGCATTGGTATCGTGAAAATAGCTATATCAACTTAAATAAAACATTTTGTCACTAAAAACAGACACTTGAATTTTATTTATTTGTATTGAAGATTTACTTCAACTAACATAACATAACATAACAACACGCCTATATTACCCAGGAGGCTGTGGCAGAGGTGTATAACACCCACACTTCACCTGTTGTGTTTAGGTCCCATTGGAAAGAGGGTGAGCCTATCGCCATCCACATAAACCGGGCACAGTAAAAGAAAGGTCAAAAATAACACTTTTTCCGACCCAGGAATCGAACCCAAGACTTCGCGATGAGAGGTGCATACGATAACCACTAGACCATCGCGGCGTGTACTTCAGATGAATATCGTATTTGTATTTTAGCTATGCGATAGAAAATAAACGCCATACAGTACACACATTCAATTAAGATGACATTATTATCACTGCTACAGTTTTAGCCTAACATTGTCATGTATCACTTTCATTAGCATTATTAGTTCAAAACAAAGTGGTACATTATACATTATGCTAATCTAGCTAAGTGCATATAACGGCGGTTCTGAATAGCTATAGATACTAGCTAGTATCTACTAGCTTACATTCTGGGAATTCGCGATTGCCCTATTTAACCACGTTTATTGATCGAATTATGTTGTTATAAACTAACTAAGCGCGATTTCTAATATTCAGTAAGTAGTCGTTTACTCTAATTAATTAAAAAATCATAGAAATATAGTTTTTTTAGTCAATAGATATAGTGTGAGATAGAGAAAACTATAATAATATGGATTATATAATACACATCTAGATTGGAGCGACAAGTGTACAGATCTAGCTTACAAATTTTTTTTTCAGTATTGTTTAAGTGTGAGAATTTTTGATACGCTTACTCTTTATAATATCTAATTTTACACTGATTTTAAGAGTAAACATTTAAATTTTATTTGGGATTTTTCCATCAGGATTGTTTTAATAGCAGTTTGAATAGTGCTCGGTGGATAGCGATAGCCGAATCCCTGTCCCATAACATGTACAGTCGCAACCAAAAGTCCATAAGCAATCTCAAAAGGCAATAGTTTGAAGTGTAGTTTGACTTACGACCTTCTATTTCCAAGCAATAGACACGTCATGTTGTTAACAAATACTTGTAGTTCATTATTTCAACCACAACGTAAGTGACAAGATGGCCGAGCGGTTAAGGCATGCAGTTAGATGCGTTTATCAATTGTCCGCAGGTTCAAATCTCACTTGGTTTCTTTTATACTTTTTGAAGTTTTTACTCAATTAGAAGGAATGGGACAGAAATATAGTATTCTTTATCTTGTTCACTTTGTTGACACATTTGTAAATATATAGAAAATGTATGGGGTTTGATGGTGCAAAGGTGGGAGTCACGGGATGAAAGGCAATTGCATGGAAGTGTGGGAAAACTTAAGAGGAACCAGTATATGTGCTAATATTGTAGGGTCCATGCGCAAACGTCTACTTGACTGTATTGAAAATAATGGGGGTTATACGAAATATTAATAATGTTATAATTATTTAAGATTAATTTAAGATGTTTTGGTTTTACTAATAAGACGCTGTAACTGAATATTAGCACTTCTGTAAATATTTAATGATCTTCAATGGAGGTTTAGTTTCCTTCTTCTTTTCGTCAAGACAAGCTGTAACTTCAATACATTTATTGTGACGTTACATTAAAAAAAACATCGTCATAAAGTGTAAATCATAATATTAGTCTTCAATAAACGCTGCTGTATACCAATACCTATTATAAGTGGGTATCAACAATTATATTTTTGTTATTAGAACATCCTGTCCTTGTTGTCATTGTGAATCAATTTAGTAATATTTGTAGGTATTATCAATGTTATGAATTGACTAAGTGGGTTACAATAAAAAATCTTATAAACGGTTACAAGGGAACTTTTTTATTTAGGTAGGAATGTGACGTCACAATTCTCTTTAAAATGTATTAATTGTATAAATAAATAAAACGAATAAACATTTTTACCATCATTCAACATAACTTTTTTATTTCTACCTTACAACAATGACAATAAAAAAAAACGTAAGTAGTTTAATAATAATAACATATTTAATTTATTAGTTATTATATTAATCAAAAATCTTATAAACGGTTACAAGGGCACTTTTTTTAATTTAGGTAGGAATGTGACGTCACAATGCTCCTAAAAGTTTATTAATTGTATAAATAAATAAAACGAATAAACATTGTTATCATCATTCAGCGTGACTTTTTTTATTTCTACCTTACAAAAATGAAAATAAAAATAAAAAAATACGTAAATAGTTAAATAATAATAATATATTTAACTTATTAGTTATTATATCAATATGTAATTATTTATGTATTGTATACATGTATTGTATCGCAATTTAAGCATGAATACCTAACAAGTTAGTGCTTAAAATGTTACAAATATTATTATGATTTCGTAAAAACAAAATACAACCACAAATCAACTAAGCTTCAAACTCAGATTTAGTTGATAGTGATCCCAATGTTTACCCGATATAGCTACCTGCTCATGATAGATAGATGCGAATTCAAAGAACCGGTCGCCACTGTGACGCGTTTAGTACGAATGCGACAACATTTCATTAGTGTGTGTTATCTTATAAACTGCTAAACACGGAAGCGACTTCGTTAGTGTGTGTACTGGCTGTATCGGGCTCGTACCGTTCATAGCAATGTAATCCTTAGCGTGCCTATGGACTTCTGAGCGTTTACTGTACCTTCTATCTAACTACAATTATAGGAAATGGCTACACTTCAATAAACCGAAATAGCGCATTATACCATTTCTGTTTTGTTGATATAGCTATTGTTATGGATGACTCTATTCAGGCATTCCAAATGTTTTCTCTTGCAATGTCTATTACTAGACTGATTTTGACAAACGAGCTGACTGTTGTTTCCATTTAGCATTTCGCTCGTCATTCCCTGTATTACTTTTGTTCTACTAAAAAAATATTCACGTTTCCGTTGTGTAAATAATAATACAAATAGTTTTTTTACTAAAATGTGTGGATAAGTAAACATAAGCATTTTCATTTTATTGTAAGGAAAATCTGTATTTACTTGGTACGTCCAGACGAATTATGTTTTTCTCATACAATCTGAATTTCACAATAATTTGTGATTCCAGCTTATTTACTAATAACTATTGTGTTATTTACTACAGTAAAATGGAATGTGTTAAATAAATCAAATTCAAATTCAAATTCAAATCATTTATTTTCATAGGCCCCAGGAGGCGCTTGAACACGTCAAAATATTACAAACAAATGATATAAAAATAAATTATAAGTAAAACTAAATTATACTAATTACAATGATTTGAATAACCGGGGCTTAGATTAATTTTAATCATTTAAAATATCTACATAAAATTGATGATTTATCGAATAGCATTTCCCGCATTTTTACAGCGTAAACGCCAAATTTTAATCAAGTTGGTTCTGTTACAAAAACTTTATAATCTGTAATTTAAAAAAATGGAATCACAGTTTATATTATAACTTTTAAACATTCGCGTTGCATATTTGCTGCTGATCAGTCTGCTTGCGACCATGACAAAGTGCAACCCTGTCGAAACGTCAAGCACCAATGGCGTTAATTCCCGTTCAAATCATAATCGTTTATATTATCTTGTTCGGTATTGACTAAAAGAATGGAAAAATATAAAGTTTTAATTCATTTCAGAAGCGAAGATAAAATATTATTTGCGATTACATTTTGAACGACCAGTAGTGCTGTCTCGCGGGGATATATGTAAGCACATGTGCGCCAAACAGAGAAAGTACTACTCTGTCTGATTTTGCACTTCACACAAATAGACAGAAAAGAGAATTTCTAAACTTTCGCGATTTGAGAACATTTTTCAAAAATTAGACGTTTCGAATGACTTGCATCATTCTTGGTCACGAGCCGACTAAAACGTCGAGCATAGGTATTTATTTACCTTTATAATAATTACGCGATTCAGACACGTTGACTAATTTTTGAAAAAAGAAATGAGAGTTATTCAGTTTCGAACAGGTTTCTTTGAAAAAAAAACAAATATATTTGTTCAGTAATACTAAGCCGGATCCCCACTTGAGCAGCCGCGGGGCGAGCGGCCGCCTCAACTCGCGGCAGCTCCAGTGGAGACGCTGCCGCGGGTCGAGGCGTGCCGCGTCTTGAGCCAAACGAGGCGGCCTCGTGACGAGCCATTTTGTGTCGGTAAACGTCGGTGCTCAAAGGCGCCTCAGTGTGAGCCACGCGAACAGTGGAGACGGACGTTGTACGCTCACTTCGCGGCAAAATGGACAATAATAAATGCATTGAGTTAATTAAAGAATATCAAAGCCACAGGCTTCTATGGGATCCGACGTCACCACATCATTATAATAAGGCCTTTAAGGAAGATTCCTGGAAAATTATAAGTAAGAAAATAGGAATATCTGTAACGGAAGTGAAAAAGAAGATGACGGCACTTTGTGGTTCTTTTCGGAGGGAAAAATCCCGACACAAACAAAGCCTCATCACGGGATCAGGTAAATATATTTTTGTTGTAATATTTCAATTTCTTAAGTGACGAAATCTGCATTCCGGATCGTACCGGCTCATTGGGGATTGAGAATCTGATATTATTATTCCCTTCCTCTGTGGCGCAGCCATGGCATGGCCCGTGTACAGATTGACATTTCTGTGAACGCGCCATGCTGTGGCGTCATTGTCCGCGCGCTCTAAATGTAGCTATAGTTGACGAAAACTATGTCTATCTTGCTTTAAGTTGTATAAAGTGTGTAGATAAATAAAAAAGACGGCGTATAGGCACATTTAACGACTCTGAAAGTATTTTAGTAGAAATATACAAGCATTCCAATGTTGGTGTCTCTTTGTTCAGTCAGTGTAGCGCGAGCCGGGTGCGCGTAATAACGAAATTGTGTGTATTTTCCGTGTTTTTGTGTGTTTTTGTGCTATTATATCATGAATGGGTATGTAATAAACATTCCAAACTGACCTAAAGCATTTTTATAACGTTAGCTTATTTCATAACGATAACAACTACATAAGTTTCTTTGTATAGCGTTCATACAAAATATTAGAGATACCTATGGTCATTTTAAATGATCGATACCCCAGACGCCACTCTGAGGTGGCGGCCATTTTGCACACGCGCCACTGACGTGACAGTTAGCGCAAAATGGCCCCCACAGTTGAACGGAGTCCAGTCACTGAACATATTTTAGTTTCGATGAATAACAATAAACATTTTAGTTCAATATAGGGTTGCCATCCGTCTGGGTTTCCCCGGATTTGTCCTAGTTTAGAGGGCATCCGGGGAGCGTCCGGGGAAGGTTTCATGTGTAGACTAAAGAGTTCTGTTACCTAAAGTATTAATTATATTAAATTACAACAGGAAGGGGTATGCACATATCTATTTAAAATGCAATTTCATGTTTAAATTATTTATTGTTACTGCTTATACCTATAACTACCTTATAATTTTTTCCAGGCCGTAACGAAATTTATATTTCAAAATGGTTCGCTTACGAGCACTTCCACTTTTTAGCGGACAAATTCACTCCCCGTGAAACTACGTCTACCGACAAGTCGACAACGGACACAATGCAGAAAGAACCATCAACAGCTGCTGCAACTGATACTTATGTAAATATTTATTATCTCCTTTTTTTTTAAACATTACTTTTTGGTTTATTATATCATCAATATCTACATTGCCATGGTATTTCTCCATTGGTAACAAAGTGTGTAGCCAAGTGTGAACGAATTGATTTTGCGTCATTTGCAGACCTTCGTGGAATTGCGCGTAAAGGTAAGAACGAGGTCCCAACTTCTTCATGTCTCCAAGACCCATTTGCAAAATTCCCATCAACTTCAGAATCTAAACTTCCTGCTGGTGTATAAATATTTATGCGCATTTTTCTTAAAAAATTATGCAAATAAACAGTAGCCAATACCACTTTGGTAGCAATATTTGGTTCCAATAACATTGGCTTTCTTAACACTCTAAATACAGAACTCATAATACCAAAAGCATTTTCTACCACGCGCCGTGCTCTAGATAGACGGTAATTAAATACTCTTTCTGGGGAGCCATTATCTGGAGTCCCCTCAAATGGTTTCATTGTATAATTATTTAAGGCAAATGCCTTGTCAGCTAATATAAAATAAGGTACTTCAGTTAAATATGGTACCTGTAATATACTAGGTGCTGGCAACTTTAATTCCTTATTTTCCAATTTCGAATATAATGTAGAGTTTCTGAAGACTCCACCATCAGATATGCGTCCTTGACAACCAACATCTACATACAAAAAATTGTAATGAGCATCTACCAATCCTAGCAATACGATGCTAGGAAAATCCTTATAATTTATATATTCTCCATGACTATTCAGCGGTGATTGGAGAACAATATGTTTCCCATCAAGGGCACCAATGCAATGAGGAAAATGCCAATAATTATCAAAATCTTCTGATATTTTTAACCATTCTTCTTCTGACGATGGTATCTGAAAATTCAAATGAATTTAAATATACTACCACTAGATTCACATTTACAATAATTATGGTCTGAGGTGGTTGTCATGTGATCAATGCATGAATGTATGAATAGAGTATAAAGATGTTTTGTGAAAAAAAAAATACAGCGATGACATCAGCGATAGTAATGTTTCCCTAATAATTTAATTTATTTCAATTACAGAATAAAGAAACAGTTGTGAATGAAACACTACCTGAAACATCTTCCGAAAACTTAACATTGTCCCTCGATGATCAACGACAGTTGCCGTCTACAACTCCGAGATCAAATAAAAGAAAGGAGACAGATATTTTGGAAAATAACATTGATCTTGATAAAGCTATAGAGGTATTAAATTATACTGATGATACCTACGATACTTTCGGTAAACATGTTGCAGCAAAACTTAGAAAGTATGACGCTCTAACATCAGCACACGTAGAAAAGAGTATAATGGACATCATTTTTCAAGCAGATGTGGGTATGTTGCCTGGCACACGACAAGGATACTACACTCAGGAATACGGGCAAAACCAAACTTCTGCACCACCACAAAATGCTGTTGGGAGTTTTGAAGAATCTCCTACACATATTTGTAACTTATAATTATTTACTATAAATAAAGGATAATTTGAAAAACATACCTGAACATATTCATTTAGCACTTCTACCAAGCCATCACATGTTTCGCGAACAATTTTAGAAATAGATTGCTTTGATACTCTAAAAAGGTATTGTAAACTAACAAATGAATCACCAGTTGCCAAATATCTTAATGTTATCGCAAGTCTTTCTCTAGTCGTTATGGCTTTGCGGAACGACGTGTCTTTTTTTCCAATAATTGGATGAAGTTTCATACATAGACCATCAAATGTTTCAGAATTCATTCTAATAAAATTTTGTATAGTATCTTCTACTCCTTCAAAAGTCATATCTGACAATATTTCTTTGAAATGATCATTTCGCTGCCGATATAATTCCTTGATCCACCATTGACGTTTGACTTTCTGTCCTTTTTTCTTTTTGTAGTGATTAATTATCACTAAAGCTGCAGCGATTTTGCGTGCGTCACCCATGGTAGCTAGTAAGAAACTAGATAAATTCGTTGCTCGGCTTGAGGCACGCTGCAGAGTTGCTGATTAATGTGGCTCAAGTGGAGATGCATAAAGTTTCCGCGGCGCGCGGCATGCTCAGATTGAGGCAGCTCGCCCCGCGGCTGCTCAAGTGGGGATGCGCCTCTAGATTCAAAGATAGTTATGCTTATATTAGCGATAGCCGATTGGAGACCGTAGGACTGCGAAGTCAAAGGTCTAAGGTTCAAACATGCCTGAGAATGCCTATAAAGAGTACTCGAGGTCGTGTGAAGTCTACCAATCCGCACTTGGCCAGTGTGATAGACTATGACCTAACCCTCATCATGAGAAGAGGCCCGAGCCCAGCAGTAAGACATGTATTAGATACAGGGCTGCTATTATTATTAATTCTTAGTTCACAAAATGTGTTACCTCTAGCTCTCTTGGGACCCGAAAATGTTTATATCTAAACAAAACAACCAAACAAGCTTTAACACAAATCTGGTACACCATACCGCTCGAGTGGTTGCTGCCAACTTCCGGAAATTCCGGGTTCATTACCTATTCGTATAGTTGCACCAACACTACAAACTTCTACAGCAAATATTGTACCAACCCAAGTTGCATTAGAATATTTTCTGAACATTAATACTATGAATATGCATGTTCCGAACTAAGAGTACTCTTAATTTATGCAATCTATACAAATATTCTGTTTCTCATGAAAAGGCTATACACTGTTCACCTCATAGTTCCGGTCAGTAAATATTACTGGGTGGATATGGGGAAGGGGTTTTCTGTTTATATTTTTTCTCTTACGATATTTAATATTTACTTTAGATGTGAGAAGAAATCATTGCCGTTATTTGTATACATTTTAAGTAATTTACTGCCTCGATGTGTTAACTCAATTTCTGACAAATAGCAAAAAAAAACATCAACGATGTTAACAAAAAAAATTGTGAAATTTATATTTTTAACAAAAACATTATTATCTAGTATCTCTATTATCTGCAAAAAGTGTAGTCTAAAATTCAAAATACCACACAAAGCGACAACGTGGATAAAGTGGAAACCGATACAGTAATTTTTAATTCAGTCAAGTTCATAAAATTTTACTATCCAATATCTGTACAAGCGATTCCAATTATACATATATTCATAGAGCAAAACAACGGGATAATAGCTATAGCTGTCGGCAACCCGGCGCCCCTTCCTAACAATGATTATAAGGGGAGGGAATAAAAGAAACGGATGCACAGCCTCTTCTCATATTGTCTTACGAAATTTGCTGATGTCATTTATTAGCCACTAACATAAAACATGTTTATAGGAAGTGATATGCCACGGACGTCTTGCAATAGTGAAAGCTCTTTGTTGGAATAAGAACAAGCGATTTATAGACGAATATAAAATTGTATTGCAGATTGTTCGCTGTTCGTTTATTGTGTACTACATTTTGTGTTGTTCCCGGAAGAATTGGATGATGAGTTATATCTTCGGAATATTGATTTTTCGTACTTACAAATTGTATACCTATAATATTACTGATACTACACTCAGCTTTTAGTATAAAATGCATTTTATCATATCTTGCATGCATTTGTATTATTGTATGTATAATTAATTATCTTATCTTGTCAAATTATCAGGCTATTTAAAACATTTTTTGACACTACCGAGAGAGGCGCGAGACTAAGAGATATGTTTTTTTACCAAAATCTTAAAGGTTATGTTATTTCGATTCATTAGATAAACTCAATTTGTACTTAATAACAAACATTTGTCTTTATATTCTTCAAGTTTTGAATTAACAAGAGACAGGCCACAGCAAAAACTAAATAATTTAAAAGTACATAATTTGTGAGCTACGAACATTTACTTCTACAAAATGTTAAAATAAGCCAGACAGGTAACAAATAAAGAAGCTACCAACTAAGGCAATTATCTCCCCAATTGTAGACAGTCAGTTTGTGAGACAATTTCGTCCAATTAGCTCTGGGAGACATTTTGAATAGCGGGCAGGAAAACCCCTGTAGGGTTTCAGTATCGCGATAGTGGGGAGGCGACATGGCGTGCGACAAGTGACAAGTCTCGCGACGTGTACGGATAAGCAACCGCGAGTCTGGGATACTGCGATTGCGTTGTTTTGATCCTTGGAGAATTTATCACTTTGACATAACTTACTTAAAGATCGAGTATCTTTTTGTTGTGGTTTCTTTTGAACAATGCGTGAATGCTCAAATAGACCCCTTTTTATTATTTTTTATTCGTCTCGATACTAAGTCGCAGATAAATAGACGGAATGAGGAAATTATAAGTAGGAAAATTGCATAGAAAAAAAATATGAAAGTCTAAAGCCTGGATTTTTTTTTTTGGAAGAGAAATCAACTGTAAATTGCCTTATAAAAAGCGTAGCGTGATGTAGGTAATCAAATTTAACCTGTGCACTTTTACTTGTTAAAACTAAGTTACCGTTATGTTAATTTACTTAGTTAAATACTTACCCCGTATTTAACTAAACGACTTTTATATTTAAAGTTACATTGTGGTTAATAGCAAGAAATGGTCTTGTTATCTACATGAAATTCGTTACCCCGGTTAATACACTTAAAGTACATATAAAAAAATGTTAATACAAAAGCTTACTTAACAAATTACAATCTTAATGATCTGCATAAACTGCTATAGCATTATAACGAAGCATAAAATTACGAATCATGTTATCACAGAGTTAATAGGTGCAACCGTTGCAATTGCATGTCTATAGGGAATTATGCATTACTGGAACTACGTGTTACATGCTCATAAACGAGGCTCCATATAATAAATTTGATTGTGTTTGCTGAATGCGTTAATATCTGTAAATAACATTATTCTACTTCTGTTATAAGCTTTTCCGGTCAAGCGGTATTATTTATGGTTGCCCTATTTGTTTTGCGGCAATACGGACGGTTCTTTTTTTAATTACTCTTTTATTAACTGGTGTTTTTTTTTGTAATAATAATAATAGCAGCCCTGTATCTAATACATGTCCCACTGCTGGGTATGGGCCTCTTCTTATGATGAGAAGGGTTAGGCCATAGTCCACCACGCTGGCCAAGTGCGGATTGGTAGACTTCACACGACCTTGAGCACTTTTTAAGTACTCTCAGGCATGCAGATTTCCTCACGATATTTTCCTTCACTGTAAGCGAGCGATAATTTAATATACATACGTATACAATATTATTATGATAAATACACACATATCTTTGAAAAACCGGCCAAGTGCGTGTCGGGCCACGCGCAGTAGGGTTCCGTAGAAAAATATTTTTAATTTTACTTTTTAACTAAATGGCGTCCTTCAGAAAGGAAATGTTTGTAGTACACGAAACCAGCTAGCACGTATGACGAGATGTATGAATGTTGAGGAAGCGAAAGAAGTATGTAAGGAGCGAAGCACATGGCGTTCCATCGTCTCTGCCTACCCCCGTGGGATAAAGACGTGATTTTATATATGTATTATGTATGTTTATTTATGTTTCAAGAATTTTGAACGAAATATTCTGAGTAACTGCATCTGACATTTCGGACCCCTATTCCTCTTGAACTAATGAAGTGAACTTATCCGCTATAGTTTTCCTTTAAAGTTCATTACATGTACTACCGACACAATTATTTTCAGATTTTGGGATCCAGTAGTTTAGCTTTTAGAGGGGGGGGGGGGGGACGCCCTACTCGAACAAAAATTTGCTCTTTAAAGTTAATTATCTCGCAAACAAATCTCTAAATCAAAAAACAGTCTTAGCAACCCCTAAACGTTTTTAAAAGGCCTATCTAACAATACCCCACACTATGGGGTAGGCGACAAAAAAAAAAAACATCCCTACTTTACATGTAGGGGAGCTACCTGAAAAAAAAAATAATTTTCCAAATTTTACTCTACGACTTTCTTTGTTTAGTTAACATACATGTTCATGCAAAATTTCAGTTTTCTAGCACCAACGGTTTCGTCGCTATGCCGTGGACAGACGGACATGGCGAAACTATAAGGGTTCCTTGTAGGTACTACGGAACCCTAAAAAAAACGAATCTTAACGATTTAGAGACAGAGGTGTGTGCCGTGGGTTCGAACCCAAGACCTTTGACTTCGCAGTCCTACGGTCTCCCACATGGCTATCGCTGCTCTTTTTTTGTTAGTTATGCTGCAATACAAATTCATTGTAACCAATCAATTCTATCCTACTAAGAAAATACAAAAAGAATAATTATAATGTAGACAAAGTAACCAAGTACCAAGACGGTTGACACCACGATGATTAGACATTTTTACTTGTTCCGTCGTCGTTTGACGCCCCGCGACAGTGCGTTTTCATTATATGCAGCTTAGTGGCTGCGGGTAAATAAAGCAGTCCATATTTCCGACTCGGCTTATTCTCACGAATTCTATCCTCTACGCGAGCTCACCGACTATAATCCGCTTTTTACGATTCCACTCGCCGTACGTAGAATTTGAAATGAGAAAAATAACCTCGAATTCTTTGTGAGTTGCTTTCGTGATATGAATGAATTTCTATAGTTGGAATATATTCTGAATTTGAAAAGGATGTGCAGTTTAAAGTGATAAGCCCTTGGCTTGCTGGGAAGATTGATATTAAAATTGTATATGTTGATGTTGTATATTGAGGATTTACGTTACACTTGCTTATGATTGTTAACTTTGTATACATTAGTATGCACTGCACATAGGTGTGTTATTCCACCCAAAATAATATTATTGGTTTTAATTAATTGAAAATAAATTAAAATTTAATTGCTTTATTTATCGAAACCGGATACCAATGCACTTTTAGTATTATGGCTATATGTAACGTACTTACAATGCCAACCGCATAAATGTAATCAGCACCAAAAGCAATAATAAGAGGCAAACCAAATTTAATTACAATTTTAAACTTCATCGATTAAAATGAATTCAGTTGTAAAATTAATTAAAACCAATTTAGTGTATTGGTTAAATTTTCATTTATTTCTGTATATTGATTTTAGGAATATACAAAAAAGGCATTACAATGAGGTTTATCGCGTAAAAATTGCTTGTGTAGCGTAAGGTCTTCGAAATGTCAAATGTCACTATTTGCTAGTGGGCTTTGCGGTCATTGAATTAATAAGTGTCAAAAGAGGCACAGTTTTCGTTCTAAAGACTTGAAATTAGAACAAAATAACCGTTCATTTTATTTTATTATATATATTTTGTCTTTCAAATGCTCAAAGGAATTATGCCTCCATAAAAACGTAAAAAATCAATGGTTGGGCTCTCGGCCTAAGAAATCGCAAATAATAGAATAGAAACAAAGCAATGGAATGACTCAACTCACTAGAAATAATCGCGCCACATCTAAGAAAGATTTATGTCAGCAATAAAATACTTTTGCTCGCAGATAAAACTTATAATAACCCTCCCAAACCTATTAAATAACTACGAAGACTGATAACGCTTATACGCGTCTGTATAAGATAAAAATACACAATAACAATAAGGATTCTTTTAGTGTGCAAAAGTGCACGTGTGTGCCATTCAAGACGTAATAGAGACGTCGACATCAAGCTTAAGCAAAAAAGTAATATTTAAAAAAAAAACTCTTCTTAAAAAGGTTAACTTGCCTATTGTACTGTAATCACTAGATATAAGTTCTAATTATAAACTTAAGGTGTAGAATAAAGTGTCAGTGGTAATAATAAATGAATAATAAATAATAAAAAACGATGTAAAGACCTATTTAACACTCATAACATACAACTTTAGTGACACTTAATTGTGGTACAAAAAACTATGACAAAAAAAGGACTTTATACTGAAAAACCTCGTGCACGGAAGCTAGCTAAAAAACACGAAACATTGATAAAAACAAAACCAAATCCAGATGAGATGAACGAGATACAAAATAATAAGATAATAACAAAGCGACGAGTGTTAAGGGACCTTGGGAGAGGGACCTCAAACATGTGTTATTTCCTACGGGAAACTCGGCGTTATGGCTAAAGACATCTACATGAGCCTGGATTTTATGGTAGTAGCTAGATAAGGCAAAAGATCAGCGGCTAATATTATGCCGCAGAATAGCCATGCTCACCGCCGCAGCTTCATAGAGTATTCGATTCAATTAAAGAATTTGGTAGGTTAAACCACTGTATAACAATAGATCAGTATTCTGACTCAATCGTTTTCCTTAAAAAAACAAAAGACAATCACGCAGAATACAGGCAGCCTGCCCACTTACTGTTTTTTATTTTCATATTATAGCTTGAGCTTTTATCATTCTTTTTTTGGAATCGTTTGTCACAGCGCATCCTTTTCTTTTGTTGGTATTCTTATTGCGTTCTTATTCCAAGGTATAGACATGTGACGCGTTTCGACAGTTAACACGATATAAAAACAACTTGGTAATATCCCTACTCTGGTTATAACGATTACTATTTTCAGTTAATTAAAACTGAATCTATAAAAACTTCAACCTAAAGTCTATTAAAGAGAGGTTGATAAACATTCAACAATTTCAAACCAAGAAATATCCAAACCATAGCTTTCATTCTTACAAACTATTTGCCAAATCCAGCTAAACTCTTTGGAGGAACCGATTTCTGGTATCCCGCAAACTCAATTCCATTCTTTCCCTTTCACCCATGTCTATAAAACACGGTCTCTACTACGTAACAAAGCTAGCAAATAATGTTGATCTCATATCGGACAGGAAGCGCTGATAGTATTTCATTTAATGTATGATGTTATTTCTGTATGTATGTTTAGGTGCAAAAGTATTTCTTATGTTTTTTAACCAGGGAGGGATAGGGGGAAGAGGAGGAGCTTTTGTTGTTGTTTTGTTTTTTAGCATAATTTTTCACGCCGGTGAAGATTGTGTTTCAGATGCTATATATACAGAGTTCTCTCTAAAATAGACGATGCTGCAGTTTTTAAAATATCCGATGTAATTTGAATATTTTATGTTTTGGTAAATTATTCAAAACTAATTTAAAGATATGAAAAACGTAGAGTTTCATAGTGTTTGATGTATTTTGCGTAGCTTTATTGTCTCAATGTTCAAATGTCTCTACAAACAACGCAGTCGTCTTTTCAGTCTCAGTCAGTTTTTTGTAAAAAGTACTAAAAGTTGAATGGAAATGTTGCTACTGTTGTAAACATTATTCATGCTCTACTTCCTTGCAAAAAGTATTTTCTTACTAGTTTTATTCTTTCTTCAGCCTGATAGTCGTTGCCAAAATATAAATCAAAAAGAAACATTACTCCTGAAACAGTCGTAATAGTACTGAAAAGAATAATTGTATTATGGTGATACTGTTTTCTTTAAGTTGATGTGCATTTTGTGAGTCAAAGATAGGTTTTTTTAGAAAAGCTTTTTTGACTTCGAATACTATGGCAGGGATAATAAAAGCGTGAATGAAAGCATACAACGTGAAGTCAGTTTATTTCGTAACAAATTTGCTATTTTAATATACTAATATGGGTTTAACTTTAATATTATTGAGTTTTTATCTATTTTTATATCAAATCATATTATATTATATTATATCAAAATTGTTTTAATGATTATTTGAGTTCTAACAAACTGATAATTTTGACAAAATATGCTGCAACAAACAAGCATTTTAGTATTTTAAATATGTTTTGGCATAATAAAAAAATATAAAAACTAAATAATATGAATAAAAAATGAGTGTTTATAAATAATTCTAAATTTATATAATATTTGTTTTATAAACTAAGCCAAAATCATTCTGTGGATTTTACTTTATCTATATTCATATAAAATAACCAGAATAATATTAAAGTACTTTTGTATGGAAAACAGCCATACACGAGTTCCTTCTTAAGGATATTTCCATAAGCTATTCATCACTCGTATTGATTTTTGTATTGGTATTATTTGTTTGGTTTAGGGTTGCTAATATTTTGGACACGGTGTATGTATTGGCTAACGGGTAGCTAACAGATCATTTGCCATAAATTATACTAAACATGTGAAACCTAAATGGAAATCCATGCATTCATTTGTAAAGGAGAACAATGTTTTACCCATGCATATATAAAAAAAGAACTAGTCTGCAAATGCATAATGTACGCATAACCCATTAGTAGGACACGTATCCATTAATATTGTTTTGCAAAAAGGGAGGGTAAGGGTCATCCGGAGTACAAAAAGCAATCCCAAAATAACATTTATGTTATCACTGCTGTTATTTTAAACTTTAGAGGTTTCATTGTTATATTAATACTGAAATAAATTATATGTGGTAATGATACCTGGTATACATTTATCTAGTACGATTTGTTATTTACTTGTGTAACTTAAATTCTTTAGAATGGTGATAAACTTATCTAGCGATAAAATATAGTCAAATATTCGTTGTTGAAATGTAAACATGCACACACTATGCACAGATTTATAATAAATAATAACTTAATACATGTCCCACTACTGGTCTCGGGCCTCTTCTCATGATGTGAAGGGTTAGGCTATAGTCCACCACGCTGGCCAAGTGCAGATTGGTTAAATTCACACACCCTCGAGCACTTATTAGGCACTCTCAGGCATGTAGGTTTCCTCACGATGTTTTCCTTCACTGTTAGCGAACGATAATTTATATGATAAATACACACATATCTTCGAAAAGACAAGAGGAGTGTGCCGTGGGTTTGAACCCGAGACCTTTAACTTCGCAGTCCTACGGTCTCCCACTCGGTCATCGCTGCTTCAGAGATGCACAGATTTGATTACCAACAAATAGACATCGCAGTTTTTTTTTTCATGTACATTAATCATGTATTTGTCACTAGGACCATAGCTTATAGACTTCTTGTTTATGTATAAAATCCAACTTATACAATATTTTATTAAAACTCGACAATGCATCGCTTCGCACGGCTTAGCCACAAGCTACTCAAAGAAATGAAATAAATAAAAATATTCTATCAAAAGCGAAACAATACCAGCTTTATTCTTCTCACGTTATTGTTCTAATCAAGTACATAACCTGTAGCGTTCTAGAAACTTGGCTCATCAATCAAAGCGCACGTGTATTTTATAAAACATACCTTATGTAGGTATTTTGTACTTATTATACCAACTTGCCACTTTCACGAGTTTCTAACTACGGGTATTTGGTTAACGGTGAATGAATATGAAAGTTTTATGCTGTATGATACCGATATATTGGAAGCTTTATTTGCAACAATACCGTTTTATATTACTTTATTATAATGAAACGTGAAGTAAAATGTATTTAAAAACTATTATAATTAAGCTGAAAAATTAAGAATCCAGCAGGACTCGAACCTGGGAAAACGCCCCAGGTGCTTTGCCAATTCAGCAATGGATTCGTATACTGCTAGACTCGAAATTTCTCAACTCTTTTTGTGTCAGCGTCATAGGTATATATATATACCTGCGATGAGTGATTAGACACTTAGTCATATACATATTTTTGATCTTTAATATTTTATAAAATACAAAAAGGCATAACAGACCTATAATTTGCTTTAAAAATAGTGTCTTATTAACAATTAATTTCACGCTTGCAGTGAAATAATAATAATTGTACAAAGTTGAATTATTGAAAACAACGTTAACCGTTCGGTTGGTTCTAATCGGTCTGTTGATTGTGAAATTGCATAGCAGTAGACACATAATCAAGATGAGATAAGATATTATGTAGGTAGTTCTTCAGTGCCTACGTCAATAGTAAGGGGTGTCATGCTGGGGACATTCCAGTTCATTTTCGGGTTCGAATAACCACCCTCTTTGCCACAGGCTATAAGAAAGGATTAACTATGTATAAAGGATGGGTGCGCAATACAAAGATGGTAACTTGATTTGGTTTAAGACAGAATATACACGTTAATGGTAAGTTGTTTGTTCAACCAGTTCTCTGGCCAAATTTCCCATTTACGCTTCTCTAAGCTTCAACTCCTGTAAGCTTCGAACATGTCAAAAATGCCATGATCAATAAAATCAAAAGGGAGGTATGGACTGGTGGAACGGGCAAATTTCGTCAAAACAAAGAGAACGTGTGTAATCATTAGTTTCTTTGATACGAATTCTGTAATCTTTATATTTCATTAATATATTATGTATCTCACTAACTTTAACTGTGTGAATAAAACTCTAGTCATCTCAACCCTTGATTTTTTTAGATTTTAGACTTTGAATATCATCACACAATTAAGGGTTGACTCCCGAGCGCCGTGTTTTCATACTAACGTAATATGGTTTTCTTTATTATAACTAAAACACTAAAATGCATGTTTGCTGGCGCCCATTATTTCAAAATTATTATTGTAATTTTTCACTTTGTATATAACTTAATTAATGATTAAAACAATTTTGACACAAAACAGTTTTAGATATGATTTGTTAAATTTTGTTTTGTTGTTTGTTAACAAAAGAAAAAAAGATAATACTAAATTTAACCCATATTATTACTTTTTTATTAAAAAGCCTAGCTATTGTTACTCTTTAAACAACAGAAAGGATTTTCTCAAACAACATCCTGAAATCAATCATTAAGACATAAAACGCGGGTTTGCAACAAAGTTCCAAGGCAAGTCTTTATCACAACTTGGCCAAGTCTTGTATTGAATCAAAGTTTCATCTGCACAATAATGGAACGGATATCGTCGTGTCCGCTGTACTAGGAGGACAATATATACGGGATGGTTAGGAATTTAGGGAAAATAAACACATTTATTTTGGGTCGCTGACTGCGGATGTAAGTGGTTTGTGTAAATGTACGATTTTCTATTAATTGATGTCTTTTGTTGCAGATTTCCTGTGGTTACTAGCAGTGATTCACATCTTACTAATATTATAAAGCGATAAGTTTATGTGCAAGTGAACGCTGATGCCACATCTGCTGAATTGCCCTAATTGCCCTTACAGCTGCTCTTTGCACGATCTGTACGACGCTACAGAATGCGCAATTGGTGTGGCCACGCACTGGGCGGGAGTAATATCTATAAGTTTGTAGTACCTACCATTGATATTAAAGAAGAAAAAGTGATCGCTTAAACGGCTAGATTAATGTTGATAATATTTGGTAAACGGGTAGCTTATATCTACGGTGTATATTACGGGTAAAACTAGGTGTGACCGCACTTCGGCTATTAGCCGTAACATATACAAATACTGTAATTAAAAAAAAAAGTTGAGTGGCTTTATATAATTATAAAGACATCCAAATAAGTGAACTATGACATTAATTAAAGTTAATCTTTCATCAGAATTCGATAAATGGCAATGGTATTTTTTAAGATTTGCACTTCGACCCACAGGACAAGAGCTTTTTGTATAATTTTACAGTTTCACTGTAGAGCCAACATTGCCACAGTAACGTCACATAAAAAAGAAATAAATGATGTAAGTAAAAGTCCCTGATCATTTATTACAGTAAGCGCGTAAAATGAAAGCCTCCATACAAAACGAGTAGCTTCACGAACCACTAGTCAAGTGACACTGATCCTGAAGCCACATAATTTATTCGTATAGGATTTTATTAACATATAATTATTTTATACTCACTACCGACTTTGCTTGTTTAGTAAAACATCCAAGAAGGGAATTAAGAGGTTTTGTGCTAGGTTTACATCAGAATTCGATAGATGGCGTTGCGTTGTTTATTAAAATCGCACTTTGACATACGGGTTCACATATTTTTTTTAAATTTTAACATTTTATTGTAAGGCAACATTGTCATAGTGACGTCAGACAAAAAAAAAAAATGACGTAAGTGAAAAGTCGCACTGCGCTACATCAGGTCCTTGGTCATTTGTTACAGTGAGCGCGTAAGTTGAAAGCCTCCATACAAAACGTGTAGCTTCACGGACTGCTAGTCAAGTGATACACTGAAGCCTCAGTGTATTTATTTGTGTAGGGATATGTTATCATTTCAATGGTGAAATGAAATTTTTAATACCCCGATTATATTTCTGAGTTTGCTATAATGACGTCACACAAAATAGAAAATATAAATGACGTAAGTGAAAAGTCCTGATCATTCGTTACAGTGAGCGTGTAAGATGATATATACCCAAACAAACGGACATGATTTTTATTAAAAAAAAACCTACTTCTAATTTGCATATACAAATTACAAGTGTTTTTGTTAACTCCCTCCAGCTAAGCTTAATTCGGTTATGTTAGGAAGTTAGCCGCTTCAATTAATAAAGACATGTTATAGAATGCTAAACAATTGCCATAATTTTTCGATCTTTCCCGTTTCATAAAGCTTAGGTAGGGCATATGGCACTTAATTAATTTAATTTTCTTCCCCTTTATTGTTCATTGTTTAATTCTTTTTCATGTAGGCAAGGCCAAATGTCTGTTTATCTGTGGAGGCTTTCCAAAGCAATCTTTTCTTAAATTTATGTATTGTAATTTGTTGTTAGACTGTAAGACTTCCTAAAAACAATACAAAAAAAAAATTATCCGATAATTATTTTCATCCTAGATTTTACATTAAACTATCATTATCATATGCAATTTTAATAAAATACTACTATTAAAACTTCATCATTGTTGATATTGCCACAGTGATGTACACAGAATAGAAATAAATGACGTAAGTTAAAAGTCGTGCCCCGCTCCATAAGGTTCTGATCATTTGTTACAGTGAGCGCGCAAGATGAAAGCCTCTATACAAAACGGGTAGCTTCACGGACTGCTAGTTAAGTGACACTGATACTAAACACACAATTTATTTTTTTATTGAATTAATTTCCATAATCTCTTCTTTTGATTTCATATGTAATAATGAATTTGGTTTAAAGGTAGTTTAGATCTAATGTAAACTTTATGGTCTTGATTTGAATTTTAGAGGTTGCGTGGTAATATCATATTCGAAATACTTCTTAAATATTTGTAAGAAAAAAACTTTGAGTTAAATTCGTGTTTTGTACGTTTCAGGAATCTATATCTCCAAAGGGCCAACGAAAAATATTATTATCAGATTATGAAGCCATAAAATTTGCCTAAAAAAGCTGCATGATGGTATGTTTTGAATATAAAATTTTATGTGTTTGATACAGGTCACTAGGACATACAGGACACTTTACCTTGCCCAACTTTTATGGCTTGAGGGAGATGGTAACACCGATAAACCCTCTAATTTTATTCGTTACAGCAGATACATGTAAAGTATTTTAGTAATGTAAACAGATAATAATAACAAAATAACATAATTCGTAAATAAATAATCGTATTTACATCGTCCATTTGCTTTTCCTGAAAAACAATTTTAGTTTTTCAATTTATTTGTTACTAGCTTCTGCACGTGGCTTCACCCGCATGTCAGGTGTTTCGATAAAAAGGAGCCTATATTCCTCCTCAGGTCTTAAACGATCCCCATACATATTTTCACGAGGAATCGATTCAGTAGTGTAGCCGTTAATGCATAAAAAACCATCAGACAGAGTTACTTACTCATTAATAATAATTATAATCGCAGCCCTGTATTAAATTCATGTCCCACTGCTGGGCTTGTGCTCTTCTCACGATAAGAAGGGTTAGGCCATAGTCACGCTGGTCAAGTGCGGAATGGTAGACTTCACACACCCTCGAGCACTTATTAGGCACTCTCAGGCATTTAGGTTTCCTCACGATG
The DNA here is from genome assembly GCA_905147285.1 of Hypena proboscidalis. Classification (NCBI taxonomy): domain Eukaryota; kingdom Metazoa; phylum Arthropoda; class Insecta; order Lepidoptera; family Erebidae; genus Hypena; species Hypena proboscidalis. The sequence continues at coordinate 7,855,669 of LR990127.1, forward strand.
TCTTCCTTCACCGTTAGCGAGCGATAATTTATAATGTGATAAATACACACACATCTTCGAAAAGACAAGAGGTGTGTGCCGTAGGTTCGAACCCGAGATCTTTAACTTCGCAGTCTTACGGTCTCCCACTCGGCTATCGCTAATTTTTTTCCTCATTAATAAAATTATATAATTTGATATAGTAATGATTAGTAATAGCTACTTTTTAAGAATCAAACTTAGACATTATTTTTGTTCAATCTCACCAATAACAAAACATAGTGTAGTTAGGGAGTACACACAATATAGTCTCGTGAAACTACACTATTCACTATCTACAGCTAATTGTAAATGTTTCTTAGCTGGAATTATCTCTTTTGTCTCCGATGTCTCCATTCTCTATCTTGAACAGCAGAACCAACGACTTCCAACACAATACAATGGATTGTAGGTCAGAAAACACATTATCCTCTACCCGTAGCTAAAAGGCTCTTTAAATTACTCCCTTATTGACTATTGCAATTTCTACAAAGCTAAAACGCAGCTGAGACGATTTTGGTACACATGGCTACATTTCATGCTAAACATTTCCAATATAAACTGGTCTCACATTGCACGAGAAAGCCTTACAACGCGAGACCATCTTATATTTGAAATGTATAGGTTGATCAGTACGTGTGTACGTATTTTTAATCTATTTCCTGCTCCACATTGTTTTGTCTCTTGAGTAAAATACAGTTCAGTGTGCCAAGATCCGATAAATTTGAAACAAAGGAAATAGCTTTGAAAGAATTTGTCCGGTTGTACTTATGTGAAGTAATACGTTTACTATGCGAATTTAGGACGTTGTATTATAATATAACATGTAATTTTTAAATATTGGTGGTCGATGCCACAAAATTTAGTAACTATAACTTTTCATTGGGTTTCTAGTTTATAAATAGCTTATCTAATAATGTAATACTCGTACCATAGTAAAGAATAGTAGGTTAACTACGGCCATGCGGCGAGGTATTTGCCTACTCACTTTTATGCGGAAGGTTGTCACTTTACAATTTAATGCATACAAAACCATACAACGCACACACGGGGTCCAGCCGCACGCTCACTCACATTCAGTGAGTGAGCGTGCGGCTGGACCCCGTGTGTGCGTACGTTGTGCTCGAAGCGCACACATTCATACCGGCTGCGGCTCATTTTTAGGTTTCCGTTGCCGAATGGCAAAAAACGGAACCCTTAATGAGTCGTCATGTTTGTCCGTATGGCACAGCCACTTTTTCCCGTAACTATAAATTTTTTTCATCAAACCCATACGTCTATGGATTGGTCTTCAAAAATGATATTGAGGTTTCTAATATAATTCGCAAGGGACGCTTCCAAAGTGAAAAAAAATGTGTCCCGCCCCCCCTCCGCAACTTCTAAAATAATGATAAATGTAAAAATAATACAATGATGTACATTACCATGCAAACTTCCTCTTAAAATTTGTTTGAACGAGATCTAACAATTAGTTCTTTTTTATTTAATACGTAATAAATCGTAAACCGCATTTTACCTTTCATTCAATCAACTCCAATATAATAAAGAATTAAGAAAAACATGTATTTAGATGTATAGTGGTACGGAACCCTACGTGCGCGAGTCTGACTTGCACTTGGCCAGTTTTTATATAGTTGACCTGCTCTATATACTTTGCTCGTATTTTCAATAACTCCAATTACTCGCATAAATGTAACTTTTGTGTAACCAATGCATTTGAAGTCATATTCATGGAAAAGATAGAACATTTTTACTTATGATTTATATTTTCGACAAATACCAATTATATTCTCTCCAAACCGTGCACTCAAGAACTTATTCCCAAATTAAAGTTCACAACTTTCGGAAGGTCAAAGCCAACGGCCTACGTAATGATATATTTTCCTCATTTCCACACCGGTGTATAAAATGCAAAAATCAGCATAAAAAGCCATTTCACCCACCAAATAATATTAAGAACCCGAAAAATAACCGTAAAAGTTCCTTATTTTCCCGAATGTCCTAATCTGAGATATTCTTTGAGATAAAGTTCTTTTTGATACGTTACGGGTCTGGGGTATTTTACGGACCATGCACCCCTTGCCCCTCACCCCTCTAGATTCAATTTAGATGGTTGGATCTGATAGAAAAAGACTATCCAAACAACATGGTTGGTCCTTGCACGTTGCGGCTGCGTGGCATTAAATAATTTTATAGTTTGATTCGGCGACGAGCTTCGTCAGCGTCTGGTTAAAGTTCAGCTTTATTCTCTTCAAAATTTTAAAGGGTGTAGTTACATATTCATTGAATTGAAAGGTCAAGGTCAGGTCAGGTTTTAGATTAAAGTTCGAGGAACCTTGGTTAAAATTAAGTCCACCTAGATAATTATTGTCCTGAAACATTTTAAAGTTAAAGGTGTTTGTGTATGGCCTAGTGGTTAGCGTATGCGCCTCTTACAACGAGGTCTCAGGTTCGATTCCCGGTTCGAGATAAGTGTTATTTGAGTACTTTCCGTTAGGAATTTTTGAATAGTTGCTCAGAGTTGGAATTGTGTTCGGTGGATAGCGATAGGCTCACCTCCTATCCCATGGGATCTAAACATAACAGGTTAAATGTGGGTGTTGTACACCTCTACCATACCCTTTTGGGTAATATAGGCGTGGATTTACGTTATGTATTTGTGTTTTACTATGTACACTAATGAGAACAAATACAACAAAAACGTATCTTATGCTACTGCATACCTACTCTCCAGAATTCTGAAATAGGTTATGCTAGGTATTTATTTAATAAGAGTGTAAACCACAAAAAAATTAAATAAAAATAAAAATAAGAGTTTATTTATATTAACTTCATAAATTGGATAAGAATTCCGATAACGATTCATATCATTTTTATCTGTGAAAACTTGTAAATGGCCTTCATTGTGTTTACTTTTTCTGTTAATCTGTAAGTTTATGGCTGTCAGTTTTCTTATAAAATAAATAAAATAAAATAAAACTTTTCTATTTCGCAATAGTCTGATAGGTTAGTTCCTTAACGTTACATTGAAACGGCTTTTTCATACTTCTTCTGGGTACCATAAACAGTTACTTAGTTTTCTCTACGGGCAGTAAAAATAAAACGTTGTCTAAGAAATACAATCATAAATGATTTATGTCAACAGCTATAAAGCTCTTATAGGAAAGTTTTCATGTTTAGTTATGGAAATCGTGTTTTATTTTCGTAGAAAATAGTGCTTGAACTATTTAGGGAATAAGTGCTCATTTTGAAGTAACAAGAATTATTATAATTCAATATTCGGCACATCGTAGATTTGTTACGAGATAAAAGACGTAAAGTTGTCAGATTCATCGAAAAGCACGTTATCGTTATATCAAGTTACAGCACCTGGTAGGTCATGTGGTATGGTGATTCGTAGTTATAGTATTTACAACTAGTTACCACAAGCCACAACGCTCGCGTGATATATCTGTTAATCTTCTTCAGAGTCATAAAATTATCTGTCATGTCTGTTCTTTAACTTCAAAACTGACGGACTTCCATACAAACTTTCGTCCCACTTTTCACCCTCTTAGAGGCCGAATTTCTAAAAATCCCTTCTTAGTGCGCGCCTACGTCTCATGGAAGGAAGCTTTGTAAAACATTTCAAGTTCCCAGGCCTAGTGGTTTAGGCCCAGCGTTGATGAATCAGTCAGTCGGGCGTACTTATATAATTATAAGTATAGATGATAATTATGTATTGTATGGTTTTAGGATTAGACTTTTTTCATTTAATTGGAACATTTATTACTGCACCTACCTTTGTTATTTCTGCACTACCTTCCGGTTGACTGATAGAGAATGCCTATGGCATTAAGTCCGCCATATGAAAATGAAATTAGTAGACTTTTTTTTTGCCCTCTTGTAAATTAAGATTTCAGATTAACAAACTTTGACATTATAAAAAAGACCTTTTCAGTTTACTTAAATGGAGTCAATAATAATGATAGCATAACCTCCCAAAACACGTTTAGATCAATCAATCCACAAGACGTTTTTGCTGAATATGATAACCGCCATAACCGGCAATGTATCATGCGATTAGCGCTAAAGCGCCAGCGCGAGCATTACGTCGCGTCGGCGGGCGTAAATGCCAAATCTATGAGCGACATCACATTAATGCCGTTCTGAAATCAAATGCATTTCACTTGGATATACGCCATTTGCGGCTGAGTAATCTCAAATATGGGTTTGAATCGCTGATGGAATTGATGATGGAAGTTTGCAGCTATGTCTGCGTTAATTGTGTTTCTGTTTTCATGTGTAATGAATTGACGCTATGTAAATGATTGTGCATGTCGATAGGTCTCAAAATGATTACAAACAATGTTAATGGGTATTTTACTAATGATTTGAAATCATCAAAATGATTTTGGAACATTTTGATAGAGAGTTGAAACAAAGTTCATTTCTAACGTTTTGTTGCTTTTTTAATATTATAAATAATTTAAAATAAAACGGTATAATTTCTTAATGCAAATTAATCCTAGACCCATAACGTACCTAACAAGATTTTGCGTAAAAACATAAAGAACTGACACGCTTTGAACAAAAGGCAATGACCTTGTGACATTATCTGTTATGTAATAAGAGAATGATGCTATTCCTTTTAGCTTCTGGGCCTACTTAGAGAAAGGAAAATTATGTAGCTTTAGTGTTATTCTTAAGGTAAATCCTTAAGAATAACACTAAAGCTACATAATTTTCCTTTCTCTAAGTAGTTAAACTCATTGTTATTTTTTTATCTACTGAAGTTTTGGGTAAATATGTATTTTGTATGTAATGTAAAACATAACCAAACTTTAGTAGTTTCGAGATAATTGCTTTGACGGGTACAATTATTATTTTATTAAATTGTTAATAATTTAGAGCTCATTAAAACTTTTGTAATCAGTTTAAAGTCATCATTCATTTATGAAAAAAGGTCAAGATAACCAGTGAATCTTTATAGCAAAAACTACTTTTATTCAGAAAACCTTTAGGAACTCGAAAAGAACTTTAGGCACGTCCGTAAGATTCGCCTTGGAATTCTTAGTAAAGTCATACTCCGTGAACCTACTCGTACAAGGGTATGTTTCTTTATTTGTCAGTTTACATGGAGTAAATCGGTGGATACCACCCTAACTGCTCAGGCGGACGCGTTGTGGTCCATTCTATTATCCTAACGGCTCAATATTACGTTTACCCAAAAATGTTTATGGCACATACGACCGTTTGCAGCCCGACCTAATCAAGCGACGACGGCGCTTAGTGGCTACCGAGTAACTTTTTCTATACACGCCAACTTACATGGGATAATGTGTTTGGTGGGAGAAGATAGTATTATATACTGCTCAAATAACGATGCTGCAGTAATTAGGCGTTAAGTATTACTGTTTGTTTAGATGGACATAAGAAGAGGGTTGAAAGTTTTTTTACTATGCTTAGGCAAAATTTACAATTTGCCACCTTTTTATTACGTATTACAAAATATGTTATATGGGTTTATTTTTAACGATATTTCATTTTGATCTGATATTAAAATGGCTTTTGTAATGTATGTAGGTACTCCTATAATACTCTAAAGATACTTACGATGTAAATATACGGTCCGTGTAAGGTAGTTCTAAGTTAAGTTAAGCAAAACTATAATAAGGAATGTAATCGTAGTTTTATGCAGTCTAGAATACATTCTTACGGCAAACAGTGGTTTCACTTCGCTCCCCGTACTTCCCGGACACAACAGATTTTACCATTATAATATTTTTATATAAATAATCAACATGATTATGTACCTGACACTTTTAGCCATAGATGTAGTGAACAAGCTTGCTAAGCTTTTCGAGTGCAAAGTTGGTGCAGTGGTTAAAGCGGTCGCCTCACCGCTTTCAACTACGCTGGTGTTGTGGGCTCGATCCCCACACAGGACCAATCTTTGTGTGATTCGCAAAGATTTGTGTGAAATGTATGTTTGTGAAGAACCCCGCGACACAGGAGTTATTCCTAGTGCGGGCATCGTTTTTTTAAAAAAAAGCTTAGGTTTAGTTAATGAAAAGAGGTATCTTAACACAAAGGATACAGTCCTTTGTGTAACGTTACCTGTACTACGTTTTGTTGTATCGCAGGATTATGACATAGTCCGTTTAGTTACTGATACTAAATCTAGTTATCAATACACGACATGATAATGTAAACACTTCTCTTTGGTGATAAATGGTAAGGTTTTTTTTAAAATATGTTACGACAAAATTTAAACTTTGCCTGGATCTTTATTAAGCATTACAAACGATGAATAAATTATTTATTTATATTGGTATTTAATTCTAAAAAAAACTTTTTATCTGATATTATTGAAATGGATTATTATTATTATATTTTTCTCAAAATAATCAACATGATTATGTAGGTTAACACTTTCAGCAACAGATGTAGTAAACAAGCTTATGTTTAGTTGATGAAAAGAGGTATCATTACACAAAGGAAACAGTCCTTTGTATTAACTTACCACTACTACGCGTTGTTGTATCGGAGGAGTATGACATTGTCCCTTCAGTTACGAATACAAAATCTAGTTATCAATACAGGACATGGTAATGTAAACACTTCTCTTTGGTGATTAATGGTAAGGTATTGGACGTTTCTTTCGCCGTAGAGTCAACGCAGTCTTGGTTCTCCCCCTCTAGAGCTGATATATCTGACTCAGAATATCAATATAAAATTTTTACACTATCGTGAGATAGATATAATTTTATTAGTACCTCGAAAATCCCGTGAGCCTACCTTGACAAGATCGACGCACGTAGCACTATCATAAAAAACGCGCAACGTTTTGCACTATGGTTCTGAAACCATATATAGTTATATATAGTTTCCAAAAATATTCTTTTACGTTTATTTTCCGTTCCCAGTATCAGAGTAAAACTACAAACCGGATCGGAGTTTCCATTGTTGACTAAGCTTTAGTCTAAAAACCCAAATAAATATGCAGAAGCAATATCCTGGTGATCGTAATAGACAAAACAATAGTTCGGTGGTGCGATTCTGAAAAGGAAACGGTCGATTTCGATATTTTGGTGCATCCTTACGCCATATAAATACGGTCGATATTTAAATAACAGAAATTTTAATTGCATCTGATTTAATATATGGTATACGTATGCGGCTTGTATTCTTGATTGATTTTTATAAATATATTATAACAAAAACAAAATCTGACTAACAAAGGCGTTCGTTTTTTTTTTGTTAATACAGTATACCCAAAGTAGTCATAACGAGCTCCATAAGCGAGAATTGATTTTCAGTTCGTGATCGATAGCACTACCAAGAGTGATTTAATCTAAGCTGTAAACATTTTCACCTTAAATACAAAGTGATAACCCAGTGAAGCAAATACCATCGTACCCATAAACCTGTTGAAAATGCAAGCGATCGTTTTGAGAATAATTTTCCAACAAAAAATTAACTTCAATTACAATATTTCAATCGATTCCTAAAAACAAGAACACATCACAAGTATCTTACTTAAAATACTTTAAAAATAAGAAGAACAAGCATAATAAAAAAAAATATATTAAAAAGTCGAATTAAAAACCTCCTCCTTTTATTTGCTTCGGTTAAAAAACTTTCTAAACGACAATTACATCACCTTCGACCCAAAAATGTGACCTCATCTAATAAACACTCCGAACCCACCCTAACTTCAAAAGCAGCATTGCACCGTTAAAAATTCACTCCGAAAAAACGCGCCAATATATTTTAACAAACTCACAGCGCAGACCACCGACATTCGAGCGGTATGACGCTTTTACATCATATTACTCTCGCATTCAACGAGATTGATGTGTGAAAAAAGCTCTTGAAATTGGTAAAAAGGGAAGGCTAAGTGTTAGGGGTGAGAGTGATCGAAAAACGCGAAAAACGTAGCCTCGGCTACAATTTTGTCACGCATTTCGTTGAACAAATGCTCCCTTAAGATTCGGTTCAAGTTATGTAGCACACGTTTTATTAGTGGTGGAGCCAGCGATCGTATATCGACGTTTATTCGCCACAGGTGTAAGCATTAAATAACTTGTAGTTTTACTAAGGTTTTTTTTCTAGCCAACCATTATGCAGTCTAAAAGATAAACTCAGCATTTTATTTGGTTATCTTTTGCAATGTAATAAGCAGTACTGTTTATCTGGTGATAAAGAAAATGTGTAAGGGGTTCTCATACAAAGAGTTTATCCAACACATAAACAATATAATTTAAGGTTCGGCCTATCTTTTAGAAGCTATGAGTTTACACGCAAAAATATACTAGGATAGTTTCAGTTTGGATTTTCAAAGAAAAATTCTTGGAAAAGAGAACACAAATTTGTTTTAGTTGTTTGAATTAAACTGAAAAATGTTTTGTTCGGACGGTATAGAAAAAGAAAAATATTTTATCAAAACACGTTTCACCTACATTTTCTGCCTCATTTTCCAGGTCCTAGACTCTTTAATACTTACTTTGCTTTTTATAAACTCTGTTGGCAATTGCTTGTTGATAAATTATATTATCTTTTATTAAAAACCTACAAAAGCTCAGCTTGGATTTTATTTTGTATACCTATATTTCGAAAAATTCAATAAAATCTTGTGATAAAATCAATCAATCTGCCGAGCCTTTTGGCAATTACAATAGAGTCGGCTTCTAGTCCAACGAAATTAGCTGAATATCAGTATTTTAACACTGCTCGAGGTGATATGATACTCTTTGTTAGACCACTAGTTTTAGATTGAATTTCTTATCTTTGACTACCCGAAACGACTACCATAGATCTTTAAATGGCAACCCGGATCAAAGAACGGCTTAGCGTGTTCTCCGAGGCACGGCGGAAAACTCTTTATGTTGAGATCGTTACCCATCCACGGTCGACCACGGTAAGCATTGCTTAACTTCGGTCCGCGGGGCTTCGACTTACTTGTTTATAGTACGAAAGCAATAATTAATTCAAAATTTCTTTGGTATAAAACTCTTTTGTATGCTTAAAAGTCTGAACAAACAATTACTTGACGTTAGTGGCAGGAGTAAAATGCCTATAATTACAGCATTGTGAGGGTGAAGAAAGGAAACGTGTCAGCACGTCACGTTGAGGGACTGAAATGTCTCAAATGTGGCAATTACAGCTATTGACGCAACGGTAGATGGACATCGGCCAATCGATTGCCCATTGTCCGGAAGTCGTAACGTACACTTTTCACACTTCTATTTATTAGATTGTGAGGCCTTTACTTCGTATTTTAAGTATCAAGTAGTGTTTTTAACGAAATATAAAATCAGATTATTATGATTATGTTTAATAGCACTTTTCCTATAATATTAAATTATCTATAATCTTTATATATTATAACGAAACCATGTTTGTGTTTAGGTATTACAAAATATAAGCAATGAAGCATAATGCATTAGCTATTATCAAAGTACAAATGCAATATGAGTTAGGGTAAATGCACTTATTATCGACACCATATTGGTTTAAAATTTACTGAATTGTAAGTATTTGTAAATCACAAAATACAAATGCGTTTACCATCGCAAAACTCCATACAGCATGACAAATCCCAAGTATAAACCGCGCTTTGTAAACAAACTATACATTTATTACCGATCAACGGTTACCGAAACTCAGACATGTCTCCGTCCATGATTTCAATTAGAAACCATTCAAACCGATCTACCGTGTGTCCAGGGACAACCGGAATGGCCTGAGTGAGCAGTTTCATTATTGCCTCCCCACCAGGGTTATTGAATCGGACGATAAGGTGCCACCGTAATTTCCTGCCATTTGCCATCATTACTCTTCGCCATGATCACGATCGCCTAATCTTCCAGACTCCCCTTCTAACTTGCCACAAAAAGACAGCACCGGAGTATTTCTAAAGAATTTTCTGGAAAACTATTTCCGATTGGCACTATTATTGAAAAATCCGGACATAGAGGTTATTGTACTGAGATTGAAATTGGTGTACTTATAAAAATTAGGGGCTAAAAGGGACGAGGTTAGAGTCTGTAATTTTGTGTGAAGTGTGACCTTTCGATGTGTTGGATAAAAGCTGACTCAATACAACTAAATATAGTGTGTACCATAAATAGATGTCTTATTTGACATAGGTTCTATTGGCGGATAGTGATGTATGAAAAGGGTTTTTTGATGATTTATCTACCCTGATAGATATTTAAACCGGATTCAAATATCAGTCGATTTTGAAATATAATGAATATAACATAATATTATAAAGTTTTTGAAATGTGTGTCTTAATTAAAATCTCATATATTTTTAAAATATATATTTTGTCTGCTCCAAAATATAATATGATATCGAGTGAAAAGATAAATAAATTTTAAATAAGACAATGACGAACACTAAAATGAAAGGTATAATATAATATACAAAATTTCAGTTATCTTTAGGCTAACAATAGTCGTTATTTTATAATTATTACTCACATTTATAAGCTTTTATCTCAAAATAACAACTTACAAAGTTGTAAACGATAAGTTCGTTTTAAAGTATAAATCAGAACAGAACTTCTGGTAAAAGTTGTAACTTACAAGATATAGTACTGCAACATTTTATTTAAAGCCTAGAAATCCTATATCATCTAAATTTATTAACCATTAACTTGTAACAAGAGACGCGCGTAATACTAAAACAATATATCAAACTAATTTGTCGTGCAGAAGAGAACCAGCCAATAACAAAGAGGGAAGTGGTCGAGACTATGCAAGATCGATTAATGGGTTCTAATTACGCAATTTCTGGCGATCTCTAATTGTGGTGCGGACCAGTATATTCTGCGTGACAGTAGGTTATTTCCCCCGAGGGCGGTAAAGATAGCGGTCCACATGAACGTGAAAAATTTACTGGAATCGCTGAATTTTTAAAGAGCATTACATTTCGTATGGTGGGAAAGGACATGGTTTATTTTAGGGCTCGGGAATCGTTATTGATAAATTTGTGATCAAATTCGTTTTCAATATTTTAGGAAAAATAAGGTAATGGTTTATCAATGACGATAAATTGGTTGGCACAAATCTAATAACAATTAACTCCGCCTCATCAATACCTATCTCGACATTCAGTTGTCTCAAATAAATTTATAAGTTACGTGTCGAATTCAAACACTGGAAAACACAATAAAGATGTATGGATGTAGGTATGTATGTGCCTGCAAGGGTAAGAATTGCTTTCATTGAGAATCAATTCTTAAAATCTTTTAAGACGGTGACGTTTTATTAGAAGAAAAACAAAAACTTATTAAACAACCAACAAAAGGGTTTTCCAATTCATACCCTAGTTAGTCATTGTGAAACGAGAATATATTTTACAAGTCAAGAGCTGTACAAAATTTCCACCGAGTTTATCTTCCTGGCTTTATAACAATTCTAAGGAACAATAAGTCAGAGAGATAGTGGTAATCTCCAGAGATTATGCATTATGAGTCTGCCAACCGTCCTCTAAGCCCACATCTATCCTAATACCACTTCCATGCATTTTACATCTATGCAAGCAGCCGCTCCACGCCGATGGCACGGCGGCGGGGCTAAAATTATTCACTGAGTCGACTAGCATTGTTCTCTCATACTTTATTTGTCTCAGCCAACGTTCTACCACATTTTAATGCCCTTTTTGTACTGTTGCGTGTCGTTTACAAGGCTAATCCTTCTACTTCAGTAATTTGTGATCAAAAATAAAAGTTCATCAAAGTGAAAGCGTGTGTTTGAAAGCAAAACGAATCGCTTTGGATTTTGTTTCGAATTATATTTTTGGATTTATTTTGCGGCTTGTTTGGATTTTTAGCTTTTATTTTTGTGCTATAAATGTTCAGGGACGTGTTTAATGTATTTTTTTCTGATAGAATGAATGGCATTTATTCAGAAATGTCACGCGTGCGGTTTTGTATTCTTAAATGACGAGATACCTAGTAATTAAATAAATTACTGTTACACTGATTTTTTTTCTGACGTAAGAGTCTAACTGTTGCTAGGCCAATTTGGAATATATTACAATTGTTTTAAAAACGTATGATATAGACCTATGCCTAGCAATGGGCTGGTCACGTCTGCCGAAGGAGCGACAGCCGTTGGAGCAAACGAGTCCTGGAGTGGAGACCGCGACTCGGCAACCGTAAGGTAGGACGCCCCCCTGCCAGGTGGACTGAAGACCTGAAGAAGGTCACTGGAAGGTCACAAGAAAAACATTTATTTAGATGTATAGTGAAACGGAACCCTACGTGCGCGAGTTCAACTCGCACTTGGCCAGTTTTTTTATTGTGTTTTCATATCATCATTTAGCCTTTTGTAGTCCACTGCTGGACATAGGCCTCTCTCAATTTGCGCCACAAAACCCGGTCCTGCGCCTTCCGCATCCAGTCCCCTCCAGCGACCTTTTTCAGGTCGTCAGTCCACCTGGCAGGGGGGCGTCCTACCTTACGGTTGCCGAGTCGCGGTCTCCATTCTAGGACTCGTTTGCTCCAGCGGCTGTCGGTCCTTCGGCAGACGTGACCAGCCCACTGCCACTTCAGCGAGCTTATTTTGCGAGCTATGTCGGTCACTTTGGTTCTTTGTCGGATGACCTCATTACGAATTTTATCCTTCAAAGAAACTCCGAGCATAGCTCGCTCCATAGCCCGCTGCGCGACTTTAAATTTGTGGACTAGTGCAACCGTTAATGTCCACGTCTCGGCACCGTAGGTCATAACAGGAAGGACGCACTGGTTGTAGACTTTCGTCTTCAGGCACTGCGGTAAAGGCAAAGAGAAGACTTGACGAAGTTTGCTAAATGCTGCCCAACCCAATTGGATCCTTCTATCGACTTCTCGCTCGAAGTTGTTTCTACCAAGCCTAATGACCTGCCCTAGGTAGATATATTCTTGAACAACTTCGAGCATCGATCCGTCGACAAATATTGGTCTCGGCATGACATGCTCATTAAGCATGATTTTGGTTTTATCCAAATTCATGCCGAGACCAACACGTCGTGAAGCTCCATCTAGGCTGTGCAGCATCTCGCTCAGCTGTTCCAGCGACTCCGCAACTATAACGATGTCATCGGCAAACCGAAGGTGCGAGATGTACTCACCGTTCACGTTTATACCCCGTCCAGTCCAGTCCAGAGTCTTAAAGACATCCTCGAGAGCGTTGGTGAACAGCTTCGGGGATATGACATCCCCCTGTCTCACCCCCCGACGCAGCTCTATGCAGTTTGTCTTCTGGTCCTGGATCTGGACGGTCATGGTGGCGGTGTCATACAAGCATCTCAGCACCTCGATGTATCTCCAGTCGATACGACATCGTTGCAGAGCATCCAAAACCGCCCAAGTTTCGATGGAGTCGAAGGCTTTCTCGTAGTCCACAAAAGCCAGACACAGCGGCTGATTGTACTCTTCGGTTTTCTGTACAATCTGCCGAACAGTATGGATGTGGTCTACGGTACTAAAGCCTTTTCGAAACCCGGCTTGTTCTGGTGGCTGGAACTCGTCAAGTCTCCTGGCGAGGCGGTTCGTGACTACTCTCGAGAACAACTTGTAGATGTGGCTCAGGAGTGAGATAGGTCTGTAGTTCTTCAGTAAGGTTTTGTCACCTTTTTTGAAGAACAGAACCACCGCACTCCCGCTCCACGCCTGTGGTGTCAAGCCTTGGTGTATGACGGAATTAAAGAGACTCGCTAGCTCTTTCAGGACTGGGGTCCCACCGGCCTTAAGGAGCTCGGTTGTAATTCCGTCATCACCCGGCGCCTTGTTGTTCTGCAGTTGTCTGAGAGCTGCCTCGACCTCGCCTGGGTCGACATCCGGGATGTCTTCGGTGTAGTGGCGCGTAAGTGGGGCTCTGTGGTCATCATCGCTTGGTCTCGTTGGTTTAGTCATCCGTGATGCGTATAGGTGTCTATAGAAACTCTCAACTTCCTCGAGTATCTCGAACTTAGAGGTGACGGTTCTGCCATCCCCAGTCCTCAGTTTCGTCAGATGGGGTCTACCTAGTTGCTGAGCGAAAACTTTGGTGCCTCTATTTCGCTCAATCGCAGCCTCGATATTTCGAGTGCTGTAGCGTCGGAGGTCACGTCGCGTCAGTTTCCTGATTTTCAGGTTTAGGGACCGCCTATCTGACGAAGACATCTGAGTATCTGGCGTTTCTCGTCGTTCCTTCATAAGTTCGAGAGTCTCGGGTGAGAGTTTGGACTCCCTATTACCGCGTTTTCCGGGAAACAACCTTCGAGACACGTTCTGTAGCGTTTTGACCACTGTGTCGGTGTTTCTGTCAACATTGTCCGTGGTTTCCAGCAGTGCGAAACGATTTTGAAGTTCCAACTGGAACTTTTCGGAACCTAGGGCTATTTGGGGCAGCGTGGGTCTGAGAATAGGTCTTATCATCCTAACTCTTTCGGCCTTAAGGTTGATATTTAGAGAGCCTCGGACGAGTCTATGATCACTACCGGTATTAAACCTATTGATCACCGAGACGTCTCTAAATATGTGCCGCTTGTCCGTGATGATAAAATCTATCTCGTTCCTCGTCACATTATCGGGGCTTCGCCATGTCCACTTTCTGTGGGGCTTCTTCTTAAAGAAAGAATTCATTAAGAAGAGCCCCTGGGACTCTAGAAAGTTTACTAGCATTTGGCCCCTGTGATTTCGGCGCCCCACACCGTTAGTTCCGATTTTCGTTTCGCCGCGTTCTTGTACTCCCACTTTGGCATTAAAGTCTCCCATAACAACGTTGTAGTGAGCCTTCCTGGTACCATGTAGTGCTTTCGCTATGTCTTCGTACATGGTTTCGGCTATCTCATCAGAATATGTCGAGGTCGGCGCATATACCTGTACCACCTTCAGAAATTTTCTGTCGGTGATCTTCAGTATTAGGTACGCTACCCTTGTCGACACACTGCTGATTTCCACAACGCTGCTAGTGAGACACTTGTTGACCAAGAAACCGACACCGCCTTGAGAGGTCCTATCACCTTCTCGAAAGTAGAACAGGTCGCCTGACTCAAGGGTTATCGTGTCCTCCCCCTGTCTTCGGACTTCAGATAACCCCAATATATGCCAGTTTATGCGACCCAATTCTACCTCGAGTTCGGTGAGGTGTTGGTCCAGCCGTAGACTTCGTCCATTGTACGTAGCCAGGGTCAGTTTTTTGAGGTGGTGGTAGCCTCCCGTAGCCCGGAGATTCCTAGCACCCCCTGCCCCGCCGTTACCACGACCGCTACCTTGGAAGGGAATAGCGGGACTACCGGGAACTGGGGGCCGTCTTATATATTGTAGCTCCATTTCAAGAGGTTTTGGCCTACTGATACCACGCTGGCCAGACGGGTTGGTATAGGGTTTGTTCTCGAGTTTTCCTTCTCTAAGCAGTCGATTTATTTACTGCTCAATTTATTTATTTCCCTTAGTCGCCTTCTACGACACCCACGGGATGATATGGGGTGGTGACATCTGTATTCTTAAAGTCCGTCACCACACGGACGATTTCATATACACGTAGGTATATAACTTGTAATGATTCTTTGGGGATATTTAAGAGGAGATAAATTAAAACACTGAAAAAAATACATTTTATTTGTAATTATGAGAGCTCAATATTAACTTTTCTGTGTTACAACTGCAATTAAGTTTACGCTTGAATTAAAGGTCCTTAACCTTGAAATAAAAATATTAATAACCGTATTTCTATATTAGTACCTACGAACGACGTAGCTGTTGCACTTAAATTAGCTATAATGAACCTTGGTTCAGCAGAATAGCATACTCATCTCATAAATAAACGAATTAACAAAGTCCTTGTTTGTCATTCGAATAACAAAACACTGAATCCCAAACAGCATTAACTCAAATCTGAGGAAAATTCTTTAATCCCATCTGACATTTGCCATTAAGCCTCTTTAAGTATATTTTGTTAGAATTTATGGATACTATTATAAGCTAAGCTATCTAAAATGAAAATCCCTTTGTTCAAAATGCAAATTTAATACCATTACACAAAGTACATATTGCGTTTATTTAAGAGTAAAGTTTACGGTGTCAATATTTAAATTTAAGCAGTAGTCATTTGAAGTTGTTTAGTGACAGCTTTGTTGGTTTAGTGGTAAGCGTATTTGTCTCTCATAGTGAGTTCTCGGGTTCGATTCGTTTAATAGCAGCACGGAGTTGGATTTGTGCTAGGTGGATGGCGATAAACTCACCCCATATTACACGTAACAGGTGAAATGTAAGTGTTATAAACCTCTGCCATAACCTAATGGGTAAAATATATGCGTGTTGTTATGTTACGTAATGCCGATATCGTTTTTAAGATTTCATCAAAAGTTTTAAATATTTGTATGAACAGACTCCACAGCGAAAACAAAATATTTTGTATATATTAAATTAGTTATCTAAGCAGTGAGTAGCAATTCTTTTTAATTAGTACATTTTTTTAAATAAAATTCTTCACGTTGTATTTTTTTTTAATAATGAGCTTGTAAATTCTAGTTCGATTAAAGGTATGATCATGATTTCTAACAAAAAATACTGTTTTACTCAAATAAATCAACAAAACTATCCGTAACAATTAAAATGTCTTAAAATTCAGTGCTTATTGCCAAAAACATCTTTGTAGGACAATGAAGCCATGAAGAATTAAAAAAACAAACCGCCAGCTATGTCTTGGTAGCGGTCGACCTGGCAACAGTTGCAATGTTGAACCGCAAATTCAACTAATTTGCAACCATTAACGGGGGCACAAACACAGCGGTGTCGTGTTTGTATTTACATACAAACTTACTATAATAATATATTCTTAGTTATATCTATAGAATAACTATCTTAGATTTGTAAGTATTACGTTATGCTGTGAAAACCAATGAAAGGTTTTAGTAGTTTTAGAGGTTCAGAGATGTTTTCGCAAATTAATGCAGACTGTGCGTGTTCGCATAACCCGATGAACTAAGTGTTTTTTGTGAACGAACTATAGAACGTCGTGTCATTTGAATGAAGTTTTTAAAATAGTTTCCAGATTAAAACGAGTCAATACAACGTTTAATAATTATGCGAACATTTACTAACAATAAATCAGCTTACAAAATAATATTAATATAATTAGCTACATAACTATAAATGGATGGTAATTTAGGTGCAAAAGCTAACAATATTTATTGTTTAGCCTTCACAAAGAATTCTAACCTCAATCGTCCCCATATAAATAAAATACATCTAATTATTACTACTCTCAATTAAATGCAATTTATTTAGTTTGGACAACTAAATTTTGGAGCCAAAGAAGTAATTTTTCCAAAATGTATGTGTATGTTACTTACTCCGTTGAGTGTTATTTATTGTGTTTGTTTTGTTTTTATCGGTCGCTTTATGGTCGGGATGTGTATACATTGTACAGTACAACAAGACAAATCCATCAATACAATGCCTCACCTCGCTAAAGGCTTGACACAGTTTGTTGGCAGATTTATTCACGTAAAAACCTTTGTGCACAGCTTTAACCTGTCAGCAACGTAGATATAAAATAAAACATTCAATCGCTTCTTGCACAGATTTCATACAAAAAAAAAAGTTGTATAAATTATTCTTATAAATAAATTATTAGTATTCAAATAGTTAGTGCGAGATTTTTCAACAATACAGAGAATCTTTATTAGTCAAAGTAAAAAAAAAATTGAAATGCATCTCGATTGAGTGCACGGTTGGCGTAGTGGTTAAAGCGGTCGCCTCGCCGCTTTCAACTACGCTGGTGTTGTGGGTTCGATCCCCACATGGGACAAATCTTTGTGTGATCCGCAAAAAATTGTTCTGACTCTGGGTGTGCTTTGTGTGTGTGAAATGTATGTTTGTGAACACCTCCGCGACACAGTAGTTATTCCTAGTCGTTTTTAAAAAAAAAGAAAAAGAAAAAAGAAAAGATAGCTCGTGTTGTCATGTAGTGCAAATGGTGCAGAACCTACTTTAACGCGTGTTTTTAATGTGGATGTGAAATTGAACTGATTACAGTTATGTTATGTTTTATAGTTTATTTAATTAATTGGTTTTTATGCCTGTAATATTGAATCGTATATCATATTTTTATTATCATATTTTTTATGTACTTTGGCAATAATTTGAAACGTAGTGATACTTTGTAATGTTTATAAAAAGTATATTTACGCTTGCAACATTTGAACTGTAACGATTGTTTTTGGAAAACGACTTTGTAATAAAAATGGCGACTGTTGTAAATTTGAGATCAGCCATTTTGTGTGAATCGAGCATTGTATGGAGTAAAAGTGAAACCTTACTGTATGCACGTTTTTAATTATAATCGCTGTTGAAACCTTTCCGTAATATTTCAAAGTATAAATAAAATAGTAGTTCATAGAATCAGTGTTATCCTATTCGGAATTACCCGATGCATGCAATGGAGGCAAGAGTTGAATATCATAAAATTTATATAAGGTATGTTTTTAAATTTTTAATAAAGTTATAAAACTTTCCCGCGGAATAATAGTATGGCCTGAATGGCTCAAGCAAGACTGTTTTAATTTATTTAATTGCATTGTGGTATTACAAGATGACAAATAGTATAAACAATGTACAGTGACATTTGTAAATCATTATGCTATGGTTTGATAAGTCTCATTGTTCTTTTTTACGGTGAACACCCATAAAAGTATGTCTCGAGCAGCCTCTGATATGAATAGTGATTACACTTGAATGTAAGCTAAAATAATGGTCCAAAAAAAACCGTCTTCAATTACAAATAATTTTGGGCTTATATGGTTTTATCATGGGTGCCATTGTCAGAACTGGACCAAATTGAAATGGGACGAAACGGAAAGCACCAGCTTTCAAATAAAAAAAGAATAATTTAAATCGCTTCGCCCAGTCGAAAGCCGCCCGGTAGTTAACAAACATAAAAAAGAATACATACGAATTGAGAACCTCCTCCTTTTTTGAAGTCGGTTAAGAAGGAAGTATCATCGTGAATACTTTAATCTGCCTCCAATTAGTAACGCTTGCTATGCTATATTTTCTCTCCATAACCATCTTTAGCCATAATGTTGTTTTGTTTTATTGTCAAAAAAACAAAGAAATATGAGTTTCTCACCAGCTCTTCTCATGATGCAATACCCACTGGAGCTGGTACTTGGATTGCTTTTAATTCAAATTTCTAAGTTGAATTAAAGCCAATCTAAACTCCGGTACCAAATAATTATATTCCAATAAGTATTATAATTTAATTATAAATAAATATATAAAATAAAAATAAAAAGCCTTTTATTTCTTGCAAAAATACACAAAATTTAAATTAGTGATTAAAATATATCTGATCTATAACTCAAAATCTTAACTATAAATAAAAATCCATTTCTTAAATAACTTAATCATATCAATACATGCATAATAATATATTATATTAATTAAAAGAAAAAATAACATTAAAATATTTACATTATGAGTAATGAGAGTAATTTAATTAGTTAAGTATTATTTAAATTTTATATTTTGATGTTTTTTTTTAAGTATTCAAGCGCCCCTTGGGAATAAATGATTTGATTTGATTTGAATTATGGTTTCCGGGTTGGTGGTAATACTAGGCCTTAAAACTACTGCAACTGTATTTTGTCTCATGTGCTCTGACAGAATACAGCTTGACAATTGAGTATAACATATACCTTGTTACAGAACTAGGTACATGCTTTACTCAATTTTCAGGTTGCATTGTAGACTGCTATCAAAGACAACTTTGTTTAGATGCAGTCAAAGTTCACTTGCAAGTAGTGTTGCCCAACAAGAGTCTTGCAAGTTTTGCAAGCCACGAACACGAACACACGAACTTCGATTTTCGAATTTCAGAGTTCAGGTGTTCCATCCGAAGAATAAAATAAGTTTCCGAATGCTTAGAATGGCAACGAATACATTATACTGATTACGTAAATGTTTATTAGGAAGACTGTACTCCCGTGGGAAACGGCACATAGCTAAGTTGATAACCATGTGGCAGTTGATTTTTCGAATTTTTCATTAAATCTTTTGACATTTATTAATCTGGTTGGTCTTTACTATGTTAATTTAAGGTCAAAATGTTCCTATTTTAGTACGTTTTTGTAAGATCTAAAGTAAACTTTAATAATAGAAATAGCCTTATAGGTAATTGCAAGACAAGACTCGCAAGACTCTTGCTGGGCAACACTACTAGCAAGTAACGTTGTTCGCTGCTAAGTTTATAACCAAGTTTCTATGTAGTACGTACGGACATTATTGGCTCACGTTCTATGCCCGTTTGATGTATTTTCTTTTGTTATATATCTTATATATTTGCTGTCTTATTGTCTAAATATAATATATATAAGTATTCTTTGCCACAAGATGCAGTGATAACTTTAATTTTATTCTCTCGGCTATTTTAAAGGTTATTTTTTTTTAAGTCATATCTAGTTTATTTTTAATATCTTTCGACATTACCGATCGAAGTTTCCTGATTACCCATAAAAAATATTCATCAAGAGCATCCTATCTTCCTAGCAACATGCTAAAATTGAAATATTCTACCAATTGTTCTGAATAAACAGTAGGGTTTACCTTTTATAGTTCTAACACAACTAAAAGCTTATAAATCAAATCTTGCGGAAACGTCTTAGTCGTATTATTGGGTTACTGAATTACGTTTATTTGTGACGTTAATAAGACTTAATGTTTTACTGGAAGGCCATTAAAGAGTAGAAAACTAACTTTACGTATAAAATAGTTAGTTTGTTTGTTCAACAAATTAATGTTAAATATGCTTCTAGCCATAAAACATGTCTGATTTTAAGTTTGCTAAAATAGAACTAATCTGAGTCTGATTCAAATGATTTTTTTTATAATATAAATTTTAAAGTACCTACGCATTGATTACAACTCAAAATTAAGTTTGCATTAGCAATCAATTTACTGTTCATGCACAACTTGGATGCCAATATTAGCGTACTGTCACCACATTTTCTGCTCACCCCTCGATTAGTAGCAGCCCTATTCTAAAGAGACTCATGCGTGGTTCCGGGGCTCTTACATGATGCAGATTTATTACTTTTACATGTGCACTTTATCCAAAAATATTTCCATTTAAATTTTACAGATCTAACTGTCGTTAATTTTGTAACACTAAAATGCGTCAGTTTATTTTAACTTTTAACTCATCAGTAAATCCAAAATGGAGTTTGATTTTGACGTTTTTATCAATGTTTAAACATTTCCGTTTTAAATGCGCCTAGATTTTTTCTTATTAATAGATATTTATTTCCCACAATATCATGATCCCCCTACAATAACTGACAACTCTGCGTGAGTGATACGCATGCGTAGTTGCGTACCGACACGACGCGACGGCCGACGCACAATTTATTACCTGCCGTCGTTACCCTTTGTATGCGCATCGACAATGCAAACACACTGTTTTTATTTCATTGTGCCACCCTCGACTGATTTCATAATATTTTCTTTATGTTTATTAGTGGTTTCCGAAGCAAAATGTCGGATAAAATCAGTCTTTTTGTTTGTGCAGAATATAAACCCGGTAAGGTTGATTTTAAAATTACTCGTTGGAAGTTAGCCGCATATGAAATGTGGCGGGTATTGGCCACGCTCGCAAACAACTTTAAAACGCCAAGATCTTTGGTTTTATCTATACTACATTTATTTCGTAAAAAAACAATGCGTTTTTAGATATTACAATTAACTTACAAAAAAAATTAGCTGAAGATATTGAAAAATCTTAAATGTTTCGTGTTCATGTTTTTTTGAATTTCTCGATTTATTAATTTTGTATGTTTGGTTTATTTCAGGATTTATCCGATCTCTATATTATGCTACTTCGATGTGGGTAAACAATCAATAAATTACTCAAGTGATCGCGCTCCCAAAGACAATTAAAAGATATAAATGTAAGACAATTCTGTATGGTTGTGTGTGTAATACATGTCTATAATTAACGCGTGGCTTTTGGATGGGGTTCGAAGGACGTATTTATTACAAAGGGTAAAAAGCTAATTTGAATTTCCGATGGCGTCGTTTTAAGCGACTTGGTACTTACTTTAATATTGAGATAGTAGCATCCAAGGATGTAAAATAGCTTAAGGGAATATTTATCACCAGTTTTTTTTTTCAATTATTGTACTTACATACTTATACATCTTACTAACTATTTTTAAAGCATTTAGCTATGTTAAGTTAATTATACTAGGAAACAGTTAAACAATTTGAACCTGTGACCTTTGCAAACCGGGTAGCCCCTTTAACCACTTAGCTACGGTCACCTCTTGCCGGGACAGAGCACACCCAGAGTCGGCACAAATATTTGCGGATCACACAATGATTTGTCTCGTGTGGGGGAACGAACCCACAACACCAGCGCAGTTGAAAGCGGCGAGGCAACCACTTTAAGCACTACGCCAACCGTGCACTCATCATCTATACTAATATTATAAAGAGGTAAAGTTTGTGTGTTTGTTAAATTGTCAGGGCTAATCTCGGAATCTACTGCACCGATTTTAAAAATTCTTTCACTAATAGAAAGCCACATTATCGCTGAGTGTCATAGGCTATATAAAAAACCGAAAAATTTAAAGGTTTTTACGTGGTAGTCCGTTTTGTAAAGAGAATCGGAGAAAAACTCATCGTTATACGTGAAGGCCACAGCAGCGCGGCAGCGGCGCGCGATGGTTTCGGCTTATTTCGGTTCGCGTTCGTGCTCACTTCGGAAGAAGGAGGCGTGACCTTCCTTTTACATCTGAGAGGTAGGTACCCGCGCGGCTCATTCGCGCGGTGGGCTCTTTACGCAGCGGACGTCGCCAAAATTGAATTTTTCGTAACACACTTTCGACATTCATTAATTTTATTTTCGGTACATTAAAAAAAAAATCTTTTATGTTTATATAGTTTTCATTTAATTTAGGTTATAGATAGGCATTAAGTTTGTTTCATGTACCTAGATATTAAATTAGGTTATAGGTATTAAGTTAGTTTCATGTAGATATTAATTTAGGTTATAGGTAGGTATTAAGTTTGTTTTGTGTAGATATTAATTTAGGTTATAGGTAGGTATTAAGTTAGTTTCATGTAGATATTAATTTAGGTTATAGGTATTATACATATAAAAAACCGAAAAATAAAAAGGCTTTTACATGGTAGTCCGTTTTGCAAAGTGAATCGGAGAAAAAACATTCGAATGAAAACGTTTCTTACGAACGCTGCCTTAACTATGAAAGATATATATTTTTGAACATTATGCCCAACGAAGTGGGCACGGGTCAGCTAGTTTATAATAAAGCCTGCTAGTCGCCGCCTACAAAAGTGACCGACTAGTCGACCCATCACTAGTAAAAAAGGCTTGCAATAAACCACCCCATTACTCTTTACGAGATAACAAAATTGCGAATCTTTAAATGTAATGGGAGTAAAAACTTCTGCAGGTCCTATAAAATAGAGTAAGTTGCCTTAATAGCGTTATAGTGTGAACTGACCGCATATCCCTATAAAACTAGGGACTTTTATCGTTGGACGCGTAAATTCCCGGATCCTCCGGGATTGCAATAAATAGCTGAGATCCTGAACTTCGGCCACTGACATCGACTACCCGATAGGACATAGAATAGCTTCACCCTGCGTCTTCCGTTCTTACTTGATCGGGTCCGAATAAAAGTTTCCATTCTGGCTAATAGGGATTAAGGATGTTTCTCAGACTGTGATAATGTGTTATTTAGTGCTAATTAATAGTGACGACCGGATGCCGGAGTGGGTAGTGTACCTGGCTGCGACGATCAAATCTGTGTGTGCATGAACATGGGGGTTTGTCTTAATCTTGGTGTTTCTATGTATAATTAAATATGTATGTATTTACAAAAGAAAAGTATATATGTATTAGTATCAGTTATTCTAGTACCCATATTACAAGCTCTGCTTAGTTTGGGACTAGATGGCGTTTTGTGTGTCGTGGAATATTTATTTATTTATTTATTTAATTCTCTGCCTCGATAGTCCCGTGGTTAGTGTATGCGCCTCTCACCGCAAGGTCTTGGATTTAATTTCCGAGTCGGGCAAAGTGTTATTAGTAAATTCACAATAGCATCACGGAGTTGAAATTGTGCCTGGTGGATGGCGATAGGCTTACCTCCTATCCCATGAGATCTGAACATAACAGGTGAAGTGTGGGTGTTGTACACCTCTACTACACCCTTCTGGGTAATATAGGCGCGATGTTATATCTTATTTATGTTAGTGCTAATTGTAAGACGGTACATTTTTTATTTGTTTTGGTTTTTTCTGTCTGCCGCAGCCAATTTATTTCGTCGCTTCATTCTTTAGTTTTATTTTTACCATGTAGTTCCTTTGGTAAGTTCATTTGGTCATGTTATAATTTTTTTTCTTAAATTGTGTAGAATACTTAGAAAAGTAAAATTACTGGCAAAGAATAGGCGAGGAGGCTGTTCCCAAAATAGTTAATAGTATGAAGTCTTTTAGTATCTCTCAGCAGTGTGTTGTATTGTTTTTTCTAGATCACAATAAGAAAGCAAAAGTTATAGTTTATATTATCCTAAGTTAATCGAAGTGAGTGGTAAAAGTTTTGTACTATCTCATCGAGTTTTAGTAAACGCTGAAGGCGGTTTAACTAGTTAAAAGCTGTAATAAAGTAATAAACAGTGATTACAGTAATCAGACTTCGAGAATATTCGAACTTCGAACAAAGTGGAAGCTGCAAAATATTGTTACTTTGTTAGTCGATGTTCAAGTTATTATTTAAGGTTGTTATTGGCTGACCTCTCTTAAGCTTATACACAGAATACTTACAAGCACTACCGTCTTAACTTCAACTTGTTCACGCCACACGATAGTAAGTAATGTTTCGAAAACTTGATCAAATTTGAGGTCGGCGTAGGTTCGGGCTAATTTATTTATCACATTGCCATTAAATTTATAGATAACTAGCGTTCGGGCAGTACGTCGATAAAGAGGTATGTTCATATGGTCTTTAATTATCTCCACATATTTTTGTATAAAGATCGCTTTAATAGATTCAAAGCTTATTGGGTCCGAACAAACATACAAAAAATATAGACTTAACATGTGATATATTATTACGACTATATTTTTTATCTCTTGTAGGTAATCATGGGCTGTAAATTCGCTCACTATTAGGTTTACTACAGGCTTTCATTTGTAGCAAACACGAAAGTCCGTGACAGAAAAATATTGTTTCAAAGTTTAAGCTATTAAGTAACAATACAATGATAGTGTATACCTAACAAACGATCAATCAAGACAATTCAATTGAAGCCAAGTCCAACACACTCGGGAAATGGCTGCAGCTTGATTTATAGCATTCGGGTACTATCTAGATCATTATTGAGGTATATATCGAATTAAATGCTTCTTAGAACTATTACTTGCATTGTAGTCTGACTATTGAACTTTAAGTATATATTATGACAACTGCCTTGTCGGTCTAGTGGTTAGCGTATGCGACCTTTCACTGTAAGGTCTTGGGTTTGATAATCGGGTCTTAGTTTGATTTTAATCTGATTCTAAACAGTTGGATTAAAATTAATCTAAGCCCCGGTTATTCAAATCATTGTAATTAGTAGGTATAATTTAGTATTACTTATAATTTATTTTTCTAACACTTATTTGTAATATTTTGACGAGTTCAAGCGCCTCCTGGGGCCTATGAAAATAAATGATTTGAATTTGAATTTGAATTGGGTCAGACTAATGTGTTATTTGGGATTTTTACGCTAGAAAATTCTTAGTGGATGGCGATAGGTCTCCCCTTATTACAAGGAACCTAATCATTAAAGATGAAATGTGGGTGCTATACAACACTGCTATACCTGGGTAATAAAATAGGCGTGATGTTGTGACGTCTTATCATCACTCTTTAATTTTGACAGTTTTCATACGTTGTAATTCTTACACGTACTTCGTACGCGTTTTAGTGGCAAAAGATTCAGATTCTAATTTTGTTGTGACATAACAATATAATTTGGTGGCATATCTTTCTTTCTGTTTTGATAAATTAATGTTGGCGATAATGCATTAATGCGTTACCATCAGTTTCTGTCAGGGATGGCTATAACTGGACATTGAACTAATGAAATTATGTTCGAAGTATTTTTATCGTTGCACTATGACGTAGTTACTTTCGCACAATATATATATATATATTTTAATTCAAACATATTAACTGCCAACCGCGTTTTTAGCCACCTTGACGAATTATTAACATGATCCTCTCTCACGAATCTCTCATCTATTGATGATGGAAATAAATATAAGAGGCAGATGCGGTGAGAAACTTTTGTAAAATAAAAGAGTTTTATTAGATTAAGTTTTCATAACAATTAAAAGGTAACTTTAAGAAGGGTTACGTAATCTGCAAAAGTTGCCGACAGACACCCTTGTCAGACCTTTTGATCTCCAGAAATTTCCTCTATGTTGCTCCTCCACCTAAATTCTTTTATAATATAACTTAATCTGACATAATTACCTACTATGCTAACTAACAAGTTATATATCTACGGAAACAGGTAGTTTAGTTGTGGTATTTCATAAAACTATTCTCATTATTGTTTATAGCTTTAGGAGATATAAAATTAAGAGTATTTTGTAAAAAAAATATATTAAAATTAATGAAATAACATAACAGGATACTTAACTTTCAAATATATCTATATAAAGACATAAGAATATAAATAAACTCATATACTCACATTATTGTATACTTGCACAGTATGTATACACACAATATACTTGAACAGTAAGTATACTTTTAAGTTTTAGCAGAGCTCCGATCCATTTGCCGGTCGAACTTAGAATGCCTCACAACGCACAAAGAAACCTGATATTATACCAGTTGCCGGATAAATATCCATCGGCCAACGTGATAACAACGTTGTTACTTTAAAACATCTGCACCGTTTATTTTATTCATGAGTTCAAAATAATTGTAAAATTGATTATTTAATTATTATTTCCATAATTACTTATGTTCAATAATATTAAAGCACCACATAATAATGTAAATGAAATCAATACCTTGTTGGTTTAAATTTTTGTAGGGTGGGTTATAAGAAAGTGTTTTCGTTTATCCTTAACGATTTGTAGAAAGGACGATGTAAGAAATAATAACAATAAAAATACTCTAATGTATCGGATTAGGTTTACCAACGTCTTAACAACATAGTTCAATTTTTGCTTTGGATTTACTTTTGCTCAAAATTTGGAAGGGTTTTGTGTTTTTTTCTGAGGTTTAGTATATATAAGTATAGTACCACATTTTCTGGTATAACTGAATTTTTCGGTATGAATTTCAGCATTATAAATGTACACCTATTTAAAAGTTATGAATAACAACTATAAAGTCAAATCTATAAAGTTTTTAGTACCTAGATATTTAACGGGAATGAAGAATTCGTAATTGAAATTATTATGATCGTTGAGAAAATGCTCCGAGGAATGTTTAATAGCACGAAGATGAGTTACGATCATCACAATCTTATGACTAATGAAAATTTCAATATAAATTTTTATACCTCTGGATATAAAACATAACATTTACCCTATACTGCCCAGAAGGCTGTGGCAGAGGGTTTTTTATAGATTCGTATAATTTTTTGGCATAATTTACCTTCGCATATCTTCATTTCGCATAATGACAGTTACGCATAATTAAAATTTGCCATAACCTTCTTACGCATGTTTATTTTAAGCTTAAATACTTAACGCATAATCATCAGGTTTTATGTTTTTTGCCATAATTGTCATTTTTTCTTTAATATGTATATAACATAAGAGAATATGTTTATAATAATTAATCAATTTTATAATTTATTACAACTCATGAACAATGTTTGCATCGAAGTGAAAAAGATGGCGAAAACGTTTAAAGGTTAAAACTACAGAAATCAGTGAATCCCACGCAAACAAAGTCGCCGGCCAGTTTAATACAAAAACATGTTCAGACTATTCGGTTATTTAGGTTGCTTTTGATATAGACTAAAGAATAGAATACTATTATTTATTCTGTTTATACTATATCGTACAGAAACACCCAACTCATATCCTAATAAAGTAATAACACAAAGTCAAACCAATAAGGCATAATGCAAAACTGTTCACTCAAGGCTGTATTGCTTGAGCATTAAATAAAAAGTTATTTTTTAGTCAGGACAGGAACATAACTAGGTGGAATCGTGATGCACTCGATGTAATACTGCAACAGCTATTACCTGACGGAGTTTGCGGAAAATCGTTATTGCTCACTGCCTTAGGGCTGTGATACAGTAGAATTGTTTCTCAAATTAGATTCACTTATGAAAGTACCAAAATATATTTTTATTCGATTATGGTGGCAAACAAACATACGGTAAACCTAAGCCTAATGGAATATAGTTACCGTAGCCTAAGGACACTGCAACACCAGGTGTTTTATTACATACTTTCAATCAAATTCAAATATTTAAGAAATATTAACTGAATGCAAAAATAAAAGCTAATTCGCATATTTTTTTATTTTCATAGATATAAGATTCAAAGGAAAACCATTCCGCTCGCTTACCCACCATGTTACCGGGCTTGGTATTTCAAGTGCACAACTGCTGAGCGTGCAACATAATACTTTCCATTGGAGGTAGAAGTGGTCACTTTGAGCGCGACTTCGCTTTGCAAAAACAATATCTTTACAAAGTGAAGAAATATTGGGACATTTTCGACGGAAAACCGAGGATGCATTTTACAGTTTTGCAATTCCATTGGCTATTATTTTGTGTGGCGGCATCAATTCCGTTACTGTCTTTTTCTCTCGCTGTAAAGACTTTTGCGGAAATAAAGATAAGAATAGTGTATTTTAGATAGAGTTTCGTCTGGCGGTCGTGGTTTCAAATGGGTTCTTTAACTAAAACCATTTATAACTAGAAAATATTGAGTAAACATTCTAATCAACATTTTACGATTCTAGTTATAGATTAGATCTATAATAAATGACCGAAATAAGTCGTACATTATATTTTTTATTTCTAAATCAAGATACGGTGGCATTTTCTATATTAGGAACGTCATCAATTCAAGAGGACGTAACATTCAGAAATCACTTTAGGTCTGATACTTACACTATTTTTTAATAATTTATGTTTCACGCTGAGTAGAAAAACGCATTAAGGGCATAGGAATTTTCATTGGCTTCTAAGAAAATGTGAAGTTTTTACAGCGGGACAGCTGCTTAACTATTTAGATACACGACAAACGCGGACACCTCAGACAACACTTCAGAATAACATATCGTTTTAAATACCGACTGACAGATGACACATTTCGACATTCTTCAACTTGTCGTTTCTGAAATACGCGTTGCTTCTCCCTTTATATTTATTTTAGCTCGTCACTGTTTGAATCATCTATTGCAAGAATAGAACTTTGTCTTTTATTGTTTGGCTGTAGAATTTAAATTGCGTTGCAGCAAAACTATTGAAATGGTTATTTTTACATAACACCAAGCAAACAAAAGTAGACAAAGTTCGTTTAAATCTGTATAATACAGAAACACGCTAATGTGACCGATACGGGTTACAAGACTCATTTGTCTGACAATAAACGACTTGAGTTAACAATGAAGTCACCAAAACAAATATAAAATCATCATAAAAATTATAATAATAATATGAGATAATAATTATACGTTTTCAAACAAAATATTTCATTGTCAGTTCTACCGTGAATATTTTAATCACATAAAATTTATCGTAGCCATTATTTATGTCACAGAGAGGGCATAAATATGTTGTCAGTTTATTAATACCACTGTTACTAAAGAGTTACACATGTTAAACAAACGGTTATGTTTTGTGTACTGTTTGTAATGATTAACACCCCAATCAGTACGACCATAGGCATGGTGACTAATCTATAGATAGTAAAATATAGGATACCTTATCAAACTATAGGTAAACATATACCAATTGAAATATTTTTTTGTTACATACTATAAATCTAACTCATTTTATGATCATTCAAAGTTTCATGGACGAGTTCATTTTTAAAATACGAAATTATTCGATTTTTTTTATCATTAAATTACCCACACAATTTACAGCAATATTTGTAATAAAACCATTTTTATAAACGCAATATTTCGTATAGCTATCAAACAAAATTCATAACTTCACATACAAAATACTCAAGCGTGACGTCACGCTTGAGTAGCCTTTTGTTTGGAGCGTTTGGGCGAGTCTATTATTAATGTGAATTTGAAATTGTATTATCTCAGGAAGTTTATGTTAGGTCAAAGTAATTCTTGTAATGATGTTTCTTATATCAAGAGGTGTTTCAATTACATACAAAAATAAAAATTAGTCATCATGCCTATTGCCGATTCTTTAGGATTGCAAGGGGAAGTTTAAGATAATGGTTTTGAAGCCTCAAATATTTCACGCTTAACGTTGATACAGTTCAAATTCGCCAGAATGCGTACTGAATCTGCAGAATAATTGAGCCATTCATAAGGCTCGTGATAGCGGCCCGGGGCCCGTCGCGGCACAATGACTAATAAGAAGTTAATCCGCAAATAAAAGTGGAATTGAAACAGAAGTGGAACGCCTTTGCGCCGTGTGGGTAGGCTAACGTCGATTTGTCTTTGTCGGCGTCACTGAACTCGTCAGAAATAGATTAAGCTCTCTCACTCCATCTAATGGCGCCTCATTTGTTTGGCTTTAAGAGAAAAATTGCTCTTAAACTCAGCATGATAGAATCTTGTCGATGAGTTCCGTTTGTTAGACTCAATTTGGACAACAACGGTGATGCTCCAGTCCAAACATTTTCAAATTCACTTAACACTTTCAAGTGGCACCTCTAGCAAATTGTTTTAAGCTGTCGTGTTCTTCCCTCGCCTTAAAAATTGTATTGTTATTTTGTTACCAACTTACTTTTATGCTTCGTTTACCTTCCAATTGAAGGTAAGGCCGAGTTTATTCGCGTTTTTGTTTATTTTTGTTTATTTTTATTTATTTGTTGTTAATCGAGTTTGCTCGGTAGACGCCAATTTTAATTAAAGTTTAAATTACAAGGAGTAATTAACGTTTTGCAATAACGCTCAATTCGCTTTTGTTGTACTCAGCGAAGTTTTACAATTTCTGAAAACCCGTAATACTTAATTAAGTGCCGCATTTATTTTTTACGAACCAGGAGTTGTAGAATTAAGTTCTCTTGTGAGATTTGCAGTAAAAATAGTAGTGAAAACTTATGAAATCACGCCTCAAGTAGTCCGTATTACGTATTCCCGAGACCAGCATTTAAATTTAAAGAAGAGAAAGAAATTAAAAATTTGAAACTCGAGAATGAACTGGTGAGGTAGCGCTTACAGTAGAGGAGAGAGCTAACCAGACGGAAACGGGCATTTTAGATGTGCTGCTTTAAATCTTGTCGGAAATACCGAGGTATCTTGCGACGCTACTGTTTCTTTTTTTGTTGTACTTTATTTTAAAATTTTATGACGGCATATTTTACGTACATGCGGGATGGTACTCTTGGGAATGGAAATAGTCATGCACATTATATTCTCATTTTGGAAAGAACTATGTTGTTAGCCTGATGTAAAAATTCTAGCATTTGAACTTTACCGGGAGCAAAGTTTTGGATTAACAAATTTTATGCTAGTTTTAAAATGATTTTAGTGACAGTACTTGTTGTAAGAAAGTATTATTACTTATCATTAAAAATGTTTTAATCGTTCATATTAAAAAAATAAAAACTACTATTTTGTGATGCCACAATAGTACGTAGATTCATCAATCGCCCAGTTGACGAATCTACGTACTAGATTCGAAACTAGTCGGCATATCCCGTCTAAAATAACGTGAGTAACCATTCTCAATAATAAGTTTCACAAAGTTGTAAAATAAAAAACCAAATTATAAATTATGACACAGATACTAGCGCATTACAAGCCGACTATGGTATAAATCCTGATAATTGACAGACGTAACATCGAAAGCCTATGAATACCATGTTTAAAGCACGTGGCCAATGAGATTTAAAATCGATTTGTCTGTTCAAATCCTTTGCTTGGATTTGTATCACCGACTCCGTGTTCAAACTTTAACAAGTGAATAAAGATTTTCTAGAAATGCTATTTTGTCTTTTAATTTATAAGGAGATACAATGAAATAATAAAAGACTTATAAAGTAAACTCAACGAAACACAAAATAATTATTAATATTAGCTACATATATAAATTTAGGCTATAACAAACAGACATTAGGACGTAATGCTTTTTGTAGACTAAACTGACTTAACGCCAAATTACCCGAGTATAAGGTATAGACTTTATTAACCGCAGGGCCCATTTTTAGATGCTTTATTCGAGTAATTGGAAAATCATCTATATTTAAAGTTGAGTTAGGTTTGCCAAATCAGAATAGATTTTTTGTCGATTAAAAACACAAAACTTCAAATATGAATTTTAAAGCTATCATGCTCAATTAGATATTTACTCGACTAAAGTAAAAATTGCATAACTATTATTCTATCATAGTTTCTGTTACAAAATTTCTCAACGTGCAAAACAGTAAAACAAAATAAATAATAAGATAATATTTATGTGTGCTTATTTTACGCTTTATTTTGTCTTTCTAAAATGTCCATCCTAAGGTAGCCTGGACAAAATCGCTTTAAGCGATAAAGCCGCCCTTTGTACATTTTTTCTGTTATTTTTCTTTTTGTTGTTACCTCTTAAGTTTTCATGTGAAATTATGTACAAATAAAGTATTTCCTATCTATCTATCTATCTATGTTAGTCTAAGATATTTATGTATATGGCTTTGATGCCTGCTATAAAAAATGATTTGATTTATTATTTTTCTAGGTTTTATTTAGATTTTTAACCAAGTCCGAAACTTGATCTGATAGATGGCTAATAATATAACAGACAAAACTCTCCCTAGCTAAATTGCAAACAATGCACCTATTAAATTACTTCCCTGGAAATAGATACTAAGAAACAAGTTAAGTACCTTAACACATTTTGAGTATACTTAATGTATTTACTCTTCACGCTTTGAGTGACAAACGCTAAGCGAACCTAGTCCTCTTTTAGTATCAGCATTTCCGTGTCGAACTTTGATTTTATTTGTAGCACTGTGCAGTGTGAAATAAGCGTAAAGGCGACTGGTTGTCGACCACCCAGTGCGACGATGACTGCTTAACGCGCTGGGTGTCATTTCTTCTGATTTATTGGAACGGCAAGGACTGTGTAGTCTGGGTACACTGTGGGCCGATGATATGTGGACAGTGGTGCGAATTTAGGTTGACGGAGATATGGGTATTGTGATGTTCAGTTTTTTTGTAGGTCTGGAATGCTGATGCGATTTTGATGGATTTTGAGATTGATTATGCGTTACGACTGTTTTTGTAATGCTACTAGTAGGTATCATTAGCTACCTATCAATTTTAGGTCACGCTAAAAAATCCTGTCTTGTTTTTAAGGAGCTGAATATATAATATGTACACACTTAACTATTGATTTAGATATAGGTTGTTCATTAATTCAGTAGTTAAATAATTATAGAAATTTTATAAAATTATTAGCTTCCATGCGTGGCTCCACCCAATAGGTTAATAAAAAGTAGCCTATATTCTTTCTAGATCCTTGAACTATCCCACACCAATTTTCATTAAGATCAGTCCAGTATATTTAAAGATTTTTAGGTACAAACAAACAAAAAAATCTTGCCTCTTTATAATTCGTCTAGATAATAAGTTCTTTAATCCATTAAATAAATTGGCAGTGCCCAAACAGAAGAGAAAATTGTGATTCTTTTAATATCATAAAACACACGTTATGTCAATCCTATTCCCTCCACATAAAACCATAAACCACCAAATAAAACTCTGTGTCGCGTTAAATAAAACAAAACAATAAATCATTCCATCTGGCCGAACGTGTACAAGCTGTATTCATATTAACACCGACGCAGCTTAAATTAATTTCAAATTTGTGCCCTGAACTGTATATTCTCACGCGGCCGGTCTCAAACAGACTGCTGTTTAAGGGGCTATTCTCAGAGAATAGATATACGGTTGCTAAAGAGCAAAGAATTGTTCGTATAACAAATACGCAAATGAAGGAAAATTTAAGGATTTTATTTAATTAGATAAACAATGAAGATCTAGTTAGTTTGTTGCAAAATTGTAAAATTATATTTTTGTAATGATATGAATATTAAAGTAACATTACCATATTGAAGGTTGAAACTTAATTAAAATTGGTATCAAGACAGTCATAAGCCTAGATATTTTTTACTAGGGTATTTTTACCGTTGCCTACAATTCCAGTTAGATTGTATATAGCTAAAAAACCGACCAAATGCGAGTCGGACTCGCGCACGTATGGTTCCGTACCACTATTCATCTAAATAAATGTTGCATTGGGCTACGGAACCCTAAAAACTACAGTAACGTCTTCTATTTTTATGTCCAGGGGTGTCAGTGTAGATATAGTACAGTAACGTCACTAGGTTGTTTGTTAAAATCTCGATAGTAGTTTTTTTGAGAATCACCCTGCTGGTCGGTCCCTTTATATGCAATCTAATCGAGTATCGAATGTAAAAATGATTTTCAAATATCGATAAATAATGATTAGATTAGTTATGAGAGTCGGAATTGGTATCTAACGATTACTACTAACTTATGACACGGTTTTGTTTATTTATGCAACCGGTTGTGTGATTTGTTAGTTACATAATGAGGTTGAAAATATTTTTTTATGTTTTCTGTAGCTGTGTTGTTTTATTTTTGTTGATTAGAATTTTTGAATGTAATATGCTAATAAATATAAACCGCCTTGTTGGTCTGTTAGTAGTGGCTAGTAGTGGCTAGTATATTGGCTTCAGATGTATTTAGGAAGAATACTCGCTGGAATAATCTCAAATTAAATGATTTTTTTCTCATATTAATTAAATTTCATGAAATATTTAAATTAAATATTCTCAAATTATAACAGCTTTCGGTATAATATGAATATTTTTTTTTCAGATACCGTAGATTTTAGTATGTAAATAAAATTACTCCAGATTAGATTGCGGCGTGTGTAAGAGCCTGTATTCCAGTTCATCTTGTCTGAAAGCCTCCTGAGTCAATATTTAATTATCGTTGATTTATTAAGATTGAGGTCGTATGTGCCATTAAGTTTATAATATACATCATAAGCTTCAACATTCAAATAATTTCAAGTTTTAAGCAAGTATTAAATTCATAATTTAACATCGGTGGGAGTTTATAACAAGATTATGTTTGGTGAAGCAGGCAAATAATAATCTCATGAATTCACAAGATGTATTAATTCATCAATACAGTAAAATAGAATAAGTAATTAGTTTTATTAACCGAAGAACAAAAACGGGGGAGGTTCTCGATATCAAGTCAACGAGTATTTTTTAGCACAAGCATAATTATTTTTTTACTAAAACCGACGTATTACACGTCGGGTTTAATAAAAAAATATATTATTATTATTGAGAATAAGGGTTACTCACGTTAATTTCAGCCGAAGATATGCCGACTAGTTTCGAATCTATACGATCAGTTCGAGACCAATCAAACTAATCGCCTAGTTGATGAATTCACTTAATAGATTATATATATTCCCAAATTCTCAAAAATAATGCATATTTTTTTTACTGAGAGGCTCGATTTTGACAATTCTTTTATTTTATTCTTACAGTAAAGTTATAATTTAGTTAAATTATAACTAGATATTAATCTATACAATTGATTAAATTGCTACCAATATTATACAATCCTTGATATCCAATTACGAAGGATACAAAGCAAATAGAGTCGACATTTCATTTACAGGGCTGCCACTCGTCAGTTGTTGGTAGAAGTAACAACCGTTGTTTTATTGCACGTCTAGGGCGGCAAATAGGTTGTCGACATTTTGTTTTATTTGCTCCACAACAATAAAAGTGTTTATAAAGAGTGAAATGAGCTTAGTCGGCCGCGCTCTCAACTAAAAGTACTCGGAATGTAAACGGTACGTACTTTTAGAATGGCTTTAGTTTTGCAGCGGGATGTTACAATTTGTACGTTTTAAATGTGTGTTTTTGGGTTAAGTATGGGTGTAAAAATAAACATGAGTATCACTGTTAAGCATTTAAAACTTGAATTTAAAAGGTTTATATAAAAAGTTTTGTACATGGAAAGCTTTTGAAATAAACGTGAGATATGTAACACAAGTTAATTATTTCAAACTTAATGTGGTCTCACTCTCACATTCAATTTTACTAGAAATATTAGACCATTTTACCAAGTTGTCACTTATCTTGCCCTCTATGGCATCATCGTCTCCTCTATTGCTAAAACCTAGAGTTTGCTGGAACAGAACTCAAGCACTGAGTTAAGCTCGCCTTTGTATACTATTACTGTAATGTTTGTTTATTGTAATCTTTTGTGTACAATAAAGTATAAAATAAATAAGTATGTTTAAAGATACACAGCGTGCTCCATCGTATTCTACATCATCAAATAAGGTGAGATCGTTTCTAAACGCGTGCCTATTCGCTATAAAAACGTAATAATTCGCTGTTTTCCATTCATTATTTTTATACCAATTCATAGAAATAATTTTCATTCAGACTTTATACAGATATACGAATCAATGCAATTATACAAGTTGTCACTGATTTCCAGTGAATTTTTAAAATAAAGAAATCAAAACTGCTTCATTTTAAAATACTGACTGGTACATTTTTTGTCGAATGGATGCAGTTGGTATATTTATTTTGTATATCCGAGTAAATTGTTAAATTTAAGCTGTGATAAATTTTCCTTTTTGTTAATTGATGATGGGAAGTGTTACGTAACACATTTTATTTTTATATTATTTGTTTAATTTTGAAATGAAATTGAGTTAATTCAAGTAAAATGTAATTTACTTAATTAAAATATCGCGGCCACTTAAGTTGATGGTAATATGCGTTTAATACTATTAATTAAAGTTATGAAGTTTAAACCCAGTGTGAGTTACGCTAAATGACTTCTTGTTGGGTAAAATATTGGTAATTGGAAAAAAGTCTGAATAATTAATACATTTAATGAAAAACTAGCTTTTGCCCGCGACTTTGTCCGCGTGTAATTCAATATCTACAAAATTTAAAACTTCCCTCAACCCCAAATTTACCATCTTGAAGGGAGGAATCTTCACAAAAAATATTTTCAGTACATATTATAATTATAAAAATATCAAATCTGGTGAATAAGTTTTATGATATCAGTAGAATCTAATGTTTCGCTACTTAAGGAATCAAATTTTCTGATTCAAAAAGTGCTTTGCCATCTGCGAGCTATAAAGTCAGTTCATAAGAGTAAGTACGAAAATAAAGTTTAAGCAAAAGTGGTTTATAACACTGCTATTTTTACGGAACCCGCTTTTGCTTCCACGTAAAAATTACAGAGAACCCTATACGAGACATTTTATTTAGTGCTCTCCACGTAGGATTTAAATCCGTTGTGTTGTTTCATGTTCTTTTTTGCCTAAAAATGTGTTGAATGTATATTTTTTTCCAATTGAAATTCGCTGTTCGTGGACAATGTTTTATAGTGGTAATAAATGCTCGGATTTTGTATTGGAATATTTTTTGATTTAACATTAACAATGAGAATATGGCACGCATTGAAAAACACAGGTTTTTACTAAGTTTATTTTGTATTTATATGCTATTTCGTATAAAATTGAGGAACTTACACTTTCAACACCAAATTGGACGACAAATTTCCAACAAAATGTCTTATTGTTGATTTATGTCATGTAGAGAAGCAATTTCATGCAATTTCCTTCTAAATTATAAAGTAACAATCATAATTAGGTACCCCCTTAGGAATAAAATACAAATATAAAATATATACCAGCTTTTAAGTTAGATCGCCAGCTACACAACTAATCCATGCTGTAGTTTTCCTGTTATGCGCGGACAAACATACAGACAGACATAGACGAATATGTTTTGGCTTCTGCTGCTGCAATAAAAACTATATGCGAAGGCGAATAATTTTTCTTTAAATATCTTTAATGTACAGACATGTCAAATTTATAATTTTATTAAATAATATGTATAGATTCAAATCTGAAATTTTCTCAAGTAACTTCTTTCTTATGAATATTATTAACGTCACTTAAGATGTAAAGCGCATATTTTGATAGAAGTTTACCATTATTTGCTCATCATTATCATGGCTAAATTATAAAATTAATATGAGTTTAAAATTAGCAGTCACAGTAAATACGAAAAATTTATGGACAACAAACGTTTTTCATTGAAAAACTAAAGACTACATTTATTTTGGCTAACTGATTTAGCTAATATTATGTTACTTTCAACCTATTCGTATTTACCAAACATCATAATAAACTTCAATATAGCCGTACCACCTACAAATATTTTATCGATAAAGGGTCCTCGTGTCCTTACAATAGATACTTGGTAAATCCAGACTCAATTCCATTTTACTACAAGAAACAGAGCTAAGATATCCTCTAAGTAAATCTAGTGAACCCTTATTTATTCCTATTACGTGTGGAAGTACCTACATTTTATCCATTTTCAGGTAGGATTGAACGGCAGTAGACTCTGCCACCAAACATAAATACGGAATACCAATTGAAAATGTTTCTCAGTAAAATTGGTTAAGCATAGTTAAATGCTCTAAAAATTATCAATAAGAAGATGTGGAAATGTGGGTAATTTAGGGCCCAAGTTCACTGGCTCGGGGTCTCTCATCCTATTCCTTTGAACAGACCGAAATAGATATAAGTAGTACTACCTAGATTTTTTTTTATCAAAAAAGGTCCCTCCAATATATTAAGTGAATAATAACAATAATAATGATTTAAATAATTCAAATAGTAATAATTAAGATACTTGTTAATTCGCTTTTGTAGAACTATAATGTTAAAGTAACGAAATAATTTATTGAAATTTGAATAATCTATTATTAAGAATATTAATGCATGCAATTTTTAAATGTTAATACATCAAATGTAATAGGATGAAAGAGACTGAATGAACTCCACAACTCAGGGTATCCTAGTGTGGGGTCAGTGATACTGTCTACCTCAGAACCACTGTATTTATTTACTCTTTTGTATTAATAAATGTATAAATGTATGTAAGTTTGGAAATCCTTACTAATATTATAAAGGCGAAAGTTTGTATGTATGGATGTATGGATGGATGTTTGTTACTCTTTCACGCCAAAACTACCGGGTCGATTTCGATGAAATTTTGCACACATGTAGCTTATAGTCTGGATTAACATGTAGGCTACTTTTAATTGACATACCACGCGGGCGGAGCCGCGGGCGGAAGCTTTTTTTTTTTTATGTTTCCTCTTGAGGTTAACCACCTCAAGAGGGAGTTTATTTATCTGCTATTTGATACAGAATAATTTATGTTTATCAAAATTTATAAAATTTGTATATACATATAGTTCAAAATTAAAATAATTATCATTTATCATTAAATTAAATTAAATATTAAATAAGGAAATAAATTAAGAGAGAAAAAATTCAATAATTTGACTGTTTATGTGTTATTGAACAGTTTAAGTGTGTTGACTATATGGGTGAGATGTGACATGAAGGTGTCGATGGAGTGGATGTCTGTTGTTAGTTGTGTTAAGTCGTATGGATCGAGTTGGTTAAGTGTGCAGTATTGTTCGTGTCTGTGTCGCGTTTGGGTATAGTTGGTGCACTGTGTTAGTAGGTGTCTAAATGATTGAGCTGTAGTGTTGTCGCAGGGACATGTGTCGTTGTCAGTGATCTGAAATCTATGTAGGTATTGTTTATGGTATGCGTGGTCCGTGAGTAGCTGGGTAAGAGCGAATGTGTGTCCCGTTATGTTGATAAGTTTATGTAAGTGTGTGAAGGTCGGACACCAGGTTTTTATTATTTGTCCTTTGGTGTTATTGTTGTAGGCCGCCTCAGCCCCGGTGAGGTTGGCACGG
Source organism: Hypena proboscidalis (assembly GCA_905147285.1). NCBI lineage: Eukaryota > Metazoa > Arthropoda > Insecta > Lepidoptera > Erebidae > Hypena > Hypena proboscidalis. The sequence goes on from LR990127.1 coordinate 7,895,695, forward strand.
TTGGACATCTTTTTTGCATAACTCAATGGAAAATTAGAGAGCGGGCGGAAGCTAGTCCATTATATTATTGCCAATATTGCCAATATATACTGAGCAAACCTCGACTCAATTTTATTTTACTAACTCTAGTTAACCTTTATTTATTCTTATTACGTGCGGAAGTACATTTTATCCGATCCTCAGGTAGGATTGAACAACAGTAGGCTCTTCCGGCAGCCATAAATACGGAGAACCTATGGAAATTGTGGGTAATTTAGAGACGAATTCACTGGCTCAAGTTCAATGCTGAAACCGAGTTCCGATCTCGTTGTCCTGTTCACACATTGAATGAAGAGAGAGATAGTACCTGGTTCAGCGTTGAGCTTGGTTCCACACGTTTGGTTAATTCGGTGCTTAGATCGTTTAGGAGAACGTTTCGGCTTGTTACTTGTTCCAAATGTCTCTTTTCATTGCAATTCATTAGTGGAATAGTTTTATGGGCTGAAGGTTCTACAGTTTGTTTTATTGCAAGTTCTTGAATTTAAACCAAAGCTGATTAGGTGCGTACCTAATATTATTATGCTTCGAAACAACTGGACAGATCATGATGAGAAGTGGCATGAAGACGGTTCAAAACCAAGTTATATCGACGACCGGATGGCGGAGTGGGTAGTGTTCCTGCCTGCGACGCCGAGGTCGTGGGTTCGATTCCCACTTAAGACAAATCTTTGTGTGCATGAACATGGGGGTTTGTCTTAGTCTGGGTGTTTCTATGTATAATATGTATGTATTTACAAAAGAAAAGTATCTATGTATTAGTATCAGTTATTCTAGTACCCATAGTACAAGCTCTGCTTAGTTTGGGACTAGATGGCGTTGTGTGTGAGTTGTGAAATATTTATTTATTTTATATACAAAGTACTATTTATCGACTTAAACTACCTCGATGATCTAGTGGTTAGCGTATGCATCTCTTACCGCGAGGTCTCGAGTTTGATGCCCGCGTCGGGTAAAGTGTTATTTGTCGGGCAATTTACAATAGCAGCACGGTGTTAGAATTGTGCCGGTGAATAACAGTAGAAATGTGGATGTTATACACCTCTGCCACACCCTTCTGTGTAGTATAGGCGTGATGTTATGTTTTGTTATGTTATGTAACTTTTATCGACGTATCACACGAGTGGAGGCTAGTTCCCTATGATATTGATATTGTAAGTGTTTTATACATTCACGAAGAAAATTAGTAATTCAATCGTGTATTTGGTTAGCAAATACTGAAAGCTTGACGGTTGTCACTCCAGCACAACTTCGCTAGCTTTAATCCACGGTGTTTATGCAAACGTGCTCTCAAACAGAAACAAGGCTTCGCAAGTTGTAACTTTATTAATATTATAAACAGTCACCTGGATCTAGACTAGAAGTTACAGTTTTAGGAATAAATTTAATCCAACATTATTGATTTATATAATATTAAAGTTGAAAAATTAAGAATCCAGCAGGGCTCGAACCTGCACCCCCTGGGTATACGCCCCAAGTGCTTTGCCAATTCTGCTATGGATTCGTATGCTGCTAGACTCGAAATTTCTCAACTCTATTGTGCCAGCCCTAGCTAGACGAACGTGTAGTCCACCTCATAGTAAGTGGAGTACAGCCCATGGACATCAACAATCCACAAAAGCAGATTATAGATGCGTCGCTGCAGCTAAGGACTACGGTGTTATGCCTCATGTGCCAGTAATTTCAGGGCCTACTAATATTTGGCGGCGGGTTAAAGGTGAGATGGTGGTGCTGCCGCCCTCGAGCTTATTCACAAGAGCTTTACCACCAGTTTTTATTATTTATTTATTTATAAGCACTACCAACAGTAAAATTACAGAGATATTAACATTAATCTGTGTGCATAGCAGTCATATAGCATTGTAACTTTAGTTATTGAGTGTACAAACTTCGACAAACATGCATATTATTATTACTAAACAAAATATTAAAGTAAAGACATTATCCGAATTTTTTTTTGGTTTACTAAACTGGCCATAACACAGGATTCAAATAAAAAAATACTTGTGATAAAACTAAACACTTGGTGTATAACCTTCTCGAAGTGAACACAGCATCCTTAATTAAGTAATTTACAAATAATAAGTAGGTAGGTAAGCTATAAAGTTTCCGTAACCTCTTCCACTAATTTTGGCGAAATAATACAATATGAAAGTAATTCTTCATAGATCGAATAGATGTTTATATACCTTAAGTAGAACTAAAGTTCTAAATTAAATAAATATTTTACAACTTACACACAACGCAATCTAGCCCCATACTAAGCAGAGCTTGTATTATGGGGTACTAGATTAACTGATACTAATACATATAATACTTTTTCTTTTGTAAATACATACTTATAATGCATAGAAACACCCAGACTAAGACAAACCTCAATGTTCATGCACACAAAGATTTGTCTTAAGCGGGAAGCGAACCCGCGACCTCGGAGTCGCAGGTTACAGACAGATTACCCACCCCACCATCCAGTTGTCTATAAGAAGAAAAATTTGTCTAACTTATTGACATAATCAGTGTTGAGTTTTTTATTTCTGTAATTTACAAATATTCAGATTAAAAATATAAAAACTTCACAACTTTTAAAAATTTTTAATTTTAATTGGAAGCTTTTAGTCTTAAAAAGGGTTGTTAGCCAATTAAGATTTCATTTTTCGTATCTTGAGAAAGATTAAGCATCATCCTAACCGCCTACGACCTGTCGCCAGCAACGCTCTGTACCAATTGAAAAACATATTTAGATTTGTGTAGGCGCTTGCAAATATAGCCATGAATTTTGTAGATTATCAACAATCATTACCATATTTATGAATTAATCCTAACTACATATTTATACCTTAGTTTCTTAAACGTGTACTATTTAGAGGCCAGCAATGACATTACATGTCATGGCAGAACATTTTATTTAAAATGAAGAAAAAGTAATAGCCACCTATCATAATTATTAGTAAACTCTTAAATTAACATTTTCATTACTTACTTATGTTTTCATAACACATAACAAAACATAACATCATGCCTATATTACCCAGAAGGATGTGGCAGAGGTATACAACACCCACACTTCACCTGTTATGTTTTACGTCCTATCGTATAAAGGGTGAGCCTATCGCTACCCACTGGGCATAATTACAACTCCGTGCTATTGAGAATTTTCCAACGAAAATATTTTTCACTTTCTACATTTCTATTAAGTAAAAAAAAAAAACCTTCTCTCAAAGTCGCGCATCGCCTTAACATCACATATTGCTATCTCGGTGCAAAACTCTCAAGAAACTTCCCGCAATCTAACAAGACAAATATCCCGACAACTTTATGGAACCTCAAACGAAGTGCTAGTTTTAATACACTTAAGTACATGTTAGTATTTGCAGTACCACAAGCTGGAGCGCCTACTCAAAAACTAAGAGCAACAACTACAAACGTACATTGCCCACTCTTTACAATGTTAGTATTTCTGCCATTTGTGGTAATGGTGAGAGTTTTGCAGCAATTTCGTAATTACTAATTACCTTACTACGTATGTTTTTGGTATTTCGGCTGAAGTTTTATCGTTTGAGTTGAACATTAATGAAATTAGGCACTCACGCAATTATTTCAATTTTAATTTAATAAAATGTTAAAGTATAAAATGTTACTTAACCTTTAATCTACGGCTGACGAATGCAAGTGGAAGTAAGTATTGCTAGGTGTACGAGCAAACCCGTACATCGCAATAGTTTTAGCTTGCTGACATCAACGCGCAGCGAAGTGAACAAAATAAAATTAATTAATTGGGTTTTAATAAATTAGGTTAAGTTTGTATTTGTAATGTAATTTAATGAATGGCATGAAGTTAGTGAATGTTTGTTTTGTGTTTTTAATTTTGATTATTATTATTTATGTTTTTTTTTTTCGATGTATGAAGAACTATGGACCTATGTTGTCTTAATAAATAAATTATTATTATTATTATATTATTAAAATACGTACATTCAACACAATAATCAGTAGTGTTGGTTAAAAATAAGCTGGTAGTGATTCAATCAACAAGCTTTATTTATTGACGACTCAGTTCTTATTTAAATTATTATATCTGATTCACAGTCCCAAAATTTATTAGCGAGCCCACCTCACACTACATAAAATTATAAATAGATGTGTCAATTTTATGTCAATCACAAAATAATAAAATTGATTTAGTATTCAATAAAGGATTAATATTTTAGGATTAGGTGTCGTAATAAACAAATACATTATTCTGTCATTGCTAAGGGATTAATATCTTAATCCGTTAAAATTGGTAGCTATAAAACACAAAAATATTGTAATAAAAACTCAGGCCTTGTTTTAGCGTCATTGTTATATCTACATGAGCTACAGAGCTTGCATGCTGTTTTTCCTATTTATATTATTGTTGTTGTAATGTTTTTAGGGCACTGTTTTGGCTCCCTCGATGCTGCAGCGCATCTGGCATGTTGGCCGACGCCGGTGTAGATGACTTCTACGCAATGATGCGCAAGAAGGTAACATCATTAATGCGTCGCGTGCGAGGTAGCCGAAACAGTGTGTTGAAAATGATAGCTGACAGATCAGATTCTGTGTTACTTGGCCGGTTTGTTGAACTTCATGTTGAAAGGAATAAGGGATGTAATGATTTAGATAGAAGTTTATAACTAGCGCGCTAAATTCTTAAAACACGCATTAATAATAGTATACAAAACAAAGATACGAAATAAAGTAACAAAATCTCAGTCCGCCAGTACAGCGTCAAAGTGAAGTGTCTACACGTGAAGAACTTGCACTAACAAACTTGTCACTTGGTAGGAGCTAGTTAACAATGGGCTACGTTCGTTAATACTAGCCCCTTGATGCACTTTACAGACAAGGGCGCTTCTCACTTGGAAGTATACTTTGTTGGAGTTTCGAAAATAGAAAGTGTGAATTTTTCCGTTCTTACAAATGGTTATGTTGTTCTGATAAATTATCTAATATGAAGTCTTTAACTACATTTCACATTGTAAGTTCCTGTAAAATATTAATATGTATAAAGAAAACAAAACACTACAAACAAATAAAATTGAAGCGTCTGTCAAATTAACAATGTTTTTAAAGCTAATATAGTTATTTGCACGATACCTATGCCAAAAACCGACGTGCAGACTGACTGGTACAGAATAAATGTAAAGTCTTAATAAAAAATATTTTCAAAAACTTTGGGATAGATTGTACCTACGAAACTGTTTTATAGTGCAAAAAAGTTTTGTTAGTAAAGTGTGGCAACATTCATGCATAATTATACAGAAAAATATGTTTTTGATATTTATAATAGATTTATGAACAGTAGACCAAAATAAATAAATTAGCCTAAAAGCAGCACATGGCATTTGTACGACATCACGAGTTGCCCACTATGACCCTTCTCGTCCGCTGTCTGCGCTACCAACCACAGTGCTACCCCACCATCGTTTGTCATTTTTTACCCTCATATAAATACAAACAGGCGAGGCGGAAGCCGTGAAGTTTAGAAATTCCTTTGTCGACGCGTCGGCGCCACTTTGCCTCTATGCCTTTAGATCTACAAATTTTCAGATTTATTCTTTGAATAAATTTTGTGGTAGACGCTGTCGGCTTTGAAATTCAATTGGCTCCCGGTCGACACATTGCTGACGAGTTCCCTTCCTTTTTATTAAGGATTTTGTCTAGCGTTTGTATATCACTGATTTTTATTTACAAGGAAACATAAATAAACAAATTCCGTGTCTTTGTGTTTTGAAGGCGTCCTGAAACGCCACGATACGCTCTTTTAAGTATTTGTTTCGGATGTGTATCTATATTGATGTTTCCTTTTCGAAGAGTGGAAATCGTATATTCATTTCTTTTTTTGTTTGATTTAATTTGAGCAGTATCTTATAATTTGAAATTAAATTTTATTGTATCATCTCGTAATAACGTAGATTACATGACATGTGTTTTAAATTAATGTAAACTAAAGAAAAGTTGCGATTTGACAGGATTAGATAAAGTCACACGTCTTCTTCACTCATAGACGTGAATTTTCTTTTAGAGAAAGCATAGTTCAATAAATTAACAGGCAATTAAAACTTTTAGTTTTTTATAATCTTTCAAAAAAAATTGGTTCACACCGAAATATTTCAAAGTCATGTTAACGGTTCCTAACCAAGAAAAGAAAACCAACATTGTAAAATTCAATCTGCGCCACCAATTCAGTCTTTTGTATATAAAGACCGCATTCGCACGGTCCTTACACTCGTGAATCGCATTCTTTAACCCTTGAAGGTAGGAATTGGGACTGATCAGTACTGAAGTTACTTTGATGTATGGGTTTTTGTTTGAAGCTATAAAATTGGGGTAAGAAATGTAGTTGGAGAAGGTGTTTTTCTCTTTCCGTGGCTATATTTTGTGGTTTGAGATTGTTTTGTTAGCCTAAAAATGCATTATAATACAATATTTACTTTTAAAAAGAATAATTTTAATAAAGGATTATGTAGGCACCTTGTTAACCTTTTTGTTGTAATAGGCTATGTATACCAAAGACATCGACAAGAAGTCGGTTAAAAATAGTGACCTAACATTTGTTTAAAAAAAATCACCGCATGTTATTTAAAATTACGTTTTAAATGTAGATCAATTAGTTAAAGTCATTTATTATTTAATTTATTTAAATTCATTTTATATTTGTGATCTGCGCATGTGCGTTTGTACAAAAAGGCTGCATAGCTTCAATAAACAGATAAAATTGAAAAATCCTATCAGCTAAACCACAAGTTTGTAGTGGACTGTACAAATAAAAAGAGAAATGTTTTCATTGGCGAACGCACACTCGATTGCAGGTAACATTTTTTTAGAAATTACCTTTCAATCAGAATCTATCTATTTTAGGCAGTAGTTTAAAATGGTTTAAAACAAAAATAAATGCAATTATATAAATTGTGGTACATGAACATTAATGTTACATTAAGAATTGTACAAAAAAATATATTTTGTAAAAAGTGATTAAAGCGGTTTGTTGATTATAATGGTATGTTACAGTAGCCAAAAGAAAACATAACATAACATCACGCCTATATAAACCAAAAGGGTTTAACAGAGGTATACAAAACCCTCACTTCACCTGTTATGTTTAGGTTTCATTTGATAGGTGGTTAGTCTATCGCCATCCACCGGGTACAATTCCAATTTCCTGGCGCAAAGTTCACAAATAACACTTCGCCCGACCGGAATCGATGCCAAGACCACGTGGTGAGCGGCGCTTATACGCTAACTACTAGACTATCGAGGCAGGTAAAATAAAGTAGTGGCTAATTAAACTTAATGAAAATGTAGGCTCGTCATTTCCAAAACTCACTTTTACTGGTGGTAGAGCTCTTGTGAATGAGCTCGAGGGCGGCAGCACCACCGTCTCACCTTTAACCTGCCGCCAAATAGTAGTGCTTCCATTACTGTGTTCCGGTTTGGTGGTGAGATCAGGCCCTGAAATTACTGGCACATGAGGCATTACACCGTAGTCCTCAGCTGCAGCGACACATCTATAATCTGCTTTTGTGGATTGTTGATGTCCATGGGCTGTACTCAACTTACCATCAGGTGGAGTACACGTTCGTTCGCTTTAGGCGTAGTATAAAAAAAAAATACTCAGTACAGATTTTAAATTAGGTATTTCTATTACAGGATCGAAACAAACCCTTAGCTGGAAAGAACCCCTATTCTAATAATTTGAAACTGCCAAGCAAACAGGCTTCGTAAACAAATTCTTGAAAATGCTTCACATCTTGTTAAATCTATGTGATTCTTCAGTCGCTTATTTTCTTTTTAATTAATTTTGACAAATTGCCCTACCTTCTCAGTTTCTCTGCGTTCGTTTAATTAAATGCTGGAGTGACACTCGAAGGCATGTCCGACAAGTGCCCCACGGACCTCCACTGTTAATTAATTATACTAGATGTTGCCTACTTACTGTTTTTACTTAGATGTATATAATTTACCAATGTTTATGTGGCGACCCTTGCTGTTTTTTCTTTATTTTGGTATGTCCCTCCTCGACCGATTTCGTTAAAGGCGGCTATGGAGTCGCTACAACGTTTGTATATTTATATTACATTTATATATATTCATTAGATGGCTTAATATTTATTTGTTTATTCTAGATATTATAATATTTATTAATGTAAATCGTTTTCGGAAAATGCTGGTGTAATTTAAAGTATTATAACAGCCCATTCAATCTCTCCCTGTGCTTAAAGAAAGTTATTGCATTGTCTTAAAATTACCTACTTGTCCGTCAAGATAATAAGTCAAATTGACATTATTTCTCAAGAAGTTCTTCTACGTAAGACTGATAGCGCGCGAGTTGAATGCAGAGCTTAGGAATGCGGTAGTTATGTGACATATTTATTATTGATGACGACAATGAGTAATGAATGTCGATAAATTTAAACAATGTTATAAGTTTAATTTTATTTTTTACACTAGGTTAACATGATGAAAAAAAAAAACAATATCATAATTATCACACGTTTTTAATAATCATTTCACAAAACGAAATGAAAAAAATAAATAATCAGATTCAGAAATGGCAGATATGGTTGAATCGGTGTCACTATCCTCGCCGTCGTTGACCTCAATGACGAATCGATCTATGGTATCTTCAATTAATCCATCTCTTTGCCAATAATTTTCTTCTAAAATTATGACGTGATCATTAAAGCCCGCCAATCTTCCTCTGTAACCTGAGAAACCGCCAACTCCGTAACTTCTTTTAACCTTTTTTCGTTTTTTTGTAACAGAACTTGATGGACTCGGATCAGTCATTATTAAAATAAAAAAATAACACGGGAACTTCAGTATTAACACAATAACACGGCAAACGTACGATAGGTCGTGCGGATAGCGGGGGGAGATGCTCCCGCTCTTTACCTCAGACCCCGACTGCATTCAACTCGCGCGCTATCTGTACATTAATAATTACTATCCGTTCACTTCGAACTGCGATTCATATCTCACCCCTTTTGAACCTCTTTTTTTGTTTTGACCGTGTCATTTTTGACATGTTAAAAATGACACTGAGAGTACCCTTTAATAGGGTACAAGTGGTGCGGTATGGAGAAGGGTGACGGGAAAATTTGGCCAATTCAAAGTGAACGGGTAGTAATTACCAAATAAAAGTACATGAAAAAATTACAAGTAACATCTTAAAACAATTGTCATAAAATATAAACAACAGGATGACATATTAATAGATATACAGTTGCAGAAAACGACACAATATTTCAGCGGCTAAAAAAAGAAAAAGAAACCTATTATTAGTTGTATTAATACTAAGCCAAAACGGAAAATTCTACGATAAAATTAGTTCAGTTCTTACTTGGCTAGATATAAAAAAGTTTAAAGTGTTAATAAGAACGAGCCTGGAGCGTCTTCATAGTCTGCTAATGAAAAAAGGTGACGTCATAAGTGCCTTGTTAGTATGAGCCTGAAACTATTAGAATACTCTTTTAGTCTTTTTGTAGAAGCCTTCTTCTTCTTCTTCGTCGTGTCGATGGCTGAGTCAAATTTTATTTTGACTTGCCATCGTGGTGAAAGGATTAGCCAATTCGCTTTGGAGAACTCGCGAATTGCCCAGGATGCGCTGGACGTAGGGAATCGTTGCGTACGTCACTCGGGCGTCCTTTCATGCACCCCATGCCTAAAAGTAGTAGTTTCAGATTTTTCACAATGATTCTTTTGTTGAGACGTTGCAGGCTTTTATATAATATATGTTACGGTGAATGTGATAAATTGAAAATATTGATAACTAACTACTTCCTGGATTATTAATAATTATACATGATTTGCTAACGGAAATTTTCACTTTTGCCGGTAGTTCATTTTGTCAATACAATTTTGCGTCGTGTGTATATTTGAAAGGTTTAAGTATTCTCAGACCTTTAGTTTATTTAAAAGAATTGCTTTTTCAAATAAACACAAAAAACATAATATCAGAGGAGTTCGCTAGCTAACACTGTGACACGAGATTTTATATTTAAGACTAGCTTCCGCCCGCGGCTCCGCCCGCGTGGTATGTCAATTAAAAGTAGCCTATATGTTAATCCAGACTATAAGCTACATGTGTGCAAAATTTCATCGAAATCGACCCGGTAGTTTTGGCGTGAAAGAGTAACAAACATCCATACATACATCCATACTTACAAACTTTCGTATTTATAATATTAGTAAGGATATATTTTGTAATTTTCTCGGCTCACTCTCACAATTCTTACTGAAATCATTTTAATAAATTTAGCAAGCAAAACTTATGTCAAGTTTTAACTATATAAGTTTTGATTACGTTTATGAAAGTTTATTTGTTCAATATTTTCACACATCAACCTACATATTTTGTTTTAAATATTAGTATTTAAATCCCTCTATATTTTTATAGAAGTGTAGTTTATGCATACACGTGGCGTGTTTTGTATTGTTAGATAAACAAAGCAAGATTGATCGTACCTACGCTGAAATGATTTATTCTATGCTTTTAATTTTAATTCTCAATTTAATTGCATTTGTAATTATTTTAAATGATAATACTAATAGTAAAAAGCTGAGTTAGAAATCACGCACCTGCAAAAAGCAAGTGGAAAATAAAGCAGCTCAGACAGGTAATAAAAATAAAAAATAGCATAATATCAACGGAGAACACTCGATATGGTGTGTATTAAAATTCACCCCAATTTGGAAGATTTATGATAATATACGATGTGTGAGTAAATTCATGCCTTATTGCATTTGTGTACTCACACATCTAGCTGTGCATTTCCAGTATAAACTGGTCTTGCATTTCATACGTTTCCCGTGCAAAGCGAGACCAGGTTATTCATGAAACGTCTAACTTGACGTGTAGCCGTGCGTACATCTTATCTCTCTTGACATACATCCACATTATTTTATCCTCCCTAACATAAACAAAGCGAAACGCAATTTTCATGTTCAAGTCAATAGCTTAGAATAATAAGCGATAGTAAGTAATATTGGGGAAATCCACATAAGAGTCCCCTATATTCTTTTGCGTTACTACTGCTTCTCATATTTTATTCGCTAGATGTATATTGTGATAATCCCTTAAACTACTAACACTAAATTTGATTTGTATAACCTCATTTCATGTTATTTCAAATATTGTTAAGTAAAGGCAATCTGTGTGTACATTTTTAATTTTTTTTTAATTTTTATATTTTTGTAGTATAAATAGTTTTTGTTATTAGTAAATAAATATTTGTTCTGTTCTGAAACCCTTATATATACAGTAGTTTACATTGTTTTTACTCCTTTATTTTCTGCTTGAAGTGTAAGATATTGCAACCTTATATACTATGGATTTATTTATAATAATTAAATTGCATTTCTATATTTAAGTTTATTTTCTCTTTAACCATATTTAGCTATAATGTTGTTTTGGTTGCTATAACTTACACATAGAATTATTGTCAAAAAACAAACAAATATTGTTTGAATTATTTGAAAAGATGGTGCACATGAGTTTCTCACCAGCTCTTCGCATGATGCAATACCCATCGGAGCTGGTACTTGGATTGATTTTAATTCAATTCTCTAAGTTGAATTAAAGTCAATCTAAGCTCCGGTGTCAAATCATTTTATTACAATAAGTATTATAATTTAGTTAGCTAAGTTTTATTTTAATTTTATATTTTTTGTGTTTTGTTGTTTGTTTTGACGTGTTCAAGCGCCCCTTGGGGCCCATGGAAATAAATGATTTGATTTGATTTGATTTGAAACTAAATGAAACTATAGGTCTTTAATTTCGAAAATCTAGTTTTTTGATTAAAACGGCCACAGGAACCAATTATATTAATCACAATTTATTAAAACATATTACTGACATTCACAAAATTGTTGCAAAAACACCAATAATACACCGAAAACAAATCAATTTCTGGATTGGAGTCCACGAGATTGTTGAGAGTGACAAGTGCGCGCGATATTGGAGAAGTGACGCAAGCAGCAGTACGACATGGTGGCACGGCAAACAGCTGATGACTTCTACTACGAAGGTAATCTTTATATTACACTCTTATGGCAGATGATTTTATTTCAGTTCAAAATTAACCCTAGGTGTACCATGTGATTTGAATGTTTTAAAGCAATAATAATCTTCTTAATAGAGATACTATATAGGAGAGCCTAGCTTCAGCAGAATTCAACAATGACACACATATTCAACATAGACATAACCACTATAAAGTTTAAATATTTGGTAACTCCTTGTAAGCATTAAGATTAATAGATAAAACAAAATAGAAATACTGTTTCCTCTTTTAAAATTTATGAAGCTATGAAATTTTATTGTAACCATCAGTTCATATTAGTCATTTACTGAATCCTCGAATCGTTATATTACTCAATCAATCAATCTTCCGTGCCTTTTCCCAATAACGTTAACGTTGGCTACTAATCTAACGAATTTAGCTGAATATCAGTATTGTACGTGGAACGATTGTCATCAGACCCCAACAGCCCAGTACAAGGCGATACCGTACTCATTGATAGACTAGTTGTCAGACTTTTTGTTTTCTCTCCGAGGCACGAAAAAAAATTCGTCACGTATACAAAAATAATATGTTATACTAACTATCAACTTATATACAGTGGCGTAATTAAGTGGGCAAGGGCCCCGGTGCATAGAGAAAGAATCGGGCCCTCAACCCCTTTTTAACGTAGCTTGAACTTTTATTGTCCTTCAAGATTATAGATAGGAATAATAATGGGATACAGGATAAGTAGTTAAGATTATGCAGCAAGTTCAAAAAAGAAACCACAGAATGACAGAACAGCGTAGGTCTTCATTCGTCAATTTATATTGAGTTTAGAAAAACATTCTCTATTTATGTTTCATGATCAGGATTTTTTTAGCGAAAATCAGTTTTAGCTAAAATCATTAAATTAAAAAAAAATAACTTGTGAGCAGGGTCGTGGTTTCCTAGCTTCAGGAGCTGGCGAGTTGGCTGACCCGCTCTTTTCAAAGCAGGTTAATGGGCAAAGGGCCCCCCGAGGTCCGGGGCCCTGGTGCACTTCACCACCGGGCCCTACGATAGCTACGCCACTGCTTATATATGTTTTTAAACTTTCGCGATTTGAGAACATTTTTCAAAAATTAGACAACGGGTCTGAATCGCGTAATTATTATATCAACTTATACCCAAAATACTAAATCTTTCTATGCCTATAAGTATTCGAGCGACATGCATTCGAAATTTAACACAACAGTAGGGGTCGCAAGTAGAACATGGAAGGCAATTCCGGGGTGCTCTGCGTAGCTGGTTTACTTCACGAACCATTAAATTTTCCTGTTTGCATTTTTTAGCATACGTTACTCTCGAGACGAGAATACTGCGACCGTTTTACGATTGTAGTTTTAGGGGAGCCATTTCTTAAGCAGCACTACCATTTTGAATTTATTGAATTTTATACTCATTGTGATGACTCTTAAGTGAATTACGGACCATTTTTAGTGGTAGGGGCGAGATAATTGGAGATAATTATTTTTGTGGTTAGTATTAATCTTTTGTGCGATAATTTGATTATATGTCTATTTAGGTTTAGTTTGTTTTTGATGCTAGGTATACACATTGTAATTTAATGTTATTGGCAATAAGTGAAAGCCTAGACATGAAATTGACCTGCCTATTAGTTGAGATAGACATCTATAGATATCAATTTTCAGATTCAATAAATATAGTGCGAAAAATAACTCGTGTAGATAAAATTAACTTATTCAATAAAGCATTAATTTTATCAAAAACAAAACCATATGCAGAAATATACGACATTTGTGGTGGTGAACTATCGTTCCCTCGTAAATAGTCAATCAGGTTTTTTAAATGAAATGCTGAAAAAGATCCGCGAGCCGGCTAATGGCTTTTAAAAATACAGAGCTCTCTTTGAGGAGAGCTCTATTATTCAAAATATTTTAATGGATAGTTTTAACCTCGTCGATATACAGTGAAAGCATTTTAAATATTGACGGTAACCCGTTTGATATAGGTTATACAAACATCTGTATGTTGTGTGATGTTTTTGGATATATGAACATTATATTCTGTTAATTCAAAATACGACTTTCATTTGTTTTTAACCAGACACGTCTGTATTTAAAACACTCTCCAATTTTTCATTACAACTTTGAGCTAGTCCGTTAAATGGTTGCAACAAATGCAGTTTTATTGTAGGCAACTTCGTGGCCTGTGTTTGTCTTAAGCTACGCCACCGTATTTTACGAAACTGCATCAATTTAACTCTGCCGTATTTCAGTTCAGATAAAAGTTCCACACGAAACAGAATAAAAACCTAAAACTAAAACTGGGTCTGAAACTTTGTAATAATCACCTACAAATTCAATCCGTTCCCAATAAAAGTGAACGAGTAGCCAGCGACTCCGGAACCGAGTAGTTGGCCGAAAACAAATATATTGAAAGCTGAAAGCGATCGATTTTGAACTTTATGACATTGCTGTAAGATGCAATGTAGGTGTACTATAAAGATTGGTTTTCAATGTTGCCCCAAGCGGATGTTCACGACAGTCACCTTATTTGGCTTCAGTCCAGCATCACCCGGGAAACTTTTATGTTATTTCAATGCGGTTTAACTGAAAGAATTGCATTTGCAATCCGATAGACCCTACTTTGTTATTAAACTCAGTTTTGGAACGAGTCCAAGGAGTAACTATGATTATGCATATTTAAGGATTGCGGCTTTTTATGCACGTTTTTAAGTCGGGCTATATGATAGAGTAGTATTTTGAATTAATTTGTTTAATAGTCACTATCGCTTTAATCGCACTATGCTTAATGTATCTATGATCTATTCACAAAAAAGTCAATAATCATAATATAGTTCAGCGTGTTTTAAGCAAAAAAGTACCTACATTTTTATGGTCTCAATATTTTACCTGCAAGGCGTTCAAAGTTGTATTTTATATTCTACTGAGCAGATCTTTGTTCTTCTAAAAGAAATAAAAAGCTTCATTTTAAACTATCTATCGGTTTTGTTTCTTTGTCCGAGGATCTGATTAAAACTTATGGTGTAACTTCCCTATAGTTATATACTTTTAATGGTGAACTTTATAGGATTAAAGCTGACAAAGTTTCCTTTGCTAATACTTAACTTCATACATTGTTGTTGGAACAAGGAACGTTGAACATAGTCTTGAAATTAATGGCAATAGGTGCCTGAAGGTAGAATATAATTTGTAAATATTGCTTTTATGCTTTTCAAACACGATTCAACGATGAAATTTCAATTTCTATCTGTCGAATTGACATAACCGGTTAGCATTTGACGGGTAATACGGCTTCTGCAGTGATTAAATTATGTATTTTTTTTATTTGGGGATAAACATACAGGCTGACAATTAAAAAAAGAAAGAAATAGATACAAAGACGAATTGTTAATTATTTTTAAAACACGTTAATTTTAATGTGACTAGTTTAGGGCTGGTATTTTATTTTCGGCCAAAAACTAGTAAAGTGACTTAAATATATACAGTTCCCACGAGATTCACATATTTCACGTATTTTGTACTTGATTTTGCGGAAGACATAACACCATTCTTTATAGATTGACATTTTGTTCTATCTATAATTATATTATAATATTGTTACGCAGGCATTTAAATGTTTAGCATATTTTATCGAGCATGTATTGTGTTAATTTATGTTTTATGGTGGCCTTGACACAGCTTTGTTGGTGTGTCCTAGATTTTTGTGAAATCAATGGCACTTAGGATGATCTTTAGGCGTCTGGTCTTATCTGTTTGATTGTCTTAATTTTTTTCATTATTTGGACTTGAGCTTCTTCATTAAACCTACATTATAGCTGAAGGTTATAGGTTCTTAATCCCTTTTATAATACTTTCATAAATATGTCTATGGTTAAGTTAATAATGTATTAAAAAGCCTTGTTCCACAATCGTCAATTAGAATTTTCTTAACAGATGACATAATAATATAACATAAACTAATTAAATTGACAGCTTACTTTTAAATTCGTTTCAGTTATAGTTAATCTATATCTCTCTATTTCTGAGGTTCGGATAGATCTTACCAGGACCAATAAAAATACCCTGATCGAATTAAAGAGTGACACAAGTTACACTTGAAATAAGGACACAGCTTCACTTTTATTTATGTGTGTTATATTTTTATCCTAGCAACACTGTTTATCTAACACCTGTGAAATTGGGGCTTAGATATTTTTGTTTTATTATGTAAAATGAAACGTTAGTAACAGCGAAATAAACGTAGAAAGATGTGGCTAGGTACAACTTCGCACACTTAATCTGGATAAAAACCTAGTAAACCTTAGTTAATAATAAAGAATTCAGGTCAAAGTGCTATCTAAATAAGATGACAGGACATTTTACTTTAAATTAGGGATAACTGTTTTACGTTGACCTACTGACTTTATTACTGTGTCTATCTTTACTTATCTCTTGGTAATAATTTATAAGTACCTACTCAGTTTTGTATTGCAGGTCCGCTGCTGCATAAAAATTTAATCACAAAAAAAGCGAGGGGGGGAAAGAAATGGCTCTAATTTTTATAATAAGTTAAAATGATAATTATGTAGAAATTTAGTGGGCAAGATATTTTTTCTTTTTAAAGATATTTTTTTCTTCACGATCTGTTTTAGTTTTTAACGGTAGTAATAATTTTTTAATGCTCTTAAGAAATCATTACTACAGTCAAAAATTTAAACTGATTACAAGTCACAAGTCATAAAAAAATACAGAGACGTCTTAATCAAATATATGTATATATTTTTTTTAAATTAGTCGACTAGGTTAATCATTCCCACATCTCATTTTGTTACTGAGCAGAGGTTATTATTTGTTATTTTCAAACTTGTTACAAGAGATTTATCAACTGGTGCTAGCATTGGCACTTCCTTTAGCATTTAGTATTGAATGCAGTGAAATGTATAAAATATGACATTATGCAAAGCTGCATAATCGGAATGGTATTCGAAGTTAAGGCTAGCAACTTCTCATTTGGTATCCTACGCCTACTCACACTTCGAAATTACGTATAATTATAATAATACTAGCTTCCGCCCGCGGCTCCGCCCGCGTGGTATGTCAATTAAAAGTAGCCTATATGTTAATCCAGACTATAAGCTACATGTGTGCAAAATTTCATCGAAATCGACCCGGTAGTTTTGGCGTGAAAGAGTAACAAACATCCATACATCCATACATCCATACTTACAAACTTTCGCATTTATAATATTACAAGCTTCCGCCCGCGGCTCCGCCCGCGGCTCCGCCCGCGTGGTATGTCAATTAAAAGTAGCCTATATGTTAATCCAGACTATAAGCTACATGTGTGCAAAATTTCATCGAAATCGACCCGGTAGTTTTGGCGTGAAAGAGTAACAAACATCCATCCATACATCCATACTTACAAACTTTCGCCTTTATAATATTAGTAAGGATTAAGGATATTACCACCGTTTGTCTTATTTCCACACATGCCTAAAAGTATAATGTCTACTGTTCACCTTTAAATGATCGAATTTAGATGGCTGATTAACTAAATTGGTTTTTATTGATTGCATTTGTTTGCTTACGGCATTCCTTAAAGTTTTCTAGTTGACCCCGAGATAGATAAAAATCCTGAAAACCGATTTAATGTTATAAATATTAATTCTAATCAATTTTTGATGTTGATCTGATACTCTAATACTATTTTTGGTAATCTGATGAATCATACAAAAATCCTTGGCATGCCTTTAGGTATATTGAGCAATGATCGTATAATATGTTGAATTGCAGAATATAAACTTGTAAAATTTTCTTGCATTCGTGTGTGATTTGATTATTGTGTATCATTATGGTATTCTGATCTTAAATTACTTTCATTATCTAGTGGATATATAAATATAGAAAATTTTCATTGCAATATAAGAAGATAAATATTATTAATATTTTGTTCTAGGTTTTCTGGAAGAGAACTCAAATACTGAATGACTGAGTACTACGCGATGCATCAATCATACGCGAGGCGGGGCGGACGGCACATTGTCTTGACTGCGTTCATCGTTTGTTTTTTATACATTTTGTACCATTTGACGCGTTCCATCGCTAACGTAGGACAATATCTGAAACCTGACTATTGACATATTTTATGATTTTTTGTAAAATTTTGCGTACTATAAAGGTTCAAATAAAATCAAATCACTAAATAAATTTCGAAGGCCTTAAACAGCTAACATTAAATCGGACGACAAGGCCCTTGAAAGATTTAACAGCACTCGTTTTTAATTATCATATCAAATTTGACGTCCCTTAACGTATCCGAGATTTGTGTAACTAAAATAATTAAATGGAGGGATCCAGGGATATGTAAATAGCCGCAAAAATTATACGCCCACAATATTAGATAAAGCAAAGTTTACTTACGGTCCCCCGGAATGAAATGGGACTACGAAAACAGAATACTAGTACTGTAATGAAAGAAAAATACGATTCAAAAACCTCTTCTGTACCTATTCTCGTTGTGATTGATCTTGAAAAGGACTAGAAAATTTCTTCTTTGTATTTTGAACATTTCTTTTGGAATCTTTTTACAACAATTTTTGTAGTACTCCTTTTAACGAATAAATTATTAAGAAAAAACAAACGTCAATTTACGTTCTTACTTTTATTGAGTTGGTCATTTAGAACTACGTTTTTTTTTTCAAAAAAAGGAATATCTAAACCGTCTTATTAAAAATCAAAACATCTTTCTTTAAAAAGTTATGCTGCGGTCTATATTGTATAGGGGTTGTTTTTAAAAAAATACACATTTATTTATTTATTTTTTAAGACATACGTTTGATGTATGGTCGATACATCAAACGTATGTTCTCTATTATTATTTTAAAATTAATTTTAAAATATTTTTACTGTTTACCTCAAAATAAAACAATTTCATTTAAATTTCACCCCATCCCACCTCTTTTTTAGCAGCCTGTCGAGAAAAAAAGTATTTTGTATAGTATTTTACAAAAAAAAGGGCTAAAAATTACAAATCTAATATTGGATTAGAATCTAATAGTTTGCATTAAATTGATATTCAATAATTTTATTGATAACCGCGTAAACTGCGTTGCCAGTTATAAATTTGAGTTTCGTCTTGCAATACACTCTTTTTTTTGGTCAGACTACAGTAACACTGAAACAGTAAAAAGTCATTTGTTACTTATTTCTTTCAATTGCACCAAGCACGTGGGCGTCTTTTCGAGTTGGTCGAAGTCCAATTAAGGCAGCAGGCGCCGACGTACACCGTTCCGGTGGTGGACCGATAAATCGTTGGCACGAGCTTTGTTATATGTCTCAGTTACTTCGTAGTTTATACATACGAGTATAAAAAAAATTGGCATTTCTGTACATTTAAGATATTATTATAGGGTGTGCTTTGTGTGTGTGAAATGTATGTTTGTGAACACCCCCGCGACATAGGAGTTATTCCTAGTGCGGGAGTCGTTTTTTTTTTAATAAATTATAACAGCAGTAGAAGACAAAACATATTTTTTATTTTTTTTATGTCTGTCAGTCTATATATTCGTACGCGCATCAGGCAAACTACTGCGTGGAATTGGATGCGGCTTTCACAAATGTCTAGCTGGAGGTCAAACTTTAAAACTGATATAAATATTTATCTATGTATAAAATGCATGAAGTTCTGCGCAGAGGTCCTTTACGTGACGTAAATTAACAATAACATTTAATTAAAAAAGGTAAATTTGGAAATAAAAGTGTATGAGGGCATTGCCTTAATTTTGTAGAAAATAGCATGGAAATATCGAATTCTACTCAGACAAAGTCGCGGGCAGCAGCTAGTTCTATAATAAAGTTTAAAATACGTAGTTACATTGCTTCCTGATTAAGTTTTAGATGGTTTATTTCCTGATTATATCAATTTGTCAATAAATTTTGATTGGAAATAGTATCTGATAAGGTATATATCAAGGATCTATCAGATTGAAATTTATCTAAAACCGTAGCAAAACATTAAAAAGTTATTCTTTCAACCGCACCAGGAGCACGTGGGCGTCTTTTTGCGGAGTTCGTCAAGGTCCAATTAAGGCAGCAGGTGCCGACGACGCACTCTCCGGTGGTGAGCCAACTAATTGCACGATATGAATTTCAGCGTGCTGAAAATGCATTTATCTTTTTGTTTCTGCAACAAAATAAATTAAACAATCAATATGTAGTATTATTTTATTAATATTTTTCTCATTTTTAAAAACACAAGGAAAATATATAAGTAGTTCATAAAATGTGCAAGAAGTATGGACACTGTTTCATTCGAACCATAAAAAGAAAATTGAGTTCAAAGATAATAATTGAATACCCCATTGACGAAAGAGCATGAGTTTTTTGAACCCTTCAGTTGTTCCTATAAACATCTTACAATCCTGACATAATTATGTCATTAGATGCATCGGAATGAGCCACTATGCTATTAAATTACCATGCAAATCATACACAAAACTGGTAAGACTGCCATCTGATTATATAGACTCTTGCTCAAACAAGCATGTAATATTTTATCCCCGCGTAACAAAGTAGCCATAACTGTCCAACTGTACAAGACACGCTAATCGAACTTCGCCTGATTTCCATTTAAATATCATTCGAAGATAATTACAAAAAGGCAACTCTTATTCTGCCTGCCTTGAAACGTCCTTCAGCAGAAATATTTGGAAGGCCGTTGCACTCAAATGCAATGTTACAGAATCTTTATCCGGTTCAAGTTGAAATACAGATCCCGAACAGGACCTATTTGGCAATGTATCGCGTATTTTAAATTATTTGGAAAAGGAAGCGTGGCGAAGATAAGGCGGTGCGCAGTGCAGCAGCCGCGGGATCGCAGTGCGTCGGGCAGAGCGGCGCCGGCCACTTGGCACTGTTCTCGGTCAACGTCCTTTTGCCTCTATAAAAGCCTCCACAAGCTTGAGCCAAAACAATTTCGCCAAATTTCTTGCCAGTGCCCTAACACGCATGATTTTACGATCCTTCCGCTCCTCTCTCCACGCCATGGGATCGTTTATTTTTGGCGGAGCAACTCGTGATATTTTTATTGAAATTCGAGGCGTCTTGGTATTTATTTGTCGCGTTATCAGATCAAATATTGCATTCACATCCTGGTGTTTATTGCCGAACTCCTGGTTTAGACGCAATCGCTTAAACACCCAATTTGAAGTAGATTTCGCATTGGATAAAAAGTGACCCTATTAATCTTACCGATAATTTGAACTCCTGACAGTTTCCATTTGCAATTTATTTTGTGGCTACTTCATAATTATTGTTCATGATTTATTTTGATAACGCATCGCAGTTATTAAGTCATCCCATTTAATGTTTTAATGGACCTGTTGTTTGCTTCTAGTTATAAAAGAGTTATTACAATTTGCTAAATAAAATATACGAGCAGTAGGTTGTAAAGATTATTTTCAGTAAAACACAAAGAAAGCTTTTAAGTATAAAATAAATAAAATTAGGTAAAACTTTATAGTCACTGAGTATTTATACCTGAAATCAAAAAGATCTTTTTGAGGACAATAAAAATACTTTCACAACACCGAAAATTATCTCAAAACCCGCTAATACATTCTCCAAACGTAATATTCCTTCTGTCACCAACACTACATTATTCAAGTAGGCATAGAAAATATTTCCCGGCACCCTCATCGTTTCAATGTGCTCTGAATCGTAGAAAATTTAACCTTGGCTAAGTTATGAACCGCCGATTAATCAGACCCACAAAAAATATGCCATCTATAAATTTTATTGATTCCGTACAGATGGCTACACATTAACCTATACATTACAAACGGTCTCGCTTTGTATAGACCTCACGTGCAATGCTAGACCAGCTCAAACTGGATATGTATAGCTTGGTGTGAAGCCGTATGTTCATCAAACGTTTATCGCTAACGCGGTTTGGGTTGGCTGTGGGACCTCGATGTGATGAGGTCAAATTCTTATTGCCGACTAATGCACTTGTTATGTGTTGCTATTTGTCAATTCCGTGTGGCGCTAAAACTTAGGAGAATGAATGGCGCTTTTTAGAAAAACATCTTTTAGGAGCAGACTCCCCAGCGCCGTGTTTTTATACTAACGTAATATAAGTTCAACCGAACTTTAATATTATTAGGTTTTTTTTTTAAAGTTCATATCTAAAACATTAAAATGCATGTTTGTTCGTAGCCATTTTGTCAAAATTGTTTTATTCATTAATTGAGTTACATACAAACTAAAAAAATAAAATGATAAATTGTAGACATATGCGCCAACAAACATGCATTTTAGTTTTTTTGATATAATTTGTCTATATAGATAGATAAAAAAATTATAATATCAAAGTTAAACCTATATTACTATTGAATGGAAAAATGCCAACTAATCAAATTAGACGTTCTCAACAAGGTGAAAATGTTCTCAGTAGTACAAATACTATTTCGTATTATATGATTCCTGTAGCTACGTAAAAAATAGGGATGTCCCAAACTACGTTGTGCTAGTTGACTCATATAAAAAAATAATAATTAAACAATTTTTTTTAATTGTCTTGAAAATTTGTTCTTGTCTCCATAAACTCGTATTTAGATATTCCATTTTATGTATAGTAACATCAAAATAGCTTAAAGGTTGTTAATAAACTAATTGCTAAAGTAATTTATAAACATTTGTATGCAGCTATGTCTGTGAATAGGTTGTATTATGTTATTTACAAGTTAAGTGCACGGTCGAAATGCCATTCATAGAAACTAGAATCTACGTGGGTCTGATTATGTTTGCAAGTATTCATACAACATGTATGTAGGCTTGAAATTATGTGCGTAAATTATCCTTTGTCCTAGTTAATGTGGTGGTAGAATTTTAGTGAACAAGCTGAGAAAAGTTCTACTATAAACTGTCAGTATTTGGAAGTCGTTGTTGTATTTTGATATCCCAGTTCCGTATGACGGTTATTTGACGTCTCGCCTCATCTGCGTATAACTGGCAAGAATAAAGTAAACGGCCTTAAGGTAGGTAATTATCCCCGTTCTTCTAATTGTTGAGGATTTGTACTGATCAGCTCAGCAACATAAAATGCTGACTGTAAGATGCAAATATCCCTGTAGCTTAAGGTAATATACGAAAAAACACACAGAAGCCTTTAAATGTTAAAGGTAGCCCTCGATTTCTCTAGAATCCCATCATCAGATTGTGACCTGATGTGAATGGGCCCATATGCGGAGTATACTCTTTCAGACAAAGAAAAAATTTCTCAAATCGGTCTAGGCGTCTTCGAGTAATCGGCGAACCAAACAAAAAACACTTATTTTTGAAGGTGGTTAATAAATAAAGATGGAGGAGGAAAATAAAATATAGAGTTATTTCACAGTATAACTTTATTATCACATTTCATAAATAAGTTTCTAAATTTAAAATAGTACTAAGTTCTTATGTCTAAAGTATAAATTACATTTATCTAAGCCGACAAGGCACTCTGAGACGAGCGATATCTTATCACTTTTGTACTCTGAAATCCAAATGAATTTACACAATTACAAATATACCAAGGTTAATTAGTCCATCAAATATCAATGATTAAATTCCTAGATTTGAAATGTCATGTTCGTGAACGATATTTTGATCGTGACCGATATTTTGTGATGAAGATGATCGTTATATAAATTGTAGTCAGTCGGAGATGGATGAGATTAGAAAAAGGATCGCCTACTTATTTCAATACTGATTGAAGAGATGATTGATTGATAGTAACTTAGTTAACTTTTTCGTATATCCATTTGCCGGAGTAAGGAGTTTCTAGCCTCTTGACTGATGGGCGGAAACCTTTTTCGTCAGCGGTGTAGTCTACTCTGTACATGAAACCGTCGGGTCCGATGTACTCGTAGAATCCTTGTGAAGCAATTCCTTCATCAATAGTGTTCGGGTTTTTGAGTACAGCCTTTTCCTCAGCACGAATCTTGTTTTCGGTCTCGAAACTACGAAGAACAAAAAATAATTAATAAGCGTCTTGTTTACATAACTAGAAAGGTCGTGGCACTTTATTATGTAGACGGTCATCCACTTGCTTTATTATGCTTACGTTATTTCTAATGTTTCATTAATTTTATTCTTGCATATTTAATTGTATGCGTAGCTCAATATGATATAGTCGCTTCCTCAATAACTTACTTAGAAGTTATATTCTTTGTTAATATCAAACACATTTAAATCAAAGTGAGACAATTTTTCATTAGTAATATTGAAACTGAGACGTAAAAATATCAATTTAGTTGTTAATGATTATAAATAGTTTTGAACTATGACCCGCGGGCATTGCCGTCGGCTGAACAGTGTCGGTCAAGGTATTTGTCCACGGCGGCAGATTGGTCAGCTTTATTTCTATTGTATTATCAAGGACTATAATCTAACATTGAAAGCTCTAATATAATTTTAAGTAACGATTACGAGATTGATACTTCTTTTAGAACTAATGATGATACTTTAAAGAGCTATATAAAAAGATTTACTGTATCTCTTTTTAAATAAATGTTCATTCGTTCGATTAGATTTATTGGCGAGTATAAAGTTTTGTCGGATTTTGAATACCTGCATAGAATATTTATGAGAGTGCAGACACAAATGATACTTTTATTAACGAACCCGCCCATGGGTATTGGATCCCACCCCGCTGTTTAATTATAACTTCATTTCAAAAATGATACGTCGTTAAAGCACTTCCAATTTCAAATAAGCCTCTGAAGAATTCCAAATGTAAATCAATAGTCATGATAAGCTTGACATTCAGCTAAGCAAGGCTGAATTCTAGTTAGGAGACGGGAAGCTAATAAAATATCTATATATTACGCGGCTGGTATGTTAATACTTCATTACCATAAGATGACGCATCAGAACAGAAAAGTCGTAAATTAATTAAAGTTTATTGATGATTCTATGGCTATTAGGTTATTTAAGAATTTTAATTTCGTATTGTCAATAAAATCCATTTTATAACTGAATGATCTAGAAATTTTTGAATGTTTTAATATTTAGCTCGGTAAGAGTCCGTTAAAAAATGTGATTCATAAAGTATACGAACAATTTCAATCAATTGTGATGTAATCGGTAAGAGCTATGTAGTGTTATGTCAGAATAATATGGTTTTGTTATTTCTATTTAGTCTAATAACAGGCTCGTGGAAGATACTAGATTTATTTATTTTGAGCGAGCTATCACGTTTTTGCCACTTTAACGCGATTAAAACTTTAACTGGAGCACTGTCAAAATTGGATGGCATTTGAATGGCAACCAAACGTTATGGTTCAACCTAAGATGTGAAAAATACTCACTCGAAGTCGTATTTGTCTTCCTTGTAGTTGTGGTTCTGCTTGATGATCTTAATGCCGTTGTTCTTGTAATATCCATCTTTGTAGAAGGGAATGTCTTTAGGAGGAACCTGGACTAGTCTGTACTGGTCTACCGAAGCTTCTCCTACGTAAGGGTCGTGTAAGTGTGAATAAGGTCCATAGCCACCGTCGTAGGGGTTATCGATGTGTATGTAGGGGTTCGGTATGTGGACGTATTTTCCTTCGTTGCCTGGAATGTACCTGAAAGGGAAAAATACTGTATATGATTTTGTTTCTAATGTTACTTTTTTTGATTAGTAATATCAGGTTTTTTTGTCTGATTGCGTGATATCAACTTAAGTTTAAAAATGATCACGATCACAATTTAAATAGCAATGTTATGAAGAGTTTCCTAATATTTTTATGGTATGTTATTACGGAATCAAAACTCGTGAACTCTCGTTCAACTCTAACTCAAAAGTGGTTTTATTCTTGGTAAATTTTATGAGTGCTTAGAAAACTTTGTTGTTGTTCTGGTTTGAGTGCATTTGGCCTAGTTTCGATTGCAGTTTCTATTTAAATTAAAAAGCTTAAGCAAGTTCTGGTAAACTTTTCGTGAGTTTGAAAATGAGATTTTCGTAAGAACTTTTTTGTGCAAGATTTTGTTTATTACTTTTTTAAAACGAACCAAACCTTTCGAGTTAGTGTAGTGATAAGTGACAAATAAATTAGTGCGATAAGTGTCGTTATAAAGAACACATGAACAAAGTGACTTCCCCTTAACAAAAACTAAATAAAGTGTTAATGGACACATTCTTAGATTATATTATTACGTAGCAATTTAGGTTAACATAATATTACTTATTAGTCTTGACAGGCTAGATTGTAATGTAAATAAGATATCATAATTTTAATAATTGATTTCTTATAAATAAAAAAAAAAAAAAATTACTTTTTTGCAGTTCATTTTAATTGTAATGTTTAAAAGTGCCTGGTTAGCGTACAGGTTAAAGTGGTCGCCTCGCCACTTTCAACTGCGCTGGTGTTGTGGGTTCGATTCCCAAACTGGGCTGACTCTGGGTGTGCTTTGTGTGTGTGAAATGTAGTTTGTAGACACCCTCGCGACACAGGAGTTATTGCCAGTGCAAAAAAAAATGTACTAATGATTTACTGAAGTCTTAGACATTTTGTAAGCTATTTGACCTTTTTAAATATCTGCTGAGATGAATACCAACAAGCTGCATTGACATTTGCTTACCTTCCAGGGCTGCCATATTTGTAGGGATGCCATTTGCCATCTTCGATGGGCGAGCCCACTACGGCTAAGATGCACAAGCATAGCGCAAATGCAAACTGAAAAAATAATATATTTAATAGTTATGAAATTATAATTTAGTGGAAAAACCGTTCTCTCAAAATCAAACAATAAATTAAAAAAAATCTATATTATTTAATATAAGAGTTAAAATATTTTTCTACTTTATTTAAATTATAATATACAGTTTGAAAATAGTAACAGACAAAATTAAAAAATAAATAGTTTAATACCAACCTCTAACGAAAACATCCTGTAAGCACTTCACGTAAGTTTCTCGAAAAAAATATCCTGAACAACTCGATAGTTACAGTTCTTCAGGGCACTTGTTCACTGCAATGGACGCGGTATCACAATGCGGAAACAATTCACGGTCACTTCTGCCTGTGTACTCCTTAGAGGTTGTCAAATCGTTCTGTTGATTTCGAAACCAGCGCTTCGCTTTTATACATTCAAGTCATCTCTTCTGCAGAAGCGCAAACACACAAGCGCGCGTGTACGTCACTCGTAGCTGTAACACACATACACCTCACGCAT
This sequence comes from Hypena proboscidalis, assembly GCA_905147285.1. Lineage (NCBI taxonomy): Eukaryota > Metazoa > Arthropoda > Insecta > Lepidoptera > Erebidae > Hypena > Hypena proboscidalis. Next base: position 7,922,963 of record LR990127.1, read on the forward strand.
TTTTTTATCATCTCGGCATACCATTGTTGGCCTGTTACTTTATTGGGGTATCGGTGTCATATAGAACTTATCTTTGGTAACGCCTCCAAAAGCACTCAACTAACGATACGTCCGTGAAATGTACTTAGAAAATAATCTGGAAAAAATCGCACTCCTTTCTCAAGTGACAGGTATTTTTTCAAAAAAGGTGGCGACGAAAATTGTTCAAAATTACGTGATTCACCTTTGTGATGATTGTGGGGAAAAACGTTTATTTTTTCTTATCCTCGTGTAATCCTTCCATTTATGTTGTTTTTTAGAAGTACTATAAACAATTATTTTATTCGTTTTTGAATTTTTATAGTTGTTTATGAATTTTATGGCGAGTAAATATGTATAAGTGGGTTATTATGATAATATTTGTAGCCATCGATTGGCCTAAAGTGCTATTTGATTGCATTTTGACAACATTAGTGTGTGTTTGCTTGGTGCAGCGATCTTTTTATCTAAGATATTCAAAGTGATGTTTGCATCATGTTACATCATTGATTAAGAAATCAAGAGTGGGGCTTATTTCCAATGTATGAATTCCATAGTTATGCTCTATTAGTAGTACATACTAATAATGTACATCTTAATTCGTACGAGGTAAGTGATATTTATAAGAATATTTTAGGTTGCACTTATGTTATGTGAATAATGTGAATTACTTTTTTTGTAAGAAAATATTAGGTGTCTATGATTTCGATATCTTCTGTTGTCAAACTTGGCAATGCAAATTGCACAGTGGTCAAATTGAGAAAAAAGCTTTAAATTATAGTTGCGCTTATAAAAAAAAATATTTAAAAATTCTAGTAAATGGACTAAGCCCCATAGATAAACCTTAGTGGCAGGATAAGCCAATAACTCAAATAAATAAAAATAACAGCTGTGTTCTTTATTTTAGTGTTAGTGCCACTTTTGTAATCAGTCAGGTTGTATTTTATGGGCCAGAAAAGAGCTATTCGTAACCTCTGAAACTGGCCTTAATTATTGTAAAGTCACTGTTAAATAAAATAAGTATAAAATAAATTTTAATTACGGTAACGCGGTAATATCTTGATGTGATTACATGCAAAAATAATTAAATATATCCGTAACAATACCTGAACAAGGGTTCTTTAATAAAAATTATGTCTCCAAATAAAAAATACCTTTATTAATTAAAAGGACCATTAAAACAGTATAAAGGCTTTAAACTTTATGAAATTAACGGGGACTTGTGCAATTAACACACATTTTTTGCAATGCCACAATATAACTGACAATGCAATTGTAAAGTTTATTGAACTTATGTATTAGAAGTGATCGATGATATAGCTATGGGCTTTGTAAGAAATATTGCCGTGACCAGCAGAATAGAGCCATTAGGGTTTTCAAAGGTCACTGACTCCACTTTGATAATGAAGGCATTTTTCAGCAACATTAATCTTTTGTTTTTTGGCAGAACAGTTATGCCAATTATGACAGACGGCGCTTATTAATCTAAGTAGTAGGTAAGTATCAGTGTACGTAACTATTTGTAAGTGACCAAACTTTGTTCTACTATTAGGTGCCTCAAAAATTTGATCTTTGATGTATCAAATCAGTGAGCAAAACTCGATTTTGCGTATTTGGGACGCAAAATTAGCACTCTAAGAAAATACGAACTTTGCTACACCTTAGAATTTTATTTTGTTTTTTATTGTTATTTTTTTTTTGTTTTTTTGTAGTGTATGTTTACTTTTGTTGGACCTTCATAAGTAAATAATAATTATATATTATATAGGATTATATAATTGAACAGGATATGATCATTTAGACCATAATATCTTTTTGAGGTGCGATGCTGCATTCCTAGGCTTACAAAATTCCACATTATTAAGTGTCACCATTAGCATATTACAACGACAGTTGTAAACACGGATTTACCCAACACTTTTATTGAAGTAAAAGCATAGATTAATAACGCCTAGATCGATAGTCTTCGTCTAAAGTGAAGACAAAAACAGGTTGAAGTGTGCGTGAAAATAACGCCTCACCACTTGACACACAAACAAAAATCAGATGGGTATGTACGAGTCGTACTAAGCCAAAATAGTAAAATTAAGTGGCTTCAGTTTCCATGCGTGTATTCGGTTTCTAAGTATAATAATTCTATAGGTAAAAGCTAAAAATATGAATCTTTTCCTATAAAACATGTTTACAACATTTGAAAACATTTTTGTGAGATTGATTGTTGCACTTGCGATTTCATTTTATTTTTTCTAGCATGTGTTAATTTTGGGTTTTATCTGAATAAAGTATGTTTTTAGTAAAAGTAAAAGTTTATTGATTGATGGAAGGCTATATTATAGTTGTTAAGGTAGGTAAGGAAGTAAACTGTGCAAGTATTAGCCAAGACAACTAATACTTCTTCTTCTTACGTGTCAATGGTATGGCATTATGGTTTCTCATTTTTTATTTATATCGTTTTTGGTCAGTAGTTAGCAACTTCTACTCTCTTGCTTGTGACTTGCATTAGGTCTTCACGGGCACACGCAGAAGGAGACAACGGGCACGGAAGCAGGTGAGCCACGGTGAGGTTTTGAATGGGGAATGCACAATCGGACGAGGTGTAATTGGTGTTTGTAATTGCCCAACTACTGCTAAAAATATTCGTTTGAAACTCCTATTACAAATTACTACGTCATAGACCTTTGATAAAACTGTTTTTTATTCTTGATAGCAGCAGAAAAATACTACTTTAAGCTGAATTTAAGCTTTCTATGTTTGAGAATCTATAGCCCTAGTGGTTGAAAATCTACCATTGATTTAAGAAAGCTGGTTTTATTCTTTCATTATACTTACACTTACAAGTCTTTGAGGTTCGCAGAAACCATATAACCATACCAGTTTTAATACAAATACAGTTTTCTCATTATTATCTGCATTCGTCGATCATGTCATGCAAATGCGGTGACAAATTATATTCTTGTAAGGTAATAATATTATTATAATCACTGATTAAAATTAACCTTTCGCAAGCTTATTCTGAAGAATTCATTGTAGAGCTCATGACTTGTATTTATCTGAATGCGTAATATGTTTTTATTAATCTTTTCATTATTGTTATACAGGAAACTGATTGGTTTAGTTATATTAACATAACATAATATAACATCACGTCTATATTACCGAAGAGTGTGGCAGAGATGTACAACACCCACACTTCACCGCGCTATGTTTTAGTCCCATAGGTCAGGAGATAAGCCTTCCACCAGATACAATTCCAACTCCGTGCTGCTATTGTAAAATTCCTGATGGAAAGTTTACAAATAACACTTTTCCCGAATCGAATCCAAAACCTCGTGGTGAGAGGCACATACGCTGACCACTAGACCATCGAAGCAGTTGTAATAAAAAGGATATAACTCTGTAAGTTCAAAATAACTGAGTAATCGAACAACTTAAATTCAGGTTGTTTATAATCTTTACTAAAGAACAGAAAACCCAGACCACACCTACTCGTACTATAAAGAAAAATATTGTTTACCTGATCAAAGTATGAAGCTGTTGAATGCAAAAAAAAAACTAAGCTTAACTGCAAAATAAATTATGATATTGTTAAGTCTGGGTCAGTATTACCCTATTAATCTTAATATAAGATAAGAAGCTAGCGTGAAACATTTATTATCAGATTATTACTAAAAATCGATATAGAATCGGTATTTATAGTTTTTATGATATAAAAAACTTATACAATACTAAAATATAGTACTTACAAAGTCTAAATGACTCGTTATTAATAGTTCATCCATATTAATTTGGTATATTAAGTATAGATAGCAGAATATGTAAAATTTCAGTATCTATTGTCTTTGCCTACTCCCTTAAGATAAATCTCTGGGATGACCTAGAAATAGGAGCGAGAGCGCAGGGCGTTAACAGTGAGATGCAACATGTTGGCTCGTAGGTTTGCGTGTAAGTTGTACGCTGGCGGTAAAGATTACTTTGTTTAGAGCTCACTGTCAAAGTTTCTATACGTGCAACCTATGGGTTAATTATACTCGTAGATCGCTTAACGCGCGTCCAACAGCCTTCTTAACACCATACTGAAGAGAATAGACTGTCCAGTACTGCGTCACTTGAAGAGTAAACATGTTGACGCCAAAATAGTGGCAATCATTATATATATATTAAAAATAAATTCAAGATTTTATGTATGTTTTTATTTGTATATAACATCTTAAATACATCAAATTACCTATTAAGACACAATTTAAATCTTGATAGGTTGACGTATATATATATTTGCCTTTGGCTTTTGAGGAAGTATCCTGTTCTGTAATCTTTCGAATATTAACATGTTATTGTAAACATTCATAACAAAAGAGTCACATAATGCCGAGAAAATGTATGGAATTATACATAAAATTGGAGACTAATATTTTCAAATAAACATAGTGATTCATTCATTCATTCGTTTGAATCGATACCATTAGTTCAAAGGTACGAGAGATTCTGTTAATATACGTCACAAACTCACTCTAATACGTCATGTTTTATTTTTTTTCTACAGATTCATTAATACAAATATGTATATATAGTATCCGGTTAGTATGAGACAAATATTTTTCTTCAAATTAATTAAGTTTGTTCATATTGCTAAATACCTAATAATGTGATGATTATTTTGCGGCATTCCTGGGAAAAAATTGTATCGGTCGGCGCCGATGACGCAGTGGCTTTGGCGCCAATGATTTTATATACATAATTAAATAAATTATTTTTTATTCATTGATACTTTGGTATGTGTAACATTATGCTGCCGGTTAGCGGTACTGTTTTGAAAATTATTTATCGATTTATTGATCTGTTTTGACGTGTCAGAGTAGTGAATTGTTTTTCTGTTTTGAAATGACGTCTCTTATATTTACTAATGCATATATATATTAGAAATATAAATAATAATAAATTAAACATAACATACAATCATTTCATTAGAAGCATTTAAAATAAGCTATCCAAAGAAAAAAATTAAAACTAAGCATAATTAAAAATAGCGCGAAATTTTCTTCCAATTATAATTTATGAGCACCGACTTCAAGAACTATTAAATCGACTTTTTGCGTTATTAAATGCTTTTCCCATGTATTTTAATGCGGTTAATTAAAAAAAAAACGTTTTTGTTTATTTCTTATTAGTGTAGTATCTTTACCATGAGTCATTCTCGTTTAAGACGGGTAGTCTGATAAGGTAAGAAGTAAAAGTGGAAAGAAATAAAAATGTTTATTTTACCTGAATAATGAAAATAAAAAAAAATGTGATGAATTTTTATAATTTCAGTGAAACATAACGGTAGCATTTAATGAATCACTATAGTATATTCTTGTAGTTAACTCATAAACAGGAAATTATTTATTTAATTAAATGTAAGCTCAGTTTTCATTAATATGCCAAATAATGACTCAAACAACATAATTTTGTACCTGATTTTGAAACCGTAACGTGATAAAAGCTCTAAATTATTATAGATGTTAACGATGAAATGGAGTGTTTATCTTTATAATAGTTATTTATCTTTTGCGGTATCTGTCCTCTGTCCAATACAGTAGCTATTCTCAAACGGTGTTCTACCAAAACATACATTTTTGTTTCAATATTATAATGGCTCTTGACCCAAACTCAATGGGTTTGATATTTATTTTTGAATTATTAGATGTTAATCTTTTGAATAGCGTCTCATCTCTATTAAATTTATAAATAGATAAGTTGACACCCACGTTTTTGTAAAGAGTATTAAATAGTAGTACATTAAGTTTAGTGTTAAGTGTATGAAATTATTATTATTCAGGTCAAAGAACAGTTTAGGCACCTGAAAACAGAGGCAGTGAGGCCTTCAAACAGTAGAGTTAAAAAGAAAAAATAGACACAAAAGAATAATTTATTCTGGCATAAGAAAAAAACATTACAAGGCGTCTAAAACTAAATAATTCTAAAATATTATTCATAAATGCCAGAAATGGTACGCATCTCAGCACAATAATGCAGGGCTAAAGGCATTGCAGTGCTGATAATTCTGGTACGCCTAGTAAGTGAGTAAGTACAAGGTGACAAAAGAAAAATAATTACATATTATTATTATTTTTTGTTTCAGAAACAAACAATATTTTAGAAACAACTAAATTACATAACCAAGAAATAACTACACCTAATACCTGTAGTAAAGTAATACGTGTTACTTAATATAAATTAAAAATAATATATGTAGTTATGCGTGTCTAGTTTGACACTAAAACTGTAAAAATGACAATTAAGTTCTTATCTTTTCCAATTCGAGCGTAGCTTATTTTAGCAAATTAAAATAAAATAGTAAATACTTTTATTGATTTTTCCATGTTGACAATCCACATTCTATCCAATTTAAATCTCTCACCCGGATGTCTTAATTCATAAGAATACAAGGTTGTAAATTGTCAAAAAAAGAATATTGATGCAAAGGTATTTATTTAATTCAAAACGCCTTAGTCACAGATTTCAAAGTACTAAAGAGTTGTTTTATTTGTTTTAAAGCTCTCGTATTGATCATTTTAGGACTAATATTGCATCGTCACTGATTGTAGGTACGGAGGTCATCGGCCAGTCTGTGAGTGCATTTGATTCAAGTCAGTATCAGTGCTTGCAGTTTATAGTTCGATGACCTTCTTGAAATAATGTAGGCTGCAGCTATGACTAATCTCGTTCCCGCAGTCACCAAGTTAGTCATTGTCTTGGTGCCAATTTTGCCGGATATTTTTGGAGTCGTACGAACGGGCTTACATTTTTTTTTCATTTTTTTTTTATATAAACTTACAATACTTACCTAACTTACATACATTTAAGTTGCATACCAAAAACCACTGATGAGATGAGATGACTTGAAAGCAATGTTTTTTTTCTCTACACCAAAAAGCTAAAATATTTTGAAAATATTTATGCTAGTTGTTTTAGATTTAATGTATATGACCACTGTATGTTATTCTTATTATTACCCAGTAGAAAGATACTAAAAAACCATGTTTTGGGCAACTCTTTTCATAAATCACCAATGTAAGGCTACATATCAGGATTGTATTCAAATTTTATTATTATAATAACATAAGCAAAGTCCAGTCAAACCATTTTTTTAAAGGCGTCAATGTTGTCGTTCTTAAATACGTTGTGCTCTAGAAAAGTCAAACACAATAAATATATGTGGCATTTATGCAAACTAATAAAATTCAAATGCCCTCATTTTACTAAAAAAGCGATATACATAGCAAAGTGTGATATTTATGTGTTTATTTGTGCGACTAAGCGGACATCCGCAATTGGCATTGATTGAAAACGGTGAAAATTTAAATCAGATTGATAAAAACTTTGAATTATGGCCATGTTGACACATGTTTATGAAACATGGTGATTATAAAGGGTCACACACTGCAAGCAAGTTACACAAGGCAATTCTAATGCTTGCTTTAAAAGTACGAGATAACTGAATAGGCTGAGCATAACTATTTGTTCAGGGCAAGAATAGGCAGTCCATGGTAGAAAAATAAAAATAAAAGATATTAAAATTCATGAACTTCTCCACAAAAGTATAAAGAAAAAGTCCTAAGTGTTAGAAACTCAGTCTTTGAGCAGTTCAAAACTTTCAGAGCGCATTTCAACTCGTATTTTGCTGCATTATTTTTTTCATACTTCTGAACATTGAAATAGGCAATATTATTATGCCTATTTAACAAGTTTTTAGTACTAACCATTTACAATTTTATCATACTTTTCTCATATAACTTAACTATGTATAATAAATTACGTCTTTTTAGTTACCAAAAACAGTTGATTAACAAAAAATGCTTATTTGACAAATTTTTAATATTTTACGTACCCTCCCGAAAAAAAATTCAGTGACAAAAAATTACGAATTAAAATAAACGTGAAAGTAAAGTGTGAATATTTAAAAATAAAACTGTCATATTTTCATTCAGAACTGCATTATGTAAATAATCAATTTTGTCGCAGGTTCACTCAATTGACGAACCAAAATGACAATCGAAATCATTACAAATTTAACAATCGAACATTATTATGAGTCACAATAATTTACCTGTTACAGTCCTGTTACTCACTAATCAAGTATTTCCTTCAAAAACAAATAATATTGGCATATTTTGAAATGGTGACAAATTTTACGATTTCCTTCTAAAGTTGAACAATCAATTCTCCGAATAAAGTGAACACCTCAATTCAAAGTTCAATAAATTCAAGTCAGTCTCGAATGACACGCAATCTTCAGATAATTAACAAAAGGTGGCAATGGTCTTAATAACCGCGATATTTGCCATTAGCTTGTAATTGCTACCCCCAATTGTGGTCAATCAGTTGTTCAACGAAGGTTTGTTAACCGCATTTATGATTTTTAAAAAGGTTTACCGCCGATAAACGCTTTTTTTCGAATCTGCTACGAAGTTTTGAATGAAGGAATTCCCTAAGTACAATATTTTAATTGCACTTTGTTAGGGTTAAACCCAAGCAAGATGTAAAGTTCTTGTGAATTCATACAGGAATAAAACACTACTGTCTCATTTGTTTATTAGCCATTAATCATATAATCATCATTAATCTATAATTGTTTCGAAACTGTCACATATTGCATAATATTGTTTTTCTTTAGTTGTAGTGACGCATGATAATAAGATAATATGTACATTATATATAAATGTTTTAGATGTGGACAACCACATCTAAAACATTTAAATTTAACACAGAAATAAGTACAAACTTATTTCTCATTTTCAGGTGTAACAGATAATTCAAGTCGTAAGAAAACTAAGATATTACGATTTATTTTATTAGAATTTGCATATATATATTTACGCCTTCACCAACTATAGACAGAACAGCTATATGGTGCATGCACGCGGGGTCTGAATAGGGAATGCAAAAACACGACATAGATACATTCAATTGCAGCGTTTCATCAGTGCGTAAGTTTTTTTTATGTTATGGTGCCCAGCACACTTTGGTAGTCATACTGTATTTTTTTTTGTAATTCGTCTTTATAAGTGAAAATTTGTAATTGGCTTAATGGTATCAATCTGTCACTTCTGTACATTATATTTTGCTGTAAGTTTTTACATATTTTAGTCTAGAACCTTTCTTTGACGGGTTATCAAATACTCCAAAGCTCAGAAATATTCAGTCTGGGAGACGTAAACATTTAATGACTTTGTGAATATTTATCGAGCCCGCTTTACCGAGATTTTTCATTACAGCTGTTATTAAAACCGTTATAAAATATAACAAGTCTTTAACATAAATATCATAAAGTTACAAATATTTTTTCGCCTGCAAATATAAGACTGCTTTGAGTTAAGACCTGTCCCTTTTGGGTGTTATTTTTTTTGACAAAATCTTCTTTTCGGCCTGACTTAGAAGGTGTGTGTTTATCATATAAATTATCGCTTGCTAACGGTGAAGGAAAATATCGTGAGGAAACCTACATGCCTTAGAGTGCCTAATAAGTGCTCGAGAGTGTGTAAAGTCTACCAACCCGCACTTGGCCAGCGTGGTGGACTATGGCCTAAACCCTTCTCATCATGAGAAGAGGCCTGGCCCAGCAGTGGGACATGTACTAGCTACAGGGCTGTATTATTAGAAGGTGTGTCCTACTTGATGTGAAAGATTGTGATGTTGTTTGATTACTTATTTCTCTTTACCTTGAATAAATTACTTATAGCCTATACGTGTAATTGACTTATATATATGCGGCAACAGTTTTACCTAGCGCTGACGGTCGGTCTACGGCGTCAGCATGCGTAAAAAAATAAACACAAGTCGAACTAAGCACCGCAACGCAACGGCAACTCATTCAAGTGTTTATTTGTACGCACGCCAACGTTGGCGACCGACCGTCAGCCTAAGAGAAAATCACGTTTTTTCCGTTATAAATACATCACTATATTTAACTTAAGTGCAAAATTATGAATTATTGAGATAACGCAGGCGGTCGGTCGCCAACGTCAGCGTGCGTACAAAAAACAAAAAAAAAACACATTGAATTGCACTGCAACGCAACGTTAACGTCGATGTCAACATTTTTTTGTTTTTTTTTTTTTAATCAAAAGTGCTTATTCGTACGCCAACTCACGTCGGCGACCGACCGTCAGCGTAAGAGAAAATCCCTTCGTACTTGTTTACCTTATATATAAATTTTCGTACATATTTAAGTAAACAACATTTCATCTGCATTAATTACGCAAGCAACGTTACTTGATTGAGGTTTTGCTGCTAAAACATTAAATGTGTCCCTTGAAAGCTATTTGTATCACTTTGAGCTGTTCCAGGATTTCTGCTTTATGTTGTTTATTTCTATACTCTCTTACTGTTATTACAAGTTTAACTTCAGTGCAAAATTATGAATTATTCCTTGGCTTTTTATCTCATAATTATTTCATAATTATGTAGATACGATATCATATCAGGAAGATTTTTACGAATGAGGAGTAAAATAAAATAACTGGAATGTTTTTTTGTTTTTTCTTTAACTGTAAATCTTCATATTCTTCAATCTATTTTGATACGCTTTGAAGGTGGCGTGAACTCATTTAAAGTTATTTTAATTACAAACTATCAACTATTTAGTCTAGTTCAATATTTATGGGTGAAAACTATTAATATTTGTTTACTTTCTCCTTCTACTCCTTCGTAGGAGGCATAATATTAGTTATTAATTTTAAATAAACATTGGAAGCTTCTAATTGGTTATTAAAACAGTTATTTTTATTATATTTACGAACTTATAACAACCGTGACGCCCTCAAAATTTGTTTTTCTTAACCGAATCATCAAAATTATCTTAATTGGCAAATTAAATGTTAAAACTGCTTTATTAATTAGCCATAACCAAATATTATATGTTTGATCTACTCCATATACAAGATCAAAATATTTTTATTGGATTGATATTATTTTACTTCAGTCGTCACTACCATTTCAATGTTTAACTTAATAAAGTTAAACATTGAAATGGTATGAGTGCACGGTTGGCGTGGTGGTTAAAGCGGTCGCCTCGCCGCTTTCAACTGCGCTGGTGTTGTGGGTTCGATCCACACATGGGACAAATCTTTGTGTGGTTCGCAAAGATTTGTTCTGACTCTGGGTGTGCTCTGTGTGTGTGAAATGTATGTTTGTAAACACCCTCGCGACACAAGAGTTATTCCTAATGCGGGCGTCGTTTTTTTTTTTTTTTTAAAAACTAAATTAAAGTCTAATTCGTACCTCTCTTCAGTAATCTGCCCTTGTGCATTTTTTACTTACATGGTATTTTTTAGATAAAAGAAGGATGTTTTCTTCAATACCTATTTTTTTCTTATTATTAAAAAAGCAGTTACATGAACCCATAATATTGTTAATTTTAGTTTAATACGATCGAACGGTCCCTCTATTCGAACTTACATACATTCGCAACTTGTAAAATGTGTTCTTATTTATCGTTTTATCGAAGATTAAACTACTTTAGTAACCTTAGTTTTTGATAATCACATGGATTTATGTATACGAAGTATATATAAAACTGTATATAAAACTGAAACTGAAATCCCCTTGAAACGAACAAAAGGTTTGGTGGTCTGTCCACCCCCAAACCTTACATTTCAAGGGGATTTTATTTAATACAATCATTTTACACCTTGATTCTTTACGCGGACACGTAAAATTTGCCTCCGAAATATTTACCTAAATATGTTTGAAATACTAATTGAATCTAACTCGTCAATCTTTAAATAAAAAAATCGATTGATGCTTTGAACTCAAAAATAGTTAACAGTTAGTTTTTTAAAAGATCGACTTCTGATATCAAAGTCCTGTTAAATACTTTCTAGGGGCGGGGAGTTATCACAATAAAAACTAATAAAGATCTCATCTTCCAACATTATAACGCCATGGCTGCACAAGTATAATAATTTAGTTCAATAAATTACACCTACAATCATAATCGAGGTGTTTCCCCGCCCAAATAAAAATTGAATAAAAAAACTTAAGTGTTTTTCTCTGTTAAGAATGTTAGACCTGGCATATTTTAGCTTCTGAATAAATGTTTGAATAGGGCATGTTATTTTAGATACAAATTATGAATGAGTGTTTTACTTGTTAAATATCCATTTAAACAAGCAAACAAACAAATGGGTGATGATTTGGTTAAAATAAAATATTTTTTATAGTTGTTTTATATCGAGGAACTGTATCATAATTTTTGACTCTTTTTTATGATAACATAAAAAAGAATTCACAAAAATACTGCAGGTAAGTATTTTTTTTTAGTTTTGTATTAATATCGCTTAGTAGATGATAATAGATTAGTTCTCAAATGATCATTAACATTTATGAAATAGATATCTTTAAATATATATTTAGATTACAATAATATTAATATTGATTGTTTCCAATTAATTTACTCATCAAAATTAGGGTCAAACAATTATCATTTTTACAATCTAATATTGTTTATTAATCAACATAATTAATGTTATAGTTATTTTAATTGTTTCCGGGCCTTCAATTAAAATCTTTTGTCTCAAACGCTATGCTTATAGGAATTAAAAGTTTTTTTTTTGTGAAATCGAAGGACCCTGGATAAAATTGTTATTTTAAAATTATACAAATTAATATTGCATATAAGTACATATTTAGCCTACTTCATAACTTCTTTTTTATACGGAATCTTCTTGTTACCTATTATTTTAGGATGAACAATCGTACAATATTTTAATTTAATGCATACCTATTTCATAAGATATATTTAAATAAACTATTTTCGGTTGCTAATATTTTAATTTGCTCATGTTACCTTGATACATTTTTTATCCAATATTAGACTATATAATTTGAATTTAATTATATTAAAACCAGAAACGATGACGAAGTAAAACTTTATGAGCTACCAAGTTACGAAATAATAATTAGTTAAACAATAATGACGCGGAATCTAATATATTAACAGACATAATGAAAAATTAAAAGATCTAATATAATTATTATTTAATTAATTATTCCGGTCTTACAAGAACATCGTTATTCATTAAACATCGATTTTTGTTTATAACATAATAAAGTCACTATATAGTTCTTAAACAAATCAAGGAAGTTTTGTTTACAACTCGGTTTTATAATTTTTTGTTTTCTAATTGATTTTTTGAAAATTAATTAATTGATTTAAGATGAAACCACGATATGAGTATTAAAAAAAAACAAATTAAAAAAAGTCACAAGAAATATTTTTTTTACTACCTTTCGTTTATCGCAAAATACCGATGTTATATTTGGATAATATATGAATAAATAACACAACAAGCATGTTCTCTTGTTATAGTGATAAGGGATCTCAATGTTTATCAGTTCTGGCATATTGATTGACAAGGGTACCGTCTAGACTTTATGTAATAGGACTTAAACTTATACTACTAGACAACCAAGAGTTCCCCAACTGTATGTTTAGGTATATTATTTGGCTGATGGTAGTACCCTTCACCATTGGCAGACACTTCCAAATGTCATATACCGACCATCAAATATGGATTTTTAATGTTAGCAGCACACATTACAGGTAAACTTTTAGCTTTTATAAAATTATTTGAGTTGGCTGTCAACAAACTCTTACCTGAAAAAGCCCGCAAAATTTTATAAAGTTTTTTTAGTTACCTCAAGCTGATACAAAGCTAGATTTTGTACTGAAAAATTATACATTGTATAACATTGACGTGCGGTCAATATCTTAAATACACAATTTACGAAAGTCAGTCGAAAATACCCGTATTTTTTAAGGGCTCGTGCCTAAACGGCTTCCGGGCAAAGCCATTGAGAGATCGATCAATCAACCGGTGGATGAATGACCGTTGTTTGCATATAGAGACCTTTTTGCATATCCGAGGGCACGTTTTGGGTGATCGTTGGCTGAAATCGAGATGAACTGAAATCGGTAATCATTTGTGGTGTAAGCCTTCTTGGCTTTTTGAAAAAGAAGGTAACTTAAAGAGTCATGTCTATTTAAACTTATTGTTTACCACTAAAATTACAGATGAGCTTTTTTATCTGAAGGCACGGCAGAGCGCCCGCCAGGAGAGAGCAACATCTTACGCTCACGTGAGGACAGCAAAACGGCCAAGTCTCATATTTTGACTTAGATGTAGAATTAGTGAAGTACGGACTTCTAGAGTTAAGGTGTTTAGAGTTAAAAGCTTGTCTCTACGTGAGGTCTGATTACTTTTAACCCCGCAAGCCATATTATGGGGTCAAATGGTTTTTGACAGAGGAACGATTTTCCAACATCGGTTTTATCTATAGGAGACTATCTTCTGCCGATAAAACTAGCCTTTGTCCTTCTTCAGGTCTTTAACTTGGTGTGTTGATGATCACCAATTATTCTCAAGACGTGCAGAAGTTTAGCCGTGAAAACGTAACAGGGAGACAGACAGACTGAGTTACTTTCTCGTTGATATTTGTTTTTTTTTTATGGTGGATAGGCCCGCGTTTGACCTCGATCTCACCTGATGGTAAGTGATAATGCGGTATAATTTAAGTAAGGACTATTGTTTGTCAATTTTCACAATCAATAATTTACACAAACGTTCCTCCACGTTCGACTTCTTCTAGCAAAATTTAATTATTATCTTCATCCGTGTTTCTATAAAAATCTTTTTATTTTGCGTCTTTAAAATATTCGAATGTCATTCAGAGAGTCTTGAATAATTTTGTTATGAATCAATAATACTAAGAAAGGTCAGATTGGGCGGTGCCACAAAGTAGGATGCAATTGAGAGTTAGCTGACAATACGGGTCACAAGTTACCTAAGAATATGATTATTATTGTTTATTATTTAATAATCACAATAGTTATGCTGGCGGGTTTTCAAATTTTCTACACAATAATTGTGATAATGTGACTAGGCCGACGTGTTATAGCAACAAAATGTGTCTTATGCCAAATATTATTACATTCGGGTATTATCTTTTACCTTCGGATTGACATTGAAATTTTAAAATACATATCGAATCTTCAATTTTTGCAACCGTTTTTCAAATTTTTTTCTTGCAAGATAGAGCTTTTAGTAAAACGTTATAAATTTATCTTATATTTTACTTAATTATTAGCTTAGGTATTTTTCTTTTCTTACCAGTACTTAACTCCACATAAAAAATCTTCTAGCAAACATTTTTTTTTTAATAAGTTTGAAAAGACTCAAAGTTTTATTATAATAAAATTGACACGGGCTAATCGAGTATTTAGACCTCCTGAAGTTAGAATTGCAGTCTTCACTGATCTCTCACAGATTTGATTGTGGCAAGGTAAACGCACAATATACAATTGTTTTCCTCTTCTTGCGATATTCTTCTTTAAGACATTCTAGTTCAGAATTAGATCATTATTTTTGTAATAAGTGGTCGCAAGATTCTATCAGTTAATAAGGTTATAGTACATTAATATTTGCGTTTAAAACCCAAAATAGCCTTAACATTTAAGGTTTTTAACTGTCTGTTTTCAGAATACGACGTAGAACAGAATTCTTTGATTTTGTATAATATCATGAATTGCATGTTTCTTACAGATCTTTGATCGTTAAAAGACCTTTACTTATTATTATAGGAAATTTATTATCTTAAGGGCAAACTCAATTAACTAAATATACCACATTGTGGCTGTAATTAATTGAAATATTATAACGTTATATTAAAATGTTTTATTTGTATTTTTAGAAATAACATTCTAGTGTTAATGTTAGAAGTTATCAAACTAAAATGTTGCATTACTACTACATTGAAAAACACCTTTTTTAATACTATAACTTCAAACCTAATCAGGGGGCAGAAAATCTATACCAATTGCAAAAATATTATACTTCCCAAATGACAAATATAACTGCTATAAGAATTCAAGATTTTAAAAAAAAGTTTTTGGGCCCCTTAAAGTAAGTCCCTGTCATCAGTGACACTTAAAAGGTCATTTGCTTCGTCATTTCGTATGACAATATCAAAAACAATCAAGATTATATTATATTTTATTATCAATTCGTTTTTAATTACCTTATCCCATAGTTTATTTTATTTATTTGCAAATTTTCGTCAATAAAGTAATTTATTCATTAACTTTATATAAATAATATTGACATACGAGTCATCTGTCATCGGCTTAATATATTTATGACTTAATTGGAATACGTTAAATTAAATAATATAAGATTTTCTCGATGGATGACATAATTATTATCGTTGCGAGTGTTAAAATAGTATTGATGACAGTTTATACAAAATTGTTGCGAGCTTTACGATAAAAATAAAATTTCCATCATTGTTTTAACGATGTTTTGTAGATTTGGTTAATGGTGGCAATAAAAATGTAAAAATTATGACATGAAATAAAAATATCTTGATTCTTTGGACTTCACAAAGCACTTAGAATCGCGTCATACAAAAATAATTCCACTCTAAATTCGCGGAGCTTAAACTCATTTTCATCAATCCTAACCTATGAGTAGCTTTATTACCGCCTGTAAGAAAATGTAAGATAATAAAATCCCATCAGCAACGTCAAGCTAATGGCAGACTGCCATTCAGTGTGCATAGTTCTTTTTTGTACAACGTATGTAGCAAACGGACTACTCGTCCGTCTGATGGCAAGTGGTAGGTAACAGATATACTCAACTAAAGCCTATGGACATCAACAATAAATAAATCAGAGATACGTCGCTTTATCGGATAATAACGATGTATGTATACAATATGTGCTAGTAATAAGGCTGGGTTTGATCTCATCACTACACGATAGTGAAAGCACTGAATTTGGTGGTAGGTAAATGGCGTGATGGTGCATTTTACCCTCGATTCAGAAGAGTTCTACCAGCCACCATTTTATTTTAGTCTGATTTGTCACCAGTACATCCAAATACGCAATTTAATGATAACGGTAAACTCTTCCTTATTTCTTTTTAAGTTCATGAACCTCTAAACAGGAAATACTTACCTTACCTTAACGTAATAAAAAGGCCCTCGAAATCATGTTCGCATTTTGTTACAATGATTTTCAATAATATTTAATTGATTTTTATGTGATTATAAGATCACAAACGTATGCTTCTTATACGGCTCAATAAATAAATTTGAACCTTTTTCAAGTGATTTGTCATGTGTGAAGGGATTTTAATAATTCACGTATCAAAATGCGGATACGATGAAAGTGGACATTCACCTTAAGGGTCAATAATCGAAATATTGCAGGAATTCGAAACAGTTAGATGTATGATTTTATTGTGAAGCAAGTAATTTTGTGATGGGCACAACGGAGAACATACGGGATCTGCCCGATGTGTGTCACCAGTGTTTATGTCAAGTTCTTTTCACGTGGGCAAAGTTTTACATAACTGTACGCAGGGGATTATTTTTCTTTCAAACTCCTACGTGGACTTGATTTGGGTTTTTACTGTGTGTGACTTTGACTCAAAGAAATTCCTACATTCTTCTCCTTCTCTCTAATATTTATTTTTCTTAGCTAATGATCGATCATTGACGTCGTAATGACACAGTATATATATGTTCATTTTGACAGATTTTGTTAAACCGTTGATTTAGCAGATTACCATAACTTTCAAAATAAGCAATAGTGTCAATAATTGCCATTCTATTGAAATAGCAAAGTTCGGGCCCTGAACCATGATCAAATTAAAAATTTACAAAAAAATATATATTATTTTTTCCATTTTTATATAGTAGTACTCCACTCGTACAAAAAGATTTCTTAGAAACTCATTTCTCATAACATAACTAATACATTTCATCCCATCTAAATTACAACGTATCATCAAAACTAGATAATTGCCAAACGACCTACAGCGCTAAGTTTTTCTTCGCAACGGTTAATACCCTCCGAACAGCAGCCTAGAAAAAGGCGATTTCATCAATATAACATTACTCCCAGTGGTACGAACAATAAACCACGCTTTACCAGTTTATGTTGCTAAATATACGATAGTGGCGAAAGGTCGTTGGGAAGGTGACACCTCATTGGGTCACGACCTCAAGGAACATCGTCAGAATGCTCATAAATACTCAGAAACTTATCCTGCAGCTCAGCGCCTTTATGAAGACAATTTTTTACCTTTAAATGTTCTCTTCTCTATATTAACATACATTAACGCCTACTTACTTACCTTTTATACACGAAGAAGGCAATATTAACAATTGATTAAGTTGATTCAGTTTTAAACTGATACACGGTCAGAGAAAAATATTACTCAAGAACGGATATAAGAAAATAAGTTGACGTCTGGATTATATGTTTTTACCTTAAATTTAAAATACTCACCTGCTGGTAAATGGTGTATTACGAAATTGTACAAAGGATATTGCAGTGTTTGTAATTGAGTCTAACTTTATTTCACAACGTAAACACAGAAGGAGCATTACCTAACTCCCCTTTGGTAGCTTATTGTTTAAAAGGCCAGTTCAGCAACTCTGTATCAGTACTTGGTAGACTATTCGGCACTTTTTTGACAGATGGGATGTCTAATTAGTATAGAAATTTAAAGAATTAACCGGCACTAACTATTTTGGAATCTTTACAGGAACTGGTAAAATTGGGCATTAGTCACACATTTTATAGGAACACAGACATACTTATAATATATAATAAGTTGTATATTTTGATTTTCCAATTTGTACATTTTGATTTAGGTTACTTAGGCACAATCAAAACATTTAATACTCTTATGAATGCACTTAAAAAGGTTTATGCCTAAGTTTTTATGGCATGACTTGTCATTTTTTTAGCCTAAACTAATATTTTATTTAAATGTTGACTTTTTATCTTATGTTGTTAAATGCTAAGTAACCTAAGAAACATTTGTCAAAATGTTATAAATAAAATAGGCTACGTAGACGTAAAAAATGTTTTGCAGCTGTATATTATGAGTTTAAAATTTTAGAGAACTTTGCAAGAAAATTTTGTAAATATCATATTATAAGTTATTGTAGGTGTGTGTATATATTATATAAATATTTATTTAAATAATATTAAAATATAAAAAAAATATAAAACATACTCTAAAAAAAAACTAGAAAATTAAATATTTAATACTTAACGTCCAATCTTAAATATGTGTAAAAATACACCTAGCGCATAAGTTTTAATATTATTTAATATTCACGATGAGAAAAGGTTGCTTGTAACAAAAATGTGCTTGATGGCAAAAAAAGTCATCTAAGTAGCGGGCAACAGTATCAGAAGAGTCATAAAACATCAAGCAACGAACGTACACATATTTGTTAAAAACTTAAACTACGATCCAGTCACTAATTGATTTATATATAGGCATTTAAGCATGCTTAGCAATTTAATATTAAGAACAATCGAAAAAGTTTTTGGAGGCGTCCAGAAAGACGATGCATACAGTCAAAATATTCGTGGCTTTAGAGCAGGGGCTTAGATAGTTCAGCGAGCAAGCGAAAGGATCGATCGAGCGATAAGGAAATCCCGCTTTAAGTACTTAGTAAGTAGTGAACTTGCATTATTTGCACATTACACAATTTTACCAGTTCAACAACAGGTTAATTATACTATTCTTAAAGAACAATACTCTAATGCCGAACTACAGACAAAAGTCGAACATTCTGTATGCACGCGCTCTGTTGCACGGCAGCACCTATATACCGAGCCGGCTCAGAAGTTTACGGCGAGAGAACCGCGAAATAAATGAACTACTCTCCACCATAAAATATAAAATTAATGCAACAAATATAAAATCAGAGCTTAAGTCATTATTTAATAATTAAACTAATAGAGTAAATGCATTCACCTAGCTCTTGTAACTTAAATATTTAAGAAGACAAAATATTTTTATACTTAAGATAATAATATAATGTTATTTACTTGAAGTGTAAAAAAAAAGGTGCCAAATTATTTTTCGACTGATGAGTCGAGAGATGATAAGTACTCGATCCAGTTATTGGTCGTCCCAACCAAATGTCTTATAAGTCGCTTAGCTGGAGTGTAGAATCGAAGATAATATATCATACTTAAGAGTATATAATATCCTCGCCACTTCATGTACAAGTTCATGACGTGCCAAAGCTAATATATTAATAAATATGTTACATCCTTATTGAGATTTTACGCCTATCTCACAGAAAACTTTTCACGTTAATTATCTGCACCTTTTCACGTGAGGGTCGAATAAACAAACCAAACTTTCTTGTTCATATTATTAAAAGGGCCATGATAGATTACATTTCATTCGCTAATTACGGTACATCCTTAACCTGTAGGATGTTTGACCTATATAAAAATATATTTTATAGTAAAACTCATAATTTAATTAGTATTCATTATACGGACAATCTGATTTAGGTATGTTTTCAAACGTCAAATAAAGATCAAGATTCCGTTTTCCATGATAATTTATTGTGCTTTTCCAAAAGATGTAGCATGATTATAAACTGTAATAAAACTTAGTAGTCTAGTTCTGTTAGTAAGTTGTACTTACTCGATAATGTTTCAAAGATTTTTCATGCCTTATTTGTCATTAATAGGGGGTAACGTTACAAGCAATATTGACGAAAATATTGGCGTTCTAACCAGTTAAAATCATTCTATAGAATTAAAGTATCAGTATCATCACTAAATTGTACTCAATAACATCTCGTCTTGTCTTATACTCATTAATCGTACCGCTATCCTTTCTAACTACTCATCATAAGAAACCCATTACTAAATGACAATGCGATATTTCATTACTAAGTGGTTCTAAAATAAATAATTCTAAGTTGTTCGAAACTAATAATAGTTCTAAAATTCATAAACTAAGTAATAAACTAATACTTTGTTACAGGCATCATAACGTATTTTTGCAACTTGTCACTTGAGATAAAGAACCCATTTTCATCTGTTTTTTTTTCTAGGTTGACTAACAACTAATTTTCAAAATTTTAAATTATAACCATAATCATATTCCTCCATTCCTCGCAGATATATCAAATGAGGCGTAAACCATTTTTATGACAGTTTATTGTTATACAAAATTGAGACACTGAGATTGCTAAAGAAATAAATATGTAGTTATGTCATGTTTTCGATATTCATATTTGACGTCAATATGGGAGACAAATTTTAAATAGCGCATTTCAAATCATTTCAAAAATTCCAGAGCAATATCACCTAAATAAACAACATCAAATCCTTCATTAAAAATTCAAAATCTCGTTGTTTTAATGCTCCGTGAAACCGTCAACAATTTAATTACTTTTTTGTTGATTAAGAAGGATTCCAGTTTACTTGAATTCGGGGAGCAGGTGCCAGGACTGGTTCTATCGCAAGATGCCAAAGCTTCGACCATAAGCTTTGTTGACTTTTTCAAAATTCGGTTGCAAATTTATGCAAATTTAATTTGTGAAAAAAAAAACAACAGCATCGCCGTGTTGCGTAAGAATACTGAATTAATATGCCACATAATAAATAACAAAAAAAGTCTTCAACTTTTCCACGGCTATAGATTATTTCAGACGTAGATTTCATTTTTGTTTTTCGATTTTTATTTGTTTTAACACAATAAATTAATTTTAGGGGCGAGACAGCCATAAAGTATTTTTAATAACTTGACATTTGGTCTTACTATATAGGATATCATATTGCACCATATAGTTTAGACGAGAGATAGCAATGGCTAAAAATGTAAAACATTCGTTTTAAGCGACATTGTTTAGACGATGAAATTGATACAAATATTTTTGTGAAAAGGTCAATGTTATAATGAAAATTAATGGTGTTGCCGCTTATTTTTAAAATAATACTTGTATTTTTTTTTGTATAATAACACCGTCTTACTTGATTGATGAAGACGGTGGCAAACTGACTCTCGAACATTCGATTTGTACCAAATCAGACATTCGGCCGGGTAGAACGCAAGTGATCGACCCCTCACCTCGACTTTTTATTAGGGTACCGGGTGCATCGGCTTGTGCTTAAAAAAAACAAGAAGGTGCAAAGGAATGCGGCCTTCGCCAGTGTCCTTACTCGAGTTTTTGGCACCGTGGCGGCTTCCACGCGCCCACCAACCATGACATTTAATTTAGTCTTCCTCCTTTTGCTCTACTTACGACGCGTGCATTTATTGGAAGGATATTGTGTTTTGAAATTTGAACAGCCTCACTAGTGAGTAAAAACAACATTTACCTACTGATATCAGGCAAGCGAACCAGCCTTTTTGTGCTAAAGAGTTAAAATAGTTATTTATGGTACAAGTAAGGATATTTTGATATTTCGTTTGAGTGTGGTTTTTAATCACTTGCTTTGCTCAGCAGTCTACAATTGAATATTTCGCTATTTAGGGTTCACAGTCCATAAAAATATTTGCTATAAGATGGATTAAATAATTTATATCTGCACTGCATGTGCACGCAACTATTTGTTTAATGCACCTGAAAATCATTTAGAAATATGACTTGACTAGATTTAGGAGTGAGCCCCAGAAGGGCCGTAGACTTTCTTTTTATCCACCTTACAGAAGCCGCGTCATAAACTAGTGCATTTCTTGTCGATATCTTTCGACTTTTATCGTGTTTTAAATAATGTTTTTTTTTTCAATCCACGTAAATGCATTGAAATATGTTTCCGGGCAATGCTTTAACCACACGCAATGTACAACAAACAATTTCTGTTAAATTCACATCTCACGTCTCTAGATAAAATCTATGCATATTTTAACCTCAATAAAATTAAAATTAATAGAAATAGGTGCAGAAAAAATCAATCAATGAATTGATCAATGCTATGATAGACGTTGAAGACATGGTTCAATAGAATCTCAACAGTATGTGCCCAATCATACTTGACCGAAAAAAACATCGGATCAGAAACCGCTAATTTATGGTGCAAAAAGTTCTTATGATATGGCGCCTCTTCCATAAGAGCTCACTTACCTACTTTTTTTCTTTTATAAGGTAGTGAACATCAAATTAAATTGTATCTTTTTTTAATGGTGGGCACGCGTTTGTCCACAATCTCACCTTATGTTAAGTGATGATGCGGTCTACGGTGGAGCAAGGTTACCTATGAGATACCTATTTACTGAATTTAAATGAATTGAACTGTAAAAAGAAATATCGAACAAAGAACGAGAAAGTGTTTTTTAAAGTCAGTCAAAAAATTTCAGCGAATTGTATAGAGATTTTATATTTATGGTGTTAGTTCAACAATCCACGTGCGAGCTGAAGTTCCCCATAAGGAAAGACAGTAAATTCGATCGATATTTTTAACTTTTTTAACAAAAGATAAAAATTGTAATAGTGATAATATTTTGTAACTTGTTTTCTTGTATTGTTCGAGAAAACCATAGAAATCTTAATAACTAGTCAATAGAAATGCTATCGACTATCTTTTAACACTGGGACGCATGTCGCCGGTTTTCAAATACCACTTTTTGTATTCCTACAAACAAAATTATTCTTTTTGGCGATGATATTAAGACGACAATTCCTCAACTCGCACTTATGTTCGATTAGACAAATGCGCTTGTATTCCTGCAAACAAAATTATTCTTTTTGCGATGACATTAAGACGACAATTCCTCAACTCGCACTTGTGTTTGACTTGACAGTTGCGCGGCGACAAGGTCACGCGTCTTTGACATTTCTATTGCCTTATTATTAAGATTTCTATGGAGAAAACCAATCATTAGTCATAATCGGTAAATATTTTGTATAATTTATGTGCCAAATCTACGTCACTTACAGACAATAGATTAAAATTTATTCATTTCTGATTAGTTCGCCTTTATTACAATATAAAATAACGTTGCTAAACCCTTGTCACAACTCATTCGAAATATTAATTAAAGAATAATGAAACCTCCTGCTGTGTTAATCGTCCATTCTTAACAAGAATGTTTTCCGTCGATAGACAGACTTCGTTATTTAACGTTTATTTGATAAGCATTAATTATATTGTATTTAGCAAAATATTTAGCATGTTGATTGTTGAATCAATTTGGCTTATGATCTACATAATTTTTGTGACCTTCGCCTTTATTGTTATTGTGGCAACATTAGGCTAAAACTTTGTTAAAAATCGTTGCTTTTATGGCCATAGCGTTTTGCGCTGCTATTATGCCCAAATATCTACAAAGGAACTGAAATCACAATGAATTAAAGCTCTATATAGATTTGAATTCGTTTAATCACTAATAAATATGTTGAGCATAAAAACAAGAAATATTAATTATGTAGTTTTATTTATTTAGAAATAGCCCTCTATCTTAAAACGGTACGTTACTATCGATATCAATACAGAATCCATAAGTTTTGTGCATTGTGCTAAATGAATAATAATAAAATGCTACACTTAGCTTTTTAGCAACATCCGTTATCGATTCCATGAAAAAAATCGATTGATAGCAAAACGTGTACATCAGTTTTGTGGTGAAGAGTGCGGTTACAATCTTGCAATTTTATTGATCAGACAAAACACAAAAGTAAAGGCTTCTTCGAATCGAGACGGACTTATCCCGACGATCCGAGGTCAGCTTTTCAAAAGGCTTGTGTTTACTTACATCTTCCTGAATCGACTCAATGTTACTCGAGTAATTTTCAACTCTGCATAATAGACGACCTCTCAGGAATGTAATATTGTTCGTCTATTTGTACGATTAATTGATTTATTATAGCATCATTAGTTTCGCTTAGAAATCAATTTTGCAGACAAATTGCGTCAGAGATTATAAATGTATTGGATAAGTGAGATAATTTAAGGGTCTACCGACGATGATTAAAATTCGCTGGTTAATCTGCTATTTAATTTATCAGAGCTATCCATTTCGGTTGAAGAGTGATGTATTGTTCAGAATAATTTCCGGGTTTTATGTTAATGTATAAGTTTATGTATGCATGACATTGTGTTATTTTACATGGGATTTATTCAGTTGCAAATTTACAAAGTAGTAACACCATACAAAGGTTATTGACGCCAAATGCCATTATAACCTCTTATTTCACAATTTTAAAGCGATAACGTGACAGTGCAGATTAAAGGCAGTACAAAGTCAGCGATTTTTTACTTGCAGACTTACATCGTTACGAGAATACAGCAAGGTCGTCAACGTAAAGAAAGTACGCATATTTCTCCGAAAAAGTTTTAAGATATCGATCAAACAAACAAGATGTTTGAAGATTAATATTTTTACGTCAGTATTAAAATAAGCGGCGCCCATTAGTTAGTCTTAACTACGTTTTAAAAATAATTAAGTCAAAGCAGACGAAAAATGCAAATTGTTAGGAATTAATGCGATTAAAATGACGAAACCAGTTCGTTTTTGATGGAATGTGGAATATTTTATAATTTTTGTCACGCGAAAATGACCAGTCCATGGAGTTGACTTAATGTTGTTTACTCTTTGATGAGTGCAGCAATTTGGCAGTGATAATATGCGCGAGCGTCGCGTCGCAGATGCCGCTGGCGCCTTCGCATGACGCCAGTTTATTCATAGCCTCCGCGACATTTTGTACACGAAATTAAATTAATAACTTAAACATTCTAAACATTTTCAATGATTTCGGTTTTATGTTATGTGGAACGACTCGACACATCCGCGCACTAAAAATCGATCGCTAAAATATCCCTATCAAAAAATTTATTGAATTTCAAAATTTAAAATCCTAATTTTTGGTCAATTTAAACAAAACTCCAGTTTACTTAACGACTTATCGATTTCAGTTTCGATTAAAGTTATTCCCTAAAATGGAATACAGATGTGAATAAAACTTAAAGAAATGTGTTGCCAAAACAATATTTGACCATATTTAACGAACATTGCAACTAGGTGTGAAATTTATCAGATTTGCTGTCAAACTGATCGTTGAGTAGAAGTCAAGGAAAACCGAAAATGTAGGGTGGAGACAAAAGCTAACGGTACTTTCATGTGGTCAAAGATTAAGATGTTTACTGTAGAAAAACTTAACTGTGAGGTCTTCGATCATGTCTAGTTGAACAATGCAAAATATCCGCCGAGGGCCAATGGATAATCTCAATATATTACACCAATCATTTAATGTCAATAGTAAGGTTATATTGACCACTATTGTTTGAATTACAACATCTTTTAGCACAAAGTTGGGTCCGACGGGTCATCGCATCCGTAGAACAGTTAACCAAAATTAAAATATCAATCATATTTCACTAATTTATTTTGTTTGAATGAGCGATAATTATAATTTGGGCCTTTGTTGGTAACAGTAAACATTGATTAACGTATATTTGTTGTTAGGTATAGTAAAATGTGATTCATAAAAGTATGGACTGGTCTTATAAAGTGAGATATCAATCATAGATTCCGTG
This sequence comes from Hypena proboscidalis, assembly GCA_905147285.1. Lineage (NCBI taxonomy): Eukaryota > Metazoa > Arthropoda > Insecta > Lepidoptera > Erebidae > Hypena > Hypena proboscidalis. The sequence goes on from LR990127.1 coordinate 7,949,328, forward strand.
TCAGGTGTGGCAATTTATGGATGTGGTGCCCAAAGTGTATGTTTAGATGTTTTGACATCAATACGCCTGCATTTGGCTTCTAATGCCGTTATGTGTTAATGTATTAAATTTTACAAAACATTCTGGCTAGGTATGTCAGAACAGATAGCGCTAAAAATTAAATGCATGGGAGCTTTTTTTTATAAATTGACTAATGGTTTGTATTCCAAATATGAAGCGTGGTATTTTTTATGTTTGTATTTTAAATCTTATTTGCGGTCATTAGTTAGAATCCTAATTTCTACTATATAATTATAAATGGTGACCTTGATAATCTTTAAATTAGAAAATTGAGGACTAAAATAATGTATGACATTATTCACTTTCTCATATTTAAATGTAGATTAATCGATGGTTAGTATCTTTAAGATATTAATTTTGTAAATGACACATACGTATAAAATTATTACCTACATTCTAGGTAAATATCAAAAAATATTGTTCAGTATAGTCTAAAGATAAGATTCATGGATATAATTATTATCTCCCTTTATATTTATTTGCCACGTGATTCAATTTTAAGCATATTTAAACTCCTAATCTATATCATCAATCAGCTCTCTTCCTTAATTATTAGTTTTATTAAATTTAAACATGTGAAGGAGACACCAATATTAAATAGTTTAAAAAACTTAATATACCCTACATCTAACAATCTAGATGTATTTATAATGTAAATAAAAAGCGTTAGGATTGTCAGGTCATCTGACGATAAAAAATATGTGCGTGTCTAGTGCCTTAAATTCTTGCGCGCATAATGTCTAGGTCAAAAGCTAGACCTATGGTCCTATAGGTCACAGCTAATGGTGAAGTGTAAACAGGCACCTGGATATATTTAAGAATCTATTTAATGTTTATTAGGTTGATGAAGTATTATGTAAATAGCCAGAAGGTTTAAAATAAAATGAGATTCAGAAATTAGTAATTTGGAGTAACATTTTATTATTTTTTTTACAAATTGTTGTTGAGAGTGTAAGTGGATAATGTTATAATTAATATCAGACATACATACACAGCTTTAATTAAGATAGAAAATTGTCATTAGATTTATTTTTTAATAAAATCTCTTTATACCTACGTCGTTGCTGGGAATATTGTTATTGCCGTTTTGTTCTCAAACAACGCAATTATTTAATGAAGACCGCTTTAAGCGAATAGATTTTCCAATATAAATATTAATTTCTTAAAACATCAAAAATTCCACATTTGGATCAGTTTTTATCGTCACTGAGCTCATTAACCTTTAGACTAGGATGTCGCCAAAAACTATTTTACGATAAAAATGAGAAACAGTCTAGTCAGGAATCCTGTTTTTTCTATTTGATTCACTAATTATTTTTTATTAGATAACGACAAAATATTGTTCAATTCAAAATTGACTTGAATTTATATCACTTGTCACGTGAGTCAATGAACAGATTTGTTTGTTTGTTTTGAAATATGGGCTTCTATTACCAAGGACGTTATTGGCAAATATTAACTACAAAACACCGCGAAATTACAAGTCGTTGGAATGTTGCTGGCCTATAAATTAGTCACAGTGTTTGTCAGTTTTACTTTTTCAAATTGTTTACGCTACGAGGGCTAAAAATAAAAAGATACATAATGTCATTTACCTAATAAAAAAATTCCATAAAAAAATTTACCTTGTTTACAATAACAAAAGTATTAACTCCATTTTGATGGAAATCTAAATCAAAATACACAAAGGTTTTGCTCCAATTTGTATTAAGTATCTTATTAACAAACCGCATTCACCTACGACTTAGATTAAACAATAAAGTTCATTTGTAAATCTGCATTAAGTGAACGAATTAACTTATGTTATAATGTGAATATCGATAATTCGTAACTCGAGACGACGACTTGCAAATATCGTGGTCGCGGTGTCATCGTTGGTCGGCGACCGCGCAAGGCCGCCCAAATCCGATGACCTCAGACTCAAACCGCTTCTAAAAAAGAAAAGTATCAAACCGATCTTTAACTGGAAACCTTTAGCTACTTTTTTAACAACAATTATCGCAAATTATGTTTCTGTTGTCAGGATAGATGTTAAAGATTCGTGAAGAATTTTTAAGCGATCATTTCATGATCGTTAAAATTATCGATAGTATGCGGAAACTGAACATAATCGTCGCATCTGCTATGACGTCACAACGAGTATGAAAACAGTGAGCAAATCTTGATTTTTGGGTCATTTAAATGGGCAGAACTCGATTTAGCTTCGAGTTTTGCTCTCCCGTTGCGTTTAAACTGAGAGTTATTTCGTGTGATAACCAACTATGATTCAATTTAATGAAAAAAATCACGTGCGGCTTCACCCGCATGGTCCTAATCGAGGTTAACACGATAAATCATAGCATATTAATATGTTACAAAAGAATACTGTCGCATGCATTCCTGTAAGTTTTGCCCTAAATCCTAACAAATTGACAAAAAATATTTTTCACCTCAGCAGCTCGAAGAATCGTTCTTTGTTTTATGAAAACAGTGAGCAAATCTTGATTTTTGGGTCATTTAAATGGGCAGAACTCGATTTAGCTTCGAGTTTTGCTCTCCCTAGAAACAAAGTTAGGTTTTGCTCACTGCTCACATTTAATTTTATGACACAACTTTCACACCACGTCATCTAGTCCCAAACTAAGCAGAACTAGGGCATTATTTCGAGCTGCTGAGGTGAAAAGTGTATGTGCGACACGATATCAAAGTTATTTACATTTTGTGCTTTTGAGGCCCTCAGTTACACTACAGCACTATAACACTACAAGAATCTTTCGCTTATTCGGGACTCAAAATTAGCTCCTGAAGAAAATACGAATATTGCTTTTTGTTGCACAAATACCTATTTACCTCTTCAGAATATTAGAAACGGTATTTCGACATATAAGCTCGTATTAAATGAACACTAAAACGAGAAATAAATGTTTTGCAAATAAGAATGTTTAAAAACTAGAGCACATTCAAAACAACAATATGAACGTAGGCGTTATATTATTGATAGCAAATTCCAACTTGTTTACATTATGCTTCAACATTTTTGGTTGTTTAGATTTCTTTGTTGTTCTTCAACCTGGGCATCTAAGGATAACTGCCCACCTTGGTTTATTTAATTATTTCTAAAGTCACTAACAAAATAACAAAAATACTGGTGACGCACAATAAAAGCCTTAAATGGTAGCGAAGTATTTCACCGCAATAAATATGAAATGTTTATTTTGAGTTGATGACATTGTGCACACACGCTGACTCGAAAAGCGTTTATATATTTTGATTGTTGAGTTCATCGACATAGGTCTACGACCACGCGAATGCATTGTTCTAGTTTTCAATTTCCATTTCTAGGTAATCAGCTGATTAAATGTGCGTGCTGGAAACCGCCTCGTATCGCACTTTGACTCTTGGTGCACCCTACTCTGGTAGATGTTGTTCTCCTGAAATCGTTGCGACGGCCATAATGCAGCATTTTTTCTGGGCAATACCATATACCGTGGCAAATTCTGTTATGGTGAGTGCGGGTGCGCCTAGTATGTGAGTGCCCCACATAACCACACCGTACCCCTACCGGTGTGATATACGGTATGGTATATTCACCACCAAACAAAATAAAGATACAATAGCAGCCATGTATCTAATACATGTCCCACTGCTGGGCTCGGGCCTAGCATATAGGCTAGACTTAACATATCCTCGAGCACTTTTTAGGCACACTCAGGCATGCAGGTTTCCTCACGATGTTTTCCTTCACCGTTAGTAAGCGATAATTTTTATGATAAATACCCACATATCTTCGAAAAGACGAATCTTAACGATTTATTGACAGAGGTGTGTGCCGTGGGTTCGAACCCGAGAACTTTGAGTTTGCAGTCCTACGGTCTCCCACTCGGCTATCGCTGCGTAAATAAAGATAACCAGCTGGTTAATCTTGGAATTACTAATTGTACCAATTCATCATTATCTACATTAACTAAAACCTCCACATTTTTTTAAATGGTTGACGTGCACTTCAAGGGCTAATATTGTAAAATATTTTATCGATCGACGTCAATCGATGGATCGTAACTTTGGTGTTAAATATTCGTTGACAATTTTTTTTACTGCGACAGATGAATAATTCTACTCTAAGCCCGACCGAGTAGATCGACGGTCAATTGGTTGTTATGGGCTTCTAGCTAAAACAGATAAATATCTATAAAAATTGTGCAACAATGCTAGTTATTCCTCAACTGGATTGCTCACAATTGGAAGAAAAACGAAGACGAATATAAAACGAAATCCAAGAAAGAATAAATCGATTACCTCTAACCCCCGTCTGTTGTATCAATTAATCGAGAAACAGCTTTCGACCTTTGCTAATCGATTCAGAGTTAACTAAGGGATTTGAGTCGTTACGGTTTTTCTAGACAATCAAATAGCAATTAGTCAGCGCTGCAATCTTCGTACAGCTTTTATTCTCTTTCTATTGATAGAATTGCAGGTGAAATGGTAAAATGAACGCCTTTTTAGGGTTCCGTAGTACCTTCAAGGAACCCTTATAGTTTCGCCATGTCCGTCTGTCCGTCCATCTGTCCGAGGCATAGCGACGAAACCGTTGGTGCTAGAAAACTGAAATTTTGCATAAACATGTATGTTAACTATACAAAGAAAGTCGTAGAATAAAATTTTGAAAAAAAAATTTTTTTCGGGTAGCTCCCCTACATGTAAAGTAGGGATGTTTTTTTTTTTTTGCCTACCCCATAGTGTAGGGTATTATTAGATAGGACTTTTAAAAACGTTCAGGGGTTGCTAAGACAGTTTTTTTAATTAAGAGATCCGTTTGCGAGATAATTAACTTTAAAGAGCAAATTTTTGTTCGAGTAGAGCGCCCCCCCCCCCCCTCTAAAAGCTAAACTACTGGATCCCAAAATCTGAAAAAAATTGTGTCGGTAGTACATGTAATGAACTTTAAAGGAAAACTATAGCGGATAAGTTCAATTCATTAGTTCAAGAGGAATAGGGGTCCGAAATGTCAGATGCAGTTACTCAGAATATTTCGTTCAAAATTCTTGAAACATAAATAAACATACATAATACATATATAAAATCACGCCTTTATCCCACGGGGGTAGGCAGAGACGATGGAACGCCATGTGCTTCGCTCCTTTCATACTTCTTTCGCTTCCTCAACATTCATACATCTCGTCATACGTGCTAGCGGGTTTCGTGTACTACAAACATTTCCTTTCTGAAGGACGCCATTTATCTGGTCCCTATATGTCTTTCGAGGATAAAATAAATAATAAAATAAATAATTTCGAGGATAACATAAATAAAATAAATTAAAAATAATCATTACATATCTAGGTCGTACATAAGATCACGTTTTTTATCTCAAGACGAACTACTAGAACAGGTTGAGTGAAAAATATAAATTATTTTACAATAGGACTCGATAGATGGCGTTGTACTCGTTTTCTGAATCGCGCTATGGTTTCGTTACGAGCTAGGGTATAAAAGGAAAGTTATTTGTTTAATACAGATAGTAAATCCCTTTTAAGTCGAAATATGTTGTTACGACTAGCTACGGAACCCTACTGCGCGTGGCCCGACACGCACTTGGCCGGTTTTTACAGTTGATTTCACTGTATTGATGCAAGTTATTGCAGTGTAAGAACCGGACTAAGTTATGTTTTCGGGCATTATTTAACTTTCGTCCGGCTGTCTTTGCTGGCGTATTATGTTGATTGTTAACAGTATATCATAACTAAGATTGTGAAGAAAAAAATTAAATATTTGTTTGTTTGTAACTAACGATCTGACGGAAGCTCGACTACAAAGTCTGGAGCACCGTCGCAAGGTTGCCAGCCTATCTGTCTTTTATAGGATACATTTCGGAGAGTGTGCCGAGGAATTACACAACCTTATCCCTCCGTCCCCGTTTCACCATCGGACTACCAGACAAACGGCACTCAGGCATCGCTTCACGGTAGATATTCCACCATTACGCACTAAGCGTTTCGCTTCTACATTTCTTATGCGAACTGCCAAAGAGTGGAACGCCTTGCTCGAGTCTGTGTTTCCGCATGAGTACAACTTGGATCTCTTCAAAGCAAGAGTCAATAGGTATCTCATAGGTAAGCGTGCTCCATCGTAGACTGCATCATCACTTACCATCAGGTGTGATCGTGGGCAAACGCGAGCCTATCCACAATAAAAAAAAAAATAAAAAAAATATCACGCATATATTAACCAGAAGGGTGTGGCAGAGATGTACAACCCCACACTTCACTTGTTAGGGTGAGCCTATCGCCACCCACCTGGCCCAATTCAATATATATTATAATTTATTGGAATTGTGCCTGACGGAAAGATCACAAATAACAATTTGCCCGACCTGGGAATAAAAATACAGATGTTGGTACCCAATCTTAGCGTAGCACAGTTAGTAATCGTACAACATATAATTAAACTCGCATTGAAATGTATTGCCACATAATTATTATCTTGAATACAATCATAACTGTAAATTGTAATTTATCACTTCAGTCAGGCGCCTATTTTAGAACAAGCTTAGACGTTTGGTTCAAAGACAATTTCGTCTATGGGTTTATAACTTTTTTAACTGTGGCCTGATTCCTACTAACTAATTATTACTCGCAATGGAAATGGAGATATACCTCTTTTTCTGTCTTTATAAAATAAACGATTAAAAAAACACATACATAAAAAACATAACATCACGCCTATATTACCCAGAAGGTTGTGGCAGAGGTGTAGAGCACCCACACTTCACCTGTTATGTTTAGGTCCCAGGGGATAGAGGGTGAGCCTATCGCCATACACCGTGCACAATTCAAATTCCGTGCTGCTATTGTGAATTTCCTGAAAGAAAGTTCACAAATAACACGTTGTCCAACCCGGGAATCGAACATAAAACCTGGTGTTTAGAGGTGCATACGCTAAACACTAGACCAACGGGGCAAAAAAACATTAATTATTTTTTCAAAATAATACCTGGCAATTTTTAAAGTTTGCTTTTTTTTGAGACATTAATCTTACCTTAGGATCAATTTTTATTTAAATCAAATCAAATCAAATCATTTATTTCCATGGGCCCCAAGGGGCGCTAGAACACGTCAAAACAAACATCAAAAAAAAATATATAAAATTAAAATAAAACTTGCTAACTAAATTATAATACTTACTGTAATAAAATGATTTGACACCGGAGCTTAGATTGACTTTAATTCAACTTAGAGATATGAATTAAAATCAATCCAAGTACCAGCTCCGATGGGTATTGCATCATGAGAAGAGCTGGTGAGAAACTCATGTGCACCATCTTTTTAAATAATTCATACAATATTTGTTTGTTTTTGACAATAATTATAGCAACCAAAACAACATTTAGGGGATTATAGTGTCTATAAATATCTATAAAACTATTTATCATATAAATCTCCATAGTTTGGATTTTGAAAACAAAGAGGATGAACAAAATATTTACAATGCGCTTTGTCCATCCTGTTCCTTATAAGTTGTATTCAATTATTTAACAACCTCTCGAAAGGTTCTCAGGTGTCATCGTTTCAGTTTAATGCGACCATTTTTAATAACAAGTTTTACTGCCTTGTTTCCTGTGGATGACCTTATGAATTTGGATTTACTTAATATGGTCGCATTGCAATAAAATCTTTGCATCACTATGTGACTGTCATACTTGCAATTCGTTACAGTCTTTGAGATGATTACAAGGATTTTTTAACGCCAAATAATGGTGGAAATTCAATTAAATAATATGTTCTTTCATTTGATTTCGTGAGCATGTTGTTTTTCTTACCTTTTTACTTGGACAATGTTGTTATCCGTAAATTTAAGTGCGGGAGACCCACTTTCATTTATTAAGCGAATAATTTACTTTCCTACCTTTAAACAAAAAATAATTATGCTTTGTTCGAAATTAAAAACATTTTTTTAAATATTCATAATTATTCATTTCAACCTCAGCGGTATCGCCATAAAGTTCATTTTTCAATGCGTAGACATTTCAAAACGTCTTTTGTTAAAATTAGTTGCAATGAAGAGTTATCTTTATTTCATTTTTGTTAAAGTTTCTTATCGCAAAACATTAAAATTCGTCTCTTATTTTGAGCAACGCATACTTCTAATATACATCTAAGGTAGCAGCGATAGCTGAGCGGGAGACCGTAGGACTGGTAAGTCAAAGGTCTCGGGTTCGAACTTATGACACACACTACTGTCAATTAATCGTTAAGATTTGTTTTTTCGAGGATATGTGTGTATTTATCATATAAATTATCGCTCGCTTACGGTGAAGGAAAACATCGTGAGGAAACCTGCATGCCTAAGATTGCCTAAAGAAAAAAATGTACTGTGTAAGTACGTGTTAAGTCTACCAATCCGCACTTGGCCAGCGTGTTGGACTATGGCCTAACCCTTCACATCATGAGAAGAGGCCCGTGACTAGCAGTGGAACATGTATTATATACAGGGCTGATATTATTAAATACATCTTATAGTCTGGTTGTAAGTTATTATTACTTGCATCTGTATAAAAATATATAGGCCGACTATAGATTTGGTCAACTAATCGGCGCGGCGTTACCGATAATTAGTTTAGGTTAAATGAAATACATTTAAATACGTTTTATTTTGAGTTATTCGTGGCACCACCACATGTAAGTATCATTTTAACAGGTCATAAGATATGTAGACCTTCTTATACTAGATTATTGTCATTTATAGTAAAGCCGACTAGTCGGTGAATAGTGGCCGATTAGTCGTCTTACCGACTAGTGGGCACATCTGTATATAAAACTATTACATAATATTAATTTATACTTTTGTTACTTATGGTGCTTTTACACCAATCGATCGACTGGTTTAGCAAATAAAAACCGTCTTCTAATCACTCGACGCATCGATGGAAGCCGATCGATTATGGTTTAATAACACTCTTTATATTTTATGAAAGTATTTTTTTAAATTTTGGGATATATTGAAACATTTTTTAAATATCTTTCATGAAGAGTATTGTATTCTTTTCAATTCGAAGATAGACATTAAAGAATTTGAATATATTTTTATTATAAGTCTACAAGAATAGTGATTTCCAAACTGAGACTTTACAAGTCTATAGTACAAAAGGTACCAAGATATAATAAATCAGCCACGCAATTTAATTATTCAGATATTCATCCTTTGTAGTGAAAATCCAAGCTGGATTTTTTGATATAAATATTTATTTAACTAAATCGTGTGTCGATCTATATTGTTAAAAATATGGATCTAGGTTAAAACTATTGGTCTACTTTCGTAACTAGGTTTCATTAACTTCTATTACTTCATTTAATTTCCAATTTTCCGGATCTGTTTAAATTAATTTTATGGAATAACTCGTATTCAGTTCTGGTCATTTACTCGTTATGAGTCCGAATATAATTTAATTTCATAACGTGAACTGGCATCGAAAATCGTCGTTTTAAATGTACGAGTACCTCGAGGGAATCACGCCCAAATTCGGTGATAAACAATGAATTGGAGTAGTAAGTTTATTTGAATTATTAGTGTTAAGTTTAACTTAAGGAGATGCATGCGTTATCTAGAGAACTATTATTGTGTTGGACACGTTAACAAACTTTTAGTTTGCAAATTTTTAAAAAATAGGCACCTTTCTTGAAATAATACTTGCACATAATCTTTTGCGGTATTTAAACAAAATAATATAATTAAAATAATTAATACTGTAAGATTCATTAGGTAACTATTAGAAGAGATGAGCGACAAATAACTACGACTCAGCTTTACTTTGCCATGGGACTTTTGCACCCCGTATTGTGGGGTGGGACATTTATTGAAGAAATACGGTATAGACGTGGTTAGTATTGATTTACAACAGATAAAATAGAATGACTAATAAAATTACATTTTGTTTTTAGTTTATTTTTGACGTCTATAATCTGTGTTTTCAATAAATACCTACATTTCGCATCCAACATGTATTATGCCTTTGACCAGTTCGGTTTGCTTCATGCACAAAATATAACCTTTTCGATTCATTCTCAGTTCAATAATGATATTTATTTGATATTAATCATGAAGTATATTTACGTGGTTACTGTTCGGTTACAGAACAGTAACAAACAAAATACGGTAACTGCAAAGTAACGTATTTCCTCCCTCTTTCGTAAATATTTAAACGCGCTCTGCTGAGGTCTTTATTCTGAGCACCTCAAACTTCTTAATAGAATCCGTTAGGATTATTAAACATGAGTATAATAAATAAAAGTGGCTATCCATAAGGATTATAAAACATGAGTATATTAAATAGAAGTGGCTATCCGTGAGGATTATAAAATATGAGTATATTAATTAGAAGTGGTTAAGACAGATGTATGACAACGATATACTTTTATAAGATAACATTGAGCATATAGGCTCTATAATATAAACATAACATAAATATGAGTCATTGTGAACCCTGTCGAGCGTAGCCAAAATACGAGAGAGGGTGATAATCTTCATCATTTCATCATCATCACCATTTAACATTATTATGATTACCTGTGACGACTTAAAATTAAGTTTTTGTAATAATAATAATAATTTTGGATTTATTACATAGATAGAACGCCAGAAGCAATTACACTATCCAATGGACCCAATGACAAGGCAAAATACACACATTCACTCACACAAGCACACCCAGTCTCTGAACAAATCTTTGCGAATCACACATAGATTTGTCCCATGTGGGGATCGAATCCACAACACCAGTGCAGTGGAGAGCGGCGAGGCGACCGCTTAAACCACTACACCACATAAAGTTTTGAGTATTTTTTACTACCCGGAAGGGTTTACAATAATATTATTAAAACCGACGTGTGGTGAAGACATTATTATTGAGAAAACGGGTTACTCACGTTGTCTCAGTTACTGCGCGGAGGCGACGACACGCAAATAATAGCCCAGTTGATGAATCTACGTACTAGATTCGAAACTAGTCGGCATATCCCGACTAAAGTAACATGAGTAACCCGTATTCTCAATAATAACATATAAATCAATTCTATATTTATTACTTTTCTACGTGCTTGAGAGTTAGTTCAAGTAGCTCAGAGTATTTATATTAATTATGATTTATTTGCAATTGAATAAAAGTTAATAATGTTAGTACGATAGTTCTGTTAACTAGCTAAGAACATTTCTAGGCAATATGGGAATGTTTTTATTTGCTTTTAGTACAGTTAACGTAAATAATTACAGTCCTTATAAATCATACACCATTATTTACCACAGTCATATCACGTATTTGAACTTAATATATTGAACTAAACAGTACAAGAAAACGTTCATAGTTAACTAGAACCAAGTTTCAACGATTATGCACTTGAACAGACAGAGAACCAAACTTTGAACATTTCGAATACATGCATATCGCTTTAAGCAACAATTATATATAACTGCACATATTATATATACAAGTAGCGAACAGAAGCATGCATAAATTGTTTCGAACGCGTCGAATGTCTGCATAAGCTAGTGCTGCACTCAATGTTTTACGGGACAAGAATGTAATGGTAAATGTACTGAAATGAATATCTACAAAATACTTTATAATTAATACGATTATTTTTGATAAAAGTTGATGAATCTACGTAATAGATTCGAAACTAGTCGGCATATATCCAGCTAAAATAACGTGAGTAACCCGCATTCTCAATAATAATGATTATTTTTGATTTCATACTTCTTTCGTCTTTCTAAGAGATTTATATATTACTATCTTCTGCGCTTAGCTGCGCATGCGTGGTAGGTATGTGAATAAAAAGTAGTTCATGGCCTTTCTCAGCTCTTAAACTATCTCCATACCAATTTTCAGCAAAATCCAGCAGTGGGACATGTTTTAGATACAGGACTGCTATTATTAGTAATATAAACTTCGTTTATAACAATATAAAACTGTTACTTTCAAAAATTTTGCTGCAGGATAAGTTAACATTTTTACTCAAATATTTGTCGAAACATTTTTTTAAACAACATTGCACTATTCACATTTTTTATTTTATTTATCTCTGCGATTGTAAAATGAATCCCATGATCGATAAAATGAGTTTTTTAATTGATGCATTCTGTATTTTCCAGATTGCATCACCGGTTTTTATTGAATTTGTCGCTGTACACTCAAATACTGGCCTTTCCCGTGAAAAGGCTGCTATCCGAGCCCGGCAAACAATTATTAGATTACTTTGTTAACAACTGAATGATTTTCATTTTATTTTATATCTATAGAAAATAGCTCTACTATTTTTACTTCAAAATGGCCCGCTATAAACGATACAAAAATCTTGACTGAGCCTACTGTATTTCTATTAAAAGTATTATATTATCATAAAAGGAAAAGACGCTGGTTTTTGTTTTGGTGTCTCGTATAGTACAAGCATACCTACTGATCCTGCACGCTTTGTTCCGAGTAATCAGGAAACGGCCTTGAGCAAAAACCATATTTCTTTTCTTATTTCTTTTCAAGTAACAATGTATTGCTTTTGCTTAGAAAAACATGTTCCGCCCATCTCAGCTTCTCAGAAAAACCATCTGTGGAATTCGTTCCACGAAAACTAACTGAATACATCTGCAACACTGTCACATTGACAAATGATCCCATTTTGTTACGTCATTGTTTTTTTGGTAGGACCATAAAGATGTAGGAAACCGCAAAATGAAAAGAGGTCATAAAACTTATATAGGTTATTACAAAGTCGTGTTAGTTCACCAAGATTAGAACATTTATGAATAATTATGTTCCAAATATCACATTCCGATGTCTAGTCGTATTTTTTTTGCAATCGAACCATTTAACTCGACCAATTTATCAAACGATCAAGGAAGACAACCTTAAGTGACAACTGTCCAATTAAAATATGTTTAAATCATGTAAATTCGATGAAAATGACGCTATTGATTAATTAATGATTGTTAAATAATTAAATTTACACGTTAAAATATGTTGGAATGTTTGCTTTATGTTGGTCAATAGAACAAACATGACCAACGTTTTGTTGGCATAAACATAACATCCTACCGAGAGATATTGCAAAGTGGTCATTCAGTAGATTTGATTGATTGCCAAAAGCACTTACTTAGACCACTGGCCCACCAAAGCTGTGAGGAATATACATAATATTATTACGTAGATATGGCCTGATACTGAACATAAGCTTCAAGTTTCTAATTGATTTGGATAAGCCATTAAGCCTCGTTGATGGATGCGTTATGTGTTTACAGAACTACTATAAGCTTCTCGTGTTTGAACATTTCTCGTACATAATGTGTGTATCTGAATCATATTATTGAATCCAAACAGACGACGCAAATCCGCGTTATGTGTATGTTAATGAATCTATTTTAGTAGTTGCCCTACTTTGAGAAGGAAATGGTAGAGATGGAAGGGCTCTTGTGAATGTGCTTAAGGGAGACATAACGTTCCACAAATATAGAAGCAGACTCACCCAAAAGTGTATAGCATCCACAATTTACCTGTTATGATAAGGTTCTATGTGATAAACCTATCACCATTTACTAAACACAATTTAAACCGACGACCGGATGGCGGAGTGGGTAGTGTACCTGCCTGCGACGCCGAGGTCGTGGGTTCGATTCCCACTTAAGACAAATCTTTGTGTGCATGAACACGGGGGTTTGTCTTAGTCTGGGTGTTTCTATGTATAATAAGTATGTATTTACAAAAGAAAAGTAGGTATATATATGTATTAGTATCAGTTATTCTAGTACCCATAGTACAAGCTCTGCTTAGTTTGGGACTAGATGGCGTTGTGTGTAAGTTGTGGAATATTTATTTATTTAACTACGTGCTGATATTGAGAATTACAAATAACTTTTTTGCTAAATCCGGGAATCGAACCTTTGCGTTGAAAGGTTGCAGACGTCAACCACTAGATCAACGAGGCAGTCTTGGAAGAAAATGATGATGCTATTGGTAATGGAAAGAACTCATCTCTCATTCCAGATATTTCTTGTTTATTTCTTGGTTGAATAACTCAGATAGATATAAATTAAAAAAAACAAACTCAACATACACACAACGCCATCTTATCCCAAACTAAGCAGAGCTTGTACTATGGGTACTAGAATAACTGTGACTAATACATATATACTTTTCTCATAGAAACTCCCAGACCAAGACAAACCTCCATGTTCATGCACACAAAGATTTGTCTTAAGCTGGAATCGAACCCGCGACCTCAGCTTCGCAGGCAGGTACACTTCCAACTCGGCCATATGGTCGTCTATGTATCATTAACTTAAGCGCCCACTGTACTAATTTCTCCAACTCAGTGTCAGATTTTATAGAGACATTTGATACGCATATAAAAATCGATAGTTGGCCGGCATTTTATTACATTTTTAAAATGTTTTTAACTAATTTCGCTTAATTAATGAGTAATAAAGAGGTCCTTATCGTTTTTCGCACGATGTTTGTTTTTCGAGATCGATATATAATAAGTAATTATGTTGCAGATTTATTCATATGGCTACTGACCCATCAAACTACATTCTTGCTACTTTAAAGATCGTTGTAGCATCCTGTTTACAATGTTTACATTCTGTCTGTCTGTGAGATACGTAAATTCTATAAATTAATGGCCTTTCTGTGGAACATGGGTAGATCAGATTTTTAATGGAATGTTATTTAAACTTCTGATTAGGCATGTAACATGTATGGTAAAGACATTTTAAAGATTTTGCATGGGTAACTTAATTGCTAATTTCTAGTAGGCTGGTAGTTACCTTTTACTTGCTATTAGATAATTTGCTAATGTACTTAGACAATTAAACCAAAAGAACTATTCATTGTCAGACTATTGTTGCCAAATGTGGAAAAACGCCGCTCTTGCACGTCATATAAAACTAGATAAGTTAGGATAAAACTAGAAGTAAAATCATAGATGCGCAATCTACATCTACATCAACGTTTTTCCACTCCTAAACTCCTCCGCAAGCTTTAGCACACATAAAATATGCTTTCATTTCCTCTCCATATTGATAAATAGATCTTTGCTATTATAAGTATATTATGTACGCAGAACAAAATATATTATTATTGTTGGGACGAGGCTTTGGGTGTTCACGTCGACCTCCGTGGGTCTATTGTGATTGTAGCCTCATTATAGACTCTCCTTTAGGCCAATAGCCTCCATAAATTAGAGCAGTCGGCTGATCGGGAGTTACTTGACATCATCCGGATTTAAGATATGGCGTCCCAGAATGATGCTTAGTCTATGGATCAGTGGCTCGCAGTCGCAAAAGAGGTGCAGCGGTGTTTCCGGTTTCTCTTTACAGAATCTGCAGTAGTCATCGTCCGCATAGCCCATACGGGATAAGTGCCTATTTAGCTTGCAGTGTCCTGTGAGGGATCTAACGGCAAGGGACACCTTAGCCCTACTAAGTGCCAGCAGCTCAGTAGTAAATTGTTCGAGAAGCCCTCGATGAGGCTTTTGCTGTGATCCATCCCTTGACCCTGTTAAACAAAATATAGCACTAGTACTCACTGACTTAATAAATCGATTTGCAGCATGTTTTCGATGTTTACATACGAGGTTGAATCTGTCTGTGAAATATGTTAATTTAATAAGCAGCTTTCAAGTTTATGGCCTTTCTACCTTACGTGGGTGTATCAATCCTCCTATAGTTATCAAGGTTGAATCAATTCACTTTAATCAATAGAATGACTCAATATGCTATAATAGGCATATTTGTTAATAAAAACAGTTTAATTGTATAGATTTAAGACAGGTCAACACCACAAAGATCTAACTTTAAATAATATCTATTATATTACATGTAAACTCATTAAATGCCTTTATTTTTATTCGTGTACATATTTGCATCACCTTGGGTTTTATTTAATCTTGTTTAAAATGTGTTTAATGCGATCTGTAATTAATGCATTTTTATGGTTTAAAATGTCCGAGTACCTGACCGAGTGAAATACAAATAGCAGTCACATAAAAATTTTAATTTAGTTAAATAGTAAGATTTCTAGATAAATAGATATATTAAGAACTAATACCAACCACTACCTTCATTTGATATTACACAAAAAGGAACACCCATTTGCCGGTATCTTGAATTTCACATCTTTTACACATAAAATACACGCAACATCAAATTAGATAAAGTCTACCAACGCGAACTTAACAAGCACGTCTTTAGCCTGTCAAAAAGGTAACGTATGTAGGTTATTTTAACAGTTACAAACTAAGAGGATATCGCAAAACTTATTTCAAAGAAAATGTACCTCTTTGCAGTGAAATTTGGAGTTAAAATGTTCTTGTTAATTGTCTTGTAACGGTTACTTGAGTAATTATTGTCTTTTTTAATTATTTAACATAACATATCATCACGCCTATATTAACCCAGAAGGATGTGACAGAGGTTTACATCACCCACTTTTCAACTGTTAAGTTTAGGTCCCATGTTATAGAGGGTGAACCTATCGTCATTCACCAGGCTCAATTCCAACTCCATGCTGCGATTGTGGCTTTCCTGATGAAAGTTCACAAATAAGGCTTTGTACGACCCGGGCATTGAACCCGAGACCTGATTCCCATTCATATGATTTTATGTAAAGAGCACTCAAAACTGCCACCTATATAAATATATAGGGCAAAGAAAAAATATTAAAGTATATAAATATAGGTGCAATATAATATTAATGTCTAAATTTTGTAGTCAAAGTTTTGTAGTTTAATTTCCACTACATTACATTATAAGTTAACTATTTCGAATGCTTTAAGCAAGCAAGCTCAGTAGCAACCCTATTTTATAAAGCTGCGTACGGATAGCGCGTACCCAGGCACACGTAGCTGTCCACGCGTATATTAGATACGCGTACAGCTCCTGTACGGACCGCCGCGAACCTGTACGCGAGGTCAATCGATCCAGAGCGCTCCGCGAGCCCCAGTCATTCGTCATGGCTCCGACGAACTTAGCGGTTGCGTGCACCACCACTGCTGCAGCATTACTCATTATTCAACACATTTTAAATAAAAAAAAGAGAAACAAACGGAAACCTAGATGGTGGATGAAAAAATTGTATCGTGAAAGATTACAGTGTGGAAATAGGCTTGAAGACATTGGCTTGAGAAACTCAAACAACACGCGTGACTATTCATTTTGCCGTCCAAATATAGCGTACCCGGTCGAGCGCGTCCTCTTTGACGCGCGACCGAAAACCGACAGACGGCGGCTCGCGCGCGAGCTAGCTCGCGTGGTACGCGTTCCCCAAGAGTCTACGCGTAGCTGCAGGTATGGACATGGCGTTCCGGACACGCGTATACTGACTACGCGTGCCAGGGTACGCGCTATCCGTACGCAGCTTTATAATAACAATCATGACAACCCGACAATTTTGTCACTTGTTGGCCGTTATACAGTCGGAAATACAAATTCGTAATTCAAAATATGACAAAATTGTCATCTTTATTATATCGGGCCTTATAAATATTTTAATTTAATAAACAAAGAAGATACCGTCAACGTAAGGTTAGAAAATAAAGATTTTGTTTCTCTTCCACAATTCCCAAAACAAGCTTTGTTGGAATCCATGGTCATATGCATAAATTCAGTCGATTAAGCAATAATTCGCGTCGGCCTACACACTTGGGCTTAGATTTACCGTACTCGATCGGACAATCGACAAACCGCCGCCATTATATCTAGTGTACCCAATATTTATCAACATGTTGGCGAAAACCGCCGCTACAGCGCTGCGTTCTCGCTGCAAATAACAGATAAGCACGTCCCGTGGCCGCAGCGCTCCGTGCTCCACGAAATAAATTCGTGATTTATGATTTTAGGGCACAAAACTAACGCATTTAGGCCTAAAAATGTTAAGCCCAGAAGTTTTATTTACATATAATTTGATAAAGGTGCTTATACAAATGAATACTAATAAAACTTTTTTATTATGTGGGCAAGTAAATTATTATAATTCAGCTGGTGCTAAATTCTAAGAACCAAATAAAGAAATTGTTAACTTAACTTTTGAATATGGGTACAATAATAATATAGTGAACAATACAATGATATTGATTTTTTTATTTTTTTATTTACATGTATTTTATTTACAGAATAATATACATATTGTATCTTAAATTAAAATAGTCCAATTACTTATAATTTCGTTATATGTATGTATATACACATATTGAAATTAATTTCAAAATAAAAAACTATGTTGGCGGCTAGGGATCACACGGCAGCGTAGATCTGTTCAGCTCTAGATAGATAGAGGTTTCTTGAATAAAGAGGTATAATAATTAGCTTTAATAAATGAACCTTCTGTATTTATGTATTTTGTATTGGGGTTCTGAATGTTCCTCTGATTGGGGCATTCGTATCCGGGTGTGAGACCGTACGATTAAATTGCTTCGAGGCGATATTGGTCGCCAAATGTCTTTTTTTATTTTACACTCACTGGGTCCTTCTTTTGTTAATTCAAAAACTAATTTTACTTAAGAATATTTTGCTGTTTGTTAAATTATTCGTAAAGTAAGTACATACATGTACCACCTTACCTATATACTGTAATAGTCTACTCTCTACTAGAGACAAAAATCGAGCTCTAATGAGATTTTGGAGCTCGAATTTTGTCTCCCTGATTTTGGTAGAAAGTATAGAGAGTTATTTTCAGGCTTTTGATTTATATATAATAAGTATATCTTATATTATTTACATAATTATTAAATTGTAAATTAGCCATGCCTGTTCATTGAAGATATTGAAAAAAAACCGGCCAAGTGCGTGTCGGGCCACGCGCAGTAGGGTTCCGTAGCTAGTCGTAACAACATATTTCGACTTAAAAGGGATTTACTATCTGTATTAAACAAGTAACATCTTCATACAAGTCACTACTTTCAAAGGTTTTTGTTATTTCCACGAATTATTCTAAGTAACTGCATTTTACACTTTGGACCCCAATTACTCTAGAACTAATTAAGTTAAAGTAACCGCTATAGTTTTCCTTTAAAGTTCATTACATGTACTACCGAGACAATTTTTTTCAGATTTTGGGATCCAGTAGTTTAGCTTTTAGAGGGAGGGGGACGCTCTACTCGAACAAAAATTTGCTCTTTAAAGTTAAATATCTCGCAAACGGATCTCTAAATCAAAAAACTGTCTTAGCAACCCCTAAACGTTTTTAAAAGTCCTATCTAACAATACCCACACTATAGGGTAGGCGACAAAAAAAAAACATCCCTACTTTACATGTAGGGGAGCTACCTGAAAAAAAAAATATTTTTCCAAATTTTACTCTACGACTTTCTTTGTTTAGTTAACATACATGTTTATGCAAAATTTCAGTTTTCTGGCACCAACGGTTTCGTGGCTATGCCTCGGACAGACGGACGGACAGACGGACATGGCGAAGCGGGTTCCTTGTAGGTACTTCGGAACCCTAAAAAAGGAACTTTACAAGAGTAAAAGAAGCTAAAACATATTTTTTAAACAAATTCAACTCCCAAAGGAAGTAAAATTAGGTGTAAGGGGTGGTTCTCAATTTTGAAGAGAATATAATGGAAATATCGTTTTCCACGCGGATGAAGACACAGGCAAAAGCTTGTTTTGAATAAATCTGTTACAATGACTTCATCAACACTGAGTTCAAGTACCTTTTTACCTAATAGAAAAAAGTTTCGTACCTACATATTATTTTTAAAGTGCGTATGATGTTTTTTAAAGTCGATGTTGCTTATAAAGGTTGATAAGAAATTGTTTCGCCGCACCCTAGGCAATTCGCGAGTTCTCCAAAGCGAATTGGCTAATCCTTTAACCACGATGGCAAGTCAAAACCTTGACCACCTTACTGACTGTCCAAAATGCCCTACCACCTGCACAAGAGAGGCGTTCATGAACGCCGACGAGAGCGCCATAACAGTGGCGTCATCATTTTTATAATTGTGTTGTAAATTTTCATGTTCATGAGCTTGTTTGCAAATTATTCTGTGGATTTCATTTATTAAGACCTTAATTATGTAAATTCATTACACAATTACCCGTGTAAGTATATTATGAGTAATAAAGAATAATGATTTAATAACATTTTCTTATCAACTGCTATTAATAAGGATTAATATTATGTAAGCATTATTGTTGAATTATTATTTATAATAGGAAGATTATAAACGTTTAGTCATCATGAATATGGACGTAAACAGAACGCAGATGAAATATGGATTTATAAACAAGGCAATAAAAATAATAGGTTATTAATAGTCGAAGGAAAGAGGCCCAGAGGCCGCAGCCCGATACGCTGGTCTGACCAGGTCCGCACTAACCTCAACACCACGGTCCACACCGCACTACACACAGCCCAAGACAGGCACAGATGGCGGACCCACACGGGAATTGATGATCCAGAAAAGAGGTCACGATCCTCAGAAATGAGGAAATCGAAGCAAGGAGGAGGAATGGTTTAAAAAATGTTGCTAATTTGCAATAAATTAAAGCATTAATAATCAAGCGAGTTTACTTTATTGTTGCTTTTAAATAGATACACAGAAAATAATAATATTACTCGGTAAAATGCACAAATTTAGTTTTAATTTAATCAAAAATAATTTTCTAGTAGATATTAAAAATAATTTCATACCTATAGATACTAATTTAATAACACTTTTTCTCAAGAACGTAAATCTATTTCAAATTTAACTGTATTTCTATAAATCGAGTTTTCTATTGATTATTTTTTTGTGTTATCAACATCACATTTTTAACCGACTTCAAAAAAAGGAGGAGGTTCTCAATTCGGTTGTATTTTTTTTTTTTTTTTTTTTATGTTTGTTCACCGATTACTCGAAGACGCCTGG
This sequence comes from Hypena proboscidalis, assembly GCA_905147285.1. Lineage (NCBI taxonomy): Eukaryota > Metazoa > Arthropoda > Insecta > Lepidoptera > Erebidae > Hypena > Hypena proboscidalis. The sequence goes on from LR990127.1 coordinate 7,970,255, forward strand.
ACCGATTTGAGAAATTCTTTTTTTGTTTGATAGGATATACTTGTCATGTGGTTCCATTTTTTTCCAGTCACGTTCTGATGATGGAATCCTAGAGAAATCGAGGGCAACCCTCAAATTTAAAAGGCTTCTATATTGTTTTTTGTATATTATCTAAAGCTACTTGGATATTTGCATCTAGTAGCCAGCATTTTATGTTGCTGAGCTGATGCTGGAAGGTACAACTCCTCAACGGTTAGAAGTACGGGGATAATTCTTTAAATATAGGCTCCTTGAGGCCGTTTACTGTATTCTTTCAAGTTATACACAGATGAGGCGAGACGTTGAATATTACTTATGTATATTCATAATATGAGGTCATGATTTAATGATGGGATCCTAGAAAAATCATGGGTCAATCAAGCTTCTATATTGTGTTTCGTATATTACCTAAAACTACTTGGATATTTGCATTTTAAGTTGCAGAGCTGATGCTGGAAGGTACAACTCCTCAACGGTTAGGTGTACGGGGATTATTATTAATAAGTTTTCCGTCTCAAGTAACCGTCGTCTCCTCATTCGAGAAACATTCTTGCTCGGTCTACCCATCATTTTAAATCGTAAAATAAAATAATTTTAACAAAAAAAAAAAAACCGACTTCAAAAAGTAGGTAAACTAAAAAGCATAAAATAAATTTACTTCGCACAAATAATACGTTTTTTCATTTAGTTAAATAGAAATTATTAAATAATTATTTTATAATTCTGAAGTCGGTGCCAAGTAACCAATAACTAGATTATTTTATTATTTATTATATAAAAACATTACAAAGTTACATTAAAAAACTACAACGAATGCAACATAAATCCGAGGGATTTTTCCGTACATCCGATTCATCGCAAGACGATAAGCGTACATATACACAAACATTACACTACAATTATACATTACATCACAATACTACTTTTTAACAACATAGCTGGAACATTACAATCACTCAACCATTGAATGCAGGCTTCAAAATAGCAAAAACTTAACTAAAACGAAAGATAATAAGTATAAATCTTTCTAACAATTATTTTCTGACTGAATATTAGTTCTTAATTATCCGATTTACTTGGCACCGACTTCAGAATTATAAAATAATTATTTAATAATTCTATTTAACTAAATGAAAAAACGTATTATTTGTGCGAAGTAAATTTATTTTATGCTTTTTAGTTTACCTACTTTTTGAAGTCGGTTTTTTTTTTTTGTTAAAAATTATTTTATTTTATTACGTACGCACTGTAATGCAATTGCAATAATATCCGAGCATAAATATTTAAAATGAATTTTCATAATTTGTTATGATTTTTGTAATTTTAGACTATTATTAGGACTCTTTCTGCATTGAATCAGTATCAGAAACCAATTCACAGAAATCATAACTAGTACCTCTATTTACTCAATTTTTCCAACTTGCATTACTTGCGCAACATTACCAAGAATAACACAACTAGTTTAACTGGAATGCAGAAACGCAGGGCATTTAAACAGTACTGAATTAATATTACATTTAGTACTTATTATGACACACCGCTCCGTCTAGTTTCTAGGACTTGTAATGTCATCTGATATGCGTATTTTGCATTGATGCTATCTAGTTCTTACGTAATTTCTAGTTGTATAAGTAAATATAATTATGACATCAAGAACTTACATTTTCTAGGGACTGAGACAAAAATTTTGGTATTCAAATTTGGTTCTTTAATTTTAAATCTCGTCATCAAAACCACAGGTGTTTAAGTTTCTGAGTAAATTTAAATCAAATAAATAAATAATAAATGCAACAAAAAACAGAGACTCCGGCTAAACTAAAAAAAATATTACTCAATACAATCAAACTATTCATGAATACAAATACATTAGGAAAAGAACAATGTCTGTAGAATAACATTGTAATTTATTTAATTTATGACCTAAATTTTAACAAATCATGCCATTATGATGGCTTTGTAATATCATTAAAGTGATTTATGATTAATTTATACAAATTGCCATCAATAGCTTCTGTAAACACTTCGATATCCAAAAAAAAAACAAAAAAAATGTTATCTCTTTTATGTCACAAAAGTCATCAGAATATTTTACAAATATTAGGAATTTGATCACTCGATCAAAGCAGTCCCGAACATAAAACGTCTCTTTTTCCTGTTCGAATGAAAAACAGATCCACGTTGTGCTATAATAATTCAAAAGTACGACAGCATATATTTGTCTAAAATCTTAAGAAAAGTACTGTAACAACCTTTTAGTACTGATTTGAATATGCGACCTGAATGGTGGTTAAAGCCAAAAGCTATATATATATATATATAAATACCACTTGGTTAGCCTCCTGAAAAGTAAACAGATACTGCACATTGAAGTACATGTTGTCTTATCAATTGACTTCATTTACAAAATTTCAATTTCAACCAAAACACACGTCCAAGCCATCTGATTACAAAGCAAATAAAAAGTACATAAATAAAAAACGAAAAAAAAAACAACGTAAGAACGTACACAGTGTCAGTGACCAGTTCCGAGTCATGTTATTTTTATAGATTGCATTGCATTACCGGTCCCTTATTGAACGCGAACATGCTCCGTTAGATGTAACGGACCCAATAAATTTTCAGATTTAAGCAAATTATACCGTATTTTCTTGTATATTTATTCAAAAGCATAATTTTCCTTTTCATACGGCAAAGGTTGCATAAGGTTTGTTACGTATGTTACGTGATACTTCTGTGGAATTTTTATAAGACAATCTACGAAACAATTTTTTTTTTTCCAATTTATGGCCACACTTAATTAGCTTTTTTTTTTCAAAAATATCCAATCTTGTAAAATTTGCGATAAGTCTTGTTAACCGACTGATTCAGAAGGAGGGTTATGGTTTTCCGAGCGTATGTACCTATGCATGTCCATTTCTTTGGCAGCACCAAAAAGTATTTGGTTTGCAGTAATTTGATAGATATTGTGATACCTACTTGTTTTTATCTTTTAGCAGTCGCTAAAAAATAATGAACTTTTTTGTTTTGATTATAATGTTTTTTTAAATATCCAATTATTGCCCGGTGGATGTCGATAGGCTCATACCCTACCCCATAGGACCTAAACATAACAGGTAAATATGAGTTGTACACCTCTGCCACGCTCTTCTGTGTAATAAATATTGGTGTGATTTTATGTTATGTTATTGTTTGATAATAATTTATCATAATCATTATTTTAATCCAAAAGCAGTACATCAACGTCATTCCACCTAAAGTAAATGCAGACAAAGTCTTTTCACACCATGCTTTGCTTATTTTTTGTCATGATAATCGTGAATTTATTTTTTTAATTTATCGATTCATAGTCAGCGTTTAATGTGTATCTAAACCAATTTATAGTTACCAATACGGAGCCGCCTTCAGTGCAAATGAAATTACAATCCACGGAATCCATAAATTAACGCTAATCGTTTCAATAATATTGCTGTGAGCGCATATTTCATTAATCATCCTATTTATCCTTTCTCTTTGTGCGCTGTATTTCAAATTTTAATTAAAATCTAGCATTGGTGATTTCCTTATTGTTTATATTTTACGGAATATGCAGTATAAATTTTAAAACTATAATTTATCATTTTAATGTATCTTTTCATTTAACATATGTTATTTTGATCAACAAATTTGGGATGAGCAAAAGAAAATAATAAATAAAAAGACAATAATAAAGTGTGTTTGTTTGTTTTTTAAATGGAAAACCTTTGCGCTTCAAAACTTCCATAGCGGTTGCGAAAATAAAAATCATTTGATGCTGAAGTATCATGCTACTTTTCTATTTAATACTAACCTTTAGGAAAAAGTTTCTAAGCCAAAGGCTCTCAGGACTAATAAATTGTTCAAATTATTTGATTTTCATGATTTAAAATGAAAACAGTCCACCTAATTCACATACCTTTATAAAGTACCAAGAAATACGGTCAAAATGAACTGAACATTGCACCATCCCGATCATGGCCGGAATTTCCACAAATACAAGTGACATTCAAACTGACGTCTGCCTGAGGTCATTCATTACGTATTTCTGCGGTGACGTACGCCATAATATTTACATACACGGCTACCGATCAACCTATCAATTTCCTGTATTGGCTGGTCTCGCATAACACGGCAAGCCTATACAACACAAGATCATCTTACACTGGAAATGTTCAGGTTGATGTGTAGCCGTATTCACATTCCGGATCCACGGACCGCGTCGTGACGACTAAATATATCACCGAAAAGCTTCCTCTAAACGTAGGCGGATAAAGGCAATTCCTTGATACGTGTATACCCAAATTTGGATATTTATTCTGATGATGAGTCGGTAGGTAATCGCTTCCAGTATAATTTTCTTCATCAGAAGTATTTTAGGTCCAATTAACTCCATTTATGGAACAAAGGTGCGTTTAACCGATACCTACAGCAATTAACTTGTAGCTAATTTGTTAGCCTGAACCATTTTTAATGCAAATATTATTATGATATCAATATCCTGATTCCAAACAAAGTTTGTTATGAATTTTAAAAAATAAAAGCTAAAACGCCATGTAGCGTTAAATATCGTTTTGCTCTCTTAATAAATATTTGTATAATAATGTGAACCGCAAACGGTATTATTCAAAATCTCAACGAAAAAAGTTCTGGCACGGACAGGAGAACTTTAATGCAGAATTTGCGAATGAAAAATGAAACAAAAAATCCCAACTTAAGACCGTGTAAAGTAAAATATTCTCTCAGTTTCCTGTAAAGTTTCGTATTTAAGACCGAGTGAATTTGTCGGTTACTCAACCATCAATCAATCTTGTCAGTCACAACTCTTAAGCGGAATTACTTTAAGGTATATCGGGAGATCTTTTCTGACGATATGCGCTGAAATATTGCTTCAGAGCAGACTGCTCAGTTCACGTCGTTTCTTTAAAGCGTTTAGATGAAATTTCTCAAAGTTGATTTCCTTTTTTGCATTATCGAGAACATGTTTGAGGAAGAATTTATACGCAAGTCATCGACTGTGAATGAGTCTCTGTTTAACTTGATCATAATCTTATAATTGAAGTGGAAATTCGTGTTTCTTTTGAATCTTTGTTCTGTGTTTTGACATCAGTGTCAAGAAATGTTTTGACAGCCGTAAATGATCTTGAGATTTATTTGCAGGCTTTGTTGATAAACTCATGGAAGAAAACACCACCATCTCACACCTGAAATTGCCGACGTTAAAGGTAAGTTCATCGTCCTAAGATGTAGTGACGAATTTTTTTAATACGTTATACCCCAAAATGATACATATCTGCAATTTTTTCTGAAAGTTCAAGAACCGTCACTCACCATCAGGTAAAATACCAACCCGGAAGCTGAAAACGTTGTACAAAAAATCCTAATCGAGCACCATCATTTTCGATTGTATATTAAGATCATCGGCTTCTTTAATTACAATGTGGGTTACATATTATAACTGTGTTTTGACAGGTACCAGTAACATTTCATTAGCGATATAAGTGTTCATTACAGTGCAAGTAGTTCGTATATAATCACAACGGTTTTTACTACTCATGCGCGATAAGTTGAGGCTTTCCGCTTAATTTGGCTGTATGTGCAGCGGCGCTAAGCACATTATAATAGTGAGAATACAACGTTCAAAGGAGAGGGGTTAGCATGCGAGCGCGAGGTAATTTTTGTCGCGTTTTTGAATGGAGTATGGGGATCAGGTCAGACAACAAAAACAAATGCACACACTTTTAAATAATTACAATTTATTATCTTACCACACCGTATTTATTCACCTTTATTTAAAAACACACACTTTACGCATTAACTATTTTCACTTAACCTTTACATTTCTAATCGAACCACAAGACTGCCCGCCATTTCCCTGACATCGTCCGATCACGACTCGTCACCCCACCACCGGAAATGAGTCGTGGTTGGTCGATGCTTAAACATAATCAAACCAATGCAAATGATATCATAATAATTCAATTAAATTATAACTTTAAATAAGAACAATTTACAAATAGATAATTACCATTAATTATATTTATTACCAACTACTTCCTGTATATTTATTATTTCATTTGCCATTTCCAACACTTGGTCCAATTCAGTATCTATTTTCCAATCATAGATCAATTGAATAACAATGTAAATAATAAGTAAATGATAAATAACTATCTAAACCTAACAGCTCGGCCATCCTACCTCAAGCGAGTCCCCTCGCTTACATTTAAGTTAACTACTTATTTACTAAATCCAATCATACTTAATAGTAACCACACTCAGTAACAGAAACACTTCCTGACCGTTAATATATTTATGAATAACTGATGTAGGACATTTTAAACAACTTTCTTTATAATTAAAGACCATACTATATTTCATTACAATTCATTAGATTACGATTGGCTTTTCAGAATTATTACAAAATTTATATTTGATACATTACACAATACATTAGATAAAATCTTTACCTTATCATTCAGAGAGGCACACAACCAGGTATTAATCCTCGTTTTCCTAAGATTCACATTTCAAACCTCTAGTAAAATTTAACCAAGGATGGATCCTATCTATTTCCACTTCGGTCTCGTATCGTCAACCCCGCTTTCCAGTCAAAGGTGTCCTCAATCAAAAATCTGTCATTATCTAGCATGTTTTACCATTTACCATCGCGAGGTACTCCGCCCCTCCACTCGCACTAGATCGCCTCCACAAGCACACCCAGTCTCAAAACAAATCTTTGCGAATCACACAAAGATTTGTCCCATGTGGGGATCGAACCCACAACACTAGTGCAGTGGAGAGCGGCAAGGCAATTCCTTATATTGTGCCGCCGCTCTCCTCCGTCTGGCTTTGAAGACCCCGCTTAAATCCCATTGGTTCCATATCCCTCTCTCCGACCCGTGTCCCGGTTATCCTTATTTTGTCCCACCAAACCTTGCCCTCTTGTCAAGCATCTCTGTTAAAAGCTCGGCACTTGTAAAGAAACAAACTTGGAAAAGACTCAAGTAGTTTATTTTTCCATTTACCACGTATGCAACACCGAAGTCAAACCCCTGTATCAAATTTACGCAACTCAACTTAACTTGGTACAAATGCGAGGTACAACCGTTTTCATTAGATGTATACCCTCCTTTATCCTTAGACTCACTTCCACGTCCTGTCCTCATCCCATTACCTTGAATTTCCATTAGAGTCGACCTTGGATGTCCTCCGTTAGTACTAACCCTCCACCTAGGGTTCCCCTTCTTTCTCCCAACCCAAAACCTAGGGTTCCCTTCTTTACCCCTAACCCAACACCTAGGGTTCCTTTTTTTTTACACAGAACCCTAGCCCTAGGGTCCCGTTCCTTATTCCTGACCCAACACCTAGGGTTCTCTTTTTTTTTCACAGAACCCTAGCTCTAGGGTCCCATTCCTTATTCCTGACTCAACACCTAGAGTCCCATTCCTTATTCCTGACTCAACACCTAGAGTCCCATTCATTATTCCTGGCCCAACACCTAGGGTCCAATACCTTATTCCTGACTCAACACCTAGAGTCCCATTCATTATGCCTGACCCAACACCTAGGGTCCCATTCCTTATTCCCGACTCAACACCTAGAGTCCCACTCCTTATTCCTGACTCAACACCTAGAGTCCCATTCCTTATTCCTGACTCAACACCTAGAGTCCCATTCACCATTCCTGACCCAACACCTAGGGCCCCATTTCTTTTTCCTGACTCAACACCTAGAGTCTCATTCATTATTCCTGACCCAATACCTAGAGTCCCATTTCTCTTTCCTGACCCAACACCTAGGGTTCCACTTCTTATTCCTGACCCAACACCCAGTGTACTTTGCCTTTTATACCCAACACCTCGGGCTTTATTTCGGCAAGACTTCACTACTTGGCCCTTCATTATCTATGGTACCTGAAACCTTCGAATCTTAGTTTAGTAAACCATTTAATCCATTCCAAATCTAGTTATTTTAGTCTGCCATAAATCACCATAATTATTAACCAAAGTATTGCCAAATGCAACTTTAACATAATTAAGTTATACAATTCCAATCCCACCAATATAATAATATTCATAATAATTGATAGTATTATAATATAATTACAGCTTCACAATATGATAAAATATTAAACATTATATCCATCCACATACATATAATCATCATCATCATCATTCTCAATCCACAGACGTCCACTACAGGACATAGGCCTCACCATTCGATCACCACAGCGCGCGGCCCTGCACCAACTGAAACCAACGACTCCCCGCGACCTTAACAAGATCGTCTGTCCATTTAGCGGGAGGCCTTCCCACGCTGCGTTTGCCAGTTCGTGGCCGCCATTCAAAGACTTTTTTGTCCCATATATAATGCTATATTAGAACATTAATAAAGCATTCATTTTGTTATTTATGTCATGTAATAATTCAGTTGTAATAATTAAAATATTTGCTGATCGATTACTTCAGCAATACACATAAAAGGTTCCCCATTAAAACATAAGTATTAAACTTATTATATAATACCAGAAAAATATGTTATTCCGTTCGTCAAAACTTACACCAACGACTCCAGTTCGGCGCGCGCGCGGTCGCCAGTCGAACGTCGCATCCGCAAACCATCCGCGCCAGCCCACCCAGTAATATCACAGTGATGGCCATGCACAGTGTCAACATCGATAAAACTCTTTTGTCAACATGAAACGCTATCCAACCCGATCCAATCCAGCCGGCAAGCACCCACTTCAGGGCCCAGCAAATACAAGTGAGTGGAAGATCCCAAAACGACATGCGCGCTCCTTTGAACAGCCTTCCTCACACAAAACAAATTTGAGCAACAGATTCAGCACTCCTCCCGCAGACCAAGCTGGACCCGCACATCATGAAGCATCAACAACCAAAAAGAAAACAATGCAAAATACACTCCTCCCACACTCACAGAATTAAGATCTGACTGGACCCATGAGCACATCAAAGCACTGACCAACAAACACACCAAACCCTATCACTTGCAATACAGGGGCAATAACAAGATTGCTATCATCTGCTACACTCCGGTCAGCCATCAAGCACTCAAATCTGGGCCACAAACAGAAAATGTAGCATTTCACACACCTTCGCGTCAAGATGAAAAAAAACACGGAAGGATTGCCCCAAAGAAGAATTGACCGAACCGGGACTCAATGATGCCACTGCACATAAAATGCGAATACCGGACAACAAGAAGCCAGCCTCAGCACCCTTCTTGGCACAGCTACCACCAAGCTGTGACATTGTCAAGCTCCGACAAATCAAATACACCAGCAATTGCGCCGTTCAGACATGAAGATACCGCGCAAACAACCAGTACGGAACCCAGCGCTTCAGATGTCAAGGCTTCGGTCACTTGTCAAGAAATTGTAATTTAACGCCTCGCCGCGTCAAATGTACAAACCTGCACCCGACCTCTGAATGTCCCAAAAAAAGATCGTTCCCAACCCGCAAAACGCTGCAATTGCAATGAAGAACCGCCCGCAAATTGCTGTCAATGCAAAGAAAGGCAGAAATATCCTCAATTGCCACGTGAAAGACAACCCAAGCCTAAACCTACCCAAAAATGAAACCAGGAAACCGAACGAAGTCAATGGGAGAAGTTGGAACAAAGTCGCCTCTCTCAACACCACCAAGCAACATCTCTGCAACTGTCACTAATATTCCTGGCCATACTTTTTACAGGCAAGATAATCACAAAGATACTCGCGGACAAGGTGCTGGCGTCCCAATTAAATCCGATACTCCCCATAATTTGACTCAAATGACCAAAACCAAACACTTGGAACACATTGGTCTCCAAATATTACCCTCTGTGGAAAAACACCACACTACTTCAGCCTATCAATCCCCCAACCTGCCAACGACAATCAATGATGCAGACCCATCACCCAGTCCAAATGATACAGCGCCAATTGACGGTGACCTAAACACCAAACATCCTTACTGGAACCGTCCCAAAACCAACCTACATGGTAAAATCCTTCCCGACCACAACGGCTCCCAATGACCACGACGCTCTCGCTCCATCCGATCCAACCCCAATCCACCACGTCGGCTCACATCAACCTTCGACCCCCGACAGCCAAAAACACTCATAATACAACTGAACCCCAAACCATCACCGCCCCATCACCAAACCATCCACCGGTTCACTCCCCCATTGATGGCAAACCCACTCGCACATCACATACCACTCCCAACCACGCCAATGCCAACTGGAAAGACCACAGACGACACCCTAACCAGTCCATTACTCTATCCAGATCAACCCTCAACACTGCCAAGGAAACCGATCACTCCATCGACGTCCCAACACCAGCCATAAAAGATGCTCGAACAAAAAGCATACCAACATCCACCGGCACCTCTGAGCCCAAGCCTCAAAGACGGATCAGAAATCCTATAAAAGATTAAAACCGAAAGCGCAAGCTTTCAGTTAAGGAATGAAATCCATCCATGAATAAAACCATGTTTTCAGAGGGAAACCACCTGCACCGCCCCACCAGTCCGCTACCAAGTCTGGCAAGCTTCCCGAGTCAATCACTTCAAATTGCCTGCAGAGAAGCACCAATAACCCAGTCATGCCAGAACAATTCGGCCCCTGCAAAAAAACATTCCACAGTCCAACAGCCAGCACGCGCATCCGAGCACAATGACACATCCCACAACCCAAATCGAGGGCTCTCCACTGGGACGATCCCACTAGACATAGAAAAGGTGCTCGATTCAGTCTGGCACGCCGGGCCACTGCACAAACTAGTGTCGCCAAATGCACCACCATCCCTCACCAAACCTATACAGTGTTACCAGAACGCCTTCGCTGCACATATCCACATCCAACGTATATTCCTCCAACCGTAAAACAGCCACTGCTGGTGTCCCTCAGGCATCAATATTGGGCCCCTAATCATCCATACCTCTCCCAAATGACATACCCAAGCACACACATCCAGCCATCCATGCAGATGACACTGCAACCCGCACCTCCTCCAAAAATATTGATCTCACTGTTAGCAGACTACAAATGTCAATGGGCCCACCCAGAGAATATTCATTAAAGACAATACTGTACAACCAGTAAAACTGAAAGCACTCTATTCACCGGCAAGAGGGCGCCACCCACACGCCCTGCCTCAACCGATGGCCCCTCTGCACCCCGGAGCAAATCCGCGAAATATCCCGGCACCACTATGGACAGCAAACTGAACCGGTCCAAAAACGCCGACCAAATTCAAATTCATATCATTCATTCCATAAAGAAAGGTATTAAAGCCATTAACGCCTTAAAAGCGATTCCAAATCGCAAGTCCAATCCCAGCGCTGCCACAAAACTCCGCATCCATTCCACCATCGTCAGCCCCGCGCCGACACAAGTCAGCCCCCGTCTGGAGTAGTCCAGCTGATACTAACCACAAAAAGTTACAAACTGTTCAAAACAAGGCCACAAAATTGCACACAGAACCCAGTCCAAAACAAATCTTATTTATGTCCACAACGTCGTACATTTTCCTTTAGTTGCTTTTCTGTATCAAAATTAGCACGTAAATTGTATTTTCAAATCCACCATCCACCAGTCATAACAGTCATCTCAAAATTAGGTAAAAGCAGATCAAATACATGATCGTACAGCAGAACATATAATCGATATAGAATGCACCCTCACTACTCTCCCAGCAGTACGTAATCAGACCGACTAGCCTGCTACCTGTTTACGCTCGACCCCCTCAAATGAATTCAAAAATAAACCCGTTCAGTTATTATACAGCAAGCCTATTATTCTGTCAACGAATATTTCATTTATTCAACAACAAAAACAATACAAGCTTACAGTTTTACAACCAAATCGCTTATATGGTAGGTACAATACAATGTCAATCAAAACATAAAAGTATATTAAATGATCGATTTTAATTAAATACAATTGACTTTAATTCCAATATATTTATTCAAATCCCATTTGTTGGTTGGATCCAGATTACCAAATTAAGCCAATTTATTGACACCCTTTTCAATCACACACCAATCCATTGCATTTCAATGGGATATCGTTTAAATCACTTTTGACATGCCACTACCACTATCCACAAATATTTTTGAATCCATCCTACTATTATGACTGCATGATTCCACTATACTTGACTAATGTATAATGGTTTAAGAACCCTTGAGGGAAAACCTTGTATACCTGTATGGGCGGAACATGGACTGCATCCATTCTATCTGCAAAAACATCTGTATCCACCTGTGTTTCACAAAACAAATAAACTGAATCGAATTGACGCGGCGACCGGTCCCTCGGTCGCTCGCCCAAAACTGCACACTATTATATTGCCAGCAATCAGTGTTTGGTAACAAGTATGCATTACAAGTCCCACCCTACATGACAGTATTCAACACAATGCAATGCAAAACACGTTCCAAATAGCAACCATAAATCAGTGCCAAATGTTAAGAAACGTGATGCAGCCCAAACAATAGTTACAACCTACTCTAGTGTGTGTACAACTAGAATAAGATCCTCTTGGATTCCAATATTACTTTTATGCAAAAACAAATAAAACCTTTTAAAACAAACCAAACCATATCAACGACTACATTCTAAAAAAATAATATTATCCAATATTGCCACATAAATACAAAGCAACAACATTCAGTCAAAGCCTTTCCAATTTATATAACAATACTTCTCCTCTAGACAAAGCAATAAAATTCACCCAGTATAGAACCTCCACAGTCAATTATCCACCAATCATCAATTACCAAGGAATCAAGTTCAAAGTCCTATCCTTCCATATCAAATTTTAGTAATCAAAATAAAATAAAATAAAATATCGTAGACAGAATTGCCTCCCAGAATTTCAACCAAACCAATTTTTCATTTCTCCCTCTCCAATCAGCCAACCAGTTCGTATGCAAACAAAACAATAGGTTTCACGTAATACATTTCAAACTCGAACGATCATTAGAATATGATTCCTCCTTCTCCTCTAAGAGTATACATCTTTACCGCCAAGCAGCCGTCACACTCGCTCGACCAGTCAACCTACCCGCACTATACTTAGAATGCCAGATAAAACAACAATACTCCAATTCAAAACGGCTAAACTCTTCGAACTCCAAAAAATAATCGCATTGTAACTTCCCCCAAATGCATAAAAACCACTCGTGAGAAAAAGAAAAAAAAACACAAATTGGAGAAATTAATGCTTCATTTGTTTTAAGAGGAGTTAAAAAAATATGAATACACATAATTCAAAATCGTTACTTACGTTTTGTGGACGTGACAAGAAAATGTAAAATTTTCTTGAAGATCCCACTTCTGACCTATGGGGATCAGGTCAGACAACAAAAACAAATGCACACACTTTTAAATAATTACAATTTATTATCTTACCACACCGTATTTATTCACCTTTATTTAAAAACACACACTTTACGCATTAACTATTTTCACTTAACCTTTACATTTCTAATCGAACCACAAGACTGCCCGCCATTTCCCTGACATCGTCCGATCACGACTCGTCACCCCACCACCGGAAATGAGTCGTGGTTGGTCGATGCTTAAACATAATCAAACCAATGCAAATGATATCATAATAATTCAATTAAATTATAACTTTAAATAAGAACAATTTACAAATAGATAATTACCATTAATTATATTTATTACCAACTACTTCCTGTATATTTATTATTTCATTTGCCATTTCCAACACTTGGTCCAATTCAGTATCTATTTTCCAATCATAGATCAATTGAATAACAATGTAAATAATAAGTAAATGATAAATAACTATCTAAACCTAACAGGAGGAAACATGACAAACGCAGCAAATCTTTCTACGCTCTTATGCTAGCCTGACAGGTCTCAATTTATCAGACACGAGTAGTAATTTACGTTATAATCTTAAACTACATGAATCATCGATAGGCTACAAGCTTTTCATTCATATTGGAAAAAAAAATGTTAATCTAAATGTTGATGTTTATATAAATTTGTGTGTATTGTAATAGTATCTTAAAGATAAGTGGGTGTCAAGCACCGTAAAGAATAGCAAGCGTTTTTGGTATTTTCATATTAACTTTTTACGTGACATGAAATGGTACTATTATGTTGTTAGGATTCCGTTGAATAGCTGTACTTGTATATTATTTACAATAATACTTACTAAATCGATGGTGCGGTTCTTGGTATAACTTAGATTGGCTTGGACAGAAGGTATCATTTTGTCATCATCCTCCAGTGCCGTAATAAAACCTTTATAGGTGGATTATAAGTTCTAAGGAGGTACCTACTTGATATAACTAATAATCCACCTAATTGCTTTTAAAGTTTAATTTTACCTTTGAGCAGTGTTGAAGGTTGTGCCATGTGTCAAGTCTACCCATTAGGTACACCATTTTGATAAACTGCGCTTTGTACTGCTAACAAATTTGATTAAAACGGTAATCAAATTTCCGACTTCGCTGGACCATGAACCTAAACTACAATTTTAATGTGCATATAACGCACGAATCCGCGCTTCGTTGTGACAGCGCAGAGACGAGTTCCTAATAATTAATGTCTTGTAAGCACAACCAGGGAAACTATCTCGGGGCGTGAAAGCCAGTGGCATCTGACATATCCAATTAACACGGCATCCGGTTCCGGCGGGGATGTAGCAGGCGTGCCAACTGTGAACGTGTAGTATTATGTTGGCACTACCGTTTGATTTCTTTAGTACCTACGCTGATTGTTAAGCATTTACGCTTGGACTATAATTGCTTGGTACTGACCCAGATCCCTTTTACGTCTGAAATATTAAATATTATTTAAAAGTAACCGTGTATGTCTGTTACGCCTGCACGGCTAAATCAGTGGACTGAATAAAACTAGTAAATAAATAAATATCTCACAACTTACACACAACACCATCTAGTCCCAAACTAAGCAGAGCTAGTATGTAGCTGTACTATGGGTACTAGAATAACTAATACATATATTATACTTTTCTCTTTTTGTAAATACATACTTATTATACACAGAAATACCCAGACTAAGACAAACTTACATGTTCATGCACACAAAGATTTGTCTTAAGCGGGAATCGAACCCGAGACATCGGGGTCGCAGGCAGGTACACTACCCACTCCGCTATCCGGTCGTCTACTACTTAAAGACTCCAGAAAGACGCAGGGTATTATTCAATTTACAAACAACGTGAGCGAAACTGCAGGCAGAAGTCATTTGATAGTAAAATATCTGATCACTTTTCTATAATAGTCCCAAACGTATTTTAATTATAAGTTTATTTTTTGATGAGTTACATTCAAATTTTAAAGAGGTAAACAGTTTCAATGCCAGGAGGTATTGAACCTATTCAATTAAAACATAAATAGCACTTAGAAACCCGTTTGAATACAATTTGGTAGCGGTAAAATAATAGTTTAGTAACGTTTTCGACTGAATATGAACAAGAGACTTGAAATCTGTCATCTATCAACATATTAATCCAAGCACTGCCATTTCAAATTCTGGTTCAAACTAAATTCGGAATCAATTTTGGTTCGTAGTTTTATTTATATTTGTTCGCACTGAAATAGTATTCAATATAAATTTGATAAAATCAGCGTTTGAAAGTAAATATAGTATTATTCTGATTGAAATATTTTTATAAGCGATTGCAAGCTAAATAATTAACGAAATATAATCCTGTAAATCAAAACTATAAAATACAGTTTTTTAAGAAACGAGCTTTGTTTATTTAAAATTCTTGCGTTTTAAAGATATTATTATCGTCTTTTATATAACTTTCTTAAAAGCCTCATTTCTAGTTTTTTTTATACTATGCCCACAGCGAACGAACGTGTAGTCCACCTGATGGTAAGTGGAGTACAGCCCATGGAAATCAACAATCCACAAAAGCAGATTATAGATGCGGCGCTGCAGCTGAGGACTACGGTGTTATGCCTCATGTGCCAGTAATTTCAGGGCCTGATCTCACCACTAAACCGGAACACAGTAATGGAAGCACTAGTATTTGGTGGCAGGTTAAAGGTGAGACGGTGGTGCTGCCGCCCTCGAGCTCATTCACAAGAGCTCTACCACCAGTACTCTAGTATTGTAAAAAAACTAAATTATAGATTTAGTATCACAACCCGTATTCAATATTCCTACTTAAATTTTTATTTATTATCATTTTTCTAATCATATTTCAAACATTACTCATTCATTTGATACCCACATGATAACATTATATGTATATAAAATAACTTCTCTCAAAACATATTGATATAACTGTGCTACATTTTTTGTTTGCGCCACAATTACCAATGGAATCTTTGACAGATAGATAACGAGATTTAATATTAACTATATGATTAGATTACAATAGGATAAAAACAGTGTTTTTTTCTTGGATACTGTTATTGTGTTCCTAACCCAATGATCCACTAACAAATCAAGAAGAAAACAGGTTTATTCATTGTTAGAATGCTCCTATCACATAACCAATTGTATGTTTTTTTTGCAAGTTATAAAAAGTAATATAGTGTTCTGAGGCTAAAGGTGATATGTGTGAGATGTTAATAATAAAATTATCGAGATAGTAAAGCTTTTGTGATCGGGCAATCAATGAAGGATGTAGGTAGCATGTATAAGCAATTTAAAAACTATAAAATTAGATTTTGATAATAATTGATTTGATATTAATTTATTTTGATATAAATTGATCTTTTACAACTTTTTAAGATTTAATAACATTTTGATCTAAACATTTTGTCTAAATATTTACTAATGTCGGTGCCGAGACATGGACATTAACGGTTGCACTAGTCCACAAATTTAAAGTCGCGCAGCGGGCTATGGAGCGAGCTACGCTCGGAGTTTCTTTGAAGGATAAAATCCGTAATGAGGTCATCCGACAAAGAACTAAAGTAACCGACATAGCTCGCAAAATAAATTTGCTGAAGTGGCAATGGGCTGGTCACGTCTGCCGAAGGACCGACATCCGTTGGAGCAAACGAGTTTTGGAATAGAGACCGCGACTCGGCAACCGTAAGGTAGGACGCCTCCTGCCAGGTGGACTGACGACCTGAAGAATGTAGCTGGAAGGGACTAGATGTGGAAGGCGCAGGACCGGGTGTTGTGGCGCAAATTGAGAGGCCTATGACCAGCAATAGACTAGGAGAGGCTAAATGATGAAATTGACGATTTACTAATACTACGTAGTATACGAATTATCTCTTCACTATCACTATAGTACTATAAAATAAAGTCACTTCCTGCTGTCTCTCTGCCTGTCCCTATGTTTGCTTAGATCTTTAAAACTGCGTAACGGGGTTTGATGCTGTTTTTTTAATAGGTATATAGAATGATTGGTAACGAAGGTTTTTATGTATAAAAACATACAGTAAATACACATACAGTACATATTATAGTACTACATAGTACCCGTCGCTGGTATTTTTACTATTGTCTCTAGATAAAAAAAGCACATACAACTATATTAATTAGATGCATAAAATCGGGGTGGCAGACGGTGATGGCTGTGGTACAGTTCATACTAGTGCAGCTATCAACGGCAGCTATCTTTTATTTTTGAGAGTACCTACCTGTAAAAAAATGTAGTGAAAATAAACTTTATATAATTATATAATTTTTATTCAATAAAAAAATAATACATGTCACATTTCCATGTCTTAAAAACTTGCGTGTTTTCTTCAAGGCTGACCGCAGAGGGTGACGAAGTCCTCGCCCACCCTCTTCCATCATAGTTAACAGCAAAATCATGGCTTGTAAATCTATAAGCTTTACACACAATTTTCTATTATTTATACTAGAGGGAAAACCATAGAAATCTTAAAACTAGTCAATAGAAATGCTATCGACTATCTTTTAACACTGGGACGCATGTCGCCAGTTTTCAAATACCACTTTTTGTATTCCTGCAAACAAAATTATTCTTTTTGGCGATGACATTAAGACGACAATTCCTCAACTCGCACTTGTGTTCGATTAGACAAATGCGCTTGTATTCCTGCAAACAAAATTATTCTTTTTGCGATGACATTAAGACGACAATTCCTCAACTCGCACTTGTGTTTGACTTGACAGATGCGCGGCGACAAGGTCACGCGTCTTTGACATTTCTATTGCCTTATTATTAAGATTTCTATGGGGAAAACCGTGAGTCATGTGCTGAAGATATTATTAATATAGTATTTATTTTTTCAAGTACAGTGAAACTGTTGATGTTTTATTTTATGGCTACATATTATTATTAAGATTAACATTTCAAATATAACGTCGTTCAAATTGTTTAATAGGGAACAATTGGTTGACTGTTTTTTATTCTAAGGTAATATGTGTTTAACTCTAATATTATAAAGATGTTATCTATTCTTATAGACAAATCATAACACACTAAAAAGCAGTTTTATTGGCGTCTATTTTTCAAAATTACAACTCAATTTCCGGTAACTCATTATGGTTAGTAAATTAATGATTAAAATAGTTTTGACAAAATTGCTACGAACAAACATCCATTTTAGTTAAATATCGATATAACTCGCTACAATAATTATTATTATACATGGTAAATAGCCCGTTATATCTAATATTTTGTATGCATTTAAGTGTTTTAGATATGATTTGTTAATAAATAAAATGTGAATAAAAACTTATTATTGATTAAGTTGAATCCATATTAGGTTAGTATTAAAAAAAACAGTTCTCGGGCGTCTACCCTTAACTGGAAATATACAGCTTGGCGTGTAGTCATATGTACGTGGTTATTCGTTGCTTTTTATTACATAAATAGATGAACTAACGTTTAACTGCTTAAAATAAATATTTGCTTTACAATACCGGAACAAGTGAAAAGAAAACCAAGCTAAATCGCATGAATAGCATACTCGCCCATTTAAGTACCATTTTTATTCTTATACTACGTACATAATGGACTTGGTTTAAATATTATACTCCAGAAAGAGACCAGAGTAATGAATACAATATACGTATTATATTCTCGTTTCTTTTTCACAGGAAATGCAGAGCTCGGAACGGATTCAACGCTAAGTGCGTCAGGAGTTTACAACTGGTAGCGGAATAGTTAAAATAATTTTATTTGGAACTTTGCTTGTTAAAGTAGAAAGTTTTATTCAAATATCAGACAGACTTTTTGTAACCCACTATACCATACTAGCTTTTGTCTACGGCTCCTCTTACGTGGTACGTCGGAAAAAGTAGTTTCTCTCGGTATCTTAAACTATCCCAACACCAATTTTCATCAAGAATGGTCAAGTAGCTTCGAAACCTATTCACTACCCAAAAAAAAACGCAAATATATTTCTAACATTAGCATACAATGTTGTGGCCATAATGAGCTTAATCACGAGACTAGAAAAATCTGGTTTTAAATGAATTTCTCGATAGTAAATTAACAGCCACGTTTATTCAAGTTTGAATTTCAAGGATACAGAATCTTACTACCTACATCCTTGTTATCTAACCTGACGGGAACAAGGAACAATTAGGAAACAATTGTTCGAGACGTTTGGGACGACCGCCTACGGCCGTCCAAGTCCGCAGACACTGGACTAAGTCCTCTTAGCTCGGTGTACCGTACTATCTATGAATAGTTCAGTAATACTGAGCATCAATTATTCAAATTTACATTGCCATAAACCCGGTAATGAGATGACGCGTCCGCCCTAGCAAATGCACGCAATCATTGAGTGTTGTTAGTGCTGTGGATACGGCTATTAGTGGTCGCGGCTAAACTGATTGTTGGTTCACATATATGGTAACTGATAGCCTACCATTATGCAGATTTTATCCAGAACATTCGATAAAAAATGTAGTCAAAATATTTCATGCCACAAATTGAAAACGTGTATTTTTGTTCAACCGTTACCGGAACGATTCGGTTTTGCTTTACAATAATTAATAAAGATCGAAAATAAAACGTGCCTATTTTTTTCAATCTCTATTTTATAACAGACCTTACTATTATGGTAACTAAGCAAAGTGGTCAATACCAGTAGTACTTCTAAAAATACTACAAAATTTAAAACGACTACCCGAATTTTGTAGGTATACCAAAAAATTTGCATGCAGGAAAATAGATTTTGTTTATGTTCTAATAAAGCTCTCTGCAAAATGAATTAAGAATGTATTGACGCCAGCTGCTGTTTCGTGTTGATAAGTATTTAGTGTGCGGTAACCCTAACTGTAGCTTCGATATCTGCTTGTGGTTAGCGGATGCTGGGCTTTCGCATCTTCGGTCAACCAGTGCGATGCAGAAATGTGCACAACAATGCAATATTGTTATGCAGCAATTGCAGGCTGTATTCGAAATGATAATGCAGATCAAATTATGGGGTAACTAGATGGAGAACTATTACAATCGTTGATTTTAATGGCTTTTGTACAATTGGTCAATGCGTACTGTGTTCTATTGTTCCAAAATAATATTATCATTGTGATTTAGTAAGCTTTTGATATAGCAAACAATATTCGTCACTAACAAACTGTACTGTACAAAAAATATAGACAAAAATAGTAAAAACTTAAAAAGGTATACTTTTAAATTAAAATAATGTGGTTGTTACTATTACAGTCAAAACGGCTTCAACGCATTCGCATTTTCCCCTCACTAGTACTATAGGAAAGACAATTTAATGTCAATTTAGATGCACAGTTATTACCCTTGCGTCACTCACGGATGCTGACTGTACCGCCGCAAAATGACATAACATATAACATATTTATACTGTGATAAAACTATACCTACGAAGACATCATCGTATAGGCAACAACACAAACAATTTGTTGACTAATAAGCCTTGCATTTATTAAATGTGATCATATGAAATGACATAATATTCAAACTCGTATTCGAGCTCATGCAGTTAATGCGGCATTTACTCTACGTTGTTACTCTTGTACCACGGTATTCCGTTTTAAATAGTATCCGGATCCTTAAATTACTGTAACATGGAATAGTATCGTAATCGTATCTTATAAAATAGGGGTGCATGAAAGGAGCCTCCCCGAGTGACGTACACAACGATTCCCTACGTCCGGCGCACCCTGGGCAATTCACGAGTTCTTAAAAGCGAATTGGCTAATCCTTTCACCACGATGGCAAGCCAAAACCTTGACCACCTTAATTACTGTCCAAAATGCCCTACCACCTGCACAAGAGAGGCGCTCATGAACGCCGACGAGAGCGCCATAACAGTGGCCATTTATTGGACCAATAAAATTTGACTCAGCCATCGACACGACGAAGAAGAAGATAAAATATTAAAGTTGAAAAATTAAGAATCCAGCAGGACTCGAACCTGCACCCCCTGGGTATACGCCCCAAGTGCTTTGCCAATTCAGCTATGGATTCGTATGCTGCCGGACTCGAAATTTCTCAACTTTTTTTGTGCCAGCTTTTAGCTAGACGAACCTTATTTGGTTTTAGCGCCATCTATGTGATGTAATAAGTCACTATTCACATACTGTAAGTTTGAATTAAGATCAACACTGTTACAGTCAAGAGATGACGCATTTTTATCAAATACTTGTAATATTTTAAAGCAAATTTTAGCTTTGCTATGCCTTTTTGTAATTTATAAAATATTAAAGTTGAAAAATTAAGAATCCAGCAGGACTCGAACCTGCACCCCCTGGGTATACGCCCCAAGTGCTTTGCCAATTCAGCTATGGATTCGTATGCTGCCGGACTCGAAATTTCTCAACTCTTTTTGTGCCAGCTTTTAGCTAGACGAACCTTATTTGGTTTTAGCGCCATCTATGTGATGTAATAAGTCACTATTCACATACTGTAAGTTTGAATTAAGATCAACACTGTTACAGTCAAGAGATGACGCATTTTTATCAAATACTTGTAATATTTTAAAGCAAATTTTAGCTTTGCTATGCCTTTTTGTAATTTATAAAATATTAAAGTTGAAAAATTAAGAATCCAGCAGGACTCGAACATGCACCCCCTGGGTATACGCCCCAAGTACTTTGCCAATTCAGCTATGGATTTGTAGCTAAAAGCTGGCACAAAAAGAGTTGAGAAATTTCGAGTCCGGCAGCATACGAATCCATAGCTGAATTGGCAAAGCACTTGGGGCGTATACCCAGGGGGTGCAGGTTCGAGTCCTGCTGGATTTTTAATTTTTCAACTTTAATATTTTATAAATTACAAAAAGGCATAGCAAAGCTAAAATTTGCTTTAAAATATTACAAGTACATTGTATCTTTTTGACACTACAGTATCATGAAATTTGGGGTGCATGAAAGGAGCCTCCCCGAGTGACGTACACAACTATTCCCTACGTCCGGCGCATCCTGGGCAATTCGCGAGTTCTCCAAAGCGAATTGGCTAATCCTTTCACCATTATGGCAAGTCAAAATAAAATTTGACTCAGCCATCGACACGACGAAGAAGAAGAAGAAGACTACAGTATCATACAATTTTTTCATGTTGTTTAATATCAGTAAGATAAACAAATACCTACCATCTGACAAATGAACCAATTTGTAAGCTAATTATCCTTATATCTGTAAACCACAAGTTATGACATTTATTCTGCGAAAATTGACCGTAAAGTCAATTTAGGAATGTAATTTGTGAAACTATTCACATAAATAAGATAAGAGCGGCGCCAGAATATTAAGCTGATATTTATGAAGTGTTCTTAATGTTTTGGCAATAAAAAAAGAAAAGTGAAATAAGTGTATCAACGAAATCTAGATCACCGCATAACGACTTTGTTGACTTCGAACGTGATTTTGAATCGGTTTTTGGAACGAAGTTCCTTATTGCGCGTTGCGAAAGGGGGCTAGGCGGAAAAAAAAGGAACGAAAAGTTGTAACGACACTTTTCGTAGCAATTCTCGTAGCAGCGTAGTAATTACATGCTAAGTTACAGCTACGGTGCTACATCACCAGACAAAACAGAAAAATGCGCACGCCGCACGGCGTGCGCATTTTTCTGTGTCCGTCTCTCTTTCTCGCTTAAAGAAAAAAAAAAAAATAATAATAATAATAAGAAAAAAAAATACTAGAGTTGAGTTTCTGCAAAAATAGGGGCGCTGGCGCGCTCAGAAAGGTCTGCGAAGGCGTACACGATCGCTGTTCTAGTCAGATACCAGGGAATAAATAGCTCGATATCGTGAACATTACTCCTCACTTGGATCTGCAGAATAGAGTTGGGTAAGTAATGCGTGTAATGAAACTCGGGTAGCGCTACGCGGCTGCGACATGATACAGTACACATTACGCGAGAGTTTTACCCATTGCACATTGCACCATGGCACCATTTCTCGGTACGCGTATTCGGGCATGTTCGGTATTCGGACCTCGACGAGTCATGGAACGATGCGAAACAGAGTCATTGAATGAATAGTATGAACAAGCGAGATAGATTTATAGCTTTGAATTTAAAGTATTGAAACTTATTGTGTACGCCATAGGGGTCATTTTTATTAGCTTCGTCAAATGAAATACGTGCAAGTAGATACCTGTTGTTACTTGTAAACATTGCAAATGTCGCGAACAAAACAGCACAAGTTTTTTTTTTATTTTGTTGTTATTATTTTAGGGATAATATTTTTGTGTTCACCAAAAATCTAAAGGTACACCTATGTACGCATTTCTAAAATATTATTCTTAAACCCGTTTCATTATTTTGCTATAATTAAACTACTCGGCCAACAAAATATGTTACACCAAACAAATTCCAAATTATCACCAAGATATAACACTTTTTTATTCTAGTGCGCTGCAAATATTCTATTGTAACAATAATTATTTTATTCTTCCACGAAAAATACTTCTCGTGCACCAAATATTCCTAATTGTTACACAAAATAAAAGCTATAGTTATAGCATAGGTCAATTATGGGTAAAGTAGTAGGTTAGGTTAGGTTAGAACTGCGGATCAGGGAGGACTCACTCCTGGCTGATCCGCTCCGCCGCCGGCGAGCTGGGCGGCGAAGGCGCGCGTACGCCGCGAGCCTAATGCCGCCCTAAGCGAGGCCGCGGGCGGTGGAGGGGGTTTTCCGCCGCCCGCTGATGCCTTCCGCGACGGAGTGACGCCCTGGGTGTGCCCGGGGCGTCGCTACGGGAGTAGGAGGACTTAGAGTCGGGTGCCCGGTCAGAGGTCGGACTGGGCACGGTCGCCGCGGCGAGCCCTGTGGATATAATATCGATCCGGGGCTCGCCGACCCACCATCTTTCGGCGACGAGGGCACACCGCGGGGTTTTAGTGGGTATTCTGTGCCGTTTAACATCGTAGGCACGGGAGTCCCACATGCCACTCTGCCCGTCCCCCCCACGGGTGGAGTTGGTATGCGTAAATGCATTTCCCCGCGAAAAAAAAAAAAAAAAAAAAAAAAAAAAAAAAAAAAAAAAAAAAAAAAAAAAAAAAAGGTTAGAACTGCGACCATAACACAGAATCAATCTGTTTTTAAAATAGGTGTAGTACTATTTTTACAAATTTGCAACTGTTCTTAAATAGGTGCTCACTATGAAATATTATGTTAGTGAACATATTTTGGTGCACATTCAGTATATTTGGTGGAACAAAGGCAAAATTAGTTAAATTATATGGGAATAAATTGAAGCACTTTTAAATACCATCCTTATTTTAGTTGTTTGTTGTTGTTAGTGGCGAATCTTAATGACTTTTTTATTGTGTAATAGTGTAAATATAAAAACAAGGGCCAAATATCAACATTGCTCGAAGGTACTAGCAATGTCTTCAAACTCAATCGGAAGTTTAGATACACATGAAAAAGGTACATCTTACGGTTAATATAGTTATTAATAGGTATTACTACCATACTCTTATTTTGTACACATAAAAATAACTAATAATATTAAATTTAGTATTTCTATATACGTACGGAATGAATTTATAAAGTTACGCCTATCCTCAAGCCGACATTACTTATAACATACCATTTCATGTCCATTTCATTCGAGTAATGGTACGCGTACTGAGACATGGTTGCGGGTGATGGAACTTCGGCCAGTGTAATGTGACATGTTCCATTACTGTACGGGGTACTGTTTTGCCCATGTCTACTGCAGAACATACTTAAACTCTAAATCGGTGGACCTTATATACAGCACCTTGTAACGAAACCATAGCGCGATCTAATTCGATCCCAACGCCATCTATCGCGCGACTTCGGAACTAATTGGTGCTACAGAAATATGCTGCGCATAGAGAAAGCAAGCGAAATATTTTCATTTTGTCTCTCTATAAATAATAAAGTGACTAAAAAAAAATATTATCCTAACTTAAAAAAAAAATACAATTCCCGCCTTTTGTTGAGTGTATACAGGTGTTTTGTACATAATAAATTATTAAAAATAGTTACAATAATGAATCCTGACAGTGTTTCTGCACAAGTTCTGGATATTGCTGATGGATTTAGGTAAGTAGAGATTTTTAATACACGATAATAAATGCTTTTGTATTTTAGCAAGTACACATTATAACCTTTCTTTACTATTGTGCTAACCAAGTCATACGCGTTATAATCTCTTCATTATTGTGTGTTTAGCAAGTGTACGCGTCATAACTATATTAAATTCAAAAGCAAATTATTTTTTAATATTACCACAGAATGTTTACTAATTTTGTTATGTAGGTACATTTCAGGGAATATACGATTAGAACACATCTAATTATGTCATTGGGATTGGTGATGAGATTATTGTTAATGAGATCTGATATTATTATATCGCGAGTAAACTTGCGAATACAATTTAAAAGAAAGCAAGATAATCGCAGAAAAATAATGTTAAAGATAAGGCTTGTTATGTGTGGTCATAGAACTATTACTTCTAGAAACCGAGTACACGCATGAAATGTAAAGCCACTTTAATTGTGCCGTTTCAGTTCAGTGTAACTCTCTGGTATTTATCAGATTTTCGTTTAGTTTGTCTGTCCGCCAAGCGGTGCATTATAATTTTCAATCAATCGGTTTTTAGCCTTACTTTATACTTAAATTCATACAAGCAGTTTATTTATCTAGGCTTTATAAGTCTATGCGTGTGTTTGAATGAACCTCGCTTTTGATATTTTGAAATTCGAATAGCGCGAAAGTTTGAAGATAAGAATTATTTTAAAATTAAGTGTGTAAGGCACAGGAAATATTGTTATGTAGCCATTCAGCCTATAGGAGTATTGTAATAATATCTCCACAATGATTTTAAAAGTATCATTCGATTATTTTAGGAGAATGATTAAAGTGATTCTAAATGATCTTGTGTACGCTTGCTACGCTTGATAATTTAATTGTCTTATTGTTTGTTTTTATTTTAATTTGGTTTAAATTTTTGTTACCGTATTTAGTTTATAAATAGACTGTTTTATTTGTTTAGTGGTTAAGGTCGCATACCTTTTACTGCAATCTCGGATGCGAATGCTGATTTGTTGTTATTTGGAATTACCGAACTTCGTTCCATCCGGGTGTCCCTTGACACCTCAGTAGTTTTTTATTTTTCATAAATATTTTAAGAATGCTTAAGACTGTGTATAGTTTCAACGGTTTTCGACCAGTAATATAAACTCAAAATAAGAATGGCAGTTTGAAATTAAATATTTTTGCGGTAAACGCAAAGTGGACAAGGCAGTGCCTAAATGCATGCATATAAAATACCTTTGGGCTTGATTTACTATATTATGTTATCACAGAATGTTGTACTCGTACTACTGAAAAAATAGTGGGGTCAAAACGATGGGACTGGAAGCAATTTGGATCGTGCACGTCATCGCTGATTATATTTTTAAAATATTCAGCAGGCGTCTATATTTTATCATATTTTTTGTTGCCGTGTACATAGCGTGCATACCAGTGTTTTTTTAAATTATTTATGACTTTATTAACATTTAAAGTTACTACTTTGGGCCATTTCTTTTTTTAATCTATATAATAATATGTTAGCTATAATGTGACAAAATTGGTTATAAACGGTAACTGTAGTACATTAACTTCCTATAGAAGATCTTTAGATATTTATATAAAATCCAGAGAGGTCGAACGCCTTTTCATCAAATTAACTCAAAGCTATGAAATAGTTCGTTGATAAAAAAATCTAAAATGTATAAACTAAATGATTTAGAATTCGCCTCCCGTCATGGTCAGTTTTCATTATAAGTCTATCCGATCCTTATCTGCAGCATTAGGAATCATTTGTTTTGTTCATTAGTCTATATTTTTTATATATGGTCTCATTATGTCATTGCTATATATTTGATTATATTTTATCATTTAAAATAAAGCAAAACATCAAAAAAGCCGCGGTCATAAAATGCTATTTAAAATATTTAGTACAATATAAATGTCTTTGAGTTCAGACCAAGGTTCTGCAATTCTATAAATCATAACCCACAATAAGAATAAAAACACATTTTCAACGGATTATTCTATTCAAAAATAACCGACACTCCATTCATGCTATATTTATGTGTTAAGCTTCCTAATTTCATGTAAATTTGCTAAAAATTACAAGCGAATCATATTTTTTAAATTATAGCACGTCTAATTCTAAACAGAATTTATCAATAAGCTTTAAATCTTTATACATATACATAACATCACGACTATATTACCCAGAAGTAGTGGCAGAGGTGTACAACACCCACATTCCCCGAGAACTCGAGACGTTTAGCGGCCGCTATCATTATTTATATACATTTGACGGTGCGATCTCTATGTTTAGACTAAATAGATATAACACCAGTATTAAGAACTTAATAATAGTAAGGCTGTATAAGTACTCTATTTTCGTGCCTGCTATCACTCATTACTGAACAACGCCAAGTTCTCATTTAACAGCTGACTAATATAATAATATATATTTTATAAATTCCTCCTCCTATTACTCATTTACATTTGACATTCAATCTCTATGGCTGTACTAGAAATATATAACGCTATTTGCAAATTCCCACAGCTTATACAAACCTACATAACTTGTAACACGACTACATTGTTATTTAATTTGAATCACTCCAATTAGTAGCTATAATCGTAGTTTTATGATTTGCAAATTATCGAGCATCATCTTTAATTAGTTTATGTCTTTTTAATTTATTCGGCAATCAACATTTATTCCATCTTTTTTTTATTTCTTTAGTCGATTCTTAGTTCCTGATTGACCTGATTTTGATATCTACGACTTTACGACCATAAAGAATTTAAAAACAAAAAAAAATGTCACCCGCGGCTATTATAAAAGATTTTGTTATGCTTATTTATTTGCTAATCTGACAAAACTACGTCAAGCTTCTGTTAAAGAAGTTGATTTTATTGTGTAATATAAAATAATTCGATATTTAAATAATCTGAATCCTTACTAATATTATAAAGGCGAAAGTTTGTAAGTATGGATGTATGGATGTATGGATGTTTGTTACTCTTTCACGCCAAAACTACCGGGTCGATTTCGATGAAATTTTGCACACATGTAGCTTATAGTCTGGATTAACATATAGGCTACTTTTAATTGATATACCACGCGGGCGGAGCCGCGGGCGGAAGCTTGTATTTTTATAAGCTATCGACTATGCTAAGAAGAATGAATAGATTTCTTTTATTTTTTATATTAGGATGTAAAATTTTTATTTCATTTTGATCTGTATTTACCCTATATTTTCTTCTGTATCAAATAAATATAGTACAAGTTTGACATTTTATCAAAAAAATTGTAAAACTAGACCTAAGTCTATTGAACTTTTAAAAAGGTATCTTATGTTTTGCGAATATTGCTTAAGTAGGTAAAGCACAACAAAAAAAAACCGTCTATGTAAATTGTTTATTAAAATAATATTTGAGTAGTTAATTCATAATTTGTAATTAAATTGCTTTGGTTTAAGTTACTTTACATAATTACTAGAGTAACGTTTTTGTATAATTGTCGGCACAAAATTGCTATGAAACTTGAGCAACTATTATTTCGTTATAATAAAGTTAAATTGCCTTCTAGGTCTATATTTACTTTAATATTATACATAGCTATGACAAGCTGCTTTCGTGAGAAGTTGGTCTAACCACACATCAACTGCACGGTAGCTAAAACATTTAAAATGTTTGACAGTTATAATGTGCTATGAGCAAATTTGAGCCATGGCTCATTTGACTAATATTTTCTTTGAAACTGTCAAAGTCGATGAGGTTGACATTTGTATGTAATATAGAATTTAGGTGGACGATGAATCTACTTTGTTGATGGTACATTTTTATTATTGTTGTGATTTTTTTTTTAACTTACACACAACGTTATCTAGTCCCAAACTAAGCAAAGCTTGTGCTATGGGTACTAGAATAACTGATACTAATACATATATACTTTTCTTTTCTTGTAAATACATATTTTTTATACATAGAAACACCCAGACTAAGACAAACCCCCATGCACACAAAGATTTGTCTTATGCGGGACTCGAACCCGCAATCTTGGCATCACAGGCAGGTAAGCGTATGCACTCGGGTGGGGCAAAGTGTTATTTGTGTCAGGAAATTCACAATAGCAGGACGGAGTTGGAATTGTGCCCGGTGGATGGCGATAGGGTCATCCCCTGTCCCATGGGACTTAACCATAAGAGGGTGTTGTACACCTCTGCCACACCCTTCTGGGTCTTCTTCTTCGTCGTGTCGATGGCTGAGTCAAATTTTATTTTGACTTGCCATCGTGGTAAAAGGATTAGCCAATTCGCTTTGGAGAACTTGCGAATTGCCCAGGGTGCGCCGGACGTAGGGAATCGTTGTGTACGTCACTTGGGGAGGCTCCTTTCATGCACCCCAATATTTATTATTCTGGGTAATATAGGCGTGATGATATATGTAATCAACCTGCATATCAGACGTATTTACAAGAAGATTTTGTTTCAGCCGGCTCCATATAGGTAAGTAAACATACATAGTTTCACATACAGAAATATAATACTACCGTAAAGTACACAACTCCACATCAATCTATACATTTCCAATATAAGCTGGTCTTGCATTTTACGGAAAGCTTATACAATTCAAGACCATCTTACACTGGGAACGAACAACTTGATATGTAGCCACAAAGCCAGTGAGTACAATATCTCGTATATCTCTACGCTCGGAGGCTTTATTCCTTATCTCGTATTGTAATCGCAATCTTGAATTATAATTCTATCCAAATCCTTTCTGACTTATCTCTTCGTAATTATGTTAAATCGTCATTGTCGTTTACTAGTACTTTAGAATATCTTGGTTAACAAAATGATTCTTTGAATTATTCTTGGCAAATAGTTGGTTTTGAGCTGCAGTGAATAAAACGAACTTAGCAGGAAAACACAAAATTATTTTAAAACAAAAGTTTTGTAGATTAACATAGGACATCACGCAGAGATTTACAACACCCACATTTCAAATGTTATGTTTAGGTCCCATGGGATAGGGGGTGAGCCTATCGCCATCCACCGGGCACAATTCCGACTCCGTGTTGCTATAGAGAATTTTCGGACGGGAAGATAACAAACCCCGACCGGGGAATCGAACCCAAAACCTCGCGGTGAAACATATGCTAACCACTAAACTAACGCGGCAACGACAAGTCGAGCAACGTCGATTTTCAGATTATTCATTCTGAATTTGACTACGGCAAAATTAACATTAAATAATAAGCAGCGATAGCCGAGTGGGAGACCATAGGACCGCGAAGTAAAAGGGCTCGGGTTCGAACCCACGGCACACACCTCTCGTCATTTCAAGATATTATTATGTGTGTATTAATCATACAAATTATTGCTAACGGTGAAGGAAAACATCATGAGGAAACCTACATGCCTGAGAGTGCCTTATAAGTGCTTGAGAGTGTGTGAAGTCTACCAATCCGCACTTGGCCAGCGTGGTGGACTACGGCCTAACCCTTCTCATCTTGAGAAGAGGCCCGAGCCCAGCAGTGGGACATGTATTAAATACAGGGCTGCTATTATAATGAAGCGGCTGTGCGCAATCGATAGTAATTTGTAACTGCAAATTACTAGTAAGACTTAAAAAAAAAGATAGCTAGCATTAATTAAGCTAAAAAGATAAAAAAATTAAACTGGGAATACATAAACGAACTTTTGGAAAATAATAAAACACAATAAATAAAGGTTTTGGTAACAAAAGAGTCGGTAATAAAATAAATAAATAATTTGGCTTTTTGACATTAGATAGAACGCCAGAAGCAATTACACTATCCAATGGTCCCAATGACGAGGCCAAATACACACATTCACTCACACAAGCAGACCCAGTCTCAGAACAAATCTTTCCGAATCACACAAAGATTTGTCCCATATAAAATAGTAATATAAAATACAAAGCCTTGGTAGTAATCTTATGTTAAGACTTCACAATTTTTTGTTACTTAGCTTGACCACTATTAAATGTAAGCCTTATATTAGTCTGATAATTAATTTAAGCGTGAGTAATAAAAGGGCTTATGGACGTTTA
This sequence comes from Hypena proboscidalis, assembly GCA_905147285.1. NCBI lineage: Eukaryota > Metazoa > Arthropoda > Insecta > Lepidoptera > Erebidae > Hypena > Hypena proboscidalis. Next base: position 8,001,802 of record LR990127.1, read on the forward strand.
AAATATAAGTAGGTTAAATAAGTTTGTAATATTTTTTATTTGATGTATATATAGTTAGGTATATATTTAGTTTTCACTTTTTTAATAGTATAGTGTAATTTTAAATGTTTAATTGTATCATAATAAATTGCTGTTATAGATTAAATAAATAAGAGAAAATAATTGAAGGTAATCTCCATTTTAAGCCAATTCTGTTTGCAGAAATTGATCTTGAGTTTGTTATTGAATTCCTGTACAAAATATTAAAAAAATATCTGCGGCCTAGGTACTAATAAAAATCTAAGAATATGATTGATTTTCATTTCCGAGTTCATCATGCATTCAATGTCAATAAAATTAAATAATGTTACATTATTCAATTTGAAGTCTATAAATTAAGCAAAATTTACATATTTTATATAATATCTATTAAAGTTGAAAAATTAAGAATCCAGCAGGACTCGAACCTACACCCCCTGGGTATACGCCCCAAGTGCTTTGCTAATTCAGCTATATATACTTATATATATACTTAATAATTATAATATTATATATACTTCTGGCGTTCTATCTAATGTAAAAAATCCAAATTTATCTTTTATCTTTTATCTTTATATATATACCTATGACGCTGGCACAAAAGAGTTGAGAAATTTCGAGTCTAGCAGCATACTAATCCATAGCTGAATTGGCAAAGCACTTGGGGCGTATACCCAGGGGGTGCAAGTTCGTGTGCTGCAGCTGGATTCTTAATTTTTCAACTTTAATATTATATAAAATACAAAAAGGTATAGCAAAGCTAAAATTTGCTTTAAAATATTAAAAGAAAATTTACATCTTTTATATATTTGCGTCATGACTCACAATTTCACTTTTAAACTGGATCAATCAATTAAAAACTGCAATATAAATCAAATGTGATAACTCATCAACACAAAATTGATTCATTTGTTTGGAATTTAGAGGACATTCATTTATTTATAATGATTGCTTCTGTTATCTGTGCTTAAGTGTAGATTCCCGAACGCCGTGTTTTCATATAAACGTAATATGGGTTTAAAATTATTAAGTTTTTATAGACAAATCATATCTTAAACACTAAAATGCAATATAAAATGAAAGAAATAATAATTTTGAAAAATTAGGCGCCAACAAACAAGCATTTTAGTGTTTTAAATATGATTTGTCTATATATCTGTATACTTATAATAAATTATAGATAAAATCTTAATAATATTTAAGTTAAACACGTTCGGCAAGCAGCTAAGCAATAATTGTTCCCCGCAAGAGCATTTCTTTAATCGTCTGATAGAAAGGTTACCAATCGTAATAAACCTGAGCTAATATAAAAGTGATATAAAAACACGTGAAAGGCTGAATTGGTTAGTTTTTATAATAGAATTGATATCTGCCACTTTTATCCGATCTGATTTTATTTTACACATATAGCATCATAACATAACATCAAGTCTATACTTTGATTATTTTTATAGCATTTAGCTATGCTTAGCAAATTATACTAAGAAACAGTTGAAAAAGATATGGGACCGGCAGGACCGTGACGTCACGAAATGACGTATCATACAGTTGAGAAATTTAGGGTGCCGGTAAGAGGCGACCGTAGCTGGATGGCTAAGAGCGGCTGCCCGGTGTGCAGTAATGTCGCAGGTTCAAATCCTGCCGGTTCCATATCTTTTTCAACTGTTTCTTAGTATCAAGTCTATATTACCCACACTTCACCTGCTATGCTTAGGTCCCATGGGATAGAGGGTAAGCCTATCGTCATATTTCATTCGACGAATAACTAGGAACTGTCGAAATCAAAACACCTTATTATACGAAATTTTCAGCTCTGAAATATATCTGGGCGGATTTTTTCAAACGTGCACATTGCTTTTTTTACGTGTCCAACAACTTTTTTATTTTTTTTACACTCCCCTTTTGGTGTCATAATTTATTTTTGATGTCCAAAATATAATATATGGCTTTAGCTGTATTTTCATTATTCCACTTTCTTAATTACTAAATTAATTTATTAAATTTTGAATGATACAGTTTTGTAAATGTCGTTAAATGACATGTCCACCGTCATTTTCGTAACCATAAAATTATAATTATGAGAAAATTACAAATATAATTGATTAAGGAAAGGTGTCATTTAAAAGCTTAGAAATATACCTTACCGAAATAATTAATATTAATAACATTAAGTAGTTACCGGAATTTAAATATTTTTTTTAATAAAAGTCTTTATTTTTGAACAAGGTGGAATTTCCACTGAGAAATGCAACTATGGGCGACTTATTTAAATTCTACTGTAATAATAGTTTTTTCTGATCGGTGGCAACATTATACAGCAATCTGTGGAACATCACTTCGAAATTCTCTGTACATCAGTTTCGACAGAAATTTAGTGTAAGGTAAACGTCTAGTTGCAAGTGCCCTGTATTTTTCCATTGATAAACGGTGATTTTCAGATAAGTTAACAATTTTTCATTTGTTTTATGCCTCTTAGATGATAAATCATTCAACATTTTACTGAATGGTACATTTTTTTGTTCGTTTATGATATAAATTATGAAAATAAACGCTTAAATGGTGTCGTTGGCAAAAAACCGTTACTTTCCACTGACTAACTTTGGTATAAATGTTAGTCATTGGAATAATTTGTTACTCAGTGGACCGATAAAACTGTATTCATGGTGAATGTTTTAGTAGTTACAGGCAACCATTTTTTCCATGCACAAGTATATTTTTTATCAATAGATAACACACTAATATTATAAATGCGAAAGTTTGTATGTGTTTGTGCATTAGTGTTTGTTACTGCTTCACGCTCAAACGGCTAAATGGATTTGGGTGAAATTTGGCAAGCAGGTAGGTTATAATCTGGATAGGATACTTTTTATTTCGGTAATCCCATGGAAACGAGAATTACGTGGGTAAAACCGCGGGGCACAGCTAGTTTTTAATAAATTTCGATTTTCTGTTAGACTTATTCATATTTTTAGAGTATTAGCTAGTTTTTTTTTTATTTTATATAGTACAAACTACTTTATTTGATCTCAATGATAATAAAAACGACTTGGAAATTATTTTGTACTAGATGATCCCTGCAGTTTCACATGCGTAAAACGTTACTACAGAGTCTCGATAATTATGAACAAGGCTGATAGTAAAGACTGTTTGATTTAACGTTAATAAAAAATATATTTCATAATAATGTATTTTATTTAAATGTACATACCATTAGACGATACTTGTTCTGCAGGTAAACTTAAGCATTGTAATCAGAGCCTTACTTTTCCACTTAGTAATTTTGGCATTCCACTGATGTCACTGTCCATTATTTGAAATTACGAAAACCCGGCATTTTTACTAGATTTTTTGCTATTAGGTATTTACTATTATGATTTCCGTAAAAGTTGTGTGCGCGATATATAATTTTATGAAGAGTTTTAATGCCAATTTTGAATAGTTGTAAAGAAAAAAAGGAAGTTAAATTGTCACACGTTAGTCAGAGGAGACAATATACGGTTTAGCACTTAGTGATTCTAATATATGATATTAAATGACACTTTTTTTAATTAATTAGCTTGCACATAACCAAATAAAATGACATAATTTACAAAACAATATGATAAATAGACCATTTACTGGGTAGATAAATTGTTACTCAGTGGAACTCATAATCGTCTGCATTACTTTCAATCGGATATTATTAATAAACTAAAAGACATATTAAAAAGAACTTTATATTCTTATATACCTACAATAATATATAATCAGAATCTACAGAGAAAAATACAAAAATATACAAAAAAAAAATAGCCTGATTTTAAAACGTGTGCACGTTTAAAAAAATCCGCCCATCTACCTAGATCCTTAGTCTTCAGCGTTTAAAATCCATATCAGCAAAGCTAACAAAAGATTTTATGTGTTACAAAATTCAGCAGACATATTTATAAAGGTATAAGACCCATAAAAGAGCGCACCACAATTACGTAACACCGTTTCACCCCATCACCAGCCCACATTTCGTGCACACTTAAACGAAAACCGTAATTGCTTACATATCTTTCAAGATATTATCTGGTAACAAGAAAAACTCCCCACCGTACTGTAAACGTATTTCGTATCACTGCAATATTTTCGTTTTGCCAAATCGGTACGCTGGGGAGCGTTTGATTTGGTGATAGGTATCGCGTACTACGGGACGTATCGCCAGGAAGGGTAACAAAGGATGGTAAACAAAGGTCATATGGAATTAATACCCGCTTGTTATTTATGGAGGTTGGCTAATTATGTTATAAATCTGTACAGTGCATGCTGGTTGTTATAAAAGATTTTTGATATTATTATTTCTCTGTATTTATTTCTTTACTTATTTTATGTATTATATTTTTTAATATAATTTATAAAAATACAAAAATCATTTAAAAATATAAAAAACAGTGTCCCACCGACATCAGGTGCAGAGACCAAGCTGCCGATGGTTAGGCCTCCAGAGAGAGAAACCTCCTCACTATGCGTGCCGTGTCCAAAAGGACCGCCTTCTGCATCTGGCCCTTGGTCCAGCTGCCTAACGCGAGCCTCTTTAGGTGTTGGTCGAGGCTCTTTGCTATCAGTCCATTACTATAGATATGATATTAAGTACTTTTAATTAAGAAAATCTACAGTTAATTTACTTGCAGGGATAAAAAAAGTTTAAGTACATAATGTTTTTATTTCAGGGTATTTTCACCCAAATACGAAACACAGTTTATTGCAAGCACAGTTTTTACTGATCTTGCAACGAAAATTACTGTTTAACATTACATTAAAACTTTCTTATGCAACCCAAACTGTATAAACCTTTTTTGGGTCATAAACATACGCTACCTCGATATTATAACACATGACTGCCTCAATGACCCTGAAATTACTGGCACATGAGGCATAACACTGTAGTCTTTAGCTGCAGCGATGCATCTATAATCTGCTTTTGTGGGTTGTTGATGTCCATGGGCTGTACTCCACTTACCATCAGGTGGACTACACGTTTGTTCGCTGTGGGCGTAGTATACCTATAAAAAAAAAATGGTATAGTGGTTAGCGTATGCTTCTCTCACCGCGAGGTCTCGGGTTTGGTTTCTGGGTCGGGCAAAGTGTTATTTGTGAGCCATATGCCAGGAAATTCACAATAGCAGCACGGAATTAGAATTGTACCCGGTGGATGGTGATAGACTCACCCCTTTCCCATAGGACCTAAAGATAACAAGTGAAATGTAGGTGTTGTACACCTCTGCCACACCCTTCTGGGTAATATAAGCGTAATGCTATGTTATGCTACATAAGCATCATGTTATATTTTTGTATCATGATATATTGTATCATGTAATTTAACGCTAACATAATTGAGTAGTCAAAATACAAAAGATTTGCTTTTAAAAAAAATAATAATGAAAAACTCTATCTTCCTTACTTTTATGGTGTCATAAATATTTGAATGGAAGCAGTGAAGCATTAACTAATACTTTGGGGGAGTTAAATTGCACCGGTTATTACTTTTCTGCTTGTAGTACGGATAGGTATGATTATGCAGTCGACTCGAAGCTGGATAATAACTAGAAATGGCTGTTGGACTGGTGAATATGTATTAAAAAATAATTTATCATTCATTCATTCATAATGTTGTTTATTCGGTGAAAAAACATAAAAATATTTGAATAAAAGGTAAGTAGCTAATATTATAATACATTTAGTAGTAAACATCATATAAATGTAAAAAATATAAATCATAAATATTAATAAATGACAGAAAGGTTAATTGTAATACTTTTGTAAAAAGTATCCTCGGAGAAATTTTACATTCTGTGCGCCAAAATTTTAGAGTTAAATTTTCCGTAATCACAACATTTTGTTCAAATCTAGAATAAAAGTAATTGATTCATAAAACTGACAAAGCTTAACTTGAAACTTTGGCCTATATTATTATTTCAGCAAAAAATATACTATCAGTTGGATGTTGTTAAACTTTATGTCACGACTTTTGATGTTTTTACATCTTACTCAGTGAGCTCTTATCTGCACAGCTCTTGTAAAAATGAGACTCTCTGCGTCTATTACAATTTCTTATCCAACGCCTTGCTTTGTTCTTTCACAGCCCCTATTCATTTAGGGATCATTCACTGTACCCTCTCCATTCAGATATCAGACATTTCTACAAAACCTCATTTGCTTTTTTACACTTTACTCAATACTTTAATCTTTGCAAAAGTTGATGAGTTGGCAGAATGCTCCCCACAGCACTGCCTGCCATTATGACTTGAGTAAATATACGAACCTGTAAGATGTTCAAAAGTTTCGAAAAACCTTTCAAACGATAACTTCAAACCAGTGATAATTTCACACGTCGCTGAAACTTTGCTGTCTAATTAATCAGGGGTTCTTAAGCAAGTTTTTAACAAGGCGCTTTCAGATACGGAGGTTCGACATCAACTTTCAAGTCTTCTTGGTACTAATCAAGTGTACTCCCCCACGACACAGAACACAATAGGATTTTAGTTGAAAACTTTGTTAGCGGAAGGCCAAGATTGCAGATTTCCCATAGGGCCTACGCCAGTTTCAACTTGCCAGACTATATCGATAACTTCCTCTGACACTCGCTTAGTTATTTATTATCATCAGTATTTGAAAGTGTGAGCTGAGAAAATGTACGTTAACAGTGGTTCTAAATTTGATTTAGTCGAATTTGCCTTCAACGGTAAATTTATTAGTCGGTACTACTTTCATTTTAAGATCTCTCATTTCATAGCAAAAGTTATATCATGAAAAGATTGTTTCATTTCAAAGATAGAGCTTTAACGCTAGACTCGAAAACTAGCTTTATACTTTTTATCTGGGCTAACTTTTCAAATATAGCCAGCAGTAATTTTCATTTTTATTTGCCAGAAAGAAAGAGCATTTTTTATTAATAGAAACGTTGCAAGAATGTCTTAAAATCAACATAGCGCACGAAAGAACCGGGCGTTTATTTAGTTAAATGTAAGCATAAACAGAGGTAAGCAAATAATTTGGCCACGAGCTTTATTATAAAAAAAATATTAATCTAAAAGAATCCGAGCAAGAAGGAAGTAAAAACACCGAGAAGCAAACATAAAATTGAATATTACAAGCGAATCACGATTTCACTTGAGTAATTTAAACAAAGCCGTAGATGCAGGGCCAGAGGACTTAATTTCGGTAGGAGACAGAGAAAAACGTTATGCAAATTTGTACAGCGTATTTTTTCTTCCATTAACCTTCCGGACGGGATTGTACCGAGCGCCGCGGAAGGGACGACCCGACAGAACAAAAACACGCTTTTATTTTGAAACTGTAATTAGGAAATTAACGACTTGGACTTAGGAAAAACAAATGGTGTTTTCAGCGGTTCATGTGGGAATTTCGTCGCTATTGTGGGAATTTAAATAAAAAATTAACAACATAAAATGTGTACAACCGCGCAATCAGGTTTTGTTTTGGCTAGCTTTTTGTCATGTACTTCACAAAATTTTATTGAAATTTTGTAATAGAGAAATTTAGTAAAATCAAAATGACCACTTTATCTGGAATAATAATATAAAAACTCAGTAAAGCTACAGATACATCTATTTTATTGATCTTTTGTTTCTATTAAATCGAAATCTAATTATCCTTTGTTTCCAAATCAAAACATCAAAATGTTAAGTGCCTAATTACGTCGAATCGCATTCACATTTCGAAAGCGCCTACTAAAAACCTTGCCGCAATAACCACGCGGCTCACTGCTATTTACTAATAAGTAGGCGCGCGTGGAACTAGTTAATGCAAACTGCGAATTGTGATTCAATATTCCTTAATTATCGCGAGCGTCAATCAGCCCTTAGAACTGTATACTGTAGTAATGTGTGCTGATAATTTCGTGTTTGACGAAATGAGAATGGTTGATGACATTTCTCGTTAGTGCTTGAACTAATTAACTAGGTAGGTGGTGTGAAATACTTCGGTAATTGTTCAATTATATCCTAAGTAAGTACTTTGACAATATTCCTAACTAAAACAGGTAAGGAATATTGGATTGAATATTAATGTCTTAAATAAGTCGTACCTACATTAATCATGAGAAAGTTTAACAAATAAAATACAAATTTAACAATAAAATTTGAATCAAAGTTTTCTGGGACAGAAAACGCATTTATAATTTGCAAAACGCTATCTAATCTGCGGCAGAAGTTTACAATGGCCGAGAGTCGACAGTGGTGCCAACGTGATGGATGGCCAATGGAAATGAGACTGACGTCAGGCGGGAACATCTTATTGTGATGAAAACAAACAAACTTATTTTGCGGCTGACAAAATTGAGGAACTAAAGACAACACTACCATAATTTCGCTGTTTTGCAAAATCTAGAACTACAGTGGCGCCTCTAAAGATAAAATAGTATGTTGGGCTGTATTTTAAACTTATCTAAATTCAATGCCTTAAAACTTGAATCGAAGGATTAGCGGTAAAATGCTTATTGTTAAGCAACTGTGGGTAGGACAGCAAATCAATCTTCGAAATGTATTGTGAAATGATTTCCAAATTAAATAATATATCTGTAAAATTTACTTGTTCATTTTTTAATCCTGGATATTAATTTGACAGTAAGAACAATAGATAAATGTCAGCTGGGCATGAATATCACAAAATTAACTATAGCTTAATATGGTTATGGGTATTCTTCAGTTTTTTTGTAGTTTCATGATCCTTTGTTCGATACTTTCACTCCCTAAGTTTATTACTTATTTAATGCTATGAAAATTATGCACGTTAATGGAATTCATATAAAATAAATTTTACTTGAGTCTTTTTTTAAATTCTTCTTCGTCGTGTCGATGGCAGAGTCAAATTTTATTTTGACTTGCCATCGTGGTGAAAGGATTAGTCAATTCGCTTTGGAGAACTCACGAATTGCCCAGGGTGCGCCGGACGTAGGGAATCGTTGAGTAATATAATGTCTTGAGATAATTTATTAAAATGTTATAAGCCAAGAATGTTCATATAAATTTCTATAATGAATTCATAACTATTATCTAACATTAAAGATTTTGACGTAAATTCGCACACATACAGGGTGGATGCGACATAGCGACATTTATTGAAACCACAGCTTCTATACATGGCCAGTATGCATTTCCACCGGATAAAAAATTCTCTGGCGAAAAAAAAATTCCACGTCTTCCGAACAAATTGCACGATCGCAATGTTCAAATTGTTCGGAGAACGTGATTTTTTTTTTTTCGCCAGAGAATTTTTATCCGGTGGAAATTGATACTTACCATGTATAGAAGCTGTGGTTTCAATAAATGTCGCTATGTCGCATCCACCCCGTATATAGGTTAAAGTCTACATAATCATAGGTAGGTAGGTATAGGTAACTTTTTATTGAAGTACTATGGGGATAGCCCCGAGTGGAAGTACAAGTAACATAACATAACATAACATAACATTATGCCTAAATTACCCAAATGGACGTGTCAGAGGTGTACAGTGGGCCAACGAGTTAGCTATGCAGGGCAAAAACTTTAAAGTCATCGTAAATACTTAATACGCCAGTTATGGATAAATGATTTACATATCTAAATAGTGGGTATATTACACTTCTTAAATATGTAATTCACACATGTATATCTATTGTATTCAGTTTACACTATGGCGTAGAAGATTTTGCCCTGCATATCTAATTGCTTGGCCCACTGTACAACACCCACATTTCACCTGTTATGTTTAGGTCCCATGGGTCAGAGGGTGAGCCACCGGGCACTTTTCCAACTCTGTGCTGCTAATAAGAATTTCTTGACGGAAAGCCCACAAATAACACTTTGCCTCACCCGGGAATCGAATGTAGAGGAACAGGGTGTGATGCTCCTCCACCACAAAGGGAGGATCCTCCGATCAAGCTCGGTGGTATTGCCTGGCGGACAGCTGTCCAAAAGTAGCGTATTGGAAGTGGTATATATGTACACTCTCTGTGAACACTTCGTTATCGCGATTCAGCGCTCTTTGACATATGTGTCACTACTTGGCATTGTCAATTTTATCCGTCATTTATTATGTGCGGATACCGCCACATCGAATCCGCGACCGCGGTGAGAGGCGCATACGCTAACCACCAGACCATCAAGGTACAAGTATACCACAAACAATACTGCCCTGACAGCCCCTAACTAATTGTTTGCTTAAAAACGCTACCACAACTACCGCACGGCATTCAGAGATCTGTTTTCCTCAAGACAACAAAGAACACAATGCACACATTTACACAAACAGGCACACCCTTGGATACTCATTCAATCTTTGTCCCCTACTTCTTTTAAAGCGATAACGATAGGTATCAAGGCTTGACAAGTTTATGTTTACGTTCGGCGAAATGAGGTTACGAAAAATAACAACTGATTTCAGTTTGCTCAATATATTATTATAATAAATTTTCGTCTAAAACATATTTACCGGTTTGGTGGAATTTTTAATAACAACTGATTTCAGTTTGCTCGATGTATATTTTCGTCAACAACATATTTACCGGTTAGGTGGAAAGAACACTAATGTCTAGATTCTCTGGTTTCAATAATCGTCGCTCTGACGCATTAATCTTGTATGAAGTAACAGTTTTAGTCACATTAAATACGCACGATATATACTATATTAGTCAACATTTGTGCATGAATATAATGATGACGGAAGCCAAGGAAGGGTGCCATTGCAGTATGCTCTTATCTGCATTATTTATTTAACAGCCAGTTCAATGGACCCGGCCATTATCTCATTAGCTGTAAAATACAATCACGCAACAATGTCATATCTTGAACCTTGCACGCGCCGCGCTAAATTACACTCGAGTTGTATGCACTTTTAATAAAAACACATGCATGAAAGGAGCCTCCCCGAGTGACGTACACAACGATTCCCTACGTCCGGCGCACCCTGGGCAATTCACGAGTCTCCAAAGCGAATTGGCTAATCCTTTCACCACGACGGCAAGTCAAAATAAAATTTGACTCAGCCATCGACATGACGAAGGAGAAGAATAAAAATACATATTTTATTTGTCACATATCATTATGTATTTAAGCTTAAAATACACAATTCAGCAAAATATATCATAACGTTTTTAAATTATGTAGATACTAAATTAATGTTGATATTTCATCCTGAATTCTTCCAATTTCTTTTTTTTTCTATTTTCACTTGTCCGCCACACGCAGAGCTAACTTTGTCGGCCTGTAGTCACTGCAGTACCGCCCATTCCTCGTATACAACCTATAATTAATTAGACCTCATTAATGTTGACTTCATTCTTTGCCGATTAACATTTGTTTCGCCCAACTTGGGCTCGGAAAAATACATTACGAAGGGTTCCAGTATTTTGTCTTCGTCGCTTTTACGTTGGACCATAATTAATAAAGAATGGTAAAGCTACCCTTTTGGGTTTTATTCTTTGAGTTATGTCTCTATTAGGGTTTTATCTATTCGGGTGTATGGATGTTGTGTGAGATAAAAGCAATTTGTTGTTTTAGTAATTGCGAAATGAGTTGTTTGAATCGTTCTTGTTTGGAATTACGCTTGTTTGCGGATCAATTAATTGTAACTTCGAGTGTTTAGCTTTAAAATAAGTAGAATTATTGTTTTGTTTAAGTTTCAAAACAATTTAAAAGTAATATTTAAACCAGAATAATAGTTACCAAACCTTGGGCAATAATCTAAATCATGAACTTTTAGGTACTAGTTTTAGATATCAAACATTTTGTGAATTTCACGTTTATGTCTTTTAAGAAATTGCCAAAAAACATTTAACATGACTTATTAAACAAAGGCACCAATACCAAAAGTTTATTTAATCAAACTTAGATGAAATTAAACAACATGAACACCAAAAAGAAAAAAAAAGTTACAAAATCTTCATTAAAATCAAACCCCATAAACATTGCAAATGCATTTTTAAATATTGCCAATAAAAGCTTTACCGGGCTAAACAATGACAGAGTAGGTGGGGAACGACAGGGAGGGTTACAGGATTTATTGCGTTAAAACATTCCTTGTTAACGTTGCCGAAGCCGTTAATAATGTAATGACGCACTCATTACGTAGTGCGGGGACGAATGATATACGGTTGTAGGTGATTTGTCAAAACTGTTTAGTTGTTTTAAGGTGAGAAGTTATATAAGAAAGGTGTTAAAATTTACTAAACCATTTTTTCGTAACATAACGTAACATCACGCCTATATTACCCAGGAGGGTGTGGTAGAAGTGTACAACACCCACATTTCACCTGTTATGTTTAGGTCCCATGGGATAGGGGGTGAGCCTATCTTCATCCACCGGGTACAATTCCAACTCCGTGCTGCTATTGTAATTTTGCATACGCTAATCACTAGACCATCGAGGCATTCATTACGTATACTGTTTTTTTTTTACAATAAGTATCATTATCACTATCACAGTGGAAGTAGAAATCTGTCAGTCACTCTCGTAAAATACTGATATTTAGCTGAATCCGTTAGATTAAAAGCTGAAAAAGGCTCGTAGAACTGATGACTAAAATATATTTTTGCACAGGATATTTTAATATTTGAAATCGTGAAATTTTTAGTTTCGTGTTACTGAAAAGTTTTCAAATATACCTATGTTTGTAACGTTAATATTTTTATATTTATTTTATTTCTCAATCAGCGTACTATATATATAATAATAACCTAGTTAACCGTAGTCAGGCCTCTAGGATGCACATCGACATTAAATGGATATCCTGTGAGCATCCTGGGAGTGAATGGACAGATTATATCAGGAACATGTGCAACATTCAGCTGAGCATTAATAACACAACTAATCTACTGTAATCGGTCTGTAGTGAGTATAACGCAATTCTGATTCATGTCTAGATTTGACCACTTTGGCGCTATCTTCCAATTATTTATTGGCATAGATTTGCTTTTAATATGACACTTAATCGACATTTGTATTAATAAATCTTTATCCAAAAAGTATAATAATATAAGCACTGGAAAGAAAACCAGGTATTTAATATTTATTTTCACATATGACATAATTTTTATGAACAAAAAATACACATGTTGGATCTTAAATTAAACTAGACTAATAGCTTAATCTAAAGCTAATAAGTCACTGACAAAAGGTCTCGTACCCAAAATGCTGGCAACATTACCGCGTTGTATTGCGATACTAAGTCGCTGGACGGAATATGTAGTCTTTCTAGTCCAAAAAATATATTATTGTTATACAGCCGCATGTCTGTAACATTGGTGTAATTTTTTTTAATTATGATGAAAGTAATGCATATCCTTTCACTTCATGGATTATCTTTGAGTTACTTATTTATCTTTTAATTATTGATTCTAACATTGCAGTTCGGTCAAATGTAGTCAACATTTGACCGAACTGTCTGATTTCATATAGACAAAAAGACTCATAAGGAAAGTAAAATATCAAGTGCGTAAAGGGCAATAAGTTAGTCGTTTGCTATAAATAATTTATCTACGTCTAAAACATAAATACCTTCTAGCAATCAACAACCATGCTGTAATTGAGAACATACTCACTCTTCAGCACCGGGTATGAACTTAGAGGTGTAGCCCATGGCAAATTCAAAACTTTTCTACAATAACTATTATGGAGGGAGGACACTAAAATGCAGTCTACTTTTATTATTTAATAAAATGCCCTATGAATTAAGATCTGAAAAGAACAAAATAAAGTTTGCCTAAGATTATAAAAAAAACATTAGCTTGATATAAACTTATGACTTCAACTCCTATAAAGATTATCTAAATACCTACAATAAAATATAAATAACATTAATGTTGATAGTCAAAAGTACAAAGAGTATTAAAATATAAATTAAAGTGTAAGTGAAAGGTTGTTGTATTTTATATTAAGCTAATTAATGTTTAGGTGATTTCAATCCGAGTGCAATGTATTTCCACAGACAAACCGATCATTCGGTTTTGTGGAGGTTTAAAATGTATGTACTTATTTATGAATAAAGCATTTAATCTATATTTCTATCTATCTACTTCTAAACTATCTATTTTAATAAATTACTTTAGTAAATGTATTTAAATTTATTATTAATTAACGAACTTCTAGAAGGATGCCGTTTGATCTCATCATTAAACATCGATCTTATACCAGTGTAATTATTTTCAGAGTTTACCATTTATCGGTGCAAAGTAAATGGTTCTTGGCAGCGGTTACTGCGGTGTGTACTGCTGATCCTAACTAATGAAGCGATTCCAACGAAATTTGGCAGCCTATGGTCTAAAGCCACTGGGTTATTTAATCACTTTGCCTGCGATACTTAGAAAGTTGTGAGTGAATTGGAACTGAGTTGCCGTAGAATGTACCAAATGCAAATAATTTAGAACAAATACATCATAATATTAGGGGTGTATTAGGTTAAAGTCATCAGTAATGTAAGGTTCGAAAATAATTATGAAAATACAAATATTTAAGCATCTATACCCATAATAACACAAGTATTAATTCGTAAAGAAGTTTAAGAGAGCAAAGCTATATGTAACATAGACATAATTATGTTTATGTAAATAAAATATACTTTTAATATTTTAAAGCAAATTTTAGCTTTGCTATGCTTTTTTGTATTTTATATAATATTAAAGTTGAAAAATTAAGAATCCAGCAGGACTCGAACCTGCACCCCTGGGTATACGCCCCAAGTGCTTTGCCAATTTCAGCTATGGATTCGTATGCTGCTGGACTCGAAATTTCTCAACTCTTTTGTGCCAGCATAGCTAGACGAACCTTGCTTGGTTTTAGCGCCATCTATGCGAAGTGATAAGTCACTTATTCACATATTCGAATCCAAAGCTGAATTGGCAAAGCACTTGGGGTGTATATCCAGGGGGTGCAGGTTCGAGTCCTGCTGGATTCTTAATTTTTCAACTTTAATCTTATATAATATAAAAGAAAGTCGTGTTAGTTACACCATTTATAACTCAAGAACGGCTGAACCGATTTGGCTGAAAATTGGTGGGGAAGTAGCTTAGAACCGGGAGAAGGACATAGGATACTTTTAAAATATTTTCGAGGGCAACATTTTATCGAGGGCGAAGCCGCGCGGGGCAGCTAGTATTATATAAAATATACTTTATTTTGTGATTTGTTTTAACGTTGCATACTTCATGCTAAAATTAAAAGAAATAACTTACATGCTAGTAAGAATTAAATAAACCATACTGTGACCAATTGGTTTAAGTAATGCTGGTAACAGGATAAGCTTATTGCGCTTGCCTAACAACACAGAGACACAAACAATAGCAATAATCCCTTTTGATAAACAGTGACGCATCGACGTATCGACGAATCGAGCTGAGCGATGTACATTGCAAGGCAGACACAATGATGTTTCAGTGAGCATTCGCCTCAACCAAAGCTGCTTATGTGACTGCAGTTTCGATCCGCTAGCCACAGATGACTGAGATTCCATAATTCATTGTTTGTAGAAAATTAAAAACATTTTAACATCTGTTTCAAAACCATATAAACCTAGATCTCAGATGACATGTAAGGAATGATTAAATTCAAAGTACAATCGGTCGTGGTAATCCTTGAACCTAATAGGATCAGCCACCATTCAAACTAAGCTGTGTGTACCTTACATCGAAGAGACACAAACAATAGCAATAATCCCTTTCGATAAACAGCGATGCCTTGACGAATCGAGCTAAGCGATGTCCATTGTAAGGCAAACACAATAATGTTTCATTCTAACCTAACCAAACCTGCTTATGTGGTTTCAGTTTCAATATTCTAGGCCTACGGATGAATAATTTTTCTATCCTTTGTTTACAGAATAACAATGAAAAGCTTTATTTTTTTAGGTGATTGCGTAGGAAAGTTCTTGCAAAAAAAAATCTTCAATCAGTATATTTAAAGACCAATAAACCCAAGTCGCAAAAGTAAGGAAGGAGTAAATTCGAAGATCAATCGGTTGTAGTAATCCTGTTATAAGATAAGCCACTATCCAAATTGAGCTGGTTTGCCTTCCATCACAAAGACAAACAATAGCAATAATACCTTTCAATTAACAGTGAAACATCGACGTATTGACGAATCGAGCTGAGCCTTGTCTATTGCAAAGCACAATGATATTACAGTAAGACCTAACCAAAGCTGCTTATGAGGCTGCAGGTGATATTCTCAGCCACATATGACTTATGTATCCTTTATTTTACAGAACAATAGTAAAAAGATTAAGTAATATATCTATTTAACAGCCAGATTTTACTGATGGTAGAGCTCTTGTGAACAAGCTCTAGGGCGCAAGCACCAACGTCTTACCTTCAATCAAACTATTGCCAAATAGTAGTGCTTGCATTACTGGGTTCCGGTTTGGTGGTGAGATCAGGCTCTGAAATTACAGCTGAGGACTAAGGAGTTATGCCTCATATGCGTAACACCGAAGTTATCAGCTGCAGCGACGCATCTACAATATGTTTTTGTGGATCGTTGATGTCCATGGGCCGTAATCTACAAACCATTAGTTGGACTACACATTCGTTTGTACGTGTAGTTTAAAACACTAACATATATTCTGAGATGTAAGAAAGTACCATAACCTAACATCAATCGGCTGATCTATAATCCTTGTGATAGGATAAAGTACCATTCAAACTGAGTTTAGTTTGTCTTACATCAAATAGACACAAACAATAGCAATAATTCCTTTCAATAAACAGTGAAGCATCGACGTATCGACGAATAGAGCTGAGCAATGTCCATTGCAAGGCAGACAATCATGTTTCAGTGAGCACTCGACACAACCAAAGCTGCTTATGTGACTGCAGTTTCGATAGTCTTAGCCACAAATGACTGAATTTAACTGTTTTTATTTACTAAATAGTAGTAAGAAGTATTTTTTATAACTTAAGTGACAGTTCTTAAAAGTATTAAGTAAGTCTCAAATGTAAGGTAATATCAAAATCAACGCTCGATCGGTCGTATTAATCCTTGAATTATAATGAACATTGAAGAAACGCAAACAATAGCAATAATCCCGAACAATGCAGAATCGACGCGACGTATCGACGAATCGATCTGAGCGATGTCCATTGCATGACAGACACAATGATGTTTCAGTGAGCAGTCGACCTAACCAAAGCTGCTTATGTGACTGCAGCTTCGATAGTCTTAGCCACTGATGACAAAATTTACGCGTATTTAAAAATTTCAACAATTTGTGTTGTTTATATAATATTAAAGTTGAGAAAATTAAGAATCCAGCAGGACTCGAACCTGCACCCCCTGGGTATACGCCCCAAGTGCTTTTGCCAATTCAGCTATGGATTCGTATGCTGCCGGACTCGAAATTTCTCAACTCTTTTGTGCCAGCCGAAGCTAGACGAACCATTACTTGGTTTTAGCGCCATCTATGCGATGTAATAAGTTACTTATTCACATAATCGCATACAGTACGTTTGAATTAAGATCAACACATTACTGTCGAGAGATGACGCATATTTATCAATACTTGTAATATTTAAAGCAAATTTTAGCTTTGCTATGCCTTTTTGTATTTATATAATATTAAAGTTGAGAAAATTAAGAATCCAGCAGGACTCGAACCTGCACCCCCTGGGTATACGCCCCAAGTGCTTTTGCCAATTCAGCTATGGATTCGTATGCTGCCGGACTCGAAATTTCTCAACTCTTTTGTGCCAGCCGAAGCTAGACGAACCATTACTTGGTTTTAGCGCCATCTATGCGATGTAATAAGTTACTTATTCACATAATCGCATACAGTACGTTTGAATTAAGATCAACACATTACTGTCGAGAGATGACGCATATTTATCAATACTTGTAATATTTAAAGCAAATTTTAGCTTTGCTATGCCTTTTTGTATTTATATAATATTAAAGTTGAGAAAATTAAGAATCCAGCAGGACTCGAACCTGCACCCCCTGGGTATACGCCCCAAGTGCTTTTGCCAATTCAGCTATGGATTCGTATGCTGCCGGACTCGAAATTTCTCAACTCTTTTGTGCCAGCCGAAGCTAGACGAACCATTACTTGGTTTTAGCGCCATCTATGCGATGTAATAAGTTACTTATTCACATAATCGCATACAGTACGTTTGAATTAAGATCAACACATTACTGTCGAGAGATGACGCATATTTATCAATACTTGTAATATTTAAAGCAAATTTTAGCTTTGCTATGCCTTTTTGTATTTATATAATATTAAAGTTGAGAAAATTAAGAATCCAGCAGGACTCGAACCTGCACCCCCTGGGTATACGCCCCAAGTGCTTTTGCCAATTCAGCTATGGATTCGTATGCTGCCGGACTCGAAATTTCTCAACTCTTTTGTGCCAGCCGAAGCTAGACGAACCATTACTTGGTTTTAGCGCCATCTATGCGATGTAATAAGTTACTTATTCACATAATCGCATACAGTACGTTTGAATTAAGATCAACACATTACTGTCGAGAGATGACGCATATTTATCAATACTTGTAATATTTAAAGCAAATTTTAGCTTTGCTATGCCTTTTTGTATTTATATAATATTAAAGTTGAGAAAATTAAGAATCCAGCAGGACTCGAACCTGCACCCCCTGGGTATACGCCCCAAGTGCTTTTGCCAATTCAGCTATGGATTCGTATGCTGCCGGACTCGAAATTTCTCAACTCTTTTGTGCCAGCCGAAGCTAGACGAACCATTACTTGGTTTTAGCGCCATCTATGCGATGTAATAAGTTACTTATTCACATAATCGCATACAGTACGTTTGAATTAAGATCAACACATTACTGTCGAGAGATGACGCATATTTATCAATACTTGTAATATTTAAAGCAAATTTTAGCTTTGCTATGCCTTTTTGTATTTATATAATATTAAAGTTGAGAAAATTAAGAATCCAGCAGGACTCGAACCTGCACCCCCTGGGTATACGCCCCAAGTGCTTTTGCCAATCCAGCTATGGATTCGTATGCTGCCGGACTCGAAATTTCTCAACTCTTTTGTGCCAGCCGAAGCTAGACGAACCATTACTTGGTTTTAGCGCCATCTATGCGATGTAATAAGTTACTTATTCACATAATCGCATACAGTACGTTTGAATTAAGATCAACACATTACTGTCGAGAGATGACGCATATTTATCAATACTTGTAATATTTAAAGCAAATTTTAGCTTTGCTATGCCTTTTTGTATTTATATAATATTAAAGTTGAGAAAATTAAGAATCCAGCAGGACTCGAACCTGCACCCCCTGGGTATACGCCCCAAGTGCTTTTGCCAATTCAGCTATGGATTCGTATGCTGCCGGACTCGAAATTTCTCAACTCTTTTGTGCCAGCCGAAGCTAGACGAACCATTACTTGGTTTTAGCGCCATCTATGCGATGTAATAAGTTACTTATTCACATAATCGCATACAGTACGTTTGAATTAAGATCAACACATTACTGTCGAGAGATGACGCATATTTATCAATACTTGTAATATTTAAAGCAAATTTTAGCTTTGCTATGCCTTTTTGTATTTATATAATAAATAAGTAATGGTTCGTCTAGCTTCGGCTGGCACAAAAGAGTTGAGAAATTTCGAGTCCGGCAGCATACGAATCCATAGCTGAATTGGCAAAAGCACTTGGGGCGTATACCCAGGGGGTGCAGGTTCGAGTCCTGCTGGATTCTTAATTTTCTCAACTTTAATATTATATAAATACAAAAAGGCATAGCAAAGCTAAAATTTGCTTTAAATATTACAAGTATTGATAAATATGCGTCATCTCTCGACAGTAATGTGTTGATCTTAATTCAAACGTACTGTATGCGATTATGTGAATAAGTAACTTATTACATCGCATAGATGGCGCTAAAACCAAGTAATGGTTCGTCTAGCTTCGGCTGGCACAAAAGAGTTGAGAAATTTCGAGTCCGGCAGCATACGAATCCATAGCTGAATTGGCAAAAGCACTTGGGGCGTATACCCAGGGGGTGCAGGTTCGAGTCCTGCTGGATTCTTAATTTTCTCAACTTTAATATTATATAAATACAAAAAGGCATAGCAAAGCTAAAATTTGCTTTAAATATTACAAATTTGTGTTGTTGTTATGTAATTTCATTGTTATAATGTGCTTGGTGATATTTTTCCAAGGGTTTTTGATAAAAGATACATGTTACGTTTTCAAAATAAAAATATAAATAAACATAATTTTAGTTTTTAATGGCATTCGCGTATAAGATGCGAATTACATTTTCACAATAAATAATTTTGAAAATGAATCGAAACTAATTTATTCGTATCGTAATCTGTATGCCTTTGTAAAAATTTGATCGTTCTAAAGATTATATTATTCTTGTTTTTTATACTAAACTGCTAAGATATAATACATTGAAATCCAAATATGTTTTAATAACATTGCAGCATCTGTAATCAAAACCACTCTCTTAGGGCCTTCTTATACACTTGGTATTCACACTTACATCTCCACCGCTGTTTCAATACAAATTATGGTGATACATGTACGTAACCAAGTGTCAATGCATGGATATGGGTTAATGCGATTCCAGTACGGCTGGCAGCCTGCCTGTAAACCACTAATGCACTATGTGATCTAAATGTTGACAATCTGTTCTAGTTACAGACACTAGTGTGCGAGTTGATCTCAGTAATTGCAACAAGCATTGATGATTTATTTTTCTTTTCTTCACTATGTTTTTAATTAACAGACTCGATCTAAAGTTGATTACAGAACTAAAAAATATTTAAGCTCAATTTAGTTAGTCATTGATTACTTTTTTAAAGCCAAATGATGCATCTTGTCGTATTTTAGTCAAAAAAGTAGTATTTTAGAAGAAAGTAGAATGAATCATGAAATAAGACAATGAAAGTACTCGTGCAAATCATCGACCTTGAATTGTCTTTCGTTATCATAACATCACCACTGATTTATTTGCAAACTAAAAATGTACACATAACTTCTTAAAATACTTCTCATCCTCAAATATATGAGGTACATTACGTAAGAACAAACGCTCTATAATATCTTCTTATAAATGCGTTCTTTGCCTCCTTCCAACGGTGAAACCCGTTATTGAAAATAAACAAAACTTCCACATCGCGATTTATTTCACCCAACCCCTAATAAATAACAACAAACATCTCACTTTAATTTGCAATGAAGGCTTTATAATATTTATTACCGAACTTTGATATTCTTAGCAATATAACATGTCTCACCACAGGTTGAGTTGAGCACTTGATCGTAAGCAACTCCAAAGTATTTATATTGATATCATAAATTTATAAGAAGACAGTGGATACCCGCACGCGCGAACATCCTCCAGCATTATTAATGAGACGAAATACTTCACATTCCTAAACAACTTGATAAGGAAAGTTCGCGTTATCAACTCACGTAATTATGATAAAATACCTACCTCGTCTACTTAGATGGGAATTTATTTCCGTGATATATTAATTATGCACGCAACGCGAAAGTCTGCTAGTTAACCTAAATACTAGCGATCTACGAGAATATATTTTTTCTAATGATATCAGAATAATATATTTTGTTAAAACTGCCCCTAGGAGACAAACCATTTGAAGCTAAATTCAAGCTTTTACACCTTTTCATATTATCGGGTTACCTTGTAACTACAAAAAAAATCCCAAAAATTCTTCATAATTAATTGTAATCAAAACCCTATGTTGGACAAGTGAACGTTTGTACAATAATTCGCTTATCAATACAACTTTTAACCAATTTTCAAATGGTAAAATGTTTCATTTGGTAAAACATGACAATGTATTATGCAAAATATCATAAGCCAAACAATGTATATCTTAATTTGTAAGGTGTATTTTTTTCAGCCATGTGCACAGTCAATGACAAATAATTTAAATCTTAATTGCAGTATGCATAGAATATAATATTATTATAATAGAGTGCACGGTTAGCGTAGCGGTTAAAGCGGTCGCCTCGCCGCTTTCAACTACGCTGGTGTTGTGGGTTCGATCCCCACACGGGACAAATCTTTGTGTGATCCGCAAAGCTTTGTTCTGACTCTGGGTGTGCTTTGTGTGTGAAATGTATGTTTGTGAACACCCCCGCGACACAGGAGTAATTCCTAGTGCGTCGTTTAAAAAAAAAAAAAAAAAAACAAGTTGAAATACACGTTGCAAATTCTGAACAGGTATGAATGTACAGTGGCGACCAAAAGTCCATAGGCAATCTCAAAGGCAATAGTTTGAAGTGTAGTTTGACTTACGACCTTCTATTTCCAAGAAATAGACACATGTTGTTAACAAATAATTGTATTTCATAATTTCACTTACTTAGTGTGAGTCAAGATGGTCGAGCGGTTAAGGCGTGCAGTTAGATGCATTAACAATGGGCTGTGAGATCTAATCTCGCTAAGTCCTTACTATTCTTTTTGAAGTTTAGGGTATCAACAATTATATTTTTGTTATGAGAACATCCTTGCCGTGTTGTCATGATGAATCATTTTAGTAACATTTATATTATTGGTGGGTTACAATAAAATATCTTATGAAGGGTTATAAGGGCACTTCTATTATTAATTTAGGTAGGAATGTGACGTCACAATTATCTAAAAAGTTTATTAGTTGTATAAATAAATAAATAAATAAATAAATAAATAAATATTTCACAACTCACACACAACGCTATCTAGTCCCAAACTAAGCAAAGCTTGTACTATGGGTACTAGAATAACTGATACTAATACATATATACTTTTCTTTCGTAAATACATACTTATTATACATAGAAACACCCAGACTAAGACAAACCCCCATGTTCATGCACACAAAGATTTGTCTTAAGTGGGAATCGAACCCACGACCTCGGCGTCACAGGCAGGCACTCTACCCACTCCACCATCCGGTCGTCAAATAAAACGAATAAACATTTTTATCATCATCCAGCATGACATTTTTATTTCTACCTTACAAAAATGACAATAAAAATAAAAAGTACGTAAATAGTAAAATAATAAAAACATATTTAACTTATTACTTATTATATTAATCAAAAATCTTATAAACGGTTACCAGGGAACTTTATTTATTTTGGTAGGAATGTGACGTCACAATCCTCTTAAAAGTTTATTAATTGTATAAATAAATAAAACGAATAAACATTTTTATCATTCTATATTTTTTTTATTTCTACCTTACAACAATGAAAATAAAAATAAAAAAATACGTAAATAGTTAAATAATTATAACATATACTTAACTTATGACTTATTATATTAATATGTAACTATTTATATATTGTATGTTACTATTTAAGCATAAATACCTTACATGTTTGTGCTTAAAATATTACAAATATTATTATGATTTCGTAAAAACAAAATACAACCACAAATCAACTAAGCTTCAAACTCAGATTTATTTGATCGTGATTCCAATGCTTACCCGATATAGCTACCTGCTCATGATAGATAGATGCGAATTTCAAGAACAGGTCGCCACTGTGACGCGTTTAGTACGAATGCGACAACATTTCATTAGTGTGTGTTATCTTAAAAACTGCTATACACGCACGCGACTTTGTTAGTGTGTGTACTGGTTGTATCGGGCTCGTACAGTTCATAGCAATGTAATCCTTAGCATGCCTATGGACTTTTGAGCGTTTATTTATTTTTTTTATTTTTATTTAAAACTTAATGTACAATATCGCACATAGGCGGACTTAATGCCATAGGCATTCTCTACCAGTCAACCTTTGGGTGATGCTGAGAGTAGGGTAGTAGGTGCAAAAGTGGAAGTTTTAATTAAAAGAAGAGTAGAATAATAAAATAATTATGAGTACACATACATATAGATATAATTACACAAATAACCAAATATACAATATATAAAAATATTAATGAAACATAAACATAAACAATATACATATATAATATACTTAATACATATTACTTATAATACTAACAATGATGAGATGATTCCTTAAATTCGTCTAATAAGAGAGCACGGACCCTAACCTTGAACGCATAACGGTTTGTGGACATCCTGATTTCAAGAGGTAGCGCATTCCATAAAAGGACAGACTGGACAAAGAAAGAAGAGTTGAGAAATCCAGAAGTGTGAGAGGGACAGAGAAGGAGAAGATTGTTTGAAGAACGTAAGTTTCTGTCATGGTTGGAGCAGAGATATTGGAAATATGGTGTCAGGTAAGAAGGGGGTGATGGGGAATTTAAAATAGAGAAAAGTGTTGTTAGTGCACGCTGGTTACGACGTTGTCGTATAGGCAACCAATTTAATTTTAATCGATATGATGACACATGATCAAATTTTCTAAGGTTAAAAATGAATCGAATGCAGTTATTGAGAAGTCGGTCATATTTGTTGAGGAAATCTGCATTCAGGTCAAAATAGCACACATCACCATAGTCGATTGTGGGAAAGATAAGAGTTTGCACGAGCATTACCTTAGTATTAGAAGGGAGAAAATTCTTCAGGCGATAAAGAGCGCGAAGAGATCCCGTAACTCTTTGGCTAACGTTAGTGACGTGAGCTTGCCAATTAAGTGTGGAATCGATGTGCAGGCCAAGGTTTTTAACAGTAGGGCAGAAAGGGATTGTTGTCCCGTTAAATTCAACCGGTTGCAACATAGATATATCCAACCTGCTCATCATGCGATTACTGCCTATCACGATTGCCTGACATTTGTTCGGGTTGACTGTCAGTCCAAACTCTTTTGACCATTCCAGTAAAATGTCAAGGTTTTTATTAATGTCTGAGATTGCTTCCGAAATGTTTTCAACCTTGGCCTGGCAATAGAGCTGCAAGTCATCGGCATACAGATGATACGCACATTGTAATTTATGAGTTAAGAAATTAATAAAAATAGAAAAGAGTAAAGGAGAGAGTATGCCACCTTGAGGAACGCCAGCCTCAAGCTTACACCAAGTCGATGAACGCTCATCGATGCAAACCATTTGCTGACGCCCCTGAAGATATGTTGAGAACCATTCCAGTGTATCATGAGAGACCATAAGATGGGACAGGATTGAAATAAGGATATCGTAACTGACGTTATTAAAGGCGTTCGAGAAGTCCACCAAAGCCAACACGGTGACCTTAGTGTCCTCCATTCCCGCCCTCACATCGCCAGTTACTTTAAGGAGAGCGGAAGTCGTACTGTGCCCGGGCCTGAATCCAGACTGCAAGGCGCTCAAAAGATTGTTCTTGCGGACAAATTGTGACAGCTGCTTGTGGACGCAGGCCTCGAGCACTTTCGAGAGGAAAGGAAGAATGGAAATTGGTCGGAAGTGGCTGGGATGGGTAGGATTATTAATTTTTGGTAGTGGGATGACAAAGGCTTTACGCCAGAGGGAAGGATAAGTACCAGAATACAGGGAATAATTAATGACGTGACAGATACCAAATAGTAGTTCATCCAATATGGTGATGATCATCTGCCTGCTTATACCGTCACATCCGACAGCATTGGACTTGATGGATAGAATTATCTTTTTGACCTCATCATGCAACACTGGAGAAAAATTGAATGAATCTATATTAGGATGTGGTAAATTATCTAAGAAAGAGAAATGTTTGTTGATATCATACAAACTAATTGTCGCCTGAAAATCCGTGAGACGTTGCTTGCCGATACCCAGCGTTCTGAGAAACTTCCAGGTACCAGCAGCAGAAGCAGCAGAGTTAATGTTATTCAGAATATGGCGGCGTTTAGCGTTACGAATCATCTGAGTACACCGATTTCTTGCAAACTTGAAGAAATTCCAATTCTCGTCACACCGATCTTTTAAACTTGCGAAAAGCACGGTCTCTGCGTCTCATCGCCATCCGAACTCCTGTTGACATCCAAGGGGCAGGTAGACGCTTGATTTTAATTTTTCTGATAGGAGCATGCTTGTCGTAAAGTTCGGTAATAATGTTTTGCAAAATAGCAACTTTACTGTCGACTGTGGTGGCTACTGTCAGTTTACTGTACAGTCAAAAAATGTTTGCTATTTTGATAGTTGTTTCTTAGTAAGTTTTTCATTCAAAAATGTCGCGCCGCCTGTCCTAGTAAATCGTAATAAATAATTTGGTTAAAGATCAAAAATCCTTATGTAACTTACCCAAGTGACAGTTTGCCAAGTAAAAATTTTGACCAAATAAAAAAAAAAATTAATCGTCGGATTAGTAAAAAAGTGTCTAAAATTTGTTTGGATACTTACATTTTGGCAAAATTCTTTTGGCCAATCGGCAGGATTCCCATATTATCACACTCAACTTAATTTTTTTTTTTATCATATTTTGAAAAAAAAAAAAAAAAAAAAACTTTTGAAACGATAAATTTATCAAATTTTTAATCATTTGGTCACAAAACGACGAAACCTCTTCAAACTAATTATTTCAATATTCAACTAGCTTTATTTTACAAATTGGTTTTATTTGCTTGCTGTATTGATATAATTTTTGTGTACAAATTTCATCCAATAATATTGCAATCATCCGCTTTAATACCAAAATGTATTAATTGATAATTAAAATATCCGTTAAATATAATATTGCAGGCTAACAGAATACAAAATAAGTAATTATAAAATATAGCTTAAAACAACACTAGATAAAACTGATTGGTTTTATTGAAGCAAGTTCGTTATGCCTCGTCTGAACGTGTGTTCAAGCTATTTGTTGCAATTTGTTGAGTAACTAAGGGGGAACTTGGTTAAACATTTTTCTTAAACTTCTTGTTTTCGTATTGTTTAAATGGTTCGAACCCACGGCACACACCTCTGTCAATAAATCTCAAAGATTCGTCTTTTCGAAGATATGTGTGTATTAATCATAATATAAATTATCGCTCGCTAACGGTGAAGGAAAACATCGTGAAGAAACCTGCATGCCTGAGAGTGTCTAAAAAGTGCTCGAGGTCGTGTGAAGTCTACCAATCCGGACTTGACCAGTGTGGTGGTCTATGGCCTAACCCTTCTCATCATGAGAAGAGGCCCGAGCCCAGCAGTGGGACATGTATTAGATACAGGGCTGCTATAGTTATTATTATATATTTAATTGGTTAAATGTTTTCCATATAAAAGCGTTTTACTTAATATTATAGGTTTTTTCTTGTTCTATGGACCAATCATTGTCTTAATAATTATAATATTTGTTAGAGCCCATTTTTCAAAATTATTTTTTTAATTGTTCAGTTTGTATAAAACTATGTAAATTATTGATTAAATCACCTTGGACCAAATGGGCGCTAACGAACATGCATTTAAGTGTTTTAGATAACAATATGATTTGTCAGTAAAAATAGATAAAATCTTAATAATATTAGTTAAACCCATATTTCGTTAGTATGAACACACGGCGCTAGGGAATCTACTCTTCAAGCTTTTATAAAGACACTTCTAAAATAAAATGTATCTAAATAATAAAAATCAGGTTACAAAAGCGCTGAAAGTCTTTTACAAAACCTTGTGCATAAATCTTGTGCAAAAATATCCCGATAAACACTACAATAAGCGAGCTAGCGAGAAAATCTTGTGCTAATAAAAGATAATTCAACAACGGTCGACTATTTACCCAATCTAGAGCAATTGAGAGTACGGCCATGTTGAAATGGCGTGTTTCCTCGATGTAGCCTTAAGTGCGACTGACCTATTTCATTTGATCCCGTAGTTCCCGTCTGTTGCCGACTCTGATTAACTTCCTGTTTCAAATTTATATTAAATAATCCCTTTTGTTTATAAAATAGAACGTGTTAATAATGTGCCGGATACGCCTTAAATTCCAAGTCAATTTGTTTGGTGTCGAAGTTATTTATTACGATTTGCTATTTGGGGAATTGTTGAACTTAATTTTGTTGTGAAGCAAATTTTGAGTCAGCTTGAATAAATTGAGCTTGAGTTTTATGGCGTCTTATGAATTTATAACCAACCAATCTAGATTTGGCGAAAAGTTTTGTTTGTTGGAACAGTCGAGCCTTCTTCGAAATTTCATGTTGTACGGAAAATAATTATACTGTGTAAATACAAATCAATTCTTTGGCAGCACAAGGAAAACTGTTTGTCTTTACACATTTATTGATTTTAGTATTGGTACAAAAATCTAGGTACTTATCCTATAACTAAACTAATATTATACAGAGAAAACTGTGTTTGTTTGTTTGTACCACATATCAAGGACTTTATAATACGTTTTATTTCTGTGGTTTGTACTAAACAGGCTGCGAATCTTCGGACCGATAATGAGGAAAATTGGTGGAGAGATAGTTGAAGATTACAGGTATAACATAGGTACGTGGTACGTCCATAATTTGTATGGACGTACCACGCGGTGGAGCCGCAAATGGAAGCAAGTAAATATAGGAGGCCAAAGCCTTAGAGCTTTTGTATAGAAGCAGATAAAAGTAAACAAAATGGTGTAATCCTGAAAGTCTTACGCACTCTATAGATAAGACAATTTTGCTTACTTTATTTGGAATTAATTTAACAGGATCATCGTATCAGCTTGATAACAATTTAAGACCTAGACTAGCGTTTCGCATGTTTTACTACTTCAGTTAATACTTAAAAACTACAAGTAATTTTTAAAGCAAAAAATTCATAACGTGAATGAAAAATTCTAAACACAATAATCCAACATCAATCACATTTTCAAACAAAAGGCATGGTAAAAACAAAGAGGAAACCGCACGTTTGTTAAGAAAATAAGTCACGTATCGAGTACTAGCTACGCACTATGTAGATAGTTTGGAAGTTGGCGTGGTCGGACCTTTTCAAGCGAAAGTGAATGATCTAAAAAGTTTTTACAAACATATTGAGGCTCATTGCCGTGCCGAAACTCTGTAACGAGTTCACTTCCCTGATTAATGAATGTACCCGGACAGAAACCCGAAACACATACTGATAACGTTACGCATTAATTTTCGGACCTACGGTAAATATTGTTCCGCTTTATATATTTTTGGTTTTTGTTTGACGTCACTACAAAGCCATTGCGGACGAATGTTTTATGAGTTGGAATTGTGTCAGTGCTGACAAACATAGGTTAATCGCGACAGATGGCTGGATCCAACACATGTTTGCTCGTACCCATCGAAATGGTTTGATTTTTGAAACAAATGACTAACTGTTATTGTTCTGGAAATCCGATTTGATTGATACTCTTTATTTTATTTTGGCAGAGTTTTGCAAATGACAGGGTAGGATGTTTTCAAAATAATGAACCAATTATTGATTTTTTTGTTGATCCGAAATATTTGGTTCTATTAAAAAAATCCGTACTAAATATACTTGAAAGTTCTCCGACCCCAAATATAAAAAGTTATTGTTGACATAAAAGTACAAACATAACTTTGCAGTTCTGGAGCTTCTTATCTCATACATAGCAAAAATCATACAGTCTATTCCTATTAAAGTATCCTGCGTGACGCGGACGTGATTAGTAGGATTGATAATCACGTACACATTCATGATCTTTGGTTTTTCTCTTTAATTGTGCTATAATTGCCTCATGTCAAGTTTTATGTTTTTAGATAGACCCTGTAGACTTCCAGATTTTTGTTTTATTGTTATTATCTTCTGAATGTGTAAGCTACCATTGACTTATAATTACTTAAAAACAATTTCATAGGCATATCGGTTTTATAGGTATGTATGTAATAATATATCGAAAACAGTATACATAGTAGAGCGTCATATACTTGCATAACCAGTCAATTGTCGCAACTTTAGCATCGATAAGGAAGTTAAAAACTGGAGTAATTTTCTACAAACCTTTTTTGAAAAGTTAGCAACAAAGAAACTCCATCGTCATGTCATCCATTGCTCTTTACCGTCGATTCACATCGCGTTCTAAAGAATCGAAAGGCCACTGTGAAATTCAATGCACAGCGCCACCGCCTCACTAATTAATTCGTCCTGAAAAACGTTCGTTTTTTCCTCGACCTGCCACCCTTGATTTTCAATTTCTGTAGCAAAAGATTAATGGAGAACGACAGTTTCACAAAGTTATATCTACATTAATATTACTTGGTTGAGACTGTTTTTAATTCTAAGCGCTGTTTTGGTTAAATAACATCATTCTCATAGCTTACCTTAATCTTTCAGGTGGAAAGTTTCAAAGATTGTTTATCTGAATTGTTTCTCTTCACGGTTTATGTGTTCTTTTGTGAGTAAAGATATACGTTTGCGATTATTTTGACTGGTGGTGAGATAGCAGTAGGTTGCCCCGCGATCAGGCGCCGTGTAAATCAACCACCCCTAGTATGATAGCGGGACCGAAATTCGGCTGTAAATCATACATTTGTTTTCGAGATTGTGAAAAGAATATTAAGCGTGATTTGAAGATTAGATTGCATTGTACTGCAGTCTTTTTTGCAATTTACGTGATCGGTATTTTTTCAAGTCGTGTTTGGTTGAATAAGAGATAAAATATAGAGGGAAGATAATACAGATAAAGTTGATTTACTGTATTTTTATACCTTATTTTTCTTGCAAATGTAGGCTTAACTAATTTAGTTGTGCTACTATTAATTAATTTACCTTAACCATGAGTATTATAACTTGGTAGAATTATTTCAAAAAGTCAGATAAAGCACCTTGTTTAGAGTTAGTGATGCAACTTTATCTGCTTTTTATTTAATTTTGGTTATGCCTACCACTAAATTATTAAAATGTATTGAAATATAAACTATTCTTGTACAAAATAAGATCCAGAATATACCTCCAACCAAACTGCATGCTAAAGCAGATAGAAGTGAATGATGGATGAAGACGCCGGCGTCTGAGCGGTAATGACGCGAGATACGGAACTAATGAATTTTTCATACCGCTCTGTTAATGCGAGCTATCGAGTTTCGCGGTGCACTTTTATGATAGATGTCTGTTTGAGCGAATAAACTATGCCAGGCAGATTCTTTTTTATCAAGTATGCTTGAGATTGAGAAATGTTTGTAAATTCTTGACGGATAATATCCTAGGTGTAATTTGGAACTCGAGTATTTAGGATTCACCATGAATCATAATTTATTAAAATTGTATTAAAAATTACTGAGTTAAATTTGGATTAAAGTATTTTTTTAACGTTTTCACAGGTTAATTACACGACCAATGACTAACTATACAATTTTTCATTGACTTTTGGAAGAAGACGTAGATGAAAGCTACATAAAAATTTCAAAAGATAGGTTTCGAGTAATCGACATGAAAATTCCTTTGCTAGTACCGTCACTCGGATGTATTTTAATTTGTTACCCATAGTTTATTACTTGTTATAATCATATTATGAGTTGTTATCATTAGTATTTATTAAACTTATTTCGTAAAACATCGTTGTGGTGTAGACAAAATTATAAAAATATCAATTTGGCGCTCGCAGTGCTCGACAATCGAATCGTCGGCCCACAACGATATTGCGAACGTAATAAACTGCTCCAAGATTATTTCCACTTGAATCAATACGTAGAGGTTCTACGGGAATTCTCGACCAGCGGTGTGTGGATGTTAACACACCGCTACGATGGTACTCTAGACGGTGCAGTTGCGAATGATCAACAATCTTGTCTACTCTGCAAATGTTGCAATTGATTAAGATGTGCCAAAGAATTAACAGTTTTAATTCATTTCCTGTAAAGGATTAGCAATTGACTTGTGTTTAATCATGTAGGTAAATAACATAACACCGTCCACGGCGGGTTCGTGGAAGTGTGTGTGCTTTTAGTCGGTAAGCCGGCTTTGCCGGAGAGTCTGACATAACCCTTTCGCTGAGAGGTATGCATAAAGTACCCACGTTAAAAAAATAAAAAACAACATACATAAAAATAACATAACAGTAAACATGACTATCATTGACGAACAATAATCACCCTTCTCTATACACAAAGTGTACCTACCATTCAAACAACCAGTGTACCAACTTGTTTGGATATCAACATGAATACATTTTTAAATCATATAAGCCAGTTTTTGAGCTTGCATCAGGAATAAACCGTTCATTTTTTTTCCTCGGTAAAAACCGTATTTTAAAATACATTCACGTAACAATTTTCAACCCGTTCATCCTCCAACCTCTGTTATTCTTTAATTTCCATTGTAATTAAAACAGGAAAATTATAACATTCTCCTCTAAAGCTTTGCTGTTACAATCACAATAATCCGGACGTATCGCCGGTACAGTGTCCCACATTTGCACATGCGCCTCAAAGGTTTCGCTGTCGTTTTAATTTGAATATTTGCGGCAGAACCGCTTCGTTATCATAGTAGTGGATCGTAGTCGCCGTGCGCGAGATTATTCTGGTGCGGATTTGACCGTAACATGGATTAAAAATGTACGGGACTCACCAGGGTTTAGGAATTAAGCGCGGCAAATATGTTTGTTGCTTTTATGTTGCGTGTATTTTGTGTACCGCTAAATCTGTCAGGTGTCATAGATTTAACTAAATAATTAACCCAATCTGTCATACGAAAAGGTTTCCTGCTAGAAACTATTTCGGATCGGATTTGTATCGGATGAAGTGCGAAAATGCCTTAAGTCTGTGTCTAAGTATGCCAAAAATGCGTTGACTATAATGTGAATGAATATGTATATGAGAAAAACTCGCGGCTTCGCCCGTATTCAATGAGGCAGTCGCGATTCATACTGAAGTATTTCATATTGTGCAATCTCTTTCAGCTGCAGACAATGAGATACGCGCAGGAACGCATCACTCAACGTCACCGCTCGACGTGTATTTTTACATACTCACAATACTTGAGGGGAATAATTTCTATTGTCAGTCAACACACCGCTTTGGCTTACTATCACCAACTAGCTACTGTTATTTTTTTCAGTACAAAAATTTTGAGAATTTGCAATATGGTGCGGTCTGACATGCTTTGTTTGACAAGCTATTGTGATTGTGCTGAAAAAATATTTAACGTGTATTTTTTTAGATGTTAGTTCATGGACCGGATAGATATGAAGTATTTGTTTTTTTTAAATACAGTCCAGATAGTTTTTAGGTACAAATGATAATATACACAAAATAAAGAGTTAAAAATAAAACAAAAATGTAAGATCATTCCAAATGTAATTACGAAATTAACGCAGTACTATCAAATTTTTTGTTTCATCTGAAATTTAAATCTCAATGCAGATGCCGAAAAAGATAACTTGTATTTAATACAGTGGGGTGTTCACATAAAGTTGAATTAGATCGTTAACATATTCATTATAATGTTTAATATTTGGAACTATTATTATTATTTTCTAAAGATTCAGAGTATTCCAAATACGAATAATAAAACAAATACAATTATAGAATCACCTTATTATTGCTTTTAAGTTGCAGGCATTGACAAAATACATTCACCGTTCATTGAATTTATTTTCAAGCCAGAGAAAATACCCTGTGCTCTCACAAAACGATCCGGACGCTCAATTTCCGAAACGAGTTCAACATCTATAATCCAAATCATTAATCAGCTATCAGAGAAGCGTAGCAGAAATAAAATATGGCAATTCGTACTCCGCAGAACTGTGCTGTCAAGTCCGATGATGTATTTGAACGTTTTCATGGGAACCAGCGAGCGCTTTGTCAACGTCCACCATTAGAGGTCATCGCTCATGGCTCAAAGCAACCCCTACTCTTGGACCTTGCTTTAACTGAAGATTTATGAATATCGATTTGGCTTTAGCATCCATTAAGCTAATACAGAACAATACATTGATGCTGTTGTGAATATGTCACTTAACGAGATAGAATATACCCACTTTGTAGTAACTCATTACATTTAGTATGAAAACATAGTTGAAAAATTCTAAGCTTGGTACTCAAAGCTCACATCATCGAAGTTTATTTTAATACAGTTCATCGTGGTAAGCTACAGATGCTTAAAACTTATTTGCTCACCTACTTTCAAACTAGCTTTATATTACGGTCTCCTAAATGTACTACGGAAAGATATTACCATAGTTAGAAACATAGTTCCATTTTATCACTTTAAATGTAAGCGATAAATACAAACGGATGGTTGAGCGACGCTCATTATCGCTCCACCACTCGAAACTCCTCGTAAAGCCACAGAAGAATGATGTGACTACCAGTAATGGACGGACAGAGAACGAGTGCCAGATCAAGCATTACTTCCACTTTAAGCTCCCTGCCATCTAGAGCAACCACGTTTATGTGTACCTAATACCCGAGAAAATAAAACTGAAAAAGTAGGTAAACTAAAAAGCAAAAAATAAATTTACTTCGCACAAAATAATACGTTTTTTCATTTAGTTAAATAGAAATTATTAAATAATTATTTTATAATTCTGAAGTCGGTGCCACATAAAATTATTGCGACCAAGCGTAAATCCTGGCCTCGATTAATAAAATATGAGGGTTGCCCCCGATTTCTCTGGGGTCCCATCATCAGATCATGACATGCTGACAATGGGACCACCTTTGAAATATCTCCGTTCCAACAGCTCACTTGACATCATAACTAGCAGTCTGAATATGTGTACAGTAGTGAAAGAATTATCCTTTTTAACTCCTAACCATTGAGGAGTTGACCTTCCATCATCAGCTCATCCACATAAAAATACGTAAATACTGGTCTAGCTTTGAAAAACACACTAAAAACATTACATGTGCCTATAAAATTCGAGGGGACCCCTTTGGAATTATCTCCTGTCCAACAAAAAAAGAATAATCAAAATCAGTTCATAAACGACGGAGATATCCGTGAACAAACATAAAAAAAGAAAGCAACATATATACGAATCGAATGGAGAACCTCCTCCTTTTTTAGAAGTCGGTTAAAAATCGCACAAAGACAAATATGTTAAAGCTTTCGCACATTCCTCACTGTAAATACCGCTCCAGTGTAATAATTATTTTCATTCAAAGCAGCAATGGGCGTGACGACGCGGCAAACGCACGAAATTGTTGTCCAGCGTGTGGCGTTCAAGACTTTCATTTTCAATAAATCCGAACATTTCGTAACATTGTTTTACCATAATGTTCTCGAATTATAATTTATATTTCGTTTAGTTAATACGTTTGTTCTTGATTTTAATTAGGGGCAAAATGAGAACCTTGTAGACAATGTAACGATTATCCGACAGTATGTGTACGAACCGCAGCGTACAATAGAAAAGTTTATTACAGCACCCGCGGGTGAAGTCAGGTTTCTCGTTAAGAGGTAAATATTTGCAGAGAGAGAAGCAACGTGTAAGCACGAGCAAATAATGAAGCCTACATCTCGTAACGAGATGAATGTTTGCGGACTACCAGCGAAAGTAATTAAGAGTTTAACAAGAGTTACAGAATAAGACCATTTTGTCAAAAACTCGTCAACTTTGAACCGCGAGTTCCGTAGTGTCTGATTAACTTACTTATGTATTAAATTATTAATTATTTAACATGAACCCAGAATAATTTCAAAAGTAATAAATTATAATTTTCGAACAGTATACTGGCGATAAAATATAATAATACTGTCCTTAACCATTTATAATGGTTATTTATTGTATGAATATCAATTTCAACTTGCTGGTAGAACAGAAATAAAAATGAAAAGAAAACTAAAGGAATTAAACTTTTTTTTATGAAATTAGACACTGAATATAATGTCTTAAGTGGATTGCCACCCGAACTCGCTTAAAACACAAACTATGACACTCACTGAATAAGACAATTATTACACAAAATATATTTTTTAATGGAGGTACAAACATTATTTTTAACGATTTAAGAAACACTTTTTACGGTGTTTGAACTGCATATTATTATAACATTCCATCAAGATGCTTACACACCAATTTTACTGAAGTCTTTTGCTGCAAAGTTTGTATCTGAGCATTACGATAGTATAATCAGAGCTTTTTGGTGCCATAACCTTGATGTAATTGATGATATTTTAATGATGAAGTAGTTTTTACGTTTTTTAAAACCAACTAGCCAATATTTTTTATTTTATAGTTTCACTGAAAATCTAACAAAATTAATAAAATACAATTATTATATATGGGAACCACGTTTTTATTTTGAAAACTTGTGATGAAATTAATACAGAAAAAAATGTTTTACTGCCTCGATTGTCTAGTGATTAGAGTATGCGACTCTCATCGCGAGTTCTTAGATTCGATTCGCAGCTCAGGCAAAATGCTATTTTTTTTTTTTTTAAAACGACGCCCGCACTAGGAATAACTTCTGTGTCGCGGGGGTGTTCACAAACATACATTTCACACACACAAAGCACACCCAAAGTCAGAACAAACCATTGCGAATCACACAAAGATTTGTCCCATGTGGGGATCGAACCCACAACACCAGCGTAGTTGAAAGCGGCGAGGCGACCGCTTTAACCGCTACGCCAACCGTGCACTAACATTCCGTCAGGAAATTCTCAATAGCAGCACCGAGTTGGAATTGTGTCCGGTGGATGGAGATAAGCTCACCCCATACACCATGGGACTTAAACATAACAGATGAAGTGTGGGTGTTGTACAACCTTGTCGTACGCTTTTGGGTAATATAGGCGTGATGTTATGTTATCTTATGTATGTGAAAAAATCTTATTGATTTGAGGGCAAAATATAAAAAAGAAGTTACCATCCTACATTTTGAGTAACACGACATGAAAGATTAATAAGAAAGAAGGTGTGCATGAAAGGAGCCTCCCCGAGTGACGTATACAACGATTCCCTACGTCCAGCGCACCCTGGGCAATTCGCGAGATCTCCAAAGCGAATTGGCTAATCCTTTCACCACGATGGCAAGTCGAAATAAAAGAAGAAGAAGAATAAGAAAGAAAGAAACGTTTATTCTGGCAAATCTTAAACTTAGTGACACTTTTAAAACTACTTATAATTAGGCAGTTAGAATAAACACAAAGATAATAATTATATTGATATGCCAGAAAAGGTACGCACCTCAGCATAATACTGCAGCACATTAGCACTACAGCGCTGGTATTCTGGTGCGCCCTGCTCTTGAGTAAGATAGTCTGACATTCATCTTCATGATGATAACTCCACTGTCACAATAATTAAGTCATTTTTTAACAAAAAAAACATACTAAGAAACAGTTGAAAAGATATGGGACCGGCAGGATTTGAACCTGCGACCTTACAGCACACCGGGCAGCCGCTTTAGCCATCCAGCTACGGTCGTATCTTACTTAAGATAGGAACAAATGGATGAACGTGACGTCACGATCGTATCATACAGTTGAGAAATTTAGGGTTCTGATAAGAGGCGACCGTAGCTGGATGGCTAAAGCGGCTGCCCGGTGTGCAGTAAGGTCGCAGGTTCAAATCCTGCCGGTCCCATATCTTTTGTACTGTTTCTTAGTATAATTTGCTAAGCATAGCTAAATGCTATAAAAAATATCAAGTAGAAAAAAATACATAATCAATCATAGAACCAAACAATACACAGGTTTATTCTAAATAAATCTTTCTAAAGAATGCTTTGCACTAAAAAGGCTAAAATTTATCTTAATAAAGTAACACAGGGAGTGAAAGATGGTCTGATCCGATAAAGTAATCCGCAGCGACCCACACTTCGTCACTGTCTAGCCTCTGAAGCTACCTATCTGGGATTAACGAACATGTTCGAATTTAAGTATACAGGGTGTGTGGTTACCGACCTAAACCGTAGCTTAATCCTCGCCCGAACGAAAGGTTCGGCGTTAATTCTTAACAAGCGTTTGTCTTAATCCCGATTGTATCGAAATCCTATTTAGGTTATAATGCTGCTGAAAAGTTTTTAAGCTTTTGGTAGTGCGGTGATAGTTTTAGTATTCGTTTTTATAGTGTATTTTCAGTGTTTGATGAATTTATTAGCATAATTAATTAATATAGTAAAAGCTTTTTGCAATAATTATATATATTAAATCACGGTGGTATTACATTAAACCCTTGTTGTCAGCATTTGTTGTTCTACTCTGTTAGGTTTTTTGAACTAAAATAAAGGGAAACGCAAAGATTGAGAATAATAAGTAGTAGATTTATCACACAGGCGCAGGCACTCACACACTTTTTACATACTTGAACTGTTTTTCTATTTATATTTTTTTATCTTTATTTTTGTTAACTGCAGTCTTGTTATTATTATATTATTGGGACAAAGCTTTGGGTGTTCACGTCGACCACCGTGGGTCTATTGTGATTGTAGCCTCATTATAGACTCTCCTTTAGGCCAATAGCCTCTATAAACTGGAGTATTCGCCCGATCGGGAGTGACTTGACATCATCCGGATCCAAGATATGGCGTCCCAGAATGATGCTTCGTCTATGGATCAGTGGCTCGCAGTCGCAAAAGAGGTGCTTCCGGTTCCTCTTTACAGAATCTGCAGTAGTCATCGTCAACTGCAGTCTTAGTCATTAATACTTATAACGATCTATTCAAACATGTAACCATGTACTACATTCTTTATGTTAAATAAATTTTATTAAAAATCTTATCTTATTAAAATCGTTTTCTTTGCTTACCTTGATAATGAAACGCTTTGAGATTATTGTATGTACTATTGCGACATTTAATATTTTCCTTCAATTTAATATCCAAACGAACCGTGACCACAACACGAATCCTCCATTACGATAACACTATGTACTAAAAATATCTCTCATTTCCTGAATTCTCTTACGAGAATTCGGAAACCAATATATCCGGACGATAGCGGTCAAACCGTCCATCCATTCCGGGTCATCTTGGGGGCATATCTCACATTTACGTGTTAAAAATGTTTGTCTATTTGTCTTAATAAAGGCGAATCGGTCGGGTCCAGGGATCGGATACACTAATCCCGGCCGCTCCTCAGTCAACGTCGACCGTACAACCATCGCCACTATAGCCAATGGGATTAACTGACACATGTTTGGATTTAGTATACCCGATTCTACGATGGTTGGAAATAGATCTTTGTAGTGTATGTTCATATTTTTGCTTTTATTTTTATAAGTCGGATTTATTCGTTGTAATCTCAGAGTAATCTTACAGATCATAAATTTAGAATGGAAAAGTCAACATTAAAATAAATAAATCCTACAGCAAAACATAAATAAAGTTTTTGCTTCTTGTGAGATACCTTTTATTTCAAGTTACATAAAAAATGTGAAAATAACATACCAGTCAACATTGTAACTTTTAGATGGGTAAACTTTTTTGTATAAAATATGATACTTTTTAATTTATCGTATCAAAACAATAACTTATAAAAAAATATGAAAAAAATTACCTTCATTATAAACAACTATTGAGTATGCAATCATTATTTCTATATAATAAGACATTATAGAGTTTTAAAGAAATTATCCAAGCACATTATTTGATTTCATAAATCTACATGGCCCAATATTCACATAATGAAATAGCAACAACTTTGCTTCATAAGGTCTAAAACGTTCGCGAATACATTCAGTTTATTTATTAAAAGCATGTACAGAACTCAATTCCGTCCACACTTGCTAACTCTTACATATTCACTGGCAAACTTCGGGCGTTCGAGATATCTAGTTTTATCAACTCACTTGTGGTGAGAAGTAGTTTCCTTGTTCGTTTCTACTTTATTTTCTTGGCAAATCGTGAAAGCGATCATGTGGCAAAACACTCTTATAGATTTGGCCCGAGGGAAGTTTGACTTGAAGTTGGCTAGCGAAGATGGCGTAGAGTCGCGATACGATGTTTGAGAGCAAAACGATGTTCCAATGGTAAGATGCGGATGTGAGCGTTTTCGCCGAGGGCCTTCTAGGTTCGTACTTAAATGCTTCGTGCTAAAGGAAATGTTTAATGTATCACTATTTTGCATTTATGGGAACAGGATCGATTTCAATTCGATGAACTATGTATGACTGACTGTTTGAGCGTTCCACTTATTTGAATTGAATTTTTCATTGACGGAAATAAAATACGATTATTACTAGTATTTTAATATTGTTTCTAGATCACTTTGCAGACATTTTTATTAAGCATGATAAAAAGTAGCAGTTGGTACTTTTATTTTAATGTTAATCTTTAGCAAATATTAGGTAGGTAATGTGAATTTCTAAAAAATTAAAAGTGTATGCTATAACATTCCTAGAGCCTTAATTATCTCCATACCAATAAAAAAAAAATACCAAGATTGTTTTTTCGATTTACCTGTGAAAGCGTAGCAGTTTTATAAAGACCGACGAATGTTTTGTTTTTAGTTTTTTTTTTTATTTTAGTTAGGTTTCATTTAGCATCTTAACTTTATACCAAAATAGTTAATGAAGTTAAAACTTTCTTGGAATAAAATAAACTTCGTAAAAATGCATGAGCTGAGAGTAAAGTTCAAATTACAAGAAAACCGCTTCGTCTGCAATATGTGAGCACGGCACTTAACGTCGTCAGCATAAAGATAATAGGAAAAAGTTAAATTATGTCGATGTGCCGTCTCAGAAGTCGAGACGAGGCCGCCTCACCGCAGTTATGTCCGCCGTTATAAAAGTTGAATTTATGGTTCAAATTATTTCACTCTCCTCCCTAATTCCACTTCCCCGCTCTAGTGTCCAGGTGCGTGATATGAAGTGAACTTTTTAAGGGAATAGCTATATCTAGACGTTTCGCTCGGTTACTTTCGTTTTATTGGGCTATTTCGCTTTGATTTGTTGAACTAAGGAGGATATTACTATTTTTCAAGTTACATCCGTTTTGCTGGTAGATACATTAAGTTTTATTTGAAGCAGTAAAAGAGAAAGCAATTGTAACTTCTTTCTTTAAATCGTATTGTTGTGAAATTTATGTCCGAACATTAAGTTGTAATGTAAAATTTTTTAATATGATCAAACCAACGCATAACAACAATGTTTTTTTCTATAATTAAGTGTCGTACGCATTTTGAGTATGTACACATTAATAGTAAAGTTCTAACAATTTCAAAAGTAAATATTTGTTATTGTAAAACAGATTAAAGTTCAATCATTCTTTGATGTTTCTGTCCAGAAAGCATTTATCAACACAAACAGGCTCTCATTTAATCCTGTATTGTTGAATTCATAAATTCTAAATATATTGTAAACAAAGTGACAGAATATTCACCCATCTAGAGATCAATATGCAGAACAGCTCTTAAGATTGGCACAATAGAAGAGTCGAGATGAAAATTTCATGCGTTAAAGATTTCGCAGTGTCGTCGGGTCGGTGGGCAAATATTCGACCTCTCCATTACGGTCGACGGCTCCTTACGAAACTCTCTCGCATCAACAATTTATTATAAACAAATTGTTTTATTTCATGCCTAGAATTTTATACAAATCACTGTTGACCTTTTATAAAACGTTGCACAGCGTTATATTAAATAAACAACGTATTTTCTATTAAAAATGTGAATGTACGGACGCCATTTTGTGGTCACGCGAAGCTGGATATAATTGTGGTCGTGTCAATCAATCACTTTCAGAAAACGTGTTATGATGTTAATTGTATAACTGCTGCTTAGAAATGAAAAATATGGCATTTAAATTATATTTGTTTTACTTTTACTAGAATAAATTTGTGCTGGCAAATTCTCAGTAAAATAAGCGCTATTTTAAGAGGCATGTTAAATTGGGGTGCATGAAAGGAGCCTCCCCGAGTGACGTACACAACAATCCCCTACGTCCGGCGCACCCTGGGCAATTCATGAGTTCTCCAAAGCGAATTGGCTAATCCTTTCACCACGATGGCAAGTCAAAATAAAATTTGACTCAGCCATCGACACGACGAAGAAGAAGAAGTGGCATGTTGCAGGTGATATCACAGTGTCTTTATCTCAGTATTCTTTCAAAAACTCTTCACCACCACATTCATCGATTGTGTTTTATACAACTGCAGTTTAAACATCATAGTTTTGCAAGTTATTTAGAAGAATCATTTCCTAGGTCAATAACCGATAATTTTTGTCACATAAGTAAGAAGCTACAAAAATAATGATCACACAGTACAAATAAATATTTCCAACCATCATAGGGTCGAGTTTACTAAATCCAAACATGTGTCAGTTAATCCCTTTGGCTATAGCACCGATGGTTGGTCAGTCGACGTTGACTGAGGAGCAGCCGGGATTAGTATATTCGATCCCTGGACCCGACCGATTCGATTTGATTAAGGCAAATAGACAAACATTTTTTACACGTAAATATGAGATATGCCCAAACTTTTTTTTCATCCAGCACTTTAACAAGCAATAAAGTGAGTAAATAAACGAATTTCGAACCATCACTGAAAAACCAAAAGCTTAAAAACTTTTCGGCAGAATGAAAACTTAAATAGGATTTCGATACAATCGGGATTAAGACAAACGCTTGTTAAGAATTAACGCCGAACCTTTTGTTCGGTAAGCTACGGTTTAGGTCGGTAACCACACATCCTGTATACTTAAATTCGAACATGTTCGTTAATCCCAGATAGGTAGCTTCGAAGGCAAGACGAAGTGTGGGTCGCTGCGGATTACTTTATCGGATCAGTCCATCGTTCACTACCTGTTACTTTTTAAGATAAATTCTAGCCTTTTTAGTGAATTAGATATTTTTAGTTAAATTTAGGCGAGGCAGTTGAAAATCTGCTGAAAAGACCGACGCTGAAGCTCCATGTGTCAAGAAGACTATGAAGGACTACACAACTAATAATATTCCTGAAGTGGATGAGAAGGCCTTCATCCAGGTTGTGAAGAAGAAGACGAAGCCTGCTCTTAAGACCGAACCATCTGCTGTGTTCTACTGTGCCAACGACGCTGCTGTATGTATTCCGACTGCATTACACCACAAAAGTCGAAGAAATTGTAGAGAACATAAGGAAAAAGACCACACTGAGGGTCGAACGGTTGAAGTCTCGCCGCAAAGTGAGCTTCAGGCAGCGTGGGTCAGGCCAAAATACTTTTTGGGATTTGCCCGTAAGAAAAATCTCAATAGCAGTATGGAGTCTGAAATTGTACCGGCGATAGGGTCACCCCCTATTTCATGGGAACTTAACATAAAAGATGAAGGTTACAAGATGCAAAAAAAATCTTTTGCATGTTTGGACAAGTCTTACTATAAAGACGATAAAGACGAAGCAATTAAGGCTTTTCGAAAAGAACCTGAACCCTCGGTAGTCAAGGTTGAATTATTCATCAACAATTTAAAATAAAACAACGATGTTTGTAACCAAATTCATCGAACCGTTGAAGTGCCGGTCCAAAGATGACTATGTAGCAACCCATATACACTTGTGCCATACCTTTCAGGATAATGTAGGCGTGATGATATGTTATACATATACCGTTTAAACGTGATACTCTGTATAATTCGTTTCGTACTACATATTATAATCATTAAGTTTTTATATGTACTTAATTTTAAATAAAAATAATAAGAATACGTTTATTAGTCTTTAACATTGCTAATGTACTTTTATAATTTTAATTTAAAAATGTAAAAAATAATAAGTTAATTTAATGAGATAATATATAATTTCAATTGCACATAAAGCTTTCGCAAACTGGATAAGTTGTTGTTAGATAAAAGTATTTATAATTTTCGAGGCATCCAACATTCCAATACTATCCAATTTTATTTTTATTTATATAACTAAGTTAAACATAATTCAGTTTATTTTCTTTGTTGGTATCTTAAGCAGGCTCGGCTAACAATTTACTTTATTATACGTCTTTCAGTGTCTAGTTTCATAAATTAATTAACATTTTATTTATTTTAAGTTACATTTAATTATTATTTGCCCAACGCAAATAGAAAAACTATTTCATGAAATTTAACATCATTCTAGGTCTACAAACAATGTTGGTTTTTAGTTATGAGAGATGGTCTAGTGGTTAGCGTATATTTCTCAACCGTATGATACGTCATTTCGTGACGTCACAGCTAAATTTTTATTTAGCTGTAGCTAATCAGAGAGCAAAGCTTAAAAAAAATAGAATTTATAATTTAATATATATTAGGGAATGGTGGTAACTTCATCAGACACAACGTAATTCACGGTTTAAAGTTGACGAGCTTATGTCAAAATGGTCTTATTCTATAACTCTTGTTAAACTCTTAATTACTTTCGCTGGTAGTCCGCAAACATTCATCTCGTTACGAGACGTAGGCTTCATTATTTGCTCGTGCTCACACGTTGCTTCTCTCTCTGCAAATATTTACCTCTTAACGAGAAACCTGACTTCACCCGTGGGTGCTGTAATAAACTTTTCTATTGTACGCTGCGGTTCGTACACATACTGTCGGATAATCGTTACATTGTCTACAAGGTTTTCATTTCGCCCCTAATTATATTAGGAACAAACGTGTTAACTTTCCTCATTATTACAACTAGCATTTCGAATATAAATTATAATTTGAGTACATTCGGGTAAAACAATGTCACGTGAATTTTGGTTGGATTTATTGAAAAGGAAAGTCGTGAACGCCAGGTGCGGGGCGCCATCTGTCGTGCGTGCGGCGCGACGAGCCCAATTCAGCTTTCATTTTCTCTGCAATGAAAATAATTATTAGAGTTGAGCAGTATTAAAAGTGAGAAATGTGCGCGGGCTAAACCGAATTTATTTTTGTGTGATTTTTCAGTTTTATTTCCTTGGGTATTAGGTACACATTAACGGAGTTATTCTTAATGGCAGAGAGCTTTAAGTGGAAGTAATGCTTGATCCGACACTCGTTCTCTGTCCGCCCATTACTAGTAGTTGCATCACTCTTCTGTGGCTTTACGAGGAGTTTCGAGTGGCGGAGCGGTAATGAGCGTCGCTCAGCCGTTCGTTTGTATTTATCGCTTACATTTAAAGTGATAAAATG
Source organism: Hypena proboscidalis (assembly GCA_905147285.1). Taxonomy (NCBI): domain Eukaryota; kingdom Metazoa; phylum Arthropoda; class Insecta; order Lepidoptera; family Erebidae; genus Hypena; species Hypena proboscidalis. The sequence goes on from LR990127.1 coordinate 8,046,584, forward strand.
GAACTATGTTTCTAACTATGGTAATATCTTTCCGGAGTACATTTTGGAGACTGGTATTTAGGGCTAGTTTAAAAGTAGATGGCCAAAGAAGTTTTAAGCATTTGTAGCTGCTGCTTATCACGCTGAACTACCTATATATTATAACTTACTCGTACTATTAGGATATTATGAGGTTTAAGTCGGTCACAAATTTAGATATTTTACGTTCTCATTTCGGTAAAATATACATACTTAGTACTCAAGTAACTATATTTTAGTCTTGCTAAGTAAAAAATTCAGAACGGAAGCTCAGTAGTAAACTAAAAAAAAAACATACGACCAAAAATACAAAAATATTTTTTTCTATAGAATCATAGTAGCGTTTTAAACAAAACATTTCAGACCGCAAACTCTCAAAATTTTTGCTCAAATAAAAAAAAAACTGTCGCTAGTTGGTGATAGCAAGCTGAAGCATTGACTGACAATAGAAATTATTCCTCTCAAGTATTACCATAGAAATCTTAATAATAAGGCAATAGAAATGTCAAAGACGCGTGACTTTGTCGCCGCGCATCTGTCAAGTCAAACACAAGTGCGAGTTGAGGAATTGTCGTCTTAATGTCATCGCAAAAAGAATAATTTTGTTTGCAGGAATACAAGCGCATTTGTCTAATCGAACATAAGTGCGAGTTGAGGAATTGTCGTCTTAATGTCATCGCCAAAAAGAATAATTTTGTTTGCAGGAATACAAAAAGTGGTATTTGAAAACCGGCGACATGCGTCCCAGTGTTAAAAGATAGTCGATATCATTTCTATTGACTAGTTATTAAGATTTCTATGAGTATTACCTATTAGTATGTAAAAATACACGTCGAGCGGTGACGTTGAGTGATGCGTTCCCGCGCGTAACTCATTGTCTGCAGCTGAAAGAGATTGCACATTCTCATATTGAATACTACTTTTCGTTCGCAGATCCGCCCGCGTAGTACGTCGCAAAAAAATAGTCTTTTGTTATTCCTGAAGTCTTCACCTAATTGCAAATAAATTTTCATCAAGATATTCAGTCCTGTAAATTTTAAGCCTATTGGGTACGAACAAATAAACACAAAAATATTTACTATATAACGCACTTTTATTTCGAGACTGAAAAAAGGAAATTTTACACCAAAACAAATAATATATAAATTAATCTGGAATGCCATACTCTCTTGTGACTGTGGCAATTCATTCGATAGTGTGATTATTTGGATAATTATTGAAATTAATTATAAATTATAAACACAACATCTAAAAAAAAAAATTTAACGACGACTTTAGTACTACGCGAAACCTGCCGTAGCCCTTTCTGTAGCAACGTATTTACAATGTTTAGTGGCGTTACTTTTTTTATTTATCAATAGCCCAGCATTCTGCTAATACTCGGATCTACACAAAATACACGCAACATAAAAGCAACAAACACATTTGCCGCGCTTAATGCCCAAAACCTGGTGAGTCCCGTACATTTTTAATCCATGTTACGGTCAAATCCGCACTAGAATAATCTCGCGCACGGCGACTAAGATCCACTATTATGATAACGAAGCGGTTCTACCACAAATATTCAAATTAAAACGACAGCGAAACCTTTGAGGCGCATGTGCAAATGTGGGACACTGTACCGGCGATACGTCCGGATTATTGCGATTGTAACAGCAAAGCTTTAGGAGGAGATTGTTATAATTTTCTTGCTTTAATTACAATGGAAATTAAAGAATAACAGAGGTTGGAGGATGAACGGGTTGGAAATTTTAACGTGAATGTAAAACTACGGTTTTTGGCGAAGAAAAAGAAATGTACGAATTCCTGATGCAAGCTTAAATAATGGCTCGTGTTATTAAAAATGTATTCTTGTTATATCAAAACTAGTTAGTTGGTACACTGTGTTTTCACATTGGTGATTATTGGTCATCAATGACTGTCAAGTTATTTTTTTTTTTTATCAACCTTACTAGTAATTTGCAGAGCAGATACAAATTTCTAGTATTCTTGCTAACCCCCTGCAATTTGCTTGTGTTTTAAAGGAAGTTAACGTCCGAGGTGTAATGGCTAGGTTTCGAACCCACGACCTCTCGATCTTAAGCCATTAGCTGCCTTATTCCAATTGCGCCGCTTACTTATGCTACTTGATTGAACCAAAACCACTTTCTAATATCCAAACAAGAAATAAATTAAAACGTTCGACTGTTCAAACATTTCCTTATCTTAATCAATTGCAACATTTGCAGAGTAGACGAGATTGAAGTTTGTTGATCGCTCACAACTGCACCGTCTAGAGTACCATCGTAGCGGTGTGTTAACATCCACACACCGCTGGTCGAGAATTCCCGTACAATCTCTACGTATTGGTTCAAGTGGAAATAATCTTAGAGCAGTTTATTACGTTCGCAATATCGTTGTGGGCCGACGATTCGATTGCCAAGCACTGCGTGCACCAAATTGATTTCCTAATAAACCGTCTGACTATGTAACTATATACATCTTTAACTATGTTTTACTGTATGTTTGCTGTATTTCTAGGATCCTATTCGCACTACATTTAATAAAAAAATGCACGTAACTATTTAGCATAATAACATAACATCACGTATAAATTACCCAGAAGATTGTGGCAGAAGTGTGCAACACCCACACTTCACCTGTTCGCTATCGCCATCTACCAGGTACAATTCCAACAACGGAGTTGCTATTGTGAATTTCCTGACGGAAAGTTATCAAATAACACTTTGCCCGACCCGGGAATCGAGCCCGATTCCTCGCGATGAGTGGCGCATACGCTAACCACTAGACCATCGAGGCAGTCTACGTAACTATGTATGTAAAAATATTTTACATCCTGACAACTGACTCATAGAGTGACTGATATCACAATTATTATGGAAAACAATTTGTTAGCTGTTTTTTATAGAAAAGAATTTTGTGTTATTAAGTTTATTATTATAAAATTTTTATATGTTTTTACTAACAAATAATATCTAAAACACTATAATGCATAAATGGAACAAGCCCATTTTTTTAATATTTTTTACATATTTCAACTTAATGAATGATTAAAACAATTTTAAGTGTTTGTGATAATAATATATTATGATTTGTCTATAAAAAAAGATAAAACTTAATTATATAAAAGTTAAACCCATATTACTTTTCTAATAACAGCTTGGCAATTATATTCTCTTAATAAGGCTATTCGAGCTAAAAAATATATATATCTTGTAGGTAAATCAAATTCTCTAAATGATAAATGCCACTTATTGATGCCACCTTTGAGTTCATTATAGTATCTCTCATTCACAAGAACACATATCCTACGCATGCATATCCGAAAGAAAATATACAATCCACAGTTCAAACAATGCAGTTGCATACGATTAAACGCCCTAACTCGTAAATCAGAGTGACGCAAATCGCGACATCGAAAGGATGACGTAATTAATGAGGTGCAATGCTCCCGACACTGGCAGAACATCATTTGGTCCATAATTAACATGTTCTGTTCGGGGCACAGTGGGCGGAACGACGCACAATACAACATGTTTAGTGGAGGTCAGTATATTGTCCAGCATACAATCGACTGACAAATGTACGGAGCTCGAATGTGATCGTTCGATATATTATTACAAATTGTGATATAAGTTTTTAGTAGGCTGTTTATAAGGGAGCCTGTAAGATCATTTTAAGTGATTTATTTAATAACACGGCAATGTAACATGGTAAAAGGCTGATTATCGTAAAAAGTTAACAATAACTTATGATTTTAATCACAATGGCGTAGAAAGTCTGAGATTGGGTTCGCCAGAGTCTGAGATTTGAGTTCAGAATTTGCACATTTTAATTTTAAAGCTAATTATTTTAACCATTAACTTTAATTTGCACACCATTAGTAATTTAACACCCATGTACTACGTTCTTGTGAATAAATGAATCTGAATCTGAATTTTGGCCAAATAAGTTTTATCAAATATTTAATTCAAATATTTATTTTTTATACTCACAAAAAAAAATAGAAGAGAATAATCTAGAATTTCATTTTGAATCATTAAAAATTCAAAACATAAATAATTAAAGTCTGTTTTAATACTTGTGTATTAAAACAGTACCTAATCATGAAATTCTGTCAAAACGTCACTCAGTAAACAGTGCGCCCGTTGACTATGAAAAATGTCACGTCTTTTTTAATCCCCGAAGGAACCATTTCATCTTAGAGGGAGGCGTTATAATATAATGATTAAGATTTCTCTTCACGCTAGAACAAGTGAATTCCCAGAACAGAGTTTTATAATGCTGAAATATTTTCATATGTAGAATCTGTTTTATAATGTATTCGTAAAAATGCTGTCTTAACTGTAAAATTCCGTTGTAGATCAAAAAAAAAATTGTTTAGTCTATGAGGGCCATCCAACGTTGCAATATTGCAAGCCTTTTAGGCACGTTACCCGCGGCTGACTAAGATGCGAAGGTATTTTTTGACGCCTAATTTCTTTTTAAATTAACCTTTTCTTTTTTGTACAATTTAAGGTATTTCTTTCAAAAAGTTTACGTAAAAAGATGAATAAACATAATAAAACACAAACAAAAAAAATAAAATATATCTGTTGATAAAACATTGTTCAAATCACTATTCCAACTTAACACAACCTACCTAATATTTATTACTGTCTCAATCTATCCTATTATTATGAAATCTACTACTTGTAGGTGTTTTTATTTAATTAAACTATTTTTAATAACATATTTTATTTACAACTTTTTATGGCCATTTTCTATATTATTTTCAGTCTCATTACAAATTCAAAACATGATCGCACCCTTTTTATGAAGCCATCAAATAAATTTTCATAGTTCACATAAAGTGAAATAGAATTCATAAAGTGAAAAGAGGACAAAGAACTATTATTTCCTAGCCGTCCTATATTTAAAATTTGTTCTGAAAGAATTCATTGCAAGGTTCAAGACACCGTGAAATACCCCTGGGATTGCCTGCTCTTTATTGTTCATTGCGGTTGAGAAAAGCCCCGTAAAAAATTTAAGTGTCGCCTAATTTTTGGTGAAGCTAAAAGAGAAATGTGGATTTAAGAGTGGTTAAATGCAGATTGCAAATTGTATTGTGTTACTCAGAAAATTTAATGTCTAATTCGGACATAGCATTGGTTTATTTTTAGCCTAAGAGCCAGTGGCTGACCAACATACTTCATTTTATAAACGTTGAAAATTTCCCTGTTTGCCTCTAATGAAGTTAAAACGATCACCAAATATAGAATTAGTATCGTGGTGGCTGAAATGGCGGCAGTTGGCTACAGTGATTTGCGAATATATCAATGCATTTATTTTATGCACCATACTGATTTACTTTCACATAAATAACTTTATTTAATTACTGAGGTGGCAATCCACAATTAAAATAAATAATTCAACGACCGTTTCAACTATATAAAAGCTCTTAAAAAGCCTTTGATTTATCTAATTGAAAAAATACTAACTCAGCGCCTAATGTGAACCGATCAGACTATTTCCAATGGGCGTAAATGGGGTCACTACCGTCAATACCCTTAACGAAGCAAGCGACGTGTCAAATTGACGCGAGAAAGAGCGTATTTGTCGACTCGAAGCGTCTGTTGAGCGTATGCTTTTGTGGCCGTGTGTAATTTTAATGAGTTTCGCGCTAGGCCGGCGACATCGCCCCGAGTGAGGATAGCTATATTAGCGACCCACCCGAGAGCCGGAAATCCCCCGCCGACGCCCTAGCACGTATCTAAAGAACAGCTAGGGATGTGATTTGCAGTCTGAAAATTAGGTTTGTCGATAGAGGGCTTCACAGTAATATAATATGGTTGTTTTAAATTGACAACCCTTTTTTAGGATTCCAAAGGGTAATAATCAGAACCCTATTACTAAGACTTCACTGTCCATCTGTCCGTCTATCCGTCTGTCACCAGGCTGTATCTCATAAACCATTAACTACAGATATTGTATACCTGTTGCCGCTATAACAAAAAAAAAAAACTAAAAACCGAATATAAGACATATTTAAGGCGTCCCATACAAAAAAGTGTTTATTGCTCGTTTTGCTAAATATAGTCGCCAGGCTTAGTAACTCATAACCCGTGATAGCTAAACAGTAAAAATTTTCACAGATGAGGTACAACTTACTAACTTAACTTTATAACAACAAATACAATAAAAATCGAATTAAATAAACATTTAGAGGACGGGGCTTCTAAAAGACAATAGTGATTTTAATGCTCGTTTTAGCTCAATATTAATAACGGTAAGGTAGACGCTTACAGGATTTACAGAATATTCAGTTATATATATTTTCTTTAAAAATACACAATTTAGATTACTATAAATGAGCGACCCTGTTTATTTATAAAGTAAAACAATTGAACTCAAATATTACTTTAAAAGTTTTTATTCCATCGATGCTACGCAATATTCAGCACGGTCTTCCCCATCACTATTAGCGCTATTAATTTCTACAGCAGCCATAAGCGAGGCAGTTGGCGTTATTAGCCTACCCTTTAATGCGTAATAATTTACTGCACTTTATATTAAACAAAACAGAATTAAAACTTTACTAACTAAGAGAGGGGTCGCCCCCGTATAGTTAATAACCTCTCCCTTACCTTTTATTTTAGCAGCCTAATTTAATTACCGCCATGTTTAAATAACTGACGGTCGTTATATACTAATTGTTATAGTTATGGGTTTATATTTGGGCCTTTGGATATTTAGTTTTATGATGAAATGAAGGGTGGTTCGAAATTTGTTCACGTAGTAATACGTTCAAACCAAATACATTGAAATAAGGATGATTTTTATAAAATCTTATAAACCAATATCGTCTTTGCTGAATTTAGTCTCAGGCTCTAATTTTCTAGGTCCACAAAATAACTAGGTTACGTTCAAATTGAACTGAAAAGACTAAACTAATCAAGAAAATTGAATTATTGTAAAAAGTTTGAAATAAATTATCTAGGTAAATTCAATAAAAAAATCGGGTTATCAAGTGAAAATTTTATTCAATTTATTTAAGCCTTTATTAAACCGTTTTTTTGCGAGTTTGCCAGTTAAAACAATAGCTATTAAATATTCTAATGATCAATTCGTAGTCGTGATTAGACATGTCCAAGTAGTAATCAAACATTCAATTAATTAATTAATGAGGTAAATTGATTACTATGCTTATTAATCAGCGCATTGATTAGACCTAATTAGCGTATAAATTAGATACTCTAGATACATGAAATTAATGACATGACGGTAACATACTTGCCTCGTAGTGATTCAGTTAAGGGTCACGTTATAACGGAGTCCTCCATTGCTATTTTTCTGGTCTATTATCGACGTTGTATCTAACAGGTGCGTAGTCCACTTCATGATTAGTGGCAACTACAAACAGCCCATGAACATCCTCATCTGCAAAAGTTGACAGATACTCTACTATATTCGAACACAATATTATGCTTCATATGCAAATAATATTAAAGCCAATACACCCCAAAGAGAAAAATGCAAGTACCCAAATTGGTGGAAGGTATAAAGTGAGACGGTGTTGCTTTGACTCAGGTTCACCATCATAAAAGTGACGATGACGTTTCGAAAAGTAGAGCTCAATTTATGACGTTAAGTATATTAATTAATTTGTCAACGTGAGTAAAACTGTAGGGAGCTTCTAGTTTAAAACATGTGTCCATATCGTGTGTCTGAAAAGGTTCTAAAACTATTATATGGGTAAATTACGTCCAAAAAAGTCAGTGAAAACCACTTTAGGCACACAACGTACCAAACTGGGCTTACCTTGTTTTCTTCTACCATAGTCCAGTTGATAAAATCAGATTGCTGCCGTTTTTTTTCCGGCTGGAGCTGTAATGAGTCGTCTCGGTGCTTCGATTGACCGCCCTCTACCTTCTCGGGTATTCACTTCGCCTTTATACTCTTTTAAATCCTCCCATCTGACTTTTTAAAGAGGAAGCCACGTCCAACTGAATAGAGATAATAGTTTATTTAATAAGGTAAGGCCTTTCACAAGTTTGTCTTTAGATTATGAATATGTTTTGATCGGACGGATGGAAACATTTTTTTAAAATCTATTACAAAGTTATTAAGCGATCAAATGCAAATCCAACAAGTACTGATGAATATAATAAGCGTTTTCAAACAAATCAATTCTTGAAGTTTACTTTACCTATAGGTTCAGGAAAACACTCTAAGCCTAGCCAGTTTATTGAAAAGTAAAGTTGGCGCGACCCATATACGACAGGTCGGGATTATACTGTTATTACTAAAGAAAGCAATCTTGAGACTTTCGTAGACAACCTAAGTGTTAGGTGCCTTTATTTTAGCATTGGATAAAAGGTACTTCACAAAGTAATATTTCATGAAGGTCTACGGTTTTTAGAGAAATGAGGTCAAGACCTAAAGATTGGTCTTGAATATTATTAAAATATTTTACTTCTCTTGATACAAAATCAGTATCTTTATATTCATAATATTATAACATCACGCCTATATTACCTAAAAGCGTGTACTAGAGGTATATACAACCCACATTATCACCTGCTATATTTAGGTCCCATGTGATATGGGGTGAGCCAATGGCCATCCACCGGGCACAATTCAAACTCAAACATTGTAAACTTCCTGGCAGAAAGTTCATAAATAACCCTTTGGCCGGCCCGGGCATCGAACCCGAAACCTTGCGTTGAAAGGCGCGTACGATAACATAATATATAACCTTCATTAATAATCTTCATTTTTATTTTTCATGCCTAGACACTTCATAACTGATCTACCAAGAAACCAATTTATTATTGAATATCAATTGGCATTCATTAAACTAATTGAATTTAAATGCGAACTAAAAGAAAGATGGCAGAACGTATAACAGATATGAAGTCGGTAACTATTCTGGAAATTTGACGTTCGACTCGTTAAAGTAAAGAAAAGTTTAATAAGCGTTCGTTGGATAGAACCATACTAGTTTCAAGTTTTCGATAAGAAGCGCCTCCAGTTGGATTCGACCACTTTTGCTCGGCTCACTTTTCTTACGCTTCGTCGACACTTTTAATGACTTATCCGCTTTTCTTATATAAAAGAAAAGAATCTCGTTTTATAAAACAAAGTCATCGACGTCATATTTCACGTGGATATTACTTTCTTCGGAATCCAGCTAACTTGTACTGCCTCCAAGAAAATTAAATATCTATTCAAAGGGTACAGAAAATAATATTTTGTTTATAAAATATAATCAAAGGATTCTCTGAACGGTTATTGAATAAGAGCCATTATACTTAGGAATATAGCAACAGAGGTACAAAAAATGTTCCCCAGCGAAATCCAATCAAATTGGCTTTGAACATCCATTCTATGAATACCATGAATTAATAACGAAAGCAAACAAAACAAGTGAGTGTACGTTTCCATTATGGCAACACAAATACGTGACGTGTTATTGTATGAAATTGGCTGAGACCGGACGCGAAAGGGCGGTGAGCTGCGCCCGGAGAATCGTTCAGATTAATTTGTCCCTGTATTTGATTAAGGGATGCACGAAAAACATACGTTTAATTTACGTTTTAATTGCTTGCTCATGATTAAATTTTGTGATCAAATCTGTGTATCCTGCCTTTTAATTTTTGTAAATTGAACAATAAATTATAATTTATTTCACTTGTAGTACGGCTCATTGATTAATTACACATATTTATTTATTATAATTTTATGTATCAAAGAAAAAGTAAGTACACCTAATGGATATTTAGGTTTTTATAACCTGAATTATTTTGAACCAAGCTATAAGAAATATGACCTTAAAAAATTATGCTAATTTACTAATTAAGTTCAATAAAAAGCAATAAAAATACTAGTTGACACGCGTACACTTATAATCTCCTTTAGAGGCCACTGTTCATTTTATTTTGATGTTTGTGCCCTTGATTATTTTTTCATAAGTACCATCTTGGGACAATAACAAACACAAATAAAAATAGAATTAGCGAAATCGGTCCAGATGTTCACGCGTGATGTCGAGACCAAAAAAAAATAGAAATTCATTTCGTGTGTCAAGATCACCTTTTACACATCCATCCCCATGTTTATACAGTTGATTTTAAATTGCACCACCATGATGGCTGACATGTATGTTGACTTTTTATTTATTATTCACAGTGTATTGTTTCCAATTGAATTTACCAACGCTATCATAACATCAAACGTTGAATTTATAGCTCAGTTTGTTTAGAGCCTCCGAGGTACTTACTACTTAGCTATTAATATTTCAAATGGGTTCATATTTACATGGTTGCTTTTTTCATATACATAATATATTTTTAAAGGATATTCCATGTCTGTATGAAAAATTGTATTTACGAAATTGTTATAGCAACATAATAAGAGGTAAGGATTACATTTATAAGCACAATTTTTAAGGCGCCGACGACAACGTGCTTTTTGAGAATGCGCGTTGAACGCGCGTTTAAGGTCCTGTAGATGCCATAGATAGTTAGTAGCCTAAGAGCCAGTGGCCGCTCAACTTACGTCATTTTATAAATGCTGAAAGTTTTACTGCTTGTGCCCTGTAATAGTAGCTAAAACCATCACCAAATATGGATTTTGGATCGTGGTGACTTTGTGAAATATATCATAAAAGTAAAAAAAAACGTTAAAGTTTAAACCGTAATTCTTGGTCATCATCAAGGTCAACCATATCTAAAAACTAGGTTTTATACTATGATGTAACTTTTTATAACTTTATTTTCTAATATCTGCCGTAGTCACTTATACAGAACAGACCAAAAGTCGTTTTAACAAAACAACATAAAACCTATACGATTAATCAAAATCGAAACAGTTCAATAAACGTATATATTTCCTACTTTATTCTCTAAATCCTTTGGAGTTTGGAAGCTGTAATGCGTTTTACGTGTCACCAGTAATGCTTCTTAGATTAATTTTGTCAGTTGTTTAGGTTGAAATAATCGGCTTACAAACTGGTTCGGGCCCGTCTGTGTAATGCAATCTACTTACTTTCTGGCCGCTTGATATTTTAATGTAATTTGGTTCCAAACTGCTCGATGAAACCTCAGATTTTGGAGTTGCTTTTAATAGAATTGTTAAAAGCAGTTATGATGATCTGACACAAAATTTTGTGTGTTCTAACTGAAAAATTTGTTTTTAAACCGACTTTAAATAATAGGAGGCAATTCTCAACTCGATTGTTTTTATTTTTATGCTTGCATATTACTCAAAAACGCTTGGACCGATTTGAGAAATAGTTTTTTTTATAGATACAAATATGCTTGTCATGTGTTCCCATTTTCATTAGGTCATACTAGAATAATCAAAGGCAAACATCAAATTTTTCGTATTCGCATATTACCTAAAGCTACTCGGAAATTTTCATCTAGCAGTCAGCATTTCATGTTGCTGAGCTGATGCTGGAAGGTACAACTCCTCAACGGTTCGTTAGAAATACGGTGATAATTCTTTAAATATACCTTAAGGCCGTTTACACAGATGAGGCGAGACATTGAATATTACTTATGTATTATTTACTTTTCAGTGCATTTTCTGTAATTGAAGTTGGATTTTTTGTAAAATTATTAATAGTACCAAACACAGATTTTAAGACACTGAAAGTTAGATCTATGGAAAACCAAAACGATCTATTTAAAACAAACAGAACTGAGCATCCCGGAATTCCGCAACACCAATCCCGTATTACGACACTTAAATCCAAAAGCAGAATTACTTTAAACGCCCATTCATTCCAAAAGTTTCTCTCTAATATCATTGCGAGAGAAATCCGTATTAAACCGAAGAAGGAATTAGTGATTGTGGGCAATAATTCATTTCAAGCTTGTTGGCGGCGGCCAGTGGTCACGAGCCGTGAAATTGGGCGCACATTATTTTTAAAATATGCCGCCTATCATCACTTGTCTTGATTATGTTATCCAGGCTTTATAGCAACCGTGTCTTTTTTTTTCTTTTGACGAGATAATTAAGTGTAAGGTTTTAATATTATCATATTATTAGTTGATAATAATATGTGACATAGTCATGTTTTGTACAATAATAACATTTTTGCTGTACTATACAAAGAAGGGAAAATGATTCACCTTGATACTAATTTTCTTTAGATATTTCAAAACACTGAAGTTGAAATTCGCTTGATCTATCAACAGATGTTAACCTTATGGACTTTGACAATTTTTAAGCAAATATTAGTCAAATGGGTACGGTTTTTTTTTCGATACTCCAAGGATGATCAATAAGTAATGATAATGGCTATTTATGAAAAGAGGCATATGTAATGTAATTTTATTTGTTGAAATCTTCAGATAATAATATCAATCAAATAGTTCATTCAAGTTCAATAAAATAACAATAATTATTTATTAGTGCAAAATGTGCGTAAGGTTCATTATTATTTCACTCTCCTATAAAGCCTACCAATTTTTCAAAGGGCTGGTCCATGTCTTTCTTACTAGTAAATTATTATTCCATGAATAGCCTAATGTCACCCAACATTACACCTTTCTATAGCCAGGAAGATCGCATAGCCCGCCGGCTATTACCTTTTGACCCTCTTACAGCACCTACGGGAGGCAGAGGGATAGCCCTTCTGCCCCTACTGTAAGCCCCTATCCAAAATAACACCACAAAACATTATAATGCATGGTGTAATCTTATTCATCTTCAATTTCAACAGCATTATTAAAAATAAATGTGTCATTATTTTGGTCACTGAATACATAATATTGGGCACTAAAATAAATTAATTTATTGACATTATTAATATCGCAGTTAGTTACAATACTGCAAATAAATTAATAATAGAAGCTTAAATCCACATTATTGTGTACAGATCTAGCATGATCAAAATCAAAAAATATATTTCGCCTTATTCTCGGCTTCTTATAACTCTGACGATTAAATTGAATGATAAAATTTGCATTACATGATAGTTTTTATTGTAACTTAAAGATTTTCTTTTTTGAAATCTTTCTGTAGTATTTCTGCAAACAAATGGATGATATCAAATATGATATACTAATAATATCACACTCAATTTTGAATCTGTAGTTTATCCACAATCTGAATGGTGAGAGAGAGAATAATGAGCTGAGAATGGTGAGCTGCTTCTCTCTCGGTGATTGCTTTTTTTGTTTGATACTCATAGTATTATAATTTAAAATGTCAGATCTTATTATTTAGCAAAGACAAAGAGATTATTCTCGAATGCGGGGGACATACTAATTTATTTATAATACCAAAATGCATCGTCTACAAAAATAAATTAGATGCTAAATAAACTTAAAACTACCGCAGACGCTCATATCAACATAATATTCCTCAAAACAATTTCATATTTCTGAAAATAGTCTACCAAAATAAAATAAAAGCTCCCCTATTCTGTTAACTAGCATAACGTCTCAAGCTTAAAGTTTAGATGAAAACCACTTTTCCCGGTAATGTAAAAACTTAACGTAAATATGCACTAGTCATTGTAGCAGAAAATGAATCTGGAGTAGTGAGGGGATGACATAAACGTGATTCTAATTGCAAACTGATTCGGATTCGTATAAAATAGACGCCTGTCTTACTCAAGTTGGGTTAATTTACTTTCATTAGTTTCATTGATGTGTTCGATATATCAAGACTATAATTAAGTAAGCACGTGTGGTGTAGTGGTTTAAGCGGTCGCCTCGCCGTTCTCCTCTCCACACACTCCACGCGGGTGTCGTGGGTTCGATTTCCATATGGGACAAATCTTTGTGTGATTTGCAAAGATTTGTTCTGAGACTTTGTGTGCTTTTGTGAGTGAATGTGTGTATTTGGCCTTGTTCTATGTGACCATTCGATTATATCTAATGTAAAAAAAAACAAATTGAATTATTACAATAACGGTATATAGGTAATTAGGTAGTAATAGTAAAAATGAGGCTCTGAATTTATATGTCTATTTATATTTATTCAGATGCCCAAGATTTCAAAAACTGAAAGATAAGAAATGATAAACAATATTTGTGTCACAAGTAAGTATAGACTGAATTAAATTAATTCACATAAAATATATCTCTAAACTTAATTTTGAATGGACATTGATTCGTTATCAAAATTTATTCAGAACATATAAAAGGTAGATTCGATCTTTTGTCGATTCGTGTCCCATCCCTAAATCTAGACTACCTCTATACTGTTTTAACAAGGGTTGTTAACCCCATCCTGCAGGGCTGGCACGCCCTCTAACTTTACTCTATTATTAATGAAAAGCCCGCTCCGCCCTTCCTTGGGCAATGCAAATTATTGCGTTTTGCAATATTTTGTTTGTTTCACGGAAAGTAAACCCTGTGTACATGAGAGGGAGATTTGCACGCGATGTACAGACGGCAACCGATCAACCTATACATTTCCTGTATACACTGGTCTCGCATTGCACGAGAAGCCACTACAACGCGAGGTCATTTTATACTGGAAATGTATACGTTGATTTGTAGCCGTTTGTACACTCACGCACATACGTGACGATTGTTCGAATTAGACTGTAAACAAAGAACATAATTTTGTTTTTGTTGTTTATTGGCTGGTGCGCCATTAGTATTCTGTAATCTACACTTAAGGGTGTTTAATTCATAAATTAGCGCTATAAGAGATAATTTATTGTAAGCTCAAATGTTTTTATTTTATATAACAAACTTTGTAACTGCTTTGATTTTTTCTTCGACTAAATCACTGGTTCGCCATTGAATAATTTTAATATATTATAAAAACTGATTAAAAATAAAGAAACAGTTTTTAAGTTCTCATGCTTTTTAAAGTCTGTTCGTTTATCATTGTTGTACATCACTGTACACCATTGTAATTCAGTATACATTATAATTTGGGAATTAAGTCATTGTGAGAAGATTCCCCTGATCAGCAGAGGGACAAAAATTAGATACAGTGCTGCTACTATTCTAGTTTATTACTATTATATAATAATATCTTTAGTAAACAGGTTGTTAAACGTTTGATCCATCTTATTAATAGTGAGTAATAAAACATCTAACATTTGACATACTTATTTTTTCCTTATTATATTAATAATCACCGGTATTTATTGAAAATTTCTAATTTATCACATTCACTGTAACATATACATTTTTATTATTAACATCTTGGATCGGACAAAGCAAAACTGAACAACTCAAAATAATGAGTAGTTGCTGAAACTGTATATGTACCTATATCTTTGTTAACGTTATTTATTTTAATTTAAAAAAAAAATAACTGTCATCGTATTATCCAGACAAATACTTATGTATATTTTTTTGTATTCCATATAAATATTATTATTTTCTTTGTAATTTTAACAGTATCAGATCTTTGACCTCGTCCTCACCGTATTACAAATGGCCTTATTCACACTTTTTCTGAGACATTTGCTTTGTTCTTTAGATTACCGAGAATTTTACAGCCAGACATTTAAATGTGCTATTTAGAAAAATGCAATTACAGATAAAATCAAATTGTTACGTTTTTTTAAATTGTGTATTATTCGTACAATTTAAGTTTATTTTTCATTTTATCAATTTACGTATTCCTCTTTCTGAATCATTTATATTAGGCAGATCCTTATACGCTTTATTACCTAGAATACCTTATTATTCGGAAATGGTAACTAAATATAAGACACTCTGTTTTAATGGATTCAAGGAATATTTTGATTTAAGATCTAAATCTAAGGGTATATGGTACTAAAGTATACAATGTGAGCCTCTTCGTGTCCTGTGGTTCTAGAAAGACACCAAATAGTAAATGCATGCAGACTACGCGCCGGACACACTCCTGGTAAATGTTTTGGTTTCGTAATGAAGAAAGTGAACTCCCCTAGTTGTGATTTATGCGGTAAACCTGATGATATCTATCATTTACTCGTGGAGTGCGTCCATAACACTGATAAAAGAAACAAGTTGCTAAGCGAGTATAGACTTAATATGTATGAAATTGGAGTTTTTAATGGCGTTCTCGCCAAACCAAACTCTGGGGCGGCTAGGATGCTATACAACTTTAAATAGTAAGTAGTTTTAATAAAAAACGTTTAATTAAATATGCTTTGTTAGTAGTTAGAAAAGGTACGTTGGGATTGATTGGAAAAATCCCTGTAATAAATAAAGAATACAAAAAAAAATACCTAGAAAGGTGTGGCAGAGGTGTAAAACACCCACACGTTTTGTTTAGGTCCCATGGGATAGAGGGTGAGCCTATCGCCTATCGCCATCCACAATTCCAACTCCACTATTGTGAACTTCCCGACGGAAAGTTCACAAATAACACATTGCCCGACCCAGGAATCAAACCCGAGACTTCGCGGGGAGCTGTGCACGCTAACCACTAGACCATCGAGGCAGGAGTCATTGACTAATATAAGAATTTTCAGACACAGTCTTGTGTAACCATAGATAGTCAGCTAGATGGTGGGATTCATTGGTTGGTACGGGCCCTGTTTTATAAAAAATATTAGCCTTGATAATAATATCTCATATCTACTATAGGCTGACCGTTTAACTGAGTCCTCGCCTGCGTGGTACAGGGGCGCGGGGGTATGACGATAAAGGGGACTGAGACAGGTGCAGGCGGTGGGGGCACTTAATGAAATGCTATATTTAAGTTTATTTTCTCTTTATCACCATCTTTAGCCATAATGTTGTTTTGGTTGCTTACACAAATAATTATTGTCAAAAAAACAAACAACCCGCTGTCCCGCTGTCACTTTTATTTCGTCTTCCCATCTATGCTGTTGTCTTCCTCTGTTACGTTTTGAATCTCTAGGATACCAATTCGTAACCGTCTTACTCCATTTTTCCTCTCTAGACCGCATCATATGGCCAGTCCACTTCCATTTAAGTTGGTCTATTCTATATAAAATATCTGTTACTTTTGTTTTATCTCTTATATCTATGTTTCTTACTCTATCACTTTTTCTAAGACCGAGTATACTCCTTTCCATGGCGTGCTGGCACACAGTAAATTTTGTTCTATGCGCTGCCGTGAGGGCCCAAGTTTCACAGCCGTAGGTCAAACATGGCAAGATGCATGAATTGAATATTTTTCGCTTGATTGATATATTAAAGTCTTTGTTTTTCATTATGTACTTAAGCGACCAATACTTCTTCCACCCGTTTGCGATCCTATTATTGACTTCCTTTATCATTTGGTCTTTGAATGAAATTATTTGTCCTAAGTAGGTGTAGTCTTCAACATACTCTATGGGATTGTTGTTAATGGTGAGCTCAATCTGGTTACTATTGGACATAAGTTTTGTTTTAGTGGTATTCATTACAAGGCCAAATAAGCTACTTACTTGGGATAGCTGTCTGATCATTCTTTCTAACGTCTTAGGTGATTCTTCCATCAGCACCAGGTCATCCGCGAATCTAAGGTGGTTCAGTCGTTTTCCGTTGATAGAAATGCCAGCGTTGTCCCATAGAAGATGTCTAAATATGCTCTCTAGTACGGCTGAAAAGATTTTTGGAGAAATGGGAACACCTTTCTCTATCGGAAATTCGTTGCCAAGTGATTCTAACTGTATTTTGGCTGTACTATTGCAATATATCTTTTTTATTATGTTTGTATATATCTGAGGTATACCTTGCTGTCGTAGACTATCCCAAATTCGCTCGTGGACCAGACTATCAAACGCTTTGTTGTAGTCTATGAATGCTATGTAAATAATCTTGTTATATTCTTTATATTTTTCTATTACTTGCTCGACAGTATGGATGTGGTCGAGTGTAGAGTAATTTTTGCGCAACCCGGCTTGCTCTACTGGCTGTTGTTCATCTATTCGCTTGCTTATCCTTGCCAGAATCACTTTAGCGAAGATTTTATATACGTTTGACATCAAGCTAATGGGCCTGTAATTGCCGATATATTCTCTTGGCCCTTTTTTGTGCAAAAGAGTTATGTGGGATTTAGTCCATTGTTTTGGAATACTGCTCGTGGTAAGTATTTTATTGAAGAGTTTCGCAAGAATGGGGCTAAGCTCGTCAACTGTACCTTTCAATAATTCGTTTGGAATTCGATCTGGTCCAGGAGCTTTATCCATTTTTTGGCTAAGTATAGCTAGTTTAACTTCTTTTGGAAGAATGTCCGGTTCATGCTCTATCTCATTCAGTGCATGTACAGATGGATGACATGTCACAGGATCATCGAATTGATCATTGTTTTTTGTTTTGTTAGAGTAGAGTTCAGTATAAAAGTTCATGGCATGATCTTTGATAATCTGCCTAGTTGTCATATTTTTTCCATTCTGTTTTATTTTCAATATCTACTCTTTGTTTATTTCTTTAAGTTCTTTTAGAGCCTTTTTAATACCACCTGATTGAATTATGCGCTTTTCTATAACTTTCGATTTTCTATGTCTACGATCTTTTCTTATGCTCTTACTTATAGATTTACTTATTTTGGCGATTTCACTGCCATTCTTTTTCTTTTCAGTGTCCGACAATAGTTTTCTTCTCTCTTCCAAAAGTCTGATAGAGTCTTTACTCAGGTAGTTTTTGCTTTTATTTGATTTCGTTACATCACATGACGCCGCTACTAAACTATGCTCTAGTTTTTGGCATGATTTCAGAGGATCGTTGTCAAAATCGCTTAGAGAGAAGACCTCTGATAGCATTTTTTGAGTTCTTGTGATCGTTACCTCACCCACCAGGCCTGCGCTATTTTTTTGAAAATATTCTTCTCGTGTGCTTTGGTGGGTCCACTCTGATAGAGCTTCTTAGCATGCGATGGTCGGTAAGCTAAGTTATATTTTAATTTTATATTTTTTGTATTTTGATGTTTGTTTTGCCGTGTTCAAGCGCCCTTTGGGGCCCATGCAAATAAATGGTTTAATTTGATTTGAAATATACAGGAGATAAAATGCACCAAGATATTTCCTAAGATATGTGACATCATAGGAAAAAAGAAACCCTGTACCGCGCAGGCGATGACACTGTTAAACGGTCAGTCTATAATATTTAATTTATTACAGCCCCTGGTCATCACTAGACGTGCTTGAAGAAATAACACCCCATGCTATACTGTTATTGCATGGGGTGTTATTTCTAGAAGCTGTCCCAATTTATTCAGGTGAGCGCACCTGTATGCAGACAGATTTAAGCTTGTATGTAGCTAGTGTGTATCGAAAACGTTGTTTGGAGTATCACAAGCGCCACAACATGTATTTTTTGGGTGGAGTTGATAGAAAAGTTTACATTGGTAGTGGATTTAATTAGACTTTCAGGGTTCTTTGCCTCGAAAAGTATACTTCTAAGTTATAATTATACTTACTACAAATTTGTTAAACAACATATGAAAACAGGTCTAAATTATGGAATAAGTCATAAAAGTGTATCAACGTTCGAATACAGTTTTTCCTAAAGTTTCTCCATTAGGATTAAGGCACGCTTATGGACAGTCTTCTGCGTAATGCGTTCTTAAATATACAAAAAAATTGATACAAGACTTTACTCATCAAAGAGCACGTTGGAATTGATACTCAAGGTTGTAGTCTATAGTAATAAATTGACTTTTTCCTAATTACTGTTCGGCAAAGACGTTTTATTTTAAATAATAAATATAACTTGGTATTTATATTAACTTGGTATTTATCAAATAACCAATATGCATTTTGAGACCATTAATATTATTATATGCTCTTAACATGTACATATTTTTGTAATAATCTAACAAACGCATCAATTCTATTGATCTAATCCAGGCTATTACTTTAAAATAAAGTTGAATAAACAGCTGATAAAAAATTTAAATGTTTAGCGAAATGAAACTCCATTTCGTATTTTATTTTTGTATTCATATCCATACAAATGGTAAATTTTCCACGATAATACTCTGATCCTTATTTTTTACGCCTTATTCTTTGAATTTTAAATTAAAAACATTCGGTGAATCCCGCGCAATAATTTGAATAATTATAATAATATTTTATTAAATCACTGCAATAATAATATATTTTACAAATAAACATGAAAATACAATGTCACGATCCAACCCAACAAAATGTAAGCTTGTTCTCTTTTTAAATAATTCGCAACGTTTAATTAAGTACCATTTCGTGGCAGCTATTCCAGCCAGTATTATTATATTCGCTACAACGGCAAAGGCACATAAGCTATAAAGCCTCTGGCGTAAAAGGAAAAATGTTTTATTTTTGCTGGAAATCCGAAAGAGTGACAAGTTGACGGGTTGCGTGTATTTCGAGGGTTCCTTACGTACATTGGAGGGTGCATTTAACTATTACTTTTCAATTAAGCATTATTAAAATGATATCGCTGTACTATTGCTGCGTTTAGTTCAATTTTGTTGTGGATGCGGTTTTATCTTGCCGTAAAATTACACTGTAAGTAGCTCACGTAAAACAATTTGTTTAAGTGCATTTTCATAACCATAATTATGGTGGTGCATATCATAATTTTCCTTAAAAGCTGTTGTAAAATAGTTATAGAATTTAAAATACTTGTTTTCCGTTTTAAGTCATAACAAAACACGTGGGCCACATTGTCTCGTGTTCGATTCCCAAGTCGGACAAAACGTGCGATTAAGGATTTATTCACTAGAAAATTCTCATTTAAAGTTGGAAATGTGCCTGCTGGATGGCGATAGGCTCATCTCCTATCACATGGGACCTAAACATAACAGATGAAATGTGGGTGTAATACACCCCTACCATACCCTCCTTGGCGTGATGTTATTATATTGTACCACAGTTTTTTGTTTCCTAAAACCTACCATAAGCACCAGACTCTTACAAATGTTGAATCTACATATTTAGGGCACTGTTTTAATTAAAATCCTAAGGTATACATTTGTAAAGAGGAAATAAGGGTCAAAGGATATGTAAAAATGCCTTGGATGAAAAGGATGGACTAAAAAGTCATATATCCTCAACCATCATCAAAAACTCATAGATCTAGAAATTATTAGAAGTAGAACATCAATTTGGAACGCAATCGCTAGCACAATAAGGTACATCTGACCATTGCCCGCTCTTGCATCATCTGCTGCGGTATTGAAAATGTAATAAAGCCACCCAGTTGCACGCTCCGTACTCGTAAATCCAGTTTCAACTGCTTGCTTGATAGATTGTTAACTCCTTTGTGAGAATTTTGAACCTTATTGTGTACTTTTTAGATTGTGATGCTGAAATAATGGCTTGATTCTTTTCGCATTGGAAGTAGCATGGTGAACTGTAACATCATTAAACTATTGTACATTTTAAACTCAATATTGTAAATTAAATATTTTTTACTTGAATAAAAAGTAGGAAAAGGCCTGATTTGCGAAGTATAATACAAATAAACATAAATTAAAGTTTAATTCGTCAAATAGTTTGAATTGTTTCAAAAAAGGAAAGACCGAGCTCAATATAGACTTGGCTGCAGAATGATAAATATCACTCACCTTAAGTAATTCTATGCACTTTTAAGCGGTGATTTACCTCTGGCGCTATTATGTATCACAATAAAAAGTCCTCTATTACTTACCAATGAAAAGTCCACGAAAGTTACCAGTGAAAAGTCGGCTGGCAATGCAAAAGTTTAATTCTTTAGCAGACAAACTCCACACGAGTCCAATAGTATGTTTACTTCGTATTTACACTAGCAATCCCTACAGTATACATATATAGACAGTTCTAAGAAATCCCTTTGAATTAATTAACAGAACGGCAAGGAATAAAAACACGTCTGGATAGAATTAAAGGTAATCGCCAAGAACATGTCATTGTCGCCGACAGTGAAACATTACCGTTGCGTATCCCTCGACACTGGCTAATAACTACTGTGAAAATTACCATTTGCCACCCTACGATATTTTTTATTAGTTTGGTTTCATGCGGTTGCGTGGTATTCACTGATATGTCAGCAAACTGCAGCTTTATTCAGGGGTTTAAATTATGCCACTTTTTGTACGGAACGTGATTTTAATAAAGTTGCAAGTTATTAGTCTGCCTCTGCTTGTTATTCACGAGCTTTATAATAGTAGCCCTGTATCTAATACATGATCCACTGCTGGAATCGGGTCTCTTCTCATTATGAGAAGGGAAAGGCTATACTACTGCTATCTACCACGCTGGCACACTGGACTTCACACACCCCAAAGCATTTTTTAGGCATTCACAGGCATGCATGTTTTCTCACGATGTTTTCCTTTAGCGTTAGCGAGCATTAATTTATTTAATAAATACATATCTTCGAAAAGACGAATCTTAACGATTTTTTGACAGAGCTGTCTGCCATGGGTTTTAACTCGAGACATTTGACTTTGCAGACCTACGGTCTCCCACTCGGCTATCGATGATATTGCTTCTGCTTCACGAGCTTACCTAATGTGATTGAGGGTATGTGAAGTCTACCAACCCTGATAGACCAAAGCGTATTGGACCTTTCTTATCGTGAGAAGAAGCCTGTGACCAGCAGTGGGACGCACGTAAAATCCTAGGCAAATAGTGAGTAAATATTTGACACATTTTTATTTTATGAAAAAAACATAAACAAAATAGCTTATAAAATGAAAAATGTCTCGTTCAATTCTACAGTAAGTGAACAGTTGGTTTTATTCCATTCGAACATCTTTTGCATTGTTTTAGGAACCGCTCGATATGAAGGTATAAAAATGACTACAACAAGTCACTATTAGAGAAAGACCACATCTGTTCTAACCATTAGTATGTTATCCAGTTATCAAAGTGGTTGCATCGTTGATCTTGTGGTTGAAGTAAACGGCCTCTCACCGTATGTTCTCTGGTTTGATTACCGATCGGGCAAAAGTGTAGTTTGGGATTTTTCAGTCAGGAAATTCTAAATGAAGGCAAAAGACTCGACCCTTAAAACATGGGGCCTAAATTATAACAGGTAAAATTTGTGTGTTATCACTTCTGCAACACCCTTTTGGGTAATATAGGCGTGATGTTACGAATTATGTAATATATTATTGATGTTATTCATCAAAACTATTTGAATCTCATATTTTTAATTACTCAGTTTGTAAGTATCGCAAAAGTAAAAAAGTAAAAGCAAAACACTTTAAAAATTGTTGAATAAGAATAAGTAACTCAGTAATTAAAGTTATTTAACTACTTGGTAATTCATTTACTAGTTTTACAAGCACCGTCTACAACTCTTAAGTAAGAACTTATATGTTGCAGACTTAGAAAATAAATAGAAAGCCAAAATAAAGTTTCTCAATTTAGTCGTAAGTAACTTTGGAACGAAGTAATCGAATATAATGAGATCACTCACATGGCTTTCACAACTAAATAAATATAATAAATATAATATACTAAACTAAATTATTAGTTTATCGAGGGATTTATTTAGTAGACTAAATCTATTTAAAGAGGACCAATTGATGGCTGTTTGCCAAAAGTAGGTAATATGGGTTCAATTTAACAGCAATAATATTAGTTTATATCTATTTTTATAGAAAATCATAATTATCTTAAACACTAAAAAGCATGTTTGTTAACGACCATTTCATGTTTTTTTATTTGTATTTGACTCAATTACTGATTTAAACAATTTTGACAAAATCGCCACAAACAAACATACATTATAGTGTGTTAGATATTATTATGTTTTATCTCTAAAATAGATAACACTTAATAATATTAAAGTTAAACTCATATTACGTTAGTATGGAAACACGGCGCTTGGGAGTTTTCTCTTAAGAATGCCTCAGACAAATGGTTACTTGCTCCAATAGTTTTCATCACTACTAACATTTTAGATTTTTTGTAAGACGTATGATGCGAACTAGCTTTTTTGCTTCGTGATGGTCAATGGTAACTACAGGCCACGAGCATTCACAAATAGTGCAGGTCTGAACTACAAATTTAAAGATGACAATGTAACTATATTTTCAATATAAATGTAATTTGGTTGTTACTTTAATATAGTGACGTTTTTAGACATCATATATTATAACATAACATTACATCACGCCTATACTGCCTATTAAGGGTGTGGTGGAGGTGTACAATACCCACATTTCGCCCGTTATGTTAACTGTAACTACAATGACGATACCATGCACCTGACGCCATGACCTGCAAATAATTTTGGTGCCAAGCTCGTCATCAAAATTAATTAGTGCAGGCAATACTTTTTAGCAAGCACGCCAGGTTAGAAATTAAGAGATATTCGTGGACTATAAATTATAACCACTATTTACCATCAGACTGCAAGCTCATATACTTAGGTACCTTTTATATTTAAAACAAAAAACTAAATGAACTTACTTTATTTACTGCTTTTGCCCTAGTTTAGTCTGTCTAGACCATTAAATGTCACCACTGTATACATTAACTCAGAGATATTAATGTGAGTGCTTACAAGGTGATTTATTTTGTCGCCTTATCTCTGACACTCCCATATCTCTGACCCATAAACAATTTTAGAATTAATTTGCATATTTAAGGAGAGTTGCAGACGTCTTACTGTTTTCGGTTTGATTACATTATTGTCCCAGAACAAAAACGAATCACACAGTATGTTTGGCTAGGATGCGTTTTAAGAACACCGATCTACACCGAATTTCGAATTGTTGACAATTAATGGTTGTCAAAAATGTCAAACTAAACAACTGTAGCGTTGATGGGTGCTTTCCTTGTTTCAGATTTAAAACATATTTGTCATCAATACGAAATTGTAATTATTAATTTTTAATATGAGTTTGCATAATATGATTTGTTCTGTTTATGTATTGCTTTACTATTATATATAGGTGTAGTTGTAGTTGTTACTTATTTATGTATTTTTTTGTCACAATGCTCCTTTATCACTCACTGGGCGCATCAGAATTATCAGCGCTGTGATGTTTTTAGCGCAGTAATATTGTGCTGAGATGCGTACCATTTCTGGCATATGAATAATAATTTCAAATTATTTAGTTTTAGACGCTTTGTTATTTTTATTTTTTCTTATGACAGAATTAATGATCCTTTTCTTTTCTTTATCCTTTAGCAAAAAGAAAATAAGCGTTATTATTTTTGTTGGTTAAATGTCTATTTGATAATATTGATGACATTGCATTGATCACTCCTTAGATATAAATAAGAATTGTATTAATCTCAAAATCCAATATTTATTTTCGTCGTGTGAAAGATAAATTAATAATAATATTTATTTTTCACACAGCTGCAATGATGAAATCTATTAGCCAATAATAGTGAAATTAATAACATTTGTTAGATTAATCGCCAAATATTAGTGCTTATGCAATATATAAATCATATATTGTTTTATTTATTGCTAAAATAGAATAAATAGAAGTCAGAATCATCGTGATTAATGATAAAGCGTGGCTGGTAAGCGGGCGTACCAAAAACGCAGCGTTTAGATCGCAGCGTTGTGATACGGGTAGGGTTGGACAATATACTTTTATTTGGATTACTAGTAACTTAGGTATACGATGAAAAAACATTTAATTAATTATAAAATACTGTGAAGCAACAGACTTAAAGTATACCGGGTCAGGCAAAGTGTTATTTGTAAACTTTCCGTCAGGAAATTCACAATAGCAGCATGAAGTTGGAATTGTGACTGATGGACGGCGATAGGCTCAACCCTTATCCCATGGGGCCTTAACATAACAGGTGAAATGAGGTGTACAGTCGGCCAATGAGTTGGGTATGCAGGGAAAAAACTTCTACCCATAGTTAAAACTGACTGACTCAC
Organism: Hypena proboscidalis; assembly: GCA_905147285.1. Lineage (NCBI taxonomy): Eukaryota > Metazoa > Arthropoda > Insecta > Lepidoptera > Erebidae > Hypena > Hypena proboscidalis. The sequence goes on from LR990127.1 coordinate 8,072,326, forward strand.
ATATTTAATAAGTGTAATATACCCACTATTTTACTCACTTATCCATATCTGGTGTCGTAAGTCTTTACTATGACTTAGAAGTTTTTGCCCTTCATACCCAACTCATTGGCCGACTGTACAACACCCACGTGTTGTACACCTCTGCCACATCCTTGAAGGTAATATAGGCGTGATGTTATGTTATGTTACGATTAATTACAGATAACATATTATATATATTTTCACCTTTACCTTTACCTTTGGTGCCTAGAATATAGGTAGATAAATACAACTATTCTCAAAGCAACATAAATAATTTATCATAATAGAAAACTTGTATGAAAATGCACAACTGCATTGCTATACCTAATCTAATTATATTTCGTAACTCCCGTCGGGATTGGTCCGCGGAAACTAATATATCACAGCAGGTTTGTTTAAAACTTTATCACACATTGGTTCCAAATAACTTTATTTCACACAACTGTTTGTACGTAACTTTGTCTAGGTGGCCAAGTCTTGTTTTTTTTTAAAATAAATAAAATTGTTTTTTTTTTAGATTAGATAGAACGCCAGAAGCAATTACACTATCCAATGGTCCCAATGACAAGGCCAAATACTCACATTCACTCACACAAGCACACCCAGTCTCAGAACAAATCTTTGTCAAATGTCAGTAGACAGTAGGTATGTAGTCTTTCGGTTTCTGAGAGTTTGGTAAAGAATGATTTCCTTCAGTGTCCGCTGAGTTATTTGAGAATGTATTTTAGTTTGCGGACAAGAGTTCCTGCGTCCAGAAGTTTTTGAATTCCAACCTACATTACATAGATTTCATATTTTAAAAGGAGAACAATGTTTTTGTATATCTTTAATTTTAGCATAAAATAGTCAGTTGGAGTATGAATAATATATTAGATTTACCCTCAATTATCTAAACATAGTATTCAGGAAAATCACTCTATGTAAACTTCAAGATAATCTGTTTGGTATTTTATTTTGGCTACTATATTTGTCGATCTATTTACAAAGCAGGTTTAAGACAGCTTGTTCCAATTACTCAACCAACGATTACGAGGAACAATCTCAACCAGCCAAATCCGAACACCATATAGACAACAGACCAACAAATCACATCCGCTAAGTCCATTGGGATTCTCTATGGTTGCCCACAATAAACTTTATCAGAAGAAAAAATATAACTCAAGGAAAATCTGCGCCAACCCTAAATATAAGGCTTTGGTTTAATTTATCACTCGGTCCGCAAACGCGTGATTAATACGTAGAGTTACATCGCACGATAGTCTGCTTCGTATACGGGTTTCTTTATCGCTTTGCTGTTGCCGCGGTAGACAATACCAACCTAAATGTACTCCCAGACGCGTAGACAATATGTAATGTTATGTTACAAATTTGAGTATTATACCCGCAATCTTTTATCATACAATGTGCTTGTAACAATTTTGATACAGTTAAGAATTTTTTGGGACCGGCAGCACTCAAATTTAAGACTCCTGGACACCGGCCAGTCGCTCTAACCACTTCGCTACGGTCTCATCTTGCCAGGACTTTAAGGTACAGAAATAAAATTCTACTTTTTCATAGTATTATTTGGTAAGCATAGCTTACTGCTGCAAAAATAGTCAATAAGAATTTTGATACAACTATTGAAGGAATGCTCGCGCCGTCTGGTGGGTACTTTGTAACGTAATACTCGAAATCGAATCTCTACGTCAACGCCCGCGCGGTCTGCGAGCACCTTTATTTTGTAGTTTTTTTGCTTACGTCCAAGTTATTGCTTTCTGATTAAGCTGTTGCAAGGGAAGCGATAAACAATAATTTGCTCGACAGATGTTTTTTTACGTTAGACGATTTAACGGTAAAGAGAAGTGGTTGTAATAAAATAATAAGCAAGAAATTTAACTTGGCTGCACATTTCACCGAAACTAAAAAAATAAGCAAATAATTCCTTCTTATCGCACCTCTATTTCGAAATCACCGTATTTTTTATTTAGTTATATATTTGCAATCTATCTCAAACTTTTGTAAGCAATGCGATGAAATTAACAGAATCTTAGCGATATTGTATTTGTACCAAGTGTTCAAAAATTATCCAAATAATCACACTTCATATTATTCAATTGTATTATGACTGTATTTAAAAATAAACGACATATATATATTTTTTTTATTTGCTGTGTTGTAAAATTTACGTTGTTCAGTTTCAAAATATAGTTGCGTTATGATTTTTTCATTTTAGTTTTATATCCTACACTTTTCATCCAGCTCTTTCCCAAAGGATACATTATATCTTTCCTTTCACCTGAACACACATATTTACCATACGGAACCCTCACATTTTATACAACAAACTACACACTTAGATGAAACACAAAGCTTTGTTCTCACGCCAAGCTTGCATTAGCTATGAAAGCATGCACTATTGTTTTTTTTTTTTTAAACAACAGTCCCGCATTCGTAGGTCCTAATCTATTATCGCTTAATCTGAGCATGTGAGCTAGAGTTTGACCTAGTCACGTTCGCGGTAGGAATTAAAATGTTTATAACATGAAAAAGTATTTTAACAGTCGTTTAATTTTCCATGATTATTGCGATAGTTATTACTATAAATTATATTATTAAGTTATTAACTTGGTATGATTTTGCCATGGTAATTATGTGCATAATTCCTTTTATCGTTTTTATAATGGGCATATTTAAATTGTATGTTCAAATAAGTGTTGGATTTAAATGAAAATCTTTCGTGTCTTTTCCTAATAACATTGGGCTCGGCTTTTAGTCTGACGGACGTAGCTGGATATCAGTATTTCTCGTGTAGGGGCTGTCATCAGCCACAACCCATTACGATACGTTACGATACTCTTTGTTAGACTAGATGTCAGACATTCTGGATAGCCACAGATCTTTAATTGACAACATGGAACAATGGCTTAACGTGCTCTCCGAGAACCGGAGGAAAACTAGTTATGTTACGATGTTCACGCATCCACGGCCCTCCACGGTTAGCATTTCTTATCTCGCAAAATCGATTGGTCCTTGCAACTCTGACTTAGCCACGACCTAATACGACGATATGTTAAGAAATGTTACTACAATCAATAGTGCATAGTTATACACAATATTCCTACAGGTATGTACCTACCGACATTTTATGTATCATATTTTTAAAATAATTATAATTAATGCTAAGTTTTTTGGAGGCGATTGAGCCTGCTGGAAACAACAAGATACATCTATTGTAATTAGCATAACAATTTTATTCTTAAATGTATACTTTTTAATGTCAATAAAGATTTTTTTTAAACTAAAATCCGACGATAAAATATATTTTCAAGTATCCAAACATAAAAAATAGCTTAATCGTTTCAAGGAATATGACCCACAATACGCCGGACAAAATACCATCAGCAAGAGATGTGAGAACAGATTACATATTGTTGATAAAAGGGGAGTAATTTCGTGATATATGACCGTCGTAATGCGGACAGACAACTATGAATAAAACATACATGACGCCAGTAATAATCTGCCAACATCTCTCAGTTTTGTTTACTTAGATCGAAGGTTTATGGATGGACCAAAAGAAATGGGCCATTTGTGTATGTATTTATGTTTCCTTGTTTAGTATTCATTTATTAATGTTTGGGGTCTTTTACCGCAAATGGACAGACGGTGCCATGTAGTCTGGTCTTGTAAAAGAGGCTGAAAAGGCATAACTATTTACATACCAGTTTGTTCATTTAAGAGCCACAATCTAACAAAATTGTACGTCGTCGTCACCAATGAGATTGTAAATGTGAGTTTTCTTTTATCGATCACCATAAAGAAAGATATTTGAGTTATTACTGTATTATAGATGAGTTATTACTTTATTTAGATGAGTTATTACTTTAAATAAGTAAATTATATGGAAAAATCGTAAGAACAATCGAAAAAAAATTTGGACTTGAAGCGGGATTCGAACCTGCGACTATAGAATTCCAGCCTAACGCTTTACCACTTCTTCTTCAATCTTTTGACTGAATGCATCGGACACCTCGCGTCATCTATTGTACCTAAATATTAGCAACCAACATGCCTAACGTTACAAAATATAACGTTAACGTTACTAAATGCTATAATATAAATCAATGAGAGATATATAAATAAATTCTAGTTTACAAATTTAACCATCACCCTCATCTGTGATCCTCATTCTATCAAAGGGGTGCATGAAAGGAGCCTCCCCGAGTGACGTACACAAAAATTTCGTACGTCCGGCGCACCCTGGGCAATTCACAAGTTCTCCAAAGCGAACTGGCTAATCCTTTCAACACGATGGCAAGTTAAAACCTTGACCACCTTACTGACTGTCCAAATTGCCCTACCACCTGCACAAGAGAGGCGCTCATGAACGCCGACGAGAGCGCCATAACAGTGGCCACTTATTGGACCAATAAATTTTGACTCGGCCATCGACACGACGAAGAAGAAGATTATATCAAAGTTTCATGAATACCCACGTATTCTTTACTTCATTAAACCGCAAAGAAAAACATCAAATATCACAGTAAAATGAAACAAAAGTAGTAAAGCAACGATGCGCGATAATCGTGTAAACATCGGTTACATTCGCTGTTAAGCGTCTGCCGATGAGCTCTAGTGGACGGGAGATAATCGCGTGCAGTCGGTGCGATAGCATTCAGCTTATATTCAATGGATATGGGAACTATTTTATATTACTTTAATATTTGCATTAAGGCTCTCTATATAACATTGTGTAATGTTAATTACTTTGTAATATTTTGTGTAAAATTAATTATAATAAAGGACTATTTTTGCCGACCCGGGAATTGAACCCGGGACCTCGCGATGAGAGGCGTATACGCTAACTACTAGATTTACAAGTCATTTAATAAATGATATACTAAAGAAATTACGTATACCGTGGCATAAATGCACTATGTACAATGTATAAAACTTATCTGAATATCATAAGTGTGTGCCATATTTCTTTTAAATTTAAACACGTAAACTCTAGCTAAATGCCCTGAAACAGGCAGATTGCAAGAACAAAATCATAAAAAAAAAATCACGAAAGTTTTATTTCATTATTTCAAGACAAATATGAGCTAGGAAAATTTGCTTCAGTATAACATAATTATACTGAAGCAAATTTTAGCTTTGCTAAGCATTAATTAATATTACGGTTGAAAAATTATGATTCCAGTGGGGCTTGAACCCATCTTCTGGGTTTAAGAAACCAAATCTGAAAATTCACCTTCATCAAGTAAAATCAAAGCATCCAAAATTTTAATTTTCAAATAATGGCTATTTACAAAAAAAAAGTTAGACAAAGTAACTTTATAATATTTTTACCCTATTAAATCTTTGATAATGCCTGTTGACTGAAGTCTACAAAGTTTGGCCGTGAAAGGTACTAAGCCTAAAATTGTCAAAGAAATCAATGCTACGATAATTAATAGTAATTAAAAAGTTGTAGGGTCATTATGATCAACTTTTCTGTTACTTACCTATTGATAACTTTGATTTTCTTTAAAAAGGTTAAGATTTAAGTAAAATGTTTTGTTACCAAGCTGCTCAGCCAAAAAAACTAATTCTTCCATTCATAACGAAATCTTGTATCATGGATTAACTTTGAGAACTGAGGTTACGTGTGGGCATTGCAAGAATATTGTAGCTGACAGAGTAACATCTAAATATTTATTTGACCAAAACTATCAGATTTATCGATATTAAGGATTTAGCAATATAATCCAGAACGTCTCCCTTGTAATTTGATAATCTATATTGTTAGGATTTTGTGCTATATTTATCAAATTGTTTATGTATCATAATCTTCATCTGACTTAGTTTCAAAATACCTCGTTTTGAGCTATAACGTCCGAAATACGACGACTGGATGGCGGAATGTGTAGTGTACCTGCCTGGTCGCGGGTTCGATTCCCGCTAAAGACAAATCTGTGTGTGCATGAACTTGGGGGTTTGTCCTAATCTGGGTGTTTCTATGTATAATATGTATGTATTTATAAAAGTATATATGTATTATTTTTAGGTTTTCTAGTACCCATAGTACAAGCTCTGCTTAGTTTGGGACTAGATGGCGTTGTGTGTAAGTTGTGAAATATTTATTTATTTTTTATTTAAAGATTTATTGTAAAAAAAGACAGATATTTTATTCGAGAATTCTGAAATAATAAACACAGCGTTACCGTAGATTTTATTAGCTCGACAGAGAAGCAGCGATGTGTCACAAATAGTGCGACAGGCGCTTCGCATCGAACACGGTCCGCTTTGTTGAGTGAAATCAAAAACAAACTGCAGTGACAATCGCTACATCGACAGCCTATTTGTGCAGTTTCTGCTATTCTGAATACGTCGTACTTATGTAGCTCTCATATTTTTATCTGAACATCGGAAAATCTCTCACAATGTATAAAAATCTCGTGTCACAGTGTTGAGTATATAATTCCTCTGAAATGGCATGACTGTTACTTTTGTGAATTTTGATTTGGTGGATCTGAGAATTGGGGTATTGGTTGTATGCTTGACTACGCAAAATTTTATTTAAATTTGGACATAATATATATTTCTCAAAATTTACGACAGATTAAGAGAGAAAACACATGCCCTTGTGGTGGGCATAATAGCTATAGTTATAAAGTAATCATATTGTTCTTAGGATCGATTATGTAAGCGGCCGTGGAGTAATGGATATGGGATCGGTTTTACGATCGAGAGGTCGTAGGTTCGAATTCTAGCCATTACAGCACGGACGTGAACTTTTTCCTAATACAAGCGAATTAAGCTTAGCTAAAAGGGGTGAACAAGAATACTAGTAATTTGTATTTGCAAAAGACTGCTTAAGAGAAAATATACACGTAAGGAAAAACGCTTCCCTACGGTTTTAATTAACCCGTATTTACATATTGCTCTCTTATTCAATATTTCTACAGGGCAGAGAGATAGCTGTGGCTTATCGCTAAACTTGCGTTTAACTCGTTGGTCAAATCGGCACTCAGTTGTTAGTCTATTTATTCACTCTCAATCGTAAACCACCATCACAGACCCATCAAGAATGCTTTTACAAAATGGCGCTGTGAGCACGCTCATACACATGATGATTCATCAGCTATATTGCACTGCAGTCCACCCGATGAGATATTATGGCAATTGCAGCGTAGTTCATGAACTTGGGATCGGGACATACAATCGACTCATCATAAAATATGTTTGTATGTTAGCAAACTTACGGTGCTGGATGTCTTTATTAGAAAGTAGTATTAGGTATATTAAAGGTACTTACACATTGAGCTTTTAAAAATATAGGGTTATTTTACAAATATTTTCCCAGGCAGACAGATATATCACACTAGTTTTGAACGACTTTGATGTAAAGTAACTTCTTGAGGTTATAAGTATAAACATAACAAAAACATAAAATCATCTATATATAATATGTATGTATTTACAAAAAAAAAGTATATATGTATTTATCAGTTATTCTAGTACCCGTATTACAAGCTCTGCTTAGTTTGGGACTAGATGGCGTTGTGTGTGAGTTGTGAAATATTTATATCAAATTTATATCAAATTATATAAAATTTATTGGTCTCTGACTCATAGAACTTTCAGGTATATAGGGAGGGCTATTTTACAAATACTTTTCCATTCGGACAGATTGTTCACACTATTTTTTAACAACTTTGATGTAGACTAACTGCTCCTGGAGGTTATAAGTAAGTATTAATATAAAATAAACATAAAATATTACATAAATGTATATGAATCCTTTAACCGCTGAACTAGTGCAAACTCTATTTCTGGGACCTGTGTACCAACAGTATGTATGCAATGCCCTGTAAATTAAATATTGTACCACATCTTTGTCTTATAAATGCTTGATTAATAATTTTGTATGCATCGAACTAACATTCTTGCTATACTCATATTTGATTGACGATTCCGGGCATTCTGTAAAACACAAAAGAGTTCTTCCAAAACTAGTTCAAGGTAACAAACTGGGTCTTTATTTGTAAATGTTGGGGACTAAAGCTTTCTTTTAAGCGCAGTTGAAAGGTTCTTAAAGAGAACAATAGGCTTTGCATTAAGCATTGTATTGCGGTAAAGGTAGGCCGTTTATACAGAAAATAGCTTACTGTTCAGTGTTCATATTGGAAGCAATTTTACTGAAGGTATTACAACTTGGCTGCATTTCGGTTCAGTTCATACATATTTACTGTGTGTTGGCAGTCTTTGTAATAGTTTAAAATGTTTTTTTGCTTTTATTATAAATAACATTATTATGGTTTTTTTTTACAAACTCCATTTCAAGTGTCCATAGGCTGTGTAACTGCTATCCATTAGACGGTCTGTATGCTTGTTTGTCACCTGAAATAAAAAATGCCGCATACATTTTAGTTGCACTATTTTTCCCCATCTTTTTACTTACCGTAAAACGTTTGTCATCCTGTGAATTTAATTAGCTAATGTAATAATATATTAGCACTGAAAAGAAGGCTACATATTTAGATTCAAATCAATTTTCTCTTCTACGACAAAATATGCTATAATATGCAATACGTTTTGCTTTATGCGTGTCAATACGAACACACAAACTAAATCCAAACATCGAGTGACTGAATATTTGATTACTATTACCAAAATGAATAAATCAATAGCATAACTAACTGTTCTAATCTGTTTCATTATTTATACACACATCGCGAAATGTTTGCATAATCGTTTATTTATGCATGATGTTATTAAATGTTTTTCACGTTGTGATTTGAATATCGGATGTCATAGTGATTTAAAACAAAATTATATTTATTTTGGGCTAGTTTGTGCATCGGCTAAATTAATCTTTTCTAGGCTCACGCACCATCATGCCGTTACGCTTCTTTTAAATACTAGGATTTCAGGACTCCTAAAGATGCTAATTTTCTGCAAATGTGGCTAGAAAACACTCAGTTGTTGCTTAGTACAGTCTTCTTAACATTCCCTGTATTTACATTATATTCAATCAATTTAAACAACTTACACAGTAAAATAAATACAATCTCTGAGATAGTTTAGTTGAGCGAACAGTTAAACGAAACAAAGTAAAATTTATTGCAGCAATTACGCTCAATGAAAACGTTTCCACCCCTTTTCAGTCGACCGTAAGCAGTCACTCTAAGTCTCACTTAAGCCGATACAATAAAAAGTCTCCAGATTATGTTTTAAAGAAAGGCGGGTGTTGGCACGCGAGCCTACAGAGGCATGGCAGGCGGACCTCAAGTAACAATTACTTGGTCATGCGAGCAGGCCATCCATCACGCTGTTGGCCTGTGCCACTGGCAATGGCCACTCGGTTCCTACTCTAAGGCAATTTCCGGTGGGCTTATCTACCTCAACCTGCGAGCATTTACTTGGCGGAGTTTGTTTAACAGAATTAATCCAGTTGACAAGGATCTTTGGCAAGGCCGTTCCTGTTTGCGCTTGTTGTTTAAGTTTCGCATCGACAGCGAAGCTGTCTTGGCCTGTGTTGGCGCACGTTTCGGGACATCGATACCGCAAATGAGCAAATATTTTCCGTGTGTTCTACGGAATTGACGTTTCTTTACTCAAAGGATTGGATCGGAACAGAAAAATGGTTACGGAGAATAGAAGATAGATAGATAGATAGAAAATACTTTATTTATACATAATTTCACATGACAAAAGAAACTTAAGAGGTAACAACAAAAAGAAAATAACAGAAAAAATGTACAAAGGGCGGCCTTATCGCTTAAAGCGATTTCTTCCAGGCAACCTTAGGATGGACATTTTGGAAAGAAAATAAAGCGGTAGTTTTTGCTTAGATAATAAGAAATTATTTGCATTTATCAATAAATTACATATTATATAATATATATACGACATATAAATATATTATAGTATATATATATATACATATATATAGATATATATATATATTATTATACCAACTTACAAATATACAATACATAATACTATAAGGAAAGATAGTGCTCATTTAACATTCTTTTAAAAATTGTAATGGATTTGGCTTGTCTGATAGCCAAAGGCAACGCATTCCATAGGCGCACGGCTTCGACAGTAAAGGATTTACTGTAGAAATCGGTGGTGTGCGCTGGCATAGAAACAAGTCATTGGCAAATAGTATTTGCGCATTTTATTGCTTGTTTACTTATAACTTAATATTATTTTACTGATTTGTTGGTCTAGTGGTTAGCGTATGTGCCTCTCACTGTGAGGTCTCAAATTCGATTTCCGGGTCGGGCAAAATGGTAATTGTGAACTTTCCATTACAAAATTTTAAAAGCAGCACGGAGTTGGCATTGTGCCCGGTGGATGGCAATAGGCTCACCCCCTATCCCATGGGACCTAACCATAGCAGGTGAAATTTGGGTGTTATACACCTCTGCCATTCCCTTCTGGGTAATATAGGCGTGATGTTAAGTATATAATATGTTTCAAAAAATATATATTTGTCAGTAACATCCCAACAGGTTTATAGCTATTGCTATATTTTAAAGTATAGGTCCACTTATAATTCTTCTTCTTCTACGTCGTGTCAATGGCTGAGTCAAATTTTATTTTGACTTGCCATCGTGGTGAAAGGATTAGCCAATTCGCTTTGGAGAACTCGCGAATTGCCCAGGGTGCGCCGGACATTGAGTCGTTGTGTACGTCACTCGGGGAGGCTCATTTCATGCACCCCACTTATAATACATTCACAACTTTCATAATTCGCAATTGAACCCCAAAATTCATGCACAAATTTCAAAAAGAGTACAAAAGCATAAATAACACGTCATGAAACGATATCGCAAGAATAAAAATGCGACATTATTATTAAATTCTTTTCAAGCGAGGTCTTAAGCCACCTAAAGCGGCCACACTGTGTGCATAATTCTTTAATAAGTAATAGCTTTTTGAAATACTGCGACACCGTTAATATTTTCAGTAGAATTTATAGGAAGTGAGCAGCGGCGTTGGGCCGTTTAATTATTATTTTCTCTTGTTTACACACGATTGAGATTGTGCTCTGAGTTATATAGTGCTAATGAAAAAGTGTATTGTGTACACGCACTCTTGGTTAGCCTTCGATATTTTATCGTCTTTTAAGTAATTTATTGCTAATTGTAGCGTTGACACGTTGATTATATTTGAGTAACGTACAAGCTGTACAGAACTGGGTACCTGACTGACTAACAACTTAATTTGCATTGTTGAGTGGGAGCTGGTTTGGGAGAGAGAAAGCGCACTAGCGCAGTATTGTGTTAGTGGCATTACATCTAATTGCTTGTATGACGCTATTATGATTTTGACATAATAAGATAAACATGTTTACAATAGAGCATCAGGTGTAATAATGGCGCCGGAAAAATGGAAACTTAACTTAACATCACGCCTATATTAGGTAAGGTATGGCTGAGGTAAACAACACCCACAAGTTTAAGTCCCATGGGATAGGGGGTAAACCTATCGCCATACACGGGCACAATTCCAACTCCGTGCTGCTATTGAGAATTTCCTGACGGAAAGTTCACAAATAACACTTTACACGCCCCGGGATTCGAACGCGATACCTCACGGCGATAGGCGTATACGCTAACCGCTAGACCATCAAGGCAGTCTGAAATCAATGTATTCTTATTTCTACAAGCTGCAAGCAGTTTTGTTACGTTTAAATTAAACTGAAATGATATAAAATAACTATGATTAATTTAGGTTACTTTTATTCTATTAAATGTTCTATTAAATGTGTTAAATCGTATATTAGGTATAAGCGAATATAAATACAAATATTATATATATTTATATATTATTTTCTCAAATTGTTAAAATTGTAATATTTATTATTTATCTGTGCGATTAATTAAGCCGTCGAGTGTAATTTTATTATTAGAAACTTTGTTGATGACAGTGTTAATTATGTATGTTTTGGTAATTGTTCTTAATTTTATAATACTATTTGTTTCTTGTAACAGCCATTATTCTTCTTTCACCTGATTACATAATAAATACTTATCTGATTTTATTTATTTATGTATTTTTTATTTATTGTGGTACCACAATAAATAATAAATAAATAAAATCAGATAAGTATTTATGTAATCAGGTGAAAGAAGAATAATGGCTGTTTAAAGCAAACAAAGTTATAGAAACAAATCGTTATTATCCCACTTACCCGTGAACTTTAGCAATTGAAAACAATAACAAACTCAAAAGGTTACGGAACATCTATTGAAAGGGAAAGTTTTATAAAGGAATCCCGCGGATTGCTCGAGTAAGGTCCCTGTTGCTATAACAGTTTATTTCAGTGTAAGATGAAGGTTTTATTTACACAAGACACAACATCTATTCCGTACATTTTCCTCGTAATGTTTTTTTACTAACCTCTTATATCCTAACCAAATTATGAACAGATGTCGTTTAAGCGGGTTAATCATCATCCAAGTACCTGATATAATAAGTACAGTCTGTAAATTTTCGAACTTCTGTACAACTCAATTTTTTTGCATTAAAATATAACTTTTATTTAATAATACACAAATAATCGATAAATATGCATGGAGGTGCATGAAAGGAGCCTCCCCGAATGACGTACACAACAATTCCCTACGTCCGGCGCACCCTGGGCAATTCGCGAGATCTTAAAAGCGAATTGGCTAATCCTTTCACCACGATGGCAAGTCAAAACCTTGACCACCTTATTGACTGTCCAAAATGCCCTACCACCTGCACAAGAGAGGCGCTCATTAACGCCGACGAGAGTGCTATAACAGTGACCCCTTATTGGACCAATCAAATTTGACTCAGCCATCGACACGACGAAGAAGAAGATCGATAAATATTAGTTTTGATTTATCCAATCCTAAAATGAATACGTTTTTCAGAATTATGCGACTTTGAAAATTTGTCTATGTGTAGCCACTTTTGTTGCTGACTGTACATGTATTAAAGTGATTAAATAGATTATGAATATAAGCTTATGTAAAAAACCACATGATTTATAGTTTAATTTAGGGTGTTATTAGGAAATTTCAAAATACTTAGTCAAAAAAGTGATATATTTTCTGTATTCTTAATATTTTACAAACTGTCATTATCATGATTTCATTTTATACTTTTATATTTCTTTAATTAACGCAAGAACTACTGGCCGTTACTTTGCTTATTTACTTGCTTGTCTGTAAAAAAATTGCTTATAGCGATAAGGCCGCCCATTGTGCAACATAATTTTTAAGTTGACATTTTTTTTCTTTGTTAATATTGGTGTACAATAAGGATTACTCTATCTTTTTATCTATCTATCTAGTTGCTCATCTCCGTATGTAAACTGAACGAGAGAGACGGGACGAGTCTAGTCTTTGCGGCCAACCACTCGACAGACAGACGGAACTAACACAATAACAAAACGAGAAGGAGCTAAAATGCGGACAAGTTATTAGAGAAATGAATTATGCAGTCATTAAAGCGAGTAGCGAGTGTTTCAGACCTTATAAGGCCTCCACGTTACGCTAAATTATACGTGTAAAACGATTCTTAATGAAACTTTTCACGCAAAACTCTTTGTGATTCAAACAAGGAGCACTTTGTAACGGTTGAGCGTCTTGCGCCTTATCGCGCAAAACGTAGAATATTATAAAACGTCGCAATAAAGTAAATAAAGAGACAAATGTACATGCTCTCGAAGTAGCACACTCGAATTTGAAGCTTATTCTTAAGAAGTAAAGTTCAATGTTGTGTGTGGTATCAACACATAACGCTAAAACGGCGCCTGCGAGAAATATTATGAAAACAAATTCGCGTTGAGCACGTTCAGTGTGCAAGTAATAAATAAGAAAGCAAAGTAGCTGGTAGACGGAGGAAGCGAGCCACGAAATGGCATTGTTTGAAATTGTATTAGGCAGTTAGCCAGCAGGATAGACGTCGAGACGTAGACTTTTGACATAAAAACTACATTAGCTAATCTAGTTCTACAAAATTAAGGAGGTCAGATGTGATTAGGAGAAAGTATACACGTTAGACACATTCCTAATCCATTAGGTTAAGCATTGAACAGTCTGAATTTTGGTTGCTTAAGTTTTGCATAATTTATGCGATCACTGCTATGAATAATCGCTTTGAATATGATTAACGTTCGTACGTACTTATCGCACACTACGTAGTTTCCTTTAGTTGGTTGACAGTATTTTAAAAGTTAAATTTCAATAACATAATCTCTTAATGTACAAGGCAATACAACAATCTCATCTTCTAAATATCAGATGAAAATAAAACTTATTTTATGTATCCTTTCATCAATCATAAATATATCGCTTTTAGAAAATATATAATCTTTCAGAAAGCTCACACCAAAATAATGATCCTGTTATTTTTGGTAACCCTTCTTTATAAGTTCCTTGACCCATTACCAGTTATCTAATTTATCAGACTCTGTATTTATAAAACGAAATATTAAAATTTGAAAACACTCCATTTTTGCTTTAAAATAATAATTATAAGGCAGTGGCCTAAAGTATTATTAAAAGTGTAGCGTACGACTGCTGACGCTACAAATTGTACTAAGGCGCAAATGCGCAGTTGCTCGGCTCGGGAGTCGTCTCTCCACATTCACGCCGTTAGGTCATTAGGTTTAGTTAATAAAATAAGTATATATATCTGGTACCAGTGGATAAAGTATATCATTAACATCAACATCAAGAACCCCCTACAAAAAGTAAGCGGTCTTTTTTATACAAATTTAAATAAGCCTACAAGTATTTAGGTAATATACAACTTAATTGAAAGAATGTAAACAAACAGTAAGTCTTTTATTTCGAATCCATCTTCACATAATTTCACGTTCACTTGTCCATGAGTGCTCTCCAGCTCTCCAGCCTGCACAAGATATAACATTGTTATAAAAAGAGCAATCACAATGGCTACTGCCAATTCAAATACATAACGCGTACGAAGTCGTTACGCTAAACGAGACACAAACGAAAAAATATGTTAAACAAGCAATTCTCGCGAAATCGGAAGAGCTGACGACGCCTTGCGTGCGATTACGGTAACACTCGATAAAGTTTGATAATGACATCAGTTAAAGATAACCTGTGAAAGGATTTAAACGCAATGTCACTTCTCGTTACCACAATTTTGAATTTGTTAGTGTAAAACTTAATGAACTCAAAAAAATATGAAAATAAAAGATAAATAAAAAATTTAGATTTAATAATTAATTTATTAAAAATCAATCAATCAATCAATAATTTAGCCTCCCGTAGTCCACTGCTGGACATAGGTTTCTCTCAATGTGCGCAACAACACCCAGTCAATCTGTCAAAACCAAAGTTACTTCTTATTAACCATTTATTACATCAGTAATTATACGACATAAATGTGCATAGCTTTAAAACTTCGAAACCCAATATGTTCTGCTGCAGCATAAGCATATTGATTTGCTGTCGGCTTAAATTCAACTTTCCGGTAAAGTTAGAAATTAAGCACCATCCAAAATAAATAAAGTTATTAAAACGGCTAATTAGCAAGCCGCTAGTAACAACTGGCGTAGGTTGTTTGCATGAAAAGTTAAAAGTACACACATGCATGCCTTTTGCGGCACGGAACGAGTTTGAGTCGTTAACCTATTGGTGCATGTTTTATGCCAGTACGTAACAGTGCTTTAAATAATTATAATCATAAATAACTCTTGTAAAAATTGCAGGGATTTAAATTGCAAAGCGGCCCTCGAGTAGCAGCAGCCCATAAAAAAATTGTTCATAAACTTTCTCATACTTACCTGTAACGTCAATGACGTTTTTTAATATACATTGCGATTTGGATAATAAAATAAAATTAATATCTCACAACTTACAACGCTATCACAGCTCAACGCTATCGAGTCCCAAACTAAGCAGAGCTTGCACTATGGGTACTAGAATAACTAATACTAATACATATATACCTTTTTTTTGCAAATACATTCTTAAAGGAGTGTTTTATTCATACGTCTTTGAATATAAAAATGATTGTTTGTTAATCATCCGCATAATTATTATAGACAAGACAAGCACTAAATCTTATAATAAACATAGTCTTTATTTATAGATATTAATTATCAGCTTATGCTTACTGGACACATAATGCAAACACTTATTTCATTTACGAGTATACTTATTCATATATACATATATAGGATATTTTATGAAGTTAATGAGATTATTTTATTTTATCATAGTGATACAAAACAAGGATTGAAATTATATAATTTCCTTGAAAGAAGCCACCAGAATAGGACCCCGGCAACTCACCTTTACATCGCTGCTCGTATCTGTAGGCTATATATTCCGATGATAGACCCCGACATCATAACACGTACGGCTGATATCGTCTACATGTTTTTGTGAATTTCTGAACGTCAAAGGTGATAGGGGAAGGATCAAGAGACACTGTTTCGAGTCGTCAAACATTGCCCGGTATCACTTTTATTTGGTAACAGGTATTTTATGTCCGCATGTCACGATGTGCTTAGATGAAGGTCGGTACAGAATGTGAATGAATGTTATAAAAGTGAGATGATTTTATTTCGTGTCGGAATTGGATACTGACTTCCTCAGCTATGTGTTTCGTGATAGTTGATATTCGGTGTTTTTGTTAGTAAGTATAGATGTTTACATTATGTGTCCAGTAAGCATAAGCTTATCATTAATATCTATACCTAAATAAAGACTATGTTTATGATGAGACTTAGTGCTTAAAAGCAGCAGCCCTGTATCTAATACATGTCCCACTGCTGGGCTCGGGCCTCTTCTCATGACGAGAAGGGTAAGGCCATAGTCCACCACGCTGGCCAAGTGCGGATTGATAGTCTTCACACGACTTCAAGTACTGTTTTAGGCACTCTCGGGGTTGCAGGTTTCCTCACAATGTTTTCCTACACCGTTAACGAGCGATACATTTATGTGATAAATACACACATATCTTCAAAAGGACGAATTTTAACAAATTAATGACAGAGGTGTGTGCCGTGGGTTCGAACCCGAGACCTTTGACTTCGCAGTCCTACGGTCTCCCAATCGGCTATCGCTACTTAGTGCTTGTCAATAATAATTATGCGGGTAGATAAACAAAAAACATTTTATACGCAAAGATGTAATAATAAAAGGCTTCTTTAATTTACGCTCCATTATATAACATAGTGGACTTGGTTTGTAAATGACATCGCAGGATTGAATACCTTACGTTAATCGCAACAATTGATCGATCTTCTGTCTCAATATTCCGCACGACTTATAAATATAACCTATGATCATATAAATCAAAATGTGTAGCAAAATCTATTAATCGTACCAGTATCATTATGGTTACGAATTTATGTATAAAATACAAAAACATTAAACATTAAAAATAAAACAATATTAAAATGAATGCACGGTTGGCGTAGTGGTTAAAGCGGTCGCCTCGCTCCTTTCAACTCCGCTGGTTTTGTGGGTTCGATCCCCACATGGGACAAATCTTTGTGTGATTCGCAAAGACTTGTTCTGACGCTGGGTGTGATGTGTGTGTGTAATGTATGTTTGTGAACACCCCCGCGATACAGGAGTAATTCCTAGTGCGGCTGTTGTTTTAAAAATAAAGAAAAGATAAAGAATAGCTAGCATAACAGGCGCGAGATAGATAATATATATTAGGTACATATCGCGTTTTTGACAATATAGACCAGTGTCGATAATTTTTAAAACCAAAAAAAATAATAGTAGGATGAAATATATCTAATGGGTTTCATCCTACTATTATTTTTTTCACTTTTTATCATTTTTATAGGCTTCTACCCTGGTCTAATATGCCAAAAATGGAACAAAATCTATCTAGCGCTTGTTTTGTATTCATACCATTGTTATATCATAATCTACAGAGAAAAATATCGCAACTAAACCTTGCTTCTCCCGCAGCCGCTGGACGACCATCCTAACCATGTCGTCCGAAAAAAAACCACCCGTCATTTGCAACACGTAAGGGAGGGTCTGCCTGCAATTTGGGTAGACAGCTGTCTTTCAGCGGGATGATGACCCCGGGCTCCTAATTAATAGTTGTTGTTGACTGCTGCGGACGATGCGCCCCTGGTACCTCGATCTGTATTGGGACTTGGGTAAGTAAATATTGAATGTTTGTTTTGGTCGCAAACCTCTACAGGGTTTATGAACACTTGGTACAAAAAAGTTTTACCAATGGGACTTTTTAAATAAATTAGTAATTATTAAAGGTCTAAAAATTTACTCAGTACGACAAATACCGTAAATACAAAATTTAATTTTAATTTGATTTTATATAGCATTAAGCCATGCTTAGCAATTTAATACTAAGAAACAGTCATTTTGCACTTGGAGGTCGCGGGTTCAAATCTCACTAATGTTCCATAATTTCGGGCACAAAACGAAGTGCAGATAAATATTTTATTTTAGTCTTGTAAATACTATATTCTAATGTGAAATAGTATCATGATCCTTTTTATAATGTAATTTAATTGCCTCATTGGTCCAATGTTATGGTTATCGTATGCGGTCTATCCGCGAGTTATTGGATTTGATATCCGATCGGTCAGACAAAAGTGTGATTCAGGATTTTTAGTTACACCACTCTGCCTACCCCCTTTGTTCCAATCAAGGAACACCTTCCACTTGGCCATGATCTGCATAGGCCGATTTGGAAGTCCCTCAACAGGCTTCGAACTCAAGTCGGTCGAAGCAAAGACAACATGATAAAGTGGGGTTTTGCAGATGTAACAAATGCAAATTGTGAATGTGGGGCTACACAAACCATGGCCCATGTTTTAACTTGTCCAGCGTGCCCTGCTTCCTGCACGAGGGGCGCGCTAATGAACGCGAGCTAATACTGGGCTAACAAAATTTGACTTTGCCGTCAACTCGAATGAAGAAGAAGTTACAGCACGGAGTTAGCACGTAAAACACTGATATTCAGCCGACACCAAAGCAATTGGGCAAAGTCTCGGCAGAAGATGCTGTATTATATTTACTGAAATTATTTAGACTTACCAGTATAATAAGAAAACAAAGTTAAATTGATTAAAGTCCAACCTTGCATAATCCGCAGCCATAAAGCTCAGCGGACTAAGCTAACAATAAATATGTACGCACCCATGTTGGCAAACACTAATCGAAGCATCATCCTTAGTAAAGCTTTCCAGAGCTTGTACAAAATTAGCTTTTGTTATAAAAAATATTTACACACGTAGTGGTTTTATAAACTTCTAATAAAAACATTAGTAAACTTAATGTCTAAAGTAATATTATATTAAGAAAAAATATTCATTTGTTGTTATTGTTATGTTAACTGATGGAAAACTAGATTTTTTTCTAAATGACAGACCATTTTTCCCGATATATCATGCGGGGAAGCCGTGGTTGCTAGCTTAGGTACTTTTTACTATGCGAAAAAAATAATATCGCAGTATCTCGAAAAGCCGTTGTATGAAAACAGTAGGCAAATCTCAATTTTTATTTTGCTTCGAGTTTACCTCTCGCGCAAAGCAAAGTTGTATGTACGACACGAGATCAATGTCATTTAAATCCTATGGTTTTGAGTCACTCACTACGCTCAATATTTTTAAAAAGAATCACTTGCTACGCTCATGATTCTAGTATAGAATATTTTGCTTATTCGTGGCTCAAAATTAGCACTCGAAGAAAATCGAACTTAGCTCTCTTGTTGCACAAATAACTATGTTCACTCAAGTGTTACATGATTTTAGTATTTGTACAACGTGTGTTGGCAAACGGACGTGTAGTCTACCTCATGGTAAGTGATAATAACAGCTCATGGCACATCCGAACATCTAAAAAAGCAAATTTTAGATGCTTCGCTTAGTGTGAGGTATACGGTATTGTGCCTTATATGGCAGTTATTTCAAGGATTGATTTCGCTGGTTAACAACCACAGTCTAAAGTTAAACATTGCGCTACAAAAACATTGCAGACTTAAATTATACCCGGCAATCTAATACGTAAACTTCCACAGTTCGTGTATCACTACATGATTACCCCTCAATAAATTAGGAAGGAGATGAAGTGATAGATGTACCCCTTGGGCAATCATCGTTTGCTATAAACTGTATAGGTCCGTAATATCGGATAGTGCAACGCGTGCGTTAAATGAGATTTGTTCTCGCAAAACGTCTTCCAATAACGATCTCTTTGGCCCCGTTTCGGGCATTTATAACTGGAAAAATATACTGTCGCCAGATTTTCGGCGGTTTTTATTTATGATGCCGAAATGGGTAAAATTAAATTGAATTTTACCCATCAACGTCTGAAAAGTTGCGAACTTAATATACTATGAAAATGCTAACTAAAATTTGTGTTCCTTAGCTATCACCTAATTTAGGTGAAAATGCGAGTAAAAAGCGGCAGCGACAAAATTATAGATAAATCAAATTGTTGAAGTAAAATATTGCCGTATTGATCTAGTGGTTAGCGTATGCGCCTCTCACCGCGAGTTCTCGGGTTCGATTCCCGGGCAAAGTGTTATTTGTGAACATTCCGTCAGAAAATTTTCTCTCTCACTAGCAGCACGGAGTTGGAATTATGTCCCATGGGACCTAAAACAATACAGGTGAAATGTGGGTGTTAAACACTTCTGCCACACCCTTCTAGGTAATATAGGCGTGATATTATGTTATGTATAATATTTTATTTTTTACAAAAATGAGGTTTCATAAAGTTATAATTTGTTTATTTTTATAATATATACATTAAATATATATAACAAATTTCCATCTAGCCCGATATTATTAAAAGCCGTCCTGATCCATTGGGGCTAAACTTGAAACAGTTACCGTCTCAAAACTTTCGTCCCCTTGCCACTTTCAATTAATTGCTATCGCTGTTAAGTCACTTAATATAAGCTATATATTAAACAACAGCACTATAATCTATGCTATAGACCAGTTACCCATTAGCCATTATAAAATTAAGTTAAGTTAATTGTGTTTGAAATACACTATTCGAAAAAAGATCTGTCTACACGTTGTGACCTAGAATCCGCCTTACCATCAAGCCAATATTATTTTTTTTAAATAGCTAGATAAAATTAATCAGAGACCTTCAGCTTGAGAGCATTTTTTTTGTATCTATATGATAAAATCGTGATTTATTTAGACGTAATAAAACAATCCTTTTATAACTGGAAGCTAGAATAGATAAATATTAAACTCTAAAATTATATTAGCAGCACAGAGTTGGAATTGTGCCTGAAGGATGGCGATAGGCTCACGTCCTATTCCATGGGACCTAAACATAACTGGTGAAATGTGGGTGTTGCCAAACCCTTCTTGGTAATAAATAGGCGTGATGTTATGTTATCTCAAATCATATATATGGATGTCCAAAGGACAATTAATCTATGTTTATATACATATAGTTATTATAATTGAAAACAGATGACGTCACATGATAAGGGATTAGTTTGACTAGAGCCTACAAATTGGAAGGGACGGTGTCGCTCACACCTGCTACCTACATTTGTAAATATTAAACAATGCATCTGTTATGATTTAGTTAAGCCTAGCTTTGCTTGCATTTGAGCTAAGATTTATCTGGTTTTAGAGAATAACTACTTTAGAACAATTACTTTTATTTTTAATGCATTTTATTTATTATACAATTAAACATTTAAAATTACACTATATTATTAAGAAAGTGAAAACTAAATATAAACCTAACTATGTATACATGAAATAAAAAAATAATACAAACTTATTAAATAAAGTTGATCTAATAAAAAAGTTCAGGTGTCAAAAAATACGTCCGCATCAATGTCGGCCGCGGGTAACGTGCCCAGAAGGCTGGCGGCATTGCCACGTTGTATGGTAATGCTGATCCTTTGTCCGAAGTAAAAATACAATTACTATAAACACATCTCCAATTGTAATAAAATTTGAGTAAAGGATAACGACGAACAAATTTATAAATTCTTGGTTAGTAATATTTCAAATAAACTAATTATTTTTTGTATAATTCGGATAAGACATTGTTTTAAGATTTTAAATGTCTATTGTCGGCCAGTAAAACCATTCCGGATAAGTCTATGGTAGCCTATTCGAACAAACTTGTGAACACATTTACAGAATGAGCTGATACTTAACTATTTTGAAATTTAATCACCACCAAAACTGTAAAGTTTAACAATTTTCCAAAATAGACTTATAGAATATGTGAACCAAGGTTTTGTCAGTGCTTACATTTTCATGCTTAAGAGGCTTTATCCGAGGTAAGAAATAATGTAAATTTAATGCGCCACCACGACGGAGCTTCAATAGAAACTAAAACCTTTCAAAATCCTTTCAAATCTGCTTCTTTTACTCATGCAAAATTAAAGCTAAGGTGAAATATTCTTTACATAATATCACGGTGTGTTATTTGAGGAAGTTAAAGATTCAGCATACTAATTAATGATTTTAAATTTTTTCGTTAAGAAAAAAAACGCTCTATACGCTCCATCTTATATTTTCATACAATTCGTGCAAACCATTGTCAGACTACATGCGCGAATTAAAATTTTCATGCATTTCAAATTTGCATTATCTGTTTGCGGCAATAATATATATATAGAGTTTATAGCCAGAACCGTGCATTTGTTAGCACCAGTTTATTACAAATAACACCTCACTGTTACGACAAACACGTATCTACTAACACAAAAGTTGTTCAATTAACAGTATAGTTTTAACTTTAAACTAAACTGAAAACAGATAAATTATCCAGGAGAGTACAAAACACTAATTGAAAACGCAAGTTGGTTATTACCTAACCCTTTCACCACACGGTGTCTTACAGTCCCACCGTTTGTACCCTGTTGTACCCGTAAGTCCCGTACGTAACCCTGTCTCCCAAATGTGCTATTAAGCTGATGCAGGTACACCCCTCTAGCAGTGCCGGATTAGCCATATAGCAAGAGTAGCAAATGCTACGGGGCCCGCGAACTGGAGAGCCCCGCGCCCCCTGCCTGACCGTAAAAAATCTTGCTTGAAAGAACAGATTTGTTTAATTATGTATTGTAATTACAGACATTTCTATACTGCCGATATGAACGAGCCAGCTTTTAGAGCATGTTTTGCTTAGGTTAGTGGGTATCGAAAACGTTATATCTTAATTTGCCCATATTCAATTAAAAAAAGTTATTTATAATTAATTGTTAATAATTTGTTTTATTTAATACCATAAACTTTAAAACCTAAAGCAGGCCAAAGAATGGGGCCTTTGGCATTATATAAATATTATTAAAGGGCCCCTGACAGATTTTGCTACAGGCCCCACGTTGGTTTAATCCGGCACTGCCGGACTAGGACGCATATTTGTAAAGTTTGTTCGAAAAACTGGGACACAACTAAGGGTCGGGTGCACCATATGACGCCCTGAAATGCCTATTTTCTAAACGGCCACATAAATTGTTCACATTATTTGTATTTTGTGTTGAGAGTGTATAAAATTGGGAAGGGCATTAATAGCGCGAAAACCGAATGTAATTCTGTTGATTTTTTTATTTTTTGGCTTTCATTTAAAAGTATCATAGGGATAGAAAGTGTTTTACATGTTATTAATTTTAAAGAATAATTATGTGTTACAAGGTTCGAGTCTGATGACTTAAGAATGCCTATTTCTTGGTATATTTCTAATAGATACTTTTATATAAATGTGAAGTTTGTGATTTCGTGTAGTCCGCCTGACGGCAAGTGGAGTACAGCCCAGGACAACAACAATCCACGAAAAACAGATTGTAAATGCGTCGCTGCATCTAAAGGCTGTGCAGCAAAAGTTCCAAAAGATGAATTTTCCTCATAGGTAGCTTCATAAGTATAAACTAGCTTAAAAAACATTGTTATATATTCATATTGATTAACTCGTACGTTTAGGCATTATAGGATATACCCTTGACGTGCCACGCGGGTGGGGTCACGATCAACCAGCTAGTGTTGTTATAAAGTAATATATATACTACATATTACATGATCAATCCAAAGAAACCTAGATGAAGATTTAACTTAATTAATGTTTGTGTAACGACAAGTGATTTGTTAATTGCGAACCTTGTCGCGTATTGATTGGTTTTCAGCTATGACAGAGTTCAAACTACGTTCATTTAGTTTTATCTCCAATTATGAGATGTGTATGCAAAAAAATTGATTCGAATTTGAATCATAAAAAAAGTTAAAATATAAAAAGGTAGTATAAAAAAAGAACAAAGCTGTACTATTTATAGATTAACTTTACGATAAAAAATAAATTAATATAATTTAATAAAAAAACTGACTTCAATTACAAATAATGCACTAAAAAGCACTATACGTTGAAATAATATATCCTATATTTAAAGTTGTACCTTCCAGCATCAGCTCAGCAACATAAAATGCTGACTGCTAGTTGCAAATATCCGAGTAGCTTTAGGAACTATACGAAAAACAGTATAGAAGCCTTTAAAATTTGGAGGTTGCTATCGATTTCTCTAGGAATCCACCATCAGATCGTGACCTGATGAAAATTGTACTTTTGACAATTTTATTTGTGACAATTATACTTTTGGTGACAAAAAAAAATAAAAATACAATCGAATTATAAACCACCTCCTTTTTTTGAAGATAAAAGAAAAAAAGCTTATATAAGCAATTTAATAGGGCAAACTCTTTCTAGTTTAGTGGTAGTAGTTAGGTAAATTTACTGTTTAAATTATTTAAGTATTAATGTATCTGAAGCTCTTTTGAGCTTCTTCAAACCACAATGAATGTTATCTTATATTTTGATACAAATAAAGCCTTTTTAACGTTATAATCTTATTATTTCTAGACTAAAAGCAAAGGTCTTAATAAAATTAATACATAACATTATCATATTTTATTTAAAAATTTTGGTTGAAAAGGAATATTATTGAAGTGAATAACATTTTCTCGCCGAATAAAATAATTATAAGGCTTTTCTAAGGGCCAAGACCTTGCATACCGGCCAGTACGTCATAACCATCTGCGCATCGACAAGACAGCAAATTGCTATTATAGTGACGTGATAAATTAATTGTAGACAGTGACGTCATACACGATTCATTCCAAATAAAGCCTAACATTAATCAAAGTGAAATATTAATAGACATAACATACAAAGATAGAATTTGAATGAGTAGTTGTGTGTGTGTTATAAATTGTGTTATTTGGATGGGATCAATTAATTAAATGACATGGGTAATTATAATTAACATAATTGTATTTGACATGTAAGCATTGACATTATTTTATATCATTATTCTAATGTGACGTTTAAAACTTTTGAATTGTTATTTTTATTTTTTTTATTTTTATTGACACTCTTTAATGATATTGTAACTGACATTAACAAATTAATATTATAATTTAATTCATTTATGTGTGGAGCTTAAATTATCCAAACATGACAATACATTTACCAAGTTGTTATAATGATGTTCGCATGTGGTATACATTTAGTTTAGTAAATTATATTTGCATGTCAATACATTTGACTGAAGTTGCATAAACTAACTGTAAGATCTACATTGTACCAACTTTAAGGCAAATAAATGATTATTAATATTTAATAATATTCACTATAATAATTTATAGTGAATCTTAATTAACGCCCTGATATTTTATAGCTAATAGATTTGCGCAGTCACATAATATAACAACATGCAAGTATTACACAGAAGGGTGTGGCAGAAACGTATAACACGCACATTATACCTCTCATGTTTTCTTACCATGTGCCAGGAAGTGTACCGACCGCCATCAACCGGGCACTATTCAATTTCAATACAAACTCCAAACAGCTATTCAGTATATCCTGACTGAAAAATCCCAAATATGTTTTTACTTGACCTGGCTATCGAACCCCAAACCTCGTGATGGGAGGTCATATATGCTTACCACTAGATCAATGAGGTAGTTGACAATCATTACATGTAACTATACTCTTACCACATTATTACCACCCTTAATCATTACTAACTACGAACTTGAAAAGGTTTTATTAATTGAAAAAGACGGAGACCTGTTTGACCTAAAAGAATACCAGTGGAATAAAAAAAGTGTTAAAAAGACACTGCATTGTCCAGGGGTTTAAGGTTTAATGAAAAGTTGGTGCCCAGAGAGGACAAGGGACTAAGATTAATTATTCAAAGTAATTAAGGAAAATTCAGCGGATGGGTCCTACGTTTCTGTCACGATCTAAAGTAAAACCAGCAGTAAAAACTACTTTTGACAAGCATGTTAAAATAGATTAGATTTTATAAGTAATGTACCTTAGGAGATAGTTTTAATAAATACCACAATAATTTGTTATTAGTAAAGTACCATATTTACTATTACTATATATTACTGGTGGTAGAGCTCTTGTGAATGAGCTCGAGGGCGGCAGCACCACCGTCTCACCTTTAACCT
Source organism: Hypena proboscidalis (assembly GCA_905147285.1). NCBI lineage: Eukaryota > Metazoa > Arthropoda > Insecta > Lepidoptera > Erebidae > Hypena > Hypena proboscidalis. Next base: position 8,098,778 of record LR990127.1, read on the forward strand.
GCCGCCAAATAGTAGTGCTACCATTACTGTGTTCCGGTTTGGTGGTGAGATCAGGCCCTGAAATTACTGGCACATGAGGCATACCACCGTAGTCCTCAGCTGTAGCGACGCATCTATAATCTGCTTTTGTGGATTGTTGATGTCCATGGGCTGTACTCCACTTACCATCAGGTGGACTACACGTTCGTTCGCTGTGGGCGTAGTTTAAAAAAAAAATTTTTATTGATTGCTATTTTAGCAAGTTACAATTAAGAAATAGTATTTATTGATACTAATTGTTATTAAGCATGTTCATTAATCTGTAGTCGAAATCTGTAATCGAAGCTGTTTATTACATAATAACCGAGCCACACTGTCATTTTAATTAGTAAAGAAGTCAAATGACGTCATTATAAAGTGTCGTATAACCAAAGATACAATTATTAAAGTAAAAACATTACTCACAGACGGACATCTACGGGATGTGATGATAATGATGATCACTCATAAATATAAGGATAGCAACCGCAGTAACCTCCTTTGAACTTACGACTGAATATCGATTTATTGGCAACCAACACTTTAACCATTAGTTACAATAGCTACCTATTAAATGTGATGGGAGATCGCCAAATAATATTGCTTTTATGTTTTAGAAGTTCTATAAAATTTGAAATAGAAAGGAACATAATTTTATATTTTGAAGTGATGGTCTGGTCTAATTTCTGTATCGTGGGATTTTTTTACATTCATACATTTTACTTACACAAAGCATATACATTTGTTTCAACATGTTAAAATATTAGTAATAACAATCATACAGTTTAAGCACCGAGTCCACTTTCCTAAGGTTTCACTTTTAAACAAAATTGATGGTCATGACAACGCAAATGAAATTTATTATATTCCCCGCATAATAGAGGTGAAAACTGTTGTCCCGTCGGTAAAGTTACAAAGTTTTAGTGTTATGTTTTCACGTATGATAGACTCTGCTTCAACAGGTATCTTTTAAAATTAATTATTTTCCGACACTCCATGTTGTTTGGTTTACATAACATAATATAACATAACATCCCGCCTATATATTCACCTGTTATGTTTAGGTTCGATGGGATACGGGGTGAGTCTATCGCCATCCACCGGACACAATTCCAACTCCGTGTTGCTATTGTGAATTTCCTTGCGGTGAAAGGCACATTCGCTAACCACTAGACCATCACGGCAGCCAATGTAGTCAATGTAACTTGTAAATCATAATTTTAAACTTGTGAATACTAACTTTGTATCCTTCTTAAGATAGGAACAAATGGATGAACGTGACGTCACGAAAATACGTATCATACAGTTGAGAAATTTTGGGTTCTGGCTAAAGCGGCTGCCTGGTGTGCAGTAAGGTCGCAGGTTCAAATCCTGCCGGTCCCATATCTCTTTCAACTGTTTCTTTGTATAATTTGCTAAGCATAGCTAAATGCTATAAAAATAATCGATTAGAAATTGTGAATATAATAATATGTTTTGAAATACACATTGATGTGCGTTTTTATAAACACCGTATACCGTGCTTGTTTGACAACGAACGTACTTGACCTTGAACTTATATAAAAATCAACTCAAAGCACATAATACCTTGACAATCACCAATTTATTTTTATATCAATGGTGCCGTGCCGCTCTTCCTGATAGCGAACTAGATACACATAAAAACTAACGCTTTAAAGGTAGACTTCCGAGCGCCGTTTTTTCGTACTAACGTAATATTGGTTTAATTTTAATATTATTAAGTTTTCTCTTTTTTTATAGACAAATCATATCTATAACAGTAAAATTCATGTTTTTCCAAATTGTTTCAATAAATAATTTAAAAAAAATCAGTTTGTATGTAACAAACTAAAAAAATTAAATCATAATAATGAAAAAGTGGGCCACAGCAAACTTGCATTTTAGTGTTTAAGATATGATTTGTCTATATTAATCATATTAAAGTTAAAGTTATAGCCACTTACTTACCAGTTACTTTTGTATGGAAAACAGCAATGCAATTGTTCCGCTTTAACACCCAATATTTAGGAATATAACCGTTAAACAGTCAGTATAGATAGCAACCTTACATGAGCAGTCATTACTTGTATTGGAATTGGAATAGCCCTTGGACATAAAACAAAAAAAAGAACAGAAGTAATGCCGAGCGAGCATAAGTTGCATATAATATACCTACGCTTAAGATCTACTTATTAATTTAGCAATTCGAGCTTTTGCAAAAAAAAAAACAATTTATCTTAAAATTAATATAATAAATAAAAATCTACTGTTTTTCGGTATTAGATTGCTAAGCATGGCTAAATGATAAATTTAACAAAAAAATATAATAAATAAATCAATCTTTAATACACAATTAAAATATCAAATGTGAAAGTGTGTAAAATGTTTCAATAATATATCACACAACATACACACAACGCCATCTAGTCCCTAACGAAGCATAGCTTGTACTATGGGCACTCGAATATTGATACTAAATTATTACATACTTTTATTTTTGTAAATACATACATACTTTTTATGCATAGAAACAACCAGACCAAACAAACCTTCATGTTTACGCACATAAGGATTTGTCATAAGTGGAAATCGCACCCGCGTCCTTGGCGTGGTAGGCAGGCCCACTTTGGCAATTCAGTCGTCTCCTAATGTCTGTTTATTTATTTAAAGCTTTTAACAACCCACCAACACTTAGGGCCAGTTTGGAAAAAAAGTTAATGATCCATAAAAGATAACCTGACCGAATTAAAAAGTGACACAAATTGCACAAGTTACACTTGAAAAAAGAACTCAGATGACACTTTAATTTATGTGTGTTATATGTTTATTCAGCCAATAAGTTTTTAACTTCATTATTATAGCCAACTTTGCTACTCTAGTATGAATAAAGTTGTATTTCTAGACCTTAGATGTTTTGTGCCTTGGTCGTTAGAGCAGTTAAATTTCCCCTGGTTTTGGACAACCATTACACCGGCTAGGGGAGTTATATTCGTTTTTTTTGGCTGATTGGCAATGCTAAGGTGTTTTGGATTGAGCAAAGCGTAATTGAAAATGTTTTTTTTCAGAAAGTTTTTGCATTTATTTACATGAAAATAAATTACAGATTATCTAAAAGTTCTAACACATGGCTGATACGCATTTTTTTTAATTGTGATTTTTTTTTTGCCCTTATTTGAATTGGACTAAGGCGTTGCATCAGTGGTGTCGTAGTTAAATAATTGGAAATTTACCCTTTTTCGCGACAACTAACTAAAAATTAACATGTTAAAACAATTTTATAACAACTACAAGATCCGCGAGATCTCGGGTTCGATTCCAGGATCGGGCAAAGTGTTATTTGTGAACTTTCCGTCAAGAAATTCACAATAGCAGCACGGAATTGGAATTGTGCCCGGTGGATGGCGATAGACTCACTTCCTATCCGATGGGACTTAAACATAACAGGTGAAGTGTGAGTGTTGTACACCTCTGCCACACCCTACAGGGTAATATAGGCATCATGTTATGTTATGTTATGTTACATTCACCAAAAAATATATTAAAATCCAAGATTATAAAAACCTTCATTACTTACTCTCTGAAAAACAAAACGAATCTGAACAAAAACAAAAATACAAAAGAAGATCGTGATATTTCTTCAACCTTATAGTATTTTAGAGACAAAAGTAATGTGTTAAATTATTTGTAAGAAGTTGTAATTGTTTTCTTTGTTGTAACATTGTTTCAGAGGCCGAACTTAGCGCCGACGCCTTTGCTTTGTTAAGATAATCTCGCCTGGCCCCGGGAGACGTCAACAAACAAAATTGGATGGGCAGCCGGCCAATAGCTTTTAATCCCCCATTCTTTTTGAACCTTCTTATCTATTTGTACGATGTAATCACATTATTTTCACAGATATGTGTGAATAGGCTTAATTATCTTTTGAGCAAAGCCATCGTTTAATACGTGTTGATTACGTACTTGGCCGAGATTACGAGTTTGTTGTTAATTCTTATCCAATATTGAAGACCATTTATATTGCTCAAATATATTTGTGTAAAGATATTAGTGGCATTATTTTTCAATTTGATTTATTTCTGCTTGAAAACTTTGAACGATTTATAATGCTTAGTAAAATAAAAATAATGTAGAAACAGTCTTATGACTGGATTAGAGGCTGAATCCAATACTCATTTATACGCAAAATCTATGGGACATAGATAGACAAAATTGAAACTCAGATCAGTTAGGGCCAGTTTCACTTATTCTGGACACGTCCCTGGTGGCCTATACGGAACTTATTTAACGTATGAAATGTGTATAAAAAAATATTGAATCAACTGACACATAACTAACTGAAATTTTATCAGAGAACATACGAAAGTGAATACTCAGGATACTGGAAACTAAAATATCAAATATAATTATCTTACTTCACACCTGACGGAAAGGTACAGACGACTACACATCGAGCTATACATTTTCAGTATAAGATGATTTCGCATCACTGGTGTTGTGGGTTCGATCCCCACATGGGACAAATCTTTGTGTGATTCGCAAAGATTTGTTCTGAGACTGGTTGTGCTTGTGTGAGTGAATGTGTGTATTTGGCCTTGTCATTGGGACCATTGGATAGTGTAATTGCTTCTGGCGTTCTACAATAGGTAAAAAAAAAAAATAGGCTGCTCGTGCAATACAAAACCAGCTCATGCTGGAAATTTATAGCTTGAAGAGTTACCGTGTGTACTGTGAATATAATAGTTTTCCTGTCTAAGATCTAACTATTTTTTTACATATTTACATGTGCTGATTTCAAGAAATATAGGTTAAAATTTTTCATGATTTCCAAATGTAGCTTTTCTCAAAAATCTGAATGTGATGACGGGAAACTTCATATTCGTAATAAGCGCATAAAAAAATCCCAAAATCAGTTGTCAAATTCTAGAGAGGGAGTCATAACCCTTGATTCCAGGTCTGTATATTCTACTGTCGGCATTTATCCCCACATTAAAACGTCTTCATGTTAATAATGTAACAGCTGTCTTATTCAAAGGTTGCTCAACATAAAGAGCTCTTATTTAGTTGAGATTATAATATTCATAATCTTTTGAACACAATTATATTATGTGGTTATATATAATATTTAGGTATAATATTTGCTTGAAGAGCTCATAGCAACAAGAAGTTCGTCTTTATACTACTCTATAATCTGGGCATGTACTAGAATTGTCGTAATTTAATATTATTTAGACAGCCTCTTGCTTAGCATGGTTTTCTATTCTGGATATTTAGATTCGACTGTGTTAATGTCAACTAAGCAAGTCATGTCAAGGGGTAACTGATAAATTTTAAACTTATACTAAAATACAACCCATTAGACCGCAACCACCAATATCTCGTATGGAATATCGCTTTTATCAAATCTTCGCTGAAAAAAATGCAGCTAGCCATGGGCGATGGCAAACGGTGCATTCTTAATAGAGTGCAGGCGTGGTATGCATATAAATTCGATGTCAATGAATTAAATTTTTCACATAGCCACGTGATGATACCCAATCTCCCGAGGGTACTGTATCCCCGGGATAGCCAGCTTTCATATACACGCTGTTGAATACTAATTTGACTTTTAATTTTATTCGTTTTTACAAAAAAAGATTCGAACTCAATTCATTTTTAATTAGCATTCGCTTCGTTAACGTGCTTTTTCCAAAAACTAACTAACATAATTTCATTACGTTTTTATCTGACTTTTAAACTTTAAACGTTACCTCAAATATATTTATTGTTGCGTCTATATATTTAACTCAATTACTTTGAGTTTTGGTGCAACGAAAACATCGTTTACATAATAAGTTCCTATTGCGCTCACCCGTGCATTAAAGTGAAAAATTACTAGCGCTTCAGAGAAAAAAGCTCGTTTTAATCAACCCGTTAAAAAATCGCATTTTCGGAAATAATGGCGTACCCTGTAACTGTGGGGAAAAGGTAACGAGTGTTACGAGTATTTAAACCGAATTGTCGGTACGTTTCGAGGAAAAATTGTTCCGCTTTGAAAAATTTGCCCAAATGACGTAAAACTCATATGCGAGCAGACGTTTTGAACGACGAATAACTACAAACCCCTGGATGTATTAAACCCTTCAGTCAGTGCCGAGGCTGGGTAATTGCAGGATATTATACCGTGATATGAATCCGCAGTATTTGTAGGTAGATGGCCGCTTGATGTCCGTTTTTATTTCGCTACTGTTAAATGTTCCATTACATACGTAATGGAAATGAATAGTACCTACACGTTTCGTATATGTACTGTACATAAATGTAAAATAGGAAAGGCTTTCAGTATTACCTTACTTCACTTATATTTATTAGACATATTAATTTTATTAGTATCTAGTTATTAAATTACCACGGGCGAATACGTCTTTGACGAGTTTATGCTTACTCTGTAGAATCATTAGTAAATATGAATTGGATTAAGTTTTCGAGTATTATATAGATAGATAGATAGATAGAATACACTTTATTGCACACCAAAAAATAAGACACATTATAGAACATAATTTAACATTAAGACATATACAATGGGCGGCCTTATCGCTCAAAAACAATATCTTACAGGCAACCTTTGGATGGACAAATAGATAGTTAGACAAAAGACAAGATAAATAGAAGAAAGTAAAATATTAAAAGTATATAGTATACTTTTGATATTTTACTTTTGTTTTATGACGATAAATGTAAAAAATTTTCATGTAATCAACAATGTCCTCATGTAAATAATGTTAATCGTATTATGAGAACAAAGTATCTTTAAACCTAAAGTTCATAGTTCAAACATACTCATGTATGTTTCGGTTGTAAAAGCCCGTACTAACAAACTCATAGTTACAACCTTCTTTCACGTGATGTTTACTAAAAACCCATCATAAAGTAAAGTGCAACAAAACATAAAGCAGACTTCCTCTTAAAGCACAAAGTATTGCAGTAGAAAGAATATGTGATGCGCCACTAGCGGAACTGCCACCGCTTTATACTTTCCTATTCGCTCCAGTGCATCCTATAAAATATTTACATTTATAATAGCAGCCCTGTATTTAATACATGTCCCACTGCTAGGCTCAGGTCAAGAGGCCTCTTCTCATGATGAGAAGGGTTAGGCCATAGTCCACCACGGTGGCCAAGTGCGGATTGGTAGACTTCACACACCCTCGAGCACTTACTAGGCAATCTTAGGCATGTAAAGAGGAGGAAAACATCGTGAGGCCACCGCCTCACGATGTTTTCCTTCACCGTTAGCGAGCGATAATTTAATATGATAAATACACACATGTCTTCGAAAAGACGAGAGGTGTGTGCTGTGGGATCGAACCCGAGACCTTTAACTTCGCAGTCCTACGGTATCCCACTCAGATATCGCTGCTTTTTTTAATATAAAATATTTACAATTACTGGCACTAAATCCAATCTTTCTCTATATCCTGTAATGCCTTAAGTGGTGGCTTGAATTATAGGTAAACGTACAACAATAAATCTAAATTTGGACAGTAGTGTGGCAAATAAATCTATAGGATGTTATGCGTGACCCGCGTGCGCTACCTTTATGTAGGATTTATTGTAGGGGAGAAAGAATATGGGCGCTTGGCTGAGCATCGCCTGACTCGAAACTGAAAAACCAATCCCATTATTTTATTCAATACAATAAATATTTTATTTGACAGAACAAACATTGCCAGACGTGGTTGTTACCGAATATTTTCTGAACTAATTCAATCCAAAAAATTTACTATGTACTGAATAAAGTCACATATTTTTAGTTGCAACTTGTGCAAACTTTATTAATTTTGTGGGTTTGGAAGTGCAGTGCTCGATAAATATGAGCAAAATGTAATCATTCTCGAGGTAAAAATCTACGTATTCATCACGAAGATTTTAATGACGATGGCTATGTTGTGAATATCTTAAATATTATATATTAATATTTAAATCTTTTGCAGTTTTATATCGTCATCAAATTTTAACTTTGCTCGACTTGAATAATAATTTTATCAGAAACGTTTAGAAGTCATTGCAAGATTGGGTTGGTTTAAATTAAGAGTACATATTATAAGGCGGTCTTTATAAAACCAATGTTTACAAATGTGTTTCAGCCATCGCTCCGTATCCACCGAGAAGACGCGCGCGGCGTTGCTATATTTTTGTTCTTTGAAAACCGCGCATAGCAACCCCTCAAGCATTTTTTTACGTAAACATCGTTACTAGTTGTGCATTTGTAGACATTTGGAAAGTATATAAATATGTGGATTTTGGAAAGCTTGAATTCACATTGCAATATGCAGGATAATCTCAACATCATTCTGTCACATTCGATATGTAATTAATCTCTATCTACCCTCCGGGCAATACAAGCTTAACAATGTTTCAATCCTCAATCATAATTAATTTTACTATAATTTACAACTGGCTTACAAGTACGTAATGGAATATTAAAGCCTTTGCAAGCTCATTAACTCATAAGCTCATTACCGAATGAGGATTCGCTAACGACTCGGTCTGATCGTGTTCCTTCCTAAGATAGCGATGCGGATGTGGTCACAGGCACTGTTAAAACGATGATGTTACTACTTAGTTCAAGTTACGCAATAAAACGAGCTTGGGATTGCGATAATTAAGGTTGCAATTATGAAATCAGTGTCCAGCAGACAATAAATATGAAAATGTAAAGTATTTTATGTGTATCCAAAAATAGCAAGAGACACAGTTAAGTAGAATGACAAAACATGTAAGTGATTTTGCAGATTCATTAAAAAAGTAAGCCCAAATTTCAATATCACTTGTTAATGTTTTAGATAGATAACCACCTAATAACTCTTTAAAAATTAAACATTTTATCTGTAGAAAATGTTCAGATATTATAATAAGACCAGAATTTTATAATAACAGACACCAACTAGGCCTCAAGGCGTAATTTGATGTATTTAATCATATCTTTTGTGACCATATTTTATGAACCTAGCCTTAATTAATTTAAATAGACCAGACTTAAAACCAAACATAAACCAATAACGAATAAAAACCAAATCAATTACTGTAACATTTATCCCCAATTCCAGCAGATTAGCGCCGCGTGCGTAAATAAATAAACAAATCGTTTAGTTTTGCGCGGACCGGACAATCTAATTAAACTATGTGCGCTTCAAATAAATCACTAACTAAAACTAAAATTGTTTGCACAACGAATTAGTTTATCTATATGTGTATACAGCAGTAGAATATTGAATGAAACGTGCTGTGATTACTGCGATATAAAGTATTTGCATGCTTACTTAGTAAATCAGTTATCGACAGGTAATAATGTAAATAGTTGATGCTGATTTGTTTACTGTTAGAAATGCATGATCAATTTTCGCACAACTAAACTGGTTTGGAAATATATAATAATAAATTATACATTTACAATTAAAATAAAAAACCTTATAGAAAAATAATATGGATTTCGGCCCAAAGCAACTACCCGTACAGCTGCAACGTAAACAGTTACAAAAATTAAAACCTACATTGATCAAGGCGGTTATCCTTTAGGTATATTTATTGATCTAAAAGAAGCTTTGGATACCGTGAGTCACCAAACCTTCAACAAAAACTAGACAGCATAGTTTTTACAGGCACAGCTTACAATATGTTCAAATCGTTTTTAGAAAACAGACGTCAGATTGTTAGAATAGATGATTCCTACAGTAGTTCCATTCAAAACGTTTATTACGGCTGTACCCAAGGATCCATAATAAGTCAATACTTTTTTTTAATTTACGTAAAAAATAAAAACAAATTAGTAAACGAACTACCGCATTTGGAATAACGCCTGTGTCGCGGGGGTGATCACAAACATACATTTCACATACACAGAGCACACACAGAGTCAGAACAAATCTTAACGAATCACACAAAGATTTGTCCCGTGGGGATCGAACCCACAACACCAGCGCAGTTGAAAGCGGCGAGACGACCGCATTAACCACTAAGCGAACCTTGCACTCTTCACGTTCTACGTGTTAACAGGATACTTACATTATTTGCCGATGACACCGTTTTCCTTAATTTCGACCAATCCCTTGATTATATCATTTCGGACGTTCAACTTGACTTTGACCTACTGAACGAGAGGTTAAAATACAATCTTCTAACAATCAACACGTCAATAACCTCTTTCATGATTAGTACCTCCATAAATAAACTCACGTATTCCTTTAAGGAAAGATAAGGCCACCAGCTTCAACTCTGCCATGCTGCCATCATCTACCTTCATATCGAATACCTATAGTTACAATAGGGTATATGATTTTTCTCGTACTATTGTTGGCACTGCTGCTAATAGATTTGGTAATTAGATATTGCATCCATTGTTTCATCCTAACTTATCCTTATTTTTTTTTTTAAACTAGGTAAGTCCATCTGTATCATCTTTACGGCTAAACCACAGAACCAATTGTAATGGAAATTGGTTGGGGTAGTTTTAGATCCTAGAAAACACGTATAAGCTACTTTTCATCTACCACGTGAGTGCAGTCGTCCTAAGCAGAATTTAGTTTATATTTTATAGATATTCATAGATTAAGAGTAATTTTTCCATCGGATGGATTATCATCATTTAGCCTTTCGTAGTCCATTGCTGGACATAGGCCTCTCCGAATTTGCGCCAGAACACCTGGTCCTGCGCCTTCCGCGTCCAGTCCCCTCCAGTGACCTTCTTCAGGTCGTCAGTCCACCTGGCAGGCTTGATGGATTTTAAACCAATTTCATTAAAAGTATTTAAATTTGTTTATTAAAACAACATTACATGAGCTATATATTTGTTTAAAGAAAAAACATATAATTATAGCAGTATTAAAAAAAGAGAAAATAAAACACAGAACACAAACCCCTCGCTGAGTACTTCCCTCGTTACTCGCTGAGTATAAAACACACAGGTCTGATTTAAAAAAGAATAACATTTTCATAACTCAGGAAGCGAGTCCCCTTTTGTTGGAGCAGGGAATAAAAGGCGAGAGATCAGGTGCACGGGAACCAATTACCGCATATTATTCTTCACGTATGTTTAATCTTACGATTTCTTTGTTTTAGATTTAAAATATACGTTGCAGTAAAACATATGATTTCATGTGCGTAAATATGCCTTTAAGGTCGGCAAGTTTTGCGAAGCAATTCTCCTGCCGTCTCTCGCTTTTTAATCGCAAAAAACAAAGCAAGCATTAGAGTTGTTTTGCAATACTTCTTGTGAATGGGCTTAAAAAGCTGATTATCATTTACGTCTCTGTCGCACTACAAACAATGCTTTTCGTCAAACAATTAACAAGAGAACCTGACAGAATCCGATCAGAGGTCGGACTGAACTCGAAAATACCGAAGACCGAGAATTGTGAACACGCAACTTCACTCTGCCCCACTCCACTTCACTGCTCTTCAATAGTACGCCGTAGAACCTTAACTACGGGTACCTCCCTCAGTTAAGGTTCTACGGCGTAGACTTGTTTCTCTATGCCGTAGACGCTGCGTAGTTTGGTAGAATCAAAATGTGTGGTGTCATTTGATCATTTAATTTAAAACTAGCTATTTATTTTTATAAGGTATAAAAAATCAAACTGAAGGGTGAGACTTTTTAAATGTCAAAAAACAATTTCTTTCTAAACTGGTATTGTTATTAAAATGATGCCTAATATCCAGATTTTTTTTTATTTTTTTTTTTATTATAAAAAAGCTTACTAGTAATTTGCAAATACAAATTACTAGTATTCTTGTTAACCCCCTCCAGCTAAGCATAATTCGCTTGTGTTAGGAGGAAGTTCACGTCCGTGGTGTAATAGCCAGGATTCGAACCTACGACCTCTCGATCGTAAGACCGATGACTTATCCATTGCGCCACGGCCGCTTCTACTTAACTTTACTACTTTACTAAATTACTTTTTTCAGCTCGACCGATTTTGATATATTTTTAGTAGCAGGTAACTGACTACAAGGCTTTTTTAGGGTTCCGTTGCCGAATGGCAAAAAACAGAACCCTTAATGAGTCGTCATGTCTGTCCGTCTGTCCGTCCGTATGTCACAGGCACTATTTTCCGTAACTATATATTTTTTTCATCAAACCCATACGTGGATAGGTCTTCAAAAATGACAATTGAAGTTTCTAAATTAAACTTTCTAAACTGAATAGTTTGCGCGAGGGACGCTTCCAAAGTGAAAAATTTGTGTCCCCGTAACTTCTAAAATAAGGGAATGATAAATGTAAAAATAATATAATGATGTTCATTACCATGCAAACTTCCACTTAAAATTGGTTTGAACGAGATCTAATTATTAGTTTTTTTGTAATACGTAATAAATCGTAAACCGCATTTTACCTTTCATTCAATCAACTCCAATATAGTAAAGAATAAAGAAAACATTTATTTAGATGTATAGTGGTACGGAACCCTACGTGCGCAAGTCCGACTCGCACTTGGTCGGTTTTTTATCGATGTTCCACTTAAACAAAACCACGAGAGAGAGTGACACTGATCGTATTTTAATAATGATTTTTATATTTGAGTATCTAATTTATCACGAAACGTTTCGCTAAACTTCATGGGTGCAGAGCAGTGAGGATTAACGCAAGTTAAAGCGCGGGAAGTTGGGGGCAAAAGCTAGCGTGACATCCTATCCCATAGCAGCCATGAATTTAATAAATGTCGCACTGCTGGACTCTGGCCTCTTTTTATGGTAAGAAGGGTTAGGTCATAGTCCACCACGCTGTTCAAGTACGGATTGGTAGACTTCACACACCTTCGAACACTCTAAGGCATTACTCTTTTTAGCGGTTTAGTGTTTAGTGCCGCGGGGGTGTTCACAAACATACATTTCACACACGCACAAAGCACACCCAGAGTCAGAACAAATCTTTGCGAATCACACATAGATTTGTCCCATGTGGGGATCGAACCCACAACACCAGCGTAGTTGAAAGCGGCGAGGCGACTGATTTAACCGCTACGCCAACCGTGCACTCATATAATGATAAATACACACACATATATTCGAAAAGACGACCCCGAGACCTTTCACTTCGAAACCTTAAGATCTCCCACTCGGCTATTGTTGCAATCTGTATAATACATTTCAATTAGGTTTTCACATAAAAAGTATTTTCATTTGCCTAAAACAATCATGCAGAGACCAGACACAAATAAAATCGAATAATATCCAGTTATGCAGAGAAAGATTTACGTTCTTCAAACAAATGAACTGTAAATCGAAATTCATTTCGTTGACGGGCAAATAATATAATCTAATCTTATCGAGATGAATTCTGTGCGCCGATAATAGAATGAATTAGGACTAAATATTTGTTTAAGAGACCGTTAAGATATAGGGTCTGTACTTCAGAGTATGGTGTATTAGTAATTAATAGATGTGTCATGAATGATTGTGTATAAATTTCAATAAATCATTTTTTATTTTTATTTTTTATTTACATTTTTTTTTTTATTCTACGCCTACAGCGAACGAACGTGTAGTAGAAGTGGAGTACAGCCCATGAACATCAACAATCTACAAAAGCAGAGTATAGATGCGTCGCTGCAGCTGAGGACTACGGTGTTATGCCTCATGAGCCAGTAATATCAGGGCCTGATCTCACCACCATACCGAAACACAGTAATGGAAGCACTACTATTTGGCGGCAGGTTAAAGGTGAGACGGTGGTGTCATTCACAAGAGCTCTACCATATTTAGTTTCTGAAGAAATTGAATTAAAGACCTGAAGCTTAGTGTAAATTAAGGCTCAATCCAGAATATCATATTAATATAACATACTTAAAATCACGCCTACATTACCCAGAAGGGTGTGGCAGCTATCACACCCACACTTCACCAGTCAGGCACCGCTTCACGGTAGATATTCCACTAATACGCAATAAACGTTATGCGAACATTTCTTATGCGAACTGCCAAAGAATGGAACGCCTTGCCCGAGTCTGTGTTTCCGCATGAGTACAATCTGGATCTCTTCAAAGCAAGAGTTAATAGGTATTTCATAGGTAAGCGTGCTCCACCGTAGACCGCATCATCACTTACCATCAGGTGAGATCGTGGTCAAACGCGTGCCTTTACATCATAAAAAAAAAAGTTTTGTTTATGTTCCATGTGATAGGGGGTGAGCCTATCGCAGTCGATAGAATACTTTGCCCAACCCAAAATTTGAACTAGAGATCTCGCGATCACAAATGGTAGACCAACGAGTCGGTTATTTTCACTAGAATTTCCTCTTTTTAATATTCAAAACGTTTTCCAATATAGAAACACTGATACAAAATCATAACACACATACTTGCCGTCTTGAAAGCAAATAATTCTGGACTCAGCTACTCAGAGACGTGAGAAATCGCCCTCATGGGAGGTTCTAGTAGTATTTATAAACAAAAAAAGTATAGTAACCCCGGAGTGGGGCTTTTTTAAACGAAAAAAAATGCAGTAGTGGCTATTCCTTTATACGTGGAGTTAGTAGTGGAATATGATTCACTCTTAAAATAATTTAGGTTTTGTTAACATTGCTGTGGATATATTAGAGCGCCAGTTTTTATTTAATTAGGTGAAAGATTTATTTAGAAAAATCGATTTAATCGTCGTACTTTATGTGACTGGAGCTGTCAGCCATTTTTACAAAAATGTTAATTAATCTGCCACGTTAATGCATGTACCGCTAACTATTTTTTGATAAAAGATTCATCCATATCTTAACAAAGAACTTGCTTGCAAAAATCTCAGGCATGTTTAAACAGCAAGTATAATGTAGAGACAAGACAAGGGCACTCCAGTTAGTGCTAATGAGCTTGGTCATTACCGAGCGTGCGTGCTCCGGAAACAAGAATCTGCAAGGAAACCTAAACACCGGGAATAAGGAACACGTCGTGGAATAAACAGGAACACAAGGAATAAGGCTCGAGTCAAGCGAACGAGGAATTATTAAACGCCGACAGCGTGTAATGGTGGTGATACAATGCCGAGTCGATTTATGAAGTGTTTATGAAAATTCTCGCTGTTAGGAGTTTTTAAAATAAAAAAAAGTTCTATTGCCGCTTCTTAAGCAGTGCCAAGAATCGGCCATGGCTTAATGGATAAGGCGTCGGATTTGCGATCAAAAAGTCATAGTTTCGACTCCTGATTGACCTTCGCCAAGTTGCAACGGCGAGATATACCGTCGAGGCGAACTACGAAATGATTATAAATATTATTGCTACGTGAAACTAAAAAGTAATACAGTTATTATAGTCCAATTTTGGCTAATATCAACAAGTTTTAAGAGCTGCTTAACACGCACAAATTCAACACATTTGAAAATTGTATCAAAACTTTTCAATTAAATTAATTAATCTCCTTTCATTATTGCATCACAAGAAAAGTACAAAAAAACCAGGTTCTGCCAATTTTCTGCAATTCCCTGTTCAAAAATAAAGTGATATTATATTTTTCGCAATTTTAAAACCGTGCAGAAAGAATACAGTGATTTTTATATCAACAACCAATTTGCTGAGTACTGGCACAAAATAAAGAAATGAAACTGGAATAAAAATAGTGTAGCCAATTAATTAGTGAAATCACAAGTCGAATGGCGGCTTTCAAGTATAATTTAAACATTACAGAGAAACTCCCTGTCGGTCTCGGATTAATCACTCTCTATTTAAAAATTCAAATTATTCGTTCTACGTGGCTATTTTTGAAATTCAGTCGTAAAACAAGAATTAATATATAAAATTTAGGCAATTGAACTCGGTTGAATGTATTTATGGATTCGATGTAATTTATAGCTACTTTACTTTAGGATAAATCAGCCAAGATAAATGTAGGTTTTTAAGTTGTTTGAGTTAAATATTTTTAGGTCATTGCGCATCTTGTGCCTCATATCAAATACAATTAAACTAATCTCCATTATGATGTTGACTTAAAATATCTAAGATATACTTGTGAATTATTCTGCAACTTCTGTGCGGATATGCAGACATGGAAACACACATATACTGGTCATCTCGACTGGGCCATTTACTTTCTTTACACCGATCTTATTCCCTTTTTTTGTTTTGAATTTATTTATTTGGTTCGGCAATATCGCTTATAATTCCAGCAAAGCCATTTTAATTTAGTTGACATTTTACCATATTGGATTCTCACAATATGTGAGCAACTTCATCTTCCTCCAGGGGATTACAAGATGTATTCGAGTGTATAAATATAGCCGAAGCTTTTTCCTTACACAGCAATTTATTAAAGGCTTATTATATTTGGTAGGAACTGGTTATTGTATTACAAAGGCAAGAGGAAAGTGGATGTTTTATTTATCTACATTGAACCACATCTGAGTTCGACTGGTGTATTTACCGTATTGAAAGCTAAACCTACAAATCAACTTGAAAAAGAAGATAACGGTGTAGTACGGGTAACTTTTCTTTTATGGTCAAATTCTTACTTTCATGTATAATATCGCTACATTTTCAAATAAAAAAAGGATTTTTTAAATCGTTTCATTAACGACAGAGAAATAGGTGGACAACGGTAAAAAAATAAATAATGCATCTAATACAGAACCTGCTACATTTTCGAAGTCGATTAATGAGTACAAAGAAATAAGCTGAAAACCTCATCAATTTATATAATAAAAGAATTATTACCACTTTTTCTCCACCCGCCTGAAACAACAAACTTCAAATTATTATTTTTTTAATTTTAATATTTACTTTATGATCGTTTCAGATAATAGAAAGAGACAAGTTGACATGCAAGGTGACCGACACAGATGTCGAAGATAGAGCGAAGTGAAGAGAGAAAACCAGGAAGGCTGACCTAACCCCCAGATGGAATTAATAATGGCCAGGAAGAGAAAGAGAAATACAATTTCTTCAAATTTAATATACTTCCCTGTTTAATAAAAAGTAAGTTCTAATCTATTTTTAGTAGATATAATCTTACCTATCATCTTTAATTTATTTACTACATTTGCATAGATAACAATAAAAAATAAAGTTTTTGTCTTTTCTCAGATCATCAAACTACCATACTTTTTCTTTCCTATTTCTCTTTCCTATCTGTCCATCCAAAGCTCGCCTAGAACAGATCACTTTAAGCGATAAGTCCGCCCTTTGCATATTTTTGTGGTATTTATTGTGTTGTTATTGTATTTTATGAAAACGGTATGCAATTAAAGTTTTTCTATTGAATTCTATTCTAAACCCTTATTGTCATTTAGACTTTGAATTATTCTTGAGAATTTTACATTCACTTTGAAGGAACACTACTTTTCAATTAAATACCCCTTTTAATTAATGAATATACTTTTCAAGAAAAATGGCAATAAGGACTTCATCATCATCATGCGACGTGAACATGATTAATAACATAACATCACGCCTACATAACCCAAAAGGGTGTGGCAGATGTGAAAGACACCCACTATTCTCCTGTTATGTTAAGGTCCCATGAGATAGGTGTGAGCCTATCGCCATCCATCGGGCACAATACCAACTCCGTGTTGCTATTCAGAATTTCGGTAAGTTCTCAAATGACACTTTGCCTGACCCGGGTATCGAACTCAAGACCTCACAGTGAGACGCATACGCTACACTATATATACATAATCACTAGACCATCGAGGCAGTTATATAATTCTTGATAAATACAAATAACAACTTTCTTATCTACATACGGCACCGCACTCCAAACGCTTTGCAAGTCCGTAATTCCTGGTTGCTTTCAGAGTTGCATCTATCAGATGTACCGAACAGACAAGTAGAAACTCTCTCACATTATACTCCCCACACATTTGTTATAAAACAACTTACCTAATGGAATTGCATTAAGTAGATAGATAGATAGAGAAAACTTTAATTGCACATCAAATTTGTAAGAAACATACAAGGAAATAGGTACTTAAAACTATAACGTACAAAGGGCGGCTTGACGCGATCTCTTCCAGGCAACCTTAGAATGGACATAATAGAGTGGATATTTGCGGTCGTTTATTGCATTGGATTTTTTGTTGCTTTTTGTTTATATCTATAATATTGCCGAATAGACATGAGGGATATGGAAATACGAGTATCTTGGCATTTGGTCTGGTCACAATGTTTACCATTAATTTAACTTCTGTCGGTTCAATTAAAGTAAGGTAACAAAATGCCATGTTTCAGCTAGACAGATTCCAGAAGAATTTAAAAAAAAAATTGGTCGCACCACAAGCCAAGAAGACGATTCATCTGTGAATGATTATTAGTGGGGGGAAAAGTTGAGCAATGACGTCAGACTGTGAAACTGACCACCGCACCTGATATGATGACCACAATCATTTTGTCAAAAGTGTGACGACGCTGAATAAGAATATCTTTTGATGTAACAGGGCTCTGGTCACTCTTTATTTTCTGAAAATCCCGTATAGACATTGATGTAATCTATTTCAATGTATTCAGCAATAAGTCTTTTACTTTCCAGAGCAATCTCCTTTCTTTTGCGACGTACAACTGTGACTGGACCGCTAGATCGCGTCAGTTCAAAAGCAATTTGCGATTCTTTGAAGAAAGAGCTATTAAGCCTCTGTCTATAACTGGCGGGAAGATGTTCTGTCTCTCGCTTAACACTTCTACTTCTGTAAGTATTCGTTTTACATAAACCGAGCGAAATGTTGAAGAATAAGTTTTTTTATAGAATATGTTTGCTAAGGATGCATTTACAAAGCTAAATGAATAATACAGTCAAGCGTATTCTATTATAGTTTAGAGGAGTTACAATAAATATTATTTTAAGACAGGGTTTAATATGTATAATCTTATTTGAAATTGTTAATCCGTCATTTTATTTTTAACCAACTTTAAAAAAAGAGGGAAGTTTTAAATACGATAGTATGATTTTTATTTTTTATGTTTTTTCGATGATTACTATACCTAGTACTAATAATATAATATGCCCAGACCGATTCGACAATTATTTTTTTTCTTGGTAAGGATATATTTGTCAACCACACACCACTTAATCTTGAAAAAATATAAAAGCCTATAAAATTTGTGGGTTACCCTGGATTTCTCTAGGATCCCACATCAGATTGTGACCAAATGCTGATGTGAGATCCAAGAGGAATCCAGCGAAGCCCACAAATTTTATAGGCTTTTATATTGTTTTTAGTATATGTGCATGCCACTGTTCTGTTATTATACGAATCCTTCAGCCAATGTTGGTTTAAAACTGAAAGTATTGGTTTTAATTCAAATAATTTTTTTTCGTCACTGAACGATTTAATTCTTTATTGAATTCACAAAAAGATTGCAGATAATTAAAAAAGTATATTTAATATTTTCCAACATCGAACTTTATCAGTTTTCATGTAAACTCTCCTAGTCAATAATCTAGGAATAGAGAAAGTTAATATCCTTTGTTAACTGAAACCAAAATAAATACGAATATCGCATGAATAAATAGTAGATTCTCTCCTCCGTACATTTTTTGTATGTGTCTACGAGGAAACGTCACACACAAGGTCTGGGGACAATGGCGCGTCCACCAGCTCATCTGTTAGCCCGTGGCTGTAATAAGGCGTGTTTTTGTCCAACACAACGCAAAAGGAAACAATGATTTTGCTCGTGACTAGATAAATAAGATGTCTGAACGTGACGAGGGTACCATTACAGTTTTTATGGATTCTTTCAAAAGGCATGGCAACTCACATCTACCTGGTTCCTTTTGTTGCTTTCAAGGACGTTGCTAATGTACTGCTAGGAAAATATGTTCGGAAATAAAATTCAATATATTTCTTAATCTTGAAACGGG
The DNA here is from genome assembly GCA_905147285.1 of Hypena proboscidalis. NCBI lineage: Eukaryota > Metazoa > Arthropoda > Insecta > Lepidoptera > Erebidae > Hypena > Hypena proboscidalis. Next base: position 8,118,608 of record LR990127.1, read on the forward strand.
TCGGACAAAACTTCAAGGCTCTTTCTTAACACTCATACTATAGTCCTGAAATTCTATTCTATAACTCATACCCTCGTTATGTAATAATCTTAAACTTATTGCTTATTTCAAATAAATTAAATAAAAAATAAGTTATTTATGTGTGATTTGGATGAAACCGATAAAAATACATGTAATATAATACTAAAAGGTACTCATCATCTACACCAGTAATTCAATTTGATAATATAATAAACGTTGTCACGTTGAAAACTATAAGATTATGGCTCAAGAATCTCGTGTATTAACATAGTAATACGATCAAGGCAGAACACTGCAGTGCGATTCTATGCAACTATAGATTTACCCAAGGTTGTGGTTCATACTACCATAACCATTTTTTTCAGATTTTTGGTCCAGCGCCTTAGCTTTTAGATGGGGGCAGGCCCAAACGAACAAAACTGTGTTAGGAACCTTCTTGCATAAAAAAGTACGATAGCGGAGTTAATGTCGAAGGCATTCCCTACCAGTTCTGCCTGCAAAAGACCTATCTAAAAATACCCCACACTATGGTGTAATCGACTGAAAAAAAACATCAGCCTCACTTGACATGTAGGGAAGAAAATCTTATAAATGTTTAAGATTTTATTACCGCTCTCTTGACATTGTTAACATACACATCAGCAAAATTTCAGCTTTCTAGCACTAACGATTTCGACGCTATGCTTTGGACAGACGGACCGACGGACATGGCGAAATTATAAGGGCTCTTTATAGGTACTACGAAAGCCTTAAAAGTCAATGTGCATGTAAAACTTGTGAAAAAAACAAGTAAAGTTGATAATTTTATTAATACTGTAGGAACTACTTTCAGGATTCTGGTAAAATAAAAATACGCTTGTATAACAAGCAAACCTGCGAACGAGGTCAACGTATTCTGCAGTTGTAATCAACAGCCGGTGATATTTCTTCTGAACATAGTCGAAGTAATTATGAAGGGAATGCCAATGTATCCATTTGTTTTCATCGATGAAAAATGGATAAAAATTGCGCCCGCACACGTCCTTCCGCCGCCGCGCCTCGTGCAAACGATGATTTAGTGGCGATCCCACGATTTATAGAGCGGCCCACCCCGCCCAGCGACTTCAATGAATAATAAATTGAAGATCTTTTTCGATATTATTGATACTTCGGGTATCTCCGCGTGATGTATGTTCGGGTGAGAATTGAAACCCTTTTATTAAAACATATATTACAGGACACGTCCCGACGGTGACACTGAATAATACGTTCCTTGTTGCGACTATTCTGTACGAAGTTCTCTCTTATTTCGGATTTTATTACTCTAGGATTATTTATAGTGTTGTCTGTATATATGTGTAAGAGATTCGTCGGCTCATAAATCCTTTGACTTTATTATGTTTCGCATGAGTGCATAACAAATGGCATATAACATTAGTATATCAAAAACATTAGGAATTGGGCTTGAATATTTTATATTCATAGTTTATTCGCTTGCTTGGTTCAGGGGCCAAATAAGTTTTGAATTGAATACAACCATAACATTTCCATATTGTCATTTAGATAATTTTGTAAATGGTACTTTATGGAAGACAATAGCCTCGTTATAAGTGAAATATTGTGGGTGATTGCTCTTGGATTAAAAGGAAACAATTGATGGTGTATTTTCAATAGAAACATAATAGGTTTGTTACTTTAATAATATAATATAATACATCTGTATCTATTGCCCATATTACATCTGTGCCCAAAAATCTTTTAATTATTTATTTATTTATTTATTTATTTATTTATTTATTAATTTGCGAATATGGGTACATAAAGGTGGTACAGAGGTTGTTTGATTCATCCACATTCAGCCATGTAGCATGCAAATAGTTTCAATTTTATAATAATAATAATATGAATTCATGCAATAATTAAGATTATTAAATAACAAAATTCGATTATTGAAATTGAAATAATGGTAATAATGTCAAATTTAAATTAATGTAAAGAATTAAAAATTAAATTAATGAGAATCATAATAAAAATGTCAAAAAAAAATAATACAAAATTATGTCAAATTAACATTATTTCAAATTAACAAATTCAAATATAAATCTAATTAAACAAATGTGTGTGTGTGTGTTTAATTGATTTAATACAAACTGAAAAAGAAAATAATAAATATGACGAAACGTTGACATACAAACATGAGTATTTAGATGTGTATATCTATAAAAATAAATGTAGACTTTATAATATTTAAGTAACAGCCCGATTACGATTCTATTGAAAATACAGCTTCCTTTCGACTACCTGCCTACTTAATTGAATTGTATTCTTTGTTTTATAATTTTGTTAAGTATGTTTAACTAATATCGAATCAACGGTACCATCCGTGAATATATCCAGTCAGTAAACCCAATATAATTAAAACTCGAACTTCACCCACACATTAACAACAAAGTTGCACATGCAGCGCACTGCAGCATAAATGTCTTTAAAACCTTCGCATCCTCTGAAACTGTGTCGAGTAATCAAGACTGTACTAACTTAGTGGCTTTCAAAATTCTGACAACAGCTATCGTCGCTAGTTGCCAGTCGAACAAGTGAAGGAGTTGCCTGTTTGAATTTGCCGAGCTAATTCTGAGGACCGAACGAACCAGTCTGTTTTAAAGCCTTTTCACACTATCTCACGAACGTAGAATGCTGCCATGCTTTTGCTGCGTCTCCGTCATTTTACATACTGATCCATAGTGTTCAAAGGGTGCGTTGTGTCGACGCACATGACGCACAATACGACGGACTCCAACTGCTGAAACTAAGTGTGATGTTTATGCTAAAACGTAGCAACGCTGTAGTAACGCAGCATCAAAGGGTGCATAACCTCCCCGAGTGACGTACACAACGATTCCCTGCGTCCGGCGCACGCTGGGCAATTCGCGAGTTCTCCAAAGCGAATTGGCTAATCCTTTCACCACGATGGCAAGTCAAAGTAAAATTTGACTTAGCCATCGACACGATGAAGAAGAAGAAGAAGAAGAATGTGGACTGGCTCTTACAGACTCTTTGCCTTCCTTCACTTGCTCAAGATGTACCCAAGACAGCGGCAACGCAAACATATGGTACTGGGGTTAACTAATTTTATATGCTCCGCATGTAAAATTAGTTAAATAACTCCCTCGGAATCTTCACTCTCTATATGGAAACACGTCTTTGCTCTAAACCCGAGCAAATTAGACTAGCGAACTTGCACACATTAAGCTTGCTTTCTAAATTAATCTACGTACTGTGGCTAATTAAGAAAAAACATTGTTTGTGAACTCGAATTTATGCTCGTTTGTGTTATAAATTAGGAAGCTTTGTTATTATTCAGTGTTTTATACTGCAGCTTAATATTAAGTTATGTTTAAAACAAGTAGTGTCATGGTTATCTTAGGATTATTACATCTTGATCTTTTTTATGTTTAATTATCGCCAAAAAATTTTTTTAACCAAACATTGCTCACTTGACCAAGTATTCATAATAGATAAAAAGAAACACCATTAAAAGTAGTTCTTGTCGGATAAAGCAACGAAATTATAAAAAAAAGATCATGAACCAATTATTTATCGATGGATTCCAAGTTCGTTTGTACATGGGATACAAAAGATATAGGTAATCGTGTACTTAAAAAGTAATTCTGCAATATTTTCCACCCGATTGAGTTAATCCATTAACGTTAGCTCTTTTATATTGTATCAGCCGCTTAAGTAATATGGATCAATGTTTTTTTACTGAAGTCGAAAGTAAGCTCTCAGCCAATTTATTGGTATCCATTCACGAAACGAATTGCTTTGTCTCCGAATGAAGTAATAATATAAGCGTTATTACTTCGCAGAAAAAAATGCATTATTCTTTGTAATTCGCGGCGTTGGAGCAAAAGTACGCATTTGTACTCAAATCCAATGTTATTAGGTTTTATGGTGAATCATCTGCGTAATGCTATTCTGCAATGTTGAGTTATTTGTTTTATTCTGTGCAGACGTATTGTGGCGGAATATTACGAGCTTGAAATTTATTTTCTGTATATTATTCAGATAAATATGATTGAAAGTAGCATCTTTTAAATGACCTTAGAAATATCTTTATCTTTTACAAAAGTTTAACAAAAGAACTATTTAAACTGAAAAGTTAAGTTATGAATTGTAATATAAGATGTCTAGAAATACGAGTATAATAGACTAGATTCCGGTCACATTTTCATTTCATTTTTATTCGAATAGCATTTATTATTTTTGGTATCTTGACCTATTTATTTCCACACCTAATTTCATTAAGGTTTAGTAGATTCGTAGATTTTCGGGCGCAAGCAAACAAAAAATAATTTTTCTTTAATTATAATTGTTGTAGTATACGTAATTATAGTAAAAGTAATAGATTACTAAGTGTAGATATAGCAGGTAAACCAATACCATTTTTTTAGAACTGTCCGCATTTTAATATCTTCGTTTTATAAAACAAGTCACTTTTAAAACAGTTTCCAGCCAGTTTTAAATGAAACGTATGTAAAACCAAAAAGGGCTTAGCTGGGGAAACTAACCGGCCGTATTTGTTCAGTCAAGACACACAAATGACACAAACATACAGACAGGACTCTGCTTAAACGCTTTGAGCGTCCAGAATTAGTCGGTCGTACATTCAAATACCCGTCGCTCAAATCGCCGAAATGTCTGTTTGTGGTAATCCTTTTATACACGCATATCCTTGTTGTGTCCCTCAACGTTTATTACTTCTTGGTAGTATCTAGTAAATGGAAATATAATGACTGCTCCATATTTAAGTGATAGTTTTTTTGTCCAAAACGAAACTTTCATCCCTTTAAGATAAATAACATTTCGAATTTCAAAAATAACTTTTTTTTTATTTCTTGCTTCTAAGTTTGAGATATTTTTATCCAAGCAGTCGCTTTAATGGTAAGACTGAAATCGTATTTGCTGAATTCTTCATTTAAAAAGGTCATTTTACGAGTCCGCAGGAAAAACAAGCATTCTCATCGTCCGTAGGAAACAAACCTCTTTTGTTACAATACGAAACCGTAGTATTTTTCCAGTATCGTGACAAACATTAATGCAGCGAGTAGGTGCGGTAGGCTTAACTGAGTCGCTGAGTCTGTCGTCATGTGCAAACACTGATTAGTAGCGAGTGGCGGCTGCGGTTGGACTCTGCGACGAGATGCGCTAGTACGTTATCCTGGGGACATGGAAACTTTAACGTTTGGAATGATACTAGTTCGTTAATTTTTTTATGTTATTTTCACCGCGAGGTCTCGGATTACATTCCCAGGTTGAGCATAGTGTTATTTGTGAACTTTTCTTCGAGAAATTCACAATAGCAGCGGTGATATGGAAGAAGAGTGGAAAAGGGCGCCAGCAAATCTAAAATAAGATAAGGGCAGGAGGATATAGTATTACGTGCAGTCTCGTTAGGCCGATTTATTTATGAAATTTCGTAGTACATAGTTTTAAACAGAAGAAAGAGTTTCATGTCAATCCTAGCTGAGATAGCCGAAACAAATCAAACGGTGTCAAAAAATATTCAATGGAATGAATAAGAAAATACGTAATATTTCGGTCTAATCTTTTTCAAAATTCATGTTAAGCAAAGCTTACTATAATCGTTACATATATTTGTATCAAAACTAGTAGGCAGAAAGCACAAGCTTCCCTCAGAAATCTAGTGACGTACGTTTTGTATTCACGGATATTGTATCCAGAGCTCCGCCACGAGCAATACAAGGCGCCTCCTGCAGTCCTAACGATGATAAATGGCCATACAAACCTTTGACTTGGATATTTCGTCATAACAACGGGATGTCGTCTGCTTGGCAGTTGCACCCTTCACATATGTGATTGAGAATGCGATTCTGGTGCGCAGTGCGTAAAATAGTTTTAATGCCAGGATCTAACAGCAAGTTATGATAGCTTTCAAACTTTTGTAAGAGAAAAACTTAAGGTTTAAAATTTGACACATTCATATTAAAGTACGCTGTATTTCTTTTTTAAAAACTCGTATTAAACCTTACAGAACCTACTTATAGAGCCAAAATTTTAAAACCTTTACTTCGCCTCTAATGCTCGATTGATCAGAATGACGCTTAGACTCCTTTATTTTGGAAAATGTATTACAATTATCGGTTCTGCGGTATTTTTTTTTGTAATCACTAATAAAGGCACGACAAATGTGATTAATTTATTACTTTTACCTCGCCTTTTGGTAATTATAAATCATGACCGGTAATAATAAACAATTTTCAATTTATCACATTCACCATAACGTACCTAGTTAAACTTGTAGGCAGGAAGTATTTCAAGTTATCCTCAGAAATCTAGTTACGTACGTGTTGTTTCATGGATATTGTATTCAGAGCTCCGCCATCAATTAAATCACAATTCGGCTCATTGAATAGATCAAATAAAAGTGAAGAAAACAGAAATACCCAAAAGATAACAAATACAATATTTGAGAAAACAAATAATTTTCTCTTCCAGTGATTTTATTATCTAGGACAAATTTATCGGGTCCAGTGATCGCGGGCTAGTCCAGCTGAAGGGAATGAGTTTTCTATTTATCTAAAGAGTCAACTAAGCTCAATTGGTTAGTTAGTGCGGCAATGGTAGTTGCTGTAAGCGTTTGTATTGCCATCAAGATTAAACGCACAATTAGTGATGTGGACTGAAAGTTTAAAATCAGTTACCAGTATACTAAGCATAATTATAATACTAATAATATTAAATCTTTATTTCGGACAGTATCCATAATTTTGTTAGTAACACGATAAATTTTAAAAAACTAGTGTTGGTAAACATTAATTAACTAAATAATAAATAATAACATAAGAACTCTGCCCAATGCGACTTCACACAAGTTTGGTATGCACTATCATTTGATGGCATGCAATTTATAAAGAGAAGAATAAGTTTGATGCCCATGTCTCCATTGGTAGCGATTTATTTTTTGAATACTAATTTTACCACGTTACACATGGTGTAAATGGCATCGTGACTAAGGCGCTTACCATTTATTCAATACGTGAATCTGACACGATTATGAAAGAGTAACGTAACTCCAGGCCAGTCCATTACATTTGCAGTTTCCCGGTTAACTTTGAGATTTTCCGATGAAAAATTTATACCCTACCCTGTATTGTATAGTAAATGTTTATAATATATTTAAACGACAGAAATAAAGCCTAATTTACATTACAAAACTAACTAGTTTCATTGAAGACACGGTAAAATTGCTGATAAAATAAATATTGCGACACCTTTCAGTATATTTTTTGTGTGTAAACATCAACTTTTTCAATGCAAGCATATTAATTCCATGCAACTAGTTTCACAGCGTAAATTATTAGCTTAATATAAAAAAAATACGCCTTCACCGAACCTAATTAGTATTTTTTTTTATTATCGAAAATGCTGATACTTATCGATCTGTACTGGTACTGAAAATATACATACATTTTAAAGCACATAACATTGTGGCTCTAAACGTGGCGGTAAACGACCACAATATATGTTAAAAGTATAAAACGAATTCAAAAAATATATTTGTGAATTGAATTTGTGACCAACATCAAACACCTCTCCGACCATCTGATCAAGTAAACCTAAACAAAGAGTATTATAATATCACCACTTCAACAAAATTAGAACAAGTCTTAAGGCCCACATTATAGCAATAGAGGCCAGAACAATCGGTCTAATGCACCGCACAAAGACCGTCGCTCTGAAAGGGGAACCCTGTATGTCGAACCACAAAGTGTTTGAACTGTTGTTGAAAACTTTTAGTTGAACGGATCAACACAAAGCTTTATTTCTAAAGGAGACTATGCGTCTTTAAAACATTGAATAAATGCACTTGTTCAGTGGCTTTGCGAGTGCTCACGTCGCGACTTTTATATTACTGTTTGCTCGATATCTTATCTAGACGCTGTTACAGTGTTGGTGAATTCGTTACTTGAAAGGTTTTTGGAACGAAGTTCCTTATCGCGCGTTGCGAAAGGGGGCTAGACGGAAAAAAATGGGACGAAAAGTTGTAACGACACATTTCGTAGCAATTCTCGTAGCGGCGTAGTAATTACATGCTACGTTACAGCTACGGTGCTACATCATCAGACTAAAAATCGAAAGGAACTTCGTTCCATCCGGGTGTCCCTTGACACCTCAGTAGTTTTTTTGTATATATTAGGTGTGGTTTGTTAGTTTTGGTGCAGCCATTATTTGTTTCACTAGTTCCGGTGTATGTAGTTTCAACTGCGCTGGTGTTGTGGGTCCGAACGAGATAAATCTTTGTGTGATCTACAAAAAATTGTTCTGACTCTGGGTGTGTGTGTGTGTGATGTGCGTTTCTGAATACCCCCGCGACACAGGAGTTATTTTTAGGGCGTCGTTAATAAATATATATTTATATACCTTATGTGTAAATATATAATATATAAATAAGTTATGAACTTATAAATTTAGTTAGTGGATAAATTCTAAAAAGAAAGTTTTAGTCTTGACCAGTTTGTATTTTCTAATCTGAATAAATTTTTGACCTTTTTGGGTTGATATCAAAAATAGTTTTCAGCCACATTCGAGCAACAGTTTTTCTGCCACATTCGAGCAACAGTTTCCACTCTTATTCCTAATAAATCTTGTTCTGACTAAATATTCTATTTGATTCTAGTGTTGACTATATTTTTATTGTTATAATTCTAGACGAATACATTACAAAGAAAAATAAACTACAAGACCATTAACGTAAACATTACAAACACCCGCAAAACGATTAACAAACATCTAAACTGCCAATAACAGTAAACAAATTATGTCTTTGCATAATTTAGTCCCGAAAATTAACTTAAATTATGCCATAAATTTAAGCGAACACCCCTCACATTATTAGCATTCACATCGCAACAGACGAAATAAAAGGGTCGAAATACTCAAAATCTATATAATTTCTAAAGAAGTAAAAATGTTTGTTTGTATGTAGCAATCTCTGAATCTACCAAACCGAATGATAATATTCTTATTTTTATAATGTAGGTATTTATTTATTTAAGTTGTGAGAAACTTACATATAATGTACAGTAGTGACAGATAAATGACAGTTAGCCAATTACAAATTGTCACTTATATGCATGAATTACAAAAAAAATACAATTTAACAATCAAAGTGTACTGTGCACCACAGTAAAATTTGGGCCATAACGTTTACAATAATTTTATTGTTTAGGATTATTTAAAGAAAGAATTAGTAAGACACTTATGAACTGATGAAAAGCTGCCATTAAAATGTACGTTATTTTTGGATTTTATATAGTATATTAGCTTCCTTCCGCTGACCTGCCAGTGTAGTACATCGATTAAAAAAAGCTTTAATGGTTATCCTGACTATATTTGAGCTACATCTCTGCAAAGTTTTATCAAAATCGACCCGCTAGCTTTTTGTATAAGAGTATGAAACATTCACACATCTTTACTGTTTCGAATTTATAATATAAGTTGGATATTAGCAAGATATTGTTACCAAAAATATATAAGAAAACATAATTAACCGACTTACACCCGAACAAAGTCACGGTTCAAGTTTAGTGCTTAATATTTCAGGTCAACTTAATTTGTACGAAAATTGCAAGTTTAATTTCTTCCTGTTAAGAGTCCATTTCGTCTGTCCCGTTCAGCTTTGTTCTCACAATTAATTTAGTATGAAGAAATCTCCATTCCGTGACAGTGTTACAACATTTACTCTCTGCCCCTTACTTTCATTTATATTTTAAATTCCGCTCTAATGAAATTATTTTAAAGTCTACCTTATGATTTATTTATTAACATAGAATCTGCTGAATTATGTCGTCATGGCTGAGTTCATTATGATTAAACTTTTATGAAGTCAGCTTGCTTTTATTTTGAAATATTTTATAGAAAATAGGGGTTGGAAATATATTTGGGTGCATGAAAGGAGCCTCCCCGAGTGACGTACACAACAATTCCGTACGTCCGGCGTACCCTGGGCAATTCGCGAGTTCTCCAAAGCGAATTGGCTAATCCTTTCAACACGATGGCAAGTTAAAACCTTGACCACCTTACTTACTGTCCAAAATGCCCTACCACCTGCACAAGAGAGGCGCTCATGAACGCCGACGAGAGCGCCATAACAGTGGCCACTTATTGGACCAATAAATTTTGACTCAGCCATCGACACGACGAAGAAGAAGAAGAAGAAGATAGAAAATAAAATGTGGACGTACATAATATTTCATGCATTTATGAAATGACGGCACATTAAGCAGGCAATTTGTAATTAAATGGTATACGGTCCTTGCAAGGTGAACTTCACACGCCACGCAACATGATCATCGGCAATGCTATTCAATATTGTAATAACCAATTACTAAAAAAAAAGTAGACGCGCATTTAAACAAAAAACGCTGCAAGCAAGCTACAAAATTATTTTAAAACCCAATTTATTGCTTAATTGCCAGGTTCAATTAATCTAAGCGTTATTTATTTAGCCAGTTTTATTCAGAGAAGGCAATTTCTATTTTAAATAAATCCTTCAGCTAACTCAACAAAATCTGGCTCTTTAATATCCACAGCAATGTAAACAAAAACCTAAAAGCACTCTATTATTTTAATAGTGGATCATTTTTCCACACACCCCTACTCTGTGTTTAAAGGAATAGCCACTACTGCGTTTTTATCGATAAAAAACCCACCCCGGGGTTAGTTGACCTGTTGGGGCACTTTTTCAGTGTATAAATACGACTAGAACCTCCCATGAGGGCGATCCATCACGCCTCTGAGTAGCTGAGTCAAGAATTATTTGCTTTCTAGACGGTAACAATGATCTATGTGTGTTATGATTTTATATCAGTGTTTCCGTATTGGAAAACGTTTTGGATACGTCGTTTAGTAACATGACATCTAAGAACGTAACGTTACGAAATGAAAATGGATAAAAAATAACAGAAAAAAAACACTTTTGTTTGTCCATTTGCATTGAAGTAAGTTAGTTGCCATCAATGAGGTTAGAAACTGCATTTGGGGCCAGAAAAAATAAACATTTTATTTTGACAAATAATAACAAAACATAACTTACATCACAACTATATTACCTAGAAGAGTGTGGCAGAGGTGTACAACACCCACATTTCACATGTCATGTTTAGTTACCCTGGGACAGGGTGAGAGATCGCCACCCACCGGGCACAATAACACCTCCGTGCTGCTATTGGAAATTTCCTAACGGTAAGTTCAAAATAACAATTTGCCCGACCCGGGTACCCGAAACCTAGAGGCGCATACGTTAACCACTAGACCAAAGAGACAAGTCGACAAATAATATTACAAAAATAAACATGAAATAATACTATATATATTCAGATTTGGTTGAGCCTAATATTTCAAGTCTAATATTTCAAGTCTAATATCCTAACATCGTTCTTGAGCCAATATTTGGTGTAATTCATTATTATCTGCGCGCAGGATTCATTTCTATAAGATTAGATTATATTAATTGGCCGTAAATGAATGGAATTTCGATTTACAGTTAACTTGTTCAAAAAACGTGAATCTTTTACTGTACAACTGGATATTTATGATTTTCTTTGTGTCTGGTCTCTGCATGATTGTTTTTGACTAAACAATCTTTGAGGTATCGAAACAATTGAAATTTATTAAAGGTATTTGTATCAGCAAATTAATTACAATCACTTTGAAAACTATTATATTATTTAAGATGATAGGATGATATTGTTAAATGGGAATATATTGACACTAACATAAATTGCAAATGTGGTGCAATACAATCAATGACACACCTTATTGACTGTCCAAAATGCCCTACCACCTGCACAGGAGAGGCTCTCATGAACGCCGATGAGAGCGCCATAACAGTGGCCACTTATTGGGCCAATAAAATTTGACGCAGCCATCGACACGACGAACAAGACGATTAAAGATGAAAATTATTAGGAAATTCAGATGTCGCTATGCTTCGCCCGTGTACCCAATAAAAATAAGTCTATGGTTTTCAGGAGTCTTGAACCATATCCACATCAATTGATATCAAGATTGGTCCAGTCATTTGAAGATCCTATTTGGTGCAAACATATAAACAAACAAAAAAATCTTTCCTCTTTATAAAGGAAAAGAATTGGTTGTGTTGCTAAACGTTGTGCTTTTAAAAGCTAGTGGAGACTGCAACCGGGTAGGAAGTGCCTCGCGTAGCAGGCGTCGTCACACTGTCCATAACTGATTTACTAAGTAAGCATGCAAATAATTTATATCGCAGTAATCCCTGCACGTTTCATTCAATATTCTACTGCTATATATACACATAATATAGATAAACTAATTCGTTGTGCAGACAATTTCAGTTTTAGTTAGTGATTTATTGGAAGCGCACATAGTTTAATTAGATTGTCCGGTCCGCGCAAAACTGAACCATTTGTGTATTTATTCACGCACGCGGCGCAAATCTGCTGGAATTGGGGATAAATGTTACAGTAATTGATTTGGTTGTTTTTAGTGATTGATTTATGTCTGGTCTTTTTAGAAAAAAAAAATATTGTTAGTAAAAACATCCACTTCCAAACAATATTTAATCTTTGATTATAACAATATTTGTTTAATATTAAACTTATGTAATGATACAATCAATGGCTCACCTTATTGACTGTCCAAAATGCCCTACCACCTGCACAAGAGAGGCTCTTATGAACGCCGATGAGAGCGCCATAACAGTGGCCACTTATTGGGCCAGTAAAATTTGACTCAGCCATCGACACGACGAAGATGAATTAACTTAAGAAGCAAAGTTTGAGAGAAAAATATATTTATAACATTACACCTTAAAAGCGTTAGGTGCTAGCAGAAGGGTTCAGCAAAAGTTAAAATTTTTGTTTGTATGTAAATATAACTTCTTGCTTATTTTAGACACATAATTTACATTTTCTGTCCCGATGATCTAGTGAATCACAGAAACTTCACAATAGCAGCACGGCGTTGGAATTGTGCCCGGTGGATGGCGATAGGCTCACCCCCTATCCCATGATACCTAAACACGTTTGGTCTAGTGGTTTAAGCGGTCGCCTCGCCGCTCTCCACTGCACTGGTGTTGTGGGTTCGATCCCCACATGGGACAAATCTTTGTGTGGTTCGCAAAGATTTGTTCTGAGACTGGTTGTTGTTTGTGCGTGTGAAATGTATGTTTGTGAACACCCCGCGACACAGGAGTTATTCCTAGTGCGGGATTCGTTTTTTTTTTAAATGAAAAAAAAAGAAAAAAAAGAACATAACAGATAACGTGTGCGTGTTGTACACATCTGCCAAACCCTTCTAAGTAATATAGGCATAATGTTATGTTATGTTTTGTGATTTACATTTTCATCTTGACTATTGGCTATATATAAATTTCATGATTACTGCCTCAGTATTTCCAAGCTCGTTTTATTGCGTTACTTGAATTAAGTTGTAACATCATCGTTTTAACAGTTCCTGTGACCACATCCGCATCGCTATCTTAGGAAGGAACACGGTTATACCGAGTCGTTAGCGAATCCTCATTGAGTGAGCTTATGAGTTAATGAGCTGGCTAAGGCTTTAATATTCCATTACATACTCGTAAGCCAGTTGTAAGTTATACTTAAATTAATTTTGCGTAAGGATTGAAATTTTACTGGTGGTAGAGCTCTTGTGAATGAGTCCATGAGCTGTACTCCACTTACCATCAGGTGGACTACACGTTCGTTCGCTGAGGGCTAAAAAAAATAGAGAGAGAATAAAAAAATAAATATATAATTTTACTTGTATGGACCTCATGGTTGATAAAAATCAACATTATCGTTACGTGCTGCAGTCTTACCTCAAGCATCTTGAGTATACGTAACATATAATACAACATAAAGCCTTTTTTACCCAAATGGGTGTATAACACATCCTATCACTACTTTTAGATCCCACGTTATAAAGTGTGAGCCTGACGGATAAGTTCCAAAAAACGATTTGCCCGACATGGCAATCGAACACGAGACCACACAGTGAGAGGCCGCATACGCTAAGCCACCAACGAAGCTCTTGACAAAAGTAGTAAGCATACAATGAGTTGCGTTGTGAAGCCATGGCTTATCAAGTTTAAAATTGTCGAATAAACTGTCTGTGAGAGCTTTGGTAAAATGTTATAACTAACATTACTATAAGATTTAATAATACTCATAACTGCAACGACTCAATCTTTATCATTAATGAGTTGGCTGCAAAATGATACCAAAGGCGCTTTATTTTCCGAGAAAGCAAAGTTATAAAGTTGATGTCGATATAAAACTGCAAATGAGGTGAATCTGAATACTAATATCCAAGAACTTCTCGCCATCTAACCATCGTCATAAAATATTAAAATCTACTTGATGAATACTTAAACGTAATCTTTGAATAGTATTACGCTTTGCTCATATTTTTCTATTACTTTACTTTAATAACCTATATATACCTAAAAGTATGCGCAAGTTACAACTTAAAATGTCTAAATTTAACGAGTATATAGGTACTTAGTATTTTTATTGAGATGAATTAGGTCACAAAAGATATTCGGTAACAACCACAATTGGCAATGTTGGTCCTATCAAATGAAATATTTTTTGTATTCAATAAAATAATGGGATTGGTTTTTGAGTTTCGTCAGGCGATGCTCAGCCAAGCGCCCATATTCTTCCTCCCCTACAATAAATCCTACATAAAGGCAACGCACGCGGGTCACGCATAACATCTTATAGATTTATTTACCACACTACTGTCCAAATTTAGATTTAGTGTTATGTTTACCTATAATTCAAGCCACCACTTAAGGCATTACAGGATATAGAGAAAGATTGGATAGTGCCAGTAATTGTAAATATTTTATAGGATGCACCGGAGCGAATAGGAAATTATAAAGCGGTGGCAATTCCGCTTGTGGCGCATCACATATTCTATCTACTGCGATACTTCATACTAAAAGAGGAAGTCTGTTATGTTTTATAGCACTTTTCTTCATGATGGGTTTCAGTAAACATCACGTAAAAGAAGGTTAAAACTATAAGTTTGTTAATAAGGGCTTTTGCAACCTGAACATACATTAGTATGTTTAAACTACGAAGTAATTGCTTTCAAGCATTGCCTCCGTTTTATGTATGTACGACTGAACGTTCACCATTTTTTTTCAGTAGATATGTAATGTCATTTAAGCAGTAGCTTTTAGTCCAAGATCCCAGAGCTGACAGACATAACTTATTTTCACACGGATGAAACCTGAAGTTTTCAGTAGCGACTCGTGTGCCTTGAATACCTACGCGCTTTGTGTAACTTGCCGAGTGACACCTGGGCAGGTACCAGGTGAGAAAGGTAACTAAAAATAAGAGTTATTTAACTAAAATTCACATGGCTGATTTTTACATATTATTATGTCCTGTAGAATATTATTTTAAAGTAAAATCATAAGTGCCAGACATTTTTGATCGATCAGAGCTTTTGCCAGACGCTTTTAGGCTCTGGTCCATCAAAAGTATCTGGCACTTATGATATTACTTTAAAATAATATTCTACATGACATAATAATATGTAAAAATCAGCCATGTGAATTTTAGTTAAATAACTCTTATTTTTAGTTACCTTTCTCACCTGGTACCTGCCCAGGTGTCACTCGGCAAGTTACACAAAGCGCGTAGGTATTCAAGGCACACGAGTCGCTACTGAAAACTTCAGGTTTCATCCGTGTGAAAATAAGTTATGTCTGTCAGCTCTGGGATCTTACTCTATTTATAAAACAGGCAACGAGCAAAGTGTCCATGAACCAAAAAAATAAAGCACGTTCATATCACGGTATAATATCCTGCAATTACCCAGCCTCGGCACTGACTGAAGGGTTTAATACATCCAGGGGTTTGTAGTTATTCGTCGTTCAAACCGTCTGCTCGCATATGAGTTTTACGTCATTTGGGCAAATTTTTCAAAGCGGAACAATTTTTCCTCGTAACGTACCGGCCCGTCGGTTTAAATAACACTCGTTAACTTTTCCCCACAGTAACGGGCTTCGCGATTATTTTCGAGAATGCGATTTTTAACGGGTTGATTAAAACGAGCTTTTTTTCTCTGAAGCGCTAGTAATTATTCACGTTAATGCACGGGTGAGCGAAATAGGGACTTATTATGTAAACGATGTTTACGTCGAGCTGAAATTCAAAGTAATTAAAGTAAAAATATTGACGCAACAATGAATATATTTGATGGAGAGCTTTAAGTTTAAAAGTCTGACGGTTCGAATTAACATGACATGTAATAAAATTATGTGAGTTAAAATGTTTTTTGAAAAAGAACGGTAACGAAGCGAATGCAAATGCAAAATGAATTGAGTTAGTGCCTTTTATTGTGAAAACGATCAAAATTAAACGTTGAATTAGTATTCAACAGCGTGTATATGAAAGCTGGCTATACCGGGGATACAGTGCCCTCGGGAGATTGGGTATCATCACGTGGCTATGTGAAAAATTTAATTCATTGACATCGAATTTATATGCATACCACGCCTGCACTCTATTAGGAATGCACCGTTTGCCATCGCCCGGTGCTAAAATAAAACGGTCAGCTTCATTTCATTCATCATACCCTCCGAGGGTTAGATGAAAAATTAAATCCCTTGTTAGATTTATTCACGGCTTAGTTCGTTTACTTTAATTTGATTTGTCTATTGCTTATATATTAAATATGACTTTTTAACTACTCAGATTTCATTTAGGTGTAGGAAACTTAAATTAATTGTTACAAAACCGAAAAAGGTAATTGATAAAAAGATAACTCTTGCTATCTTTGCACTCTCAGATTTATCAATAATATTACTGCAGCTTCCCGTGCAAGTTGATCGTAAAGAGAGGTTTGATAAGTTTGTTACAATAAATACTCTTTTATAGAGCATTAAATCATAAAAAGTAATTAAAAATTATAAACTTTAAAAGGTAATGTTATGTTATATGGCTGGTTGATCTGGCAGGATATTATTCTTATTTTTAATGTAGGTAGATACATAAATCTGCTCAAGGTTTTTGTGTTATAATATCGATCAATCAATTCAACTTTCTATGTTCGAAGTGAGTCACTATAAAAACAGCAACAAACGCAAAAAGCCACGAGTTTTTCCACCTAGAAGGCAGTATAACAAAAAACAATTGTGAAAAACAAAAGATTTTCCAATGAGCTATTTCTCGGCGACCGAACACTTAGTGGGTGATATTTAGTGGTTCATTTCGATTCGACTTCCCGACCTTTGTTCAGTAGCTCTTTTTTCCAAAGGATGTTCGGTGAATTGCAAATCTGTTCGGTTCAGTCAACTTCAAGGGAATGGGTGCCTCGGGCTGTGTAAATATTTAATGCATATTTCATGGAGAGCCGACGTTTATTTTGTAAGAGATCGGATAGAACAACTTGTCGAGTGTAAAGCCAGTACTTAAGTGCTTCATTTGGTTGAAGACAGCTTTACATGTCAGTGATGTGCTTTTACTGATGAATTCGTAAAAGGAAAGTTATTAAGTGAGCTGTTTTTTTTAATTCTTGATTGTTAGAGCAGGCTTACAGACTGGCAAATCAGTTCACTAATATGAATTTGTAAATATTTTTCAAATCAATCTGAAAAATTCATAATTTGAAAATATCTAAATAGTGTGAGCGTAAATGCTAATTTATATTAAATTTCCGTCTGTATGAGGCCGCTTAATGCCACAATAATATAATGATAACAATAATAGCAGGCCTGTATATACATGTACCACAGCTAGTCGTGGGCCTCTGCTCATGAGGAGAAGGGCTAGGCTTTAGTCTGCCACGCTGGCCAAGTGCGGATTGATAGACTTCACATACCTTCGACAACTTTAAAGGCACTCTCAGGTATGGGTTTCCTATCGGCTTTGTCCTTCGCGAGCGATAATTTACGTTATACATGATGATATGATAAACTATTTACCGTATTATAAAAGGTGGATGATAAACTCGTTAAAAGAGTAAACCACAAAATTCAGTATTCAATCATCTTTATTTTATCATTGGTGTTTTGTGGCGAAAATCGGAAGAAACTTAAATCCAACAGTAGCCTTAAATTGGCTAATTAATTATATTATAAACAATCTAATAAAGCTAGACACATCCAGCAACTTCAATTGATTCAAAAATCGCTTCCATTATTAAACGCATTGCTTATAAGTGTTGTTGCCGCGGCGTCGTCGCAGATAAATCGTACACTCAAGATAGTCACGATCCGGAGACAGTTATCACCCTCTAATCTAATGTAATGCCAGTTTGGCACATCCATACTCTTGCCACTCAATTATTTTTTACTGTACCGGAGCATTTTGCTTATATGCAGGACACTATATATAGTTTCTCTCTGCTGTGTTTTCTCTACCTTATAGCTATGTACATAACATCACGCCTATATTACTCTGGAGGGTGTGGCAGAGGTATACAACACTCACACTTCACCTGTTATGTTAAGGTCCCATGGGATAGGGGGTGAGCCTATCGGCATCCACCGGACACAATTCCAAGTCCGTGCTGCTATTGTAGATTTCCTAGCGGAAAGTTCACAAATAACACTATGCCCAACCCGGAAATCAAACCCGAGACCCCGATGTGAGAGGCGCATACGTTAACCACTGTACCATAGAGGCATTGCTCACAAACTTTCGCATTTAAAGTATTAGTAAGGATTACCTCATCTAAGTAACCGCTCTTTACGTTGAGTGACCTTTGGAACAAGACAGCTGTTATAATATTAATGTAACGTTTTCATGTAGGGAGAAACGTTTCCAGTGGATTATTATTTAATTAAAGTGTTTACAGGATACATACCTTTGCCGTCAAATTTAATGAGATAATTTTGATATCGTGGTTATTACCACGATATCAAAATTATCTCATTAAATTTTTTTTTTTCAATTACATAACTAAAGCACATTATTTGCCTTTAAAATTTAATGAGGTAATTTTGATATCGTGGTATTATTTCAATTACATAACTAACGCACAATATTAAAACGCTTTTTATTTGGCGTTGAGTGGAGCTTTCCGTCTCAAGTTCCTTGATGAGTAATAGCTCTGCCCCTAAATTCTTGTAAATATTTTTAAATTATTGTTACAAAGATAAGACTTTGTCTTGAAAATACGGATATAAGTTTTAGATTCTGTTAAAGTCAGCTCGCATCTTATTTTCATTTTGCACGTTATAAATATTCTGAAAATATTTATGGAATCGTGATTTATTATCACGATGATAAACTATCTGTGCTTTGTTACATCTCTAAGCAATATAACAAGCTTCAGTATTAAGATAAAATTGACAACATAGTCTACCATTATGAACAAACGGAGTTCTGCATTAAATATTAATATGCTTATTTTATATAAGTCTGTTCGTTATACTTTGTAACACATTGTAGATAGCTATAATTGGTCTTTGTTTAGTAATGTTTGGCTATGTAATATGTTGGTAAACGACTGTTGTTGTTAATAAATAAATAAAATAAATAAATGAGGCTAAATCAGGTTTTGAGCTTTGTTGTCAAAAGATAATTAAAATTAAGTTAAATTATACTCATTCACACATATCTGTGAAAATAACGTGATAACATCGTACAAATAGATAAGAAGGTTCAAAAAGAATGGGGGATTAAAAGCTATTGGCCGGCTGCCCATCCAATTTTTTTTGTTGACGTCTCCCGGGGCCAGGCGAGATTATCTTAACAAAGCAAAGCCGTCGGCGCTAAGTTCGGCCTCTGAAACAATGTTACAACGAAGAATGCAAATTACAACTTTTTACAGATAAATTATCACATTACTTTTGTGTCTAAAATACTATGCGTTTGAAGAAATATCTCGGTCTTCTTTTGTACTTTTGTTTTTGTTTGAGTTGTTTTGTTTTGTTTTTTATAAAATGCATACCACGTGACGGTCAATGTCGACGAGGAAGGCGAAAACGGAGATGGCGAGATGACTTAGATGCATTTCAGAACGATTAGCTAGAGATAGCAAATAACAAAAAGACTTGGAAATCATGGGGAGAGGCCCAGCAGTGGGACACACCCGTAGGCTAGTGAAAAAAAAAACTTAGCAAACACACAAATCTTAGACACATATTTTCTTATTTTTAACCGACGTCCAACAAAAGGAGGAGGTTCTGAAAACAATTGTATTTTTTTTTTTTCGCAGATTAGACGAAGACGCCCGAACCGATTTAAGATATTTTTTTTGTCTGAAAGAGTATACTTGTTTTGTGGGCCAATTTTCTCTAGGTCACAATCTGATGATGAGATCCTAGAGGAATCGAGGGCAAGCCTCAAATTTTAAAGGCTTTTTTATTGTTATTTGTACATTACCCAAAAGTACTCGGATATTTGCTTCTAGCAGTTTGAATCTATCTCTAGCATTTCATGTTGCTGAGTTTATGCTGGAAGGTACAACTCCTCAACGGTTAGGAGTACGAAGATAATTCTTTAAATATAGGCACCTTAAGGCCTTTTACTCTTTTTTCAAGTTATACACAGATGAGGTGAGATGTTAAAAAAATAAATGATTTGAATGCTTCGCGTGTGATTTCACATTTTAAATCAATGAATATAAATGAGTGTAGTCAATTCTTTATTTATTCATAATTTTTTCATCTTGTCCAAAAAAGCAAAAATCACCCTTTACCAACTTTAACATGTCCAATCAACCAAAAAACGAAAACTGACACCCCTGGCTGGTGTAATGATCGTCCGAAACCCCGACGTAATGCGACTGCTCTAACGACCAAGGGCTATTCCAAATAGAGATGTGCTTAGTTCCAATGTTTTGGTAATCGAATACTTTATTACCCGTTAAAAATTTGCTAGTGAGTTCTTGAGAGAGTTTAGTGCTACTTGATGAAAAAACTTAAATGGATTATTCGAATTTTATTTCTAGTACTCGAACACTTCTGTATTTTTAGTTTTTTTTCGATGATTATTTCAATCAAGTTAAGATAATGGCAATGCTGTCAGCCTTCTGAACACGGTCCCCACAACCGGAATCGATGCGGAGGAATACTATGACGCCTAACTTAATGTAAATATTTGCCTTTTTATTTTAACCTTTGTATATATTTTCAATTTATTTAATGTAATCTTATATTTCAAAAAAAAAAAAAAAAAAAAAAAAAAAAAAAAAAAAAAAAAAAAAAAAAAGTTAGGATAATAGAACACTTTGTTCTATTATATCAATTTTAATATTTTTTTAATACAATGGTAATCAATGTCATTTTAATTTTAAATATTATAATGACATTTTAAACATCATGTTGGACTTTACAGATATTATGTACTGAATGTTCTTTCAGGATAGATGCTGTGCCAGTTAATACTTGGTAGGGTACTAGCACTAAGAACCTATATGCAAATACCGATTTAAATAATGCAAACATACCTGATTCAGCACATCTCTAATTCCAATACATGTAATGACTGCTCATGTAGGGGTGCTAGTTTAATAATAATTCCAAAATATTGGGTGTTAGAAACTTAGTGTTATTATGTGTCTTGTTCACTATCGAGAAAAGCGGCTAAATGCCTAACAATATTATTAAAAAAATATATATTTATTTTTACAAATTTGTTAGTTATAAACAATCTATACGAACAAATTACCAGAGTTGTAACTCAGCCACTTCATGTTAAATTTAATTGATAGCTATTAAAACTAATGGTAAAAGTATTTGTTGCCGATAAATATCGGCCCTCAGTCATCAGTCCTAAAGAGGGTTGCAGCGGTTGGTATCCCAATATTGATGTGAATGATATCACATCCTATAGATATCCGTCAGTGAGTAATGCCTTTGCTTTAATGGCAATATCTCCAGTATGACGCTCTTTATTGAAGTCAAATGACTGCTATGAAAATGCCTGTCAAGCTGACCTTGAGACAGTATGAATTTGAAGTGGTTTTGCAATCATATTATGATTGCAAAACCACTTCAAATTCAGTGGTTTTTCAATCATAATATGATTGCAAAACCACTTCAAATTCAGATTTTAAAGATTAAATTAAACTTTACGTTATTCACAAAAGTAAAGTTTAAGGAGTAAAAGAGAGAGACTAAGAGTAAAAGTAAAGTAAAGTGGAATAATAATATTTGTGAAGTCACATCACATATCACACAAAAGTAAAAGTATTTCTAATCGTATTTATAACATGTCCTTATATAAAGTCGTAACATAATTTAATAAAATAAATCCGGTTGATCAAATGAAGTTTAGCTGCTTTATTTAAGTCACTTTGGTTATATTTTACGTTTTTAATTTAACTTTGAATATATTAATCGAAGTGGCTATCAACTTTTCCTTAAGTCCTAATTCCCTGAACATAGCAGAGTATATTTTTTAACACTCATGTTTTATTAGATTTGATTGTACATTATCATGATTTAACACTAATTAGTATATCCCAATTTATAACGTACCTCGTCTAAAACCATCCCAGGATCGTAGTTAGGACTTATTGAGTACAAATATAATTATATTTAATTAATACGAATATTACACTGTGAAATTAAGGCCCCAATTAAGATTCACTACTTATTTAAAAACTAGTCTATCTTCGTGTCTCGTGTCTATTAATGTTCACAAATTTGATTAATGTTGGGCTTTATCTGGAATGAATCGTGTATGACGTCACTTGGCAATTAATTTATCACGGCATCTAATAATAGCGACTTGCTGTCTTGTCGATGCGCAGATGGTGACGACACGCTGACCCGCATACGGAGACTTTCAATGGGCCCTGGAAAAGCTTCTTAATTATTTTGAAAATTATTTTAATCAAGACCTGTGCGTTAAAGTTTAAAAATGTGTTTAGTTTATCAACGTTATGGCTGGAGAGGCTGAGGATCTATTGAAATATTTGAGATGAAAAAATTAGCCACTCTTTCGGTGATGTAGGAGTTTTTACAATACGTACAGAGTGATTTCAATTATACAAATATTTTCTCTCGAGTAGCTTTTATTGATTAAGGTATTCCTATTATTTAATAACTTTACAATATTAACAATTTAACTTAATATGTCACTGTACTTTAAAAACTCTACTAAACAGAAAAATTCTATATTATAAATAATATCGCTCGGGTCTACCAAAAAAGTACCTGACTGACAACATTCCAATATTATAAATGATATCGTGACGAAGCTGCTTATCAGTGATTCAGTACATGATTCTGAATTAAAAGATTCAAAAAAATCTCAGTCACCACTTATCGGAAAATCGGTCTAGGACAAATTTTACATGTCATATAAAAATTACAAATATTATATGAGAATAAGCTAGCTTAAACACTTCAATGATTAGGAACATGATTTTTATGCCATAGTTGCGAAAAAAAATAAATAGAAAATTATTAAAAATAGGATAAATGGGATAATGGTAACGCTACTCTTCCATAATCAGTCGACAAAATCGCGATATACGGCCTCAGAAAAGTAATGTCCTTTTAGGTGGAAAAGAATTGTGTACTGAATCACTGTTAAGTGGATTTGTCGCGATGTCATTTACACCCTGTATACCGAAATTAAGGAAAGACTAAATGTATCGATTTTCGTTAAATTAGCTAGTGACATGTTGTTAAAGTACGACTTCGACCAATACGACTTCGCCGGAATGCTCACATCCTCTCACTTCGTTATAATATACTATTCAACCCTTCGACTCCTTCTTATCTTAAAAAACGTTTTGACTACCTTCATGATACTCACAATAGATATCTTAGATCATCGGATAACCTGAAGTTAAGGATGCCATCGCATTCCACAACATTTTACGATAATTCTTTTACTGTCACAGCTATTCGTCTGTTGAATGCGTTACCAGTAGACATTAGGCGTGCCAAGTCACTACCCATTTTTTAATCAATGGTCAAGGAGCACTTTTTATCTTTACCTAGTCGATCCTCTCTATTTAGTGTCTACTATTCAAAATTATTTAAATTGCTATATTATTATATGTCACAATATTCATTTGTGTGTTTAATTGTTTTCATGATAATATTAATGTTATGTAATATGTTAAGTATATTATTAATAATAAAATAAAATAAAATAATTGTACTGTAATCACTAGATATAAGTTCAAATTGTAATTTATCATTGATTAAATACAAATCATACCTTTGCATGAGCTGTTTTTTTTTTTAATTTCAAAATCCAATCTCACCATAAAACGGAACCCGGTAGAAAAATACATATATAACTTACATACACAACACTTTATGTTTTCACCTGTGTTTAAATAAGGCCATATAAGAACATTTCTCAAACAAATTGCATTCGGGCTATTAATTCCATACCCAATTTTATACACTCTAAACACAAAATACAAATAAAGTAAGCAATTTATGTGTGCCGTTTAGAAAATAGCCGTTTTAGGCGTCATATGGTGCCCGACCCTTAGTTGTGTCCCAGTTTTTGAAACAAACTTTGCAAATATGCGTCCTAGAAAGGCGCGTATTTGCACCCTTGATTTATTGAGTTATCTAATCTAAGCCCCGGTTATTCAAATCATTGTAATTAGTATAATTTAGTTTTATGTATAATTTATTTTAAGAAAAACTTTATTTAATAAATTAAAGGAATTTACAGAAAAAATATCTAACTAAATATAAATAATTACTAATAATAAAACTATATAACACACACACACACATACAATCAATAAATTAATAAAATGAAATAAAATAATATTCCTCATAAAATTCCTCCGCATCACTGTCCACAGCGGATACCATGGCCAGAAGGCAATTAATTTATTTTTATATCATTTGTTTATAATATTTTGAAGTGTTCAAGCGCCTCCTGGGGCCGATGAAAATAAATGATTTGAATTTGAATTTATACCTTTGTAATAAACAGATTATTTGTAAAAAGTAGCAAATTAGTTGTTTTAAAGACATGTTATCATTTTAACTTCTCATAACCAAACAATAAAAATATTTGTATACTTCCCAGAATAAATACAGCTGCGATATGATGTAAAGAATATTTCACCTTAGCTTTGATTTTGCATGAGTAAAAGAAGCATTTTTGAAAGGATCTTTGAAAGGTTTTAGTTTCTATTGAAGCTCCGTCGTGGCGGCGCATTAAATTTACATTTAAACTTACCTTGGATATAGCCTCTTGAGCATGAAAATGTAAGCAACTACATGGAGGTACAATGTCAATGAGTATTTTTTGGAAAATTGGTGGTTCAGTACTTAGGAGATATTTATAAGCAACTCGACCGTAAAATGTTCAATTTTTCACGGTTAGAGGTGTCCATAGTTTTATCCAACAGATACAAATATCGTGAAACAGTGTTGGTTATCGAACTCTACTGAAAAAACTTGCGGCAGCTAATTTAATTATAATACAGTGTATGCCTCGTTGGTATAGAGGTTATCGTATGCGCCTCTCACTCTGAGGTCCCAGGTTCGATGCCCGGGTTGAAAAAAGTGTTGTGAATTTTTCCGTCAGGTAATTCTCAAAAAGCAGCACGGAGTAGGATTTGTGCCCGGTGGATGGCGATAGCTCACTTCCTATCACATAGGACATAAAAATATAACGGGTGAAATGTGGGTATTATACTTCTCTGCCACATCCTTTTGGGTAATATAGGCGTGATATTATGTTATATCATAATGAAAAAACCATAAGAAAACTTGTTTTCCGTACAATATTTTTCGTTTATTGTTTGATACTGCAGCTATGCTTATTTTAAAACGAAATATAATTAAATATTTTACATGAGCAACTAATGATACCTTTCTTTTTAATTTTGGCCCGATTTAATTATTAATAGTATTCTTCCATCTGATAATAAATACAAGTATAGTTAAAGCCACTTTTAATTTTGTCGTTGACACAAATAGATATTTTTCTTCAGCAAGTTAATCATTAATGATGGCATGAATCTTATTATAGAATTTTCAAATGAAAGTGCCATAACAAAACAAATTTAGTCTTATTCATGTTGTAATAGGATTAATAAACAGGGTCAAATATAAATGAAAAATAAATTAAAACTGGAACTGAAATGCAATCAAATTATACGACGATAACAATATGAATCTTTTTTCCAGACTTAAATTAGAATAAAACTTTTATTAACTCTATCGATGACTTTTTATTGTCCTTATATTGATCTGTGCCGCGTATATGCTAATTAACAGAACTTTTAACTTTGTTTTTTTTTTATCGTAGACACCTAGTCGGAATAAAAAAGATATTTAAAGGCTTTTTTTTCTTTTAGTACATTAGCAACGTCCTCGAAGGCAACAAAGGGAACCAGGTAGATGTGAGTTGCCATGCCCTCTGAAAGAATCCATAAAAACTGTAATGGTACCCTTGTCACGTTCAGACATCTTATTTATCTAGTCACGAGCAAAATCATTGTTTCCTTTTGCGTTTGTCGGACAAAAACACGCATTATTACAGCCACGGGCTAACAGATGAGCTGGTGGACGCGCCATTGTCCCCGGACCTTGTGTGTGACGTTTCCTCGTAGACACATACAAAAAATATACATGGAAAGGTACTAATATTTACGAATGCAATTGTTTATAATAATATTTTAATTTTAAATAATATTAAAGTTGAATAATTAAGAATCCAGCAGGACTCGAACCTGCACCCCTTGGGTATACGCCCCAAGTGCTTTGCCAATTCAGCTATGGAGTCGTATGCTGCTAAGCATACAAATCCATGCTATGCTATTAATATTATATAAAATACAAAAAGACATAGCAAAGCTAAAACTTGCTTTAAAATATTACAAATATTTTAATTGTAGATAAATAGTAAATAAAAGACGTGTTAAGTTTTTTGTGTATAGAATTTATTTATTGCAGTAATAAATAACATATCGGCATAAAGTGATTACGAGATTTGCTACGATCGAAAGATTCAGTATCCTTAGATTTCGGTGTAGAAAATACATTTCCATCTGTATTTTAAAATAAATTACTAATTTTAAGTGCCGCTTCTCACCTCTCGCATAAATAAATAAGCATTCGCATCTTCAGATAAATTTAAAACAATCCTATCGATCTTGCATATGACGTAACAAAGTGAAAAACGAATAAGCAGAATTCATAATCTGAAACAACCAAGAAATAATAACAATTCTTTATCCAAAGGAAATAGAAACACTAAGACGGTATAATTCTAGCTTAATCTTAGCAAGCTTAATTATTTCAAGCAGACGAAGATTTTACTTTAGAACTAAAACAAGCAATTTCTTTTAATACTTACTGCAGTGAAAGTTTTAAGCGAAAGAACGAACATTTTCCCACCGGTGATAGTGAGCGGTCTGTTTGCTCTTTCGACTAATAATCGCAAATTGCTCTTGAACCTGCGACATCTTGACGTCCAGTCGCAGTCGTATACTGCGAACATTATTTGACTACTCTGTAAAAGTAAAGACAATAAACATCCATTTGTACTAAAATAGTATGACTCAAAGATAGTTTTTTGAGAGTGTAATAAAATACCGAAAGATTAAACTTCATATACCTTTTCTGCAAGCTGAGATCCAAACCAGCATGGCACCATAATTTGAAGAATCATTACTACCATGTACAAAGAGAGAAATATCAAGAATTGAGTTGGTGCTGGCTAAAACAAAATGTTAGTAAATTATAACAGTACCTGAGGATTTATCAAAACAATAGTTCCAAAGTAACGGTTACAAAAACAACAACTCACCAAAGTAAATCGAAATAAACAGACGCAAATTTTCAACGCGCCGAAGCCGAATTGTACAAATAAAGTCTCGCTAAAAGCTTCTTGAATCAATTTGCAAAATCTGAATTACAAAAGAAATTTTTGAATTAAATAGTAGATCTATATTAGTATACTAAACAAATAAATTACAGTCTATTAGTGCCTTCTTACCTGCACACTTCTTCGTAGTGTATAATACATTTATTAATTTCAATCACTCCATTACGATCATTTACAGATTTTTCTATTGGACCACGAATAGTATTAGCGCTTTTGCACACGTCTGTGACCCTTCTCAACTTTTTATCCAAGATATCTAACTGCGCTATAGCAAGAAACATCACACCCAAGAGGAAAGTATCAAAATTGACATTGTACAGCATATGCGATGTGATACTAATACTCTGATACAAATACGCTGGGTACATAAACATCGATTTATATGTGTCTGGTATAAAGGAATACTTGCATACAGGGTATTCCAATTCAATTGGAAATATTAAGTGGGTTAGAAACGGAGCTAAAACATTTGTTGTATTAGCAACTATCGATATGCCAGCAGTTATCTTCCAATACATGACACTGTTCTTTTTAGCATTCTTTATGATCTTCGCTTCATCCCGATTACTCGCTTGGAATGTTTCACTCTCTAACATGTCAAGTAGTTTCCTAATTTTGTCTCTCATAAAAATAAATGCCAACACTTTGGACAGAACCGCTACATCGTTGAAATAAAATATCATTTCTTCGGCAAAAATCTCCAATTGTCGAGGCAAGAAATAAAAATTGATGGTGTACACCGTAAGGAAGGTAATAACAAAGACAAACACAAATATTTTGGAATAATAAACGTAAAATCGACTCGGATTGTCATCGGGCCAAATAGCTAAGATTTTTAGAATTTTCAAATGTATTTTGAAACAATCTATTTGATGGAATTCCATTGCAGAATTGTGTTTTAACGCGTTCACGAAATTTTAGATTGTTCTTAAGACTGCCGCGCCGCATTGAAAATGACTGTGCAAGGCTATATACTTCACACCACAAAGCGGATAGCCTAACTTGTAATTAGGCAGATACACTTGTCCGGTCCAAATTGAGATAATTGATAGGGAGAGGTAATTAAAACGCATCGTATATTCAGCTATTCTTGAAATTTCTAATTCGCCAGCAATTTTCAGTTCAAAGCAAATTAACAGCCTCTAGGAATTAATTTGCGGGTACATTTCAAAGACGTATTTAAATATTTATGTATGTGTGGTTGTACATGAAGGTTCTACAGAATGTAGGTTAATTGCAGGCCGTAGTTTTTAAATGAGGAGCAATTAGTGAAGGCTCGTCCAGCCACAAAAAATCAGGAAATTATTTTTTAATAGCCATTAAAAGGCTGGTGATTTTTGTGAAATCAAACAAATTATCAAGTTATGTTTTTGCTTACTTCAAGCTTTTAATTAATTACATAATATGAAAATGCCGCCATTATCGGCTTTTCAAAATATGACACTCGTATTATAAATTAAACGTAGTTATTTTTTATAATTTTATTCCGTAATTATACCAATTTATCGCTATTAAAAATCCAATATCGTCGATAAAAGATGTATTCATTATTTGAAAATAATTCAATAAAAATTTGTACTTCGTTTATGAATGAACCTAAAATTAACTTTTGAACCTTCGAATAAACATCAGATTGTATTTAATATATTATGAAGTTGTAAATAGGTTAATGAATCACAAAATTGATATTCGAATAGAGTAATAAAAATTAAAAATAATTCATTTTATAAGCAGCAGGCGTTATAAATAACTTTAAAAGGGATTTAATTGCATTATTAATTATTCAGTTTTATGATAATATTTTCTTTGAAACCCTACTCATGATAGCATTTTAAGATAGCGCTTCCGTTATTTTTATTAAAAACATAAGATGATTAAAAGTTGAAAAGATTTTTCAATTGTCTGATTTTCTATTCACGAGACTGCATGTGCTGAAGGAGTGTAAAGAAGGAATACGCCGAATTCATGATCTGTAAAAATAATCAAAATATTTTACATTTTATATTGTCAGGACAAAGCCGAGTAAATATAAATATTATTTTTATTTCACTAAATATATCTATTTGAGTGCGACCACTACGGCGATTGCCGTCGAAACCTCGTCTTCTCGTCCGTTTCGGAACATACCATTACAGTTATTAAAGTAAATCAAGTCTGGTGGGAGTTCGTCGTATTGGAATATCGTTTATCGGATTGCAAGTCCGAGTTTCACCTGACTCCTCCTTTTTTTAACTATTTTTAAGTATGATACCTAAGGGTTACTACACACATTGGCCGGCTCATTTTAAATTCAATTGCAGCGTCCATCTGAGCTAATTGTCACTTCTTCTTCGTCGTGTCGATGGCTGAGTCAAATTTTATTGGCCCAATAAGTGGCCACTGTTATGGCGCTCTCGTCGGCGTTCATGAGCGTTTCTCTTGTGCAGGTGGAAGGGCATTTTGGAGAGTCAGTAAGGTAGTCATGGTTTTGACTTGCCATCGTGGTGAAAGTATTAGCCAATTCGCTTTTAAGAACTCGCGAATTGCCCAGGGTGCGCCGGACGTAGGGAGTTGTTGTGTACGTCACTCGGGGAGGCTCCTTTCATGCACCACATTGTCACTTGACTGAGATGGACGCGGACGTGCCGGTCCACTCACGTGTGTAGTGTGTCCCTTACTCTCTTTGAAAGCTCTTTTTTTGCAGGGATATAATCCCACCCACACGCCCACCACTGTGACTCCTGTGACGCCAGGATCTACAGCGGTAACCAACTGAAAGGCACCGTGCATGACACACGGGCAATCCCAGGGAGAGTTAAAATTGTCTTGGAACCCGCAACGAATTTAATCAGAAGTATATAGTTGGAGTTGGAAAGTATGTATCTTTACTTCCCTCCAGAGCAAAGCGGGAGACTGAGCAATGCCAAATATAGACAAAGTGTCTATATGGAAAGAGTGTAGACACCACGGATAGTGACAAAATTATGGGGCCTAAATTTGATTGCTGTAATAGGTATGGCAGAAACGGCTAAATGCACGGAAATTTATTCTGTTCGATACAAGATCCTCATAGTATACCACTCCAGATGTCAATTGTAAGCTATTTAACATAACATTACGTTCGTTGTGCCAGAGACTACACGTCTTCGTGCTCAGATGTAGAACATGTACAGAATGGAGAATCGATTAGCTTAAACGAAAATAGTTTGCTCTTAAAATTGCCATGACCCGTCAGGAATTGAGCCACACAGTGATTAACCTCTAGCCATGGTTTCGCAAGTCTGTCGCGAATGGATGGAAAGAAATGATAGAGGTGACGGCCCTTAGGTGATGTGTCCCAGCGTTGCTGCCATTCGTCTATGAGGTGGTTATAGACATCCGTTGGATTATTAAATAGTCTTGTGATCTTTGTGCGGTCACGAGGTCCTAGAAAGCTGTTATTGAGATCATCGCGCGTAGAATAATACATTGCCGCGCGTCTCTGGACCTCGAGATCGACCGGAAGTACACCTGCCAGTACCGGTAAAGCCTCGGTGCTAACTGTCCTATAAGCCTTGCACAAGAATATCAATGCGAGACGTTGACTTTGAAGCATTTTGCGGCGTACAGCACCGACAGTGGCCCTGTCAGCCCATACGGGCGCACCATAACACATAGAACCAAGATAAGTAGCACTGTAAATGATTCCTAAGGTTTTAAAAGAAAGTCCCCATGTCGCAGTCGATATCCTTGTCAAGGCGTAAAAACTATTCTTAGACTTTTCCCCTACAGCTCTAATATGTTCTACAAACGAAAAGTTTCTTTCAAGAACTATGCCTAAGTAACAAACAGAATCTTTATTTTTAATAGTTACGTTATCAAATTTAATACGAGGAGGTGTTTTTAGATTACCTTTTAAAAGTAGTGTTTGAAAGCTCTTATAGCATCGTGTACTTGGACTATGCTATGTTCAGGCTTCATGTAATGTATATACTTACTGAAGTAAAAGTGTTAAGCGAGAGACAGAACATCTTGCCGCCAGTTATAGACAGAGGCTTGTTAGCTCTTTCTACAAAGAGACGCAAATTGGTTTTGAACTGACGCGATCTAGCGGTCCAGTCACAGTTGTACGTCGCAAAAGAAAGTAGATTACTCTGAAATGTAAAAGACTTATTGCTGAATACATTGAGATGGATGATTTTTATATGTTTAAAGACGCATATAAAATTAATAAATTAGTAGCAAATTAATTTCAACTTATAACTTATATTGTATGGTGTATTTATATTAATTACAATGAAACAAAAGAACTTCAATATCTGTAAATTTTACCAATAAATGTCTGAATAAACTTATAAGCAAATTTCTAAATCTAGTTTAATTTTTTACAGTACTTCTGACATCTATTAAAAAAAGAGACAGTCAATATAATATAAAGATTAATTGCAGCATCGAACAAAAACAAAACAATTAAATTAATAACATAACATAACATAACATCACGCCTTTATTACCTAGAAGGGTGTGGCAGAGGTCTTCAACACTAACACTTCACCTGTTATGTTTAGGTCCCATGGGATAGGGGGTGACACTATCGCCATCCACCGGGCACAATTCGAACAGCGTGCTGCTATTGTGAATTTCCTGACGGAAAGCTCACAAATAACCCTTTGCTCGACCTGGGAATCGAACCCAAGACCTCACGGTGACAGGCGCATACGCTAACCTCTAGCTAGACCATTGAGGTTGTTTATTTAATCTATTTAAACTATTTTGTTACCTTGTCCATAATCCTAGTTCCAAACCAACACGGTACCATGATCTGTATAATCATCACAAACATATAAGTAGCAAGAAATATGTAGTACTGAATCGGAGCAGCCTGAAATATAGATGATTATTCACTGATGTTCAAGACAAGAACATTATATAGTTTTTGTATAATTAATTTATTGATGTGACTTTCATAATTCAATTTCTATTCCAAACATGCGTATTGGTCCTTCAAGCCGGATCAATACGCATGTTTGGAATTGAAACAGCGTGAATATTTGTAAAGAAACTATATATTTTCTATTACATTGAAATTATAAAAAACACTAACGTGTGCCCACGCACATAGGTACGATAGAAAAAGGGAAGAGACAAAATTAAGTGTTGCCACCTCAAATAATTTAGTGATGTGATAATGTTAATTGACTAAACCAAATAATATTATGAAAGTGACATCAATTTAATCAATTATACAAGAACTATATTATTATGTTCTTGCCTTGAACAACTGAAAAATATATTTTTTGTTTACCAATGTAAATCTGAATAGACACACGCATATAATACAGGATGCCATACCAAATTGAACAAAAATGGTTAGACTAAATACATCTTGAATAAGACTGCAGAACCTGCAATTATAATAAGAATAATACAGTAAATTAATAAAAAATAAATAAATATCACACAACGTCATCTAGTTTCAAACTAAGCAGAACTTGTTTATCTAGTATTTTTTTTCCACT
This sequence comes from Hypena proboscidalis, assembly GCA_905147285.1. Classification (NCBI taxonomy): domain Eukaryota; kingdom Metazoa; phylum Arthropoda; class Insecta; order Lepidoptera; family Erebidae; genus Hypena; species Hypena proboscidalis. Next base: position 8,151,942 of record LR990127.1, read on the forward strand.
AGAATAACTGATATTAATACATAATAATGAATATACTTTTTCTTTTGTAAATATATACTTATTAACACCCAGACCAAGACGAATCTCCATGTCAAGCACACAAAAAATTTCCTTTAGCGGGAATCGAACCCGCGACCTTAGCGTAGCTGGCAGTTGCACTAACGACTACGCCATTTGGTCGTCTGAAATATCAGCAACTTCGAAACTTTTACGCCGGATAATAAGCTAAGTGGTAAGCGGTTAACACGTTACTTATGATAATTACTGAAAAAAATATGATAAAAGTTTCTTTTCCAGTTACACTTTTCAGTAATCTTTCTAATACGCCATAGTATACTCACTCATCAACTTGTCCATAATGTACAATACACTGATTAATCTTTTTTAAGGCTTCAGCATTCTTATCCTCATCTCTGCGAGTAGAAGCTTCACCATCTTCATCTTTTCCTTCATTCACTTCTGTTACTCGCCTCAACTTACCATCAAGAATGTCCAACTGTGCTATGACGTAAATCATCAAACCCAGAAAGAAAGTGTCAATGTTCAAATTGAAAAGCATATGGAAATGCATTCCAATGCTTTCGTAGAAGTACAAAGGATAAATATAGGTCTGTTTAAATTCATCAGAAAGAAAAGAATATGAACAAACGGGTAGTATTAAATCCGCTGATGTTAAGACATGAGCAATGAACGGAGAAAGAACGTGAGTTAGATTTGAAGTTATCGATACTGCAGCAACAATTTTCCAATACCTAACATTAAAACTCTTGGCTTTTTTTATTATAGCAATTCCGTCATCACTGTCTGGCTGGAACATTTCACTTTTCAACATGTTAAGTAACTCGCGTATCTGCTTACGCATAAATATGAAGGTCAGAACCTTGGACGAAACCGCCAACTCGGTGAAATAAAATATCATTTCTTCAATAAAAATGTCCAATTGTCTCGGCAAGAAATAAAAATTTATCGTACACAATGAATTGTAGATAATAACAAAGGTTACAATAAATGCTTTTGAGTAGTAGTTGTAATAACGGTTAGCATCGTGGCCAGGCCAAATGCCAAGATACTTCCAAAACCTCATGTTTATTCGGAAACAGTCTACTTGATGCAATTCCATTAGGTAGATTGTTTTATTTCAAACGTGTGAGGAGTATAATGTGAGGGAGTTTGTACGTGTCTGCTCGGTACATCTGATAGGTGCAACTTTGAAAGCAACCAGGAATTACGGACTTGCAAAGCGTTTCAAGTGGAGTGGAGCCGTATGTAGATGCTTTTACTTTTATTTAATGTGAAACATTTTGAATGAGAATATAAAAGAAATGAAATGCTGTAGTAACTAGTAACCTTAGATTACCAGGTAGAGATTTATTGTTAATTTAGGTATAGATTAGATTAGTCGTTAGTATTAGGTAAATACAGTTAATTTTATTTAGAGTATTGGTATGAGGTGCAGTCGAGTTCATAAAATAGATTGTACAGATAATAATTTCAAATCTGCCATCATATTAATGAACTCCACTGTATATTATAGATTTCATCTGTACTATTCATAACACTTAGCTAGTAATTTTGTATTTCTATAAGAATCACTTTTTGAACTAACATAAATTCAATAAACAATCGTTATTGAATCTTTAAAAGAAAAGATAATGCACAGTTCTAGTTACAGATGAAGAGAGTACGAAAAATAATAACAGCTATTCTATAGTTTCAGCTCAGCATAGTCCTTATTAGCCTTTATAATAGAAAAGTGTATTTTTAATTAAAAGGAGATATAATTGACACAGTAGTGTCCCATCAAAGTGAATGTAAAATTCTCGAGTATTTTTCAAAGGCTTAATGACAATAAGTGCCTAGTACTTACTTTATTTAAACAGAGCCGTCGCGAAAGGATGTGGGTTAATTGCGGGTTCCGTACTATTTAAATGAGATGCAATTAGCGAAGGTGACGTTCATCATCCGAGCGGATCCAGAAATCCGTTCTAATTAACAGAGTTGGATGAAGAAAATCTAAAAAAAATTTTTAAAATGGTATGGACCTTTTGTTGTTTTTGTCGCTCGGGAAGGGAAAAAGTTATAGATTGTGAAAAGATTTTGGAAAAAATTATTTTATGAATTAAGTCAATTTAATCGATTTAACGTGTCAACCGCCCAAATATAACTGGAAAGACCCGTTTATACAAATATTTATAGCTCACTAGCTTCCGCCCGCGGCTCCGCCCGCGTGGTATGTCAATTAAAAGTAGCCTATATGTTAATCCAGACTATAAGCTACATGTGTGCAAAATTTCATCGAAATCGACCCGGTAGTTTTGGCGTGAAAGAGTAACAAACATCCATACATCCATACTTACAAACTTTCGCCTTTATAATATTAGTAAGGATTAACTAAGAAGTTATATATAGGAACACACTTTAAGATTGAATCTGAATGACAATTATGGTAAGTCAATGTGTATTGGGTTGAAATAAATATAAATAAATATCTCACAATATCTCAAAAATTACACACAACGCCTTTATACTATATGTCCCAAACTAAGCAAAACTTGTACTATGGGTATTAGAATAACTGATACTAACACATATACTTTTATTTTGTAAATACAAACTTATTATACATAGAAACATCCATACTAAGGCAAGCCCCCATGTTCATGCACACAAGGCTTTGTCTTAAGCGGGAATCAAACCCGCGACCTCGGCGTTGCAAGCAAATACACTATCCACTCCGCCATCTAGGCGTCAAAATCCGAATCCAAATATCAACGAAATGTTGTTTCACTCTTAGCAGCCAAGTGGTTGTTATTTATTAGAATTTTATAAAAACACTAGCTGTTACCTGCGACTTCGCCCGCGTAGATTGAAATAGAGGGAAAACATTTACAAAAAAGACGATAATTGATCAGTTATCGAGCGGGATGAAAAATGATTAAATTACTAAAATGGCTATTAAAAATAAGGGTTGGTGATAAAATGGTAATAATGTAGGGTTGTATGTATTTTTTAAAGCCACGTTACAGAAAAATAAAAACAAAATTTTTGTCCAAAAATTAAAAAAATAAATGTTAAGGCTAACCCTTATCACTTAGGGGTATGAAAAATAGATAGTAGCCGATTCTCAGACCTACTGAATATGCGTACAATTTGGTAAAGATCTGTAAAGCCGTTTCGGAGAAGTAAGGTAACTAACATTGTGACACGAGAATTTTATATAATAATATATAAGACTAGCTTTTGCCCGCGGCTTTGCTCGCGATAGTAAGTTGTCGTAAGTTGAGTTATCATTATAAATAAATACCCAATTAAAGTATTTCTTTGTAAACAATATTCGAAGTCTTCCCTTCAGGTGCCAACAAAACCAGAGATCTCGAGGCGGACTTACTTTTGAGCAGGCGACATAAAACTGGCCGTGTGAGAAGCAGTTCCTCCTCAGATCGATACCTGCTGTAACGCACGTGTCGGGCTTTATTGTAGATTATATTTAATATTAATTAGTCCATTCGTCAAAAGTGTATGTTGTATAATTTGCGCAATTGATGCCCTAACTTACCATCAGCTAAACCTTGGGCATGTTTGCCACCTGACTATAGCAATCAATCAATCAAAATGATAGTTTTAACCCTATTTAAATATTTTTTTATAATTTACATGACACATCTTCCATTACATTAAAGTTGGTTTCTACTAAACAAAACAATTACTTCTTAGATATTTAAAGAGGCCGAAATGATAATAAAAAAATTTACACTGACATAAAATACTTTTTTTATGAAACTTCATGTCAACATCTCATTGTCACACGATTGCTCAACAAAGTTCCATTTTTGAAATTGAGCGAGCCTCATAATTACTACAAACGCTTTTCCATACAAACTTTCGTCCCACTTTTCACCCTGTTAGAGGTCGAATTTTCAAAAATCCTTTCTTATTGCACGATAAAATCTTGTAAAGAATACGCCCTCCAAATTTCAAGTCGCTACGACCTATGGTTTAGGCTGTGCGTTGATACTAAGTCAGTCAGGACAAAGCCTTTTATATATATTAGATTTCTTGCATTTGTTTTTCCATTGTTCTTGATTCGTTTCTTTGCATGTCGCGTCTTCGCATCAATTGCCTCCGGGCACCGCCTCACATGTCAATATTTATTCCTAAACAGAATAAGATGCTCCCTAGCGCTCTCTTGTTTTATCCAACATATTTACAGAATATCTTTTGCCGCCCGGATCTCGGATGCCCGCGTTTTCAATAGTAGTACGGAGTTGGAATTGTGCCTAAATATAAAAGACTAATTAATAAATAAATATTTTCACAACTCACACACAACGCCATCTAAATTGTCCCAATCTAAACAGAGCTTGTAATATGGGTACTAGAATAACTGATACTAATACATACGAGTAAGTATATACTTTTTCTTTTGTAAATACATACTACATGTATGGATATAAATAATAAATAAATATCTCACAACTTACACACAACGTCATCTAGTCCCAAACTAAGCAGAGCTTGTAATATGGGTACTAGAATAACTGATACTATTACATATAATATACAGGGTGTATTTTTGAAACGGGGCAGTAAGGGCAAGTACCTTAACTGTTGCAGTTACAGCAAAACGTTCTTAAAAGACCTTCCCTAACTTTTTTAGACATTTTGAACTGCATTCACAGATTTTGTAAAAAACTTACAGTTAGCAAAAAAAATGCAAAAAGTTCAAAAATTTTTTTTTTATGCCAATCGATTCTATTTCATGTGGGGATCAAAAAACTCTATGGGACCATTTTAGCTTTCAGTACTAGAAAAGACAGAAATCGCCAAAAACGTTTCCCATACATTTCGGCAACAGAAACGAATTTCTACGATGGTCTAACTTTTTGTTATGGCCTGGAAGTGGGTAGAATTGACTGTAAAGTAAATAAAAAGAATTTTTACCCTCAAATTTCGAATTTGATTCGAAAATCTGTGTGTTATACTTAGTTTTAGCTGAGAAACTTCGTATGAGTTATTAATTAAGGATTTTCGCTAAAATGTCTTCTAATCGTGAAAAAATTGACTTATTAGAAGCGTATTTTAAAAGAACCCTGCAATTCCAGGTTTTTCAAAAGATTTGTAATAACCTTTCTTGTTGGCACATGCCGCAACGGATACTTATTGCGGTACCACACTAATGCAGCTCCCGCATTTCGATTATTGACAAAATACGCTTCTAATAAGTCAATTTTTTCACGATTAGAAGACATTTTAGCGAAAATCCTTAATTAATAACTCATACGAAGTTTCTCAGCTGAAACTAAGTATAACACACAGATTTTTGAATCAAATTCGAAATTTGAGGGTAAAAATTCTTTTTATTTACTTTACAGTCAATTCTACCCACTTCCAGGCCATAACAAAAAGTTAGACCATCGTAGAAATTCGTTTCTGTTGCCGAAATGTATGGGAAACGTTTTTGGCGATTTCTGTCTTTTCTAGTACTGAAAGCTAAAATGGTCCCATAGAGTTTTTTGATCCCCACATGAAATAGAATCGATTGGCATAAAAAAAAAAAATTTGAACTTTTTGCATTTTTTTTTGCTAACTGTAAGTTTTTTACAAAATCTGTGAATGCAGTTCAAAATGTCCCAAAAAGTTAGGGAAGGTCTTTTAAGAACGTTTTGCTGTAACTGCAACGGTTAAGGTACTTGCCCTTACTGCCCCGTTTCAAAAATACACCCTGTATATACTTTTCTTTTGTAAATACATACTTATTATACATAGAAGCACCCAGACTAAAACAAACCCCCATGTTCATGCACACAAAGATTTGTCTTAAGTGGGAATCAAACCCACGACTTCGGCGTCGCAGGCAGGTACACTACCCACTCCGCCATCCGGTAGGAAAAAAAAATATATATATATAAATTTGGGTGTTAAATACCTCAACCGCACTCTTCTGGGTTATATAGGTTTGATGTAATTATTTAAAAAAAACATGGATGGGAAAAGAATTGCTGAACTATATAAATGTTCAACACAAATTGGATTCTGTGTTATATTTTATTAAAAACAAAGATCTTCTTTTGCTGGGGGCAATACACGATTTCAATATTGAATTATAATTATTTCAGGTACCGAAATATTATTTCAACGTGTATTCGGAGTCAAATAGATTCGTATTATTAAATATATTTTGAATTTTTGTTTTTACATATTTTCGGCAACTTAATAAAATAAATAAATATTTAATAATTAATCACTATTATTATAATTTTTCAATTCCAATTATTACACATTGTTCCGTTTACTTTATAGTGAAGATTAAAATCAAATATGAAAATAAAACCGTCTTCAATTACAAAAACGCACTTGAAAGTAAAAACATAAGTAATATTCAACGTCTCGCCTCATCTGTGTATAACTTGAAATAATACAGTAAACGGCCTTAATGTGCCTATATTTAAAGAATTATCCCCGGACTCTTAGCCGTTCAGGCGTTTCACCTTCCAGCATTAGCTCAACAATATGAAATAGTGACTGCTAGATACAAATAGCCGAATAGCTTTAGGTTATATACTAAAAAACAATATAGAAGCCTTTAAAATTTAAGGATTGTCCTCAATTCTTCTAGGATCCCATCATTAGATCGTGTCCTAATGTTAATGGGACCACATGACAAGTAATCTCTTTCAGACAAGAAAGAATTTTCCAGGCGTATTCTAGTAACCGGGGAAAAACAAAAAAATAAAAGGAAAAAAAATAGAACCGAAAAACAGCTTCTTCTTTTCTTTCAAGACCAATAAAGAAACAAAAAACAGCTTTAAGAACCAATTCCACTCGCCTAAGGTAATCACTTTAAAACAAAATTAATGGTCATGACAAAGCAAATTAAATTTATCATATGCCCCGCATAATAGAGGTGAAAACTGTTGTCCCGTCGGTAAAGTTACAAAGTTTTAGTGTTATGTTTTCACGTATGATAGACTCTGCTTCAACAGGTAACTTTTACTTCGAAACAAATTTCATTATTTTTCGACACTCCATGGTGTTCTGTTTACTTAACATAATATAATATCACATAACGCCTATATTACCCACCTATTATGTTAAGCTCCCATGGGATAGAGGGTGAGCCGTTTTTTTTTTATACTACGCCCACAGCGAACGAACGTGTAGTCCACCTGATGGTAAGTTGAGTACAGCCCATGGACATCAACAATCCACAATAAAAAAAAAAAACTACTGAGGTGTCAAGGGACACCCGGATGGAACGAAGTTCGGTAATTCCAAATAACAACAAATCAGGATTTGCACCCGAGATTGCAGTAAAAGGTATGCGACCTTAACCACTAAACAAATAAAACAGTATATTAATAAACTAATTATACGGTAACAAAAATTTAAACCAAATTAAAAAAAAAACAAACATTAAGACAATTAAATTATCAAGCGTAGCAAGCGTACACACGATCATTCAGAATCACTTAATCATTCTCTTAAAATAATCGAGTGATACTTTTAAAATCATTGTCGAGATATTTTCACAATACTCCTATAGGCTGAATTGCTACATAACAATATTTCCTGTGCCTTACACACTCAATTTCAAAATAATTCTTATCTTCGAACTTTCGCGCTTTTCGAATTTCAAAATATCAAAAGCGAGGTTCATTCAAACACACGCATAGACTTATAATGCCTAGATCAATAAACTGCTTGTATGAATTTAAGTATAAAGTTAGGCTAAAAACAGATTGATTGAAAATTATAATGCGCCGCTTGACGGACAGACAAACTAAATGAAAATCTGATAAATACCAGAGAGTTACACTGAACTGAAACGGCACAATTAAAGTGGCTTCACATTTCATGCGTGTACTCGGTTTCTAGGAGTAATAGTTCTATGATCACACATAACAAACCTTATCTTTAACATTATTTTTCTGCGATTACCTTGCTTTCTTTTAAATTGTATTCGCAAGTTTACTCGCGATATAATAATATCAGATCTCATTCCCAATCCCACCAATCCCAATGACATAATTAGATGTGTTCTAATCGAATATTTCATGAAATGTACATAACAAAATTATAAAACATTCTGTGGTAATATTAAAAAATAATTTGCTTTTGAATTTAATATAGTAATGACGCGTACACTTGCTAAACACACAATAATGGAGAGATTATAACGCGTATGACTTGGTTAGCACAATAGTAAAGAAAGGTTATAATGCGTACTTGCTAAAATACAAAAGCATTTATTATTGTCTGTATAAAATCTCTACTTACTTATATCCATCAGCAATATCCGGCACTTGTGCAGAAACACTGTCAGGATTCATTATTGTTACTGTTTACGTTAAAAAGGTAAACGAAATCATATCGCGATTAATTAATTATACTGGTCGGATTTTAGTACCAATTTTGCATCTAGATGGCGTTAGCGTCGAATTAGAAGGCGGTATGGTTTCGTTACCAACACGGGTATATAAGGAGATGATTTTTATTGTTTTTTGTGTACTGTATTTACGGTATTTATTAAATTCATTTTGGTTTATAATCTCCCCCGCCGACTCTCGAACATGGTACTTTGAGTTAGCGATGGGTCGTCGACGATTTTTGCGTAAACGAAATTAGACCGTTCATTTTCGTTCATCGACTAGTCGATCGACCGGTTCAAAATATAGACTATAGTTCACGGTCTCAGTTCTTGCAAACTGCTAAGGGTCGTTTATAGTTCGTATGCGTTTACATTACGGGCGACGTTGAATTCGACTGAATGATTAAACGATGCGGTTCGACTGTTAACTGCACTGCTGATTGAAATTTTGAGAAAAATAATTTAAATAATAATCAAATTTTATTTGTATAGGTTACATTAAATAAATTGAAAATATATACATAGGTAAAAATAGAAAGGCAAATATTTACATAAAGTTAGGCGTCATAGTATTCCTCCGCATCGATCTCGGTTATATATTTCTTTAGTGTTTTTAAAATAATAAAATTAATGAAAAAAAAAAATTGTAGGTATAGGTTTATAATTCCAGGTTTTGTTGATCTTCCCTTCATACTTTTTCAGGCTTAGGACTGGCTGAATAAAGCGTATATGAACTTGTCTATAACTTACTATACCCATCTCACTCGCTAGCATTTTGCATTCAAACAAATATCAACGTTATCGCGTTCAAATATTGTCGTCTATAATTGTGTAGTTGTCTATTGAACTATGAATTAAGTACGAGAATATAAACCGTGATCGTGTCGTCTACAAATTGAACTGGTTTATCTGACAAGTCTCTAGTAATTTTTTTTCTTTTTAGTTTTTTTTAAATTTATTTTTTTTTTTTTTTTCCACTACGGTGCTACACATAAAAATGTGTAGCACCGTAGCTGTAACGTAGCATGTAATTACTACGCCGCTACGAGAAATGCTACGAAAAGTGTCGTTACAACTTTTCGTTCCATTTTTTTCCGTCTAGCCCCCTTTCGCAACGCGCGATAAGAAACTTCGTTCCAAAAACAGATTATAGATGCGACGCTGCAGCTGAAAACTGAATTTCAGGGCCTGATCTCACCACCAAACCGGAACACAGTAATGGAAGCACTACTACTATATGGCAGCAGGTTAGAGGTGAGACGGTGGTGCTGCCGCCCTCGAGCTCATTCACAAGAGCTCTACCACCAGCCTATCGCCATCCACCAGGCACAGTTCCCCCTCCGTGCTGCTATTGTGAATTTAATGATGGAGAGTTGAGGGGAATCGAACCCAAAACCTCGTGGTGAGAGGCGCATACGATAGTCACTAGACCATTGAGGCATGTTCTGTTAAATACCCATTTTAGTAAATAACATTATTGTCAAAATAAATAAATAATATGTCTCACATACAGTTATTATTGCTGGGTGGATTATAAATTATATGCCTATATGTCAGGGTATTCTAAAACATCTGCAAGTTTCTTGATTAAAATATATGATGTATAATTCATAATAATATCCATAACTTTAATAAAACAAGGTTTTAAATTGTCAACATATTAATTAACTCGACTATACCTAACTAGTTGATTACCCAGTAATTGATTGTATGTCTACGTGGCACCTAATGTCCTCGATATATCCTGTGAATAGCCTGAACGGTGTTTAATTATGAGACGATTAATATGTCAGCTCTAACATTATCATGAAATAATTTTAAGTCACCATATTTTTGTATACATTTTATCTAAGTAGAAGTGATATTTCAGAATACCAATGAATAAAAAAAAAACAACGGAAACAAACTAAGGATAACCATATTTAAAGTACCATTAGACCACTTGCCTGTAGGTACACTAACATAAATACAGCAACCTCCGTTTCCAAGTCTAAAGGAAATGGATTCAAAAGCCTAGTTAGAGCTAATATTTCGTCTGGGAGCTCCACAATAAAACGGAGAATCACCCCTCGGCAGACGCTTACAGGTAGCATCAACTGATTGTGTATCGTGTGTTATTTTTATTCAGCAGATATAGTACGCCTCAGGGCTTCGTTACGTGCACATACCCTCGCGTCGGAAGGCTCTTTACTCTCTATAAGCCTCTATTGTTTCACTTGAAATTGTAAGAGGCAAACTGAAGTGTGGAAAGCATTTGCTATTGTGTTTTATGACGCATTACGTTGTGGGTGTGAAGGTTTGTAGACGTTTTTGTTATTACAATGAATCGCGGGGAATCAGAACAAAGAAAATGTCAACAAAGATTTTTAATTGTTTTTCAGAAATTAATAGTAACTATTCAATAATATACTTGATACCAACATGAAACAATCAAAAATCAGTCATTAGCTATTCTGCTACAATGAGGTACAAATACTCATGTTTTACATTACCTACTTCGAAACTGTCGTTAAAGTTGAAAAAAAAGGTTCCTTTCAAGTAGATTAGGCTATTTCTGGCTCTCGTACTTTGACCACCAGATGGCGGAGTGTGTAGTGTACCTGCCTGCGACGCCGAGGTCGCATGTTGGATTCCCGCTAAAGACAAATCTTTGTGTGCATGAACATGAGGGTTTGTCTTAGTCTGGGTGTTTCTATGCATAATAAGTATGTATTTACAAAAGAAAAGTAAATATGTATTAGTATCAGTTATTCTAGTACCCATAGTACCAGCTCTGCTTAGTTTGGGACTAGATTACGTTTTGTGTAAGTTGTGAGATATTTATTTATTATTTATATTCATACATAAAATAGTCAAACTCAAATATGGGTCAATATATAAACAAAACATCCGTTTTCCTCTTGCCTTCGTAATACAATAACCAGTTCCTACCAAATATAATAAACCTCTAATAAATTGCTGTGTAAAGAAAAAGCTTCGGTTATATTCATACACTTGAATACATCTTCTAATCCCCCAGAGGGAGATGAAGTTGTGCTCACATCATAAAAACCCCAATGTGGTTAATACTAGTAGAAGGTTATTTATTTATTTTGGGAAACAAACAGCTTTTAAAACAATCAATAAAATAACTTATATAAAAACAACGTAAGCCAAATGACAGTTTCCGCTTATGTGTATGGCTAAGTTCGAAACTTACATATTAACAAAAAAAATAAAAATAAGTAACATGATCTAATAACAATTTACAATACAACGGTACAATAACAATTAATAAGTCGATAGGATATAATAAATTAAAATGAATTATCATGGATTATGGATCGAAAAATTGTTTCGTTATTACATTGCGAAACTGAGTATGGTCGTTAAATATGTCTAAATCTTCCCTCCTAACATATTCGTTTATTTTTTTAACCACACGATGGAAAAACGAATTACACCGGTAGTTAGTGTCAGCTGCTGAGATTGCCAGACAAGGCGGGTTTCTTGTGCGTCTATTAGGAACATATATCTCAATACGGCTAAGAAGTGCCGAAGAATCCGTTCTACCATTTACGATGTCCAGCAAATAGCTTACATCAGCCACCGTCCTACGTAAATGTAATGGAAGAATGTGATGTCTCCTACAGCGAGTCTCGTAATCAATGTCGTAGGTATCTTAGAAATCTTTTTTGTATGGACTCAATTTTATCTATATATATATCGTATTGAGGGTTCCATACTTGACAACCATACTCTAGGATGCTTCTTACGAACGTGCAATATAATATTTTAATAGTCTTAATACTCTTGAAGGTACAGAAGACGTCGATGGTAATAAAATAAACTAAAAGAGCCAAGTCAAATAAATCAAGCAGTTGACATGTCTAGTTATTCGACTTGTCAACTGCTTATCTTGGTAAGAGAACAATTGCCAAGGAAGAAAATAATCAAGAAAGAAATCAAATCATTGATTTCCATGGGCCTAAAGGGGCGATTTAACACGTTAAAACAGATATCAAAATACAAAAAATATAAAATTCAAATAAAACTTAATTAAATGATTTGACGCTCCAGCGTCAAATCATTTAATTAAGTTTTAAGCTTTATTTCTGCAGGCAAGCTTTATTTCTTCCAGGCTGAGTTCAAAAAAATTGCAAATTAAAAAATATTTCATCATTTAACTTTACATTAAATATTGTGAGAACATAGCATTATGCCTATATTACCCAGAAGGGTGTGTACTATTTCACCTGTTATGATTAGGGCCCAAGAGATCGGGGTGAGCCTATCGCTATCCACCAGACACAATTCCAACTACGTACATTTATTCAGAATTTCCTGACGAAGAAATCCCAAATAATACTTTTCCCGACCTGGGATTTAAACCTGAGATGTCAGGTGAAGGTGAGTCAGTGTTTCATAATTTCAAAATAAAATAATTGCTTCTGGATAAGGTGCACCAGTCCGACAGAAATATAACGTTACAGAGTCGAATGTGCGTATCAAATACAGTTTTAACATTACATGCAAATGCTCGCGCGGTCTTTGATTCACTTTATAATTTATTTATTGGTTTAACAAAACAAATAATCTACAAAATAATTGAAATGCCTAATTAGCAATCTACAAATCCACAGAATTTTGTCGACTCAGCACTAACAAAGTTTGACATTGTGTAACTAAACAAAGTACGTATTTTGATATCATTAACATTGATAAAGCGCATAAATCCTGTTCCCATCAAAGATCTATTTGCTAGTCCGTATAATATTAGCTTGGTAACTACGAATTCAAAAGGATTTCCTGGTTTAGACTATAATTAATCTCAGACTAAACTTAAGCAAATATCAAGATAGCAAGATATCACAGACACAGAATTACAAGTATTTTTTCATGTGATTTTTTCGATAAATAACAAAACTGGCTCTTTTTATTAAAGCTCAGGTGCTGAACATTTTCAAGAACAAATTACTTATACTTTTAATAAACCTTTATATAATTCATTGCGTTTAGTTGAAGTTCCACGTCAAAGGTACAATGATCGTATCTTGTTATGGTCCGAGCGCCATGGTTGCGTTCCGCTTACTGTTTATTTATTGTTTCTGTTTTCTCTATATTTGTATTGTTAGTTTTATGCGTTTGTTAATTTTAATTTTAAATCTTACCTTTTATATTTATTGATGTTTATTGATATGTACTTAAGTTTTAGTTATTTATTATTTTAATGTGATACCGTCCGTCCTCTCTCTGGCGCCAGAATATTAGCGCTGCAGGGCTTTGTAGCTCTGCAGCAAATGGCTGAGATGGTGTCCTTTTCTGACAAAATTCATGTTTAGTATGTTTTATTTTTTATTTGTGTTTTTTATTATTGTTTGTCAGAATAAATATGTTTCTTTCTTTCTTTCTTTCAATGACCAAGAGTCAAACCAACTACAAGACAGATGCCATGTCCATTAAGCCATGGCCGCTTTTTACCAATATAAGAATTGCCATCAAAATATTATTTCTAAACTTCAAGAATTTTCATAAACACTTCATAAATCGACTCAGCAATGTATTACCACCATTACACGCTGTCAGCGTTTAATAATTCCTCGTTCGCTTGAAGCGAGCCTTATTCCTTGTGTTCCTGTTTATTTCACGACGTGTTCCTTATTCCCGGTGTTTAGGTTTCCTTGCAGATTCCGGAGCACGCACGCTCGGTAATGACCAAGCTCATTAGCACTAACTGGAGTGCCCATGTCTTGCCTGTATATTATACATGCTGTTTAAACATGCGCTAAGATTTTTGCTAGACAGTTTTTTTGGATGTGAATCTTTTTTTGGAAATCTTTACGCTATTCTTATAGCGACCGGATAGCGGAGTCGGTAGTGCAAACGCCTTTTATTTTTTTTAATATTTTTCAGTTTTTTAATTTTTCAGTGCATAAAATATGGAGGTCTGGGTGTTTCTATTCATAATATGTACATATTTCCAATAAAAACAGTCTAAATGTATTAGTATTAGTTATTCAAGTACCCATAGTACAAGCTCTGCTTAGATGGGATTTCTATAAAAAAATGAATGATTAAATAAAGCATTGTATGACGATAATGTTCTTCATCTTTAAAAATAAAAATTACTAGGAAAGAAATATGAATCACTTTTAACTGACATCCATTTAACGATGCAAGTATGCATTTTACAAATACCTTCATTATTTATCAAAGAATATTAAAACCTCTTTTAACTTGTTCATAAACAAACCGTTTAACGTTGTGTGCCGTCGATGGGGATTGTAATGAGCTGAGCCATTAGCGCTGCATCTTCATGCAGTTGCCGATGTGACAACTAGCTAATATATAAAAAGCTCGTGTCACAGTGTTAGGTATCGAACTCCTCCAAAACGGTTTGACAGATTCTTTTTTTTTTTTCTCATTCAGTGGGCCTCAGATTAGGAGTTGAGCTATTTTTATACTGGTAGATCGAGTTCGACAAACCATGAAGGTAAAGCCGTAGGCTACAGTTAGTATAAATATGATACAATCTTTGACATTGTTCTTATCGACAAAAGTCACCTTGCCCGAGTCTGGGCTGTTTCCACAATAAAAAAATCCGGGTCTCTTCAAAGCAAGGGTTAATAGGTATCTCATAGGTTCCACCGAAGACTGCATCGTCACTTACCATTCGGAGATATCATGGTCAAAGGCATAAAAAAATTAAAGCAGGCTAGATTTTGAATTCCATGAAAAAAATATCACATGTTAAAAAATTAAAAAGAGAAATTAACTAGATTTTTTTTAGTACATGGTAAAAGAAAACAACCACTTCATAGTAAGCAAATATTCTAAGCTCGTTTATCGTACTACTTTTAAATTGATGTGTTTATTATTGAAGGAAAATCATTCTTTTTATCTTGTCCTAAGCTTTAAATTAATTATGGCATCTAAAATTAAAATGGCATGAAAATTAAAATTGGGCTCTATCTTTGTCGTAAAATTATTAATTACAAACGGGTATTTTATGAAGGGAATATAAATTAATACTGAGTCCGAAATAAAACTTGGGTTATTTAATTAATGTCTACAAAATCATTTTACTGCAAAAGTGCAGAGTCAAGCTAAAATATTAATTTAAGTAAGTTATGTTAGATGTTAATTGTGCAGAAAATATAACTGTTACAAAAGCTTAAATAATATGTAAGGTGGTATTTGAAAGGTTATGTACCCAAGAGGTCGTCACAAAAACTTATTACAAAGACATGGCTGTGCGTTAGCCAATAAACCGTAGTATAAATTTGGTTTGTGCCTGTTTAGGTTTCGATCTTTCAGTATTAGCGAGTCGCTAATAGCGTAAAGCGTCAATCATGATGCAGGGTGATTGCTTTGCAAACCGTAACTCCATTCTGCAGCACAGCCCTTAGGTTTGCAATCAGGATTCAGCTTTTCAAATAGTACCTCATTTCAGTACTTTGATTGCAAGTTGGGCGACGAAAACTCAATATTCAAGCGGTTCGATTTATTTTTTGTTTTGAATATCCATCCATACGTTCAAATCCTTAACTTGAGACTAATTTAAGCTTCTTTTAACTATTTCTTATCGACCTCCACCTTTGGTAAAATACTTTTTTTAATTCTATGGTACCCATTTTCTGCTGATGAGTAAGCAAAGAAGGTGGCTTACTTACTAGCTGGAATCGTCTAAAAATGCCGCAGCTCGTAAGCAGCAACATATTATAAGCCATTAAATGCAATTTTTAGGCTTAGTTTATGCTGACATAAAAATGCTATATAAAATTTCAATCAACATCCTTACATTTAAACGTGACTGGCGTTATAATAGTATCAGTTACATTTAATTGCCGACTATTTGAAGTTTCCTTGCTAATTGGTTCTTGTCACAGGTGTCGCCACCTATAAGCGATACGTGCAATCTTATTTGATAGGTAGAGTAGGTAATATTAGCGTCATTACCTTATAATGAAACAGGTATAGATCGTGTTTCTGAATGTCCTAAATTCGAGTTTGAAGCTAGGTAGGTATAATTATAATAGTATTTTTTTTTCATTAGTGCAGACTCTGTTAAACTCATTTGCCCTTTACCAGTATTTTTAATTACGTCAAAAAAAAAAAATCTGCTCTAAATATATTACTACTTGCAATATTCTAAAAAATGTTAGTGCTTTAGAAGTATCTAATTATAATGTTTTTGTGCAAGATAAAAACATATTTGTTTATTTTTCATTGTTCTTGAAAGTTTCTGATCAGTGTAATGAATGAATAAGCTGTCTTCATAATCTGTGAACAAAATAAAATAATATTAAGGCAATCTTATGACTAATATAATTATATTATTGAAGCTTTATTGGCGCCCCAAATGGTACCCATATTTATACTCAGGGAGTCCCATGATGGACGCCAAATTGATGAAAATCTTACCGAAGTGAATGTAGCAAGAGTAAGGGGAAATATTTCTAGACCCGTTATCAAAAATGGAGTCTGGGCTCGTTCCATGAAAATCCTCAAACTCCTCTTGAACGCCTCTGATCTTGGGATCCAATCACAGTTGTATGCCGCAAATATCAACTCTTGGCTCTAAAAAAATTAGTGATGCTATAATTTATTGGTAATCAAACGATGTTAAAAGAGATACACTTAACATTAAAATCAACAATATAGTTAAATACTCTGGTTGCAATTTAGATTGCAACCAAAATTCTAAAATCTAAATTGTATAATTTTGATTTTTGAAATCTGGATGCATGGGATCTATTTTAATTGCCAATTTGACCACCTCCTCAAAAAGATATAAATCTTCATATAAATACCGAAAAAAAAAATGTAGTAAATAAACCTTACCTCATGAGTCAAGAGTGTTCCCAAAAATGCTGGCACAAATATTTGGCCTGTCATTGCTAAAAGGTATATCACGAGAAACACCTTCGAAGCCGTTGTTGATGGCTAAAACGTTATTAAAATATTGAAAATTTTTTCAACGTCAATGCAAAATTTTAATGAGTTAAACATGATGATGTAAGGAAAAAACTGGTCAAGTGCATGTTAGACACGCGCACGTAGGGTTCCGTACCATTGTAAGGAACCCTACATGATATATTAAAACGGCAACAGTTATCATCATTATTTGTGAAAATTTTAAATGTCTTTCTATAATGGTTCATGAGATACAGCCTGCTGACAGACGGACAGCGAAGTCTCAGTAACAGGTTTCCGCTTTTACCTTTTGGGTACGAGCCCCAAAAACAACAAGACATTCGTCCCACAAACAAAGTGTGTGCTGCATTTTTTTTTAATAAGTTTGGTCCCATCGTAATCAAGTTTTATAATTAACAGAACGTCATAAAAACATATAAAAATATTTATGTATCTTACCAATATCAATCCACACATCACCACACAAATAATTATCGATGATGCACCAAATTGGAAGAACAAAGCCACACTCATGATATTTTGAATGGCGTGGTAATATCTGAAACAAACATGATTATTGTGTTTTCTAGAATTTATGAGTAAATTATCTTACTAAATACTTGCCTCAAAATAGTATCGTAATGTCTTAAATGGTCATTAAGACTTGCTATTGAAATCTTATCTTGCAGTTCTTTTGTGAGCTTTTTTTCTTCTTCTGACAATTTTAAATTAGTCAGTTTTGAATTGAGAAGCCTCAATTGAGAAATCGCAACAAATATCAATCCCGATATAAACGCATCAATGGTCACATTATACATCATGTGTCCGAACATGCCGACGGACTGATATGTGAACCAAAAAATAAAATTACTCCGTCGATTTTCATCACTCAAGAAGTAATATTTGCATATTGGCAACTGTGCCTCGGTTCCTTCTATGATATATACAAAAATTGGAACGAATACATTACAAATAAATGAAATGTTTGACGATATAATGTACATGTTCAAGAAAAAATTATATTTGACATGCATTTTAACAATAACCCCATCTTTCCTTTCATAGTCACCGACAAACTCATCACAATCCATTATTTCAAGCGCTTTTATGATTTTCTTACGCATTAAAATAATCGTTAAAACTTTCGCTGCGACCGTAATTTCAGTGAAATAAAATATTACTTCCTGTAGCATTAATTCAATTGTTCGAGGCGTGTAAATTAAGTTGAGCGTCAGTAAAATATTGTAACAGAAAAAAGTCGAGAAAAGATAGAGAACAGAATAATATTTGTAATATTTTGCTATTAATTTTACTTGAAACTATTTCACCCGTTATACCTTTTTATATTGACACAAAGGGTTAATTTTCTTTAATTATAAGAAATGGTGTTGCAAGGGTATATCATTATGTATTTAACGTCTATTACGCCTTTCTTATAAACCTATTCTATTCCATCATGTATGAAGTAATTACACACCTATGTTCTACAGCAATTGTACGTGACATCATTACTAATCGCGCTGTTAAGAACCTTGTACATTCAAACAACATTTAACTTGTAATGGTTGTACTGAATTGTTACTGAGATCACACGCAATATTTTACTCTGCAGTTATTGTCAGTGAGAGAGCTCGAAATTAATATTTCAATCAAGTATACGTCGGTAAATTCCGCACCAGTGAAATCAACCAGCGTAGCGAGGCCTGTTGTGTAGAAGTTAATTGTTAGTAAGTTTTGAAGTTGAGAGGGTCACAGTAAACTAGGAGTCCTTATTTCAGTGTTATATCCAGGATTCTGGGAGAGGAGAAGATTAAAACAATGGACGTGTTTGCAATTTGGAAAGCGGTGCAACCCTTCGGGTGCGTTTTAATTGCAGGGGTTGTTCGACGAGGGAGCCCGTTGGCACAAAAATCTTCAGCGCTTAATTCTTGGAAGCCTCGGATACCGCACACGGCTCATTTAATGCTTACTGATATTATAACTTCTGATAGGCTCTCTGCTTTGATGGTTATCAATTTCGCCGCAGACGATGCTCGCTAAGTATAATCAAGTTTAATTAAATAGTTAGTTGAATTTTGCCATTTGTATAACACGTTATTATCATTTGAACTACCAAGATAATTTTACACAAAAATAATTTAGTAATACTAGCAGAAATATTACTTAGATTAAATAGAAAAGTTAAAAATATTTGAATTTTAAAGCTCCGGTATCCTGTTCTGAAATACAATGACATACGGACAGTGTGAAAGGTTCATAATCTTTCAAGAAAATAAGGTTGATTCCTGCGTTTGGTTCGCATCCCTAAGATTAATTTGCTTAGCATTAACAATAAAAAGGAACAACACTGACTTTCTGCAAATATACTCGGAAGCCTCAGCCGCGGCCGCTCTTTAATAACAGAACAGTAAATTTATCCCTAAAAAATTAGCTTACCCAGAACAAATAGGGAGTCCTCGTCTTCATTGATATCTCCTGTAATGTTTATGTTTTATCTTACAAAGCAAATTTAAATTAACTTGTACGGATTAGAAAACTGTTAGGGAACAACATGTTAAGTCAATTATCGATGTGTTATTATGCTACTTGAATATAGAGTTAATATTAATGAGCAAATGCTGAAGTGAATACATGTTCCTAATTAATTAACAAAAAAGAGTTATTGGTCGGAATCTTGTATTCTGGACAAATCCACATTTAAACATACCTCATTCCTTAAATTTGAATGGTTTTCCTAGCAATTGCTGGTAATTAATTATAATTTCTCGTTAATATGTAACTACGTATAAGCCTAAAATAAATTTAGCGTTGAAAATTATAACGCAATTTACTGCATCAGTAAATACATGAACTTCAGATAACAAAAACAGTTATGCCGCCGGTGTCGGGCGCCTACATTAAAAACACTAGTTTAAAACTGTAAATTTTAGCGACAACACGAAACAATATTTGCGCGGCGCCGCTAAATTTTAGTTTATAACAGGCAATGTAAGCAAAGTATATTACGAGTTCGCTTAAGTGGGAGAATCGTTAAAAATAATTTGCAATTTTTCCTGTGCATGCGAAAAAAGCCGC
This sequence comes from Hypena proboscidalis, assembly GCA_905147285.1. NCBI lineage: Eukaryota > Metazoa > Arthropoda > Insecta > Lepidoptera > Erebidae > Hypena > Hypena proboscidalis. The sequence continues at coordinate 8,172,280 of LR990127.1, forward strand.
CGTCCGCATTGAGTTGAAGTTTGCCGCGTATGAACAACTAAATTGCTCTTTGGCAGGCTAGCAACGCGCATGAATTTCTACCAAGTTTAGTTACTATAATTTTCCGGCGTCCATGAGTCAGGCTCAGCACAATGAGCGTCGCCCGCAGCCATCATTAAGGTGTGTGAGCCTCTCGCGCCGCCTCTTTCATTCATTTCCACTCCGTGAACTTTTCCGTGTGAGTGTTTGGCATCTGAATTCTGATGCTGCTCATAATAAAAGGACGCGAATTTTGGCAACGGCTTTTTTGTACAGTTAATTAAGTCAGTAAAATAACTTCTTTAAAAAAATGCTGTTTAAAGGTGGTTGAACATGTCTGTAAACTTACTGTTGATCTAATTATTTCATGCAAACTTTAAATGATACTGCCAAAACATTTGACTATTAACAAAGTTTTTATAGCATCTAAAACTAAACTTACGCGAACTGGGAAATGAATGCGTATATGTTTGAGGCGAGTTGTTAACAAAATGCCTACATTTCTTTACTGTACGAATTTGGAGTGTACCTATAAAAGTTTTAGTTTTTAGTAGTCTAGGGGTATACACCAAAAAGCTTGTTATTTAACTTCCTAATTGTATTGATTCAGTGGATGTTCTAAGAGTGGAGTTTGTCCCAAAGTTTGGTTAAAGTAAAAAGTTTCACCTCAGGCGTGGGCGCGTTGATTACCCAATAAATTATTAATGGCTCAAGAAATATTTACCTACATAATTTACTGACATTGCACTCTAAAAGAAATATTCGTCAAAGTAACAAGGAATAAAATATGAAATAACCTGCATTAATCATTTTATTCAAGTCGAAACTGAACCATTTTTTGCAGAAGTGAGTTAAAACTCATTATTATATTGAGGCCATTCTTTGTGAGAAGTATTGATTTTATATTAAATATATAAGGATTTCTGTAGAATTTAGAGAGCTCAGTTTTTTCCATTTGAGCAGAAACTCGACATTTGAAATCTCTGCTGCGTGGTAATCAGAGCCTTATGATTTCTTAATAACTTTTAAATTTCGAACGCATTTAATTAATTGAGATAAAACAAAGCAAGGTTTTTTTTTGCCATCCAGATAAAAATATCAGCACACACAGGTCCCGAAGACAAACAAGAAGCGGGTGACATTATGCCGCAGCATTTTTCTTACCGCACACCGACTTCCTGTTTTTAATTAGGTGAAACTAAGAGGCTCTTTTGTTTTCTTGGCCACCCTGCCTCGGTAATTGCCAGCCAGTCAGTCACTTGTCATCAACAATGCTTTATTAATGCTTTATTTGCCCAGTTCAATATATAAAACAATATAACAAAATATTTTATTCATTTTTCATTGTTAGTTAAAGTACTAGCATGTTTCTGAAATAGTTATTTGTGCAACAAGAGAGCAAAGTATGTATTTGCTTTGAATGATGATTTAAAGCCCCAAATAAGCGAAAGATTCTAGGTTAGAATCTTGAGCGTAGTGAGGGACTCAAAAGCAAGACATGTAAATAACTTTGATCTGGTGTCGTACATTCAACTTGTTACAATTATATATCGCAACCACAGATATAGATCTACATAGATAACGCAAATGCATGTACTTCGCGTGTCCGAACCCCGACCAAGCGTCAAGGTTGGTCGCCGCTAACTTCAGTCCACGCGCGTCTTTTGTTAGAGAAAATCATAGCGGACGGCCGTTTGAATCGTACTGGGCGGATAGGCATCGGCGGCATCGGTGTCTTTGAATCGGTTTGGATTTCCCGTCACTAAATTTCGGCTGTGACGTCACAATAGGTATTAAAAAGTCGGCACGCTTGGTTTCAATACAAATCGTGATACTTGCGTTACCTATGTAGATCTATATCTGTGATCGCAACCATATCAAAATGTGGCTTTGTCGTTTGTCTCGTTTAGGAATTATGTTTACTTACATTGAATCGTAACACAGTTATATAATACCATATTAATTCGTATTCATTCACTAGTTTTGCCCTCGTTTAACTGAATTATCACTTAATTACTGTAACTGTACTGGACTGAAACTGTACTGTAAAATTTTCCTATAAAATAAATTGTTGTTTGATTACTAATCGACAAGAGAGCTATTCAACAGGACTATGACACATTTGACATCAACTGATTGTTTATTACAAGATTGTTGTTAAAATGGCTAAAAGTCAGCTATTAAAATGTAAAAGCTTAAATTAAATATGGATTAATTTAACAATTGTTTACTTTATAATTTCATACTCTATATGCTGGATGACGCCCTCCTAACATTATTAAATTGTAGTCTTAAACGCATTTGTCAAATTTCAGATATAAATGAACACAACATATTTTACCCGATACCGCAGTCGAGAGGGTGACAGAGTCCATCCCTGATGTCTCAGAGTTTAGCCGTAATAAAAAGCTCTCTTCTCACTATCCCCGTAACAAACTTCGAACGAGTTTCTAAACGTTGTTTTGACTCTGTGTTGGGGCCATAGACAAAAGATCGGTATTTTATAGCTAGGGTCTACCAAAGATAATGGGGTCTACTACTAATGGATTGAATAATTTTTCAATATAAAAATCTCTTTTTTTTAATACGTGAAAGAGACAGAAATACTACAACCAATGTATTTCAGTAAGCTTGTGGTATTCCCCGCGCACGCTGAAATGAATCAATGACTTTCAATTTTGAAGACATTTTCCTTACGCTCGAAACAAAATAGAGTTATGCTCACTGCTGGCACACAACAAAGACCGTCTTTTCGAGCTGCTAAAGGAAAAAATATTTTGAACCTTGCTTTGCTGGCAATTAATACTATTCATTTCAAGCTATGAAAATGTGATAGAACTATTTCATTATTTTTGATTGAAAAAAAACATGAAAATAGTTAACAGATAGAAGATGCGTCGGTCGCTTTGAAATCCTCTCTCGGGTCAAACGGTCACACCGCAAAAGCAAAATTATTACTTTGGAAGTAGTTTATATCCAAGACGTGATCGAGATTGTATACTAAAGCCTTATCTTCTTGAAAACCTCTTTCAGCAACTTGCTTTTTACGTAAATTTCAGTATCGTCTGCGCTACGGAAAATGTTTAATCAATTGCTGGATCCTAAAAAATACAAACAAAATTAACTTGAACCATGTTTGAAAATGCTCCAGCACCATTCCGGCGCGAAATTGAAAAACTTTAAACCGGGACTGTACGAGACGATTATATTGGAAAGTAAATTATCTGGAAATCGACTGTGTGTGCCCTGTTTAGTATGCATTAATCACAAGCTCTCGGCCAACGGCGTGATTGAAACTGGATCCCTCTGGACGGCGCTTACTGCCGACTGATTACTGGCCGCAACGCCACTACAACACGGATTAGGATATTTAAATTGGAACAACCAGAACAAGAGGATTTCTCTCTTTAAGTATGTTTTCGACCCGGGACAGATACGCTCACGAAACGCACACATACAACGTCTTTGCTCAAATAAGGCTCTTGTAAAAGGATAGAGATTGGTTCGTCACGGCTGTGTGAATATTTTATATGGATCGACTTTGCCGTTAATTAAAAGGAGGACTTCGAAGAATAGTAGTTCCGGCTGGGTCCCAGGAGTGTTTTCAGTAATGTAAAGTATCAGCAACTTTTGAACAAACTTAAATTTTCAAAACAACAAAAATTTCACCGTTTATAATTTTCATTCCATGTTTTTGAAGTGCAAGATGAAAAATACATAAAATACCTATAACCTACGAGAACTTAACTTACAAATCCCTCGTCATCGAACCTTTCTGATATAATATTGCCATTTATTTGTGTTATTCCACAAAAAAAGGATCTAATGCGAAAACGAGCGTAACGCAATTAATTTTGCTTAGGAGCAAAACCACTTGTAATATCGGAAAGATTGTGAAGAATATGAATGAAAAAGTTAATATGGACGACAGCGCGTGCGGCCGAGAAAAAAAAGATGGATGTTCGTGAATAATGTTCGGTCGCGAACTGTAGTAATGGACAGCACTAAATATTGCACCAAGGGAAAATAAATTACACTACTTTTTCAGAGCCACAAAAAGAACTCTTCGTTTTCTCTGCGAGTAGAAAAAAGTTTAATATGTTAGGATCGCCGGCACTGATTACGTAGGTTGAGTGGTCGAGGGCGGGATCCGAAGGCTTGTTTGGTTTATGTCCGTATTTACTATCTGTTTTACTATCTCCTCCTTTGAGGATAAAATTAAATAGAGATCCGAATGGCATTTGTTAATGTAAGTGCGGCATCGACCCATAAACAAGTTGTACATCTTTTTTTTTGTGATTTGACACGTTGACTTTAGTTTGAATAAAACAATAATATTATTTCACTGTGTTTTTTTGTCTTTTGACTGGTGTTAGCCCATTTTATCTAGAGTATTATTGCATGTATATTGTTTTATAGTACTTCAATAACATAATTATAATTAAAGTACTATACTATCGTATTTCGTTTGTTACACTAAATCCCAAAAGTAAATAGGGCTGGCCCAATAAAATGATTTAGTAAATAAGTTTAATCGTAATGAAATCTAAACATTTTGAAAAATTGTCTTTTATTCAAAATAGAAGTATAAAAAAGTTACAAGTACTTTTTGCTCTCGTTATTGACAATGATGTATTCATAATAGAAATACTGTTTTAAAAGTAATCAATATTTAACTCAAAACAAGCATCAATCAGATCTGATCCCCATTTGAAAAGGTCGTGGAGTTTTGACAAATGAATGGTCCAGTCTAAGTACAGTAATGTAACAAAATTGCGCCATTTTGAACCTGCATTATCCAGGACATATTTTTGTTCTATAGATAGTGTAATCTTCTTGGTATTTCATCAGCAGTTTCTAACATAAAAACGGTGTAAGAAACTGAGTGTAGCCCTTTCTTATTTTATTTATAAAGATTCTGAACACTTTAGACACTTTAAATTATAAAGTAAAGTTTTAACATAGTGTAGTAACAAAAAAGCTTTTGATTTATTAGTAAGCAAATCCCGCAAAACCATTAGATTTGTTTTAGCATCCCGATACAAGATAGCTAATACAACATACGGCACATGATATAAAAAAAATCTACATTTTATCGCAAACTGTACCTTTCTCAAGCTTCGAGGTACGCAGTAGCAATAAATTAATAACATTGCGTTGTCGTGATGAAGAGGATCGGTGACACGACGGGCAACCACGAGATGATATCCGGCCATCCGTCAAGGTGAAAGTACTCCATTATTTATAGCTTACATAACCATATTAATCGTTGACTAACTATGACCTAGTTAACGACGAATTTTGGGCACATTGTGGATCTTCTTAAAATTGCTACTGTTTGCATTTGACAGCCACTAAAAACCAAATCCGGAGTAATGTGGTATTAGGTACATATTATAGTGGTGCTTCTTTCTTGTGCCCTCATAACATTACGCCTATATTACCTAGAAGTAGATTAAGTCCCATGGGATAAGGGATGAGACGTGTCTTTGTACAATTTTTAAGGTACCAAATTGTCTACAACAACTACTTAGGTAAGTAAAGCAAAGGCGTCCCCACATTAGACGTGCGCGATCGTCGGACGTGTGGGCGCGCCGGCTGCTTACACGTCACACGACAGCAACACGCGACGCCGCCGTGTGACGTGTGTGCAGCCAGCGCGCCCATATGCTGACGATCGCGCATGCCTAATGTGTTAGCCTAAGAGATGGTGGCGTCGCCAGACATCCGCCTGCGGCTGCGTCTTTACCTCTTGTAATGCAAACATTATGCTGGTTTGTGCATTTCACTGCTGTTTGTTTATGAAATGTAAATGAAACGGTATGGTGTAGTGGTTTGAACGGTCTTGATGATGTTTAGATAGTTCAAGTATTGGACTAAATTAGTGCCTCCATAGTATGCGGACAATGAAGGTGTGGATTGTTCAAAATATTTGTTAAATATACATTATTTTATGCTCTGTTATATACATATATTCGTATGTAAATAAAATATTAAAAGTTTTACTAGCTAAAGCAAATTACACATCCATAAAACAAACACACCTTCCTCCGTTGTGAACATAAATAATGAACTACAACAAGATAACAACTTTGTACTAGTATCATACAAATTGCAGATGTAATATTTCAAAGTTCGAATACGGAATACACGCTGCAATTTTGCAGGAGCGGACAATAAACAATCTGCACAATAAGAGTAATTACGAACACCTGAAACGGTGCTGGTAATAAATCCATTTAACGTTTGAAAAGGGTGCTGATTCCTCGGACAAAAACTAAAGCGGCAATGGTCGGGTGCCAATTTAAACTTCTCACTCGTATGCATGCAGCTGTCTGTAAACCTTATTAAAACAGACATTATTAGTTTGTTTCTGCGATTAAATTCTGTTTCTGTAACGTTTTTCCTTACTTTTATAACAAATTTCGTTAATGCAAGGCTGTATACTTAGACAATTAAACCAAAAGGATTAGCCATTGTCAGGCGTCTCTCACTGCCAAATGAGGAAGAGCGATGCTCTTGCACGTCATATTAAATTAGTTGTGGAATCAAATATTTAGCAGACTTATTGTATAGATATTAGCTTTCATTTCATCTCCATATTGATTTATTGGCTCTTTGGACGATTATTTACAAATGCCTTAAAACATTTATTTAGTATTTAATTGACGAAATTTATGATACGAAGAAATACAAGTCAATAGAACTACCAATACAGTTTTATGGTATAATTAAATACAACATAAATTTAATCATATTTAGTAAACTGTAGGTCACCACCATTAAGAACTGCATTAAAATGCTATAGTTAGGGCAAGAAATGTATCTGCAACTGAATATACATTTGCTTAACCTAAGACGAATTCTAAGCATCAACACACGTCATATAGCTTAATAATGCTATGTAAACATCATTAGGATCGTTTCAACCACCACACCATTCTGTTTCCTTAACATTCCGTGTCCAAACAAGCAGTGAGTGAAATGCACAAACCAGCATAATGTTTGCATTACAAGCGGTGAAGACGCTGCCGCGGGCGGACGTCCGGCGGCGCCACCGTCGCATCGCTAATGCGCCGCGCACTTAGCTCAATCACGACCTAATGCACTCCTATACGACGTGTGACATCAGTGAACCGCTCTATGACGACTTGTAAACATTCTGCACTAAAGAAATGTACGTTCTTGTGTGCAAAAATCTGATGGTGCGACCGTTTGAATAAAAAGAATAAGCTTTAGTATCTTTACACTTTTGCACACACGAGATATTTTGTTGTAGACTAAGAAAATAATCCAACTTCTTATTGTGAGTTCAAGAGGTTAGGTACCTCTTAAATAAGTAATTGGCAGGCAAATAGTTCTGGATATTGCCACGGTTTTTTTCTGTGGTTTTTGTTTTTGGTAATCGAAGGATTTCGATGGAATATTTTTGGTACAGCCTTGGTTTAACGACGGATAAAGTCCAGCTAATAAAAAGTCTTTGAAAAATAAGTCGAAAACTTCGGTAAGATGTTTTTGTACTATTAATTGTATTAATTAAGATGCATGCTACTGAAGTGTAAACATAAAGCACAAGGCCTGAAAACATTCAACATAATCGGTTAATATTCGTAGCAGAACAGAAACTTAAACGTTTTTATTAATGCCTGTTTAATGTTGTTGCAGCAAGCTTTAATTGGATTATGTTACAGCTGCACTTCTTGATAATAAAGTTTTCAATTGAACTCATTTACCGTAGCTTTTCTCATCGTCAATTGGATTTTTAATTATGTTTTGTTTGTACTTATACCCCATTTTAAAGATACATACTTTCCAACGCCAACTATATACTTCTGATTAAATTCGTTGCGGGTTCCAAGACAATTTTAACTCTCCCTGGGATTGCCCGTGTGTCATGCACGGTGCCTTTCAGTTGGTTACCGCTGTAGATCCTGGCGTCTCAGGAGTCACAGTGGTGGGCGTGTGGGTGGGATTATACCCCATTTTAAATATTAAATTACTTTACCCAACAACTATTATGAGTTGGTGGTAAATGGTAACATTACAATGATATTCAGTTTTCTGGTGAGGAAACTGTCAAATGCAAACTGATTAACAATTTAAAAGACCATTTTAATATATAACATTATAATTGGTACCATCTAATATGTAGGTTACGCGCATATAGATAGCGCAGGCGTCCGGAAAGATGATGCATACAGTCAAAAAATTTTGTGGATCTGGAGCAGGGTTTGTGGATGACTGAGTGGTAAGGCTGAAATACTATAGCCGCGGGTTTGAATCCCGTTTCAAGACCTAAAATTGTTTCGACTGTTCTTAGTATTAGATTGTTAAGCATGGCTAAATGGTAATGATAATGATAATGATAGCCTTTATTAACAATCTTAAAACTAGTTTACATTTATATACATTAATTATTTCACTAAGACATCGGTAAGAATTGTTTTGCTTTCGCATAGGAAGGCTAAATGGTATATTAAATTAATTAAGCGGCCGTGGCGCAATGGATAAGGCATCGGTCTTACGATCGAGAGGTCGTGGGTTCGAATCCTGGCCATTACACCACGGACGTGAACTTCCTCCTAACACAAGTGAATTAAGCTTAGCTGGGGGGTATAACAAGAATACTAGTAATTTGTAATAGCAAATTATAAATATTATATATTAAAGACCCATAAAAACCAGGACAAAGTTAGTCAATGATTAATGTGGTTATTTAGTTATGTACCACTGTAGTTTTTCTCATCATCAGCATTGTAGTTTATATTGTAAATTATTACATTACGATGACGATTTTTGTAAGGTGTACACGAAATATTTATTTTTAAATAATATAATTTTTCCAAATACTGCTTCATATTTTGCCCAACACTGCATTATAACTTAATGGTAACATAAAAACTCACACTCAGTTTTCTGGCGAGAAACTGTCAACCGCTAACTGATTAGCAATTCAAAAAGATGCATAAGCTGCCCAAAATTCAGCGTAAACTTGGTCAAAGTTAGTCAACGATTAATGTGGTTATGTAAGCTATAAATCGCACGTTCGGTGTAATGGAGTATTTTCACATTGACGGATGGCCGGATATCATCTCTTGGTTGCCTGTCGTGTCACCGATCCTCTTCATCATGACAAGGTTACGATATTAATTTATTATGCCTGTGTATCACAAACCTTTTGGTTATCGTCAACTACAAAATATTGAAACAATCAATCTTTACAGGTAAGTACAATATTTTATATCGGATTACAACAATACAAATACTTTGAAATTTTTAGTTTAGCAGCTTTCGTCCCGCGGCTCAGGCTGCGTATTATGTTGATAAAAAGTAGCCAAGAACCATTTTGTGGTCACGAACTAATAATCCACTATCAATGTTTATCAAGATCGGTTCAGTGAGCCATTAAGGCGTAACTAACAAACATAGATAATTATGTACTTCCAAATTTTAAATTTGTAGCCATTTCATATTGTAACATCGTTATAAATTTGAATAACTTCTATACATACCGAATGAAATCTTCTTAATGTTTTGCCATAAACATTATATTGTCTGGATCAGGTAAATATGTACAGTAAATAGATCATGCCAATTTACTACTTTTCTAGTGGACCAAATGTGAAAAAAATATTTTGATTTTAAAGACGTTCTTCGAGTAAAAGTGTTTCATATCGAATTTGCCAAGTCTTCTTCAATTTATTATTATCAAATATGCACCAAAAAATGTAAGGCAAAACAGAGTTGTAAATCTATAAGTTGGCGGTGGCTAACTTATAGATACTGGTGGCTAACTTATAGATACAACTTGCAAGGTACTGTATTAGTATAGAAAATACAAATAAACTATACATTGCACTTTATTTTAGTGACGCTTTTGTTTTGGCAAAATCATTCTATTAAAAAAAAAAAAATTAACAATTATACAAATGAAATTTTGTCAAATTTCTATTTTTTGATGAAGCGATAAAGCATTAGGTAATTTGTCAAACTTCCACAAGCTGATTGATGCTTGTTTTGAGTTTATATATTTATCACTTTAAAAATTCGTCATCAATCTAGATGTAACTGCTTTGATTAAATTTGTTAAAATTAGCAAATTCATCTATTCCATTTTTTTCAAAGATTATATATAGTAGCTTGGACAATTTTAACTAAAGCGAAACCAAATAAAAGTAAAAAAAACTCCATCGTGGATTTATTTCCATCAACATAAACACAGTCCCATATTATCCACCAGCAAGCCGACATGATTCAAAGGCTGTGACTCCCAAGACAGTAATGTATTGTACGGCTGTGGTAATGTCGACACACATTACGCCCAATCTAGATTTATTCACATATCCTGACCTACTTCCAAACCGCCATTACCTTTTTATATCGTAGTCGTTACAGACATTATCACATTGATTCTCGATAGCGAATGGTAAATAGGGTTTTTGAATGTTGCTTAGCTTGGAAAATATTTCATCCCTTACGTTTATTAATCTTCAAGGCAGACAAGCATGATATAAGAATATTTGATCAAATTTATAAAAAAAGAACTTTTGGACCAAAATATACTTCTTATTGATGTATGTATTTTATATGGGTTTTTTACCTGAAATAAAAGATTTATTATTATTATTATTGATTACACTGGTCAACAAAATTCAAACTTTTTCGTGCCACACGGACTTTTTTGATATTTTTTACTTTAGTTGGTGATTGTAAGAAAAAATAAACAGTTAAAAAAAATTTGCTAGCCAAGGATTTTATTCTATTGAGTAATTAAAAATATTAAGAAAAAATACAGATCTCGTAAATCAAACTTTTTTTTAATATAAATTACTTAATAATTTAAGATTTTCTTGAATGTTTAGCTTCTGGTTGGTCCCTTTTAATTGTCCGGCAGTAATCCGCTAACATATTTGGGCTCCATTTTCCCTGGTACCGCTTTTCCATACTAGAAATGTCCTGGTGGAACCTCTCGCCGTGCTCGTCACTGACAGCCCCTAAATTGTCAGGAAAAAAATCCAGGTGCGAGTCTAAAAAATGGATCTTGAGTGACATGTTGCAACCCAATGCTTGATATGACAATAAGAGCTCGCTAACCAACTCTCTGTAGCTGTCACTCTTGTGGTTGCCCAAAAAATTTGCAACAACATTTTTAAATGCGTTCCATGCACATTTTTCTAAACCGCTTAATTTTTCTTCAAATGTTGAATCTTTTATTAACTCCCTGATTTGAGGGCCAACAAAAATACCCTCTTTTATTTTTGCATCACTTATTTTAGGGAATTTTTCTTTTAGGTACAAAAATCCACTCCCACTGCGATCCATTCCCTTCACAAAATTTTTTATTAATCCTAATTTGATATGCAATGGTGGTAAAAGCACACACACGTTATGCAACAGACATGAGGGGCCCAGAATTTGTTTTGATGGGCGACAGAAAAACCAAAACATTGGTGATAACACTCCAGCACAAGATTCGTAAAATTTCGTCGTTGTTTTTTGAATGTAAGTTCTCCGCAGATATAACAAAAAGAGTTAGGGTTATTTTTACACTTCCTCGACATGTTCACAGGATTAATAAATCACAAAAAATATTCAAATTCAACTACAAATACTTTTATGACGATTTACTTGTGAGCGTTTCTGTTAATTTACCGCCGTAGTACTAGTTATGAGTATTACCGTATCACAACAAATATGAGGCTAACAGACAAATGAAAACTGTGATTTAATGATGAGGGTAGATTGATAAAACAAAATTAGCTATCAAAGTTCGTGTGGCAAAATCAGTGTTGACCAGTGTTATTTTTTTGGGCTCTAGCTATGTTTAGAGAATAATACTAAGAAACAGTTAAAAAAATAAGGGACCGCCAGGATTTGAACCTGCTTTAACCAATCAGCTACGGTCGCCTCTTGGACCCTAAATTTCTCAACTGTCACGTCATTATGACCGTAACTAGTTGGTTAAAGTGACTGTCCGATGCGCAAAAGGTCGCAGGTTCATATCCTGCCGGTCCAATATTTTTTTCAATCGTTTCTTAGTTCAAAATAATACTGTCTTGAAAAGATAAAGGAAATGAAATAAAATATTTTTATTCGTCTGAACGCAAGGTATTTAAAATACCTATACGAATTCAGTTAATAAAATACATGATTATACCGACGACGACTGAATTCAAAAGCGAAGAATTTATACAAACACACGTAGTCATTAAGAAAACTGCTCCATAAATACTTTCAGTAAATTATACAAAACATAAATTCAGTCTGCTTGTACAAACGAACCTAATTATTACCTACTCGAGTAAAATATCGTAATACAACAACATTATGCAGTAAACATTTATTTTACTAACTACATATTTATTATTTGAGAAACACAAGGAAAACAGCTAGATTTTAAATGTAATGTCAGTGTTTACTTTGTCTGATCTCGGCGAAATCTCAGTAAGAAAGGACATTTGGCACATTTCCTAGTCATATGAAATAAGTACATAAAGTATATTGGGTTTGTATTCGCATTCGACGCCAACCTCTTACACAAATTGGCTTCCATTGTGTGTACTTCAGGATAATCCAGTAATTTAACGTATTTTATTGCTGGTACAGATAAGCTCCTATTTCTCTGTATTTTGTAGGTATATAAATAAATATTCGTGTTGTGCTAAATCTGTCTCAAGGAAAATATTATACGAAAATGTAACGACAACATAAGAGAGCAAGATTCCGCATTGGGCCTTCATGTAATGCTGATTTGAATAAGAGCCAATAAAAATACAGCACATTGACTTTAACTTTATAACGAGTGCGATGGGCTCAAGCGAGACATCATTTATTCCGATTTCAAGCTCCAAAATCCTGTCGGCTGGTAACCTGTCGCATCACTTTCCTGATGTATCTCTTTAAAATTTTAAAGCTTTTCTGACGTTTATGGAATGGGCACGTTGATTAATGCGAATAAAATATTTGGCAGCGTTTGATTTTACCCCATCTACATATTTTTATCGCATTTTTAATTTATTTATTTTACACTCAACTGCTCACTGTGCTTACAGTTGCCTAATGCGCACAGTGAGCCACACAAGTAGATGAAAAATTACACACAGATAAGGTACATAGATTATCGGTTATCTCTTAAAAATAACAAACATAAACATACAAATTGGCTAAATTTGGTACAGAACAAGTCTACTTCTGAGTAATGACCAGTCAGATCATTCAGGAGCGAAATTGCCTGATTGGTAGGTGCAAATTTGGCAGTACAGGTTCGTACTATAGGTACCGCCAACAGGCGCCGCGAAGGCAGTCGCGTGTACTGGTCCGGCACCGACAAGGCACAACGTGATAAGGCACAAGAGTTATCAATTTTATTATTTAATAACATGTAATCAAATGTATCTCGAGTTCGTTTCGTTTAATGGCTATATAATTCGTTTCATTGTTGAATTTTAGTCCTTGACTTATTATTTGTCTCTCCATGGCTAATTGTAGACTTACAAAGCCTAACAGGAAGGTTCCTCAGGTTTAATGAAGTCTTGGATTAGACAATGATGTCATGCTCAAAACAGACTTAATAATAAAACAGTATTATGTAAAGAAATCAAGAAATTTGTTTGAATAAAAAGCACTTTTGTAGCCTTTTATTGTTCAGAAAAAAATATTTATCGTCATACTAAACTTTATTTTAAAAGATGCCCGCAGGGATGTCTTTGACTCGACATCTGAAACTACATTAAAATGTTTTTTTTTGCTGACTGAAAAGGAATTAAAAAATATTTCAGTAGTTGAACATTACAAGACTTTTGTGAGCTCAAAAAGCTTATCAAATGGAATAGAAAAAAATATAAAATAATTAAAATAGACAAGTAAAATGATAATTATAATTCAGTTAGAATTGTACTCGAACTTTTCAGCAACAACATATAAACGAGATCTGTATAAAATATGAACTCACTGTCGTTAATTTTTATGTTATAATACGGACTTTAATCGGTGGTACTTTTATTAAAAGGTTTTGTTTTTTATTACTTAAATCCTCTAGTATTTTTACAAAAAGGCTCTAGAGCTCGCGGGCTATGATCACTGTGTTAAGTGTGTTAAGAGGTAGCTAACGAATCAACCAGAAACTGAATCAACGAAAATAAAGATATTTAAAGCAGTTAATTTTGTATACTTGTCATTAAAGTCTTGGTACTAAAACTGCTATATACAAAAGACGTTAATGTTGATTCCATATTTACCGAGTAAATGGCGTATCATTTTATTTAATATTGCCACGAAAAGGTAGCGCGTAATGAAAATTTAAGTCTGTCTAGTCTAAACGCAAACGGCAAATTGAAATTTCTAACTAGTCGCTCAGGGGCGTACAAGGAGCGAAGGTATTAAATATATTTAGTTCATTTACTGACTTACATTTAAACAATTTGCCTTTATTGTTGTTACCACCTAGTTCTAATATTAGTCTCTGTAGGCAAAGCGGGACGTTGTTGTTTATTGTAATTCGACAAACGATTGAAATTTCGTGTTCATTTATATTGTGTACCTATATAGTTATTTAGTGTAGTTTGATTTTTGAATTTACTTAGGTATTAAATTATTTTTTTAAAATAAATAAATACTTAAATATCTCACAACTTACACACAACGCCGTCTAGCCCAAACTAAGCAGAGCTTGTGTTATGGGTACTGGAATAACTGATACTAATACATATGTTTCCTTTTGTAAATACATACTTATTATCTATAGAAACACCCAGACTAATAAAAACTTTGTTTTAAACGGGAATCAAATATATGATACATATAATACAGTATTTTAAGTAGGTATTTATTCAAATTATGTTTATAATTTATGTGTTAACTAAAGAATTTTGTTCAAATAAGAACACATAATATATCAGAGACTAGATGTAACAGTGTACTGTTCCTATAATTTAAGTAACACGATATATGTACACTGCTTTTATGCAGTTTAAAGTCGGCTATTACTAGATGTGAGGGCGCATTAAGTGAAATTTCGCCTCTTAACCTCCGTTAAACGTAATCTCGGGTTGAGTGAAATAATTTAAATATTAGGTAATTTGGAGCCAGGCTTGGGGGAAACGTTGAATATTACATTTGTAAATAAGAAGACAGCTTAACATGTTGATAAACTCACATGTATGTACCTAAGGGGCAGTTGTCTGACTTACCTGAATGAAATATCAAGCAATGTTGGTTTTGATGTGAGTTACGATCAGATTAAATCGTAGAAGGGTCACGTGGGACAACTTGGGCACACGACCTGAAGAATATTGTGCCTAACATGTACGACACTAAGTTATTATGCAAAGCCGAAGTGAATTACGGCCTCCTCGGGGAGAGGTCGGTGTTCGTCATTCAGTAAACAAATATGGTTGTTGTGGACAATGACGTGCTCAGTTGGAGTAACACTTATAATCCTGTTAGTAAGGATATCTGATTTATGTAATAAGTAAATCCTTTGTCTTTGGGTTTGAAAGAGCTGAAATAAAAAAGATACCGACAGACATTTCAAATTTATAGTCAAATCTCCTATAACTTAGATTTCTTTGAACAAACTTTAATGTTAATCTAGATATATATTTATATCCGAAAAATAAAAAAAAACTATAAACCTTTATTTGCCTACGTTTCTTATTGTCTAAAATATTTCATCATAATAATATTTCATTGTGCTTATCTTACATTAAACTTGAAGCGACCGTAAGTTTATAAATCCACAATGATGACTATTTTTTTACAGGTTTGTAGTTAACAAACCTGTAAAAAAATAGTCATCATTGATAAAACAAATGTTGTACCTTCATAACGGGTGTAGAAAATATATGCTTTGAAAAATAAGTCTATTATTGCCATGAATAAGTATTTTATTTCCATTATCCACAAACCTGTCCCATAGACATATACTTATATATACTGAAGATGAATACCTACACACATCAGAAAAGTGATGCGACAGGTTGCCAGGAGCTTGGCTCCCGAAATCAGAATGAATTATGTAGGTAATTCTCACTTGGCCTACTTATGCTCGTTATAAAGTAAAAGTCAATGTGCTGTCTTTTTACTGACTCGTAGTCAAATCAGTATCACATGAAGGCTCATTGCGGAATCTTGCTCTCTTATGTTGTCGATACATTTTTAATATTTTCCCAGAGACAGATTTAGCACAACACGAATATTTATTTGTACATAATATACAAGAAAATAGAAGCTTATCTGTGCCAACAATAAAATACGTTAAATTACGGGATTATCCTGAAGTACACACAATGGAAGCCAATTTGTGTAAGAGGTTGGCGTCGAATGCGAATACAAACCCAATATATTTTATGTACTCTTTTCATATGACTAGGAAATGTGCCAAATGTCCTTTCTTAGAGTTCTGCGAAGTCGGACTAAATGAACACTGATATTACATTTAAAATCTTGCTAACTTCTTTGTGTTTCTGAGAGAATAAATATTTGCAAGCATTTTGTGTTTACTTACTACATACCTAATAACATAAGGCTGCTTGCAAGTGAACCGTAAATATGTCTTCATAATTTTCAGAAATAATTTATGAAAGCAGTTTTCGTACAGTGTAGTTATAGTTGGCAATAACATTTTACTTTGCCTGATGGGGTTTAAATTAAACTTTAATAATTTATATAAAAGATTTTAAAGTTATGCTAGATAGCGTCCATGATCAGTGTTGAGAAGGATAAAAATACGATCTTCAAAAAACTCATTTACAATTCGCTATCAAGAATCAAAGTGATAATGTATGTAATGACTCCGATATAAAAAGGTAATGGCGGGTTGGAAGTAGGTCAGGATATGTGAATAGATCTAGATTGGGCGTAATGTGTGTCGACATTACCACAGCCGCACAATACATTAATTCTTGAGATTCGTTAATGGATAACGGAGTCAATACAAAAAACTGCATCTCAAAATAAGTACAAATATCCTTTTAAGTCATAATTTGCCTTCGAACTAAGTAAATTATAACTTAAACTATATTATCATTTTTTCGATGTATATTATTATTCAAAAATATGATTGTAAATTCTCAGGTTTCGTTAAAAGCGCCTTTGAATTTGTATGAACAAAAGCTACACACTCACGATTAATTGAAATAACAACTTTCGTTATAACAAACACCAAAAAAAAAAATGTTTAAATATTCTAAAAGTTCTGTACTCAAAGTATATACTCGTTCTTATTATTTCTTGTGCACAAACCACAATATTTAATTACACGATCTCGCGATCGCGTAAAAACTTTGTATACCTTAGTTGGTTAGTCGTCAAACTTTCTGATTCCAAAGGGTAGGTCATATAAAAAGCAGAAATCTAACTTTACATACAAAAATTTTGTAAATTTTTGCGTCAAAGTGAAACCGGGTACACTTTTACGGGAACGACATTATGATTTTTTATGAAACCCTAATATTAATATTCCGGCTAATTTGTGTGAGTCACACTGCCGTTTTATGCGGACTAGAGTGGAAAAACCTAGTTACGTTGGAAGGTTCGTAAAAAGTTAGTTAAAATAAGTTTCTCGTATGAGTGGAGGTAGGCGTGGTCATGCCTTGCCGCGCGTTCGTGCATTAATGCCATACAACTTAATGCAAGCCTGCAGACCACTCGTGCTATAACGAGATTCAAAGAATATGCGATGATGCGGCGGCAAAGTTTTTGCCTTCAAGTAGAGGTTTCATGAGGTAGATAAATGAAATTTGTTCATGCTGAATCTCTCCAAAATATGTGACCGCTTTTACATTTTTTAGGGTTACATTTACATTTTCACATACAAATCTGTAGGTTTTCATCGTTTTTGCATCACATGAAATTAAAAAACACATAAAGCAAAATTTTTTAGCAACAGACTTTAAAAAGCAGGTGTAAACTGCTCTAAATATGGCAGTAACCATTTGAACGAAAACTAAAATGAGCATTTGTCACGTCTTCATTTCGTTGTCGCATCTGCGTCGGTTCTTTACAGCTACTCTCTACAGCTGCTGGCTAAAAGTCTGAAAGCCTTTGTGCCGCGCTCAAATCTAGAGCCACTTGCCGCACGTGTACTCGCCTTTGTTTGTGTTTATACCTGCTTTTTAAATACAAAAGAATGATGCATTGTTTACACAAATGAATAATATAAAGAATTTACTTATGTCGCCTTCTCTGAACCGCCTTCGGACACAAGTTGGTCGCTGCATGGAGAACCTAGCCAAATGGGGCATCACAAACACCAATGACACCTCGTGCAATCGAGGTTTCCCCATTCAAAACATGGCGAACCTGCTTTCGTGCCCGGTGTCTCCCTCTACATGTGCCCGTGAAGTCCTAATGCAAGCCACAAGCAAGGGAGTAGAAGTTGCTACCTACTGGGCAAAAACAATATAAATAAAAAATGAGAAACCATAATGCCATTGACACGTAAGAAGAAGACTTATGTCGCAACATAACACTTATAATTGATGTAAACGCCCAATGCGTACCGTTGATACAAATTCCTATAATAGCTCTCTCAGAAAACAAAGGATTAACTCACCATACGAATCCGACATCTTTATTCCTGAACTAACAGGAATATAAGTGTTACTCCAACTGAGCACGTCATTGTCCACAACACACACATTTGTTTACCGAATGACGAACACCGACCTCTCCCCGAGGAGGCCGTATTTCACTTCAGCTTTGCATAATAACTTTGTGTCGTACACGTTAGTCATAATATTCTTCAGGTCGTGCGCCTTTGTTGTCCCACGATGATAACTTACTTAAAAATCTATATTGATTGACATTTCATTTAGGTAACTCACTAACAGGGAACTGCTCCTTAGGTACATAGGAGTTTATCAAAATGATATGCAGTGGTCTTATTTACAAATGTAATTTTAAACGTTACCCATGAGTGTGGCTCAGAACGACGAGCGAGCGACTTAAATATGCCATAAATCTTTTCTAGTCAGCGAAAATTTAAATTTTTGATTAAGTCTCAGATTTATAGCCTAGTAACGTTCCGCCGGGATTTTTAAAATATAATGTTCATCTCAGCAGCTCGAAAATTCGTTCTTTGTTTTAGGAAAACAGTGAATTATACTCAAAATTGCTTCGAGTCATTTCAGTAAGCAAAACTCAGTTTTGCTTCGAGTTTTGCTTTCGCTCGAAGCCAAGTTTAATTTTGATCACCACTCTTCTTTTTTTCACACCACGTTCTCTAGTCCTAAACTAAGCAGACTTATACTATAGGTACTATTTTGAGCTGCTGAGTTGAAAAGTTGTACGAGCGACACGAGATCAAAGTTATTTACGTCTCGTGCTTTGAGGCCCTCACTACGCTCAAGTTTCTTACCTTGAATCACTCGCTACACTCGTGATTCTACTATAGAAACTTTTGCTTATTCGGGACTCAAAATAAGCATTCGAAAAAAATTCAAACATTGCTCTCTAGTGTTGCACAAATAACTATTTTCCTTTAAAAAAACAGCTTTTAATTTTTTTCACTTTTGTAGGTATCTAACAATTAATAAAATTTCTCTGTTCTATTGTACGTGATTATGTGGTACCTATTATTTAGAAAGTCTTGAATGATAGGCAAATTACCCTACAGAATCGCTAATATTTTCCTCCTAGCTATAAAACTTCCTCCCCTCGAAATGCAACAGACTTGAAATGATATGAAAATTAATAAATAATGAAACGCCTGTAGGCTTGGAACACGAAACAAACTGAAATACAATGCTGAATGAAATTGAATCTGCGTCCTTAGGATTCCGTACATGTTTTATGTTGGGACTTGAGATGGGAATCAGACATCAGCGAGTATACGGTCTATGTTTGGAAGACCTTAACATAACTGGTGAAATGTGGGTGTTATACACCTCTGAGACGCCCTTTTGGGTAATATAGGCGTAATGCTATTTTATGTTTATATTATTATTTGATTTCCCGCCACTTTGAAGAGTAATTGGCTAAGATAAGTATGGAGAAGTCAGTAATTATAAGACATATGCAAAACTGTTCTTAGGAAATATGATATCGATTTTAGTAAAAACAAAAACTGAATACTAAGGGCTAGTTTTAGAGGTTCCGGATAGATCTTATCCGACCTATAAAATATTGCTATGAAACATTGTATCTTAGGAGAGGCCTATGTCCAGCAGTGGACTTCTTCTTCTTCTTCTTTCGTGTCAATGGTACTACAAACTTATATTACTCCTGCCCAGTGCGTGGCCACACCAATTGCGCATTCTGTGGCCTCGTTCAGATCATGCAAAGAGCAGCTGTAAGGGCAATAGCAGCGGACTCACAGATATAGATCTACATAGATAACGCAGATGCATGTACTTCGCGTGTCTCAACCCCGACCAAGCGTCGAGGTTGGTCGCCTCTAACTTCAGTACACGCGCGTCTGTTGTCAGAGAAAATCATAGCGGACGGCTCTAGTTGAACGTACTGGGCGGATGGGCATCGGCGGCATCGGTGTCTTTAAATCGGTTTGGATTTCCCGTCACTAAATTTCGGCTGTAACGTCACAAAAGGTATTAAAAAGTCGGCACGCTTGGTTCCAATACAAATCGTGATACTTGCGTTATCTATGTAGATCTATATCTGTGAGCGGACTGCTACAGGCTGATGATGATGATGATTGTATCTTAAATGTTGTATTATTGTTTATAATATTTTGACGGGTTCAAGCGCTATATTACAACATTCGCGTGTCGTCGCCTCCGCGCGACGTCTCGCACTGCCTCGCGCGGAGGCGACGACACGCGAATAATAGCCCAGTTGATGAATCTACGTACTAGATTCGAAACTATTCGGCATATCCCGGCTAAAGTAACGTGATTAACCCGTATTCTCAATAATAATGTCCTCACCTCACGTCGGTTTTAATAATATTAGTGTTCAAGCGCCTCCTGGGGCCTATAATAATATTAGTGTTCAAGCGCCTCCTGGGGCCTATGAAAATAAATGATTTGAATTTGAATTTAATAAAATGCATTGTATTTTAAGTAAATGTTTTTGACGAAATTAGAACCCTATATACACTGCACAGATATTCAGCTTAATCTGTGAGACTAGAAGCCAACCACAATAGGAAACGGCTCGAAAGATACTACTTTACAAAAAAGAGATAAATAAAAACTCTTTTAAAAGAAAAGTTTTCAAAAAAGTTTTTATTCAATGCAGTTATACCATGTTTGAAGGCAAGATTTACTGGATAAAGACCTACACAATCGATATCGATACAATTTTTTTTTCTATTCGACCGGGTTCGATTCCCGAGCTGAGTATATAAATATTTTTTAATCTCATACCTAGATCATACCAGTCTTTGTTTTTACTAAAATCAATGTAATAGTTCCAAGGGCCATATTTGTGTGTATGTGTGTATGTCTTAATATTATGATTACTGATTAATCTCATACCTACTGACCCATATAAATTAGCTACTCTGTACAGATACCTTAGCCTATATCTGTACCACAGAAAATGCTATGTTATATAATGACGAGTAGACAGACTGCCCGATGGACAGCGGAGTACGTATATTTTAACCATTTGAGACAAGGAACCCTAAAATACATCCCACAGAGTATCCAAAGGGGAGTTCAGTTATAATTAATTTACGTAGTATTCTTGTCGTAAATGAGCAAACTTAATTAATATATCCATTAGATCTCGCTTCATTCTTTAGAACAATGAAACATAAAGGGTGCAATAGGTACCCTTCACAGCTCCCTACTGAAGGGTACTTACAGTAATGGTGCCTGAAAGCCCGTTGAATTGCTGGTAAATAATTATGATTTGATGCCGACATGATTTTTATTTTTATATAGTACTTACCTTTTCATATTTTGCCGAAGTTACGGTATATTATATTAATTACTAGCTTCTGTGCACGGCTCCGCCCGCGTTGTGTGTCGATAAAAAATTATCTATGTCTTTCCTCAGATCTTCAACTATCTCCGTATCAATTTTCATTATGATCAGTTCTGTAGTACAGCCGAGTAATTTACCAGACAGATAATAACTGATCAAAGAATCTTGCACAAAGAATTAGCATTGCCATTCAACGTGGCAATGCCGCCAGCCTTCGGGGCACGTTTGCCGTTGACAGTGATGCGGACGAGTATTTCGATGCCTAATCTTATTATTATTATTATTTTTATTATCTGTTGAAATTATTATTATTATATTTTTATTATTTTAGTTGTGTAAATATTTTAACCTATTGTATTAATTTCTGGTTTATAATGAATTAAAATAACTGATCAAATATTTTAATTTTGGAAGATGGCGAGTTCTTGATAATATATTTTTCGTACGGAGACGTAGGTATTTTAGTGCCATAGCCTGCCCCTTATTAATTGTCTTAATAAGCTAAATCAGAGCTACCAGCTATGATTTAACTACCTATATGACTTCAAATAAAGATAATAACATAGTTTTTTTTTAAGTTAGAAATAATTCTATATCCTGCCATCGTACTGCTGTATTCTTATTCTGTGGTACTGCCAAGTGCACCTATAATAACAAGTCCTTTGATAAAAGCCGCCTTCGCCATAGTCGGTGTTAAAAAAAGTTTTGATTTTTTCTACTTGTACTTGTTAACTACCTAGTCATTATTAATAGTTTTGATTCAATGTAGCAATATTGTCACAGAGAGTACAGACCTTCAAAAATGTTGGTATAGTGGATAGGCAAGCTATTCATTTAAAAATTACAAGAAAAAAAAAATCCTCCGTCCACGATGGGCCCTTACCGATGCGGGGCCCCTAGGCAGTTGCCTTTTTTGCCTTAGGGTTAATCCGGCCCTGCTGCCATCTACAGTTCTTTAAGTAAACGAAATAAAACATCGAAAACAGACAGCTTTCAACCACAATGATAGTACCACTATATTAAACTAGATGGCGTTTTACGAACTTATGAAATACGATTTAAAGTGATGCTCTATGGGATTAATGTTATCGATTTTACATAGCACAGTTTAAGTTAAAAATATTTTTTTTGTCGAATCCAATCTTCCAATTTATCCCAATTGTTTTTTTAGAACTTTGTTTAGTATAACTGAATACTTTATTTGAGAAAAAAATAAATAAAACAATCATTTGATAGTTATTCACCTTGAAAAATAGGTGAACATGAATCGATCCAACCATTGGCTGTAAGCACCTTAATAATGACTAAACAGCACTTGTAAAATGCTCAGTGTTTCGGGCATCTCATTTTGGGCTCCCTAAACAGCATCAAAGATATATAAAGATAGATAAAGAATAAAAAAGCTGATTGGTAATCCACTTGTTTTAAATTAACTACAGCGTTGACATAATCATAATTATCTACAAGTTTTTATTTCTAATTTAAGAAAAGAAATCCAGTAGACAAAAAAAAATGAAAAGTTGGCGCCATCTACACTCTCTGGCTCCTGGCCACGTAATGCTTCTTAATATTTAAAGATATTTTTTAAATCTTTGATCTTTGCTGTAAAAGATATTACGTTCTATTGATGTCAAACGTTTCTATCCACTTTACCAAAACTTATTGTCTTGTGCCAATGTTTATTAAATTATCTAGCTAGGTGGAGAAGTGAAGGAAGAAAATAAGTATCAAGAATTCCCGAAGTTATGACTGTAATCTGTATCATCAAAATTCACGCACTTAAATACGAACAATAAAATCTCAACATAATTAATTGTTTTATAATGATTTTAAAGTTAAACTGCCCGCAGCTGAAACTATTTTTTTAAACCTCAGATGAATGATAGTACCTCAGGATAGTACCTAGATAAAACTTAGTGAGATGGTGCCACTAAAACGACCTAGCAAAATAGAGCACTACCTACATTTTTTATTTTTTATTTATTGAGCACTTATAATTTAGTTTTGGATATTACCTACTAAACGAAATTCTCAGGATATTAGATTTTATTAATATCCAAAAACGCCCACTGACTCACTTTTATTAAATTAAGACGTAAAAATGCTTCTAATTTTAAGAAGATTTGACAATTTTTCTAGGCGTTATTTCAATTTCAGAGCTTAAACTTGTGATGTTTCATAAAAGTCTTGACTGGCCTTTATACCAGTTGCGCCAACTGGTGTTTTCATAAATGATTGAATTTGCCTTATTATTTATGATAATCGATTCATATAATTACTTGAAACTCGTTTAGTACAGCACTACAACCGTGGATAATTTTGACAGTATTGGCAGGTAAGGAATCAATATCAATGTCAAATTTTGGGGTTATTATTGCCGTCCCGGGCAACGTCGTTGGTGCATAGC
Source organism: Hypena proboscidalis (assembly GCA_905147285.1). NCBI lineage: Eukaryota > Metazoa > Arthropoda > Insecta > Lepidoptera > Erebidae > Hypena > Hypena proboscidalis. The sequence continues at coordinate 8,196,596 of LR990127.1, forward strand.
GCCTTGTGATTAGTATATAAACAAAATATAAGCTGTAAATAAGCTAAATATTAACATGCGTTTCGCTATTAAACAAGTAGGTTGTGGAAGTGAACGCATAGGAACCCTTACGGGATTTGTAAAATCGCCGGGTACTGTTATTGAAACTCCAACAGCAGCATTAATAACTCAGGTAATTAAATAATTCGTCTAGATCTACTAAAAAAAGTCTGTGTTCAAGTAGTACACGTGGTAGAATCCCATAAAGTTCAAGCAATAAGTCTATTTTTTTTAATAGCGTTTTAATGTCATAACCTTGGATAGTGAATAGCCTTTTAATTTCATCATGTTTTTCCTCTAGCTCTTGTTGAAACAGTTGTACAGTTACTCACTTCATATATTTTCAGGTAAATTTTTTGTATAGGTCAAGTATTTTTTTCATTTATTTATTTATTTTTATTTTACAACTTTTTGCACTTCAAAATAGTACAACGGCGGTCTTATGTTGTTATGATTTAATTAAGTAAATCTTCCATCTTTAAATTATAAGTTCAGATGTCGATAATGTACTATGAGAATCAAATAAGAACAGATTTTTCATCCCTATTAAATGCGTTCCATTCACCTGAAAAAGAACAAAAATTTCGAGCACGTGCAAATGTAATGGCCTTTCAGATCGCCAATGAGGAACCAATTTTAGACTGTTTATCTTATTACCGATCATTTGGCTCAAACTGGACCTTACTTTCTACCTTGTTGTTGGCAGAATCATTGATAACCGATGGAACCATTTTTATAAAAATAGAATAGAATAGAATAGTAATATGGCCAAAAAATCTATTCTTATTTAATTTGCAGTAATTCTCAATGATACTTATTTTATTACTTAATATTTTCAGGGCGGTAGTGTAACACACATGACCGCAGAGGTGCTATCTAAAGTATTTACAACTCCTCAACTTCTATGGGTGCCTTTGTCCAACTCGTACCAACTAGAAGCAGGTGTGAAAGCTCAAGGTCAGGGTTTAGCCAAGTTTGTTGGTTTACCTGACCACTTTACTTGTGTGACCCCTCATAATGCAAGTGAGATAACCCCTCTTGGACATTTTGAGATCGGGAAGGTACCACTGTGGACTAAGAATGGCAAGAAGATGATTACTGCTGAACGGTATGCTAATAGTTCAAAACTAATTATTTGCTTATGTATTTTATTCTTTCTTTATTTAATACTATGATTAAGTTGGGGATTAATCTCTCTGTAAATCTAATCTGACTACAATGAGGCTACAATCACAATAGTCCCATGGAGGTTGACGTGAATACCCAAAGCCTCGTCCCAACAAAAATAATAACTGTAATCTGTCTTTCACTAACTGATAGAGGGACAAAATATTGATAAGTTGTATGACAAAAATGTAGATTAATAATTAGTTTTATCTTATCAATATTTTGTTATGAACATGCAAGTGCGTAAAGTATAAGTGCAGTACACATGTAGCCAGGGGCCAGTTGCAAAGGATAGATCTTATCCAATCCATAAAATATTACCTGACTAACTTAAAAATGACACAAGTTACTCTTGAAAAAAGAACACAGCTGTCACTTTCCTTTATGTGTGCTATATGCTTATCCTGCCAATAAGGTTTAACTAACACCGGTGAAATTGATGCTAAACATATTTTGTTATTTAATTGAACCTGCAAAGATTTTTCCTAAAATGTGCTTATGGCATAGCCTGGTCTAACTAACATCAAAGGAATAATTGACTAATTTTGTAATTAGTTACATACAACTTAAGGTTTTTGAAACTAATAATATGATAAAATATACATATCTATCTTGTATATATGTTGATTAAACATAGCCATGTTCTTCTGTAGGCCTTTAATTAAATTTTATCAAAATCGGACCAGTCATTTAGGTGTGAAAGTGGAAAAAGACAGACTGCCACAGTTGCTTTCTAGTTTATTAATAATATTATAAATAAACTAGAAAGCAACGAGAAAAAAAAAAAAAAAAAATGTTGGTTGGGCAGTTAGGATGCGTTTAATTAGCATTATAATATGAGTACCTTTACAAAAATATGGACTCGCCTAGATTACTGTCTAAATGCATGATATTTCAGATATATGGATCTTATGGAAGTGTACAAACCAGACATAATTTTGGCGATTGCAGATGGGCGTACATCTCTGGGTGAAGGGTACAAGAGGATACAAAAAGCAGTGGATAGAACCTGCAATTTGCTGGATAAGTGCGTGTTTCGATATAAGGGCTCAAAGCAACATCGATATAGTGCTCTTGTTGGTAAGTGTTGCCATCTAAATATTAATTCTGCCTATACTATTATTTGGCTGAAGGAGGAGCTTGTGGTAAAGTCGAAGTAAATCAATCAATTTTACAGGCTAAGCCATGCTTACCTCGGTCAGCGGCCACTGGATGTATAACCATCTTAACATAATGACGACCGGATGGCGGAGTGGGTATTGTACCTGCCTGCGACGCCGAGGTTGTGGGTTCAATTCCCACTTAAGACAAATCTTTGTGTGCATGAACATGGGGGTTTGTCTTAGTCTGGGTGTTTCTATGTATAATAAGTATGTATTTACAAAAAGAAAAGTATATATGTATTAGTATCAGTTATTCTAGTACCCATAGTACAAGCTCTGCTTAGTTTGGGACTAGATGGCGTTGTGTGTGAGTTGTGGAATATTTATTTATTTATTTATTATTAATGAGGTTTCTTCCTTGCCTTCAAGAGCACTTTAAGCAAGTAAGGCACTGAAGACCAGGTCTAATATTACAAAGGAATAACAGAAACTCTCGATATTGATTAGTGATCCAAATCACAACATATTTTGTGTGTTGATTTCATTCTTCAGGCAATTTACACACATTGGTGCCTCAACAGGTGCAAGTAATGCAAAACGACAATCGCTTTGTTTACTTTCTTTATGGTGTGTGGACTGCAGTAAAGCAGCGATTCACAAGTGGCGTGATGAACGTGTCAAATCAGAATGGCCTACTTGTGTGAACAGCCTTAATATCCTCGGTAAAATAAGCTTCTTAAGTGTATTATCGTTGGGATGAGGCTTTGTGTGTTCACGTCGACCTCTGTGGGTCTATTGTGATTTCTCTAGTGTAGCACTACCATTAAAACCTCCATAACATACTTTATGTCATTTGCAGGTGTTATTGTTGCTGCAGGAGAACCCAAGAAATGTGAAGAGTGTATCAAACACATACTAAAACATAACGACTCTTTAAGTGGAATTGCCTTGACAGGGCTTCTAGATGGTACAGAAGAATCTTTCAAATTAGCAAATGATAATGCTGAGGAAATTTTCAAAAGAGTTAGCGTAAGTTTTCAGATTTTTGTAGATTATTATCTATCACAGCCAAGTTTCTAAATTAATCCAATAAATTTATTTATACATAATTATGTTACAATGAATATTGTACATGCAATGTAATAAAATCACTTATGCAAAACATTAAGTAGATTAGGTTATTATCTCACACTTAGTTAAATTTTATAAAGAATTGCATTAGTGACGTTATTACATTGCATGTTTTATAAATACATAAACAGGAATTTCCTACACAATTATGATGGTAATGTAAACTAATTTATTGCAGAGGCTTTATAGCCTTAGCCAAAGTTTATTAATTTAGAAACTTGGCTGTAATACTGAAAATCTCACTAAATTGTAATTTCGTTTTTGCAGGTATTTTTTAAAATACCTTCAAAAACTACGTATTTTCATTACATTTCATAATCATAGCATTGTGTGCTCTAAGCCTAACTTGACAATACAAATATTGTCATGTGGGCGACACAGATGAGCACATTGCTCTAGACCTCTAATCTGAACTTTATTATTTTTGAGATTATTTGTTTTAGGACATAAGATTAGACAGACTGTAGAGCTTTTTACTCACAAATTAAACACCAAGAATACATTTCATACCAAAATTTTGACCATGACACACTCAACGACATTCCATGCAAATGATGCTAATGATGAATCACTAGTTTATGGATTAGTCATACTTACTAATTTTGTGTAGGTGGCGATATTTGAGTATGATAATTTAGTCATTTGAATATAGATTAGAGATGGGCCTAGATCAAATATGTCTATGGTTACGTCAGCCATGTTGTGTTTTTACCAACTTGGAAAATAATTTTAGAAGATGCGGGATGATCAGATGTCTATGGGAATAACAGTGATAAGATAAAACTTGCTTGAGTTTATGGTAAAGATTTAAGTTTTTATACAATATTAAGGTTGAAAAATTAATTAATCATAGGCTGCTAGACTCATTTAATAAAATGTTAATCAACCCTTTTTGTGTTGACGTTATAGGTAAATACCTTAACTTGGCGAACCTTACTTGGGTTTAGCGCCATCTGTGTAGTTAGTGATGAGTCGCCTAGTCACACACAGTATGTTTGGGCTTGGAATAATGGAAAGCCATAATTTGCTTTAAAATATTTCAAGTATTTAAGATCTTTGTGTACAGTAATTTTTGTTAGCATTTAGGTTAGCTGTATGGGTCGCCAGATAAAAACCTGTCAATTGTATCCATTCTGAAAATATCAAACAGTCTTAACTTACCTCTGCTCATTTTTTTTACAGGAAGCGTTACCAAAAGATCTGCTACGCATAATAGAAGGTTGTTGGAACCCATCAATAATACTATCAGCCATAGAGCATGGTTATGACGTTTTTGACGGCTCATATCCTCTCAAGTTGAGTAATGCGGGGCAAGCCTTGACATTAAACTTTGATATCCCGCAATACAGTAATGAACATTGTATTTTGGAGTTGGGTGATGAGAAGTAAGTTATTTGATATTTTTTACTATGGCATAAGTGTGGGTCGCCTGCCAGCTGCCAGCCATACGGACAGATGATCTGGTTAAGATAAATGGGAGCCGTTGGCTTCAGGCGGCCCAAAACCGCGCGTTGTGGTTGAAATTAGGTGAGCCCTATGTCTTAACAATAGCCTTCGTTAGGCTGAGACGATAATGATGGTAAGTGAACCTAAATGCTCGGCGGACAATTTCAATGACCAAAAGATCAACGGTCCGCACAGCATTGTGTGCGTTCTCTATTATGTACCCATTCAAGTAATACAATGGGACATTGGGAAGAAGCACAGAATCCTCAGATTTCAGGAAAGAATACTATTGGTTTAGATTAGGTAGTATTTTAAAGGTTTGATAATTCAAATGTGGCATAAATGTTTTAGAAATTGTATTTTTAAAACCGTTTATATTAAGGCCTCATTAAATTCTCTTTTGCGCAGCCATTGTGTTCATAATTGCAAGTCGATACACCTTTGTAAAAAACGAGCACTTCGGCAACTCAGTTTTTGTATCTAAATCTCCGGAAATACGTGTTTTTGCTAAATCATCGTTGTCGATAATACGTAAACATTTCAAGTCCACAAACAAACCAATTATGTATGTGTCTTGAAGAATACAACTATTTATTCAGACTATTGACGTGGTATTTCCTTGTTGTAAGACTAATGTAGACACTATTAAACCGCATTTTTGTAAGGTCAAGGTGCATCTTAGTACAGTTCTACAAAAAACCGAATGTGTAGTATTTTATTGGCACAGTTATCTTTATATAGTATTGTATTTATACCCGATGTAGTAACGTACGAGTAAATACAATTTCAATGCTCAACGTGTCACGGATGTAGGGCAGAAGTCTGCCAGGCTGAATTGGGACTGGGCTGGCCACGTTTGACGTATAAGTCCAGACAGGTGAGCCCAAAAAGCGATCAACTGGGTACCACGTGACGGTCAATGGCATCGAGGAAGGTTCAAACAGAGATAGCAAATAACAGAAAGACTTGGAAGTCATGAGGCCTTTGCCTAGCAGTGGAACACCCGTAGGCTAGTAAAGAAATAATATTTATCCTGTGTCGCCTAGATATAGGAATATGCAACTATAGTGTCCATTATCCGTTTGCGCTTCATTTCTGTCCAGATCTTCCCTATGTCCATCGTCTCCGTGATGGTTCAAATATAATTTCATGGACTAGAAGTCAATAAAAAAGTAAACAACAATAAATGAGTGCACGGTTGGCGTAGTGGTTAAAGCGTTCGCCTTGCCGCTTTCAACTGCGCTGGTGTTATGAGTTCGATACCCACACAGGAAAAATGTTTGTGTGATCAGCAAAAGTTTGTTCTGACTCTGGGTGTGCTTTGTGTGTGTGAAAAGTATGTTTGTGAACACCCCCGCGACACAGGAGTTATTCCTAGTGCGGGCGTCGCTTTTTTTTATAACACAAGAAATATATACGTCACAACTTGAAAGTAATGTAGATGTGTACTTTGCAGTTACCTCTTGTCATGCTAGCGTCATCTAAGCAAACAACACATACTTGCTTGCTTTAATATTTGATGTTTACGTTCTTCCAGGTACAAAGAAGACTTTAGACCAGTATTAGAGGGCTGTGAGTGCTTAACGTGTAAGAAACATACACGTGCGTACATATGTCATCTATTGAACACGCGTGAGATGCTGTCGTCGGTATTATTGAGCATGTGAGTCATTCTTTACATATTGTGTGTGGTAGTCAATTATATTTCTAAACCTTCCGTATGAATCACTTTATCTATCTATTGATTAAAATCGCTTGATAGTCCATTGATTAGTCAACTACCCAACGGATTATCGACGAAACGACATGACCTATGATGATGTTTAAAATTGCAGACATTTCAGTCAGCAAAACTTGACCTACCTAGACAAGGTAGGTCAAGTTTTATAATGATAATTAATGTTTCATAGGTTTTTCCATTTTGATAAGGAATAGTAAGTTTTAAAATAATGATGTTACTGTAGATGCGTATGACTAAACAAACAGTCATGTCATCAGGCTTGTCATACTACGATTTCGCGATAGTAAATAATGTTTCAGTAAATTTCATTTATAGTAAAAAGATCACTGCGTCGTTGGTCTAGTGGTTAGCGTATGCGCACCGCGAGGTTTCGTGTTCGATTCCCGGGTCGGGCATAGTGTTATTTGTGAACTTTCCGTTTGGATTCCGTTTGGAAATTCCCAATAGCAGCACGGTGTTAGCATTGTGCCCGGTGGATGGTGATAGGCTCACACCCAATCCCATGGAGCTGAGCGTGCATAATATGAGCGTGATGTTATGTTAAAAAAATCATGCGTTGGTTTTTCTTATCGAATTATGTTGTCATTGATTACTTGATTTCTGCGAATCTGTATCGTGTGGCGTTTGGGTTTTTAAATGACAACAAATTGCCTTATCTGCTTCGGTGAATACGTGCAATTCAATATATAATATATGTAAAGAGTGATTAGCTATCTAACCATAAGTAGAACAATCACTTACTAAGTTTCAGATTTAAAGGCGATAGTGGCGTCACAATATAAATATAACATATACACTGGCGTCTACATCTCTAAATGTATACATAAAATATACATTGATTTTTTTTTGATTTTAAAATATCTTTATTTTCAATTATTACAACGATTAGTCACACATAATATTTAAAAGAACATACAAAATTATGCGAAACAAACATGTAGTAGGTGTTCTTTACAGGCTAAACTTCGCCTTTACAAAACATTTTTATCTTATAAAGTAAGTTGATGTTATACATAAAGAAAATTTAACTAAAATGACATGTATATACGAAATATGTGAAGCTAGGTACTTACACATTTAGTTTTTACATAAATATATCTTTGTAATAAATTGTGTTACAATGTTATTGCAACGAATTTTAGCTAGAAAATGTATAACATTACAATGTCTACAAATAAGTTAATCGGTAAGCTAATCAGCGTACCAAATAAAATAATATTTAATAAATAATTGCAATGATTTGCATAAACAAGTGCATTTATCATAATAAAGGCGGTAGGTTGAAATATACATTACTCCCTTAGAGTATAGCATACTTAACCTTTGTTTTCCCGGGAATATAATGACGTATACCACTGACCCGGGCCGAGTCAGTGGTTAGGTCCAGGATGCATGTGTGTGTATCGTCAACGAGACTTCTTCAGGGTGCCAGGTATCGCACGCGCATAAACACAGACAGGAGCAGACTTAACTTATCCTTTATATATCTCTATGTTCTTCCAGCCACAATCTCCATCACTTCGACCAGTTCTTCCGGCACGCTCGTCACCACATTGCCGTCAACACATTCCAGCTATACAAAAAACACATCACAGCACAGTACGAAGTCTACAAATCGTCTATCACTACCAACAGTACAAGTATCGAAGAAAAAGAACCTGCCAAGAATAAGAAACTCAAAGTGTGTGAAGTTCCTAAAGTGAGTGTAGACATTCCTAACTGTAAAGTAGCTAATGGAGTTTACTAGAAATTGTTCTAGCCTGTAATTAGATGTAAGTAGTGAAATGTAGTGTATTTTAACTGGAGATTTAGAAAATTACTAGAAATGATGTAGGTATAAGAAATAACAGGTTTTTACCTTATGTGACCGTTTTGGTGTTGCGTCTCGCATCCAAACATATATATATATATATATATGTATAATAGCAGCCCTGTATCTAATACATGTCCCATTGCTGGGCTCGGGCCTCTACTCACCATGAGAAGTGTTAGGCCTTGGTCCACCACGCTGGCTAAGTACGGATTGGTACACTTCACACACCCTGGAGCGCTTTTTAGGCACTCTCAGGCATGTTTTACTCACTTTGTTTTACCGTTAAAAACTATAATTTATATGATAAATACACACAGATCTTCAAAGACGTATCTTAACAATTTATTGACAGAGGTGTGTCTGACCTTTGACTTCGCAGTCCTACGGTCTACCACTCGGCTAGTTGCTAATATCCAAACATATACATAAAACAATTCCCTACCGATTCACGGTTAAACCGCAGATTTTCTTGAGAATTCTATTGGTATGGGAAAAGGCTAAGGTCGACCCACCACGCTGGTTTTCGCCCGCTTGGCATGTCGCTAGTATAGCATAAATGCATAATACAGTCTCCAGTCGAGCTAATTTAGTAGATATGTAATTGCAGTGTAGCATTATGTTTTGTCCCCGCGTTCCACTTGCGTAAAAGTTCCGTTATTTTTTTTTTTTAATTTTGACCTGAAGTTATTCTACATTTTGGCATTAGTTGTTGTGATCGTTTTTTCATTAAAAGTACTGTGACTGGAACGCGGGTAATATGTAGCTATGTATTTGAATCACTGGTTTTTAATCAAAAATTCGAATTTTAATTGTGATATGTTGTGACTACAACCAAAACTAGGTTTATTTTGTGAAGACATTTTAGTTTTTTTTAGGTTTTAACAAAAGTTAGGAAAAAATTACCAAAATTGTTTTTTTTGTTTGTATCTGGTATATCAGAAAACTTGTTATTATTTATTTATTAATCTTCAAAAGCCGGTTGTTATTTTTTTAAGTACTTTAATACTGCACCTTATTGATAAGTGAGACAAGTCGGTAAGTAATTTATGTTAAGTATTATAATGGACATAATTAATCGCAATTATATGGCCTTGAAAAATACATTTTCGAACACCGAAGTATGGAAAATTGTATTGATTGATTGCAGAGACAAAAATATTGATAAATATGCAATTTGAATAAAAACAAAACAATCTAGCTTCGCCGAATTGTCGATAATATTACAATCGATAGTTTTTATTTGATATAATTATCGATAGTACCGTTGGTATCGATACTATCGATTGTTTTGCAATAGTACGCAGCAATACTAATCGATAGTATTGCTGTACGGTAGATACAATCGATAGTATCAATACTATATTTTTCCTAGACTATCGATAGTCGAGTATCATATAACACTAAAACAAACCGAGTTGTGGTGACGATAGTGAGGAAGCATTATTCCACAAATATAACGTGTTTATTACAAGTTCTTATTACAATTATATAGATCATAATTACCCGTAACGGCTGTAATCATTCAGAATAACATATAATAATATATTATTATGCAACAATGACCTATAGTTAAACTCAAATACCACAGAATAACTACTAAGATCTACAGTATAAAAACATTATTTCGATTACTGTATAATCTGTGTATACTGTGTATACTGTGTTATCCAAAGTTAACCAAAACATCCATTTACTTAGTTTTAAAAGCTATTTAAATTAGTATTTTCTGTACAAATAATTTGTGATTTGTTGACGTTATAGTACAAACTGCCAACTTAAAATAATCGGTGTTTAAGTTGTTTATTTATACATTGATCTTTCAATATGTTTGATAGTTTTTATACTAATTCATCATTCTTCTTACTGATGTTAGGGTTTGTGCCCGGTGTATGACGATAAATATAATAGGTAAAATGTTGTATTATGCTGCACATCTTTTTGGAATCTTATTCTGATATGTTCCTTCTACGTCTCGGACTCTGAGGTCTCGGGTTCGATTCCCGGGTCGGGCAATGTGTTATTTGTGAACTTACCTTCAGGAAATTTACAATAGTAGCACGGAGTTGAAATTGTGCCAGGATGGCGATAGGCTCACCAGGCCCCATGGAACCTAAGACATAACAGGTGAAATGTGGGTGTTGTACACCTCTGCCACACCCTTCTGGGTGATATAGGTGTGATGTTATTATGTTATGTGCCTTCTCTGTTTTTCTTGTTCTGTGATGACTGATTACTTGATCTTTTATCCTACGGATCATCTAGGTCAGTTCAATCTTTTTTAAGTATGTGGTAGGAAATACGTAATTATTATATGTATATATTGCTTTGCGTTGTTTGTTAATAATAAATATACAATAGTTACTTACTTATTATATAATTTATTATATGAATAGTTGTGTAATAAACGGATGAGTGAATTAATATCACAAATTTTAAGTTCATATTAAGTATGATATGAATATACCTAACTTTAAAACGAATTTCGGTAACCAAAACTGTTTGAATATAATCTAATATCAATAATAATCTGAAATTCTGTCCGATAATACTTATGTTTGTAGCGGATACCAACCTTCTAAAGCTCTATCGCCACACTTCAGTGCTGTGTCAGTGCAGTGTCAGCTTAGACAATTAAACTAATCGGACTAGTCATTGTCAGGCGTCTCCCGCTGCCAAATGTAGAATAGCGCCGCTTTGCACGTCATCAAAAACTAGTTGGCGAATCATAGATGCGCGGGACAATCTACCCCCTCGCTACCCCGCGAGTTTTGGCAGACTTTTTTGCTTACATTTCCTCTCCATATTGGTTGAGGGCTCTTTGAGTGTCAGGGACGGACTTTACAGTATGTTCTGCAGAGACAGATGACAGTGTGATCGAGGTCATATACAATGTATGCTACTTCCTATTGATTATTTTTATAGCATTTAGCTATGTTTAGCAAATTATATTAAAATAACATTGAAAATCATGAGACTGGCAGGATTTGAACCAACCAGCTACGGTCGCCACTTGCCAGGACCCTAAATTTCTCAATTGTATGTAACGTTATTTCGTGACGTCACGTTCATCTTAAGTAGGATACTGCGACTGCCCGGTGTGCAGAAGGTCGCAGGTTCACATCCTGCCAGTCCCATAATTTTTTCAACTGTTTCTTAGTAATGTAGGCTTCGATATTTTTTTGCCGCCTGACGAAGAAGGTTCCTGCCCCGTCCTTGACATGGCACTGTTGTGGGGAAAGAGCTTATTAGTACCCGGTTCTTAGCATTATTTAATAATATTATAATGCAACCAGTTAATGTAAGGGTCGACACACACCAAAAGCGCGTCGAAGCGCAGCGAAGCGAAGCGCAGAAACTCTACGCTACTACTACTATGGAATTCGCCGGAATTCCCGCGGCGCCGCGGGCATCCGCGCGACTCGTTTGAGTTTCTCATGCGATAATAAGTATTATAGTTATGAAAATAAAGTTAAAATTCATATGACACTGAAACTGCGCTTCGCTTCGACGCGCTTTTGGTGCGTGTCGACCCTAAATCTGCGTGATTATAATTAGCATATTATACATTTAACTGTCTCGTTGGTTTAGTGGTTTGCGTATGCGCCTCTCACCGTGAGGTCTCGGGTTCGATTCCCGGGTTAGGCAAAGTGTTATTTGGGATTTCTCAATAGCAGGAGTTGTTATTGTGACCGGTGGATGGCGATAGGCTCACTCCCTATCCCATGGGACTTAAATATATGTGAAATGTGGGTGTTGTACACCTCTGCCTGACCCTTTTGGGTATATAGGCGTGATGTTATTAATGTATGTATGTATTATACATTTACCATAATGTAATTCATATTATCTATTAGTACTTACGATAAGCTGTACCTAATCTGTAGGTATAAGTTAGAATCCAGTGAGAAATACATTCATGTATAAGTTTTACCTCATTTTGAAACACTACCATTTTACATTAATAGCCCATTTTTTTTGTTTTTATTATGTTATTGTTACCACACCACGTGCCGGGCACACACCTGGCAAACGAAGGCCAACGACCGCGTTTGTTGGTTCCTGTTTGGAGTACTTTGGACGGCTAAGCGGACGCCGTCGTTCGATGGCGTTCGCTGGCAATCTAAAACGTGTCAGTAACTTCAAAAGATTCTTTAAGCTGTCTTAAATAGGACCAACAAATCCGTTCGTTAGCCTTCGTTTGTTAGGTGTGTACCCAGCATAATACGGTCAGCAAAATAGTTTGGCAGTTTAACTGCCTGGGTAATAATATAGGTTTTGTTATAGTTATTATTTAGATACCTATAATCAAGTATCATACAAGCAGATGTTATCAGTGTTCGTATTTATGACGTACTTCCGCCTTTGTACCGTACGTTTAAGCTTAATAAAAACTGATTACTTACTGAAGAATTTTACTCGTTATAAGCCTGATAACCAGGGCTCGGAATTAGGTAGAGTTTTTTATGTACTTGCATCGAAATGTTGATATTAATGTGGACCTTCCCGGGATTTCTAATGGACAAACCCGTGTGGCCAACAATATTACGAATAAATAATAATAAAATCCTCAGAGATAGACAAATAAAACAAAGATAATTAACATATTTTTTTTATACAAATTGTTGATAGTCTGTAGTAAATTCTCATAGTTACGCATATTTCGCCTTTTTTATAAATACGAGCAAATACTTTTGCTTCTAGCCTAGACTCGTGAGGTGTTGCTTATTCAAACGGCCCATCAGAATCATTTTCCTTGTCCGATTCATTACCAGTCGCTTCCGACATTACTGTATAACTTTTGTGAGAATTAAAATATTTAGTCGCGCGTGCAGTAGTTTAAATTGTGTAAAAAAGTAAATAACTTTTTTTATTTAAAAAATCATGGGATTTATTTCTGCTCTTTAAAATTAATCTCGGGATTTGAGGCATATCCACTTTATTCTTTCGCTGTATGAAATCAGTGTAAGTACATGAAAAACTCTACCTAATTCCGACCTCTGCTGATAACCCATAAAAAAAATATTTATAAAAAATATTTCTTTTTTACCTGAAAGATGCGTGCTATCGCAAAAATATTTAAATAATAGGCCACTAGACTGTACTAGCAGACTGTCCTTGTATCTGAAAAAAAATCTGAAAATTAAATGTATAATATTTTTCTTTTACCAATTTAACCGTCACGGAACATACTATATTCACATTATTATTGGAAGAACAAGAAAATAAAAGTTCAGAGTTTTTCAATATTTCATATCCAATCAAAACGGAACTACTGCTGTAATAAAACTATGTAGTAGCAAAAACTATGAAAATTTTCGTCCCTTAACTGTGCTAAAACCAGTATAAATAATAATAAACTTAATAAATACCTTTAAAAAAAAGCCGCTGTTTAATGACCAGCTCAGGCGTAATTTCAATCAGTTCATGCAACCGCGAAGGTATGGCGTAGCGCAACAGTCTATTATATATGGAGTACCAGGGCATGGCCATCAGTTATTGCAATGACCAAACACGTTGATATGATATTATTGATTGTTTTGACAGGCGCTTTTAATTTTCCGGTCACTTACCACCAGGCAAACATACATTTGCAGGAGTAATTTTATCGAGGATGTACTGTTAGGCATCTTTTTTGAACCCAAGAGAGTCAGGTTCTTTTCACCCAGCGTATTGATGTACTTAAATAGCAGATATTCTAAGGAATCCGTAATTTTTTTTTTTTCGAAAACGGTGCGCTGTAGAGAAAGTATAATACATATTAACACTAACTACAGCCCGCGGCTATGCCCGCATGGTACGTCAATGAAAAGTAGCTCATATGTTAATCCAGGCCAAAATGTATAATATGTGTACCAAATTTCTGCGAAATCGATTCATCCGCTCGAGCGTGAGGAGTAAAAAACAAAGAGCTGTATAATGCGAGATCTGGGACGTAAGCTTTTTCTTTAGTGGTTTTGGAACATTAAAAGCAGGCAGTTTATGTTAATGAATAGAAGTTCAAAAAAGGTCTTGATATGAAAGTAGTAGAAAATTGTATTAACTTTCATAACATAGCAGATTTTTTTTTGCAACACACCGTTTTCGAAATATTTATTATTTTTAGGGTACGGTCTACCCTATCCAACACCTACCACATAAGTGCGTTTTTTATCTCAATATGAACTATGCCAATTTAGAACATTTTAAGAAAATAAAACGCATTTGACCAAAATAGCAAATCCCTTTTCGAAATTGCATATTCAACTTTTTAAAGCTTCAACCCGTTAGCCCACGTAGTACGGCGATAATTTGCCAATTTCCATTCTGAGGATGTAGATAATAATATACCATGTTTATCAAGATTGGTTCACTAACAACCAATCTCCTCAAGATCGAAGTCATAAACAGGGCAATGGTTTCATCCGAATTTATAATATTAGTAAGGATTTATTTTCGACGAAGGTCTGGTTGTTGGGGACGTATCACGCCAGGTGATTATTATATCTCTTTATTTATTGCTTAACTTATTTAATATATATTTAAATATGATTTATAAAAAATTGTAACGTAGTCTACTAATGACTAGTTAGGTAGGCAGAATAAATAGAAACAATCGATAGATTAACAAAGGTATTATTATTCTATATATTTATATCTATTAAATACAAGGTAGTCTCAAGGCGTAGGTTGGTAGGTAGGTAAGTGGTTTGGTAAGTCCTGGTGCAGCGGAGTGAGGAACACTTAACTCGGCGCTGGTGACCGCAGGCAAGCAGGGCGCGACGCGCACGCAGGTCCTTTATATACCCCACAGGGGTCTGCAGTGGGGGGCGCATCTTGAGGTTGCGGTGGCCGTGCGGTTCCGACGTCACACACCCCCTCCGTTAGGGCAGAATTTTTCTTAAAAAATTCGGCTCCTGGCTGACATGGAAGACCTCAGGAAGCAGTTCTTAAGCAGCACCGGCAGCTCGATCCGGCTTTACTGAAATCAGAACAATAAGTGTATATAAAAAAAATAACTAGAAAAAATATGAAGTTACGATACCTAAATAAAATTGAAAAGAACCGGAGTGATCGAGCCAAACGCATTCAATACAATAACAATGTCATGATGTCATTCAAAAATAACACTACGTGCAACCTATTAAGATTGAATTTTTACTAATTAAAGAAGATTATTGAAACTCATTCTTATCTAACGGAACTAAATATAACTAAAAATGTAAGTATAACAACTTGTTTACCAAGTAGCGCGTTAGCGAAGTAGTATTGGGTGTGCGCGTCTACACAGAAGGCATGACACATTTCAAGATGAATGAATGAACAACATCGTATAGTTGAAAATAATAGAATTCGACATCATTAGTAGATGTGATTCTAAAGGAATTATGAGCGTGAAGAATATTAGCGAACAAAATGGTATACCCGATTCGACAATGAGAATTTTAACCACTGAACCATAGGGTAAAATTTTTTTTTTTTTTTTTTTTATACCATTATTGTTTATAGTTTATTTGTTTAATATCCTTTATATGCCATTCGCCAAGTGGCTTATCAGACATATCTGCTAGTTTGTACACTAATGGAGACTTTTTTGCTACGATTTTACATTTAATAAATTTAGGAGCGAGTTTTTTACAAAAATATTTATCCTTATCGCTCAAGTAAAAGGTACGTTTCCAAACAATATCACCAACATTGAATTCTGCCGTTTTACGGCGAAGATTATAAGAATGACAATTACGCTTGTGTGCACCTATTAGCGCTGCCTGTACTCTCTCGAAAATAGAGGATAAGTAGCCTAGTGACTCAGCATAACTATCACGTGGCTCATGAATTATATTAGTATCAGATTTACTAGAAACATAATGAGAACCACAGGTTACCATTTCACGCCCGAATACGATCATAGATGGTGTAAAACCGGTTACTTCGTTTACTGCACAATTCATTGCGAACTGAATTTTAGGTATAAGTGTATCCCATATGCGTTGATCGTTTGAAATGAACGTAGAAACAGCTGTTATTATAGTTTTATTATATCTTTCTACCGTATTTACATGAGGTGCATAAAACGGTGTGTAATGTAAATTTGGAATTTTATATTTACTTAACAAGTTTTTAAAAGTTGCGCTTATAAATTGTTTGCCATTGTCTAGTACTACGGTAGATGGAATACCATGTACCAGAAAAACTTTTTCCTCTAAGATTCTAGTTATTACGTCAGCAGTCGCACGTTTAATAGGGAAAAGTAAACAATATTTTGAGAAACAACAACAAACGACAAAAATAAAATTGTTCTGTTGCCTTGTAGGAGGCAAGGGACCAATCAAATCAATACTTATCATTTGAAAAGGTTTAGAACAAGACTTAGGTTCACCCATAAGACCCAAAGTTGCATGATTCTGATGCTTATGTGCGATGCAACTATCACAAGAATTTACCGCTTTTACAACATCGGAATACATTCCAGGCCAATAATAATTGAGGGCTAAACGTTTGAAAGTTTTGAAAATACCCATATGACCCGCCGTAGGGGAGGAATGGCTCTGAAGTATTACTTCGTTTCTCCGTTCAGATGGAACTACTTCCTTCCACTGAAATTCTCTGGTAAGAGGATTAAGACTCTTTTTGAAACGATATAATTTATTACTGATCACTTGATAGTCAACAAAGGATGTAGGAGACTGCGAACAACCATTAAAAATATTCAAATACCAAGTGTCATTAGTAGATAAGGAACTACCATCTGGGAGGAGATTACTATCGATATCCATAATATTAGGTGATCGAGAAAGAAAATCTGGTACAATATTATCTGAACCACGACGGTGTCTTATTTCAAAGTTATAAGAGGAAAGACGAACTCCCCACCTGGCTAATCGCCCTGTAGGGTTGTTCAGTTTTAAAAACCATTTCAAAGCAGCATGATCGGTGTACACAATAAATTGTTTTCCGTTTTCAATATAACACCGCCAATGTTCGATAGCAGATAAGACAGCAAGCGCTTCGCGCTCAGTAGCACTGTAATTTTTTTTCCTGGTCCGATAAGGATTTACTATAAAAGGCTATGACTCTTTCCTGTCCCTCCTTGACCTGGCAAAGTACAGCTCCAATACCGTAATCACTAGCATCGGCGTGTATTTCAAAAGGCTGATCAAAATCGGGACAACATAAGACCGAGGAAGAAGATAAACATTTTTTTAATTTATTAAAAGCTACATCCGCCTCTTGCGACCATGCGAACAGTGGAGCCTTTTTGCCGTTAGAAGTTAATTTATTTAAGGGAGCCGCTAAAGTACTAAAATCGGGTATGAACCTTCTATACCACGATGCAGCACCCAGAAAACGACGTACCTCTTTTTTATTTGTCGGAGTGGAATAACTTGTAATTGATTTTACCTTCTCAGGATCTGCATGAAGACCTTCTGAATCCACTATATAGCCCAAATATTTAAGTTTGTCTTTGAAAAAATTACATTTTTCTAAATTTATAGTTAAGTTTGCATATTTTAATTTGTTAAGTATTTTAATTAGAAGTGAAATGTGATTTTCAAAGGAATTTGTCACACATACGATGTCATCAACGAAACAAAAGACCTTGTTTTCAAATTCGGGCCCGTAAAATAAAATATCTGCTAAACGCTGTTGTGTCGCAGGAGCATTTGTTAAACCAAAAGGCATGGATTTAAATTGAAAAGTTCCACGTGACGGAATGTAAAAAGCAGTTTTACAACGGTCCTCTGCCCTTATTGACGTCTGCCAGAAACATTTAGATATATCTAAACTAGTTAGGTACTTAGCGTCTCTCAAGTTATCCAGAATCTCAGAGATATAAGGCAAATTGTACGCGTCTTTTTTTGTTACCGAATTTAGTTTACGGCTGTCGAGACAAAAACGCAATTCACCATTTTTTTTAGGCGTTAAAATGACGGGATTAGACCAAGGGCTTTCAGATGGTTCAATGACATCTTCTGCCAACATTGCATCGACATGTTTTAACAAAATACGCTGTTTATCGGGAGACATACGATAGTATCGCTGACGAATAGGTGGACTATCACCTGTATCAATCGAATGAGTAATGAGTGAAGTTCGGCCGAGCCCTCGCCGTTCATAAGATATATCGGTGAATTGGGCGATGATGTCGTTAGCAGTAGCTCTCTGCTCATCAGACAAATGATCAAAAGATACCAAGTGACTGGTAGAACTAGGCTGTAGTTCCGAAACAACAACGTCGTTATTATTTTTCGTGAGTAAAATAGATTCCAATTGATCAGGGAACAACCCAAAACCCCTCCAGAAATCCATACCAAGGATTAAAGTTTTCTTAATACCCGGTACAATATGAGTAACAAGAGAAATAATTTTATTTTGAAATTCAAAAGGAAGTACCACTGAGCCAAGTGAAGAATATTTGTCGCCACCAGCGGTGATAAAATCCAGAGGTTTAGAATGTAATAATTTAGATTTATCCAAAAAAAAATTGTGGGAATTATTACCCAAAATAGTTACACATGAACCAGTGTCTAGTAAACCAACAGTGTTCTTCCCGTTAACCGTAACGGGGATAAATGGAGTATAATTAATGTTAGAATTAACGATTGAGGAAAGTTGATATGAATTGAAAAATTTAGATACATAATTTAGCCAATTATGCCATTCATTTTTACATGTTTTCACAATTACTTTTGATTTTCCCCAACCGTATTTTTTACGTTTTTTGAATTTTTATTAGTTTTATTGTTACAACTAGGACAGTCTAAAACTCGATAGCCAGGTAATCCGCATTTAAAACAAACCAAATAACGAGGTTGACGACAATATTTTAAAGAATGTGAATCTGTTCTGCATCTCGGACAGTATAATTTAGGTATAGCAGTACTAGTGACAGAAACAGCATTGACGCTCGGTTCAGCAGAATTACTATTTTCTGTCGAACATTGATCTGTATTTAAAACATTGTAAGTAGGTTTAAAGTACTTATGTTTTTTGTAAGAATTATTGCTATAAGAAGTTTTTTTCGAATTCGTAACATTGGGATATCTATAAGCAAAATCTGGCGCTAGAGTATTGGCAGTAATTTTAGGTGGTTCCGAAAATTCCTTGCTACGACTGTCATACTTCTCAAAATTTCTACAAACACTAATTAAAGAAGGAATATCCACAATATTGCCAGTTAAGAGTGAATTTGTATAACACGGCCTGATATTATTTAATAGTATTTCTAATTTAATAGACTCGCTGATGGGTACGTCCAGACAGGAAAATAACCCTTGCATTTTAGATACATAGATGGTTATGTTCTCTTTTTCACCTTGAGTACGAGCCCTAATTTCCGACATTAATTTAAAGTCATAGTTATGAGGACTGAAATCGCGTTTTAACAAAATACACAAATCCTTCCAGGAACGAACACTATCTTTAATTGAACGAAACCAATGCAAAGCATCATCACAAAATACCTCAAAAGCAAAAGAAAATATTCTATCTTCGGGTATACCTCGACACGACATGAACTCGTCAACCTTCTGAATAAACGCCCTCACACAGGTTCGACCGCTATATTTAAACTTGCAGATTTCAGAAAACATTTTGCGTTCATTTATAAAATCCACGTGTTGAACTTCACGTGGTAATGAACACGTTGGCTCGACCACATGACACGGTACATTGGTAGGAACCGACCACGTGGTAAAAGATGCTAAGATTTTATAATTAGCGTGAAACATATCCCATACAACTTGAATTGATGATTTATCAGTAAGCAACGAAGTATCTATTCTTGATAATCTATGAAAAACATGATGCATAATAGATTCCGATCTAACAAACAGGTTTTTATCATAATGAGTTTGCAAAGTCAAAAGGTTATTTGAAACGCGCAACAATGAGCCATTACATGCGGTAATATCAACATCTGGCGAAAAGCACGACGATATTATTTCATCAAATGCCAGGTCTGACAATTTAGCAATTTGTTTACGCAATTCCTCAACCGTAATTGATTTTTCAGGCACAACACCACCTCTTACAAGCACTTCATATTCGAGCTCAGCCTTACTTAAATGATTAAATTTGATAGCATAAGCCATATTTAAAAAAAATTGATTGGGAATTACGCATACAAAGATACACAATTATTTGAAAAAAAATGAATCCGTCCAAAAGGTGATAAGAATGTGTTTCTTTTTTTTTTTTTTTTTTTTTTTTTTTTTTTTTTTTTTTTTTAAATCAAAAACATAAGCACATAAAAGTAGAAGTTTTTGTAGGTTATTTAAAACACGAGGTGAAATAAGTGAGATAATAGAATAAAAAAAAAACACCGTACGCACCTTTCGGACGAAGAAAAGAAATATACACAGAAATAACACACAATTAAATAACTGCCAAGACTTAACCAAACCATGTACCATATAACCTCTATTGTTGGGCGCCGCTGTAACGTAGTCTACTAATGACTAGTTAGGTAGGCAGAATAAATAGAAACAATCGATAGATTAACAAAGGTATTATTATTCTATATATTTATATCTATTAAATACAAGGTAGTCTCAAGGCGTAGGTTGGTAGGTAGGTAAGTGGTTTGGTAAGTCCTGGTGCAGCGGAGTGAGGAACACTTAACTCGGCGCTGGTGACCGCAGGCAAGCAGGGCGCGACGCGCACGCAGGTCCTTTATATACCCCACAGGGGTCTGCAGTGGGGGGCGCATCTTGAGGTTGCGGTGGCCGTGCGGTTCCGACGTCACAAAATACAAAAAAAACATTTAAAAATATAAAAAACAGGTGATTATTATTATTATTATTGCGAGCCTATAGTGTCCCACTGCAGGGCAAAGGCCTCCCCTCCCTTTTTACATTTTTTTCGTTGCTTGTGTCGTTTGGCAGTGACTTCTCGCCCGGAGATTATCGCCACCGACTCCTGGGTGCACCTGCGTACTGCCAATAGCCGTGCACTGACTGGAACTGCCGAGCACTGGGGGACAGGTGATACTTCGAAAAAATATTCATTGTTTGCTCGATCATTCATTAAGAGCAAAATATTCGAAGATATACCTACCTGTCTTTATTATTTGTTGTATAGATTTTATCCATGAACTTGTCTAGTTCTTAGATTTCATATTTTATATTAGAGGCAGAATGCATCTTCTAATATTTCGAGGCAAAGAATGTTTAAAAATTGTGGGAGATATACGCCTCTACCTACACTTCAGATTGATAAGAGGGTTGGGTAATTATAACCAATATAAGTTATCATAAGAACATTTAATTTTAATAATCTCGAAATTAGGTACGAGTATCACAAAAATAAAAGACGATATATTAACACCTTTTACATATATTTTACTGACAATATTTACACAATAATTTATTTTAGTGACCACACTTATTGAGCTAGGCATATTGTATGAAATGTGCATCAAGTATGTATCAATGTAATTGAATTACATTACGAATAGAGTAATTATTTATATTTAGAGGATTTGGCAGGATTTTGCTTGACAAAGTCACATTCCAAATGCTATGCGTTCATTGCTATTTGATATATAAATACATATGTGTTTGACGATAAAAATCAACTGTTATATAAAATATAATAATAATATTAAACTGTACTATGCTAATCATAACAATTTCATATAATACAAATAAATTACAGGCGTAACAAACATCGTACGAAGAGTAACGATAAATAGTACAATTAAATTTGGCGGCTTTGTAAATTTTACTAAACATTGGCACATTTTTAAACTGTTATATTAGGCTACATTTTCTAGTGTGTAATCGCAATAAATAAACCGATTGGAGATTTAAAAAACTACAAGTTTGGATATTCAATTTTTAATTTACAGAATCAGTTCATTCTTTAAAATATTAGGAAAACGTGACAAAATACTAACTAAGTACATTTCATTATGAAACATGAGCTTTCATTCTCTCTGAATGGGGAAACCTAAGAATTTTCAGTACAGGTGTTACATTATCAACTAATGTGGAATAAATGTAAACTCTATATAAATAAAAGATAATGCTCCAGGCATCGATAAAGCATTATGTAGAATGTTTATACTATTCACAGTTTAAGAGAAAATTAGAGCAAACATGTCCCTTCTAACGTCTAATGTGATACAAACAGTACAAAAGCATTACCAAGATCTCGATGTACTGTACAGTACAGAGGGCCGACGATTGTGATGTGACGACTGATGAAAATAATCATAATTTTGAGATCCATTCGGCGCGAGGCTCATCAGCAAACAGAACTATGTTCCAAGCTTCACTTCACTGCACTAACGCTAACTATTTTTAGAGTTTTCTACAAAAATGTTAGCTTAAGTCCCATTCACTGGATAACACTATTTTAAGTATCACATGTCCTTCTCTTTCTTTTCACATTTAATGACATTATACTGTATTTACTTCCAGCTTGTACACTATACAAAGTCATTTGTACCCGGTGTATTGAGAGGTTCTTGGGCCTGCAAAGAGAAAAAATAGTATTATTAATTATTCTATACTTACACTTTAATGGGCACAATATAATATAACAGAAATATATGTACTAAGAATCAGTTAAAAATAATATAGGACTGGAAGGATTTGAACCTGTGATCTTTTACACACCGAACAGGCGCTTTAACCAACCAGAATAGCTCAATGCTATAAAAATAATCAATTGGAAGTAGAATAATATGTGTATTTCTGATTTTTTTTTTCATTAAATGACAGAAATGAAGAACGGTAGGAATCTAAGAGTATTAAAGATGCCCATTTGAAAATGAAATCTAATGAGACTTTAATTTTCCTCCACTTTAAATACTTGGACATCTTGACAACGGGAAAAAAGTAGAAAAGCTTGTTTACATTAATATACCTTTAGCTAAATATCTAAATCAAATGCAACAGAATGCGCACTGAGACTTCAAAGTACCATACATATATGCGCTAAACTACACAAAACTCACCATGAATAATGCCCTCGCATGTTAACGCATGAAAAAATAAATTATTTGGCAGTAAAATATCATTAGACAACTCTATGTTAAGCATTAGGCAGATTACAAAATCATATTAGCTATTTAAAAGGGACTATTTACAGCATTTTACACCTACCACTTACAGCCATTAATTTGGCAACTATGAATTAATACTGATGCGGTAAAAATGTTGGCACATTATAAATTGCCACAATATTTTAAATCTAAACGAAAATATCTCCTATGAATCCTTAAAACAATGTCTAGTAAATATAACTCTAAGTACATCAAGTTTAAAATGTCTTAGGCAGACCTTACAATAATTAACTATAGTAAAATAATGCTAGATTCATTTTGATATTTACAATTTTTTGGCCAAGTTACACGGGGTAGTTAATTGTACATGAAAAGTTGGAGTGATGTTTTTGAAAATAATGTTCTTAGTTTACAGTAAAAATATATGAAAATTAAGATCTAAGCCGGTTTGTACCGACTTGTTAATTGGCTTTGCTTAGGGCGCGTCCTTGTGCGACTTATCTTAAACTGTTTTGTATGTTAAGCGTGCACTCCATAGCGGTTAGCGCTCTCACCTCTTCGCCCACAGTGCTCGGGTACAGCTTGCTGCCCGGTGCGTAGCCATTTTTCTCCAGCGCGAACGTGTCCTCCGTGGTCTTGCGGTACACCGGGTTGTCGAAGTTCATTGATGTAACATTACGGTGCACGTAATGTCTGTACATAACCACTGCGATCTGAAAGGAATAGTTATCATTAATTTTACACGTGATTTTTATAGTCGTAACAGCTGGCAAGGGAAGGTCGGCGGTTGGAACATCAAAGAAATTAAAACAATTGAACTATTAAAGCGGTAAGGTCTTACGTCATTAAGACGTTGCTCAACACAGTTAATCAATTAGTGAGTCGGTCAAGCGACGAATTTCCTTAACGTCATCATGTGACGATATTGGAATGGAATTCACATCTGCGTTTGCAGTCTACGCCTATGATTATGGCGATCAAAACAGGTTCATTTGTTGTACGCACCTGTCATGGTACTATATGTTGTTATTAATCATCGCCGTCATTATCGTGCCACCGTCTGACGCGAGATAAAAATGTTAAGCATTATTTTTAACTGCGATCGCGATGGGAAGTTTATGTTGATACATTTATAATTTCCGTTCCAGATCTTCAGTAACGTAAGGTATACCAACATCCAATAGGCAATGACAGAATACTTTTTCGCAAGTGGTTTAAATTAAAATCCCGAACGTCAGATCGCCAACGATCTTATTTTTTGTACCAACAGAAGTAAAAGTGCTAACTAACCACATTACCTAAGGTCACAATTTCGTCATGTAATGTATGCAGGATGCATTAGGTTAAATACAACTTTACGAGTCGATCGATCGATAATTAGCTTCCGGCCCTTAATCATAATTCATCTCGACTTTACTCGGGCGATATTCTAGAATATTCGAGTAGTATTGGTTGCTTACCAGTGCGGCCAAGATAATGACTCCAGAGATTACAGCTACCACGACGCCTGCGACCATGCCGGCATCGCGGCCGCTGCTTGAGATTCCGGTGCCTTGCTTGGGCGTTTCTGGTACACCTAGAATTAAAGAAAACAACATTGTTATATCCAATGACATGTGTGGATGGAGTCAACCTTGCAACGCATTCATTTGTATGCAGCGAAAGTTACCTTTGTATCAACGGTATATATTAAATCGTAATTACTTATTGAATCAAACAATTTCAAAATATAATCTTAGTCTCAAATGCGTTGCAAAGTATCTAGAATAATAAGGAAATCGTTATTTACGCTTCTTGCGTTTTGTGAATTATGAAACCTCCACCAAATTAAGCAGTTTAGAAAGGTGATGCGAAATTGTTAAATAAAAGCGACACAAAATGTAAAGAAACGAGTGAAATCATGAAACTAAACTGTTAACTGAACTCTGATGTAATTATAACGAAAAATATACAAAGACAAACATCCGATGTAGGAAGAAAAAATGAATATT
The DNA here is from genome assembly GCA_905147285.1 of Hypena proboscidalis. NCBI lineage: Eukaryota > Metazoa > Arthropoda > Insecta > Lepidoptera > Erebidae > Hypena > Hypena proboscidalis. The sequence continues at coordinate 8,222,016 of LR990127.1, forward strand.
TATGTTGGTTCTTGTTGACAGTATCAGTGTCAACACTTAACGAGAAACCTTTGAAGGAGTGTGACGACATGGTATGCAATTGACATTTCCAAGTACACGCACATAGTGTGCCTGTCAATTGGATTTTCTTACGTCTAATTGTCAATTTAACTTTATGCTTGTGTAGGCGTCAACCGGATCGCTCTACACATTCTATTTCCAACTACTGTCAATGAGACGTGCCAACTGAGACTTTAACTAAAATATCTTAACCTAATTTCTCATTACATGAACATTGTAATACTAGTACTATAGGTAATTAACATCTAAATAACATAAAATAATGTTGTATAGATAAAACTCGCAGTGAGCATGACAAAAGCACTGAAAACGACGCGATATAATTCAATAGAATGTTTTCATTTGATCTTTATGCATCGTGGGTTTATTGTATACTGAATGGTCAAGTATGCCAATTCAAACGTTTATTACGACTAACTTTGCATTAAAAAATACAATTCATTCAATGAATTTCATATAATTACTAGTATTTCGTCGAAATCGATTACCATAATGTAGTAATATTGAGTAGTATTGCAGTAGTTTTATTTATCGGTAGGTAGATATAGTGTTAGTTATTAGTAACAATTAATTATGCGGCATGCACCCAGCTCATAATGAATCTGTGTGTCTTCCCGTCCTCTAATGTCTAATATCTAATATCAAAACAAAATAAAAATAAAATTATAATACGTTACCCTCTAAATTTAAGTTTTTCAGGGTGTCTGGTAAATGATTTAAACTGATAGGATCAAAGTTATAAAGAGATTCTTTGACGGGTTTCTCGGTCGTGTCTGGTATCCTGTCCAGACCGACTCCCTTCAGGAACAGATCTATGAACGGTTGGTTGTTATTTCTTAGGTCTTTTTTGTCAGCTTCCCAGTACGCCTTCATTGGCTCCGCGTGTGGGTCCTCGGGTGTAGTAGCCTCAGTTTCTTCTGGCGTTTCAGTAGTGTCTTCACTCTTCAGGATCGAGCGCCCCAGTTTCAAGAGAAGGCTGAACCCTTCTCTTTCGTTAATCATTCGCATTCGAAATAATCATACATCTGATTTTGAACTAGCAGATGGACATGCCCTGCAAATCAGTCAAGGAATCCCAAGTTGAAGACACACAGATATTGGAACATTCACAATGAACTGTTGTTAGTTTGATGACTGGATGAGTATTAGTTATGCTTCACACCCGAAACCCTTTATAAGTCGATGTTATAGTCACGATTAATTTATCTTATCGATGCGATTACATGATTCAACCCATCCATGAAATAATCTTAGATCAAAATCGTGCCATTTGTATGGGACTGAAAGTTGAGATAAAAATTTAAAGTATCACTGAAAGCAAGGTTAGTTCCACGTTCACTTTCATTTTGACAGATGCGAGTTAAAATAACACTTCACAAACGGCACGAAACTGATTTTATTTATTAAACTTCAATGAAACAGATCAAAAGGGGGTATGGCTTTACGAAAACTTGATGTATTGCACCAAAATACTCACTGGTTACAGGTTTTTCTTCGATAACTACAGTCTCATTTGAACCAATAGTCGGTTTATTATGCACCTCCACATCTGGTTTTATTGGATCTGTAGATTTATATTAAATACAACTTTAGAATGCTTCCAATTGATCAAAATCCTGGTTTGTTTTTGTTATTGAGGGTAGCGTATATACATTTATCACAGCGAAACTTTTTGAATGCGAACGCGGCACACACGACACGTACGGAGTTCCGAAACGGAATGAGACAGGCCGAAAAAACCGGTCGCGTGTAACCGCCATTGACGTTCCACCACCTAGCCGTGCTGTCAGTTTTAACTGAGCGCGATCCGGCTCGCGCTTACAAACCATGCATCAGTTAACTCTTACTAACAAAGTTCACGGATAACAGATTGTTTTTACAGTTTTTACACCTATCATTAGGGAATGGTTAAATATTTGCAGAATTATATCTGCATTCCATTGATTTTGCTCCATAGACGACATTTTTTTTAAAAACAGATCCTATATTGTATTAGCTTTTTATATTTTTAGTTTTTATAATTTTACACTCTTATAACCTTAATAATAAACTTTCCACAGCCGTTGAATCGTTGCACTAAAAATTGGAAGTTTAAATAGTCAAAAACTGAAGAGAAAGATAAAGTAAGATCTAACTGTACATAAACGATGTTAAAGAAGGTTTATAAATAAGCCCTTTATATAATTTTTTTACGTTCATCTTATACAATAATGTCATTGAGCTCAATAAATCCTATAAGGTATAAATAAAATTTCTAAATAAGCATCCCAGTGTGCGGTAACATCACTGCTTTCATGCGCATGCGTCGTGCCGGATCGCGTGTGGAACCACTAAACAAAAGGTGGCGTGATGCTGTGACGTCACGTCGCCTTATTCGCCAACTGTTTGACTATTGGGCGTGTGTTTTCATCACTACCGAGCATCGCTGCGTGGAATCGTAGGTCCGTTCGGTGCACACGTACTCGAGTGAGGTCATCTCACAGGTAAATAAAAAAAAAAACCCAATTCAAATTTAGGAATACATGGCGTGATTAGCAAGGAGTTCGAAACAACTTACTCAAATCTCGTTCTATTTTCGAAATTAAGTTCCGATACAGATTAGAAAATACAACAACGCAAAAATGCTGACAAGCACAAGCTGAATAATATAGGTATATTATTATCATTATTACATTCATTACATTATATCCTCAATCGTGCGAATTAGGTTAATCATTACTTCCGTGCGATTTACCTGTAGTACAATTATTTAAAAAAAAATATTGCGATACGATATCAACTCGTAAAGCAGTTCTTTTGATAACGAATTGCTTATAAACAATGAGTAATGTAATTGAAACGATTAACTCAGCTAATTAATACTGTAGTACCTATTACAAGAGTGATAAGATGCGGTATATTCCAAACAAAACATTGCTAGTAAGAATTTTTATTACATTTTTCTCAATACATTTAGGTCAACTTTCAGCCTATCCAGTTGCGGTAGAATCAATATTGTTGTGTGTAGCGATAGCAGCCGTGTTGATACGATATTCGTGGTCAGATTCATTGTCGTACTTTCTAGAGCTTCCCGAAAAGACTGCCAAAGATTTTTACATCTGGGACGGAGGATTTTACACGTTATTCTAGATACCAAGGAGTCTCAATATGTATTACATATTGAGACTCCTTGGTTTGAAATGAATTGAGAACATATACGGACCAATCGCAAATGTAGTTTAATTGATAAATGTTATTGAATGTCAAGTGCCAAGAAGAGGGCATCCCTTCCCCCCGTATAAACAATTGAGCCTCATCAAAGCAAAAGTGAAAGGTAAAATAGATAAGCTTCAAAGTGATTCACATAATCAGTTTCCAATTGTCAAGACGCAAACATAGAAAAATATACACACTACTCAACTAATAATCGTATTACATCAGCGATAAGCGCGGTATATTCCAGCCAAAACATCAAAACATGGGAGTTCTTCGTACCGGCCAGTCATCCAAAAAATTAGCGGTGATAAAAGCATCGTACGATATGACGTTTCGGATGACGTGGCGCACGCGCATTACGTGGCATTCAAGCTCCCCACCACCAGGTATTTTTAATTCGACGATCAACCGGCCTTGTCGCTGGTGATATTACGAAAATTATCGCCGAAAGAATGTGTTAGAAGCCCCAGCTTTACTTTAGTGCCATGTGATGCAATTTAGAGCGATAAGAATTGACTTCGATAAACTATGAGAAAATTTATTGCAGCCATGGTTGTTTTAACTGGTGGCAACACTAACGATATTTTTTTTATATTATTTTTTAGTTATTTATCGGAGATTTTTGTATAAATCTATAGTTAAAAGTTAAAGTCTACTACACTTTGTGTTGATTTCGGGGTTTGAACAGGCCATTGTTAGGACCACAGTTATTTAAAAAAAAGTTAAGGTCGTCTTTTGTATGCATTATTTGTGTAGAGGGTGTCACAGGTATAATAAACCCAAATAAAGTAGTTTTTATAGGAGTCTAAAAAAAACCCGTTTAAAATTTTGTGTAGGTACAGTAACCTGTTGCAATATTAACACCCAATATAGGTTTTAATTTAAGTATGAACATGGTTAAGTCTACACATACTGCAAGTGTTTACCATTCTCTATACCTTGAACTTTTAATGACTGGCTTTAAAGCAAGTAGGTTTGAGACAAAAAAAAACTACACGGCAACAAGAAGTACGTATTTTTAAAAGGAGGTACGACGAGTTCTTACTTCCCTGTACGAAAAAAAGAACACATTGGACAGTGTAACCTCTTCCTTTTCAAATCTGCTTAAAAAAAAGACTTGAATTGCGTAGGCAGTAAAGGTGGTGTATTCAGTGATGCGATGAGACTTTTATATTTATACCTATATACATTTCTTCTGATGGTACGTGGAATCTACAGCTCATATAGCAAAAGATTAATCGGAAGATGACAATACCACTAATAAAGTAGCTATACAACCTCTATGGCCATATCGATACACAAAAGTGCAAGTACTACAGTTTGCCGGTTACTAATAGAATTCTCTTCCCATTTCTAAATACACGTAAATAAACAACAGCAAGACATATTTAAACGATATGCAAACTGGCACAAATAGTCACTTCCCTGTACAAAAATAGTAACTGCCGCTACATTCATAAACACAGTAACAATATTTATTTGTCATATACAAACGACCAACTACAGCATATCGCCGTAACGACAAGATTGCATTACTAATTTATACTGCGGGTAAGATGATACTGTGCGATTCATGAGCTAAGAATGCGCCGAATCGAAGATGAGATTGTTTGAAATACAATTGGACAGTTTTAAAGTATGAATAATGTCAATGACACTAATGGCTTATAGCCTTAGTAAAATTACCCTAACCATATTATGAGTTCTTATTTTATATTATTATGTTTACGGTCTCCCTAAATTCAGTACCAAAATCGAGCTCCAAAATGTGATTCACAAATAATTATTTGTGAATTAGACATTTGGAGCTTGTTTTTTGTGTCCCTGATTTTGCTACTGAGTAGTCTTAGCTCACCAGAGAACCATTTCCCAACACCAAATTTGGTGGTACGATAGTGCTAGACACAGTAAGTTGTTCAAATGACCTATCAACATTTCTACTTTTATGTGTACAAACGATTCATTAACAGATGGTTCAGATTCAACTCAATGGTGTCTTCCTTCACAACAAGAACGCAGTGGCGATGATTGATCCCACAATCAATCATTACTTACTACCAATCGTATAAATGTCTTTTTCATTGACCCGTTCAATTGTACTCTAATCAACAGACGAATGTCTTCAATAAACGACTGCGTAGCTCGGTAGGATGATCACACAAAATATTTATAAATATGATTGTGAGTCAAACTTTTAAACTGAATAAAATGTAATCGCATGTTTAATCCTAATTTTGATGATCTACGGATTTTGTTTGAGTCACCTCTATAAAAGAGTAAATTGTCAGTAATACATATTATTCATGAATTTATTTCCAATACCAATCTGAAAAATATATGCAACTTGCCAAAACAATTCTCAATAAATTATATACTAAAACCTTCCTTAAAACACAAGGATTAAAATACCGAAAACTGCATTCAAATCGGATCAGTAGTTTCCGAGAAAATCGCGAACATAAAAAGGTGACATACATACATACATACGGATCGAATACAGAACCTCTTTTTTTTTTGAAGTCGGTTAAAAATACTAAAGATTTTGTTAGATCATTCGTATTTGCAGTTTTACGGTTTCTCACGATGCAAAAGCAAACCATTGGCCTATTGTGTTGATCGATTGTATAAACCAATATAGTGTGGTATATATGTTAATAAACTGAAATATATACCGTACGTATTTGACGTTTGTAGATCAAGTAAGGGTATACTGCGCTGTTTGACGATCGATCGACCTCGATCGATTACGGTGTAATAACACCCTTTTAGATTTGTTGACTCAAAACACAACGAATTTTTTTTCTAAATCCAGTCCATAATTATTTTCTGCTATATAAAAGTGACTGTTATGGCAACTGCAGCCTATAAATACCATACAAAAGTGTGTAAATTATGCGTTACTACAGATCTTCAGAACTATTTCCAGATCTCTTTCGTGCCTGGGGATTTTCTAGATCGTACACTGCGACCTTACACTGCACTTTCTCGTGTTTAAATTGATAATTGATTTCTGTTTATCAGTGGCTCATGAGATTCAATGTAAATCCATAGACATATAAGATCAAATTCGGTATTGCGATACTTATAACTTGTTAAATTGACACGAATTCCCCTTTCAAACTCTATAGCAGAAACCGTAGAAGCCATACCTATGATACAATATAATACGAGTAGGGAATTCCTTTAAAATATACGTAAGCGTTAGGTTGGGAAACTTGCAATTAGGTATAGATACTATGATGCACTTATATTATACTGTAGGCGCATTTATCCTTCCTTTTGAATAATTAATTAAATACGCTTAACGTATTTTCAATAAATTGTTACGTAAGATCTACAGTCTGCTAGGGAAAACTAAAAAAGGTGATTACGTAAATACATTATAAATACTTATTTGTGATAGAATACTGTATTAACATACAATATAGTATTATTTGTGAAAATTATATTCGAGGGGAGGTCATGTTCACACTATCAGATCAATAATGTGCCGACAAATAGTGGAGTTTTTATTTACTGTGCCTCGGTTTTATGATGAAAAAACCCTGCACTTACTGACGTAGGAAGCTTGACCTTAAATCTGCAATCATGATCTCATGGGCTGTCTAAAAAAGGTTTCATAACAGATTTTATTTCAAAAATCGGTATTAGTTTATATACGGGTGTTTTCAATTATGGAATCATTGGAAACTCCCGTATATTAAAAATTATCAGAGTCAGGATTTAATTATAATATAAGTAATTTTACGAGCGCTATTGGCTTGATGCTTATTACTCTCTTACGAAATACAATCTACTAAAGCGCCCATAGCGGTGAATAGCAGAAACTTGCGAGGCTCTGTCCAGCGCTCGTGTATTTACGTTTAATTATTTTAAACTATGCAACGGATTTGAATACAGTTTTAAGGAAGTTTTTATGTATAATGCATGCACATTATAGGAGAGAAAAGCCAAGAAGTTCAATGATTTGTAATGTGGTTTCGTAAAAACGTATTTTAGTGCAAGTAACACAGCAAGCGCTGGTAAACCCTTACGAATATATAGATAAAGTCTGCTATAGAATATGTTTATCTCTTATGAATCCCTAATAAAAAAAAAAAAAAAAAAAAAATAAAAAGAAAAGAAAGAATAAACTATTCTTATTTTTAACACATTTAAAAAAAAATATTCATTACGCAATTATATACGTACATTAAACTCGTTGTGTATTTTATGTAGTTTAAAATTTTAATTTAAAGCATGTCATTAAAATGAATTATTTCAGAAGACAACAGCTCAATTATATTATGTTTAATATAACATAATAAAGCTGTAACTAGTAACTAACCAAAATTACCTTTTTTTTAATACATTTTAATAACCTTATTTAATATGATTTACCAAAATCAGGATATAAGGACACTATCCTTTTGTTTTGTTATCATCGATATAATATTTCCCTAGCTGTTATTATGTCTAGATACAAAAAATCTATTAAATATGACTAGAATGCCTAGAACTGACGTTAAAACAGAGTCTTATTATATAAATCTCATGACTACTATCGAAAACATCACATAAACAATTAAATAATAGCAATAAAAAATAGTTATTTATAATACAAGTGAGAAAAAGTTTATATTTCTGTTGTGAGTGCCAATTTTAAATCCTGAGCTTGCGAAGTAGTCTTAAATTGAATCACGAGCGTAGCGAGTGATTCTTATAAAGACTACTTCGCAAGCGAAAGATTTTAAGAGGTCACGAACTGGAAATTAATTTTTTCTTACGCGTTACATACAAAACTTTTCACCTCTTCCAGTGAGAAAATATTAAGATTTAAATAAACTCGTACTCGATTGCTTAACCTGGAATAATTCCATGAAATACTACAGTAATACCAATTCAGAATGCATTTTAGGACCTTTTGTAAGTCGCCACTTATTAAATAATATGTCGTACGCTTTTAAATATTTTCACGTGATTTTTCTGGTAAAAAAGCAAACTTCTGTGTTAGAAGCAAGTTGTCGCAACTCTTTTGGAGTTCCACAAAGTTCTTCATCACTGAATTCACTATTTTTTTGTTAAAAAGTTCCAGTAAATAATTAAACATAAACTGAAAAGAATTTATAGTTGCCCGCGATGACTGACACAGATACAAACTTTTGTTTTAAATCGTGCGTTCGGAAATTCGTTCCGTAACATTTATTTATAGAGTCTAATATTAAGTACCTGATTTTAATTAATTTAATGGTCAATCACGAATATAAAACCTTTAAAATATTAAATAAGCGCGTATTTGTATAATTTAAAATAATTAAAACGTATCGTATGTAGTTATTTAATAAAATTGATGTCAATATTTATTACTAACCTACATGGTGGCTGCTTTGTTTTTTTCCAGCGCCTATTCATTGGAAGGATTTTTTGTTTCGAAATTTGAATCACTTTGCCTCACTAGTGAGTAAAAACGGTTTTTACTCACTGAATTCTGGCAAGCAAACGATCTTTTTCGTGCTGGTGTGGTGAAAAATATTTCTTAAATGTGTTACCGATTTCATGTCTACAGAAAATAATTATCTGTGACTAAAGTAAAATTTTTACACGTGCCATAGTTATTAATATTTTCTTATTTTGTATGTTTTTATTTGTTATAATTGCTTGCAAATTATACGTATTTGTTTATATCGCGTTTGACAAGTTAGCATCAATTTGGAGCCAAGATTACTTCTAAAAACAATGAAGTCATTTAAACGTGATTTGATTTGAAAATCTTAAAAAAAAAAAAAACTCTTTAATTTCTAAAATATTCACAGTACTGTTACAGCATTTCGACTTCGTTGCAGGTGCAATAATTAATTTTATTATGTGCGATGGTTGTACTGTATAAATTAGTATTATTTAGCATAATTATGTCCATGAGCTGTCACTCTCTTTGGCTGGATGTAGCGACTCATCTGCTCATACCTTTTAATTATGGAATGAGTTGCCACTTATCATCAGGGAGACTAAAATATTCTTATTATTATTCATATTGCATAACCTAATTCATATGGCGTGATATAGTACTGATAGTCGCTGACACCTACCTACACTATGTAGATATAAATGTAGATGAAAAGGATGCCTGACAAAACAATAATTTTACAGAATGTAATTGTGATAATGGCATCAAGTCCTTGAAACATCTGATTCCATCTGTACTATAATTAATAAGTTTTATCACTTATTCAGTGCTTAATGATATTAATAATTACATTACGTAAATAAAATTATTATGTGATTCTTCTTTCGGCCTCAATTTTAGGGGGCCTTTCAAAGGAGGATAAAAATTACATATTTTCAAAGGTTCGTCGAACAATGAGACTGCTTTTAGTATCTGCCTATTGATAATTATCAACAAACTATAGATTATAATCTATGGTTTTCTGTATCTCATGTTTAACTAATATAGTAAAGTTCGTGAAAATTTCGTCGTAGTAGACAAATTAATATTAACGATTTTACAAACAAAAGCTCTGACGTCAATACAATCGTGTTATTTATGTACAAAAACATCGTTCTATCTATGATAATTCGAAAATAATCATAAATAACAAATTTTGAGCCTATCTGTCGGTATTTTTAATTCCTCGCATCCGAAATCACGATTATTACTTAAATATTCTCATTAATATGAGTGATAAAATTGCACCCGTCTTACTTGGTATCTAATCAAGTGCTTTTATTTAGCAAATCTAATATAAATATGAGGTGATTAGTACAGAAATTGTTTTTGTTTATATCACCTAATTAGGAAAGAAAATACCATCGATGTAAAAAAAAACATAGATTTAGAACCCCAGCCATATTCCTACATTGTCCTGTGTTTCTATTGGCACAGGAGGCAGAATATCTTAGCCCGCTTAGCGAGTTTTGAGTTGTACAATATAATAATAGCAGCCCTGTATCTAATAAATGTCCCACTGCTGGGCTCGGGCCTCTTCTCATGATGAGAAGGGTTAGGCCATAGTCCACCACGCTGGCCAAGTGCAGATTGGTAGACTTCACACAACCTCGAGTAATTTTTAGGCACTCTCAGGCATGCAGGTTTCCTCACAATGTTTTCCTTCACCGTTAGTGAGGTGTGTGCCGTGGGTTCGAACCAGAGACCTTTGACTTCGCAGTCCTACGGTCTGCCACTCGGCTATCGCTGCTTTTGTACAATATACAAAAGTATTTTATAATTTTATTATACTTTTGTATTACAAAAGTAAAATTATAAAATGCTTTGCATAAAATATGCGCACTCACACGTATATTGTTAAGAAGTCCCTTAAAACCAAATTAAATCAAACCAATTTGACATGATATTTATAGTTTTATTTGATTTTTATTTCATTATGTATTATTATTATTATTAAATGATTATATATGTAGGTAGTCGTGTATATATATATATATATATATATATATATATATATATATATATATATATGTATAATATATATTTTATTCATGAATAATATTATGTATGTATATGTAGTTATATTTATATTTTGTATTTTCTACTTAAGTTGTACACTTATCTTGCCCTCTATGGCATCATCGTCTCCTCTATTGCTCTAGGTTTGCTGGAAGAGAACTCAAGCACTGAGTTAAGCTCGCCTTTTGTATACTCTTACTGTAATATGTTTATTTTCTGTAATCTTTTGTGTACAATAAAGTGTTAAATAAATAAATAAATATTATGCAAATTCTATTCGAAATGTTAGGTAAGGTTCATTGTTACGCAATTAATTAAAATTACGAGAACACACCGAATTTAAAGGAAAACTAAAGAAAGCAGTAGAAACGTATTGAATCGAGTAAATGAGTTTGACATGTTGTCCTCTGTCCATGTGATCAGACATGGAGATGATTAAACGTTTTTTGAAAAAAGTGTTAATTTATTTTCCTAAAAATTGTCTTTGGTGGACGAATACCAACCATATGTGTCCCGAATCGGTTGTTTCATTAAATGTTGCTTTGGGTCATCAAACCTGTGTACTGATATCGCTCTCTGTCATTTAACACGTATTCAGACTCCGGTAGTCATTATGGATAGTCCGAACTAATCTTACCGAAAACGTGTCCGGTTGGCCTATTTTGGATCCTAGAGTTAAAAAATCGAATGGCAGCCTTTCGATTGATTCCTTGTATTGATTCGACCACAACTGGCTAAGTAAGAAACCAACCCTATCTACTTAAGCAAGAGGTTTAGAAAAAAGGTGCGTAAGCTACCCACAAATATAAAATTCTTTTTCACCCATCCAGCAATACATTACTGGATAAAAAATGTAACACCACGTCTCGGCGTGCGTTTCAAAACCCTCGTATTTCACGATCACGGGCTTATACAATGTTGTTTTGAGATGACAATTTCGTAGTACGGCACGAGTTGATTTTCATCTCGCCTTTCAAACTATAGACATTTTTGAGTCCATGCCAATGGACTGACTACACGATTTTTGAAGTAGTAACATATTTTTATCAGTGAGTGATCTGGATCTTCGGGCATCACCAATAATTTATGTTTGAATTGTACATCCCTTTATGAGAGAAATAAATAAAATGTTTATGTTTATGTTTATGTAAGTGGTATTTTGTTACGACGCTACTAATGGTACCATCAAATCAAAACAGAAGGTACCTTACTTAAGTGCTGGTAACGCCGTATTAAGCGGCTATTACACTACACAGTATTCAAGGATTTCCACTCTTATTTAGGGCAGTTCTGCAGAGTTAAAGAGTAATTCCTGGAGTAACCAACAGTGTACCGGACTCCCTGGCTACCGGACCTTGAATACCGTGTAATATTTTCGACGCTTTAAGGTGTGGTGTGGTGATGGATAAGTTTGAGCTGATATTGCTCGTTTACAAAGGCTCTCCCTTCAAAAATAGATTTAAAAAATATATATTTTGTCGTGGCCGAGTTCAGATTGTATTTATCGGCACAACGCAGTGTTTGTGTTGATCTTAATTAAGCCATACAGAACGATTGACTCATTGATACAAACAATTACATTGATAAAAATAAACGATGCCTTATTGCGAATCAGCTTCCGGATTTAATAACGTAGTCGGTAGTAGACATCTGCCTGTATTTTTCCTTCTAGGTAATTTCCTTTTATCAAAAGGTAAACAAAATATGATCTATTATAAAACCAACATGATTATTATTAATCATTACAGATAGAAGACTTTAGTGGGCCACAATAAGCTTCTAAAAATATGGACCAACTAACCATATTTTGAGGCATGTAAAACCGGATGTTTATTTTTAAACTTATGCCTGTATTTGCAATAATAATTTTAAAATTGGATACGGTGCCAACAGTGTTAACACACTACGTCCGATTCGATTAATTTAGACGTCATAAAAAGCCGCAAATAAATAAGAATAATCTTGCAAAAACACTCCAGTGATTATAAAGATAATTTAGAAGCTTTAGGTGTGAAAATTTTTGATAGGAAATTTTTTCATTGGAATATCCTAAGGTTGACCAAGAATTGACCAAGCAAATGCATTGGGAAAGTCGTATTATTACTATTAATGGGACGAGACTTAGGGTGTTTACGTCAACCTCCGTGGGTCTATTGTGATTGTAGCCTCATTATAGACAAAGTCGAAGTTAACTTAACTATTTATTCCATAATCAGTTGGTAAAATCGCTAGACTATTTCCCTCGGAAAAATCATAAATCTTCCGGTGATTTTTTTTTGCACCCGGGATATGATAGTATCTCATTTAGATTTTCAGAGAGCTTTACTAATATACAATATCAGTTTAGCGATGATTTCACCCCAGCAACTTGGTATTCTATTGACTTTTGTCATAGACTGTGAAAGAAAAATCAACGACAATTTGCTGTACAAATATGCACGAAACTGTTTCGGCTTTTGAGGATCAATTTACACTTTTGACAGGTTCTAATATGAATAAATGGAATCTTTGTTCCATGATCTAATTGGTACGTTGATGCAATATTTGCTTTTTGTACCGTAGCACGTGCTGGCTGAAATTACGCAGTAAAACACCATCTTAATTCCACGTGAGATTTTCTTCTCAGTTGCTTAGACATCACCTGATGGTAATTTAAACATAATTATACGGAATTCCGGTTGATGGATTATTTAAACAATAGCGAGAGTTCTAGAAGTATAAAGAATCCGTTTGTAGTAGATTAATAAATATGAACTTATTAGCCGCTATAGGTACTGATTGTTAGTCTTTCGGTCCCTCCATAATCGGTATAATATTTATAAAAATATACTTTATTAAGCTTATAGTAAATTTTACAGACTTGTACTTAAGACTTGCTGACTAAATAATAAATAAGTCCTTCGTATCGTCACTTCAATGTTTAAACGCAATGTTCAAATATACTGCAGTGAGGGGACTCACTCATCGATAAGATAAGAAATATTAATCTTAAACGTTCTGACTTCGATCGTAGACCGGCAGTAGACCGATAGTTCAAAATAAGTTATTTTACCTAACTTCTTGCACGATTGATGCTATCGCGAAAATATCAGAACTTGCAGCGGCTCTTAAAATAACGAGCTTAAATAAATATAGTTTCCTTATACATGCAAACAGACAAACTGCGCACTTAAACATAGTCACGTCCGAAAACTTGACTATTATTTACCTCCAGGTATACAATTTATCGATGCGACGTACTGTCAAGTACCAATTTTACAAAACTGTTTAAACCGAGGTCAACTCTGAGCCCGGATTCGATCTCTCTCCCTCTCATTCAAAGTGAGAACGAGACCAAGAGGACGTTTCAATTTAGTAAAATTGAGGTTAAGTGTATAACCATAAATGCCAGGATATCCATACACGTCCAAAACAAAGAAATAGTACTTACTGTCCTCGACGCACATCTGGTTGTCTGGCAGTAACCTCAAGCCATTAGGGCATGCGCACGAGACCCTCGGTGAGTGTGACGTGATGCGTGGGGCCGGTAAGCAGAGGTGAGAACAGTGACCGTTGACAGCAGCGCAGTGGTTGACACCGTCAGGCTGACGGTACGGGTGGTATACGTGGATCACCATGGGGTTTTGAAGCTGTTGATGAAAGAACACGTAAGGAAATGGCTGCAGTATCTATCGTCATATTATTACTAGAAAACTAATTAAAAAAAAAGAATACTAATTTTTTTCAAAGAAAAAGGAACCGCCTTCAAAAACTCAAAAGTAAAAAATAAAATATTCGCTTAACTTTGCTTACCTTTATATTAATTTGTTTAAAACAATAAACCCAAATAATTATGTAATACCAATTAATTATATTTTTTTGAAGTCGGCGCCAAATCACATAATTGCTGATAAGTTTACGAATGCATTCGATAGATGGCGTTGTACATCTTTTCTGAATCGCGATATGGTTTCGTTACGAGCTTAAATATAAATACCGTGCTCTTGCCTCCACTTTTAACGTAATATGCAGCGCCCTCTAGAGCATTACAAATATTCAGTAGCATATTATTGTCCTACAAAGCTAGTAATAAAGTTTCTTATTGGACGAGTTGGATGTGCTGACCAGACTAGACGATAGTCATTCATTACTCTTACGTGAAAGTTTACTGAACGCAGATTTGATTGGATGAGTTTTACCTCGTTATTTAATCATCTTTAGATCCTGTCAGGATCTAAAGATCGGTCAGGAACTCAGGATCATCCCATTAATTTTTGCAATTAGGTAAAGAAGGTTTGATAAATTACCTTATTGTCAGCATATTTTTTAGTTTTAATTAGTATTTGTTTTGTGAGTTTTTCCATCACTAGTTAAATAAGGCTTTGATAAATTACTTCCAGCATTTATAATTTTAATTGGTATTTGATTTTGTGATTTTTTCAACAATTATTTCGGTAAATACGGTTTTAATTGTTATTTGATTTATGATTTTTTCAACAATTATTTCGGTAAATACGGTTTTAATTGGTATCAAAATGGAAAAAATCACAAAATCAAAAATGATTTTGTGATTTTTTCAACAATCATTTCGGTAAATACGGTTTTAATTGGTATTTGATTTTGTAATTTGGCGCCGACTTCAAAAAAATATGATTAATTGGTATTACATAATTATTTGGGTTTATTGTTTTAAACAAATTAATATAAAGGTAAGCAAAGTTAAGCGAATATTTTATTTTTTACTTTTGAGTTTTTGAAGGCGGTTCCTTTTTCTTTGAAAAAATTAGTATTCTTTTTTTTTAATTAGTTTTTTTTATTTTTTTTTATTAGATTTTTTATTTTATTTTTTTATTTCAAGCTTTTTAGTGTCTTAGTTTTTTAGATTTAACGATGGGGTTAGAAAGAAATACTAAGGCATCATTACGCATGAAACACAATAGAAACAATCAAAATATAGCCCAAAGAATACGACGGCGCCTCCAATACTTAAGATCTTTTATCAAATCCTTATATATTATCAAAAAATTCTTTCTGAGATCTTCATGATCATAAGCTATCACTACGATAATAACAAATATGCTGAAACGTAAGCCCCGTCCAAACCTAAGCAGAGCTTTCGGTAGGTACTTTAAGGGAAGGTAAGTAGGCTGTCTCTGCTTACCCTTCAAAGCATACACAGGCATGATGTTATGTTATGTAGTGGTGAAAACAATACATAGATACACGATTGCACAAAACGTGGTTCATTAGCTATTCGTTTTTGAAGAGTTCCGTTGCCTGTCTCCAAAGATCTTCATCAGATTCTGATAAATTATATACTAAAACCTTCCTTAAAACACAAGGATTAAAATACCGAAAACTGCATTCAAATCGGATCAGTAGTTTCCGAGAAAATCGCGAACATAAAAAGGTGACATACATACATACATACGGATCGAATACAGAACCTCTTTTTTTTTTTGAAGTCGGTTAATTAAGCAGTAAAAAAAATAACACGCGTTCGCATGGAGTTAGTCAAATTTTCTCCAACTCATTTCTTGCAAACCCGTTTTGACTCTTTTGATTTTGTACTACTCTTTTGTACTTACAAGAGGTGAAATAAGGAGAAGCAGGTTGGTAAAAATAGGTAAGTAGTAACTGTATAGGACGTTTATTTAACACGTATTTTTACAAGTTTATGAATCACTGATGATTTCAACAATAAATAAATAACCACATTGCGGCTGTGGTCATCGCAATGGTTCTACCTTTGTTAACCATATTGGTGTCCCAGTTACGCACATTTGCGTGACTAGTTCGTTTGTGAATTGTTCTTAGAAAATATTTAAAAAATATATTCAATATTGAACTTATTACTTCTTGAGTTTACACATAGACTTATTAGATAAAAATAATGAAATCTTTATGTATGATGATGATGAACACAAGCATGAAATAAATTAGACGCCAATCAAGGTTACAAGCTATCAATCTTTGGCCTTCCTTGTCTCGTAGGTAATGTGATTTTAGATAATTGCCGAATGATACGGATTATTAAATACCATAATTGACTTATCAGCAGAATGTGATTTGACTAATTTTATGTCAACAATAATTTGCGACATGTGCAAAAAATATAATAAAGAAACCCAAATCGCACAAATCTATGATTAAGTATCTAAAGCCATTTCCTTAAATTTTAAATTCATACAAGGTTGGCATGTTAATATGAAGAAGCATATGTCACGTGATATTAATTTAGTAATCAACGTTTGAGAAAAATCTCGAGTCTGTATATTACCAATATAAGCAAATGATAATGTCGATGTCAAGGAGACGACCGTAACAGAGTGAGTAGTTTCGGCACCGGTATTTCCTTCTAAATATGGGAAACAAAGTTTTGATACACAATTTAGGACACGGAAAATAACATTTCATTAAACCATCTTTTTATACGTCTTTACGTCTTATGTTGCATTATGGCCCCGGCCATGGGGTTTTTCTGATTGCATCTCTGATCTGAGACTGAGGCAATCAGATATAACCTCGATTGATCTGTCAGATTGAAAGGGGTAATATTACAAGTTAACATTGTATATGGCTGTTTTTTTTTCTTACAATATAGGTATATCTTAACACTATTTAGGTATTTCAGGTTTCCGTTTCAGGACGTGTTCGGCCAATCATTGCGTATTTCATTCGCGTGTTTCCCTTATGTGGTAAATAATTTTTAAGTTTTAACAATACATTTTAAATTGATTTACGAATGGAATTTTCCTTCCCTTCCTGTCTCTATTAGAAGGAGGAAACGAAGTCGAATATTTACCTTCGCGATGTCAACATATACCCGTTGCTGCGATATCTATATTATGCTATTATTTCTATGTGTCAAAAACTGTATGTATGATATATTTGTTGTAGTAGTTCAATACTTACATTATGTGTAGGTGTAATAGCTTCAATGTCTTTTCCGTTGAACTTATTCGCGCGGTAGACCGCCGCCTTGTCCCAGTCGGTCCAGTAGACCCAGTCTTCGAAGGTCGTGATTGAGAATGGATGACGTAGTACATCAGTGGAGTACAGGATGACCCGACGACCCGTGCCGTCGAAGTTACACGATGAGATCATGTTCATCTTGGCATCGACCTGTATAAAGAGTTCATTGTATAGACATTTTCATAAAGTTAAGTTATCACTGATTTATGAGTTTTTACTCAAAGGACGCTTTGTAATCTTTGTCTCTTTTCAGAGCCTCTGGTTTGATTAAAAGGATTTATCAAATTAATATTAATAAGGATGTAAGTACAATTTGATTCTTTATTCCAATTGTATCAGTAATCAGTATCAGTGACTCAAGGGTTAAGGACTTTATGAAGACACTTACCACCCAAACCAATATGAAATCAAGTAGGTATAATATTATTATGTACCTATACACTAAACATAATAGATATAGAATAAAATAAATAGCAATCCGTTTTTTTTTAACATTTAAAAACGATTTACGCGAGTCATTGTAAACAGGTAAATAGGCATTATAAATTGCAGTTTTTGTAAAGATTTTGTAATCTGTTTTCCCACGATGTTTTCTATAATCTACCATATTGTTATACCCTCAACCTTTGGTCAAAACAAGAATCATGTTAGACTATTCTGAAAAATATGTTAAGTGGGACCCTATTGTTCTAAACGATCTTCCATCTACCTTTAAATGTTTGTAGCTATTTTGGTAATTTGGTGTTTTGGATTGTCAAATCCGTCTGTTACTTTGTGAAAAAAAACCGCTTTGTACATTGATGTTGAAAAGAATAAACAATTTGACAAGCTATTAATGCGTTTTTAAATGTCTTTTGTATAAATTGTTACACGTGTATTATCAAACTGCCTGGTTGGTCTATTGGTAAGCGTATTCGCCTCTCACCACGAGTTTTCGGGTTCGATTCCAGGGTCGGACAGAAGTGTTATTTGTGAATTTTCCGTCAGATAATTCTCACACTAGAAGTACGGAGTTGGAATTGTGCCCCGTGGATGGCGATAGGCCCACCCCCTATACCTACCAGGTAAAATGTAGATGTTGTACACCTCTGCCACACTCTTCTGGGCAATATAGGCGTGATGTTATGTTATGTGATCGTAAAAATATAAACCTGCGTGGTAAATATTTTGAGTCATTGACTCCATATTTACGCATTTGTTTATTTTTCATCATAACCTTTTTTGAACATATCAACTACATACGTGCGAATGTGTTAGATCCTGTTTACTGATAAAAATAAATGTTCAATGAATATAGTCTTAATAGGATGTAAATGATACAAATTACGACTGAATGACGTCACAATTTGTTATGCTATTGAATGGTCATTTATTACAGTCCTATTGCAACCAGGACCATAGTGATATCATCTTTGAAGAATAAATTAATAAGTCAAAGGTAATCACGTCCTCAAGTGAAAATCTGAGACATATTTTTCTCCTAGAGAAAAAGAAAAAAAAACCTAGTTCAATCCACTGCTGATGGTTATACCTACCTAAGTATGTGGACCTAGGCTAGATGCTGACTTACCCAGTAAACCCGTTTGCGTACGAGGTCCAATGTAAGGCCGTTGGGCCATTTGACTTCATAAGATACGATGGTTTGTCTGTGCGAACCGTCCATGCCAGCGCGTTCGATCTTCGGGACCTGGCCCCAGTCGGTCCAGTACATCCATCTGTCAAAGAAAGATAGGTACGTTCAATATAATTGATTTTGGATTTATGGTGCGAACAGAAAATTTATATAACTAAAGCTTTGGTGAGCTTGAAAGTATCAAAATAAATATTTTTAAGCAAAAATCTCTGAACAAATTATTTTTAAAATGACTATAAAGTTGTCGACAAGATCAACATAGTAACTTAGTCGATTGCTGGTATAAACTTACTTTATTAGCTAGTGCTTTCAATTTAAGTCTTTAATATCCTAGCCTGTATATATTTTACAGAATCTATAGGTTCCGACTCATTAAAAGTCCTAAATGAAACATTATGTAAAGAAATTATATTCTTGATTACTTAACAAATTAGATGGCTAATAAATCATAACAGAGAACTTATTCAGCGTAACTTCGCATGTCTTTGTGAACAATATACGCTTTAATTCGATGACGCTTTGTGTGTTTACTAATAAAGTGATGGAAAATAACAGATCTGAATCTTTTGTATTTTATCGTGGAATGTAATGTAACGTTTATTCTAGCACATACTAATCGGCTCTGCAAATGTTTTAAAACAACAACGTTCAATCATTTTTCAATTGCCTAGTGCGTCAATGGCTGCGCGTCTTATTGCAATTGTATCAACGACCCGAAATAATGTCACATTCTTTCCTCAATTGATCAAATTTGCCTGCGGTTAAGATGCGGAGACGTTTTTCAATCAGTGTTAACAAGGTCGTGAATATGATATATCTGCTGTTATTTTAAGTTGTTTGGACGTACTCAAGTTTGATGACACATTTTGATGGACGTACTCAAGATTGATGACACTTTTTAATGGATGATGAGATTCTTTAACAAAAATAGTACAACAAAAAGTTATTTAAAGCATCTGAGGCTGCTGTTTTTTACCATATTAAGTATTAAAATTCCATGAGTAATTTACCTACCAAACAATGGTGTGAAATATCGTTGACTAGCACGTTTGCCAAATAATGATATTTGATACCTAAAACAAATTTATAATGGAACAGACATCCCTTTTCACCTTTATTAGCTTAAAGTCTTCGTACGTACAAATACTTGCTATTTACCATATTTCGTAGAGATTTCAAATTTTCGAAAATAGTAGATATTTAATTATATAGCTTAAATAATAAATCCCAGAGGTGTAGGTTCGAATCTCACTGGGTTCTCAATTTTCAACCTTAATATTGTAAAGACGAGTAAATGATAATATGTGTCTGAACTCGTCAAATTTGCACAGGTCGGGTCAATATCTTGCTGAAATAAGTTTAATGAATCACTAAGGTTCACAAACAGTATTTATTTGGTCACTATCAAGATACCTACATGATTGTTGGATAAATGCCAGGTGGCTTGATTTCGCCTAATGATAATGTTAATTAAGAAAAATATGGTCAAATATAAATTCTTGGATAGGTAGGAAAAGAGATAGTTTGGATGGAGTTATAATGAAATACTTAGGTAAGGTGGAAACTTTGGATAATATTTGTACAAATTTTACACAAACATTTACTCAAGAGATACAAAACATCAAACATGTATGTAACATTAAGTTCTTAGACAGGGAAAACTATGTGCTACCTAGTGAGGTAAGTTTAAGATTTAGAAGAGTGGGTCCATTAGAAGTAGAAAAAGTTATAAATGGTATGTCATGTAAGAAAGCACCCGGCTCTGACAGAATTAGGGTACAAGATATCAAATACCTAAAAAAACAGATGAGTACTATATTAGCCAACTTTATAAACATGTGTGTTTCACATAGTGTATATCCTGACTCATTAAAGGGTGCAATTATACGTCCTATTTATAAATCTGGTAGCCACTTGCAATATGTAAACTATAGGCCAATAGCTATATTATCTGTTATTGATAAAATTGTTGAGAAAATTATTGTTGGACAAATTAGTGGGTTTCTTGAAAAATATAATATACTGTCAGATACTCAACATGGATTTAGAAGAGGTAGGAGCACAGTCTCAGCTTTAACAAATTTTGGAGACTACATTAATGAAAGTTTAGATTCTGGGAAACAGCTGATTGCACTTTTTATTGACTATAACAAAGCTTTTGACACTTTGGATCATAGCATACTCTTACAGGCGATGGATGAATGTGGAATACGTGGACCGATGAATGACTGGTTTAGAAACTATTTATCTAATAGAAAAATAAGGACTCTTATTGCGGGCGTCACCGGTGTAGATGCAGATGTGAACTTGGGGGTGCCAACCGGGTCAGTGTTTGGGCCAGTAGGGTATGTTATGCATGTTAACAGTGTGTCAAATGTAGTGAATAATTGTCAGGTGTATATGTATGCCGACGATATGTGTCTCATTTATGCCTCCAAAGATATTTCAGTGGTACAAAAGTATGTACAACAGGATTTTTTAAACATTACTAAATGGGCACATGACAATGGCATTATTTTAAACTTTTCAAAGACAAAATGTATGTATATCCACTCACCTCACAACCAAAAAGCTAAAACGGTAAATATGGAACATCTTGCCATTGTAGGGCACACATATGAATGTTTGCATGCAAATATTATTAATTGCAATTGTAAGTTATTAGAGTATGTCATAAGTTATAAATACTTGGGCCTACACATAGATAATCATTTTAATTGGAAACTACATGTATCTGACATTTGTGCTAAGTTAAGATCTATATTAGGAAAATTTTATCAGCTCAAAAGAGTTTTAAATAAGGACACCTTAAAAGTTGTTTACTATGCACTTGCAGATTCACTAATAAATTATGGACTAATTGTGTATGGCCGAACATTTATAACATATTTAAATGAAGTCAAAAATCTCCAAATTAGATTGTTAAAATATTTAGTTAGTAACAGGGATAAAAGGATGTGTAACAAAGAATATGAAAAATTATTTCCAATTTGTAAAATCTTACCGGTAGAAAAGAAAGTTCAGTATCTGATAGGCTTGGAATATTACTATAGTGACCAGCATAAAAACATTGTATTAAATAAATATAATACCAGAAGAGTAAGAGAGGAAAAGCTGGTTAAACCTAAGGTCATTAATTACTATGGGGAACGGACAACCAAGTTCCTTGTACCAAAAGTATTCAATAGCATAGACATGTTAAGAGCTAACCCTAAAGTTAGTATAGGAAAACTAAAGAGAGATTTCAAAGAGTTGTTGCTTGACGACAAGAAAGCCTAGCTTAATTTAGTATCTATTGTTTATTACTTTGTTAGTTATAAGTTTGTTAGTTATTAGTTTGTTAGTTATTAGTTTGTTAGTTATTAGTTTATATATTATGTGAAATATAAAATATTGTTAATGTTTAAATTTATAAAGATAGGTAGGTTATTTTAATACTTAAAGAGCGCATCTCGCCTATAAACAACTGTGTTTGGCGAGAAAAACCATCAAATTGTGTAAATGTAACTTACCATTAAATAAATAAATAAAAAAAAAAAAAAAAAAAAAAAAAATATCACAAAATTATAATCACTATCACCGTGAGTTCTCTTTCAACTGGTTAGCTTCAGCTATGGGAGAAAATTCTTCGTACCTTCTTTTATTATTTAAGCGGCCGTGGCGCAATGGATAAGGCATGGGATTGTATTCTGGCCATTACACCATGGACGCGACTTCCTCCTAACATAAGCAAATTAAGCTTAGCTGGAGGGGATAGCAAGAATAATAGTAATTTGTATTTGTAAACGACTAGTAACCGTTTAAAAAAAAGACAAAAGAAAAATGCCTTTTAGTTTCTTCTGATAATGACAGCTATAGGATTATTTGGTAACTGTGATCTTTATGATTCTTCTGAATTTTAACATTAGTTTTTCGTAGAAATTATGTTAATATATTACATATCTATTAGTTGATAATTTTAACATTTAAAACAAGTGACAAAAAAATTGAAATAGCCTGCAGTAGTTATGATTTTTAGTTAAACAGTTTCAGTTTTTGATATGTCTATGGGTGGGTGTATCAATGTCTATCGTCGAACAGCGTATGAGTGCTTATTGATTCTTTAAACGTCAAAAGCATCGACTAACATCGAAAGATTTTGGTATAATAACTACCTAAGTCAGGGCATGAATCATAAATATATCATTATCATGTCTTTATATGTCGAAACGCAATATTGCCAAAATTGTCTTGATAAGCGCGATATTTCCAATAGTCTTGACAAGTAAGCACTACACAAATTTTACCCGTCAAGAGGATTTAGCGCGATAGCCCTTGGCTCCTCCAACTGGTCTCTGATGAGGACCTTCCTCATGTTGCCTTGCAAGTCTGCTAGTTCGATGTGGTTCTTTCCAGTGTCGGTCCAGTACAGGTGGTTGTACACCCAGTCCACTGCTAACCCATCTGAGGTGATGAGTTGATCTCCAATCACCACGGTCCTCTGCGTACCCTCGTCTATCGGCGCCCTACGCAACAAAATTGTATGATGAAAACCATTATAGTAAAGTACGTGTACATTAAATTAAATAAAGATAAAATAATTGAATAGTATAATATATGGTGATGATATTTGAATACTTTATCTACTTAGTTATATCACTATGTCTTATCTTAACATTAAAGCTTTTTAATAATTTACTAACTGACCTACTATTTTATGTTATCAGCTTAAATAAACTTGACATCGGAAGAATATTCTCGTAGCGTATTTTCTCATTAATATGTTAATTACAATATTTTGTTAACCTTCATTGTTATTCAAAAGAATAATTAGCGAAATCTTAAATTTAAATGTTCATTGATCTTAGTTTATATCTTAGAACAACCTTTTAATGTTTATTGTAGACAGGGAAAAGTTTCTTGTTAGTAATTTTAGTGGCCTCGTTTCTCGAAAAGTTTTCGAACATTCCGTTAATATAAAAAATCCAAAAATAGCCGCTAGAGGCAGCACTAGTAAACGAGCGTCAAACAGTAGCTTTAAATGTATTTTCAAGCAAAAGATCAATACGACGTCATTATTAAGTATATAATTATTAGATTATACTATCTATCTTCTACGTCGACATTTTGTTTTAAATTCTGGCTTTGATAAACAGGTCTAACATAAAATGTATATAAAATAATTGCAAGGCAAAAAAAAATACTAACTTGTATATTTTCTCATCTGTGACATCGCTCCAGAAGATCATTCCTGTCCTGAATACATAATCCAAGGCTGTCGCTGATTTCGTGTCATTTACAATAGCAACCATTTCATGGTGGTCTAGGCTGATCTTGCGGATGTCAAACCGCCTCGCGAAGAGTAAAGATGGGTGGCCTTCTGTGGCTTTACACCTAGTTCGGTCCCGAGGGTCGCGGGCGTATCCTGCGTGGCATTCGCATTTGAAGGTGCCCTTCTCGTTGATGCACATCTGGGAGCATGCGCCGGGGTCTGAGCACTCGTCGATGTCTAGAAAATATCCATAGTTAAGTTACAGTAGCAGTAGTTGTTACAAGTAATTTAGCTATTTGTAGAAGATGACAATATTAGAACTCCTTGATGATGGAAGTTATTGACTTACATAAGTCGGCTTTTATGAGAATCTCTTGGTTTTCAATATGGATCATGGAAATTTATGTGAGTATTAATTTTGAATTAGTAATTATCTTGTTGCTACAGTACCTAGTGTTTAAACTAGTCTCCAAATTGTTGATAAAAACAGATACAAATAAAACTTAAGTATAAATGGGTAGGTAATAAAAACAATAACTTCAATAAAATTAAGGGGAAACCTCGGACCGAAAATTAATAATGTTCAGATTTTGTTGTTCTTCATTCGGTTAGCCTTTTTAGCCGAAACCCGCGTTTCGGTATAACCGATACTTTCGGACTAAAGTAGGTCCGCAAAATATTAAAGTAAAAGGGACTCGCTAAACCCCAAGTAAAACGTAACCCTTCCTTGGCAGTCGGGTAAAAAGCTTTAACAAAACCTGCTTTTAAATTTTCCAAGTTTTTGATGACGTTTAACGGAAAGCTTTTAGTTTGACACGTGTTTGTGTATCGTCTGTTTAGAGTTATCTAGAGGTGCATTTTGTGGACCAGTAGTTCCTATGAACAAAGTTTAGCAAGCAAGCAACGAGGCAAAGTTAGAAATGCTTTCTATTAACAGAGATTGTTGTCAATATTGTTTCTATGGACCGAGGAACCAGGAATTAATTCTTTCAATGATATTTCTGTACTACGTTCGAAGCTCGAGAAGAAGCCCGTGCTCAGTGTAGTCGAGCAGCCATTAGTTGGGTATAGGGCTGTTATTATCTATACTAATATTATAAAGAGGTAAAGTTTGTGTGTTTGTTAAATTGTCAGGGGTAATCTCGGAATCTACTGCACCGATTTTAAAAATTCTTTCACTAATAGAAAGCCACATTATCGCTGAGTGTCATAGGCTATATAAAAAACCGAAAAATTAAAAGGTTTTTACGTGGTAGTCCGTTTTGTAAAGAGAATCGGCGAAAAAACATTCGAATGAAAACGTTTCTTACGAACGCTGCCTTAACTATGAAAGATATATATTTTTGAACATTATGCCCAACGAAGTGGGCACGGGTCAGCTAGTTATTCTATAATTACCTTCACACGTCCTGTTATCAACCAGCTTGTATCCCTTATCACAATCGCAGTAGTATCCCACAGGCGTATCCACACACTGCTGCGTGCACCCTCCATTGTTCTTCGCGCATTCGTTCTCCCCGCATCGATCTCTAGGCTCGTCTTCGAAGTTGGGGCAATCGGGATGCTTGTCGCATACTTTGGATAGAGGAATGCACATTCCAGCGCCGCAGTCGAACTCTGTCTTCTTGTCGCATACGGTTTTCAGGGTAGCTGTAAATTGATTTTTAATTATTATTAATTTATAATTCGTGTTCATTGTGTTCCTAGCTGTTGAATTTTTTTTCTATCTGAGAACATGCCGTTCACCTAAGTCTTCAGATAAAGCGACGCATCTACAATCAGCTTTTGTGGATTGTTAAACCATCAGGCGAACTACACGTCTAGTCTGTTTGCTACATACGACATATAAAGTTATTAGTTTACATGTATTAATGTCTTAAATTTATAATGCCTGTGTATTAGAAATTTAAGACATTAAGGGGATTGCATCGATCGAACCCGAAAAATACGCTTGGTAAAGTGCAGATTGTAGACGAATTCTTTCATGCTATTACAATAAAAAAATATACAAATAAACTAGAGTATATGGATAAAACTTTGTATTCTTTACTTTTTCTATAAACTTGTCCAAATGTTGACAAAAAAATTGAGAACATGGGTCTTTTTTAAACTATATATCAAATTGTCTACATAACGGCTGGGTCATTCTGTATCATATTTATACTAAAAGAAAGAAAAACCCTGTTTAACAATTCGTGTTGGCTATTTTCACGTTTTTATTTTTATATTTTGTAATAATCAAATATAACCCGAATCTTTGCAAAGTTCCCCACCAAGCACCCCCGCTATGCCCGTGGCGCTTACTCGGAATTTGTCTTGTCAGTGTCTTGACGACACCTACGACGAGAGTATGTACGTGCGTTTTTTTTTCAAATAATATTTTGAATTCATTATTCTTGAATTAACTCATAGTCTTAATGGAAGGCAATTATTCTTTTTATTTAGTATAAATTGTAATTAAGTTTGTAAGCGTACTAAAACCCAGTTTTATTAAAGTTTTATTTTTTAAATAATCATAGACTATATGGTTGAAATATTATATTGGTTAAACGTTAACAGTCAGAATATAATATCGATATTTTTTACGGTTGAAAATATTAGTTAATATTTTTTGTCAGGTTTGAGATTCGGTTTATTGTTGATGTTAATGACGTTTAATATTTGGTTCTATCGTTGCATTAGTTTGATGCTAGGTTAAATTCAATGAACTTTCCTTCATACTTTAACAGACTTAGGACTGTCTAGTATAGTATAATATAGGAAAGGAGAATAGCTAGGCCTAGGCGTATTTAAAAGTTCATTGTTTTTAAGTACATTCTAATTTAAATTTTTCGTGATTTGCATTCAAATTCCGTAATCGTCAATACAAATAAATAAAATTGAAGTGTCTGTTTTTAATGTCAAAATATCAATGTTTTTTTTAGCAGATATAGTTATTTGCCTAAAATATAGATTTTAAATTTTTGTCTGTCTGTCTGTCTGTTTGTATCGGCTAATCTTCTAAACGGCTGAACCGATTTTGATAAAATTTTAGATGCAGGTATCTGACTACAAGGCGCATAACATAGGCTACTTTTTATCGATGTACCTACCACGCCTCAACAAAATAAACAAACAATTAACATCATCAAAGTCTAATTAAACTCGTCACCAAAAATCAACATAATTCACAACAAACAAGTAGCACGTAATCAAAATATCCTCAAATAAAAAAAAAAAAACAAAAAACCAAAAATTTAAACAATGACAATAAAAATAAATTAATCAAACAAATAAAATACTTGCCGCACACACCTCTTGTCCTGCAAGAGAAGGAAGTTCGAGGTTTTGAACCAAAAAAAAAAAAAAATAAGCACTACAAATTACGAATAGTAACTGTGATCATAATATGATATTACTTTCTTTTAGTTGAAAATATCACTTACAGCAATTGAATCTTTATATCAATAAAGCTAGAGCACATAATCGCATAAAATCAAAACTATTCTAGCCGATGAGTAGCCGGGGCCGCGCGCATGCGCAGCTTGGCAGTTCGTTCGGCGTTCGGTCGGGCCCGCCGCTCCACGTACGAAAATGATCTTTATAGTTTAGGTGTTAAAGTTTAAATTTCAATTGAGATAACTTGCGAATTTGGCGGGAAGAGGTCATCAAAGTTCAAATCATGTTGAATTTGATTTCAAATATATTTTAGATTATTAATTTGGTTTATTGAATATTTTTGGTTCATACCTTCAGCATGTATTTTGTAGTAGAAAACGCGATCAAATAGGCAGATTTTGAAAACTGGTTTCTCCTGACTAACTCTATTATTGAGAACCGTTGGGCGCTAACCTGGTCATCATCAGACCTTCAGCATGTATTCTGTAGTAGCAACCGTGATCAATTAGGCAGATTTTGAAAACTGGTCTCCTGACTATTTCCAATATTGAGAACCGTTGGGCGCTGACCTGGTCATCATAGACCTTCAGCAGGTATAGCTAGAAGTCAACGACTTCATATCAAACAAAAAAAATGCGCAATGTATATGTGGGCACAAATAAATTACTTTTTACATTTGAAAAAGTACTTACTGCCTCCCAGAGACCGAATGAATTAGGCAAATACTATACAGTATTGCGTCGCATCTGTAATCTTGTACAATCATCAGTAAATTTTGTTATAGTATGATTCTCTGTAACTAGATGGCGCTTAATTTTTAAACACTGTTACAACAGCCAGATCCTCAAGGTCATCGAGCAATGTGATGCCCTTAATATAACTATGTGTCAGTCGAAATTCTTATTATGTTCAATCGGATTAATAAATGATTAATAATTAAAACAAGTACCGGAACTTTTCAATGTTTGTTTGAATAAAAAAAAGGTCAAGAATACTCATCATAAGTGAGTAGGTATAATTACGTCAATACTAATTAACCAATACATTCTTACGCCTTATCGCCTATCTTGTACCGCCTGGCACGGATGCGCTAAAATGTACGTAGATACCTACAGTGCATAGATATCTCAACATCCGTGTCGGCAACTTAAGCTCTTTCAGCTTTGAATGGCCTTGGTTGTGTTTTTGCGTATTACATGTTGTCTAGGTGATGTATTGTTTGATTTTTTTTATAATGAAAACCAGATATAACTAGTCCGTGTCAAAAATTGTAGGTACGCAAATCGATTTTATGATAACATTTACGATAACGTAATTCTCATTGAACAATCTGGATTGACGATGATTAAAATAATCTTAAACATGATTGATACCGAAATATAAAGGTTTAATTCAACCTAAATTATCACCTTCAATCAATTTTAAAAAAAAAACCATCTTATGCAGTATACTGATAACCCTTTCAGCACAGAATGTTTAGAATAAAAACAATAAAAAAATGATACGTACTGCAGTTCACTTCGTCGCTGCCATCAGGGCAGTCCTTATCACCATCGCAGAACAAGGCTCCGGGAATGCAGCTGTGGTCTTTACACTGGAACTGGTCTATCCTGCAGGTGATGTTGCCTCGGCACAGCTGAGGGTCTTCGTCTCCTCCATCGGGACAGTCTCGGTCGCCATCGCATACCCAAGCTTTGTGCACGCAGGTCATACGGTCCTTGCATTCGAATTCTGATGATATGCACGGTGATCGCACTTTGGGTGTCGCTGCGCAGCCCTGGAAAGTTGAAACGTTTTCGTAAGTGACTGTAGGCATGTAGGTTACTGCGCATTTTCTACGAGTACGCCAAATTTTGCCGACCTGCTTCTTTATCCTCTTATACACCGTTTTTAATGTTTTAACTGTGTCATTTTTGATATGTTTAAAGCTAACAAGAGTTGAGATATAAACATGAAGCAAATGTCAAACCTTGCCATGGTCTTGAAGTCGCCTTTTCTTTTAATCATAGACTGTTGCTACAAAACCTTGTGCTAAAAAAAGTACCTACTAACCGTCTGATAGATCTAATGAATAGGTATATGTCAATTACGTTCACGTCACAACCCTAAAGCCTATTTACATAGATAGAGTTTTTGTTTTCGAAAAAGCTGCGTGGGAGGTGCTTCATTGAAATGTTATGTAAATATACGAGTTACGTAAAAATGGGCTTATTTTACTGTTAGTTATTGTTATACTTCTTACACTTAACGCGTCTATGATAATTCTATATTTATCTAGTCTTCACCTATTATCATGTCAAATGTAACTTCACTTGTGAAATGTGTAGTAGACACTAATATAAATCATAAAATAACAATACAAATTATCTACATTAAAATAATGTAAAAGATACAAACGAATATTAAACCTTAGCAAAACGAAAACAGCTTTTTTAAAAGAACGCACTGGTACAACAATTTCGTAGTTTTATTTAACAAATATTCATCAGCGACTGTTTCATGAAGTAAAATATCAGCGACTGCATCATGAAGTAGGTAGTTCTCTGGCTCGTTTTGTCCCCCTAACATCAAAAGTCTCAAACCACAACCAAAATAAACATGTCTCTCAACATTTTTATAAAGTCATACCTTTGTAGCAAAAGGATTTCCTTTACTCTCTCAACGCTTCGCGATTTTGTTTCCTGTGGCTAAAAGCGTCAAGCACATCCTGCACTATTTCAGGCTGCCTCACAAAGTTGTTATTTTCTAAAGACATTTGCGGTTACTGTATAAAATTCTATATCCAAGCCTTTGTGATAATAACGAGTAGTGTAATGTACCGATTAATAGTAGACTTAGACCGACTTCAAAATTCAGTTCAAATTAGATTTAGGGATTATGAATGTTTTTCGACACAGTACATAAGGAAGTGAATGTAAAATTAAGTCTGTTTATTCAAGTGTATGCGACAGACGCGACTTTTATTGATACCACAGATTCTAGACGTATTCTGTGTAAATTTCAATTTTAAACAATAAATTTGCCAAACTAATTAAACATTAAGAAATTGAGATCATTCAATTTGTTCGGCATGGTGATTTTATTTTTTTCGTAAGACTTTTTGACCGGTGGAAATATATTGACCGCGTCTAGAATTTGTTGTTTCATTCGTACTCTGTGATTTTAGTGCCTAAATGTCGCTGTCGCATCCAAACTCCATCACCATCCCCCCTGTATTTGTGTACTATTTGTAACGTTTAGGTATTTATGTATAATAGTAGGTAGTTAATAGCATCAACAAACAATGAGTTGTCTATCAGAGCACAACAAACTAGCCATAATCATGACCTATAGGAAAAATAGATCTATAAGTGTTTTATCTAATTGCAATGTGCAGTTATTTCCGTTGACTCATGACATAACCTACCTACCATTTGACCGTCTAGTCAAACACCAATGTGTATGATAACATCATAGTCAAATGTAGGTAAATAATTTATTATTTCTTTCGAAATATATTTGCATCTCAGCCAGATCTTGGAATATGAATATTGAATGATTTGTTAGCAGTCTAATAGGGAACTAAATGTACTACCGCTATAGGTTTAATATAATTAATTTACGGAACACTTTAGGCTCTACATTACCTTTGTAGTAATACATGAAAGGGTTCCTACAAATTTACCAGCTTAAAAACATTTTTGCTAATCTCAAAAGTCTCATAAAGGCCTAGGCAGTGGGCCTATTTACGGATTCCCAAAAATATACCTACTGACGATGTATCACACATCGGTACTTAAGCCCAGTTTATAAATTAAACAATGATCGTAGTTATTGAAAGTAATCACTCCAAATCAACCTAATACTTGAAAGCTTTCTACAAGTTTCTCTATCTACCCTCGTCGCTTCTTAGATGATTTTACTGTCCGTTATTACGAGTAATAAACGACTCGTATTGTTATTACTTACAAGCACTGATTTTTTCAAGCATATTGAAACTAAAATTCTTGAATAGAAAAGTCAAGAAAGAAGAAAAAGAAAAATATAACTGATGCTTAACTTACCACTTCATCAGTTCCATCCGGACAGTCTTCAGTTCCATCGCACCTCCACCACGCAGATATACAGTGTCCATTGGCACAAGAGAAGTGTGTGTTAGGCTGGCATGTAGGTGCAGGGCACTTGGTCTCATCAGTGTCATCTCCGCAGTCATCATCGCCATCGCACACCCATCTCAGCTGGATGCACTTGCCGTTGCCACAAGTGAACTCGTCAGAGCGACACGTTTCATCTATGGTTAGGTTAAATATTATTATTCCAATTAAAAGTATAGGTAACATTACTTTTCTCGGCGGTTGAAATGAACAGCGCAAATGCGCTTTCTCAGTCGTTCGCAGTACGTTTTCGCTTTAGTGAGTGAGAACGACTGATACAGCGCATTTTCGCTCATCATTCTAACCGCATATAAAAATAATGTTATACATAAGCATTTACATTTTTACAGGATATATTTTGTAGTTTAATTGATTTAATTTTCTTTTTAATAACTACTTAACTTATTTTTATTCTATGGAGTGTTATAAAACATTTATGCAGTGTAGAATACAAAACGAAAATACTATGGACAATAAAAACACAAATATTCGATTTTTCTGATAATGTTTTATGTTCCTATTTGTAGTTTACATTATCGGTAGAGTTTCACGGAGGATTATTTTTAATCCTAGGCTTCAATTTTACATTTTAAATATTAATACAAAAAAAGAAATTTGAATATAAAATTTTAAAAGCCGTTAAACGACACACAAAAATCATATAAATGAATTTAATAAGAGTAAATTTTAATGGTTTTTGTAAAAGCACGTTTGAGAAGCGTAAATAATATTATTATGATATTACGCACAAACATATTCGTTCATGTTACGGCATAATTATCGATAATTGAATTGGCGCTAACGTATTTACGCTGAAAACAAAGAACACCTTTCAGTAGTAGCATTCATTAATATTCAGCGAACCCAATACAAATATTTTGGAGGTCGAAAACTCAAACAATGACAAGTTAAATACTTAATAACGATAATTTTGACTGAATTTACGTCAAGGTTCAACTTAAATAAATGTAACTAGAATTATTAAAGTTATCTATAAAATAAGTAAATGTAGTCTGACAGCAAATTGACAAATCACTCCAAAGCTCCACTTAGGTGCAAAAAACAAAAAGAATATTAAATTCATTTAGATGAAAAAAGTTCACAATTTGCTCTCACACTGAAATGTGAAAATAGAAAGTCACAAAGTCACATCGAGGTACCAAGAGCACATTTATTTTAAAGTGAACAGCGCGTTAAAATGCAAGTATAATTAAAATTCTTCTCAGATAGTTAACATTTCAAGTAAAATCTAATGAAGTAATGAAATTCATTCGATAAAAAGTAAAAGAATTCCTCTAGCACTTTCGTAGTTCAGAGACTGCATTTTTTCTTTTGCATGCACACTTTGATACCTACTCATTTTTCATTATTGCTGCTTGAGTTTAAATTTTCATTATATTCATATTAGCACACATTTTTATGAAACACTAGGTACAATAAATAGCAGAAATGTTCGTGAATTATCTTGGTTTTTCTGGAATAAAGCAATAAGATAAACGATGACATAATAATGATGAGGCTTTTGCTCGCGTAAGAAAAGCTTCACGGGTATTAGAGTACACACGCAACGTCATCGCTCACGCTATGGGGCGGGTTCGGTATGGCCAGATAAGAATTTATAGATGGATGACCCGAGCTCTGATAGAATACACAGAGGCTTCGTGAAGGCACCCCGATGATTGATTTATACCGAACAAATCATTAAAACTCAATGCTCGAACATACCTATTGATAACATATTCTCTTCAAATAGATCAAAACTAGAACACTTATTTTGTTAATGAAACAATAACATTGTCAATGAAATAGGAAAACAGGACAGGGGCGATATCTCCGTGCGTAATGCATTAATCAAAATGTGCTCTTTGTACCACACTATCTAAACTTAAAATATTAAGATAATATATTTAGGTCGGCATCATGCAGCCACAGCGTAATTAAAATAGTCTATTACGCAACTAGTATGTAAATGATAAACATAATGGATGCTTTGATGATAATTTTGTAGCGTTTGAAGTATACATCACAAATGATGACCCAGGTATAAAATGTAAGTGTATCATGACAGAATAAACAACCGAGGGATAATTATGTAAATCAAACACGTAATAAACTCTGAAAAGTCATCCTGCTGAAATGTTTAATATGAAACGAATACCTAGTCCTCGCATCCCATCATAACAAGATATTTCGCTTTCTCTTTTACGCTTTCATATTTGAAGGACAAAGAAAGAGAAGGCAAGCGATTATGATAATCTGGGAGTTTCACAAAGTTAGCTACCTGGTCGTGTTGTTTTACATAATTACTCCGGTATGAAAAGGTAACCCTTACTGCATGCTTTCTCGTCGGATCCATCCGAGCAATCGGGATTGTCGTCGCACATCCAGGTAAGCGGCACGCACTCCCCTTCTCTCCCTCTGCAGGTGAACTCCTCGGGGCCGCACGACTTCACCTCTGTCAACCCAATTCATGCACATGCTCAGTACGATGCAAATGTCAACCGATATAGTAAATACGCTCTTTATCCTCATGGATAACCGTCTAATTTTCCCTGATCCTAATAACTTCCTTAAACGAGCTTTTTGGATTTTTCTTTTATAATAAAATTGTT
Source organism: Hypena proboscidalis (assembly GCA_905147285.1). Lineage (NCBI taxonomy): Eukaryota > Metazoa > Arthropoda > Insecta > Lepidoptera > Erebidae > Hypena > Hypena proboscidalis. The sequence continues at coordinate 8,256,673 of LR990127.1, forward strand.
TGAAGACAAATAATTCGAGAACAAGGGTAATTACTTGAATGTCCTCGTCAAAAATAATTACTTAGTTTTCTCATTTATAGATTTAGCTAACGTCACAATAATTTCCTACTTTTCTACTTTGTCTCCTAATTTTTTATGATTTTTTGCGATCGTTTTATCATTTTGTTTAAAGAGTACCGAATCAAAATATAAAGTAAAATATAAATGGATACATTTATTTTTAATATGAAACAAACATTGTACTCAAAATTTAAGAATTGTGTAGCCCTCATGATCATGCCGTTGCTCGCATGCCTATGGTTTAGTTTTTAAATATTTTTCAACCTGAAAATGTCGAGCCACGTGTATACCTCATGCCAGTCGCTGGTCACATGCTAGCTTTGGTAACTGAGACCATGCTCTTACCGCACTGGTGTTCGTCAGAGCCGTCGATACAATCGGCAACATCGTCACATTTCCACGCGAGTGGTATGCATTGCCCTGTGCTGCACACGAATTTGTGCTCCGGACAGCGTCTTTGTGTAGCTGTGTATAAAATTTCGATTGGTTTCCAGTTCTCTTACATATTTTTAAAGATACCTACTGATTAAACGAACTACTTGATTGAGTTTTACCACCATTATCTAGAACCTCAAAGTTACTCAAATAGTTCGGTACCGATAAGGTCTTGCCTTGGGCGCTTTACTTAAGAACTATTCAGAATTTACTTAAGAATATTCAAGAGCAAACAATTTAATAGCATTCGAACTATCTTTGATCAGACACAAATAAATTGTGAGGCCAGCAGTGTAAACAATTAGGGCCGGCGTAATTAATCTTGGCAAACGGACTGACTTGAAACGGGGCTATCAGTAGCGACTTAGGTTGACAAAGCAAACACGTTTAAAATGCTATCCGAGTGCTTTGGCAAAATAATAAATGGTAATGCTAAGCACGAGTCGGCTAAAATGTAATTAATGATTCTAAACAGTCCCCTTATTAGAGTGTAATGTTGTTTTGCGACGGTGCTAACGAAATTCAACGGACGCAAATTGAGAAAGCTTAACTAACTCGCGCTGAAAAGTTTTTACTGAGAATCCGTCAGTTGCGTATTAAGGTTAAGCTGGGCTGAAAGAGACTGGGGTTTGTTGTAGGTACTAATCTTTCATGTAAAAAGTTAAAACAAGTCAAAGGACATTTTAGTATTAAATTTACTTGAATGATATCCCAACATTTTTATTTTAAAACATTTTTACGGGTAAAATGCACGGTGCCTATTACAAACTTAATGTAACATATTGTACATATATCAGCAGCGTAGTCAGCCTTAGAACTAGATGTAAAACCCTTCAGAAAGTAGGCTAAGATAGATACACATAAGATGGATACCCTGCTTCTCTGCCATAAGAACTTTGAAATGAGGTATCTCGCTATAAACATTCGAAACACGTTCACGTATAACAAATGTGAGCACTGTAATAAATACCATCTATCTTGATATAAAACAACATTCTCTTTCCTGACAAAGATGCACCATAACAGTTATTACTCCTATAAATATCGTCCTCTGCAAACGGTATGAGACGCCATTAACTTTACTTATACCAGAAAAGTAACGTCACAGTTGAATCCAGGGTCATAAATACATTTGTCAACAAGGACACAAAAGCCAGATTACCTATATAAACTTGATACATATAAGCACCTCTCGCATCGTCGCCTACAAAACATTGCGTGTCCCTGCCAAATAAAAAAGGATTTTCCATTATGTGGGACGACTTACTGTGGCTCTAAGTGTACAAAGTTACCCGCTAGCGGTTGCCATAACCCCACCCCATCTCCACAGAAATAAAACCTTGGTTACTTTCGCAAGCTTTTTTATACACACCGTTGCAGTTTGTGAAAAACAAGGAATTAAAAGTCCTCAAGCTCCCGATGAACTCTTTTTATAAGCACTTAGTTGGCTACGCCTGCATAATATTAGAAAGACTTAATTCTTTCATAGTAAGTGCGGTGAAACCTATTACGTTTTTCAAGTCAGAATATTTTTCTATGTAGTAATGATATTCTTTTCATAAAGGTTTTTAACTTGCCCAAGAGTATTTTTAATATAAAATCAACCTTAATTTGACATACAAATTTCAATCCAATATTCTTTAGCAACCTCAATAGAATATTTGAGTACCTACGCACATGTTATACGTGACATTGTGATTTATCATAAATACAAACATACATATCGTAAAAAGGCATGTTAATTTTACGGGTCACTTATATTGAAAAGTGTCGGTGATAAAATCGCGATTTATGGCGTGACCCTCCCATCGACAAACGACAAAAATGCGCAAACGTGTAATTTTCTACTCGTTTCACATTTGAATAGTAGGGTGGGTAAGCCCTTTATTTCATACATTTTATTTGAATACCTATCTATTTTTGAGCAGTTCAGTAAGTTTAGCATGGATGAAAATATACTTAAATCAGAATATGATAATTTTATTATTTTCCAGTTAAATGAAATGTCATTTCATATAAAGATCTTAGATACTAATATAGCTTACTTTTATAGTTAAAATATCACACATCTTTATTTTTATCATAACAGATAAAGATATTATAGTTTTGATATGACTTCTGACTGTGAATCCATACCTAACTTCTTGTTAACAAACTGGTTGAACACGAATCATGGGTTTTATAAGTAAAGCGCTTTGAAAGTTCTGACAAGGCGGAGAGTTAGGGATTATGTACCTGCGGCAAACTTTCCGTCTGTCGCAGGTAATCTTGGGATCTTTGGTCGCCACGGTACCCTTTTCCATCGATCAAAATGTAACTTATCGTAATGAAATGTTTCATACGAGAGGATAACATCGTCCACTCGTTGGACACGAACACGACCAATTTGCGTACATACGTTCCCTTCTTATTCGTTATTTCATGTGTCAACCATAAATAAATTAACGCGATCCTCTACGCGTCCCTGGAATGTTTAAATTCGTATTACGTGTTTTATTTAAATACCACAGCCTCTCGGCAAAAATTCATTTAAAGAGACCCTCTCGCATCTTTGTGAATATTCGCATTTTTCACATTACGTTTGCTGACTTACTTATAAGGCCCATATTTACATCTCTTGATGACATTTAACCTAACAAATGCCCTTGTAAAATTTGTTTATATATGAGCATTATTATAATTTTAATATAAGCAAGCATCTAGTTTTTGAATAATTAATACTGCCTCTGTTCTATGGCTGATGATTTTTTCAAGTTGGATATAGAACGTTTATGGCTTCACCAGATTCTAATTTTTGATTCTGGCAGGCAGGTGACCGTAGAGATTATAAAAATTAATCCCGAAAACTTCGTTGTAATTAAGATTTTAATCTACGCTGAAAGTCGCGCTAAGGACAAAATACGCGTATTTCAAAAGTTTTCTCATAAATCGTTAGATAATTATTTTTTACGGTTTCAGTTTTTGAACTGATGCTACGCTATTACCCTAACCGCCTGGCACCAAATGTAAGAGAGTATGGGGAATAATTGCAAACAGTTATAGCTGATTTAAGATCAACTTTTATTTACTTTAAATTATATTCTTTTCAGTCCCTTTGGGTTTGTTCAAACAAAAAACTACAGTTAACATTTCGGCCATCTACCGTACAATGCAAATCAAAATTGCGGTTCATAAAAACTTTTTCGGTTTCTAATAACAAGGGATAACTCTCGGGTTGGGTTATAGGATCGTCCAGTTTTCATACCCTTGCTGGCTTTGTCATTTGGCGACCTTGTTTTTTCATTGTTCTACGGCGAAACAATAGGCGACTGACTCCCAGCTCGACCCCAAAGTAAATTTGCCAAAATAACAGTGTTTACTTATTTTCGACACAAATTTTGTTAAGTACGCGGCAGGCGTTGTTCCATTTAATGTTGCCGAGTACACTTAAAATATTCATTCCTAGGATTTACTTACAACAGTGCCTTGTCTTTTGTAAGTAGTTATTTTCGGTGCGGTAACATAACACACACTTTAATTATGTACATTGTTTCTTAGAGAAAATAGTTTGAGGTTGTATTTCTATTCCATACTGTTTGTTTTTATTTCGTATTTAATAGAGAGAAGCTTACTGCATGTGCCGGGTTCCTCGTCTGAGCCATCAGGACAATCTTTTTCATTATCGCAATGCCAGGACAGCGGTATACATCTTCCTGTCTTGCATCGGAACTCAGCCTCCGTACAAGTGCGGCTCTCTGTAACAAAAACAAAATACATTGTACAAAAGCGATCACCAACAGACTACAAGGTATATTTATAAGTAAATAAACGACAAGAGCACCCAGCAATATCGTTAGAGGTTTAGTTACACAGGTCGCGTCAAGGGTGAATTTTTCATTACTCCTCGACCAACCACAATTTTACTGATAAATATTTTTGTAATTCTTTAAGGCTAAAGTAAAATGAACCTTAGGGATACATCACTAGGTGTTAATATTTAATGCAGTGACACCTCGGCAGAATCTTACTCCTTTTTAATTTATTTGGAAGATGTGACGGGGGCATGTTGACGTTTCCTTCCGAGGGTCTTTAATCTTCACTTATATTAGACTAAGGACGTACATATTTCGAATAGGTATGTGCCTATTCAAAATAATCATGTATATCACATTCTTCGGAAAGTGATACAAGTGTATGTTTTTACATACGTATCCATTTATAACTTTTTCTGTTACAATCATATGTTCGAAATAAACTATTGATTACCAAGTTTGTCCATAAAAATATTAATGAAACTTAGTTGCTTTATTTCATAAATTTCGCTGCGAGCAATAATTCAAAGATATTTAGTTTAGTTAAAATATTTTTTTAAATGTGGGTTTATTTTGTTTAGTCTGCTCTTAATTCTTCAACAAAATAATTTAGATTCTAAAATTAATGAATATTAAAACAAACGTTAAGTTACATTTACGAAACGTGTCTAAAACCAACTAAAATTTTAATACAATACGAGCATCAGCGAGAAATGAAAATATTCAAAAAAAGACCTTTCTTACATTATACATTTTACAGAATCGTTCTTATTTTCCCTGCGCTAGGGATGCCGTAAACTTGATCAATCCATTTACGCCTGAAATCACCGTTCAACGTGCGTATAAAACAAGGTTGGAGAAAATTATCGGCGGGTAGCAGACGCCGGTTTATCTCGGTCTGATTCTAAGCCAGCAGGGAGAAGGCACGCGCGCCAACCAATTTGTAAACAAAACGCACCCCCGCCGAATAATATCGGTCCGCAACCAACGAGCCCTTCTACCCACGCGATAAATTCAAGTGTACCATCAGAGATTGCTCGACGTATAAAACCCTATTTCGCACACAACTCGCTGTAAAAACTTCACTAACAATAGGTGTTCACTTCAGTTACAAACTGCTGACTAATTCTAACCCACAATTTATTGTTACTTGCGAGTGCTGTGCTCCGGCACGAACGAATTACAAGAGACGACCACGCAACTTGACGTTTTTACACATACGAAAGATGGACTTACTGAATGTATTGGTAATACTTTCTGTTTAAATGTTTGAAATAATTTCGCTAGTTCTTTATTTTACTCTAAGTACTGCAGTTACGTGCCGATTTCATTTTATTATTACCTAAATTAAGCCTTGTCTTAATCCACGTGCATGACAACTCGTTTAATTAACACTTGCTCGACGTACGTACAATTATAGAGACGTACTTTTAGGTATAGTCTTATCTTTACATTTATAATCTTTTCACGTTTAGTGGCAAGTATTCTTCGCTATATATTTTTGCGCTGTGCAAAGTACCTACCGACGTGTAATGAATCCCATTACTACACAGGTACCTACATAAATTATACAAATACTAACTCACGTACGAACAAAGTAACTCGAGTAAGACCTCGGGGTAATATTTTCTTACAAGTTCACATATTTTATCTACGGATGCTATATTATTAGTTTTGGAGTGAGGACGCTCATTCACAAAGGGCTTTCCTTCGGTGAATATCTTTCCCATTCAAGGTAACCTTTGATAAAACCCGGACAGAAAAGTAGATAGCATTTTTGTGCTTGAGGTTTTAAGAGTGTTGTGGATTCAACGCTTTGGGATATAGCGAGGTTTAGCACCCACGATAGCGGTAACCGAAGCAGTTTCTCCATCTATCCGTAACGGAATACCTATATCCCCGGGAGCGCGGCCATTTGCTCGAGTGAAACGTTCAGCGTGTAACACCCGCGTTATTGCCCTCTCCTCGCTGGAATGTTAATGCGAGCTTCTTCTCAGCAGTCCTGCTTCAATCCTTGTTTGAAGCTCGCTTATCTCGCCAACTTTCTCATTAATGTTTTACGTGAGATTTCCTACAGAACCTCCTTACCTTTTTAGTGAGTAGCCATTTAGTCACGAATGTAATTCTCAAATGTTTACATTATTTTGTTGTCGAGCATAACGACAGCTATAAAGTAAAATTTACCACAGCGAACATTTTATTACGCGAACCCTAACAATTCACTACAGCCTAACAGGAGACATCTAATATTTAACAGACAATTATCACAGTTAATTTTGTTGATTATCCTTTGCGCTAGTATTCACACAAGTCGTTACTTAAGAACAAAGAGATTATTCGACAGTATACAGTTAATTAATCCGTAGGGTACTGTCCTATTAGCCGAACGGTTCAGTCAGGCGCGATTTAAGCACGTAGTTGTTGTAGGGCCGATAGGGATGTGAATCACTAATCGGGTTCGAAAGAAAAGGCTATAAATGTCGCTCCTATTGAGGATGGCTTCGAGAGGAGAGGGTAAATCGAAGATACGTCGAGCTGCGCCCGTCCGATAAGCTAGTTCGACGGGTATGTCTACTCGTGAAATGAAATCACTCTAACGCGAAATGGCGACAAAAATCGCCGTCCGCGAAATTGCCTCCGAGGCCCTTCTTATCTTCAATCCTCATTGATGTAATGACGTATCGTGTTCACATTCAATCACACATATTCTGTCTTCCCCTTGTTTCGTATACTTGAACAACAATCCTGTTTGTCCTTGTCAAATAAACTAAATACAAGTGTGTGTAAAAGCGCAACTTGTCGATTTCAAGCTTGCTCTGTATTATTGCTGAGTTGGGTTCGGTGAATGCAATTAATTTATAGCTAAAAGGGATCATTAAAGCGTTTTCCATGTTGTGGTTTGATGGAAATAATTACCCCCGGGTTGGTAATTAATTAGTCTTTTATGTTGTGTAATTATGGAGTGATTATTTTAAAGAATTAATAAGGCTACTTATAGCATTGATAACATATAATATATACAAATCATCGAAATGTGTTTAATTAAAAATCACACTAATATAAATGAGATATGAATGGGTTTATATTTTGCTAATCATTAAAATTACTTCATTTCGTTGGCCGAAGCATAGTTTCATATTGATTGAAAGCCACGCAGACAACTCCTAAGTAAAAAAATGTTCTTTGTTCTATATATATATTGTTTACAAAAAAAAAATCTATCGGCTGTCTATAAGTAAGATTAATCAGAACTCTATGTAAAATCATACACTATGGTAATATGAGCTGTAACCTTTTGCGTGAATCTCGCGCCACAATATCAGGACTTTTATGAGCAAGCTTCAAAAGAATAAAGGTGACTGAACAAGGGTTTTACGTTTCAAAAGCTTTGTAACAATCTGTGTATGTGCTTGTATATAAAACTAGTTCGTACTGAGTACCAATCAATTTTTTAATCTTCTAAGCCGTTTCTCAATAACATTAGAGTCGGCTTCCAGTCTTTAGCTGAATATCAGTATTTTACGTGGAGCGACTGTCATCGAAACCACAGCCCAGTACGAGATAATACGACGCTCTTTGTTAGATTAGATGTCAGTCTTTCTGACTACCCGTTACATCTGGCATAGATGTTCAAATAGCAACCGGGATCGATGACTTAACATGCTTGCCGAGGCACGGATGAAAACTCGCTATGTTAAAGATGGTCACCCATCCGCGACCGACCGCGGTTAGTATTGCTTAACCTGCAAGATCAATCGGTCGGCGCGGCAACGACTTAGCTTCGAGCTCCTCCTTCGTACTGAGTACCAATTCTTTGTTATTCTCTAATCTTTTTGAATATAGTACGTGGCGGTACGTGCTTGTTTCGCGTTCATACTAAAACTGTTGTAAATGAGCTCAATTTCTGTTTTTTTGCGGTTTGGCCTCTGCCGGGAAATGGAATTAAAAAGTTTAGTGTTTCAATTTTCTTAGAAACGCCCGCGGCTAGTCTTTTACGTGAAATATTTTAAACAATGTTCGCTGCGAACACGAGATGCACAAGCATTAGGCCAAATTGTCCCCAAGATGGCAATAGCGTCAGAGCAGCGGGAAATTGTATTACCGGGCCTTACTTGCAGGCGCCGGCGATGAGTGCATTCGTTACCGACGTAACTGGAAGCTTTCGAGCGCACTTGCATATGTTACTCGGGTAGGTGTCCTCAACTCACATATTCTACGCTCCGTCTATTATGTCGACCGCATTAAGGTAGACAACTAAGCGGAAACTGTTATCGACACCTTGTTGACCCATCCGAGGTGAAATTGAGTTCGTGCGAGAAACCGCCAACTTGTATGAAAGTTGGAGATTGGTTTTCTAGATGCGTAGCGCTACGAAACTGCTACGGATACTACTACTACGAGTTTGCTTCATTATGTCCTACGTAACGTTGAAGTTACAAATTTAATTAACTCGGGCAAGCAATACCTGAAAAATATATTTATCAGTAGATTAAGTTTATTTTCTCAATAATATAGATATAGATCATCTTCAAAATCTGTAATTAAAACGCTCGTATTGTTCGTGCATTTTGCGAAGTGAGTTCGTCTGACAGACGTTCACAACGCAATGTGTGCGCTTTCGACAGTACGCATCATACGTTTTTGTTGTCACTATAATGTTAAGTTAAGTATGAAGTTAAACAACTACTTTTCATATATATACATAGTTAACTAAAAACTGCTTTAAACTATTTCATCGAGTAAATCCTTTATTATCAAAAACTTTTCACTTAATATTGAATACAGTAAAACGATATAGAAACCCAGAACTACATCTTAATATGGCATTGTTCAGACCTCTATTCCCTTGAGGCCGTTGCGAAAATCTAGTTAGTCGCTCTGACGACTATTGCCTTTAAAGCTTCGTTTCAAAACTCAATTTCGTAGGACGCCGTTCGGTTCGATTGAGAGCATAACTGAAAATCAAATTGGTCGAATGGTAAAGTTGAAGGTCGTAGAGATTCGTTGTATCACATGTAGTGATAGAACTGATTGGGTCAAAACTTAGGAAATAAAATCAGAAAGAGAGCTAAAATGCGAAATTTACAGGGTGTGTTATTATAATTTTATACAGAATGGATGCGTACGTCACAACATTCCTCACTAAAAAAATAACTGATGAAAATGAATGACAAGAGAGTCTATAACAACGAGCGCGAGATAGATTTCCAAAACATTACTAAAACACGACGAAATTAATCTTGCACTTGTTATGCTAGCTTAACTTCTCTCTAAACTGCGCGATATGCCGCAGAATGAGTAACATTAGAAAATAATTAAATCAGTTTTCAATGACTCACTGCTATAATGTCGGTGCTTGGCTACAATATTGTGTCAGGATGCCTTATAATTACAATAGCAGACTTAAAACTTGGATCACATAAGTTTATGGTTGTATGTACTTGCGCGATGGCATGTAGCTATAAAGTCGAGGTACTTACTAAATAAAACGCTTACACTTCTATTTGAAAAGAACTTATTATAAACAACTCTATGGTGAAATAATTTAAAAAAAATATATTTTAAAAGTTTTCAGCACAACTGTATAGTTCCAATCACGCTCTGTAGTTAGCAATATTTACCTGCATTCCGATAGTCGTAGGCCTTTGTGTAGGTGTCGTAGTCATCGTCGTAGAGCGACGCGTCCACCGCTACGGCAAATGCTACGAGCCAGATAATCCGAGCATACGCCATACTGTCGATTATACCTTCACTGTATCAATGTTTGGAGCACTACCACTAAAATATAAAAACGGGAACTGGGTTTTAAAAACTTTTAAAATTTCGTGATATTCGTGTGAAACTGTGATTTTTACGGTTCCTTTTTTAAATTCGTTTCCCTTCGCGTGTGAAGATGAGCTTACAACCCGTTTAAAAATCAACGAGGTTCACGCTACTCCCCTATGTGTATATTTATTTATGTTTTTTTGGTGCCACACCTAATTTGTTTTCGAGGTTTATCGCGGGCGCTCGAATTAAGTAACGTAACTGTTATTTTATTCCGAGAGTTTTCATCGTATTTTTTAATAACTGTTAACAGTTTAGACGACAAAATTTTGTATTTAATTTTTGAGGTGTATTTTGTGTGTTCTCCCTTACTTGTACTTAAAATCACCATTTCAAGTACAAGAAAGGGAGAATAGGTGTTACCCATTAACGTATGTTGAGCGACATAGCTAATCAGTTAGTTAGTAATAACTGTTTTGTAGTTCGAAAAACGCTTGTTTTACTTTCTATATATTCATTGAAAGTAGGGAAATTTTTTTTTATAAATTGAAAATAACACATTTGCTCTATCCTTTATTAATTTAAATAAAAATATATACGTAGTATACAATATTTTTGAAATAAATACATTGTGCTATAAATAAATGTTTGAATATTGTGCTGTCAAGCTTGCGTCGCGTCGCAGAGATGCATGAGGGTTGGAATTCAGAATTCAGATTTATTGCTTAGATCTATCATCGTGCAGAATATTACCATACCGAAACACTTGACCTATGAGTCGGTATACAAAAGAGGTATATGCTTTATTGTGGCACATAAATGGCACGATAGTAAACGGTTGCTGCTGTGGATTTGAACGTAGCCTAAAGAGGAAAGTCATGTTATCCTTCAGCTTCAACCCGATATAAAAACGTTGTCCTAGGTAAGCGACAAGTGCGATGCGATGCCATACAAACACTTCAGTTGCCAAAACAATGGTCTCCTGCCATAGCATGTAAAGTATGAATTGCGTTGCGTATGACAAAAGATTAGATCTTGTGTGAAAACTTTATGATCAAGTAATAGTAGCACACAATAGAACAAGTATTTTATTTTTCGGTAGACTAAACTGTGATAGGATGAGAAGACAGATTAAAGAGGCTGCCTACTCCGTAAACGAATTAACAGAATTATACCACCTTCGAACACTTCAAACCTTACGCTACCAGGTAATAATTACATAATCCCAAACAAGCAAACGTATTCAAATTTCGAACAAACACGCTTCGAACCAATAGGTTAATTTTGCAGAACTATTCCAAACAAATAACAACAATAAGCGATAAAGATCAACGAATCCGACAACCGAATAATGAGCCAACTAGCGTATCAAAAGTTCAAAGTTAAATTATGAATCTACTGGGAACTACCTGTATTAAACCAGGTAGCGAAGAGGATAATCCCCTTGCCCTTTGTCTCTTTAAGCCGGAGGTCATTTTCCAAAAGTTTTATGACCGTAAAGTATTACTTAGACTAATAGTTGTTTGTACAGGATTATTTGATTATACAGACGTTAAACGGTCAGGGCGGATAGAGCTGTCAGTAGAATATTGTCTGAGAAATGTGTAATTTAAGTACAGGATACGTCAGTCAGTTGCAAATCAATGTTGTTACGGCACGTCTGTCTGTCTACAATTCGTCACTGAGTACTGATGTCATTTTCAAGTCAAAATCACATCCAGAACAAGTATGAGCTAAAGCTTCGAGTCGTGTTTTTGACAAGTCTCTGTTGGGTGTGTAACTACTGCAAATCTAATACGGTAATGAGAATGACGAATAACGATAGTTGTAGATTACGGAAACGTTTTAGATTTTGGTAATATTTATTGCAATTCCTTTATCAAAATTATATTACCATTTTGTCCATTTATTGTACTATGTCATGTTGTAACGGTACTAGATTCATGATTTATATTTTAGTTATTTACATAACAGAAAGAAACAGGTCTCGTCTCATTAGAACATAATTAAATTTTCTAAATAAAGACAGTCTTGAGATCACCATATCCGGGACCTTGACCTTCGCTACTCTATTTATAGAAGGGTTGGCTTAATGTCTGTTTAAATATCTCGGAGTTTAAATTGTGTCAGTCGAGAGCAAGCAAACAAGCTAAATTATCCGTTGTAAATTTAAATTGCTCGGGAGCGTGTCCACACTGCCCTGAGAAAACGATTTTAAAACCGTTGAACAGCGCTCTGGTTGTTTTGCACTTGAAATAATTAAAAACCAACAGTATCTATGTACTTTGTATTTCAAGAAAATGCAACACAAAGTATAGTTTAAATTGCTGCATGTTTTATAACTTTGTTAGTATAGTTCAAGTGATTACTTGCAATTTTCGTAGTTTAAGATGCGTTAAGATTAATTGATCAGTTGTATAATGAATGAACTGTTTTGTTTTGTTTAAAATTTAAATTTTGTACATTCTCATGGCTATTGCTTTAGTTAGATATTAAGCTTTTGAAAAGTATTAATTAGTATGAATTAATGATGTGATGTCATAAAAATATGTGAATTTACGGATAACAATGAAGTACTCAAACTATAACAAAAACTTTTGATACGGCATCATTACATAATTTTGATAATTTAGTTATTCCCAGATCTACCGCAAATCAAATAAGCGTTTTAATTAAGTTATTATTAGTGAGTATCTTCGGTAACTTCATAATATCAATTTACCGTGAAACTATTAGCCAATAAAATTAATAATAGTCAATTTAGGATTCTAACATATTTTTGACTACATAATAATTAAAATGCATAGGTAGACTGATATTCCTCGAAACACTTTTCAAATTAGAGACTAACAATTTCTAATTAAGGGGTAACAGTTGCTTGGCTGTTTTCCTTGTAATGTAATATATGGTAAAAGTAAAGTACTTTAATATTATTAAGTTTTTGTGTATTTTAACAGACAAATCGTATTATCAAAAATACTAAAATGCATGTTTGTTGGCGACCACTTTATCAAATTATTAATATTATTTTTCAATTTGTATGTAACTCAATTAATGATTAAATCAATTTACAAAATTCACCTCGAACAAACATGCATTTTAGTGTTTACGATATGGTTTGGATATAAAAATAGATAAAACTTAACAATATTAACGCTAAACCCATATTACGTTAGTATGAAAAGACGGCTCTCGGGAGTTTTCTTAAGGGTTTACACTTTCTTGAGGGCTTTAAGAAAGTGTAAGGATGAGGTTGCATAAAAGATAATATAATTTATTGGTCTTTCGATGAAACCATGATTGATCGTATCAGTTAATATAACAAAAGATATCAACAAATAACCTGGCTATATTTTCCCTTTTGTAAGGACGCACTTATTTTCCCTGTAAGTGCAATAAATTTCTCTATTCACGTCGTGATTCCCAGCCACGTGATACCAAATTATTTACGATCCGAACCTTCCCTAAATGGGTCAGCGATCATGTATGGAATAGTTTATTTTATGTCGCGATAAAATCTTGTTTTTTGACTTTTATTTGAGGTCGTTTGACACATTATTACTGTTGAAACTATCGCTATTGTAATATAAATATCTAAAGTAAGTAAAGGGAGGAAAGATTAGTTTTTTGTTTGTTTCTGCATGACTTCTTCGCCATTAGAATCGTAGCAGGTACCACGTGGGTAAAGACTCGGATGCTAGTTTGTCAATAAACGGCACTTTTAATATTCCTAAAATAAATTTAGGGCTTCAGAGCTTCCGGATAGCTCGTATCTGCCCCATAAATATATCCTGACCGAATTTAAAAGCGACACGAGTGACACGAGTAACACTAGAGTAAAGAACACAGCTGTCATTTGCATTCATGTGTGTTATTGGCTTAACCTGCCAATAAGGTTTATGTAACACATCTGAAACTAGGGCCTAAAATCATAAGTCAACCGGGATTTGATTTGAGAACGTTGTGGTAGATCTCATTTATTTATTAGATTGAACTATAGCATACATTTGCAATCACTTCGTTACATACTTGTATATTTTCTTGTTTTACTTTGATACAATATTCGTGTCGGACAATCTACATTGCATTATGGAAAAGGGCTATGAAAGGAAATTGTATCATAAGAAGTAATTACGACCCCTCGTTTCCGACGGTAAATCTGTAAGTCAAAAAAACTCGAGCTATATCTAAGTAGGTAATTATACTGGAAGTATCCTCAACGGATCCCGTAAATGAAATTAATGTCTTTTTGTAGGATCAAATATTATTTCAATTTTGGCACTTACTGGCTGTTGATTTTGACCCGCTTTTTTAGCATCGTCTGTAATACTTACTTACTACTTTATATATTATTTCTTAGAGTCAGTTTTACTAGTTCCTGTTAAGTTTCAGTAAACTGCTAGATCACTATACATGGTGCAACATAGTGACATTTATTGAAACTACAAGTTCTACACCTGGTTAGTATTTTTATTCATTTATTTTGTATAAATTTGACATTGATCGAAAAAAGTGAGTGTTATCATTGATTGGAGTCTCCTTTTAAGCCTAAAAAAGCCTGTGGTAGAAGACGCCGCTCCTTTGTGGCTATACAGTTTTATTACAAAACTAGCTGACCCGGCGAACTTCGTACCGCCTAACAGTCAATGAATGTCGTGTTACCTTTTAGCTGAACTAATTTAGGCTTTGATGAACGTAATACAATGGTACAAAATAATATTAATATAGATAGAAACATAAATGTATTTTATTATGATGAATGATGATGAAAACATACAGAATGAGAATAAAAATTAAAAAAATAATAATAATTAAGTACTTCAAACTCATGTCAGAAAAAAAATATTGAAAACTATGTTGTGCAGATTGGCATACACTCGGATTAATTCATTAATGGGATTTTCATTCAAGCACCTTGTGGTAAACGACATTCTTTGTTTTTTGGTCAGGCGCAAGAACAAATAGAGCGGATGGTTTGCCGACACGTGAGCATGCCACGTACAATTGACCATGAGAAAAACATGCATTTTCTAGATTGAGGCCACAAATAGTCAAGGATTGGCCCTGTGATTTGTTGATCGTCATGGCGAAGGCAAGACGAAACGGGAATTGAATTCGTTTAAACTCAAAAGGCATATCCGTTAGGATCATCGGAAACTAAACGCGTTCCATTGCACAGTTTTGGTTGGTTTAAATTTCTAAGCATGATGACTACCTAGCCAACCTTAAGTTTTAAATTGTGCGGTGGTAAACCAGGCACATCCAAGGAGTTTTAAAATTCACTTGGATAATTAGTGGCTTCTTCTTCGGTTGTTACACAGTCGATAGATTTGAATGAATACAGAGTACCTACGATTTGATTTTGTACTATAAAATTCATACATCTTTATTTTTAGCGGCCAAAATTACTCGCTCACTTAACCATTTAGTATTTTTGTGGTTAGCAATGATATCCGGGAATACTTTGTTGATAAGCTCGTCTTTTGATGATACGAAATTGAAAACATTTGGAGAAAAGGAAATCAAACCGCTCAATTTGTCAACAGGAACACGGCCATTACCGATAGTCAGCAATTGCTTCGAGAAATCATAAGCAGATAGAACGTTCAACAATGCAACTCTCATATTTACAGACAGTTGAAGTTTCTTTACATATTGCCACAGATTTGATGCTTTGAGGCAAACATTTTTTTCGTCGGCAGCAGTAGATCTTGCAATGTCTGGTAGTGTTTATCGGAAATCGCCAGATAATAAAATCATTGCACCACCAAAACAGTGCTGGCAAACAACGTCCATTGGACCAATGCAAACTAAACGATGCAAGCTGTAGTCGATGGTGCAATCATATAGAAACGCTGCTCGATTCAAATCAATACTGGAACCATTTCTTCTTGCACTTTGAAGATTATTCCTCTGTTCATCTGTACGATAAGCTCGACGATTTCTCGTTTCTAACCTAGCTGTTTCACGGGCTGCCTCTCTTTGCTCTTGTGTTTGAAAAGCACGAATTAATTTAACGCATTGCAATATCGGCATATAGTCATCATTGGTCCAATATCAAAATTTTCATCATCACTGTAGTTCGCAGTGGGATCATATTGGAATGCCAAGCGATTGTATGATGCCAATGATCTTCGTGTGCTCACGCGTTGTCTCAATCGGGTTTCCAATTGTAATCTTAGGAAACGAATAACTTATTTTTTTTACTTTTTTTTTCACAATTTCACAGTAAACACAATACCGGTTTGTCACATGAATTTAACTGAGCAGAAAATAATGAGTGGCTGTCAAACAATGTATCACGCACCGGCGCCATCTACTTATAATATTGGTTTGTAGCACAGATATAGATCTACATAGATAACGCAAGTATCACTATTTGTATTGAAACCAAGCGTGCCGACTTTTTAATACCTTTTGTGACGTCACAGCCGAAATTTAGTGACGGGAAATCCAAACCGATTCAAAGACACCGATGCCGCCGATGCCAATCCGCCCAGTACGTTTAACTGGAGCCGTCCGCTATGATTTTCTCTGACAAAAGACGCGCGTGGACTGAAGTTAGAGGCGACCAACCTCAACGCTTGGTCGGGGTTGAGACACGCGAAGTACATGCATCTGCGTTATCTATGTAGATCTATATCTGTGGTTTGTAGTGCATGCTATGTATCAGAGATGGCGCTGTATGTAAAAAAAGATTTTCCCGCTTTTCTGTTGAAATTTGTATTGTTTTCCTAAATTTTCTTTGCTATAAACCTCACGGAGCCCGAGACCTTTCCAACGAATGCAAAACCGTGGAAATCGGTTCGTGCGTTCTGGAGTTATAGCGTCAGGAAGGAAAACCCGACTTATTTTTATATAGTAGATAAATTATTATTTTTACTTATTTATATTAACATATTTATTTATTTACTAAATAAAAAGTTTGATTGATTTGCTAGAAAACTGCCAAACTATCTCGTTTTTATAATGTGTTCGAGTATTCTTAGATGATATTTGTGTGGCGGTAGCATAACAGCAACTAACTTATGCGGAACATTTGCGCATCTCTCTACGACTTTTACTCAATAAAAAGCCTTTAAAGTGCCGGCTTGGCTGCCTCAAACTACATAAACGATGTGATTTCTGCAAAATCACTGGACGCAAAACTGTATTGAGTGCTTTCATACATTCGCATCGATAATGTGAGTAAACAGATAAGCAAATGTGTTTCCAACATATCTACTTCTCCTTTTAGCTTCCCGTTCGTGAAAATGCACTAGCGCTCTTTAAATTCAATATCCAATATTTTACGTAACGCTTTTAAATATTTTCTCTTTCCATGTGAATCTTTGATCGCTTAATGTCAGCCTTAGGCGTTTATTTTGTTGCTGTCGGGCTTGGTTCAATCCACTTCGATTAATTAAAAACGTATCGAAAATTGTAGCACTTTAAAAAAAAACATAACATAACATCACGCCTATATTACCCAGAAGGGTGTGTCAGAGGTGTACAACACTAACACTTCACCTGATATCCTTAAGTCCCATGGGATAGGGACTGAGTCTATCGCCATCCAACGGGCACATTTCAACTCCGTGCTGCTATTGTGAGTTTTCTGATGGAAAGTTTACAAATAACACTTTGCCGACCCGGAAATCAAACCCGAGACCTTGCAGTAAGGGACGCATACGCTAACCACTAGACTATCCAGGCAGTTAAAAAAGTTAGGAAAAAAAAATCAAAAATAATATCTATCACTTATATTTTAGAATAATGAGATCAAAAAACTTTGTTATGAATATTCAAAGTTGTTTTACTAAACTTGTAAGTTAGTAAGTTTATATCAAAAATAATAAGTTTCAGTAAAATTTAAAGCTATCAAAAACACAATTCGATGGAAAAGCTATAACTACTTTACTTCAGAAATGTAAAGCTATGAACATACAAATAAAACTGCTAATCCTAACATAGTATGTAAGCGCTTTCAGCCAAACAGCCACATAATTATAACACGAACTGCGCTTTGCGTTTAGGGCGGGATCTAATGGTCAACACCAGGGATGTTGCAGATGCCGATATTTTCACATCCGCGGATGCGGATGCGGATGCGGAGTTTAGCAGGCTCACATCCGCGGATGCAGATGCGGATGCGGATGTATAAGATATTATGTAAATAAAGTCTAATAATGAAGAATTAAAACAATGACAACGTAATTATTAACATTTTTATTGTAATCAAACATAATTAAGTACTTATTTTTATGTTAAATATAAGTAATGTATAATGTAACAAATTTTTAAATCTTCACCTACTGTTTTTTATATCAGTAATTGAATTTAAAAATAGGAGCATTATACTATATATAATTGTTGCTTATTAACTATGAACTATTAATATAATTGTTGGTAGTTGTTCTCTTTCTTGCAATGTGTACCTACTAATGACGTATATGTACTACAACTATCTCATTTAAGTTAGGTTACCCTATTGTATAAGGATCGTTATGTACAACTAAAAATCGTTATGTATTTTAAAGACAAATAAACGTATTCTTATTCTTATTCTTATTATACTTGATGAAGAGTAGTATTGCCGCCTTTTCTGATTCAAGTCTGTTACGCAGAGGTTCGTAAATTAATCCCGCGCTACTAAATAGTTGTTCGCTAGGAACACTGCCCGGTGGAGCAGATAAAAATCTTCGTACTATCGGCGATAATACTCCACCTTTCCTACAATAAAACGTATTACCGGCGTAATATAATACAATTTACCTTGTGATCTTATGGATATTAGTCTTAAATAATATAAAGTTTTCTTGTAAACTCTTCTTATTTACACACTGTATCACAACAACATTAAAAAAAATACCTATCTATCTTTATGATACGATAATTAGTTCACTTTCACTTTACAGCGCAAACAAACACGTAATATTTATTCACTTGCAAGAAACAAATGATGCACTAGCTAGAACAAACAAACGTATCGAATCTTGTCACCAATTTCTTCGCTCCCATTGGTTATTGTCACGTGCGACCGGCACGCGTCAATCACCGGCCCCGCCCAATTTCTTTCTTGTTGCTACTTGTATAATATTCGCATCCGCATGAACATTCGCATTGATTAATGCGGATGCGGAAGCAGATGCAGATGTCCAAATCAATGCGGATGTTCCGCATTTGCGGATGCAGATGCGAATGTTCGCAACATCCCTGGTCAACACAACTCGAATTGTAAGCTAATTTAACGCAAACCACAATGCTAACGTCACCCAGCCACGAGATTGCCAATAATTACTCTTTGGTATGACACAGGATTCTCGATAACTGAAGCAAATAAGCTAGCTGTGGATCTAAAGTTAAATGGCCACAGATTGTAGCCTATTCAAAGGTTTTGTACCTTTTGGACAAAAATTTTAGGACATATTTTTGTACGCACTTTAAAGCGGACTTATACGGATGCAAATGCAGTTTCCTTATTTATAATTCTTAATCCGGAAGCACGTTTGTATACAAATTAATCTTTTTTCTCACACATTTAGATTTTTTAGATTGATCTGAAATAAGCTGTCTGAACGCTCTAGCGTCTACGCATTTTTAAATGTCACTCACAAAATGTACCCACACACCGAAATTCGAATTAAGAATCAAAGTTTTGCATGTGTGAGGTCGAATTCTCGATCCGTTCGTATCAATGTCAATTTTGTCAGGATTGCCTTGATATTATTATACTTACCGATCTAGTTTCCAAAACTCATTAAGTCTAGTCAGTACTTAACTGTAATTGCCGCAGTAAGTAGATAACTGGCTTTTTAAATAATTATCCCACGAGATCTAATATCGTTGCAAATTACAAGGCTTTAAGTAAAGTTGGTTTCAAGCTACATCCGTAGTACACAAGCCGGGAGGCCAAGCTGTTGAATTATTATTTTGTGGAATGCCTGGTCGATTGCATTACATCGTTTGATTGGGCAACTACTACCTATCGGATAGGAATCCGGTACGGTCGGTATATCGTTTGCTTTGAGCACCAATGCAAAGCAAAGGTGGCTTTGATATATTTGGAGGTAAATGGGCTAAGATAACATTTAGTGTAGGAAAATTAAATGCAAATGCATTTAGAAAGCTAATTTATGGATATTATTTAGAGGAAGCTTTAAAGAGCATACCCTAAAATTTTCATTTATGCCAGCAAATTTAATCATATTTTTTTGAACTAATTATTTTGTTACTAATATGACATTTTTTCCATTTATTTAATCTATTATAATTAAATCTATTAGTCCTGTGAGGACATGGGCCGCTTGCTCATAAACTAACCTTCATTGTTCGTATGTTAGTAAGTATTGAAATTTATTAAGCACTGTTACTAGGAACGCTAGTTTGATTTCGACAGTAATATAATAGAAAATCTTTTGCTAAGTTCGGTTACGAAAAGTTTAAAACATCAAAATTAACGTGACTATAATCTTATATAACGGACGTCAAGTTTTCTATTAAAAATAAGGTCGAACTCAATAACCTAGATCGCATAATAGTCTCAAGGTTTCAAAAACCAATTCGTACTTTATTATGACTAGAGCTGTGCTAGTACATACTCGGCACTTTGTTCGTATATATAAATAGTAGAACAGTATCGTTTACCTACTTATTTAAATGTTTTATAAGTTAAGTTGTTCACGTTCCTGCCAATATCGTGGATGTTTGGTAAAGTTTCGCATGCAAATTAGCCATGTTTCGTGAGTATTCGACTTGCCGTCGAAACCACGGCTCCCTTGTTAACGAGAACGTTTTTTGCTTAAGCCACGAGAGGCTGGGCCCCGGCTTTTGCCGTCATGTCCGATAACTAGCGAAGTTAATTAGGCGATCACTTTTTTGTAAACTAGCAGCATCAACATCCTTACATATTTTTTTTATTTTTAAAAAACGACGCTCGCACTAGGAATGAATCCTGTGTCGCGGGGGTGTTCACAAACATACATTTCATATACACAGAGCACACCCAGAGTCAGAACAAATCTTTGCGAATCACACAATGATTTGTCCCATGTGGGGATCGAACCCACAACACCAGCGCAATTGAAAGCGGCGAGGCGACCGCTTTAACCACCACGCGAACCGTGCACTCATCTCGTTAATTTAGTAACGCTAAGATTCTGTTACGTTCGTTCTATCCGGTTTCAGTCTATGTTTTCGGAATAATAATCTGCGGACTCACAACAAAATTATTGCCTAGTTAAGGAGTATTTCTGTTAGTAAGATATCTATTACTACACTTTCGATGTAATAATAAATGTAGGTAATAAAGCTTCAGTCAAAAGTCTATTAAAATTGTCTACAAATTATTTATAAACTGTTCAAAAAGGTTCGCTCATACCCCAATTCTAATCCATATTAATTCCATGTAAACTCTGATAGATCGCAGCGAGTTGAAAATTAATTACCGCGAACTTCAGGGAGCCGTCAATTACACCGCGCCATTATTCTACTTGGGCTGCCCACATTGGGTAATTTCTAAACGAGTTTTGTACGAACAATGACCAACTGCCATCATTGTTATGGATACTTCGAAAAACGATTAGAATATTTTAATACTACCGATTTGTTTTATCTCTCATTTTCATTTTCTTTTTTTTTATACTGGGAATTGCCTTACGCATACCATCGATCCGGGCCGAGTCGTTGGTTATGTCCGAGTTGCACGGACTTAAACCCAGTGTGTTCCGTCAACGTGATATAACCGGGGTGCCAGGTCGCTCGCGCATAAGCTCTATAATAAACCGATCCAGTTCTAAATCCTGATTGCGTAGAATAAGAGATAATGATATGAACCCTTTATCCGTACTTGTACCTTTTTGTCACGCGATACAAAATTAGAACACGTATTGTATACCGAACGGTCAAAAGTGGTAAGCGTCCACCAGTTTTGACAGATGAATGAATTTGTACAAGAGCACATTAAATTCTATAATATTTTAAACTCCCGAAAAACTTTTCAGGTATCGTATGCCCGAATAGCGGGCTCGCCCAAATGACTGTACTAACGTCACAACGTTGAAAAAATGACATGTGTAACAAAAATAAATTAATTTAAATACCAACAGATTTTCAATTTCTTGTTCCACGATACACACTCATGTATAAACATAATAGAATTTTTCACTTTGTTGTAGAAAATCATACAGTCTAAAAGCTGTAATTAATCTCAGTTATCTGGTTTTGATTCTTAGAGAACGCACTTTATACTTGTTTGCGAAATAAAACCACTTTAAAACCCTTCAGAAAAATGTGTTTTAGAACTAAATGCATTAGTGAACTTTGTAGAAAATTAACTAAAACTGTGTTATATGAAGTTGATGTATACGAGTGTAAAATGAGAAGAAAAACGGTACAAACCGCTTTCCCTACTTTTTCATTTAAAGTTTTATATAAAAATTGTGTGAAAAAGTTTTCAGACATTGCACGTTTTGTTCTGATGCTTAATGCTAAGTAGTTAATTTAATAGTTTCTAGATTGCTTTTAAAATTCATTACTATAGTCTAAAAACGTTTTAAAAACTAAAATTTTTCACGAAAAAAATTTACTTGTAGATGTTGATATAGGTACTACTACTCGTATATCAGTACATATGCTATATGTGCTGCGTGGTTAAGAAGTCTCTAGAATCTCTAGATTGTCGGAAGGCGTATAAGTTTCGGGTAACAAATTCCCGCGTGATTCCTTGTAGGCAGTCGTGTAGAATACGAAACCTTGTTCGTTCTTACCTTTACGATATGGATACCTATACTATACAGTTACCTAATAACTTACTGACGTCAACCTTCTCAAAAAATATAGAAATAAGCGCTTACACTGGTTTAGTACTTGTTTAACGGTTGTCGTCAGTTAATATCAAAGCCGAAACAAATTTGAACCATACATATAACTTACATTCCTACCTGCTGAATAAAACCTTGCTCACCGTTCTCATAAATTTCCATAAAACAAACCATAACGTATTTCCTCCGAAAATTAGATTCATACTTGCGCTAATATACTGTTTATACTGTTCAAATACAAATGAGAGACAGAAACCCGAGTCAGACCTTTGAATTTCTTTTTTTACGACTTCATTAAAGCGTGTGAATATTAAACGAGCTGATGTTCAGACGGCTACCGATAAATCTATACATTTCCAATATAAGATGGTCTCGCGTTGGATTTCCGTGCAATATGAAGTAAAGTAAATCTTTATTTGGACGAATATGGTACATAATAGGTGACTTAAATTAATTACAACGTATCATCATATTCTGCCAATCAAGGCGTGCAAATATTTATACATAAAATTGAAATTATTATTATTATTAACAAGCTACACAAAACAATGTCAGTCAGCCTCTTCAACATGCAGTTTTTCCTAACGTAATAAATGATTGAAATTCCACATGCAGTTTTTTCCCAATGCAACATTAATTATTTATATTAAAGTCAAAAACAAAAAAATATATAATAAAATAGAATTGTATGATCATAATGTCAATATCAAAATTTAAATATAATAATTCGATAATCATAATATAGTTAGCATAATTGTTATAATGTGTCATTGAGATAATCAGCAATTAAATTTATTTATTTATTTAATTAAAACGGCCACAGGAACCAATTATATTAATCACAATTTATAAAAACATAGATATTACTGACATTCACAAAATGGAATAATAACACTTGACACAGTAGCGATTTCGATTTCTTTTTAAATAAATAACATTTAGCCCCTTCAGAGTGTCAGGAAGCTTGTTATATTTTTTTTTTTTGCGGGACCATTTTATATTGAAAATGTATAGGTTGATCCGTAGCCGTGTGTACGTGAGTCGTAATTTTCGCTGAGACCGCAAGTGGGAACAGGCGATCGACACTGACGGCTATATAATTAACTACCTATCAAATTCACACCCATCCGTCTTTCTAAAGCCACGCCCCTTTAAAACTTCCCTTGAGGAAGTGCCTTATCTTTTAGTTTAGAAGGAATAATTTATTATATATTAACTGGGGTTGTATCATAGGTAAGGTCTTCTGAAAACGTAACAAAATTGTTTAGGTCTATAGGTGAAAAAAAATATAGTTTAAAAAAAACTAAAAAACACGTTTTTAAAGTACTTCTAACTAAAAAGTGAAAAATAATTCCTAATATAAGCTGAAAATGGTAATGAACAAAAAATACTAGTATTATTGTGGAAAATAATTCCTAATATAAGCTGAAAATGGTAATGAACAAAAAATACTAGTATTATTGTGAAAAAGCGTGGGTTGCTCGATAGATGAAAAATATGGCACAGCTTTTTTTACTAGTATTTTTTGTTCATTACCATTTTCAGCTTATATTAGGAATTATTTTTCACTTTTTAGTTAGAAGTACTTTAAAAGCGTGTTTTTTAGTTTTTTTAAACTATATTTAAAAAAAAAAAAAATTTTAATTTCTTTTTTTTTTAAATTTTTTATCGAATTATTGCATTGTCATCGATCTTTGACAGGTGTGCAAAATTTTAATGAAATCTGTCCGTTTAAAGTGGGTGAAAATCGAGTCCAAAGGAGTCGGTTACATACATACATACATACAGGTGAAGCTAATATAGGCAACCCCACAATGTGGTGCTGGCTTGCACTAAAGCTGAATCGCAGTATAAGCTACCCTATTTTTATACGGATCCAGATACTTTTATATTAGACCTAGAAAGTACAGAAAATCCAACTAATCGTGATCGAACGAGAAAATTTCATTATCATTGTAATTCAGAAGACTTTTTAGGTATCTTTATGAATATTGATACTGAATAATCTGCTGAATTTAGACCTTCGGCTGAGAGAAATGTCAGAGGTGTGGATTGAAATATTTTTAGGTAAGGTTTATTAGATAGTGTAGCGTACGACTGCTGACGCTACAAATGGTACTTAGGCGCAAATGCGCAGTTGCTCGGCTCGGCAGTCGTCTCTCCACATTCACGCCGATAGGTCATTAGGATTAGTTAATAATATAAGTATATATAACTGGTACCAGTGAATAAAATATATAATTAACACGCAACCTCTATCAATTAACAACATTGAAGACCCCCCACATTGGTGACCCCGACGTGATGATAAAAGTTAAAACCCTTATTATAGTTTGTGCTTATAAATTGCGTCAGGCACACCTGCACGGTGTTAAGTTACGAAGTTGTTATTGTGTAAGTCATTTGATCATTTTGATGTGTAAGCAAAAGTGTAGTAGAATTGTTATCGATAAATACTTGAAGGAACATTAGGTCCGTGACACATTAGAATTTTGTTATAATTATTATTGTAAAATTAGATAGTAATTTTTTTTTGTAATAAAAAATTCGAAAATAAGGGGGGGAGTATTGTAGCGTACGACTGCTGACGCTACAAATGGTACTTAGGCGCAAATGCGCAGTTGCTCGGCTCGGCAGTCGTCTCTCCACATTCACGCCGATAGGTCATTAGGATTAGTTAATAATATAAGTATATATAACTGGTACCAGTGAATAAAATATATAATTAACACGCAACCTCTATCAATTAACAACATTGAAGACCCCCCACAATAGGTATATAAATTTAGGGTTGCAAAGGTAATATAATAAAGATTAGTAGCGATATGTTTATGTAAATTGCTAGCATTAATGTGAACCTTTTCAGCTAAGCCAAATTAAATATGGTCATATTAGAGCAGGTTTACTAAGTGCTATGAGTAAATTCGAGGCCAGTCAGAACTCTATGAATGGCCCGAACTGCGTTCAATACATTAAGCATTGCACAAAAATATTATAAACCTACATATTTATTTGTTTGATAAATATTTTTATAATAAAAATAGCGGTCTATCATTTAACAATTTACTTTTACCCTTTGATCGTGCTCTCGAATGCGGAAAAATACTCAAATGCGATATCAAAAACGAGGGAAATTACAATCATTATTTTTTTCGACAACGTATGCGATATTCAGAAAAAGGTGTATGTAAAATATACGAAAAAGCCCTCGATATCGTATTAACTCGGTCGAAATCGTCATCATATACGATAACTGTCTCTGAATCTGTTACATTGCCCATAAAATCGCTTAACTTTCTTTTTCTTATAAGAATTTTATTTTGGCCCTACGAAACTTTATCTATGTATCTGTGAAACAAGTCTTAGATAGATACGCTTGAAATGTTTGAGGATGAATTAATTTGCGGTAGAAATTTCAGTAACTATTAATATTAATACTAATTATCTTAAGCACGTTTAGACTCATACTGATATCGTTATAGGATTGTCTATAATTCTGATATAGCTGAAGAAATATGTTCATCAGAATTTAATTTGCTTTAGCGTTCAATCATTTGACTAAAACGTACGTGGTTAATAATTCTCTTTCAGAATTAAAAATCGACAACGTTTGTAATATAGATACTTGAATAGAACCAATATGTATCGTTAAATATACGTGTGTAATTAAAAATAAGAATTGTAGGTCAGAGGTCAGTTGGTCGCTATATATTCAATCCGTTTTACAGTATGCAAATCCATCAAGCATCCATTTGCATCGACATCATATTTATTTATACTTCTAGCTGGTTATTTCATTGATATTTCGAATGATATTTAATCATATGCAGTTTTGGTTCTAAAATTAGATTTTATTGAAATAAATTATACCATTATATAATATATTATATAATTAACCATTTCAACAAACACGAACGAACACGAAGGGTACGGTAAAACGGGGCGCGTGAAATTATACGATAATTCTATTAAATCAGTTCCTGAAATAAAGTAGATATTGTATTGAATAATAAATTAGAAATAGTAGGTACATGTTTATAGCAAAATGTACATATTACATGTAGTATTGTAGATAGAGCTAAAGACGCATGAAGAGCATAAAAAGATAATATTATGTATGTATTTAAATTTGTTGGGAATATAAATTAAATAAAATAAATTAAACTCCATTGTTCAAAATGTTAATAATAATTAAAACGGTTACAACGCGACTAAAATAGAACTATTTTATGTATTGGATGCACAAAATTCTCACACATATTTATTTATTTTTAAACGTAGTGTCGTTGTTTGTAGCACAGACTTGCGTGCTTATAGTTGGGCGCAGTGTCTTAAAATCCAAGTCGTCTGCAAATGTCAAAAGTAAAAAAAAACGGTTACACTCACGACCGAACTCCTAACATTTAGAGCAGAAATGCGTGCTTAAAATATAAATAACGAAAATAAATTGCTTTACTCTTCGCTACTTAATTCGTGGTTTTTCTTGTCTCATCGTGGCTTTAGCATTCAACTTTTATGAGCCTTCTTAACATATCAAATATTTACTGTTGCGAGAAAACCATTCTTGTTTTTAGACGCTGCTTTCAAAGCAAAATAGATTAATGTTTTCTTACATATGGATTCCGGAGGTCGCTTTTACGGTACTTAAGCATATATCGAATAAATATTTGCCTGAACCTTTGTTCGAAAGCGTGAAGATCGAAATGTCAAGATTAAAAGGCTGATGAAAACCCGCGGCCTATATGCAAATATTTCACGTCGAAGCCTAATGCCTATTTTATAAGAGAACATCGCATTCCCCAAGTTCAACAACGAATTCTATCTTGTACGAATAATATGTACAAAGTATAGAATCATGCTTCTGATATGAATTGTGTCTATATATTTACGTAGTTACTAGCTGATTCATAAACTAATATGTGCAAGTTATTAGTTTTGAAATAATTGCAAGCAAATTGAATGCTTATGTTAGTTAGCAACTGCTATTATGACCTTGATGTTAAAAACGTTTAAGTAAACAACACGTGCAGTGTTAATTTTCATTATTGTCATGACAATATAAATGCTTTATTAAAACTAGAACGCCAGCGATTCTGTTTGACGCGTCGGAATAAAATTTTCCAACGGCGCCGTGGGTCATATTATAGTCATGAATTCAAGCTGATATAGCCAAAAAAAATAATTTAGAAAAATACAATCAAGTTTTTGCTGAAAAGCAATTTTATAATGTAAACCGAAAAAGCAATCCAATTATAAAATTCGACACCTTTTATACAAAACCGTTTGACCTCGACAACTTATTAATAATCCAATTTATTATGTGAATCCTTATATGAAAATACATAATTGCTGAGTAACCAAGCTTGTACCCAAACATGAATGCGTAATAGAAAATGATTAATAGTACCGATTGCGAGTTGCGACCGAAACTCGAATTTATGTATTGTAGAAAAGTATTACTATATACTATAAACACAATTCAAACTTTTTTAAAATCATAACCCTATATTTTATAACTACACCTCGTTAACAAATTTTGTATACAAGGCGGCAATTTTTGAATAAAATAAATAAATAAAAAGAGATTTGGCAAAATTTATTGAGACAATATCTATCACACCGCGCGCCTTTTAAAATCGTTTTCAAGACTCAAGTTCATCTATTCTTGACTTAATAGTTTCGGACTAAGAACAGATATATTTTTTTTTTTTTTTTTTTTTTTTATGGTGGATAGGCTCGCGTTTGACCACGATCTCACCTGATGGTAAGTGATGATGCGGTCTACGGTGGAGCACGCTTACCTATGAGATACCTATTGACTCTTGCTTTGAAGAGATCCAAGTTGTACTCATGCGGAAACACAGACTCGGGCAAGGCGTTCCACTCTTTGGCAGTTCGCATAAGAAATGTAGAAGCAAAACGCTTAGTGCGTAATGGTGGAATATCTACCGTGAAGCGATGCCTGAGTGCCGTTTGTCTGGTAGTCCGATGGTGAAACGGGGACGGAGGGATAAGTTCGTGTAGTTCCTCGGCACACTCTCCGAAATGTATCCTATAAAAGACCGATAGGCTGGCAACCTTGCGACGGTGCTCCAGACTTTGTAGTCGAGCTTCCGTCATATATTATTTTCTACTTATATCTCAAGAAAGATCGAGTTCATGTTAGCTATTAAAGAGTTATTAGTGTCTTACCCTCACCGGTTATTGGCCATCGTGAGTTATTTTCTTTAATCGATTCGCAGCCAAGTGGACAGGCTAGACGTCACGAGGTATGGGAGTGTTGGAACGTATTGAGAAAGTTGTCAATCCAGCTTAGGTCTGCGAACGCGTACTTCACAGAAGCACTTTTCTTGTGAATAATATTCATGACATATACCTTGACTGATGTATTAGTAACATCATTGACGAAACTAATTTGTAATTCTATAATATAAATAGTTAATATATAATATATATTGAAATATATTATTTATTTAAACTAGAACGGCAGCGTTTCTGCTTGAAGCATCGGAATAAAATTTTCTAATGGCACCGTGGGTCATATTATGTGATATATATTATATATCTCACAACGTCATCTAGTACCAAATCTAGCAAAGCTTGTACTATGGGTATGGGAACTAGAATAACCGGTACTTATACATATATACTTTTCTTTTGTAAATACGAGTACATACTTATTTTACATAGAAACACCCTGACTAAGATAAACCTCCATTTTCGTGCACCCAAAGATTTATTTATTTATTTTATTTATTAAACTTTTTGCACAAAAAAAAATAGTACAAAGGCGGACTTAATGCCTGATGGCATTCTCTTACAGTCAACCTAGGGTGGTGCAGAGATAAGCATAGGTAGGTGCAGTTCAGAAAGACGAATAATGATAGATATGTAAATAGAAGATAGAAATAGAAAGATTTGTCTTGAGCGGGGATCGAACCCGCGACCTCGGCGTACAGGCAGTTGCAATACAGACTATTCGGTCGTCCCGCTATATATCTAAAATGTCAATGATACTTTACAGCGCTTATGAATTTTTTTTTAGGAATTTTTAATGCACAATTTAGATAGAAGTTAGAATAATGTACTACAACCATTTATCTAGTCTCTTAAAGGTCAGCTCAGATGTTCTGTCACGTCGAAACTTAACTTAAAACTTGTGCTTATTTTAAATATTTCGTTCGTTTCGAAATTATGAAAAATTAGAACCTATTGTTAAAGTTTAATTTTTGAAAAGAAAGGCTTTGGTTTGAATAAGAACAATCTTGTATGAAAAAATCCTAAATTCACACTGGAATTAAGTTGTTCACATCTGATGTTTATTTTTAACGAGGCATCTATGTTGGTCATTATTAACATGAGAAAGACCCGCGTAAATAAGTAACTTTTGAGAAGAGAGGGTTCTCGACTTTCGAATTAATAGATAAAGTATACAAAAAAAGGTTGAGCATAAATTAACTTTAAGACTTGAGTGATTTTATATTTACATAGGCTCGTTATACGTGGTTGTCTGTTTATACAGGTCGTTTTAAAATAATGTGCTAATTCTCTTACGCTCAATATTTTAATTAATAATTCAAATTTTTTGTGGCCTACTTACATGTACCGTAACGATTTATAACTGTCTTACAGGTAGGTACAAAATTGTACACATTGGATAGACACGGACCGTGTTAACATAAAAATATCGCAATTTTGTACACGACTGCCCAAAAAAGAAGGTTTTACATTTTCGGCAATTCGGTTAAAATTAAACTCGAATAAATCAACACCACGAAAAAAATTAAACAGCGCACTCCATTAATTCGCTGTCATAAAGGGCCACTGGGTTTCGCACGCGAGTGTACCCAGTTATCATCCCAGATAGAAACTTGCTCGGGTCCGGATCGAAAGCGCGGTTTTATCGTTTTTACTCAGTGAGGCCACATTGCGCGAGTGCCGACAAGTAGAGTAGGACGGGCACATGGGATTCACTTCCCATAAACCCGTCCAGTACTACCGACTACGTCGCATTATTATTTCAATCACGAATCTCAATTCAAGTACAATCCACGAGCCCGTTTTAAAAAATGGACCCGTATCTATTTTATATTTACCTTACCCTGCGTATTCGACTGCATTAATATCTACAATTTAATTCCGACCAAATATAGATACCGTAAATAATCAGATGTACTTACATTTAAAACTGATATTTCATCTGTAGCTAGCTTGCCAACTGATAAATAAATAATTCATCAAGCCAGACCTTTTTGTTTTGTAGTTCATTTGAAAAGCAAATTATTTTGTTCAACCGCAATATTGCGCAATTTGTGTACCTTACAATACGTTTATTTTAGTTGAATGAAAGAAACACATTGCTTACTTCACTTTTTAAAATGTTAGAATCGTATTTAACCCAAACAAGTACCCCTAATTTAAATGCTAGGTATTGTTACTGTTACTTAAATATAATCGTATTGTCATTGTTTTATTTGGTTTAGATTATCTTTTCAAAACACGGCATAGGTTGATTTTGGTTGTCACAATGTATGCTAAGTAAATAATGGATACAAATCAGACGAAATTCTTACACGTTAGATGCTTCAGACCACTTCGATTGGCCTATAAATATGACTAGTTATGAAAAGCTCATAAATAGATACCGATCGATTTTACCCATTTTGCTTCAAGGCACACTGTATTTTACGTTATATATATAGACAGTATCTCGCATCATGTTTATTAGAGTCGATTATAATAATTAACGAATTAAATACAAATGCATCGGAAAATGGCCGTGATAAAATCGAATGGTGCAATGAAACGTGTATCGGTATTGTTATTTATCTAAATTGGTTATCTAATTAACACGGTCATAAAATGATTTCGGTATTGTCAAATGAATATTAGCGGCGATAAAAAAATATTTTAACGTAATAATGCTATGATTAAACGTACTTCACCGAAATTATTACAATTTTATAGAAACCGTGATATTTGTAAGTAAATCATAACTGTCTAGTGACATAGGGAACCGTAAAAATCACACCGTCACTTGAGATCTCCATCACAACAAACCTTCACAAGCAATAGAACAGGCGAACAGACGCTGCGTAAGTAAATAAAAATAAAGAGACTGACGCGTAATCGGTAATGAGCGAGTCGCGAACTGTAGGGCGCGAGCGAGCGCGCCGAGCGCCGGGACTAGAATGCGGGGGCGCGAATCCTCCACCAGCATCCAGCTTTTCCCTCCACCCCCGCCCGCCTGCACCCCGCACCTCATACCCCCACGTCTGATAACCTGCTACTTCGGAAGTCACTAAACTCCGTCATGAATGTTACCCAGGCACCAACAGCCGACTTGTGAAAGAAAATGTGAATTTTATTGAAAAGGGGTCGCTGTTGCGCCACTAACCTCTCTTTGTGCGAAAATCGATGCTTTATCGCCTATTAGGTGTTACGAAATCTACTTGTGACGATGCCGAGTGTCGTGTTTCTGCGCTAGTTTCTTCGAAAACTTAAACTTTTCTAACAGCTGACGCGTGGATAGTTTTTGTTGTGGTTTTTAAGTGCACATTTAACAAATTAGTTCAAAAAATATAATAATTTCAATAAACATTGTGAATCAAATAACTACTATGTAAGTACATTATGTGTATAGAGAAATTCTCATTTTATTATATGCCAGGTACTTATTACAACATGCGACAGTGTCAAATATCAGTACGAAGAACACAACTTAGAAAAACGTAAAACAAAGTTTGATAGATTTTATGTGATTTTCCAAATCTATGCCATAATAATTATGTTAACTGTGTTCGATTAAACCGATTTCAAATTTGTTCTTCAATGTTATGAAGTCAGTTAGAAACAACAATAGCGTTAGTTCGATTAATACCATCCAACCCTACAATAATGAGATCATCCCGGAGTTTGTCGGTCTGTTTGCCACAGCCGCTTATCTCCGAGACGATTTCACCCAGAAAATTGAAATTTCCCATAGTTTCTACTAATTGGTGACCCAAACACGAACGTGATGTTCTACAGCACTTAGATATTTGCTCTCCGCATCATAGTTATATTAACTCGTTCTGCGATGCCTTTTCTAATAACATTGGGGTTGGCTTTTGGCTGAATATTTGTATTTTAAGTGTAACCGGGCACTTCTAAATAATTACACTCGTTGTTAGACGAGTTGTTAGACGAGTTGTCAGACTTTCTCTCCTTTAACAATTAATATTACTACAAGTTCGAAAAAAGTGAATATTAAAAGTTTCTTCATTGTGTGGTTGTTTCTAGCAATGGTGAAATGTAAAGTGGCATCTCTAATTTTACGACTGCCTTCTTAATTTTTTTAGACTGCGTACGTATCTACTGACCAATGTGTTAAGAGGGACTCCTCAATGACAACTGATTAAAGTGTATAATTTAGCCCGGAATACCTGCTAAAATATGAATGTCTAGTACTATGGCAACGAAGATCTAAGAAATATTTGGGAACGAGGCCTTCTGACAGTGACTTATTAAGTTTAGATTAAGTTATTAAACTAACTTAATTTAAGACCCTATATGTATATTTTTTTTAAATAAATGTATATAACTTTAAAAATAAGAATGATAGAAATATTTTACATTAAACTTACTAATTTATGCGTTACATTAATTTGAATTAGTTATGACCAAATGAATCAGTTCTGGTTTGTAATTTTAACTTGTAGAGCTATTTTCTTTATTAGACAGTTAGGGCTAGTTTCAGAGGTGCCGGATAGATCTTAGCCGTCCCATAAAATATTACCAGACCGAATTTACAAGTGACACAAGTTACACTTGAAAAGAACACAGCTGTCCACATGTCTGCATGTGTGGTGTAGTGGTTTAAGCAGTCGCCTCGCCGCTCTCCACTTCACTGGTGTTGTGGGTTCGATCCCCACACGGGACAAATCTTTGTGTGATTCGCAAAGATTTGTTTTGAGACTGGGTGTGCTTGTGTGAGTGAATGTGTGTATTTGGCCTTGTCATTGGGACCATTGGAAAATGTAATTGCTTCTGGCGTTCTATCTAATGTAAATCTAAATTCATTTATGTGCGTTATAAACTAAGAAATAAATTTAAAGAGATACATATTATGACGTTACATTCTCAATACATTTACGAAAATTTAATGTACGTTCACAAAAACCAAACGAAATTTAAGAAAAATAGTGATCTCCATAAATTAAATCTAAGGAACAAAAACAAACTCGCTGTGCCCACTACTAGGCTGCATAAAATCTCTAACTCGTTTCCAGGTCAATGTATACCTACGCTTTTACAATAAACTTCCTTTAGACGCAATAGAATTATCAATAGGTAAATTTAAAAAATATGTTAAAACTAAATTATGTCAAAAAGCTTACTATAGTATTTCAGACTACATAAATGATAATAGTATTTGGAAATGAATTGCTCTTCTTATGTGTTTTTTTTTATGTACTTTTATATTGTTATATTTTTCATTTTAAAAGATGGTGCACATGAGTTTCTCACCAGCTCTTCTCATAATGCAATACCCATCGGAGCTGGTACTTAGATTGATTTTAATTCGATTCTAAACAGTTTGATTAAAATTAATCTGAGCCCCGGTTATTCAAATCATTGTAATTAGTATAATTTAGTATTATTTATTATTTACTTTTATATCATTTTTTGTAATGTTTTGACGTGTTCAAGCGCCTCCTGGGGCCTATGAAAATAAATGATTTGAATTTGAATGAATTTGAATTTATTCTGCCAATAAAGTTTTTCTAACACCTGTGAAAATGGGGCTTAGTCATGTACAATACATGTTTATTGAATAGAATCTGATTATTTTTGGTTAGTAGCGGTTTCTTTATAAGTCCTATTTAGATTTAATAATACTCATGAATTTTTTTATGTAGTACCTTTTTATATTGAAGCATTGAACTTTCTATCGAAAAGACGTATTTATTTTCCTTTATTGCTCTTACGAAAAGAAACTTACTTCTAATGAACAGGTGTATTATTAGACTGGATGGAGGCGTTTACAAGAAATGCCAAGTTTCCCTAATTCTCGCATTTTAAGCCAATAATAGCCAGGTTTTTTACTTGGCTAATATATTTACAATACTATTTTATTGATAAATATTCCACAGTAAATATACCTATTGAAAAAGGAACAGGTTTTGCAATATTTAAGTAACAGCTAGGTTTATCTTTAATACATGAATTCGTTTATTTCAGTAAAGATATTGAATTGAATTCTCTACCCGCTCTATCTATAATTTAAAACGTATTTCATAGGTTTAATTGTTAGTTATGAACGCGAAAATAATCATTGTAAAACAAAAATATAAGTATTTTGTTTACCTATCTATATAAGTATTTATTCGATTTATAGTCGAAAATCTAATTAAACTTTGCAGAATGTCTTCACAGAATAATTTAACGAATTTTGTTTACACGTGCTAAAGTTTTTGTGATTTATTACTTCTGTATACGCCTACGACCATATATAGTCCCTCCTTAGCCTATTTGATTCAGTCAGATCCAGCAGATTATACAGAAAAAAATATGTTTAGTTTTTTTTTTTTTTAAAAAAAAAGCTTACTAGTAATTTGCACATACAAATTACTAGTATTCTTGTTAACCCCCTCCAGCTAAGCTTAATTCGCTTGTGTTAGGAGGAAGTTCACGTCCGTGGTGTAATGGCCAGGATTCGAACCCACGACCTCTCGATCGTAAGACCGATACCTTATCTATTGCGCCACGGCCGCTTAGTTTCTATTATGTATAAATGAAAATGTTAAACCAATCCCTTCGTGTAAAGAGAACGTATTTTAAAAATGTATTTTGTTTTCTAATAAGTCCGTCTAAAGAGCTGTTTCCCAGAGGAGCACGTTAGCATAATTCTAAACTGCGCTCAGGGTATACGTCAGCTCTAAAGAAATATCTAGTGTCTAATATTTTCTCTTGGTACGTGTTACGAGACAAGTTTAGTTCGTTTGCTCGGCGCACTTAAAAATGTCGAAGGAAATCGTGACGCGACAAGAGGGTTCTTTGGAATGTTCTAGCAATTCACAGAACAAATACTGGAAGATGGGGTATAAGTGAACTGTCTATAAAAGTGACTGTCTGATTTGTGATGCGTCTGTAATTAGTTCGAAGCTCATATTCATTTACAGATCATACACATCTTACTGATGATGATAGGTATGTACCTTAAGCACTCGTAAATTTGTAATGAGCTGAAACCTTGTCACATTTTACTTAAATTGTATGACAGAGAACTGTGACATGGGTTCATCGTCTGATTTCATACGCTTTTATTGGTTCTGATATAACATAACATCACGCTTCTATTACCCAGAAGGGTGAGGCAGAGGTTTACAACACCCACATTTCACCAGTTATATCTAGGTCCCATGAGGTCCTTAGTGGGTGAGCCTATCGCCATCTACCGACCGTAATGCCAACTCTGTGCTGCTATTGAGAATTGCCTGACGAAAAGTTCACAAATAACACTTTGCCCGACCCGGGAATTCAACCCGAGACCTGGCTGTGAGAGGCGCATACGAGAAGTGAATGTAGAAAAATTCCATCCCTTTACCAATTATTTCTATAGTAAGTAGGTTTACTATAAAACACCGCCGCGATGTTTCGTACTGCCACCTTACATGCATTATGATGCAACTTCTCACAAAAACAAAGCATCTAGTGATACGAAATAATGAGATATTTCGTCAGACAAACTACCTTTTCTCATAATTATTGTGCGTGCAATTTGCGAAGCTCGGCGTAAGCGCAGCTCTTACTAAAGTAACGAGCGAATTGCGTCAGTCATATAACCTGTTTGGACCTTTAAAATGAGCTAATTATTTTCTTGAAGCATTTTCTTCGAAGCAGTCTTTATATTAATAGAATACCAATCAATCTAGGAACCTAAGTATTATGTATGTTATGGTAATATATTTATTAATAATGTTCTTAATTTACTTCATTCTACTGTTAACTGTTAAGTTTATAATCATAGTATACTCGTAAGTCATAAATTCAGTCAACCAATCTGATTTGTAGATTAGTATTGGTTGATTACTTAATAACTGAGTTTATTTATGAGCGATAAATAAAATGAGAAGTTTACCTACTACTTTTAGTAACGGAACTTTCTTGACATATCAAATCGATATTGAGAAAACTACACTAAACACCGTACTGGAGAGGGTAGACTGTCCAGTTGTGCGCGACTAGAAGAGCATACGTCATGTTGACGCTAAAATAATAATATCTAATGTAAGATGATAATGTAAATAATGGCAATATTAACATATATTAAAATTAATACTAATAAAATAAATAGATAAAAAAATAGATCATAAGATAATTTTACTAACAAACTATAGATGTGAATCGGCAATAAAATTATAAATAAAAATAAACAAATAAAGATAAAGATCTTGTCGGCAACAAATGGTAGAACTTATTCATTAGTTCTTAGTAGTTAATTTAACTTACGCGCCTATGTGAAAAACCTCATCTTGTTAGGTATTTTACTAACTCATTTTATTTACGTAAATATAAGGCTGTCAAAATAACTTTATGTGGTCTTCACATTCTTCAATTATCTTACACCTACGTTGAGAGATTGTTTTACTAAATTACTTTAAAAATAGTCTTAGGGTAATCTATTTTTAAGGTCATTCGACAAGTGTAAAACGAACTTTGTGTGTGTGAAATGTATGTTTGTGAACACCCCCGCGACACAGGAGTCATTCCTAGTGCGGGCGTCGTTTCTTTAAAAAAAAAAAAAAAAACTACAGGATTCTTACGATACAAAATCATTTCATTAATTCTCTTTTTACGAATAAGATTATTAAAAACACATCTGTCCAAAAAATAGATTATGTAAAATCAGACTGTTTATTGCTCTCGTGAAAGAAAACATTGTTACAGATCACAGAAAAGCCAGTGTGTAAACAAAGATAATTATTATGATAAAATGGTTATCCTTTATGTGGTGAGTTTAACACGTTGCGTGACACCTGCTGTATACAAATTCATACCACCTCAACCCATATTATCAGTTGGCACCATACAGTACCTTAAACGTCAATAATGAGCTTTAGCAAACAGCTTTGTTAAAACGAATTTTCTAGATCAGACGAATAGCTCCTGAGATCACGTTCAATCAAATATACTCTTCAGCTACTACTAAAGTTAAACTGCTACTTAACTTATACTAAAGTTAGTATGGATACAACAATGATTTTGTATCGTGTAGAATATAACGTGATTTATAAAGAGCTCGTTACGTACAACCTACTGAGATGAGAGGAGAATAGAGCCACACGGGTAATTGGTTACAGGTGCACCGAAGTGCCGAACGCTTATTGCATGCAGTTCGTTTAATTTGCAAGGCCTGTGTCAGACGAACAGCTCGAGGTTAAATTAAAGTTAAAGTTCAAATATCTGTATTTGATCTAATTGTTTAGTATTATTTTTATTCAACGATCATCACTGATAATGACATTTGAGTAGGTACTTGTATTTTATAGTAAATACATACATAAACGAATAGAAATCCCTTCTTCTTTCGTGTCAATGGCTTTATATTATATAGTTTTTGCCCAAAAAGCAGCAACGTCCACTCCTTTTTTTGTAGCTTGCAAAAGATCTTGACGCGTACACGCGTATAGAAATCCCTAAAGTCTTAAGATAGTAACAATCTAAAAGCAATTTCGTAAAAAGTTATAAAGCAATAAGGCGCCAAGCATATTCAATCTGGCTTTTTGTGAGGATCTGCCTACTTTAGACAACTTATTACACACATCATTTATCAAAGATCGCCGCATTAATTCATCTTCACTTGACTGAAGAATAGATATTAAGTATTTCATATTTGCTTATAGATTTAGACGTAAAATGCATATTTTTTTAGATCCCATGCCATAGACAGCAAGTCTATTGCTATCCACCGGAAACAGTGCTACAATTCATGTTACGATAAATTGCGCCATAAAAAACCCAGTAGATATGTCATATTTATTCTTGACCCTAAGCTCGGAAAACACGCGGGTATATGTGATATGGTGGGATATCACAGTTGTAATCTTACGATATATATTCAGGATCAACGATATACATTCCAATTAAAGGATTAAAGCAGTCATAAAAGTTGACAGAAAATTTAAAACAAAGCCATCGATGTATCTTTTTAATGGATTTTATTGGATAAAGAACATTTACTGCAGTATTTATTATATCGATTAAATGCTTTAATCGTGTGTTAATATACTTATTTCAATTCATTTTGTTTTGCTTGTATCTTTGTTTCAAAAACAGAGAGAAGATTGAATCTTTTCTTGAAACTCAATAAAAAAATGCAAACTACACAGCCATAACTAATAATAAAACGATAACTTAACTATACTCGCGTACATTTGTCAAATCAAATCGACTCAAAAGCTGAAATTACACATTGTTTGTTGTTTGTTTTTATTAAAAACAGTTATGCGCAGACTTAGACAGGACTGGAGTCGATTCAGTTGCACGGAAGTATAAATATGTAGATAGATAGAAAACTCTTGACTGTACACAAAGTTATTGGTACAATCATTATTATACAAAGTCAAATTAAAAATGCACAGTGCCTTAGGTGTGATATCTAAATCATACAAAGTCAATCAATGTAAACATCTAAGCGTCACATAATTCTTTGACCCACATATCGCATTTAAATATTATGTTTGTCGTAGGTCATCATGCATAGTCGATTACATGCGCATTTCCTCATGAAAATATAGATGTTCAGACAGCTACCGATCAACCTATCCATATCCAGTATAAGCTGGTCTCGCATTGCAACGAAAAGCAACGCAATTTCATCATAATACTTGAAATGTATAGGTTGATATGTTGCCGGTACACACTCGATAAGAAATGTAAGTTTAATGAACATTTCGTATCGAGTCTGATTCGAGTTTCTATCTGTTGTGTTGCAGATTATAGTTATCATATTTTGTTATCACCTTTGAGCTTCATATTATGTAAAATAAAACCCTTCGAAACTTTGCCATTTTGAGCACGAGCTTGAAGCCGGAGGCACCACTGTGTCACCTTAAACCTATTGCCAAATAGTAGTGCTTGCATTACTATTTGGCGAACCAGAACACACCAAACTGTGTTCTGATTTTGTGGTGAGATCAGCTCCAAAAATTACTTGCACATAACACCGTAGTCCTTCGAAGAAGCGACGCATCTTCAATCTGCTTTTGTGGATTGTTGTTGTCTATGGGCTGTAGTTACCTTTTACTATCAGTCGGACTACATGTCCGTTCGTAACATCCGTCGTATACCTAAAGAAAAAAAATTGAAATGCCAAGAAGAACTATAGTTTTTCTTTATTTTCTGCATGGAAAGTCTTGAAGGCGTTCTAAGTATTTTTCAACCTGCATTGAACTAAATACGCCCAACAATGGATGCACGTGAAGCTATTTGTAGTTTTCTTTATAAGAGTTCTAGGTAGTAAAGAAACTCGATTTAATGTTAAATTGAAAAGCAACTGCAGCTAATAGACATAAGTATTGAGAGCATATTTGACAATATCCAAGTAATAGTTATTCACCAAGTAAATTACAACTTGGTCAGATGTAAAAGTGTCATATTTAAAACATAAAATCGAACAGCTGTCACTCCAATTTGTTTATGTTTCAAGTTGTTCCTATAAAGTTTAGTTGGCGATTGTAGAGCAGCTTCTTAATGGGTTTATAATTTCATTAGAATTAACATCAATTGATTATTTTTATAGCATTTAGCTATGCTTAGCAAATTATACTAAGAAACAGTTGAAAAAGATATGAGACCGGCAGGATTTGAACCTGCGACCTTACTGCACACCGGGCAGTTTGTATCCTACTTAAGATAGGAATGGATGAACGTGACGTCACGTGAAAATGACGTATCGTACAGTTGCGAAATTAAGGGTTCTGGTAAGAGGCGACCGTAGCTGGATGGCTAAAGCGGCTGCCCGATGTGCAGTAAGGTCGCAGGTTCAAATCCTGCCGGTCCTAACCTTTTTAACTGTTTCTTAGTATTAACATAAATGATGGTGGACGAAGAGCTCATTGGCAGAATCCACCACTTCCAACCACTAGTTAGATAATTTGTCAAATTTGATGTTAATCAAGAGCTCGTGAATGTGAAGGGTTCTCATAACGAGCTAGCGCACGCTAAATGATCGTTGAACGCAGTTCATGGTACATAATACCTACCTACTGGTAGGTATATTGATGAGTATGTTTGTTTATGCTAAAATGATATTAAAATAAGGTCCCTGTACCAAACATATACCTACATATAATTATAGAGAAATATACATATTGGACCTTAATTATATTCATATTTCCGTGATATAATGCTTTTGTTTACGATCCCTTGACTTCGGTGTGAAGTATTTCTTCCGTCCTACAAAAACAACCAAACATATTTTAAAGGGAAGCGGTCAAGTTTACAAACATATTTTTAATGTTTTCTTACCTTTCGGTAGCAAAATAAATGAACCCATAAGACAAAGACTATGTAGATGAGGAATAAATTAACCATTAAGTTATAGGTTTAATTAATACCTATTCTGCCTCGATGGACTAGTGGTTAGCGTATTCGCCTCTCATCGCTTGGTCTTGGGTTCGATTCCCGGGTCGGGCAAAGTGTTATTTGTAAATAAGGAAAATTCACAATAGCAGCATGGAATTGGAATTGTGCCTGGTGGATGGCGATAGGCTCACCCTCTTGGGAAGAAGAAGGGGTGTTGAACATCTCTGCCACACTTCTGGTTAATATAGGCTTAATCTATATATATAAAAATGAAACCCGTTTTCCGTTGTCACGACTTGGCATGAAAACAGCTTGACCGATTTGGCTGATATTTTTTTTTGTAGTTTTCTAATACTCTGTACAAGGTTGTTACGGCAAAAAAAAAAAAAGTATTCATTTTATATGGGGGATATTATAGATTCCAGTTCAAATTGAATAGGTACGCATACATAAGATAGGTCAGCTATACAATTTAAATAAAGTAGTGCATCAAATTTACGCTAAGGCGGTACGAAGTTCGCCGGGTCAGCTAGTATTATATAATAATATAATGTTGTTTGATAATATCCTTACAATTCTGTTCAAATAACAAAAACATTTTGATACTATTATTTGTTTATATACGATTTCCGTAAATAAAATAAATATTATTTAGTTCAAAACAAACATACACGCGCATCAACGTTATCGGTATTCAGAGCAAACATGAAAAAAGGATCAAAGTTCGATTATAGCAATTCAAACGCAACAAAGGCGTGGTACAGACTGATACGTTGATAACATAACCGTCATAACATCAGTAATAAATATACACATGAATACGAACATCTGTCCATACTGCGTCTAAATAATAACCGGTTTATTCAAATCGAATCATTTATTTATTTGCATAAAATGTGGTAATTACAGGATGTCAATATTATATTTAGCGCAGGACACATTTCGCCATCTAACAATAGCATGCAAAAATTAAATATTAAATTATTAGTTTAATACAAATAAAAAAAATATTAAAATTGGAATTACACATAACTATCAG
The DNA here is from genome assembly GCA_905147285.1 of Hypena proboscidalis. Taxonomy (NCBI): domain Eukaryota; kingdom Metazoa; phylum Arthropoda; class Insecta; order Lepidoptera; family Erebidae; genus Hypena; species Hypena proboscidalis. The sequence goes on from LR990127.1 coordinate 8,299,134, forward strand.
AAATCTTACAAATTACTCAACATAAACATGTACCACCTTAAATAATAAAATAACATAATAATTTTTATAATAGTAATTAAGGCTTTGAAATAGCATATTACTAGATTATATTTATAGAATAATTACAAAGCATTTCTAAAATGATATGATCTACAAGTACCTTTTCTAAGAAAGTCTTGCATTGAATAAAAACATTCTACCACTAACCACTTATAAAGCTGGTTACAGAATCTACTAAAAGGCAGTTCTATAATCCACTGAGGTAATGAGTTAAATATAAGAGGAGCCATGTATGCATAGCTCTGTCTAAATAATTCTAGTTTTGGTTTTGGCATTTTAATGTATTTTTATTAAAACTGACGTGAGTTTGTAACATTATTCAAATTATGAAATACTCACGTAATGTTGGTCTATTTAGTCGACCGCGGTTTCGCCTATACGTTTAGGCATTATCAAGAGAGTGCGATACGTCGCGCCTGAGTCACTCATGCATTTTAATGTATGCATGAGTGGTTTTTCTTTTATTTGTGTTATATTATCGATGCTAGCAGAAAATTGCATCAGGGAAATAACGATATCCCATCAGAGTTTATAACACAACTTTGTGGGTAAAAACTTGCTTTACATTTGCAATACTTATTTCGCTTTTCGGTTTATGTGAACGTAAAATGTTTCTCTATGTCAGTCGAGTTGTATTATATACAAAGTTTCATGGGAGAGGATTGAAGTTCGGGGCTTATTAGATTTTTAGATGGGACTTATATCAAGTAAAATTTAATAAATGGTTGCTTACTTGTTATCGTTATTAATACAAATAAATAATTTTGAAGTGTTCATTTTAAAGTCAAAATTACAATGTGTTTTTAAGTTTGTATGGTTTGAACACAGTGAAATACAGAATTTAAAATTTTGGGCTGTCTGTCTGTCTGTTTGTATCGGCTAATCTTCTAAACGGCTAGACCGATTTCGATGAAATGTTAGGTGTTAGTTACTGACTACAAGGCGCGTAATTAACTTTTTATCAATTTACCTACCACGCCGTTAAAAACGTGGGAGAAAGATTGTTCGTTTGATAGCGCTAATCTTTTTAATTGGTTTCTGATTGGTATTTTTTACAACTCACACACAACGCCATCTAGTCCCAAACTAAGCAGAGCTTGTACTATGGGTACTAGAATAACTGATACTATATATACATATATTCTTTTCTTTTGTACATACTTATTATACATAGAAACACCCAGACTAAGACAAACCCCCATGTTCATGCACACAAAGATTTGTCTTAAGTGGGAATCGAACCCAAGACCTCGGCGTCGCAGGCAGGTACACTACCCACTCCGCCATCCGGTCGTCAAATCTCGAGAACTACTAGTCGAATCTTGATAATTCTTTTTGTGTTTGATAGACTAACTTTCAATTAGGTCTTCAGATATCAAACATTACGCTTAACTGGACGGTAGTGGAGCAGTAAGGTTGAGTGCGGGTCCAAGCGCGGGAGCAACTACTACCTAATACAACGAATTACACGCGGACGAAGTCGCAGGCAATAGCTAGAATGTAATATAGATAGTCTCTTAAGATACACATGTTTTATTAATACATTAAAAAAGCTTAACGTGCTTATTTTGTGCCTAAAATGCAAATGTTTGCTGTCAAAATTTACATCTAAATATATTCGCTAACTCGGCATCCACTAACCTTCAGAGCAAGTAATTTCGATACAAATCTTGTATTTATTTGACGCAAACGTGGTGTTTACAGCTATCAAACTGAGGGGTAGGTGTCAGCCGCATACGTGTAATGTCACTCCGAGAAATGAGGCTCAACGCCATGACACTTGACTGACTCCCTCGTTAATTTGTAACATAAATCCTGTATCTGCCGTAAGCGAATATAAACTCCGAACCGCAATTCGAGAGACTCACGAGAGTCGGAAGGGAAGATGGCGACGTACAATACCCAAACTCAGTATGGTTATTGCTCACAGTTTACATTTGAGATAAAAACGTCTAGGACGACAGTGACGCAGATTTATACCCACTAGACGTGACAGGATCATTTTTCTCCTTTATTATTTGTGTAATTTCTTTAAAGCTCGCTCGTTAGTTTTTTGTTGGCTCAAAAACGTTTAAAGTGCAACTATGCATTTATTATACTTACTTTAATCTCTAAATTGGTACGAGAACTTTAAAGTATTTCTTTAAATTGTTATAAATAAAGTGTTATGTTTTACCATTTTTGTATTAAAATGTAAAAACCTAGAAATGAGAATCGCTATTATACTTGTAGACTCGACTCGTAGACACAATTTCAGGCCAATTAGAGTTTTAAATTAGCTGCTCCTCAAAGCAACATTTCTGAATAGATTGAGGTCGATCTGCTTTTTCTTGCAGAATTGTGCAGTTTTATACAATGAGCGGTATTTAATCCAAGAGATTGCGCCTATTTCAACGTTTTGCTACTTATACCTAAGATACGTGAATGTTTCTCCCGCGTTAGTAATAGCGTTTTATAAATCCAGTCTAAATGTTTGGTAAATTTTAAAGATTATTTATTTTCACAATGGCAGCACGGAGTTGTGCCCGGTGGATGGCGATAGAATTACCCCTATCTCATGGGACCTAATCATATCAGGTGAAGTGTGGTTATTGTACAACTCTGTTACACCTTCCTGGGTAATATAGGGGCGATGTTATGTTATGTATATATTTTTACAGTATTTTTTTTTTGTGTTTTCGTATATTTTCGTACAGTTGTTTCGAATTTTCATGTTTGCTACTCTAGTCCTAAACCCTAAAACAAAGTTTGATTTAATGTAATGAAGTGAGATAACAACGAACCAACTGTAATTCACACTTCAACATTAATTAGTTTTCTTGTACTATAGTTTTGTTGATGCTTGACTATATTAAGCTCTTACGGAAACTTGATGAATTTTACTAAGTACTACTTACGTAGATTTAGCGGATCAACACAAATAAACATCGCACGATAGGTATATATGAGCGAGTTTATTTCTGTATCATCATAATGTTATATGTAATACGCTTATTTAATTTGGCTTTCTTGTTTACGAAGTCGTGATTAAGTCAATATGAATTAAATAAGTTTTTTCTTACAAAATGTGTTAGGGATATCTTTTTTTTTTTTTTTTGTTTTAGAAACGACGCCCGCACTTTGTATTACGTCGCGGGGGTCTTCACAAACATACATTTCACACAAACAAAGCACACTTAGAGTCAGAACAAAACTTTGCGGATCACACAAAGATTTGTCGTTCGTGTGGGGATCTAACCTACACAACACCAGCACAGTTGAAAATGGCGAGGCGACCGCTTTAACCACTACGCCAACCGTGCACTCTCAATGACTAAAAGTGGTGTTGTATTAATTTGTATCTCTGAACAACCTCAACATTTAACACCATTGAAGGACATTGTGTGTTGTACCACTAAGTTATTTATTTAATAATTATTTTTCCCCTACTCGCAGCAAAATTTCAACAAAATAACGCATAGAATTTTTGGTTCAATTTAAATTCAAGTGAAAAACATTCGATATTAGGTACTGATATCGCACCGAATTTTATGCAAAAATATACGTGATCGGCAGCGGCGGTACTTCGACGCCTGGCCAAAGATCTATATAAAATCGCTGAGCTGTCATCTCCACATGAATCATTAATGAATGCGCTCAGTGGGCGACGAGGCCAGCCTGTCACTTCCAGTGGAAGCCTGATATTTTAAGGACAGCCTCTGTCGGAGTCCCGCTTTCTCCCCAAAGATTTACTCCATCCTACGAACAGAAGATTGAGAACTATTAAACCTCCCCTAGATTGCACGACGTCGACTTTTATTCCCCGTGAAATATAGATGCAATGCTCCAAGTTCAAACCTTAAATGGTAGATAAAACCTTAATTTCACTGCTGGCATCGCTGCGGATAAAAGTTTTAAGCGATTTCATTGTTTGCATTGGCTTTGAAACTTCAATAGTTTGTTTGAAAAAGTCATTAGATTAACTCGAAAATATACAAGTTTGTTTTAAGAGACTGACGTAAATGTTATTTAAATTTTTCGGGACAGTGCGCAATTATGAACAAAAATATAATTAGATTACTAAGATATCACGCAACTTTCGAATGAATTGACTGATTGTGAACGTTATACTACTATATACATATGTTTAACTCAAAAATATGCTAGTTCGTTTTAAAAGACTGACGTAAATGCTATTCAAAGTTTTCGGGGCAGTGCGCAATTATGAACAAACATATAATTAAATTATTTAGCTGTCACGCAACTTTTAAATGAATTGACTGATTGTGAACGGTATACTTTTATAACAATTTATTTGTTTTATCAATACGTTGAAATTTACGCAAAGTAACACAGAATTCTCCTTAATTTTATACGGCTTTCTCAAGTGACAACAGGATGGATACCTTGAAAAAAGTTACAAGTTCCTTACAAATGAATGAGGGAGTTACTTTTGTGTTGTACGGTGTAAGGTCAAGATAATTACTTACCTCCTAGGGACTCGTATCACAATTTTCCATTTTAGTAATATAAAAAGGTTTTAAGTAATGTTAGTTCATTGACCCAAAACGTTAACTCAGTAGTTTCATCCTCATTCCAGATTCAATAAAAGACAATCGACAACGATGCCAATGTTTGGCGTTAATAAAGGTTTTCTAATAGCGCCGGAGTGCAATAACAGTAACAGTTTAATGCACTAATAGCGACAATATCTGCCGATAGGGCCCCTCCGGATACGCACGAGCCCGCGCGACCCACTTACGACTTCTACTATCTATATCTGTGTCTATCAAATACGCCGGCGATAGTCGACACTCGTTCTACGAGCCTACGAGTGGACAGTTGACCGACTTTGATTCTAACTAAAACTATTAAACGCATTATGTTATACAAGGAACTGCGCAGAAAGCGATTACGATTTGCGTTTATCGGACTTTATTTTTGTTACGATAATTTGCATGTTTACTTTATGTCTTTTGAAGTACATGACTATTTCTTACTATATAGACGTGCCCGAAAAAAAAACACTTAAATGTAGTGACATCTGTTTGGCAGTAAATAAAAGATAAAATCAAACTGTTTATGTGTTAGTTTAACGAAAGCTCTACCCAGCTAAATATTCCTTAAAATTTTGTTCGTAACAATAACAGTACCGATACTGACTAATTTGTCTGTGTCACAAGAGAGACAAATGTATCCTAGTTCTTACTCGGCTAAAGATAATGCGGCCGAAACTCTATAAAATATTCCTAAGGGATGGCGCATCGAAAATACTTCCGACATCCACACGCGCAAAAAGTTCTCTCTAACTTAGTAAGGTCTCTAGACAGTTGGTGACACAACCACGAAGAGAGAACTTGTCTTGTGACAGTTAATAGCTAATGAAAAGCGATGCGGTGCTAACGAAGGCAAACCAACACAATTGAACTACTCGTAGTTCTGAAAAGATTAACTCTATATATTCGGGACAAGTTTGTGGTGCCAATAAATTGCCAACACGCTTCCGAATGGAAATGAGTTCCAAAAAGTCGCGCCACCGCGAAAATATTGTTTGTTTGTTGACGTGATACGGAGCCGTGGAAGTTGACAAACGTGATGAAAAAAATATTAGAAAAGTTTCTAACACGATCTCTTTAAGCGAGGCCTATGATGTTCGAGGAGATTTCGACGATTCGGAATCAGTGTTGGGAGTCAATCTTATTGCATTTTGCCTACCGACATTATTTTTTATTGAAACAATAATTGATAGCGATTGTTTCTCTTGCATATTCTTGGGTCAATTTGTTATCAATATGTGTTCTTATTAATAATACATATGACATTTTACAGTTGAGCGAATCATTTATCTGTTTAAATTATCATAACAATGTACTAATTTATTTTTACTAGCTTCGAATGTTAGTAAACAATAGTGTTATAGAACTGCCAATTTTGTAATAAAAAAACTTAAACCTGTGAATCATTTATTATATTCTGCTATAACTACTAAATATTGCCAAAAAAATTATAGAAAAGTTGGAAGAGTATCACGATCGTTTTGCAGAAAAACAATTTACTTATATATAATTAACAATTAAACTTAATATAATTAACACATACCTAGGATAACTTTTACATTGTGTTTTCATTGTGTAGGTAAGTAAGTACCTAAGTTACGTGCCTAAATGAAAACATAAAGTGCTAAAGGTTTAAAATAGGTGTTCTCGTCGTAAATTGGCCTTGTTAGCAAGATTTTTAAAGACTTTTCAACAAGCCCGCTAGGTTATATCAGACAAAAGAGGGTTCACTTAGTGCCTCATAATGATGCTCATGGACGGGCCACTGAAAGAAAATTAATTTATACGTTGGCCCGCTTAGTAGAAAAATTACAAAAGGTAATTAAACAAGACGTCCTTCTTTATTAGCTGAGCTTGGACGCCCTTTGTTGGCTCAAATTAATTTATTTGTTTCACCCCGTGCTAGGTATGTATTTACTTATTTTAACAGTTGGAAGAGATGTTTGACCTCGATGTAGCATCATTATTGAGAATACGGGTTACTCACGTCATATGCCTACTAGTTTCGAATCTATCACTTAGATTTATCAACATCAAGCCGTGCGACGCGCGCTGCGGCGCGCAGTGCGATTAATCGCCCAGTTGATGAATCTACGTAATAGATTCAAAACTAGTCGGCATATCCCGCCTAAAATAACATGAGTAACCAGTATTCTCAAAAATAATGTCATCACCTCACGTCGGTTTTAATAATATTAATGTAATAAGCATCATTAACAGTTAGTAACGGAGTAACTCCTTTCTTGATAATATGACGTTTTTAGAACACTGTCCTGTGTCCATTCTATATATTTAACCAATAATGTTGAATAAGCGTCTGATCTCCCCAGTGACAGCAATCACGTTTATTGTTATAATGAGATAAAAGTCCAGCAATAAAACACTTAAGTATAAATTTATTGGTCGCTCCGTAATTATATTATTGAATGATCCTATTTGCACCGAGACCAAACGCGACAATGTACAATATTATTGATTTATGAAAACTATTAATTTTTAATTACGGGCATAATGTAACCATTAAGCTTCGATTTATGCACGCAGCTGGCAATACAGGAGGTTTTTTTCGATAAATAGTTCCTCGTTGTCGGGCAATAACACTGAAATATGAGTATTGTGACATTCCTATCTTATTTTAGAGAATAAAGATTGGGTATTTGTAATAAATCAAGACAATGGGCCATCGAGAAAAATCCATTCTGTGTACTTTAGTACGAGAGTGTCAACACACTCATTGCAACCCATTAACCTTTGGTTATGTAAAAAATGTATTTAATTCGACACGTACTGAATTTAAACTGAACTTAAGATAAAAGCGTAATAAAACTAAGTTTAATAATACGTGCAGCTTAACTTCATTCAGATAGACTTATTTTATGCATGGATTTTAGTTCGCTTATCTAGTTAAGCATTTATTAAAAGTGTTTTTACCCAAGTAAGATTTTTATGGCACAGTTTTATATAAAATTATATTGCAGTGCGCTTGATGGGCTAGAGCAGTTAATTTACTAAAGTATCTACAACAATATTTGGTCCTGTAATTAAAGATTTTTTTGTATCAATTTGACAAAATACAACATTGCAATACATATTTACCATCAACTTAAACTTCCAATAAGTCAACTTAAACCCTTGGGTTCGAACCTACGGCATACACCTCTTTTTATAATTTGTAAAGATTCGTCTTTTCGAAGATATGTGTGTATTTATCATATAAATTATCGCTCGCTAACGGCAAAGGATAACATATTGAGGAAACCTGCAATGCCTGAGAGTGCCTAAAAAGTGTTTGAGGGTGTGTGAAGTCTACCAATCCGCACTTGGTTAGCGTGTTGAACAATGGCCTAACCCTTCTCATCATGAGAAGAGGCCCGAGTTCAGCAGTGGAACATGTATTAGTTCACATGCAGGGCTGCTATTAAGTAAATAAATACCCTTGGGAAAATTAGGTTACCATTACCCTACAATCACATCCAAATAAAATATTTACGTAAAATTCAACAGTTATACAATTTGATAGCAGTTCGTCGATGCAATATGAAAAATCCTACCATCTCCTTAATATAAAATGAACAATGTTAAACATAAGTACAAGTACCCAATAGAGCGACAAATAGTACGTATAACGTGTTTGTCTTTTAAACTGTAGTTGTATTTGGCGTCGGCACTGAACGAGCCTTTGTGCTGTCTTCGTCAACACTAACACTTTTGTTCGACATCGTGCCGCTGAGAACAGTGTGAACAACAGAGTCGAGAATTGAACAAGATCCTTCTGTGCAGCTGGATATAAATACGAAGTTGGGTGTTAGACCCCATTTAGGGAGGTTACAGACTATTGTGTTTTCGCCACGATTTACACGCTATTACGCCTTAGTCATACGCGTATTTCATACCAGGCAGGGTACACGTAATTCAACTGTATACGGGCAAACTATGACAGATATCTCCTCAGGAATCTGCTGGTTTGAGCCAACATACCAGAATTACATGTTGATTTATTGTAGTACCTACATTTGTGTAAGAGCGTAAAACGCGCCTTAAAACAACAGTCTGAAATAGCTTAAGAGTTTCGTACGAAATATAGTATGTCAGTAGTGACAAGTCGCTAAGCACACTGTTAAGAGCACAATAGCTAGATGGCGACATTTTTCCTTCACTCGACTTATACATCAAGCGGAGTTAAGAAGATAAATTGTACGTACATTTTCAGACTCCATTATGGAGACGTTTTAAAATTTATATTTCATACAAAAGCTACATACTGATAGATACGTACGAGTTGGTATTTTGTGTGAGAATAATAAATCATTCATTCGGACATTACGTGGGCTGGTGATATAAAAATATTGAAATAAATTTATACGTACATCTTTGGCGTCTAGTTGCCTTTTTCATTTGGCCAAGCAGGAATATTAAATGTAATTCGTTCTTGGACATCGTTTTCTAGATATTCTTGACGCGGTCATCAACCTTTTTCATAAACTATTTTCGGTCTTATATCTGAGTTAGAAATTAAGATACTTTCTTATAAATATACTAAAAAACGGGTGTTATTTCTTAGTAAAGTATTTCTTGAAGACTCCGAGAATTGAAAGATAATAATAGTTGTTCCTTTGTAGAAAATGTTAATAAGGTAGATAGATTAATTTCTTGTATTTGAGTCAGAAAACAAGATATTTTTGTAAAATAAAAGTTTAGACGATATAAAAACGGAGCAAAGAGTGAGTGCACGGTTGGCGTAGCGGTTAAAGCGGACGCCTCGCCGCTTTCAACTACGCTGGTGTTGTGGGTTCGATCCCCACATGGGACAAATCTTTGTGTGATTCGCAAAGATTTGTTCTGACTCTGGGTGTGCTTTGTGTGTGTGAAATGTATGTTTGTGAACACCCCCGCGACACAGGAATTATTCCTAGTGCGGATGTCGTTTTTTTAAAAAAAAAAAAAAAAAAAGGTGAACGTACAGCTTTTATACTTATTCAACTTGTATTGTTATTGTTAAACGATACTTTTGAAGTACAGAACAGCTATCTAAAAATAATTGTGAATGTACTTGTACTAGAAACACGAAAATAGGCATTTTAGACCAGCCTCACACAGCCGGGATGCTCGCTGAATTCATATTTTTAATTATATTAAAGATGCTGTCTTTTTCAGTGATCGAAAAAATATTCAGAAAGCTATTTATGCATTTTTATGAGCAAACACGCACACAAACCGAATTCATTTAAATTAATCGCAAAGCGCATTTCGTGTTATAATTATGTGGCTATTTGTCTAATAGCGCTTACATAATATGTTAGAATAAGCAGTTTTATTTGCATTTTCATAACGAAACGATGTTACATTTCTTAAGTAAAGTAAACATAGTTATTCTATTAAATTGTGTTTTTGATATAAATATTGAAATTAATTTTACTGAAACTTATTATTTTTGTTTTAAACATACTAACTTACAAGTTTAGTAAAACAACTTTAAATATTAAAAACGAAGTTTCTTGGTGTCATTATTCTAGAAGATAAGTGATGGATATTATTTTTTGATTACTTATTTTCCAATCTTTTTAACTGCCTCGATGGTCTAGTGGTTAGCGTATGCGCCACCACGAGGTCTCGGGTTTAATTCCCGGATCCCGCAGAGTGTTATTTGTGATATTTCCGTCAGGAAATTTACAATAGGTAGTTAGAGTAGCAGCACTGAGTTAGAATTGTGCCCGATGGATGGCGATAGGCTCACTCCCGATCCCATGGGACCAAAACATGACTGGTGAAATGTGGGTGTTGTACACCTCTGTCACATCCTTCTGGGTATATGATTTTATGTTATGTTATGTTATGAATTGTGAGTGTGTGAGGCCGGCCTTAATATCTGTCCACTTGTCTACGACTACACTCAAACCACTTGGTACCGACCTAGTTTGGAAAATTTCAAATTTGTTACAAGCCCTACATTTTTCAGACTCGCCCTCACTTTAAGCTATGAAACTATGTTTATTTGCCAACGGTTCCATTTTTAAGTATTCATTACAGGGTGACATTTTCTAGAACATAACATAAATAAAATAGTTTGAAATTCAAATCTTCAAATCATTTGTTCATTGTTTGTTACAGTTGTTAAATATAGAGTTCTTATGTACTAAACATTATGTCTCTATCCGTAACATGCCATACTTGTAGTTAGCACTTTATTTGTTGACATGATTAATAATATACCTATATATACATATTTTTTGGTTTAAAAAAGCTTATTAGTAATTTGCAAATACAAATTACTAGTATTTTTGTTTACCCCCTCCAGCTAAGCTTAATTCGCCTGTTTTAAGACGGTTCACGTCCGTTGTGTAATGGCCAGGATTCGAACCCACAACCTATCGATCGTTTTACCGATGCCTTATCCATTACGCCACAGCCGCTTCTATAATAACAACAATAATCTGTCTGACTCTACTCTACTATGGAACTCTGTCTATCTGTTTGTTTGTTACGCATTCAAGGTTAAACTTCTGTACTGATCTTGATAAAAACTAGTATGGAGATAGTTCAAAATCTGCGGATGATCATAGGCTATGTTTTATCTACACACCTTTCATGCGGGCGGAGCCGTGCGCAGAAGCTAGTATAACAATTTTTTTTATACCGTGTTATTGTTGAGATCCCTCGCTTCCCAAAAAATAATGAAGTTAAACGTAACTGAAAATCTGAATTGAAAATTAAGTCTCATATTACTTAATTTATTTCCAGAAAGTCATTTGTAGACGTTACGGCACGACATTTATTTATTTCATAACGAGGCACTCGTTATTAAGGAAGAACATAGACAAGGGTATATTATAATAACGATCATATTCGAAATTAAGAGAGTAAAGTTAGCATTTTTGTATAAATCATCTATTTAAGGCAGCGAATTTATTTCCAGCTTCAAAATATAGGTCAGATAATAGAATTCGGATACGTTAAACTAGCCGTACCAAGCTCACACATGTATGTTCCACATAACATTGAGTTTCACAAAAGGACACCTGTCAAAATAAATGAAAATCAGATAAATAAACTATAAACTTTACTTAGTAAAATATGTCAAACTAAAACAGACTTTCGGCACGCGCTACTGGCTTTACGCTCAACATGAGTTTGAACCAACTCTTGCCAGTATCCTCACGCACACACTAACAAGCAAAACTTTTAATCGAAGCACCAATGTACAACCGAAACTCCCTAACCCATATAAATTGTAATATTTACAATAATGGTGAATACAAGGAAACAAAGGGAAGAAAAGTTTCATTAGCGCCGGGACATCGGGGATAAATATGAAATAAACGTTCATAGAGCTTGGATTAGGGTTTGGGGTAACGGGCAGGGAGCTTTGACAGGGGCACCATCAGATTGTGAATATCGTTCACGCCCCGTCGCGGGAAAATGTTTAATTTTGTGTAAGCTACTTAAAACCAGAGCGCTGCGATTCACAATCGTGCCCTGAGTAATGACCAACTATTATCAAGCGAATACTCGTAAGCAGTTTGTCATACGGTACAGAGTCCTCTTGCTAAGTTAATGGATATTCAGTCGGGTAGCTTTTATCCAAGAATAAATACAACATCATTGTAGTGACACTACATATCCTTTTTAACTGTCTCCTACTTGTACGACATCAATCAACCCCCTATCTTTGATTTATTACACAAAGACATGAGTTCAATATTCACATAAATCTTAAATTGAGTTGATATATTTTCGCATGGTACTTTGCGCAAGGAAGTAGCTATGATGTAGCAACAAAGCTGAGGGTATTAGAAATTGTTTGATGTCAGAACCCTCATTCTCAAGTCCTGTGTAAGATGAGTCAGTCGTGTATGAAGGGATCCACTATTGTCACTTTGTCAAACATTTGGAACTTTTTGAGATATTTTCTACAAATATGCCTATGATACTTAGTGAACTATGATTTTTATATGATTGTTTAGATTGTCACGTAGGTATTGTGCTTAACGAGATATTTATAATTCTTTTTTATTGTTTTTGAGTAACCGATGCTCCACCAATCAGTCAACTCAACTATTAAATTTTAAAACAGCACTTATATGAGAAGCGCCTATTATAAACTCGACAATTCTCAAAACTATGGTAAAGATCTCGCTACCCATTATAAAATACTAGTGCCTATTGTTTATATATTTCGTTATTCCACAGACGTATCACACTCATTGGCAGTCAATATGAAAGGAAGAGTGGGAAAAAACATGGAACTGAAAAATGTCACGCAAGTATTTGGCAGAAGACGCTATTCCATTTTATCAACTGTAGAAATATTTATTATAAGTAAACATGTTCGTTATTAATTACAAGCTTAATCAAATATGCTTAAATGAAATCGTCTGATGTGAACCGTCTTCTTTGTCTTATTACCAGTTATTTATATCACGATAAAGGTGACACTTCATGTCTGTATATCAAGCTCCAGTCATTCGAGAAACAAGGTAACGTGAACGTGTAAAGACTAACAAAAACATACCTTTTTAAGAATAAAACCGTTGAAACAAATGGCCGGATCGAGGTGGAATTGGCCCCTAAACAGGTCCAATTTCACAGTGACGACGCTAATCTCACCCAAGCAGGTCGAGTTTCATTAGCATTTGTGTAATTTCATCAGCGGATCTTGCCGGGGGCACAGCACTGCCGAGCTGTCCCCGCTTCATTTGTCTCCAATCCTGTTCGTAACTAGCCAACTCTAAATTCTTTGCCAGATGTTCTAGGTTAATTGGATCGAATTTTTTCGATCAACCCTGGCTTTCGTGGCAGCTGATTACATTCTTTCGGAAGGTACACGTCGCACGTTGATAAGGATAGAACTGATATGCTTCTTAGATATGTATATTTTGTAGACAATCAGGAAATTGAACACACTTTTGATATTAAAATCAAATAAGTCATGCTAAGTTCTTGTTATTGACAACGTAGCAGACAGAAAATAAATAATTATTATTGTTTCGTAAAGCGTAAAGCCTGCCAGAAAAAAACAAATTTCCAAGTCAATTACTTACTCGACGTTTTCAAACCTAATTCGTGTTGTTGTTGAGTACAGCTAATGGGAAAATAATAAAACTTGTTTTATAAATTACCAGGCATGTAGTTCAAAACTTTCTAACATCGGTTAAGTGTTGTTGTTTCACGTACATAGTTGATTTCCAATTAGGATCCAAAAACTTGTCGCGTATTTCATGTAACTGGGAGCCATTTACAAAATGTCGCGGTCGCTAACAGCTCCGAACTTAAACCAATTAATGAATTCAAAACAATGAAGAGAACCGAATAAAAAGTTAATATTGACTTGGAAAATTCGCCTGTTGTTAGACAAGCTGCGTCAATTTATGAAAACGACGATCCTGCCTACCAATTAGGAAAAGTTTAAGGGACAGCTCAAGTTATTCACACTTCTCTCGTGGTCTCAGTGTGGATTTGAGAGGTTTTCAGGTCAGAATTTTCCCAGTAGAAGCACGGAGTCTAGAATCGTGCGGACGCATGGAGTAAACCTATCGCAATCTACCTTGGTAGGTCACTAGGTTATTCCTTATCAGACACTAAAAGAAGTTTAAACAAAGGAAAAAGTATACACCTCTGCCGCACCCTCATGGGTAATTAATCCGTGATGTTATGTGCAAGCAGGACTTGGACATTAAAAAAAGGACAGGTCTCCCGTTACGGCAAACAGCGGCTCTTCGAAAAGCTTTACCGTAGTATTTTGGTAGCGCAAAAAATCGAAGCCAACTTACAGGCAGTTAGGGCCCAGTTCAACGGCTCAAAGCTTTACACTTCCAATTTGAGAGCCTTTTGTTTATTTTATTGAAGTGCTGTTTTTTCAGTACTAAAATTGGAGTGAAAACAGCGTTGCTTTTTCCGAAATTCTAAAACGCGGATTATACCCAGCTACGTTTATGTCTTTTACGGTCGTTTGCCTCGGAATTTGTGGGCCTAAGATAACTTTTTGCTTTGTTGGTTATAGCTTGATACCTACTATATTGCCTTAACAATAATTATTTTTCTTTGTTTAAACTAAAGTTTATTTGTAAGATACCTTAAATGATCTTTATTCAACACTTGTGTCGTAAACGAAAAGTAAATTAATTAAATTACTTATAAGCTATCAGTTACGATTTGAGTTGCAATTTATCCCCGTATAGTTATTTAAAATCATTTAGCAGGATAAGTATCGAGTTGTTTTAATTTAAAAAGCAAAAAGAAACTGATTGTGGAAATAGCACGCAAACAGGCACGTTGCGGTTCACAGGAAAATGATATATTAATAAATCCGACTATAATAATTAATTATTATAGTCAGATTAAGTTCTTGTAATAAATTATAATTTTGCATCGATAATAACACCATTTGCATTTCAATCATAGATTTATTAACAATAGTTTCACCGAACGGGATTCAGTAATCATTAGTACATTTAGTAATGAATACTATTCGATGTGAATAACACTATTGGATTATTTGTATAAGCTTCAATAGTGGTGCTATATTAAAGCGGGTAGTTCGAAAAGTTTAGTCTAATCTAGTGCACCCGGTGCGCCGCGTGGCCGAAATATCACTTCGCAACTTTAATACTGCACACGGTGGGCAAATTATAAAACGGGGCATTAATTATAAAGTTTGAGATACGAAGTTTGCACTGCAGTGTAATGTTGTCTTGTTAACGTGCCGGTGCATAAATACCGTTAACACCACCCATTAACGCTTGCGAACACCCTTATTTTTATTACGAACAGGTAATAAGAAGAAACTGCATATTTAAAATTAATGTGGATACTTTGCCGGACAATTTTTGTTCTTCCCCTCTTTTTGTTGTTGTTCCGGGCTGCGAATTATTTATGAGATGGCGTGATATCTAAAGTAGTCTGGTTGGTTATTATGTTTTGCCCAAAAAAACAGTAAAAGAAACATTTTGGTAAAGCTTAAGGGAATAAGCTCTGATGTCTACCTAGACATGCACACTGGTGTGGTCTGGTCATACCTTACACAATTTAACCAAAAGGATTCTCATTGTCAAGCGTCGCCCTCTGCCAAATGTGGAAGAGGCACGCTCTTGTACGTCATATAAAACTAGTTTTTAAATCAAAGATGCGCGAATTTTGGAAGACTGATTTGCATAGATATTTACTTTAATTTCCTCTCCATATTGTCCAGATAGGTATTTAAGACAGGTGTAGCAACGAATCTACTACAGTCCTTTGTCTATAACCTTCCGTTTCGATTTCCATCATGTAATTTTGAAACTTGTTTGGTATCATCACCAATCAATTGCCAGTTTATTATTATGATTTACCGAAAAAAATTGTAGTTTGATAGGTAAGACCATTTGAATCCGTTAACAGCATTAAATGTGGCAAATTAAACCTGATCTCCGCTGGAATCCATAAAAAATACTCCTGTTTAATACAATTTATTCTGTGAAAGAAATCAAGTGAAAATCTGCTTGTATAGAGCTGATCCTCAAGTAAATCAAACAATTTAGGTGCTCGTGTACGGTACGTTTGTTTTTAAGAAGCTGCGCTGTTCGTAATCGCTGCCTTGTTTGTTCCATACAACTCCCACAACTGCTTGTAATTGTTTACTGAATCGACATATCGACCTTTGCGTCAAAACAATTAAGATTTTTCTAATTAAAACGCCATTATAATTATTAATCTTGCTGATTAAATTTTTGACAGCGTCGAACCGACGTTTTAATTAGATGAAACCTACTTCCTTCTGAGATCAGTCTTCTCATAATGGTCATACGTCGACAGTGGCTTAAGTTTATGTGAGTCCATAAAAGCGATATAAAGCGTATATTGCAGCGACAAATAGAGCGTATACGTGTTTTTTTATTATCACATCACGGGACAAATCTAAGCTTCATTGTCTAGCACAATGCGTCCGCAGGTTCTGCAATAAACCGCGGACTTAGGAAATAAATAGCAGACAGCCTTCGTCGGTGTAAGCACGGGCCATTTGAGAAATTTATCGTGTGCACTTAACCGCAAATAAATTGGCCAGTACATGAAATACGCTATTTGGGGTTTGTCTGGGATGTGCATTCTTCTTTTGTAACTGTAACAGGGGGGCGTTTAACCTACACCACAGTTAATGACAGAGTAATGTTGTTTTTGGACACGGTTAACCGGTCAAAGAATAAATTGCCTTTCAATGCGGACGGCTGTCTTCGTTAGAAAAAGGAGATGTAAGTATTATTGTGTTTTCCATGTCTCTAGTACTTGGGCTAAAGGCTACCGAATGGTGGTGAGTTGGATTTGTGCCTAATTAATGGCGATAGACTCTTAGGGAACCTAAACATAACTGGCAATATGTGAGTGTTATGCACCTCTGTCACCCTTCCGAGAAAGACAGAGAAAAGAAATGGAAATAAGATATAATATGTCACTAATATTATTAAACAATTTGAAATACCTACCGGCGAGCTTTTAAAATAAAATGATTTCGTTTCGAGAAAAATATGGTTTAAGATAAAAATACAATTGACTGATCATTTCAAGTAAACATAAATAATTAAAAACTAGACAAACATTTTAATCTTAAAATAACTTACATTTCGTTCGGGTGTGTGTAACTTAACTACATATATCCAAGTTAACCAAACTGGATCTGAATTCGGAGAAGACTATTCAACTACCAAGTTATTCCACAGAATATTTTATTATAAAGCAGTAGTTATCTAGTTAGGTTAGGGTTTAATCTATAATGCAGATATTTAATACCAGTTTCAGAACTACGCGATGCTATGTTTTTGTTCTTCGACAACTATGCACGAGGCAACAAAATATATTACTAAAATGGGGGATGCTACCTCGATAGTCTAGTGGTTAGCGTATACCGCGAGGTTCGATTCCCGTGTCGGATGTTTTATTTGTGAACTTGCCGTCAGGAAATTCACAATAGCAGCACGGAGTAGGAATTGTGCCGATGGATGATGTGAGGCTCACCCTCAATCCCATTGGACCTAAAACATAACAGGTGAAGTGTGGGTGTTGTACACCTCTGCCACACCCTTCTGGGTAGTATAGGCGTCATGTAATGTTTATGTTTTTATATAGGGATTTTGTATAGATTAAGTATGAAAAATCGAACCTTATATGGAATTACACGAACAAAGTCAGGGCATCAGCAAGTCAAAGATAATTCACTAGACGAATAGTTACTTTAACTTGACTTGGAATTGAGAAGTCGAGATATATTCCGTCTTTGAAGGACTTTGAAAATTCAATTAATTGATTTACATTATGTCACTCCTACTCAGTGGATACAAGAAAATCAAATTAGTACAGCAACGAGGAACTTTATCAAATTGTTTACGAAGTAAATATTTAGAACAACGCTTCAAAATAAACCTTACCATCTGAATCGTTAGTACGTACGTACTTACAATATTAATTAAGGAAACTTCTTAAGGACAGACATTAAAAGTCTAATAAATTAACATTTAGGCTATGAAATGGGCACGCTGAATAAACTTAGTAAGGTGAAAGGGCAAATGGAGTACCAATTTTTTTATTAATTTCAGTAAAGTTATATTTTTGAAAGCTCAAGTCTGTAGCTTTCATTCTATGAGTTGTTATAGTTATTTAATAAACACAAGGCAACGGAAATTAGATGTACCTATATCATTATCTTAAATTATTATCTTTCTAAAGCGCCATTTAGACGGGGAGAGTTTCTCGTCTCGAAGATACGATTATCGAAGGAATATAAAACATTTTTTTCGTCTAAACAATCGATCTCCTCGCTCGTTGCCTTGGGCGACAATTGCCTTGCAATGGAAAATTATTATGTCCGTGTAAACAGAATTTCAAAGCAATAATCGTATTTCGAGATTTTATGCCAGTTGCTACCATGAGTGCAGTGCGCGAGGGTGTTTTAATTATATCTGCTCTTTTAAGGCAAGAATTAATTAAACGGAAAAAGAAGAAAAGGTGTTGGGTTAAAAAATGGATAACGAGAAGAATTGATTTGGGAGCATCTAACACATTGTGCCTTGAATTACAATTGGAAGATGAAGAGACATTCAAAAATATGTTTCGGGTTACGAAAACTCAATTTATATATTTACTTCAAAAAATTGGACCATCTATACAAAAAAGTGATACAAATATGCGTCAAGCTATAGCTGCTCGTACAAAATTGGAAATAACTTTAAAATATTTGGCTACAGGAGATTCATTTCAAACAATATCAGAATTATTTAGAGTACCTAGGTGTACCATAAGTTCCTTTATGGTAGAAGTTCTGCAAGCTATTTACACTATTTATTTTTTACGAACAATATACACTAGTAATCACTTAACTCGACTGACAAATCTCGCACTAAAAACGATTCAAACTGATTTGTACGATACTCGTATCAACTTGAAAATATGTCACAAGAGATCGTGTTTAGACAAGTCGAGACTCTCATAAGCAAGAATCTGCTTACTATACTTTTTGTCGTGTAAACAAACATAGGCAATAATCGCCTAGCGATAAGTCATATGCGAATCTCGTATGACATAATCGTAGGCGAGATTTTAGTTCTTGCCTGTATGTAAACATTTTGATACGATTGTGTTATGGCGATTATTGCTTGTGATAGAAGCGTATAGTTTCTCGTAAGGAAATGTACGAGAAACTCTCCCCGTCTAAATGGCGCTTTAGCCAGTTAAGTGATTACTATAGACTGACCGTTTAACGCGCGTATCGCCTGCGACGTAAGAAGTGAGCGGGGGTAGGTAACGGACTACTACGGCTACACACAGAGTCATTGATCCAAAGATTTATCTCGAGATAGACATTGTAGGCAAAGTAAAAAATATAATTGTAGTATCTGTATTTTTAATGAAATAATTAACATTTTAAGAAAAAAAAACTTATTAAAGAAAAAATAACATTAAAGATATAATTAAAACACCCTCGCGCACTGCACTCATGGTAGCAACTGGCATAAAATCTCGAAATACGATTATTGCTTTGAAATTCTGTTTACACGGACATAATAATTTTCCATTGCAAGGCAATTGTCGCCCAAGGCAACGAGCGAGGAGATCGATTGTTTAGACGAAAAAAATGTTTTATATTCCTTCGATAATCGTATCTTCGAGACGAGAAACTCTCCCCGTCTAAATGGCGCTTAATAGTCCTCAGACTAGACCTATAATCGAATTTGGTAATAAAGGGCTACCCTTATAATTAAAATAGTTTATCCATTAGTTATTTTTATTTGTTGTAAAAGTTTAAATATATAACAATAGTTTATTCTATGAACCATTAGATATAGCTCAGTGTCAAGGCTAATGTGCAAAGTTTTTTATAAGTCACTCACTACCAAAATTAAATGGTTAATATTCAAAAAACGATAAATCTCTCGCTTTTAAAATATACAAAATACCTCACAGTGTATTTTTTTAGCAAATTCCAAATCCTAGCTCAGAATAAAATCCATCAGAAAAATATTTTTCCGTGTCTTGCAACTACGCTGGTATATCCCGTTCAATCGGAATCGGCTGCACAAAAACACAAGGTCCACCTCGGTTTGTTGTGACAGTCCTTTGTTCCCGAAGCGCCGGGAATTCCACCAAAAATATTAAGTTCCAGTTACTAACCCCTGGAGAGAAAAGAGTTGATTTGCAAAACGAAAAAATGTAGCGAGCGAGTGTAGAAACAATTGCTTTTTCACTGTACAAACTTTCCACAGGAGTTTGACTGAAATAATATTCAGAACTTTTTTTAAATGACCAAATCGTTAGAAAAACTTTTACAAATTAAAATTACTCAAAACGCCAACCCACGATATTGTGAATTATCCCTGGCATTATCTTGTGTTGCATACTTATATCAAAAAATCTTAAATTAATTTTGAATATTAAAATCACAATCAAATCCGACTGCCCTAATTGGATTACAGTACATAAGTACAGTACTACTATTAGGGCAGAAGGTATATAGATGGGGTAGAAATTAATTTATTTTCAAATCGACAAAATGTGGCAAGCTCGGCGCGTGTTGTAACAATTGCCTTTTTTACTGTACAAACTTTGCGCAGGAATGAGACTGAAATAATATTCAGTACTTTCTAAAATTGACTTAAATCGTTAGAAACTTTTAATGGAGGATGGGAATTATATTTTGGTATTAAAGTGTGCGGTTCTACCAAAATCTAATTATGTTTAACCAAGCACTAAGGAGAACCAAAGCCAATTGAGTGAATTGTCTCCGGCGTCTTTTAGATAAAACTTAGATTAAAAAACATTTATACATTCCAAAGAGGACGATAACTACCAGCTCGAATTTAAAACTCATTGGATATCAAAACTACTGCGGCAACAAAAAACATCAGAAAGGCGTATAAATAAACACATAAAACCCACGATGATCTCGGGAGAAGACAAATTGAATTTGGATTCAGTTTAACCCAATCAATCAATAAAACGCTACCAAATTGACAGCGCAGTCGCCGACACCCGTATCTATTTATAATGCTAACGTGTCATAATACCAGCTCACTTTAATACTTTCCGGATACTTCAGAAAACAAAACTTTCAGAGCAAAGTCATTGTGAAGAACGTTTCAATGTTTTGGAACTATTGGGCCAACTACTGTACAACCCTCCGCACAATAAAACTTTGCAGATATAATAATATTTTGGATAAACGCTAATAGTTTGCTAATTTCAACAATATACAAGCTAACTATAAATTTCGACGTTGAGAGCTACGTAGGTAACATTGAACATTGAACATTTCGGTTGACTACTACAAACTTGTTATACTCTATACACTAGTAATTTCAATTTCATGTTACCAAACTTCCCACCGGTATTTACACAAACCATAATTTTCTTGTTAATCTTGTTATCCCATACTATTTATTAAAACCTTTGCTAACATTTTTGCGGAAAGAGCAAGCGGGGGTAGAAAGTTTTCTTGTTGCTAAACAACAAGCTCAGCAAACACGTAACGTCACAGGATTGAATTGATTATAAACTTTCGCCGACCGTCGCCGTCAAAGCTATTTTCAGATGCAGAGGTTCCAGCTGTATTATATCCCCGCGACTAGCTAAGCCTTGCGTGCTAACGCGAGAGAAATCCTTCAGCTTTTACTTTATTACAAACTTCGCAACGTATCGCGCCCCGCATACATCAGTGACGGGTTGAAACTACCGACCCCGTTAAATCCCGAAGTACTCTCGCTCTCTTTGTTTCTATAGTGAAGTAATTAGTGCGACACTTATCACTTAATTAGCACTATCGCAGAATTTAAAAGGACCCCTTCACTAGAGGGTTGCTCTCGACGCGATATGTTTCAAAGGCGGAATGTCCAGTACTCATAATGAAAGCGAGGGTTAAGCTTCGTGTTGTTGTTTTGTCACATCGTAATCTCCTTGAAAAATGTACTTGCTATTTAATTTTCATCAAAAGCGAAAGCTTCTGGTGCACGTTAACGAAAGCCTTTCACCGGTTTTTTTGACTATTCAAAGTTGGGTCACGATATGGAAAAATATTTCATAAAAATATTATTTCAACTGAAGAGTTAAGTTGGTTTATATTGTGGCGTTTCAAGATAAATATAAGGGTATGTTGGTACAAAGATTGAGTGTATAACATGTTGTTTAGTGCCTAGGCTTTACAATAGTAAAGTGACAAAGTGATATGTGTTGTCCCTAATCCATTCTTCATTCATATAGCGCCTCGTGGCTGTCCCCAATACCAGCTGTCCCTAGTCTAGACAGACGCGCGCTGCCTCACTGAAACTCATTGTTACAGACAAAGGAAACTTCGACTACATAGCGTACAATTATGTATCCACTTCGTTATAACATTGAGGTTGCTAGCTCCTTGCCTATTTTTTCTAAGCTTACGTAATTAGTGTTTGAGCTTAGTCCGCAAAATATATTCTGACACACGCCTCGATTAACTTCGTTTACAATTCTGTGCAGACACACGTGAAGATTAAATGTTTACCCTTCTAACTACACCTCTTACCCACGCTTGAATTATTATTTAGTAAGGATGATTTAGAAAATGTAGGCAGCAAATACTTTTCAGTTAAGATTGATATAGGTAAATAACCCTCCTTCTGACGCAGCCGGGTAAAAAGTAAAAATAATTAAAAGTGTCGATATTCTTACTTTTACTTAAAATTTAATTCCAATCTTCTTTTTCTTACGTGTATTGGGCATTACAGTTTCTCATTATTAATATATATATAAATATATATATATATATATATATTGTTTTTAATCCAACGCATACTTTGGAATGTAGGTATAAAAGGATTTTAAGAGCTTTCAGATTCAATTTTAGTTTGCTTGTTTATGATTAATTGTATATTATTCTGAAATACAATAGACTACGAAAATCTGTTATTCACCAACAAGTTATAAATCTATTATTTTGTAAGTGTATTTATAAGTTGTGAAAACTTTATTCAGTTTTACCTTATCCTTCTACGAGTCCATTTTCAAATGGAACAAAAACCAGCATAGTCTCCTAATGGCTAATGAGTTCGTCTAAAGTAAAATATAATTGAGAGAGCATGTGGTGCACGCCGTGATTTACAATGGCAAAGGCAAGAGAGGTGGTCGGTCAAACGTCTATTAGGCTAATTGTTAGGCCCGGCGGGCACGAACATTTCCCAAAGCTTTGAGCCCCGCTGTGGCGCACCGCAGCCTCGCTCGCAATCTGTAAATGCTTTGTGTAGGTCACGTTATGGGCTTACGTGGTCACTACTAGTATTGTGTACACATACACTAAGCTGCACTTTGCGACGATCACATCTCTATATCACGCATTTCGCTCTCGATTGTGATTCACGCGTCATAAACAACAGTCAGTTCATGAAGATAGATCCGTTCCGTTCAGTGTACGTATCTACAACATTAACATTTAGATGTAGGCTCGACGGCTGTCACTCGATTCACGATCTACTGAGACCCTCGTACTACAGTATTTCACGTTATAAACTGTGTATTAAATTGTTCGTCGCGTAGTATCGCTTTTCACAGCTGACGACAAACTCTTGGTAGAAGGTTTTGGAACATTCCAATGTAAATCAAATGTTAAAGACCGAGGCATATATAAATATAGAAGGCATACATAACATCGTTATTCCGTTCAGACTTAAAAAGTTAATTATGTTTTTTCCATCTGTATAACTCTTGAAAATGAGTAGGTAGGTACTAGCTACCTACATTATTCAATAGACATTGAAGTGATGTTCCTCTGATTCTTATTACGCTCACTGCTCAAAACTTAAATGAGGGAGTAGATAAAGGCCATTCAATCAATCCAACAAAGGGCTTCGTGCGATTGGAAAGTCTGTTGCCGTAGTGGCCGAGGGCTGTTCACCGCGACTAATCCTAGCAGATTCGGACAAACCCCCATTACCCTGATTGATTCTCGGCGCCCCGGCCCTGGTTACAAATACAAAGGTCTGCTGCAATTTGGAAGCGCTTTCAATTTGCACTGAGCCGATCGCCTCTCAATTTGCGGCCGCCGAGCGATCGCCTAGCATCACAGCGCAAGCTGCTCTGCGTACCACGTACATACTAATTTCAAATTCCTATTCCACGTCTAAATACCTCAAAACAGCGAACAAATATACACAAAGGCAAAGAACATTAAGGCCGTAACGCATTACGTTTTATGTACGAACGTAAATAAGTTATAACTTCTTTTAACAGTTATCATTCTTATGACTTTCAGAGAAACCGTGAAACAAAAAGCTTAGATACAGCCCGAAACGGTTAATATCAAAGTTCAGACAAGAAAGTATTAAAAATATAGCACTTTGGAATGCGGAGGAGCTCAGATACTTGTATATATCATACACAAAAATTTCTCTATATACGTACCTACGTATGTGTAGAAACCGAAGGACGTAAGGGTGAATATTGCATGCTGCCGCTGTGAAATTCATGACATGTGCCGGGACTTCTGACTGATTGAACCAGTATGTATGTTGACTACCGCTTTTATACATTTGAAGTGATAAATGACGTCACTAATTTTAAATGTTGGCTTTAGTTGTCCAATGTACCATTGAAATTTGTCTGTGTCAGTCCGCTCGTATTAATTTAAAATACGAACTCAAATTCTGTAATTTCGCCAAAAGTGTTCTATTTTCGTTGCCTTATTTGCAAAAAGTATAAAATTATTCCAATGAATAAAATGAATGTATTGAATAGTAATAATGTCATTATAGTCTATAGGCATTCAATGTGAATCAGTCAGGTGGCAGGCGAGGCGCTTGAATCTACCTAATTTTCGCGTTGAATGAAAATTAAAGAAGTCCCACGCGAATCCAATTTCACGGGAGCGGTAATCTCATTAGAGACGTCTGACTTTCATTAACATTTATACGATTTCCGCGGGAGAAAACTTTGAGAGACGGTGCCTTTCCGCGAGTACGCCAACTCTTGATGCACTAATCTAAATTCTCAGATCTCGGACGCAGGTGGTCTGATAGAGTTGCCGTTTGCGCGGCCCTCTTACCCAAACTTTCAATTTATGCACAAACTTCCATTCTTTAAAGTTGTTCGGCGAGCTCTATTATTCTTTACGTGATAATGAAATGAGTCTGTACCCAATGGAATTTAAATAAAGGTAATTTATTGGAATACAAAGTTTAGAAGCTGGACTTTTATTGACGAGCTTTTTTAGCTTATTGAAAATAATGAAATGCAAATAAAATATCGCATCATCTATTGCTACGTTTGCAGGTTTCTGTTTAAATTCAGTTCTGGTTCACTTATGTCGGTTATGTAAATTCGCGGTTAATGTAAGCTCATCATGACTAATCAATTAACATAATAATTTGGGAAGCTTACACGGTATTATTTGATTATATCACTAGGCAGTCTTACCATCGGCGCCTGTACAAACTGATATAGGTACAGCTATACATATTTAATGGGACTGAATTGTCAATTATAAATTTATACGAAACTGGTTATCTATAATACTCAGGTTCCTGTGCCAAAGTCGTTACTGGACATGAAACTTGCTTTACAACTACCGGCAACTTGAAAACTGCTTACATATTTATGACAACCAGTGCACATGCATATTCACGCCATGAAAGCATCTACGAAAAAACTAGAAAAATGAACGAATATGCACCATATGAAAAAGCAATGGCTGGGAAATTGCGAGTGCGGTATTGCAATATTTTTCTTTGAGCACAATACAATATTGCTTACCCCGTTCACACACGCCATCGTAACTTTAAATATGAAAACATATAAAACATTTTTACCGTATTTTTCTTTACACGGTGACGTGGTTCTAATGAAGGAAACTTATTTGTTGGTAGCGAATGAGTTTTATAAAATGTAGTTTATAAAACTCGTTTTCTACAGGTAACTAAGACGAAACACTGTTTGTGAAGTATGACGCTGTTCACCAGCTACGTGTGCCACGAAGTTGAGTTGAAGAGTAATTGAGTTTTTTCAACATTATTGCCGTCATACCTATCTTATTTCAAAGTTGGTAATCTTTTGAGTTGTATTATCTCTGTTACTTTCAGTAATGGTATAGCTACAAAGTAAGCTTTGAATATAAATTCTTCGGTAGCAACTACAACGCTTTGCGTAGAATTTGAGATACAATAATGCTCTGGTACATTATTCTAATTTAGTGGTAAGGTAAGTAATCTAGGTATCTAACCTTAAGGTAAACGTAGTCCTTTGTGATAAACAATCTAATTTTTTAATTAATTACTTCAGGTATATATTCTTCAAATTATTTTTCAGCTTACATAAGATAGGACAAAAATTAATAAGTACCAAACAAGTAACTTGATCATTACAGCAAAGAGGTGCATTAAAGGAGCCTCCCCGAGTGACGTCGTGTACACAACGATTCCCTACGTCCGGCGCACCCTGGGCAATTCGCGAGTTCTTAAAAGCGAATTGGCTAATCCTTTCACTACGATGGCAAGTCAAAATAAAATTTGACTCAGCCATCGATACGACGAAGAAGAAGAATTACAGCAAAGTACATTATTTTTTTTTATTAATTTCGGAATTTGTTTTTCGTTTCGATAATATTTAACAATGTCTGAGACTATAAATGTGACATGTGACAGTGCACATACGTTTTCCAGTGCACAGATTTATCTTCATGCCCAACCGGCATTTAACTTTCTATTTCCTATCGGTATCCTGCGGAATCTTCCTTGCGATAAATGAGGAAACTTGCTTCCCGGGCTTTGTCTTAGCTAAGTGAGGTACTCGCCTTCGAGAGTTCATTTCAGCCCCGCGTACGGCTGAAGTACTTACGTACGATTAGATATACTTGTTAGCACATCTTGATGAACTGAATTCGATGTATATTGATATGAAATAGATTGGATGAACTTTATAGAAGTGAGAAGTTTTGATATAAATTTAATTATTGATTTCTGAAGAAAATTTGTAGCAACTAAATTTATTGACTCTATGGTCTAACTCCCTTGATGGTTAGCGTATGCGCCTCTAACTGCGAGGTGCCAGGTTCGATTCCCAGACCGGGCAAAGTGTTATTTGTGGACTTTCCGTCACAATAACAGCACGGAGTTCGAATTGTGCCCTGTGGATGACGATAGGCTCATCCTAATCCCATTTGACTTAAACATAACAGGTGAAATGTGGGTGTTGTACATCTATGTCACACCCTTCTGGGTAAAATAGACCTGATGGTATGTAATATTATATTAAATTTAATGACGCAGGAAAAACTTATAGATATTAAATGAACTTTTTAAAAGCTAAGCCATGGAAGAAGCATCTTAATATTTTAAACGTTCAAAATAGACATCTACGTATATATAGACGCAAATACTTATCCGAAAGTACTTAACGTCTGAAACTGAAATTAATGGTTGCGGCGTTCGTTTTAGAGTTTTCTAGTTTATTGTACATTTTGTCTCGCGAAATATAAATTTTGTCTTCGAATTTAGTGTCTCTATTTACCCAGTTTTACTTAACAAAAAAGTTAAATTGGCCTAGTATATTTTAATAGGAGTTAAAAGTTCCGAGACAGCTCAACAGCTGTTTTACAATAAAAAAGAGAAAGTAATACAATTATTGGAAAGAATGACAGATGAATATCATTTCTTTTTCAACTGTTTCTTAGTATAATTTGCTAAGCATAGCTAAATTCTATAAAAATAATCAATTATTTATTTATTTATTTAATTTTATTTTCTTAGGAAAACAAACAGTCTTTTTATAAACTAAGTTAATAACTAAAATACTATCTAAAGACCATGTAACAGTTTTCGCATATTATAGCTATATCTGCGAGTTTGAAAATTACAAAGATAATCTTATATGTATTATGATAACAAAGCGTTAAGAATTATAATGTTACAGTTGAAAAATTAAGGTAAAGATAACAATTGAATTATCACTAAAAGTTAAAAATTATGTTGCTATAGCGCAGCCAAACCAATTTTTAGAAATTAATTGTCTCAGTTGATTAGGGGTTGTGTTAAACAGATCAAGATTAGAAGTTGAGTATCAATGTTTCATGGATATTTCTTTATTTGTACGAAGTTTGGCAGTTGTTTCGTATTGAATACAAAAGTGTCGTAACTTGAGGCTAACGGTTAAACACAAAACGCGACATTGACCTAGGTCTTTATCACTCATATAAATTTTAATGAGACTCAAAAAGTTATATGAAACCTAATTTTGATAGTGAGTTTTAATGAGGGATTTCCTTTAAAAATGATTCACTTTAAGACAAATTATAAACATGTTTTTAGTGTAACATGTACTGTTACAATGTTTTTTTTATTTTGCAAGATCAGAAAACATATGACGTAATACAAATAAATTTATTTCGGATAATATCAGTAGAAGTAACCTACGTTCTTGGAAATTATTGCAATCTTTGATCCGCCTTAGTAATGGAAAATCCACAAATAGATAGGTTTCTATATAAGCATTATTACCAGTGTGGGAGTAATTTGAATTATTATATAGTACCACGACACACGTATGTAACATCTGGTGTCTTTATTGAGCACTGAAATACTATTATAATAGTACCTAGTAATAGTTACACCTATATTTGTCTCCTCGTACCTTTAATGAGGTTAGAGATCCTAAAATTTGTCATTTTATTAGCACCTAAGTTGGAGACGGTATTGCCTACGTAGAAATAAATAGAAATTTGGCATCAGGCTAATAGTTATGATTATACTTGTAGCACTGTCTACAAAATAAACTGTCAGGGTGGGCAAACAGCCTATAAACTGTTTGCTCCGAGTATAATAGTATGAATAGCTACTGTTCCAGTGCAGTGTGATAAAATAATATATATTTTGTATGTGTCCTGAATAGCCAGTGCTGGTCAGATGGTCGACTAAGCGGTCTGAACCGCTTCACAACGTTATGTTAAACCAACTCGTGTGGCCTAATTACGTAAAAGCAACTTAGTCGCATTTCAGTGCTCTAAATTATGTGTTATAGGAACACATTCATGCATACACGTGAGATAACAGTATTGCTTTCCCATTCATACATATGAACAGTTGCCTGCATATCGCTTCCTTTATTGTAATCATTTGAAACTGGGACAAAGAGTTTAAGTAAAGAAAGTCTCTCATATTTTAGAGATAAAATATTACGACGTAATATACACATGATTATTATTATAGTACCAACCATATTACTTCAGAAGATTTTGCACGAAATTTAAAACTGCCCGGCAGATAGTAATAAACTCTATGGTAAAAAGCATTTATTGACTCAAATCAATCACAACAATGTTTGCGTAAGGTATGACACTAGAACATATTTGAAACAAAAAGTACTGCTACTGATTCTCAAACTAAGCTATTGCTTGTATTTTTGGAGACAGCGTTCAGTCGTGGAGTATGACTCTGTGTTACATTAATGTATATAATTATGTTGAAACATTGTAACTCTATGGTATTTGCAGACAACCTAAACTTATGTGACTTAGGGGCAGTTTTTGAGGTGCCGGATAAATCTTATCCGACCCATTAAAAATATAGCCAAACCAAATTTAAAAGCGACATAAGTAACACTTGAAAAAATAACACAGCTGTCACTTTCATTTATCTATGTTATATACTTATCCAGCCAATAAGGTTTATCTAAAACCTGTAAAAATGGGGCTTAATCCAACCAAACGTGTTGCCAATACGTTACGGTATCAGAATACACTTCTGTAATAACTGAGCTACGTGTTCCTAAGATGTAACGTCCCATCATAACGCGTGCTGGGTTATCAGCTCATCTCTGACCAAACTTGACCCTCGTCTGTCCCAATTACTTGTTTTATATATTATATATACAGCGGTGTTTGATTGTTTTGGGAAAAGCGCAACCTTGCCTTAGTTATAGATATATTATCTAGAACGATTGATAATATTATCGACTTAAAAACGTCGTCGTAACTTTTTATTCCGGGGTTTTTATCGTAATTAATACGCAATTACGGGTCGGTGACCCCAGATAAATTGTGCCAAAAGTATAAAGTTTAATGCATCCACAGATAAAGTTATACTTTAGATAAAGTTATACTTTAATTACACGGATAACCATAGTGGGTACTTTCGTATTATATGTATTATACTTTTTATTATCGGATTTGAGATGGCAATTATTGCATATAAAATATCAAATGTAGGTATGTAGACTAGATTTTATAATGTTCTATGAGTTTTAGATGTTAAGTGATTATTTAGCTTAGACAAAGTTTCCTGTTATAATTTTTACCGGATTACGAAGAATCATAATTCCGTGCGTATCTATGTAAGTAACTTTTACAATGTTGCCTGCATTTTGATTCATCTCTAATATTCAATACATAAACTTTCAAAATAGACAGAGTTGACTAGTCATGAATCCACTACTTGATCGCTATGATGCAGAACACGAGAACCTGTCATGTCTTCAACAGAGAAAGCTTCTTCGATCCCTTCCAAACTGAACAGCGTTGCGCAAACGTGTGATAGACAACAAGCAAGGTTTACGGTGAATAATAAACACGCTACAACTGGACAAATCTTATAGATTCTACTCATCCAATCTGCCATCAGAATTGTTTTAGTTCTCTCTATTGTGTTAGTAGGTAGAAGATATTGTAACATACCTGCATTGTAACCCACCCGAGTGCAGTATCAACAGTGTCGTGTAACCAAACAAGCTTACCTGCAACAAAAACAAATTAATTAGTAAACGCACGGCTCGCTGGAACCGGAATTACATTACCTATTTCTAGGTAGGTAGGTACATTTTATGCTAATTTTGTAGAACATTAAATTTAGTCGACAGAACAGGTACGTGACTAAAGCCGCAGACAGCAGGATAGTCCGAAATTTAATTTATCTTGGATAGGAAACCACAGGCTGGAAAAGATCTAAATATAGGGTGGCACAAAATTAATCATCCTATTGGCAAATTTTATATTTTTTGTAAATGGTGATCAAATTGGTTCTGCTTTGATAAGACTTAAATCACTATACTCCTCAACAACACGGATTGATTCTAAACTTTAACTGCATTTTTAGGTCGCTTCAGATTTGGATTGCTGGATATGTGTCAACAAGCTTTGACACTTGAAGCCCTCAAACGAAGTCCCTGTCAGGAATACAGGAACCTTTAGTCAGAAATTGATGGAAAATGCTATATAATGGCATTTTGGTAAATCAAATCTGGCCGGACACACTTGACAGAAATCATCTACTCACTTAACAAAAAAAATATCTAAAGGTCCAATTTAATATTTTAATTGCTCAAAATATTTTCTTTTTAAACATAAAATTAGTTATTCAAAAACAGAATAGGGTGATTAATTTTGCGCTATTCTAAATAATATTTAATAATAATCACTCGAGAAAATCTGTCGCATTGCATAGCTCTGATAAATGTACTTACATTTCTGAGTCAAGTTAAAAGTGTTCTATTTGAATAACAGAGTGGAAATGATTTGCTAAAATTAATCAATACTGAATCTGAGGCGAGATTAAATACGTCGACGGGATAGCAGTCGCGCAAACAAAAACCGCTCGTCAGACTGAAAATTGCATTCATATTTAAGCCGACGGACGGCCAAACAAATACTTTGTCAATTACATTAACGCGAAGTTTATTTTATTTAATTGCAATGGAAATAACAGAGGGATGACAACAGCCAAATTAATGGAGACATTTCGGTTGTACACATTGAAAATTATTTACGAGGAATATTTTGTTTATTGCGGATTTTTAACATTACGAGGCTCGGTGGCTTGGCGGGACCCGAAGCCATAATTCACGTGGCAAACCACCCACCTTGCCGTTTGTGGGCAGCTACCGCTAATTTATTGCCCTTTAAGTGCCCCCGACATGGAGCACCGCGGCAATTTGGACGAAAGCTAGAAACAAACCGAGCCCTCACGTCAAAACGATACCCTGAAACGCAACCCTACAACTTACGTAACTACAACTACTATTGTTTATGTTGTTTTATTGCCATCTCCATAATCATAAACCAGGTTTATGTACATAATTACATCAACAACTAAATATGACTTGACCTCACTGTTATCATAATATGTGTTATTATGATGAAAAATAAATAAAATAAAAATTTTGCGTCACTGTTTTTCTGTATAAAGAATTAAACTCCGTATATTCTTCGTAATTTAAATTCCGTTTTTACATTTCAAATTCTTTAGTTGCTAAAAAAATTCAAGACGGCACTCAAATACCTCTAGCGAACTGCTTTAGGGCCATTATTCAAGTGAAAGCCCACCTCGCTCGCTTGCGGCCGACCAACGTTAATTTATGACTTTTTAAGTGCCATGAACACGATGTTCCGATCTCCCTGATCTCATTCATAAAGGGAAAAAATCGTTTCAGCTTCTATTTGAAATTCTCTTAGAGCATTCGCAATTCAAATAATATAGAACGAGATTATTCTGACGTAAAATAGAAATGTCACACGTGCCGCTTTTAACAGCACAATGCTTCCATGAGTACTCGAAGGTGATTATCCAATTTCAGTACCTTTTATACCCCTTCGATCAATAAGCTCTCTAATAAACGTCAAGTTGGACTAAATTACTTAGCTATAGAGTGAAAGGTAGCCTGTAGCGTAGAAGTTTGTACGGACACAGTAAAGTAACAAAATCTATTGGATTTAAGTTAAAAAAACCCAGTTCGATTACGCCGATGGTACGTTATTCTGGACACGATTTTTCTCGTACCCTGCATACGTAAAGCGAGGCTTGATTGCAATTCGAAATTGCATTGTCTGTTCATGAAAGTTCTAAATGGATTTAAAAATACACTACAATTAAATTATCAAATTAAATGTAGGTATGCTAATTGTTTCCACATGACAGAAGCGCGAAGCGTTATAAATTCAATTATTATCGCAAATTCCCGTCTATAGGTACCTATTATTTGGTAACACGTGTAGAATACCAATTTATTATTAACATTCCATTCGAAGAAATATGTGTAAAATGTGTTAGTGGAAAAATTTATCGGTGCCAATTTGATTGTTCGATACAAATTCGGCATATTGCCATCGGTATAGCGCGCAAACCACGCGGATTAAGCAGGCTTCGTGTGTATAGCGACTAGTTACTTTATCGATACTCGTGACAGGATTTAATATCGAATGTGTATTTTGATTGAATTTATTGCGCTAGTATTGACAAGCTATTGTGTGGACATGTGCATCGAAAAATAAATAACAAAGCCCAAACACAACGACGCAGATACTGTTTGTTTTGGCAATAGTATTTAAGAATAGCGTAGAACTTCCTACAATTATTTTCAAATGTTTATTGTATTATGTACGAAAGTGAACGTAGCCACTATAGTTTTACTTTAAAGTCCATAACATATACTACCACTATGATTTTATTCAGATTTTTCTAGCCAACGTTTTAGCTTTTGGAGGAGAGGGGCGGGGGCCTCTACTCGTGGAAGAAATTGCTCTTCAAAGCAGTCAACCTATGTTCAGGCGACATTAAGGTAATAAACTAAAATAATTTCGCATTTTTCTACTAAATTGAAACTAATTTGGTCTAGACTAAATGTTACATGTTAGTAACATGCCTGCAACTAACATTATATTTTGTATTTTAACCGTGTAATTTTGTTGGTTGTCACTAAAGGTAAATTTCACAATTTCAGTCGCATACTAAAAGGTATTTATAATCATATTCAAAACTATATGACTAACACGTCAAAATGTATTCCGTAAAATGGAATATTTATTTGTGTGTACAATGCATAATGTGTGCATAAAGCAGATATGACTGGACTGTCTGAACAGTATGAATGGCTGGTCGCGACAGACGGGAGCATTTGATGTGATTTGGCGCTACAGCGGTGAAGCTCGCCAGATTAACTCAAGCGTGAGTGAGTGCGAGTCACAACCATGTTTTCAAATGTGTGTGAAGGGATCGAAAGGATTTGAACGGTGGCTTTGTATTCGTTCAGCAAATACTGTTTGTCTCTATTGGTAGACGTGAAACCGGAAAATGTGTGAACTTTAGTCAATGGTTTAGGATACTTTGAGCGTAAAAAGTAGCGAAGAGCTTATTTGTAGACGTGGTAAAGAATCAAATCCAGTTAATATACAAAACATATTTTTTTGAAGATGTGTGTTTGTCTGGATATCCGCATATTCGTAACTCTTTTACGCAGAAACTACTTGATGAAGTTTGCTAAAACTTGTCACACGGGTAGCTTATAATCTACTTACTACTATCGTACCATGCTTGGCTTGGCTGCGGAAAAAAAGGTATTCTACGATCATTTACTTTAAAAATAAAATACGAAATACTATTACTAGCACCTCTTAAACGTAAAATATATTCCGGTAAAAGGTATTACAACAATAAAGAAAAGTATAGGGCCATTAAAATATTAGTAAAAAACATCAATAAAAGTTACTTGTTCAGCACGGGCTGGAAAAGAGCCTTTTCTTTCGTAAAGGAGTGAAAGAAAACAGGAAATAAAAATAACGGCTTTGCTACCTTACACCTGAAACATCTTTCCAACTGCCAGTAGTTTATTTTTATAAAATTCAAAAGCAGTTCGTGCTAGATAATAACTTTTATAATATTTTATTTGAGAGTGAATGAACAAGAGTCGCTATTTGATGTATGAACCGAACTAAATTTTCCCGGTAGCTGTACTTATGCTTTTACAAGTTACAAAGCGAGGTTAAACAAAGTGTAATTGTTTTTGTTTTCACTGTAACTAATTTAAATAGAGTAATAATTACGCCTCAATAAGTCCCCGTCTTATTGCGATGTTAAATTGCTATCACAATATTATCACTGTCTGACCTATCTCTTATTAAGCTCGACTGTGATTGCTGACAACGTTTACACATTATTAGGTTGGTCATTGCGCGTTTCTTTGTTCAAGATCGGAGTTCATTTATTATTACAAAGAGACGATCTCTGTGCTTATTATACAAGAAAGATTATGCATTTCTATACGTATTTTTGTTATTCTTACTTCCTCTTCCTTCTTTTTTTTAGTGATAATTTTATCGCAAGAAAAAGGGGACTATACTACGCAGTTGTTTAATCTATTATTTTATATGTTACTAGCTGACCGACAAACTTCGTTCTGGCTTAGAAATATTCTATGCTGTGTTATCGGAATTTCTACAATTTTTTTACTTCTTTTTCGATATTTTGTAATTTGGGGCTGAGAAATCTCGGAGAAAGAAAAATCCATAAAATCACAAATGATTTAAAGTTATAAATGGTTTAACTTAACACCTGTAGTTTTATAAATAAGAAACTAAATTTCTTTCTATTTTATTGAATATGTTACCTACATACAGGAAGAGATAAAAATAACGTAGATGTCGAGTGAAAGTCAAACGAGGGGAAATAGAAAACTGGTTTTCAGTTGAATTTCAAGTTGACACTTGGAAATTTTCAGTAATCTCAAATGTCTAGTGAATCGAGAGACATCGAGGCCGAGCAAGTAAATCTCTGCCGAGCGTATTCAAATACTTATTTGAAAAAATATTTTTTGTTCCAAGATTTGTTTTTTGTTAGTTTTGATTGTTTTTTTATATTATAATTTTATTATGGCTTTGACGCGTAAATGTGTCCGTGTATTGTTTATTTGTAAACGACAAAAAGGTTATTGTTAGGAGGTTTTAATTAATGCGGCGACCTCTTATAACATAATACTTATAAAATAAGAATAAAGGCCACCATTAAGATTTTAGGAAATCTCTAAAACCTAGTAGAATCTTTTGTATAAAAATTAAATTAAAAAAATAAAAATAAACTTTTATTATTTTCATACTTAAGTATTTTTGCTAAATGTTAGTTAGATTTTATTTATGAAAAGGTATGGTCTTATTATTATTATTAAGTATATAAAACTGTTTATATATAATTAGTTATTCTCATGATATCGATAGCTGATTTCTCAGTTTCTAAGTTAAATAGACGTACAGTCAGCACCAGAAGTACCTACACGCAAACAAATTTTCAATGCTACTTATTTCTTAGAATCGTAATATTATAATGATTTGATGAATTAAAACTTAAATTAATCAATTAGGAGTGCAAGTACAGTAATTATCTTATATTAGAGACGTTTTATTGTGATCATTATTTAATTTATAAAAAATTTCAAAAAACATTTAAAATCTTAAAAACAGTGACCTACCAACATTGGGTGCAGGGACCAAGCTACCGTTTTTATTTAACCTTTATACAAACTTTACCATAACCTTATAAAAGCGTTAATTTCTACAAGAGCGTGAAAAATGAAGTTATAAACCTTAGGACTTTGTTGGAGACAGGATGAACTATCGTTTGTACTAAACGGTCCTAAACAGTCTAAACCTACGACTAAAGTTCTGAAGCCGGGATTCAACCTCTATCTGGTAAATGGTGCAAATGATGATAATGTTGACGAAGGGATTTACCTAACTTGAACACATTTACGAGCCATATATCCAAAATTGTACATTAATGTTATCTCAACTATTAGTTACATGTTATAGTACTAATTCAAGTTTAAGCGGACTTTATCACCTTGCAAGATTTGCATTTGAATGTAATGTTCATAGCATAGCATAATTAATGATTTAAAAGCATGATTGTTCTGGTCTGAATTTTTTTAAACTAATCCCAAACAAAAACGTTAATTAGAGATGTAACTTTACTGTAACTTACCGTTTGGCAATACATACAATAACAAACATAAATAATTTTAAATGCACAATAGGCGGCCCTATCGCTTAATAGCAATTTCTTACAGGCAACCATAGAAATCTTAATAATTGCCTTGTTATTAAGATTTCTATGCAGGCAACCTAGATGGATAAGAATATGGTTTGTGTTGTAGAGTATATAGGGCAGTTAGTGCATTACCAAATAATCTAAAGAAGTCTTATACCAAATATTTCCAAAAACCGAGATAGGTATCCTAATTGCAATATTTAAGTAAGTAATAAGTAAAGCTAGTCGGCCACTTATGAAGCTTCCAACTAGTCCGCCAATTACGACTAGTCTACTACTGTCTTACTATACATGCCAATAACATAGGATTAGAAGTGCTACATAACTTTCGCCGCTTTGTTGTATACTGCATGTGGTATGTCAACGAACTATACGAAATTGAATTAGGTTTTAAGTGCATTTAATGTTTCAAATTTAACCAAATCTTACTCGGCTAGTCGGCCTTTCGACCGCCGAATAATCGGCAAGCCGACTAGTCAGCCGAACCCAAATATGGCCCATAGTCGGCCGTCATCTTTAATGTTAATGTTACCAAAATGTATTACAAAATATTTTGATGAATTATGACTATAAATAGAACGGATAATGTAAATATCCCTTAGTTTAATTATACGCAAACTACTGCGGGTCATAAAAGTAAAGTAAATAGTAAAATCAATCTACTTCTGTTTACATTTTACTTTTGCCTTTAAAGTGAATTTTATATTTACCTCTGTTACAATATTGCCGATTGCCTCGTATCTATTGGACCGATAAATACCTATTGAACTATGGTAGTTTTCACCAGCTTTTACTACGAGAATTCATACTCAATATTATTCCTACTCTTTACAAGACATTATGATGCTTTAAAAATAACCTCAAGATATTGTGAAAGCTCGCGCTATTGAAGCGCTTCACTCCTTTTATTCCGCATATAAAATGCATTTGTGATGCTTCTTTGCCGCTTTACTTCCATTTTCTCCTTATACAAGCAAAGGTATGTGCACAATCGAAGTTTGTTCACTCCACAAATTGTTACTTAAATTGTCCCCTCAATGTTAGGGTCTGATTCAGTTAATGTCTTGCAATTATCGTTTGTCCAATGCTTTAGGTTTGAGTTCGCCGATAACCCAATTTCCAGATGGAAGAGGGATTTGATTTGTTACTGCCATAAAATTGCTGCGTAATCTGAATAACCCCTTCAATAGCTTTCATAAATTGAATTTTCTATGCGTAAGTACATACATTATTCCTTAGATGTATCGGAGGCAGCGGGAGTGTGTACATTTACTCCAATTCCATTAGAGCTACGAAATAATATCAACAAACTGGTGCTCAGCCGTTGATATGACGTCATAAGGGAAGTAATTTTAGTATTACCACCTATGCTGTATTGGGTGCACGCCCTGCCTCGTTTCCAAGTATCTTTCCACTGAATTATTTATTTCACATTTTCTCTGATGTGTTCACCTATCGGCAGCGTAAATGATCACTGTGAAACATTCAATGTAACATAAAAAAGCACTTATGGAGACCGCAGTTCTGTACACACGCCGCTTTGAGTGCGGGACGGAATATTATAAACATTGGGAATTGGTAAATAAAGCAATAAATGATTGCGAATATAACTGCTATTATAATAATTTTATCGAATTAATGTTTGCATATGGATTCATTACGGATAAATGAATCATCATTTATGGATGGTGAACGACCCCACGGATTAATTACTTACACAAACATTTCTACATTTTGTATACCATAATCAAAATGAAAGACGCACTTTAGAAAGTTTTGGAACCTTTTGGCAAAGTTTAGAAATTAACTACCACTGTGATATTACGGTTTTCAAGAATTTCACTGAGGAGCTTAATTTAGCGGTCGATTAATTCGGAATAGGAAACTGTTTTCAACCACGCACGTAAAGTTAATGGTATAACTTTAACCGAATAAGAAAATATATTTTATAATTAGGTAACCACTTATCGTACATGATTACAAAACAAAAATATGAAGTGAAATATTAGAGACAGAGAAAGAAAATTAAAAAATTCTAGTTTATTAAACGTTTGTCGGAATTTAGCATTACCTGAGGTACACTTTCTAATTACTCACTGAAGCAGTTCTGTTAGTGCAAACAAATTAATTAAGTAGACAGCGAGTCAACCGCGCGACGTTGTTTTATCTTTTATTTTGCGATGAAACTCAAAATGACCGTGGCTTTGGCAGTTAGCCTTCATGATAAAATAATATTTTTTTTGGTATTTGAACCACAACTCCAAATTGATCTTGACCTAACAATAAAACAATTAATTTATTAAATATGTCGAATTGTAGCAAACATTATGGCATCATGTGCAATATCGCTGATATTATAAAACTTTCCACCGTTTATTTATTATTATCTAACCACAATAATTATGACATATCTACTTATTTAATGTTTGTCTTAACCTATATTTATCAACAAGCGTAAGCGTGATTGCGAATCTTAAAAGTTCGTGTATTTTTCTTGTTCTTTCTCTATCGTGTCGATGGCTTAGTCAACTTAGTCAAATTTGATGAGCCCATTATGGAGTTACTTGAACGGCACGTTCGTTGGCGTCCGTTCGCTTGGAAGCGATGGAAGCGATGGATCCTGCAGTATTTTGTGTTGTCCCACCTTTTACAGTGCTCACACTTTGGTTTTTCTCACTGCGGGTAAAAACCATTATAGTTAGTAAATGTAACTTATTAGGTTATCTGAGCTTCGGCCAATTTGAGTTCGAAAGCCTCAAGCCTTTCCACTTTTACCCCTTAAACCCTTTATTACTAAGCATATGCTTGTTTTTGGAACGAAGTTCCTTATTGCGCGTTGCGAAAGGGGGCTAGGCGGAAAAAAAAGGAACGAAAAGTTGTAACGACACTTTTCGTAGCAATTCTCGTAGCAGCGTAGTAATTACATGCTACGTTACAGCTACGGTGCTACATCATCAGACAAAACAGAAAAATGCGCACGCCGCACGGCGTGCGCATTTTTCTGTGTCCGTCTCTCTTTCTCGCTTATAGAAAAAAAGAGATAAATTAAATTAAAAAAAAAAACTATAAAGAAAAAAATTACTAGAATTGAGTTACTAAAAAAAAAAATGCGCACTTCACACACACTCTCCATCTCGCTTATAGAAAAAAAAAAAAAAAATTAAAAAAATAATAAGAAAAAAATATTACTAGAGTTGAATTTCTGCAAAAATAGGGGCGCTGGCGCGCTCAGAAAGGTCTGCGAAGGCGTACACGATCGCTGTTCTAGTCAGATACCAGGGAATAAATAGCTCGATATCGTGAACGTTACTCCTCACTTGGATCTGCAGAACATACTTAAACTCTAAATCGGTGGACCTTATATACAGGCCCTTGTAACGAAACCATAGCGCGATCTAATTCGATCCCAACGCCATCTATCGCGCGACTTCGGAACTAATTGGTGCTACAGAAATATGCTGCGCATAGAGAAAGCAAGCGAAATATTTTCATTTTGTCTCTCTATGAATAATAAAGTAACTAAAAAAAAATATTATCATAACTTAAAAAAAAAATACGATTCCCGCCTTTTGTTGAGTGTATACAGGTGTTTTGTACATAATAAATTATTAAAAATAGTTACAATAATGAATCCTGACAGTGTTTCTGCACAAGTTCTGGATATTGCTGATGGATTTAGGTAAGTAGAGATTTTATACACACGATAATAAATGCTTTTGTATTTTAGCAAGTACACATTATAACCTTTCTTTACTATTGTGCTAAGCAAGTCATACGCGTTATAATCTCTTCATTATTGTGTGTTTAGCAAGTGTACGTCGACGCGTCATAACTATATTAAATTCAAAAGCAAATTATTTTTTAATATTACCACAGAATGTTTACTAATTTTGCTATGTACATTTCATGGAATATACGATTAGAACACATCTAATTATGTCATTGGGATTGGTGATGAGATTATTGATAATGAGATCTGATATTATTATATCGCGAGTAAACTTGCGAATACAATTTAAAAGAAAGCAAGATAATCGCAGAAAAATAATGTTAAAGATAAGGTTTGTTATGTGTGGTCATAGAACTATTACTCCTAGAAACCGAGTACACGCATGAAATGTAAAGCCACTTTAATTGTGCCGTTTCAGTTCAGTGTAACTCTCTGGTATTTATCAGATTTTCGTTTAGTTTGTCTGTCCGCCAAGCGGTGCATTATAATTTTCAATCAATCTGTTTTTAGCCTTACTTTATACTTAAATTCATACAAGCAGTTTATTTATCTAGGCATTATAAGTCTATGCGTGTGTTTGAATGAACCTCGCTTTTGATATTTTGAAATTCGAATAGCGCGAAAGTTTGAAGATAAGAATTATTTTAAAATTAAGTGTGTAAGGCACAGGAAATATTGTTATGTAGCTATTCAGCCTATAGGAGTATTGTGATAATATCTCCACAATGATTTTAAAAGTATCATTCGATTATTTTAAGAGAATGATTAAAGTGATTCTGAATGATCTTGTGTAC
This sequence comes from Hypena proboscidalis, assembly GCA_905147285.1. Taxonomy (NCBI): domain Eukaryota; kingdom Metazoa; phylum Arthropoda; class Insecta; order Lepidoptera; family Erebidae; genus Hypena; species Hypena proboscidalis. The sequence goes on from LR990127.1 coordinate 8,340,523, forward strand.
GCTTGCTACGCTTGATAATTTAATTGTCTTAATGTTTGTTTTTATTTTAATTTGGTTAAAATTTTTGTTACCGTATTTAGTTTATAAATAGACTGTTTTATTTGTTTAGTGGTTAAGGTCGCATACCTTTTACTGCAATCTCGGATGCGAATCCTGATTTGTTGTTATTTGGAATTACCGAACTTCGTTCCATCCGGGTGTCCCTTGACACCTCAGTAGTTTTTATTTTTTTCATAAGATTCAATTCGTAACTTCGACCATCCATAGCTTCATATTATTTTTCCCCTATGAAGGAAGTATGTCCCTTTATAAATATACAACTCTGCTTGATACGTCGAATATCTCAAAGACTAACAACAAAGGAAAAAGCAGTGGGTGCCTAGAATTTATTAGCCTCTGAACTTTCTTCGCTATTCCATTAATAGATTGAAAGAAACGGATTTATGCTCCCACGTAGTCGACGAGAAAGCCTCGTAGATTCATATTTCTTTTTGTCAAATGAACTTTTTGTTACTGTGTCTAGTTCAGGTTTACGATCAATAATATAAAGAAAGGGTTGACTTCAAAGAAAATGTTTCCTTCATTATTCTTTCAAGGAAAAATATGCGTTAAAAATTATACTTACCAACATTTTATCCATACGTGTATTTTATTAGTTTTTCAATACATGCTAATGTTATTTACCGGTTCATGAGAATATTTTGCCATGAAAAAATTACATTCATAACATTTCAAAACATTATAATAAATTTAAATTAAAATTAATAATGAAGCATTTCCCAATTATTAATATTATAATTTAGTATGGATATTACCTGCTACGTAAATATACTTTAGAACAAATATAACCTAAGTTAAGTTTGAACAATGTTACTTTATGTTCTGTAATAACAAAATAATTGATATCTAAAGATAGAAGATAAGATCCCATTTATTTTCTAGATTATCTGGGTATAATACCTAGTTAAGAATGTTTTGCGTTATTATTTTTTGTCTTCAAGCATCAAAGAAGCTTATTGTGATTATTCTATTTATAATAAAATGAGCTTATTTCCATTACAACGCGAAAAAAATATTACTGTTGCTGTAATAAAAAGCTTTTAATAGTTATTACTTTCAGAAAATGCTATACCAATAGATTCGCTACTCAAATTTATAAAATGTGAGCAGTATTTCATATTTATTCGAGCAATCTTGGTACCAGTAATAGTTATGTTGCGTATAAACCCACGATTGTCGGAAGCAATTTCGGTTGCCCTAGAGCAAAGGTATACCATTACTTGACATCCTATATCCGGGCACATTTCCAGGTTGTCAGACGAGGCTAAATCTCCCGGGAAAGAGCAGCGGTCAGAGCGGCCATAGACAGGAAATTGTATGTCGACCTACGTCACGATTGCTCGCGTACACCGAGTGAGCACGGCAAGTAAACAAAACAAATCGTTTGAAACAAGAAGCATTTCTAAACATTGTTTTATTTTAAAGACTGCTCATCAAAGGGTCCTGGGGCTGTCCGCACTACGGAGCGAACCACTCGTGGTGCGGACAGCAGGACCCTCACCAAATAGTATTTAGTGATAAGACCCTAAAATTAAGCAATTCACGCATGGCAGTTTTAGTGTAAAAATGTATATTTACATTTCAATACACTTCATTACATCTTTTCCTAAAATGTACCTACAGGTGACAACACACGTGATGTATACTTTTAAATCTTTGCATTTTGACTTACACTAATATACATTATAGCGGTTGTGTGTGAAGCGCTAAATAGTCGCATAAGGCTATCCCCACATTGGGCGAGCGCGATCGTCGGGCGTGTGGGCGCGCTAACTGCATACACAGCATAATACATAATACCTCAGACCATCTAGACGTGTGCGAATGTACATCTTTAACCTGCTCAAAAATAAATTGGTACAGATTAATGTTAGACCGATATAGAAACGCATATATACAGTTGTTATCACTAAGCTACTGTGCCGCATATATATGCTTTAGGATAAAATTAAATTTGGAAATCAAATTCAAAAGCAACTAGTCAAATCCGGCTACTAAATATGTCTATACGGCTACTAGATATTAGCGTATTCAAAGAAACATATTTGTATCTTAAAAAGCGAAGTAAATTTCGCTTTAAACGTCGTCTAAATGAAACTCATTATAAATATTAGAAAACTCTATTTAGTAGAAGCGAAGCCATTCACCTACGCTCTACCTAAGTTGAATTAGGTTGAACTTTAAACTTCAGCGCAGGAAGCCCTATGGGAAGTCTGCTCTATATGAATTAAAACTTCACAAGCTATGGCGGTTTAATAGAGTTATGTTAAAACAATTAAACTCTATTAAGTTCAACTTTATTTATAAATATATGTTGGATGGAGCATGTTCGCAGTCTGGTTAAATATTTTCCTCGACGACGACCGGATGGCGGAGTGGGTAGTGTACCTGCCTGCGACGCCGAGGTCGTGGGTTTGATTCCCACTTAAGACAAATCTTTGTGTGCATGAACATGGGGGTTTGTCTTAGTCTGGGTGTTTCTATGTATAATATGTATGTATTTACAAAAAAGAAAAGTATATATGTATTAGTATCAGTTATTCTAGTAGCCATATTACTAGTGTGGGACTAGATCTGCTTAGTGTGGGACTAGATGGCGTTATAAATGTGTGAGTTGTGAAATATTTATATTTTAGCCGAGTGAGAGTTTGTAAATTGGCACCTGCTGTTTACTTAATTATGTTCAATAGTAAGTGGGTTAAAAAAATCCATTATTTAGTTACTTTTATTAACTATGGCATTGGGTTAGTGGTAAGCGTTTCAACAACTCTCACCGCTAGATCTCAGATTCAATACCCGGGTCGGGCTTAAGTGATATTTGGATTTTTCTAACAGGAAATTCTGAATAGCAGAACATGGATGGTGATTAGCTCACCCACTATCACACGAGATCAAAACATAATAGCAGCCCTGTATCGAATACATGTCCCACTGCTGGGCACGGGCCTCTTCTCATGATGAGAAGGGTTAGGCCATAGTCCACGACGCTGGCCAAGTGCGGATTGGTAGACTACACACCCTCGAGTACTTTTAGGCACTCTCAGGCATGCAGGTTTCCTCACGATGTTTTCCTTCATCGTTAGCGAGCGATAATTTATATGATAAATACACACATATCTTCGAAAAGACAAATCTTAACGATTTATTGACAGAGGTGTGTGCCGTGGGTTCGAACCCGAGACCTTCGACTTAGCAGTCCTACGGTCTCGCACTCGGCTATCGCTGCTATATTGATTGTGATTAGCTCATCCACTATCACACAAGATCTAAACATAATAGGTGATATATGGGCATGAAGCTATGATATGTTATTTAGTTACTTTCTTTGTTAAACTAAAAAATTGTTATTTGCATAGTTTGTTACTGTTACTGTTTTTTTAAAAAAAAATTGTATTATTGTATACACATAATCCGACATGACTTTAATCAATAGAAAGTTTTACGAAGTCCTGAAGAGGCTAAATTATAAACTAAAACTTCATAATATTTTTCTGTAAATCTGGTCGCCTTAATTGTCCTACTTTATAAATACATCACGTGTAACACAAATGTTACGAGAATCACATTAAATGAGACTAAAGTGTGAATCTTTCGGGCATATGTCTGACCTGCATCCTCAGAATGTATTTAGCTAATCAATATTCAGGTTATCAATGTGAACTGTTCGTCTCGTTTCATAAATAGATACTACGTAGAGTACAAAGTAATGTGACAGTACCTATATTTGAGAAGTATTTTTTGTCTGGAAGAGTGTACTTGTCAAGTGGTCCCATGCTCATCAGGTCACGATCTGATGATGGAATCCTAGAGTAATCAAGGGCAACCCTCAAATTTTAAAGGTGTATGTATTGATTTTCGTATATTACCTAAAGCTACTCGGATATTTGTATTTAGCAGTCAGCATTTTATGTTGCTGAGCTGATACTGGAAGGTACAACGCCTCAACGGTTAGAAGTACGGGATAATTCTTTTTATATAGGCATTTACTGTATTCTTTCAAGTTAAGCACAGATGAGACGAGACGTTGAATATTCCTTAAGTATTTATTACTTTTTAGTGCATTTTTGTAATTGGAGTCGGTTTTTTTTGTTAAATTATTATTAAGACATTTGTAACGAGCATATTCTCCATCTTGGTATGTAACCAAAATAGCCCATGAACATCCACAGCTTACCAAAGAAGATCGAAGATGCGTTGCTACATTTAGACTAGGTAAGGCCTAACGCCTCAGGTGCCAGTAATTTCAGGGTCGAATCTACCAATCCAGACAGTAGAGCAAGCGCGATATTGACGGCAGGTATGTGAGACGGAGATGCGTCCACCCTCGAGCTCGTCTACAAGAGCTGTACCCATAGAAATCTTAATAATAAGGCAATAGAAATGTCAAAGACGCGTGACCTTGTCGCCGCGCATCTGTCTAGTCAAACACAAGTGCGAGTTGAGGAATTGTCGTCTTAATGTCATCGCAAAAAGAATAATTTTGTTTGCAGGAATACAAGCGCATGAGTCTAATCGAACACAAGTGCGAGTTGAGGAATTGTCGTCTTAATGTCATCGCCAAAAAGAATAATTTTGTTTGCAGGAATACAAAAAGTGGTATTTGAAAAACGGCGACATGCGTCCCAGTGTTAAAAGATAGTCGATAGCATTTCTATTGACTAGTTATTAAGATTTCTATGGCTGTACCACGTTTGTCCGTCTCTTCAATAGGCATGGTGACTGATCTATAGATAGTAAAATATAGGATACCTTATCAAACTACAGGTTAACATAAACCAATTGAAATAATTTTTTGTTACATACTATAAATCTAACTCATTTTATGATCATTCAAAGTTTCATGGACGAGTTCATTTTTAAAATACGAAAATTACCCACACAATTTATAGCAATATTTGTAATAAAACCATTTTTATAAACGCAATATTTCGTATATATCAAACAAAATTCATAACTTCACATACAAAATACTCAAGCGTGACGTCACGCTTGAGTAGCCTTTTGTTTGGAGCGTTTGGGCGAGTCTATTATTAATGTGAATTTGAAATTGTATTATCTCAGGAAGTTTATGTTAGGTCAAAGTAATTCTTGTAATGATGTTTCTTATATCAAGAGGTGTTTCAATTACATACAAAAATAAAAATTAGTCATCATGCCTATTGATATAGCATAGTAAAGAGACGGTATACTAACTCTGGTAAAAACTGGCTTTTAGTTAATTAATAGATAAGTTTTCGCCGATAGACTTATTCGTCTCGCAAACTAATGAGATAACAAGCTACTTTATAATACATAATCTTAGAACATTTTATTTATTATGTGTTCCAGGTAGAAAAGGGCGAGTCAGAATACTCAATAGATGTATTTACTCTGGCTCTTGTGTGACTCAATAACTAACACCAAAACACTCATATGAATAACTTTAATGCTACTCATTTATTGAATTATCAATAATCGAATTGAGTAACGCTTGTGAACCGTGTGAAGGAGACATCATCCTATACCTGATTAGTAAATCATTAACTGACACTAATATTAGGTGAATGTTTACGTAGTGCATTAATTGTATATTCATTACCACGGCTTCCCGCGAAGTAACGCTTGATTGCATTTATTACTAACAATACCGCTAGTTGATTAAAAACAAATATCAGTATTTCTATGTTGTTCTAACGTTTGCGCCTCGATTGTGAATACGCAATACATTTCCCTTGAGAAAAATAAAAACATACAACGTAACATGTAAACAGTGGTGATCAAGATTTTATTAAACAAAACAGTGGAACCGTTGGGATTTATGGTTTGTAAAAATGTAGAGTAATGACGTAAGCTTTTTTATGCATGAATTAAGCGATATTACAGAAGCTTTTACTTCACTGTAAGGCGTTGTCCTACGTAAGTGACGTAACGCGATAATTATTAAGCTACGCGACGCGATGCATACAAAACAAGCGTTGAAGGACAAATTAACACTGAAAAAAGGAACTCTCTTTCGCCTATTTTGTATGAATCGCATCGCATAGCGTAACATTTTTCGCGTTGCGTCGCCCGCTGTAGACTGTAGATGTATGATTTCATATAAGAACAGAACTAAGTATATCCATACAACATCCATCTTCTTATATGCAAAATCTAGAATATGTCACAAGAATTAATAAAAGCAAAAATAAACTTTATTTACTTATTTTTCTCTGAGATGGCAAACAGTTTTATACAGTCCCTATAATCTATAGATATCTGTAACACGTGGACTAACAATTAATCATTGCTAAATTCCATACTGTAGTGTGTAGGAAAAACGTCAAATTTACTGGTACGTTAATTAGGTAATTACTGTTTTGCGTTCCTTTACGAAATTCTATCTAATCTCTTGCCGCTCCGCTGACTTTCCTAAGAGAGAAATTATTTAGATAATATCTTTAGGCTTCCCAAAATTTCTAAAACAGAATGAAAACGGCTCAGAAATATGTAAACGGATTTATAAATACCTTTTCCAACTATCCTTCTGGTAGATGGATTGATAATCCTATCAGATCTGTTATACGCAACCAGACTAACACCGTTCCATATGAAAATCCAAATGGATGGCGGGCATAGGCTCTCTCGTCCGAAATACTATCTAAAATGGAAATACAATATACTATTTCATCCGTTTCTCCCTAGAGTTTCGCGTTTTACCCATTCAAGCTATATTTGATATTTACTTACAAGAAAATAATTAAAAATTCTTCCTGCGGAAACGTTGGCGGCAATGGCGTTCACTTTACCGAACGGTATTTAATTACTGAAAACTCTGTCTTTTGTGGACTTGTTATGGAGCGAATTTATCCTTTAATGTTAAACTATTTAGAGCTAAATAAGTTTAACGATGCAAATTAATATACTAGGTTATTGCAGTGCATTTTTAATCAAATTAACTAAGTTTATTGCAATAAATATCATAAAGCACAGAGGTAATAAAGATTAATTTTGAAACACGCTCTAAGTGCTTGAAGTAAATAAAGGGTGTGTAAAACGTCGTAGTTTTTGTATACGCGTGTGGCTACTAAACGTGTGTTTGGCGCATGGCCAAGTCGCGCCGGCCGGCGAGCCGACCATTTCCCACTGAATCGTTTTACTCCACCGAAGCCTCCGTAAGTTTGCGATTGCGGAGCTCTGTTTGTTATTCGTGTTCTTTAGGAATATTTTAAGGCTTTATTGTATTGCCTCTTCTTTACCTGAAGATTTCGTCATATTTTCGTTCTCTGTTGGCCAAGTTTTGACTGTTATATAATGTTTATGGACTTGTTTTTTCGTTTCTATTTTATTGACAAAAATATAAGCACGTATTACATTTAACGTATTTAACGTACTTATTATCATCTAACTCATAATTTGCTATTATCCGCGAAGGTTTACATTTCTAAATCATGCAGCTACGTGCTATGACTTAATATCATACATAGCAAAATTAAAATTATGCAAATAACTCTCAGCGAGCGGTAGTGAGCGGTTAATACGTAGCGTTCCGACGTAACGCGATGTAATAAGCAAACAATATTACCCCAAGTTCGTAAAATTTATGGGGCGGTTATTCGCCGAGACATAAACAGCGATGTTGTAGTAATAATGAAGTAACAACGTATTTGTGTAAGCAACATTGTCAATAGTAGATTTTAATTATAGATGTATCGAATATATAATCGGACGCCGAAAAAATACGTTGAAGACAGATTGTGTACGCTCATGAAATATAAGCGAGTCGTTTATCTTTATAGAAACAGTTGGAACGCATTACGTTCTTACGCCTTGAAAAAAAAAACGCAATAAGGGTACCAATAAAATAGGGGAATGCGTCAGGGACATGAAATAAAAATACAGTGGGCACCCTATCGTGTATCGCGTGATTGTCTTTTGTTATATTAATCAAAGGGATCGAGTCAGAATACTGGTTCATCTTTATACTGTGACCTATGTGTTACAAGAAGGCTTAGTTTTACACTGCGTGCGCATTATAAAACCATGTTGTATGTACAACAAATTAACTTCTTGGCAGCTCGTGGGAGCGAGAGCGAGATATACGTAAAGCATAAACCCACCTCACGAGTGAGTGATACAGTGCATATTACGACACGCCAAAATCTTTGATTTTACCTATATCTTTCATGACAAAAATTAGTTTTCTATACATATTCATAGTAAAATAAGTAGTAATAGTTATCACCACTTGATTATTAAACTTTGACCGATATATTCTAGTCTAAATCGTTAAATTACCAAAGTCCCGCTTGGACTGCAGTAACTTAACAGCCTGCTTAGTATTCATTTGAGTTAGCAAGTTACAAAGCTAGTATTCGATAAAACTTAAGTTTTAGATTTATATAGACATTTTAGAGCTGAAATTGATCTAGGGTTTTAATAAACCTATTTAGAATTCTGGACTTGTTCTAAAGATTTCTTACTTCGTTAGTTACTGCTTAATTGTATGTCGAAAGTGATTTCAACTTGATTAACGATACGCGTTGGCAAGATTATATTATAACGTAACATAACATCACATCATCAACGGATAGGGGGTGAGCCTATCGCCATCCACAGGGCACAATGCCAACTCTGTTTTACAGATTATATTATAATAACATACTATTTAACAAATTAAAACTAAAGTACGTTTAACTTAAAGCTTAAAATTTTTTATATAATTTTCGTCGAGTTTATTATTTACACACATCAATGAAAGTGACAACTGTGTTTTTTTTAAGTGTAACTTGTGTCCCTTTTAAATTAGCTGAGATTATATTTTATGGGTCGTATAAGATCTATCCGGAACTTCAGAAACTGGCCCTAAACAAAATAAATCATAGACTTACTAAGACTTAATTTACTGACCCATTAACTAAATGAAATCAAGAGCTAAATACCAACGTCTTAATGACCCTAGTAAGTAGAAAATAAATTGAGGGACCTTTTTTAAGCTCCGTCCACAACTACATCAAAAACATTAGTGAAATCTTCAAAGCAGCTTACTCGTCTATTTCTGATAGAGGGTGGTAAGTACCTGCCTGATCGCATTATTTTATCCAGGTTTCTGTATTGTAAAGTATTCTGCTCCATGTAGAATGTGTAGATTCGACATTTTTCGGCATGAAAAGCTGGTATTTAATTTTGGTGGAGTCGGAATTCAGTGATTTTGACAGTAAGCAAGTCAATTTTGTTTTGACTTTTTTGTTGAGAAATAAACAGTATTCTGCGCTGCTAGAATGTGTAGATTCAACATTTTTCGACGTGAAAAGCTGGTTGGATGATTTTGGTGGAGTCGGCATTCGGTGATATTGACATTGCCACATCGACAATGAAAAGTAAGTCAATTTTGTTTGTTGCGAAATAAAAGCAAGATTTTTCAGAGTATTTATAAGTAGGGCGCACCGATTTATCATTAACATTTTATTAACATCTATAGGCTACAGTTAAAGAGCATATAAACAGCTATTTTAATTAAAAAAACTGAGGTCTGAACATACAATTATTTCAACGATTTTTCTAGATATAAAATAATTTATAACTACTCCTGAAGGTTCATATTCACCCAATTGTTAAAAACAGTTTGAAATGTACAACGGTTGTAGTGCTCCGTGTTGAATTTCGAGTTTCTCCGTTGCTCCATCGAAGTTGAACCAACTGTTGAAATTCAAAACGCACGCCATTATTTGCGAAGGAAGCGGAGTCAACAACTCACATGTAGAGAATAACAGAGATGTAATTGCACTAATTTGTATTTGCTTACTCTAGCTGCATATTATTGCGATTTAAATGGGACTGGTTCTGTATTAACTTTTTACAAATAGGTATACGATTATACGCGACCATAGAAATCTTAATAACTCATTATTAAGATTTCTATGTACGCGACCAACCATGTTAAAAGATGGTTTATATAAGCCACGGTTCCTTGACAAGTTCGGTGTATATTTCAGGAAAAAAACACATTTGCCGAACATATTGAATAAAATAATACATTTTCAATTTGATCGGAAATCGTGTTTTTACTGTAAGAAAAATATACGGTGGAAATGAAGACTATCCAATTCATTTATTTCTTTATTTAGGACCATCAACAAAGATACACAGATGTCGTACAGTTTGTGGTATTAAACTAGGTTAAAACATTGTTGTATGTGTACCTTCACTTACAGAAGGCCGCAGCATGCACATTTAAATAAGTTACACAATTATACAATACAATACAAATAGAATTAAATAACTAAATCTAGATTTTATTATTACATTACATTATAATTATGGTACAAAAAGGATAGATAGATAGATAGATAGAGTAATCTTTATTGTACACCAATATTAACAAAGAAAATATGTTGTAAACAATTGCACTTAAAAATTATGTTGCACAATGGGCGGCCTTATCGCTATAATGGATGTGTCAGTTGTTAATATTAAAATTATTATAACCATACATTCTTCACAAATGGGTTTCAAGACTATACAGTACCTTTTTAAATTCCTTAAAAGAGCTACTGATGTCTAGGTTATTATTTTTAGATTGCATGTTATAAAGTCTACAAAGTCTTGGCAGAGCAGTGAAGTGACCGAGGTTTGTTTTTGATGAGGCTACATGAAATAAATTAAATGATTAAATTCTATCTAAATAGATACCCCTAAACTTACATGGAACCTGTATAATCGTAATTTTCCGGCACTTCTCCTACTCGGGTTCGCTCCTTCGGGTTCTGGTCTAACGGATTCGGCTGAATATCAGAATCTACTTAGAGCGACTGCTATCAGCCCAATAAGGTTGATTTCACTAGAACAGTTGTCAGGCTTTTTGTATCATATACGTAATAATAAAAACTGGGACCGAAGTTTAAAGATATATTGCTCACTGAATCAAGGTGGAAAAGCCTCGGTCTGTCGGATTTATTTTATTTATTTTCTAATAGGGTTAATAAAATGCAATATCTTGAAATAAATAAAGTTTTGCAAAGGTTCAGATTTTGTCCCACTGTATTGCCATTGTAGAAAATCTCATTATCCCCCAATATCATCAGTATTCACACGTATTCCGAAACAAGAAATAAACCCCGACGCAAATCCAGTTTTCTCGAAAGTGAATCGTGCAAAAATAAACAGGAGTTAAGCCTGAATATTTAGGTATGTGATTTATATGGATGGGATATCAGCGTATACATTTAAATTGTCATATTGATATTCCACGTCCGCGCAGACGTGTACATTCGCGGGAAATAAAATCAGCATGCAAATGAAACTCGAGACTGAGATAGAAGGAGCAGTTTCATTTCTTTGTAGAAACGATATATCTCCCCCATGACATGTGAAAACAATAACTTCTGAAACGTTCCTCGAGCCGACACGAGAAAACAAAGCACCCGTGTGCGTATAAATTTTGGATGCCAACGTTTCAGACGACATGACCTTTTTTGTGCATACCTACGGTAGCCATCCTCAGGATTATTTATCTCGCCGAGTGCTGCGCAGAATACATAACTACACGAATAAAAGAAACTTTCCTCGTAGTTCCATGCTAGTTTTCCTTGGACGCTAATATGAAATTCCGAGAGCATTTATTTTGTGCCATCATGTAACCTGCTAAGACCGACGGAAAATAAAAAAAAAACTACTAAGTACTTTTTTATTTAATGTACGACGTTATATATGGCAATATCTTATCTAGTACCTATAGTAAAAAAATCGTGTCATAGTCAGTTGAACTCCTCCGAAAGACTTGACACTCTTATTTGGTAGGTTTGAGAAAAGGTTGTAAGTAGTTTTAATCGACTATTTATTACGAGCTAGTTATATAAGAGATTGAATAAAAGAAAGAAAGCGAGGGGTCTGTATGTAAAAACTACTAGGAAACTATTGGCGCATCCTTTGTAGCCAACCAATAAACTCAATTTTACTGCAAATACGAATATCGGGGACGGTCTTTATGCGGTCCATAAAAAAATGATTATAGTGGCTTTATTAAGCTTGCCGCTCAGTACTCGGGTCGTATAATAACTGCTATTAAAATCATAATATTCTGCAGTTTGGTCGCATATCGCTTAATTAAAACAATCTGTTATTCTGAAGTGTTCAGGTAGAGAACTTATAACATTGGCTTATATCATTACTTAAGTTTCTAACCGTTTGATAGTCTAGAATTCTAAATATTAACACTAATGAAGTTAGCTACGCCGGTTGCAAATGCCATCTGCTTGAAAGTTAAATTCAAATTGAGAATGTTTTTCCAGTGGAAATCTTTTGTTGAAAATCCATACAATATAATATTACAAATGGAAAGTAACTTTACTTATTTTTCCTCGGTCGATTTTGATAAAAATTGGCTACGTTTTAGGACATACTCGTACATACTAAGCGGGTAACAAATGTAAGTTTAAAGTTAATTTCGTCAACTACTATTTTTATTATAAAAAAGCACTGTAACTTAAAAGATTTTATACCAAAATAAAACCACACGTACACAAACGACTTTTTTATACAACACTGTAGACGAAAAGCTTTACCTACTAGAATCCGAAGAGTTGCCAAGACTTTACAATATTCAAACGTAAAACGTATTTATTTAAAAGCAGCAAAACATCTTAAAATAACCTTGTCTACGTTTAAATTTAAATTATTGATACGGTTGGAGACATTCCATTTGTCTTCGGAGAATAAATAAGAAAGAAAAATAAGAAAATGTATTTACCTTTACAATCTAATGCATACATAATTTGTATAAGATTGTTTGAAAATCTTCGTTCTTTGTTATTCATACTGTAACGAAATTGTGGAAGTGTATTAGAACCTCCAGTAATTCTTGTTTTAGAATTATAAGTATTTAAAAAGATGTCTGCCTTATATTAATTATGATATGTTTACATTTCGGTTTGTGTAATTAACATCTTTATTTTAGTAAATTAAACGAAATGTTTCCAATTCGAACCACTATCACATGATTAAAAAACGTACACATGCTAAGCTTCTATAGTGCGAGCAAAATGTTTACCTATTTTTGTAGGAATGCCACAGGAGAATAAATTGCAATTACGTAATAATACTATCTCTAAGAGACTTAAAAAATATTAGGTATGTTTTGGTTTTCATACACTAATTACGATTTACAATAATAATATTACTTGTGAACTTAGAATACGACTGAGCGATATTTTTTTTTAAACAAAACAAAAACTACGTATACTGCTAGCCCTGCACTAGTGCACTAGCCGAGCCGGTATAAACCGGTTTCGCTTCGTAGTGACAGAGCGCTAGTGCAAATGCGCACAGACGCGACACGCTTGTAGTGGTGTACTTATTAGCTTAGTTTCTTAGTACTATGTACTCATGTAAGCCACTTCTTTGTAGGCAAATAATTTTGAAAAATTAAAATCGTCTCTTAGTATCATTTGAATGTCCTATAATCTAAGTAATTGTGAAAAATATTTAATCCTTTATATTTACGTAAAATAGAACGCAAATAACTTAGTATTTACTTAGAATAATTAATAAAGAAGGTATTATTATTGAGAATACGGGGGTTATTCACGTTATTTCAGCCGGGATATGCCGTTTAGTTTCGAATCTAGTACGTTGACGCGCGACGTCTCGCGACGGCGACGAAACGCGATTAACCGCCCAGTTGATGAATCTAATATAACGTGAGTAACCCGTATTCTCAATAATAATGTCTTCACCTTACGTCGGTTTTAATAATATAATAAAGAAGGTATTATATTACCTATATCGCACTGCGAAATGTTTCTTGACAATAATTGTGAAAGTTAATCGTGAACTGTTTAAAATTATCGTTATTTCAATTAAAATAGAGATTTAATTAATAAACATTCGTGGCGGTTAATAAATCTTTGACACCATGTCTGTCACCCGTTTCTGTTAGTCACCTAAACCCCTCCCTTATTGTGTCACCGATGGTAATGTAGTTGGCTTGCTGTGGGTGTTGACGTGATAAGCCGCCAGTGAATATTTACGAGAACCTAGTGCAAATTTTATCATTTTACAGATTATGCTAATTTTGAGGTCAACATTAACATAATCCTGGAAAAATACTCAACTCGACCGAGTCTGATATTCTCGCAAACTTAATAACAACCGAATGTGTTTTCTTATTGTTCTTATTTCTATACAATGCTATATATTATGCTGTATTTTATTTTCCGCGTGTTTATTCAACGGATACAAAATGCAAGGAATACTTAAATGATTTAATTTAACACGAATACTTGGAAACAGCTCCAAAAGTACTGAACAAACTGTTTGCTTTTGTTGTCCGCTTACAATTAGGTACGTTTCTGTAAAGCTTGATTTCGGGGTCGTTGGTAAGCTCTGCTATAAATATCTGTAACAGGGCTGCTATTACAGATGCAGTCACAAGGTAATACACCTTGTGACTGCATCTATAATAGCAGCCCTGTATCTAATACATGTCCCACTGTTGGGCTCGGGCCTCTTCTTATGATAAGAAGGGTTATGCCATAGTCCATCACGCTGGCCAAGTGCGGATTGGTAGACTTCACACGACCTCGAGTACTTTTTAGGCACTCTCAGGCATGCAGGTTTTCTCACGATGTTTTTCCTTCACACTACAAATACACACATATCTTCGAAAAGACGAATCTTAACGATTTATTGACAGAGGTGTGTGCCGTGGGTTCGAACCCGAGACCTTTGACTTCGCACTCCTACGGTCTCCCACTTGGCTATCGCTGCTTCTGACTGCATCTACCTAAACAAAATAAATTACATACATTTACCAACTCGGTAAACTTTGACAAAGTTTTGTGAGATTGCGTGACCAAATAAATGAGAACGCTATACTGTATTATTCGTCAATACCAAACAACCGTGTAGCACGAAATATAAATTGTCATATTATTATACACACAACTAACGATCAACCTATAAACTTGCAGTTTAATAAGCTAGCTGGTCTCGCATTGCACCGGAATCCTATACATCATAAGACCATCTTACACTGGTAATGTATAGGTTCATGTGTAGCCATCTGTACATAACAAAATGTTAAATAAACAGACAATTCAAAGCGCTTGAAGCGGCATTAACATCAACAACTTTGAATTAACGACACATAAAAGCCATCGCTTCGAAGCAAATTACACGAAAACGAAGAAAGGGTAAAGCCAGAGACTATACGAGACATGTTCTGCTCTCCCGCGGGAGCATTGTTATGGTCGAATAAAACTAGTTTACAACGTGCACTCGGGCCGTGCGCTTAGCAACTTTATCTGTATGCAGGGTTACCACCTATGCAGAACAAAGGCTCCCGTCATCAACTAGAAGACCTAGATTCGAACTTTAAATCCTTTATGGATGGTACTAAGTAAAACATATCCAAGAATTTTTGAACTAACAGTTCTTTTTACTGCTATAACTATAACTGTCCGGTTGTGAACTTGAATAAAAAAAAATAGAGAGAAGATGAAGAATGTTGTGTGTCAAATCTAAGTTTAAAGCGTCAACCCTGCATTCATGCAGCGATGCGACGCTTCAAGCGCACTGAAAATATATTCTGTGAAAGACGCCACGTATTTTGCTCCATACATGTTTCAGTGAAGAGAACTCGGCCGTGATGCCAACTTGTTATAGGACTTTATCTGTTTATAGTAATATCTCAGGCGGAAATAGTGAGTAATAATTTAGGGTAAGCCCTTTAAGTAGTCGCCCGTCTTCGCTATAGCTATATTTTCATCTCTACCCCCATCGTAAAAGCCTCTTGCCCTTAGTAAACCTCTATAAATATAAGTACTTGTGAGATAAATAAAATAACATTGCTTTTACCGAATAGATATTACGGTAGGCACGTGTGCTTTTAAGATCCAGCCGTAATAAATAATATTCAGATTTCCTTCCATAATCCGTACATCCAACACCCATATTTCATAACTTCTATTATAAAATATTATTCTGAAATTATTGGTACCCTAGAATATTAACACTGCATATTACCATGATCATTTTAAATGAATAACCACACGTTAAACAGGGATTTTGCTTCGCTAAAGTGAACTACTAAATACATTTTTATTAAATTTATGTTCTAAAAAGCCATTCTGTATAATGTCACTGCCACCATTATTTAGGTTAATCTCATAGCTAGAGCAGTACAGCCTACTTAACATGCAGTGTTTAACTGGCAGTACGTAAAAAGCTGGCAATTATTCAAACAGATAAGTCTGTACGTTGGGATCACACGTGAACGAAAGCAACGTAAGCATATTAGGAGCGCGTTTTAAGTCACTGAAGCAGAAATTTCACGGCGAAATATTTACGCTCCTGACCTTTTATGTCTCCACATGAATTATAAGGAATGTTTCGGTAAATATGCACGAGAACAATACTCAATGCTACACTAACCTACCTATCATACTATTGATACCTACATAGGCATTGTGTACACGGCTATTTGCGAGCCGTAACATTATTTCATAAGCCCCCGACGGGCGCAGCGGCATGCTCTGTGCGGCTCATGTTTTTACATGAAGCTCCCGATTGAAATGTAAATTGGATTCGAATTGGTCGGCAAAGCCAATGTATTACAAAAAAAGTTAGGGAAAACCCGCTCGATGCTTTCATGGATAGCGATGTGACTTGTAAAAATTATGGCACAGATAACCAAATTTACATATGTATTCAAATTTTTGTAATTAAATTCATTTAAAAAATTTTGCTGACTATAAATTTATGCGTTTAGGATTGCAAAAATAAATTAGAATGTCAATAGATACGAGTTTGCATGGACGCGTAAAAGCTTTAGACGTGCCGATAATTAAAAGGTTTTATGGCGATTATATTGACCCAAGCGAGTTTTTAATACAATAAAGGCAAAGCTTCCAATTAATCGCTTAATTTAAAATAACAAATTTCAAAGAAGGCCCGTAATTGAATCTTGAATAGACCTTAGACATATCAAAAATAAGGATAAAACGCAGCGACACCAAATCGAATCAAATAAAGACGCGTGGCTGTTCAGAGATAAAGTGACTCTACGGAAATGTTTGGTGGGAGAGAGCGCCACCATAAATTATTGTTTCGTTAATTTTGTACAATACAATCTCAACACAACATTGTTCAGGTGAGCAATTTTACTGAAATTTATGCGAATAGGATTGCATCAGTAGGTATTAATGGACGCAAAAAATAACAACAATTCAAAGGCTTTGTGGCGCTGTACTTTCGACTGTTGCGCTGTACTCTGAAATGTTATGATATTTAGAATATTTAATAGGATATATCGCAAAAAATAAATAACAAACATAAGTAAGTTAATAACAATATTTTCAGAACTCAAATAATGATGACCTTAACATGGTGCCTAAGCTAGGTGTAAATCCTGTATTTCAGGCCTCCGCTCTTATGTATTACCATTAATTTTTTCGGTCATTATTTATACTTAAAATGGGTCTTACGATTGAAAATAATCGAAACGAATAAAGACACAAGTCTGCTTACCCACAAAAACTTCTTTGAAAGATCAAAGATGGCGACGAATAAAAGGTGACGCTACGGAAATGTTTGGTGTGAGAACTGCCATAAATAAACCCGCGTTGTTTCGTTAATTCCGTGCAGTACAATCTCATAACAACATTGTCTCCCCCTGGCGAGCATCCAGCTTCCGCAAAAAGACAAGTCGCCGACGGACTTTACACTTGTGACCTTTTACTACACATTCATAGCATCGAATGAATAGTCCGAGTTGACAACAAACTAGTTCTGCTTTAAGTTTAGCGTTTTTGTCGCTTTTTGGGACCTGGAATGCTACTTTGTAGTCCGGAGCAATCATTTTATGAGCTGAAGGCGTCTTCGGTTGAGGGTATGCTCATCTAGAACTAGATTATTTTTCTAAGTCTTAATTGCCGATGTTTTTTGTCAACCCATAATTCCAGAATCGTGTACTTGTCAAATCACTTGTGAGTGAATTTGACACGTTGTCATTCACACTCTATATTATTATAGTTTAATTATACTGATTTGTTTCAAGATTAAATGGAGTCCTTTCTTAGAAAAGGTAGACTTGACTAAACCTGTCGTAATCAAACGTAGCACGTTTGTTTAGTATTCTCAGATTTCCATTTGTCAGACAAGACACGTTTCTACTTCATCAAGTCTTTCCACTGGGAAATATTTATGCAAACAAATTGTCCTAAAATAACATTTGTAAAATTTCTCCGTTGACAAAGTTATGATAAAATTTTACGGTAAGTACCTAAACCAAGTTCACAAAAGGAAGAAACAATAAAACAAAAAAAGAACAGTGCTACGTTTTTATGAAAAACAAAGCATAAACGCTCCAGCGTTTCATAATTTGGAAAGTTCTGAAGAGCAACGACATTAATTTTCTATCTTTGAAGTTAAATACACAATTTGTCGGACACAAAAAAACGCACGTGAAAATCAGGAGTCGAATGAAACAGAGACTATAATTGAAACTTGTTTGTTTTCCATGTTGTTTATTTACGAAGGGCGGAAAGTCGTAACGAAGTTATTGTTCGTCAGAGCCTGCGGTCGCCATTCCTCCGCGCTCTGCTTCGCTCAACTTCGCTCCGCTACGCCCAATAATTGGCTCATTGAGTGATGTCGTCATTATGTAACTACGTGTTCTTGATATAAATGCCACTCCCTGCTTCCGCATCGATAGCAGATTGCTTTGAAGGATTAGATATTCGAAGCGTCTATATTTTCCGAATATTTTCCTTATCAAAATAAATTTGAAGCGAGTGGCAACCTCCGGCAGCTTGTTTATTACCACACGCGTAACGGTGCTTCAGAAATCAGTATAAAACAAACCTTATACGAGCGCTTAGGCTGTAAACATTCTTGAAAACTGGAAAGCTTTTACGTATCAAAGTGGTTTTTATTTAATTTCTCGAGTACGTTTTCATTTGAAAGGCGTTTTAAATGAAAATCAATATCAAATGAGTAATTCATTCTTTTATTGCTTGAATTAGAGACTTATTATAATAATTTTATTAATTTGGAATTTTACCTGAAAAGCTTATTATAGAATAAATAATGCCGAAGCTCGTGCATGACCCTAGCAGGTCGTTCAACGTCCAAAGATAGTGTAGTTCGTGGACCTTCGTAGTCTATTCAAAGTTTATTGACCCTAAAACAGGATCATGGACGTGATTGACAGACACATAACATAGACATTTCTAGGTATCTTGTAAACTTGAGGTAAGTTGGCTAGCTTTATCAAAACCTATATATATATTATTAAGCTTTTATCTCAAACAAGGCTTAAAACATAATACAATGCCTTAGGGAGCAAGTCCGTTTTTCGACTAAAAGTGCATAAGAGTAAATCAACAAATAAAGGTTTGGTGAAAATTTTCGTTGCCCCCGTTTGTAAATACAAGCAAAATTGAATGATCTTTTTAACACCGGATTATTCATTCTCCAGGGAGAAGGCTAATTGAAAAAGCTAGCGAATTCGATCCCTACGGGTAAAAAATGGATAATCGTTTTATTGTGCATTATATACCGATATATCATAATATTCTTTATTTTACTGCGTGGTATTGCATTATATTTAATTATACTCTGTCCATTCCTTTATTTTCTTTTTGACAGATTACATTTAGGGATGCCTTCACACGTTACTGATTCGATTTGAAATCATAATCGATGTTGTCTAAGAAGAACTTTCAATCGATAAATTACATGAAAATGATTTGAGTTCATTATTAATTATTCGTTTATTAGTAGTTTTTATTTGATGAAATAAATATACAAAATAAAAATATAATAATAATGTCACATACTTAGTCTATGACGGTTTCCTAGTTACCTTTGTTTACATTTTCGAAGATTTCGAAGATTTCGACTTAATTTCTTGCAAATAATTATTCATGGAATCATGATACTATTATTATAACCTTTTTTTATATAAAAAATACAGACAATACACAAAAAAAAGTCAAATTATTCTTTTTCATAATGATCGATTTATTTCATTTCACGATTTGATTTATAGTCTGTGGTTGTTTGTTACAAACAGTGAACTTCCCTAAAAAGTGTCGCTTGTCAATAAAGTACATTATTATTTTAGTACATTAATCTGACCAAAAAAACGGTAATTCATAGGCGTGATCTGTCAAAAAGAAAATAAAGGAATGGACAGAGTATAAGTCTTCAATTGCGCATCCATTTTTAAATTTAACTTGTTAACAAACGAGTTATGTTTTAGATACGTAATTTAGTGGCCAAAATCTGTGTTAGATCTTTAGACGAAACGATATCAAATTGAAAAAAGAAAAATAACTGCTCGTCCTATTTTTATAGGACTGGTATTTCTTTATCAGTCACACTCGTATAAAATAAATAAATGATATTTTAGTTATTTGAAGAAATCATATTGTTCGAATTAAATGAGCCTTTCAAATAAAATCATTTCATCAAAAATCATATCACGGATATTTAAATATAAACTGAAATGTTAATTGAGATTTGATATTCAATTAAAATGCGAATTTGTTTATTGCTGTACAAAAATATACTTGTCTTTTACAATTGCAATGAAAATATTGTTCAATTTATTAACACAAAAATATTTTACTTTCATAAACTCTGCCACAAAGGACCATCAGCTTCACTCAAAATCAATTATAAAGAGACCAAATTACAATGTACAATATACAGAACACGTAACATAAGGAAGTCGTTCATTTAACACGGCGGCAGTGTAATACTCCAGTCATTATTCCACAGGCGTTTCATATCGCACGCAATGCTGGTACTTGTTGCTATTGCAGAAACAAAGGAGCTTGATTATGAACTTATTTCATATACTTTATTCAGAAAGGTAACCAAAACTTTTTCTCTAATGAAAGTGTTGAAAGAGAAAATCCGCCCTGGTTACGTTTCATTCTACAGTGTCCCATGGACATGCCACATGGAGGGAGAGTATCTTATATATTGCAGATACAAGATTTTACTGAAGGAAAACTTTATTTTATTTTGAAAAACAATTTAAACCAGCTTAAATCTGAATAAATAGAATCCTGTATTTTTATGGCAGCAATCGGTAGCATCAATTATGTTTTAGGTTAAATGCAGAAAAAAACACTAAATCAAAGAATCTGTAAAAAGAAAATAAACAAGTAAAAATTCCTATGCCATCAGTACATACATACAGCATGACCATGGGACGTCCTGTATTTTCTCTAGCTCTATATTAAGTAGAAAGTGAAAAAAGAACTGCTTATATCACCTATGAGGTAACGTTTCGTGAACAAACCTTGTAGAAGAATGCTCCATGGTCTTACCTGTAAACAAACAATACGTTTTTAGTAGGTATTAGGGTGATGGAAATGTTAGACACTGAAATTGCCATCTATTGTATTCGTGATACAGTAATCAAGACAACAATAGATGGAATTTTTTCGGATGTATTTCAGTATATTGCAATCGTTTATCGTGAGGTCTCGAGTTCGATTCCCGTGATTAATTGAATAATTCCGTCAGGAAATTCACAGTCGCAGCACGGAGGCTGGCATTGTGCCCGGTAGATGGCACAATACTTATCCTTAATCATAGGGGAATTAAACATAACAGGTGAAGTGTGGATGTTATACACCTCTAATACTACCAATATTATGTTATCTAATCCCTGAACACATTAAAATCGCGTAATTATTGTAAAGGTAAATAAATACCTATGCTCGACGTTTCGAATGACTTGCATCATTCGTGGTCACGAGCCGACTGGTGAAGCTCAGCGTCGTCTCCGTGAAGCGCGGATATTGTCCACTACCCTACCCTTGGTCGTGACAATTTTATTTTAAAAACATATACAACAAAGGAACACAACACTAAAGATTGATCATAGTTGCTACTACAACCATTCAAATAAATACGTTGCAAACAAAATAAAGTATACCGAAAAAGCCAGATAAAATAAGAAGTCATAATGTTAAATCCCCAAGGTTGTACTGCGAGTTTTATTGTCAGCTACGTGCAGCTTAAGACTTTTCTTGCTGAGAATTCACTGGACAAAAACCTACAGCATTTTACGCCACGATCCAGCTTTTTTACTTACAGCAAATGTTTAAAACGGAACTGTTTGGTAACAACAAAACATCACGCCTAAATTACCCAGAAGGGTGTGGCGGAGGTGTACAACACCCACATTTCACCTGTTATGTTTCGGTCCCATGGGATAGGGGGTGAGCATATCGCCATCCACCGGGCACAACAGTATTGATGTTCTAGATTAACGCTTAAAACTTATTCGTTGTTTGCTAAAACGTGCGGTAAAGGTACCAATGGAATAAATAGTTTAATATATAAATGAGTTATTTATTGTTATTTGATCAAAATAATCCTTTTGAATTAACAATAGCACGAGCAATCGAACAGTCAATTAGGTGAATAAGGGTTATGATTTATATTAGGATTTAAGTCGGCAAAGTATACAACTAACTTATGAATATACAAGATGGCCTGGATTTCTAGAATCTAAAAATATTGCCCAGCTACATTGAATACAAAGGATCCTGCATAATAAACCCAAGAAAATAAAGGACAGGGGAGGAGTAAACATGACTTCAAAAAGTTCAAGCTTCACCGTGACATCGCAAATTACGAGTGAAGCTATTCCCTATTCTATTTACCAAGTAATAAGATACACAATATAATGCATGCAGAATATTTACCTCCCTTTAAAATTTCTCTGAAGCATTTTATAAACGACGTTTTACATCGAAATCCAATAACGCGACGTTGTCCAAGGCACCGACGTTGGATATTATATGCACCTTTTCATATGTATGTTATGAATTCGCTAACGTTCTTTGTTTGTCCACTGCAAACTGCTACTGCAGCGAGTTAATATTAACGGAAGCTCTCGGCACAGTTACCTATACACTCGAAACGTGGAAATATTACCACTGGGTCTGATGTTTTGACAGTATTGTCTAGCTGCTGCAAAATTTATGGATAATTCACGAGTTTCTCGTCCAAGAGTTATGTGAAGATTTTTTAAGAGATGCCTGTATTTTAGACTAATTATAGAATTAGAATATTATTCTTGTCGTGAGTGTTAAGAACGTTTACTTTAGAGGTAGTATAATGAGGTAAATTTCGTTTTATCAAAATCAAACTCATTATAAGTTCGATATTCATGATAAGAAAATATTGTCTACAATCTGATTTATACTTTATTAGCAACCTGAAAACGTTTTGATCAGAATCAGTAATCAAAATCATTGTATTCGTTTTTACATGAAAATACGAAAAAAAACCTTTTCCA
Organism: Hypena proboscidalis; assembly: GCA_905147285.1. Lineage (NCBI taxonomy): Eukaryota > Metazoa > Arthropoda > Insecta > Lepidoptera > Erebidae > Hypena > Hypena proboscidalis. The sequence continues at coordinate 8,363,867 of LR990127.1, forward strand.
CTCATTTTTATTATTTGGAAACTTCAATTTGAATGGAAAACGTGAAAGTTCGATAACTAACACTGTGATCTCAGAGGAATCAAAGACTGTGATTTTATTATACTATATAGAAGATAGTATTAATAACATAATCAGAAAAGATTGAAATTGGATTGAATACAAAATAAAATTTATATCTAGTTTAAATACTTCAACAATTTCAAAAGCATCACTTATACAGAGAACATATATTGTCTCTGAATCTGTACATAAAGTGGCAGGTTAGTGGACGTCCCCCTGCATTCATATTATAAGGGGCTAACCGTGCGGTCAAACTGACAACATGGCGCCATATTATGACATGGACACAACACCGCACTCTGTATAAACAGGAATGTCATTTTAAACATCAGCGTTGTCGCTCAAGTTTTAATAAACCATGTTAATTTATTAAAGCTTGCTTTCACTCAGCGGAAATTTGCTGTGAAAATAAAATCGTTGGCCATTCTGTAGATTAATATTGAAAGTGGTCGCGGAATATTACATTTTGCTTGTATTTTGTCTTAAATACCGTCGGGATTATTTTATTTGCATAATCTGGTACAATTTACAGAAGCTTGGAATTGCTTGTAAATAAAATTAAACCAAGTGTAAAGTCTATTTACTTAATCAAGTAGAATAATTTATATATAAACTACTTTAATCCTTAATTTAAATAAAATGGCAGATCAAGCGCAAATAATGTAAAATTAACTGAGTGAAGTTACTATAATTTAAGTCAGGCTTTTAACAAATGACTAAAAACTGCTGCTTACAAGAGCATGAAAACTGTGAAAGCTCATTAATATTTTTTACATCTATAAAACATAGTTTCTTTAGTAATTAAAACTAAAAGCTTGCAAACTTTAAACTGGAAAGTTTGGATTTTGTTCAGCTTTCATTAGTCTATAAACATAATGTAGATCTGTAGTAATAATGTAGACTTTCGTTTACCACTGACCGACTTTTAAGAAAAGTTAATAATATTATTCAAAGACAAAACTGATTATTTGTGAAGAAGGTTGATTATTATTATGTACTATCAACAAAGCAGACCCATGATCTACCTTAATACTATTTTTAAACAATTAAGTCTAAATTTGCTTGTTCTATCAACAAATGTCAACCTTATCAACTTTGACAATTTCAAAGGTACTTGTCAAATGGGTCATGAATCAACTTTAACAATAGTACAAAAAAAAGTATCTAAAAAAGTTGCAGGTGATAAAAATCTCTCCTAATTTATGTACATTAGTGGACAGACCAATTTATTTTTTTACATTGATTACGTAACTTACGTGAAGTTACGTACTTTGAACTAAGTTTAAGGCATTAACCAAGTACTTAACAAACCATTGCTTTATTACTCAATTAGCTTGGCATAATAACTTGTAAAAAAATGTGCTTATAAACAACATAACTTGACTTCAGTGTTTGAGTGAAAAGGTACAAATATCCATCATATTGTTTGGTAACAATTTATAAAACTGCTTTCTGTTAGTTGAACATGTTCAATCATGTTATAAGACTAAATAATTTTTGAGGGTAGGTGTCAAAAAGTAAACACTGGTCTAGAAAATGAGATATTTAATTTACATAATTTTCATAAAATTTTACACTATTGTTAAATTTTATTGTGTGTAAAACAAGTTAATAAGTGACTACTCACATTTGTGGTCCCATGACACACTGCATATGTGCCATAATTTAAGTTTGTGTTCTCATCACCTGCCAATTGACCCCCTTCACAGTAATCTACTTCACTGACACCTTATGTGTGACTGAACACATAACTGAAAGACCTGTATCTTGGGAGCCAGTCCCAAGATACAGGTCTTTGACATAGTTTTTAGTAATTTATAACTTCAGAAGCTAATTCTGATGTTTGTGAAAAACTAAATGTAAGCAACAAATGTAAACAACTTTTGTAAAAATAAACAATCTTTATTTATTTATTATTTTACTGTTTCACAAGCTGCAAGCACTTTTCAAGTTCAAGTTCTCAAGTATGGCACAGCTTAATAAGATCCGCTTGATGGTAAAAACTCTTGAAGAATCTTTAAACCAAAAGATGGATGACCTTCATGTGCATTTGCAGAGCAGTGGTACCGCTAAGGACACTGTTGCTATTAAGGCTGCTAAAGAATTTAGGATGTTTAGGGAGCTCATCTACACCATGCTCAAGCTTCTCCAGCAACAAGTTCAGTATTGTGCCATTTCAATTGATGCAACACGATCTGCTGTGTGGAAAGCGAAGACTAAGCTCAAAGGCTCTTCCATTTCAACGAAAGACTCACGAAGAACTGCCATGGTATTTTCGCTCGAGAACAGATCCAAAATAACATCCACGGTACAACTTGATACCCTTCTCACGAAGTATCCGAAAGTATTATCGGGAACTTCTGCGAAACCTTCATCACGATAAGTTCATTATTGTTGTTGAAACGACATAACCATCTCTTCATTTCGTTACATATTATAGTGTTAAACTCAACTCTTTGGGCGCACAGGTAGTATAAGTTAATTATGAATTATCTTGTTTGTACCCACATTTATAAGTTTTTAACATTAGTTTTTAAATATATTAGTGACAATTTGTTCAACACAAAATGTTGACAATGTTCATCTTGCCTGTATGACAGATGACATTTAGATTTAACATTTTGTAATTGCGTTTAAAAAGTGTACACCACTGTAAGATATTTTTTTAATAATAATATTGTCTCATTTTATTTTTTATTTAATCTTTATTCAGTATGTATGTATTGAGTAGAATTTAGCTTAAATTTAGCTTTTCTTACATGACTTTCTCTTTTTAACAGTGGTGTGCGTGTCGGTTGGCGGGTGATGTAGATATAAAAACTGCACTCCATCAATTTAAAATTATTGCCATTATAAACTAAATATCGTATTTTATTTTTCATAGTATTTATACATTTATATACATATATATTTACATTTTAATTTATTTATGTATCTACCTTTGTTCTCTCTGCATCACCTTAAGGTTGACTGGTAAAAAGTCCGCAGATGTAAGTTAGAAAAAAAAAATAGCATACAAATAAATCTACCTGAACTGCAAGCTCATATTCTGATCGTAGTCGCTTTTTGATAACACACCTTAAACATAACTGTGTATTATGAGCTAGTGAACATAGAAAACAAACTTCACATATCCTGTTAATTAAAATTTTAACACGTAACTTGCCATAGTTGTGTACAATTAAACTACACGTCAACACGTTTATCCTCAGGGCGACGCGGGTAGTTTGAAGTTATAAAACATAAATTACGAGTTCTCCTACGAGTTACAGTAATGGACTCGATTCGCGAGCTTATTATAGCGTTTATCATCGCTTTAAACTTTGGAGCTCGGGATGAATGTGCGAGCAAAATGTCACGCAGCGTTTTATTGCTATTATATTACATGTACAGCTGACGGAGTAAACGTATTCACTATGTGGTCTGAATAAAATATTTTGTTAGTATCTACGTAATGTGATGCGATTGTTAGGCTAATTATGTTGCGGCAACCATTATTAAGATTGTTTTCAAATCAACTTTCCTGCGCTGGAAACTAAATCAAATAGGTAGATGATATATACATATTATGATTAATACCGCAGCCCAAGAACTCTAAATTTAATAATCTTATAGCAGCTTTTATAAAAAAAAACAGATAGTACATTTAGATTGCAAAATAATTGTCGAAGCAAAAAATCTCGATTACAATATCATGGTAGTAAAAACTAAATGCCAATTTTAGAGGAGATTTGCGGCGAGGGCTACATCTCTTAGCATCACCACATTTAGTTTTAATATCTTACACTTAGACTTAGGTCGTTATCGTAAACACGAGCGTTCCATTAGTTCAACTATAAAAATAATCCCGCGAAATTGTCACGAAAGTCACAAGTAATCTTATTTTCAACATTACATTTTGTATACACCTTACAGAGCTTATCTACTTTTATAACGTCCTGTACCAGATACTCTTAATGTGTTGAACCTAATTAGACTTGGGTCCAAATATGTAGGTAGGCTTTGCATTATATAGTCTCTTTAGTACACGACTACAAAGTTAAAAACTAAATTTGTACCTAATTACTCACTTTTTTGGTTACGGTACGTTCACGAAAAAGGTACAACGACTCAACTACGTTATTTGCTGAGAAATATCAATTTAGAACCTTACTAATTATAATTTTTTTATTACCTTAAAATGATTGGGTACAAGAGAGGTCTCGTGAAGTTCATTGTGAGAGTAATAAATAAATGCTAAATAATTATGCAAGACTTCTATGAAAAGCATTTTGCCGGCGAAAAGAAAACCTTTGTAACGTGAGACGTTATTAAGACAAAGTAAATAAAGTGCAGTTTTCGCTTTGAATGTAATATGCACTGAAGATGCTCTTGGACTAATCTTGAATATCTAATCTCAATTCAGCGCATCGGAGCCCTGATAACTATTACTTCAATTTGATATTGATTATTCAGGAATATAGCCAAGTCTCTTCTGCTTTTGTTTAGTAGCAAGTCGAAGGATTGTCGCTAGAATTTCGAAGACATTAAATAATAGCTGTCTGTCCATCGATGTGCAGTACCTAAGCTGTTTGGTCCAAGCCGGCAATAGCTTAAATCTAAACGCCGGGGATATTAATACCGGTTCGTCAATAGTCGAGACATTCGAGATCCGAAATTACTCTATAGAACTATAGCTAGTTCCAAGCAGTTGAGCAACTTGTTGGGAATATACAATTTTATTATCGTAGTGAAAATCAAACCCTATAAGAGGAGAGTATGGCCATCAGTGCGTATATTTTTTTCTTTTTTTTGGGCATGCATATCAAGTACGCCGATGTTTTTATGTATTATAAGTATGTGTTTACAAAGGAAAAGTATATGTATTAGTACCAGTTATTCTAGTACCCATAGTACAGGCTCTGCTTAGTTTGGGACTAGATGACGTTGTGTGTGAGTGGTGAGATATTTATTTATTTATATTTATTTGAGAAATCAACCCAATCATTCAATTTTTTATGTGATGTGATTTTGATGGTTTTTTTTTAATAAACAAGATAAATAAAAGTAAAGCGGTGTAAGGTCGTGAAATAATGGAGTTAAATTAATTATATCAGTATATGTGGTACAACTAAAAAGAAGCTGTTTTATAATCGATTGCAAGTTCAGGTTGGCTGCTGCAGATATAACCTGAAAAAATAGGGAATAATCCAGCCTGGCGAAACACAATGTGATTGTGGTTCTCCTTAGCAAACAATGACACATCTCCTTGAATGCCCCAACTGCCCTGACAATTGCTCCCCGAGTAATCTGAATAAGGCCACGGAGAATGCACCACCTACTGGGCCGGGGTGGTAAAAAAGCTTTCGACTATTGACTCGTATGAAGAAGAAAAAAGAAGATTGTGTTATTTGTTTGCCCTCGGGTAAACCAAAAAATGAATATATACAATAAATAGGCAGTTAAGTAGGGCATGGTAAGTTTTTTATTAGGATACTTGTAGGTTTGATATTGATCGCATGCTACATTTACGAGTGTTTCTGAACCTTTACTGAAAGTCGCAAACTTTTAGAGGGTAACACTAACCGAATTTATAGAGGATATATGATATTGATACGGATAAGATAGTAAAGTTAGCGCAATATCACATATTGAGCTATATAAAACGTATCTGAGTTATTACGACCAAGGTCAAACTAGATCAAAGTAAACTTGAAAATATAAAATAATTTTAAATTAGTTCATATTTCATAAAAGAGGCTTGCTATTTAAAATTTCTGAATAATTCCTAATTAAAGTAAATTGTTCGAGAAAAGCTGAATTTTCAACGTTGAGAGTGCGGCGTAGATAAATTAGTTCATTTTGTATGCTTGATATATTCATAGTCTTTGAACAATTTTGTACTACCTCGCCTGGGAAATCAAAGGTAGCTCGAACAGCGTATGTTTGCTTAAGTTATAGTATGTTTATGCAAATTATTAGCCCGCTTTTTATTTTAGACGTGTACATAAGAAACAATGTAGGTACAGTAGACCAACGAGTTAGGTAGTCAGGGCAAAAACTTTTAAGTCATAGTAAATACTAACTACACCAGTTATGAATAAGCGAGTTATATATCTAAATAGTGAGTTTATTACACTTATTAAATATGTAATTCAGTGCATATCTACCCAAGTAGCATTACAAGCTGTATAAAAGCTGTACTAGAGCGTAATTTTATACTTAAAGCTGTATAATAGCTGTATAAAGGCTGCATAAGCGCTTATACAGCCCTTATAAGTGTAAAATGGGCACAAATTATACAGCGTTTGGTGTTATAAGAGCTGTATAGTAGCTGTATAAAGGCTGTATTAGAGCTGTTATTTGGTGTACAAAGAAACTACAACTCTCCAGATGGTATCCTAGAAGTAGCTTGTAAGAATTAAAGTTCTACAATAGTGTTATAAAAGAATTACAAAAGTATAGATATTTTAATGTACATCATATTTTTTATCTACATTATGCATATTATTATAATGGCAAATTACTTGCTAAGAAAAACATATTAATGATTTTGAACTTATTGGTTTGGTGAAAATAACGTGCAAACCAATATTTATTGTAAACCTGTATAAGGTTTTCGGTAAAATATTCGCGCGCCAGCATAAAAATCAAGAAAAACAAAAGAAATACTGAATATCGGTAAGTAAGTTTTTAGGTTAGAATAACAACATTTTAATTTCAAGTAATAAGGAAAAGGCCAAGTTAACGTTATTTAAGCTAGTAAACATGATACGGCTAAAGATAATGCAAAATAATGTCAATTCTTTTTGTTTTTAGAATCATCTAATATGTTTTTGTTTATTAGAAAATGGCGTCAATTTTAAACAGCCCTAACACTATTTGAAGAGCAATATAGCGCCAGTAGCTGTACTATGGAATAAATGAAGTGTATTGTACAGCTTTTAACTTCTAATTAGAGTAATTTTAGAATATTTTTATTCAATAGGCTGTATTATGCTCTTCATTTAGATAATAACTAATAACCTCTTTAGAGATACGTATAAAGAATTAAAATCTCTAAAACCATTTTGACGATTATTTATTAAGGTATTTTCTTTATTTTTCAGAATAATATGTCGTTCAAGATAATAGAAACTGAAGAAAAATGCCAAAAAAACTTTGCATAGTGCCAAGTTCCTGGGAATCAAAAGGGGTGTTATGATGGCGAAGGAAGCAATTAATAATGTTATTTTTATCTCCTTTTTTTTTTTCTTTTTTTTTTTCGTACGGAACCCTCATTGGAGCTATGGATTGTCGGTGTGGTTGAATGGTTTTTTCTTTCAGTCAATATTGGTTCACTATCATTACTGTTATTTAAGTTGTAATTCCTTATATTCAAATATTCCTTCTCAATCCATCTCCTGACTGCGACATTGATTTGACGTCTCCGTCAATAATACAGACTAAAGCTGTACTATAGCTGTCATTTATCTTTTTAGTTCTATAATACTCTCTTAGAAGTAACTATTACAGCTTTAATACTTATAAGAGTGTTAAATTACACCATAAAAACTAGTGTTATAATGGAGTTAGCATATGCCTTTGTACAGCAACAAGTGTCAAGTAACACTATAATACAGCCTTTATACAGCTTTAGCCGTAGAAATAAGCTTGGAGTGTTACACAATTATTAAAGCTGTATAGTAGAGTTGTAATATTCCGATATAACACCTTAAGTGTACGCAGATACCATAATAAAGCCTATATACAGCTGAGCTGTATAATAGCGGATTGTAACACTCTTATAACGCTTATTACCTTTCCTGACTCTCTTATACGTCTCTTATAACACTTTAAGTTCTATATTGGCTGTATAATTGATTCTGACGACACTTACGTGCTACTTGGGTATTGCAGTCAGTTTTTACTATGGCATAGAAGCTTTTGTCCTGCATACCTAATTACTTGGCCCACTGTACCTTGATAAGACAAATAACAAGCGAAGTTTTCAAGTTTGTGTAGGCTACTTTGTTGTTCTGAAATATTACTTGTTATTGTCTTGTTTACTCTAATTTTGAAATGAGGTTATTTGTATTTTAGTAAAGAATTTTTTTTTGAAATGTCTAGATTCTAAAATCTTTAATAACTATGCCTTATAAATATCACCCAAAACAGTAATCCGTACATTGTCTCAGCGACTCAAATTCCGCTCACAAACCGACATAATTCAAACACGAGGTACGTCACCAAGTTTCTTATAATTATAAAACAAGCGAGCCAACATTGCAATGCAAACGCGCAACGGCACTATAAACGCCTGTACTCCGCTTGTGAACGCTGAGGTTGGCTGTTTTCTTGACTTAAGGCAAGGCCTGCTAGAAACATGTTTATTTGAAAAAAAAATAAGTTTGTACATATGTGGCGGTATCCGCACATAATAAATGACGGACGGCATTTGACAACGTCAAGAAATGACACACTCGTGACTAATGTCTAAGAGTGATGAATCGTGATAGCGAAGTGTTCACAGTAAGTGTACATAAATGGCAAAGTACCGAGCGTGGTCGGAGGATTCTCCCTTGGTGGTGGAGGATCATCACTACACATATTTTCCTCTACACATATTTTCTTTCAATAAATAATATATTCTAACGGTTTTTTTTATAACAAGCATGCAATAATAAGAACCTCCGTGTTATTTTGAATCTCAAAAATCTATCAAAGCTATTGATTATGCATTATTAAGGTTGGAAAATTAAGAATCCAGCCGGATTCGAACCTGCACCCTCTGGGTAAACGCCCCAGGTGCTTTGTCAATTCAGCCGTGGATTCGTATGCTGCTAGATTCGAAATTTCTCAACGCTTTGGGTCACCGTTATAGATATATACCTTACTTGGTTTAGCAAAGCTATAATTTGCTTTACAATTTAAAGATTATATTATTATATGAATTTCGTTATTGATTTTTGTTAGTGTTACGCATTTTATTGTTGTTCTCGTCGGCGCTAATTATCGCGGTTACTGACGAGTGACTAGTCGGGAACTCTCGCTTTAAGTAGGATTCTGTGCCTTAAACAAACATCGCAATACCAACACTACCACGCTAGCTCTTTCTGTTTGCCGCTATGAATTTAATATCAAAACAGAACAGCCATCAAATTAATTTCGCCGACGACGGTCTGTTGTTCTAGTCGCTTTTAGCACGCCACTGCGCTACTCCTAACGCAAATACGAGACTTCTCAACTTTTGTAGAATAGTTTTCCTAATTCAGAAGAGAACTTAAGTTTTCTTTATGAATGTTTTATTTCTGGCGAATGCATTCAGACGAATAATTATATATTAACTGACTCTCATTTTAATAAAAAGACTAGGCTCGGACTAGGAATACCTGCTGTGCCGCGTGAGTGTTCACAAACATACATTTAACACATGCAAAGCAGAGTCAAAACAAATAACACAAAGATTTGTCCCGTATGGGCATCAAACCCACAACACCAGCGCAGTTGAAATCGGCGGGCAATATAATTAAAATTCATGCATTGAATTAACTTTTTGAAAAATCTATCAAGTTTAAAAAATATACATTCTATATACCTTTTTAGAACGCCAGTTTATAGATCAAATAAAGGAAAATGGTTCTACACCAATACACATTTACAAGATATTGCTGATGCGTCGCTATATCAAAGGACTGCGATATATTGCCTCCTATTCCAATATTCCTCAGATATATCTCACCGTCCAACTGGAACTCAGTCGTGCAAGCAATATTATTTGTCGGTAGGTTACAAATAAAAAGCCGAGCGTATTCATAAAAGCACACCTCTCGAAAACCATTTCAGTGCGCCCGGACTATATTTGCTTTAGTGGAAACGAGTTGAATCTATCTCAGAAACTATTAAACGTGAAGCTACTAGTAAGTTCGTTAGCTTACGATCGATAGACAAACATTCGAACCACGTTTTGATGCTATGTTTGTGCGGCTCTCGGGCCCGGAGGAATCTCCACAGATTGTCGACGCATACCGATTTCTGAAATATGCAAGACCCGTTCTACCGTGTTCTGGGCACCTGTATGTCTTTGTTGGCAAATATGTACGAACCAGTGCATCCGGCACTTGCATTGTAATGTGTGATGTTTAATGTGTGTTTAATAGTGATAAATGTTTAATGCATTTACAATCGGATTAAAAGCTATCGGCAGGGTAAAAATATGTACTGAGTAGTTATTCTTTATAGAAACGTTTGCAACGCGTCACGTGCCTACGCCTCGCAGAGAAAAACATAATAAATATTGTTTAGGACCAACACAAGACAGGGATGAACCGCTGTGACGACCGAATTCAAAAAAAGAATGATAGAAGCTCAAGTCATGAACAGACAGGGCTACACATTAACCTATACTTTTCCAGAATAAGATGGTCTCGAGTTATAGGTATATAGGCTTGCCATGCAATGAGAAACCAGCTTAAACTTGAAACGTAGCCGTGTGTACATGATATTAAAATACAGAAATTGATCAGTCCTATCATGTCTAGCGTGATTGTCTTTTGTTATTTCAAGGAATAACATCGAGTTAGAGTACTTAGTTATATTATATATATTATACTGTGCTATCGGTTTGGTGACAATAGACGGTCTGCGACCCAATACTGTCATCAGCCAATTGAATACGAGCATTAGACAGCTGCGGTACGAGGATTCTCTACGGACGATTAGGTTTGTTGATTAGGTCTTGGTAAGCTTCTTACGATAGATTTATTACGTTCTATATTACATATTATAATATAAGTTTGATTGGTTCAACATACTAACGCAGAATAATCTCAATCGATTGTATAATAAAATCTATCTGAAGGGATTTTTTACGTGAGCTTTCTACCAGGTGTTGTGTAAATTTAAGCTAAAGTCTATAGAAAGTACGTAGACTTTGCCTTTGTGACAAAAAGACAAAAAAAGTGTTTAAGGTAATCTGAGCTTAGCCTAAACTTAGTCTAAGAATGCTCTATAGATCTCAGCCTTACAGAGCATAAAACAAAGGAAAAGAGTTCAATAGTTTTATTAAAATTGACATACCTTTTTGCTTTTAAAAGATGTTTTTTTTTTTGAAAATGTGCTTGTTGCTATTTAATACTAGTTTTTGTTCGCAAATTCGTACACGTGGAATTCGTTGTATAAAGTAGTAGCTGCTCCCACGCTTTGACCTGCGTTCATCCTTACTGTTCCGCTCCCGTGGAGTTTATTGAGAGTCAGACTAACAAACACAAAAATAACTATCAAAGTTCGACCAGTAGTTCTCGAGATTAGTGCTATCAAATAAACAAACTATTTTTCTCCCGTGGTTTCGTCTGCATGGTAGGTACGAGTAGGTACATCAATAAAAAGCAGCTTATGTTACGCGCCATGTAGTATTAATGTATAGATTCACAATTGGTTTTGTACGTTTCTATTCATTCATTTATGTTACGATAGTATTTGTTTGCTTTCATGTTTGACGAATTGCTTGGCTTACCATATTTTGAGGTGCTTCGTCCGTAAATAATAATTATTCCATTATTACAAGTCCAACTACCACCTGAGACCATTTGATGAGACACAAAGCTACGACTTGTCAGGAACAAATCTTTTGTTTGGCATTTTACTTTTGTATTGCTTTATTGTATCTTAATTTGTTCTAAATTTAATTGTTCATTTCTCAGACTTATGAATACTTTTGTATTTTTATTTTGATGGATGAAAAGCATAGTGAAAATTATTTCAGCACTTTGCAAATAGAGCAACCAATTGAGGCCAGCTTCAAAAAAAAGGGAGGAGGTTCTCAATTTTATTGTTATTTTTTTTATTTTTCCCCTATAACTCGAAGACGCCTGGAGCGATTTAAGAATTTTAATTTTAACTTAACGGGTATACTTGTCATGTAGTCCCATTTTCATCTAATCACGATCAAATGATGGGATACTAGAAAAATCGAGGGCCAATCCTCATATTTGAAAGGCTTCTATATTGTTTTTAGTATATTACCTACAGCTACTCGGATGTTTGCATCTTGCAGTCAGCATTTCATGTTGCTGATCTGATGCTGGAAGGTACAACGCCTCAACGGTTAGGATTACGGGGATAATTATTATAATATAGGCACCTTAAGGCTTTTTACTATATTCTTTCAAGTTATACACAGTTGAGGCAAGACGTTGAGAGACCTAAATATTTATTACTTTTTAGTACATTTTTTGTAATTAAAAACGGTTTTTTTATTTTATGTTATAGGCAACTTATACAGATGCCAGTTGTTGAAACTAAATTGTTAACCAACTAGTCAATAGTTGCAGCGTCTGCAAAACGACTTATGTTTACAACCACGATACGAATGTATAGCACTAAAATATTATTCTTTCTTATTTATTGCTTAGTTTCTCGTCTTTTTTATTAAATTTTATTATCAAATTTTACCTTATTTTTTGTCTTTGTTTTGTTTCCTTTAAGATTTTCCTTATTCTTAATGTAAATGATTTAAAAGAGACTCGTTATTCTGTCAGTAGAGTTTATTACTGTCTTTTTTATTTACAAGTCTCCCTACTAACTGACTAAACAAGATTCTACTCGTTATATACTGTCTAACATACATATAATATAGCAAAGTCCTTGCCGTGTCTCTTTGTCTGTTCGCGATAATCTCCAAAACTACAAAACAGATTATCATATAGTTAAAGGTAGTATTTTTAGTAGCAGCACGGAGTTGGATTTGTATGAGGCCTAAACATGACAGGTGAAGTGTGGGTGTTATACACCTCTGACACACGCTACTGGGTAATATTAGCGTGATGTTATGTTATACATGCAGCGATAGCCAAGTGGGAGACCGTAAGACTGCGAAGTCAATCACACCTATGTCAATAAATCGTTAAGATTCGTCTTTTCGAAGATATGTGTGTATTTATCATAAAAATTATCGCTCGCTAACGGTGAAGGAAAACATCGTGAGGAAACCTGCATGCCTGAGAGTGCCTTAAGTGCTCGAGGGTATGTGAAATCTACCAATCCGCTCTTGGCTAGCGTGGTGGACTATGGCCTAACCCTTCTCATCTTTAGAAGAGCCCAGCAGTGGGACATGTATTAGATACAGGGCTGCTATTGTTTTGTTATTGTTCTTATGTTATACTACTCTACGCTATTCAATTGAACAATGCCGACTCGTAATACTGTTTCATAAAGGCACAAATTGGAGCGCAGTACTTCGTTGTTGTAAATAAATCAATACAGCTTATTGTTGTCAATTGGCCTCTATTAACAACTAACACAACACATTGATTATACATAAATACTAAAGCAAAACCTTGGAGTACTCTAACACGACGATAATTAAGTGTCAAGTAATTCTTTGAACTATATTAAAAGCCGTAATCTCGAAGTCAAAATAAATTAAAATAAACTTAACGTTTATGTATTTGAAGAAAACAAAAACGCGGCAAATTCCTAGACTAATATTTTTTTGTCGGAAAAGCAAAGGCATCAAGCTCATACGGCATCGTCGGTTTTCGTAATTTAATTTCATAACTGCTTAATAAATGCGTATTCCTTTTTCAAAAAGATGTATAATGCTTTATATACAAACTCAATGGTGTAAACACAGATGTAGTTTAGTATAAATTTTAATATTAATTCTTTAAACTATATTGAAAGCTATAACTCGAAGTCAAAAGTATTTACAAGAGAAATAGTATTCCGAAATACTGAAGCCGTCGATGTAATTAACGTTACCAGTATCTTATCCATTAAATTACGAAACTTTCCTTTGAAAGGTCCTGTTAAATTCAATCCATTTAAGCAAACAAAATTTAAATGGCAATCCATTTGAACTTATTGCCGACGAGGTCTACTTGCAAACTTTTATTGACAGATATCAAAATGCAGTGTAATGGGAGCTTTTTTGATTTCAGAAGTAGGTTTTTGCTGCGACTGTATGGCGGAGTGGGTAGTGTACCTGCCTGTGACGCCGAGGTCGCGGGTTCGATTCCCGCTTAAGACATATCTTTGTGTACATGAACATGGGGGTTTGTCTTAGTCTTGGTGTTTCTATTTATAATAAGTATGTATTTACAAAAGAAAAAGTATATATGTATTAGTATCAGCTATTCTAGTACCCATAGTACAAGCTCTGCTTAATTTGGGACTAGATGTCGTTGTGTGCAAGTTGTGAAACAATTATTTATTTTATTTCTATTAACTTATGAGAAGCAAAATAAGTTAATTAATAAGTTTTGATACCTATTTTTCATCGTATCAAGAGTGAGTATCAACAATATATTCTAAAAATATCGATGACAAGTACTGCTCATAGATAACTTTATTAAAGTTCTTTCCCAAGGTCTGAACCTTATTATCATTTCAAAGCTAAGCTTACATAAAACCCAGGAAAGGTTATTATTACATGAACAGTATTAACTTACTTTTGACTGAGTACGCTTTTCGAAAATACCTTCGGCTCCACTAGGTAACATCTGCATCTATTTCTTCAATCATATTGGATCGTCTAAATCCCTCAAAGACCCTCTTACTTCAGATTTGCCTTGTGTAGTGAATACTCGCCGGTTGCCTGTAGTTTAGGTCGACCCCCACAAATAAACTGGGGTCTCAGTGATATACTGATTAAATTCAACGAAACCACAATGACAAGACGAAACAGTAAATTTCAACTCGAAGACGCCTCTTGTTATATTATTCGGGAAGGTCTTAACAACAGTGAGAATATAGGACTATGGTTAACAAAGCCACATAAGTTTTAAGTGGCCTCGGGGGCTCCTAAGTTCCCGACGTCCGTTTATCCTCCACAACAAAGTTATTTGTTAGATAGTGTCTACCTAAAACGTTGTTGATGCTTACTCAACTTTACTGGCAAGTTGTAAAGTGAATGTGCTTAGAAAAATCTGAGCTGGAATACAAAATTTGATATTTTGATTTGTTTATCAAACAAGGATTCTAACTTCAGTGTATTTTAGAATACATAAATTAACAAGTCTATATCGTCGCTGCGCCTGACAAATTCCAGTTGTGAAAATCACAAGGTTTTGGGAAACAGCAAAAAACTGATTAGTTTTCAAACAAAAGAAAATAATAAAAAACTAATGATGCAATAAATTCGACATTTATTTGAGACATCTTTATAATAGAAAATTGTTCATAACTATTGTATACTTACAAAACTAGATTTTTTTTTCGTGGAAAAAGTGCACATACCTGATTTGGCAACGATCATTAAAATCATATATGTGCATTTTTACACTAGAGGAATTTGGAATGGGACAGTTTTAGTAATTTGAAGGGTAACAATTATGTGTTATCCTAATATTAAATAAAAAATGTTCTTATCCTAATACAATAGGTATCTCTATTATTCTCTTTACATATCATAACTTTCATAATCTAATAAGTCTTTGCTTTTAACTATTAGTTTTAAATAATTATAACAAATTATAATTATTTTAAGCCATGCTTCTTTGTACTATGAATTATTCAATCATCTTAAGGACTTACATTAAAAACATACTGAGATCAAAAATATAGGCCTTTCATAGAACTTAATCAATAAAAAAACTAAAAATAATATTTAGAAAACAAAATATAGAAAAACTTCTAAAAAATGTTAATACACAATTTAAGTGATTATGTTATTAACACATATTTATTAATTAATAATAATCAGACTTCGTGTTACAATTGTCTCAATCTTTGAATACAATAATTGCAAGCTATGCTTCTATGTACTATGAAATAGTCAGTCATCTTTACTACTTAGGAACATAAAAAAATCACAATGTTGGACCCATTATAGGATTTAATGAATAAAACTAAAATATAATATGTAGGTAGCAAACAAAGTATAAAAAATCTTCTCTAAAATGTAAAACACAACATAATTAAGTTATTAATGCTAACTTTAAAAAAATAACAAAATTAACAGACTTAGAATGTGTTACACTCATTTCAATCTTCGTATTTAAGGTTATCATAAAAAGCATGGTAATCGCGATGCATATAAGGTTTCAGTGACTGGAGACTATCATATTTATTTTTATCTATTTTTCTGGGTTCGTTGTAAAGCTGAGTTACAATTGTTTGTGGGTCAAAGGGACGGACTCGTTGAGGTAGGCTTCTCCAATCTTCAGGATGGCGCAACTTATAAAAAATGCTACCATCTCTGTATAAAAGTGCCCGTATGTCATTGACAGTTGCATCTCCTACCTTTTTACCAGGACGGATAGAATTAATACAAACCTCATCTTCATATTTTTTAAAGAAATTATATTCAATATGGTGAATGTGGTAGGGCTGTTTAGGTCTTGCTTCTCGCATACGAGTAATATAATCACTAGGTGTATATATTGGAGGACGAAACTTTTTCTCCAATGTAGAATGGACACTGTCCACTTGCATCATAGTATGCCCTTTCTCCAAAATAATTTGTTCGATCTCCAATCCAGTCTCCTTGGTTAACTTTAGTAAAGCTGATGAAAGAATTTTATTTTTATTTTGGTAAGAACAACCATCGGAAATAATAATCACTTTCTTATAATTTAACTGAGACCTAATGAAGTGTATTAAGCAGCTTGTAAACTTATTAGCTGTAACACCTCCATCTCCCTCATGCCAAACGTACAGATGAACATCTTTGTTATTATGAATATAAATTGACTGATTGTGAACCTGAAGTTTTTGCTTATAATATTGAGCGGAGACCAAAATCTTTGGGCAAAGGAGAACAGACTGGACATCAACACTCAAGACAAGCACTTCAGATGAGCTAATAGTACCAGCATCAATACGAGCTTTGTATGCTTCTTCTTTTTTCATAATATGTAATGTATAGTCCTCTTCTGAGATGTTACCTTCCTTTTTAGCTGTACATACGTCGCACTGGTCCTTTCTCGGCTTGAAAATCGAAATCTTTTCCTCTTCCAATATATTATTAAATAGTTTACGACCAATATTTGGTTTTTGGTTGTCCTTACACCATTCTGTATAAATACGAAACATATGGGACTTTGATTCAAAAGTATCTTCTACATAGACTCTGGTACTGTTGGAGCGACAATAGTGACTTGGTACTTTATTAAGTAAGGTCAACCATTCTTTAACACTGCTTGATTTAACAACTTTCGATACAAATACGTTAATTACTTTTGATTGCCGCTTTTCATGTTTCGACCTCAAGTCTTTACCTTCCTCTGCACTATTTAGTTTTTTAACCCATTCTGTTAGAGTATCGTTGTGTACGTTGAGTGTGCTGATAAAAAAACTTTTGCAAACCTTTACAGTGGTATTCTGATCATCAGGAATAAAATAATCAAAAGCTAGTTGTCTTTGAAGCGACATAGTTTTACGTCTTCTTAATATCGGGCGAAGACGTACAAGAGTTTTTAAATACGCTTTTTTAGCGTCCCATGAGTTGAGGCTCCAAAAATAATTAAATATGGATTGCCTTTTATCTTCAGAAATAGAACCACATAAATAGCTTCTATTAGATTTGGATAAAAAAGAATGACTGCATGGTTTTCCTAGTAGGTGTTTTTTGGGCTTCTCTATAAAATCATGTATTTTCTCTCCTGTTTCACAGAGTTTCCGCTTTCTGCCTAAATATTTTTGGCCAGTTAATCTCTTTTGCTTATTTGTTTCTCTATTTCGTGTCTCTTCTTCACTATTAATCAATGACTCTGTTTCCGATACAATATTTTCATGTTCTTTATATTTGTCATGTAGTTTTAGCATACCTGTCTTCTCATCAAGGTAATAATAGTCACCATCGTAATAGTTTTCTTCTACAACATTTTCATCCTCTTTTAATTGGCCTGTAACTTCATCTAGGTAATATTTTTTATGGGAATTAAGAGACAGCATTAATTTGGGACTTTCAATTGCAGTATTATTGCTGGCGTTTATTTCTGAGTCGCCTAAAAATGGATCTAATAATGAATCATAAGTAACATTATTTAATTCCTCTAATACGGAAATTTCTTCGTTTTCTGGTGTTGTTATGGGTGTAATAATATTACTAAAGTTTTGCGTAGGATCGTAACTACTGGACATAAAAACATCGGGGCATGGCATAATTGCATGATCTTCCTGCTCACCATCTTTAATTCCGTTAGCCAAATTTACAAGTACCTGTGCTCGCGATGTTAATTTGCGCGGATATGAGTTGAAAGACATGTTACCTGAAACAAACGAAACCTGATAATATGTATTACTAGCTGTTGCCTTGCTTTCGAGAAAATCTCCGTTTTACTCCCTTAGGATATACATACAGTTTACAAACTTTCGCATTTATGATATTAGTTTTTTGCGTGAAATATTAACAAACAAACATACATACATGCATCTTCACATACATACAGACATTCTTACAAACTTTTGCATTTATACCTACCTAATATTTGTAGCAAGTAGAATGTATTAATATATAATTAATTTAAAGACAACTCCCAGTACTCGTTCAAAAATTCGCATTCTTATTACGCACACAAATAATGTTGGTTTAATGTACGTACTTAATACATAAATATTTGTAATTTGAGTATTATTATTGCATATTTATGTCATTTCAAATTATCAATCAACACTAAACTGTTCATTTAATAGCATATAATTCGTATCTAGCAATGTCACTAAGATAGTATACCTACATTCATTCAACATTTTAGTTTAGAAGGTTATTATCAAACTATCGACATAATATACCTACAGAAACGTATTTTTTCAAGAATTTTAATGCATAACATGAACTCACAAGAATTATAAATTATAATAAGTATTGTACTTACCATTTATATTGTATATTTTCCAGTAAACACTATTTTTATACGTTGTTTACACCACAACACTCACATCTTTAGTGCGTTTGGCGGGTAACTGACGCTCGGACACAAATCCGTTATGTGCATTCTTGCACATACTGATTTTTGTAAACGGTCAAAATACATATGGAATTTGTCAAATCAATTTCTAGCTTAGTGAGCACAATAAGGACTTTACCAGTACATGCAGAATTAAATATAGATTCTAAAGAGCGAAAAAACGAAAAATCAAAAAAATGCACATATGGAATTTGTCAGGCGCAGCGACGATATTTAGCACAAGGTCGGAACCCTTCGGTGGGCTTATTCGCTATTTGAGATTTTGGTTTCTTAACAAATAGTTTCTGTCAATTAGTAATTCTTTCACTCAAAACATGCATTTTTGACATAACGAAACCACGGATTACTCTCCTGGTTACTTGCCTGATATTAATACTTACGCTTAAAAACTCATTTCGAAATAGCAAAAAATCAGAGTGCGTGTTATTAATAATGGCTTACGACAATAGGCAAAACTGAATGGAAATGACCAATTTGTAAATTATTAACTGATATTAAATTATTTCCTATTTAATAGGACGAGGAATATACAAATTTATCCACTTTTATTGTTGTGTTATAGTTTTAATAGAAGTAAAAATTATTTTGTTTTACAGTTTTTTACTGAGTTGTGGCGCGCACTCTATTAGTTAATGATGTTTTATCTGTGGTTGAAATAACTTGAGTCGTAATAAAAGGTTTAATGGTTTTATTAATAATAGCTAATCCATACATATAATAAAATTTAAAATTATAAATGCCTGTTGAACACATTTAAGAAAAATCAATAAGAGGAGACTAGAACAGCAGTAGAAGCCGAAACATATTTTTTGGATTTTTGTCTGCCTGTATAATTATGTTAATAATTATGCTCCTTACAAGTAAATAAAATAAATTTTGTAGATGAATTTGGGATAGATTTTTTCGAAATGTAAATCCCAAAGGGGGTAAATTAGGCAGGTTTCTCAATTTTGAAAGATATAATAACTCAGAAATATCGAACTTAACGGGGACGAAGCCACGGGCAGAAGCTATTTAACAATAAAATAATACTTTTTAAACTACATTTGAAATTGATGTAAAGAGTGAAATATAACTTCTACATTTTTAAAAATATATTTTTGCCTTTGTTCCCGTTGTGTCACACCATTTTGTGTAACACTGTTACCCATTGGTAAAAAAATTACCGATTAGTAACACTGTTACTCAAAGCCACATTTTTTTTTCCCTTTGAGTGACAGTGTTACTCAACAGAACGCTGTGTGCCCGTTTAGTAACACCTTTTTGTGTAAAATCATTGTTCATATACATCGTGACTTAATACGCGGTGGGACCACAACAATCTAGACTCAATAATTTTAGCCTGTTGTCTGCAACCTATCACGTAAATAATAGGGGTTATTTATCGAAAACAAAATGCGCCAAGGAGTTTATTGTTCAATAATGAGTCAATAAAACCATAGAAATTAAAAATATATTTTTTGATAAGTACAACCACTGTCACACTAATTCGAAAACAGATACTGATTTAGTTAATGTGATTTAGTTTTTGCGTCGTGTGTCGGATATGTCGAGAATTGCTGGTAGAAGTTCATGTAGTGATCATGAGTTTGTGTTTATTAAAAGAAAAGGAGGCACTATTCTTTTGCATGGTGGACATCAATACTATGCCAGAAGAAAACACAATAGTGGATTGACAGTATGGACGTGCATAAAACGAAAGATATGCAAAGGGCTTATGAGAATAAAAGTAAGTACCTACCTACTTATCAAGTAATTTAAACGAGAAATTGCTTTGTTTAGAAATAAAATAATGAAGTATGACGACCTGTTTGGTTTAGTAGTATTAGACGCTGCTTCATAACCAAGGATCGCGCGGGTTCGTATCTGTTCGATTTGTGGCCGTGTGTACCTATGCCAGGTTACTCGGCAACTAATATGATTAGGTTAAGTTTTACAATTGGCCCCGATAGGCGGGCTACAATTGTCTTTTAGTTTGAGCGTATAACTTCACTTCTGTTGGGCCTTCTAATTATAATGTGCATATATCATTTTGATTTTTTTGTTTTAGGATCAACAAATATTAGAAGAATGTGCTCATTCCTCATTATGTGAGCCAAATTTTGCCAAGAACGAGATTGATGAATCGCTCGATAAATTAAAACAGCAACTCACCCAACCGGAGTGCCCCAACGTTCCAACAAGTTACAATAGCATGGTTGGAAATTTAAAAGACTCAGGCCTAGATATTATAACAAAAATTCCGAATTTTAATAGCATTAAGAACTCTTTATACCGACATCGGAATAGTGTAGCACAAGTGTCAAAGTTGCAAAGTAAAAACGCACAGGAAGTCGAGGTGCCATTTGGATACAAAGATTTTATATTAGCCGATTATTTAGACGACAACAAACGAATTTTGGTATTTTCTGCACTGGAATCGAGGCAAACCATGAGTGAATTAACAGAATTTTTTGGTGATGGCACTTTTAGAAGTTGTCCCACTCCATTTGCTGAGTTGTACACGATACATGGAGATATAGGTAGCAATGCCGACCACACAAACATTATACCTTTGGTATATGCTTTGTTAAGTGACCGGACTACATCTACTTACGTCATCTTATTTAGACTTATACTATCCCAAATACCTAATTGGCTCCCTACTACATTTAAAGTGGACTACGAAAAAGCAATGATGAAGGCTATTGGTATCGTTTTTTCTTCGGCTATTATAAAAGGTTGTTATTTTCACTATAATAAAGCAATTTTTAAAAAAGGTAAAGAGCTGGACCGACTGAATCCAAAACAAATGCGGCTGGTAGGGCTCTGTGCTGTTTTACCATTGTTACCCGAAGAAAAAATTCTGGAAGGATGGGCTTACATTTACAAGAGATATGGTATTGGCGAAGATATACAAATCAAAAAATTCATCAAATACATGGAGAAACAGTGGTTACGCGATGATTTTATAAAAGTGTGGTGTGTATATGGAGATACTCATCGTACCACCAACTTTCTGGAAGGGTGGCATAACAAACTAAATAAAGCCGTTGGAAAAAAAGGACCAAATTTGATACAACTCTTGCACGTGCTTAAAGAAGATTCCTCGCTTTACACTGTGCGTAATATTCAAAAAAAGAATAATGTGACGCCAAAAAGAAAACGGTCTCGGAACACTGTAATCAATGATGAGTTCATACAAGAAGCACAGCTCGAATTAATAGAAGGTTCTGTGACAGTTGGCCACGTTCTAGAGATTTTGCGGCATTGAAAGAGTATTAATCTACGATTCAAGTTTGATTATGGTAATTACACAATAGCACACAGAATCTTTTTGGAACTGACATTTCAATTAAGATTATGATTTACTGTGATATTTTTAAATAACGCCTACAGACATATTTTCATATTATTAATTTTAGGAGGAGGTATGTAGCATTCTTCAATTATGATTTAAGATACGAAAACGAAAAAAGTATAGGTACCTACAGGTATAAATTTGATTATGATTTCTGCAATGACTTATGTGTATAATAGTTATTTATGGTACAAGTGAGAAAAAGTTTATATTTCTGTTTTGAGTGCCAATTTTAAATCTTGAGCTTGCGAAGTAGTCTTAAATTGAATCACGAGCGTAGCGAGTGATTTTAACAAAGACTACTTCGCAAGCAAAATATTTTAAGAGGTCACGAACTGGAAATTAAATTTTTCTTACGCGTTACATACAAAACTTTTCACCTCTTCCAGTGAGAAAATAATGAGATTTAAATAAACACGTACTCGATTGCTTAACCTGGAATAATTCCATGAAATACGACAGTGATACCATTCAGAATGCGTTTTAGGGCCTTTTGTAAGTCGCCACTAATAAAATATGTTGTACAATTTCAAATACTTTTCACGTTTTTCTGGTAAAAAAGCGAATTTCTGTGTTAGAAGCAAGTTGTCGCAACTCTTTTGGAGTTCCAAAAAGTTCTTCATCACTGGATTCACTATTTTTTTGTTAAAAAGTTCCAAACAATTAAACATAAACTGAAAAGAATTTATAGTTGCCCGCGATGACTGACACAGACTTTTTTTTTTAAATCGTTCGTTCGGAAATTCGTTCCGTAACATTTATTCATAGAGTCTAATATTAAGTACCAGATTTTAATTAATTTAATCACGAATATAAAACCATGAAAATACTAAATAAGCGTATATTTATATAATTTAAAATAATTAAAACGTATCGTTTGTAGTTATTTAATAAAATTGATGTCAATGTCTATTACTAACCTACATGGTGGCTGCTTTGTTTTTTTTCAGCGCCTATTCATTAGAATGATTTTATGTTTCGAAATTTGAATCACTTTGCCTCACTAGTGAGTAAAAACGGTTTTTACTCACTGAATTCTGGCAAGCAAGCAATCTTTTTCGTGCTGGTGTGGTGAAAATATTATTATTTGTGTGTTTTCAGTGACATTAAAAATACTCTAAATGGTTTTACTTATCAAATAATATATTTTTGATTTCTATGGTTTTATTGACTCATTATTGAAAAAAAAATTCTTTGGCGCATTTTGTTTTCGATAAATAACCCCTATTATTTACGTAATAGGTTGCAGACAACAGGCTAAAATTATTGAGTCTAGATTGTTGTGGTCCCACCGCGTATTAAGTCACGATGTATATGAACAATGATTTTAACACTGTCACTCAAAGAGAAAAAAAATGTGGCTTTGAGTAACAGTGTTACTAATCGGTAATTTTTTTACCAATGGGTAACAGTGTTACACAAAATGGTGTGACACAACGGGAACAAAGGTATTTTTGCAGTGAAAAGACGCCATAAAATTGCTGACTGCCACTTAAAAAAAAAAGAAAAATATTTTTAGTATTAAAACAGAGGTGAAATTTGCGGCCGCTTACCGTGAGGCTTCGCCATGTAGCTATAAAGAGTATAAACACAAAATCATAAAAATTAAGTTTTTGGGCTTTCAATATTTAACTTGAACTACTTTTCCCGCCACCTCGTTTGCGTGGAATTCATTATATTAGTAATAGCTACGCCCACGTTTTGACCCGCATTAAACCTTACAGCTCCACTCCCGTGACGTTTAGCGTAATCTCAAATATCAGTTCAATATTCAGTAGATCGCGAGAATAAAATAATAAAATTAACGAACTGACTTTCCCTCGCGGATTTGTCTGCGTGGTAGCTAAATAAATTAAAACTGGATTTTATAAATAAGTATCGTTCATATAACTATAAATACTTTGGCATTAAAATAAAAACAGACAATTCAATTTTATTTATTTGTATTGATAAAACCTTCTTGTTGACACCTACTAAAATGCATTTTTACTCTGTGGCAACTAATGTCTTTGACTGAAGAAAATTGGAACGTTTCATTACAACAAAAAGCATATAAATAGCTTTAAACTGAAATAAGAAAGTAACAAATTCAAACAATAAAACTCAAATTATTTAACTGATTATATCAAAAGAAAATTGTACATACTATAACAACAAACACAATATAAGTCATTATGGTAAGAGGTATTTTCGGAGAGATTTTCTCTTTAGTGTAAAACGAGTGCATAAAATTAAATAAAATAAGAATGGAACGCGATGTGATGGAAAAAAAAGTTATCCTTAATACAAAATAAAATATATCAAAGATCAAGATAATCTTTTAAGACAACTATAAAAACCATATATAAATGTGATTTTAACTCTTTGCTACTGCTATGTACTAGAAACAGTGAGTATGCGTTATAATTTCTACTTAGTCCTCCGTGACACGATGAAATTACATAAAATATCTCTCACATGTGTTGTAATGTTTTTTGTCTTTCAGGTACAATACACGAATATAGCACACCTATATTATAATAGTATTATGATAAAGATGATAGCGGCGGGTGATTTCAGAGCTAAACATTTTTTAAGACTTAAGTTTCATAAGTGCAAGAACAGCGAACATTAGAAGAAATGTTCCTGAAATTCTGTGAAATAATAAAAATTTTCAAAACTTCTGATTTTTCTTTAATATATTCTTATTTCTCTTACATAATTATCATAGACATAGACACTACGTTACGTACATAAGAAATTATAAATGTAAACTCCAAATAAATTAATAATCGTGAATACAGAATGTAAGTAGTTACATTATCTGGTGCATAACCTGTATTGTCCCATTGTTGGGCAAAGGTCGCCACCATCCATGAAATGGAATGAATCAGGTTTTTCATTTTTTATTAAAGTATGTAACTAGATTTGACTACGTCGATAAAAAGCACTTACCCGTGTGCCAGAATTCATTAAAATTTGTTTAGTTTGGCGAGAAAGAGGAAGCCTACAACCTAGCTACATAATATTAATGTTTCAATATTTTGAAGATACATTATTTTCATTTAGTGCTTTTTATATCCCAGACTGGCATAATTCGTGCTACTTGTCATATTTATAAGTTTTCGTATGAAAAATCTCGAGATCTATGACTGAAAATAATATGACCTAAATTCTA
The DNA here is from genome assembly GCA_905147285.1 of Hypena proboscidalis. Taxonomy (NCBI): domain Eukaryota; kingdom Metazoa; phylum Arthropoda; class Insecta; order Lepidoptera; family Erebidae; genus Hypena; species Hypena proboscidalis. Next base: position 8,389,293 of record LR990127.1, read on the forward strand.
TTGCATTACGTATTTAATTAGTATTTTATGACATACATTAGTATTAAACAGTTATTGATTTGTTGTATAACGTTAATCTGAAGTAAAAAAACCTTTTAAATATCATTATTTTATCTCACCAAAGTACAAGAAATCACTGAGAAACTGCTCCATGACCAGTTTCCGATTTTGACATAAGAAATTGCGTTACTTGCCTGTAAAGCTGTCAAATCTGCAAGAGGATAGTAACTGGCAAGCTGTCAAATTTTTTGCCAAGCAGTTATCAACCGTATATGTATGGATATAAGGATGCACTAAATCCGAGATGAACCGGTTTCAAACGAAATTATTAATTGCTTTCGAAATCGACTGGAAATTAGTCACCTTTACGGAATAGCCATACGGATCTCCTTTTAAACGTCCGCAGCGTGAGTGCAGAGAAATTTATTTTCATGTTCGGTTATCGTTTTATTTTGGGATTCTAAAAATGTAGCGAAATAAACTGGGTGTATCTGAAATTGTGGCACGTTTCAGCAATATTTGAAATCTAGATAAAAAGACAACTAAGTACTTATCTGTCAAGACTGTCTTTTCGTTACTCACGTACGGAGCTTAAATTGCTCCCTATTTACTCAGTACAGAAAACCTCTGAAGCACAAATAGGTCACGCATAAATAGTCTGGTATATTAAGGAACGCTTTGAGTACCTACCTTTGTGGTTCAGCGATTTCGGCAAGAGAAAATACTGAACGTGAGTTCAGTTTAAGACTTAATAGCAGCTCCTTAGACTGGAGGGTCGCTGTATGCAACATAGTTCACATAACATTAGTCGATACTAAACCCGATAGTTTATTTTAACTGGCATTCATGTCCTCACAGTGAAATATTTACTAGTTACATAACTAATGTATCTTATATTTGGCAATTTTGAAATCTGTGTATAAATTATTTTACAAACTTACATAAGACATTATCTAAGGTATTTTAAGGAAATTGTTATTTTATTTTACGTATTATCTACCTACACGCTTAGTTTATTCTCATTCCTTCAGTAAACGTTCCAGGAAAGTAAGTACAGATGGTACGGGCTCAAGAAACAAGATTGTAATTACTTAATTAAATAAAGCCCCTCTAGGAAAAGGCTAACCAATTCATAAATTAAGATGAACAATTTTAGACCGTCAACTTTCAAGTAAAGGTATTTTGAAATATCCTTTCATTTCTTCACTTGATTTTACATTCCATCTTCAATAACTTCTGAGTCAAACTTTATGTCTACGTGAATTGACGAAGTTGACACAGGGTTGGTAAAAATTAATTACCTACATCTCATTTGTTTGATACAAAAATATCTGAGAGAATTTTAGCAAATATTAATGAGTGGTCCACCACTGAGGCTGCTTGTATTACGTAAATGTCTGAAACGGATACATATACACTCATTAATAATGGACGTTCGCCTCCAAGTACGTTTGTTTCCATTTTTGTGAAAGTGATAAATGTGATACATTATTAAAGCAAAAGCCAGGAGTCAGGTAACATTTGTAACAGTATTTCATAATTGAAATTGAAATAACATTGTTTTGAAATACTGGTTTTGACGTTTTGAATAATTCATGGAGTTAGTTCGTTTCTCTTGAGATACAAATATAAATCTAAACTGATTTAGAACCAGTCTTTCATTTGGGTCCAGCTCAATCTGAATAATTTAAAGACACTACTGGACTGAAACCGTTCCTATTGTTTTGATTGGCCCAATTCTATTCAAAGGCTAGATCAAAGTAAATTAGGTAAAAGTAAATGCAATTTACTTCAATTTAATGCTTTTGACTCTAAATGAATATTCGCTTGGCAGGGCATTTGCTGCGAGGTTTAATCATATTAAAAAAAAAAAATGTAGATAAGAGAATACACAAAATTGATTTTATTGTTCATTTACGTTAGAAGTAAGTTAAAAGAGGCCATGAGGCCGGAGTTTTCTCGATATTTTGGCGCCTCGATCCTAGGAGTGTTTATGGGAACGGATGCCATCTTTTTACCTAGGTAAATAGACACAATGGAAAGCTATAATGTACTCCTTACTCACGTTAAACTAATAACCGAAGAGAATAGCGTTCAATATGACTTCGAAATGTACTTACAGTTTGTTACTTACGAACTCGTGAACTGTCTTCAATTCTAAAACTAGTTTCAGTTTAGTTTCAACAACCTATAACACTGTAATAACGTATAAACGAGAGTTTTATAGGGTGCCATAATTCTTAACAATCTCATATATTCAAATGTTCAGCGAAAATCGTTTTCGTATTTTTATAAGGTGGTTATAAAATAAGTTTAAAATTTTAGTTTTAGCTTCATTTTTCTGAGGAATATTGTCGATAAGTCTTTTAAATTTTAGTTAGGTATGCATTTTGAAATATTGTCTGAAATGAAAAATTACCCGTCAAATGTTGGTGAGATTTTATTGATAGGTAAATGCATAAAAAATGTATAAGAAAAGATGTATTAAATCTGTCTGAGATGCTGTTCATTGAAAGAAAATATTTTAAAAACCCTTCAATCATTTTAGAAATTGTTATCCTAAAGTTATCGGCGATCTTATATTGGTCGAAATAGTGACATGGGGATAACATCCTTTAGCATGACGAATAAAAGACGACCTATATCGTTTGTTGTCATTTCTAACCCTTCTCAAGATCGTTAGGGGGAACTATTGGTTGGCTGTTTTCCATACAAAATTAATATGGATAACTTTAATATTATGCAGTATTTATCTTCGACAAATCATATTGAAATGCATGATTGTTGGCGCCCATTTTTCTTGTTTATTGTCATTTAGATTAATAATTTAAACAATTTTGACAAAATGGCCACACGTACAATCATGCATTTAAGTGTTTTAGTTATGATTCTTCTAGAAAAAAAGATAAGCACTAAATAATATTAAAGTTAAACCCATATTACGTTAGTATGAAAACACGGCACTCGGGAGTCTTCTCTTAAGGACGAATAGGCCTTATAATATAGAAAACTATTTATAGGCGGCGCCGATGCCATCAGCTATTTTAATACTAGCCTGTTCGGCAATATTCGGGTACTTGGCTGGTATTTGGGTACTTGGCTGGTATATGGGTACTTTTTTTTTTTTTTTTAGGCTGATTCTATTACTGATGTTCCCCTGAATAGAACAGAGACTTTGGTGTGCCATCGTTGTTATTACTTTGTATATTGTATGTATGTAATTTGATAAATATATAAAGAAGAAGCTATTTGAGTTGTTTGATTTTTAATTATATTTTTGCTTAATTTATTTTATTGTTTGTGTGTATTTTAATGAATTTATAAAAGGAGAGATTAATTTAGTTGTTTTATTTATTATTGTATTTATGCTAGTTTTTGTTTATTACATTTTTATTGAATTTGGAAGAAATTGTACTTATTTTATTTTACTATTTTTACTATTTTCGTATATATATTTTTACTTTTGCTGGTATTTTGAGCGGATTTGATGTAGAGCGGCTTGGGTTTTTATTAGCGATGAGGCTAGTTGCCTCTTTATATGGGTACTTGGCTGGTATTTGGCTGGTATTGGGGTACTTGATCGGTATTTGCAGTAATATCACGTAGTTTATATTTACGTAAAACAAATGGTAAGAAATGTTCAGCGTGGCTTGTTAGTACAGTCCAGTTTTGAACTTTAGTTAACACATATACAGATTGTAAGGTGCTAAACTGCCAACAGATTAAAGAACTCGACTGTATCAGATTTAGTAATTGTCTTGAAGTGAATATTTATAGCATGTTAGTGTTTTTTTATTTTATTTCATCGATTAGGTTCCTACTATAGACGATGTTAACTACACTATTATGGTTTATTTGTATAAATCATTTTTTTTAAGATTTTTAAACACACACGAATCTGACATGTTATGCCATTTCAAAAATGGAAGAAGTTTATATTAGGTATCAATTTCGCTTGTGTATTGAGTCTCAATTCTTTTACTTCGTCGTGTCGATGGCTGAGTCAAATTTTATTCTGACTTGCCATCGTGGTGAAAGGATTAGCCAATTCGCTTTGGAGAACTCGCGAATTGTCTTAATAATATCTGGTTAATATATCCGAGAGGCGTTAAACTAACAAAGACTAAGTGTATATTAATAAATTAGCTGTTAAGATTTCTTGGAAATTCATCGCTCTACGATTAATTAATTCATTTAATAGTTACTAATTCCTCAATGAGGTAATTATGTTATCATTGAAAGTGCTAAGTAATTATATATTTTTGAAAACATGGAAATTGTCTGCATTTTGACCTAAGATACTTTATTGCCATTTATCAGTTTAAGTTTATTTTGAGTTTATTGCGTGCCTACAAAAAAATAAGATTCGATCGTAATCAGTTGGCAAAAAAACGGCCCCTTGTGAGCGAAATTTGCAGCTTACAGTAGAAAAATATTTCGTATTTAAAATGACTGTTGTCAGACCATTATGACAAATACAGGGAAAGTACTGATACATGCTTATACAAATCCACCGACTAAGAAAAAAAAAAAACAATAAAAACCTTCCACATGCATAATCAAAACAAATATCGCTCCCCATCTTCTGTACTCGAATTTCATACATTATTTTCTAGTAAAAGAAATTAAGTTTGTACGCACGTTATTTATAAGTATGTTTTGATGATAAGTATATGTATGTTTTTTTCGACTTAAAACTGATTTCATCAAATAAATTCATTATATAAATGAGTTTGCAAAGCTTAATGCTGAAAAATATCAACAACTAAATACAAATGATTTTTCGTGTCTAAATATATTACTACGTTAGTATAAAGTTAGTTCACCACTTTTGGTTCCAACTGGCATTTCAATGACGCTATATTTGTTTGGAGTATAGGACATTTCACGATGAACCCCTCCTACATATTACAAAAGATGACTCACCGTTGTTGGAAGATAGTGGTCTTTTCTTACCTGAAACAATAAAACAAACAAATTAGTACTGATACAGAGTGAAGAAAGAAACAGTAAATACAGCAATAAAAGTGTAATGAGATACTTTAACTTTTTACAGCGTAATTAACTGGTATATCTTTACGATAAAAGAAGCTATATAATGAGAAGAAAAATAAGACCGAGGGCCTGTTTTAGAATCTTCAAGTAAACGTTATTCAAATGATAAAATATATATCACAAGCGTCGCTTTATCTCAGGACTACGGCTTATACTTCATGTGCCAGTATTTCAGAGCTTCATCTCACCACCATACTGACACATGGTAGTGATAGTGCTCGTTCACAAGACTAATACCATACTTTACACCTTCGGTACTCAATAATAATTCTTTTTCAGTTTCCATAGAACACCCAAATTAAATACTACTTTTACTACGTTACTATACTACATTTATTCCCATGTAGAATTAATTTACGCACAAGTTGAATTAAATAGCTATATTTTAACAGAATTCATCGTTGATTCAAACATTACATAATTGTTTGAATCATTAATTAAATAATTTAAGATTGAAAGAAGGATGTGACAGAGATGAATAACCACCATTTGACCAGTCACGTATAACTCCCAAGTGAAAAGAGGTGAACCTTTCGCTATCTACCGACCACAATTCCAAACTCCAAGCGGGAAAATTACAAATAACACTTTTGCCCAACCCGGGCATCGAACTCGAGACCTCACGGTGAGCGGTACGCTGATAATATTGCTAGACCATGAGACAGCGGAAAATTCAAATTCTTTTTTTTCATCGCGGACTGAACTCAATCTCGAATTCTTTTTGGGCGACACGGGTATCGGAAAAACGAGCCGCTTATAGAATCAGTCCGGTGTCTATCTGCCTGTCACAAACAGTTATCTCGGAAATCTTTTGACATAGATTAAAAGTTACGTTACGGTGGATTTTACGGGTTAACTTTAAGGGGGAACAATTGATTGGCTGTTTTCCATACAAAAGTAATATGGGTTTATCTTTAAAATTATTGAGTTTTTATCTATTTTTATAAAAACTATAGCTATAACACTAAAAACATATTTGTAGACGTCTATTTTTGAAAATTGTACTGTTATTTTTCTGTTTTTATGTACAAACAATTTTTAAAAATTAATTAATTAATGGATTAAATAATTTTGACAAAACGGCCACGAAAAACATGCCTTGTAGTGTTTTAGATATGATTTGTCTTTAAAAATAGATAAAAACTTAATAATATTATAGTTAAACCCATTTACCGTAATATGACCGCTATGAGCGGGTGTCTACTCTTGACGGGAAAAATAAAATATGCCAAATATGCAAATATGTGTATTATTATTAACTGTCTAGAGATTCAATTTCAGACATTTTGAATCTAAGAAAACAATAATTATAATATTTCACGTAGAAATTACAGAAATAATATATATTTATTTTAAATTTATTGATACATTTCATGAGAATAAGTAAAAACAACATTTACAGTTCATATAAGTTCCTCAATTCATTCGAAATTTTAATATTTGATTACGCCTAATCACTTGCGTTAGAGAGGTAAATACTTAAAAGCACAATATTCTAATCAATGGAATAATGAATTACACTCTGTATAAACCGTAAAGCTGAATCTACAACTAAATTGTAAATTTGCCATGTCTGTACAAAGAAGATATTTAAAAAAACATACGAGGGGTTTACTTTATAACAGCAGTAGAAGCCAAAACATTTTAGTTTAGAATTTTAGTTTGTCTGTCTGTATGTTCGAACAGGCAACACGCAAAAACTATAACGCATGGAATTGGATGTGATTTTCACAGTATGTAGATGTAGGTCGAACTTTGAAAACTGGTATAGGTATACTTACTTTTGTATTTCATCCCTAAGGGAGTAAATTAGGGGGTGTAAGTTTATATTGGAGGTTCGTCAATTTCAAAAGAAAATGCATTAAATTCTGCACATTGGCTCCTTATATATAACTTTAATTAACAATAACAGGTTTTTTGGAGACTCCACTCCCTAGGGGGTAACTTTGGGGTTGAAAGTGTTATTTCGTAGGAAATAGCAAGGAAGTATCCAGTTCCACGCAGACGAAGTCACGGGCAAATGCTAGTATAAAATAATTGTGTTATTTCCTGTGTACGCTGAGGTTGTATATTGTGATTTAGGATGTAGGGAATATGACGTTAATTAAGATCTCTGGCATTGTATGGTTTAGTTCAAATATTACAGTACGTTGACCTAAATACCGAATCTGAACTAGATTCGGATTTAGGTAGAAACACTATTATTGTAGTTAGTATGAAGTGTTTCTCATTGAGTAATTCTGTAAGTAGTAGAATTTACTTATTCATTTCTTTACGACATTTCGGAAATCTATATGTGTCCTATACAACGTCATTGGGCTAAAATGCTCAAAAGTCACTGGAGTTTTTTTCTGAAATTTATATATTTAATTTTGTATCTTTGCTAGTTTGATGCTTTGAATATTTTTTTTTTTTTCATGTATTGTCATTTTTTTTAAATGTAATGTAGGTGCTTAGGACAAATAGGCTCTATGCCTAAAACTAACTATAAATAAATAAATAAATTTACTTTTTTTCACTTTCAGCTTTATCTGCTTTATCTGCTTAAAAATTTTAAACTTAAAATGTGTTTAAAATTCTAGTAATTATTGTGTGAAAGAGTTATTGATAAACAAAATTACCTAATTGAAAAACATTGCCAGCACTGTATGATGTAGCCCACCATTAAGGTACCAATGTTAAGTTAAATAATAAGTCTTCCTTTAATAACAAACGGTACTAATCTATCTAGTTCCGATCACACAAATCAATCTCTGCCTGACCGCAGACGGAGCCTTCAGACCTAAGCCCGACCTTTGTGCTAGGAATAAACCTGAATTATAAATGTAAGGGAAATTGTCTCGATTTAAACTTTAGAATTGTTTTAGGTCACAAATAACTAGACACATTAAAATGTAAGTAAAGAAAGATTTGATGAAAAATATCTTTAAAAATACCTTTTTATCATAAAATGCCTTTTTCCTTTTTGAAAAAGGCAGTTAAACGACCATGTGACAAATTCACAAGAAAAGTTTGTATTAAACGTCATGGCAACTGAAAGCTTAACCCTTCTAAAATCTGAGACTAAAAACACATAATGTATACGCAATGGACGCTAATGTCTTTGCAAATAATGCTTCCAAAACTCGTGGGGGAGCAGGCGAAAACCTTCGTTATGCTGATTCTATTCATTAAAAAAAACACATTAAAATTTGTTGCATATTTTAAAGATCCAAGCATACGCAAGGACAGACAAACAGAGCGGGCAGCGACTTGGTTTTATACTATGTAATGATATCAAACTCGAAAATATAAGTTACCGTCTACAGCCGTGGCCACGTAAACGCCTCAAGATGATTATCAAATTATCGTCTAAAAGCATCTGTTCCAATTACCTCCAAAAAATTTAAAATACTTTTCCTTGAAATGTTATGATCTGATTATATTTTGCCAGTAGGCAGAGGAAACCCACTCGAAAAATTACTAACACCGCAGTCCTTCTAAAAACGGTGATGGTGCAAAAAATATCATTTCCATTGAAGAATATTAAATGTCAAATGGCAAACACGGACGAGCGAATGCTCGATGCAACGAAACCGAGCGGAAAATTGATTTCCTGCAGCACATATCATTTTCATTTATGAAGATTAATGGCGTCAGACAAAGCCGTTCGATTCGGATTAAATTTAATAGAAAAGGATTATGCCAATGGATTTTAATGAATGTGTGATACGATGTTATTGATGTGTTCAATATGTTGCTTATTGTTTGTTTACTCTCAATAATTGACTGGTTAAAAGTATATCGACTATCGACTGATCCTATAAATATGAAGATAAATATTGCTATCCACCGAAATCACTGCTTTTGTGCTTTAAGAATGATAAAGATTCTCAAAACGTTGTCACTTTAAGTGACACGTTAATGAAAAAGTGTGACCAACAACATACATAAATTAATGAAATATTAGAAAACCGTAAATAAGGCTGCCTCGTTGGTTCGGTGATTAGTGTATGCGTCTCTCACCGCGAAGCGCCGGGTTAGATGCCTGGGTCGGGCAAAAGAGTTATTTAGGATGTTTCCGTGAAGAATTTTCTCAAATAGCAGCACGGAGTTGGTATTGTGTCCGGTGGGTGGCGAAAGGCTCACGTCTTATCCCGTGGTTCCTAAATATTACAGGTGAAATGAGAGTGTTGTACACCTCTTCCACACCATTTTGGGTTATGTAGGCGTGATGTTATACGTGAATAAAAGTAAATCAATAGTCTAGTAAATGTAATTCAAAACATGCTTTTGCTTTCAATAGATGGTTAGTTGAACTTTCGTGAATAATAAGAGATGCTATTCAATCAGAAACACTTGCGAAAATTAACATGTCACGTATCTAATCTAAGAGCAAACTAATTTGATGACCTGTCTATTGTATCGATAAGGTCGTGAGGTCTTCGTCAAGGGCGAAGGCCGGGCATGTTGCAGACAAATGGGGTAAGTTTTAGCTGTCCAAACGGCTGTTAAACTTGCCCAATCTTACCCGTACTGTAATCGATTAATTCTGAGCTTAGTGGCTTCTAAACATAATACATTTAAGGGCAATCATAACATAGTTCGAGTGGGAGACCGTAGGACTGTTAAACCGAAGGTCTCGGGTTCGAACCCACGGCACACACCTCTGTCAATAAATCATTAAGATTAGTCTTTTCTTAGATATGCGTGTATTTGTCATATAAATTATCGCTCGTTAACGGTGAAGGAAAACATTGTGAGGAAACCTGCATGCCTGAGAGTGCTGAATGCCGATTGATCAAGGATATGTGAAGTCTATTAATCCGTACTAGCTCATGGTGGCGGACTATGACCTTACCCTTCTCATCATTTGAAGAAGCCCCAGCCCAGCAGTGAGACATGTATTAGATACAGGGCTGCTATTATCATCTCCGGCCGATTCTCGAGGAGTGGGCAGGGCGGCAGCATGGGACTCTCTCCTTCAGGCTAGTGCAGGTATTGACCGGGCATGGTTGCTTCGAGAAGTACCTGCACAGGCTGAAGAGGGAGGCGAGCCCCATGTGCCACCACTGCGACTGCGGTGAGGACTCGGCGCAGCACACTCTCGAGCAGTGTTCTGCTTGGGAGTTGCAGCGCCGGGAACTCTGAAATCTGATCCGCTCCGCCGCCGGCGAGCTGGGCGGCAATGGCGCGCGTACGCCGCGAGCCTAATGCCGCCCTAAGCGAGGCCGCGGGCGGTGGAGGGGGTTTTCCGCCGCCCGCTGATGCCTTCCGCGACGGAGTGACGCCCTGGGTGTGCCCGGAGCGTCGCTACGAGAGTAGGACTGAGTAGAGTCGGGTGCCCGGTCAGTGGTCGGACTGGGCACGGTCGCCGCGGCGAGCCCTGTGGATGTAAGATCGATCCAGGGCTCGCCGACCCACCATCTTTCGGCGACGAGGGCACACCGCGGGGTTTTAGTGGGTATTCTGTGCCGTTTAACATCGTAGGCACGGGAGTCCCACATAGCCACTCTGCCCGTCCCCCCACGGGTAAGGGTATGCGTAAATGCATTTCCCCGCGAAAAAAAAAAAAAAAAAAAAAAAAAAAAAGGGCTGCTATTATCATAACATACTCATAGTTTTCGAGCAGCCCAAATGTCGCGTTCTATTTATTGCTGGAATCGATCAAGCAGAGCAGAAGGTTTCAGGCTTATGCAACACAGTACAGTTTTCAATCAAATCAAGTTTTGGCAAGTTTTGTTACGACCAAATTATAATTTATGTGTGTTGAAAACATACTTTGGATTTAAACTTCATATAAGGTCAACTTTGTTGGTCTTAAGGCTTGAAAATTAGATGAAGTTTTCATCAACGTACTATTATTAAGGACCATAAAAAAAATACACAGGTTTGTGGTATTATTCTAGGTTGACATTGTTGTATGTGTAATTCAATTGAAAAATTACAAATCCCAAAAATCCACTTTCTTCTTCAAAACCCTTTGCACTTTAATAAAAGTTGCAGTTGCAGTTTTAATAAAAAATATTTACTTCTCATGTTTCAATTTAGGTATTTAATGCTAGCAACTCGCTTTTAACTATACGTGTAAGATAAACCTACTTGCAATACAGGTGGTGTTTGGAGTCCAACACGTCCGTATTTCGATAGGTTGAAATCTAAACATCAGGCTTCTAATCAAAAGACTGACGCTGTAATTGTATGACCTGTTTGTTTTGTCAGTCTATGACCTATCTTTTGTTGACGTTTTCCTGGCAACACTATCATAAATGTCATTCATTCATACGGTCGTCGAACGATATCTGTCAAATATCAAACGTTTGAATGCGAGGCGAACGGTAACGGTCGGCAGTCCTTGTTGAAATGTCGAACGAGTAAAATCTCCTAAAAGTGAACTGTGGTTAAAGTGATAATTTTATAATCAAGAATATTAATACAAAGTTGTAGATTGAGCGCGTGTTAATTTAGTAGAGTGAATTGGATTATAAACATGTAAGTACTATTTTAAATCTTTTGTCAGCCACATACAATCAAATGTGTGGAAAAGGGAATAAGCAATGTGTTTTCGTTTAATAGCAGTATTGAGACTTATTTAAAACCCTAACATTCTGAAAGGTGTTCTACACTAAACAATACAAAAATATTTTTGAACAATAAAAAACCATCTTGTCATAAATAAATTCCCTCGATGAAACCAATTAATTCCGTTTTAAATAACGACATTTCATAACGATAAGAATTCTCAATTAGTTCAGAACCAACTCATATTACATACCCAATTATGCTATTACGGGTATTATTCGTAACCCGAAGCTCCACATTAAACTTTTCATATACCTTCACTATACATCTACCGACGATATTCCTGCTCAAGGTTCTGTACGTATGAAGTTTTGTTCTGTTCTCATAAAACCATATTTTTTCTAGACTTGAGCGTTGATTGATCAGTCAAAACAATTATTACAAATGGTTAGGAGCAGATGTGTTTACATGTCATGTATATAATATACCTAAGCAAAGATATAGCATAGGTATGTATAGTAGATCAGGGGGCATGTAAAACAGCCGTCAAGACGCGTCTGGCAGGTGACGGCCTACGTCTACTCACTGGAAGGCATTCCGTAAGATTGGATACGCGTATTTGGATTGATGGAACTGCCAATACTATTACTTCATGGAAATTTTCAGGATACACTGACTAATTTGAATATTTTTTTTGGTCGATCGTGTTTTACCAGACAAAATGCAATGGCATTGGTTTTAGAATAAATATTATAATTGTAATTTTAAAACATAATATTAGCACTTTCCAGCACAAGTTCATTTAATCAGATGCTACTAATTAAAGCGACTGCGACGTGATAGTGATTTTAGCAGTGGCCCAACTGTTAGTTACCCAAATTCAGTCTAGTTATTTCGCCAAACGTTACTACGTTTGGTGAGCCTCGTATAAAATTATCATTTTATCAAAATTCATATAGAATCCAAATGATATAAAAGTAAGCCAACTCTCTCAGCCTGGCTTATTTAAATTGAAATACCGCACCAACTGCCCTACAAAACGGAAAAATACAAAACAATGAACTTAGCATTTTTATTAAAAACATAGTTGTTGAAAATTTGAATCAGTCCGAGATTTTATGAAACCAGCAAACGGAGCGCCAATTTATAGTTTTGGAACAGTTGTTCACGTATATTTTTCGTGAATACTCTGTATAACGAACATTATTCTCCGAGATGAAGCAATAAACCACCGAAACCATGAGAATGAGAAAGTAATTTTCTGCCAACGGCTCCTGAGGGAGAGACATTCTATCGGCAAATCCTACTGAAATGATTTATGGAAAGCATTCCGTGCTATCTGCAGCAACACACGTGCCAAAATATATTGCTTAACGTTTAAGAACTGCCTACCAACTTTGCTCAGTAAAAGGGCTCCTGAGATATGTATATTAAGCTACCTATTCGTATTCAACATGGCCTCGCAATAAATGAACGAAAAAGTAAGTAAGACTCAGGCCTCAGAGATAACTCACTTACGTTTGTTAAATACAAATTCGCTCTTTTAAAAAAATGGAAGTTAATAGACTCACATACATGAAAAGAAAAGAGTATCTACGCCACATGCCACACGTTTGGCAGCACCAAACCATTTAACCAGAAAATTGAATCCTCGTTGTTATTTCGCGTAGAGAGAGGGCCAGATTAATTAAAACTGCGATAGCCAGTGGTTTAATTCATATATTATGTTTAACGCATACATTGTGAAACTTTGATTTGTATTTATAAACGGAATGTGTAATCCAGCTTTCATTTAAATACAAAGTAGTATTTACTAAATACTGGAATTATTGCAAATAAATCTTTTAATATTCTTATTTGGGAGATTTCAATTTCAAAACTATAAACATGCTCAACATGGCATGTAATTCTTTATTAGAACATAAACGCATTTTAAATTGTGTCTTATTTTTTACAAATAGAGCTTATACGAGTAAGAACACAAAAGGGACCATAAACGTGGCGCTGAATTTTCATTGTAGACGACGATAGAAGAATTTGGCAAGGCTTTAGGCTCGCATGGCACAGAACAAAAGACGTCCGCCAAAGTGAGCCCTATGAATGGCAAAACAAGGACAAGGAATTTTAATAAAATCCTTATTATCTATTCACAACGACAGTTACGTTCTTTTACGAGCTAAACGGCACCGGAGAAGTTTGGTCGCGGGATCGCGTCGCGCTCTCCTTGTCACAACTTTGCTAATATCTTAAAGAACATTTTGAACCGACTTAATTGTTCACTGACAACAGAAATTCGCAATCTGTGTTTAACGTGTATAACTTCTCGGATTCGCGGTTACGATGCCACTGTGCCCACTTGTAACTACCTGCCTTATTAATGTACTCTTTTATTGAGAGGATGGAATGTGTAACGAAGTCTAGATTAGATCCTTTTATGATTTAGATGTTAGATAAGCCACTTTGAATAAACTTACATGACTTAGGTACAATAAATTGTCTCTTTTACCTTTTTTCGCTGTAGACAACCGAGTTAACAGTATTCTTAGCTGAAAACATACTGAAATTCGAATGTTTATGTATGAGATTTTTTACTTAGCTGGTGTTTACCTAATGCTATGTTAATCTTACCACTGTGTTGAAAGTTGTATCTATTTACCAGAATAGCATTTCTAAATCTTTCACCTTAGGGATTATAAAGGGTACCTTTGAGGAGTCGTCGCGTTTGGTTAACGACCCGAGTGACAGGATCAATTTTAACAGTTATATACCTATCTTTAAATCATATAATATGCAAATCAAATTTGTAATATTATTTACCAAAAACCTGCAACATATATAAGACAAACATTTTGAAATCATAAAAAAAAAGTTTCTTCTGTGTAAAGCTTTTTATTTTGGACGCAACATTTTGATGTATTTTTTCGCAGTAAAAATACATTTACAAAGCAATAGGTGACAAATTATGGCTCGGAATTTCTTCTTGTCCGTTAGATTCCATTTGTCACTGCCACAATACTCACAGAGAATATTATATAACACGAATAAAGCCAATTTGTAAATTAAAATTTTATTGGTGTATTCAAAATTAGCTGTTGCTCGCGACTTTGGCCGTGTGGAATCCGATATTTCATTGACAAATAAAACCAAATTTACCTTGGTGCGAGAAATTGCCAAATAATCTATATTATTGTTAATTTATGTCTTCTAGGGAACCTATGTCCAGAATTTTGTGAAATACCTTCAAAATTGACTCTCTTCACATTTTAACTTACAACCGCAAATTTACCCCCTTGGGAATGGAATTTCGAAAAAATCTATCTTATCGCTAATTTACGTCATGTAAAGAACCTATGAGCCGAATTTTATGCATTTCGTTAAAAAATAACATATTATTGTACTAGTTTTAACGTTTTTAAGTTCGACCTTCGGCTGTGAAACTTGTAAAAACCAAATCCAATTCTATGCAGTACTTTTTCCGTGATGCGCGTACGAACATACAAACTGACGGACGGACAGAAAAAAATCTAAAAATATATTTACTTTTCTATTCTACTTTTATAAAGACCCCTCGTATTATATTTTCTCAAATAACTTGAATGTACAGACATGACAAATTCACAATTTTATTTTATTTATAAATAGATTGTAAGTACTGAAATGTTCAGAAGGCAATAGCTTAAGATGGAAAATGTAATAAGTGTTGAAAGTTGGTCGTACAATAAAAGATAGGTCACGAAATAATGTTCAACTATTTACATTGTACTCTGATGAAAAGTTAACTTTGACGATTAGAGAACAATGCAAACATTCGAGTTTACTACAATAAGATAAACCTTGAATAGAGTATGTGCAAGTACTATAGGGAACGTGTGTACTTCGACCTGAAGGAGGCAACCGAATAAATTTTTGATTACGGTCTCAACCTCATTGGTATTCCTGAGAGTGTACCGATTCAACCTTCAGGCCGGGTCTGCACTTAGCGGTAATTTACAGTTTAATTACTGGTCCTGGTCGGAGAAGGCGTGCCAACCTCAAATTTATACCGAACGACGTCACATAGTTAACAAGTTGTAGTCATATCCTTTCATTAAGTTTCATTGATGGGGTCCATCAGTAATGCGATCTAAGTGCCACGATCTTTTGGACCCAATTTATCACTTAGAACGCATAGACCCTTAAGAGAGGCTCTTTGATAGATTTAAGCGTTTTACGACGGGAATATGCATGTTACGTGATATTAAAATAGTTTAGTTTTTGCCTGCTAAGGTTTAAATAGGCGTGTGACTGACTGGATTTTGACGGATATAGTGGTAGGTACGTTGTGCACATCCTGATACAATGCAATTTAAAACGTTCTATCGCTTATCCCCAAATAATGAAGTCATGAAACAAAAACAACAACACAGAGGTCTTATTGGGAGCCAGTTTAAAATTTAAATAGATTAATGCAATAAGTAGTGACCCCAATCGCAGGGAGCACCCTTAACCCACAAAGCGGATAAATACCAAGGCGATTTGTTTTGTTTTCCCTGTTCTGTAAAACTTTATATAATATTAATTGGGTTTACTGAGCGGATGAAAATGGCAATGCCGAAACGTCTTTTGATCTTCGCGAGATTTTTTGTAATATTATTTATATAATATAATTTTTAACAAAAAAATAAACCGACGAAAAAGAACTAAAAAGTATAAAATAAGTGAACATTTTAAGTCTTGGGTATTGAATTTAGTTACATGAACTAAACAATATTATATTTGACAAATTTTGAGTCGGCGCCAAACAATAAACTCATCTAGGTATACTCAAATTTAAAAAAAGAAAGATCAAAATCGGACCACTCGGTAAAAAGCCATGTTTCGTCTAACATAAAAAAGCAAAAATAATATACACGTTGCCTTGAGAACCACTTCCGTTTTTTCGTCAGTTAAAAATCAGCTACCTACTTGTAACCAGTTTGGGTCTATCTTTGAAAAATTACAACCTATTACTTAATTTTCACACACACTACATTTGACACAGGACTGTATTATGGAATCTTCTGAATTCAAATTAACGAGGAAATAATACTACTTAGATAATTTATAAACATCCCAAACTCCGGATACAAAGAAAAACCCGAATTTTATAGAAATAAGTTTCATTAACTGTTTAAGCTAATATAAGCTATGAAAATGAAACGAAATTTAAATCACTTAAGGCAACAGCTTAAGTTGTTATAATTGATATTTTAATCTATATTTTAAACATGACGTTACAGTATTATTCGTTGATGTAATGAATCCCTTTAAATAAAGATGAAAAATAACTGGATTTCTATAAATACAAGGTTTAATTTTGTCTAATTATCACGGCTTTTTCCGTAACTTTATCTCAGAACAAGGATAATGAGACATTCTGAACAAACATATTCAAGTCCTTCTGTATTATAATAATTGGGTATTGAATTTCAGTTTCGTTACAACAATAAGGGCCAGTTTCTGGGGTTCCGGATAGATTTTATGGGCCAGTTTCAGCAGTGGCGGATAGATCTTATCCGACCCATAAGATATAACCTGACTAAATTTAAAAGTGACACAAGTTACACTTAAAAAACAACACAGCGGCCTTTTCTTTTATGTGTGTAATTGGCCTATCCTACCTATAAGGTTTTAACATGAACGCAGAACAAAAGGGATTGCGGTTTTTGGTTTCAGTATAACCATTTAAACTTTCCCGGCTGTGTTTACGTCGATTGTGACTTTTCCTATTAAATTAAAAGTTCACCAGTATTTTTTTTACGGTTTATTATTTAAGTCTTGTTTAAGAAAGAAAGAAAAATCATTTATTCTAGCATAATAAAAATAGAATACATTATAATACATCTAAAACTAAATAATTTAAAATACTATTGATAATGCCAGAAATAGTACGCATCTCAGCTAAAAAAAACACCGCGCTAAAAACACCGCAGCGCTGATATTCTGATGCGCCCAGTAAATAAGTAAAAAGTGTTTATGTTGTTATTCCGCCTCGTGATCTAATAATTATGGACGGTTACCTTGAGAGCTCGGAATCGATTCCAGGGTCGGGCAAAAGATTAATTTCAGTTTCCCATAAGCAAGCAATAGAATTGCCGTAAGTTAAAGCAAGCATTAATATTGCGGCAATTCTATTGCTTGCTTTGTTTGTTGCGATTAAAAATGCAGGGAAGTGCCTTGCTAAACTGATAACATGAAAATGGTCCCTAAGATTTATATCCTAACTATTAACAACATCACCTTTTGTCAGCTTCCATGAAAAGTTTTGTATCGTCGTTCCTACAAATTAAGTTATAATAAAATGCGAACTTTCCTTTCAAATGTTCTGAATATTTACTTAAATGTGTACTGTTAAATAACAGAATAACTCTAGAATACCACACTAAGGCCTTAATAATCACTGTATTTACCTCAATCTATTTGATTTTCTAACAGACAACTAAAATGTACAATACGTAGAACTGTTGATAATTATTGAAAGGGGATCAGAAGTAGCAAAAATGAAAACACATAAAATAAATCATAATCCTAAAAAACTGGATAATGATAGATAATCCTGAAAGGACCATGGTACATTTAGTGAACCGAAATCCGGCTTTAACATAATCTTATTTTACTCGTAAGTACGTACTACTATGTAAGTAAGTACTACTATGAATACCAACAACTATACATACAGTTAATCTTAGATTTTAACGTGGTCAGTGTCTATTTCTACCAGTAAAAATAAAATAACGAAATAAAAAAAATGAGTTTCGAACAAATTTAACGATCTCAATTTTTTATTTGTTTGGAAGACGAGAAAAATATATTCATACTTTTTCCATAATTTACTTATTTTGCAGTTTGCACCGCTTCAGTTTTTCACGTCCACTGAAAAACTCCAAATGTACTATTTCAATTAACCTTATATTTCAACATATTACTGCTCTAATATACCTATAGATATGAGTAAGTAAGTACTTACATTCAAAACAAATAGAGCAGAATTTCAGTACTTCGATCGTTTATCTCCGTACCCAATCAAAGGTCTGCTTGATTACCCCAGTTAGCTCTTGTATTAATTAATAGTAATCAAAGAAGATTGCAGGCCAATCTATCTCTGTTTGTACTCGTTTTGTAAAGGGTTAAGTCCTTAAACGTTGCTATAGGAATAACCTGAAAGGCTAACGAACCCTTTCTGCTGTACTCAATCTTGTCTGGGGCTAAATACAGTCGAGTCCATTAATATGTTGGCAGTTTTACACCTGACTAGGTTGAAAACTGCAAATTAATAAACTTCACTGTCCCTAATTATATTTTTGCTGACATTTAAATTAATTGTTTTATTTATTTAATGAAGCTAAAACATTATGTCACTAGTAGTATACGGTGTAATCATTTAATAATGTATAATTTATTATGATACGAATTATAAGAAATTGGGTTCACCACGGAATAGTTTGTTTATTTACTACGATTTAGCTTAAAAACTTCAGGACCCATTTAAAAAAATCACCAAGAATACTCAATTATTCCTAAGCGCGGTCACTATACCTACATATTATATTGATTATTATATTATGGGTCACCTCGATGATCTAGTAGTTAGCGTATCTCTTACCACGAGGTCTCGAGTTCGATTATCAGGTCAGGCAAAGTTTTATTTGTGAACTTACAGTCATGAAATTCTCAATAGCAGCACGGAGTTGAAATTGAGTTGGATTGCGATAGGCTCAACCCCTATGCCATAGGACCAATTCATAACAGATGAAATATGGGTGTTGTTCAACTCTTCCACACCCTTCTGGCACAGTATTCCATATTTATACTGTGCTTCTGGGCAATATAGGCGTGATGTTATGTATGTTATTATGGGTAGACACAAAAGTGTATGGTCCGGAACCTCTGCTGCCCATCCCTCAGGCCTCAGAAAATACACCTGACAGTGTATTTTCTGGGTTTCAACAAGTGAAGGATGTCGGCAAACTAAGAACGCTGTTCCAGTTCTTAATAAAAAATTTGCCCGCGACCTCACCAAACTGAATAGAGACAGACTCCGCAAGGTCATTGGAATCTTGACCGGTCACTATCTACTCAACAAACACCTACACACGATAGGAATAACAGACAGCCCTCTATGCAGAGGATGCATGAAGGCAGAAGAAACGCCACAGCATGTCATCATGGAATGTAGCAGTGTGGCCGACCAACGGGCACAAATTCTTCAGTCACCAACATCGCTTCCGAAAGCCTGCAGCAGTCCTCGGAGGCTGCTTTTCTTCTGGACCGATTTAGGCTGGCTGGAGTAAACGGGAAACCTTTAACGCACAACGGTCCCATAGGAGGACTAAGTGCGGATACCGCCCTGGAAAACTAAACTAAACTAATGGGTCGCTAGTCTGGTAACGCACGCTTGATTGACTTTTTGGTTCGTGCTCCGTTTAATTCATGAAATAAAATACAACTAGTTACAAATCATTTTTCTACATCAATGACGTCATACTGATTTCTGGTCGATTAACGACCACACGATTCTTTCAATTCATTCCGAATCATTACCGTCATCGTTTTCTTTAACACACCAATGAACAACCGTCTTTATTTCATATTACAGTTTTATAAATAGAAGGAAAATCGTTAGGCTCGTCTGAAAATAACATTGACTTAAGAAAGAGGGAAGAGGGAAGATGAGGAATGAAACAATTTCGGAGGAAAACAGTACAATATCGCGTAGAAAATTTTATAGGAAGGAAACATTTAACTTGAATAAAAATAATAATGATTGCCTCGATTTCTAGCAAAAACAGATTTAATATTGTTCTGTACTGTACAGTAGTTCAACGAATATCCAACAATCATAACATACTACTAAATATACCTATATATATATATATATAGGTATATATACATATAAATCGCTGAAGACTTCTTTCTTTTAAAAAAAAGTAAATATGTATGTGTATGTATATATATAGTTATATTTTCTTTATGTTTTATTATTTACTAAGAGTACACATCAGCTAAATAACAAACGAATAGTCTAGCCTTCAGAAGGCTCCTGCTGAAAATGATGCACTACAAGCCGCATCTTCTGAGCTTGTGCCTATTGAAAACACAGTGTTACTCCTAGTCTAAACGTCATTATTATTATGTTTGTATTGTGTTACGTTTTCTGTAATTTAATATTTATATTGTTTATAATAGTATTTTACAGTCTGTTACGGTCGACTTAGCTCGAGTAATATAGCTTGTATTAATGGTCATTACTTGTTCTTTAATTAACTATTGTTTATATTGTAATGTGTGCTTAATAAATTTTATTTCAATTTCAATTACTAATCGTCTCTGAACTAATTGAAACTGATATATCATGTAAATTCGTATGAATATCAATCTGGAAGTATTTATACTTATACTAATCACAATAAATATACAACTTCGCATATATATCCTTGCCAGCACGTAACATAATAAAGTCTGCAAGGATAGTCATCTACCTAACTAGATACTCAATCTCTAACCAAATCCTACCAAAGTAATGCAAATGATCACGTTCCAACAAAGCTGCGAGAGGCTTCCAAACTTATTACAAACAAAGAGCTTGAATAACTAGTTTAATGAGGAAGCGCTGGTATCAGGCATGTATCGGGCGGCATCGGATGACTTTGAAAAATCGTCGCCAATAAGTCCCGTTTCGCATTCGGAGCGATCGTCCGTCAATGTCGCTGTTTGGTCGGCGACGTCGCTCTCCAGCCAATAAATGTCGCCATGTCGCACAATCCGACGGCCTCGAGACCCGTCGTCACTATTACCCCCATTAAACACCCCCGCGAATTGGCTAATACGACCTTTAAAGCCTCTGATACTTGGAAAGCATGTTTGAATTGAGAAGCTTTACTCAGTAGTAAAATTTCTTGTTTCAGGTAATTTCAACGAAAATTATGTTACCTGGAATGGACTCAGTAAGCTTATATAAGCCTAAGTTTGAGATAGTAGGTTTGTTACCAGTGTATACAAGCAATAGGCAGGTATATATTTTATAATAAAACCCTAAGAGGAAGAAAACGGGTTCCAAAGGTTTTCTGCGAAAGCTAGTTATAATTATATAAAGTTGTTCTCACAACCGATCCATCAAAGCTAAATCATTTTCAACGCGCACTTTCGAGGTATTACTTTACTCCATAATCTCTTTTAAATTTACGCTGCGAACACTTCAACGTCATTCAGAGCACTTATCGATCTTCGTCAAGCTTGAATTTCACAGCGATTTTCACTGAAACTGATGAGCATATAGCGAGTATGGCGCTGGATTTAAATCTGAACTGGAGATAATTGTTCCCGATAAGAGGAAACTTAGTTCTGTTCAAACATTCAGTTCTTAGTATCAGATATGCAGTGAACTTCTTCTACTTAACCTACAAAGTTTCTTGTGAGAAATTTCGGAGCTCTTATGTGGTTGGCTTGAAACTTTTATTAGAATTTTGAACTATTGCAAAAGCTACCATTGTTCAAAATACAATTATGCAAATTCAAGTACTATAAAAAATACATCAGCATGCAAATGTTTTTAACATTGTCGTCGGTTTCCGTACCTTTGCCATTAAAATGTCGCACATGCCACAACACGTTATTAATCTCGGGGTTGAACAGTCCTCAGCGGAGACAATGATGCCGCAACGCTCAGCTCCGCGCAAAGGAATGGCCGACGTTAGCATACATAATGTCCTCGGACAAAGCAAGATTTATTTGAGGTGCCATGCCGCCGGATCTACCTCGCTACACGTACACGAAGTCAAGACGGCTTCACGCGCATTTGTTGCATCTTAGTTACATAGAGCTCCAGATAAGCGCCAACTTTGTTCTAACTACATAAATCTGCATTCCAAACACGAATTAAAACTAGTTCA
This sequence comes from Hypena proboscidalis, assembly GCA_905147285.1. Taxonomy (NCBI): domain Eukaryota; kingdom Metazoa; phylum Arthropoda; class Insecta; order Lepidoptera; family Erebidae; genus Hypena; species Hypena proboscidalis. The sequence goes on from LR990127.1 coordinate 8,411,756, forward strand.
TTAAATAATTATATATACAAAGAACCGGCGCTCACAAATCCTTCCTAAAAATTGTTCCGTCCTTCCGGTCTGGTAATACTTAGAACATCCTTTTGGGAATTTGGTTTAGTCCGTACATCGTCACTTTACGGCTCCCAAGATACACCTTCGAAGTATCTCGAGTTTAGTTATTATTTAACAATGTATCGTCCCCCGCCGCAAGGATCGTTCAGTAAATTCTGTACAATAACCAGTTCAGTGAAACGTGACGGGATTTCGACAAGTCTCGCTAGGCATATCGAGGTGCATGCACAAAGCTTCGATATTCTCCGTGCTCATACGTGGGAGTCCATGCAAACAGTTACTAAGCACAAACTTAAACATGTCTGCTGCCGACCCTACCGAGATGTGGGGACTACATCAGATTTATAAAATTTTATAGTTGGATGGCTGCCCTTTGTTCACTATAACTAGGATTAAAACAAAATACTGGTGCCACGTTTCAAAGTGCCAAGCCTATTAAAACAAGCACTTTGCTCCGGATATTGCAAAAATATACACCTACACAAAAAATATATTTAACAGAAAACGAAGTTTCATTTTTGTCCCTAAATTGGAATTAAAATACAAACTCATAGCTGGAGGGCGAGGAAGTATCAAATTTCTTTTTTGTTATTTTCTAAACAGCGGCCATTGTTGCCAAACTCGTGTTCTTAGGCAAGTCGTCGCTTTGGGAACTTTTTGATTTATAGACTGTACCCATGTCTCACACATTCGCTAACGTCCACCATTTGGCCAGAATTGCGAGATAATGCCGCAGGACTTAAAACTTTGATCGCTATCGATGTACTTACTGACTTACCGATATAACTTCATGGAAGGAATATAACGGGTGTACAGCAGCTAGCTAGTGAGTCACTTGCCCAATTTTAGCCGATCCGATCCATAAAGATTAAAAGAGGATTTATTCGCTCAACTATGAGTAATGTTAATAACTTGTGGAGTTGGGCAACAGCGCTGAGGTAAGTAAATCCTATTATGGCCGCACAACACAGTTCCACCACGGACTGACAGACTGACTTATAAGGAAACTCAGAGATGGCTTAGAACTTATGGATATTTACTCAAATCTTGATATCTATTAGATAAAATCAAAATTAACTTTCTTAAGAACCTTTTAAAGAAGAACAACATTTTCACTTTGCTTTATACCCAATAAAAACAGGAGAAACAAAAAATAAACTACTTAAACGACCAATTTCTAAAAGCCGTAAGTTTATACTACCATTACGGGGGGATAATCTAAACAAATGCGAATTATATTACATTGGAAGACGTTCAATCAGACTTTAAGACGGTGTAACTCGGTTTGGTGTCGTAACTTTATATTCGATGAGGAAGAAATTCAGTGAATTTAAGGATTATGCATGCGAAGGGAGATGGTAATGGTAAGGTCCAACATGTATCGTAAAGCGGGGGGATTTACTGAGAAAACGCGCGAAGGTTGTTTGTGCACCGGTTGTTACTATGCGGAAGACTTCTCATTAACATAAGTTTGCTTGAAGTGACGACAATATAATTTTAAACCAACACGGTTAGTCGAGGGCTTGGGCATTATATTCTGATATATTCTTTTTCTAAGTCGATACTAAAAATCGATGTAAAATTTATTTACAGAAAGATATACATATTGGATCTTAAATTAAAATAAGTTATTAACTTAATCTTAACTTAATAAGTCACTAACAGTAATTTTCACTCATAAGGTTTAGATTAAGTCTGATATATAGAACATCTTTCGCAAAATGTTTGGTACACAAAGAAATATAGAGGACAAGTAATTCAGCCACTGCAACTTACATATGTATCTACAAACAAGTAATTCATAGTCAGTAAATTATAATAACTTTCACTACGTCATAACTTAGTAAATCACTACAAAATTAAGTGAATGAAGCACTTAGCTAAAATATGAGCGACGTTGTAATAAAGCTTTAAATTATGAAGTAAAATTATTAGCAAAACGACTGTTTAATTATTCATCGGGCACTCTACAACAAGCGTAACGGAGATGAGATATTCAATTAGTGGCGGAAGGAGCTTTAAAAAGTAATCTAGTAATAGGGTACGTAGCTCAGTGAGTTACTGAACTTGGGATTTTAAAACTATCGCTACTGCATAGTGCATGGTTGGCATAGTGGTCAAAGTGGTCGCCTCGCCGCTTTCAAGTGCGCTGGTTCGATCCCCATACAAGACAAATCTTTGTGTGATTCACATAGATTTGTCCTGACTCTTGGTGTGCTTTGTGTGTGTGGGATATAAGTTTGTGAACCAGCCCGCGACACAGGCATTATTCCTAGTGCGAAAGCCTTAAAAAAACATACTGTGTGTACACTCCGATACACACCAAGATATACATTTCCAATATAAGGGGATGCTAAATTGTTAAAGACAGTATACTTCGCGCTTGTTCAATCTTTGTTGACATACTGCATAACATCCTGGGGAGGTGCTCCTAAAACAACTTTACTCGATTTGGAGAGAACACAAAGGGCAATCCTGAAGGTATCGCAATTCTTACCGTATCGCTACCCTACTGCTCTTCTCTATCAAAAATCAAAAGTCTTAACAGTACGTCAGCTATTTATTCTGAATACTGTTCTTAAGCAGCATAACTGTTTGCGATTTAAACGATTCTATTGCCATCTAGGTAGATTTTTATATAATAAAATAAAAAAAAAACTCTGTTTTCAGCCTTACCCAAAGAAATTGTAAAATAACCCTCACTATTTGGCTGCTTACACTTAATTACAATGAAACTGAAAATCTTTTACATATACCTACATAACACAATGAGTGCATAACAATTCAACCCACAAAAACATCACATACATACCCACACCCAGCCACACACACACATACACATATACACATACACACACACATACATACACACTCACATGATACTCATAAAGCCTAAAATCACGCCACATACCACACTAAGCTTTAGACTTTTTAAGATTATTATATATTATAATGAGATAAATTTGTTAAAACTGTTTGTTTTTTTCACTTACACAAGAAATGTAATTAATTAAGTAGGAGTGGAGACCTGGTGTCCTGAAATACAGACGTAAGTCTAGTTTAGGCACCAGTCTCACACAATATAATTATTATGTCGCAATGTGTTAAGTAGACCTATTTATGTTTTTCATGTGTGATTTTTATATTGTGATGGGATAAATAAACAATTTTATTATTATTATTATAAGATTGTTTAAAATAAACCGACAAATTATTTTACGGGTGTGGCTGCAATGGGCATGATGACTAATTTTTATTTTTGTATGTAATTAAAACACCTCTGAACATTAGAAACATCATTAAGTTGTTAAAACTTTCGTGGGTTATTCAATGTTTTTTTATACAGATAATTTGCTACTTTAAATATGGACCTGCTAATGAATCTTTGAATGATCATAAAATGAGTTTGACTTAAAGTATGTAGCTATTTTTTACTTTGTTATTGAATTGTGACTAAATAAAAATGAAATGCCTAAAAAATACATTATTTGAATATTTTATAATTATTCTAAACATTTTTCTGTGAGTTTTGAACTTATTAAAAAGTCTTCTTATCTCTGAATCATGCGACGGAGTAAGCTTGGAGCTTTAAGCTTTGAGCTTTTTTATAGCGTGCATTGTTAAACGACGCAACTTATAACAAAGGAAGCGTTTAATATATGATACTGGGAATAATGTCCTTTCGACATAAAGAGCATATTCTAAATGCTCATTAGAATTTAAATTACTACCATTAGCTATTAAGGAATGTTAGAAATAATATGCCATTGTTCTGGAAAAGTCATCTACTTATATGTACACTCAGAAATTGAGCTTTATAACAACTATTCAAAAATTTAATGTGAAATAAAAACATTATTTTATGTTATATATTTTTGACCTACTAAAACTATTATATAGATATTTGATATAATTTTCAGTTTCATCTGAAAATTATATCAAATATCTATTGATGTTAACAAACAGTAAACGTAGACCATATAGACAGTACGCACGAAACGCATTAATTGCAATTTATTTATTGGCGCTCGGGTTTGGGGTAGTTAGTGATTGGTAACTAACACGGGCCCAGAATTCTGTGGAGCACCACGCTATTATTGGAATGTCCCTGCTGGAATGCTTTGTGTTGCCTACCTAAATAAATCCGCACTATTATTGCCGTAGATTTACTTTGACATGGTGGTAAAGTTAATCCTTAATTATTAGATTGTCTGAAGCATTTTTACCTAATACGGTATCCTTTAAACGTTGTACACCTCTGTAACACCCTTTTATGTAATATAGGCGTTTATGTTATGATATTATCTTAACAAAACTTTGTACTTATAGAAATAGTTTTAGTAGGTCAAAAATATATAACATAAAATAATGTTTTTATTTCACATTAAATTTTTGAATAGTTGTTATAAAGCTCAATTTCTGAGTGTACATATAAGTAGATGACTTTTCCAGAACAATGGCATATTATTTCTAACATTCCTTAATAGCTAATGGTAGTAATTTAAATTCTAATGAGCATTTAGAATATGCTCTTTATGTCGAAAGGACATTATTCCCAGTATCATATATTAAACGCTTCCTTTGTTATAAGTTGCGTCGTTTAACAATGCACGCTATAAAAAAGCTCAAAGCTTAAAGCTCCAAGCTTACTCCGTCGCATGATTCAGAGATAAGAAGACTTTTTAATAAGTTCAAAACTCACAGAAAAATGTTTAGAATAATTATAAAATATTCAAATAATGTATTTTTTAGGCATTTCATTTTTATTTAGTCACAATTCAATAACAAAGTAAAAAATAGCTACATACTTTAAGTCAAACTCATTTTATGATCATTCAAAGATTCATTAGCAGGTCCATATTTAAAGTAGCAAATTATCTGTATAAAAAAACATTGAATAACCCACGAAAGTTTTAACAACTTAATGATGTTTCTAATGTTCAGAGGTGTTTTAATTACATACAAAAATAAAAATTAGTCATCATGCCCATTGCAGCCACACCCGTAAAATAATTTGTCGGTTTATTTTAAACAATCTTATAATAATAATAATAAAATTGTTTATTTATCCCATCACAATATAAAAATCACACATGAAAAACATAAATAGGTCTACTTAACACATTGCGACATAATAATTATATTGTGTGAGACTGGTGCCTAAACTAGACTTACGTCTGTATTTCAGGACACCAGGTCTCCACTCCTACTTAATTAATTACATTTCTTGTGTAAGTGAAAAAAACAAACAGTTTTAACAAATTTATCTCATTATAATATATAATAATCTTAAAAAGTCTAAAGCTTAGTGTGGTATGTGGCGTGATTTTAGGCTTTATGAGTATCATGTGAGTGTGTATGTATGTGTGTGTGTATGTGTATATGTGTATGTGTGTGTGTGGCTGGGTGTGGGTATGTATGTGATGTTTTTGTGGGTTGAATTGTTATGCACTCATTGTGTTATGTAGGTATATGTAAAAGATTTTCAGTTTCATTGTAATTAAGTGTAAGCAGCCAAATAGTGAGGGTAATTTTACAATTTCTTTGGGTAAGGCTGAAAACAGAGTTTTTTTTTTATTTTATTATATAAAAATCTACCTAGATGGCAATAGAATCGTTTAAATCGCAAACAGTTATGCTGCTTAAGAACAGTATTCAGAATAAATAGCTGACGTACTGTTAAGACTTTTGATTTTTGATAGAGAAGAGCAGTAGGGTAGCGATACGGTAAGAATTGCGATACCTTCAGGATTGCCCTTTGTGTTCTCTCCAAATCGAGTAAAGTTGTTTTAGGAGCACCTCCCCAGGATGTTATGCAGTATGTCAACAAAGATTGAACAAGCGCGAAGTATACTGTCTTTAACAATTTAGCATCCCCTTATATTGGAAATGTATATCTTGGTGTGTATCGGAGTGTACACACAGTATGTTTTTTTAAGGCTTTCGCACTAGGAATAATGCCTGTGTCGCGGGCTGGTTCACAAACTTATATCCCACACACACAAAGCACACCAAGAGTCAGGACAAATCTATGTGAATCACACAAAGATTTGTCTTGTATGGGGATCGAACCAGCGCACTTGAAAGCGGCGAGGCGACCACTTTGACCACTATGCCAACCATGCACTATGCAGTAGCGATAGTTTTAAAATCCCAAGTTCAGTAACTCACTGAGCTACGTACCCTATTACTAGATTACTTTTTAAAGCTCCTTCCGCCACTAATTGAATATCTCATCTCCGTTACGCTTGTTGTAGAGTGCCCGATGAATAATTAAACAGTCGTTTTGCTAATAATTTTACTTCATAATTTAAAGCTTTATTACAACGTCGCTCATATTTTAGCTAAGTGCTTCATTCACTTAATTTTGTAGTGATTTACTAAGTTATGACGTAGTGAAAGTTATTATAATTTACTGACTATGAATTACTTGTTTGTAGATACATATGTAAGTTGCAGTGGCTGAATTACTTGTCCTCTATATTTCTTTGTGTACCAAACATTTTGCGAAAGATGTTCTATATATCAGACTTAATCTAAACCTTATGAGTGAAAATTACTGTTAGTGACTTATTAAGTTAAGATTAAGTTAATAACTTATTTTAATTTAAGATCCAATATGTATATCTTTCTGTAAATAAATTTTACATCGATTTTTAGTATCGACTTAGAAAAAGAATATATCAGAATATAATGCCCAAGCCCTCGACTAACCGTGTTGGTTTAAAATTATATTGTCGTCACTTCAAGCAAACTTATGTTAATGAGAAGTCTTCCGCATAGTAACAACCGGTGCACAAACAACCTTCGCGCGTTTTCTCAGTAAATCCCCCCGCTTTACGATACATGTTGGACCTTACCATTACCATCTCCCTTCGCATGCATAATCCTTAAATTCACTGAATTTCTTCCTCATCGAATATAAAGTTACGACACCAAACCGAGTTACACCGTCTTAAAGTCTGATTGAACGTCTTCCAATGTAATATAATTCGCATTTGTTTAGATTATCCCCCCGTAATGGTAGTATAAACTTACGGCTTTTAGAAATTGGTCGTTTAAGTAGTTTATTTTTTGTTTCTCCTGTTTTTATTGGGTATAAAGCAAAGTGAAAATGTTGTTCTTCTTTAAAAGGTTCTTAAGAAAGTTAATTTTGATTTTATCTAATAGATATCAAGATTTGAGTAAATATCCATAAGTTCTAAGCCATCTCTGAGTTTCCTTATAAGTCAGTCTGTCAGTCCGTGGTGGAACTGTGTTGTGCGGCCATAATAGGATTTACTTACCTCAGCGCTGTTGCCCAACTCCACAAGTTATTAACATTACTCATAGTTGAGCGAATAAATCCTCTTTTAATCTTTATGGATCGGATCGGCTAAAATTGGGCAAGTGACTCACTAGCTAGCTGCTGTACACCCGTTATATTCCTTCCATGAAGTTATATCGGTAAGTCAGTAAGTACATCGATAGCGATCAAAGTTTTAAGTCCTGCGGCATTATCTCGCAATTCGACATTCCAATAATAGCGTGGTGCTCCACAGAATTCTGGGCCCGTGTTAGTTACCAATCACTAACTACCCCAAACCCGAGCGCCAATAAATAAATTGCAATTAATGCGTTTCGTGCGTACTGTCTATATGGTCTACGTTTACTGTTTGTTAACATCAATAGATATTTGATATAATTTTCAGATGAAACTGAAATGTATTTAATACTCATTCCTATAACATAGTTTTTTTGGTGGTTGTATTCATAATTTTACTATTAACAATGTTCAATCTATGAACTAGTATTACAAGAGTTGTGTTGTATTGGGTGCATGTTCCGCATAACCATCGTCTACCCAAACGGTGTGGTTTGAGGTCACGTATATACAATTCACCACCAAAAAAAAGAAAATTAATCTGCCCAATAGAACAGTTCTTAAGGCTCTATTTCTGCTATTAGAAAATGTTAGTATCAGAACTTTGTCACAAAATATGTTCATTGCATTTGCTTTCTTTGGTTGGTTTGCTCAATACACATTACTGAAAAATGTGGTGTTGCCGCCTTTTTATATTATATTATAAGTATAATACCACTTATATATTGAAAAATTGTGTATTGCATACTTTGTTTATGATTTATTATTTTAAGTAATATTGTTTTCATAAATAAAAGCCACGAAAAACTACGACACCAAAATAGTTTTGTGGTTTCTCTAACATAATATTTTTAGCTATGAAGTTAATAATCACTTGACAATCTCAAACGGTTTTTTTTTAAATGAAATTGTCACGATGTTAATCAAGTTGAATAATCGCAAAATTTAATTAATTCAGCATAGAGCGTTTTTTTGGCCTTGTATGGCATTGGCATTGGCATTTTTTAGCCAGACCATGTATGGAAGCTAAATAATATAAAAGTAAAATGTCGCTATGTAAAATTCATACCGTATACGGGATGAATTTTACATAGCATATTTTACATTTTTTATTTTTCTCGGTATCTCAAAATGTCTTTGCAAAGCTATCAATAAATAATTTAATCATGACGAGACCAATCTTCGAATGTATTAAAATTCTGCCTATTCTCGAACCAAATATTAAAAGAAACCACAAAGTCAGATATCTACAGCTCAAAGCAATTGCTCAGATCAAAGGCCTATTTGCTACCAAAAGAAAGTTAATCGAAACGATTTGCGTAAGTATGTAGCTATCATATACCGTACATCTTCTCTGCACAAATATTGTACCTACCGTTTTATCAATGGAAAAATTTCAACAGTCGTTAACATTGTTTTATTTTCTGTCTCGTAGATCTTAGCGTATATGGTCTCTGACCACGAGATTACTATTTCAAATCTCGAGTCGAGTAAAAGTGTTGTTTGGGATTCTTCTATCAGGAAATTCACGATAGCAGCACAGAGAGTTGGACCACCAGTGGATAGCGATAGACCTTGTCAAATGGGACTTTAACATAACAGGTGAAGTGTGGGTGTGTTACGGTTCTGCTATCATGATGTTACGTAAACATTTTTCGCAACATATCTTTACTCTGCCTTCGTACATCATTCAACAGTAAAATAGTATTTTTATTTCACGCATATATTAATCTTTTGTTTCATTGCCCGAATCTACTTCGGTTCATACGAGACTTAATTAAGAGACTTTTACAAACCAACGCCTGTTATAGCTTTAAATATCAAATTATATGAATACTTGGCGTGTAGAGACATAAATCAATTTGAGCTGCGGTCCGGCGTTCTTGGCATACACTGATACATGCATATTAGTTTCTAAAATGTTATTACAACACAACGTTCTAGAGGACAATATCGCAAGACATTCTATTGAATATGTAAAAATATAGGTATGCATACCAATCTACAAACTCTTTTTAAAGCAGAAAACCTTATATAACTTTTTACGTACATCATTTTCAACCATTTAAGTCGCTTTTAATTTATTATCTGTTCAGTTTTGGTTCAAGGGCCACCTTTCGACACTGTTCTAATATTATAAGGCAATTCGAGTAAAATATAAGGGTTGACCGCAAACTTTGGCCGTATTTAAACCACTTACAATCTGTGGGAGTAAGCCGCAGAAGAATTCCGGCGGCCGGACCGTTTATGACTTGACTTGCCCGATGATTAATGTGGGGCCGATAATGATCTGATTAGTTCCGGGTTAGCAAGTACGCGTTGGTAAACTCACATGAGTTACGAACTTCATTATATGAGGGCGATGAAACCGCCCATTATATGGGTGATTACTTTTACAAAATCGTGTCTTTGGACGTTTAGGCTGAGTAAGAAAAGCCGTTAATGTTTCTGCTTGGGTGAAACTTTTATGTCATTCTGGAAAATCACTTCATTCTAGTTTAAATAAGACATTCATATCCTTTGCCCATTTAAACTTACTGGAAGTAAATATTTTTTTTCATAAGCGCAGTAAATTTCATTAAGCTTGGCATTAGCAGCCGTAGACAAAGCACAGTCGCTCACAATCTTACATTTTCTTTGTAATTTATGCGAAGTAACTTCTCTCTTAAATTATAAATAATGTAACCTTTGAACAACGCAAACTTAGTATATTAGGCAGCTATTTTTCTTAAAAATTATACCTGGAAACACATTATGCAGGTTGAACGGAGCGAGTCATTTAGCCTTTCTTGGAAGTTTTTCATATGACACCGGGGGAAAAATTATTTCATACAGAAACAGTTGTATCAACGGCGTGTCGAGAGAATAAAGTTGTATGCAAACAAAACAATACTGGGGGCACTGATCTCCATTCTGCCCGATAAAGCACCAGATGTTGCTTAATTTACGCTGAATATGTGACACGTTTCGCTATTTTTGTTTTATTTTTGTGTCGAATTTTATTCCAGGCTGAAATCAATACGAAATAATGTGTTGTTGAAAATGTATTGTAATATTACTTTATGTCAATTGGGGCTACTGCCTACTACTACTAAAAAATGTTTTATTATATGTTTTATATTTCAAATTTATTACAACTAAATAAACGCATCATTAATGATTTTAAATTTTCGCAATTTGTACACACAATAATAAATTATAGACTTCTTAACCGTATAAATATTTTTACCGGGTCGAAATAGGATATCGATGTGCAATCGGTGACGTAATGATACCCGATATAGTTAGTGATGTGTGCAAAAATATCGACAATTTGGAAATAATAAAAAATAGTGACCACTAATAGGTAAAAAGTGAGGCCCAAACCCTCCCTTCATGGACACTAGACTGAGCTTTTATAAATCAGATCGAGACCACAATCATTGCAACTCGATCGAATCTGTCATTTTATCCTCGAGCACATCTGTGTACTAGGAATCAGAAACTTTGGGCATAAATATTTCTGTGACGCTCAGTGTTATTCTCAGGGGAGTAACGATTTATAGTATGGTTCAATTATTTTTGGAAAACAACAACGAGTCAGCAGTTAATTAAACTGTTCCATTAATTTTGTTTTGAATTTGGCGATTCAACAAAACGTATTGCATTTTCATTTCACAACAACAGAGGGGTCAGATTGATAAAATAAAACCCGGCTCATGGAAAAGGGCGTTTGGATTCGCGTCGTATTGTGTTGATACTAACAAAAAGAACGAGCTTTGCGTTAATATTACTAACATGTAAATGTTTTTGTCCACGAAGGTTTTATGCCGTAGGTTTTAATAGTTAAAGATTTAATTTTATGTTTATGTAACAAATTTTAGTATGCGTAATTATTATGCTGCCGAATAATTGATTCTAACATGTTTTGTTTCGTGAAAAACGCGATCTAAGTTGAAATTTTGTTCTTAAGTGCCTGTAATTAGTCACGCAAACGTATATGTTTTACAGATGTAAACTATATTTAGCTATCCCAAAAAGCTAAAAAATATTTTATATAGATATAATATAATCGATCTAAAGTAAAAATATCATTGGTGTTAAAAGAAAAAAATAAGCTGGCAGGTGTCGCAAATTTACTGTAATTTTTTTCAGGATTTTGATAACTGTTGCCTTGCATGGGTCATTTACCGTAACAAAAATATTGTTAAAAAAACGAGCACAAAACCTACATAGTTACATCATTGAAGTTAATATTTATTGTTTATATTATCGATAATAATATGAGCGTTGAAATTAAAGTACTTTTAGCAGAAAAGTCCAAGTTCATTGTGTTCTTTTTTATTTGATGTTTAAACCAAATAACAACTTTTGTTTTTATAAGCTTTTGTTATACAGAGTTTGCTAAACTGATCGTATACTGGATAATTTGGTAAAATATCGTTAATGAAACACTCCTAGTGGACGTTTAAATATTTTAAATGTTTGTTATTGAAATACCACTGATAAAATAAACGTTGTACGTGTTCTCGAAGAAGAAAATATTAATTTGATTAAAAGTTTAGCACAGTCAATCATAAAAAAAGTACCGAGTAGAAATGACGGCGACCCTTATTCTATCAATTCTATACCACACTACTCTCTATATACACCTAGATACATCCCTCTTACAGACATCCCTCACAGCTCCATAAGTACGAACACGGAATATAACAGAATTGAATTTCTTAGTCATGTTCTCAGCTGCGTTACATTGGAAGCTTGCTGCCTACTCGCTTTCGCCGAAGCCCGAGAATTTACATGAAACACAATAAGGTTTGGTAAGAGGATACAGAATGTGAAGGATGTAGTTATGGGAGGGGATATAAGGTTATTGATAGTCTTCTTTCTGATATCGTATTTAATAAGATAACACTCGCGCTCCAAAGTAATTTGGCGCTTATATTTATTTTTGGAGGAATATTATGTGCTTCTAGCAAATAATACTCTTACACAATTTCTGGAAAACTATATTTCAAAGAGCTCAGATAATTTGAAGAAGAGATTTTCCAGACTTTCTTGCGATTAATTAAAATAAAAACAATGTGATTCTGATTAGAAACAAATTGATTCTCTGAAGAATCCAAGTTACTCGAGAATGAGATTATAGTTATATACGTAATGGATGTTTGTAAATAATTATAACAAACAAAAACTATACACACGTGCTTTCTTTTGTTCTGCATTGTAGTTCCCATTACCTACACCTATGCTATTTCAAAGAATTTACTCATCGGATTAATGAAAAAAGTACAACATTGAAAAAAATCTTTGTACTTCAGTACTCCAAGGCTGCCTCGATAGTCTAGTGGTAGCGTATGCGCCTGTCACCGCGAGGTCTCCGGTTCGATTCCCCGGTTGGGCAAAGTGTTATTTGTGAACTTTCCGTCAGCATATTTACAATAGCAGTATGGATGGCGGAGTGGGTAGTGTAGGTACCTGCCTACGACGCCGAGGTTGTGGGTTCGTTCCACTTAAGACAAATCTTTGTGTGCATGAACATGGGAGTTTTGTTAGTCTGGGTGTTTCTATGTATAATAAGTATGTATTTACAAAAGAAAAGTATATATGTATTAGTATCAGTTATTCTATTACCCATAGTACAAGCTCTGCTTAGTTTTGGACTAGATGGCGTTGTGTGTGAGTTGAGAAATATTGTGCCCGGTGAATTGCGATAGGCTTACACCCTATCCCATGAGACCTAAACATAACAGGTGAAATGTGGGTGTTGTACACCTCTGCCACACCCTTCTGGGTAATAAAGGCGTGATGTTATGTTATTCTAAAGTTTCGCTAGTATTGCAGTCTATTCAATTGGTATTGGTCATATTATTATTTCTGTTTCAAACACTGAACTACATTCTGAATAGTTTCTAGTATTCTAGAACTCTCTCTTTAATAGAATAGTTTGGGAGTCGGCTGAATTGATAGCGCTTGGATAATATTGCTGGACGGACAGATGAAATAGATGGTGCATAAAGCTTCGGTTTTCTAGGAAAGCGGTGTGGAATAATGCGGCCGTAATATTATTACCGTGACACGATTAATATGTAATACGTTAGGTCGATCACCGCTCTAGGAAACCACTACATTTGTTTTACATAGGCAACGTTCTAGTGACGTCAATGTACCGTTATCTTTACGACCGCATTATTCCACACCGCTATGCTAGGAAACCGAAGTTTAATACGATATTTTGTTAAACCTTCGCCTTTTATTTATAACTTATAGCTAAATAACGCTTTTTATTAAAAAAAAACCCTACTGATCTGATTTCAACGCTAAAACTGGTCTTCATTCGAGTCGATGGCAAGGTAAAATTTTATTATTGTGGCTACCCGAATTTTATTTAATTTTATTTTAATTTTAATTTAATTTTTTTTTTTAATTTTATTAGTCCAATATTTGGTTACCTGAACAGCTTCATCCGCGTTCATAAGCGCGTCTTTCGTGCAGGTAGTGGGGCACGCAGGACAAGTATATGGACCATGGTTTGTGTGCAACATTCACAATTTATGTTTATTTTATCTGCAAAACCTCTTTATTTATTTCTGCAGAATATCTTTTTATTAATATATAATATTTAACTGGGTTAAGAGTTGAACTCGGTTCAGTTTGATAGCCCTCCGTGCTTTAAAAAGTACTTATAAATTCGACAACATCTTTGATATATTTTTAAATATCAAATATGCAAAGGTAGTTTGCATACATGACATAAATATTAAAGGCTCTAGCTTTGCATGTGAGATTCCCAACAAATCTGGCTGTCATGTTTACGCAGCATGTGAATGAAAGCGAGCTATCACGTCATTCTACGCTGACGGAACGGCTCAAAACGCCAGGCTCACACATGTAGAACAATGCCATAGTTAAATGTTTTGTCAATTACATAAGGTCAATTTAAGTGACATACCAATGCTCATGAATCTCTCAACTGCATTAGTATTTAATAAGTATTTTAAGAGTATATTATGTTTTCCAAAAATTAGACAACGGGTCTGAATCGCGTAATTATTTTATAGGTAAATAAATACCTATGCTCGACGTTTCAGTCGGCTCGTGACCAAGAATGATGCAAGTCATTCGTAACGTCGAGCATAGGTATTTATTTACCTTTATAATAATTACGCGATTCAGACCCGTGGTCTAATTTTTGTAAAAATATTTTAAGAGTAATTTACATTTTTTTTTAATGAAAAAAAAAATTGAAAAGCTGCCTCGATGGCCTAGTGGTTAGCGTATGCGCCTCTCACCGCGAGGTTTCGGGTTCTTAAGATATTCACAATAGCAGCACTGAGTTGGATTAGTGCCCGGTGGATGGCGATAGGCTTACTCTCTATCCCATGGGACTTAAACATAACACAGAAAAGTGGATGTCGTACACGTCTGCCGTAACCCTTCTGGATAATATACGCGTGATGTTATACCCTGTGTAACCCTTTCAACATAAACGTCGAAACTTTTAGCTAAGAATAATGTAGCGAGTGTCATATCTATCGAGTTAGATCCAGTTGGCCCTTGTCCAGCTGGCTATTATTGAATTGTGGAACTTTATGAGAGATAAGTAAACAAACAGAATAGATTAGGAATAATCGATGGCCGGAAGTTTAACCCGAGCCGACGGCTTCATTTGTTGTGTGGTTCTCCGCACATTCGACGTACGTGCCCTGAAATAGCAAGCGTCCACAACGGTCGAGGTAAAAAGGCTGTATAATTAAACCATATTAATCGTTAAACCTTATTAATCCGTATTTATTGCGACGGTTGATTCTGTCGGATTGCTCATGAAATACGATGTGCTTATTTGCGATTTCTTTTATCCATTTGTTTCTGCCAATTCGACTTTTATACTTCCTAGTTTTTGGTGAGATCAACGATAAATCCGGGGATTTGGCAAATGAGGATTGCTATTTTAAGAAATTTAAAAAGAGACGTATCTAATACACAAAAATCTCTTGTTACAAGTTTGGTCGAACTCCTTCGTAACGGCTTTTTTTGTGTTTATTTGTATATACGGTGAAGGTCGTCATGACACGTGGTTGAAGTGATGTTAAAAGTAAAATGCTTAATATAGATGGAACTAAAGAAACTAAAGTACTTCTTAGAACATTTCAGTTATGAACACAATCTCACCACTATCAATATAAACTGGGCAACAATGACAGCATGTCAACATCAACTTACTGTATCGAAGTGACTGCCCGCACCAGCTTTAAATATCGAGCAAATGGAAAAACCATTATGTTTTCAGCATTACGTGCGGGAATCGCCACTTTATTTTGATTAAACGTGCCAAACCGAAACGTACTTCGAGATTGTTACTCAGTGTGCCCTCCATAATAAAGATTAGATACTTTTAACGGCATTCATTTTTGTTACAAATGGGTTTTACTTCAAATATTTTAATCAAAATTTTATTGCTCGCTGGCACTGAATTCTAATGTCTAAATATGAAATCTGGACATTATGAATATAATATCTAACACGCAGATGGTGTCATTTATTATCTTATAAAATAAATTGAAATGACGCGTTTATGTAGCACGTTTTTCGTTTACAAGGCTCATGTGTTTGTGCTGTTAATTCTGAAAAGCTGTTGTAAAAACACAATAAATAAGCAGTGAGGACGGTTCGCCGTCTCAATATGTCCCCAGTGCCCACTCATATGCGATGCGTACTTTGTTTTAGCGTTCGCACGTAATTTATAACTGCTGCTTGTATTTTGCAATTACGTTTTTATGATAAAAGTGATGTCTCACATACAACCTTTTTAATCAATCTATTTTGGTCTCGAGAGTTTAATTCTTTACGAATTACCAACCTTTAGACGACTCATACATTTTTAAGCGCTGAAAGTCTTACCTGAAAAGAAAAATATCAATATAAAAATACATTCAGAAACTTTTGTTATTAAAAATGTAGCGATCGAAACATTCATAAAAGTGGGCCGCAGGCCTTGGATTTGTGATATTGGGAACGAGCAAAAAGTTAGAAAAGATATACGAGGGACAAGAAAAGAAGTCCTAAAATGATCTCGTGAATATAATACAATCGTTTTGTCCACAAAAACCCGAAAGAGAAATCTGGGAGCGGATGGCAACAAATAATTAAACAATAAAATTGGAGCGGCAGATTCGGAATAGGACGGCGTGCATACTGGAGAATAAATGAAACATTTATCACTGTCGAGCTTTAAACCGCGCCCGGGCCGCCCGCATCACCGGCTTGGAACAATAACCCTCATCTGTATACAGATGCAAACGCATTTGAAATGAAAGGAAAACTGTCTTTTGCTTGGTAAGCCCCATTTCATACGTCATCGATCATTGAGAAACGATTTCAGCGTTTTTATCTACTGCTTTCCACGAGAAATTCAGTGATAAATGAATGTTGATTTATCGATCTGGAATTTGTAGTACTTGAACAGTGCTTGCATCATTTCATAGTTTAATATACAAACCTGAGAACATTACAACATAAATTCTGAACTGCAGAATGTCACGGATACGGTATTATCACTATTGAAAACTGAAATGAACAATGATTCGCATTTCACTGCATTCGGATTTATGTTTTTGAGGGAATATCTTGTTTTTCTCTCGGTATCTACATCTAAAATTTCAGTTACTATTCGATTTTTTATGCTACCCGTATTTTATTTTGTGAGTCGGCTCGTGTTTTGATTCGAGCGTCATTTATTCGGTAGTACCTAATAGTTTTTTCGTTACTAAAAATGTTTTATCGCAGTTGTATTTTCAAAATTTCATCCAACCAAATGCTATAGACGTTCAATAATATCCAATTATCTTTTAATAACGGGCGAAAAAGTCATGAGATCGTATGGGTGACTATTTAATTGGCAAAGAAAGTTTCGTCGATAGGACGTGCGAACGGTAAATAAGTTTTGTTATTAGGCCCAGACACATTCTACGTGCGAACACCTCGGTCCTTTTATGAACTTATGTTCCCATGTCACGTCCCTTCGTAGACACTCGTGATGAAAGAAAAATATAATCATGTTATGTACGTATCTATATATAGGTACGCTTAATTTTAATTATTTTTCTTATTTTTCTTCTATTTAATTAGAACTAGAAATATATAAATTAAACATTGGTATGTGCTGTGAACCGTTTTTTTTAATGATTCGACATTTTTTTATTGCCATTAAAAGTTCATATTGCCAAAAGCGCGCTAAGGTTACTAAAATGACTACAAAAAATGTGGGTTGGTGACAAAAAGGTAAAAGTTTAGGGTTGTATGTAATGCCACATTATAGAAAAATAAAAACAAAAATTTTTGTCCAAAAATTAAAAAAAAAATGTTAAGGGTGAACAACCCTTATCACTTAGGGGTAAGAAAAATAGATAGTAGCCGATTCTGAGATCTACTAAATATGCGTATAAAATTTGGTAAAAATCAGTAAAGCCGTTTCGGAGGAGTAAGGTAACTAACATTGTGACACGAGAATTTTATATATAAGATTTTGCAACTAAAAAAAACAATAATCAAAAATAACTGTGCTATGCATAAAAAATTCAATTTTCATGTTTTCTTTTACCTTCCACAAGTCAATATTTGTAAACAGTGTCAATGACAACAGAGCGTCTACAAAATGAGTTACTATGACTGTTCGGCGGCTGATCCTTTGTTCTGCTATTATCAATATTTTATTCACCCAATAGAAAAATAAACTCAATCTAGTGCATTAATTTTGAATAAAGAGTGTTTCTGTAATATAATATTTTATGAAAATTTATAAAAAGGTTGACGACGTCCAATAGCATTTATTTATAATACTTTTTTGTTATTTTTTTGAACATCAATGGCTGTAAAATTTGATTGAACATAAAATTTAAGTTGATTCAAATATTATAAAGTACTTTTGTTTATTATATGGAGCAAATCAGAATATTAAATGGTATTAAAACTTGAAAACTGAATGAAATGTAATATGCATAGCATAGGTATATATTTTTTAATAGAAGCTTGTATGTAAAGATAAATATAAATCCAACATGAACAAAGAAAGAAAATACCCCAAAAATAATAAATGCAAACCCAATCACAATACCTAACCATTAGCAAAAGGGATGATATGCGCACTCAAAAAATGAGTGAAAGCCACATTGTGAGTCAAGCTTCGATACTCGATAACAATGCTTCCTTCTTCAGGCAAAGAGTTGTAAAAATATTAAAATGTATTCATATTGAAGCACCATGGTAAATAATCAGGGTATTTGAAATAAAATCCACGAGAACCTTTCAGAAAAACTTCCCTATTGTCCCAGGAGAGAAACAGCGGCGCGTAAACAGGTTAAAATAAACTTTTTACAAGTTCGTATTTTCACATTTTCTCGCTTTATTCGGTACAATCGTACTACAGCAGATTTTTTATTTGATAGTTCGATCATTGTCTGATTTTAGCTTGTATGCGAAAGATAATAACATACACACCACATAGGTAATGTATCGCCAGTATTTTAAATATGTAATCGATAAGATTGCCTTTGTGGCACATAATGACTACACCTAAGACAGCAATGACTCAGGCCCTCTTTCATTAAGCATTAAATGCCTCACTCGTTGCCTCTTGATTGCTCAATCAAATCCTGCTTCAGATCCCTTTATTGATAAACATACTTGAGGAAACAATGGACACGGAAAGACACGGTTTTGATTAAAGATCGTATACATCACAGCGAGATAGCTAAAGCCCTACGATAAACAACCAAAGCTCCCCAAAGATGGGTATTGGTTCTAATTTATTATGCAGTCAACTAAAGTCTAATCCTACCCGATAACATCCAGAGTTCGTTCCCGAACGAACAAACACTACCCAAAAAGTAATTATACAAATCCCGAACAAACCATATTATGTGCCCAATTTAAATATTGCTTACATTTTAAACGATGGTAATAAACAACGGAGCTTAAAAGTTAAATAATAGAAGTAATTAAAAGTAATTTTTAAGTCGCGAATGTTCAGAATGTAACTCAAACAAGGGCGCAGTTTGCAAGAAATGCTAAAAGTCGGAAACTCATTTCTCGTCCGCAGGAGGGTGAAACAAGCCCGTAAATTCACGTTTCCGTGTCATTTTCCATAACAATGTCAAAACTCTTGTTACAAACACATTATTTTGTTGGAACGAAAAATTGTGCACTCTGTATTTTGCGTCAGCTAAAGAAGTATGCAGTTTTCTTTTCGGATTTTCTGTTTAAGTTATTTCTCTTTCACAATTCAATTTTGAAATTAAATATGCACCAGTTATTTTATTTTAAACAAAATGTAACTACAAGATGCTTTATTCTACTTTATATTTTCTGTAATAGTTAGAAAAACATTCAGTATTTTACTAGTAAAACTACAGCACTATTTAATAGAAGCAGGTACATAAAAAATGTAGTATTATCGTAGTAATGCATCACTATGCCCATTGAACAGATACAAACGTAAGGAAGTATTGTTTGTAATGTAATTACTCACACATTTTCTATGCCTACAAATAGCCTATGTTTTATAAGACTACAAAAACGACTACGAAACTAAGCACGATACAAAATGCTTCTTCTTACTCAATTAAATTGAGGTGAGATACTTACCTGTTTAACCGACTAAAGCTAATAATAATCATATCTAAATAAATAAAATAGCTAAATAAAATATCATATTTACTACAAGACCCTATAAAATACTTCTTTTGGTGTAAAAATGCCCAAAACAAAAAAATATATTTTTTTAAGACACTATTGTAAGTTAGTTAAATCTTGACTATTGTAAGTTAGTTAAATCTTGTGCTATCTTTTATCACGTCTTGCCTTTCCAGTTTTAACACGTGTGGTGTTCAGGCTTACTATGTTCATAAAAGTTCCGTAGCAACTAACTGTAGTAAGTACAGTTAGTTGCTACGGAACTTCTACGCCTTGCTTGTAGAAAAGTAGGTATAGACTGCTACCGATCTACCTAAACATTGCTAGGATAAGCTGGTCTCGCATTGCATAGAAAGTCAATACAACGTGACCATCTTATACTGGAAATGTATAGGTTCATGTGTAGCCTGTACATATTTATAAGAAGTGGAGCATCTCAGTATAACCGCGGGAGTAAAACTAAGCGTAAACGAACCTTTTTTTTACAACGTCACAAAAATGTTACTGCCGCACACATTCTTGCTTTTTGCGAACGTGACGCGTTTCCTGCTATTTCGAATATTCTTTTGTAGGCAAAGAAATTATGCACGTGTTTGTCTTGGTTACGTGACACACTGTTTGCAATGAGCCACCAAATATTTTATATCTCTTTGACTTTGGCTGTGCCCTGTTTGGCATTGTGACTTTAGCGAGATAATTTTGAAGTACAAATATTTTAGAGTGGCATCTTAAAGCACCTAAAAATTAGCTTAACTTAACGCTTTTGTCTAGGGATTTGAATTACCAACTATAAAGCTCTGAAGTATTTAGGAATAAAATTTAAGTTGAAATAAGCTGGTTATGACATAATGGCAAACATGTTTTGAAATATTTAATCTAAGCTAACTGACAGCATAGAATATCGTTATCAGCCTGAGATTTGTGTCAAATAAAAACATATGATATTAGTCAAGGTCTTTACCACAAAATACCAAAATCTAACATAAAATTTACTACAAGAGCCTATTAAATACTGCTTTTGGTTTAAAAATGCCCAAAATAACGGAACAAGAGATTTTTCAAAGCAATATCTTGAGATTCTTAAATTTTGAGCAAACTTTGAACACTTCTTGCTATTTCTCTTTTATCACTACTCCAGTTTTACTTTATTCATAGAAGTTACGTAGCAACAAACTGTTGTATTTACGCCTAGCTTGTAGGAAAGCACATATTTTATGCAAGGAGGAAACGTCTCAGTATAACCACGGGAATAAAACTAAGCGTAAACGAACCTTTTTTGCAGCACTAAATGTTACTGCTGAGTACATACTCGCTTTTTGCGAACGTGACGCGTTTTCTGCTATTTCGAATATTCTTTTGTTGACGAAGAAAACAATGCACGTGTTTTTCTTGGTTACGTGGCACACTGTTTGCTATGTGCCATCAAATATTTATAACCCGTTATTCTAGTTGAGCGACAAGCGCGACACGATGCAACACAATTCATACATTTTAAGCGATGACAAGCGACGGTTGCTATAGCAACAGATGCTTTGTATGGTGTTGGATTGCGACGCACCGCATGTCGCTTAGCTAGAACAACATCAAACTCTTTGACTTTGACCGCGCCCTGCGTGACATTCTGACGTTACGGTACCATTTTCTAATCAACAAGTTTTATTAGACTGAGATAGGACTTGAAGCATCTAAAAATAATCTTTATTTTACGCTTTTGTCTAGTTATTTAAATTGCCAATTACAAAGCTTAATCGTGACGTATTTTAGAATAAAATTCTAGTTATAATGCTAATTATGAATTAGTGGCAAAAAAAAATTGTAATCTGCCTGCGCATTGTGTTTTTTTTTTGAGATAGCGCTTTAAAACAATCAACAAAAAACAATCTGTATCGTAAAACACTAACTAAAAGAACACTGCGCAAGAACACAATAAGCATGTCTGTTCCTATCTGTAACATTTTCAAATTAATCCAACTACCACTCCAACTACTCAATGCACTTAATACGAGCATAAATAGAACAGCTCTATTACTAAAACAGAAACATTTGTAAACAACGACTAGTGGCACTGTTAATTCGGGCGTCACCCAACGGGATGAAATAGAGGTGCCCCGTGCATGCATAGTCAGGTGAAATAGTTTATACTGTATAACACTCTAATACATAACACAGATCCCAACAGCCACTTTTATGCGACTCAATCACATTTCGTTGTAAACACATAATCAATTTAATGCTATAACCATTTCAATAGCTATTCAGTTCACTCATTCAATACAGTGAATGCGAGGATAAACAGTGCATCACAGTTACTAATACAGACATGTCAGTTACTAATATTCAACCATTCAGTGCACAAGAGTCAGTGTGTCGGTTGACTCACTCAATGTGATTAAATCGAGATGCACTGTCTATAGTCAGGTGACCTACAAACATTTTAACTAATATGGTTTATACTGTATAAGGCTACTTACTTATCACTTAATGTGATTAAGTTTTGTGTAATACATAACAGATATTACATTTCGTTAAGTAAATACATTACCAATTAAATGCCATGACCCTTCGATAGCTACTCAGTATACACATTCAATACAGTAAATGCGAGTTTAAACAGTCTACCACAGTTACTAATACAGTGGATACGAGATCAGACAGAATATGTGAGTTACTAATATCCAACTATTTGGTAAAGAAGAGTCAGTGACACTATTAATTCACGACTCACTTAATGAGATTAAATAGAAGTGCCCCATGTATAGTGCGGTGACCTACAGACGCTTCAGTTTAAACAGTTCTTCTTAAACACTGTTAAGCGCTCTAATACATAACACAGAATGAAATCAAATTTTATTATGTAAATACATTACCAATTAGATTCCATAACCATGTCAATAGCTATTCAGTATCCACACATTCAATACAGTGAATGCTAGGTTTAATAGTTCACCACAGTTATTAATACAGTGAAAGTATTAACACAGAACATGTAAGTTACTTATAACCACTCAGTAAACAAAAGTCAGTGACACTGTCCACATTTCACATCGTAGATTGGCTAATTATCCTGTTCCTCCCAATTTTCTTAAACCGGCCGAACATCTGCCACCTGGGAATGAGCTGCAGTGGCCGACCTGGAAGTCCCTTAACAGACTGCGGACTCAGGTCGGCCGCTGCAAAGACAACCTGGCCAAGTGGGGATTTTTAAACTCATCCGATACTAGGTGTGAATGTGGATCCCCTAGCCAGAGTATGGCCCATCTAATGTCTTGTCCTTTTCTACCCACCACTTGCACCCGCAATGATCTAATGCAGGCAAACAAAAAAGGGGTTGAAGTCGCCACCTACTCTAAAACAGTATGAACAAGCCATTGACACGAAAAGAAGAAGAAGAAGTGACACTGTCAATTCGGGGCTCATCCGATGACATTAAAAAGAGTTGCCCTGTGCATAGTCAGGTTACCTAAAAACTCTTTATATTAAATAGTTTATACTGTAATAACGCTGTAATATATAAAAAGAGAACTCAATAATATTTACTTCTTATTTAATTCCATAACCTTTCAATAGTAGATACTGAATAGCTATTGAAAGGTTATGGAACACATTCAATTCTATGCAGTGAATACTAGCATAGTTACTAATACAGTGGATACGAGCACAGACAAAACACCTTAGTTACTAATATCCAACCATACAGTAAACAAGAGTCATTGACACTGTTAATTCAGGACTCACCCAATGGGATTAAATGGAGGAACGTCGTGTGTAGTCATGCAAATTTTCAAATCCAAATGAGATTTGACGCGATAGCAAGCTCGAGCGACAAGTATCGTCACCTGTGAAAATAGGATCGCTGTGTGTTCAGCGAAATTCAAATAGGCTCTTTTGATTATGCTGAGTGTAGTTATTCTTATCTGATTGGGCAATTTTGTGTGGATTTTTATTTCGTCGAAGAATTTGGTTCTTTCCGCTTGTTATGTCTTGTATTAATGTTTGATTTGTCGTTGCAAAAAGTATTGTCGATGGACTTAAGCCGCCGATCAGATAAAATAATTTATGTTAGATGTAACATTTCTGAAAGAAAAACGTTACATGCCTCCACAGTTTTCCACATCAGACATAACCTGAATAACAAATTCTTCATATCATAGGCGAATTGCCTGGATAAATGCAAATGAACCTAGAAAGCTAAGCTATAACTTTCTAGGTTCATTTGCACTTATGATTGCTTTAAATTTTAATGACTGTGCTATATTCCCAATACGAAAGAAAGCCAGTAATTCCCATTTATAAATAAATGACTTAACCAATAAAGCCTTCATCCATTAATAACGACTGCACGCTACAACATTGTTCTTGAATCAACACCACAGTATTCGATTTAATTGGGCGAAGCGTTCAATCGAATCTCTCGATAAATTCAACTTCGATTAATCGAGAATATGTTTTTGGGTCATATTTTTTCCATCGTTGTTGCAATCAAGCGTATAGTACAGGATAACTATAGCCATTTTTTTTTTAAATAAACGTTTAATTATTATTATTATTTATTTTCATAGGCCCCAGGAGGCGCTTGAACATGTCAAAACATTAAAATGATATAAAAATATATTATATTATTAAAGCGAAACAAAAGAATGGTATAATGGGCCCTTTACACATTTTTTGGCACTGAATCGTTATAGTAAAATATTACATAACATAACATAACAAATACTTGTAATATTTATGAGCAAATTTTAGTTTTGCCTTTTTGTATTTTAAATAATATTAACGTTGAAAAATTAAGAAGCCAGCAGGACTCGAACCTGCACCCCCTGGGTATACGCCCCAAGTGCTTTGCCAATTCAGCTATGGATTCGTTTGCTGCTAGACTCAAAACTTCTCAACTCTTTTTGTGCCAGCGTCATAGGTATATTTCATATACCTTAGCTAGACGAACCTTACTTGATTACTGCTGGACTCTTAATTTTTCAACCTTAATATTATATAAAATAACATAACAATCACAAAGTAAATAGGCGCTGGTTTTCTGATTCGGTATATTATTATCTTGTATGATTCTACTATACTATTTTATTAATATTTAACTGATTCGATGGTCTAGTGGTTAGCGCCTCTTACCGCGACGTTTCGGGTCGATTCCCGGATCGGGCAAAGTGTTATTTATGAAATTTCTTTGAGGAAATGCACAATAGCAGCACCGAGTGGGATTTGTGCCCGGTGAATGGCTGACTCCCTTGGGACCTAAACATAACGGAGTGAGCCTATCGCCATCCACCGGGCTCGATTCCAACTACGTGCTGCTATTGTGAATTTTCTGACTGAAACTTCATAAATAACACTGCGCCCGATCCCGAGCCTGAGACTTGAATCGCGGTGATAGGTGCATACCTCTAGCCCATCGAAGCAGTTTTTCATTAGCTGCACAAAATCTCGAATTGTGCCCAATATCATACACCCTTTGTCAAATGAAACCTTACCATAATTGTTGAAATGTGGGTGTTAAACCACCTCTACCATACCCTTCCGTACCTATATAAATAGACAAGTATATAAGGCAAACACTCAGGGGTAATTACCGCTCGTAATATTATAATTAATTACTGTGGGACTCGTAAAAGGACTACTATTAATTTTGCTTTTATTTATAACGTCGTTAATGTTGGTAATGAAACATAAACATTACATAACATTACGCCTATATACGCAAAATGATATGGCAGAGGTGTATAGCATCCACACTTCCCTTGCTATGTGTAGGTCCCTAGGGTACCGGGCATCGACCTAAGTAAACTTTATTGAAATGATTTAATATAACATAATAGTAGCCCTGTATCTAATACATGTCCCACTGCTGGGCTCGGGCCTTATCTCATGATGAGAAGGGTTAGGTCATAGTCCACCACGCTGGCTAAGTGCGGATTAGTAGACTTCACACGACCTCGAGTACTTTTTGACACTCTCAAGCATGCAGGTTTCCTCACGATGTTTTTCCTTCACCGTTAGCGAGCGATAATTTATATGATAAATACACAAATATCTTCGAAAACACGAATCTTCACGATTTATTGACAGAGGTGTGTGCCGTGGGTTCGAACCCGGGACCTTTGACTTCACAGTCCTACGGTCTCCCACTCAGCTATTGCTGCTACAATATAACATTTAAATTAAATTGACAACTGTGTTTCAACTTTCATTTGAATTTTGTCACACAATTTGGTCAAGTTATAATTTATCTGACGGTTATTAAAATCTTTTTCTCAACGACTGTGAAACTGGCCCTTAATCTAGGTGACGTACAATAAAAGTACCAGAGCAATATCAATACCGCAGTATAGCTACTTAAACTTCTATAAACGAGCAATTTTATTACACGTAGCTTACATTCGGTAACGAGTTACCCCACTCAGCGTATCGCTACGGTCTACGAAAGTACTACGTCGTAGCAGCGCGGTCGTAGCGTAGTACTTGAAACGGTTACAAATTTTACGAACCATTAGGTACCCGGATAAAGGCGAGGCAGTTTGACTCGCTTTCAGACGAAGCTGCTTATTTCCTTAGATTTCAACCGGATTTGAAATTCTATGATATCCGGAACGATCCTCTTGGGATATAGTTTTAGTGTTTTGTGCTCAGAGCGCTCCATTTTCATAATTTGAATTTTGTTTTTTAGAACTGTCAATCTTTTCTGAAATTCAATCAAGTTAAAAATCTATTGGGTAAAGCTTACTACATAATTTTGCAAACATCTTCTTTTTTAATAGATTGAGATTAATTGAGTTGAAATAAAAAGATTTTATATCAAAAAGCAACAGAGAAAAAACTACAAACATATAATATACAACTTCACCACATAGTGTAAAATAAAGTTGCTTCCCGCTATCTATTTGTCTGTCTGTCCGTCTCTATGTACCTATGCTTAAAGGTAGATTAAGTCATTTAAAGTCTTTTATGTAAAAATAAATGCACAATTAAAACTAAAGCGAAGCGAGACCGGGTCGCTAGTTATTCCTAAAGCGTATTGAAATTTACGTACCACCTTATTAACGATATTTATCATTCCTGATTTAGCATAATGTAGGCAGCTCCTGCCAAGCGTTGGATTATCAAAGCCATATCTTATAACAAAGTTTGCTTTAGAAAATTATTAAACTTTAAAAAGTGACAGACTTACAAGAAATTGCCAAATATTTGTTTTAAAAAATATACTTGCTTGAACAACATAAAAGTCGTTTTTTTACGAAAACTCGCTTTCATGTTCGACTTCCAATTTTCAGAGAGGCAGATTATACAAAGATCCTCATTTGAACTTATCACCAAGAGTTTATCGGATTCGGATTTCGATAAATTGCTTAGAACGGTGGAATAATCGCTTTTTGTGAAAACCCTTCTTATTGGAGTCCTCGCGTTTGTTGATACAAACCGAAGACCAAACATGACATAACATCACACCTATATTACCCTATAGGGTCAGGCAGTAGTAAAATTATACGACTTAGATTTATTTTTATCTGATTCTAAACAGTTCGTATAAAATTAATATAAGCCCCGGTATTCAAATCATTGTAATTAGTATAATTTATTTTTATATTATTGTTTGTAATGTTTTGACGTGTTCAAGTGCCCCCTGGACACTCACATTTCACCCGTCATGTGATATGGGGGTAGGCTTATCGCCATTCACCGGACACAAATTCAATTTCATGCTGATATCGATAAAAACCTAACGAAAAAATCACAGAAAATACAATTTCTTGATCCGGGCATTGAACCCGAGATCCTATAGTGAGAGACTGTATACGTTATCCACAAGACTAGCGAGTCCTTTCAAAAGTATGTAATTAATTCATGTTTTCATTATCCAGAATCCACTTTCATCCATCCAATTCGCTGTCGGTGAAAAACATCATCATATGGCGTATATCGCTTGACCCAAAAGGCTGTTTTTACTATGAGATGAGCTCGTTATTTGAGAATCAAATCTTACCATCAAACTTTTCCAGTTATTCTTAATAAACTTAATTTTAATTCATTTTCAATTAAAAAAAAAACTAAAAAAGATGATTAATTTTAATTCAATTCATAAGACAATACATTACAAGTACGTTTTATAACTTTAATTTACAGTATCGTTCACAAGATACTTCTAGTACCAAAAAAAAACACGTAATTAATTCATGTTCTCATTATACAGCATCCACTTTCATCCATCCAATTCGTTGTCGGTGAAGAACATTATCATCTCGCGTATATCGCTTGACCCAGAAGGCTTTCGGTGAAATATGTTTTGCTATCAAATTTGAATAAAACAGGCGGAGTGAATTGAGCGAGACCCAAATAAAATTAACAAGCCTTCGCTGTATCATGTTAACTGTTCGCACCCCGGATGAAGATTATGCGTAACTCAGCTTTTTTGAAATTGTAGATGTTGAGTTGAAATTTTCCTGTTTTGAATTTACTACCATGGAAGATAATTCTCTAGTGACCTGCTGGGCAAGCATACGAGCGCGAGATAGATTATGTAGTATGTGTACATGACATAAACGTGACTAAATCTATCTCGCGCTCGTATGCTTGGCCCCTTAGTGTTCCTAAATAAATAAATAAATAAAAATGATTTATTACCAAAAAGCATAAACATTCACAAATATCCATTGGTACCACACTAGGCAAGCCTGTCCTGTGGGTACCATAATAACGATTGCCAGTTGTATTACATATTGCACTTAATTGAGATCGTTGGTGACAATATTAAATTCTTTCAAAGTTTAATTATTAATATTATTACATGCAATATAATGATATAAACAGAAAAAAATAAAAAAAGTATACATTATTTATGAGTAATTTTAGGAAGTTAACTACGCATCTATAACGATTTATAAATATTTTGGACTGTGATTATTACTTTAAATTTGTCGCAGTAAGCTTACTGATTACTTTATTTCACTCTATACCTAATTAAATGATTAAGGTGTCTTATCTGACGTCTAACGTGTCGTTTTGTGGAATTAATATACTACTATAGTTAAGTTAGTTAATTTTTACCTAACATAAAAACTAATAGTATTATTGCAAGCATAAACGCTCAACATTAATAGTTCAAAAAATTCTTACATGTACTAATTTTGAAATGAAATGAAAAATGAAAAATGAAATGAAAATATATTTATTCAGGGAACAAAAACATGCTTAACAAATATTAATCTTCTGCCAAACTGCATAGCAGTTTGTTGGCAGATGTACTTCCGTTGTTTACAAACTGTTTCTTATCACTACACTTACACTTATCACTAGTTTAATCAAAATTTAATACTATAACGAGATCTTTATCATACACCATCAATTACAATATTGGCCAATAGGAATTTCTTTACCTTATTTTTATACATTCGTTTTGAGCAATCTGAGTTATTTAATGCTACTGGAAATTTGTTTAACAATTTAGGCACTAAACATTTTCTCTGTCTTTCACCATAATAGTTATTACAAGTGGGAATTTCATAAACATCTTTTACCCTGCTAGACTTCGTGCGTATTCTTTCAATCTTAAATTCCTTACTACAGTACTGTTCAACTGCCAACAATAGCTGAACCTTCTCATGTGCAGGTAAAATTTTACAGGCTAAGAACAGTTCTTCATAATTGGTATCTTTGCAGCGGCGCTTAGTATTTTTGTCAACTAAAAACTTCATGAATCTAACCTGTAAAGACTTTACTTTATCCAAGTAAGTTTTAAATTTACGACCATAACTAGTCAGTCCATACGATAGCAGCGATTCTACTAATGCATAATACAACATATACAGGGTTGCCCTATCCAAAACACTACTAAGGTGATGGAATTTCACAAGCACCGACCTAAGTTTATCACACAAAGTTATAATATGTGTTTTCCATGAAAAACTACTATCAATAACCAAGCCGAGGTACCTGTAATTCCCCACCACCTCCATACAAGCGCACGCACACATCGCAATATCACTATGTAAACATTCATAGCTATGTCCTATAATGCGTGGTGCGCGATCTATTCCTTTCAAATAAGGTGAATGAATATGCATACATTTAGTTTTGTTTAAATTTATTATGATACCGTTATCGTGCGCCCACTTTATAATGTTAGTGAAATCTTCTTGAATTTTATTCTCTATTACATTTAGATCCTTATCCATATATATTAAACTCGTATCATCCGCGAACATATAAATTTTGCTATTATTAACTACGTTACACATATTGTTTACATGCATTATGTATCCGAGAGGGCCGAAGACTGAACCAGTCGGAACACCACACGTGACAGGCGCAGACTCACCACTGACGCCATCCACCACGGTCCGTAGTGTCCTACCCGTGAGGTACGCACGGAGCCACCTATGTAGTGGACCCGCGACTCCACACTCTTCCACAGCTTGAAGCAGCTGATGGTGTCCCAGAGTATCAAAAGCTTTTTTAAAATCAATGTATACCACCACCACCTGCTTCTTTTGGTCCAGACCGTGATTGATGTCGTCAGTGAATTGACCTAAAACCGTCGCTGTACTCCGACCCCTACGGAAACCGTGCTGCACGTCAGTTAAAATATTCTTGCTCTCTAAAAATGCACTAATTTGGCTAACTATATATTTTTCCACTATTTTGTTAATCACAGATAAAATTGCTATTGGTCTATAATTGGTGTAATCAGAATGCGAACCTTGTTTAAAGATGGGTCTAATAAGAGCGGTTTTAAGTCTTTCCGGGTACAGTCCATTTTCTACACATAAGTTTATAAATAATGCAATTACTGGGCTTATCTCATTTTTAATCAGTTTAATTTCTTTCACTCTAATCTCATCCACTCCTGGGGATGTACTGCTGCTTAGGTTATTAATAATTTTGATTACATCAATTGCCCTCGCCTTAATAATAATAATTAGATATAGCTTAAAGGGAGATAAACGTAATTTAATTATATTTCTCTAAATTTTATCATCACATTGTTATACCCAAAATATCAAAAAATCGAGTTGCTTCCTTATTGTATTATGGACACGAGTTGATGTAACTCATTTGGAATGATACAGAGTTCATTTAAAGATAACGCGTCAGTATAAATAACACAATATGGTGCCAAATTTATTGTTAGGATTATACGTACAAAAGTGCCGACCGAAAAATTGCTATGAAAATTGAGATAAATACGGCATTTAAGCGTTAAGTATTACCACTGTTTCACCATTAATGAAATCAATTAAGAATAACGATGTAAAGTGCCAGCTTTTTTTTTGGTACATGATTATGAATTGTCACGTTTTTGGGGAGCCTGGCTTATACAGAGTATTATAGTTAGACTCATTATATTAATGACCTTATTTTGTAGCTCATATATATTTTAGAGAAAAAAAATCCGGTGGATGGCGATTGGCTCATCTCCTATCCCATTGGACATAAAAATAACAGGTGAAATGGAGGTGTTGCCACACTTTTCAGGTTACTATAAGCGTGATGTCATAGAAATCTTAATAACTAGTCAATAGAAATGCTATCGACTATCTTTTAACACTGGGACGCATGTCGCCGTTTTTCAAATACCACTTACACATACATTTTGTATTCCTGCAAACAAAATTATTCTTTTTGCGATGACATTAAGACGACAATTCCTCAACTCGCACTTGTGTTCGACTAGACACATGCGCGGCGACAAGGTCACGCGTCTTTGACATTTCTATTGCCTTATTATTAAGATTTCTATGCGTGATGTTATGTCATGTTATGATATACTTGTACATTTGAAGAAGTGCAAAAAGAAACTAAATGGAATTGGAAGTCAATTGAACTACAACATACAATTTAAATGCAATCCTAACTTAATAGAAAAATCATTCACAACCATTGCTTCCATTTCTATTAAAATGTACACAATTTTAAATAAGTAATCACAAAGAACGACACAGAAACTCAGCAATACAATAAAACAACCCCGCCTACTAAAGCACGAGTAATTACTCAGCAACCAATCTCCAGAGCGTATCATTAAGGCAGCTTCTTCCGCATCGAACCTTCATTATAGATGGTTTGTGGGACTCAGGAACCAGAGAACTTAAGATGGCGGTGCGGGAGAGAATTAGAACGCATCATTACCCATAATAACAAACTGCCGCACTGATTAAGCTGCTTAGTAGCTGTCTAATATTTATGTACATTTTATATTTGGTGAATCACCGTCACACTTAATACATGTACATTTTATATTTGGTGAATAACCGTCACACTTAATACATGTTTACACATTTATGATCTATTGTACTTTTAGATAAATTAGACCGTTCATAAATTTATCTTAACGTTGCAAACCATATGAAAATAATTTGTTCCATTTCTGTTCAATTCTAACTTAATTAAAAAAATATGCTATGCCGTCCGTTTCTATTAAAATATGCACAAATTTAAATAAATAAAATGAAAGAATCGTCTAATAAAACAGAGCAATTACTCAGTAACCAATCTCTAGAGCGTATCATTAAAGCAACATCTTCCACATTAAACCTTCATTATGGATGCAGTAGGTTGGTGGGACTCAGGAACCAGAGAACTTAAGATGGCGGTGCGGGAGAGAATTAGAACGCGTCATTAACCATAATAACAAACTGACGCTCTAATAAAGCTGCTTAGTAGCAGTCTTATATTGATGTATTATTTTTATTTAGTGGTACACTGGTACTCTTGTTTTAAATTAAGTACGGTCATTTTTAAAAATTTTAAAAACTTTTTTACTTAAAACTACTTAAACATAACGGATGACTGAAATGTGGATGTTTCTGAAATTAAGATGGCGGTGCGGTAGAGTATTAGTCATTAACCATTATAATAAACGGCCGACACTGATTAAGCTGCTTAGTAAACCTGTCTCCCTCAAAGTAATGCTTCAATTACTTTACCGATTATAAATCAAGCCGTAAGCGTTCCATATTATAATTAAAATTAATCAGCAAGGTCTAAGCACTCGTTGTTATCGCAAACCTATAGAATCTACGCAGATGTCAGCATAATTATAGATATAATTGAATATTGTACATAATTGTTAGGAGATATATTGAATCAAGATAATTAAACACGGTATTCATAGATTACCGTGTTTGCGATATTGATACTCAACCTTATTTGAAATTCTGAGATTTAATTAAGATACCTATTGTATTTCTAACACTTTTGTTTGTGTGCCATTAATAAAGATTGGCCAATAACAAGGTAAGCTTGGAGGCTGTGGCTTGCTACAAAATGCAATTTTGCGTCAAGTCAAAACTCATCTTAGCGTTTCATGGCACTATTTCGTCAATTTAGAGTTAGATCATCAAGTAATAACATACAACTGAGATACAGCTGCATCATGCATGTTTTGTTAATAACAAAGAAGCTTTTATTTCATATTCATCAATGGGCGCATTTTACAAAAATACTTAGTAATAACACTTAGCACAACCAATAAACTACGGGTATTATTGCCGCTAATGGTAACAAATATCCCGCTCAGATAATGCCGACTCCGCCGCAGATTTTTCATAATCATCCCATCTAGTAACTCATATAGCTCATTGAGTACCATGACGAGGCGTAAAAGAGTACTGAAAAATCGCTGACAATGGTTCTATCAGAGTGCTACTATCCCATTAAAATTCATTGCACAATTGAGCAAAGTAATTGCGCGTTACATTCCCATCGAACGTAATTTCCACTGGAAATGATTCCAATTGTTCGTTTTGAATATTGACGAGAATTGAAAATTATTAGCGCATAATTCATTTGCTTCGTATCATTGTCAAAACTCATTCGCGTTACCAACAGTGCTTTTAAATGTGTGCGGTATCTGCCACAAACGAGATAGACTCCAATTAATAGACAATTCAAACAGGAGTTAATACGATACGTTGTGAAGTTAATGTGAATATAATGCTATGTGATTATTGGAGTAGGGGAATAGGGATAGGCACAAACTAGGGTATTGTATAATTTTGCACTATCTGTCAACTGCAAGATTCTCGGTGGTGAGTCTTGCGATAAATCCTATGGTTATTAGTCACAATTTTCTCGTCGCGATATCACCCGCGCTAAATGTTACCATTTTGCTCTCGTAACTAAATTTTACGGGATGTTATGATGATTTATAGTGTAAATAGCTTATGGCTTTTTACGAGAATTATACTATTGAATGAAAATGAGTCATCATAATATAACTAGCATTCAGGCAAACTGTTCAGTTTTATATCAGTCTTTTTCTTCCTACCCTTTTCCCTTTTTTTGCGGTCGGTGCAAAACGTATTTTGCCTTCCAGTCTTCTCTGTCACCCGTCTCAGCTTAGAACTACCGACTACCACCTTACCTTACTTCCATACGTTGCTCAGTACCTATGAATTCTTTAGAAAGGTGTAAATATGGTAGATAGATGTTTTATTATTGAGAATACGGGTTACTCTCGTTATTTTAGCCGGGATATCGCGCGACGGCGACAAAACGCGATTAATCGCCGTAATAGATTCGAAACTAGTCGGCATATCCCGCATAAAAGAACGTGAGTAACCCGTATTCTCAATAATATCTTCACCTCACGTCGGTTTTAATAATAGATAGATGTTATAACAACTAAATGCTATATTTGTAAGCGGTCAGTGTCAGTAATTAAAAAAAATGTCTGTGAAACAATTAGAATTGTGATAACGGTGATAAACTGACTCGCTGTATAATTTTACATTATGTGTCGGTTGCAGGTTAGTGAGGAATATTCTAGGCTGAGCCGTTAGGGGACGTCAGTTTTTGTGGCGAATCCTGTGATTTACGTCCTTTAGTCCCTTTTCATGTAAGCTACATGACTGAATGAAAAATATTTTTTTTTTGCACAGCGCAAAATCTAAAGGGTCGATTTTGAAAATTTTGAATCATAATACATGTAGCTTATAGCCTGCATTAAAATATCATATAGGCTACTTTTTTATCGACATACAACGCGAGCGGAGCTGCGGGCAAAACTGGTGTGAATAAATATGTAGTATCTTTCCACCTAACATGCAGACTAGTGGTAGTATATCTTTTATTGGCTGCATAATTATAATTATACAGACAGTTCAGTAGTTATTTTAGATTTTATCTCTTTTGAGAGCCATCTGTTTTTATTACGAAAACAATCAGGCGATATAATTGAGTGAAGTGTGTCCATCTATCCCTTTTTGGTTTCTGCAACCAATAAACTTCAGTCCGATGTGCCCAAAAGCTTTCACATTATTTTACACCACGTATGTTGCGAACGAGCACTGTGCACTTAATGGTTAGTGTTATCTGTAGTCCATGGACATCTAAAGAGGTTTATTGATGCGTTACTGTACTGGGGATGACTATTTTATGCCCCCTGTCCTTGTAACGTCCCTGACATTTAATGCAAACACTAATAACTAGTAACATAGTACAGAAAGGTTTATTGATTTCCATCTTCAAGATATAATAAACACGAACGGGAGGAAAGGAGAGCAGAGAGTGCTCGAGGGTTTGTAAAGTCTATTAATCCGCACTTGGCCAGCGTGGTAGACTATGGCCTTCTCATCATGAGAAGAGGCCAAAACCCGGCAGTGGGAAATGTATTAGATACAAGGCTGCTATAACAAAAGACAGTTGTTCTCGTACGCTTAGAAAATTTGTCATAATGAAATTACGATGTCGGCACCCGTTTACGCTTTACAGATGAATCAGTAAACTGATCTTCATGAAAATTAATATGCAGACATTTAAAAGCTTAAAGAAACACGTGGACCTTTTTATTGATCTTAATATCGATATCTACCACACAGGCAAAAAGAAGTGTGAAATGGATACCATAAAATAAGCTAGAAATATACAATCAGAAGAGGCTAAATGTAAATAATAATGCCTGGGCCTCGCAGGTTACGAGCTGCGTAGACAAATAATATCTCGCTCCCCTCTTCTACGTAGGTATATGTTACTCATATATCAGCACTAAAACGCTAACTCTCAGGCAAGCAGATAATGATATACAGAGATGTATTATTTTAAGCATCGATGGGTACCTAATCGAGAACAAATTTTCATTTAATATGTACATATTAAATGAAAATTTTAAGCATCAATGGGTACCTAATCGAGAACTATGACGTCAATAATGTGCAAACTGGTGGGACGCTAGAATATTAAATTTAAACTTTGCTTTTTTGATATGAACGGCTTCGTCACCATGTAATTTACTCCCAGGCCCTGTATAAATAGACGCTTATTTTTACTAAAATAATTATGTTATTTTTATTAAAACTGACGTAGGTTTGTAACATTATTCAAATTATGAAATACGGGTGTTACTCACGTAATGCAAGACTGGCTACGACTCAGGCGCGACGTATCGCACTCTCTTAAAAATGCCTAAAAGAATAGGTGAAACCGCGGTCGACTAAATAGACCAACATTAAGTGAGTAACACCTGTATTTCATTATTTGAATAATAATTATGTTACTGAAATATTAAAATTTATTGGATATATTTTAGGTTTTATGTGAGTACAGCTTTAATGAAGCTAAAAATCCGCCATTTAAAACAGATGACTACTAATGATACTTATGACTACTAATGATACTTGTTTGCAAAATTAAATAAGCACTACTAGACTAAAAGGTTCATAATCCACCTTGATACAAATTTTGCGTAGATATTTCAAAACAGTTTAAATTAGCTTGAAAACGAATTTCAAATTTTATTAAAAATAGTCAGGATGTCAATTTATCAACCTTATTAAATATACCTTATTAAATGAGACAATTTCAAAGAAAACAATTGTTAAATGGACCATAAATGGGTATTATAGTATATAAAATGTATTTTAAGTACTCTTTTTCTTTTTACTGAAATGCATACAAACCACCTGGATACCTAAACAAAGTTCACTGCTGATTATGCTAAGTTAATATTGCAAGCATTTAGAAACGATACATTTAACACCAACTTTACCAAACTAAGCTCCTGCAACCGAAGTTTTGAATATATTCAGTTCAGGTAATGTAATAATAGTACTCTGTAAATGAAGTACATGATCCCATACTTTGCCATAGCTTTAAGAACTAAGCTCACGCCGGAGGTAGTTTCCAAATTTCAGAGTTCAGTTTGTCAGTAATCAAGGCACCTCGCAGGTTGCCGTCTCTAACGAGCTACCGATCCAATGCAGGTTACTTCTTATGTGCTCTACTCAAAGTTAAATAGAATGAGTACCGGTTTTAAACTTTAGCGATCAGTACATATATTTATATATTGTAGACATGGGTTTTCGCATAATTGCCGCCGTAATTATACGTATCGTGTGTTGTGTGTAAAAATATCGATAATCTGGACAAAAATAAAAATAAAATATAGTGACGAGCAAGTGAGGGGATAGTGGACAAAACCCTCGCTTCTTGGAGACGACCAGTCGGCTCGTGATCACGATCAGTTTGATTCGATCGAAACTGTCGAGCAAAAAGGTATTTATGCCTTTAAAAATATTTACGCGATTAAGACCCGTGCCTAC
Source organism: Hypena proboscidalis (assembly GCA_905147285.1). Lineage (NCBI taxonomy): Eukaryota > Metazoa > Arthropoda > Insecta > Lepidoptera > Erebidae > Hypena > Hypena proboscidalis. The sequence continues at coordinate 8,449,394 of LR990127.1, forward strand.
AATATATAATTAGGATGATTTAGATTTCAGTGCATACTATCTCAGACTAAAAAAATGTATTTCAAAACTAGAAAATCTACTTGGGACTAGCTAAGGCCAATGAGAATAATATATAGATAGATAGAGATAGAGTAATCTTTATTGTACACCAATATTAACAAAGGTTATTTTGTAAACAAATGCACTTAAAAATTATGTTGCACAATGGGCATATCGCTATAAGCAATTTCTTACAGGCAACCCTAGGATGGACAAGTAAGTAATGAGCAAATTTATGGGCAGTTGTTGGTACGTTAATAAAAGAAAAAATAAAAATAAAGTAAAATGAAACGTCATGATAATGATATAAATAATACAGAAATTATAATATGTTAGCCAACACAAAATGGGACTGCAATAGTCGTATGGTAGATCGGCGAACTGATTTCACAATTGGTTGATTCATGCACGTAGGTGCGTCTTGAATAGCTAATTAGAGTTTAGTCCAATGGGGAAGAAAAACATAGTAACTGAATTGCATCTTGAGAAATCTACATAGTGTTCTTAATAATGTGTAAATAAAGCCAATGCTTTTTGATTTTTAAATATAGATCTTTCAATAACAAAACCCATAAACTTAACTATGATAACAAAATGAACACTGAAGGTGACGCTGAAACAGATAATGGTTGTTTCAATAAATGCCCCTATATCATAACCAGCCTGTATAAAAAAAAAATCAATTAAATACCTCAAGAAAATCTTTTAAGCATCGTAGAAAACAGCGAACACTGCGAATGGCACTTGCATTATCTGTTATGCAGGTGATAATGTTTTGTGCAATGCTTTTCCAATGTATAAAAAACAAAGAAATATGGTAATAAACAATACACTTGTTTTTATTGCTGTAGAGGCTACACATTAACCTAAACAATTCCAGTATAAGAATATCTCGCGTTGTATAGGGTCCCGCGCAATGCGAGACCAGTTTACACTGGAAATGTGTAAGTTGGTTGGTACCCGTGTGTACGTTTTGTGAAAATGTTTTTCATTTCCTGAAAGTCTTGGTATAAAAATAAATACCGTTAACATCAGTATGTTTGTTTTATAAACATTTCGGTTTAAAGGATTTCGAACGCAATGATACAAATAAAATGAGATTTAAAGGAAAACCAAGGAAGAGGGCTTCGTTAAAATATTTTTCGTCATAATAGTCAATGCTATTGAAAATTTTTAACGTCTGTATGTCCGCGCGTGTGTGTATTGTAGCTTGTGTAAGTGCATGTGTATGTGAGTGAGTGTGTGTTGGAAAGTAAAACGTATTAATGCAATCGTAATCAAAAACAAGCTTAGTTATTAAGGTGAACTGCAAAGTCACGAACATTTTGATTAATGCCAGCCATTCAATCTTAATAAAAAGTTTTACTAATCAAAGCTCAATTAATCAACCTAATCAAAAGTAACAAACTCAGCCAATACGTTTTCGTTAACACAGCTCTAATAAACCTTTATGCCGAGTCTACAATTCTGACAATCGATTAATTATCTCTACTTCTCTCAAGGGACACGAGCTGGAAAACCCTAAAGATATCGACATACAAAAGGAAAGCTCACACATGCATGAGAATATTTGTTTCAAAAAAAAATATACAATGTCCCACAATCCTAAACATATTGAAAATGCGTCGCCACATCTGAAGACTACGATGTTATGTGAAATATCGACATTTTAGGAACTAATATCACCACCTATCTAGAACACAGAACAGTTGCGTTATTTAGAGGCAGGTTAAAGGACTGCGTCGATAGTCTAGTTTTTAGCGTATGCGCCTCTCATTGCGACATCTCAGGTTCGATTCCCGGGTCGGCCAAAATGTTATTTGTAAACTTTTTGTCAGGAAATATGCAACAGCAGCACGGAGTTGGAATTGTGTCCAGTGAATGGCAATAGGATGACCCCCTATCCCATAGCACCTAAACATAACAGGTGAAATGTGGGTGTTGTACACCTCTGTCACACCCTTTTGGGTAATATAGGCATGATGTTATGTTAAAAGTTAGGCGATGGCATTTCCTCCGTCGATCTCATTTTCTTTAGACATATAGAAGAAAGGCAAACACCGTTAAGAGTTTACATAATAAATAATCGTACAAATATAAGACTCGATTCTGCGAGCACAAAAGTCAATATTTTAATAAGATGATAAGAACTCCCCTTCCGATATATTAAAACGTAATAAATAGTGATTCACTTCCCCTTTGTTTCTTATATGTTATCGGAGCGCGCACTGTTTGCATTGGATTTATCAGGGCATCGTCGAAGTCGGAACACACAAAATTATATAACACAGTTACACACCCCATCTCCTGTTTTTACATCATTTATTTGAGAATGTACAGCCTTATCTTTGACTCGAAATTGATATTCTTCGAGTTTATTGTACGCTTATTAAGATTCATTGAATACTACATTTGATTTCATGTTTATGACATCCAAGATTTGCATGGTAGGATAATATCATCGTGTTATTCACGCAAAGGAATGGATACAGTAAATAATGTTATAATATACAGTAAATCATTTTATTACAATAAGTAATTTAGTTAGATAAGTTTTATTTTTATTTTATATTTTTTGTATTTTGATCTTTGTGTTGACGTGTTCAAGCGCCCCTTGGGGCCCATGGAAATAAATGATTTGATTTGATTTGATTTGAATGCTATAAGAAAACCATCATATAGTATCTTCTGAGCAATTTCCTTAATTACATTGGGGTCAACTTCTAACTATAATATAATCATAATCGTATCATACATTTGAGAAATTTAGGGTTCTGGTAAGAGGCGACCGTAGCTGGATGGCTAAAGCGGCTGCCCGGTGTGCAGTAAGGTCGCAGGTTCAAATCCTGCCGGTCCCATATCTTTTTCAACTGATTCTTAGTATAATTTGCTAAGCATAGCTAAGTGCTATAAAAATAATCAATTAGAAGTTTTAACAGATTTAGCTGAATACCTTTATATTACGTGGGGTGACTGTCATCAGCCCTTCACAGCGTAGTACGAGATGATACGATACACTTTGTTAGACTAGTTGTCAGACCTCCTGGCCTCTTTCTACCCGCTACGACTGTCATTGATCTTCAAGCGACAACCGAAACCGACGGCTTAATTTGCTTTTCGAAGCGCGGAGGAAAACTTTTTATGCTATGATAGTTTGTAACCATCCATTGGTTCTCTATCACAAAGGCGACCGCAGTTCGATCGATCGGTACGCTCGGCTTCGACTTATAAACTCCACGAGCTCCTTCCATTGAATCATCAATTAATAGTAAATCTTTAGCATACAAAGTATTTGAAATGCAAACTTGACGTGACGTGTGACAAAATATTGAGCACATCTAAATCAATTTGCGCATAAAAATTGTCATAATAGCCTCAACGATCAGTTCGCTGACAAGCGCAATGATTGTGCTCGTCCCCACACATGATAAACATTACGTCGCGTCGGTGAAGCAGGAAGAATGCGTTTACCAGTGGACGTTTATGGCTGTGTATGATTTACGACACTATTAAATGTATTTTATTGGCTTAATCCGCAAGCGCGACTGGTTATTCGGCGGATGGTTAAAGAACTGCGAATAATGATATGATCTGACTGCCTCGGTCGTCTAGTAGTTAGCATATGAACCTCTTTCCGCGAGGTCTAGCGGGGAATAAAATTACTGGGTCGAGCAAGATTTTCCATCATGAAATTCTTTAAGAGTAGTGAGATGGAATTTTGCTCTCTGCATGGCAATGAACTAACTCCTATCGCATGGGACCTTAACATAACAGGTGAAGTGTGGGTGTTATACACCTATGTCACAACCTTCTGGGTAATGCTATTTTTTTTTTATAGATTATGTTATAATTCAATTTAAACAGATAATTCAAGTTTGATTTTGCCAGTGACACAAGTTACACTTGAAAAAAGAACACAGCTGTCACTTTTATTTAAGTGTGTTATTGCTTATCCTACCAATAAGGTATATCTAACACCTGTGAAATTGGGTCACAACCATAAATTAGAACCAAGGTTACGACAATTCAGAACGAGCCGGCACACCAGCCACCAAAAGTAATAGGGACACGTTCACAACAATATTACAGAATAACTTAAGAATATTCAGTAACAATGTTACAAACAAATTTCATTCTAGGTGTGTGCTTCCGATAGTTTATGTATTTCCAATACGTCTTTACAAAGACACAACTTCTAGGAAAGGTATTTATTCTGCTCATACTTTATGCATCGAATACATCCAGCTGTGCAACTCGGTTCGAACTGTCCGTAACTTATTTAATTTAGTCACATGTGACCAAGATTACTGTCTCGTTGGTTTTGCAGTAGTTTATTTACAACCGCTTACCGTGAGGTTTAATATTCGTCTTCTGGTACAGGTTTAAGTGTTATTAGGTTCGTCAGAAAATTCTCAGTTGCAGCACAGAGTCCAGGATTGTACCCGGTAGGCTCGCTACCTATCATATAATGCTGGAATTTAAACATACTAGTGGTCTAAGAGCCTGTGAACGCCAGACCTTCGTTATTTCATAAACGCTGGAAACTTGTCAGTGCATGCTCCCAACACAGGTAAGAACGATGCACTATTTAAAAAGTTTGTGTTATAGTGGCTTTGTCAGATAAACGGTACTAAAGGTGTGTAAAGTACCGGTCTAAATTTACCACGATGTTAAGTGTCTGGCAATTAATGACGTAATTTTTAATAATATTCTAAAGGTAATACCAAAAAATCACACTTTATTATTTGATGAACTTAGATCGGTACTGTACACACCTTAAGTACCGTTTGTCTGCCAAAGCCACTATAACACAAACTTTATAAATAGTGCATCGTTCTTACCTGTGTTGGGAGCATGCGCTGACAAGTTTCCAGCTTTTATAAAATAACGAAGGTCTGGCGATCACGGGCTCTTGCTCTATTAGTGAAATGTGTGAATGGGTGAAGATGTGAAGGTGTCCTTCTGTCTGGGTAACACAACGAATCTCACAAACATCTTATGCGACCAAGCTAGGACTATACTATCGGTACACAAACTTCACGCGAGCAAGGGACTACGACGTTGCAGTTAATAACGATTTATGGAACCCTTTTGTTCCGTGACTGTTATCTCTCAGCGTGAGCTTGCTATTCACTCTTGATATATTGTGCTACCGTCGACGCTCAAAGAATGACGCTTATCTACCATTCTATTACATTCTTGAAGTACTTCAGCGAGTATTGACGGCAAATATCATTTGTTTTTTGAACTCGAAACCTCTTGTTTATTCGTGGTATCTGTAAATTATAGCGACTCCTTTTGTTAGTTTAGCAGTAAAAGGGTGAGACCGCTCACCGTAACGTCATGAGTTCAATCCCAGGTTTAAGCAAAAGTGCTATTCGATATCTCTCGGCAGGGAATCATTATAGCAGCACAGAAATTAGAATCGTGGCCAGCAAGTATTGACGGAAAATGTTATTTGTTTTTTTTAACTCGTTTTTTGCCGGTTTGAGCATAAGTATTATTTAGCAACAAGGAGTTGAAATTCTGTCCGGTGGATGGCCATAAGCTCATATGATATGGGACATAAACGTAGTTAGTAAAGTGTGTGTATTATTACTTCTTTCTGTTTAATATAAGTACTACACTACACCAGCATATATTGACAGAAAACATCATTTGTTTTTTGAACTCGATGTCTCTTAATTGTTTATTCGATATCTGAATTTCGTTGTTCTGTCCGATATTTTTAATAAAGGCACCTCGTGGTGCAAATTCGACATTCAGTTTAATATCGCAGTGTTTTGTAAATCTTTCCAAATATTTTTTGGAGTTTCGTTATATTTGGGCTGTTTGTTTCAGTACCACATGCTTTTATAATATAATTAGAAACATACTCTTGATGATAATATTACTATTAAAGATAATTCATGTAATAAGAACGATTTTTGTTTAAATTTTAACAAAATATTCAATAATTTTTTGTTTTTTTTTTTTAAATAACGGTGAAGGAAAACATCGTGAGGAAACCTACATGCCTGAGAGTGCCTAATAAGTGCTCGAGAGTGTGTGAAGTCTACCAATCCGCACTTGGCCAGCGTGGTGGGCTGCTCTGCTATTCGATAAATATATTGTCAAATTGATATTACATACAACATTTCCTGGCACAACTCCATTCCACTTGCACTAATAGCATATAAAACGTATCTGGTACAACATTACACAAGCAAAGCTAAGGTTAAACTGAATTTAATGTAAAAGCATTGCCACCGTCGTAACTAAGTTAGCGACGCCTTCGACACTGACTAGTAGCTGCCTCCAGAAGATACGTACAGGCGACACATCAATCTATACATTTGCAGTTTAAGATGATCTCGTGCCGTATTATTTTTCCCTGGGAATGCGAGACCAACTTATAATGGAAATGGATAGGTTGATCAAAAGCCTGTACTATAAAGAAAGCCATTAGGTTTGCACAAAAAGAAATAGGTATCAATCAGAGTCGGTCATTAGGGCATGGTTACAATTGTTGTGATGACCCGTCACGTTTATACAACATAACATAACATCATGCCTATATTACCTAGAAGCGGCAAAGAAATTTGACACCCACATTTCACCTGTTATATTTAGATTCAACTTAATTTAATGTAAAAGTATTGCCAGCATCGTAACTCACTTAGAGACGGTCGCCAGAAAACAATGCCGCAGTAGTTAATACAGTAGTAGTAGCTAGCTAGTACCAAGATAATATCATGTTTACTTAATTTATTCAAAAGCGTCAGTACACCTGCAAGATAAAAATACAAATTGATCAAACAAAGTGATAAAGCATAAAATATTGCTAATGTAGTTCTTAGATCGTTCATAGTTCTTGAAAGTTGTTTAGCGATATTAAAGGTACTATTAAAGTCTTCGATCACTGTCAAGCAGACTCCGCAAATAAAACTGTAAGTAGCAAGTCTACAGACACGGGACAATATAAAGTAATTGTTCTACAGTGACTTGACTGAAACTCTTATCGATAATAGCATAGTGCAATTACACGATCACAAGTTTTGCTAAGAAATTGTCTTGCTATCTCTATCTTTTTAATGAAGATAAACAAAGCAGGCAATATTATTGCCGCCATTCAAAGCAAACCTTAAGATTGCAACTATTCTATTGCTGGCTTTGTTTATTGCGTTGAATAAGACAGAGATGGCAAGAGAATTGATTGGCCTTGCAAAACAGGCACCGTGTTAATGGACCTTAAAATACCGACTTACTGATATAAAATGCAGTTGAAAATAATTACACTGCCTTATACACGTACCAAATGGAAAATATGATTAAAGAGAAAGAACAAATTAAAAATATTTTTATATTCTTAAAACGACTGAAATGAAGTTAGCAGTTAAGAAAAATATCAGTTTAATTATAATTGAAAAATAACATAGCTTATTATTTTGCATAATTAAGCAAATGAGCGAATTCAATCAACCTGTGATTTTTGAGGCTTAATTTCCCAATACTCAATTAAATTGAAATGAGAACCAATTTACTTTTAATAAAGTCAATTTAAAGGTAATGTCTGATTGATTCCGAGCTCACCCGTAAAACAGAAAATTGGATACCACCCAACAGCAAAGCCAATTAACTTTCATGAAATGCTCGCACATTATGATGTACAAGTAGATTGCACAAAAAAAGAAAATACTTTTATGCTGCTCTGTGAGAAGCTTATTAGCATACGATAGCGTTCTAAAAGCTGAAAAATACGGATCCTGAAAGAGCTCGTCGGCCGCCATTGAAACACGAGTGCACGGCTCATCCGCTTATAAATTATGTAGCGAAACGTAACAGAAAAAAAAAGTTCCGCGGCGGTGAATTTTGACGTGGCCCCAACATAAATTATATGAATGAAATAATATTTTTTGCAGAAATAAGTGTCATAAGTCTAGCGCTGTTTTGGCCTTAGTCAAAATATTTTTTTGCGTTTTTTTTCGGTCGGAATTTACGAAGCGGCTCGTGTACGACTGTCATTATTAACGTTTTTACTGATGTTGAATTCAGCTAACTCGGAGGTTGGTAATGTTAGAGGTTATTCTTATGATTTATGATAATCTGAGGCATTACCGGAATTTCGATATTCTTGCGCGAATGGATTATTATGAGAACTGAAGTGTAGGCGTTTTGTGCTCGCAAATCTTTTGTTATTTCAATAAAACATTCACATTTTTTCGAAGTCTATATACCTATAAAGACTTTCGAAAAAAGAAATTGAAGTTAACTCAATAGTTTCTCTACTGGAATAACACAACGCGTCCCTAGACTTATCACGAAGAAGCGCAAAACTTAGTCAGGTAGATGTAACTTAATTTAGACGCCGCCGTTCGAAGCCAATCGCGGGGACAATGTTTGCGGAAATTTGTACGTAGACAACCGATTTTTTTAGTTTTCGAACGTGATACGAAAGTTTCCGAAGGTGCTTAGATAAGCTACGTGAGAACTAATCTAAGTCTTACGAATTCGATTGCTTTGGATATGTATTTGGGATAGTTTTTTTGTAGCAGTATAATCCGCGAGTTGCGGAATAAAAGTAGTGAAGGCAGCAAATAAGATTTGAGCGTATTATTGTAATAATATTCTATCACTGTGTTGAAATCACTTTAATCCGGTAAACAATATAAATCCTGATGACTGTTATATACTAAAATAGCTTCAAATACTGGTAAAGATAGATTCATTTATTAGTTGAACGATTAAATCAAAGGCTCATATTATTATGACTAGCTTCTCCCCACGGCTCCACACACGTATTATGATGCTATATTACGTGTGGATATATCTTAATAGCGGTATTAAAAACCCTATGACCTTTTGATAAGACCTACTAAATATAAACTAAAAATCACTACTAGTCAACTCTTAAACTTGCGCGTTGCATGATTAAACTAAAATTCAATTGGTATTGACGCCATTATGTTATTTTCATTAAGTTAGAAGATCATCACACAATAGGTTTTGTTTGGAAAAATAAAGCACCTACTTTGTATAAAACCTCTCATCCCGAATCTAGATCAAAAATCGTGGAAAATCTCGGCGTAACCTACTATTCGTCTTTGTAATCCCAACGGCACGTGACCCTCGCCACAAGCAGGTGCACTAACTCCATCGCGAACTATGAAACAAAGCTTGCCTGCGTTTGTTTTGTTATCTTGGCTCCCAGAACGCCAGCCACTGCTTAATGACACGGAAAATTCCCAGGCTCACGGTAGATACCGAAACGGGGGATTATGCACCGTAACATTATTACACCTCACGCCTCGCAGAGCTCGCAACCTTCTTCAGTGCCGAATTACCCCAGAAATAACACGCCAACTAAAATATGCACCCGTTTGCGCCACATTATGCAGCAGGTACGAATTTAAAATATGCTTATAAGTTTCCTGCATTTTTAAATAAGTTTTGCCTGTATCAACACTGTTGACCTATCAACTTTTGTTTGCGAGAAAAATAATAAAAATAAAATTAGAGAAATTAGACATGGTGGGTACAAGCAATTTTGGTAGTACGTTTCTTCATTTTAAACTCTTTTTCGTTGACAGCATGTCTTGGCGTGGAATATTTTTTTTATAGAATAAAAAAGATGAGCTGACTTACTCGAACATCAATGCCCCGGCAAACTCTAACGAAGAAGACTTTTAAAATTTTTCTTTATTATATTGAGTGAAGAAGAAATAAGAACAAGTTCAATTTTAAAAACTAAGATACGCCATCTTAGTTTTTAGAGTTGAATTTGTTCTGTTGCATATTTGTTCATTGCAATGGCTATCCAAGTGAGCTAAGTAACGTTTAAAAGCAAGTAAAAGTTAAAACACTAAAGAATATACGGGCCACGTTCGAGGCACTCTTTAATCCTTATAAAGCTGCATTCCCGGTTAGTTTTCATGGCCCGTGTCACCAGTACCTGATAAAGTTTCTGATAGCCTAATACGAACATATATGTCTGATAAATATGACAAATTTGTATAGAGTTTATAGGCAGTAAAACATAATTATATTAGGCAATTAATGAATAATCTGAAAAGAAAGTTATTTCCCGAATGCGAAGTGCTGACGGAATTTTCATTTGTTCGAATCCAATGAGGATTTGGTTAAGTTCATAGTTTAATTTGCTACAGAGATAAAGATTGAATTACGATTTGAAATCCTAAGGTTAATCATTCAAACTGGCTACTAATTTATATACTCCTGGAACTATCGCTCGACTCGTATTTTGAACTTATTGATGGCTGTGTTGTTTCGGTCGTTTTTACTTTATTTATTTAAAATATATACTTATTGTGTGTGATAAATTTGCCTCAAAATATAAACCAATCAAATAAACGTTAACTTGTTAAATACAAAACATAACATTAATTGATATATTTATTTTACATTAATTAAACGTTCAATAAACGTTAAATTCGACAATGCGGCCAATAAAACGCTGTTTAGGTGAAATAATTGTGATATTTACGCAAACAATGATGCAAATAATGTGCTCATTTATTGATGATTTTGGTCGCTAACATGTAATTAATTATAATGTTATATTCGGAGTATTATATTATTGGGAATAAATTACGTGATAGTAATCATTGGCTTTACTAAATATTACTACAATTTTAATCATGTTCAAATAATATAAAGCGTTAACTGAGCAATGTCGTTCATTTGAACAGACGATATAGAAACGAGCAAATCTAATCTGCTCCTGAAATTTTCCAACCGACCCTCATTACCATTTGAAGGCGAAGAGAAAAGAAAGAAATATTCTCCATGACGGAAATTTCATGTAAATTGGGTGAAGTACGCCCTTGTTTTCTTAAAATTTTCGTTGTACTCACATTTTTATTGTGATTGCACTGCGATCTGTCACCGTAGATGCTTAATTTGATCACAACTTTTTTATGCATGGCATATTTGATAAGATTCTGAAACCAGTGTAAACAAGAAAACAGAATCCTTGAAAAGCGCCTCGGTTGCTGCAAACCATGAATATTATGTGTTTTTCAGATGCACAAATGGGTTTGATTGATAGCAATAATTGGTATAATGCTTTTGTACAATCACGTTCATTAATAATATAATATCGAAACGTTGTTATTTTATGGAGTGTAGTGTAGTTTTGTTAACTATTTACGACACTGGTATGGTTAGGTTTTTTTCTTACGGAATTGGGTCGGTATCGAGTGCCCACCCAGCTGCGTACAATTTTACAGCAAGGCAGCCGGGCGCGGGACGTGACCGGCACGACAATGAGCGGCACCGCCTTGTTACTCGTCCGCTTGTGTTACAAGTACAGTGTACAGTGTCCTGAGTGTCACTTTTCATAGCCACAATACAAATCTAACAAATTGTTGTTATTTTTCTAGGAATCCTGACAATGTTATTGTAAATATCTCTTTGTCAGAAATATTTCTAGAAAAAAAATAATTTATAATGTTGGTTCAGGTTGGTAATTGGCAGCACAAATAATTGGTGTTTTTACAAAATATGATAAAATCATTTATTATTCAATATTTAATGACAGAAACGAATATAAGAAGTAAAATGTTGTGCGAAAGGTTCTGTTTATGGGTTTTCGCTTTCATGTTTTTCTCATAATTGAAAAACGGGATACATATTTGAGCGATTCCACGAACCTTATATTATTGCATGGATTTTGATAAAGATCACACACATTTTAGCTCTCAACAGACAAGATGCTGATGACACAAGATGTCAAAGTTAATTGAAATAGCTGACGGTTTGATGAAATATTCTCGAGGCTTTTATCATAATTATATGAACGCGAGAGTAGTTGTGTTGATATAAATGTATAATAATTAAATACATTACTAATAAAAGTCTATTCAAACAGTAACTGAAGGAATAAATGAAAATCATTAAAGCGTTAACCCTCTGCTCAATAGTAATAATAATTTCTGCAGATTTCAGCTAATTACAGCCATTTAATTTGCCGCACTCGATTATTGAACCGATTTTCATTAGCGTTTGTAAAGTTTAAACGAAATAAAACGTTGAGAATGCTCTTTAATTATTTATGACAGGTCAATTATTGAGTCCACAGCAAAAAGGTACACTTACCAATTTGTATTGTAATTTAAATGCTCCGCTCGGCAGAACAAAGGTACGGCATTAATAAATTCGCCACTTTTATTGATTTTGGATGAAAACATAACTGGAAAGAACGGATTCGCTATCGGTAGGTATTGCAGAATTATTACAGTGGCAATATTTTAAAGACGGGGCAGTTAATCTCTCTAATAGCCGGCCACTTGCAAGAATAGAGTTTAAAAATAAATGTGAAGGACAAAGGAATCAATAAAGATTTAAGGCCAAAAACTTGGGAAAGCACTAAAATTTAATACTGGCCGCAGTTCAGGGGACACCGCACTTTATGACGGCAATTATTACCCTTCATCTTCCAAATACTGTAGATTGGTTTTGTCTTTTATGGGTTTTCGGGAATCCGAGTGATTGCATTGATTTGAACTTCTTTATAGTGATCCAATAATTTTGAAATCTTGCTGGTGCCGACAGCGAATCGGAATGGCTCTGATCTCATTCTGTTCAGTTGCTATCTTTATGGTCTCGATCGTAAATTGTTATGTTACCAATTTGTTTCATGCATCTATCATTTTTTATCAGCACATGCGTATATAGATAGTCATGTTCATACATGTGGTTTACAAAAAACAAAAAAAGGATTAATTAGAAAATACAAAATGATATTTGCAACTCCAATTGTACGTGTTTCGTTAAGGTACTATACATAAATTTATGATATCACAGCTTTCAAAAATTTTCATTCTGTGTGGGCATAAATCGAAACACTGTGGCTTTTTGTCATTATAATCGGACCAGTACGCAGATTTAAGGAATTCTTGAGTTTAATTCCACATGCTCTTTGTTGGAGATACAAAAACATCGGTGACGTCATCAAATTCTTAGATTTCACGATGAAGGTACATTCCAAGACGAGACAAATAAATTGCAAGCCGAGGAGTACAATTACATGGGGTTCTCAGAACCGTGGTGTTATTTTATTGTTTGTTTTGATATACCTGATACAACAGAGCCTTTTTAATAAGACGGACTGACGTTTTGTTAATACACAATCTTTTGAAATAAAATGTAGGAATAAATTTATACCAGTGGGTATTCTTTAATGAGATTTTGGTTATTCTTAAATTGTAATGAATGAAAACATGTAGAAATAACAAGAAACTAAGGATCACGAACCTTAATTTTATTTTTTTATGTAATAAAGAAACTGACATCAAGGTTATTCCTGGCTGAAGCCAAATTAATTCACGCATTTGGTAACCTATTTGTAATATAATATCTATTTGGGTGCTACACGCCTATTCTATAATACTTGGAAGCTTTTATGGTCCCCGTTCGAAGTGGGGCATTTATCAGCCTTGACATGAATAAAGGCAAGTATAACTTACTCTTTACTATTATATTATTTCATCACAAAATAATAAAATGACTTTCTTAACAGTCGAAGATAAATGACCGAGATAAAATGCCGGTTAAAACTATGCTCACTGACCAATGCTCAATGTGATAATTCAACAACGGGTACACATCAAGCGATACATTTCCAGTATGAGATGGCCTCGCATTGTATAGGCTTACTGTGAATTCGAAACCAGTATGTACTAAAAATGTATAGCTTGATATGTAGTCATGTCTACATTAGTAAAGGTATAAACGTTTTGAACAGTTACGATAAAATTATGTATGGATATTCTACTAAGCCCTTGGGCAATGAAATAACTCACACACTACATAAACACTCACTATCTTCAATTATCTTATTAATTAACAAAACTGCATCAAATTCTAGGGTTTTCTTGCCAGGTATGATTTCACTACTATATAAGCATAGCATCAAGGAATTCCAAATCTCATCGCAACACTAGAGGTAGCAAAACAAAAAATAAACGATACATAGTAACAGTATTGTCATGTACTGTAATCCTACGAGGCTTTGTACCCTGATGGCTTTATTTTGTACAAGATTACTTCGTGACTCGTGGTGTTAGGACAGCTTCTATCTACACGTTGTATTGGAGAACTTTAAAGTGCCTTTACAAATAGTTCTGCATTTATTTTGGAGATTGCCTGACTACTAACACTATTGGCTACTTTGAATCAGTAGCTTGAACGGCAAATTGGCTTCACAAAAGATGAATGAATAGATACAGTTTGTTGGTTCTGGATTCTACACACAAGACTGTTACATTTTATAAGCCAATCTACTAAAACATTGTAGCTTCAATCAATTTCAAATCACATCTCAATAAAGTAACACAAAATATAAACAAAACATACTTACAGTATTGTCATGTACTGAAATCCTTTGAGACTTTGTGCCCTGATAACTTTATTCTGTTCTAGATTACTTCGTTAGTCGTGTTGTTTGAACCGACTCTATACGCGTTTTGGAGTACTATGAAGTACCTTTACAATAGCTATGAACTCGCTTTAGAGATTGTGTTACCGCTTATTGTACTTGTCACTATTGGCTACTCTAATCAGTAGCTTAAACAGCAAATTGGCTTCATAAAAGATAAATGAATAGACTCAGTTTGTTGGTTCTAGATTCTACACGAACGACTGTTACATTTTTTGAGTTTATATACTGTAACATTGTAAACATTGTTACAGTATTTTTATGGTACTGAAATCCTTTGAGACTTTGTGCTCTGATAACTTTATTCTGTTCTAGATTACTTCGTTAGTCGTGTTGTTTGAAACAACTCTATATGCGTATTGGAGTACTATGAAGTACCTTTACAATAGCTATGAACCCGCATTAGAGATTGCGTTACCGCTTATTGTACTTGTCACTATTGGCTACTCTAATCAGTAGCTTAAACAGCAAATTGGCTTCATAAAAGATAAATGAATAGACGCAGTTTCTAGATTCTACACAAACGACTGTTACATTTTATGAGTCAATATACTGTTACATTGTAGCTTCAATCAATTTTAAATCACATCTCAATACTGGCAGCAACACAAAATATAAACGAAACAAAGTTACAACACTACGTCATGTATTGAAATCCCTTGAGACTATGTGCCCTGGTGGCTTTATTCTTTACAAGATTACTTTGTGAGACGTGTTGTTAGAACGTGAATGAGTACTTTGAGGTACATTTATAATAGCTCTGAAACCGCTTTGGAGATTTTCTTACTGCTTATTGTAACTAACCATTTTTCAGTATTTTCATATTTACTTTGAATCAGTAGCTAAAACGGCAAATTGGCTTGAACAATGTAGTTTTAACCAATTTCAAATCCCATCCTGATACGACCGATAGTAACACAAAATAAATAAACAATACATTGTTACAACATTGAGAAATCCTTTGAGACTTTGTGCTCATGCCTTTATTCTGTACTAGAATACTTCGTGATTCGTATTGTATGGACAGCGTCTATCTTCACGTTGTATTTAAGTACTTTGAAGTACCTTTACAATAGCTCTGAATCCGCTTTGGAGATTGCTTTACCGCTTATTGTACCTAATCACTATTGGCTTGGCTGAACCAGAATAAGCTTAAATGGCAAATTGGCTTCATAAACGTAAGAAGCACAGATATGAACGACTGTTAAATTTTACGAGAAAATATACTGAAACTTTGTATCTATTATAGATACTTCATTAGAAAGCAATTCCAAATCACAATAGGACCATCAATATTCCAGAATATACATATAAACTATAACAGTCTTACTACAAAAGATTTAAACATCTGTTTAACAATTGTTTAGAAAAAACGTAACTACAAAACAATGCCTAAAGCTTGTTTTGGGGATAGAACATGTTTAAGCATTGTTTAACTTTAAACACGTGAATTGCCTGGTTTAAGAAGTGTTTATATCATATTTAGAGTCATTTTGACATCTTTCATTTGTGAACTTGTGTTAATTTCTTACGAAGACGAAAATGGAGTTTGGGTTAATTGATTTTGGACTTGGACTATGTAACAGAATACAGAGACGACGAAATACCCCGTGTGAGAATAAATCCATTTGAGAAATACAATAATGCTACTTTTAAAAAGAAATTAGATATAGTTGAGCCTTTGCCGCCAAAATATTGGACTTGGTAAAAAATGATCTTCCGAACGATGCTCGTGGAAGTACAGTAGATCCAGAAATACAAGTGACTTGTGCTTTGCGATGTTGGGCTCGTCATCAGGTATGTTTCAGCTTATCATGATTGTTACCTGAGATTTTTTTGCTTTAACTGTACAAAAGCATATTCTAATTTGTGAAATGGTTCTCGAAATACAAGACTCATAATACGATTCTAAGTAGCGTACTCTGTGTAATATGATTAGAAAACCGCCTAATGTAAATTACACCAAAGGATTGCGAACAATGAATATAATACCACTCCTGCCACCTCTTAAATGTTTGAAATATGATAACGCTTTCAGACACGTAAGCTCTTACGATACTGTAGTCAAATCACGAGCTTAAGTCGAACAATTTTATTACATACATGGGTAAGGTTGGAACTGGTAGCGACCGAATATAACAGTCCACCATTATTCATGAATAGCCTAGATGGGTGTCGCCAGCTTTTGTTGAAAATCAGGACAGCTAATGGTAAAGAACCCGGTTTTTAATCTAATGGGGACGCCAATTATGTGTCACTGAATTTACATTAATTTCACTTATTTATATTAGCTTAATTATTATCCTCAATCAGGTGGACGATATATTAATTTTAATGGCTAAGCAACATTAGGTATTTAGCCATTCACAATACCGGGATCTTCTTCTTCTTCATCGTGTGTTATACCGGGATATAAATTAGATATTGGTATAAAATATAAAGTTATTCCACAAACATATCATAAGAATTCATAACGCAAAGAAGTATCCCACAAATATCAGGACAACTGGTATCACTATTCTTTACGTACGCACAATTTTCTACCGTGGAGGCTATCGAGGGACGAGCGTGACCAGATTTCGGAGTCACCGCTAACATATTACACCTATATACCCACCCACTTACACCGACTATCAACATGAACAAGAAAATCTCGGATAACAGCCAGATATGTAACCATCTGTCGCAAAGCTAAAGGTGTGAGCATTTTCGAAATCATTTTGAATGCATGAAGTATTTTTTTACTATCTTCTTTCTGTTTCGAATTTTTTACTTTGATATTGATTTAAAACATGAATAAAAGTGTGTTTCACTAATGGGTAGTTTTTTTATTTTAATTTTTACACAATAAACATGTAAAATGAATTTAAATAAATTGGAACTGTCAGAAATCACAGCCAAGAAAAAAAGAAATAACTAACTGATTTTAAGTCGTGACATGAATTTAATTTTGATAATGTACCTAAACTTTTAAATTTTCGTCATTCTTTAACTTTCAACAAGTCTGTGCCTAGGCAAAAAATTAAAAGGCCAACCCTAAAAAAGGTTTTTCTTCGTCAATTTACGCTAAAATGACAATTAAAAGTAAAAGCAAACTTCGCGAAATTCGGCTGAGAAGTTGACTTTATAAAATACCCGTGTCAAATGACAATCTCTAGTTCTTTGAAAATGTTGTTGACGTAATTACATTAACACAACTTGTTAAATATTTGTTGACATTTCTACAAAGTTACTCTCGTAACACATAGGAAAAGCTAAGACAAATACAAAGTAAAACAATGTAAGTACACAAGTCAATAAACTTTCTGTTGTAAATGTATTCTAATTAGGAGTAAAAATTTATTACAATTATAATTTCTTCTGTTTGTGTTTTATTGCCTCGAAACCTTAAGCAAGAGTCAAACCACTTTATTAGGCGTTTGCTCTTGGTAGACCAGGGTCAATAATTTTTGTAACCAAAAAAAATAATAGTAGGATGAAACCCATTAGAAAAGGAGGAGAATATTATAAAAATAAAAGGACAAATTATTTACGGGCGATCTGAGGTCGGGAAGGGGATGGGGGTGAGTTTTTTAAGGGTATAAAACGGTTTTTCTCGATTTCTGGCAAAACTAAAAGTCCTATGGAAAAAAGTCGAATGGCAAAGTTGTTGGTAATAAAAAGATCTAAAACTTTTGTATTTACACTTTTTTCATATAACCTCAAAATTTATGTGAAAAATTCAAAAAACCAAGTTTTTGGTTTTTATTTTTATCTTTTACAAACAAAAAAAAAAGAAGTTATAAAATATAAAAGTTTTAGATCTTTTTATTACCAATAACTTTGCCATTCGACTTTTTTCCATAGGACATTTAGTTTTGCCGGCAATCGAGAAAAACATTTTTTACCCTTAAAAACTCACCCCCATCCCTTTCCCGACCTCAGATCGCCCGTAAATTATTTTTCCTTTTATTTTTATAATATTCTCTTCCTTTTCTAATGGGTTTCATCCTACTACTATTATTTTTTTCACTTTTTATTATTTTTAAAGGCTTCTTTCTACCCTGGGTTATGGTCCTTCTGAGCAAAACACGCCACGTAAATCTTTACGTTTTGTTTCAAATTATACCTTTTATATTTTCTTTAGTGTTCACCACTGATAATAATCATATATATATATTATATCATTAACACCAAAAATAATTAATCTTTGTGTCGCTTTTGTATTACAGTGTATATTTGGTATTAGAAAACTTTTACACATTTAATTAATTTAATGTATTATAAGTATGTAATTACAAAAGAAAAGTATATTAGTATTAGGTATTTTCGTACCCATAGAACAAGCCCTGCTTAGTTTGGGAGTGGATGGCGTTGTGTGTAAGTTGTGAGATATTTATTTATTTTATTTATTTTATTCGAAAAATAAATAATTTTTTTTGTGTTATTTCAAATACTTGTATATACTATTTTCATTTAGTTCACACGTTATTAAACACTATTATTAAATTATCACAGTGACCTTTTGTCATGCCTCAAACTTACCACAATCCGAGTAAGAAATATGACAGCCTTGCGAACTACTAAGTCAGTGTGATTAAAACCACACAATATCTTAAAGCTGGCAAAAAGGGGTGGAAAGTTTAATCACTGTGTTTGACGTTATTCATATTTTGGTCCTTTGTTATTATAATAGTCCTTCTAAATCCTTAGTAGAAAACACTACGGTCATATGCAAAACAAACGTCTTCGAACGGATCTAGCCAAGCTATGGTAGTTATATAATAATAGTAATAGTTTTCTTAGCTCCTTTGTATACATTTTCTATCTTCATTTTTGCACATAGTCAAACTTAATAGGTTTTTAAGTTAATATTCTGTATCGGAGGAAACGAATAAACGTGTGTTAATTTCGCTTAACGGCAGTAAACCCTTCTTTTTCTTTCAAAGTAAATATAAAAAAATACTTAATTTAAAACATTTGAGAAAAAAAACCGCGCCAAATGTTTTGAAACAAACCTCAACTTTTTTTGAAAGTCGGTTAGTAATAAAAAAACTAAAAAAACACGCTTTTAAAGCACATCAAACTAAAAAGTGAAAAATAATTCTTATTATAACCTGAAAATAATAATAAACGAAAAATACTAGTACTATTGTGAAAAAAAGCGTGGGTCGCTCGATAGACGAAAAATATGGCACAGAGCGCCCCACGCTTTTTTTCACAATAGTACTAGTATTTTTCGTTTATTATTATTTTCAGGTTATAATAAGAATTATTTTTCACTTTTTAGTTTGATGTGCTTTAAAAGCGTGTTTTTTTAGTTTTTTTAAACTATATTTATTTTTCACTTTTTAGTTTGATGTTATTTAAAAGCGTGTTTTTTAGTTTTTTTTTAATCCTGGCGATCCTAATCAGGATAATGAGATAAATTTATGAAATTATTATATTGTCGCTGATTCTTTACAAGTGTAGAAAGTTTGAATTAAATCTGTCCGTTTAAAGTGGGTCAAAATCGAGTCCAAAGGAGTCGGTTACATACAAACAAACAAACAAACAAACAAACATACAGGTGAAGCTAATATAAGCGTGTTAAAAATATATCTAGTCTTTACTTATTTGTATCTTGTAATAAAGTTATGATCGATTGAAAATACCCGAATTTTCGAAAAGCTCTGCAGTGGAATTCATAAATAATAAATGATTGAAGGTCGATCGAAGATCGAGGTTTTAAACCTTACCTCAGACAACCTTTGTATATAATTCACTCACTCAAGCATATTGTGATAAACGAGTACCTATCTTTTGAAGGTAAGGTGAAATTCACTTTTTTAATTTTGTGTGTATTTTCATCAGCAGCAAATTTTACGCACATTTTTTTAAAAGCAATTAAATGATTCTAAAATTATTCTATTCTAAGATCTGAACTTAAGTTCAGATATGAAGTAGGAACACGACAACTTTTCTTCTCACTTACTCGTTCGCAAAACCTCTATCCCAAATTGCTTTTACTTCCGATTGAATAATAACTCCTAGTAGTTCACGAAGTCACGAATTTACAGCGCAACTTTACCCTGCTAGTGTGAAATATTCAAAAACTTTCATTCGATCTGGTACGAGAGAAAACATC
Organism: Hypena proboscidalis; assembly: GCA_905147285.1. Classification (NCBI taxonomy): domain Eukaryota; kingdom Metazoa; phylum Arthropoda; class Insecta; order Lepidoptera; family Erebidae; genus Hypena; species Hypena proboscidalis. The sequence goes on from LR990127.1 coordinate 8,469,976, forward strand.
AAAAATATATAAAACTGTTGTACCTGTCACTTCCAGAAATATCAGGCACGTACCAACCTATTGCCCGATTTAGACTCAGGCCAAACTAATCTATGAAGTAGGACATAACGTAGGATATTGTTGTTATTTTCATGCGATTATGATTACGTGTTTCTCAAATAATGTTTAATGATAATGGTTATAATTATATCAGTATTTTTTAATAGAAGATAGTCATAATAATGTAAAGGTACTTTAGGTACGTAACCCCCTGCCGCAAAACATACAATGACGAATAACAAACTCAGTAAATAACATAGTATACATTCAAACATACATAAATCACGTCTTTATCCCACGGGGGTTAGCGATGATAATGGCGAGGCAGAACCAGAAAATTCGTTAAATATATATTTCTTTAAGTTCATGATAGTATTCATAATTTTTTTAACAAAATTACGACCCACATATAAGCAGTATTTAACAAACTTGCTACTGTATAAAATAATCCTTGTAGTCAAAGTTTTACAAGACAACTATATTTCACCTTTACATTATAGTAGTTCGGTACCTAAGTGAATTACTTTAGCTAAGATGAATGAAAAGCAAAGTAATCCACTGAAAATATAAATTAACATCGATGAAAGAAGAAAATTGGCTAAAGAATGATTAATGATTTTCTCTTTATTGTATAAAGACAATCGGATCTTTGGTGGGGGCAACGAACTTACTAAAAGGCGGAATTTTGTTCATGCTATTGTTGAAGAACTTACTTATCATTTGAAGGCACAAATACTAAATGCTATTGTGTGCCGTGAAAGTTAAATGAGATGAAAACAAATAGGCGGTTGACAAACCCAGAGAAATTAAATTTAAAATAGGTAAAAGTACTTTATACTTCTGACTATTTTAAATTAAGGCGCTAACTGTTGAACAAAAACTATATAGGTTGAATCTTTAGAATAAGGTGTATAAATCAAAATATGTGATCGTTGTTTTCTGATGTAAATACTCACAACTTGAATATAAATTTATTGTAGCATCAAGTGAGTCAGAAAATCGTATGTTACTTTAATTTTATGAGGGAAAACATACTTGGCTGTTTCCCATATAAAAGAAATATAATAAAAAAAAATCGAGATGGGTTTAAGTTTATTATTATAACATTTTATCTATTTTATAGACAAATCATCATCATCAACAAACCTTCATACTATTAAAATGAAACCCAAATTACGGTAGTATGAAAACGTGGCGTTTACTCTCAAATGAAAATTTCATTAAATTTTAATGGCGGCTTTTGCCAAATTCTGCATTTCTAAAGCCTATAAAAATATAAACGCCTGTACGAGTGTTAAATAAATCTGCTGGCTAATAAACAATTAATATACGTTATGTTTGCAGTCTAATTCCATAATGCCAACATTTAACATGATATGGCGTATATTCAGACAAACGTGTGATATAACGCGTGCAGAACATGCCATCCAAGTGTGTAAACATGTTGATTCACGGCCATAATAGGAGTCCAGTGATGCATATACCATAGTATCTTGTAGATGCATCTTTGAACCGACGCACTAGGACTGATTTATTTGTTACTAGCTTTTGCCCTCAACTTCGACTGCGTGGATTTCGATATAATTAACAAATACTACCTCCCTAAGGTAATTTCTAATTGGAGCACAGAGTTGGAATTATGTCCCATGAATGGCGATAGGATCAGCCCTTTTCACACAAGATCTAGACATAGCAGGTGAAACGAGGTATACACCTTAGCTACACCTTTCTGGGTAATATAGGCATGATGTTATGTTAAAATGATAAGTCTAAATTCAGACCAATGTGTGACATAACGCGTCCAGAACATGCCATCCAAGTGTGTTAACATGTTGATTCACGACCATAATAGGAGTCCAGTGATGCATATACCATGGTATCTTGAAGATGCATCTCTAAACCGACGCACTAGGACTGATTTATTAGTTACTTGCTTTTGCCCTCAGCTTCATCCGCGTGGATTTCGTTATAATTAACAAAAACTGCCTCCCTAAGGTAATTTCTAATTGGAGCACAGAGTTTGAATTGTGTCCCATGGATGGCGATATGATCACCCTTTATCATTAGGACCTAAACATAGTAGGTGAAACGAGGGTCCGAGGACACCACTGCTACAATCCTCTGAGTGATATAGGTATGATGTTATGTTAAAATGACTTGGCGTTTATTCAAACAAATGTGTGACATAACGCGTGCAGAACATAGCATCCAAGTTTGTAAACAAGCAGATTCACGATAATAATAGAAGTGCAGTGATCTTTATACCATGATGTCTTGTAGATGAGTTTCTATACCGAACTAGGCCTTAATTTATTTATTACTAACATCTGCATGTCGATAAAAAACCTATGTCCTTCCTCAAGTCTTGAACTATCTCTATACACGTTTTCATCTAAAATCTATAATGCATAAATACTTGGCTATACTCAGAGTGGGGTAGCTATTTTAATGTATGATTGATTGAAACGATAGGTCACTATACTAAATTAAATTATTGTAGTATTAAACTTATTGACTTATTATTTTAACTTAACTACGACCTATCTCTAGCGATACGGGAAGGCGACTGGCAAACTGGGCGACTAAACTTAAGCATCCACTTAAATACATAAATGCGACCGGTTGCACTGTGTCCCTACAGTCAGCTGTGTTTAATTATGTTGATCTTACTTTTAAATTTAAGAAAAAAACTTTTAAAAATTAAATTTCAGTAAAACTTGCACGACCACAAGCAAGACCACTAGTTACATAAAATTATATTTTAATCCGTGCCCTACTAAAGTGCTCAACTTCAGTGGGTTAACGAAAACCCCTAAGTTTAATATTAGTGTCTAGGGATTAAAGTGCGGTTTAGACTTAACCTTGCGTAACCTAGCCCCCAATATCACGGATACTATCTATCTGGAATAATCCCTAGTCGCTTGGGAGAAATGGTTTACATACTCGGCTGAAAATTGGGATCAATGATTGATGTAGGTGGTCGGTACAAGGCCTAATTTTATGTAAATGAATACCTGAATGGATCTAAATGTAACATTGCGCGCAGATATGCGTTTTGTGATATACTACGGACGTACTCAGTGGGCCGACGAGTTAGCTATGCAGGGCAAAAACTTCTAAGTCATAGTAAAGACTTACTACACCAGTTATGGATAAGTAAGTTACTTATCTAAATAGTGGGTATATTACACTTTTTAAATATGTAATTCACACATGCATATCTATTGCATGCGTATCAGTTTGCACTATGGCATAGAAGTTTTTGCCCTGCATACCTAATTGCTTGGCCCACTGTACATACCTGCTGTTGGTATTAAGATAAGCGCCACCTAATTAAAACTTCTAACTAAAAATACTAGGTGTTATCAGTTCGTGGTTTGGGTTTAATTGTATTTTGATGATTTTCTTCCTACAGTTTACTTATGGAATATTTGATTTGTATTAGTTTATTTTATTCACGGTTACAAAATTACATTATTTAAATATTATTAAGAGCGGACTATTTATCTTTAAGATTATCATTATTTCTTAAATATTCACCTTTATAGATACACAGTAAACAGTAGCTATTTTTCATACAGTAATTAAAAAAAAATACATGCCCAGAAACATCCGCATATAAAATACTACATAAATATATTTTTAAGTGGCAGGAACAACAATTCCAAACGTGGTTCTATCGAGCAATCCACGCTTTTTCACAATAATACTAGTATTTTTTGTTCATTAGCATTTTCAGCTTATACCTATTAGAAACTATTTTTCACTTTTTAGTTAGAAGTTCTTTAAAAGCGTGTTTTTTAGTTTTTTTAAACTATTATTTACTTTTTAGTTTGGTTTATTTATGAGAGCGTTTTTTTTTACTTTTTTTTTCTTTTTTTTTTAATTTTTTTTTCGAATTATTGCATTGTCATCGATCTTTGACAGGTGTGCAAAATTTTAAAGTGGGTCAAAATCGAGTCCAAAGGAGTCGGTTACACACATACATACATACATACATACAGGTGAAGCTAATATAAGCGTGTTAAAAAAATACATGCCCAGAAACATCCGCATTTAAAATACTACAGTAATAGTAGTATTTCTGAGTGGCAGGAACAACAATTTCAAACGTGGTTAGAGCCAGCTCCGCAAATTATTTCGACTGAAGATAACGAGAGAAAACAGCGCCGACAGCTTTTTGTCTGGGTAACTTTTAAACTGTACAGACGCCTACCTAACTTATACATTTCCTGAATAAGCTGGTCTAGCATTACATGGAAAGCCTATACTATGCCAGGCCATCTTATACAGGAAATGTGTAGGTTGATGTGTATCTATTTGTACAGTGGGCCAAGCAATTAGGTATGCAGGGCAAAAACTTCTAAGTCATAGTAAAGACTTACTACACCAGTTATAGATAAGTGAGTTACATATCTAAATAGTGGGTATATTACACTTATTACATATGTAATTCACACATACATATCTATTGCAGTCAGTTTGCACTATGGTATAGAAGTTTTTGCCCTTCATACTTAATTGCTTGGCCCACTGTACACCAAAATTCTTAGGTATTCCCGCTCTGCTAATGTTGCCATGTTCAAGACTCCAAATAATGTTACTTTGTTTAAATAATCATACTAATATTGTAAGAAGTTCTGTTTATTTTCGGTCAGGGGCAAATAACTCACAGGCATTGTTAAAGCTAAGTTTTGTTCAGACTGTATACATTTAAGATTTGTTTAGTAATTTTCAAATATTTTACTGTATTTATTTATTGTTTTAAATAGTGAATGGTATGCATGTGTTAACTTACGTTAATAAAGATTTTGGTAACCTAAAGATTATTTCTGAATACAGTAGAGTGTGAGGATGTTAATAGTCACAATATTAGGCTCAAATTTATTAAAATATAATATTTTATAGTTAATGGAAATAAGTTCAACACGTAGAATTATATTAGAATATTTTTATGAAAATAGATAGTTGTAATCATAATAATATTGCAAATATTCCCTTCAGCTAACAGAATCAGAGAATCAATTGAAAACAAGAGAAGAATATTTTTATTGGCTGTAGCAAATCTAATTACAATAGTTCCAAGAAGTCAATGATTGCAGTACTATACCGTCAATACTAACATATTTTATTTTATTTATGCCTCTATTCCTTAACAATAAGTATTTTTTTAATTTTATATCGTAGTTACGTACAGTCCGTAGAGTATTTTTTTAATTTTGTTTCATCAGAATTCAAAATTGCATATCACCGTTTATTATAACGAGAAAGACTAAATAATAGACATTCAAAAATTGCCAGAACAAAATTAATTATTAAAAATTCATGCTAATTCAAATATTCACACATTTGTTCATATTTTTCATTGGCATTGCAAAGTTTATCAACAATGCGTTTTTATCTTTTCATAAAAAGTTTGAAAATTATTATTTTTATCATTTTATGGATATAACTAGGTGCGGCTCTTATTTACACTATAATGAGGTTCAAAACTGCTAACAAATTAATGAACTCGACTGTACAAATATTGATTGAAAGAAAGAAAGAAAAATAATAATTTAAATTCCAGCACAGATCTTAAAACTAAACACACAGAAAAAATATAAAAAAAAATGAAAATTAACAATAATATAAATTACAAAGTCAGTTACATCCGTCACGAGTATCCGTGCAGGAATCGGGATATCGCTCAGCGTTATGCTTCACAGCGCTTGCATTGCTGCAAGACACCGCAAAGCGCTGGTATTCTGCGATAGGTTAATAATATGTAATAAGCAATTCTTTTGATTATACCAATACCTAAAACTGGCTGCCGTCCGCGGCTGCGCCCGCTGGGTATGTAAAAAGTAGCCCAAATAATCCAGGCTTGAAGCTACATGATTGTTATTCTAATAGTATCTATCACGGGAATCTTTTAAGCGATTCAAATAATTCTTTTACTTCTATTAACCTAGAATTTTTAGGACTTCTTACTGGCATACAGAAAATAGCAAAGTCGCGGGTTGAAACTTGTCTTAAATAAGATATAGGTAAAGCTTTATTACTGTTATTAGCGTGTCATGTGTAAACTTCTTTACGAAGTCATGGTTATAAATTGTTTTCATAATGTGTATCAAAGTTAACAAAATATACAAAGTTAATTTAAGAGATCAAAAACCCTTTAAACCTTTCAAACTTCGAACAGAACAGTAGGTACAGTATAAGCAATATTATCTTTGCATTGTGTGACTAGAAATTGAATTCGTACGTTATATTAATTTAAAGTTTATTTTAATGTGTATTTTATTTTAAATGAAAGCTATTATTTCGTGCTCATTGAAATCATATTTTATAGACATCATATTGTTCTATAATTTGACAGACCAATTATCCTTTCGTTACTCGCACATACCCAATAATATTGTCAGCTTTCACTAAAAAAAAAGCGTTACAAAAACCAGTCAATCCACGAAATATTGTCAATAATATTGCGTGTATGCGGGTGAATGCTAACCTAACCTTTACTAAACTATCATAATATCTGCAATAAATTAGCATGATTTGTATCCTACCTGATAGGTATAAATGGATGAACGTTACGTCACGTAATGACGTTACTGACAGCTGAGAAATTAAGAGTCCTGGCAAGAGGCGACGAAGTAGCTTAGTGGTTAAAGCGGCTGCCCGGTATGCAAAGGTCGCACGTTCAAATCCTGCCGACCCCATATTTATTTTAACTGTTTCTTTGTAAAATTAGCATTATATTAAAATATCGTATCAAAACCATTGCTAGAAAATCGTTAAATGAGCCTTTTATGTACAAAGGGCCACACAAAATTATAGGTTATAAAAATCATCTTCAGTAAACGAGCTATAATTTTCATAGTTTATTAAAGAGCCGCCTCACGCGTTTATAGAATGAAGAAGGCGCCAGTGCGACGGGCTAGTCATCTCTCGGCAATAAGGCTGGCTCCATATTAGGCGTGAGCGTTCCTCGGGCGTGAAAACGACACGCGACCCGCTTAGCACGGTTTGCCACTCTTTCCACGATTCGACTATTGTTTTATTTTTTATTTAAGCTAGTAGTAATTTGCAAATACAAATTACTAGTATTCTTGTTAACCCCAACTAAGCTTTATTCGTTTGTGTTAGGAGGAAATTCACGTCCGTGGTGTAATGGCCAGTATTCGAACCTACGACCTCTCGATCGTGGATCGTGGGACCGATACCTTATCCATTGCGCCACGGCCGCTTCAAAGACTCCCACTTCCAAAGACTATGACATAGTAATCAACATAGAAACTTCAAAAGAAATAAATAATTGACATTTCTGTGTTGAAAACTATGTCATAGTCGAATTGTAATGTGAACAGTGGCAAGCTGTCCTAGCGGGGCAGAAACTTCGCATTTACCAGCGTGCTCGGCATACACGCACGCCAAATGTGGGTTCAGCCTAAAGGAAACCAATAGCAATCAGCTGGCATGCAATCAATGTGTATAAATTGTTATAGATTGATACAAGGTGTCGGGCACTCGAAGCTCAGGGCCGAGACGCATTATGGGACATACCAGTAAATTGATCTTTTAAGCTCGTGTTTTGTAAATGAGCAAAAACCTTTTCTATAAACTTTGGCAAATTAGTTTTTAATCCAACTTAAGTCACTCTGAACATTAAAATACGTCAATATGCGAGACTCGGTAGAAACAGACTCTTGATTGTGTATTTCCATAATCAACCTATACTGCAATTAGTTTTTGCCCTTATATTTTAAAAGTTGTAATCCAATCGTAAAAGTGCCACCACATTATGGCTCTGGAGTTGATCGGCATCATTAGATTTGCTGAAACCAGGGTTTAATTTTTTTTAATCTTACATTTTCTCTTACTCTCATACACTCTTTACTTTCATCTGCATCTTTTTAGTTTACGTCCAGACAAGGAACTACACAAGCAGTTAAAAAAAATACTTAAGGGAAGAGGACACTACTGTCGCACTTTTCCAGCCTATCGCTTTCCCACTAAGCTAGCCCTGCTTTAGAAATCAACTAAAAACAATAACAAGAATTTGCTTTTGTTTGTCGGTGGTGAATGTTAACGAGCTATACCTAGTTTTCACTTACTATCAGGAATTTGATTCTTAATATCATTATAATTCCTAAATTCAATGAAATGTTATTACACGTTTATCTATGTTTTTTTTTTATACTACGCCCACAGCGAATGAACGTGTAGTCCACCTGATGGTAAGTGGAGTACAGCCCATGGACATCAACAATCCACAAAAGCAGATTATAGATGCGTCGCTGCAGCTGAGGACTACGGTGTTATGCCTCATGTGCTAGTAATTTCAGGGCCTGATCTCACCACCAAACCGGAACACAGTAATGGAAGCACTACTATTTGGCGGCAGGTTAAAAGTGAGACGGTGGTGCTGCCGCCCTCGAGTTTATTCACAAGAGCTCTACCACCAATATGTAATAAACACTCAACAATTTTGCCATTCACATACAAAGCTTTATCTGAATTCCACCATAGATATATTCCGTAATGTTCTATTTGTAACAGGAACATCCAATTATGTCCTGCAATTCAGTCGCATCCCACGAACGACCACGGACAACATAATTATAACCCTCAATTAACCCTTACAATTGTTGTTGACCAACTTGTTGTTTTTGTTGCTTCATTGTTTATATCTATGTTATAACATAACAAAACATCACGCCTGTATTAAGAAGAAGGTAAGAAGTAAATAGTAAGCAGCGATAGCCGAGTGGGAGACCGTTCGACTGCGAAGTTAAAGGTCTCGGGTTCGAACCCACGGCACACACTCAAGATATGTGAGTATTTATCATGGAACTCTTATATTAATGCCATTCAAATATATAATAAATTACCGACTGTATTTAAGGACTTGCCTTTACCAATGTTTAAAAATAAATTAAGTAAATGGTTATTAGATAAAATGTTTTTACTGTATTAAAGATTATATGACATATAAAGAATGATATTAATAATTTTGTAATAATGAATAATTGAATTGAGAATGAAATCAATATTATAATAATTATTGTTAAAATTTAATCTAAGAAAGTTGAATTTCTATTGCATGACTCCTATATTTTAATTTTTTTGCACGCCATTGTTATGGTAGAATGTATTGAACCATTGTTTAATTACTAACACCTGTATTTGTACTACATTTTTGCAAAATAAATGATTTGATTTGATTTGATCATATAATTTAACGCTCGCTAACGGTGAAGGAAAACATCGTGAGGAAACCTGTGTCAAGAAAAATATTAAAGCGCCTAATACACTATAAATAAATAAATAACTAGACAAGACCAAACACAAACATTCACTTACACAAGCACACCCAGTCTCAGAACAAATCTTTGTGAACCACACAAAGATTTGTCCCATGTGGGGATCGAACCCACAACACCAGTTCAATGGAGAGCGGCGAGGCGACCACTTAAACCACTACACCACACGTACAGACAATATAAATAACACTATGTAAATAGTCTACGTGGTGTAGACTATATTTACTTAGTGTTATCTATATTTGATCTGAGCACATATTTTATACAAAGTAGCAAGATATGGTAATTAGTAAACTAATATGATACAATTATTGTGTTTAATTTAATAACTTCATTATTGCAATCATAGTGGTAGAGCACATTTGATATCTGCACTACACAAAGGTACACTGAGAGAATGCCTTCGGTATTATATCTGCCTATGTACGGTTTTGTGCATGAAGTTAATATAATAAAATTAAAAAATGCATCTTTGAACTAGTGGTATAATTTGCGTACCGCTCACTGCGAGGTCACAGGTACAATTCCCGGGTCGGGCAAGTGTTATTTGGGACTATGCTGTCAAGAAATTATCAATAGTTGCACGGAGTTCGCAATTGTGCCCGGTCGATGACGATAGATTCACCCCCTATCGCATAGGACCTAAACAGCCGGTGAAGTGTGGGTGTTCAACACCTCTGTGGCACTTCTGGGTAATATCCTCCTCCTCGCGTCGTACTCCTCATTGCTGAGGGTCGTGATTCCCCCGATGGTGCATCAATTTGCTGCTGATGACACTCCTCCAACCGCTTCTGTTCTTGGCTTCGTGCAGTGCCTCGTGTAGATTCAGATTGAGGCCAGAGCGGATTTGGTCCGACCATCTAGTCGGGCTGCGACCTCTAGGACGTTTGCCGTTGACTTTGCCCGTTACTATTAGCTGTTCGAGATTATAGCCATCTTTCCGGGCGATGTGTCCAAAGAACTCTAGTATTCTACGTAAACATAGGGTATAGAGCCTGGCTTTGATGTTAAGTTCACGTAGAAAATATCTAAATATCTTAATATCTGGGTATTACTGGGTAATATAGGCGTATGTAAATAAGAAAAAGGAAATCTTTTTTTGTTGGATGTCTATTACTGTGTGAGTTTATACTTCAGTTTTGACAGCTCTCATTTAACAAGATTTATTCCATTGAAAACATTTAATTACAGTTCCGTTAATGATCAAACAATCAAATCAAATCACGAGCCTTGACGCTAACCAGTATTATTGATCTGCGTAGAATGTTTCAGCAAATTAAATTGAATAAACTCCGGACACCAATTGATGTTAAATTAGGAAGCCGTCAAGTTACCAAGCTATTTCCCCAATAAATATGAATAGACCGTCAATACAAGATGCCTTTGTCAGTGGCAAACTGGCGACCGAAGATATCGAACGTATTTCAATGTCAGTCCGAAAGATTGATGAATTATAAATGAATACAAATACTCTGTTTAAATGAATTTAGGCTTCTCGCTGATGACTGATATAAATAGGACAAAAAAGAGGTTAGAAGAGGTTTCCAGTTCGATCCCCGAGTCGAGCAAATGATTTGAATTTTTATCCATCAGGGAAATTCTTAGCAATGGAGGGCCATAGAGTCTGAAAATGGTCCCTGAAATGTGTAGATGGCAAGATAATAGGTGAAGTGTGGGTATTATTCAACACTGCCATACCAGCTTACGTATAGGCATGTTATATTCATTTGTAATAGTAACATGAAACAGCTTGTAGAGTATGCATAGCAAAAAATAATGTAACTCACTTATAGAATAAATAGTATCAGTTTTGTATTTTACTTACACAAACTGTGCTGTAAAAGGGCTCCCACCCACGATCTTTAGTCGGTAACCGATTTCTTGTACAAGAAAAATAGAACGTTCGGAAAAGTATGCTTTAAGGCATAACTCCTACAGAAAAATCGTTCAGAAATAGTATGTAAATGACAGCGGGCCCGATTATCGGTCCTACAAAAGCTCGGTCGTGGGCGACAGCACTAAGGTGCATTACATCTAAATCGATGCAATGCAACGTGCATGGTGTGTTTACAGAAACCAAGTCACGTGCGAAAATTAAGGTATTCTGCAGTGATATGCACCACATGCATGCAATCATTATGCACAACGGGCGCAATCCATCTGTGAACACCATTACCATCTCAAATTCTCACCAAGAATAGAAAATTGGCAAGTAAAGCCAAAACAATATTGCGTGATTCAATTCCACTGAATATTTGCAACAACACTTCAAGACCGTAAATCAAAATTATGAAGTAACGGCGTCCAGTAACATTATGACACTACTGACTGAGTAGAGGAAAAAATACTTGTGTACTTACACAATGGATGTAGAAATTGTCTTCCAATTCTTTCCAAATGCTTGAATGATATCTACTAGTACTTTCAAAGTGTTACCATCAAACGGTCATCAAATAGTGTGCCTAAAGACTACAATTTAGTTACATAATATTAAGTGATGACGATGGTTCTTTCTTTGAGTCCGTATACAAATTTGTGTTTGACAGTATCAATTTTGTTAACGACGTATTTTAATACCCGCCAATTTTTTGATGCTCGCGCGTGGAAAGTGTGCATTAACCATACAATTTCAATTAACGTTAAGAACAAAGAGTATGTAGGTAAACTTTTATTTAAAAAAAAACATATAACCTCAGTCCCATTGTTGGGCAAAGGTGTGCCCTAAAAACTGCCATTCTGTACTATCCATAGCTTTTTCCTGCCAGCTTGTCAGAAAGGTCTCCAAGTCATCGCACCAGCGTTTTCTCGGTGACGACACCGGTTCTCCGGCATCCATTCTTTCGCGATTCTTGGCCACCTTTTTGAATGCATCCTGCAAACGTGCTCCGCCTAATCCCACTTTAGTTTCGCAGCTTTGTTTGACGCGTCTGCAATTCCGGTTTTGGCGCGGATTTTGATGTTAGAGCTTTATACCTATAGGTAAACTTTACTAAGCTTTTGTTAATTTATTTTGCAAACTATTTAACCCACTGGATTCCCCATGCCGATGGAGCTGTCAATTTTAATCATGGCGAATAAGAGTTTAATCACGCCAATGTTAATCAACAATCTATACATAAGGAGGTTTGCTCACCCGAGCATTAGATTTGATTAAACACAGCAACTAGATTACTGGGGTATTCACTGAATTGAGATCTGTAATAAGCTGTTATTAAGCTGTTGGTTTCCGCTTGTGTACCCTCAGATCTCAGATACATCAAACCTATATCTAAAGATGCAGCTATAAGATTAAGCGAGAATATTCTGGAATTGCTTGATTTATTACTACGGCGACAGTAATAATCCACCTGAAACCTGAAATCGTGTTTTTATTCATATTACCTGAGCATAACTTGGTGGATGTAAGCTCTTCTGCTACATAAATTGTATCTTCAAAATCTTTGAATACCTCAAAATAGCATTTATTGTATTTGAATATACTAAGTTGATTGATGTTGATGAATTGAGATTATTACCTTTAACGTGGGTAACGAATTTACAGTAATAATGTAGCATATACTGGCATTAATGCTTAACCTCTTTCATCCCTCCGTTATGGCTGTGCTTAATGTTACACATTTTAATGTATGATTTGAGACCCAAATTATCGAATATAAAATATAATGATATCATAACCTATTCAAAGAGACTATTGTGTAAAGAATATTCTGTATACTCAAATATCACAAAAGTTCATTACTTTTTATATTATAATTTATTTTCGTATCAAAAATGTATCAAAAATTTAATTTCGTTCTATTCACAAAAAAATATTTCTGCGATTAATGAAAAATGAATTGAATTTTACATTTTATGAACGAATGTCTTTTTTATTAGTGATTGGTAGTATTGAGGAAAATGTGACGTTGTTACGTAGAAGCTTGTATTTAGTATTTATTCATTCGTTTTTCTTATATAATAACTTTGACTAATAAATGAAACCCTAATAAAATAAAAAATATTATTCTCACACAACTACTTACTAAAGATATATTTTGAATTTCTACAAGAATTATTCTTTTTTTTTAAAAAAAAAGCTTATTAGTAATTTGCAAATACAATAAACTAATATTCTTGTTAACCTTTACAACCCTTCCAGCTTAATTCGCTTGTGCTAAAGGAAGTTCACGTCCGTGGTGTGATTACCAGAATTCGAATCTACGACCTCTTGATCGTAATACAATAGAAATAGTTTCACCTTTTTTATGGTGAATCTTCTTCTTCTTTGCGTGTCAATGGAAAACAAATGGATAATATTGCATTATATTTAAATTTAAATTGAAAGAAAATTTATTACTGCATAATATTTATATTTTGTTGGACCAAAAATTTGCCACAAGATCGGCATTATCGGTGGCGCCCCACAGGTCGTCTATGGTTCAGGTGGTAGGACATAAAGGGCAATGGTGAATAACATTTTGTATACCTACTTTTTACCAAGCAAGGTACACGGCATTATGGAATATATTGAAATGACTGACCTTTTTTGCATTCTTCAATTTCTTCGTCAGAGTTGTCTTCGCAGTCCTTCTCGAGGTCGCACACCCACATGCTCGGTATGCACTTCCCGTTGCTGCACTGGAACTGCTTCAGAGAACATATCGCTGGAAAGACAGAAATTCTCAGTTAGTTACGAGTAAATGGTTAGGTATGAAATATTATATTTAAATTAATTACATAATAGCTAGTAAATTAATCATAAGACGTTCAATTTGGGTTCAAAGCTCGCTACGAAATGCAAGCTTCTGAATTATCCATGACTTAAGAACTGACACTGCCCTTTATTATTATATTTTGTACACGAAATGGCCCATTTTAACATAATGTAAAGCTTCATTATTACAAGGAATAAAAGGTTAGGTATAAAATCAATGTTCAAGCGTAACAACCACACGTCAAAGTGTACACATTTCCATTATTTTCCATCAAAAAGAATCCCCGAAAAATATGCATAGGCAAATAACTAATTCATCAACAGGGTGTTATTTGCATGCAAACAGTTCTAAATTTGCATTGCGGGTCCCATCAATTCAAATGTAGCCATCAAAGCCAGACTGTGACCGAAATATAATAAAAAATGCACATTTAATCGCACTCCCGTCTGCAATTCCTGACGACCGGATGGCGGAGTGGGTAGTGTACCTGCCTGCGACGCCGAGGTCGTGGGTTCGATTCCCACTTAAGACAAATCTTTGTGTGCATGAACATGGGGATTTGTCTTAGTCTGGGTGTTTCTATGTATAATATGTATGTATTTACAAAAGAAAAGTATATAATGTAATAGTATCAGTTATTCTAGTACCCATAGTACAAGCTCTGCTTAGTTTGGGACTAGATGGCGTTGTGTGTGAGTTGTGAAATATTTATTTATTATTATTTAATTTATGGAGATCTATTTAAACCATTTTTGTCAACCGGTACTGCTCTTGGAATCATATTAAAACCTTATTCTATTATTCATAGATATAGCAGTTGGCTTCCACGGCTGTGAATTGAAGGGCTTAAAATTGATGAGTTGTATTTTTTTACCGACTTCCAAAAAGAAGGAAGTTCCAAAAAAGTTTTGTTAGCTCAGGGCGCCAACTTTCCCTGTACTAAAATATTCGCAGTTAAAGTTAACGTTGGACAGACTTACCCTATGTATCTTAATATACAGGCATATCTGTGGTGGCAGTGCTCTAACGCTGTGCAAGAAAGCCGTCGAGTTACGCGATACTATAGCAAAGCCAACGAGACGAGATAAAGAATGTAAACAAACGGACCGTTACTGAGTTACATTGCGATGGCAAGGGATTATTATCTCTGTCCTTATCATTCGTACGCGCAGTTGACGTCAATTGATCGACAACAGCTGTCGTTGTGTGTTTCGTGGTACAGGAAAGCAGTCAGTACCGCAGTTGTCAACATTTGGTCCGCCATTTTGTGATCAAGTTCATTCCTGTTTGGATTGCGTTGGAAGTGATACATATTTTTTCGTCTCCGTGTTTGCTTGGTTTTTTGTTGTTATTATTTCGTTTCTGTTAGTTTTATTTTTGATTTTTGCTGTTATTACTTAGTTTTAATATATTTATGTTATATTTTTTATGTTTTTGACAATATAAGTTCCTTGTCAGTCTTTTAGTTATCTAGTGTTTCTTTAGTTTATTTCCTATTTTCTTAATATAATTTATTTCCTTTTCGCCTGGTTTCTTTACCTCAACCCAATCCACAACAATAATAATTTATTCAAATAAAAATGTTTTGAACCCCTGAACATTTGTTTACATTTTTTATCTCGTCTGGTTGGCCTTACTATAGTTAATTATTTTTTAATGGCTATAATGCCCTAGGTACCTTTAGTCTTATATTATGATCATATATATTATGATGTATAATCGTAAATATACAAGTGTGTTATCTAAAACTTTGAAAAATATTACATTAATATTTTAAATCAAAGGAAATGGTCTATTTTTGTTTGGAATCTGGTCCCACCATGCAATACATACATGTGATATCGTTGGCTTTTTGAGCTGTATTCCACGTTACTATTGGAGACTTTGTACAATGATTGTTAAACTAAGATCCATGCTAATGCTAACTAGGTAACTCTAGGAATTTGTTTGTTTGCTCGCGCAGATCTCTGAAATTACTGATTGCATTCTGATATAATATTTTTGCATTTTTATTTCAGTTTTAGAAAAGGTATTAGGAAATTTTAAATTACGCTACAACGCACAGAAGCGAGACAATAAAGCTTGCGGTTAGAATCAAGCGTCAGCGTCAACGCCCAACGTATAACAGATGCGCGCAAAAAACATCTTTTTGTACGAAAATATGCCGTCACACAGCGCTCCGGTACGTTCCGCTCCCAGTGAATTGCTACCTTAAGGTTTAAGCGGGTAAGCAGTTACGAGTTTTTCAGAACGCATAGCTCAAAACGAACTAACATTTGGATTTTGCTGTAACTTTTGTTCAGCTTAAAAATACCTCTCCAATGACGTATCACATGAAGCTATTGGTGGGTAGGACCAAAAAGGTACTTATCCTTTGTACAAAACAGTTTAAAAATACTGAATGTAATTATGTTTAAAGTACTTTCTGAGCGCTGCCGCAGGCTATATTTTCAATTGCATTGTTTTTCAATTCAGTAAACATGATCTTTATTACCTGAAATTCGATTTAAAACGATATTATTTGATTAATGTATTAAATAGATTATTGAATTAATTTGAATTGATATCATTACACTTTATTCGAACCAAAATAAATTAGTAAAAACTCGTTATAATAAACGAACCAAAAATATAATAAAATTAAAGCAAAACAGTGTTTCGAGTGCCAATTATGTAATAGAAAAATATGTTGTAAGTACATACAAAACAATGCAATATTACTATGCTGTTACATTATATACGTCATGATGTAGGTACAATTTACATGTCATTGTACTATCAGAAAAGTTAACGCATGCCCACCAGGTGATAATTGCATAACACCGCTTTCGTAGCGCGGTATATGCTCCTAATTAAACCGAAACGCTTCACGGGATTTTTTTTATAAAGTAAGCTTTCTTAAAGTTTTCAGATGTGGTTTGTTAGATCTGAAAAAAATAAGTGTGATCATATTTTATTATAACCAAGCATAAACTTTGAGGTCCAAAAAAAATAGGATTAACTAATCATCACTACATAGTATAAAACAAAGACGCTTTCTCTGTCCCTATGTCCCTATGTACGCTTAGAACTTTAAAACTACGCAACGGATTTTGATGCGGTTTTTTTTAATGAATAGAGTGATTCAAGAGGATGGTTTTTATGTATAATACATGCATATTATAGTAGAGAAAAGCCGAGAAATTTAAAGATTTGTAATGTGATGTCGTAACAAACATATTTTCTGCGCTTACATTGCAAACGCTGGCTAAACCTTACAAGATAGATCAAATTTATGTACTACGGATTTGTATATCTTAAAAAGATAAATAAAAAAGTCCGCGACAGCATAATGTTTATCTCTTAAGGATAACCCACAGTAACCATTTTTATCTTTTACATATTACAAAAAAAATATGGGTTATTTACCAAGCTATTTTAAACGATACAGTATCATTCCTTATCCAATTAAATACATTAGATACGTTGTGCATTTCATGTAGATCAAAATTGCCCTTTCCAGCATGTGATTTAAATGAATATTTTCGAAGATATTACAGATTTAAAAAATGCGGGATGTAGCGTTTGCGGCGGCGGTATCGGCCGGTCGGGGCGGGGCGGGAGCGAGCCTGTTCAGAGGGACAGAGAATCGTCAGTAGAGCGTGAGGCTCGACTCAGTCAGCTTCGGGATAGATATAGAGCTGAGAAATGCAAAAAGTAAATAAGTAAAAATGTTGTGTATGAATATTCCAAAGATAGCAGGAAATCTTCATGGTATAGGGAAAGGGGAATTGTTTTACTCCAAATTTAACACGTGCGGGCCACGGGCAGTAATGAATAAATCAAAACTACTGGATCGATTTAAATATTTTTTTCAGTGAGTGACATAGGCTATATATTATATACCCGTGCGAATCCAGAGCGGGCCGTTGTGTTTTTATATACAACGTTCACAGTTTTTCTGTAGTGTATTTAGTATCAGCATTGTACCCGTGCGAAGCCGGGGCGGGTCGCTAGTATTATTATAAAGAAGATAAAAATATATTACTCATAACTTTAGTAGCACATTATAAGGAAATGCGATAAGCATTTCGTTTATTTTTAAACTTCCTAGCGTCTCACTTTATATTCTAGTACTTTCTTTTATTGTGCAATACAATGTACATTCATTTCTGCAACAGAAATTTAATTAAGTGGTTATTCTATTCTCTGGTCGTCGAGAAAATACTTTGTTTCTTATTAATTTATGTTTCATTCACATGTTGGTACAACCCACGCATATAAATAAATAAATAAATAAATAAATAAATAAATATCTCCCAACTTACACACAACGCCATCTAGCCATATTTAGAAAAATATCTGAACTGCTAAATGCAAGACTGAATAAAGTGAATTACTGTGTTTTTTTTAAATGCCGAGTAGAGTTACTGTTTTTAAATAGGTTTCTTTATCGTTTAATCGTCACGGTGGTTGAAAAACACAGTTCTTATAGACTGATGGGTCTCATTTTGCAAACAAGGTAACAGAGAATTTAAAAACAGACTGACACCATGATTTTATATCCATCAAGGATGCAATTTTAATGTGAATTCTTGTCTTCTTCTTTGCGTGTCAATGGGAAATCAACTAGTTTAATTTTTGTCTGCCCAGAATTTAGCCACGAAAACAGCGATATCAGTGGCGTTCCACAGATTGCCTATCGTCTACGATCGTCTAATTCTTGTCAATGTTGAATATCGAAATTGCCCCTTATCTAATTATAAAAAAAAATTGAATCATATACAGCTATGCCTCATCTATAACCTATCTTGTACCAATAGCGTCAATATCTTGGTCACCATAGTCCAATATTATGTGCACAAGTAATGACTCAACGATCTCAAAATCTTGTACACAAGGGTATCGTTCAGAAATATCTGCAATATAATATTAACAAGCGAATACAATAGCTTCCTCTGTGCGGTTCCACTACACAATATTTTCATTGAAATTGCGACGATAAGATAACGTAATCCCTCTGTAGTAAAAGGTATATAGCACTGGTAATGTCTGTTAGATATCGCTTGATATTTTTATTACTGCAAATATGTAATAAACATGCCGCATATGATAACAATTAATATGGCTCGCGTCGCCGCGGTCATTATCGTATTTATTTGTAAGTTCAATGTCGTTGATAATATGGTTAAATTGGCCTGTACTATATAGTGATTCATGGTCTTATCTCATCGCAATTGTATTCAAAATTTACCAGCAATATGACTAATGTAGTTAGATAGAACGCGGTACGGAGCAGATTAAGACGCTGTCCCTGTTTGTTATTATATTGTACTGGCGAAGGTTTAGAGACTTTGTAACGTACTGCAAACAGAGGGGCTTATAGTAGACGTCCTATATACACTAACTGATAAGTATACAGAAATATAGTATGTATTCCTCTCGAGATTTCTCTCTTTTTCTAGATTGATGAGAAATCAATCACAAAACAATAATAATAAAATGTTAAAATCCTATTATTTTATAACTACTCAAACCACACAGTTTAGTAATCCCCTACTGTCATTGTGTTAATATCTAGATATCGCCAAACAAAAAGATTCATTCACTAGCGGTCAACACACACATCAAAAATAAATACAATAGAGGAAAATAGGCTATCAAAACTTGGTACATAATTCAGGCTGGCGTATTCGGACAATGTACGATTGGCCGTACATTGAAGCTAAACAGCCTTTATAAGTCCATTATGTAATGCCAGGAGTGAGCCGGTCAATACAATCGGTGAGACTATCTTTGTTGTTGGGCTATTTGATTTATGTGGTAATATTTTCTAGGAGAGCGATCCAATTCCACAGTATCTGTATGGAATATGCAATCAATGATTTATGAACGTGGCACTGATTTATTGTTAGCTAGCCTGCTGCATGCTAAATATTTTTGGGATGAATAAGGATCATGATGATGATAGAGGTGATGTTTATCCTGTGTCTAAGTAAGAACCTAAAATTAATGGCATGTATCATACCTACCTAAAATTAATGTTTAGGTACTTTTAGGTACATTACTATAAATTAATTGCTATAATAAATTTAATCGGGGCAAGAAATGCGATATTTTTATTTCTAAGTACAAGATACCTATAAATAATTAATTCAAACGTGAAAGCTGAGATACGAAATATCTCTTGAATAAATAGAACATGAAATATTATGATATTTCCCTGTAATTACATTAAACACATATTGAAATGTTTATATATGTGTATAGACTTTCCATCCTTAATTACAGAAGCTTCATAACCATAATTATTCAAGTTTGTTAATGAGTTTCTGAAAAAGCGGTGTATTAAAGCAGGCGGTGCCCCAATATATTATATTTCCAAGAAATCAAATTGGCCTTACGTAGAAATGAAGATAACATGATACGTTAATTGATTCTCTAGAATAAGTACGTTTTGTAAATTCTAAGAAAATTAATTAATTAAAGCATTTGAAATCTTTAAAGTTAGTCACAACTAGATTAACTTTGAGTAGTAGTAGGTACATAATAACACTGATGGAGCATTATTAGTGCTCTAAAAGGGACACTAATTTAATCGCTTTAAAGGGTTGTTCTTGTTAAAGCATGTCAGTAATGAAGTGAGCAGTGAGTGATATATTGTACCCAACACACAAGTGGACTACTTGTGGGTTGGGTACGTTATACGAGGCGGATGTCACATAGCGACATTAATTAAAACCACAGATTCTACGTTTCACGTTTTCCAAACAAATTGTATATTGAGATCATTTAATTTAACCGGAAAACCAAGTATATGTTTTCGTAAAAAATACGCTAAAGCAAATAAAGACTGACCAACCATGACTAGAAACTGTGATTACTATTTATTGTCGCTATGTGGTATACACTTTATATGATACAATAGACGAGTGGATATTACGGATCCCTTGATTTGTGCAGAGCGGCGTCAGAAGTGAAAATAATGGTTTCTGTTGATTGAAGTGCTGTATTCATAAATAATCCTTGCCTGTCTGACAGACTGTCTGAAACAGCCCTTGTCAACCCTGAATTGCCTCGAATGCCATGCAAATTAGTATTGCACAATGGTTTTAAACTTTGTTATATTTGAAAAATTTTGATTTCCTCCTCAGTGACAACGAGTGACAGCTAGTGTCACATACAATATGTACCCAGCTTTAATATGGGGCAGGCCGATGGTACGATGGCGCGGCGTGGCGAGCGCTCGCCTGACATCCAATCTGCGTGGAGGGCCCTCGTGTCTGTCTCATTGAGAGCAAATCGCTCGAGCCTGGGGGACTGGGCCGGCGAATTTGTACATTACGGTTACAGGCGCTCGAACCTGTTTTAGGGTCTGAAATCCCGTAGCCGAACGGCATCCAATCTACGCGATGTGAGAGCGACAGCCTCAGTCTAAAATTCGATTAAAATAAGTTTTATTTTGACGCACCTAAAATAACTAGTAGAGAATGACAGTTGACGTAGATAGATACAATTGAACCTTTTTTATTTTTTCATTTTCAAATAAAACAAATTCGTTTATTTGCAAAACTTGTTAAATTTGCACTCGCTGTTTGTCAGAGGACTCGACAGTAAATAGAAACACAATGCCACTATCGCAATAAAAGAGTTCACCGGTCGAGATGTGTTTTGTGCAACTAAAAGTATTTATGTTAGTCTATTATTAGCTGTTAGTTATCGGTACAAAATTATGAAATCTAGCGAAACTCAGCGCGTCGTTTGTCTTATCGTGACACTTCTCTCGCTAAGCTAATTGATCTAACGCTCGTAATTATGCTCCCGAAATTACAAGATCGTTTTACTCCCTGTCAGGATTAGCCCTTATATATACTGTCAATTGGAAATTGGAATATGCCAATTATAATTAACTGCATTGGAAACACGACCCCAACTAGATAGAACTAATACATTTATTTGTTATTCGATTTGACTCTCGGATCAGACAAGGGTTTGGGCAATTGTAGCCCTGGACCTTCATTCCCTGTTATTTCTAGAGTCCATTAAATTATCCCGTGCCTTTTCGCTTTGTGTTTTTAAGCTTGTTTTTGCAAGACCATGAAGCTTAAAGACCCGATCGATACCTAACAGACCGAGTTCAATTCAGCGAAAAAACAAAGTCCTATTCAGTTTTCAGACAATGCTTCATTATCAAGTCGGAAATAAAAAGCTAATCTTATTTACCATGGCAGTTCTCAATTATATTTTTAAATAAGAATCACGCAAAGGTGCTAAAAATCACGTTGAGCCTCCAATTTTCTTAAATTATGCTAATTACAATAGTCCTCCGGCGAACTTTGGGGTATTTTTAGTAAAATTTAGGAAACATTTTCATAGCTGCTTGAAGAATCTGCAGAAGCTCAAAATTATTTTAATTAAAAAACTGAACGATGGAAGTGGGCATTCTTAATTATTTGCGAGAGGTTTCATCAAAATATTCTTGGCATATTCTTGTTATTAAATTACCACGTTGGGTATTGTTGTTCAGTAGTGTTTGACGAACGGCAAAACATAATGTAAGAACAATATATATATATTATTATATACATTTGAATATAAGGTGGCGGTAGTGCGTGAGCGTGACTTGCGCTCCTGTCTAAACTTCAGGAATTTATCTTCGCCTACCCTACTTTGTAAACTTGCGTATAACAGTTTAAATTGTCGCTATAAGTGGTGATTTACTTTTATAACACATTACAACTCCGTAATGAGAGTATTTTGTACAAACGTTCACCCCATGGAAGTGCACCCTATTGTATACCGCTATGTGTATTCCTGGCAACGACATTAATAAGGGAGAGATAAACACATAATCACATCTAGATGTACATTTGGCTGATGTTGCTGGGTGATTATAATGTCATTATACATTAACGTAACGATAATTTATACGTTATAAAAGCACCGAGCACGAAAATCGATACCAAAGCACCTTTTTAGCAGGTTTATAAATATAGAGGGTTAAACGTATAATATATAAGAAATAAGTACGTATTGTACAACCCACATAATACTCGCATTGTTTAGAAATACATTTTCGGTAAAACAATAAGTCATAGAGAAACCACAATGGAAAAGTTTATTCCAAACCAAAACCTCACATATACACCATATTTCTATACAAAGATATTATTATATGGACCGCTGCTATATCCTTTTTCAATATAGATTGCAAGGGGTTACCCAACCCTCCGTCAAAGGTTCGATTTTCGGAAATTCGCTGAAGGGAATTATTGCAATACCATCAAAATGTCGCATTCCTCTTATAGGAAAGGGTGCGTGGCGAGTGATATTACGATCCTGTCTTTAGAAATACTTGACTTGGAGACTTTAACTTGGAGACGATTTTTGTAACAAATTGTTTTCTTTTGTGTCTCCATTATGACAGAAATTTCAATGTAGGCAAATTATAAAGAATATTCATTTCTTATTTAATAAATGCCATGGACTTCCTTTAAGATCTTCCCTGAACTGATAGAAAATTTAATAAAATATGTAAATACATTTTCAGAAACGTTTTAATTTGCTAAATTTGCTTAGAATAATATTATAATAATAATATTTCATAGAAATTTCATAAGCCAACTACTTAATTGACTTATCTATTAACATTATTTTAATAAATAAAACCATCCTTAACCAGTAATATGAATTAGAATCTAATAACTAATATACAGACGTAACATTTAAGAAGTTTATTCACATTTCACCTTTGATTTAACCGAAATTACTGAGTGGATTATCAATAAGCACATTGAATTTCAAAATAATATTAATATACTATTGAAGCTACTAGAATTTCCACGTGGTAAACCGAATTAAATCTTTATCTAGCTTTAGAAAATCTATTTGCAATTTGGCCCAGAATTTAATAATCAATATGCATATTAAAACCAGCCCAACTTTATACACGCGACTAAAACTGAAGCATTCTATTTCGTCATTTCGTCCCTTTATTGAATGGATATGAATGATGCATGCACATGAATTTGCTCTATTTTTGTCCCCCTTTCCTATCGATATCGATAGTCTTGTCTGGTCGTATATCATTAAACTCAACCATATAGTACATACCTACTGGTTTACACTATTTTGAGAATTTCCAAGAATTTCCAGTTTTATTGACGACCGGATGGCGGAGTGAGTAGTGTACCTGCCTGCGACGCCAAGGTCGTGGGTTCGATTCCCACTTAAGACAAATCTTTCTGTGCATGAACATGGGGTTTGTCTTAGTCTGGGTGTTTCTATGTATAATATGTATGTATTTACAAAAGAAAAGTATATATGTATTAGTATCAGTTATTCCAGTACCCATAGTACAAGCTCTGCTTAGTTTGGGACTAGATGGCGTTGTGTGTGAGTTGTGAAATATTTATTTATTTATTTATTTATTATGATTTGTATTTTTGTTTGACCGATCTCAGAACAGCGTAGCAGAAGATATTTATAGTTTGTAACAGTTCGTCAGTTCTGGGGTGCATGAAAGGAGCCTCCCCGAGTGACGTACATAACGATTCCCTACGTCCGGCGCACCCTGGGCAATTCGCGAGTTCTTAAAAGCGAATTGGCGAATCCTTTCACCACGATGGCAAGTCAAAACCTTGACCACCTTACTGACTGTCCAAAATGCCCTACCACCTGCACTAGAGTCGCTTATAAACGCCGATGAGAGCGCCATAACAGTGGCCACTTATTGGGCCAATAAAATTTGACTCAGCCATCGACACGACGAAGAAGAAGAGAAGAGAACAGTTCGTCGCAAAAGTTTCGGCCCAGAATACTTAATAGTACACGGTGAATAGGTTATTCATCTTTAAGTTTTACATGATCTTATAAACATTACGTGTAATATCTACCTCCTCTGAAAACTATACAAAATCTGCAGTAATAATAAAAAAATATATATATTTTAAAGTTCATATACCTTAGCTGATAATTACCCTTAATTTCAACTCAAGAAAAAACATCATAGCTTTCGAAAATAACAACATATTTGGTGTCGTAAATGTTTTTGGATTCCGCATCGGTTATGAAAACACAATTTGCGCTTCGTAATGAATACTCATATTACACTGCATAATAAACTTTAATACGGACCTGTAAAAAAATCAAGTGCCTGCCAAATTCGCTGCTTAAAAAACTGAAACTGGCATCGAGCCAGTATAAGGTTAAGTGGAAAGGAATGAACAATATTGGTGCAGTATATGATACTGACTGTGTAGATGTAAGTATAGTTAACATCGAAATTCCTTTACCACCTTCGAATGTTACCAAACAAACTATAGTCTATTTTTTGTGTTTATAAAATCGAATACAGAAATCGGTCGTAGTGAATAATGTTATCAAAAGTGGTTAAGAAGTTTTGAAGCCGGCTTTACATGATGTCGATAAGCAGCTGATGCTGTGACCGATTTAAATCCTGAACTGGATAAATGCTCCTCAACCACTGAGCTGGGATCCTGCGTTTGAATACAAATGGAGCGTTTATCCCTGAAAGCCAATCTGTATGCAAATTACAAGTCCGTTTAACTATTCTCGTTAGTTGCTCATTTTCGGAACGTCTGCATTTTCAGTTTGCTCGAAATAATCCTTTCGATTGTGTCTCGATGATTGATAATGTTAATTTCAATTTCACGGAAATACCCCTTAAATGAAATAGGTTTCACTCCGCTTCTGAACTTTTTGTAAAATCAGATATGGACCCAAATTTAATTCTTGCGGACTTGGCGAAGTTTTACTCTACTAGTATCTATTTAGTCGGTAAAGTGTTAGCGTCGTTACTTTTAATAAATAACTTGAAACCAAACGAATTATTTTGCTATTAACTTTGGGCGTAACTTTGCCGAACGCCTCGCGATTTTAGTGTCTTTGAGAGAGAAGTTGTTGTCAACTTTTTCCTCCCCTTTTTCCGGTTCCGCTAATGCGCAAACTTTCCTTCGGATACGCCACGCCTTGCGAAGTGGCTTGTTCAAAATTTCATGAAAGTCCACGAAAAAGTAGCTAACTTTACTATACTGGAGGTATTGATGACATTATAAAAGGAATGTAATTGTGTCTTGACAATAACTTATAGCGAGCGTATATTGTATGTAGATACAGACATTACAGACCGGGCAAATGGCATTGGGTGCCTTTAAAAGTGTTTTAAGTTAGATCCGTAGACATTAAGAAAATAAACTGCGCCCCTTTAGTCCACACATTTATATCCATCTATTTGTTGTGCGTATCTATTTGAAGACATTAGCAATCACTGTGCTCTGCCCAAAAAACATTAATGTCTGTTATGGTATTTTCTTTTCTAAACATTTTCGAAGTTAAGAAATATTTATTTAATTAAAAACTATCGAAATTTTGAATGTAATTTTAATTTTAGCAGTACCAAAGTCTTACAGGGTATCAAGGTTTTATTATACAGTACTTTGTGTTGACTTAACATCAAATAATTAAACTAATACAGAGTATTTGAACATCGTATATCGTTTGCCAAATTAATTGACTAAAAAGTACCCTGGGCTTAAGTTAATAGCCCAGGGTACTTATATACTATATCTTTTAGCCAATTCAATTAGGCAAAGGATGTACCAAACACCGTGTATAACGAGCTATTGTTAAATCCTTATTGTAGTTATCACACATTTTACTTAATTAGTCAGCGTATACAAATTAATTGTTTCCATACTTTGTTTTAGTCGTACTTAACTGAATGTCATCTCATTTACAAAACAACATTCAACATTGCTTCTTCTTTGATTATTTTATTGGTCACATCAAAACGACTGTTATATGAATGAAACGTATTTTACATCGTTTTATCCTTCCCATTACGACTGAAACCGTATAAAACTGCAATATGTTCTCTCATGGCGTCACAGTAATGTGGATAATATGTTACCACCATAGCGTCTGCATCTGTGTGGAACGCATTACTTTTTCCATTCCGCCACTATTCGCAACCAGGGGCCCATTCCGCGGAACCAAACGATTCAGCGCTTGTTACGACCATATGCAATTTTCTCTTTTCTACATTGAAAAGCTTCACTATTTTTACTGTTTGTGAAGTATTTTAATGAACAACTCGTCGTCGCATTTTTAAAATACCCTTGTATTAACAAATTTCGTGTATAAAATGTTTTCAAAGCCGGTTCTATCACATTTCATCATCCATATTTCGCTAAAACTTCAATATAGTGCAATGTTATGGATAAAATATTCTGTTTCATGTTTTTTGTTAAAAATTGCCACGTGGATACGTGAGTGGATTGGTAAAGTGATCCGCAACTCATATTCTGAATGTGGAAGTGGAAAGAAATAATAGAAGCGAGCTCTACAATGGAATCAAGTTAATTGAGAACATGTCGAGAGAGATGTATGACTGTATGAGTTGGCTCATTAGTGAGTATAAATAACTTGTTCAGAACTTTATTAACTGTAGTTGTAGTACGCGTTACACAGTCAGCACCACAAAGCATTGTATCAACAACTTTGTGGTGAAACCTCCCCGGCCCCGCCCACGGACGAGATTCGAACTGACGCAAGAGGAATCTAAAGCTGCCTTAAAGACTTTTAGTGCACGCCGTTCAATTTTATTAGTTCCTTGAGAATTCACTTCAAGTTTTGTGACCGTCATATTTTGCATAAAGATTTTCTAGCTTTGGATAGCATTTTCTTAGCACTTAGCAGTGAATCCCCTTTTTGACGGACCTTGCAAAGATTATGCCAAGAATGCTGTCAAAGGATCGTCTACAAATGTTTGAAATGCTGCTTAAATATCCTACTAAATATCTTAGTTACATTTTGTGCCAAGCCAGTCGTCATGTCTTATGATATTTAAGGCCGTAGACTTTTCGATTATCAGCCTTACGAGGCTCAATTTTATCAATGGCTAATTTATAATTGCAATGACAAATTTGAGGTTTAATTAAATAACTACATTATTTACTGTATATGGATGTTATATTATACTTCCAGTATTTATACTTTTTTACTTAACAAATTGTATAAAAAAAAATAGCGGATTTTATTATTATATTTTTAAGTAAGTGATTAGGTTATTTATCTTTTTCTACGACTTAAAAGACAATGTACCGATTACGAAACGCAGTTTCATTGTACCTACCTTCTGTTAGTAAGAAGCTAATGTAGTTAACCGGTGCTTGAAATTAAAAAAAACTGTTAGCAAACCTCGCATCAATTAAGTGGTGACTATTAATTCTATGCGATAATCCATATTAACATAAACAGCATCATGTATTGCGAATCGGCAATTATTGTCGCGATAAACAACCGCATTGCGGCTCCAATCTTTCATTGCAATGTTTGGACTATAGAAATTAAAGGACCTCAACAACTTCGAAAATACAATTGGCTGCTTACTGTTTGGAATTGACAAAATAGCATTGATCGGAAATGTACTGAACGTCCGAATTGCCACAATTAAACTTGCTTGAAGCCAAATGGTTGACTTAGAAGAAAACAGTCTTATAGCCAAGAGCGTTGCAAACGAAAATAGAACTTATGCAGAATAGTAAAGAGATTAAAATTGGTTGTTCAATTTTGTAATTGCTTCCGATTGAACCCCTGTTATAGAAACATCTATGTGTACGATGCCATAGCAAAGGGCAGCGGCAGTCAGGCTTAATGACAACGGACCAATACTGAATCGAGGTCAACGTTAAGTGTCGCATTGGACTTGGCAGCGGACCCTTAATTGAGCGGTTATCGTATGGTCACAAGTGGAACGGCCAATAAATGAATAAGAATACCAGGAGACAACCTTTAATAGGTCTGTTTTCTACCGTACGAAAAATAGTCCTATAGCCGAATGTCGAAATATTGGTCAACGATGGAGAACAAAATAGAGAGATCTGCCCATTTTTAAGCATTAAGTTGTATAAGAGTTAATGAAAATCCGGGTTCAGCGTTGTACTCGGGTCAGTATAATTGGCCCAAATTATTTAAAAGTTTTCATTTACTAGTATTATTGTAATGAAAATATGTCATAACATTAGGTTGAACTACATTTTTTTACCAAAAACTGCTGAACTAAGACGATTAATTTTCACACTAACATTGAAACTATTGGTAATGAATCAGTACTATTGCGAAATAAATATTTTCATATTTTAATAAATAAATGAAAAAAAATAATAACGACATAAAATACAACTGTATTTCTGATGCTCCACTAATTTGTCAGTGAACAAGTTTATTAACATTTGGATTTTTTGTGCAACTTGTTTCAATTTTATTTCAACTACCTACGGCAGGCACAAAACTAAATAAAACAATATTGTAAATATAAAGCGCTGATTTAAAAAATAAATATTGACAGCTTCATACTTTTTAACGCAATACAATTTGACACAAACTGTATCAATAAGATTTGTAGTAAAAACATAGGGTAATAATAAGACTAAGAATTAGATTCGTTACGTGGGAATATCAATCAAAGAAAAAACATCTGTCAATGTAGTTATTTCACAGATTTCTAAACCGTTTCACCGTTATGCACTATTGAGTGACGGCACATTTATAAACCTGTAAATGTTACCAATAAAAAAAGGGAAAAATTGGTAAAATCTCATTAAAATATTTTTGAACAATGACCTTCTAAACTGGCATCTAAATCAAAATCAATACAAATAAAAAAAAGAAAAGTGTGTGTTTTTAATGTCTAAATAACAAAGTTGTTTGGACCACTTTGTCCTAAATTACAGTTTTAAAAATTTTTGTCCGTCTGTTTGTCGACTAATATTCTAAACGGCTGAACTGATTTCAATAAAATGTTTGGTGCTGGTAACTATTGACTACAAGGCGTGTATCATAGGCTACTTCTTATCAATGTACTCTACCACTCAGACGGCACCAAGAGAGCAAATTAGTTTGTTTGTTTAATAGCGAGAAGTACGGGTCGAATTTTGTTAATTCCTTTTGTTTTTGATAGTCTATCTCTCAATATATAGTATTTGGATATTTAATATTACGCTAAACTCAACGGGAGTGGAGAAATAAGGTTAGGTAATAACTACAACGTAACAACACAGCGTACAGTATAATCCGTTGCATAAATACCTATTACTGTGCATTACCCACCACACATTAATTTAATATTTGCGGTTTCAAAAACATGGATAGGAAATGATAGGATATGTAGACAACTTTAATAACCAAATGTTCGGATGTAACAGACTGGCAAGCTGCCAATATTAGAAATTTTGAAAATGTATAATACGCGCTTACATTATAAGTTTAATATTATCAAACCAACCATTATAATACCAACGCTGCTCATATTGCACTATCCTGGTGTTTGTTGCGGGTAGACACAATCCAGAAATGATTCTGAAGTGACGATTTTGGTGATATTCAGCCGTAAATGTATAGACAAAAAGTGTCTTATAATTGGGTGAAGTTTCAGGAAATATTTAGCTAGAGAAAACACTACTTCGACAAGCGAAACATGTTTGTTCCACTAAAATAAGTTCACAGAACAAACGAGCAAGAACTGAGCACATGCTTAGACTAAACTTGGCTAGACACAAGACACAAGTTGCTTAGAATTAATGGAAGAGTTCCGTATGTTCTAACTCAATTATAACTATATTCAAACTAAGTAACCAGAACCTACAGTTACTACTGTATTTAAATTGTTCGTCCCATTTCATGTTGGAACATTCTTGGGGATATGTAAATCGTGTACTCTTAACGAGCGAACATTATAAAGTTAGAAGTAGGTACAGACTGAATCGTGTAGAGACGTGGAGTGAGTACATTAATATGCGGGCAATTTTGAACCTAGAATAGTAACTTACTGACCTTGGAGTTACAGACGGACCTTGGAATCTTAAATCTTTCAGAAGTTTAGCATCATGCATCATTAGGTATAAGGATGCTCCCAGATCGGTGAGGTTTCGCCTGTATTTGATACTGTAACGTAGCTAATTAGATTTTGAGTATTACGTACAAATCTTAACATATTATCAAATAAAATTTTGAATTCCGATTGCGCCAGTACTGTATTGCTCGGTTTACCTCCCACACTAGTGTTATATTCGAATCTGTAATGTTACAGATTCGACAAGCATAATTATGTTCGCGAACTATTTCCACTGTCAATACGCAGCGTTCGTGAGATCGTCAGCACACTGTCAGACAGATAGACGTACGGACGAACGGACCTTGGAGCCTGAGTAATCGACGTTGACATCTTTAGGCTACGGTACCCTTAAAATAATTAATTCTGTTGTTTCTTTGACACAAATGACCAAATGATGACGTAAAAATGTTGAAAAGACTGTAGATATTCAGAAAGAAGTTAGAAAATCCAAGACAACCGACCAGCCGTGTTAATCTGTATCGATAAAACGATGTTCTAATAATTCATCATCGTAATCTTATCACCATCCATCATAAGCGTCTTTTTCATAAATTGTGACTTTTATACGAGGAGGAAATCCTATATTAAAAACAGAGTGCTATGTGACCACTGGAACCCGTTTGTGAATTTGTCCGTACGCAGCCGCTAAAATAATCAATTTGGGACCCTCATCGCGCGTCAACTAGTAATGGATGACTCCGGGCTCACTGTTGCGGTGATATTGGACGGGGAAAAATTATATTTTGCTATTACCCTGTAAATTTCTCTGCAGCTACGAAATGTGGGCGAGGAATTGCTGGCTCTGATTTGCCTTTGCTGGATATGTTTACTTAGAAAATGAAGGAAAATGTGCTGTGTATTTGTGCGAATAATGAAAATAAACAGAGAGAGACACGGTCGGAATTAAGTTGTTTTTTCTGATGCCGAATCAATCGAATTTGTTAAAAAGATAATTTAAGAAATGAAACGTAAAAAAAACATTTATTTATGTTTAACTTTTAATCTAAGGATGAGTAGAAATTGAGCCTTTTTTTGCATTTAAAAAACAACAGTCTTTTTTTCTTTTATGACATTTATAAAGTAATTGTGGAAGGACATAAATGTGTCTAAATTAATTTAAATAGTGCTAAAATTATAGTCACGTTTCGGACAAACTCAATATACCTACCTACTAGAAAGCGAAAAAAATAACATCACTTTTGGCAATCTTCCAATACCTGCAGCTAGACATTTTCTACCAAATGAACACCAAACAACATTCAAAGCCAATAAATCAAACAAATATATTTGCATAAGCAATCAATATCAATATCCACACATGACCGTGAAACGTTTATACGTTGACGACTCAACTTTTCCACTTGAGTTCGTGTTTACGAAACGATAATGTTCTAATAGGTCTTCAAATGGGTAAAATATCACAATTACTAAGAATGGTCTATTGTCTTTGCAACAAAGCCAACGTCACTAAACTAAACATGTTACAAACGCTTATAAAATCATAAGTTTTTTTTAATGTCATTCTTGTTTTTTTTCATCCGCCTTTCGAATGAACATTCAATCTGTAAAGACAGGAACACTACATCAAAGTATGGTATACCAAACGTCGAACTTTTTACCCGCTCTTTTTCGCAAGAGCGAGATATACATACATATAGCGTAAACCCTAAAAGAGTGGCTGAGACAGTGCAGTGTGTTACGACCCGCCAAGATATTTGATTTTACCTTTACTTAGATTTATTCTTATCCGAATCCTAACAGTTGTAATGAAATGAATCAAAGCTTCGGTGATTCGACTAATATTAATGCAATTAGTTTAACTTACTGGATTAGGTATTTTAATGATATTTTAATTCTATTTTTATGTGCAATAATATATATAATGCAATAAATGATTTGAATTTCGAACACGATATCATGTCATTAATTTCCTCTTTTTACTTTAGCACCAAAATTTGGTAGCAAAGCAAAGGTAGTAATGGTACCTACCGGTAGAGTAGTGATGGCTACTTTAAGCACATAGGCAGAACTCCTTACCTGCCCTTGCCTTTCTCACAAAAGCTCTACTATTACCAAATGCACGTGTAATGTAAGCCTTGTTGAAGTAAGCCAAGGATTTTACTTTTTATCAGAATGAGCTTCATCCATTATAGTCTCTAGTGAATACCTGTCGTAAACAGCTTCGCTACCGTTTTCTTTTCATACGTGTGTATTATATCGCCATAAATACGAACTCCTTAAAGATTTCTGATTATTGATGTATTGTTTACCAACTGTATCACAAAAACATACGTTTTTATGCGATCGAATAAAACCGATTGTCGAGATCATATTCAGTGCGATGGAATTTTTATTTGTTTACCATCAAGCTTCGCGCTTCTTTGTTAAAGTAAAACTATCTTCGAGTATATAATTATACTTTCTTAATATTATCGGCATCATCTCATGACCTGTCCCAATTGCCCGACCACCTGTACAAAGGAAGCGCTCCTGAAAGCGGATGAATGTGCTATCCGCGAAAGCAGAAGAAGAATTATCGGCATTTGTTTACTTAATGCATGATGTTAATTGACCTCTTTTTTATAATCGTTAAAAACTTTATGCGATTTTTTTGTATACTTAGCTGCACTGACAGTGTGCCAGTACATATAATAATATTTCTACAGTACGCTAAATATTACTACCCACTACATACTACTTTTATTATCATTTTCTTTTTATCGTTTTACTTAAAAATTATTATTTAATATGCAAATCATAACATTGTAATTGTTTGTAACAATGAATCATAATCGAACTGATAAAGCAATCAAAATTATGGATTATTGTGTGATATTTAAAGCTTAGTTAATTCCAAATAAATGAATTATCTTTATTAATTAGGTACGCTGCTGTGATTTATTTGGCACTTTATTTATAGTATCTGTCAACGAATAAAAAGATAAAGTAACAAAAATATGTCACTATGTTTATTGCAATTGAGCAGGTGTACAATATTTTACAATAACAATATCTGCCTAACATTTGAACATGATGTAATAATCAACTTGAAATTTAAAATAATTTGAAATTCTTATCTAACTACAATCTTGACATTATAAAATATAATCATATCTATTTATAAAAAGATGATGTCCAAAAAAAGCCGTAACTCAAATTCAAAACAATACAGTAAAAAAATATGTATACACATTTTAACACTTGTTTTTCCACAACGTGTGAAAAACGTTTAACATAATTGAGATAAATACTATAATAATACTAAGGCATTATATATTTACTTAATTAGCGTATTCAATTTTTTACAAATTTTACGACGTGATAAAAATATACAAAAAAACGGCAAAAATTCACCGAAACAATACCACAGCGCGTTCATATATTTGTAGTTTTTGTGAGTTTTATAAAAAATTGTTAAAAATAAAACTGCTTTATTTGTTTCGAAAAAAGAACGAAGGAGCCGCAAAAAAATGTCAAGGTGAACAATTTTAATCGGCTTTCCGGTCCCTTCTCTAACTACACGTACAAATAGTTTAGGAGAAATGTTGGGTTCTTGGCCTAACATGCCACGCTTGCAGATCGTGGGTCCTTCATTAATTCGCGCAAAAAGGATCTTATCCAATCTGCAGTTGACCCTTTGTTTTCAGCTGTACCTCACAGTACAAAGATGTGCTTAACCTAAGTATTACGCCTAATAGATATTATGTTTGCAGCTGGTTAAAATAATAAAAGCTCTTTGAAATTGGGTCCTGGGGCCCGTTTTATAGAAAAAAGGCGGTTTTATAATAGTCGACGTTCTTATAGTAAATCGCTAATATTACACAAAACAATTTTGTTTTATTAAACATGCTTCATTGTTGTTGTCGATTTTGTTGCTAGGCTGAAAGCAACTGTCTATATTCATTTATGTAAAGTAAAATGGATCAGATTTTATCGTGTTTTTGTTAAATTGAACTGAAAATGATGGAAATTATCATTAAAAAATGTATTGTATTAGATAAATATTTAATTCAAATCTAAAAATACAAGCTTACAGTCGTAATAATATTTTTACAGACCTTTTTTATCATAAATAATACAATTATTTTATATTCGATGATTTTAAACAGATGTTAATAAATTGAGCCTTGAATTAAGTTATGTCTACCAATTTACTAAGGTTTATTTACCAACTAAGACTGATGCCAACACATTAGGTCAAACATCCAAATATCCTCATATTTCATATTATATTTTCTCTTCTTTTCTTACATTATCATTTTAATCCATATGCATTACCTACTTATCCAACCGACCATCAGTAGCGTACGATCAACAGGATACCGCGATAACAAGGGTAAGAATGAATATGCTTGGTGAACTGTGAATAGATTGTAGCGACTTTACGAGGTCTCTTCATTCACTTTGTGTTATGCATTTCATTGCGCTCATTGACCAATCAAATCACGCCCTTGTTATGGCGTCATTCATCCTTATTGACGCACTGTCGCTCTCTATCAGAACCAGTTGTCAGACCACGCTTGCATAAAAATAACTCGTGTCTTTAAATAAATTCAAACAAGTCGCTTGGAAATAAATGACACCAAT
The DNA here is from genome assembly GCA_905147285.1 of Hypena proboscidalis. Taxonomy (NCBI): domain Eukaryota; kingdom Metazoa; phylum Arthropoda; class Insecta; order Lepidoptera; family Erebidae; genus Hypena; species Hypena proboscidalis. Next base: position 8,505,498 of record LR990127.1, read on the forward strand.
TCCCATCGCAGTCGTAAACGAAATCTATTGATGATATTGACAAATTTTTAGACCGGCGACGTTGTTAAAATCGTGCTGAATATGACAAGTGCGATTCGTTTTTCATTTTTCACATAATGACGCCTCCTCCGGGCACAAAGGCCGTTTTATAGCCATCACAATGGGATTGTGCTCTTTCATCAGCGGGACTTTTATGGACGTCGCGTCAGCTGTTCTGTGGGGTGCCAAAATTGAGACAGTATAACTACTTCGTCCGACCACCCATTTTGTGGTTGCAGCTCTTTGTCACAATAAATGACCGCTATTGTACTGTAAATATGTGACACTTTTGAGAAGGTTACTTGTGCAAAAAATAATAAACAATGTCATAAAAATACGTTTTAAAGATTGGCTTTTCGCCCAACAATCGAACTTTGTACTGGATCAGGAAAACATAGTGTCTACGGTCACTTTCGTGTGTTTATTCCTATCTATTTCCGTATCTTGGCACATGTTGCCACTGTTTGATACATAGCTATCATATCAAGTAAAACAGTATACTGTTTACCACCATTCATATTCATATATTTAATAACGGTGAAATAATCGATTTTATAGACAGCTCAAGAAGAGTTTGGGCGATTATCAAACAATTATCAATTTCGCGTAAAAAACAAAACAAACATTTCAAACCTAGTCTTTAATTTACACTTCCAACATCACGTTCAATACGTGCATGCGCCATAGAAATTACGTCATCGAGATAGCTGTGTATCAAATTCATGTCTGTTCTAAGTAGGGTCATTTCTGTGGTACTCCAAGTACGATACGGGTGTTATTTTACAAGCTGCTTGATGAATAATTCGATATTTATAATACGATAGCACGACACACGTTAGAAGAGACGCAGCGACCACACAAGACCTTGAATCGCTTGTGTAAATATAATACGTTCACTGATTTTATAAACGGTGTGTTATTGTATTGTATATATTTATGTACATTCTTTTAATTGCAATACCAGTCTTCCTATTATATACTCGTTATCTACGACCTGCTAGTGCTCTCAACTAAGCCGTGAAGTAATCCAGTAGCTTTGAACCAGTCTAATTAGATCTCAAGGAGCTATTCCTGTAAATATAACTTGCACTTATGGGCGTTCGAAAAAAAGTAAAAGTACGAAAAAAAAAGTGGGGCTTGCCTCGTTGCTCGTTCTTAAAAAAAATACTTGTATACAAATAAAGTGTTTTTTTTTAAGTCATGACGTTGTAGGCAGAGGCCTTTACAAATGTGATATTAAAATAAAATGCATTATAGACACCGAGGTAAACAGATACAGATTCTGTTTGCATTAATCAAATAATAATTAGAAAAATACATTGTGTCAAAATTTACTTAGACACAGGCAAGTCGTTCATCAACGTATAAAAATAAACAGCAAGAATGCATGTATCACGGGAGTAGGTGATATATTAATATCATTATTTACCACCTCAGACTAAAAAAACTAATATGGACGCGCAATGTACGCAAAAATCTATGCAAATAATGCTGCCAAAACTCGCGGGGAAGCAAGGGGTAATTTTTAAAATAATCATCTAAATACAAATCATAGGCGGTCATTTACATTAGGCAACGGTGGAAACTTGACAATGACACCTCCGGTTGGCTTAATTCTCTGAGTTTACCAACACCATTCAAATCTCTGGTTTATCTGCTAGTTTAATGTCAGATTTCCGTCTCTTGTTAAAACATATAATTAGTGTGAATTATCTAGTGCCTATAACAAACTTCAATGTTTACCTTCTATTAATCATGTCAGACCAGAATATTGAGCCTCTTTACAACTAACGAAACAAGGAAGTAAATGTCACACCTAACAGTTTAGTGTGTATGGTTATAACTATAGTAATAAAAAATGCCTTATGGTGCTTTCAAACCGCGGGCATTTTATTTTTTCTTTTAAAAAAATGGGCCGTACTAGGAATAACTCCTGTGTCACGCGGATATTCACAAACATACCCAGAATCAGAACAAATCTTTGCGGATCACACAAAGATTAATCCCGAGTGGGGATCGAACCCACAACACCAGCGCAGTTGAAAGCGGCGAGGCGACCACTTTAACCACTACGCCAACCGTGGCTCAATTTGTTTGTTATGTAACATTACAGATTCGAATATAACACCGGTATGGGAAGCGTACCAAGCATTACAGTGCGTATGTAATGGCTATAATATAAAATTTCAAAAATGAAAATTTTGATTTTTCATTGATTTTTGAATAACGACAGCCGCACTAAGAATAACTCCTGTGTCGCGGGGGTGTTCACAATCATACATTTCACACAGACAAAGCACATCCAGAGTCAAAACAAATCTTTGACTCTCTGTATGTAAGTCTGTAATGGCTGTAATAATACATTTCAAAAATGAAAATGTTATTCTATAAAATGTTACATTACAACCGAATGCTCGTCAGGCTGGAAGGTAGTTTGCAACGTAATTCTCAAAATCGAATCAGCAACGTTACATCACTGGGAGCGGCTTCACTTTCCCTTAATCGTACAATATTTTTTGCTCAGTGTATTATAGTTAAAAATTGCAATAGTAATATTGTTATACTTCCGGCCCGGTGTGAATTACTTCGATGCATATACCTTAATGTACATATTATAATAATATAAAGTTATACAGTAGTTTGAAAACCTTTGGCGGATGGCTGAAGTATGAATTTAATCCGTCATTCTCACGGGAGATCCTAAGATCCGTAATAGAACCTTATTTATGAGGGATAACTTACAAACTAACTATTGTTATATCTACTATAATGTACATATAGATAGTATAATGTGTGAGTATAACTAGAAAGGTAAGATCGATGTTAATAAAAATATTATTTAAGAATCATCGTTCATTCGATAACAGTTTTGTAAGCAAAGATGGTCATTGTTTAAAAGATTTAATTCGGCAAAATGAGAAAAATGTCCTTCTTTGCATAAGTAACTGTCATGAAATTAATGACAAAAGCGAGCCGGTTAAGCTCAAATGCAATATAAAACTTTCTCAATATAAAAAAAAAAATGATTGAAACAACAAGTATTGTCTGAAAATAATCAGTAAGTAAATGTTGATAAATACATATTCTTGTTTTTTTTAATTTTCAGGATATATAATTAAAATAAAAAGAACACTAAACTACATAAGTCACGTGACTTTAAAAAATAGATGAATTATAAATGAATAGAAGAGCGTTCAAAAGCCACGCTGAAACAACAAATATTTACGGATTAGTTTATACATATTGTTTTCACAATCTATCACAATGAAACCTATTTATCTAGACCTAGTTTATAACTAAGTACAACAATAACAATAACCCAAGTTTGAGTAACGAAATACGCAAGCTGTTACAAAGCTGAATTGTATCAACATTAAGATCGGTACTTGTACTTTTGAAGCACAAAATATTTAGTATTTGAGGTCCTTAAGCAAACTTAAAGAGTTTTCTTTGTTCTGTGAAATGTTATTTCATACTTTCATTGTTATATTTTCTCTTTATTTTATGATAAAACTAGTTGTTGCCCCCCAACTTCATCCGTGTTGAATTCCATATATTAACTACAGTTTTACCCACGTTATACGTTACTTTCAAACTACGTACACACAACGCCATCTAGTCCCAAACTAAGCAGAGCTTGTACTATGGGTACTAGAATAACTGATACTAACACATATATATACTTTTTTTTTGTAAATAACATACTTATTATACATAGAAATATTACTGCTCCTTTTCCGTCGCGTTAACCGGTTGCCAGGAAGAAATCGCGGTAAGCGATAAGGCCGAACTATGTGCATATATCGATGGTCCCAATTAAGAAAGTCGTATCTTCAAAAGGAGCACTTTTCAGTAGAGCAGTTTGAAGTTTCTTTTTACGCCCAAAAGGAAAATACAAATCGTAGGAACCTTAAACTTGGAATATATCTTAAACATACGTATATTTATATTATGTTGTATTTAAAATTACATTAGCACTTGTATTTTACGAGAAAATGTACATACGACATTTTATCACGGAAGAAAATACTGACTGTCTGTCGATTGTAACACTTTCGACATTTTTAATTGGGTTTTTATTAGTGAACTTGGTTGGAAGTGGAATATGCGACATTTTTAAATGTTAAGTCGTGAATTAAAAAATGTCGAAAATGTTTGGGAGGTCCGGTAAATGTAAGGAAAAATAAAATAATGAAACGAACAATATTATGTAATTACGTATAATGATAATTAGATTTTGACTTGGCTAAATTACCATAAAAACAATTCAAAAAAGTATGTTTATTATTGGACAGTATCACATTAAAATAAGGGACATTCCGTTACAACTGTATAAAAACTATTATGTATTAAGTGTAAAAACTAGATAAGTAAAATGGCACTTGATTTTTTAATAGTGTTTAACACCGTACCTCAGCAACCTAAACATCTATCATAATATAGGAACTACTTTTGCCGAAGGAAAGAGAACCACAAAAATTGTCGGTTCGTGTGGGTGACGTGGATGTCCAGGTGGGGCGGTATATGAAGTACCTGGGACCTTGGACAGCCGCTAGGACTTCGCAGAGCACTTCCGTCGCTCCATCCCCCGAATCCAGAGGGCAGTGGGTGCGTTGCACAGACTGCTCCCAAATCTCGGGGGACCTGGGGAGGGCGTTCGCCGCCTGTACCCGGGGGTCGTACGGTTGATGGCTCTCTACGGAGCGCCCGTCTGGTCGAGGAGTCTGGCGGGTGTTAGGCGCTGTAGGGCTTTGTGGAATAGCTTGCAGCGTCCTATAGCCATTCGCATCGTACGAGGATATCGTACGATATCGTTTGAGGCGGCGACACTTCGGCGGTGGTTGCCGCCGTTTGACGTCTTGGCGGAGATGGACGCACGTGTGTACGTTCGTCTACGTCAGGATAAGGGCGGTGAATTCACACCAGCGAAAGTGCGGGTACAAGAGCGCCGACGTGCGCTCATGAGGTGGCGCGAGCGGCTCGAGGAGCCGCGGAACTCATGTGAACGCGCCGGTCGGCGCGATTGTGCCTGTCTTCGAAGACTGGGTACAGAGGGAAGGCGGTAACGTCACCTATCGGCTTACTCAGGTACTTACCGGGCACGGGTGCTTCGGTGAGAATCTGAATAGGATCGGACGCGAACCGACACCGCAATGCCACCATTGCGGGTAGGACCGGGATTCCGCTCAGCACACACTTGTCAAGCCTGCCGAGTCCTGGTCAACCGGATCTCCGGCACCAGAACCTCTCTCTGCCAACCGAAGTGGATGCGATGTTGGCAGATCGAGAGGCGTGGAAGGCAGTAGCCTTTTTCTGTGAGACCGTAATGGTTCAGAAAGAGGCGGCCGAGCGGGATCGCCAGAGGGACGATTCCGCTCGGCGAAGGCGGCGAAAATCGCTGCCTCACGCTGCCTGCCCCGAAAGGGGCTTTGCTGTATCCCTTGTGTAGGGAACCTCTTGGGTCCCCTACACAGGTGGAGAGAGGGCTCTAGCTGGCCAGTATACGGATCCAGAGACGGGCGATGGTACACAGTGACATGTGCCGTCGCGAACCGCGAGCAGACGGGGTGGGTGAGCCGCCCCGGGGACGTGGTATGGCAATATTCAGCCTTGCAGTTTCATCTTAGACGAGTACTTAATAGCTGCTTAACAGACAAAAAAATCACGTTTCAAAACTAACAAAACAAAGTAATATTAAATATAACTACTTAGGAACTACTTTTTAAACAGCCTTGCAGTTTTATCTTTGTAAAGTACTTAATAGCTACTTATAAAGCGAAATCATGTTTCAAAACTAATCTAATTAGGTACAAGTAATAATGTAAAATCAAATCTCTCTACAGTATGAAAAAAGCTTGTAAAAAATAAAAAACAAAGAAATAACATTTTAAAACTTTAACAGCTTAATTATTAGTGTCAATATCAACTATTTTGTTTTGGATGGTGCATGCGGCAAGTCTTTATAGAAGGAATGATAATTTCTTGGTATTGCTAGAGACTTACACATAAAGTTCAGATATTTATACTTTTCGTACGGAATGGAGATGCATTCGTCGTCTTAGGCTTGATTGAGTTCAAAATGCCTTGGGCGCTGGTTATTTCTTTTCCCTGTCCTTAGAACAACTAAAATCTTAGGTGCCTCACCCAGCTCATGCAACTCCATGCAAAAATATATAAAGCAAACACGATGCGATTTCTATTCTGCCCTGCGCAGTTGTCCAACCAAAACCTGAATTTGTCAACCATTTTTTTTTTAGATGAAAGGCAATCACCAAAATCGTCGCCAATAAAATATTGTAGCTAAACTATTATATTTTGATAGTTTAAAAGGTTAAACACAAAGTTTTTCCTAAAATATTGAAAAGAAATCGCTCAACTGAGATACATCCGTCAAAAAACACACCCAGCAGTCATTTAAAAAGTTGGTAGTGCCACTTGGGACAAACCATTTAATATAAGTTCCATTTAAAAATGTCATTTGTGTTACAACCGACAAATCAACAGATTATGCAAACATTTAATAATGTCGAATGTGTCACTTCTGGCAAACAGACCTGCTTAATTTCCATCTAAGAAAGTAGGAAGCGGCACTTCCGACAATCTTGAAATGCTCAAGTTCAGTTAAAAATGTCGGATCTACCATTACCTCCATTTTTAAAGGGAACAGTCTTTATTGATTTTGTAAAACAACGATGATTGCTCATAATCAAAATAAAGACTATGGCTGCTTTGTATAAAAACTGAACATTAATTGAATAATAAAATTATTAAACTACTTACCAGGATCCGCGTATAATCCAGGTTTTTTATAATTCCCGGGAATTTCTTTTCGTTTTTTTTGTTTAACATTCGTTTCTTGTTGCGGTACGAGCAAAAAGGCACGATATGCCACATCGCGCTATCTTGTACGGACGCACGATCACTATCGACAATTTTAATACTCAAAAATGTGTCAAAATGAAGAATTTTAATGAAATTTAATATGCACATTGTAGAACTCATTCTTGCGAATGCATTTATGTAAAAAAGTGAAAATCGACAAAATGCAACTATCGACTTTCTTAATTGGGACCATCGATATTTTTATTTAAACTTTCGTACAAAATATGTATTTCCTATGTTGTATGCACAAATAAAGATTTATCTATCTATCTAACCGTATAATGTTAGAGCTCACAAATTAAATTAATTCAGTAAATCGGGATGTTATTGTAACCTATAACTTTCCTCAATAAATGGTCCATCTTAAAAAAAGTGGACTATCTGTACTTATAATAAATCTGTAGAAGTAAAATTTCTGTACATTGAAAATACAAAAAAAATAAATAGCAGGGCGTGTTACTAGACCGACACTGAACCCAAAAATGTGATTAAAAAAATTTTTGTCTGTCTGTCTGTCTGTTTGTTCAGGCATCACGCAAAAACTACCGGTTCGATTACGATGAAACTTGGTATAATTATTCTTTAATATCCTGGGCACCACACTGGGTACTTTTTATCCCGGAAAAGTACCCAGTATATTATATACAATAAAAAACAAACTTAACTTTGCAGTTCGGGAGCGAGCCGCAAATAATAAGTTTGTCGTAGGTTATAAATGAGCTATGACAAACTTATTATTTGCGGTTCGACTTATAAAGATAAACCGAAAGGTTAATTTTATAAGTCGTACTGTATAGATTTTAATTTTAAAGAATAGATATTGTACGTAGTGACAGTAGATTATTTTATAATACTGTTAGGTAGGATAAGACATTTGTATAGATATTAGTTTATAGGGATTTTGCTTATTTATTGAGTTTGGATTAGTTATTTTCAGAAATAGGTTTATTTAGGTAGGTAGGTATTTTATTTTCTGTTATTGAGTTATTGATGTACTTACCACGCAGATGAAATCGCGGGAGATAGTTTGTTTGTTTGAAAGCGCTAAGTTTAAAAACAACTGGATGAATTTTGATAATTACCTTTGAGTTTGATAGTCTAAGTCTCAATAAAGGTCTTAAGATATTTAACATTACGCTAGACTCTACGGGCTGTCACGGACGCACGTGTCGCAATTTATATTATTTCGAAATGTCAAGTAGTTTCGAAGTAGGTACATGAGTTGTATGTACCTATTTGTCTGTTTTGATTTGTTTGACTATTATTTTCCCTAAGTTTTTGTCGTATATTTGTTTTGGTCGGTTTGGTAATAGATAGGTAAGTAAGTACATGAGTTGTACCTACTATTGTTATATTGACATTGTTACCTTTAGCATTTTTGTTCGGACGAAGTCGCGGGTAACAGCTAGTCTTAAATAAAACAATTCGGATCAGACCAGCAATTCACATTATTTTGTTTAACTAAACAAAAAACAATCAATAAAAACAACTCTTCTGCATTAAATTTGTTTATTGTGGGGCACGTAAGAGTTCCTAAGCAGATCGCAGGTACCTATTACAATTTATCATTTAAGTATTTATTATTGTCATTGTGACTATTGTAACATACAAAAACCGACACAATTTTTGCACTCTTGAATCTTAATGAATTATGTAAGTCTTGTAATGCAAGTTCTTTTTGTAAACAACTGTTATCATTAGATTTTAATCTGATTACGATAAGGCAATGATTTTATTTCGTATCAAATTTATATAAAGTAGGTTTACTAAATAACCTCATATTAATTTTCTACGCGTTTTAAACGAAAATATTTAGGAATTATTTTTTATGCCGAATTCGGTAATCTGTTTTTATACATTTCTAATTATAATCCAAACAAAAGGTATCTCATAAATTAATTAGTAATCATACCTATATTAGACGCTACGTGATTTATTTTTAAGTATTAATATGTGGTAATAGTGTTTGAGCTATGAATCCCAAAATAAAGGGTAAATTATGAGGGTGACTTTGGTACAGGCCAAAGGTTCAGAAGTACCTGCTATCATAAACAATAACTACATAGTACTGGGCTATACTTTATATTATTATCTACCTGTCTAAGTATTCACGGGTCCATCGTATAGTAGTGTATAGGGTTCAGAGCTCAACTCAGGCCGGTAAATTAGCCCGAAATCGCTCTCCTGTGAAAATGTGTTTTTGGACTTGCGCTTATATACGTAGGCCCGTCGCTGGTCTGACAGAACGTTAACGTGAGATAATATGTTAAACGTATTTAGGTCTAGTTCTCACACATCAACAAAATGCATAAACATGACATCAATTTGCCTTGAATGTGATGTTTGTTTACATTTTTTACAAAATCCATTAGGTATTGTGGTAGAATTTGGTTATTGTTACTGTCTATCGGACCTTTTTGCTAAGCTTAGTTCCAAGAAGCTTAGGGGTTATAGGTATTTAGCTCTTTGTTATGGATCTACTATCAGCTTCAGTTCAGTTCTTGGATTTTGCTTATAATTTGCTCCTTTTCTGCGCTATAGCTTGCACTATAGTATAGATTGATTCATTAAATATAGTGACTATATAGTATTACTATAGTTGGTTATCTTTCAATATCTAAGTAACCAATGTCGAGTGTTTGACTTCTAGTTAGAGTTCCATCACAAAATCGGTCATTTTAGACTAAGAAAGTACGTTTAATCACAAGATGCCTTTCTATACCAATGTCCATACTTCATAGTAACACTTAGGTGTATAGATATTAGTCTAGAATAATTAACTAGAAGGTAGGTCACAATAGATCCAATTCTTGATACTTTTTCAATTAATAGGTAGGCAGGGCAGGTAATTATTTATTTATTTGGTATACCTATTCATTATTTTTATTTTATTTTACCTGGTTTATTAAAGTAACCTATTAATTTACATTCATGAACAATAGAAGGAAAAATCACACCGCAAACTTTACTACTACCATATAAAAACATTACAACAGATGATTAATACAATAGAAAGAGACAACACGACAGCAAATTTCCATAAAGGGCGTGTTTAGATCATTCTAAACATCACAAGGTGTATGGCGTGACACTATTGACGTTATCTTATCGCCTTATCAGTTCCTCTCCATCTTCACCAGTCTATGTATTTTTATAAATAAACAAATACGGAGAAAAGGCAGTACCACGTGTTTACGTCAGTGTGAAGCGTAACAAACCTGTTTGGATATGAATAAAAAAGTTACCACAATCATCGAACACACACAAAGTGTTCCCAGCTGTTAAAAAAAAGAACTCGTATCTCACAATACTGAGTAACGTTTGTTTACTTACCTATTTCGACGTCGAAAATTACATACTAACTTACCGAAGTATTATCCATATTATATCAATAATATTTTGATAATTATTGCATTATAATTATTGACAATAATAATAACAAAAGATAAAAATACTCACAATCAGAAATCTCACCACTGCTGTTCGACGCGAATACTCCGAAAGTTTTAACATTTAAAACACAAATAAAAATAAACCACCACATTATGGCACAAAATTTGGCGGCTGCCCGCTGACAGCCCACCAAAAGGGACATTCGTCCTGTAAACTTTCGATTTTGCCAAAATCACTATAAAGCAACACTGTACGGGTAAATCCAGGACCGTGAGCAAGTTACGTCACATTCATAACACTGAGATACGTCTTAAAACTGGAAGTCACTGTTATTAATACTGAGAGGACAATATTTTGGTGATTGGTTGTTCCGCGATGAGCGTTTTGAGGTTATAACTACGTGCCACTGGTGCGAGCGCGATGGAGAAATGTCGCGAGGCAGGTGAGGCGATGCGGCCCCGACAGCTCGCTAGATGGCGTCAGCGGCGCACGCGTGACGTAGCTACGTTTAGTTTCGGCGACCGAACCGCGGCGCTGCGCTACTGATTCTAGCTACAGATTTTTCCAACGCATCACGCGAACGACACAATGTAAGGGCAAGCTCACATACGATCTCGACAACAAACGACTATTTACTACTCTGTGGCGCGCTTAGTTTTTATGGGCTAGCTTCTTTATTACATGAAAACGCGTCTGTTATGATCTACAATCTTGTACGCCCCATATTGCAATATCATGATATTTACTTTTTTGTAGCATCTTTAGATAAAATGTTGATATTTCATTGCTACAATAGCTTTACTGGTCAAGCCTTAATCAATCTTATTGACATTTTTCTCTTTGTACAAATAATATTTTAAAACTGCCGATCATTTTGTAATTATGATATTATGATATTTAACTGATAAGTTAAAGGTACATCGACTTCATTAATATTATAAAGTTATGACTGAAATCATACTGAGACTCAATATAAATCAATCAAAAGAAAGTGAAGAACCCAAAAAAAATAGTCATTTGCTTATTCCATTCAATTTCACCATCAACAAAAAATGCCGTGACTCCTTTGAAATCCCTTACAAAAAGCTACGCCAACGTTTAGCAGTCAAATAAAAGATGCAAAAATATCAATAGATGTGATCTCGCCCTAGCGCGAACAGGAATGCGCGCGCATCTTAACAGTCTCCGCCATGGGAAGACGTCGAGGGGGCGTGGCGTCCAGTCGTTACGCACATACGCCACTACGCAACGCCGAGATAAGACACCCGGCCAACCGACCACTTTAAAAACAACACCCCTAACTTTCAACCCCGAACAACAGCGTACCATCTCAATTTGGTCGGCTATAACATGAATAAGAAACCCCACTAAAGTGTCCTCCTTTACAGAATCGTCAGGCTTTTGGTTTGAAGAGTCAAATCTTCAGAGCATTACGAATAAGGATGTTTATTCAGCAATTACGCGCGCTGCATGAATCAACGAACCGTACTTCAGGACCGATTTGCAGGACCATCAACACGAACTTGAACTCTGCCGGCAAATAAATGATATCATGAATAAAAATATATCACATCACACGCGTCGTTTGTGTCAACACGCCTATCTTTAGACATTCCGCCAGATGGGTACATTGCGTACATTCATTCCCATCACCGAATATAAACTAAGAATAAAGACATAATAATTTAGTTCTGTATAAACAAGTCTTCTACTGAGTACGACCCTATTTTTACACAATGAAAAATTATATCGCAAGTTACGCATTAAAAACATATTATTTTAAAAAGTGATCCAGTCTTCTAATAAACTTAAAATAAAAGTGCCGACACTAAATGAGAGTATTGGCAAAAATGACAAAGTTATATTACATTGTGGTAATATTGCAATTCCCTCAGTTTGATACTACATTGTGTCCCCTCTATGCTAATAAAATGGGCAGACTTGTTTATTACCATTGATTGATTCTGATTATAATTTATCATTACTAGACATCGTCGCTCAATTGAAGAACTCAATCAATGTTCGGCGGTAATAAATTCGGATACGCAGTTTCAAACCGCCTACTTTTTCACGTGAGGGCAAATGGGGTCATTTAAAATGGCTTTTGCTCATCCTAGGTAGGCCCGGGCAGGTCAACGGACGTGGGGGCGATTTTTCAAGCGCTGGCCTTGCGTCGGAAGCTCTTACTCAATAAAACATTTCAGGTGAAACGTGCGCTGAAACCAAATTAGCTGAACGTGATTGGCGCGACATTTTTATACAGCACCGCCACTTTTCGGAGGTAGGTAATAACAAAACAGGTCGGAATACAAATTAGAAGAAGTATTGATGAAAAATTCGTAACTTGGGGTTATTAAAATTGTAATTAGTTTCATTGAGATTGGCCACATTATACAAAATACATGATGATCCCATCAACTTTGCAAGCATGGCACGACAATAAAAAATATCTATTCCTTCCGAGTCCTATGGTAACTTTTAACAATTCATTTTGTGATCCGGAAAAGTGCTCAACGCCATCTATCGGGCTGTTATGTTTACTTAAGTAAGCCATTATAAAAGAAAATCCGTAGTAGTGTAAATTGGTTGAAAACGATTATTGTAAAAGCGATTAGCAATTTAAATAATGACAAATTAATCGAATCTAGGTGAATACCGCATAATTACTGCACTCGAGCTACATAATATAAGTCAATAGTTCAAATAAATATATAAAATGAGGAAAATCGATTAAGGATACAATTAAAGTAAAAATATTATGGTCAGATTGTTTTTCCAAGAGTACAATATGTGTTAATTAAAATTGAGATCTAGGGTTATAGGTTAATTGCGGAAACCGGAAACAGAAATGTCCAATCCAGAAAGAGGAAAAATTTATAATAGTATTATTTACAAATATGGTTCGATAAATTATAGCTGTAACCAGTGCACACGTACATTGTATTGTTATATTATTGTGTTTATTATTATCTTTAGATTATTATATAAATTCATTCATTCATTGATAATTTTTTGCACAAATGTAGCTTTAAGTCTAGATTTACATAATTATTATACTTTTTATTGATGAACCACGCGGGCGGAAGCCATAGGTAAATATTCTAGAACTTTATGATTTATTAAAAATATCATGCATCGCATCCATAATACTCATAAAGATCGAATTTAAATTATAATTATTAAAATATCAATAAGCTGAACGTATTAATTATACGATATAAAATTAATGAATTTTATTTAATATAGTATTAATGAATGAGCTGATCCAGCAAACAATTTGTAAGAATAATAAGGACAGAGTCACAGTTGACAGAAAAATAATTACAATGGTCTGTTATAGCTCCATTATAAATTGGTTATTGGCTTAATGTATGCGATGTTAATAATTGAGGAAATTATTATGTTTTTATTCGACTATGACCGTCAGGACAGATAATTTTATTTAAAAATGATAAGGTTTTAATCACATTTAAGCACAAAAAATACGTATCTATGCTACCTTACCGTACTTGCGTCATCTAACAGTTTTTTAAAGCTTTCTATTAGGTAATTTGCAAATACAAATTACTAGTATTCTTGCTAACTCCTTGAGCTAAGCTAATTTGCTTGTGCTAGAGGAGGTTCACGTTATGGCCAGGATTCGAACGCACGACCTCTCGATCGGTCGCTTCTATAAATTTGAATTATAATAAAAAATGAGAAAATTCTTGAAAATCAAAGTCTTAAAAAGTTTTGCAATAAAGACATTTTTTGATCCCTAATATCCAAATTTATCTGCCATAAAAATTGTGAAAGCATGATAATGTGAGGAAAGCTTTAAACACTTAAGGCTATTTCAGAGATTCAGGATCGGTCTTATGTATCCCTAAAAATGTAACCTGACTAAATATAAAAGTGACACAAGTAACACTTGAATAAAGAACATAGCTGTCATTTTCATTTATGTGGCTTATCCTGCCAATAAGATTTTTCTTACACCTGTGACACAGGGGCTTAGAATAAAACCTTATTAAAATTACATGTTACGTATGAACTGTCAGAACCGGACCATAAAGCACCAAAGTTTTAGAGTTGCGTTTTTAATTATACGAAACCCAGTTTTAAATGTACAAACTTGATGAAATCTGACCTCAACCGAGCGAAAATGACTTCCTGGAAAATAAAAAATGGAGTGCTTATCCGAAATCCGGACTAACGAAGTTCAAGTTAAAAGAAAGTTATTCGAAATGCAATGAGAGTGATGGGCTGGACGAAATCCTTTAACGGATACAGTCTGCTTTAATGGGCATTGGAACTGTATGGTATAAATCGATACGGCTCAAATGGACACACCATTTGCAGCTGGCCATTGCCGTCGCCAATTTGTTCCTGGCACCACCCCAACCTAATTCTGCTGTTTGGCATTAATCAAAATTTTCAACCCACATGCGTAGATACAATAGCCTAAGAGCCAGTGGCCGAATTACGTCATTTTATAAAAGCTGAAACTTTTCCCTGTTTGTGCCTCTAATATCTCTAAGGTAAAACTATCACCAAAAATGGAATTTTGATCGTGGTAGGTTTGGGAGTTATTAAAAAAACTTTGTAAAAAGTTACGTAGTAGTATAAAACGTAACTTTGCATAATAATATGTTGATATTGGTGACGGTATACGTAAAAGTTTAGTAGTGTCTGTCTGAGGTTGGACAACGACGATCTAATTGATATATTTGGTAATCGTTTTACCCTCTATTAGAGGTCAAAAAGGGAAACATTCAGCTTTTATAATATGACGTGAATTGGGCAGCCCCTGGCTCTAAGGCTACATATAAATGAACATGCATGTGATGTTCCAGTAGAATAAATTTGTATGACAATTTTAAAGGAAACAATTCATCTAATTGTATTGTGTGAAATTCAATGACCCGTATATTACAAAACCACTTTTGACCGTAAAATTACCCTTAAACGTATTGTTACAGATGGAGCTTAAAATCAATCGCTTTAATTTATGAACAACATTATCATTCACCTATACTTAATAGTAGTATTTATGTTGCATGTTTTTTGGTAACTACCTACTCATTTTTATAACAAGATGTAATTTAGAAATCTACAACTGTCTTATAAGCTAGTGTTATGGACTTTGGGCTAGTAACAGCTGTTTTTTGAAAAAAAAATCGTTTCAATAAACAGCTAGATTCTTTGTTTATACTTTAATCCCTTACGCATTGGTTAAAATAAAAAAAAATGCCCCTGCAACACTGTAGAATAAAATAACCTAGCACTACGAGTGACGTGTTCAGAAAAGACACGGGTTTTTTAGGCTACGAGCCTATTCGCCCCTCAAGATTCTCCCCTGATAAGGAATAAGTGCCTATTCACTCCTTGAAATAAGAACAGTACCCATTAAATCCTTATTGCAGATACATTCAAAGTACAGTCATCAGAATAATGGTATTATAAAATAAATATAACAAACAGTACACGACAAAAGGTTTATTTAACGATAAAATTTTTGGCGTTACAAGAAAATGAATAGTTTTTTCTTCAAGTGAATTTTTTTTAGCATGTTTTGTCTTACGGTACTTTTTCGTTTGTAAAATAATTTAAATAATAAAGATTATAGGTAAAGAGTGTGATTCGTCAAGAAAAAAAAAATTTGTCTTAATACACCTCTTCAAAAGGAGTGAATCTGAGGGGAGAATCTTGAGGGGCGAATGGGCTCGTAGCCGTTTTTTACCCACTTATAATAATAGAAGCTACTTGTACGTAAATCTATAAAATAGTACCAAGATATTTATGTCGAATCTCTTTTTGGTACCCAATGAAGTAGCGTCATGCGGTTGGCCTGACTTTAAACCGTTTGTGGCAGTTGTCTTGTGAACAAGCTCACTTGTTACCGACAGAGATACGCCTGAATAATTCCATTAGCCGCCATACCGCGATGCACTTAGTTATTTGGAAATTGGAATGCTTAGAATGGAATGGAATTGGAGAGTATTTATTTAACAGCGTAGTTTATTCCAAAGTTCTATTTAATTAGCGAACATAAACCTACACTTTTAGAATCCGTATCCCCTGAGTAAGCTCGCGTTAGTGATAAACACCGAGCTATAATTGGTTAAAAATGTAAGGACCTAATGGCACTCTTAATTCTCATTCCTTTACGTAATCGTATTTTTTTAACCAGCAATCAAAATAATATCAATTGACAATGGTTCTTAGATCACCATAATAATAATATATTTATCGTATAATATTAAGTTGTAAATATCTCACTTTCGATCAAACACACGCATGCAGACTATACGAAACAATATAAACCGTGGAAAGGACCAACACTGTCCACAGACATGTGGTCACATTAAAATGCAGTTACGCCCTGACCCGTGAGCGACGTGCCATTATTTATTGCCCTCGGGTTTATTTGGTCACGTAATTGGAATTGTTTTATCTTATCTGTCGTCTTGTGAACTATTTGACTCATCTATCAAAAAAAAACCAATCAAACCATGGCTAAACAATTCAAAAATTATAAAAAATCGCAGTGGCATAAACTTTATTCGATTAATATGACAACTTTTGAGAATTGCGGTGATTAATTATAAAAATAGAGAACAGTTTTGTTTTCAGGCTGATATTAACCATTCTAATTTTTTCTATGTCATCCTTTCTATCAAACACACGCAGACAAAAAAAAAACAAAAAAACCGAGGAATGGACCTACACTACCCACAGACATGTGGTCACATTAAAATGCAGTTACACCCTGACCCGTGAGCGACGTACTATTATTTATTGCCCTCGGCTTTTATGTGGTGACGTAAATGAAATTGTTTTACTTAACTCACTTCTTACAAACTATTATTCAATATGTCAAATGGCTTTTTAATTTATAACTGAGCGAGATTGTTAAGATATTTGAAACAGCAGACGTATTTTTAAAATGTCATAATGGATGTTGGAAAGCCTTAAAATTGTAGACAAGTTTTTTTCTTTTGCGCCTGTTATATATCACACATTTCACACTAACAAAAGGTTATCATTAATAATTCCTACATATTAACCGAGTTTTTTTTTTTACTATAATGTAAATTCACCGCACTAATACACGTTCACTATAAAACTGATATTTGAGTGATATTTGCCAGGATACGGTGACGCTATTCAATTTTGATAACATTAAAGATAAGCGTAACTATTTATAAATAATAAAATGTTATTATAATTGTTTTATTATTAGGCTGTGGAAATAATTTAAACATTATTTTTCATCGGTGTGCTTTTTTTTATCTTTTCCATTTACGGGTGCATTGATTTTATGCAATAGGTGTCCACCCAGTTTTAAACAAAGGGCAAATTTCTAAAAGGTAATTTGGAAATGTTATCCCTATAAAAATAACAATGATAGTATAGTATCGTCAAAACTGTTATAATTTATTGACTAATAAATAGTTTAAACAAACATAATAAATCACTGATTAGGTAATTAATCTAATTGAAATGACAGGCGATGATTTGTGCTTGTTGTCAACATGCTTTATCTCTAAAGATATTATCACACACTATTGTATACAAAGTCAATACTACCCTGTAATTATAAATTAGGTATCATGGTCTTTATCAACAGGTTGTCCGTTTTTCAAAATAGTTAAAATGTCAGTTAATGACATTCTGCAAAAAGCTGACATGGACGATATTAACTTTAACATGTTAAGAAACTTATTATCATGAGGTTGACATAAAATCGACCTCGTTATCGGGATTGCATGATTTAAAGCATTAATATTTGCAATACTGTTACTATATGTCGTTCATAATAAAAAAATAATTACGATTATAGTTTACTGTAATTGAAAATGTTAACCTTAACTGCTACCCCAATATTTAAATGCCCAGCTTGAAGCTTCTTTAAATCGAATGTCTATCTCATTTTATGACCGCATTTACGCTAGCTACGTCACGTGGATTTTTCTCGCTTCAAATAGTGTTCGATTGCACAACTGTTTTCTTCACACCCAATGAATCTGTCTTTGATTATTTTCTTGTAAGAATATCTTGTGACAGGTTTTATAGGATCAGTGAGATCAGTCGCATCTAGTTGGCTATCGGGCGAGTGCACGCTACACTCCACTGCGCTTCGAATGGATAATCCGACAACGTTGAAGCAAGCAACGTGATTTCTAAGAACGTTTCAATAAATACACGTGGTCGCGCAATTGTTTAGAGTTTAGTTTTAGATTCGTGAATAGAATTTTAAAATAAAAATAGATTTTCAGGGTAAAGATTCTTCATAAAGTAATTATCAAGGTTCTGCCTAACCTAGTCATAAGCAGCGTAAAGAACAAGATGCTAATCTTGTTCTTGTGTTGTGGCTCTGATCGGTCGAGATTCAAACTAAGCCACCAAATTGACGACCGGATGGCGGAGTGGATAGTGGCGACGCCGAGGTCGCGGGTTCGATTCCCGCTGAAGACAAATCTTTGTGTGCATGAATATGTGGGTTTGTCTTGTTCTGGGTGTTTTTAAGTATAATAAGTATGTATTTACAAAAGAAAAGTATATATGTATTAGTATCAGTCATTATAGTACCCATATTACAAGCTCTGCTTAGTTTGGGACTAGATGGCGATGTGTGTAAGTTGTGAGATATTTATTATTTATTAATATAATTATTATAAATGGGTGCACGGTTGGCGTAGTGGTTAAAGCGGTCACCTCGCCGTTTTCGCACGGGATAAATCTTTGTGTGATCCTCAAAGATTTATTTTGACTCCGGGTGTGCTTTGTGTGTGTGAAATGTATGTTTGTGAATACCCCGCGATGGCGTTATTCCTAGTTCAGACGTCGTTATAAGTGAAAAAAAAGATGTCGCTCACATTGAGATTGAAAAACGCAATTGTCAGGTTCCAGGAACGGATTTAAAAAGATGAAGTCATCTTATATATAAAAATTAAACCCGTTTTCCGTTGTCACGACTTGGTATGAAAACGGCTTGACCGATTTGGCTGATATTTTTTTTTGTAGTTTTCTAATACTCTGTACAAGGTTGTTACGGCAAAAAAAAAAAAGTATTCATTTTCATATGGGGGATATTATAGATTCCAGTTCAAATTGAATAGGTACGCATACTTAAGATAGGTCAGCTATACAAAATAAAGTAGTGCATCAAATTTACGCTAAGGCGGTACGAAGTTCGCCGGGTCATCTAGTACCAGATAAAAATACTTACACAATGATTTTTAAAGAGCCAAAGTTCTAAGCCCTGAATTCCATTGAAGAACTGCGTCTTTTCTTGCAAAATCTATTAAACGTTTAAGTACTCTAAGGGCTTCTTCAATGCCTACTCACTGTTAGTATTCACTGTCTAAAACATCTTATTACTACATTACTTAGCCTTAAAGCGGATTACTAGACAGACTTACGAGCGCCGTTAGGTATAGTGTCTATTTAGTCTAAGATTAAAGCAAATATAACAAGTCAAGACTTAACAAAAACCTTTTAACAGTAGTTTTCCATGGCGCAGAGTGAATAATAATATGCACTTTGCCCCGATTACACCAAACTTCTAAATCTACGGTTTTCTTTAACCAAGCACCCCTCTCTCTAATTCAATGTGTGTACGGGACAAAGAGTTTGGAAGAACTTGAGTTTAATTGATGAAATCGGCACTGAGCCGCAGTCCTCGTGACATGATTTGATTTTATTTGATAAAACAACGAATATTGAAAGTTTATATTTAACTAGCTGACCCGGCGAACTTCGTACCGCCTTAGCGTAAATTTGATGCACTACTTTATTTTGTATAGCTGACCTATCTTATGTATGCGTACGTACCTATTAAATTTGAACTGGAATCTATAATATCCCCCATATAAAAATGAATACTTTTTTTTTTTTTTTTTTTTTGCCGTAACAACCTTGTAACTACAGAGTATTAGAAAACTACAAAAAAAAATATCAGCCAAATCGGTCAAGCCGTTTTCATGCCAAGTCGTGACAACGGAAAACGGGTTTCATTTTTAGGGTTCCGTAGTACCTACAAGGAACCCTTATAATTTCGCCATGTCCGTCTGTCCGTCCGTCTGTCCGAGGCATAGCGACGAAACCGTTGGTGCTAGAAAACTGAAATTTTGCATAAACATGTATGTTAACTATACAAAGAAAGTCGTAGAAAAAAAAAATGTAAAGTAGGGATGTTTTTTTTTTTGTAGCCTACCCCATAGTGTGGGGTATTGTTAGATAGGACTTTTAAAAACGTTTAGGGGTTGCTAAGACAGTTTTTTGATTTAGAGATCCGTTTGCGAGATAATTAACTTTAAAGAGCAAATTTTTGTTCGAGTAGAGCGCCCCCCCCCCCCCCCCTCTAAAAGCTAAACTACTGGATCCCAAAATCTGAAAAAAATTGTGTCGGTAGTAACATGTAATGAACTTTAAAGGAAAATTATAGCGGATAAGTTCACTTCATTAGTTCAAGAGGAATAGGGGTCCGAAATGTCAGATGCAGTTACTCAGAATATTTCGTTCAAAATTCTTGAAATATAAATAATCATACATAATACATTATATAAAATCACGCCTTTATCCCACGGGGGTAGGCAGAGACGATGGAGTGCGATCTATGGCGCTTTATGGTGCACCAGTGTGGTCGGACTGTCTGACCGCCAAGGGTAAAGCTCTTTTGAGGCAACCGCAGAGGGTCATGGCGGTCAGAATCATACGTGCATATCGCACGATATCGGCTGACGCGGCTTGCGCATTAGCGGGAACCCCCCCCTGGGATTTGGAGGCAGAAGTGCTCGCCGAAATGTATCAGCGGGTAGAAAGGATGCCGTGTCGAGAGAGGTTTTGGCCCATTGCCCGTGGAAATCCGAGCATGGCGTCGGGAGGCTCGTAACACCATTATAGTGCAGTGGGCAGCACGGCTTGAGACGCCACGTGCCGGTCGCGAGACCGTGCGGGCTATTCAGCCCGTATTAGAGGAGTGGGTGGATCGGCGCCATGGGACCCTTTCCTACCGGCTAGTGCAGGTGATGTCGGGGCATGGTTGCTTCGGCAAATACCTGCACTCGTCTGCTAGGAGGGAATTGAACCCCGCCTGTCATCACTGTGACTGTGCCGAAGACTCGGCAAGGCATACGCTTGAGTTCTGCCCCGCTTGGGCGGAGCAGCGGCAGGAGCTCGCTGCAATAGTTGGGACTGACCTCTCGCTACCAGCCGTGGTACAGTCCATGGTTCGTGGTGAGAGGTGTTGGGACGCGGTCGCATCCTTCTGCGAGGACGTAATCTCGCGGAAGGAGGCGGCGGAGCGGATGAGGGAGAACGATGTTCTCGCTGATCCGATTCGTCGCCGGCGAGCCGGGCGGCGCAGACGCGCTTACGCGCGACTTATGCCGCCATAGTGTAAAGAGGCGGATGGAAGAACCGGGGTTAAGTTCTTTCATCCGCGTCTTCCGCGACGAGAGTGACGTTCTTTGGTCGCGCCGGGACGTCACCCCAATACAGAGACGGTGCCCCCACGGCAAACGCTGAACGGGTCACTGATGTATGTCATAGTTCCGGTGACCCGTTCATAAGGCAAGTGTAGGCGCACGGTGGTGTTTTAGTGGGTGAGGGCCCCACATAACCGCACCGTCCCCCCGAACGGTGCGGTATGCGGTCAGGTACATTTCACCACCTATAAAAAAAAAAAAAAAAAAAGGCAGAGACGATGGAACGCCATGTGCTTCGCTCCTTACATACTTCTTTCGCTTCCTGTATGAAGATGTTACTTGTTTAATACAGATAGTAAATCCCTTTTCAGTCGATATTATGTTGTTACGACTAGCTACGGAACCCTACTGCGCGTGGCCCGACACGACTTGGCCGTTTTTATATATAAGATATAGATTTCTTATTGATTATTTTTACAGCATTTACCTATGCTTAGCAAATTATACTAATAAACAGTTCAAAAATTATGGGACTGGAAGAATTTGTATCTGCGACCTCTGCACACCGGGCAGACGCTTTAACCATTAAGCTACGGTCGCCTCTTGCCCAAATTTTCTCTCTCAACTACATGTTACGTCATTACGTTACATTCATCCATTTGTAACTATCTTAAGTAGGATACAGTATTTATATTTAATGTTTTTAGATTTGCCTAAAATGAATTCTAGTTTACCTAAACCTAACAATATGTCTGGATCGAAAACTTACGGTCATTCCACAGATCGATTTGTTATAGCCAGCCAGTGGCGTGTCGGTGGGACGTAAAAACATTTTAGGCTATAAACGCCTATTGCAGAACATGGCTTCTCATACCGCTAGAGCGAATAGGACGATCTCCAATGGGGATTGATGCTCATGGTGTTTTTTATACATGGAACCTGCAATTTAGTGACCCTTGAGTACAGTGCATGAAACAATTTACAAACTGGTCATGTGCATGTCGGGGAAAGCACAATAGGGTTCCGTAGTTTAGTCGTTACAGCATATTTTGGACTTACTATATCCTGAATTGGTTTTACTTTATTAAACAAGAAACAACTTCATAAAATTCATTATTTTCAAATGGCAATGCTGCTAGCCTTCTGGGCACGATGTCGCCCTTTGACATCGATGCGGAGGAATTTATTGATGCTGTAAATATCTTTTTTATAGTTTTTATGTATATTATTGTATATAAATATCTTTCTTAATTCAAAAAGTATAGTTGTAAATATTTCAAATAATAAAATATTAAGTGCAATTATTTTCAAAGGTTTTGTATTATGTACGAACGAAGAAGTAGTTATTTTTATAATTTGAGAACTTATTACTACCTACGGGTTGACGAACATGGCGGAACTATGAGGGTTCCTAGTAGGTATTACAGAACCCTAAAAATAGGCATTCCTTTTTCTGTTTTTTATAGTTTAGTCAAATTGTTAGTTATCTACACATAAAATACCATGGCTTTTAATTTCAAATATTTTTTGTCGATACCTAAGACTTACTGATTAAATTGTATCTGACATAATTTAAGTTTTTTTTTAGCTTTAGTTATGAAAATATGAATTCCTTCGAAACTAAGTCTTATTTAGTAGAAAAATATTAATAGAAATCGAACTTTAAATGAGGTTTCTAAATAGTAGTAAGCATCCTTAAGCATGTGTATATAATTATCTGTTTCACTTTTTATTTTGGCAACCCTTCACCCCAATTTCCAAATTTCACTTTTCCTCATCGAGCTCTTTCTCTGCACACTTGTTTATTAAAAATCCATTTATTGCTGTACACCTTCAGAAGTAGCCGTACATGGGATGGGGTTCGAAAGTTTTCAAAAATTGTATCATCTTATGCAAATGAGGGAGACCTGCCGACCCCAAAGCACTTAGACTCGCGTCTTTGTTAGATTAATATCGAGAGCTATCACTCCCTAATCTTGACATGCCTTACTCAACGTAATCGATATGATTTTAACTTCTAATTGATTATTTTTATAGCATTCAGCTATGCTTAGCAAATTATAGGTTTTGAACCTGCGACGTTACTGCACACCGGGCAGCCGCTTTAGCAATCCAGCTACGATCGCCTCTTACCCTAAATTTCTTAACTGTATGATACGTCATTTCGTGACGTCACTTTCATCCATTTGTTCCTATCTTAAGTAGGATGAAAAACCAACATGGCGAAGTTACATTCAGCACAAATGTTGTAAAGAATGAACGCGTACGTTATTTCAACTTCTAATTGATTATTTTTATAGATATGATATATGATTACGATATGATTTTGTTTTGATATGATTTAGCGTATTTATTAATCTAGGTGCACGTTCAAATTTTTCGTACCAAAAATGTAAGTACATCGCGGCATATTTTGACTGATCTGTAAATTAATAGCGTGCTTATTCTCTTGTTAAAATTATTACAGCGAAATGGAAATGTTGGCTCAAATGTTGCAAACATAAATTCGATGAATATTATTCTCGTAGACGCACGACACCAACATAAATCATTCTTAACATCGTGTGAGTGCAAACGAAGCAGTTTTAAATGTATGGAGGGAAAATCAGTGGTGTAATTACTCACGAACCTTAAAGACAGAGCAGTCAGCGCTTGCTCAGCGCTAGATTCAGGGTATTTGAGGCAGGAGCGACAATTATCTGAACCACCATAATTACACGTGAATCGGTGCCCGCTATCCTTGCCGACGCAGCAACGATGAAGGCAGATTACGAAATGAGGAAAAAAGAAACTTTTTCCGTTTTAAATTGCAATTTTTCAAGTTTTTCCAAATGATGATAAAAAGTTGCGTTGGAAATAATTGTTTTATTTTAAAACAAATGACTTACGCATTATATCAATATAGTGATTTTCTTTTACATATTGAACTAAAATCAAAAGCGTAATGAGTTATATGTTTGAAACATTATAGTGTTGTTATTATTCTCACTTTTTCAATAATTAATATCTTTACTTTACAAAGCATTTGAAATGAAGCATGAAAAGCTCTTGCAACAATTTTCACTTCAAAGGAATGTAAGCAACTTTTAACACAAAGCGTTTCTTGAAATATTACTGTATGAGAGAAAGTCTGCATAGCGAATAGCGATATTATGTTAAACAAATTAATATACCTATATATTTTATTTTATTTTTATTTTATTTTTTTATTTTTAATATTAGATAGAACGCCAGAAGCAATTACACTATTCAATCTTCCCAATGACAAGGCCAAATACACACATTCACTCACACAAGCACACCCAGTCTCAGAACAAATCGTTGCGAATCACACAAAGATTTGTCCCATGTGGGGATCGAACCCACAACACCTGTGCAGTGGAGAGCGGCGAGGCGACCGCTTAAACCACTACACCACACGTGCAGACTTATAACGAGGCTTTAGTTTTTTTACTTACTGGACACAAAAACCACTTACAGAATTCCATACACCAATTATGATATTACCAAGATGAATATGGTAGTAGTGTATAACCCCTATATTTCACCAATTATGGTTAAGTACAGTGGGCCAACGAGTTAGGTATACAGGGCAAAAACTTCTAAGTCATAGTATAGACTTACTACAACAGTTTTGGATAAGTGAGTTACATATCTAAATAGTAGGTATGTTACACTAATTAAATATGTAATTTGCATATACATATCTTTTGCAGTCAGTTTTCACTATGGTGTAGTAGTTTTTGACCTGCATACCAAATTGTTCGGCCCACTGTACTACGTGATGTGGGCCGAGCCTATTCCCATCCTCCGGCCACAATTCCAACTCCGTGCTGCTATTGAAAATTACGTAAAGGAAAAGGGTAAATAACATTTTTGATAGCTGACCTGGGCAACGAACCCGAGACATCGCAGTGAGTGGCCGTTTACGCTTACCACTTGACTAATAAGCCATATCACCAATACTCCACTCATTCAGGTACCAAAAGGTTGGTGAAAAGTGGCGTCTGTCCAACGCTTTGTCTATGTGGGAAGTAGCTCGGCAAATAACTTTGCTAATTAGGACCATCTGTATTACAGAATCAAGAGTTTTAAGTTACTCTGTGTTCATTTTTTAATGGATGTAATTTAGAGCAATGTCGCAATTAACAAGGGTTATGAACTACCCACGCATTGTGAGGATTAGCTTAAATCCCCATTAGAGGGTCATACGGTCGATCCACACCGAGAATAGTCTAACGAAGCCCCGGTTTCGCCAAATATTAAATCTTCTTTTTTCATTTTTACCCGTATTTGCATCTCTCTCTCTCTTTCGAAGTTCATTCGGGACGAAGAGATCGGAAAATGTAGCCTACCGTTACTCTTGACTTCAACACGTTGCGTGAAATCAACATTAAGAATACAAGAGAACCCTTTGACGCCAGCAATGAAGAGATGACTTAAAATGGTTTTTATGATTAGTATATTTACGTCACGTCTAATTATATATATTAAATAAAAGTATTTACCTTTTATGCTACTTGTAAATTAGAGAGTACGTGAATTTTACGGTAAGGCACTGTATTATTAAATTCACTATTATCGTAATACGTGCAGATTGTATTCATTAAGTTTACCGAAGACAATTACTGCGCAATATAATATCCACCGTGCACAATTGATTGTTGCTTTTTGAGAATTTTCTGACGAAAAAACACAAATAAAACTTTTGCCCAACCAAGGAAATGAATTCGAGACCTCACAATGACAGGCGCATACGAAAAAAACCACATAAGTCCGTTTTAATGTGTCTTAATTCCTATTTTTTATTTATATGTAATGTAAAAAAGTTAAACAACCATACTGGTTAATATTCCCTTTTGTGCAAAAAAGAGTGCATAAAATACAGAACACATTTTAGTATTCAGTTTTAGTCGCATGAGAAAGTTTTTATTTTACTGGTAACTGCCCAACTGCCGAGGTTTAACTGCGCTTTACTTTTATCTGACTTTGCGTTACTTCAGCTTAACTTAAACTTTGACCTTGTTATATTTTGCTCACTTTGTATTTTATACTTTGGAGCATGTTGAGATACTTTATTAAAAAGCCTGGATATAAAATATTTCTTTATTAAAAGCGTATATGTGATGTGTGATATAATTACATTCTTTGATTTGAAAATACTACCCTGATATTTTTGTCAGAGCAATACGAGCATGTTTGCTATATGAAGCTTACAATAGTATCTAAAATGTGTATATTATGTGGGACATTGCGTTGTAATGCATTTAATTAATTGCATATTAATTAATTATTCAAATAATACAAGGTTTGGATAGTCAATAAACCAGGGATGACAGTTTTTCCGCCGCACCGTACTTTGATGTCTCATTGGCGCCTCTGACCATCATTATTTTACATATACTTTATTTTCAGAAACTTAAAGTAGCGGTTGAGAATATGTAGCCAGGATCCCACGTATTTAAAGTAAAACTTTAATAAAACTAGTGCTTTCTTTCTAGTGTCTTTCTATAACTGCATTACACATAATGAATATTATTATTGATATCTACAAAGTTAATATTATTTGCCTTAATTTTTTTTAAACAATTTTTATGCCCCTTTTTAATTATAAATATCAAACAGTCATAATGTTGAACTCACATAGTAAACTCTTTTGCTTTGAATCTGTTTAACTAAGTTTGTTTGAACTAAATTTGTTCTAAAACATAAGAAAAGATAATTTGAGCGAAGATTGAAAGATTAGCTATTTGTTTGATACTCCTAAACCTTTTATTAAACGTAACTTTAAAACTTTTGATCCTAGAAAATAAATAACTTAACATTGTAAGGTCTTAAAATGTTGCACACAACTTCGAACTTTATCACAGTAATTAAATGTCGAACTCATTACAGTTTCAAAGACATTGTTTTAAAGTTTTTGTGTCATAGACTTAAACTGAGATTATCTGGATCATTGTGATTTGAAGAGCTACTATCGTATATTTAATAAAATATATTATATTTATATATATATTATATTATTATATTTAATACTGTCACGGCCTTCTAGATAATAAAGCGTGATGTTCTGTTAGAGATGAGTTATTTATAAGAATACTGAAAACGATTATTAAAAATAACTTCACGGGTATTTTAATCCTCATATGTTTTCCAGTTGATATAATTCAATAGAAAATACTAGAAAAAGAGCATCAAACATTCGATTACATCTTTAGATACTCAATGAATTTTTACTTGGACGGGTTTTCTTTTATAAATGAATTTCAGATTGGTGATACGGGTCAATGAGTTTTTAATCTAATTCTTGTCGAATAATAGCCATTATTTCAGTGGGCAACAAAAATAAAAGCTTTTGTGAAAAATTGCGATAAACCTCTGGTTCTTTTAGCTTGTGAGTGTCATTGCATTTTTATTTTGACTTATAACTTATTTACTAAGGCATAATAATTCTTCTTCTTCTTCGTCGTGTCAATGGCTGAGTCAAATTTCATTTTGACTTGCCATCGTGGTGAAAGGATTAGCCAATTCGCTTTGGAGAACTCGTGAATTGCCCAGGGTGCGCCGGACGTAGGGGATTGTTGTGTACGTCACTCAGGGAGGCTCCTTTCATGCACCCCATAATAATCAAGATTTTCCAATGATCACAATATTTTAGGGAGCAGTTTTTTTAAATAATTAAAACCAGTAGTTAGTACTTAATTGCAAATGAATCGCTAGACAAAAAGACTGCGATTGTCTTCTGTGTCAGCAACATCGGTCTCGTACCAAACTGAAACACAGAAATGCAAGAATAAACTATTTGTCAACGAGACATAGGTACATACATAACATCACGCCTATATTACCCAGAAGGTTGTGGCAGAGGTGTACAGCACCCACATTTCACCTATTACGTTTAGGTCCCATGGGATTGAAGTGAGCCTGGCGATAGACATCCCTACTCAACCAGGCTAAATACCAACACCGTGCTGAGTGCTGCTATTGTGAATTTTTTGACGGAAAGTTTACAAATAACCCTTTGCCCGACCAGGGAATAAAACCCAAGACCTAGCGATGAGAGGCGAATACGTTAATCACTAAATCATTGTCAACTGGCATTGTCATTGGCAGTTTGTCAACGAGTTGTAGGTACCGTAAAATGGTACCGCTTACTTGTTGAGGACCACGAACAAAAGTTCTATCACAATAACGTTTAAGACGTTATGTTAAAGATTTAAGACAATGACTGTACCTTATAAGTATCCAGTATCCATCTATAAACATTGTGTGAGGTCGATAAAATTTATCAAACTAACTCAATTTTTAGTTGCCCTATAAAACTTAAGACACAGATTTATGATAGATAAATATAATATTCTTTAAAAAAAATCATTGGTTTGAAATTATATTTTTATCATTTTTATGCGTTTTATTTAACGTCTAATTTAACGTTTTTTTATATTAACGTCGCTATATCGTTGTTGTATCGATCTTTGTTGTCAAGGGACTATCACTTTTTTATGAATCTGTAAACATTTAACGGTATTTATGAAAAGGCTTTTTTATATATTTACTAGCTTCTGCTCGCGTGGTATTCCACTAAAAAGTAGCATATATGTCAATACAGGTTATAAACTACATGTGTGCAAAACTTTATCAAAATCGAAACGGTAGTTCTTACACTAAAGAGTAACAAACATCCACACTCTTTAACACAAACTTCCAAATTTATAATATTACAATGATGATTTAAGTGTAAAGATAGGTAAGGTACTGTCGAGTACCACCAATGCTTGAAAGCTAAAATAAAAAAGATTCAACCCGCAAAGGGTCTTTTTTAGGGTTCCGTAGCCGAATGGCAAAAAACGGAACCCTTATAAATTCGTCATGTCTGTCTGTCTGTCTGTCTGTCTGTCTGTCCGTCCGTCCGTATGTCACAGCCACTTTATTCCGAAACTATTAGGACTACACAATTGAAACTAAGTAGGTAGATGTATTCTGTTAACCGCTTTACGATTTTTACACAAAAATAAATAAATATTAATATTAGAGGGGGGCATACAATCATTGAACTGAAACATTTTTTTTTTCATTCTACTTATACGTGTGGAGTGTCTATAGATAGGTCTTTAAAACTTACATTGAGGTTTCCAGAAACATTTTTTTTCAATGGCAATCGTTCCAAAGATAGACACTTTCAAAGTGCTAAAATGAGTGCCCCCTCCCCCCCCCCCTCTAACTTTTAAACCACAGGAGTGAAAAATCTAAAAAAAATATATATTATAGATCTTAATTCTTAATAAAAACTTTCAACCAAAATTATTTTCAATGAGATACAGTCGGCAGTTTTTGAGATATAGCACTTTTTCAGCAACCGCTAATCATAACTTTGTTATTGATACAAATTCCATAAAATACTATGAAAACCAAAGTTATTTTTGCTGGCGAAAAAATGGTGGTGTTTTGGCTATTTGTCGGTAATCGGTACGTTTAATGTTGTTACGACTAGCTACGGAACCCTATTGCGCGTGGCCCGACACGCACTTGCCCGGTTTTTTCTTTATTATGCGACCTACCTTCATTGCTGCGTCGGCAACGATAGCGACACGATTCACGTATAATTATGGTGGTTCAGATAATTGTCGCTCCTACCTCAAATACCCTGAATCCTAGCGCTGAGCAAGCGCTGTCTGCTGTCTTTAAGGCTCGTGAGTAATTACACTACTGATTTTCACTTCATTTATTGAAACTGCGTGCCTTGCACTCACACGATTTTAGTAATGATTCATCCCACCAAGATTCAATCCGTATACACGTAGTATGTATTACGTAAACGTTGACATATTTTACTCACACTGTACAAAACACTTTGTGAATCCGTTGTTTTATACATACGGCTTGACGAGTTACGGTTGAACCTATAGAACGCATTATGATTTAATATACCAGTTACAAACTACTTGAAGTCATAGTCCCCCGTCGTAATATAAGAAAACAGTGCCAAAATGACTATTCTAATTTGTTCTCCCTTTGTCATGTAACGCCAGTACACGTCTAAGAAACTTAGTAAGTAGATTTTGCTTTGACGGTAGATAAAAATATTGTATACGTAATTTTAAAAATATATGCATAAATCGTGTTTCACATATTATCATTTGTTATATTAATAAGTGCGCCGCTGTTTCCTAGATATTCTGCAAATTAATTGCATGCTTATTCTGTTGTTACAGCTATTAAAGCGGAATGTAAATAATGTTGTAGCTGAGCATGGGTTTAAAACATTCATGCAATGTAATTTAATTTTAGATCACTACGGTAATAAATTCACGCCCACATTACCCAGAAAGGTATGGCACAGATAATACCCACTTTTCACCCGTTGTGTTGAGATATCATGTGATAAGGGGTGCGCCTATCGCCATTCAACGGACACAATTCCAACTCCGTGCTGCTACTGAGAAAACTTTATTTTTTACATCTTGGACATGTTTTTGTTTTTTATGCAATTTAAGTTGCTTTAGCAACATCATTAACGACCACAGCTTAGACATTAAACATACAGTATTAAACTAGTTAAAACATATATCAATGTTTTTTTAAGAAAAGTTCTTCTGGTCATTTTGATTAAAACAAGCCCTAAAATAGTTAGGTATATTACAAAAAGTTGAAGTAAAGCAATGTCGAAATGAGGCTATATTAAACTTTTTAGACTTTCCGTATGAGTAGGATTATCTCATAACAAGCTTAAGGTTTCTAGTAAGTTCAGGCTCTTGGGAAATCCAAGATATCTAATCTAAGTCAAGCGTTTTATAAAATTATGTAAATTTTATACACTATTCTTTAGAAATATTTTTTAATTATAACTTTTATGTAACTTTTACGTTTTTAATGTTTAAATATTTTTTATTCGACATACGAATTCGTTTTTAGGGTTCCTTAGTACCTACAAGGAACCCTTATAGTTTCGGCATGTCCGTCTGTCCGTCTGTCCACGGCATAGCGACGAAACCGTTGGTGCTAGAAAACTGAAATTTTACATAAACATGTATGTTAACTAAACAAAGAAAGTCGTAGAGTAAAATTTGGAAAATATTATTTTTCAGGTAGCTCCCCTACATGTAAAGTAGGGATGTTTTTTTTTTGTCGCCTACCCCATAGTGTGCGGTATTGTTAGATAGGACTTTTAAAAACGTTTAGGGGTTGCTAAGACAGTTTTTTGATTTAGGGATCCGTTTGCGAGATAATTAACTTTAAAGAGCAAATTTTTGTTCGAGTAGGGCGTCCCCCCCCCCTCTAAAAGCTAAACTACTGGATCCCAAAATCTGAAAAAAATTGTGTCGGTAGTACATGTAATGAACTTTAAAGGAAAACTATAGCGGATAAGTTCACTTCATTAGTTCAAGAGGAATAGGGGTCCGAAATGTCAGATGCAGTTACTCAGAATATTTCGTTCAAAATTCTTGAAACATAAATAAACATACATAATACATATATAAAATCACGCCTTTATCCCACGGAGGTAGGCAGAGACGATGGAA
Organism: Hypena proboscidalis; assembly: GCA_905147285.1. Classification (NCBI taxonomy): domain Eukaryota; kingdom Metazoa; phylum Arthropoda; class Insecta; order Lepidoptera; family Erebidae; genus Hypena; species Hypena proboscidalis. The sequence continues at coordinate 8,537,746 of LR990127.1, forward strand.
CGCCATGTGCTTCGCTCCTTACATACTTCTTTCGCTTCCTCAACATTCATACATCTCGTCATACGTGCTAGCTGGTTTCGTGTACTACAAACATTTTCCTTTCTGAAGGACGCCATTTAGTTAAAAAGTAAAATTAAAAATATTTTTCTATGGAACCCTACTGCGCGTGGCCCGACACGCATTTGGCCGGTTTTTCATTATTTTATACTTATTCAATTTTTAAAAATTACAGATAATTTCACTTAGTCAACTATTTTAATATTTAATCTTATATCCTAACCAAGTTGCTACTTTAAGGTACTCAATTTAGTTCTTAAAAATAAATAAATAAATAATTATACCGTCTGCATTTTTCTGGCAACACCATTATAAATGTCATTTATTCAACCAGCCGTCGAACGACATCTGTCAAATATCGAACGTTTGAACGCCAGGCGAACGGTAGCGGTCGGCGCAGTCCTTGTTGAATTGTCGAGCGATTCTCCTAAAGTGAACTGTGGTTGAAGTGATAAGTTTTATAATCAGAAATAATAATATACAGTGGTTGATTGTGCGTGTGTTGATTGATTTAGTGAAGTGAATTGGATAATAACTGTGAACATGTAAGTACTATTTTAAATCTAATTGTTAACCGTATATAATTAAATGTGTGAAAAAGGAAATAGATGCGTTCTCGTTAAACATAAGTATTTAGATTTATTTAAAACCCACTACATTCTGAAAGGTGTTCTACAATAATAAACGGCAATTAATACACGTTAGTTTTAGTCTTATGAGGTATTTAATCGAATGCTATAAAACTTTACCTGAAACGATGAGGGAATAAGTAATATTTCGACCCTCACATGATTTCCAGTTGATTTGATTCTAATAGCAAATACTTGAAAAAGAACGTCAAACATTCGGTTCCATCTTCTGATACTCAATTTATTTCCACTTGGACGGATTTCTTTCATAGACGCGAAGGTATATAAGCATTTCAGTTTTTATGAAATGGGCCATTGAAATATTTATTTGTTGTTATACAAGCTTTTGAGTTAAATTTTATTCAAATAATTTATGCTTGTAATATTTATATTCTATCGAAATGGTTATTGGCAAATCAAAAAAGTCACGAAGATAAAAAATTAAATGTATTTTACGATACACAAGAGTTTTATTATAAGTCCCCGACAACAGATATGAAACAGCTAGGAACTCGTAAAAAAGATAGAATTTTTTATGAACCTATGAAATTCTGCAATGAATATTGAATAGGCTAGCGACATAAATCTGAATTTTACGTATGACTTTTACTTTTATGCCATCAATATACAATCTTTAATTTTTATTGCCAATGCCGAGTTGTGTATACATTCCTAAATTAAATTTTGAAAAATTTTAATTTACATTTATTTATAAATTATGCCATCGCAAAAAAACATTTCTATTATAATTATTGCCTGCTTTCACAGAAAATTAGTTTTTTACTTGAGCAATATATTTCGCACCAAGAAACCACGGACAAACTAAAATTATTAATTTAAATTCCTGCTTAGGAAAAACAAAAAGTGACTTCGTACCGCAAACTGGAACTCGGTAAACTTATTTCCTGTTGTATTGATTATGACAGCTCTCGAAGCCAATGACTACTGTTACAGGGGTGCTTACTTGGAATTTAAACCAGTTTTAACAGCAGTTATTTATTACTACAAAATAATATAGTATATGTGCCATGAGGAAGGCGATAATCTCTTCCTCTATCAGATTGGACTAAACATAACAGAAATTTGGGTGTTATATACCTCTGTCACACCCTTTTGGTTCATATAGACGTGATGTAATGTTAAACATGTTTAAGTTATGTTACATTAGACCGATGCTTACTCTTTTACGGTCCAAAGAACGGGAAAATAAAGTTCTTTTTATTGCCTCTGTTTTACAGCTCTGGTAATAGGTGAATTTGGTGAATTCAGCGTCTGGAAATTCCTGGGTTAGTGCACAGTACGGCGCGTTGCACGTCGTAGTGGGCGCTGTTATTCGTGTTTTCCTCGAATGTATACCTTTGTGTTCCCCAGAAGCACTTTGTATTTGAGATTGCAGAAAAACATTTGTATTGTACACGTTCACTAGGTCGGGAATAACAGTTTCTGTTTCCATTTACTAAAGTTACTCACTTTCCTGACCTATGACCTCAATTCGTCGCTCAAACATTGAATTTACCTTTGCTTAGGGGTGACAATTTTATTGTTTCTAAATTTTCATCTAAAAAATCACACCAGATTTGAGGCAATTAAGCTATGCATTTGGAAGGAAAATATTCACGAGAGTTTTTCGAGTCTAAACAAAACAGAAAATCGAAGCGTGTCGCAAATATTCTGTATTGTTGACATTGTTGGTAATGAACTTTAAAGGAAAACTATAGCGGATAAGTTCACTTCATTAGTTCAAGAGGAATAGGGGTCCGAAATGTCAGATGCAGTTACTCAGAATATTTCGTTCAAAATTCTTGAAACATAAATAAACATACATAATACATATATAAAATCACGCCTTTATCCCACGGAGGTAGGCAGAGACGATGGAACGCCATGTGCTTCGCTCCTTACATACTTCTTTCGCTTCCTCAACATTCATACATCTCGTCATACGTGCTAGCTGGTTTCGTGTACTACAAACATTTCCTTTCTGAAGGACGCCATTTAGTTAAAAAGTAAAATTAAAAATATTTTTCTATGGAACCCTACTGCGCGTGGCCCGACACGCACTTGGCCGGTTTTTTTTTTACTATGTAATTCCTTTTTACGCTCATTCATATGACGTTCGCAGAAAGGGAATACGTGTCCGTACGTTTTTAAACGCAAGCGGTGTGTAAAATTTAACCGGCTCCTTTTTTACTTTACAAATTGTACGCGGTTTATATTTCTAGATAAAATATTATCACCGCAGTGCTTGTGATCTGCTTTACGTTAGCTATTATTATAAACTGTTTGAGTTTCGCACTGAAACAAAAGCACTTATTGTCGTCGATCGCTGAAAACGTTGTTACAGTTTTCTAACTAAATGTTCAAAATAGCTTAGTTTGGATTTGCTACATACTATTTTATCTGTCTCTATTTTCACATTTATACCACAAAGCCAAAGAACGTCTTCCTAATAATAAGATGTGTGATATTCATTTAGATACGTGCCCTTTGTACTAGCTATAGTAAAGAAGTTAAAATATTGTGCGTTGTGAATGTTTATTAGGTTTAAAGATTGCGAAGCCTTGGGAGGCATAGCAATGAACTCAATCACATAACTCGACACTCGAAAATAAAAAGGGTAGTCCTTCCGAAGTTCGTCGTCGAAGCCTCCGATATAGGCCACATGCAAATTGATTGAACATAGATTGAAAACGCTCTCTCATACGTAAACAAGCAAAGAAACCACGAAAACATAAAAATGAATGTTTATTTAACCAATTTTCGCTGCAATATCGTTTTTGTTTACTGCGCTTTATAGCCTTGTAATAACAGTGGATAACGTCTTGTGCGGTTTTCGAACAAGGTAAATATTTCAGTAAACCAGCGCATCGGCTCACAAACTTTCCCTATAAACTCTCAGCAACTGCCGACTCGTTTCCACTGAACAAGTCGAAATACTTAAGCATTCCTCGCGTTGGTTACTACGAAAGGTATTAGTGACTACTTACCTCTTGTTCTGTGGCGGGTTTAAATGTTTTCTTGTATAGTTTACCTTCTAAAGTTGTTATTTCTTTTCGCCATTAATAAGCACAAAAGCATTTTTTGTTGAAATGAATAACTTCTGGTAAATATCAAATGATAGCTGAAATCCTGCCTATTGTTAAATAAATTAATTGATTAAAGCCGCTAAAATGAACACTAAAACTGCAAGCGGCAATTAATTTAAGAGAAGCCAACGCTGGATAATAACGATTGCTGTTGGAGAGTCCTAGAGCAAAACTCGTTAAAATCTAGCGCTCTCCTCGCCGACAAGTGAACACCATCAATCGAATTAATACTAATAATTTTCTTTTGCACATACATACTTACTTACAATAAAGACAATCCTTTTTATGCACACTTTTTATTCTTTGTTACCGATTATATTTATTTGCATAACTTTAAAAAACTCCTATTGCAATGTATATAACATAAGATTTCGCAAAGAAGACGCTAGAAGACGCATTTTTCTAGCTAATGTAGGTTAAACCGGCTTTAATTTGAATACGAAATTATTTAATACAATTTTTTTAAAGCCTCTGATGTCGTCCCATTAAAAACTTTTCATGGATAGGCTCAAGCCTACACAAACAACTTGTACTAATTATACCTATGTTTTCATTTTTATTTATAAGACTCAATATAAAAACTGCATAAAATATTTATAATAATAATTAAGGAAAATAACGACACATCAGTCTTCAACCAAATAAACTAATACATAATTTTTAACAAAAAAAAAACCGACTTCAAAAAGTAGGTAAACTAAAAAGCAAAAAATAAATTTACTTCGCACAAAATAATACATTTTTTTATTTAGTTAAATAGACATTATTAAATAATTATTTTATAATTCTGAAGTCGGTGCCAAGTAAATCGGATAATTAAGAACTAATATTCAGTCAGAAAATAGTTGTTAGAAAGATTTATAATTATTGTCTATACAGAGTTATTGTTTACTTGGCACCGACTTCAGAATTATAAAATAATTATTTAATAATGTCTATTTAACTAAATAAAAAAATGTATTATTTTGTGCGAAGTAAATTTATTTTTTGCTTTTTAGTTTACCTACTTTTTGAAGTCGGTTTTTTTTTTGTTAAAAATTATTTTATTTTACGATTTTAAGTGATGGGTAGACCGAGCAAGAATGTTTCTCTAATGAGGAGACGACGGTTACTTGAGACGGAAAACTTATTAATAATAATCCCCGTACTCCTAACCGTTGAGGAGTTGTACCTTCCAGCATCAGCTCAGCAACTTAAAATGCAAATATCCAAGTAGTTTTAGGTAATATACGAATAACAATATAGAAGCCTTTAAAATTTGAGGGTTACCCATGATTTCTCTAGGATCCCATCATCAAATCATGACCTCATATTATAAATATACATAAGTAATATTCAATGTCTCGCCTCATCTGTGTATAACTTGAAAGAATACAGTAAACGGCCTCAAGGAGCCTATATTTAAAGAATTATACCCGTACTCCTAACCGTTGAGGAGTTGTACCTTTCAGCATCAGCTCAGCAACATAAAATGCTGACTACTAGATGCAAATATCCGAGTAACTTTAGATAATATACAAAAAACAATATAGAAGCCTTTTAAATTCGAGGGTTACCCTCGATATCTCTAGGATCCTGTCATCAGAACGTGACTGGAAAAAAATGGGACCACATGACAAGTATATCCTTTCAAACAAAAAAAGAATTTCTCAAATCGGTCCAGGCGTCTTCGAGTAATCGGCGAACAAACATAAAAAAAAAAAAAAAAAAAAAAAACATACAACCGAATTGAGAACCTCCTCCTTTTTTTGAAGTCGGTTAAAAAGCTTATTTTTTTCGATAAAATGATATTCGGGAAAGCCATCGATCATCTAATAATGAAGTTATCTTGACACCGAAAAGAGTTGACGGTAGCCTTTTAGCAATTTTAATGAAACAGGTACAACATCCATTAATAATTGTTAGGGTAGAATTAAAAAGATAATGAATCATTAATTACCGCGGCGACGCTCGTTAGATCCTTTGTTTGAGAACCCTTGTGCTAATAGACGTCTTTTATAGTTAACCTGACTTGCTATAATAGTCGCCCAAAAACTTTTGATTGGTCAAACATAATCGTTCAGGCATATTTTTTAACATTCAACATAACAAAAATAGACTTAAAGAATGAAAGATTCGTGAGTATACAGTGTTATGTTTATCACTTTCATCGTAAAAGGATCGCAGCGATGTAAGTCTCGGGTAACCAAAAAATTCAATATCTTCAAAGCAACGTCTTCACGGTAACTTTTTGGCTCGAGGCGCGACATTTTTTGTTACCAAACACGAAAAAATATATTTATACGTTTACTTGTGTACGTACTATGCGCGTCCCCTGAGGCAAGCTAAAGGATCTCCTCTAAGAATAGGTGCTACTCAGATCTTCTACCGGAAAACTCAAACATAAAGAAAATAATAAGTGCTAATCTCGTCACAAAGCAAGCCACTTATCATGCTACAAAAAGTCGTCCTTTTTAAATTGGTCGATTGAATTGGTATTTGTGTTAACCTTATTTTGATATTAGAGTGAGTTAATTGGTTTCTGCTAATTACACAACGATTGGGATTTCCACGATTTAGAACACAAGTGGGTAATGAGATGTGAAATTATTAACACGTATACTTGACATGTGTATGGAAGGCATACGATTCTCTTGCATAACAACTTCTATCACATGGTTTATTGATGTGTGAAAAACTACTCACTTTTGACTTGCACTAAGTGAAATCTGCTGTAGCTTTACGAATTCCTTATGCGTTATACTTTTATGATTCTCTTTATTCTTATTATGGGAATTGTAATAGCTTTTCGATTTAACGATAATTGTTACTGTACACACTGCATTTACACCTTCTTTCGGTATGCATAGCAATTATGACGTTTAAATTTGTCCATGTTTTGTTTTTGTTGCCGGCTAATTTAGCCTGCTTTTCTCTCGTCCACAACCGGGACATCGGTTAATATGAAAAAAAAAATATTTTCGAATATATTGTGCGATTAATGTATAAATGATGTTAGTTGTTGCTTCGGTATTATGTTAATAACATAGATTCATAATTAATCATGTTAGAACATAACATTTATAATATTGCCTATACATCAATGTGCTAGCATTATCAATTTCGATAAGTAAGAAATCACATCTCCGTCTCTCTGAAGTATTTAGTTATGCTAGGTCACAAAGCTAACCGAATTCGAAGCCGTGAAGTGTTCCCGTATGTTATTTTTGTAAGAAGTACACACACAATAAATCCTATATTAAACCCGGAATAGAATACAAATCACATTTGCCACAAAATCGATAACCATAAAAGCATAAACAACTAAACGAATGCAGCATTTTATGGGCTTATTCACCCAATATGTTTCTTAGAAAGAAATGAAAGCACCATTGGGCTTTTTAGTTCCGATATTGCTATCAATATTTATCAAGCTTCGGATATGTCTCACTTCGGCCTCACTTTTATTGGTAGGCTCTTGGAGACTAAAGACCTATCTTCAATCTTTTTGAGACTGTGAATAATAATATCATCAAAGGTGGGATACACACATATTTTCATACGTTGCCATATCAAATGTCCAAACTATGAAAGTTTTCAGTTTGTGATAAGCAATTTAGTATGTTATACCATATTCGTTGGTTGATTCGAGATTTCAAAGTTTTCTTAAGTATCTATATTTAAAACGTAAACCTTCCCTTGTTGTTTATCCAGATATCGAAATTGTAATGGATGACTTTTTCAATGTATCTCTAGATAGAAACGAGTTACACGATAATATCTCCTCATAAGGCAGCGATAGCTGAGTGAGAGACCGTAGGACTGACAAGTCAATGGTCTCAGATTCGATTCCACTGCACACACTTATGTCAATAAATCGTTAGGATTCGTACTTTCTAAGATATGTGTTAATTTATTATGTATAATTGTCGGTTGCTATTATACCTGCATGCCTGACAGTGCCTAAACAGTAGTCAAGGGTGCGTGAAGTCTACCAATCTGCACTTGGCCAGCGTGGTAGACTAAGACCTAACCAAAAAAAGTGGGACGTATATAAGATGCAGAGGTGCCTCCTCATAAAACGCTTAACATGTCATTTCATCGATATTTATAGAACTTTTTAGAGACCAACAACACTTAATAAGTCAACATTTTCTTATATAAATGCCATGCATGAGGCTATAATATTTTCTTGGATAATTTTCGTGAACAAAAATATGGGTGTTCTGTGTCGCGTTGTCGCGTAGGAACGCGTGCAACTGTAAATTTCATTGAACTGACGTTTTATCAGATATTAAATGCTGCAAACAAGAACAAAGTGCTTTCATGTATTTAATAGATTGCTTTTTCAGTTCTCGCTTGAGACAGTTACAACTATCAACAAATGTTACGTATGAATGTAGGTGTTTTTAACCGACTTCATTTTGGAACTGCCTCGATGTGGTGGTTAGTGTAAGTGCCTTCCACCGCGAGATCTCGGGTTCGATTCCCAGGTCAGGCAAAGTACCTATTATTTGTGAACTTTACGACAGGAAATTTACAATAGCAGCATGTAGTTGGAATTGTGCAGGGTGGATGTCGATAAGCTCACCCCCTATCCCATGGGACCTTAACATCACAGGCGAAGTGTGGGTTTTGTACACCTATGCCACACCCTTCTGGGTAATATAGACGTGATGTTATGTTATGTTGTGTTTTTTAGTTCTATTCTAACGAAAGACCATTGTTTTACTGAAACTATTGAACATATTTATCGATCAGTTTTAATAAGCAAAATTTTACGTATCTAAAAACTCGTCACTCATACATTTAAAATATCGGGTTTTATTTAAACATCACCACTTAGTCAGTAATCTATACTTATATATTATATATATATAATAAAATAATAAAAATATAAAATAATATCGTAGCAATTCGATTTTTCTTTGAATTTTACCATGGTTGCCACGAATATATAATGAGCTCTGTGCTTGATTGTCAATTTTCTGTTTTGTTTTGTCATATCTTATATAAGTGAGAGAGCGGCCGGTGATAACGAGCAGTTTACTGTCGTTGTTATTCATTGCTTCGAGAGGCTTATAATGATGCTTAAGCTCTTTTATTACGTATTGTACTGAATAGTATAACCTTAAGACTCCATTTCCTTTCTAACAGAGAAGCCTTCGTTTCTCTTAAAAGGAACAGTTTATTATGCATTGTGACGGTTGCTGGTTATTATTTGTACATAATAGTAAGCTTTATAAATGAATTCAGATATGTCCAGTTACGAGTTGTTTATTAGTTTCGATATTACATTTATTTAGGTAATAAGTAATTAGATAAAATGTTATAAATGTTACACGGCAGAACTATACCAATATCGTAAGATCCAACATTTATTTTGGTCGAATATTATTCAAATCTATATTTCTTTAGAAATAATAAATTACTTATTTTAGATTTTACGCTGCACTAGAAATTCAGAAAATAATATTAGTGCATCATAATTCTACTACAAGAAATTCCTTCCACCTTTTCGCAACAGTACCTGCGCTGAAGTACTCTATAAATTTAATACACTCAAAATTGTTTCTTCTCAATATTTCTTGCTGCACACATACTTCACATTTTACTCTTTGCTCTCTGAGAAATTGACGTAGAAATGTGTAATAACTCTCAGTGTTGGAGAGATGTCGACTTTTTTAAGGACTTTAGGTATACTGATTTCTCTTAAAGCTTTATTTCCGAAGCGAAGCTTTGCTTTTTTTATCAATTAGATGTCATGCAAAGTGTGCTTGTTTTTAGCTCTCATATATATTCAGGTTTTTCGTATACTCATCTGAATAATTTCCTTTCCACGAAAACTGATGACTAAAAATCAAAAGATAATTTTCAATATTTCTTGATCCTTAAATCATTTATAGTAAACTATATACATTATTTCTTAAGAATTCTGCAGTAGAGGACAATAGCCAATACCAGAAAATCAGATGAAAAAGCGTCTTGGAAATTATATATTCATTTATTTCCAAGAGCCACACTTTTACATTACCAGTAATGAAAAGGAACTGTTCTACTGCCCGTCAGTACTGAAGTAGCACTTAGCTTTGCAAAGCATCTAGGACAGGGAACAAGGTTCTGAAAAGCATTGCCATTGTAATTTTGTCGTAGAGACGTCGAGCTTCCGGGCAGAACTATAAAAAATTCATAACATTCAAATGCAAGTCCCTTTACTTTTTTATTACTTTTGGTCATGACTTTGGCGCTTGGATAATTTTCACAAAGATCAAATTCTCAACACAATAAAAGTCTTAAAATAATAATTTAGCTCTCATGAATAAAACAAAACATTTTTTTGTCATTTTCTTTCAGTTTTTTTCGTATATTATTATTTTCTCTGGGTTGTACGCTTGACTTGACCTTTTCCATTAGTATTTTCTCTGCGTCTCAAAGGTTTGCTGTTAGATAATTCTTATTGAACTTTATTGATTATATTGTAATCTGTATTTTAATTGACTTGACTTGAAAGGAGGAGATTCAGTCAACTAGGCTTTAGGGACTCTTATGCAGGATGACAGCAATCGCACCTATGCAATCTTATATTACAAAGCTAAAGAGCTTTTTTGAATGTTTGGTTGATCGCGCTCATCTCAGGATATTTATATATTTTATTGAATAGCCTTATTCAACACAAATATATATGTATTTTTTATCGTTATAACCTTTACCAAAGAAGGCTATGGGATATCGTATATCGCTCTTAAAGCGAAGGTAGTTGGTGAGTCAGCTAGCAACTAACTATATCGTTTCCAAATTATAGAATATTGTTTCAACCAAGCCGGCGGCGTCGTCAATCAAAGGTCCGTTAGAGTGCATATTGAAGTAAGAGTTAATTTATTCTCCTTGCAACTTTAAACAAAACCCGCAACAATTGGATAAGTCTGCTCATCAAGTTTCTATATCTCTGAAACTGTTCTAGAGTTCCCCTGTGCGGCTGCACGTCGCAACTGTTAAGAACGTGCAGAGCGCACTTTTGCAAGATAAATGGTTCAGTCCATGGAAATAATCCCAACTCCAGTGGCAGAGTTCGAGTCAATTGCAACTTTTAATGGAAGTTTCCTGCGTGCATGCAAACTGCTGACCGGGAACAAAATGTTTCTACGACATTACTGTTAAGTATCTTCATAACTGCCTAATATTGCATTTCTAAATGTGTAAAAATGTGACCTATATTCATTTATAATATAGAGCTGGAGCTCTATATTATAAATGAATATAGGCAATAACAAAAGAGATCTGTTGATCTTCTAAGATCAACAGATCTCTTTTGTTATTGCTGTGCCACACTACACAACCTACCTAAAAAAATGTGTACGTGCAAAATATGCACATTTTATAACAGTGTGAAATAAAAAGCTTTATATTAAAAAATTTATTGTTTGCAGGACAAATATGTGAGAAAATGTCAGTTCAACACAATTTACAGTGGCACGAGTTCCTACCCGACAACGCGACACAGCACCAATATTTTTGTTTACAAAAATTGTCCAAGAAAATGTTATCGCCCCATAAATGCATGGAATTTTTACAAGATAATGTTGAGTTATTTAACGTTGTTAGCATCTCTCAAAGGTTCCATAAATAACGATGAATTGATATGGCTCAGTTATATGAGGTGATATTTGACCTTTCCGTCTAGAACTAACCACTTTGTGTTGTTATTGCTAGACGTAGATTTGATCTTAAAATTGCTTAAATAGCACCAATTAAAATCGGGTCTCAATACTGGTAATATTTTGTACAAAATAATACTCTGTTTATTAAATTAAAAACAAAACTCACAAGTAAAGTCCTCTAAACTAAAACATTCATAAAAATCATTAAATTGAACATTGCTTATCGGTGGAAATCAACACTGAGCATATAAAATCTGTGGTTTCAATAAATGTCCCTATGTCAAATCGACATGTATAAAATCTCTTAATTCTTAATTCTTTATTGTACAAATGAAAAAAAAACAATACAATAATATTAGGTACAATTTTAAATTTTATGTACAAAGGCGAGCTTAACCACTAAAATCTCAAGAATATTCCATCTTTCTTTGTACATTAACTGCACTATAAATTCAAAACGATTTATTTTCTTTTTTGAAACTTTTAAAATATGTAACGATGTCGCGGTTGCGGCAGACGACGAGCTGGCTGGATTGGCCGGACAGAAAAACAAACAAAACCTTGACATGAACAACTTCTCTTTATTTAGCCGCTAGACTAAATAAAAAGTATTACAAAGTTACTGTAATCGCAGTGGATTTGTGACATTTACGAACTTTATGCCCTGCAAAATTGCTTCACATAATGAAGTATGACTGTAAAAATTGTAGACATGAAATGAAGTCTATCTCTAACTTTTGACAAAACTACAATAAAAAAGAAAAAGGAATCTTAACGGATAATATTCCGATCGATACCACATTTAAAAAAAACTCTATTACCAAAAAACTTCATCATTAACAATAATTCAACATTTAAATCAATTTATTGGTCATTAATTTGCCATATTATTATGTTTATAAACTTAATTAATAACCCTTTTGATATCGATACTTGTCCTTTCCGTTCATCAGCCTGGGGGCAACTATCTGCTTCAGCGTTTAGGGCAATTAGCCAATAATCTTTTTTAATACGGTTACTTGGCTCTTTTGTTTGTCGTATTATAAATGTGCAATTAATAAAGACCAACTGTTGGCTATATTTGATATCGATTTAAAAATATTAAAGACAGATTAACTGCCCCAGTCTCCTCGCAGTAGATTTTTCTCCTACAGACAAAACGCGTTTGCTTACTTCAACAGTTTAATGGCCCTATGACCTGCCTGGGAGTATTCAATGATAGACAAGTCCTTTCACCAAAAACTTCCCTAACATAGTGTATGCCAAACCGGGGCAAGTATCCTACTGGGGCAAGTATCCAGGTTTTACCCTAGTTCTGTTGTGATAAATTAACATTAGAATTATAAAAGCATTCATGCTTGAATTGGTTAATTTTAAAAATCAAATCAAATCAAATTAAATCATTTATTTCCATGGGCCCCAAAGGGTAGTAAAAGTAAAAGCAATGTGTGTATACTACTGTATACATAAGGGTTCCAGAACAGACAACGAAAATAATTATATATATTATGTTAATAAAAAAAACTATTTATACTCCAGAAAAAAAAAAAAAATATATGTACACACAGATAACCTTAACTTAACAATATTTGGAATGACATGAAATGAAGTTATACAAATAAAATTTAATGAGTTAATAAAAAAAAACTATATAATTATTTTCATTAATCATCGTATCAAATAATAAAAATAATGTATTGATATATTCATTATAATGTCAAAAGTCGAAAGTTCATTTCCTTTTTCATCATAAATAAGATATCATATTATTTAATTCTAAAATGTAAGTCTATTGCGCTTGTAAAGTGTGTGAAATGGTAATAAAATAACCATAAAAGTGCGACACATAAGAATTCATAAAGGTACAGCAGCTTAGCAAACTGGATAAAGTGAGTCGTTTTGCACACGTAAATAAACCATTATTATCGAAGTTGTAATAGGTTGCGTTTAGAGAGGCATGTGCTTTCCGCATAATTATATTAGTTGGTGTATTAGTCGTAATTTCAACTCTTGTTAACCGCTAGTATTCCAAACCATAGAAGTCTTAAACGCTTTGTAATTAGCAGAAACCAATTAACTCACTACAATGTCCATTAGCTTTACACGTATTCCACTTCAATCACTCGATTTAATAAGGTAACAAGATTTCCTTTGTTTCAGCGTTCGTATATTTTGTTCATAACAGGATAAGTGCCTTTTCTTGTTATAAATGAGATTGGTACTTAATTTTTCGGCCAATATTTTTGGGTCCCGGTGGGTTAAATATAGGTGAGATCGTAAATCAAAAGTATTCTTCGAGATGATTCTTAAACCGGGTTCACACCTAACGAACGAAGGTCAACGAATGGATTTGTTGGTCCTGTTTGGGCTGGCTCAGCAAACGCTAACGAATCCTTTCATGTTACTGTCACGCTATGGATTGCCAGCGAACGCCATCGAACAATCGAACTACACCAAACAGGAACCAACGAACGTGTTAGTTGGCCTTCGCATGCCAGGTGTGGATGGGGCATTAAACGCGCCTCGGGGCACAAGCTCACTACATAAGAAATTCTCGTCTGAATATCGCCTGTGTTTGGTAATAAAAAATCCAGCCTCGAGCCCATGAGTTGTGAAAATCTCGTTTCGATGATATTGGATTTTTGTAACCCGGGACTTACAGCCATGGACGCCTCAAGGCCTTGTCTATGTGCGATGAAAGTGATATCCCATCAAAAACATAAATGTGGAATAAGAGCCAAAGTCAATATTACGCCTACAAAAGAATTTATATCTATATGGGTGCCAAGTTCTGTGTAAATTAATCCAACAGGAAAATTTGACTTGGCTAGTTTCAATCAACAAATCAAATTTTAGGAAAGAACATGGGCATAATATTTTATTGTCATATCAAGCAGCCCAGTTTATAAAACAAATATAAAGTGTAATCTGTACGTTAAAACTAGCCAAGTCAAATTTTCAGTTATAATAAACTATATTATGAAATTTAGGATTCTGGGTAAATTAATAAATTTTAATGCATTATGTAATTTAAAGTATGTAGGCTACGAATAACTTTTATTATTCGTAGTATGTAGGTTAAATAAGTTTTGAGTTGTGAAGTGGTCAAAAGAACCGCAAAATGGTTCGTGTGATAACACACTATGCGTCTCGCCAGTTCTCTTGAACCTTGGCGGCGACACTTTCCCACGTCGCCTGATACTCAGAACGGTTTTATCAAAATTCTTTTTTTCTACTTATATTTAATCTCGGGACTTTTGATTTTAATATTTGCAATAAAATAAAGGATGGATTCAATTTACTGAGCATATATACTTTAATAATAGTAATCGGACAACTATTTTAGCGAGCTAAGTAAAGCAGTAAAAGGCTTATTTTAGCGCAAGGGTTCTCAAACAAACGAGCGTCGCCGCGGTAATTAATGAATCCATAATCTTTTTAATTCTACCCCTGCAGATATTAATGGATTTTGTACCTGTTTGCCTTTAAATTGCTAAAACGTCAACTCTTTTAGGTGTCAAGATAACTTCGCTAATAGATGATCAATGACCTTCGCGAATCTGATTTTATCGGCAAAATCTAGTTTTTCAGGTCGTATTTTCTGCCTTCACAGGTTTTTCGTTGGTAATTGATAAAATTCATAACGTTGATCAAAAATAAAAACATTGTTGTTATTGAAATTTGAAACATAGATTGTAAAATTCTACGATTTATTTCTACAAAATTGAAAAAAGATTTACAATAACATAACTTTATATTTAAATATATAACTCTATATACTTCTTTAGAATCTTATTTATAAAATTCTCGTGTCACAATGTTAGTTACCTATACTCCTCCGAAACGGCTTTACTGATTTTTTCCAAATTTTATATGCATATTCAGTAGGTCTGAGAATCGGCTACTATCTATATTTCATACCCTGATAAGGGTTGTTCACCCTAAGCATATTTTTTTAAATTTTTGGACAATTTTTTGTTTTTATTTATCTATAATGAGGCATCAAAAATACATAAAACCCTAAATTTTTACCATTTTATCACTAACCCCTATTTTTAATAGCCATTTTAGTAACCTTAGCGCTTTTGACAATATGAACTTTTAGAGTGTACTTTTATGGGGTTTGACATAACATTGACATAATGCGTGCTGCAACTATCGCCACAAAGAATGTATGCATAGTTAAGACAGGACAACGTCTGTCGGGTCAGCTTGTGTTATTTAAAATGAGCTGGGTATAAGCGATTCATTATCTATGTAAGCAAATACTATGCATAAATAAAATCTAAATTCAATATGGGACGGACCTCGTTAAAATGGATGTTATTACGCCCATTAAGCTGATGTGTATGTGGAAAGGAGAAATTTTTAAGAAATAGCTATTGATCCGATGCGTTGCCATTCAGTTGGTGTTCACCTGTCGGCGAGGAGAGCACTAGATTTTAACGAGTTTGGCTCTAGGACTCTCCATGAGCAATTATTATTATCCAGCATTAGTTTTCTTAAATTAATTTCCACGTCTTATAGTTTTAATTGTTCATTTTAGAGCTAGTTATTAAGAATGTATCATTGGTAGCGAGAGAAAACTATTTTTAAAATGTGGTCTCTCTAGAAAGTGGACAATCATTTTTGATTGACAATGGATGGACAATGAATTTAAACAAGCCACAGAACAAGAAGTAAGTATTACTGTACTAATTATAGTCACTAATACCTTCAGTATAACAAACGCGAGGGATAAACAAGTATTTCGACTTGTTCAGTAAAAACGAGCCAGCAGTTGCTGAGAGTTTATAGGGAAAATTGTGAGCCGATGCACTGGTTTATCATCTATTTCGTAATTTTACGTTATTGATGTTTAAAAATTTCCCATTTAACACTAGAATTAGTTTTTCATTAGTTTATACTTATAATATTTAAAAAACTACATGCAGATAAATTCACGTTGTAACTCTTTTAGTATTGAATATTGTCTGCCAAATAAGTTGCTACTTTAAGGTAGTTGTTTGCACTGAATTTTTTTCGTAGAGATTTGAAAATGAAACTCTTAATAAATTACACTATCCAAACGTTCCAACGACATGGCTTAATACACAGTATATTTAAGTAATATTCTTGGAACTTTAAATAAAAACTTTGCACTGTAAAAACTAAGTCTTGCACAATATTTTAAAATATATCAAATCGATGTTTTGTCAAATGTGTAACCATGAAATCACTGAACAAGTTAACAAGTTATTGTGACAAAATACAATATGTATGTTCAAACATATAAGATAAAAATGTTACTAAACGCTGACGTAAACGAATGCACGTGAGCATTATTACCTTACCTACCCTACCCTAAATACATAATTATTACCCTATTGATGTAATTATTTGAAAACTGCAAAACTTTACCTGAAACGCTGTGGGCTGGCACCCAAGTTATATTTCGACCCACGTATGTTTTCCAGTTGATATAATTCTAATAGGAAATACTTGAAAAAGAGCGGCAAACATTCGGTTCCATCTTAAATTTTTCCACTTGGACAAATTTCGTTTCATAGATGAGTGTTTAAGAATTTCAGTTGTTATAAAATAAGCCAGCGAACGTTAATTTCGTTATTATACAAACTGTTATGTAAAATATGATTCATATATATATATTTATGCTTATAATATTTATATTCGCTCGAAAAAAAATATTTATTAGTATATACTTAATCTAATAATAATAATTGTGGTGTATCGTACACCACAATTATTATTATTAGCCCTTGATAACAAATATAAAGCAGCTAGGAACTCGTAAAAAAGATAGAAATTTTATGAACCTATGAAATTCAGCAATGAATATTGAATAGGCTAGCGACATAAATCTGAATTTTACGTATGACTTTTACTTTTATGCCGTAATACAATACCATCAATATAAAATCTTTAATTTCTTATTGACAATATCTAGTTTTGTATAAATCCTCCAAGACATTGCAAAAAATCATAACTTTTATAATCCATCTTTTAAAGAAAATTGCAACAAATTAGTTTTAACTTCTACAAAATATTTTGAAACTAGAAATCACCAGCAAAAGCGAAAGTTAATCATTTAAATTCCTGCTTAAGAGGGAATAGTTGCTTGGCTGTTTGCCATACAAATGTTATATAGGTTTAACTTAAATATTATTAAAACACTAAAATGCATGTTTGTTAGCACCCACTTTTCAAAAGGACTATTTAATATTTTCAGTTAATGATAAAAACAATTTTGAGAAAATGGTAATGGAGAAAATGATATTATAAGTTATTGTAGGTATCTATACTATTGTATTATAGTGGGTTATTTAATGAAAAATATAAAATAGTTATTGCGACAAAATGGACACGAATAAACAAAATTTTAAACTGAATAAAAAGAAAGATATGACTTGTCTATAAAAAAATATAAATTCTGAATAATATTAGAGTAAAACCCATATGACGTTCGTATAGAAAAACACGGCGCTCAGGAGCCTTCCTTTAATAAAAACAAAATTAAACGCAGTAAAATGTGCTGACTTGAATAAGTTTGACCTCGTACCGCAAAGACCGATTGGAACTCGGTAAACTTATTTCCTCTTGTATTGATTATGACAGCTCTCGAGAAGCCAATGATTACTGAAATAGGGATGTTAAGTTAGCTTGGATTTTAAAACAAGTTTTACAATAGTGACACAACCAGTTTAAAAAAATTAGTAACGGTAGGCTCAAAACATGAACTAATCATAACAAATGTAGGTGTAACAGGATCACACGAATACTAAAATAAATTTTGAAGTGAGTCACCTAACGATTTTCAGATTTGTTTTTATACTCAAAAAGTATTTTTACTCGCTTCTACTTTTTTGCAGATAAAGAATTTAAAACGATAAAATTGTCATTCCTAAGTGTAGGTAATTTAAATTGACTTCAATGTTACGTCCCTTGCCTGCTGTGTAGAGAAACTTCGTTAATTTCAAGTTACATTGTAGCATTGAAACGTTCAAACATACGTAGAATTTTACTTTGATAATAAACTGCTAGTTGAGAGTCAACAAGTGTATCTTCCATTTGTTCAAGTTTTGTATAGAACAATAAATTTCGTTTAAATTGTTGTTGAAATCTCCTTTTATATTTTTATACTGCAGTACTTTTTAGAACACAAAGTGATGTGAAGATAGTATGTATATATATATTTATCAAAATATATTATATATAATAAATACATGTCTACAAACATCTAAATATAGATTTGCACTCGTATTTTCAATGAACGTTATTGTAACTTTATACAAGTTTGACAATAATGACAGCTAGAATTAGCTATTTGATTGTGCGTGCGTACGCGCGTGTGTGTGTGTGTGTGTGTGTGTGTACCATAATGGACTTGTAATGATTTAGCACAAGAAATGACTAATTTACTTTTCGCTTAATCTATTTAAGTTTAAAGTCACTCGACCTCCAAAAAGCGACGTATTCAGGTCATAGGTCAAGAAAGTTACTTACTTAAGTAAATGGAAGGAGAAACTGTTATACCCGACCTAGTGAACGTGTACAATACAAATGTTTTTCTGCAATCTCAAACATAAAGTGTTCCTGGGGATCACAAAGGTGTACATTCGAGTAAAACACAAATAACAGCGCCCACTACGAAGTGCAACGCGCCGTACTGTGAACTAACCCAGAAATTTCTAGACGCTGAATTCACCAAATTCGACTATTACCGGAGCTATAAAACAGAAGGCAATAAAAAGAACTTTATTTTCCCGATCTTTGGACCGTAAAAGAGTTACATCGGTTTACTAGTAAGTCCTTTTTATGCCCATTTGTATGACGTTCGCAGAAAGGGAATACGTGTCCGTACGAAACGTTTTTCAAAGTTGCGTAAAATTTTAATTGGCTCGGTTTCTACTTTACAAAATGTATCAGGTTTATATTTCTAGACTAAATATTATTACCGCAGTGCTTCTGATCTGTTTTTCCTGAGCTATTATTTTAAATGTCTTCGAGTTTTGCGCTGAAACGCTGAAACAAAAGAACTTATTGCCTTCGATTGCTGAAAATGTTGTTACAGTTTTCTGAGCACTTCGTGTTTATGTTCAAAATAGCTAGACTTTGTTTGGTTTTGCTACATTTTGATTTATTTGTCTTTATATTGGTGATATCATCTATAATAAATAATAATACAACTAAGCAATTGTATTCGCCAAAGTAAAGTAGTTAAAATACCTACCTTTATTAAGTTTAATCATTGTGAAGCCTTGCGAGGAATAGCAATGAACTCAATCACATAACTCGACACTCGAGAAAAAAAACAGTAGTCTTCCGATGTTGGCCGTCGATGCCCCCGTTATAGGCCACAAGCAAATTGATTGAACATAGATTGAAAATAGTCTCTCATACGTAAACAAGCAAAAAAAAACTTTAAACATTAAAATAAATGTTTATTTTACCAATTTTCGCTGCAATATTGTTTTTGTTTACGGCGCTTTGAATCAAATAACGTGGATATATAAATGGCCTACCCGCATTATGTCACTCGGACTATACCTACCAAATTATTTTGTTTATTCTGTATTACTTTTCATTGTTAGATCTTGTTTCATTACGCAATTAGGAAGTGTTATTTTTATCAAACGAGTAAATCTATATCAGTTAGGTTAAATCCTGAAAGTAAACCGGTTTTATTACACCATACACCATAAATAGTTTTGGGCTATTTGCAGCAATTGTATTAAAGTGCCTAACACAAAAGCGATTATACGCCGCAGCTTTATTTATAACACTTTTTTATGATAAACTAGCTGCCCCGCGCGGCTTCGCCCTCGATAAAATTTTGCCCTCGAAAATATTTTAAAAGTATCCTATGTCCTTCTCCCGGTTCTAAGCTACCTCCCCACCAATTTTCAGCCAAATCGGTTCAGCCGTTCTTGAGTTATAAATGGTGTAACTAACACGACTTTCTTTTATATATATAGAGGATAGAAGATAGATAAACTTAGAACGTGAGGAACGTGAGTAACGTGAGTGAAATTGCGAGACACTAAAAGCAATCTTAATAACTCGAAAGGGACGTGGCAATCTCATTGGTTCTTTCATTACTTCTTGAGAGGCTTTTTAACAAAGTAAATATTTCAATAAACCAGCGCATCGGCTCACAAACTTTCTCTATAAACTCTCAGCAACTGCCGACTCGTTTCTTCTGAACAACTCAAAATACTTAAGTATTCCTCGCGTTGTTTAGTACTGAAGGTATTACTCTACCTACTTACCTCTTTATCTGTGGCTTGTACTTTCAGGGCAAAAACGTCATTGACAATTTGTCTACCACTGGTATTACATTTCAAACCGGTTGACTTATAAAAAGATAACTGTCCGCTATCTAACAAGATCACATGTCATATTAAAAATATAATATTTTTTCCTCGAACTCAATGAAACATTTTTATTTGTAGCTCTAAAATGAACAATCAAAACTGTAAGTGGAAATTCATTAAAGAGAAGTCCAAGCTGGATAATAATAATTGCTGTTGGAGGGTCTTAGAGCAAAACTCGTTAAATTCTAGTGCTCTCCTCGCCGACAAGCGAACACCAACTAAATGGCAAAGAATCGAATTAAAAGATTTTTCTTCAAAAAATATTCCTTTCCACATACACATCAGCTTAATGGGCGTACATCCAGTTTAATGATGTCCTCGTCTTGTATTGAAATGAGATATCATTTTGCTTCCTCAACCGAATAATATCGTTATTTACTAAAACTTTGCGTTTAATTGTAAATTCGTGATCTAGATACTCTGTTACATCTCGTAATATTTTGCTAAGCTTTGCTTTTTTTGTAAGCTACAAGCATAATACATATTTCTTCTAACACCGCCGCGTGTTATGGGTTTTTCAAACAACAAATTGACTGACTCGAAAATTGTAATGCAAATCAAGCAACGAACTGTTATTGAATTCATGGTCAAGGAATATATTATTTATGGTCTAAGAGAAATTTAGAAGAAAACAATTCTAGAACAAATATTCTGTTCCTTAATCACAACCGAAATAGGGTAA
The DNA here is from genome assembly GCA_905147285.1 of Hypena proboscidalis. Classification (NCBI taxonomy): domain Eukaryota; kingdom Metazoa; phylum Arthropoda; class Insecta; order Lepidoptera; family Erebidae; genus Hypena; species Hypena proboscidalis. The sequence continues at coordinate 8,559,211 of LR990127.1, forward strand.
GACCAAGTTAGTTGCTCAAGTGGGATACATCCCTCGGTTTTGAATACACTATGTTAGAGAAATTGTTTGTGTAAGGGCTTGCCTAGCATTGAATGAGCCACGGGTAGGATTTAGGACCATTAAAACTATTGGATTAGGCTATCGCATTTTGTCTGTAGGAGAGAAAATCTACCACGTTGAGACTGAGGCAGTTAATTTGTTTAAAATATTTTTGAATTTTAGGCAATTATATCCAACTGCTCGTCTTTTTGCATTGCACATTTAAAATTTGACAAACAAAAGGGCAAGTGTCTGTATAAAAAAATATACTATTTTCGATACCAATCAATATTAAGTTTACAAACATTGGCTTATATAACAGATAAATAACCAATACATTATAACAAATGCAAGTTTTATGCCCTTTTGAAAATGTGGCAACTATCGGTAATTCACCCTATTAAGTTTGGTTATGTTTTTCATTGTATTTTCGTCAAAAGTTTGTTATCTACCTATTTATTTCATATTGACTTCATTTTATGTCTACAATTTCTACAGTCATAGTTGATTATGTAAAGGAATTTCGCAGGGCAAGTTCGTAAATGTGAGTAAATCCACTGCATTTACAAGCACTTTGTTGTACTTTTTTTAGTCTAGCGGCTAAATAAAGAGAAGTTGTTCATGTCGAGGTTTTGTTTGTTTTTCTGTCCGGCCAATTCAGCCAGCTCGTCGTCTGCCGCAACCGCGACATCGTTACATATTTTAAAAGTTTTAAAAAAGGAAAATAAATCGTTTTGAATTTATATTGCAGTTAATTAATATACAAAGAAAGATGAAATATTCTTGAGACCTACAGGGTCGATGTGATATAGCGACATTTATTGAAACCTCTGATTATATTGGTACATGGTCAGTGTTGATTTCCACCGAATAAGGGGGTACGCTAACCACTAGACCATCGAGGCAGATGATCTACTCCTATGTATGCGCCTATCACCGCGAGGTCTCGGGTTCGATTCCCGGGCTGTGCAAAGTGTTATTAAACTTTCCGTCAGGAAAATCACAATAGCAGCGCGGAGTTGAAATTGTGTCCGGTGGACGGTGATACGCTCACCCCCTATCCCATGGGACCTAAACATAACAGGTGAAGTGTGGGTGTTTTACACCTCTGCTTTACCCTTTTGGATAATATAGGCGTGATGTTATGTTATGTAGGTGATCATGACGATTTTAGGCATGTTTTGGTTTACTAAACTTTTGGGTTATTTTATAGTCCTGTGTTGAATTTATTTACCCACACAATGATAGAGTATTATTATGTACAAATATTACCAGTATAGAAGCTATATTTCGATTATGTTATCTATGCAATTTTAAGAAAATCTACGCAGAGACATAACAACATAAATTGGTTAGTTCTAAATGGAAAGGAATAATATGTTCTCATAAAACTAAAACAAGTCAATTCATCGATATTTACGGAACCTTTGAGAAAGGCCAACAACGTTCAATAACTCAACATTTTCTCATAAAAAATTCCATGCATTTATTGGGCGATAACATTTTCTTGGACAATTTTTGTGAACGAATATTTTGGTGTAGTGCGTCGCGTTGTCGCGGAGGAACGCGCGCTACTGTAAATTGTGTTGAACCGACATGTTCTCACATATTAGTCCTGCAAACAATAACAAAGTGCTTTCTTGTTTTAAAGATATTGATTTTTATTTCGCACTTGCGACAACTATCAACAAATATTTCGCGTACTCATTTTATTTACGTAGGTAAGTAGAGTTAGATATAATTTACCTCGCAACCTACGGCTCGAATATCCAATCGGACTATAGAGCAAAACTTAAATAACCATAGCCAGTATTTAGCCATCCTGCAATATGCAAATGTTTCCATATATTAAGAGCATTTCTATGTATGTTATCACTCAAAGGCAGGCCTATTACGTAGAACAAATAGAGGTTTCAGGTTGTCCGTAATAACATGACGATCCGATTTCACAGAAACTGTGAATGTATTGCAAATTACATGCCGGGATTTTATTACCAATAACTATTCACTCCTTCACACAGGTTATTCTGTAACCTAGCTAGGAAAACAGAACCACACCCACTTTAACTGTAGTAAATCAGTCATTACCTATTAATGTACTTCTGATAATTAGTGTATTTTTTGTACTTACTGCATTATTCTTTTTACGTAAATATTTTTATTATTATTATTATTCCTCTTTATTTATTTTTAACCTTATTTTATATATTTTTAAATATGATTTATAAAAAATACAAAAAACATTTAAAAATAAAAAAAAACAGTGTCCCACCGACATCAGATGCTGGAACCAAGCTGCCGATGGTTAGGGCTCCAGAGAGAGGCACCTCCTCACGATGCGTGCCGTGTCCAAAAGGACCGCCTTTTGCATCTGGCTCCCGATCCAACCGCCTAACGCGAGCCTCTTAAGATGTTGGTCGAGGCTCTTTGCTATCAGTCCATTGACTGATATGACTATCGGTACAATGATGGCTGAATCCACATCCCACATGTCGACAATCTCGTGTGCCAGATCAAGATATTTTTATTATTATTCCTCTTTATTTATCACTTAACTTATTTAATATATTTCTAAATATGATTTATAAAAAATACAAAAAACATTTAAAAATATAAAAAACAGTGTCCCACCGACATCAGGTGCAGGGACCAAGCTGCCGATGGTTAGGGCTCCAGAGAAAGGAATTATTTTTATTATCTATATTGTGTTTATATGCATGTTAGAGAGTAATGCGGCAGATTGATAAATTCAATGGGAAACCTAGTGACAAAAGAATAATTAAACTTAGTAAAATTTTTTACTATTCTTAGTATGATTTGGTAAGCAAAGCTAAATGCTATAAAAAAGTCAAAAAGAAGTTTTTTTTTTAATTATTGTAAATTATGAAGCAAATATAGTTAATTATTTTTTATTTTACATTATTAATAATATATACTTATTTAATAACTGTGTTAAATACTTGCTGTTGTTCTACTTTTCCTGATTGAAAATCTAACACCGGTCAGCTAAATATACCGACATAAGTTACACGTGAGTTACCGGTATTTCTTTAGTATATTAAATAATATAATGTGTAAAAAACTGTTAAAATTGCAAAATTATGAATCAATAAATAGCTGGGAAATCACTGTAACACAGTGGCACTATTGCCGCGGTGGTAATTTTGTCAATCCGAATCACACAACTACTGATTTCAACTTAATAAAAAAGTTCATGTACAAAAGCGAGCTTAATTCAATATAAATTTTCTAATAGCATACCTTTGAGACGCAGAGGAAATATTGATAGGAGATGGCAAGTGAAGAGAGATAAAATAATGAAAGATACTAAAAGTATACTTGAAACAATGTTTTGTTTTATTCATATTGTTATTAATGTACCATGAATAATTCTTTTAATACTTTTTTGGGTTGAAAAGATGATTTTTGTGAAAATTATCCAAGCGCCAAAGTCATGACCAAAAGTAATAAAAAAGTAAAGTGACTTGCATTTGAATGTTATGATTTTTTTCAAAATTCTGCCTGGAAGCTCGACGTCTCTGCGACGAAAAAACAATGCTTTTCAGAACTTTGTTCCCAGTCCTAGATGCTTTTGCAGAGTTGAGTGCTACTTCAGTATTGACGGGCAGTAGAACAGTTCCTTTTCATTACCGACAATGTAAAAGTCCGGTTCTTGAAAATAAATTTAATGAATGTATAATTTCAAAGACGCTTATTCATCTGCTTTTTTGGAGTTAGCTATTGTTATCTACTGCAAGATTTATTTTGAAATAATGTTTATATCACCTGTATGTGTGTATTACCCTATGTGTTTATTTTACCTTAAAGAAGCTTTGGATCGCGAAATATTAATCCAAACTAATATCCAAACTATCCAAACTAATATTATAAATGCGAAAGTAACTCTGTCTGTCTGTCTGTCGGTCTGTCTGTCTGTTACGCTTTCCCGCTTAAACCTAGCGACCGATTTTGATGAAATTTGGTACAGACAATCTTTAGACCCTGAGACAGAACATAGGCTACTTTAAAAAAAAAAAAAAAGGGATGAAGGGGTTGAAATAGAGGTTGAAAGTTTGTATGGGATTTCTTAATTTTAAAAGATAAAACCATGAAACTTTATATTTAAGTATTTGATAAGAAATCATTCGCTTTTGAAGTTTAAATTCCTTTTAACGAATGCTCTGCATCGCCACCGCTGCCGTCGGTCGTAGTCGCGTACATTCACCAAAGTGTGGCGGCATCTGCGGCAGGCATCGTTGTCGGACGCATGCGATTAGACAAATTTGCGCTATAGAGAATTACATTTTTAGATCCAGTAAAATTATTTTATTGTTTCGTATAACTTTTTAAGTGTTTTTTATTAATTAGGTCCTGTAAATTAATTTTATTCATTTTGTTCATACTTGATATTTCTTTTAGTTTATAGTTATAAGTAGGTTAGATAGTTTCCTTTACTTTAAAAAAATCCGATTTGCTTTTATTTCCTTTTTTTTCCTAATAGGGCATTTTTAATCTAATAGGTCGTAGTAGGTAATAATATACAATACAATACAATACAAACTTAACTTTGCGGTTTGCTCCCGAACCGCAAAGTTAAGTTTGTCGTAGGTTATAAATGACCTATGACAAACTTATATTTGCGGTTCGACTTATAAAGATAAACCGATAGGTTTATTTTTATATAAGTCGTACTGTATAGATTTTAATTTTAAAGTATTGGTATAGGTAGTATATTTGATATTGTACGTAGTGACCGTAGGTTATTTTATAATACTGTTAGGTAGGATAAGACATTCGTATAGATATTAGTTTATAGGGATTTTGCTTATTTATTGAGTTTAGATTAGTTATTATCAGAAATAGGTTTATTTAGGTAGGTAGGAATTTTATTTTCTGTTATTGAGTTTTTTTATTGATGTACCTACCACACAGATGAAATCGCGGGTGATAGTTTGTCTGTTTGAAAGCGCTAAGTTTAAAAACAACTGGGTGAATTTTGATATTTAACATTACGCTAAACTCTACGGGCTGTCTCGGACGCACGTGTCGCAATTTCTATTATTTCGAAATTTGAAGTAGTTTCGAAGTAGGTACATGAGTTGTTCCTATTTGTCTGTTTTGATTTGTTTGAATATTATTTTTCTTGAGTTTTTGTCGTATATTTGTTTTGGTCGGTTTGGTAATAGATAGGTAAGTAAGTGCATGAGTTGTACCTACTATTGTTATATTGACAATGTTACCTTTAGCATTTTTTGTTCATAAAACGACATCCACGCGGACGAAGTCGCGGGTAACAGCTAGTACAACATAAAAACTATAGCGCAAAAAATCATACAAAATCTGTGTAGGTGCGATCGAACCAGAGTTTGCTCTTTCCTTATAAAATCTTTCAGTTTTCCAAGTCGTAATATATAATATTGATATAGTGCTGCCTACACACATAAGCTCTCAAGAAGGATCGATACGTGCCTCCTGATAGGATCTACTGTGAGACGCTTTGCTGCGTCGCATAGTGCGTAAAGTGATTCCAACGCTAATGCAATATGAAACTGGGTGACTACCTTCAGTTTGATATAAAATAGATTCCAGAACCTATACAAAGTTGTCCTATATAAAGTTATAATAAGGGTATAAATTGAAGTTGTCTATTAGGTAAAAGTCTATAACGTGCTTCATAAGGAAGCCATTCTACGACTGTCGTGAACTTACTAATGCACTCGATTATTTATGGAGTTTTCTAGTCTTGGGAACAGATACCAGTTTTCAGAATAATGTTACATCAGACCTGATTAAGAAAACTATAAAGTGTGATAGGTACGTTAAATTGAATAAATGTAGGATTGTTACATTTATTCAATTTAACGGGTCAGTTTTCGTGGCAAAGAAATTACTCAAATGAGTATTGTAAAAACCTGAATGTATTTGAGGGCTAAAAACAAGGACATACTTTGCGATACATCTGATTGGAAAAATAATATTTATACTACACCTACGTAGAAAGTACCTCTTTGCAGTATCTAATACGGAGAATATCTATCAAAGAAAGTTAGTCTTTTCAGACGAGTTCTGAAAAGCAACATGTAATGTATGTTCATTACTCCCATGGGAGTAATGAACTTTTTTTTAAATTTCTTTTTTTTTTCATTTTGTTTTCTGTACTTTTTGGTAAACCATAAATAAAAACCGGCCAAGTGCGTGTCGGGCCACGCGCAGTAGGCTTCCGTAGCTAGTCGTAACAACATATTTCGACTTAAAAGGGATTTACCATCTGTATTAAACAAGTAACATCTTCATACAAGTCATTACTTTCAAAGGTTTTTGTAATTTGCACGAATTATTCTAAGTAACTGCATTTTACACTTTGGACCCCAATTACTCTAGAACTAATTAAGTTAAAGTAACCAGATAAATAGCGTCCTTCAGATAGGAAATGTTTGTAGTACACGAAACCAGCTAGCACGTATGACAAGATGTATGAATGTTAAGGAAGCGAAAGAAGTACTGGGTGGCGCAAAAGTACTGGCACTAAAGAAAATACTTTTTTTTTTTTTATATGACATTATTCTGTTGTTGAAAATGGTGTAGTGAACAAATGTAAAATACACTGAAAATAAACATGGACCGTTTTACTCCCCAAGAACGTGGAATAATTGTGTCAATGTTCTTACGGAATAATTCATCAGTGATAAGAACACAACGTGAATTTCGTCGACGATTTCCCCACCGTCCGGCACCGATTGGTCGCACAATTCGACGCTTTGCCACACGCCTTGAAGCAACTGGCTCAACATTGGATAGACCTAAGTCTGGGAGACCAAGAACAGGCCGTTCAGCTGAAAATATCGATGCTGTGCGCGAAGATGTGGAAGAGTGTCCAGAAACATCAACGAGGCGACGTGCCACGCAATTGGGCATTTCCAGACGGACCCTGCAGCGTATTTTGGTGAAAGACTTAAAGATGTTCCCGTATAAAACTCAAATGACTCATCAGCTGCTGCCTGCTGACCACCGAGCTCGTCTAGATTACTGCCAGCGCGTCATAAACCTCAACCATGAAGAGGATGATTTTCCTTCAAAATTGGTTATGAGTGACGAAGCGCATTTCCATCTCTCAGGGCATGTCAATAAGCAGAATACTCGGTTCTGGGGCACTGATAATCCGCGCATTATTCAAGAAACACCTCTACACCCACTAAAAGTTACTGTATGGTGTGGCATCTGTGTTGACAGAGTGATCGGACCCTATTTTTTCGAAGACGCTGGAGGCAATGCGATAACTGTCACTGGAGAACGCTACAGAACCATGTTACGTGAGTTTTTGATACCCAGTTTGGACGAATTGGGGCTGGAGCACATCTGGTTTCAACAAGACGGCGCTACGGCACACACAGCGCGCGACACTATGGACTTAGTGAGGGACGCTTTTCCAGACCGAGTTATCTCTCGTTTTGGCGATTTGCCTTGGTCTGCAAGATCACCCGATCTGACCAGTCCAGACTTCTTTCTTTGGGGTTTTTTGAAATCTCGGGTGTATGTGAACAAGCCACAGACTCTCGCAGCTCTAAAAGAAAACATTCGTCAAGAAATAACGAACATATCGCAGGAAGTGTTACGGCAAGTTATGCAAAATGTCATAAATAGGGCTCAAATGTGTATCAACTCTGGAGGTCACCATTTAAAAGACATCATCTTTAAATCCTAATGGTACGAAATTTAATGGCACAAATATACATTTAAAAAAATCTAAATCTAGTTTTCTAATTTAGAAAAAATGTTATAGCTGAACCAAATAGGGTCTTTACTTTTGCGCCACCCGGTATGTAAGGAGCGAAGCACATGGCATTCCATCGTCTCTGCCTACCCCCGTGGGATAAAGGCGTGATTTTATATATGTATTATGTATGTTTATTTATGTTTCAAGAATTTTGAACGAAATATTCTGAGTAACTGCATCTGACATTTCGGACCCCTATTCCTCTTGAACTAATGAAGTGAACTTATCCGCTATAGTTTTCCTTTAAAGTTCATTACATGTACTACCGACACAATTTTTTTCAGATTTTAGGATCCAGTAGTTTAGCTTTTAGAGGGGGGAGGACGCCCTACTCGAACAAAAATTTGCTCTTTAAAGTTAATTATCTCGCAAACGGATCCCTAAATCAAAAAACTGTCTTAGCAACCCCTAAACGTTTTTAAAGGTCCTATCTAACAATACCCCACACTATGGGGTAGGCGACAAAAAAAAAACATCCCTACTTTACATGTAGGGGAGCTACCTGAAAAAAAAATATTTTTCCAAATTTTACTCTACGACTTTCTTTGTTTAGTTAACATACATGTTTATGCAAAATTTCAGTTTTCTAGCACCAACGGTTTCGTCACTATGCCGTGGACAGACAGACGGACACGTCGAAACTATAAGGGTTCCTTGTAGGTACTACGGAACCCTAAAAAGAATATTAAAAGAATAAAATAACTACTTTTATAAAAATAAATAAATTAATGTAACTTAATTATATAATAACTCCATAAATAAACCACTAAAATTACTATTATTACCTGTTACAAAATAATTACAAACGTTTTTTCACAAATCAACTTCATAAAGTGTAGCTGGCTGCATGCGATTGTTAGCCGTATCTCTATGCGCGTATGAAAGAAGAAATTGTGAAAATTTTTGCATTTCGCTCCAAATTCCTCATCATTTTAAAACTTTTGAATAAACAATTTGTTGCAAGAACTTAATATGTCGAGTGATAGTGATACTGACGATTTATTGACTCCGGGGGAATTGAAAGTAACTGCTCAAGCAGTGATTGAGGACCTCTTACCACAAAAGTCAAGGATCAGATATAATAAAGCGTATGCAGATTTTCTGCAATGGAGAAGTGAGAAAAATGCACAATCTTTTTATTTTCCTTGTAGGTGTAGTATAAAGCACTATGTATAACTCGGGCGAAAGTTTGATTTCATTGAGGGTGTAGTTTGAGGCCCGAAGCGTAGCTGAGGGCCTTAATACACCCGAAAGACTACTTTCATCCCTTGGTGTACAATGTACTATATAATTGACCTCCTTTTTCACATACAAAATTTTCACACAACGTTGATTATCATAGAAAACAGCATCATTTTTATCTTAACAAAGCTTCGCTTCGCAAATAAAGCTTTCAGAGAACCTAAAGTTCTTAAAAACGTCGACATCTCTCCAACACTGAGAGTTATTACACATTTCTACGTCAATTTCTCAGAGAGCAAAGATTAAAATGTGAAATATTATGAGTGCAGCAAGCAATATTGAGAAGCAACAATTTCAAGTGTATTAAATTTATAGTTTACTTCAGCACAGGTACTGTTGCGGAAAGGTGGAAGGAGCTTCTTGGAGTAGAATTATGATGCTCTAGTATAACTTCCTCAATTTCTAGTGCAGTCTAAAAAAAATTTTAGTAAATAAAGACAAGATTAAAGAAACTACGATTAAAATAATCATTGGATCATATACTAATGAAACAGTTCTGATTGCCGTGAAACATTTATAACATTATATCTATCTGTAAAATTTTATTACTTAATACCTACGAAATTTCGAAACTTATGATCAACTCGTAATTGGACATTCCTGAATTCATATATAAAGCTTACCAATTACATATAATAAACAGCAGGCTTAATACTCTCGGTTAGAAAGGAAATGGAGTCTTAAGGTTATATTCTTCAGTCCAATACGTAATAAAAGAGCTTAAGCATCGTATAAGCCTCTTGGAGTAATGAATAACAACGACAGTAAACTGCTCGTTATCAGCGGCCGCTCTTTCACGTAAATAGAATATGACAAAACAAAACAGAAAATAGTATATATAATAGTAAGTAAAATTTAAAGACAGAAATCGAATTGAAACGATATAATTTAAATTTTTATATATATTTTTTTTAATTCTGACGATGTTTATTTTTACCTGGGGCGATAGGTGGTGTTTGAATTAAACGTGTTCTATTAGACGAACTTATCAAAAACTGATCGATAATGATGAGCAATTTTTGTTTCCTTTATCTAATTTGTATCCTTTGTTATTTTTAATAGTTACTCCAGATTGTCCATTGTTATTTAATCTGCCTCATTTTATAATTTTTATTTTCATAATGTTTTTTAGAATTTATGTTTAACCAAACCGTCCAAGTGGTGTTAGCCTTTAATTGGTTTTTACGCTTAGCATGATACAACTGTGTTAAATTTGTAATATAACTAGTGTAAACAATCGTTGGCTGACGTAAATAAATATATAAATAATAAATAAATCAATAGTCTCAGTAAATCAATGGTCTTGAGTTATGAAACTAAAAACCAGGGAATTTGCAACCAATATAAAACAAAATGGAGTCGGTTAAAAACACCTACATTCATACGTAACATTTGAACATTTGTTGATAGTTGTAACTGTTTCAAGCGAGAACTGAAATAGCAATATATTAAAAACATGAAAGCAATTTATTATTGTTTGCAGCGCTTATATCTGAGAAAATGTCAGTTCAACACAATCTACAGTGGCGCGCGTTCCTACGCGACTTCGCGACACACAACACCCATATTTTTGTTTCACGAAAATTGTCCAAGAAAATGTTATTGCCCCATAAATGCATGGAATTTTTATAAGAAAATGTTGTGCTATTGAACGTTGGTCTCTCAAGTTCCATGAATATCGATGAAATGACATGTTTAGCGATTGATGAGATAATAATAGCAGCCCTGTATCTTATAAATGTCCCACTGCTAGGTTTGAGCCTCTACTCATGATGTGAAGGGTAAGGTCTTAGTCTACGCTGACCAAGTACGGATTGGTAGACTTTACACACCCTTGAGCACTTTTAGGCACTCTTAGGCGTGCAGGTATCCTAACGATGTTTTCTTTTACCTTTTTAAAGGACGAATCTTTACGATTTATTGAGTGTGTGCTAGAGATAATATGAAAAATAATTTTGATATCTAAATAACAAGGACAAGTTTTTGTTTTTAATATACTTAAGAAAACTTTTAAATCAGCTTATCAGAAACTAAAAACTTACATTGATTCAACATTTGATACGACAAAGTATCGAAATATGAGTGAAATCTTAGATGAAATTATTATTCAGTCTCAAAAAGATTGAAGATAGGTCTTTAGTCTCCAAGGGCCTACCAATAAAAGTGAGGCCTAAGTGAGACATATCCGAAGCTTGATAAATATTGATAACAACATCGGCACTAAAAACCCAATGGTGCTTTTATTTCTTTCTTAGAGACATATATTGGGTGAATAAGCCCAGAAAATGCTGCATTCGTCTAGTTGTTTGTGCTTTTATGGTTATCGATAGTGCGGAAAATGTGATTTGTATTCTATTTCTGGTTTAATATAGTATTTATAGTGTTTTTTTTAGTTTGCTTTGTGACCTAACATAATAGGTAAAATGTGGGAATAGTACTTTTATCAAATACTTCAGAGAATGGATGATAATGATAAAAATATACTTGGCAAAAAATTAAACAAAGCACATTCATGTATAGCCAATATTATAAATGGTATGTTATAACATGATGAATTATGAATCTATGTAATAATTATGATACCAAAGCTACAATTAACATCAACTTTACATTATTAACCGCACTATAAATTTAATACCATGATTGCCTTTTAGAGCAGGCTACTTTAAACGTCATGATTGAGTTGCTGTAGCTACCGAAAGAAGGTGTACATGCAGGGTGTATACTTGTAATTTACAGCTTTATTCCAGTAGTGAGAAACTATATTTTTACAATTTCTTTTCTGATCGTAAATAATAGAAGTAACAACTATAGAGAAATCAAAAATATTAAGAAAATCATATAAGTATAATGTATAAGGAATTCATACAACTACGGCGGATGAATTAAAGTTAAAAGTGAGACGTTTTGCACATGTCAATTAACCATGTGATGGATTTTGTTATGCAAGAGAAACGTAAACGTACGTGTTAATAATTTGCCATCTCATTAACCATTTGTGTTTGAAATCGTGGAAATCCCGATCGTTGTGTAATTGGCAGAAACCAATTAACTCACTTTAATGTCAAGATAAGGTGCACACAAATTTCACTTCAATAGACTGATTTAAAAAGGTCGTTCTTATTTGTTTAAGCATGTTAAGTGGCTTGCTTTGTGACGAGATTAGCACTTAATTATTTTCTTTACATTTAAGTTTTCCGGTAGGAGATCAAGAGTAGCACCTATTCTTAGAGGTGATCTTTTAGCACGCGTCAGGGGACGCGCATAGTACCTACACAAGTAAATTCACGTCCTAATATTTTTGTGTTTGGTAACAAGAATGACGCGCCTCGAGCCAAAAAGTTACCGTGAAGACGTCGCATTGAAGATATTGGATTTTTTGGTTACCCGAGACTTACATCCCTGCGATCCTTTTGCGATGAAAGTGATAAACATAACACTGAATACTCACGAATCTTTCATTCTTTAAATCTATTTATGTTATGTTAAATGTTAAAGAACGATTATGTTCAACCAATTAAAAGTTTTTGGTCGACTATTTTAGCAAGTCAGGTAAACTGTAAAAGACGTCTATTAGCACAAGGGTTTTCAAACAAAGGATCTAACGAGCGTCGCCGCGGTAATTAATGAATTCATTATCTTTTTAATTCTACCCCTACAATTATTAATGGATTTTGTACCTGTTTCATTAAAATTGCTAAAAGGCTACCGTCAACTCTTTTCGGTGTCAAGATAACTTCATTATTAGATGATCGATGCCTTTCCCGAATATCATTTGATCGAAAAAATAAGCTTTTGTATTAGTTTATTTCGTCACAGGCTGATGTGTCGTTATTTTCCTTAGTTATTTAAATATTTTATTCAGTTTCAATATTCAGTCTTTTGAATAAAATTTAAAAGATTGGTATATATGGAAAATGTTGTTTGTGAAGGGTTGCGTCTATCCATGAAAAAATTTTAAGTACAAGTAAGGGCTTTCAAAATTTGTATCACATCATTTTATATTCAAATAAAAGCCAGTTTTACCTACGTAATCTAGTAAGTATTCATATTTCGGCATTTTCAAAAGATGTTTCTATAAATGTTTTTTTAAGATAAGTTATGCAAAGTATCGGTTACAAAATATTTAAAGTGTGCATAAAAAGGATTTTCTGATTTAAATTGTAGATTCATTTTGAACTCAATAAATAATATAAGCAAGTATGTATGTGGAAAAGAAAAGCGTTAAGAAAAAGCTATTGGTTCGATTCTTTCCCATACAGTCGGTGTTCACTTGTAAGCGAGGCTAGATTTTAACGAGTTTTGCTGTAGGACTCTCCAACAGCAATCATTATTAACCGGCGTTGACTTCTCTTAAATTCCACTTGCAGTTTTAATTGTTCATTTTAGCAGCATTCATCAAATATTTTTTGTAGAATGGACAGAATCTCAGCTAGTCGTTATTTAACATAACGTCGTTGTCAAACCAAAATCTGCTATGTGCAGGAATCATAGTTTTGAGAAATTGACAAAAAAAGGTCTCCTGCATTCAAGGGATTTTAGGTAAGAGGTCGTCAATAAGAGGTCGTAGATTGTCATATAATGGTCGTAAGCACATGACAGTTTTTCTATATGGTAGGATACAGCAGCTAACTATATGCAGAGGTTTAAAGTAAAAATCTTACAAAAGTGCACAGCACATAGCAGATTTTGGTTTGACAACGACGTTAGCTTATTAAGCTATTCATACGGTTACATTAACTGCCTCGTTGGTCCAGTGGATAGCGAATGCTCCTCTCATCGCGAAGACTCGGGTTCGATTCCTGGCCGGGCGGTGTTGTATTGGGATTTTCCGTGAGGAATTTCTCAAATACTTGTAATATTTTAAAGCAAATTTTAGCTTTTCTATGCCTTTTTGTATAACCAAGTAAGGTTCGTCTAGCTAAGGCATATATATATAATAATATACCTATGACGCTGGCTCAAAAAGAGTTAAGAAATTTCGAGTCTAGCAGCATACGAATCCATAGCTGAATTGGCAAAGCACTTGGGGCGTATGCCCAGGGGTGCAGGTTCGAGTCCTGCTGGATTCTTAATTTTTTAACTTTAATATTATATTAAATTTCTTAAATAACAGCTCGGAGTTGGTATTATGCCCGGTGGATGGTGATAAGCTCACAATGGGACCTAAAACATAACAGGTGCAGTGTGGGTGTTGTACACCTATGCCACACCCTTCTGGGTAATATAGGCGTGATGTTATGTTATGTTATGTGATGTGATTCATTTATAAAAACATGCTATTGTGCTAGGGTAGAAATAACAACTATAGAAGGTAAACTGAACAAGAAAACATTTAAACCAGCCACAGAACAAGAAGTAAGTAGAGTCACTAATACCTTTCGTAGTAACCAAAGCGAGGAATGCTTAAGTATTTCGACTTGTTCCGTAAAAACGAGTCGGCAGTTGCTGAGAGTTTATAGGGAAAGTTTGTGAGCCGATGCGCTGGTTTACTGAAATATTCACCTTGTTAGAAAACCGCACAAGACGTCGGTGGAAATGAAAGAAACAATAAGTTTTCCACGTCGCTAGACAAGTTATTATGATTGCTTGTATTCGTGATTACACTCACGTCACGTACTGGGTTTAATTGATCCGATAGAAAGTACCTATAATAAACAAGTGTTAGATGTAAGCAGTGGCGTAGCGTGCTTTAACCCCGTGTAAAAAATATTTGGGGGCCCTTGGTGAAGATTTCTCACAAAAGAAAAAAAGTTTGTTAAAATTATATTTATCATAAGTATCTATCTGTCAATTTTAAAAAAATTGATGCCGCAAGGGACAATACTGAGAGGTCTGACAGGCGTTTATGTCCCATCGAAGTTCTTAGGTAATTTTTTACTTTCTTACTTACCCACTTTGGGGCCCTCGTATGCCGTATGTAAGTTGTTATTTCAGAAGATTAATAGGCGACATGTCTTACAGCTAGGCACGGGCATCTTCTTATAATAAGAAGGGCTAGTTAAGGCCACCTCCTATATATATTTTTTTTATACTACGCCCACAGCGAACGAACATGTAGTCCACCTGATGGTAAGTGGAGTACAGCCCATGGACATCAACAATCCACAAAAGCAGATTATAGATGCGTCGCTGCAGCTGAGGACTTCGGTGTTATGCCTCATGTGCCAGTAATCTCAGGGCCTGATCTCACCACCAAACCGGAACACAGTAATGGAATCACTACTATTTGGCGGCAGGTTAAAAATGAGACGGTGGTGCTGCCGCCCTCGAGCTCATTCACAAGAGCTCTACCACCAGTGAGAGTATACCAGTCATATATACACCAATTGCGTAATGAAACGAATTCTAATAATAAAAGCGGATGGTGAGAATAAACAAAATAATTTCACTAGCCTTAAGTAAGACGCAAGTAGGCTATTTTTATTCACTGTTATTTGGCTCTAAGGAACAGTAAACAAAAAACGATATTGCAGCGAAAATTGGTAAATAAAAATTTATTTTCATGTTTTCGAGGTTTCTTTGCTTGTTTACGAATGAGAGAGCGTTTTCAATATATGTTTAATCAATTTGCATGTGGCCTATATCGAATGCTTCAACGACGAACGTTGGATGGGCTACCCATTTTATTCTCGAGTGTTGAGTTATGTGATTGACCTCATTGCAATTCCACGCGTTGCTTCTAATAGATGACACAATTGTACTATGTGTAGACAATTTTCTTCTTATAAAACATGTTATTTTAACCAGTGAAAAGTGAAAAAGGTGGCATCCCAAGCAAATGCCATATTATATCTTTATATTTCAAAATGAATCCCTATTTCCCTTGATCACGACATCGCACCTAAATGGCTAGATCGATTCTGATAAAATTTGATATGGAGGTAGGTGGGATCTTTGGGTAGGTTAATATTATTTCAAGGATGAAATTGAGGGCGCAACTAGTCATGTTTAAAATTTCATGGTATTAATTACAATGACAAGTATCACATACATCAAAAGATGGTCATATATCCGATTACAACTTAAAATTTAATAGAAAATGCTAAGTGCCTGAAGTAAAAGCTACGATAAAAGCTGGTTGATGTTTATTTTGCCTGTATTTTAAGATCGCATACAACGCATGGTCATTCCATTTTACAATTCAATTTCTATATTAAAGACAAGAACAACAATTTTACGATCGAATTCAATAAGACATCGTCTTATACTGCAAAACTCGAAGACAGCTTAAACCATACTTGAGGAGAAACAGATCGCAAGGCACTGAGGTATAATATTTCGTCTAGGAATATAAACCCCGTACAAAAACGTTTCGTACGGACACGAGTTCCCTTTCTGCGAACGTCATACGAATGAGCGTAAAAAGGAATTACATAGTAAAGCGATGCTTACTCTTTTACGGTCCAAAGATCGGGCAAATAAAGTTCTTTTTATTGCCTCTGTTTTACAGCTCTGGTAATAGGTGAATTTGGTGAATTCAGCGTCTGAAAATTCCTGGGTTAGTGCACAGTACGGCGCGTTGCACGTCGTAGTGGGCTCTGTTATTTGTGCTTTACTCAAATGGAGGTATACTTTTGTGTTTCCCATGAACACATTGTATTTGAGATTGCAAAAAAACATATTATTATATAAATACAAGTTCGCTAGGTTGGGAATAACAGTTGCTGCCTCCATTTACTAAAGTTGATAACTTTCTGGACCTATGACCTCAATCCGTCGCTTTTCGATTTTGTAGTATCTGTTAAGTCGAGGTTTATAAATTTTATTGGATTGTTGAGGCGGAGGGGAGTCTGAGTGTGTTAAAACTTGGATGAGTCAAATAAACAAGGAGTAAATTTGTCATTTCCTGAGCTAAACTGGATTGTGGTTGTATTTACGAGCGGGTGCAAATTGATAAGCGAGTTGTCGGTATATTATTATGAATATATAAATAAATCACATCAAAATATGACAGGGCAACTAAATATTATATATTAAATGTATAACTGTTTCTGCTACTAGTACTAGAGTTACTGAAATGGTTTATATATATTGTATTACTATATGTTTCATACTTCATTACTTTTATCTTAAAATAAGCTATTTATTTTTGTTTTACATATGTTATATTTAACGGATACGGATTATACTTTACTTAGTCACAAAAGTATGTACAAGTGCTTAGATATATTATTGTCTGCATCACTTAAATTTCCCAGTCAACATTGGGATTTTTCGATGGAATAATTCCTGGTTGCAGATTTTTCTGATTAAACATTTTCATACAAGCTTCAAAAATATAATCGTAATCACTGGAAAGACCTATGCAAGCTTATTCTCATACAATTTTGATTTTAATGACGTCTAAAATATCTCTTAGCCTAATTTTGCACTGTGTTAAAAATTCCGTTTTTTTTGCACCTAGGGTCATGTATTGTATAGCTCGTAAGTGACTTCATCGCGATGTAATTTACACCCTGTATGTAACAACAACTATGCAAACTTAATTATTGTTCTGCCAAGACTTGAACAAATATGAAGTCCTCCAAACTTGTTGACTCGGTCCTAACTAGGAGTTTATCAACATTGTTATAATTGTACGGATTATATTGAACATTTCAATACTATGTTTCATGTTATTTGAAATTAACAAAGTTAGTCTACTGCCTGAGTGGAGACGTTACATTCAAATTGATCTGCAATATCCGTAGGGGTGGTTCTTTTTTAATAAAATGCATAGATTTAACAAAAAGTTTATAATATAACTTGATTTGTATTAAGCTCATAAAAGATTGTGATTAATTTTTTTTATGGTCATTGATGTGAAAACAGTTTTCTGCAAATAGAAATATGAACACACAAGTAACATGAAAAGCTTTCACTCCTATAGTAAAATATGCTAAATTCATAGTTGTCAGTTTACCTAAACAAGTGGATATAACTTTTCAATTATTTTGTTTATTTACATCGTGACCTGAATTTAAAACCTGAAATATTGCGGAATGGACTGTTACAACTGAATTATCAGGATGTGAACAAGTTGTTCTAAGTTTTCGTAGTTGTAAATAGAAACACTGATATTTTTTACATTCAACATGTTACAAAAAATATACATATTGGATCGTAAATTAAAGTAGTCTAAAAACTTAATATTAACTTGATAAGTCACTGTCAAAAGGCCTCGTACCGAAAATGCTGGAAGCATTACCTCGTTGTATTGCGATACTAAGTCGCTGACCGAAATATAATCCAACAAGTTGTTTTTAGGTTTTGTTTTCTTGTTGTCTTAAAGTCCCAACCATATTTAAAAAAATAATTAAATGACTTTGCACCCCTATTTCAGTAGTCATTGGTTTCGAGAGCTGTCATAATCAATACAAGAGGAAATAGGTTTACCGAGTCGGTCTTTGCGGTACGAGGTCAAACTTGTTCACTATTTCAGCATATTTTACTGCGTTTATTTTTGTTTTCATTTGCTAAAGCAAATATTTAAACGAACGATTTTCTGGCTAAGAAACATCGGACAAGTTTTAAACAAACTTGTATTACCTTATTGATATTTAGGACAATTAAATACAGGTTAAAAAACATACTTCACTGTGTTCCGGTTTGGTGGTAAGATCAGGCCCTGAAATTACTGGCACATGACACCATAGTCCTCAGATGGAGCGGCGCATCTACAATCAGCTTTTTTGGATTAAAGATGTCTTTGGATTGTACTCCACTTACTGTCACGTAGACTATGCGTCGGTTGGATTCATAATTCGTATAAAAAAAGAAAAAAGAAGTTTTATCTGCAATCTACAGCTGTAATAAAGCACATTTTTGACACAGTATTTTTAATATTAAACTCACAACCAATTGTCACATTCACAAAAATACATAAAAATAATACAAAATGCTTTACAATTCAAAGTTATTTATTTTTAAGGGTCAAGGGTTACAAAGCCACGGTTAAATTATTTTAAGTCTCAAGCAAATTGCAAATCTCTTAACTCCTTAAGAGTTTATCTTTTCTAATCTTTTAGAACAAAATTAAGTTCAAACAACTCCTTTTAAGCAGCAACTTAGTTATGAGACAAGGTTCTATGCAAAAAGGATTTACTTTGTGAATTCATTTTCGTGACTGCGATCCTTTAAGAATTTGAAAAGAGCATCAGCTATGTGCCCACGAGTGGATTTATACTAATCATAAAAACATTTTTTGTTTGGTTATTAAAGACCCCAGGTCATCAAGATTAATCCAGTACATTCGAAGCCTATTTGGTACAAACAAACAAACAAAAAAGAGCTAAATAACAAATGTATTACGCATTTTATATCTGTGAAATGTTTACGGATAAAGCATTATATTATAATTATTTTATTTATTTATATTAGAATTTATCAAAGGAAAACTTAAGTAACATGATATAGATTAATTTTAAAGAAATCTTAACTCAGCGTGCCTTTTTAATTTCCCAAGAGCAAGAATTTACAAGAATCCTGAAAGTTGTTATGAGTTCTTACCATACGGAAAGTCTGCTAAGTTTAATATAGTCCCTTATCTATATTGTTTTAGTTTTAGCAGTTGTTTAGAATCACATCAAACGTTTATCATTCTTTATTTAAACATACTGGATATAATGACTACACTGTTTCAGTTATAGTTTTATCGTGAACAAAAAAATTGCAATATCTCTGAAATATCGAAATAACTCGTTACAACAATACATGGTAAATATCGCGTTATATCTAATAATTAGTAATACTGGATATATTTTAATAAATTTGATTGCAATCATATTCCATACATGAGAACACTATTGGTGGCACCTGTATTTCAAATAGATGTTAATGTCGTGTAATATAATTATTTTCATTTTTATTATTTCTTTTCGACAAAACAACAAGTGAAGTTAAAAAAAGATCCAAAACAACTCATCGTATTTCGAGTAAGTATTTTGTAATTTTCATAATCGCCACTAATATACGAAAATCTCTGTACTTGTTTGTAGATTTTTATTATGTCAAATACCAAACATCGTATTTGTCATAATACTCATAATATATTGTTTATGTGAGAGAGCGGCCGCTGATACCAGACAATTTACTGTCGTTGTTATTCATTATGCCAAGAGGCTTATATGATGCTTAAGCTCTTTTATTACGTATTATACTGAATAATATAAACCTTAAGACTTTATTTCCTTTCTAATAGAGAATATTAAAACTGCGTTTGTCGCAAAAGGACTTGCCTTTTATGCTTCGTGACGGATTCTTGTTATTATTTGCACATATAAGGTACTGCGTAAAGAAGAACAAGAATGTATTATAGCTTGACCGCAACCGCTGTACCGCCCCCCTCTACCTCTACCACTCCCTCTGTCTCTACCGCTACCGTTACCGCTACTGCTCCCTCTACCTCTAATGCTACCTCTGTCTATACCGCTCCTCTTTACCTCTACCGCTTCCTTCAGCTCTACCGCTGCCCCTACCACTCCCTCTGTCTCTACCACTCCCTTTACCTCTACCACTTCCTTTACCTCTACCATTCCCTCTACCTCTACCGCTACCGCCCCCTCTAAATCTACCACTACCACCCCTCTACCTCTACTGCTCGTTTTACCTCTACCGCTACCCCTTCCACTCCCTATGTTTAACCGCTCCCGTTACCGCTACCGCTACCTCTACCTCTACCTCTACCACTCCCTCTGTTTTACCGCTCCCTCTACCTCTAATTTTCGTGTATTAAATAAATAAGGACTGTAGACTGATTTTCTTCAAAGCTAAGCGGAGCGTGTGTGAGGATGCGTATCAAAGCTGTTAACGATGTATGTCAATATTGGGCAGAGAAAGTGTACGAGGAAATAGGTCAAAGGGGCAAGGTATCATGTTTATGCCCTCTGCTCATAACTCGAATCCGTATTCTAGCTAACATAATAAATACGAAAATAACGATGCAAAAAGGCAGGCTTTTTATGTCTTTATACCTGTCTGTTGTGCAGGTAACAGTTAAACCACTGAAAGGGATTTAAAAAAAAATACAGAGGTAGTTGGAGGCCAGGAAAAGGTCATAGATCAACTAGAGGACAAAGCCGCGGGTGGAAGTAAGTCTGACATAAGACTTCGTAGCTCTCAAATAACATACACGTAATCCTTTCTATACTTTGTCCATTCCTTTATTTTCTTTTTGACAGATCACGCCTATGAATTACCGTTTTTTTTTGTCAGATTAATGTACTACAATAATAATGTACTTTATTGACAAGCGACACTTTTTAGGGAAGTTCACTGTTTGTAACAAACAACCACAGACTATAAATCAAATCGTGAAATGAAATAAATCGATCATTATGAAAAAGAATAATTTGACTTTTTTTTGTGTATTATCTGTATTTTTTATAAAAAAAGAATATAATAATAGTATCAAGATTCCATGAATAATTATTTGCAAGAAATTAAGTCGAAATCTTGGAATGACATATCAAAATGTAAACAAAGGTAACTAGGAAACCGTCATAGACTAAGTATGTGACATTATTATTATATTATTATTTTGTATATTTATTTCAGCTAATAAAAACTACTAATAAACGAATAATTAATAATGAACTAAAACTAATGTAATTAATCGATTGAAAGTTCTTCTTAGACAACTTCGATTATGATTTCAAATCGAATCAGTAACGTGTGAAGGCATCCCTAAATGTAATCTGTCAAAAAGAAAATAAAGGAATGGACAGAGTATATATAAGCTTATCAGAGTGAAGCTATACTGTTTAACCAACTTAATTCTTACCGTAGCTTTCCCACACAACTCTTATGAAATACAAGCCTGAAAGGCGGTATTTGCCACTAAAGCTTGAAAACTACATAAATAATCGAGTGCATTAGCAAGTTCACTGAAGTAGTAGACTGGCTTCCTTATGAAGCACGTAAGAAGTTTTAACTTATAAACAACTAGCTTCTATGTACCCTTATTCTACCGATTTATAAAGCAACTTTATACAGGAACTGAAATCTATTTATACATAAGTGAAGGTAGGCAGGCGTACCTACATGTCACCCAGTTTTTTATATTGCATTAGCGTCGCGTCGGAATCACTTTACGCACTTTGCGACGCATCGAAGCGTCTCGCAGTAGATCCTATCAGGAGGCACGTATCGATCCTTCTTGAGAGCTTAAGTGTGTAGCAGTTCTCTATACCAATGTTATAAAAAATATCTCTATACCAATGTATAAAAGATATTACTAGGTACTTGAAAAGTTGAAAGTTTTAGCACGTTCACTGCTCAAAGCCTGTCTCAAAATTCTAGTGCGTTACGGGGCATGATGCGCCCCGATATGTCCTACTAAATTGTGCGATTCGGGTATAAAAGAGCCCCAAACACTTCCAATGCTATATTTATCTATAACTATCTGAAGTTTAAAATTGTATTTTTTTTTGTCTGATAGTCTATGAAATTTGTTATATTATTGCTAAGCTATGTTATTGTCTTTTTGCCAGTATTTTCGGCAAAAAAATATGAAAATTGGTCCAAAACAAATTTAACGGGGTGTTTTGATGTCCGTACCGCACATAATTAATTTATATCGATGAATATCATAATATTCAAAGAATAATATTTGTGTATTTTAAATAAGCTCTAGATCTACATATACTCCGGTCAATTTAGACATTCGAAGTTACATAAATTCCCACCAAGCTGAAAATCGGTAAGATTGTTTAAAATATCATTAAAAACAAAATTTGAAAGTTCCCCATCTTTCCCCTGTAAGCAAAAAAAAATATTCAAGGTCAAAGGTAAAAAAAATAGTTTTTCGCGATTTTCAGCAAAACGGTAAGTTTTATCATAAAACATTTAATACAAAAATTGTAGATCATAAAATTATCTACAAAAAATTAATTAATACTTTTTTTCTACGAGCCACCGTTTTTGAGATATAACGATTCAAAAAGTTGTAGAAGTTTTAATCGTCATAATATGCACATGTTTCCTCGCCACCTATGAGGTAGTGTACTTAGCGGTTTTTTTTTTGGCGTATACCCCGACACTCTTATTTAAATGACATAATCCGTCAATAAATATATATATATATATATATATATATCATTTTCTTAAATGCGCACAGAACCTCTATTAATATATATTATTTGAAAGTAATTCAGTATGTCCGCCTGTAACACCTTCACGTCTTGACTATCCATCATTCAACCCACCTCGATGAAAATATAGGTATATATATGAGGATAATTCAAGGAAAGACAAAGAATACTCTATTTTAAGAATTTACCGGGTGGAGCCATGGCAACAGACACTTTTAAAAACACGGTCCTGTCTGTTGAAATTAAAGTTAAATATCAACCGTAGTAACTATGGGACATTTTGCTGAGTCTTCAAGTTTCTATATCTCAAAAACAGCCTTAGAGTGCCCGTGTGCGGCTGCACGTCGCAACTGTTAAGAACGTGCAGAGCGCACTTTTGCAAGATAAATGATTCAGTCCATGGAACTAATTCCAACTCCAGTGGCAGAGTTGAAGTCAATTGCAAGTTTTAATGGATGTTTTCCGCGTGCATGCAAACTGCTGACTAGAAACGAAATAAACTACGACATTAGGTAATAAAATATTCAAAACTACAAGCTAATCCTAAGTTGAGTGCGCTAGAAGATCTACTTTCAAAGGCATTTACAGGACAAGGACTCCATTATGCTGACTTGAGTGTTACTGTATACTCGGCAATATAAGTTAGTGTTTCTACTTACAAACATCGTAAATACTTGCACACTTAAGGTTTCGTTTGTTAAATCTAGACTACGTTTCCATGTCTTTTGTGCAAGTAATTACAGGTTTAGTCGTCTTACAAAAATGTAAAAGCAGAATGCTGCTTGTTGTATTAAGGGTACATACACTCCCAACCGCCAATTTTCATACATTCCTAATCGTGTTATAACTTTGATATTATTAAGTCTTTATTCATTGTTTGTACCCAATAAGCTCCGGAACTAATGGACCGATTAAAGCATTTGCAACATTCACAACCACACAAATAAAAGCATTGTTATCGCGAATTAGTATAGGTAGGCTAAACATCATTTCGCTACGGCGAACAGGAGCTGCAATGAAATAAGTTTTAAAAAACGGGAATTTCATCGAATTTCGCGCGATGTACATTTATATAGATATAATATCATATATACTTTCTCTGAGTGAGTGATGAGTCACCAGATTGCGGGGCGAAGAGAGGGATTACGTATGCGCAGTAACGCCGATACAACCAATGCCACCTAGAGGCGAGTTGCTGAACTTAAGAGAAAAGCGTGATATTTCAAAAAAGTCAATAAAAGTTCTGCTATTCATCGATAGATGGCAAAACTAAAAAGTATCACCGCTGTGCCGGTCGGAAGGGGGTGTTAGGTTATTTTCGTTACGGAATTTCGGGATTCAGTCTCCATGCTCACGGCCCGCGATAGAAGCTATGCAATAGCTTAAAAACAGTTGGAGTTACGCAAAAACAATGCTAATCAATGTTACGATCATAACGCTTTGAAACTGAACTCTAAAAACAGTTTCATGCGGAATTAACAACAACATGCGGAATTAAAAACAAACAAATTTGTCCCGATTTAATGCCGAGGGTTTACCTACTTACTACTACTACCGGCTATAATTTACCCAGTCGAACTTAGAAACCTCCAATAAACTTCGGTGCCAAATCAGTCGAAGCATGAAGTACCTAACCAGGTTTATTGAAGAAACGGCTGTCAACTGTAAAGGTAGTGCTAAACGAACGATGGACTATCTAACTGATTGCCTTACATGTCATACCACCTGCACATAAGAGGCGTTCAGTGCAGAAAGTGCAGAAAAAGTGACCACTTATTGGGCCTCTACAAATTACAGTCAAAGCCATTTACAGGACCAAGAAAAAAATTACAAGTAGATACATAATTTTAAACAAATTTATTCTTTACAGTATTTTGTTTAAATGTATTTTAGAAAAGATATAACAGTGGACTGAGCAACGGGCGAAAGTACGTATAGAGTTCGTTTAAATACGTTAATCGATGTAAAGATGTCTCGATTTATTTAGTTTTTTTGGATTAAAATTTGATGTCGAATTACTATAAAGTTTATAAGGAGCTTTACATCACTTTAAATACTACGGGAGCGGAGCCCTTTTATTTAACGCAGGTAATACACGAGGTCTAGGCACCAGCAGCTTAGTTAACATAAAGAATCCCACGCGGACGAAGTCGCGGGCAGCAGTTAGTAGGATATATTTTTCTCGGTCCCAAAAATGTTTCAACTGTTTCTCAACATAACATGCTAAGCATAGCTAAATGCTATTAAAATAATCATTAAGGGTTTAAATATCAACCCGTTTACGAAAGTACTAGAAATATGAAGAAGATTGATCCCTCTTAATTTTGTATTTATTTTCTGGCTTATTGTATAGCAAAATAGTACCTAAAAGTGATAGTTGCGGTTAATTCGCGCTACGATTGCCACGAGTAACACTTCTGTAGTCTATGATGCTGGTGCCAAACCACTAACAGCTGTCTGGACGAGAATCTCTGAGACACTAACCAGAATATCGTTTTGTGTGGCTTTCGTTGTCTAGCGTAGCCGTTGTCTAGCGTAGCTGTTGTCAAAGAGGGTTCATGAAAGTCACAATTTATTATAATTTTACTAAGTCAATTCTTAAAAAATAAAGTATTTGGTGAGGATTGTCATATAAAGAATATTACAGGTGTGTTCAATCCGGCACACAAATATGTCAAAAATATTTAAGTAGTTTCGATTTAAAAGTTGGGACGGTTTTAATCTTGAGCAAAACACCATCCATTATACCCGAAGAATGGACACGTTTTTGGTTTCTGGTAGTAAACACTGCAGTCAGCTTAATATTGAATAAGTAAGCCAACAATGCAACAAACAATCCCCCTCTATGACCTGTTGTTTAGGCGATCGCGTGCTGAAAGACTAATCAGTATAGATATACACTGTGCAAAATGTTTTCGTGGTTTACTTTGTATAGAAAACTTTGAACTGCTAGTTCCGCAAAAAAAACAATAATGAATAAACCAGCAGTAGAATAAAGCACAAAGTTTCCTTCATTTTCGCAACACAGCAACCTCCAAGCTTTCCACTTAAATATTTAATTACCAGTCCAGTTAGCTAACCGTATATGAGTCCAGGGAAGTGTAAAATAAAAAGTGTTAGTAGAAGTTAACTTCTGTGCGCATGCGTCAAAGGAAGGAAACTGCTGTCAGAGCTTTCAAATTTATGACGAGAGTTCCCTACGGTTTAAACCTTGTTGTGAAAACCTTCTAACTTTGTTTTTCTTTTTCTTTTACTTTTATCTGTCTACCCAGTTACTTACGTGTTTGTAGGGATGATTCTTTCTTTCATTGTACAAACATAGTATACTATGACATACAATACAAACAATATTGCTTTCAAAGCTTGATACTAAGACTAAACGTATTTTTCTTTTCTATTCTTAAACTAAAGTATTTGTGTACATACAGACTAGGACATTTTATCGTGCTATAATTTTATCGCTAAAATTAAAGTATGGTATAATAACATTTAAATTTTAAATTTGCTGTGATCTTGTTATCACTTATACGCGCACTTTACTAATAAACTCATACGTTGTCGTGGTGCAAATAAACCTCCTGCAAATCTTAACTTGAAAAAAAGTGAAAAGTGGTACTATTAACTTACTGTTTAAATAAGAATGATTCTTGTTATCATCATAATGGCAAATTCCCTAAACGAATCGCTATACAAAATTATTCATCGATAATTCTGGAAAAGCGCATAATTAAATTATTAAGGGGCCCGAAATTGCCCGAAGCACTTTATAAAATGGGCATTAATTGCTACAGTCGGTAGAAGTACTTGATCGGATACTTCGTAATACTCAGGGTTTTATTCCCAATATAAAATCTTTTATTATTTCACCCCCGTTTGTAATTATATCTTCGACCGAAGTCAATTAAATAGAGGGCGTATTTAGATGACGTTACGATGGACGCTTTCTGGTTATATTTCTGCTATTCGGCGGTTTAAAATAGGCATAATTCAGTAAATTGCACATTTTTGCATTTATTAAAAAAAATACAATAGTTAGTAACTCTCAACCAATTTTAAGTTATGTTGGATCATAAATTATTTCAGCATCTCACATGTAATGGTCAGACTACACGCCCGATCTTACTACTTCTGGTACCTGTGATACAGTGGTTTTCACTGGTACAGGTGCCAACGTTACAAACTTTTGTAATATTTGGATTAATCTAATATGTACTTGCTTTGTATTGCTCCATGTATCTTATTGAAATAAATGATTATTATATTATTATTATGTAATATTAAATGCATAGCAAAGCTAAAATTTGCTTTAAATATTACAAGTATATTATTATTACTTGTGCAAACAATTGGTTTTGCCGGCTAACCGCTTAATCACATGCTTAACCATTGTAAACTTTCAGGCAGATAAATAAGCACCGTTTTGCAAATGCAACTAGTATTCCCTTCAGAGCCTTATGTTTACTAGTCTGAAAATACTGAAAAATTGCAGGGCATTTGTATTGATTTTAAATAACATCTTTGAATTTAAAAACTACAACATTTCTGAACCATGCGCAGCGCTAAACCCTTTCAATCTCTTTCTCTCTCTCATTTAATGTTTGAACGGGACAGAGAGATCCAAAACATTTGTTGAGCGTTCGACGCGGTTGGTGAAATTGGCCTTTAATGACGTAGGTATTATGTGTTGTTCTGTACAACCTCGCTTGCTCTATTCTGAACAACATAAACACGACCTTACAAAACGTTTATGAACAATTGAGCAAATATTTGCTGTAAACCTTTTGTTGTTACAAATGTACTTAAATCCTATTTAATAAAGAAATGTTACTATGATGTTGATGAATTTATTAATGATAAAAATATAGACAAATGATTTTTATGATCCATTATTAATTTAATTTTTTTTTATAGTTATTTGAAAGTTGGAGTGCATTTTTATTTTGATTTATATGTTATAGTGATCTGTTAAATTTATAATTTATTCTTAATGTAATTTTTTTGTGTTATTTTAGTCATTATTAAATTTTATGTATATACCCAGTAATTTTAAGTTACTATTGTTATTTTTAATGTGCCATTTTCAACACAAATGTATTTGTTATGAAATAAATTACTTACCTACTTACTTACTTACTTACTTACTTACTGTTCATCAAGCAGTTAACAATTCAAATATATTTGTGTACATAAGGAAATTCATTATGTAAGGTTACTTGAACTGCGCTTTGTATTAAGTAATAGCTAAGATTAAATATAAAAATCGGGTAAGGTAATCCAATACAGTCTGTATTGAATTTTTACAGCAATATTTTATTGAAATGTTCTGGTAAAATTACGTATGTAGGTAAGCTAGGAAAAACCGGCCAAGTGCGTGTCGGGCCACGCGCAGTAGGCTTCCGTAGCTAGTCGTAACAACATATTTCGACTTAAAAGGGATTTACTATCTGTATTAAACAAGTAACATCTTCATACAAGTCATTACTTTCAAAGGTTTTTGTAATTTGCACGAATTATTCTAAGTAACTGCATTTTACACTTTGGACCCCAATTACTCTAGAACTAATTAAGTTAAAGTAACCAGATAAATAGCGTCCTTCAGATAGGAAATGTTTGTAGTACACGAAACCAGCTAGCACGTATGACGAGATGTATGAATGTTAAGGAAGCGAAAGAAGTATGTAAGGAGCGAAGCACATGGCGTTCCATCGTCTCTGCCTACCCCCGTGGGATAAAGGCGTGATTTTATATATGACATGTATTATGTATGTTTATTTATGTTTCAAGAATTTTGAACGAAATATTCTGATTAACTGCATCTGACATTTCGGACCCCTATTCCTCTTGAACTAATGAAGTGAACTTATCCGCTATAGTTTTCCTTTAAAGTTCATTACATGTACTACCGACACAATTTTTTTCAGATTTTAGGATCCAGTAGTTTAGCTTTTAGAGGGGGGGGGGACGCCCTACTCGAACAAAAATTTTCTCTTTAAAGTTAATTATCTCCCAAACGGATCCCTAAATCAAAAAACTGTCTTAGCAACCCCTAAACGTTTTTAAAAGTCCTATCTAACAATACCCCACACTATGGGGTAGGCGACAAAAAAAAAACATCCCTACTTTACATGAAGGGCAGCTACCTGAAAAAAAAATATTTTTCCAAATTTTACTCTACGTCTTTCTTTGTTTAGTTAACATACATGTTTATGCAAAATTTCAGTTTTCTAGCACCAACGGTTTCGTCGCTATGCCGTGGACAGACAGACGGACATGGCGAAACTATAAGGGTTCCTTGTAGGTACTACGGAACCCTAAAAAATTGGAGCTGAAAAGATTTAGAAATGTTTTTTGACAGCATCCTTTTTTTTGAGGTTTTGTTTCGTGCAAATATTCCAATAGTTTTTTCAGCGTTCATTTTTAAACGGTGTCAAAAAAAAGCTATGGCAACATAGGAAATAT
Source organism: Hypena proboscidalis (assembly GCA_905147285.1). NCBI lineage: Eukaryota > Metazoa > Arthropoda > Insecta > Lepidoptera > Erebidae > Hypena > Hypena proboscidalis. Next base: position 8,588,797 of record LR990127.1, read on the forward strand.
ATGGGCACACCAACTTCTTCTTTCTAAAAAAAAGTATAATTATTTTATTCAACTTTACTGTACAGATTTATTTATTTACATTGAAAAGCGTCGTGAACCCAGCTGCAAAGCATAGACAAGAGAAGAAAACAAATTCACAAGAATAGTTTTTACATTTATACTAGCTGAAGAGTTTTTTCTTTGTTAGTTTGGTGGAACGCGCTAATCTCAGAAACTACTGATTGGAATTGAATAATTAAAATTTTGTTGATAGACCATTTATTGAGGATAACTACAATTACGCGGAGCAGCAATGTAATATGTTGCGGAAACGGGTCAAAACACGCCATGGGAGTACAGTTGTAAGATATAATGCAGGTAGAATCGTGTCATTGTATCGAATTCTATGCAGGGTAGTGGGCAACTGTTAGTTTTATTATAGGCATGAGGCATATTATATCACGCTATGACCAATAAAACCGGAGCAGCACTTAAATATGCTGTGGAAACGCCACGGTAGCCGAGTCATCCAGTAAGGAGGGTAAAATTGTGTTAATGTATCGAATCTACGCGGACAGAGGCTTGGACAACAGCTAGTTTTACTATAAATAATTAAAGTCATAAAAGTACGTGTTCTTCAGGCTAATCAGTAATCACTGCCCCTAACGACACGTGGCAATCGGACAGATATCCGTATGACAATTAGGATCGAGCCTCGTCTAAGTGCTTGCCATGCACCCATTCTGCATACATCTGCAATTCACCATGCCTGCGAATTGATAGCTTTGGAGTTAAAATATCTTGTTTTTACTTGGTCTCTAAGTGCTTGCCATGCTATGTCTGTCCTAAACTGATCCGGGATTGTATTTGCAACTAGCAATGCCGGAATAGATTAGCAGCTTTATTATCTTATTTTCAATATCTCGTTTGGAAAAAAGGAATAGTTATTCAAAAGCTTCAATCGAAATTTTTACTACGCATGGTCACTGATCCATAGATAATTAAATATATGATACCTTATAAAAAAAAGGTAAACATAAACTGAATGCAAGAATTTTTAGTTACATCCATAAATCTATCTCATTTTATGATCATTCAACATTTTATGCGCGTGTCCATTTTTGAATTTCGAAATTATTAAAAAAATAATTTTAATTACCCACATTTTTTAGCGACGTTTGTAATAAAACCTGCATAAACGCAATATTTCGTATAGCTTACAAACAAAATTCATAACTTCACATACAACATACATAAACATGACGTACCGCTTTAAAATGGTATTATCTTAGGCAGTTTACGTGTTAACAAAGTAATTATTTTAGAGAGGTATTGCGATTACATAATGATTCATCATGCCTATTGCCTAGTAGGCAGTGCAGCTTAACCTAACTAAGTGCCTGGGTTCAAAAACTATTTATTGTCACCAGTACAATACCATAAATAGATATAACAAGTTCTAGAACTACAAAACAAAAGTACCACTTATCTAAACCATTTCGGAGACCATTCGGAAAAGCTCGAGCGGTGTCACAAAAAAGCAATAAAAGTAAGCGCCCGCGCTACGATAATTACAACATTTTATTAGGTAAAACATTATAAACTGGGTTGGTGAATTCATTTGTTTACCAATTTATTTAAAGGACAAAATATAAATTAGTTTGTGGCAATACATTGAAGCGTATCGCTTGCGCCGCTCATTAGGTTTACCACACGCCGCTCCGGTCCATTCTATGGACAAATTACATTGTTCATTCATTATTTTTGGACCCAGTTATGAAGGGACTTTTGTGAACTTTTGTTTTATGCCAGTGTTTTATGCAAATTTGATTTGAAATAAAAACGGAGCGTAAACGATTTGAATAAGGGATAGCTTCCGCCATACAATGGGATCTACAATGAATCAGGGCTTGGTGCATTCGAAATAATCATCGTGAAAACTCAAATAGATTCTGAATAAATTAATTAAGACCGCAATTTAATTTCAAGTTATGTTCAAAGAGGTTGTAAATAACTCTTTTACAAATGGAGAGACATATATATCAAGAAAGCGTTGTCTAATTTATGCACCCATGAAAGTCAAAACTGCATAGGTAGTACATAATTTCTGTATCTATATGTGTGGGTGGAGACACGCCGACGTTACCTAAAAAATAGACAACTGAGCCGTTCCATCTACTTCTGCTTTTCTCTGGTTATGTCTATGTATAATTGTAATATCTTGTGGTCTGCGTACTTGCAAATTGTGTTCACTTAAGTACAGCTAACAACGCAGCGTAATGAAAAATATAATTTGTAAAAATTTGATTTTTTTTTAATACTTATTTAAAATATTTCTTATACACAAAATTACCTGTTCCAAATCGTCATTTTGAGGATTAAAGTTAACATTTTTTTGTAAGCTATATCTAAAACTGAAAAAGCTTTAATCCATCTAGACTTTCTAGACGATTACAACATAATATTTTAAAAAAACTAGAAAAGTGACCTTCAGTACAACAAAGGAAAACTCAAAGCTGTGTACAGTTGGCAAACATATGAAATAACTAACAAGCTCATAATGAGGTTGTATTTCATAGGGCAACTTCAAACAAACCAAGTTCATTATTGATGTACAAATGAGATCTCCCGGTGATGAGACTAGTTAGGAGGCCTTTGTCAATTCCGTTTTATGCTAATATCCCTTGATTACAGCATGAACACATGCCTATAGCATATATACATATCTGCATAAATTATGGTCGCCTGTTGGCCGAAAATTGGTTTCTGCTCTATGCCCTCATAGTATAAGCTCGTTTGGTATGTAGTTTGTTAATTGATGAATAGTTATGATAATCTCTCATAGTACAAAACAAAATCGCTGCCCGTTGTCTGTCCCTATATGCTTAGATCTTAAAAACTTCGCAACGGATTTTGATGCGGTTTTTCAATAGATTGATGATGAATAACGAAGATTTTGATGATATGTATAAAACTTGCATAGGGTAAAGGCGGGATAGATGCCCCACTTTTTGAAATTACCTCCTAATTTTGAAAATATTCATTGTATATAAATAATGAGTATGAATTCAGCTAGTTTAGTCCTTTATGTTTAACTGTGATTTGGTTTTTTAGACCTATTAATTACAGATTTTGCAGAATTTAGCTTTTTGTGGAACTCCTTTTTTGGGGATAGATGCCTACCCGTATGGATAGATGCCCCACCATGAAAATACTAAGAGGGATAGATGCCTGCGGTGCGGGATAGATGCACTTTATAATGTATTAACGAAAAACTCAACCAAACTTTTATAAGGTTTAGAGGACAATTAGTGTTTTAGAAGCAGAAGACTACCCCTAAAACAGAAATTGTTTCCAAGACACATGGCCCTAATAATTAAAAGTATTTTGCAGTTTTTATAGTCTTTTAATTGTCTTAGAATATAATTCTATTATGAGATCAAATAAAATTACATTAATAAAGTTTTATAAGCAATTTCAACATAAATAGGAATATTAAATTCTTATTATTAAATATTAATTATTAAGTTTTAACATGCATAACCATAAAAATCATTCTAATTAAAACAATAAAATGTATTCTTAGCAGCATAACGTCTTCGCAATGTTCTTGATGGAATCCCAAACTGTCGGGATTATTTCGTTTATCCCCATGGTATTTCTGTCTTTTTCGTCGAAAGCTGACTGCAATTGTTCTTTAGTCCAGGAACATGTCTTTTATATTTTTGTGGCATCTACTACTACAATCAGAAAAAGTCCAAATATACCTAAATACACGTAAACACATAATTGAAGGTACAATATATAAAACACCAAAAGGTGAATGTAGTCAATTTCATAGCGGGTGTATTTTGAGACCCGAAATCATAGCTGAGGGCTTTTAATACACCTGATATGAAATAGAACTTTCACCCGAGTTATACAAAGTGCTTCATAGTACATCAGTGGAAAAAAACTACCAAGAACTACCATATATAACAAAATCCATCTAAACCAACAAAACCTACAACCAAAATATACCAAACACAAAAAATATTCTACCAAAAACAACAAAACTGTATCAAAAGCCACCAAAAACTAATCAAAAACACCAAAACCTATTAAATTCTATCAAAATTAACCAGTGGAATTACCAAACTCTACTCCAAAAAACAACGAATTTTACCAAAAACTAACAAAAGCAACGAAAATCGCCTGAAATTTAAAACATTTTGTATAGAGGGATAGATGCCCCTAGGGGCACCTATCCTTCGAAAAATCAAGGCAACTATCCTTTTTGATAGGGATAGATGCCCCAAGTATTTTTTAAACTAATTAAAAACAAATGACGAATTATTTGCATCAAGATGCATAATTGATGAATCAGTACAGCGACGTAATTAAAAATATAACGGAATTAATGACTACTTTAAAAGTTACACAACGGCTAAAACTTACCTTTAAAACTTTGACGTCTTTGTAAACTTCGCCGCGGAGATAAATGCACACACAAGCTAAACGCTTATTCACAGCACGACGGCCAATGACTACCCGAGGTGCGGGGTGACTGCGGCTCTTAGTTATAATATTATTTTTTAGTTGCGACTTTGGGAAGTTAGGTTTTTTGAAAGTGCATCAATCCCACTGGGGCATGCATCCCGCCTTTACCCTATCAGTACTACATAGTGATGCGAAAACAAGGTGGGTTGCTAGTATATAGTAAGTGTTATATCTGTGTTCGATAGGTAGAATCCTGATTCCTGAAACATACATTATAAAGCACGTGCCGAGCGACGTGTTTTCATACTAACGCAATATGGGTTTAACTTTAACATTATTAAGTTTGTATCAATTTTTTTCGATAAATCATATCTGAAACACTAAAATGCATATTTGTTCGTAGCCATTTTGTCAAAATTGTTTGAATCATTAACATACAAACTCAAAAACTAATTTTGAAAAAAAGGATGTCAACAAACATGCATTTTAACTTAATAATATAAGATTTAAGACATGGTCATTTTCTTAAAAAATAATAAATGTCGCGGGATATCTTATGTTTCGTTAGAAAACTTAATAATATTACATTAGTATGGAAAACAGCCAACCAATTGTTCTCCCGTAGTGTAGGTAATTTATTAATATTTTGTAAAATATTTACCTTGAGGGATTAAAATGGGAGATTTTAAATGATAAAATATTGTTGATAAATATTAAGGTTAAAATTTAAAGTACACCTTTCAATACAGACCCAATAAAGCAAAATATACATTTATATCCATAACAACAAGAATTAAAGCCTCGAATTTTCATATTGATAAAATATACATTCGTATTCGTAATACTGCGTAAAAATGGTCGACCTGCGCCTGATAATAAATTTATCCAATACCGAATTCTCCCAAGCTTTAACAATTGGATTTAAAACAGGAATCCGAAAGGTTTTATTTATATTAGTCAGGGAATCGTTTTTGTAGCCATTCTCGTAATGCTCGGGGCTGCATCACTTTTTCAGGATTATAGAAGAAAAACGACGGCATTATCGGATCTTAGAGTAATCGCCGGGCCACGACTGTTTTCTCATTACCATTCCATTCCACCGTTAGACGGCTTCGGCTGCCAACTACTATCGTACCTATAATATATATTGTTATATACCACTTTAGGTATGCAATAGGCTTAATAGCAGGCTTACAGCTAAATCTAGTACCGTCCCGGACGGATAATCCTATTGAGCTTCGATCTCGCTCCAGCACTAAGTAATTTACTGTAAGAACGTTCATTTTAATAAATTCTACACCATTAAGTTTTAGAAGACAAACATAAAAGCTAGCTGTTTGATGGTTGTTCTAAATACCGCAATTTATTGCCCTCATTTCTTAGGAATAATGGCAACAACAAGGATTTTTTAGGTTGTGTCGTTTATCCCAAATCATTTTGATAGTTGCCTCGTTTTTATTATTTAGTAGTAATTACTACAAACAATTACAAATAAAGTTACAGTATCGCGTATTGGAGTATGGATAAATTATACACGCTTCAATCAATTTAATGATTCACCTCTTATTTAATGTACTACCTTCTCACTAGTATTTTTATTTTTTTACTAAGGTCAGACCTGGCTTGTTATGACTGCTTTATTCACATGAGGTTTTTTTCCTTTTAGAACAGTCATAAAAAGTAGAAACGTGATTTTTAAAATTATATACAATGAAGCAAACTTCACTATATCACCTCTATAAAATATTTGTTTTCAAACGTTCTTTTAACTTAGAAATAACACTGTTTGTTTGATATAAAATAGAATATTTTCGGGTCTAAAAATGTCCATGTTACGGTCCCACTCGCTGGAATTATCGCCAATATAATGGCTCATAAAAGGTGAAATTTACGAGTGGCCGCCAGCAAACACTTCCGAATTATCTGATCACACGTACAGTATAATACTGCTAGAAAAGAATTATATACCTGCTTTCTAGATAGCATACTTTGTTCTTTTACAACCTGTTTTTCTCTGGCCACGTTATCCTTCTTTGTGTACAGTAAATGAAGAAAATAAGTAATAGAACTAATTAGAAGTACTAGCATTCGTTAGAAAAAGGGTATGCAGGAGTACTGCATCCCTTCTAAAGTACTCCGGAACCGGACCCGGTTCTGTAGCAAAGCCGGGTCCAATAGTAATACCCGGTTTTAAAACGAACACTGGAAGCGGGGGAGCTGAGATGCACCGGTTATAGTTGACAAAATTGTTACAATAGAAAATTTTATATTAAAAACCAGGAACGTATTTTTCCGATTTCATAATTGTAATTTACAGACATAAGAAACGAAGCTATAAAATATGTCACCAAAAAAATTTTTGCTTATTTTTATTTATTACATATTATGTTAGTTAGTCTGATTTTATTTATTTTAAATGTAATATACCTACAGGATGTTCCAGTTTAGGACGTCAAACCAAAATCGGGTAGTAGAGTTATCATTATCATAGGGATAACACAATTATCCTTTATTAAGAGCTTTAGGTCATTAGAAATGGATTAACCGGGTCTATGTCTTAAGACCCGGTTCTACGTAAGACTTAAAATACCCTATGAACCGGGTAGCACCGGGTGCAAGCCATAGCTGGGAAGTCATACGATGACGACTACTTTATTTGGGTTTAAATTTAAAGATTTATTGAAAATCTGAGTTATAAAAAACGTAAAAATCTGAGTAGAATACTTAGAAAGTGTAAAACAATTTTATTTATTGACATTATTCAATACATAATGCACTGGATCAATGATATTAAGGCCACAACTTAGGCATACCATAAACATTACAAAAATGACTTTAAGCAGCAGAATAATTGGCTACAACATGATATAACCTAAAACCAAAACACTTAAACAGGTATTTTTCACTACCAATTTTTATTTTTATTTCGTTAAAAAATTGTAACGATCAAGTGAGGGTAGTGGACAATATCCGCGCTTCTCGGAGACGACGCTGAGCTTCACCAGTCGGCTCGTGAACACGAATGAAGCAAATCATTTCGAATCGTCGAGCATAGTTATTTATTTACCTTTATAATAATTACGCGATTTAGACCCGTTGCCTAATTTTTTTTTAAATGTTCTCAAATCGCGAAAGTTATGAAAACATATTATTATACTAAAACAGTCACTCAGTGAAGAGAAAACTTTAGCACGATACGGCATTCGAATAAGTTAGACAAGTTCAAAGCAGGTGGCGCCTTTGTTCCACTGTGGTCGCACTTGATAATAACACAACTATGTTCTCCGCTAAACTCGGCGTGAACTAACTTGCATCAAACAGATAAGTTAACTCTAGTTTATTCATTCTGCTTGCTACACGAAACAAAGGTAAAGCAACGATAGCGATAGACATGCTTGGAGCTACTTTCACTTGTGCCGGATAAATTAAATCCGTTGTAATTAATATAGGTTACCTGACTAAATAAAAAAACGGTTTATTCTGGTTAATAGAGCTAAGCTGACACTTTCATTTGTGTGTGCTAAATGTTTATCCGATAACGAATAAGGTTTATCTGACACTTATGAAAGTGGCCCGCTTCTCTTGTAAGTAAATGCTATAAAGCCAGCGAATCAGAATGAGTGATCATTTGCAAAGTTAGACACGAGACTTTAATGAACAACATGAAAAATGGAAATCTCTGACATAAAACTGCTTTTGGTCATGGCATTATCAACCATAGACACTAAATGTAATAACAATATTTTTATATGTAACGGTGATTGAGATAAATTAAACATTATTAATAATTACTACAAGGTGAGGTAAAAATAATAAATTAATCACATTTATCGGTGAATAAATAATTTAACTTAGTACCTGCCGATAAATATTCAAAATCATTTTTATAAATAATAAAGAAAGCATTTTGATCAATCGGGTATTAGAGGAGAGGTAGAGGTTTTTAAATTTTGGTGCTATAACTTGGGTAGGTTATGGTAGTATTGTGAACAACGGGGTGCTATGTCGAGTAACCTCCTAGACGATCCGGGGCTATTGGTCCCTTATTAATCCGCGAGGATTAGGGGGGAACAATGTCTTTGGGTTTGGTGCACCCTGGTAACTTCGCAAAAAAACTTCTCCTTCGGGGGATTTCTTTTTGCGTTGGCTAATAACTCGACACGGAGGGCTGCTCCTCGGGCTGACTGGTTGGGTTGGCCCATGGAGGAGTGGCCCAACAGGCCGGGCTGCGGTGTTGGCGCAAGCTGACACTGCGGCCGGGTGGTTACGGGGCCGCGGCGGGGGGGGGTGTCGGTGCGCGCGTCGTTTTCGATGCCCCGCACTCCCTGCCTTCCGCGGTCCCGGCGGGGCCGCAGCCGTTGAACTGCGGCGTGGTGGGCGGCGGGACCGACCACCTGTCTCGCCGCGAGAGGACCAGGCCGTCAGATATGGGGATGTCTGATGACTTTGCACGCGGTCCTCGCGCTGGTCGCTGGCTTGCGCCAGCCCCTTCTTTGGGGGCCATGAGGGGCCTGCTTCGGCGGGCATCGCCGGGGGGGTCGTGGACGTAAAGGCTGTGCCGGTTTCCCATGACCCTCCCATCAAGGCGAGTGCGGGAGCACCGTGGGGTTTTAGTGGGTATTCCCGTGCCGTTTTAACATCGTAGGCACGGGCGAGTCCCACATAACCACTCTGCCCTTCCCCGGGGTGGGGTGGTATGCGTAAATGCATTTCCCCACGGAAAAAAAAAAAAAAAAAAAAAAAAAAGTATTGTGAACAACAACCCACGAGTCGAGCGAGCGCACCGCGGAAGCGATCGGCGAGTGCCAGAATCGAAATTGTCAAGAACTAGATTGACAAATAAAGTATCGGTAAAAGGGAAAAATTCAATTTCATGACCACAATTTAGCATATCATGTGGCAATTATTTAAAAAAATATCACATTCACCGTAACACATACATAACAAGTGTCAATATAAATATTTTACAAATATTGCCTCTTTTATATAATTTCCTCATTTTCTGCTTTGGATGCTCATGGCGGCGGCTTCCGACAATGGCAATCTAGCAAGCAGCTGGTGGGCAAATCCCGCCTGAAGCTTATCTCCCTGCAGCAAAACGAATGCGGGTCGTCCATCAACGGGGCCGCTACCTCCTGCTATGTACTACCCCGTCTTAGTGGTTATTACATTTATTGTTATTTATGCCCGTACATTTTCGCCATATGAATTCCTTTCTTAATGAAGAAATATTTTTTTTATACTACGCCCACAGCGAACGGACGTGTAGTCCACCTGATGGTAAGTGGAGTACAGCCCATGGACATAAACAATCCACAAAAGCAGATTGTAGATGCGTCGCTGCAGCTGAGGACTACGGTGTTATGCCTCTGTGCCAGTAATTTTAGGGCCTGATCTCACCACTAAACCGGCACACAGTAATGGAAGCACTACAGGTTAAAGGTGAGACGATGGTGTTACCGCCCTCGAGCTCATTCACAAGAGCTCTACCACCAGCAAATATGCTATTTTATGACCGAGGCTTACTTATAACTTAGCAATTCGAATGTGCAAATGTGTCTAGGTAATTTTATCGTCACGCTTTGTTCCAAATATAACGTCGCCCAGCTGTTCAGCCTATAAAGAAAAGGAAAATAAGAAACGCCTACATTTCGTTGACTGATTACTCTGTTTTGGGTAAGGGAATAAAGTTTTCGCTTCACACGATACAAATGGGATTGGCGACCGGCGAAAACTATTTACAGAATGGAAGTCCCGGAGTCACACAGAAATAAATTGCGAGAATAAGTCCCAAGGGTGACGGAATGGACGTTAGCCGTCGAGACTCTAGACAGTAGACATCCACTGACACCTGCACCGCAAATGGCTATGAGTATAATATTACTTAATCTTAAAATGAAAGTAATTATGTATGTACATCCTAATGTAATTAAAACCATATTTATTATGGACTGGCTTGAGCCGATGACTTTGCCTAATTGCCTTTGTACCAACTTTATGTATAGGTTAAGTGTTGGGTTCGATAGCTCTTGATGTGAAGTAAACGAGTAGTGGACTGTATATAATGTTTTAATGTGATAATGTCGAACTGTTACACTTTAAATATGTATAGGAATTATGAAAGATACGAGCGCGACTGTGCGTCGTGCGAGGTAACAGCTGACTGTCGCGGTGCGCGGCCTGCATAGGAAGGCCGTGACGTCCGATCATGTTGTCCCGCTCTGGCCAAGATGATGGCGCGGGCGCAGGGCAGCGAACGGTTGAGTGTATGACTCAACATGCTCCGCCGGTTGAAGAGTTGTCTTCAATAGTAGCCACAGGTAGAGGGCAAATGGTGTTGAAGGCGCGCCGTATGACACCCTTACGTGTCCGGATGTCAGCGACTCTAGCAATGCCATCTCTGCCAGGAAGAACTTGCACAATGCGTCCTAAAAGCCAGAGTAAAGGTGGTGAATGCTTGTCTATAATGATAACTAGAGCTCCTTCTATGAGTTCTTCCGATGACCGACGCCACTTGGTTCTCTCATGTAGCCATAAAATGTATTCATGGGAAAGCGACTCCAGAAATGCTGCTTCAGGTATTCGATGCGACGAAATCTTTGCAGATTACTGATGTTGGCAGTCTGGATCTGTGGATGAGGCAACATTGTGAGAGATCGCCCAATAAGGAAGTGTGATGGAGTCAATGGGATTAGGTCTGAAGGGTCATTGGAAAGTGGAGTCAGAGGTCTGGAATTTAAGATAGCCTCCACTTGAATCAGACATGTTGCCATCTCTTCAAACTTTAGGTTTGTCAAACCTAGAATGCGTCTAAGATGATGTTTGACAGACTTAACTAAAGACTCCCACAGCCCTCCCATGTGTAGAGTATATTTAGGAATGAGAGAAAAAATAATGCCAGGATCAAAATCTAAATCTTGTGAAAGGAGCTTAGCCAATTCGTTGAATGCTCCAACAAATGTTGTTCCGTTGTCTGAGAAAACGCTACGTGCAATTAAGTGATTCATGGCTGATAAGAAAGAATCCTTCGTCAGGTCTGACACGAGTTCGAGGCGGACGGCTCTTGTAGCTAAACACACAAACACACATATAAAGCTTTTTACAAGCCTACATCCCCTGCCCTTACGGTTAGCTACTACGATTGGACCGGCATAGTCGACATATGAGTCCAAAAAAGTAAATTCTAAATGCAGGCGTGGCTCTGAAAGATCACTCATCAGCGGAGTTATAGTGCTAGCCTTAATTCTACAGCATTTCACACACTGATGTGTGACCTTCCCAGCCAAATTCCTGCCACCAATAGGAAAGAAGTGGTGACGAATCGTGGCAAGCAGTAATTGAGGACCTGGATGCAAAAGTCTTAAGTGAAACATGTTATATAATAAGTTGCAAATAATGTGAGAGCTTGACAGCAATACAGGATGTTTAACATTGTAATCATAAAACGAATTACTTAACTTGCCTCCAACACGAATCAGGTTAGAGTCGTTGTCGAAGAATGGAGACAATGATAGAAGCTTATTTTTGGCGGGTATTTGTTTACCAGCTGACAAAAGATTGTATTTCTCGGGGAAAGACTCTATTTGAGAGTGTTTACAAAAGAGACATAAAGAATTAGTTAATTCAAAGGATTTGAGAGGACCACGTTCAGATGATCGTCCTCTACATTTATTCACGAAACGTAAGACATATGCCATCATACGTTGTAAAGCATAGAAGTTGGAAGAAAATTTAGGAAATAAGTTATATAATAGAGTTTCAGTATTAGTTAAGATGTCAATGTGATGAGATAAAATGATGTCAGGTAAGTTTGAACTTTTGCTACTGGATTGGGGAAATTGAGGCCATTCAGTCGCAGTACTATGCAGACAAAAATGAGGTGATGAGTTAGATTGCTTTAAGACGCCTGCGATCAGCCAACCTAATTTTGTATCGAATAAAGTGGGCATGTTTTGTCCCAAAGAGATACGATTGGTGCCTATGACTCCCCAAAATACTTCCGCGCCGACAAGAATGTCGATGGACGACGGAACATAGAACTGAGGATCGGCAAGTACAATATTTGTAGGTAAACATATATTGCGAGTATCAACATAAGCATTGGGTACTGATGATGATACCTGGGGTATGACATAACAATCAATATCCAGTTCATAATCACTGTTTATTGCTCTCAATGAAATGCAACATCCTTGGGTACTATCAGAAGATTGATTGTTTATGCCTCGGACTTTGGACCTCACAGAGTAAGTAGAAATGTTCAGCTTACGGGTAAAGTCTTCAGTAATAAAGTTTGCAGTACTTCCATTGTCCAACAAGATCCGTGCAGTGTGATGGTTGCCATCAGCGTCCAACACCTTTACGAGAGCTGTGGAAAGCAATACGACACGAGATGTAGTGGGATTATTGCTATGGTTAACAGATAATGCTATCGTTTCATTAGTGCTAGATGAATCATTTTCAATATGTAACAAAGTATTATGTTTTTCTTTGCAATATTTACAATGACCTAATTTGCAATTATGATAGTTGTGACCCGGTCGCAGGCAATTAAGACATACATTTGAACTCTGGGCCTTTTTAATGCGATCTGAAACTGGCAAACTTCTAAACGTCTCACATTGAAAAAAGAAATGGTTTTGTTTACAAATAGGACATGATGATGGCTTAACATTTCTTTTTTCAGTTGAAAGTGAAAAGGCTTTATGTCTGTGGCTAGAATTCACCTGCATTTCATTCCCTATTTTGGATGACCTAGACTCCTCAAGCGTCTCCAGTAGGTCAGCTCTATTGCTAATGAACCTAATGAAGTTGTCCAATGTTGGAGGGTCAGTTAAGGAATTTCGGTGTTCTTCCCACTCACGATTTGTCACCTGATCTAACCTACTGGTCATGATGTGAATGACTAGTGTGTCCCAGTATTGTACAGGCTGACCAAGAGTAGACAAGGCTCTCAAGTTTTTATTTGTGGTATCGACTATGTGACGTAATGATTTACTAGACTCTTTGTTAATAGGCTGTAAATTAAACAAAGCTTGTACATGATTAATGACAAGAAGTCGTTTGTTGTCGTATCTACCACAGAGCAACTTCCAAGCGGCATCGTAGTTGTCCGATCTAAAGTCAAGATTGTCAATGACTAGATAAGCACTACCACTTAAGGAAGCACGAAGATAATGCAATTTATTAATTTTGTCAATACTATCATTATTGTGAATCATTGAAATAAATGTGTTTTTAAATTCCAACCAATCGTAATAGCTGCCAGAAAATTTCTTTAGTTCGATTTTAGGTAGACGAACTGCATTGTGTTGGTGTGTTTGAGAAGTACAAGATACAACCTCGAACCCGGCGTCTCCCTTCAGAAGCTTGCGTGCGTCGCTTATCAGCTGGCGCGCAGATGCCACCAAGCCGTAGTACTGGTTTTCGAACTCTCCTCGTTCCGCATACTGGTCGGTGGCGTCATTCACTAGCGCCTCCAGGTCGTTCTGTAATTCGTCGTATTTCTCATATAAGTTCTCGAAAATGTTAAGTCTATATTCGACTTCAACAACTTGGACCTCACTCAGCTTTTCACAAGATTGAGCTGTTTTTAAGTATGAAGAGAATTGCGTAAGCTTAGCCTTTATGGATGCTCGCTTTTTGATTAAGCTTTTTGTGTCTGCCATGGCAAGTGCAGAAGAAAGAAAGAGGAAAAAAAAAAAGAGAAAAGATAAAGCAAGCGTAGGCAGCGAAAGCAGCGCCTATTAAGTTAATTGGAGCAAAAAATAATAATTAGTTAAATAATAACTTAGCTAATATATTTATGCCAGGCGCTTACGATCTCACGTTTTAAGTAAGATATTAACTAAAAAAAATATGAATAATGCAATAAAAACAGCTTATAAATTGTAAAAAGAAAAAATAATATCGGTTAAAATTCAAAAAATCTACAAAAATAGGCTCATCAAAATAGCTGTGTTATGAATAAGCGATTGAATCAATGAACGAATGGGTCAATGGCAACAATGACTAACACAAATGGCGGATGAATAACAATGAATTGCATTAATGAAACGGTTATGAATTTATGATATGAATTAATTGAATGGGATGCAAAGAAAGGAGTGGATAATGTAAATGGGATGGATGTGAATAAATAAGGAATTGGATCGATCTTACGGTTTTGTTGCCCCAAACCACTGTTGCTGTTCGTGACGAGGAGCTTCTTCGACGATTCCCAAGGCACGACGAGAATCTGAAGAGGTGCATTGCCTGCCAGCGATGACCTGGCGATTTTTCGACGACCCAAAATGCTGTCTTCTGCGTCCGTTGGAATTTGAAGTCGGCAAAGGCGGCTTTTTCTTGTAGCCGTGCTGATTCTTCTGATGTCCAAATGCAGACACGATGCGGAAGACTGAAGTTGGCACGAAGAACTCAGAAAAATCTTCTCGGACCCGGAGACCACACTTGGATGACTCACAAGCCGTTGAAAATTCAAATCCTTTGTTGTTCTTCGCTTTGGTTCAATGCTTCTTCGGGTGAAGGACCATATGTTGGGTTCGATAGCTTGTTGTGAAGTAAACGAGTAGTGGACTGTATAATGTTTTAATGTGATAATGTCGAACTGTTACACTTTAAATATGTATAGGAATTATGAAAGATGCGAGCGCGACTGTGCGTCGTGCGAGGTAACAGCTGACTGTCGCGGTGCGCGGCCTGCATAGGAAGGCCGTGACGTCCGATCATGTTGTCCCGCTCTGGCCAAGATGATGGCGCGGGCGCAGGGCAGCGAACGGTTGAGTGTATGACTCAACATTAAGCTATACAGAGTGCGTGCGACCTAGCGTCTTTTATTAAAACCAAAATTCTAAAAAACGTACCGGTGGAAATGAACACTGACCATTTCTAGAAACGGCGGTTTCAATAAATGTCGCTAGTCACATCCACCCTGTATAAGTGATAAATTTGATCAAAGTTCATCCAATTGTGAAGGAATATCAAGCACAGTAATACATTATTTATCAACTAACCCACGGAGGGAAACTTTTTTTAAAAAAAAAAAACGACTCCCGCACTAGGAATAATTCCTGTGTGGCGGGGGTGCTCACAAACATACATTTCACAAACACAAAGCACACCCAGAGTCAGAAAAAATCTTTGTGAATCACACAAGGATTTGTCCCGAGTGGGGATCGAACCCACAACACCAAAACAGTTGAAAGCGACGAGGCGACCGCTTTAACCACTACGCCAACCGTATCTAAGGTAGCTAGTTTCTATGTATATTTTTAAAGCTTCTAACTACAAAAATACAGCTTAAAACATTTTAAGATCTCTTTTCAGCGTTAGTTTTATTTAGTGCGAGGCAATCAAAAGGCCAACGGTTTCTTCTAAAACGTTCTAAGGTGCTGCAATACGAGAAAATAAATATACTTCAACTGCTTACAAGACGAATGCGCGTTAAATAGATCTATGGCATCATGAATAGCGTGAACAACACGCTATTCAACACAAGAACAAATGAATAGAACTGCCAGAAAACTCGTAATATGTTCATTTCTTTATTTATTTATTAAATTAGATACTTAATGCGCTAACTGTAACCCAATACGCACATTAAGTTAGTTATACAATATTACAAAAAAATTAGGACATATTTTTAAAAATTCAGCAAACTTCATGTAAAAAATATCAACATCTGGATGCCGAGCAATCAGTGTGTCAATCAATGCCATATATACAGGGTGTATTTTTGAAACGGGGCAGTAAGGGCAAGTACCTTAACACGCTTCTAATAAGTCAATTTTTTCACGATTAGAAGACATTTTAGCGAAAATCCTTAATTAATAACTCATACGAAGTTTCTCAGCTGAAACTAAGTATAACAAACAGATTTTCGAATCAAATTCGAAATTTGAGGGTAAAAATTCTTTTTATTTACTTTACAGTCAATTCTACCCACTTCCAGGCCATAACAAAAAGTTAGACCATCGTAGAAATTCGTTTCTGTTGCCGAAATGTATGGGAAACGTTTTTGGCGATTTCTGTCTTTTCTAGTACTGAAAGCTAAAATGGTCCCATAGAGTTTTTTGATCCCCACATGAAATAGAATCGATTGGCATAAAAAAAAAAATTTTGAACTTTTTGCATTTTTTTTGCTAACTGTAAGTTTTTTACAAAATCTGTGAATGCAGTTCAAAATGTCCCAAAAAGTTAGGGAAGGTCTTTTAAGAACGTTTTGCTGTAACTGCAACGGTTAAGGTACTTGCCCTTACTGCCCCGTTTCAAAAATACAACCTGTATATGCCTTTTCATTGGAACCTGGAATTCACCTACGTCGAAACTACCCTTAAAGTTTATCTAGCTTAATGTTTCTCGTCCGTAATCGTTCATTGTAATCTCGAATATAGCAGCACTAAACAGTGTTTCTATAATGGAATTATAAAGTTAGCGACGCATAGATTGATAAAGTTTGTTGCACACCACCACTATGTGAAATTAACAAACTTAGAGCTCTCGTCCTTTGCCGCTCTAAAGTTCAGGCGGTCGTGCTGGATTGCATATAAATTTTGCTACACCACTAATCTGAAGTCCTCTTATGAATGGGCCTGACCGTCACCCTAATGCGGACAACTTTTCATCTTTAAGACTCAATTTGTTCCGTGTATGTCTCACATACTTTCTAAATAATAATAAACATACGATAAGGTACCATCTTTGATAAGGTTGAACTTCTTAAGCACCATTGGACATTAATCTTATATAATTAATTATCACTATCTTATTTATACCTATTTTGTATGTCGTGATGACAAAGCATAGCGCTCTCAAACTTGTTAAGACCATTATTGTATGTACCTATGTTTGACAAATAAAATATTCTGATTCTGAAAATAAAGTAATAATGATTCATACTCCAAGCCTTTTCCTAGTTACATTGAGGTCGGCTTGAAGTCTTATTGATTTAGCTAAATATTAATTTAGAAAGTTCTTTATTAGCATAAAAATAAATACATTAAACAAAATATAACAGTAATTACTTTTTATACACAATAAGTCTTTATAAAACATTAAAATATAATTTGTTACATAATTTTAAATGATGAAACAATTTAATTTAAATATAAACAATCATTAAAATAATCTATTCAGCTTATTTTTACGCCAAAATAGATAAATCATGGTGAAATTATTATATATATACTTATTCGTAAGAACGAGTAGTAAAAGACAATAGAAATCGGTATTCAAACTTAAAATTATTGAAAAACTAGCGACCCGCCCCGGCTTCGCACGGGTACAATGCTGATACTAAATACATTACAGAAAAACTGTGAACGTTGTATATAAACACAGCGGCCCGCTCAGGATTCGCACGGGTATATAATAATAATATATTATAGCCTATGTCACTCACTGAAAAAATGATTAAAATCGATCCAGTAGTTTTGATTTATTCATTACTACCCGTGGCCCGCACGCGTTAAATTAGGAGTAAAACAATTCCCCTTTCCCTATACCATGAAGATTTCCTGCTATCTTTGGAATATTCATACACAACATTTTTACTTATTTACTTTTTACATTTCTCAGCTCTATTTTTATCCCGAAGCTGACTGAGTCGAGCCTCACGCTCTATTGACGATTCTCTGTCCCTCTGAACAGGCTCGCTCCCGCGCCGCGCCGCCCCGACCGGCCGATACCGCCGCAAACTCTACGTCCCGTTTAAATCTGTAATATCTTCGAAAATATTCATTTAAATCACATGCTGTAAAGGGCAATTTTGATCTACATAAAATGCACAACGTATCTAATGTATTTAATTGAATAAGTAATGATACTGTATCGTTTAAAATAGCTTGGTAAATAACCCATATTTTTTTTGTAATATGTAAAAGATAAAAATGGTTACTGTGGGTTATCTTTAGGGGATAAACATATGCTGTCGCGGATTTTTTTATTAATCTTTTCAAGATATACAATTACGTAGTACATAAATTTGATCTATCTCGTAAGGTTTAGCCAGCGTTTGCAATGTAAGCGCAGAAAAATATGTTTGTTACGACATCACATTACAAATCTTTAAATTTCTCGGCTTTTCTCTACTATAATATGCATGTATTATACATAAAAACCTTCCTCTTGAATCACTCTATTCATTAAAAAAAACCGCATCAAAATCCGTTGCGTAGTTTTAAAGATTTAAGCGCACATAGGGATATAGGGACAGAAAAGGTGACTTTGTTTTATACTATGTAGTGATACATAAAAACCTTCCTCTTGAATCACTCTATTCATTAAAAAAAACCGCATCAAAATCCGTTGCGTAGTTTTAAAGATTTAAGCGCACATAGGGACAGAAAAGGCGACTTTGTTTTATACTATGTAGTGATAGTGATAGGATTCATAAAAAAGAATGTGGGTAATTTTAAAATAATTCGCTGCGAGTGTTATCATCACGTTGTCGCATAATGATCGCCCGGCACACAGGTGAACAAGCTACGTCATCCGTACTCGAAGAAATAGTGATGTGGGAGTGGGTATCGACAATAATTATTATTGTCGGCATAATATGACAAATTCCAAAGTCGCGATATTCCGATGATTGAAACTAGTTTATTACGGTGATTATTATTTGCAAAAGTATAAAACTTTTTGGATAGTTTTTAAATGAAATCTTTAATTAATGGGAATTTAATGGATCGATGTAGTTTTTTTTAATACGATACTTTTTGTTAGATTAGTTGTCAGACTTCCTGGCCTCAGAGTACCCGTAATGACTGCCATAGACGTTCAAATGGAAACCGGAATCAACGCGCGCGATGACTTATCGTGCTCTCCGGACGGAATAAAACTCGTTATGTTAAAGACGGTGGCCCATCCACAGCTGACCGCGGTTAGCATTGCTTAACCTGCAATTTCGATGCGCGTCTTCGACTTAGCTACAAGCTCCTCTGAAAATAAAGTAATAATTATTGGTAATTGAAAATACATTCAGAAGTCAAAGATTTTATATGAAGCCCGAAAGCAAAGAACATTCTTATAGACAACTTATCAGGTTTTGCCAACCAAGTGGAAGCGAGAACTGAAAAGAGTTCTCAACCAGAGTGTTCGCTCAAACGAAGTTAGTGGCCGAAAGCGATGTAGTCTAGCGCGTCTTGCATTTATGTTGACTATTGGATTTGAATCAAATCATATACCCTTTGCCGAGAAATCCAGTTGTGAATAAAGCTATTTCACGTTTATTGTGAATACATTGACAATAAACCTGAGCTTTAAATGAATTGACGTTTTATTTCGGATCATTGAAACCTGCAAAAGGATGAATGCCGAGCGAGAGAATTTATTAAACGGATGAAGTTGCTTCGTTCATTAAAATTTTGCTTAATAAAGGCTTGCTGTGCATTATTGTTGTGAAACAATATGTTGGTCGCAGTCGATAGATAAGCTCGAAATGAATCGCTCACAGATTGTGATGATTTGTAAGCTTCGTCCGCCATGTTGTTGTTTGTTTTATTTATACATGAATTTTGACAGCGAGCGTGCATGAAAACTCCATTTCCATCCACCGCTTCTGTAATTTATGCATTGCGGCATTGGTTACCTTCAGAGGTATTTTGTTATAGATAGCATCACTGCATACAAAGCAAAACTTTACTAGTATTCGATTTTATAATTTTGGGTAAGTATCAAGGATTACCTACACTATATTTTTTTAAGTATCAGCGTGTTTTTTACAATTCATTTTTTAATTTTATATATTTTTTGAATTTCGATTAATCTGCTTTTTACAGGGTGAATGCGACATAGAACATGTATAGAAACCACAGCCTATTTATATTCGGGTATATTCTACCAGTTATTATTTTCACAAAACAAAAACACTTTGCCGAAAAAAAAAATATTGCGACTATCCAATTTTTTTGGAAAATGAAAAAAGAAATCGTAGGAATAAATGTATTCGGTAAAAATGAACATTCACCATAATTATTATAATCTTTATAATCTCTAAATAATGTGATTTAAATAAATGCCACTATCTCGCATCTATCCTGAATTTTTATTCAAACTGTCTCTGTCATTAGCGGAAATTTTATTTATGCTTGTTAATATTGTTCAGTTCACATGCCATCTAATAAGAGGGTCCCTACTTCCTTGCCCGTTAATCATATCACGTATCACGCGGTAATCTAATTCAAACATGATACCCTGGAGTGGAGTGCGGTGGCAAGTTCCTACCTTTTTGTGTCGATGAGAGGTTTTACGGTTTCAAGGAAAAGAACATAATATTCGTAGTACACACGCCCGAAAAATATGCTTTCGTAAGTACTCCATTTGTGTAATCAGACCCAGTATCGTATGTTTCAGTTGTAAATCTTAACTTTATTGTAATTTTTCGCTGTTGAAACATAAATTGAAAATAAATCAAAGGAACACTTTTTTATGTCACATACTAAGTATAGCCCTAGATTTTCTAAAACCATTGATTGAATCAGTTATTTATGCCGTTTGTGACAACCTCTTCAATTCAAAATAAACTCTTTTTCACATCTATTCATTTTTTTAAAAATAGCGATTGTATTTTGAGATTTCAATTCAACACGATTTGTTTCAGTTTAAAAAGCGTGAGCTAGCCAACGATGCCATAGATCTATTCAACGCGCATTCATCGTGAAAATAGTGGAAGTATTTTATTTCATCGTATTTGCAGCACCTTAGAACGTTTTAAAAGAAACCGTTAGCCTTTTGATTGCCTCGCACTGAAAAGAGGTTTTAAAATGCTTTAAGAGGTTTTTAATTGAAAAGAAATCTTTAATAGTCATTGCTTAAGAAATAATAAGAACGTATAAACATTTGGAATTTGTGCTGGTATTATTGTTTGAAAACTTTAGATTTTGACCAAGTCAAGCATCTCATTAACATTTATGTTTAGGTCCCATAGAATAGAGGGTGAGCCTATCGCCATCTACCAGGCACAATTCCAACTCCGTGCTGCTATAGTGAATTTTCTGACGGAATGTTCACAAATAACACTCTGCCTGACCCGGGCATCCAACCCTAGACCACTCGGTGAGAGGCGCAAACGTTAACCACTATTAGATCGAGACAGCCAACATAATATATATTATGAATGACCTTAGTTTATCAGCTGAAAATATAATAGTTGTAATATTATAGGTGCGAAAAAGTGTTTTAGGGATGCGCCCGCGTGGCACGTCGATCATAACTATAGGTATATAGTCTATAATTATGTCCATCCAAAGTGACATGGGTGGCATATTTCATCAAAATCCATTCAGAATTATTTTGTTGCGTGAAAGAGTATCGAAAATCCTGTCACCCACAGAAACTCTCGCACTTATAAAATGAATATTAGTAAAAAAGCGAATTATAATAAAAATCACAAGCAAGGGAGTAGAAGTTGCTACCTATTGGGCAAAAACAATATAAAAAAAACCATAATGCCATTGACTCGTAAGAAGAAGAAGCGAATTATAATTTCTTAACTTTCTGCGGCAAGGGGTATTTTTATTATATGGTTCGATTCAAATCGAACAGTCAACGTAAATGCAAGACGCGTCCCAAAACAATATCACTTCTCAGCTCTATTTTTATCCCGAAGCTGACTGAGTCGAGCCTCACGCTCTATTGACGATTCTCTGTCCCTCTGAACAGGCTCGCTCCCGCGCCGCGCCGCCCCGACCGGCCGATACCGCCGCAAACTCTACGTCCCGTTTAAATCTGTAATATCTTCGAAAATATTCATTTAAATCACATGCTGTAAAGGGCAATTTTGATCTACATAAAATGCACAACGTATCTAATGTATTTAATTGAATAAGTAATGATACTGTATCGTTTAAAATAGCTTGGTAAATAACCCATATTTTTTTTGTAATATGTAAAAGATAAAAATGGTTACTGTGGGTTATCTTTAGGGGATAAACATATGCTGTCGCGGATTTTTTTATTAATCTTTTCAAGATATACAATTACGTAGTACATAAATTTGATCTATCTCGTAAGGTTTAGCCAGCGTTTGCAATGTAAGCGCAGAAAAATATGTTTGTTACGACATCACATTACAAATCTTTAAATTTCTCGGCTTTTCTCTACTATAATATGCATGTATTATACATAAAAACCTTCCTCTTGAATCACTCTATTCATTAAAAAAAACCGCATCAAAATCCGTTGCGTAGTTTTAAAGATTTAAGCGCACATAGGGATATAGGGACAGAAAAGGTGACTTTGTTTTATACTATGTAGTGATACATAAAAACCTTCCTCTTGAATCACTCTATTCATTAAAAAAAACCGCATCAAAATCCGTTGCGTAGTTTTAAAGATTTAAGCGCACATAGGGACAGAAAAGGCGACTTTGTTTTATACTATGTAGTGATAGTGATAGGATTCATAAAAAAGAATGTGGGTAATTTTAAAATAATTCGCTGCGAGTGTTATCATCACGTTGTCGCATAATGATCGCCCGGCACACAGGTGAACAAGCTACGTCATCCGTACTCGAAGAAATAGTGATGTGGGAGTGGGTATCGACAATAATTATTATTGTCGGCATATGACAAATTCCAAAGTCGCGATATTCCGATGATTGAAACTAGTTTATTACGGTGATTATTATTTGCAAAAGTATAAAACTTTTTGGATAGTTTTTAAATGAAATCTTTAATTAATGGGAATTTAATGGATCGATGTAGTTTTTTTTAATACGATACTTTTTGTTAGATTAGTTGTCAGACTTCCTGACCTCAGAGTACCCGTAATGACTGCCATAGACGTTCAAATGGAAACCGGAATCAACGCGCGCGATGACTTATCGTGCTCTCCGGACGGAATAAAACTCGTTATGTTAAAGACGGTGGCCCATCCACAGCTGACCGCGGTTAGCATTGCTTAACCTGCAATTTCGATGCGCGTCTTCGACTTAGCTACAAGCTCCTCTGAAAATAAAGTAATAATTATTGGTAATTGAAAATACATTCAGAAGTCAAAGATTTTATATGAAGCCCGAAAGCAAAGAACATTCTTATAGACAACTTATCAGGTTTTGCCAACCAAGTGGAAGCGAGAACTGAAAAGAGTTCTCAACCAGAGTGTTCGCTCAAACGAAGTTAGTGGCCGAAAGCGATGTAGTCTAGCGCGTCTTGCATTTATGTTGACTATTGGATTTGAATCAAATCATATACCCTTTGCCGAGAAATCCAGTTGTGAATAAAGCTATTTCACGTTTATTGTGAATACATTGACAATAAACCTGAGCTTTAAATGAATTGACGTTTTATTTCGGATCATTGAAACCTGCAAAAGGATGAATGCCGAGCGAGAGAATTTATTAAACGGATGAAGTTGCTTCGTTCATTAAAATTTTGCTTAATAAAGGCTTGCTGTGCATTATTGTTGTGAAACAATATGTTGGTCGCAGTCGATAGATAAGCTCGAAATGAATCGCTCACAGATTGTGATGATTTGTAAGCTTCGTCCGCCATGTTGTTGTTTGTTTTATTTATACATGAATTTTGACAGCGAGCGTGCATGAAAACTCCATTTCCATCCACCGCTTCTGTAATTTATGCATTGCGGCATTGGTTACCTTCAGAGGTATTTTGTTATAGATAGCATCACTGCATACAAAGCAAAACTTTACTAGTATTCGATTTTATAATTTTGGGTAAGTATCAAGGATTACCTACACTATATTTTTTTAAGAATCAGCGTGTTTTTTACAATTCATTTTTTAATTTTATATATTTTTTGAATTTCGATTAATCTGCTTTTTACAGGGTGAATGCGACATAGAACATGTATAGAAACCACAGCCTATTTATATTCGGGTATATTCTACCAGTTATTATTTTCACAAAACAAAAACACTTTGCCGAAAAAAAAAATATTGCGACTATCCAATTTTTTTGGAAAATGAAAAAAGAAATCGTAGGAATAAATGTATTCGGTAAAAATGAACATTCACCATAATTATTATAATCTTTATAATCTCTAAATAATGTGATTTAAATAAATGCCACTATCTCGCATCTATCCTGAATTTTTATTCAAACTGTCTCTGTCATTAGCGGAAATTTTATTTATGCTTGTTAATATTGTTCAGTTCACATGCCATCTAATAAGAGGGTCCCTACTTCCTTGCCCGTTAATCATATCACGTATCACGCGGTAATCTAATTCAAACATGATACCCTGGAGTGGAGTGCGGTGGCAAGTTCCTACCTTTTTGTGTCGATGAGAGGTTTTACGGTTTCAAGGAAAAGAACATAATATTCGTAGTACACACGCCCGAAAAATATGCTTTCGTAAGTACTCCATTTGTGTAATCAGACCCAGTATCGTATGTTTCAGTTGTAAATCTTAACTTTATTGTAATTTTTCGCTGTTGAAACATAAATTGAAAATAAATCAAAGGAACACTTTTTTATGTCACATACTAAGTATAGCCCTAGATTTTCTAAAACCATTGATTGAATCAGTTATTTATGCCGTTTGTGACAACCTCTTCAATTCAAAATAAACTCTTTTTCACATCTATTCATTTTTTTAAAAATAGCGATTGTATTTTGAGATTTCAATTCAACACGATTTGTTTCAGTTTAAAAAGCGTGAGCTAGCCAACGATGCCATAGATCTATTCAACGCGCATTCATCGTGAAAATAGTGGAAGTATTTTATTTCATCGTATTTGCAGCACCTTAGAACGTTTTAAAAGAAACCGTTAGCCTTTTGATTGCCTCGCACTGAAAAGAGGTTTTAAAATGCTTTAAGAGGTTTTTAATTGAAAAGAAATCTTTAATAGTCATTGCTTAAGAAATAATAAGAACGTATAAACATTTGGAATTTGTGCTGGTATTATTGTTTGAAAACTTTAGATTTTGACCAAGTCAAGCATCTCATTAACATTTATGTTTAGGTCCCATAGAATAGAGGGTGAGCCTATCGCCATCTACCAGGCACAATTCCAACTCCGTGCTGCTATAGTGAATTTTCTGACGGAATGTTCACAAATAACACTCTGCCTGACCCGGGCATCCAACCCTAGACCACTCGGTGAGAGGCGCAAACGTTAACCACTATTAGATCGAGACAGCCAACATAATATATATTATGAATGACCTTAGTTTATCAGCTGAAAATATAATAGTTGTAATATTATAGGTGCGAAAAAGTGTTTTAGGGATGCGCCCGCGTGGCACGTCGATCATAACTATAGGTATATAGTCTATAATTATGTCCATCCAAAGTG
Organism: Hypena proboscidalis; assembly: GCA_905147285.1. Classification (NCBI taxonomy): domain Eukaryota; kingdom Metazoa; phylum Arthropoda; class Insecta; order Lepidoptera; family Erebidae; genus Hypena; species Hypena proboscidalis. Next base: position 8,614,511 of record LR990127.1, read on the forward strand.
ACATGGGTGGCATATTTCATCAAAATCCATTCAGAATTATTTTGTTGCGTGAAAGAGTATCGAAAATCCTGTCACCCACAGAAACTCTCGCACTTATAAAATGAATATTAGTAAAAAAGCGAATTATAATAAAAATCACAAGCAAGGGAGTAGAAGTTGCTACCTATTGGGCAAAAACAATATAAAAAAAACCATAATGCCATTGACTCGTAAGAAGAAGAAGCGAATTATAATTTCTTAACTTTCTGCGGCAAGGGGTATTTTTATTATATGGTTCGATTCAAATCGAACAGTCAACGTAAATGCAAGACGCGTCCCAAAACAATATCACTTTTGGCAACTAACTTTGTTTAAGCAAACACTTCGACTAAGAACTCCTTGCCTACTTGGCTCTCGCTTCCACTTGGTTTGCAGAACCTTCTCAGTTTCCTATAAGAATGGTCTTAGCCATTTTAATGCTCTGTTTTAATTAAGAATTTGAACATTTGAGTGTATTTTAATTATAAAGACATTTGACTGTTAAAACAGTAAAATGTTCTGAAGAAAAACTGTCAAGTAATTTATTACCCTATTTACGATAAATGCATCAATAGTCAGCTATATTTTTATTACAATTCTCTAGTCTTGCTGATAATTGGAAATTATTTAGTCTCCATTCACCATAAAGACTTTTCTAAACGCTCATAATATCATCAACTATGATTTCGCCATTGTTCGAACTATTGAGCGGCTTTCACAAAGTGGTGGTGTAACTGGAACGCAACAAACTTTATCAATCTATTTGTCGCCAACTTTATACTATAGAAACACTATTTAGTGCGGCTATATTGGAGACTACAACGATAACATTACGTAAACACTGAACCTTCTTAAGGATATTAAATTGCATGGGTTATTATTGTTAAATTGCAATTATTAGATCCGAATATGTACTAACACGCAAGGGATTGGGTTCAAGCGCCTTCGAACTTGGCAAAGGAAATTAAACATTATTAATGATTTACAGTATTTATCATATAAATTATCGCTCGCTAACGGTGAAGGAAAACATCGTGAGGAAACCTGCATGCCTGAGAGTGCCTAAAGTACTCAAGGGTATGTGAAGTCTACCAATCCGCTCTTGGCCAGCGTGGTGGACTATGGCCTAACCCTTCTCATCGTGAGAAGAGGCCCGAGCCCAGCAGTGTGACATGTATTAGATACAGGGCTATTTATTTTATTATTATTAATGATTTACAGTTACTTCTCCATGAAATACCATTGTGGCGGTATCCGCACATAATAAAAGACGGATGACACACACGTAACATAATTATGTCGACGAGTGCTGAATCGCGATAATGAAATGTTCACAGCAAGTGACTATATACAGGGTGTATTTTTGAAACGGGGCAGTAAGGGCAAGTACCTTAACCGTTGCAGTTACAGCAAAACGTTCTTAAAAGACCTTCCCTAACTTTTTGGGACATTTTGAACTGCATTCACAGATTTTGTAAAAAACTTACAGTTAGCAAAAAAAATGCAAAAAGTTCAAATTTGCGGTACCACACTAATGCAGCTCCCGCATTTCGATTATTGACAAAATACGCTTCTAATAAGTCAATTTTTTCACGATTAGAAGACATTTTAGCGAAAATCCTTAATTAATAACTCATACGAAGTTTCTCAGCTGAAACTAAGTATAACACACAGATTTTCGAATCAAATTCGAAATTTGAGGGTAAAAATTCTTTTTATTTACTTTACAGTCAATTCTACCCACTTCCAGGCCATAACAAAAAGTTAGACCATCGTAGAAATTCGTTTCTGTTGCCAAAATGTATGGGAAACGTTTTTGGCGATTTCTGTCTTTTCTAGTACTGAAAGCTAAAATGGTCCCATAGAGTTTTTTGATCCCCACATGAAATAGAATCGACTGGCATAAAAAAAAAAAATTTGAACTTTTTGCATTTTTTTTGCTAACTGTAAGTTTTTTACAAAATCTGTGAATGCAGTTCAAAATGTCCCAAAAAGTTAGGGAAGGTCTTTTAAGAACGTTTTGCTGTAACTGCAACGGTTAAGGTACTTGCCCTTACTGCCCCGTTTCAAAAATACACCCTGTATACCACTTCCAATACCAGCGTCTTCGAGTAATTGGGGAACAACCATAAAACAATCATAAAAAAAAACAAAAAAAACAAAAAAAAAAACAAAAAAAAGTCAATAGAATTGAGAACCTCTTCCTTTTTTAACACGCTTATATTAGCTTCACCTGTATGTTTGTTTGTTTGTTTGTTTGTTTGTATGTAACCGACTCCTTTGGACTCGATTTTGACCCACTTTAAACGGACAGATTTAATTCAAACTTTCTACACTTGTAAAGAATCAGCGACAATATAATAATTTCATAAATTTATCTCATTATCCTGATTAGGATCGCCAGGATTAAAAAAAAACTAAAAAACACGCTTTTAAATAACATCAAACTAAAAAGTGAAAAATAAATATAGTTTAAAAAAACTAAAAAAACACGCTTTTAAAGCACATCAAACTAAAAAGTGAAAAATAATTCTTATTATAACCTGAAAATAATAATAAACGAAAAATACTAGTACTATTGTGAAAAAAAGCGTGGGGCGCTCTGTGCCATATTTTTCGTCTATCGAGCGACCCACGCTTTTTTTCACAATAGTACTAGTATTTTTCGTTTATTATTATTTTCAGGTTATAATAAGAATTATTTTTCACTTTTTAGTTTGATGTGCTTTAAAAGCGTGTTTTTTTAGTTTTTTTAAACTATATTTATTTTAAGTCCGTTATAAAATGACGTCGATAGCCTACGACGACGTAAGCATTATTAAACATAAAATGATCTTCCCCGTTAATCATATCACGTATCGGGTTTAATCTAATCCAAGCGTACCCTGGAGTGTTGCGGGAAGATGCTACCTTTTTGTGTAGATGAAAGCGCTTATACTACAGTTATACGCTTCATAATATTCAGAGCACACACGCCGAAGGGATACTTCCTGAGCCTCGTATCGTTCCGAATATTATGTAAATATCTACTCCATTTTCGAAGGAAAACTCGGTATCTTATGTAAAGATGTTTCTGTCGTAAATCTCATCTTTATTGTATTTTTCTTTGTTGTCATTTAACGGATACGTGTGCGTGTAAACAAACAACCGTTTGAAATAAAAGTAAGTGCACATTTACAATTTTGATCTTGTTGGTATATGGATCATAAAAGTGGAAATGGTCTTAAGATTACGTATATAAAACGGTTCTCTATTGTTTCCCATTATTTATTTGGTATAATTTAACTTAGCAGATCTGCACTTAATGATAATTACGCATAATATTAATTCGACAAAACTTTTATCGCATATTTTTATTAAGCATAAATACTTTTCGCATAATCATTGTTAGGTATAATGTTTCTTACGCATAATGGGCATTTGGCATAATTGTCTTTTGGCATACTATTTCAATAATATCCTAATTAAAATAAACAAGTGGCGGCTTAGCCGCACCCTAACCTATTTTACACTATGATACCCATTTCAAATTTATTTTGATCTTTTTAGACGAAAAATCATTATGTCTAATTAATATTATGCCAAAATACAATTATGCCAAATGACTATTATGCGAAAATAAATATACGTAACGTGTTATGCTAAACTTAACTATACGAAAAGAAGGAGCCCATATCAAATATATTTTAGAATATTTTACACAACGACAGTAAGCAGGCAGATGATAACATGTTCATGTATATCTTCAATACCTATCTAGCTGCTAAACAAAACGCAGTGCTGAAAAAACCTTAATATTATTCATATTAAATAATATTTGATATAAATTGCATCACATCTTATTTTCCTTTCACAACTAAAGTGAAAATCTTTGTATATTTCCATAATACACGATCTATCACACGTTTGATATAGCATGAACATTGAACAAGCGAGCGAAGCCTTAAATCTATCTAGCGCGTATCCTTCTTGAAAGTACTTGAAATATTATATGTATCGTGTTGCTGTAACTTGAAATGTATTATCCTTTGATTGATTTGTACTAGTGAAAACTAGATATACAAAAAAAGTAAAATGCCACAAAATAAATACGTAAATTTTTCATCAATCCCACGGTTCACCAGAAAATAGCAAATCTGACATAACCAGTTGAAAAAGCGAAAACCGAAAAAGAAAAATCTCGGAATGAATTTTCCGATGAAAACATTTTGCACTCTGGATCTTAATCATACTGAATCCCTGGTAAGCGTCCGCGTCACGATGTAATTTACACCCTGTATAGTAATTTGGTTGCAGGTAGCTATCGTAGTAGAAGGCCCGCGTACGCCCGGCGGCGTTCATTCCGTCACCCTAGGGAGTTATTTCCGCAAGTTGTTTCACTGTGATGGGCCTCACATTTGGTTTCTTTCGTTTAGTGCCGCTATATTCGAGATTACAAAAATGTGATTACGTATCTACAAGTAAAATTAAAGTTTAATCAAAATCTTACGGGAATTAACGCGATCATGCATTATTTACCTTTTAGGCTTGACGTTTCGGCAGACAGATTATACTGGCCGTGGTCGCAAGCAGACTGCTCAAAAGGTAAATAATGCATGATAGTGTTAATTACTGTTAGATTTAACTTAATCATGCAACGCGTAAGTTCAAAAAAACCTTGCAGTTGGATCTTGCTTTATTAATTTATATACCTCAGAGGAAATATAGGTATTTAATCAAAGTTATATAAAAACAAAAAGGCACGCGCAGTCCGCAGACGTGACGACAACACACGTTTGCGGGCGGATCTTTTTTTTATGAAAACATAACATACGTCGAGCGTTGACGCTGACGCTTACTTCCAACTACAAGCTTAAGCCTCAAGAACTTCAAGGAGCAGAAGATTTCTACTAAAGATATTATTATGAATCATGTGTTCGCGTTTTCTGCTTGCTTCTGTAAATAAATACCACTGCCCTTCCCACCCTTGGGACTTATTCCCGCAATTTGTTTTCTGTGACGCCGGGACTTTCATTCTGTGAATAGTTTTCGCCGGTCGCCAATCCCATTTGTATCGTGTGAGGCGTGAGCTGTATTCCCTTACCCAAATACCCAAAATAGACTACGATAAAAGCATAAAATGAAGTTTCTTTGCTTTCTTTACTTTTTATAAGCTAAGCAGATGAAGTGTAGGTACTTAACACCGCTAAAGAGTTTAGATAGCTATCTATCTAAACCCTTTAACGGTGTTGTATAGATATATAGAGTAGTCTTTATTGTACACCAATATTAACAAAGAAATTGCACGTAAAAATTATGTTGCACAATGGGCGACCTTATCGCAATAACCAATTTCTTACAGGCAACCTTAGGGTGGACAAGTAAGTAAATGGGCAAAGATACGGGCAGTTGTTGGTGCGTTAATTAAAGAAAAATGAAAGGTTATGATAATGACAGTTGAAATTATAAAATATAAAGAATACAGAAATATGGTTTATGTCTGAACTAATAATTTTTTGAGAAACACTGGGCGCTCCATCGTCTCTTCCTAATATAAAACCGATAGTATGTATCTATTTTATATTATATGTTCGTTTTTAGGGTTCCGGAGCCGAATGGCAAAAAACGGAACCCTTAATGAGTCGTCATGTCTGTCCGTCTGTCCGTCCGTATGTCACAGCCACTTTTTTCCGTAACTATAAACTATACCGATATATAACTTGGTAAGTAGATGTATTCGGTGAACTGCATTAAAAATTTTATACAAAAATAAAAAAAAACAATACATTTTTGGGGTTAGATACTAGGTACTACTTAGGTAGAACTGAAACTCTTGAATGTTAAAGCTCTGCACCACCGTAGGTTGACTGGTAGATAATGCCTTTGGCATTAAGTCCGACTCTGTACAAATTGTGCATAAAGTTTTAAATAAATAAATAAACTCAATTTTTTTTTTCATTAAACCCATACGTGTATCTATGGAAAGGTCAAAAATGATATTGAGGATTCTAATATATTTTTTTTCTAAACTGAACAGTTTGCGCGAGGAACGCTTCCAAAATGGAAAAATGTGTTCCCTCCCCCCCCCCCCGTAACTTCTAAAATAAATGAAAACTTCTACTTAAAATTGGTTTGAACGAGATCTAATAATTAGTTTTTTTTAATACGTAATAAATCGTAAACCGCATTTTACCTTTCATTCCATCAACTCCAATATAATAAAGAAAAAAGAAAACATTTATTTAGATGTATAGTGGTACGGAACCCTGCTTGCGCGAGTCCGACTCGCACTTGGCCGGTTTTTGTTAAAAAACGAACAATGTTATTCTTATAATATTGTTTTTTTAGCAGTTCTCACACGTAGAACACTACACGATTCCATATCTATTGTAGTTACGTTTTGTGATTGCACATACAAATACACTGGAGTTAACTTATCTGTTTGATACAAGTTAGTTCACGCCGAGTTTAGCGGAGAACATAGTTGTGTTATTATCAAGTGCGACCACAGTGGAACAAAGGCGCCACCTGCTTTGAACTTGTCTAACTAATTCGAATGCCGTATCGTGCTAAAGTTTTGACTTTGGGATATTAAGTTTCTGTGATTATTCACCTAGTGACTGTTTCAGTGCTTTGCTTTTCATGTAAAGTTGCGGTCAGGTGCATACTTCAAACTTTTGCTGAATTCAATTGAAATTCTTATCTTTATATTATGCTAAGCTGTCGCCTTTTAGCAATGAAGTACTAACCTTATTCTATCTGTCCTAACATGCCTGTAAATATTTATAACCTTATAATTGTTTTTTTTTAATTAGGTAAAGTTCTGTAAAATATGCTTATTTGTTCTCTTAAGCTCTAGATCCTAACTCAATGTGAAAGTAAAAGAGATATCAACATCCTACTTATTACAGCTCCTTTTCAATACACATGTATAGATAATCCAAATTATATTTATCTTTGTCCGCTTCCGAGCAAGAATTAATCTTGAAAATACAAACAAGAGACATGGTTGACGTGCCACTTAATTTGGCTGCAAATGTACTTCAAACAGATGAATGAGAGAATGCAAGAAGCAACGTCGGTGCCGGATGTCAAACAATTGCAGTTTGTGTAACGTTATTAGGATACCCGCCAATGCAAGACTTGCAAGACACGGTCTATAACGCTGTATATAAAAGGAATACCGAAGTTGTGTACGAAAAAAAAACACAAAACAAGACTTTACGGCATTTATTTTAGGGAGCAAACATGTGGTGTTTAGGCACTAATAGTTTCATTTAAAATATTGACTGAATACTAATAAAGTTCTTATTTAAAAGTTTAAACTCCTTGAAACTTATTGAAAAAAAGTATCATGGGTATCTTTGGCTGTTTCCGAGCAAGAATGGAGACTGAAAACAAAAGATTTGGTTGACGTGACACTTAATTTTGCTGCAAGTTGGTGCCGCATGTGAAGCTATTGCACTGTTCGTAACGTTATTACGCCATTTTGCAAGATTTGCAAGACACGGTCTACGAGTTCTACGACACTGTGAGTGCAAGGAATACTAATATTAGTATACGATAAATTGAAATAATAAGACATGCAGGCTATCAGTTTGTAGATTCAAAACAAATAAGAATGAACACATTCATAATATTCACTCGGTATTGCATTTTACTCTTCATTTAATAATAACTAATATGTCTAAAATGATCACTCTTATAAATCGCCACAGCTTACTTTCATCTGAACGGGCTTTACGTAGAAACCTTGAGTATACTGAATTAATTGAAATTTTGATGAATTACGAAGGATTACTGATCTCTTAACAAGCTTGCATCTTCTGCAAATAAATATTTTATAAAACTAAATGTACTGATATGAATTACAATTGTAATGAACAAATGAAATTAAAATATTTAATGTAGTAAGTAAATCTAGAGACCCATATTCTTATTATTTATTTTCCAGTAATTAAAAAACAATTAATTTTTTAGCAAATCTTCTGCTGAATACAGCAATGTCAAGCAGATTGTATAATTGTCAGCAAAATATTAAACATTAAAATTAAAACATCAAGTCATTATCAGCATTCCATTAAAGTGTTTGTAAACAAGCGAACCCAAAATAATTAAAAGATAAGGTATTTAGAAATTAATAAATAGGTACGTAGTAAAATCTATATTGCGCAAGTCACGCATGTCAGTCTTCCGTTATTGAAACTACGTAATATAATTCAACAATCACATTCATCGAAAAACAATCAAAATGACCATTTTGATAATTTTTATTTTTAGTTATCAAACTGGAGCAATACTTGTAGCAAATAAATCTATAATTTTATCTGCCCTAAGAATCTTGAATTTTTAATAGCAATAATATTCATTGTAGTTTTATCGCTGTGACAATGAATCCGTTGTATCAATATGGAACAATGCCTTGAGGTAAATAAAAGATTAAATCTTCGTAGATAAGTAAATACTTATAAAATATGTGTGTATTCGACCTTCTTTAGTGTATGACCGTGGAAGCTTATTTTCAAATAAACTTAAAAAGCGGTAATGAAATTGTATTTTAGGATGTGCGTTGGCTCATAACCTACTTCTCCCTAATGTCTACAAATTATAATGTAATCGAATAATTAATATTTAAAAAAAAATCACCGCGCAAAATACCAACATCTGATCGTTTCGAGCTCAAATAGGTTTTACTTTAATAAGTGCAGGTTCTGGTGCCGTAGTTTACTTCAAAACATGTGTAGAATAAAAAATCTACCATCTAAACGCCCGCTTAAAAATAAGCGTTTTATTTTATTTATATTTGAAGGCAAGCCGTCGCCAATGCAACAGGTTTTGTTATACAGCCTCTCGCAAATACTTCGTTACGTCTCATTACCTATTCCTTTTCAAGAGAAAATACTTTCAACTAAATAAAAATAAAATTTCATTCCAGACTATTGTACGGGTAAAAAAGTAACTTAATTAAGTTAGACCCGTAGAGAATGGAAAATAAGAGAATTAATGCAGGGTCCGGCTGTACCGAAAGATGCAGCTACCATTTAACAATTTAATTAAACTATGAGTCCGGCGGGGCCGAAGAACTCATATCGCAAACGGCACTGAATACTGAATATCAAGAATAACGCGGACTATGGACACTAATGGACAGTTTGGATACTATGTTTGAATGCAACAATGTTTATTTTGTGTGCAAATTGTTTGAACAAGTGGTGCCAATGCAACTTTCAGAATGGTTCCTTAGAATAGAAGTTCTGAGACTCTTTATTTGTAAGTTTATTGATTTTACTAATACGGCAAACAAGCATATAGACCCGTCTGATGGTAAGCAATTACCGTGACCTATAGACACATGCAAACCCAGGGACTGCGCTTTTGTATTTTAGCAAAATCCAGTTTTTCTTTCTTATCAATACGTGAATGAGATTTGTAAAAAAAATTATTGAAAAATCGCAATTTCTTTATGGAAAATTTCTTGTTTTATACCATTTTGGCTACGGAACCCTGATAGTATAATATATGTACATGATGTGTATAGTCCAATATAGCAGAGTGTACTCATTAAATTCGGACGCCATACTTTTAAATTTCAATTTGAACAATAAAGTACGATTTGCATATCACCTTGTCTGACCTTTTAGTTCAAAGTTGAGAAAATTCTGAAACCTGACAGTCAGTAATTTGCAACAGTATTAAAAAAAATATAGTCTTTTTGTATTATTTGGATAAATATAGCCATTTATATTGCTAGTACTATTTGCGGTTCAGTGTGTTATTACTTTGCGTCCCCTATGTGACTGGCTGGTATTATAAACAATTATAAATAAACCACTATCGTTTGCCCTATGGGGCAGCAGACTGATTATTGAAATCAGTTTGCTGGCCCATATGACCTGATGACCTATAATATGTACAGATCTAGCTTAGGCACCAGTCCAAGCGCCTCTTAAAATACAAAGAGCACAATTTTAATTATTTACAATTAATTTGGGCAAAAAAAGGATTTTGAGCTGTTTCGACCGTTTTGTTTTTGATTATACCATATCACCGCTTATTTGAGAAAAGCAAACATGAAAGAAGAGAAGAAGAACACTATCATACAGATAAATAAGTTACTCAGTGATCTGAAAAGACTTGAGTGAAAAAGGCATATTTTTCATACAATCGATAAAATAACCAAACTCAAAACATTACGTGTTGTGTATATTTTAATATAATGTGCCACAATCCGACACGTGAAACATCAGCTAGTACTAAATATTCCAACATCAATAAATACAAACCCAAGCCACATTTCCGCGTTCCATTTACATATTAATTTGCGACAAACAATAAACTTGGCGTGTTATAGTTACACAAACGTAATCATCAACGTAATCCCTCTGGAGAACAATCTCAGCGACATTATTCAAAATGAATATGATATTATTATGTTCTTCAACAACATGTAGTTTAGAATAATCTTAGGCGATAAAACAAGCCTCGCTGGTGAGAAAGCGCGAATTAAATTCTAATGCATCTCAAGAGACCTGTTCCGCGGCTTTGTGGCGTAGTAAAAGCTGGTAATCGCTCTTTATATACCAAGGAACACATTCCTGGCTTGAATTTCACTGAGTCAAAGTGGAAGAATGGCCCATTTTGCCTCTTTGATATAAACGGCCAAAATCACGCAGTGTATGAACAATCCAATTACAATAACAAGCAAAGAGGAGTGCGACTACTACCTATACTTATTTTGTGTACCAGCCAGTGCCTAGCGATAACTCACGGAAAAAGCGTCAAAATACTTTTAGCAACTAAAAAATGTAAGGCGAATCTATTGAACTTATTGTGATTGTAAAATCTCGAACCATGCAATTTTAATACATTGAAAGCTTAGATACAATTATATTAATTTAAAGACACGTTTTCTGGAGACTGTAAAAGATGGCACTCGGTTTTATTGTAAGCTTTGCTTTGTTTGCTCATCGGGCGTCCTACAACAAATGTAAAAGGTTTTAATACGCTAGAAAGTACTCTTTAAACATTCACAAAATACCCAAAGGAAAGCTTTGTGTGAAAGTTAGAAAAACGAGATAGCACCGAGGTCGCTTGACGCAAAGCTGAAGTGTTAAAGCGGAACAGATTCCTAAATAATACAAATGAATAATTTCCTACAAAATGCAAAGTTGATTGTTGACTAAGAAAGCACGATGTTTTAACACGAAATTTCATTATTGTAGATCAAAATACGCGTGATGAATATAACAATTCAGTCGCCACAGAACATCGTTCCGTCTATAATTACCATAGAAAGCGACAATTGTTAGCCAAATGAGGATGAATGAGGAGCGACATGGTTGGGATCAACCAACAATGCATTGCAGATTCACTTGACAATGCATTCAGCTGTGGATCATCATAAACAGCAATCGCAAACATTTGCATACGTTTTAGCGCCGCGAACTAGGGCACGTTCACTCAATTTGTGAACCAAGAGATGGCGTTGTTATAACACTCACTTTACGGCTGATGTTAATAAACTACAATTAAACTACTATACGATAGATACCGAAAGAAATCCTTTTGCTCAAATAATTCCTTTTAATTCTCAACGGCTATATTTTTTGTTTCATTCAGCGTATTTCTTTTACAGCCAACTTAATGATAGTTTTATTCTGAAGTTTCTTTTTCCGTGCTGTTTCAGGTCACTACGCCATTAGCCTGGCTCTGCTCCTCGTAGTAGTTAAATAATTATCTTCTTGAAGAGAAACTGTTGCCTGAGTTAATATTCTGTGGGCAGCGCCCTCTAGCGAGGGGCATGCTAACTCGTCGTCAACTAAGTTGTGGTTGTGGCTCGTCTTCTTAATTATTTACAAAGGCGCTATATTTTCTCTTCGTATAAATGTTTTAATTATGTAACTTGATTAGGGACACTGATGTCAACATGGAACCAGAAAATAAACTTTCAGGGAAAGAATCTGTCGTATTTTACTAATTGATACGACAATTTGATTGCTACGAATAACGCCTAGTATACCTTCTTAGAGCTTGGATTATATAAATAATTTTGTTGATTTTTGTTGACCTTGAAATCTATGGTACACCAGCCATACAACTTTAGTTCATAGTTGTTGATTATAAACTTACGAGTATCTGAGTACAGTCGAATAAAAAAAAAACATTAAAGATGAAAATTAATATATATCCTCAATATTAATTGACAGATTTAATTTTCAATAAATACAGGCTGTTTATTTAAATAATTATATCAATCAGAATTATTAATTGTAGCGTACAATCATTTAAAATGTAAAAACCACAAAATAAAATAGTCAAGAAACTAAAACGTGTGCGTTACCCCAGCAAAATAATGTCGAAAATAGTAATTTTAATCTCACAGATTTTTAGTTGTCCATCTTCTGTAATTGTTGCGCACATTTTTAAATTTGTTGCACTTATAGTTTTTTAGTTATTTAAAAAAAACTATTCCTGCTGGTGTAACGTTACTGCAGCCAGACATTTTCCTTTTTAATGGGAATATTGAAATAAATATTAGCTATATAATTAGTTGTCTAAACGAGGTAAATGTTGCAAATAATTTTGTAATTGTTCTTTCTTCGGCTGCGAAGTTATTCGAGATCCTGCTGGAGTAACGTTTGTGGTTTTGCTGGATCTCTGAAACGGTCAAGCGGATTCTTATCATCTTTTGTACATGATCTTTTAAGAATTAGTTTTAATTTGTTGTGCAATAAAAAAATGAAATTAATGAACCGTTGAAAAGTTATTTCATTAAATATAAAAACACTTAAATAGGTCCTAACACCTTAAATAAGAACTTTAAAGACTTACATTAAACGTTATTTTGTAGCTTATAACTGCCTTCAAATGTATGTGAAGTTTCATTAGTATCCTGTGTGTAATTAACAAGTTATGACCAATTCAGTTTACGGTCTCAATGCGCGTGGAGTTATTTGGCCATAGATAACCCTGTTTGTGGATATATCAACTGAATGATAAGTCAATAATTAGTTGTCTAGTTCAGTTATATACCTGCAAAATTTCAGCGCAGTACATGCAATAATTTACTAGATAATAAATAAAAAGTCATTAGGAAGTGCAAGACCGTGGTAACCCGACCATGTTTAGGTGGTTACAAAAATGCGACCGCGTAGTATATTATGGTATATTCTTAAATATGTAGGATAGTGTAACAAGTTTAGTACAGATGTGTACACAAGTGTTTTAAAAAACTATAATTATGTTTCTTAAAGAATATTTATTTACAGGTTCAGTACACAAATTCTGCAGAACTTTTTTACATTCATTTAACTTAAAAACAATAACAGATAAATATTATAGGTAGCAATTCTGTTTTTATGGCATTTTCCATTTTGTTATATGATATGTATTCACATGTGCAATTGTGCATAATTTTAATACATACTTATCTAATAAGTAGCCGAAAGCCGAAATAATGATTATAATGTTTTCATACTTAGTTCAGATATTATTATTATTGTTATCTACTATTTAATCGGTATTGAACAGTGTACGCGTCTGTACTGAACTTGTAAGGTGTATGATACTAAACATTTTAGAAGATACCATAATGGTATCTTTACATGGTCGCTTTTTTGTAACCAACTAAACATGGCCGGGTTACCACGGTCATGTACTTCCTTATGACTTTTTATTTATTATCTCGTAAATTATTGTATGTACTGTGCTGAAATTTTGCAGGTATATAACTGAACTAAGCAACTAATTATTGACTTATCATTCAGTTGATATATCCACATACAGGGTTATCTGTGGCCAAATAACTCCAAGCGCATTGAGACCGTAAACTGAATTGGTCATAACTTGTTAATTACACACAGGATACTAATGAAACTTCACATACATTTGAAGGCAGTTATAAGCTACAAAATAACGTTTAATGTAAGTCTTAAAAGTTCTCATTTAAGGTGTTAGGACCTATTTAAGTGTTTTTATATTTAATGAAATAACTTTTCAACGGTTCATTAATTTCATTTTTTTATTGCACAACAAATTAAAACTAATTCTTAAAAGATCATGTACAAAAGATGATAAGAATCCGCTTGACCGTTTCAGAGATCCAGCAAAACCACAAACGTTACTCCAGCAGGATCTCGAATAACTTCGCAGCCGAAGAAAGAACAATTACAAAATTATTTGCAACATTTACCTCGTTTAGACAACTAATTATATAGCTAATATTTATTTCAATATTCCCATTAAAAAGGAAAATGTCTGGCTGCAGTAACGTTACCCCAGCAGGAATAGTTTTTTTTAAATAACTAAAAAACTATAAGTGCAGCAAATTTAAAAATGTGCGCAACAATTACAGAAGATGGACAAATAAAAATCTGTAAGATTAAAATTACTATTTTCGACATTATGTTTCTTTTTTGCCTAGCTGTACAAAGTGTCCCTGCGGTACGTGCCTTTGGGAAAATCTGTTTGTCTTTTTTCTTTAGGAAGACGTGTTTCACGAAGTCTATTGATACCTATTATTGTAAAGCCTTTTATTTCGTTGTTCACTTTGTTACACTACAACAGTTTCTATTCATTTGAACTTTCTATACATTGGGAGTACGGCATATATGGCGACGATACGTATGTAAACAACTTGGGGTAGGTTAAGTAGTAAATCAGTAGTGACCTACCTCAATAACGTTTTTGTTACTACAGATTTTTGATTTAAGCTTTAAATAGGAGCTCATTCCAGGTAAAGCAATGCTAACCTCGTTTGGTCGTTGGTTGGTGACATAATATAACGTTTTCTTCCGTGCCTCGAAGAGCACGTTAAGGGTCGACACACACCAAAAGCGCGTCGAAGCGCAGCGAATCGAAGCGCAGTTTCAGTGTCATATGAATTCCAACTCTATTCTCACAACCATAATACTCATTATCGCATGAGAAACTCAAACGAGTCGCGCGGGGATGCCCGCGGCGCCGCGGGAATTCCGGGAATTTCATAGTAGTAGTAGCGTAGAGTTTCTCATGCGATAATGAGTATTATGGTTGTGAGAATAGAGTTGGAATTCATATGACACTGAAACTGCGCTTCGATTCGCTGCGCTTCGACGGGCTTTTGGTGTGTGTCGACCCTAAGCCGACCAAATCAGTTGCCATTTCAAAAATCTATGGCGTATAGGCGTCATAGTAGTACGGGTAGTCAGAGACCAGAAAGTCTGACAACTAGTCTAACAAGCTTGTGATTGCTAAACCATACCAACAACATAAAATTAGATGTCCATTTATGTCCGTGTGTCGTTTTCCCTAACGTTGATGTAAACAAAGTGTTCTTACTTAGAATATCCAGTTCCTCTAATTGTTCCATAGATTTATCAAACATATACCTACTCACGTCAACTAAATAAGCGAATATTTATTCTCTCAAATAACTTTTTCTTCGAATCTCTACATAACAAGTATTTTTGTCGAAATGTTTTTATAGCATATACGGCTGAAAATACCGATCATTCCCTATATTACTTTGGTTTATTTAAAATACAATAATATGTACATCGTTTGTGGTGCGCGTCACCACACACCATCTGGAATCGTCTCGATTTCTGGCCGAAGGGGGGTCGCGTATCGCCGCTTTCGTGGAAAACGAAACCTCGCAATTGTGCAACACTTCGCCTAATAAAAGTGTTAAATATTTTTTTTTTTAATTATAAAATACAAATATGTATGTTAGTTAAAAGGTAGGTCCTGCTGCCTTAAATGAAATATGTTTGATTAATTTGAATATCCACAAAATCCTAAACACATCATTAGACTCAAAAAAATAATATAAGTCCATTTCCTACTTCTGTAATTAATTATTTAAATTATTGCCCATCGCATAATTAGATTCAATCCATGATTGAAAAATACGATTAAAGGTTGTTTACTGTCAGTAAAAGTATAATTATAGAGGTAGGACAGAGCCCTAAATACACCTATTTCAACATCTTATCAGGAACCACCTTATCTTTGCGTACAAACACTTTGCTTTATTCAAAGATACAGATCGCTTTAAAATGTAACACACCTCCTGCGTAGATTTTGATGACAATCTTTTAGATAGTCTTAATATGACAATAGAAAGATTATATTCCGCTTGTTTTGCATCTGATAGCCTTAATTGATTTTAGTAATTCTGATTAATTAATTTTATTTATCTAGCAAACAATTCAACATAAAGGAATGCATAAATACAAAATTTATAACTTTAAGATTCAAGATGCAAAACATTTATTTTCATAGGCCCCAGCGGGTGCTTGAATACGTCACAACTTTACAAACAATAATATAAAAATAGATTATAAGTAATCGGTGGTCCGTAATTAGTACCGTCCGTAATCGACCTCCAAACATAAAAGATTTCGGTTAAATCATTGACAACGCCGCTAATATTAAATTACAACATAACAAAACATAACATCACGCCTGAATAACCCAGAAGAGTGTGGCAGAGGTGTACAACACTCACACTTCTCCTGTAATGTTTCGGTCCCAGCTAGTGTTGCCCAAATGCAAGAACAAGACGAGACTTAGCCAGTCTTGGTCTTGGTCTTGCAATTACCTATTAGACTATTGGTATTTATTAAAGTTTACTTTAGAACTTTGAAAAACGTATCAGAATAGGAACATTTTGAGCTTGAATTAACATAGCCATAGTAAAGACCAACCAGATTAATAAATGTCTAAAGATTTTATGAGAAATTCGAAAAATCATCTGCCTCATGGTTATCAACTGAGCTATATGCGAAGCGGACAAGCGCGCACCCTACGCAGCCCCAGAACAATTATCACGAAGAGAAGCATAATCATCTAGCAGTAATCGTAGAAACCATGAACGTACGTATTTATCGAATGATTCAAATAATAAAAAGTGCCCTGTGTGTAAAGCAGAACACGTACTGATTAAGTGACCTAAGTTTTTAAACTATGATACGAACAAACGATGGAACATAGTACGCCAAAATATATTGTGCTTTAATTGTATGTAAGCATGCATGAAGCGAAGAAGTGCGGTAATAACGGATGCGAACAACCGCATCGTTGTGCGTTCGGCGCGGCTGCGACGATTGTTTGTATATGTGATTTCAATAGAAGCCGCCGCGCCGGCGGCGCGTGTATCGTCACCATGTACTGCCGAAAAGCTGCAAAATGTCTTTGAGAAGTCAGTACAAAACCTTTGATGATGCCGACGACAAGGCGCCGCGCATAATCAAAGTGCCGATGGTTAAAACTATGAATGCACTCTGTCTGTTTTCTTTTAATGGATATTTTCATTCGCTATGTATGTTTATGGTATTGGTCGTAATGCGCATAGGTCCAGTTTTTCATATTCTTTAAAACAGTTTTTTTGCGTCTCATAGAGTCCCTATGCGTACCTATACCCTATACCCCAAAATGTTATACCTACCTACTCCGTGAAACGGCGCTCAGTCCTAGCTGCAAGACGCAAGAGTCTAAGAGTCTTGCACGGTCAGTCTTGGTCTTGGTCTTGCTATAATTAGCCGGTCTTGGTCTTGTTCTTGGTCTTGGCAAAAATGCAAGACCAAGTGTCCCAGCTAACAGCTAAGTTTAGCTCGGCCGTCAGAGCCGCGACGAACAAACGCCAGTGGAGGCAGATTATTGAAACCATCCACTCTTCTTCTTCTTCGTCGTGTCGATGGCTGAGTCAAATTTTATTGGTCCAATAAGTGGTCACTGTTATGGCGCTCTCGTTGGCGTTCATGAGCGCCTCTCTTGTGCAGGTGGAAGGGCATTTTGGACAGTCAGTAAGGTGGTCAAGGTTTTAACTTGCCATCGTGGTGAAAGGATTAGCCAATTCGCTTTTAAGAACCCGCGAATTGCCCAGGGTGCGCCGGACGTAGGGACTTGTTGTGTACGTCACTCGGGGAGGCTCCTTTCATGCACCCCAAAACCATCCACTGATGACCACGATCCTCAGGCATAAGGGACCGACCGCAGAGAGAGAGTTCAGTTCGCATGGAATTTCAAGACGGAAAATTCACAAATAACACGTTGCCCAACCCGGGAATCGTACCCGAGACCTCCCGGTGAAAGACGCATACGCTAACCACTAAACACTAGAGGCAGTAAAAAATTCAAACTTCAAACTTCAAACTTCAAAATTATTTATTGCGAACATGGGTGTTACAGAGTGTTACAGAGATTATTCCGCCACATTCTACCTTAAGGCATGCAATGTATATAATAATAATAATTAAAAGTATTTAAATAATTATCAAATTAGTCACATTATTACATTATCAGTCAAGTATTCATGCACAGTATAATAACATTTTTGCAATAAAATTGTTTTTATTTTCTGAAAAAAAGCCTTATTACAACTTATTTCTAGTATAGCTTTTGGTATATGATTATAAATACGTGGGCCCATGCAAAATATACTTAAATCAGTAAAGGTAGTACTGTGCGATGGACAACATATTTTATGTTTATGTCTTTTGCTTTTATAACTTTCAAACAGATTCATATTATTCCGAACGAATTGTATAACATCATAAATATACAGGCAAGGCATAGTTAATATATTTAGGTTCTTAAATAAAGGCTTGCAACTGTCGGTTTGTTTTAGCTGACAGATAGCTCTTACACACCTTTTCTGTGCTATGAAGATACGCTCGCTGTCTGTGGAATGTCCCCAGAACATAATACCATATTTTAATATAGATCCGACATATCCATGGTAGGCAGTCAGTACTCCAGTCTGGCTTACTACTTTAGAGAGTAAGCGTAGTGCATATGATTGCTGGTTTAGTTTTAAACAGAGGTTCTCTATGTGTAGTTTCCAATTTAACCTATTATCTATTGTTAGACCTAGAAACCTTGTGGTATCAACTTCCACTATCTTTTTACCTTCATAAATAATATCAATGTCAGCAATTTTTGATAATCTATTCCTAAATGTCATTACATATGTTTTGTCCAAATTTATTTTGAGATTATGTGATGTCAACCATTGTATTATGCGATGCAATGTATTCCTAATGTCAAATTCCATTGAGATAGAGTCGCTTGCCTTAAATACAACTGTGCTGTCATCAGCGAACATAATAGTGGGATGGTTTGTTATTTTTGGTAAATCATTAATATAAATGTTAAATAGCAAAGGTCCCAAGACACTCCCTTGCGGGATACCTAATTTAATTTCCCTGTAGTCAGATGAATATTGTATCTCTTTTCTCAGCGTTGGGCAAATGCGTGTAATTTGTGTGCATTGCTTACGACCACTAAGATAAGATGTAATGAGATCTAAAGCGTTACCACGCACACCATAAGCATATAGTTTCTTAAGCAATAATTTGTGATCCACACAGTCAAATGCTTTCGACAGATCCATGTAAAGAGCACATACTGGTACCTTTTTATCGACGTTATGAACTACTTCTTGCAAAAAATTATCTATAGCTAAATTGATAGATTTGTTTTTTCTAAACCCGACCTGCTCGTTGGCAAACAAATTATAACTTTCAAAAAAATTGCTTAGTCTACTATGTATTGCTTTCTCGATTATTTTTGAAAAAATGGGTATTAGGGCTATTGGGCGATAGTTAGTCATAGAGTGTTTGTCGTTTATCTTAAAAAGAGGTTTTACTATGCTCATCTTTAACTTCTCTGGAAATACTCCGTCATATATACACAAATTGATAAGGTAACTCATAACGTACGCTATTTTGTGGGCTACTTCTTTTAGTATCATTGTAGATATTTGATCACATCCAGTACTTGATGTATTTTTAAGGTCAATAATAATGCTATGTATTTCTTTAGGGGAGGTCGGCGTCATGTAAAAAGAATTAGATATAATTGAAGGGCAATTTATGTTTAAGTCAGAGTTCGATTTTCCTACGTGGTCAATAAAGAAATTATTAAATGAATTAGCAATTAGCTGTGGGTCGCTTACGGTGGTGCTGCCATCGATGTTAATATTGTGTATATCTTCGCGAGGTATATTATGTTGGTTCTTATTTATAATTTTCCAGGTCGCTTTACACTTATTTTTAGAATTAAGAATATGGTAATCATTTTGAGCTTTTTGTGTATATTTGATAATACGGTTTAATCGAGAAGAAATGTTCTTATAATCATTTATGCATTTGGCACTTCTATATTTACGACATTTCCATAAAAGCTCGCGTTTACGTTTGCAGCATTTTTTAATACCTTTTGATATCCATTTTGGTCGTTTTTGTGCGTATACTTTTGTACGGGATACGGGAAAGCATAAGTCATAAAAAAGTGCAAACGCCTCGCTAAACATATCGAATGCTGTAGCAGCATCTTTACATTCCAGTACCTCACTAAAAGATAGGGCATTTATGCATTGCTTGAATTTAGTAATGTTATCTGTACTGTAGTCATGCTTATCAACAAACCAATACTTCAAACAGCTAGTATAATTTACCTTACAACTGAGAAGTTGGGCAGTGTGATCCGACAAGGCTAATTCACATATTTTAGCTTTGCAACCCCTAAAATTGTATAGGAAGTTGTCAATGCAAGTACCACTTAATAACCGTGTCGGTTCCTTAAACGCCAATTTTAAATTATAACACGCCAATTCATCCAAAAACTCTATAGAATTAATTACTATTCGATAATAACTATCGAATATAAAACAAACCAATTTCAATGTCTTTATTATTATTGGTACACAGACAAACACAACTGTAGTGTGTAAGGTACTGATACTGTTGATACATCAATATATATGTATGTGTATTACTTCTACTTTGTTGAACAATTAAACATATTCTTAACCTGAACGGACGTGTTATAATTTCTCTTCAACTCCCGAACTGTGCCTCGTACCTCGTCACACCACATGGCGACCCTGCCAGGATAGTTTGATATTTGAACTTCGCTGTCTGCTGACTCTGCTGCATTTTTTTGAACAATTCCACGTGGGAACATTTGGACTACTGCTACAAGGAATAATTGGCTATGGGAAAAACACAGAGTAGAGAAGAGGTTGTGATTGCGCAAACTGCCACTGGTGACAACCATGCCCAGGCTACAGCTGAACATCTGAAGACAAACAACGTGCTGCTGTCCATCATCTGCTCATGTATGCTGTTGGCTGCACTACTCGTATTTTGCTACATGTACAAGCGGTGCCACACGGATTGGATGCAGAGACAACTCAGGAACGAGGCTCTGGAGCGCGTGATGTCCCGCGTCAGCTACCGTCGTCGCAGGGAAATTCAAAACCACGAGGATCCCGAAGCTAAGCAGTAAAACGTGAGTGAATTGTGCGTTAATCTACAGTTACGATGCGGTATACTATTATCGTAGTTTAGTTTATTTTTAGAATAATGTTAGTAATTGGTAATCAAATGGGTTTTCTTTATTTCTTGATATTATTATGAATGTAGAATTAGAATTGTCTAGCATTTATGAAAAATTAAATCATCTCAAGGAAAGCATATCTAAGTTAGGTCCTCAAAGAAGGATAGGAAGTAATTTTGAGAAAAAGATTTCAGAATCTAAGGCTTTGTATACATTATTTACGAATATTTTGCGCACTTTACCTAAAGATGCTTCCAAAGAATTAGTTTTTTTGTGCTCTTGTATTGAGAAGTGTTATGAAAAAATTTTGACATTCGAGGAGCAATTGAAATCTTGTAGTACTATAAACTTAAAAACAATGGCCAGCGAAAAATTCAATTTTAGAACGGCGGTGAGCCTTTTACCGAAAATGACGGGTAACGAAGACGTTATTCAAGATTTAATCGATGCAATTGAATTATACGAATCATGCCTTGATGATGGTGATAAACAAATGTTAATAAAATTTGGACCGAGATGCGAGGTTATTAAATATATACACACGAGTATTAATTATGATTGTGTCGTTGTTCCCAAAGAGATAAAACCGGGAATTTTTTTAGCTAGTGTTGTAGCTACACCGAAAAATGGTAAGATACCTATACGGATTTTGAATACAACGGAGGAGGAAGTATCATTGAATTTAAAAAAACTTGAGGTAGATAAATTAGAAAACTATGATTTTTGTCATTTCGAGAAACCCAATATCAATGTTGGAAGAGTAAAAACATTATTATCGTTAATTAATTTAGGTTCATATTTAAATAAAGAGGAACAGCTATCCATTGAACAAATTTGTGCTAAATATTCAGATATTTTTCATTTACCGGGTGACACATTAAGCGTTACTAACATTTACGAACAGTCGATTCATTTGAAAGAGAATTCTACGCCGGTTTATAGAAAACAGTACAGAATTCCTTTTGCACAAAAAGAGGAATTGAATAATCAGATTGACGAAATGTTACGAGAGGGAATTATAGAAAAAACTAGCAGCGAGTGGTCTAGTCCTCTGTTGTTAGTGCCTAAAAAATTAGATCGTACTGGTAAACGTCAATGGAGAGTAGTCATTGATTACAGGCAGTTAAATGAGAGAATTCAAGACGATAAATTTCCTTTGCCGAATATCACTGACATATTAGACTCATTGTCGGGTGCTTTTTACTTCAGTCATTGTGATTTAAGCCGTAGTTATTATCAGTGTAATTTATCTAAGAATTCTAGAAACTATACTGCATTCACTACTGATAAGGGACAATACCAAATGTGTAGGTTACCGATGGGTTTGAAGATTAGCCCATCTGCTTTTAGTAGATTAATGACCGTAGCTATGTCTGGTCTCAATTATGACAAATGTATCATATATTTAGACGATTTAATAATTTTTGGTCGAAATATTGCTGACCATAATAAAAACCTAATGTCAATATTTTCTCGATTACGTAAAGTTAATTTAAAATTAAATCCATCGAAATGTGAATTTTTAAAGCGACAAATTCTTTACTTAGGTCATGTTATATCAGCAGAAGGTATTTTGCCTGACCCTGAGAAAATCCAAGTCATTGAAAGTTACCCGATACCGACGTCCGCTGACGACGTGAAGCGTTTTGTTGCATTTAGTAATTATTATAGAAAATTTATTCATAACTTTGCGGGAATTGTTTTGCCATTGAATAAATTATGTAGAAAAAATGTAAAATTTGAATGGACTATGGAATGTCAAAAAGCTTTTGATGACCTTAAAAAATTACTTTCTAGCCCGCCTGTTTTAGACTATCCAAATCTTTCACAAGAAAATGAATTTATATTACAAACAGATAGTTCTGGTTTTGCAATTGGCAGTGTTTTGTCTAATTACAACGGAAAACCCGTAGCATACGCTAGTCGTAGCTTGAATAAGGCCGAGTTGAACTACGCAACAATAGAGAAAGAACTTTTGGCGATAGTTTGGTCAATTAAATATTTTAGGCCGTATTTGTATGGTAAGAAATTCATAATTAGGACCGATCATAGGCCTTTGCTTTACTTATTTAATATGACAAATCCGTCAAGCAGATTAACAAAATTTCGTCTTTCATTGGAGGAATATGATTTTAAGGTTGAGTATGTCAGAGGAAAGGAAAATGTAGTAGCTGATGCGCTATCTAGAATTATATTGACTTCAGATGAGTTAAAGAAGATGTCTAGCAATTCCTTATGCGTAATGACTAGGGCGCAAAAGAGAAAAAATGCTAATAGTCAATTATCGGATGTGACCCAAGTATCAGATACATCTAATAACAATAGGCCTGATCAACCTAAAGTTTTAGAGGTACTCAAAAAATGTGATATGGACGTGGAATTAATATTTTTACCGGAAAGGACTTTACGCAGAAAAATAATACAGAGTAACGATACTTTTTATGTCTCACAAAATAGGAATTTTGTATATGATAAGAGTGAAAATAATTTGTTTGCATGCTCATCCTCTTTATCAGTAAACTCGCGAGTCGATTTACTGAAAGAAATGGCATTATTTTGCAAGAAATTAAATATTGAAGAATTAATAATAATGAAAACACAGAAAAATAAAGTGTTTATCGAAAGTATTGTAAAAAATATTACGAAAAATAAAACGAGTGATTTACCTCGAATATGTATTGTGAGGGATGTTCAAAGAATTAATTTAGATGATGAAAAAAGGATTATAATGAATGATTTTCATTTATTACCCAGTAGTGGACACGTAGGTATTAGGAGAATGGTTAATAATATTAAAAAATATTATTATTGGCCTTCGATAGAGAAAGATGTTAGATGTTATGTTGAAAAGTGCGACAAATGTCAAAAACAAAAATACACCAAAATTCACAAAGAGCCGTTAACAATAACGAGCACGGCATCCTCATCTTTTGATAAAGTTTTCTTAGATATTGTAGGTCCGTTAGATAGAGATGATTTAGGTTACAACTATATTTTAACATTGCAATGCGAACTAAGTAAATTATGTTGAAGCTTATCCCATAAAGACTAAAACAACAACAGAAGTCGCTAAAGCGTTTGCAGAAAATTTCGTTTTACGTTACGGTATTCCAAAAGAAATTGCGAGTGATAGGGGTACAGAATTTGTTTCAAATGTAATTTCAGATATGTGTAAAATTTTAAATATTACTCAAACTGTTTCTACGGCATATCATCATCAAAGCATTGGTTCATTAGAAAATTCACATAAATCGTTAGGAGCATATTTACGAATACAAACTAACAACCATCCGTCTAGCTGGAGTTCATGGTTACAATTCTGGTGTTTTTCATACAACACCACTGTGCATTCAGAAACTAAGTATACTCCTTACGAGTTAGTGTTTGGAAAAGTGTGTAGGTTGCCTAATAATCTATGTAATGACGTAGAACCATTGTATAATTTTGAAAATTATCCATTAGAATTGAAATACAGGCTACAAAAATCTCAAAAAGATGCTAAAAATAATTTGATTATAAGTAAAACCCGTAGAAAATGTAATTATGATAAATCTATTAACCCAATCATGTATAAATCAGGTGATTTTTTATTATTAAAAAATGAGACTGGAAATAAACTCGATACTTTATATTCTGGTCCATATGTTGTAATTGAAGATATTGCACCTAATGTTATGATAAATGTGAATGGAAAAAATGTCTTAGTTCATAAGAATAGAACAAAATTATATAAGAAACCTTAGTTAAGAATAGTTTTAAGTGGGGTAAAAAATAAAATAAAAATGTATTGTAATTTTATTTTTTTTGTTCAAGGGGGGTGATGTAGTGTGTAAGGTTCTTTATAAAGTTGATACTGTTGATACATCAATATATATGTATGTGTATTACTTCTACTTTGTTGGACAATTAAACATATTCTTAACCTGAACGGACGTGTTATAATTTCTCTTCAACTCCCGAACTGTGCCTCGTACCTCGTCACACCACACAACATTATCACCGGGGAATTGTGCACTACAAAACATGGTCAGCTCTTGTACATCGAATATGTAATCCGATCGATGCCCAGGGGACGCAATGGGCTGATTCGAACCCCATAGCCATACCAATACTATTTGAATATAACAATGGTATGTTTATTACATCAAGTAAAGGGTTCTACTCACTAGATCAGATAATAATAATTGCCGTAAATACATACTTACTCATCAATCGTCATACAACCGCCTCGTCTGTCTGGCGATAAACGTATGCGCATCTTGCTGCTCGGGTTCGAGTTCCTGGTTGGGCAAAAGTGTTTTATGAGGTTTGCCTATACTTATCGCAAGTACATCAAATAGTATTACAACTGTTAACAAGTACACAAAGCTGATCAAGAAATACAAATAAAGTATTGTTTATACCGCTCCACACACCAAATTTATTAACATACAGGAAGTTGTCAGCCAAAGCTAATGAACAGAAAAACCTTTTAGGTTAAGTTTTCTTTTTGAATATGATTCACCAAATGTGATAAATTAAAAAAATATTAATGCTAAATGTGATTATAATATTCAAATTTTCACTTTTGTTTTGTATCAGTTTATTTTGTCAATCAAGTCTTTGGCAAGCATTTCGATTCTGGCACTCGCCGACCGCTGCCGCAGCACGCTCGTTACGCTCGCACGTCTCATGCGTTACTGGTCTGTAAATGTATGTGTTATTTTTTTATTATAACCGGTGAAGGCGTGATTAATTTATAACTATATATATTATATATACTTTATACTATATATAAATACTATATATATTAATATAATTTATACCTTTAACCTGAGCCTTTTGGTAATTAATTTATAATTTTCAATTTATCACATTCATCTTAACAATTAATATAAAAATTAAGTACTGTTCAATGTTAACCAAAACCCAACATGAATGTTCGTACCTTCAATACCTTCATAAGGACGAATTCACACACTCTGAATAAGACTCATTCAATTTGTTGGCAATGTATTGCTCAGGTACACAAAGGTATCTATTCAAAGTATACATGTTCTGAAAGTCTGTGAACATCCCAAAGGACGTCCATTTCTTTAGAACCCGAACCAAAACATGGAAATAACGTAAGGACATAAGTAACCATCTTATAAAAATCCATTTGCACTCGAACTGGTTTACATGGCTCATAACTTTAATCATTTTATTTAATAAACAATAAGAAAATCAAATTGAACATTAGGACAAAAATAAAGGTGTTTTATTTGACTAAAAAGTAATTATATTTTTGGAGATATTAAAAGACAACAAAACAAAAAAAAAATTTAAGATTTTGTGCTCAGTTTCATAACATAACATCACCCGTATGACAGAGGTGTACAACGCCCACATTTCACCTGTTATGTTTAGGTCCCATGTGATAGGGCGTGAGTGAGGTAGAATTGTATTCGCTTTGAAAAATTAACTTAATGCTGATACCGTCGGGTTTGAAATTATTAATTGTGGCATAAATGCGTTTCTTATTTTAAACGTGTTATAAGCGTTTTGAAAAAATGAATATGACATGCCTTCGACATTTTTGCTATCCGACGGCACTCAAACAAAAAACTAGTTCTTTGATCAAAAACCAAGTTGTACCAAAATCCTCTGACATACTGGAAGCTCTTACCCCGTTTGGAGTAACAGAGGTTTAGTATGTCCGGCTCTTCGATAAAGCTGGCTGCTGAAGTTAAAATACCAGTGGTCAGAAGTACCAGAAACACGGATTCGTCCGTACATACCTACAGCAAACCGCTCACAAACGTCTGGCCCGTACTATTCAAGGCATCCGGGTACAAACAAAGCATGGGTGTATCCTCGACCGCTCTTTGGAACAGTTTACTTCCCAAAACAGCTGCCCGTTCCAGTCAGTTCTTGGTTAAATGCAACATTATGAATTTACTGCATATACTTATGCCTATAAAACCTTTTTGATGTTAGAAAACTAAAATGAAATAGTAACTTACTACGCTCCTAGAGTAACAATGTAATATAAACGGTTTAAGTTCGCCTTATCGCATAAAATAGTAGTGAAGTTTCCGAAAAGAATCCATCGCAGCCTTAGATATATGCCGGCCGATAAAAAGCAAGAATTGGATAGCCGACCTCCCTAAAATTTATTAGTCGCGAAGCTGCTGCAGTTATTTTATTGGATTCCATCGTAAACTGTAGAATTACACTATCTGCTCGACTCGGGCATAGGATATAAATCCACGTCGAATGTTGTACTAAACCATTTTAACTATTTATTATGATTTTATCAGAGTGGATCCAAATGGATTTAGGGTGTATAGATATTTTAGATTCCTAATCTTTTGGTAGTTAGGTATAGTGGTGACACTAGTGTACTATTTTGAGAAGCTGCTTTCAAACTATAATTTAATATAAGACAAAGGATGGGGGTTAGACGTTAAATGTAGTGTGAGGCAATTAAAATACAGGTGATTTTTAATGAGAAAATAATTTTGTAAGCGGTGAGAGAACAGCTCATTTGCAACAACTGAATGTATGTATACATACAGGCTGAAGTGAACGATTCTTGTGGTATTTTTGTTATTGTAGGTATTTTTATCATGCCTATGGTTACCTAAGAACAAAGTTATTGACGAAACAATGTTACAATGCCGAGGATAAATACTAATAAATAGCTACTTACTGTAAATAATAAATAGCTATTCAATAAATAATAACTATTGCCATTGATTGATTTAAAACATTTCATTGGACTGTATCCCTGTTATAAAATAAACTGAATTATATAATCATAGTATAAACTATTATATAATCGTTTTATAATATTGTTAACTACTTCCATTTCTACTGTTTCCAGAATAAAACACTATCTTTGTAACAACATGATACAATTATTCAAAGCATTATGCACATCAGATTAAAATAAACATTTAGCTTTAAACGTGCGCAATATTTGTATTATTTGTGAGCAATAAGTATTAGTGGCTTGCACTATAATATGGAAATGACCAAATCGACCGGCCCTGTAAATGGTCGTCGCATTTGCTCCAAGTTCTCACGGCTGCACATCAAGCAATATAATTCCCTGCTTAACCTGGACTATCACAGCTAGCAAGCCAAAACGAGCCCATCGTATTCTTCTTCTTGAAGATACTATACTGGAAATGATAGCTTAATAATGTAACCGTGTGCACTTAATATGTTTATTATTGAAATATGTTAAAGTTAAATCATCCCCGTCAGGATTATTAGTATGTAATTGATAAGCAAGTTGATATACTGTACCTACACCTAGATTTTCTCGTTGATGTATGTACTGCAAATCTTGTCTATGGCCTCTCTTGACTGACTAGAGAAAGATACGTGACACATTTTTTTCTCTTTCGCAATGAAATTCACGGATAGAAAGGTTCGTGACACACCTTCTCCAGTGGAAGCAGCAAATTGCTACTATGTATCTCGAACTTAATTGGAAGGTCAAATACGAGATAAAAGCGTGATATCAAAATGCAAGCAACTATCATCATTATAATTAATGCTTATCCGGGGCTAAAACAAAGGAGACTTCGTGACTCTTCAAGCACATCAAAATTATGTCAAAATATTTGTTCATCATCGTAGTAGACCTATGTCTAAATAGTTTATTTATAATTGCATAGCCACATAATACAGGGTCATTATGATAAGAGAATAAGAAAGATAAATTACGGTCAATCTCAAATTTAATATAAAATTAATCAATGAAACGCAAAAAGAAATATATGTTGTCAGCACAAAAATTACAAACTCCTATCGATGCTATAACCTTGAAATTCTAATCAGATTTAATTTCATTATATTTATAACGACAGTATTGTTGTTATTTTTTTAAGATAAATAATAATAATATTTTTTGGTACAAAAGAAGGTATTTTACAAAAATACACAAGCGCTGGCCACTGCGATAGTATTAACTGAGGTATTACTTATGAGATTTTTTTTTTATTTAGTGGCTTCCATTTCGTCTTTGATTAAAACTATTTCATCCTTAAATGCCTGATAAAGAAGTGTCATCGTCTCACCTTTGATTTACCTCCAACAATGAGTACTACAACGGTGATGATATTAAACCTGAACTCAACTGAAGACATATTATTTATCTTAGTTCTTCAAAATAACGATGCACCTGTAATGTTTGTGGATTGTTGAAATTAGGAAGAATTCATTGCAGGAGGAAGAAAAGCCTACTAACCTCGAAAAGAGCCTACATTCTAATCTAAATTTAAAAAAATCTTTGTGACTATTTATGATAACAAAAATAAGATAAACCGGCCAAGTGCGTGTTGGGCCACGCGCAATAGGGTTCCGTAGCTAGTCGTAACAACATTAAACGTACCGATTACCGACAAATAGCCAAAATACCAACATTTTTTTGCCAGCAAAAATAACTTTGTTTTTCATAGTGTTTTATGCATTTTGTATCAATATCAAAGTTATAATTTGCGGTTGCTGAAAAAGTGCTATATCTCAAAAACTGCCGACTGTATCTCATTCAAAACAATTTTGGTTGAAAGTTTTTATTAAGATCTATAATATATATATTTTTTTGATTTTTCACTCCTGTGGTTTAAAAGTTAGAGGGGGGGGGACACTCATTTTAGCACTTTGAAAGTTTCTATCTTTGGAACGATTGACATTGAAAAAAAATGGTTCTAGAAACCTCAATATAATTTTTAAAGACCTATCTAGACACGTATAGGTAGAATGAAAAAAAAATAAAATTGTTTCAGTTCAATGTATGGGGAGCCCCCCTCTAATATTAATATTTATTTTTTTTATGTAAAAATCGTAAAGCAGTTAACATAATACATCTACATACTTAGTTTCAATTGTGCAGTCCTAATAGTTTCGGAATAAAGTGGCTGTGACATACGGACGGACGGACAGACAGACAGACAGACATGACGAATTTATAAGGGTTCCGTTTTTTGCCATTCGGCTACGGAACCCTAAAAAATGAGTGCATCACTGTAACTATATCAGGTTGTAATAAAAATACACACAGTCGACTTCCTGTGTAAATGTATTGCATCCTTTAGTAGTTCGTGTAATAAAATATCGTTCAGGGTTATGTATGACTATAATCGGACGGACTGGTTACGCTTGAGATCATGCTTTAATGATTTTATTGACGCAGTGCGTTATGTCAGACGACAATTATACAAGTACTTACCATTTACTACATACGTATACTTGATATAAAGGTTGTGAGTTATATTTACCTTCAGTGCTATTTTAATCGGCATAGGTACTTAGTAAAGTCTGCAATTAAAACGCACTACATCGATCATTTGGGACATTTACAATGAATACTGCTTTTTAAACATCTATCTGATCCAAACGAAATTTTTATCTAGCCGAATGATTTTGGTCCGATTTTACTCAAATTACTAGACCGATTTCTTTTCACTGTTAGAATTCTAGATCATTCCTGAGCAACATAGGCTATATTTTATTGACGTACACCGTTAACGAGACCGCACGCGGTAACAAGAAGTGTCTAGAATAGTCTCGATCAAATTAAAAATCTGTTTTTAGTCATTCTTACGAAGAATGAAAGAAGAAGTACCTATCGTACTTAATAAGGCGGAATCATGGTTAAACGTAAGCTGGTAGATGAAGCACAATGTAGTCGATTGCAAGAGGCCCTTGAATTTAAGATCACTTTGTACCACTATGCCGTTCGTGCTTATGGGTGTATGTCGATGTGTCTCCTGTGGCGGTATCCGCACATAATCACGTGACATATTTATGTCGACGAGTGCTGAATCGCGATAACGAAGTGTTCACAGAGAGTATACATTATATACCACTTCCAATATGCTACCGCAATACCACCGAGCCTGGTCGGAGGATCCTCCCTTTGTGGTGGAGGAACATCACACTCTGCTCCACTACATCTCCCTGCTGTCTAACACATACCAATTGTTCAAGTCGACTAGACACATTGATCCTCACAAGATCGTTTGCAATTCAATAGTAACAATTTATATAACTGGAAAAAGAAATTCATTTTCGGATAAATTCCACAGGAAAATTTCATACCTACCACAACAAGTCGTAGGTCAATTAAAATGAATAGGAACTAATGTAACCGACGATGGAAGATGAATGGGTGTCTGTAATCTGATAAAAAAAGTTAAGCTGTTACTTATAAAAACAAAGCCATTAATTTAAAGTTGATGAACATAAGTAGGTATCTAATCAAAGAAAAATGTTTAAAAATAGCACTCAGAAAAAGTGGTTCAGTTCGGTGGCCATGGGAGGCATAAATAAATAAAAATATAAAACAGCTGTGATCTAACATTGTGCAATCTTTCTTAGAAACAAATATCTGCACCGTTTCTTCTATAAATAAATTTAACTTCTTGCTAACAATGATTTGGTCAGATAATATTGACGGCAAGACGAGCTGAATCATTTAATTCTCAAAAAAGCATATTTGCGTAAGATTCTAAAAAACTAAACTGGAACGTAACATCATAACATAACAACTATGTTGATCTCTGAAGGTGTGTTGGAGCTGGTATTACACCCACATTTCATACATCATGTTCCATACGATAGGTGCTTTCAGGCTTATCCTCTGCAAGGCACATTTCCGTGCTGCTATTGGAAATTGCCGTACGAATATGCTAAAAATATTTTTATACTACACCTACGTAGAAAGTACCTCTTTGCAGTATCTAATACGGAGAATATCTATTAAAGAAAGTTAGTCTTTTCAGACAAATTCTGAAAAGCAACATGTAATGTATGTTAGAGGTCTGAAATATTACTCCTAAATTCATTACTCCCATGGGAGTACTTTTTTTTTTTTTTTTTTTTTTTTTTTTCATTTTCTTTTCTGTACTTTTTGGTAAACCATAAATA
Source organism: Hypena proboscidalis (assembly GCA_905147285.1). NCBI lineage: Eukaryota > Metazoa > Arthropoda > Insecta > Lepidoptera > Erebidae > Hypena > Hypena proboscidalis. The sequence goes on from LR990127.1 coordinate 8,646,734, forward strand.
AAAAAGAATATTAAAAGAATAAAATAACTACTTTTATAAAAATAAATAAATTAATGTAACTAAATTCACTCAATAACTCCATAAACCACTAAAATCATTATTATTACCTGTTACAAAATAATTACAAACGTTTTTTCACAAATCAACTTCATAAAGTGTAGCTGGCTGCATGCGATCGTTACCCGTGTCTCTATGCGCGTATGAAAGAAGAAATTGTGAAAATTTTTACTAACTACTTTCATCCCTTGGTGTACAATGTACTATTGCTTGACTCGGTTATCGATGCCGAGACCTTGTGGGGAGAGACCACATGCGCTGACCTCTAGACCAACGAGGCAGATAGGCAAATTCAAATTCAAATTCAAATCATTTATTTTCATAGGCCCCAGGAGGCGCTTGAACACGTCAAAACATTACAAAAAATGATATAAAAGTAAATTATAAATAATACTAAATTATACTAATTACAATAATTTGAATTACCGGGGCTCAGATTAATTTTAATCAAACTGTTTAGAATCGAATTAAAATCAATCTAAGTACCAGCTCCGATGGGTATTGCATTATGAGAAGAGCTGGTGAGAAACTCATGTGCACCATCTTTTAAAATGAAAAATATAACAATATAAAAGTACATAAAAAAATCACATAAGAAGAGCAATTCATTTCCAAATACTATTATCATTTATGTAGTCTGAAATATTATAGTAAGCTTTTTGACATAATTTAGTTTTAACATATTTTTTAAATTTACCTATCGATAATTCTATTGCGTCTAAAGGAAGTTTATTGTAAAAGCGTATACATTGACAAAGAGACTCTATTCTATTAAAAAGCTGTTAGCATACGCGATTTCGGGTTATACACTTTTAGATCCACATTAAAAGCATAGCCAAACATGGATAATAGACAAACGATTGATGCATAGAACTTACGTAGAATATTTACTTTTAAATTTAATTTATCCTTTAAAAGACATCAACGCGATGGGTTTATACCCGATGCCGTATTAAACTGACATTCTTTTCTCACGCTATTAAATTACTTTCTATTCAGTACTGTTTGTCTTGTAGTTTACCCTACTACAAGTTAAATAATTAAACCCGTAATCAAACTACCCCTTCTACAATATGCTAGGTAAATGCGAATAAGCGACATTGGACATGGTCAATGTTTATACCCACCGGTATTTTTTTTACGATGCATTTACTTGTTTGCCTATTAAATTAAAATTGATCATTCAAATTGCTCGGCAAACGTGTTTTGTTTTTCATAAAAAAATCATGTGATTGAAATGTCCAGCAACTGTGCTTTAAATATACAGGGTTATTGGGTTAGTCGACCTAGATCCGTTAAGAGGTGGTAGTTCCCATCATTTCTGACTGATCTGACTATGAAACACCCCACCCTAAACCTAACCGTTTTCGAGATATTGGACTTAGAAGGTTTTTTTAAAAAATATCCCGATTTCTTAACTATAGCCTATTTTTTTTGTATCCTATGCCTTTTATTTTTTTTAAATTCTGATTTTTGTGTGCCAGATAAGTTTGTTTATAATTCTCAACCCAAAAAGTGCAAGTATCTGAACCAATGGGATCGTAGTAGACGATTGATACCGTAAAAAAGTAATTAATTTGAAAAAAAAAAAAATGTTTCTTTTAGTAATATTTAAAAAAAAATCTATGGCGTTAGTTCTGCAGATGTTTTAAATAATATCTACGTTCCATTAGCTATCCAACAAGGTATCACAAGCTAGGGTCTTATCACAATTCATAGAAAAAAAATCGATAAAAGGCTCTCAGGTAGCAGTACAAATTTGGGTTCTTTGGTCCTATTGTTCTTCCACGGAGCTGTGGTGCGTGCGAGCGGGACAAACTGACCGGGTGCAAGCGAGATAAAATAATCCCGGCCAATTTGTTGTTATTGTTTCGTTTTAGTCTGCTTCCGTGATTCGTCCGTAGTAGATGCGATATTTAGTGCTCTTCATTTCTTACCCGACTTGGCTTGTATTTCTGGACTGTTTCCTACAAATTGTGACTGTGCTTGTTAACTGGACTTTGAATTGTGCTTCTGAATTGGAACTGTTGAAGATGGCAACCTTCACGAACGAGGAATACGCGGATATTCTACTTTGTTATGGGTACTGCAATGGTGTTTCTGCACGAGCTCGTGACGAATACATTGCACGTTATCCCGGCCGCCGAATACCGGATGTCACTGTCTTTGACGGCGCTTACCGGCGACTCAGAGAGACTGGCTCTGTTTTAAGGTGTCGAGCAGACCTAGGCCGACCACGGATCATTGTTGATGATGAAGATGAAGATAATCAAATAGTTCAACGGTTTAGAGCGGATCCAACTACTTCTACTAATGCTGTTGCCCGAGAACTTGGACTCTCGCAGTGGAAAGTGTGGTTTACGGTGAATACTGCAGGCCTCTACCCCTATCACTACACGCCAGTACATGTTATCGAAGAGGGAGATCCAGTGAGGAGGTTAGACTTTTGTAGATTTATGCTTCATGGAGATTTAGAAGACCCAGCATTTTTAAAACAAATCTTGTGGACAGATGAATCAAAATTTGATAAAGATGGAATTACAAATTACCACAACGCTCATTATTGGGCCCCAAAAGCGCAAAAAAATCCTAACCAGAAGAGGACAAAAGCCGCACAAAGAAGATTTAGTTTAAATGTCTGGATGGGAATCATAGCAAACAAATTAATTGGGCCCTTCTTTCTACCTGATAATTTAAACGGAGAATTTTACGAACATTTTCTAAGAGAAGAGTTACCAAATTTATTAGAGGATTTACCCCTAAATCTGATTAGAAACATGAAGTTCCAACACGACGGTTGCCCTGCACATTACAGAAGAGGGGTCAGGGAATGGCTAGACAACGAGTATCCTAATAGGTGGATCGGAAGAGGTGGACCCATACCGTGGCCAGCAAGAAGTCCTGACCTGACTCCCATGGATTTTTATGTGTGGGGACACATGAAGACATTAGTCTACAATGAGAATAATCCAATTGAAACTATTGACATATTAAGACAGAAGATTATTGAGGCTGCTGACGAAATTCGAAGAGACTTAACGACTGTAGTAGTTAAAAGCGGACTAAGACACCGAATGAGAGTGTGTGTGCGAAACAGAGGCGGCCATGTAGAACAAGATAAATAAATTTAAATAAATGTTGTTTAATAATTATTTGTATTGTTTTATTTCGTTTCCTGGCCCAAAAGAGAAGTTTAATCTTAAGTACCATTGTTTTTTTTTACTACCTGGGAGCCTTTTATCGATTTTTTTTCTATGAATTGTGATAAGACCCTAGCTTGTGATACCTTGTTGGATAGCTAATGGAACGTAGATATTATTTAAAATATCTGCAGAACTAACGCCATAGATTTTTTTTAAATATTACTAAAAGAAACAATTTTTTTTTTTTCAAATTAATTACTTTTTTACGGTATCAATCGTCTACTACGATCCCATTGGTTCAGATACTTGCACTTTTTGGGTTGAGAATTATAAACAAACTTATCTGGCACACAAAAATCAGAATTAAAAAAAAATAAAAGGCATAGGATACAAAAAAAATAGGCTATAGTTAAGAAATCGGGATATTTTTTAAAAAAACCTTCTAAGTCCAATATCTCGAAAACGGTTAGGTTTAGGGTGGGGTGTTTCATAGTCAGATCAGTCAGAAATGATGGGAACTACCACCTCTTAACGGATCTAGGTCGACTTACCCAATAACCCTGTATATTGCTATGTCGCATCCACGCAGTATGACATGAGTATAGCCCCTGCCACTTAAAATCATTGACGTCTCTGTGGCATCTGTCGGCAGACGCCATGCCATGTAGTGCCAATCAATTACGTGCGACTGACCACTTCAGAGTTCTGGCTATTAATTAGTGTCAGATTACATGTAGGCATTGCGAATGAATTCTGCCCCTCTAGACAAACGGCAGCGGTACTAAACGCTGCACTGCCGCCGCCGCTGGCCTAGGGCCCCCGGTCGCCTTATTTTCTCTGTAATAAGGTTAAAATGAGCAAACATATTAATAAATAAATATCAAATACGACATGACATTTTTTGTATGCCACCTGGTGGCAAAATGCTATAATTAATATACTCCAGATGGCATCCTAAAATAAAAACCTTGCGACTGGACTAGCTGAACTATAAATTATGTATTTATTTATATATATAGTAATAACGAGTCTCAAAGAAACAATTAAATTGCAATAATAATATGAAGTTAACAATTAATAATTCAAGTACATAATCCGATCCCCCTTTCCGATATTTATTCTAATCGTTTAAATATGACACTGCAATATCATTACCTATATTAATGACATCTAACGAGTAACTGTCAATCAAATGATTAATTTATTTTTTAATTGCAAGTCATTATGAGCACGATGAATCACAAGATAATTTTTCACTGTTATATATATCGGATTTTTAGGGCCAGTGTCACCAGAACTGGATGAGCCCATGGTAGCCTTCTGATCCTATTTTACGGAATAAATATCGAATTTGTATAGAAATTTATGAAACTAACCTAACCTAACTGTTTTAAACTTTATCACTGCTTTTAAAAAAATAATATAGGTTTAGGTTTTAAGTCTTCTAAAAGCTAGTAGAATAGATGTACTTACTGATTCTGCACAAAGGTTTCCAGGTTTATGGTGAAGTAAAAATAAGGTTGTGTATCTATTTCGATGCAGCGTATTATCGTCAAATTGCAGTAATCCACAGTGTAAAAGCAAATACAACAAATACATATATGCTGTGTAATATTTGATAAGTTATGTCACAAAGTAATTAAAAAGGAAATATTAAATTGTTCTGTGTATAATCTAGATTTATGTTATATAACATTCACGTATATTCATTTTAACGTAGAGATACACACCGATAACCAGAAGATAAACAGATTATGGTGTTGTATCATGTCCAATTTATTAGAATTATAAGCTACCAACTGTCCGCAATATAAACTATGTTATCGTTATAATAGAAAGACTAATCTATAGTTCACTAAACTTATAGTTAAATTAAAAGCTATAATGTTTGATTTCACATTATTATGTAATAATGTGAAATCAAACATTAAAGCTTTTAACGAGACATCACCTTAATTTAATCTGAGCTCTTTTTAAAAAAACGTAAACACATTTACAAGAAACTTACATAAAAAATACCGCTACTTATTTCTTATCATCTTCTAAATGGGATTATAAAGACAAAAGCTAACTAAGCGCATTTAAATGACAATGCATGTTGCCGTTACGGGTGAAATAGGGCACAAAAGGATAAATCCCCTTAATGGGAGAACCATCAAGCTAACACCCGTATTGCCTTTCTTTCTTGACCCATAGTAAAGCAATGAGAAAATCACACTACTTTTATATTCGATGATAATGGGATTTTGTATAAGATAGCTTTTTTATATCGCTATTAATAAAAGCAGTAGGGCTCGTAAGCACCATGCTGATTGATAAGATTGATCATCTGGTTCAGCCCCGCGGGGATGGGGTTTGATTCCCATTGACGGACTGAGCGATTAAGTCTCAGCGAGCGAATGAAATTGATATTCTTGGTGTTAGATGTTGCTTTCAAAGCAGATGCTGGATTTATTATTAGGCCGAAAGTCAAACAAGACAATAAGTATTCTCTCGACAGTACCTACAGATGGTTAAAATTATTTATGTAGCCAAACTGAAGAACCAGCCGTCTTTTCATTGTAAAAGAGTGAGATCATATTCCGAACATGTACCATTGACGTTGAAAAATCTCCGAAAACAACTCCCATCATCCTTGTTCATTATCGTTTCATTCAATTCTCCAAAATACCCAATTATGAATAAGTTTCGGATTTCCTGCACTGTTTTTTGTTTTCCTATACCCTAATCAAATAAAGAAAGGAAAGTCAATCAATTTATGCCTGCCAGAAAATAGGTAAGTCAGCCTTTGTATGACTACGGTATTCGTAGTTCGTACGTATAATAATAATAAATTGAAGTACCCAGATTCATTTTATATTAGGTACTGTTCCAAAAAATACGTCATTTCAAACATTAATTTACAAATTTCCTAAACTTAGTTCTACATTATTTATTAGCTTTAAAATGGCACTTTCTTGTGATGAATGTGTAAAATTTTATTAGAATACAAGCTTTATAACACCAAGGCAGACTTAAACTGACAACTAATAACGCCGGCATTTTTTGTACTTTTTGATATCTATTACTCACGTAGGTTTCAATTTAATCGGATTATCCGTCTGTAGGCATATCACGAATGGCTTCGTGAACAAAGCGTGTTTGGCGGCTTTGCCAGTTTAGTCAATTTGGTCAAACAATGTGTTACATTATATCAATATTTATGTTCCGAGGTAAAGTCCGATCCTTATCTTCGACAGAAAATTGTTTATCATCATTCTGCTTGATTATGAATATAACACGTTATATGTCATGCCTTCGAAACCAAAGGTAAACAAGTACCAGACGAGAATTATTTTTCAATTTATATCTTAATTATTCAGTGCTTTCCCCTGGTCAAACTAACTGAAAAGGTTATAAACCAAATAAAATAAACCAAGATAAGTGATTACTACACAGTAGTCACGATTAGGTGTAGTACATAAAATAGCTTCTTCTTCTTCTTCGTCGTGTCGATGGCTGAGTCAAATTTTATTGGTCCAATAAGTGGCCACTGTTATGGCGCTCTCGTCGGCGTTCATGAGCGCCTCTCTTGTGCAGGTGGTAGGGCATTTTGGACAGTCAATAAGGTGGTCAAGGTTTTGACTTGCCATCGTGGTAAAAGGATTAGCCAATTCGCTTTTAAGAACTCGCGAATTGCCCAGGGTGCGCCGGACGTAGGGAATCGTTGTGTACGTCACTCGGGGAGGCTCCTTTCATGCACATGCAGCCATATAAAATAGCTGAAAATAACAGAAACAAAATAAACACTCGCATTTTTCTTTTCGATCCAGCGCGCTTGGATCCTAAGTTCGACTATTGCATCGCGCCTCTCGCGTGTCGGGCGGACCAAAATGAAGCGAGCAAAACAAATTAAGATTGGTTGCCATAGTGACAACATTATGGCAACTAATCTTAATTTTTTTTCAAACCTAGCTATGAATATAACTGAATCAGACAAAAAGTCGACTCAGCAATTCATCCAGATTTTTCTTTCGTTTTTATGTAAGCTTAGACGCAAATATCAGCCCTCTGGCTCGTGATAAGATTATCCTCTTGACACTCTATAATTTATGTTACATGCTATTAATATTCTACTGTGTTATTTCTCGGTCGCACTTCCTGTCACCCAGGTGATTATATTATTTTTACATAATCACTAATTTGCTTATTTCCTTACCTTGTATTAAGCCGGGTTTGAGATAGCAAAAACTACTTGTTACCCAGTTTATTTTTTATTTTCCGGATTGTTTACGAAGAATTTTCAAAATTTAACTAGCCTATTTTATCTAAGACTAAAATAATATCTATGTTGACACTAGTTTCTGCCATAAAGTATTATTTATTGCTAAAATTTTCTCATTTATCGGCATGTATTTTCTTACAATTATTTTTGTGGTATGTTAATAAACATAAAAGAAAAAAAAAAATATAACAAAATTGAACGTTCTGAAGTGTTACACAAAACAGCAAGGTGACGTTATCAGTCTGACCGGTCGGCGGTTGCACACTGACGAACGATAAAGCCAATGCCACTATTGCCACTATCTACAGCTGTGTAGATGTCACTGGTGCGACAGAGGCTCCCCACAGCGGACGACATCGCGTCATATTGACAGCTGAAACCGTCAACAAAACGGGAATAATATTGTCTTATATCAACGCATTCAGTTGAACCATTCACGCTTACGGCGAAACGCGAACAACACGTGGCCAGCTAATATTAGAGCGGCATGCCCAAGCACTGCCGGCGACTTGCCTGCAGTCTGTCATACAGTTCGACACAGTGTACTCCTATGTGTAGGCGCCGTGCTGTCACAACATAAATGTTAATTCAGAAAGTGCGTGTGAACTTTAACAATGAGCAACAACCAAAAGTGGAGAGAATATGTGACGGCGCTCAGTGGTTCGTAATATCATTTTTAATTTATCACGAAACCAGTGCATGTTTTTATGAGTTTTATTTTTTAATTTACGTTTTTTTTTGCGTGCATTACGCGTGCCGGCAACACTGTTTCGGCTTTTGTAAACTGTGCACACTCACGCAAGAAATGTCATTAGTTTACTCCGGTTGTTGCCATAGGTGTATTTTTAAGGTTACAGGAAAATAAATAGCCAAAACTCAATTAAAATATTGTTTAGCTAAAATTATAATAATAAGTGTTTACCAATTTCCACAACTTGGTATCCATTACTGTTAATGTTCTTGCAATCTTGAAACTATCGTAATCGTATTACAGAATCAATTTACATGTGAACTTGACACTTCCATTATCTACCCGAAAATGAATACAATACCTACCTATTTGTTATCTATTAGTTCTGGCTAAACTATAATCTATATTCGTTCACATATTATCCCCACGTATATAATATCCCTGAAAATGATTACATATGTGTTACACAATCGATTCCACTGTCTCGCTACATGATCTATTAAAAGTATGTAGACTTCATACTGTTGACAAAATTTTAATGAGTTAAGTAGGTACAGTTTTAATAGCTCTTCTAGCATTCAACTATCGTTATATTCTATTGTTCCATAAAAATAACTACATAGTCCTTACTAATATTATAAAGGCGAAAGTTTGTATGTATGGATGTATGGATGGATGTTTGTTACTACCGGGTCGATTTCGATGAAATTTTGCACACATGTAGCTTATAGTCTGGATTAACATATAGGCTACTTTTAATTGACATACCACGCGGGCGGAGCCGCGGGCGGAAGCTTGTTATTTATAATTTCCAAAATTGATAGTAAATCAGCATATTTATTCGCTTTTGTTGTTACCTAGCAGTGCGTGTCACATCAATCAATTCGTTGCTTAGTAACCAGTCGTACTAAATTAATTGCCTGAAAGATACCATAGCCACGGTTATATTTTTCTAGAATCAATTGACACATATTTGATCCTATCAGCACTTGTGCTTATTTAATTTTGTTCTTAGATTTAATCTGATTATCAGTCGCTTTTGCGTTTCTATTCGAGCACAATGCTTTACAACAACAATCGTATAATAAACACTCATTCTGACTCAATAAAAACAAAGACAAACGATTAATCTGTAGTAGTAATAAAGTTTCATAGATTATTTACGTTTTCTTAGTCTAGACGAGATAGATATAATAGACACAGAACGGCATCCTAGGGTAGGCGTCGGCGAATGGTTTTATTAACTATGACATAATTGAACAAAGTAAAGAACTGGATAAAAAAAATCGCAGATTAAATACCAATAATAAAATCAAAATAATAAAGCTTATGGTAAATATCGTTATAATAATGAGGTCTATGTAGGTATGTTTACTATAAAGTCCGCTCACTTGAAATCACATTTGAGTGGCAATGGCAATAAGGGTGTGGTTACACCAAAATTTATCGACGTCGATCGATACATTTGACGTTTAAAAGAACCAACGCGCTATTCGATGATCGATTGATATCGAATTTGATGTAATTACCCTATTACGTCATAGTACGGCAGAGATAATAGATGTCAAGATGCAACATGCAGAAAATTTACGGTTATACTTTTTCAACAATTAGACTGTCAAATATTTATACACAATTAAAAAAAAAATTATACACAATATTTGTTCCGAGAACAGGTTTCTTGATATAGCAGCGCGGTATATTGAGACATTATCCATTGGCAGCAGTATACCTTATTAGGTAGTTAAATAATAATAATTATAATATATTATAATATAATTTAATTGGAATTATGCTTTATTTGAATACTTTATATAATATTGGATCTGTGTTATTTTAATAATATTTGTTACTTTTGTATATTTGCATTTTTTTTATTTCATTTAATTTAATTTTAGAAAGTTTAATTTTTAATTATTACTGTATTTAATTTATATTTTTTCATGTTTTTCCATAATGTTGCGTTTGGTTTAAGACTGTGAGCTATATAATGATCATTGTATAATAAATAAATAAATAAATTTTAGTAAAAATTTACCCGAGCCGGGTAAAAACTGTTAAAAACCCATTTCTAATTTTTGGCGTAAATTTTATCTGGAACGCGCAGTGGCAATAAAGTAATTTAATACTTATAGTTTCCTCTAGTTAAATGCATGCCTCTGGTCTCCATAGAAACTATCAAACTAAATTCAAGCTCAAATGAATACATTAAGTTAATAAATAGTACAAAAAACAGCATAATGTGTCCTGATTGGACTCAATTAAATTCTGTTATCGCTTGTATTCAATATACTGATTTGCATTATTTGATTTATAACTACGTACCTGTTGTTTTTATACGTTGTTAGATAAAAAGTAAAGTCAATGTACCTTTGTTATTTAATTATTGCTTAATAGACTTTATGGTGATTACTTCGACCGGACAGCCAAACTATGGCACATTTGTTTATTTTTTATAATGAATAATAACTTCGTCTATGACAGCTAAAAGGTTTCTAGGCATCTTTTCGCATCGAACGTACTGAACGAATCGCATTTTAGAATTTGTTGATGTGATGTGCGTCCACCTTTAGTTGTCATAGAACACATTAATCTGAATAAAATTGTTATTGTTATTTTCTACCTACGCCATTGTTGGTCAAACCTCAGCGACTAAGCGTTTATGAATAATTGATGTTGTACATTGGCAATTGATATGGTAGGAAGTGGAATTATTCATGGCCTTAATCAATCCTCTTTTGTCTAGGACTACAGCTTCACGAATACTAAATTATGTAGATATGTGTAGAAAATTACATATATCATTATAATGTATTGTCTATCTAAAATTACTTTAATTATGTTACATTATATATGTGTCCTATTATTTAAGTTATTAGCTGGTTACATACACAGTTAAACGCACACATATACACAGTCATATTTCTAATAGCTCAGTAGTTTTTTTTTACAAATACTTATTTTTATAAAACGTACCGGTTTTTTCCGTTGTCTTAATGTAGCAGGTGGATAAAAATCTCTGTGATGCATATAACTATCATCCATACGGTCTAAAAGATGAAAGTTTACATATTCACCAGGTAGGGGCGTAGCTACCGCCGTATCTGCCGTATCAATTATACGAGGCCCCCGGCATCCGAGGGTCCCCAAAGTGCGCAAGTAAGAAAGTAAAAAATACCTATGACCCATCAATATTGCCCATAGAGGCAGAAACTTTAGAAAAACTAGTCATTATCAACTATTAATTATTTTATAAATCAGTTTGGAGAAAAAAGGCAAGAACAGTAAAAAAATATGGTAAAAGTGACAGATCATAATGAATAAATATAATTTTATGCAAACTTTTTTTTTTGTGAGAAATCTTAACCCCTTCATAAGGGCTCCCAAATATTTAATATTTATACGGGGCCCCGCCAAGGCACGCTACGTCACTGATATTCACTCTTACCTTTTCGTTTAATTACGTCTCCTACATATTAGAATCATTTCGTTCAATCAATTCGTTTAATTACTCAATTTTGAGGCTAAGGCTAAACGACTGTTGAATTGAAGCTACATTTCAGTTTTACCTTAGCTTTAAAGTAACCTCTGAAAGTATAACATTTTTCCTTCCAGAACTTCACCTTCCGCGTAGTAACAAACCTTAAGCGCAGTGTAAACATCGTACCTCCACAAAGTGAACCACTAGCAAACACTGACGTAAAGGCGTGCCTACTAGCCTGTATTGAGTGCTTTGTAGACATACTAGCTACTTTTTGAACAGTCTCTTATTTCCTAGTTCCTTGTGTAATAGGACAGATAGGAATAGATGAATGGTTGCCCCCTTATTTGTTAAATCATACTGCCAAAAAAAAATTCAAATGCGTCACTACTCCATTATGGAACTACAATACACATAATTATGTCATTAATTGTGCTTTGTACATAGCTGTGATTTTGATAACCGTAAATTAATTTTATGTCGTGACTGAATCTTGTGAAATTGTTTATAATTGATAAATGTTGTATATTGTAATAATGTGTTTTGATGTGAAATAAAAGCTTTTACTTTTATAAGAGGAAACCGAAATTATAGATATAAGTTTCCTTATTATACATGGTGAATGCGACTTAGTGACATTTATTGAAACCACTGCCTCCACACATAATCAATTGACGTTTCCACCGAGTACAATTTTTAATACAAAAAATTAAATGACGTTTTTGAAACAAATTTAACGTTGCAATCATCCAATTTTGTTGGCAGAGGTTGTTGATTTTCCATTGTGGTGAAAGGATTAGTCACATAGACTCTGCGTTACCGGTCTAGGGTATGGGACGCCGGACGTTTGGGATATTCTTGCATCGCCGATTGTGAATGCCGTGCCAGTCACCAAACGATGGCTCACCGTCTTACTTGGCCTTTATGTCCCACCACCTGCACCATAGTCGACTTGAGGAGCGCCTACGATAATGCCGTTCTTGTGGCAAATTTTTGGTCAAATAAATTTTAAATATTAAGCATTTCCTGTGCTTTCCATTGACACGTAAAGAAGAAGTCGGCAGAGGTGTTTTGTTTTTTTTCGTAAACATAAGTAACCGGTGAAAATGAATACTACCCATGTATTAGTAGTTAGGAAGAAAGTTTTGTCTTTAATCAATGACACTACGTCTTATCCACCCTGTATGTTTATCGTATCGTATTTCAAAACGTGCAGTGGTACTAAAATTCAAGAAACAATAATGTAACAAGTAGCTACTAGAATAACACACGTGCTTATTGTTATATGTTATTATCATTCATAGCGCATTTGTAACTCATTGTTATGTAAAAACTAGTTACCTACCTACGCTTATCGCTTTTTAATATTTCGGCAGTATCATCGTTTGTGACGACTTCGTTCTAAATAATAGTAATCTTCTTCGTCGTGTCGATGGCTGAGTCAAGTTTTATTTCGACTTGCCATCGTGGTGAAAGGATTAGCCAATTCGCTTTGGAGAACTCGCGAATTGCCCAGGGTGCGCCGGACGTAAGGAATCGTTGTGTACGTCACTCGGGGAGGCTCCTTTCATGCACCCCATAATAGTAATAATACCTACGTAATGCGCTTGTACTGCCTCGATGGTTTAGGGGTTAGCGCCTTCTCCCGCAAGAACTCGGGTTCGATCCCAAGCGGGCAAAAGTTTTATTAGTGCACTTTCCATCAGGGAATTCACAATAGTAGCACGGAGTTGGAATTGTACCCGCTGGGATCTAAAGAAACATAACAGGTGAAGTGTGGGTGTTTTACACCTCTGCCACACCCTTCAGGGTAATATAGACGTGACGTTGTGTTAAGATGTAATGTACTTGCAATCTTATGAAGTCATGCTTTTTACAACACATTTTTAGTAGAAGTAGGTAACGAGAACTAAAGTAAGAAGTAAGTAATAATACTTGTAATATTTTAAAGCAAATTAGTATATATAATATTAAAGTTAGTAAGGTTTGTCTAGCTAAGGTATATACGGGGTGGATGCGACATAGCGACATTTATTGAAACCACAGCTTCTATACATGGTAAGTATCAATTTCCACCGGATAAAAATTCTCTGGCGAAAAAAAAAAATCACGTTCTCCGAACAATTTGAACATTGCGATCGTGCAATTTGTTCGGAAGACGTGGATTTTTTTTTCGCCAGAGAATTTTTTATCCGGTGGAAATGCATACTGGCCATGTATAGAAGCTGTGGTTTCAATAAATGTCGCTAAGTCGCATCCACCCTGTATATATACATATACCTATGACGCTGGCACAAAAGAGTTGAGAAATTTCGAGTCTAGCAGATATCGATTATAGAAATACGAATCCATAGCTGGATTGGCAAAGCGCTTGGGGCGTATACCCAGGGGATGCAGGTTCGAGTCCTGCTGGATTCTTAATTTTTCAACTTTAATATTAAATAAGTAATAATACATAATCATTTACTAAGTGATTAGCTAAGCAGGTAGTCCCGTTCTTAATTATCACCATACAAAAAAAGACACGATTCAGTTCTGAATCCCAATAGTTGGTACGGCCATGCTTTTATCTTGATTCTAAATCCCGGCACCAGATACTGATGAATGTAGCATTCTTCCCTTGTCATAAAATGCCTACACAATCGTTAAATGATTGATCGCTTTATTGTAAATCGTGCGCATATTGCTTGTCATAGTCCGATAGTATCAATTAGGTAATCTTATCTGAAAATAATGATGAAAAAATATTTTTCAGTGCTGTAAATAGTTTTTTTTCTAAAGAGAAGCTTAATTAAACTCTCTACTAAAATCGAAGAGACAAAAATCGAAATAAAAAATGTAATTTATTTGGAGCTCGATTTTTGTCTCTTTAATTTTTCAACAACGTAGTTTTTGCAAAAGAAAAAATAAATAATATTAATAAATACATGGCAACACAATTAGTTAATTAATTATAAAAAATAATAAGAATTTAACGCGATTCTTTCATTTTATAGGCGTGTTTAAATCAATTAGTTCTTATGAATTAAATCGTATTTCTTTAGTCACAGTTTACGCCTTGTCTATGTTTCAATTGAATTGAATAAAAGAAAATGCAATTCATTTGAAAGTTAGAGGCTAGAACATTCCATGAATGTAAAAAAAATTCTTGCACATAACATAGCATCACGCTTATAATTAGCCAGAAGAGTGTGGCAGAGGAGTTGAGTACCTACACTTTACCCGGTGGTTACTCCGTGCTACTTCTGAAAAGTAACTTAACACGCCTATAGTACCCAGAAGGATGTGGCATAGGTGTAGGTGTTACCCACACTTCACCTGTTATGTACAGGTAGCTCCCACGTGATAAGGGGTGAGCCATAGAAATCTTAATAACTAGTCAATAGAAATGCTATCGGCTATCGTTTAACACTGGGACGCATGTCGCCGGTTTTCAAATACCACTTTTTGTATTCCTGCAAACAAAATTATTCTTTTTGGCGATGACATTAAGACGACAATTCCTCAACTCGCACTTTTGTTCGATTAGACAAATGCGCTTGTATTCCTGCAAACAAAATTTTTTTGGCGACAAGGTCACGCGTCTTTGACATTTCTATTGCCTTATTATTAAGATTTCTATGGGGTGAGCCTATCGCCGTCCAACAGGCACAATACAAACTCCGTGCGGCAGTTGATAACTTCGCGACCGAAAAATCCCAAATATATTTTTGCCCGAATCTAACCCTCACGGTGAATGGTCCCAAATTATACCGATAGACCACGAGATCTAATCTAATCTCGCCATTGAATCTAAAGACGGTAGAAAAAAACTACAAAAACTCTGCCATCCTTAGCTCAGTTTACCTTGAACTCATGCATAATTGATATAATTTCAAAGCCAGTGTCATGCTAATAAGTCTAACTGAGAGGCCAAAAAGAGATAATCATGACACGGCATTTTTTGCATATTGTATTCATATTTATTTTTGTACCTCCTATCTATTTTGTGTATTGTTTGCAAATACTTAATATGTAGGTACATTGCGTGGTTTGTGACAAAGTTTTTTTTATTAGACAGTGACTTCATGGCGGACTATAATTTGTATATTAGTTTTTTGCACTTGTTTTATGATTTACGTTGTGTTAAATAAGAATATTTATAATTTACTTTATGAGTAGATGCCGTCAGCAACTAAGTCATAAAAGAATAAGAAAATCGGTAATGTTATTCAATGTTATCCATCAGACTACGTTTTGAGAATAAATCTAAATCTTCGAAAAGTATTTCATATGCATTGAGAACAGGATTTCAATTGGAATGAAAGAGAAAAATGTAAAGATATGGATGGTTCAAAGTCCAATTGCAAATCTGAATCATAGTCACATGTTTCAACAAAGGTCCCTATTGTGTGGGTTCAATAAACTGTCTGAAGATCGACCTAAGTGATTGCTAACGGTGCAAGTTCATTCCTTTTATGAGCAGTTCATATATACGGGTTACAATTCGAAAGCATATTGAGATTTTTTAGGGTTCCGTAGTACCTACAAGGAACCCTTATAGTTTCGCCATGTCCGTCTGTCTGTCCACGGCATAGCGACGAAACCGTTGGTGCTAGAAAACTGAAATTTTGCATAAACATGTATGTTAACTAAACAAAGAAAGTCGTAGAGTAAAATTTGGAAAAATATTTTTTTTTTCAGGTAGCTCCCCTACATGTAAAGTAGGGATGTTTTTTTTTTGTCGCCTACCCCATAGTGTGGGGTATTGTTAGATAGGACTTTTAAAAACGTTTAGGGGTTGCTAAGACAGTTTTTTGATTTAGGGATCCGGTTGCGAGATAATTAACTTTAAAGAGCAAATTTTTGTTCGAGTAGGGCGTCCCCCCCCTCTAAAAGCTAAACTACTAGATCCTAAAATCTGAAAAAAATTGTGTCGGTAGTACATGTAATGAACTTTAAAGGAAAACTATAGCGGATAAGTTCACTTCATTAGTTCAAGAGGAATAGGGGTCCGAAATGTCAGATGCAGTTACTCAGAATATTTCGTTCAAAATTCCTGAAACATAAATAAACATACATAATACATATATAAAATCACGCCTTTATCCCACGGGGGTAGGCAGAGACGATGGAACGCCATGTACTTCGCTCCTTACATACTTCTTTCGCTTCCTTAACATTCATACATCTCGTCATACGTGCTAGCTGGTTTCGTGTACTACAAACATTTCCTATCTGAAGGACGCTATTTATCTGGTTACTTTAACTTAATTAGTTCTAGAGTAATTGGGGTCCAAAGTGTAAAATGCAGTTACTTAGAATAATTCGTGCAAATTACAAAAACCTTGGAAAGTAATGACTTGTATGAAGATGTTACTTGTTTAATACAGATAGTAAATCCCTTTTAAGTCGAAATATGTTGTTACGACTAGCTACGGAAGCCTACTGCGCGTGGCCCGACACGCACTTGGCCGGTTTTTCTTTATAAAATACGCCTGCTTTTGGCTTAAATTCTCCGTGTCTGGACGCAAACAAACATTTACAGGCTGGTTAAGAGCGTGTATTCCTTTTCAAAATGTAACTGTCAATTTTTGTAGTGTTTTGGGAATATATCGTAAAAACTGAATGAAAGTATGATTTTATTCAACTAACTTTTTAGAATGCAAGTTTTGAAAGGTAAATATAATAATTTCATTCGTAAATACAGCATAATTTTGTAATTTATCAACTTAACAGTTAATACTCTTTCAACTGATAAAATAGAAAAGTATGCTTTAGTTATTAAATGTAATTGTCATATTTACCTTTTAAAGCCCACATTCTAAAAAGTTAGTTGAATAAAATCATACTTTCATTCAGTTTTTACGAAATATTCCCAAAACACTACAAAAATTGACAGTTACATTTTGAAAAGGAATACACGCTCTTAACCAACCTCATCCTATTTGTTTACTCACGACAAAATATAGGTACTGACACTATAATAACTGCCTCGTTGCTCTAGTTGTTAGCGTATGCGCCTCTTATCGCGAGGTCTCGAGGGTTCAATCCCGGAGTCAGGCAGTGTTATTTGGGATTATTCCGTCAGGAAATTCTCAATAGCAGCACGGAGTTAGATTTGTGCCTGGTGGATGGCGACAGACTTAACCCCTATCACATGGGACCTAATTATAACAGGTGAAATATCGGTGGTATGCCACATCCTTCTGGTTAATATAGGCGTGATGTTATGACAAAACATAATGGCGGATCTATTTCGCCATCCAAACATACAACAGTTTTATATAATATTAAAGTTGAAAAATTAAGAATCCAACAGCACTCGAACCTGCACCCCTTGGGTATACGCCGCAAGTGCTTTGCCAATTCAGATATGGATTCGTATGCTGCTAGACTCGAAATTTCTCAACTCTTTGTGCCAGCGTCATAGGTATATATATAAACCTTAGCTAGACGAACCTTACTTGGTTTTATACAAAATACAAAAAGGCATAGCAAAGCTAAAATTTGCTTTAAAATATTACAAATATAACAGATTCCCTTGGGGACTTGCATCCCAAATTGCCTAAATGAAAAACAAGTCGAGGGTGTTAATTTCTTTTGTAGTGAATATTTTATTTATTGGGATTATTGTTAAAGTACGTCAGATCTTAAGAACCGAATATTGGTTAAAACAATATTTTCGGTTTGACCAGTATTATGGCGGCAAATGATTACCAGTCACCACTGCTATTGGACAATCGGCATATCCAAATCCATTACATTATTATAATCCCTTAGTTTATTATAGGACAGAAAATAATATAAAGTAAAGCTTTGCTATGCCTAATCTAGGGTAAATGTTGTCATTGCACGTCCACAAAATTAAAAGCAAACGTTTATTCTGATGGCAACAGAGTCAAAGCCAGATTCGCAAATGATAATATTACAAACCAATAAGGATTCATGCATTTTATCGCAGGTATGCTTTGAAGATGTGGGACTAACGTGAATACGTAATTACAAGCGAATAGTTACTTAAGAAATGAAACTTTCTAAAACAGTAATCACTGCTTAGTCACAGAAAATGGTATTAGTGCCTAATGATTGAATCATTAAATCTATTAATTTGACTTTATTTAGATGACTTTGAATGCAAAATATATTACAACTTCAATGTTGAGTATTCTTCTTGAGTGGCATGAGTGAGAAAAGGTACTCCACAGTATATTTTTATTGGATAAAATTCTCAGAATATACAAATTGAACAATGATTCACGGAAACCTCATTCCATTTTAAAAACCTTTTTAAACATATCGCTCAGCTAAAGCAAACATAGAAAACCCCATTCGCTTATTTCTCTGTTAGGTGTACTATTGTCACCTACCTATTTGTCAAGTAATTCACGAGAGTCATTTCACGAGCAAACGATTTTTAGTAAAAAACACGTTAGAATAAACAAAACTTACCTCTTTGTAACATCCAAAGAGTGGAAATCCTGTTGAAAATTATGGTTAGGCCATTAGTAGTTCATAATGTACCTAAAACGATACGAAATTGTAACCACGATGTTTATTTTTAATACAACGATAAATTATCGTCTAACCACTAACCTAACCTAACGAAAAACCCAATGTACAAAGGACAATGTTAGGACAAAAGTATTGCCATCGTCACAGATCACCGGTACGTGTGAAATTACGTCATAATAATCACATTGTGTATCGTATGCAAACAAGTAGGTATGTTTGTACTAACGTGAAACGGTTATCCCAATTTACCAGGAATTTAAGTGAACAAGTACGTACCTTCAGTGGTTTTTACACTAACATAACAAATTGGCTACTTTTTATCGACGCAACATGCGGGCGGAGCCGTGGGTGAAAGCTTCTTACTTATGAAATGAAATAAATAAATAAATATCTTACAACTTACACACAACGCCATCCAGTCTCAAACTAAGCAGAGCTTGTATTATGGGTACTAGAAATAACTGATACTAATACATAATTATATACTTTTCTTTTGTAAATACATACTTATTATACATAGAAACACCCAGACTAAGACAAACTCCCATGTTCATGCACACAAAGATTTATCTTAAGCGGGAATCGAACCCGCGATTTCGGCGTCGCAGGCAGGTACACCACCCACTCCGCCATCCGGTCGTCAAATTCGTTCTGAAAGGAGTGCTAATCAAGTTTTATTGGCTCATCATAGAGCAAAGGACACTGTGACACTAGTAGTGGAAGCATAATTAATCTTTACAAAGCAATTTCATCAAGATAAGTACAGTTGCTACGAAAAGAAAAGTCAGGCTGATAAAAAAAACTGTTCGTTAGTAAGATAATATCTCTGTATATTAGGTTTATATGAAAAAAGTAATATGTTGTGCGTCATCACACGATGTCTAATACAGAGCTATCAGCTTTGTCAGAAAACGAAGGACTGATAATAATGGTTTTTTTGTGAAAAAGCTGACGCTCTTGCCGCACCGCTTCATTAGAGAAAATTCAGCGACCCGTGTCTATGACGATAAAAAATGTGTGAAATTCATAACTAACGATTCCAGCTCAACATATTTCACATTTTTGGACAAAGTTTTATTTTGTTTATTTTCAGGCGATCGTCAAAATATTGTTTACACGCATCAAACAGTTTTGAAACTGTCTGTCATTCGAACTGGCAGAATGCACAACATAACCAACATTTTTTACGGAATGTTTGGAATAAAAATGTGGTTAGCCTTTCAAACTTTATCGCAAAAAAAGCCAACAATAGATTTTTGAGCTGATGTTTGAAACAAAATGTTATTCTGCGACAACCAGTTATTGTTTTTATTACCTATCTTTGATCTAACTTTTAGGTTTTAGACATCGGTGCTGCTTTGGAAAAAAACCTTACCTTGTGCGACAGGCGTGCTAAATTATTTCTTTTTTTACGATCAATATCCGTAAAAACACGTTTGTGTATTTAAATTAATACCAAGGTGATTGAAAAAGTAGTACATTTGTCATTTAAAACCACTTTAATTATGTAAAATAGTTTGTAGAATCATGACTTTTTCTCACATGTTTCAAGTATATTATTATATCGAATCCAGTTTTCGACAAGGCGTGTCTTATACATTTCCTTATTTTAATATTTTGATACAAATGCAATAATAAATATGACTCTAAAAACCATAGTCGTATATTTATAGTAGTAGGTATAAACTGCATGATTACCTACCATGTAGTTGATTGCAAAATTACTTTGATAATAGTTTCCGGCACGTAAATATACATACCTAAACATCATAGTTACGTAACGATACTTTATTGTACAATATTTTTATTTTTGTTGATTACATGAGACCAACGAAGGCATTAGTAAAGAATTCGGTATAGGTAAGTCTATGCTGGATTGAAACGGGAAAACAAATTAACCAATTTTGCTCTATATATTAAACTTAGTCCACATAGTGTATGACAAAATATAAAAATACTTAAAAACTATAACTAAAACTACCAACACGCAACTACCTGCATGTTTAGTTCGCATATTTTTTTTACATTCGTCGCCTTTTTTTATTTCTGATATCATTATCTACGGTCTCGCTATATTCTGACGATTATATTCTGATGCAGAGTAATATATTCATGGAGTTCATCACTACCACAGTTTTCACTACAAGTCCATATAATAGTAAACAGTTGATGAAACATTGAAGAAATACAGAATGAAGACTTCGCTATTTATTGACTTGAGTGTGTCTCTTATAAAATTATTATAAAAATAGCTCTTACTCACACGCCTTTAAGAGATGACTGCGACTTCACCCACGTGGTACGTCGATTTAAAGTAAAAAAAAATGAAGTCTTTCTTGGGTTTTGGACTATCACAATGCCAATTTTATCAATATTAGTTCAGTGGTTTGGCCGTAAAGGCATAACGAATAAATACATAGGTAAGAAACCGTTTTGATTTGCTCATATCATACAAATTGCAAATTATGGACAAAGGCCACGTACGATGTCCTTGATATATTGACACGAGTAAGGTACATTGTACATCAATTTCTAATTACTTATGTGAACATACCAGACTTGTTTACATTAATTATTAACATTTTTATTCATAAGCTAACAGTGTGGCATTTTTCGATTACAATAAGCGTACCTTGTTTAAGATTTTTTATTTTAAAAACCTTGGAATTTCAGAAATAGTTATACCAAGGTTCTTGAAAATCTTCTCTTGTGTTAACTGCCACTCATAACCTTTTGTTGTAAAGGTTTCCTATACTATTAAGATCTAGAATCATTTTTAACATTTCATCCAAGGAATGCTTTTGGTTATCACAGCATGGAATACTACTACTTTAAGGTTTCCACTGTGGTCGCAAGAAACATCTAATAATTGTATTTTTCTTCACGAAAATCTAACAAAACAAAATATTATAGCGAGACAGCAATTAAGGTCAGTTTTCATTACTATCTAATAAAGTGCCGTTTAATCTGCCTTTCAGGCAGTTTCAGGGGGTCTTTGAACCCTGACCGTTAGACGTCAGAAGTCTCCTTGCGATCATCTAATCTAAAGTTTATTTACTTCTGTTAATCATACGTCATTTATTTCTTTCGCGATCACTTACAAAGCATCAGGTTTTACTAACATTTTGGATGCAATCCTAAAACAAATAGTGTAATCTCCGGATAGTATGAGTCGTGTTTTTAATATTAAGAAAGCTTGCAGCCCAGCTTTGAGCTTTTCAGTAGCTAAGTGTGAGTTGACAGTAGAGATCGACCGACTATGGCTTTGGCCGATAAGTTGATGCTCGAATGACCGTCTTATCGTCAACTAGTCATTGACTACAAATTTAACCAACTACTCAGCGAGGCCGATCATTTGATTCAGTCGGTCAAATTTAAATGCATTTTAAAATCGATATTTATTTGTGTCTTTTATTATTTTGTTTTGTTCGTAACACCTTCACTACGGTATATTTCAAAGCGGCACTACTTATGAAGCACTTCACACACTAGTTCTTGGGTTTTATAGAAAAGTTACTAGTCGACACATCTCTAGTTGACAGACAAGATACACCCGGCTTATAGACTTCTTGTATAAAATAGGCCTGCATTTTAAAGTTTGTGTATCGTGTAAATACCCTATAAATAAACGTATCTATAGCTTGATGTCTAGCCGTATGTACACCAAAGTCTCATAAAAAAAGCAAAATTATTCACATAGGATGCCTAACATTACATTGCACTTAAGGTAAAAGTCGCAGAAATTCTTCGGTGCAGCCAAACATGCATGAAAATATGTTAAAAGGGAAAACCGTTTTAAGCCATGTTTCCTACTTGTTTTTGCTTCTTTTATGGCTAGATAACGGACTTTAAGTTGTTCATGTTTATCACCCAACAGCTACATAAATGTCTGACTGTTTGTCTTTGTATCATATTGTTTATAAGAAGAGGCACGAATCCCATATCTACCTTTGTTTGGTATGAATAATATTATTATACTAGAAATAACATAAAGGTACAAACATGTTTTGAAAATAGGAATAAAGGCTAAAATAACAATGCATCAAAGGAATTATAATGCCTTTTATTTATTATTCTATAACACAATTCTAGACTACTATTACAATAAATAAAAAATAAATAAATATTTCACGACGCACACACAACGCCATCTAGTCCCAAACTAAGCAGAGCTTGTACTATGGGTGCTAGAATAACTGATACTAATACATATATACTTTTCTTTTGTAAATACATACTTATTATACATAGGAAAGAAATTAGAGTGTTGTGATTTCAAAAGCTGCTCTTAGCGTAGACAAATTAAAGAAACAACAACTTTAATTATAAACAACAATAACATACCTAAACACATGTATACCTAAGCATCATAGTTGCGTAACGACACTTGATTGTAGATTATTTTATTTTTTTAAATAAATAATCATTAATGGTAGGAGATTCTGTACGGAAAACATAACGAACTACCGATAAAAAAAAAACATTTTACATTTTATATAAGTGGTAATATTATGCAATACAACCTTGAAATTCCACATGCATATTTCTAAAATGAAATCACATGAAATTTGAATGCCTGACAAATTAATATAGATGTGCCCTAAAATTTCGAAACCGTCAGCTTTCCTTATATCGCACAATGGATCTAAATTTTGTGTTTTTCTACTGGAGAAGCATAACAGATTATTTATTAAAAAATATTGTATTAAATGAAGCAGCGATAGCCGAGTGGGAGACCGAATGACTGCGAAGTTCAAGGTCTCGGGTTCGAACCCACGGCACACACCTCTCGTCTTTTCGAATATATGTGTGTATTTATCATATAAATTATCGCTCGCTTACGGTGAAGGAAAACGTCGTGAGGAAACCTATATGCCTGAGAGGGCCTAATAAGTGCTAAGGTGTGTGAAGTCTACCAATCCGCACTTGGCCAGCGTGGTGGACTATGGCCTAACAGGGCCTAACCCTTCTCATCATGAGAAGAGGCCCGAGCCCAGCAGTGGGACATGTATTAAATACAGGGCTGCTATTATTATTATTATTGTAATATAAGATGAGCTAAAAATAAATATTATTTTCAAAATATCTCTTAAAACATAATTTACTGGAAGATATCGGTGGCGTGGCGCGTGGATGCTAATCGCGCACTATGAGTAGATTCTCGAAATTCATTATTACTAAATAGACTTCTCCAACTTTTAATTAGGTTTCATAAAAAAAACTTGTTTCCAATTTTTTTTTAATTTTGTGTGTCTGTAGGTTACTAGAAGTCAGCGTTTTTTTTTGTATCGTTATTACTTGGTCAGGTAAATTTTGTAATCGTATTTGGCAACTGTTCAACACGGAACCAAGAACGTTCTAAAGTAAAAAGTGTGATTATTTCGTATACTTTTTCGTTTCTGGGATAGAATGAAACAGTAGTTAGGTGGCCTATTTTTATAAAGAACTTACGTAAAACACATTAAAAATTTCTAGAAAGGAAGACAATTTTACACGGATTTATTTCGTTAAAAGCTCTAAATACTTTTATTGTATACTTTACAAAGTTTTTTTAGGAGTTTTTTTTAAACTTTCGCGATTTTAGAACATTTTTCATACCCATTGTCTAATTTTTGAAAAAAGAGATTCTTTTTTTCCTTAAAATCTCGAAATACTTTTCATTGTTTACTTTCTAAAGGTAAAAAAAATGCACAGTACTAATGCAACTCTATATTTTAAATAACTAGAATTCGTTTATGGCACCCGAAAATTACACCAGATATTTTACGACCTCCATTTACGCTTGTACCCCTGAAACCTTGAAAGTAGTCATTCTATTTCTACTGTTAATTAAATTCATTATTTTACGTCACCATAAAACCTTTCTTCCACCCTCGTCAGATCACAAACGTCGTCGGTACAGAATCTGAAATAACATCGTAAAAATATATCTAGGAGGATTGTTTTAAAAAGCATGGGAAATTAACCGCTTTCGTTAAGAAACAAAGATTAAAAGTGCGATTTGTATAAATCTTTTTTGTACTCGTCTGCCGTTTTTTTTCATGAAAAGAAAATATTTAATGTTGGTTTTTGCTGGCTGCAAACACTTCTGAAAGCCATTGTACTAAATTTAGAAACACTCACAATGTTTTAATTTTGTATTGTTGAGTACCTTTTAAATAAAATATTTGGTATAAAATATTGCGATTTTGAAAATTTAATCTGATCAAATGTTTAAAAAAGTTTTGCAACACCTGTGAACCACTGTAATTGCTGTAACATATTATCGGGCTAATAAAAATGCCTACTAAAATCCTTACCAACATTAAAGATGATAAATTCGTCGGTCCGTCTGTTACGTTATCACGGCTATAGGCTGACCGTTTAACTGAGTCCTCGCCTGCGCGGTACAGGGGCGCGGGGGTTTGACGACAACGGGGATTTCGACGGGTGCGGGCGGTGGGGGCACTTAATTAAATATACAGGAGATGAAATGCACCAAGATATTTCCTAAGATATGTGACATCATTGGAAAAAAGAAATAGTGATTTATCAAATGAAAAATAGCTAAGAAGATACAAAATTTTAATGAACTTATGTACGTAAATAAAATAATTGGGAATAAACTATTATACTATTTTTTATCTAAACATATTATTAAATCGTAAGAAAGTCAAATCTTTTTTTGGGTCCAGTTTCATTTTTCTAAAATATTCGTATACGTTAGAAGCCATTTGCTTGCACTGACTGTTTACTTTATGTCCGAAGATTTTTCGATTCATCTTGAGATTGTTATTACATGTGTACCTCTCACAAGGTGTCTGCAACAGTCAACACATGCGATCGCTACCCATGTAGCGAACGAAATGAACAATTACTAAAATTTGCCCACCGCCCGCACCAGTCTCAGTCCCCTTTGTCGTCATACCCCCGCGCCCCTGTACCGCGCAGGCGAGGTCTCAGTTAAACGGTCAGCCTATAAACTACGTAACCGATTTTGACGAAAATTGGTATGTATTGGTACCTCACGGACGGAGTTCGCACAGAAGCTGTTTAAAAATAATTGGGCAGTAATTTCTAGAAGCATAATGTGGTTTATTTACCTGTAGTTATATGGAAAATACCTCATTCTAGTATAATAAATATTATGTAATTATACCTAATATATAATATATACCGCAAATAATTTCTAATTACTTATGCAAAAACTACCGCTTTATTTTCTCTTACCAAAATATCTATCTAAGAATCTCGAAGAAATCGCTTTAAGCGATAAGGCTGCCCTTTGTACATTTTTTATTTCATTTTTCATTTTATTGTTTACTCTTAAGTTTTTCATATTATAGGAATTATGTACAATATAATATTTATATATAAGTAAATAAAGTATTTTCTATCCATCTATCTCACAAAATAATGTTTAACATGCTTTACAAAAGTAATTTTAACAAATCTATTTGTATTTTCCAGCGACCTTGATCACAGCGGCGGCCGGCACCACTGTAGGATGGACGTCTCCCACGCTACCGATGCTGATGAAAGAAAACTCTCCAATCCAGACCTCACCCGACCAGAGCTCATGGATCGCCTCCATTATGATATTGTGTTCAGGTAATTTAATATTCCCTCGGTTTAATTTGTAGCAGGAAAATAACTACCAGTATTTTTTTATTTATTAACCTTATTTCCAAATAGGTGTGATAAAAGTTCAAGCTTTACAATTATATAAAAACTAAAACAAGAACTAAATACCTCTCTATATTATTTTCAATTCACAGAATCCATTTATTTTGTCTTCATCGTCGTTTCGAAACTAAAGTTAACATTTGTAATAAATAGTAATATATAAATAAATAAGTAGCCAAGTAAAGTAAATCAATCTAAAAATAAATAAGTAATCAAAATGTCAAATAGTTTTTTTGTGAAAATTTAATTTAATTGCGAGGTATTACTAATTTCTGGTCAGGCTATAATTAACTTATTTGCCTGGCAAATCCAATCATTTTTTTAAAGCTTTTAAAGTTTTTAATCCTGTTAACCTTGAAACTAGAAAATACTAAGGAAAACGCGAGTTTCCTTAGCTAATCTCACTGATGGCAACCGCGCCAATTCTATTGGTAAAGGATTTATAGGTACCTTTATACTGTACACATTAATATAAAAATAAACAATGACAAGTAGGTAGACAGTAGGCAGTTATGTTTAAAACAATAAAAATAATTATTATAAACACAGGAAAATTCAACTCCATTATTGAAGTTGTTATTTAGGATAGGATGGTAAGTAACTTTAATCTCTCGAAGCTAAATTGAGCTACCAACACAACTGGGCTTAGGTTGACCCCTAATTAAAAATTACCTCTCTATAAAACAAATATGTAAACTCTTCTGCGACGAAACTGTACAATTAATCTGTACGACAATCTACAGATTGTCTGGTAAGATAATTAATCGCAAAATACAGTACAGTAACTATGCATTTGTTTATTTCAAGACATGATTATAATTATTTTAACAGACGGTACAACACGTGATCCTTAATCAGAAGTGATGAGACTTGAGGTCGAGATCATAAAGCGTAAATACATTGACATATTAGGCAAGTTGTCCAATAGCCTATGTTGAGGCTACCCAGTCGTTTGCGGTACTTCGCAGCAGGAAATTGGAAACTGTTTACACTTAAATCATATCACGTAACTGCCCACAAGTTGATATTTATGCCCCACGGTCCAAAGATTTATAGGCAATACCAATGAAAACGTCCTTATATTTTCACCATAGGATGACATGTAAGGTTAGTTGAGTTATGTTCTGGTCGGGTGTATAGGGTGAATCTAAAAATACTTAAATCCCACCATTTACGGAATCGATGCAACGACGTGTGAAAATTCATCATAATGACATGGTGACGAAGCAGCTAACCATGATTCTGAGACTAGGTGCAAAAAAAATAAACGCACATCATGAATTTACTGTAGAAAATTATACATTTTGGTTTTTTTTTCCGACAGATTACAGAAGAGTAACGTTACCTTAGCTAGCGTAGTATCCCAATACATATACGATTTCCCAACT
This sequence comes from Hypena proboscidalis, assembly GCA_905147285.1. Classification (NCBI taxonomy): domain Eukaryota; kingdom Metazoa; phylum Arthropoda; class Insecta; order Lepidoptera; family Erebidae; genus Hypena; species Hypena proboscidalis. Next base: position 8,674,917 of record LR990127.1, read on the forward strand.
TTGGAATTTTGCGATCAATAATTTTCACACCACGAGCTTGAAAAGTATATTCTTAATCACTGAAAAGTGTTTTTAAGTTTATTCTCTTACGTTCGCAATGTTCATACGACATGTTTAGTTTTCAAGTGATGATGTTTTAAAGAAGCGTTAAACTTGTTTTTTTTTCAAGCGCTGTGTTATAATAACAATTTGGGTGCCTGAAAAAAGAAACAACGGATTTATAAAAAAAACGCATTTATCCAAATAAACATGATTGATCTGATATATCCATTCTAGTGTAAACAATTTTTGGTGTATTTTTGTTAACTCAGTTGAATTCACTGTGTAAAATTGCCCTGTAAACTATGCTATAATCACTTAAACATTGTACACAGTATTTATATGTGATTGTAGGTCGTTTTCATGTACGATTCGCAATTAAATACCTAGCACAAACACGTGACACGCTGTGTCAGAATTCAAGGGAATACGGGTACGTGTTATCGTGAGAATGGCACATTAGTCTAATCACATTACATTGTGAGTTATTGAAACTATATTGCAAATATGCCTTGTTATTATTATGTCAATTCTATAAAAAGAAAATATTGTCTGAAACTAGGTACGATTTGTTAAATTGTAAAGTCTTCTCCATTAATTTTAATGGAATTTTCAAACGGTCTTCTTCTTCTTCTTCTAGAAGAAGAAGACGACGGAAAAAAATATTTAATTTGTTGATCTGTAAATAAATTTTATATTGCATTTCTCCGATATAGCAATAGCAACGTATTTTTCCATAGTCCTTTATGAATGACTGTATCTATAGTAAACAGGAACTGCAGTCCATCGGCAGTTGCTATTTACTATTAGGTCGTTTTCCACATCATTAGTATAAACAAACTTAACAATTATTGACATTTCAAGTCTACATGTCTTGAAATGTCAATAATTGTTAAGTGTGACGAACTTGTGTTCACTATATTGTTTATTAAATTTCAGCTGCCAGTCCTATTCCTGCCGCGTATTTAGCCGACAGGATAGGCAGGAAGAAGACACTACTCCTCGCCGCAGTGCCTTACATCATCGGGTGGATCCTGGTGATGTTCGCCGGCAACGTGCCCATGATCTACGCGTCTCGGCTCATCTCCGGGCTGGGGTACGGCATCGCGTACACCGCCGCGCCCATGTACCTTGGGGAAATCGCCTCCGATGACGTCCGAGGCGCCATGGCTACGCTTATCACTGTTATGTCTAAGGTTTGTTAACGAATTTTAATCTTTAAACATTAAATGTTACCTGTGGAGCTAACAAAGATTTCAAATTTGGCTTTAGTAAAGTGCGATTGTAAGATCAAACATACCATAGTATCTACCTGCCCCAAAATGGTACAGCTTTATAATGTTGTTGATTGATTACCCCTTTCCATAAAATAGTCTGTTAGCTGTTATATAATTATTGTGTTCCTTTTGAAAGGAATCCATAAACATAACAACATTAACAACATAATTATTGTCTTAATGGTAGGCACCAAATAGAATAGATACTTAGTTTCGAATTATTCCAAGACTACTGATGGACGACTTGAATTGTATCGACTAAAGTTAGATTGCAGTAAGCCTTGTTTATCCATATCGTTTACACATTATGGTGACGTCATCCAACAAGGACGGATATGGAACATTTTCGGCACACTCTTTGAACAAAGCAATTAAAGTAATTAGGTCAGGCGCTTAGATTAATTTCGACTATAATGCGATTATGACTCATATCTGGTGAGTTAAAGTGTCGTATATTTTTTGTAGATAACATTATCCATAAGGAAATATACTATATCATAATTACGATAGACACGTTTTCGAGCAAATTTAGGTACGTTAGGCGAAGAATGAAACTAGAAATTTTGTACCAGTAGATTGCTGAACTTTCACCTTAGTTGAGCCAAAAGGCATAAAAATAGGAAGATCAATTATTTGCGATGCAATTATTGCGATATTCTTAGTTCGGGCTTAGGTAGGTTAGAGTGTCAATAAAACAGCAATTTGGACCCATACCGTGACGGTACAAGTCTACATTGCGAGCAATACATTTGAGTTTATTGCCAATAATGTATCAATTTGCGTGGTACCGTCTCTATTTTTTTACAATATTCACTCAACAACATCAACTTAAAACAATTGTAAATACTTACTAATCCTATCTACAAAAAAACGTAGTCCACTGAAAAAGATGAATCACATTATATTTTTACATCGGCGTATGTTTGTTAAATCTTCACACTAGAACTTCTAAACTGCCTTTAATTACATCGTTCTGCTCGACATGGAAATGATGTAGTTATTATCATAGAGACATAAACATGGTGTTTTCCTTTTGATAAATTAATTAGCAGTGCCAGGAGGAACTTGAAACATCGATTCGGTTTTTAGGTCAGTTAGTGAGTGGTTCTTTGATGCAGTAGAATCAACCGTTGCTGCCTTGGCTTCTACTAATTGCATTAAAGGATCACACTTACAAAGGGAGAAAAGAGATAGTAGTTGTTTCTTGTCAGAAATCGTCAATCTTGAGCTCATAGATCAAATAAACCGTAACTGACTCAGCACTGATTGTACCACACTTCTTAATCTACTATTTGCATCTCTTTCCCTAAATTTTACGAGATATTTGCCGCACGTTCCAGTTTATTTTTTATCACTTTACGTAGTAGTATTGTACAATAAATATATCATTGGCTGAGAACGTGTGCTTCGGGTAAACACTTAATTAAACAACACCATGTATATTTATCTGACCTTAGACTTGATCTAGTTCCAGTTAATTTCATAAAAACCTTACATTTTAACCTTGACAAATAATTGTGATGTTGATTTCAAGATTCTTGAGACAACTCGCCACTATTAATAAGATAAACTAGCAAACAGAATGGAATTATATTATAAACTTTTTCTTTAAATTATTTATTATTATATATATCTATTATCACATTAAAATTCATAGAATATTATTTTTTTAGATAAAGATATCGTTAAATCTCGTTGTATTAGGGAACGACTTGACTTATTTTGAAGCGCTCAGTAATGGTTTGTTTTGTTTTTTTTTCTAGCTTCAATTGCAACGGAACATACATAAGTAATCATGCTAGAATTTTCTAAAAAAGTTGAAAGCAAAATTTTCTGAACTAAATGTCTCACTTAATAAATAGCAATAAGCGCCTTGTGGAAATGTACTGTCCGTCGCTACCCCCAAAAACTTTTCAGCAAAAGTTTTTAGCGACATTTTGCGGCCAGTAATAAATAGTTAATAATCTTCTCGTAAAAGATTGCAAGACAGAAGAATTACTAAGTTAACATTTTCATTTCTGTTTTCAGTTTGGTATCCTGTCCCAATTTTGCATCGGTCCGTACGTGTCCATGCTGGGTCTTGCCAGTTTCAACATCGCCATACCAATACTGTTCGTCGTGACATTTAGCACCATGCCGGAGTCTCCGTACTACTACATTAAATCTGGACAAAAACATGAAGCAGAATCCTCATTAAGAAAGTTGAGAGGCAAGAGCTATGTCAGAGAAGAATTGGAAAGTATGAGCAGCTTAGTCACAGAGAACATGAAAGAGAAGAGTCGATGGAAGGACCTCATCACAGTAGGTGGAAACAGACGGGGACTCATGATATTAATGGGCATTTACTTTACACAACAGTTTTGTGGCAGTACTGCTATCATATCGTACGCTCAACAGATATTTGGAGCAGCTGAAGGAGGCATGGGTCCTGAAGAGTCGTGCATATTGTTCGGCACAGTGCAGCTCATAACTTCAGCCATGTCGTCGCAGTTAGTCGACAGACTAGGCAGAAAACCTCTCCTGCTAATATCCTCATGTGGTGTTGGCCTATCAAACATCATTATAGGAGCATACTTCTTCCTAAAGTATGAACAAAACACTGACTGGGTCGTCAGTTTAAAATTTATTCCTAATGTTGTTATACCTATATTTATATTTTCTTATACTATAGGATTAGCTACAGTGCCTTTTGCTATAACCTCGGAAATATTCCCCACGTCCATAAAATCAAAGGCTACTTGTGTCATACAGATATTTGTGGCTTTGATGACATTTGCCGTCACAAAGCTGTACCAAGTTGTGGCAGATAGTTTAGGGTACCATGTGGTCTTTTGGGGATTCGGGGTGTTATCGGTGGCAGGTGTGATATTTATATTACTATATCTCCCGGAGACGAAGGGTCAGTCGTTTGCGGCGATACAAGAAAAATTGTATTCGTCAAATAAAGTTATGTATGAGAAAGATGATGATCACATGGCTAGTGTAAAGATAACCTTGTGACGAAGTACATATTTTTGTAAACTGTATACGTATTTATAAGTCATTTAACTTGTTCACGTTAAGGCATTTTATAAAGAAGTACTTAATCGTTATTCTGTACTTAATCTTCCGTCCGCCGCGTGCCGACATTCCGCACGGGCCTAATTTTTGGCCTGTCTTCAGTTCGTTTATTGTGTTTGCTACAGCGGGAGCTTTAAGACCAAAGATTTCGCTTGTTAAAAGTAAGTTAGATAGATAGTATCATTGTGTACGTTAAACAAATAAAGATGTCTCCCGTTTATAGTGTGTATTGATATGAGTATTATGTGCCAACAAGGATTACATGAAACAATTTACATAAATACTATTACTTCCATAAAAATAGATGCCAACATCAGGAATATTTAAATATTCAAAACTATAATATACAAATGTTGACTATTTATTACTTGGAATCTATTATTTTACACAAAGTGCCTTTACGAAAACAATAGACTTGTGTATAAAGTCGAGAAGTACAAACATACCATAAGTTATTGTAATGTTAGTTGTTCTTGTAAACTGTTATGAAGTTTCGAAGCTGTTTTTTTAATATTTGCCTCGGTACTTACAAAGTATGTTTCCCAAGACATGAATGAATGTTAGACATTGAATGGTTATGGCCCGCCGAATCTTACTTTCGAATTATTAATAACATAAATTGTTTGTGTTAAAAAGAAATACCATATTTTTATGAAATAGATATAGTAAACAATATTAGTTTATATCTCAATTCCTGTATTACATAGATAAAGTAAAAAGGTAGATCGAATGTACCGAACACGCAAGTGGCTTCTCTTTTCGCATTCAGTATACTCCATCTACCTTTATCCTGTAATCTGAACAATATCAGCAAAACCATGAACCAATGTTCACTCATCATTATATTACAGAACTTAATAATATATTTACTAATAATCTCAATAAAAAACTATTAACAGTGCAGGGTGTTATTTAAAGCTATTAATAAAATTGTAGAATCGTCAGCGTAAAGTAATGCGTAAAGCGCAACCACAACTCAACCACAATGTTTATAATTTGAATTTATATGTAAAAGAAGTTTGAATGTGAAAGTATAGAATGCTTATTAATGTGTTATTTTTCATGCCAATAGGAAAAAATATTGAAATGCCATTTTGTCATGGATTCGAGTAGTTCGAGCATGGGCGCTATGTTTATTTTTCACTTTATCGTCAGGCCCAAGATTTTTTTTTGTTAATTTATTTAAAAACACTTTTATTAGGCCTTACGCTTATAACATTATTTGAAGTATTTTTTGTTAGGTACTACTCTTAAATACACGAACATCTAGATGTCAGTACACAAATACGTTGTAATATTGCGGATTCACCCTCTCACGTACAAAGTACGAATAAAAAACTAGTAGTAAACAGTTTACAGTGAAATTGCCAGAACTCTCATTAGCAACAAGTATGTACTAATATTTAGTCCAAGAAAGTAGCGAGGTGATAATTTCCCTTGTAAAGCGCACACAGTTTTACTCCGAGTGGTCAGTGCAGCTGCACTTCATTAGGGCTTTTCACAACATTTTTGCTACTCGCTCTGCTCTAACTATCTTCTCTTAGTTGTTTACTGTTTAACAAACTGCTTTCTGGACAGTTTTATAGTAACTCTACTATTTAAATAAAATACACAGCTTTTTTCCTGTTTGGTTGTTCTCTTGTCGTGTCTTGATCCTCGATATTTTTTATGCATCTACTTATAGCAATTTAATTTGTTTTATGACTAGCTTACATAGCTCGATTACCAAGAATGGCCTAGCTTACATATTGTTAAGCATTAAAGTTAGTTTCATATCCCTATTTTTTTATCAATGTGCTGCTTAGTTTTATTTCTTAAGTTATATTTTATTTTGCAACAATGTTTATAAATAGAATCCAGCAATTATGCAAAAAAGGCAATTTTAGTTCGGTCATAAGTTACTGACAAAAGATTTGTGTGATATAATTTTACGTCGAGAGACCTACCTTGATAGTGTATTGTTACGTAGTCTTATAGAAATTCAGTTAGTAGTAGTTAGTTCGTGGTGGAATACACCACGAATACCTGCTGAATTTATATTTAGCTCAGTGGTTAATTTATTCATTCAAAACTTTCATCAAAATTATATTCCAAGTTGTGGCGCGCTTAATTTCTGATTAATAAAATTGAAAACTTAACATTTAACTTTGTTAGCCGGAGTTAACGCTACCCTATTTTACAAAAGCGCAATGTAATTTTGAATTAATTTACAAATGAACATTAATCATATTTTATAAAGTTGTGAACTGTGAAGTTGTATCTCTTGCTGATTACAAATACCTAGAAAGAGAAGAACAGTACCTATATTAATTAAATCTTTCGAATTTAGTGGGTATCCCAATGATTTAATATTTATAATAGAATCACTCGTAAAGTTTACCGCTTTTACCGCGTTATTATAATAATAAATTAATTAATTTACTACTTAACTTTATCTCATATTTTAAAACGTATTGATTTTTGTAAAATGAATATATATCTATCAATATATTTTGAATAAAGAAATCAATCAGTAAAAATAATAAGAATATGAATGTCTGAGGTTTTAGAATTTAGAGCGATGCTTATTTTTTTTTTTTTGAAAAGCTAAGAATCCATGGATATACTCTGCTTCTACTTTATCATCGTCTAAAACTAAAATTTAAGTTTAACACTTAAGCTACACCTTGCGATTTCTTTGTCCCATACAAATATTAAATGAGACAGAGAGAGATCGAATAGAATCGTTATTATGTTATATTTTTTTCCTAATTTAAGTTATAAGGAATATTATTTTGTACTTACTTAGACCGCACAGCATTTAATATAAATTATAATAATATTTTATATACCTTAAAAATACATGTTGTTTTATATGTAATAATATATTTCATTATACAGGATGTTTGGCGCATAGATCAGCATTATAGGGGATTTAAAAGGACGACTATTATAGTGAGTTCAAGTCTTTATAAGTTTTAAATGAAATAATTCGCAATACGCGAGCAAAGCAGCGCGTTCCAGATAAAATTCACATCAAAGTTTTGAATGTTTGACAGCTTTTACCCAGCCCGGGAAAAATCTATTAAATTTGACAGTCCTATTGCAGCAAAAGAATAGTTGTCAATTTTATATAATATTAAAGTTGAAAAATTAAGAATCCAGCAGGACTCGAACCTGCAACCTGAACCCCCGGGTATACGCCCCAAGTGCTTTGCCAATTCAGCTATGGATTTGTATGCTGCTAGACTCGAAATTTCTCAACTCTTTTGTGCCAGCGTCAGTTTTCAACTTTAATATTATATAAAATACAAAAAGGCATAGCAAAGCTAAAATTTGCTTTAAAATATTACAGTTGTCAATTTTCTTTATGTTACATCTTGTCTTCTATTATCTCTGGTTCAATCACAGTGCAAGCGAGCAGGCGGGCGGCAGTCTGGCAGCTGACCAATAGAATGAAAAATATTTATCTATTCCTCATCCTTATTGGTCAGAAGCCGAGTATTTTTGGCTCCCGCGCACGGATTGCTCTGAAAACGTAGCCTAATGCGACTTAGTTTTTTAAACTCAAAGCGTGTCTTGTATTTTTGTGTTTGATAGAGTCAAAATTGCTCAGGTATTTTCCCAGGAACTAATACATCCGTCTTAAAAAAATGTCCAAATTTTATGTTGATATTCTGAGACAGATATATGACCATAGAGGGAGACAGCCTAAGGTGTTTTGATTCTATTACTTTTCACTATTGGTTTATATCAATGAAAACTCATTCTTGGGTTTATCAGCTGCTATTTGTAAAAAAACAGCTTAATTTTTAAGATGTTGTGTTAAAAAGTAATGAGATTATAGCAAAACTTTTTATCTTATCAATTATCGATATAACTACATACTTAACCGTGACCCTAAGGAGTCAAGGTGTACCACTAAATCTATCCCTTGACCCCCCCAATCACATAAAAAATCGTTAGGTCATACGCCAAACACCCCGTATAAGGAGTTGTGATGATGTAACATTCCGAATGTTTCACGGATGCTCGTGCCATTTAAAAATAAAAAATGTATATTATTTTATTGATCGGAATGCAATTTTTGTGAATATCTCTTTTAGGTTAAGGGTTTGTAATTAAAACTACTTGTGATATAACTTTATTATATGTTTTATTTACCCAGTAATTCTATTATTGTAAAAGATATATTTTAATATTGCCGTGGCCGACGTTGCATGAAGATGACGAGATGGCCATCTCGTCATTTTCATGTAACTGGCTCTATTATTAGGACGCGTCTCGTCATTACGGAAATTATTTCTCTAAAATGTTTCTGAAAATAATTAATAATTAATAAACCCATCGTGTTTGGGCTCATTACACTTGTCTGAATGAGTACTTTCATAAGAATTAATGGTCAGAGTCTGTAAGGACCTAGGGGTTCTCTAACTGGTTCACATAGACCAATCGTGTTTAGGCTCTTTTGATTTATCCCATTAAGCACTTTTATGACAAACGAAGTTTTATTAAAAAAAAAAAACAATTTTGCTTTTTCTAAAAACCGAGCAAGGCTTGGTGTCCCGGTGCAGCACATTATTAAGTGATATCCTAAGAAAACTTTTGCACAATAATTTCACTTTTACATCATAAATTTCATATTTTCACATAAATATAAAAATAGGGGTGAATGTAAACATCACTATAATTAAAATTCGACATCAGATTTTCATCACGTGAAGTACAAGTTAAAATATTGTAAATAAAACACTGGTTGCAATTATTGTAAAGTAATTTAAAAAAACCTAGAATTAAAAAGAAAATCTTTTTCGATATCATTTTTAAAGCTGGTACCATCCTTTATTTAGGATCCTTCTTTCATTAAGCCTGATCAAAACCTTGTAACCTATTCGTCACTATTGTACTAAAATGGAAATATACCTCTTCCTTACTATTTTCCTACGAATGTAGGTTAATACTACGAAGACAAATATTATTGTTATCAAAATAAACACGTAGGTATCACTGGAAAATTCTTTGGACCAGAACCCCTTATCTTAAGATATTTGTTGTTAACAGTATGTAAACAACAACGCAACAAATACAAATATTTGATTATTTGTCATTGAAATTATCGAAATTATTTGTTTTCAGTCTATATAAGGTATACTAGTAACTATTTATTTTTCAGTAAACAAGGAAAAATTTAGAAGTATTGTCATTTAGGTAGACTTATCTCTTAAATCTTTAAAACCATATTGTTTATTGCGTGGTGATATTCGATCTAGAACAGATAAAAATAATAACTGAGTCAAACGCGTTTCGGAACCGTTGGAAGCTTTCAGGTACATTTACAAAGAAAATTTGTTTTGTGCCCATGTGAGTGTTGGACTGGTTCTGCTGGACGGTACGGTATTGAATGAAACCTAGATAATATTTTAAAGTAAACTCTTAAACTTGCTTGTTCTGAAAATGTCTTTGTGTAGGCTTAATTTTTAAAACAACATCTGTATTAAAAATGCTTACTAATAAACTCTTGAAATCCCTTGATAGATACCGGCGTAAAGTAGTCGTAACTGACAACGAAATTTTCCTTGAATAACTGCAACGGCTCAATGGAACCGGACCGACGACTGGCCGCTCCTGAAATTTAAAAATTAATAGATAAGGGGGTTGTTTCACCCTATGATGTAAATGAATAATATTGTTGTTGCATACAGGTGTAACCGACAGTCTAGTGGCCACAAATGACACCGATTTTGATTGAAAATGTTATTAAGCAATGACCAAGCTATTGTTCAGTGAAACATATTAGAAAACAGTTATAGGATATGTTATACCGCTGTATTGTATGATGTATAGGGCTCGGAATTAGGTAGAGTTTTTCATGTACTTACACTGATTTCATACAGCGAAAGAATAAAGTGGATATGCCTGAAATCCCGAGATTAATTTTAAAGAGCAGAAAAAAATCCCATGATTTTTTAAATAAAAAGTTATTTACTTTTTTTACACAATTTAAACTACTGCACGCGCGACTAAATATTTTAATACTCACAAAATTTATACAGTAATGTCGGAAGCGAACACTTCAAATCTTACTGGTAATGAATCGGACAAGGAAAATGATTCTGATGGGCCGTTTGAATAAGCAAAACCTCACGAATCTAGGCTAGAAGCAAAAGTATTTGCTCGTATTTATAAAAAAAGGCGAAATATGCGTATGAGAATTTACTACAGACTTTCAACAATTTGTATTGTGAATTAATGTAAACTAATAAAAAAAATATGTTAATTATCTTTATTTTATTTGTCTATCTCTGAGGTTTTTATTATTATTTATTCGTAATATTGTTGGCCACACGGGATTGTCCATTAGAAATCCCGGGAAGGTCCACATTAATATCAACATTTCGATGCAAGTACATAAAAAACTCTACCTAATTCCGAGCCCTGTCGGTATCCCAGCTATGTCGGCATCTCGGCATTAGACTTTGACTTAGCATTTTACCGTCAAACATCAATCTGTACTATACAGATACTGTAAGCAGGCTTTTGTGTAAAGGGGAGACAGTAATTTGACGTAAATGCTCCTTTTATAAATCCAGGGACATAGAGTGATATTCTACACCACAGTCGGGTCGGGTCGTCGAAACACATTAACGTCGAAATCTCATCGGATAAGGGCATATATTGTGGTTCCATTAACCTATGTAAACACTGTGTAAGTATACTGAATGTTATTTAATTATTTCCGCGTATTTTCTCGCAAGTACTGTGAATAAATCAGACTCTGCAGATTTTCAGTATCATAAGTCATCGATAAAAGAGTGCTACTTTTTGTATAGCTATCGCGCGATGCGACGCTTTTACAATACCTATTTGCCAATGATAAGATTATCTAGCATTAGTGCTAATTGTTTATCTATTCGGTTAGGTATATCTACTTTCTATCTTGCCTTAATCAAACTACTTTGATCTAATAAGTCAGCGCGATAATTAAATAAAAATATATAAAGAAAAAAAAACAGTCTGTTATTTTCGTAATTTTCCAACAATTTGGTGCGTAATGTGACGTGATGTTTTGTGGCTAAGACAGAGTATGGGAGTTCGGTCTTAGTGGATGACAAAGTAATGCTGCAACTTCGCATATCTAAAGGTTACATGGGCTTAATGGTAGACACCCGAGCGCCGCGATTTCATACTAACGTAATTTAACTTTGATATTACTAAGTTTTTATCTATTTTGATAGACAAATCGTTTCTAAAACACTAAAATGCATGTTAGTTAAATGGACTCGATTTTGACAAAATTGTTTTAATCATTAACTGAATAACATACTAACTGAAAAGTTGAAATAATAATTTTGAAGAAATGAGCGCCAACAAACATGCATATCCCTTAATCAAATGGACGTTTTTCGTCAATAAAATTGAAATTTTGTCACGGTTTTTAGGTAAGAGGGTTTTATAGATTTCGAAAAAAACCTCCTTATTTTTATAAAAAGGGGGGAAATGGGGTTTTTTTATAGAGATTGGTACTGATTAGAGCTGCCAATAAAGAAAGAAAAATAAAATATTTCAGTAGTGTCAAGTGCGAAATAATTTCCCAATATTTGAATAAGGGATATTATTGTTTAAAATATGAATTGTCTTAAAAATATGGACTAAATAATATTAAAGTTAAATCCATATTACTTTTGTATGGAAGATAGACAAACAATTGTTCCCTTGTCCTGTTTTAGTATCGCGCTACAGTTCCCCTGTGTTATCTTATCATACAGACTACCTTATCTGCTACATTTGCATTGTATAAAACTAGCTTTTACAGACAGCTTCACATCAAAATAACCTCAGTAAACATCGTTATTTTCATATCCCCCGTGTTACTTGATCCTGACGATCTTGTAATACAATACGCTTGTGCCAAACATGTTTCATAATAGGTAAAAATATGATTGTATCTATATTGTACTGAGATGCAGCGAATACAAATTTTATTGAACAAATATACTAACCTATATTTGCCGAATACAGATAATAAATAATAGGACAAATATTTTTACAAAAGTAAACATTTTTTTCATACTTAAAAAAAACAAGTATTTTATAAAAACGCAGTACTAAACGATCTTATATGCTCATTCTTAACCAAAACTAACTTTTAGGCAAAATAAACAAAATGTTTTCAATATTTTTACCGGTAAAAAATACATTAGGTATAAATTTGCAATTTAATTTATATATTTTTTTCAAAAATTAATGTTACAAGTTGCAGGTTAATCTGCAGATTAATCTGCAATAGGTTACTTAAAAGCGCTTATATAAATTGACAGACTGAAGATTTCTGTTTTTCTTTGCGAATTTTGTTTTATTCCTAGCTGGCTTATGTTTACGTATTCATATTTTTCGCATCACTAGTCAAACAATACATGAGCATACAATTCACGTATAAAGGACGTCTGTTGAATCACTCGTAAGTTAAGCATAACAAACGCTGATACAGTGGCCTAATGTACAATAAATCGCGTCTGTCCCTCTCAAATAAACCAGTATTTTATGTAAAGCACCGCTTTTCAGAAAAATCTTTATCTTTTGTTGTAATTTTCAAGGATTTTAGACACACAAGGTCTATGATCTTAGAACTAAAAACTTCCATAATATACGACGATAGCATTGTTTCATGAAGAAAATATCACGCGCCATCGCCGCGACCGACCGCGCATCTTTATTGAATAAAAATAATGTTACTGTAGCGAAAGGCTCGCGACTGACGCGACCCACGAACTAGCACCGTAAGAGCAAAGCAATCGCTTCATCTTTAAGCCAATCCAATCATCAAAGCCTTTTCTAAATGTAACTTTGTGCAGGATGTCTTATGTCATAAACACTAGCACGTCATAAAGCATTCATGGTAGCTTTTGACAGATTAAACTGAATTAGATACTATAAAATACTTCTAATTTATACCACGATAACATATCTTGACGAACATTGTAGATAATGAATGATAATATAACTATGATTATTCTTTGTTGTAATGATCATCACGTGAAACGGAGCATGTTTAAGAACACGACTTTGAGTAAAACGTATTTTTTATGAGTCTGATATCATTGTGATTCAACAAAGAATTTATTAATCAAGCTTATCAGTGTTTGCTGAGTACGGTGATACCGGCAATCCATTACTCGTTAAATGGATATTCCAAGCCAATAATTTGCGAAAAAATATTGTTGGTTATTGCTTTGAATGCCATGAATTGATTATAGGCTTACTTTTATTTTACAACAATCCTCATTTGCATTAATTCATATTATGACGAGATTGTATAAAGTAATATGAAACAATATTTAGTTACCATATTAACAAAGTTTTAGTGCTTCCACAGTCGCTTTAATCGTGCAACAGAAATTTCAATAGTTGTTCAAGAAGATACCGCATTTGGGCCGAGTGTGGGAAGGCTTTTAGTAGATACGACCGCAACGTACAGAATTGGTAGATCAAAGGCAAACGGGTCTGCCAACTAGAACTTAGATTCAAATACAATCTAGGCTGTCGATCGGTTCATTAACTTGGTTGAAACACCTCGGATACCTTGGTGTATATTAAGTAAATTAAGTAGAAAACTAATTACTGTAGCGCATAGAATTAGAACCGGTCATATTCCATCAAATAAATTTGCCTACCTTATGGGAAAAAATGCGTCCCCAAATTGTGAAGTTTGTGGTGTAGTTGACGACGTACAGCATCTTTTGATGGAATGTGTTCGGTTTCAGAAGGATAGGGATGAGTTTTTTAAACTATTTAATGTAAACACATCACAAATAGGCGCTATAAATAATATTATTTCCAATCCTAGCAGTGAAGAAGCGGTTATGTTTTTCAGTATTTTTGTTGATGTTATGTAATGTTACTATTAGTATAGTTAGATTTAATCGGACTGACATGTACCTACATAAATGTATAAAAGTCCTTAAAAATAAAGATTAAAAAAAAAAAAAAAAAAAAAAAAAAACTTGGTTGAAATTATTATTCTAAGATTAGGCTTTAATTTCTGCCAATAGGCTTTGTTGGCTTATGGGTGAATGAAAACACATTTCAATACCAGTGTTTCGTATACAGTGACGAATTGAGTGTCTATTTGTCCATTGTCGATGGCAGGCAGCTAGTCGTACGGAATTTGAATACTGTACATTGGTATATTACTAAAACGCTCCGATTTAGCCTGTCACAATGCTGGGTATAGACAGTCTCCAATCCAGACTAGAATATCCAGTGCTTTTGCGAGACTAAATTGCTTTGTATAACGCTTAGAAAATATGAAATGAAAATATTGCAGTTTTAAGTATTCACTGTCCAAAGACTGATAGAACTACTCTGTACTTAGGATAGTAAAACATAAATATTTACATAGTGTAATTACATGTGTACTACACTCTATTTTTTTAATCTCTCAGTTCCACAGGCAACAGCTAATTACCCATAAATTAATAGCAAAAATATGTGATTTCTAAGTAGACCCAGCGAAGTTTATTAAACCTTTCATAAAATAGTATCTGCCCCAGATAACTTATAACTTTAATAAACAAAAATAAAAGTCAGAGCAACTCAGCATAGCTGAAATAAGAGTTGAGCAACTTTCGGTGTAATCTTTATGAGTCTGTGCTCGGTTTGTGGACTTAAGTTATAGCCTGTGCAAACACGCAGTTGCCATTGTTAGAGTCTTATATTAAAACATTGAAGCACAGAACTGTTACCCATATTGTGAAAATGGTAAAGATATTTGGGTAAGCAAGCAAAAGGGAGAGATTCGGGGCGTTTTTATCTTATTTTTTTGTATATACTTGGGCTGACTGTATGACCATTAGCTAGCTTACAGGACCGTTTGCCTCATATGTCATATAAAAAGTCATTTCTTTCTTATTTAAGATAATTCAGACTCCTCACTCGAGCAGCCCAAATCTCTAGCCACTCTAAAATTTGTACTGTATAATGAGTTTTGCAATAATTTAAGAGACAAAGCATTGCCGTTTCCTGTTTCTATTCTGTTCTACAACAAAAAGCCACGTACATTTTGCACAATACAGGTAACAAATGATTCCACGTCCGGTTGTATACAGCTCGCAAACATTTATGTTGGCTAACAAACCAAAAAATATTCATCAGTTCATTTAGATTTTATTATGAGGAAAACGTTATAGTATTCATTTTGAAATATACCCAGTATTTTGTTGAAATAATTGCCTACGTTACGATAAAAAATAACAAAACAGTTTTAATTGCCTTAGCATCAAAGACGCAAAACAAATGATACAAAAGCAGAAATATTTTTAGTAATAGATGATATTCGTAGTTATTAAAAAATAGTTATTTTTACTTCAGAGAAACACAGCTGTAACTATTAAATAAAAATGGCAGTCTTCGATCAGTCTGAAGCTGCGCCAGGCTGCGTTGCTATATTTTTGTTCGATAACCCAGCTCTGCCCGCGTAAAGCTAGGCTTTTTGCTGGCTTGGAGGGTGTACCCTTGCTAGGTGTGTACCCACCATTCGACGAACAAACCATAGCAACTTAGCAACGCAGCCGCGTGCAGCTAGGGTCGTAAGATTAAACTCGAAGTCAGTCTTATATCTAATAACTGAAAGTATTTTTACTTTGAGTAAAAATTAAACCTTTAATTAAACGTATGGTGATGTAAACTTATATTAGGACTATGACTAACTTATCATTGTGCAATATTTACTCTTAGACACACTTACGCTTTGCGGCACAAATGCAAACGCAAGACTGCCCGAATGACGCACGACGCTGTGCTGCGTACATAAATGCAAATCAGACGCTATATTTACACTCCTGAAGTTCTGTTTTATATACAAAACTAGCGACCTGCCCTGGCTTCGCTGCGAGTACTATGTAGTACTATAACATGCATGTTTTATACATATAAACCTTCGCTATGAATCATTATATCTATTGAAAACCGTATCAAAATCCGTTGCGTAGTACTAAAGATCTAAGCATACACAGGGACAGTCTGATGGACGGTACGCGACTATACTATGTAGTGACTAGTTTTGGGCCGTGGTTTTTTCCACGTGGCATACGGAAAAAATAGCCTTTGTCTTTTTTCAGTTAGCTGTTTGATTCCAATTTTGCATCAATCCAGCGCGGCGGCGGTTTAGCCATAGAGGTATAGCTATTAAAACGGAACAGATAGGAATAGTCAATCGAGCAATTTACCTAATTTTCAAAACAGCAAAATTCATATAAAATAACTTAAGCTGTAATGCAAATTGAAGTTTTATTGTCTTGTTATTAGTTCTTACTGTGTTAATAATACAAACACATTTTAATAAATCAGTCAATTAATACAAACGATTTGATAAGTTGATATTTAATTATTTTAGCCTTGTATTATTGTTACGAACGGACTCTTCCCACTTCAGTCATCAAGGCCATGGTCCACCATGCTCACCATGCCCCTACAAATAGTTGGATTTTAGACAAGAGTTAGAAGAGGCCCATGGAAGGACCATGGATACCTATTTAATGAAAACAGCGGGTACATTGTATTTTGCTGCTTTTGCATTATTTAGGATACTTTAAAAATAATTATCTTTCCAATCCTATCGTTTTCAGTTGATGGTCGAAGATTTTCAGGCAGTACACAACTTATATCACCATCAACTTTACCTATGGAGTATCAGTGCAACTAGACGTACATCCAAATAAACTTTGTTTGATAGGTTGGGAGAGCACTAGATGAAATGACTAATCAACGTTATGCTAAAGACACCTCTAATTCAACATTTGCCGTCAGCAAACACTCATTGCTTTGAAACGAGGACGATAACACTAGTTAATTAATTTGACATTATCTCTGCGGGTGTGTTCCAACGCGTCATACGAGCTCTATATGTACGTACTTACACGTATATTGTGTTGTGTGTAATGAAACAAGCACATCACTTCATATCAGCTATGTGTCGTACGAGCTATTCACAATTTACTTGCGCTTGCGTGAAGGTGACCATTTCAGCTACAAATATATCCGATACGGTATTTACACGTACCTACTCAATGTATGCTGAGGAATTATACATTATACTATCGTTTAAAGGTTACATACAATGTCCCGATCATATAACGAAGAATATGAATCATATTTTAGCATATGACTTAGCAACGTTACAGGTTATCGACGTCGCCTGAACTCAAGATTATACTGAGGCAAGGCGGCTGTTGAGAAATCATCGCGTGAAAGGTGACGTCAGCTGGAGAGAACAGGTCAATGTCCTTCCAGAATAAAATACATTCAGTACCAGAATAAAATACATTCAGTATAAAAATACGCTAAAAATATTTTCAATCTGAATATGTCCTATCCAAACTGGAAATAAAAATTAAATCCTATACGTCAAGTTGACCCCAATTATATTGTGCAGATTTGAAAATATATGGCCGGTTTGCGTGTGTAAGTGTAACCTCTATAAAGTGCGCACACATGCATATGTGCCAACAATGCGTACATTGGCATTTGGCATACATGTGATGAGGCGCTTGCGTGTGTGCGTACGTAGACTTCACGTTGTGGACGCGTGATCAGTGTTCACATTCCAACGTGCTTGGAACCGCTGTACAAAAGCACACTACATGCATTTTTGACAAACGTTATAATGTTGCGAGAGGATATGGTTATGGGAATGTCTGCGTAACTGTTACGAGGTGAGTGCCAAGACAAAAACCAATTGATTCCGACGTAGTATTTGCTATCTTGTAATCAACATCTTAGTAGTCGAAGCACTCCTCTGTTCCTCAGGAGGTCCATGATATTATAGCTTCAGGGCCACCAGCCAAAGAATCTGACCTTACCATGACACCTGAAACAAATGAAAATCATAGTGGTAGTACTACTGTTTTTCGGGCTATAAAATGTACCATGTTTATAAAGAGCTCCTTCAAAAAGACTCTTTAAATTCCTTTCGGTCACTTTTGCTGAGTCACCGATCAAAGTCCAAACGATTCGCTTGTAAGAGTACATTTAAAAGGTTCGCCTGTATATTTTATATTGGCCAATTTATTACTCGGAAGTAGTACCAATGAAAGAGTAGTATTTTTCCTAACAATTGTCGGGACAATTTATCGACCTCGAACATTACAGAGACGCAGTTAGTTCGTTATCAATTTGTTATGTCTCTTGTAATATTTTATTGAGTTATGTTTCACCCACAATCAATTAAGTACTTCTTTATGTTTTTAACTGCTACAACTTACAATTTATGAGGTAACGGCAGCTAGGATATAAATAATGCTTTGTGTATATCTTATACACTCTGGCATAGAATAACTCCTAAATTTTATAAACTGATCTCAAAAAAGGAGAAGGTAATGTACTTAAGGCGTCTCTTTTCTAAACAAAAGTCGTAAGTGCTACGATATTCTGCCTATTATAATTTTTGTGTCCGTGATTTCTAGGTTTAATCTCACCGTATTTATGTTTATAATTAGGCAGGATATTGCAAGCGTCAGGCTTTGGTGCTTTTGGGTTTTGACCTCATTGATAAAAATTACAATACACCTCATTATATACTGAAATAAATTATTGACTTATTTTTACGGTATTCAAGGTTCTGTCATTCATTTTTTGTTTTATTCAGCCGTGATATAAATTCAACGTAGAATGCAGAAATAACCTTTTGTGTCACATACACGTCGCATTCGCAAATGATAAATAATTTTCCATTCAAAGGAGGACGTCCTTTAAATGGAAGTTTTGAAGTGAAACAGATCTTTATCTGACAGTAAAATTTATCTTCTAATCCTATCAGCTGTGAGCAATTCTGACATTTATGAAGAATGATAATGTCAGCTTAAGTTTCAGACATCACTTCCTTATGCCCCCTATACACCAGATTAAAACGTAAAGGTAATTAGACCGTTAACAGGCCTATATAGGTTACGAATGCATCCTTATCCTTATATTTTTATTAACACAGAAGCTGATATTTCCCGCAGTTTCCAAAAATACGATGACACTGATGCAATAAAATTATATTCGGTGGTCGGGCAACGGTCTGAATATTGGATATATCCTCATCTGACCATCACTTTGGACCGGACATGACAGGTGTGACCGAAGCCAGGCTGAGCGGATTACGTACGTTCCATTTTATTATGAATGCGGACGTATACGCCGGTGTTTTGTTTTGTCTAGATTGTACGTATTTGTTCAACAAGCTGACGATGACGCTTCTAATGGACACTCGATGATATATTATGCTGTCCGTGAACGTGTAGTGTAAAAATAGTCTGCGGACAGTGGTTTGGTTCGGTAAGATTAGGTTGCCCTTATAATAGTCGCGAATGTTGTTTTTTGGTCGTCTGTGGATCTTTAAACAGACGGTAGATAAATATAACATAGGCATAATTTTGATATAATATTTTTGAAAAACAATCGCTTGCAGTAAAAAATAAAAGAGGGCAGTTCTTTGCTTATGCCTATTCTACTTTCAGAGTTCAAAGGATCTTACTGGAAATATAATTTATCAGAGCCAAAAAAACTTGAATTATTGATTTTGATTTAGCTGTATCCAACAACTTTCAGTTAAAATGACGCCTAATATGGCGCCAGATCTTCTTCGGATGTCTTCACCCTTTATATGCGTGAAAGTGTAATAAAATCATGTTGCGGTATTACAAACAAAACCAGAATTTTAGTAGGTGAACCCCAAATCAAGCGACCACCTTTCTCGGAATGTGAGATCACATATTTTTATACAATTTGTAAAGGTAATGAACTTAATTAGCTGAGTTTTTGATCAGTTATGGCACCATTAATATTGTGCCCCGCCGGTATTTGTTCGCTATAATCTTCAAAATTTTTGATAAAATTATCATACGGTTTTCACCATTAAATAGAATGATTAATGAGAGAAACCTGTATCAGTACAGGTTACAGTTTTTGGTTGGTGGCGGCAGAATGGTTATGAAATACCATCAACGGCAGCAACCGTAGGCCCAGTTAGGTAGCTTACTGTACACCCACCAACCCGCAATAGTAAAGCGTAGTGGGTTAAAGAGTCTTAACCCCTTCCCAACATGTATAAGTGGAAAAAGGGAGGGGAGGCCTTTGCCCTGCAGTGGGACACTATAGGCTCGCAATAATAACAATAATAATGAAAGAACTACAGACATACAGAATGGTTGCGACATAGCGACATTAATTGAATATGCAATTTCGAAAAGGGCACATCTCTGAAAATTAAAAATGTTCAGGAATTGAAAAAAACTGATTATTTTTGAAACTAATGTATTGTTTCTAAAAGTTAGTATTGAGTTATATTTTGATGTTAATAAGCCTTCGAAAGATACTAGATTGATTTATTTTAAAATTAATATCAATCGTTATTAGATATTTTATAATTGTGAGATGTGCCCTTTTCGAAATTTACTGATTTGAGTACAATAGATAAAACAAAAAAACATTTGAAATGTATGTAATTTTTATTTCTGGCATCTGAAATTAAACATATTACTAATAAGGATATGATGAGTAACGGACTTTTATTAAAAATCTTCTTCTACAGGCTCTTTTTCGGCAGTAGTTAGCCATTCTAGAATTTCTTCCTAAAAGTCCATAAATTCTGCCGGTAGGTATTGTTTCACCTTTGAAATGTCAGCAATTTTTAGATGATTTATAGGTACTTTGCCACTATAAGCAAAATTTTCTTGGTAAGTTACTACGTTTTCGGTACATTTTTTCCGTAACTTCTCACTGATAAAGGTTCAGCTTTAAAATTTATTTGAGCCTATTTCTTAAAATCTTTAATGTCGTTAAATTTCGCAGTGTTGCTCGATTTTAATATATTGACAATATAAATGATAATAATAATAATACAATATATATTGATTTATATTTATATAATTAATATATAATATATATTTATAATATATATCTATAACATCATACCAAAAAACGAGGGAAACATTTTGGCGGTTAACGGCGGTAATTTTAAATCAATAAGTTCGAAAAGGACCTCTAGAAATGTCTCTAGAGATGTGACCTTTTCGAAATTGTTTCTGTACAGGTTATGGCGTTTATAGTAGAATCATTACCAGAGATGTGCTGTTTTCGATCATAATGGGTGAAGACAAGCATTTATGTCACATTGGTATAAAAAAACGTATTTGACAAAATATCCGACATGTGCCCTTTTCGAAATTGCATATTCAATTAAAACCACAGCTTCCATACATGGTCAGTATTCAATTCCACCAAAACATTAAAACGACCCAATTTATTCGAGAAACGCTAAAAAAAATTGCCGTGGAAAAAAAATGTACTGACAGAAATTAATATTGACCATGTATTGTAGCTGTGGTTTTAATAATTTGTCTATGTTTATTTTCGCATCGTGTGGTTGCCAGAAGTAAAAAAAATACGCTGTCTTTATCATATCTTGTGAAAGTCAACGACAGCTAGATGGTATCAGGTGGACCATTTACAGCATCCTCTTAAACTCTTAAAGTCATTAACGAGATAATTTCACCGAACCTATTGGCTAATGGCGACAATTTCTGTAACGATGCCTGACCTCTAATTCATCCAATTAAGAACATCTTGCTATTTTCAGAGGCGTTTATCTATATCCCTTTTGAGAAGGAGAGGAAATTGAGGATGTTGTAAAATTCAATCTTTCCCCAATGGTCTAGAGGTTAGCGTTTTGACAAAGCGTTATTTGTGAACTTTCCGTCAGAAAATTAAATATCCCATGGGATCTAAACATAACAGGTGAAGTGTGGTGGATGTTATACACCTCTACCACATATCATTTGGGCGTGATGTTATGTTAACGTGACGTCACGAAATGACGTATCATACAGTTGAGAAATTTAAGGTTCTGGTAAGAGGCGACCGTAGCTGGATGGCTAAAGCGGCTGCCCGGTGTGCAGTAAGGTCGCAGGTTCAAATCCTGCCGGTCCCATATCTTTTTCAACTGTTTCTTAGTATGTTATGTTATGTCAATTTTGGTGTTTGCTTGATAAATAAAAAAATACTATTTTCAAACCAAGAAGAATTTAATTATTTTTCAACAGTAATATTGTATAGGAATGTTATTGTAATTAATTGACAGTGTTACTTATTCGCTGTGACAACCAGAAACTTCTGCGACTGTGTGTCTTGTAAGACATGTAATGAAGAACCTGAGAAATACCTGTCTCCTTATTAGGTATCTAACTTTTAGTTGCTAACTAAGAAATGTCACTTTCAATTACTTTCTCAATTGATAAATTGCTGGTATTTTTATTGACTAGACAGCTCAAGCTCGCCAGAATGCCTAGGTTAGTCATTAGATAATTGCAATAATCCAGAACCAGATTCACCAATTATGAACAAGTCTCTGGTAGCCCATTCGGAACTTTTCTAACGTAGGAAATGTTACATTTGTATAAAAAATTAAAGAATTTACCAGTAGGTAACTATCCCAAACCTTATCAGATACTGGTGAGATTGGCCTTAATCTAATTGTTTATTTGTGCATTTATAGAATACTTCTCAAGAAAAATGTAATGAAAATAAATCAAAACATCCGTATTCATATTATTATCCTCATTCATTGCCTTTTGTAATACAATAATCTACTCACCTGCATTCTTCGTGATCGAAAACAAATACTCATATTATGAGGTATTGACGTTATTAAACCGATTATAATTATCACTATAATGACAGTGGGTGTGTCATTACATTAATTTCTCGATAACTCACTGATCTACATCTAAAAACGATGATCGATTGTAGACTTCACCCAATCGATCATCGTTTTTAGAAGGTAAGCACTTTTTTATTGATATCAGTATCATAAAATTAGTAATTAGGGATGTCTTAATACACCTGTAAGTACCTATTATCTACTCTGATTTAAAGATTTCCATCTCTTCTTCTTTTAAACGTTATGGATGACTGATATTATGCAGTTTTGGTCCCGCTAAAAAAACTCTTAAAGCTCCTAATATGGTGGACTAATATCATTATAATTAAAATAAAAAAAGGGTTCATTATAATTAATATAAATATCTCACAACTTACACACAACGCCATCTAGTCCCTAACTAAGCAGAGCTTGAACTATGGGTACTAGAATAACTGATACTAATGCATATATTATACTTTTTTTTTTACTTATTATACATAGAAACACCCAGACTAAGTCAAACCTCCATGTTCATGCACACAAAGATTTCTCTTAAGCGGGAATCGAACCCGCGACCTCGACGTCGCAGGCAGGTACACTACCCACTCCGCCATCATTACACCATCATTATCTGTCTATGATTACCTTAATCAATATACTAATTTAAACGAGCCTTCCCCTAATATCGCTGTCCTTTATCGTCGTGGAAAGTTTGACTGTCGTGGAATATTCCTAGCTAGACTATTTATTTTAGACTCCATTCATATCAGTTAACGCTTGGTTTAAGTGGATTGGTGCTATGCCTTTATTTGTACAAGTGACTTCAGAAAGGTACTCAGAATCGATTTATAATTACATCACTAGATTAGTAAACCTTTTATGTTGCATTTATTGTATTTAAACGAAATTAAAGACTTTTTACGAACAAGTGATTTTGTTTTTTTTTTCGTTTTATTTACGATCAGTCGCTTAACTTTAAGTAAATTTGTTGTGTGGTCATTAGCGGTTGGAATCTGAGTGTCTGAAAGTGAATCTGACGAACAAGTGATAACAAAAGTAATTTATTTATATATTTAACAATAATTGAAGGCAAATGTTTGCACTAAGAGCCTCAGAATCATGTCATGAATTACTGGTAAGCGGTTTTGTCACGATGACATTAATACCCTGTTTATTATTCTTTGAGTAAAGTTTACATGATGATTATAAAACAGGCCCGAAGCAAACTAAGCACGTTGTAGTTTAAACTATAATGATATTGAGATAATTGAACCATTTATGTAATCGCAATATATTTGTTTACGATTAGGTAGGTTTATTTGTTGTTATGTACCTGTTCAAGCATAGGTACTTTGAATGCAGATGTAATGGTTCAGTAATCTGCATTGTAAATAAGAAAATAATTGGAAAACCCCGGCAACACATTTCAAAGAAACCATAGAATGTAAAAATATTGTTTATGATTTTTTATGTTATTTATTATACACTATGATCGAATTCGCAGTTTAAAAAAACGATATGACATCCAAAAACGAGGTCTCAATATTAATAGAGTCCGAACCAATCAGTATCCAGTATCCACTTCGAGTCGGGAGGAAGCTACCAATCTCAGCTTTAATCCCAACCGCTTCAAACATGACCAATGTAGTTAAGCATTTACAAAGATTTGTCACCGTTAATGTCGTTCGTGAATTCCCCATTTCCTTTAAAGTACTTGCCGGAGTGATCATTTTTGCCCACGCGAATATTTCGATTTAAACACCACTAGATGCAAGAATTGGTTTGACTAAGGTCTTCTTGCTGGTGATTCAGGACCTATTCAAATCACAACACATGTTCATCATCTTTTCTGTTAGGCCTATCTTTTCTATGTGGTCCGACATACGTCATTCTACAAAAGTGGCATGTTTTCCTGTTTGTGTCTCTAGTAGAGGATTTAACGACCTACAAATATGAAATTTGGATCGTGGTGTTTTTGGGGGTAAGTAGGTAATAGGGGTTGTACGTTATTATGTAAAGTTATTCAATTTTGAAGGCAATTGCACAAAATTCTGCATAGGGAATTGCAAGTGTATGAGGGAAGTTTCTCTAGTTTGCATGAAATTTCCTACTTTTACATGGTAATATCGAATTACATGCGGACGAAGTCGCTGGCAAAAGCATTTTTTTTTAATAAACCTGCTAACCAATCGTATTTAAACATTAATCCTATTCTTATCAACCCTTCCGGCTATACTAAAAAATCTGTATTATTCTACGTTCCGGCAATTTAAAATAAATTGAATCCACGTGTTGTCCTCCATTGAAATGCATTAAATTATTATCGCAGAAATACAATGCACGTGCACATTTCAATTATTTTTCTATACCTACAGAAAATATCATCAGTATCATCATCACAATACATCACATCATAACTTTTAGGAGCTCCAATACTATACTTGAGGCTGTGTGAAGCCTACTAACCTCCACTTGGCCAGCGTGCTGCACTATTGCCTAACATGAGATTTACCATGAGAAGATGTCCATTCCCAGCAGTAAGACGTATACATAACTAGCTACATTTTGCATTCCGTATTGACGGCGAAACATGCTGAATAAAACTTTATGTACTTAACACAACACCTTTGTAAACCATGTTTCTCGCAAATAAATATTCTTATTCTTGTTCTTATTCTTACAATTTAACATAACATCACGCCTATATTACCCAGAAGGGTGTGGCAGAGGTGTATATCCACATTTCACCTATAATGTTTAGGTCCTATGGGATAGAGGGTGAGCTTCACAATTTAATGGCATGTAACTATTTATGCAATGTCCACCTGCCATTTCTCTAAACTTCTTAAACTACTACTCATTCAATTATTAGTGAGGCAGAGTGATTGTAACCTTTAAGGCTTTAATTAACAGAGTTACACGCTGCGTTGGTGATATCGGCAATACATTACAATTTGTAGAATGTTTTGTGCCACGTGATTTTCACGCACGTCCTGTAAAAACACGCATGGGATATTATCACTGCAAAATCATATTATGTTGAGTGGAATGCGTATCAAAAGAAACATGGAACAGAAATTGCATATACATACTTATCTGATACTTATAAATACACTATTTCTATGATTTGTTTACATTTTACACACAGTTTATTCAATATCCCTGTTTTTGAAGAGAATCAATTAATTAATTATACACATTTTATTTACACAGATAAGAATTTATAAAAAATTAAATCTATTTTTATAACCAAGCTAAGCGAATATAACTCAAAATGAGTCATAAACAATATCGATACATTTCTTCCCATGCAATAAATAAAAGTAACTCGATCATTTTAAATCAAGACGGTCAAGATTAGATCAGCTGTTATCATGCCCGGAAATGACAATCAAAACTATTATTTCAAATTCAGGACAGATATACTATAAATAATAAACAAATAATTATATATAAATAATAATTATGTGAGTGTTTATCCAGGAAGTCTATTATAATATACTTAAGGGGGAACTGTTTCCCTACTTAAATATATTAAGTTATTATCAAAAATTATATCTAAAGCATGTTTGTTGGCGCCAATTTATCCAAAATAATAATTTTAATTTTTAAATTTGTATGTAACTCAATTAATGATTAAAACAGTTTTGACAACCATAAATTTTGGAGGACAAATATATTTTCGAATAATTTACATAATTATCATCAGATTTATCATCACTACATAGTATAAAACAAATTCGCTTTCTCTGTCCCTATGTCCCTATGTACGCTTAGATCTTTAAAACTACGCAACAGATTTTGATGCGGTTTTTTTAATGAATAGAGTGATTCAAGAGGATGGTTTTTATGTATAATACATGCATACTATAGTAGAGAAAAGCCGAGAAATTTAAAGATTTGTAATGTGATGTCGTAACAAACATATTTTCTGCGCTTACATTGCAAACGCTGGCTAAACCTTACGAGATAGATCAAATTTATGTACATACTACGGAATTGTATATCTTAAAAAGATAAATAAAAAAGTCCGCGACAGCATATGTTTATCTCCTAAGGATAATCCACAGTAACCATTTTTATCTTTTACATATTACAAAAAAAATATGGGTTATTTACCAAGCTATTTTAAACGATACAGTATCATTCCTTATCCAATTAAATTAGATACGTTGTGCATTTCATGTAGATCAAAATTGCCCTTTACAGCATGTGATTTAAATAAATATTTTCGAAGATATTACAGATTTAAAAATTGCGGGACGTAGCGTTTGCGGCAGTACCGGCCGGTCGGGGCGGCGGGAGCGAGCCTGTTCAGAGGGACAGAGAATCGTCAGTAGAGCGTGAGGCTCGACTCAGTCAGCTTCGGGATAGATATAGAGCTGAGAAATGTAAAAAGTAAATAAGTAAAAATGTTGTGTATGAATATTCCAAAGATAGCAGGCAATCTTCATGGTATAGGGAAAGGGGAATTGTTTTACTCCAAATTTAACGCGTGCGGGCCACGGGCAGTAATGAATAAATCAAAACTACTGGATCTATTTTAATCATTTTTTCAGTGAGTGATATAGGCTATATATTATATACCCGTGCGAATCCGGAGCGGGCCGCTGTGTTTTTATATACAACGTTCACAATTTTTCTGTAGCGTATTTAGTATCAGCATTGTACCCGTGCGAAGCCGGGGCGGGTCGCTAGTCAAATAATAAAACAGTTATTAATATATATATTTTTTTTAATAATTAAATCAACATATTTTATTCCTGCTACCCCTAGAGTTTTCGTACGGGAAATTGTTGTTTTATCAAAATAAAGATACTCACGAAAGATTAGCTCGATAGTAATCAAGTGCAAATATGGACTCTGGATCATGGACTATTAAATTGTGATAGTAAAATTGATAAATACCTACAAACGTACGTAGAGTAATACCTACGTTGATACCACAAGTATGATCATCATAATATTTACCTAAAATGGCGGACATTTTGCAACAAAAACTACGATCGTAAAGGTTTACTCTGTGGTAAAGGTGCATAAGTATACTCTTAGATAATCCTTACTACAGATAAGCTAAGTCTTTGTAACTATAACAGTGTCCATTGAACTAGTAGATATATCTTTGTTTAATTATGTTGGACGATGACCTACTAAACTAAAAGCAATATTAGTTTAGTTTTTACGTTACAAAATTAGACGCAGATGCAGACGAAGCTAAAGATACATCATTATTGGCTCAGTAGTTTATAATAACAAAGTACTTGTTCTTTATAAAACATTATCTGTCTAATTAAATACATACATTACATTTTTATTTGATTTACGTTTACTTTAGTGTTCTTAATTATAAAACATACAGTTTTATAAATGACTCAGAAATGTTTAATTCGCTGAGGAGTTATCGCTTCCTATCCTATATCATGAACGGTTCGGATTTAAGAATTGCTTTGACATGAAAAATAAGACTAAGTCACTCTTTGACTGTAATTCTGAAAGACCAACATTATAAAAAATAATAGTAAAGTGGTTTAGATAGACCATGGCCTCACAAAGGGACAGAACTATGAAAAACTTACCCTATATTTGTTTTTATAGGCTTAGGGCCAATTTCAGAAGTTTCGGATAGATGTAATCCGATCCATAAAATATATCATCATCAGCCTGTAGCAGTCCACTGCTGGACACAGGCCTCTCCCAAGGTGCGCAAGAGTTCACGGTCCTGTGCCTTACGCATCCAATCGCTACCGGCAACTTCACGCACATCGTCGCGCCATCTTGCCGGGTGGCGTCCCACACTACGTTTGCCTTGACGCAGTCTCCACTCCAGAACATGCTTACACAAACGGTTGTCGGTTCTGCGACTAATGTGGCCAGCCCATTGCCATTTCAGCTTGCTTAGTCTCTGGGCTATGTCGGTGACTCTGGTTCTCCGGCGGATCTCCTCAGATATGATCTCTAAGATAAACTCCGAGCATAGCCCTCTCCATAGCCCTCTGAGTGACTTTTAGTTTATGGACTAGCCCCACTAGTGTCCACGTCTCAGCTCCGTATGTCATGACGGGTAGGACGCACTGATTGAAGACTCTTGTCTTCAGGTTTTGCGGTATCATAAAATATAAACTGACCGAATTTAAAAGTGACACAAGTTACACTTGAAAAAAGAATTTTTCAAGTGTAACTTTCATTTATGTGTGTAATATGCTTATCCTGCAAATATGGTTTTATCGACACCTGTGAAATTAGGGCATTGTGTTTTAAACTCGCCGGAAATAAACCTCGTTGAACAAATCGTAAGTTTATAAGCGTACTACGCGACCGGATCCGCATGAGGAAACTAGTAACGGTATACAGGGTGGATGCGACATAGCGACATTTATTGAAACCACAGCTTCTATACATGGCCAGTATGCATTTCCACCGGATAAAAAATTCTCTGGCGAAAAAAAAAATCCACGTCTTCCGAACAAATTGCACGATCGCAATGTTCAAATTGTTCGGAGAACGTGATTTTTTTTTTTCGCCAGAGAATTTTTATCCGGTGGAAATTGATACTTACCATGTATAGAAGCTGTGGTTTCAATAAATGTCACTATGTCGCATCCACCCCGTATAACATACGTAAAGATGGACGCGGAGATAATTATCTGCTTATTTATATCACATTTATTGCAACGCGGACAACGTTCATGTTTATAGCCGTTAGTAATCATTAGCACATTGAGATTTTATTATAATACTTTCCGATAACCCCAATACTGATAGCGATTGTTTCTTACATTTCGCCAATAACATTGTTTATACGTAATATGTAGTATAGTTTCAATTCAGCACGTGAGTATTATCTCTTTATGCAAACAACCGGTCAATTGCTAGCGAATAGAAGTCGTACTCGAGGGTTCCGTACAAAATAAAAAGGGATGATCAAAATAAATAAAACGAGTTGAATATTTTGTATCAAACTTTTTGGATAATATTGTTCCATTCTTATTTTTAACTTCTTGCTATCGAACAAAAGTTTTTTCAGAAATTCTATTATACAATGTTTTATTTAAATAATTAGGTAATTTAATAAAATTAACATTCTTATCTTAGTTTGAATGAGTCAATATGAATGTACGAACAATTAAAATTTAAGGAAGTGTGACGAAAATTTTCCTTGAAAAGAACATGAATTTTCCGGTGAAAACTTTTGCACCCAGGGTCTCAGAATCATGTTTAGAAACACTGGTAAGTGGCTTCGTCATAATGTCTTTTACGCCCTGTATAATGGGTATAAATATATCCTATTTATACCCAAGGGTAAAGAACCCTAAAAAGTCGTTATATGAATAAAATTGCGAAACGGATACAACAACTAATTATTCATGAGAGATTTATAATAAGCTCACAACGGAGAGGAAATAAGTACCTACTTACAAAACTAATTTAATCTTTCATTCACAGTCGTACTCACTTCCAAGTAGAGCTCTTAAATTATATATAAAGTTATTCTCAATATAATTTTGTGGCGAGTTGAATGATGTATTGTATCTGAAAGCAAATAGTTCTTAGTGTTTGCTTGTACGTTTTTTGGGTCTGATGGTGAGGTTAGGCTCTGAAATTATTGGCAAGGTATAATAGTGACATGAGTATAAAAGTTGAATGTAGATAAATGGGCCGTAATTGCAACTTACCGCTGAATACTACAAGCAACTACCCAATATCAGGCTATTGAATTCCTATGCGAGAGTTCTTAGATTCAGTTTGATTTAATTTATTTTTCCATGTCAATAAGAAGAGTAAAATGCACCAACTGTAAATATTTGCAGCCCACCACAAGTTTAATTATGCAGAAGATTCTATCATCATGATTTATTAAGTCCACCATTCACAATCACATAACTCAATTAAAATTAAGAGCTCTTAGATTAAGTTAGATTTAACTGCCATCTCAATCTGTGGCTTGCAATGTTCTTGTACCTACTGTATATGTAATCGTATGCACAATCGATTCTGACTGAAGTAGAAGTTTATCTAAATATTAAATAAACAATTGAACAAATCAATTAAAAACTAAGAGTTAAAGTGGATTTCTTAACTATAAAATGTCGATTTTACTTCGCTATTTAATTATTATTATCGTAGAAATAGTCTTAGGCAATATACAAGAGGTATAGTAGCTGTTAATAATAACTAGTACAGTCAGTTCAAGTTTACAGTCATATCTTACAGGGGCCCATATTGTAAAATGCAGTTTCTTGTAGTTGTTTGTCGTATATAATACAAAAACGTTTAAATGCTTATGACTTGTATGAAGATGTTATTTGTTAAATACAGATAAATCCATACATTAACCCTAATGGACGTGGCCCGACACGCACTTAACCGGTTTTTGATGTTTAAAACAAGACGGTATTAGTGTTTAAAACAAGATTGTAAGGTGTATTAGGAGAGAATCCTATCCTCATCACATACCTTGTTAGCACAACTAGGAATGTCGTACTATTATATCAACACGCCTTGCTTAAGGCTAACTTTTCCTTTTGTTCTTGGATCAAAACCAATTACTATTGTGTTGTGCCTTACCCGTAACCAGTCTAGTCAACAAAGAGGATCGTAACGCTTCGCACTGGTTTGTGAAGGTCTGATAGCAGTTGCTCCACGTAAAATACTAATATTCAGCTGAATCCGTTAGACTACAAGCCGATTATAGAGAAAAGGCTCTGTTAATTATGATATTTTTCTCATTATCGTAATGTTAATTTAATATTCTGGAATGTTCATGTTCAAATTAAAAGCAGATAAAGCGCGTTTGATATGTTATTCTAATTATAAACAGACTCAGCAATAGTCGAGTGGGCGACCGTAGGTCTGCCAAGTCAAAGGTAGATCCTGGACTTCTGTATTTCTATGAGTTAATTTATAGCCTTACAGCAAAAACATCTTTCATTGTGGTTTCTTTTAATGCTATCTTACATATTTGATCGTCACATGCTGCAGACGGTGGTGGTTATCGACACAATATATGGTGGTATGAAGTCAATAAACGCGCATTCTGATAGTGTAGTAGTTCCGCTCAAACATTTTCATTAAATGTTCACCTATACTTTGTGTAAAATTATTCGGTTTTAGCAACCTGACTCCTTTAGCACGTAAAATCTAGATTGTTTCCATAATGATTCATGTTAAACTAGTCATTTTACAAAAAACAATATAATCATATCTGATAATCGAATCGGACAAGCTGTTATCAAAATCTCAAGGAGATCTTACTTACTCGATTTTTAGGGTTCCGTAGCCGAATGGCAAAAAACGGAACCCTTATAGATTCGTCATGTCTGTCCGTCTGTCCGTCCGTATGTCACAGCCACTTTTTTCCGTAATTTATCACATAATACCTAGGTAAACAATATAGCAAAATCTTTATACCTTCCCTCTAAACGCATCAAACAGCCTCCCTATTCTGATTCTACTGCAAATTTAAGATAATTATGACACTATGTATTTAAGACTAAACAAGGTAATTTTATTAAGAAATATAAGAATGATGTATATTTATTGAACAGTTGTGAAATATTGAATAACTTGCTACGACAATTAATATACATGGTAAAACTCCGTGGTATCCATCCAAGTCACTGCTCATCCAAGTGGCCGTGGCGCAATGGATAAGGCATCGGTCTTACGATCGAGAGGTCGTGGGTTCGAATCCTGGCCATTACACCACGGACGTGAACTTCCTCCTAACACAAGCGAATTAGCTTAGCTGGAGGGGGTTAACAATAATACTAGTAATTTGTATTTGCAAATTACTAGTAAGCTTTTTAAAAAAAAAAAATATAGAAAGTGATTATCACGCAAAAAAATACGGAGATTACGTTATTGTTAAATACAGGTGTGGTTCATGAAAAAAGGAACGCTGAAGCCAAATGTGTTACCGTTGCATAGTCGATAACGTCCTCTATCGAATATAATATACAATGATGTCTATAATTAATGGAATCAAGCCAAATTACGTACTCAATACGATAATCTAGAATTCTCAAATAACGAATCAAGAAAATAAAATATTGATTAATGTGTTAATCTTCTTGACATTATTCGAAAGTTAACTCGAATTCATAAAAGATAATGAAAATTAATGCCGTACCAGCCGTACTTTTCATACTTTGACAAAACATCAGATGTTCCTAGCGACCAAAATTGTTCAAGAAATGTTTGTCCTTGATTTTAAGTCTAATTGAGACGTATTTAAGTGAGGGTCAGTAATGCAGGCAAATATTTGCACGAATAACGTTATGGGAACTAAAATTCTTATCCTTTACAAATACTTATACAGCTTTGGTAATTAGACGTAACCCTTGCAAGCTGTTATTAAAGGGCTTAAATGCAATATTGTGAGCCCATAAATGTTCTTCCGATATTCAGTAGTTTTCAGTTCTTGTAATTAATTTGAATTATTTTGCTTTCAGCCTTCCATTAAAATAATTTCGTCCAATTTCTCTCTCGCTAGGTACCCACGTATTATTTAGCAACGAAAAAAAACAAAATACATTTTTTAAACTAGCTGTTACCCGCGACTTCGTCCGCGTGGATGTCGTTTTATGAATAAAAAATGCTAATGTCAATTTTTTTTTTTTTTAAATGACGCCCGCACTATGAATAACTCCTGTGTCGCGGGGCGTTCACAAACATACAATACACACACAGAACACAGCCAGAGTCAGAACAAATCTTTGCGAATCACACAAAGATTTGTTCTATGTGGGGATCGAACCCACAACACCAGCGCAGTTGACAGCGGCGAGGCGACCGCTTTAACCACTACGCCAACCGTGCCTAGTACCTACTCAAGTACCCATTGTGGTGCGCAGGATATTAAAGAATAATTATACCAAGTTTCATCGTAATCGAACCGGTAGATTTTGCGTGATGCCTGAACAAACAGACAGACAGACAAAAAAAAATTAATCACTGTTTTGGGTTCGGTGTCGGTCTAACACCCCCTGCTATTTATTTTTTTGATATTTTCAATGTACAGAAATGTTACTTCTACAGATTTATTATAAGTATAGATATAGATGTTCACAGTTTCTTCAATTCTCACGTAAGTCGCATAAGCAAGACCGACGTGAAAGTGGCCAAATAATAAACCCATTACGAACACAAAAAACAGTGAAATGCTATCTACAATTACCGCCAGACCCATCGTTCATAAAACTACGAAGAAATTGGACAGAATCTAATAAGTTATCTTAAAAACCTCACATGGGATCTGACTGGCGCTATCTCCATCTAATATTTATAACGGAAAAGTACAGGAAAACGAAGAAATAAACCCGCTGGCTCTACATTCTTTTCACCTACTTTAAATGAAGGTTGAATCTTTTGTAGCAAGGACTTTTATAACTACAGGGGGGGAAGGAAAGTAGGCACAATTTAACACAGATATATCACATATTTCCTTTTTATATGATGCGTTAGCCATGTTGCATACATTATTAAAATCGTTTACGTAATAAAATTTGTATGTGTCACCGTGTGTGCAAGCAACAGCCGAATTCATTAGAAATTTGCATGCTGTTTCCATATGTATTGAGAATCTATGGAAAATATTAGCATGCGGTAAAGATCTTTCGCCTATGGAATATGTTCAAATGAATACGATTAGTATAGGCTTTTTCCTGAGGTTAGCCGCTTGAGACCAAAGCTCATAGAAGGTCGATATATCATATATTGCCTCTACTAAAAAGTTTTGCAGGCTCTTCACGTTAAATAATACTGTTTTGAATTTACACTTGTTCTGGAAAAATGTTCGCTTATTGAATCTTAATAGTACTTAGTTTATTGTTATTGTAGGTAATATACATTTTGTACGGTACTCGATTAGAATAAACATGTTAAAATTATGTGAATTGTAAAGAAAAGACAAATACTATTTAGAAATTGAAAAGTTAGGCGTTATAAAATTCCTCCGTATCGACCTCGATTGTTACAAATCCTAATATTTTTTGAGTACTGATTTTATTTTATTGTCAACTTTTTATGGATGTATTTTCAGTGACATTTTCGTATTTACACTATTACCTGCGTCATCGTAATCTACTTTAGATCTAATCATTTTTTTATCTTTATTGAGAATGTAAACTCGTGTCCATGTCATTATTGATTTAAACAAATGGAGATGAATTAGTGCTATCACTTTATAGATCACTATCTACCCACATTACATCTTCTTCGCAATGACACACGTCATGTTGTATGTCGTTCATATTAAGTTAATTTCGTGATAAAAATGACAAATGTTTCACGCGATAGAAAGACAAAGGTTACGCGGAAATCTTCTCTCAAATTATAATTAGAAAAATATTTACCGACCTTCAGAAAACAGTTACCTACTGGGTGACTGGGCCTCTATTGCATGTAACTATCCCATGAAAACGAGTCTCGTGCATAGCACGGGTCTGCCGTTTGTCAGTGTTATTTTTACAGCATAATGTCTATTTATAAAGTAGAGTTAACAAAATATTGTGTGCGTCGGCTCATGCGCGTGTGTGTCGGGTGCGGCAAGTGGGCTGCAGCACGCGGCGTCGCCTGCGTCTCGCGTTATCGACCTTCTTGTTATCTCAACAAGAACTACTCGACCAGCCGATAAACAGGGAGCAAAAGCGTGCGCTCGCGCCGATTTGCCTCATTCCATCCCACTCGGTGACTCGCGATTAGTTCGTTCGCCTCTTTTATCGCTCGTTTCGTTCACTTCGTTCAGTTGCTCACTCGTCGCCGTCGCGCCACCACGACACCGCTCGCGTCCTTCCCGCGCAATGAAACACCCAACCAACAACACATAAACCATCAAAATGAAGCCTAATCGGTTATAACGTTTTGTTAACAAAACCAATTTTAATTTTAGATCGAATATATATAATTTTGTGATATTTAGTTAGTTCTCCGTATTTTTAATATTTATAAATCTTTACGATGAATTCGATTTACGTTATTTAATATTCTTATTTTTATTATTAAAATTTAAATTCAGTGCTCAAGATAATCTCATTCCAAATCGCGCAACAAATAATACAAGAATTGCGATGACAGCAAAAACTCGTTCACATTGGAAGGAATATGGAACAGCACTATGTGGTGAGTACATACATTTCTAACCTATGATATCGCATGTGCGGCGGCGGCCATGTGTCCGCGAGCGGTGACCGCGCCGATCCCGCCACCACTACGCAAATACTCATTTATAAAATTTAATTACCCGTAAATTGTGGGATAATCCTTGTCCTTTCCATTTTGTGACTCGCCGCCCACCGCGGACTGTCGCTGTTGTTCCACGTCAATTACATATTTTGTGAAAGCTACCGATGCATGATTTCACCCAGAAGCATACATGTTAACGCAATCAGCTATTTATAATATGGCGAACATACAAGAACAAGAACTCTACAACGTCATTCGTGACTCTACTACGAAGTAACTATTAGTTAATCTGTCTCTACCGTGTTTCGTATCACTGTCAAAATAGTTCCTATCACTAAAGTGAGGGTAAATGGAGTTATTCCCACTCTTATCAGTATGTCCCGCCTACGTTAGTCGTTACGATAACTGTGGATAGGTACCTAACATTTTCCCTCTGTTAAAGTGAACCGGACTGGCCGGTACAATAAGTTAGGACAAAACAATTGAACAGCGGGAGTATTTGAAGCGCACGTGCTTGCACTCTTTAGTTGGAGCAAACACATTCTCAGCTCTACAATACAAACCTAACCACAAGTTTTCCTGGAAAAGTGCAATCGCTTTTTTCGATTTTAGTACCTCAAGTGCTTTAGAAAAATCTACACATACCAATGTATTCGATATGGCAATCTATATAATCGATTCCTAGTACTAGCATTAAATTGTGCTGAGACCAAAGAGGCTTGTAATATAATTATGTATTTTATTTTTATCGTTTCAAGAAGACATTTATACACATAATTACTCGTCTTGTGTTTGTTCAAACGGAAAACTACACTAATTGCTTATTAGTATAATGTTACAATAAAACAATATTATATAAATACAGCTGCCTATTGCGACACTGAGACGCTGCACTTTACCTCCTATGTTTTTCACTAGGTAAACAAAGCGTTCTAGTTGGTCCATTTATTCATATACCTACATAAACGCTGGCTCACCTCTATGACGGCAAAGGTCAAGCGGTTATCAATATCTCGACTTAATTGACGTTTTGTAAAACAACACCAACCATAAAACAATGTAATTAGAGCCCCGTTTTTACGTCAACTATCCATAATGCGATGTCGTTATAAATTATTTGTGTACCTGTTTTTCCTGCGTCGGCAAGTTCTAATCTAGGTCACAAAGATTTAATCGTTTTGCCAGATCTTTAGTCAATATAAAGGGTATTGAATCGCGGTCGCAAAGACCGTCATACAGATTGCAATTCCATAATTTGCTTAGTAGCATACAGAGTACAAGTACAACCAACTGCATTAAACGGTGTGCGAAGAGTCGCTAAAGAGGGAGTGGCTGATGGGGAAAAAACGCAAAGGAAGTATCCTGAAATTGGCCATAGAATGTTTGTCCCTTAGCACCCGGAATTGCAGGTGCATACAGCAAGTGTGTTAATAAAAAAACATTAGCTCTGAATTGGGTGACCGCTGCAGGTCAACATTTTTGATTGCTAAATAGAAAGAATTGAAATCTAGGCAATACAATTCCAGGGTGCATAGAAATGCATATTTATTTCTTTATCGGCACTATTCTGCAATTATGTCCCGTATTGAGTCTTCCATGTAAATTATACTTTAGTTTTCGTATATAATATGACAGTATCGTCTCTCCTTCCCCAAACTACAATTTTACAGTAAATAGCGTTTTCTTTAAATCATTCACTCGATACTTAAAAACGTTTCGTCGAAAAATATTTTCCGTTCGTCCGTCACCGCTTACAATAATTTCGTTTATACATTTTATGAAATTGCCCGTTTCTGAAAAATATGTAGCTGGAATAACAGATTTGAAGAATGAATTTATTTTTGCCGTTATATAAATAACGAGGTCATTAAACCTCGTTATTTATAATAAAAGTATATACAAGTATAAAAGTAGAGACCATCATATCTAATTCTCCAACATGAGTTTCTTACTGGAACGTCGTGAAATTGTGAAAGCGGTGCCAAACGCGTAATGATACTTCTCTATAAAGAATGATTTATTAGTCATTAACTTATATGTGCTATCACTACAATAAGCCTCCTTTATTCAAATTCCTCTTCAATTACTCATATTTATAGATTAGAGAAGCACGTAAAAGTTTAATATAAATATCGACTAGAAACGAAGTTATTATTCAAGCCATTTGTCGTCATCCATTCATCGGTACTGTTTATACTAACCGTAACTTATTATTCTTCTGTTGAGAAATCCTATTCATTCCAAGAATGCGGGGTGTAAGCCGTGTCAGGTAACAAAAATAAAAAATGGGCTTCGTAGAGATAGTTCGGCACTCACTTTTAGTAAGAGATAAACATAAAACGTCAATAAAAAACTCCAAAAAGACCCGATAAGTAGAATCTTTCGATTGGGGCAAAAAATATTAAAGTCAATTATTATATATTTCTTCAAATTTCTAAGTCTTTTATGAACTCATTATCTTTTCAACTGTAGTATACATTAAGAATTAAATTAGTAGGTAAAGCTGTTTGACGACTATAAATATACTAAAATGAAGAGTCCATTGAATCTGCGCGCTAAATCCAGAGAGTAAGGTTCATGTATATTTTTAAATAGAATAAAATAGACCGTTATTAATATATTCATAGTATTTGTAGCATTTATCAGACCAAATAATATAAATATTTTACCTGTAAGCTGACTAAGTCATGTATTACTGTTAACGCAATCCTGTATGATTTATATAACTACCTATTTGTAATAAAGTTACCGAGCTATACTTACATAAATATGCTATTTAATCTTTCTGAAATTATCTGCAATTTATCTATCAGAAATACCACGTGCCCGTGTAAAGATAACGAACATACGTGCACCATTTAGATTATTAGTGTTTACTAACATCGCAAATGCTTTATGCCAAGAGTATATATTTAGATATCTCCATCATACGAGTAATATACAATGAATCTTTTAAGCAAATTACGAATGGTATAAATACCTCTTTATTAGTCGTTTAGGTCAAATTACACGACCACGGGGCAACCTTACAACCCGAGACCACGGTACATGTAACTCGAGCGAAACGTCGCGTCTGCTATTAAAATGGTAATTACAACTTATTGTTGACTACATTTTTATTTATTTATTTATTTAAACTTTATGCACTAAAATGTACAAAGGCGGACTTAATACTAAAAGTATTCTCTACCAGTCAACCTTTGGGTGATGCAGAGATGTAGATAGTAGGTGCAGTTTTAAACACGTGTGGGCGGGAAAACACGGGGACTAATAATAATCTAAGATAATAAATTACTAGCTATATAAGAAACATTAATATATATTAGGTTAATACTTAAATAATTATTAGTAGATACAATATATATATATATATATATATATATATATATATATATAATTATATTGTCCGCGACTTCTTCTTCGCGTGGAATTCGTTGTATTAAGTAGAAGCTACTCCCTCGCTTTGACCCGCGTTCAACGTTACTGCTTTGCTGCCGCTGATTTTAGCCAAGTGTTAAGTACCTTTATTGAGAGTTATACTATCAACACAAATATACTTATTAAAATTCGACCAGTACCTCTCGAGATTAACTCTATTAAAGAAATAAACTAACTTTCGGCCGCGGTTTCGTCTGCGTGGTAGGTACATCGATAAAAAGTAGCCTATGTTACGCACCTTGTAGTTAGTTACCTGCATTTAAAATTTTATTAAAATTGGTCATATGTTAGAAGATTAGCTGATACAAACAGACAGACAGACAGTAAAAAAAAATAAAAACTATTTTCGGCAAAGGTATCGTGTAAACATTTACTAGCAGATACAGCACTAACAGTTATTTTGAAATTAAAAACAAACACTTCAATTTTATTTATTTGTATTGATGATGATGTATTATTGATGCGACAGTATGTTTACTATGTTTTAATCTTTCATGGCTTCTATTGAAATAAGATATTCTTTCCAATTATATTCCAACCCTAATAACGGTCTTTTATTTTATGTAGGTACTCTTAATCCTAATTTGTTTTCGTCAGAGAACACTTCTGCACTCATATTAAACCTATTCCTATATCTTTCTTAATGTTGGACTTCATAAGTCCATAACTTCATTACAACTTCCACGAGGCTGGTGGGTGAGGTACCGTACTACCTAGCTAGTTTAGAGAACTTCATACGGCGCTGTCTGAGCAAACGTTTAACGTGTACTGCTATTTGACTTGTGCTTGTAGTTCATTTTGCAGAACTGCTGCATATCTCGTATTATTATAACGACAACGACGTAATTTACTTTGGAATGAAACTCTTGCCATCATGGTGAAGGGATTAGCCAATTCGCTTTGGAGAAATCGCGAATTGCCCAGGGTGCGCCGGACGTATGAAATCGTTGTGTACGTCACTCGGGGAGGCTCCTTTCATGCACCCGTCGTTTATTCTCATACGTTTAGAAGTATGAGAAGTGCGTACTCAACTATACGTGACTATATCATGTTTATAACAGAAGTGGTATTTCAAGTAGCGGGCAATAACTTAGAATGGGTATTGATTTTAGTATACCAAATATAAAGTACTAAATGCTGGGTTAATTCGGTATTGCTGCCTTGCACAGCTTAGCATCAAGATATTGATATTGATGCCAACATTCTGACATTCAAATTCATTGCACTAATCGGCCATGAAAGTCGTTTATCAATTCATACAAACAATAATTTAATTGCAATCTTTATTAGGATCCAAAATCATGTAAATAACAAATATTGCTATCACAATAATCCAGCCGTGCCAATGATGATTTAAAACAAGATGTGTTCTGAGTTCATAAAGCTTAACATTAGGTTAATACACTAACAAAATGGCCACAGTTTTTAACCTTGTCAAAGTCTCATAGTAACAGCGACACTATCAAAAATATAGGTATTAGACCAAGTAAAGTTATAGTTACTTATAATTAGTATAAACAGACAGGCGTAGACGGTGACAGTACGTCTTGAACCGATTACCTTATCACTTCACAGCATGCCACGACCTCAATGTTTACATTAGGAGCTCTTTACCTATTACAGAAAATAAACAGTTGAATTAATCTAAGCCCAGGTTATTCAAATCATTGAAATTAGTATAATTTAGTTATATTTATAATGGGATATATTATATTGCATATCAAATAAATAATCGCCTATCAATACATACTTATCATTTATATTCTTTTTTGCATCAAATAACTTACTTCACTACAGATAAACTAAATGTTTAACAAAACTCAAACTGCAGATAATTCGAAATTACACATCAATATGACATTCCTTTTTTCCTCATAATGCAAAGCGTGCCGCGGCAGCGGCCGGCGAGTGCTAGCTAATCTTTGTGATACTCTGACCCCTTTTTTAATCTACCCACTAAATAAAATAATATTATACTACCTACCAATTTCTTATTATCATAGATCGTAA
This sequence comes from Hypena proboscidalis, assembly GCA_905147285.1. NCBI lineage: Eukaryota > Metazoa > Arthropoda > Insecta > Lepidoptera > Erebidae > Hypena > Hypena proboscidalis. The sequence goes on from LR990127.1 coordinate 8,716,581, forward strand.
CAGACGACAGTACGTGGCGCCACCTGCAGAAGCTAAAAATGTGCCTATTGGGCAAAAAAGGAAGCGTGGACGCCCCGCGAAAGCAAGACCTGCTTTAATAATTCAATAAATTACAATTTTGTATCTAATTTTATATTTTTTTTGCTGATCTCATTATGTGATAATTAATAAATAATAAGATGACTGTGACTAATAAAATGTTGTTTGATCTAGAAAAACTGCTGTAAATATTATGAAAATAGAAGCTATATTTAAAAGAAAAAGAGTTAACATGTATAATGTGCATTAAGATTATTAGTTGTGCATTGATAAAAAAGCTTTTACTTTAGGAAAAATTGCTGTGCGCTGTGAAAATAAATTGTAGTGTGTTTAGTGATATTTTGAGTTGAATATTTTGTTGTGCAATCAGTAATTTTGATGGGAATTCGGTATTTAATTGCATAGAAAAAGGATATTTTATGATTTGCGTTTAAATACTACCCATTTATAATTTACTTTTATATCATTGTTTGTAATATTTTGAAGTGTTCAAGCGCCTCTTGGGGCCTATGAAAATAAATGATTTGAATTTGAATTTTGAATTAAACATTTCATCCAATGATTCCTTGTCTTAAGGGCCAACAAAATGGTACAACATACATGAGATTTTTATGTGGCTTTGAATAATACTGTAAAATTATTCTTTCGCAGGCTTTATTATAGTAGCTTTAACAGGACCAAAAGTTGACTAAAACGCTGTCAGTGCTAAGCATATAAAATTTAATTCAATTATAACAAGGTATTTATAATGGCCTACTGAGAACCATAAAAAGAAATCACCACACTAATAAATTAGCAGACTAATTTAATTAATATGTTTTCACTTAGTTTCTTGCCAACAATCCTTAATAAAAATTATATGAGGGCCATAAAAAGAAAATAGATGTTTAAATCAGTTGATTTAAAAGTAAGCGTCCAGCCTACTGACTGCCTGCACGTCAAACCTACTTATAATTAAATTATTTATTCATTAGTATGGGCGGGGTTTTACTAGTTGTTTCTGTTAGAGAATCTATTCCTGAAATTCTTTAATTAAAGCCCACAGCGGCACATGAAACAAAATTTAAGTCAGTTTACATTATTATGTAGATAAAAGTAATGCCTTTTTTCTTCCAATTATGAATCATCAAAATTATTTATGCTAATACATGGTGCCGATTTTTACTTCCCCTACATTTGAGGTAGGTAGTAATGAAAAACTAAATTCAAACCCCTCACATGTTTGCAACGCTTACGACTTCCAACCACGCAAATCCCTATTGTGAATTCAAATGCAAATGTAATGGCGTAAAACTTCATTTATAGCAAATAGCATTAAAGCAAGTATTTGGTTGCACATATGCGGTTTACAGATGTCATTGACACTCGTAGTTTACAGTTGTACGTTGGACCGCGGGATTATCTCGATTCGCAAACAGAGTGTAAGTAAGGTGGGACTGATGCGAACGGACCATATTGATAAACAATAGGCCACAATTGGTTGACCACCTCAAAGGCTGTTTCTTGAAAGAGACAATAGGTAATAAATATACAGTAAGTACCGCGATCCCTCATAACAGCGAGCGGTCTAATGGTTTCTCAGTACTGAGTCCACCGAGAGCTTATTATCCCGAACAGATTCTGATTCGAAATCGCAATTCTTCATTTTTGACTGAGTTCAAAAAATTACGTTCTCAAATATATTTGTTTTAAGAAGGTGTTGTAAAAGAATGCTTTAGATCATTTACATTTTGAATGAAAAATCTTAATAAAACTTATTTCTTTATCAAATCACGGCTTGCCATTAATGGAGAAAGCAATAATTTAAACGCCGATAAAACCCTCGTTTTTCATTTGCCGTTCTGATTGGTTTTATAAAGACTTTATTTGCAATATCTTTAGTTTTTATGAGCATGCAGAAATTTTAATTACCATATAATGAACGTGAAATGCAAAACTCTCTCTCAAAATGCCGTCAGATCGACGCCAAAATTGCCATCTTCGTTTTTGCAAAAAACAAGTTCGAACAAGCATGAAGGTCACAATGACGCCATAAGACCATATTTCGGACAAATCAAGCATGAGATGAGCAAATGAGTCACAGAATATAACCATTAAAAATCATGAGTTAGCTTACGTAATTTATCAACCGGTGTATAAAATAAAAAACTTTGATTCACGACACAATGTTACCAAAACAGTTATAATAAAGCTGTTCGATTTCGCGGGGGTTTCGGTGTTATCAATTATAGGAACGAAGAGATAAATAAAATGACGCAAACTAATATACCTACTACAATAATATTGTTTTGCATTCACTACAGTTGAAATGAACAGCGATGCTAAAACAATCGTAAATATTTATCAACGATCTATTACAAATTACTGCAGTGTGTTAGATTTCCAAGGTGATTTTCGCAGCAAAAAATCGCAATACCAATAATTATAAATAGTTCATTGCGTATTTAACTCATGTCATAATGTAATATTGTGTATGCATTGTGTTATTTGATATAATTACTATTTTATGTTACTAATGTTATATATTGAATTATGAAACATAATATATTTGCTCTACCGTAGCATTTTTTTTCAAAATATGTATTATGATATCTTCAATAGTTCAAAATATTAAATTTAAATTGTTTTAATTTGACAGAATGTCACATGCTCTACGTGACCTTAAAAATATTATGAACATAGCCATAAAAATCTCTTGAAATATGACGCTTTTAGGCATTTAATATCGTCACTACAGATGAAAAAGGTTCGACTATTTTGAAACTTTATGTATTATACTTTGTGAATAAAACTTTGTGATTAATATGTATTTATTTAGTCGACTAGCTAAGGATTTATTACAATTTTACAAATATTTACAATAACATAAATTTTCTACTTAATATTAAATTAAATATTTTTATAAAAGTTAATAAAAAAAAAATAACAAATAACTATTTACAAATTTACGGGTAAGGTGTCATAGAATTCCTCCGCATCGACCTCGACTGCAGGGAATATTTAGTATAATCATTATATTTATCGTACTAGAAATTATAAAATTTTCGTTTATGACTACATTTCGGGTTCAAGCAAACGATAATATGCATGTTATAATGTTGGCGTGTATTTACACTTTTCTTTTACCAACTAAACTTTTGTAAGACAAAATCCAAATGGTTTATTATATTCAAAAATATATCAAATGAGAATATTAGAGACCATAAAAATTAAATTGTTTATTGCCGCTCAAATCACTCAATCATCCATCATCATGGATCTCAATCATTGAATTTTCTGAACTTCCATATTCATAGTCATAGATTTGTATAATACTAATACAATAATTCCATTAACCTAATAAGAGACCACTTAAATAATTACGACTTCTTACCACGGATCATAATTTTTTATCTCGCCACGTTAAATTCTTTACCGAACCTTTACTAACGAAATTAATGTATATTAAATTGGGCATTTTTTGAGCATTCATAAATTTTTCAAGAGTTGTAGTTAGTTTCCATGAATTTTACTGTTTTATCTGCTAGAATTATGCCATGGTGCCTGTATGTATTTGAAAGACTACCTGCAATGATAGTTATCAAAATTCGGGCTATAACAATGTTACAGTGAAAATGATAAAGTCGTAACCGACTTACGCAAATATTCATAAAAAACAATATCTTAACAGATTTGATTGTGAAAGAATTGAAAATTATATTCTACTAGCAGGGAAATTGTTTAGCTTGATATTTAATTAGTATTTTAAAGAATTAGATGTGTATGGCCAGGCGTATGTTTGCTAATCAGCCATAACTGGGCTAACTTTAATACTGTACCGCTAGGATCAAAATAAATAATAGTTTAAGAAACTAAAAAACACGCTTTCAATGTACTTCTAACTAGAAAGTGAAAAATAATTCCTAATATAAGCTGAAAAAAGCGTGGGTTGCTCGATAGACGAAAAATATGTCACTTTTTAGTTAGAAGTACTTTAAAAGCGTGTTTTTTAGTTTTTTAAACTATTATTTATTTTCTACTTTTTAGTTTGGTTTATTTAAAAGAGCGTTTTTTTTTTTTTTTTTTTCTATCGAATTATTGCATTGGTCATCGATCTTTGACAGGTGTGCAAAATTTTAATGAAATCTGTCCGTTTAAAGTGGGTCAAAATCGAGTCCAAAGGAGTCGGTTACATACATACATACATACATACATACAAGTGAAGCTAATATAAGCGTGTTAAAAAAGATGGATCGATTGTGTGAAAAATGATATAGCTGGAAAGGGTGGGTGTAAGTGCTGAAATGACGTCTGTTAGGTAGGAGTCGAAGAATAAAACATATTGTGCCGACTTCAAGTAATTAGGATAAGGGCAGGAGGATGATGATGACCACTAAATGAATCATCTCATTACTGAGCAAACAGGAAAAATACCATCAAATATCCGTCCTAACAAATATATGAAAATATAGTTATAGGAAGTAAACATAACATAAGAGTGCTTGAGTACCGTAGTGTTCCACTAAGTAAGTTCGTTATACCGCGAGATTGACGTCACGAGGTCTTGAACTGAAAGCTATAAATGTAATGTGGTTGCCGAGACACGTGCTCGCAACACGTGTGAAATTGCGAACTTGTTCAGTTACACATACAAATAGAAATCCTAGACTAAGACAAAGTTTCCATCAAAGCGAAACATAAAGAAAATTGCCGGTTAAACTGTTGCAACAATTGGGCTGTCAAATTATATAGATTTTTTTTCCCCGGGCCGGGTATAACCGATCAAAACCTGTACATTTCTAAACTTTGACGTGAATTTTATCTGGAACAGTGGGAATAATATAATTTAAAAGTTATAGTAATCTCTAGATATGCATGCTCTCTGGGTATGTAAACATATTATTATATTCTTACTTACTACTTATGGTCTATACTTTAGTCGTTTCTGTAATGTGTGTAATATATTTTTTGTATTTTATATGACATTCATGCGCCTGCCTCTAGAAAGAGTGGAAAACCGCTTTTATTATAGTGTTGCCGGCTCAGAAACAAAATTAATTGCCAAAGGGGCGGAACACACCCTCCTTACCAAGTTATAATGTAAAAAATAGAACAGTAAGGATGTATGTATTTATAAAATAAATATAATAAGTAATATAATATATAATATATATAATATATAATTATATAATAATTTATAAAATACATACATCCTTACTGTTCTATTTTAAGTTCACTCATTATAGCACAAATGTATTTAATATATTATGCATAAACTATTTTATTAATTTTACTAACTACTTTTCATTACGCGGCGGCCATTAATTAATTTGGAACAAAACAGAAGGTTTATTCAAATTAATTGGTTAGGTCACTCGAGTCAATAACTCAATAGATATAATAAATCAGCTTTAATTAGTATTCTGCGTAGAAAATGAAGTCTTTAACTTTTAAAACAGTTAAGCAGAGCGCAGTAAAGTTCCTAGTTATTTCCTTTCAGTGTGCATCAGATCAGATACTTAATTGATCCAATAAAACTACAGCCTCGGAGAAGTTGGAAATTCTCAGTCTTTGAGAAAGGGAAAAAGCCACTAGAAGTTACTCGATTGAGACCTTATGTAGATATGAACATGAAAGCACATAAACACTGCCCTAATTAAATAATAAGTATTCAATCTTTCATTTCACAGTGCATATGAATTAAATTTGCCCTTGAAAGATTTTTTTTATGGGGAATGTAAAAACACTCAATAATTGTAGGTACTTGTTATTCGCCGAATTAACTAAACAAAATAGACGCCTCTGTCGCATGGTTACGGACGTTACAAAGTTCGCCTTATCGATAGGGCGAAGTTATGGTTACCTTAGTAAACACATACCTGCCATGAAGTACATTCACAATGTTCCTGTTTGTCCATATCGATCGTAAAGTCCATTGCGTAGCGGTATAACATCGGCATTCAGACGACAAAGTGCGGACCTTGTAACATAATGTCTTCATAATGGACAATGTAACTTGGAAGGTTCATTCGATTCCTATTTGAGATACGTTTTATGAGTAATACAATAGCCATGATTCGGGATAAGACATCTTATCACGTGGTCACACAGCGTAAAATATAATACTTGGAATGTTTTCAAAGTTCACGCTTGACGCTACTCTTGATGTTAAAAATAGCTGTATCATTCAGTATAAAAACTTACATGAGTCATTAGGAATTACATGATTAGCTTATCTGTGGATAAAGTAATATTTTACCATATTTACTACCTCTATTACCATGTTGAATGGGCCACTAAACAGTATAATGTTACAAATGTTCCGCCGCGCCGTCTCGTTTCAATTTGTCTGTATCCAGCTGAGAATCAGTTAACTTTCAAGTTTGTGAGTGATTGACTGCATCCTGTCACTGCACAATAAATTTTATACTATTGACGTTACTAAAAGAAAACAAGACTCTATAACACCCAGTCTAAACCAGGAAATATTATTCATGATGGACTTTCTTATCGCTGAAGCTTCAATGTTTTCACTATTAGGTTATGTATAGTCATACGTTTCAATCTATATAAAATACAATAAATAGTTCAATTGAGTCCATTTATAGCACTGATTGAGGTTATAATTAAAATGTTGACCATATTAATCACGTATCTCATTGCCAATTGGTTCTATAAAAAACTCAATGGTTCTGTGACGCTCGTAATTGTTTTCATGCATTGATATTGCAGTGTAGCAGAGTGTCATCTAAACTTTTTACCAACGGAACATCAGTAGCTTGAAATTTACAGCAACCCCCTTTTTCTTGTATCGTATTCAAGCAAAAGCAAAGGATAATTTTCATTGTACACAATAGAGAATTATGCAAGACATACGAACAAAACTAAGAGACAGGCTCATGATAAAGACTGGTGTTTGATACACATAATGAAAAATCCTCCACGCATAAGCTAGTTTCATTGTTTTTCTAAATAGATACTGTATTGTTTAGTGAGACCTTTCTACTTTCAAGACGTCACAGCAGACCATTTGAAAAGCTCGGTGGTACTATGTATTGATATGTTGAACATTAGTTCCATCAATAAATAAAGGCGCCAAATATACCCATTGTTCTACTTCGGGCATACACGCACACGGTGAATGATATTTGTACAACATCAGCGCTAACCGCCACATTGTCACAGCGTGTACAACACAATATCACAATCAGAATTATTGTTATTCTGAGATGTGTGTTGCTATAAGGACACGTTCACACTAAGTGGTGCGGTCACGCCGTTAGCGAGTTATTTTCTTGGCAAAAATGTAAATGGGCTTCATTTACATTTTCCTCGAGAATTTGCCAACTTTTCCACTGTTGCAAGTAATTTATGAACAAACCTGTAAAATTACCCGAAATCCCATCTTCTCGTTTCCTTAATTTAACTTGAAAATTGTTTACTCAAACTAATTTTCAACGAAAACAAAAGATGAGGTTTTGAGATCAAGGTTGCTCGTATCAGTTGTACAAACACTTTTTAAGTGTTTCAAGTAGATATGTGTGTCATTTAAGTTTATTGTAAAGACAATCGTATGTGTTAGTGCAGTTTTTATAAACTTTTCTTTCGTGACGTTGGATTGCGTCACCGGCGCGGCAGGCGGCTAGGCGCGCGACACGGTGGCGGGCGCGGCGCGGTGCGGTGTGGCGCCGTCAGCACCCGCCCCGCAACCCCGCCACGACCTCGCGTCCTCCGCCCACCTCACACGCTAATATGTAATATTTTGTGCGCCACGTATAATTAATCTGTATTATTCTATTTAATTCTTCTGTACACATCATTCTCATTGACTGTACATTCATTTGCAGCGGCTAGATAAACAACTTTCTCGTATTTATTCTTCAGGTAGATAAACCATTATTGACTTACAGAAAATATTAACCACAGTATTTTATCAGTCAGTTATACCAGTTATATTTGTGTAAAAATAAATAAATACATTCCATTTGCCATTCAGTTCTTGCAGATACTTAAATATTTGACGCAAGGTAAAATATAGCGTTGTTTTATACTTTTCGATCCAGTCCCGAGCCGCAGACTAAAACTAATTTTTCATACCTTCAGACCAATTTTTCTAAGTCCCTTGTGCATTATTATTTATGAAGGTATTGCCTGATTGAGCACGAGATTACATTATGTGCCGAAAATTATAACTTATCTAACATCGGTTTAGAAATGTACATACACTAAATTCTTTCGTATTTGGAATTGTAAGAAAGGATTGTCTTCTACACAGTGTCTTAAAGTCAAAGCAAGAATCTCTTTTTAAACCCTTTTGAACTAATTATGCCAATTATCCAAGTTTATGTGAGTGTTAGTGGTAAACGTCTGTCAGTTCGATGCCAACACTCGTTTTTCATTTACTGTGAAATTGTTAAACGTTTCGCAAATTATCTCATTGACCGAGAAATCGAATAAAAAGTATATTATGCCAGGATTGTACACGTGAGAGCCGTGGAGTGGCGCGTGGGACAGCACGGCCACACCGACTCCTATCGTCCATAACTATAAATTGACGACTCAGTGATTGTGCCAACTGGCATTCGGCATTCGTTCCCGGTATCTGTTGCTATATAAATTATACCGACCGTCCCCGCTGTGTTTACAGTACTGACGCAGAAACAATTTGAAACGCGTTCCGTGGAAACTATGTTTCCGCAAGAAGCGAGAAAAATATATATACGATGTCTCGTGAAATATTTTGAACAAACGTTTATTTGCCAGCTTGGTGTTGCAATCGTGCTGTCTTGCTGCATATAAAAATATTTATATTTCAATAAAATTCTATAGATCGTGTTTTAGTACATATTTTATCTCAAACACTTAATTCAGTTATTGAGTCACATGTTAGTGTCTATTTTTTGCCATACTTCATAGTTTATTGGTGAAAACATAAATACACGTGGGTGTGGTGACGTTATATCGCACTAACACAATTCACCGTAGATATACAAAGTTCAGTTTTCAGGTCGATTCCGTAAGTTTGCACAAAAAAGTAAAGCCAGAAGCCAAGATGCTCACGTCTAAAATATCTAAATGCACTGAAATTCTTTTGATGAAAATGTTGTGATACTCATCGGGCACGAGTTATGAAAAATAACTTACGTGTAAAGGCATGTCAAATTAAATGTCGAGTTCTCAGAAGCTAAAACTCATTTTAAATTCTAACATCACACCCAAGTGGTTCCAAGTAATCTATCATCAAGTTATTTGATACTTCATACCAACTTTGCAATAAAAAACGGACGGTATTACATTCACTTAACATTGGATTATATTCTGTTAAATATAGGTAACCCTTCTAAAATCTGCAAAGTCATGGTTTGTAAATGATGACCTTCACGGTAACTAATCATAATAAAATACTGTGTCCTTTGTTTGTGCTCTACAATGGAAAAATAACACAGTATCAAAGGACTTCGTGATGATATTACATAAAATTATATTTAAGGTAATGGCGAAAACTTTTTTTGTACTCCTTAACTTCATCTCTTATTTGAGCCATATAGTCAGTCGAAATGTGGATTGACTAACTAACTGGCTGTCTGATTAGTCAAAATAAAACACACTGAATTATTTGAAGTCGCACCAAATCAAGGAACACTGCTTCTTGAACATCATAGAAAAATATGCAGGTAGGCAGAGTAATAACTAAGGCATAATAAATCTACTAAAGGAAGCCAATGCTTGCACAGTTGACTTTTAGTTTGGACAATGAAACATAATATTATAATAAAAAGTTCTTACGAATTTTTTAAGATTGTACAGGGTTGTAGTCGTCACTTTTCACTCCTAAGCACTACCGTTTACACAAGTAATATCAAAACGATGAAACTTTCTAATCATGTAATGTCACAAAGCCGTGTCATCTGTCATATTAATCAGATACGGTCGAGAAACGTGTCGTAGTTGTGAAGTGGTCAGAAGTTTCCACGCGCCCGATAAGAGCCGATATCGACCACTCCCGAACTTGTTCTCCATATGGCAGGAAGTTTGTTCGTATGTTGTATGTACATGTAAACTGTACATGAACATTGAAATCCCCAATCTGTCAGTTGCGGGTTATCGCGATATTTTGATCTTTAAACTTGTGGTTGTAACTTTGGTTTGTTGGCACTTTGACGTAGAAAAGTTTATTTTAATGCAATATACCTAGATACTACTTATATATTTTAGGGTTGCTCACATAGATAAATAAGCATATTTTTGAGAACCAATTATGAAGTTATTTAGATAAATAAGTTCGTGGGCAACAATTCCACCTCCTTAGTTATATGTTATTAGAATTTGATAAGTGACTATATTCACTCTTTTTTTTTATTAATCGTATAATTTATAAATTGTATAACATAACAGGAAATCAAAATGAAAAGTAATAAATCGATTGGCTATAAGCATTTTATGCAAATTTCACGTGTGTTAATAAACTTCATGTTAAGTTATATGCCTTGACAACAACGCACACACATATTTTTTGCTCATATTTCGCATTTTCCTGCTTTATAAATAAACACTTAAAATGTGAATGTTTTCATCAACTTTAAAGTTCACGCACCTAATACTATATATTAAACACTTATATCTAATCGCTTTATCAATAATAATTACTTGTAATTTATTGTCAAGCCCATGTCTGATTGTATATCTGAGGCTTAAAACCAATTCAACTAGTCGGTATATGTACAAAGTACTAGACCACATGGATATGTACGTCAAATGAACGAACTGAAACGATAGCTATATACAAAAGATGTAATAAAATGCATTCTATCTTCTTTTAGAGCCGATGTAAATCTGAGAAAATGTGAGTTTCGTATTTTTATGTTACATAATAAATTATAATGTTTACCGTCGCCATCGGTGACTGTAACTAGATATTCTACGAGTTCATATTCAATCTATATTTAAAGGAATTGTATGAATTTATTTTCCAAATGAAATTTAAGCATATCTCTCTAATAAAATCCAGTCTCTATTTCTGAATATTAAACCTTGTTTGATGAATGAATTGAACCATGAAATAACTTTCGTGAAAATATGTAGTACCGAGAAATATATTGCATAAAACATAGAATTAGAATCTAATTGAATCGGCTTGCATGATTAATAACATTACAAACAAATTGAGTTCGATATCCTCTTGAGAAAATTGTGAAATCATATCTTACCAAGTAGCTTTTATAATTTATTTTTGATTAAAATCGTTTTGAGATATTTCTTTTGTTAAAAGGTTGTTTAAAAATACTTATAAGATAAGATTATACCAAAGCAATCGAATCACAACCTGGTGTCATGGTTTCCTCATGATTTGATAACTCCACAATACTGTTAGTCTCTTGATGTTATCGATGTCCGGAACATGTTCAAAGCGGTAATTAACTTCAAGGCCTTCCAACACGTACTCTACACGTTAGTCACATCATTGTTACACGCACACACATTCAAACAAACATACATACCTACTTTTACATTAACAACCTTATTTATACCTACTCTACTTGCAACCTGAAAACCGTTTGTTCAGAATCGGTAAACAAATCCATTCCACTAGATTTTAAGAAAAAACGAGTACATTTTGAGTTTTCGGAATGTTCAATTTATATGGACAACGTGAAATTTTATTTTTGTTATCGCGAATAGCTAGTAGAATGATGATTTTGAGGCTATATCGGCTATTTTTGATTAAATTTTAATGTAAAAGCTGAATATGGTACATTTTTGCCGAAAAATCTTAAAAATTAAAAAAAAACAAAGCCGGTGAAAAGTGAGTAAGAGTTGTTAAAAATGTAATTTGCAAACTCGTATGTACTAAACACCTTGTATATCCGTCTAAAAGTTTACCAGTCCTTTATCTTCATCATGTAAATATTTTCACACTTATTTCTCAACAGATAATGACTCTTACTAACACCTCGAGAGGGCAATGCACTTCTCATCGTAAATCAACTTCGATATCTATCGAAAATGCTCTTAGGTAATTTAATTACTTTGGAGCGTAACAGGACACACAGAACGGGCTATTTTATAATGGCCGTGTGATTAATTTGGTCTTTAAATCTGTGGCATTTTATTCAGGCATATAAATACGTTATTGGCTAATTGATGACACATTTTAAATTTGTGTAGATAGATCCATAAAGATATAATAGAACTTGTATTTAATACAAATGGAAGGATACATAATATGTATAGACAAAATGTTTATAAATATCGCTCATAAATTTGCTAAACGTGCTAGCTTCCAGATTTACGAATATAGTAATGTCATTGGATGATACTGATGATACGAGGTTACGAGCCAAGCATTTGCATTTGCGTTTATGACGCCAACATGGAACACGAGTAACGGAGAAGCTATGTCTATAATAACTCTGTCCTAAAATACATTTTTCTTCTATTTCAGCAACACTCATCACCGCAACGGCGGGTACCTGCTACGGGTGGCCCTCGCCTACACTACCGTACCTACAGTCACCTGAGAGTTCAATACCAACTTCACCCGACGAGGGATCATGGATAGTCTCCATCATGATCCTGTGCTCGGCACTGACGCCTGTCCCCTCCGCCTACATGGCCGACCGATTCGGCCGAAAGACGACGCTGCTCCTCGGAGCCGTGCCGTTCATCCTCGGCTGGGTGCTGGTCATCGTGGCCAACTCCGTCGCCGTCCTCTACGTAGCTCGAATGTTCTCCGGTCTCGGCTACGGCATCGTGTACACAGTCGCTCCAATGTACACGGGAGAGATCGCAACAAATGAAGTTCGAGGCGCTCTCTCCACTCTCATCACATTAATGAATAAAGTGAGTATCACGACGCAAATTGCCCATTTCCGATGTGAAGCAAACAAGTTGCGGCGCCGTTTGTTAAAAACGTCACATTCTCTCGCCCGCGAATTGAATCGCATTCACCTAGAAAGATTAAAATACATGAGCCAATGCCAGTCAGGTGTTAATAAATAATTCATTAACTTAATGGGCGACTTCAGTTCATTCTATCTAAGGATCCAATCCTAATTAATGATTTATAAAAAGCATATTATATTACACGTTCATGGCCAGAATAATATATTATGTGAGGAAAATACCTTCACTAATAAATCAATGTTTTGTGACAATGACAATCGTTTAACAAATCGAACGCACTGTATAAAGTGAAATGTTTTACATTCATGTCGATTGTGGTTTATGCGGTAACGTAAATATGGCCATATCAATCACAGCGGCCATATTTTAGTAAACCTTTCATTTATGCATTGTTTCAAGAATTCTAGTCTTTAAAATAATGATTTGTCTTTTTTTATCCACATTCCGACCACAAAGGTGTATAATTTTTATCCGTCTCCTATTTTTATAACAAGTTTTAAAACACAGGAAACAGTGTGATGGGAATGTATTCGGAATTACATCTCAATTAAGATCAATGTCTGCCAGATGAAACAATCGATCAAGCTCAATGAGGTAATTAATTAGTTCCATCTCAGTGCAATTTTCCTCTCCAGACAACTGCGCCTAATGTCCGATATCCTTTGCATCGGAACAAGCAAATTCCAATTATTTCTCGAAGCCTGACTACCATACATTTACATAATGTATGCTCTATTACATGGAGCATAAGCTTGCTTTCTGCTTTTCAGTAAAATATGCGTTTTCTAAGTGATATTCCTAGAATCGCACGGTTAAGTTGTGCAATGCGACCAACAGGTGTATGGTTTCCTTTGTCGGAGTCCGTTGCACTACGGCATAATATTCAGCTTGTTATGTACAACACGTGGTTCAAGTGAGCTATCTGATGGTGTGACGTAATGTTTATTGCTTTCTTGGCAGATATAGGAAATAGTTGAGAATTTTTGTAGGTACATGAAATTGCAAACGGCACAATATATTGTAGTACTAGTTGGTCTTTAAGTCATATAACAGCATGTTCAGCCCCAAGCTCTACCAACGCGACCTCTTAATAATTAATTAATTAGCTTGCTTTCGATTGATCGACTAATTAATATTAATTTACTTTGTTGTTTTTCTATCGGAACGTCCTATTTCAATAAACACACGTAATAAATAGTTATTATCACACAGCAAAAAATAAACAGAATAATAAATTATCGGGGTTCATAAATCGTTTACGTATACGTGATAATGCGGTGGCATTACCATAAAACATTATGTGGTCGTAAAGCACTATCTCTAGTCTTAGATTCCACGGCACGATTACCAAGTTCAAAAGTATTTCATTGTAACTAATTTATTATGTAGCTTTATTTTTTTCTATGCAGAATATGCAAAAATATGTGTTAAGTAAATTTTAACAATGATTTTGGATTTTTTGTATAAAAAATGTGTAATTACGACATTGAATCTTGAACGCATAACAAATTGCAATAAAAGGGTTGAGCGAATACTAACATCCTACAATATTGCATTAAAAGTCTCTTGATAGCTCCCTCTTAATAGCACTCCTATAATAACTTCAACTTTTGACTCGCATCAAAGGTTTCAGTTCTGATTCAGTCATTCAGCGCGATCTTCCGCCTGCAATTTATGCCCCATTGTGTGTTTGTGCACGTAATTAAAGCAAAGTGCACATGAGCCACGACATGAAACGTGACTCAGTGCCTTACTTATAGGTAGGTACACTACATACAGTTGCCCTGAAGCCATAATAAAACATGATATCACGTTTGTCTCAAATTGTATTTATTTACATATGATTTTGAGCTGATAGCGTGATGAAATTACAATGAAGGTCGGCGTTTATTATCTGTAATCTATCGTCTAATATTAGGTACCTAGTGCTTCATTACAGTATTCCAACTAAATAGTAAGAAAAACTTAAATCATGAGGCTTTATATGTATTTATCCAATACATTTACGAATCCACAATGTTTGGCAAACTCATAATAGTAATTTAAATGTACATAATAATTAGTTGTTCATTCAATGGGGTGTTCTTGTTGCTAAGCCACTTCGTCGCCACAGCCTTCATCGTATAAAAAAGCTATGCAGATTCTTATATAAATTCGTGAACATAATTATTTCACCACATTATTTGAATCGCCGTCAGCGCCACTGTATTGAATATTTATTGCGGAATTATAATATTCTTGGAAAACATCGTCATAAAACGAGAATAATTTGTTTGAATGCAACATTTTGCCAAGTTTCATTAGCATCAATGATATAAGCCTGTTTATGATTTAGTATTAGTATTCGTCATTGTTATTGTTGTTGAATGAAGTTTTATAGATAGCTTAAGATTAAATGCGTTTTATTGCTTTAAATCCAGACACTAATACAAAAAAGAAATTATTATATTATTATATTTCATAGTCATAAATTGTGAAGCATGTCCGTAAACATTCATTTTATTATTCCAGATAAAGGAAAAATACAAAAATACGTTTCAATAATATTTACTCTCTCTTCTTTCCAGGTCGGTATTCTTGCCCAGTACTGCATCGGCCCCTTCGTCTCGATGCAGACCCTCGCCGGCATCAACTTGATCCTGCCCATCTCATTCTTAGTCACCTTCATCTTTCTGCCGGAATCTCCTTACTACTACTTAAAATTTGAAAGAAGTGAGAGGGCCGAGAGGTCCCTCAGAAACTTACGCAGTGGTGATATTAGAACTGAACTTAAGAGTATAGAACTTAACGTCCAAGAGGACATGAAAAACCGGGGATCGTGGGGTGATTTGATCACCGAAGCTACTAATAGAAAAGCCATGTGGATTACTCTAGGAGTGTTTACGATACAGCAGCTTTGCGGCAGTGCCGCTGTGGTCGCTTATGCTCAAGTTATATTCAATTGCACAACACAAGGAGTTGTTCCTCTAGCGAACGGAACTATCATTGCGAATGCGACCGCCAGTTCATCAATACAACCTTACCAGGAATCTATCATTCTTGGTTGCGTACAAGTTGCCACCTGCGTACTGTCAGTAATACTCGTCGACCGAGTTGGAAGAAAGCCACTCCTATTACTGTCAGCTTTAGGAGTTGGACTCATGAATGCTACAATTGGGACATATTTCTACTTCGACCACGTTAACAAGGAATCAGTAGCAAGCTTAGGCTGGCTGCCGCTCGCATCCCTCTTGGTATACATCGTGTGCTACGCCATCGGGTTGTCGACCGTACCCTATGTCATCATTGGAGAAATGTTCCCGACCAACGTCAAGTTATACGCTTCTTGTATCGCTCACATCTACACTGGAATAGCCATGTTTACGGTTCAGAAACTATTTCAGGTAAGAATTACTTGTTTGAATTAATAATAAATTTAATTAGAGCTGAACGTCGTAAAACCAGCATTTCCTGAGCAACCTAAGTTTCACTACAATTTTAAAACTGCGTGTTGCATCCTCACCCAACTTTTTACATCACCTTTAAATTGACGTCATGTTTAGATAACGTTATGCTTACCGATAAAATTTAAAAGGGTTAAAATGCTTCAATGATAAAATCTGTATCAAAACCAACTAACAACCAGAAACCGAGATTGAAACAAACGCCAAATTCTAACAAGCCCCATTTTATTTTATAAATACTATCATACATAAAGTAACTAATAAATACAAAACAAGAGATTTACAACGTAAATACAAGCAAAGTTATCTTAAATTCTAAATCGGTCATAAGTACGTACATTGCACCTGTTCTGTGACATCACATGATAGACTTGGCTCAAGCGCAGACATTTTCTTTACAGGTGGTGAAAGACACGTACGAAATTTACACAGTGTTTTGGGGTTTTGCAACCTTCTCTCTACTGGGTTTGGTGTTCATGCTGGTGGTGCTGCCGGAGACGAAAGGCAAGTCGTTCGCGTGCATCCAGGCGCAGCTGAAGCGTGAGGTGGCCCGCGACAACGCCAAGAAGCTAGCCACCGTCGAGTACTGACGCACCAGACAGAAGCACTGGTTTACTTCTCACTAGTGTAGCTTAAGCTTTACTTTAATGTGTTTTAAGGGATCAAGCATGTTGGAATGACAGTTAAGGATATTGATACTTAAAGTTTAATATACTTATAGCATAGAATAGTGTAACAACGTACAGTTTTCCTATAAAGTATTGTAGCACTATTACAAGATTAGCCTGTGTAGGCAGAGGATAGGGAGTATGGCGGGGGTGATGAGGCTCGCGCCGGAAAAGGCGGAGAAGTCCTCGGGGTCGTAGTCGGACGGCAGGGCCCGCGAACTGATGACCTTGGAGTACAGCTTGGCGGAGTTCTTGGCCGTCCGCGTTTTGTTCGGACTATCGAAATCAACCAGGTACAGGCCGAAGCGGGACCTGCAAATGCATTTACAACCGTGAACATGAGTGAAATTAGACATTTCTGACTGATTACTGTGTTTTATTCCACAACATGAAGACATTTTACTTAGGTGCTGTTGTGCATATTTATATGACCAACTGTCTAAAACTGGTCTTTGTACATTTTCTTCTAATGTTAACTTACTAAATTAGGGCAATAAATGTATCTAAATACATAATGTCTTATTACTCATATTTAACAAAATAATGTAATAGGAATATTTTATAAGTATTTAGTTGTTTTGTTTGAGTTAAAGATAAATTATTCAATATATTGCCCATTATTGTATTAAAAATACAAAAAATAAACTAAATATATTATATTAGGTTTATACTGATTCTTGACCGGAGAAAACCACTTGAACGATTTCTGTCACGCCCACTATATTAAATATTCTCATTGTTCTAATGCTGGATAGAATTAAAACAATGAGTCAATCAAAATACCACAACCCATATCACATCAGAAATGTAAGCTAGAGTTTAAAATGTATATGCATCATGTTTATTTAAATAAGTTTTATAAATTGATCAACTGCTTGGGTCCGTGACGTTACTTCGACAATCATATCATTCGAAAAAGCAATCCTTCTATAAAAATTATTCGATTAACGGTAAGTCGACTTAACGATTGGCCGAATCGAAGTTATTTCGAAACAACTTTTTATCGCCAAACGCTACTTCGACTGATCGATTCATCGAATCATTTTTATAGATGGATTGCTTTTTCGAATTAGCTTAGTTATTCTATAAAGTTTAATTGAGGCCACGTATGTAATGTTACGGCCGTTAGATGACACTGGTTCTTATTAGAAATGGGCCGTCTGTCTACGACACGTTACGGACTTATAGATAGAATACTAGGCTAGTTGGGCAGACCTTTAAATGTTAATGTTTTGAAAAGGTATGAACGCAAAACGCAAATGACTAATGTATTCGTTCCAGATCATCGTATTTTACAATACGATTAAGGAGGGTAAATAATGATTCATCAAACTTCGTTTACCATCAAAAATCAACATGATTGAAGTTAAGAGTTATTTTTGTAAACAACAGCTCAATCATTGATGAAATGCGATATTGATTGCTGAGATAGTAAATAAAATAAAAGCACACCACAAGCACAGAATAAGAAATTGAATGCAGAAGGTTCATATTATTATTATTTTTTAGCACCTACACGATTCTATAACTTTTCTAGACTTGAGGTTCATTAATACAAAATACAAAAAATAATATATTTTTCCGACTCAATTACCTACTCCCTTAACCTTGACTTTACTTCTAATTAGTTGAGCTGCGGATTTCAAGAAAACCTAAGCTTTTTTTCCTACAATCAACGTAACCTTAGGGTCGACACACACCAAAAGCGCGTCGAAGCGCAGCGAATCGAAGCGCAGTTTCAGTGTCATATGAATTCCAACTCTATTCTCACAACCATAATACTCATTATCGCATGAGAAACTCAAACAAGTCGCGCGGATGCCCGCGGCGCCGCGGGAATTCCGGCAAATTCCATAGTAGTAGTAGCGTAGAGTTTCTCATGCGATAATGAGTATTATGGTTGTGAGAATAGAGTTAGAATTCATATGACACTGAAACTGCGCTTCGACGCGCTTTTGGTGTGTGTCGACCCTAAGTGGTTACTACTTTAAATCTTGGTGACGCTGAAGACAGCACAGTGGTAAGAACGCGAGTAATAGTTTTAATTACAAAAAAAAACTGAATAAAAGTGGTGAATTAACCTTCTGTACATAACCCATCTATGCACCTCGCCAGATAATATTGTATTATATCTGTATTGATTAGATTAAGGTGAAATGGGCGAGTACTGTGTAGATATTTTATCGATATCTAAAAAAAAAATAGATTAGAAATTAGGTGAAGAATGAAGTGACGCAAATAAAAATTGACTGCAGCCTATAACAGAGTAATGACTCAATGCCACTTGGTCGACAGCCTGTATTCTTATGCCTATGGCCGATGGCCTTTGGAATTCGGACAAATGACTACGTCGGGTAACCAAAAATAAAATCTATCCGAATAGGCATGGTGACTGATCTATTAGATAGTAAAATATAGGATACCTCTATCAAACTATAGGTAATAGATCATAATAGATCAAACTATAGGTAAACATAAACCAATTGAAATAATTTTTTGATACATACTATAAATCTAACTCATTTTATGATCATTCAAAGTTTCATGGACGAGTTCATTTTTAAAATACGAAATTATTCGATTTTATTTTATCATTAAATTACCCACACAATTTATAGCAATATTTGTAATAAAACCATTTTTATAAACGCAATATTTCGTATAGCTATCAAACAAAATTCATAACTTCACATACAAAATACTCAAGCGTGACGTCACGCTTGAGTAGCCTTTTGTTTGGAGCGTTTGGGCGAGTCTATTATTAATGTGAATTTGAAATTGTATTATCTCAGGAAGTTTATGTTAGGTCAAAGTAATTCTTGTAATGATGTTTCTTATATCAAGAGGTGTTTCAATTACATACAAAAATAAAAATTAGTCATCATGCCTATTCGAGAGTGGACACGACTCGACCTCGCTCATATACACTTAGTCGTTTGTTCTTATTTCATTGAATCGATTGCGAGTTAACGACCAAGTGTAAGTGTCCCAATGTCAAAGTTGATTATGATCAAAGAAGCTGAAGAAGCACATAAGGCTGGTATGAAACTTCGCATTGTAAAACCTAAAACCAGGACCTGAAAGACATACTATTAGTATCTAGATGCAAAACATATTCTTGTTTATTTATCAAAGTGAAGGATATTTTCGATGCAGATATTCGATAAGATATGCAACATAAGCAAATATCCTGTATCAGAATATTGATATTCCTGAACAAAAAAATATCCGGTGACGTGATTGGCTTACGGAAATATTATGCCAGTTACTTGTACTGTCACATACTTTGTATCTACAAAGTTTACACATAAATAAAAAACGACAGAAACTATTTCCTATGAAGTGAAGCATCGGAAGCTAAGCTACCTGTCGATTCAAGGCAACTGGACCAAAAGATAATGTTAAGGAAAGTGAATACAATACAACCAAATTCTGAAAACTCGGCTTCGAGATTAGTGTTCAAATAACATATTTATAATGTAATTGAAAACACCATGGCCCACTTTCAGACATTTATCATTGATTATTTGGAACAAGCAAAAATTGCTTGCTGTATAGATAATAGTACCGTAAGTGAAGATCTAAAAAAGTTACATATTTCTACATGCTTCCCTCTAGTATCATATTTAAGAATCCTGAAACCACTACGTGCCTGAAACTGGGTGGCCTCAACTTGGACATTACGCTGAGACTGAGTCTAGTTCTACAAACGCTCACGAGATGGCGGTAAAATAAACAGCATTTAATTTTAATTATTCAATAAATCAAAGAGATTATAGATAGGTCTGTTACAAGAAATAAACTATAATAGCTTTTTGGAAAATCCGTTCCGTTTTGTTAAGCTTCAGTTTCGTAAATAGTATGGCCGGAACCACAGATATAGATCTACATAGATAACGCAAATGCATGTACTTCGCGTGTCCGAACCCCGACCAAGCGTCAAGGTTGGTCGCCGCTAACTTCAGTCCACGCGCGTCTTTTGTTAGAGAAAATCATAGCGGACGGCTCCAGTTGAATCGTTTGAATCGTACTGCATCGGCGGGATCGGTGTCTTTGAATCGGTTTGGATTTCCCGTCACTAAATTTCGGCTGTGACGTCACAAAAGGTATTAAAAAGTCGGCACGCTTGGTTTCAATACAAATCGTGATACTTGTGTTATCTATGTAGATCTATATCTGTGGCCGGAACAATATCAATACATAATAAATACGTTATGTCGATCACCGCTCTCTAGGAAACCAATTCATTTACTTTACATCTGCAACGTTCTAGTAACATCATTCTATCGCTATCTTTACGGCCGCATTATTCCACACCGCTTTCCTAGGAACCGAAGCCTTAGTGAAAAAAAAGGTCTGAAATTAGGACAAATAAACCAGTATGCTCTACCAAAAGATTATGTGGATACTCTCCTTTATTATTTGGTAGAGTTAACTGCTCAATCTAATAAACCAATTACTTTATTCTTATTATAAGGTAAAAAATCATACTCAAATGCTTATATGAAGACGATTTCAATAAACGCACAGTTTGATAGTCGTAGAGCTTTTATTAACGAACTCGAGTAAGATTATTTTTTGCAATACCTACATTAACCTACATATACCGACAATAAACTCCATTCAACTGTTCATTCCCTCTTCAGATCCATCAATAAAAAACTGGATGAGGTAAAGGTAAGACGGGTTTAGGACGACCATCGTTTATGGAGTAGCTAACGGTACACACTTACAAAGGAATCACCGCCAATATGTGCCTGCCAGCGCGATAATAGTAACTGCGTACAGATTTCGTGAAACAAAGCTTTTTGTATACGAATTTCTTAGAAAAGCAAATTGAGTATTACCGACATAGATCGTATACTTTAATTGTTTGAGATCGTAAAAAATGCGCGTCTTTTTTTTTTAATGCTGCCAGGACAGGTATTTTTATAGCTAGGTGATGGTGATAGGTTGAGGCACCACGCAGGCGTAAGCTAGTTTATATATACATATATTTTAAAGCATAATGCATAATGCCTTTTTAAGCCGGTTCATTGTCTTTTTTTTTGCGTAAGATACATTTTATTAACGGCATTGTTTCTTTTTATCCTTATCTTAAAAAGAAAAGGCCTGCACTTTACGTTACTAGATTCACTAGTACCGGATAATAGAATCAAATATTTTAGTTGGTGATTTGTTATTCCTTAAGCAAAGTGCTAATATTTTATCGTTTTTCTCAGCTATAACTTATGTAGAAAATGCGCGCTTTATCCAATGACATTATTTTGCATTTGTTAGAAATGTTATTAAAAACGAGCGAAAAATATCGGTTGCTAATTTTCAGTGTTTTCTCTTCCCGTAAAAACCCGTCGACAAAAGATCCGGGCTTTCCCGAGTGCGGGTGCAAAGTGTTTAAAATAAAAAAGTACTTACACATATCCATCATCCCATTCAAAGTTGTCCATGAGACTCCACGCGAAGTACCCTTCGACCGAACTATGGTCTTCATGAATTGCATGGAGTAAAGCATTCAGATAGTGGCTGTAGTAGGACACCCTGGCTTTGTCGTCTACTCCACTGAAGTCTGCATAACCGTTCTCAGTCACTATGATAGGAACATTGTTGTAGGTCTTAGTGATCCACCGCAGAAGGCGCCTGAAGCCAAAAGGCACCACCTGGAATCAATCAGTATAAAATTATAACTAAGCAGCATATAACTTTACCATTATGTATTGGTGTATTGGGTTGAAACATAATTGGTAACGAAAAATATACTTGGGTTAATAAATATAATTGGGTTTAAATCCTGTACAGGAATAATCTTTGTGTACCTAAATTTGTTTCAAGTCCTGTGGGGGTTCGCCTGTGGGGTGGATTTATAAGTTTGTATATATATATGAAAATCCTTGTGCTCCGCAACACAATAAGTATTCCTAGTGGGTTATCTGCAATAACCCTGCGTTGGTAAAATAAAATATATTAATATAAGAATAAATAAACAAATACGAACCAGTCTTTAAAGATTCAAAACCATAGATTTGCATCACTCGTTGTAATATACCAGACTAAAATGACCTTAGCACATTTTAGTTTCTTTTCGTCCTTTTGTATAGAAGCAAATTGACTTTTTACTTTGAGTTCTTTTGTATCAAACAAAAAGACTGTTTGAAATATTAACGAATGGTAATTTTGCCATAAGCCACAAATTACTTTACATTTTAAGGGTGATCTTCTTTATATTTAAAAGTTAATTGGTTCATTGCCACCCAAGAGATTCCAGATAGGAATCTTGACATGAAACCAATTTTTTTTTTTTATTTAACTTTGCGCACATAAACATGTGACGAAGGTGGACTTAATGCTAAAGGCATTTTCTACCAGTCAACCATTACAAGAACATATCCATTTAATTTAAAAATGGAATGCAAAGCTTGTACTAAGAATATAGTTATTAACTAAGCTAACATTAGTAACATTTTTGTAGGTCCTTGTACGGAGTAGGAACTTCATAGATTAGTTAGTGTGCGTTTTACAACTTTTATAATTCATGGTTCACTCGCACTATTAACTTTAAGCCTTTTTTGTTAAAAATCTAGAGAAACAAATCAGCTTTACGTTGAAGTAGATAAACATTATTACACGTGTGTTTATACAATATAAAGAAAAACAATAGACTTGGACTGGTTTTACAATAGTCTATAAAGATAAACGAGTTTTCGACTCATATATTATTTGTACTTTGACATAACTTATAACAAATCACACGTGATGCGATTCTGAGACAAATAAACAGTAGTGGGAACAGTTGTAATATTTTAAAGCAAATTTTAGCTTTGCTATGCTTTTTTGTATTTTATATTGTAATATTAAAGTGGAAAAATTAAGAATCCAGCAGGACTCGAACCTGCACTCCCTGGGTATACGCCCCAAGTGCTTTGCTAATTCAGCTATGGATTCGTATGCTGCTAGACTCGAAATTTCTCAACTCTTTTGTGCTTGTCACTTGGGGCGAATACAGGGGTTGCAGGTTCGAGTCCTGCTGGATTCTTAATTTTTCTACTTTAATATTATATGAAATAATAATTAGTATTTTTATTGTATTTTTTTTGGATTTTTTTGTTATATATGGGCATTCACTAAAAAAAGAGTCAAGGCGCGGAGGCGGCGCAGGTGTTTTCAGTTTGACTCCATAACTTACTTATGTTTACTACTACTATATGGTATTGGTGGTAGAGCTCTTGTGAACGAGCTTGAGCACCCTCAAGCTCGTAGCTCGCAGCACCACCGTTTCATCTTAACCTGCCGCTAAATAGTAGTGCTTGCACAACTGTGTTCCGGTTTGGTGGTCAGAATAGGCCCTGAAACTACTGGCATATGAAGCATAACACCGTAGTCCTCAGCTACAGCGACGCATCTACAATCTGCTTTTGTAGATTGATTAATGTCTAGGGCTGCAATCCACTTACCATTAGGTGGACTACACGATCGTTTGCTGCAGACGTAGAGTAAAAAATAAAAAAAACTTTATATGTCAATTAATTAACGAAGTCCTGTAAGCAGAGTTTAATGAACATTCGTATTCCGATAATCCAAAATGAAACGATAAATAATATCTCGTCCTTAGTGCTACTACGACAATCTCTCTTAATAAAAGATAAACCACGTTTCTATACGTACATGGCTTATTATAATGCAATTGGATTGTACAGTCATGAAAAGATAATGAAAGATAGTGACATCAACTAGAGGATTAACTTATCAACTTCATCTCATTATTTATCATTTATCACTGTTGTCTAAAAAGATGACTCCAATGACTTTGTAAGTATGACATACCATTATGCTTATAGTACCCAGAATGGTATGGCAGAGATAAATAACACCCACATTTCAACTGTTTTGTTTAAGTCCCTTTAACTTTGATTATTTTTATAGCATTTAGCTATGCTCAGCAAATTATACTAAGTAACAATTGAAAAAGATATAGGACCGGCAGGATTTGAACCTGCGACCTTACTGTACACCGGGCAGCCGCTCTTAGCCATCCAACTACGGTCGCCTCTTACCGGCACCCTAAATTTCTCAACTGTATGATACGTCATTTCGTGACGTCACGTTCATCCATTTGTTCCTATCTTAAGTAGGATACGTCGATATACGATATACGATAAATCCCTTTAGTCCAAGATGGTATGTGATATCGGGCAACCGCCACAGACCTAACTGTGTGCTGCTATTCAAAATTTCCTGACGGAAAAATCCCAAATAACACTTTTACTCGACCCGGGCATCGAGCCCAAGACTACTCAGTGAGAGCGAACGCTATTCACTAGCTAGACCAAAGAGGTAGTCTATACTTTGTTAGTATTAAAAGAAGTAAATAAACATACATCGATTTTAAGGCAGTACTAAAACAATTAGGAATTCAAGGCCTGTTACCTTGAATTCTTAGTTGTTTTAATAAAAAAAAAAAAAAAAAAATAAATCATGCTAGTTTTATAAATCTGACAAACATTTACTCTGATACAGCAGGACTTTAGGTCATCAAAAGGTCAAACGTCTTATTATGAGTAGGCAAAGAATTCGAAACTAGTATTTAATTATCTTATAGTGTGACCTTATACTTAGCAAGAAAAATATCAATGTAAGGCGCATAAACCTGAGGCCAGCATACGACCGGCTTTTAATCATATTACGTGAAAACTAGACTAGACCAGATTGATTGAATAAATCTAGACTCATTTTCATTTCATTTTCAAATATCTTTATTTAATAAGTAATACATTCAACAAATGCACTTACCAAAGTTACAATTTGAGGCAGGTAGGTACTTAACACTTTTTTAGACTAACAAATCGCCTTTCAAAGCTTATAAATAAATCACATATTTATTATTAACAATGTAAACAGATAAATATAACACATCACAATATTAAGTGATGTATTATATTTATCTGTTTACATTAATAAATCTAGACTGATAAAGTTACGTTTCACCAAAAAAATATCAAGACAAGTCACGATATTTTTGATGAAAAGAAATGCCACGAGAAGTCTCGGGTACGTACGACCCCCGGGTCGGGCAAAGTGTAATTTGTGAATTTTCCAACACGAAATTTACAATAGCAGCACGGAGTTGGAATTGTGCTGGGTGGATGGCGATAGGCTTACCCCCTATCCCATGGGGCCTAAAACATAACAGGTGTGGATTCTCTGCCACACCCTTCTGCGTAATATAGGCGTGTTGTATTTTATGTAAAATATCGTTGCGGGACGTGTATGGACGCGATGATTCAAACTCACCTTAAGCCAAGACGAAGAGGAATCAGAAGGCCATTTAGGGTCCTGCACTCGAACAATTCCAACATCATTTTCATGGGACGGAATAGCACCCACTTCTTCATCAGCCATAGATAATAAATACGTAGTATAATGATTCAAGCCGAAGAAATCAGCTGTGCCTCTTATGTAGTTAACTTCGTCAGGAGTGAACTTCGGCAGGCGGGACCGAGTGTAGTTTTGCTGAAGACTTTTCTCGTCGACCAACTTGATGAGATCAGCGGGATAGTTGCCTTCTTTTGAGTAAACTGGATGCGCGTACCAGCCCACCTGAAATATAAATTGAAAATCACTATAAATAAAATATTAAAATACCAAAACATCAGCAATTAGGTCAGCTAGAAAATAATATGAGATATTAAGAACACCGATGATGCTTTTATTGCATTTCTTAGCTAACATAAAAACACTATTTCTACTGACCTCATGACTCTACAGCGCTCTTACATAAGGTGGTTTATAGTTATACAATGACTAATTCTCAAACTGCCAATAAAATGTAATCAATGTGACCCTGTTATTCATAATTCAATTGATTGGAAACTATATCCAGAAACTATAAAGTCTATTAGTAGCGATGACTCTATCAGACCTATGATCACCTGCTCAATTATGTAATAAATAATAGGAAACAATAAATACCATGGCATGGTTTTCTATTCAAGGAACCGTTCGTGTCTAACTGTAAAAGTAATATTTAAATTTGAAAAAAAAAACAGGGAAAGCTGAAGATGAAGTTTTGTTCTTTAACAATAAAAACAACAGTAGATATGCTTAAAACATAAAAACATGGAGACAGTACAGACTGAGTCTTTTCCTATATTCATAACTTGATAACCATTTACGCTTATGGCACTCACCTTAGAATTAATTGGTATGATGTTGTTAAGAACTTGCAGCGAGACGGTGGGTAAACAGTGGTGAAAAGCCATAAGTCATAATCGATATAAACGTCAAGTGGTAGATACGTTTACTTAAATAAGTAACAATAATACGTAGGTATGTATAACCAAATGTCTGATGTAGCTAAGTTTTATTTCGTGCATGAGAACTGTTCTACCATTGTTTAAAGAGCCTTAATGCTGCGTCTGGTTATCAAGATGATAAACGGATAATATAATGTTTTGTTCAAATAAAGTAATAATAAAATCACTTACGTGAGTATTCAGATACAACTCAGCAGCTTCTCTGTCTCTGGGTGTGTTCGTTTTTGGTTCAGCCCAATTTGAATCCAGAGCCATACCAATTTTACCTGGAAATTTATGTTAATAGTAAGATTGTTATACAATGTACCGAATAGGCACTAGATATTTCAACTAAAGTGCATGAACCTGCACAATTCACAAAAGCAGATCAATTAGCTCATGTGTATAAAAAGTGGCAAGTGAGATTCAATAGAATTAAATAATTGTAATATTTTTAAGCAAATTTTAGCTTTGCTATGCCTTTTTGTAATTTATAAAATATTAAAGTAGAAAAATTAAGAATCCAGCAGGACTCGAACCTGCACCCCCTGGGTATACGCCCCAAGTGCTTTGCCAATTCAGCTATGGATTCGTATGCTGCCGGACTCGAAATTTTAGAATTAATTAAGATAATAGATACCTTTGTTCACGTGACGATATTGCGAGTTGAAGAGATGATACACGCTAGCGTGAGCCTTCAAGAGATTGTGTGTGCACAGATATTCAGCAATTCCATGTCGGTTCAAAGCTGGCGCTCTGTAAGTCCCACCGTACCCTTCCAAACATGTCTGCATCGGCTCATTGAAAGTCACCCAGTACTTCACTTTACCAGCGAAGTTGTCGAGCAATAACTTAGCGTAGTCCGTGAAGTAATCGACTATATGAGCATTCGTCCAACCTCCAATTTTCTGAAGGCTATGAGGTAAGTCCCAATGATACATGGTCACCATAGGTGTAATATTATATTTCAAAAGTTCATCAATAAGATTCTTGTAATACTCTAAGCCCTTTTCATTAATTTGGTTTGTGAGACCAGTTGGCAAGACGCGAGGCCATGAAATTGAGAATCTATAGATATCTACGCCAAGTTCGTGGACCATTTCCGCGTCCCGTTTGTACAAATGATACGAGTCAGCGGCGACATCAGCATTCGTCCCATCTTTTACAAAGCTTGCATTAGTATGCACTAAGTGATCCCATATACTTGCTGATTTACCTGTAACATTATTCAATAATACATGTTTAATACAAAATCTGTAAATTCTATTGGATATGTGATATTGGAAATTCGGACTTACCATCTTCGTTCCATCCTCCTTCAATTTGGTAAGCTGCTGTCGATACCCCAAAGAGGAATCCTGGTGGGAATGTGTAGTTAGACTTCTGTCCTCCAGAAAAGTTTAAAATTTCTGCGTTTCTGTAAAAGAGGAATAGCATATGTATAAACCAACACGAGAAAGAAGACAATTTTAAATACATAAAACAAGTCTATCTTTATGAAATAATACCAAGAACTTGTAAACATTGACTAGTTGATGTTCTTACACGGTTATCAACAAATACAAACAATTTTCTAACAGTACCTAACATTAGATCCTATTGTAGTAAACGTACCAGTAGACTAGATCACGATTCACGACTTTAATCTCGCGTTCATTGGATTAGATTATCTACAACTCTATATAACAATAATGAGACACGATCATAACGTTATGCAATTGCAAATATTGAATAAGTTTATAAATAGGATGTGGTTCAAAGGTATTGTATCATTATTTGTAACATTAACTGAAATACTCATTATTATTTACAAGTAGATATGCTGTTAAATGAAAACTGCTGGTCGTCTCATCGTCGCGTTGTTATCTTTTTAGGCATCTTCGAGAAATTGCATTTTCATATGTGCATTGAAATACCTACTAAAATAGCTCAAGAGCTTACTTTTGAAGTATAACTTGATCAAACACTTTATATTAATCCAAACATGACACGAGTTGAACATAGCCATATAGTATTATTTGATATTTTTTATCTTTATCTCTACTTGAGATACTCTACAAACATTGTATTATAGCGCAGTTATATTTAACTTATTATGACATAAGACAAAAAGAGGCTCACAGTAGTATTCCATTGCATTATACTCCTAATAAAGACATGAGTTACAAAGATGTTCAAAATAGACACTCCAAAAGATGCAAGATCTATCTTTCCACATGTAAAAGTCTGGCCAAAAACCAACCAGATAGAAGACAGTTAGTGCAACGTCAAGTTGCAGATTTTAAAACTGGACGGAGGTCTAAATTGGACAAATACGGGACGACCTCAAGATTAGACCACCTGCAGCCATAAATTACAGTTACATCGATGGTGCCATGACCTGTCTTATTTATGCTCGCATTTTCACGTCAAAGATTGTATAATGTCAGTCAGATAGGAGTACACGAGAGAGCAATGCATCAAAATTCTGCAACGTTATGGGAGAGAAAGCTGTTGCTGTGGCTGAAAACGGCTAGGAAGCATTATCATCATCTCGCATCCCCCCTAGTAATAGCCATATTCTTTTATAATCAATATAATTTTAAACCATTTTTATGTCACCACTGCTTATAAACCAAGAAAAACCAAAAATCAGGTTATTCACAATAATTTTCTGATGTTTATCTAAATCCTTAATGAATTCCTTCTTCTTGCCTACTCAAGGGCTTTAAGTATATAGTATTTAGTTTAGGCACCTAACTCTCGACAAAAACTCTTCAGAAACTCTAACTTATAATTGGTACTTTAAATCGGATTAAATGTAACGAACACGTGTTTTGATTGATATAGGTATGTATGTACTATTTATTAATTTATTTATTTATGGTTAACCAACAATTGTTTACACTTTGCGATTTCAATATGAACAAACTTAAAATACTTACATAAGTGTAACAATTACTTAAAGGTTAACACCGCATGCACAAAATAATAAGATAGTAAAAAATAATATTCAGTAAAAATTATGAATAATAATTTTCTTAAATATGGAAGTTTAGTAATATTACAGTTATATAATACACTTCCAATATTACATTAAATTAAATCTAAAATGGACTACTACTATAACTACTAACAATAGCTTTAATAAATATCTATATACATATAATAAACTTGAGAAGGAGATGTCCCATCTTTGTATGGAATCTGGTCGCACTATGTAATAAGTTTATGTGATACATCGTTGGATAGATATTTTTAAGCTGAATACAAGTAACTATGGCACTAACTTTAAATGTTACTCCGTTTTGACGTACGCGTTCTCAAAAACTAGCAACTAGTAGCTTCTTTCTGGTACTAGTACCAACATCTCGAACGACCGGATGGCGGAGTGGGTAGTGTACCTGCCTGCTACGCCGAGGTCGCGGGTTCGATTCCCGCTTAAGACAAATCTTTGTGTGCATGAACATGGGGTTTTGTCTTAGTCTGGGTGTTTCTATGTATAATAAGTATGTATTTACAACAGAAAAGTATATATGTATTAGTATTAGTTATTCTAGTACCCATAGTACAAGTTCTGCTTAGTTTGGGACTAGATGGCGTTGTGTGTGAGTTGGAAGATATTTATTTATTTATCTCTGCCACACCCTTATAGGTAATATAGGCGTAATGTTATGTTATGTTAAGTTATTAACATCTGAAAGCTAAAACTTTTTAACTGATACTATTAATTTGAAATTAACTGTACAGATGTCTGTTATTATACACGTGTATAATATCATTAACTCAATAGCTACGGACAGTATTTCTTGTACGCCCTTTGATCTGTGTTGTAAAACCAATAGCACACGGACAGCAAACCATGAAACAAAGATTTCGCAAGCAAGAAATCAAAATAAATAAACGCATATAAATCCTTATAGCTTCTGCACGCGGCTCCTCCAGCGAGGTAGATATGTTGATAAAAAGTAGCCTATGTAATAATAATTTTAACAAGATTGGTTCAGTGGTATAGCCGAAAAAAGCGTAACAGACAAACAGACAGTTACTTTCGCATTTATAACATGAGTAAAGACTTAAGTCAAAATTGAAGGTATAATTTGCCAATAAAAAAACTGACTTCAATTACTAATAATGCTTATAAAATAAAAACTACTAGACCAAACTGAAATAAATTTTTATGGGACCACCTGGCAGCTATTTTGCATCGAACAAAAAAAGAATCACGCGAATCGGTCCATTAACCGCGACGTAATCGATGTACATACATAGAAAAAAAACATACCGGCCGAATTGAGAACCTCCTCCTTTTTGGGACGTCGGTTAATAAATAGACGGACTGCATTCAAACTGCATTTGGCAGTTGTAATGCAGTTTAATTGCAGATACCGTTTAATAAAATTGCAAACGAAACGCTCAGAACTGCACGCTAATTGCTATTAAGCTACATGGTTGTGTAGCAACTGCCAAATTTAGTTTGAATGCTCGGCCTGTCTAGAGCCACTTATGATGCCTTAATGAGTTATTAATCTTGCAATAGACCAAGTAATTTCGTAGTCATGTAAGCAGCCCGAACAGAAAGATACCGGATTCTTAAAAAAATCTTTGAAAAATATCATCACCAGTCAGTTCTCACGCGATCAGCCAGACGAGTTATACTGATAATACCAAAACTAACAGCTGTAATTGTCACTTTCCTATCGGGTGAACTTAAAAAAAAATCCGGTCTATAATCCTTTTCAAGCTTAGTTACTCACATTAGCTGAGATTACTACAGCAGTATTAATTACACATGAAGATCATGATTAATGCCTAAAGTACATAACTAAGAGAACACGAGTGAATAATGAATTTATGACGCATCATACATTTTTTACAAATTTGATTTACAATCAGTAGCCTAAAAAATGCTTGTCATGTGTGTACGATCATTTTAAAGTTTTCCTGTACAGTTTTCGGGGCAGTTTTGAAAGTAAGCGATCTTATAAATAAATATCACACAACTTTCACACAACGTCATCTAGTCCCAAACTAAGCAAAGCTTGTACTATGGGTACCAGAATAACTGATATTAGAAACATAGAAACACCCAGACCAAGACAAACCTCTGCGTTCATGCACACAAAGATTTGTCTTGAGCGGGGATCTAACCCGCGACCTTTGCGTAGAGTTGCACTACCGACTTCGCTATCCGACCGTTATAGATTTTGATGTGTAATTGTTATATATACTATAATAAACTCTTAATTTCGAGACTACCAGGAAACATTTATTTCTGCCTTCTTACGCAACCTATGAATCAGGTTTCTTAAATGTGATAACAGATTTTGAGTAACGAAGATTTTAGTGACCAAACACATCTTATTATTCATTCTTGCATCGTCCAAA
Organism: Hypena proboscidalis; assembly: GCA_905147285.1. NCBI lineage: Eukaryota > Metazoa > Arthropoda > Insecta > Lepidoptera > Erebidae > Hypena > Hypena proboscidalis. Next base: position 8,749,266 of record LR990127.1, read on the forward strand.
CATCGCTCATTGTCTTAAAATTGTTTCAGCTCGTATTGTTTCATTAAAAAGCATTACTCTGGCTCCTTTTGCAATACTTATGCACGTCTGCATATACATACATACTGGCTACAATACAGACAATTGTAATTCGTAACTAAACGTCCAAGCGATTGAATGAAGGACCATCAGTTCAGCAATAAAGAATGACGTATTAGGTCTTCATAATGCATTTCGCTCCATTACGTACGTACTGACCGTACGCTGACTCATACTTTAATAATTGTAAATAGATAGATAAGGAAGATGTATTCTGATGTGTTAGACATACATCTAACTCTCCGTTTCATTTGGCGTGCCTTCCTACAATGCAGTTTGGGTTTGACCAGGACGACCAGTTTATATAAAACTACAACTTAAATTGAATTAAATGAACACTTGAATGAGAAATGCACCTAAATTGAATAAGGTAATTCTCTTAGCAACAAAATGTTCATTACCAAAGATAATTATGTAAATAAATCGTCGCAAATTGACGCATTCCTTTCCCTTTTGTTCAATGTCTTTTGATACGTTAGTTGCGTAAGGCCCTTCAAAGGTCCTTTCTTGATTAAAATATCGTACAACTATGTCATTGTCAATGTGATACCAGGCGACAATTTCCGCCAGGAAAACCTTCGAGGCTACCATATCGAGATTTTTACGGAACACGAATTACATTTATAATTTCCAAGTATATAACCTACTGTAACAAATTCTTGCAGTCGATTAATATCACAGTGATAAAAACCGCAAGGTTGCGAAAGGTAAATTACCCGTTTATTACACTAGTATAAAGGTTATGTAATAATATTTAATATTAGTCTAGTAAAATGCTAATTAATGCTCAGCAAACTCTATTTATCTGGTATAAAATGGTTAAGACTTCGAGCGTGTTGCGACTTCGCGAGTAATTCAAGGTGAAGTAAATTATTCGACTTGTCCTACAAAAGTATCAATAAAAATATCAACCAACCTTTGTTTCAAAATTTCAATAAAAATTATATTAGCATAATATAATCTTCTTTGCCAAAGGGAAATGCTGATAAGTATAAAAGTACCTTTTTAAAAGGCAACACGTTGGTATTCGCAATTTCAACCTAATGATTGTAACCTAGAGTTTAACTACAGATTATAAGTAGTATAGTAGGTATAATTTTATTATTCTATTTTACCATAAGTCAAGGCGACTGCGGTTATTAGAGCTTAAAACTGATATATGAATCAACATCCTATCAAAAATAATTCGTTGAGTATTAACCAGTGTTTACATGGAAGCAAACAGAATCTACTCCCACTAAATTCTTACATACTATTTTTTTTTTTCTTTTTTTATTCCACTGAGGTGGCAAACAAGCATACGGCCCGCCTGATGGTTAGCAGTTACCGTAGCCTATGGACACTTGCAACGCCAGAGGCATCACTCGTGCGTTGCCGACCCGAAATTACTTTGCTTTGAATAAATTCAACCTATGCAAGGACCATAGAGCCCTTACACCAAAGTTTCGCCAGCTATAAGCCAGTATTAGTAGATGCCCGAAAAACAATGATAATGTACAATCAGCAAAATTTATACATGACCTATTTGACAAATATTTCCTTTGAAATTGTCATAGTCCATAAGGTTGACATTTGTCGATAGAACAAACGAATTTAGACTTTAGTGTTTTGCAAAGTCTATACAAAATTAGTATTAAGGTGGATCAATATCCTTAAATACGTAGAATGACCCTGGAAAAGACATCACGCGTTGATGTCTTTCGTGAACTCTTTGATGTCCTTTAAAGGACACATTTCATTTTGTCTACATTTTTATAAAAGCTGATGATATTTTTTTAAGATTTAATATTAGTTATGTACTGCCGATACTGCTGTACCTATGATTAGACTAAAAGTAATTGAAGAATGTTACCCTACAAACTTGCAGCTATGATTATCCCTAAGAGCCGCATTTCTGCGCGTTTTCTTACTAAAACCTATTTAGAGTAAAATATGAAACCAGTCAAATAAGTAAAAGGGCTAGAATGGACCTCTTTGGTTGCAACGCATTGACGTATGTTAGGTTAACGTAAACACAAAATAATATCAACTTATAGAGTCTAAGTATATTTTAAGCTGAACGACATATTTACGTAGAAAGTATAAACTAGCGACTGCAAATAGCTAGTAAGCTAAACAAAGCGTTTTATTAGTAAATATTTACTTCATTAATACCGTAATGACTCTAAAGTTCAATAATAGTATTGGATTCTAACATAGAATTGGACCGTGACATTGGATTTTATACGATGAAGATAAAAAAACAGGTTTGATTGAATCTTAAATAGAGCCAATCTCAAGGTCTAAGACAGGTTAAAGTTACCGAAAATATTATAGGTAAAAAATAAAATGAATATATAAAAAAAGAGATCTTAATAAAGTGAAAAGAATACTCAATATTACTATTTATGGAGCTAGACATAGATAAAGTGTCTTTGAATGTGTAAACTTATATCTAACTAGCTTTATCCCGCAAGTCGTCTGCATGAAATCGGCCTAGCTGTTTAGAAGATTAGCCGATACAAACGGACGAACAAATAGACAGACAACAATTTCAAAAACTTGCTTTAAGATATAGGTATTGTGCTAATAATTCTACCAGCTTGAAAAACATTACAAGAACGTTATTTTTACATTTAAAAAATCATTAGTCATTTCAATTTTATTTATTCGTGTTTATGATTGATGATGACGATGATAATAATGATGATAATGTATTGATGATGTGTATAAGTTTATTTTAGAAACATAGAGGGAAAACATTTTCTTTAAAAGGTAGGTTAATGAGGTGGAAGCGGGAAAACCCCAATGAATTAATTTACTAATTCAGCAAAAAAACATATATATTGGAAGAGTAAAGAAATTGATACTATAATGTAATGAACAGGAGAACACTCGTAATAAGTTGGAGCAAAATAAAAGTACGAGGCATTCTGATTAAAAAGTGACATAGTCAATAAAAACCTTCCATTGTATCAACGGGTAAAACAGGTATTTAAATCCTATTGCGGAGTTGTTGATACTTGTGCATTAAGAACTGCCAAATTAGGACTATTTAATAAAGCGTGAAAAAAAAATTTTGAAAGAGTGATCGGTTAGCGTAGTGGTTAAAGCGGATAAAGCGGACAAATCTTTGTGTGATCCGCAAAGATTTGTTCTGACTCTGGGTGTGCTTCGTGTGTGTGAAATGTATGTTTGTGAACACCCCGGGACATAGGGGTTATTCCTAGTGCGGCAGTCGTTTTACTTAATGTTTAAATTATTGACAATTATTTTAAGCAAGATTAATTGATTATTAATTGTTACAATATTAGTTCTTTGGTCCAAGATCGATGGTAGTTTGAACCGGTAATCTGCCATACCTATTTGCGAACAACATATGACTTACTTTTAGTTATATTGTGATAAGCGATTCACAGGTTTATGATATTTGCAATAGACATAATTGTTATTATCTAATCTTCACTGTTCTCGTTTCATTTCTCAGTAATTATTATATTATTATAATCTCTACTACGTGTACGAAATTGACATCACTGTCACTGTAATTAAGTGTTATTAATTAATTCAACTATTGCGATCTTAGTTATTAACAAGTTTATTCAAATTTCTATTAGTTTTATTTATGTCAAACCAAAGAGATTGCAGATAGGTTTTTTGCTATGGTAGATAGGCACGCTTTTGACCATGATCTCGCCTTTATAGGCGAGAGGTCAAAAGCGTGTCTGTTATCAGAGAGATAAGTGATGATGCGTTTTACAGTTGAACCCGCTTACCTTTGGGATAACTATTTACTCTCAGGTCTTTCTTTTCACTGATATAAGCTAATTGCTTGTGCCTGCAGGAAGTTTTACGTTCATAGTGTTCTGCCGATAATGGTCAGGATTTGAACCCCGAACGTTTATAAAAGGACACTACAATAAGACCGTGGAATAGAAAATGCTGTAATACCTCAACATTTTAAACAAAGACTCAATTTACAGTTTACATTGTAAATAAAACAGCAATAAACATTTGCGGAAAGCATTGCAGTTATGTTTTTCTTATTGTTTCAAAGAAATAAAAATTTGTGCATAAAAAACAATGAAGTATTAGAGACGGAACGAGCTCTTTATCAGCAAGTTATTACTGAGGTGATTATAAAACAAAAAATAAGTATATTTGTCATTAAATGAATGTACCTACTTAAAACAAGACCTTTAATGACGTAGCTTAACGCAATTAAGAAATATCTGTAATTGCACACTTAAACATCTCACACCATAATATTTTTGCCACCAAAGTTGCCATTTGCTAGATAGGATATTTTGGTATCGATGGAAAACCCCGTTAAAGTTATTATTTACATAAAAAAATAGCCGTTGTGTGTCTTGTAAAAAAATTAGTCTTGTAATATATAAAAAAAAACAAAGGGCCATAAAACTAAGATCGCAAAAAGTTGCAAATGAAATATTTTTCTCACAATATAATCGGAATTTATCACAATTTTCGAAGCAAAGGCACTAGGCACGCAGAGATTAAGGGTTATGCATAATCATTATCCTGTCTATTTCGCTTACATTAAAGTAAGAATTGCCGACATTGATTGGACCAGCCGGGCCAGCACGGAGTGCGAGATAGGTTTTGTCACGTTTTTGACATGTTTTCCCATACGAAAATATGTCAAGAACGCGAAAAAGCCTAACTCGCGGGTTATGCTAGCGCCGCAGATAATGATTACAAGATGTTAGCCCCAGCTCGCAGGCAACAAGCAATAATCACAAACAACGCGACGTGGCCGCAGTAATTACTCTGAGTAAACAACAATTATCTTACTTAACCACAGAATATCTAATTGTATATCTACTGACTTAACTGACGACAGTTACAGTGTCTGATCGAGACAATATTTAACTTTAATTATCAGGAATTTATTAAGTTATTACCTAAGAATGTTATACCTACTTTGTTAAGGATTTGTCATCAACTGAAACTGCAATATTGTTTTGAGCAGCTCTGAATAAAAGCTGCTTAAAAAACTGACAAGTGGTAACTACTTACCCTAAACATAATACTGCAAATATCACCATTAATTTGTAAAACTCCATAGCTACAGATTACTTAAAACACTTAAATGTAAATGAAATAATTTAAAATATCACTTTTTATCACAATTTTCATACACTATTTGCTAATTATCTTTCGTATACAAAATATTTGTAGATGCACGTAATGCGCTCGAGAAACCAACGCGCACTGTCGGCGCTTGGGCACGTTGTGGTCCTTGTAACCTACCACCGCCACTTAAAAGTAGCTGCTGTGATAAATCCATCTCGTGCTGATGTCGTCACCGCGTCTACGGACTGCTCGGTGCTCACGTTTCGGATTCATTCATACAAACAACCTTATGCTATCAAGCCTTGAGATGAAACAAGCCTATGGAATTATGGAAATTGGACACACCTCTAAAATCATCCATGATCTTGAATATATCATATTTTGATATGTAATCTAAGTCTCAAGGCCTTCATCATCGAAGAATTTAAATTAAATCATCTCCTTTTAAAACAATTTTAAGTACAATTAAATGTTATACTCAAACAACATTATCTTATAGAACACAATATTTTTATTTTCTTGGAAACGTACGTATTTATGTTGTTCTTATCTGTCTCTTACCTTTTTATCTTAGATCATTATTACCATAGAAATATATACATTATTACAAATACACATACATTTATATTTATATACATATCGGTGTAATGAAATCTGTAATTAGAATCACAATATGTACTGGAATATCGCTATAGGTAGCTACCTTAAGCTAAAATGTATCACCAGTATTTTATAAAATGTATACAAAAGAATAAAAAGACAATTATTTTAATAGCTATACCTTACAAATGAAGGTTACCGATATATTAACCTTTAATAATGTATATGAATATTATAATACGTATTCTTATTCTGTGATAATACGCTGGACACTGTAAGTATGTCAACCTTAATAAACCGATATTAAACCAGAACTGGTTACAATCATGATAATAACAAAGATAATTGGGGAGATTTTCTTCCACATAATATGTTTTGGCATAATTTTACATCTACAATTAGTGAAAAACACGTTAGATTACGCATAATAGTCATTTAGCAAAAATTTTTTGGCTTAATGTTTTTCACCTATTAAAGATCTGACTGAGTAGCTGAGTGTCAAAATAGGTTAGGGTACGGTGGAGTTGGTCCTTGGGCCACCGCTAAGCCGAAAATATATTTATTTTACATAATGGTGTACGTGTGAAATTTTGTCATTTTGTGAAACCTTAGATAAAGTTTAGCCATTTTTGTTATTAATTGTATTGTTTGTGTCTTGTGTAGTATTGTTTTTAACCGACTTCAAAAAAAGGAGGAGGTCCTCAATTCGGTTGTGTTTTTTTTTTTTTTTTTTTTTTTTTATCAAATTATTGACAAATATTATTTTATGTTTTATTATTTTTTTTTCTATGTATAACGTCTTGGTCTAGAACTGTAATGTTGTACATAATATGTTTAAATAAATAAATAAATAAATGGTTAGCGCATGCGCCTGTCACCGCGAGGTCTTGGGTTCGATTCCCGGGTCGGGCCGAGTGTTATTTGTGAACTTTTCGTCAAGATATTCTCAATAGCAGCATGGAGTTGGAATTGTGCTTACTTGTAAAGTATTTATGCAAGAAAATGACAGTAAAGTTATGCCAAAAAAATATTATGCGTAACTTTTACTATGCCGAATAAAAGTATGCGAAGTTAAAATACGGCAAAAAGAAATAGCGCAAAAATAAACCAGATAATAGGATGACAAATAATTTAACAAGCTGTTAAGTTGTTCTTACGCCCGTTAAGATTTGGGTTGAAGTAACAAACAGTGTGAATGTGAGGCATTTCATAATTCCCTTTTATCCAACAGGATGTTTGCAAAAATGCTCTTTTTCATACCAAATTTATCAGCTCCGTCATAAATTTTAATCAGGCTCAGATAAAAACAAACAAAAAACGTTTTTTTGTCCTCTATTTCACCCATCGTCATGCTCATGATTACAATCATTAAGGCAAACAAAATAGAGACCTGAGCAAATTGCAGTCTATACAAAAGCACATTTTCCTGGTACACTTATAAACACCCACTACAGTTCAACGAACTGCAATTAGTATCGTAATTCATTAATAAAATTCCAGTGACAAAATAATTCAATTCTAATAAAATAGATACATGTTCACAAAAATAAGTATGACATCTCTATAGGTATTCCCTTATGCCCTCCAGACTAACATGAAAGCGGTATTTACCTGGTTAGTCACTAATGTTCGAAGTACTAAAATTTTCCTTGTTTTTCTGCGACATTTGGCATCAAGAAATCACAGTGCACTAGCTATTTAATGCTGCTGTAAGGAAAAGGGTATTTGCATCAGCCAATTAAACTATATAATTAGTAACTATTCTTAAAGTTCGCTAGAAAAATAAACCTGATGGTGTTAATTCTTCTAGTGAACTTTAAATAACACAAAAAAGTTTATAGTATGCTATTTAATTATAGGAATATTGAAGGGGAACTAAAATGATGCAACATGCCAGCAGTCTAACGGAGATCGTCTGATCGTCTGAGCATCACGCGATGCAGATAATTAGGGACAATCTGCAGCTTCGGAGAAATCATTTACAAGACATTAACTCCTGTTTACAAATACCTCGAAATATTGGAGGAAAAGGACAATAAATTGATAATTTGATATCCAATCATTGGTCTCAAACAAAGCACTGATGTGATTTGATAATAAAAGACTGATATCGAATAATTATCAGTGCATTATAGTTTATTTATCCAAATGTGTAGTGAGACTATATGCTATCGCAAAAAAAATTACAAAACTAAAAAAAGTTTTAAAATCTGTCTGGCCAAAAAAATATGGTGCAACTAAACGATTACCAGAGAAAAATCAAGTAAACAAAGTTTGAATAAAAAAATATTCTGCTGTGTCTTATTAAATCAATACCAACCAAACCGGTCGATCTCTGTTATTATTCCGATATATTTTTATAATAATATTTAGGTCTATTGGTTTCCAAAACATAATTTACATACATTATGGCAGATTTTATTGCCTGAGGAGAGCATTTGATGCGATGTTGTAGCGCGCGGGAAACATTAGATTTTAATTAACGCTTTTACGATTTTGTACTCAAGGGATGGAACCGTTGTACTAGGCATTCCTCCGTGGTGACTGTAGGTCTGTGATAACTTTATCTTCTACTATAACGTACTGTATTTTATTAACAATACTGTATTAAATCGTTCCTGATATCGCAGACGGACAAATAGACGCAGCGAAGGACTTTGTTTTTAGGGTTGCGTACCCAAAGGCTAAAAACGGAACCCTATTACTAAGACTACGCTGTCTGTTCGTCTGTCCGTCTGTCGCCAGAATGTAACTCATGAGCTGTGATAGCTAAACAAATGGAATTTTCACAGATGATATATAATTGTTGCCGTTATAACAACAAATACTAAAAATCAAATAAAATAAATATAATAAACGTGATTTTGTTTGCTCGATACTGATAACGGCAACAGATTAAAAATATTCATAGAATATTCAAATCAAATCATTTATTCGCTATCAATATGGGTTAACAAGGTCTTATAAAATATAAAAAGTACACATATCGACCATAATTGGGATGCGAAATTATACATTTTAAGCACAAAATAATCATTACAATTTCATTTCAGGATCTAATATATTCATATAAATTCTATAATAATATTTATAATTAACACATTGAGTCATAATAGACATTTTTTACATAATTAAGAATTTTATTTGATTAATTGTATATACATAGTAGGTGTCAAAGGCATTCGTCATTATTAAATTATGTTCAAATAAAATCATGTTAAATATTCATACAATACAAATTGTTTACCAACCAATTGTTAATATAATAAATTAATAGATATAAAAATAAATTAAGATTGGACTGTCATTTAGAAAGAGAAAGTAAAACACCAAAAAATAATAATAATAATAGTAATATGTCAGTAATCGTTATATTTAAATCCAGTCCTTTACCGAATAAATCATTTTCTCTTAAATTAACAGTTTCAATTTCCTTCTGAATGAAGATATAGGCAGCGTCTGGATGTCAAGTGGCACCTTATTAAATATTGTTATACACATGTTGTAACAATTTTTTTGGAACATAGTGGTTCTTGGAGTTACATCCAGCACCAAACGTTCACCCCGTCTAGTATTACGAGGAAATAAATCTTTAGCTTTTAAGAATAGTGCTGGATTGTTTTTTACAAACATGCATATCTCAAAAATGTACAAACCAGGTAGAGGCAGTATGCTAAATTTTTTAAAATGGGGTTGACAAGACTCATACGGAGGTATACCAACAATAGCTCTAATGCATCTCTTTTGAGATAAGAATGCCCTTTGAAAATCTGTTGAGTTACCCCACAGAATAAGTCCGTATCGTAATATGGAGCTAACATAACCGTGGTAGGCTAATAGTACTGTCTGTAAGGTTGATGTAGCTCGGAGTTTGTTTAAGACGTAGACAAAACTGTTAACCTTTTTACATACGCCATCTATGTGAATTTTCCAGTCGCAATGTTTATCAATGACCTCAGAGTAAGTATTAGGTAGAGATGACATGAGCATTTAAGTTGCGTACACCCGTAAAGGACGGCAAGAAAGTACATACATTTCATGGGGTTACCAGTGGTACCCAACTTTCCCCGAAATAATATTGTTATGCCAGACCTTTTCCATTTGTCAATGTACTAGGCAAAGAAGTTATATTTTGCAGTACTAAAGCGGCTAAAATTACTGGCACATGAGGCATAACACCGTAGTCCTCAGCTGCAGCGACGCAACTATAATCTGCTTTTGTGGATTGTTGATGTTCATGGGCTGTACTCCACTTACCATCAGGTGGACTACACGTTCGTTCGCTGTGTTTGTTTTCGCTTTCTCAACATTCATACATAAATTAAAAATAAGGTACTTGCAAAAGAACAAATATAATAAATAAGACCAATAGACGTTGGAACCAGCGTTTAATTGTGAAGTCAAATGATGAAGAAGTGGGTTAAATAAAACTCAAAATTAAATATGATTTGTATTACTATCCCTTAAACAAAATCAACTTAGTATAAAATTTCTAATTTTTACTTGCTTGTCTTGGATTTTTTTTGTCCAATAATGCATGCGTACATACATTCAGATACTTTTTATAATATCAATGATAAATTATCACTTCGAACTCTGATCTACACATCATTTTCTACTTTAAGTTAAAACATTGAAACTGACAAGATTAATAAGCTTATTAATATGTCCTACTGAGTATATTATATTGACAAGAAATGCGAGTATATCTTGACAATGTAATAATTTTACTAATACTTACATTGAATGATCGGCAACTATTTCCAGCAGAAGGAAGAACAGGTGTAACATTTACTTCAGTATTCAGAACCTAAGATTTTTTTTTATGATCAATTAAACAGTAAATATCCACCGTCCCTACTGCAATTCCCGACTTGGGTTAGTAATAAAAGTAGTCAAAGCTTCATCAGCCATTGGACAGATTTGCACAATAGATAAGAAACTTGTATGCAATTTTTTTGTATCGACACATACATTATGTGTGATAGTATACCTACTGATGTAGAAGGTATATCTATTGTTGGTGGGTTCTGTAAATTATAATGCGCTACTTAAGTAAATCTAACACGAAAAAAATACGCACGACTAGTAAGAAGCATACTTACATTACATATGTAAAGTGTCGATACTGAAAATTCATAAAGATAGGTCATTCGTTGGGTCTTTCTAAAACATCTATTTTCAAAATGTCTTGAACATATTTTAGAGTGCTTAGTTGGTTCTCAATCTTGTCGTCCTGTAGATATTATCCACATAATTATGTCGTACGTGGGCTTCTTTGGGAAATCTAAAAAAAGATTTACAATCAATTATAAAAACTATATAAAAATTAAGTTATTTAATTATTCTAGTCTTTATTGATATCTTGAATATTATTATTTATCACAATGAAAAAAATTATACACGAATTAAACTTTCTACTCATTCCCAAATTCCAGGGAAAGTTTCCACTTTTGGGCAGGTATCCCTAGAGAATATATAACCCAGCCAAACAGAAAAGTAACTATACCAATGGCAAATTCACATGTTTTTATGATAACAATAAGTTTATGGTAAATATTTCACAGTTTTATCGAATTCTTTGGTGTGAAGTTGTATGTTGACAGTAAAAATGGAGCAAATAATACGACATTATTCTAACGATAAAATTTTTTAACTGTCACAACGGCATACTACATTTGGTAGTGTTATACAACAAAACGTGATTTTTTAGAAAACTTATATTACTGAAATTAACTGTTTATTTGTATTGATTTGAGAATTGTCGGGCAACCAGATTCTAAGGGGATGCATTACTAACTGAAAACAAGCTATCCTAAGGTTTGAAGTGATACTTACTTGTGAAAAGTTATATTTTCCTGTTTACGCTCACTGCGGCTTTTGCAGCCAATTATACAACACTGCACCATGTTTATTGTTCACTACAGTCACTACGGTATGTTTAGGGCACGGAATATGGCTATGTAACCAGTTTAAACTAGGAAAAAAACGACTTCTTTCCACTACCGACACGATATAGGTTAGGCAAATTCAAATTGGGCAAACAATAAAAAGCTGTACGGTGACAGAGACAAAAAAATAATATTGCTTTCTCTGTCGTTTCTACTGATATTGTAAATGGCCATCTCTTTTTAAATTACTATGGTTACTATGGTTACGAGTCATGCCAAATCCAGTACTATCCTTCATCCAAGTCAATGACTATGCCCAGAAATTTCGTGTGTGTTGTTTCAATAAGTTTTACATCATTTTAGACAAGGTTCCTGGGAATAGCTGCTGAGCTTTGGGTTTGAAATTGGATAAACTGTGTTTTGGAAAGATTTACTTGTAGATTATTTTTATAGAGCCACTGAATAATGTGATCAATATTTTCGTTAATTTCTACGTCTGTTTGGCAAGTTAAAATTAAAGATACATCATCCGCAAAAAGTATACATTTATGTTGTATAACATCTGGTAAGTCGTTTATATAAATCAGAAAGAAAATAGGTCCAAGAATGCTACCTTGTGGCACTCCACTATTATTAATCGAGTAATTCGACTTTTCCTGTCTCACCACTGCTTCCCTATCCATATAGGAGATTTCTACACATTGCTCGCGATTTTCTAAATAACTTTTAGCCCAGTTTAATGGCGGCCCTCTAATACCATAGTTTTCTAATTTCTCTAATAGAATTTTATGACTGACGAAGTCAAAAGCTTTGGTCATATCTAGGAATACTACCGTTGTGGGCTTCTGCTTATCTACATTTGTAAGAATATTACTTGTTAGCTGAAATGTAGCTAGCGTGGTTGATTTTCCTTTTTGAAATCCGTATTGCTCGGCTTTTATCAGCTTAAACGCTTCCAGGTACGAACTAAGTCTCTTTTGCATTGCTTTTTCGAAAACTTTTGAAAGTATGGGTATTAAGGTAATCGGTCTGTAATTGGCGATATCAATTCTATCTCCTTTTTTAAAAATTGGTTTTACAATTGACTTTTTAAACGACTGGGAAAAGTACCTTGTTCGAAAGATAGATTAATTAGGTATTCTAAAATTGGTGTTAAAATTACTACGTTCTGTTTTATTACTCGGGTAGGAATACTATCATACCCCACAGACCCAGTATTGCTGAGAGAAAAAATAATATTTTTAACTTCTAAGTCTCTTAAAGGGCTTAAGTACATACTAGAGTTTGCACGGGTCTTATTTGTATTTTGTGCATCACAAGTATATTCTGTACTTGTTAGGTCGATCAAATACTTGTTGAATGTGTTAACGATGTCACTAGGGCTTGAAACGATGCTATTTCCACTTTTTAATTCCTTTATAAAGTCTTCAGGTGTACTGTTTTGAAAATCATCGTTTATTAGCTTCCAGGCCGTCCTACATACATTTTTTGAGTTGCTTATAATATTATTATGTAGTTGTTGCGACTTTTGTACACAGCGGCGCAAGAGTTTTGAATAATTGTGAAATCTGGTTTTCTTATCGTTGGTAGGTTTTTTATAATAACTAAAACGTAGAGACCTTTTTGTTTTCGAGCTTCTTCGCAAACCTTTCGTTATCCATTTTATTTTCTTATGGGTGCATGAAACAGGTATTCTCCTATACGGAAAAAATAATTCAAAAAATAAACAAAAATCGTCATGAAAATAATTAAATGCTTTGTTAAGATCAGCTTCATTATACACATCTATAAAAGATAAGCTGCTTAAGCAGTGTCGGAATTTTGTCTCGTTTTCTACTGAATAATCCCTTCTAAGAATGAAGTATTTTGACAAGCGAGCAGTTCGATTTTTTTGCGGTAGACATAACAATTGAGCAGTATCGTGGTCAGATAGACCAAGTCTTAAAATTTTGCTCGTTACTCCCTTTTTCACGTTACTCATTATGTGGTCTATGCAGGAGTTACGCCTAGTTGGTGAAGTTATATGTAATATAAAATTATAATTTTGTAAGATGTCGTTAAGATCCTGCGTTGTTCTATTCTTTAGCAGGGTATTGATATTTATGTCGCCTGCTATAACAATTTTGTGTTTACTATACTTACTGTCAAATAAAATCTTATATAACAGCTTATCAATGTACGTTAGAAATAGATCTACTTTTGACTGTGGCGTACGGTAAACACATATTATAATAATTTTAAAACTTGAAAGCTCTATACCACAAAATTCGAATTTTTTTCAGTTGCAAAGTTGTTTAGAAAGTTTATATCTTTATATGTAATACCTTCTTATAGATAAATACATGTGCCTCCTCTACCTTTTACTCTACAAAATTGTGATACTAGTTTGTAGTTTATAATTCTAGCATTTTTTAGGTCGTTCTCCTTTAAAAAAGTTTCTGAAAAACAAAGAGCATCCGGTAAATTATTTTCAACTTGCATATTGTATAACGTAACTTCAATTAGATCCTTTTTCGATAATAAACCTGCTATGTTTTGGTGGAATATTTTAAAAGATGAATTAATATTAGTTTTAGGTACGAAAAAAGCTATATATATTCAATAGTATAATTTACTTTAAAAATGAATAATTCTGTTAAAATAAAATAAATATTAAGTGGGGCTTCCATACAACAGATTTTTATGCCATTTTTATAAATAATGGTAATATAAATAAAAAAATAGGTACCTAAGAAAAATATGAAAAAAAATTTATTCTATGTGCGTATGTGTAGGTACTCAGAAGTCGTACTTATTTATCAAAGCAATATAAAATTCAAATTCATTTAATGACCTCTGAAGATGATTCTAGCAATATACTTAATTGCTAGTTCTTAACAAAATTGCAATAAATTGAGACTGTTGTCTTGTTTGCAGTGTTTGCGGAACTAGCACACTAGTTTGTTTATTTATAGATCAGTATCAACTTTTGGAATAAATATGAATATGAAATATCGTGGTTACCTGAGGCAGTAAACGCATTGCGATATAAAATGACCAATAACCACTCGTAACTGGTCGACCTTAGCTGGTAAACAATAATGTTTTAGGAAGCTTTTGGTATTATAATCCAATAAAATTATAATCTATAAATTTATTTCCTCTGTCGTCATACTTAATTAGTTTAATCTACGTTTGCTGCGTAGGAACTTGTCGAAATATAATTTGATTTATTTAATATATTATTCTTGTTGATAATCGTTAATAATATTTAAATTACTTCAAGTCCTTCATATCAAAAATACAAGCCATGTGTTGCCCGCAACTAAAGCTTTTCATGTGAAATCGTTACCATTTTTTTCGCATCTAATAGTAGAATTTCCCAAAAAATGTTAGTGTAGCTTGTATTTGTATTGCGAAACGCAGGACACTTCGCATCACATACTAACCGTACGTAGAATTCCCCTAACGCGTACCTAGCTACTTGTTTCATGCGTCATAAGAAGAGCTCGTGCTGACACGCACGTAGACTTTACTTGGAAAGTACGCAATATAAGACCCATTGATTACCATTTCTCAAAGAAAGTTCGTTAAAATTCAATAGTATTTAATTTTAACCATAACTTTTATAAACAGGCATTCATAGAGTACGTAACAATTACCTTCTAACTACTTAATATTTAATAGCTTAGTCTACGCTATGAAAGGTAACAAAAACTTTGATACCTTTGATGGAATTCCGATTGGAAAGCTGGGAACCCGGAATATCTGTCGTGAACAAACTGTATTTACATATAGGTACTCCTAGACGTATCTTTGCAAATGTGATTTAAAACATTACGTTACAATACTGCATCCCAGAGCATTCTTTTATAATGTAATATTTTAGGTGATACTAGCTTTTGCTCGCGACTTTATCAAGGGTCAGATACGGAATGCGGTGCTTCTCAACACGTCAGCATAGTGAAGAGGTTCCTATCTCTAGAGCCGTAACCACCGGCAGCTTGCACCTTGTATCCAAAGTCGGTGCGACACTACTTTTTACCCGACTGCGTCAGAAGGAGGGTTATTATATTTATAAATTTATATTTTATGTAAAAAAAATATTTTAAAATGTTTTTTTGTATGCCACGATGATCTAGTGGTTAACGTACGAGGTCTCGGGTTTAATTCCCGGGTCGGGCAGTGTTATTCTTTTTGTTAGGTAATTCACAATAGGCTCACACCCCTATCCCATGGGACCTAAAAACATAACAGATAAATATGGGTGTTGTTCACCTCTGCCACACGCTTCTGGGTAATGGAGGCGTGATGTAGTTAATTTTGTATGTTTAGTTTTAAAGTAAAATAAAAAAAATATATAAAATAATAAATAGCTTTTATTTTGTTAAAAAAAAGCACTAAACATACAGTATAACAAATTGTTTAAATTTATATAAAATTGACATATTAAAATAAAAATATTCTAAGAATATAAATAACCCTCCATAAATAAACAATAATAAAATCTAATCCAGCTCGTGTGATATTTAAAAAACTTAGCTCAATCGAGTATCATAGTATAAATTGCTTGTTGGTTTTCTGCTACAACTGCAATATGCAGTATTTGAGGTAGATTCAGTTTGCGCCATCGGCTTGGTCCTCATCGGGGGTCGTAAGGGGCGTGACGCAGCTGCTGCCAGGTTGTCAGCACTCTCGCAAGGCTGCTGAGGATGCAGCCTGCGTTCGCGTTCAGTGCGCATTCGTTCATATCGTTGAGCATGGGCAATACGTTGTTGCAATTGTGCAATGCTATCAGTTTTAGCCGGGAAAAGTTCCATTGAATTGGAGACCTCTCCAACTTCAGCAATATCAGTGTCCACAATTTCTTGGTGATTTAATATCATCCCCATATTGATTTTTAAATTTGTGGAACCATCACGAAAAATCAAATAAATAGAAGCCTGATCTAAGACTCTCAGAGAAAAGTGTTCATTTATCTTCAAGGCTTTCATTTTAATTTGAAACGGTTTAAATTTTTGTGTTAGTTTTTTACCTTTTTCTTTGATAAAGTTTTCGAATTCAATCGCTAGCATATCTTCGTTTTCCGGTCGTGTAGCAGACTTCTTACTAGATTGATCCCCCATCTTTAATATTTTAGGATCTTTATGCGCCAATTGGTTATCAATCATCACTTGTTGTAGAACTGGCGGGTCGTTTAGGGAATGCCATTTCCATTGTGACACAGGACCGATGCTTCGATCGAGGACTACTCCTTCAGTTTGGTTGTACTTAAGGCTGTAAACAATAAAAATACTTACTTCTGCCCAGGTACCTGTTTCATTTATGTAACAAATAAGTAAATAAATAGTTATAGGTAGACCAGAAACTAAAAACACCGGACATAAAGGCGCGCGTGTCAGATTGTGGGTTATGGAAATGAAAATTAGGAATAGATTTTAAGCATTATTTCACTATTCAATATTCTAGTCCCTATTAAGCGTTTTGATTCTGGTCACAATCAAACCTTACCTAGCCTACTTATAGAACTTAAAAACCTCTACCTTTACTTTATTGCTCGATTGGTCGTTTACGCTTAGATTCCGTTATTTTTAAAAAAGTATCACATTTATCGTTATTGTGGTTAAATTTTGAATAAACGAAATGTGAAACCGTGAACCGAAATGAAAAATGAAAAAACACCGAAATGTGATTAATTTATAACTTTCTTCGTGAAAGTACAAGCCGTAAATAATAGTATATACGGTCAAAGCATAGTACCATTCTGTTCGACGTCTCGAAACAAAGTGATTTAAAATGTCCTCGGCGGTCGTCACACCCGCAAGAGGAGGAGGGTGAATACTAGTTTCGGGCTGTGCCCCTCGCTGCCTATTAATATGGACAGGTAATTTGGGCGGACACCAGGTCCTGAGGTTGCAGGGTTTGTCGGGAGAGTCCCGGCAGTCTACCCGAGCCGACTGAGACCTCCAGCGAACCGGGTGAAAGTCAGCTCCGTGTGACACGCATCGGGAAGCAACTTACATGCGGCTCCCTGGCGTGTGGTTGGGTGTTACATCTTCCTGTATGTGTCCCGTCAAGAGCACGGTGCACGTATAAGGGTACATACGCACAGGTGCATCGAGCGGGGAAGACCGCCTAAACGGGATCTAGTGTCGCGGACGCAGTTAATGCGCCTTGCGCGCCTTTCCCCGCGACGCGTGTGGGAAAACACGGTAGCAGTAGAGGGGCGTTATTTAAAATGTACTTTTTATAACATTGCTTCGTTGCTGGGTTAAAACCCGTCGACCGTTGCTTTGACAACGTGTTCCTTTTTAACGTATTTATGGTATGATTTAAAGTTCTTAATAAATTGTAAAATAAATTATTTAATTGGTATTTATGTAATTACATTACGTTTTATACCTAAAAAACCACCATGTGGTTTAGTGTGGTTAGTAAATAAAATCAATTATTCACATCATATTAACTTGTTCTTTATCAACCAACCAATATTAGGCATTTTGAGACCATTTATATTATTATAAGCTTTATACATCGATCTTCATATTTTTGTAATAATCTGACACGCGCATATATTTATGTCAGGTATTTAGTATTTAAAGTTGCTGGTTTAGGTATACCCATAGAAATCTTAATAACTAGTCAATAGAAATGCTATCGACTATCTTTTAACACTGGGACGCATGTCGCCGGTTTTCAAATACCACTTTTTGTATTCCTGCAAACAAAATTATTCTTTTTGGCGATGACATTAAGACGACAATTCCTCAACTCGCACTTATGTTCGATTAGACAAATGCGCTTGTATGATTGCAAACAAAATTATTCTTTTTGCGATGACATTAAGACGACAATTCCTCAACTCGCACTTGTGTTTGACTTGACAGATGCGCGGCGACAAGGTCACGCGTCTTTGACATTTCTATTGCCTTATTATTAAGATTTCTATGGGTATACCTATCTTTTACCTATTGAAATTGCCTATAGAGCAGTAAGGGTAACATCACATTCTGTACCCTTACATTACTACGTGTATCTACCATACCGTACGTCTTGTCGGTATCACCTGACTTAGTAAAATAAATCACCCTTCAAGACATTTCTTTCACTAAGGTTTATAGAGGAATTTACCGTATTTTGCCAGCATGATCAAATACAACGCCATTGCCCAAGTAGTCAAAAGTTGCCAGAAGTGTGATTGGTTGTAATCGCCCCCGTTCGTCCCGTTCTCCACTACTGTATACAACAAATCGCTGCTGCGCGTTTGTTTCTGTAAGTAACGGATGGTTAATTTTCTCAAGTAACAGTGGATACCTAACTAAAAACGGAAAAGCTCGAGGGCCTAGTTTACTTCTTCACTTTTAGTCATGAAGTTTATCATCCGATTTCTTGGCAGAAGTATTAGCGACATGACCTACATAACCCTTTTTGTTTTATCTATATATTCTCAATACTGTATTATAGTCAGTCAGTTCATAATTTGAACAGCGCGCAGCGTCTGATTAGGACATACAAAATAGAATACTAATAAAAAAAAAACCAACCAACCAACCAATGAATTCCTGCTAAGAAACAGTTGAAAAAACTATAGGACCGGCAGGATTTTAACCTGCGACCTTCTGCATACCGGGCACTCGTTTTAACTAACTACCGAAGCGACCGTAGTTTTCTAAGCATAGCTCAATGCTATAAAAATAATCAATTAGACAAAATTCCTGTTTGTAATTGAACTCATATAACATAGGTATGTTATTACCTTCTGCATCATAATAATCAAGTGCAAGCCGGCCATTCCTGTAATACCAGCGGCCATGGCCGTCCTCGTCTATTTCTGCTAACTTCTCACCGGTGTCGTATGT
This sequence comes from Hypena proboscidalis, assembly GCA_905147285.1. NCBI lineage: Eukaryota > Metazoa > Arthropoda > Insecta > Lepidoptera > Erebidae > Hypena > Hypena proboscidalis. Next base: position 8,768,749 of record LR990127.1, read on the forward strand.
GATCGGTCCTTTATTTTTGTTATTCTCGAACCAGTCAAACTCTGGATGAGCGGGGTACATGCGGTAAATGTTCATCTGAAGCAATAAGCATTTGGTGATACTAATAATAATATCAACTCTAGTTTCGAATCTCTTTTAAGATTTCTAAGTTTCTAAGACCCGCTCTCGCTTCGCTCGGGGTACTATATAGTACAGGCTATAATGTGCATAAAAATTATAACATAAAAAGCTATCTCATTAAACACTATCTATTAGTGAAATCAAATCAAAGTTAGTTGCGTAGTTTTAAATACCTCATCTTACAAAAGAAAACACGTGTAACGACTTTATAGTACACAATGTAAAGATTTATCATTATGAATTGCTGATACATCGTCATATCTCGGTATTCACCTAGGTACGATTTAATTCATTTTAAATTATAATAAATAGTTATAAAACAAAATGTTAGACATTGTTTTGCTTAGTTTACCTTTCGTACAACTTTTTCCATGGGTAGCGCAGTCCAGCCCTTATCGATGAATGAGCGATCAGATAACGCGTAGCGTATTATGCCTTTAGCTGATGCATCGTCGAAAAGTTGCAAATTCTGCAATTTTTTTTTTGTATTTTAATTTTGACAACTTAGGTGAAGTACGAGTTTGTATGTATAGCCTAGTTATCGCAGAATAGTTTTGATCTACATTAAAAAAATCTGTTATCGTACCTTTTTAGGGTTCCGTAGTACCTACAAGGAACCCTTATAGTTTCGCCATGTCCGTCTGTCTGTCCACGGCATAGCGACGAAACCGTTGGTGCTAGAAAACTGAAATTTTGCATGAACATGTATGTTAACTAAACAAAGAAAGTCGTAGAATAAAATTTGGAAAAATATTTTTTTTCAGGTAGCTCCCCTACATGTAAAGTAGGGATGTTTTTTTTTTGTCGCCTACCCCATAGTGTGGGGTATTGTTAGATAGGACTTTTAAAAACGTTTAGGGGTTGCTAAGACAGTTTTTTGATTTAGAGATTTGTTTGCGAGATAATTAACTTTAAAGAGCAAATTTTTGTTCGAGTAGGGCGTCCCCCCCCCCTCTAAAAGCTAAACTACTGGATCCCAAAATCTGAAAAAAATTGTGTCGGTAGTACATGTAATGAACGTTAAAGGAAAACTATAGCGGATAAGTTCACTTCATTAGTTCAAGAGGAATAGGGGTCCGAAATGTCAGATGCAGTTACTCAGAATATTTCGTTCAAAATTCTTGAAACATAAATAAACATACATAATACATATATAAAATCACGTCTTTATCCCACGGGGGTAGGCAGATACGATGGAACGCCATGTGCTTCGCTCCTTACATACTTCTTTCGCTTCCTCAACATTCATACATCTCGTCATACGTGCTAGCTGGTTTCGTGTACTACAAACATTTCCTTTCTGAAGGACGCCATTTAGTTAAAAAGTAAAATTAAATATATTTTTCTACGGAACCCTACTGCGCGTGGCCCGACACGCACTTGGCCGGTTTTTTAAGATACCCTGGGTATGTGATATGCTTGTTGCATTGACTTAAATATGAGCCCAGTCCATCCAAGATATCTTTAAATAACTAGATCAGATACTGGACCTCGTCAAATCAGATAAAATGTCAAAATGTCAAATTCACATATTAAACATTTGGGAATTGTGAATGGGATATTTTATATTGCATATCAAATAAATAATCGCCTATCAATGCATACTCATCATTTATATTCTTTTTTACATCAAATAACTTACTTCACTACAGATAAACTAAATGTTTAACAAAACTCAAACTGCAGATAATTCGAAATTACACATCAATATGACATTCCTTTTTTCCTCATAATGCAATACAGTTAAATTTATTTTTGTACAAAAATACTACATGCATAGCATAAATACTGACTGCACATCAAATTTACCATATTTCATAGCAAAATAACTATCCCGCAGTCCCATATTAACCAGTAAGTACAACAAAATCTGTTCATCATATTTGTCTTAATTTTCAAGAAGCCATGCTCGGCAAATTTAATGATTATTATAACAAAAAAATCCTTTTACATTGCATTATTTCTAAAAGCAGAACAACTTAACTGAAAAACTGCTGTAAATAATATAAAAATAAAAGCTATAGTTATGGCATAGGTCAATTATGGGTAAAGTAGTAGGTTAGGTTAGGTTAGAACTGCGACCATAACAAAGCAATGCTAGAATCAATTTGTGTGATACTCCGACCCCTTTTTGAATCCACCCACTAAATAAAATAATATTATACTACCTACCAATTTCTTATTATTATAGATCGTAGCAGACGACAGTACGTGGCGCCACCTGCAGAAGCTAAAAATGTGCCTATTGGGCAAAAAAGGAAGCGTGGACGCCCCGCGAAAGCAAGACCCGCTTTAATAATTCAATAAAATAGAATTTTGTATCTAATTTTTTTTTTTTTTTGCTGATCTCATTATGTGATAATTAATAAATAATAAGATGACTGTGACTAATAAAATGTTGTTTGATTTAGAAAAACTGCTGTAAATATTATAAAAATAGAAGCTATATTTAAAAGAAAAAGAGTTAACATGTATAATGTGCATTAAGATTATTAGCTGTGCATTGATAAAAAATTGTTGTGCGCTGTGAAAATAAATTGTAGTGTGTTTAGTGATATTTTGATTTGAATATTTTGTTGTGCAATCAGTAATTTTGATGGGAATTTGGTATTTAATTGCATAGAAAAAGGATATTTTATGATTTGCGTTTAAATACTACCCATTGTGGGGCGGGGAATGGTCAAACAATAAATTTTCTTTGCTTGGTGATTCCCTACTCCCAACGTCTGTCCGACGCTGGGTTTGACAAATGGATTATGGGTAGCGCAGGTCGCCAAGACCCCCTAATCAAGGCCAGTGGACTATCCTTCAAGAGGTTGTTGCCTGTTATTGGTCAAGTACCCTCTGTAATTGACATAACCGAAACCTCTGGCCGTACCAAAAATTCCCTTACCTCTTACCAATCCTTTTCCTAGCTCCAATCCCGCATAGCCGAACCGTGGCGGCGCAACCACACCTGGCCCACCTAGCCTTGGGATCAAATACCCCTAAAAGATGGTACCGCACACCCCTGGGGCAGGAGTGTGTGAGTTATTTCGGCATTTCCCGCCAATCCCCCAAACAAAATCATGAGTGTAAGTTTAAGAGAAATTTTACCCCAGGAGGGTATCGCCAAGGGCGAAGAATCCCTCACCGAGTCTAACTCGGTCTGTCCCTCGTATTCTGGGGGGGACAAACAACACTCCGGGAAGGGCGAAAGCCTGGACCTTACAGGCCTAGCTGAGGCCATAAACACAGCCACTAACATCACAAACACACCACAGATAGCACAATGGAACGTGGTCGCCCGTAAGCGCCCTTGTAAAAAAAGGAGTACTGCTAACGCGACGGCCACCTCCTGCCACACTAAACAGGGCTCGCAGGGCCGAACGGAACGCAGTCGCCCAAACCGGCGCGCAAGAAGTGACACCCTGCAAGCCAACACCAAACCCAACGAAACCCAAACAGCCACCGCAGCAGTGGAAACACAGCGCGAGCCTGTAAAAACACAGGAGGCAAATAAAACAACTGACAAACAAACACACAAACAGACACGACGAAAACCGAGAGGTCATCGCGGTCGGCAGATCGCTGCGCGGGCTCCCACTGCTCCAGAAAAGGAGCAACCTGGGATTGCGGGTGGTTCGGACGTGCCAGCTTTAGTTAAGCGACCACGTCTAGACGACACGCAGTCTCCAAGGGGGGATGCCAAGCGAGTGAAAACCGACGCGAAGACAAAGCGGGCGGTGAGCTACGCAGATGCGAGTAAATCGCATCTGAGAGTAGCAATCATCACCGTGCCGCCTATAGACCTCTCTAACGAACAAGCGGAAGAACTCAAGGAGACCATGGACAATACGATCCTAGAGAGTGTCCTGACTCCGCAGTCTTCGGGAGCACCGGCTCCATCTTTCCGCGGACGACCCTTCCTGATGGAAGGAGTGCTAGCGATGTGGTGCGAGGATGACAATGCGCTCAAATGGCTCGAAAAAGCGGTGACAACCATGAAGTCACCCATACCTAACACAACACTAACAGTCATTAAGATGACGGAGGTGAAGAAGAAACTTAAAGCTGGGCTTCTTCTTCACACCCGCATCGTGGACTCTGCCACAATATCGAGAGTCCTTCGTGCCCAAAACCCGTGGTACAAAGTTGACTCCTGGCAGTGTCTCGACATGACTGTCGACGACAAAGAAGGCAACCCTAAGGAGAAGGTGGTACACCTAATCCTTGGGATCCCCGAGGACCAGAAACAAACGATACTGGACAGAGACCGCCGTGTGGCGCACATGGCCGGAAGCGGATACATCCGTTTCTTCCCATCAGACGAGAACGCACCGGCCGACTTGACAACCACAGCACCGTCAGAGGACATGGAGCACGACGGTACTATGATCACACCAACCAACTCAGCTCCCCAATCGGGTACGAGCGAGTTGGCAACAGGAGGACGCTTGTGTTCGTCGGAGGACTACGTCAGTGATGAAGATGGCATCCTACGTAGCCCCTAGCACCGACAACATAAACATCCTCCAAACCAACCTCCAGCACAAACAAATAGCGGCGGCCACTCTACGCAGGGTGCTGGAGACGAACAACAAGACCGTCGCTCTGATCCAGGAACCCTGGATCAGAAACAACAAGATATGCGGCCTAAGCAACATCGACGGTAAGTTACTATTAGACACATCTGTCGACAAACCAAGGACATGCATCTTTATGCCAAAGTCTATAAAAACCACTCTGCTTAACCAATTCTGTTCTAGAGACCTCACAGCCGTGACAATCCCCACAGAAACTCAATCGGTCCTTGTACTAGCTTCAGTCTACATGCCAAACGACGGTGAAATACCTCCAAGGGAGCTGACCGAGCTAGTACGATACTGCGATGACCACAAGTGGGAGCTGATTGTAGCGGCCGACTGCAATGCACATCACTCACTGTGGGGAAGTAAGGACAACAACAAAAGGGGTGAGTTACTAACCGAATACTTATTCCAAACTAACCTAAACATTATGAACATTGGCACAGAGCCCACATTTGTCAGCTCCAGGTACCAAACGATAATCGATATAACATTGGCGACTCACACGGCGGCCAATCTCATTGAGGGTTGGCACGTGTCAAACGAGCCTTCCTTCGCTGACCACCGTAGAATATGTTTCCAAATAAAATACAAGCAAACAGACCCTGTTCCATATCGAAACCCCCGCAAAACAGATATAACAAGGTTTATAGAACTATCGACAAAAACATTAAACGAAACAAATATGTGTAATGAAACATATGACACAAACAAAATAGAAACAGACGTGCAGTTCTTCACTTCAACACTTACGAAATGTTATGAACTGACGTGTCCCACCGTCACTCCGAAAAGCTCGGGCAAGAGTTCTTGGTGGGGGTTGGAACTCGAAAGATTGCGTAAAGAACTCAGGACACTTTTCAACCGAGCGAAAAACACCAGATCCGATGAGGACTGGGATAACTATAAAGAAGGACAAAAACACTACAAGAAACGAATCAGATACCGGAGTAGAGGAGGCTGGTGCAGTTTCTGCGGTAGTATAAACTCAACAAACCAAGCTGCCAGACTAAAGAAAGTTCTGTCAAAGGACAACTCAAACCTTTTGGGCTCCTTGAAAAAGAATGATGGCTCGTACACAAACACAGAGGAAGAAGCAAACGCAGTGCTACTGGAGACCCACTTTCCAGGTAGTCAACCAGCACCTGACTACAAGTGGCAACACGAGCACTACGACACACCAACAACCCAAGAATGGGACCTTGCAAAAACGATAGTAACGACGGAAAGGACTGAATGGGCTTTGAAAAGCTTTCAACCATTCAAGTCACCAGGGCTGGATGGCATCTTCCCGGCGCTACTACAATGGCAACTCAACCAGGCAGTCAGACACCTAACACCGATCTTTAGAGCCTGTCTGGCTTTTAAATACATTCCGAAACAATGGAGAGAAGCGAGAGTAGTCTTCTTACCGAAACCGGGCAAAGACGACTACACACAAGCTAAATCCTTCAGACCAATTAGTCTAACCTCCTTCCTACTAAAAACACTGGAAAGGTTGGTAGACCGACACCTTAGAGATGGAGCACTTGGCACGATCCCGCTACATCCTCAACAACATGCCTACAGGAAAGGAAGATCAACAGAGTCGGCACTACACGCGGTGGTCCACAAAATAGAGTCGGCACTCACAAACAAATGTTCAACGCTCGCAGCCTTCATAGACATAGAAGGCGCTTTCGACAAAACTATGCACAACAGCATCAACCACGCCCTAAGGAAACTCAATGTGGACCAAGTCACCAGAGGATGGATTACCGAACTGGTTGGCAAAAGGGCGGTTCAGATAGTGGGCAACACTACTACGCGTGCTAAAGTAGTTAGAGGATGTCCCCAAGGAGGAGTCCTGTCGCCACTTCTATGGAACATAGTAGTTGACAGTCTCTTAAGGAGGCTGAACGATAGAGGATACACTACTATTGGTTATGCAGATGACCTAGCAATTCTGATAAATGGAAACGCTGAAAATATACTGTGTAAAGTTATGTTTTCAGCACTTCAGATAGTGGAAAACTGGTGTGATGAACAACACCTATCAGCAAATCCAAATAAAACAGAACTTATTCTTTTTACTAACAAAAGGAAGTTACCTGAATTAAACCTACCAAAATTTTTCAAAACAAAACTCTCCCTATCAACACAAGTGAAATATCTGGGCGTACTTCTAGATAGTAAATTGAACTGGGCGAGTCACATCGAAGCAAAAACAAAGAAGGCCTGCATTGCCTTCAATCAGTGCAGAAGAATGGTTGGAAAGAGATGGGGTCTCAGTCCAAAGATCACCCTCTGGTTATACACAGCAGTGATCAGGCCCTCGATCACCTACGGGGCAGTTGTGTGGTGGCCCAGAACCCAGCTGATCACAGTGAAATCCAAGCTTCAAAGCCTACAACGCTTAGCGAGTGTGGCAACAACTGGCTGTATGAAAACAACTCCATCTGCCGCTCTAGAATATCTCTTGAATCTAAGACCAATAGATCTGGTTATTCAGGAGGAGGCAAAGGCGGCAGCCATAAGATTAAAATCCCTAGGTGTATGGAGATCAAACTTGGTAACAACACACTCCAATATTCTTCATAAGTGCATCAAGGAGAATCCGCTCCTGGAGGCGCCCATGGATAGGATATTGAGGAAACATGTCTTTGATCGAAGATACGACATCCAACTTGTAGCGGAAGAGAAGGATTACTCTGGCACCGAGGAAGTTAGGATCTACACAGATGGCTCCAAAACCAACACTGGTACCGGAGCCGGTGTCTTCTCAAATGACCTGAACATTAAAATATCAACAACACTAGACAAGCTGAATACAATCTTCCAAGCAGAATGTATTGGCATCACCAAAGCGGCACAGGCGGTTGTAGCCAGAGACATCAGGGACCTTAACATTAAGATCATCTCAGATAGTGCATCCGTGCTTCAAGCCCTCCGAAACAACACAATAAACTCAGTCCTTATAATGGAATGCCATAGCGCACTTCAGTCCATTGCAACAACCAACAAGGTAACTCTACAATGGATAAAAGGACACAGTAACTCATTGGGAAACGATGCCGCGGACGAGCTAGCCAGGAGGGGAGCAGACACAAAAGTGTACGGTCCGGAACCTCTGCTGCCCATCCCTCAGGCCCAAATTAAAGCATGGCTGCGCGAAGAAACCCAGAAAACACACCTGAAAGTGTGGACAACAAGTGAAGGATGTCGGCAAACTAAGACTGCTGTTCCAGCTCTTAATAAAAAACTTGCCCGCGACCTCACTAAACTAAATAGAGACAAGCTCCGCAAGGTCATTGGAATCTTGACTGGTCATTGTCGACTTAACAAACACCTACACACGATAGGAATAACAGACAGCCCTCTATGCAGAGGATGCATGAAGGCAGAAGAAACGCCACAGCATGTCATCATGGAATGCAGCAGCGTGGCCGAACAACGGGCACAAATTCTACAGTCCCCAACATCGCTCCCAGAAGCCTGCAGCAGCCCTCGGAGGCTGCTTTCCTTCTGGACCGATATAGGCTGGCTGGAGTAAGCGGGAAACCACTCACGTACAACGGTCCCATAGGAGGACTAAGTGCGGACACCGCCCAGGAAAACTAAACTAAAACTAAACTACCCATTGTGAATCACATTTTGGAGCTCGATTTTTGTCTGATTTTGGTACAGAGGTAGGTAATATAAATAAAGTTATTTTGTGACTCGACAGGAAGAATCAAATCAAATCCATTCATTCCTGCACTGTACGGAGCCTATGACACATTCTGAAAACTTACTGGATCCGTCAACTTTGAATGTTTTGATTTCTTAGACATTTTGAATTTTCAGATCAGATTCAATAATAATACTCTTATAAAAAAATAAAAAATCGGGTCGTATACCTGTATCAAAATCGTACAAAATAAAATATATCAAACGCGAAAACAGAAACGAATGATTCTTGACACTTTCTTGAAGGTTCTTGACAATTGTTAATTTGGGGCAAAGACAATATAAGTAGGTACGTTTCCAAAAATTTCATAACTATTACTTATTTAATTCGGACCTCATTTAAATCCCTCGAGGCCCGAAGCAATACCGCATTTTCAGGATTATTTTCACTAGGTTTTTGTTCGTGAGGAATGGCAAGGATACATTCTGATATATGGATTTTATTTAAAGGGTGTTATCAACATCAAATGCATCTACCCACATCGATCGACGTCGGTAGATGCATTTGATGTTATAAAGAGCAAATAAGAGCGCGTACAGCTTTCCAAAAAAGTCTAGACACGATAACTTTTTTTGTTTGCTGATAACATTGTAAAAGTAATGATATTTCATCTAAACAATACTCTTCAATTGGTTCACGACTTTGAAGAATTCAAATTGGGATTGGCTGTTTCGTTGATTTGTAATATTGTTGCCATACGCACGACACAGTGTTTGCCACCATTATTTTCTACTCTTTTTTGACTAGCTGTAGGTGTAATAACACCCATAGACAAAGAACTTAATACTTACCTTAGTTTCATCATCAAGCTGATTGGGTATCCCTTTATAATCCTTAGGTGTTTCTAATGCTAATTCATCTTTATGATCTAATTGAAATATTATTGGTTTAACTCCTTCTACTCCAGTTTGTATGGGTAAAAATGGAAGCTTATATTGACAAACTTGTTCACCAATAATTATATCCTGAAATTCTGGTTCTTCTTTTTCATTATGAATTTCGTCATCGGATGCCATTTCAAGTTTATCATGAATACGGTTTTGTAAGGATCGTTTTTTCAGGATTTCATGTACTTTATTTATTATTTTATCATCCTCATGTTTTTCTCGAGGTATATTATTGGATTGGTGGATTTGTATTAATTTTAATATCATATCATCTCCACTGGACTTTTGCAGCTTTAACTTATTTAGTGCGACTTTAAGTTCTTGAACCTTATTTTCCTCCTCTACTATTTTTACTGATTTAACCTTGTCTTGTGACTTGAATGTTTTCTGTTTCTCCTCAGAGATTGGTAAATATTTTGTTTTATTTCTAGGCATTATACCATCTCCTTTATTTGAATTCTGTTTTATTTTAGAACTCTCTACTTTCAATTTAGGTTGCTCCTGTTTTCTACCTTTTACACCTTGATCATACTTTGAATCTTTTATTTCCTTTACCAAAATCTCAGTTTTTAACAACGAATCTTTATGTCTAGCAGAATGATTCATATTTTTCATTATATCTCTGATATCAACAGATATTTCTTGCACATCTATAGGGTTATCTTTTCTCTTCTCTTTATTGGAAAAAGGCTCTTTTCTGGTATAATTCATTTTTAAATTATCATTTGCTTCATTTTTATTTTTCTCCTGATTAATTTTAGAAGGTTCAGCCTTTTTTATGGGTTTTTCTTTCATATTCTCGACGTCGTTTTTTGAAACAAAATGTTTTTCTCTCACCGCATCTTCAGTTTTTTTAAGTGATTCTTTATGTTTAGTAGGTTGATTTATATTTTTCATTATATCTTTTATATTAACAGACATATCTTCTACATTGACAGGATAATCTTTTACCTTCCCTTTATTGGCAATAGGCTCTTTTTGTTTATCTTTGATCTTTAAAGTATCATCAGCTTGATTTTTATTTGTATCTCGTTTGGTTTTAGAATGTTCAGCCTTCTTTTTAGATTTTTTTTGTATATCATCGACGGTTTTTAAAAGATGTTTTTCTTGAATCATATCTTTAGTTTTTTTGAGTGGTTCCTTAAGTTTTGTAGACTGTTTTAACTTCTTCTTTATATCTTCTGTACCAGCTGATATATCTTTTTCTTTTGTTATGTTTGAAACATACTCCTTTTGTTTATTTTTTATGCTCGTCTCTGCTTCAGCTCGTTTAAATCTCTTTTTCGGTTGCACTTCGTCATGCATCTGGTCTAAATTACCCAGGCGTCTCTTTCTTGAAGTTTTTGCAACCCTATCATCTAATATGTCGAGTATTCTTTCAGAACTTTTACTTTTATTCTTTTGTACAATTTCTTGTCGTATCATTGTAGAAGTTTTGGAGATCTGTTCATTTTGTAAGATTTGTTTAGGTTTTTTGTATTTTACCTTTGTTTCTGTTTCTCTAATAAAGGTTTCTAAATGAGTTTGTCGGTCTATTTCTTTAGAAATTAAATAATTTGTCTCCGTTTTTTTTAACTTATTTTCTACAATAGTATCTGACTTGATTGTAGAGAACTTTGGTATGTCTTTGTCCTGGTAATTTCTATCGTCAATAATTCTAGGCTGTAAAATATGTCCTTTTTCCTTGCTCATATTACTATCTTCTTGTTTTATATCATGTAAGTCTTTTGTGTACGTTTTATTTGAAACATTTCCAGTGTCATCAGACGTTATTAATATTCTATTATTAAATATTTTATGGGATCTCTTTAAATTACTGTGTTCTACAAAATCACGCGTGTCTTCTTCTTCTTTTGCATATTCTGTGTCGGATACAGATTTACCATCGTAGAACATCATTTGTATCTTTGGTTTACGAGAAGTCTTTTTCTCTTTTCGACTATAAAGATTCATGTCTACTTCAGAACGTGAACGGCGTATAACTCTGTGAAGTACCTTCTTGGAATCTTTTTTATTTAATACATGATCTAATTCGCTTAACCAAGATTGTATGATTGTTTTCATATTTTTAGCCAGTCCGCCAAAAGGTCTTTCATGAGTTGACAAAAATGCTTTTACCTCACGTTTACAAACACACGTTTCTCGGATTGGCACAATAGATAAGGCGTTAAAATAACAATGATCGCAAATTCCTATAATGTCCTTTCCCTCAATGACTGGTATCGTTTGCATTCGTTCACAGGCATGTTCTAATATTCGCCGACATCGTGGACAACTAATGTCGTTTTTATCTGTAACCAAGTTAATAATGTTTAACACATTAAAAATAATTATTTAAAACTTTCTTTTATAAAATTTAGTAAGCAATCGTTATTGTATCTTAGAATTTATTTGTTTAAGAATAAACAAAAAGTTACCAAATTGTCGCATTATGGTCCCTGGCGTAATTTTATCATTGTTCGTATTTTGTAAAATGAATACATTTCCTTTTGTACTTGGGGTATATTCAGCATCTGTGTCGTTGTCAGTTGCATTACCAGAATCTGCATCTCGAGTTACCTATTAATAGCAAGATAAATAAGTGCAATAGTGAAATTATCATTACAAATTGAGTTCCTACTTTGCAACTCATTTATTCTATAGTCAGCGACAAAACTATGTATCTATTCCCGAGCTTTCTTCCAATAACATTGGGGCTGGCTTCCAGTCTAACGGATTAAGATGAATATCAGTATTTTACGCGGAGCGACTGCCATCAGCCCTCCACAACCCAGTACGAGGTGATACGATACTTTTTGTTGGAGTAGTTGTCCAACTTTCTAACTACCCGTAACGACTGCTCCACGGTAACGAAACTAGCTACATAAAAAACTTGAAGTCCATACAGTGTACCAAAAGAAACAATCTCAGACATGACATAAAGTAAGAAGCAAGCAACTTTGCGTTTAATTACGCGAGAACTGTCAACTTACTAAATGACCTGAGAGCTCATGCGCCTCAAAGGTGCATGACAAAGTCTTTGAGATCCCTCATAATTTTCTCGATATAAGCTTGTCTTAATAGTAATGTTATCAATAAGTTTAAAGATATATAAGGAGAATCAATAATATGGTAGGACAGCCCACCGCTATACAAGCTATATGGTAGTCTATGGTAACAGCTTATGTAATTACTTACATTATTGGTGGAAATGATACCATGATATATCACCAATCCTTTTAACTCTATAATTTTTTGGAACGTTTCCCGCTGATTGCTGTCCCAGCAAGGGCATTTAAAAGAGTGTTCTCTGAAAAATAAACTCATGTAATAAGTAGGCACAGATATTATTATGAACTGCTATGCTGAAGAACTATGTCAAGATGAGGTCCATGTGCCAATGATTGTTCAAACCCTTTACCTTATTTAAGTAAGGCACGTGCCTAAGAGTGCGATGTTTCAATGGAGCACGTAAAACTACAAAGGGGTGTGCGCGTACGGAAACCTAAAAGAACTCAACCGCCACGGGCCTCGCTAACATCGCTATAGGCTCCCATCGATCTGGTTATTAGACCGCCTCCGTCTTAAAGCATTTTACCTAAGATGTTCTCTTAATTATCACTAAGTTTGAACACAACTACTATAAGGTATAGTTGACACGTACGTTTTAGGGACTCCCATAACTCGTGGACAAATTTAAGCTTTGGTATCAAATAAAAATCTTAACAAAAATACATGTTTATAAAATAAATAAAACACAAATTCATTAATGAATTAAATTATTAACTGGCTTGCATCCGTTTCTTTTGATGACCACAGACTACAGAGAGTATTTTGTCAGAATGACAATAAAATGTACACAGTCTGAGCTATTTATGAACTCATTGGTCTGTCTGAGCTGTTAAAATAGCTGCAGTCGCTCTATGGTTCAGCAGATCTTACTCAGAATATCGACATACAATTTTGTCATTTTTGCGAGCCAGATATTGGTTATATATATTCATGTCAGGATATATCTACAGGTATAAGGTCTTTGATATCTACAGATAAGGAGCCACAAGTTTAAAATAATAAATCCAGCTCCTAAGTTGCACAGCTTGGCCGTATGCTGTATGATTGTCGTCTATATTTTCTATTAAGAAACCGACACAGAACTGAAACTAAAAAGTCAAGTCCTGGCCAAGCGTATACTTGAATTTTGGGGCTAGCGTCGTTGATTTCATGTTGGTCTATCCTCAAATTACCCAATGGTACTAAGTGAGACCGTTTCCTGGATCAAAGCCCTATGTACTTATTTTATGAAAGTAAGAATTTTATTATCGACCGCAAATAGTTTCCTTGGTTAGTAAAATCGCATAATTTGCCACTTGCCTATATAATTATATCACTATAATTTCGTAACTTTGTAAAATATTTAGGTATATTAAATCTCGTAAGAAGCTTGTAAATGCCAGGCTTTCCGTTTCTATTCAGGAGGTGCATCTGTATTTTCACCTGTGGTAAACAATAAATGAATTTGAATTTGAATTTGAAACATTGGCTCTGTTCTAGCCAATGTTTCAAATTCAAATTCACGTGAGCTTTTACAGATATCCCAGTTCACATCATTCATCATTTTATACGGCGGAAAACTGAAATCTAGAATCTAGCCCCGATTAAATTACCTACAATGTGTATGAGAGGCATTTTACTTAGGTACTTAAAGCCTCAGAAACTGAAACTCAATTGAATGCCTCGTAACCATTATAGGTTATTCTTTGGATATTTGTAGAGGAAAGGTAATTGGAATATAAATAATAGATGATACGTGTTCATATACACTGTACCTACAACCATATATACTATTAGGTCAAAAACACATCGTAAGAGCATTTTATTATTTTTTATACATTAAAATAGTACAGTATTCTGAACCAAATCTTAATGTATTTTAATCTCAAAGGAAGTTGCCTTAACTTGCTATTGTCAAGTAAAATAAGTATATAATGTTTATGTACAGATTCTAATTATATGCCGATACCTAAATAACAGTTTACTGTTATTTAGGTATCGGCATAGGAGTGCGCATTTCACGATTTTTCCAACGAAGCTAACATGGGACAAATCTTTACGTGATTCACAAATATTTGTTCTGAGACTGGGTGTGCTTGTGTGGGTGAATGTGTGTATTTGGCCTTGTCATTGGGACCATTGGATAGTGTAATTGCTTCTGGCGTTCTATCCAATGTAAAAAATCCAAATTTATTATTATTTATTCTTGTTCACAAATTTTAATGAAAGAACTGCGGCGACAGTTCAAGAATCTTATGCATTAATAATATTAGTTGTTTTTCTACCTTTAGTAAATAAAACCTTAATTTATTTATGAACGTAAGTACGCTACACGAGTCAAAATAAACCATTAGGCGAATTTGTGAAAAACGCAAGTTTGTAATTTTTAGGATAGACGACATACTAAGCACATACTTGAAGCGTGCGTGAATCTACATAATAGATACTTATTATAAAGAGAGCTTACTTATTATAAGCTACTGTACCGATCCTGAAGAAAATTGATGTGGGAATAGTTTAAGACTCCATAAAAACATACTATAGATAGGCTATAGGTACAATATTGACGTACAACACGGGCGGAACCGTAAATAAAAGCTAGTAAAGGTATAAAGTCCGTTGTTTATTTCAAAATAAGGATAAACTCTATCGAAAGTAGGGACGGATTATCGATTTTGTAGCATTTTTTTCTATATGATGGTAAGTGCAGCCCATGAACATAAACAATCCACAAAACAGGCTAAGTTATGTATTATCGTGTGCCAGTCATTTCAGGGCCTGATCTCCCCGCCAAACTGGAACACAGTAATGCAAGCAGCACCAATATTTGACGGCAGGTTAAAGGTGACTCAGTAGCTTTCGCCCTCGAGCTCGTTCATAAGAGCCCTGTCACCATAAAAATACATCCTTTAACGGTAACAATACATCATAACATTAAATATTTATAAACACATTCCTTTTATGTAGTAACCATGTAATAAACGTGAGTTCCGGATATCTAAGATAAGATAAGATAAGATAAGATAAGATAATTCTTTATTTGCAATAACATGTGTATACATACTGACGCATGCAAGATATTAATATTAGGTAATGTCCAGACATGTTAGCCACATTTGGCGTACAAATTGTTTTCATAAAACTTATAATAGTTAGTTACATTACTACATTATATCAATTATCAAAAAATATTTACATACACATTAGGAGAATAATTACATTCATTTTAGAATAGTATGTAGGCTTAATATATATAATCAATAGGTAGACTTAGTATAATAGCATTGAATTGAATTTGAATGAAGTAATAGTAGGTATGTCAGTAAAAAGCTGGGATTCAGAAATGTCAATCAATAATGTCAAAAAGTAATGAAAATTTTAAGCAATTTTATTATTATATTTAACTAAATTTCATAACTATTAGATATTACTAAATTTAATTATTGTGTCATATTACAGGAAAAGGTATAAAATTATTAAGTAGAGACATTAAATTGGATATTTATGACATTTCATCTGCCAGAAAATTATTAATGCTATAGTATGCCTTATTCATTAAAAATTCTTTAATCACATTCTTAAATGCATTTTTATTAAGTTCTTTCCAATGTTTTGGAAATTTATTAAATATTATTGGAGCCATGCAGATGACACTCTTGCGCATAAGTGCTGTTTTTGAGGGATGCAAGCGAAGTCTACTGTCATCCCGTCTGCTGCGTGAAATATTATTATTTAAGCGTGGAAATAAGGAGGTATTCATTTTAACAAACATTGCGATTTCGAATATATATAAGCATGGCAGCGTAAGTATTTTGTACCTCTTAAAGTACGGCTCACAACTATCGGTAGACTTTAATTTAAACATTGCTCGGATGCACCTCTTCTGAGCCCTGAATACAATCTCCCTGTCTGTAGAATTTCCCCAAAAGATTATGCCGTAACGTAAAACTGACGCTGTTAAGCCATGATATGCCGTGATCAAAGCATCAGTGCTAACTACATTTGAAAGAGAGTGCAAGGCGTAGGCAGATTTACTAACTTTTTTGGACAAATCGGCGATATGTGCTTTCCAGTCGAGTTTTCTATCTACAGTAAGTCCAAGGAATTTGGTTGTACTTACATTTTCAACTGGTTTGTAATTATGTTCGATTAATATATTATTTTCAGCTGAATTTGGACGTTGGTTAAAGTGGATAATTTTAGTTTTCTCTAAATTAATTTTTAAATTGTTAATGTCAAGCCATTGTATAATAGATGTCAAGGAATTGGTAATGTCATGTTTGTATTTAATAGGGTCATTATTATTACTAGAAATTGTCACCGTACTGTCGTCTGCAAAAAGTGTCGTTGGATGCAACGTACATTTAGGTAAATCGTTTATGTAGACAGTAAATAATAGCGGTCCCAATACGCTCCCTTGCGGTACACCATAAATAATATTACGTTCTTCAGACATATATTTTACTTCCTTTTTTGTGTTCGGGTTGATTTTGTTTATTTCTGTCCGTTGTTTTCTGCCAAGTAGGTATGATTTTATTAAGTTTAATAAATTACCTCTTATGCCATAGGCATCAAGCTTTTTTATGAGAATGCTATGATCTACATGGTCAAATGCCTGCGTCATGTCACAGAAAATTGCGCATACTGGTGTGTTTTTGTCGACATTTAACATGACCTTATATAGAAAATTATAAATTGCTAGGTTAATAGTTTTATTTTCACGAAACCCGTGTTGTTCCTCACATAGGATATGATTTTTATTTAAATAGGCTGATAATTCCTTGTGTATGAATTTTTCAAAGACTTTGGAAACTATAGGAATTATTGATATAGGCCGATAGTATTCCATAATCTCTTTGTCTGTTTTTTTGAAAATTGGCTTAACTACCGACTCTTTTAATACTTCTGGAAATATACCATTAGTTATGCATAGATTAAGTATGAAGCTCAAGTGACCACATACTTCATTAGCTACAAATTTTAATACTTTTGTAGATATACTATCACATCCAACACTATTTGTAGGTTTTAAAGCAAGTATTATCCTTAAGATATCCTGAGGTAAGGCTAAGGCTAATTGGTGTCATATCTACGGATAACAACACTAGATATTATTATTACATT
Source organism: Hypena proboscidalis (assembly GCA_905147285.1). Taxonomy (NCBI): domain Eukaryota; kingdom Metazoa; phylum Arthropoda; class Insecta; order Lepidoptera; family Erebidae; genus Hypena; species Hypena proboscidalis. The sequence continues at coordinate 8,786,187 of LR990127.1, forward strand.
AAAAAAAATTAGGATATAAATACCTAGAGATTTGTTCTTGATTTGTTTTATCACAAGGCTTACCTTAAAATGGCTCATTTCTTTTTAATAGCTGTTACTAAGAAACACAGTAAGGTTTTACAGATGATAGAGCTCTTGTTTACGAGCTCGAGGGCTCCAGCACTACCGTCTCACCTTTAATCTGCCGCCAAATAGTAGTGCTTGCATTACTGTGTTCCGGTTTGGTCGTGAGATCAGGTCCGAAAGTACTGGCATATGAGGCATAATGGTGCTCCCACACTGCCGTTAGAAAATGTTTGTAAACATTTTCTAACATAAAAACATTTACTCACAAATGTTGTCAATTGTTACATTCTGTTAGGAACTGTTACATGTTATAAGTGCTCCTACACTAATAGAAAATTATTACTAATGTTTACTAACATTTTATGACATTTAAATCTGGTATTGGCTCGCAGTTTGGTTTGCGTTCTGAGAGCGTCTACACGAAAGTGGAAGAGGATTTGCTCATAAGAATTGCTTTCATTTTTGTTTAAAAAAGAAGAAAAAAATTGGATGCGCCAAACGCTAAAAGGAAACATATGTTTTATTTTGTTATAATTTGTTAACTTACCGTTACTAAACATTTTCTAACATGAAAACATTTTTTAACATTAGTGATTAAATGTTTGCTAACAAAGGTTTACTAACGTTACTAAACATTTTCTAACGGCAATGTGGGAGCACCATAACACCGTAGTCCTCAGCTGCAGCGACGCATCTACAATCTGCATTTGTGGATTTTTGATGTCCATGGGCTGTCAGTCCATTAGGTAGACTACAAGTTCGATCGCGGCAGGCGTATTAAAAAATAAAAAAATGCGTTTTCGGACTGATTAAAGAGTGAGCACGGGCACTGCCTAACCCACATACATAGGCAAATTCGGCAAACGGGCACTGTAATGACTACAGTCAGGAGGTAATGACTGAGCCTAATGGTTAGGACGTTACATGGGATCTAAAACAACATAAGAGGTAAAGTTTTTTTTTTTTTTATACTACGCTTACAGCGAACGAGCGTGTAGTCCACCTGATGGTAAGTGGAGTACAGCCCATGGACATCAACAATCCACAAATGCAGATTGTAGATGCGTCGCTGCAGCTGAGGACTACGTTGTTATGCCTCATGTGCCAGTAATTTCAGAGCCTGATCTCACCACCAAACCGGAACACAGTAATGGAAGCACTACTATTTGGCGGTAGGTTAAAGGTGAGACGGTGGTGCTGCCGCCCTCAAGCTCATTCACAAGAGCTCTACCACCAGTGTGGGTATTAAACACCTCTATCACAACCCTCTGGGTAATATAAGCGTGGTGTTATGTTATGTTGGCTAACATAATATTGACAAAGATCTTTGCACCACTTTGGATATTTACATTTACAACGTTTAGAATAACCTGTATGTTAACGTAAAATTTAATTACTGTATTTTCAGATAATTTTGACTACCTTGAAAGCTAAAATATGTCTGATGCTGTTTGTACATCATACTTAAGAATATAAATTTTAGTAGTCGTTTGTCAGTAAGAGACAAAAAGAGAAAATCATGAGACAACACTCCTCAGATCATGGTGTTTCTACTGGATTGAATTGAAACTTACAATCGTTGTCATAGAATCCTATTTTGCATAGTTTAATATAACACTGGTATGCTGATCAGGGTATAACAATAATAACTAAAGATTGCCATTTTTGGAATAAATTATTATTATTGGGTAAATATTATCGTAGGACGGAAATAAAAACAATAATAAGCAAATCAATTTATTTACATTATTGAACATTAATTCAAGTTATTACCTACTGTTTATTTCTTTGGATCCGTTAATTTTCATAAAATTATAACTCATTGATTTTTATTTCTACAATCATATTTTAAGTCCTGGTTATAAAGGGGCGCGGGCTCGATCTCTTTCGAACTGAGGGCAAAATCATTCGTGCTCTTTGATGTAAATAATTTTAGAATCTGCGTTGATAAAAATATCAACGCAGATTCTAAAAGTATTTACATAAATTTTCGTTAAATTGTGATGTATTCATAAAATCAAATCGAGTAAGGCACTTTGCAGTTGCAGTTTCCAGTTGCGGCATCTGGCAATTAGCAACTTGCCTTAGCCTTATATTCAATGACTTGGTCCTTATAAACAATAATTGATTTATTTAATTTGATTATACAAGAGCCCTCAAACAAAAAATAGTGAAGTGAATAATTTATGCACCGCTATGAGCATCTGACAATTTGTACTGCAAATTGCAATGTTCTGCATCAGGATCAAATATTTCTAAACATGGTAGTTTAAATAAAATGAAGAGATATAGAACACAGTGGTGGTCCCATTAATTTCTACTTTTTATTACTTAGCTGATAATTTATGTTTTGTATTTTATTATTCGTTTGTCGAGTTCAAGCGCCCCATAGTGCCCATGAAAATAAAATGTTGTAATTTAGAATTGAAACTGTTTATGCTTAAATAAAAGTTGCGAATTACTATTTAGAATTTCAATTATTTGATAACCCCTTAAACTCGCTATGTGGGTAAATTATATTCAAATAAGTTTGAGGACCACGGTTCTAGGACAAAGAGATATATTGGGCGTATTTTATATATCCCTGGGGTAACCATTTTTAAGGCATGACAACATCGCCACAATGCTAAAAATATCAAAAACTTAGAATTTCTTGAGACGAAACGCGATGTATTGACATTTTAATTTGACATGAGAGAAATTCGTCTCAATTTCCATTTCGTTCGATTGTGTGATCCTTATTACGAAATTTGTTGATATTATTCCAGAACGTAATTATAGTGTTATTTCATAAGTGCTATTCGCCGAATCAAGTAACATAATTGATATCGTTTAAAGTGTGTGTTAATAAAGTAAATTATTTTTAAGTTGGGATGTGGCGACGTTAAAATTACTACAAAATGAAAATCATGAATAACTTTTTCGTTTTTGTGTCTTTTCTGGTATATTTCGTAGCACTATGTCGAGCTTCTGGAACAGATATCGCGCTGGACGCGAAGGCTACCCTTTTACATCGAATAGACAGTTTGAATCTTTTAATATACACCTGTCTACTTACACTGACTGTGCTTACTATATGGGTATTTAAACATCGACGAGTGAGCTGGCTTCACGAAACTGGGCTTGCAGTCATCTACGGTAATATGTTTTTATTTTTAGAATCTTCTAGAGAATAGTAAATTACCTGTTATCATGTGATCACTAAAACATTATGAAGCTCAGGAGACCTTGACGTAAATTCTTTCCTATTCAATGTACCTGCTAGGAAAATAGTATGTCAATAATTATAATGATGTACTTCATAAACATCAATAAAAAGGGCTTTGAGATATTAATGGCTGGTTCATCATCTGATTTAAAAAAGTTCAAACAGAAGATAAAAAAAGTCAATCATTACAGTTTATTGATTTGTGTGAGTTCAAGTGTACTGTTTACATAACAAAGTTTCACAATATGTGAACATAACATACCTTTCTGAGAGTAATAAGTAATAAGCCTACAATACCTAAGCAATTCCAGATAATGGCAGTATGCATTACTTAGAATATTAATTCAGTTTAAATATCATTGAACCTTTTTATTTAAGTAATAATAAGAGCCTAGCATTATTAGGGCAAAAAAAAAGAATATTTCATCATCATCATTCAGCTGCTCATAGTCTATTGCTAGACATAGGCCTCTCTCAATTTGCGCCACAACATCCCGTCCTGCGCCTAAAGAATATTTACTGAAAATAAATTGAAGATTTTCACTATCATTAGTTACTTACTTGCTTGGAATACAAACTCTTTACTACTTATATGAGCTCATAAGAGCTAGTAAAGAGTCCTTTATTGAACCTTTACTGCCCACTGTTTGGCAAAGATTGCCTCTATATTTTTTGTAGTAAAAAAATTCATTACTTTTTTGAATTTTTAATATTAAATTGAGAATTTTAAATATTTAATAAATATATACTTTTTGTGTTTGTAGGCATCCTCCATAACCAAACTTATTCACTTAACCCAGATGATTCAAAGCAATATTCAGAGAAATTAGCAACAATAAATTTAGTGAACTTAATTAAAAGAGGTTTAGTTATTGTATCACAATTATTTGTCAACAGGTCTAATAGTAGGAGCAATAATTCGCTATGCGGGCAGTACAAACCAAGTTACATACATCAATGTGCAAGCAACACCTGACACTAGGTACAATCAGTCTGTACCACCGGACATGCTGCGTTTGCACTTCCCTGACAAACTGCAGGTTAATTCAGGAGGTAAGAATATGTTGCTTATCTTATATTTTTAGCCAATAAAATAAACAATATATATAGACACCAGTATCTGATTACACTTTTGTCAGGAGTAAAGTAAGTATCATGGGATTGGACTTTTTTATATAATTATAAACATAACATAACATCATTAACATCACCCCTATATTACACAGAAGGGTGTGGCAGAGGTGTGCAAAACCCAAATTTCATCTGTTATATTTAGATCCCAATTGATTGGGGTAAGCCAATCGCCATCCACTAAGTACAATTCCAATTTCATGCTGCTATTGTAAATTTCCTGACAGAAAGTTTACACAACACACAGATAACACTTTGCCCAACCTGGCAATCGAACCTGAGACCTCATGGTGCTTACTCTAACCACTAGACCATCGTGGTAGAGCTGCCTTAATATAATTATAAATTTTATTTTACCTATTTATGTGTAAGAGCTTTCTCTGAAGTCTTGTATCTATACTATAATACATCTAGGTACAGTCGGCCAATGAGTTAGCTATGCAGGGCAAAAACTTCTAAGTCATAGTAAAGACTTACAACACCAGTTATGAATAAGTGAGTTATACATCTAAATAGTGGGTATATTACTCTTATTAAATATAAAATACAAACTTGCATATCTATTGCAGTCAGTTTTTACTATGGCATAGAAGTTTTTGCCCTGCATACCCAACTCATTGGCTGACTGTACCTGCAAAAGGTTGTAGAGTGTAGATAAAAATTATAAATAATTTCAGTTTTTTTTACATTAGATAGAACGCCAGTAGCTATTACACTATCCAATGGTCCCAATGACAAGGCCAAATTCATTCACTCACTCAAGCACACCCAGCCTCAGAACAAATCTTTGCGAATCACACAAAGATTTGTCCCATGTGAGGATTGAACCCACAACACTAGTGCAGTGGAGATTGGCGAGGTGACTGAGAACAAATCTTTGCGAATCACACAAAGATTTGTTCCATGTGGGGATCAAACCCACAACACTAGTGCAGTGGAGATTGGCGAGGTGACTGAGAACAAATCTTTGCGAATCACACAAAGATTTGACCCATGTAGGGATTGAACCAACAACACTAGTGCAGTGGAGATTGGCGAGGTGACTGAGAACAAATCTTTGCGAATCACACAAAGATTTGTTCCATGTGGGGATCGAGGTGACTGCTTAAACCACTATACCACACGTGCAGCTGCTGTATTAAAGAAACTACACATGAAGCCATGAAAAATATGATTTATTTATTTATTTCTAGTACAAGATGATCTCACATTTTGTCTTTAATGCAATGCAAACCATCTTATACTGGAAATTTATTGCAGTGTGTACTACAATATGATACAAACAGATATGGCTCAGATTATTGGAAATATGATCTCTAAAATGTGTTGCAATACCAGTTTGTTTTGTGCAATACTGCTTTATAAATAGGTTTTTGTTGATGTGTTTAAGATTACCAAATATTATCTTAGCCTGATTTTAATTAGTATTAAAAAATAGATATTAATTTTCTTCATAATATTTTATTTCCAATCATATTTTTTTTATTCTAATATATAACTGTTTTATTTATATTTAAACAGTTTTTCTTCTTATTTATTTAATGGCAACTGAGTCTCCTTGTGGTGACTATTTCTGCCAGTGTCAAGTATGGAGTATAATTAAAATTTTAGGGCCGAAAAAAAAAAAAAAATCTGTTTAAACAGTTATAGAACAGAACAGTTTTAATGTCAGACAATTGTTATGCTCAAGCAGTAATTCACCACTTTCACTTGAGCACAAAGAACTTTCTCTGGTAGTGAATAAAAAGTATGTTACTCAGATATAACAAGCAGCTTAGAAATAATAATAACAAAAGAAAAAAATGTTTTTACTAAAAACAGATACAAACTCATAAATTCATTACAAATATTAGTCTTAAAACATACACATATGCCAAGCAACAAAAATAGTACTTAAAATGATAATAATAGAATAGGTTAAAATAAGGTTTCAGGAGATTATTTTCATGGCATACAGCAGAAATATTGGTATCTCTGAGTCAGGTGGACAATTTGATAATAACATGGAATTTCCATGTAGTGGTTCATTAGCTTGACTATTACTGCATGTTTATATCATTAGCTAAAAATGCTTTTTTACACTATCCTACTTTTGTACACAGATGCTCCAATACCAAATAAGACATACGCATATAGCTTTAGAGGAGAAATAGTAAATGTGGAACAAAATGAAATTGATCTAAAAGCTACATTCGATCCTGAGATATTTTTCAACATTATTTTGCCACCGATCATTTTCCATGCTGGATATTGTCTCAAAAGGGTGAGTAAACAAGTATTTATGTTGTGAATGAAGTATATCTTATGTAAATATATAAAAACCTTGTGTCATAGAGTCATAGTGAGTTATCGGCCTTCTCCAAAATGTCTTGACCGATTTGAATGATTTTTTGTGTACATTTAGTAGTCTGAGAATAGGTAGTAGGGTTCTTTGTTGACATACAACGCGGGCGTAAGCTATTTAGATAAATTAGCGCTCAGATGAAGTTCAACTCAGCACTCAGTGGAAGAAGAGGTCGCTAATTTCACTATTCCAAGAAAATACACGAGAAATCTATCTCACAATACAACCTGTATCTCATGTTACGGTATCTATCTACAGACTGAGCGAGGCATTGTCCAATTTCTCTGTCTGATTAAGACTTACCTATACATTTATATTTACAAAGGGAAAATAAAGTTAAAAATGCAATAAACAATTTTATTTTGTGCTTTCTTTCCTTCCGCCGCGCCGCGCGCCGCATTTAAACGTGACTTACTTTCAAATCTCAATATCCTGACGAAGTAACGGAGATATTATTGTCAATCTTATATCCGATTACAATAATAGTCGGACATTAAATCGGCCTTTTTCCTTTTAGGGATATGTCGAGATAAGATATACAATGATATTAAACTTTGCAGAAATACTTCTTCCGAAACCTGGGGGCAATATTGACATTCGCGATGGTGGGTACAGCCCTATCGGCGTTGGTCATTGGCTCTTTGATGTATGGCTGTGTGCAACTGATGCCGGCGTCTCTTGCAACCAGCTTCACCTTCCTGGACACGCTCTACTTTGGAGCTTTGATATCGCCCACCGATCCATTGACTGTGCTGGCTATATTCTCTCAACTGAAGGTAAGATTATGTTAAGACGACAAACAACATAAGTAACCATTGCATAAAAATAATTATGGTATATTGCGCCATCACACATAAATGTGATAAAAAGTAATGTAAAGGTAACATAGCTTACGTGACATAATATGCGTTGCGTTTACGTCTTCCATGTAATACAGAATCAAAATCATACTAGAACGTAGTGCACAGAGATGACTCTTGTCTTAATTATTATAATAGAATCATAGATTATATTATCGTCACTTCCTTTTTCAGATATTAACGGTGTAGTCCCTTTGACCTACCAGGCAACGTACGCACACTTAGATTTTTTTTTTTTTTTTTTTAACAATTAAAATTATACGGCAACACTGTGACCGCCTGTTCAGTGCTCTTTGTATTTGACTCATTCCTTTTTCGTGCGTGGCGACAACCACACGTTCAACACTTAGTAACGTTATTTTGTCGTTTATTATGTCGAAACGGACAAGGGCCGGCAGAATTGAAAGATACAAAAAGAAAATAAAAAATTGGAAAATAGTGAATTCCGAAGAACATTTCAGACAATTATATCAGATGAATCTGACGATAAGAATCAATCATGTAAGTACATATTCTTATTATTTATACCCACATAATAAATTTATAATGCAGATTACGGTTACTGAGTGCGAGTCTTTGACCGCGTAGATAAAATCTACATTTTTATGATCTACGACGATACTTTTACTCTGTATGTATCTCAATAGTTCACAAAATACCACTTTTTACCCATAATTTTATGTTTGACTGCGAGTCATTCGTAAAAGAAATTAACTGCGAGTTAATTTCGTGGTACATCTGTTTTGTACCAATGCAATTTTATTTGATTTATCCATAATTTTATGTTTGACTGCGAGTCATTCGTAAAAGCAATTAACTGCGTGAATTAATTTCGTGGTACATCTGTTTTGTACCAATGCAATATTATTTGATTTATCCATAATTTTATGTTTGACTGCGAGTCATTCGTAAAAGCAATTAACTGCGTGAATTAATTTCGTGGTACATCTATTTTGTACCAATGCAATATTATTTGATTTACCCATAATTTCATGTTTGACTGCGAGTCATTCGTAAAAGCAATTAACTGCGTGAATTAATTTCGTGGTACATCTGTTTTGTACCAATGCAATATTATTTGATACAAGTAATATTTGAGAACCTATTTATCTAAATAGGTAGGGACATATTGTAGCCAGCTAGAATATAACCTTTTGGTTATGGACCTGAACACGTCCTCTTTCGAACATGTACCTACGTGTTCAACTCAAGTCCACGCGGAGACGGGTATGACGCCACCCGCTCAGGCAGAGCAGGCACCAGCCGCAGAGGTTCTGGACCCTGAAGTCCTTTTTTAGCTTCAGGCGAAATAACGGCTGATATCCCGACTTCGTAAAACCTATTCATGAAAGTCTTTTAAAGGTATGGCTTCCTTTACTGAACAATGGTCTTCCAAAGGAAATCAAAGACAAGTTACCGAGAGTACTTAGTCCTTGACAACTGCCGCCTTCTACAAGCGCCAAAATTAAATACGGAGATTTCTGCCGCCACAAGGTTTCCGTCTTGAAACCTAGCGAGCCCGTGACTAAAAGTATCTAGCCTTACAGCAACAGCTCGGTCAGGGCATCGCGGCCATTAATAAAGGCATGCACATTCTGCTGATAAGTGACACTAAGATCAACGCGCTTAAACACCTAAGCGATGGTTGCAGAATTTTGACCGATCTGTATAGTTTGTTTACTGTTCTTACACATGAGATGAAACCCTGTTTCTTTCAGGGAAAATTAAAGCTGGCAAAGCTATATTGATAAGCAAGGTCACCAAATAAAAATCAATTTATTTAATAACACTAAAACTAATAGTTTAGCGCCAACGGCTAACCAATCTGCGCTAAATCCAGTCCAGTAAAACTGGTCAGGACCTTTTAGCTACCCGCCGAAAACCAGGGGGGGGGGCAGGTCCCAAAAGGTATTCACAGATGACTCGGCGAAGTTACAATACGACGTCATCATCATCGACAACCCAGTCGAAATAACCTCATCAACCAAATTTCGTGCTCCTCAGCAACAATAAATCAGGCACCTGCAGGCCGTTTAAAATTATTTTATAAATATTGGTTACAAAAACAGACAACTAAACCGTTTTGTCATGGATTAAAAATGGGTACTCCATACCCTTTTGTAAACCAGTTTAACAGGCCGTCCAACCTATTTCTAATGTGAATACTCAGGTTATGTAAAATGCAATTGATAACCTTATTACTTTAACCGCAGTTGTTAAATGTGAACAAATAACATACCAATATATATATAGTACTTTCGTAACACCTTTTTACTTGAAATCATTAAAAAAGTTCTTAGAAACATTACATTTTAAGATGGAGGACTACCGAACTGCATCAAAACTTATACCCGAAAACGGCTATTTAGCTACTATTGATATTAAAGAGGTTTACCTTCTCATACCGATAGTTGAAGCAGATCGAAAGTTCCTTCGTTTTAATTTCCAAGATATTATTCGTAGGTAATATTATTACCTACGAATTTACTGCATTGCCTTATAGATTATCAGCAGCCCCTTGGGTCTTTACAAAAGTCATAAAAGAGGTCTACTCTTTCTTAGACACAAAGGCCATAAATCTGTCCAGTATCTGGACGATATTGTTTGCATATCCGGTAGTTACGATACCTGTTTACATAGTGTAAATTAATCAGTTGAATTACTCGTCAAATTAGGTTTCGTCGTTAATTACGTTAAAAAGTTTATTCGACCAATGCAAAAATGCAAGTTTTTGGGCTTCAACTTTGACACCGTCAATCTGACGCTGTCTTTGCCTTCAGAAAAAGGTCGAAAATTGCAAACATGATAAATGAATCTTCTCGCCTATCTCGCTGTACGATTCATGAGTTTGCCCAACTTGTAGTTGTACTTGTATCTGCCTGCCTAGGTACGATAAACGGAAAACTTTATACAAAATTTTACTTTATGGAATCATAGTGATAATTTTCATGCTAAAGTTGATCTTCCAAATTATATTCTTAGTGAATAAAATTGGTGGAAACAGAACATCTATAGGGTAACATCTCTAATGGGAGTGCTCTCATCTCTTTAAGTATGGAAATTTACTCTGACGTATCGAATTCTGGTTGGGGCACTGTATCTGTGCGATAGAAGTATTAACGGGCAATGGAAAGGAGAAGAAATAATAAAAAATAATATCAATTATTTCGAATTGCTTACGGTCTTCCTTGGGTAATAATATTTCGCAAATAATTACAATAATGTAACTATATTGCTGCGTATTGATAATACAACTGCAATTGGTTACGTCGACCGTATGGGTGGTATACAGTTCCCACATTTAAATAATTTGAGTAGTCTTATTTGGCAATTGTGTGAATGCAGATGTATCACGTTGTTTGGCTCTTATGTTAATACTTAATATAATTTAGCCAATGCCGAATCTAGGCAAATAAACCCCGACACAGAATGGGTACTATGTGATAGAGTATACAAACAATAAAAGTCGCATCTGCTATAGATGCTTTACACTCGACTGGCACCCGCTTACATTTTATGCGTTTTCTCCTTTTGCAATGTTACTCAAAAGTTTAAGAAAGATAATTGACGACCATGCAGAAAGTATACCCTTATTGGCCGTCACAACATGGTTTCCTCTTGTAGAAGACCTAACTTTTTCAGACGTCATAATAATATATTTATTTAAAGCCGGATAAGTCACTGTTACAGTGTCATTTTAGGAACATACACCAACTCCATCTACCCTTACCCTGGCTGCCGCGATTCTCTCAGGACGTCGTTCCTAGGACGTGGAACTCCACCAGAAGCCATTACACTAATGGTCGCCTCGCTCACTGATAGCACCATTAAACAGAATAATACAAGCTTAATACTATTGTGGCAGTTTTGTGTTTGTAAACATATCGACCCCATAAACAAGGTAAACCCAAGTTTTATCGATTATCGATATCGACATGCCAATTTGATACAGGGTGTTCAAATGGTTCCATAAACACACATCGTTTATCACTAAATTTATTGTTAGGTACTGGGGTAGGTTCAGATGATGACGTTAAACGTCTACTTAAGGGAGTTTTAAATTAAAACCAATGACATCGAAGTATATGCACACCTGGGATGCAGAGACTGTCTTGAATTAAGTAGCAAACTAATAAAAATGTGATCTTACTTGTCCTCTGTACTGTTTACAGAGCGCAATCATTTTTCACTAATTAAATTAAAAAATTTAGATATATCCCAGTTCGGGGTTAAAATAACTATAACCAAAACAATAAAAACGTCAGCTCTAGGTCGCGATCAACCCGTTATTTAAAAATATGTCCTGCTTAAAATCTTAATGATTATATAACACGTAGAAACAATCATAGAACAGGCAATAATGGATCATTATTAGCGGTGGGCGCGCGGTTGCGACGTCACACTAATAAGCGGCCATATATACCTGCCAAAACACAAACCATAAGTAGGTGGATCAAGTCGATGCTATCAGAGAGCGGAGTTGATGTCTCCGTTTTCAGCGGTCACGGTACTCGACACGCGTCCATTACAGACGCCTAATTTTATAATCGCCCAATCCTTGCTCAAATAAAGGAGTCTTCGCCAGAACGATTAGCTCCTTAGTTAGTTAAAGTTATTGCTAACTCCATCACCTAGTGACAATGAATTAAGAAATTTAGCTAAGATTAGACGATTTAAAGACTCAATTTTTTACATGGTTATGGTAAAAAATCATAATATTGATAAAGAATTATAATCATATATATTATATTTCATAGAACATATCATAAAACATTTACAAGTTCATTTGCTAACATTATTATGGAGCAAAACTTGATTCTCTAAAAATCTACACCGTTAATATCTGAAAAAGGAAGTGACGATAATATAATAAATGATCAAACGAACTTCTTGAAGTGAAGTTCGATCGTTATTATATGAGTCACTTCCTTTGAAGATATTATTATTTATCACCCACCCAACCCTGTTAGTTGCTACTGCAATCTAAATACCCAAAAGTTTTGCTCATGTAAAATCTCTAAACAGAATGAGTCAAATACAAAGAGCACTGAACAGGCGGTCACAGTGTTGCCGTATAATTTTAATTGTTAAAAAAAAAATAAAAAAATCTAAAAGTGTGCGTACGTTGCCTGGTAGGTCAAAGGGACTACACCGTTAATATCTTCAAAGGAAGTGACTCATATAATAACGATCGAACTTCACTTCAAGAAGTTCGTTTGATCATTTATAGTCTAGCATTACAAAAGCGTGCAATTAATGACGTAAATTGCAACACCATATTTATAAATAGCTGCTCTCTGTAAAATATCAAGTACATATATAATATTCTGTTGTCAAAGTATTTCTTGAGGTAAAGATCTTATTACAATAAATTTGTATCAGCTATTCTTCGTTATGAATAGACGAATCTTAGTCTCGACTTAAATTTATACATACATTCTTTGTATTATTACTACTTCATCAGCAGATAATAATGACACGTCATTCTTAAATGTACCCTATTATTTAACTTGATTTAACTAGCAGTAATTCTGATATGTTTCAATTGATTGATTACCTATAGTTTTATGTGGGAAAACCTTGAGTCTACGTCATCATTATGTTTTTCAGCTTGTGTACCAGGCGCGGATCCAGTTAAAGAAGGTTTTGGGCAATGGGCAATTTTTTTGGCAGCTCTGGGGAAGGGGTTTAAAAATCTAATCTTTTTTTATAAATGTTGTCTTAAAAATCGAAATCAGCGAGCGCCGTGGGCACCTTCTTATCAAATATTATTTTTATTAAGCTAAGAAGCTTTATTTATAGTTGGGAACCGATGCAATAGTTAGGCCATGCAAGTGTGATGTTACAAGTATATTTAGATTGTGGGCATGCCCACAGTGCCTCCAAGAATGGAGCCTCACCTGTTGTGTACATTTTGATGACTCGTCGAATTTATATCGGAATATATAAATTACAGCACATTAGTATGGCACAATGATATAATTTTCAAATGTTGAAACCAACCATTGGAGGAAAAATTATTCACTTTTTATTCATTTACGATTTGTTATTTATTTTGACCGGTAAAACCTACCACAATCAAATGAATCAGTCTGGTGAATTTATATTAGTGATAGACAAAATAATTTGTAAATATCCAAATAGATCAGCAACAAGATAAACGAGTTGTATGATAGGCAGGCATTATTTGAAGCTATCGCGATAAACATCGTAATTACAAATAGGTTTTATTTGAGCTTGTCTCTTGATAGCGTGCGATGAAGTACTTGTATCATTGCGTGCGTTTTTATTGATGTTTGATTTATACTCTTATGTAAGGCAGGATGCTTTACTTACGGACTAGTTTATGTTGTCTATAAATAGAACCGTATTTGTATGGTCGTAAGGTTATATTTAAAGTAGCATCCCGTACTATAGATTGACGGTTCGTTCTATAGGTCAAGGAGTCAAGGTCATGCTTCAAGATTTAAGACTCCCGGCAACACAAAGCCGATCTGGCAACCGTTGCAAGTATTAACCAAACGTGAAATAGGTTGTTGCCAACTTCTTGAAATAATCGTTATCGTCAAATATGTTAAATGATATTGCTTGTGTAGTCTTTTTGTCTCGTTTAAATTAAATCATCGCTCGTATTTTCGTTACGAAACACTTGTTCAACTTTAATTCACAAACACCTAAATATTATATTAAAACTGCAGCATCATCAGCATACATTGTATTTATATGAACCTACCTCCTTATTTGCTTAATAGGCACTAGGCATTCCACGTCAGCTTTAGCGAAAAAGTCGTCACACCACATTCCTGAATTTTTGTTAGGTCATAATACCTTAATTTTATTTTAATATAATCAATTGATGCAGTATGCAGTAAAACACTACCGTTATAATGTCTCCAGCCATTACAGCAGTTGATAGTAAAATCTTACAGTTATTAAACATTGTAGTACTTGCAGACAGTTAGTATAATATGATCAGATTGGTCAGTAGTCTCCAGTCTTAGGTGGACCTTGCTGTTGTCACCACTCACCATCAGATGAACAGCTTCTTTAGCTATTGCGATGTATAATATGAGCTAATTTACAAGCCCTCACGTTTATCTAAATATAGATACTGATTTATCGAAATACGGACAATGCCTCCAGCCAGCTCTCTATAGTAATACTCTTTGCATCTCTTTTTTATTGATGAGGATGACTTAAAAATGTCATTAATGCGTATGCAACTCAAGCACGCTCATGCACTCATATTTTCAAGGCAACCAATATATTGCCTTGAAAATTCATTATAGAACACGTGCAAACCCGATATTTCCATGCTATGTTACCTATTAATTAAGACGCGACATCTGCCATTATCGTACAGTAATATGTAATGTAATTATTGTTTCAGGTGGACGTTAATTTGTACGCCATGATATTTGGAGAGAGTGTCCTCAATGATGCCGTCGCTTTGGTGCTCAGCGGGTAATTTATCTACTCATTTGCATACAGCCTTGCGATATGTTGAGGAAATATACTTTTTTCGTGGAAGAAGCATAGACAAGTTTTTTGTCGTCTAAATACGCTTGTTTTGTCGGAACTTTATACCCAATTTTGAGTCTTAAATCTTAACTGAATTTTAACGAAATGTTTTTGTGTGCAATTTCGACTTCTATATTATGATAAGGATTTAGGGATTTGGTAATTCAATAAAATACATGAAAATCCATTTCAGATTAAATTAACTGGTAATGAACATAAAGAAGTGTAACAATTGCCGACTAAACGTAAAATAATACGGAAAAAAACAACAATGTAACGATAATTAGGTTTACTAAATATTATTAAAATTACGTATCTTAATTTTTTATAGTCAGAATAATCTTTAATAAATATTTTAAATGCGTAAGTTTGTGAGTATGGATGCTTGTTACTCTTTTACACAAAAACTGGCTGGACCAATTTCATGAATTTTTCACACATGTGGCTTATAGCCCGGATTAACATATAGATAGATTAACTTCTATCGGTATACTACGCGGGCAGAGCCGCGGGTGGAAGCTAGTAGTTAATAAAACTTATGCTGAATATTTCGAGCAGTCTACTTAAATCTAACGATTTAGACCTCCCGAAAAACTATTGCATATTGATAAACATCGTAATATTATTATTCGTAATCAATAATTTTAGATTCTTTAAAGTTAAATTCAACGAATTAAAATTGTCATCGACCAACGTACTATTGAATAGATATCGTATTTTTTTTTCTTTTTATGAACGAATTACCTACCTATATTGATTGCTATCTTTGTTTTGAAACGATTCCGTACAAACGTGTTTTACTAGTTTTTTGTGTCCGTTTGTGCGACGTATCAATCAATGCTTTGCTGATACCACGATTACAGCGAAATAACTGCCCAATTCCGGTTTTGCATGGCTTTGTATGGCCTGTGCTATATTGTTATTGGGTACACACGGCTACACGTCAAACTTTACATTTCAAGTGTGAGATTGTCCCGTATTGTATGGGCTTCTTTTGCAATGCGATACCAGCTTATACTGTAGATGTATAGCATGATGTGTGGTCGTGTGTACAGTGCAGGTTAAATTGTTGACGAAGGCCTAGCTCGGCATGAATGGTGATGATGATTGATTAGATTTATGTTGAGCAATTCGACATAAATAAAAAGAAGGATGTTTTGTAACTAACACGGTTTATTACAATTTAATTTAGTTTACCTACAATGATATGTTTTCGTGAGCTCGACCTTTCCAGCAGAAAGTGTTATTAAAAAGGAACAGAAAAGAGGGTTTTGGTTGAAGATCGCAAGCTTATAATGAGAATTGACAACTGTTTGACAGTTATCAAGCATCTGTCAAAGTGACTTAAGGGACTGGCCTTTTGGCCTATTACGTTTAGGGGAGCGTTGACGCAGGCAATCTGAATGGCGTGATTGGCGCCAACAATTTGGTTTAGTTTGTTCTAGAGACGTTTTCAATAGCAGACATGCTAAAGCTTTATCTGGATATTATACCGTGTATGTTCTCTTTTTGGAATGTACAACATTTCGGTGCTGTTGCAAACGTTATTATACCATACAACGGACGGAATCATCAAACGTAGAAGCACGCACATTTATTACTTTTCTTTTTTTTCGCAACCAATAAAGACGCCCAATGTTGAGCAAAGGTCTCCTCCAAACTTATCCACACCTGACGGTCTTGGGCCACAAGCATCCATTTAATCCCGGCTGTTTTGACCCGGTCGTCGGTCCATCTGGTACTGTACGTTATTACTTAAATGATTATATTATTCTAATATAATCATTTTGTTTGCGTTGCATTGTTTGTTGGTTTGTGTTTTTTTGGAACGAAGTTCCTTATCGCGCGTTGCGAAAGGGGCTAGACGGAAAAAATTGGGACGAAAAGTTGTAACGACACATTTCATAGCAATTCTCGTAGCGGCGTAGTAATTACATGCTACGTTACAGCTACGGCGCTACATCATCAGACTAAAAATTGAAAGGAACTTTCGATTTTGCTTCTTTCTACTTAAATATACCTTAGCAAGTGGAAGTCATCTTCAGATACAGTAAAGAGTAATTGACAGAAACCGCCACAAGCTACTTCCTTCGCACTTATCCCCTAGTATTAGAGCAATTTGCAGTTACCCGACTGTGACTTGCAAATGGTTGCAATTACGAAGACCGACGAAACAGTACGGCGTTTTTTATTTGACAAGATTCAAGAGTAACAGATCATTTAGATTCCTCTATTAAATTCGCAGTTTGTAAACATTAGGTATCTAAGAGGACCACGGGAGAGGTTGTGCAAATTAAAATCTCTGTATCTCAGTCGAGTACTGGGTATAAATGCGTTTAGATAATGTCAGTAATATTTTCAAAATAACTATAACAATCTTTATCAGCTTTCATCCGCGTGTTCTTTTTGTCGTGTAATTTTGTTTAATTTTTTCTATTTATACAGTTTAAGACCAATAAGATGCGACTTAGACGCCTTTTTACCCGACTGCGTCAGAAGGAGGGTTATGTTTTTGGTTGGCCTGCATAAGGCCTTTTAGGGTACAAGGGGTAGCAAATAATGGGCAGGACTAACAGATGGGCCATACTTTGGGTGGACGATCCACATTCGCAACTAGTGTTGGATGTCTTAGTTAATCTCCACTTGGCCAGATTGTCTTTGCAGCGACCAACTTGGGTCCGAAGACGGTTTAGGGCACTTCCAGATCGGCCACAACTATTCATTTCAAGGTGGCAGATGTTTGGGCGGGTCCAGAAAATCGGTTGGTGCGGGCAGCCTAACCTTCCACATTTCGCTACTAAATTTAGCGAGGTTTTGGTCCCTTGAGTGGTTACGTTAACAAAAACTTGCCTATATCGTAGCATATTATTATCTCCATATCATTATTCATCAAGGATGTTTGTTTCAGAGCTATACAAAACTACGAGCTGAGGTACTCAAAGGACGGTGTGTTTAGAGTGACGGCGTTCTTGGGCGCCATTGGTGATTTTATTGGGATCTTCAGTCTGTCTCTCCTGGTCGGCGCTCTGATTGGCTGCTTGACGGCATTGATATCCTTTTTAAAAACAATTGAGGAAAATAATGGCTCGTTTATATGTTTTACAGTCAGCTGCAGAGATATATCACCCCCTTTAAGTACTTTTTTGCACTTCAAAGGAGTTAGTTTACTCTGTGTACACTATCATAGTGTAAAATATATACAATGTTTTCTCTTCTGTTCGAGATGTATAAATCGCGCACAGAGCATTCTCTTGTGTCGTGGTTCGTTTCAAATTACTAAGTCTTATTTGTGTTGTCTAGTGACAACACTAGAAAAAATTGCAACGTTTGCCATGAAGCGAGGTATTCAATGTAAAAAATACATTGACCATGAATACTATCTAATAATAATAGCGACATAGTACAAAGTATTGAAATAATTACGGTTAAACAATTTACATAATTTGATCTTTAAACGTGTGATTGATAAGCATAAAATATCTGGTTTTCCTCAATTAAAAAATATGTCTACTATAGGTAAACCGCAAGTCAGATAATAATATTATTTAGTCATATTCGTTAACAATTATTTTATGGATACCTGATTGAAAATATGAATAGAAGGAATTATGCTCGCCTGACCCATTTGGAATCAGTTTTTAGCACCTATTGTTTATATTATTATGTAGCTTTTACAAAGTTGTCCCCAACTAGTACGATGAATGATACGGCGATACGTATACAGTGATCAGATCGATCATAAATTTATGTCTGTTCCGGAATACCAACAGCTTCGGACAATTCATTAGACACAATAAAGTTAATTATATATAATATAAGTAAATAAAGTTGAGAAATTAAGAATCCAGCGGGACTCGAACCCTTAGGTAAACGCCCCAGGTGCTTGCAGCATAGGAATCCATGGCTGAATTGGCAAAATAAACGCCCCAGGTGCTTTGCCATTTTTAATATTATATAAAATACCTAAAGGCATAGCATAGCTATAATTTTCTTTAAAATATTACACAATTATTTGTTCTATTTTGAAACTAGAAAGCATTCTTGATAACATAATGTAAACTATACCGGTTTTATTCATATTACCGAGAGTTAATTCATAAACATTTGTTTTAAACAGCATGTTTATTTCATTCAATGTGTCATGGCGATCCATGCTGTAATATACCAGCGTACTATTACATACACGTGCATTACGAGTCAATCGATACTCAGTAAAAATAGCCCTCCATAATGCAATTATCTTGAATCGTATATCAAGTTCATTCGGCCATTATAGGGCAATAAAGGGGTATGACCAATCGACTATGGGATTGTTTATCGCTGCTGTGCTATCTATTCCGTGGCTTTGTCAAGATAAAAACTGCTGTGTTGTATGTAGAATAATATGAAAGTTTAATTTTAAGACGGATATTTTGATAGTAAGCTGGGATGTAATGAAAAAAATTTGTTAACAAGTGCAAAAAACGTGATAATTCTATCAAAACAAAATTAGATTCTAGTTCATCCTTCATGTTTAAATAGAAAATCTCTTTTGTTTATTAAAGCCCGCTTAAGTTATGTGTCTTATTACTAGATAATCGTCATACACAAAACTAGAAATCATTTCATATCTTATATTCGTGACACAAGGGTTTTGGCGATACAGTTTTTGGGCATTGCCTTTTATTGATTTTGCAGTCATTCGTCCCGCCATCTTATCTATTTTAGTATCCACACTGTCCGCTTACAAAAATCAATGAAATAAATTGCCGTTCAGTTCAGTAATCTATTTTAGGTAGGAATAAGGTTAGTTGTAGGTAGGAAGTAGAATATCCTACCAATATTAAAAAGGCTAAAGATAGAGTGTCTTTTGTTTACTTTTTTTATAACGGATGGATGATTTTGATAAAATATGGCCTTGATTATCATTATTGGCTAAATTTTAACTACGAGCCCTAGGACACGGAAGCTAGTGGTCAAATACTTTAAATAGAACACGCATCTTTTGTATTGAAGAGACCTAAAACAAAAAGTAATGTCGTAGAAAAAAGATTCGTATCACGAAGGCTTTAATCACTGGTTTCCTGAATCTTCAAATTCTGTATATTACTAAAGGTGATGAAGACTTCGATTCTTTCTTTATCTTTCTTTATGCTATGGAAGTTGCAGCACTTTCATCATCATCATTTTCAGCCTATAGACGTCCACTGCAGGACATAGGCCTCACCAATCGATTTCCACAGCGTGCGGGTTTTGGCCGACTGAAACCAACGACTCCCCGCGATCTTGACAAGATTTCCCGTCCATCTAGCGGGAGGCCGTCCCACGCTGCGTTTGCCAGTTTTTGGCCGCCACTTTAGGACTTTTTTGCCCAAGCACTTTACCTGTTTCATAATTATTTCTATATTTATCCAATAGCTTCAGTAATTCCTTAACTGTTCGCACATGACAAAGTTCACTCACGTGCGAGATTGGCCGCTGCTCGAGTCGGCGCTATTCGTGCTTATGTCATACGCGGCGTTCCTCATCGCCGAAGTCTGTGAGCTGACAGGTAATGTAGCTATATCCTATATCTGTAAGTTTTTGTATAGGCAAGTAAAGTAAGTAGCCCGCTGTCCTACCCGAGCGATAATTGCGACGCGATTGAAACTATACAAACGCCTCTGTTTCCATAGCAACCAGCGCGTGCCATAGAGTGCAATTCATGATGGATGGCGTCGGTTGCACTTGTCGCTCAGCTAGGACAGCAAGTCAGATAGGTCGTATGGATATTTGCTAAAAAGTTCATTAGGTTTGTCTTGAAAATATTTGAGATTTTTTGCCTCACTATTATAGATTAGCTAAACTATGTAGAATAAAAACGCTAAAGTAAGAAACACTATAGTAAATTCCTTTCTATCTTCTTGCTATATGAATATTGATCAAACTTGATGAGAGATAAAATCAGATTTCAGTAATTAAAAATTATTGATTTAATCTAATTGGTGAGACAACGTCAAAAAACAAAGTTGGCTGGACCAGTATGGGACAGACCCAGTAAAACATTTTGGGTTAAAGACAATTTATTGTATTCAACGTGAAGTGGCAAGCATCTTGTTGGTCACCTATGTACAAATTACCAAATAAAATTACTTTGGACTTCTGATTGATTATTTTTATTGCATTTAGCTATGCTTAGCAAATAGAAACAGTTAAAATGTATGGTCCCGGCAGGATTCGAACCTGCGATCTCTGCACTCCGATCAGACGCTTTAACCACTAAACTACGGTCGCCTTTTGCCAGGACTTAGCTTAACGGTTAAATCGGCTGCCCGGAGTGCAGTCGCAGGTTCGAATCCTGCCGGTCCCATAATATTTCAACTCTTAGTAAAATTATGTTCAATGCAATATTTTGGTCCTCAGGAGTGGTAGCGGTCCTATTTTGCGGTATTTGCCAAGCGCACTACACGTACAACAACCTATCATCGGACGCCCGCAATCGGACGAAGCAACTGTTTGAACTACTCAACTTCCTCGCCGAGAACTTCATATTTACGTATATTGGAGTGTCTATGTTCACCTTCCCGAAACATCACTTCGATCCGTGGTTCATCATCGCTGGATTTGTATCCTTTATAAACATACGAACTGACGGAAAACTTTGTGCCGCCTTGGAAATTTTGATGGTATAAATAAGCTGTTATAGTTTCTACGTCAATTTTTTTTTAGCAAAAAAAACAGTTGAACAATAATGGCAATTTAGTTTTATGTGGGTACAAAGATAGACGTCATAATATTATATATATCATATAGGTAGAGGAAAATGGTATTTAAACGCACCTGCATTTTAGTTGTACCGTTTAATTAGTTGATGATTACCAACACACGGACCTACAAAATAAACTGCAGCAAAACATGTAGGTATTTAAGTCTCGCCTGCTTCTTCACCTGCAGAGTATGGGTACAAAGCTGTATTTTC
Source organism: Hypena proboscidalis (assembly GCA_905147285.1). Lineage (NCBI taxonomy): Eukaryota > Metazoa > Arthropoda > Insecta > Lepidoptera > Erebidae > Hypena > Hypena proboscidalis. Next base: position 8,808,254 of record LR990127.1, read on the forward strand.
GCAATAGTAGTTTTAATCCTATTTAATGTTGGTTGAGCACTTGTGAACGAGCTCGAAGGCGGAGACACCGCCTTTTTTAGCCTGCCGCCAAATCAAATAGTAGAGCTGCTTAGATTGCACTTCTGTGTTCCGGTTGGGTGGCGGCGCAGTGCAGCCCTGAAATTATTGGCTTATAAAATTTAAATTATAGTTTTATCTTATACCATCACGTGTGTCGACTACATGCTCGTTTAATACTTACGTCGTATTAAGAAACATTTTTTTTTACTCCATTAGTCCTTCAATTAAGATAATCTTTTTCTTATATATAAATGACTACATTCTGGGTCCATGGTAACCTTGATGAAAGAGTCAGTGAGTCGAGACTTTTCACATTGATAACCATTTTAGAAGTCTGTCTCGTAAGTGTCAACTGTTCACATCATAACAAAATAATCTCATTTAAGTGGCCGCATCCGTCAATTGGACTATAATAATAAAAATACGACACTCAAACTATTTTTAGACTACCAGATTTGACCAGTAGATTGAATGCTCCTATTTGTATCCCCTTTCTTATATCGTGATGTTGAAATATCACATGTATTTTCCCAGATACATTTTCCTCAATAAACCATGGCTAGGGATTGTACAAGTTACGGCATAGAATTTATTACAAGACTCGAAACATATCCTGCTAATGGTGATTAGGAAAACTGGTCAATATTGAAAGATTTTCCTTGTATTACATCAGAGCCGCTCTAAACTATGTAATAAAGTGGTTATACACAAACTCCATACATACATAACATTATATATTACCCAGAAGGGTGTGCCAGGGGTGTACAACACCCACACTTCACCTGTTATGTTTAGGTCCCATGGAATAGGGGGCGAGCCTCTCGCCATCCACCGGGCACAATACTAACTCTGTCTTCTTCTTCTTCGTCGTGTCGATGGCTGAGTCAAATTTTATTGGTCCAATAAGTGACCACTGTTATGGCGCTCTCGTCGGCGTTCATGAGCGCATCTCTTGTGCAGGTGGTAGGGCATTTTGGACAGTCAGTAAGGTGGTCAAGGTTTTGACTTGCCATCGTGGTGAAAGGATTAGCCAATTCGCTTTAACTCTGTGTGCTTGCCTGACGGAAAGTTCACAAATAACACTTTGCCCGAACTGGGATTCGAACCCTAGATATCGCGATGAGAGCTACGCTAACCACTAGGCCATCAAGGCAGAAGCAGCGAAGTAATTATAAAAACAATTTATTGCCTTTAAAGTTATCGTTCTAACGTTGCGACCTCATTCGTCTAATGGTGACGTATGCAACTGTTCCCCGTAAGGTATCGAGCTCGATTGTTAAGATGTAAATATTTAAATAATGATATTTTTCACAAGCAGCGATAGCCATGTGGAAGACCGTAGGATTGCAAAGTCAAAGGTCTCGGGTTCGAACCCACGGCATACACCTCTGTCAATAAATCGTTAAGATTCGTCTTTTCGAAAATACGTGTATTTATCATATAAATTATCGCTCGCTAACGGTGAAGGAAAACATAGTGAGGAAACCTGCATACCTGAGAGTGCCTAAAAAGCGCTAAAGTGCGTGAAGTCTACCAATCCGCACTTGGCCCGCGTGGTGGACTATGGCCTAACCCTTCTCATCATGAGAAGAAGCCCGAGCCCAGCAATGGGACATGTATTAGATACAGGGCTGCTATTATAGCTACCACCCAGGCTCCTCCCCTGTCGTTTGTTGATAAAATTGACTTATATGTTAATCCGGACTATAAGCTTCATAATGTTGCGAGCTCAGATTGACCGCTGCAGATATAATCTGGAAAAATGGAGAATAATCCAGCCAGGCGAAACTTGTGGTGCTACTCAGCAAACAATGACACATCTCCTTGAATGCCCCAATTGCCCTGACAATTATTGCTCCCTGAGCGATCTGAATAAGGCCACGGAGAAAGCTATTAATGTAGCCACCTACTGGGCCGGGGTGGTATAAAAACTTTGACCATTGACCCGTAAGAAGAAGAAGCTTTATAATCATCCATACACACAAACTTTTGCATTTACAATATTGCTGCTATTATTATATTTTTCACATATATAGGCTGGGATCTCAGAATGCTTTACACAGTTATGGTTCTTATCCTTGGTCACAAATTGTTCTCACAAAAGTTGTGATATAATTTTCTTAGCCACACATTAGGTCACATCGGTGTTGGGGCGCGCCGTCAACATTTACCCGCTGTCGTTCCTGCTCAACCTGGGGCGCAAACCACCGATACCAATGAACTTCCAACACATGCTGTTTTTCTCAGGTATTTGTTTAATTTTTAGTCTGGGTGTTTCTATGTATTACTCTTCTTCTTCGTCGTTTCGATGGCTGAGTCAAATTTTATTTTGACTATTTATTATTATTATATTTTTCTATGTATAATAAGTATGTATTTACAAAAGAAAACTGTACCCACAGTACAAGCTCTTAGTTTAGGACTAGATTGCGTTGTGTGTAAGTTGTGAGATATTTATTTACTATTATTTATTATTTGTTTGTTTAAATATTTTTCCAAAAAAAAAAAAAAACTTGTTTTCTTATGGGTGCCATTGTCAAAACTGGACCAAAATGAAATAAGACCACACGGGAAGCACCAGCTTTCAAATAAAAAATAATCATTAAAATCGCTTCAACTAGTCGAAAGTTATGAGGTAACAAACAAAAAAAAATTTTAAAGTACAGACAAATTGAGAACTTCCTCCTTTTTTGAAGTCGGTTAAAATGAAAGATTGACTAATATTATACGCAATGACGGACTTGATAATACTTAAGATGAATTTTTTGACCCGCAGTTTAGATGTAATGCAATGAATGTAGAGTTAGTAAAACTTATCATATTAAACTATATAAATTTATTTTCACCACACCAGCACGAAAAAGATCGTTTGCTTGCGAGAATACAGTGAGTAATAACGCTTATTACTCACTAGTGAGGCAAAGTGATTTAAATTTCGAAACACTAAATCCTTCCAATGAATAGGCGCTAATAAAAACAAAACAGCCACCATGTAGGTTATGTTATAAGTTATAACCTACATGGTGGCTGTTTTGTTGTTTGACATCAATTTTATTTAAAAACTACAAACGATACGTTTTAATTATTTTAAATTATATTAATACACGCTTATTTAGTATTTTAATGTTTTTATATTCGTGATTAACCATTAAATTTAATAAAAATTAAGTATTTAATATTAGACTCCATACATAAATGTTAAGGAACAAACTTCCAAACGCATCCACGAAGCTAGTACACAGAAGTTTGCTTTTTACCAGAAAAATCACGTGAGAAGTTTTTGAAAGCATACGACATATTTAATAAGTGGCGACTTTCAGAAGGCGCTAAAACGCATTCTGAATCGGTATTCTCTACTGTCGTATTACATAGAATTATCCAAAGTTAAGCAATCGAATACGAGTTTATTTAAATCTTAATATTTTCTCACTGGAAGAGGTGAAAAGTTTTGTATGTAACGCGTAAGAAAAATTTAATTTCCAGTTCGTGACCTCTTAAATCTCTCACTTGCGAAGTAGTCTTTATTAGAATCACTCGCTACGCTCGTGATTTAATTCAAGACTACTTCGCAAGCTCAAGATTTAAAATTGGCACTCACAACAGAAATATAAACTTTTTCTCACTTGTACCATAAATAACTATTTTCTTATCGCTGTCTACGTAGTTGGATCTATCTAACCGAATTTTAAATAGACTAATTTGAAAACAGAGAGTCCTTTTATCTATTTTTGTTATTAGTCGCGGGTTCGATTCCCCTCAAGACAGCTTGTTTGTGTGACATGGGGTTTGTGTTGGTCTGGGTGTTTCTATGTATAGTAAGTATATATATTATTATTTACAAAAGAAAAGTATAGGTACGTAACCTTATTACAAGGTCTGCTTAGTTTGGGACTAGATGGCGTTGTGTGATAGTTATTAAAAATTGGAAGTAAATTTTCACTGCTAGAGTTTTTTTCCTCATTAATGTTACCACTTTAAATGTATGTTCCAGGACTCCGTGGAGCGATGTCCTTTGCTTTAGCCATCAGGAACACGGTTTCCGAGGCTCGGCAAGCCATGTTGACGACGACCTCCATGATTGTAATAGCCACGGTGGTGTTGCAAGGCGGCGCCGCCACGCATGCGCTCGCCTATCTTCGTATACCTACAGGGTACGTATAATTTATTTTTCACCACACCAGCACGAAAAAGATCGTTTGCTTGCCAGAATTCAGTGAGTAAAAACCGTTTATACTCACTAGTGAGGCAAAGTTATTCAAATGTCGAAACTCAAAATCCTTCCAATGAATAGGCGCTGAAAAAAAAACAAAGCAGCCACCATGTAGTTTAGTAATAAACATTGACATCAATTTTATTAAATAACTACATACGATACGTTTTAATTATTTAAAATTATATAAATACGCGCTTAGTATTCTTATTTAGTATTCTAATGGTTTTATATTCGTGATTGACCATTAAATTAATTAAAATCAGGTACTTAATATTAGACTCTATAAATAAATGTTTTGGAACGAATTTCCGAACGCACGATTTAAAAAAAAAAGTCTGTGTCTGTGTCAGTCATCGCGGGCAACTATAAATTCTTTTCAGTTTATGTTTATTTGTTTACTGGAACTTTTTAACAAAAAAAAAGTGAATCCAGTGATAAAGAACTTTGTGGATCTCCAAAAGAGTTGCGACAACTTGCTTCTAACACAGAAGTATGCTTTTTTACCAGAAAAATCACGTGAGTAGTTTTTGAAAGCGTACGACATATTTAATTAGTGGCGACTTACAAAAGGCCCTAAAATGCATTCTGAATCGGTATTCCTGTCGTATTTCATGGAATTATGCCAGGTTAAGCAATCGATCACGAGTTAATTTAAATCTTAATATTTTCTCACTGGAAGAGGTGAAAAGTTTTGTATGCAACGCGTAAGAAAAAAATATTTCCAGTTCGTGTCCTCTTAAAATCTTTCGCTTGCGAAGTAGTCTTTATTAGAATCACTCGCTACGCTCGTGATTCAATTTAAGACTACTTCGCAAGCTCAAGATTTAAAATTGACACTCACAACAGAAATATAAACTTTTTCTCACTTGTACCATAAATAACTATTATTTTTTATTTAATAGGTAAACTTACAACTAACCTAAAACTAGAAAAACATTAATAACATTATGAAGGGCAATTACAAGTTTCAGCATATATTCATATCTTATAGCAACAACAACAAACAGTACAGCACAATAAAATATGAATTAAAAACGAACAGAAAAAGAACAAAAATTAAATAAAAAATGAATGAAAACAATAGATAACTATATCCAACGTGGGCGGTTTGTTTACTTTATGTGCTAGTAACGCCCTCTACATCAGGCTTTGCATAATGTTCTATATCATCAGGATTTCAATTAATTATGGGTGCAGAAGTCAAGCCAAGTATTTTTGCTTTTGTTAGGAGTAGTATCTATTAATTAAATGTTATTCAGTTTATTTGTAAGTACTCTTCTTATTTATTTAAGTTGTCCTTCCTGGCATTGTTATTATGTAATTAATTGTTGAGGAAATAATAATAATTATATTAAAACTGACGTGAGGTGAAGACATTATAATTGGCGCGACGGCGACGAAACGCGATTATTCGTCCAGATGATGAATCTACGTACTAGATTCGAAACTAGTCGGCATATCCCGGCTAAAATAACGTGACTGTATTTTCAATAATGAAACCATACTAATTAAAGATGGTATGGAGTATAGTACTTATTATTATGCCATTTACTTTAAATCCATATATAATATTTAAGTAATATATTTACAGGGAAGGAGGTGGCAACGACGAAAGCGACGCTTTACCATACAGGGACGTCAGGAGTGTAAGTTTTCTGACTTTATAACTTGCTAATGTTTTATTTTTGGTTGCATAGAAAAATAACAACTTAGAAGGAGCGCCATTACGAAGTTACCTAATCCTGATGGCAACAAACCATTCAAGTTCTTAGTAATTTATTATAGACGCTGCTGTATCTTAATTTAATAAAATGTAACAATTTCTGCTTCAAGCTTCATATATTAAATATTCAGCTAATTATAGATATAATCAAACTTCTGGGCGTGTGTTAAGTTAGCTGCAGATGGCTGTGCTGCATATTGCACTCGAAAATCGACCAATAGTGTGTGACCACGTGACACTTTATTTGCGGCTAACTTCACAGTCGACATCTTCGATGATATTTTTTTCTTTTTTTTATTGCTAATTTACTATCGTAGGTATTTTCTTAGTTGTTGCTTGAAACGTATATAACAAAATTCCTAAATTGCCATAAATATTAAAAAAATGTTGCCGCCAGGACTAAGTAATTTTGAGCCTTCTCCTAGCGGAGTAGTGATAAATAAAAACACAATTTCTACTAGTAGTAGAGAATCGTTACTTTTAATCAAATCAAATGCTTTCCATCATTGGATCCATTTGTGTTGTTTAATTCAAACATCAAAATCAGTAGAAGTTTCTTTTAAGCAAAAGTTTGTAGATAAATAAAAGAGCAGACTTCTTCGAAATAAGTACTACGGCTTATTAACATACGTAATGTAAAATAGTTAATGTGGCTTTCTTTTGTATATTGTTTGATATTTTCATTTGACGTATATGTAAAATATTTTTTGAGAAAATTAACTTTACTGGTTTAGAATACAGTTGATTTTCCTCTGGCCATAGTAACCCAAACATAGTAAATTTTTTAATACGTCAAGTGAAAATTTTCCACCTGCTGCTTTTGTGTGCCTAATTTTCCTGCGTGAACTTCTCTTTTTTATTTTTTGGGTTGGTTGTAAATATAGTTTCTAGTGAAAGGTATAAATTAATATCGATTTTAATATCGATGATTGGCAAGTAAGCAATTGTGCGCAACTTTGGGTTTTAGTTTACCCGCTCTTTCGGACGGTTGCTTTGAAATGATACATAATATAACTAAATTGTTATTTGCCCATTATCATATATCTTTTTGTAAATATAATAATAAATACTATAATAAATCTCCAAGCATGTTTACATTTTTAACTCGAAGGAGTAATATTTTGGATCCAGTTAGTCATGACGAGGCAAAAAGTTGACTACGATTTCTGACTATCATATTTTCGACGCATTTTACGTTCATATTTACATTTCGCACATCGATAAATCCTACATGACTGTAAATTTACTTGTAAGATTTCGGTGAAACCATTTTAACGGCTCATGCATGTACGCTTACACGTGCGTGTACACACGTCTACACTCGTAAACATGCGTGTATACGCAAGTGCATTGAAAATCGCGCCGAAAATAGGATATTCTGCCACTGCACTTAAGAGATTTCGTAAATAGCACTTATCATGTTCGTACATGAGGCACAATAGGACCGTGAGGTGCGGGCGTTGGCGCATGTAATTAATAAGTCATTATTCTGGCAGCTCTACCAGGCCACGGACTACGGTCAACCGGTACGTACACATAGCGCTACGTTTGCACACGTATATGGAGCTTTTGATATTCATACATGTCGTTCATGCTTTCTATCATGTAACATATAAATCTTCTTCAACTCATACGATATATGTTAACACAAAGACCACTGAACACCGACCCATTGGACTTTGCATGAAGTATTTCCGATTTTTTTAATCCGCTTGGATCACTCTAAGCTCAATCTGTTTATATGCCTCTGACATGTGATATCCATTGGGTATGTGTTCTTTGTTACACAATATAATCAAGACTTATTAAGAATACAATTTTGAAGAAGGTTTATACCTTTTACAGACTCATCTGTCATTCGATAAATGTTAGATGTATGATGGATATACTTGTGTTACTATCTAACTGTGTTTTTTTATGTAACTATAGTGAGAGGTATACTGCGAAAATATTTAACTGGAAAAGAGTATTATCTACCTAATCTTAGCTGAAGTTATATAGCTATACAACATAGCTCTACGATCTGGGTGTGTTTTGTAAACTATAGTATAGGTCAGGCGTAATATCGATGATTTACAGTATCGAGCACTTTCCCATCGATATTTTTATACAATATTCAATAGTAAATATCAGTTAGTAACGATCAGCCCTACGGTATTGATTGACTGTGTAAAGGCATAAAAAGTTTTATATTTTTGCTAAACTATCGTTTGCTACTAAATGGGTTTTCTTAACTACTTTACAAATGGCAAAGATCATAATGCATAACTCTCTTATCATGCAGCAGCCCAAAGTTACTACAAAGTGCTGCAAACACTGCATACCCAGTTTTCGGTTATATTGTACAGCTATATTAATTTTCAAATATTTCTTCACAAAAAACTGCCAGTATTTTCGCAGTACGCCTTTTAATAGTCCTCCCTATGCGAAGGCTCTATTGATCTGGCCTTTGCGTTCCGACAGTCATTAAATGTATAACATTTGTTGTTCAGCCCGCTGACATAGGTCTCGGCCTTCGTAACTTGGACCCAACGCAAGCGGCCAGTTGCGACAGAGCGACAGTAAGACTAATGAATAATGCACGCATTCAATATACTTGCACGAGTCTTACTAATTTATTTATTAATTATTTATTGACTAATTTGTTTGACACTTACCTATCTAATATAATACAAATAATACACTAGACTTATAACCTACCGACTTTATTATAAAACGAAGTTAAGACAAACTGAGTAGAGCACGAAGCAGCTCCCTGAGCAAAGCTACGATTTCGATTCGACTATGGCGTAGTTATCAACATAAAAACGTCAAAAGACAAAAGAAATTGGCCTATCTACGTTGACAATTAAGTCATAGTCAAAAAAGCCAAGCTATTCTAAGGAGGTCTGTGACAGGAGTTCGGTGCATGCGTGGTTCGCTCTGAATGGATTTGAGAGTCCTGACGTCATTGATGTTAACTCCTTACATTAGGTATGTGCTCCGTGCTTCGCCTCCCTTCCTCTTGCTAGCGACATGCCGAATTGGAGGCTTTCTCACTCGCACACTTTAAAATTTTTGAAATTATAAAATAGTTAATGTTATATCTCTAAAATGTTGAATTGAGCGATCAATGCAGCTCTGGGATGCCTCATCAATTGTCTTTGCTTTGTAATAAAGCCGCTTATAGACTAATAATAACATTATAAATCTATAAATAAACTGCACTTTGCAATTTTGATCTTGTTATATTAACCACAAACACAACACAATTTAAATTACAAGTTATTACCCAAAAGTCGTAGTGTTGTGAGTTGCATGATATATACTTTTACTTTATTGCTTTGTTTGGTTTTGTTTTAATATCTAGAGAGGCCGCATGGTAGTTAAGTGGGCTAACGGAGCGAAACAAGTGGTTATGCCTTGGGAACTAAACGGTATCGAAGTATGTACATTACTTTATTAAACATTTTTAAATGTATTTCTGTTGAGTGTTGATTTAGACATACTGTCAATTTTATTTATCTAAATGAACCAAATCTTCCTAATATAATTTGGTCGTAAGCATCAGAAAGCTAGATTTTGAAAAATAAACTGATATTATCAAAAAAAATCAGATTGAGACAAAGTGTGTTTAAATCAACAGTCTGTATAATTTATTTTTTCTTTACCATTCACATGCATGAATTAATTGCATTAAATCTAGTTCACAGAATGTTTGTGCATTTTACATGGTGCATGTAATACCTATTTAATGTTACCAAACCAGATGCAGATATCTAAGGGTTGGTAAAATATGTCATTATAAAATACATTGAACTAAAAAAGAGTGCAACTTATTTTTTTGTGAAAAAAGTTTCCAAAGATCGTAGAGGTCAAAGAGGTCGAATGGCCTGAATAAAACTTACTCAGGCTCAATTACAAAAATACCGAACTTATTTACCAAGTAAAGTTTTAAATTAATTAATTTATGTTATATAAAATCAGCTCCTATCATCCGCATCTAGCTTGGAAAACATTTTGTTTTTTTTATGAATTTATCCTATTTATATTTAGTAAATATTTTAAAATGTAAAGAGCCCATTGTACTGATATTTTTTAGGAAATAAAGGTTCAGTTTGATTTGGTTAGTTTAGGGTGTGTCTCAAATATTATTTTTAGGGTGAAATACAAACTGCCTTTCAATCAATAATCTACAATCAATTTCTATTCGATTTATATCATTTCTTCACATTGATGATATCTGAAAGTTAATTTAATGAAATAGATCTACGAGATATACTCTGGATCAACGTTTATAGTTTTTGTTGCTATTGCAAATTTAATATCTCTGATAACGTGAGTGAGTTTTTTTTTTTCACGTGTTTCCATACGCACTGGTGTGAATATTAATATTGTAACGGTTCCCAGTTTCATTGTTTTACTTTTAATCTTATATTGGAGGGCTTTTCATATTAATCGCTAACGAAAGAATAATAACAGTTATAATCGTTATGACAACGGGTTATTGGACCTTGACAAAAGTCATCTACGTGGCTTTTATACACTGCGCGTTGTCGTGTCACGTGATTTTCAGATCCAAATATGTAGTATATTAAAACATGTCAACAAAATCCGACTCAAATTAAGTTAGTTATCCGTTTTCATACAGATTATAATGCTATCGTCCCACTAAATTTTCAATCATGTCACCATAACAATGTTTATACAAACATTACCTATGTTGGCATACTTCTGGCTGGTACAAGTACTTGAATTCCTATTTCAATTGTTCTTCAATAAAAAATAAATCAATTGAGTCTAAACATATTGAGCTAATCTACTATACCTAAATGTTAAAGAAAAAATGATTTGATCTATTCAATTTGTTAGGAAACTCCCCGAGACCGTGGTGACGGCAACGGCGGCGGTCAGAAGGCCCGCTTGGCAAGGCTATGGGGCGCGGTGGACTCTAAGCTGCTGAAGCCCCTGCTAACGCACGCGCGTCCGCCGCTCACGGAGACTTTGCCAGCCTTCATGAGCCCTATCGCCAGGGTTCTGACTACTACGCATCAGTATACGCAAGCAGTAAGTGTATTGAGAAGCGATGTAGATTTATCTTTACATTTTAGCTTCAATTTCTTCTGTTTGTGTGTGTAATTTTAAACAAGCATTCAGACTGTTTAGCAAAGTGTTTTTACACAATATCGTTAGTAGGGTACCTACCCACCATCAGTGCCCTTCAGTTACGACGCCCAGTACCAATATGGGCAACAAAAATATAATTATGATATCGAAAACTTATGGCTAAACGTTGATATAATATAATGAACCCGGACGTAGCCAGAATTAGATTTCTGGGGGGTTTCGCAGCTTGGGAGGAGGGAATATGCATAAGATTGTCACTGTTAAGCAGTCAGGGACATTTGGAGGGGGTTTGAACCGGAGGGTCTGTTTCACACTGGCTATGCCCATGATATTGGACTCACTAAACCGTTCTTAAAAAGCATTCTCTTCGAACATATCTGAAGGATCTGGAAAAAGAAATATTTAAGTAGTATGTGCTATGTCCGCAGGATAACACGCTACGGAGAACAGACTCCGACTCGGATCTGTGCATCGACGACCCACACGCAGTACCTGCCAGCATCGACCCACAGGTAAAACAGTCATTTGCCTAATATACACTTTTTACTCTTTATGGCATTAAGCAATTTATTCATATACTAGCTTTTGCCCGCGTATTCGTTCGCGTGGAATTCGTTGTTTTTAGTAGTACCCGCGTTCCGTAACCTTACTGCTCCGCTCCCGTGAAGTTTAGCGTAACGTTAAATATCTTAAGACCTTTACTGAGACTTATGCTACGGCTCCACCTGCGTCTTAACGCGCAAATAATCACGTTTACGCAGATGTGGCCAAAGGTTTAACGTGATTAATGACTAACGGCATTGCTATTTTCATTAGACATTAGGCGATAGGTCGGGTGTCGGTTTTTTGGACACATCAAAGGGTTTTAGCGTTCACTTTAGCGCGCTGACGGACGTTGGCTACATTAATGACATAATATTTCGCTTGACGTCAACTTGACATATGATGACAGTGTTGCCAATTTGACGACTTTGTCGCCAGATCTGGCGACTTTTGAGGTGCATGATATAAGCTAATATGTACTGAAAAAGAAAAAAAAAACCTGACAGACTGCTGTTTGTTTCTATTTTATTGGTAAAATAAAAATAAATGATTAAATTGAATAAAACAAGGTCATCGTGTGCAGCATGGTGGGATCTGGTGGCTTTTGGTACTAAATCTAGGAACTTAAAAAATCTAATATACAATTTACTCCTAGTAGGTACAAACCTCGGTAAAAATGAGCGAAATCACGTTGCTAGTGGAACTGACTTTTTGTGTGATACCCAGGGTTAACATCTTAAAAATAGTGAAACTGCTACTACAAGGCATAAACTAGGGCAAAAAACTGCCCCATTTGATGCCAAAACTATTGAAAATTGCCACTTCAGACAGATTAATTTTAACACCTAAATTTATTTATTTTTTATCATAAAAATACAAACGTAATTTTGCAGATCTGAAACCTACCGTAGACAAAATTAAGGGCCAAAAACTACCAAAATAGCATCCAGATTAAACAAATGGTCACACTGGATAACACGTTATTTCTTGAAGAATTAGCTTTATTGGCATTGCAACGTAAATGTAGCCAAGGCACCAATTTGAATATTTGGAATGCCTTTATTAACGCATAGTTGGTGATTACCATTCACGTTAACGTTAACGCAGGTGTAGCAGTAGCATTAGACTATCAAACACAAAAATATTTATCAAAATTCGACCAGTAGTCCTCGAGATTAGCGTTATCAAACAAACAAACTAACTTTCTGCCGCGGTTTCGTCTGCGTGGTAGGTACATCGATAAAAAGTAACCTATGTTCCGCGCCTTGTAGTCAGTTACCGGCTTTTAACATTTTATTAAAATAGGTCCAGCCGTTTAGATAAGAAGCGATACAAACAGACAGACTGACAGGCAGATTTTTTTTTTTTTAACTGTATTTTAGGCAAAGGTATAGTGTATCGTGCAAACAACTATACCAGCTTCAAAAAACATTATTTTTTTGACATCAAAAACTGACACTTCAATTTTATTTATTTGTATTGATGTTGATAAGCCTTGAAGAAATTATAAATAAAAGAATATAATAAGATAACTATTTAATATTTATTCTTTATTTTTTCACTGTCAGTTCAAAAACGGAAATATTCTTATTGCAAAGCAAATTTATTTTTATTGTTAAATTCCCTGTTCTCTTTCTAACGATTAATCAGAATTCTGTTCGATCGTATACATACTCTACCTACTTGTGTATTATTTTGGCAGCTTCGACATATTTTTTGGCATGCTGAATATTTTCAATTCTCCAAAAATATTAATTTGATACTCTGTCTCTATATGTCACTGTGATTGTGAATTATATTTGCCTATATTCCAAAACTAAATTTATATACTTCATTATTAAATATGAATATTATATAATTATCGTTTTGTTTATAATATATGTATCCATATGCGTTATATTTGATATATATGTTTTGTTTTGGTTGCAGCTATCGATTACTGTTCGGAATGGATATGGGCATGTTTGAGCTTTGTAGCGTTAGTGATCCTCGGCTGTGATATAAAATTTGCTCTAATAGCATAAACAAACCTTTAAGTATAATTAATAGGCAATTCCGTTTTAATTATTGCACGCAGCAAATGTGGCCTGGACTCGTGGACACAAGGATTTCTGTAGAAGGTATCACGGGCAGTAACATCTGAAATATCTATTTGTGATTTCAAAATGTTGAAATAATGAACTTTGTACATTTTGTAACTTCACTACTCCTTTGGCTATCTCGAATGTAATAATTAAGGAATGCAGTGATAGTCAAGCCATGTATTCGTTTAATTCGCAGGAATTATTGTAAGCTTTTACGTGTTTTTCGGCCTTTGTGTAATCAATTTAAATGTCGACAGTATTGCTATGGCCTGTGTGTGCTTAACCCATGTTTTAAGATATTATGTCGGAAATTAAATTGAATTTGTATATATTGTGATATGAGACAAGAAAGCGAGATCTGATAGTATAACGAATAGCTGCAATTCAAATGCAAGTAATTTATAAAGACGTAGGTTTGGGAGTCGTGTACAAAGCACTCCTGAGTTAAATATTGCAAATTTTAGTTTTTGCAATACATAGTTATATACATCTTATACTTCACTGAAGTCTATTTGAGCACATCATGTAACCTACGCTCTATTTGCCTTTCACTTGTTTACATCTTTCGGCAATAACTTTGTCATGCTACTCCCACTCTAAAATGTTTGTTAAGATTTCCTATTTCCGTGCGTTTTGCGTGTACATCTGCCAAAAGTATAATAAACTAGCTGCCCCGCGCGGCTTCGCCCTCGATAAAATTTTGCCCTCGAAAATATTTTAAAAGTATCCTATGTCCTTCTCCCGGTTCTAAGCTACCTCCCCACCAATTTTCAGCCAAATCGGTTCAGCCGTTCTTGAGTTATAAATGGTGTAACTAACACGACTTTCTTTTAAAAATAATAATATATAGATAGATTACCGTTAAGACCTTTTTTTGTATTTTCAACGCGGTAAGTAATTGAGTAAAAAATGTACTATTTATGGAGATTTTTATTTTCTTATAAGTGACTCTAGGGGGCGCTGCTAAAGTTACGTAAAGTATTAATTTTTATTATTATTTTTACTCAATAAACGCGGCAAAGATTAAGATTGAACATACACTGGACGCATTGCTAGTGTTGGGTGGAAGGTGGAACGCTCTTACCAGAACATCAATACTTCATCATTCAATCATTCACTTCGCCTTGTCGCTCACGTATATTTATCACTTTCAATGTAAAACAATCTAGTCTACTATTATGTACCTACCTACTTATTGAGCGTAATTAGAACATTTTCTAATTGTTGTAAACTTTTCGTTATTCCATAAAATGGGCGAACTTTTTTGTTAATGTATTCTGGTAATGGTTTTGAAATTAGTTTTATTATTTTTAGTTGTTGACAGTGGGTTGTATGATTACTAAGTAGGTACAATACACTTTTAACTTAATTAAAAACCTAATAAATATTGAAAATGTTTTTCCTTTCTCTTTGTAATTTGAGTTCAAATTATTCGCTTTCCTAAAAAATATTTTACATTTATTCAACATATAAATATAAATTAGAAATTTTGATTAAAAATGATTTGATCTCTTTAGAAATGTATAGTGTCAAAGAGTTTCCTATTTTTCAAAAACTTTTACCCACTGAGTGTTATTTCTACAAATTGTTTTATGTAAAATAAATCTGCTTAGTTTTAAAAACTCAAAGCATGAATTTCTTTGTGTATTAAAATTTGACATACAAAAGTTGTTTTATTTCCTACCAATGATAAACACATGCGTATTCTAGTATTATTTTTTCACGAATAATAAATAAAATCTATTGTTTTTTTTAACTCTTGGATCTATCCTTAGACACATGTACAGAGCTTGTGCGAAATAGTTTTATTTGCTGATGATACCCCATTAATTTTTATAGTTGATCGAAGAGATTCAGGTTTAGACAAGGTGAATAGCTCACTTACACTTGGACTGGTTCACAGCAAATAACCTAATATTCAACTCTTAAGAAAACGAAACGTTTACGTTTTACTATGCCGAGTGTCAAAAAGCTCAACTCGAATGTATCTTTGAACAATGAAACTATAGATCTAATAGAATCGACTGTATTTTTAAATATAATCTTAGATCGTAAATTACAATGGGGCGCCCATATAGGCGCTGTCTCCACGAGCGAGTGAATCGCGGACAGTGACAGTGTCTAGCTGGAAAACCCAGTTCAGCGGCATTTAGTTTGGAAAGTACGCCAGCTTGCAGACGTTAACACAGCTAGATTAGTTTAGTTATTTTCACAGCGTCATGTCTTACGGCATTCTGTTATGGGGCAAGGCAGCTGATATTTAAACTATTTTTATAATTCAGAAACGAGCAGTACGAGCTACTTACAATTTAGGAGCACAAGTCACGCTTAAAGACCGATTCAAAGAAGTAAAAAACCTAACAGTTACATTGAAATATATTTATGATTTTTTTATGAAACATATTTGTTTGTGAGGAAGAACATTGATAAGCACACTAAAAACGCCCATCTTCATACTTACCAACACACGCAATAGTCACAAATTGGCAGGCTTGCATCATCAATTGCACATCTGCTGCATTCGTTTGCAGGATTCAGTGTGCGTTTTATAATAAACTTCCATTAGAAGTAATGAATCGGCTACCACACAAGATTACTGTGAAGAATCACTTTATGAAGAGGGGTAATTCTAGGATTCAATTTTTACTAGTCCATCAATAATCAATCTGTCAAGCCTTTACCCAATTACAATGGGGTAGACTTCTATTCAACAGATTTTGCTGAATGTCTAGTTTTTACGAGGTGCAACTGCATTTTAAGGACTGCCACAGATATTTAAATGGTAACCAGGACCAACAGCTTAACATGCTCTCTGAGGCATGGAGGAAAGCGTGTTATGTTAAAGATGGTCACCCATCCACAGCCAACTTGGTTTGCATTGCTTAACTTGCCAAAATGATTGTTCTATGCAGCTTTGACTTAGCCATGAGCAACTCTAGTCCATAAATAATACTTATCCTAAAATAAATTCTGTACAAGTTTTTTACATAATTGTATAATGATTTTATCACAAACATACATGTCATAAAACTAATTAGAAAAATATATTTTCATGAACAAGTTCCTTTGTTCTGCCTGTGGAGTGTTTCTCTCATTTCTGGAGTGACTTTAAACTTTGGACCATGGCCTGGGACAATCCAGTTGGCTAGATTGGCCACTTTAGATCTGTTCTTCACTTGCTGAACTGGATCCTCAGTCCCAGATTCTGACCAGAGATTAGGTTTATCTATATCTTCAAACTTTTCAAATAGATCACCTGAAACAAAACAGATTAATGTTCAGTTTACATAATAAATTATCATGATTGGTGCACATACTAATCATATATATATTATTTACCAGTAATAGCCACAGTTTCATTCTCTTTAGTTTTAACAAGTACTGTAACATCAGAAAGTGTGTGTCCAGGGGTTGGAATTACTTTCACACTGCTGTTAATGCAATACTCATCACCTGAAAAATATGATTGTTAAGTACTTACTACTACAATTCACAACATAAAGTTTTTATATCACATGGATGAAACAAATCTTGTTACCTTTATCAAATTGGTGCATATAATACTGATCATGGAATGAAATGCTGAAACCCACTATATGTTTTGCCATCCTAAAAAGATTATTGTTGCCTATGTGGTCTGAATGTCCGTGCGTTGAAATAACATAGTTAACGTTTTCAGGCCTAACATTATGTTTTTCCAATGCTGAAAAATAAATAAATGTAGGCCTTAGAATAATCTCATATATAGGCAAGATGTACAAAGTTTATATCCATTTTTCTTTATATTGGTAAGGATAAAGCTGATGCTGAGCTATAGTGATTCTAAATAACTAAGGTAAAGCTGTTTGGAAAGAAAAGATGCACTTGTACCGGTAAGTATTTTTTCTGAATCCCAGGCTGTCATTGTGTCGACAATGATATTATCGGGTCCTGTAATAAGAGTACAACTACAATTTGCAGCCATCTGGTCTTTTCCACTCATTGCTGAATAACCATCATATAAAACATTAACTTCACTCATATTAAAAGCCTTAAATACAAAATCAATGTTTTTCAAGTTTCAAAAGGAAAACTAGATTTTACAAGTTGATTGGCAATTTGACAGTTGTGTTACCTTTCATTTCATATATTTTCATTGGAGCAACAGAGGTAGGTAACAAAATATGCTACAAATACGAATAACATAATTTAAAATCTGAAACGCGCGTCAGTAGATTTTTGGCAGTAGATAATCGTTTGGAAACTCAAGACATTTTTAAACTATTACTACTTTTTCTATTTATGACAATAAGTATTATAATCCAATAAAACGAAAATATTTTGTACAAACAGCACACTAAATTAAATGATATAGAATAAAACCATCGAGCAAATATATTGAATGGAAGCCTAATCAAGGTATTCATTTAAATTACTAAACATACTGATTTGTTACGATTCTGAACTGCAGTTTTCATCTCGTCTATCCCTGTCTCCCTCCTCAGCTGTCTTCGCCGGTTATTTTTAGGTTAAATTCTAAAATAAATTGAAGAAAGCTGCGGCGGTACATACTTTTCCATGTAGGTTATTTTAAAGTTTCAACGTGCGCCAAACATTTCCTTTATTCATGAAAATTGCGCATTTGGATAATTGTTCAACTCGTGTTAAATATAAGTATGCAAGTTCATTGAATCTTCATTGTTTACTCAGGGTTATGAAACAATAAAGTGGACTTCTGTCGCCTTCAGAGCGCCAGTCTCAGAGAACCATGTCAGGCGACGTGCAGCCAAGAAAACGCAAAGATAAGAAAAGGAAAAAAGGTAATAAATATTGAAATTAAATAGTGGGATGTGCAGTGCATACAAATGAGATATTCTGGCATACTATTTGGTTTTCAGATGAGTTAGGCGTTGAAGAGCCTCGTGGCACGGCGGCAGCTTTAGGTGAAGGCGATGTGTTTATGCATTCACAGCATGAACATGGGACTGGAGGACATTGGTGTGCTAAGATCATATTCTTCTCATTACTGGCTGTACTTGTAACTCTTATTGGTTTAATCATACTAGAAAACAGAGGTCTTTCAGATTGTAAGTGTAAATTATAAATTGTTATTGAGACTACTAGATATCCAATACAAAATTCACTGATCTTATTGGAATGTGATGTTCCAGTGGAAGCAAATTCGGTGGAGTCACGATACTCTGGCGTTCTAGAAGGCTGGCTTGAAGATCCAGCAGATGATGACCATCATGATGAACACACACTTGAATTATTAAAACAACATGTAAGTACCTAGAGCTATGTCAGCCAATTATGATCAACTAAAAAAAAATTCATCCTTAAAATCCATTGAATAAAACTTTATTTCTGAAATGTTCCATTTATACTAAAATAATTCTTGTATATTCTTTTTTGTAAATACGCAGACGAGAATTCTGGTTAATTTTAAGACAGATTAGTATGAAAAGTATATTTTCAAGATAAGGCCTGTTACTTTAAATACCCATATTTCAGTATTCCCCCTTTTCCCTACAGTCAAAAAATGTTTAAGTATCTATCATCATTTTAAAGACAGTGATATTTCACCTCTGTTATAAATGTGTAAATACATGATCTTTTCATCATCATGAAAGTGGGTACCTCTATCTATCAAAAGCAGGTAAACATTTTTTTTTTCATTCCCAAACTTTTTTCTTACATAGCGCAGTTACAGTTCTAGCATTTTGTCACAACGGGGCCCTTAGGTACAATAATGAAGTAATGGCACGGCGCCCCTCTGGACCTCCTACGGCGCACCAGAGCGCCCGGTTTAAAAACCCCTAACCTATAAGATTTACTTGAGTATGTATTTTTATTTTATATTAAGCTTGTGAATTAGGATAATGATGAAGATGACCATGATGAACATGAAATCAGTCATGAAGATGACCACGATGACGAAAATGACGATGAAGATGAGAATGATGAAAGTGGTCAGAATGAAGATGAGGATGACGAAAATGGTCATGACGATGATGAAAATGATGAAAGTGGTCAAGACGATGATGAAAACGACGAAAGTGGTCAAGATGAGGGTGAAAATGATGTAGATGACGAAGAAGCTAGCAACGAGGCTGAAGATCAAGATAATGCGGAAGGTGACGATGATGAACAAGACGACGACGAACAACAATCAGAAGAAGCTGATGAGGTGTGATTTATATTTTCAGTTGTTGCTTGAAATAGCTTTTTGTTGAGATATTCATGTTTTAAAACTCGACAGAATAATGATGATGATGAGGATGATGGGGATAACGACAGTGGCGTGGAAAAAGAAGACGATGATGACAACCTACAAAGAGTAGACGATGATTCCGCTGAAACTGATGAAAATGGTCAGGCAGATGATCAAAGTGCAGAAAATGATGATAATAGTCAAGAAGACGAAGAAAATAATGACGACGATGAGGTGCACAGTGTGATGCTTTGAAGAAAATAAATATTTTTGGTTTTATTGGCACTAACATTTAAAAGCTTATTTTCAAAATTCTAAACAAAATGCACAAATTTCGCAGTGCAGGCATTGTGTTGTTGGAACCTAACAAATTGAAATGTTGAGAGTGTATGAAGTATAAAACTACAGTGTGGCTTTTTACTTTTAATAGACATTATATATTAATGTTTCTGATATAAAAATTTACAAATTTATTTTATTCTGCATTGTTTTATTTATATTGATCGCACTATCAAATACTAGTTGCGTATTTTTACTAACTTATTTGAAGTCATTCTGCGAAATCCATATTTTTATTTTATCTGTTGTATTCATTTTCTATCGTATCATGCAAGCAGTCTGACCTACTGTCACCCAGTTGGTCAAACTGGCTTGTTCTAAATTCATTAGAACATTAATGTATCTGTCCTCTATTTGATTATCCCTATTTAAAAGTATTCTATTAAAGAATATCACTCACAGGAACATGAAGAACATGAGGAGGAGGAAGGAGATTCAGAAATAGAAGTAGAAAAGTTAGAAAAGGAGGTGTCTGATGACGACGCCGCGTCAGAAGAACAACCTTCTCATGAAGAAGATGAAAGCCAAGGTATGTCATCTGCATATGGTATACTAAAAAAAATATAATTCTCAATTTACCATCATACAACCATGATGTTTTTTTCTGTAAAAGAAGAGCAGCCACAGGAAGATGACGGAGATTCCGCTGCTGATGAGGTCGATGACACCGATAGTGTCGAAGATGAAGAATTCCTGGAAGCTGACGACCTCGCTGAACCGCCACGCATTGTAGCGCCTAAGGGAAGACCTTTGGTTGAGGTACTAGACATTTTTTAGCTTAAGATACAAAAAGCGAAACCAGTATGTGTTGTATCTTTGTTTTTCATTATTTTTAAAAATATTATATGTCTTATAAAATTTAAAAAGCAAATGTGTTGCAAATTGCCATATTCACGCTAGCAACGGTTGGCCAAAATTAAATCAGACAATGCAGTGGAACTTTATTTCTTGGAGTGTCGTCCATAAAGGAAGATAAATTACGTTCTAAGTAGTTTATCTCAACGATTTATCAAGAGTTAATGAACACACCCTCTTGAATCGAGAATTCTTATACCTTATTGTGTTTATTTATAAAACGCGTAAAAGTTCAAGACAAAGGAGATGCCCCATTTTTGTATGGAATCTGGTCCTACTATGTAATTAATGTAATAAGTACATCGTTGGATAGCTATTTCTGAGCGTTTAATGAGTTATGTAAATGAAACCAGTAATTTCAGATATCAACGAGTTTTTGCACTTTTACCTATATTTTAGAAAAGGTTTTAAGTTATATAACATTACGCTACTACCCACAGGAGCAAAACAGTAATGTTAAAGACGGGCAGCAGTTTCTAGTTTTTGAGAACGCATAGCTCAAAATGAATCTATTAACTTTTGTACCTATGACGTATCACATGTACTTATTGGAGGAGGGGACCAAATTGAGGCATCTCCTTTTAATAAAATTAACTGTCAATGAACTCTTGTTTACTCTTTGTTTACAATAGTTTACATAGCCCAGTTGACACTGTTTGTTATAACGTCTGCCATTTTACCTTCCGTTATACAAATTATCCGAAAATGTTTGTTTCCTAACATAATAATAGTATTATTTTGACAGTTATGAACGTTATCGTGAAGATAACAAGATTCTAAATTGGCAACATTACTTATGAACAAAAATTTACTAATTTGAAACTATTGGCTAGTTAATAAATTATAATTATGTGTGACGAAATTTACACTTAACATAAATCGAACTTTTAAGAGTTTTTATAGGCGTCGCAATATATATTAATATTACGGTGACATTCAGTGGTATAGAGTGGCATAACCCATTGAAATAAGAATAATAAGAGTACGAATAATCTTTATTACAGTCCTCAAGTATATAAAAGGTATAACAGTAATAACCACACTAGGCAATGCCTGTATCGTGGTATATAAATATTCAAATTAATGTTCGTTTTGCAGGTTGAAGATGAGCCTACGACCGCAAAGCCAGTAGACACGCTGGCCGACGAAGAAGAATACGAAAAACAACAAGAAGAGCTGCGGCAGGAACAAGAACAAGCTTCTCATGGTAAGTGACGTCACAAACCATTACTAGCATGATTAACTTTAACAAATTAATTCGCTTTTTTCGCCTTGCAACTTGCTATAAATCTTCAAACCCTAATTTAAAAAAAATCCTCCTAACCGTCATTAACGTTTTTTAGATTTAGAAATAATTAAAAATATTAATGATTTATACCTAACATCTAATATAAAAGTAATTTTATTAAACAGTGTACGAATAAATGTTGTTGAAATTAATTTCTTTTATTTCGCCCTATTTGCTTTAATTGTGCTTAGTTTAAGATGTTTAAAGATGTGCTAAAAGAAGTAGCCAACGATCTACAATAATGTTTATGTAAAAAAATATTTCCTCATTTTTTAAATATTAATTTTCTTATCAGCGGTATGTACTGCTTAAATATTATCATTATTTGAATATAAAATTAACTTGGCTATCTATATAATTTGTAAAAAAAACCTTTTTTTTTTAATCATGAATTGTTTCCAAATTTTAAAGGAAAAATAATTATGATCAAAGATTTTATTGTTCAAAAATACGCCACATTTCACATATTATGTCTTATACCTGCGTTATACACACACAATTTTGATGTACTGATTTATGTAAAAGAGGTCGACTAACCACACATTAGAACCCAAGAATATATTTAATATTAATCCAAACGGAAAAATTGCTTTCATTGATATAATTTTTTTATGGAAAGTTTAGCAAACAAAATTATGTACCTAATTTGTATGATTCGTAGTGTCATTTTGACGCACACTCGCCATTACGCTGCAATATTTTACTATTATAGTTCTACTGTAACCTGTTTCCATATCATGCAACACACGCGTAATCTTGCTGGCTTATTTTGAAGCTATCTCCGTATGAGCTACATTGCCTATAATGAAACAAAGCATTATATACGTAAGGCCTTGGTCGTAAGCGCTATTATGGATTGAATACGTATTTAAGGCGTATCCGCGTGTGTTGCAGTGTGGCTGAAGCTGTCGGTGGGTGGGGCGCTGCTGGTGGCCACATACGCGGTCGTGAGCCGCGCCGCCGCGCCGCGCGGTGCGTACACTACCATGAACCACTATACAACCACACTAAATTATTACAATACTTTTGCCCACAAAATCTCTCGTCATAATTCAAATATCATAAATGACAGTGTGGTTATGCAATGGTTCGTTCCTAGATCCATCTCCTATCAAGTGTATTTGTAAAACTGTTATAGTACAACACAGTTCGCATAGCAACACACTTTAAATTCCATTTGTCAGGAAATCGACTTTTAAAATTCGAAAATATGTTAGAGCCCTAGTAAAATCCAATCGTTACTACTTGGGCATTTGCCAAGTTTATATTTGAACAGTGTAACAAATTAACAGCAATTAGAAATAGAATAAATTCCTTGATAGCTCACAGAAACGGGCCATTCATCAATATATTTTACCTTTCTTTGGTGAATATTCTTACTTTTTAGCATGTCTCCTTGTATTCTGATGGAGCTCCACAGCCTTGACAATCGGCGAACTCGGGATCCTTATGTGAAATTTCTTAGGTGACCGGCTAAACTCAAAATGTTATTGTTATAACAGATGAAGATGATACACCAGCAAGTGAAGGTCATGCCAGTAGAGAGGACACGCCCTCGTCGATTGACCGACGAATGACTCTCATATCTGTAGAAGCAACAGCTGGTACGAAATATTTCAGTATCAAAAAAAATATAAAATCTCGATTTTATATATAACAGTTTTTAACGTGCTTTAGCAGCGCAACCGGATGATGAAGAAGAAATCTTAAGGCCTAAAATTGAAGAAAAAGTATTTGAAACTTTCTCGCCTGTAATCAAATCTGCTCCAGCAACGGCTCAAGAAGACAGTGAAGAAGAATATATAGAAGAAGAGGAGGAATTGATAATTGACACAAAGGTAAGATAGTAAATGTTGTAAATAAAACTGCTGAGCTTATGAACGTGCATAATACATATAAAGTAATAACCCGCAGGATGTGACCGCTGAAGAAACTCCATATAAAGAGTTGTATAGTGATGAAGAGGAACCTGAAGAAGTCGAAGAAGAAGAAGTTGTAGTAGTAGAGAAAAAAGAAGCTGACAAGCAGGCGGCACCCATTGCTAAAAAAGCTGTTGAGCCCGAACCAGAACCTGAAGAAGAAGCAGCCGATGAGGATGATGTAGGTGATGACGTCGAAATCATCGATGACGAACATCTCGAAGAAGAAGAAGAGGAAGGTGACGACGAAGAGGAAATATCTGATGTGGATGATGCCGAACTCTTGAATCGACTGGAGGCTAAATACGGACGTCTGCCGGAACCCGAAAGGCCGGGACAAAAACAGAGTAAACACGACTGTGTGCGTGTGACCGCTTGCTCGTGTAATATCGCTGTTGGCTTCATCACACACCTAATCAATTAACAATCCTCGCATGACTAACTGTACCGTGAGTGGATGTGATATAATATTTTTTTAATAATTTGCATTTATATATTATAGGTATTGTTTTTAGAATAGATTATACTTTTATATCATTATTATTTAAATTATCGTAATGTTTTTACTATGAACAAATCGAAAGTTATTTGTATTCTATAAAACTAAATTTTAAGGGCTATACATAAAGCTTAATATTAGTCGGTAGTTAATCAATATTTCTCAATATAGAATCTTGGTAAAAGTAAAAAAAATCTCAAGTAATTATAATATAATGATCAAAATAAAAATTAAAGGGTCTGTAGATATTTTGATATATTTTGCCTTGAGGCATTGTATTGCCGGGTACTACATGAAAAAATACGAATTTCACAGAGGACGGTGGCAACAGTATAGAGGATGACTGGCCAGGAGAACCCAGCGACAAGTACTGGCGCCAGCAACTCGACGAGGCGGAGCAGCAGTTGCGCCAGGTAACTTAGACAACGTGACATATTATATTTTTGAACTAGTCTTGAACTTGCCCGCGTGAAGTTCGATATTTCTGTACTTATTCCTACTAAATTGAGGAACTTCCCTTATACACCTTCAACCCTAAATATACCTTAGGCAAAGGACTTTCGAAAAAAAATATATTTTCGTTAATTTATGTCGTGTAGGGAAACATGATGTGCAGATTTTCGTGCAATTTCCTTCAAAATTAACTATCTTCACGTATAAACTTAAAACCCCTAATTCACCTCCTCGAGGTGTAATATTTACCAAAAAACTATCTATTAGATTATTTATGTTATGTAAATTATTTTTTATATTTATTTTGGCTTCTACTACTGTTATAAATACAGCCAGAACACAGACATGGTAAATTCACAATATTATTATATGAATAGATAAAATTGGTTGTAGAGCCCAATAATGCCTCAATAGTACAAAAATCCCGTGTAAAAAGTAGTAGGTACACCACGATGAGTGGTAGAACATAGCGCATATATACATATATACGTTTCACAAAATAAAGAATAATGAATTATGAATCATGGAAAAAAAAACAATTTAGTTGTTGGTGTATTTTTACAGTTCTTTTGTTTTGATTGATTTTTATCTCATCTTGTTTTGAAATATATTGATTGCATGGACGGTTTTTGGTTTCATAACAGCATGCATGCTTTTTGTGATGATTTACCCTTCATACTTAGCATACAGCTCATCCTAATCGCAAACCCTTACCTACCTTTATACACCAACAACAACCGATATAGCCGCAGCAGGTACTTAATACGAATCAGTTTCTCATGAATATCAAATTAATTTACAGGACTGGCTCGACTAACTTTTTTTTACTTTTGCATCCAATATTCGTATCCATCCATTCTTTGCTCGTTGTGCCATTTTTCAATGACTCGTCGGTGGAATCTCTGGGTTGGAGCCCGCGCCCGCACCCCGCGCCGGTTCCCCCCGTCCTTCCCCCGACGATTTGATCCCCCTAGAATAGGATCGAATATCGCCCAGATCCGTTCATTGATGATAAATGGATGTGGGCGGTGTTCCTTGTGTGCTGCGTGTGTGAGTGTGTTGTGTACTAACGTGCTGAGGGCGACTGGAGGGCGGCGAGCGAGCGCGTCGGCGACGAGAGGCTGAAGGACAGCGCTCGAGCGCGGTGGATCCGGGCGCGAGCCACGGACGCCGCGGCCGAGGCTCGGCGCGACAACGCACTGCTGACGCGCGCCATCACCGAGTACCTGCACGTGCTGAAGCTGCACGCCCGACTTTCCGATAAGAGAATGCTCGAGGTTGCTGACAGGACGCTTGACAGAATTAAATTTAGAGGTAAGCATAAGGAAATAATATTCATTTACAATAATTATTATGGTCAACTCGGGTAACTTTGAATTGCTGTCTAACTTTGAACGAAGTTTTGAAATATAGTAATTAATTTATTTGACAAAAAAATATTAATATATCATTGTCGTGACTGTGTAAAATGAATCGGTAGTATGTGTGTAGCAAACGGAAAGTAAAATAATAAACTCATCAATCATAATTTTGTAAATTACCGACTTTTCCGTAGTGATGTTTTTTGCTCTGATTTAGGACCTGTTACAAAATCGTCGAGTTATGGATAAACGTCAAATAGTTGAACGAATATAAAAGAAACACAATTTAAAATGAAATCGATCATTTTTATCTGAACTTCAAAATATTCGGTTATTCAAAGTAACCCAACTCTCATATAACTTTGAACATGATTATTTGGGAAAATTTTGGAAACTTCGGATAAATTAACAAAATAGGTACAAATGAACACTTTTTATTTCATAGAAAGAAGGGGTAATAAAAAATAATTCCAAGTAACCCGACATGACTGAATTGTTAGGTACAGTCGGCCAATGAGTTGGGTATGCAGGGCAAAAACTTCTAAGTCATAGTAAAGACTTACGACACCAGTTATGGATAAGTGAGTTATATATCTAAATAGTGGGTATATGAAATACAAACTTGCATATCTATTGCAGTCAGTTTTTACTATGGCTTAGAAGTTTTTGCCCTGCATACCCAAATCATTGGCCGACTGTATATATTAATAACATTTAAACATATTTAGATTTACTAGCCTGAAATTCGTGGAGATCATGTATTTTTCACCATGGCGTAATTTTTTTATTTCAAGGAAACTACGTAAGTGCCGAGCCTGTCTACAGACTGTTGATTCGCCGGTTCCCCAATAACGTCGATCACAGAAAAAACTTGACCGTGTCGCTTCTCATGGCTAACAGGTAATTAATTAATGGAAAATGTAAACTTTATTAATACTCTCGACTCCAACTACGTAATTTTACTTCTGTTTATATTAGACAAGTACAATTAGTTGAGTTTTTAAATTTTCAGAGCCGACCTTGCTGAAGAAGTTATCAAAGAAACGCTCAAGAAATGGCCCGACGATCGGGTCTCTTTAGCCAACCTTGGCTTCATTCTTAAAACAAAACACAATCGTCTCGAGGAAGCAGTCGAAGCATTCCAAAAAGCTCTGGAAGGAGACGTTGGGCCGGCGATCGATTCTCGCTTTTATTACCATTTAGGAGATGCTCTTTTACTACTGCGTCGATTTGATGACGCCGATGAAGTGCATAAGCGAGGGGCCAAACTTGGACATTTCCTGTCCCCTGCCCAACGTTCCCTCTACAATGTGGAACGATTAAAAAGTCAACCATGGTGGAATATAAAACAGACACCATATTCAAAACTGGCGCGAGCTCTAGAAAAATCTTGGAAGGAAATTCTGAAGGAGGGCCAGGGTCTACAAGCTTTGTATGAGAAAGAGAAAGAAGGACTGAAAGAGAAAGGTGAATGGTCTCAGCTAGATTTGTTTGTTCGAGGGCAAGAAGTACCTGGCAGGTGTAAGCAAGCGCCCGTGACGTGTAGTGTAGTGCGATCTGAAACTGCCGCAGTGGGATGTAAACGAGGACAGGTCAAGTTCAGCTTAATGGAAGCAGGCACACATGTTCGCCCACATGTTGGGCCCACGAACTGTCGACTCCGAATGCATTTAGGTCTTAGCAATACCAAAGATACTCACATAAGAGTCGACAAAGAAACTAGGTAAGTTTATTATTCATTATATAAATTATGAACTTTAGTAAGTTCAGCATTTGATTCGTGTCCTTAGAAAAAACTTTGACAGAAAAAAAAAACAATCAAGGCATACAAATATTTTGACCTACCTTTTTTATGTTTTTATTGCAAATATTAAAATTACTATCTTCTGTGAGCGGGTCCGGCCACATGGCATGTGTGATGTATGTCGATAAAAAGTAGCATAATAATATATGTCCTTCCTCAGGCCTCTTGTACTTTCTCCCTACTAATTTTAATCAAGATCGATTACAGAAATTGCAGATAGTTACTTTTCAAACTTTCTCATTTGTAATATCAGTAAATTAACTTTACTTTACTTTGACAAAAAATATTTGTTTACTAAGGTTAAATTTACTGTTAATGCCAATATATTTTTTTTACCAAAACATGATAAAATTTAAGCTTTAGCTGCAAACGAAAACTCGTAACACAATACCTCAAGCTTCGGCTTTTAAAAATTCTATTCATAAAAAAAGACTAATTACCATATGACAGATGTATTGTAGTAAAGATTGTATACTTTATTGTAACTTGTCAAATCAAATCAAATCATTTATTTCCATGGGCCCCAAGGGGCGCTTGCACACGTCAAAACAAACATCAAAATACAAAAAATATAAAATTAAAATAAAACTTAGCTAACTAAATTATAATACTTATTGTAATAAAATGATTTGACACCGGAGCTTAGATTGACTTTAATTCAACTTAGAGATTTGAATTAAAATCAATCCAAGTACCAGCTCCGATGGGTATTGCATCATGAGAAGAGCTGGTGAAAAACTCATGTGCACCATCTTTTCAAATAATCCATACAATATTTGTTTGTTTTTTGACAATAATTCTATGTGTAAGATATAGCAACCAAAACAACATTATGATCTTGTTCTTTTTCAGACAGTGGCAAGTGGGTAAGGTGCTTATGTTCGACGACAGCTTCGAACACGAGGTGTGGCACAACGGCACGGGCGCGCGGCTCGTGCTCATCGTGGACGTGTGGCATCCAGACCTCACGCCCGACGAGAGGAGGCGCCTGCCGCCCATATGAATATGCGCTCAGATATAATAGTCACTGTGATACCTTCGTGTCTGTTCCCACATTTCATGGTAGTGCATACAAGATTATACTGCGTTATATAGACGAGGGTATTAATATCCGAGTTTTATATACCGTCTTATAACTTCAAGTCCAAGTTGCAACTTAACTATGTAGGTACCTAATAATCTTAAAAATGATCCGCGCCATAGTAACTGCACCTTGATTCTACAGTTGCAATGTGTTTAATATTCAAACACTATAAGTGCTCACCATCGCCCATTATAAACATGATAGTGTTGCCATCGCGTTAATTGTGGGTGATACTGGTAACTTCGACCGTCACCCCTTAGGTAGCCCCCCTCCCCCCTCTAGCACGTTGTATGTATGTCTTTATACCCAGACTATAATTACCGTTAAGTAATGCGTCATCAAGTTTTTCCATTTAAAGTACCTTTGTTTGTGAATTACGCACTTGAGTGCTTATATTGAATGCGTCATCAAGTTTTTCCATTTAAAGTACCTTTGTTTGTTAATTACGCACTTAAGTGCTTATATTGCAGTGACTCAATATCATTCGTTCGAATTCATATCAGCTTTGAACTAAATGTTAATAAGAGCTAGTCAATTGATACGTAAATCACAGTACATTTTGTGCATTTATTGCGATAGTCGTCATAATATTTGAATTGAATCATGTTAGTTAATAAAAATAATCAATAATATGTATAAGATCTGGAAGTTGTTAGTAGATTTTTTACGTTTTAGTATACTTGTGTTTAAGTTTCATGTAAGTTTTATACATAGTCAGCCAGTGTTTGAAATTTAGATTATAATTACAAAAATAACACCAGGCGATTTTATGTGTATACAGTATTTAATTAAAAATTACTATTTTGTGATAATTTTGAGTCTGTTAAGATTTATTATAAGAATAAAATTCCAATGCTCGATAATTTATTGTTTTATTTTACTTCACTTCTTTATAAAATAGATGTAAGACATAATTTCCATGGGAATAATAATATAGCAGTCCTGTTTTTAATACATGTCATACTGCTGGGCTCGGGCCTCTTCCCATGATGAGAAGAGTTAGGCCATAGGCCACCACGCTGGCTAAGTACGGATTGGTTGACTTCACACACCTTTGAGGCTCTCAGGCATGCAGGTTTACTCATGATGTTAATTAGTTATTTATGCAACTGTTCTATAATGAGGGGTATTAAAACACGAGGCGAAGCCGAGTGTGATAATAGTATCACATGAGTGTTGTAATACCTAATTATAACAGTTGCATACAAGACTTTATCTACACCCATGATATGAATCCTCTATAAATGTTCTGAAACCATAGGGTATTGTACAGTGTTGTAAGAACTCTATGTAAATTCATGGAAAGTTTAATTAGTGAGTATCTAATACAAACAAACTATGTATAGGTAATAATATAATTATTTATTGTAATAATTATTTACATTTTGGATCGTGCAATTATTAAAATGTATTTGAATATTTGCACCTTATTTCATTTTCATTGTTGTAAACAACAAAATATTATTTTTTTCAATACTATTATTGAACTATTAGTAAATAATTTGGGTAAAACAATTTTAGTCGGTGGAGATTTTAATATTAATATTCTTGTTAATACAACTGCATCATGTCAAATTTTGAGTCTTTTAAATCCCATAATTTAATAAACTTATTTATGGAGCCTACTAGAATAAGTGCCACCACGGCCACATGCTTAGACAATATTTATACAGACATTAGTCCAACTCACAGAAGTATTATTAATAAACTAGATTCTGATCATTCTGGGCAAATGATAAGTTTAAAAATAAAAAGTAAAAATGTAGTACCAGTAACAGCTAGTCGCTTTGAACGTATGAGAGTTAACCTAGCTAATAACTTACCTTTCTTAGATAATGACATAGAGCCTAATGTAATGTATAATTCGTTTTTTGATTCATTTCTTCGCGATTTTAACTCAATATTTACTTCCAAGGAGATTACTGTTACTAGTAGTCCTGTCTTTGGTGACTGGACAACCGCAGGTATCCGTACATTGTACATTTTATACTATGAAAGACAATTTAATAGCAGTGAAGAGTTTAAAGATCATGTCAAATCATACTCGAAGATTTTTAAACGCGTTTGTAAAATTGCCAAATCTACATTTATTAAATCTAAAATGAAAAACAGTAGTAATAAAATTAAAGCCACATGGAAGGTTATTAATGAAGAGACTGGGAAGGTTAGATCAAAAAATTCAGACTTTAAGTTAAGTATCAATGGTCAAGTAACCAAGTCAGATTTAGAAGTTGCCAGTGCTTTTGAAGGATTTTTTCTGCTTTTCCTGTCTCTCTAACTAGTGCTTTAGGCTCTTCCTCCTCCGTTGCCGAGTCGTTACTTAAAGATAATGTGCCTGAGTTTTACAATAATTTCGATTTTCACCATGTTAATTTGTCTGATTTTAAAGCCGCGTTTAAATCAATTAATATTAAGAAAACGGCTGATCTATGGGGCATTTCTGTACATATTATAAATTCGTTGATTGTCATTATTGCACCTGATTTAATCGTGATATTTAATAGATGTATTGATTGTGGTGTGTTTCCTGACTTAATGAAATTAAGTAAAGTCATTCCTTTGTTTAAATCAGGTAGTACATTAGACCCCACAAACTTCAGACCAATATCGGTGCTACCTACGTTTAGTAAAATTTTTGAAAAATTAATTCTCGCGCAGTTACTTAAATATTTTAATGAAAACAATCTGTTGCACACTAAACAATTCGGTTTCACTCGACGGTCAACATGACATGTGTGATGCTAGGGTTAGATTACTGGAATGCATATTTGAGGCTTGGGAAGAGTCGCGGGATGCCTATGGGGTGTTTTGTGACTTATCTAAGGCTTTTGATTGT
The DNA here is from genome assembly GCA_905147285.1 of Hypena proboscidalis. Classification (NCBI taxonomy): domain Eukaryota; kingdom Metazoa; phylum Arthropoda; class Insecta; order Lepidoptera; family Erebidae; genus Hypena; species Hypena proboscidalis. Next base: position 8,840,614 of record LR990127.1, read on the forward strand.
GTGCAGCATGAAACTCTAGTCAAGAAGTTACACCACTACGGTATAAGAGGCATCGCTCTGGATCTTCTTACTTCATATCTAAGCGATAGGATTCAGAGAGTAGATGTCAATGGAAAGCGTTCGCATGGATCAGCTGTAGCAATGGGGGTGCCACAAAGCTCTATTTTAGGGCCTTTCCTGTTTCTCTTGTATATTAATGATTTACCTCATCTTGTTAAGAATAATCATGAGATAGTATTGTTTGCGGATGACACTTCTTTAGTTTTTAAGGTAAAAAGACAACAATCAGTAATTGACGATGTAAACAATGCTTTATCAAAGATAGTGAACTGGTTTAGTGCTAATAACTTGCTTTTAAATGGTAGTAAAACAAAATATATTAGATTTTTTACAAAAAATGTTAAACAAGTAAAAACTAGTGTGGTGATGGACAATGAGGAATTGGAAACTCTCATGAACTGGACCGCGCGCTTGGATTGACAAGTCGCATTTCTTTTTGCTTTGTAAATATTTAATCTAAAATGTGGTAAAAAATCAATGTACGGTTATAAACTTATAATCAGTGTAAAGTTTAACTCTTCATCTATTAACAGTGTAAACCGTGTGTTAATATTTGGCCTAGTTATGAAGTGAGAACAGTTTTAAACTCAAAACATTCGATAATATTTTGTACTTGCATTCATCACTCAGTAGCGACGCTCAGTTGCGCGAGGCCCTGCCGCCCGCGCCCGCGTTCACTCCCGCGAGTCTCCTACCTGCGTGCCGTTCGCCTCACCAACCGGCGCACGCGCTATTGCCGCCGCTCGCTCGCGATCCAGACTAGATCCAGTGAGTAGGTAATTATGGATTGCCAAAAATGTAGAAAAGTACTTTCTAAGAAAGGATCTCATTTTCTATGCCAAGGACAGTGTCAAGGTACCTTCCATAGAAGCTGCGTAAAGGGACTGGCTGCAGACTTGAAAGCTGGTAAAACCCGTATATATTGTAATAACTGCGAGGATGATGAGTCGGAGACTGAAGAGCAGGATGACGAGACGAGATCCAATGATAAAGTTCTAAGAGATATCCAGAAGAATGTAAAGTCAATTCCAGGTCTAATAAAACAACTTGAGTCTATACAAAACAGCATGAGTCTCCTCTCGGAAAAATACGACACGTTACTAACTGAGCAGAATAAATCGAACGATAAAATCCGCAAATTAGAAAAGACAGTCGAGACCATAAATAATAAATGTATTTACATGGAGAAATATAACGTCGCGCTAGAGCAAAAGCTGCATGACTACGAACAATTCACTCGCAAGCATAACATTGAGATAGTTGGTATTGAACAATTACCGGATGAAAACGTGAAAGAAATCGTCGAGAAAATCGGAAAAGCAATCAATGTCAGTGCTGAGAACATCGAATGGGTACGCCGAAACCAACCACGTAAACAAGGTACAAAATCTGCTTCTATAATCGTCGGTTTTAAGTCTTTGGGCACAGCATCTCGTGACGCGTGGCTGGCTGAACGACGTAAGTTAGTAAATATTACAAGCGACAAGATAACAGGTGGTTCAAATACCAATAAAATATACATAAATGAGGACTTAACAAAATCCACCCGTACACTACTTTGAAATACCAAGAAAGAGTTGCATGATGTGTATAAATACATTTGGGTATCTAACGGAAAAATATTAATTAAGAAAAATGACGGTGATAAAGCTACTTGGGTGAGATCGGAAAATGCGCTTGCTGATCTACAAAAATAAGCACCTAAGATGTGATGTAACATATATTTTGTTTAACTTTTTATTTCAAATTCACACCACTAGACAGTATTATTAGTAGAGACCGGATAATATGCAACTTAAAAAGCTTGAAATATGCATGCAAATATGCATGAAAAATGCCTAAAATATGCACGAAAACTGACAGAATATGCAACATTAAATGAGTTTTTTTTGTTTTGTAAATATTATTCCTTTAGATTTAAGTATTTTGTTAGTAAATACTTGTCTTATTTATGTTTTACTTTATTATGTATGTATCTTTTTAATTTATTGTTATTTGATAAAATAAAAAAACTATTAAGTTTTATATTTTTTATTAAAAAATCAGCATACATTTATAGAAAACTATCCACGAAGACACACTTTTTTTTTCGGGAGGCATTGTACACACACAAAAACTTTTAACTGCAGGTGAATTATCCGAGCACGAGCGTGTCAACAATCAAAGTAATAATGACATGCATAATAGGTGGGAGTAGCGCGGTAGGCGAGCGCGCGGCGGCGCGATCATTTGTCTCTTTCATTTTTTGAGTACCTACCAAAACAAAATACGCGCGGCTGCCGAGTGCGCTACGCTCGAAAAATACCTACCTACTGTAAATTATAGCAATAATATGCATCATCACTAGATATTAGTAAAAATATGCTATTAGCCTTGAAAATCGCTTAAATATGCAAATGCATATGCAAATATGCAAATGCATATTATCCGGTCTCTAATTATTAGTGTTACTGATAGTGACACTGTTAAAGCGGACGAAGTCAGCTGTTTAAAAACGTGGCTATCGTCATTTTATAATTATAACTTTTGTTTATTACATATAAATATCAGATCTTTGAAAAAGAATTTTGACGAACTAATTGTAACTTTAAATAACGATTTAAAAAACATTGATGTACTAGTAATAACAGAACCAAATATTAATTTTTCATTAGTAAATTTATATCAAATTCAGGGATTCAATATTCATAGTTTTACACGAACTGAGCGCACCGGTGGAGGGGTACTGGTTTATACGCGCGCGACAAGGCAGGCGCGAGTGAGCGAGACAGTGCATACTCGTAACATGACATCGGCGGAGTGCGTTTCCATTGTACTCGATGAGGGCGGGACTGATCCGATATATTTATTATCTATCTATAGACCACCAAGAATAAATAAATCTAATAAAATAAAACAATTTATAGAGAACTGCGCACCATATTGGAAAATTTACCTAAAGATATAAAAATATTCTTCTGTGGAGATTTAAACATAAATTTATTAAAAAATCATGACGCTGACGTAATTGAGTACGAAAATTTATTATCTGAATTTGGCCTAAATAAATGTATAGATAAAATAACTCGTAAAGAAATAGTTAAGGAAAATATTGTAGAATCATGTTTGGATCACATTTATATCCGAGCGCCCTTAGCACAAATTAATTCAGCGGTTATTCAACATAAAATATCGGACCATTATCCCGTGGCGGCCGTAGTGCAGTGGAACCGCACAACGTTTAGTAGTCAACAATCACAGCTGATAACTACCACTGGCGCACTCGCTGCGCACGGGCGCGCTACGAACTGTAACAATCAGAAAACGGTACCTACTGTACAACGTAGGGTTCTTGACAACCGATTAATTAGGGAGAGATTATTAAGTACAAACTTTAACACTTTATTGGATATTGAATGCCCTTTAGAATTATACAACGCTCTTAGACAACTGTTTAATAACATCTATAACGATTGTTATAAATCCGTAACTGTTCGATGTAGTTTAAGAAATAATAAAGATTGGATAACAAATAATTTAAAATATATGATAAAGGAGAGAGATAGACTATTTAATGTTTGGTGCAATGACTCAAAGAATATGAATAAAAGATTAGAATATACTAAATATAGGAATAAATGTTGTAAAACAATAACTAAATGTCATAATGAATATGATAAACAGTGTATTATTAGTTGCAACAAAAATATAAGAATGATTTGGAATAAAATAAATATATTACTGGGGAAAAATAAACAACCTACAGATACTGTAATATTATCTAATATGAGCTCTCAGGGAAACACTCAATATATAACTGATCGATTTGCCGCTGCCTTTACTGAGGAAATACAACGAGTTAAACATATTTGTGATAAAAAGTGGTTAAATAGGGATGAGTATGTACATGAGATAGACCCGGTTGCGATCAGATACGAATGTCTGATTTACAACTTATCAATGACAAAATAAGTCCAATAGTTTCCAAGTTGATTAATTTATCCGTTAAACAACATTTATATCCAGATCAATTGAAAGAAGCAATAATACGACCTATTCATAAGAAAGGTGATCGTAAAACGTTCTTAAACTATAGGCCAATAGCTATACTACCCAGTATTGACAAAATTATCGAAAAATGTATAGTTAATCAGCTTGGAATCTATTTACAGAAAAACAATATCATAGGCAAATCACAACATGGGTTTCAAAAAGGTAAAAGTACCAACACATTACTGAGTAATTTTACTGACGAAATTAATAATTATTTAAACAATAAACAATTTGTAGTTGCTATATTCTTTGACTTCAAAATGGCGTTTGATACTCTAGAGACAAAAACGTTATTAAATGCAATGGGAGAGTGTGGGGTACAAGAGCCTCTGAATCAATGGTTCAGAGATTACCTCACATCACGATCTTACCGCGTTAAGGTAGAGGAAACCCTTAGTAACAAAAAATCTGTCCGATGTGGGGTGCCGCAGGGTTCAGGATGTGCTCCTGTGTGCTATTTAATGCACGTAAATAGTCTAAATAATGTACTACAACACTGTTCAGCACATATGTTCGCAGATGATCTATGCACTTTACGTGCAGGCACTGATTTGGCGGAAACTTGTCGACTTGTCCAACAAGACATAGACTCAGTAGTGAAATGGGCCCACGATAACGGAATAGTCCTCAATTCAGATAAAACAAAACTTCTTTTTATACATTCACCATATTTACCACTAAAAGCAACCCCTCTGCCATTATACACTCATTCTTTTGATTGCTTTCACAAAAACCTCAATAACTGCAGCTGTGAGCCGATACAAAGAGTAAATTGTGTAACTTATTTGGGTATGAAAGTTGATGAACATCTATCATGGGGCGAACATATAGCTTTCTTATGTAACAAATTAAGGATTATACTAGGTAAATTTTATTATCTAAGTTACCGAGTCCCTAAAAGTACACTAAAACTGTTATATAAATCTTTAGTGGAACCTATTATAGATTATGCACTCGATTGCTATGGGCTTACATTTAAATCTTATATTGATAAAATAGAAAATCTTCAAATTAGATTCTTAAAATTACTTGTTGACAATAAAACTAAAAATAAATGTAAAGATAACTACTATAAATTATTCAAAATTCTTAAACTATTACCTATTTCTTTAAAACATAAATATTTACTAACAATTAATAACCATGGCAAACAAGAGCATAATAAAACATTAATTAACATAAATAATAATTATAATACAAGGGCAATGACCTCTGGTAAGTTTGTTGTTCCCAGAGTCAAAAATATGTACGGAGATAGAACATTAAGTAAAAGAATTCCTTATATTTTAAATAGTTTACCAGAAGAAATAAGAGAGGAAGAAAATATTAATAAATTTAAGAATAATTTAAAAAAGTTCCTAATAAATGGCTTACTTTAAGATAGAAGATAAATTAGTTTAAGAGTTGAAAAAATTTTGATCCCACAGTCAAACAGTTAATACTGTTTTGTGGGACACTGTTCTAGTTTATAAGTCTACTATGTATCTTTTTAATTCAATAAATAAAAAAAAAATAAAAAATAAGGTTGTCTTTCTTGGTATACGTACATTAGACCCTAAATTACAATGGGGCCCACATATAGAAACGTTGTCTGGTAGACTCAGCTCAGCAGCTTACGCCGTTAAAAAATTCGTCAACTGACCGATGTTGACACTGCGCGTTTAGTTTATTTTAGCAATTTTCACAGTATAATGTCATATGGTTTATTGCTTTGGGGTAGTGCCGGTGTTTGGATTCAATATTTGTGCTCCAGAAACGAGCTATTCGAGCTATCTATATGATGAGTCCCAAGGAGACACTAAGAAATAAATTTAAAGAGATACATATTATGACGTTATATTCTCAATACATTTACGAAAATTTAATGTACGTTCACAAAAATCAAACGAAATTTAAGAAAAATAGTGATCTCCATAAATTAAATCTAAGGAACAAAAACCAACTCGCTGTGCCCACTACTAGGCTCCATAAAATCTCTAACTCGTTTCCAGGTCAATGTATACGCTTTTACAATAAACTTCCTTTAGACGCAATAGAATTATCGATAGGTAAATTTAAAAAATATGTTAAAATTAAATTATGTCAAAAAGCTTACTATAGTATTTCAGACTACATAGGTATATGATAATAGTATTTGGAAATGAATTTCTCTTCTTATGTGATTTTTTTATGTACTTTTATATTGTTATATTTTTCATTTTAAAAGATGGTGCACATGAGTTTCTCACCAGCTCTTCTCATAATGCAATACCCATCGGAGCTGGTACTTGGATTGATTTTAATTCGATTCTAAACAGTTTGATTAAAATTAATCTAAGCCCCAGGTTATTCAAATCATTGTAATTAGTTTATGATTTATTTTTATATCATTTTTTGTAATGTTTTGACGTGTTCAAGCGCCTCCTGGGGCCTATGAAAATTAATGATTTGAATTTGAATTTGAACAAAAATTGCGGGATACGACGTCAATTCAAAAATTCGAATAAGTTTTTATTTAAATTATGGCGCTGTGGTAGTGAAACGCGCGTGCATGACATCTTCTTTTTTTGAAATTCATAAAGATGCCATGAGAATGTGGCTGTTCGATGAGTAAAAAAGGAGTTGCATAATGAATTTCAGTACAACATTAGTACACCCGTTTGGGTGTTATAATGGTTATTATGACACTGGCTGTTTTAATGTTAGCAATAAGCTAACTGCTTCAAGAACGTTTATAGAGGATTTATAGCATGGGTGTAGATAAATACATATCTTCGAAAAGACGAATCTTAACGATTTATTGACAGAGGTGTGTGCCGTGGGTTCGAACCAGAGACCTTTGACTTCGCAGTCCTACGGTCTCCCACTCAGCCATCGCTGTTGCTGTAGCAATAATAATTAAATAGAAATAATAAGCTGTTTGTAAGTAGGCGTATATTTGGTATAAAAACTACCAGACATTCTGGTGCAAATATTACCTATAAATTAAAATAAAACCTTACTCTAATAAAGCTCGTTTTAAACTAAATTAATTACTAGGTATAAAATTGGTCCTTTATAGTCTGAGATCCCACGCCATTATTGAACACGTAGCATATTCACTCCTCACACGTATTATTAGTTATAAAGATAAACAGCACATTCCATAATTGAAATGTTTCACTTCGTTCATTTTTTGTCACAAAGATTTCTGACGAAAAATCTTTAAACATTGATAATAATTACATTACGACGTGAGATCTTGGACTATTAGTATCGAAACATGTCATGTATCCATAAAACAAAATATAAAGTTTCAATGACAACAATAGAATGCAATATTTCTACCTAAACTATCTATTATACAATAATATAATGTAATTTTAACAAATTCGAGATTTCATTATGATACGAGATAAATCTTGTAATATGTATTCTTGGACGGAAGTACAATACTTTTTAACTTACTTGCCAATAAAAAATCCGTTAATCTATTTATTAATATCCTCAACATGAATCATAAAAATTGTTTTAAGAGTAGACAATTTTTTTTAATACATTTTTTTTAGGCATAAGTAGTTGTAATTTATCAAAAACTGAGCATAGAGGCCTTACAATTTAATTACAATACTTATTTTACAGGAATGTACATCGAAAAATGTATAGGTTAAGTCAGGATCATAAAGGTTTTAAAGTTAGCCACAAATAAAATGTCACGGATTTATATTGGCCACGCTCGAGTACGGTGCTCGTCGATTGGTCAAGCAGCCATCTGCAGCTAACTTAAAAAACGTCGAGATCCCTGATTATACGTTTAAAATCTCAGGAATGTATACTGGGAATGTAAATTCTCTTGTGCATCACTCTGTGTCAAGACAGAAAACTTGTGCAATTATTACTGGAACGGAATGTAACCATTATATCGTATGTACTCGTACTGTGTAACTATTCGTAAACTAATTAACCTACATCTGGCAGAAACTTAATCACTAAACAGTTCTGTTAAAGCTAATTTCCTAATAAAATAAAAACAATGACTTATTCTTGCTTTACGTACCCAACTATAAGAAAAAAATAATATACAATTTCATTTGTCCAAGCTAGTTGGCAATATAAGTAAGATGTCTAAAATCACAATCATTTTACAATAATAAACAAACTATGCATTGCAGACAAGAATAATATGACCTCAACTTTAGCTATGACGCTAAGGAAAGGTACCATGTATAAATAATCTTGCTAAAATGTAAACGAAGTACTCTCCAAGATTACAATGACACCGTAAAGATCTTAATTCTCTATTAAAATTTAGAACATTGTATAAGTAGTATGTCTTCATTTAAAGTCAATATGTATTTTCACAATACCATATCGGCACAAACAGTAGTCAGTCTCTTCAGATCTAATATGATATGACACACAATTGGGGTTCAAATTTATTCTTGTCTATATAATGCTATCGAGTATACCAGAAGATGGCAATACTCTTTTATTATCAAGTGTAACCATAAATCAAGAACTTAAAACTATAATTAAAACTCCCGTTACCTTGCTAGGGTATAAACAATCACTGATATAAGGCACTTAAGTATTCAGAAATTATTTGTCAATGCATTAAAGTTATTGTATTCATGTTATAATGCTCATTGGCAGGCTGGTAGGCGGGCGGGCCGGGCGCCTGCGGCGTGGCGCGGGCGCTGTACGGGGGCGCGGGGGGCGGCGGCGTCTGCCACGCCCCGTCGCCGTACGCGGCGCCGTATACGTAAGAAGGAGATTCACAGGGAGATATAGTGTCCGCTCTATTATCATAATTTGGACCAGCTTCATACCCGCGTTCAATATTATCGTAGGACGGAATATTATTCGTTTCGTATTTTCTCGGTGGGTTTGGTTCGTTGTAAGGTCCGACTACGTCGTAGCCGGATGATTTCATACTGGCGCGTCCGACTGTATTATATCTATTATTAGTTACTATAGGAACTGATTCGGCAGGCGGCGGCGGGGGATCGTAGACGTCGTCTACAGTCGGGAAATTTTCTCTTTCTGATGTATGGTATGAAATCGGACGGGCTGCGTGGAAATTAGAGTATGAGGAGTGCGCTGACGTGGGACGAGGCACTCGTGACTCGCGGGGAAGTGAAGCATTCGACGATAAGTAGCCCGCGTTCCTGTACGATCGTCGTGATCTGCGAACTGAGGAGTTGTTACCTCGTGACCCGGAGCGACGTTTGACGCGGCGAGGCGTCATTGGTTTCATGGATGTTTCACTTATGTTCGTTTCTGTTGGGCTTAATTCTATTGTGTATACTGGGCGTCTTGATATTGTACTTTTATCTGAAATAAAATAAATTTGGAATTTAATTTTGGAATAATAATAAGTCACTTGAACATTTATAGCTCAGCCTGACTACTGACACCGTCATAAGTAGCAAATATTACATCAAAAACTTATGTATAATTTAAAATTCATAGACTTAATCTTACGTAACAACAAAACTTTACTATGATTGTGCCATCCTTACTGACCATACAATTTAATACAATAGACCAGATATAACAATAATAGGCTAGAAGACAAAAAAAGAATATCTTATAGATATTACCATACCAAACACACACAATTTACAAACCACAATAGCCAAAAAATTATCTTAGTATACCAAACTCGAAGACGAAATTATCCAAATCTAGCACCTTGAAAAAGTAACAATTGTTATTAAAGTACTTTTGACAACTAGAGTAATACCAAAGCAGGTACACCAATCCCTCAAAACTTTAAATCTTTCACGTCACACAGATGCGGACACTCAATCTCAAAGTTACTCTGAAAATTACCAATTGGCCAATGGCCAATGTATGGCCAATGACAAGGCCAAACACAGACATTCACTCCCACAAGCACACCCAGTCTCAAAACAAATATTTGTAGATCACACAGAGTTTTATCCCAAGTGGGAATCATATCCACAACACCAACCCAGTAGAAGGCGATAAATAATCTTAATCTCACATTATGATACTGTATCTAAAGCCATGTCTCCTGAAGTCCTGAAAAGCATTTGTAGCAACCACCAATGCTTAAAACAGTTACAGTAGTACTAACCAGTTGATGGTTTTATCTTCTTGAATGATCTAAAAGCCAACACTACGGCCAATGGTAAAGCCGTTGCCGCCAAAGTGGCTGCAACGGTTGATTGTCCCAGCTCTACATGTTGCCACTGCATGAAGCAACCCTCAACACGGCTTGGTCTCCAGGTGCCAGGGCCATCCAACTCATCCCAAACTGGCTGACATCCCCAGCCATTGCCTTCCCACCAGCTCACGCTGCCAGTACCCAATGATAGCAGACCACTGTCCTGAAATTTATAAAAAGAACATATTCTGAGCTGTTTTCTTTCACAATATTATAAGTTGCTATAATGGTATAAACCCACACCTTTATAGCAACTGTGTAAGTTGTTTTGACAATATAAATATCTTGTTGAATGATGTTATTATATTTGGAGGTAATCAATCAAACCTAGTGAGAGCCAATTAGGGTACCTAATTAAGTGATTATGTATTTCAACAAAGACAGCTGAATAAACTGATAAAATACCTATGTTTACTTTAGTTTTGTGAAAACTATATTGCCCAGAAGGGAATAACCATCTATTTTATGCATTACAACATGTTTAGTGAGGAGTTATGTAAACAGATGGTAAACCTATTGCCTCTAGCTATAGTGTGTTCACTAATTGTCGCAGATTTCATTCCTGGGTCAGACAAATATATTATTGAGAAGTTCTATGTATAGAATTGGAACAGTACTATAGTACTGTTCCAATTGGAGGATTGAAAAAAATTATTGTTTATAAAAGATAAAAATAAAAAACCAAAAACTTGGTTTTTTGGATTTTCACGTAAATTATGATGTTACATGAAAAAAGTGAAAATACAAAAGTTTTAGATCTTTTAACTTAACTTAATTTTGCTATTCGACTTTTTTCCATAGGACTTTTAGTTTTGCCGGAAATCGAGAAAACCGTTTTTTTACCCTTAAAATCGCCCCTAAATTATTTTTCTTTTCATTTTTATAATATTCTCCTCCTTTTCTAATGGGTTTCATCCTACTATTATTTTTTTCACTTTATATCATTTTTAAAGGCTTAAGGCTTCTACCCTGGTCTAATTATAAAATAGCTTATATTAAAATAAAAAGTACTTACTCTGTTCAGAGAGCCCAGATTTAGATAATAACAAATCAAGAATGCATTCCACACAAACCACATAAAACTCCATATTGCATACTGAAACAAATGAAATAATAAAACTTATTAATATGGAATTTAATAAAGCTGTAGCTGAAACTCGCATACCTATAAATATACAACTGTTTTGCATAAGTCACCCTAAATTTTCTCCAAGTCAACTTATACATTAACCTACCTATATGAGTCTAATAGGAAACCAAATTTTAAAAATATTACATTATTAAATTGAGGTTTAGCAAAACACTTATTCTTTCCAATCAAGAGAATAGATTGGTAATACTTATAATAATTTTGCTTTATCAGCACTTTTTCAATGTCTTCAAATTTTCTTTTAATATGGGTGGTAATTGCCACTTCTCTACAAGACAATTTTTATATTTATAAGCTATTATACATAGGAAAAATATAGTATTGAATCTAGGTGTAATCTAGAACTTATAGTGAAACTTGGTAAGCATTGACTGCAACTTGGATGAAGCCACCCATTATTTAAATTCCTCACTAGTACTTACATAATATTGACATATCCAGTGAAAGCAAAATACAAAGTAGGTCACATAGCCATGATACACACATAACTTTTTCTATGGCAAACTTACCGCTATCAAATATTTAGTAATATACTGAACAGCTCCAAATGATCCAAATATTATCAAAAGTATGTTTGTGAAATTAGCAATTATTGGTAGCCACATGTATCCCAAAAAGTCAAAAACTTGCCGCTGTATTGTTATAATCTGAAACAATAACAAAAGCATTAGTCATCAGCAATTAAACAAAACAGTCAAGACGGTGAATCATTATCATCTCAATGGTTACTACAGACCCACTTCGTTGAATTCATCAAATCCTAGATTCATGCAACTTCCTAAACATCTTGTATATTGAGCTTCTTAGTAACCTAAAGTACCAAATACGATAGTCGTCCCTGATGACTGCGAGCTCTAAGGTAGTTAGAGTAAATACTTTATTACATAGATTTAAATAGACTAAGTCAAACAAAAAACATCGTGAAACATACCAGTTCTAAAATACACACGATCAACAATAGTGTCCTCAGTCCACAAACTGCCATTTCGACGGAATATTGTGAGAATGTTTGTACTGTTTGTAAATATTCACAGAATATATGGGTACAATTTAGTTACTGACATTGAGGAAGCCATGGTATTGGATAGATTTGGAGAAAAAAAAATATTTTTTACATTGTTCAACGAACAATCACGGAAATCACAGACGAATTTTCACATGAAATAGTGTTGTGCGGTGACACTACGTGATGTCATGATAATGTGTGAGTGTGAAGCAAAGAGGATATTTGGTGTGAAGTACTGTAAAATATGATAGATAACAATGTGTGTGCTGAAAGCTGCAAGGACGTTATAAGTTATAATACCTAATGTGTGCTGTGAATTTTTGTCATTATTCTGAGGCTGGGTTGTGCACAGTGCAAATGAATCATGAATGCAAACATGAAAATTATACAGAAACAACTACGTTTTCAACAAACAAAAGGGGGCACAACGAGTTTAAAAAGATGTCTATGTTCCACCGAATGACACTATATTAGTTTTTCGCGAAATAAATTACTTTTCCAAAACTGGTGTCGTATTCTGAGCGTGTGCTAGAAGTAGAAGGCCTGGAAGCTGGAAGCTAAACATTTCCAACATAATATATGTTTACTTGTTTTATACTCTTTGATGACATGCAGAAAAAAATCTAATTACTTAAAGTATAGTGAGAGATGGTAATAAATAATCGAACTAAGACCTCAGTCCCTCACCAAAGTCCAGTTTCTTTGAAAAACCGTGACATCGATTCTGAATTGTCAATCGATATATTATTTGTCACACTTCATTACAGTACTGCACTAGGTTGTCAAATCAAGGATTATATATATTCAGTATGACCATTTGTGGCAGTTTCCTGCTATTTTGGCAGTTTTCAGCCCTAAATTTTGTTTGTAGCAGATTATGCTGACGTTGCTAAACCGTGAATTTTACAACCAAAAATATTTGTTTTCTAATAGTACCATTATTTTGCTGCTGCAACGTGCCTAACTAGTGCTATCATGTGCCGTATCAATATCTTAGCACTTGTCTACCATTTATTTACAAGATTTTAACATCCATTTAGAGCTACAAAATAACTGACCCCATAGGATAGAAGATAAGATGTAGAGCCGAGTCCCATGGTTACTAAGGAGCTTCTCCTCGTTAGCATAGCCATCAGCGAAAAGGTTTGTCGTAACCAAAAGAATCTCGTGAAAGCCTGGATAGATTACAAGAAGGCGTTTGATTCTGTGCCGCATAACTGCCTTCTGCCTGAGGGAGCTGGAGCTGTATAAGGTGAACACAACTCTATTAGCTGGAGTCATGTATATGGCAATGTAGGATGATTCTTTACTATCCAGGAACAGAATCTGGAGGACAGTGAACCGATAAGCATTGAGCGGGGAAAATTCCAGGGTGACAGCCTAAGTTTTGCTTAGATCTGAACCCACTTAGTAAATTACTAGAGAGCTTCAAGGCTGGTAGTGCCGGGCTTTGCTTAGGCTTGATGCAGACCTGCCGGCTTCTGTTTACTGTCTACGTTTCGGAGACTTGTTTGGGGAACCTAAAGGTTTTGTCTGTGCAATTGCAGATTAAGTTATTAAAACAAATAACTACCGGAAATATATTATACGAAGTTATGTCTAATTATTAGTATCATTATGTCTTTGAATCATTTTCAGTTTAAGATAAACGTATTTGGTTATAATTTTTACGCGTGCGGCCCACTTGACTAGCGGTTTGTATATTTAACAGACATTGCGTGCGTTCATAAGAAAATAATTACGAAAATACAGTGCTGGGCAAAAATTTATTTGACTAATAACCAATGATTGATAAGATTAATCATCAATAATAATTATTCATGTTATCCCATGCTACGACTCCACTGTAAGTTTTTGGCAGTTTTGGCGTAAAGTGTGGCAGGTTTTGCCCTAGTCTTTGGCACTTTGTGGCAGTTTATACAATTTTGGGATGGTCACCCTGATTATATTGATCGAGGTTTACTCATCATAATTTGAATTTTGCATTACTTGACTGCTTCTCGTTGCCTTCTGTTTTATATCGTGACGAACTTCAACTGGTACGTATTCCATATTATTCATAAAGTAAATTACCTATTACTGATAAGTATTTAAAACGCCGGTAACCTATAAGTATCCATTACAGAAAAACATCGAAATGGCGACTGAAACTTTAATCCCATTAGAATCCAACCCAGAAGTTATGAACAAATTCCTGCAAAAATTAGGTGTATCCAGTCAATGGAGTATTGTCGATGTTATGGGCTTAGAACCAGAAATGCTCAACTGGGTGCCTCGCCCAGTTCTTGCTGTCTTGTTACTGTTTCCTACATCCGATGCTTATGAACAGCATAAACAGAAGGAAGAAAGCGATATTTTGTCTAAGGGACAAGAAGTTTCCAATGAAATTTTCTATATGAAGCAAAATATTAGCAATGCTTGTGGTACTGTTGCACTAGTGCACAGTGTTGCTAATAATACTGAAAAGATAGAGCTCTCTGATGGCCACATGAAAAAGTTCCTTGATGAAGCCAAAAGTGTGGATGCTGCTGCTCGGGGTAAACTGTTAGAACAGTCTGAAGGTATTATTAATGCTCATAAGGAGCTAGCACAGGAAGGGCAAACTAATACTCCTAGTGCTGAAGAACCTGTTAATCACCACTTTATTGCTTTTGTGCATAAGAATGGGATTTTGTATGAATTGGATGGTCGTAAAGCTTTTCCTGTCAACCATGGATCTACCACAGCTGATACTTTATTGGAAGATGCTGCTAAGATCTGCAAGGAGTTTATGGCCCGTGACCCGAATGAAGTTCGCTTCACAGTTGTAGCATTGGCTGCTACCGATTAATGTGATCTTTGTGTTTTGATAATTTATCTAAACCCACTAGCAATGTGCTGGTGGCAATATGTGCTATGCTTCGATTTCATGCTTAAAGTATTTTCATGTTTGATACAAAAAGGTGCAATGCGAGCTTTTGTGATACCGACTTAATATAAAATATTTATTTTATAATGTTGTTTTATTTAAAATATCACTTTTGTATCCTGCTACCTAAGAACCATGCCGCTGAATTATTTAACAAATACCTGGCTGCAAAACATAATAAATTAACCGAAAAATTTGTTATTTATTTGCTACAAAGGTAATTTCATATTATACAACAAAAGTCCTCCACTGTGACCTAAAAACCCAACAACTATTGAAATTGGATTAGAGTGATTAGACTGTAAACTGTTGAAAGTATTAAGAGGTTTTAGAACTTGGTATGTATATAAATCTCAATTATTTTTTTGGCGAAGTTAATAACAATCAGTGTCGTAGTGTGCCTTGACAGGGACCCGTATAAAAAAATATTTGGGGGTCCTTATGAAGGGTAAAGATTTCTCACGAAAGAAAAAAATGTTTGCATAAAATTATATTTATTATATAACTTTTACAAACAATTCAAATTGAATATACACTCTCCTAGCCTTTTTTTCTTAAACTGATTAATTAAATCATTTATAGCTGATGATGACTATTTTTGCTAAAATTTCTGTCTATGGATAATACTAAGAGGTCTGACGGGCGTTCATGTCCCATCGAAGTTCTTGGGTAATTTTTACTTCCTTACTTTGGGGGCCCTCGTATCACAGAGTAACGAATGTGCTCGTATGCCGGGGGCCCCGTGTAATTGATACGGCGGATAATGCGCAACGCCCTTGAAAACAATGCTAATAACATTAAATTAAATTAGCTCTCATTTCACTTTTACGGGCGGATGGGAAATCATTACATATTGTACAAATAAAATGTGATTTAAGAATAAATAAATGTACAACGCCATCTATCGCACGTCTTGGTTAACTTAATGCTTTTCTTTACTAGTATCATACCAAAAAGAAAAGAGTGATACGGTTCTTTTCGGTCAAAGAATCGTATCACTCTTTTGGCTCTTTGGGTCATTTGGCTCAGCGAGTCTAGCTCATGTATTAATTTCTCTCAGTCAGATCAGAGCCGATGCAACGCTTCATTCATGAGTGAGTTGGTATCAAGCGATCTAGTTCAATTTTAATATATGAATGAGTTACAATTCTCGTACTGTGGGTGGATCTTCAGACAATAGATATTATAGTTCTGCTTTTCCCCGCTGGATATAAGCGCTACGGGTGTGTTTATTTACTGTATATTATCTGTGGCCATTACATCATCTTCCTTCATAAATAATTAAATAATTATAAAGTTTCGGTTTTTGGACACTATGTGGCGTTAGGGTTATTACAAGCTTAATTTTATCTATTGAACACTGTGGCGCTACTTGTTACAATATTATTATTTACATTTAATGTTAATATGACCCCACAAACTATACTTAACTCGAAATACCAGCACAGCTGTTTCTATAATAAAACATCTAGGTAACAAAGAATAGAAACTTAACAGGCTTTAAACTGTTTTGTTTACGGAGCTAATGTATGTTTGTCAAAACGTCAACACGAGAAAAGAAAATATTCCCGCCTAAATGATGGGTGCCACGGAATATTCTGCTTTATTCCTACCTAACGCTAGACTTATTTTACAATAAACGTATTTAACCGTTCGTCGGGATTTGGAATGATCGGAAACATTCGGCGCAGATCGGACACCCCGAATCGCGGCCGGTCTGCGTTCACTCACTGGCTCTCGCCCAGTGATTCCTGAACGATATGACGCGGAGCCAAATGAAGAGCCGAAGAGCCATTTAATATATCACACTGAGCCTCACTGAGCCGATTGAGATACGATTCATTTGAAAAGAGCCGGTTCTTTTGTGTCATTCATTCATTCACTACCCATGTCTAGTCACAATCAAAGGGTATCATAGTCTGTGCACAATCAAGACAAATTTTAATATCACAGCGGTGGACCTATTAATTTCTACTATTTATTGCTTAGATCACGTAAAAATTACAAAAAAAATCTTGAAAAATTACGAAATTATTTAATTTTTAAACATAACATAACCAGATGGGTGTGGCAGAGATGTACAACACCCACACTTCACCTGTTATGCTTAGGTACCATGGGATAAATGGGATAATACCATGTGATGGTAAGCCTATCGCCATCACAATTCATAATTCCAACTCCGTGAAACTGTGACTGTGACGTGACTCTTGTGAATTTCCTGACGGAAAGTTCAGAAATAACACTTGGTCCGACCCGTGAATCGAACCCGAGACCTCGAGGTGAGAGGCGCATACGCTAACCACTTGACCATCGAGGTAGATAGAACTGCCAATGTTATGTGCAAAAAAGTTCGAGAAGCACTTTTAGCACAGTCTAGTGCCAGAAACGCCGCCGCGCCGTGATGATCAAACTTATAAATTTATGTAATAGGATCCAAGCCATAAATACTCGAAAAATAAATTGAAATGACACTTATGACAGTGACACATGTCATAGACGTATTGAGTTATTGACACTTGTGACAAATGAAAGATTGCAAGAACGATGTAATTTTGTGTTGATAAATGATAATTTTGATAACACTAATACAGTGGAGCCGATTTAAGATTTGGATAAAACATATTTAAATGGCATCTATACAGTTTACAGTATTCCGTTTGATTATTTTATTCAAGGTTTTTTTCTGCATACACTGCGATGACTTCAATGAGGAGTTATTCATCAAGCCTTTGCCACCGACACATTTATACAGCTACTTTCATTTTGTAACATTGATTAACAGTGATACATCCTCATGTGAGATAAACCTTATATTTTTCTCGTATAATGTATTTGTTACCTCGTATTGTATTCTAATGAGCTCATCTTCTTTTCTTCCAGTTCACTCGTATTTAGCTCCACGATCATTGACTGAAGTGATATCTCGTTTTCATGTAGAGGAATTACATTTAACATTGACCGAAGGACAGTGGAGACACAGCCAATGGGGTTATCCAGTAATAGATGCTGCTCCAGGAGCAGAACTTTATGCTTGGTTTTCTCCTGAAGTTACAGATGTAGACTCACAGTGGAAAAAATTGACTGCAACACTGTCAGGATTGTTTTGTGCTTCATTAAATTTTATTGGTAACTTCAATACTGTAGTTCCACAAATGGCCCTATGGCCAATGGGTGCAGTACATTCTGGTCAAAATGTTACCTCGCAATTAAGATATGCCTCATTACCCAGAGAGATAGTGTGCACTGAAAATCTAACTCCATGGAAGAAGCTTCTACCTTGTGAGTCAAGCAGAGGTTTTTCAGCATTGTTGAATTCTAGGATGATTCATAATACCAATTATCATTCTATAGGGGTGCATGTTAGAAAAGTATGCATTACAGATGATTGTAGTAGAACAAGCCTGGAAATAAAACAAACCGTGGCTCTTGTCTATGATTATGATATAATCAACAGTAATGATTGGTCATTCCGGAAACTATTTGGACAAGGTCTTCCTGGAGCATGTCCCTTGTCATCAGACAGTAAGATATATGTGGATGTCACTTCAAATGACACCCAGAGGTTCACATTAATGCCACCACCTGATAATATAATATTATCTCAAAGAGGTGGCAGTGATACGAAATTAGCTGTATATAGCATAAAGCCAGATGGTCAAATGATAAACATTGGTGTGAAACATGAGAGTAAATCAGAATTGCCTGTGACCATTCCACCACCATTACAGTTCAATCGATATGTCTTGGGTTATGGTAAAGAGTTCGGTGGTATTGTAACTGAATTGACTAACAATTACTGGACTTCTATCAATGTTGTTGTTCTGGAAAATGCACCGTGGTGGCTGCCCATACAACTCAGTACATTAAGAATTAATGGTGAGGCTGAAAGTGACTTAGTAATGTCCCAGTACTATTCTCCTGGACGCAGCAGGCAAAAGCCATACCACCTGGAACTTCTAATTAAACTACCTCCAAGATCAACAACTACAATCACAATTGATTTTGAGTTTGTCTTCCTTAAATGGCAGGAATACCCACCAGATGCAAACCATGGATTTTATATTGGTTCAGCATTAATTTCAGCAAATTTACCAACAGCCAAAAACTATACTAGTCTGCCAATCACAGGCACAACCTTCGATTCTCTAGTTAATGCATCAAAATTATGTAAGTTTCATTAATTTATGGGTATATTCAATTGTATCTTTTAAAATTCAGTTGCATTTATTTTAGTTTATTTATTTATTTTATTTTAATATTTTAGGAAAACTTACAGCTTGTACAAGATATTGTGATAATACATAATAAAACATGGCCAATTACAAGTTTCCACTGTTAGTAAATGAATATATAATTAGTTGTATTATAATATTAGTTGTTGTATGTTAAAATTTAAATTCAATTTTCTCATATCTATAAAAAGAGATAGAGTAATCTTTATTGTACACCAATATTAACAAAGGTAATTTTGTTAACAAGTGCACTTACAATTAAGTTGCACAATGGGTGGCCTTATTACTGTAAGCAATTTCGTACAGGGAACCTTATCTATCCACTATTAAAGGAATAAGGGTATATAATTAAAGGATAAACGAAGATTTTAAAAATTTATTTGAAATTATAAAAATCTTCATTTATTTGTGTGTCTGTGAAACTTTAAAAAATGTTATTTTTTTACTCTTAGTTATTTATTTTTGTAATTTTTCAGCAAACATGCTTATATAATGCATCAGTTGATTTAATTCCTATGTTTTTGGCTTGTTACAGGGTATCCAATTGTGTTCAGAACAAATGGTGCGATGGTATCTCTGCCTACTCCTGACTTCAGTATGCCGTACAATGTAATATGCCTGGCTTGTACTGTTGTTGCATTAGCATTTGGGCCGCTTCACAATATTTGCACCAAAGAGTTAACTCTCAAACCTATTGGAACACCAGTCTCATTGACACAGAAACTTTTAAATTTGTTTAAGAGGAAGCAAGATTAAATGTATGATTTTTTCTAAAGTATTATAAATTATTTTTTAGACTGAATAAAATAATAGTTTTGTTTATTTATTTTATTTATTTAAACAGTGATCTGTGATTTAAATTTATAAATACACTAGTGGGCCCACACCACATACATATACCCACTGCAATGGCCACCAAAAAAGAAGAAAAGATGCAGTCTCAAGAGTAAAAGGATGCAGTATCGTCCATAGGGTAAACCTCAGTAAACAGAGCGAGCGTTCCAGGCGCCGATTGTTTAACGACGCGTACGTATGCCAAATTTATGCGATCGCGAACTTCAAACAAAGAGATATGAAAATGTCATTAAAGTTAGCAAGATGCAATATAAAATCGTTTCGCATCGCAGCCGCATGCGAACGTATTGATGTACATAGGGTCGACACACACCAAAAGCGCGTCGAAGCGAAGCGCAGTTTCAGTGTCATATGAATTTCAACTTTATTTTCATAACTATATTACTTATTATCGCATGAGAAACTCAAACGAGTCGCGCGGATGCCCGCGGCGCCGCGGGAATTCCGGCGAATTCCATAGTAGTATTAGCGTCATAGTAAAAATAGATAAGTAGGCCAACTCACGGCGTTTAGAAGCGCACGATACCTAAACAGGGTTGTCACTTTCTTGTCAGATTGATATTTTAAATTACCTGTACTGAAATTATTTTTTTAATTATAATTGTTCTTTTAATTCATAATGTAACATCAATTTTGTGAAATAAATAAACCAAAGAGGCAACGGCACGGCGGCGTTTAAAAAACACACCTACATTATTATTAAGTATTTAGTAGTTATTATCAAATACGTATTTTATTAACTCACCTTTCGTGTTCAGAGGGTACCTTAAAGAACGTTAATTCTGAGTTTGAAATAGTGTCGTTTGAACAACCATAAACTTCACAATAATATCTTTTGACTCGCGAAGACATTTTGCAGTGCAGCGCGTAACCGTACCTAATTTTTTAAACAAACACCGACCGCTCACAGTAATGACACGGCCCGCACTACCGGTGACCGAGTGAGTGGCCGAGCGGCTTAGTGTGCGTGCGTACGTACATGAACCCGGGGCGTGGCAAGCGCTACGCGTACATACAAACGGCGCGATGTACCTTTGTTCGAAGATAACATACTTATCTATTTTTACTATGGTAGCGTAGAGTTTCTGCGCTTCGACGAGCTTTTGGTGTGTGTCGACCCTTAAAGGCCAGTATTATAATGACTCGTGCGTCAAGCAGTGCCGGATTAGCCATATAGCAAGAGTAACAAATGCTACGGGCCTCTCAAATTGGAGAGCCCGCGTTCCAACGCCTGTCTGACCGTAAAAATAATAAAATTTAACTATTAGCGTAAAATATTTTGCTTGTAATAACATAGTTTGTGTATGTTTTGTAAATACAGACTTGCCCATACTGACTGATATAAATAAGCCAGCTTGTAGAGCATGATTTGCGAACTAGGTATGGAAAACGTTATATCTAAATTTGCCATTTGCCCACATTAAATAAAAAAAGTTGTTTTATAATTAATTGTTAATAGTTATGTTTTATTTAATACCATAAACTTTAAAACTTAAAGCCCATAATATATAAAAATTATTGACGGGGCCCCCTGACAGATTTTGCTACAGGCCCCGCGCTGGCTTAATCCGGCACTGGTGCCAAGTGGTTAGCCATATTAGGTGCCTCTTACCGCGAAGAGTCTGATTTCACGACGGACTGGGTCGGGTAAAAGTGATATTTGGGATTTTTGCTTGCTCAATAGCAGCACGGAGTTGGTTTTGTGTTGGGTAAGCTCGGATACAGACTATGAATGTCATGACCTCCCGTATGGCCTGGTTAGGGACTAAGACAATAGTAGATGATGACCCAATATCCCGGACAGACCTAAGACGTGATGCCTTATCAAGCTATTGATCAGGGCATCACCTAAGAAAAAGCATATGTGCTGGCATGGTGCTGGCACATAAGGATAACGTAGTTTGAAATTTCGCACGTTTTAGTATAGCGTTTCATGTACAGAATTTTGCAGTTGCATTCTTTGTATGTCCTAAGAAATAAGTTCATCTCAAACTTACGCGCGTAAGCCTCCAGCGCTCTTTTTTAAATATTTATAAAAGTCAGCGCGTTCGGCGCCCCTTACTTGAGGTCGAATACTTTTCAGTGCCGGTTCTTATTTAAATTGAAGAAAATATATAAAAAAGTCGGCACTTCCACTCTCTCGAGACCCAAGGCACTTTAGGTACCACTTCTAATTTACATAAGCATACAAGGCACTTTAGGGATGTGTAACAACCACACTTCACCTGCGGACGGTGAAGTGTGCTTATTACACATTCTTTGGGTAATATAGGCGTGATATTATGTTGATAAATATACCCTGTGGCACTGTGCATAAGATCGAAGCGAGGGGAGAGCACAAGTCTCAACTTTTCGCGTATGGGTTGTATTCAAGCTATAGGGTAAGGTCCATCCAAAGAGTATAGTACTCTTTCGTTTGGCGTCGCTGATCTGTGCTCTGTGGTTGTCATAATCTATTTCACGAATGATGTTACAGCTAAAGTGATAAATCGATAAATTACGCATAACAACCAGTCAATCTGCCAGGCCTTTGCCCAATTTAATTGGGTCAGCTTCAAGTCTAACGGATTTAACTGAATATCAGTATTTTACGTCCCATCTACTACCTCCCTGACTACCTGTTGCGACTGCCATAATATCTTCAATTGGCAATTGGGTCCAACGGGGTAATGCGCTCTCCGAGTCCCGGCGGAATACGCGCTATGTTAAGATGGTCACACATCATCGGCCGAGCGCAGTTAGCATTGCTTAACCTGTGAGACCGGCATACCGAAACCAGGACCGGCATTCCCGAATTACTGTCCAGTATCGGTTCCAGTTCGGGAATTGAGAACCTTCCGATATGCATGCCCTAATTGACATGTATAAAAGTTGTTGTTTCAGATCAAACTTTCAACGTTATGTCGCTGTACTTTGTATCTGCATGTATTGCAAATTAATCAAATAGACCGTACTATACTGTAACATGTTTTTTTTTTAATTATTATTCTATGGACGTCTATGATATGTTTCTTATCTATTTTATACGGTTTCAATTTCAGAATATTAATGTGATATTATATTTAATTGTTAATGTATTAATAATGTGAATGTTCGTTTTATAAGCATGTATTTTTGTTAAGATTTTTTATTTGATATCAAAGCACGAATTTGTCAAGTTATGGGAGTTTCGAAGTAAGTCTCAAATGTAATTTAGTTAGTATAAACAAATAATATACCTAAATTTTTAGATAATTTTATTATACTTTTAATCAGAGGCAGATTAATATCGTGTGCGCCCATATACAGGGTTATTGGGTAAGTCGACCTAGATCCGTTAAGAGGTGGTAGTTCCCATCATTTCTGACTGATCTGACTATGAAACACCCCACCCTAAACCTAACCGTTTTCGAGATATTGGACTTAGAAGGTTTTTTTAAAAAATATCCCGATTTCTTAACTATAGCCTATTTTTTTTGTATCCTATGCCTTTTATTTTTTTTTAATTCTGATTTTTGTGTGCCAGATAAGTTTGTTTATAATTCTCAACCCAAAAAGTGCAAGTATCTGAACCAATGGGATCGTAGTAGACGATTGATACCGTAAAAAAGTAATTAATTTGAAAAAAAAAATTGTTTCTTTTAGTAATATTTAAAAAAAAATCTATGGCGTTAGTTCTGCAGATGTTTTAAATAATATCTACGTTCCATTAGCTATCCAACAAGGTATCACAAGCTAGGGTCTTATCACAATTCATAGAAAAAAAATCGATAAAAGGCTCCCAGGTAGTAAAAAAAAACAATGGTACTTAAGATTAAACTTCTCTTTTGGGCCAGGAAACGAAATAAAACAATACAAATAATTATTAAACAACATTTATTTAAATTTATAAATCTTGTTCTACATGGCCGCCTCTGTTTCGCACACACACTCTCATTTGGTGTCTTAGTCCGCTTTTAACTACTACAGTCGTTAAGTCTCTTCGAATTTCGTCAGCAGCCTCAATAATCTTCTGTTTTAATATGTCAATAGTTTCAATTGGATTATTCTCATTGTAGACTAATGTCTTCATGTGTCCTCACACATAAAAATCCATGGGAGTCAGGTCAGGACTTCTTGCTGGCCACGGTATGGGTCCACCTCTTCCGATCCACCTATTAGGATACTCGTTGTCTAGCCATTCCCTGACCCCTCTTCTGTAATGTGCAGGGCAACCGTCGTGTTGGAACTTCATGTTTCTAATCAGATTTAGGGGTAAATCCTCTAATAAATTTGGTAACTCTTCTCTTAGAAAATGTTCGTAAAATTCTCCGTTTAAATTATCAGGTAGAAAGAAGGGCCCAATTAATTTGTTTGCTATGATTCCCATCCAGACATTTAAACTAAATCTTCTTTGTGCGTCTTTTGTCCTCTTCTGGTTAGGATTTTTTTGCGCTTTTGGGGCCCAATAATGAGCGTTGTGGTAATTTGTAATTCCATCTTTATCAAATTTTGATTCATCTGTCCACAAGATTTGTTTTAAAAATGCTGGGTCTTCTAAATCTCCATGAAGCATAAATCTACAAAAGTCTAACCTCCTCACTGGATCTCCCTCTTCGATAACATGTACTGGCGTGTAGTGATAGGGGTAGAGGCCTGCAGTATTCACCGTAAACCACACTTTCCACTGCGAGAGTCCAAGTTCTCGGGCAACAGCATTAGTTGAAGTAGTTGGATCCGCTCTAAACCGTTGAACTATTTGATTATCTTCATCTTCATCATCAACAATGATCCGTGGTCGGCCTAGGTCTGCTCGACGCCTTAAAACAGAGCCAGTCTCTCTGAGTCGCCGGTAAGCGCCGTCAAAGACAGTGACATCCGGTATTCGGCGGCCGGGATAACGTGCAATGTATTCGTCACGAGCTCGTGCAGAAACACCATTGCAGTACCCATAACAAAGTAGAATATCCGCGTATTCCTCGTTCGTGAAGGTTGCCATCTTCAATAGTTCCAATTCAGAAGCACAATTCAAAGTCCAGTTAACAAGCACAGTCACAATTTGTAGGAAACAGTCCAGAAATACAAGCCAAGTCGGGTAAGAAATGAAGAGCACTAAATATCGCATCTACTACGGACGAATCACGGAAGCAGACTAAAACGAAACAATAACAACAAATTGGCCGGGATTATTTTATCTCGCTTGCACCTGGTCAGTTTGTCCCGCTCGCACGCACCACAGCTCCGTGGAAGAACAATAGGACCAAAGAACCCAAATTTGTACTGCTACCTGAGAGCCTTTTATCGATTTTTTTTCTATGAATTGTGATAAGACCCTAGCTTGTGATACCTTGTTGGATAGCTAATGGAACGTAGATATTATTTAAAACATCTGCAGAACTAACGCCATAGATTTTTTTTTAAATATTACTAAAAGAAACAATTTTTTTTTTCAAATTAATTACTTTTTTACGGTATCAATCGTCTACTACGATCCCATTGGTTCAGATACTTGCACTTTTTGGGTTGAGAATTATAAACAAACTTATCTGGCACACAAAAATCAGAATTAAAAAAAAATAAAAGGCATAGGATACAAAAAAAATAGGCTATAGTTAAGAAATCGGGATATTTTTTAAAAAAACCTTCTAAGTCCAATATCTCGAAAACGGTTAGGTTTAGGGTGGGGTGTTTCATAGTCAGATCAGTCAGAAATGATGGGAACTACCACCTCTTAACGGATCTAGGTCGACTTACCCAATAACCCTGTATAGTTTTAAATGTGCAGTCACGTCTATAGGTACTCATGATGACGGTGGAATATTTCGGGACTGCGCCAGCTAGTCTTCCGTCCCCACACGCACGTGCTTAGCTGCACAAGTCTCATAAACTTGGTTTGAGTAGGCGGACTGCGCAGTTAAATCTTTGCTGTAGCTGAGCTATTATATCACATCGCCGTCGGCGCCTGTATCGATGTTAGTAAGACCTATCAGGTGGCAGATGTGCTTCTTGAGGTCCTTGTCTCACACGCCCTTGGAACCTCACGCCCTAGGGCACTTGCGGGATAATAGGTCTGCATTTTAGATTATCCCGTTCAAACACTCTTCTTTATAATTTATGCTTACCTACCCACTGTTTTAATCATCAGTATATTTTTTAGGGAACATGCTTTTAAATGCCCTTGCTGGAATAACAATAATCGAGATACTTTCCAAAAACTTATAAAGTTAAAAGACATAGGTTTGGTGATATATCATGGTACCATTACTACCAATAAAGTAAGTAAATAGCGTTATTATAAAGAACACTGTAAGGTTTGCTCCGTTACCATGGAATAAAGCCTGTATTACTATCAAGTAGCGGTTTGTCCAACAATTTTAATGGAAAGTAAAATGAAAACAAATCAGGCGCCAAACAAGCAACGTGGTATTCATAATATGATAAAAAGCTCGAAAATGATGGATCGATCACGGAGCGTCTGAGCTTTTCTATTTGTATTGTTTGATATACTTGTTTAGATAATTATACCTACTTAATTATTTTAAAGCTGATTTGACGCAAAGATTATGATTTACTATCTATTACTGTGCTGCCGTATTAAACTACTATATTAGAATATTATGCAATTATTTATCTTGCAATCAATTAGGTAATTCAAGATGCTGACTCTGGTAATGCAACTGACTACGACACAGATGCTGAATATACCTCAAGTACAAAAGGAAATGTCTTCATTTTACAAAACACGAAGGATGATAAAATTACGCCAGGGAACCTAAGAGGACAATTTGGTAATTTGTTGCTTGTCCTGAACAAAGATAAACTTAGATATAGTAGCGGTGTCTTTGTCGTATCACCAAGGAACTTCTACTCATAATATCACTAAGCAGATTTACAGATTGCATTTAGGAATAAATTTGTTTTAATTATTATGGAATAAATAGACTCAAAACAATATTACTACTAATGATAACGATAAATTTGTTTACAGATAAAAATAACATTATTTGTCCACGATGTCGGCAAATATTAGAACATGCCCGTGACCGAATAAAAACGCTACCAGTTATCGAGGAAAGGGGTATTATGGGAGTATGTGATCACTGTTATTTCAAAGCCTCATCCATAATGCCAACCCGAAAATCTTGTGCTTGTAAACGAGAGGTAAAAATGTTCATGACAACTTATGGTAAACAAAAAACACTTCAAAGACTTATACGCCGTTCATTTTCTGAAGTAGACATAAATTTTAATAATCGAAATGGAAAAAAGACTGCCCGTGAACCTAATATACAAATGATGTTCGATGATAGTAAATTTTTATCTGATACAGAAGCAACAGATAAAAACAGAAAGAAACGGCAAAGAAAAGAAAAGGAAGCACCAATAGAGCAAATTTCCAAAACTTCTTTAAATAAACACCAAGAAGATACGTATAAAGAAGCGGCATCAGATAAAATAACCAAACGAGAGACAATTAAAAATAAAGTGGATGATGATGTAAAAATAAAAGAAAAACGAAATGAGTCAATTAACAATAATGGGAAGGGTAAAAATCATCATATAAAGGAACAAGATATATCTGTTAATAAGAAAGACTGTAAAAAACCTAATGATTCACAGTTGAAAAAAATTGAAGATTCCCTAAAGGAAAAAAGAGATCTTTCACAAAAAGATCGTGATTTAAAAGAAAAAATACAAGAGCAACCTAAATTAAAAGTAGAAAGATCTGAAACAAAACAAAAAACAACTGGAGAAAATGAAAAATTGCTTAAAAATAAAACAAAAGGTCTACCAGTCTCTGAGAAGAAACCTAAAGAGGATAAAATAAAATCAATAAGAAAAGAAGGGCCGCGAGGAGTTTCAGAAATTAAAGTTGAACCGAATAAGATAAGGCCCCGTGAATCCAGTGGAGATGATATTATACAGACATTAGTAAAAGACCACCAATCCACTATTATTCCTCGAGAAAAAGTAGAAACTCATGCGGAGGATAAAGGAATTGTAAAAAAAGTACATAAAACCCTAAAAAAGAAAACATTGAAACCAAAACGTATGAAGGAAAAACTTGATGAAGAAATTGGATTCGATGAAGAAACAATTAATAACAACGAAACAAATTTTCAGGATATAATTATTGGTGAAAAAATATGTAAATATAAGCTTCCGCATCTTCCCATACAAAAGGCAGTAGAAGAAGTAGCACCCATGATGTTTCACTCAAATTATAAGGACGGATTACCAATAGTATCACCAAAAGATTATAAAAGGATCAGTATTCAGCCTGAAAATGAAACAAAAGTAAGTATGTTTATCATGAGCATCTCTGTGTACAGATTAAAAATATGAGGGTCCAATTCTGTACATTGGAAATATTTTGATTTTTTTAATTTAATGCAGTCAAATTATGGCTAAAAACGGGTTAAATAAACATGAGCGAACACAGTTTGGGGATTTTGAGGATCGATAGGGGGGTGTATTCTGAGCATAAATTCCAATTTAAGGGGCTGTACTGAGGTCAGCTCAAGGTCATTTCGATGGAAACGCGTTTAATTCGATATCTCGAGAATGGTTAGTGTTAGGCGAAAAATTGTAGAGACCTTTTCTTTTCCAAACAAAATTTCCTAACTTTTTTACCTGAAACTTTTTTTTATAACATTAATATTTTTCAACTTATTACTCCCGCAAGGCAAAAATTTTACTTTTTCTTCTATTTTTCGTCGTTTTCTCCCCAACCATTCAATTTTATTAAATTTTACCGATCATCGAAGTGTAGATCTTTTAATTATGAACAATTTTGTTCTCAAACTTTTTTCTGTAATGCCAATACCTTCGTAGTTATATATTACCTTACCGAGCGAAATCCGCGCCATCGTCGCAACGTGTATCCACAGACACACTGTTGCGTGTATTAGTGCGAGTAAGGAACATCTGTCCTCGACTTTTATACTTTTTTTTAATTTTTTTTTTTTTCTTTTTTTCTCTTTATTTTTTTTTATACTTCTTACCCAAATTAACCCAAAAATTTACCTAAATTAAATACCTAATTTTTAAATAGTTTAATCGATTGACCTTTTTATATTGCGACAGTGGCGCGGATTTCGCTCGGTAAAGTAATCTATAACTCCGAAGGTATTGGCATTACGGAAAAAAGTTTAAGAACAAAATTGTTTATAATTAAAAGATCTACACTTCGATGATCGGTAAAATTTAATAAAATTGAATGGTTGGGGAGAAAACGACGAAAAATAGAAGAAAAAGTAAAATTTTTGCCTTGCGGGAGTAATAAGTTGAAAAATATTAATGTTATAAAAAAAAGTTTCAGGTAAAAAAGTTAGGAAATTTTGTTTGGAAAAGAAAAGATCTCTACAATTTTTCGCCTAACACTAACCATTCTCGAGATATCGAATTAAACACGTTTCCATCGAAATGACCTTGAGCTGACCTCAGTACAGCCCCTTAAATTGGAATTTATGCTCAGAATACACCCCCCTATCGATCCCCAAAATCCCCAAACTGTGTTCGCTCATGTTTATTTATTTCGTAATTTGGCTGGACTAATTTGAAGGCGTTCTTTATCGTGAGATAGATTTAGTCACGATTTTGTCATTATTTTTATATGGGGAAACATGATAAAAATGCGACACAATCTATCTCGCGCTCGTATGCCTGCCCGGCAGAAAATGAAATTTATGATTACCTATGAAGAACTAACATAATCTTTGGAAAAAAGTAAGTGTCACAAATACTCATGTCAGGAAATGTCAGAGTTTCATGTAATTTTACTGCAATTTTGATACGACCCGATTTTTATTTTTATAATAAAATATTATTAAATCTAATTTACAAGCACGAAATGTCTAAGAAAACAAAACAAACAAAAATAGATCCAGTAAGTTTTCAAAATTTTAATTTGTCATACATAAGCAGATATGCAACATATTGTACATAGGCTCTGACAATAGTATTTCTATGGACAATAGATATACCGTCGCCTCTATCACTAGATTTGCTGGAAGAGTACTCAAGTACTGAGTTAAGCTCGCCTTTTGTATACCTATTGTTACTGTATAATGTTTATTGATTTGTAATATTTTATTGAGTCTAATAAAGTTAGAATAATAAAAAAAGGCTCAGCACCGATGCGATTAAATCCATAATTAATTCTGTAGCTAAATGCCTTATTTGTCATTTGGCGAGATTGAGTGAGTAGGTAATCTAATGCAGGAAAAGCCATAAAAAGAGATTTTTGACGAACGGGGCATAATGCTATGAAGCACGACTACGGCTGATTTCCTTAAATTTAATTGTATTATAGAATTATAGAGTCAGAGATAATGTTAAATCAGGATTGACCCAGTTCGAGTGGGCACAATGAACTAATTGTCTTTTGTACTCAGTGTGGCTTAGTCGATGTCGAATGACGTAAGCGCAAAGTAAACAATTCAATATTGTAATCACATTAAGCAAATCATACGTTTACAAGCACTATTTTATAGTTAATTAAAAAAATAATATGTTAACCGTTTTGGAGCATTTTTTACTGCGAATGTAACGATTTTATACGCCGTTACTTTTGTTTAAAGTACTACAATACAAGTAGTACAAGTACAATATTTATAAATAACATAACATGGGTAATAAAGGCGTGAAGTTTATTACCCAGAAGGGTGTGGCAGAGGTGTACAACACTCACACTTCACCTGTTATGTTTAGGTCCCATGGGATAGGGGGTGAGCTTATCGTCATCTACCACTCTAGTCAATCGAGCAAATAATTACAAACCAGGCGATTTTGAATTTTATAAATAAACGACGCCTGCACAAGGAATATTTAAGTCCTGTGTCACGACGGTGTTTTCAAACATACATTTCACACACACAAAGCAAACCCAGTGTCAGAACAAATCTTCTCGGATCACACAAAGATATTTGTCCTGTGTGGGGATCGAACGCACAGCACCAGCGCAGTTGAAAGCGGCAAGGCGACCGAATTAACCACTACGACAACCGTGCCCTCAACTATGTATAAATCCGCCGTTTAGGTACCTACATACGGCTGGCATCGTCATTTTATAAGCGCTCGCTGCTTTGCCTGCGACAAAACTAAAGTTGTTTATATTATGTGTATATGATTAGTTAAAGATTTTAGATATAGTAGAATAAACATATTATTATTGCCTTAAAAGGTTAGTATGTTGTGCTACAAAATATATAGTGACAAACGACTATACAGTAATACCCCGGACTTACGCGATAGGTGGGACTGAGTATGAGTAAGTCGAATTCGCGTAAGTCGGGGTACAATTTTGCATATAAAGACATACAAAGTATGTTTAATTGGGATTTAATAATGTTAAGTTTACACTCCAAAGATAATGTTTTTCTCTTCTTGTTTAAAGCAAAAGAGTCGGTTCTACCATAGTAAAAATAGATAAGTATGTTATCTTCGAACAAAGGTACATCGCGCCGTTTGTATCTACGCGTAGCGCTTGCCACGCCCCGGGTTCATGTACGTACGCACGCACACTACGCCGCTCGGCCACTCACTCGGTCACCGGTAGTGCGGGCCGTGTCATTACTGTGAGCGGTCGGTGTTTGTTTAAAAAATTAGGTACGGTTACGCGCTGCACTGCAAAATGTCTTCGCGAGTCAAAATATATTATTGTGAAGTTTATGGTTGTTCAAACGACACTATTTCAAACCCAGAATTAACGTTCTTTAAGGTTTTAACGTTATTTTGGTTGCTATAACTTACACATAACAATTATTGTCAATAAACAAACAAAATTGTATGAATTATTTGAAAAGATGGTGAACATGAGTTTCTCACCAGCTCTTCTCATGATGCAATACCCATCGGAGCTGGTACTTGGATTGATTTTAATTCAAACCTCAAAGTTGAATTGAAATCGATCTAAGCTCCGGTGATTCAAATCATTTTGTTGCAATTAATATTATAATTTAATTAGCTTAAGTTTTATTTTAATTTTATTTATTTGAACGTTGATGTTTGTTTTGACGTGTTCAAGCGCCCTTTGGGGCCCATGGAAATAAATGATTTGACTTTGACTTGACATAAATAAATGCTTTGTTTTGTAAAAAAACGTTTTTTTATAATTAAAAAAATAATTTCAGTACAGGTAATTTAAAATATCAATCTGACAAGTGACAACCCTGCGCCTCGAGCAAGTTTAGGTATCGTGCGCTCCTAAACGCCGGGAGTTGGCCTACTTATCTATTTTTACTATGGTTCTACTTCGTTTGGATGCCATAGTACTTAGTAAATATCTCAGGTCGTCACACAACACAAAAAACACAAAATCGTACATACATACCCCTATGGTAATCGTCCATGTGAAATAATAAATACGAGAAAGACCATTCTAAATCGTAACATCATTTGCAGATTTTTGACGAAACAACAGCCAAAGGCATAATACGCTACGCTTTATCTGATCGCACGTTCATCGAAAAGGGTTGGACTACGTTGCCAATGGAAAAAATTGTACGAAAGGTAAAACCTCCGGCATCTAAGCAACAGACAACACTCAACAATAACGCTCAAAAGTCGGTTAAATGGTTTTTGAAGGTGATGCTCATAATTTGCAACTGGCAGAAATTGATTAGCTCAGACTTTAAGAACTATTTAGTTGACTTTTTTGCGTTATTAAATGATTTTAGTATCCACTGTCTGCGTCACATTATCTGACTGCGACACAAACCTACTTTAACGCAATGACAAAAGCGGTTGTTAGATTGGATTAAATGCTCCTTCTTTATGGCTGTACATATTAAATTAATTATAGATGAATGTTTACCGCATGCGTCCTGCTCATCCAGAGTTTGACTGGTTCGAGCATAACAAAAATAAAGGACCGATCACATACGATAGCGGTGAGAAGTTAGCAGAAATAGACGAGGACGGCCATGGCCGCTGGTATTACAGGAACGGCCGGCTTGCACTTGATTATTATGATGCCAAAGGTACGTGATATGATTTATTATTGATTTTTGTAAAGGATTTAGCTAAGCTTAGTAAAATGGAATGGAATGGAATGGAAAGTGGACTCATTTTTCCGCACTTAGACTCTCATTTGGTCCATTGTGCGTGGAGAGTCCTGGCTAACATAGCCAGCCTAACTCCGCCCAGAAGCACAGAAGTTTCCTGGGGACTTCACAGGCTTCGCGGAGTGACCTCATTGTTCCGAGGATTTGTTCCCGTTGAGAAGCAACGGCCCTACATTCCAGGACTACGTGGGAGACCGTTTCTTCGGCGTCAAGACATCCTCGACAGAGAGGACTGTCAGTGATTTTTATGGTGTATAGGTGTTTGTTCAAGGGACAGTGACCCGTTATTGACCCTATCATTATTTTTAGATTTGTTCTGTTTAGTCTTAGGAGGTTTTTAGTGAGTCGATGATTCGCTTGCGGTATTGCAAGTTTGGCTTGCCGACACTCAGCGATCTCTGACCATCGTTGGTTTTGGGTCTCTATCGATCTTTGGCGGATCCAGGTCCGGTATTGCGTGAAGGGGATTGGAAGAAGAGGTTGCGGGCCTTGTACTGTCGTATCTGATCCCCTTCTCGCTAGTTCGTCTGCAATGTCGTTACCAAGAGATCCACTGTGCCCTTTGATCCATTGCAGGGTGACCTGATTCCTGGAGCAAATTTTTTCTAAGGCATCGTGACATTCTATGATTAGTTTGTTGTTGGTTTTACTGTTAAGAAGAGCTTTGAGAACTGCTGCGCTATCAGAAATGAGTCTGATGCCTATACCCTCTACTTGCCGTTTGTGAATGGCTTTTGCAGCGAGTGTTAGTGCAACACATTCACATTGAAATATTGAGCTGTGATTACCCAGCGGAATGTGGATGTTTATATTGAGGTCAAAGGAGTGTACGACAGCACCTGAACCACTATCCGTTTTGGAACCATCTGTGTATACGCGTACTTCGTTGGCTCCTGATTGATCCTTTGCCTCCTCAATTAATTCTATGTTGTAGTTTTTGTTGAAGTTGTATACAGGAAGAGTCCTATCACATGGAGCAGCAATGAGTGGTTGTATCTCGATTGCCTGGTTCAGGATGTTCGTGTGTGGACTCGTGTGGTTTTTTCCCCATAGACCTAGGTGCATGAGCCGAACAGCAGCTATTGCTGCTTCTTGCTGTATGTAGAGGTCTAAGGGTAATATTTGTAGGGCCATCTCGATCGCTGTCGTTGGGGTTGTTTTCATACAGCCGCAGATGGATGCACATGCTAGCCTTTGGAAGCTTCTTAGTTTTGATATAGTGGTTGCTAGGATTGTCCTAGGCCACCATACTATAGCACCGTAGGTCAGCATCGGTCTAATTACGGCTGTGTACAGCCATAACGTAATTTTTGGCGATGGTCCCCAGTTTATGCCTATCATTTTCTTGCATTGGTAAAAAGCAATCGTGCTTTTGTTTATTTTGTGCTCGAGGTGCTTATTCCAGAGTAATTTGCAGTCTAGTATTACTCCCAAATACTTGACTTCCTCTTTGAGCTTAAGTTCGGTATTGAAGAGTCTCGGTAGCCTGTGTGGACCAGGTATTCTTCTGTTAGTGAAAAGGATGAGTTCTGTTTTAGTTGGATTAACCGAGAGTTCATGTACCGAGCACCATCTTTCGATTAATTTGAATGCTTTTCTCATCAAATCGCAGAGGATGCCCTCAAATTGGCCTGATATTAATATTGCTATGTCGTCCGCATAACCTACCGTGTAGAGGTTGTGATCATTGAGCTCTGTGATGAGTTCATTGACTACCATGTTCCATAGCAGAGGTGATAACACACCCCCCTGCGGACATCCTCTTCCTACGATGCCTCGAGTGGTAGTATTTACGGTGAACTGAATAGCGCGTTGTTTTAGCATGTTGTGTATCCATTGCACGAGCGTTGGTGCCACTCCGTGTGCGGTTAGGGCTCGGTTAATACTGGTGAAGTTCGTCTTGTCAAAAGCTCCCTCAATGTCAATGAAGGCACCCAGGGTTGGCTGTTTTGACTTTAAAGAATTGCCAATACGAGTTGCCACGCAATGGAGTGCTGATTCAGTAGATTTGCCCTCACTATAGGCATGTTGATTGGGATGCAGGGGCTTGTAGACTGTCAGTTGGCCTCTGATCTTTCTATCGCATAGTCTTTCCATCACCTTTAGTAGGCACGATGTGAGACTAATTGGTCTAAAGGACTTTGGCTGCGTGTAGTCGCCTCTGCCTGGTTTGGGGATGAATATGATTTTAACTTCCCGCCATTTTAGAGGGATGTAACGATGCGCTAGGCAGGCCTGGAAAACCTTGATAAGGTAATCGATGATTATGTTCCCGCTCCATTTTAGAAGTCCTGGGAAAATGCCGTCCAGCCCAGCTGCCTTGAATGGCAGGAATGTGTTTAGTGCCCATAGGACCTTTTCCTTGTTGATTACTTGCTTTGCTACGTTCCAGTCAGTACTAGTGGTGGCTCTTTCTTCGTATGGCTGCCACGATTGTTCATCAGCAATCTGGCAGCCTGGGAAGTGAGTCGTCAGAAGCAGTTCACTGGTTTCCACGTCGTTTTTTGTGTATGTTTCATCTGGTTTTTTAAGACAACCTATTGTATGTTCAGTCTCTTTCGAGAGACATGATTTCACTTTGATTGCCTGATTATTGTTTTCTATGCTAGAGCAAAATCGTCTCCAGCTGTCTTGTTTGCGTTGACGTAATAGTTTCTTATAGGTTTTTCTCGCTGCGTTGTAATTGTCCCATAGCTCTGGGGATCTGTTGTTCATAGCTCTATTGAACAGTCTCCTCACTTTGCGGCGGTGCCGTTCTAGTTCTAGGCACCACCAGTGTCTCCCACCTCGGCGTCTTGGCATCGAGAGAGGACACGACTGTTCGAAGCATGAGATAAGCGTGGACGTAATGTTGTTTACCTGGTTTTCTAGTTCATTTAAAGTTAGTTTGTCTGGCAAGGGGGGTTGTCTGCCCAACTCTGAGATGACCAAGTTCCGGAATTTGGTTTGGTCAGTCTTACGAGGCATCCTTCTCGGTTGCGGTTTGGGCAGGTCCATGTCAATGTTATAGCGTATCCATCTGTGATCTGAGCATGATAGTTCATTGGATACATGCCAGTCGCGGATGGATTTAGCAATATTCGTCGTTGTTAGTGTTACGTCAATTATTGTTCTTGATCTACGGTTAGTAAATGTTGGTTCGGCACCAGTGTTAAGTAATATAAGATTTTTGTTTAAAATAAAATGAAGGAAATCCTCACCTCGGATGTTTGACTTATCATTGCCCCAAAGGGTGTGGTGTGCGTTAGCATCGGCCCCGATGATCAGCTCCAGTTTTTCCCTCTCGCAGTACTCAACCAGCTGGTCGAGTTCCGGGGTTGGGACGTCTTCGTCGCTTGGTAGGTACGCAGAGGCGAGGACGACGTCTGGAAGCTGTTGGTGATTCCTAGCTACTATGACAGCCGTCAGATCTCTAGAGCAGAATTCATTGATTAGTAGTGTTGGTGTGTGTTTGGGTGTATGTATGCAGGTTCTAGGGTTACTTACGGAGGGATCCACAAGTAGTTTGCCTCCAGTGTTGCCGAGCCCGCATATTTTCCCCTTCCTAACCCACGGCTCCTGGATTAGGGCGATTGTATGGGTGTTGTTTTCCAGCACTCTGCGTAATGAAGCCGTCGCAGTTTGGCTGTGCTGGATATTGCACTGGATGATCTTAGTCATCTCGAAGCGGGGAGGAGTAGAGGTTGCTCTCGCTGAGCTCGCTCTCCCCTCCCGCCTCTCGAAAGCTAAGCTTAGTAATTTATTACTTATCGGTATCACTTATCAGTTAAAATATTTTTGGAGTTAAAGTGGGTAGTGTCAACTCGAAGTATTAGTGTCTTTGAAGCGAGAGTTGGATAGATTAGATGGAAGAGCGATTACACGGTAATCCAAAGGAAAGGATAACGTGGCAATAAAACTCAAGTCTGCATCCTTCACAGTATTTTCCAACTCTTCCGGGGTCAGTATCGATTCGATTCGATATCACCGATTTCAACAGCACTCATTTTTTTACCAATTTTAAATATTAATTTCCCTATATGAAAAGTAGGGATGATCTTTTTTTTCTATCGCCGAAACCATCGTGTATATTTAGGTATCGGGGTATCTCTAGATAGGTCGTAAAAAATCATTGAGGATCAAGTTTATGCTTAAGTAGGGCTTCCCCACTTCCCCTGTAAAACCAAACCGTCGCGTTGGCTCGAAAAATCTAAAGAAAATAATGGTAGCTATTATTGTATGTAATGAACCTTAAAGGAAAACTATAGTGACTATATAATAAGTATGTTAACTTTGTTAGTTGTAGAATTATAGGGGCCCGAGTTGTAAAATGCAGTTACTTGGAGTAGCTCGAACATAATACAAAAACCTTTAAAAGATGTACATTGTGAATGTTTATACCTTTATGTCCAAATATTTTGTAACGACTAAATACGGCATCCTACAGCGCGTGGCCCCACACGCAAGTGGCCGGTTTTTTCAAAGGTTGTTTATGAGCGTGGGTTCATTACTTGTTAGCATCCAATAGGTTACGGTTACCTTTAACCATAAGAAGGACCTTGAGCTTGTTTGCCTTCTTAAAAAAATAATCTCAATCCTATTAAAAAGATTTCATAATTTTCATTTTTCCAGTACTGGAACAGTCAGCTTCTATTATACAATAGAGTAACTTCATTAGATATCCAAAGATGTCAAAATGGTAATAAATTAATTAATGGGCTTATTTCTTACTTACAGAAACAAACGCTCAGCAGCGATTTGTCGTGTACAGTAGTGGCGAACGGGACGAACGAGGTCGATTACATCCAATCACACTTTTAGCAACTTTTGACCATTTGGGTAATGGCGTAGTATTTGATCATGCTGGCAAAATACGGTAATTTTCTTTTAAACCTTTGTGAAGGGAAAGCTTTGTAATACCATACTGAAAAGACTTACAAAAACGCAGAACGCAGTTGTTGGTTCAGGGTCGAACTAGCCAATATTGGCCGTGCATGCAGACGGAAAAACATTAGGTATCCCGCCCCTGCCATAAAAACTATATTGCTTACTGGAATTAAAATTAAAATTATCATAAGCCCCGATTATTCAAATCATTGTAATTAGTATAATTTAGTTTTACATAAAATTTATTTTTATATCATTTGTTTGTAATATTTTGACGTGTTCAAGCGCCTCCTGGGCCTGGGGTCTATGTAAATAAATGATTTGAATTTGAAATTTGAATTTTAAACAACACGCCAGAACTGACTCCGGGTCCTTCAATACCCGTCCGACCATAATGTTGGTTGATGATGTGCATATCTGCAGCCTATCTAGGGAGGTACAGGGTGTAATGTTCCTAATGCCGAATTTTCACAGAACACGGGTGACTGAGGCTGAACGATTTTCTAAAAGGCAACTCAGCTAGATCGACACGACTGAAAAATCCCCGGCGATTTGTAAAACGACTAGCCGCACGGCGAAAATCGACTAGAGTCAACCCTAACTGTATACCATATCTATAGGCAATATATTAGATACATTATATATTTTTATTGTTCTCAGCCTTAAGTACAACCAAACTGAAGGAGTGGTGCTCGATCGAAGCATCGGTCCTGCGTCACAATGGAAATGGCATTCCTTAAACGACCCGCCAGTTTTACAACAAGTAATGATAGATAACCAAATGTCTCATAAGGACCCCGCAATATTCAAGATGGAAGATCAATCTAGTAAAAAGTCTGTTACTCGACCGGAAAACGAAGATATGCTAGCAATTGAATTTGACAATTTTATCAAAGAAAAGAGTAGAAAACTAACCCAACAATTCAAACCATTTCAAATTAAAATGAAAGCCTTAAAGATAAATGAACACTTTTCTCTGAAAGTCTTGGATCAAGCTTCGATATATTTGATTTTTCGAGATGGTTCTACTAATTTAAAAATCAATATGGGGATGATATTAAATCACCAAGAAATTGTGGACACCGACATTGCTGAAGTTGGAGAGGTCTCCAATTCTGTAGAACGTTTTCCGGCTAAAACTGATAGTATCGCACAATTGCAGCACCGTATTGCGGACGCTCAACGACATGAAAGAATGCGCACTGAACGCGATCGAAGGTTGCGTCCTTTGCAGGATTACGAGAGTGCTGATAAGCTAACAGCTGCTGCATCGCGCCCCTTACGACCCCCATTAAGTACAAAGCGGATGACCCGATGTGAACCTAGATCAGATACGAGTTATTGCATTTGTAATAGAAAACCATTAAATAATTTATACTATGATACCCGATTAATGTAAGTTATCCTAAATATCGCTCGAGATGGGTTAGGTTTTATTATTTTTTGCCTTACGTGTTAATTATACTTCTTAAGACTACTACACACAGTGCCGGCGGCAATACCGCCGGCCTTATGCCGAGCGGCTTTACCGCCGGCAATACGAGCCGCCGGCACAAGCCGCGAAAAGCCGCGACGCATCATTCCGGTTGAGACAGTCAGATAGAACGCTAGTGAAGTGCACATTTTGTACAGGAACGAACTGACGCCGGCAAGCCGCGTAACCCGCTGGCTCAGCCCGGCGGCCATGCCGGCGGCTCCTTTGTGCGGCAAAGCCGGCGGTTTTGTATGCCGCCGGGTGCACGGCGGCTTGCCCGGCGGCCCCGCCGCCGGCACTGTGTGTAGGCACCTTTAGATTAGCTTTTACTGTAGTGCTTGCTGTAGTTATTGAATAATTTTATTTAAATTTAATTAAAATAAATGTATTTAAGATTAAAGGCCATTTTACTTATTTACCTATAAAAGACAACCATTATTAGTACACATACAACACTTTATTGGAGCTAAATATTAGATATTTTTTTGTAAAGCCTTTTATACTCAACAACTCTACCAGAGCCAGCAAGAGCAGTCGACGATAGCGACCAGCTTACGTCAAACTCCCTTTTATTCGCACCTGCATAATACTATAATTAATCGAAATAAGTCGTTCTACAAGGTTCGAAAAGGTCTCCACTACTCTCCACTATCCCGCCCGGGGTCCATTAATTAAAGTAATCACCATCCCGTGATTATTCACTTCACCCAAGTCCGTTGCTATACACCTCCTATACACTGTGCTTATTGTCTATTGACAACATAAATAAATAATAAATTTTCATAAGTATCAGCATCGATCAGATCGATCACTATTTTTTTAACACGCTTTTAATAGCTTCACCTTTATGTATGTATGTAATGTATGTATGTAACCGACTCCTTTGGACTCGATTTTGACAATTTTGACCCACTTTAAACCGTAGACAGTAACTAAAAAGTGAAAAATAATTCTCGTTGCTCGATAGACGAAAAATATGGCACAGAGCGCCCCACGCTTTTTCACAATAATACTAGTATTTTTTGTTCATTACCATTTTCAGCTTATATTAGGAATTATTTTTACTTTTTGGTTAGAAGTACTTTAAAAGCGTTTTTCAGTTTTTTTATTATGTATTATATGGAGTCACAAAATTTACTATAATTCATAACTGTGCACATATTCAAACTTAGAACAAATTACGCACACGAGAATGTACCAAACTTGTTTCGCTCTGTTACGTTTTGGACAATAAGTATGAGACAATAATAATAACATTATTATGGTCACACACAACCTACTACTTAAATCATATCATAAACTTTAAAACCAAAAGTGTGCTATTTTTTCTTGATACGGCATATGATAGCAAAAGTCAGGCACATTAAAGAACAAATCTTTATTTATTTTAAATTCTACATGGTGGTATTACTGGTATTAACTTCATAAATATCGCCTCATCGCTTTCAACTGTGCTGGTGTTGTGGGTTTTTGTTTCCGTGTGGGACAAATCTTTGTGTGATCCCGATTTTATAAATTACTGATCTTTGCGATGCTTTCCTTTTTATTAGTTGATTATCTTACGAGATTAGTCGAATATTATTTATAAATCGGTTTTGTACGTCATTAAAAGTTGACTGACATTTCATTGGTTGACGTAAAAATTATGACAATGACAATGTCATGTATCATGTAGAATCACCAGATTACAGATTCTCTGTTTTGTTCGCTAGAAATACGCAGTGTTTTCGTTAAAATGCTTAGATCACTATTTGAATAGCATATTCTAAGGTTTTTAATTATTTGTACAGAAATCATTTGCAGTATACATGCAAAAATGGTAAGATACAATGCCCATTACATTATTGTCCTCCGGAATAACAACGATAGAAATAAGGCTTTAACAAATTATGATTCAGAGTTATCAGGACGATCCCAATTGCTACGTGGGTTCCTTCCCCAAGGACTTCAGCTATGGACCTTTTGAACAGAATGGAGAAGGAGACAATACGTCTTTACAAGAAGATCATAAACCTCGAATTCTACTGATGGGACTTCGAAGGTGGGCTTGCTCATTCCTATAAATGATACAATGTTTAAGGCCAGTTTAAGTGTGATAATTGCATTTTTGTTGTAAAAGAATGACCTGCAGTATATAATTTCATGAACTATTACAAAGACACAGATAGTTTGATAGATTTACTGTGTTAATTAGTGATAGAAAGTACTCCTGCATACTTATGCAATTACTAATCTAAACAAGAATTTATTAAGGATTGCATGGCCAGTGGATATTTATGTCACAAATACCAATAAGATTATTATATTTTATTAGTTAAAAAATTACTTTCCATTGAATAGATTATGTATAGATCTTAAAGAATGCTGATCATTACTCTTGTACCATTTTCAGATCTGGAAAATCATCTATACAAAAAGTTGTGTTCCACAAAATGTCACCTAATGAAACACTATTTTTGGAGTCAACAAATAAAATTGTAAAAGATGACATCAACAACAGCAGTTTTGTACAGTTTCAAATATGGGACTTTCCTGGTCAAATAGACTTCTTTGATGCTACATTTGACTCAGACACAATATTTGGTGGCTGTGGAGCACTGGTGTTTGTGATTGATGCTCAGGTACTTACTAGTGAAAATAACTTCTATACTATTTATTAAATACTTCATTTATGATTCAAATAGAGGTAAACCCAATGTTATTATTACTTTAATTATTAACTTGCAATAAAAGTGGTGTTTCTATTTAACAGTAGCTGACCTGACAGGTATAACTCTTTTATGTATTTATTTATTTATTTATAGGATCTCCAAAAAGAAATACACAACACATTATTAATAATAACATTCACAATATATAAATTATGTGTTTCCTCAATTAGAGGAGACCACAGCGTCTACATTTATAAGAACAGAAATACAATTTTTTAATTAATAAATACTAAAATGCATGCAAAAACAGACAAACTTAAAATCTACACAACATGTCATTTTACATTATAATTGAAAGTAGAAATAGAAATAAAAATTGAGATGTATTGGATTGTGGAGTGGCAGTTTGATAAACATACCCCTTTTTTAAGTTCATTAGGCTGATAATTTATCAAAGTGGTTTGTGGGTTTGAATCCTGGCCATTACACCTTGGATGTGAACTTCCTCTTAACACAAGTGAATTAAGCTTAGCTGGAGAGGATTAACAAGAATTTGGTACATGCAAACTACTAGTAAGCTTTTTTTTAAAAAAAAAGTTATAATAAACTTTTGGTGGCAGTCTTGTTAAAAAAGGTCCAGCTATTATTGACCTTCATACTCTTTTATATGTATAGATTTGTAATGGGGCAGTTCACTAAAAATTCAGATACCAGATGTTAGTGAGATGAAGACACAAATGGGCTGCTCTGATTGGTTGAAAACTACTAATATCAAATCACATAATTTATTTTAAACCTCAGAGTAAGTTTTAAACCATGTGAAAGAAATTATGATTTTTTAATTTAAATTTCAGGATGACTATCAAGATGCTTTGGACAAACTACAACTAACAGTTACCAAAGCTTTCCGCGTAAACAGTAACATTAAGTTTGAAGTATTCATACATAAAGTAAGTATAATTGTTTTAAATAATTAGTTACATTGTAATGAGCATGCCAGATAAATGTGGTCTTATCTTTGAACATTCAATTATTGTGATTTGTGAGTCACTGGATACAGACATATGTGTTTATTTTAAAATTAGGACAAATAATCTCAATATCTAATTATAAATTATAAGATTGTGTTCTGTAGAAACATATTTTGATCCATGGAAAGTTTCATTCACACACTGAATATACTGTAAACTGTTGATGTTTAAATTTGAGCCAAATATTTTGTAAACACCCATTTGCAATAGTGATGTTATGTATGAATAATGGCACATTTTTGTGAATATTTGAGTTAACAGAACGAGCGCTTCAGACACTTAGGGTCAAGAGGCATAATCAACACCCTGTTACTCTTAACCTTTAGTGCTTATTGCTTTGTTTTAAGAAAATAAGGTCAGTGTCGGTGCTTATGGCAACGAATACAGCATAATACAGTTTCCTATAATAATAATAATATGAGAATAAAGAGAAAATGGTTTAACTTTTCGTTTGTTTAAAATGTTCCGTATGAAATGCTTTATTTTTATAACACAATCATGTTCTTTATAGGTTGATGGCCTAAATGATGACTACAAGATGGAGTCCCAGCGAGACATACACAACAGAGCAACGGAAGACTTGGCTGAGGCAGGACTAGAACAAGTGCATCTCTCATTTCACTTAACTTCCATATATGATCACTCCATATTTGAAGCTTTCAGTAAGGTAGTTCAAAAACTGATCCCTCAGCTACCCACACTGGAAAACCTATTAAACATACTCATTTCTGTAAGTTCAATATTTTATTATTACAATTAAGAGGACTTGTAAAAATTTTAAAAGCTGTATTTTTTGTTCATTTGGATTGTCACCAACTCCTCAACTCTTCTAGATAAATTATGCCCTACTCAAAAATGTTTCTGAATAATATAAAATACTAAATAAATAAAAAAAAGTTGTCTTCTGTTGTATGTTTTCCTTCACACAGCTATTTATAGCCTCAGCTATTTATAGCCTATTAACATCCAGTGTAGAAGCCTATAAATAAGTAAATTTACTATG
Organism: Hypena proboscidalis; assembly: GCA_905147285.1. Classification (NCBI taxonomy): domain Eukaryota; kingdom Metazoa; phylum Arthropoda; class Insecta; order Lepidoptera; family Erebidae; genus Hypena; species Hypena proboscidalis. The sequence continues at coordinate 8,885,061 of LR990127.1, forward strand.
TATAAAGTGTATTTTCAAAAATGAATATTATATTAAGTAAATAAAAATTGTGATTTAAACAAATTTTATTTTTTCAGAACTCAGGCATAGAGAAAGCATTCCTTTTTGATGTGGTGTCCAAAATTTATATAGCTACAGACAGCTCCCCAGTGGATATGCAGAGCTATGAATTATGCTGTGATATGATTGATGTAGTTATTGATATTTCTTGCATATATGGGTATGTACATTTAGCAACTAACTTTTGCCTGCGACTTTGTCAGCTTAATCTTAAATCAGATATAAAGATGTCTTAAATTAGATAGTAGTTCCACTTCTGAGCTATCTAAAAAGTCGATACATAATTATAAACTATTTACCTATGTATATAATTTCAATTTATTTAATGTTACTTTATATTTCTTTAGTGTTGTTATCGTAAAATTAATTTAAACATCTACCTCTGAAATACTTATAATGGACAATGTTATCAGATAACTTTCATTCAATCGTTTTAATAGTTATTAATTATAAACTAGTTGTAAGTTAGACCTGCAGTCACACAACTGTGAAAACCGCATTTTAGTTTTTGTGGGATGCCTGCAAAACACACAGACAGACAAAAACATACCTACTATATGTTTTAGCTTCTATTGACTAACATAACATGATGTTTAGATTGCCCAGTGTAACAGAGGGGTATGACACCTAGATTTCTCATGTTAGGTTTAGGTCCCATCTGATAGAGGTGAGCCTATCGCCATCCAACGGGTACAATTTCAACTCCGTGCTGCAATTGAGAATTTCGTCACGGCAAAATCCCTAATAACACTTGACCGATCCGGGAATCGAACCCGAAATCTCGACTTTAAATATTTAGTATAATACCTATTAATACTTTAAACATGTCCTCTTCTTTATATTTTAGTATGGTTGATGAAACTGAAGTTAATACATTCAACAATCAAAGTTCAAGTTTAATAAAGTTGAATAATGGCACCGTTTTATATCTGCGCGAGGTCAACAAATTCTTGGCGTTAGTGTGCATCTTAAGAGAAGAGAATTTCCAGAAACAAGGTATTTAATAACCGTTTTTGTTCTAAGAAAATGTAGTTAATGTAATAAATCTCTATGGTACTCTGTCAATTACAAGTATGAACTTATAATATTGGTTATTCCAGGTGTGATAGATTACAATTTCCTGTGCTTCCGTGACGCTATAACGCAAGTGTTCGAACTGCGTAACAAATGTCAGAATGCTATAGCGTCGAGAGCTGCATCTGGGACGCCGGAGCCTGTTCAAAATGGCGCAGCGGACTCTACAGAGAGCACCTCAGACCGCTCACAAACTCATTTACCATAGCATATCAACATGTTTATTTTTGCAACCATAATAATTATATGTATCTATATTTTTTAACATTATGTGAATAAAAGAGCATAATTACGTTATTATTTAGTGTATTTTTTTTACTAACTTCAGTTTATAAGAACTTTGTAATATTAGGTTTTGATTAAAAAAATGTGGAAGTCTGAGAGTCAAATCGGTTACATATTTTTAGTGACCGACTAAATGTTCGGTTTCAGCCAGTTTCGCCAAAAGCCCCGGTTTCGGCCAAAAAACGGCCGAACCTTATAAGTACCTAATAGATTGTTGGACAAAATATTTTAAACTTTAGGTAAACTACTTTTCTTTGTTCTTTCGTATGGTAAGTTTTAACCAACAAAACTACTAGATTTCAATAAATTGCATCTTATTAAACAAATTTGTGAATATCAAATTTTAATTATTATTTAGCTTTTCATATCATACATTGATCAACACTCCAAAGGACAATGTTATCTTGTGCCTTTGAAGTATGAACTAATAACGACATACAATTTTTCATTTTATGGGCCCTCACCCATGACCTATTTTTCAAACCATTTCTAATAAAATAAAAAAAATTGTTTGCGTTACATAGGGCAAACATTTTCAAACGTTATATTTTTCTGCTACAAAAATCGGTCACGCTTCGAAGGTCTTTCTATGTACTTTTTAACTTTTCTTTTGGTGGGCAGTTCGAAATCGTTAATTAAAAGTAATATTTAATATAATTGGGGCCTGTGGTGCTCACTGGGTCTTGACGGCAAAGGCACACAGGTTCTTTCAGTCCACTCCTCCCCAAAGTGACCCAGGTCCCTGTAATCCACTAAATCCACACTGAATCCGGAAGTCAAATCAACGAATAAAATGTAAACTTTTTGCAGTTTAGTATTAAGCAGCACGCTCGCACATCACTATTACCAATCGCGCAAATGTCATTACTGTCAATTTATTTCTGTCATGACTGTCATGTTATGACGGGAAAATAGCAATTCAGTATCTTTTGTTTGTGCTTTGCTCAGTTAATATAATAAATTACGATAGCTTTTCTTACATTCTATTCTATTTAAATTGAACATAGTACTAAATTATTTTATCTTGGAACTGTACAACTGGTTTGTGATTCTGAAATAATCGGGTAAGTGCTTGAAATGTTCTTCATAAATTGTACATGGTATTAACAGTAACATATTTTTATCGCTTTCCTTTTATAAACAATAAACATACAGACCACGAAATTTTAAGTGTATACCTAACGTACTACGTGTAATGTTTATGTCGATTCAAATGTCCCCTATGTATGATTCTTTTAGTCCGAACATTAGGATATGTTACCTCTTTCGAACAAAGGAAGATTTATTCATTACCCGCAATAATTACAAATGTAATTCGAGTAAGTACCTATTATTACGATATTGCCGCACGTTTTACAAAAAAAATGTAATAAGTATGTACCAAACTAGGTACAATTAAGTAAATACACTTATTACTCACTAGTACCAACAAACCAAAATATAGTCTATGTTACTCAGAAAATAATCTAGCATTTAATGGTAAAGCAATTGTCTATTTGTTAATTTAATGGATCTTCAACAAGAAATACACACACATTCATTATTGTAATTGGTTCAAAAGTTTTTAAGTTAAATCATAACAAATGAACAATAAATCTAATCTTTTCGTTTTGTAATATTAGTTTAGATATAATAATGTATGTCAGTAACAACAGTCAGCTACAAAAGTTAACTTATTGAAAAATGTATAGATAAAATCTAAGATTTATTTATTTATTATACTTTTTGCACACAACATGGATTAATAGTGACCAACTCCAAGTAGTCGGCCAATTTTGTACTAGTGTATACTAGTGTACTAGGGTAACACCAAGGTGTCACCGACTAGTTGATGAGGCTGATCATTAGATTTGATTAAATTTATAATTTTAAATTCATTTAAACATAGTTATCTTTTTATTGTTCCTACAACCACCACATGCAGTATATTACAAAACGGCTTAAGTCAGCACTTCTAATCCTTGACTATTGACATTTATAGAAAAGCAGACTAGTTAGCAAGTACAAAAGTGGTACATATCTCTAATCTACAGTAATTAAAGCATATTACTCTATTGTTGTTATGAAAAAAATGGGCTACCAGTGTAGTTGCTGTTTTTTTTTAATTTTTTAATAGAACAACACAAAAGAGGTATAGATTGTAGAATTACAAAGTGAAATTTTTAGAAAATAACACCAACAAGATAAGAAAAAACAAACAAAAGTTTGCAAAGAAAAAAAAATGGGGCATACACAAAATTGCTTGAGGCAACCATTTAATTAAGTGCTATCAGAATTCAGCCAAGGCAATGCACATTAACTATTCACAATAATCTTGTTGGAATAGAAAATGTTAAAGGTGCAACCTATTTATAGTATACCTTGGTCTATGTTTAATGAAGAGTTGTCTTTGTCTAACATGTGTCACGAAATGTGTGTTCGATTTTAGTTGTACATAAAATAAATATATTTTATTAGAATTCTTACTCTATTAATTGTTTAAAGCCCTTAACCCAATAAATCTTAATGAAGACTTTAAATAAGTACACCTCTATTACATTTGCAGTCAGTAAAGAAATTCATAAATTGTCACTACTGATTCTTAAAAGCAAGACACAATGAATCAATATTACCAAAGTTTGATGATTATGATATGGAATTATTGAACATAGGCTGTAGACACACACATATCAAGCATGGTAATTTATATTTTAAAGTCACAAACAGGGTTATTGGTAATTTAATGTATTCCTTGCAGGGTGATATAATAGAGACTTAATGCAATAATTTGTGCCTTTCAATGTATTTTAATTTTTAGGGTTTTAAAATTTCCTAGATTCAGCCATTAAAAATAAATTTTAAAGTAATGTGAACAGCAAATGTTATAAATATTTCAGTTTTATTTGCAGATAATCTGTTAGTTTTTATATTTTTCTAATTAAAAATTCAATTATGCAAAATCCCTAGGCTAACTCTAATAAAATATTATATATATATTTTTTATTTTTCTTTTATGTTCATAGGCAATGTGGCGTAACATTATAATAATTTACATGCAAATTATTAGAATAACATCCTCATCTTAGAGGATTATTATAAAGGTATAACTGTTGGTACTTTTGCGTGGGTTTTTACAAACATACATTTTGGCGACTATCTTGCCTACTAATTATATTAGTAGCAAAAAAAAAGTTTTACCGAAATCCAAAAAAAAGTTGTATATCAGTAGAACATTTATGGGCTCACATTATTGCATTTAAGCCCTGCAAAGAATACGTCGAATTTCCATTATCCCTGTATAAACTGAAAATTATTATGTTTGATATGTGTGTGTCTACAGTCTATAATCAATAAATTTCAATTCATTCCCAATTTCAAAATTCCATATCATAATCGTCAAACTTTGATAATATTGCTTCATTGTGTCTTGCTTTTGAGAATCTGTAGTGACAATTTATGAATTATTTTGCTGACTGAGATGTACTTAATGTGTATATTTATACTTATTATAATTTTTTTGCACAGCATGCATAGTTCAACAACTATATTTATAGAAAATAATTAATTTAAAATGGTTGTATTGCAAAACTCCTCCTTTTTTTTTCTTTGGTTAAAGAAACACCCACAGGAGACTGTTTCATTAAAAAATGTAAGTCATAATATAACTTTTTTCCTAATAATGTGAGCTTCTTAAGTCTGAATTCAGAAAAAATATAGAATAATATAAGCTGAAAAAATATGACTTGAATTTCAACGTCATGTTGTCCAAAATCAACGTAGAATCGTCAATTTGTGTCATACCAGTCCGATTTTGGCTTATAATATTAAGTTGTTATAACATCGATTAATTGACAAAATAAACTGGTAGACACGTAAACTGCATCTAAGTTTTGGGTGTATTTTAAATGAATATTCTTAAGTTATTATGTACTTCTTTAGATTTTTTTAATTGAAAAAGTAAAGACCATTCAATAAGCATTAGAAAAAACAACATTTTGCAATGGAACTGCAATAAAATTGATAATAGCCTGGAAACGAAAATATATGCTATTTTACCAATTTACGTGATATAAGAGTAAAATGTTAAATTGTTTTTTTTTTTCACTTTCCAATTAAATAAATGTTACCAATTAAACTAATGCAAAGTCTTTCTCATCTCCTCAAAAGTTTTGTACCCAAATTGTGGCATTGGTGCACAAAAGCTTGGATCAACGAATGATTGCTATAAATTGAAATTTAAACCAGTCCACGTTTTTTAGCGTATACAGAAGATTTGTATATTTATAACAGGCGTGATTTTATGTTATGTAATAATGAAAACAATATACAGGCAGACGATTACACTAAACGCGATAAGTTCATTTTTAAAGAACACCAGATACGAAGTGGCACAAGTTATGCAACACTTCTAATCGTAGATTATTGGCATCTATAGTAAAGCTATCTAAATCTAATTTATTAGCTTTATTAATTCGTTTTTAATTATCTAATAATAAAAATCTAATAACTAAAGTACTGAAATAATAAAAAATGCATAGCAACGACTATATTGCGGATTGGTGATATTAGAAATAAGATGTATCATCTTAATAAAATATAAAAAAAATCACTATCGATTTACAATACAAAGATACAATAACTAAAAGTTTGATTGTTTATTTTTTTAATTAAAACTGTCATATAATCTAATAACTCATTCACTGTACCATACTTATATTTACATACAATTACGAGATTAGTCACATTTAGTCGAGATAATGTCACAGTCAGTTGTTTTTCCTAGTAATAATAAATCGTGCTAAATTTGTGCTAGCCAAAAAAACAACAAGTAATACAGGCAATAGACTTCTTACTTTATGTAAATATTCTTTCATATTTGTTTTTTTTCATACCGCTATTTCGTGTTGTGCCTGTTCAATACCGGTATTTAAATCGGGCGGGAACCCCTTTATTAAGCCTACGTGACAACAATAGCCCTTTTCAAATCGATCCATTTTATACCTACAAACGAAGGAGTATTTTTTTTTATAAAAGAATCATAATTATTCTGTAAAAAAATAAATTCTATTTTAATAAATATTATATTGCTGGCTGGCTTACTTACACTAAGTAAAAAATAGCCTCAACTTAATATAAGCCAAATAAATGAAAGAAGGCTATTAGCCTAAAAAATGCTCCAGTAACAAAAAAGGGCATTATTAGGCTAATAGCCATTTTAGAACGACTAGCCGTTTAATTGTCCGTTTTTGGCTTAGCCATAAAAAAGGATATGATAGGCTTAAATTTTTGTCTAAAAGCCTATGCTATAGCCCTTGCGAACACTACTTTCAGCCCTTCCAGCCACATTTGCATTGCGCTCTTTCACTAAATTGACTAATAGGCTTTATAGGAAATATGTGCATAGAGGATGAAGAGGCAGACCAAAAATAGAAGCATAGAATAGAAGGTAGAATTAAAGGTTGAACATCTGGAAACGAGGAATAACGTAAAGGCAGCTGTGTTGGCGACAGCACAAATCAATGCATGGTTATATTTCTGTTGCTATAAATGTAGAATTATGAAAACATCTTATTAATATCGCACGTGAGAGCCATGATGAAGTAGCTATTTCAATAAAAACAAATTTATCTTTTAGTTATCCGATAAATAGGTTACATAACGCGGGCGTGACGTAGTTTTTGCATTACAAATATCAGATTACCCAAGTATTTAAACTTGGGGGCTCGTATCGCTTGATAAGTTAATTTAGAAAAACATGTTTTTCCGCATATTACGCAGTACAATATCACTGGCATGCGCATTACTAGCGTCGAAGGCCATTTGGGCGATAATATTTTTGCGTGCACGCTCTTTTCACAATTCGCGAATGCAAATATGCTGTGTAAAGCACTAGATATACGGTTCAGAGTACCTCGCAGATGATTTTTTTTTCAAGTCGTATGTTGAGCCTGACCTTGTGGTTTAAATAATACGCAACAGGCATCGTATCGGCGCCGGCGTTGCTCTCAGCCAGTCGTACATTCACGTCATGACACACCCATTCCTAGACTAATAAGGTGGCTGTATTCAATTACGTAGTTACAGTAGACTATGAATAATTTGATGTTAGTTTTCAATGTACGCATTTATACAAACAAAATATTCAATATGTTAAAAATAGATCAGAGACACACCTCCAACCTAGTCACCGTGATGAGGAAATCACATAACATAAAGACACGCGGCTCTAGGACACGTGTTCTCAACGTCCTTACCAAACAACACATCACAGACGAAGAAAACCGTTGTTTAATCACTTAAAAATTCTGAAAATTTGAACCCAATGTAGTAGTGATAATGCCTAGACCTAGAACTACCTCACGGTCGTGACCATGACGGTCATTGTGTGTGTGGGAAGTGCAAATGCAATGCAAATTGACTATACCTACATGTTGTCAAATTCTGAATTTGGTGGCACAACTATTTTATTAAGATATCAAACATGACCATAATGAAATGAGTAAACTAAGGTATGAACGTGTGTGGTCGGTCAGAGCCTGTAAAGGCTAGAGATATTCTAAAGGACTCTAACACAGTGAAAATTTCTGAAAACCGTACTGCTAATAGCGACAATATAATGTTGAGGGTTACAAGGTGAAATGTTTGAGATCATTTTGCGGCTGAGTTTTACTGTACCGTTTGCAAAGGTTGCCTGGAAGAGATCACTTTAATCGATAAGGCTGCCCTTTACATATGTTTGTGTCTAAATATTTCATAAAAATGGTATGCAAATAAAATGTTTTTAACTATTCTATTCTATTCTATCCTCTGACTTAGATCATCATGGAGTCTGCCAACTAAGAACTCACAGGGCCGGTCCGGTCCTAGCATGATATTACGACTGCGGCATTTCTGATCCGGCACATGAACTTTATTTTTGTTATTTTTAACAGCTTTACGCCATCGTGGCAGCTTTCTCTGTTAATTTATCTGTTTAGCCGGTTATTGACGGCGTCCAACAATTTTGCTATACCTAGATTTTTTTTCCCTTTTTCTTCTATTCTGGCTTACGTCAGGTATATTTCTGATCGATTCCGTTCATATAATTATAACATAATCAGATCTGGAGTAATTCATCAGCCTTTTTTTTCTTCACCGTAGGAGCAATATTATTGTACTCTTAAGATAATATTTGCGGTTCTACAAAATATCCTGATCAAAGGCAAACAAAAACCTTGGTAATTGGACATACTGACAATTAGACATTTGGAAATTTGATATTAATTACTTGAAAGAAATACGAAGTATAATTACGTCATGACAAAGCTACTTATCAGAGATTTAGTTCATGATTCTGAGAACCTAGGTGCATAAATTTTCCATCGAAAATAGCCACTAATCGGAAAATCGGTTTATAAAGAAATTTAGCAGATCACGTGATTTTGAAACTACCAAAATATCTGATCGGTTGATTCGAAAAATCGGAACTTTGGGTAATTTCCAAGTTGATTGGGAGATTGCAAATGTATGTCATAGTGGGATAGGCTAGGTTAAGTTTACTATTCTGTAATCAGTCTGTAAATATTGCTAAAAATCAAAAATTTCTTCGGGAAAAAGTTTAGTGCTATGAATTGGAGGACTCACATTGTTATTATAATAAGCTATAGAATTTTTTAAAAATCATGAGCATTGTCAAAGATATATACCAGTTTATATGTATATTAAATTTAGATAGCCTCACAAATGTTTTGACACACCTATCATTCGAACAAAAAATGTGGTGCTTACTTTACTACTTCCTACTTGCTTCCTTCAATCAACCTGCGTCAAGATTTGAACAACTGGTTGAACATTGTGTATTCAGAACTTCAGTCAATTGAAATTATTTAAATATACTGGGGAGAATAACAAAGTACGTGGTGTAGTCTTGGCTGACGCTACGTTTCGTACGAGAGATAAACACGCATTGTTTTTGTTTACCCATCCTTTGTCACGTGTCAGGCGCATACTATTGAGTGCAATAACACAAATAAATATTGAACTGGCTGTCAAAGACAATGCGCCACTCATAATGTATATCTGAAGCAGCAGATACTCACTTTACCGGCGTTCATGAACCTCAATTTATTAATCCACCTTAGAATGCCTTGGATAATGCTTTGAGATTGGCAATGATATTGTTTCAGGGACATTCAAAAACCTTATCTCCAACACGTTATTGATTGACAAACCTACACTGATAAGCGAAATCTATTTTAGATATAAAAAACCTTGAGAGTTTTTTCGTTACAACTTCAACTCAACTACGAATTATTTTACATAATCCATTCCGTATGAAATTGTAAACACTAGTTTCGTAAGACAGGTCGACTAATTTCTGAAAGGCATGCTCATTATGTTTGGCCAAATACGGCATCTTGTTCATATCGGCAACATCCATGATTAATTTCCTTTTGTATTGCATGCTGGTTAGCTTGGTATGGCAAAACTTTCGTAACCGTGTGGCGCGACATGGCGTGATGTCGCGCGATCGACCCAGAGCGGGCGCTGTCCGTACACCGCACTACGGCTGGGCAAACCGTTCTCGATAAAATGAGCATAACCAACACCACAAAGCACATGGATGGTCGTGCGAGTGGTATGAGGCAGTGATACTCTGTGGTATGTTTCATATCAGCTGCGGTTCGTTGAGTTACCGTCGACGTCACGCGACGTCAGTCCATCGTCGGCTGTTGGACGCTCTCGTATCGGCCCACCCACACCACACGTTCACGCGGTTCGCATTTATTACACAGTTTGCTGGTAGAGCCGGTGCGTGAAACACGTATCGAATTCATACCTGTGTTCGTTGTTGTGTTCGAAGATTGCAACTGATTGTAATTTGTTTACAATCCGTAAAGGAAACATTTTGTGCCTTAGAAAGTTTTCAGTGATATATATTTGTCATCTTTTACACCTAAACTTTAAGGTATGTCTTTGTTTTATGATGATAATTTAATTTAATAAAATAGTTTTGCATCAACACTAGCGTTTTAAAGCTAATTGATTCCTATTATTGGTATAATTTGATCGTCTTTAACATTGTTTAAATTTAAATATTAATATTCCTATGTTTATTTGGCCGACTTTTTCATTTAGTACTAAATCAAATAATTTTATTATCTTGGGTTACTATCATTTAAAGAGGGTTTTGGAGCATCATGGTTTTATTAAGAAGTATGTATTTGAATTTGAATTTGAATATCCTTTTACCTTCAGTAAATGGTTAGTGCAGTAAGTACATGCCGTACAATTGTGTTTGCAGTTTTTGCAATGTTTATGTCGTTAGCCACAAACAGTGCAATCACATATAGGCCTTCATGCTATTATGAACGACGTGTTTTCACTTTTAACAGTAACTTTCCTTAGCAATTTGGACGTTTTTATATATCCATTTGGTAAAACTGTGTAGTGGATAATAATTTATAGCATTAAATATATTATTGCACTCGTAGTCATATGTGATTGTGTCCACATATTGTGTAAATATATCATAACATATTGCCCGCTCGAGTTAGTCATAAACATGATTTAAAATTCAAAACAACAGTGACTGTTAACAGTAGCACTGTTGAAGTAAACAACAATATAAATATATAATTGTTTGTTGAAAAGTGAGCTCCGCATCAGATAGCGATTCTCGGTTGTTATGACGCGATTGATGGCTGCACTTAGTGTATTTACCGTTGACTCATTTAATACCAGGAATGGAGGTAATTATTTGTAGGAAAGTTTTTGCCGTGTTGGGTCACTGGCAGTGGACAACGGTCCAATCGATCTTCCCTTTGTTGAAGCTTTTAAACTCGTTTCCTTACCAGCATTATCATTTGACCTCCTTCAGAAGCTGGTTTTTCGGTTTGTGCAAAAAATCTCGAACAGTTTGAACTCATTGTACTTACTTTGACAACAATCCGTTTGTCTCCATTGGATACTTCATGTATTTAATGTATCGCTGTTATGCCTATTGTTTGTTTTACCTACTCACATTATATCCTGCTTGTATATTGTTTAATAGTTATATAATATTAAATTGAATTTGCAGACGCGATCACGCAATAAAAAAGACGTATCGCATTACGTCTGCCGATAATTAAATTATCGGAAGTTATTATCACTTTGACATTTGAAATTATGGACTTGTGTATTTTCTCCGTAAGTTATCATATTATTATTATCATGATGTTCAATGACTTAGTAATGTTTATTTTATTTCCGTTTCAATTCGTTATTCGGCAATTCGGCAATTCATAAAAACATACCCTATTAAAACACATGATGTTCGCAACCGTAAATCTGTAGCAGAATCAGTAAGATTCAACTGCATTTATTGGCAGTTAATCACTGTTGCTAAGAAAAAATAAAATAACTCGTTACCCGGCGTGTTCTTAACCTTGTCAAGAAGAGTTTTGCCACACACCAATTAATGCTATTTCACTGACAAAAACGTGAAAATCACACAACACTATCATGCAAATGATTAAAGATAAATCTAACCTGAATTACTGAAAAAACGTAGTAATCAGCACGATATTGATTTTCACGCGCTTTCTTGCTGATCCAACACAACAACAATTGTTTTTTTCTTATCGTATAAACGACGACAGTAGAAAATATTACCGCGAGACTATTGCTAGATAGATTTAAAGTTTAATCATCGATTTTCCGAGACTGAACTTAGAAAATTGTTTGACATCAGGTCAATTTAGGTCAGGTTGATACCCCACCAACGGGTCCCGCGTTGTCGTCGCGGTGGGGCTTAGTACCCGTGGCGCCCCCGAGCCACGGCGAAGCCAAGTGGACCCCAGAGGGGGGCTGCTCTTCGGGCTTTGGCTGGAAGTCCATGTGGGAGCAGCCCATGTTGCAGGGCCCTTATGGGGGGGCTCTGCAACAGGAGGGCCTGCGGTGTCGGCGTGAGTCGGCACTGCGGCCGAGGAGTTGCGGGGCCGCGGCGGGAGAGGACTGTCGGTGTTCCGTTGCCGCTTTCCCTGCCTTCCGCGGTCCCGGCGGGGCCGCAGCCGTTAGTACTGCGGCGTGGTGGGCGGTGGGACGAACATCTGTCTCACCGCGGAGGGCCAGGCCGTCAGATACGAAAGTGTCTGACGGCTTTGCACGCGGCCCTCGGTGCCGGTCCCCCCACATTTTGGGGGCCATGAGGGGCCTGCCTCGGCGGGCAAGGCCGGGCTGCGGTGTTGGCGCAAGCTGGCACTGTGGCCCGGTGGTTTACGGGGCCGCGGCGGGTAGGAGTGTCGGTGCGCGCGTCGTTTTCGATGCCCCGCATTCCCTGCCTTCCGCGGTCCCGGCGGGGCCGCAGCCGTTGAACTGCGGCGTGGTGGGCGACGGGACCGACCACCTGTCTCGCCGCGAGAGGACCAGGCCGTCGGACATGGGGAATGTCCGATGGCTTTGCACGCGGTCCTCGCGCTGGTCGGTGGCTTGCGCCAGCCCCCTCTTTGGGGGCCATGAGGGGCCTGCTTCGGCGGGCATCGCCGGGGGGGTTGTGGACGTAAAGGCTGTGCCAGATTCCCATGACCCCCCCATCAAGGCGAGTGCGGGAGCACCGTGGGGTTTTAGTGGGTATTCCCCTGCCGTTTACCATCTTTAGGCACGGGCGAGTCCCACATAACCACTCTGCCCTTCCCCGGGGTGGGGTGGTATGCGTAAATGCATTTGCCCACGTAAAAAAAAAAAAAAAAAGGTCAGGTTGATATGGCTCACGTTCCGATAAGTAAGAAATTTAATATACTACCTATATAGATATTTTACCTTGTCTATCATTCTAATACGTGGGTATTAGTTGATCCTGTAGAACATACACGCGTGTTGTGTCGAAACACGTGAAGTCTTGCGGTATGCTCGACTGACCGAAAGATAAGGTTTCAATAAATTCTTGTTTACTTCTTATATCGTGTGCTTAAATCCGTTTACCACATGTACGTGTGTTTTAAATTGATCTATAGGTCAATTTTAATATACTTTGCTAATGAGGAACCGACAACATTAAAAACTTTTTTTTTGTGCATATTATTCGGCGAAATTTCACTTTCTAGTCGACTCTTTTCGCATAATTGATGTGGTAAAACACAAAGGAATGCCACAAGCATTGTTACGAGTGGCGTGGTTTCTATGCCACAATAAACTGATTTTAGATACATACTGATAACCGCAAATAGTGAATACAATAACATACCTAATTAAAATTATAATTGCACTAAATTTTAATAGGTACTGCGATAGTGGCTTGCCGCAAACTCATATTAGATAACAAATTATTTTGTCAACAATTACAACGTTAGTTACAATAAGTAGGTATAATAATATTGTTTTCCTAATTATTATTGTTTTATTTTTTAAATTTCCTTCTCTAAACTCAAACATTTTAAGAAAAATAATGTCTTCAGACTTTAAATTTAAAATAAAATATAGTCAGGATATATAATGTCATCATGATAACAGGCTACGCTACATCCTTATTCCCAACTAGCCTCATATCGCTTTCTCTTGCATACGAGTAAGAGAACTTGTTCACAGAATAATCAGGTATAATTATGAACAATAGATAGATGATGGGACAAGTCTTAGCAAGAGTGTAAATTGCAGTTAGATAAAGGGCAAAGCCCTGAACTGTCATACGGTTAATTAATTCATGTATATATCGAAACATTAATAACTGATAGCTTCAAATTTATTTGTAATTGAATATTAATGAGAATCTGTGAAGAATTAAACAAGGCCTTGCCCCGTTAGTGGTCATGCAACTTTATTATATTTAACAACATTAATAGACATAATTATCATAACCACAATGGGTCAATGCGAGGCTATTAAATGTGTATTAAAGGTAAAAGTAAATGTTTTATGACAGTTACTAACCCACCAAATTAATTCAAGCTTCCCAAGTTTCATATATGGCAAGTTTGGGAATGTTGGGATTAATCCCAACATCCTTTCTCTACTCCAAAACTATCAACTTTGAAAATAGTATATGTTCATTCGCAATTTGAAAACATTTTCAAAAAATATACATCGGGTCTAAATCGCGTTATTAGCGAAGCGATTTGAATGCATCTTATTTTATTTGAAAGCTGGTGCTTCCCGTGTGGTCTTATTTCAATTTGGTCCAGTTCTGACTATGTAAGTCTAAAATTATTGTAATTGAAGCCGGTTTTTTTTTGGAAAATTATTCTTTTAAATATGAAGGTAAATAAACGAAACGTTGAGCATCTTAGGTATTTATTTACCTTTAAAATAATGATGCGATTTAGACTCGTTGTCCAATTGTTGTAAATAGTGTTCGACATGCTGTGGCTTTCTAATCCGAAGTAATCATTGCTTACGATAAAAAAGCCACAATAATTAGAACACTGTTTTTTCAAGAGTATATTTGAAAAATAGGTTTTAGAGAAGAGACATGTGGACACAATTGGATAAGTGAATTGAACACATTGACACACCTTAATAAGTTAAGGTACGGTAAGTTAAGGTACCAGACGGACCCGACATTCAGTTAAATTTAAACGTAAAGGAAAAGAAATGATAACTACGCTACGACACCTTGGAAAATTTTATCTGAATCTAACCCTAGCCTTGCCAAGACATACGATATAATAGTAAAGGTTATTCTCGTCCCAAAAAGTATTAGTTGCTAGAGATGGAATAGTTGCTAGAGATGGAAAATTATAGTGAAAACCTGAAGTACATTGAAAATCTTTCTAAATAAACTACATGCTCAACCTTACGAGCTATAAGTGAGGAAATAAACCGTTTCTTTTCAACTAGTTGTAATAGTTCTATTTTGCCTAAGGTAGATAGATAGATAGAGAAAACTTTATTTGCACATCAAATTTGTAAAAAAAAACATACAAAGAAATAGGTACTTAAAACTAAAATGTACAAAGGGCGGCCTTATCGCTTGACGCGATCTCTTCCAGGCAACCTTAGGATGGACATAATAGAATTGATATTTGCGGTAGTTTATTGAATTGGATTTGTTGTTACTTTTTCTTTTTTATTTTGCTCAAGGCTTGTCAAATTAAAGACTAAAATAAAAATAAATAAATAATTAAAAATACTAAATAGTACATGAAATATTGGGTGCATAGGCACTTAAATACACACTATACAATATAAAAATACATACAATACATAAATACATACTATATACAATAGATAAAATAAAATAACATAACATAAAATAATAAAAAACATACATTAAATCATAAATTATACACACTTAATATACACTACAAAATAAAGTATTATAATGACAAATAATGCTCATTTAACAATTTTTTGAAAATATTCAAGGATTGTGCTCGTCTGATACTTAGAGGTAATGCATTCCACAACCGAACGGCTTCAACCGTAAACGACTGATCGTAAAAATTTGTGGAATGCATTGGCATCTCAAGTCTCAAATTTTCGGATGACCTTAAGAATTTGGAATGTGTGTCATGTACGTATTTGAAACGGTCTTTGAGATAAGTTGGGGTCGTAGGATTAAACAAAACGCTATAGAGAAGCGTAAGGACATGAGTATTCCGGCGAAGACGAATTGGAAGCCACTTGAGCTTTTTACGAAATTCAGAGATATGATCATATTTCCTTAGTCCAAATATAAATCGTATACTAAAATTTTGAAGTCGCTCAAGTTTATCAAGTTGGGCTTCAGTGAGATTTAGATAGCTGACATCGGCATAGTCGAGAATAGGAAGAAGAAGGGTCTGCGCAAGCACAATCTTAGTGGCAGTCGGAAGAAAGTTTCGTAATCGGCGCAAGGAGCCAGCTGAGGCGAACATTTTGCGACTGACTTCCTGCAACTGAGGGCTCCAGGATAAAGTACTGTCAAAGTAGATACCTAAATTCTTGACCTTAGTGTTAATTGGTAGAGTAGACCCATTAAATTGTACACGTGGAAGCTGTGACCAATCAAGTTTGGAGATCATCCTGGAGCTGCCTATTACAATGACTTGAGTTTTTGTGGGATTCAGCACTAACCCATGCTTTGTACTCCAGTCACCGATACGCACCAGATCAGTGTTAATAGTATTTATGGCTTCCGGTAGCCTGTCTAGTGGAGCCTGTGTATAAATCTGCAAATCATCTGCATAAAGGTGGTAGGATGAAAGTAGCTGGTCTGAGAGTGAATTTATAAAAATTGCGAAAAGTAGAGGTGATAAAACGCCACCCTGCGGTACGCCAGCTGTAGTATTGCACCATGATGACAACGTATCTTCCGTGCGTATACGCTGTCGGCGACCAAACAGGTAACTGTGAAACCAATCAACCACCGTTGGAGATATGTTAATAGAGCGCAATATACTCAGCAGGACATGGAAATCTACAGTATTAAAAGCATTACTAAAATCGAGGAGAGATAAGACTGTAAGATTCCCACTATCCATGCCGAGTCTAATGTCATCTGTTATATTGACCAATGCAGTTGTGGTACTGTGTCCGGAACGGAAGCCTGATTGAAAAGGGTTCAGTAAGTTGTTTTTACAAAGGAAAGAGGAGAGTTGGGTGTGGATGAGACGTTCGAGGGCTTTAGATAGAAAAGGCAGTATAGATATGGGGCGGAAATCGGAAAATGTTGCAGACTTAGATTTTTTGGGCAAAGGAATTACCTGGGCATCTTTCCAAGTAGATGGGAAAGTGCCAGAGGAGATAGAAAAGTTGAAGATGTGACAGAGGATGGGCATAATTTGATCAAGGATGGGGAGGATCATGTTTCTACTTATAGAATCATTCCCAACTGCATTGGACGATATAGACAAAATGCTCTTCTTAACATCACAAGCAGTGAATTCATTAATGACAAACGATGAATATGTAGGAGTTGGAAGAGATGAAAGATAGTTCAGCGTATTATTTTTAATAGTCCCATCAAAATTGGACGAAGTTGAGAAATGTTTGTTTAGTAAATCGATGTCTATGTCTTTAGGAACAGAGTCGCTGCGCGACTTTCCAACTCCCAACGTTCTCAGAAACTTCCATACTTTAACTGGATCTCCATTCTCTATAGAGGTATGAATATGTTGGCGTTGTGCGTTCCTACACACCTTATTGCAGTGATTTCTTACGGCCACGTACTTTTCAAAATTTGCATCATTAGGGCGACACTTATATTTTGATTTTAATGCAGATTTCTTTGCCATAATGTGCTTTATGTCACCGGAAAGCCATGGACTTGGTAGATGTTTCAACTTTATGGGACGTATCGGTGCATGGACATCATAAAGATGTATAATCATTGACGTGAAAATATTAACTTTGTCGTCGATATTGCTAGAATCAAGAAGTGGTGACCAGTCAATGTTGCCAGCATCCTCACAAAGCTTGCCACCATTCATGCCATTAAAATTGCGCTGTAGGATAATTCTCGGTTTTGCCTTGGGTGGACGAATTTTGTATGACAGATAAATCAAGTCATGATATGAAAATTCATCCGCAGAAAATTGTCCATGCTTAGACACATGCTCTGGAGAGGAAACTAGGATGAGGTCAAGAAGAGAAGGAGTACAGTTCGGAAAGTGATGTGTAGGATATAAAGGTAGAATGGATAGATTAGTGGATTCAGAAATAGATTGGAGAGAGGAAGAACGAGAGTCGTTTTTTAAAAGACATGTATTGAAGTCTCCCATAATTATTGTGTGACTGTAAGATGGTGTCAGGTTTTCCAGGATGCGTTCGAAAGAAGAAAAATAGTCAATTCTTAACGAAGGACTATAATACACACCAAGTAGAACTTTGACGTGGTTGAGTTCTACTTCTAAGAAGAGATGCTCGCCGGCGTTTGCTGGTGGTACATGGCCTACTAACAATAAAAGTCGCTCGGTGAACAGACATTGAACTTGAAGCTCTTGGTACTAAAATAAGTCAGCCGGCTGTCACTCAGGTCTCCTTGGACACCTGCCACTATGGCTCATACACTAGGATGGTGTACATCTACAGAGATATTTTCGTAATCTATACCACCGTGCTGCTAAATTATATTTATTCACGTTCCTTGCTAATTCTCAAGGCTATCTCCTTTCGTAAGTTTTAACAAACAGTTTCATAACTTTTAAAATAATCACCAGTTTTTATTTGTTTGTTATAACATTTTTTTATGAATACCACACAGATAAGTTGTTTTCAAATTATTGTTTGCCATTTGATTCACATTCACAATAAGGAAAATAATAACTTTTTAGGTGGCAACTCACGTATGGTTTATGTTCCGGTTCCTGTGAAATCCAGAAGGTAATTGCCGCCATAGCGTATGCAACGAGCAATTTAATCTGCATATAGCTTCAGTCTACGTCATAGTGAATCCACTTATTTATTTATATCCATAGTCCATAGCAGCGACACGCGATCGGTGACTCTGCTATTCACATTTCTTTTCTTATTACCAATTTGCCGTAAAAAGTCCATGTCGTTTAATATATATGCACTAATCAATAGCTTTACATCTTTCTCAACGCAATAGTAATTATGATGTAATTTTGTGTATTTAGACAATTACATTATTCACGTGTTATCATTATGCGATTATTTTATTCATATCTGCTTTTTCATCCGTGCTCAGTTAGAGTCATACTATCATAATGAGAATGGTGACATGTCCGTGTATTCTTAAATATTAGTCACTGTTAGTGGATGCCGGGGGCAGAGTCCTCAGAGCGAGTCGATTTGCACGCCTCGTCGAACGCTCTAATAGTCTAGTCCACCACGATGTGATCGCGTGCCTTTTCTTTGCACTATCACACGAGCAAATCTCACGTTTACGCTTACTTTTTATCGTTAGGTAACTTCCTCCCACCGCAGTGAATAATTGATGAATCCCATGTCTAAATTAAACAACAGATTTTACTCCATCCACGTGACCGCAAGCTTGCGATATTTAAACAGATTGGAATCGCTCGTGATTGAAATTCATCGCAGCATTTGGCAAATAAAAAATCTCGTTTCTTTTTACCAGCCCGTTGTGACCCGTGAATTGAAGCAGTATATTGGAGAAGATAGCGTTTTTTAGTGCTTTATCATCAACATGATTAACATATTTTTTGCACATGCAACTTTATCTTTTAATCTATGGTATAAACTTTCGGTTCCCTCCTTTTATAAATTAATACTACTTCCTAAGAACTTAGTTCTGCAAGTACAACTTTCATGTTCGTCTGATATACACAGAATAATTTTATCACTAAATGTTGGCAGTTGTCTGTCAGTAGCGATGTCAGTCAATGACCGCAATAGTCTACACAAGGAATACTTACTGTACACACTTGTATACCTACTATGAATAGGTACAAATTGGTAATATAGTATCTTGATTCATGACCATGCAACATTGAGTAACATCCTGCGTGTGCAGTGGAGCTTAATTTAATAGTACATGTGTTTAGCAAAGCGACTGAACTCATATCAGTTATAGAAACCAACACTTGTGCTATTTGTGCTGCACAGATGTGGCCCAACCATATATTTGACTCGTAATTGGGTAGTTACTTGTTGAAATAGGACATGGATGTTATAGTCTATCAACGTTCTAAATCTAGAATGATTGTAGTATGAAGATTGATGGCGAAACCTTCAAACAATTACAGTTAATGCTCCGGTTACTGTTCTAAATCACATTGATCGTTAACATTGCTATCTACCGTAAAAAGTTATTTGAAGTGCTTCCGATTACGAGTCAATACAGAAAGCATGTGCTTCAACGGAAATGATTCCCACAATCACATTACAATACTAAGAATTTTCTACGATTACGCTTCTATATTAAGGTATTTAACATTCACTAAATATATCTCAGCTAATGATATGACTTTGTAGTTTCTTTGTAGGCATCTATTTCAGGACATTTACCTCATAATGTGAAAATTATTGTCTAGCCAAAAAATACGTTTTGGCAGCACGCAGGCTAATAATAAATGTTTGCATTGAATCTATTATATTAACGATCATACAACCGAGACATCTAATGCTAAAGTTAAAAACTATAATTGAGTTCACAAAAAGTAGTTTATAAGTATAACTATGCTAATATTTCGCACATTTCTGAGAAGGAAAAGCGCTGTATAAAAGACAACATCAACGAGATCACTTCCGCTAAACACGTTGATGTCTTTTGGAGGACAAATGTTACTCAACGCCTCAGGTCACTTAGTCGCCTGTTATCCACTGGTTTTATAGTCGTTAGAATCTACATATGAAATGTATTTATATATAATATATATATTTAATTAGTTAAGATTTATTTTAATTTTATAAATTTTGTATTTTGACGTTTTCAAGCGCCCTTTGGGCCCATGGAAATAAATGATTTTTGTTTGTAATATATTTATATTAAATGGTTAATACATATTATGACGTTTTCCTCATATTATTTTTCTTTTGTTTCAGGAAACCTAATGTTATGATCTCGATTCCAAGATGGGGTAATCTATAAAACCAATAGTTTAATATAGTGTCGTGTTTTAAAATAATTATATAATTGTTAACGAGGAAGTGATAGAAAAATTTGCCGCCATGTATTCTATGAACTATATTGGCAAGTTTATTGCTAACTTTCGCGAGTTTTACAATGAAATCAACGGCGCGACGCTGACGGGCGCCATCGACGTGGTGGTGGTGGAACAGCCCGATGGCAGCTTCACCTGCTCACCCTTCCACGTGCGCTTCGGGAAACTCGGAGTCTTACGATCCAGGTTCAAAGTGGTAAGTGAGTCAAATAAGTAATAAACATAAAAAAAAAACCGACTTCAAAAAATAGGTAAACTATAAAGCAAAAAATAAATTTACTTCGCACAAATAATACGTTTTTTCATTTAGTAAAATAGAAATTATTAAATAATTATTTTATAATTCAGAAGTCGGTGCCAAGTAAATCGGATAATTAAAAACTAATATTCAGTCAGAAAATAGTTGTTAGAAAGATTAGTCTATACAGAGTTATTGTTTACTTGGCACCGACTTCAGAATTATAAAATAATTATTTAATAATTTCTATTTTACTAAATGAAAAAACGTATTATTTGTGCGAAGTAAATTTATTTTTTGCTTTTTAGTTTACCTATTTTTTGAAGTCGGTTTTTTTTTATTAAAAATTATTTTATTTTACGATTTTAAGTGATGGGTAGATCAAAATGTTTCTCGAATGAGGAGACGACGGTTACTTGAGACGGAAAACTTATAAATAATAATCCCCGTACTCCTAACCGTTGAGGAGTTGTACCTTCCAGCATCAGCTCAGCAACTTAAAATGTTTGCATTTTAAGTTGCTGAGCTGATGCTGGAAGGTCCACCAGGCTTCTATATTGTTTTTTGTATATTACCTAAAACTACTTGGATATTTGTATCCAAGTAGTTTTAGGTAATATACAAAAAACAATATAGAAGCCTTTGAAATTTGAGGGTTACCCATGATTTCTCTAGGATCCCATCATCAAATCATGACCTCATATTATGAATATACATAAGTAATATTCAACGTCTCGCCTCATCTGTGTATAACTTGAAAGAATACATTATACACAAATTATCCCCGTACTCCTAACCGTTAAGGAGTTGTACCTTCCAGCATCAGCTCAGCAACATAAAATGCTGACTATTAGATGCAAATATCCAAGTAGCTTTAGATAATATATAAAAAACAATATAGAAGCCTTTTAAATTTGAGGGTTGCCCTCGATTTCTCTAAGATCCCATCATCAGAACGTGACTTGAAAAAAATGGGACCACATGACAAGTATATCCTTTCAAACAAAAAAATAATTTCTCAAATCGGTCCAGGCGTCTTCGAGTAATCGGCGAACAAACATAAAAAAAAAAAAAAAAAAACATACAACCGAATTGAGAACCTCCTCCTTTTCTTGAAGTCGGTTAAAAAAGGTTTATCCAAGTTCAAGCCGCAACAATTTGATTTTAGAGCTGATTTTGTTTCTTTTTCTTTTGTTGTGTAAATAATTTATTTTAAAACCATGTAGCCACTTGAGTCATTCAGGTAGGTAGATAATTAGTTTCACCAGTAATTTATATGAATATCTTAAGTCTATAGGAATGTAGACGGTGTTTACTTTTTCCGTTTTCCATACATATAAACGTAGGAAACGTTGTAATGGAAAATATAGGGACTGTTTACGTAAACATTACACTTGTTGTATGATTTACTTATCACTTTGGTACATTAGATTAGTATGAACATGAAACATTAAATGTACATTAGTATTTTTTATCGTTGTGAAGACTCGATAAGCTAGAACGCTGTGCTGGTCTTACTGCCGCAAATAGAGAATATCAATGCCCACGTAAAAAAAACTTGTTTGGCCTTCAGTCCAGTCAACCAACTAACCATCTCCCAAGTTTGCGACATCTAGAAACCACGCCTTTATGTATTCTGGCCATGTACGACGCGTAACGAATGTTTTATTTTTTTGCACCGTTCCGCTGTTTATTGTCTCATTTGCATTTACGTAAATCTAGATATTTATTTACATGAAGATTTTCCATTTTTGTTGCGGTTTCTGATTAGGTACTGCTAAATAATTTACGTGAGTCCATATCTATAAACAAATTCAAGTTCAGTAATACAATAAATAACATAAGGTACGCTAGCATCTTACTCTATAGAACCTCTTAATTTTTTGTTCTACTAACTAATTATACAATATGATAAGTACATTTTTCTTAGGTGTTGAAAATGTTTCGCAAAAACATTCTAACCGGAATTCTAAATCTCCAATCATTCGAGCGTGTGTTAAAATGTTATACCGATATTATTATATAATTTGATATTTGCTGTGAGGTGCATTTGGAAATTAGGAGAACAGGCATTGCTACATAGCTATGTTCAAATATGTGTACAACATAATATTACTTCATATCTCTTGCTTTTATCTGTCCAACCTACGATTTGAACGAAAAACATTGCCGTAAGCGATGAGGCTGCCCTTTGTACATTTTTTATCCACTTATCTACCTACGTAGGTATATCGTATACATCCACAATGCTAGCAGATAATAGTGTACGCCTCGACAAAGTAAAAGTTTTAATATGACTATACCAACAGTATTACAAGCTAAACAATAATGATATAGTTAAGTATAAAGTACGGAAAAGAAAGTAAAAGTAACTACTATTTCTTCACACCTCAGTTCATAAGGTCCGATATGTTTTGGTCAATTAATAAAACTATTAGCGGAAAAATTTGTAAACTTTCATACTAACTACAGTAAATCTATAATGTGAGAAAAACGTAGGTACAGTGGTACAATTTTATCTTATTATTTTAATTTAATTACTAATTTCTAGATGTGTAGACGAAGACGGTCAGACGACCGTCTTCGAGAGAGAAAAGAGAAAGAATGCAGACGTAGTCTTTCTCTTTTCTCTCTCATTTACGCTCCGTGCACGCGCCTTGAATCTAGACATTTGCAACATTTACACTTCGTAACATCCTCTTTAATTAAATCGTGTACTTACGTAATTTACTATATTTATTTCTTTTCCAAACGTGTAGGTATATATGTGCCTTACAAATATTACAAAGCAATTTTCAACTATTTCTAGTGGCCCGATCGAGCTGAAAATTGGCTTGTGTAAATCCGGTGACAGTGCAAACATAGGACAGTAATGGTGTGATGGTGCAGTCAGGAGTGTCTTATCATGAGGGAACCCAGAAGGCTAGCAGCATTACAACGTTGTATGGCAATGCTTATTCTTTGAAGCAAATAAAACCTAGACTTCTGGTCTCAAGTCGCATCGATTCATCCTTTTGATGTTTCTTTAAAAAGTGCCCAGGCGTTTCGGCCCTAAAGTTTTAACCCCAAACGGCTCAAATATATAATCTGCGACAAGATTATTATATACTCGCTGCTTGAGGTTCTCTGTAGATGCGGCCGCTGCTTACGCACAACCTGCCGTGCTTGAAAGATGAGACGGCGCGAGGGTATCGACGCAGGTTTCGTCCTACACCAAAGGCCTACCCATTTTCCATGGCACCAACGACATACTGTCCGGTCTGTTGCCATCGTCACGTGCCAAACCATTGGGTTCAAGTACAGCACGCCGGCGATACCAAGAGCACGTCGTAAAATATCGTTTAAATTAGCGTAGCGCGAAATAAGACTAGACTTTTGCTACAGGATAGGCCGTGATGTTCGAGGCTTTCGACTGCTTTTTTTTATTTATATACGTATATACAGGGTTATTGGGTAAGTCGACCTAGATCCGTTAAGAGGTGGTAGTTCCCATCATTTCTGACTGATCTGACTATGAAACACCCCACCCTAAACCTAACCGTTTTCGAGATATTGGACTTAGAAGGTTTTTTTAAAAAATATCCCGATTTCTTAACTATAGCCTATTTTTTTTGTATCCTATGCCTTTTATTTTTTTTTAATTCTGATTTTTGTGTGCCAGATAAGTTTGTTTATAATTCTCAACCCAAAAAGTGCAAGTATCTGAACCAATGGGATCGTAGTAGACGATTGATACCGTAAAAAAGTAATTAATTTGAAAAAAAAAAATTGTTTCTTTTAGTAATATTTAAAAAAAAATCTATGGCGTTAGTTCTGCAGATGTTTTAAATAATATCTACGTTCCATTAGCTATCCAACAAGGTATCACAAGCTAGGGTCTTATCACAATTCATAGAAAAAAAATCGATAAAAGGCTCTCAGGTAGCAGTACAAATTTGGGTTCTTTGGTCCTATTGTTCTTCCACGGAGCTGTGGTGCGTGCGAGCGGGACAAACTGACCAGGTGCAAGCGAGATAAAATAATCCCGGCCAATTTGTTGTTATTGTTTCGTTTTAGTCTGCTTCCGTGATTCGTCCGTAGTAGATGCGATATTTAGTGCTCTTCATTTCTTACCCGACTTGGCTTGTATTTCTGGACTGTTTCCTACAAATTGTGACTGTGCTTGTTAACTGGACTTTGAATTGTGCTTCTGAATTGGAACTGTTGAAGATGGCAACCTTCACGAACGAGGAATACGCGGATATTCTACTTTGTTATGGGTACTGCAATGGTGTTTCTGCACGAGCTCGTGACGAATACATTGCACGTTATCCCGGCCGCCGAATACCGGATGTCACTGTCTTTGACGGCGCTTACCGGCGACTCAGAGAGACTGGCTCTGTTTTAAGGCGTCGAGCAGACCTAGGCCGACCACGGATCATTGTTGATGATGAAGATGAAGATAATCAAATAGTTCAACGGTTTAGAGCGGATCCAACTACTTCAACTAATGCTGTTGCCCGAGAACTTGGACTCTCGCAGTGGAAAGTGTGGTTTACGGTGAATACTGCAGGCCTCTACCCCTATCACTACACGCCAGTACATGTTATCGAAGAGGGAGATCCAGTGAGGAGGTTAGACTTTTGTAGATTTATGCTTCATGGAGATTTAGAAGACCCAGCATTTTTAAAACAAATCTTGTGGACAGATGAATCAAAATTTGATAAAGATGGAATTACAAATTACCACAACGCTCATTATTGGGCCCCAAAAGCGCAAAAAAATCCTAACCAGAAGAGGACAAAAGCCGCACAAAGAAGATTTAGTTTAAATGTCTGGATGGGAATCATAGCAAACAAATTAATTGGGCCCTTCTTTCTACCTGATAATTTAAACGGAGAATTTTACGAACATTTTCTAAGAGAAGAGTTACCAAATTTATTAGAGGATTTACCCCTAAATCTGATTAGAAACATGAAGTTCCAACACGAAGGTTGCCCTGCACATTACAGAAGAGGGGTCAGGGAATGGCTAGACAACGAGTATCCTAATAGGTGGATCGGAAGAGGTGGACCCATACCGTGGCCAGCAAGAAGTCCTGACCTGACTCCCATGGATTTTTATGTGTGGGGACACATGAAGACATTAGTCTACAATGAGAATAATCCAATTGAAACTATTGACATATTAAGACAGAAGATTATTGAGGCTGCTGACGAAATTCGAAGAGACTTAACGACTGTAGTAGTTAAAAGCGGACTAAGACACCGAATGAGAGTGTGTGTGCGAAACAGAGGCGGCCATGTAGAACAAGATTTATAAATTTAAATAAATGTTGTTTAATAATTATTTGTATTGTTTTATTTCGTTTCCTGGCCCAAAAGAGAAGTTTAATCTTAAGTACCATTGTTTTTTTTTACTACCTGGGAGCCTTTTATCGATTTTTTTTCTATGAATTGTGATAAGACCCTAGCTTGTGATACCTTGTTGGATAGCTAATGGAACGTAGATATTATTTAAAATATCTGCAGAACTAACGCCATAGATTTTTTTTTAAATATTACTAAAAGAAACAATTTTTTTTTTTCAAATTAATTACTTTTTTACGGTATCAATCGTCTACTACGATCCCATTGGTTCAGATACTTGCACTTTTTGGGTTGAGAATTATAAACAAACTTATCTGGCACACAAAAATCAGAATTAAAAAAAAATAAAAGGCATAGGATACAAAAAAAATAGGCTATAGTTAAGAAATCGGGATATTTTTTAAAAAAACCTTCTAAGTCCAATATCTCGAAAACGGTTAGGTTTAGGGTGGGGTGTTTCATAGTCAGATCAGTCAGAAATGATGGGAACTACCACCTCTTAACGGATCTAGGTCGACTTACCCAATAACCCTGTATATATATATAAACATATTAAAACTTCAAAAGCTACAGATTAATATTAAAACGCATTAAAGGTTGAGGTTAGATAAGAAAATGATTCCTAATCGATACATGTGTGTAATGAGTTAATGACGTCTAAGCTTCAAAAGATAACGGAGGGATAAACAACCAACGATAATATTAATCATGATAAATGGTTAATGAGATAGCTATTATAATTTAAGTACATTATTCAATGGTATGTAAGGGTACATTGCCAAAATGAGAGAAGGAATCTGCGTCTTATTCACATCGGGTGAAAATTGGAATTATGCCAAAGTAGGATAATTTTCACCGAGTAGCAAGTGTTGGAACAAAATTTGGCACAAATATTTTCTCCGTCCCGCCACCTGTTAATTTTTCATATTATAGAATAATCGTTTTGTGTTTCATCTATGTACACAAATAGTTACTGTGCCGAATACTTAGTTAAATGACTTTTGAAATTGCAATTTTGTGTCACGTTGATATAATTTTGCGAATTGTTTTTGGCGATAATACATGAATGAAATATTTTACACAAGCTTTATACAACAACACGTGCCAGACGGTGGCTACTAATTTTAGCTCCCAGAAACGAAAATTCTGAGCAAACGACTGGTCTAATAATAAAAACTTTTAATTGATGAAACGTTGACTACCTATTTCTTTTGTGCTTCCTTGGCCTTGCCACTGTATATCCTGTACATTAACTATTTGTAAAAAGTTACCTAATTAACGACATAACGTTACTAAACAGGTGGACTTGGAGTTAAATGGAGAGCCTTTGAACATTCACATGAAACTGGGGGAGTCTGGAGAGGCTTTCTTTGTGGAAGAAATTGGTGAAGATGAGGCAGAATGCTCAGCGCATCTGGCCACGTCACCCATTCCAGCCAGCAGGTTCGAAGAGCTTTATGAACCGAGGCGAAGAAACTCACTCTCCGTGGTCGAACCCGATCATGGACAGGCCTCTGACTATACTAAGAGGAGGTATGTAAATTGAATAACACATCCATAACGTAACATACCCACACCATACATGTTACAGAAGTGAAACGAAAATATTTAATAACAGAGTTTTAACAAACATTCATATGTTACAGACAGCAATGAAAGCAAAAGCTTGATAAATATCACAATTACATTCGCGTTTACGTCGTTCGAAAGCGAGTTTCCCAATACATTTGCATTATTCACAGGCGATTATAGTAATGTTAAACTCACTATTAAATTACACAGCTATCCGTTCCACATGATATGTTGGATTATAAAAGCTTTACAACTCAGCTCTAATCCTTTACAGATATACAGCTGACGGGCAATCGATGCAGAAACCGGACTTAAGTAAAATAACTAAGAAAATTGCCAAGGAGGACGAAACTAATAATGATCATGACGCTTTATTTGAAATGGACGGTCTCGACGAGGTGACAGACATGACGGATGGAAGAGCGCCTAGAACGTTCGCAGCGACGCAGCTCGGCAGCACCGAGAGCGAGGCGCACCAAGTTGTGCAGAAGATCAGCGCGCATAATGACTTCCGACCGATCGAATCCATTCCCGCCAGCCAGGACGAAGTAAAACAAAACAGTAACGGAAAGAAAAAGAAAAAGACGAGGAAATCCAGCTCAAAGAAACACCAAAGAAAGTCATCCACTAGTTCAATTTCCAGTCAGTCGGATCGCGCGGGTTCCGAACAGCGCCTCACGCAAGCGGCACCCATTCCAAACGTCACGGATATCCACTTCTTTAGTGACACCGAAGTGACGGCTGCATCGCTCAGGTAATTATCTACATTGTCTATTGCGCTATTTTCTATAACTGCTAATGTTTCATGTGTGATGCCAACATTGAGTTACCGTAATATAAAACAGATGAACATTTAGAAAAGGAAGTTTGTTTTGTGGTTGTGTGTTGAGCGTGTCCCGTGGTTACAGTGAAGAGATGTCGAACCTCAAGCTGACGGGCGACAACCGCATCCCGCTGGCGTTGTCGGACACTGCGTTTGAGGTGCACGCCGCCTCCAGAAACGCGTAATAATTAACATTCAATAACATCGTTTCACGCCTTGCTTGCAATATACACGACCTAATTAATAGTACTACTCTTAAATAAAAGCTATCTCGTCAATTGGACGCCGTAGCTTTTGTAACTCGTACGCAATCACGCTTGTCGTAATTTTTGTCTAGCACATCGCTCAATACCTAACATTATCTCTATTACGAACCATCTGATTTATTACTTGTAGTTTTTGACGCTACCGCAATAGATGTACTACCATGTAATCTCATTTAATACCTCATACTTACGTAATTTATTGGTAGCTTAACTCGTTTATCCGTAATTACTGTACTACTTAACTATAGTTGTTTTTATATTGTAATAATATACCTATAGCAGGTACAGACATAACAAAATAGAAACCTAATAAATAAATTTTGACCTTTTTTTCTTATCAATGGCTACAATTATATTATGTGAGTCAATACGGATGAGCGCTATGACTCAATACATTTACGAGCAATAGTGTGTTCGTTCCCTTTCTTATCGTCAATCAAATTCAATTTAAAAATGATTACATAGTGATCACGTGCTTATCAGACGCGTGAATTTGTGCATAGCTCAGATAAATTTATTGAAAATGTGCAATTAATGCGCACATCCGTTCGACGGCAAAATAATATACCTATAATATCTACAGTCATCGAAAAGCCTGACTTCCGGCTGTGATTCAAAAAACTTATAAATTATTCAATTGGTTACACTAAAATTAATATTTATATCTCAATATTAGAAAACGGACTGACTTCCTTGAAGAAGTGGTTCTGTTATAAAAACAATGGCCATGATTCTGATTGATCACAACCTAATTAAATTTAATTTCTTGCATCTCTCTCTCTCTCTTAACTTATAAGAAAAGGACGTAAGACAAATTATTATAGTTCTAAAATTTATTTTGCTTCGTTTATAGGTCTGTGGTTTATTCACAGTTTTAGTTCGGTCAAACTGTGAATCATCCTGTCTCTTTATAATGAGGTTATGAAGAGGGTGATGTACGAACTTTAATTTAATTTAGTGGTTTACAGGAATCGGAACCAATATTATGGTTAAATCTTTTGCAGAGGTATAAATGTATTTGAATAAGCCTAATTAGGCACTGGTCGTTTTTTTAGTGACTTACACACGGTTCAGTTATTTGCAATTGTCGTTATCTTTTAACTTTAGTTATGAAATCAATTCATCGTAATGTGCCCTAAAGTAATCTTAATGTAATAACAGGAGGGGATCTCGTAGTGGAACGCCCGTTCAATCAGATACAGAGGTGGAGCTGGCGGGTCGTATCTCTGGCGACAAGTCCACGCAGTCATGGCGCTGGGGCGAGCTCCCGGAGCCGCCGGTCCGAGGCTCGGACACTCCCGCATCGCCCACTACTCCTGCTTCAACGGCTTCACCCCCCACTCCCGGATCGCCTGCCTCACCAACAGAGCCTCTAAGCTCCGACGAAGAACGCCCCAGCAGGCGAGGAGTCCTCAGCGAAATGTTCCGCTTCATGTCACCCCGCGACGGCTCCGGCGTCCCCGCAGAAGGTGTTTACCTTGATGACCTGGACCGAGGACAGGTCGACCCTGATCTCTATTTCCCGAAGCACCACGCTGAGAGATATCGTTCGGGTAGGTCTATTAATTAGTCACCCTAGATTTTTATTAGTAAAGTAACATTGGTAACTTTAGCGATGAATCAGTTATCGCGTGAATTTCAGTTTATTGAGGTAGGTAGGTTTGTAGGTATTTGTTCCACGGTCGAAGCTTGACCTCAGCAACAACTGAACTGGTATGTCTGCTATTCATTGAACTCTTTTATCGAAGCGACACTGTTGACATTGGCTTTCAGTAATCACCTGAAACACTTGCATCATGTTAATAAAATGCATTTTACTCATAACTGTACTTTTTTTTTAAATTTCATTTTCTTGGGCATCCATTGAACTCCTAATTCGTCTGCTCTTTTCTTATAAAATGTAGATCAAAGTGCACGGTATAGTAGTAAATAGTATGAAAATAAGAAAAGTCTTGCCATCTATTATGCAGGAACATCTGGTGCGTCTCACCCTACAACGGGTCCCACAGAGGAAGAGTATGAATCTGGCAACGG
Source organism: Hypena proboscidalis (assembly GCA_905147285.1). Classification (NCBI taxonomy): domain Eukaryota; kingdom Metazoa; phylum Arthropoda; class Insecta; order Lepidoptera; family Erebidae; genus Hypena; species Hypena proboscidalis. Next base: position 8,916,266 of record LR990127.1, read on the forward strand.
ACCTTCTCTACCGCAGTCACCTGCTTCCCTAGAACCACCAACGTTAGACTCGGACGATGATGAAAAACTATTAGCCAAGTAAGTAAAAGATTTAAATCATGCTTAGAAATTTAAAATAATCGTACTATTTAACTAAAAATATTTTAGACGTGGAAGCCAAAAGTTTTAAATCATGTGAACGAATCAAATTCTTTAAGTTCTTGCCGCCGCATAACGCTTAATTTATTTAGATCGCCGCGTAGATTAAATAACTTCTATAGAAAGTACTATACCTTCTTAAAGGTATTTTTAGTCTGTTACGCCGTGGGCTACGAAATATTCTAATATAGTATTGTTTAAAGTCCCATCTCTTTAATTATATATTCGACATAGAGCGCGTTTTAAGTGGCAAAAACCCGCTGATGTCATCTCGCTTAAATATTAATACAAGTTCTTTTTTATTCTGTTTTTACTCGTTGATTTCTCAAGGAGTTTTTTATTGAGATGATTAACAAAAGCTTTAATTTCCAGGGGCCAGATAGGAGTGTACGTGCAGGAGGACCGCGTGACGCGAGCGTTGCCTTTCGAAGAGTTCTGTGAGCGAGGGGGGACGCTGGCCGCCGAGGGGCGCCTCGTCGTGCGCCTCGGGGGGCGCGCCATGCCGTGGCGGAGCGCCGGGCCTTTGCTACTATCACTGCTCGCATATAGACGACCACTGCCCAATGTGAGTTCCAATCTGCATATTTATGTACATCTCTTGTTTTGATGCCGATACTGGTAAAATGTGTGGAATTGATAGTTTAAACGATATGAGTTTATTATAACTGTAACATATTCCAATCAGTACGTGAACTCCTACTATTTTACCATAGTTATTTGGGGTATTCGTTTTAAATAGTGTTTGTTTTCCAGCGCATCCTCGAGTCCCTAGAGAAGAGTTCGGAGAAGGACGAGCCGGCGGCCGCCAAGCCCAGCCAGCGCGGGTACTCCTGGTGGAGCTGGCGGAGGTCCAAGGCCGACGCCGAGCGGTGAGTCGTCGCTACTATTTATACAACTTGTCACTCGACCCATCAACAGACGATTTATATGAACTTTAAAAAACGACTCCCGGACTAAGGGACATAACCTTTGCGTATCGGACAAACGCACGACGCACAATGCGAGCCATACTTGGGAAATAATTCGTGTCGGAGGACTAACAGAAATAATGGACGTGAATCTGGAATTAATTTAATCATCATTGAAGTAATATAAACTCAATTTTGTTTCAAAGAATTAGAAAAAGTCACACAACGCCATCTAGCCCCATATAAGCAGAGCTTGTACTATGGGTATTAGAATAACTGATACTAATACATATATACTTTTCTTTTGTAAATACATACTTATTATACATATCGATGATAACCATTCATATTTACTGCTCCATATTTGTAGTCAGGAGATGAATTAACTAGATCTCATTGTTCATAGTTAGTCAGGCCGTCACGCTCTGTCTGCTGCGTAAGAATAGGATACTTCCATTATCCGTGGATGCTCATAGTTGACCTAAAAAGTGACTTAACAATCAGGCATTATTCTAACTTAATGGCTAAGACCTAGTTTCACAAGCATCAGATAAAAAAATATTGTCAACGTTTGTGTGTGTTATACACACAAATGAAAATAACAACTGTGTTCTATTTTCAAGACAAAATTGCGTCTATTTGTATTCGATCAAGTTATATTTTTAATAGCGGATAAGCTTTTGAAACTGGCTCTAAGTCCTAGTTACAATAGTCACTCTCACTTATAAACTAATTATTTTATCGCCCACCATCCAAATTGGCATCAATGTGTTTGCCAATATACATAGTACTAATTTAAGATTAGTTGTCCGTCTCGTAAGAATTTACACAATATCGTTTGAAATAAAGTATACAATGGAAGAATAAACGGACTGTAATTTAGTCACTACAGGACTTTATTAGGCAAACAAAATCCATAATAAACTAACCACTTTTAAAATTATCCTAACTTTCTATTGATTATTTCTATATCATTTAGCCATGCTTAGCAAATTGTACTAAGAAACAGTTGAAAAATCTTGAATTTGTGCTGAATGTAACTTCGCCATGTTGGTTTGTATCCTACTTAAGATAGGAACAAATGGATGAACGTGACGTCACGAAGTGACGTAACATACAGTTGAGAAATGTAGGGTCCTGGCAAGAGGCGACCGTAGCTGATTAGTTAAAGCGGCTGCCCGGTATGCAGAAGGTCGCAGGTTCAAATCCTGCCGGTCCATAATTTTTTTTAACTGTTTGTCTAGTAAAAATATCCTAATTGATTTTTATTTCAATTTTAGATCTGAAGCGTCGCCCCCTAAAGATGAAATCGTATCGGAAGAAACCACCGCCCAGATTGAAATGGCAGCTGAACCAACCATAACAGCGACTGTCACAACAGTAGTGAGTGAGGGGGCTCAAGAGAAGCCAGGCCCGATGAAGGTGACCATCGAGGAGACTATCAAGCTGGAGCTCGAGCCAATTGAGTTCGTAGAGGAAGTTACTGAACCACTGCCTCAGATTAAGGAAATGCAAGATACAGGTCATTATTTTACATTTCTGAGTGTTTCATTATCTACAATCTACAGCTTGACAAAATAGTCCAGAAATGGAAACTGTATATTGTCTAGGTAATGGCGTTACATCTTCAAAATTAAGAAATGTCATAAAGGCTATTGTAGCCATGAAGAAAAAAAAAATATGTTACATCTAAACAAGCTACACACTGGTTCTTGATTTTGAAGTTTTCTAATATGGGTTAGGCTGATTGGTTGATTAATAATTTGATTGCCATACGAACGTCACTGTGTTGCTTCTATACATTTTTTTGTACAGTCGCCAAGGTGTAAAACTTCTTACACTGTGAAATAGTGACAGCTAGCTCTGTATTGTGCTTAAGTTATATTTCTCTTCTACAAGTGTAATATTAAATATTATTCTGTTACAGTGGATCGCCATGATCACAGTTCCTCGGACTCAGACCAAGATGGACAAGTAAAGAGGTCTTCCCGCAAATATTCCTCCTTCAGAAAGACGCTTCGGTTATCCTCAGAACAGATTGTAAGTATTTTTAAAAGTATACTGGAACTTTTAGAGCCGATTTCCGCGAGCTTTTTTTTATTTTTTTTTGTTTTAATGTTCAACTTCTCTTTACTGTGTAACTGTGTTCTGTTTATTTGCCACACAAGCCCCAAGCTTAGTGCAGAGGCCGTTGGTTGCTGTACACTATATTATTATTTGAATAAATAAAATAATAAATTAAACCCATATTTGCATCTCTGTCTTTTATTTAATGTTGGCACGGGGCAGAGGTCATAAGTTGTAGCTATTAAAAGGTGAAATATTTAAGGGACAAAGATCCGTAATAACCCATCTCTTTTTTTTTTCTATAGAAAAATCTAAACCTGCGCGATGGCATGAACGAGATGGTGTTCAGCGTGACGACGGCGTACCAAGGCACCACGCGCTGCAAGTGCAATGTGTTCCGCTGGCGGTACGACGACAAGATCGTCATCTCCGACATCGACGGCACTATTACCAAGTGTGTATTTTTATTTTATTAGCCAATAATCTAGTATAAGAAGTCCTACATAACTTATGCCGCTTTGAAAAAATACTGGATGTGCAACGAACAATACAAAATAATATAACGTTTTTAAAAGCAAGACAATTTAATCTTTGAATCTTATGATCGGCCTCGCTGGGTAGTCGGTCTTTCAAAGGCCGAGTAGTTCGCCAAACCCATAGTCGGGCCCATCTCTAAAAGGGATATTATTGGCATTTTAGGGTACATCTTATCATTAACTTTTAAACTTACGCGGTGCATGATTAAGTAAAATCTAACGGTTCAGTCTTACCACGGCCAGCAGTGTAATCTGTCTGCCGAAACGTCAAACCTTAAAGGTAAATAATGCATGATCGCGTTCCCGTTAGATTTTATATAATAATATATAAATTATAGATAAAATCTAATTCTATAACTTATTTAGTTTTTGGCCTCTCTCTCCTCCTGTCATAATGTGATCTATGGATGTTTCTTACTATTCTCATCGAGCTTTTAAATTCTGCAGCACTTCAATCAAATTTATTTATTCAGATCTGACGTGCTTGGCCATATCTTCCCACTGGTGGGCAAAGACTGGGCACAGTCAGGCGTCGCGCAGCTCTTCACCAAAATTAAGAATAATGGATATCAACTACTCTACTTATCAGCGAGGGCGATCGGACAGGCGAGAGTAAGTACAATAAATTATACTACAGCTATTTTACTGTTTATCTATCATGCCATGATAATACGCATGATGTAATGTGATATATATCATTATTATATATCACGATGTAAATAAGTGATATACATATAATAATGATAGGTTGTAAATAATGGCATAGAACAATAAGTACCTAGTGATTTCCTCGCCAGTTGTTCTCAATGAGTTGTAGATTCGGAATAGCTAACTACATTTACTTAAATTAGTTTTAACTATGTATGTAGGCACTCGAATTTCATGTATTTGAGTGCTTGTAGAACTCGACTACAAATTCATAAATATTCATTGTATTATAACTTGAATGAGAAATTGTACTCAATAAAATTCATAAAATCACGCCATTCTCAATGGTCCATCAGTGGTTCCCAATTAGTGGTACGCGTACCCCCAGGGGTACGCGAGATTGCATCAAGGGGTACGCGCAGCAATCTCTAAACTAAAATAATAAAAAAAAAATAATTCGATATACCCACATTGACAAATAAAGAATCTCTATTTCTATTTCTACAACTGCCAAAAAAATATTCTATTTAATTAAACGGCAGTAGCCGGTAAGTAAATCGCACGCGATGCGCTTTGGCCCGCGGCGGCGGCGATTGACCCGTGTTTCCCGCGACTCCCGCGCCTCGCGTCGCCAGATCGCGGCCGCTGCCGCTGTCGCCTATTTGCTCGTCATTGTCAATTAGAGGTGTAAAAGTAACGATAAAAAGCAAACCCGTATGTATTCGTTACTATAACAATGAGTACTCGTTACTATCGTATCGTTACGTTACTCGTTACTTTTGACTGATACCTCACTATAACACAACAAATCAAGTCATATGTTGTATCGTATGGTACCTACGCGTACAGTATGACGTTGCGGCGTCGCAACAAAGTAATAATGAAAAAGCAACACGTAAGTGTCAAAATTATTTATTGACAATAACATTTAAACAACAAAAATCTTTTGTTCTTAAACTGAAATTAAGCATATATTTTTTAAATTAAACATAAATAAAAAACTATTAAAACAAAACAAAAACTATTTTTATAAATTAAAAATCTAATTATAATATTACTAGCCGTTGCCCGTGGCGTCCCTTGCGCAAATTCGGTCTGTCGCAGAAAGATTTATTTATTGTTTCCCGTGGGAATTATATTATTATATTTTCCCGCGGTAAAAAGTAGCCTTTGTCTTTTCCCAATATATGTTTTTATAAATTCATCGAATAAGCCCGCGTAATACGCGCATGCATAAAACCACAGATTAAGTAAACAAACGCACGATCAGCAAACGTTTCAATACACGCATCAACTTACCTGCGTGAACTGAACCCATACTACAAAAAATGCGGGATACGAAATCGTGCGAGTAACGAGGCACATTCGAAAGTAACGTTTCGTTACTCGGTACTTGAGGGCGCACCCGTTACTCAGTACCGAATACATACGGTTTGCTACAGCTTTATTGTCAATTATTCAGTTCGGCTTATGTCGCGTGAGCGTGTCGCTGTGCTTGTGTTGTCGGTTTTAAGGGTAAAAAAACGGTTTTTCTCGATTTCCAGCAAAACTAAAAGTTCTATGGAAAAAAGTCGAATGACAAAGATATTGGTAATAAAAAGATCTAAAACTTTTGTATTTGCACTTTTTTCATATAACCTCAAAATTGATGTGAAAAATTCAAAAAACTAAGTTTTTGATTTTTTATTTTTATCTTTCACAAACAATTTTTTTTTTCACGAAATTTGGTGAAAACTTACCTTTTTATGTCCCAAATACGCTGTAATTTATTTGATTGGAAATATTTATTTTTACACCTTATTTTGAATGAATATCAAAAAAGCACCCTAATTTTCGATCGAAAATTTACCCGTCAAAATATCAGCTTTTTTCAAAAAGTTGGTATGTTTTCTGTTCGTTGAAATTACTACAAAATTGTATATATTAATTATATATTTATATTATTTTTTATTTTTGTTTTGCATTTTCTGTGAAGATTTACTATAGCAACATATTTTTTTCACCATCGTAAAGTAGAGATTTCAACAAACAGGAAACATACCAACTTTTTGATATTTATTTAAGTGTATTATTTTAACTTTAAAAACCTAAATATATTTAGAATGTTTTTAAAAAAAATAATCTAATGCTGAAAACGGGAGCAAAATCGGTGTTCTCCACGTGTCACACTCTGTTCGCCCTCCCGTAAACCTTTAATAACTTTTGTATTCTATTCATAAGCATAGAATGTTATACGTCAAATTAATTTACATTAACTGTACATCATTATTACCAAAAAACATTAATTTAATATCTAAAGATAAAATAGTTAATAGACATAACGTCTCAGTCACACGATTTTGCTAGTTCCATGAGCGCGCAACAAAACTGCAGCTATCTTTTAAAAGCACCAACTTGTCGTAACACGTTTGATCTGCACGGGCGCTTAGTGGCATTCCGGCATCAGTGCGGGAGATACGTACGTTCATCAAAACAAAGCATTACGAGGCGAGTTATTCTTTGAATATTTTGAAATGGGTTTGGTCAAGAAACTTTCATGCGCATGTTTTGAAGGATTAATATTTATAATTATGTAACTCATCTTGAATAAAGGAATAAGGTAGATCTTCGTGAGTATTCCCAGGTACTTTGTTTTTTTATTTACCTATAACTTTGATCATTATTCTGAAAAAAGTGTTTTTTTAGTAACTTTCATGGTTATTTGTCCACGAAAGTTAGCTAGCGCACCACGAAAGTTATTCAGGGCGCTTTAGACATCGTTTGCCAAATGGAATTGGCCAAAAGGTAGTTCTTCCTAGCTATAGCTTTAACACCCTTTACTCACTTTTCACCCAACAAGTTTTTTTTTAACATATTATTAATTTATAAAAAAATCTATATTCAGTTTTTTTAATCAATCAATCTTCAAGATTGATTAATTGAATATATTTATTTTTATTTTTTTATTAGCTGAATATTCCTATTAGCCTAGAAGTTTCCAAATTAAATTCAGTCGGCTTCTAGACTTAATGCTTGAATTTTGCTGCACATTTTATGTGTTAAAATGGTCACCCATTCACGGCCAACTGCGATTAGCTTTACTTAACCTGCAGGATCGATCAGTCTGTGACTTCGACACGAGCTCCTCAGATTCAGCCTTTTAATCGAAGAAAAAAACTCGTGGGGTAAAAAGTGAGTTTGGGATGCTAAAACTAAACCGTTTATTCAATTGTTTATTTTATTCAATTTGTACCTTTTAATTATTCCAATTCAGCAAACGATGTACCAACCATCCCATATATCTCCATTTATACTAATAACTTTAGTAGTTTGTGACGCAGCATATACATTTATCGATTTTCACAAAGCTCAAAAGATATTTCATGTATTTGTATTAGTTTTATAAATATATTTCAACTGCCCTATCTTGCACATTATAACTAGCTGGCTTTAAAAATCCGAACTTTTTGTACACACTTTGGCCACTTTAATACGGGAATTATTAAATCACGTGGTGCGCTGTACACTTGGTGGTCAAATGACCTATCGACGGTCGAACGATGTAGATATATAACACCCTTACGTCCCTTACATTAGTAATGTATTCTTTTCCATTTTTCTCAGGTTTCATTGAAACCAAAACTATGCCACCGCAAAGTGCAAAAAATCGACGTGAGAAAAAGCGTCTAGCAGGAATTAGAGAGAAGAGCAAAAATAAAAATGATATAGAGTTACACAATGCAGTAAAAAATAAAGCAAGAGAAATGTATTACAGAAGAAAAGGAAAATCATACCAGTTAGTAAAATGAGTAGTCAAAGGATCTCAGACTTTATGTGATAACTATAATAATGTCTTTAAAAAAATTGTTAACTGTGAGACTGAAATAAGATTAAAAAATTATAATATGTTAATTACTAATCTAATTTAGAACACATTACCTACTTGCAGATACAATAGTTGTAAATAATAATTAAGTTTATATTGTAAGACGTATATTTAATTTACCGGAACTAGAAGCTATTGATCTCAAAATAATCTTATTTTTTATTGTTGATCTCAAAACTGATTAGTAAAATAATAATGTCTTTTATTTTTTAAACCAGAAATATAAGAATAAAAATTAAATGATTTTTAAATCATGTTTTGCTCGTAGAAAATACGTTTGTAACTTTCGTGGCGTCTTTCGTAACTTTCGTGGGCACCAAAATTTCAAATTAGAATATCTCGGTAGTTTATGCACCGATTTACATGCAGCAAAGAGTGTACATATTATTTTAAAATCGCCTTTTATGTGTATACATTCATATAAAGATAGCTCTAAAAAAAATCGCCATGAAAGTTACGCGGAGAACGGTTTTTGAAGAATCACTCATAATATTCTCCTTCTTGGGTGGGTTTCATCCTACTTTATTTTTTTTTTTTCAAAAATTAGACAACGGGTCTGAATCGCGTAATTATTATAAAGGTAAATAAATACCTTTGCGATTCAGACCCGTTGTCTAATTTTTGAAAAATGTTCTCAAATCGCGTAAGTCTAAAAACATATATTTTTTTGGTTTTAAAAACTATCGACCCTGGTCTATAAAGGGGTACGCAAGTTGGAGGTCTTTCTTAAAGGGGTACGTAGAAAAAACTAATTGGGAACCACTAGTCCATAGCATTGAGAATGGCGATTAACGTAATCTGTTTTCTCGTATTTAACAATAAAATAGATTACGGTTGTAAATAAACTGTCTTTCTTAGTTTTTTTTCTATGATGGCAATCTGATCTATACTAATATTATAAAAAGGAAAGATTTTGTTTGTACCCAAAAATCTTCAAATCTACTGGAGCGATCTGTAGTGTGGAGATTAATCAAGTCCCAGTTATAATATAGGCTACTTTTTATCGATATACGAAGCTATTAATAATAATTTTAGGTATCACACATGATTCACATCACAGTACTACGTGAATAACATTAGCCTATAAATTGAAACATAAAAATAGTACAGTATAAATATTAGATTGTGAATTAAGGCTACTAGATTTTTAGAGCTATCATAGTTCATGATTATCTATTACGCTACATGATCATGTGATCGTATCACACCGGTGCGTGATACGTAACATCACATCTTTACATGATACATGCGAGAAAGCGTGATAATTATCGTATTTTAATGACATCAAATCGCCATGTTCATATCTTTATATTTTTATCATGTTTAAACTAGTTTTTAATTACTCCAAGACAATAATAAAAGCAGTCTTAGTACATACAATGTATTGAATAAGTAAAATCTATCGGGAATTAACGCGATCATGCATTATTTACACTGGCCGTGGTCGCAAGCAGACAGTCCGTCTGTTTGCGACGACGGCCAGTGTAATCTGTTTGCCGAAACGTCAAGCCAAAAAAGGTAAATAAAATAATGCATGATCGCGTTAATTCCCGTTAGATTTTACTTAATCATACTAAGCGTAAGTTTAAAAGTTAATAATGTATTGAATGTCCACAGGTAACTCGCGAGTACCTCCGCTCGATCCGCCAAGGCGAGGTGTGCTTGCCGGACGGGCCTTTGCTGCTGAACCCCACGTCCCTGCTGCGTGCCTTCCACCGCGAGGTCATAGAGAAGAAGCCGGAGGAATTCAAGATCCAATGCCTCGCCGACATCAAGGCGCTGTTCCCGCAGGGCTCCAACCCGTTCTACGCGGGGTACGGCAATAGGGTCAATGTGAGTAGGAAATACAACCTGTAAATCCTGTAATCTATTGCAAACATCACGGCAGGGTAGGATAAATGGCTTGTTTTATATAATAATAATAGTAGCCCTGTATCTGCTGGGCTCGGGCCTCTTATGATGAGAAGGGTTTGGCCATAGTCCACCACGCTGGCCAAGTGCGGATTGGTGGACTTGCAGGTTATCTCACAATGTTTTCCTTCACCGTAAGCGAGCGATAATTTATATGATAAATACACACTTATATTCGAAAAGACGAATCTTAACGATTTATTGGCCATTCGGCTACCGCTGCTTTCGCTTGTTTTATACTACCCGGCTATTTGTTCACATCCGTGCACATATTTTCGGTCTAATCTTTTAGTTGTTACTTGTACTCTAAAATAAAAGGTAACTTAGTTTAATGATTTAAGCAATACAACATTTTTTTTGTGTCCCACTGCTAGGCAAAGGCCTCTCCACATGACTTCCAAGTCTTTCTGTTATTTGCAATACAACATCATATTTTCTTGTATTTACAGGATGTATGCGCATACCAGGCGGTTGGCATTCCGATCGTGAGAATCTTCACAATCAACTATAAGGGCGAGCTCAAACATGAACTGACTCAGACATTCCAATCCACGTAAGTGTCGTCTCGACATTTATGGTCTCGCCGCTTAAGATTTAATTACGTGTTTCGCCTCGAATTTGAACTTATAAATTGTATAAATATACGTATAACACGTGATTGAATCTTTTACGGTGCGACAGCTTTATTTACCTTCATTCTCTGTTCACCTTAGCGTCACTAACACAGTATTATTTTACTCTGTATTGAGTATAATATTTTTATTTCAGTTACAACGTGCAGAGTGACATGGTCGATGATTTCTTCCCTCCAGCTAAAAGCTAGGGACAGGTTTAGGTGTCAATAGAGTAGAATTTTAGTTAATCGAGCACACGAATTCGAAATGGTAAGACGTATGGAATGACTTGTAAGGCTTGCATCACGTTTGAAGCAGTACATTCATACATTCTAAATTATAATAACATCATGTAACAAATTATGATCATTTCTATTGATTACTAAAATATACTGACAAATAACTTGCAATCATCGACATGTCATCTGTCTTGTCTGTTTTCTGTTGGTGTTTGTCTTTTGGGCTTTGATTTGTGTTGGAACTTAATATATCTGGTTGGCTCATTTTCCTTCTCCTTCTACTACTGGACTGAAAACGCCTTATTGCGAAAACACTAATGATTATACCTAATTTGAAGTATTATCGTTGATACATGGTGTAATCATTAGATTATATTTTGTAATAAGACTGTAAATTTCTTATTTCTAATTTCACAAATCATAATACAACCAACATGATAACATTGAGACATACAATCATAATTCTTCAGCATACTGTGTTATTATATATGTGCAACAATATATTTATGTTTGTATTGTATAATATTAATCTACTAAGATCCATCAAAAAAAAAAAAAATACCGGCTTTATCAATGTGTTTCATCATATGATGATAATTATATATAGTAACTAAATAAATGCTTATCTAATCTACGTTAAGTATAAATTATAATTCAATAGGCAAAATAGAATTGAACTCGTTACGTTTTATAAAATTTAACGATCGATATCTGTGGCGTAACTATAGGGTGGCAGGGGTGGCCAAAGGCCTCCGGGCCCAAAATGCCACAATCTTGAAAGTAACTGAACACAATAAAAAAAAAATAGATTTAAACGACAACGATTAAACGATTGGAATAGATAAGGGCCTAGGGTAACATAGAAAATCGCGAAAGACATTTTTTTTTAAATCCTGAATTCTAAGGTGAAAAATGTTTACATTCCGGTTCTGAATCTCTGGTTTCAACGGCTTCAACGTAACAATTTTTACTAGGACCCCATTCAATATATCTGCCACGGGCCCCCGATGGTATAGATACGCCATTGATAGAGATAACAGACTTATTCGGTGCGCTTAAAGACGCATGCATACCGGCAGTAAATGAAGCGTAAGTATACAAGTTGACACGCGCCCGATTGATAAATAAATTATAATATCTATCAGAAAGGTCGCACCCATTTGGAAAGCTGATGTCGTAACCAAACTAATCAAATTTCTTTGGTCTGCAGGTACTCGCACATGACAGTGCTCGTGGACCAGGTGTTCCCGCCGGCGCAGTGCGAGCCGAGCGACGAGTTCTCTCAGACCGTGTACTGGCGGGAACCCATGCCAGACTTCGAGCTGCCCCCCGCCTCCCCGCCGCCACCTAAACATCACTAAATTATTACGTCATTCTTATGTAACCATAATATCCTTCACGATTTTACACAAATATAATGCTGGTTTATCCCTAATTTGAGCTATCATAATATTTATATGCCTAGTAAGGCTTTGTCTACTCCAGATTTGACAAGTGGAAGAACGCTTTCCATCGCATTCCTGGAGTATGAATGCGCTGAAATGATTTCATTTGAGCTGTTTTAGATCTAGGATGATTATTTCGTTACGCGTTAGTTAAATATACCTAGATATAGTAACGATGTAGGGAATACCAAAAACAGAATTGCTTAGCGTAGTGCCGTGTGTGTCGCGTAGGTTTGAATGTTGTCCTGTGATTAGTCTAGCGGATCATTATTTTGTGAAGTGTTTACTTTTGGCAGTAACGTATGACTTTGATGAGGGTGATTCATGTTATTTACTTTATTCTCTGCGAAGACTGTATGCAAGGAAGGTACAATGGTTTGCAGATTTAGGTTACAGAGAAATCAACAGACTTTTGGTTTCATCGATTATGTAAGCTGTGATGTCGTCGACTGATAACGATGCTTTATTTTTATACTGTGATTACCTATTTGTACGTGCTAAGTTATATTTGTGTTAAAGCAATACACATTCGCAAAAGGCAGAAGCGTAGCTTCTGGTAGATATTACTATATTCATTTGTAATCAACGCCTCTTTGATGAACATTGATTTGTAATAGTTAATTTTATGTCTAATTAGAATTTGGTATATTTTTAAATTAATTTATTGTTGTTTCTGTGATTGTTTCAATAAATATTTTCAGAAATAACGAAATATTTTTTTATTCTAATATTCCAATCGAGACCCATCACATGGGCGCCGGCAGAAATAATTTCCAGGTGGTGCAGATTTTAGTTTTCTTACAATCTTTGCCGTATATGATTGTTAATAAAAAGATGAAATTTTAGTCTGAATGTTCGTGCCATTTACAAATTTCTGACTATTCATTATGAATTTATTATACAGGGTTATTGGGTAAGTCGACCTAGATCCGTTAAGAGGTGGTAGTTCCCATCATTTCTGACTGATCTGACTATGAAACACCCCACCCTAAACCTAACCGTTTTCGAGATATTGGACTTAGAAGGTTTTTTTAAAAAATATCCCGATTTCTTAACTATAGCCTATTTTTTTTGTATCCTATGCCTTTTATTTTTTTTTAATTCTGATTTTTGTGTGCCAGATAAGTTTGTTTATAATTCTCAACCCAAAAAGTGCAAGTATCTGAACCAATGGGATCGTAGTAGACGATTGATACCGTAAAAAAGTAATTAATTTGAAAAAAAAAAATTGTTTCTTTTAGTAATATTTAAAAAAAAATCTATGGCGTTAGTTCTGCAGATGTTTTAAATAATATCTACGTTCCATTAGCTATCCAACAAGGTATCACAAGCTAGGGTCTTATCACAATTCATAGAAAAAAAATCGATAAAAGGCTCTCAGGTAGCAGTACAAATTTGGGTTCTTTGGTCCTATTGTTCTTCCACGGAGCTGTGGTGCGTGCGAGCGGGACAAACTGACCAGGTGCAAGCGAGATAAAATAATCCCGGCCAATTTGTTGTTATTGTTTCGTTTTAGTCTGCTTCCGTGATTCGTCCGTAGTAGATGCGATATTTAGTGCTCTTCATTTCTTACCCGACTTGGCTTGTATTTCTGGACTGTTTCCTACAAATTGTGACTGTGCTTGTTAACTGGACTTTGAATTGTGCTTCTGAATTGGAACTGTTGAAGATGGCAACCTTCACGAACGAGGAATACGCGGATATTCTACTTTGTTATGGGTACTGCAATGGTGTTTCTGCACGAGCTCGTGACGAATACATTGCACGTTATCCCGGCCGCCGAATACCGGATGTCACTGTCTTTGACGGCGCTTACCGGCGACTCAGAGAGACTGGCTCTGTTTTAAGGCGTCGAGCAGACCTAGGCCGACCACGGATCATTGTTGATGATGAAGATGAAGATAATCAAATAGTTCAACGGTTTAGAGCGGATCCAACTACTTCAACTAATGCTGTTGCCCGAGAACTTGGACTCTCGCAGTGGAAAGTGTGGTTTACGGTGAATACTGCAGGCCTCTACCCCTATCACTACACGCCAGTTGTTTTTTGTTTTTTAAATTTCTTTATTCAATAATATAATACATTGATTTATGCACTAATCTAGTGTATATTTAATCCTAGATGTACAAAATATTATTATTATATATGATTTTACAAGTATATGAAACTTATTTAAAAACTTATAGCATGTAGATAATTATAAATGGATCATTAAATTATTGGAATTGTAATTCAAATATTAAATAACATAAATATATAATTGTACAAATTCTTTAGTGATAGTAATTCGTTTATAACAATGATTATCATAAAAATTATTATGTTAAAATAATAGGCGACGGTACTTTACAAACAAAGCCGGTCGCCGTCATACGGTAGCAGCGAGAACAACTCGTACATGCGCGTGCGCAGCCGGCCGCGCGCTACTACAACCCGATATCCACTGATAATACGGGCTAAAATAGCTCGCACCGCGCTCCGCAGCGCTTATCGGCCGGCACGCGCGCAAGGAGTGACTTTGCTTATTCATCGCACTCTAGGAATAAATGGTGAGGTAGCTTGTATCGATGATAGTTATCGATAAATGGAAGATTTTTGTTGCGTGTTTTGCATAAGTTTTTAATTAGTTGGTTAGGATTAGTAGGGTTTTTATGTATATAAAATTTTTCTGCTAATTTATAAATGTAAATGTTAATAGTTGGTAAGCCAATTTGTAGGTGTAGTTTAAGAAGGTTAGTACGGAATGGTGTATTGTAGGCGTACTTCAAAGCTTTATTTTGGATAACTTGTATTTTGTTAATGTTACTTCTGCTAGTGCTGCTCCAAACCGGACATGCATAAGTCATACAAGGGCGAACCAAAGTGCAGTAAATTCTTAGCTTGGTGCGATGACTGAGGGTCGAACGCCGATTCAAGAGTGGTGATAGGGCGTTTAAGGCTTTAACCCCCTTAAGGCGGAGGTGTGAAATATTGTCTCCCCAGTTAAGCTTGTTGTCGAGGATGGTGCCGAGATATTTCACAGAGCGGCTCCAGGGAATTTCAAAGTTATTAACTTTTAGCCTGCGAGTTGGTAGTGTGCGCTTCCTGGTGAACATAATTGCTTCAGTTTTGGAAGCATTGATTTTAAGTTTCCATCTATGGAAGAACTCGAGGAGTTTATCAATGGACAGTTGGAGTCGGCTGATTACTAAGTCAATGTCCGTAGAAGCAGTAAAGCATGCTGTGTCGTCTGCAAAACAGGCTAAATTAGTCCGAGTCTGCACCGGGACATCATTTAGGTATAATAGAAATAAATATGGGCCCAATATTGAACCCTGCGGGACGCCAGCAGGGACAGGTTTAGGCAAAGACGAGTGGTCTCCCATATGTACCTGGAAACTGCGGTCAGACAGGTAGGAATACATAACTCTAACCAGGGCAGGTGGTAAGCCGAGGTTGACTAGTTTATGAATAAGCGCTTTATGCCAGACCGTGTCAAATGCTTTTTCTATGTCAAGTAGGAACATTCCCGTGGATTGTTTCATGTTGAGGTTGTACGACACATTTTCAGCCACTCTTGTCAGCTGTTGAACTGTCGAGTGCCCCTGCCGGAAGCCAAATTGTTCATTTCTTAGGAGATGATTAGAAGCGCGGAGAAGGCGTGCGTAAAGTACTTTCTCAAAGAGTTTGCCTAAACATGGTAGGAGGCTGATCGGCCGATATGAAACTGGGTCAGAGGGGTCTTTGCCTGGTTTATGAATTGCAATGACTTTTGCACTTTTCCAGGGAGATGGAAAGTAGTTTAGGATAAGGCAAGCATTGAACAATTTGGTAAGGAGCACAACACACTTATAGGGAAGATTTTTTATTAATACATTGCAGATGAGGTCAGAGCCAGGAGCCTTCCGGGGTTTTAGTGCTGTAATATATTTACGGACCTCAGTTGGTCGAGTCAAAAGGGAGTGATGAAAAGGTGTGTTTCCTTCTAGAACGCTTAAGGAGCAATCAATGTTAGGAGACTCCTCACTAGACCAATCACTCGTAAGCAACATATTGTTTAGAAAGGTATTGGCCAGCAGGTCGCATTGTTCCTGTAGTGATGAAGTTAACTCATTGTTCTCAGTTTTTAATGGCGGGATGATATTAGTGATAGACGCGGAGCGCAATCCCTTGACTAGACGCCAAAGGTCAGAACTTGGGTTATCAACTCTTTTTAATTTTAAGTTCCATTCCTTGTCATTATTTTTTTTTAGAGAAAGATTAATTTCGTATTTAATTTGATTAATGCGAATGATGTAAAGTCTACGCACTGATAAATCCGTTTCAGATACAACATATCTGCGTAGTCTATTTTTGTACTGTATTAGTCGCCTGACACAACGTGGTAGAGTATTACGTTTATGCGGTTGGAGAGTCGTATATGGTACACATATGTCTCTTGCTTTCAAGATTGACTCTTGGAGGTCGGAAACGGACTTATCAATTTCGTTCGCAGTTTTGTAAGTGGTAGAAGATAATGATGTGTTAGCATTGAGATAGTTGCGATATTGGGGCCAATCAGCTTTAGCAAAATTAAATTTCGTAACCGGCTTTCGTTGCAGTTCAGTACTGAACTGTGCAAACACAGGGAAATGATTCGAAGATAGTGCCGAAACAGTGTGTATACTGTCAAGATAAAGAAAATTTTTAGAAAGGAGCAAATCGGGAATTGACGGTCGAAAGTCCGCGCAGTAATGGACAAGGGTACACTCGCGAGGAGCATGTATTACATAATCATTTTGGAGCATATGTTCGTATAAAAGCTTACCACGAGCATTACATGGTCCAGGTGACCATAACTGGTGTTTAGCGTTAAAATCACCCATCATCAGAACTATTTCACCAGAGGACATAAGACAATCAATATCAGCAGTGATAAATGGGAGATTCGGAGATTGGTAAACCGAGTAGATTTTAACATTATTGTTTAGTAGCTTTAATGAAACACCTATGGCTTCTAAATTATGAGTACGAGGGGTAGGCAATCGACCATGGATCAAATCGGAACGAACAAGTAAGGCAACACCCT
Source organism: Hypena proboscidalis (assembly GCA_905147285.1). NCBI lineage: Eukaryota > Metazoa > Arthropoda > Insecta > Lepidoptera > Erebidae > Hypena > Hypena proboscidalis. Next base: position 8,933,684 of record LR990127.1, read on the forward strand.
GGCCGATGTTATTATGCCGCTTGTCCAAGCGGTAGCAATTATAACCGGAGATGTTGAGTGTTAGTCTGTTTGTTAATTTAGTTTCGCAGAGTGCAATGATGTCGGCATTAAGTCTACTCACCGCTAGGTCAGAGAGTTCTTGCTGCTTCCCATGAACACCGTCAGCGTTCCAATATAATATACGCAGTTTATGACAATTAAGCATAGTGGCCGAGATGAGTCAATATTAAGATAACCTTATCCATGAAGGACTGGCATTTTCTAAATTCTTGTTTGATGGACTGTATGGTGGTAAGAATATCCAGCATCTCAACAGTTTCAGGATCATGTAAAATTTTCTCATCGTCATTAACTGGCCTGTTTTGACTCGCTGGTGTCAGAGGTTTCATGCCTACCGTCCCCCGCGTCCGAGCAGGAACATCGTTCTGTGGACTTGGCACTTTTTGTTTATTTTTGTTGGCGCTCGTGATTTGAGCCCAAGTGGGACGGCTAGGTAATGATTTCACAGTTGTCGTCATGTCGATAATGGCGTTACGTGTGGATTCACGTTTTGATTTATTTTGCTTAAGTCTCTGTAAGTATTTAAGGCGTTCAGTGCATTGGGAGTAGTTTGCAGGGTGTTCTTCCTGGCAATTACAACACTGAGCAGGCTTGGTTTTGTCAATCTTAGGGCAATCCTTTGTGGAATGTGTGGCGGTGCACTTGACGCAACGTGGTGGCCTATTGCAGTTCTTCGAGGCGTGGCCAAAACCTTGGCATCTGAAACACTGGGTGCCTGGCTTCTTAGTTGGCTTGTACCGTTCAATTTTAATGACGCAATTAAACAGATACTTGATCTGTTTGAAATTTGTCATTTTCGTCCCGCTTGGTAATTGAATCAAGAGAGGTGGACAGTCTGACAAGTGCAGAGTTTTTATGTTCGTAGCGACGGCACCTGGAAAACCGAGTGATTCAAGTTCTCCAGCCACATCGGAGTGAAGATATTTAGGCAATCCTTTGATGACGGCCTTTGGAAACTTCTCGTCTTTGCGAGTGACACGCCAGTACATGTTATCGAAGAGGGAGATCCAGTGAGGAGGTTAGACTTTTGTAGATTTATGCTTCATGGAGATTTAGAAGACCCAGCATTTTTAAAACAAATCTTGTGGACAGATGAATCAAAATTTGATAAAGATGGAATTACAAATTACCACAACGCTCATTATTGGGCCCCAAAAGCGCAAAAAAATCCTAACCAGAAGAGGACAAAAGCCGCACAAAGAAGATTTAGTTTAAATGTCTGGATGGGAATCATAGCAAACAAATTAATTGGGCCCTTCTTTCTACCTGATAATTTAAACGGAGAATTTTACGAACATTTTCTAAGAGAAGAGTTACCAAATTTATTAGAGGATTTACCCCTAAATCTGATTAGAAACATGAAGTTCCAACACGACGGTTGCCCTGCACATTACAGAAGAGGGGTCAGGGAATGGCTAGACAACGAGTATCCTAATAGGTGGATCGGAAGAGGTGGACCCATACCGTGGCCAGCAAGAAGTCCTGACCTGACTCCCATGGATTTTTATGTGTGGGGACACATGAAGACATTAGTCTACAATGAGAATAATCCAATTGAAACTATTGACATATTAAGACAGAAGATTATTGAGGCTGCTGACGAAATTCGAAGAGACTTAACGACTGTAGTAGTTAAAAGCGGACTAAGACACCGAATGAGAGTGTGTGTGCGAAACAGAGGCGGCCATGTAGAACAAGATTTATAAATTTAAATAAATGTTGTTTAATAATTATTTGTATTGTTTTTATTTCGTTTCCTGGCCCAAAAGAGAAGTTTAATCTTAAGTACCATTGTTTTTTTTTACTAACTGGGAGCCTTTTATCGATTTTTTTTCTATGAATTGTGATAAGACCCTAGCTTGTGATACCTTGTTGGATAGCTAATGGAACGTAGATATTATTTAAAATATCTGCAGAACTAACGCCATAGATTTTTTTTTAAATATTACTAAAAGAAACAATTTTTTTTTTTCAAATTAATTACTTTTTTACGGTATCAATCGTCTACTACGATCCCATTGGTTCAGATACTTGCACTTTTTGGGTTGAGAATTATAAACAAACTTATCTGGCACACAAAAATCAGAATTAAAAAAAAATAAAAGGCATAGGATACAAAAAAAATAGGCTATAGTTAAGAAATCGGGATATTTTTTAAAAAAACCTTCTAAGTCCAATATCTCGAAAACGGTTAGGTTTAGGGTGGGGTGTTTCATAGTCAGATCAGTCAGAAATTATGGGAACTACCACCTCTTAACGGATCTAGGTCGACTTACCCAATAACCCTGTATAGGTACCGTACCCAGTCGTCACGGCTCACACAGACGGCTTTTTATTTCAATAATTCCTGTTGATCCCGAGATTCCCAAGGGGTGCAAGTGCACCCCCTGGCACCTTCTGCCGGCGCCCATGACCCATCAGCATCGCATCACGAAGATGTAGCAATGGCTATGAATATTTTTAGGAACTTGAACACGTGACTAGTAACAGCTAGTGTTTGTCAGGACTACCAGGAGCCAGAGCGTGTTGCCTATTGATATAGCACGCTTTCAGGGTGTGACCGCTCCCTAGGCCATGATAATATGTCCAGCTCGACTATTATACCAATAACGCCACAAGCCGAAAAGCTAATAGGAGAGCTGAGAACGGCAGCTTATTGTGAAGATTCGGCCCATTGATTATATTCGGCCACTGAGATACATGAACATGATTAAAGCAAGAAGTAGGGCACATTTTAAATTTGCCATATTAATTTAATCATAGAGAGAAAAAATACTAAGCTAAGTATTGTAACCACAATTTAAATAAAAAGAAAATGCTTGCTAATAACGACACAAGACGAACGATTTCGACACTGGCATTGGCGCGGCGTCACGTCATAGCCGTCGTGACGACTGCTTTTTATCCCTATAACCTACTTTTTCATTGAGGTTTGCTGTTCCTGTCTACGACAAATTCGCCATTCGTGTAGTAAACGAAGCTATAGTCACTACAAGTGGATCCCTTTTGTTTTACCCGCAGTAAACGTTACCGAAGCATTATAGCGTGATATTGCTTAAAAAGCTATCTAACACAAACATATTTTCAACTCAGACCAATAGTTATTGATATTAGAGCTTTAAATCATACAATCAAACGAATTCGTCAATTTTATAATATGAAAATTTGTAAATCGGCCACTGAGCTTATCTATACAATAAGCTCAGTAGCCGATTTACAAATTTTTAAGGTATAGGCATATAGGTATAGACTGGGCAGTTATTGCTGCCCTTGCCTCTACACTTTGATTATATAATCCTCTACAATTGTCAAGTCCTAGATTATTTTTACGATCTATGCTATACCGAATGTACAATGACAAGTCATCTGCAAAATTTTTTGCAGAGTTCTATCTGTAAAACATCAGAAAACCGTAATGCAGAAATCTTCTTCATTTCTATGAGCTATGCAGCAAAAAAAAAATCGCTCCCCAAATTTGCCGCCCAAGGCTCCAGCCTACTCAGCCTGCTGGTAAATCCGCCACTGGATAAGCTGCCATAAATCTACAGCTTTATGCATTTTACTACATTTTCTCTACACAATTCGTTGCCGTTATTTTTATATCATTTGCGTCTCGCTGACCGCATTGCGACACGCACACGCTGCAGTATTACTCAGTACATTCAACTTTGAATTCACTGAAGGTGACTGGTCGAGATATTTATTTATTCATTCTTCCCAAAATAAGCAGGCGCGGTGGTAAATTTAGCAATCAGAGCGAAATTCTAACAAGCAAGGAGGCAAAGTCAAAGTCAAAGTTTCTTTATTTGATGAACATGGTAAATAATTGATGTATTAACATTAGATAGGTACAGCATGTTCTGTCAATTCAGACGTTCAAATTAAACATAATATCTATATATATATCAATAATAATTATTATAGATACAACACAGCACAATTTAAAATAAGAAAAATTAAATAAAAAATTATCAAACTAAAATTATTACTAAATATTACAAAAAACAATCAAATATAACTATAAATAACCATGAAAGAACTATTATTATATTGTGTCATTTAAAAAATCTTCAACACTATAGTAGCTTTTATTGCACATACCTATCTTTCATCAATTACTTACTTCTAAATTCATATAAACTTAAACTCTTGTAGGAACTTGGAATTTTATTGTATATTTTAGGAGCTAAACAAAATAAACTTTTCCCTAACAAAGCTGTTTTTGCAGTGTAAATACACAGTTTGGTGTTGTCGCGTCTATTACGTTGGACAACATCTGACATACGTGGAAATAAATGAGGGTTTGATTTTACAAATAGAGCTGTTTCTAATATATACAATGAAGGAAGTGTAAGTATTTTATATTTAGTGAAATATGGCTTGCAGCTATCAGTTACCTGCAGCCCAAACATTGCTCTGATGCATCGTTTTTGTAATTTAAATACAACTTCTTTGTCTGTAGAGTTGCCCCAAAAAATTACTCCGTATCTAAGTAAAGACGCAACTAAACCATGATACGCATTCAGCAATGCATCTGTGTTAACCATTGGGGTCAATTTAGATAAAGCATAGGATGCGCTACTGAGTCTTTTGTTTAACCCTTCGATATTATGTGCTTTCCAATTTAAGTGATGATCTATAATAAGCCCCAGAAATTTTGTGTTCTCAGTATGCTTTATGGCGTGGTTTTCATATCTTATATTAACATTTGGCAAAGCTTGCCTCTGTATAAAATGCATTATATGTGTTTTAGATAAATTAATTTTTAAATTATTATTCTCTAACCATCGGATGATTGAAGTCAAAGTATCATTAATTTGTTATTCATAAGTGTCTAGTTTTTTACAGTTTATGGTTAGAGTACTGTCATCGGCAAAGAGGGTAATCGGATATTTACAGACTTTAGGTAAATCGTTAATATACATTATAAATAGAAGGGGTCCCAATACACTCCCTTGTGGTACACCATATGAAACAACACGCTCGTTAGATACATATACCTTTTTACTTTTTGTATTAAGATCCAGTTTTGAGATTGATGTAATTTGTTTCCTATTAGATATATATGATTTAAATAAATTTAAAATATTACCTCTGATGCCATAGTTTTCAAGTTTAGCTAGTAGTGTTTTATGATCAACATAATCAAATGCCTGTGTCATGTCACAGTACACGGCACATACATGAGTTCTGTTATCCATATTTGTCATTACGTTACTTAGAAAATCATATATAGCCATATTTATGGTTTGATTTTTCCTAAAACCTTTTTGCTCATCGCATAATATGTTATTTTTTTCAAGATAGCTATAAACTATTTTATACAAGTATTTCTCAAAAATTTTGGAGATTATAGAAATGAGTGCTATAGGTCTATAATTCTGCATTAACTCTTTATTTTCTTTCTTAAATATTGGTTTGACAACCGACACCTTTAATTTATCTGGGAAAATGCCTTCACATATACATAAATTTAATAAATGACTCAGATGTCCACAAATTAAATCACCCACATATTTGATGACCTTAGTTGAGATTTCATCATGTCCTACACTATTTGTATTTTTGAGTTGTTTTATTATGGTAAAAATATCTAATGGGAGACTAGGTGGAACAAAAATTGAGTTTTGTGTTGGTGTAATCTGCGATGTAACACTTTTACCAGAATTCGGAATCGGTACAATTTTATCTACAAAGTAATTATTAAAATGGTTTACTATTTCTTCAGGATGTGTTACGATTTCGTCTGCAATTCTTAATTGATTGATTGGGTCATTGGGTACATCTAATTTAGAACTTTTTATTATTTGCCAAGTTGTTTTATTTTTATTATCAGAATTGTTAATGCGATAATTATTTTGAGTCTTTTTCGTAAGTCTTATAATTTTTCGAAACAGTTTATTGTAATTCGAATACTCAATTTTATTATTACTTGAAGGTGTAAGTCTATAATTCCATAAAAGTTGCCTCTTTTTTACACTACATAATTTTAAGCCACGTGAAATCCATTTTGGTTTCTTATTAACAGATACAGTAATACACCTAATAGGGAAACATAGTTCGTAGAAAAGTTTAAAATGCTCCATGAACATGTTAAATGCTTCATTGGGGTCATTAGTTTGGTAAATTTCAGAAAAAGATAATTGTTTAATACAGTTTCTAAATTTAACCATATTCTCTTGCTCATAGTCTCTCTGAGTATTTCTCCAGAAGTTTAGTATACATTTGATATTAATAGGACATTTAAATAGCTGTGCAGTGTGGTCAGACAGATCCAGCTCTAATACTTCAGATTTACATTTACTAAAATTATGAGCAAAGTTATCAATACACGTTTTATTTTGCATTCTAGTTGGTTGTTCTAGGGCAAAAGTTAGATTATAACTGTGCAGTAAATATTTAAGTTCACGTGTCGTATTATTATTTTTCATAATATCAATGTTAAAGTCACCCGTCAAAATTATATTATTGTATTTCTTTTTATATACATCTATGAGCAATTGTTCTAATTTATGAAAAAACTTATTTATATTGCTTTGTTTTGGTACCCTGTATAAACATATTATCACAATTTTTAAACGGATTAATTCGATGGCACAACATTCAAATAGGCCCTCAATAGAGTACAGCGATACATATGGCAGCGGCCTCCACATATGACCATTTCTCACAAGAGTACAAGGCCCTCTCTATATTTTCATCTTACTACTACTTTTTTGTTACTGAAAAAAAACCCTAACACCCAGAGTCAGAACAAATCTTTGCGGATCACACAAAGATTTGTTCCGTGTGGGGATCGAACCAACAACACCAGCGTAGTTGAAAGCGGCGAAGCGACCGCTTTAACCACTACGCCAACCGTTCACTTTGACTTTAAATACCTCTGACTGGCTCTGACCTATTAGTGATGTAACGAATGTACGATTTCTCACATTCTGCTGTATGTTTTACTTTGCCTATGTATGCTTAGTTCTTTAGATCTTTAAAATTACGCAATGGATTTTGATGCAGTTTTTTTCAGTATAAAATAAATAGAGACTGATTCAAAACGTAGTTTTCATGTATTTTACAGTAAGCCTTTGCTTGTCGCTAGTTCAATAAAATGTAATATCTGCTACAAAACCCTGCCTAAACGAGTGCTTCAATTTTCAACTAAAATTTTCATGTAGTGTTAAATATTTTATTAGCCTCTCTGTGACGATTTTGCTAGACAGATAAATTATATTATGATCTTTATTTTCTGTTTTTTTATTTTCTGTAAGGGGGTGCATGAAAGGAGCCTCCCCGAGTGACGTACACAACCATTCCCTACGTCCGGCGCACCTATGCCCTACCACCTGCACAAGAGAAGCGCTCATGAACGCCGACGAGAGCGCCATAACAGTGGCCAATTATTGGACCAATAAAATTTGACTCAGCCATCGACACGACGAAGAAGAATTTTCTGTAAGGTCGAAGGTGGATTGTAGCACCAGTCTTATATTTTTTAAGTGATGCATTTCTATTGTGAATGTGAACTTAGTCATTGTGAAATTTATTGTCTCACAAATTTTGCACACCTGCAATTATGTTAGTAATGCTTGAACCAATGTATTATTTTTAAGATCTTTGTTACATATTCTTTGCAAGTCAGTGTTGATTTCTTGAATATATTGATTTCTGAACAATTGAACAGATTTCTCGAAAAAAATATATAAAAGCTTGCAGTCACACAGAATCAAACAAACAGGCAAAGGTGGAAAATAAAACTAAAAAAGAAAATATAAGATATACATTTTAAACTTAAATACTATGTTTCATCTTCTTCCATGGCATCTTCCTGTGTGTCATCATCATCATCATCGTCATTTTCAGCTTCATCATCACTGGCGATGTCAAGGTCTTTATGGAAGCCTTTCCCCTTGGTCCAGTGGCATTTAATGACTACCTTGAATTTGGCCATCTGAATACCCAACAGTTTCAATATGCTGGCCTGTTCTGGTGTAAGTGTTGCACCTTTCTTGCATACCTGAAAATTTATTTATTTTTAGGTGTAATTAACTGTCTTTACATATTTTGGAGGAGTCAATCAAAGTTATCAAGAAAATTTTCTGTGTGGTTACGTAAAATAATCAGCTACTAAAGACTAATGAGAAAGATTCCATTTTTTTAACTTGGAGCGTTAAATAGTAACATAAGAAGTATAAATTCTCCAAAATTAAAATTATATATTATGAATCCCTATTTTCGGCAGGTCTAATCGCATTCTTTTACGCGGTGGTTTTACTCTGAAATTGTTGTGCAATTCACTCGTTTGGAAGGGCTTTAAGCGCGTGTGGTGGAACTAGGAACTATCACAGATGGAGTCAAAACGCTCCAGGCTGTCCCCCTCTTGCCCTGACCAACAACCACAGTGAAATTCTAGTGGTTTTGGAATGTTAAGGTATTGGTTCAGAATCAAGTGTTTTTTGTAAAAACTTGTGGAATGTATTCTGTTACTGATTCCAAATGAACCCCTTCAATTTCCAAAACCATAATGGTCTATTAAACTAGTTGCATCGCAACTAATATTGTAAATGCGAAAGTTTGTGTGTATGAATGATTATGAAGCTTATCGCCTGGATTAACATTTATGTAAAATTTAACAAACTACATGGCAGGAGCCGCTGATGGATGCTAGTAAGACAATGAATAAATCAATGAGTATTCAAACCCACGGTGCACATACCTGGTATTCTTTAATAAGGGTAATTACTCCTCTTTCTAGTGAAGTTGGCAGTCCAAGTTTCCTAAGATGTGGCTCTATTGTGTGCGAGAAATCTTTAAGAGGGCCTTGGGGCAGTAGAACATCTTTTGTGGCAACAAAACCAGATCGAGCATATTCAGAGTCACGGAACTCTTTGAACCATTGTAAAACATCAGGAACATCTTTATTTGTCATGAGCAAACCACATTGGCCCTTTAATCTTTTAGATAGCTGGAAAGAATACAAAAATTTTTATAATCTAAATATGTAGTTACAACAAATATTATCTCATCACAAGACTAAATATGTTTAGGAAGTCTTAATATAAATGCTGTTGCACCTGACACTTACCAGATTTAGTTGATCTTCCACTTCATCACTTTTAGTTCTACCGAGTGCTACAGCCATTACTTTGTTTTTTCCAAAAAAGAATCTTGAGTCTTTCCATTCATTGCGCAAGTCTTTTAGTTTTGTGTTCCGCATGTTATCCACCGTAAACAAGAATATGTGCTCATATTTTGATAAAGAATTTCTGACTTCTTCAATGATTTTCTGTTTTAATACCAGTCCCTTCTTGTTTGTTTTGGTTAGTGAAACTATAAAAAAAATTATACAATCAATTAAATTTCACATTCCTTGAAATTGTGAGTGGTAACTGCTGTTTCTTAAAAGTCTGTAAATATTCTGAGAACAATGACTGCAACTTAAATGTATATAAGTAAGTGTGTCGAAAAAAAATAGATACATAATAATAAAAACGCAGGGACATAAGGTTGAGAAAAGTTAAGTGTCCAGAGTTGTGTTTTTATCAAGAGGGCTACATATTTTATAAATTACGGTAACTATAATAAACAGAAAGCGCGAATTAAAATTTGTTTAGACCATAAATAGTTATTTACTGGGCAACAATAAATAAATAAAAGCATGGCCATTTCAAATAAAATAATTTAATAAATTTAAATAGATAATTCATAGTTATAGCATTATATTACCTTTCTTATCTCGCTTTGACTTCGGCATTGTGCTGATTTACAAAGACAGAATCAGTGATATCAGATAAATAATAAAAAACTTCTTTCATGTAATTTTTATACACAAAATTAACCTCAAATAAATATTCACATTCACACACAGGCAAAAGCACAGCACATGAACGTGACAAAATGACAGTTTCTATCAGTATAACACAGCATTGTTTGACAGCGACCGGCCATAGACAATTGCTACTTTTGTTTATTTAATGACCTTATAACACGGCAAAATGACACAGCCAAGAAAAGAATGCAATGACACAGGCCAAGCTACCAAGAAATTCTTGAAGGCAGCTATTTTTTTTACTCCTTCACCTAAAGACTGAATTACTTCAAACGAGTTTAACTTGATCTTAAACATTCTTGCGGCAAAATTTTGATTGCTATCGTGATGAACGTAATGATCTTGCAGCCGGATCTTGGTCTAGTATTCCATAGTCTTTGAAACTTATAGATAACGCTTAAATAATGTTTTAAATCTGTTTTCATTACAATAATTTGATGTAAATCGGCCTGAAGGCTTCGTTTGCGATCGCCAAGCCTTTCAAGTTTGTGAACGATTAGATTTTCCTCGAAGTTGTTTAATGTTTGGTTAGATTCTATAGTATATAGTATAATCGCATTCAATTTTTTATCCCCGCATATTGCTGAATAAAATGAAACAATAGAATATTAAATATTATATTTGTTATGCGTTGCCGTTCACGTTCAACTAGTTGTGCGCGATGAAGACAAAATGCAATGGTGTGACAGGAAGACTTTCAAGCCTCAGACTAAAAAGCCAATATGAACACACAATGAACGCAAATATATCTATGCAAATAATGCTGCTGGAACTTGCGGGGAAGCGGAGGGTTTATTGATCTGCGCTAGTGTCAAATCAAAGGATCCAACAACCAGTTTTGTTTGCCGTGCAAGAGCGGCGCTCTGCCATATTTTGCAGCGTGGGACGCCTGACAATGATACGTCCGGTTGACTTATTTATTTCTCTGAGTCTAAGAAGATAATCAAAAGTGAATTCAATTTCCCTTTTTAAATACGAATGAATACATTTCATTTTATAAAATTTTGGGATTTGATTTAATTAGTAAAGTTAACATTAACTATATATATTTTGAGGTATATTTCCCTTTTAACCCCAATTTCTACAATAATCCAGTTTCTACATATTTCTACATTTCATATTTAAAATAACGCGCCAAAATTTTAAACTTCCTGTTATCGCATTATGTGGTCAACTACGCATTCCTCTCTTATTTTTTATTCCTCGACTATCTTTTATTTTCTTCATAAAGTAGAAAGAGAACCAGATACATCCTATGCTAATAATGTCAACGTATCTGTTCTCATTACATGCATCGTTTTCTCGATAGTAATTCAAGATGGCCGACTCGTAATGTGAACCCTGTTCCGTTTTTGTTTCCCCTCTGGCCCCGCTGCCGTCAGTGTAGTATATCGTTCACCGCAAGACAAAAACCGATATTGTGTTGTAATTTGCTGGTTTAATTACTATTTTTCCCTTCCAACAAGTAAGTGGATTAAAATTATATTAAGTGAATGTAATTTTATGTGCATATCATCAAGTGTCAGCGCAAAAAAATAGTTTTTTCACAAATCTGTGACTGTGACGCATAGAATAGGAGTGCCCCTTACAGCAGCCATTTTGCTTGAACCGGCGACACGATTTCGCGGCGCGGTTTACCAGTATTCTAAATTTTTACTATCAGTATTTATGTCCTTTTTAAGGCATTAAAGTTAATCGCGTAGTTTTTATAATATACACTAGTTTGAACAAGAGTTTACTCACAGCGGGTATCGCGTAAGTTGCTTTTTTGGCTCTCGTTACATTTCCACGATACGTGACTTACTATATTTTTGGAATAAAATACAGAATCGAGAACGTTTTCTGTAAGCGACTGCAGCTTTCCCTCTTTTACCAATAATCGAATCTGTTCATCTGGAATGCGTGGTCATATTAAACGGTGGCGTATTCGTTGAGGTAACTGGCGATCACACTAGTGCGTCGTAATTTCGCCGTGCGTAGTCATGCCGTTATCTTGGTCAATTCAATAACTATGTAATGTCATTGGAGCTGCATTCATTGTGTAAAGGTAATTTGAACATAAATATCATACTCTGGACGATTTTCCTTTCACTATAACCGCCCTAGTGATATTAGTGAATTACATTGTGTTACTTGGTAAAGGATGTAGTTATAGGTAATTATTTTATCTAGTATATATGCCGCTACCTTCGACTTAGTTCCAACGCCTTTCAGATGGGCACGTGCGAGACATTGAGTCGGCAGCACAATGCTCTTTTATCAGGTGCAAGATACTGTCATGTTCTATTTTATCGAGGCTTATGTTAATGAAGGTTCACAATAGTTTGAATAGTTTTCCTTGTAAACTATCCATCTGATGTTCATGCTCACCTAGGAAGTCCATTTTAAATAATATAATATTTTTCAAGGCAATACTTACACAGTTGACTCAGACAGAGGACTTGCATTGGTTACTTGTTCTGCATTACTCACACTTAAATTATTGCCATTTGAAATTGTTAGAGTAACTGAATCAAAAAACCAATATCTTCAAGCCCATCCCATTGTTAAGGTTTTATTGCTAGTTCTTTTTGTATGTTTTTTAATATTTGGCTAGACTTAGACATAACTTGGCATCTTCTTACAAAATCATAATTATAAAACTAAATGTTTTATGTTTTTATACTTATCTCATTGTATTATACTTCCATGCCAATTCTAAATGTGTATGAAGATAGAATATATTCTGGTAATAAATTCATGTAACATGTCAGTCTAAACGCCATGCTTGTTATGACACATTGCCCTTCAAAGATTGACATCATCATTGAGATGGTATACATATTGAGATTCTTTATGATGTATAAAATTAGTAATCAATCTAATTTATGTTCCATTATTACAATGATTCATTGTCTGTTGAAATATAACACAAAATAAATGGGTACACTAAAGCAATCAATGTCTAATCATATTTGTTACACACTTTATATTTCTGTGTATATAAATGTTTCTTAATATAGGTAATTAATGTAAGAAAATGTATTGTGACTATTGAACTAAAATTTTGATGTCTAAATATGCATAAGTATTTAAAAGATATACTTAGCTGGTTTACTACTACTGTTCAGTACCTACTTAAATTTGCATTGCACCCATTCATGAAGTTAAATAAATCAGGTTATCAGATATTCCTGACTCTAGTTAACTTTTATATCTAGTAACTATTATAATTGCCAAAGGCACCTTATTTTCTTTACAAATGTAAAGATCTTGCTAGGCTTGGAAGAGGTTACTTGTTTAAATATTTGCACAATGAAGATAAGCTATTTTGCCCTCCCATTAACAGTTTATCTTAATTATTTATTAATAAACACTGTTATACAAAGTTATCTGGAAATGCTAATAAAGCAGATAATCATAATAGTTATTTTCTAAAACATCACTTTATGCAAATAAATAGCTTAGATATTCATTACTGGATCTAATAATACTTTAAAGATTTATCTTAATATTGTAATTGAATATTCAAATAAGTTCATTATTAAAATTTACAAATAATACAATTACATCAGTTAATGGCCAGTTAGAGAATATTTGTATAAAATAGTAGGAGGGAGGTGGGAGGTATCCTTGGGTCATGACCCCACCTACACAATATCACAATTCATTTATTTGTTTCGTGGAGTATGCAGTACATAAATTATGTTCATTTCAAAGAAATTGCTCATTGTAAGACTGCTACTACCTTTTTACTTGCCCAAGTAAAACCCTTAAGTTAAGTAAATAAGGTTTTAAATGGCTATGAATTTGTGTGCAAATGAGCTGATCTGATGGAATAAAATATTACCTAGGTATGTCTCACTGATAAAAGTGATAAAGTTACTAATATCTGTCAGCATCTTCATCAAAGTTTCAGTTAAGGACAATTTCTATCCTAAATTACTATCTATGAGAAGAAACTAATTTACTATCTATGAGATAGTAAATTAGTTTCATTTCAACTAACACATGTTCAATGAATACAAATTGATCTATTAGTTAAATTATTATTATGTAGAATGTTTCTGTTTTATAGGGTGGGATAATTGATTGTAGCTAGCTCACAATTTAGAGTATTGCCTTGATTTCTTTTTCGCTTTAATAAACTGGATTTTACGAAAAAAGATTTGCATAGTGACTAGAATGGTGTTATAGCTATAGGTAGGTATGAGGAGGGTAGCGTGAGGTAGGCGCCGGGCCGACGGGCGCGGTGCACGGGGGTGTACGCGAGGGTGAGGGGTGTGTGCAATCGTCGCGCTAGTCGTATTTCGTCTGGAGTGTTTATCCCGCGTCGGCGGATCAATACTGTTGGCGCAGTGGCGGTGACCAAGCGGCCGGCGCGGCGACACGGCGCGTGCCTAGCCTGCTAGTAGCTCGAGTCTGTGAGATGCTGTCAAACCGAGCGGACGCCGCGTCGATGTCGCGTTTGGCGTGAGGGTCGCTCCTTGAGCTACGTTGAATTTTCATACTGCGCTAGTGCGCCCGTGGCCTCTACACAAGGTGCGACGATCATACATGATGACTAATACCCAATAAGAGATTCGCTTCGGTGAAAGTGACGCCCAACGATTAGTCTTTCTGATAAATCCTTCTGAACAATGAATCGGTATTTCGTCGTCGATTCAAATAGTTATTCGTGATTCATACTTCATTGCAGGGGCATCAGTGAAATAGTCCTCTCCCATCGTCCACGATGTCAGTCGACAAAGAGGAACTGGTGCAACGCGCCAAGCTGGCGGAGCAGGCTGAACGATATGACGACATGGCGGCCGCGATGAAAGAAGTCACGGAAACCGGCGTCGAGCTGAGCAACGAGGAAAGAAACCTGCTTTCCGTTGCCTACAAAAACGTGGTGGGCGCTCGACGGTCGTCATGGCGAGTCATCTCCTCCATTGAACAGAAAACCGAAGGCTCGGAAAGAAAACAACAGATGGCAAAAGAATATAGGGTTAAGGTAGAAAAGGAGCTCAGAGAAATCTGCTACGACGTTTTGGTAAGATTTCTTCTACCTGTTTAGGTTTCTTAGAATTTTACCAACAGAACAAAGCTTCTTTACCCCTAGTCAATATTTTATCTCATTTACTCCATCGCGGAAATAATTCCTAACCAAGTAAGATTAACGCCAGTCGCCGGCAACCTACGCGGATGACGTCATGACATTGCGCGTCGCCAATTCGAGGCGTGATGCAAGCTCGCAGTAGCCGTGGTCATTTCCTCCGCAGTCATAACGTTTTTTGTTAATGATGGGCGTTATGTTGGTTGCACGTGAGGCGTGAGGGCGCGGTGCGCAGTCCGCGGAGGGTGGGGTGACGTAGTGCGCCGCGTCATTGCGCGCGCTGCTATCCCGTTTTCGTTCGTTGCCCTGTCTGTCAATCTTTGTATTTAAGCTTGCTACTGTTCTTTTCACGTAACATCCTGATAGCTACATAGACAGTTCATTTAATTTTATTATATTAACTATTAACTTTATCAGTTACTCAGCCATTATTTAAATTTAAAACTGTTGAATTGTAGTTTATTTAATCATTTGTTTCAGGGTTTACTCGACAAGCACCTTATTCCTAAAGCTAGTAATCCAGAAAGTAAAGTATTTTACCTTAAAATGAAGGGAGATTACTACAGGTACCTTGCAGAAGTGGCCACAGGAGAAACCAGAAATTGTAAGTATTATACTTGAAGACTTGTTGAGATTGATATACATAGTAACTTACAGTAAAACTACTTGCATTATTTAATAGGATTTAAAAAATAAATTGTGTAAATGCATTCAGTCCGATAACATCACTTTACATTACAGCTGTTGTAGAGGATTCACAGAAAGCATACCAAGACGCCTTCGAGATCAGCAAGGCGAAAATGCAGCCCACACACCCAATAAGGCTGGGTCTGGCGTTAAATTTCTCCGTCTTCTATTATGAGATATTAAATTCACCAGACAAAGCGTGTCAACTCGCCAAACAGGTCATTATTAGTGTCAGTTATGCATAGGCTCTGTGCTGGCTGGCACGAGGAAGTGCAGGCTAGGCATATTAATTTACTCGCTTGTCCCCAGCCGTTGTGGAGGACTCGCAGAAGGCCTACCAGGAAGCATTCGACATTGCTAAAGCCAAAATGCAACCGACCCACCCCATCAGACTCGGCCTTGCGCTCAACTTTTCCGTATTTTATTACGAGATAATCAACTCCCCTGCGCGAGCGTGCCACTTAGCTAAACAGGTTTTTTTATTTAGCAAAAAATTCGCGTGTTATGTTATGACAGAGCACCTATTGTAAATTTACTAACTGACAAATTCCTTGCTAGTGCATTTAGTCTCCTTAAAAAAATGTTGCATGTAGAAGTATTCCATCAATAGAATAATCCGGTAGTCCTAAATTAACTAATATTATATTAGCATGGCCGTGTGTAAGCAATTAACCTTTTAATACTCGATCCAGCCAGCATCAGAGTTTTATTTAATACTCTTATTATACAGAGTCAATCTTCTCTTCAAATGGGAATGATTTGTTTAATTGTTTATATTTCTTAATACAAGGAATGTAATACTGAAGTGCGGCATTGTGTGTTGCAGGCGTTCGATGACGCGATCGCAGAATTAGACACATTGAACGAAGACTCGTACAAAGACTCGACCCTGATCATGCAGCTGCTGCGGGACAACCTGACGCTGTGGACGTCGGACACGCAGGGCGACGGCGACGAGCCCGCCGAGGCTGGCGACAACTAAGCGCCGCCCTTCCCAGCACACGCATTTGTTCTCATTGGTGTTTTATAAGAAAACGAGTAACATTCGAGAACGCCGCGCGGCGCGGGTCCTCCGCCGCTGATGCGAGCCGTCGCTTGTAAAAAATGTTAAAAATGTCGTTCGCAGCGGACCTTCACGTTCCGTCTAAAATTAAATGTTATGTGTCATCTTTGACGGTTTTGTATTTCTGTATTTACACTGGATTACAGATATCGAGCTGACCCGATGAATATAAATATTTATAACTTAAGTTATTAAAATTACGGTTTCTTAAGTTAAAAGTGTTTTCCTTTCTTATAGAATTACTTAACAGCCTGGTCGGCCCCAAATTAACATTCCTTTCGCCGCATGTCCGCAGTGAAATGGAGATCATGATGGTGAATATTGTTTTAAAGATTATGCATTAGTTATTTTTACATTTGTTGAAGTGCGCCAAAAATTGACCCAGTGGAATTTAGATTTTCATAAAATATAATAAAAGTCCACCTGTATAATAGCTGTATCAAATTAGGGCACAAAAAACTTGTTAGTGTCTTTTGTGGTTTTTGTGATGTCCTCTGAATTTAATATTACCAAAGGAAATCTTTTATTATTACTGACATTAACCATTTTGTTGTGCCCATCACTGATTACTAATAGCATTCTGAATTTTCAGGCATTTATTAGCAAAATAGTTTTTGTGATGGCCAATATTGTAACATTTCTGCTGCATTTTATCAGCCATTAATATTCTATTATATTTTTCATGTTTTCACCAATAAACTTTTGTATTAAATACAATTTTAGTTTTAGAACCAATATTTGAATAAACCGCCACCTTATTTATTAACCCTAAACTTAATACATTATTATTTGTCTACAGTTTCTACTCTGAAGAAACAAATAAAAAATGTGTTCTTTGAACATATTGGTACACTCAATCTTAATTTGCTGCACTTATAAAATACATACTAAGACCAATTTTCAAGACAAATTAGGATATAGATAGGTAAAGTACCATCCATCGTCGTCTGCTCTTTACGCGTTTACGACACAACGCCAGTCTCAATAACAGTATTCTTGATAAAGGATCGCGGTGCTGTGCCGTAAACACGTAAAGAGCAGACTATTCTCATTAGATCATGTCATCCATTATTATTAATAGTTGTAGCAAAATACTCGGCGGTCCTTAGCCACAATCAGGGTTCGAAGTGATAATTATCATGACGTTATCTATCTTGATAAATATTCTTTGATAATTAAACTACTTCACAACCTGGGTATAGATAAAACGAATTATCGTTAGAATCATAAACCCTTTTTTTATACTGGGCAATACCTAACGCATACCATCGACCCGGGTTATTTCCGAGTTGCATGGACTAAAACCCAGTTAGTTCTGTCGACGTGATATAACCAGGGTATATGTAATAGCCCTCTTCTGCAGAACATAATTATATCTAAAGCACTGTCCAACAGTAAAGTGCCATAGGACAAAATACTATGGAAGTAACTCTAAAATACACTAATCGACCTGTTTTCAACTGCCAGATCTTGCAAAAGCTTGGAAAAATTTGTCGTATCAACTAGTTTCAATGCCTCATCAGTTTTTGAACCTTTTAACCGCCCTGCTTTATATCAATAATTGTCGTGCCCCAGCGCCCGGCACAGAAATCGAAAAATAAATACCTACAACAAAGAGGGAAGTGCAATAGGTACTTGTACATTTTGATGTCGATATTTCGTTTAAAAACTGATTACTAACTTAGATACTTTCATATTTGTTTTATGTAACATTGTCCCTAGTAACAAGTACCAGTAAAAATAAGTATCAAAGAAACAAAATCTTAACTCCTGGTCTAAAGTTACTAACTACTTCAAACAAACGAATCCCTGAATCATAAAAATGTCAAAAACTCTCAATATTTTTTAAATTCCTATCCTTTGATACCCCACAATTTTGGGTAGACGCTAGAATAAAAAAAAAAACACCCACATTTTACGTGTAGGGTGGGCACCCCAAAAAATATTATTGTCCACTTTTTAACCGACTTCTAAAAAAGGAGGAGGTTCTCAATTCGATTCGTATATATGTTGCTTTTTTTTTATTTTACCCACTTTGTTAGCGCAGTTAATATCTATGTCCTTGCAAAGGTAGCTTGATATTGAGCTGCGGACAGACAGATAGTAATGTGGAAATGAGTGAACTCAGGGTTTCTAATACATATGTACTACGGAAGCCTACAAAAGTAACAGTACGCTATCAAGAAATGTTAAAATAAGTAATTCATACTGAGCATAAAAATAATCTTCATATGCTGCCTGGAGAGAGGAATATGCGTCGGTTACTTGAGCGCATGTGTAATTAAATACTCACAGTATTTATTTACACGTTCGCTCAATAAAAGAATAGAACGCCGCATACAATTAAGGAAGGTGACTTTAGGAAATTTAAGGGTACGAAAACCTCAATCAGCTGCGTGTGCAGCGGTGGAAAGGCCTTGAGCTGATGGCGGTAAGTTTGAAAATAGTGAAGCTTTGCAGACCCTTTTTCCTTTTCAAAACGTGCTTGGAGATTGAAATCTGGAGCTGTTTGAGTCCACAACATGACGTTCGTGCTCCCTATAGCCTCGTTACCTTAAAGTGATAGTTCTAATATACCTAAATTACTTTTATTATTTATTTTATTATTATAATTATTAAAACTATACGCGTATATAAAGAAAAATAGTGATGAATTAAAAAAAGCAATGGTTTTTAACTCCTCGCCAGTGTCCTCACGAACATAATTCGTTAGTAGCAAGCCAAATAGATTTAGTCACGTTTTTGTCATATTGTTATGTGGGGAACCGTACATCTGACACCGACAAAATCTATCTCGCAATCGTATTTCGACTTAAAAGGGATTTACTATCTGTATTAAACAAGTAACATCTTCATACAAGTCATTACTTTCAAAGGTTTTTGTAATTTGCACGAATTATTCTAAGTAACTGCATTTTACACTTTGGACCCCAATTACTCTAGAACTAATTAAGTTAAAGTAACCGCTATAGTTTTCATGAAAAGTTTATTACATATAGTACCACCGTGATTCTTTTCAGATTTTTTAAGCTATCGGTTTAGCTTTTAGAGGGGGGTGGGACGCCCTACTCGTACAAAAATTTGCTCTTCAAAGTTAATTATCTCGCAAACGGATCCCTAAGGGCCCCCGCGCACTAGGCAGCCTGGCTGCGCAGCCAGGCTGCGGCAGCCAGAATATTTGCGCAGCCAGTTATAACAGCCAATCAACGACTAGTCTAGATCCTTCCGTCGAGCAATATGGACGTGGAAGAACTTATAATTATTGCTTACCTATCTCGTAAAAAACGCAAAATAAAGAAAAGATACTGGATTCATCCTCTTTTTCTAGAAAGACACTCAAAAGGCTTATTCCAAACCTATTTCAAAGATATTCGCGCATTCCCAGACCGGTTTTTGAACTACACGAGGATGTCAGTGCAATCGTTTGATAACCTTTTGGAAAAAATACGAAATTCAATCAATGGCATTGATACTCCTATCCTCCTATCCTCCTACTAATAAATTTCTCTGTATCGAAAGTCATCTTATCAAAGTTCAGAACGCAAAATACGTCTGGCTGCTACAACTAGTGCGCGGAGACTGACCGCAGCCACATACATTCGCCTACACACGCTCTGGCTGCGCGCAGCCAGCTGGCTGCCGTGCATATAGGCGCGTTTCATTGGCTGCCGCAGCCGAGATTTCGTGGCTGCCTAGTGCGTGGGCTCCCGTACAATGTCATATGTTTGACTGGCTGCCGCAGCCTGGCTGCCGCAGCCAGGCTGCCTAGTGCGCGGGGGCCCTAAATCAAAAAACTGTATTAGCAACCCCATTATGTTTTTAAAGACCTATCTAACGATACCCCACACTATGGGGTAGGCGACAGAAACGATTCAGAAAACGAGTACAACGCCATCTATCGAGTCCTTTTGTAAAATAATTTATATTTTTCACTCAACCTGTTCTAGTAGTTCGTCTTGAGATAAAAATCGTGATCTTATGTATGACCTAGATATGTAATGATTATTTTTAATTTATTTTATTTATGTTATCCTCGAAATTATTTATTTTATTATTTATTTTATCCTCGAAAGACATATAGGGACCAGATAAATGGCGTCCTTCAGAAAGGAAATGTTTGTAGTACACGAAACCAGCTAGGTATGACGAGATGTATGAATGTTGAGGAAGCGAAAGAAGTATGTAAGGAGCGAAGCACATGGCGTTCCATCGTCTCTGCCTACCCCCGTGGGATAAAGGCGTGATTTTATTAAGTATTGTATGTTTATTTATGTTTCAAGAATTTTGAACGAAATATTCTGAGTAACTGCATCTGACATTTCGGACCCCTATTCCTCTTGAACTAATGAAGTGAACTTATCCGCTATAGTTTTCCTTTAAAGTTCATTACATGTACTACCGACGCAATTTTTTTCAGTTTTTGGGATTCAGTAGTTTAGCTTTTAGAGGGGGGGGACGCTCTACTCGAACAAAAATTTGCTCTTTAAAGTTAATTATCTCACAAACGGATCTTTAAATCAAAAAACTGTCTTAGCAACCCCTGAACGTTTTTAAAAGTCCTATCTAACAATACCCCACACTATGGGGTAGGCGACAAAATAAAAAAACATCCCTACTTTACATGTAGGGGAGCTACCCGGAAAAAAAATATTTTTCCAAATTTTATTCTACGACTTTCTTTGTATAGTTAACATACATGTTTATGCAAAATTTCAGTTTTCTAGCACTAACGGTTTCGTCGCTATGCCTCGGACAGACGGACGGACAGACGGACATGGCGAAACTATAAGGGTTCCTTGTAGGTACTACGGAACCCTAAAAAAGTCGTGCGTCTGTGTGAGTCATCGCGGGCAACTTACTTTTCAGTTTAAGTTTAATTGTTTACTGGAACTTTTTAACAAAAAATAGTGAATCCAGTGATGAAGAAAATGTGGAACTCCAAAAGAGTTGCGTTTGAGAAACCGGGACAGCCTGGTATTTTCGGTACTGAAAAAGCTGCAGATTAGTGAATAAACACTAGTAATTTTCTAGTCATATATGGTGTATTAAATAATTTCTTTAAAAACTAAGAAACGGCACCAAAGTAGCTTCGCACAGAGGCCGTGAAGCGCCACCCACACGCCGACTTGATATTTTCTTTTTAGAACCAAATATTTAAAGAGGCGCTCTTTAAATATTTAGCAGGCGCTGACTTTTTTAAATATTTTCTTGAGAAACTAAGCAGCGACCCTGCATCACCTATATATAAAAATATATGTATATTTTTTTTATTTATTTATTTAAATCAGGCATCGGGGTCCATATCAAATACAATAAAAAATATACCTTATACATGCTATACATAATTATATACTTAAATTCTAACGCTATTTCACACGTAGTCGGAGTTTACCTGTAGGACGGAAGGCAACCCTAGCCGCGACCGGCTTCCTTGACCGTCAATTTCGTTTGGGTTCGCCACCGTCCCCCTTGGAAAGTTCCAGCCAGCGCCTCCAAGGAAGTGGTAGAGTTGCTAAGACAGTTAACTTACAATTACAATGACCATTCAAAAGAGATAATTAACTTAAAAAAGAGTAAATTTTTATTCGAGTAGTGCGTCCTCCTCCCTCTAAAAGCTATAGCAATGGCTCAAAATCTGGAAAAATCGTTAAGGTAGTACGTACATGTGATGAACTTTATAGGACAACTATAGCAACTTTGTTAACTTCGTTAGTTTAAGAGCTTGATTCTGAGGTTCCTGATAGTCCTTATCCGACCCATAAAGTATAACATGACCGAATTTAAAAGTGACACAAGTGATACTTGAAAAAAAGAACGTACTGTCACATTTATTTATGTGAAAGTGCTTATCCTGCCAATAAGGTATATCTAACACCTGAGAAAATGGGGCTTGCAGTAATAGGGGTCCACATTGTTAAGCAAAACCTTCGACAATAATGACTTGTATTGAGGTTGCTAACTAATGTATTACAAGTAGTAGAACCCTTTTAAATCTGTATGTTGTAACGGTTGACTACGGATCTTTACATTGAGTATGGCCCGACCGACACGCACATAGCCGGGTTTTTTCATTTATATTATAACCCTACCGGACTATACTACATAAGATAATAATAAATATTTCACAACTTACACACAACGCCATCTAGTCCCAAACTAAGCAGAGCTTGTACTATGGGTACTAGAATAACTGATACTAATACACTTTTCTTTCGTAAATACATACTTGTTATGCATAGAAACACCCAGACTTAGACAAACCCCCATGTTCATGCACACAAAGATTTGTCTTAAGCGGGCATCGAACCCGCAACCTCGGCGTCGCAGGCAGGTACACTACGCACTCCACCATCCTGTCGTCAGAGAGAATCCCGAATTCGACTTATTTGCTTATTATGCTTATATATTTGTATGTTATGTTATAAGTAGGTGGTGCAGTGCTTAGTGCCCTCCATGACATGAAATATTCTCAAAGTAGTAATATTTGCAAGTAATAAGTTGGTCAATGTTATGCGCAATAGTATTTACGGAAATCTTAAGCTTGTTTAAGCACTTGACCGGTTTATGAACCCGGCAGATTATAAGTAGGTAAGATTGTAGTCAAAGCGATGTAACTACTTAGGTCTCTTTTCTTACTCAGTAGGTACGTACCTAGGTACTAACTAAATAAATACATAGTTTATTTAAAACGCAGCAGCTAGTCAGTCAGTCATGTAAATCAATACTGTACTATAGAATAGAATAGAATAGAATAACCTTTTATTTCTGGTTTTAAGCCTATTTTACAAAATATTAATTATTATTACAACACTGTTTGTATTATTTTCCATGAGAACATTAAATAAAGTTGCTTTGCTGAAAATGAGTTTTGCTAGTTGATTTCATCTTATGCCATTTTTATCATCACAATCAGGCATAGGATGTATTGCCTGGAAGAGGCCGCTCGGGCTTTCCCGTTAAACGTGTGGATTAGTAAGAGTATGTAACTTAGTAGCTAGGAGTTAGTGTGTTAAGGAGGATATTTACAATAGTCGATGTCTGGGAGGCATTGTACGCGCACCTTTGGGAACAAAGGGTCACTTCTGCAATTTTTTGCAAAAATGACTTAAATATACAGAAAAAACCGCGATAATCGACTTTATATACACACCAAAAATGGTGATATTCGCATGAAAAACGGCCTTGTGAGAGAGGGAGTGACGTTCTTTTATTTTGCGTGATTAGCACGATTGTTTGAAATGTAACGTCTCAACCGGTCAGAAGTGTGTTGACAGCCGACGTGTCACTTCGTGCATTTTAAACGAAGGGGCACTACGGTAAGTAATAACTTATATTTCTTGCAATATTAATGTTACTTCTGGATAAAATTGACGTTTTGTTACCAAATTTTGTATTTCTTTGCTGCAAACATAACGTCACTTCTGTTTATAAATCTCACTTTAGCATAAGATATTTATTTTTAATGGAACCAAAACGTCACTTTTGGTACCCTTCCCTTAGTTTATGGCTTGTTTTTCAGAAAGCCCTACCTATAGAGTATTTATATTATTCACGATTATTTGTGAAAACCTAATCAATATTATATCCTAGGAATCGACTTAATACACAAAAGTAATGAAGAGCTATTTAAAAAAAGAAACAAAAAAAAGTTTAAAATGCTCCTCCTGTAAAGTTGGAAAACATGCAGAAGTGACCCTTTGTTCCCAAAGGTGCGGTATGTTGAGCGGCTTTGCCCTCTCTTTCTTATTTACAAAAGAAAAAAATTACTATAGACATGATTGCAGCTTTAGTGACTAGGGTAGAAGCTAGAAGCATAGCATTTAAAAATAAAAAAAATATTTATCTGTATCTATATTGTCTACTGATTTTCACGACACATGTTGCGTTTTGATTCATCATTGGGATGTTAGCTACATCTAAGAAAAATCATTGGACTCATTTATTTACATTATTAAGTTAAAAAAAATAAAAATAAAATAAATATAAAAAATTAAATTGAAATTGAAAAAAATTGTCCGAACAAATTGACTTACGAATTCGTCACCTTAAAAAGATATTAAATATCTAATTGTTATTTATTGTGTCTTTTTTAGGTTGTTTGTGCAACCTTAAGCCACACAATGAGGCATTTTCATGTGTTCGACTGCGCACAGTGACAGGACACAGGACAGCCAACCACGGAGAAAATCACTACGCGCTTGGTGTGGGACCAATGTGCCACCAGAAAGTATTCTACATTTATCGCGTGGTAAGGCTGCCCCTAACTTTATAGGTTTATGATTGGACCACAATAAATGGGCCACCCGCCTCGGTATATGGTATCTGCCTATCTATATATCAATACCTATTATAAAGCTGAAGAGTAAGTTTGGTTGAACGCGCGGCGCTAATCTCAGGAACTACAGGTCTGATTTGATTTTTTTTTGTTGGATGGCCGCCGATTTATTAAGGAAGGCTATATATACCTAGGCATGTTTGTACCCAAATTACATGATTTCAAAATCAAAATCAAAATCTTTGTATTGTTAAAATGTTCACGACGTCATTGTAAACAAATTTTTAAAACTCATATCTCTGGCGCCATGGGACATAACATAACTCTATTATGTTTATACCTAAACCTTATGATTTCATTATGTCTTTGAGAATATGGTATCAATTTTTGAAAAGCTTATATTTCCTGGCCCTAGCACGTAAATACGTACCTTACCTATACGTCAGCTGCTACAAATATTTATGAGCCAAGTTATAATCTTTATATTGACTGTCTTCCAGCACGTATCTATCTATAAGCACATAGTTTAGAATGTTGTGTACGAACGGTTCCGGGGCGGCCAATTAAGGTTTCAAGGGGAGCGAGACATAATGCCTTACCGTCTGGTGTTTCCCCTCCGATGTTCGCGGAGTGCATTTCGCTGTCTGCAACAATGTCTCTCTCGTTGCCAAAATTATATTTCATACTATAGGCACGTATTACTTTACTTGATCAATTTGAGAATTCAAAATAAATGAAGAACACATTTTTTTTAAAAGGTTTTTTATAATTAAAACAGTAAAAAATATATTTCATAATTGCACCAATTTTAATTTTTCTTATTTTCGTTTATCTTCTTACATACTACAAATGCTATGCTTTGAAACTTTGTTTTCTTAACCTATGACCAGATTGACCAGTCGTCCCTTACTTTTTTGGTGACAAAAATATATAAAATGACTCGTCTTATCTTAAAGCATAAAACGTATGAGCTGAAGTCTATGGCCCTACATGCATTTTAGCATTTTATAGGTTTTCTATAAGTAAATTGGCTTTTGTCACAAATAGCTTCACAGTGTTCAAAAGTCACTAACAATATTAAATAAAAAATACGCATTGATTGAACTTACAAAGTTAATTATGTAGGTACTTATCAGGATATATATTTCTAATGTTTTACCTATCCATATACAAAAATATTTTTCGGTTGTAAGTAGGTATGAAACTATTAAATTCTAAGTACATACCTCAATATTAAGACGCCAGATAAACTTTATACATAAGATTATGAGTGAGATTATTTTATTACAAAGTAGGTCTATTATGTACCTATCAGACAAGTTAAGTGCTTTTACCTGTTTTAATGGAATATTTTTAAAAAGGGAAGCAAATTACTTTAATATATTTAATTGACTTTTCATAGTAACCTACTACATTGTCATTTTGTAGAGAATTGCAGTCTTATTTCTTATACATTATCCGTTTGGACGTAAGAACCAAATGAAAACAACTTCCTTACTCGCGGCAGTAAAATTATACTTAGTAATGGTCGAACTAAAGTTGAAATAATGTAAGTGCTGCTAGTAGCTAAGTTA
The DNA here is from genome assembly GCA_905147285.1 of Hypena proboscidalis. NCBI lineage: Eukaryota > Metazoa > Arthropoda > Insecta > Lepidoptera > Erebidae > Hypena > Hypena proboscidalis. Next base: position 8,960,240 of record LR990127.1, read on the forward strand.
ACAGAAGTAATTTCATCCTCAAGCGCCAAAGACGTCTGATTGCCCTGCATTGTTTTTGAGTAAATATTATAAGCAGTGACAATCGACCGAGGCGTGCATAATACAAGGTACACTACTATTAACCACAACGAAAGCTTCAATGCCGCGATCGATTCGAAGCATTCTATCTGCGATAGTCTTTTCTTTATCCTTAACTTCAGAATAACTAATACAGCTGCGACGCTCATTACAATAATTGGTAGAAACAGATTGAACACTGCAAGGATAGAATACATGTGCAGCCGTTGACTCGTATCAACAATAGTACATAGCACTATGTCTTTCTCTTGGCCTGAGTGCACGGTGGTGGCTAACACGAACTCTGGCACACTTAACGATATTGACAGAACCCAGATAAAAATAGTAGGTTGTATCACTGAGATTCGTTTACCTGCCAGTCTATAGTCTAGATTCATAGTCCGCGGAGGAGTGGAGGAGTCGCTACTTGTCACCAAACTGTGACGAGAAGATCTTATTTCTTCATCTTCATCCCGTTCACTTCTTTTGATTTGTTTGCTCAGAGCTTTTTCTTCAAAGTTAACGGTGGCAAGTGAGTGCAGCGCGATGGTGGCTACTAAGTAAGATGACACGGTGGATGCAAACACGCTTAGTCCTCTATAAGCTACGCAACTTTGATTGCCAAAAATCCAGGATCTCGCATTGTATGACCACACTTCTGGACAAATTGTTGCACCAAGGATGAAGTCAGCTATAGCCAGTTGTAGAATGATAGTCAGTAATCCTGGAAATAAAAAACCATGTATGAGATTATAGTTGACAAAATGTTACTCGAGAAAGAATTTCCTGTTTGTAAACAAACTTATAGTAAAGACAATAACTAAGTAAAATTTTTCATATTTCTGTTTACTAACATCTGTTTCAGAATTTTATAGCTAAAGGCCTGCACTTGTATAAATAGTAGAACAAAAAAGTATCAGGGATTAAGAGCTAACACAAAACAAGTTCCAAGTAGTTCGTTTACCACTTCGTGATGTTTTGAAGAGCGCGGCAAGGACCGAGCAGTTGGTGAGGGCAGCGGCGCCGGCGACGCACGCGACATACGCGGCGAGCGCCAGCGGCGGGACGAGCGGCGGCGCGGGCTCCGGCATGGCGCGATGATGGCGCGGACGGCCGTCCCGGACTGTATCGGGATCAATGACTGGCGGTCGCTGCGTCACCCGCGTTCTCCGCCGTCCGCGTCCCTCGACGACGACTTTTTTTTTCAGTAGTGAATCACCGCTGTCCGAACATGTGGAGCGCACAAGGGCCCGCGAAAATGCCAACGACTCGAGGTAGGTATTTATTAAAGTCACTTCAATAAGTTAAATCACAATTTCTTATTCTATGTTATTCGCCGATACGATCCGTTGCCGTTACTTAGTACACAACGCGGCTGTCGTTCTCGTCTATCGGGTGTAATAAACTGAATAAAAGGGCCGTATGTGCGTGCTTTAGTTCATTATTATTCTGCGTTCGCAAACCACTACCGGCGGCGGCGGCGGCACCCGCATCGAGGACTTGCTAGTCCTGACTTATGCTAAAATTATTTCATTGGTCTTAATATGAAGTGAAATATTCCGCTCCATAAACGCTAAGTATAGGACGAGTTAAATTATGCGTATGAATGTACTTACATTCGCGTAGGCTGACATCACTACTGTATTACGGTGTAAGGAGTCGTAAACACATTCATTAAACTAATTGCAATTATTTATACGGGAACGAAATGAACTAAGAACTAAGCGTGTTAGCAATATTATATAAAAATAATAAGTTGGCCATCAAGACCTTTGATTCAGCTTTTTCTTTGGTCCTGAGAATTGAATCTCTCTTAAGGGTCAGGCGGAGTATGATTTTCTCATACAAACGGAATTGCGCAATCATTTGTGATTCAAGCGTATTACTATTATTATATTTACATTTAGTCAGTATTAATCATAGTTTTTGTAATAAAAAAACATTCAAAATATCTATATAAATTTAATATATTTATAGGATTGAACTTCCCAAATTTCTACAGCGTAAATGTCATCATATTTGTTCTGTTTTATAAACTGTCTACTATCTGTAATGTTTTATGAACAGAAACATAATTTATATTGTCTTGTTTATTTTGGAAGCCAAGATTAGTTTTATTTGCGTTTACATTTTCAACGATCAATAGTGCTGTCTCGTGGGGATGAATGTAAGCGCGCGTGCGCCAAACAGAGATAGCACTTCTCAGTCCGATTTTTGCACTTCGAATAGTAAAAACGCGCTCCGTCCGCCGGACTCTAAAATGGCATCTGTGCAAATCCAAATTTTATAAATTATCTATAGCAAATAATTCGTTGTTGATATAATTGTTTAACAAATTATGTACCTACTTCTATTCACTAACTTGGGAAAAGAAGGTAAAGAATCGTGTATAAAGAAATTGCAGAACAAAAGACATCAACGCGTTCACTCCCGATGTATCCGTTGCTATCTTTTAATGGACGAGTTATACTATGTCAAACTTGATATGCAACTTCAACTGAGAGTTGGTCGAGTGGTCAGGTCGTATACAGCCCCTCACCGCAAGGTCTTGGGTTCGACTCGCCCGTGTCGGTTAAAAGATTATTTGGATTTTTTCTGCACGGTGTTGGATTTGTGCCCGGTGTATGTCTTTCGAAGTGTGGGTGTTATACGCCGCTGCCACATCCTTCTGTGTAATATAGGCGTAATGTTATGTTATGTATTGACTGCTGACAGATATGGGTCTGTCTATCACTGTCTATTCAAATTTATGGTTGCCGAATGAACTTAATCTAAACTCGCCCAAAATTAGTAGCATATAAGGCAGATGTAATAGCTCTTACTATTTCAGGTGGATTCATGGCCAAATAACCTTTTCGTACCACTTGCTCAAAAAAGTAACATTCTATGCCACAAAAAGCGAACATAACAATAGGCATTTTTAATCTGTTAAAAACAGGGAAAGAAAATTGTATTGAATTTCATTCATCTTCTAGGGGTAGAATGTGATTTAAATTTGGAATACTTAGCGAAAATTATACTGAACTACATCTGTGTTTACACCACTGAGTTTGTATATAAAGCATTATACCTTCCTTTATTAATTCCTTTTTGAAAAAGGAATACGCATTTATTACACAGTAATGAAATTGCCGCGTTTTTGTTTTCTTCAAATACATAAAATATAACTCTCTCTATCAATAATTGGACCAATGTTTCCAATGTTAACTTATACTTTTAATTGTCATTATCTATATAAATAAAAATGAATTGTTGTTCGTTAGTCTGATTATAACTCGAGAACGGCTGGGCCGATTGAGCTGATTTTAGTTTTAAAATGTTTGTCGTAGTCCAGGGTAGGTCTAAACGGTGAGCAAATATGGAAAAATTGCGAGTAACATAGAGTAAGACGACAATTCCATTTTGCCATATAAATGTTGACCACTTACTTTCTGTCAAACATTTGAAGAACGCATTAAAACAAGACTTTTGAATCGACAACATAATATCAACTTTGCTCATAACATCGTGTATTTAAATTTCAAAATATAAAAAAAATTTAATGTGTTGACATGTTTGATGGGTGCCAACCTTACAGTGTTACCAACTCTCAAAAATATTTTTATTATAATAATAAGTGTATCCGAACGTTCCATTGTTTTGTCCATAGATTTAAAGACTTTTTACTGCGTTCCTACTTTAACATCCTTGGTTTTGTCATCTCATGTTAAAAAAAAGAAACATTTAATTGGAGAAATACTGAAATTAATTAATAATTTAATGCAACCTGGACAGTTATTATTTTTGTTCTGCCGTTCCATCCACTTTTACAAAAGGGACAATGCATTTTAAGGAGTTGAGGGATATATAGCTTCACTATAACTTCTGGAAAATAGTTTTAAAATAAATATTATAGTTGTTTGAATTCTTTATTTTCTCGATAACAGATGTAGTTCTTCTTCTTTTCTTAACCATGGCCACCGTCAAAAAAAAAAGGGACAGATGTAGTTTGATAGTTATAGTGTAAATATTTGTGAGTATTCACTCAAAAAAAAATTGTCTATGGTAAAATGACACTTGAAATGTAAACGTCTCTTTGCTGTGCATCTATACTATAATTCTTTAATATTCCCTAAAAATCTAAAAGCAACAAATTTCGATAAAATTAAAAAAGTATTGTGTCGTGTGTTTGTGACTTACTAAATATGCCTCCAATAATTAGGCGGTACGAAGTACGCCGGGTCAGCTAGTTTTTAATAAATGCTTATCTCATATTATTATTGTGTTAATTTTTTCGCAAATGGTACGAAAAGTATAGTTTTTTCCTCGGTGATAAAGCTGTCTTAGTCTTGGGTGAACTTAATCCCTCGCTACACTCAGGACTCTTCTTAAATTTTTTCTCGTGATTTAAGTTTTTAACACCCTTGCTACGCTCGGGAGTAGACCTCGAGTCCTTCGTTACGCTCGCGATTTAAATCGTCACCCGCGAAAGAAGACACTGCTTTATCCCCTTGGTTAATAATCTACTATTTTCAGCTTCTGTCGATCTCTTCAGATTGTGAGCTTGTACAAGCAAAACTAATCGTCTAATGTTCCTTATCAATCTTAATTTGGCGTGTGCTACTACCATGTATTACTTTTCGAATGGCAAACCGAACACCTACATGCCAAAGGCGAGTAAGAAATTCTACATACATAATGAATTCTATTTGACGCCCGGATCGCGCAGTCGGTAGTGCAACTGCCTGCTACGCAGAGGTCGTGGGTTCGATTCACGCTCAAGACAAATCTTTGTGTGCATGAACATGGAGATTTGTCTTGGTCTGGGTGTTTCTATGTATAATAAGTATGTATCAGTACAGTACCCATATTACAAGCTCTGCTTAGTTTGGGACTAGATAACGTTGTGTGAAAGTTGAGTGATATTTATTATAGACCATATTTTTCATAATTTTATTTAAATTCAAATTTTCTACATGTAAGAATATAAACTGGTAACGAACAATACCTAAATCTATTCCTGTTTTCATTTGATTTTAGACATTATAGAGATATAGAGAACGTAAAGATGTAAGAATGCTGAAGATACAGCGAGGTGTAAAAAAATTGTGCAACATGCACAAAACTCCAACAAAACTGGATGCTCTATTATGCTACTGCTACACCTGCGTCTTAACGCGCAAATAATCACGTTTACGCAGATGTGGCCAAAGGTTTAACGTGATTAATGACTAACGGCATTGCTATTTTCATTAGACATTAGGCGATAGGTCGGGTGTCGGTTTTTTGGACACATCAAAGGGTTTTAGCGTTCACTTTAGCGCGCTGACGGACGTTGGCTACATTAATGACATAATATTTCGCTTGACGTCAACTTGACGTATGATGACAGTGTTGCCAATTTGACGACTTTGTCGCCACATCTGGCGACTTTTGAGGTGCATGATATAAGCTAATATGTACTGAAAAAGAAAAAAAAAACCTGACAGACTGCTGTTTGTTTCTATTTTATTGGTAAAATAAAAATAAATGATTAAATTGAATAAAACAAGGTCATCGTGTGCAGCATGGTGGGATCTGGTGACTTTTGGTACTGAATCTAGGAACTTAAAAAATTGGAGTTGGCAACAGCGAAAAATCGGTGTTTAGAAATTTGTTTTGGCACTTATGGCGGCAACAATGGAGTGGTCGAACGAAAAAGTTCTCGAGTTTTTAGAGCAGCTACAGTCTGAAGCCTGTTTATGGGACCCTAAACATCCGACGCACAAGAATCGCTCGGCCGTAAGCGACGCTTGGCGACGTATCAGCCAAAGCTTGTCGTTTCCTGTGACAATAGATGAGTTAAAAAAGAAAAAGGAATCTTTGATGGGATACTACCGTATCCATTTGAATAAATACAAAAAGTCTCTAAAATCAGGTGCCGGGCTAAATGATGTGTACAAAACTAATTTAATTTAAACAAATGGTCACACTGGATAACACGTTATTTCTTGAAGAATTAGCTTTATTGGCATTGCAACGTAAATGTAGCCAAGGCACCAATTTGAATATTTGGAATGCCTTTATTAACGCATAGTTGGTGATTACCATTCACGTTAACGTTAACGCAGGTGTAGCAGTAGCATTATGCTACTGCTACACCTGCGTCTTAACGCGCAAATAATCACGTTTACGCAGATGTGGCCAAAGGTTTAACGTGATTAATGACTAACGGCATTGCTATTTTCATTAGACATTAGGCGATAGGTCGGGTGTCGGTTTTTTGGACACATCAAAGGGTTTTAGCGTTCACTTTAGCGCGCTGACGGACGTTGGCTACATTAATGACATAATATTTCGCTTGACGTCAACTTGACGTATGATGACAGTGTTGCCAATTTGACGACTTTGTCGCCAGATCTGGCGACTTTTGAGGTGTATGATATAAGCTAATATGTACTGAAAAAGAAAAAAAAACCTGACAGACTGCTGTTTGTTTCTATTTTATTGGTAAAATAAAAATAAATGATTAAATTGACTAAAACAAGGTCATCGTGTGCAGCATGGTGGGATCTGGTGACTTTTGGTACTGAATCTAGGAACTTAAAAAATTGGAGTTGGCAACAGTGAAAAATCGGTGTTTAGAAATTTGTTTTGGCACTTTTGGCGGCAACAATGGAGTGGTCGAACGAAAAAGTTCTCGAGTTTTTATTTTGCATATAAATGCATTTGAATCATCCACCATCTTCTTTTTTTAGTTACTTTCTTTTTTTTCATACTGCATAACTGTATATAATAATTTATTACACTCATTTTTGCAACAAGTGTAGCTGCTTCAATTTCTACTTCCATTCTGGGTGTTTTTAAACACAATCTAATATCCAATTTACTCCTAGTAGGTACAAACCTCGGTAAAAATGAGCGAAATCACGTTGCTAGTGGAACTGACTTTTTGTGTGATACCCAGGGTTAACATCTTAAAAATAGTGAAACTGCTACTACAAGGCATAAACTAGGGCAAAAAACTGCCCCAGTTGATGCCAAAACTATTGAAAATTGCCACTTCAGACAGATTAATTTTAACACCTAAATTTATTTATTTTTTATCATAAAAATACAAACGTAATTTTGCAGATCTTAAACCTACCGTAGACAAAATTAAGGGCCAAAAACTACCAAAATAGCATCCAGATTAAACAAATGGTCACACTGGATAACACGTTATTTCTTGAAGAATTAGCTTTATTGGCATTGCAACGTAAATGTAGCCAAGGCACCAATTTGAATATTTGGAATGCCTTTATTAACGCATAGTTGGTGATTACCATTCACGTTAACGTTAACGCAGGTGTAGCAGTAGCATTATAAATAGCAGAGAAAAAAACGTCCATAATGTACTACAGCAACCCTTCCTTTGTTTATGTTAAGAATAACTTTGACAGCGGACGTGGATGGTGGAGCTTATTGTAGCGGACGTTTTTGGATAAATGAGTACATGGCATGGATTAAGTGAAAAATCGTGACTAAACAAGTTGTTTCATCAAAGGTTTTACTGTATCCTTCATATTCGGCATCAATTAGGTACAATGTTGTAAAATTATTTTCTGGAAAATAACGGTAATTAGTTACAAGTTGGCAATCTTTATTTAACTTGAGTACATTCTTATTGCATTTGTCATTAACGTAAGGCCCGTAAGGTACCTTTTTGTAAGGATATGTTTTTGGCTTACACAAAGCACATTAACAGAAAACAAAATGTTAGCGCTTTACTTCGTTCGAAAGGAATCTTATAGGTAGAGCCAACTCATTATTGATCGCTTTAAAATATTTTTCATGATTCAAGATATTTCTAGTTTACATGGATACCTCTAAGAGGATTTTTTTTTTTTTTTTTTTTTTAATTTCATATCTCTAGGACAGATACTTCGAAAAATACGATACTGAGCGTGTGAAGATACAAAATTTTAATAAAATAACCATACGGTTTGCAATAGCGTATTTTCTAGTCTGAGGCAAAACTCACAGGATGCAAAAGTTTTCCACTTTACATGTTCGTACATACGTACACTCATCGTGAAAATATTGCGTGTTTTTTGTTATACGGTCATCATTTATTGACGACACCTGCAAAAACAATTATATAAGCTATGGCATGTCTGCGTTTCCTAATAAGGAGGAGGTAGCCGCTAGCCGATATTGTATTATACGGTCTGTTTCTTTTCCTCGCTAATTGTTTGATAATGTGTGCTAAATAAATGGTTAACATTATTTTACTAGAAAATCATGTATGCGTCCTGTATGCGACCGCCCAGTGTGAGGTCTCCGGTCCGAACCCTGACCCGGCCTAAAGTGTTCTTTGAGATTTGTTACATATAAGATAAAAAAAAAAACAGTAGAATCACAAATTGGGAGATGACGATAGGCTCTCCCCCTATCGCATGGGATGTATACATAACAGGTGAAATATCATTCAGGTCTGCCAAATATACTCGTAGGTAAATTATGCGAGATGTTGTGCAATGTATGTTATCATTTAAAACTGTTTTAGTTTTACTATATTCGCAGTCATATAACAAAATATAACTTGATAGCTGATTGTAGATAAGTTTTAGGAAGTAAATTTGGAGGGCTTTAGCTTTCTTGAAGAAACCAGGTACACATGAAACACATCCAATCGATAATTTCACGACTAAGCAGACCCTTTTACGATAAAGAAAATGCGGGTGCAATGTCTTGTATGAACATTATTATAACAACATTACGATAAGATGAATAAATTAAATTGAACTCTTAATTTAAAATGTTCAATTAAGGACTTGTGCAAACATGCTAAAATATGTGTTATTCAAATTTTGTTATGTATTGTGTGTTTACATGATGGTGTAGGTAAGTGGGTGCTGATTATTAGATTATGCGAGGTGGAGAACTGGAGACAGAGGGGCTGTCGTGCCCCGGCACTCGCAGAGGACAACCGACTGCCCGCGACCGACAGACGATATTGTTCATTTGTCATGATCAGCGGAAGCCGATGACTGTCGAGTGATGGATGACTCGTGACAATTCTCAGGGGACGCGTGTGGGCGGTGCCTTCACAGCCAAAATCTGCACTTTCCTTCGACTTTCTCTCGGAGGTGCGAAAGGTGTTCACTTCATTCGGGGGCTCGCAATGCTTATTCGGTAGCTGGCGCCTCATAAGTGTACGCGTTCTAATCGCGCGAGACGACGATCGCTCCTTCACCCGCGGTGCATCGCGCGTGTCTCAGATATTCAAAGTACCTGCATGCGGCTTCCGATCGCGAGTTTATAAGCGGAGTACTGAGTGTGCAGGAGTAACTTACAGTGTGTCTGTGGAGTGATGAGACAGTGATGGCAATCAGGAGTGACTTGGTGGCCGTGGCGGTGCTTTGCGTGTTGGGGGTTGGTGCGCCTGCGCGGTTCCCCGTGAGTAAGCTTCGGTGCGCGGCGCGACCGAGGGCGGGCGCCGGCCGCTCATGCCCTATATTGATTTATTTCATAACACCCCTCTCATGTCCTCAATTGATCCTCCATACGTCGCGTTGCACTTAAAAATATGCCGCGTTATAAATGGCTTTTATTGATTGTTTAGTTAAATTTTGCAGTCATTCAATTTCAGTTTTACGCGAAAATCTTATGCACTGTAAAAATAAAGAATTGACTGGAAATACGAGTAACAAAAAGTAATAAAAAATGAGATTTTAACTTGTACATCTTTATCTATAGTAAATACAATTTAGTACGGGATAAAGTATATAGGTATCGATGTATTCTTTAAGATTGAAATGGTGTATGTCTACTTATTACTGGTATTGTATTGAACACACTAAAATCAGTTGACATACTTAGGTACTTCATGAAAGAAAAGCGTGCGCGTAGAGTCAGACGGCCGCGGCGGCGTAGCACTGAAATTATAATATTTTTCTCACGTTGTAAGTTGGCTATAACGATAAAAATTACGTTTTAATTATTTGTATTGTAATGTGGTCAATGAATACATGGTGGATTTATTGTTTTTATTTAAGTTAAATATTTTTCATAAGGTAAACTCATCTTCTTCAATTAGGGGTTGATCTCGATTCATATTTAAATAAAATATATTCTTGATTATATATCACATAGTTAACAATGCTATTAAGATGTGACATTATTCAGTTGATGTCTATGAACTACATAGTATGGAAAATTCTATAGGTAGTATAAGATCATTAGAATAATCCATAGCAACAACTAGGTACTACGTAATACATTATGCGTCGATGTATGTGATATGTATGATACATGCATACTCGAGGTCAGTGATCCTGATAACGCCAGTAATTCCTAGCTCTCGTTTGTGTCTACGGTCATGGGCTGTTTGAATGAAGGTCATTATCAGTCTTCATACTGTGTCATTACTATTATATTTTACGTTGGTACAGAAAATAAGTAAGTTTGTTTGAGCGCTGCATTGTATACCGCATAGCCCGTTCCTGGGCACTGAAATGGAATAGGTCCAAATATTGAACCTATTCCATTTCTATGGATGGATGGGTTTCTATGTATAATAAGTATGTATTTACAAAAAAGAAAAGTATATATGTATTAGTATCAGTTATTCTAGTACCTACAGTACAGGTTCAGCTTAGTTTGGGACTAGATGGCTTTGTGTGTAAGTTGTGAGATATTTATTTATTTATTTATATTTCAGCGCCAAAATTTTTTAGACTAGATTTAAAATATTAACACATGATAGCAAAGTACGTTTTTTTATTGTCTGTTAAGACTTATGTGTGATCTATGTGAACATTTGCTAATGGTTCATGACCCATTTAACGAATATTTCCTTTGAAGTTGTCAAAATCGATAAGGTTGATATTTGTTGATAGAACAAACTAAATTAGACTTTAGTGTTTTGAAATGTCTATACAAAAATAGTATTAAGATGGATCATGAATCTACTTTGTTTATGGTACTGGATTTTACAGAAATGTAGACCACAAGGCTACATGAGCCGCTATTAACCAATTCAAGCCATGAACACAAAGCTCTGTACTAATTACGTGAAAACCGCAAATGTAGAGTAGGTTGTGCCATACGAAATAAAATTATAAACGGGGTAGATTACATTAGTATGGGGATTGTTGTATTTTATGTTATTATTACTAATAGGTTTATTGTTATTATAATTTAGTATTAGTTGAATTCGCAGATCATAATTCATAAAAACAGTTGAAGTATAAATAGCATTAAGAAAATATAAAAGACAAATTAAAAAAATATAGTTGGGTTACCTGCTAATATTTTTAAATGGATCTTTTAACTAAGTACCTACATCATATTTTAAGACCACAGGAGAGGTCGTAGCCAAGATGTATTTCGGAAGGAAAGAGGGTTACCAATAGACGGGCACTAGTTTAATTAATGACAAATATGGGTATTAACCCATTTGTCATTAATTTAACCAGTATCCGTCCGAAGGTAAATAAGAGTTTTTAAGGGCCGTGTGGGTTAACAGAAGCTAAAAAAATAGACAATAGGTTTGGCCAGCTAAGTATTTTATCACCCCATGGATGTAATAATATGGAGACTAATGGAGAGTTAATAGGTATTTAGCTACTTAAAAATATCTAATTATTTTAAGCCTTAACTGTTATACTAGAAGACAACCGGAACGTAATTAGATTAGGCAAAAAAACATTTACATATTTAAATGGGACATAGCATCGGGTACTTTAAATAATGACAATATTACATAATTAAAACGCTTATCAATATAATTATAGTGGCCATAAAGGTCACGAAAAGTTATAACAGAATCGTTACGATTCCTACTAAAATAAAAGTAACACTATCGATTCTGCTCAGACTATTCGCGGCCTTGTGCACTTCTTGCACTTACTTACTCATACTGTATTCTGGCTTCATGTTCAAAATATACCCCTAAATGAAAATTAGTCCTAGTAATACCCCTTGTTTTTAAAATACCACTGTCGTAGTTAAGCACGGTTTTCTCGTCTAATAATTTGACGACTTTTCTAAAGTTTGTAAATATGTCACTTTCCAACATAAAGAATATGTGAATTATTGGAGAAAATGCACTAAGTGAGTGCCCCTACCGTCTCTGCGGACAAACGTGTTAAACATTTATGAGAATAAAATAGTGTTGTCTGGCATCGCAACGAGTAGTGCTATAGTACAATACAAAAGTATGTATGTGACACGATTTTTCAGAAGATGATTTCCGAAAATCGATTGCATTGCGGATTCAGCTATTCGTTTACATCGATTTTTATGTCGCCCAGGGAATAATCAAATTCAGTAATGATGCGATTCAGGTGAGATAAAGGCAACTAATAAAATAACACTAAAACATAGTTGATGTGTTGTAAATATGTTCTTCTTCTTCTTCTTCGTCGTGTCGATGGCTGAGTCAAATTTTATTAAAACATCTAACCGGAATATAATAAAGCGAACAATTCACAAAAGCATCCTTTAAATTAGAAAAAAATGCCTTTATTCTTATCAAATTAGTATAATATTGAAAGTAGAATTGGTAAATCTTATGTGAAGCCCTTGGTAACAATAGGCGACCGAGTCTATACAAAAATTGAGCAATATGTTTTCTACCAGTTTTTCTTCAATAGGTACAACCCTTACAGCCAAAGTACTATAAGGAGGGTAGATACATATTATAATGCGTAGGTATACCATACCGCCTTGTACACACACACTGATTTATTCGTTCGCAACCCCGTAGGACGGGCAGATTTGATTAATGAAGTTCAATCCTTCATATAGGACGACACAAGTCTCATATCCCTTTACATGATACGGGTTTTTGTTTAAATTATTGCGTCAATCCGTCATATATTAGATTACTACTCGAAAAAAGAGACGTTGCCGTGTTGTATTAATATTATGGACCCTTAGACCATGCCGCCAAATGCGTGAGGACTTGTACCTACATACTCAAATGGAAAAGTAGCTTTTAGTTTGCAAAATAACAAGAATAGGCTATGTACACGATTTCTCTATCTTTTGTACCCACATTACCGCACGTGCTGAAGTATTTTCCACGGCTGTATGGAATTCCTTGAGTAAAATAAATAAATAAATAAATAAATAAATATTTCACAACTCACACACAACGCCATCTAGTCCCAAACTAAGCAGAGCTTGTAATATGGGTACTAGAATAACTGATACTAATACATATATACTTTTTTTTTTGTAAATACATACATATTATACATAGAAACACCCAGTAGAACTAACTGTATGTAAAATCTAAAGATTTTCAATCAGGATTTAATTTTTACAAATGTTACGTATTTAAATGAATCAATCACGGCATACAATGCACATTTTACCGAACCTATTAAAACTTTCACTAAATTATAGTACAGTAACGTTTACGATACGATTTTATTTTGACAATTAGATTACATAATAGTGGTGCAGGTCTTTTGCGCACTGGATCACGTACCGAGTTACACAACGTTATCGTCAGGTAGAGTTTTTCTATCGACGCCGATGATTCACGGCGGCGATTTATTGTGGTAGCGCGATGGCGACGCGAGACGTGCCCGCAGCCTCCGTGTAATTGAGATCGATACAGTAACTTTCATCATCCGCACATACCGACGTAACACTCCATTCAATGCCAAAATTAAACCAATTACCCACTACCACCACTCCACTTATACACCACTTAATAATTCATTCCGACTCGCATTGTCTCGCTAAAAATGGAAAAACAAATAGTTTTACTTTCGCCTTTTCTTCGCTCTCATCCGCTAATATCGGACCTACACTTAGCTGACTCATGTGGACTTGATTTCGGTTTCACTGTTCCCGTCAGCGTGCCCGACATGCTAAAATCATTACAGTTACTCAAATATATATACATAATAATAAGCTGTTGAAACAACTTACATTTTCATCGAGCGAGCAAAGAGCTCGCCGCCGCCACATCGCCGCTATACAACTATCATCCGTCATACGGATTGAGAAAACAAAGCGCTCCGAACAAACACTTAAACAAAAGCTTTTCACTGATAACAGTCGAGTGGTTTCAAACTACGCATCCGTGATAATGTCTGAAGCACGATGTTGTTTTGTGTTTTAACATGTCTCATTATTTGATTTCTATGTTAAGATTTAACGAGATTATAATAGATATAGTGTAATTTTAAGCCGCGGGCAGTAGCATGTAGTAGCAGGTAAACAAGTGAATTAGTAGAGATCGCTGACCTAGTTTCTCGCTGGGTTTGTAAATTGATGAATCAATATTAGGTACAAACAATATCCCGTATACATTGGGTTAGTACACTGCAATTTAAATTAAATTGAAAGGGATAAATAAATAAAAAATAACTTGCTTCTGTAAATGTATTAATTTGTCCGTCGACTACCAAAATAAAATTTTCCAATTCATATCTAGCAAAAATACCTACTTAATGTGTTGTACCTTTGAACAAGGTCGAACCTTAAAAGAGTATGCACAACTACCCATTGAGTCCTTGCCCTACTATTATTATACTCTGTTTTACGAACGGCATTTTACACCCTGAAATTATTTCTATCTGGACACGATACATTACAATCAATCTTAAACAATGTTTCATTTTACAACGAATTTATAGTTTTATGCTGTTTATTTATGCATCTCTGTTAAAAAATTAAAATAAACATAGTAGTCAAATAGACGCGGCTGTATCTCTACAATATCTTATATAGACTCCAAATATATAAGTCAACACTCATAGTTAGTTATCTTTAGTATCCAAAACAGTACGACAAGTCATAATCTCTAAATAAGACCAATCATTACTAACAAGATGAATAAATGTGTGGTCTAGTCATTAATAAAACCAATAAAACTAGTGTGAGAACGTGTACCACGTGTCGTGTGGTGACAATACTGACAATGCGAATGCGCCCACGAGACACTGTCACAGAACACCAACAGTACAGAAATAAGGCTTATGTATGTAATTCAAACTCTAACTTGAGAAAAAAGGAGTAAAGCCGAAATATAAAAATAAGAATAATCTTTAAGTAGTTACCTAAAAAGATATAATAACCACACTAGGCAAAGCCAAAATAAGTAATCAATAGTGGCAGCATTCTCTTTTTTTTCTTTCTTTTTTTTGTTTTATTTTTAATACGGCGCTCGCACTCGGAATCATTCCTGTGTCGCGGGGGTGTTCACAAACATACATTTCACACACACAGAGCGCACCCAGAGTCAGAACAAATCTTTGAGAATCACACAAAGATTTGTCCATTACGAACCCACAACACCAGCGCAATTGAAAGCAGCGAGGCGACCGCTTTAACCACCACGCCAACCGTGCAATCATCATATTGAAGAATTAAGTAGAAAGAACATATAAATACAAATCAGAATATTCTTAATAAAACAAAAAAACAGTATTGTGGGTACCACTAGCGCTCAGGTAAGTATGGATAAGTGCCCGTATGACGAGTTCACGTTTGAAGCTTAAATTCTGAGCTGACAGTGTGCTATGTCCTTAAATTGTCACTTCGTCGACCTACTTCATTGTAGCATTCATCATCGCTCAGCGCGGGTTATTCGGATGTTCCTGATACCCACATTGATTGCATTGTTGGATTACAACCCAAATATTGAAAAGCTGGGTACCTAATATTCAATGAATGATTGACCCGATCGCGCCGGTAGCATTTTTATCTATAAGCTGCATTACTCACAGAGAGTGACATTATTTTGGCCGTAGGTACTAGATTTGGGTTTCCGTTTATATTATTACTTGTATTACAATGAATACATTTGCTTGTAAGTAAGTAAATATGTTCTGAATCCTTTATAAAATTTATGATAATGATAAATTTTCCGTTAGAGAACTATTTTAAATTAAATTATACCTACCTATTCTCTGAAATTAAAATTTTAGCTTATCAAAATTAATTGTTTGAGGTAGTGTCTTACTTAGAAATTGCTACGAAGGGTTTTGAAGCTGATACTTTGTCAAATCACATATCTAAAAATATTTTATATTATGTGTGGTTGCAATATGTATTATTAGTCCTCCAATTTCGTTTGGTGTCGGTTGCGGTTCATAACTCCTCAAACTAATATTAAATTCTTATGAATTATTTATTTGTGTAATTATTTTAAAGCAACTGTTATACAGGCATTCATAATATACAAAAACAAATAGGTACATTTGTGCAACATTTTTGCCTCTTTTCCTTATAGATTGTAAGATTAAATTTAACTAAATCAAGAAGCAACGTGCAATGTAATAATTTCATTGTAAGCTTTCAAAGAAATTGTAATTATCTTACATTACACTTAATACTAACACTGTGAATAATAGGTATGTAATTATGTTGATCGTTCGTGGAATTGTTTCTCTTCCACTTATTAGATTTAGCCACATCGCTCATACCGTTAGCATGATAAAATAATAACATTATCCTACATTTAATAATAATATAATTTTTGCTTTGAACTTCCTTAACCTCGTGTATATTTTGACAATACATGACATATTATATAAAGTGCGATTGTTTGACGTTGTTTCGATTTTCCTAATTATTGCAATTAAAAGGCAATAATAAGCCGGTTAATTTATAAGATTTTTATTATTATTTATTTTACAAATATCTTAAAATTAAATAATACAAAACAAAATCATACCTAACTATGTACAGCTGGAAGAGAAATAAAACTAAAAAAAATTAAAAGTTATGCGTCAAAAAATACTTCCGCATCAATGTCAAATGCAGGTGACGTGCCCAGAAGGCTTGGCATAAGTGTAAAAAATGTAGGTAATTAACATAGAGTACATAAAAAAAGCAGGAGAGAATGTCACTTATAAAATGATGGAAGCACCAAAATGGCGGCGGTCTGTTTATGTGTGCGTGTGTTAGGGGTTACCAGCCATGAGAAATAATACCCACATTTTTACAATAATTTAAATAAGTATTTTAGAGGTTCTTATATTTTTTTATTTGCTGCTTTTTACCATCAAACATGATATAAGTAGTTTTATACTACCATGGCCAAAAACCAAACAATATAAAACAACTTTATGTTTGAATTTCGAAACAAAGTTGATTTTATATTTCTAGCAGTCGATGCCGGCCTGCAGGTAGAAGTTGTTTGTTTTTATTAAGGGAATATGTACAAAATTCGTTGCTCTGGGCACTCCTGACGCAAGGCAGCGAAGATGCTTTAGTGCAGCTACCCAGTTTTTGAAAAATATTTTAAAATTACGACTCCTA
The DNA here is from genome assembly GCA_905147285.1 of Hypena proboscidalis. Classification (NCBI taxonomy): domain Eukaryota; kingdom Metazoa; phylum Arthropoda; class Insecta; order Lepidoptera; family Erebidae; genus Hypena; species Hypena proboscidalis. Next base: position 8,977,526 of record LR990127.1, read on the forward strand.
CGGCGCTTCCTGATTCTTAGATGGTGAAGATGCTTTAGTGATATACAGAGTGTCCCAGTTTAGGACCTGGCAGTTAGCAAAAAAATAAAAAACAATTCAAAATCAAAAACTCTTTATTATTATAATTTTGACGGGAATTAACGCGAAACATGCATATTATTTACCTTTTGGTTATACGTTTCGGCAACGGGTTACATCGGCCGTTGCTGATTCAGTACGCTATAGAAAACGGCCGGTGTAACCCGTTGCCGAAACGTATAGCCAAAAGGTAAATAATATGGGTGCGCTTTTTCTTACATAACTTTTTAACTCCTAACATCGAAAGTCCGAAAATGTGTTTCATACAATTTTATTTCATAATGATCACTCTTCATAATTTTTATTTCAATAAATATTAAAACGCCAAATGAATCGACTTCATAATTTTATTGTTCATACATTTATTTGTACTCATTTTTGCTTTCATATATTTCTTAATCAGAAGTGCTATTTATCCTATACATCAAAATTCATACTGTTAATAAACATACATTATGAAACACATTTTCGGACTTTCGATGTTAGGAGTTAAAAAGTTATGTAAGAAAAAGCGCACCTGTTCGTGCATTTGTTATTGTTTTCGTTCATTAGATAAATATAACTTGCTCGAGTTTAAGTGAAAATTAGTTTATGAACTATATCTTTGTGCATTGTTTTAGTATATTACCTATAAAAGTACTAATAAACTGCTGTAAATAATATAAAAATAAAAGCTATAGTTATGGCATGGGTCAATTATGGGTAAAGTAGTAGGTTAGGTTAGGTTAGAACTGCGACCATAACATGCTAGAATCAATCTGTGTGATACTCCGACCACTTTTTGAATCCACCCACTAAATACAATAATATTATACTACCTACCAATTTCTTATTATCATAGATCGTAACAGACGACAGTACGTGGCGCCACCTGCAGAAGCTAAAAATGTGCCTATTGGGCAAAAAAAGAAGCGTGGGAATTCGGTATTTAATTGCATAGAAAAAGGATATTTTATGATTTGCGTTTAAATACTACCCCAATAAAAATAAGATATTAAGTCAATAAAAGGCTATTTCCATACAACGTTATGTACACAAATAATATGAACATTGTCTCTTATGAAGAAAACTATTCTGAATAAAAAAAATATTAATTAAACACCTTCTTAATGAAAACATTATGAAATAAAAAAATATGATGACGGGGTGTTATGAGTTCGGATTATAGGAATATTAATGTATGAACATAAAGTTTATGAAGAAAAAAATTATGAAGAGTGATTATTATGAACTCCAATTCGTAGTAAAATCGTAAATATGAATACAAATTTTATGAGAGCCGATATGGACTCAAATAATATGCATGTTTCGCGTTAATTCCCGTCAAAATTATAATAATAATCATGCAACGCGATAGTTTAAAAGTTAATTTCAAAAACTCTTTATTACATAAACTATCAGAAAGTGCTTGAAAACGTCAACAAAATGTACAAACCAAATAAAATATCTAAGTTAAAATAAACAAACAATTGCGGAGCTTATATTCACTTACATGCATTTTTCAATATTTAAAGAAATATTGGCAATTAAAATAATCGAGAAAATTTACACCCTGTGACGGACTTCCCGCTTCATTTCACCTAAATTCTTTTATCGTTTTCGTTTTAAACATGGCTGCCACGAAATCTCAAACTCGTATGACATTCTGCGGGCCCTTGATTTAAAGGTCAACATTCGTATTCGCGAATGTGAGAAATCGTACATTTGTTACATCACATCGTACATGTGGTTTACACAACGAAATATTCATTTTTATTAACACTTTCGTTGACTATTTCAAAAATAAAAATCTTTATTGACATAAACTAGCATCCTTAACTTGTGAATCCCCTAACGCCTGCACAAGTAATAACTGGGTTGCAGGAGATAGCGTCTTCCCCGTACAGCAGACACTATTACATTTAATCTTATGAATAGGACAATTTAAATCAAATTTGACAAAAAAAATTCTTCGTAAAATTGTTTTTTTATAAATTAACTTCTTTTGTAATTATTACTAACATTTATTTTTAATTTTATTGTGCAAATGTTCAAGCAATAATTGCTTTAACATTAGCACAGTAAAATTAATTGTGTCGTTCCATTTTTTTTACAGTAAATAATAATGTTCAGTGGTGAGCTTTTCAATTACTTACAATCCCTTATGCTGATTTAATTTTACCAACTGTTATAATTTCTGCAGTTTCTAACTATTTCTACCCAAAAAAAATTCCATGCGTCGTTTGCAGCAGGAAATCTATAAAATATAGAATAATAATTAATTCTAAATGACGTATTATACTACTAAAAAATATTTACCCAAACTCAGGGTAAATGAAAATATTTATTGACTGTCAACACTGATAGTTTTGGTATAATTTTTTACGAAAACAATATAATTTCGGCAATAAGCTGAATATATTACTTGCTTACCAATGAAAAGTGATCCCCTGGTTTTTTTTTGTCGAGGCGCTATGGTTTCGGCAGCTTTACACAACACAAGACGGCATTTTTAATTATTTTTCTTGAAGATCTGAGCATCAGCACAGTCCAAAGCGTAATGGCGGGCGATTGACTTACTATTGTGTCAATGTGTGTGTTCTGTGTGTACGTGTGACTTACTATGGGTGCTTCAGTAAGTGTTTCAAGAGACTATGTCCTGCTTTTTTTTATGTAGTCAATGGTAATTATTAATGTAATCTGAAAATTACAAAATTCAAAAATTCTAATTCAAATCATTTATTTTCATAGGCCCCAGGAGGCGCTTGAACACGTCAAAATATTACAAACAAATGATATAAAAATGAATTATAAGTAAAACTAAATTATACTAATTACAATGATTTGAATAACCGGGGCTTAGATTAATTTTAATCCAACTGTTTAGAATCAGCTTAAAATCAACCTAAGTACCAGCTCCGTAGTCTAAAATACAGAAATAACTACAGATACGCTTACATATCTCAGGAATGCAGTTAGAACTTATTGATTGATCCCCGTAGACCTATCTGACTGTTACCGCATCAAGCAAAAACTACTGAATGGATTTTAACACGGTTTTTATAACAGTCAGGTGACTTAGTGTTAGGCTTGGGATTGATGTCACGCTTCGATCTTGTTTAGTAGCTCCATTTCTGTAAGCTGTTTGAATATAAGTTTCAAGTGAAAAAATATATGAGTGTAGGTAAGTATTTAAATAAAATATATGACGCTAATGTAGGTATATTGTTATGTCTTTCATCTATATTTAATAAAACTTGTCTCCCAGTTCAGGACAATATGCAAAAATGGAATTAAAGAGTCAGGTTATCAAAAAAAATAAACAAGTTCCATATTTGAAAAATAACAAAATCGAGAAAATTCACACTCTGTGACCGACTTTTCGTTTTGGCTACAAAATATATTTTTAATTTTTTTTTAATTCTTTTTTGTTATGTAATCCTGAATACTGTTTAAAAATTTGGTCAAAATGTATTAAATTCGTTAACTTGGAATTTAATTTATAAGACTGTGTTGTTGTGTTGTGTTTTTTATAACAATAACTTTACGCATATTGATGTGCATGCGAATAGTGTAGGCATCTTTAAGAATCTTGTAATTGTGGAACTACAACATCTGTTGACTGTATAATCTTACAACAAGAAAAAAATATATAGAAATGTATCATTTTAATTTTGCTTAGAATTCCAAACTTTGTGTTTACAGCTACTCTCAACCTGTACTTAGTTTTTATTATTACTCAACCGTGGTAAACGGTGTGGATGTCACAATTATTCATATGTATAGAATCATACTATGTAAGCCATTTGTTCATTGTGATGTTGTTTGTTTACCCAATAAACATTTAAAAAAAAAAAGACACATTTTGCTTAACCATAGATTCGAAATTAATTCATAGCCAAGCTAACAAATCGTACTGAAAAAAAAATACTTGTCGTCGCGTCATTTATTGTAAATTGTGAAATTGTTAATTTATTTCTTGAAATGTGAACATTTTTTTCAATAAACCCCAGTATGGATTTTATGGACCATTGGTAGTCATTTTGTAGTTTTGTACACCCTATGACGTCCGTCACAGAGTAATAGTGAGTTCGACAAAAAGCAGCATATTATATAGTGTGCGTTACCCCAGCAAAATAATGTCGAAAATTGTAATTTTAATCTTACAGATTTTTAGTTGTCCATCTTCTGTAATTGTTGCGCACATTTTGAAATTTGTTGCACAAATAGTTTTTTAGTTATTTTAAAAAAAACTTTTCCTGCTGGGGTAACGTTACTGCAGCCAGACATTTTCCTTTTTAATGCGAATATTGAAATAAATATTAGCTATATAATTAGTTGTCTAAACGAGGTAAATGTTGCAAATAATTTTGTAATTGTTCTTTCTTCGGCTGCGAAGTTATTCGAGATCCTGCTGGAGTAACGTTTGTGGTTTTGCTGGATCTCTGAAACGGTCAAGCGGATTCTTATCATCTTTTGTACATGATCTTTTAAGAATTAGTTTTAATTTGTTGGGCAATAAAAAAATGAAATTAATGAACCGTTCAAAAGTTATTTGATGAAATATAAAAACACTTAAATAGGTCCTAACACCTTAAATAAGAACTTTAAAGACTTACTTTAAACGTTATTTTCTAGCTTATAACTGCCTTTAAATGTATGTGAAGTTTCATTAGTATCCTGTGTGTAATTAACAAGTTATGATCAATTCAGTTTACGGTCTCAATGCGCGTGGAGTTATTTGGCCACAGATAACCCTGTATGTGGATATATCAACTGAATGATACGTCAATAATTAGTTGCTTAGTTCAGTTACATACCTGCTAAATTTCAGCGCAGTACATTCATGCAATAATTTACTAGATAATAAATAAAAAGTCATTAGGAAGTGCAAGACCGAGGTAGCCCGACCATGTTTAGGTGGTTACAAAAATGCGACCGCGTAGTACATTATGGTATATTCTTAAATATGTAGGATAGTGTAACAAGTTTAGTACAGATATGTACACAAGTGTTTTAAAAAACTATATGTTTCTTAAAGAATATTTATTTACAGGTTCAGTACACAAATTCTGCAGAACTTTTTTACATTCATTTAACTTAAAAACAATAACAGATAAATATTATAGGTAGCAATTCAGCTTTTATGGCATTTTCCATTATGTTTTCAAATGAATTAATTTAGTTAACGTATACTTTCTCAATAAAATATTAATTTAACTTAATACAATAACAGATATATATATATATATAAGAGATATCAATTTTGCTTTTATGGCTTCCTCATTATTTTATTAAATTAATGATTTCAATTAACTTACACTTTCTCTTAAATAAATCAAATTTAAAATATTAATTACAAATTATGTGACTGAGGGTCAAGTTTGAGCTTAGCTATGCAAACAATGAAGAACCCCTCCACCCCACCCCAACTAAGGACGTGTTACGTTTTATGTGATTCTTGATATGTATTCACATGTGCAATTGTGCATAATTTTAATAGATACTTATCTAATAAGTAGCCGAAAGATAATAATTATAATGTTTTCATAGTTCAGATATTATTATATTGTTATCTACTATTTAATCGGTATTTAACAGTGTATGCGTCTGTACCGAACTTGTAAGGTGTACGATACTAACCATTTTAGAAGATACCATAATGTACTACGTGGTCGATTTTTTGTAACCAACTAAACATGGCCGGGTTACCACGGTCATGTACTTCCTTATGACTTTTTATTTATTATCTCGTAAATTATTGCATGTACTGCGCTGCAATTTAGCAGGTATATAACTGAACTAAGCAACTAATTATTGACGTATCATTCAGTTGATATATCCACATACAGGGTTATCTGTGGCCAAATAACTCCACGCGCATTGAGACCGTAAACTGAATTGATCATAACTTGTTAATTACACACAGGATACTAATGAAACTTCACATACATTTAAAGGCAGTTATAAGCTAGAAAATAACGTTTAAAGTAAGTCTTCAAAGTTCTTATTTAAGGTGTTAGGACCTATATTTAAGTGTTTTTATATTTCATCAAATAACTTTTGAACGGTTCATTAATTTCATTTTTTTATTGCCCAACAAATTAAAACTAATTCTTAAAAGATCATGTACAAAAGATGATAAGAATCCGCTTGACCGTTTCAGAGATCCAGCAAAACCACAAACGTCACTCCAGCAGGATCTCGAATAACTTCGCAGCCGAAGAAAGAACAATTACAAAATTATTTGCAACATTTACCTCGTTTAGACAACTAATTATATAGCTAATATTTATTTCAATATACCCATTAAAAAGGAAAATGTCTGGCTGCAGTAACGTTACCCCAGCAGGAATAGTTTTTTTTGAAATAACTAAAAAACTATTTGTGCAACAAATTTAAAAATGTGCGCAACAATTACAGAAGATGGACAACTAAAAATCTGTAAGATTAAAATTACAATTTTCGACATTATTTTGCTGGGTAAACGCACACCCTATATGTTAATTCTGAATATAATAATAAATACATGTGTTTCAAACTCTACGCGGTAGATTTTTTATGATGGAGTGACATCCATATTCCAAACACATCCTCACAAACTTTCGCATTTTTAGGAGAAGGAGGAAGGATATTAATAGGATTCCTATTTCACCCCTATACTAGGTTTGCACTTTACTAACGTATATGCAAACCTTTTTAAAAGTAATTAATTAAAGTCATGAAGCACATCGTGGATGTTCATTGAAACCGCAGTGAGGTCGCGGTTAAACACGTGGTCTCTTGCTCAAGTTGTTATTTCTTACCATGCCGGCATGCGTCAAACGCGGCTGTGGCTACTGTGACTTGTCGATTTTACGTGATCAGCAAGTTACCAACCAATACTGGTATTGTAAAATTTGTATGTATTTGTTATTTTTTGTGTTGCTTGTTAATATTTGATTTTGATAATCCAATGATATTATAGAACTATAGATATGTTACGTTCATAGAAATTACGATTTAAATCCGTTCCGAGCTATTCCAAATTGCACACATTGACAAATGTAACTGATAAGTAAAACAAAAGATACGAAATAGCACGCAAATGAAAGAGATAGCTATAGTTTTAATGATTGCACTTCAGTGGTACGCACGTGACTGCGCTCGACGCAGGCCACACGCAAACTAAACACAAGACGTCCCAATTGGGACGTATTTGAGTATTCACAGCGCGAGCGCTTATAACATATCTGCTTTTGTTTTTATATAATATCATTGTGATAATCTAAATAATTTCCTAGACAAACAAATAAAACAATTACATTTTTGGATCCGTTAACATTGGATCTAGGGGTGGACAATAGCAAATGATCCTCTCTATCACCCACGAAAGTTTGCGACGGTTGTTGCGCAGAACACAAAACAATGAACGGGCAACACTTGTATCACCAAATATGTTAAAAGGAAGAAGAAGGCGCTTTTCTTCGGATTATAGATTGTATTAGCTGTGGATAACTCGGGAAACCAAGTTAAAACAACGCTCTGCTTACTCTCTTCTGATTTTAATTTCACAACGCAGAACAACAATCTTTCATGCTTACCTACACGGCAATACATTGCACGATCGTGTTTTCCGCGTGAGATTCGATAATAAACATGCTTTTTCTTCAAAATTGTTGATATTCTCTCTTTCACACTGTCAACTCCTAATTTACCTCATTGGGGGATTTGAGAGTTTAAAAAAAAATATATATATTATTGTTAATCTCTGTCGTGTAGGAAACGTGCATAATTTTGTGAATTTTCTTTAAAATCATAAACTTAACCAGCAACATAACCGTGGAAATTTCATCCAATTCCATGCAGTAGTTTTTGCGTACGAACATACAGACTGACAGACTAAAATGCCAAAAAAAATTGCCTTGGCTTCTACTCCTGTTACAAAGATCTTTAGTATTATTACGAGGTTACGATGTTGAGCCATCGATTTCGTAAAACAAACTACTTACTATTTATGTTTTAACCGAGATGTCACCTTCATATTTTTTTATATTAAGTTTTATGTTTTTAAAAATAGGTATTATAATTTAAAGTCAACAGAAATTTAAAAATATATTACAACATTCAGATGATATAATTGTGCTTAATCTTACTTTTTCAAAACCTTTTTCGTTTTATTTCGTTTTTATTACCCTCACTAAGAAACATTATTAAACTTAAGATGATTTAAATATCGAGTAGATTGGCGTCGAATTCGCAAAGACCTTCGTCATATCCTTGGAGGGTTTCCTCGAGTGTGACCTCGACGCAGAAATAGGATATCTCCGTGTCGGCTCAAAATTACAAGGCAACAGTTACCTTACATACAACCTTATTATTACCAATATAAATGTGATTTAAAATAATATAATTTGCATTTGATAAAACATTATCGCCGGCTTTGCTGGAATTCTATTAAGGTTATTCCAATGAATAATTACTGGATTTATTACTCGATTTGTCCCAAAATATTCACGATACACTGACAGAGATACAACAATTCGAAACGAGCTTGCCAAGCATAATGATCTTTACACTAACTTAAATTAATCGATTACCAAACTTAACCTAACCCTGATCATTGAACCAAAAAATGACGTCATCGACACATTAGTACAAAAGAAAATCAAAACGGACTCCCGAGTCGTCTAGTATAAAATTCAGCATACAATACGCGGCTGCCTAACTTTACAATTTTGAAATATGGTTTTACAATATCTAATGATATAATTAAATACAGGTAAATAAGTACTTTTATATTGTGGATCTTTATCTGTTGATGTTGAACATTGATGCTCTCAGGAACTGCCAATACACGGATGGTGGACAAATGCGGGCCACCTCGATAGCGCAGACATCCAAGTGGTATACCTGCCAGCGTTGCTACCACGAGAGGCACAGCTTGCCAGCGACAAAGCTAACGAAGATGTCCCATTGCCGTATAGTTTCGACGCCTTTGGACGGTATGTGTAATTGTAAAGAGTATTGCCTCCCTATTATTACGTCTATATTTTGTTTTAGTTTCATTTTAAAAGTATCACTGAACAGTACCGCTCATACCTTTCTAACTAGTTTTCTATACCAATGATGGAAAACGTGACATAGTTTGTGTAATGGGTCAATTTCAACAAGCGATTTTTTTTTGTCATTTCGGTGGACTTTTGTAATTTCAATGCTATCTATATATTTTAAGTGAGAAATGAAACTTTAGCCTATTTTATAACATTATGTGTGAGTGGACATCAAATATCATCAAAACTTACATAAATATTTAAGGATGAATTTTTTAGAGTCCACTGAAATGAAAAGTGTCTACCGAAATGATAAAAAAATAACCACTGAAATGATAAACTGTGCACCGTTTCTTACTGTCTGATAAAAAATTTAAAACAATATGAACACTACTAAAGCAAATCAGTACTTACGGCGAAATTAAATACACAGTTTTGAAACAAATTAAAGGAATCTACCTCGAGTTATAACAGCCACCGAAATGATACTACTTTTGTCCCCATATCACTGAAATGATAAACTTACTTTTGTGGCGGGCAACCGCAAGACGTTGGGACTGGTACGATCGCGCCTAGAGCTTGAGCCGGCCTGATCCGAAGTGAGGAAAGGTGAGAAGGGCATAACAACGCAATGTTGACGTGGCTATTCTACTAAAACTTACTGTCCTCTGAAATGATAACTTTTTCCGGACAAAAGTTGACTGCCTGTCAAATCCATGAGAAAGAAGATAAACAAACAAAAATGGTTTTATTTGATCGAATATATTATAATTTAATGATAAAACAACCGATTTAAATCCATTTTATGTATATATTTGCAGGGGAAGGTATTTTGTGAGCGGAATTGGGTGCGGGACAGGCCACCGTGATGATAAAATGACACTTTGTAATTTTTTATTTGGTACATTATTGGGTAGAAATCAATGATTTTTTTTGCCAAGGTAGAGAAGTACTTACTTTTTTGAGAAAAAATATATTAAATAAAAAATCAGCACATTGCACTACCATTCTCACGTTTGCCGTGTATTTTTTATGCTTGTGCAATTCACCCTAATATATGTTCTGCCCCAAGCAAGGAAAAAACACAGCTTTTCAAGACAGTAAAAAGTAAAGTTCGTTACATATTAAACAGCAAATTAAACCAAATAGGTCAAATTCCGTTAAACATTCTCAAATTCAAAGATCTGATTATAGAGCATCAGATAGTAGAGCATGCAACTTCACAGTGCTACTGATCAATAACATTTGTTTTGATACAGTCTCCTCACGTACAAAACCACGGCATTGATACTGTTATTACATTACATAAGTATGACACAAACAATTTGCAGGTTAATGGTAACGCGCAAATTCCGATTGTGTAATAGACGCGGCTGGGCGGGGCTTTAAGCTATAAACAATAATAAACACGTTCTTGCTCTATGTTCATAATATTATCAGAGCTATTATTATTACGGTGGAATCAGGATGTGCTACTTCCAAATCTAATTTTGACTAGTTGTAATAAACCACTAGTTATCGATGATATAATATAACTAATGACATTGTGTAAGAAGACATACTTATAGGGTGTAACTATGGTGCGCAATGACTAAGCGACTCGGCCTATGTAACAAAACCCTATATCTGAACTAAACAGTCATACATCCAGTTTGGCAAATCTATCTCCAGAGATATGGTACCCAGTGCCTGTCACTTTGTAATCTAAACCTAAGACTAGGCCCCTTCTCAAATTAGAAAATAATTTACTATTTTCAGGAACTTCAATTTGCAGTTGGTTCCAAATAGGCGTCTTGTATCCCCTGAGTTCCGAGTGTGGTCAGACCTGGGTCATGAAGCCAAATTATCTGATGTTGATGCATCCTGCCATTTCCTACATACCGGATCTAACACAGTCGCTGCCTTCTCAGCTTGCAGGGATCATGCACTTGTAAGTTACTTCTGTTTTAGATAAACTGGAGAATCCTTGGTCAAACCTTTATCAATTTATAACTATATTGTGATACTTTGCGCCAACTGTATCCAGAATTTGTACACCTGTAAAATAATTTCATAATTTTGCTTCGGCCAATAACCTAATTTAGTAAGAGGATTTTTAAAATACATAAGCTATTATGCCTGTTTCCAGCATGGCTTGATAGTCGTGGACAATTCGACCTACGAGGTCCGGCCTCTGCCCCACGGTGCTGGTCGAGCGGAGTCAAGCAATGGTCGCACGGCACACGTGATACGTCGTGCTCCACCGCCGGCCTCACCCGGGGACGACGCGAGGCCGCTCCGACCGCGCGTGCGCAGGCCCCGCGCTCACCTACCCTTCACCAAGCCCGGCCCTGCGAGCTACACCATCGAGATCGCACTCTTCGTTGATGAGGCCGCGTACAAAATATTCCATCCCTTTCTGAACTATAGCGAAGCCGATTTACGGGATATGTTCCTGGCCTATATAAATGGTGTAAGTAGTGCCCACAATTTTAGAAAATTTTAAATTGAATTTATCTTCTGTCGTCTTCTGAATGCGGCAATGTCTACACACACACTCCTAGAACCAACATTTACCCAACATTAAACGAAATTGCTCAATAATATTTTCGTCTCGAGTAAGGCAAGACAAATTGATTGGCCATCGAAATCGTATAATATTTTTTTCATATGACTTCGATTACCTCGAGCTCACGGTTTTACACGGCTTTAATATAATTTCACTCTGTTTAAACTTACTTTTTAATTAAAATTAATATGAATTGTGTTTTTTATAGGTATTTAAATGTTTCGAATGGGTTCTAAAGATAAATGGAATGTAATTCTGGGCTGTTACTAGTTTAAAACCTTTATATAAATGCCATCTGACACATCAGGGAATTTTGTTGCCTACTCGTCTGCGTACCTGTTCCAGGTGCAAGCTCTATACCAGCACCCGTCCCTGGGCACTCACATCCAGCTTTCTCTCGTCCGACTGACGCTGCTTCGCTCCCAGCCATCTTCGCTATCATCCCATGCAGAGAGGGGTCGCCTTCTCGATTCCTTCTGCGCATACCAACGGTCTCTCAACGTGGAAGATGACGATGACCCGCAGCACTGGGACATGGCTCTGCTTCTCTCTGGGTAACTACAGACAAACACTGGTAACTGTTGAGGTCGCTCATTATTATATAGTTCTTAGGGTAAGTTAATATCAGCAACAGCACATTTTGATTGACTGTCGGTTACCGAGTGATTTTATCCAGTGTGTTTTTAGTGCAGATGTAATTTTTTCCGTGTCATGTTATAAAATCGGTGCGAAAAACGTATGTATGTAGTTAAGTAAAATGAGTATGTGTGTAAACAAGTACTTAAAGCGACAGGCATGGATGCTTTGGTGAGAATGTGCAAATAATAACGCGTGATTTTACATCTTTTATGATCACGGACCCAAAATTCTTTGAATTTTGGTGATTAGTCATCAAATAAACACGTTCTAACAAAAATATATGTTTAAACATTAAATTTAAACGTACTACTTACTTTCTTTGTTTGACTCAATTGACCACACCGTATTTATTTTACAAGACAATTAACCTACTCCTATTTGTTAATACACTTAATAGTTAGTATAATTTGTTAGGTATTCCCACCCCAAATTCATGGATTTTGGGGAAGGAAATACCTGCCGTCTACACTTAACTTATTCATTCTTTAGCGTACATTAGATTTAATAATCATTTACCCGCTTCTACAAATATATTCTTTATTCTGAATAAAGTGAAGCAATAATTCTAAACCTTTAGCAAACATTTTAACAATTTCAGGTTAGACTTCTTCGCGGAGGAGGGTGGTCGTCGCAACGGCGTGACAATGGGGCTGGCGCCGGTGGGCGGCGTGTGTTTGCCGGCGCATGCCTGCGTCGTGTCGGAGTTCGGCACCTCCGACCTGCTGGGCAGACCTTACCCCTCGGCCGGGTTCACCTCCGTCTATATCCTCGCGCATGAGATCGGACACAAGTCGGTTACACAACCTTCTCATATTTCCCCTTTACTAAATATGCTATTCTAGATTAAATTTGCTTTGCAAATATAACAGTTAGTAGACCTCTTTTACATGTCTTCTTGTCTTTGACACAAGAGCTCTGCTCTCTTGTAAATGAATTCAAGAGGGGAAGCACAATTTTGACCATTCATAAAAATAGTAATGGTGAGATTAGGCCCTGAACTTACTGGCACATGGACTATAATACCATAGCGTGATGAAGAGAGATGTGTCCATGGGCTGTAATTGACACTTACCATCTTACAGACTACAACATCGGTTAGCTACAAAAGTCGTATTAAATAAAAAACAACGAAACATCAGCTCTACTAGTTTCTACGCTACGCCTCGGACAGACTAACGGATATGGTGAAACTATAAGAATTCCTTGTAGGCACTATGAAATCCTGAAAATCTAGTTGTCCAATAATATCATCGTACAGCTGCAGACAATATTTACAAACTCTTTAACAATACATGTAAAAAATAACTGAACATTTGAAATATTGTCGGGTTTCTAAAAGTACATACTTATTCGCTAGTGAAAAAGTACTACAATTGAGCATAACCCGTTTATGTCATCATGATATTTGCTTCAGAGCTAGACTTTAACAATGCTAGGTCAAAGTCAGCAAGTACTTACTCTTTTTTGCAATATATTTGAAATATGACGAGAATACCAGGTCATTATCGTATACCTAATTAGTCGACACTTGTATAAGAGTAGTACAGTTATCGATTATACGCTCCTTGTTATGGATATTCAAATGCGGGCGTAACTGTTCACTTAAACATTTTGCTTACACGGTCTTTATATTGTGTAGGTCCGAATAAGGAACTAATGTTAACTTTGTTGAAAGAAACTATTGTTCTGTATTTGATAAAAGAGTCTCGAGTCGTATTCCAGCTTACAAAATTAGGGACAATGACAATAGTCCACTTGAGTTGAGTTATCGACATAGTTGGATGAGTTTTCATACCTAACCTTTGTTTATTACATTAGCGCCTGAAATAATTATATCTACTCACTCGCAACAAACACGAATGAAAAAGGTACATTTGCGAATTTAATTTTGAATATAACTTTTGTTTCAATCGTAAATATATAAAAAAGAACTCCACCACTTTAGAATTTTGTTGCTAAGTGTTGTGCTATTTTGTTAACATTTGCATACGAAAAACTGATGAATGTAGTAAAATAGAATCACAATAGAAATTTTAATAATTTCTGCAACAATTTTATACAATAAAAAGCTGTAATAAGTATTGACCTAGTAACAATCTTTTGTCATTGCAGCCTGGGCATGCACCACGACGGCACGGGCAACAGCTGCGCCCGCGACGGCTACATCATGTCTCCGTCCCGCGGCACCAACGGCGAGGCGTCGTGGTCCTCCTGCAGCGCGCGGGTGGCCGCTGAATTACAGTATATTTTTTCTATATTTTTTCCATCTAAGTATGTAGACTACGTTTCAAGCAAGTACACTGTGGAGTAGTATTTGTATACGCAACAAAATGTGCCTTGTGATACAATTTCGCAGTAGTAATTCATTTAAAAGGGACCTATAAAAGTTTTGAAAAAAAGCTTTTTACCAAAGTATGCCTTGCTAACGCCTCGCTAACGGAGAAGGAAAATATCGTGAGGAAACCTGCAACCCCTGAGAGTGCCTAAAAAGTGCTCAAGGGTATGTGAAGTCCACCAATCCGCACTTGACCAGCTTGGTGGACTATGGCCTTACCCTTCTCATCATAAGAAGAGGCCCGAGCCCAGCAGTTGGACATGTATTAGATACAGGCCTGCTATTATTATATATTATTATAATTAATTTAAAGAGACCTATAAAAGTTTTGTAAAAAAAGCTTTTCACCAAAGTACCTCTCCAGTTGTAAAACTTAGGCTATGTAAAACATCATCTAAATGCTAAAGCTATCATAGCACATCTCTACTGATTGATTGATTTTTGATTTTTAAATGTCTTTATTAGTAAACATGTAGGTACATAAGATTTACAAATGATCTTATTCTATTTGCAAACACTCATAAAATAAAATTGTTTTGCAGGCTGACTCACCTTTTAAAAACATTTTGACATCGAGTTTAAATTAACACTTATCACCATACAATTGTTTGATAAAGAAAGATGGTTTAAACTTATGTTAGGCTTGAAGACCATAACATTTACAAATCGTATAAAAACTTATTATCTCACAGATCAACACAAACATTATTGATCACAAGTTTTCAAATATTCAACTAATTTATTATGTTACACTTGAAACATACCATATTAAACATAGTATATTAAATTTTACGACATCTCTACTGGATGTGCATCATATATTATATGATGCATTCTCACTGCCTCAACTTTTAGCTGCGGTTAAATTACAAGGCGTATAGTTAAAATTGCAATATTTTACGTATGTATGTGCGTAGATGGGCAACGTGCTTGTTGGATGGGGCTGAAGAAGATGACCTGGACGTGCCGAGTGAGCTGCATCACGACAGATTTGGTGGCGCTCCCGGAATGGTCTGGACTGCTAAGAAACAATGCGAGGTAAATTACTGTTTTTACATGGCAAATAAGCATACGACTTATATGATAGTAATCAGTTACTGCGGTATATGAGCACTTGATACACCATCGCTAGTGCGTTGCTGACACTTTAGAATTCTATTAACTGTCACCTCTCGGGTTATATGCCCATTCTTTTTGAGAACACGGTGCTACGGCCTTGATGGTTTTGACAATGATAAAGGATTGCACAAAATAAAAAATTTTCAACATTTTAATATTTAAGATGCAACCATTTTACGCCAAAGTTCGCAGTGTTATCGCTCACGCAAAAAGTTTTGCTGAAATTGTAAAATAGTGAACTTATAATGGTTTCAAAACTACTGCATTTAGATTAAAATTCTATCAGCTTTGTAAAACTAGATTATTATGAAGTAGCACAGGCTAAGTATACCTATGTTGAAATCATGAGGATAAGCTAGTCTATACTAATATAAGTGAAAAGATTGATTTGTTTTTTGTTTGTACCTAATAGGCTCCAAATCTAATGAATACGAAATATATTGAATCAGAATCTAAACCCCATGAATAACATTGGCAACTTTTTTGCGGCATAATACGAGGATTGATCCGCGGACGGAAGCAAGTTAGTTATAATTTACTAATAGTCTATATTCCTTGATGGATGGGTTATCAGATCCTGCTGCGTGACCCTGACGCGTCGGCATCGCCTTCGATAGCATCAAGCGACCATTGCGTGCAGCTGGCGTGCCGCACTCCGCATCGGACTGGCTTCTACTACGCAGGACCTGCATTGCCGGGCACGCCTTGTGGGGATCAAATGGTCAGGATACTTACAATATTGTTATTTATTAATTACTAGCTGACCCGGCGAACTTCGTACCGCCTTAGCGTAAATTTGATGCACTACTTTATTTTGTATAGCTGACCTTATGTGTTTTTTTTTTCGTAAGAACCTTGTACAAAGTATTAGAAAACTACAAAAAAAAATCAGCCAAATCGGTCAAGCCGTTTTCATGCTATGTCGTGACAACGAAAAATGGGTTTCATTTTTATATATATAGATTATTATACACGCATAATTTGCATGACTACATTTATCAGGCATACGACTCGTAGTTTAAAATTTTTGCGACCAAAATCTTTTAACGTTTGAATGAAATAAAAACATGCACATCTTTTTATGCAGCTTTCAAAGACCTGTGTTTAGTAACTCAAATCTTTGAACATTTCGTTTGTATTATTCATGATTGTAGTATACCTGCAAATTTATCTATTATAAATGGACCACACGTTGTTAATCTTTGTAAATAAATTGTACGAACCCATAGTTAATAAACCATCCATCATAAAAATGTTTCAGTGGTGTCAAGGTGGTGAGTGCGTCCCGTCTGGCAACATCCCCATCCTGAGCACTGCAGCGCCAAATCCTGACTCTAGCGACGGTGGCTCCAATGACGTCACTGACCCCTCCGATGACGTCACTAACACATGGAGCCCGTGGCGAGAAGCCAGCTGCCGGTCAGGATGCACGCAACGAAGCAGAGGCTTTAGGGAAAGACGAAGGACTTGTAAAGCTATGAACAGAGACTGCCAAGGCGCTGGATATGACGTCGTGCTCTGTGATGACACTAAGGTATTACTAATAATTACTGGTTATTAAGAAATGGATACACAAAGCGCTGCTCGTAAGTCTAGAATTCGGTTAAAGTACGCTAGTATATGGAGCAAAATGTTTTCTTTTCTAATTAAAATATACCCTCTATCTTTGTAAATATACCCTCTGCACTACCGTCTTAAATATGACAGTAGTACAAATAACAGATTACTAGTAGCGTAGCGTAGTACGTAGCTACGTAGCGTAGCGTAGTACGTAGCTACGTAGCGTTTTCGTAGCAGGATCAGGCGTAGTACGTACCGTAGCGTAGCGTAGTACGTAGCTACGTAGCGTTTTCGTAGCAGGATCAGGCGTAGTACGTACCGTAGCGTACCACACTTTACTTGTGGCAAGTTACGTACCGTGCTCTATGGCAGGATGTGTAGAGGCATTTTATTATGTGTGGCAGAATGAATAATAATATTGTTAAGGCGCGGGCCCACCGCGGTGCACGGAGAGACTACGCTCGTGTATTAAGCTTCGTTTTGTAAGAAAATGTATGCGGTTGTGTCCACTGCAACCCACGGAGAGGCTACGCATGAATTGACGTCATTGATACATGCGTGGCTTACTCGAATAGGTGGTTACATAGCTCAACGCTGTCAACGTAGGTCTACGTTTCCACTGGAGCACACGAATATGACCCACGACTATGTACAGCTCACTTATCGCAGCGCAGTTTCAGTGGATTGCTGTGGCACGTGTGTAGCCTCTCCGTGCGCCGTGCGACGCTATACATAGTCGTGGGTCATATTCATGTACTCCAGTGGAAACGTAGACCCACGTTGTCAAACAAATTGCTACACGCAGCTAAAATGCGCCTTTCTGGTGTATTTCGAGACTATCGAGAGCCACACTATCTATCAATCTAGAAAAATATTTTCTATATATAGCTTCTGTCTACTCTGTCAATGTTTATTTTAAAATAATTATGTTATTAGGCATTATTAATATTAAGCAGCGATAGCCGAGTGGGAGACTGTAGGACTGCGAAGTTAAAGGACTCGGGTTCGAACCTACGGCACCCACCTCTCGTCTTTTCGAAGATATGTGTGTATTTATCATATAAAATTATCGCTAGCTCACGGTGTAGGAAAACATCGTGAGAAAACCTACATGCCTGAAAGAGCCAAATAAGTGCTCGAGGGTGTGTGAAGTCTACCAATCTGCACTTGGCCAGCGTGGTGGACTATGGCCTAACCCTTCTCATCATGAGAAGAGGCCCGAGCCCAGCAGTGGGACATGTATTAAATACAGGGCTGCTATTATGTATTATATTATTATGTTATTAGGTGTGTGGTAAGAAGAGCCGCGTGACTTCCAACGAGCTGGCGGGTCGCAAGTGCGCGGAGTACGCGGCGCTGCTGCCCGAGCTGGACGGCCGCGGCGGCGGGCTGCAGGCACCGCACGATCCCAGTGAGTAACTACTCTAGGATTATGTTGAACTACCGTAGAAGTAATGTGGTAGAGTTTCTAGTGACAAGTTGTAAGATGGCAAACTTGTTCTTTTTTCTATTTTACAACTTGTAGTGTGTGCTGTATTTCTGTCTTTGTAATTTTTTACCCAGCCTGGGGTAAATTTTACAAAAAATATAGTTTTTTTAAGGGTCTAAAAGGCACCCTAATAAGTTCGGCATGTCCGTCTGTTTGTCCGTCCAAGACGTAGCATAGCAACGGTTAGAGCGCAAAAGCTGAAATTTGGCATGAATATATAAATTAACTACCTTGTCCATTCGCTTATTTCTTTTTGACAGCTCACTTCTATGAATTATCGGTTCTTTTTTCGGAATAATATTCTACAGTAATGCCGTACTTTATTGACGAGCAACACTTTTTAATAAAGATCCTGTGTCATAACAAACAACCACAGACTATAAATCAGGGTTCGAATGTGATTAATTCATTATATTATTTTGAAAAAGATAATAATTTGAATTTAAACTGAAAATATTGCGTTGCATTTTAATCAGAACTGATTATATTATTTATAATCAAATCAGTAACGTGTGTAGACGGCACTTTTATTTTGAAATGTCAAAAATAAGCGGTTGGACAAGAAAGTTTACTTTTTTTATTCAATTTCATTAAATCTAATTATTCAATAATATTATTTATTTACCTTAGTATTATTAAGTTTTCATCTACTTTTATAGATAAATCATATCTAAAACACTAAAATGTTTGTTTGTTGTCATTTTGTCAAAATTGTTTTAATAATTAGTTGATACTAGCTGATACAATGCAAAATGAAAAATGAAAAAATAATAATTTTAAAACAATGGATGCCATCAAAAATGCATTTTAGTGTTTTAGATATGATTTGTCTATAAAATAGATAAAACTTAATAATATTAAAGTAAATAACTAAAAATAATATTTCTTTAAATATCTTTAATTCAAATCTATAATATTAAAGTTAAACCCATATTACTTTTATATGTAAAACAGCTAACCAATTGAGCCCCCTTAATAAGCGCGCCTTATAAATATTTCATTGCAATATCTTTATGCGTAACTTTTCGACCATTAAACTATTAGCCCCCATCATAAACGTGGGTCCCCAACATTCTGCCAAAGCATTTACTACAGGCGTTTTATTATAAAGAAATAAATAACAATGACTCAATAAATTCTTTGTTGCTAATGTTTTATAAGTGATGAAATATTTACAGTTTATAAATATTACCACAAATTGAGAGATGTAGTCACTCGGTAAAATTAATAATTCGCAATATTATATTTATGTACTAAACCAAAAGTCTCTTTGAATGATGGCTGTACTGTACTTATATAAGTTCCAAAGTCCAAACTAAACACATGACTGGTACATTACATAACAAGTAACTACAATAAGTAATTATTTACCATGAAAAGACGACAACTATAACTATAGGTGATTACAATATGCACTATGATTAGCGCATACAACGATAAGGCCCCGACGAATTGTATCTTTAACTTAAGATTCGATATTCCACGCCTCTGTTTATCTGTCCATTCAATCACGACTATATCATCCCACATCCCACTCGTATGCTGTTAATCATTAATCTGCCAAACCGGTATGTTGTAAATCATGGATCTGTCATCAGCTCGCATGTGGATGGGATGCGCGGTGTTCTGCCGGCGCGCGTCTGGTGGAGGCTTCTACGCGCCGAGGGTCGAGCTCAATGATGTGGGCAAGGACCCTTACTTCCCTGATGGAACCTGGTGCCATAATGACGGGAGCCAGGACTTTTACTGCTTGCAGCACCATTGCTTGCCCGAGGTGAGTCTTTGATTTTTATTTGGTTAACACAATGTCAACGATAAGTTCTTTTTAAGACAAAATATGTATGTTAAAGTTGGGTAAGCATTAAAAGTAGGTACTTTTTATGAAAATGTAAGGCTAATTTTGTAAAAGTTCTTTGATTCATTGATTTGCTAGAGAAATGGGTAAAGATATTGAAGCTAAAAAACTATTACTACAGGTTATAAATAAATTCTCGAATTTTCCGAATTCATTGTCGGGGTCACCAATGTAGGGGGTTCTTCGTGTTGATTTGAATGATAGAGGTAGCGTGCTAATTATATACTTTATTAACTGGTACCAGAAATATATACTTATGGTATTAATTAAACCTATTGACCTAACGGCGTGAATGTGGAGAGACGACTGCCGAGCCGAGCAACTGCGCATTTGCGCCTAAGTACAATTTGTAGCGTCAGCAGTACGACTGCTGCTACATTAATAATAGCAACCCTGTATCTAATACATGTCCCACTGCAAGGCTCGGGGCTCTTCTCATGATGATAAGGGTTAGGCCATAGCCCACCACGCAGGCCAAGTGCAGATTGGTAGACTTCACACACCCTCAAGTACTTTTAAGGCACTCTCGGGCAAGCAGATTTCCGCACGATGTTTTCTTTCACTGTTAGTGAGCGATATTTTATATGACAAATACACACATCTCTTCGAAAAGACAAATCTTAACGATTTATTGATAAAGGTGTGTCCCGTGGGTTCTAACCCGAGACTTTTGACTTCGCAGCCTTACGGTCTCCCACTCGGCTATCGCTGCTTCTACTGGTTATTTTCAAATATTTGTTATAAAATACTTAATATCTCATCCCTATATTATTTTTAAATCACTTATGATAGGATATGAAGTAAATTGTAGTTCTATTATGCAAATTGAAGAGCAATATAAAATTCTAACATGCTTATGAGAAGCATAACTTCTTACTGAAAAACAGGTCTTATTTGTGCTGTATTTATCTGACTATCCTATTAACTACAGTATTAAAATTATCTCATGATATAAAATTACTTTAATACTTGCTATAATTACGTTTATCTGAGTCATAATTGTCAACTTCAATAACTTGTAGGCGGAGGTATTCAAGCATGGCGCATGAACTTATCCGACCGTGTAGGCAGGAAAATGTACTTAAATATGTATATGATATAATTATCTAGATAAATGATTACAATGATATAACATAACAAAAGCAATAAGGTAAGCTTAGAATTGAGTTATTGGATTGTGCTCAAAACGTCAATAAATCACAAGTTTAGCTCAGTAGGAGACCAATACATTTGCATCTCAATTTATTCAAATTGTATTAATGCGTTTTCATTATTTCCTGGTATTTTATAAGTGGCGACTCCTTTATTGTTTTTCTAAATCTATGCCTAGAGCCAATACACTGATTGTAACTAGATTCTTGATCGGGTAGTTACAGCTAGTCTATTTCTTATTATTTATTTAAATAATTTTAACTGCCTCGATGGTATAATGGTTAGTGTATGCGCCTCTCACCTCGAGGTCATGGGTTCGATTCCCGGGTCGTGCAAATGTTATTGTGAACTTTAGTCGGGCAATTCACAATAGCAGCACGGAGTTGGAATTGTGCCCGGTGGATGGGAATAGGCTCACCCTCTATCCTAACCATAACAGGTGAAGTGTGGGTGTTGTAAACCTCTGCCACACCCTTCTGGGTAATATAGGCGTGATGTTAAATAATTTAAGCCTGTCTAAGGTGAGAACATGTGAATGCACATCAAATACACGATTATTATCAAGTCGTTTACTAGAACGTTAACTAGAATACTCAATAATAATACGGTTCATCGCTTCACTGACGGAAACAATTGCCAATTGAACCTTGAATTATTGACGGAAGGAATATATTGATTCGGGAGCCTCTCCATTATGTTAATCTGAAATCCGATTTCTAAGTAAACTATGCGGAAGGATAGCTAGTAATATATTTTTAATCAATTATTGGTTTCGAACCCACGGCACACACATCTGTCAATAAATCGCTAAGTTTGGTCTTTTCGAAGATATGTGTGGTGTATTTATCTTACCTGAAAGAGTGCTCAAGGATATGCGAAGACAATTCCGCACTTGGCCAGCGTGGCGGACTAGGGCCTAACCCCTCACATCATGAGAAGAGAGATGTGTATCAGAGATGTTAACAGATTTTGTATGGCATTTCAAATTACTTATTATGATGCGCTTAAGGCACGAAGGATCTGGAAATCTTCCACTAATTACAAACCCACATCAAGTTCCGTATCTAATGAGCTACTTAGAGACAATTGAAACCCTTTACATTGTTACATTAGGTGCCCTTAAAAAGAGACCTGCTATAAAATTAGCCATACATGACTTACAAGGCTATGTCGTCGCACAGACACGTGTTCGGACCAACCTGCCTGAAGAAAACTATTTAACTAAAATATTTTTCCGCGTGCTCACCGTGATTTTGAGTGTTAAGTAATATATTATCTATTTGAATGGTCAACATTTAAGCATTCATATATGGTTAAAATATAGAAAATAGTACTATTTTAAAACGTTTCCCTATAACCAAGCTTCTCCTCAAAATGTTATTACAAGAATAAAGGCTCTATACAAAGAGATAGCACATCACTTTTCTCTGTGTAATTTCTTAATAATATCCAGTCACTTTAATATCTCTCTCATTACGAATCTCATGTTTATGGTCATATTATATTTTTCCTTTTATTTACTACAATATACATTGTGTGCTATAATTTTGTGAGTTACCTTTGGAGCACATGGTGGAGATTGCGATGATATAAATAGGCTAATAGCCGCATCGTCTAATCCCACTGTTTGACAACATCAGCGTCATGTCATGTGCTTTGTTCTCTTTACAATTACATTAATTATACAAACAATATAGATATGTTTGTTGTACTGTCATCATGTGGGTACAGTGCCTGATTAAATGTGCTAGTACTATATTCTAGCTAGATTCCGTCCGCAGCTCTGCCCGCGACGTACTGACATCGATAAAAATCTGTTTTTTCTTGGGTCTTGAACTACTACTACACCAATTTCCATCAAGGTCAGTCTGGTACAAAAAAACAAACCAAAAAGTCTTGCCTCTTTATAATGATAGAATAGAAAGAGAATATAAGAACGTGTTACCTTTACTTGTATGTAAAGGTAATAACATACTATACATATCTCTATTATGAGTATGTATATAAATTCAGCGTTGGTTGAAAGAACTGTTAATTAATCATTTAATTAATGACTACTTTTATAGTAAATCTACAAAACGATCAAAATATGCATAAATGTTAGATTGAACCGAACCTTCCAGTCGAAGTAAGTCAGAATAATCCACGTTAAAGTAAACGTACTACTTGGTAGTAAAAACAGACATTAAAAAAGGCCCTGAAGTATTTTCATGCAAATTATTTTCTCAGCCAGACAGTAACCTATTGTCTTGATTTTCGGAATTTTCATCTCGTCGAATGTTCTCCAAGATAGAATTGTCGTGTCGTATTTGAAAACAAATTATACTTAAAATAATAACATAAATAGTTATCTGACGATAATATTCGTATCCGGTAATTAACCAATTATTGCAAAACAGCTCATTACCTACTTAGTAGAGCACGGATTTGAGAAATGATATGCATGCATTTTGATAAAAAACAAACCAAAGTAAATTAAGAATGTAATGTAGTAGTAGGTACTTTATTAAGGGGGTACCCTGGTATGCTTTTCTCCATACAAACGTATTATTTTATTTTCGTCCTGGATAATAGTTGTAGAGCAATCGGGTTTATTTATAAAATAGAGGTCAACTGTTGGCATATCCCTGTTTCTTTTCTTCCAAAAACTTAACACCAAAAAATTGGATACTTCGAAAACTTAAAAACTATTATTTTTAACGCTGTATTCAGAAGACAAACAGGCAAATTTTACCAGTTTTTAAGGTACAAAAAAGAAAGAGGGAGGTAGAGCTGATCTTAGTTTAGCATTAAAATTAATCATTGTAACAAGTCTCCAATAGCTCCATGTGATATGGATTAAGTTAACATTTTAGAAAATTTTATTTTTAATATAGTTAAAAAAGATAGCGCGTATTCTTATTCTTATACAATTATAAAGCAAATTCTTATTTTAAAGCAAACTTTACTGTATTTGATCACTTCTGATCCGCCTTAGTATATGTAATTTTTGACTTGGATAAAAATTTTGTGTTTAATGTAATCAGCGTTTTTATTGACGTTAATCCCTACAATAAGTTAAATCAGTAAAAAACTTCACTGGGTGAGAATTTAACTATGATTTTTCAATTCTCTTTTCAAGTTTCATAATAAGGCCGTTATCTCTGATGATCTAAAATTTTATTACTAGAGATAGGTGATAATATTTAGAATGTACCTGCGTCACATGACAAAATATTGTGTATAGTCTGTATAACTATCAAATATTATGCCATATGCAGAGTTTTCCGTGCGTCAAAGATATTTGCCGAGTTTAATGACTCATAATAATTAATCACTGTTTATCTAGACGTGAAATGTAGTGTTCAATTAGGTACCTACTTTCAAATACATTCAGGCAGTTCCTACTTTTAAGCATGTCGTGGAGTAATTAGTAGTAAGACAACAGTCAAGGAATCAATTTTATTATTCATAGTTACTGTCAGGATCTAGTTGGTATTAAGCTGTATTAAATAAATTGTTTATTAATAAAACAGAAACAACACAAGCGGCACACAACCCTAGGTCGTGCGAACAATGTTACCGCATCAGTCGCAGGCGTCGTTGATTTTATAATTCCATCTGATTGATCCCCAAGATTTTTAGATTATTAGATACTTAGTCTAAACTGCCTCGATGATCAAGTGGCTAGCGTATACTTTTCTCATCGCGAGGTTCTCGGGTTCGATTCCCGGATCGAACAAAGTGTTATTTGTGAACTTTCCGTTACGATATTTCCAATAGCAGTAGAGTTGGAATTGCGCCCGGTGAA
The DNA here is from genome assembly GCA_905147285.1 of Hypena proboscidalis. Lineage (NCBI taxonomy): Eukaryota > Metazoa > Arthropoda > Insecta > Lepidoptera > Erebidae > Hypena > Hypena proboscidalis. The sequence continues at coordinate 9,003,102 of LR990127.1, forward strand.
TGGCGATATGCTCACCCCTATCCCATGAGACCTAAACACAACAGGTGAAAACTGAGTGTTGTACACATCTGCCACTTATATTATGTTATGTATAAATAATAATAAATTGTTTTCTTATGTTTCTAGTAAATGTTAGACCTACTGCGTGTAGACGCCGGTATTACATACATATCGAATTAATTTGCATGTAAACCAGCATTGATAATAAGTGCACGGTAACATGCGTGGCAGAACCTAGATAAGCCTCAAACGGAAGCAGGCAAGGGCATGAGCTACTCAATCAAGGTCCTTGCTAATTGTCGACCGTTATCTTACCTATAATATGCTCTTGGCGTAACGTCGATGAATTCCTGTTTCCGCCATCATAATAGTTTAAAAAAGTGACACATAGTGCAAGTTAATTTTCTTTTGCCTCCGACGTATAAGAATAGTTTCCCATCAGTGGGTAAGGAAATGCGTTTCTTTTGTTTCGTCTCTGTCTGTTTCTGTACGAAAAAACACGTTATCAAAAAACTCCATAAACCGAAATATAACCAAGTCATATGCCTGGGTATTTCTAATGTTTACTTACCCATAACGCACATCTATCTCATCACGCTGCTAAAAGTGGTAAATAATAGATAAATATAAAATAAATACGTAAATAAAATGATTCGTCACGGTACAATGGATTCTATAATAATGGATTTAGGTACCATAAAGCACCTTGATATGTGAAAATTATATCAGTTTGATTAGCAAATCTGATATCATTTTAACTTTTAATGATCATAAAAAGTTGAATACGTTGATCCACATCTGGCGTCAATGTGTTAATAATAAATTTAGCTGATTATTTTTTAAATCACAATAAGATTTTTTATGATTCTTTGATTTATTGTAATAAATGTAAATGATATTTTGCTCAAAACGTTGCATTTCATTTAAGTGAGTTATAGTAAGTAGGTATTCTTTTTCCTGCTGTACTGTGGTACTCATCAAATTGTTTGCATTGTTATTTTTTGTTGCAGGAAAAAGCTTTTCTAAAAAACAAACAAGAATTGCAAATATAATGTCCATCAAATTATACTACTTACAATTCTCATTAGGTATAATATTTTGGTAATTCTTGTCATTATTTCATAATCAAAATCCAATCAGAATAGTTTTAAATCCCTGGTAATTTACTTCATAATTATACGGATGCCATTACATCTTAGTTATTTAAATACTTCTGTGATAGTAAGAACAAAACAAACGCGTAGTGTTTAGCTAATTGAGTGTAATAGCTGCAATTAATCGAATACCGATTGCGATTGTATCGCGCTTGTGGGTCTTCAATTAAAAAGATCGATATTTTCCTCTTTTTAGATATAAATGTTTCCCCAGTGATGAATCAAACCTATAAATTATATTTTGCCCTGTTTAACAATGAAAGTATCAATGTTAATTTGTATTCAAATTTTGTTCCAGTAAGTACTAGCTCTGATATTGCTCTAATTTTTAATACAAATCATGTGAAGATTTCATTTCAATAATGACGTGCTAAAAAATGCTAAATAATCAAACTCATGTATTCTATATTTATTGAATTAGTTAGAATGAATACAGTAAATTGACATTAACGAACAGTATCCAACAATGTACCAAATACCGCGTGGACTCTATGTCGTGATCATTGTCATTTCCCGAATATTTTTAGGATAAATGACCATCCTAGCAAAAATACCATTACCCATTACCACAAAATACTACTTTATTGGAGTGCAACTCTGTATAACGCGATAGGAAAGATATGATTAACGCAAACTTTTCGTACACCCAATGCCATTACATGCCCTTTTTAACATATTTTGAGACAGTTCGGTCATTTTTCCACCATGGTTATTATTCATATGTATCTGATGGGCACTTATGACAGTAATTTTAAGGTCTAATAATGTACATCTTTGATAAGTAGAAACAAATTTCATATTTCAAGTTACTGTTTTCTATACAAAATTAATGTGAGTTTAATTTGAATATGTATTATGAAATTTTTTCTATTTTTATAAATAAATCATATCTAAAACACTAAAATGCATGTTTGATGGCGCCAAATTTCCAAAATATTTGTTTTAATTTTTCAGTTTGTTTGTAACTGTAAATTATTTAGACGAAAAAACATGCATTTAAATGTTTTAAATATGATTTGTTTATAAAAATAGATAGAAATGGACTAATATTAAAGTTAAACCCATATTACGTTAGTACGAAAACATGGCGCTCGGGAGTCTGCTCTTAGAGAGAATTTGACATGGTTATTTCTCCCACAGAACTTCAAGATGACAGCACAATGGCACATCTGGGAGCTGCCTAACAATGACGTGAGCGGCTCCTTCAACGCCCGCGCGTTGTCCACCCCTGACGACGAGTTCGCCGCCGCTGCCGTCAGGAATTACTTCTCGCTGGACGACGCGGGGGTCCCCCTCGTCCGATCTGCATTCCCGCCTGTCATTCCTGATGAACCAGAACATCATTGGGAAGTCAATGACTATGTAGAACTGCCTGAAAAGAAAGCTGAGAATTAAGCTTAGGATACCGTTTATGAGTAGTCGCCACAATGTTTGATATAAGCATGTTTACCATAGTTTCAGGAAACAACACTACCTCTGCAATATCATGATCATTGTTTTACCTAAGATTTCCTTTAGACTATAATTAATTGCCGATTGTATAAGAACCTTGGGCGTGTAGACGACTATCACTCCCATTACTGAAAAAGCCCCTACTTAAATATTTTCTGCATTATGCAACTGTGTTATTTGAAAAACTATCATTATTTAGCGTGAGTATTTACTGTACTGACTTTACAATAAATTTACTGAAGTAGAAGTATTGAAGTAAAAACATTATATGTTTTCAACATGTATTAATCTTTAAATGGATAAGTCTTTGAGATAAGAGAGAGCTGCTGTGAAAGTCTGTTCTGCTGACAGCTATTTTGTATAAAACATTAAAAACAGAGAAGTGTTAACAATTCAACATTTAATATATGTCGTTGACACGCCTCACGTGAGTGTTTTTAGCGTAGTTCTGTGTTTGTAAACTATAAAACATGTATTGTCTGCAATAGGTACCCGCAGTGAGACATCTTAGTTTTAAGAACTTAATCTTGCCAAAATATAGATTGTAAAGATTCCTTATTAGTTATAGAATTAAATGTTAAGTATAACAGTGCCTTTGCGACGCATTTACTAGGATTTAGCGATTTACAGTATTATTAAAGTATTAGGATATATTTGTTTTTTATTTGTGACTAGTTATGGTAGCTTAAAAATAGTATAAGAATTTTATAAACTAAGTTAATCTAAATATATGATGTCGTTATTTTGTATTCTAAATAAGGGACAAAATCTTATTTTAAATAAATGAAGAAACCTATTATAAAAACATAATCACAATTTAGAACTTACTCAGTTTTATTTTTTGTCAATAAATAATTAAAAGATATTTAGTCGAACAAAATTCACTTATATTTACCATAAATGTATTGAAAGTTTCAGTAAGGTTTCATGCACTCATTAAAAAAAATGCGTGATAAAATGATAATTAGGTTGATAGTAAACTTAGTGCAAGCATTAATATTACATTATGATCTACGGATTTAAATGAATCACCTGAGATCTATTTTCGTATCACGAGTGTCAAAATTCGTCATTTGGCATCAAGAAAATATTTTGTTATGACTTTTCATTATGATTAGATGACACAACAATTGCTCTATTCGTTATGTGCATAGATTTAAAAAATAATTGAATAGCACTTTAATGAAGTACATAGTGAAGGTAATTGAAAAAGAAAATGTACACTTATTATGACATCAAGGTGCTGCTTGCCATAATATTTGTTTACTTCAATAATCCACTGTTTAGTTTGGAACTTGTCTCCTATCTGCATCATATTGTATAATTAAAATAATTCATAATATTATTATAAATCACATTCATAAATAAATTTCAATAAGTATAAATTTTTATAGAGACAGATTTTTGTACAACCATCGCTATGTGTTTTCTCAGACATCGTCAATAACTACCATCCATTGAGAAAACAATGGTATGATGTTCACCTAAGGGTATTAAGCAGGAATGTAACGAACAGCTACCTTGTTTCTTCTGCCACTTATACCATTCACTATTCTGTTATAAAACTAAATACACGATCTTAAACTAAAAGGATCGTATAAACGTTATTTTTAGCAAACCAATAAAAATAATAAAATACTAGTCCACTATATTTTTATATTTATTTCAATCAGCAGGTTCTGCTATACTTTTAAAACCACATAACACGAAATGTTTTAGTTTTATTACAATTTTATGCCTCAAATAAATATTTCAATGGCTACTTCAATTTGTATGTAGCATGTGTACTAAGATTATCCTGTATAGATTTCATGAAATAAACGACATTTTACTATTCTAGAGTTGTATTTAATTGATATTTGTATCAGGTTTCGTTTTTATTTAATTCCTAAATATATTTTTAATTTTGCAACCCAACTGTTTTTACTTTGCAATGGTGATTTAGATTTATTACTACTATACACGACTTGGCGCCGAATTTTAATATAAAGAATTGATTACTTTTAAATTAAATATTTATATTATGCCGAACACCACTTTCAGCCGGTAAGATTGACAGTTTATAGTGTTAGTTAGAAATAAATTAAAGGTACGTTTTAAGTATCTATTATTATCGAATAGAGAAGACATCAATGTTCGCATCAGGTCCCCATCTCATACATTACTGTCAAAGCTTGGATTGTCTACCGTGATTGAGTAGTGTCGAGCCACGCATGCTTGATTCGAGATCGACAAGTAGGTATACAGTCTTAATTATGGCATGGAAGACTTATTTCTACGATACATTTTGTGTGAGTGACTATTGTTCTATAGGCTTAATTGTATAATAATAACATGTGACAAGAATTTTTAAAGACCTATTAAGAAAAGTGGTCGAAGACAAGATAATATAATTGGTTTTAAAAAATCACACTAAAACGGAACTACGGAAAAAGGCTAATTTACATCGACATAACATAATATGTCGATGTAAATTAGCCTTTTTCCTACCCCAAGGTCCCATCTCCCTCCATACCAATATCAGTTCAGCCGTTTAGATGACAAAGCTTAACCGACAGATAGACATACAGACAGACAGAGTTGGTTTCGATTTTTAATATTATTGTGATAAAATAATATATTATTAAGTCAATAAGGTTCGTTGGTTGTGTGTGTATTTGTGAGTTGACGAAAAGAAATGAAATTTAATTTCTCTGAGAAATGGCTTACACATATAGTGGATGTTACATATGACACACAAATAACAAAATATAGTAATGAGAAATAACCCCCTTTAAAAAATTATGTCTAGTAACTTCAATGAACACAGAGAGAATCACTCTATAAATTTTAAAAACTATTATTTTAAATGTTTTATGAAGATCAAATAAGCAAACAGAGTGTGTGCAACACTCTGCCGCACCCTTCTGGGTAATGTATGCATGATATAGTGTGTGTGATATAGTATGTGTGTGTAGTCCACCTGATGGTAAGTGGAGTTCAGCCCAGGCACATCAACAAACACAAAAACAGATTGTAGACGCGTCGCTGCAGCTGAGATGTATGCCTCATATGCCAGTCATTTCAGGGCGTGATCTCACTACTATTTGGCGGCAGATTAATGGTGAGACGGCGCGCTCGTCCACTAGAGCTCTACCACCAGTGAAACAAGAGCTGTACCACCAGTAAATTTTCAAAGATTTATTGCATTAAAACTGCATAATATGAAAACTGGAAGAAATTTGCATGTATAATAGAAGCTTTTGTCTAGCAAAACATATACTATAGATATTTAGCGTCGTCAAGTCACATGCCTAGCTCCTTTTGCAACTGTATAGTATTCATGTAAAGTCATGCTGATTACTTTTGTAAGGCACAACAATACTTGACATAGAGCCAAAGTACATTTAAGAACTGGCAATATATTAAGATCGTAACTCAATAATAAATTTACAAGCAGTAATCAAAATTGTATCATGTACAATGGATCAATTGCACTTCCAATGCATAAATGCAGTACACACCTATGCAAGCTACTCGTGATTAGGGTTGCCAGATGAGTCGCAAAAAAAATGCCGGACAACCTCAAAAGGAGGAGAAGGGGAGGCTAGGTCGCAAAAAAAAAAATTAGTTATTTTTTTATAAATACTATTTTTTTTTATTTGTATGTTTGTTATGTTTGTATGTCTACTTTTGTAGGCGCTTGTGACCAGTTGTACCGACTTTATTCAAAATACCGGACATTGTTCTGTCCGGTATGACCATTTATTTTTTACCGGACAGGCCTCGAAAATAACGGACTGTACGCTTAAATACCGGACATCTGGCAACCATACTCGTGATATGTAACGCCGTAAGCTCCATGCATATTACATCAGGCACACTTGCTATCGTGATCACATCGTGTCTGCCAAGTAAATTCAATAGCTGGTAGACCTAAAACCTTGGACTGAACTGTGTAGGCAGAGAGGGTGAATCAAATAACATGCAATCAAGGGCTGTAACGAAATATTTTTTTCGTACCTCTCCCTCCCTGCGCTCGGGAGTAAACCTCGAGTGCTTCGTTACGCTCGCGATTAAAATCATCACCCGCGAAAGAAGACACTGATTTATCCCCTTGGTTAATAATCTATTACTATTGTTCCCATTCGGTTTTTTATACTTTTCTTGATCAGTTAAACTCTGATCCGCGGTCGACTTGACAATATTGCAATATTGTATAAATTTATACAGGGTGTAAATAATATCGTGACGAACTTACCAGTGATTAAGTACATACATGATTCAGAGATCCTTGGTGCAAATATTTCAACCAGAAATTTTTATACATCGGAAAATCGAATCTTAAAAAGTTTTAGACGTTGAAAAAATTCGCTCGAATCATAATTTTAAAGATCTAGGTGTGAAATATTTGATCGAAATAATATTCAAAAGGGAATTTTTTCATCGGATAATCCTAAACTTGACCGGGAAAAAAGCTAATTTAGTATATAATCTAGCTCTTCAATAATCAGTCAAAAAAATCGTAAAAATCATGAATTTTTTGGTGTTTTTTCTGCACCCTGAATCATGTTCTAAATTACTGGTAAGCGGCTTCGTTACGATGTTATTTACACCCTGTACAATTTGCTTTCAAAACGTTTTCAAGACATTATTCAACTGAGCTTAGGCAATACTTCTTCCTCTACAAGCACTGGATGTCTCTCCAGTAAAAGGGGTCTCAGAGCCTCTAATATTCCTTGTCCAATTGTTAGATATTGCTTGTTTTCCAGTACATCATTTTTATAAACCAAGTCATCAAAACACTTATGATTCTAATAATAGGGTATACATCACAAATGACAACATAAAAGTGAGTGTCATCAAGGGTAATGATGGGCAGTAGATATCTATTAACCACTTATGTGTTTTATTATGGTAATACGAACACGCGAAGAGCCATGGGCGTGCCTTCCATTATCCTACGTAATGCGAAGAACACCATACCAAATGAAATGGTGGCCACAAATAAAACAATACGAACAAAAGGTTTTGTTAAAACGGATGGACAATTTACACACAATATGCGTTCAAGCCTGTACCTAAATCAAATCAATTTATGTACGACGACCAAATATATTAGTATTAGAAACACGCCACGAAATTAAACGTGCCGTAGTGCGATAATTTTGCCAGGTACGCCGAATTGAAAAACATTATAAAAAAGATCGCGATAGTATGGGAATGTTTAAAGTATGAAGGACCTAATATTGAACATCCCGTATGGCTATTCCGTAAAGGTGACTAATTTCCAGTCGATTTCGAAAGCAATTAATAATTTCGTTTGAAACCGGTTCATCTCGGATTTAGTGCATCCTTATATCCATACGTATACGGTTGATAACTGCTTGGCAAAAAATTTGACAGCTTGCCAGTTACTATCCTCTTGCAGATTTGACAGCTTTACAGGCAAGTAACGCAATTTCTTATGTCAAAATCGGAAACTGGTCATGGAGCAGTTTCTCAGTGATTTCTTGTACTTTGGTGAGATAAAATAATGATATTTAAAAGGTTTTTTTACTTCAGATTAACGTTATACAACAAATCAATAACTGTTTAATACTAATGTATGTCATAAAATACTAATTAAATACGTAATGCAATAGAATTTAGGTCATATTATTTTCAGTCATAGATCTCGAGATTTTTCATACGAAAACTTATAAATATGACAAGTAGCACGAATTATGCCAGTCTGGGATATAAAAAGCACTAAATGAAAATAATGTATCTTCAAAATATTGAAACATTAATATTATGTAGCTAGGTTGTAGGCTTCCTATTTCTTGCCAAACTAAACAAATTTTAATGAATTCTGGCACACGGGTAAGTGCTTTTTATCGACGTAGTCAAATCTAGTTACATACTTTAATAAAAAATGAAAAACCTGATTCATTCCATTTCATGGATGGTGGAGACCTTTGCCCAACAATGGGACAATACAGGTTATGCACCAGATAATGTAACTACTTACATTCTGTATTCACGATTATTAATTTATTTGGAGTTTACATTTATAATTTCTTATGTACGTAACGTAGTGTCTATGTCTATGATAATTATGTAAGAGAAATAAGAATATATTAAAGAAAAATCAGAAGTTTTGAAAATTTTTATTATTTCACAGAATTTCAGGAACATTTAATTTTCTTCTAATGTTCGCTGTTCTTGCACTTATGAAACTTAAGTCTTAAAAAATGTTTAGCTCTGAAATCACCCGCCGCTATCATCTTTATCATAATACTATTATAATATAGGTGTGCTATATTCGTGTATTGTACCTGAAAGACAAAAAACATTACAACACATGTGAGAGATATTTTATGTAATTTCATCGTGTCACGGAGGACTAAGTAGAAATTATAACGCATACTCACTGTTTCTAGTACATAGCAGTAGCAAAGAGTTAAAATCACATTTATATATGGTTTTTATAGTTGTCTTAAAAGATTATCTTGATCTTTGATATATTTTATTTTGTATTAAGGATAACTTTTTTTTCCATCACATCGCGTTCCATTCTTATTTTATTTAATTTTATGCACTCGTTTTACACTAAAGAGAAAATCTCTCCGAAAATACCTCTTACCATAATGACTTATATTGTGTTTGTTGTTATAGTATGTACAATTTTCTTTTGATATAATCAGTTAAATAATTTGAGTTTTATTGTTTGAATTTGTTACTTTCTTATTTCAGTTTAAAGCTATTTATATGCTTTTTGTTGTAATGAAACGTTCCAATTTTCTTCAGTCAAAGACATTAGTTGCCACAGAGTAAAAATGCATTTTAGTAGGTGTCAACAAGAAGGTTTTATCAATACAAATAAATAAAATTGAATTGTCTGTTTTTATTTTAATGCCAAAGTATTTATAGTTATATGAACGATACTTATTTATAAAATCCAGTTTTAATTTATTTAGCTACCACGCAGACAAATCCGCGAGGGAAAGTCAGTTCGTTAATTTTATTATTTTATTCTCGCGATCTACTGAATATTGAACTGATATTTGAGATTACGCTAAACGTCACGGGAGTGGAGCTGTAAGGTTTAATGCGGGTCAAAACGTGGGCGTAGCTATTACTAATATAATGAATTCCACTCAAACGAGGTGGCGGGAAAAGTAGTTCAAGTTAAATATTGAAAGCCCAAAAACTTAATTTTTATGATTTTGTGTTTATACTCTTTATAGCTACATGGCGAAACCTCACGGTAAGCGGCCGCAAATTTCACCTCTGTTTTAATACTAAAAATATTTTTCTTTTTTTTTTAAGTGGCAGTCAGCAATTTTATGGCGTCTTTTCACTGCAAAAATATATTTTTAAAAATGTAGAAGTTATATTTCACTCTTTACATCAATTTCAAATGTAGTTTAAAAAGTATTATTTTATTGTTAAATAGCTTCTGCCCGTGGCTTCGTCCCCGTTAAGTTCGATATTTCTGAGTTATTATATCTTTCAAAATTGAGAAACCTGCCTAATTTACCCCCTTTGGGATTTACATTTCGAAAAAATCTATCCCAAATTCATCTACAAAATTTATTTTATTTACTTGTAAGGAGCATAATTATTAACATAATTATACAGGCAGACAAAAATCCAAAAAATATGTTTCGGCTTCTACTGCTGTTCTAGTCTCCTCTTATTGATTTTTCTTAAATGTGTTCAACAGGCATTTATAATTTTAAATTTTATTATATGTATGGATTAGCTATTATTAATAAAACCATTAAACCTTTTATTACGACTCAAGTTATTTCAACCACAGATAAAACATCATTAACTAATAGAGTGCGCGCCACAACTCAGTAAAAAACTGTAAAACAAAATAATTTTTACTTCTATTAAAACTATAACACAACAATAAAAGTGGATAAATTTGTATATTCCTCGTCCTATTAAATAAGAAATAATTTAATATCAGTTAATAATTTACAAATTGGTCATTTCCATTCAGTTTTGCCTATTGTCGTAAGCCATTATTAATAACACGCACTCTGATTTTTTGCTATTTCGAAATGAGTTTTTAAGCGTAAGTATTAATATCAGGCAAGTAACCAGGAGAGTAATCCGTGGTTTCGTTATGTCAAAAATGCATGTTTTGAGTGAAAGAATTACTAATTGACAGAAACTATTTGTTAAGAAACCAAAATCTCAAATAGCGAATAAGCCCACCGTCCCGCCCTGATGAATAAACTCCCGTTTGGGTCTATATAGTAATAGTCAATAGCGCCCCATTGACTGGACCCGACCGGGAGCTTGGAACACTTTGAATTCTCGCACCACATAAATATAATAAAAATCGGTAAAGTGCGAGTCGGACTCGCGCATGAAGGGTTTGACCAATATATATAAAAACGGCAAAAAATTATGTCTGTTGTATCCAAGCCCTCCTTAATATTTATTTAATTTAAATTTAATTATTTATTTGTAAAGTTAATATAGAATTTTATATTCTGTGAATATTTCAAGCGCTAACCGTTATCAATATCGAACTGAAACGAGCCAAAAAATCACCTTTTTTGTATTGGAATAAATAAATCCTTGAATATTTATTATATTTGGTATACAACTGTCTAGCTATCACGGTTCATGAGATACAGCCTGGTAACAGACGGACAGACAGACAGCAAAGTCTCAGTAATAGGGGTCGGTTTTTACCCATTGGGCACGGACACCCTAAAAGCTAAAGTCAATGCGGTCTTTTGGATACAACTATCTTTCACAAGTACAGCTTAGATTGTAAAATTGTTGACAAATTCACTTAACAATTATCACTAGTTCGTTCCTGTATCCTGTAGGATCCATTAACTACCTTTTCCGAAGGGCTCTGTTATATTTTCAAACAAAGATGTAAGCTTCAAAATTATTGTAATAAATTATCTACGGTCTGTTTCTTCCATTCGTTACCTTAATTTTGTTAAAAGTAAGCTCATGCCTTTAACAAAATAAGGCTATGTTACGTATGTTATGGCTACTTATTACGCTACATTATAAATGTTGTCTTTGGTATTATGCCTAGCTACAGAGCTTAATATATTCTCAAGTTGATTTGTCTGGAGTCCGTGACATTGTGGTCGTGCATAAATCTCTGCGCTACTTTGCTATTCTGTCAACGCAAAGATAAATTTTGTCGGTACCACTAGAGTATATAATAGTTTTAACCGCCATATTAGAAGCTGATTATGTAATAAAATGTGACCGACACGTAGGTATTGGCGAGAAACTAAAATCCTCATTACCTTTTTTTTTTAAACTACATACTATCATATTGTTTTTAAAATTTAAATTTAAAAGGAATAATAGAAAAACCTTTTCCGAAATACATTGTGGTCGACGTCGGCTTCTATTCTAAAGGTGCTCCCAGACCGCGCGAGCATTCGCTTGTAATGTAACATTTGTACGAAATACGAATATTTGACTCTGTAAGCTTACAGTCGGTCTAGGAGCACCTTAACAGATTCGACGGTGTGAGTATTTCACGTAGATTCTGCGTCGCGCCTCGTAGAGCTATTAGACCAACACGGCACGGGCACTTATAAAATGTAACGACAACTCGGGGCGAAAGACTCGGTAAGACTTACTGTCTTTTAACTATCCTTAGCAATTGTCGTACATCTTTAAATGACAACCGTGACCGACGGCAACGTGTTGCCACAGAGATAACAAAAGTAAGATAAGTTAGTCAAAAACTATTTTACAAGAAGAAAGAGTCTTGAGACTTTTGTTCTTAAAAATATATCGCTTACTCTTGTAGTGTAGAACTATTAAAGGTGCTTGTAGATAATGGTGACTAGAATGAATGCAATAAGTTAACAACATTGCTGTTCCTAGTATTATTTATAGAGTTTATTAACCGCTGATAGAATGAAGGTTGATATGAGGAAAGTTTACTGCCTCGAAGTCAATTTATTATCTTTTGTTACAAATCATGTCAAATAGTTTATTCATTTTTTAAGAGGTGTTATTTTTTAGCATCGATACATAAACACAACATAGGTTCATGCCTTCCATAGGTTTCTTAGAAGGGTTAGGCAAAGATTGAGTTAACACACATTATAAGGATGAGTCGCTGACGGGGTGCAATGCGTTCGTACATTGCCACTGAGATTTGTTAGTCTGAAAAATCCCATAAAACATTTTTACCTCAGCCGGTGAGCAGCTGCTTATACTAACACAAAACGGCTACATGGTTTTCTACTTTCATTAATTTATCTTTAAGTTACTTTATCTGAGTACTCAAATAAACACGTAAGCTAAGTACAGATGAATTTAACATGACACGTGGCAACACGATACGTGTGCACAACCTGAATACAAATGGTTCGAAATTTTCATACTTTTTGATGTCATAAATTACCTTGTAAAATGAGGAAAAATACCAACTAGAAGAAATATTGAACCATATTGCTAATTTTTGCCTAAGCTACCTACCTACCTTAGATGACAAAGATCTCAATAGAAACTCGTACGTTCTTAAAACATGATCTGTTATACTAATATTTTAATTTATTTAATAATATTTTTTTTTAATAATTATCAAATGATATCTGCACGTGTGGTGTAGTCGCTTTGCCGGTCTCCATTACACTGGTGATGTGGGTTCGATCCCCACATGGGACAAATCTTTGTGTGATTCGCAAAGATTTGTTCTGAGAATGTGTGTATTTGGCCTTGTCATTGGGACCATTGGATAGTGCAATTGCTTCAGGCGTTCTATCTAATGTAAAAACATACAAATTTATTATTTATTAGCTGTTTCCGCGATTTCGTCCGCGTCGATGTCGTTTTATAAATAAAAAATGCTTGTTTAAGGTAACAATGTCAAAATAACAATAGTAGGTACAACTCATGTACTTACTTACCTATCTATTACCAAACCAACCAACACAATATATGACAAAAACTCAAGGAAAATAATATTCAAACAAATCAAAACAGACAAATAGGTACAACTCATGTACCTACTTCGAAACTACTTGACATTTCGAAGTAATAGAAATTGCGACACGTGCGTCCGTGACAGCCCGTAGAGTTTAGCGTAATGTTAAATATCTTAAGACCTTTATTGAGACTTAGACTATCAAACTCAAAGGTAATTATCAAAATTCACCCAGTAGTTTTTAAACTTAGCGCTTTCAAACAAACAAACTATCTGCCGTGATTTCATCTGCGTGGTAGGTACGTCAATAAAAAAACTCAATAACAGATAATAAAATACTTACCTACCTAAATAAACCAATTTCTGATGATAATTAATCTAAACTCAATAAATAAGCAAAATCCCTGTAAACTAATATCTACACGAATGTCTAATCCTACCTAACAGTATTATAAAATAACCTACGGTCACTACGTACAATATCAAATATACTACCTATACTTTAAGAGCCTTAAGGTTCTGTATAGATTTTAATTTTAATTCGATCGCAACCGCAAAATTAAGTTTGTTTTTTATTGTATATAATATACTGGGTATTTTCCCGGGATAAAAAGTACCCAGTGTGGTGCCTAGGATATTAAAGAATAATTATACCAAGTTTTATCGTAATCGAACCGGTAGTTTTTGCGTGATGCCTGAACAAACAGACAGACAGACAGACAATTTTTTTTTTAATAACTTTAAATTTTGGGTTCGGTGTCGGTCTAGTAACACCCCCTGCTATTTATTTTTTTGATATTTTCAATGTACAGAAATTTTACTTCTACAGATTTATTATAAGTATAGATTCGTAAAATTATGTAATCAGGACGACAAAAATATTGCCACTACATTCAATAAGAAAGTCGTTTAGAATAAAACTCATCAAGCAGATAATAATTATTGAATGCAATAAAAAAACATGAAGGAGAAACATGGACACGCATGACTGTAAGCTTATCAAGAGCTGGAAAGAAAATCCAAACACATAGTACGTTAACCAACTTAATGTTGTAACAACTCTGATTACCTGCTCACGATACTTCCGCTGTTAAAACTTTTAATGGAAGCATTACCTACATTAAGCAGGTGTATCGTATCCCATATATGGCTACAGCAAACGCCTCACAAATCAGAACAATAGTTTGTATCTATAGTGTTTGATAGGATTTGGTTTCAGTTTAGATGGCACGTCGATAAAAGTTACCATGCCTTTACAGGATGGTTGCTATACCAAAAAACAAGTTTTCCGAACAAATTGGATGATCTCAATGTTTACTTAATTTGTTCGGAAAATGCAAATTTGCTTTTTGTAAAAAAATACCTGTGGATTTTAACACTAAAAACTGTAGTTTCAATATATGTTACTATGTCGCATCCAACCTGAATAATAAAGGAGACTAATATAAGCTATTATGTCAAATGTCATCAAAATCCATTTACCTAGCAACTAGTAGTTTACGTGCGAAAGAGTAACATACCTACATCAAGAGCTAGGTATTAGCTAGGATCTTGTTTATTATGCACATGATGCACCATGCAGGTGAAATGTGGGTGTTTTACTCCTCTGCCACACCCATTTTGGTAATATAGGCGCGATGTTATGTTATGTTTTATGATGCACCATTTATTTACCCACGGTAATTTACCCGTTAATTGCAATCGTAGATTAGGAAAACATCAAGTACAATTTAAGGAAAACAAACGGATATCTATAAATATAAAATTAATTGCTGTTCGTTAGTCTCGCTAAAACTCGAGAACGGTGTAAAGCTTTTGCTAATTTTGGTCTTAAATTATTTGTGGAAGGCCAGAGAAGGTTTACTCACTGATACTTCACAGATTATTTTTATGTAAATTGATTAACATACCGAGCATTTTTTCAAATTAATTACGGATTCCTTTAGTTTGTTTTAAATTTATTTAAGTTTTTATTGAGGCAGTACGAAGTCTGCCGGGTCAGCTAGTATTCAAGGCTATACTGCCAAATAGTTCTCTAAATAATCATCTTCGATAAGTAGTTATGAATCTGTTTTGTCCGAGAAATGCTTGTGTGATGATTTAAGTTACTGCAATCTTTGATTCTGCTATGTCGTTTGCTGTACCTAGTAGTTTTCCTCAAGTGATTGCAAAGCACATGACTATACTCCTTTTTATTACTGTTAGTGGTCGATTTTCCGCCATCACCTTGACAGTAAAAATGGGAAACTATAAAATAAGAATAGCAAACAGCAGACGAGAATATTTGGTGGTAAAAGTCATTACTGACGGCAACATACAAGGCACATTTGCCGGGCTTTAATTGATGACCCTTGGGTAATTTAAATATTGTAGTGGAAAATATTAGTGGTGTTTGTTGTTCACCCATTGTGTTGATTCAAACAGTAAATACAGTTTAGGTAATTAATTACTTAACTTGTTAATTTAGTCTAATTATACTTTAGAATAATTGTGATAACTACGGTAGGTACTGTTGATTTGAATATTTAAATCACTATTTTTCGATGAAAAATCGATTGATGTGGTTCATACCATACATTACAACATTTTTGTTTATTATATCCTTTGTAAAAGGCGTATCAAATGGTTTGATCTAGTTATTCACGAAAATTACTTGCATGCAGTCTCTTTATTTTATTCAACAACAGATTAAAAACATTCAAAAATATAAAAATAAAACATTAAAGAAATTAAATTGCTCTGGCACAACTTGGAATAAAGTTGTAAGTGTAAAAAAGAATACCATAATTTACAATATAATGTCAAACTACTATATAATAATGTTAGCGTAATCTATGTAATAATAAATGCTTTATTATAATAAAGTATCATTTGGGTAAAAACATTATAAAATACCTTATTTTATAAATATATTATCATTTTCGTTTAGCTTAGATTTACGAAAATTACTTTGTATCAATTCACAATTTTGAGAGTCAGGAAGTCATTTGTTTAGAGGTAATGAAAAAAAATCGGTTATATGCGTGTCACATGGAACTCGCACGTTCAGGGTTTCGTACCAAATAAACTTGAAAGATTTCTATAAATCAATTAAATAGTTTTTGCTAAAAAAATCCTAATGGGAAAATCCCGAAAAAAATATTTTGCTTAACCCGACAACTGAGCCCGTGACCACGCAATAAGCACAATACTATATTTTATAATATTTCCTTTGGTTAATAATAAATATACAAAATTACATTAACATTCTATAATTATTAAAGTGTTTGTTGTTTTTCTTCTTTTACTCGAAATTTTCGGTTAGTTTTCATGAAAACCACGGGCCAAGTGGAGTTCATGTTGGGGATTGGGTTCATTGTAATTATAATCGTTCTGTAGAATTTTTTAACGATTTGACAAGTGTTTAAAATATCGTATACCCTTCCCTCTCCTTCCTTTTTTCCTTCACGGTTAGGTGACAATAGTATTTATAATTACATTATAATGAGCCTAAACTCAATAGATCTCTATGGTGTGAGCCCCAGCGGAGAGCTTCTGAATATACCTATTCAGCAATCTTCATTAAATCTTGATCATCACTCTATATAACCTTGCCTCATGGCAAATTTCAGTTCCTTAAAGGAGTTTTGTTTTTTTTTATTTTCCATACATTTGTGAGGGTTTATTGCGATTATCTTTTGAATGTGTTAAATTAGAAGCTTAAGTTTCCTGCAGCTTAAAGAAACTGTTGATCTACGTATTTGATATCAATTTATACTCTGTAGCTTCACGCTTTCCGGAGTAAAAGGGTTGTGACAGACGGACAAACGAATGATTTTATAAGGGTTTCGGTTTTTCCTTATGTGGTACGAGACCCTAAAAACAATCGATGATTCACGTGTCATAAGCCTCTTGATTGATTTACCTGTTTTGATTTATGTGACTATTAATGAGTGAATATACAGAACGGCTTGTGAATGAATAGTTCAGTTTTGTATGAAACATTTTATTGATTTTATACCGGGTGTAATTGATATCATGATATAGCCGCTTACCAATAATTCAGTATTTCCATGATTCTGAGACCGTGGCTGAACAATCGTATATTCCTGATTTTTCTGCGTTTTGCGCATTTGTTTCGCCTGATTACAAGTCTAGCCTATCCCAACACATTTGCAGTTTACGGGTCAACTTTGTATTTTCAACCTTAAGTTCACACCTTAAGCTTCCAAATTATATATATATTTTTTTCTTTGCTACGCCTACAGCGAACGAACGTGTAGTCCACCTGATGGTAAGTGGAGTACAGCCCATGGACATCAACAATCCACAAAAGCAGATTATAGATGCGTCGCTGCAGCTCAGGACTAAGGTGTTATGCCTCATGTGCCAGTAATTTCAGGGCCTGATCTCACCACCAAACTGGAACACAGTAATGGAAGCACTACTATTTGGCGGCAGGTTAAAGGAGAGACGGTGGTGCTGCCGCCCTCGAGCTCATACACATGAGCTCTACCACCAGTAAATATGCTTTTATAATAATTGTTAAGCACATAATTTACTTATATATTATCAGTATAACTTATTCTCATTAAGACCCATTTTCCGTCGCGTTGTGTGGATATTTGTACTCAGTGGCAATCGGCTTTATCAAAATGTAATCTACACCGTGTAGGTAGTAATTATAAAATCGCCTTCAGATTTAGTATTAAAATGCAACGATGCGCAATGTAACTAAATAATGACAGAAATTATAAGTTGTAAGCTTAAGTGAAAGTTATACGCTGCATCCGGCAAGACACCAGATGTAGTGCAATTCGTGGATTTATTAAGTAGTTGGGGCTTTACCGGCTTGCACGAAAACCGGTTTACATACAACTTTAAACATATATGTAAATATTTAAAATGAAAATTAAATGAGACTTCCACTACAAACAAGACCTACAACCTAAATGTTATTGTTGAGATCTTACAACCTTATCTATAACTGATCTCTTGTTTTTATTAATTTTTATTTTTATTTCTGATTATTTTTTTTATATTATTTGATGTTATTCTAATAAATATTTTCTACGTTTTACTTATTACTGATCTATAGGTAACTATGATGTACAGGTAATTTATTTACATAGGATAGCTGTATTAAACTCCATTTACCATATTTAGTTTTACAACAAAGCTATAAGTGCTATAATCCTAAAACTATAATACACAAACATTACAATATATTACCATTGATCTAAACTCGTTTGTTTTAGAACACGTACATTGAGTACATAACATTTTTTTTGTTAATGTTATTTAGTACGTTACATTTTTATCAGTTATCATTCGAATGACTGAATTTTTGTGATGGACTGAAAGCGATCTTAGCCCACGCGCTCATAAAAACCGAAAAATACCGACAAGCTTTTTAGTTTCAATCAAATATCAGAATTATTCAGAATAACATTCTTGAGAGCACATGTTGAATGATTTTATTGAAGTTTAAACTCTACTAAAAATATATTGACTAAACAGTTATCTGAATTTTCCTCATGATATGCTGTGAACCACACTTGCATGGTATTTAAAACTTTAATAAAAGCAGATTATTTCCACAGAATACTTACCGTAAAGCAAAGTGTAAGTAGATATAAACGGGGATTATTATGTTGGTGACAGAGATTTTGGACCACTATAGCTTGACCTCAAATAGTAGTGCTTACCACCAAGCATTCCCATCAAGCATTTAGAAAAACGGGTTAAACAATGGATTATATAAATCGCTTATATATTTATTAATGTCGGTGTTGCCAAAAATCGAAAAACAACATTACTTACTTCTCTTAACAATATGTCTATTCACACGCTTGTAACCACAACCATTCAAGATAGTATTAATAAAGTCCAAAGAATGAAAACAATAAGCCACATCTACGTAGCTGAAAGTACAATACAAATAGTCCGACAATGCGAAAATCCATGACGTGCTGTGACGCGGGGAAAATAGGGGCAAATATGTGTCATACTTTCAATGACCCTACAAACTATAAGTAAAAATGTAAAGGTTGCATTCCGTAGTAGTTACTTTAGCTTTGATTAATTTTACGGTTAAACAAATTCTAGATATAGTACGATTATTCGTTAGATTAATGTGCACTTTTTGAATTTCAACATCGCCACGTATCTTTGCCGTTCGCGTATTGGAAAAAGGCGTGTAAAATAATAGTGGTATTTTCTCCAACGGCAAAAATGTGTCCTGAGATACATTTTTTGCTGTTAGTTTTTTGCAGCGATCATTGCATTTTTTTTTCTAACAAAGTAAGATAGAAAACAGGAAATTGCATGTTCAATTAGCGATATAGAACTGAAGTGTAGGTAAAACCTGTGGTAATACTTAAATTGCATTTTCTCTACTAACAGGATTTAGAAACACGTTGCACTAACCTTGCTGCAATGATACTGGAAGTCATATATTTCCACTATTAATAGATTTTTCGTACCACTTGCTCAAAAAAGTGACATTCTATGCCACAAAAAGCGAACATAATAATAGTCGTTTTATAATCTGTTAAAAACAGGTAAAGAAAATTGTACTGAATTTCATTCATCCTCTAGGGGGAGAATGTGATTTAAATTTGGAAAAAAATATTAGTCTAATAATTTTGGTGTTTGTTTACCTATATTTTGATAAGGTATTTTTTTTTATTACTTATGGGGGAGTCATCATCCCTATTGTTTAATTGATTAAGATGTTTATTGTTAAGAATGATACCTAATATCCAATAATCTAATCTATCAATCCTCTTGATATTTTTTTCGCAAATGGTACGATAAGTATAGTATTTAGCTCGGTGATAAAGCTGTTTTAGTCTTGGGTGAACTTAAATCTCTCTCGACACTCAGGACTCGTCTTAAATCCCTCGCTTCGCTCGTGATTTAAGTTTTTAACACCCTCGCTACGCTTGTGAGTAAACCGCGAGTACTTCGTTACGCTCGCGATTTAAATCGTCACCCTTGGTTAATAATCTACTATTCATTTTCATTTTCACAATTTCACAAAACCATTTTAGTCAATATCCCTGACGTAGTATTATGCTATATGTCATTAAATAAGTATACTTTAGTTATTGCCTTAAAATGAATAGCATTAAAGTACGTCATTAAGGTATTATTTTGTAATCTCATTAGAATGATTGCAACGTCATCATCATGTTATCATGCGATTACAACAAACAAATGTAGAATAATAAAAGGAATACACGCGAATATGCGACAATTGTTACCTGCTACCAAGAGAAATAGAAACATAAAATAATAATAATAATAGCAGCCCCGTATCTAATACATGTCTCGGCTCGAGCCTCATCTCATGATAAGAAGGGTTAGGCTATAGTCTACCACGCTGGCTAAGTGCCGATTGGTCGACTTCACACACCCTCGAGCACTTTTTAGGCACTCTCAGGAATGCAGGTTTCCTCACGATGTTTCCTTCACCGTTAGCGAGCGATAATTTATATGATAAATATAAAATTCTAATTATTATATTGATTTATATTTCAAGTTACCTATTTATTTTAACATATTAATTATATTAATTTATGTTCTAAGTTACCCAGATTTTTGAAATATAGTGCATTATTAAACCTCCTTCATTATATTAAGATCGTTCCGGCTAATATGCACTCGATGATGACTCATCGGGCTTCAATGTTTGTGCCTGAAAATATCTGGTTGAAATATAAACACATTTTTAGGGTTCCGTACTCTAAAAGTAAAAACGGAACCCTATTACTGAGACTTCACTGTCCGTCTGTCCGTCTGTCACCAGGTTGTATCGCGTGAACCATTATAGCTAGACAGTTGAAAGTTTTCACAGAAGATGTAAAACTGTTTCCGCTATAACAACAAATACTAAAAACCGAATAAAATAAACATGTAGGGGAGGGGTCTTCCATACAACAAACTTTTGTTTGCTTGTTATAACTCTATATTTATAACGGTAACAGGTAAAAGCTTGAAATCTTTACTGGTGGTAGAGCTCTTGTGAATGAGCTCGAGGGCGGCAGCACCACCGTCTCACCTTTAACCTGCCGCCAAATAGTAGTGCTTCCATTACTGTGTTCCGGTTTGGTGGTGAGATCAGGCCCTGAAATTACTGGCACATGAGGCATAACACCGTAGTCCTCAGCTGCAGCGACGCATCTTTAATCTGCTTTTGTGGATTGTTGATGTCCATGGGCTGTACTCCACTTACCATCAGGTGGACTACACGTTCGTTCGCTGTGGGCGTAGAATAAAAAAAAAAAAAAAAAAACTTCACAAAGTATTGAGTAATTAAACAATATTTAAGGGAGGCTCCCATACAACAGACATGATTTTTTTGCCGTTTTTATTGTTAATGGTACGGAACCCTTCGTGCGCAAGTCCGACTCGCACTTAGCCGGTTTTAAAAATATTATTGTTACAAAAAAACAAGGAAGTTAAAGAAAATGTATTTATTCGATCAAATAGGGGAGATTAGACAGGACTAGATTATGGTTTTTATTAAAATACATTTAAATAACTTACAGCTACGGATATAAAAAAAAATATTAATTATGATTGCATATTCTGTTTACTCTTTTAAACGAGAAAAAGCACCGTTCTCGGAGTTGAAAACAAACCCATTTAATTTTAGCAAATTCTGGAGATCCAGAACTTTCTGAAATATAAAATGTGTTTAATATTTCGGCAGGATATTTACAGGCACAATGAAAAAAGTCCGATGAGTCATCAGCGTTCCATCGTCGAGTGCATTTTAGCCGCCACGATATAAAGGATATAAAGGAGGTTAACTACGCACTATATATCAAAGATCTGGGTAACCTGGGATATAAATAGTTATATGGTACGTATATTATTTAGAACGTGATCATATATATTTTATCAGAAATATGATTACTCATGTATTTTTGATAAGAACGGTAAAATATTCAAATATAGTAGATAGATATGCTTTCTTAAATTGTTATTGGCATTGAGTATACGACGATATTAGTCTATAGGGCGACGGCTAAACTTTTAAAATTACGCCTATATTATCCAGAAGGATTTGATAGATATGTGTATAACACCAATTCTTCACCTGTTAGCTAAACTCATAATGATAAAACGTATCGTCGTTGTCAAACCAAAATCTGCTATGTGCACTTTTATAAGATTTCTACTTTAAACCTCTGCATATAGTTCGCTACTATATCCTACATATAGAAAAACTGTCATGTGCTTATGACCATTATATAACCTCTTATTGACGACCTCTTACCTACAATCCCTTGAATGCAGGAGACCTTTTTTTGTCAATTTCTCAAAACTATGATTTCTGCACATAGCAGATTTTGGTTTGACAACGACGGTACTCAGATTCAGATGTTATTCAGTTTTATAAGTCCCATCTCGTACCGCCGAATGAATATACACAACGCAATACTCTACGCACGTTACACCATAACACTTGTCACAAACCAAATAAATCAATCAATCAATGAATTTTCAATCACTTTGGCCTTTTTCATGGAAGCTGGACGATATGAAATATGACACAGTAATCAATTGGCTCAATACGATTTGATTCCATTATTTTATATTTAGGAATAGTTGCCCTTTCAACCTGAGATTGACGCACATGTAAACACAAGGACGATAGTCTAGAAATTTGTTCTATTAATGCTCGTATCATTGAATAAACTAATTAATTTTGTAATGGATGAACCAATTTACTCGTTAGTCACTTATAATTATATTGTTTATTAAAATGTATGTCGGTAAAGTAAAGTGTCGGTCATTATCATTAGCTATAGGTAGTGTATTGTGAAACGCAGTCGAGTCGCCGCGGCAACTCGTATAGGTACATTATGTACATACATAATAAACTCAGGTTATCACTGAGGGCACTAGCCCCAGACTAAATAAATCAACGTGAAATAAATACTAATCTTTAGATATCAACAACATATAGGTTCAGAAGGAAAAATGTGTTATAAATGCAGTTTACAAATAAACAATGACGTCACTAGGTTAACCGCAACAACAAGATATATGTACATTAATGAGAATAACGAATTGGAAGTAAATTGAGACCGTAGAAGACCTTGCACTTGTGGCTGCAAGTAAATGATACATTGCACGTGAGAGGCTCTAGTTTATTTTATACTTACAGCCACAAGACTAGCCCAAGCACGCGGTAACCCCGCATGGTACCTCGATAAAATATCATTTCCTATTTGACCTGGCAAAACCTAGCTTTCTGAAGGTGAATAAATCTTTGCAATCAGACAAACACAAATCTCACCTTTCCTCTTTATAATATAGGTTAGATAAGATAGGTGTTAATGGAAGATTTTTTTATTTTAATTATATGACCTAGTACTTCAAGTTATAATCAAATCATTCATTGGTAGAAACTAACCAAATTTTGATTTATCTGTTTTACTACAGATAAATCAAAAGAAACCAGCGATAAGTACGAATAGTTTTGCACCGGTGCGGTGGTAGTACTAACAATCCTATTCCATAATTCTACTATATCGGTCTTTTACGCTTTTTCCTAAAACTAATCCTCTGAATGATATCAAAGCAAAATTTGCCGAAATAATATAAAAAGAGATTTTTCTTATGTTACGTATCTATTCTAAATAAAATATTAAACCAAGCTAACTTTATTATCAAGCATTTGACGGACTTGACACATGTATTTTAACATAAGTGTTTGTTAAAATACATCAATAACATTACATAAAATATTAATTAGAACACTTTTGTACTTCTCGTTATAAATTATGGTTTTTCAACTATTTAATACGTATTTAGATAAAATAAATCTAAACAATACCAAGGTAATAAAAGTAGCCATGGAATGCAATAATATCTTTATCAATATATTTTTATAACAAGAAATAAAAATAAATAGATTATTGTTGAGTGAAAATTATTGCGCGATTGAATAGTACAAAAGAATTAAACGCACAACTATAATTTTCGCTGATATCATTTGATAGATAATTTTTTCTCGTAGGTAATTTATGTATAGTAATCATGTTATTCTTTTTATGACTTTTATACAAATTGGTCACGGTTGCAACTTTCGATAAACTCTCTTGACATGATAAAAAACTGCGAACAATATTATGCTTGTTTCAGGCCCCATTACGAATATAGGTAATAAAAATTCTGTATTATCTACAACATTCAAGATAACTAATTGGACAAGTTGTTTTTTTTGACATATTGACCTGTAAAATCATTTTATTTTTGTAAACACATCAACATCTAAAAAACTATTTACTGTATAAAAAAGTTTGTACATAAAATATTTTCTACTCCACCGCTTCATTCGAAATTCAAAAAAATAAAAAACAAAAACTCATTTTGAAACAAAAGAATATCGATTGTTCGAATTTGGCGGTGGAAAAGTTAGTTAATGTTACAATAAAACTATGAAGTTTTGAAAAATTAAAAGCGACTACACATTTTCTTTATCCTAATTTCAGCGTGTGTTACATTTATTGTTATGTCACGTCGACATTTGACAAGGGAAGAGCAGATTAGAGCTGTAGGCATGTTGGAAGCGGGCGCTATACAACGCGTGGTTGCTGAAACTCTGAAAACCGACCAAATCGCAGGCTGAGACTATTGTGGGCTCGAGAACATTATTCGCATGGAGTGACGAGCAATGGTCCATGGTGCTTTTTTGTGATGAGTCTCGGTTTGGATTTCATCCGGATTCACGAAGATTATGGGTTTTTTTTTTTTTTTTTGTAAATCTTATTTTCTCCCCGACAATAGACAAAAGATTAAGGGTTTGGCGAGTTCCTGGTAGACGAAGCCGTCTCCAGCATCCACAAGAAGTCCATTCATATCAAGGCGGCACTATTATGGTCTGGGCTGGTATTCGTATCGGTGCGCGAACCGATCTCATTTGGATAAGCGGGAACATGAATCCACTGAAATACCGCAATGAGGTAGTGGAACCTGTGATTATCCCACACAGGGTACTAATGGGTCAGGAGTTCCAACCCATGCACGATAATGCCCGTGCCCATACAGCTGAGCTGGTATCAACTGTGCTTAGAGAACATGAAATCAGGGTTATGGACTGGCCTGCTCAGTCCCCCGACATGAATCCCATTGAACACGCATAGGACATGTTAAAACGAAGAGCTATGGTTAATTTTCTCCAAATTTGATAACAGAAGAACAACTTTTCCTGCACTTGAAAAGAACTTGGGAGGTTTAAATTTTAAATAAAACCCGGTTTTTGTCAACATATTTTAGAATAAAATACTTATTTATCTAAAGTACAATTTAATACTTTTTAGGTACGTACTCTTTTGGTTTTTCGTTTGTTATTTTTTTTATATCCTTTAAAGACATAATACAGCCATTTAATACCAGCTAGCTTATTAATCTAAGGAACACTTCGTATTTAAACGCATATTAAAACTTACTTGTTGGTTACCCGTATCTCGAATTTTGGGGCAACTAAACAGGCGAAATCACCACCCTTTCTCTATTCCAAAAAAATGCAACAAATCGGTAATGGCTTAAGCATGGGAATTCGTTGATTTATTGACATTGACCTGTGATAATGTATTAGATGGGTAAATAGTGTAATAATGAGTAGAAAGCCACGCGAACGGTGGGGCGACGCGCGGTGTCGTGCGCCGCGCGCGCAGTGGTGGCAGTGGGCCGGCGGAGCGCGCGCCAGCCAGTGCCTCCCGTCCCTCGGCGCGCAGTCCCGCACCGCACCCGCGCCCGCGACCGCCTCAGCGCTCAGCACCGACCCTTTCTATAAAGCGTAGCCGCTACGCTACTCGCACGCAGTCATCACCCGACACCCGACCGCGCTCGCTCGTGCACTCAGTGAACACGCGACCGATAGCCTTGCTCACTCTCATCACCGGTGATAAGAATCATCAGCACCACTACAATGGCCGACTGCGAATGGGGATACACCTGTGAGAACGGTAAGTGGCCTCCACCTCCGCCCGCGCCGTTCAAGTGCAGCGACCGGTTTGTTTACATCGAGGCACGTGACATCCCATGTAAATAATACCCTAAAACCTTACGATTAAGTACATTTTGATTGCAATTAACTTGTTTTTACGTTAAGTGTTTTTTGGAAACTTGATTACATCAGCACAGTACTTATTTATTTTTTATAAATTTACACTTGGACTATAAACTGTAGTGCTGTTCATAATTATGTATGTGACTTGAAGATTTCAATGCAGATATTCATTTGTTTATATTTTCATATCAGTTACACATTATGGCAGTTAGAAAGATTACACGCTTTCTCTATGTATATACCTAGGTGCCTATATAATGCGATTAGACCAATATGCATAAGCATTTATCTGTTTAAGGAAAGATAACAAGTAAATAAGTTCGTCATTGAAGCTGTTTCAGCGATCCTTCATATTTTATCTAAATTAGTTTAATTCATACATAAAACACCTGTTGATGCCGTACATCGCGTACTATTTAAAATACGATTACTCTATTTATTTTAATTTACCGGTATCAAGTGAACAAACACGGCTGTTACATTTGCTAAGTTTCCTACAACTTATCCATTGATTACACGTTAATGCGCCTTGCGTAACGACCACTTAAAATACCCATGGAACAAGCAGCTAAATCACATGCTTCGACTACGCGTTTGTTGACTCTAGCAAATTATTTACTACATACAGACACTTAGCGTTCGCCACCGAAATTATAAATATTTGCGTAATAGTGAAAACAAAAAATATATTTACGTAGAACCCGATAGTAGTGCCAAGAGTTGCAAACGAGTAGCGTGAGCCGATCGCGCTGGCCTACTTAAATCCGTACGAAAGCCGGTTCCACTAATGAAACTTCTTCACTCCGCACTTGAACGATACGCCTTCCTCCTTCTTTGGATTTACAAGTTTTGCAAAAGATTGGACGCAAACCAGTTCGCCTCCAAAAAGACGCAAAAGTTCACAAACACGCCTCGATCCGATTAACCAGAAAAGGCGATGCAACCAAATTGAGGTAAAATACGCAACAATGTATGTCACTTTGGTGCAGTGGGCGCAATTGCTACTTCAGTTCTGTTCGAGCATAGTATTTGTCAGCTGTCAGGCGATTCGGCGAAGTACTAAGTTCTATGTTTGACATCTCTGTCTTCCAAATACTGAGCAAATATGGATGAAATACCTGTTCCAGAAGGAATTTGCATAAAACATGCGTAATATTTTGCATAAACATGCATTGGCCTAAACGCATCCACATAACTCATCGCTTTATCTTTACACTTGAACGTCACCACGTAAACATGTCACTTCAGCCAGCCATTACACCTAAGCACTTTTCCTGGTTCGTTATTACGTCTAAAGGAACTCATACGTGAAATAGCATAACAATGTCCAATCTACGATAAAGACTACTTTATAACTTAAATGTCGCGAAAAAAATAAACGAAATAAAACAACCTTTATTACTGAGAGTATTACAGAAACGTATTATTAAGTATGATTCAGTGTTCTTAAAATTATAAACTGAAGGACAACCACTTTGAAAACCACTCCGTCATTAAATGTATTTTATTTTAATTTTCCTCTTAAGCACAAACGTCCTCAAACTTTCTCCACAAAGCCCCACCTCTAGTTATTCTTCTGCAGTATGTCGATGATATACATTTGTCAAAGTAGACGGGTTGCCCATCTTTGGTGTATACTTTATTACTCAGATTGTGATTTGATCATTTGGAGCTTTACCTTGCACTGTCAAACGCTTAATTTGACACCTCAGTCTACTTCCATTTATTAGAGTCCATCTTGAGATTTGTATTATATATTTCAATGTTTAGAGTTACTTACAACGTAGATTTCGTTTAAAAAAAAATTAAACTTTTTCCAAAATTTAAAATAACAAAGTCCATGTTACGGTCTTTTTACGGTTGTAAGGAGTCAGGTGATACCAGTCAAGTCCCCAACCGGGCAAAATGTACGAATTCTTTTAGTAGAAAACATGACGATCACAGTATTTCAAAGAGTTGCAATCAAAACCATTGAAGCGTCAAGTGGGTAACAATCCAACGATGTAGGGTCTGCGGCATAACTCATTATTCGATTATTTTCACACAATGTATATCCACAGAGAGTCGTTTTATGTACATTTGTATATATATACGAAGTTAAAGCTATGTTAACTAGCCGAAAAATAATGAGTCAAGTCCACGTCGGTTGCTTTATTAACCGTAACTAAATACGGCTATTCTTTACACTGACAGTTTTGTTAAAATACATGAAGTTATAATTGTAAAAGATTTCGTGTTACATTTTGCGTTCGTATTACCATGATAAAAACCTGAAATGACGGTTGTCAATTAACTTAATGTTATCATTGTTAAGCACGTACCCATTATCTTTGAAACAAATTAACGCTAATTAGTAGGAATAAACGATGTAGACATCTACAAATCGGTCAGTTTTTTTCTAAACACTATTGTTCCCAAACTTTTCAATGCCTTGCATGCGCTACGAAAAACTGCTACGAAATTTAAGTTTTGATTTTTAAATTAGTAGCGCCTATACGTAGCAATATTGCGTAGGCGCTACGAGAAAATTTAACATAAATTAATTTATTAATAATTTGATAAATCACCTGCGTAAATAAAATTGTTTTGTTTTAATCTGCGTACCATTTATTTTCTTCTTGCTTGCATGCTACTTTGTATGTGTACGTTTATTTGACCAAAATGTCTTCATAACGTACGTTTACTTTAAGCTGGATATAGTTAAAGTTAACCTGGAAAATCCAATTTTCATTAAAACGGGATAAGTAAGAACCTTATGCATTTAATGTTTCGTACCGTTACTGTACTGTAAGTGTAATAAGCAGTTTTCCTCGACCTCGACCGGAAAATCCGTCTTTTGGTAAAAATGAAAATGAAGTAGGTTTTCTTTGTCAGTAGTCAGTACTTGAAGTAGGTTTCCCTCTTATTAATTTTGAAATTTTAGTTTAAATTCAATCAAAAGCTTCACAAAATATTAAAAATATAAAAAAGATGCAATGAAATAGAGGCAGTGCTAGTTAAAATCATTCTATCTATTGTTATTGTTTACTTAATAAGCATAAACTTGTTTTTAACACGTTTGCGTGATTTAACGGTCACACGATCCGCCCAGGACGTGTTCTAATTACTAACCTTGCACCGGTTATCTTCAAAATTGTGATAAAACCGTCGTAGTCTATTTATTCATAAGCACGGAAAGATTTAATAAGCATATTGTTTACAAGTTATTAGCTGTAACAACAATTAACAGGATATTTCCCGTAACCTGTGAATTGCAGGATATGCAGCCGCAGTTGCAGAAACACGGATATGATTGTGTTAGCTCAATTAAAGTTATTTTATCACATCATGAAGGCAGACAAAAACATAAGTGATATATGTTTATGTTTATACGACGATACGAACATATTTATGTTAAAACTACACATGAAGATTGGATTTGCGTAGTTAATACATGGTAGTCCATTTATAGTAGTCCAAAGATTTTGCTAACATGTCAATAATTGATTTAAACCCAACATTTGTTCGGTGAAAAAAGAAGTTAGAAAGTATTTTTTTTGTTAGTTTTTTTAAGCTTATTCTTAAAATTCCACTTTGTCTTTTCAAGTTTATTCTTAAAATTCCACTTTGTTTCATGTAAACCTCTTTAGATTGAAAATGGTTGCCCTTAATCAAATAAAGTTAGGTAGTTAAATTTGGAGTTTAGGTACTACAGCCATGTCAATTGCAAGCAAAAATCAATTTTTGGTATTTTACCAAAATGGTTATTTGGTATCAGACATTTTAGTAAGCTGTTTTTATTGTGTTTAATTTAAAAGAGAGGTTTGAAAAAAATATTGCAGAAAAATCAGAAATCAAAGTTTAATGCACTATGTAGTTAAGAAAATGTTCCGTTTAGGCATACGAAAAATCGATTTAATGCAACCACTTGTAATTTAAAGAGGTTTGCATAACCCAAAGTCTTTTAAACAACAAATTTTCGCGAAACAAATATTGTATATATGAACATCCAAGAAATCTCCTAGGACTACTGTACTGACTTGTAAATGAGCCATTCTGTATATCTGAAGCGGTATGGGTAGGAATATGGTAACTGCTTGAAAATACCCATTTACATTATGTAAATCTTGTGGTATTATGTTGCACATTAATTAAATACGTGGCAATATTTTTTCAATTTACTTTCAATTAACTTTTAAAAAATAAACCTTGCGTTCCGTTACCTTCTCCATCGAAAAAAGCAGCCTATATTTTTCCTGCGGACTTAAACTATCTCTACATATTTTTAACGGATTTATATACTTATTATACAAAAGTTAAAAATATTTTCTTTATCCTTGAAAACTTATCGTTAACATTTTTGATAACTTGACATAAAAAAACAGTTGTAATCAAATTCGCGAATTTAGTCCGGAAAGTGTTTTAGTTGTTCCAATTTCGTTTATTGCTTCCGTTTTATGAAACAACGAGCTGTATACTGAACATTTCAACATGAATAAAATACTTGAGCACATACATTAAATTCTGAAAAACTAACATACATTGTTAGACCACCTATTTGCTAAAGAAAACTAATCATCCTCAAATTCTCCATAATTACGAAGTTCTAGGCGTACTTGAGTAAACGTGTTCGTCCGCCGTCGTTTGCCCTCGATCAATCGTAGACACCGTCATAATAAGATATGAATAATACATTTAATAAATATGCAATCCATCTCATCTATATGGAACCATTACTAGACGCTTCGTCCTCGTGTACGGCTAAGTAATTGGCAAATTGAGTATAAAAACTGCGTATCGAACAACCTTATAATTCGGCGACGATGATTTCAATACAGTGTTTTTGCGACTCAAACTAGGCTCGGAAAAACCTACCTTCTAAAATTTAACCAGGAGATAACGCATAACAATGATTTTACACTGCATTTGTAATTGGTAACATAATAATATAAAACTTCAGTCGATGTTTTAAATACGATGTCACGTTGAAGGATTATAATGGTATACATTCTGCATCTGTTATTTCATGGTGCAACATCCATGCTAATAGTCACTTTGAGATATGATTAAATAATCCTATTTCTTAATTCTACGTATAGTATGTGCTTAAAGATACCCTCGTCAATTTGTGACGCGGGTATTTTTTAAGCTCAGTGCAAGTACGTAGAAGTGCTAATTTTGGCGTCTAAAAGTGTATATAAAATATGCCCACTCTTTCTTTTCACTGTCTAACAAACACACATGCAAATTTTTAGTTTCTTGCGGTCAGTAGTTTTGGCTGTGCAGAATATCCCCTTTTTTTCCCCATGGGGGAAAATCCAAAAATTCCTTCTTAGTGCGCGCCTTGTAAGGAATCTTTGTGCAAAATTTCAATATTCAAGGCCCAGTGTTTTGGCCCTGCATTGATTAATCAGTCAGTCGGGCGAACAATTATATAAGTATAGATGTGTTTCGAAAGTTGGACCAAATAAAGGAGGTGACATTTATGATTTACATTACACTGATACCAAACATAAATCACAATGTATTGACACTGAACATCTAAACGCAGATAAGAGTTATTATAAACATTGATAAGAGATACGCATTAATTTTCGAATTATGCAAAAAAACTCAAGCATCGTGGCATTATTAATATGCAGGGTCGGGCTGGCCATAGGTACATTCAGTAGTAACATCTAGGGCATTGGTCAGCTTATAAATGTGACCCCTTTTATGCTAAAACCCAAGGAATACTACAATTTAAAATTGTATTTAAACGTGTATTCAAAGAAGTGTTCGACCAGTCAATAGCAATTATTTACTAACACCATTGCACACATTACTTTTTATAGTTAGCATCATTAGCGAAAATCCAATCGGACTAACGATGGCTATAAAATGTTTACACATTGATTTAGTACTATTTCCTACATAATATATCACCTTACGTGAATACATATCAATTGGAAAACAATCGGTAATGTAATGAAATTACGTGAGTGTCGTTTCAGTTAAGTTCAGTTTGTACTAGAAAGACTTAAATAAGGAGAAAGAAAATATGTCTCTTACAAGATTCTTAAGTCAACTTTGAGAGCAACTCGATCATATTTGGTCTTAAACCGAAACGAGACCGCAGTTGCGTTTGCATAATGGCTCACGGTTCAAGTTCTAGATCTATCAGAAATATGGTAAAAAGCTACATAAGAAAACCGTTATTTAGTATTTTTACTGCACATTCGTTTTGCTACAACCTGTATTATCCTGCATCTGGATTAACCAGATCTACTTAAGTCTAGGGACGATTTATTTTAAAAATAGACAAAAAATATATTATGACTATAAATACATTAAACAGATCGTTCGGACTTTTACGGTAACGAATGCGGAATATTATTTCTTCGAGCAAAAAAACCGTTTCCACATGACTAAACTGATGTAAACAATGAGTAACAAACTAACAATAAGTGTTTGCTTAAGCCCATCCATGCTAATACTTACTTATTCTGTGCTTAACACCTTGAATAATCGATCAAATGTAGGCGATAATTGAACGAACAACTTAGGTTTTATGTACCTTGTCTACAATTTAATTATTTGTATTTAGCATGTATTTACCAATTTGTTTATTTAAATAAATATTAAATGTTTGATTTTAGACATTAAGACCAGACGGATAGGTGACAAAAGTTTACAATCGTATATAAGCATGGCTATGCTCGTTTAGACAAATTAATCTGAGTAGTTTTTTTTATAATAAATAAAAAAAAAAATGATAAGTGGAGTACAGCCCATAGACATCAACAATCCACAAAAGCAAATTATAGATGCGTCGCTGCAGCTGAGGACTACGGTGTTATGCCTCATGTGCGAGTAATTCCAAGAAAAACTTCCTACAATACAATAAACAGAGAATAAATCTCGGGCTAATAATTAACTCTCATAACTGTAACGTCAATGATCTTATGAGTGATGGCCACTTGACTGACACACTGACTTATTTAACTCGAGTCAAATCTTAACAACGAGTTTTCGCCGCTTGCGCCCGCGCACCGTACGGGCACGTGCGTCTACACATTGAACTAATGAATGAGCGTAGGATAGGGTATGTATACAGTAATCAATTTATTGATACAAATATAACTTTATTTTCCTCTCAGATAGATTTTTAAAAAGGTATTATAATTACTTTTTTCTGATCAGGTTTAATCTCGAACGAGGTCCCAAAATGCAAGACTACAATTTAGAAACAAATTGAAAAATTCCATGCAAAATTGTGTCTTCTTTGACTTCAGAGATATCCTAAGTATGAGGTCACATAATAAAAATCAAATATTTTGTGATATTAATTGTTTAAAGATCTATTCAGGGTTAAGAATAGGTGTAGTTACCTTGTTGCAGTGTGATAGCGTGAGGGTAATGTTGGGTTATTAGAGTTCAGACAGTCATTATTAGACAATGATGGGGCTGAATAGAGGCGTAACCAACGTGAATTGTCGTACAACTACTTCAACATCCTTTTTTATAACACATCTGAGAAAACAATTAACGTCACCTTTAAGATTGTTGTTACGTCCGTATATTTTCCATGAATGCTTTCATTTAAAATCTAATCCCCCATAATAATTAGCTATCCAATTACCTATGTACCAAAATTCTTGTTAATAATATCAATTCCAAATTACGTGCCTTTGCTGGTTAATACATTTTCAGTAGTAGATCACCATTGTGGTGCCACATAACTTTTAGGATATCCTTAACGCACAGAACATTTTAATTAATCATACTTGCTATCAACCGGCATCCACATAGGAACTTCAAAACCTCCCATTATTCTAAATTGAACGAAAATATGTGAAGGAATCCTTGCTACACAATAGGAATGTTATATGTGAAATTACCGGATGTATAAGGCCAACCTAAAACCGCGTGAGATAAATTAACAAAGATTTTTTATTGTTAACTGTTGTTTTGATTAATACGAGTGTAGGCGTTTTTGCATCTGAAGTTTGTCCGCGCGACCTCGGCCGTGTCGCTCCGCTACGGAAATGAAGGTTAATACCAAATCAACTGTTTATAATTTCTATCAACTGAAGCAATAAGGAAATGTTCATGTTAAATGACTACAACTAAAAACCTCTCACTGACCTCAAGTTCAGTGGTGATTAGTTAAGTTCAGTCGTAAATTGCCATGCCAATGAGAAATGCACTGAGTTGTATTTTATTTGCTAATGTAATGAGTAATGTAACATTTCAAAGAAATGATAAGACAATAGAATGATAGATACCGGTATGAGTGATTACATCCATAGCTCTGTACATTGATAGTCAACAACTTGATAGCCTAGTTTTCTTTAGAGTTAGGAAGTAGCGTGCTTTTACCAATTAGTTCACTAAAAATGTAGAGACCTTTTCGTGTAATCATGATTGATGAGCGTTTTCTCTGACATGATACGATACAACGCAATTGAGATGCGGTCAGCCATTATGTCGTACGTATCGTATTTGCGCTTAATACCTTGATCGCCATCAATGCCACATGGATCAAGAAATTTATCATTTAAAACAACTTCCTTCCTATATTAAATGTTACAAGGTGTTTTAATGTACAGCCAAGAATACGTTATATATATGAAAAGAGAGGACTGTAGGTACAATAAACGACGGTACAATGTGATATAAGTGCGCTTGTAAAACTGGATAAATAAATCTGTTGGAGATAAGTCTGACCGAGGCACAGCGCGCCGAGGTCGACACTGCACGCACCATGACGTCGAGTTTGACATCGCCAATAGAAGCAATCTTGGGGCGATTCAACTAAATTACATCGTATTTGCTTCAGTTTAAGCGCACCAGCAATTTAGTACTTCAGTTACATACATTTTCATATTTTTCTAAGCTAAAATTGTCTTGCTAAATCACTGATTTTTAACGCACACTGTGGCATGTCGCTTTGACTAGTCCATACACACCAGGAAAACGGAAAATGTACCGGTCCATTATTAAATAATTAAATGAGAAAAGTAGTAAAAAATGTGGTTCAGGTTAGGAGTAGAGCGTCGTGTTTTCATACTAACCGATGGGTTTAACTTTATATTATTGTTTAGTTTTTATTTATTATTATAAACAAATTAAATCTAATACACTCAAATGCATGATAGTTTGTAGGCATTCAAACATTTTTTAAATTGTTTTAATCATCAATTGAGTTACATACAAACTAAAATTTTTAATAATAATTTTGAAAAATTAGGCCTCGTCAAACATGCATTTTAGTGCCTTAGATATGATTTGTCTATAGAAATAGATAATAACATTCTTAAAAAAATAAAAAAATAATAAAAAACAGCCAACCAACCTCTTAAATAAAACAATTTGATTACCAGAATAGTCAATTTCTCTCCATTGATTATTCTCAAAGACTTGATCATTATATAATGAACCAAGATATAATCACCTGTTTCACCGAAACAACTACCGAACAGGAAACCGATGTATCATTGAAAATGAACTCCACCGAAAAGATTAGTACATGTGGTGTTTATTTACGTTACTTATCTCACGCACGTGCTAATTAAATACAAAGCATTGTATTTATTTAACTAGTTTCCACTAGTTCTTGGAGTTTTATCAGTTTAACAGGTCTGGTTTCGCTTATTTTTATTGAAAAACAAGAACTTAGCTTTAAAATTGTCCAATAATTAACACAGCAAGCTAAAACAAGTTTTTGTTTAATTCATGATATAGCCTTTGGGTATAGAACCTTCTCTTTTTTTGGAAATTGGTTAAAATGCAGATTATTGATAAATGAAGTAATCGGTGTATTTGGTCAGTGAATTTTGAGACTGTCGATACATGCGATTGCATCGTTTCCCACATAATGCTGTATCAAGTACACACAAAAGGTCATAAGATCATGAAATGCATTTATATGCGTACTTTATTATATCTGTAGTGTATTTTTGTTCGGGGCTAATAACTTCACAGTTGATAAAGGCCTGCTCTTTATCTACTTAAACGGGCTCATATGATTTATGAAAGGCGATCGACTGTGCATAATTAATTGATAAAATAATATTGTTACATAAAGTGCAAGTTAGATTGAGCGTGTAGGACCTTTATGGTTTTAGGACTTGGCTCTATTTTATATGTTGTTTTATGTAATACAGATGTAATAGTTCCAAATTATGGTAACCATTTACAATAAGTATTGTCGAAAATCCACTTAGTCATAAACGTGAGTAAAAATGTGTGCGTTTGACCGCACTTGTCGTTAAGTCTGATAGTTAGTAAATCACCTATGGTCAGATCACAGTATAAGGTCAAGTAAACTATTCTAGATATAGTCTAGGTTTGACCTCTTTTAGTAATATAAAAAATAAATACAATTACAAATCAATCTATCGAGCTGTTCTGACTTGATCCTTAAGTTATTTTCGCTAGACAAGGATGCGCGGTGTCATTGCTCATATGGGGCCACTGTGATAGCAATAGGTCGTCTATTTTCCCAACGCAGATAAATGTCATCCGTATCCGACAGCGTGGAACAGCGAAACCCTCCAATTGATAGACGCGGATGCAAACGTTCGTACACGGCACAAATAGAATATAACCAGAGTGTTGCTACTGTATAAATATGATCAATATTGTTCTTGGCGATTTTTATTGACACTCTCGCGTCCGGTACTGATGTGGACTCAATTGGTAAATGGGCCGCATTTATTTATTATCACTATCAGAAACGAGCCAAGTGCTACATCAACAATCGATATTTATGAAGGAATCTTCACTCATACTTTTCTTAATTCCTAATTAAATAAGCGTTGATGACAAGTTAATCCATTCCTTTGAAGTTGAAGTAAACTTACAGCTTTTCCTATAAACGCTGTTATTACTTTGATATTTAAGATAAATATGAGTGCTTCGTGGAAAGGAAAATAAATAATGATTTTATTTGTACCTAAATTCAAGTCAGGTATTATTTTATTCATGCAGTATTTCGACAGACGACTACTATAGGTACTTTCGCACAAAGTAAAGATATATGTATAGACCGGTAAAAGCAAATCACACATTGGTTTGTACACAAATATGATATGAAATAAGAAAAGAGTCATGGCGCGTGGTGGAACGCCAGAGTTGGCATAATTACCGAGGGGCGACGCTGAAATTTTCAAGAGCACTCCGTACTTTCAAACTGCCAGAAAGTTTGTCAATATTCTAGCCAACCGATCGGAATTACGCGTGGGCAAGCCCATCACTCAACATACATCATTTTTTAAATTTGTTCTACTACTTAATATTGTACAAACAATTTTAGAACGTCTTCAACTTAGTGTTGTTTTATTAGCCTGGTGATAAATTACAAATAAATAAGATTTTTTTCAAATCAAACTTCCAATAAATACAGCGGAAGTGATAAATTAAACATCGAAATACATCGAAATATCGTCGGGCGTCAGGCGGTGGCTTCCACTGATAAGATAACAGTTAATGTGTTAAACAATCTGTCAAGCACACTCATGGACTTATATGGCCAGGTATTCACTCATGTCTCACGTTGACAATATCACATGTTCGCAAATTAATTATCCAAAAATTATGCTTTGTTGACTTTAACATAAACATGGATGATTTTGCCTAATCTGTATGATACAGTTTATATAGCAGTTTTATGACCATTACATCTTCATTTATATGACATATGAAGATGGTTTTATGAAGAAGGGTAACACATCTGATACGTAAAGAATTAGGGTATTAGATAAATCGAAATGAAACGCTTTTAAAAAAAGTCAGAAAAATATAATCGCCACGCTATTAATTGTTAAAATAAGTATATTTTTTACAATTTATTATTTAAGTTGTTTATTATTTGATTCATCCACAAATATTACCAACACTCTATATATGCTTTAAAACTGTGCGTCTAGCGGTTAGAGATCGTATTTTACTCGAAATATTACCTCTCAACCAATTAGATTGTCTGACATTGACCCAACACCTTTTGTTATTGTTATTGATTCAATTAAAATATCCAAAAACATTCAACATAACAAAAAAACTAAAATATTACAAGCATTGACGGAAATAATTGAATTCATCGATGATCATACATTGATGTCCGTAGCTTTCCAAATTCTTAAAATTGGGAATATACTGATACAGAGAAGTGGTTGCAAAACATCTCACGCGTTAATTCGGTTAACCAGACATGTAATTTTATAGAACAGTTATTGGTACATAGAAGTGTTACTTAATTAAATATAAATAAGTGGTGAATGGTGATATTGGGCATCCACGCCCCGCAGTGCTGGCATGAAACGGTCTGACGCGAGTCGTGACGAATGACGCGGCACTGACGCTGGGTCGTCGTTCGCAGACCGAGGACTTCGATAATATGAATTGGTGGGTGTACACCAGACTATTTTTATCGTCATTTGGACTTAATGATAAATTCTTCTAGTACGCATGTATGTACGTACTACTTACACACTCATCATCTCAGTCGATACAGCTATTAGACAAAAATATTTCTATGAAATCACAGATACTGTTTCGTTTTGTTACTGCTCACAAATGTTCTATACAATATTAAAATGTAAACAACAATGTTAAAATACAAAGAGTCACCGTTTATTGCTTCTTTTATGGGCCTCTAAAACGAACAAAGGAAAATAATGAATACGTAGGCAAAAAGCAGAAATTACACTTTGCTAGCTATTGATGAATTTACTGAGCTTTTGACTATCAGGTGGCACATGCAGGTATTTGTAGGCAGTAACTAAGTTAACCTCAGTTTAAAAAATAATCCTTAGCAAATCTTTTATATCTGCACCTGCGTCTGCAATAAAGAATCTACACTTATTAATAAAATAAATAATAAATAAATAAATACCTCACAACTTACATACAACACCATCTAGTCCCAAACTAAGCAGAGCTTACTATAGGTACTAAAATAACTGATACTAATAGGTACATATATACTTTTCTTTTGTAAATACATACTTATTATACATATTTATGTTTCACTAGAACATTTATATCTATTGTGATGTAGTTAATCAACAAAAAGAGACGCTTGTTTTTAACACGCTTATATTAGCTTCACCTGTATTATGTATGTAAGTAACTGACTCCTTTGGAATCGATTTTGACCCACTTTAAACGGACAGGTTTCATTAAAATTCTGTCAAAGATCGGTGACAATGCAATACTTCGATAAAAAAAAATTAAAAAAAAACGCTCTTATAAATAAACCAAAACTAAAAAGTAGAAAATAAATAATAGCCATATTTTTCGTCTATCGAGCAACCCACGCTTTTTCACAATAATACTAGTATTTTTTGTTCATTACCATTTTCAGCTTATATTAAGAATTATTTTTCACTTTTTAGTTAGAAGTACTTTGAAAGCGTGTTTTTTAGTTTTTTAAACTATTATTTATATATTTACACCTTTTAACGTAAACGTAAACAAAACCTTGTACATGACACGTGTGAATAATTTCAAGTTCATAAGATAGCATAATATCAAACCATGAATGAAAGTTTGACGCACAGATAAGCATTTTATGATTTGGCATGATTTTCGTAGTACAAATCTTCTTATCACTGTTTATTTATCACAGATATTTGTTTTATTGCTCATTCTTTACATAGCTGATAGAAGAAAATGTTCTTGGAAGATTTT
The DNA here is from genome assembly GCA_905147285.1 of Hypena proboscidalis. NCBI lineage: Eukaryota > Metazoa > Arthropoda > Insecta > Lepidoptera > Erebidae > Hypena > Hypena proboscidalis. The sequence continues at coordinate 9,043,333 of LR990127.1, forward strand.
AATTCGTCAACATTCCAAGTAAATCGTGACGAGCTATGATATAGATTTAATAAAAATATCGTACTATCTTAACCTTCTTCTTTACTATCTTAGCCTTAGCCCGAATGATAAAAGAAAACTATGCATTTTTCTCTTATCACTTATGTTTCCTGATATATTATAGATTATTAATAGGTGATAATGCTGAACTCTTTTGTTTCTCTGTAATTGAACAAGTAATCTGATGAAATAGTCTGACATAAACAACATTGACGAACCAACCACATCGGAAATACCAATAAGTACACCTGACCGATGTCGCATTTACTTCAAAGGAGGTAAATTATAGCGCATATAAGTTTATTGTATTTTGTCTTAAGTAAAGAGACAATATTTTCATAGCTTATGTAACATGCTACACTACACGTGTATCATGTCGAATAATATCTTTGCATTACATGACAAACACGATCTCGAAAATCGAGTTTTGCTCCCTGTTTTCATACAACAAATAACGACTTTTCGAGCTGCTAATATGAAAATAACTACTCCGCCTGTGCTAAAATCCAAATTGCGTTGTCGTCGTCATATATTATCGATTCAGTCTTTCCTATGTATAACTTACTAAGCCTAAGTAGGCCATGGTTCTATCTAAGTTCAAAACATCTCTTGAACAATAGAATATATATAGTGGACATAGCAGTACTTTCTTTCTCTCGAACGTCATAAATACTTTCGGTTGATTCCACTTTTACATTGCTTATTCAAGTTGACTGTCTATTTCAGGACCTGCCACTTGGACAGAGAAGTTCCCAGAAGCCCGGGGCGCCCGCCAGAGCCCTGTGGACATCGACACCCGCAGTGCCGCCAGCGGAGGCAGCGCGCCTCCCCTTAATTGGAAGTACTCCGTGAACCACCCCCGCTCCATCGTCAACCCTGGATACTGCTGGCGCGTCGATGAAAATGGATATGATTCGGGTATGATACAAATTTATTAAACTTAAAACTCTACTTACGGTATTTCTTATTATGTTTTCATACAAAGTCACCTGATACTGACTCGATATTCATTCAAATCCATTAAAAGACCCCAATGTAATTAGGAATAGGCGCGAAATGTTTTTCTGGAAAGTTACCGTAGAAAGAACAATACCCTCTATATGTAGCTAGTGGTATTTTTCTATTCGAAAACAATTTAGTCCCTAATTTATTCCAGCATTTCAAAAAATATATTAGTTGTGTAGGTAAGAATTATGCACGATAATAACGTGAAAGAACAATGAGTATTTGTGAAAGTATTGTTCAAACACAAACAATGGTCATGTGTGTATAATCATGACCTCAGGCTTATTCGAGTGGTTAATTGATCTAACTGTATCTCCGCTCGCGCTCAATCTGAACCGATTTTGGCACAATGTTAGACTATTAATAATAATTGTACGCTCTAACCAAATTTGTAAACAAGAAAGAAAGTTTAGCCAGAGTCGGTCATCTTTACAACTATTCTTAACCACTGTTTTGTTTGTACGACCAAGGTCTCTCAATGACTCTCTAACTGTAAAGATCTGACGTATCAATTGCTTATCTACATTTATCTACACAAATACATGACGACCAATGTTCCCTTTCTACGTACAAATAGACGGGGTCTAAGGTCTGCGGTAGACGAACTGATAACTGCCATATTGGATGTACTAGTCGTGAGCAAACACTAGCACACTGTGCACTTGTCTAGTTTCTTAAAAACAGGCCTCCTTTAAATTCTATTGATACAAAAATACTGCTTTAATACTTAGGTCAGTTTTCTTGCCTTTATTTTTTGTGTTTATTATATTGTACTTCAACGCTAATCCCAAATAGAATAGATAGTTACTTAGAGAAACTTTCACGACATACTTTTTTAAAATTGGTTTGATTTTTTTATTGATACATTGCCGAAACCACTTAACAAGATGTATTTAACGTTGCTATAATCAATAATCTAGATTGACATAGACGTTAGGTTTTTAAACTTGAGTAACCTAATAAATTCATGTATACATACATACATAGTACATACATGCCTTTCACGCCACATATCAGGTATATAATTGACAATGACCAAGGTTATCAACAAAAAAAAATAATCTATAATTTTTTAAGCATTTATATTTAATGTTAAAAGCCACAACGAAGAAATTAGCATTCAAAAGCCATTAGGCAAACAATATTCCTAATGCTACCTACGTTTGTCAAAACAGCAAAACCGAATGTCATGAACGTGTGACTGGCGGAAGTTTGAAGTCCTCGTGCTATGTGAGGACCAATTTGCATTTGCATCGAAACGACGGCGTATCCCTCGCAATGACTCACGCCCGTTCCTGTCTCACGCTATTTACTCCTCACTCCGCAGACACATGGGCGCGAATATTTCCCATTTCGGAGGGTTGGATCCGTGACGAATGCCAGGAAAATCAGGCTTACGTCACCACATTTTTCCCTTTATTCAGATTCTATACCTGCCATGACTGCGGTTAATTTTAAAAACATCAATAATATGTCATAGTTATGCTAGAAAGCTCTGCTGTTAGTCTGATTCTAATCACATAACAGCGAAGTATTGGAAACTGAAAATGTTGAAAAAAATAGCAATTTGTCAAATATCGACTGTAATAACTGTTTTGATATTGTATGTCCATCAGCGTTCGATCAGAACAACACAATATGCTTAATAATATAATAAATAATTATTAATTAATTATGTTTTAATAAACAAGATATTTTTGGACGGAACTAATTATTTTATTAATTAACTCTTGTGCTGATTAGATACCTCCTATAAACTATAAATTTGACTTTAGATGAGTTGTGTCCAAGGGCGTCGCCAGCCGATGGCGCAGGGGGGGGCAAGTTGACTTTACCTACTACAATTCATACTTTTCTCATTTTCCATGAATAATTTACGGGCGATCTGAGGTCGGGAAGGGGAAGAGGGGGGGGGGTTTAAGGGTAAAAACGGTTTTTCTCCATTTCCGGCAAAACTAAAAGTCCTATGGAAAAAAATCGATTAGCAAAGTTGTTGGTAATAAAAAGATCTTAATTTTTTTCATATTACCTCAAAATTTATGTAAAAATTCAAAAAAACAAGTTTTTTTCACGAAATTTGGTGAAAACTTACCTTTTTTGCTCCAAATACGTTGTAATTTATTTGATTAGAAATATTTATTTTTTTTACCTTATTTTGAATTAATATCGAAAAAGCACCCTAATTTCAAAATATCAGCTTTTTTCAAAAAGTTGGTATAATTTCTGTTCGTTAAAATCTCTACTTTCCGATGGTGCAAAATATACATAATTATGTTACTATAGTAAATCTTCACAGAAAATGCAAAATAAAGATCGAAACAACTATTAATATATTATATACAATTTTGAGCTATTTACAAACAAATAAGTACCTAAGTTTAAGTTAAGATACTTCTTATTTATCTTATCTTCACCAGTTCCAATGGTGTTTCGAAGTGGCGAGTATGCCTGCTGCTTCCCCACTCCCCCTCTCCCGCTTAAACGATAGAGTAGAGCAGAGCGTACCTAGTTGAGCGTACGGAATATTAGGAGTGGAATTGGTGAATTCATTCGAGTTTCGACGTACGGGAATGATTGTTCAAGGCTTGAACTTCAAGCAAATCAACTCAAAGACTTAGGACTTTGGTTGCATTATATTTGGCAACATTTTAGAATCTCTAGGGGGGGGCAACTGCCCCTCCCTGCCCCCCCTTGGTGACGCCCTTGGTTGTGTCTGTTACAATCTTAATTATTGTATAATGAATTAGTCATTCGTCAGTAATATCGAGTTATCAACTCGATCGATAGTCACAATCGATAGTTATCGAAACCTGTTCGTAAATAAGCAAAAATATTCCTATACTTAGTTTATTCTATTGTTATAAAGAATGTGTATCTACCCAATCAATAACTTTCTCTTTAGCCTTTAGAATGATATCTCATTTAGGCAAAAATCCATTACAGAACTGCGCGGCGGTCCCCTTGGCCAGGATGTCTACAAACTTCAGCAGTGGCACTGCCACTGGGGGGCAAGGAACGGTGAGGGCTCAGAGCACACCGTGGACGGCCGGGCTTTTTCTGGAGAACTACACCTCGTGCACTGGAACACCACCAAGTACAACAGTTTCTCCGAGGCGGCAGGGCAGCCTGATGGACTTGCCGTGCTAGGAGTCTTATTAATGGTAAGAAACGACAGTTTTTTTTACCAGACAGACTAGAAACAAGCGCTAAAAACCTTTTTAATTATGATAAAATCATTGCAGCAATTGTTATGCCGTTTTTTCTTGGAAAACAAGAATGTACTAAGAAGACAATTGTAATAAATTGCAAAGTAAAAAAATATCTACTGAGTATATATCATCGAGGTAATTGTTCTTAATTGAATTTTTAATTTGATCATATTGAGGTATATCTAAATTCTACATTCTTCATTAATGTAGATTATTGCAGATCATTGAATCAGTTGAGTAAAAAGATACAGTAGTAGACTATACAGGAAGCAGTATTTCTTAGCGCTTGACTTCGCAAAAGATACATCTTTGTACACTTATATTGTCTACCGTCTTACGCTATTATTGCAGGTACACTCGTAATTTAAAGATGAGTGATAACCAGGGCTCGGAATTAGGTAGAGTTTTTCATGTACTTACACTGGTTTCATACAGCGAAAGAATAAAGTGGATATGCCTCAAATCCCGAGATTAATTTTAAAGAGCAGAAAAAAATCCCATGATTTTTTAAATAAAAAGTTTTTTACTTTTTTACACAATTTAAACTACTGCACGCGCGACTAAATATTTTAATTCTCACAAAATTTATTCAGTACTGGTAATGAATCGGACAAGGAAAATGATTCTGATGGACCGTTTGAATAAGCAAAACCTCACGAGTCTAGGCTAGAAGCAAAAGTATTTTCTCGTATTTATAAAAAAGGCGAAATATGCATATGAGAATTTACTACAGACTTTCAACAATTTGTATTGTGATTTAATGTAAACTAATAAAAAAAATATGTTAATTATCTTTGTTTGATTTGTCTATCTCTGAGGTTTTTATTATTATTTATTCGTAATATTGTTGGCCACACGGGATTGTCCATTAGAAATCCCGGGAAGGTCCACATTAATATCAACATTTCGATGCAAGTACATAAAAAACTCTACCTAATTCCGAGCGCTGGTGATAACAAGACGCTCTTACGAGTAACTATTTACTGCCTGCTGGTTTGTTACTTTCTCCCAGGCCGCTGTTACTGTACGCGGCTCAAAGATGACAATAACACAATCTAAAGATTTCTACTAACAACATTTCTCGTCGCATTTGGAATAATTACTTTATTTTATTTTAACCATTCAATTTTTGCATTCTGAGCGGTACGGGAATGTTAACAGTTAAATTAACTAATAATGACTCAGTTGACGTCATAATTACGTGTATAATTTTAAGTTAAATTTATTTTTAAAATGTTACTCTCCTGCTTACAATTGTAAGTCGATTTATAAACACACCCACTTTTATTTTCGCACTCAAAACATCCCGACATAATTTACGCCTCGCTTTACGGTTAATATCTCCATTAAAACATATTGACTCACTCTCTTTAACGAGTTCTGCTTAAAAAGTGTTTATACTTAGCGCTTATGAATGTTAGCATAAGGCAAAGCCTAAGATTTAGGTGTAGTAAAATTCTCGTTGTTTACAACCGAGATATAATTTCTCTATGCTGTGACATCAACGTCATCAGATGTTCATCTGTCATCTTACATTTGTAAACTGATAGTTTTTGTAGTAGAACAAATATTACAAATATTGCTTGTAGAATGCGTTTTATGTAAGTGACGGATTCGTAACTTTTACCGGGCCAGCGCTATTTGACATTCAATGCTTGTAGTCTTGAAGTCAACCTTTTGTAATGTTACGACAGTGTCGACAATTAACTGTAATAGTAGTAACAGAGTATTTGCATTGTGTGGCTTTAGTGTTTTACCTAGTTCCCAATATCGATCTCTTCCTATCCTTTTAAAGTTACTTGCAAGCTCTCAAAGAGCAATACAAGAAGATTATTCATCAGATTTTTCTAAATAAGCCTAAACTGTCAATATATTTTATATTTAACGCGTAAATACTTGTTTTTTTTCTCTGTTCTTTTTTTTTATTTTTCCTTCTTTAGTAAATAGGTGTTATGATTCAGCACTTAGGTAGATAATATTTATGTTAGACATAGTTAGGGACCTATAGTGGAACTTTATACGTTGTGAAGGCACTAATCACAAATACTCAATAAATAGGTGACACCACCTATACATAGGTACCTTACAAATAAGGTTTATGTAATACATATTATGTATTTAATCATCTATTGCTTTCGTCATGATAGGTAATACCACTTATCCACAAAAGTCAATAAATATACAGTAAATCAAGAACAATACAAAAAAACTATTGTTAACTCACATAAATTATTTACCTAATTCATTTACTTTGAACACTATAAAAAAACTTGTCAATGAGTGAGTAAATGTTGACGCTACATTACTTATGTAATTAAAAGCAGTTAATACGTAATCAAATATTTAGGTACGCCTAAATAAATGTACATTATAATATAACATAAAATCACGCCTATATTACCCAGGAGGGTGGCAGGGGTGTACAACACCCATACTTCACCTGTTACGTTTATGAGGGTGAGGCTATCTTCAGCCACCGGGCACAATTCCAACTCCTTACTGCTGTTGTGAATTTCCTGACCCGGCAATCGAACCTCGCGACCTCGTGGTGAGATGCGCATACGCTGACCACTAGACCATCGACGAAGTCAATCTACATTAACAAGCAATATTATAAGGTAGAGTTCTGCTAATAGACGACTCTTGCACATGAGTTTTGGTTTGTCACACCTGGTGATGATTGCATGGGTTGCTTAGACAACGATGGCTGCAGATTCTACAACAAGGGCACGCGGACGTATCATCGATGCGCGGTTATTAATTCATTGTCCTGGGGCGCCATATAATAGATCCGAAGGATGTCAAGACTCGCTCGATCCGATCGGCCGATTCCTCCAATTCATGTTAGCAATCGGCCTCAAGGAGATCCTCTAATGGAGGCTCTAATCACAATAGACCCACTACAAAGAGGTCAACGTGAACACTAAAAGCCTCATCCAAAATAAAAATAATAATACTGCTGATGAGAATTCAATTCTTATGTCTAAGTACTTACATAAATATAGCTTAGACTATATTTAAAATGTGCATGTAAAGAGATTCGACTAAGTTAATATTGCCGCGATGCACAAAGGCGATTATTCGATTATTATGTCACTGAAGCCGTACAACAAATCCTTTTAGTTCAGTATTCAGCGACTCTACACGATACATGTGCATTGTGAGGAAGTCCTCACAATGCATATGGACATTCATGACTGACCCGTGAATGACTCACGTTTCTACAATAGATATACAATACACCACTGAAATAAATACTTTTAAAAATAGAAGTAGTCAACGAACTCTCCTCTTGAAAGTGGTTGAAACCTTTTAGCTCTTACTTTTTTTACTTTGAGTTTCAGTTTCAGCGAGGAAAAATCTACTTGATTTTAGGGGGAGGGAGAGCAGGACGAAAATTAAGGGTGCTAGGCCCGGGTACAAATTTTTAAAGATTATAAACGTGATAGATTGTGAGTATGAATGAATGGATGTTTGTTACTCTTTGACGCAAAAACTACCGGGTAGATTTTAATGAAATTTTGCTCAAATGTAGCTTCTAGTCTGGAATAATATAGGATTATTATTATAGGCGACCATGCAGCCTAAATCGCAGGCGGAAGCTAGTTAGTAATATATACAACTTGTACCTGTATATTTCTTAGCTTATATTTATAATTTTATACTTACCTACTTACATTACTTTTCCAGTGTATATAAAAGAGTAGAGTAGTAGAGTAGAGTTTCTTGAGTAACCACATTAATCAAATAATCACTCAGCAAAGACTCCGTATCAAACTTTCAGGAATGGCTAAATAAACTATAAACCGATACACCGAGTTGAAAAAATGCGATCAGCCCATTTGCGACTAATTTTACGCAAATTAACATTAGTAGTAGTACCGTAGTAATAATAACTACGCACAATTTTGAAATTAAATAAGGTAGGTTTCTAAGTTACTCCATACTCATAGTTTGAATTTAGTAGTTAAATAGCCAATATTCCTGTTTTCATTGTATTTACTATTGTGTGTCTGTGTGGTGGGAACAGGTCGCAATCTGAATACAATAAGTCACATTTAAATTTTACTTCATTAATACGTTATTCAACAATTATTCTATACCCGTAGCGAATTACTGAACAATAGGACTTAGACCGAAGCAAGCGAAGGACTGAATATTTGTAGGTACCTATGTTATATTATATTACGACGTTTTAGATCGTAATGGTGTGTAAAACATTTAAAATTAAATCCAATATCTACGAGTTACTTATCCCAGTCACATACCTTCAATAACCTTATCTAAAATGTAATCTATATACCTACACGGTGAAATTTTAGTGGTTTTGGATTTTGGAAACTTAAGGGGTTTAGAAAACTTAACATAATAATACATTCCACTGCACCTTACGCAAAAATATGAAAAAAATACGTTTTCCATACAAACTGGCTGGTTGTTAGTTAAATTATTGTTGGAACTAGTGGAATATATTCTGTAATTAATTCTGAACAATCCCCCTTGAGTTTCCATAACCATTATAATTTCACCGTGTATTATGTGCAGGCATGCCTGAAAGTTCTATTTGTAGAGGAACAGGGTGTGATGTTCCTCCACCACAAAGGGAGGATCCTCCGACCAGGCACGGTGGTATTGCCTGGCGGACAACTGTCTACATTTGCTCTGTGAACATTTCGTTATCGCGATTCAGCACTCGTCGACATATGTCACGTGATTATGTGCGGATACCGCCACACTATTTGCAAACCCAGTCTCCAGTAACGGAACTGAAGACTAATAACGGAGTCTTTGGTTGCTGGCTGGTTAATGATTAGGTTCACTGATATGATAACTCAAAAAGCTCTACATTTATCTTTATCATCACCGACTTCTAATTAAACTTTTATATTAACATAAACTCTCTGCCACACCCTTTTAATTAATACAGGCGTGATGTTATGTTATGTTAGAAATTGCTATAATTGAGCGGTAGGTAGATATTATGAATTTTTATGGTAAAGCTGATAAAACTCAGTTAATTGCAATCATTAAGAGCAAATTCATAAAGTTTAGGTACCTTTGTCTATTTGGCATGTCTTATAAAGTTTTGTTTTTCTTTGCAGGTTGGATCTAAACACGAGGAATTGGACAAAGTTATCCGTTTACTTCCCTTCATCACGCACAAGAACGACAAAGTGACGCTGTCGGACGCGCTGGACCCGGTCAAGCTGCTTCCTCAGCAGGCCGGCTACTGGACCTACCCCGGATCGCTCACCACGCCCCCCTGCACTGAATCCGTCACCTGGATCCTCTTCAAACAACCCGTGCAAGTCTCCGCTGATCAGGTGAATATTTATTTATATGAATGTATTAATAAAAGGACATCCGTATCTGCTTGAGTTGTAACTTAACCTGACAAAAACAAACCTAAGGACAAAAACCTTTTCTGAAAGACCGCTGCCAGTGGGCAAAGTTCCCAAAATACTGGCAGCATTACCACGTTGGATGGCAATGCTCATCTTCTGACCCTTTGAGGCTTTCCGCTGATTCTGCCGCCACGCATTGCCTTGGCTCGGTCCCTGGAAGGTGCGACGGCGCCAAAGTGTCGACGCAAGAAGCGTCTCACACTAAGAGCCGCCCCATCCGCCAGGGAATAATAGTCCTTTCATCGGGTCTCTTACCATCGTCACGGTATAGACCATTTGGTTCTTAAATAGCTGCATAGTTGGCGATGGCGAGAGCCCGTTAGATGATATTGTTGAGGCTGGAATGGCGGGCGAATCAATGGTGATGCAACAAATGTACAAGCACACGTAATATTTTTGAAATGATCATGTTGATCTTGATTACGTTACGAGTGAGTGACACAAACTATATAAGGATATTCTGAAATACGCTTGTCTTCACTCACTTCAGTGAATATTATAGTCTGTTTTACTGCTTCATTATCTAAACTTGACTTTGGAACTGCCAGCTTACACTAATGAAATGTGATGTAGGTATGGGTTAATTACCGCCAATTATATGTCATATCAAAGATCTTAGGTATTTAATTCATTTACCTGCTGTATAATTACCCTGTAACAAAGGTTGATAAGGCTTAAATGCATACCTAAGTATGAGATAACCGACTTCATAAGAAGAAGCAAAAATAAACGTATTGTTAAACATGGCAGTTATTAAGTTTCAGTCCGCGTGATAGAATAATTACAAACAATAAGTAAATCATCACAAGTCAGAGGCAACATACTCGTCCCACGAATATAAACAAATATGAAAGTTAGGAACCAATAACAACACAAGAAAAAGAAATACAAGTTCCTACGCTATAGTTTTATTACGCAAAATATAATACAGTGTGTTTTATACATCCTTTGCCAAATTGAATTGGCGAAAAGGTTATTCTTAGCTATAATTTTAACTCCCATTACTCATTTTTCACCTCACTGTTATACGCAAAAGTTTATTCATTTAAATAAACAAAACTTGGGTGTAGGCGATAGGCAGCACGAGAGGAATACTTTTATAAGTATATCTATAAACTATAAATTGATCCTTAATGCCTCTTGGACCATTTATGATATCACAAATTTGAATATGACGCAACTCTACGATGTACTCAAGTTTAAAGTTAAGTAAACTATGTCTACCGGTTTCCGATGCACGCCACTCAGCGGCGCTAGCCCACAACTACTTACTACGAACTAAATAATGGCATACGTCCGTTCACGACCTACTTATAGAAACTTTCCAATACAATCATTAGCCGAAACATGTTCTTGAAATTTAGTATTATAAAAATACCTCGACGGCTAAACATATGTTTAATAACTATACCTAAACGGAAGTGTGGGTGTGGGTAATCGTTATTGATTCAAGAGATAACTATTTAATTGGTTAACTCTATAATTGCACCCATGCGGCCATGCCTTGATTCTTATCTGTATCTGCTAGAACTGCAAAGTAGCAGGTACACCTATAATTATATCGCAAGGTAGGTATAGAAAGTTATAGTTTCAACTGAAACTGCTAAGTTAGAATTCCTGGCAGAAAAGCTCCATCGGACTCTTATAAATCACGTATCTGATCAACTCCAATCCCGATTAGCGGTAGCTAGCAGGCATAAACTGTATTAATTTACATATTTGTTTTATATTTCAGTTGGCATCGATGCGGAAGCTGAAGTGCGGCGAGGCGTCCTGCGGTGTGGAGGCAATGGAGCTGCTTCACAACTACAGACCCACGCTGCCCCTCGGCAACCGTGATCTGCGTGACTTCGGCGGCAACTAATTATGCCCAACCTCACTTGTGCACCGACTAACAGTTCTATACATTCTCAACACATTGATATGCGTGCAGATCAGTTACTCTGAAACAGGTGCCCGGTTCGCGAAGTGGCAAGCTAATCATCAGATAACACGTGACAGGTACCTACGCAATTGTGAATGGTGCCTACACATGTACCTAGTTTAAAAGGAATCTCGTCATACTTACCTAGTTATAGATATAGTTTTAGAAGAGAAATCTCACAAGTCTGTAAACCAGACTGATATAATGAGTATTCCAAACTTGTCTGGTACAGCTGGAGAGTTTCGTTACGGAGCTATGTACAAGGTACACCGGCTAGGATACCTCTCGCATTTATCAAGTTGGTAAAGAAACGTTCCATGAATGTCAATCTGTAGGTACATAGTTAAGTGTAGCTAGCTTAGTAGACATTCAACAAGTGCCTCCAGTTCTTCAAATGATTGTAGGTAGGTGTAATTATAAAATGTTATTCATCAATAATTGTCATCTAATTAAAACCTACAATTTACACCAAGTGTTCTCGAATGAGTTCGTTTTTAAAATATAACATTATACATTGTAACCCGTAATTTTATTGCTATTTTATATGAAGGATATGTTATTCATTATTGTATAAGTTTTAAACGTTAGCTATAGGTTTTGGTACAGCGGTCGCAAGTGGACTGTAGAGTTCATTGAATCATGTAACACAACTCTCCCGTAAATGCAGTGGAGTGTTTCACTCACAAAAAGATACTGTCCGAGCCCACGCCGTCTTTGATTGAAATATGAGCTAACAAGCATCAAGGTGAACAAAATTGTTACTCGAATTTTAGACAGGTTGACAGGCACACCAACAATATAGTATGATGGCTCGTTGCACGAATATACTTTTCACTTTCAGTCTTACATTGCGCGTTGTATACGGAGAATGATATTAGGATTGGCAGATTAAATGTTTGTTAATAATATTTAATAATAAATAATTTTATAAGTTTTAAGACTAAACATGGTTATTTTCTTACTAAATATTAGATATCACGGGATATTCACGATAAAAAAAGTTTTATTGTGAACAAAGAGATTGCAACATCTCTGAAATATCGAAATAACTCACTACAACAAATATATATAATATTGTATAGATATATCCCGTAATGTCTAATATTTAGTAAATAAATAATTTTGATAGAATTCATTTTATTAACTGTTTTATAATATCAAAAAAGCATCTGCGATCTATGAGGAGCTTGCTCTAAAAAGTTTCTTTAGTGTGCGATTGTTGTCCCGGATTTAAAATGAAAAGAGTTGTATCGTCGATTTGTAACTCACTTAAATAGTTCATCATCTGCGTGAGGAAGACTTATTGTTGGTCCAAACGAATTACAATGTATCTATGTTAGGTCACTGATCTCTAACTTTTGACTCTGCCGTCGACTGCACGCACTAGCGTGGCAGCTGGCAAAGTCGACTGAAGTCAAAGCAGTGTCTTGACTGAACAATTACTACGTAATATTCTAATTTAAGTATTGTATGTACCTTAAAACAAGAGTGCCTCAAATGTATGTAAGCGTCAGTTATGTTAACTGGACGCCATACGATAAATATAAAAGTAAATGTATTTATGTTATATAATAATATCTAGATAAGGTGTTGAAGCTTAAAGCAACGTATATACAATAAACATAGTTTTATACATTATTTTGTTTTATTACTATGTTATACCCGCATCCTCTAGCTTTTCTGTGCACGCCTGAGACAAAAAAAAAACATAAAAAAATGAACTCGATGAAATAATCATCAAAATCAAATTAGAAGGATGGTTCAGTTAACTTCGTAATTAAGTATCCGATAACTGTCTAGTCGTTTAGTGGAATGTCCAGTGCCCATGCCGTTATCAGTAGTAGGTACCTACCTAGTTTTCGAGCCTGTTCGTTACATTAATTCGTGGGGTATTGCTATATATGTATTTAAAAATAAAATACCGTTATTGAAATGTATGCATATAATGATCACATATTTTAATATAGAATAATAAAGCACCACAGATGTATTATTTATTAATATACTCGTGTGATTAGGATATGATTTACCTTGTTGATAGAGGGAAGAAGAAGAAGAAGAAGATTAACGATGTATAAAATTATAAAATGAACAAAACGTCAGACCAAATAATAAAAATAAAACTTATTAATTATTGTCATCAACTAATTAAATCTCAGATAGGCACGGCACGCACACGGCACACGGCAGATAGTTCGGGCGTTCGGGGCTGTTAGTGCGCGGGCCGTCAATGTTCGATTGGTTGTTGCCGCCAGGCTGCCTAGTGCGCGCCTTGCCTTAGCCTACCAACATTAGCCTCGATTATGAATGGGTTTATCATCCATTTGCGACCACTTTAGTCTGGAATAAAACGGACGATAACCTTGTATAGATAAAACTCACCGGAGAAAGAGAAAGCTATAGACTAAACTAATTTGATAGTTACCGTCGCACTCACACAAAAAATGAGAAATCTTATACCAATCTTCTGTAAAAAATAAGACAGTGCCGGTTTATTTCAAGGGCAGCACAGTAGTGTGCCTATACATGATGTAGGACATTTTCTGTTTCATGTTAGCCAGGCCAAGCTAACGTCTATGGCTATTCTCTGTCTACGCTTGTCACAAGTTGATGACATTTATAATAGTCAATAACAGACGCAAATGGACGACTACCCGATCACCCATCTATACCCACGATGGCCTGGATAGATGGATAATTAAACGAATCTGAAGAAAATGGATTATAATGACAAATTGTTGATACTCAATGCATGCTTAATATTTTTAATTTATGTTTTTGTGATATATGTAGTCAAATTTATTTTTTGTACATTGTGATAGAATCGTTAATCTAAAGGTACATTTTCAGAAATATAATTACACTATAATATTTTCCTTTCCTCATATATGTTTGGTAAAAAGTTGCAAGTATAAAAACTTACCAAATGCTATCTACACTACACAAAGCTCGTTGTATAAATATTAAAATGATCATTAATTATCTACGAATATAGTCATCTTATCTCTAGCATTAGGTTAACTATACAGTTATACACACATTTAAAACTGAACAAAATTTCGAGCCATTCATTCCTATTTTGTAATTCCTAAACTAGACCTCACTCAACAGTGGCGCCAACTGGTGAGCATAAACAAAAAAACTCAGGTATGTAAACCTATTGAATTTTTGTAGATCGACAATCCTATGTCGACTTTCTAACAAAATTATCACAATACATTTTGTTCTAAATATAAATCGATTGAATTAGCTAAGATTAAATATTTTTTCTATTAAGCAATACGCCGGGTTATACTTGTAATATACGAAAGCCTCCATTCTCCTTGCATTTAGCGATGGGACATTGTCACAGTAAAAGAGTAACATAATAACCCTATAACAAACAGTAAGGGCCAATTTTACCGAGGAGTTCAACGCTGAACGAACTTTATCGATCTCTCTGCTCCATAAAATCATTTAATAAGAAAGAAAAAGCTATCGAAAACCGGGGTAGCCGTGAGCGCGGTTTAAGAAGTTTGGTGAAATTGGGGCTTAGTTATCAGACATAATGGTAAGGAGTGTCACTGGACGGATATGATTTACACGTCAGATCTTGTTTGCAGGATATATTTCAATGTTAAAAGTAGTAAGCTAGTATAGTTATATCCTCTTTGATTGTAGCACGAAAACCTACTTGAGTGTGGCTATGTTTCTTTCTTGTAATCCTATTGTTCTAATATTACCTCTTGTCTACAGGAAAAAATATTATTAACTTTAATTAACCTATTCTTACATATTATACTATCATACTTTAAAGACATTAAAATTATTGACTTTAATAAACATTAAATAATCACGATAGAATGAGTGGCAAGGACTTAAATGAAAGGTATAAAACATAATTTTAATTAATTGGTGGGATGCTGTGCAAGCACTTCAACTAACTAAAACTTAATCAGATCATCGTCTGGTTCATTTACAACTTGTCTAGTACTAGTGCTAGTAATCTCAGTATTTGTAGTTTCATCATCTATAGATTTTGGTGACACTTTTCTTCTAGGTTTCACTGGCGCTTCATCTAATATCCCAGTAGTGCCCAAGTGTCGTCCTTGTTCAGCGAAGTATTTCGCTTCGAAGTTAATTTCAGCTCGTCTATTACTGGGTGATAGTTTTGTTCTGACGGGAGGACTAGGGGCAGCTCTCGAGTACGCCGGCCGGTTGTCGAATATCGATGTGTCGATGGGATTCATACTACCGGGTAGTAAGGCTGATGTTTTACTTCTCTCTAATGAGTAAACTTCATTGCATATTTCATTCTTTTTCTCTTTGTGTGTAGAACTATCGTCTGTATAAAAAGTGGCTTTCTTTGAATACTCTGAACGCAAATGTTTATGAGCCTGGACATCAGATTTGCTTCTTTCTAGTGTAAAAGCACCATTAGTATGTAGATGACAACTGAAGGAACTAGTATTGACGGTGCACGCTGGGGCTGTCGAGAACGGTACCGATGGCGCCCACAGACAAGCACCTTCGTTTCTTGGCACTAAGAGCAGAGGATCCTGGAAAAAAAACATAACAATATGAATCTTAAAGAGTTTAAAAAAAATATGTTATTCTTTTATTTTGTGACGGTAAATGAAATCAAAACAATGTAAAATAAAAGAGCCACAGAAGTGACTCACAGGTGCTAATCTTCTTACACAAGATGAAACCATTTTTCCCCAACTTATTGGTTTAACATTATCAGCTTATGATAAAAGGTTAAAAGGCTAATGAGATAAATAATTTTATCACTGAAGCACATTTCATTCGATTTACATCATTCATTCCTAAAAGAAAGAGAATCTTATACAATTTGACATACATAATGCATGGAACATGCTAGGGCAGAGATTAAATTAATTCTGTAATGTGTGTAATGCCCATATTAGCCAGGGCATTACACATATGGGAGAATTATTATCATTATAGATAGATAGAAAATACTTTATTTGTTCATAATTTTTATAACATGAAAAACTAAAGAGGAAAAATCAAATAGAAAATAAAATAAAAAAATATACAAAGGGTGGCCTTATCGCTTAAAGCGATTTCTTCCAGGCAACCTTAGGATGGACATTTTAGAAAGAGAAAATAAGGCAGTAGTTTTTGCTTAGATAATTAGAATAGAATTTTTTTGCAGTTTATATTTAACAAACATTATATAAAATAACAAACAAAGATTATAACCTACCTTGCCTGTAATGGCATAAATTTTGGACTGTAGAGCATAAAGTCTGTTGCGCAGGTATTCATATGAAGATTCTCTAAGTCTCATCACCCATTGCACCACATTGTCTTCAGCTCGAGCAGCGAATACATGGCGCTTTTCTGGCTCATCTCTGCAATGTTATCAACAGATGATTAAAACATACCGTTAGACTAACCATAATTGCCACATTTATAAGTCCATGAACGTTAAGCATTGGGTAATTCTAATTTGATGGTTTGCTCAAATAAAGTGCCTTGTGTAACAATAGCCATTTCAACATGCTCAGCAAAGCATATTGTAATCAATTTTTAATGGCAGTCCACTGAGATAATATTATAATCTGAGATAAACAACAAATACTATTTGTCAGTATACAAAGTACATATAAATATATGTAATTATGTAATTTTAGATAAACAGGTATTTAAAAAACAAAAACGAAATAAAGTAACCATAATGAAACATAAACTTACATAAATGATATTGAAAATGAGAATGGTATGCTTTGACCATGTTCCATCTGAATTGATGAATTCTCCAAAACGAATATGCCCGCTGGGTTCTTCGTATCAAATTTGCCCATTTCACTTATTTTGAAGTAAAATAAATAATTGTTTATTAACCGAAACCATCTCTCTTTGAAAACTGAAAAAAACTTGGGATTTTAATACCAATTGTAACTATCTCTTCTTAGAAAACAACCTGTTATTTACAGCACCAATGAATGTGCACTTGTTTTGTAGTACAATTCAAATTTTTATCTCAAAATCATACATGAATTCTTGCAGTCTGGAAGAACTAATGTGCGTGTGTACTATAAAGCTAATATGTATTTACCGTTAACCAATACAATTACACACTTTTAGTATGTAATTATGAACATAGTATAATTTTTTAAGACAGGAATATTAAGAATTAGGATTATTTACTTAAGAACACCAGATTGCTGAAGTATTTATGTTTAAAAAAAAGGTTGAAGAAAGAAAATCAATGTTTAAGGATACAGAGTTAATAAAGTCACATGGACACATGTCACACTAATAAAATTTTCCTGTTAGGTTAAAAATATTAGCTTTACCCTAATATTAAATGGCTGAAAATACCTACTGATGACATAAATACACAGACAGCTCTGATTCATTTATATATTAATTTCAATGTAATAATATTTATGATAGTAAGATAATATTAACATTTGCATTGTCAAGTTACTTAGACTATATTCAACCACATGATATGTTTTTGTTCACTGCTTCAACTGGCCCAAGTCTGTGATTTGGCCTAAGCTGTATTGTAATGAACAGTAAAATGAATTTCAAACACATGTCGTGACTCTGATGGATATAAGAATGTAATAACTAATATGAATGTGCAAGTTGTATTGAAACATAAATAATATTATAATGTATAATGTAATGTAAATATATTAATAATGATTATATGATTAGGGGCTGCTGAAATCAATTACTAAAACAGAATCATACAATTTTTAGGTTTAAGAAGTATTGAACTTAAAGTGTGTGATGAAATGTAATATTTCTTTCAACAATGATATAGAATGCACTGCACACTGCAATGTTATTAAAAATAACCATTCCATTTCTGTACTGACCTGAGGGGTTCCGATAACTGCCATTAGATATCTTTTTATAATTTAATCTTCCTTCTATCACACAAGGTTGATCGCTCAGTTGAGCGAGTTCACGAATGTTGCATTTCATTTGTACTGGAATAAAAAACTAACACGATCTAATACAAACGCTTCAGCGACTAAAAGATTAAAATTATTTATCTGAAGCAATGATGATTCATTTTTAGTAGGTATAAAAAATGATAAAAAATATTTTTATAGCAAAATAAATCCAACAACATAGAGCCCATAAGAACTTGATTGACAGTTAGTTAGCCTTAGCCAGTGTTGTCAATACTTGTCACTTGTAACAACAAATTTTGGCAAAGTGGTAGAACAGAATGTAAGAGTAGACAGAAGTTGGTAGAATTCAAAATCAAAATTGGTAGATAATAAATACACTACACGGGGTGGCTAATTTATATCGGTCAATATGGGGAATTCTGTAATTATAAGACATACGTAAATCTTTCACCACTTTCATAGACTAGTAGGTGTCAAAATCATAAATATCATAAATGACAATGTCACTGTATGTAAAGTGCGTGGACGTCCACCACAGAGTACTTTATTATTGACGTCCACGAAGTTCACACGCACAGATTATTCATTTTCGTTTTAATTATAGTAATTAATTACGGTTCATTACACGTACGACTTGCTGACATTCAAAATACTTTGAAAAAAAGGTAGATTTGAGGCTGAAAGTGGTAGGTTGGTAGATCGGAGGCAAAGTTGGTAGATTTATCAATAAGTTAGTAGTTGTTGCAACGCTGAGAGGCTGAGAGACACAAATTGACAATTGACAACAACATTGACACATGTCATCAAACATCATTAGTGTTGCTCTCAGAAGAACGAATCATATGGAATTGCCGTAATTGCTCTATTTGACACAGCAATAATAATGTAATACCTATCTCTTTCTCACAACACCAGTTTTACGTTAGGAATAATGACTAACACTCTTTTTATCAGCACTCTCCTCATTGGCTAATGTACTTCTGCTGCCAAGGCCGCCATATTACTAAACGGTGTTTGACGGTTTTGTTGACAAGTGAGAAGATGTCATTGTGAGGTTTTTATATTTTTCTAGTGTTTTCGACTTAATTATTGTGCAAAACTGTGATATAACTTCGAATCATCTTGGTTGTGAGCTGCAGAAACCCGCAATATTCTTAATAATTCATTCATTTCAAAAACATTAACGGATGCTAGTGTTGTGCCATCATCGAACATAGAACCTTATCGATAAATTAAGTACTAAGTTATTCAAAGTATTATTTGTCGTTATAGTTTACCAAGAAACGAATCCCGGAAAAGGAAATGGTTAGAAAAGATTGGCTTAGAAAATATCCGGCCAGGAGTCTATAATTCATGTGTGCTCATTGCACTTTGAAGAGAGTGCATTCAATAAAACTCTAAACATAGTTAGATTGAGAGATGATGCTATCCCAACAGTATTTACAAAGGCAAGCAATTTATCAAACTGTTGATTTTGGGTCTAATGTAGTAGAGCAATAGAAAGTAGTAATAGTAGTAGTGGTAATGTTGTGTGTTGTTCCTCTTGATAGGTTGATCCGATTACCATACACTCTACGTTATTATTTTTGACAGATCAATGCCCCAGAGTGATAAGTGATGTGATAATTGGTCCCTAAACCTTAATCATTTTTTTTTTAGCTTTAAGAATAATATTTTATCTATCCTACATAGATAAAAATAATTAAGATCTTTATCTATAATATCTTAAGAGAAAAATGTTATTGTTTGTTTGCACCAAATAAGCACCGAAACTACGGCATCAATTTAAAGATTTTTCTTTTTTTGAAAGCTTCACTATCTTCGAGTGACATAGACTATGTTTGTGCCATGGAAGCCGGAGTGGACTGGTAGTTTTAATAAAATCATTTAACTCAAAATTTATTTTAATTCTTTTTTACAATTTACCAAACAGAGTCTATGTTTCTGTAACTTCCTACTATTACTTGTGACCATATCCATATTATACTTCTTATGCCCTTTCAGGTAAACCACCCATCCCAATTGGCATTTATTGACAGAGCAAACACTATTGATCAACCATCATGTTCGGGTTATTCACATCCACAAAATGCAAAAGATCTTGAAGGGCAGTTCTTGAATAAAGTACCTACATAAAATAATGTTGGTTTCTAATCTATACTATCTACATATACTAATACTTTTAAGCATAAAATTTAACTTATACACATAGAATTGTTTGTTTTTGTTGTTTTTTTTGTAAGCGCCTGAACCGATTTTCATGAAACATATTTCTTTTATAATCAACACGTTTTGCCCGTTCATTTTATACCTTAGTTGGGCTAAGGTATATCTTAAAATATTTGATGGTTCATCTCCACTTCAAACCCTAATTTCTTGTAAATAAATGGCAGAATCAATATTTATGAAAAATATATATTTTTGTAATGTACACATTTTTACCATTCATTTGATACCCCACTTGAGTATGCATATTTGAAAATAATCGATTCTTCATCCCCACCTTTACCCTCCATTTATTGTAAATGGCTGAACCGATTTATACCAAACATAGCTAAAAACCATTGCATGGATACTGGCTCTTGTAAGAAAAAAACTGCATCGAAATCGGTCCATTAGTTAGAGAGCTACGATGCCACAGACACCCACATAGACAGACATCGACGTCAAACTTATAACACCCCTCTTTTAGCGTCGCGGGTTAATTAAAAATGTCCTATAAATTATGTACAAATAAAGTTTTTATCTATCTATCTAGGTACAATAAAAGTAGATGGAAATCTTGAAATTATCTAGTTTCACCGACAGTAGTATAAAAATCAAAGTTCTTGAGGTTAGTTGAACAATCTTAACTCCAGGCATCCATCTATATAATTTTATCGATTAGATAGACAAGCGAGTGAACATCCCTAATCCGCCATGTTTGTGAACGTAGGTATGGCAGGCAAAGTACATGCTTATGGCAGTTCCATATGATTCGTTCTTCTGAGGTGTTGCTGTATCGATTCTACCCATTGATTCTACCCAGAGAACATAGATGTCACGAGCGGAGCGAGTGATGCTTTGTCTATGATTCTACCACTGTGGCGATGCTTATTGCTACAATGGTCGAAACGAAAGATAATGCGATATTAATTAAAAAAATAATTTATTTTTATCATGTTTAATGCATGCTCTCTGGTCATAACATCTTAGCAATCAGTTGTCAATATTATGTTAGCTGACCATAGCTGACAGTGTTTTTAAAATGTAGTCCAATCAATTCAAAGATAATATAAATACTACGTGGTCCAATAGCGAATGAAATACGAACGACTGCGTCGTTTGTCTAATGGTTAGAGTATGCGCCTCTCTTCGCAAGGTCTCGGGTTCGATTCCCGGGTCAAGCAAAAATATTGTTTGGAATTATTCCATGAGGTAATTCTTAATAACAGAACGGGATTGTATTTGTGCTCGATGTATGGCGATAGGCTCACTTCTCTATACAATGGGACCTAAAACATAACAGGTAAAGTGTGAGTGGACTACCTTGAAAGCTAAGCTCTTTCTGATGCAGACTGTGCCTCTGAGACAGAAGTTTTTGTCTTACCACGTAGCGCCACTGTTAAGTCAGGTCTGTCAAAGTTTATTGAAATTGATATATCCCAACCATTGAGTTTACACGTTTTTATAGAGGCACAATTCTTTAGATTACGTTTTGATGACAAACATTTTGTAACTAAATATAGTACGGATTTTTTGTTCCAATTTTAAGTGGAAACATTGATACATCCGTCAATCTTGCTCTCATACGTGTCAAATGCCCTACTGCGTTCTCTGTCTCTTGAAAAAAGTTTGTCATCAGAACATCCTAAAGAACTGTGACTCTATAGAGACTTATAAACTCAATGACCATACCCAACGCGCAAATTGTAACATTTGACAATTCGGAGATTTGAGTTGCACAAGCACCCCTAGCAGCGAATTCATAAGCGATAACCCTCATTATATCCTTACTCTGAGTATCCAAAGAAGTAATTTTGTCACTTTTCATGTCAAGTTTGAGTAATAACTACTCGAGAGTTTCGATACTCAATACTGCAACGTCACGATGTGAATTGCCTTTAGTAAGGAGTCGTGCATTGACGTCTTGATTCTCTGAATCAAGGCTTGAAATAATAAAACATTTTTTTTATTATTATTCGTTTATTTTTAACTTTTAGTACAAAATAAAACTAGTACACAGGGATACATCTCAAACCTAGCATTTGCATGTTGAATAGTCCGAGGCTTACGACGATAAGTCTTCTCATTTGTACTATTTTAGACACTATAACGTCACACAGATTAGCTCATTATTCCCCATCAAAAAATAAAATTAATTATAACTGAATAATGTAATCACTCTTCGAGTTATTTCGACCAAAATAGATGTTTTATTGCCGACATTACACTATATTACTATTGGTACCTAATTCAGATTAGATTTTAAGCTTACCTATCAATATACAAATACATAATTTTGAGGTTTGGAGCGGCATTGATGAGTTTTTTCAGGCACAATCAAACCAGTGCACTCCAATGTTCAAAATACACGAAACAACACAAATGTGATGCAGACCCCTTAGCACGTTGACGTTTATTTGTTCGTGTGAAATGTTACATTTTCTGCTTGAGTTGTACGTGTATTCCAAACATAGCTGCAATTTCGCATTTACAGAATGTAATATTCATCGATCTCAAATTATATGCTCAAGTACCTATTAAACTATTTCAATCATACAAATTTCGTGTTTCGACAATCTTATCTAACCATAAATAGTACACCATGCAAGTATTAAAACCGTACGTAGCACCGTACGAAAATAACGAATGAAAATATAGAACCGACTTAATTATGTCGAATTTCTAATGGCAGTGGCTACAATATTAAAATTATATTATTTAGGCACAGAACGTGTTTTATTTATAAAGCCAACCTTTGTATATATTTCAAGATTTTTGTAATGTATGTACTATATATACCTAGGTATAACTATGACTAATCGGCAGTTTTAGTGTGCAGGTCATGAAATGTTTAGCCCCAACGTGTTATTTTTTTGCTGTGGTAGCCCGATGTTTAGATTTTGCCCCCTTCAAAATTGCAAGAGAGAAAGAGAGGTCGAATCCAGGTTTAGCGTAAGCCGCGGCGTCTGAGGTTTGGTGAAATTGGGACTTTAGTCATCATATTTCGTAAAACCAAAAAATATATATTTAGTGCGAGTTCATTTTGAAAACGATCTAGTGGACAATGTCCCAACATAAAATTTTCTACTTTATAGCTTAGCAAATTCGTAAGTGACAACCCACAGGTCTACGTGTGTGGCGGGGACGGGGATCTAGGGCAGCAGTGGTGGTAAAATGTGCTTACGGGACGGTCACCTTTTAATCACTAGCAAAAACAAATTTTGAAATTAGTGATCTTTTAATAACAGCTACTGGAACCAGTGCCGGATTTACCTTAGACGGGGCCCCAAGCAACCATTGATTTTCGGGGCCTTCGTTTTAATATAACCCCCCCCAATTATTTAAATAGAAAAACAAGACGAAGATACTAACATGAGCGATCGAAGCGCCAACTTCGCGCGTGAAATACAGTTTCGAACTAATTTCAAATCTTTTGAAAGCAATGAATATGTAATTGAAAATGTCAATGTCATTTTTATTTTGTGTCAATTTTTTTTCAAATATTTATGAATTTTGTAAAATTGTTTAATAAATTTCAATTGCTTCCTATGCTTCCTGGTAAATCCGCCAGTGACTGGAACGCGAGGTCAGTCAGGCACCGTCGCTGTTATTAAGTCTGAAACCCTTAGTACCTTTATACATGTCGACGCTGGCATCGCACTGTATGCTGTTTTTCATACGCGACAGCCCTCATTGCAAAATTTTATTTATACCTTTTCGTGTAAAGACTATTTTGGCAAGCTGTACATCACTTGACAATACCAATATCGATGACTTCAATTCTTTAAATCCTAGGGTTACACCAAAACAGCAGAAAAGAAACTAAGTACAGTACATATTAGTCACATCGTGTGTATTCTTTGCGCAGTCAAAATTGCCGAGACAAAATTTTATTAAGATATTCTACTACAGCGCTAGAGGGGGACAGAATAGACTGTGTCGACTTTAGCGGTATACAAAACGTCATCGGGTATTAACGTTCCCAGCCACCCTCTCGGACCATGGAAATGTCTCCTACAAATTTACCAAGCTAGAATAGATGTTATAATACCAACTTGCCAGTCAATACTACAGTATAGACAGTATACAGTATAGTATAGACAGTAGGTAAACCAAAGCTGGGCTGCAGTTAATAGTCTACTCTAACGTTTACGAGTAGAGTTGTCACTTTAAATTTTAGTTAAATGTTATTTGCGTGTTATGAGAAGTACTTGATTTTATACATAATCCAAAAATATTATTATATAACAACAATACGTAATACAAAATTAAATTCGTGCAGCGTACGAGAGCGCGCGTGGTGAACAAACCTGTCGGATTTCCCCCCGTTTACTCCAGGTGTTATGCGAATGTTTGCGACAAGTGCGTTCACGGCACCCGGAGCGCACGCACACAAATGAGATTGTAGTAATTGACCAGCTGTTCGATTTTATAATTTTATGATTGATACGGAGCAAATTCCATCATCATTTTCAAAGATGGATAAATATTAGCATTTCACATTTAAACCCCATTGCAATGAATGATATTAAAATACGTTAAACATTTTATTCATTAAGTCCATTGTGTATTACATTAAATATAAACCTCAATATAGTACAGTCAGCAACAAAAGTAGGTGAACACTTTTATAAACTAATGCACATACTACGATTATTATTAGTTTTGATTCATACCATCATTAATTAATTACGTTTTTCGAAATTAAGCGACATTGAAACTTTGTTTGTGAGTAGCTACTTCTGTTGCTGACTAGCCACTGTAATTGCCACACTCAATTTTTTCAGGATAAGTCGGTTCTCCTCTTACGACACATTCACATTTTCCAATTACAAATATTACTTTTTACACGCCTAATATTTATATTTAATTGTTTATTCGGCTGGAAGTAAGAAAATCGCATCATTATTTTGAATATTAACAATGACTCAGTAACCCCATTATATAACAAATTGCTTATTTTTGTTAAGTCTTATTCCTAAGAGGCGGATAATCGTCATGAGCGAAATAAAGTTTACTCCTAAGTTATTGAGGCTTGACACCCAAACCGATTATTTAAAGTAAGTTACTGTAATCCTAGAGGGAGCCAGATATGTTTTTGAATATTTAGCAAACAACTTTCAAGAGAGGATGTTCATGTTAACTTTCACCTCCTATAAAATATTTTTAACATATTATGATTTAGTTCAGCAAGCTGTTCTAACAGTCTGTTTCCCTATTTTTTGCATTTTTGTCTCGTAAATACAAAAATACATTTTTGCTTCAGAACATCGGTAAAAGTAAGCAGCAATCTGTTCAAAATACTAGAACTATAGTAATTAAATAAGAATTTGGTTTTGGGGAAAATTATGTTGGAAGTCAGAACATTTAGGCACGCCGCCAGAAATTCTTTGGTCCTATGATTATAGCTATTACGTGTCTAGAGAAATATAAATTAACTACATTATGTGAATATTTACTCGATCATGAACAAATATTCATAGGAAGAATTGATTTGGAGTTCACTTAGACATCAATACAAATAAAGAGTAGATTGACTTCGAATACTGTTGTATTTGAGATCGAAGAGAAATATTTCGTCTGTTAGTGTTATATCATGGTTTAATAAAATGTTCGAATTTGACATAAGACAGACGCAACGAAGTACGTGCGATAACCTATTTAAATGTTCGCACGCATTACAGCAGCATCTAACCACATAATACAAACATATGCCTCACGTCGCACTTCACATGACATTTCGATTACACATTTAAAAACAAGAGAATATTGGGTTACATAATTATTTTTACACGATCTGTACACATGGTCTGCATACAAATTCTATGATGATAAAATACCTACTTACAATTCATTAAATGAGAAATTATTCTTCGGCGTATGGTGAATCATAATAGAAGTATATCTCGTGATTAGATTTGCTGTAACACCAACGAAACCTCTCCTTATGTACAACCACAAAAGATTAATTAACACTAATTGGCGTTATGGTTTTTCTATACACTAGCATCACGGCTGCCCATAATAGTTAATATTACATACTATATCACCCTGAATTTTAATAATTTTAGGTTTTTGTTGCAAAAAAATAATCTTTAGGAAGAGTAATCACAATTCTCAGATACTATGATTCACCAATTAATAAAATTCATCATTGTTTAATAATCACTAAATATCTAGGCGATCTCGAAGATAGCCGCGATAGCTGTCTTCTCAGTCACTCGTTTATGATTCACATTATTCAAAAATCATTTTGTAACTTAGGGACCGCATAGAAATTTGATGATTACTGTAACTGAGTAAGTTTGTTTTTACACCACTGATTTTAGAGATTGATTATTATAAAAAGACACGACTATTGTGCCCTAGTAGTATCTCTTACATGGTAATACAAATGTTGAGATTCCACGTAAATACTTCATATATCACACTTATTGTGAATCCAGGGATCTCGAGTTTACCTAAGAATAATCCCGTACAAAAATAGCGTGTCAATTTATATTATGCAACATCTATTTCTTACTGCACCACACTTATTAAAACGTGTACAGTAAGATATCAATTTTAATTTAAATAATTACCAATGTAAAGCTTTTAGTACACTGTACACTAAGTAATTTAGTTACTGGCATCTAGCATTAAAATTGATTCTGTTTACAATCATTCTTTTTACAATCTAAACAACTACCTAATCTGGTCATCATTCAAACGTTACTGTCTCTAAATACACATATATTAGCCTGTTATTATTACTGTAGTTACAGATACTGAAGAGATAACAATAATGGTGCTTTGTGTATCACAGGACGATTGACGACCTCTTTGCTTAGAATATGACGTTATGAGATAGCTCTCAATACATTTTTACCATGATAATTGCGCAATCATTTACAATATAAAATTCCTAATGTAAAACTCTTCTGATTTGATTTACAAGAGAATTTATAATGATCTTATTCTATACAAACTCGATACACGTAAGTACAATATCTAAAATTTAAGACCGCCCAAAGAAATGATTACCATTATTCAGACAAGAGCTTTCCGTAACATCGACAAACAAAACACATAAAACAACAAACATTCATCAAACGACCGGCGTAGGATGATCCGCTGCATCGTCACCGAATCATGTATTTCAGACTCTAAGACCTAAATGAACACATGAAATACAATCCGTACGGCCTCTCGCCCCGTGCTCGCCGAACGGAGCGGCGCCATAAAACTACCTTTAAATAATTACACATCTTAAACGTAAAATAAACTCAATAATATACATAATTACATTATATATTCGAAAAAAATAACAAAAATCGACAGTCAACATCCGAAAAAGGTCGGGCGGGGCGAGACCGACTCTATTTACATAGAATACAATCGAGCGAGTGTCCCGTGTCGGCAATGCTACATTACAATTACGCTAGTATGTAGACCGCGGGCGGCGCTCTGAGCGTGGGCGCCCGTGGCGGCAGTGGCCGTGGCGCCGACGGCGCTCCGGCTCCGGGCGCTCGCGGCGCCGCTCGCGCTCCGTGCGTCTGCTGCGATCGGAGCGTCCGCTGCTGCGATCGGAGCGTCCGCTGCGGCCGGAGCGCCTATCGCGGTCGGAACACATGACGCGATCGGAGCGCCGCTCGGAGCAGCCGACGCGCTCGGGGCATCTTCCGGACCGCTCGTGGCGCTCGTGGCGCTAGGGCCGCCCTCGTCACATGGGTGGGCGCTCCCAGTCCACGGCGGGCGCCGCGCCGCCCCAGGCGCCCCAGCGCTCGCGGCGGAAGAAACGTTTCTTGAAATGCGCGGCGGGAGGGGAACCGGCGGGGCGGGGGGCGGAGGGCCCCGGCGCCGCCGCGTCGCCGTGGCCGATGCCGGAGTCGGGCGACGTGTTGCAGGCCTCGTCGGAGCGGCGCCGCTTGTCCTCCATTGCGGTGGACGCGAACGATATGATCTGGTCGAAACGGAAGGCGATGCGATCCTGCCACTTGCTCTCGTCGACCTCCTCGCCGCCCTCGCCCTCTGTAACGGAGCGGGTGGTGAGTCGGTCGGGCGCGGCGCGGGCGCGCGGGGCGGGCGGCGGCGGCGCGTTACCTGCGGGCGGCCGCGCGCCGTCGGGCTGCTCGTCCACCAGCGGCGTCGACGTGTTGGAGTGCGGGTCGGCGCCCGGCGAGCGGCGCTTCACGTCCTCGCCATCGGGGGGTGCGGCGCCGGGGGCTCCGTTGCGGCCTCGCCAGTACTCCGACGCCAGTACTCGCGCCTGCAGGCAAGCGGCTAAACCTGCTCGACAAAAAAATTCATTGTTAATAGTTATTTATGGTACAAGTGAGAAAAAGTTTATATTTCTGTTGTGAGTGCCAATTTTAAATCTTGAGCCTGTGAAGTAGTCTTAAATTGAATCACGAGCGTAGCGAGTGATTCTAATAAAGATTACTTGGCAAGCGAAAGATTTTAAGAGGTCACGAACTGGAAATTAAATTTTTCTTACGCGTTACATACAAAACTTTTCACCTCTTCCAGTGAGAAAATATTAAGATTTAAATAAACTCGTACTCGACGCTTAACCTGGAATAATTCCATGAAATACGACAGTAATACCAATTGAGAATGCATTTTAGGACCTTTTGTAAGTCGCCACTTATTAAATATGTCGTACGCTTTCAAATACTTTTCACGGGATTTGTCTGGTAAAAGCGCAAACTTCTGTGTTAGAAGCAAGTTGTCGCAACTCTTTTGGAGTTCCACAAAGTTCTTCATCACTGAATTCACTATTTTTTTGTTAAAAAGTTCCAGTAAACAATTAAATATAAACTGAAAATAATTTATAGTTGCCCGCGATGACTGACACAGATACAGACTTTTTTTTTTTAAATCTTGCGTTCGGCAATTCGATCTGAAACATTTATTTATAGAGTCTAATATTAAGTACCTGATTTTAATTAATTTAATGGTCAATCACGAATATAAAACCATTAAAATATTAAATAAGCGCGTATTTATATAATTTAATAGTTATTTATGGTACAAGTGAGAAAAAGTTTATATTTCTGTTGTGAGTGCCAATTTTAAATCTTGAGCTTGCGAAGTAGTCTTGAATTAAATCACGAGCGTAACGAGTGATTCTAATAAAGACTACTTCGCAAGTGAGAGATTTAAGAGGTCACGAACTGGAAATTAAATTTTTCTTACGCGTTACATACAAAACTTTTCACCTCTTCCAGTGAGAAAATATTAAGATTTAAATAAACTCGTACTCGATTGCTTAACTTCGGATAATTCTATGTAATACGACAGTAGATAATACCGATTCAGAATGCGTTTTAGCGCCTTCTGAAAGTCACCACTTATTAAATATGTCGTATGCTTTCAAAAACTTCTCCCGTGATTTTTCTGGTAAAAAAACTTCTGTGTACTAGCTTCTAACTTGCTTCTACTAGCAAGTTGTTTCAACTATTCTGAAGTTCCACAAAGTTCTTTATCACTTGATTCACTTTTTTTTTTGTTAAAAAATTGCAGTCTCATTTGTACCATAAATAACTATTAAAATAATTAAAACGTATCGTTTGTAGTTTTTAAATAAAATTGATGTCAAACAACAAAACAGCCACCATGTAGGTTATGTTATAACCTACATGGTGGCTGTTTTGTTTTTATTAGCGCCTATTCGTTGGAAGGATTTAGTGTTTCGAAATTTAAATCACTTTGCCTCACTAGTGAGTGATAAGCGTTATTACTCACTGAATTCTCGCAAGCAAACGATCTTTTTCGTGCTGGTGTGGTGAAAAATAATTAAAACGTATCGTTTGTACTACAAACGATACGTTTTAATTATTTTTCAAATATTGACATCAATTTTATTAAAAAACTACAAACGTTGTAGTTTTTTAATAAAATTGATGTCAATATTTATTACTAACCTACATGGTGGCTGCTTTGTTTTTTTTTTAGCGCCTATTCATTGGAAGGATTTTGTGTTTCGAAATTTGAATCACTTTGCCTCACTAATGAGTAAAAATCGTTTTTACTCACTGAATTCTCGCAAGCAAACGATCATTATCGTGCTGGTGTGGTGAAAAATTATTTATTACACAAGTACTATAACGACCTCGAGATATAAAAGCGAATAAATAATACAATTAGTATAAACAGACGTAAAAGTGACTCGCCTTCGAGCGGTTGGTTGGCGGCGGCGGGCTCGTGGTACCGCGCGCTCATGTTGACGGCGGCGTTGATGATGCTCTGGTTGGAGATCTCCAGCGTGCGCTCGATCTCGCCGTTGACGAGGTCGCCGATGGTCCGCGCGCCCGGCGCCGCCAGCCGCTCCTGCGAGAGGTGCCGGCGCAGCGCCAGCTTCGCGGGGGACACCTGCACGCAATCCTGACGTATAGCGGTTTTACAAAGGCAACTACTAGCAACAGCATCGTCGCGGCAACGGCGCACTCACCTGGGTGTAGTCGGGCAGGCCGGGGAGCGCGGGGGGCGGGGGCGGCGCGTGCGCGGGCAGCGGGCGCACGTCGCGGCGCTCGTAGGCGTAGCGCTCGCGGCGCGGCTCGCGGCGGGGCGCGGGCGGGTAGTGCGCGGGGGGGTGCTGGCGCACGAAGCCGTTGGCGAAGGGGTGCGCGGGCGCGGGCGCCGCGGGACGCGTGGCCTTGCGCTGCTCCTGGTCCTCGTTGAGCACGGACGTGATGATGCTCTTGAGCCGGTCCTCGAAGTTAATGACCTTGGGCGACTCCTGCACCTTGGCGACCACGTTGAGGGGTTTCTGCAGCTTGACGGGTGACTGGCGGTGCGCAGGCACGGGGGACGGCTGACCGGGCCGCTGCGGCTGCGCGCGGTGCACGGGCGCGGCCTTGAGGTGGCGGTGGTGCTCTGCATAGCGCTCCCCGTGGCGCTCCACGTAGCGCTCCCCATGGCGCTCCAAGTGGCGCTCCCCGTGGCGATCCTCGTGGCGCTCTAAGTGGTGCTCCTCGTGGCGCTCCCCGTGGCGCTCTCCGTGGCGCTCCCCGTGGCGCTCTCCATGGCGCTCTCCATGGCGCTCTCCATAGCGCTCTCCATGGCGCTCTCCATGGCGCTCTCCATGGCGCTCTCCATGGCGCTCCACGTGGCGCTCCGGCTCCCGTTGGTACCCGTTGACTATCACGTTAGGCTTCGAGATCTTGCCAGACTCGATTTGCCGTCCCGTTTCTAGTATCTTCTGCGCGAGAATCTCCGGATTTTGTTCCTCGATCTTACCAAAGTTCGGGACATCTGGCCACTCCTGCGACCGCGATCGGTGCTCTCTAGACTTTCTTGGTTTATTATTAACAGTGTGAGGTTTGACAGTAGCAACCGGTACGGTAGGGGGCGGCACCTTTTGCTCGCTAGCTCTTTCCATCTGAATTATTTCGTTCTGTAGGTGTCCAACCTGAGCGTGTAACCTTTTTCGATGGGCTAAAGTGGCCGATATCTCTTTCAAAATACAATCATGGGCAATATTCTGAGTGATCTCTACGTCGGGCGGTATATGTCCTAGCTGACGATATTTTTCTGTTATTTCAAACGTCCTCTGTTTCACTAGCATCGCTTGCTCAGCTTCAATATTATTAACCTAAAAAATAAAACAAAGGACATTTATACGCCATAAATAAATAAACATGTGTGGAATAATATATCTTAGCATTCCCAGCAGGCATTACCTGAGCCTGCAGCTTGCTGGCCTTGCTCTGCAGCTCCTTGTGGCGGCCCACGATCTCCTTGGCCTTGGCCAGCAGGTCCACGGTGTTGCTGGCGTGGATGCCGAGCTCGCTCATCCGCGCCTTGAGCAGCGCCACGCTGTCGCTGATGAGCACGCTGATCTGCTTGTCCAGTTGCGACGCGCGCGACTTCAGCTTCTCATTCCGTTCCTGTGTTTAACACGTATATGTTCATTTTATCTGTCACTATCTGTGTAATGCTCTATTTTGGTTTAAATATTTCTGAAGCAAATAAATATTCATTAAATAACTAAACTGGCTGAGGCATATCTCCACAACAACTAATGATATAGACGGAGAAAAAATAGACAAAAGTCTATCATATAGTAGCGACAAGAGTCTAGTTTATGGTATAAAATATAATCATGTACATTTGCATTTACTCCATGTGGGCTGCTACTACTACTGCTGCTGAACTAAGACCTCCGCAAAATATGCCGCTATTTGTATCCAGCGATAAAGAGTCCATCCATCCATCATCATAATTATTATTAACCCATCTCATAGAAGGCCAGCAGTCTGTTCCTTCCGGCGCGAAGCCAACGCTCTACAACATTTCGGTTTTGTCAGCCATCTGTTGTCGCCCATCGTTGAACAAGAGGATTCAGATCCCTAACAAACTCTAAGAAAACATAAAATTTTTGTCACAAAAAAAGGCTATTTGTTACTAATGAGGACTACCGTTTTTTGCCTCATCGGGTGCAGTAAGGTCCTGTTAAAGTTTGTTATTACATTTGATTTCCCCCAAGCATTCAGTTTATACATTTTTATAGGAGCACAGTTCTTTAGAATGTTTCTCTTGAGTCCGTCTCTCTTGCTCTGATACGTGTCTCATACACAATTGCATTCTTTGTCGCTACAAAAAGTTTGTCTTCAGAACGCGCTAAAGATCTGTGACTCTATAACCACAAATAAACTCAATCATCGCGTAGCCAACCGCAAACAGTGACATTTGACATTTCGGAGACACTCATACATTTAATAATAATTGATCTAAATCTAAATCGGATTATTTGTTCGGCAGCTAAGTGTCAAAGATGGATATGAATATGCTCCCTCATGAAACTAATAATAACACCTTTCTCAAAATCTTGGGTTTTCTCTAATTACCGAGTAGTCATTAAGCAGACGCAATCATAAAATTTAGTTTAAAGTTTCCCTAACGGGTCCGGAGTCAAACGGTGTCGTACGGCTATCAGCTAACCTTCTCCTTCTCGATCTGCTGCGTGACCTCCTCCGCGTACTCGGGCGTGTTCATGCGCTGGATGAAGGCGAGGTACTGGTCTCGGAACATGTCCAGCAGCAGCTGCAGGCTGTAGGGCGTGTGCGGCGAGCGCGGGATGTCCAACTCCGAGTGCAGGCGCTCCGTCGGCTGCAGCGCCACGCCGAGCGCCGAAAGCCGCTGCTCCACGCAGCCCGGCGGCGGCGCCGTCACCTGCGCACAAAGCCGTCAGTCGCGAGCTCCAGCCTCCAGCCCTCCGGTCGCCGACGTCTTCTACTCACCGAGCCGTTGTGCAGCGTGGAGGCCAGCGTGGTGGAGTGCAGCAGGTCCAGGCCGGCGATGGCGGCGGGCGCGGCGCGGCGGCGCTTGGCGCGGGCGGCGCGGCGCCGGGCGCCTCCCGCCGACGCGCTGCGCTTGTTGGCAGGGCGGCGGCTGCGGTCTGTGGGGCAATGGCACCGAGCATTCATTAAGTTCTCAGTTCAGTTCTCGCCGATGCGTTTAGTTATACAGACGTCACAATTGTCGAAGTAATATGAAGCTAAGAGTTCTATTTTGCATTACCTCAGGATATTAATAAGTTAGCTAATAATATTAATACTGATTTTAAAAATGTTAAATATGCTATAATATATACCCAAACTAACCGATCTAAATATTACACTCTGTAATACAAGAATTGCTCTTTCAGATTCCCTGCTTCAATTCTATTCCAATATAGAAAATGATGAAAAAGATAATATAGTTAGGCACTCACTGGAATCGGAGGAGGACGCCCACGGCGCGCCCCATTCGCGGGGGGCGGGCTCGGGCCCCGGCGGCGCGTCGTCGGTGCCGCTGGACTCTTCTTCGCTCTCGTCGCTGGAGCGCCGCACCACGCGCCGCTTGCCCACGGCGGCGCGCGCGCGGGTGCGCCCGTTCTCACCGCTACGGTACAATCATACACGATGAATGCTAATCCGTTATTGCAAAGCTCTCAGAGGACATACAACAAAAATAAATACAAGCAGCTGTTGCCCGTGTGGCATTCCTTATATTAACTACGATTTTTCCCGCATTATACTTAGTAACGTATAATGCGGGGAAAATCGTGGTTGCTAGACTCCCATCACGTTGAAAGTAATATTAAAGATCACAAATGGAAAAAAGGTAATTGTCAATCATTAGATTGTCTTGAGAGTCATACATTTATTCTAAGGGATGATTTATTAATTCTGTTTTAGAGACGTTATTGACACAGTATGCTTACCGGACGGGTCGGGCCCTTGCCGCGGGGCGGCGCCGGCGCTCGGGCAGCGAGGCAGTGCTGTGGTTGCTGTTACCGTTGAGCAGGTCCGGCGTGGGCTGGCGAGTGGGCGGCGCGCTCAGATGCCTCTTGCCGCCTTCGTCGTCACACCCGTTTTGTGAACCCTGGAATGCAACACTTATAATCACTTGCCGTTTATTTAATAAAGTTAAAGTTAAATAATTAGTATGTATATCACAAATTATACATAACTTTGCCCAAAAAATATTTAACATAAAAACGAAATCGTTACAACTATTTAGGCATACCATCAAATTGAATACTTCTGATTTGTACTTTCAAGAAATGCACAGTCAAATCTCAATTATTGTTCTTTATTAAACATAATTATTTATTCTGATATTGAAATGAATGAGACAAGATTTGTATTTTTGTTTTTAACGAAAAGGTTACAAAGCAATGAGATTGTATAAAAGCATTTTATTAGATTTTTACCACAAACCTTTTAAATATTTTAAGTAAATGTAAATAGTTCATGCAGTAAATTTGTTCATCTTTCGACTTTTTGAAGTACTAGGTGGATTGAAAAGTTCGCGGCCTAAGACATAAATACTTAAACTATTTTAATGTAACTGACCTCATTTGATTAGTTTACTCTTTGGTTGTCAAATTGTAAAATTCTATCGCAATAGCATTATCTGTATTTAAATTAGACTGAATTTTGTGAGCCTTTGTGCAGCGTTTTTAAAGAATGGAGAAAAATGAGCAACGTGTGGTCATCAAATACCTGTTTAAAAAAAAACTAACTCCAAAAGAGATTCACGAAGATATGTCAACAACATTAAGGGAATCTGCTCCATTGTATATGACTGTGAAAAAGTGGGTTGCTGAATTTAAACGCGGACGAGAGAGTATTGAAGATGACCCTCGCTCTGGCCGGCCTATGACGTCTACGACTGAAGAAAACATCGGGAAAATCTGTGATCTGATATTGACAGATCGGAGAATGACCATCAGGGAGATTGCCGACACTATTGGCATCTTGTATAAACGAACACAAAACATCATAGTCAATGAACTTGGATTTTCTAAGGTTTCTGCGCGGTGGGTACCCAGATTGCTTTCAGTCGAACAAAAACGAATACGCCTCACGATTTCTCGCGACTGTTTGGAAATGTTTGAGGCTGATCCACAAGATTTTTTGGCCTGATTTGTAACAATGGATGAAACTTGGGTACACCACTTCACCTCAGAGTCAAAACAGCAATCCAAGCAGTGGAAAAAACCTGATGTACCGACTCCAAAAAAAGCCAAAACAATTTTGTCAGCTGGCAAGGTGATGGCGTCAGTTTTTTGGGATGCTAAGGGTGTCATCATGGTGGACTACCTTGCAAAAGGTGAAACTATAAACTCGGCTTATTACTGCACCCTCTGACGTCGTTTGCGTGAAACAATCAAAGAAAAAAGGCCGGGATTACTCAGCAAGAAAGTGTTGTTCCATCAGGATAATGCACGCATTCACACGTCTGTTGAATCTATGGCTCAAATTCGTGATTGTGGCTTTGAATTACTGCCCCATCCCGCCTATTCCCCTGATTTGGCACCTTCAGACATTTATTTATTCCCAAACCTAAAAAACCACCTTGGAGGTCAAAAATTTTCATCAAATGAGGAGGTCAAAGCTGCAGTGGGTGACTTTTTTGAAGGCCTTGAAGAAACTTTTTTTATGACCGGCATACAAGAATTGGAAACCAGATGGAAGAAGTGCATAGAGTTAAGTGGAGAATACGTGGAAAAATAAAATTACTTTTGCTTATATTTTATATTGTTTTCTTGCTGAGGCCGCGAACTTTTCAATTCACCCTCGTAAAATGTTTAAACTCAAATCCATCATAATTATTATCATGGTGACTTGGACCTTTTATTTAAGTAATATTGCCAATGACCAAGAGATAAAATGAATCAAGCATCCAATTCACCTTAAGTTCAATATATTGTTTCCTTTTTTCAGAAAGCTAGCTAGCTTGTTGACGTATTCAAGCGCCCGCGGTTTATGAAAAAAGATTATTTGCGATTTTTGTGTACTATATTGTTGAATTTAATTAAATAAACGTAATAATAAAACTTTTCATCATAAATTTCTAGTGTAAACGCTGTTGTTAGTATCCTAACATAATACATATTTATAAGTGTATATTGATAACATGGCTAACCTGCATAACCCTGATATCTATGCAGTGTATCCCGGTTAAATGATGTACTAATTATATTCAAAACAGCACCAAATACTGATTACGTACATTTAATAAAAACCTAAACTATATGGCAGAGAAACTGATAATTAAGTCGGTTAAATAAATAAATAAAATAAGCAGACGCAAGCATTAACATAGTAAAGAAATAGCAGTCTCACAGTTAAAGAATCATTCAAGATTACGGATTTAAAATAATGTTATCATAATAGTCTGAGTACTAAGTACTGATATGACGCGGAGTACTGTGATAATGAGGTCGAATCTAATGTCTGCAAAATATATGCCACATCCAACATACACAGTACACACGTAATAATTCACGTGACGTATGATCGCAACGCACGCAATTAAACTAAATAATCATTGCAATGCAAGGTTGAACCTAGGTGTTAACTTGTGACTTGATGATTTATTAGATACTTGATGTTGTACTTCATTAACATGCAGAAGGAACAAAGGATTATTTGTATCATTGTGCAAACAATGCATTAGTGAACGGTGAAAAGAAATTACGTACAAACTATACATAATAAAAATTGATTGGAACAGACCCTTTTGCTGACCTTGAGTTTCGGATTTTTCAGTCTTTGAAAATATCTCTCCAATTTGGTCCTATCTATAATGTGTAAATAGTAAGAGACTGGCTTTCCCGTCCACGAGACAGATCCTTTTAAGGGTGACAACTCGCTGACGTGCATGATGGTCCCGATGTCGCTTAAGTTTCTGTCTGTTATCCTGAAGTTCAATGGGCAGAAACTCTTGGATGATACAATTTTAGCACCGTCCTTCAAATCGGCGAATCTTTCTTTTAACTGATGGTCAACGTGAGGGCCGAATGCGAAGTTATTCACAAAAACTATTGTCGCCGCGTTGATTTTTTCTCTGTGTTCATCCAATAAAAAGTCGCCCTTTATTAATTTGTATTCGCCATATTTTTTTCCATACCATCTCATCCACGTTCTAAAGTAAAAATCCATGTTCTGAAATAAAAACAATCATTAAGTCAGTAAACCGTTTTACGTATTGTTTTAGGTACTTAGTACTTACACATTAACTTGATTCTACCGATGCAGGGTTAAAATATTATTACATAATATAAAATATTTACCTCAGCATATCTGCTAGGAACTTCCGCCTTTTCAACTCCAAGGCAGACGCGGCAAGGTGTTGCGGCTGCCATTTGTAGCACCACCTGCCCCACGCCCGAGCCCAAGTCCACGAATACATCCTCGGATGTTATGTCGATTTGATCTATCATCTGACATACCAAATCATATGATGTTTCGCCGTAAACCTGTTGAATTAACATACATATATATTTAAATACCTTTGAAAAATGTCTGTAAAATGTTCTCAAGTTCCATTCGGCATCAATTGAAATAGGAAATAAAAATAATAACAGGATGCGGTCGAGGATACACGTAAATTAAAATGCATGACATGTGTTATGGTCACATTGTCACATTTGTTAACAATAAATAATATTTTTAAAACACGTAATAGTAATTCCTTTATCTTCCGACATCCATTTATTTAAAATTCAGTCACGTATGTTCAAATAACACAATACGCAAGCCTATTAGTTCACCGAAAAAATGGCTAGAAGGTATTTGTTGAGTGCGTGAGCTGACCCTAGAAAATTTCTTCAGAAAGTTGTTTAGGGTACTTAGAGAGTAAGCATAATAAAAGCCCTGGCGCCTAGGATGTCAGCCGGAGTGGAGGGAGAGCTTAAATGTAAATTTTTCACTTCATCGGAACGTGTAGTTCGTGAATGAATAGGAGTTCAAACAAGGTGTTGATATGAATGAAAGTTGTAAAAAATGCTAAAAGCTTTCATAACATACAAAACATTTTTTCTACAACGCAGCGTTGTCGAAATATTTGCGATAAACATAAAAGTAGGACCTTTTAAACGCCTCCCCCTCACTCCGGCTCAC
Source organism: Hypena proboscidalis (assembly GCA_905147285.1). Classification (NCBI taxonomy): domain Eukaryota; kingdom Metazoa; phylum Arthropoda; class Insecta; order Lepidoptera; family Erebidae; genus Hypena; species Hypena proboscidalis. The sequence goes on from LR990127.1 coordinate 9,082,381, forward strand.
CTTCTATGCTCCAGGACTTTAAGTATGTTTACTCCCTAAGTACACTTAACAACGATCTGAAAAAAATACTTAGAAGCAAACTCTACTAATTACGTTTTCAGTGAACTATATTATGTAGTTCCGAGAGACGTAATGAGTAGCCTTCATGAACATTACATATTATACAATAAATAACCGTTACTACTAACCTCAGGTGAGAAAGGTTCATATTGGTTGAGTTTATCCGGGTCAGCCACAGCTTGGTTGTAGGTTTGCTGGAGTATGTGCTTTAGCAAACCTCTTGACGGATATTTGTTTAGCCGTTGGGCCGGTAATGAAGTCCCTTTTTCCTGTAATTAAAATAAATGAGTTTAATTATCAATAAAATTTAAGTATAAACTTCAGGCATACAGAGAAGACACGGGTATACACAGAATGACTACTACAGTATACCATCATTTTACAAAATAAATTGTACCTTAAATATCGCATTAGAACAGAAGTATGTACCAATAACAAGATCATTAGCTTAGGATAATTGCATCTGGTGTATGTAATTATACTGAACAATGACAGTCGTATTATTTGAAACATATCCCAGTCGCTGAAGCTATATCTTATCGCTATAAAAAAATTCTTGTGATTTCATTTAGGAAATACGCATGCCGCACGCAGAAATTGGAACAAAATATCTTTAAGGTATATGTTTTATTCCAATCGTGTGTGCCGATTTTGTGACAATTATTAATAACAAACTACTGGGGTACTGCAAAAATTTAAAACAATAAATTAGTAAGAAGTAGGAAACACGATCAAAAATGATAGATTAATAGATAGATAGTCAATGTAGGGACGACAGCGGTACCCCGCCGCGACATTATTCTACCATTCTAACGAGGAAACCTTATTGTGCTATCCATTTCTATAATTATTAAAAAATGCATTAAAAGTGTTATTAGACGACTCAATGAGAGGAAGATATTATTTATTTCTTTTAGATTTTTTGCATTGGGCGTTTTTAAACGTTTAGATTTTTTTACGGCGTTTTCTGCTAAGACTCACGCCGCGGACACGCCCGCTTTTTTACTCTAATTTTAGACATTTTTTTCTAGTTAAATTTCGTAAAAGATGTTTGAGGCATTTTTGCAATATGGCGGCGTGAGCGGCAAAAGTTACGAGGTGGCAAAGTTGAAATTCTTAAAGCGCACATCAAAATCTATAAAATAATTTATTTTCAAAGCTTCTGGTAAAATTTCTGTGGAGCCTATGGCGGGCTCGCCCAAAGGATTGAGCTATACAACGTCAGCTATACAGATAGCAAATTGGGTAGACTCAATTGGGTTCAGACCCAATTTGCCAACTTAATCACACAAATAGATATCGCTGCTATCTGGGTAATAGATGATATTTTTACATAGATAATAATTATAATATATCTTGATAATTATCAAGAGAATTTTCTATAATTATAAAATTCTAAATAAAGTACTCTTAATACCACCATTTATCTCAACACGTGTATCCCAACGCAAATTGCTGCTTTCGCGTGTATTCAATCACATTAAGTGTCAAATTTCTTTTTTTTGTCTGTGTTGTTTGGTCATACTTTTGTATCAATTTAATAAATATGGCGAGAAATAAATATAATATTTATTATATATATATAAATATAATGAAATGATAAACAGCAGTTTAAGGGCGAAATTAAGTAAAGTAAGGAGACTAAGGGCCAGTTTCTGAGGTACCGGATAGATCTTATCTGCCACATAAAATATAACCTGACCGATTTTTAAAGTAACTTCTTGTCAAAACAACAGCTGACACTTTTATTTATGTGTGTTATATGCATATCCTGCCAATAAGGTTTATCTAACACCTGTGAAATGGGAGCTAAGAAATGAATCATAATGGATAATTACAAGGAAAATAATTATCGTGATAATTTCGAACCCTGGCTGCTATTATAAACAACAACAAATAAAACGGCTTACTGCTAAACACCAGCAAACGTAGCGTAGGTGTATGTACCGGACTTTGAGCCATACACATTTATGCAGCTATTCCATTTCAATGCTCAGAGAATGTGATAAGATATTATTAATAGAATTCTGTTTAATGCATGACATTCAATAAAATGTAAGTAGGATACTACCGCACCCTAATCATAAATATGGTGATGTAAGTTTAATACAAATCGTAAGTTGGATGTGAGAGCCTTGACATTGCAAACATGGTAAAATGACCGATCGATTCAGACAAATGCGTCATTTAAGAGCAATGTCGATGGCCTTGAGTCCAATTCATGGTTCAAGGTTTCATAAATGTAGCAGCTCACGAGTACCTGTCGATTTGAACTTATATCTAGAGGTTAATAACATTTCACATTTAAAAATGATTCGTGTATCATTTTTATTTTTTTTGTGCACAATCGATAGAGATGCTGTACCAACAGCCTAGCATCGACAAATATTGATGTGTAATATTAATAATATTCCTTTATTCATTTCTAACCTTGTATTGTAAAATAGATAATAAATAATTATTTTTATAATGTCAACCTTGATGGTCTATGGCTGTCGGTATGCGCGTATGGGTTCGATTCCCGGGTCGAGTAAAGTGTTATTTTTTAACTTTTCGTAAGGAAATTCACAATAGCAGCACGGATTTGGAATTCTGCTCGGTTGATGGCGATATGCTCACCCCCTATCCCATGAGACCTAAAACATAATTCAGATAATTATTAATTATTTTGGCGTCTCCGGTGTTGTTAGAACACTTTTATTAATCTATAATTATTTTTAAGTGTTGGTTTATTTGTTTGACACGCAATAATTTTAAGAACTACTTCTCCAAATATATATTTTTGTTTTGTATTGCCTTATTTATTAAAAAAGGTTATACAGAGTGAATGCGACAATAATTAAAACCACAGCTTCCACCCACAGGGGTGGAAGCTGGGGTATGACTGTTCTGCTCCCGTGGCCATCGCTTATTGCGTGATGTTACGCAATAAGCGATCGCCACGGGAGCAGAACAGTCACGATAAAGGTGGTGATTTAAGGCACAACACTAGTTACCTAATAGTCATTGACATTAATTAAGACCGGTTGCTACTCACCCAAACATTAAAATACCTATTCATTTAAAATCGACGTCTATAGGTTAAAGGTGAGTAAATACTGTAAACTGTAGCAAAAGATTTTGATTCTTTAGATTCGACAAAGAATACAAATGGCGACAAGTTAATTAAAATAAGTAGCAATAGTTTAGCCACGGTAACGTAACGAACGAAATCACATTCTCATAATAAAGTTACTTACATAGCAATTTCTACTAACAAACAGTTGAAAAGGATATGGGACCGGCAGGATTTGAACCTGCGACCTTACTGCACACCGGGCAGCCGCTTTAACCATCCAGCTACGGTCGCCTCTTACCAGAACCCTAAATTTCTCAACTGTATGATACGTCATTTCGTGACATTCAAATCCGGCCGGTCCCATATCTTTTTCAACTGTTTCTAAGTATAATTTGCTAAGCATAGCTAAATGCTATAAAAATAATCAATTAGAAATAGCAATTTCTTTTTAAACCTTTAGTTTTTCGGTCCCGTAGTCGGTGGTAAAATGGCCGACTAATCGGCTACCCAACTAGTCTGCGGCATGTCTCTAGTCGGCGAGGGCAATCATTACAATCAGTCAAATTTAAAATTTTAAAATCATTTATATCTAGTTATATTTCGTATTGTTCGTCACATTAACTCATGCAGTATATTAAAAAGCGACACAAGTTTTGTAGCACTCTTTCTCCTAGATTTTTATTTTATTTATTTATTTATTATAACCAAAGTACTTAAAACTATTTTATACATCATTTGCCTCGGTCAAAACCACTAAGGGTTTATCTAACCGTAGGCGAGTTAATTTAAACATTAAAACATTACAATTTAAAAAAATATCTATGTTTAGGTATTATTTATTATTATTATTTTACGTAATGACGCTTATATTTATATTTTACATTTTTTACACCTTTAGTAATTATTATTGGCATTTATAGTAACGCCGACTAGTCGGCTACAAATGAGGGCGACAAGTCTGCTCAGCAACTGGTCGGTACAACTCTAGTTTTTTCCATTTCACTGACAAATTGCATTATTCTAATGAATAACTGAATCGAAAGCGTATTTTTTTGTCAATGGTTAATACTTAATAGTTTATTCATGCAGGTAGTAAAGAACATACATAATCCTCACTTTAACTTTATAAATATTTAATAAGTATGTACCTATTACGTACATTCTTCGTATTAGGTATTCCAATAATATTTCGCATCCTATACCTAATAATTTTCTACTTGTAAACACATTTTGTATTAGCATAAATACATTATTTAAACCGTTTTGAATTGATGCCCTTGCGAAATATAGTATGAAGTGTCTGCTGAGCGGCTTTACAAGTAAGGAAAAATAAGTAGCTGAGTGCACGCGTAACCTTGTCCAATCATTTATGTTGCTGCATTTGTTTACATTTCGTGTTCATTCATTCATAATAAGCGATTGCTGCCGAAAATAACGTTGCATTTTGCATAGGTATTGATAAACTTGAATTTTATTGAACTTGAATAACATACATTTAAGCTGCTACTAAGTCAAGTACTACCAGAAAAAAAATCTACATGCTCACTTTAAGGTCAGGTAAGGTGATAATCGCGTAGAATCGCTCTCGTAGCGTAGTTTCGGGAATATTTAAGTGAGCATGTGAAACTTTTCTGATGGTAGGTATATAAAATAATAAAATAAATAATAAAATTGTTTATTTATCTCAACACAATATAAAAAATTAGACATGAAAAACATACATTAGGGATACTTAACACATTACAATATAATAATTATATTGTGTGAGACTGGTGCCCAAACTAGACTTACGTCTGTATTTCAGGACACCAGGTCTCCATATATACATAATATACCCTACACAAGAGTAGTATAAACACAATACAACCTAATTTTACTTAACCAAAAAAATAAGGGCAAGAATCTAAGTTGGCCACCCAAACTGTACTAAGAGGTAAAAAAATACAATTCTAAATTTAGTCACCTAAATAAACAAAGTGGAATTCGTACAGAATTGGCCGTCCGCATATATTTCGTTCCCATTAAATCAAAAGCAGCAATGGGGTCAGGGGAGTCGCCGTGTTTGAGAAATCAATAGCTACTCCCTAAACATTACCTCTCCCTGCCCGTTAAGCTATGTAATAATGTCAGGTTACTCACGTAATTATATCACGATCATTTTACAGTGCTATGATAGTACGCAAAAAGTTTACGTCTAAAAATTTATGTTGTAAATACTGCACGGAATAATTTTAGAATATGATAAAAATATTGAGATAAAAGTCTGTAATCATATTCGTGTCATTTAAAGCACTGCTTGTGTCATTATACATGACTGTATGCATGCATCAATATATCACTGTGAATCTACATACAATATCTGTGGTTGATTCTTAGAAGGCGTTGCATCTCCGGCCACTGACGCAATCAGTTCTCACAAGCCCCCGCTGCCCAAACAGTCCATATGGCGCTACATCATTGCGTCATTCACTATCTACTTAGGTACTCGGTGAAAATTAGAAAGCGGCCCAAGTTAATTCAGCGCAATGCATGCGGTAACATACAGTTTAGTAGCATAATGTTACATTAACATTTTTTTTTACTGCCAAGTTCTAAGTGTATGTTTGCCTGTCATTTACTTTGTTCAATCATAGCTAAAAGTTGTGACACAGCATAAGAATTTAAATTACATGCAAATTTGATTCATGACCTAACTAACAAAAAAAATCCTTTAAAATTCTCCATAGGGTTGACTTTTGTTGATAACAGGCGAATTTAGACTTAATAACGTTTTGAAATATCTATACAAAATTAGCATTAAGGTCATTAAACATCATCAATCTACTTTGTTAACAGTACACGTTATTAATTAATATAAGCGAGAACTTAATTATATTTAAAAAGAAACTGACTTTACTGATACAAAAATCGTTAAATAACGCAATAAGTCGGCAAGATAGTTCTTGAAGTCGGTACTAAACATTGTCTTTTTATTTGAATTTTATCAGCAGCGACTTCAATAACCATCTTATTGACTTTATGTTTATTTATCTCTTTTTAGTGACGTAGCTTTACAATTCAACATTCTCATTTAAGACTGTACCCTAGCAGTATGTAGAACACGTACGATAACTAACTTGGTGCCGATGGAACCAATTCGCAACCATACTCTCTCAAACGAAAAAAAAACGGTTCGTAATTAAATAAGTAATCGGTGTACAGACATAAAAATGACAAATACTCGCCGAATACATAACCTCCTCCTTTTTACAAGCCGTTTAGAACACGGTTAAAATCATACAGTTTATACAGTCGAACATTTAATATTTTAAGTGTTTCATTCAATATTTTATAAAAATGCAAATAACAAATCATATATATTATCTTATCATCTGCAGCCAGCTGTTTCCACCCACTTTGTTTAGAATAGGCTTAAAAAATGCAACGTAAGAGGTACCTATTCCTGGTAATTTGAAACAAAAAGTAAAATTCGTTATATTCCTAAAACGTCACGTTATCAACTGCGTACGATATTTCTGGGAAAAAATAATTAATTAATCAATTAGTGACAAAAAAAGCGCTGTTATCGTTCATACAAAACAGATAACAATAATGGGACTATAGGTATATTTAGAAACTATAATTTTCCTAGCTAATTTTCATAAAAAAATGGAATTCTTTCTTTAATTTTTCATTTCAGAACAGAGTTTAAGTAAGTACCTAAAATAGGAACAGAATAGGTAGTGTTGTTGACAAGTTACGTAGTATTAATATGTAAGCATCAATTGAATATTCATTCTAGCATTCCGGTTTGAATCAGAATAGATTTAATTTAAATTGAAACGATTTTATCTACAACCGAATAAAGACGCTGGCGCAGCCGAAAAAAAAGGTCATTAACACTACGTGAGACATTCGCGTTCGCTCAATATTGCGGTCAACGACCCCGCAAGTGGCCCGCACCGAGCCATTCACCATAACAATACGATTCGCAGACCATTCGCTCGTAGCCGAAATCCTTACTAATATTCTAAATCAAAAAGTGACTCTGTCTATTACGCTTCCACGCCTAAACTGCCGAACTGATCTTTAAGAAAATTGATATAGAGTTCAAGACCTGACGAAAGACATAGGCTTCTATTTATCGACATACGTACAACGCCACTACCAGTATATGAAATAAAATGTATAAAGAAGTGCTCTATACCATACCTCATATAAAATTATATGCTAGCTATATCATTCAATAATATTAAAAAATGTTCACGAGCTCATCCAATAGTCATATCAAATGGATTTGTCGTTGGTTCCGTGATAATATCATATCCTTATTACAATATGAATACTTGTTTGAAATATAAATGTCTGTTGATGCTTATTTTTATAGCGACGCTAAATATAAAGGTGCAAGGTCAGTAAACTGCACTCAAAGGTCGTCAAAGCAGTAATACCTATTAATTCTGTTGTAGGTATACACGCAATTGAGTATAACATAACATAACATCACGCCTATATTACCCAGTAGGGAGTGGCAGAGGTGTACAACACCCACATTTCATCTATTATGCTTAGGTCCCATGGGATAGAGAGTGAGCCTATCGCCATACAACGAGCAAAATTCCAACTCCGTGTTGCTATTATGTCCTGGTGAAAACACAAATAAAACTGCCCGACCCGGGAATCGATCCCAAGACCTCTCAGTGAGATGTGCATAATGCTATCCACTAAACCATTGAGGGAATATTATTATATCGATAAATTAACATCTCATCCAATAGTGTAAGGTTTCTGTATGGAATAAAAATGCATTTTGTCTTTTTGATGACCATTTCCGTAAATAAGGATCGAAATTATCATTGATACTTATCCAGAATAGTTAACAAAATAATTAAGTATCTTGATAAAAATACTTACATGATTATCATATAAATTAAGACATTTAATGCAACCATTGATCCTGCACGTAAATCTAAACGCAATTTGTCGCTATCGTGCTTCGTGACATTGCTTGTTTGTCGATATTGTGTTGTGCATAAAATAAAAATTAGTATTCAGCATTTTTATTATATTAACAACACAATGTAGCTAAGAGATGCAGAAATGAGATCCAGTAATAAATCAGAATAGATAAATGAATATTATAATTATCATGATAATTTTGAACTTTGTGCGTAAATAATGTCATTGTCACGAAGCATTTATGACTGATTTGTGACGTGTGAATAGCGTACAAAATGAATAGCAATGTTATCACCCTATTCGTGTCAGTCAGGTATAAAGTAATAGTGAAAAATAGGGTGTAAATGCAATGATTAGCCGTTCAGTACAAATGGCAGTCCTCTGACCAAGTAACACCAAAGATAATTATCATCACTCCTCAAAGGATATTACTCAATGCCATTTGTATTTCTATGGAAATGTATTATATATAATTATTAAGTATGCAAAACACTATTTTTTTTTTTGTAAATAATACAATTTTTATTGTGTAAAGAAAACAAGTTTTCATTTGTCGTAACACCTTTTATATTTTTAGGTCATTTGACTAAAAAACAATGCGGATAGGAATAATGAACACTGGACTCAAATATTGACCAAAAGATAAAATTGGCGCGGAACGTTCACATCATAATAAAAAAAATTAGGACCACTTAAATGGCCCTTCAAAGTGATAAATTAATAATTGCTTATTCGAGACATTAGAAACACCTGCTATGAAACACCTTTTGTATTTTTTCCTTGCTGCATTTATACTAAAAATAGTATACGCACATGTCTACGATCAATTTTTATATAATTGCATGTTACTATAGCATTCGAAAACCAGCCCTATATAAAAAAAAAACAATCTTTATAAAAGTGTCCATGTTTGTTTGTTTTGAAAATAACCTAAGTAGGTGGCGTTCTCCATGTCATAGTGAAAATGGTATGCAACGTGTATAAATAGAGTTAGCCTCGCGCGGCGTCTGCGGACATCGATCGTTGCGTCCTCGCCGCCATCTTGGCCCTCGTGTCTCCCTCCTGCAGCCCGCGCCCCACTCTCTTGTGTTGCCCCTCACTGCCCCACATTCACCGCACCGTTTCGCACATGCTACACTACGCGGTATGTCCGCTGTTTCTAGCTAGCTGACTCAACATTTGGCCGTAGTTTGTAGCTGTACAAAAATAAACATCTTCAAGGAGATAATTGTTTTCCGCGTTTTCATTTTAAATTGGTAACGTGTGCGTAGTTATTATTTTTGGAACGTCTAGTGCTTGAAATGGTACGATCGAATTGATTTACTACGTTTAAAAAAATAAAACATGCAGTAGGCAGATTACCCAAAATAAAAAAAAATAAAATTGTGTCTTTTAAAAATAATTAAAAGTAATATAATAATATGATGTTTTGTTCATTAATACTATGCTTTTATTTTATCAAAATTAAATATAGTCTTAGCAAAGAATTTTTTATTAATGTTCTATTATAAAATCTATAAAAGACAACAAAGTTTAACGATCTCTGACATTGCCTGACATTTGTCTACTTTCTCGATTCAACAAGGTCAAGTAAAACAGAAGGTTCTAACCAATAAAATAATTTACTATTACTTTATGGGTACGCTGAACATTTACGTTATAAATGTTATAATAAGGTAATAGTACCTCGGCACACAAAAAAAAATGCTTTAGACCCACTTTACAATCTATATTCTTCTATAAGCTTTAATGAGCAGAATATAACGGTACATTTCGACCCAACTATGATCTGGCAAAAATCATTAAGCACTGTAGTGGGTTATACGTCAGCTGGTAGCTTAAACTTTTTGAGCTATAGCCATGCTTCAGCCATGAAGACAAAATGTTTTCTTCAAGTTAATTGGTTAGCTACAATTCAAAGTAGATTTTTAGTTGGTAGTTAATGCATTTTGAACAGGGTTCGAAATTATCAAGATAATTATTTTCTATGATAATTATCGGATAGTTATCAGATAATTATTTATTACGATGCATTAATTGATATCCTTATTTTATACATTTCGCCAATAAACCACTGTATTTTCTTTGTCTTGCATAAATCTTTATTTATTGCCATATTTATTCATTTAAACACAAAAAGTATTTGTGGTGCGATACATTAAATTAATAGCATTAAAGTTCATTATTTAGATTTTTATAATTATCAATGAAAATTATAAAGGCGTATTTATTAAGATAATTATCGTGATAATTATTACCTCGAACCCTGCATTTGGTTACGCGCGAAAGCGGCTAATTACTTTGAGATATTTGTGTAGCGGGTACATAAGTACAAACATAGTGGCATTCGAGTTGGTTATTAAGAATTTCATAATTATCAAGGTAAGTATCGTGATAATTTATCACTTCGAACCCTGGTAAATGAAGTGTATTTTGCCCAGCTATGATTTTATATTTTAATAATTTCATTAAACAAGGGCCTGTTCAGACCCTGAACGGTCCCGATCGCTCATGTATGTACAGGCCTTAGTTAGTAATAATACAATATTGCAAACAACACGTGGTATACAATTATATTTTTATGTATTATAAATTTACAAAAAGACGAGGTAATTTGTAATGACGGATGATTATTACTTCCCCTGAAAGAAAATTAACGAAAACAGTACACCCGGCTGCCACTATCAATTAGTTACGACTACGACATTAGGGCCCAGTTTCTGAGGTTGCGGATAGATATTATCCGACCCATAAAATATAACCTTACTGACTTTAAAAGTGACACAAGTTACACTTGAAAAAAGAACACAGCTGTTACTTTTATTGATGTGTGTTATATGCTTATCCTGCCAATAAGGTGTATCTAAGACCTGTGAAATTGGGCTAAGGGCCAGTTTCTGAGGTGCCGAATAGATATTATCCAACCCATAAAATATAACCTGACCGAATTTAAAACTGACGCAGGCTAAACTTGAAAAAGGAACACATTCATTCTGTCGCTTTTATTTATGTGTGTTATATACTTATCCTACCAATGTTTTTCTAACACCTGTTAAATTGGGGCTTACTCAAGCAAGAGTACTATACATACAATAACAAGGACGTATACAAGAACATGTGTTAAGTAACGAGCTAATGGCTAAACGGCAAAAAATAACACCACGTCTGCCCTTTAAAAGTAGTAAAGCTTTTCTTATGCAACTTTTACTACTTTACAACTGTGAATATTCGTTGATAAAAACAGCTACTCACATTTTTAGGGTTCCATAGCCGAATGGTAAAAAACGGAACCCTTATGGATTCGTCATGTCTGTATGTCACAGCCACTTTTTTCCGTAAGGAGATGAACTGTGAACCGCATTAAGATTTTCATACAAAAATAGAAAAAAAAAACAATAAATTTTTGGGGTTCCCCATACTTAGAACTGAAACTCAATTTTTTTTTCATCAAACCCATACGTATGTCTATGGATAGGTCTTCAAAAATGATATTGAGGTTTCTAATATATTTTTTTTCTAAACTGAATAGTTTGCGCGAGAGACGCTTCCAAAGTGGAAAAATGTGTGTACCCCTCCCCCGTAACTTCTAAAATAATGGAATGATAAATGTAAAAATAATATATGATGTACATTACCATGCAAACTTCCACCGAAAATTGGTTTGAACGAGATCTAATAATTCGTTTTTTTTCCTATACGTTATAAATCGTAAACCGCATTTTACCTTTCATTCAATCAACTCCAATATAATAAAGAATAAAGAAAAACATTTATTAAGATGTATAGTGGTACGGAACCCTACGTGCGCGAGTCCGACTCGCACTTGGCCGGTTTTTAACTATGTAACTTATGTAACTAAATACAGCATTGCCTGAACCTTTTATGACTTTTGAAGTCTTTTATAACCAATGTTTCAATAGTCAATACTAATTTATATTATATTAAACAATAAGTTACAATATTTAAATGTTGCCCAGGCTGAGATGATTGTACATGCGGTATTTTATTGAGCACTAATTTTGGTAAGTTTAAGTTCAAGGTCAACCGAATGCGGGCATCGCCAGACCGGTCATAGCGCCAATCTTCGGCTACGGTCATTTTTTGGAATATGGCAACGAAATATTGATCGAACGAGTTTGTTATCTTAATCAATATTTTTGATAAATCAATAAATACTGAATGCTTATTTAAAGTGTTTTCCATATGACCTCTAATTTTTGGCACATAGTAAACATAATTACCACATAAGTTGTATAATATTCTCAATCACAGAACTTAATAGGATGCATAACATAACCGCTAACGTGGTATAATAACCGGTAAGTAGGTATTTGACTAGATATGCACAGAATGCGCCAAAACAAAGCTTATTTTGTGCACAAGTTCAATGTCAAGGGTGCTATTAAAGCGACACAGATTTATTATTTTTATCTTTGTTGGTAGGTAACTTGTTCTACCTGAATGATATTGCTTATTCATAATGATGTAATAATACATTATCGTGACCGCTTATCTGAATTTATGTAATACCTACCTAAATAGTTGGTAACTTTTTTCGTTGCTTGCTTCAATACTAACCTGTCCGATCCGACTACACTAGTTTTTTTTTTCTGAGTATTTTTTTTTTAGTTTAGCATACTACCTACAAACCAAATTATAAGATTCGTTTATTCTAGTTGCAAATTGCAATACGATACAATTGTAGGGTCAGTGGTGAGAGTTCTTATAGAATTATGATAATTTACCAAGGTATCTCTATCAAGATATCATTGAGACAGATAATTATCAATTTGAAAAAAGTACGAAGCATAATAAAAGTATTAATACCTCTCGATTTTTACCTCCACCTGCAGGTAAAGGATTATTTATTATTTATGGAACAGCCTATATAAAAGTACATAATAATATCTTACCAGAGCGACGACGGAGTCGATGGCGCGGTTGAAACGGTCGCATAGGGCTCTCATGCTCTCGTACGAGTGGGTGTCGAAGTCGCACAAGATGTTGTTCTCCAACGCCGCCTTCATTTCTGGCAGGTCGTCGCACACCCACCTGCAACAAACCAAATTCCTTTGTCTTACTTCATTCACTGAATGCTCAAAGTGCAATAAATAAACGTAATATTTTTGTAAATTGAATACAAGATATAAGTTAAATTTGATATACAAGATATCAAATTTAAATTTAAATTGAATAGTACAAAAATATTAGGTTTATTTAAAATAGAATAGAAAGGATTTATTTGTATTATTATGCAATGACGTAGGTATACAATATGATAAAATTAATCTTTGATATAATCGCCTAAATCGACTGTATTTCATCGTAACGTTATTTTGCACATTCATGTTTTTACGTCAGACAGGTAAACGTTGAAAAGATAGGTCTTTTAAAAACATCTCGTAATCAAAAAACTGTTTTAGCAACCCTTCAATGTTTTTATTCGACCTATTTTATAAGATAAATATTTTTTGAGGATTATATATTTGTTACCAAAAATAATGTTTTTATTTTTCATCATTCAAATGACTATCTAAATCTGCATCAAGCTTATGCAACTCTTCCATGCATACAAATTTGAGCTTTACTATCGTCGATGAAATTAATATTATCAATTTCCAAGCGCCTTCAAATTATATTCCACGATAATTATAGGGATCGATTTCAAGGTTACGAACGGGTGAATGAGCGCGTCCGGACAAAAAGAGGTCATAGTGAAGGTTCTCGCGCTCCCGACTACTGGAGCGAGCCCCAATCGCTCGTCCTACAAGACTTGTTCTTGCTTCATTCTACATATTTCAAAAAGGTTGATATTCGAAAACCAAATATTATGCGGATCTTCCTGATCCCACAGTAATGTGAAAAGGGGGTCTACCATAAACATTAAAAAAAACGAGTAATTAAATTGCATAGCAGTGCTTAAAAATATATTATATTTTTATTAAAAACGATATGGCCTACTAGGATATCATACACAAATACTTGCATTAAGTGCACCTTATTTTGCAGCTGAAAATAGATAACCAAACAACTTACGACAATAAATTTTATAAGTTTGTACTTTAAGAGCTAAACTGCTATTAATGCGATTTTGATTAGGTAATTAGAGATATATGTAAGCCAGGAAAAGGACACGACATTGTCACATAGTATAAAATTATCATTCATCATTTTATATCAATTTTAAGTATCATTCTTTCATAAACATCCAGTTGACCAGTTGACCTACTTGTTCAGAATTTAACTTATTACGAGATATCGTTTAACTTTCCATAATATAATGATCTCAGTTTCTGAATGTTAACCGAAATCACAGAGATCTCCCCAAGTCTGCATTAAAATACAAATCCCCAGAATAGTTCAACGAGCAATGTTTGAACTCTCGACCTTTTAGTCGCCTGTCAACGCCTTTAGCTGGTGTCGGCCTAGGTAGGTCAATGAAACTAGTCATCGTGACTTATGCTATGAATATAATAGCTTTATAGAATGACACATGAATTGCACCTTTAGATAACCAAATAATAAAAGCATCGTTCATTAATATGTGATCAAAATTGGAGGTTTGATTCAAGCCTGTAGGTACCATACTGTGGGTTTGTATTTAAACGGTATATTTTATATTTTTTTTGTCATATCTGTAATTAGAAGATGGTAAATGATGATAACGGGCATTTTACATGCTACACAGTCCTTCTTGTACATTACTGTTACATCTCTTTCCCTCAAGGTCATTGCAATAACTAGGTCATACAGCTACTCCGTGAAAAAGCCGTAACCGCCGTTAGGGCTTTTTCGTTTATTGTATATTTGAATTATAATCGCGATAACACATCTAATGACTACAAAAAAAATCTTTAAAGTCTTAGGTATAAACGAACTCAAGTTCGTATGATTTTGCAGTTACACGTGTTAATTTTTAACTGAAGAGTGATTGATATACCAAGCGTCAAACTTCTTGGCGAGTTGCGAGAGCGAGATATACGTAAAGAGTGAACCCTACACCAGTGAATGAGACAGTTACCTATAACTGATTAACTTGATAGGCAAGAAAATTCATAAAACAACAAAAAATTATTCAAAAACGAAAATACGTATGAATAAATTACTGGGTATTTAATCAATTAATTAAAATTGGTGTAGTGCCATGACAACATTCCAAAAAATCTTTATAGAAGTAAATCTCGAGTGATCTCGTCTAAGAATAGCCTAAAGACCACCCGTTACGTGTATTGTGGGCGTCTCGGAAACAACTCTGCGATTGCATAAGAGAAGCAGATTTTTTTTGGATTTTACTACTTTACTTGGGAACCGTTTCGATGTTTTAGGAAGAATTTTGCATTGGAGACAATAATACATTAATTTACTCTGCGCGAGTATCGAACTCTGGTTGGTAACTCTACATACAGGCAACTCAAACCTCGATGTATGTCTTAATACCACCACATGCAGAGATAATTTTAAATTGACCGTACACTATAATTATATTATTTAATAACAACATAGTGGTAGCAACAGTAGTAACCACGATTGCAATAAAGTCAGATACGTCAATGAAGTAGAGGAAATCCCGCGTGATAATGTAAAACCACTATTCAATATTCAAATTTAGTGTTTCCTTAAAATGTAAATGTCTCTTTTTCCTATTTGTATTTCCTTGGCAGATAAACACACAATACTACAATATACATTGTATGTACGTAGTATGAATCACAGTGACGTAAACTACACAATGAATGCACATCACGGCGGCGGCCGCGCCAGTCGTGGCACGCCGCATCTGACATGACAGGTGATGTTAACTATAACTCAACATAAAAAATAAATGAGTAGAATTTGCACTCACAGTACAGGTAGAAGCATGGTCTCGAAAATATTAAGCCTTATTGACAGGATTAAACAAAGATACATAAGAACATTTGAATTTGGTGCATTAATTTATTTAATATTCGAGACTGTCTATTTTATGAGTGTAGGGTAGAATAAGGGAAGCTGAATACCAGTTTTAGTATTATATTACCATGTAAAATAATAATACATATGGATTACACAGCATCAGCTGCAGACCCTTAGAGTAACATTTGCCCTACATACATTCAGTCCATTCAGTTGGCTAATAACTCTGTATAATATGTTTAGTCTTTTAATGTCATGATGTTCCATGTACTTAGTAAGCAGGTACTTATACCTGTACAGGCATTTTATTTAAATAAGTCTCATTTACATGTCAGCTTGTAAGGTTTTACACAAACAGCACAGTACTGTGCTTGTTGTGGTGTATTCTTTATCTAAAACCTTGATCATCATAATAAAATTAAATAGTACCTTATAGTTTCTACTATCTCCAAGGCCCCATCGTGCTTGTCCTGAAACAAAATAAATCAATTTAAAAATGTTGTATGTTGTCATAATTTTTTTCTTCGCTGAAAAACACATGCAGCATCATGCCCTGTTTCCTTCCAAATAATGCTGTAATTTTCAAATCAGAGCATGACACATACTTATTAGCATTTCTGGTAGAAAATGATATAGATTTCTAAGAAAGACCTTACAGAAACTCATTTTATTTTAATTTATGGTACGAAATTATAAACCCTTTTAAACATTACTGCTGTTTAGGTTGTGCTTACAATTAATATGAGCCTTTATCATAATTGTCATTACAGGATGGTCCATCATTACAACAGGGTCCTAAGGGATATTAATAATGGCAAATTATAAAATTCTAATCAAATAAGTCTAATGCCACCATTGACCATTACATCACACACATATATCCCAACGTAAACTGCCTTTTCCGTGCATATCCAAATCCATAAGTGTTAAATTTCGACTTCCATTTGTGTTTGTCTTGTCAACATTGTGTTGTGTAACTTGTGTTTAAATTAATAAATATGCCTAGAAATAAAGATAATTTGTATTTGGGCAGAATTTGTGTGGACTTAAATAAAAAAAACAGCAGTTTATGAAATAAATGTTGGCAAATAAGGAGACCAAATAAATAATCATTATGGATAATAATCAAAAGAAAATAATTAAGTATCTTGATAATTTCGCACCCCGATTATAAATAATGCCTAACAACTGCCTGTCAATCACAGACTTAAAATGTTTAACCCTTGAATAAAAAAATATCCAAGTAGATAATCAATGGGGAGTTTTTAGCATATGGTGTTTGGAATATTTATACAAATTTGTGCCCTTGAATTAGAAATTTACCAGATTATAAGTACAATTTTGAACATAACAAGGGCTTATTTCATATGTATATCCAGTTATATAATTAATTTTGTGTTGACCATTTAACACTTCAATATCAAAACTATCAATAGAAAATATCCTGGAGCCTTTGATACCTGCGGTATCAAAAGTGCAAAAATAAAAAAATATATTTTGTTGTGATACAAAGTATCTGAAAGTTAAAAAAAGTTAAAAAAAACTGGTACGCTTTACACTATTACGTAATTATATTACAACTTTTTTCATTATCTCCCTAAGCCACCACAATCCAAATTCCATATTTGGTGATTGTTTTAACCTCTAATAAAAGCACAAACAGGGAAACCTTTAGCTTTTATAAAATGAAATAAGTCGGGCGACCACTGGCTCCAATAAAATACAAAAATTAAACAAGACCTAAGTAGGAGACGTGAGATACAATCAGATAGTATCCAATGAATTACAGTATCCGGATGCAGGCATTCTCATTATCTATTGTTCTATTTTATTTATGCTTGTGAATGTGATTGGTCAATTATGAATGAGCATTGTTACAAAAAACACGTTTTGTGTATTTTTATATTTATTGTAGATAGAATTTGAAATAGTCCATGATTATTAAATTTTTATTAAAAGTCACCTGTACACTCACATGGTCACCACCTAGCGTCTTGCGTGCTTAAATGGGTTGATACACTTGATACCCTTATTCATATCCTTTTATAATAACCATGACCAGAGTAAAGATATAACCAAGTAGCTTATCATCATAGTAACAGTTGAAATGCATGTTGCGTTGCCTATGTCTCGGAATAAGAAGGAAATAAGGGTACCAACAAAAGACGAGGATGTGCAGCTGTACAAGTAACCAAACCAAACGAAATTAGAAGCTCAATTAGGTACATGAAATTAAAATACAGTAAGAGGCCAGCCCTATTGTGTATCGCGTCATTGTCTTTTGTTATTTTAAGGAAAAGGATTGAGTCAGAATACTGGTATTTTTTTTAAATTATATATGTCAACATTAAAAATTTTAAAGTGATTTTTTAGTTTAGCGAGATATATGTAGTAAAATTAGTATAAATAATAATAATAAAAAGTTACAATTTATGAATTAATTAAAAGGTTAGGCTTTATGAATTATTAGATGTTGCTGACAAAGTCGTCATCAAAGATAAATGAAATATAATTGTAAAGTTGAACCAAAAATGGGGAAAATTGCTAAAATGACAACACTAATGACATTTGTTGTTGTTGCATGTGTAGCCATCTACTGGTAGGTACTTAATCTAAGGGTTTGACATTGGATCAGCATCACACATTATAGAGATTTTGTTCATATTGTACTGTTATCGCTGACTATGCTCCAATAAAAGCTAATATAATTTTTCTTAAACTTCAAATATCAATAATATTATAAAAAAATATAAAATGCTGACTGACTGCTTAAAAATAATGAATTGTAAAGATAAAAAAATATGTAAATACTGCAGGTAAACGGACAAACATAGTTGCACCATAAAGTATTTAGATATTGTTATTATTTGTTTTTTCTTTTCAGTTCATTATTTTTAAGCAGTCAGGTTTTAGTTTTTATTCTTTATAATATAATAATATATAGTATAATATTTAAAGTTCAAGTAAACAATTACTAATTCTCATTAGACATATATTTTATTATTATAAACATGTAAGTTAAGCAATTAATAAATGACTTTCTATATTATGCAGATAGACAATTAGGAAGATAATAGTACCATACACCTAGATTTTTGATAAAATAAACCCCATTGTAAAAACCTATGACATATAGATACAACACTTGATTTCCAAAAAGATATTAAAAAGAAGTGCATGCTGTGCTGGTTGCTTGTAAGTTTAAGTCACTTCATGCATTTTAAATATTTTAGTCACAATAGATAAAGTGCTTCACAAAACAACATGACTTTTGTGAAAAACAATTCACAATTTAATGATTTGTACGTAAATGTAAGACACCTGAGTTGGATACTGAATATGTATTGTAAAGCAAATGTCTAAACATAAACATTGGTCTAGTCTAGACAAAAACAAATATTCAACCAACAGGGCAGCCCACACTCAAGAAGAGGGGATGAGTCCCTTGCAGGAGTGCCAAGCACAAGACATATCTAATAAATCAATTGCAACTAATATTTATTATTTAAATTAAATAATCCATAAAATAACATTAATAACTTTAATTTTATTCATTTTCAAATGTGCAAAAAATTATGGCTAAGCATTAGTGATGTATCAAATAGCATTTATAACCATTTGCTAATACGAATACGGTTAAGAATACCCGCCGCCGATATTTACGAATACGAAAATTCAATTTTAAATTTGGCGCCAATTATCTATTATTTTGACAGTTGACTTGACGCGCATCTCATGACGAGCTTTGCCGAACTGATACGACAGATAAATATATTTTGTAAATAGTAAATATTTTATTATTTTCTTCAATTAAATAACTGTAGGCGCTAACATTCATAAATATTTTTGTCAATATAAATAAGAAGCAGTATTGAAATGCCATGAGCTCAAGAGTCAGGGTGCGGCGTATTTTTAACCGACTTCAAAAAAAAAAAGGTTCTGTATTCGATCCGTATGTATGTATGTATGTATGTATGTCACCTTTTTATGTTCGCGATTTTCTCGGAAACTACTGATCCGATTTGAATGCAGTTTTCGGTATTTTAATCCTTGTGTTTCAAGGAAGGTTTTAGTATATAATTTATCAGAATCTGACGAAGATCTTTGGAGACAGGCAACGGAACTCTTCAAAAACGAATAGCTAATGAACCACGTTTTGTGCAATCGTGTATCTATGTATTGTTTTCACCACTACATAACATAACATCATGCCTGTGTATGCTTTGAAGGGTAAGCAGAGACAGCCTACTTACCTACCCTTAAAGTACCGAAAGCTCTGCTTAGGTTTGGACGGGGCTAACGTTTCAGCACATTTGTTATTATCGTAGTGATAACTTATGATCATGAAGATCTCAGAAAGAATTTTTTGATTATTTTGATTGTTTCTATTGTGTTTCACGCGTAATGATGCCTTAGTATTTCTTCCTAACCCCATCTTTAAATCTAAAAAACTAAGACACTAAAAAGCTTAAAATAAAAAATAAAATAAAAAAAACAAATAAAAAAAAATAAAATAAAATAAACTAATTAAAAAAAAGAATATTCTTAACTCGAGCGTATTCTAAATATTATAATTATGTACTAATTTTTTTCAAAGAAAAAGGAACCGCCTTCAAAAACTCAAAAGTAAAAAATAAAATATTCGCTAAACTTTGCTTACCTTTATATTAATTTGTTTAAAACAATAAACCCAAATAATTATGTAATACCAATTAATTATATTTTTTTGAAGTCGGCGCCAAATTACAAAATCAAATACCAATTCAATTGGTATTTGATTTTGTGATTTTTTCAACAATTATTTCGGTAAATACGGTTTTAATTGTTATTTGATTTTATGATTTTTCAACAATTATTTCGGTAAATACGGTTTTAATTGGTATTTGATTTTGTGATTTTTTCAACAATTAATTCGGTAAATACGGTTTTAATTGGTATTTGATTTTGTAATTTGGCGCCGACTTCAAAAAAATATAATTAATTGGTATTACAATTATTTGGGTTTATTGTTTTAAACAAATTAATATAAAGGTAAGCAAAGTTTAGCGAATATTTTATTTTTTACTTTTGATTTTTTGAAGGCGGTTCCTTTTTCTTTGAAAAAAATTGGTACATAATTATAATATTTAGAATACGCTCGAGTTAAGAATATTCTTTTTTTTAATTAGTTTTTTTTATTTTATTTTTTTAATGTATTTTCTTCTACAAATACAAGAAGGGGCACAGAAGTGGCACCTAGGATCACGGAGCTGCAGGCGCCGAATTTTTAAAGTTTTTTTTTTTCAATCAAAATAAGATGGAATGCAAAGATCTGGCTGGCATGGTTCAAATGGTAAATTATCTATACATATCCATATTTCTATTGATTCATAAATTCGCTATGTGACAATTAATAGTGCTTCATTGGGTCAATAATATGATGATGATTGTGTATGAGTAAAAATTTATTACAATGAGATAATATGTCATTGGGGCAAATATGTTATGTCCAGGGGTCGGAGTAGGTAGATTGAATTTACATACTTGCATCATGAATAGTCATAGAAATCATAACATGGATAAGCCTTATTCCAGAATTTCTATTTTGGTACTCACGGGATTGCATCAAATATTGTGAATGTGAAGATTTTTAAACTACTGCATTTGAAATTTAATATATTATATTATTCAATAAAATGTGATAGTTAAACATTTAAAATTATTTTCCTTAATTATCAAGTAATAAAGTGAAATTTACTTTTGTGCATCCATTCATAACTTACAAATGACTAATTTAGTAGTTACTTCTTGCAACTTTATTACTTGCTGTTTGTAATTATTATATATATTATATTCTTAAATAAATAAATAAAAATAACTTTTGGAGGAGTAAACTCCTTAATATTTTTTCGCATTCAGTGCAATAACTTTTTATGAATATGAGAACGGGTAAAAATGAAACAAAAAACAGTTTATACCAAAATAAACATCTTTATTGATAAAAATATGTTTAATCTTCATTTATATAATTTACTTCATTATCCTGACTCTCTAAACAATTAAAATAAATAACCATAAGTTTTTCAATATTTTCTAGTTGTAATCTAAATCCTGGCATCCCGAAGGCATATCCATATTAATATATATGTGCCAGTTCATTGACTCCAAATCAATCTACCTACTCCAACCCCTGGTTATGTCACACAACTTGGGGAGCCTAAAGTTAGGGGACCACTATTCATTGCTATGCCTGATACAGCAATAGCTATGGCCCTGATTGGTTCTATTTATAAAGATTTTTTTATAGAAATTGTATGAAATTTACATTTTTACAATTTTATTTACCTAGAATTATTTCATTTTATGTGAAAATATGATTTGGATGTTGATATTTGGATATTCAGCATATATATTTAGCGAAAACGAATATCAAGACATCGCACATTTGTAACATCACTATACTAAAAACCAAATAACCGTGCATAAAAGGTCATACCGGCCCCTGTACCACTGCACGCCGAAACGGGATCGCGGCGAACCTAAACGCAAGGCGCCGAGCCGGCGTAGCGATAGAAGTCGGTGTAAACAAACGTTTATTGGTACGAGGGGATCATAGTCCGAGAAATTGTCATGTATTACAAACATTTGGCGTCTGTATTACAATGAGATAAAAATATTGTCATCATTATTTTATTAAATTAAGTATTTTCTATAACGTGCATTATTATCGCAGGAGCAACAATATTCTTGGATAGGTTTACGGTGACTACGAACCAGGGGGCGCTGTAATAAATATTTTTTTTACAAAACCATAACTCAGCCTCGTAACCAAAAGACCCGCTCAAGATGTTTGCCCCGTATTAATATACGGTATACCGTAGTGCTGCCGTGGTATAACTAAAATGCCGTTATCTGCTCAAACCATTTTTTTGGATAACAAATAAAAGCCGCGGAAACCGATGTAACTTTCCGATGACAAAACTTATTTTATCTTTGAATCTCAAATAAATTTTGTCATCGAAAAGTATGTAACGGTTTAATTTTTCTTCCGCGGTTTTTATTTGTTATCAAAAAAGAATGGTTTTAGCAGATAACTGCATTTTAGTTATACCACGGCAGAGTGGGTTTAACACCTCTGACGTCTCAAACCCCTAACGGCAAACTGTAATAACTTCAAATTTATCGTTTTTTGGGGTGAAAGTTAAATAATGATGAATATCAATAAATGGTCAACTAATTTTAATTCTTTAAGGAACAAATGTAATTTCCAATGATTAAGTTTATATTTGTGCCAAAAAAAAGTCCAATAACTGAGTTTTTGAATTAAAACCAAGAAACTGCTTTAGGAGTTTTTGTAATACATTATAAAAAAGAAAGTTGTTTTTAATCATTAAAACTGTGTTTTATTAAAAACATGACAAAAAGTGCAATTTTAATCCTTAAATTTTGGTGTTTTTGAGTTGTCGCATTCGCGGGCAGGCCGCAGGCGCGGCCGGTATTATGATATCAGTGAAAAGTCTGTATTGTCGTTATTTTGTACGGAGAGCGGCCGAGAGCGATACGTGTCGTAAAGTTTGGGCATTTCTTGGTACAGGCCGGGTAAATGACTTTTTATGCACGGCTATTTGGTTTTTACTATAGTATGTATATTATGAAAAGAAAAGATTTTTTTGTTTCTGTGTTTTCCCAAGAATCTTCGAATCTACTGGACCAATCTTAAATAATATTAGTGTGGAAAAAGACCCCAGAAATAATATAGGCCACTTTTTATCAACATACCATGCAGACAATGCTGCAAACTGAAGCTAGTACATTATTAACCTCATAAAATGGAGAAAATGTTAAAATAATCCTAAAGCATGCAGGATACATATTGGATCAGTGCCACCCACTAACCTCAAATAAGTAATGTATATTTAATGTTTGAACAAAATTTGGAGGAAGTGTGACCCATTTCTTACAATATTTTCATTTCAACGATTTGCAAACTAAGAAATTTAACAGTAAACAGCATAATTAAGTATTTATTAACATTATAAAATCCTTACTTCCTATATAATATGATAAATGCAAAAGTTTGTGAAAGGATAACAAACATCCATCCATGGATGTTTGTTATTCTTTTACACAAAAACAACCAGGCCTTATTTGATTACATTTTGCACACATATAGCTTATAGCCTAGATTAACATTTAGGCTACTTTTTATCAACATACCATGCAGACAGAGCCACAGGCAGAAGCAAGTTTTATAATAATAATCTTTAATAATGCTAATGTAATTTAGTAAGGTGTTATTAAGGGCATAATGATTATTTATTTTACACTACTACTAATAATAGTTTAAAGCAATGCTAACGTTTGCATTGAAATCTTCTAATTGAAGTGCTATTTATCAAAAATAAACAGAAAGTGACAGAAACTCTAAATACTAATTTATAATGTAAATAAATGACGAATGAAAACTACGCAACAGTGTGTACATATCTAAAAAAAGCCGACACCTTGACAAAACACGAGGTCAATACACTCTACTGCAATACCCATGTGACGTGAAGAAGAGTTTACATATGCCTAAATATTTATTAGATATCGTTTCTTTTTTCCGTCTGTTCATATATTAGCATATCCAATTATATTAAGCATATAATTCGAACCCCTCACTGGCTCTGTGATAAATTCAACTAAACACGAGCATGTACTTATCCCGACTAATCACTTGTTGTACAATAGGAGTTCTGAGCCTACTAAACAACCTAGTTACATCACAGTGGTTTGTACACAACTTTAAATGTTTTTAGAATTTAAAAAACTAGAAGATGTGTCGGAATCACAATATCTAGCTGCATGATAATAAAATATACGATTTCCTTACCGAGCCATGACCTGAAGTGAGGGGCCATGTATAAACAACAGGTTCCGCGCCTGCAGGAGAATGCAGGCGTAAATCCAAAGCCATGATAAGGAAACCACTGCATTAAAGCACACACTTTTCACTTAGACACTAAAATAATCACAAAAAATTCTAGATAATAACATAATTTCACTGCACTTTCACACACACACACTCTGAACCACCGGGCGCCATGTTGAAATTATTTCTAAATTCCTATCATGGCCGACAATCAGTGTTGCTACATAAATAAAAACAAAGTTTGATGTTTAGATAAAAAAAATGGATAACGCGCTGCCTTGCCGGCTCAGAGCTATAAACAAACCGGAGGTGTCATTGTCACTGACAATGACTCCTCCGATTGGTTATGTCAGCGTGACAGGCTTACCCCGCTGCAAAATGTTGTAGAGCGCCGCTCTTGTGACGACGCTATTGCATTAAAAAACAAGAAATAGATAATAACATGAAATACATTTGCAACACAAGAACAAGAAATTAGAAAATAAAATAATACAAATATAATCATTGATAGAAAATCAAATAGGCCTTGGGTCTGCGCACGAAAACCTCTGAACAAAATGCTAAAACTCGCCGAATTTGTTGCAAACTAAATTTAACATGAAGTATTGTCATAAAATTAAAACATATTCATGTAAGTACATATACATTCATATCCGATGTGTTTTTAATTCCAATCCATGGGAAACCTGCATTTTTTTAAATAGATTATAATACTAGCTGTGACCCGCGTGGTATGTAAACATGAGTATAGACAATAAAATTAATGGATTAAAAAGTCTATCGATGCGGAGCTTTGTACGCCCAGTAGAAATAATAGTAAATTAAAGTAAATACTTAGTCTTGTCAACGAGCGAAGCGAGTAATAATTCGAAACGGAATAACTTTTTGATAGACTTTGATGAGATCGTAACGTGATGAAAATGGGGCCAAATGACAAGTATACTCTTTCAAACAAAACAAAAAAGAATTTCTCACATCCAGCAATCTTCGAATAATCGCCAAACAAACATAAAATAAAAATGCAATTGGATTGAGAACCTCTATAAGTTTTTTGAAGTCAGTTAAAAATTAATCAAAAAAACCTATGTCATTGCGAAAAAATAAGGTTTGACTCGACATTTTTAATTCAAATATAAAAATAAAATAATTATTTTTTAGAATCATAAAATGCTTTTTTGCTATTACTAAATATGAGAGGTAAAAATCTAATTTTGATCCGTTCTTACATTAAACCATTGACTACATAAAAAAAGGCAGGACTGAGTCTCTTGAAACACTTACTGAAGCACCCATAGTAAGTCACACGTACACACAGAACACACACATTGACACAATAGTAAGTCAATCGCCCGCCATTTAGCTTTGGACTGTGCTGTTGCTCGAATGTTCAAGTAAAATAATTAAAAATGCCGTCTTGTGTTGTGAAAAGCTGCCGAAACCATAGCGCCTCGACAAAAAAAAACCAGGGGATCACTTTTCATAGGTAAGCAAGTAATATATTCAGCTTATTGCCGAAATTGTATTGTTTTCGTAAAAAAATATACCAAAACTATCAGTGTTGACAGTCAATAAATATTTTCATTTATCCTGAATTTGGGTAAATATTTTTTAGTAGTATAATACATTTAGTATAAATTATTATTCTATGTTTTATAGATTTTCTGCTGCAAACGACGCATGGAAAAATTATTGGATAAAAATAATAAGAAACTGCAGAAATGATAACAGTTGGTATCCATCAAAATATAGTGTAGTCTGCAGTATACACTTCGAAGAAATTGATTTATATAAAACAAAAGGTGGACTGGCATTGTCAGCTTTGCCGTACCAAAAAAGGTAAAACAATAGTATATTGTTTTAAATAAAGTATTAAATTAATAAATAACAGTACTTTAATCTAAAACTTTTTATTTCTTAGTTTAGTTTATTATTTTTATTTTTTCTTCATTTTTTATTTGCCAATATTTATTTGAAATATTGAAAAATCGCATGTAAGTGAATCTAAGCTTCGTGATTGTTGGTTTAGTTTAACTTAGATATTTTATTTGGTTTCTAAATTTTGTTGACGTTTTCAAGCACTTTCTGATAGTTTATGTAATGAAGAATTTTAGTTTTTTATTTTTTTGATAACTGCCATAACTTACCCTACGATCCGATTTCGGCTTCACGTCCTAAACTGGGGCACCCTGTATATCACTAAAGCATCTTCACCATCTAAGAGTCAGCAAGCGCCGTAGGAGTCGTAATTTTAAAATATTTTTCAAAAACTGGGAAGCTGCACTAAAGCATCTTCACTGCCTTGCGTCAAGGAGTGCCCAGAGCAACGAATTTTGTACATATTTCCTTAATAAAAACAAACAACTTCCACCTGCAGGCCCGCATCGCCTGCTAGAAATATAAAACAACTTTGTTTTGAAATTCAAACATAAAGTTGTTTTATATTGTTTGGTTTTTGTCCACGGTAGTATAAAACTACCTAAATACCTATATCATGCTTGATGGTAAAAGCAGCAAATAAAAAAATATAAGAATGAAACCTCTAAAATATTTATTTGGGTAATATGTGGGTAAAAATGTGGGTAATATTTCTCATGTCTGGTAACCCCTTACACACGCACACAAACAGACCGCTGCCATTTTGGTGCTTCAATCATTTCTAGGTGACATCTTTGCAACAGGGGGGGAACCTTTTGCTTTGCAATAAACCAAGTGTTAGGTTGCCGAATCGAAGGAAAAATATTCGTCCAACCAAAAACTGGCAGCACTGACGACTTTGTGTTGAGGTTTTGTGTTTTGATAGAATCGCAAAATTATCGGGCAAATAAAAACTAAAATAATTCAAATAATCAATAATAATTAGCTGTAAATAATAATCCATCTTCCTCTTTCGTTTTTGGAAACAAGTTTTGTAATATTTAAATGCACAAGATGGCTTTTTTTTGTGGAAAATAAATTTCGTACGTCGTACGTTTACGTCCCGACCCGGGACGTGTAAACAGCATGACGCGTTGTTTAGCACTGCAGTGATTTTGTATTCTCTTTTAAATTTGTATTTGCTTTGGTGGCTTCAATTGCGTGTTCGATGCAGTACATTTGCCTTTATTCATCTGAATCATTTAACATCATAATCCAAAAAACATTTTTATACTTTAACAGGAATTGAAAGGGTTATTTTTATTTTATATTTCTGTTGTAAGATAGAGAGAAAAAAACATTTTTATCTGCAATATGGCGAAGGTAATTTAAATTGGTGAGGTGATAGTTCAAGATCCCATAAATAATACAAGGCCCTGCAATTGGACCTGCACGTAGAAACTAGTAATCCATAAAAACGCCGAGACCCATTGATATATTATCGAGACCATTACTTTTCGATGGACGCAAGAGCCCCTTATTATAGAAAAATTAAATGTTGATACTCTCGATAGGACTAGCAACTACTTTACTGACAGTGACAGTTTGACAACTTTATTCAACTTGACTAAATGAAACTACGAAGTAGAGGTGGTCATTATTACAAGAATTAATTACGCAATGGATTATACGAACGCAATGGATGATAAATTGTTGAAGACTTCATTATTTGGCTGTAATTATATTGTAGATAAAATTATCCGTCGTTTACCTCCGTGATTTAGTCGCAGAAATTACAACAACGGCAATCAATCGCAGAAAATTAAATTATATCCGCACGCAGTACTCAAAAGCGCGCGGCATTCGTTTACCTCTGTGCGATTTTAGTCACGTTAACAACATCAGCGCCAGCTAATCGCAGAAAATAAAAAACACTTCTAACTGACAGCGTGGCGATGCTGGCCGGCTATAAGCTAACCGAAACATTTTTTAAAAAATAAATTACTTATCTACCATTCTTATCATTTTATTACTGCTCGTCAGGGGGGGAACAATGCCGAAGAAACCATAGGCGCTCAATTTGTGACGTTTCATGACGTTTGGCACTAAGTCCATCTCTAAACATAACCCATTGACTACATAAACATAACCGCAAAAACCAGTAGCATGTAGTACTTAAGAAAACTGTTAGATGACGCTAAAATCAGTAGTCTTTGTGTACTATTATTACAAAAGCTTTTTATACTGAATATTTAAAAATAAAGGTAATTTATTTTAAACATAGATTGTTATGTGTATAAAATATTATTAAAATTTTATTAATTCATATTTAATAAAAAAAAAATATAACAAGCTGGCATTTTGTAGCTTGGCAACATTACTTTCAGCCGTCAATCATACTTCTTTCATTATGGCGGCTAGTTTGTAATTTTCGTTTTCTTTTCTCGTTTCTGTGATATTCTGGTTGTACTAAAGCTGCAATAAATTAGGTTGAGTTGAGCAAACCACATTTTGTCTTTCTGTTGTGTTGTGCGATAAAGACGCTTAATTTTATACTTTGTTACCTTATTTTGTTAAAATGCCGAGGCGCTGTGCTATTGGATGTACACCTACTAGTAAGTATAATTAAGCACATGTCTTTAATCTATAATAATTACAGTAAATATATTATCATTGCTACTACACGAGCGCAATTACACGAGACTTGCGCTACCCATCCAAACTGAAAATACAGGGTTATTGCGTACGGCGTACGGCTTACAAAATAATTTTAAATTAGCTATCATGCTGTACTGTAACGGTGTTACACGGTCTTCATGTATCACCCTATCTGTTGCTATAAACCGTGTTAAAATACGTTTCGTAGTTTCGTCTCACTGCCTGCTGTCCGCTGCTAACCCGTCCCGCTTGTCTTAGCTGTGTACGGCACGGCATACTTAGCTGCACTGCTCCCGCTTTCTAAATATCATTAATCTTCTAAGATATTCTTTTGACTTTGGCTAGTCTAGATTTGATCTCCACTTTATTTTTTCAGAGGGTGTGTACTTCACACGTTTTCTAACCCTAAAAAAATTCCGGAGCAATTCGAAGCTTGGGTTCGAGTTGTTTGTGGTACAGATGAATGCGATTTCAATTATAAGGAGAAGAGAGTGTGACAGACATTTTACTGAAAGGGATCGGAACCGCAACAACCGTCTGAATGTACTAGCAGTTCCATCACTCTTTCTGCGTGGTAAGTTAAAATATTATTTTATCTATTATGTATACAGGGCCAGCTCGTCCATAGGGCGAATGGAGAAGCCGCTCCAGGCGCTAAGGGTCAGGAGACGCCCCTTTAAAACTTTGTTTTTGTTCGAAAAACTGAGCTCTGCGTGCACATAGCTTTTTTTTTAACGAACCAAAACATACATACTAACCGCTAAGTGCCGCTTCGTAGTTATGTCGAAGCTAAATTGATGAATAAGCTCATAATAGCTAGCTTCTATGCATAATAGCTAAGTTGCTTAGTCAAACTAATAAATTAATCACTTTGACAAGTTAATTAATCGTGTATAAAATACCTCACAATCGACTACAATGAGTTTAGTTTGGCAACATTAGTTATAGCAAGTAGCAGTTAAATTCAGTTTATGATACAATCATTTAATTTTTAGGAGAACCTGAAGATTCCTGCAGCATTTTGCTCGAGCACAGTTACTGCCAACTGTCTATGGGTCATCATAAAATAAAAGGTAAGCATATTATATCCCATTATTTTTGTTCAAATGTAATAATTATAATTAAACACAAAAATACTTGTTTGTGATATCATACCAGCATCAATAGTTACTTTTAAAATTCATCATAATAATATAATAATATTAAGCTACTATATAAATGTTGATATTTGTTTCTCTGATAATGACTTTATTTTTTTCAGGTTGGAAGAGTATGCCTTCAGTAGAAACAGCATCAAAATTCAGGATCTACCAACGAAGCATCAAGAATTTAAGAAGACAGAAATACCGCCTGAGAAATCGAGGCAAGGGTTTGCAGTCACGGTTTCAAAATGCAGAAAAAAATTATAATAAATCAACCTTTCAAGAACTTGTCCTAAATATGACACCAGCAGCGAAAATGTTTGCAAACATGCAATATTACCAGGTTAGGAAAAAGCCTACTGGTCGGCGGTTTACCATCCAAGAAAAGTTTTATCACTTAGTTATAAACAATTAAAGATGAACAAAAAATGGCATTTAGTTTTTTGCCAATATTTCATAACCTATGAATATTTAAGAAATTTCAAAAAAAGAATCTGAAAGAGGAAGAAATTTCTAAACAACAATTACATGAAATAATTTATTTTTTACCTTAACAAAAACTTAAAAATCCAAGTAATGTTGTTCAAGTAAAAAAATTGTTATAAACGAAGTATAAATATTTTTTTAACTTTTATAGCTTGATCTTGTTGTTGGTACTGAGAAAATGCCTCAAAAATATTATTAATAACTGCAAAATATGCAGAAAATGTGTATATTATCTTCGATAGAAACCGATAAAATGTTTACGTAAAAGCAAAAGAATATCACTCAGATAAAAAAATATTATATTATCCGTCGGCGCAAATAATAGAATGCTTTATAGATATCCAAAATATATGTTTCACATTTAAAAAAGAATGTACCTAAATCCGGCTTAAAAATGTCGATAAAAATGCACGTCGAAATATTTGTAGGATTTCCATTTCTTAAATAAATGTGAAACCAAATGAAAAAATTAAAAGAATATTTTATTGATGTTTCTTCAAATATAATAAATTACAGTTGGAGTAGATTAACCGAATTCTAGCCGGCAAAATTACATACGATGGTGATGATGAAATAAAATTATATGCTCAAAAATATTTCAATAAACACAGGCATTATAAAAATAATAAATGATTTAATGAAAGACTTGATTTATCATTTTATTTTAAATAAATGTAAGCCACCTGGAATATGAAGAGTTAAAAAGATTTCAGCATTCTTAACAACAACAAAAGTTTGCAGAACACTTCAAAATATTTATATTTCCATACAACTCGAAATAATTACGATTGAAATAAGTATAAGAAATAAGTGACTTTAAAAGTTTGTTCATATGTAGCTACTCCTGTTGCTGACTGCATAAGCTAACTTCTTGTCTTGAATAAAATTAATACATTCATTATAATACATTTGCATTATATTTCGAGCTTTCATTTACATGAAAGTTAAGACATATATTTTAAGTATTTCACATAAATTATCAACTTGTATGCATTTCCAATGTTTACCTACAATATTATAAGCAGTTGTTTGCTTTGTTTACAAGCTATGTAGCACTGTTAAATTAACATAAATCAGCTTTAAATCTATTGAATTGTAAGTGTATATAATATTTCTGTAAGATTGTTATGACATGTAATTTTTATTAATTACACATCAGCAAACTTATGAAAATGTTGTTAAAATTCTGAGATGTTTTTAA
This sequence comes from Hypena proboscidalis, assembly GCA_905147285.1. Taxonomy (NCBI): domain Eukaryota; kingdom Metazoa; phylum Arthropoda; class Insecta; order Lepidoptera; family Erebidae; genus Hypena; species Hypena proboscidalis. The sequence goes on from LR990127.1 coordinate 9,114,564, forward strand.
AACATGTCGCTATTTAAAAACGCTACCCAAATATAAAAATATAGCAATAGCGTAAATACAATATAGGTATGTGAGTGTGTACGCACACATACAGAGTTTAGTTCTGTATGTGGGTGTGTACGCACACATACAGAGATTAGTTCTGTGGATTTGTTATCAGATCGCGCCACCATTCAATTTTGGGTGTCAAAATTATACGGAAGCAGGCTCTCTATTCCCCAATATATTAGTATACTCCACGGTCGGTAGTGTCCATACTAGCAAAACTCGCCATAACTCTAGTATTGTTTATGGTTCACATAATGAAAGTGACAATTTTAATCGGATGCCTGTTTGATATTATGTCAAAAATTTTTGTTTGGATCCTGTCGTCCGCCATATTGGCGCCATTACAGTTTCAAAGTTGTTCGAGTGAAGTTTTGCGTTGATTAGTTTCCGTAGCTTATCCTCTCAATTTTCGAAACAGTAGTAATAGCTATTAAACTTGCAATATGTACAATAAGTGTTGTATTGTGAGTTGTGATAGTAGACGAAAGGACGTAATTTTCTATCGTTTTCCGAAATCGGACACAATACTCAAAAAGTGGGTAGAGTGCATTAACTGCGAAAGATTGCGAAGCTTGAGCTTCCAGGATCTTTGTAAGCAGTTTGTGTGTCAGAAACATTTTGAGAAAAGGTTTCTTGCATCCACACCGATGAGGTCTCGACTCCGTGTCGGCGCTTATCCTACGTTATTTACCCAAAATGAAATTAGCGGCGGAATTCCTCAAACCGCCTCAAGAGCTGAAAGAACAAGTAAGTATAAAATTCATGGAATATACTTTTGAGTTCAAATTTATTTATTTGTTACACATTAAGGTCTAAATACAAAAGATGTGTGTCAAAATCCTGTATGTATAGAAAAAATTAAAATAGTTGTAACTTTAATTTTTAATTAATTTAAGTTTTCACAACCTTGGGTCCACAAAATTACAAGGGGCTCACAATATATTGACACATATTTGACTCACTGGAATCGGTCGGTAAAATTTTGTTGTGATAATAGATAAATAAACCACTGTCATTTGTTGTAATAAATCCAATTATTTAAATTTTTGCAGGCTTGCTATCTGACCATTACCTTCAACTTCATCTATTATACAAGAACCTCCAAAAAGCCCTACTAGAGGTATGTATTATTTTTCAATAATTTTTTGATTGGTTGTGAGTGTGTGATGAATAGATATTTTCTACTTGTTAGTAATCACACTTTAGTTCAAGTAATTAAACTTGGGTTCATTATTATTAAAGATTATAGCTCTAAGAATGATAATAAAGTTAATTAAACTGCATTATTGTTCTTATAATATTAGATTTTTACTGGTAGGTATTAATTTGTGTGTTCTTAGATTACTTATGTAATTTATTATTGACATAAAATACGTATAATTTTCAACACTTTTCAGAACAACATCTATGCTCGACTCCAAAATTATCAATTCAGAAGAGACGAGTAATAATAAGGAAGAATGCTCTGACGCCAAATTGTGCTCGACTTTACGGTGAATATGTAAAATCAAGAAAACAATTGGAATATAGTCATAGAGCTAAAAGGGCAATGAAGTTTTCAAATGAGAAGACTTTTGAAAAACTTACTGCTAAAATAAATACTTTAGCCAAGAAAATTATGTGGATGCAAATAAGCCAATGTACAAAAAAAGCAAAAGGCAGAAGATACACAGATGAAGAAAAGTTTATAGCTCTATCTATTATGAAACAGAGTCCGAAATGCTATAGATTTCTACAAAGAATATTTATTCTGCCATCAAAATATACATTAAATAAAATGATATCTATGTTAAATATTGAGGCTGGGATTAATGCTCAAATATTTGAAGCATTAAAAGAAGTGGTTAGTATTGTTAAATTGTCTATTATATTATTTCATAATTTATTCTCAACATTTTTAATCCATGACAACTGTATGTTCCTGAAACATCGCTTATAGTTTTTCTTTTCGTAAAAAGTATGTTTAGTTGTATATTATTGAGAATTATACCAGATTTTTGGGTCACAAACTTCGGAAATAAGGAGAGAGTGGATATTTTCACATTATTAATATAAATTTTCATATATAAATGAAGTTAAGCTTAAAACCGATTTTAATGAAAATCTGTTGTATTTTTTTAATTCACTTTTACTTAAATATTGTCAGTTCACCTGACTGCTGGTTTGCCAACAGACCATTATAATTAATGTATTATGTTTATTACAGGTTAGTAAATGGCAGGAAAACAAAAAATATTGTTCAATTCTCTTTGATGAAGTTGCCCTTGAACCTGGCTTAACATATGACAAACATCGAGATGTCATCGATGGATTTGTTGAGCTTGATGAAAAAACTAATGATTTTGCAGATCATGCATTAGTTTTTATGCTCCGAGGAGCTATTTATAAGTGGCAGCAGCCTCTGGCTTACTATTTTTGTAAAGGGGCAACCTCAGGTCTGGAATTAAAAACAATTATCAGAAATATTATAACTGCTGTGAGTCATACGGGCCTATTACCAGTTGCCTTAGTATGTGATCAGGGTACAGCATTTCAATCTGCCTTGAAAGGGCTTCAAGAAGATACACGAAGGGAACAAATTAGAACCGGCGCAAAAATTGGTGAGTACCTAATTAAATTATGCAAAAATGTCTTTGGTTTTTGCGAGAACAACACATACTACTCGACCAGAGCAATTTAACACATGACAGCCACAACATTTTTGTATCAAAACCACAAGTCGAGTAGTAATAAAAAATCGGTTTATAATCTTTGATGAAAATTCGTTCTGCTATTTTTGAGTAACTTATTTAGCTTTGACTATTTAAAAGACTTTAGTCGCTTTTTTTGTTCTTAGGAAAAGTTAAGTGATATTGTAAACATATAAAATGAAATAAGTTAAGTGATATTGTAAACATATAAAATGAAATTATCAAGTTAATATATTTCTGCCATCCTTGTGTAATATTAATCAACTATAATTTTCTAGATGATGTGATTACAATTGGTGGACATTCACTCAGTGTCATTCATGACCCTCCGCACCTCATAAAAGGGTTAAGGAACAATTTTCTAACCAAGAATATTAGTGACCAAGGAAAGATTTGTAAATGGAATGATATAGTGGCAGTCTATAAGACTGACTGTCAGCATGCTCATGTCAGATTACTACATAAGTTGAATGACGAACACGTCATCCCGGAGAAAATTAAGAAGATGAAGGTAATATTAATATAATTTAAATATGCGCTTTATTTTGTGAAAAAGCATCTGTTTCACTACAATACTTTTTGATGATGAATTGTTAGTAATATTAATAGCAATCTTTCTAAGAGTCATAGGTATAAGATACAATTTTGTTAAGTCATAAGAGAACAGTTACATACTATTTTAATTTAATCCATCTGATTAAGATCATTTATATGTATAATATAGAGAGGAGTGGAAGGGGCTGGAGGAGGCCTATGTGTTTGGACACGCTGATATTTAAGATTATTGGTGTGCAAGTTACTTAAAATATGTATAATCAGCAATAAAGGCTTTTTTATTTTTTATTTTATTATTTATAATATAATAATATATAATTATTTATTTTAGGTGAAAAACTGTGTCAGAGTTTTTAGCAAAACAGTGGCGTCTACATTATATTATACTGCTCAGTTTTGTAAGTATTACATAATTGCTTTAATCTTGCAAACCCATATTTTATTTTATAATTCATTATTTTGCTATTTAATAAAATTACTAGGTCTGATAATATTGAAATCTCGGTATTATACGGTGTATTATATAATATTATAGGAAATCCATCATTTTTTTATCAAAAAAGAAGAAATTGACTTGTAGAGAGACTAGAAAAAAAAACATTAATCTATACTAATATTATAAAGCTGAAGTTTGTTCGTTTGTTTGTTTGAACGCGCTAATCTCAGGAACGACTGGTTCGAATTGAAAAATTCTTTTTGTGTTGAATAGACCATTTATCGAGGAAGGCTATAGGCTATATAACATCACGCTAAGACCAATAGGAGCGGAGCAGCAATAAAAAATATTGCGAAAACGGGGTAAATTTAAGCGACGGGAACAGTAATGTTTTACGCGGGTGAAACCGCGGGGATCAGCTAGTTAATTATAATTTGTAACCCATAAAAAGTGTAGAAGGATAAGGAGGGAAGGGTAATATTATTAATAAAAGTTTTTTTTTGTTTCAGCTAATTATGCTAATGGAGATCGAGTCAGCACAACATTAAGTGATACTGCAGCCATTGTTGATTTCTTCGATGATCTTTTTGATTCTGTAAACGGGGCAAGCCGTTACAGTAAAAAATCAAAAGGGAAACCATTGCGACGAGCAGTATCTGAAAACTCTCCACACCACGATTTCTGGATTGAAGCCATAAAAAGGTTAAAAAATATCAGATTTATTGATAATAACGGAAAAGAAACCATAGTGCCATCATTAAAAAATTGGATAACTACATTAGAAAGCTACCAGAGACTGTGGAAGTTTTTTAAAACAAAGAATATTGTAATAATGCGGCCTCGATATTTTAACTCTGACCCAATAGAGAACTTTTTTGGACAAGTAAGGTCATATAATTTTAGAAATAATGACCCTAATTGCCACACTTTTAAGAGTACCTTTAAATCGCTGTTAATAACAAGGTTTATTAAATTTCATAATGACAGTTTTAATTGTGAAGAAGATTCAGGTGATCAAATATTGAAATTAAGTCATTTATTTAAATCAATTAATACCAGTCATGAAATTTTTACTTCACCTGGATCTTCTGAGTGTAGTACCATAACACAGGAAAGCATTCATTTAACAGCAGGTCAAGAAAGGCTAAATGTCCATTCACGGGCTTATACTACAGGGTGGGTCATTAGAAAGATATTAGGAAAAATAAAATGTCAGCAATGTGAAGCAAATTTAAGTACCGACGAAACGGATTTAAATTCCAATACTATAAATAACTACATTTCCTACAGAGAGTTTAAAAGTATAAAAACAAAAAAGTTGACCTATCCTTCTGAACAGGCCGTGAGACTATTTGGGGACATTACCAGAGAGGCAAACACATTTTTAGAAAGAATACCTAACCAGATAGGTGTTATAAAAGAATTAAAAAGTAAAATAAATTCTAATAATTTGTTTGCCTTTCTGGACTGCAATTTCCATAAGGATGCTGTTTCTGAATACTTTCTTGAGTTAACGTTGAGATTAACAGTATTCAATTGGTGCAATATAATAAATAGAATATTAAAAGGTACTGATGTAAGTCGATTGCAAGGCAATTTACCTGCGATGCAATTAAAGGCGTTTAATAAATATAAAACGAAATTAAAAAATAAAAGAATTAATAAATAAAAAAAGAGTTTTTTAATTTAAAATATATTCCCTAATCCCGAACATTCGCTCAAATCCTTGAAAATAATACTCTCTGTATTATTTTTAAGGGTTTGAGTAGAATATTTTGAAGTAGATAATAAAAATTGAAAAAATAAAAATATGGGTGCTAAAAGGCTAGTATCTAAAATATTGCTCAAATTTCATTTATCCATAGCTAAAAGAATCTCCGTTCAGAAAAAAAAACGAACTGTCATTATCATTATGTGATGTGAGACTTCATTACTGAACTTTTTGAACCGAAGTGCCCCGTCTGATGCGTTAGCATCTCTAGTACGTCTGTGGTATACTCTTTGCTGCTCGTATTGAGTTGTTTGCCGCGCGCCCGTGGCGATCGATGCCTATGAAATGTTGAACCTTGCGGACCAGTGCGGACTTCGGAAATAAAGTTCACTTTACTTGAATTATAATAGGTTTTTCTCAGAGTAATCAAAGAGGTTTTTATTATTCCATTATATATTAAGGCTTTAACGACCTTGAATAGGACGATTTTAAAGTGGTTATAACCTGTCGAGTTGAATGTCGATGTTTTGATTTGACACTTTGGAACCGTTATTTAAATATTACTTACATATTATTTATTTAATTCAATAGCATTATTCATTACTATTTTGACGTTGTTTTCTTGCGGCACGATTAAGATTACACCGATTACGGCAATTGATGCAATTTTGCAGTGCAGTATTATTGTGTGCCTAGTTATATTATTTTATATTTTGTAAAAGGTATTTTAGTGTAGATACCTATAACTATATAAATATTGTTTTGGTTTGTTCTCAATGTGTCACAAAAAAACCGTAGTTCTGCTGTCTGCATTTCTGCAGGTTACAACAACAGAATATAATCAACAGCATTTTACGTAATGAATGTTCAGTAATTATTATGACGCCGCAATAATTACTCATATGTAGCAGTTATTGCTATCTCTATTTCTAAGTTACCGAACCAAACGAAAGTAGCTAAACATTTACTTTACAACATTTTGTTTACTAGGTATGTTAATATTATGTTATTTAAAAAGAGTACATATTAAATTACGGCATTACGAGCCACATAACCGATTAGTGCCATTGTTACTTTTTGACTCGACTTTGAAATCTGTTTTGTGTTTTTTTACTTTAGCTTCTCAAGATCAGTTCAGTAGTTAAGCTATTGAGTTTAGAATTTAGAAGTATAATATTAGGTATAGCCATGAAAGCACAGCTGACTACTTTTGTCAGTTTAAATGTTAATATGGACATTATTTTGCTATAGTTTATTGCTATTTCATTCAGGGCCCGAGAATGTCTGATTCAGAAGATGAAGAGAATACCACAAGAAGTTTTTCGGAGATACATGAAGAAATCGAGAGACGTAAAAAGAACCCAGCTACATCTGGCATGTTTGTATCTGGCTGGGATGATGCAGATCAAGATGTTGAAGCTGTAGCAGATCCAAAAGGTATTGATAGTAATGTAACTCCTGTACTGTGTTTAATTAAAAAATCAAAACTTTAATATCTAGCCTCACAAAATAAGTCATCAAAGACTTACTGTGTGGCTTAATGTAGACATTAAATTTAGACAGGAAGGCTTTAGTTGCTGTTAGTTTATTTTTTATTTCTGACCTACAGAAAGGGACCTGCAGGCAGCCTAAGCATTTTATTTATTATAGAAAAATATTTATTTTACAGCTAATCCAATTGATCATGTACTATGGGCAGCCGAAAATAATGAACTAGAAACATTGAAAGAGCTTTTGACAAATCAACCAGAATTAATTCATGCTAAAGACTCTGATGGGTATACACCACTTCATAGAGCTGCTTATAGCAACCATGTTGATGTGGTATCATACTTGGTTAGTGTCGGAGTGAATGTGCATATCAAGACTCAGCTTGGATGGACACCTCTGCATTCTGCTTGTAATTGGAACAATTATGCTGCAGCAGCAAGGTTATTGGCTGCTGGTGCTAATCCAGCTGCAGAATCAGATGGAGGTAAGCAAAAAAAAGGACTATTTCAGCCACTTGTACAGCAGCAAAGGCTGAGTTGATTGAAGTATTTGGAATCAGAAGTATTTTAATCCATAGGTTTATTACTTAAAGAGCTGGGAATGAGTTCCCAGAGGTGTGGGTTCAAACCCCACTGGATTCTTAATTTTCCGCCTAATTATTAATTTCAATGATGTAGTGAATAAGTTTGACATTTCAGTATTATTTTTGTTCTAAGCTGTTTAAATAGTATTCTGTTAGTCATGTTTCAAGCGGTACACTTTGTTTCTCATAAATTTTTCTTCATAAAATCTCCGATTTTGTTCTTTATAAGCATTGTTCTTAATTTTCAATCATAATGATTTGAAGTCATACTCATTGGTATTCATTCATTGTTTATCCTGATTTTGTTTTTCTTATTATTATTTTTTCCTAATACTCCTAATCATTTTTATTCAAACATTTGACATTACTAATTATATTTTGCATGAATTTCTTCATCATAAGTGTTGTTTATCAGCTTTATTGACATTCATAATGTCAATAAACATACATTTGTTTTGTACTGATATTTATTTTCATATACATAGTTTCTAATCATAAGTTCATATCAAACTAGTTATGTACTAAAAAAATCATCTACAATAATCAGCCAAATGTATGGGAATGTTGTTTTGCCGAATGCACAATATTAACTACAATATGACATTACGGAATTGGGTCTTTTATCAAATGATTTAGTACAACAGACAATTTTTAGATAATAGATCACTTTTAGCCAAACATAACTATTTTTTATACAATAGTATAGAAATAGGTTACGCCAACATGTTTATTTTATATATATTGCAATAAATTAAAAATTAAAGATATCATCTTAGTAACAACTAACGACATAATGAAAAAGTAGCAATGACAAATGACTGTTCGGAAAAAGAAGTTAATGAAAGAAAAAAAAAATTCAACCAATTTTTGGTAACGACATTCTAAATAAAAAAGTATGAAAACAATAATTATGGAAAAAAAATGGTATGAAGAAAAATTTTATGAATTGCAATGTGTACCCGTTTCAAGCATATCAATTTCTGAATTCCAGGACAAACTTCAATGCATCTAACGGCTGCAGTGAGCCATTGCAAGGCCACTTTGTTGATCCTGTTTTTGAGGAATGACACAGTTGATTTAGCTACTAAACCTAACAATTCCGGTCAGACACCAGAAGAATTGGCCCAAAGCCATGGGATATATGGCCCTCTCTTTGAGATGTTATGCCCAGCTGCATCATATATAAAATCATTAGCATTTACTTGTAATCCTTATGTTAGAAAATCTGTGGATAAGTGCCATCAATAGAAATGTAAATAAAATAATTTAGGCTAGATAATTTTTTTATTTTAATAACTACATTGAATCACTTATTGCAATACATAATTATGTATATAATTTAAGACACTGCTCTTATAACCTTAGGTATTAAGTATAATAAATAATATAATATAAAAAGTACTGATCCTCAATTTTCGGTTGTTTTAGTGAAGAACTGTCACCTAAAATATATTATACCCATAGATTGATTTTGGTGGAATAATACCCTTGATTAATATGTCCGACAAACATTACAACATATGTTTATATAAAATTAGGGCTTAGATAGATGTCTGTGTTACTACAATCACAATATTATATAAAACAAACGTCAGCCCAAACAGCTTAATTATACATTTTGTTTATAAAAGTTATACATAGAACTAAAAAAAAAAAAATAAAAAAAAACATGTTACAGTTTTTGTTTTGTGTCAGTTTTGGGTATTACAATATCAATTTGAGGTAACAAATAGTATCTAAATGTAATTTATCGATAAGTTCTTGCTAATCTTTCTATCACATGCATAGCACCAGATACAAGGTAAGTTTCAGATTGTAAATTTTTTAAACTAGCTATAAGATTCCTTCTGTCGATCTTCTGAAGTTCATTTAGGGTTTGTCTTGTTTGAGAAGTCATGTATGGTAAAACTAAACAGCCTAAACCAAAACATTTACATCTTAAACAATTCTTCCATATTTCCACTAAATCTTCATCTTTAATAAGTGGGCAGATAGGTAATAAATTAATTGCGTTTAAACATTTTATTCTCTGACGTTCTGTTATAGGATAATCTGCGCGTTGAAACGGAGATAAAATAACCGCACGCCATGCAGAACAAATAATATTATCAAGCTGATATGAAAGTTGTAACAATAATGGAATCATCTCCTCAAACAAGCCAGCACGTAATAGGTAAGGAATAAGACTGTGTATTATTTGGGTAGAGCCAAATCTACATACAAGTTGTGCAGCAGTTTTCAAAGCACCTGAATTTCCTTCTACTGCTTGTAGTAATTGTTCCAAGCCGCGAGTCTTGTCTTGCGTGAATGTGGCAGCAATCCAGGGCATATCAACACATTCCAAATTGACAACACTGTACAATTCTAGAAGTGACAACCACAATGCATCTCTTTCTTTATTTGCTACTTTAATGGCAGTGTCTGAATCTACTACACTCATGAGACATTGCAGAGCTCTTAATTTCTTTGATTTGTTGTTTTCACATTCATCATCAAAGGCGATTCGAGATAAATAAATAGCTCCCATTTTAGGACATGTTGCTTTAAGAATATATTTAGCAATCATCAATTCTTTTATATTTAACACAGTGATGATTTTATTATCACCATTCGATCTTTCGAGCAGATTTTCTAAAATTTGTATTCTGATCGAACTTACGTTAATGCAGTTTTTATCAGCTATTTCATTCACAGCTCGATTCACATCATGGCGATTCATTTTGGACACAAAATCTGAATGTAGATACAATGCTCGAATAAGTTGGGCTGGTTCTGTCGAAAGTCGAATAAATTCTTCACATGCCCAATCTATTTTGTACAATGCGTGACGGGTAGAGAGAGAAGAATGTAGTCGTTCCATTTGTCGAACAGCACGATTTCCTGGTTGCAGAGCAGCCCACCGTTGGGCAAACTGGTAACATAAATGAGCAGCAGCAACTTGATCTGCTCCACGTGCACAGCCTTGTAGAACATAGAACAGGCATGCACCTGCCCATTCCATGTTAGCAATATGCCTAACACATCGATGTGCTGCTCGCAACAAAGGTTCTTCTTGACTTATTAGCCGCCATGGTTCATGTTTAGTGTCTGAATCGTTATCATCATTACGTTGCCGTGAGGTCATAGTTTGCTTTACAGCATTACTACAGATCATATCTCTGGCAGTTTGCACATCAGCATCCAATGCAAGCAAAGCAACAGCTGGCAGCCATCGTTCATAGGTTTCTAATGTTATCTCAGATTTTAAATTACCCCACATATCTTCTCTCATAAACAGATGGAATGGTAGTCTGTAATGTCCAATTTCAGGGAACATCCCTTTTACAGAGAAAAGTTCATATTCGTATTGTTTTGGACTACTTTTTCTTTTGTATTCCTTCAAAAAGTGTAAAAGGAAATATTCCTTCGTATTTCTTATTTCGCAAGTAGAGCCAAAAATTAAGCGATATATACACAAAAACACTTCGTAGTAATAGGGGTTGATAGAAACAATGCGACCATGTAGTGTTATTTCACCATTTTTCCAAAAATCATTTAATATATCTTTAAGAATGTCTTTGCTTTCGACACTGTCCCAAATAACAAAACATTTAATTAATTGGTGTTCATCATTTTCAATTAAAATATGCCTATGACCTAAACTATCGACAGTAGTTTTATATTTTAATTCCCAAGTAGAGAGCAAAGCTATTAACTGAAGCGATAAACCATCATTTGTAGAAATATTTAAAGCACGGCATATATCGACCAATCGCTCAAAATTTGTATTTGGGTACTGTAATAGAACATAAAAAAGTATGACTTTAACATCCCAAGTCTCTTCACTATTTTCAGGTAAAGCGACGTCTGCCAAGTTAATGTTAAACTTAGATTTAAGAATGTACTGAGGAGGATAAGTAACAGAATTTCCTATCTCTTTATTAAAAGAGTCGTTATCAAACGCGAGAGTTCGCCGAATAGCTGGCGAGGACAGGTAACACACTATGTGATGTGGTAGAAATTCGTTTTGTCCTCTTAAAGCTTCAAGCACCCACGAATTATCCTCTTCATAAGCTCTGATTACGAGTAACAAGCTTGTAATTAGTAACTCATCAAGTTCTTGAGATGCTACTACTCTTCCTAGTAGTCGTTTAGTCAACTCTGATACTTCCTCAGATGAATTTATTCTTGAGACATCATCTTCAACTAAAATATTAGAAATCAGCCTGAGTGAAGTAAAGTCACATTTACTTTGGACATTAGTAAAATGAGATAGGCTTTCTTCTGGATACCGTTTAGATTTGTAAAAGTTGATTATTTCATTAACAGCAGTACTGGACGATATTGGTAAATATATGTAATGGAATTTCCAAGCTATTGATAAGTTCTTCACAATTATACTAGCATGAATAAGAGTATTTAGCAAAGACAACTGAGTCATCAAATTATGCAAATATTCTTCATTGCAACTGACAGCCAACTCAATCAGGACATTATATGAATTCAATAATAGAGTAGAATTATCTCCAAACAGAAACTGAGATAAGATTGCCATATATTCATCAGCTGATACATCTTTTGTTGAGAAACACCTTATGAGATGCTCAACGACTTTTCGCACTTGGTGACAAGTCGAAGTACTTCGCAACAAAGCCATGAGGACAGAATGTTGTGATTGACATGATTGTGTGAGTTGAATAACGCTTCCACCACGCCCAGAGCTTGCTGTGGCGCCATCTCGACGTATCCAGCTGCTGACTGTATTTTCACAAGCACTCTCATTATATATCTCATTTAAGTTAAGCAATAAACTGTATGAATTCTTGAATTCATATATTGTTTCAATATTGCCCATTTCAATTTCATTTAGGAGTTGTGTGCCTTTTATAAAATCTATGTAATTTCTTTCTATAGCCAAGTTACTGGAAGACCCACTGATGATTTGGTCATATTTAGCCACCACAGCTTTAAGTAATAGCTTTTTCTCATTTGTTGATAAATTATTGAAGTAATTTAAAGCAGTTCTTGTCTCACAATCTTGAAGACACCTCTCAATGTATAAAATGTTGCCATAATTAGTGTACATTGGCATTACACTTGTGAGGACATTCAAATCATCCAATTCAATAACTGGTGCACTCACTATTTTATGAAGAACTAACATGTAATCAGTACATGTCATTGGAAAATTATACTTCTTCAGTACAACTTTAACATTTGCATAATTTATTTCAGTTTGTATTTCTAATGAAAGTAGTTGCTCAGTATCAGAGGTAGTAAAGTTCTTAGTAGTGTCTGCAACTGTAGAAGTTGCAAGTTCAAGTACAGAAACTGTCCATGGAACATCTAATACTTTTACAACATGCAGTAAACATTCAAGTTTACTAATATATGAGTGAAAAGCATCTAGTAACATCTTTAGACGCGCTCCATCTATTCCCCCGCCACTACTTGCTGCTTCACTTTCTATGTAGCAAGTCAAAATGTCATCCAAATCAAACAAGTGCCGCATAGCATATTGTGGCAAATAATTTTGTAAAAATATCTTAAGATCTTCTGTATAACAACGACGTAACATTATCAAGGCAACTTCATTTGGATTCTGGGAACTTAATTCATTTAATAACATATTAATTTTATATTTTTCTTTCAATTCTATGATGTATATTATTCTGGTCTTAAGCAAATCAAGATCATCTATAGAGATAGGCCTTACTGAAATAGATTTGAAAGATGTTTCTAAAATAACTATGATTTCTTCAACAAATTTCACACCTATTTTTGGCCAATAGGCAGACTGCTCTAACATAAAAACCCTTTCAGTTGCCCATCTTACAAATATGTCAATGTAAAATGGATTTTGCTCTAATAGGGAAGGTACGAAATTCTTTAACCAAATAATAATGGATGCTATTTTAGTATTATTACTAATAGAATTCAGAATATTTACTACATCATCATAAGAGACAGCTAATTTCAATTGAGAATATTTTAGCCAGCAAATAGAAGCAATATCAAAATCATTCTTAGTTATAAAAGTCACACAAAGATCTTTAAAGTTTTGTTCAAATAAATTAATTTTCTCATAACTATTGTTGCCAGTAAATTGGATATATTCAACCAAATCAATTTTGATGGATAAATCACTAATCATGGTGATGAGTTCATTATCATTACTGCCTTGAATTTTTTTCTGCAGTGGATACAATATGGACTTGTAGTTAATATTGAATTCACATAGTTTTTGGAGAGTTTCAATGAGAAAATAGTAATCATCAATTATATCAAACAGAGCTAATAATTGTGGTAATACATTAGCTGGTTTTGTAGCTGCAGTAATAGATTCTCTTAAAGCAATTAACTGGGCTTTGAGAGTATCTTGTGTTGTTAATGTTTGGTTAAAACTATCAGAAATGTCTGTACTTCCTGCATGTTTCATAGATATTGATTGGGCGGATCCTGCACAGCAAACTTGCACCTGGAATTATACAAAATAAAATTACACTAAAGGTGGTTATATACCGGCGAGGCGTGGCGTGGCAGAGCAGAGCGGGAATTAAAATTTGTATGGCAAAATTTGGTGTAAAAGGCTTAGCGTGTCATGGAAAAAAAAAAAAAACTATCTTATGAATGTAAGTTTAAATTTAAATGTTCATAACTGTGACAGTATTGTATATATAACATAGTTTCTCTTTATTACTAGTATTATAAATGCAAATGTTTGTGAGTATAAAAGTTTGTAATTCTTTCATACAAAAACTAATAGGACAAATAAGATGAAATTTGCACACAGCTTATAGCCTCAATTAACAATAAGCTACTTTTTCAGCAATATACCTTGTGGACAAAACTGCTGGCAGTTAGTTAGTAGGCTATACATGGATAAAATATAAATTTTCAAATCTTATTCTATACAATCTAATAGATACAATATGATAAGTGTTATTTGTGTTGATGAGAGGTTTTAAATGTAAAATCATAGTTTCTAAATTGATGCGCTGATTCATAGCAGATACAATATAGATAGAAATTAAATTAGTACATATTGAATCAAAAATGAAATTTTTACCTCTTCACTGTTCCATAACAGGTAGTAAAACAAATCATTGTGTTCCAGCACAGGATAATAATTGTCTTCAACTTCATCAAATCCAAAAGTAATTTGTGCATCTCTCAAATCTACAATCCACATGTTAGCTTTAGTAGCAAATATTACTTGGTCTTTCCATGTTGCTATATGATTTGATTTTACATCAGTGGTCACACTCTCCACTATGCCAGACATGGGGCATTCTATCTTAATAGTTCCTTCTTCTATATAAACATTCATGCCATATACAGAGTGGAGCTTTATCTTGAAATGTGAACTTGGTATAGGATTCTTTTTGAAAGGCAGAGGCAGCACTTCACTTGATTCTTCTCCCAATTTTTTCAACAACTCTTTCAAGCTACAGGATATTTCAAATGAATCGCCACTTTCACTAAGAAAACAAAGGTGGTCCCGATATTTAGCTATTTGCTGGATTTTTAAGCTGACATTGTTTTCATTCACAACAGTGATCCGTGAACCCTTTATCACATTTATTACTATAATTTGGCCAGATTTGAACACAAGCCACAGAAAACCTTCTAGTAACAACTTGTCTGATATATCCTCTTCAAAGCCATGTATTCCATTCTGATCCTTACAAATCCACGATATTTACACATTTATTGTTTTCAAGAAGAATTAACTTAGGATAAAATAGTTCAGCTGCGATATTAGAAACATTACACGAAGTATTGATTGTTTTAATTTGCGATAAAATAATCGTCATATTTATTTCGATAAAATCAGATTCAAAAGTGAACGTAATCAAGTTCAATACGAAAACGAAACTTTAGTAAAATATTAAAAACAAAGAATGTCTGGGCTGGGGATCGTTTAATTTGAAAACTTTAAATTTTGAGACATAACGTAAGCTAATGTCAAATTTGTCAATGTCAAACTTGTTCAAGTGAAGTGATATCAACATGGCCCACATCGATTAATAATAATCGACTTCAAATGTGTTAGTATTAGGCGATTTGTAGACACAGTTTAAAAGGTCAATCAAATAGTATTATAGCTTCGCAAAAAGCGGTTCCATTAATTTCTACTCTTTTATGCTAAATTATAGCTGTTCACCTCGCAGCTCTACACTGCACACTTATTTAATAAAAAATAAAATTGATAATCAACGTGATTTCCTTTGAAACATAGTGCAGCACATTAAAATGGCTGCAACTTGTAGGATGCCTACAGATTTATCAGGATTCGTCCTAGTTACGCGAACAACGAGTAGATAGTCCTTGTCCTAGTTTTAGGCGTCCGCGTCCCCCACATCAGACATACCCGATCCGCCGATATTTTTAAAGCTAATCAAAACGCTTGATTTCTGCTAATTTTCATTAGAATTGAATGATATTCTTGAAACATTGATCGTTTTGCACGTTTAGCAACATGTTGGGGTCGCAGTCGCTGAAGACACGGATTAAGTTCATTAAGTACTAAAACAACTTCTCATGAATAAAATATAGTATAATACAATAGATTTAAGACACCTAGATAGATAGTCTTTTTACAAGCACTTCATATAGAATGAATCCAGAAACCAATCAGCACACAGGGAAAATTACGCCGCACCGCTTGACCAACTTGCACACAAAAAGAATCTAAGGGTCGACACACACCAAAAGCGCGTCGAAGCGCAGCGAATCGAAGCGCAGTTTCAGTGTCATATGAATTTTAACTTTATTTTCATTACTATAATACTTATTATCGCATGAGAAACAAAAACGAGTCGCGCGGATGCCCGCGGCGCCGCGGGAATTCCGGCGAATCCCATAGTAGTAGTAGCGTAGAGTTTCTCATGCGATAATAAGTATTATAGTAATGAAAATAAAGTTAAAATTCATATGACACTGAAACTGTGCTTCGCTTCGACGCGCTTTTGGTGTGTGTCGACCCGAATGAGTTCGTTATATAAAGTCAAAATGGCTCAATAAAGTGGCTTCACTTTTCATGTGTGTTCTCGGTTACTAGGTGTAATATTCCTTTGTATAAAAACTTAATATATATTTTATTGATGTCATTTATGAGTAAAGTTTTCTTTTCTGGGGCTTCGATTTTAATCTCCTCTTAATTTCAATGGACCTTTTTACTTTTGTATCAATTTCGGCATGTATTTGCATTTTAGTTGCATTAATTGCTTGTTGATAGCTTTCTGAAAGGGCCTCAAGTATGCTTGCCTCAATTTCTATTTGAGGTGGCTGAGCTTTGCCACCAGATTGAATGATCTCCTGAAAAGGCAAGAATAAAAATAAATAAAATAGTTTTATAAACAGGGCAGCTAAATTGATTTTATAAAAAAAAATATGTATATTAGATACCTTAAATAAATTAAGTTGATTTGGTAATAAAACTGTAACAGCATGTCCGGTGCGACCTGCACGTCCTGTACGCCCTACCCTGTGTATGTAGGTTTTTATATTTCTTGGTGGATCATAGGAAACAACATAATTGCAGTCTGGAATATCAATACCTCTTGCAAGAGCATCTGTTCCAATCAATCTAAAACAAAATTATGTGAATAAATATATAGTAGGGCAATTGAACATTTTATAAGCAATGTGGTTTTTTTGTGGCAATCTGCGTTAAATTAGATAGATATACAGGGTGTCCGACCGACATGCCAATATCTTAAATATTGTGGATAGAAGTTTTTGCTCAAGGAAGGCGTTATTTTATATTTTTAAATTATTAAACTAAGTTCAATGTTTTTTTTTTAAATATGCTTACTTAACTGGGAATCGAACTAGCTTAAATCTGAATTAATAGTATGCTGTATTTTTACTGTAGCAATTGGTGGCGTCAATAATAAGATTAAATCTCTCAAACAAATGTTGGTTTTCTATGCATTAAACCATGTGGTTTATTGCATGGAAAACAATGAAAATGTCAAAACTTCAATGCGATCAGTAGCTTAGTTGAAATATAAGTAAGAATACCATTTTAAATATTAATAACAGCTAATTATTGAAAATTAGAATAAATTAATGTTTTAAAATAATACATTTGCAAATCCAATATTTGGGTTGGTGAGAATAAAGTTTTGAAATAATCTAAACTGATGGTCCAATTTGAGGTGGTTTGATTCTCAGGGGGTCCGCGGAAAAATTTGTAATTTTTTGGACTGTAATTTAATTTGTAATTAAAATAAAATAGATAAGATATTTTCCCTCCATTAGACCGTGTGACACCCTGTATGATAATTATGTTAAAATTCAGTTAGCTTTTCTGTACAGTATGGTTTACGCATTGTGTATTAATAGACTTACACATTAATTTCTGAAGAAGTGAACTTTTTCAAAACACTTTCTCTTGTTGATTTATCCAATGCAGAGGATAGCTCAGCTACTCTGAATTTACCACTGCCCCATGTATTTAAGAGCACAGTTAACCTGTGAGCTGCTTCAGCAGCATTAGTGAAGCACAATACCTTGTCCCATTTCTGGTCAACCAAAAAGTGATACAGAACCAGTGGTTTTTGTTCTGGCTCACATGTCACAGTTTGTTCTACTAACTCCTCGGGTGTTGCGTAAAGTCTGATCTGATCCTCATCATCATAATTAGAGATAGTAGCTGCAGAGAATAGCTTTGGTTGGAATAAGCCCCACTGTTCTAATTTTTCAGGATCCTGAGACAAAGTGGCAGAAAAGAGTAACTTATGTGGTGGAGGCTTCTGTTCAACAAGACTACTCCATGTTAGATTTGAATGTCTACTAGTCATTAACTCATTCTCTAACTTTATATGTCTGTCTACATGATACAGCCAGTCATTCTGTATGTGCTCCATGATCCTGTCAGCTTCATCAATAACTAGAAATTTCAAGTGTTTTAGTGAAAATCCTTCAGTGTTTTGAAGGTGTTCTACTAGCCTTCCTGCTGTACATACTGCGATGTCCACTTCACTGACCCAACCTGAAGATTCAGCTGGAAATAGAAATTACAAGTCTTTTATAATCCTTTGGTGTATCTTTAACACAGTTCTTCATAGTCTTATTTCTAATTTTACAAGGTATGTATAATAAAATTGTATTATTTAAAATATACTTACTATAGCGCACAATATTTTGCTGTTCTTGTTGTAAAGGAATTGAACCGCCTAATAAAGCAACTTTTAACCTTGTTTTCATACAATACTTTTTAAACACTTTAGCAACTTGAGCTGCTAATTCTTGTACAGGTAGAACTACAAGAGCCCGTACATGGCAACCAATCTCATTCATTAAAATCTGAAAGCAATTTTAATATTAAGTACCAAATGGGAATGCCCAAAAACTGTATTGCCACCTACCTTATGTCACAATTATAAGATAGTTAATAATTTCTAGTTTAGTGTATGACCATTATCTAGTAGTAAGAGACATAACTTAAGCAGGTTCTAATAAACAAGAGTGATTTCCTATTTAAACATTAACAATGAACTGAGTGAGCACTAATTTTTTTTTCATACAATAATCACATATTTTTACTTTCATTCACTAACTTTTATCATGAAATCCAGCTTACTTTTAAATATATCTGACTGTTAAGTAGTTAATCCAGTGGTCATACTCCTTTGCATAATTATTATAATCACAAACATATCACAAAAATCATCAATATTACCTGAACTATAGGCAAAACAAAGGCTAGTGTTTTACCACTGCCTGTTGGAGCTGATACACAAATATCATGTGGCCAGAATGGATAATTCATTTTATGTTCATCCAATACAAAAGGTATCACTTTTTCTTGGACAGGAAACAAATTTGTAACACCTTCACTTAACAGTGTTGCTTTTAATGAACCATGTAACCAAGTTTGTTCTTCTACAGGACATGTGGCATTTTTGAGGCTAGTTGAAAGGGTAATTGGGTGGGACAGCCAGTAGGGCAGCACCCTGGATACCTAAAACAAATGTTATTATTTCTTAGTCTGTGCTGAATGTTTAATATTTATATGTGTCATTTACAAACACTATATATTACAATGTTAGGGCATAACTTGATTTACCTTGATCTTTTTTTCAAAGTCACTAACTCCTAGCACTTTGTATTCCTGTGACTGTTTAGCTTTTTTATTTTCTTGCTTCAAGATCCTTTTCTTGCTTATTTCATTGGCTTCTTGATCTATTTTGGCTACTTCATCGTCTTGAACATCTATGTTACTATCTTCTTTACATGTTGGTGATTCTTGGATGTCTTTAATAGATTTTGGAGATTTAAGGGTTATAACTGCAGATTTTTTTTGGGTTGTAAATGCAGATTTCCTTTCAGCAATTATTTTATTCAAATTTTCTAAATGTTTAGCTTCTTGATCACTTACATCGACATTCTCGAGCTCTTCTCTATACCTGTAAATAATAATATAAAAAAGAACTATATATAAGAAAACAGAAAGAACTATTGTTGGTATCGAATTGTGTTTACGATGTACCTGTCTATTACAAATAAATCCATGATTTGCTTCGATGCACTCTTTATATCAACCTGTACTTGTTAATTCTTCAATTCAATTGTTTATAGAAATACTTTTTTTAATATAACCTAGAAAGTTATCAAAACACGACGGCACGGCATTGACAGACATGTACACTTGACAGAAGAGGTGACTTTGACACTTTGACATTATTTACATTTCCTTTTTTTTAACCAAAGACCTTCGTTATAATTTTTAGAGGTATACTCGTTTATAATATCGAACATCGATGTCAAAACGATTAGTCAAACGACCTTGTTACGATTGATGTAATGTAGATTGTGATTCATTCACAATCAACATCAATCGTAAAGGTTCATGTGTAAAAATTTGTGCCAAAAATTAATGTTTGAATCTTACTTAATTACAATATTCACAATCAAAACGTCAAAGGGCTTTTTGATGAAAAATCATATCGCAAAGAAATAGCTTGGTTCCAAAACATAGTCATGAACATAGACTAAATGTCATGAAAGATTTAAGTTTTGAGTCTTGGTTTAGTAAAGGCACTATTTTGTATATCAAAAGTGAGTTTTTATCCAGAAAACAGAGTCGACTAAATTTTAATCGATTACATATTTTTATGGAATGTTAGATTATTTTTTGACAAGTCAATCTTTCTTTCTTTATCTTTTGTCTCAATTTGTCTATGAAATAAATTTAGCGGAGCGAGCACCACGAAGCAAGTTTTCGATTAGTCGCTTTTATTTCCCGAATTATCGTTCAAATGTTTTTTCTACGTGAATTACACGTGCTAAATTGTTAACTCTGTAAAGAATCGAATTTCATACTTTTCTTTTGTAATTTCCGAGATTAAACACATAACAAAATGGCTAGTGTTTCCTATCAAATTGCAAATCTTCTGGAGAAGGTGAGCCGGCGTTCTTACATCTAACATTGGCATTGTTGGTTATTTGAGTATTTATTATAATTTAAAACAATCTACAGATGACCTCCACTGACAAAGACTTCAGGTTTATGGCTACTAATGATTTGATGACTGAGTTACAAAAAGATAGCATAAAGCTTGATGATGATTCTGAGAGGAAAGTTGTAAAAATGCTTCTACGTCTACTTGAAGACAAGAATGGTGAAGTACAAAATTTAGCTGTGAAATGGTATGCATTTATTATTATCATGCAACAGTATTTTTTTATTAATTGAATTGGACTTAACAGTAATACTTTTTTTCAGTCTTGGTCCCCTTGTGAATAAAGTTAAAGAGTATCAAGTAGAGGGTATAGTGGATACTCTTTGCGCGAATATGCTCTCAGACACTGAACAACTGAGAGATATCAGCAGCATTGGCTTGAAGACTGTCATATCTGAACTTCCATTAGGGTCTAACACACTGGCTGCTAATGTATGCAAGAAAATTACTGGGAAACTCAGCAGTGCTATTGAGAAGGTACTGTTTATAGTTGTGCTATTAATGTTTTTCAAAAGCATACCTTGCTTCTTTTGTGTGTTTATTTTGATGTGTCATCTTGATACACCAGTAAACCTACTAATGATGCAAATGTATTTATATTTATAGACTGACCTACAATCACAACCTGTGTTGCCGAGTTGATCTAATCATACAAATACTTTATATAGTTAAAAAAATCTTTTGTTTTTCATGAAACATATGTTTATTAGGTTTCCGTCTTTGTTTGTGTCCATGAATACAATACAATATAAATTTTAACAATCAATATAATAATATGAAATAAAATATCAGCATTCAAATTTATCAAGATAATCATTTTCTTTAACAATATTGTCACAATAATAAGTGGAAAATTAAACATTATTTTTGTACATTTTGACCATAAACCACTGTTTTTTGTTTTCTTGCTCAAACACATGATTGTAAATTTTTGGTATAATTTATCATCAGCAATCACAAACAGAAAACGAAATTTGGCACATATATATATACACAATTGTATACACGCTAAAGCCGCAAATTGTGTTCTGATACACATATGGAGGATCAATGGCGGCATCCGAGTTCATTATTTATCGTTTTATAGGCATCAATGATAATTATCAATCAATGATAGTTATCAAGGTATATTTATCAATAATTATCACCACTTTGAACCCTGAAATATATTTACAGCAAGAAGATGTGTCTGTTCAACTGGAGGCTCTAGACATACTGGCTGATTTGTTGAGCAGATTTGGTGGCTTGTTGATCTCTTTCCATCCTATGCTGCTCAACTCACTGCTCCCTCAGTTGGCCTCCCCACGTCAGGTATATTTTATTTTTCATTGATAAGTTTAATTGTAAATACATGTTTCAAGTAAACATCAGTTCCTTTACTAATAAATTCAAGTGTTTAGTACTATTCCCTTGTGGTAACCTGGTAAACATAAAAGATAGATGCATGATACATGTTATATGTAATGGAGTTTTCAGTAGATACACCTAATAATGGATCATATAATCTCAACAAAGGTCTCTGATGGGTTCAACTACAACTTCTTATCTCCACAAAATATTGAGTTGCGCTGCATTTTAGCAGCATAACTTTAATAATTATTATGTTTTATCTCTAAAATTGTGCTCACCTATAGGTTACATTTACTCATACTTCCTTCATCGATGTGTTAATGTTGTTTGTGCAGGCTGTCCGCAAACGCACCATAGTTGCCTTGTCTCATCTGGTCATGTCATGCAATGCCTCCTTGTACAACAAACTCATTGATCATCTGCTGGAAGGGCTCAGTTCTTCGACTTCTTCCAGTGTTAGCCGCACCCACATTCAGTGTATTGCTTCCATTTGGTAAGTATGCTGTAAATTGGACCGGATTTTGATAAACTATTATCTTAGGTAGATAGTTCACTAAAAAAATATATTATGTTTAATATTTGTTTGATAAATTAAGAAAAGTTCTACTGAATCTAAGCACTCTTGTTTTAAAAAAGCTTTAATACAACATCAATATTTCAGTCGTCAAGCAGGCCATAGATTCGGCGAACAGCTATGGCGTGTAGCACCGCAGGTTCTAGAATACTCGACTGATGCAGATGAGGAATTACGTGAGCATTGTCTCCAAGCCCTCGAAGCTTTTGTACTTAAATGTCCCAAGGAAGTTCAGCCACATATTCCTACTGTAAGTGTCCATTTAAATATACAAAAATTTCTAGAAAATCAATATTTTTAAATGATAACTTTTAACACTATAAAAACATTAAAACACTAAAAATATATTATATCTACAATGTTATTATTAAGTACTGTATCTATCTATAGTTGTTTTCAAATCAAGAAATAATGTGGGTCAAGTTTTTTTACTTTTTATGGACGCATTCAGATAAAGCTCGACTTGAGAAGTTAAATAAAATGTAATAGCAGACATATTGATATCACATTTTATGGCAGTGTAGCAACTGTCCAGAATCATTTGTGGATGTAAAAGCTATGAAAGATATACTTTTTACTTGAAACAAAAATTTCTTCTGATTCTAATATAAATAGAAACAAAATATAATAAGAAACTATAACCTGAATTTTAGTGTCTTGCAACCAACAAGGTTAATTAGTAACAAGTGCATTGATAATATTATACACAATATCAGAGGTAGTAGTAGCACAGTACATGATTTTGCACTATCAGACCATACTGGCCAACTCATCAAATGCCCAGTCAAAAAAACCTACACGATTGCTCATTGGTATTCGCTAAAACGAGACTACTGTCCTGAGAATACACTTAAATTTATAAACTGTCTGCAAAATCTCAGCTTCAGTGACGTCTTTGATAGTCATCAGCCTGAAGATGCGTTCAATAAATTTTATGATACGTTCAAGTTGTTCTATGAACTATGTTTCCCCCTAAGCAAAGTGAAAAACTCAATTCGCAAAAAACCAAATTGGATTACCAAAGGTATTAAGTTGTGTTGTAAGAGGAAAAGGGAAGCACTACTTCAATATAGATGCTGTCCTAATACTAAAAATAAAATAGCATTCACTCAGTACTCAAAACGCCTAAGGAAAATTATAACATTAACACAAAAATCTAAGAACCAGCATTCCATACATACAGCACAAAACAAATCTAGCGCTACATGGAACATCATAAACAAAAATACTTTTAATGAACCTAAAATAGACGTACCAACAAGTATTTTAGTCAATAACAAAGAAATATATGAACCACAAATGATAGCACAAACATTTAATGATCAATTCATCGATGAAATTACATCTTTCAAACAAAACACTTCATTAAACATTGACAGGAATTTAAAATCTTTGTTTATGGCACCTACAGTATTTTCGGACATTATTAATATTATAAAATCTTTAAAAAGTACTAGTAGTTGTGGATATGATGGCATTACCACAAAAATTATTAAACAAGAATCACATTTAATTGCCCCGGTTTTAAGCTACATAGTTAATTTGTGTATTGAACATGGTCATTTTCCGGAAAAGCTTAAAATTACGATTATTAAACCTATTTACAAAAAAGGTGACCGTAAACTCCCTGCAAACTATAGACCAATAGCTCTCATTCCAATATTTTCAAAAATCTTTGAAAAAGTCATACACAGCAGTCTCTACTCCTTTTTTGAAGGAAATAATCTTCTAGCTAAAGAACAATATGGATTTCGGAAAGGAAGATCAATAAATATGGCAATATATGAAGTTGTCAATAAAATTCTTAATGGTATTGACACAAAAACACCTGTCATTGCTATCCTAATGGACATGACGAAAGCATTTGACCATGTAGAACACACATTACTATTGAACAAGCTTGAGAAATATGGGGTAAGAGGAAACGTATTGGAACTTATAAGATCCTATCTTAGCAATCGTACACAATTTACCGCTGTTACTACAATATGTAAAAAAACTACTACTGAAATGACTTATACATCTGAGACTAGGAAAAATACAATTGGTGTTCCTCAAGGTAGTATCCTGGGCCCTCTTCTTTTTCTTGTGTACATCAATGATATGCCTAAATCTACTGAACATCATATTGTTTTATTTGCCGATGATAGCACGTTAATCTATACTGGCAATAATAAGGATGTCTATGAACATGACATAAATTGTGCTATTAAAAATGTAATCAATTGGCTGAATAATAATAACTTAAAAATAAATATAGAAAAAACTAAATTAATGGCATTCTCCCAGAGAGCTGATCAAACCAAATTGAACATACAATATGAAAATAAACCTATAGCGGAAACCACTTCTGCATTATTCCTAGGTCTACACCTTGATAGTAATTTATCATGGAAAGACCATATTGAAATGCTTTGTAAAAAACTTCACCAATTTGCCTTTGCTCTGTATAGACTATCAAAATACACTGATAGATCGAGTGTATTGATTGCATACAATGCATATGTGGCTTCAAATATACGATACGGTATTATATTTTGGGGCAATTCTACTGATAACGATCGCGCTTTTAGAGCTCAGAAGAAATGCATAAGGTCCTTTTGCAAGCTCCAATCTACTGATAGCTGTAAGCCATATTTTAAGGAATTAAAGATACTTCCTCTACCATCAATGTATATATATGAAGTAGCAGTATTTGTTAAAAGTAATATTGATATGTACGAAACTCTGAGGTCTAAACGACATCAAAATACCATATGCAATGCACTGCACAGGTCAGCTTTGTTTGATAAGAGTATCTTGGGTATGGCCCCAAGGATCTTCAACAAACTACCGAATGATTTACGTTGTCTGAACGAGCTGCAGACATTTAAAAGAAAGCTATATGTATTTTTGGTTAGTAAATGCTACTATTCTGTAAGTGAATATTTAAATGATAAGACAAATTAAAGCATTATATTAATATTATTAATTTTGATATCTGTATTTTGAAATGTGTAATTTTGACATCTATAATTTTGACATCTATAATTTTGACATCTGTAATTTTGACAACCGTAATTTTGACATCTGTAATCTTGACATCTGTATTTTTGAGATCTGGTAACTTTGACATTTATAATCTAGACATTAATAATTTGTAATTTTATGTTTTTTCTCTTTTGTTTAAATCTAATTTGTAAAATTCAGATATTCATTGAATGCATGTATGTTTATTATTACTATTTTGTTTGTATTTTGTTTGTTTTTGAATTTACAATTAATTAATTATTGGAAAATTAAAAAAAATAATAAAATAAAAAAAACTAATTAAAAAAAAAAAAAAAACTAATTAAAAAAAAGAATATTCTTAACTCGAGCGTATTCTAAATATTATAATTATGTACTAATTTTTTTCAAAGAAAAAGGAACCGCCTTCAAAAACTCAAAAGTAAAAAATAAAATATTCGCTAAACTTTGCTTACCTTTATATTAATTTGTTTAAAACAATAAACCCAAATAATTATGTAATACCAATTAATTATATTTTTTTGAAGTCGGCGCCAAATTACAAAATCAAATACCAATTAAAACCGTATTTACCGAATTAATTGTTGAAAAAATCACAAAATCAAATACCAATTGAATTGGTATTTGATTTTGTAATTTGGCGCCGACTTCAAAAAAATATAATTAATTGGTATTACATAATTATTTGGGTTTATTGTTTTAAACAAATTAATATAAAGGTAAGCAAAGTTTAGCGAATATTTTATTTTTTACTTTTGAGTTTTTGAAGGCGGTTCCTTTTTCTTTGAAAAAAATTAGTACATAATTATAATATTTAGAATACGCTCGAGTTAAGAATATTCTTTTTTTTAATTAGTTTTTTTTTTTTTTTTTTATTAGTTTTTTTTATTTTATTTTTTTATTTCAAGCTTTTTAGTGTCTTAGTTTTTTAGATTTAACGATGGGGTGAGGAAGAAATACTAAGGCATCATTACGCATGAAACACAATAGAAACAATCAAAATAATCAAAAAATTCTTTCTGAGATCTTCATGATCATAAGTAATCACTACGATAATAACAAATGTGCTGAAACGAAAGCCCCGTCCAAACCTAAGCAGAGCTTTCGGTACTTTAAGGGTAGGTAAGTAGGCTGTCTCTGCTTACCCTTCAAAGCATACACAGGCATGATGTTATGTTATGTAGTGGTAAAAACAATACATAGATACACGATTGCACAAAACGTGGTTCATTAGCTATTCGTTTTTGAAGAGTTCCGTTGCCTGTCTCCAAAGATCTTCATCAGATTCTGATAAATTATATACTAAAACCTTCCTTGAAACACAAGGATTAAAATACCGAAAACCGCATTCAAATCGGATCAGTAGTTTCCGAGAAAATCGCGAACATAAAAAGGTGACATACATACATACATACGGATCGAATACAGAACCTCTTTTTTTTTTTGAAGTCGGTTAATGACATGTAATTGATGTACCTAACTATAACCTTACCCACTTTGCACGCCATACGGTTGGACATGGAAAGCATCTGTATCAATTTTTTTAAGACCTTTTATTGTACCTGTGTTCGCAAAGTAATAAATGAATTATGAATTATGAATTATGAATTATGAATTCTTTTGCTTGCTAATTTAACCCTACATTCGTAGATAATAGAGCTGTGCCTGAAGATGATCACATACGATCCTAATTACAACTACGAGGATGAGGACGAAGACGGTGGCGGCGAGGACGAGGAGATGGAGGACGAGTCCTTCACCCCCGACGTCGACCCCGAGTCCGACTCAGAGGAGTACTCCGATGATGACGATATGTCTTGGAAGGTAAGCAGGACATTATAATGTTTACTATAAACGAGTAGGCAAGCAAAGTATCAATTAGTGAAATGCGTACATGCAATTGAGGTATGTAAAGGTAGCTTATTTGAATGATCTTTTATCAAGTTCTCTCCATCCATGTGGTAACTTGTGGAAGCGGCCGTGGCGCAATGGATAAGGCATCGGTCTTACGATCGAGAGGTCGTGGGTTCGAATCCTGGCCATTACACCACGGACGTGAACTTCCTCCTAACACAAGGGAATTAAGCTTAGCTGGAGGGGGTTAACAAGAATACTATAATTTGTATTTGCAAATTACTAGTGAGCTTTTAAAAAAAAAAAAAAAACTTTATTGCTCACAAAATATAGCTATTTAATGCATGATAAAGATAAACATTATCTTTGTTTATTTATTATTTTGCTATGCAAACATTTATTTATACCTCTTTATTATAATCAGTTCAGATGTTTTGTATTAGATACAAAAGTAGCTGGGAAGTGACTGCCTGATTGGTTGTCTAGGTTCCTTTGTATCCCAGGAACAAGAGGGCTTTTCATTTAGCTGTGGCATATGTACAGTATGTATACTGTTGTTAAGTGTAGATTCCCTATCGTGGTTGTTCATAAAAGCTCTACCACCACAAAAATATTCAGGTAGGACATTCAAGGAAAGGCCCTAGTCATCCCACTAGTGTCACGGTATGGCCGGCGGCAGGACTATTTGCTATCAAGGAGTGTGCTAAGATGGTTGAAGGACATTTCAAACGCCTAAATCAAACTGGCTGTGGTATGAAGAGCATTTTTGGTCGCGCCTTACCTAAGGTTATTCATATACATCATATTATAATGACTTGCAAAATGTAGTATATTTGCAAGCCAACTAAATCCAGAGGTGAAGCAAGTTCCTGTTTTTATTATTTCCTAATGTTCTAAAGATTGTTAGAAGGGTCTCAAGGTGTTAGGTGTTTTATAGATATAACGGTTGAAAAGCTAATTAATCTTTGTGTAATTTTTTGCGATAGTGAGTATATAGATATTACTGCATTAGCAAATTTTCTCTTTTTCTAAGTGAGGTTTCAATTTTGTTTTTCCAAAAATAAAAATTTCATCCTTCCTCTTGCATTTTAGATTAATTAGCTTTTCAACCGTGTATACGAAGTTAATACAGTTATTTGGGGTGTGTCCTAAACTCATGTGTACTCATAGGATAATGATGTGAGAGATCCTACAAAGATGAAATACTTAATTTATGGTTTGCTTGTCGGCAGGTAAGGCGCGCAGCTGCCAAGTGCCTCGAGTCCGTTATCGCGACGCGTCATGAACTTCTGGCAGAAATGTACGTCACAGTATCTCCAGCTTTGATCGCCAGATTTAAAGGTACGATCATAAAGTTTTAGTCATTCTATTTTGTGAGCATACACCATACCAAATATTCCGGTTGAATTGGAAGACGACAACGATTCGACTGGACTTTGCCAGATTTCATTAAATAATTATGTGTTGTTATAGAACGCGAAGAAAACGTGAAGTGTGATATTTTGAGCGCGTACACAGCTCTGCTGAGAGCGACTCGACCACTGCCCGCCCTGCAGATGTCTATGGCTCCGAGCGATAATTCGCCGCAAGCTCTGTTGCAGCAAAGGGTAAGCCTCCTCGTACACACCGTGATTCGGTCCGCGTAGTGTTTGGGCGGTGCACTGACCCCGTGTTGCCGTGCAGGTGGCCGGCGTGGTGCGCGGCGCGCTGCGCGTGATCCGCGGGCGCAGCGTGCGCGCGCGCGGCGGTGCGCTGGCGCTGCTGCGCGAGCTGCTGGCCGCGGCGCCCGGCTGCCTCGCCGACCACGCCGCGCGCGTCGTGCGCGCGCTCACCCCGGCGCTCACGTATGCATACTCCACTATCTTATATCGTTGTATCACGATACTAGCTGTTGCCCGTGATTTCGTTCGCGTGGGATTCGTTGATTCTTGGCGGATTTCCCGTGGCTAACGTTTGCTTTGTTCCCGTGGCGCTATCTATATCGCTTTGATGAAAACTTCCTACTTGCTGTATAACCATAAATTACACTCATGGTAATAACTTTTTGATAAACTCTTGTTTTAGAAGTACATTTATTTTTATTGAAGATCAATTATTCGGAAATCGTATTTCAAACCGTTTAAAGTGACGGAGTCCCATACAAACGTGCATTCGCAACAGTTATATAATTATGAAATGTGCATATGCATGATGCTGTATTGTGTGGCACAGAGACAAGAGCACAGCGTCGTCCATGAAGATCGAGACGTTGGTGTTCGTGGTGTGCCTAGTGCGGGGGCACGCGGCGGGAGCCATGCAGGGGCACGTGGGGGCGCTCATGCCGGCCGTGCTGTCGTGCGTGCATGACCCCTTCTACAAGGTCACCGCCGAGGCGCTGCGCGTGCTGCAGACGCTCGTCAAGGTCATGCGGCCCTTAGGTATACTACCGTCTCAAATAATAATAAGTGATTGTTGTTATACATATAATATATAAATAAACATGATTTTTGTGACTATAAAGTTCGATCCGATACAGTATAGTAATTAATAATCGCCAGTAAAAATGTGTAAGCACAAACAGCAGGTTTGTCATCCATATTTTTACGAAAACATCTATTCTTCATAATATTCAGATTACACCGGTAACATCGAAACAGACCAAGTCTACGTGGAGCCCCCTCCGGAAGAGCTTCAACAGTTCATCCCAGCGATGTACGAGTGCACGTTGGTACGGTTACGAGCTACGGACATGGATCAAGAGGTCAAGGAAAGAGCCATCGCCGCATGCGGACAACTGCTTTGTCATTTCGGGGATTTCTTACAAGTGAGATATTTTATCATTTAAAATAACCAAATATATTCTGCTTTTTACATAAGAGTGTATAAATGTAGTATGTATTTTATGGTAAAAAACTTAGTTGCCATTTTAAACATGCATTTTTAATGTTTAAAATGTTGCCGTAAAAACAATTCGTCAACTGACCGATGTTGACACTGCGCGTTTAGTTTATTTTAGCTATTTTCACAGTATAATGTCATATGGTTTATTGCTTTGGGGTAGTGCCGCGGATATAGATTCAATATTTGTGCTCCAGAAACGAGCTATTCGAGCTATCTATATGATGAGTCCCAAGGAGACACTAAGAAATAAATTTAAAGAGATACATATTATGACGTTACATTCTCAATACATTTACGAAAATTTAATGTACGTTCACAAAAACCAAACGAAATTTAAGAAAAATAGTGATCTCCATAAATTAAATCTAAGGAACAAAAACAAACTCGCTGTGCCCACTACTAGGCTCCATAAAATCTCTAACTCGTTTCCAGGTTAATGTATACGCTTTTACAATAAACTTCCTTTAGACGCAATAGAATTATCGATAGGTAAATTTAAAAAATATGTTAAAACTAAATTATGTCAAAAAGCTTACTATAGTATTTCAGACTACATAAATGATAATAGTATTTGGAAATGAATTGCTCTTCTTATGTGATTTTTTTATGTACTTTTATATTGTTATATTTTTCATTTTAAAAGATGGTGCACATGAGTTTCTCACCAGCTCTTCTCATAATGCAATACCCATCGGAGCTGGTACTTAGATTGATTTTAATTCGATTCTAAACAGTTTGATTAAAATTAATCTGAGCCCCGGTTATTCAAATCATTGTAATTAGTATAATTTAGTATAATTTAGTATTATTTATTATTTACTTTTATATCATTTTTTGTAATGTTTTGACGTGTTCAAGCGCCTCCTGGGGCCTATGAAAATAAATGATTTGAATTTGAATTTGAATTAGGTTGACTTAGTCTTTATAGGCTAGATTGTAATGTAAATGAGATATCATAATTTTAATAAAAAAAAAAAAAAAGTGCTTTCTATTTACCGCCTATTTGGAATGGTAACTACCGTCTTGCGTATATATGTATATGTATATAGTCTTGCTACCCAATCTTATTGCGGTTTTATGATTTGGTACATTATGTATTTCAGCACGAGCTTCCCGTCTGTCTACCAATATTCTTAGAAAGGCTACGTAACGAAATCACCCGGTTGACAACAGTTAAGGCTTTAACTAAAGTAGCGGCATCCCCTCTAAGAATAGATCTGAGGCCTATTTTGGTGAGTATCCCAACTAATATTATAAATGCGAAAGTAACTCTGTCTGTCTGTCTGTTACGCTTTCCCGCTTAAACCTCGCGACCGATTTTGATGAAATTTGGTACAAACAATCTTTAGACCCTGAGACAGAACATAGGCTACTTTTTAAAAAAAAAAAAAGGGATGAAGGGGTTGAAATAGAGGTTGAAAGTTTGTATGGGATTTCTTAATTTTAAAAGATAAAACCATGAAACTTTATATTTAAGTACTTGATAAGAAATCATTCGCTTTTGAAGTTTAAATTCCTTTTAACGAATGCTCTGCATCGCCACCGCTGCCGTCGGTCGTAGTCGCGTACATTCGCCGAAGTGTGGCGGCATCTGCGGCAGGCATCGTTGTCGGACGCATGCGATTAGACAAATTTGCGCTATAGAGAATTACATTTTTCGATCCAGTAAAATTATTTTATTGTTTCGTAAAACTTTTTAAGTGTTTTTTATTAATTAGGTCCTGTAAATTTATTTTGTTCATACTTGATATTTCTTTTAGTTTATAGTTATAAGTAGGTTAGATAGTTTCCTTTACTTTAAAAAAATCCGATTTGCTTTTATTTCCTTTTTTCCTTCCTAGGGTATATTTAATCTAATAGGTCGTAGTAGGTAATAATACTAATAATCCCATCCCAACTAATATTATAAATGCGAAAGTAACTCTGTCTGTCTGTCTGTTACGCTTTCCCGCTTAAACCTCGCGACCGATTTTGATGAAATTTGGTACAGACAATCTTTAGACCCTGAGACAGAACATAGGCTACTTTTTAAAAAAAAAAAAAGGGATGAAGGGGTTGAAATAGAGGTTGAAAGTTTGTATGGGATTTCTTAATTTTAAAAGATAAAACCATGAAACTTTATATTTAAGTACTTGATAAGAAATCATTCGCTTTTGAAGTTTAAATTCCTTTTAACGAATGCTCTGCATCGCCACCGCTGCCGTCGGTCGTAGTCGCGTACATTCGCCGAAGTGTGGCGGCATCTGCGGCAGGCATCGTTGTCGGACGCATGCGATTAGACAAATTTGCGCTATAGAGAATTACATTTTTCGATCCAGTAAAATTATTTTATTGTTTCGTAAAACTTTTTAAGTGTTTTTTATTAATTAGGTCCTGTAAATTTATTTTGTTCATACTTGATATTTCTTTTAGTTTATAGTTATAAGTAGGTTAGATAGTTTCCTTTACTTTAAAAAAATCCGATTTGCTTTTATTTCCTTTTTTCCTTCCTAGGGTATATTTAATCTAATAGGTCGTAGTAGGTAATAATACTAATAATCCCATCCCAACTAATATTATAAATGCGAAAGTAACTCTGTCTGTCTGTCTGTTACGCTTTCCCGCTTAAACCTCGCGACCGATTTTGATGAAATTTGGTACAGACAATCTTTAGACCCTGAGACAGAACATAGGCTACTTTTTAAAAAAAAAAAAAGGGATGAAGGGGTTGAAATAGAGGTTGAAAGTTTGTATGGGATTTCTTAATTTTAAAAGATAAAACCATGAAACTTTATATTTAAGTACTTGATAAGAAATCATTCGCTTTTGAAGTTTAAATTCCTTTTAACGAATGCTCTGCATCGCCACCGCTGCCGTCGGTCGTAGTCGCGTACATTCGCCGAAGTGTGGCGGCATCTGCGGCAGGCATCGTTGTCGGACGCATGCGATTAGACAAATTTGCGCTATAGAGAATTACATTTTTCGATCCAGTAAAATTATTTTATTGTTTCGTAAAACTTTTTAAGTGTTTTTTATTAATTAGGTCCTGTAAATTTATTTTGTTCATACTTGATATTTCTTTTAGTTTATAGTTATAAGTAGGTTAGATAGTTTCCTTTACTTTAAAAAAATCCGATTTGCTTTTATTTCCTTTTTTCCTTCCTAGGGTATATTTAATCTAATAGGTCGTAGTAGGTAATAATACTAATAATATACAATAAAATACAAACTTAACTTTGCGGTTTGCTCCCGAACCGCAAAGTTAAGTTTGTCGTAGGTTATAAATGACCTATTTCAAACTTATATTTGCGGTATAGATTTTAATTTTAAAGTATTGGTATAGGTAGTATATTTGATATTGTACGTAGTGACCGTAGGTTATTTTATAATACTGTTAGGTAGGATAAGACATTCGTATAGATATTAGTTTATAGGGATTTTGCTTATTATTGAGTTTAGAATAGTTATTATCAGAAATAGGTATATTTAGGTAGGTAGGAATTTTATTTTCTGTTATTGAGTTTTTTTATTGATGTACCTACCACACAGATGAAATCGCGGCAGATAGTTTGTTTGTTTGAAAGCGCTAAGTTTAAAAACAACTGGGTGAATTTTGATATTTAACATTACGCTAAACTCTACGGGCTGTCTCGGACGCACGTGTCGCAATTTCTATTATTTCGAAATTTGAAGTAGTTTCGAAGTAGGTACATGAGTTGTTCCTATTTGTCTGTTTTGATTTGTTTGAATATTATTTTCCTTGAGTTTTTGTCGTATATTTGTGTTGGTCGGTTTGGTAATAGATAGGTAAGTAAGTGCATGAGTTGTACCTACTATTGTTATATTGACATTGTTACCTTTAGCATTTTTTGTTCATAAAACGACATCCACGCGGACGAAGTCGCGGGTAACAGCTAGTATATATATATTTTTTAAATATTTAGTATGTGTATGTGATGTGAAAAAGCAGCGATAGCCGAGTGGGAGACTGTAGGACTTCGAACACAAAGGTTCTGTGAATAAATCGTTTATATTCGTCTTTTCGAAGAAATGTGTGTATTTATCATATAAATTATTACTCGCTAACGGTGTAGGAAAACATCGCGAGGAAACCTACATGCCTGAGAGTGTCTAAGAAGTACTCGAGGTCATGTGAAGTCTACCAATCGCACTAGGCCAGCGTGGTGGACTATGGCCAAACCCTTCTCATCGTGAGGAGAAGCCCGAGCTTAGCTGTGGGACATGTATTAGA
Organism: Hypena proboscidalis; assembly: GCA_905147285.1. Taxonomy (NCBI): domain Eukaryota; kingdom Metazoa; phylum Arthropoda; class Insecta; order Lepidoptera; family Erebidae; genus Hypena; species Hypena proboscidalis. Next base: position 9,149,430 of record LR990127.1, read on the forward strand.
TACAGGATTGCTATTATTTTTATGTGTACGTGAAGTATGAATGGGTTTATTACAGTGATAGACTAATATTTTCTAAATGAGCAAACATATTTTTATTTCAGACTGACGCTGTTCCTATTTTAGGTTCATTCCTGAGGAAAAATCAGAGAGCTCTCAAGTTGTCTACATTGGTACTGTTAGATACTCTCGTACAGAATTATAGCAACGCTATCAGCATAGAACTTCTAAGTAAGGTAAGCAACTCACAACCCTTCAGTGTTATTCATTATGTAAGTCCAACCTAGTCATTATGTAATGTGAAAGATCTCTATTGTTTGGATATTTTGTATTGTTTGCCGGTAGATGCATTTAAGATCTATTACGCGTGTTGGTGCTTGCTCTAATAAATATGAAATATCAAACACATGATTTGCAAGTGTACACGTACAAAACTCACGCGCGGTAAAAGAAGCGGGCAATCTCTCGACTTGCGAGGATATAACCATCTTATGAAATCGTTTGTGTACGTTCACGTCGAACTAGCGGTGGAGCTCGCAATTAACTCTCGACGTTCAGGCAAGTTTGATTGCACGTTTTCATTATCCACAACCGCACACGTTCGGAGTGGCACAGGCGTGACGTGACGTACGCGCAGGTGCTGATGGAGGTGCCGGCGCTGGTGGCGGAGGCGGACCTGCACTGCGCGCAGACGGCGCTGGCGCTGGTGCGCGGCGCGTGCGAGCGCTGCCCCGCCGCGCTCACCGCCGACGCGCGCGCCGCGCTCACGCCCAACATCCTCGCGCTCGCCAAGTCCCCCCTGCTGCAAGGTTTGTGCCATTCGCTTCTTATCAGCAACCACTTTTTGTAGGAATACAGACGCGATGCTGTCGCGGGCTGAGTTCCTCTGCCGATATGCTATGCTGCGCTGTGCACGTTGAAAACGCGACTGACGCCAGTTAGTACCGATGCTGACTGCATCGCTTTAAAAAATCGCCGTGGATGTGTGACCGAAGAATAACGTCGTGGACTATAATGTTTTTGGTATTAGATTTACCGGATTTTGGCATATTATTAGTTTCTCTAATTACCCAGATCTAAACTGAGCTCCATATAATGATGCGACCGAGCAATTCAAAAATTGGTCAACCGTGTGACTTGAATTGTATTTGTTCTCACACATTCATATTCTCTCATATTGCATACAGGTGGAGCATTAAAAGCAATGCTGGGAGTACTCAGCGCGTTGGTAGCGGCTGACGTGGCGGGGTGCTCTCGCCGAGAGCTCCTGGCGCTGCTCGTGGCGCCCGTGCACCGCCTGCACGAACACAACGCGTCAGCGCATCATATTAAACAGGTAACTTTGGCTGTCTGTCACGCTATATTATCAAGATTATCATATCGCTAAGAATCATTCGTGATGAAAATTGACTATATAATTTTGACTATTTTTGACTAACATGAAAGCTAAAATATTTCTGATGCTGAGTGTACAAGTGTATGTTATACGTTGCATGTGGGCAGGCGTTCCACTCGCTGGCGAAGTGCGTGGCGGCCGTGGTGGCGGCGGGCGGCTCGGACGCGCTGGACGTGGTGCGCGGCTTCCTGCGCGACGCCGCCGCGCCCGCCGGGGACGCGCACCACATGTTCGCGCTGCTGGCGCTGGCCGAGATCGGGCGCCACCTGTGAGTGCCACGCCGCTGCTAATGCAAGCCTGACACCGAAGTTGATCGACAATCATCGATGCACACGATGTTAAGGAACCAATAAGAGCGCATCACTGTGTAGTTCGTCGATCGACTTGGGTGTAATAAATTACACCATGAGATTGCAATACATTCATACCAATCATTGACGACCAGATGGCGGAGTGGGTAGTGCACCTGCTTGCGACGCCGAGGTCGCGGGTGCGATTCCCGCTTAAGACAAATCTTTGTGTGCATGAACATGGGGGTTTGTCTTAGTCTGGGTGTTTCTATGTATAATAAGTATGTATTTACAAAAAGAAAAGTATATATTATGTAGTAGTATCAGTTATTCTAGTACCCATAGTACAAGCTCTGCTTAGTTTGGGACTAGATGGCGTTGTGTGTAAGTTGTGATCTTATATTTATATTTATTACTACTACCCACGACGCGCGGTGCAGCGTACGTTAGCTCCCGGTAATTTAATTCCTATAGTGAGAATACGGACTGTACCATTATAAAAATGTTTGAATCTTGGAACTTTGAGTGTTATTCTATAGTAGAAAGTGTAGAACAGTGATAAATCAGTGTATTGTTGGCGTAATTACACATAAAAATCTGTATGCGAATAAGCGGTGATAAGTATATTTGCGGGTAAACTGGACTGCTGCCGAGCCGTGCATCGCGCTCTTTCACACTTACGCTAACGTACCAACTCTGTCCCGCTCACACTGTGTGGATTACCATAACAATCCTTAATGCACTGTTTTTGAATGTAAAATGAACTGCATCGTTTGTTTTAAGAAAGTGGATGTCGGAGAACAGCTGAAATGTAATGGATGCAAGGCTTTACACCACTACAAATGTTTAAGCATTACTAAAACTGCGTTTGATGGACAAATGAAGCGCAATTTCAAATGCGATTCGTGTTTAAACATTACCCAGCGTATCCGGGTATCGGAGGCCACTCCACTACGAGGAGTTCGCTCTAGTAGTGGGCTGGACAAGGCATTATCTAGCCAACCAGTTATGGGAATTTGTAATAAGTCTGTGAGTGAATCGCAGTGTATCAAAGATATTATGGAGCAAGTGCATGGAGTCATAATGGAAAAAATGTGTACTCTTGAATCTAAAATATTAGAGGAAATCAAGGCTAGTGTTTCGGTCCTGGCCCTTGAAAATTGTAATTTGCGGAAGGAATTACAGGAAGCTAATAATAAATGCGTGGCTTTTGAGCAAGAGATTGAGCTATTAAAATCTGATAAAAAGGTAAACATTAGCAATGGCAATAATACCGTCTCAGGTAAGAAACAACATTCATCTATTACTGTGTCCTTAAACTCGACAACTGGGACGCGAGCTCCGTCACCATCAGTGGCCGCCTCGAGTGAGGGCGCGGACGAGGGACGTCTTCATCGCAGCCCGGCGCGCTCGCTGGCGGCTTCGCAACCAGAGGCCGCGGCTAGCTACGCGACGATGGCTAAGAAATCTACCGAGACTAATGTTGTCGAGAGTCAATATAATACTTGGACAGAGGTTAGAAGGAATAAACGGATTAACCCAATTAAAAGAGGTGGCAATACATCAATTGTATCGTTAAAAGTAGTCGAACGGAAAAAATATTTGCATGTCTGGAGGCTGGATAGTAGCACGACTGAAGAAATCCTGAAGGAGTATATTGGAACAAATATTGGAATCAATTCTAACATATCGGTTCAAAAATTAAAACCTAAAACGGAGAGAAACTACGCGTCGTTCAAAATCGGTGTGCTGGAAAGTGACTTTAATAAGCTTTGTGATACAAGAGGGTGGCCACTAAATGCGGAGTTTAGCGAGTGGATTTGGTTTCGTCCCCCAACAAAAACAACACAGCAAACCTTGTAGAAACTTCACTCTTCTATATCAAAATGTGAGAAGTCTTAGATCCAAGATTGAACAATTATTATCATTATTACAATCATCTGTATCAGATTTATTTGCATTCACTGAAACTGGTTTGAATGAAAGCATTCAAAATGCGGAATTTATACTTCCGGGATACCAAATATTAAGGTGCGATCGAGCAGACGGCCGCAAGCATGGCGGCGTACTTTTAGTGGCCACACCGCGATTTGAGTTGCGTCGGGTGTCGATGCCGGACGGTATTGACATAGACGCTCACAAGTTCGAATTAGTTTGTGCTGCTGTGTATATGCAAAAACGATTATTATTTGTCTGTTGTATAGTTTATATTCCTCCTCAAACCGATGAGACTGAATATATGATAATGTTCAACTTATTAGAGAAACTATGTGTAAGATATGGTACCAATTTGGTTATAATTGGAGATTTTAATTTATATTCGTGTAATGATAATATAAATAATTATTTTGAATATTTTATGGCCTTTTGTGAACTCACTCAGTGTAATGGTATACCTAACTGTAACGGCAGACAGTTGGACCTCGTAATGAGCGCGCGCAGTGGCGTGTCAGTGTGCGCGGCGGACGAGGGCATGGAGCCCGTGGACGCATACCATCCGCCGTTGGGGCTAAGCCTCGAGATTGGCGCAGCGCTGCCGACACCACCGCGGCAGCATCCCGCGACTACCGCACCACTAGCGTCGTTCGATACGCCACACTCTAACATCTCAATTTTGTCAAACAAACAGTGGAATTTTTACAAAGCGGACTTTATAAATTTATATGACATGATTACTAAGATTGACTTTTCCGATATGTATTCCTCAAAGGATCCTAATATTGTATTAGATTTATTTTATAATAAGATTTATTATGTATTTGATGCTTGTGTTCCCCTAAAGAATATTACTTCTAATAGTTGTAAGTACAATTACCCGGTTTGGTATACTTCAGAAATTATCAAAGATATAAAACTTAAATATTATTTGCATAAGAAATACAAATTAAGTAAAGCACAGAGTGATTATACGGCGTTCTCTCGGTGCAGGGCTAGAGTAAAAACTGAAACAGCTCGTGCTCTGGCTCAATATCGAGATCGCGTGCAGAGCCACCTGGCAACTGATCCTCGTGCGTTCTGGAACTACATGAGATCGAGAAAGGTCAATTCGAGTAAACCTAAGTTAATAGAACACGGTCGTGTTTTATCAGACGATGAATGTGCCAAAGAGTTTGCTCGATTCTTTCATTCGGTTTATAACGCAAAGCCGGCAGCGCTTGAAGTGGAGGCAGTAAGCGCGGCGGCGGCGCCGGGCACTTGGGCGCACCTTGCGCTCTTGCGGCCTGCCGACGTTCGACGTGCCCTTGCTCGCTTACCACCAAAGCGGTCCGTGGGGCCTGATGGTATACCGGCATTTATTTTTAGAGATAGCTGTAGGGTACTGGTGGAGCCATTACTTCATATTTTTAATGTTTGCATTGAGTCCTCATTTTTTCCTGATCGGTGGAAGCTCACCCGTGTTGTACCGGTGCCGAAGGGTGGGGGAGGTTCTGCACCGAGTGACTACAGGCCTGTGGCGGTATTAAATACTCCTGCCAAGGTGTTCGAAATGGCCGTTCACAATGCCATGTATAATCAGGTAAGTGCTCTGTTGACCGACGCGCAGCACGGCTTTCGTCCTGGGCGTGGGACAACGGGGAACTTGCTGCATCTGATGACTCATCTGGTGCCTGCGGTGGATGCTGGCTTGCAGGTTGATGTAGCCTACTTTGATTTTAAGAAAGCGTTCGACACTGTCGATAATGACATCTTGCTATTGAAGTTGGCTAACGTGGGCTGCACACCGCGCACGCTAGCATTCTTTGCAAGTTACTTACGGGATAGATGTCAGTACGTGGATTGTGGAGGATGCCTATCCGAACCTTATTTTACACGATCTGGGGTGAGTCAAGGTAGTAATTTGGGCCCCCTGCTTTTCAATCTGATGATCAATGACTTACCGGAAGTCATCAGTGAGTGCACACCCTTGTTGTTTGCTGACGACTTAAAATTGATACGAGTGATTGAGCACACAGAAGACCATGACGTATTGCAGCAGGACATAAATAATGTTGTAAAATGGAGCCTCGATAATAAGTTGTTCTTTAATGTAGCTAAGTGCTCCGTGCTTACATTCACCCGCGCGCGTAACCCTCATCAACATCAGTACCGAATGGAGGGATTCCCGTTGCAGCGTGTCACTGAAGTCAAAGATTTAGGGGTGCAGTTCACTGCCGAGATGAACTTTCGTAAGCACGTTACCAATGTGTGTAAAAAAGCATACCGTAACTTGGGATTTGTACTGCGTCAAGCAAATCAATTTAACAATATTGGAGCTTTAAATGCTCTGTATCGGGCTCTCGTGAGGAGTCATTTGGAGGGTAATGCGGTGATATGGTCGCCCCACGAAGTAAAATATAAATTGATGTTGGAGCGTATCCAGAACAAATATACACGGTTTCTTTATCTGAAGTTATATGGGGTATACCCCGGTTATCCACTGCTGTATCCGACTATGTTTGTTCTGGGTATGGTAAGTTACACTCAGCTTGAGGTGAGAAGGGAAGTGGCACTGGCTACGTATGTGTTTAACGTACTACGTGGCACTATACACAACCAAGCCATCCTGCGGACGATCCGATTATGTGTCCCTGACGAGTTTATCGGTCGGCGGCGGAGGCCACCAATACTGGACGTCCCGCGTGCGCGCACCAACCTGATGCAATTCGCGCCGCTGACGCGTACGCTGCGTGTGCTCTGCGCGGTGTCTGACCGGGTTGACATATTTTCGTGTTCACTGAGTTTGTTCACAGAGGCCACTTATAAGTTATTAAGTTAGAGTTTTTGTTTTTGTACTGTGTTAATCTTAAGGTAGTTTTAGAACTAGATGTTTAAGTATATTATAGTTATACATCCATTGCATTAGGTTATGTTTACCTGTAATGATGGATCTGTATTTATGTAAATAAATAAATAAATAAATAAATAAATAAAATTTATTTATTAAAAAAAAATCGAACACTTATGACATGCCCACATCACCAAACACAACCAATTCAAAATATGTTGTGTATTCTATCTTATTACTAAAATGTTTCGTCTCTTAACAGAGATCTAAGCTCCATTCCAAACTTGAAGGAAGTTCTTTTGAGTTCGTTCACACCCTCATCGGAGGAAGTGAAGTCAGCGGCTAGCTACGCGCTGGGGTCGGTGGCGGTGGGCAATCTGCCGGAGTTCCTGCCCTTCATCCTCGGGGAGATCGAGGCGCAGCCCAAGAGACAATACCTATTGTTACACTCGTTGAGAGAGGTATGGACAATTCAGCATCTAAAAACAACGATTTATGACTTGATTGATTGTAGAAAAACGTACCGATGTTTTGAGATTCATTAAATTATTTAAAATAGTTCCAAAAAGATGATTAACTAGCTAATCTTTTAATTAAATCTTTGTGTTATTTATCAGATAATATCTTGCGAATCGTGCACACCAGAGGGAGTCGAAGCCTTAAGGCCTTTCATACCAGAAATCTGGGTACAACTGTCCAAACACTGCCAATGCGCGGAGGAAGGATCTCGTAATGTCGTGAGTATACTAACTAAATCTATATTTACCAATACAATTAATATGTTTGTAATAGTTTATATGTGCTAGATGCTGACTGATGTATTGTTGTTCCAGGTTGCTGAATGTTTAGGAAAATTATGTCTATTAGAGCCAAAAGACTTATTACCACAATTGAAAGAATTCCTGAAATCACCTGAACCGCTCACAAGGACAACCGCCGTCACAGCTGTTAAGTTCACAATATCAGATCAGGTGAGTACATTTTGATGAATGATTCGTGAAACTTATCTCAGAGAGACAAACCAGTACTCAGTATCCTCGGTGTCCAGATTTTCGCGGAATTACGTTATACCGCCGTGCCTCGAATAAATGTAAATCCATTGGTCCTGTGCGTCAACATTAGACGAAACAATTATTGTTATTTCCCTGAAACTCTTGAACCCTAAGGCGTGTTTGTCACCAATCAAAAGATAGATTGATTAATCTTCTCTGCACACCAAAATAAATACATATGGGCGACCTTATCGCTAAAAAGTAATGTCTCAAATGAATTCTGTTTTATATTCTGTCAGCCACAAGCCATCGACCCACTTCTCCGTGGCTGCATGTCAGAGCTGCTGGTGCCGCTGCGTGACCCCGAGCTCGGCGTCCGGCGCGTGGCGTTGGTGGCCTTCAACTCCGCGGCGCACAACAAACCCTCGCTCATCCGCGACCTCCTGCCCCAAGTGCTGCCCACCATCTACTGCGAAACCAAAGTCAAGGTACGGTATTGCTTAACTCCATTGTTGTTATCCTGAGCAGCCTTTATGTTTTCAAATATAGCTCTTGTCACATATTGTATAAATTAAAAAAGCACCCAGAACAACACTTTCGTAATAATAACTATTATGTGGAGCGATAGCCGAGTGGGAGAACGTAGGACCGCGAAGTCAAAGGTTTAGGGTTCGAACCCACGGCACACACCTCTGTCAAAAAATCGTTATGATTCGTCCTTTCGAAGATATGTGTATTTTTATCATATACCTACATATACAATATTGCTTGCTAACATTGAAGGAAAACATTGTGAGGAAACCTGCATGCCTGAGAGTGTCTAAAAAGTACTCGAGGGTTTGTGAAGTCTACCAATCCGCAGTTGGCCAGCGTGGTAGACTATGGCCTACCCCTTCTCATCATGAGAAGAGGCCCGAGCCTAGCAGTGGGACATGTATTTGATACAGGGCTGCTATTATTATATTATGTGGAGCTGATAAAGCCTTCTTTTATTAACCGACTTCAAAAAAAAAAGAGGTTCTGTATTCGATCCGTATATATGTATGTATGTATGTATGTATGTATGTATGTATGTATGTATGTCACCTTTTTATGTTCGCGATTTTCTCGGAAACTACTGATCCGATTTGAATGCAGTTTTCGGTATTTTAATCCTTGTGTTTCAAGGAAGGTTTTAGTATATAATTTATCAGAATCTGACGAAGATCTTTGGAGACAGGCAACGGAACTCTTCAAAAACGAATAGCTAATGAACCACGTTTTGTGCAATCGTGTATCTATGTATTGTTTTCACCACTACATAACATAACATCATGCCTGTGTATGCTTTGAAGGGTAAGCAGAGACAGCCTACTTACCTACCCTTAAAGTACCGAAAGCTCTGCTTAGGTTTGGACGGGGCTTACGTTTCAGCACATTTGTTATTATCGTAGTGATAACTTATGATCATGAAGATCTCAGAAAGAATTTTTTGATTATTTTGATTGTTTCTATTGTGTTTCATGCGTAATGATGCCTTAGTATTTCTTCCTAACCCCATCGTTAAATCTAAAAAACTATGACACTAAAAAGTTTGAAATAAAAAAATAAAATAAAAAAAACAAATAAAAAAAATAAAATAAAAAAAACTAATTAAAAAAAAGAATATTCTTAACTCGAGCGTATTCTAAATATTATAATTATGTACTAATTTTTTTCAAAGAAAAAGGAACCGCCTTCAAAAACTCAAAAGTAAAAAATAAAATATTCGCTAAACTTTGCTTACCTTTATATTAATTTGTTTAAAACAATAAACCCAAATAATTATGTAATACCAATTAATTATATTTTTTTGAAGTCGGCGCCAAATTACAAAATCAAATACCAATTCAATTGGTATTTGATTTTGTGATTTTTTCAACAATTATTTCGGTAAATACGGTTTTAATTGTTATTTGATTTTATGATTTTTCAACAATTATTTTATGTCTCAAATATTCAATACGGCACTTAAATCTGCTTTAAGAAAAGTGTTTATATAAAATATATGATTTGTTTGCAGAAAGAACTAATTCGAGAAGTAGAAATGGGTCCATTCAAGCACTCCGTGGACGACGGGCTGGACCTGCGGAAGGCAGCGTTCGAGTGCATGTACACGCTGCTGGGCACGTGCCTGGACCGCCTCGACGTGTTCGAGTTCCTGCGGCACGTGGAGGACGGGCTGCGGGACCACTACGACATCAAGATGCTCACGTACCTCATGTGTGCGAGATTAGCGCAACTCTGTCCTACTGTAGTTTTACAAAGTAAGATCTGCGTGAACTATCAAAGAGCTTTTATGAATTTTCATTTAATGTTATTCTTTACATCAAATTTCATTGATTTATATCCTACACCAATCCTTTCCGGCAAGTAATATCCTGTTCCATGTCGAATAGCTTCTAAAGTCTGATAATGGTTAAGTTGCCAATGTACGTTATGGTGTTATTACACCTAAATCGATCGTCGATCGATGCATTTTACGTTAAAAAGAGTCAATAAGAGCGAATCTAAATCGACGTCGATCGATTTAGGTGCTATAACATGATTAATCGATCTGCTTACATCTTCACGCAGCAATTGAACTGCGATATGAACATTTCATTTTATTTGTCCAGGGTTAGAAAGTTTAGTGGAGCCCCTGAGAGCGACGTGCACGATGAAGGTGAAGGCGAACTCAGTGAAGCAGGAGTACGAGAAACAAGACGAACTTAAACGGTCCGCGCTCAGAGCAGCCGCCGCACTCCTACAGATACCAGAAGCAGGTAACTACCCGATCATTTATTAAAAATTCCCAATTTATCTGCTATACAATACAGCACTCTCTTGAAATATTAGCAGTTGACTACAGTCACTCGCATTCGCCCTCTTATCAACCCTTTTTATATACGCTCCATCCATAGTCTCATGTAAGGTCGGACGCGTTGTGCAATATTCTTTTGCATTCACATTTTATCGATGAACCCTATACAAACCTTGTTATTGAAGTTCAGTTTTTTTTTTTTTTTAATGATGTTTCTAAATAATTAGATACGTCATAAAGATTACAATCTAGTCTAGACATAGAAATCTTAATAACTAGTCAATAGAAATGCTATCGACTATCTTTTAACACTGGGACGCATGTCGCCGTTTTTCAAATACCACTACATAACCAAACAATAAAAACACAATTTCGCCTACACATACATTTTGTATTCCTGCAAACAAAATTATTCTTTTTGCGATGACATTAAGACGACAATTCCTCAACTCGCACTTGTGTTCGACTAGACACATGCGCGGCGACAAGGTCACGCGTCTTTGACATTTCTATTGCCTTGTTATTAAGATTTCTATGAGTCTAGATATAACATTAGAGACTAATGAGTAATTTAATTTTGACCTAAGCTACTAAATTAATTTATGCTAAGAATATGTCCATTAACACCATAGAAATCTTAATAATAAGGCAATAGAAATGTCAAAGACGCGTGACCATGTCGCCGCGCATCTGTCTAGTCAAACACAAGTGCGAGTTGAGGAATTGTCGTCTTAATGTCATCGCAAAAAGAATAATTTTGTTTGCAGGAATACAAGCGCATGAGTCTAATCGAACACAAGTGCGAGTTGAGGAATTGTCGTCTTAATGTCATCGCCAAAAAGAATAATTTTGTTTGCAGGAATACAAAAAGTTGTATTTGAAAAACGGCGACATGCGTCCCAGTGTTAAAAGATAGTCGATAGCATTTCTATTGACTAGTTATTAAGATTTCTATGATTAACACCTATCTTATTGTTTCTATTATCGAAAATGACACTTTGTTCTTGTGTTCTTTTAAAGTAGCACTAAACCACTTGAAGCACTCATTTCACTGAACTAGCTCGAAAGGTTTCTTCCTTTTAAGTCTTCTGACTATGTCTGTGGTGTCAAGGAGCTGGATGGCCTCGACATTCACGTGTTGAAGAAGTCGTTGTTCATGAGCTTCAGCATACTGTTGTATTACACTGGCGACAAGGTTCACCTTCAGGTCACGATGGAGATCCTCATTTCTGATGTACTAGATCACGATTCCCCGAAGTTCAGTTAAGAAAAAACTAAATACGTTTGATTTTCCTTACAGAAAAGAACCCCCACCTGATGGACTTCGTAACCCAGATCAAATCGTTCCCGGACCTTCAGCCAATCTTCGAGTCCATCCTCAAGGACTCGACGGGCGGCAGCGGCGTGGACTCCAACCTCATGGACCAAAGCTAGCCGCTCTCGGTGCTCTCCTCGCAATCACTCATAACTCTGCCTACCCTGCGACGGCCCAAGGTTCTATTATATTTTGCTCTATTTTGTTGTTTCGTTTTTGTAAGAATGCATATTATTTTCATTCATGTCTGATGTAAAGATGATTGAAATTGAATAGAAGTTTAGTTAACTATTTTCATTTCGCTTTTTATTGAGGTAACTCGTGACGAAATAACTAACGCGTTTGATTCAACAGCTTTATTATAAAGTTACAAAGTACATAACTAAAACATCGGCACTGCTAATCGTTCTTGACGCTACATAGTAACACGTTGGGAATTCGCGTGCTCGTTAGGGAACTAAAGAAATTGCTTTGACGGGGAAAACTTATGGATGATGGTATAAGGTTTTCATAACAAATCATTGTGTAGATACACTATGAAGTCAGATTTCTTCAAAATTATTTTGGTAGCCGTTTAATGAAATCTAATCGTTCTTTCTTATAAAGGATATTTAGAATCAAGATTACAAATCTTAGGTAAATAGTATTTTATTGGTATACTAAAGCCACAGGTTTTCTTCGTCAAAGGAAAATAAGGAATTGTAGATGACGTCACGGTTGGCATATATTGTGACGGCGGGCATTCGCATAACTATCGGCAATCGGGCACAGTTCTTAAACGCTTGCAAAAATTAACATAGACAGCTAGACATTCTTCAGAATGGTAGTGTTGTATCGATAGCTATACAGAATAATTTATTTTATTGATATGTATTGTGATATTACAAGCTATGTGGAAATTCATAGGAAAATGGATAAATACACTATAATGAAGCGAAATCTTTATAGTATCAGTTATTTCCCTTTCCTCTTCGCCGCGGGGGTGGCGCTCGCTGGTCTCGGCACATCCTGTGGGCAAAATGTTATGATCATTTATGATTCTGATTATTATTCACTTCTTTAAGATCATCGTAAGCACGAAGAATTACTTAAATTTTCACTGTGATGTGCAGAAATGAGGATCTTTACTGGAAACCACTAGATGTCGCTCAGATGATGAGCTCAAAGTGTATGGAAATGAGTATGTTTGTCTAGTGAACCATTTGACAGTAAACATCTCCATTTAGATAAGGCATAAAAGGGATTTAGGTATCATACGATAGAGAATAAAAAGTGCGTGACTCAATGTTACAGAATAGGTAACAAGGTGTTGTTGAAATGCATGTTCATAATATCAACAATGTACTAAGGGGATTAGTAAATCGATAGTTACCGGCTTGGCTGGTGATGATCGTATGAGTAGCGTAGAACTGCTGGCGTTGCGCAGCGGAGGCCGCGATGAAGTACTACTGCTCATGCTGCCCATGGCGCTCGCCGGACGCTCGGGGCTCAGCTCCTTGCTGCCAAACACAAAAAAAATGTTGACCAAAAAAACAGAATATATTTTATCTTATATATTATTATTTTTTTTTGTTTTCATTATACCATTTACGTTAAGAATGAAAACTTCTTGCTTTTTGTACACACCTGTTGCCGCGTGACATTTGTCCTTTCCTGCTGAACATGTCGGACAGGCGACCTCGCAAGTCACGCTTGCTTCCCGCCGTGCTCATGTCAGAATCTGATCCCTGCTGTAAAGCAAAATAAAATTGATAAATTTTAAATTAGATAGAAATAACTTAGTTTAACTTTTCTTAGTGTTAATGTCTCGTTTCTTATCGATGCAAAGCTATTATACTCCTAAATATCTATCTGTGACTTGTAGTAATGGACTCTATAAAAGCTGCACCGATTTTGATTTATTTATTTGATTAAAACGGTAACAGGAACCAATTATATTAATCACAAGTTATAAGAATATTACTGACATTCACAAAATTGTTGCAAAAACACCAATAATACGTCGTATTCATTTGAAAACATATTAATTTCTGGATTGGAGTCAATGAGATTGTTGAGAGTGATAAGTGCGCGTGGTATAGGAGGAAGTGATGATGATGATATTTTCAGACAGTATTCATCCTTCTGAGCAGCAGTATCTGACCTGTGAAGTATGAATAGAAAATGTGCTTGCAAAATATAAGGTCAAAATTAAGTACCTGTGAAACAGTGCCCGAGATTGGTCTGAAATCGACGACTCCCGTGGAATCCACTTGGTCGTCAATAGAACGTGACTTGGTCAGCTTCTTTAGTTTGCCAAATATACTCTTCTTTTTCTTCTTCTCTGTGGGCAGAACTTCACTCTGGGCCGATCCTCCTGATAACCGACTGTGGACAAGACGAAAATATGGATTTTATGGCATTTGAATTTAGAAACCGCCAAATACCTTACTTCCTTCTGTACATGAGTTTTACTTGAAGCAAGACAACCTCAAAAGAATTATAGGTGGTGAATATTACCTGTCGAGACTAGCATCACGCTGCATGGTGAATAACCTTCCATCGTCTCCGTCAAGCGACTGCATGGACGACACGCTGCCCTCGTCCATCGATTTCCATATAAGGCTCTGAATAAAAACAAAAGTACATTAAATAATTAACCAATAAATATCAATAAAATATAATCTTAGGACTGTCAGAGGACACAGGTTATGGAAAAACGTTGGTATTAGAGTATAACACGCTATATGGTACTTTGGTTTGGGTCCTAGTTCTAATGGGGAATATTCATGATTTATTTTAGTTGGAAAAAGTAAAACCCATTCGTGTAATAAACAAAATGGTTGAATTGGTTGGTGTATTTCATAAATTTACAAGCCATCGAAGATTTGATTCTATCTCCTACTAGCAATTTTTTATAAACGACGAAGTTTATATCGTCGTTGTGAAATGTGATATCACATCACAAACAGAATCTCCCTGTATGATCGGTGCGTAATTAATAATTTAATATGCTCATATTAGGTGATATTTATATTAATTTCACTCCTTGTCTTGTCTACTACGGTATTTTCATAATTTGCTAAGTAATGCGTTTCCAAAAAATCATGAATATTCCCTCTATTGATCCAGATAGACAAAATGACATATAATCTTTTGGTAAAAGGATTGCTATCTTTGTTTCTGAGTTACCTGGTCTTTGGTGGTTTGTTCGAGTGATATGGAACGTTTCTTGAGCGACGGCGCTCGTGACGGCGTGCGACTTGCCGGAGTCACCGATAGAGTGTCGCGGGGCTCCGTCGACATGGCTCTGGAACAGTATATTCAAGTAGAAATGGATGTATAATTTTAGACATTTGGTGTGTCATTACACCAAAATCGATCGAGCGCAGTGGACCACTGGCAGTGAAGCGCTCTTATTGGCTCTTTAAAAGTCGAATGCATCTATCGCCGCCGATCAATTTCGATGTAATAACATCCTTATACAACAAGGCAGATAGCTGTATTAATAGAGAAAGATAGGTAACAGGTACATCTTTATTTTTATCTTTAGGTTCGCTACCTGATAGATGTATTGTATACGTCTGTAGCTAGTGTTTCATCGCCATCGACTTGGCACTTAGTTTGGGGTATTCAAACGATTAAAAAATGTATTAAAAAAAGAGATAAATTAACAAAGAATGCATCATATGCTACTGAAGTCCAATCTTCAATATTCATGCATAGACAATGAATAGTCGGCACGAACGATGTGCATAGAACCGCGAGTACCTCCGAGCAGTGGCTTGGTGCCTCCTCTGGCGCTCGGCGATGCGCGAGGCCCGCAGCTCGTCCGTGAGCCTGCGCAGGCGCGCCGCCGTGTTGGCCGCCTCCGCGCCGCCAAAGCCCGTCTCCGGGGTGGCGGAGCGCGAACGGGATTTGGACGACTGGAAGCGAAATATACGTAAGTATCTATTTCTAATAGTTTAATTATGATCGGTATGAGGTTTATAAAGGAAAACCATTTAAACTTGCTACACAACCAGCTTATTCTTTTAAAAGTTGCCTTAGCAATTATATTAGAAGTGTGATATATTGCAAAGTAGGTAAAAATACCGGTTACGTCTACTCGGCGGTCAAACAGACTACCGCCGAGTAGACGTAACCTGTAAACTAAATTACCTACTGTGGTATTACGGTTAAGTTAAAAATGGCTTTTGTGGATTCTAAGGTGAGAGTATATTTTAGTATGATTGAAGTTCTTCATAAATATAGCTGTAAAACAAACAATAGAAGCACATCTTACCCTATTCCTTCGTGGAGGTGTAGGCGTTGCCAAGGTCTTTTCAGACTTGGCAGGAGTATCAGCTCGGAACAATTCTGGACTCTGCTTCATTAGGTCTTCTATCGTTTCCAGTAGCTGCGTTATAATCCTGTCATCCTCCTGGAAATGTTAATTGGCTGTTAAAAATAATAATGCGATGACTGTGGCTGGGTAAAGCATTGTCCTAGCTGATCGACAAGTGCGACGCAACACCATACAATCGCCTTTGTTTCCACAGCAATCGACACGCACATTAGTTTGTAAGTACAACATTGTCTTTTAAGTAGATTAATTAAGTATATTATTAGTGTACAGTATAACTTTTGATGAATAAACATATTCTTTTCTATCGTGCTGCGTCGTACTTGTCGTTCAGCTAGGACAACGGGTAAGGTAAAAGTCACTTTAGCTTGTAAAAAGTTTAGATTCAGTGATTGTGGGATCAACCAGTTAGCGAATCATACCAAATTGAATAGCTACACCTTTTTTTACGTGGAGAACTTTTTAGGGGGCTTTATGCATACCTGTCAGTGGAGGGGCACTGAAGAGGTTATGTCGTAATTATGAAATGCCACATAATATCCTAGGCTATCCCATACCTGCTGCGCACGTTTGAGAGATCCAACAAGCAGTTTGTTTTGGTCGCGGTCGCGGTCGTGGCGTTCCTTGTCGCGACGTAACTTCTCGTTCGCAGTACGCAGCTTGGCGTGGGCGTCGCGTAACTCCAGCAAATCGCATTGTAATTCTGTCACCTGGAAAATAAGAGTGGTTTAATTATAAATAAAGGCATTAATTTATCCGCTAATGGGTCAAATCTGCAGTGGTCTATATGGAATATATGAAAATCGCTAAATCGCTTGAGAACTCAAGTAAGCCGCTTCAGACACAATCTAGTAAAATGGGGTATAGACCAGAGCCAATGTGACTGCGGTGCTTCCCAACAAACGATGCCACATCTGCTGAATTGCCTGAATTGCCCTAATTGCCGACGCTACAGAATGCGAAATTGGTTTGGCAACGCACTGGACGGGCGTAATATAAGTTTGTAGTACCATTCATACGAAAGAAGAACCGCTTAAGGATTTTTATTATTATATCGAATATTTGTTTTACAACAAACCTTTTTCTTCGCCTCATCAGTTTCTTCTTCAGTCGTTCTCTTTAGCTGTTCTATTCTCCTCTTCATGTCGAGCCTTTCCTTTTCTCTCTCTCGTTCAATCTGTAAATATTTAATTTACATAGTTTATTTTGTCTTGTTTGTGATAAATAAAAGAAATGAAAAAATATTAAGTTTGCCGGACTCTTTTTAAGTATTTTTATAGTGATGCAAGCTCGAGAAAAATATTTGCCATGCACTACGTATCTTGTTGCAAAAAGGTAAGGTAAAGTAGAAGGTAGCAGCCTGTAAAGGTAAACAAAGAAGTTAAGTTACCTCGAATAGTGTTTGCCTTAGATCTCTAGCCAGCGTGGAGGTTTCTTGCAGCAGACGCTGTTGCTCGTCTCGTTCCTTGTGCCACGCGAGCTCCATTCGCGTCGCCAGACCTGCCACCCTCGCTCTGCCTGACGATAGCAATCTTTCTTCTTCGTACTGTACAGAGGAACAAAACAATAATTAATGAAAACGTAAACATAAACTATTTAAGACGCTTCTCCATAACAAGCAGAAGCTCAAATCCACGTTAGAGAGTGATGCACAGTAAAATTATAGAACACACCGTTTTTGCTGTCATTAAATAGAGCCTCGGTAGTGATTGTCGCCTATTCAAACTCAGGAACACATTTACTTCTAGCTGGCATCGAGGACGTAAATGTTTTTAATCATTCATTCAAGCTCACCTCGTTGAGTCGCGATTGCATTTCAGAGAAGCGGACCTCGGCAGCAGAGCGCTCACTGACTAGCTCAGTGTTTAGTTTGGAGGATAACAGGCGAGCCTCGCACAGCTCGTCCTCCAAACATGCCGTCTGTTGCTCCAATGTCGCTACTTTGTTGCGGTACTCATCCTGAAAGATTAACAAAAGTCTTCAATCAAAATTTGTCTAACTGTAATGTAACGTTACAACAATGCGCAATTTTGTATAATAAAAAAATTCCAAAAGTGGGTAAAATGTAATTTGACTCTTATTATGAACATCTATATAATATGTTTTAATGATTTTGACCAATTATTTATACTTTGATTGTAAATATCATCGTGACAAAGTCGCTTACCAGTGAATTGGTACATAAAATGAAGACGTCTTACAAAAATTTTAGACTCATAAAAAATCGTTAACGTATAAATTTGTTTTAATTTTGTGTTAAAAATGTTAAAAAAAAAATCTTACTTCGTCGGCACTAGATATGGATGTTCTCGGCGTTCTTGCATTCTTATCGCCGTTCTTGATCTCTGTCACCGTCTTCTGAGCAGCGTCTAACATTTGCTTGTAGTTGTCTCTCTCCCGCCTGAATCTTGATACCTAAAATCCAAATCGCAATTAAAATATTAATCCATAACTGTACCTACTACGTTGAAACCGTATTATATAGGTACATAAAACTTTATTTGCATACCATTTCATTACAAATTAAAGACACCTATTGAAAGACAACAACAATATGCAAAGGGCGGCTTTATCGCTTGACACAATTTCTTTGGATTGACAGATTTAAAAGAGAAAGTGTGAAATGTGGATATGTGGCACTTTGAAACATTTAATTTTTTTTTATTTTGCTTAAACAATTTCCTTAAAGTAAAGATAGGTACAGAAAATACCTAATATAATTAATTAAATTAAATTTGTAACTTATATAATAACATATACCTAATTCAATAATTAATAACTACATACATACAAATATAATAATACAGTACAAACGTACATACGTATTGTATTATGTTCTCATTTATTGTATTATGTTCTCATTTATATGGTTTACCTGGTTATGCAGCGATTTCAGCTCATCTCTCATGGAATTCATCTGGCCCTCGTATCTCCCTTTCATCTCGTTAAGCTCGTTCCTTCTCGCAGTTTCAGCTTGCTCAAGTCTCTTGTTTAGAGCTGAAAGTTCTCGCTCCAGTTCTGCATTCTCTGTTGTCAAGTTCCTCTGAATCTTGGATACTCTTTCGTAGTCTTCCAGATTTCGTCTAGATTCTTCTAACTGAAAATATAATAATAAATCTTGTTATCTTATTGCTTCGTTACTACCCAAGGGGATATAATTATTTTGTTATGTAGTTAGTTACCTCTTTCTTGGCCATGTCATGATGGTGTTCCAGGACATCTCGTTGATCGTTTGCAGTACGCAGTTCACGCTCTTTCTGTTCCAATTTAGCGTTGAGTCGCGCACGTTCAACTTCCCAGCCACCACCACATAACCGGTCTTGGAGTGATGATATCGAATTCTGCGTAGAAATATTTATTTATTTGCTATTTTATTATCATGATACCATTAATAAATAAGCATTCTTTGGATTAGAGCAGCTTACCTGTAATTCAGTCTTTTCTTTTGTCCACGCTGAAGATTGTGTGTCATAATTACCTTGAAGAGTTTTTATTTCGGCCAGCGCTGAGTTTAATTCTTTCTGGACGTGATTTAATTCACTGCAAGAAATTTATCGGTTCTTTTTTGACTATGCAAATGACTGAATAGAAATACAAATTATTTGGCTAATGATATTTGACTAAATAAAAGTTGGTTTGGAAAGTGAATTATTGTCCTAACGTTCACTTGCCAAACATCAGGTTTTGGTTAAAATTATTTGGGAAGTGATAATTGGTCAAGTAAAAATTTCACCACATGCAAATTTGGGCAATGAAATTTTGGGACGTTGGTTTGGTATACTAAAATGTGTCTAAAATTTGTTTGTGGAATTAAATATTAACAAAATCCTTTTGGTCAAACGGCTGGATCCTAATTACCGTATTGGCAGTCGGTATCTGCATTGAGCTTTATACTATAATTGAATTGAGTATTTTCAAAATAAACTTGTCCACTCAATTTAGATTTTTACAATTTAAAATAGTCTAGAAGAGAAAAATTGCTTACCCTTGTGCCTGTTCCTTTTCTACGGTAAGTCTGGCTTTAGTGACAACATGTTCTTCTTCCAATATTTCATATTTGCCGGTCAACTCTTCATATTCTGCCTTTTCGACCGCTAATGAATGTTCTAATTCTGTAATATTATATTTAATTCATCATTGTCGTCTTTAGGTATTTAGTGTCTTTTATATCGTTATTGAACATTGCTCTTAGTGGTGGCAACAAGTTTGTCTGAGTTTTGAATAATATAATCTTAATTGAGTGCACGGTTAGCGTAGTGATTAAAGTGGTCGCCTCGCCGCTTTGTGGGATCGATCCTCACACGGGACAAATCTTTGTGTGATCCTCAAAGATTTGTGTTGACTTTGGGTGTGCTTTATGTGTTTGAAATGTACGTTTGTGAACACTCCCACGGCACAGGAGTATTAATTTTGATGATAAAAAATTTACTTACTCTTAACTGCTTCTTCATATTCCTGTTTGAGATCAGTTATTTTCTTAGCGCCAGCGCCAGAAGATTGTTCAAGAATTTTCAGTTTGCCCTTAAGCGTTGCTAATTCTGCTTCTTTGTTCTTAATATCTTTGTCATGAGCGGTTCGCATACGTTCTAGTTTCTTACGTTCAGCCTGGAAATAAAATCATTATCGTAGCTATTTTCATTTTAACTATCGAGTGATACGTAAGTCTTATCACATTTATTTTATAATTTTTATTTACCTGTAAATCTGTTTCTAATTCAGAGGCCTTACTTTCCCAGTAACTAGATTCCTTCTTTTCTGCTGCCAACTTAGTGTCCTGGTCTTTCTTGGCGCTTTCCAATTTGTTCATCTCTGATTTTAATAGAGACAATTCCGATTGCGCTATTGCCAGTTCTTTCTCAGTCTTATTCAAATCATGTTTCACATTACCTAATTCGTCTTGTGTATCTTCAAGGTCTCTCGTAGCTCTGTCTAACTTCTCCTGGATTTGAGCCATTTCTACCGTCGATACAGCTTCATCGTATTTCTGATTAGACGTATCCCGTAAGGCATCTTCCTACAATCACAAGACATAACTTAGCAAATAAAAACAATCAATTTTGATAGGTAGACAGAATGGTCACAACTTCCAAAATTCTTTTGCTTAAGCATATTGTTTAAAAAATCAACTGTTTCAAAAAGGCTGAAGTAGGTATAAAATGCGAAAACATGCGGATACCATATTAAACATGGAAGCGGTTCTAAATTCTATAGCGCAATAAGAAAAATAAATTGTCTAAAAACTACAGGAATAAATTGAACAAGGTTCACTCGTCAAGGGGTCATGCGTTGGCCATTGGTTTGCTTTTGATTATTAAACCTCAATACCAGTTGCTTTATGTGAATATCTTTAGCGGCTATGGTGGATTCCAAACTTGTGATTTTATTTTCATAGTCGTCTTTCATTTCTTTTATGTCAGATTCTAATGTAATAAGTTTACTTTCAGTTTTAAAGAGTTTTGCTTGCATTTGATCTTTTTCGCTAGTAAAATCTACTGAAATGCGACGCTGAGTATCGGCTAACGCTCCAGTCTGCTCCTTTTCTTGGGAGAGCTAATATCAATAAAATTAGTATGAGTATGAATATCAATGAAAATAGAAGCATAGAGATATAGTTTTATTAGATTAGACCGGTTATTTGTTTCTTACCTCCTTTTCTAATTTAGCAACACGATCCTTTCGGACAGCCAGTTGCTTTTCAATTCGTTTACATTTCTCATCAGCCTCTTTCAATTTCTTTTCTAACTCACCTATCTTTTTAGCCTTGTCCCCAACCTAAAAGCCATTATTAGTTTTATTTTTATCATAAAGTATATGTACACTTATTATAACATTGGTTAATATTATTTTAAAATACTTACCTCTTTGAGCAATTTCTGTTTGTCTTGTTCTAGTTTATTTACTACTTCTACTTGTTTCTTTAACTTCTCAATTTCCTTATCCTTAGCGTCCATCTCATTTTTGAGTTCCTCTATTTTTTTCATGCAGTCTGACATTGTTGTTTGTAGGGACGTTGCATTTTCTGTAACAAAGTATTGATAGTATTAGGCATGTATTCGTAATATATTCGTTAAAATTCTCATTAGTACTTTGATTTACACTAGAGTGATCATTACAAGATGTATTCTTGAAAAATACACATTAGGGGTCATTTACACGGTATAACTTTTGCAAGACAATTCTCTTGTCACCTCTGTCTTTTTGAATGCAATAAACAAAACAAGCAATAGAATTGCCAATTGAATTGCGGTAATTCTATTGCTTGCTTTGTTTGTCTCGATTATAGGTAAAATCAGGGATATTGACTTCTTCTTCGTCGTGTCGATGGCTAAGTCAAACTTTATTGGTCCAAGGGGCCACTGCTATGGCGCTCTCGTCGGCGCTCACGAGCGCCTCTCCTGTGCAGGTGGTAGGGCACCTTGGACAGTCTGTAAGGTGGTCAAGGCTTCCACTTGCCATCGTGGTGAAAGGATTAGCCAATTCGCCTTCAAGAACCCGCGAATTGCCCAGGGTGCGCCGGACGCAGGGAATCGCCGTGCACGTCACTCGGGGAGGCTCCTTTCATGCACCCCGGATATTGACGCTTTTGAAGTTTGCCGCTAATTAAATGTCACGGGTCGATATTGACCACGCTCGAGTACGGTGCTCGTCGATTGCTCAAGCAGTCACCTGCAGCTAACTTCAACAGCGTCAAGATACCAGATTGTTTTAAAAGAAGAGAATAGCATAAAGAAGAAAGCAAGAGAATTGCCTTGCTAAACTTGTCATCGTGTAATTGCACTATTAGGTACTTACTTAGTTCATTGTTGAGTTTGTTGATTTGGGATTCCAACCCCTTCTTCTCATCTTGCAGTGATTTACATTCATTGGACTTGTTGTTATTCTCTTTTTCTAGCATTTTTAATCTATTGTTTATGTCTGTTTTATCTGATTCTAATTTTGTATTAAGATCCTTCAGTTTAGCAATTTCAGTTTGCAGGCGATTCTTCTCATTCGAGAAGTCTGAATCGTTTTTGAATAGTTTTGATCTAATATCTTCTATATCTTTCTCCATTTGTACTCTTGTATTAATTTCATTGGCCGAAAGTCCAGCATTTTTCATGATCACATACATTTCTCCTGCAAAATTCAAATTAATGTCAGTTTACCACAAAATAATGATGAAAGTAAAACCGTTTTAATAATTTTAGTTACTAACCTATTTCATTTTCTAATTCGTCTACCATTTTCTTCATTTGTAATTTTGTTGTTAAATCAGTTGGTTTCTTTGGAACCCTTGGCTTGAAGGATTTAATTGAATCTTCTTTCAACGCTTTTAACGATGCCTGAAGTGCAGCCTTTTCTTTTTCTTGCTGTTAGTAAAAATATAGACAGTTATAAAATACTTTTGGATATGATATGAATGATCTCTATGCAAATTTAAATAAAGACATTTAATAATCACGTACCTTAGTGAAGTTCAGTTTTAATTTATCTAGTTCTTCTTGTTTTGTTTTTAGTACCTCAGCATCTTTTCTGTTATTTAATTCTCCACCAAACCTTACTTTCTTTGGTTCAGACTTTTCGTCCTTATTATTTTCAACTTCTTTTAATTTCGCTAAAGCTTGTTTAAGTTCGTTTTCTAACTGAGTTATTTTAGTTGCATTTAGTTCTATCGATTTATCTGATCTTAACGTTTTGGTATTCTTTAGTAACTGAAACAATAAAAATAACTTATTTCAATGTGTAATGGCTACCTAATGATGATATTATTATTCACTTTAATTTTATCGATTATCTTTAGATAATTTTAATATAGGACCTGCAGTTTCTTATTTTCTGCTTGTAGTTTGTCATTGTCGGCTTCTAAGCTTTGAGTCTTCGTGCGCAGTACATTTGCTTCTTGTTCTATAACTTGTAGTTGACGTTTTAAGTCAACATTTTGTTGATCTCCGTCTAGTGATCTGGAATTAAATAATTTTAACTGTAGTTTTTGATGTAAACAAAATTCATCATAATTATACCGAATTTATTAGATACTCATATTATGCAATAGTTGCAAAAATTGGTATTTACTTACTTGCTCTTAATAAGTGATGCCTTTGGTTTCTTTTGTGTAAGACTTAATTCAGCATGTAGTCTTTCACAATCACGCTCTTTTTCTATTAGTTTCTTCCTTAGTTCTGCTATTTCATCTTCAAGGACCTGTATGTACAGATATTATTTATAAATAGCTTTATAAATATAGTAAATTGTCTTCAGATTTCGCTAGTACCACATCCAATAATGTACTATTTGAAGAGCTAATTATAAGTACTATTTACTATACCTTCACTTTTTCATCTGCCAAATTATTACCCTTGAAATTGGAATTAGCATTTCGACGAAGAGTAACTGTTGAATTAATTTTGGGTTGGTTGGCGATTTTATCCGTGAGTTCTTTGACTTGTTTCTTCAACGAATCTCTATCTTGTTCCATATCCTCCACTTTTCGTCGTAAAACTGATGCTTCCTGAGAAAGTAAGTAACCCCATAATAAAATGTTAGTATTTCAAAGCTGTTAAAAAGTTGTATGTTGCAACAGTACATAATTATGATATACAGCACCTGTTCATTAAGTTCAAGTAGTAGGCGAAGTTCCGCTGGATCTTCTTCATCTGTTTTTCTGTCTTTTTCATTAATGTCAACACCAAGTTTATTAGATGGAGGCGTTGGAGACAGCTTACGACCTACAAATCATTTGCTAGTGTTATATTTTGATACAATTACTTACTGCTGACTAAAAAGCTTATAAAAAGATTTAGTAAATTATGCAAAGGTTTTTGGTGAAAAATTAGTAAAACTCCACGGAACAGTATTGTTCCTTCGACGAATTTTGAGCAATGTAATGGATAATGTAATCCCAAACATCAAAGATTCAAAAGGTCTAATAATACTGACTGGAGAAAATGGCTACCACCGATACGCCTTGAAATTCAATACACTGACAAGCGTGTTAGTATACATCGAGGAATATAGGTTTGGTTATGCATTAATGATAATGTAAGTATACAATGATAATGATGAACACAACCGGGTTTTGATGTGCACTGGTTCTTAAGAGGGTGTTATGTTAGAAAAACACAATCGATTTTCCACAATATAATTATTTGACGTACTTCTGGCTTTGGTAGCCATTTTCTTCAGCTGTAGTACCAAGGACTCATTGTCGTCCTCGACTCGTGACGCAGTTTTACGCAAGTTATTTGCCTGTAAATAGTCGTTAGTTCAATTAACATCTAAATCTCTATACTAACATTACCAAACTGAGTTCGGATTTCTGTTATGGACAAAAATACAAATGAGGAAATCAACATGTACAATATGGGCAAACTGGCGATATATACCTATGTTTGGCAATCTTACAGCCAACGGATTGAATAATGACATGAAGGGTAACGGATATGGAGATACGGATTCTGGTGTCTTGTCGGGGGTAAGAGGAGGACTCTCGGATTGGTCTTTAGTGAATATTCCTCTATATTCCAAAGCGTCATGAATTATCTGTAAATCGTTCTCAAAAATTTCATCTTCTTCGTTGATAATGGTTATTGTTTCTGTGCTGGCATCAACATATTCTCTTAGTCCATTGACGGCTTGTGAGCCTTGGTCGGTAAAAAGTTTAGCAGCTGTCTGCACAATGGCATTTCTTACTTTCTGTTTATCGGTCTGTGCAAAGTTATGCGTTCCTTTGAATTCAGTTTGAATAGACTTGTTTTTCATGAACGCTGCCTCAGTTTGAGTATACATTTCTAATATGTCGATTGTACTTTGA
The DNA here is from genome assembly GCA_905147285.1 of Hypena proboscidalis. Taxonomy (NCBI): domain Eukaryota; kingdom Metazoa; phylum Arthropoda; class Insecta; order Lepidoptera; family Erebidae; genus Hypena; species Hypena proboscidalis. Next base: position 9,175,120 of record LR990127.1, read on the forward strand.
ACGATGGAGTCTAGAGTTATTTTTCTAGTGTCGGTCATCACATCATGCATCAAGACAGTGTCGGTTTGGCAACCTTCTGAATAACTAAGAATGAGGTCTTGTGGAGATTGGGCAATTTGATTGACTCCGATAGATGACGGAGGACTGTCGACACACGATAAACTTTTTTCAAGTGCAAGTTGCATTTCAAGTATTCTTTGAATAGTTTTTGGTTCGAACTTTTCATTCTCATCTATTAATAACTGAGGTGCAATGGGATCAGATCGGGATGATTGTGGAATGAGTTGTGGCCGTATTCTTCTGCCATCGCCGCGTGGTCGATATCGACTAGCCTGTTTGAACATAAGATATCTATAATGCCCCAATGCTTTATTAACACAATATTTCGATTAGAGAATATAACAATGCGATGTACAATAAAAGTAGGTATGTATAAGAGTCGTGGGTTGAGTCAGCCATGTGTTGGCGAGGCGCCAGCTGGCAGTCGACGAAAGAGAGCTAATGCCCTAATGAATGCGTTGTTTTTCTAATGCGACTAAAATGACCGCGGATATAAGTACCTGTAATAATGTTGAACCGTTAACGATACATGAGTTATTGTAACAGTGTAAGTTTTTTGCACGTGATTATTACATGTCTAGCGAGGCTGACCTAAATAAAGCACATGTGCGGCATTTAAATTACGTTGTCCTGCTGCAAAAATAGATCCTAATTGTATCGTGTGTAATTCGTCGTAAGTGCAATGTGTAAAGCTTCTTTGGATCGTCGAACAAATAATGATGAATAAATAGATTAGTACATACCTCCTCTTCAGCATTCCGCAGTTGTTCACGCAGATCAGCTTCGCGTTCTAAAGAATCCTGAAGATCTCGCAGTAATTGCGCCGGGTCTTCTTGACTGCCTCCGCGCGTGAGGGACGAACGGGATACTTTCTGTAACACGAATAAAAGTTGCGTTGTAATGCTTGGCTTATAAGTCAATAATCGATCAATTTATCATTATGATCATAAATACATACAAAGAGAAAAGTATCTTAAAATAAAACTTATTAGAGTTTGGATTGAGTTTTTAACGTTGTATCGAATTACCATTTAATTTGTATTGAGATAAAAATGATTTGGACTTTAACTTTTTGATAAATGAACAATTTAACAACACTGTCGCGATATTTAAAGTGTTATTACACGGAAATTGATGAAAGTCGATCGATCGTCGAACAGCGCAGTGGTGCGTTTTTATTAGTTCTTTAAACGTCAAATGCATCGATCGAAGTTAATCGATAAAGAAAATAAAAGTGTTTAATACCCCGTCAGACAGTTGGTTCTTCTTGATGTTGTTAGGCACGGTCCCAGAGTTGTTGGCCAGCTTGGTGTTAGCGTCGGCGAGCTCCCGCTGTAACCGCAGCGCCACCTCCGTGGAGCGCGCCACGTCCAGCTCCAGCTCCTTGATGCGATTCTCTCGCTTCAGACCTTCCTGACCACCCACTATCTGTCAAATTCATAACATAACATTACGCCTACATTACCCAGAAGGTTGTGGTAGAGGTTACAACACCCATATTTCACCTGTTATGATTAGGTCCCATAGGATAGGGGGTGAGCCTATCGCCATCCAGCGGGCACAATTACAACTCCGTGCTACTGTTGTAAATTTCCTAACGGAAAGTTCACAAATAACACTTTGCCCGATCCGTAAATCGAACACAAGGAACGCTAACCACTAGACCATCGAGGCGAACATCTGTCAAATTCATATTGGATTATTTAGCAGGCAGTTCAATAGTTTTCTGTTTCGCAGATGAAATTACCTACATCAATTTATCAATCAATCATCTATTTGAATTTTGTCACATAAACATATATACATGCATATACCTATACTAAATTGGTAGTGTAAATTCTAACAAATTGATTTTGTATATGTATATATGTATGTATATTTTTTGCGGATCACACAAAGATTTGTCCCATGTGGGGATCGAACCCGCAGCATTTGAAAGCGTTGAGGCAACTGCTTTAACCACTACGCCAACCGTGCACTCAATTTCGGTTATTGTCAAAGTACTTTATCTCCCTCGTTTAAGTTAAGAAACCAATGCGCAAAAGTCACTACTATCCTGCAATTCATTTGATCAAAATGAAATATTGACGTCATGTGCCTGGTTGGCAGGTTTTCTTACCTCTAAAAGCTTCTTTTCATGTTCAGCTTTCTCTTGTTCAAGTTGGTCAGCTTTCCTTTCAGTCTTTTTTAACTTAAACGATAAAACTCTACAATTCTTGATCGTCTGCTCTAACTCTCGTCTTAATGAAGAGTATTCGTCAGCTTGGTCCTCCCTGAAAAATGTATGACATACGCATGTGAGTCCCAAAAACGTATGGCAGAAGTTTAGTACCATACTTCACCGGGCATCAAGCTTGATAGGTATTTCACGGTAAGCAGTCAGTACTCTGAACATTAGACAAACGAGGCAGTTAACAAAATATTCTTATCTAATAACGTTCTAAATTGCTCTTGAAAATATTCAAGGTTAAGAATTTGATGATTATAATCTTCAGCCAAAACTATTTTGGCTACAGCTAGTCAATGAGTTCACTGAACTTTTTTTATGAATATTGTCTACTGCGATTTTCCAACTCCTATGCATTTAACACTCTTATTTGAGTTAACAATTATATGTACAGAATGAAAGCGATTTACAGAAATATTATGTTTGGAAATACATACTGCGGCATACACCAAGACAGCTAAAGAAGATAAAACTAAAGATGGATCAACCGATGGCGGAGCTATAACGATTAAAGCCGTTAACAATTGGATTGGATTCAAATTAAGCAGATAATCCCCGAACTTGAGAATTGCTAATATTATTCGAAACAGTCGAATATGTATTATGTCAAGATGATCAAGATGTATGCAAAAAGCAAAAGTGCCATTCATAAAAACTAGCCTTTGCCATCCCCCATGAGCAAAAAAGGGGGAAATGACGCGACTTTGTAAAAATATCTTCTACCTATTTTGTACGTTTCCGACTACTTAAATAAGTACCTGAAGTTGTCCTGCATTTCCTCGATCTCCTCCTCAAGGTCACGCAGTTCCTTTTTCATATCCTCGTTCTCGTCCATCAGCTCCTCGCACAAGGTCTCCGCGGCCAATAGCTTTGCTCGAAGCTGTTCTATCTGACGCGCTTGCGCTTCTACTGATGGCCGAGACTGGAAAATAAACGAAGGTATTTAAAACATAGACCTGCATAACTATGTTCGGACTAGAGAACTTATATTTCAAGGCAACGCATACTATGGTTGGTATTTTTTTCCTGAAACACACGGAGATAGTTCTTTGAATGGGTCTCAAAAAGATGTCTGAAATTTTGATAGGTAGTTTTTTTTAGAAAACAATATTGATAGACAGAATTTAGCTATCCTAACGGTATTGTTAAAGATAATTGGCTCAGCTACAAGTGATTCCTGATGCAGTACTATTAGAGGGTTAAGCTTTATTCCAAGTTTCGTTCTTACCTCGAGTTCACTTTCTACCTCCTTAATCTTTAACGTTAAGTGTTTCTTCTCATCTTTCAAATCTTCATTTTGTGACGTGAGCTCGTTGACTTTCTGTTGGAGTTTGAGTACTTCTGACGATCGCCCCGTGGTGTATTTATTCACTGTGTCTATGTTAGCTAGTCTTCGTAACAAAATATCACTCTTTTCTTTCTCAACCCTCTCACAACGCCGTCTTAGAGTTTCTACTTCTTGCTTATAACTTTCGATTTGTTCCTAGAAATATATTTGTTTGATTAGGTAAATTTTAATTTAAATAATAGTAAATTTTATTCTTTGTTTTTAGCTAAACATTGACTCAATTAGAAGAGTTGAATTCTTAAAATTTTAAGAATTATTCTTTAATTAAACATTAGAATTTAGATGCGTCTGACGTATTTTATTATCCGTGTTAATTGAAATTCCAAAATTCATTCTCGCGTAAATAATTACATTTACGCTTTACATTTTCTCATTTGCCTTTCCGATTGATTTTTACTAGAATACTGTATGTTCTTTACTTGGTACTCCTTAACATTGACGTCCACCAGTGTTGTTTCTGTAGTGACGGAGCCGGCCGTGCTGGTGTCTTCATCAGACTCATCCTTGTCCTTGGCGGGACCACCCCGCGTAGGAGGCTTGGAATTCGTCGATGAATTACGAGAATTTTTCACCTGAAAAATATTTTTGGAATCTATCCTAAATTGATTTGCTTTAAAACAACCGCTGTTGCAACTTTATTGGATAGGTAGATTTCATTATTGTCGTTCAACAAGTAACTAGTATAAGTTGCTTCCAATCTAACTTAAATAGGCATTTTAAATTGTATCTACCAGGTGGTAAATAAGCTTAATGTAGAGTACTATATGAAATTCTATTTTTTGGGCAAACGACAAAACACTCAATATAAAATTAATTTTGCAGAATTAAACATGTTTACTAAAAAAATATTTGCGATTAATTCACCTGCATCATGAAATTAACATCGTCTTTAGCTGCGGTTCTTTCTTCTTTGGACCGTACAGTCTTTTCTTCTTTAGGCCGGACAGTCTTTTCTTCTTTAGCCCGGACAGTCTTTTCTTCTTTAGCCCGGGCAGTCTTTTCTTCTTGGTGAACTTCTTTACTTCTAGACAAACTTCTTCTTTCTCTCTCTTTTTCTATACTTGATTCCTTTTCAAAACTATTTTGAGATTTTATTAACTGCATCTGTAAACCAGCATACAAAGTTTTACAATCTTTCAAGTCATAGGCGGTTTTTAAATAGCCGCATTACATTAATTCAAAGAAACTTATTGATATTTTATCGTAGACTAGATACACTTGGATTCTATGATGTATTAGGCTTTACGTGTTATAAAACATTCCATTATTATTTACCGTTTTGTATAGGTATATTAATTAAGATTACTATATTTGGAGAGAGTTGATTGATAGATGGAGTTGAAACGATATAAATAATAGATCATTTCCTCAATTCATTATACCGCTTCGCGGTAGCGCATTGCCAAGCAGGCACTTCCATGGCGACCTTTCATGTTTATTTTGAGCAGCGCATCGCAAATAGTGCGATAGAAAGCTATCAGTAGACGGCTCTTGTTGACCCACTTATCCCTCACGCGTCCGCCTACGAATCCAAGGTGAAGACAATGGTGTTACTATTTGGTCAGTTCATTATTAGAAACACACCGGTTTATGTTTTTTAAACAAATACAAAATGTATGTGTAAAAATCTATGAGAACAGTGCGCTGTTAGAAATTATAATGAGCTGATTGATGAATCGCATACGCCTTTTCGTTTCAATGTTATTGTAATAAAATTGCTCTAAATCTTGATGCAATATTTTACGAGTTGTTTACTCTGATTGTTCACTAATCATTAAAGAACAACTCCCGAATATTGAAATGAAAATGTACAGGTTAATCTTATTACTTGATGGAGTATTAACTGTCCCCTATAGAGCGCTCGGGTGCCTGCTCTACCTTGGCGCCGCCAGTTTACAAAACCATGCCAGGCTCAATAACCGATCATGCCTACGCACAATACTCCGGCGCCCCCCTGGATCCGATGCCCAAAACTGCACCCCGGGATAGAGCTGCGCCTGCTTCATAATTACAGTAATCAAACCGATATAAAATAGTAAGAAAAATATTTAATTTGATTGAAGTCAAATTAAGGAGTCCATTTCAATGAACCCATGAAAACTGTGTTATGTATTTGGTAAAATCTGGATGTAGCTGGCCTACAACAAAGCTAAAGAATTACTTTTAATAGATTGTAGGATCTTGAAGGTTTTCTACAACTTACCTTTCGCACACGTTCTGCGAGCGAATCGTTCTTACTTATAGTAATTGGTGTCTGCACGGCGGTCGACGGCGGAGGAGATGGCGACGGTCGTCGCAGTGTCACCGTATCTGTTTAGAATTTTATAAACATTGAAGTTTACGGAAAATGAAAAGCAGGGTCCAAGGAATAAACCCTGCAGAGCGCTTCTTATGAGAAGGGTTTAGAAGGGCTTAGCTCTAAAGTATACACACTGCTTTCTAGTTTAACCTTTATAATTTGTTTGCTATTTATAAGGAAAACATATTGTAAATCTGTTCCAGTAACAGAAAGAATTATTTTTTAACAGCTTATTGCTGTTTCTGTATCATGCAATTTGATATTTTTTAAATATATTAGTGTTAACATACTTCTCTTATTACTTATACATGGTGTAATTAATGACCAAATACGCATTGGAAAAAGAAAATACGTTTCATACCAGTTGTAGAATTCTGCCCCGTATCTAAAGACGGCAAAGGTCCGGTTAGCCGTCGTTTCGGCAGTTTCAGACTGACGGTGACTGCGTTCGTGCTCTCGGTCTCGTTGGCCCCCAGGTCCGGCGTCGACGTCCACGATGCACTGGTTCTGTTGAACCCTGAATACAATGGTCCACTTTCAATAGGTACAGATTTTTAATACATATCAGGCCTATAAATTCATAACCAATTTGACAAAAGTTTCGTTTGAAATTGTCACTGTTGATAAGGTTAGTTTGTTTACACATTAAATAACAAGTAAATTTGAACTTGAATGTTTTGGAATCTCTCGTAATGAATCTACTTGTCTGACAGTAAACAGTTCTTTCTAACATTATAAACGCAACTCTATCAGTCTGCTTGATAAAATTGGCATGGTGACAAAAACGCATAACATAATATAATTATACTTTCTACAACTGCAATGTATACTTCATTCTTTCCACTATCTTTCCACTAGTAAGTTAGTTATCAGTAGTTTGTACCAGAATTTTGCCGTCAAAGTCAACGTAAATTTATTTGATAGAATATATATATGTTACGGTGAAGGTTATAAATTGAATAATTATTAATAATGACCACATAATTTGCTAAATGTGATTATAATATTGAAATTTTCATTTTCTTTTGTCGGTTGTTGGCCAATCTAGTCCTTGGCAAGCATTTTGATTATGGATTGTTGGTCACAATCAAACCTAACCTAATCTACTTTCAGGACCGACAGTTAAAAGCCCCTACTTTTCCTACATGCTCGATATTAGAAAAACGGTAATTTTACGGTATTTTTGAAAATGTATGAATTTTTGTATAATATTTATTGTATTTTTTTAATAATCACCGATAAATTCACGATAAATGTGATTAATTTATTACTTTCATCACGCCTTTTGGCAATTATTAAAAATCACCAGTAATTATTAATAATATCCAATTTATGACGTTCACCGTAACATATACATACAGGTGCTACCAGACCGACTGTAATGTAATGTAAATTTAAAAGGGTCGAATGTTCGAAACGAATACAATTACAAATTAGCGTGCTAATTCAGGTGTTCTTTTTGTTTTCTTTTTGTAACTTTTAAAAAATGTCTATTAATTAATCTATCAGTCGCGAAATAAATATTTATCTTTAGAGTTTAGATACATCTGAAGTAAATGTGCCTGAATTATACTGAGCAAATTTACAAAGTGTTGATTTAATATCGTGGGTTTAAAAATAAGACAAACAGTGCGTATGACTAATACAGGTAAAGCATTATGTTCTTTGTGATGCCGCGATGTCCGGCGATGTGCTTCAGCTGTAATGCTACAAGCTATTATTGAAGCTTGGCACAAAAAGTAAATGTTGCTATATTTTTCGTGTTAGTTTTGTGTAAATGATAACATAAATGCCACCTGTTCTAGGACTCATTTGCGTTGAACATAATATCGTTTCTTATGAAACATTGAGTCAAAATTTAACAACCACCATCTTCCTCCCGCCCGTATCCGAATTACTTGAAGTCGGCGCAATATGTTTTATCCTTCAATACCTCACAATCATACGTTATTTCAGCACTCACACCCTTTCCAGCCATGTCATCTTTCACTCAATCGATCCATCTTTTCTTCAGTCTTTCTATCTACTTATAGCCTTCAACATTAATTGTTTGAATTTTATGAATAGCATTACTTTCATCCTTTCTCATCACATGTCCAAACCTCTTTCTTCTTAATTTGTCTGTCAAAGGTGCTACTTTCAGCATTGCATCCATTCTAGTCACACCACAGTCAAAATTTAACAACCATTGGCGATAAATAATAATAAAGACCTATTTTACTTGTCAAAAGGAGTTATTGCATTATTATTTTTACGACATAAGCGGTTGATATAACTAGTGCACTAACCATGCATACTATAATCTAGTGACAATGATGAACTACTGGTGACGCAATGCAAAATAAAATTACTGCCTACATGTTCAATTTATTATGTCTATGTCATATTTAGAGCCTGAGCCACAGAATATCCTAAACGCTGCTAGTGGCGTCGGAAGTAATTTATACATTTAAATATAATAAGCCATGCACACAAAGGCACACATACAAGAGGGGCGAAGGTTTGATTGGTTTTTGTGGCGCTTTTTGTTGTCAAAGCGGATAATATTGACAATGATATTACCAGTGTGAATGTGTAATGTGAATGATTCGTTATAAAATAAAAAAAAATGCAAAAAACTGATAAGAGCAGTTACGATGAAAAGGTTCTCGATTTCTATGAAAGTCACGCAAAAACCAAGCAAAATTGTATGGGCACCTAAGACTTACCTGTGGAGAAGGCGTCTTTCTTGGAAGGGTCTAATGTGCTAAGATTTGTACTTGATGCCCAGCCTCGCCCCACCTTCTCCACTTCCACGCCATTATCTTCATCACGACTTCTGCAATCATTTAATTAAACATGTAAAAGGTGTCTAATATTTCAGGGGGATAATAATAGTACGGAAGGTAGCGTTTCATTTTAGGCACTGATTTTATGTCAATCGGTTGTCATATTATTCAATAAATTTCGAAATATTAACCGATCAGAGTCAGATCAGATCGAATCATAACCTGAGATCAGCTGGCGCATCCGCGGGTGTTTGGGTGTAGGACGTTGCCAAAGTGGTAAAAGAAAATGAAAAATAAGTTATAGTACGCCGGCTGAATTTTCTACCATAGATAGAAAGGAAAACCAACCGTCAGTTGAATCGTGGAGCGGGGATTATGCGTCAGCTGTTGTAAAAACATACGTGTAATAAAGTATAAAATACGACGCTTTAAATTTGGGTAAGTGATTGTTAGAATAATGAAGAGTACGAACACATTAATCAGCTGCATGTGTAGTGAGGGCAAGATCGTCAACTAACCCACTTAAGTTTGAAAATATGCGAGCGTTGAGTTAGCGTTTCAAGCTGTACATAAGTCAAAGTATGCCGGCTCGAATTGACATTTAAAAAAAAAACCGACGTCGAAACCCAGAAAAAGCATATCATTTTGGTGGTTACAAGCTCAGCATACAGTAATCTGAGGTTACAAATGTCAAGATTCTTGAAAATAACGGTGTTCCATTGGACATCAAACTACCTAAAACTGAATAAATGATTCCTGTACTTTTTTAGCATTCATCGGTAGCGTCAATCATAGGGATCTGATCTCTCCAGCATGCATGGTAGATTAAATGCAAAGAAAATAAAAAAAATCTGAGGATAAGTAAAAAAAAAACAGTCTAAGCCCTATATGTAACCAGTGATCGAGTTGAAAAATAAGCTATAATACAATGTTTAATATTCAATACATCTTGTTATTGAAAATCCCTTGCAATGAACGACCTAACTAATAAATTTGTGTATCCAATAGTTACGTTATCATTGAATTAAAAAAAAATGAAATTCATGGTTACCTGTAAAACACCATGTTTTTAAGAGAGATTTGATTTTGTTTTTTTTTTATTTATTTTATTCAAGGGGTTTGATCAGCACTGATAATGCAGATACAATTTAGAATATTTACAAATTATTAATATTTCTAAAACTTTAAATGAATCACTAGATCTAGACTTAAAAGCTACATTAACTAAAAAACAAAGAAGTCTTCTTTCAGTAAAAGTTTCTATCTTCATTATTAATTATTATGCTGTTCTTCTATCCGCTGGAATGTTCTAGCTTTTCACATATACTTTTCCAGCATATAAAGAAATGTTCCTTCACTATTTTATTCTTGTGGGAGCAGGTTATGAATTATCAGTTATATGACTATTTTAATTTAAGATCCAATATGTATATTTTTCTGTAAATAAAGATGTTAACACATCAAAAAAAACATAATGCATATTGAAATTGCACCCATGTGGCAGAAGGCTATGAAAAAAAAACATTTAAAAGAAATTGGTGTATTATGACGCAACCGCAAGATGACTGCCAGAACGAAAGATGCTGAATCTAAGAATTTCGAAATACAATTATTGACACGACTAAAGCTAGATGCTCTAATCGCTAATAGGCGTTTAGACTTGAATCATGGCAACGTCTACCATTTCTCCGAACACTTATGTTGCTCTTTCAAAGCGATAAAACTAGACTGGTCTGTTTGCACTTTACGCTATTCATAAGACAAGTGCCTATATAGGTAATCTAATTTGACTTGTATAATACAAGTATAAATAGCTTTAATGTATGTACTGTAATACCAACAGACGAAGACGCCTTGCATCAAAGTTCAATAACTACGCGCGCGCGGTACAAACAATCCACAAAAACGTCCAGGAATTTGGAACCATGCCATCGCTTTTTGCTTTAAAAATTAGAAATCATTAGTGGCAGGTAGTAAAATAGGATAGCCAAGACACTTTTATAGGTCATGGTTATCATTCTACGGTGTCATGGAAACCGCGCAACATTCATCAATATTAACGAGATTGAAGAAGGTACCGTATTGTAGATAAATATTGAGCCGGATATGGACTTCTGCTGATGGTGAAGCGAGTATGTGCCAAAATAGTAATTAGGTCCAGTTATATATTTCCAGAGTTAAAAATAGGTGCAGAATGGGAAGAGAGAGAATGCATTTTCGGAATGCCGAGATTGCTTGCTGTGGCCATAAAATAAGTAATAATCCCAATGGCTCTAGTTTATGTCAGAGCCCAAAGGGCTATCATTATGTAACACCTACTAGCTTCCGTTTGCGTGGTATTTCGACCTTGACAAATTATTATATCTATAATATAATCTATTGGTGAAAACGGCATCATAATCCGTTATAGTATATTTGAGTTCATCGCGAATATCTCAGATTAAAAATCTGTAATCTGAGGAAAACATAAAAAAAAACGAAAAAAAAAAAAAAAACAAAAAACAAAAAAAAACCGCGGCAGGAGACTTGTTTAATAGCGATGTATGTAGGTAGTAAATAAACTAGTGATGTATCATATTATATTAAACGACAGATATACTAATTTTGTGATATGTTTGAGGATTTCGTGAAATGTTTGTATTTCATAAAATGTTTTACTGTCTCTTGACCACATTTATATCTCAACGTTTCACGATTTAGTCATCCACGTCTGGCTAGATCTTAATATTGGGTGTTAATGTAACGGTACATATGATTAATCAATACAGATAAAAAAATGCGCGAGAGTAGCTATTATACTTAATACAATGAATTCCACGCAGACGAAATCGCGGGCAAAAGCTAGTTTATAAATAAAAGGAATGCTAGGGAATGTAGGTCAAGATGTGCTTTAATCTGCAATGGCATGGACCAAAATGGTAATTTATTGAAAAATAGAACATGTGAACTCGAGTTCGATTCCCGGGTCGGACAAAATTATTATTTGGTATTTTTTCGTCTGGAAATTCTCAGCACGGAGTTGGATTTGTCCCCGATGGACGACGATAGGCTATGGACGATAAACTAAACATGGTTCAACCGTACCCAGTGTCCCCTACATAATTTCTTTAAAATGTTTTCCCAGTAAACAGGTGTTTTGCTTATTAGTTTCAATTTAAAGTTATGATAGCATCACCAATCTATCTAATATTATAATTTTCCATTTACTTGTAAATGCTATCTCAAGGAAATAGGTTAGGTACGTATCTAACAGCCACTTCCTGCAAATTCCAAGTCTGATTAATCGTTTTCAAATTAATATCTTAAGTATAGTATAAGATCCCTTAAACAACGACCTTCACCGAGATGTTTATTTGATGAAACGTATTTTATATTTAATTTAATATGTCAATAGATATATTGCATATGGGTTGCCTAACAAATTTCAGTCCAGGATATGATTAATTAATAATTGAAAAAAATATTTTTTTTAATCATTTCACCGGTTTGATTATTAGACAAATTCTATACCAATCGAAAGTCTGAAGCCTATAGTATATGCAAACGTTGGGTTGCCTATTCTTTTCCGGTCACAACTCTTGGGTAGCCAGGTATAAACAGGTAAATCGATATACCATTTTGCACCGGTCTGATTATTGAATTAAAATTAATTGACAATAAAGATTATTTCATTATGAAAACGATGGTATAGGGTTGCCTGCGAAAAATCAGTCCCGAATGCCGGTTGTCGAATTTTGAAAAGTGATATATTTCTGCGAGTGAATATATATTTTTTATTTTTTTATACTTTATGTACTAAAATGTACAAAGGCGGGCGGACTTAATACTAAAAGTATTCTCTACCTTACAACCTTTGGGTGATGCAGAGATGTAGATAGTAGGTGCAGTTTTAAACACGTGTGAGGCAGACATGTAGATAATAAAAATCTTACTAACCGTGGACCATCAGTGCTACTCTTATCAAGTTCAGGAAACTTCTGTAAAAAAAACTGAAGAAACTAATTATTAATGTCATCTCGAAGAGGCAGATACAAGGATTATTTTTATGCTTCTAAAGCGAAGCCAGGCTCAAAAATTTTAATTAAAGCCTCTGATACTGACGTTTTGATTATTTTGTTAGGAAATATGCACAAACTTATTGAATCAGAATTTTAGCTTGCCAGTTCAGCAACTAGAAAGACTAATAATCAAACTGTTGATTGCATTAAATGCACTGATTTAGCGTTGAAGTTAGGAATTAAATTATGCCAAAGTCTTCCCGCCTTCCATGCGTTTACAGGTTGCGATTACACGGCAGCATTTTATAATAAAGGAAAAGTAAAACCTATTCAGCTATTTTCGGAAAATGAATAATAACAAACAGTTATTAACAGCCTAGATGCTGCTGATATTTTCATTGATAAAAAAATGAAGACCGTTGAAGATTATTTCATTATGAAAACGATGGTATAGGGTTGCCTGCGAAAAATCAGTCTCGGATGACGGTTGTCGAATTTTGAAAAGTGAAATATTTCTGCGAGTGTTGTTTTTTTAGAGGAGGACACAAGATAGCAGCTGTTTAAAGCCCACCCATTTAAAGAAAGAGATTGCGCATGCTACTTGTTCTTGAAAATGAAAACGATAGCTATAGACTTGTATATATACTGTGTATCATTTTGGAGTAGTTTATAATTAAAATAGAGGAATAGTTTTTTTTTTAATCAATTAGTCATTTGTGTGTATGTTTTATGTGACACTAAAGTATATTATGTACATTATTTTTTTTTTTGAATTATTCAGGTTCCGAGTTATCGGACATATAACTATGATCTCCAACTTCTGAACTTCTGAACTGGCAAGCTAAAATTCTGATTCAATAAGTTTGTGCATATTTCCTAACAAAATAATCAAAACGTCAGTATCAGAGGCTTTAATTAAAATTTTTGAGCCTGGCTTCGCTTTAGAAGCATAAAAATAATCCTTGTATCTGCCTCTTCGTGATGACATTAATAATTAGTTTCTTCAGTTTTTTTTACAGAAGTTTCCTGAACTTGATAAGAGTAGCACTGATGGTCCACGGTTAGTAAGATTTTTATTATCTACATGTCTGCCTCACACGTGTTTAAAACTGCACCTACTATCTACATCTCTGCATCACCCAAAGGTTGTAAGGTAGAGAATACTTTTAGTATTAAGTCCGCCCGCCTTTGTACATTTTAGTACATAAAGTATAAAAAAATAAAAAATATATATTCACTCGCAGAAATATTTCACTTTTCAAAATTCAACAACCGGCATTCGGGACTGATTTTTCGCAGGCAACCCTATACCATCGTTTTCATAATGAAATAATCTTTATTGTCAATTAATTTTAATTCAATAATCAGACCGGTGCAAAATGGTATATCGATTTACCTGTTTATACCTGGCTACCCAAGAGTTGTGACCGGAAAAGAATAGGCAACCCAACGTTTGCATATTCTATAGGCTTCAGACTTTCGATTGGTATAGAATTTGTCTAATAATCAAACTGGTGAAATGATTAAAAAAAATATTTTTTTCAATTATTAATTAATCATATCCTGGACTGAAATTTGTTAGGCAACCCATATGCAATATATCTATTGACGGTTACGTATTATAATATCTAAAAGTATTCTAACTATTATTGAAATGACTACGATCATAAGACCTACTGTTTAAAAAACCTAAAGGTCATTTCACAGATTTTTATGATAACTAATGGATGAAATCCATAATGGACGATTCACCTACGGTTTATTTAACTATAATTAATTAAGTTAAGGTTGAATTAATTAATGGACTATTCACCTACTGTTGATATATCTGTGGTTAATATTTATATAGGAAATCACAAAAAAACGTTGAATCATAGTTATATATAATTAGATACAAATGAACAACGAACAAATTTAAAGATTTGAAGCAATAGCTTGCAATAATTCCACATGTGAGTATTCCGGGATTTCTTTTAGAATACCTTCAATTTTTTGTAACTTATGCTCATTCTTGGATTTCCTTTTCTTGTTTGTAAAATAGGTTCAAATAATTATAAAAATTATTAGGTAGGTTAGGTTAGAAACATGAAAGACAACGCACGAGCCGAGCGAGCGAAGCGAGCGTGCCGCGGCAGCGGCCGGCGAAGTGCCAGTAAAATCATTGTAAGCCGTAACTACCATATGCCATAACATCATTTCCCACCAAAATTGCTTGTAAGAAAGTTTAAAATAATTATAAAAATTAATAGGTAGGTTAGGTTAGAAACATGAAAGACAACGCACGAGCCGAGCGAGCGAAGCGAGCGTGCCGCGGCAGCGGCCGGCGAAGTGCCTGTCTAATCATTGTAAGCTGTAACTATCAAATGCCAAAACATCATTTAGGAACAATTTTGAATGTCCCGTCCATGATCCAATATTCACTTTTTGCTAAGTAGGTCATTAAGGCTTTAGTGCTAAACAGCATTACTCTTTTATTTCCGAAAACTTTGCTTTTAATTAAAAATAATTCCCCGTCTCCAGTTGTAACTGCTTCTTCGTTAACTACAAAATCAAATTTTGTTGGTTCTTTAATAGTCAACATAGCTTTCTTTTTTTCACGATTAACTATTTGTCTCAGGGCGTCTTTTGATGGTAAATTAATTGAAATGTCAGCACTAGTAGATGCCAAATGATGTTGAATTAATTGACAAGTCTTAGTTATTGGAGAAGCCTTAATTTTAGTAGGCGAGTCGTCCATTAGATATTTCATGTGTAGTGGAAATATCCAATATTTTAAAAAATCATTAGGTTAATCGTTCGTTAGTGAGATTAATTTTAGTTTAATCGACATTAAGTAAATAAAACAGTACTTGAGTTCACCAATATGTGTTATAAACATATATAAATCAACCGTAGTCATTTCAATAATAGTTAGAATACTTTTAGATATTATAATACGTAACCCTATTGACATATTAAATTAAATATAAAATACGTTTCATCAAATAAACATCTCGGTGAAGGTCGTTGTTTAAGGGATCTTATACTAGTACAACAGTAGAGAGATTCCTTCCTCTCATACATGGAAGTTTCTATTCATAGCCTGAAAACACGTTCGTGATTCGAATATTGTTTGAAACATGTGTGTGCATCAGATTGTTCAGAATTATGCTCACATTACTGAGTGAATGTGCGCTCGTAATCTTCGCTATGTATTTTACTGCACACTAATTTTATGACTTCTGGTTCAATTGCGTTACATATTGCAATTTGTCGAATATTCTCTTTGACTGTCGTAATTTGTACAGATACCTCAGTACCTAATTGGATATGAAAACGGATAATTACTTTATGTTTGTCTATCCTTTTAGTCTAAGAGGTAGCAACGTTTTTGAGAGAGGACTTCAGGTAGGCCAATTTTTAGATATGCTATCTCTCTCACTTTCCCGCACGTCATAAGGACTATCTGGCTGGTGGTAGTGGTTGCGTTCATCAGTGCGCATCCTATTTGGCCACAGTTAGAATTTTTACTCTTTTTATACTATAAAATATTTTGGGAAGTCAGTTCCTAAAGTTTTAATAGCTTTCAATGACAAATCATGTGAGCAATTTAAGTTTTAATAGTGGTGTACGTCAGGGTTGCATTTCAGACCCTTATTATTTAAAGATACAATTTTTATTTTCTTTAATACAAATATGAATTTTAGATAGGATAAAAGAGGACGTAGCCTTAATAGCTACTTATAGTATATTACCTGTTTCTTAAATGTTATCAAAATTTATCCAGCCATTTTGAAGATTAGCCGATACAATCAGACAATTTTTTTTAATTGTCTTTTAGTCATAGATATCGTGCACAAGAACACAATATTTTCATTATCTAATTATTATTTTATTGCAGAGTAGCTTTTCCGCTATTCTGAAGACCGGATGGCGGAGTGGGTAGTGTACCTGCCTGCGACGCCGAGGTCGCGGGTTCGATTCCCGCTTAAGACAAATCTATGTGTGCATGAACATGGGGGTTTGTCTTAGTCTGGGTGTTGCTATGTATCATAAGTATGTATTTACAAAAGAAAAGTATATATGTATTAGTATCAGTTATTCTAGTACCCATATTACAAGCTCTGCTTAGTTTGGGACTAGATGGCGTTGTGTGTAAGTTGTGAGATATTTATTTATTATTCTGTCCGCCAGAAATTCGTTGTATTAAGTAATAGCTACTCTCGCGCTTTAACCGCGTTAAACCTTAAGTACCGCTTCCGAGGAGTTTGGCGTAATGTAAAGTATTTTCAAACCTTTATTGAGAGTTTGGACTATCAAGCACAAAAATAATAAATTATTTATATCCAATCAGTAGTTCCCGAGATTTGCGTTATCAAACAAGTATCTTCCTGCCGCGGTTTCGTCTGCGTGGCAGGTATATTTTTAAAAGCCTATATACGCGCCTTGTCGTCAATTACCTGCACCTCAATTTTGATTATAATCGGCCCAGCCGGTTAGAAGATCAGCCGATACAAAAGACAGATAGACTGACTGGCAGACAGATAAAAAATACTTATTTTCAGGCATAGTGGAAATAAATATACCAGCTTAAAAAAACATTGCTGTTATGACATTAAAAACGAAACTTCAATTTTATTTATTCGTATTGATTCACATCCATAGTTTGTTGGTAAAATTATCTTATGAATTATGTTAGTGATTCAATTATATAATATATTATTTTCATTATTATCTTACGTCATTTATAACAGACACTTCAAATTTATTCATTTGTATGTATCGTCACCTCTATGGCAAACCTACGAGTCTGCAGTTTTAGGAAAATTAATGTTGTTATGAAAAACTATACATAATGCTTCAATGACATAATGTGGAAACTATACAATTTGTGAAATTTACCTATGTCAAGTTCTGAAGTTTATAGTATTGAGATTGTCCAAATCTGCATTTTATATTATTACACATATTTTTGTAAACCCTATGTAGGTTTAAAAATTAGTATCTAAAACCGGATGTTCCTGCAAAAGAGATTCATTTCTTGTCGCGTATATTTTTAAAATATTTTTCCTGCGATGTCTCCGTCATTTTTTAAAATCTTTTTTTATTTGATTGAGTGTACTATGGTACTTCCAAAAGGGTCCCTTTTGGAAGTACCATAGTATGGCTACCAAATCATAATATAATTTATTTAATAATATAATTTAATTTTATAATAATAAAAAAAAAATAATAATAAAAAATAAAGTTAGGATCAGATGATGGAATCCCATAGAAATCGAGGGCATCCCTCAAACTTTATTGGTTGAAGTTATTTAGATATTTGCATAGATCTAGCAGTCAGCATCTCATGTCGTTGAGCTGATGCTGGCAGGTATGACTCCTCAACGGCTAGGAGTTAGAAAACCTATACAAATAAATAAATAACGCAAAAAGTCAGTTAAATAGTTCTTGAAGTTAGTGCTAGACATTTTTTCCTAATGTGTAATTTATTAGCACTGATAAAGTAGGTTTTTTTTTACTAAAACATTTTATAGAGATGAATCTACACTTATCTATTTAATGCAAGTCTTTAACGATTCATTTCATTGTGTGGCTCATCTCATGGCAAACGATAACTGGTGTTATCAAGGACATGTAAAACAACATACACAATGGCACTCGCTAAAAACCACAGTTATATAGTTCACACGTGCGTGACATGTAATCGCTGGCAATCATACTGAGCTAGATAATTTCCAGATGAAATGGTTTTGAAGATAGACTCGTGCAGTGGTAAAAAATAACAGTGGCCCAATAATAGTTCCTTGGGGAACTCCCCGTCAAATGGACTCCTTGTCGAGAAATAAAAAGGTTTCTCGACTTCTCCAAAAATCTCAATTTATTGCTTTGCATTCGCCCTCATTTTTATATAACTCATTAACGAATATCCTTAGTTTGATATCTACACAGATGGATTAGTAGAAGAGAAACCTTTAATGTACATTAAAGGTTTCTCTACATGAGATACAAATGATACAATGACTCATTCATCTCGCAGAACAGTAGGTCAGGTCAGGTCCTATTAACTGATGGCCATTACTTCATCCACGCAACTATATTTTGGTACAGAGTTTGTCTATTGCAATTCTTGGAGAATGTCAGCATTTTATGCAAATGTGAAGTTACCTTAAAATATCTCTTTTATGCTTCTTATCGTCACGGTCTATCCATTTTTTACAGTTTCACCTTTTGCATTTTCATGTTTTTTTGTTGCTAAGAAATATGCATTTATAGAGAGTTTAGAATGTATTGAGCATAATTACTAATTATAATCACGGGTCTTAATCGCGTAAATATTTTAGGTATAAGTATTCCATCGCTCTACATTATTAACTGGAATCCAGTTATCGACAAATGTACTCGACGTCGCAAAGATACGCACCGGTTGCACGATATTGTCAGTGTTGTGTGCAGAAATACCAGCAATACAGAAGAAAATCAGATAAATGAAGATCAAGTGAGGGTAGTCGGCAAAACCCTCGCTTCAAGGAGAAGATGCTGAGCCTTCACCAATCAGCTCGCGACCACGATCGGTGCAATTCGATCGAAACTATAGGGCAATGAGGTACTTATATCCTAAAATATTTACGCGATTAAGACCAGTGTTAATGATTAGTAATTATGTGCAAAAATCACGAGAGTTTAAAATCATTTATTTATTGAAGGTGGAACTATAAATTCATAATGTTCTGCTATTTGACAATCAATACTTACTACCAGCAAACATAAACAAACTGTTAGGTAAGATGTTGACACTGACCGTGACGATGGCGTGTTCCATGTGGAGAGGCTGGGCGTGGACGCGGTAAAGTCATCCTCTTTCTTGCGGACCGTCCCGCCGTGCTCCTTGTAGTCGCGGAAGCAACGCTTGCAGCGCGTCGGCCACCGCACCTGCGGGTGGAACCCTAGGGGACACAGCGGGTCCCCCTTCGCCAGAGGATACAAGTGATGCATTCTCACACACCCACTACACTCAAATGCACTTTACAAATGTCAAAGTTTTCACCTAAATGCCGCAATTCAACGTAAACAGTTCGTCACATTCCTCGCTCTCACGCAGTCATTTCCACCGCCCGTAATACAGTCTCACTCACTAATAACCACATAACTACGCATGCAATGTTTATGGAATGAACTTTACGATTTACGCTATAAATAATAATTTATTTAACCAGCAACGTGCTCGGGCGCTCGTACGTCTGCACCCAACAGTGGCAATAAAAATATCTCGCTGCTAGCACTGAACCGGGCGACCTAAATCGGCTGCTCTGAACTCGCCACTAATTCTCAGACTTTCTAGGCGCGTAAACACAAATGCGATTTTATCTGTGGAAGTATTTTCTGGTGTCGGTCGGAGGCAAAAGCTCCGGTCGTCGGGCGAGAGGGCGAGAGGTTCGCGTGTATTCGTCGCTCGCGCGGGTCGTGCCGCAGAGGGAGGGTCGTCGAAGGGTGCTCGCGGCGCAGGCGGCGGGCGAGCCGGCGCTCCGGGGACTGGCGGCGGCGCGGGCAGCGAGCCAACGCCCGCCGCGCCACTTATGTTCTATTACACCACACACGCTGAACCGCTGCGAGCGTTTTCCCGTCTATAAAAATAAAACAGAGTCGCTAATAAACCGCGTCAGGGAGTAACGTCGCATCTTACCCGGATCTGTGCAGCGACGTCTTTCCCGTTGCAGTTTGCGCACCTCGGCCAATTCCGGACACTGCACGCTGCACCGCCGGCGGTCACTCGTGCGGTCTATAATAATATGATTTGTCTACGCAAAAGCTGTTTTAAATAACGTATACTAACAAGCCTTTAAAAAAGCCGGTGAAATTTCCTCTACATAAATATGTGCTGCCGGCGAGTCAATAATAACTTTATGAATGGGAGTTGACGTCAATCCTCGTATTTTTTATTGCGTAGGTAACTATAAATATAGACGCGAATATTGCCAGTTGAGTGAGTAAATAAAATGTGGTAAATTCTGATAAATCTTTAATCAAATTCGTTTAAGGAAAAATATTTTGTATTTCATAGTACCTATTTATGGTATGGGGTTGTTTATGCTAAACTTAAAACTATGGTTTATTCACATAATATACATTTGAGACGTATAAATTCGAATGATTATGCTGTCATATTGTGCTTAACCGCTAGACATATTGCCGTTTGTATACAATTAACGCTGAACACAACGGTGCAAGCTGATATGCTTAATTCTCTGTTTTGTCAAAATTGTACAATAAACAACTACTTATTTTGCTTATAAAGTTATGCTGACTACTTGTAGTCCGCTAACAAATAACGATTTACATTAACATGAAACCGATTTACATTTTAGTATGATAATATAGATGTACTATCAACAAAGCGGATACATGATTCACCATAGTGCTATTCTTAAATTGTCATTTCAAATCATCTAAATTTGCTTGTTCTATCAACAAATGTCAACCTCATCAACTTTGATAATTTCAAAGGATGTTTTCAAATGGGTCATGAATCAATTTTGCTGATAGTATATCCCTATCTATATAAAGTTTACTTAACGATTTACATAGTACCACTTATCTATAGATTAACATAATGTACTTGTATTCCTATATAGTTAGACCAATGATTTGTCACACAATTCATGTATTTGTTCATTACTCTAATAGTAACATCTACATCAATCAATCTTGTTTTATTATGGCTGCATCTGTAGGCTATTATTCTTATTTATTAAAAAAAAAAAACAAAATTGAGCAGAGAGCTACCAGGCTGTCAGTCGGTTTCTGAATTGAAATTCCAGTAAAACTCAGTGAGTATTGTCAATTCCTTTTATATTCAACATTTTATTAAAGTTTTGAGTTCTGCATATTTTGTATATTTCAATTCAAAGACAGACTATGGGTTTCTTTCTTATGAAATTATTTAATTTAAAGAAAAATTTTTTACATATGAAGTTGTATTTAGCAAAACATTATCTTAAAATTTCACAGCAACATTTTGGCAAATAGATATGCAACATTAATTGTATGCTTATATTTTACATAAAATTAAAAATAGATAAATGAAAAATAAGATGAAATGATATGTAGGTACATTTGGGCAACAAGTTAGGTATGCAGGGCAAAAACTTTTAAGTCATAGTAAAGACTTACTACACCAGTTATGGATAAGTGAGTAACATATCTAAATAATGTATATACTACACTTATTTAATCTGTAATACACACATGCATATCTTTTGCAGTCAGTTTTCACTATGGCGTAAAAGATTTTGCTCTGCATACCTAATTGCTTGGTCCACTGTACTTAAGTTTATAAGTTAGCAGAAGTCTCCTTCGTTCAAGGGTTCATCTTCCTTCTTGTCATACACTAACGTTTTGTAGATGACCTCGTCGAAATGCAGTGCGTTCAAGCCTTTGGGCTCGGCTACTTTGATCTTCACATCGCCAGGGTACAGGATCTCTCCCTTGTTCTTAGTGCTGCCCATCACTAGGGACTTCTGGAGTTTATCGATGCATGGAATTTCTGTAAGGTACATAATTATGTTGTAGTATTTTTACTTTGGACATTCTATAGTAGTAGTCACGTGTCCGTTTATCTACATACACATTATGATTAGGTATGTGGTGAAACACTAATTTAATTATTTATATTGTTATTCTATTTATTTTTACGAATGTGATAGTTGAAGATATAGGATATCCTTATGCCCTGACACATTCGGTTGGGGCAATTTAACATTCCATTCCAGTGTCCATCTTGCACCATCATGCGGCCACCCGAATATGTGTGTAGGAACACCAGCAACCCACACTGACCAAGTCAAACTTAAGTAAGTGAAGTTAGGAAATCCATCTTAAAACTCGGTTAGGCTATAATAATAATAAAGGGTTTTAAGTATATGGTATTGATTTTACAGACATTCAAACACAAATGAATCTTAACTACGCATGTAGGAATCAAAATAAACAATGAATTTATTGTAAAATCTCTGCCAGTTTTTTCTAAAATCGGCAGATCTCCAAGAAACAATTTCCAATGCTGACGTCATAAAACTTCAATTAACGGTCCGAAATTATGTCAACTACGCATCTAGATATATAACTGTTTATTATATCACACCAAAGTGAATTCAGCGTTATTAGTCAATGGCAAAGTGACTGCGCTTATGGCAATAATAAAAGATCGCATAGTAAATTGCAAATTAAAAAATATAATAGAATACACATTGTTTTATTGACCAATGTATGACGTAAATTTACACGACCAGCCATGCATACGAGCGCGAAATAGATTTTGGAGCGTTTTTGTGATATTTTTGTATGGGGAATCATGACATAAACGCGACAACTCGTGTGTTAACTCTACAGGTCAGTAACTAAATTCGCTTAGGACCACTAAATAACCCCCGAGTTGACTGTTAACACAGGATTACAGTAAGTTAACTTAGCCATGTAATTCTGTTAAAATGGACCATCAATTAAAAACCAAACTGTTTTTACTATTTTCAATATTTGAAGTATTTTTTTTTTTAATTCTTAATTGGACACCGAGATACAGACTAGTTTAGTAGCACTAGGCTAGCCTGTCCATGAAAAATAACTCATGTAAAATTGTATTGGAAACAAACATTTTTCATACATCTTTTTTTCAACTTGGCCTTATATATTAAACTCTGGCACGCGCAAGTGGGTTTTAGTGATACTAGATCAATGTTTGCTCATAGGATGATGGTAAGCGTTAAGTGGTCTTTTGAAAAAAATGTATTTTTTATTCCACTGTTTCATTAGGATAGGACCCGAACTTTCGTTAGTAACTCAAAATGACAACATGAACTACATCACCTAATTTAAGCAGCTACTAATACAAATTAAGTATATAACATAATTTAAGTATGTAGTTGAATAACACTTGAGTATTTTGAGTATGTCCAACGGATAAGTGTATGTTCTGAAGCTTGAAGTGTGCCACATAATATATTTGTACTTTCTATTATTTTAATTAATTTGTATTCTGTCAACATGTTTATTATTGTTTAATATTAAAATTACTTAGAAGTTTTACTCTAATTAGAGACAATAATGTAAGTATTATGTAAGTGTGATCTTAGACATGCACATTATATAAGCGAACACTGTCAATTGGTTTACGTTGTTTTTTAGGGTTCCGTAGTTCCTACAAGGAACCCTTATAGTTTCGCCATGTCCGTCTGTCCGTCCGTCTGTCCGAGGCATAGCGACGAAACCGTTGGTGCTAGAAAACTGAAATTTTGCATAAACATGTATGTTAACTATACAAAGAAAGTCGTAGAATAAAATTTGGAAAAATATTTTTTTTTCGGGTAGCTAAAAAAAAAAACATCCCTACTTTACATGTAGGGGACATGTAAAGTAGGGATGTTTTTTTTTTTTTTTTGTCGCCTACCCCATAGTGTGGGGTATTGTTAGATAGAACTTTTAAAAACGTTCAGGGGTTGCTAAGACAGTTTTTTGATTTAGAGATCCGTTTGCGAGATAATTAACTTTAAAGAGCAAATTTTTGTTCGAGTAGAGCGTCCCCCCCCCCCCTCTAAAAGCTAAACTACTGGATCCCAAAATCTGAAAAAAATTGTGTCGGTAGTACATGTAATGAACTTTAAAGGAAAACTATAGCGGATAAGTTCACTTCATTAGTTCAAGAGGAATAGGGATCCGAAATGTCAGATGCAGTTACTCAGAATATTTCGTTCAAAATTCTTGAAACATAAATAAACATACATAATACATATATAAAATCACGCCTTTATCCCACGGGGGTAGGCAGAGACGATGGAACGCCATGTGCTTCGCTCCTTACATACTTCTTTCGCTTACTCAACATTCATACATCTCGTCATACGTACTAGCTGGTTGCGTGTACTACAAACATTTCCTTTCTGAAGGACGCCATTTATCTGTTCCCTATATGTCTTTCGAGGATAAAATAAATAATTTCGAGGATAACATAAATAAAATAAATTAAAAATAATCATTACATATCTAGGTCATACATAAGATCACGATTTTTATCTCAAGACGAACTACTAGAACAGGTTGAGTGAAAAATATATAATTAATTAACTTTGAAGAGCAAATTTTTGTACCAGTAGGGCGTCCCACCCCCTCTAAAAGCTAAACCGATAGCTTATAAAATCTGAAAAAATCACGGTGGTAGTATATGTAATAAACTTTTCATGAAAACTATAGCGGTTACTTTAACTTAATTAGTTCTAGAGTAATTGGGGTCCAAAGTGTAAAATGCAGTTACTTAGAATAATTCGTGCAAATTACAAAAACCTTTGAAAGTAATGACTTGTATGAAGATGTTACTTTTTTAATACAGATAGTAAATCCCTTTTAAGTCGAAATATGTTGTTACGACTAGCTACGGAACCCTACTGCGCGTGGCCCGACACGCACTTGGCCGGTTTTTATAAGTATTTTTTTTGTTTGTGTTAGAAGCTGTTTATTTCCCAAAGAATAAATAAATAAATAATGTTTATGTAGCTATATACTATCTACGCATGGGTGGATGTTCGACAATTTATCAGAAGCTATTTTAAATTTTTTAACGTAAATCAGTCGTGATGAGCATGTTTAAAATGATTTTTGCGTAATTTTTTGCTTGCAGTGTGCCACTGCAATTTTACTTCATAAATTATTTGCGCAAAAAATGATTATTTACAATAGGATATTGAAAAATTCACAAACTAATATTGTTATTTTATATGAATTTACAATCACTTCGTTGGATCATTTTTATCAAAGTCACAATACACACATTCGCGGACTGGGCCATTTTGTGTTCTTTTGCAGCGTCTATCTCAGTGAATTGAGTGAGTGACAGTTGACTCAAGACGAACGCTGCAACGCAATATAAGATGTACGGGGTAGACCTTGCCGGCCCGCCTATTTGTGAAAAGAAAAGGAAAATTAAATGTTGGGTACATGCCTGATGTGACGACCTTCTTTATGGGCGTGCCGAGTCCTGCCTCAATGACGCGAACGTCTCGCACTAATTGTTGAAACTCTGACGGCGTCAACGAGCAGATATGGTCAGTGCCCTTCATCGTCTTGTCCAGTGTTATGTGCTTCTCCAATACCTGGAAAAGGAATTATATATATTTATAGACTTATTACGACATTTTATTAATTTTATAGCATTTAGCTATGCTTAGCAAATTATACTAAGAAACAGTTGAAAAATTTATGGGTCCGGCAGATTTGAACCTTCGACCTTCTGCACACCGGGCAGTTGCTTTAACCAACCAGCTACGGTCGCTTCTTGCAAGGACCCTAAATTTCTCAACTGTATGTTACGTCATTTCGTGACGTCACGTTCATCCATTTGTTTTTATCATAAGTAGGATACAAACCAACATGGCGAAGTAATATTCAGCCCAAATGTTGTAAAGAATGTTATATGTTTTAACTTTTTATTGATTATTGTTACAGCATTTAGCTATGCTTAGCAAATTATACTAGACACATTTGAAAGAAAAATAGATTTTATATAATATTCAACATTTAACCAAAGTCGTGTCAAAAAACAAGGACAAGATTACGAAGTTTTTTTAACGCAGACTGTGGCAGAGATTTATCTTAATTATGTAAAAGTTCACTTATCAAATGAACACAATGAAATGTTGCATTTAGAGTTAATATTGCATAAGCTATAAATTTTAAGAGACTTTCCATTTTTTTATATCATAAATTAAATATTATTGTTTTTAAACAGTATCTTTATTTTCAAAACGTAACTTAATAGAGCTTAGAGCAATACGTGCGGCTTAACTTGGTTTTGTCTATCAAGGAACCTAAAACTGTTGTTCATTGCCAGCTGTTGTATGATATACTATAGCTCGCAGTACTTTTACTGTTTTTTTCCAGTTGCCAAGTCATTAACAAACATCATACTATAATCAGATTATCAAGTTCTATAAAAACATTTTATTGTGTGTGTTGTCACACACAATAAAATGTTCCCCCACTCCATATTTGTTTATTTTGTATGACTTTCGAAACGTTTATGATGCAATGGTATTATATCACGATATTGCAAATATTCTGATTGTATATTTTGGAGACTTCAAAACATACTGCTATCTATAGTGTTTCCGATAAACTGTGTCACTATCTAAACGATGAAGTTTATTATCTATCTACTAATAGTATGGCACAGCCAAAAATGTCAATAAAATGTAGTTTAGCAGAATTTTAGACCGCAAGGTCTCAGGAAATTCACAATAGCAGCACGGAGTTGGAATTGTGCCTGGTGAACAGCGATAGGCTCACCTCCTACCCCATGGGACCTATACATATCAGGTGAAATGTGGGTGTTGTACCCCTCTGCCACACCCTTCTGGGTAATGTAGGCGAGATGTTATGTAATGATGTTATGTTTAGACACAATTATCTGGATAATAATTATATCGTGGTAAGAAAGTTAACGATAACGTTTATCAAAACGATATTATTTGATATGGTCTGTTGCTAACTTGCTTTAAATTATGTTGAAGTTACTGAAGTAATTAGTACATTACCATATAGAAAAAAATCTAAGAATAATTTAATAGCCGTATTATATTTTTGTTCGTATTTTCAACACAATCCTAAGGTAGCTAATAAATAATTATCTTACCTTAGCTCCTAAAGCGACTGAAGCCAATCCAACAGCAGTTCCAACTTCCTGTCCAGAGTAACCAATTGGAATATCGAAAGTGTTCTTATAATCTTGGATCACAGTCAAATTACAGTCTTCATAAGGCACAGGGTACGCCGAAATACAGTGAAGCAGACAAAACTGCTTATGTTGAGCAGATATGATGTCGTAAATAGTCTTAACAGCAGTCTTGTCCACCATTCCCGTTGAAATTATGAGAGGAATCTTTTTGGATGCGGCGTATTTTAAATACAGTAAGTTGTTTGAGTCCCCTGATCCGATCTTGACGAACGGCACTTTCATGTTCACGAGGAAATCGAACGATACCTGAAAAATAATAGAGATATCATTAAAACTTTGTTAAGTCAATATGGTGTATGGTATACAGGGGCGTAGCTAACAGCCGTATCTGCCGTATCAGTTAAACGGGCCCAAAAGTGCGTAAGTAATAAAGTAAGCTTTCCATAATCGAGCGAGCAATAGCTTTAACTCAATGGCTAAAGATCTAGACCTGGATTTATTCTGCACTAGTATTCCGGTGGCGAGGCGACGAATGAGTGAACAGTTCTTTGCCTAGAATGCTGCAATACCTGTACTGTACTTTGGTTGTATATTGTTTAAGTACTTTGATGTTTATGAATGTGTAATTTAATTAATGTATTTAGTTAGTTGTTTCTGCGAGGACCTGTAATTGGCTATCTATCACCTAGTAACATTATTATTTAAATTAGAATAAGCTGTTGGACCTCCATAAAGAAGATAATAAATAAATAAATAAGAATGACCTAAGAACTTCGATGGAAAATTAACGCCTGGCAGACCTCTCAGTATTGTCCATAAAGGCAGAAACTTAAGAAAAACTTAAGTTGCCGAAAAAAAGACAAGAAGAGTGTATATTTAATTTGAATTGTTTGTAAAAATGACGCATGATGAATAAATATAATTTTATGCAATTTTTTTCTTTTGTGCCAAATCTTTAACCTTCATAAGGGCCCCCAAATATTCTTTTATACAGGGCCCTGCCAAGGCACACTACACCACTGATGGTATATCATACAAACCAATAAATAAAAAATCCTTTACTGGCTAGGACCTGGCCAGTAAAGGCAAGACCTTTCCTAAGTCCATTATTATCTTGCACTTATTTATTGTGACACCCAGGGGCAGTAGGTACCTACTATATTCTGTTCTTAGATCTTGGTGGGTCAGTAACTAGCAGTGAATAAAAACATCGTGAGGAAACCTGCATGCCTGAGTGTCTAAAAAGTGCTTGAAGTAGAGTGAAGTCTACCAATCCGCACTTGGCCAGCGTGGTGGACTATGGCCTAACTCTTCTCATCATGAGAAGAGACCCAAGCCTTACAGGCAGGCATTTACATTGATTTATTTCATTCTTTAGTTTCAAGACATCAGTATTACGAGTAACTTTTCGGGCTTGTGGAATGTATGCAAAAATTAAAGTAAAAGGTCAGACGAACAGCATTGCTACTAGACTCGTTTCGCTATGAAAACAAATTTACGACTGTGAAGAATGAAAGTGTAAAAGGCATTTAAAAGAGTGTCTTAACACACTTAATTGAGTATGCACTTTGAACAGGTCGATAAAATAAAGACTCATTACTGTTGGTGTTCATTTATGGACTTCGTTGAATCATATCTATTTATGCATTTTGTATTCTTTGAGTGAAAGTAACAACACAACATTCACCCAGAAAGTTGTTGCGGTGTTCACCTGCTTTGTTTAGGTCCCACGTAATAGGATAGAAAGTGAGCCTATCGCAATTCATCGGACACAATTCCAACTCCGTGCTGCTATTGAGAATTTTCTGACAAGAAATATCCCAAACAACACTTTTGCCCGACCCAGGAATCGAACCCGAGGCCGAGAGATGGTGGTCGCATATCTACACTAACTACTAGATCAGCGAGGTAGTGAAATTCAAAATTAATGTTAATGAGCTACCAGTATAGCCAAAAATATATGCATGATACTCGACGAAACAATTAGAAGTCTGGAAACAACAACTCTCACGAGAAATAAATGGCAGTGGCATGTCGAATGTCTATGCAGACTGACTAAATAATCCTTTGGGGAGTGCAGCACACTGGACCAAATTAAAATCTAAGGGGTCTATGGCAATTCAGTTATTTTCAGAAGTGCATGATATCCATCACTTACCATGTCCATAGCTGATGCTGTACATAATATGCCTATTTCATATGCATATTTGAATATTTCTTTATACTGGGCGTCGGAGAACTCCAGGTGCCTTTTGTGATCACCATAAGTTTTTCCCCAGGAATTGGGATTGTTGTACGGTCGCTCCAAATATTTCTTCGTGAATTTCTCATTGAGACACGTCTTTTGGAATTTAACACAGTTGGCTCCAGCATCCTGTAATGTTACGTTAAACAATTGTTATAAGTTACAGTTACGTTGTAATAGTGATTTGCATTATTTATAGCGTGTTAAATATGGCATAACTAGGTAGGTACTTTAATCTTTGTTTTTATGACATCATCGGCACATACGCAGATATATTGACGACGCGATAGTTGAACTGTCGGCTACGATTTAGAATCAGTTATGATATGATGGAACTCAATTATAACAATAAATCATAAATTATATCTATCAGTATTCTAGCTGAGACATAAGGTCTTAAATTTAAGTAGATTTTAAGTATCAACTTTTTAAATTTCTCCCCTATAGCAGGCAGGTACTTTTGTACCTACTAAGTGAGTAGGTAGCTAAGTAGGTAGCATTGTCTCGAGTGTCTGTAACAAAAGCACGTCCGGATTCTTTGTTTTGTTTTGAACAAAATAAACAATGCAAACAAAGATTCTCACCACAAAACTAGGAAACTAAGTATTCAAAAGCAACTTACCTTAGCAGCTTTTATCAGCTTTTTTGCTATTTCGATGTCACCTTGGTGGTTTTGTCCAACTTCCGCGATTATAAAACACGGATTGTTGCCGCCGATTTTGATGTCATCTGTTATCTTCACTTCGACCATGGTCAGGCAGTTTCCATACAAACAAACAAAGCGAAACCGGCTCCAGTACGCGAGTGCGCGAAGGGAATACACTGGCACTATGCAGCGAAGGTTTATTGACCTCGCTCAAGATCAAATCGGATAAATAAGGTCAATTCAATATAAAGCGAGCAGTCGGTTGCGCGCCCGCGGCTCGAATGCGCCGCTTACGTACGACGCCGTACCCGCCTCGCATGATAATTGATAAAAACTAGTAGGTACTAGGTATGTTCAATTGCGTTCGTGACCACAAAGTCTTTAGATAAATAAAACGCAGACATTGCAATAAATATTATTTATTAAACGCATACAAAATAAATGATTTTATGTACAGTGACAAAGTCTTTGTTTTCATTTTGAGAATGTTTATTTTGTTTACATGTTACCTACCGGTTGCCGGTCAATGTTCACACGAGGCCATTTTCACAATATCTTTGTAGTTGTTAAATCTATCGCTAATGGCACGGTTAACTTTAGATTCAGTTGGTTTGCCGAGGAAGTTGGAGATGTATCTGCCCGCCTCTATGAGTTTGACTAGATCTATGTGAGTGTTGATTCCCAGGCCATATAGGAAGTAGACTAGGTCCTCCGTGGCGAGGTTGCCGCTCGCTCCGCGCGCGTACGGACAACCGCCGAGTCCCGAGATGGATGAGTCCACGGTTTTAATTCCAAACTGCAAAAACAGGTTGTGTTAGAGGCATGGCCGCTGACGTAACTCGCAAACGGGTGTGTTATGCGGTCTCACTTATATCTAAAATGTTAATCATAACATTTATTTACAGTGGAAACATATCCAGCTGTTTGCGATAAGGATTTTGATATGATTTTTTATCAGCACCGCTTTTAAGTAATTGTAAATAAGGGCAAAAACACTTCAAGAAATGAGATATCAAGCATTACATATTGGTTAAAAATATTTTCGTCCGTATTCGATCGAGGGGATATAAAGGTAGTTTCAAACAATAATATATTAACTACCTAAGATAATCTAGTTACTTAACTTACTGTTATAAGAACAACATGTCTTCTTCGCGTCTATTTACGATAACTGTTAGTAATGAATGACGATAAGACACCAGGCCTCAATCATTAGAAAAAATAATAATTGTCACCGGACTAATTTCGTACGTGACTAAGCAGGTATAGAGGCTATCAAAAAATAAAACCGTAGTCACCTATCTACAGGTGTCTGGCCGAGTTGTTCTCTGTTAATTAATTACACAACCGACGAAAAAAAGGAAGAGGTTTTTAATTCAACCGTAATGTAGATGTATTATTATTTTTTTACAGATAAATGAGAAAAAAGATCAGTAATTTGTAGCAGAGTCGCTTTCCTGACAAAATTAATGGTTGCCGATTATGGCAGTGTCTATACCCACACTGTGTCTGACCCTTTGGTACCAATAGGCGTAATGTTCTGTTTCAAATGCTATTGAAATTAAATGCCAATACATTAGACATTAAATATGTAGACCGTGGGGCAATCAAAACCGTGGCCCGATTTCGTCATCCGAATTTCGTCCGCTCATAATTTCATTTGACCTTAGTTGAGTTTTACATTTTAATGATTTGAAAGTGAATGATATGTCAATAGATACGTATTTACCCTGGTGTTTACAAAATAGACCAGTAACTTTTTTACATAAGTGATAGATATAACGGAGGAATTGACTGTACCGTGATAGACAGACAAAACATAAGTCAAGCCAAGGGTTCCTTTTGTACCCAAAGATACGGTACGAGACAACACTCTAAAAATACTTAGGTTAAATTATGATGGGATATTTGTTGTGGTTCAAGCAGGTTTTATACATTTATATTTACGTTCAGAATAAGACTCGTAAGGGTGTCGTGTGCATTTGTCCCGTCGTGATTAGTTTTTAAATTCCAAATATCATACCTCCAATCCAGCCAGCAAGTTTGACAGCGCCTGCCCGTACGTATCATGGAAGTGCAGCGCCAATTGTTCAGGCTTGGCGACAGATAGAACTTCTCGAAGCATCTTGCGTACCGAGCCTGCCGTGCCGACGCCTATGGTGTCTCCTAGAGAGACTTCGTAGCAACCCATGGTAAGAAGTTCTTCAGTTATCTGTACAAATAAAAGTAGATGAACATGGTTGCTTACTTTCATTCATAAAATACGTACCTACTGCTTTCTTCATGCCGCGATTGGGCATAGACTAGTTAAACAACTCGCTGAATCGGTTTGAATTCAGTCAATTGTTTTTCGAAAATAAAAGTTGTAGATAATAAAATCAGTTGTAGTTTTTTTTCTTTTAAAGATAATGGAAAGCTACGATATGTTATTACCTTTGCAATTCCTTTCGGGTCTATAGGTCCATCATATGGGCAACCGACCACACATGAGACGTATCCTCGGACCCTCAAGCCATCTTTTAGAGCCTGGTCAGCTACCAGCTTAAACCTTTTTAGCGATTCCTCTATAGAGCAGTTAAGATTCTTCTGTGAGAAACCCTCGGAGCCCGCGGGGAATATCGCCACTTCCTCTATGTTGCATTGTTTCTGTACAAGAATTTACATATTAGGTGGCGTAAATAAACTGTACAATCGCTTCATTTTAAACCAGCGATTTCGTTTTGAATCTCCTAAATGGAGTAACTTTTTTTTTTATAATGGATAGGCACGCGTTTGACCACGATCTCACCTGATGGTAAGTGATGATGCGGTCTACGGTGGAGCACGCTTACCTATGAGATACCTTTTGACTCTTGCTTTGAAGAGATCCAAGTTGTACTCATGCGGAAACACAGACTCAGCGTCTGCTTTTATTTTGTTTACACTTTAATTTTTGGGTCCTAAAAGATGGAGGTCCACATCTTAGTATAGTAGGTATAAGCTAAATAGTTAATAGGTAAGGCTATTTTATTCAACTTACAGCAATTTCGTATCCTTTTAAGTTTGGCATAAGAACTGGATAATTAACACCAGGCGCTCTCGGTATATTTTTCATAACTTCTACGCCATCGCTCATTTGTTTCACCCATTTTGGACTAACAAAACTGTATAAAAAATAAATACAGTGAGCAAAAATATAACAGTAAGAGATAGAGATATCCAGCAGAAATTTCCATATTTAAAGGTTCTAAAAGGTGGTAAGAGCACTTCTTCTTCGTCGTGTCAATGGCTGAGTCAAATTTTATTTTGACTTGCCATCGTGGTGAAAGGATTAGCCAATTCGCTTTGAAGAACTCGCGAATTGCCCAGGGTGCGCCGGACGTAGGGAATCGTTGTGTACGTCACTCGTGGAGGCTCCTTTCATGCACTCCAATGGTAAGAGCACTGAGAACATGGAAGTGTCTTTTTTAGAGTGCCGAAGTAGTTGCTTCCGAGTAGGTACTTGATTTTTAGCACTAACGCTTCTAACGCTACATCTCGAACAGATGGACTTGTAGAAAACCCTATAGTTTCGTCATGACCCTGTAGCGTTAGAACCGTTAGTACTAGAAAGCCGAAATTTTTTCGTCTACCCCACGGTGTGGGGTATCGTTAGCTATGTATTTTAAAAACATTGAGGGATTGCTGAGACAGTTTTTTTATGTAGAGATCCATTTGTGAGATAATTAACTTTATAGAGATTTTTTTTGTTCGAGTAGGTAGAGTAATAAAAAAAAACTTTTTAAAATTTTACTCTTGTAATATAACACGTAAATTGGAGATATTGCGTATCTTTTCATTTCCAGACAATAATCATCCATTTTATTGCAGTTCCATTTTTTAATATTAAATATTTATAAAAGTTAATTTCAAATGAATATAACGAAAAATATTCATTTGAAATTAACCTACAGCTTTGATGCTGTTTATGTGTCCGTCAGTATAGTTGTCTATGTATACAGGAGCTAGCAGAGAGTATTAATTACAAACAACGCAACTATAAATTAGCATAAAAATTTAAATACTAATACAATTCTATTCACACCAAGGTTAATAAACAACAGAACAATACATACACTGTGCAGTTAAAGTGTTATGTGTTTTAAGGTCTGAGTTGCAAGAATTTGAATGTATTCTACTGTATATTAGTGTGCATGGCAACGAGGAAGGAAAGAGATTGAAATAAACAATAGTTATTTATGCAACAGAAGAGCGAATAGAGACAGACTCCGCAAGGTCATTGGAATCTTGACCGGTCATTCACGATAGGAATAACAGACAGCCCTCTATAATGCAGAGGATGCATGAAGGCAGAAGAAACGCCACAGCATGTCATGTCATCATGGAATGTAGCAGCGTGGCCGACCAAACGGGCACAAATTCTTCAGTCACAAACATCGCTTCCGGAAGCCTGCAGCAGTCTTCGGAGGCTGCTTTCCTTCTGGACCGATATAGGCTGGCTGGAGTAAACGGGAAACCTATCACGCACAACGGTCCCATAGGAGGACTAAGAGCGGATACCGCCCAGGAAAACTAAACTAAACTAATGCAACAGGAGGGCAAAGTTCGTATTTTATTTGTTTCCCGAATAAGCTAAAGATCCTGTAGTTAGTAGTAGTAGTAGTAACCTAGAAGCAAGATGTAAATATCTTTGATCTTGTGTCGCACATACAACTTTTCACCTCAGCAGCTCGAAATAGTAGGTACCCATAGTACAAGTTCTGTCTAGTTTGGGATTAGATGAAGTGGTGTGAAAGCTGAGTGACATGAAAAAAAAGGCGAGTAGGGAGCAAAACTCAACTTTGCTTCGAGTGAGAGTAATACTCGAAGAGATTTGCTCACTGTTATCATACAACTTAGAAAGACTTTTTGAGCTGTTGTGGTAAAAAAAAAATTTAAACATAAGGGGCTGTCCATTAATCACGTGATGTTTTTTTAACATTTTTTAACCCCTCCCTCCCCCTTAGTGATACATGCTGAGATTTAATATTCCCCCCCCCCACATTTTTTTTTTTAATTTCTTTTTAAATACCGGTATAAAGTATAATCTAATCCTATTCTATAAAATTAAGGACTATGATAAACACGTCTATACGGAATGGTTGCAGGTTGTTCATGGTATTAGTACAATATAGTCAATGTAATGCGAAAAACATATAATGTTCTAATACATGAACTTTTCGATTTAGAAATCACGAATTTTTGTTTGACGACAAAATAAATTCACGTGATATCTTACTATACCCCCCTTGTGATATTTCGTGATTTTTACCAAACCTCTCCCCCCCCTTTCGAACCTTGCGTTATTAATGGACCGTCCCTAAGTGAGTCTAGCTCCAATATTTCCTGTAATTAAATTTAATCATCAACAAAAAGTCAAAATTGATATGCCAATGTTCTTGCAGAGATGGTTGAGCTTAAGTGAATGAGATAAAAGGATTTAATAAACACACCTTGCTTATTATCTTCAGGACCTTTTCCTGGTTGATGATTAATTCAGACCATGAAATAACATTAGTTTTCAGGTCTATTTGCACTTTCCTGAGATAGTATTTTAATATTTCTATTGAAGGTTTTGAATGCAGTGCAGAGGTATTCAACGAAAGATGGACTTATTGTCACCTACCTAGTGGTCCATGATAAGCAGAAATTATAATCAACAAAACTTGTTGCAGTGGCAGGTTAGTTATTTAAAACTTATTCTATTTCTTCAACACAAGCGGCCGTGGCGCAATGGATAAGGCATCGGTCTTACGATCGAGAGGTCGTGGGTTCGAATCCTGGCCATAACACCACGGACGTAAACTTCCTCCTAACACAAGCGAATTAAGCTTAGCTGGAGGAGGTTAACTAGAATACTAGTAATTTGTATTTGCAAATTGCTAGTAAGCTTTTTTTAAAAAAAGAAAAAAAACTACAATATGTCCTGAACTGCACTTTACTTCACCAATAACAAGTAAAGTTCATTTAAGTTTATAGCTAAATAGATTTTTATTTATTGCACGGTGTAGGTGTAGGGTGAAAGTTAAGGATAAGTTTATAGATTTTTTATTTGTTGACTGAATGGCGGAGCATGTAGTGTACCTGCCTGCGACGCCTAGGTCCTGAGTTTGATGCCCGCTTAAGACAAATCTTTGTGTGTATGAACATGTGAGTTTGTCTATATCTGGATGTTTCTATGTATAATAAGTATGTATTTACAAAAGAAAAGTATATATGAATTAGTATCAGTTATTCTAGTACCCAAAGTACAAGCACTGTTTAGTTTGGGCTAGATGGCGTTGTGTATAAGTTGTGAAATATTTATTTTACTTATTATGTAGCTGTCAGCAGCATCATTCAACTCAACTCAACATTATAGCCACAGTTTGGTGAATGTTTTCTTTTTAAAACATACTAGATGATAGAAATATTATAATGTGAATATATTTATTTACCTTGCTGATTCAATATCTTTTATTCCAGCAGCAACCAATTTATTTATAAGTTCTATTTTGATATCCGTGGGAACAAATTTAGATTCATTCTGAAGGCCATCTCGTGGTCCCACCTCATAAATTCTGACTTGTGATGCTGGTGTACTCTGAAATATTAAAATAAAAAATCATGACATACAATCCTAATTAAGCAAAATAAATATCAGGTAAGTGTGTTTCTAAACATGAAGCAAACAACCATTATAAATTCCACACAAATAGTTTTCGTAATTAAATGGCAATGATATTAAAATCAGCTTCTGTGGTAATAATCTATCTATATATATATAAAAATGAAACCCGTTTTCCCTTGTCACGACATAGCATGAAAACGGCTTGACCGATTTGGCTGATTTTTTTTTTGTAGTTTTCTAATACTCTGTACAAGGTTCTTACGGAAAAAAATATTAAGAAAATCTGTCAGAAAGATTGAAAAATATACATTTAATTTTGCATATTTTAAAAATGCGCGTTACGAATGTCAACGTCATTCAATTTAAAACAAAAAACTCTGTGGTGATCTATGACACCACAGACATAACCGAGAGCTGTGAAAATATATATTTTGTTTTTTATTTAATAAAATTAGTAAAGTCCTTCTCAGGTATGACGAGACCATGGAAATAGGTATTCATTTTTATATGAAGGATAATATAGATTCCAGTTCAAATTGAATAGGTACGCATAATCAAATCAAATCAAATCAAATCATTTATTTCCATGGGCCCCAAGGGGCGCTTGAACACGTCAAAACAAACATCAAAACACAAAAAATATAATATTAAAATAAAACTTAGCTAACTAAATTATAATACTTATTGTAATAAAATGATTTGACACCGGAGCTTAGATTGACTTTAATTCAACTTAGAGAATTGAATTAAAATCAATTCAAGTACCAGCTCCGATGGGTATTGCATCATGAGAAGAGCTGGTGAGAAACTCATGTGCACCATCTTTTCAAATAATTCATACAATATTTGTTTGTTTTTTGACAATAATTCTATGTGTAAGTTATAGCAACCAAAACAACATTATAGCTAAATATGGTTATAAAGAGAAAATGCAATTAAATTATTATAAATAAATCCATAGTATATAGGGTTGCAATATCTTACACTTCAAGCAGAAAATAAAGGAGTAAAAACAATGTGTGTATACTACTGTATAAGGGTTTCAGAACAAACAAAAAAATATTTATAATACTAATAACAAAAACTATTTATACTACAAAAATATAAAAATTAAAAAATGTACACACAGATTGCCTTTACTTAACAATATTTGAAATAACATGAAATGAGGTTATACAAATCAAATTTAGTGAGTGTGAATTTTCATTAATCATATTAAATAATAAAAAATAATGTATCAATTGATATTCATTATAATGTCAAAAGTTGAAACTTAAGTCAATAATATGATAATATGATGTCAAAAATAAATTATGTCAATCTCAATATAGAATATAATATGTCAAAATAATCATAATCAATCATAATTATAAATAGGATAAAACAATGTCTAACTTGGCAATTCATTTGAAATATAATAACCATAATAATTGTAAATAATAAATACATTACTGTAATAAATACATTAGATAAATAAATATTATTTCCAAGGCGTAGTGTCGGTTAAGAAATCGTTTATTTTATAATAGCCCCTTTCCATGAGACGATTCTTAACGATACTCTTAAACTTTAGTAGGGGCAAGTTCAAGATTTCGACAGGAATTTTGTTATAAAAACGCACTCCAAGTCCCTCAAATGAGTTGTGGACTTTGTTTAAGCGATAATATTGGCCTACCAATTTATGCTTATTCCTCGTGTTCAATGAATGAACATCGCTTTTCTTGGTATATGTTCCTATGTTTTTTCGTATAAACATAATATTAGTAAATATATATTGCGATGCTACTGTTAAAATACCTATTTCCTTAAATCGTTCTTTCAGAGAATCTCGAGCTTTGAGTTTGTAAATCGCACGAATTGCCCGTTTTTGAATTACAAAAATGTTTTGAATATCAGCTGCCTTGCCCCATAGCAGAATACCGTAGGACATGACACTGTGAAAATAACTAAAATAAACTAGTCGCGCAGTTTCAATATCAGTTAACTGACGAACTTTCCAAACAGCGAATGCCGCGGAGCTGAGTTTCCCTGCTAGACACGATATATGGGCGCCCCACTGAAGCTTATGATCCAAGGTTATTCCTAAAAACATAGTTGATTCTACAAGACTGATAATTTCGTTATTTAGTATTATACTCATGTTCTGTTTCTTGACATTAGGCAAAGTGAACTTTATACATTTAGTTTTATTCGAGTTCAATAATAAATTGTTGCTAGTAAACCAGTCTTGGACTAGTGCAAGTGACCTGTTAATATCATCAATACTATCCTGATTACGATTAACTTTAAAAATAAGCGAAGTATCATCTGCAAAAAGTACTATATCACAAAAATTTTGCACATAGAATGGTAAATCGTTAATGTATACTAAAAAGAGAAACGGACCGAGAATTGAGCCCTGTGGCACGCCCATTGAGACAGGTAATCCGGAGGACCTAATTCCATTTATATCAACTCGTTGAACTCTGTCACCAAGGTAAGAGGCAACCAGATCAAGTGCAATATCCCTGACTCCATAGTGCCTGAGTTTTCGCAAAAGCGTTTGATGTTCAACGCAGTCGAATGCTTTGGATAAGTCACAGAAAACGCCAATTGCATCTTGCGCGTTTTCCCAGGCATTAAATATATGTTTTATAAGTGTAGAACCTGCATCTATGGTTGAGCGACCCTTTGTGAAACCATACTGCTCTTTGTGAAATAAATTATTAATATTAAAATGGCTTTCTAACTGCTGCAAAATAAGCTTTTCAAAGACTTTACTAACTGCTGGCAAGATTGAGATGGGTCTAAAATTGCTAGGGTCACTCTTAGACCCACTCTTGAATAATGGTATTAACTTACTATGTTTCATCAAATTAGGAAATATACCTTTATCTACACATTGATTAAATATTACAGCTAATTGTGGTGCTATTTCAATAATTATATTTTGCAATATCTTGACAGAAATGCCCCACAAGTCGGTTGTTTTCTTTGAATTGAGCGACTTGAAGGTTTTCACCACCTCACTTGGGCTTATAAATTGGAATTTGAAAATGACATCACACTCTTTCACGCTGCCCCTAGCCAAGGATTCAGCTGTGACTGAGCATGAATCCAAGAAACTGGTAGTCTCAACTGGTATTTTTGCAAAGTAATTATTAAATGTTTCAGCCAAACCCAGATTATCTTTAATAATATTGTTATTAACCACTAATTCAAAACTATCATCTCGCGGTTTGGACCGTCCTGTTTCAGTATTTATTACAGTCCAAGTTGCTTTTATTTTATTATCAGACTGTTTAATTTTGTTACTTAAATAAATTGATTTAGCTACCAAGCAAACTTGTTTGAATATTTTAGAATAATTTCTAACATGTTGTATAAAAATAGGATCAAAATTATACTGTTTCATTCCATATAGATCATACATCTTAGCTCTACTTTTGTAAATTCCAGGAGTTGCCCAGTCACAGAATCTACTATTCACATTCTTAGTAAAAGTTTTCTCTTTAAAAATAAAATCGTATTCTAATTTAATTAAGTTAAATAAATTCACGTATAGGACATCCGGATTATCCTCATTGATATCTAAGTTGGTAACCTTGGCTGCAATATTCTCGTTAAAGCATTTGAGACGATTAGAAGTCATCGGCCTACAAGTGATTTTCTTTGCTTTAACCAGCTCATCCATGGGATAAACGACCATTTGCCCACAGTGGTCAGATCTTAAGTGACTGAATATTGCTTTACTCAGATATCTACAGTTGCTAAATACATTATCCAGACATGTTGCAGAATGTGATGTAATTCTAGTTGGTTCAAAGAATATGTGCTCTAAGTTAAATGACCTAAATAAACTAAAAAGCCTAGTGGAACTAGATGACTGCTGAAGTAGATCCACATTAAAATCGCCGCATACAACTAAATTCCTATTACCAGTACTCAAACGCCTTAAAACATCTTCCATAACTGTCTCAAATAGGTTAATATCACTCTGTGGAGGTCTATATACACATACTATAATATATTGCTTTAACTCAATACAAGACAGTTCAGCAGTGCGTTCAATAGATAAATTCACTATGTCTTTTCGTTCCTTACATTTCAATGTTTTATTTACAACTATCAGTGATCCACCATGTATGGCCTTTTTTCTTATGAATGCACTCATAACTGAAAAGTTGTCATTAATAATCAATGACTTATGATTCCTTAACCAATGTTCGGTGACACACAAGATAGGTCAGCTATACAAAATAAAGTAGTGCATCAAATTTACGCTAAGGCGGTACGAAGTTCGCCAGGTCAGCTAGTTAAATAAAAAAATATAATAATAGTATTGGAATTCATCCTTGTTCCATAATGTATAATTATAACACCAGGACTTGAGTTCCCTCGAATTAATTCCATCACCAAAGCTCTACCCTCTGTCAAACATATCAAATTAGATATAATACTATATCCATAATTTATTATACAATGACATGTAAGAAGACGCATTTGAAATTAATTTTCAAGGTTTATCACTCATTCAGACTAC
This sequence comes from Hypena proboscidalis, assembly GCA_905147285.1. NCBI lineage: Eukaryota > Metazoa > Arthropoda > Insecta > Lepidoptera > Erebidae > Hypena > Hypena proboscidalis. The sequence continues at coordinate 9,216,559 of LR990127.1, forward strand.
ATCACTTGTTATGACTATTAATTAGTAACAAATACTTACACTTAAACTTCGCTGCAATATATTTTTCACAAGTTGTGAGTTGCTTGATTTTATTATTTGATTCATTGTGTTGAGTATATATATAAAAGCCGGCTGCCTGTATTATATTTACGTTATCTACTATCATTTACCAGAGAATACGTCATTACATCAGTTTGTTAGGGATATTTTATTAGTCTTATCAATGTGCTAACAACTGAATTTTTGCGTGAAAAATGTTATCTGATAAGAAATTTGTCTCCAAATTAAGTTAACTAAAACTATTGTCACGTATTAGGTGTCCTAAGAGTTAGGATGTGATTCAATTGTTTTTTTTTATTTCACCAATTACAAATATTATTTTATACATAATTCTTCTTTACAAAAAGAAAAACAGACAAATGACAATCGAAAAAGTTTGCTGCAGTTTGCGACTTTTCCTTGCGTTTTGTTTTTTTTATTTTGTTATATTTATTTGTGACTGCAATAACACGACCAGTCAATGTCATAAAAAATCCTTTTTGCATGTCATTTGTGAACATTCTGAATACTTACTCAAATTATATAATTTTATGTTAAACAACGTTTTATTTGCATTATGAAGAGACGTGTTAAAAAAATTACAAATATGTCACTACTGTCAAATAAACGATCTGCAGCAGTGTTGTCAACATAGGCGACTTTTCGCCGTTTAGGCTACTCAGATTGAAAATCGGCGATGAAAAAGTTTAAAATGCGACTGGTCGCCTATTAGGCTACTTCAGGGTTTAAGTTATAAATCTGCCAAATCGCAATAGTATTAAGCGATTTACAAAAAAAAGACTATGACGTGCACGCCAGCACGCGTATATTAATATGTCTAATTATATATTATGTAATTTAGGTACAATTTGATATTGAGATGGTCACACTAAATACCTTGGATTGATGCTGGGTCCACACCTGACCAACGAAGGCCAACGAACGGCTAAGGATGTTACAAAATTATTCGCTTGACATATATCGATTAGTGTTTATTCGATTATTAATAACTTACATAAGTTAATAATCAAGTGGCAATTACTTATTTTTAACTATTGATGCCATTTCGAGTGGATTATTCGCGAGTCCCGTCAGTCTTCATCGTTTACTTGGTCCAATACACATTCAAACATAAGCTACACACAAATTCAAATCGAATGAAACGTAATGTATATAGGTGATGCGAATAACTTTATCTTTATCACATCCCTAGCCTTCGTTGGTCGTTCGTTGGCTCGGTGTGGACCCAGCATGAGATAAATTTAAAAAAAATTGCTCTTGGCGGCAATAAATACTATAAATAGTTCGAAAATGGATTCGATTGACGAAATAGTTCAAGTCAAAGCACTTTCACCACCTTTCACTTTTTATATTTTCTTTAAGTTATTGTGTAGTTTAAATTGAATTTTCCTTTAAGTTTAATAGTTGTTTTTTGTGGAAAAATGGGTAAACACGGTAAATATATCAAGCATTATCGTGATGAGTGGGAAAAACTACCAGCATTTAAAAGTAAGTAAAAACTAATATTTTATGTATTTTATGATGATTGTTGAGGTCTTATTATTCCAAAATAGCTTTATTTTATGTATATAGAATAGGTAGGCTGAAAACCTAATTGGGAATATTCTTGTGTTCATGTACCATGGTCGTTTATACTTGGTGTCAATAAAAGTTATGATGTTAAGATGTTTGTTTTTCCCTGTGAACACACATAATAATTCTTTCCTTTGAATTCTTTCATAAAAACAGACCATGATACCATTATATATCCACGATTAACAACGTATTAAGATTGTGTATTTTGTGTTATTCTGATTGTCTGTAGAAGAAGTACCTAACAGAAATTAAAAAGCGCGGTCATTTTGACAACCTGTCAAAATGACACAATGCTGATGCAGACATTGCAGACTGCCCGTTTTCCGTTCCGAAACGTAAAGTGAATGTTGGCGACAGTGTTGCCACACCTTCACAAATAGATCGTTACACCTATTATACTTACCATTCTTGGTACCATACACAGCCTAGTGTCTTATTCGGTTCAATTTATTTCACAGATTGGCTTAGTCGAGCACCTATTCAACTAACGGATAGTGGGAAAGGTGAGGCATATTGTAAATTGTGTGTCACACCACTCCGTGCGCACAAAACCGATTTGGAAAAGCACATGAAAACTAAAACACATAAAGAAAAAGAATTACGGTTTTCAAAAAAGCAACCCAAGCTTGCATCGTTTGGCTACTCCTCAATTAGTGACAATTCATCAAAAGAAAAAATAATAGATATTCAAATTTCTGCTTATGTCGCTGCTCACAGCTCAATCCGCAGCATTGATCATCTAACAGAAGTGTTAAAAACCTGTGGGACTGGAAGTCCTCTTGAAAACATTCAATTACACCGTTCAAAGTGTTCAGCTATTATAAAGAATGTTTTAGAACCAGCCATGCTTAAAGAACTGTTAGAAGAAATTGGTAATCAGTGTTACTCTATTATACTGGATGAATCCACAGATGTAACAACAGAAAAGTACATGGCTTATTGTATTCGTTACTACAATCCAAAACTGGAGAAAATTGTTGTCGATTTTTTAGGCTTTCAAGAAGTTTATGAAGCAACAGCTGCCGCTCTTTATACATCATTCAAGACTTTTATGGCTAAAATGGGTTTGAATCTTCAAAATCTAATTGCAATAGGAACTGATGGAGCAAGTAACCTTTGTGGCAAGCATCATTCCCTTTTCACTCTCTTACAAGCAGATGTACCCCATTTACAGCTATTGAAGTGTGTGTGTCACTCCCTTAGTTTATGTGCATCCAAGGCGTGCACCGAGTTACCGTCCTGTCTGGAATATTTACTTAGGGAAACCAGAAATTGGTTTGCCCATAGCCCATTGCGAATGAAAATATATCAAACCTTATTTGAAACAATTAATGATGGTAAAAAACCATTAAAACTAACTCAACTATCCGCAACTAGATGGTTGGCGTTTTATTCAGCTGTCAAAACTAACATTAACCAGTGGCTTGAGCTAAAAACTCACTTTAATATGGTAAAATTATCAGAAAAATGTTACACAGCAAGGGAGCTCGCTGCCATGTATAACGATGACACAAATTTATTATATTTATTGTTTCTGTCTCCAATATTAAAAGAAGTAACAACGGTGAATATTATATTTCAAGCGAGTGATGCAAATATCACTAAAATATATAGCGACCTCCGAATTCTCGTAGTTTCTATTGCGAGACGTGTTTTTAAACCAATGTTTTTGCGTCAATGTCAGTCTGAAAATACCACACTAGTAATGCTTCATGAAGCCGATATTGTAGCTGTTAAACGAGCTTTAGAAAAAGCTGACGCTCAATTTGAGAATTCACTTCTACCTCTAGACTCTGTAGATTTTGGAGAAAAATTTAAAGATTTACTTGCAAAAAAGACCATTTCTGCCGACAAAGCCAAAGAAGTTAAACAACGATGCACTGCTTTTCTTCTACGCTTAGTAAGAGAATTAGTTGACAGGTTACCACTTAATCTCTCAGTGGTGGAAAAAATTCAACTTTTATCACCAAGCCACGTATGCCTGTCAACCAGCAAACCCAACATTGAAGATTTTCCCTGGCAGTTAGGTGAACCCAATATTGACCGAGAAGCTATTATGAATCAATGGCGTGTATTAAGTACGTTGCGCATTGAGGAGATAATTGGAACAGCTGCTTCTCCTAATGACATTGTAAACTTCTGGATACAAGTGTTAAAAATGAAAAATGCTGGTGGAAGTCCCATGTTCAAAGATCTAGCACAGTTTTCGTTACGATGCCTATCATTACCTTTGAGTAATGCTGTTGTCGAAAGAATTTTTAGCGTAATGGGGACAGTGAAAACTAAATTAAGAAATCGCATGCAGTTACCCATGCTGATCGCTCTTCTAAGAATTCGAACTCATATGCGTGTAAGAGGCATTTGTTGCAATGGTTTTGAACCAAGCCACCATATGGTTACTTTACACGCTGGCAGAAAAATGTACGTATCCAGTGGATCTTGTGTCGGTACTAGTTCAGAAACTATTTCAGCAAGTACTGACGACGGCGAAAGTCTTGTTGGTGCCATTATGTTGCTGGCGGAAGACGATTCTTGATTCTTTTAAATTTACTCTTTATCTTATTTTTTTAAATATGAGTGTTCATTTATACTGGGGTAACTTTTAAAAGGTACCCAACTCTCATTATAACGTGTGTTTGGGCACATTTTGGGTACTTCTGTTGTTTTTTCATAAGTTTTATTGTAAACAAATTCAAAACGACTGTCTTTTTATGACATATTAAATTATTTATGTTATAAATAAACAGATAAAAATTACAATGTCTTTTATTCATATTGTTAAGTTGGTGTTTTGGGCTACTTTAGGCTACTGCAACTGAAATTTGGCTATTTTAGGCTATTTTAAATTTGAAAAACGGCGACATTAGGCCAACCGCTGTTGGCAACACTGATCTGCAGCTCGCGTTTCCTTGCGGCATTGTGTATTTTGCCGAAATCTAACTGAAGAATTAACGAAAGTTTAGTGAACATATAATGGGTAAAGTATTAATATTATGGATCGTACTTGAGTTGTTGTAATAAGGCTTTAAGGTTTGATTAATGTTGTTTTTTTTTGCCTTTACAGCGGCGAACAGTGCCACGTCCTTCGTGTTATCATCAATTTTGACCCTACTCATATTTTCGGGAATGCAAATGTATAAACCTCTTCTAGTGAAGTCCCCGCTCTCCATAATATTTGGTGGTTACTTAGGATCACTGATGTTTATGTTCTTCGTTACTGTATCCTTTTTAATAGACGTACACACAATTATATCTTTTAGCAGACTTAAAAATAAGAGGAGATTAATAACATTTTACGATTGTTGTAACATTACTCCTGTACAATATGATTGATATGTAAGATTGTATGCGAGTTCGTCCGCGTGGAATTCGATATTTTCCTACAAAATTGAGGAATTTCCATCATACACAATCCCAAACCTACCTCCTTGCGAATTTTACAATTTTTATATATGTATAGATAAATTGTAAATTTGTAATATACTATAGAGAGGAGAGGCACATAACTTAAACACAAAATGACAGTTTGCCTACATCTTATGACATTTTCAAGTTATGTGCCTGCATCTCTACAATGTATCATTTTTAATTCGTTTGAAATTCTAATATTACTTATTTCACTGTAGTAGTATAGTTTGTTTTTAATTTTAACATTAATAAGGTTTTTTTTTACTGTAATATTCTTAACTCAAACACATCACAGTCCATAGGTAACTTAGAAGCAACATTATTTGGTAAAAACTTCCAATTGAAGCTGCCAGAAATTGTTCTGTCTATGGCAGTGTCACTCATTGCTGCGGGTATGGTGCACAGAATCTGCTTCACTACATGGTAAATGATGATTGTATTATTACTAAAGATGTGCCAACCACTTTTATAGCAGCTGACTAGTCGACAGCCATCTAATTGAAACATAACGTGTGGTATAGTGGTTTAAGCGGTCGCCTCGCTGCTCTCTTCTCCACTGGTGTTGTGGGTTCAATCTAATTCAATGTGTTTATTTGGCCTTATTATTGGATAGTGTTATTGCTTCTGGCGTTCTATCTAATGTCAAAAAAATTCAAATGATTATTAATATTATTTATTATAATATCGAAGGCAATAAATAATAGTCTTCATACTATTTGACTTGAACAAAGAAGATGTCATATCATTGACTAGCCTCTAAAAAAGCCTCTTACATTTTATTGTAAGAAAATGTTAACCCAATAGCAATAATGTTCTCATAACTCTTATAGACAAGAGAAGATTAAAGGTTCAACCAAACTGGTTGTCAGGTATTGCAATACTGTAGTGCTTGTACTATAACATTCACCAATGTGTTCTAAATATAACATAATATTATAATTTTTCTGTTGCAGTTTGATATTCTCACTTATAACCATCTACTACATGAACAAGTTGTCACAAAAAGCGTATGTCACAGCTGCACCAGCTCCAGCACCAGTCAAGAGCAGACGTCACAAATAAACTTTATAATCGTATTTTAATTTTTACTGATTCCTAATTAAATCATTCTATTAAGTATCAATTTTTATTATTACGATTTACCTATTAGTACACTTCCAACGTAATTTGTAGACTGCGTGAGCTTGCCCCTAAGAATATTTTACAGAAAATCCCAATATTGTGTTTTCGCAAATATTTCGAAAATGATGTGTTGTAGAGAAATAGTGTTTGCATTTTAATGAAAACCTTTAAAATATTCTACAACTTTCACATAAACCTTTTTGAACTCCTATTAATTTCATCATACGAAAAACTTTAGTTTTTTTTAAATTTGTTGTCGCAGCTTTCTTTGAATGCGTTATTTCAAGATATTAACTAATTTTGTGTTGATCTAGGTCCCAATCTAATTACATACTAAATTTTATCTGAATCCGTTCAGTCGATGTTGGTATATTGCACCTTTTATCTAAGTATAATACATACTAATACTAGGTACAGCACGCGGCTATGCCCGCCTAGTACGTCAACAAAGTAGTAAAATTTTCTACAACTTTCATATAAACACAAAGTAGCCGGAAAGCAAGTAACAGCAAGTTAAAAAAAAACACTTTTCCAAAACGTTAAGTCGTCAGAGTTCAAAAAAAGTGTTATGAAAGTAGTAAAAAACATTTTCTATCAGTTTGATATCAATATTTGTTGTTAATCATTCAAAAATACATTTTCTTTAAAACGCCCCGTTTTCGAAACAAATGTGGGACCTTTTAATCCCCCCAAATTCCGGCTCACGTCCTAGGTCAACGCCAGGTCTTTTAATGCTCTCCAAGTACCCTGAACAACTTTCTGAAGATATTTCTAAGGTGCCAGCTCACACACTACAAATACATTTTAGCCATTTTGCCAGTGGTCTACTAGTTACAGTTTGAAATGAAACACAATGGTTAGATAAAATGTTTTAATGACAAAAATTAGTTTCAAGACAAAAGTGCTTATCTTTTATCAAGTAAAATAAACATACTTTCCTCTTAACTGGTTTTATAAAAAATATCTTAAGAGTAAGTAGTTTATCTATATAGAAAAATAAATTATCTTTTTCAGTATAATATTAAATAAATAATCTTTCTATCTATGAAAGATGCATTCAATACAAGGCCTTAACTTTATGAAATCAGTGTAATAATTACTCATTTAATAATAACCAAAAATCCTTATGTTAATTTGTTCCTTTTTGTCTTTTGAACAAATAATCGCTTAACTATTTTAGGGAAGGATATTATAAATCAAATATTTTATTTACCCACCTACAACATAGGTCTATGACACAGTTAATTAAATAATGATACACATTAACAAAATCCCTACTAATCCAATTAAACGTTAGGTACAAACATCAATAAATTGTTTCTGTAACAAGTTATACCACACTGTAATAATCTTACACACTAAAATATAAAGATATATTGATCAACAAAACGAAACCTAACTTTCCATTATTGCACAAAGGCTTTCCTTAAATTACTATAATACTTAAAATTTAATGGGTAAGTTACAGGAAAGCTATATGAAATAATTATGATTTGCACTAAAAATTACTCTCAACTTGATATAATGAATGTTAATACTATGCGAATCAAATAAGAACAGATTTTCAGCCATATTATATATGTTCCATTCGCCTGAATATGAACTAAATTTTTTATCACATACCGTACCTTTTCCTTTTGAAAAATTTGATTCACTCTGGAACACATTCAATATGGCCGAAAAGTCTGTTCTTATTAGATTCACCTAGTACCTCTAATTTAAATGAATATTACACATTATCACTAACAAAATAAATAATGATCAACCTCATTGGATGGATTCCTTAGGTACTTTAGTTACAAGTCACTTGTTAAGGCATTTAAACAATTGATTCAGTTGTCTCTGTGTAGACATTGAATGCCTTAGTCATACTTATTTGATAAACTTATGAATCATACATTATGTGTCCATCGTGATTATAAGACATCATTGTAGGGAAGCACTAGCAATATATTTTACTAAAAGCATTTAAAACTAAACATTAAACTTTAAGACAATGATAAAGAATAACATGTTACAATTTTGTATAATAATAAGCAAGTGAGAAATACAAATTAGCATGAAATTGGGTTATTTTCAGGTTAATATGATGTACAAAGTTTGGCACTGATTTTAGAATCGTTTTTTTAAAAAACATTAATAAATAATTCCAAAATGTGTGGCAGTGGTCATGTTGCAAGTTCTTTTATGTTGCACAATTCTATTGTCGACATAACATGAACTATTTAAATTTTAACCTTCAACTAAAATAACAGTACCACTGTAGTACATCACACGATAAGCTACTTATTTATCATATTCAAAGTATCTTGATTCCTGAGATTGAAATAACAAATGATAAGATAGAATTTTTCTACATTTTATATAAAAGAAAAAATTTGAATTAAAACATCTATCACAGTCTTATTCAAATATGTAAGGCACTTATGAGTGATGATTAGTGAGTGAAAGTTTTTTAAGCATTTATGCAAGTCCAATAAATTACTTTCCACTAATTTAGATTCAGGTGTCACTAGATTCATAACAGATTATCCAATCTAACACAACACTGGAAAAACTGGAATTACAATATTATTCTTGCTTCTTTTACTTGGTATACTAAGTTAAATCAACTTACTATCAAAAACATTTAATACTTTCATTAATAATTGTATCAGTATTACTCAAGCATATAAGCATGCTACAAAAAATGTATGCAATCACGCACTTGATTAGGTCTTCATTATTATTTGTTTCTAATATGCATGCTGTTGTTACGGACATATGGATTCTGTAAGATTCTTGGTGTTGTTTCCATAACCCTGAGTAGCAGATCATCTAAGTAATTTTCCAAATCTTTATTCTTTTTTTTCTCATATTCCATATCTTTTTGTAGATTGTACACCATTACTATCAGCTCCTCTCTTGACTTGCCATCATAATCTTGCACTATTGATTTAGGAATGCTGTTATATGCTGTTGTATTAATTGATTCTTCCTCAGCTATGTTTTCTTCCCCAACTATAATTCTCTCTTCCAATAATTTCTTTGGTTTATTATTACTGCCAAATTTCTTAAAGAACTTGGGGCTTGGTTTTTCTTTCATAGAACTTGGACTGTCAAGCTTCTTATTTCTCTCTAAGCTTGAAGACTTTTCTCTGTCGATTGCAAGTTGGCTGGTAGATTTTCGCTTTGAGTTAGAGTAAAGTTTCTGTGACCACTCATCATTTTTGTCAATAACCTGAGCTGGTAATTGAGGAGGTGTGAATGTGTCGAGACTCAGTCGTACAGGTTTCTGTGGGGCCAATTTTTCAGGTATTGCCAAATTACTACTTGTGGACCTCCTCAAAAATTCACCTCCTCCCAAATTTTCTAATGAAGCATTAACAGGTGAAGGTGTGTATTTGTGTCCTCTTGGTAAAGTGTTGACATTTAAAGAACTGCCCGAGCTTTTGTGGGACAGGTCATCAAATGCAAACTCATCATCATCTTCACTAATAACTCCAGGATCTGCTTCTACAGGTGACCTCTTGGGTGTGGAATGTTCAGGAGTAGACAGGGCAGAGCTCTTAAGATTACCAATGCTGCCACTAAGAGATGAAGAATCACTTTTTTTGTCCTTTTTATTTAAATTCATTTTGGAACCAAGATTTTTAGCAAACTTTTTTAGACCTTTACGTTTTTCAATACTGCCAATACTCATAAGGCTGCCTCCTACATTCTGAGCAATGCTAGACAAAGAGGATCTATGCTTGTCTTTCTTGCTCAGATCAGTCAAACTTCCTTCTTTCACAGTGAAAGCGATTTTGACCTCTAACTCACCCCTAGGTTTATCTTTTTCTTTGCCTGACTTTCCTTGCAGAGTGTACAAACGGCTTCTTGGTCGCTCATAAACATCGAGGTCTTTTAACGGAATCGATACTTGACCTAGTAAATGGTCCTTTAGCAAATCTTCATCGTAGACCTTCAGAACAATCTCAGCAGTATTGCCTTGCGAAGGAATTCTCAGCTCGCATTCTTCTACCCATTCGACATTTTCAGTCGCTTTGTGTTTGACGGAAGTTTGGAATTTATCTTTGCCGAGAGCGATCGTAACAAAACAGTTATTTGTACCGTTTTTACCTTTAATCAAAAGGCCTCGAGCTCTCTGGATGGTTACTTGAGCATGAGTCGGATCCCACATCTTGAAATGTTGAATTAGTTCACTACACTAATAAAATTATGATACAAATTAATAAATATCATTGAAAACAACGTAACGATGAGCTGTCGATGTCGACCGTCACTTTAGCAATTCATTTACTTTTTAAATTGTATGAAGTGACGTTTCGTTCGTTCAGCAGTGATTAACGTTACCATTCAATCGAAAATTGAAAAACAATATTTTTTTTAAATTAAGAGGTTTATGTATGTAGTAAAAAAATGTATTTTTATTAATATCGAAATTTGTGTAATAAAATTTTTGAACTTTGATTGCATTTTTGTAAAATATTGAATTGAATCTAGCGCTAGATGTCGCTACATTCGCCAGCCTCCTCTCATTTCACTGTCTATGCTATGCCTTTTCTACATTGCTTGCAAAAAAGGCTAACAATTTGTGAACAGTTTGGTAGAGCTTTTTAAATGTGATTGTTTTGATTTTTGATGTTCCGATATAATCTCTGAAGACGTTAGCTTTTCAGAAAGCACAGAATGCTTTTCTGAACAGTTTCTTAATAAAAATATTTTTATTAAAATTTAGGAAGAAGATTTTAAGCGTTTCCGCTGCCAGGAGCCAGAGAGCGCTGAAGGCGCACGCATCACGCCCATATTACCCAGAAGGGTCGGCCCACACTTCACCTGTTATGTTTTAGGTCCCATGGAGTAGGGGTCCAAAGTGTGTTTTGAGTGCATAACTAAGTATGTTGGAACGTCTGGCACCTTATTGCAGTGCCCCGACACGCACTTGGCCGGTTTTTATACATAATGTACACAAATAATATAAATACGAAGCCCTTCATGCGTGAGTCTGACTTGCACTTGGCCAACTTGGCCGGTTTTTGGTTTTGGTTACAGTACATGCCGACTGAATATAATGTAATAACACTAATAACCTATTTAGGTATTTGTAAAGACAAACGGATGTAAATGATAATTCACCTCGAATCAAAGAATAAGTTAAACCACAAATTCGGAATTAGAATAGGAAGAAGTTTCAAGGTTCGCAACAAGAAAGCGACTTCCTATTTTACATTCTTTAACAAAGCAGCCTGTTTTACAAGACAGTGATTGTATAAAGAGTAAGGTTTTTTATTTTCGGTGTGAGTCATTAGGGGATTTGTGATCATTTGTGTATTTACTTGTTTCTTTAAAGTTATCACTGGTAGATGATACCGTGCGTCATTAATATACAGGGTGGCCCGTTTATAGTAGTCCAAAGAATTTTCACAGATGTAGGGCCGGCCAATGATTGATTTAAACGCAACATATGTTCCGCGAAAATCAATAGTTTAAAAGTTATGATTTTTTAAAGTTTTTTCGTAAAATCGCCATTTTGAGTCATGTAAACCTCTCTAAAGTGAAAATGATTGGATAAAATCGAATCAAATTTGGTGTGTATATAGGTAAAACATGTAGCTAGCAGGAAATAAGCTATTTTTAAGATTATTCTAAAATGGTAATATAGTTTTATACCTTTTTAAAAGCAGTTTGTAATTTTCAAAAAAATCTAGTAAATTAAAAATGTTCTACACGAAATTTTCTAATCGTGGTAAAAACTACCTTAAAATGTAAGGATAGCGTTAATAAAAAAAAAAGTATCATGACTATCGAAAGTTCTTCAGAATTGAACATTGTATGGACTAGTTAAAAAACTAAAGGTGTATATTTTTACCTTATACGTCATTTGAACAAATTAAAGCTTAAAACGAAAAGAAAAACCCTAGAGTAGGTTAAAAATAAAGAATTTAATAAAAAAAAAACAAAAAAATTTCAACATGACGCAAAAAAGTTTGTTGGACCTTTTGAACTACCAGCTCGCCTGAATGCTGGAGTTTACTTAAATTTTCTTCAAAATGAGTTGCCCGGCCTTCTAGGGGAAATTTTCCCCTATGTACGAGAGAGGATGTGGCTGAAACACGACGGCGCAACTTGTCACTTTGCGCTAAGAGTTAGGGAGCACCTAAACGAAGCATATCCGGAAAGATGGATTGGTCGTGGTGGTACAATTGTTTGGCCCCACGATCACCCGACTTAGACGATTAGACGATCACCCCATAGACTTCTTCATATGGGGATATTTTAAGGAGATCGTTTATAGTCGGGCAAGTAGGTCTGAGCCAGAGTTACGACAAAAAATAGAACTTGCAATAAGAAAAATAAATGCAAGTGCACAGCCTTTCAATAGGCTTACATGGATTTTTTTGCGAAGGTGCCGTTTATGCATTGAAAGAGAGGGCAGACAATTTGAAAATTTTTTGTAATGTTTTTTTTAATTTTTTATGTTTTTTTATTAAATTCTCTATCTTTATCCTACTTTAGTGTTTTCTTTTGATTAATTAAGTTTAATTTGTTCACGTTTTACGTATAAGGCAAAAATACACACTTTTAGTTTTTTAACTACTTAGTGCATACAATGTTCAATTCTGAAGAACTTTCGATAGTCATGATACTTTTTTTTTTTTAATAACGCTATCCTCACATCTTAAGGTAGTTTTTATTACGATTAGAAAATTTCGTGTAGAACATTTTTAATTTAATAGATTTTTTTGAAAATAATACTGTAACATATGAAAATTACAAACAGATTTTAAAAAGGTATAAAACCATATTACCATTTAAGAATAATCTTAAAAATAGCTTATTTCCTGCTAGCTACATGTCTTAGCTACTAACACCCCAAATTTGATTCGATTTTATCCAATCATTTTCACTTTAGAGAGGTTTACATGACTCAAAGTGGCGATTTTACAAAAAAACCTTAAAAAATCATAACTTTTAAACTATTGATTTTCGCGGAACATATGTTGCGTTTAAATCAATCATTGGCCGGCCCTACATCTGTGAAAATCTTTGGACTACTATAAACGGGCCACCCTGTATATGAATATTTATAAAATCCTATAGATGTGAGGCCCCTCTAGATATTATTATCTTATCTTTAATATTGACGTAAGATGACATTTCTAGTAATGAAACATAATCCAATTATTTTATGTGACCGAAATCAAGAGAGGAAGCACCAGCGTCACGTGTTTAACCTGTCGTTAAATAGTAGTGCTTACATTACTACACTGTACTAGGTAGGTTACCTATGCGCAGCGTATTGGCTGGTTGTACGTACACCTACTTATATCGACATATGCGATTTCCGCGCTCATGGTGGCCAAAATTGAAACTAATAGTGGCTCCGTCAATGAGCTTGCATTTAATATTCCTTCAATACCTTGTATAAAATGAAGACGCACCCCTGTTTGTTCGCTTAGTTGTTTTTAACTGCCTTAAAAAAAGAGAAGGTTCTCAATTCCATTGTATTTTAATTTTTTGTCATGTTCGTTGCCCGACTTTTGCAACATTTAGACTGTCAAATTTCATTGATAATTTTCCCCGGGCCGGGTCAAAGCTGTGAATACCCATACATTTCTATTATTGACGTGAATTCTATATGCAATACGCAGCTCTGCTCGCGCAGTTGAAAAATTACATTTTTTTTTTCTTTTAAAGCTTACTAGTAATTTGCAAATACAAATTACTAGTATTCTTGTTAACCCCCTCCAGCTAAGCTTAATTCGCTTGTGTTAGGAGGAAGTTCACGTCCGTGGTGTAATGGCCAGGATTCGAACCCACGACCTCTCGATTGTAAGGCCGATGCCTTATCCATTGCGCCACGGCCGCTTGAACTTATAATAAAACTTATATTTCTCGCTAGTTAAATGGATGCTCTCTGCACAAAGCGAATACTTAGTTCTGATCTATATTAGTCTTTGATGTAACGAAAAGACAGAAGAGGTTGAATTGAAGAGGTTCTTTCAGACTTATGTAGAGACGCATGTGCAATATTTTATGGATTGTAATATTCATAGGCGTAAAGTTATGAAAGTGGTTCCGGGTTGGGGTTGCTCAAAACATATTTTACTTATGGGAATGCCCCTGTAGCAGCGTGGTGGCGGTAGATGGCGTTAGGCCCATCCTGTTAATTAGAATTTGAATATAGAGACCTAAACATAAGGATAAAGTTTTGTTGCGTTTCTAAAAATAGCTCAGTAAGTAACGTATATACGTATATGTATAGATGCATACTTTATATCTTTATAATTAACATCTTCAGTTAACATCATTCTTCCAAAAGGTTTAATACGCAGAAAACGTTTCACGTAACATTTCTTATATAAAATAATATCAATTACGTTTCTATTTACCTTTTCCCAATTAAAATTTGGGTAGGTAGTATTATCTGAGTTTGTTGTGTTTTTGATGAAATACAAAACATTTTGTTTAAAATAGACAGAGTTCATTGTTTAATTATTGGAAATGAGTCAGCTTGTTAGATACTTTTTAGATACCTCCTTTTTTATTAATTAACGACATCCTGTTAAATTGAATTAAAATGCCGATTATATAACAACAACAACATCACATCATGTGAATATTACCCAGGTGTGGCAGAGATGTGTTGTAAATCTCTGCCACAGCCTTCTTTTCATCCATCATTCACCCACATTTCATTTGTTATGTTTTCAAGACCCATAGGGATAGGGGGTGAGCCTATCGCCACCTACCGGGCACAATTCCGACTCCGTGCTGCTGAAAAGTGATATTTGTTAAGTTTCTGTCAGGAAATTCACAAATATCACTTTTCACACAACTTTCAACACTTTGCCCGACCCGGGAATCGAACCCGTGACCTCGCGGTGAGATGCGCAACCTTTTGGCTCATTAAGAAGAAGGTACGGATGTTTATATCCAGCAATCGTCACGCGTAGTGCAAAATTCGAAATAATGTCTATTATTAAAAAATCTACTATAATGTCAACTACAAAAAAATCCCCGGAAATTGGTCATGACAGAAAAGAGCACTTCCTGCACTTCGAAATAATAAGGTCTACCTTTTGAATACTAAAAAACGTAAAGAAGGAGGAAAAAATGTTTATTGGTTGTGACTAATATAATCTAAGCAATAATGCATGATTACGTATTGTTTACATAACTAACTCGTCTACCGTCTCGTTTATTTAGAGCCAATATCACCGACCCACTAAGCTACAGTTTTCCATCTCTTTTTTTCGTTTATACAGTTGATGAAGAGAAAAAGAGAGAGATATCGAACGACGGGTACAAGAAGTGTGGTGAAATTGGGACTTAGATTGCATCATACTTATTCTGTGATCATACATTCATAACATTCCTACGACATATTTATATTTACTTAAAAGATACGTCTATCTATTGTTACTAACTGGTACATATACGAGGTGACTTTATAACAGCATTAGAAGCCAAAACATTTTGAATTAGATTTATTTTTCCGTCTGTCATTATGTTTATAGTACCTATAAAGGCATCATGCAAAAACTACAGCATGAATTTAGATGCGTTTTCATTGTCGTGTGGTTTAACTTAAAAACTGGTATTATGTTTCTTCTTTTTACGTAGTCGCTCTTCTGTAGCCGAGTTGGATAATAAAGAGTTTATTTGCGTTATCTACAAAATCAGTTACAAGATCCACGCGGAAGGAGTCGCGGGCATAATATAGCCACAGAGAAAACAATACGTACGTATCTAACCTACGTATAGCATATCATAATACAAATACCAACTGTTTAAACAAATCCGCAGAGTTAGGAAGTAGTTTTTGCCACCAGCCGCAATTTAACTGAACATTGCTGTAATAAATTGATTGCCAGCAGCCACGAAGTGTTTAAACTCTACCAGTAAATTGCTTTATAATATTCGCACCAAGTATCGATTATAATATTACAAAACTAAGTTAGGGAACTATCTTAAGGCGAGGGATTCCGATATTAAGAGTTTTTAAAACGTTAATGCTAAACACGGTTATTTAAAAAAATTGGTAGAATAAAGTTAAGGACCATATACAATATATTTCTTAGCTATCCTTTTCTTTTTCTTTTTAAAAGCTTTAGTTTTTCACGTTAAGGTTAACTTTTTCTGTCTTGGTGGTCTGTCAACATCGATAACCTCATACTAACGATTTTTCCTGTCGGTCGCTAACAGTTCTTATCATCAAAACTAAAAGTTTTAGGGCCAGATCCATAATAGTTATTTATGCAACTGTTCTATAATGAGGGGTATTAAAACACGAGTAAGCCTCGTGTGATAATAGTATCACATGAGTGTTTTAATACCTAATTATAACAGTTGCATACAAGACTTTATCTACACCCATGATATGAATCCTCTATAAATGTTCTGAAACCATAGGGTATTGTACAGTGTTGTAAGAACTCTATGTTAATTCATGGAAAGTTTAATTAGTGAGTATCTATCTAATACATACAAACTATGTATAGGTAATAATATAATTATTTATTGTAATAATTATTTACATTTTGGATCGTACAATTATTAAAATGTATTTGAATATTTGCACCTTATCTGGTGGTGTGTTATCAAAGCTTGTATCACTCATTTTTGTAAACAACAAAATATTTTTTTTTAATACTATTATTAAACAAAAATGGCGGGATACGACGTCAATTCAAAAATTCGAATAAGTTTTTATTTAAATTACGGCGCTGTGGTAGTGAGACGCGCGTGCATGACATGTTCTTTTTTTGAAATTCATTAAGATGCCATGAGAATGTGGCTATTCGATGAGTTGCATGAATTTCAGTACAACATTAGTAGGTACACCCGTTTGGGTGTTATAATGGTTATTATGACACTGGCTGTTTTAATGTTGGCAATAAGCTAACTGTTTCAAGAACGTTTATAGAGGATTTATAGCATGGGTGTAGATAAAATATAATATGACCAAATTTAAAAGTGACACAAGTTACACTTGAAAATTAACGCAACTGTCACTTTCATTTATATGTGTTAATATTATGTTTATCATGCCAATAAGGTTCATCTGACAACTGTGAAATATGGGCTTAATGTACATATAAACTCTATTCCTACATAACAGCAATAGTAAATCTTATTGTATCACATCCAAGATATAATACAGGTAGTAGAGTTGAGGTCTCGACCTTCGTGTGTCCCGAATCACGCTATAACAGTACTGTAACATTCAATATTAATTGCTTCGAGGGATTTGAGATTTAGGAACATGAACTTAGTAGTTTCTCACGCTGTGCTTAGTGCTAAATTGCTATTGTGATGGGTTCAAAAATAGTTGCACGCCATTAATGGCAAAATATGTGTTTCTAATATTCTGTATAAATATCTAACGTAGCATATTTTGAGCAAATAAAATAAATTGATTGATTGATTAATAAAATTAAATCTTTGGAGGTAGTTGACCTTTTTCTGTCTTTATAATAAATCACAGTAGTAGTTATCATACAACTTGGTATTCGGCGTATTTTTTACAACTAATGGATATTGTTTTATTGTAGAATGATACATGACATGCTCATGCATGAGTGAGACATAGTAATACAGTTAACTAGTACACAGTCAAATAATTTTGTAGATGACCATGACAATGTGCTTATAGTCATTTGCCACTAACCGCCAGAGGTTATTTGTGATTGAAAATAAAGTGCTTTTTATAGGATACGAACAGTGGCGGATTTACAAATTTTTAAGGTATAGGCTGGGAAGTTTTTGCCGCCCTTGCCTCTACAATTGTCAAATCCTTTTACGATCCAAAAATTAAACGTGAAGAATAATGCAGAAATCTTTAAAATTTCTATGAGCTAATAAAAAAAAAACAGCCTGCTGGTAAATCCGCCACTGGATACGAAAGTCTGAAGAGAGCGAATAATAAATAGATAACAAAGGCATACTGCGCATTTATACCAGACTGAGTTTTCGGAATGTTTGCTAATGTTACGATAAAGAAAATAAAAGATAATTATTTAATTGGGAGATTAGTTTCGTTAAATTGTTGGCAGATTGTCTATTATTAAGGCAAATATACCTATTATAATCGGTTAAACAAATCTGATATTTTTAAATTGGTGTTATCCTAATTTGTTTTTTATTAATAAATGTTGATACTATCTATTGACTTTTAACGTTTTATTGAATACTATCTTTTCTTTAATCATAAAAATAACAAGCTAAAAGATAATATAGTTTAAGTATTTTTTAAATTTGTAACATTTTATTTACTGTAAATACACACTCCTAAAATGAAAGCTCTTAGAATTTCAATTAGAACGAGATAGCAAACAGCAGCACAGTTCGACTGGAAGGGGACGGTAAGCTTAAATATTTCAGTACACGCTGAGATTTCACTCGTTACAGGCCACGGTTATCGTCGAACAACGTCGAAACAAAAACAACCAAACTTTACCTCGATTTGAATCAATTTCCACAATAGTTTTATAACCGATCTGGGTAGCCTTTGTAGCAAACATTTCTGGTAGTTATATAAATAATTTATATTTTAAATTATGGTTTTAGAGCACTTGCTGACGAGCTCGAGGGCGGCAGCACCACCATCTCAACCTGCCGCCAAATAGAAGTACCTTTGATTATATAAAGAAGTACTTGCATTACTGTGTTTTAGCTTGCTGAGATCAGGCCCTGAAAACTTTGGCACATGAGGCACCGAAATCCTAAGATACAGCGATGCATCTACAATTTGCTTTTGTGAATTGTTGATGTCCATGTGTTCTAGTTATTACTACAAACCAATGTCTTTCCGCTACATACGTCTTGTTAGTTTTGTAGGTTGAGATGCATACCTAATATAACGTTGGCGTACTTATCTGTATATTATATCACAGAGCAGTCACGAGAAAAAAAAGTTGACAACGAAAAAGGCCTCATTTAAATCTAGCTGTTGTTTGCGACATCATCCGCGTGAAATTCGATATATTATAATAATATGTATAGATAACTACTATTTAACCCGCGTTATACCATTTCTTACCCGTTTTGCAACATATCTCTCCAACTGGTTGTAGCGTAATGTTCCCCGATAAATAAATTGGCAATAATTTTCGATTCGTACCAGTAGTTTCTAAGATTAGCGCGTTCAACAAAGTTAAACAGAACTAAGCAAGTTTTCTGTCAAAACACAAACTAATCTCGATCTTACCAAAACTTGCTTCCACCAACACTTCAGTCGCTCGATATACAAAAATGATTAGGCGCTAATTATGATGAAGTTGCATATTTCGCCTCACGTTACATGTCATATCAATCATGACGTGATGTGACGTGTCACGTGCGTGACACCAAACACGGCCAATATCAGGCAGGTGGGTGTACTCTACGGTGACGGTCCAAACTATTCATATTTTAGTTGAATGGCAATGTTAAATTAATATTGCATTGCACGTTAATGCTATAAAATATTTTATTTGCAGCTTCACCTGCATTGATCTTAGAACTACAGTGGCATGTTTTATGAAATATACAGTATCCTTAGGCTTGCTTCACAACCATCGAGTAAAATTTACTCAAAGGATAACATATTATTATAAACAAATGAAATGACAGCTGTGTTCAATTTTGTTTGCACTATTGTGCCACTTTTTATTCGATTAAGTTATCATTTATTAAGTGAATAATTGGTATTTAAATCAATAGATTTGGTCCTAATATTATAAGAACATTTTTTTCTTTTCTTTTAGGCCATCTCCATCCTGACTGATGTATGTCATAGTGCCGGTGACCCGTCCAAAAGGCAAGAGTAGGCGCACGGAGGTGTTTTATCGGGTAAGGGCATACCATAACCGTCTCCCCGAACGAACGGTATGTGGAACATTTGACCACTTATTAAAAAAAAGGCACATTCCTTATAATACAATATAAAAACCCACATTCCTTATAATATAATCCATTCGAATACAAAACAGAGGTACATAAAACAAACAAAGCATACACTGCCACGTTGTTCTTTGTTTGCATGTAAATAAATTAATTAAATACCCTTGTTTTTTTAAGGGATAGCGATGTTTGTAGCCAATAAATGGCATCCATAAAAATAACAATTATAAACCATTATGCATCATAAACTCATACACACAGCAAAAATAATGATATGTTGGTTTATGGCACATAAAATATTTAACGTCCGTCCGTCGTGTTACGGAACACCACAAAGTCGAAATAATGACCCACTGTTCCACTTATAGCCTTGAGAAAGAGTTTGGCGAGCTTTATATATTTAAAGGGCACTAACATTTCCCAGGGAAAGGCTCATAAGGTGTGGATTGTGTATCTGACTGTTTCTGTTACAACGTAGTTCTGTAAATGTAACTATTATTAGGGTCATCACCTTACTTATTACACCCATATTCTCTAGAGGACAAAGCTTATTGTATACTTGCCGTACATTGTTTTACTTCAGACTTGGTATATTTAAAAAATCTGATCTATTCTTTCTTTCACAGTTTAGTTTAGTTTCAATTCTGTTTTGTAAAAGTAATTATATAAGTTAAAAGCATCTTTGAAACCTTTTAATCTTAAATTGAATCAAAGTGCATTGAATATGTCTGCGAACGGGGCTATTTTTTTCTTGTAGTCACAAGTAGTGATTCAGTGCTGTGGTATAGATAAGCCGTTTGACGTAAAAAACAATGTAATTGTTAAAGATAAATATAAGCCGTACTAATTAATTGACTAAAAATAAAACAACATTATTGTGTATTACTGTTCTATAAATACAATTATACTTAATATCGTATTATGTCTACAAGCAGAAATAACGAGCATTCAAATGTATGTGAATGCTTTCAGAAAATATAATGCTCTATTTAGAGTGGATAAATTAATTTGTGAGCGATCCTGATATCTTCGACTTTGAGTTAATTACATTATTTCAGAACAAAATATGAAACGTCGATTCTAAATTTAATTTAACTTGAACGTTTCACGTTTTGCCAAGCGTGAAGGTTTAATTAAAGGAGGCTAAAGTTTATTAGGTCGAGGCTTGCGAGTTAAAAATGCTTTTAATTAAAAAAGTATGTATTTATTTTGAATCAATCTGTTTTCGTTTGCTGAAGAATCTAACTATTTATAATCTTGAAAAATAATGGCACTACTACATACTTTTATCAGTTTCCGATAAGTCCTGTTTTTATAGTATTTGCCATATAGAGTTAACTGGCAGTTAACTATCTAAAACTTTGTCTGATGAAACTGGCTCTTGGTTTTCTAACAAGTAAAGTATCCAACAACTTACCTATGTTTAATTTAGTTCCAGCTACAGAATTCAAAGATATTTTATATCAGCCCATTGCCTTGACTGTAAACATGATAAAGGAATATTAACACATACTTGGTATACTTTATTATCGTGGTTCCTGCATTAAATTGTACAATTTATGCACCATCTGCTTCATGATTAAAAACCAAAAGGGTACATTATGTACCAAGAACGATACCTACGCGTATATATAAGTAAAATTACGCAGACGCGAGCGACGGCTCCCGAATATTATAGGTACTTTGATTGATGAGTTGCTCCTAACAGAATAATTACACAAGCTGCTTCCTAATCTCAAATCTTATTGTTGTGGCCAAAATGTGGTGGATTGATTGATAGGTTATTGTAGTAAATAAAATATTTTCTAAGACAGGTTATGCTAAGGGTGATGATGTGTCCAGTTAGATATAGACGTGAATTAAATAAAGTTAGATATTTTAGTTTACTTATTCCCTTTTTCGTTTAAGTCTTCTCTGTTATTCTTTCAATTATATTTTTTTGAGCCAACTAGAGGATGAGGTCTAGATCGAGGTACTGCGCTGCACAATCGTTCTTTATTTGTCTTAACTCCATTAGCAAACATTATGTATTCTGTATTATCGAATAGAATAAATAATTACCTAAAGTAACCTCCGCTAATGTTTTCCATTAAAAGGTTAATTATTATACCCACATCAGAAACAAAACTATTGAGGATATTGTTTCATCGCAAAGTTTGTTTTTGTTTTAGTTGAAACATTACCCTATTTGGTATTAACTTACCAACTGAAAATCAAAAAAATCTCGGGTTGAAATATTTAAGAACCTACAATCCCGCGCTACCTTATTTGTGCAACAGTGCTATTGTTTTTTGACTTATTGCAACAAGAACTTTGTTTTTATTTCTATCAAGAGTGGCAGCCGAGTAATTGGCAAAATATTTGGGACGGCGCGCCTGTAAATACCACATTTAGCTTAGAAAATTGAATATCCATCAGTGCAACTACATTTATTTATTTAGAATATAAATAAAAATAAACTGCTAGACTGCCTCGTTAGTCTAGTGACTCTAGTGGATAGCGTATGCGGCCTGTCACCGCGAATATTTAATTAATATTTAATTAAATAATTTTGATTACGATTTTGAGGTCGAGACGCTGGGTCCATGAGGTCCTCGCGCCCGTTCTCTTTTTAATGATCAATGTAAAAGACTAGTTGTAGACAAAGGATCATATCAGCATTGCCATACTACGTGGCAATGCCGCCAGCCTTCTAGGCACGTTACCCACGGTCGACATCGATGGGGACGTAATTTTTGACATCTGAACTTTTTATTAGATCTATTTTATTTAATAAGTTTGTATTATTTTTCATTTGATGCATATATAGTTAGGTGTATATTTAGTTTTCACGTTTTTAATAATATAGTGTAATTTTAAATTTTCAATTTTATCATAATAAATGTCTAATATGTACGATTATGTTTCAAAATGAATTTACTGTAAGGGTTTTACGTAGACATACGTTACGGAGGGAGGCATTAAGAGTTCTGTGTAGCATGAGCACGAACCAGCTTGGTTCCAAGTAACAATTAATATATAAATGAGCATCTGGCGACCGGATGGCGGAGTGGGTAGTGTACCTGACTGCGACGCCGAGGTCGTGGGTTCGATTCCCACTTAAGACAAATCTTTGTGTGCATGAACATGGGGATTTGTCTTAGTCTGGGTGTTTCTCTGTATAATAAGTATGTATTTACAAAAGAAAAGTATATATTATGTATTAGTATCAGTTATTCTAGTACCCATAGTACAAGCTCTGCTTAATTTGGGACTAGATGGCGGTGTGTGTGAGTTGTGGAATATTTATTTATTTATTTATCTAAAACACATAAATACCGTACGACACACGACGCTATAACAACTCTTCGCACACAATTAGAGTAATTACTTGAAATCGCACAATATGTGATTGACAACGGCGCAACTCTAATTGAAAGCGCTACGAATTCATGATTCTTGTTTGAAATTACGGGAGCAAATGTGACATATTTATTCAGTATTTTTTAAAGAAATAAAGCATGGTATTTAAATTATTTTTGATACAGAGACAACAAGCGAGATTACAATTAATATATAGTTGAGAATCGAAAACTCAGAAATCCCGTACATAAACATTCGACACAGTAGGAAACGACTTCTCGCTCTCACAATAGTAATTACTTTAATTCGCTCATGTGATTGACAGCGACACAATTTTTGAATCATGTTTAAAATGACGTGAAAAAATGTGCCATATTTATTCAGATTTTGTACAAAGCAAAACAAGTATTATAATACATAAACAACAAGCGAAATTCCAAGTAATAATCAATATATAAATACGAATCGAAAACATACGATGCTGTAACAGCTCCTCGCTCTCACAATTAGATTAATTACTCCAAATCGCACATGTGATTGACAACGACACAACTCTACTTGACAGCGTTCCAGAATTATGTTTGAACATCCGAAGTAAATGTGTCATATTTGTTAAATAATAAATGCAAATCAAATAGTTATTAAATTATTTACATTCACTAAATTATCAATATTATTGATTTTCAAAAATAAGACAACGGTAATAAAATTAAAACTGTGACGATCAAGTGAGGGTAGTGGACAATTTTCGCGCGACACCAGTCGGCTCGTGACCACGAATGTTGCAAGTCATTTCGAAACGTGGAGCATAGGTATGTATTTATCTTTATAATATTTCCGCAATTTAGACCCGTTGTCTAATTTTTGAAAAATGTTCTCAAATCGCGAAAGTTTAAAAACAAATATTATTGATGACATTGAATTCTGAACGCTCTGCTTCAACTCATTTTAAAAAAATTATAAATCAAATCAAATCAAATCAAATCATTTATTTCCATGGGCCCCAAGGGGCGCTTGAACACGTCAAAACAAACATCTAAACACAAAAAATTAAAATTAAAATAAAATAAAATATATAGGTATGTAAATGTATAATATTTGTAGTGAACAAAATTACAACATAAGTACTTACTATCTAACTCTTCTAACTTAATGGGAACGTTTGATCTTGAGAAGAAAGTTTCATTTAAATGTATAGTTAGACTTTGATGGGAGGAATCCATCTTGCAGGAATAGTAATGAGTTTCCACCTCCTTTCATTTGAACTAAAACCTAAATAACCCTTTGAGAATCCTTCTCATTATTGACTTTTGGTGAATTAGCACATAATTAAAGTTTTACTTTACATTTGATTAAACCATTAATGAAATTTAGTCATAGCGGGAGGCTTCAAATGTATTCTTGTTGAGTAAAATGCAATGAATAAAGGAAAACGAAATAATGCTATATTTTTACGTGGTAATATTTTTATGGCCGCTAGTTTACTACATTTGGGTATCAGAGATTTAATATTAACTAATATCTTTTATTACTCCACGAAAATAACTATGTCCGTCAATCTAACTTTTAATACTAAACTACAATAGGTGTCTAAATTATAAAACAATCACAATTACTGCTTGAGGTAAAGTTTGTGCATAAGAAATATTTAAATAACAAACGAATTATACACATTCATTGATCCCCTCTCTATTTATTTATTTAAAACTTTATGCACAATTTGTACCGAGGCGGACTTAATGCCAAAGGCATTCTCTACCAGTCAACCTAGGGTGGTGCAGAGATTTATCATGGTTAGTTATAGTAAAAAAAACAAAACAAAAAACTATTTCATCACTGACAAACGGTTCCTATCTTAAATCTCTTTGCATGCGGCTCGTGTATTTTGCATTTTTTTAATTTTGTAACCTCTTCTTACAATTTGATATTAATATAATTTATCGAAACTATAATTCTGTCTGCTGTGGAAAAATATAAAGTCCCAACGAAATACATAATGTAATACATTGCTAGCTTTTGGGGCTGTGATCAATTGGTCCCTTGCTAGCAAACGGAAAGTAAAAACTATAAAAAGTTTTGTCGATTATTCAAACAAAAAAGGAGATTAAGAACTTAAGGTAAAGGCAGACCGCTTTTATTTGCCAAATAGCGCCATAACAAATACATAACATCACGCCTATTTTATCCAGAAGGGTGTGGCAGAGGTGTACAATATCCACACTTCACCTGTTATGTTTAGATCCCATGGGATAGTGGGTGAGATTATTGCTATCCACCGGGCACAATTCCAACTCCGTTCTGCTCTTGTAATTTTCCTGAGGGAATGTTTACTAATAACACTTTGCCCGACCCAGGAATCGAACCTGAGACTTTGCAGTCAGAGGCGCATTCGCTAACCACTAGACCATCGAGGCAGTATCTACAATTACTCTCTACAATATTAATATTGTATCATAATTACTTACACAGTTATGCATATCGGACAGTTTTGGATTACCAGATAAAAAGGAATAAAATTGTCAATGTCAAGGATATGTGTCTGTATACTTGAATAAAGCAGATAAGTTGACATATATGTCAAAAAGTGTCATATTTATAAAATGTCGCGCTGAGGCTGTTCAATAAACGTGACAAATAAGTATAAAATCGACAGGTGAATTCTTGACAAATTTGTCATCTAAAAACCCGTTTGATAAAGCTCGACATTTTATTACGTCAAAAAATCACAGTGTTAATAAATTTTTTTTCTAACATAATGTCGGCGACATTTGTCAGCCTGTCGCGACAATAATGTCAAATTTAACATATGAATTAATTTATAAACATATATGAGGGTAATATAGAACACTACTGCTCAATGTCAGTACCATTTTAAGTAAAAGTCTTTATAACTGCGTCTCTATATCTGCCAACTCCATCTTACAATTTCGCGACAAAGGGTAAATGGAGCATCCATTATTAATACTTTATGCCCTGGGTTGCGTAACGTGCATGCAAGTTGCTGTTTGGACTGAAACCACCTAGGGGCTGTCCATTAATCACGTGAGGTTCGAAAGGGGAGGAGGGGTTCGGGAAAATCACAAAATATCACAAGGGGGGAGAGGGGTATAGTAAGATATCACGTGTATTTATTTTATCGTCATCAAACACGTAGTTTCTAAGCCGAAAAGCGGTTTAACTGATTTTACATGTTCATGTATTAGTACAATATAATAAAATGTTTTGGCATAATTACACCATTCCCTTAATATTATTTTTATACCAGTCAAAAATAACCTGCAACCATTCTGTGTAGACATTTTTATCATTGTCCTTAATTTTATAGAATAGGATAAGATTATACTTTATACCAGTATTTATAAATTATTTTATAAAAATATAAGATTCTTTGTAGGTACAAAATAATACACGTGATTTTTGGTGGGAGGGAGGGTAGTCTTAAATCTCACCACGTATCATCATCAACATCACGTGATTAATGGACAGCCCCATACATGAAAATTTAAAATCTTGAAAATTATCTGAAAAAGACTTTTAAGCCAATGAACTCTTTAGACTAGGTCTAGACTTACTGCTGTAAATATTTTTTATAAACTAATTAGTGTCCTAACCTTTCTTATAATATTGTTCTATCATCAAATTTTAATAATATAAGGGTAATAAGGGCAGAAAGTAATAGGTTCTAACATTATACAAAATGTTAAATTTTGTCTGGTGCTCAAAGGTATTATAAAAATGTCTGGCATGTAATTTTTAAAATTTAACTAACCCTATTGTACTCTCACTGAAATAATTGCAGCCTCAAACAAACATAGCAGGTTTAGCTCGAAATGCTCATATAGAGGCCTAAACAGTAAATTGCCACTATATAGTCAGGAATTCACTGAAAACAGAAACTTTCCTCAAACTATGAAGAGATTACCTAAGTGAGATATAGCAAAATATTGACTTATAGTTTATACAACAATGAGAGATAAGCTAATGAATTCCTTCGAAGGAAGCCAGTAAGGATATTGATGAATGGAAGCCGCTGGTGTTTATTACTGCGGATCAACTTTGTGAACTAAATACATAAGCGGAAACGGTATTGATAAATCATTGAAACTTTGAAGTTTATTAGCTGAAGGTACTGTGTATTATTCTTCTTCACGGGACTATTACGACAAGTGGGGTGGCTTGACATCGCATTTAAATTGATATTACGGTAATGTCTAATTGCCTTCAATTAAGTCATTATTTTTTTAACAGCATTCGAGTTTCGGTCAGTTATTCAACCTTGTAGCCAAAATATTTATAAAAGGGGTAATACCCAGGCAGGTTTAAGGTGAAAATGTGAAGACAGATAGATATATTTCTGTTCGATCTAACGATTCTTAAGGTTGTATAATAGATAACAAGTAAAGAACAGTTCAACCATGTACTTAAAGGTTCCAGAATAAAGTATTAAGGAGAATCGTGAATGCACCCTGGTACATCAGAAATGAGGATCTCCATCGTGACCTGAAGGTGAATCTTGTTGCCAGTGTAATACAGCAGTATGCTGAAGATCATGAACGACGACTTCTTCAACACGTGAATGTCGAGGCCATCCAGCTCCTTGACACCACAGACATAGTTAGAAGACTTAAAAGGACGAAACCTTTTGAGCTAGTTCAGTAAAATGACTGCTTCAAGTGGTTTAGTGCTACTTTAAAAGAACACAAGAACAAAGTGTAATTTTCGATAATAGAGACAATAAGATAGGTGTTAATGGACATATTCTTAGCATAAATTAATTTAGTAGCTTAGGTCAAAATTAAATTACTCATTAGTCTCTAATGTTATATCTAGACTAGATTGTAATCTTTATGACGTATCTAATTATTTAGAAACATCACTAAAAAAAAAAAAAATACTTTAAGTTATGAATGGATCACTCATAATATAACGCCTACCACTAGCTACAAATAAATAGTAAATATAATTCTACAACACGGCATTACTTGCGTGTCAACAATCACCAGATCTGTCCACGGATAAGGAAGCATGGCTGACACAAAAAACCAGGGTATCAAATACTGTCACAGCTTAATTTTATTATTCCTGTTTATTCTATGACACGTTGCGATGGTGACGTGTCGATCGGTGTGAGCAGTGCTGCCAACTCCGAAAATTTCAAGTCGCTAAATTTAGTGCCTGCATCAGATAAAACTTTTTTTTAGCTCCAGTTTCCGCTTTCAACTGTTAACTTCTAATGTAAAAGTACTAACCATCGTTAAGAGGGAACTCCCGGTATGGAATTCTCATACAAAATGAGTATGGTTGTATCTTTTACATTTTTCATCACAATGTTATAATTTTTGCACAGTCAATTTAAAACATGATTATCTATGTTCCTTCGATTTCAAATTATCTTTAGTCTGCCTATTTTAAAAATTATAGGCATCCAAACATCCGTAGTTTTGATCGGCCTGACAAATGCGACTTTTTTAGTATTATACAACAGATTATTACAAGTTTTCGAAACGAAGGACCCTCGTAAATATAATGTACTTTCTATTTTATCAATAATTATCATCCAAGTACCTCATTTTCATTCATCAAATACCATATTACAAATTAAAGAAAATTACAATATCTATCTCAACTCATTGAAGGGGGGTGAGGCAGCCATTCGTTAGCTACTCGGAAGTGAAGAAGGGGTGCCAGTGAGATACCGAACCAAGCCGAGATATGACATACCATAGTCTACCGACCAGAGAGTATGCAATGAACTGCATTGAACCTTTTTTGACATTAAAGAACGAAAAGATTCTGCAGCTAGATCTGGGACTATAACTTGTTGCAGTCCCAGATCTAGCTGCAGAATCTTTTCGTTCTTTATAAACATAATTGAATTATATTTTTATGTAAATAATCATTTAGGGACTGAGCTGTATACATGGCATATGGGTTAAAAGTACCTACCAAAGTCTAGACGAATAACAGAAATAAAAACAGTTAGTTGAAAACAATGATTGTTTTTTGCATTAATAACTTATTAATAGTTATTTATATATTATTTCAAAAGACAATTGTAAACAATTGTACTATTGTGACAAAGTGTAAATGTTAAAACGATTGACTGTTAAAATGTGTAAATGATGAGGCTGATCATAATTTGTTTTTTTATTTTTATCACGTCCCTAATCACCCCATACTTTCAAGGGCTGT
This sequence comes from Hypena proboscidalis, assembly GCA_905147285.1. Classification (NCBI taxonomy): domain Eukaryota; kingdom Metazoa; phylum Arthropoda; class Insecta; order Lepidoptera; family Erebidae; genus Hypena; species Hypena proboscidalis. The sequence continues at coordinate 9,246,127 of LR990127.1, forward strand.
TATAAATTAATAGTCAGCTATATATGCCGAGCAGAGTATTAGTATCTATAGAAACATGTCACATTATCTTTGAAAAGACAACGTTTATTGTCTTGTTAATTTATCATTGAGTTGGAGTAATAATAATAATCGTTAAATGCTTTCGAACCTAAAACCTTCTACATGCATAATAATAACTATGTCGATACAATATTCATTTAAAATGCATAGCTCTTGGCCTAATTACAGTGTCATTCATTGCAATTCGCTTGTGTCATATGTCACACTTGTATTTTATAATGTTGATTATAATATTTAAATAGTTTCTCTGGACTTAACTATGGGTAAACAATCTTTACATTGTGTATTGTTAATTATTTACATAGTAAATATATCATTATATCTACGAATACTTAAATTGTAATGTCATTATATCTTGCATGTCATTTTTGTTCTTTCATATGTACAATCAAACACATAACCGTTTCAGCAAATTTGAACAAAAATAAGATAAATATATTTACAGCATATAAACCGCATAGTAATAAAGATTTTTGTCATTTGAGTTTGTGCTGAGGTAAATTATTTACATTTCTGTATTTTTAGTGAACCGCAGAATGAAAAGAAGAGACTTGGCCTATTTGTCAGCTTATACTTCACGAGAGTGAAAAATGAATAAGGTTAAACGTAAAACAGAGCTGAAGAAAGTAATTATTATTAGATAAATAACGAATGCCATATTGCAGAATAATGCAACTCTTTTATCAGTGTCTCAAGAGAAACGCAATGTGCTAAATATTAGAGCAGTATTATTAAATATTATATAACCTAAATAATACAGTATCATTTCTAAACTTTGTTTTATTATTTAAATAAAGAAAACACTCAGAATCAAGAGTTAAACGGTACTATCACTATTATATATAGTACTAATGTTTTGATGCAATTACATACTATCGACATACTACGTGGGTGCAGTCGCAGAAGAAACTAGTGATATTATAAATCCCAAAGTAACTTTGAATGTCTGTCGGTCTGTTGTTCCTGCAAAATAAAATCGTTTAATCGATATTGATGAGTGTTAATGTTTTTTTTGTTGACAAAGCCCGCTTAATTAAGCGGCCGTGGCGCAATGGATAAGGCATCGGTCTTACGATCGAGAGGTCGTGGGTTCGAATCCTGGCCATTACACCACGGACGTAAAACTTCCTCTTATCACAAGCGAATTAAGCTTAGCTGGAGGGGGTTAACAAGAATACTAGTAATTTGTATTTGCAAATTGCTAGTAAGCTTTTCAAAAAAAAAAAAAAAAGTCTAAGCAAAGTTTTATTGATATCAAATTTGTGTCTATAGCCTCTATTTTCATGCGTGGGCGTCGGGCAAGGCTTGACGCCTTGACGCCAACTCAAATTGGACGTATTGCGAAAGCGACAATAATTACCCTTGCTGTAAACCTCATGGCAATTTTGAACTCGACTGTACATCATCATCAAAATCAAACTGAATACGGACGCCAAAATTAAATCATGTTACAGAATAAGGACGCGCTATATCCTTAGGCTCAACTCACATCAACTAGCTAGCTTCATATTTATCTGTAATCTGTGACGTAGAAGTGCTTCTGTGAAGCACTGCGTCGTCGCGTTGCGTCCAGTTTATATGGCCTATTAAGCCCAAGATAGATGTAGACAAATTGTATGGATAAATGCAAATAAACCTGAAAAGCAACAACATAAACAGATCAGCTTTTTAAGTTCATTAAAATCATGATTATTTTAAATTGCTGGGCTAATCTTTAGTATATTTCCAGCAGGCCCACATAATGAAGATATGTATAAATAAAACAGCCTGTTAAAACAGCGTCGTAAGTTCTTAGTCTGAATTATGCCTAAAGGTATAGAATATCTATATTTAGTAGATTTTTAGTCGACTAGTGCATAATGCAACTGACTGTGGAACAATAAACATCCCTGTTCCACATACAAATCTCCCCTTTGTTACCATAGCAACAAAATTTTGTTGAAAATCGGCAGACTTATCAAACAACAAATCCTAGGTATTGAACCGTTGAGTAACAACTGAACATCAACATGTATTTTCACTCACACATTTATATATAAGACCGATAGAGACAGCAATACCTTTATATGTGTGCAGAGTCTACCCTTAATTAGTTTTAATCTTTAACTATGCCAATAAAATGAGAAAACTGCAGTATGCACCTTAATATGTCCATGAAAAGTCTATATTTTGATTAATTTTCAAGGAAATATATTTCTTAACTTTTGGTGCGCCACGATAGTCGCTAGAAAAGTGGCAAGTTTTTTTTGTCGCTAGGCCATACAACAAAATCGCTGAATTGACGGCACTAAATTGTGTGATACATAACCATTTAGATATTATCTTGTTTTCATTGAAGTTATATTAGTTTCACCGTAACGTAGTAATTATTTTATCACTGGGTTTCATGTCCCAGTTGCATGATATAGATCAATCCGTAAATACAAAATACAATACAAGGTAGGTATTTTATTAATATTAATTAAGTGAATATGCTTTGTTCTACGACTAAGCCAATGAAACCGAGTCTTAGGATAGGAATCGGATATAGTGCGAAAGCGCTCTAAAACCACATACAACATAGAGAAAACTACCAACATCCATCATTCTGTTTTTCGGTCGTTAAGCTTTCATTTGCCGACGGGCATTTAAAAATATTGCTGTCAAAGGTAATAAATGACAATCATAAAAATAGCAATTATAGCCATCATGTTACAATCTTGCGAAAATCAACCGAGACAGATCATAATAGTCTGTTGGTTTATGACAGAAATAAAATATTTAACGTCTGTCCGTCGTATACATTATGAAGCATCGCAGATTCAATCGTTAGATTGAACGGCCTTGGGAAAGAGTTTAGTAAGGTTTGGATGATTATAGAGCCATTACATTGCTTTGGAAAAACTTGTTAGACATGTCAATTTTTTCTATCCGTCTGTAAGATTTACGTTAGTACTATTATTTATATGTGGCTGTAACATTACAGATTTATTATTATGCCTGGACTACAAAGATAATAATTTTATCAGGCTGTGAAAATCTTTTTCAAATATTATGTTCTCAAACTATTTGTGCAAAAAGTATTCAATATCTTGATATATATATAAAGTTAGTGGTATTTAATGTTGTAATTTTTTTTTTAATATACTTGATTTAAAAAATATTTTTCTATTAATAATAATTAGGGGAACGAGATACCGTACTGTATTTAGTGTTTTTATTATGTGTGTAAGGTAATATATTGATTCAATTTGTTTTTTCTTTCAGATACCTTAAAGTGAATGCCGATGTATACTATTGTTTTAATTATGTATTATTATTTAGCATAAATCAAGCTTTTAAGGGTAGACTCCCGAGCGCCGTGTTTTCAAACTAACGTAATATAAGTTTAACTTTTATATTATTAAGTTTTAATCTATTTCTATAGACAAATCATATATAAAACACTAAAATGCATGTTTGTTCGTAGCAGTGACAAAATTGTTTTAATAATTAATTAAGTTACATACAAACTGTAAATAAAATAATAATTTTGAAAATTGGGCTCTAACAAACATGCATTTTAGTATTTTGGATATGATTTGTCTATAAAAATAGATAAAAACTTAATAATATTAGAGTTTAACCCATATTACTTTTGTATGGAAAACAGCCTAGCAATTGTTTCCTCTCAAGTAACACAAACACCGTTGGTAACATACATACCGTTACTGGGTTGAAGTTTGTTGATATCCCATGCGTATACTTCGCACCAATCTTGTTTTGCAATAATATTACATCACTATGGTATTAACTTAGCTACTACATAAAGAAATTTTTAGTCTACGCCGTAGCAACTTTTCGACTTCGTAGAACCTCTACGCAGTGCAGCTCAACATTGCTGTAATAATGAGTCATTGATATAGTTGTTACAGCAAAACTGTAGAAGTGCCTGAGACGTTTTATTTACCTTCATTAGTTACCATTACCACTTATCATAAGATGAACTTGCTGGTGAAACAGTACATTTTTCTTTATACTTATCTCATATTCACAACACATGTCCATCCATTTACGAAGATTAAATTTCACGAACGAAATAAATGTCATGCATGATTGTTTGGGTTTTGTTGCAGCTTGTGTATAATGCTGATTTTTGCCAAGATATTAAAATTTACCTTAAGACGTAAAAAAAATGAAAGTCATAATAATTATTTATTGACTTTAAAGGTTCATAATTGGTTAAATTAAATAAATTTGGATTTTTTACATTAGATAGAACGCCAGAAGCAATTACAATGACAAGGCCAAATACATACATTTACTCACTCAAGCATACCCAGTCTCAGAACAAATATTTGCGAATCACACAAAGATTTGTCCCATGTGGGGATCGAACCCACAATACCAGTGCAGTGGAGAGCGGAGAGGCGACCGCTTAAACCACTACACCACACGTGCAGACACTTCCGTGGTTACTTCCTTTCAGGAAGTACACACGGCTACAAATCATCATATAGATTTCCAGTACATATAAAATTAAATAATACATTTATTTCAGTTAAAACACCAAGTATAAGTACTCAGTGAATAGGGACACTCTGCTGACACAAGCAAAATTAGAAACACCTAAAATTTTCAGTTTTCTTTGGCAATGTTATAGACATCCATCAAAATTGCTTTATAAGGAAAATCTTTTGGAATCATCAGTAGGCTGTCAGCAGGGTGACCCTCTCGGACCTGTTCTTTTTAGTCTTGCTGTTAACCCCATTATTCGGCAACTAAATTCAAAATTAAATATGTGGTATTTAGACGATGGAACCCTGGGAGGTGACGCAGAAACAGTACTTCAAGATTTGGCAACTTTAAAAAATAAATTTAAAGCTATAGGTTTGGAACTAAATTCTAGTAAATGTGAAATTTTTTTAAGTGATAAAATAGACAAGCTTTCGGTTTTACCTAAATTTTATTCTTTGACACCTAACATAAAAGTTATAGAAAAAAGTTCTTTTCGCCTCCTTGGGTCCCCAATCCTTGAAGAAGGTTTTCATAATTTCATAGAGGAAAAAATTCAAAATTTCAGTGAAGTTTCTGACCGGCTACTACAAATTAATATGCATTCGGCCTACACAATTATCAGGTATTGTCTTTTCGTCCCTAAATTCACACACGCCCTCAGATCAACCCCTTTTTGGAAAAATTTAGCACTTTTAGGACAATTGGATGAAATTATTCGTAGCACTTTATGCAAAATTTTTAATATAGCTTTGAACGACCGGACGTGGCAACAGGCGAGCTTACCAGTTCGCTTGGGCGGCCTCGGCGTTCGAAAGATATCTGACATTAGTTTACCGGCGTTTCTGTCCTCGGTGTGCAGCACCGAAGAATTAACCAGGAAAATTTTATCTCCTACACTGGTTAATTCGGAAGTGCTGTACAAATCCGACGCACAGAACGCCTGGCTTTTAACCTGTCCGAGCACTGACTTGCCGACCAACCCATTCTCCCAGAGGCAGTGGGATGGGCCGCTCTGCTGTAATGTTAGAAAGTATCTCATTGATACTACTACCAATGAGGCTGAGCGTGCTCGTTTGCTGGCTGTGGGTGAATGGGAGTCAGGAGCGTGGCTTCATGCACTTCCATCACCTAACATAGGTACCATGTTGGATGACCGTACCTTCCGCATCGCCACCTGCCTTCGCTTGGGTGTTCCATGCATTTCTCCGCATCAATGTCGGTGTGGTGAAGCTGTCGATCGCCTCGGGCACCATGGCCTTTCGTGCAGCAGGAGTGCTGGCCGCATGCCGCGGCACTCTTACCTTAACGACATTATCCGTCGTGCTTTGTCTACCGCCGGCGTGCCTGCCGTGCTCGAACCAAACGGCTTGTCACGGGACGATGGGAAGAGACCGGATGGTATGTCGTTACTGCCTTGGAAGATGGGTAGGCCCTTGGTGTGGGACGCAACCTGCGTCGACACCCTCGCGCCATCACATCTTCCAAATACAGCGGCCTGCGCCGGCACTGCTGCTGCCTCTGCAGAAACCCTCAAGCGGCGCAAGTATAGTAATCTTGTTGGAGATTACATATTTGAGCCGTTTGGGGTTGAGACGCTGGGGTCATGGGGCCCGAGTGCCCATTCTCTTTTTAAAGAGATATCAAAACGACTGATCGACACTTCACGTGATCAGAAGGCTGGTTTTTACTTTGCTCAAAGGTTGAGCATAGCAATTCAACGCGGCAATGCCGCCAGCCTTCTGGGCACGTCACCCGCATTTGACATTGATGCGGAAGTATTTTTTGACGCATAACTTTTAAAATTTTTTAGTTCTATTTTTTTTACAGCTGTACATAGTTAGGTATTTAATTTTGTTTTTTTGATTAAGTTTAATATTTAAATGTACATAATATGTTTGAAAATGAATAAAAATTTGGTTGGTTAGTATAAGATGGTTTATAGGATGGTAAGCTCGTTTTATAGGCTTCCCGTACAAAGCAAGACTGGCTTATACTGTAAGGTTGATTTAGCCGTCGCGTCGGTATATTGAAATCACGAAAGCTCGACATCCAACTGTGATTTTTATACTAAGAAACAATTGAAAAAGATATGGGACCGGCAGGATTTGAACCTGCGATGCGACCTTACTGCACACCGGGCAGCCGCGTTAGCCATCCAGCTACGGTCGCCTCTTACCAGAACCCTAAATTTTTCAACTGTATGATACGTCATTTCGTGACGTCACGTTCATCCATTTGTTCCTATCTTAAGTAGGATACAAACCAACATGGCGAAGTAACATTCAGCACAAATGTTGTAAAGAATGAACGCGTACGTTATTTTAACTTCCAATTGATTATTTTTATAGCATTTAGCTATGCTTAGCAAATTATACTAAGAATTAGTTGAAAAAGATATAGGACCGGCAGAATTTGAACCTGCGACCTTACTGCACACCGGGCAGCCGCTTTAGCCATCCAGCTACGGTCGCCTCTTACCAGAACCCTAAATTTCTCAACTGTATGATCTTTTTCAACTGTTTCTTAGTATAATTTGCTAAGCATAGCTAAATGCTACAAAAATAATCAATGTGATTTTTTTGTTATTGTAAGTTTGCTCTAAGTAATACAGCCGTAAATACTATTTTATATACGTTTATAAAGACAGTTATAGCTGTAAGGATGCTATAAAGTGTGTGTATGAATAGGTTAATAAGAAAGTTCATGGAGATAATGAAGTTAGAAAGGTAATCAAAGTCGATATACGGACGGCCGATGGGGGTCGTCAGCCTTGTCACGTTCAAATAGCAAAGCAAGTGACGCTAATTGAAAATAAAATCTTGTAATAAATTGCTTGGCTGTTTTCCATACACACATATTGGTACATATATATATTATCTATTTTTTTTTTTACACGACGTCCGCACTAGGAATAACTCCTGTGTCGCGGGGATGTTCGCAAACACACATTTCACTCACACAAAGCACACCCAGAGTCAGAACAAATCTTTGCGAATCACACAAAGATTTGTCCCATGTGGGGATCGAACCCCCAACACCAGCGTAGTTGAAAGCGGCGAGGCGACCGCTTTAACCGCTACGCCAACCGTGCACTCAACTTATACACGTATAGCATAGGATTTCCTATTTTAAGTACCAGCAGAACATTATATTTTGATTTCTTTTGTAACTTTATTAAGTGTCCTACTATGTACCTACTGTATTTTTTTTGTGTGCCAAATAAATTATTATTACTATTATTAAAAATAAATAAAATAAAAATAGCTTTTATTTCCTCTGACCATACACTGAATATACAATTAAAAATGAGATATAACTATATTTAAAAAACTTATTACCTAAACTTATCTAAACATACTTTTATTGCAGCTAAATCTTCCTAAACATTTTATTTGCTTAGAATTTATTTCTTTGTATCAGCTACCAGGTCAGGCTGTCCTGCGACATAGGCCTCCTCAAGTGCCCTCCACATTTGTCGATCCCTTGCTGTCCTTCTCATTACTTCTTCATTACTATTATTAATCATATCTAAAACACACAAATGCATGTCTGTTGGTGCCCATTTTTCCATATATTTTTTTTTTAATTTCAGTTTTTATGTAACTCAATTTATGATTGAAACATACATAACATAACGTTATTATGTTAGTAAACGGAATACGTAAGGTACATTATTTGTTATTAACAGCCAATTTGTTTTAAGAAGATTTTTTGACGCGACGTTAAGGAGTTTGGACTACAATATCTAACCCCGGCACCCGAAAGCATAACATGAAACCGCGCCTATAATACCCAGAAGACTGTGACAGAAGTGTATGACACCTATATTTCCCCTGTAATGTTTTATTTCCAATACGACTCCCTATGATCATGTGAGCCTATCTCCATCTACCGGGCACATTTCCAGGGTCGGTGCTGCTATTGAGAATTAAGTATTCAGTGCACCGTCCGAGACTCGCAAAGCTAGAGTAATTATGAGACTCTCTATGTTCAGGATTGAAGGCTTAGCTTGGGTAAGGGTTGAATCGCCAGCCTGTATAAACTGGAGAGACTTGTGACATGTAACGCGAGTGTTTGAGGATGTTTTTAATTGATTATAAAATATAACATAACTCACTCTATAATAAATCTAAACTAATTCATAATTTGGTATTTGCCAAAGTAAAACTATAACTGGCTTTAAATAAATAAAAAGAGTTTGTCCCAAATTTACAACAAACAAGACAGCTAGCATTGAGATGCCATATTTTCGTGATTCCAATACCGCCATATTTCCTCAGAGGATGTTTCTCATCATTCTCTTTCACAGCTGTATCAATGAATAATTATTAAGCTTTACTTTGTGTTCTGTTGCCTGTCGGGTTTTAATTCCGGGGTACATTACATTTAATGGAATGTTTTGATCCTGCTTTTTATCAGTCTTGTAGTCAACAAACAAGCTTTACGAAGAACGCCATAATTACGATTTTTGATCCTGCTTTTTATCAGTCTTGTAGTCAACAAACAAGCTTTACGAAGAACGCCATAATTACGATGATATTACCTCATACCGAGTAACCTGTTACATTAATCTTGATATTACCCACAGATGACCCTCTAGCCCTAAAGTCGCTCTATGATTCTACATATATTATGTCTCAGAATGTCGCCATAAAATTTATGTCAGACAGATATTTTAAACTCGGCATTTTGAAAATAATAATGCTGCTAACTGACAATTAAAGCTTCAAAATATACCGTTGCCGTTTTGCTTTCATTCTAACTTGCAAATTGTACGATTAATTCGTTATTCAGACCACTCGGTAACCGGTAAATGGCAAAGCTAAAGCTCGACAATTTTAATAAAAGTGTAATAGCTTCACAATGAGGTTATCGCTCATCTATAGCATAAGCCATCGCTCTACGGCACGTAATACAACTACCTACAGCTTCATTGAGTTCAATTTTGTGAAGCGTAGCCTTGTTGCTACGTTGGGAAATAGTTTAATCAAACGTTGCGTTGGATTTGCAGTAATTAAAGAAGGTGACATCGGGCCTCAGCTCGTATATTGCTTCCTGAGATTATCGCCGAACTTCCAGTTCATTTCCTGCGTTCAATTGCAGAGTGCTTCTATTTACGAATATCCTTCTGAATCTTACAAGGGGCTTGGATAAAATGTATGAAAATTTAATATCTCAAACCGGTGGAGCCAAAGTAAATTATATTACCATAGTTAATTTACCTAATGAATATTAAAATTGCAATGTGAAGGTTAAATATCTAAAATAATTAATTTCTTCAAATTCTTCAAATGAATACGCTGTTTCAAAGTTAGTTCAACGCTCTGAAGCTAAGCAATATAGTGCCGGCCGAAGCTGCAACATACCTCCGCGCGTTTGTTGATGAAACCTCGCTCATGATGAAAGATTGAGCTCTTAAACACCGTAAATCTGGGTGAGAAATAGCAGATTTTAAACCCACCGCAGCTTTACTCGGCATTTGTGATATATAAAATCTTTATAATTCAAATAAGTCACTCAAAATTCAACAAAATCAAACGCCCAGACAACGTATCTACTGCATAATATACCTCTATATTACACAATAATTATCTCGAGACCAAATTTCGAATTTTCGTCATTCCATAGCACAGGACTAATTTCTAGGAGATTAGAGAACAAGACTAGTAGATATTATAGCAGAGAATATGTGAGTATGCAAGCACAGGTGCACTCATTTTGACCTCATTCCCGTAATCCGATGGGACGGCTATGCGACACGACTGGTGGGAGATTAGTCGCTAAACTAACTGCTTTACGTGCGTTTTGATTGCACCGTTAGTCTTAAAATACGACGTTTGGTGAAGTAGAGCAGTGAACGTAATGAAACTGCAACCTTTTGGCTTTAAACTTCAAATTAGAGAATCGAACAATGTGTAACAATGTGTCGCTTAGCCAAGGAGTACACAAGTAGTAAAACTATAATTGTTGTTTCCAGTTTACATTATACTAAAGTATGTACATACAAGAGCTACTTTTATTTTTTTGCTACGTACTAGTACTAGATTATTGTCATTTAATAGCCTAAAAGATCAGTAGCTAGTAAACATTTGATTAATAAAATAAGAATTATTCCGACTTGAATAAACCAACCCTCTTTTCTGCTCAAATATTTGTCGCTGCTGTCTAATCGGCCTCACCCATTTGACAATACAAATAATAATAATATTTATTTACATACCACCGTCGCGCGTTGTTTATGTTTCATGGATGTATATTTATAAGCAGAAGCAATTTTTGTTTAATTTATGTGTGAATATTATCGAAATATAAAATAGATAAAAGCTCATTCTTTACAAACAAGAGGTACCTCATTTGTTAAGTCCATTAAAATACCCATAAACCTTTTCTTGATACCCTTCGTAATATATTGGCTATTTATTGCCAAGTTCCCGGAAAAGCTTCGAAAAGAAATTATACCGACAAAAGATATATTAAATTGTTGGCTCCTTTCTTAGAAGTGCTTAAGAAGTAAGAGTTTGACAAAAGGATTAACATATACTTAAAATAAATATCGTCAACATTAACTAGAGTTTTCTGTGATAATGATTATATTTTGTCAGTGTTTTCGGGATGTGCAAGAGATGTTCAATCGTAACAAAATAACTAAGAAAGTATAATAATTTATTTATTTAAAATAAATGAAAAATTTACTCTTATCCTAGCAAAGCCATTAATTGGAATTATCATATTTACACAATTATTTTACAAATCATCTCTTAAATGTACCTAAACTATTATCATTACATTTATTGCTGCAAATGTAGACGGTAAATATTTAAATTACAAACATGAATATACTAATTACTGCTTCACCTCTCCGGTGCTATAATTTCATCGGTGACATGTGGACCGTGGCATTTTTCACACAACACTATAAAATTCTGAAAGTTAAAAAGTAATATTAGCACTTCAGAGCACTGCCATCCCAATTTATGAAAAAAATATTCTAACCCAAGTTTGCAATCAAACATTTTATTACACTTTCTCACCGAACCATGAATAAGGTCAAACAGAATAAAGAATGTGATGCATTGCTATCTTTTGGGTTTGCGATCTATCGGTCCCTTGCCAGCAAATGGAACGTGAACAACTATAAAACGTTCCTCTTGATGGTTCCAATAAAAATCTTTGTCGGTCATGAATAACTAGACAACCGATTTTATTCCCCATTTTAAACATGAATCTGTCATCAATTATGCATCGACACGAATTTACTTACATTCTATATCTTATTCAGATTAAGAAAAAATCTGATGCATACTTACAAGGTTGTATTGCTGTCGCAGCAAATCCATAGCTTTTTCATAATTTCCTTCTGAATTAGGGTTGTGCTTCTCCATGAGCTCCACAGTCCGTTTAGCTAGTGCTTCCAACTCTTGGAGTCCTTTTGGTTCAGTGCGCTGAGCTTCCCTACGACGGCCGAGTCTCGCGCCCCAATTGTGGTGGCTCCGAGGAGGTCGCACACTGCCTCGCTCCCCAACTGCCCTGGCAGCCTGCTCACACGGTTCGGGTAACTTCACCATAATGTCTTAATCACTGTGGTCAGGAAACTTAACACACTGCCTTATATATATCATGGCATTGATAATTGAACGTTACCTTATGAGCGGGAATTAGTTAATGCAAGGGTTCTAATTAGTACCTAAACGATCACCTTAAGTGGAACTTAAAAACAAATAAACATGCGCAAATAACATCAGTGTGCACACCTGGACTAGTAATGATGATCTGGTTAAGGTTTACTGTTTAAAGATAAATACATTTATTTTAAATACCACGTGCTAATAAAGCGATTTATAAGACAATAGGCATATCAACTCCTGTAAAAATAAAGTTAAATAGACAATAGGTTAAGCTGGGTTTTATTGTGTAGGCCTATCCCCGCCTGCAGTATTGTCAGGTAGTGACGATTATCTCTCACTCGTAGTCAGTAATTAGGAGCGTAAACTCGTTGGTCATGGTGAAACTACCGGAGAATGAATCATACGTGCCGCTGCTGACAGGAGATATGTTTGACAGATATCAGAGTAACCGTCTCCTATTTTTGAACGGCAGTCCATCCACACTGATCGAGTTAGAAGAATTCGCTGATATAACAGCGAACTACATGAGCGCTACTTTTGGTCATTCAAATCTTCGTCAGATTGCTATGAATCGATTAAGGCAGTTTTTTAACCTGGTAATTATTTTGTTTAAGTTTCTGTATACAATTTTGTTAACATTAATTTCATGTACATTGTTTCGTTTCAGGAATTCAAGCTGCGGTGTGGTCTATGCGGCACAGCTCACCATCAAGATGAAATCACTGCTCCTGAGAGATAGTTACTATTATAGATCTGTAGCAAATTATAATATTAACACAAGCTTTTCTGAACTGTTATGGTATTACTTATTTTTATATGTAATACAATTTCTATTTGTACATGTGTTGTGTATACAATATAAGACAGTTATGTTAAAATTATTACTTGTTTGAGATTATGATAAAGTAATAGTAGGTATGCATAAGACATGTTGTATGCCCGTAAATAAATGTCTAAAAATAAATTCAACTCTATTCATCTCTTAGCGCAAATTACGTTTAGTTTTTTAGTGTGATCAACATATTAAAATGCCCAAACGTTTATTAGCGTATTAAAATTTATTTTGTATAAAACAACTTAATTCAACCCTGCATCAAAAGTAATAAAAAAGTATTTTAGCATATTGATCCAGCAGAGTATATTTTAAACTTTTGAATTTCAATTCAAAGGACAAATTTCTTAAGATATTTATTGTGAGTAGCCATTCAACTGCCTACTAAGTATGTTTGAACTTGTTACGAAACGAAAAATAATATCTAAAACACTTAAATGCATGTTTGTTGGCGTCCATTTTTCCGAAATAATTATTTTAAATAACTCAATGAATAACTAAAACAATTTTGACAAAATTGGCAGGAACAACATTTTAGTGTTTTTGTTGTCTATAAAGATATATGTATAAAATCTTTTTATAAAGACTTAAAAGATTCTGCCATCCTTGTGTTTTTTTAATAGTAAACGGAATCCGTAAAGTACATTAGTACATTTTATGCATATTATTCGACGACAAGGACTACGATGTCCAACTCCGGCAACAGAAAGCAAAACATAACATCGCGCCTATAGTACCCAGAAGAGTGTGACAGAAGTGTATAACACCTACATTACCTGTGTAATGTTTATTTTCAATGTGATCCCCTATGCTCATGTAAGCCTATATCCATCTACCGGTCACATTTCCTGCTGCTTCCTGGTGCTGCTATTGAGAATTAAGTATTCAGTGCACCGTCCATTCTGAACGATTACTAAGAGACTCGCAAAGCTAGAATAATGAGACTCTCTATGATCAGGATTGAAGGCTTAGCTTGGGTAAGGGTTGAATCGCTAGCCAGGATAAACTAGAGACTTGTGACATGTAACGCGTGTGTTTGAGGATGTTTAGGATTTTTCAATTGGTTATAAAATATGACATAACTCACTCTATAATAAACCTAAGCTTATCCATAATTTGGTATTTGCCAAAGTAAAACTATAACTGGCTTTAAATAAATAAAAAGAGTTTGTCCCAAATTTACAACAAACATGACAGCTAGCATTGAGATGCCATATTTTCGTGATTCCAATACCGCCATATTTCCTGAGAGGATGTTTCTCAACATTCTCTTTCATAGCTGAATCAATGAATAATTATAAAGCTTTACTTTGTATTCTGTTGCCCATTGAACTGAACCGCGTTTTAATTCCGGGGTACATTACATTTAATGGAATGTTCTGTGTGTCTTGGAGTCAACAAAAAAGCTTTACGAAGAACACCATAGTTACGATGATATTACATCATACCGATCCAAGTAGCAAACAAGAATAGCAAGTAAATCTTACATATCTGTACTTTACCTAAAGTTAGATTTTGCTAAATCAAAAAGGATTTCGTTAAGTATTTTCTTTCTTTAATACTAAATCGTTTTAAACTACCGCTACTAAAGCAAGTTAGGAATACCAAAAACCTAGTTTGTATTAAGTATGCCTATAGTTAAAACTTAAAATATTGTTTTACTATACCAGATTATCTGAAAGCTCACTTAAAACTTAATTGTAATAATTGAAGTATCTTTTAAGACTCACAAAGACTATAATGATTTTGTAGATAAATTTAAGATAATAGTCATACCAAGTTCTAGAGACTGTTTTTCTAGAGTATAATTGTATTCCTTTTTACTAAAATTAATAGGTTTAGAGTAAAAATACATTTGACGGGACGTTCTCTACAGATAGAACCAAGTAGAAACATGGATGAAGTGGTAAAATTAAAAAGATCTGGTGGCTTTCGTCGGCGTATCATAAAATATAAAAAATAAACTCCATCGATGTGCCTATAAGTGCTGCAAACGTTACCAATAATAGTAATACGATATCTTTGAGTCGGACTTCAGTGTCGTTTACGGACTACGAGGAAAAAGATACCGCGGAAAATTTAGAAATAGCGCAATTGGACAATGATTCCGACTCTAATGAATTGACAGCTGATAGAATGATTGAATGCAGATTATTATTAAAAGACTGATCGACACTTCACGTGATCAGAAGGCTGGTTTTTACTTTTCTCAAAGGTTGAGCATTGCTATTCAACGCGGCAATGCCGCCAGCCTTCTGGGCACGTCACCCGCATTTGACATAGATGCGGAAGTATTTTTTGACGCATAACCCCCTTTTTTTAAAATTTTTTATTTCTCTTTCAGCTGTAAATAGTTAGGTATGATTTTGTTCTTTTTATAATTTAATTTTAATGCCTGTAAAATATTTTATTTCTTAAATATACCTAATGTTCTACACAAAAAAAAAGGCAATTATGCAAAATGGCATTGAAATAAATAATTATGTTATAACAATAAAATTGCGATCATTTATATGTGATTCGCCAGCAAGAGCTTTTATAAAAAGTAAGTGACAGCTACTAACTTTATTTTTCTTATACCTACCGAATGATCTTTATATTTTTTATTCAGTGTGGTAGTGTGTGGTAGCTAGTGACCTATGCATTTATCAATCCATTCAGCCTTCATGCCTGGGCTTGTGGGCAAAAATTGAAAATACGTAATTTATTGGCAGGTATATAATTATACTATGGTTCATCATGTTATGTGTTCAGGACCCCGCTATCTTACTTTTATACTTACTTATATAATTTAATAATTCATTTAGTTTATGTGAATGATCTTTTTAAAAGTTGATGTTTTACAAGCTTTTATTTAGTTTCACTTTGAATTATAATATATAACCTACCTATAATAAATAATTATACACACAAAAATTAAACAGCCGATGTTATGCTTAGTTCCTAGTTGATGGCGTAAAGAACAATAGTAGGTAAATAAAAAAGATAAAGAGATACTAAAAAGCTATTTAGTATTGGCACGTCAAGTTTATCAACTATGCAGAACAGAAGTTATTAAATATAGGTGTTAATATTTTTTGCTGAGCTTGGAAATCCTCTAAATAAATGGGGATTGGATAGTTATTTAACATCACGTACTTACTGTTGAATTTAAATCCTTGTGTTCTGATGTTAACTGGAATTTAAACATTAGGTACTAAACTTACCTACACTTATTAATATGATAATATTCACTAGTCTATCTTGCATAAACTTGTTTACACCATAAAATAAAAAAGAATAGTAAAGACAAGTTTAGAAAATATTAAGTAACGTACGTACCTAATCTGGTCTTAACTAAATCAAACTTTAGAATCACTTTATACCACCAAGAATTAAATAGTACTTCGCCAATACAGTTTTTAATATAAGTTAAGTATATTAACTCTTAACTAGCGCTACTCCAAATGTTAATTGTCTTTACTATGTCTGAACTAGCCTTACAAAATCAGTTTAGTCTAAAATCTTGCTTCGTTAGGAAAATTAAGAATTAACGCCATTTTTCCCCATAAATGAAAAAAGTAATAATACATTTTACCACAACACTTAATCAAAAACTAGAGTAGATTGAACTTATATTTATGTTAAAGTCATTGTAACTATATTAATATCTTACATATTCATAGAAACAATAACAACTATGCACTAAAAGCACAAAAAAATATTTTTGCAATATTTTTTAACTAAATTGTATTGCTTATTTTCTAGTATTTTAAAAGCTCGCCTGTTTTATAGCACTATCTATAGATTTTACACGAGAAATAATCATGCGTTTAAAATTTCCAATGCATTCAATGCCTTTTGATAGCTTTTAATGGACATAAAAAATAGTTGTTTAATCGCCATTTTCATTAATCTTAAAACAGTTTGTAATAATTTATAAGTTAACCATATTTTCTAAAATAAAGTTACATAAAGCACTTTAAAGAAAAATAAGTTTTAAATTTTACTTTACTAGGTTAAGATCGAATCTGCAATTCAATATTGATAGTTTTAATTAAGTATTGTAGATATCTTTAAGTCTATTTTATGATCTGAAGTCAACCTACAAGATATCTTAAAATCAGTGTTTAGAGTTATGCAAAACCACATTCTTAAGTAGGGTTTAAGTTTATCTAAAGAGTAGTATTAACTCTTTCTTAACTCTGTGTTAAAATCTGTGCCCACTTTTACTTAACTGATTCTTGGAGTGTATCTTCAAGATATCTTGAGGGACATATTGGTTTTACCCAAGGCAACAGCTGGAATTCGTCTACTTGCCTTTAATATATCTACAATACCTTTTAAGGACATTTGATTGCTACTTGGGGAGTAACTTGTTACAATAATCTTGATATTACCCACAGGTCAGCCTCTAGCACTAAAGTCGCTCTATTATTCTACATATATTATGTCTCAGAATGTCGACATAAAATTTCATCATTAGTGTCAGACAGATATTTTAAACTCGGCATCTCGAAAATAATAATTCAGCTAACTGACAATTAAAGCTTCAAAATATACCGTTGCGGTTTTGCTTTCATTCTAACTTGCAAATTGTTTGGTACAATTTGTTATTCAGACCACTCGGTAACCGGTAAATGGCAAAGCTAAAGCTCGACAATTTTAATAAAAGTGTAATAGCTTCACAATGAGGTTATCGGTCATCTATAGCCTGAGCCATAGCTCTACGGCACGTTATACAACTACCTACAGTTTATTGAGTTCAATTTTGTGAAGCGTAGCCTTGTTGCTACGTTCGGAAATAGTTTAATCAAACGTTGCGTTGGATTTGCAGTAATTAAAGAAGGTGACATCGGGCCTCAGCTCGTATATTGCTTCCTGAGATTAGCTCCGAACTTCCAGTTCATTTCCTGCGTTCAATTCCAGAGTGCTTCTATTAACGGATATCCTTCTGAATCTTACAAGGCGCTTGGATAAAATATATGAAAATTTAATATCTCAAAACGGTGGAGCCAAAGTAAATTATATTACCACAGTTAATTTACCCAGTGAATATTAAAATTGCAATGTGAAGGTTAAATATCTAAAATAATTAATTTCTTCAAATCCTTCAAATTAATGCGATGTTTCACGGTTAGTTCAACGCTCTGAAGCTAAGCAATAAAGTTCCGAAACTGCAACAAGCCTCCGCGCGTTTGTTGATGAAATCTCGCTCATGATGTAAAATTGAGCTCTTAAACACCGTAAATCTGGGTGAGATTTGCGAGAAATGGCAGATTTAAAACCCGCAGACTTAAAAACCCACCGCAGCTTCATTCGGCATTTGTGATGTATAAAGTCTTTATTATTTAAATTAGTCACTCCAAAATTCTACAATCTGAAGCGCCTAGTAACAGTACCGCGTATTATCTACTGCAATAATAATTGTGCAGACCGAATTCCATCCAAAGTGCAGGACTAATTTCTAGGAGATTAGAGAACAAGACTAGTAGATAATTATTATAGCAGAGAATATGTGAGTATGCAAACACAGGTGCACTCATTTTGAACTCATTCCCGTAATCCGATGGGACGGTTATGAGACACGACCGGTGGGAGATTAGTCGCAATACTAACTGCTTTACTTGCGTTTTGATTGCACCGTTAGTCTTAAAATACGACGTTTGGTGAATTAGAGCAGTAAACGTAATGGAACTGCAACCTTTTGGCTTTAAACTTGTGGTCGATGAGCCAAGGAGTACACAATTAGTAAAAATATAATTGTTGTTTCGAGTTTACATAATATATATAAAAGTTATTTTAATTTTTGTCTTGCAAACTAGTAAAAGGTTATTGTCATTTAAAAGCCCAAAAGGACATCAGTTACCGTAGTGTGGGTACATTTGATTAATGCAATAAGAATTTTAATTTAATGTAGGTAGATTATCATTCATAAGTTCACGTCGCGGTGAGTGAAGAAATCTTGCTAAAGACGTGGAGAGTTGTTAATGACTCTGTAATAACGTCCTCTTTACCTAATTCCCTTTAATATTATTCGGACTTGAATAAACCCACCCTCGTTTCTATTCAAATATTTGTCGCTGCTGTCTAATCGGCCTCACCCATTTGATAATACAAATAATAATAATATTTATTTACATACCACCGTCGCGCGTTGTTTATGTTTCATGGATGTATATTTATAAGCAGAAGCAATTTTTTTTTAATGTATCTGTGATTATTATCGAAATATAAAATTAATAGAAGTTTATACTTCAGAAACAAGAGGTACCTCATTTGTTTGGTCCATTAAATACCCATAAACCTTTCCTTAATACCCTTCGTAATATATTGGCAATTCATTGCCAAGTGCCCGGAAAAGCTTCGAAAAGAAATTATACCGAGAAAAAGTATATAAAACTGTTGGTCCTTTTCTTAAGAAGTGCTTAGGAAGTATAAGTTTATCAAATTCAAATTCAAATTCAAATCATTTATTTTCATAGGCCCCAGGAGGCGCTTGAACACGTCAAAACATTACAAAAAATGATATAAAAGTAAATAATAAATAATACTAAATTATACTAATTACAATGATTTGAATAACCGGGGCTCAGATTAATTTTAATCAAACTGTTTATCAAAGGGATTAACTTATACTGAAAATAAATATCGCAAACATTAACCAGAGTTTTCTGTGATAATGAGTATATTTTGTCAGTGTTTTTGGAATGTAAACCACGAGATTTTCAATCGAAACAAAAAAACTAAGGAAGTATAATAATTTATTTATTAAAAATAAATGAAAAATTGTCCCTTATCCTAGCAAATCCATTAATTGGACTTATCATATTTACACAATTATTTTACAAATCATCTCTTAAATGTACTTAAACTATTATCATTACATTTATTGCTGTACATATTGCTGCAAATGTGGAAGGTAAATATCTAAATTACAAATAAGAATATACTTATTACTATATCACCTCTCCGGAGCTATAATTTCATCGGTGACATGTGGCCCGTGGCATTTTTCACACAACACTATAAAATTCTGAAAATAAAAAAGTAATATTAGCACTTCACAACACTTTTATCTCAATATATGAAAAAATAATTCAAACACCAAGTCTGCAGTCAAACATTTTATTACCTACCTTTTCTCACCGAACCATGAATAAGGTCAAACAGAATAAAGAATGTGATGCATTGCTATCTTTTGGGTTTGCGATCTATCGGTCCCTTGCCAGCAAATGGAACGTGAACAACTATAAAACGTTCCTGTCGATGGGTCTAATAAAAACCTTTTTGGTCATGAATGACTTGACAACCTATTGTTTTCTCCAAATAACACGTGAATCTTTGATCAATTATGCATCGACACGAATTTACTTATATTCTATATCTTATTTAGATTTAAAAATAAATCAGATGAATACTTACAAGGTTGTATTGCAGTCGCAGCAAGTCCATAGCTTTTTCATAATTGCCATCTGAATTAGGGTTGTGCTTCTCCATGAGCTCCACAGTCCGTTTAGCTAGTGCTTCCAACTCTTGGAGTCCTTTTGGTTCAGTGCGCTGAGCTTCCCTACGACGACGGCCGAGTCTCGCGCCCCAATTGTGGTGGCTCCGAGGAGGTCGCACACTGCCTTGCTCCCCAACTGCCCTGGCAGCCTGCTCACACGGTTCGGGTAACTTCACCATAATGTCTTATTTACTGTGGTCATGAAACTTAACACACTGCCTTATATATCATGGCATTGCTAATTAAACGTTACACTTATGAGCGGTAATTAGTTAATGCAAGGGTTCTAATTAGTACCTAAACGAGCTGCCTAAGTGGAACTTGAAAACAAATAAACATGCGCAAATAACATCAGTGTGCACACCTAGACTATAATTATAGTAATGATGATCTGGTTAAGGTTTACTGTTTAAAGATAAATATATTTAAAATACCACGTGCTAATAAAGAGATTTATGGGACAATAGGCATATCAACTCCTGTTAAAATAAAGCTAAATAGACAATAGGTTAAGCTGGGTTTTATTGTGTAGGCTTATCCCCTCCTGCAGTATTGTCAGGTAGTGACGATTATCTCTCACTCGTTGTTAGTAATTAGGAGCGTAAACTCGTTGGTCATGGTGAAATTACCGGAGAATGAATCATACGTGCCGCTGCCGACAGGAGATATGTTTGACAGATATCAGAGAAACCGCCTCCTATTTTTGAACGGCAGTCCATCCACGCTGATCGAGTTAGAAGAATTCGCTGATATAACAGCGAACTATATGGGCGCTACTTTTGGTCATTCAAATCTTCGTCAGATTGCTATGAATCGATTAAGGCAGTTTTTTAATCTGGTAATTATTTCATATAAGTTCCTGTATAAAATTTTGTAAACAAAAATTTCATGTATATTGTTTCGTTTCAGGAATTCAAGCTGCGGTGTGGACTATGCGGCACAGCTAACTATCAAGATGAAATCACTGCTCCTGAGAGATAGTTACTATTATAGATCTGTAGCAAATTATGATATTATAATACAATAAAATTAAGCTTGTCTGAATTGTCGTTGGTAATATGTACTTATATTTTTTGTAAATGTGTTGAGTATACAATAAAAGACAGATATTTAAAAAAGATACTTGTGATTGTGATAACATAATAGTAGGTTTGCATAGAATATGTTTTATGCAAGTAAATAAATGTCTTGAAATATCTTAAATCAAATATAAAGATATTTGATTTAAGATATTTATTCATTTTTAGCGCAAATTAACGACTAGATTTAAGCATAATGAATTAAATATACTTATTTGGAGCGTAATGTAGTAAAATTTTACTATTGTAATGTGATCAACCTATTAAAATGCCCGAAACTTTGTTTGCATATTGAAATTTTGTAAAATACAACTTAAATCAATCCAGCATCAAAAGAAAAAAAGCTATATGACAACATATTGATTCATATAGCTACTAGCTTTTAAACTTTTGTATCTCAATTCAAAGGACTAATTTCTAATGTGTTTTTTTGTGAATAGTCATTCAACTACCTACTAAGTGTGTTTTAACTTGTGACGTACCTACTGTGGAACTTCATTAGGGGAACAATTGTTTTGGTGTTTTTTCATTCAAAAGTATTATGGGTTTAACTTTAATATTATTAAGTATTTGTCTATTTTTATAGACAACTCATATTTAAAACACTCAGATGCATGTTTGTTGACGCCCATTTTCTGAAATAATTAAAAAATAACTTACTCTTTAATTAACTTAAACTTATACATATTTTGTTATTTGCCAAAATTAAACTATAACTGGCTAGAAATAAATTAAAAGAGTTTGTGCAAAATTTACAAAAAACATGACAGCTAGCATTGAGATGCTATATTATCTAATACCGCCCATATTTCCTGAGAGGATGTTTTCAATCATCATTCTCTTTCATAGCTGTATCAATGAATAATTATAAAGCTTTACTTTGTATTCTGTTGCCTGTCGTGTTTTAATTCCGGGGTACATTACATATAATGGAATGTTTTGATCCTGCTTTTTATCACTCTTGTAGTCAACAAACAAGTTTTACGAAGAACACCATAATTACGATGATATTACCTCATACCGAGTAACTTGTTACAATAATCCTGATTTAACCTACAGATGAGCCTATGATTCTACATATTATTATATTATGTCTCAGAATGCCGCCATAAAATTTATGTAAGACAGATATTTTAAACTCGTCGTCTCGAAAATAATAATTCTGCTAACTGACAATTAAGCAACAAAGCTTCAAAATATACCGTTGCCGTTTTGCTTTCTCTCTAACTTGCAAATTGTTTGATACAATTCGTTATTCAGACCACTCGGCAACCAGTAAATGGCAAAGCTAAAGCTCGACAATTTTAATAAAAGTGTAATAGCTTCACAATTAGGTTATCGGTCATCTATAGCCTGAGCCATCGCTCTACGGCACGTAATACAACTACCTACAGTTTATTGAGTTCAATTTCGTGAAGCGTAGCCTTGTTGCTACGTTCGGAAATAGTTTTATCAAACGTTGCGTTGGATTTGCAGTAATTAAAGAACATCGGGTGACATCGGGCCTCAGCTCGTATACTGCTTCCTGAGATTAGCTCCCAACTTCCCGTTCATTTCCTGCATTCAATTGCAGAGTGCTTCTATTTACGAATATCCTTGGGAATCTTACAAGACACTTGGATGAAATGTATGAAAATTGAATATCTTAAACCGGTGGAGCCAAAGTAAATTATATTACCACAGTTAATTTACCTAATGAATATTAAAATTGCAAAGTGAAGGTTAAATGTCTAAAATAATTAATTTCTTCAAATTCTTCAAATGAATGCGCTGTTTCACGGTTAGTTCAACGCTCTGAAGCTAAGCAATAAAGTGCCGAAGCTGCAACAAGCCTCCGCGTGTTTGTTGATGAAACCTCGCTCATGATGAAAAATTGAGCTCTTAAACACCGTAAATCTGGGTGAGATTTGCGAGAAAATAGCAGATTTTAAACCCACCGCAGCTTTACTCGGCATTTGTGATGTATAAAATCTTTATTATTCAAATAAGTCACTCAAAATTCAACAAAATCAAACGCCCAGACAACGTATTATCTACTGCAATAATAATTATCTCGAGACCGAATTTCGAATTTTCATCATTCCATAGCACAGGACTAATTTCTAGGAGATTAGAGAACAAGACTAGTAGATATGTGCAAACACAGGTGCACTCATTTTGACCTCATTCCCGTAATCCGATGGGACGGCTATGCGACACGACTGGTGGAAGATTATCCGCAATACTAACCGCTTTACGTGCGTTTTGATTGCAACGTTAGTCTTAAAATACGACGTTTGGTGAAGTAGACCAGTAAACGTAATGAAACTGCAACCTTTTGGCTTTAAACTTCAAATTAGAGAATCGAACAATGTGTAACAATGTGTCGCTTAGCCAGTATACAAGTAGTAAAACTATAATTGTTGTTTCCAGTTTACATTATTATACTAAAGTATGTACATACAAGAGCTACTTTTATTTTTTTGCTACGAACTAGTACTAGATTATTGTCATTTAATAGCCTAAAAGATCAGTAGCTAGTAGATTGTAGATACATTTGATTAATAAAATAAGAATTATTCCGACTTGAATAAACCAACCCTCTTTTCTGCTCAAATATTTATCGCTGCTGTCTAATCGGCCTCAACCATTTGACAATACAAATAATAATAATATTTATTTACATACCAGCGTCGCGCGTTGTTTATGTTTCATGGATGTACCTATATTTATGAAGCAATTTTTGTTTAATTTATGTGTGATTATTATCTAAATATAAAATATATAGAAGCTCATTCTTTACAAACAAGAGGTACCTCATTTGTTAAGTCCATTAAAACACCCATAAACCTTTTCTTGATACCCTTCGTAATATATTGGCTATTTATTGCCAAGTGCCCGGAAAAGCTTCGAAAAGAAATTATACCGACAAAAGATATATTAAATCATTGGCTCCTTTCTTAGAAGTGCTTAAGAAGTAAGAGTTTGACAAAAGGATTAACATATACTTAAAATAAATATCGTCAACATTAACTAGAGTTGTCTGTGATAATGATTATATTTTGTCAGTGTTTTCGGAATGTGTACCACGAGATGTTCAATCGAAACAAAAAAACTATGGAAGTATAATAATTTGTTTATTTTAGAGAAATGTAAAATGACAATAAAAAAATGTCCCTAATCCAAGCAAATCAATTTATTTTACTTTACATATTTACACAGTTATCGCTTACATGTATGTACTTAAACTATTAGCATTATATTAATTGCTGTACATATTGCTATTAATGTAGACGGTGAATTTTTAAATTACAAACAAGAATATACTAATTACTGCATCACCTCTCCGGAGCTATAATTTCATCGGTGACATGTGGCCCGTGGCATTTTTCACACAACACTATAAAATTCTGAAAGTTAAAAAGTAATATTAGCACTTCGCAACACTTCCATCTCAATATATGAAAAAATAATTCAAACACCAAGTCTGTAGTCAAACATTTTATTACCTTTTCTCACCGAACCATGAATAAGGTCAAACAGAATAAAGAATGTGATGCATTGCTATCTTTTGGGTTTGCGATCTATCGGTCCCTTGCCAGCAAATGGAACGTGAACAACTATAAAACGTTCCTGTCGATAGTTCTAATAAAAAATCTTTGTCGGTCATGAATAACTAGACAACCTATTTTATTCCCCATATAAATCGTGAATCTTTCATCAATTACGAATCGACAAGAATTTACTTACATTCTATGTATTTCTTATTTAGATTTAAAAAAAAACTGATGGATACTTACAAGGTTGTATTGCAGTCGCAGCAAGTCCATAGCTTTTTCATAATTGCCTTCTAAATTAGGGTTGTGCTTCTCCATGAGCTCTACAGTCCGTTTAGCTAGTGCTTCCAACTCTTGAAGTCCTTTTGGTTCAGTGCGCTGAGCTTCCCTACGACGGCCGAGTCTTGCGCCCCAATTGTGGTGGCTCCGAGGAGGTCGCACACTGCCTCGCTCCCCAACTGCCCTGGCAGCCTGCTCACATGGTTCGGGTAACTTCACCATAATATCTTATTTACTGTGGTCATGAAACTTAACACACTGCCTTATATATCATGGCATTGCTAATTAAACGTTAGACTTATGAGCGGTAATTAGTTAATGCAAGGGTTTTAATTAGTACCTAAACGATCACCTTAAGTGGAACTTGAAAACAAATAAACATGCACAAATAACATCAGTGTGCACACCTGGACTAGTAATGATGATCTGGTTAAGGTTTACTGCTCAAAGAAATATATATTTAAACTACCACGTGCTAATAAAGCGATTTATGGGACAATAAGTATATCAACTTCTGTAAAAATAAAGCTAAATAGACAATAAGTTAAGCTGGGTTTTATTGTGTAGGCTTATCCCCGCCTGCAGTATTGTCAGGTAGTGACGATTATCTCTCACTCGTAGTTAATAATTAGGAGCGTAAACTCGTTGGTCATGGTGAAATTACCGGAGAATGAATCATACGTGCCGCTGCCGACAGGAGATATGTTTGACAGATATCAGAGAAACCGCTTCCTATTTTTGAACGGCAGTCCATCGACGCTGATTGAGTTAGAAGAATTCGCTGATATAGCAGCGAACTACATGAGCGCTACTTCTGGTCATTCGAATCTTCGTCAGATTGCTATGAATCGATTAAGGCAGTTTTTTAATCTGGTAATAATTTCACCTAAGTTTCTGTAGAAATTTTTGTTCATATAAATTTCATATATATATTTTCGTTTCAGGAATTCAAGCTGCGGTGTGGTCTATGCGGCACAGCTCACCATCAAGATGAAATCACTGCTCCTGAGAGATAGTTACTATTATAGATCTGTTGCAAATTATGATATAAACACTAAGCTTGTCTTAACTGTCATTGGTACCTATTTATAATATGTTTTGTACTTGTTTGAGATTATGATAACATAATAGTAGGTATGCATAGGACATGTTCTATGCAAGTAAATAAATGTCTTTTTATATCTAAAATCAAATATCTTAGCGCAAACTAGGGCTAGTTTTAAGTACAATGGATTAAATATACTTATTTGGAGTACTACTTATGCGTAATGTGATTAACCTATTAAAATTCCTGAACCTTTATTATCGCATTAAAACATATTTAGTATAATACAACTTAATAATACAACCCGCATCACATATTAATTCATATTTATAGTATCTTTGAAACTTTTGAATCTCAATTCAGAGAGAAATTTTATTAGATATAAATTGAATGAAAACACAGGTCTACTCGATACAATGTAAATAGTAAAGAAATGAAATGTAGTGCTTCTTTGAACTAAATTGTATCAATCATAGTAAATAATAATAAAATCAGATTGACCCAACAAAGTGTTAAACTTAAGTTTGCCAAGCTACAGCTTTCTATGTATCTGTCCCGAGCAAACATTCAATGAGAGAGAGAAAGAGATAAAAGATAAAGGTAATTTATTTCGCAAATATCGGTGTATGATGTGACAAATTAAATTAATTATTAATTAGTGCCACCAAATTTTACCATTAGGCATGCGAAAGGTTACATAACCGTTAACATAAAAGTAATAACAAAGACAGCAAGAAATGTAACAAACAAACAAAAAATATAAATATATTGACAATAATACAAAACAATTAACTATAAACTATTTAAAACTACACAAATGCAATCTTTTACATCCAAAATTCAATTATGCTATAATAAGCTATATCTGCCAGAGAGTTTCGAAGTCTTTTTTCGAATAAAGAAATATTTAGTTGTAGCGATGCGATTACGAGTTAAATAAAACCGTAGATTAAGAAGTTTGGTGATATCAAAGCTAAGATAGAGACGTGATCCAAAGTTAGTGTAAAGTCGTAAATATTGACTTTAGCTTATAGTTTGTACGCGGTGAGAGATAGGCTAATGAATTTAGTTAGAAGTAAGTTAGTAAGGATATCGATGAACAGAATCTGTTGGTGTTTATTACCTCGGTCGAGACAACTTTGCGAACCAAGTTACTACCGTAAAATATTAGGAATGGAATTAATGCTAAAATTTTGATTATGTTTAGAAACAGTAATTTGTAGACCTCATAGTGAACGGTAAATTACGCTAGACCACAGGGGATTTTCCTTTGATATGTTTTTGTTAAAATAAACCCAAGCTCTGTGCTTAGCTAGATTTTTGAGATACAAAAACTTATCAACACAGCCTCGTGCAGTTCTAGGGGGTACGCAACCTTAGGCTTGAGATTAGGAAGCAGCAGGCGAGAGTAATTATTATTCTGATAGGAGCAACTCATCAATCACAGTACTACGGAAACGCCTCTCACCTCTGCGCAATCTTTCGTCTGTAGATCTTTACGTATAATATTATATCGGCGTCGGTACATTATGTCTACTAGTAATCATGCCGGCTTTTAATTATGGCACCGATCGTGTACGGAAATTGATGAAAAGTTTACATTAATTTCCATAGTTGAAGTGTAATACAAGTTTCATTTAACGTAACATCATAAAATATACCCGCAAGCTTATTCCCTAACTAATTATTAAAGTACGAAGCTGGTATATCTCGGTTTTAGTTCATCCTTATTTCTTTAGAAATACGGTCAATAATTGCTTGTCAATGTGATAGCTTTGCAGTTACTATCCTCATGCAGATTTGACAGCTTTGCAGGCAAGTAACGCAATTTTTTATAAGCTAAGTATATGCAACTAATTGATGAAATTATATTGTTTATTGTTTTTTTTTTAAAACGACACCCGTACTAACAATAACTCCTGTGTCGCGGGGATGTTCACAAACATACATTTCACTCACACAAAGCACACCCAGAGTCAGAAAATATCTTTGCAGATCACACAAAGATTTGTCCCATGTTGGGATCGAACCCACAACACCAGCGCAGTTGAAAGCGGCGAGGCGACCGCTTTAACCGCTACGCCAACCATGCACTCTTAAATAATATGCTTTTTTTAATTAAACCATCACGCTTCGCAAAATGTTAAACGTTCAAGTTAAATTAAATGCGCTATCGACATTTCAAGTTTTGTACTGAAATAATATAAATACCTCAAATTCATATAAAATATATTTATTTCCAACTTTGTGATAGAGTTTATATTAGTTTGTGGTGGAAACATCTAATCGCTTAAATGCTTATAAATTTATTGGATTATTCTAAAACCATAAAATAAATGAAATGCTTGTATAAAAATATACAATTTATAATTTACAGCGATAGATAGACAGTGGTTTGTTGCAAATATTAGGTACGATTATAGAATTCTATCTTAATGCGGTGAAAATAAGCGAAAGAATACTTATCCATTTATTTTTAACCGCCATTTATAAGTAACTAGCGACTCGCCCCGGCTTCGCACGGGTACAATGCTGATACTAAATACACTACAGAAAAACTGTGAACGTTGTATATAAAAACACAGCGGCCCGCTCCGGATTCGCACGGGTATAAAATATATAGCCACTCACTGAAAAAATGATTAAAATCGATCCAGTAGTTTTGATTTATTCATTACGGCCCGTGGCCCGCACGCGTTAAATTTGGAGTAAAACAATTCCCCTTTCCCTATACCATGAAGATTTCCTGCTATCATACACAACATGGAATATTCATACACAACATTTTTACTTATTTACTTTTATATTTCTCAGCTCTATATCTATCCCGAAGCTGACTGAGTCGAGCCTCACGCTCTATAACTGACGATTGTCTGTCCCTCTGAACAGGCTCGCTCCCGCCGCCGCCCCGACCGGCCGGTACCGCCGAAAAAGCTACGGCCGGCAATTTTTAAATCTGTAATATCTTCGAAAATATTCATATAAATCACATGCTGTAAAGGGCAATTTTGATCTACATGAAATGCACAACGTATCTAATGTATTTAATTGGATAAGTAATGATACTGTATCGTTTAAAATAGCTTGGTAAATAAACCATATTTTTTTTTGTAATATGTAAAAGATAAAAATTGTTTACTGTGGGTTATCCTTAGGAGATAAACATATGCTGTTGCGGATTTTTTTATTCATCTTTTTAAGGTATACAATTCCGTAGTACATAAATTTGATCTATCTCGTAAGGTTTAGCCAGCGTTTGCAATGTAAGTGTAGAAAAATATGTTTGTTACGACATCACATTACAAATCATTAAATTTCTCGGCTTTTCTCTACTATAATATGCATGTATTATACATAAAAACTTTTCTCTTGAATCACTCTATTCATTAAAAAACCGCATCAAAATCCGTAGCGTAGTTTTAAAGATCTAAGCATACATAGGGACATAGTGACAGAGAAAGCTACTTTGTTTTATACTATGTAGTGATATACATAATCATTGATATGATTTAAACGCGTTAATTTTTATTTACTCTAGGTGCTTGACGTTTTGATAAAGTTGCACTTTGTCGTGGTCGCAAGTCGGAGTCTTCTTCAATATTCTTCTACGTCACGAAATTATAGCGTTTAATCGGAATAAACTTCGTTCCCGTGTCATAAATGTCATAAATTTGTTATATATGGCGATCAAGCCGGCGACCGAACGCTGAAATGCCGTGATATTCAATGTAAATCAGCCTTCAGCGTCTTACCAACCTGACCGCACATGTATACAGACCTTCCACCGCAGCCTCTTAGAACAAAACGGTCATTACGAATTCACTGATGAAAATCCAATTGAAATACACCATTTCAATATTCAGGTAAGCCACCGACTTGAATATGTAATTTTCTTAGAAATTTCAAGATAACGAAGTATCAATCAATCGATTTTCAATGTTGACACAACCTTGCCAACTTGACTAATTAATTGAATAGTGAATTTCTGGAATTGCCTTAAATTAATACTGTTCAATACCTTGCCTTATTTCTTCATTATATTTAAATGTATTTTATGGTTATTATGGTATTATATTTCAGCTTGGGGCCTAACAGTTTTGCAACTATAATTGAGAATAGATGTCAAACAGAGAGCAAAAACCCTTGGAATCTACAAGTTGGCAGATAATTTATTACGAGGAAAGGGTCCGACTTAATTTTGGACAGCGAGTCCTACAATACAAAGTGGGCTATTATCATCTTGTATTGTAATTGAGACATCAGTCAGGAGCCGAGGCTTAATGTGTAAACGCTACATCAACATTTTTTTGGATCATGCGGACTATTTAAGTCCAAAAAGACATATCATGTATTTTTTTACTTAGACAAGCGCATTTCCAACAGAAATGCGCTTGTCTACGTTGCTATGGATGTGTTTATTATAACCAGCAAAATTGCTTGGTTGCGAAAAAAAATAACTTTAAGCTAGGTTAGCTAGGTTCTCGAAAGGTATAAATAGTTACAAAAACAAAAGTTATAATACTACATCTTTACATAAGGTTACAAGTATTTGGTTCTGTTGGCGAGTAAGTCTTAACCAATTTAATAGGTTGATTTAACCATGTACATAGTTGGTCTTTTTTACTGGTGCGCCATCTAACGAAATGTGTCTGAACCACTCGCTCGTTTTACTATCCTTGTTAGAATAAGCGAAAAAGTGCACTTGAAAAGTTCCAACAAGTACGTTTGTGCTTTATGGAACTTTAGCATAGCGTAGAATAACTATAGCATAGCATAGTTCGACAACTCGGGTACTGGAAGCTTGAATTTGAATATTTCAGTACGAGCCGAGATTAGCTCGGTTTGAGTAAACTTGAAATACCGAACATAGTCGGTAACG
The DNA here is from genome assembly GCA_905147285.1 of Hypena proboscidalis. NCBI lineage: Eukaryota > Metazoa > Arthropoda > Insecta > Lepidoptera > Erebidae > Hypena > Hypena proboscidalis. The sequence continues at coordinate 9,277,424 of LR990127.1, forward strand.
TTTTAAACAAAACAACCAAACTTTACGGCCGATGTGAAACAATATCCACAATAGTTTTGTTTCTGATGTGGGTAAATTAATCTCGGACTTCTCGGCAAACATTTCTTGCATTATAATTTATTTTGAGTAGTTTCAATGATTATTATATTGTCAATATATATATTTAAATGATGATACAATGTCATTTTCATCAATATCCTTACTAGCTTCAAAGGAAATTCATTAGCTTATCTCTCACCGTCGTACTACAAACAAGGAACGTAGGCCAACATTTTACTATCACTAGCTAGGGTTATCTCATCCAATTTTAACCAGTTTCCTTTTTTTAAAAACAATAAAACATTGTAAAAGAAGTTTTCTTTTAAATTTAATTTCATTACTTATATATTTTCTTGCATTTAAAATTACTTCATATTGTTATACTCCTGAAAACTAAATAAATACCTAACTATATATACATCTAATAAAAGAACAATAGAAACTTATTCAATAAAATAGATTCTGTCTAATAAAAAGTTCAGGTGTCAAAAAAACACGTACCCATCGATGTCGACCGCGGGTAACGTGACGGGCTGGCGGCATTACCACGTTGTATAGCAATACTGATACTTTGTCCAAAGTAGAAGCCAGCCTTCTGGTCACGTGAAGAGTCAACTAATCTTTTAGTTAACTCATTAAAATGAGAACCGATGTGATGTCCGCACGGACCCTGCGTCTCGACTCAAAACTGCTCAAATACATAATTAAAAAGAAGTTATTTAAATAATTTTGTAGTTCTTTAAGAATATGGAAGAAATATTAAAAAATACCTTTAATTTTACTTTAAGGTCCATATTTAGTTCATTTGAGCTTAATTTTTTTCGAGAGTCACCAAGCCACCGTGAAAAATGAGGATGTTTTTACAGCGATGGTTCACGTAATACGAAAGAATGAATAAGAAAAAACGTTCATGACCTAGTGGGGAATGCGAGATGTCGGTGAGACGAAATTTTTTCTCGCAGAAAAGATGCTACAGTTTTAAAAACGAAGGAATATGTTTTCTACACAACAAAATATTACTGCTGTAATGTTTTGGATAGAAAATATTATGAGCACTCAAAATATGAAGGTACCTAGTGCTATTTTCGTAACTAGGTAATACACAATACACACCATAATACCTAGTTTTTACCCATTGCTTGGCTTTATGAAGCTTCTAATAACGAGAGAACTGCGCTGTTTTACAATACGACAGACATTAATATTTTATATCTATCATAAACCAACATATTATCATTATTGTACTTTCTACGTATGAGTTTTTCTGTCTCATAATGATTCATAATCGTTATTTTTACGATTGTAATGTAATGTTTTTGAATGCTGGAAGTTTCACGAAATCGGCTATGGCATAGACTCGCAGTCCTAGTAAAACTTCCACTGTGATCATGGCTATGAAAATGTTTGCTTGTTTAATCGCCGTTTAATCTTTGATAAAATTAGTAGCTGGTCTCGATGGTCTAGTGGTATGCACCTCTCACCGCGAGGTCTCGGGTTCGATTCTCGGGTTAGGCAAAGAGCTATTAATGTAGTTTCTGTCTGGAAATGAACAATAGCAGCACGGAGTTGGAATTGTGCCCGTTGGATGGAAACAGGCTCACCTCCTATCCTATGGGACCTTAACATAATAGGTGAAATGTGGAAGTAGTACACCTTAATGACAAGCTCAATCTATAGTGCTTTTCATTAATATATGAATTACCCAAATCAATTCTAATTTTATCCTAAGCACCGCTAGGTAGGCTAGTTATATCTCAGTTTATTTTAAACACTTACAAAGTTCAAGTGATTTATCAATAAAATTTCCGCTAATGTATTTAGTTTACAAAGTTAGCCCCACATTAATAAACACCAGTGGCTCCCATTCATCAATATCCTTACTAGCTTCAAAGGAAATTCATTAGCTTATCTCTTACCGTCGTACTACAAACAAGGAACGTAGGCCAACATTTTACTATCACTAGCTAGGGTTATCTCATCCAATTTTAACCAAAGTTTCCTTTTTCAGGCCGTTCTCGTAAATCGGTTGACTGTAGAGTCGCAATTCACCAACTTGAGCCTCTGTATTTGAGCAAAACCCGCAATGTTTGCTTAAGACTGCAATTAGAGTGTGAAAAGCTACTGTTGAAAACTTTATTTTTCTTTGCATTTTCATTTGTTGTTTGAGTACGAGCTGGATTTTTTTGCCTTACGGTTGAGTGCCAACCCGAATGTAAAAGTCAGACTAAATTAGTTAGTACAACAGTCTGCTATAATAAGTAGAATGCAACTAATGAACGACATAGGATTATGCGTATTTGTATATCTTCAAGAGGTTGGGTTGTGTTGTAGATACTACGAAAAATAAACTATAGGTTTTATGATGATTGCTTTAAGAACTGAAATAACTTTAAATAAAGCGCCAATCTTTGCATTTTTTACTGTACTGACAAGAAATACAAAACAGGATAAGTATTTTAATTGCCGGATCATTCCGGATTATGGTGGCAGCGCCGCGCCGTAATGCCGCTTCTTTGTGCCCAAATTCGTCTTTGTAAGTCACCGCCAAATCCTTGTCATTGTCAATTTTACTGTACTTTGATGGGTAATCAAAAAGCGCTTAAAAGTACAATATAAATGATTGTATAATGTTTATTTAATACATTTTTTTTTGTCCTCAACGAAAAATGTAATTTTGTGATTATTCAAAGTGATATTGATGATGGTAAGAATATTTTTGAGGTCATTCATTATTTTTTTTAAACTTCATCTTAAACTATCTACTACGTCTTAGATCATCTACATTAGCTAATTACAACTCTTAAGTACAGTGTTTAATAGGCCGTTTCTTTATTATAAAGCAGTTTGCGAAGTTTCTTGACCTATAGTATAAACCTGCTTATTGGCTATGGGATGGAAACTTGTTGCAATGCAATGCACTTTTTTGACGTTTATGACAGCAAGAGTAAATAAGAGCGTTAAAATCACGCGATTGAACCTGGTTGCATTGCAGTTATCTGTCATACAATACTAGTAAATTATATTATATTTATTATTACAAATTTTCGAGAATTATAGGTTATTTGATTTATGGTACCTACAGTTAATTGAACCGGTTGGCGGTTGAGTAGAAAGACAGCGAACGATCTCTTTGGAGCCACCACTTAGGAGCTTAGCGTACTAACGGTAAAGAGTTTTCTGAGTTGCAAGCACGAGCTAAACGGACTGTTAAGCTCAAAAAAATTACAAGCCCAATTAAGAAGGCAATTATGAAAGAGCTGTTGACTTGTTTCGGGAGGACTTCAATTTAACCTTGTCATAAATAATAAACTGATTTACTTTTAACCCGAATAGAAATGGATATAAGTTCGAGTCAACACCTATTTAATCAAATATTCAGGACCAATTTCGAGCATAAAATAGAAAGCCTAGTTTTTTATTAGAACTATCGACAGGAACGTTTTATAGTTGTTCACGTTCCATTTGCTGGCAAGGGACCGATAGATCGCAAACCCAAAAGATAGCAATGCATCACATTCTTTATTCTGTTTGACCTTATTCATGGTTCGGTGAGAAAAGGTAATAAAATGTTTGACTGCAGACTTGGTGCTCGAATTATTTTTGCATAAATTGGGGATGAAAGGGCTTATGTCTGTTTTATTAGTTCAGGACTTCATGTGTGTTGTGCGAAAAATGCCTTAGACAGTATGGCTCCGATTAAATTAGTTATGCGTGATCTTAAAGAGATAGAAGATAGGCCTTTGGAGATCTTACAATAAGAACTGGTAGTATGATCTATGGGGCAACGTCGCTCCAATTAAGGTAATTAAGTGGTAGTTTGTACATGGCTGACAATAAAATTAATTATGTGGCCGTAGGAGTAATGAATCTGGCCCGCAAACCATAATTCAATTTCAAAAAAATAATTGATAGCCCGGGCAACCTAGACATGAAAAGGTACAGAAATTTGTATTAATGTTTGGAACGAAACTAACGGAAAAATTATGTTAAAAATGCCCCATCGAAACTGTACTTGGCAAAATGAATATTAAACGTCAAAGATCTCTAAAATGTCGGTATAAATGTTACAGTATTGATAGGGAGTTTTAAAATTTTATTTATGATGGTGTTCCAAACATTCTTTAAAATTTTTAGTTCTAGGTATGGGAATTTCTATACCTTCAATGTTAATTAAAGCCATACCTTTAACCATTATAATAATTATGTATGAATGTTGCAGAAGTTTTGTCAGAACAGTTGGATATTGTTTTTCCATCCACGTATATGGTGAAAAACAGTGTAAGCTTTTTTTTTAGTGTTGCAAATAAATACAAAACTACAAAAATACACACACAGTCAAAACAAACTACATGATCACGATTTAAGTATAGTATTCGTATTAAAATAACTATATATTTCAATAGAAATGAGGGTGTCTTTAAGGTTTATTTATGTCGAAATTATTTAAAAGGGAAATAGGTAAAGGGGACGTCATTAAGGAGTCATTAACAACTCTTCACGTCTTTGGCAAGATTCTCTCACTCGCCGCACTGAAATGATGATTTGATACCTAAAGTAAATTTAAAGGCTCACCTTAATCAAAGTACACTATGAAAAGTACCTTGCATAACGAGCTTTTAAAGGGGCAATGACTCGGGACATTTTGTGGTGTACCGATGGTACACATTGTATATTTTGATATATTTAAATAAATTAGATTAGGTTTGTAGATAGTTAATTACTTTAGCAATACATTTATTTTTAGGTTAGTGGAAATTTTGTTTTTTTATTTTTAATTAATAAACATTTTGGTATTGATTATTCTTTGTATTTTTTTATTTTTTTTTTTAATCCGGTCAAGAGACTTACTACAGTATTATACTAAGAAACAGTTGAAAAAGATATGGGACCGGCAGGATTTGAACCTGCGACCTTACTGCACACTGGGCAGCCGCTTTAGCCATCCAGCTACGGTCGCCTCTTTTGCAAGCCTATGCGCTCTCATGTTCGGTGTCCGATTTAAAATTCAAAGTTTTCTACGGAGCAGTAAGGTCCAAAAAAATCGGTCGTGTGTGAGAGTCCTAATGCCGACTGGGGCTTTAGTGTGTTTAAAATCTGCCATTTTCTCGCAAATCTCACTGAAATTTACGGTGTTTAAGAGCTCAAGGTTTCATCAACAAACGCGCGGTGGCTTCATTTCATGAAAAGCACATAAAATGAATTACCTAATTCCGGATTTTTAGTAAATAATGTTAGCTTTAACAATTTTAAGTTTTAAATTAACTGTGGTGTAAAATTAGCACCACCAGTTCATGATTTAATATTTTCGTACATTATATCCGATTAGCGTCTTAAAGATTCAGAGGGATGTCTCTAAATAGCACTCTGGAATTGAACGCAGGAAATGAACTGGAAGTTCGGCGCTAATCTCAGGAAGCAATATACGAGCTGAGGACCGATGTCACCTTCTTTAATTACTACAAATCCAACGCAACGCTTGATTAAACTATTTCCGAACAAATTAAGTGAACGAACGTAGCTACAGGACATCGCTTCACAAAATTGAACTCAATAAAGCTGTTGGTAGTTGTATTACGTGCCAAAGAGCGACACGGCTCAGGCTATAGATGAGCGATAACCTCATTGTGAAGCTATTACACTTTTATTAAAGTTGTCGCGCTTTAGCTCTGCCAATTATTGACTGTCGCGCGGTCTGAATAACGAATTGTGATATCGATTTTATATTAGCAAGTCTGAATGAAATGACAACGTGAATATTATATTTTTTTATATTTCTTTGAGCTATTATATTCTAGTGTTTATAAAAAATGTAGGTTGCCAAGCTCAACTATGAGAATAAAACACGTGTTTTAATTAAACGTGTAGATTATTTTTAATTAAGTTCATTGAGTGGGTGTGCTATAATAATTGTTGCACAATGGTTTATCTATTGTTGATTCAGTGAGTGCAAGCACAACAGTCGCATTTTAGCGTTATTTTCACGTGGATACATCGCCATTTTAACTCACTTCATAAACCCTATTAACACGGTAAAATGTCTGAAATGTCTGATAAGTAAGACTAAAAGCGTTCAATTAAATATAACAATTAAGTTGATATTAAAGGTGTCTCAGTTCTTAAAGTAACACAATACAAAGTAAAGCAGTATAATTATTTATAGTCACAGATAAATAAAAAAATATAGTTATTTTGCTAAGGAAATTAACCAGTATTGGATCTTTTTTTTAATTTTTTATACCTTTCACATAATATGACAGATAGGTGTAACTAGACATTATAAAATTAAAGCAATTTAACAACACTGTTTTAAATTATTGGAAGTTAGTTAAGAACAGTTTAAAAGTTAAGGTATACCGGTTAAGTGTTTTTGGGCACTTTCCGTCATAATTTACCTGGTGGATGGCGATAGGCTTACGCCCGATCCCATGGGACCTAACCTAAACAGGTGAAGTGTGGGTGTTTAATACCTGCCACACCCTTCTGGGTAATATAGACGTGATGTTATGTGTACCGGCAACGGGCGTTTGAACGTGAGAGTTCGTTTAAGTTTCATAATGTGTTTGTGATCGACAACGTCACCTACCAAGTAAAGTATAATGGTATAAAATAGTAAAACTACAAATTCATCATGGAATATGTCTATTGGAATATTACACCTCATGTACACTTCGATTCACGAAGGATGACCATGCGCAAAAGCCATATTTTAGGTCCCTTTGGAGGTGCGAGGTGAGGCGCGGGCGGAATGCGTCAAGACCGGAGCGACGCCATTGGTGCGCGCGCGTCTCGTAGTATATATACAGGGTGGATGCGACATAGCGACATTTACTGAAACCACAGCTTCTATACATGGCCAGTATGCATTTCCACCGGATAAAAAATTCTCTGGCGAAAAAAAAAATCCACGTCTTCCGAACAAATTGCACGATCGCAATGTTCAAATTGTTCGGAGAACGTTATTTTTTTTTTTCGCCAGAGAATTTTTATCCGGTGGAAATTGATACTTACCATGTATAGAAGCTGTGGTTTCAATAAATGTCGCTATGTCGCATCCACCCCGTATATATATATATATATATATATATATATGTATATATATATATCCATATCAGACGGCCGCCATTTGTAGTCATCTTTCGTGAATCGTACTGAAACTCAAGTACCAGTGTAGTGAGTCAACCCTAACACAGGCTAAGCTTCAATCCTGAACGTAGTGCGCCTCATTATTTAAGCTTTACAATTGCCAGTCTGTCATAAAAAGAGGACTTACGGTTTAACTACAACATATAAAATAATATAAAATAATACATATAAAATAAGATATAAAATACATTTTCAAATAATTATATTCGTAGCATGATAAGCAATTAGTCACATGTCACTTACCAAATATCTCCACAATTTGTATAACAATAGATAGAGATAATATAAAATGCTTCATACATAAAATTAAACACGATCTTGTATCTATGAGTAAAAGTAAAGTAATGTAAAGAATATTTTTAAGACCACCATCAAATTATTATTAAAAATTAAAGTCAACATAAAATTCGAAGTTAGGAACAAAAAAATAAAAATAAATACAGAATAATTATATTAATATAGTGACTTTTTAGATTTGCGAGTTTCAACTGAGTTCATGTCTCAGACTATTATATTATTATATATTTATATATAGAATAAAGAAGTTCTACAAACAAAGGAGAATGTTCTATTCTAATAACGCCATTTAATTGTGTACTTCAGTCAGCCAGCGCTGACGACTTCCAACGTCCTCCGTCTACCTACTTTGATTACCTCAAAAACTTTATCAACTCCGTGTACTTTCTTATTTAACCATTTATACATATACTTTATTGAATTAATTATTATAGCTATAAATGTCAACAAACATAGATAAAAGAGTATTTACGACAGTAGGTATTACGTAAAAGTCACAATAACACGAAAATCACAGTTGGATGTCGAGTTTTCGTGAATTTAATTATGGCTTTCTTTTCTACCTAGTACCTAGTAACATCCATTATTGTGACAACTTTTTTGAAATAAATTAATAATATACCGAGAATTTAATACTAAGACCGAAAAACAATATAACAAAACATAACATCACGCTAATATTACTCAGTGTATATAACACCCAAATGAGCCGTATCGCCATTAATCGGGCTCATATCTGCGATTGAGAATATTTCTGACAAATAGGACCATTAATTAAAATCTGACAAATAGTCAGGGCAATCTTTTTACTTTTTATAAAAAACAAATATTTTCACTATTCAGCCATTTTATCAGCATTAGTGTAAAGGGCCAAATTGACCTGAATACCAAGTTTCAACATGACCGGAAGCAAGCAATAGCTGGTAGCAATATAATATCGTATTTCTTACGAACGCCTCGTCCATTTAGTTACGGCAAGAGCAGGAGTGACCAATCTTTGCATTGTTATGTAAATACTTTTAGCTCTCGTTAAGTTGCGGCTCTGGTTGGGAAAATGGATGACATGATTATTCTTTGATACTTTCCTATAGCATTTATCTTATTACCAAAGTGTGGATGATGGAAAACTGGCATTGTTATTGATTATTATTGATTCTATGCATTAAATGTAAAGACATTATTCTGAAGTATGCTGACATAATGAATTTAGAACCTATTCAAATATATTTCGACGTCATCGAAGTCATACCTGCAACCTGATTCAACTATGAGAAAGAATTAATAATTGCTAGCAAACTGTTGCTTCATGGTCTTTGATAAATATCATAAGAATTGAATACATGGATGAACGTTTGCTCTAGAATGGAAACTTCATTGCCAAATAAAAGCTGGCCTAATCTTTTCAGAGTTTCAATTTGTGGTTAAGTGACCCAAATAATAACTGGCTTATATAGCTTGTACTCGGGCTAGCTTTATTTACTGCGTCAATTGCAGAACTCGCAAGTTGGCGGTTATATCACTATATATAGTGTTATAGGGCTATACATTTTTGAGTGTAGCTCGGGATTGCCGATAGATTTTGCAGAGAATTGCATAGTCCATCCTGCTATATTGATTTACCCAGTTTCCAGCTCACAAATCACACAAGCCGCTAAAACTGCAACATACACATAATGATGCATCTTCGCTCATTGGTCTCTTAAGCTGAGTGGAAACGAGATGTATGAGTAAATCAAAAATCTTTGCTCGTCTTGTCTTCGCTTTGATGCAGTCCAGGCCATGGGACTTGGTATTATGGTAATTTAAAGCCGATATTTTTACCTTTTATTGCTCATGAGTGCGCCGCGGTGCATAGTTTGGTAGCAAAAACACATCTGATTTTAGTTTAAGTTTAGCTAATCTACTAGCTGTTTTGACATCCTATTTTGAGTGGCGAAGAATATTGGCAATGTGTGCTTAGGTTTTTAAATGCGGCAAGAAGTCGGCGCCTTTGGCGCTTGCTTTTTTTTTGGCAGTCGTAGTACGGAAACACGGTCGTGAGCGGGCGCCCTAAGCCTGGTACTGTCAAAATTTCATAGCAATGCAAGTTTCTAATAGAAATGCAATAGAATTTTGACAGGCTACGCTCGGCAATGTATTGTTCAGTAAAATTGCAGCAAGTGAAATTGAAAAAAATATGGCACCACCAGAATTTCCGCCTAGATGCAATTTTTGTACCCCATGTATGCCCATTTAGAAGACATTTTAATAGGTATCTAAATAAATTTACTTCTTAAGTCATTATATGACTATGACGAAAAGAAAATGCCAATATACCTAAGTAACAAGTACATAAATTTATTTACTCTCTTTGAAACGACCAATATATGAAACGTAAATAATATCTTTGATATAATCCCAGTTATTGATGTCTCATTTACAAACCAAATTTATGAGATTTGAGCCGGGAAAGCATTTTCTCCTTACCTTCTTGTAATTATAGACTCTATTTCAACGATGGTACATGAGATGAATCGATGTTTTCGAATTAAATTAATTTTATGTACATTACAGTACATTGCGTGGTCATATTTAAATATTAATGTTTTACTAAATTTTTTGATAAACAAACGCACAACAGATATAGAAAATACAAATTTTGCAATCAACATTTGCAAAATGTCAAATGACTCTACCTTAAAGTTTAACAACTATTATAAATTGTACTGTAATGCTGTACTTTAGCTTTGGAAAATCATGAAATAAATTTTGACGCATTAAAATCCAGATGTGTGAGAGTATCCGTATGTATAAATTATTGTAACCAAGCTTTCCATGTCAAGGACCCGTTAGGTCAAATTACCCAAAAGCCATTATACAAACACGCGAGGCGCAGCGGTTCGCTACTTTCTCTTGGTTTGCTTTGCATACGACTGTTAGGGTCGACACACACCAAAAGCGCGTCGAAGCGCAGCGAATCGAAGCGCAGTTTCAGTGTCATATGAATTCCAACTCTATTCTCACAATTATAATACTCATTATCGCATGAGAAACTCAAACGAGTCGCGCGGATGCCCGCGGCGCCGCGGGAATTCTGGCGAATTCCATAGTAGTAGTAGCGTAGAGTTTCTCATGCGATAATGAGTATTATAGTTGTGAGAATAGAGTTGGAATTCATATGACACTGAAACTGCGCTTCGATTCGCTGCGCTTCGACGCGCTTTTGGTGTGTGTCGACCCTTACTCAAGTACACGCTACTGCACATCAAGCTACACTTATAATTTCCAGTATTAGATGGTCTAGCATTGTACTGGCTTATCTTGCAACTCGAGACCAGCTTATACCGGCAATCCCTAGCTTGGGGTGTAGCCGAGTGTACAATCACCTCTCCTATAAATACAATCCTTTTTAACCTCACATTGTTTGTCTGAGACTTTCAATGCTTCTTTCTCGAGATAGTTTATATCTAAGAAAGCAAATATATAATATTTGTTAACTTGAATGTTGAACCGTTGTCTTCCTTAGATAAAGAGCCGTATAAGGTAAAATAAGTCTTTGGGAAACTATAAGATCGCGAAGTATCGTAGGCAAACAAACAAGATACATCGCTTCGATCGTAAAGCCACTTTTAAGAGTTGGTATTCGGCGGTCTTAATCATGACCATAGTTTTACAATAAATTAAAGTGTTTGGAATACTTGGCATTCCAGTCAAGGAAAATAACTGAAACAAGCGCAAGAAATATCTCTAACTTTTGATTGTCTATTGTGCCCAATCGGACCTTTTTGTATATTTTTGTACATAATATTTAGTTTTTTATAAGAATTTGCTTTTGTTTTAACATTTAAGTTTCATGTTAGTCTTTTGGTTATCTTCCTAGGTTCAGTGTTCTTTCTTAGTTTATTTCCTATTTTCCTAATATAATTTATTTTTCCTGTTTTCCTTGTATTAACCCAATCCACAACATCTATCGATATGGATTGCCTGCCCCGTTGCTTTATTCTCATTAAAAAGAAACCTGCGCTAAGAATATGACGCTTATAAAACACACAACATTCCTAAACGTAGATTGGACAAAGACATATAGGCTTATACTATACTAGTCAGTAATATAGTGATAGTGAACAATAAAGCTTCCTTATTTTCCTTCCAGACCATATACTACAGCATCGCGCCCGTGAATTTTAATTTCTACCTATTCACTCAGGAACATAACTTGTATTTAGTGTTGCTCTCTAGCGAACAATATAGGTTTTCTTATCTTAATAAAATGTCTGCAATGCAGAATGTTTCGTGAGATGAAAGAATTTGATGAATACGAGTCTTTTTAAAACCGAATTCATGAAAACAAGTCAACGAAATGCGTCATTCTTGGAATAAGACACATTTTATTCTACAAGAGATTCTTATTTAAATAACTGTGTGGTGAACTGTAATGGTAATATCGTTTCTATCCTTCTTCGTCGTGTCGATGGCTGAGTCAAATATAATTTTGACTTGCCATCGTGGTGAAAAGATTAGCCAATTCGCTATTGTTTCTATTTATGCAATTTTTTGTCTTTATTAGGGTTAAATAATTGTTTTAACAGACATTTTTAAATCTGCTGATTTCTAACTAGACAGCCATTCCAGGTTTCCATTTGAAACCTTGTTTTTTTTTATAAATGACCATAAAATAAGTATTAATTGCTGTAGCATTCCTTATATTACGTTATCCTTAAAAGGACAGTCAGAAGTATAGTTTGAGTAATTAGTATGTCTGAAGTGACAAAAAAACTCTGACTCATTTAACTTTACAATATTAAAATAAACCTCAAAATGCTATCGAATTAATAATTTACACGAAACTCGTTTAGATTTTGATCGACAAAACCATTTTGGGCAACTTCAGCTGAATAAATTTCGATTGCGTGTATTTACGTAAGTGCTACCGAATTCATAAATATATGATTTCAAATACGATAAGAGAAAATGAAAAATGTAAATTGCCGTGTAAAATAGTTCAGTCGTTTGATAAACAATTTCATATTGTTTCTTTCACGAGGTTTTTGACTGAACATTATTCGAAATGTCGAGCCTCGTGATATTTTGTTTAGGTAAGTATTTTATTGTACGTTTTTTTTTAATTAAGGAAAGCAGATTATTTATTATTTATCTTTACATTTATATTTTTTTACAGTTGCCATAGCTACAGTGATTCAACGAAATGCAGACGCTAGAATATCTAGTGTTAACACAGATATACACTCACTTTTAGACATTATACAGCAGCAATATGAAACGTCTTCAGAATCCGCCGAAGATGATAGTGGTTCTAACGAATCTCTCACGCCCAATGAACAGGCTAAACTCGGCAATATCATAGGGCTGCTTAGTAAATTAGTAAATATTCAGAATGAAAATGTATATACACCTCGCAAAAAGAAACCAGTGAGTTCGGGACTAACTAAAGTAACTGGCGTTTCTAGTAGTAAAACCGTGGATTCTAAACTCGCTCAAAACATTGCTCAAATATTGGATCAAATCGTGGGCAATCAGGTAGAATCTAAACCACTATCGAGTAATAAAAATTACAAAAAACGGGTAGTCCCAAATCGTTTGCTCGGTAAAGTACAAAATAACCACGCTGATGATGACAGTTCCGAAGATTATTCAAAAATATACGTACTGCTAAGTCCTACGGCTGTACAAAAGAGCAAATCCAAAGGAAGTGGAATCAATGAATTGTAAGTTAATGTAGTGAAGTACAACTATTGATTTCTTCTTTTTTTTTTTTTCTTTTTTTTTTTTAAAAAAAAGCTTACTAGTAATTTGCAAATACAATTACTAGTACTCTTGTTAACCTCCTGCAGCTAAGCTTAATTCGCTTGTGTTAGGAGGAAGTTCACGTCCGTGGTGTAATGGCCAGGATTCGAACCCACGACCTCTCGATCGTAAGACCGATGCCTTATCCATTGCGCCACGGCCACGCCATCGCCACGGCGATTTATTTTATTATTTACCATCATTGGTATAATTAATACAATAATCTAAATAAATACAGGATTTCAAAGATATTATCACTATCGTCAACTGGAAAAAGAGACGGTGAAGGAAAATACAGTCATGGAGAACTACCCATGAAGTCAATCCTAAACAAAATTCGACTAGCGAGACGGCAATCAAGTAGTAAGTATTAGTTTAATGCAAGAGTTTTCAAATTGTTTACCGTGGCGCCTTGACGTATCGTAGAAAAACGTTATCGACAGTTATGTCTTCCTTCCATGTATCTATTTACGAAACACACCCATAATTACTGTCCCATTATACAAAATAAGAATAATTTTGGGGAATCAAGCAAATGGTCATTCTAGTAACAAAATAAACACCAGCTGCTACGTGATCCTTTCTAAGAATTACAAGTGCACGTCTCCAAAATTATTGTATTCTACAAACCTTAGCTGTTTGTTTAATAACCAATTCTTTATCACATGTTTATACATTTTCAGACAACCGAGACTGGAGAAGAGGCAATTCTGGTAATTATAAATTATTATTTAATTGTATTTGTAGCAAACGGGCTTTTAGTTCACCTAATAGCAATAAATGTTAACTACAGCTCGTGTCCACTGACAAATGTTTTGTAAATATAATACATCTGAGATCGCAATATTCTGCTTTCTGACCGCTAGGCCGATCATATCAGTGATTTCTAGTCTGTTACTCACCACCAAACCATAACACAGCTGTGGAAGTACTACTGTTGGACACAGTGCTCTCTCAAGCTCGTTCGAAAAAGTTCTTTATTCAGTAAAAAAATATAATAATAAAAACTGTATTTTACAGTGTATGCACCAGACGATGATATGAATGACGAGCCACCAAAACGTAACCGCGGCGGTAGCGGTGGTTTAGCTGGCCGTACTGCCATTCCCTACATGCACCATAGAGGAGAAAACATCTACGAGAAGATATAAACAAATAAACTTCTTATAATCAACATTTATTTTTTCGTGTGACGCATTTTATGTTTGTTTTTTATGGTACAGTTACATTCTTAAACAGCTGCGAAAAACAATGGGACATGGCAGATACGAAAAATAAAATTTATAAATAATAATATTAGATGAATAAAATATGAGTTTACGAGAATTACTTAAGTTTGAAACAGAATTACTTTCCCGGTAACGAAACTAATTTTCCAGGGAATACTTCCCGGTATTAAATAATAAAAGGCACGTACATTTCAGAGCAAACAATTTATTTTAGAAAATAGTAAAGTCGGACTTACCAGGAAGTATGAAACTACATAACAATTTGCGTAAATTATTCAAGTTTCGTAGCCGCCGGTGTTCTGAAACATTTGCAAAAAAGTTATTTTATACAATAACCTATCTTATTAATATTAACATTGTTTCATATCTGTTTTGAAAACTTGATATATTTCCTGGGTGTTTCAGTTTTAGTTTAGTTTTAATACTTTATTGTACACATAAATTACATTAATAAAATTACAAAAAAGTGGTGATGACAAAAGGTGAATGAGTTTTCTGCCAGCAAACCTTTGAGGGCCAGAGGAAAAAGAGACTTGTAAAAATAAATGTGAGAGTGAAGTGTACAAAAACGAAAAAAGAGAGAGATGAAAAAATTAATAAGATACTTAAATAACTGAACTAGGCTATGTATATCTACGTATAATATGTAAGATATTCTACATAACAATAATATACGTAATGTAACCTAAATTATTTACACAACATACATAAACCATACTTACGATACAACTAAATTATAATATATATTCAACATAATATATATACATACATATTAAGATATATTTCCATACGTAATATATAAATATGTATCAACTTAATTAGAGTTGAGAGAGAGAAAATGCTCTCCTGTTCTCCTCCTTAAAAAGTCCAACGAAGGACTCTCGCGAATGGAATAAGGAAGACGATTCCATAGTCATTCCATTCAGCTTGGTTACACGGAGTTATGCCATATCAGATTTCAATTTCAAATATTCCAATCATCTATATACAGGTGCCCCAGTGTAGGACGTCGTAATCATGAGTAAGTTATGACAAATATATTAAAAAAAACAATATACCTATTTAAAAGACGATGGGCATTCAAAAAAAAAATACACCTACTTTTTTCTGATAATTTATTGATGCCCGTTTGAAGTCCTAAGCTGGGACACCTGGTATACGTATATACTCAATAAATTATTATTATATAACATTTGAGTACAACGTGAGTTTTGCCAACTACCCTCGCTTTGCTTTATAAGTATCACAACAGAATTTGATTGAGTATTTGATTCAAAACGTTGGCTTTTGAAGGTTCTGGACACATTAGGGTTATAGGTCTTCTTCGCTATAGAAATATTCTTGAAGTCGATGTGATATACACGACGGTGTGGTGTTAAAACATGGCTTGTTAGTCAAAATTACCTAGAAACAGAGTCCCTACTAGATACCTTAAAATAAATAAATTTGCTTCCTATTTTCTGCATATCTCGTTATAGCACTACAGTATATAAGTATATCCCTCTCTTTACATCCACAACACTCCCTACTCACACGCTTCAAACATATTTACTCGGTATCGCATAAATAGATACATCACACGCATTTCATTCGTTTTCACACTGACTCTGACACACACACGCACACACCCTTTTTTACTTTAAATAAACTTATGTCGTTTTTACCATTAAGATCTATATCTAAGGCGTATGATTGTTTACCTAGTTTCCTGAATAAACAGGCTTGCCTATTTCAGGAACTAAATGTGCCCACTATACTTTTCACATGAAATGAAATGTACCAATTATATAAATCGCTTGTGGCTGCTTGTGGCGTCTCTTTTGCTCCTGTAACACAGGTTAAGTCCTAGCATAGAAGTGAAGGATTCGTTTTGAACACCACAAGCGACCGAACGTACCAACACTACATTTTATGTAATTTAGTTAAGTGGCTTTGTATCTGCATTGATTACTTAATAAAGATTATTATTATTATTATTATATAAACGACACGGTATACCGTGTCGTAAAAACTGACTTTTATAAAAGTTACACCAAAGTTACATTTAAATACTGGCTACATAATCAAAGACTGGCTAATATTAATTTCATGAAAAAAAACTGCACCGTTCGTATAAAATTCGAACATCGTACGAAACTGCCTGCGGATTTTCGGTTTGAGCGTCAAAACAGTTTTGCTTCAGGGATAAAATATGTCCGCTATTCATTTAGTGGCACCTGTTCACTTTTGGATAAAGTTAACCGAATTTTGCTGAAGGTTTCGGATATATATTCCACATTAAAGCTTTGCTTTGTTTATGTGTTTGAAAAGTTAAATTTTATATTGATACAAATTGCAAATTGTTCGATTGCCTTGTTTCTAGCTGAGTTTAAATTGTGAAACATACCTAGTATTTTTTTTCAATTTTCAACCGTCGAAAAGAATCTGTCTTTTTCTGTTTTTCTGACTTCTGACTACCGTTACAGCAGTCATAGATGTTCATATAATAAATAAACGGGATTGACGGGTTTATGTGTTATTCGGCACTCGGTGCGAAGTGAGTAATAATAATAGCCAGCGATTCACAGAAAGACCGCGGCAAGCGTTGCTTTCGCGTGACCGTTATTAAGTCACAAACTCCTCTTAATTACCACTTACCATCAGGAAATTGCCAGTTTTCATTCTAGAACAGAACCAAAAAGAGAACAACACATAATATATCATCATCGCACCTTTAATACTCAGAATTGTGTGGCGTAGGTGAATAGCACGCTACTTACTCACTAACTAACTTAAACGGACTAACTGAAAACCAAACAACTATTATGTTCCTAAATCACCAACTATATTGGTTGTTTCGTGAGGCAAGAAACAGATTAACTTTTAGTTTCCTAACGGAACAACTATTTCGTTGTAAATAGCACTCACACTTCATCAGTAATGTTTAGGTCCGATGTAATAGGGAGAAAAATTTAACTCCGTGCTGCTATACAGAATTTCCTGGCGGAAAATCCCAAGCAACACTTTTGCCCGACCCAAGCATCGAGCCCGAGACCTCGCGTTGAAAGGCGCATACGCTAAACACTAGACTTACATGACAGCTAGTAGACCAACGAGGCAGGCCAAAATATAAATAAAAGAACGTAGTGTTGGCATTAACCTGGCAATACCATTATAAATGTCATTCATTCAACCGGTCGTCGAACGACATCTGTCAAATATCGAACGTTTGAACGCAAGGCGAACGGTAGCGGTCGGCAGTCCTTGTTGAATTGTCGAGCGAGTAACATCTCCTAAAGTGAACTGTGGTTGGAGTGATAAGTTTTATAATCAGAAATAATAATATACAGTCGTTGATTGTACGTATCTTGATTTAATGGAGTGAAACTGTGAAAATGTAAGTACTATTGTTAACTGTATATAATTAAACGTGTGGAAAAGGAAATAAATGCGATTTCGTTAAGTAGAAGGGTTGAGATGTATTTAAAACTCTCTACATTCTGGAAGGTGTTCTACAGTAGAATAATTCAAACAACAGACTGGTTTAAATACTTGACGTGCCTAACACCCCGTATTATTCACATTCATAACCTCACGTTAAGCTGTTGTGGGTACAAGAAAGACTCAACAATGTACAATCCACACATTTCAGCACTGGTGTGGCTTACACTACGTTTAGCCGCACGTCCGTTCAACTGGGTACACCCAACTCGCGTAAGCCTTTTAATGAGCTCGCTTGCATCTATAATTAACTCCTGAAATTCAAATAAGGCTTGCAGTAATGAAAACTACAGAATAATTCATTAAGTTTTTACTAATGCATAATTATTTTCTTCTATAATAATAATTTATATTACGAGTATATCACAGTCTTCACTTTAGTAAGTGGATTAATATAATAGTGTATTACACAAATTGAACCATTAGGCTAGATGAATCATGTATGATCAGTTGAAAATAAAATGAAACACAATCGATACGTGTCGTGTGGCTATTTGATAGATATATGAGCTAGTGTGTCGTTAGTACCGTGACTATAACAGACAAATAAACCTAAAAATACACGTGTACCTTTTTTTAATAAAGAAAAGACAGCAATATAATATGGCAAAGAGATTCATGAAATGGTAATTTATGAATATTTCTATATGAACCTGCTATTGCAGCTTCTTGAACCCACTGCTTACTGTACAATATATATAAGATATTTTAAAAGCAAGTAAGTGCGATTCGTGTCAATCATGTGTTTATTGTGACGTGGCATTATTTAGATTTATTAGTCTGTATGCTCTACATATAATCATTACTTAAAATACTATTTATAAGGTACCTGTGTCAGCAGTGCTCTATACAAAAGTTCTCTATATGGATATAACAACAAAATTATCTATATAATAAAACATTGTTATGAATTACTGTTATTATCTTATTAACAACTAATTTAAAAAGTAGACATATTTTAGGCATCAGTTTTCTAGATTAAATACAAGTAAACAAAAAGATAACAATATAGATATATATTATTAACAAATTAAATAAAAGCATATAAGTAGTAAAATCGCCGGCTACAGTATAACTGGGTTTCGACAAAAAATATATTATTTTGCAAAATGACATCTGCTAACTTGAGTAATATTCACGGTCTGTTTTGTGATAAAAGGTCAATGCTTTTATACAAACTGTTGATTATTTTAAAGAGTCAAGTTACCAGCTGATTTCTTTAACAAAAACAAAGTAAACTCTTTAATTGTTGTAGAAATATTTGCTATTCCTGTTGAGATATTGTCAGCTTATGCTTGTTGCGGCTTACAATGGCTTCACGCTTGGCCTTGTTATTGAAGTAAAACTTTGTAAATACTTTTTCACCGCAGCAGCTCGTAAAGTTGTTCCGTGTTGAATGATAACAGTGAGCAAAACTCAATTTTGCTTCCAGTCATGTCAGTTAGCAAAACTTGATGTTGCTTCGAGTTTTGCACTCGCTCGAAGCATAGTTGACAGCAACATGAAATGTTGACTGTTAGATGCAAATATCCAAGTAGCTTCACCTGTACGAAAAACAATATAGAAGCCTTTAAAATTTGAGGGTTGCCCTCGATTTCTTTAGGATCCCGACATTAGATCGTGGCCTGAAATGAGACCACATGAAAAGTATTCTTTTTCAGATAGTAAAATAATTTCTCAAATGAGTCCAGGCGTCTTCGAGTAATCGACGAAAAAACATAAAAAAAGAAAAGAAAAACAATCGAATTGAGAACCTCCTCCTTTTCTTTGAAGTCGGTTAAAAAGCACAAATGGAGGTTGTGCTTGATATATGTCATGACTTGAAGTATAAATCAGTTGATATGTGTGTTGCCGTAATAATGTAGAAGCTGATTAATTTTAAAAGTGCAATTAATGTTGCTGGTAAATTTTGTCAATGAACTTGCTAATGTACTGGACTATATTTTAGTGTTATTAGAGTCTTGATTTAATGAAAGCATAATTAAGTTTTAGAGACACGATTCTGTTGGACTTTGTATTCTGCCAAAAGCTCTGTAAATATTTCTAATAGGTCTTACTAACCATAAAACAACATTTCTAAAGATACGAATCCTCAAAGCAAAGGTAAAAATTATTCACGCCAAAATAGTGAAATTATTTTGATACATTACCCGCCATGACTGTTTTAACAACACGGTGTTATAACGTGGGTTTATTGTTAATATTTTTTTATAGGTATTCTAGCATTTTTGAATTTCATAAGTTCCACACCAAACAAACTTCTCACCAATAAAGTCTTTATATATTATGTTTAAATATGCTAACGCTAATTGTTTATTTAATATTATTAACATGTTAATATAGGGTATTACAATAATTGACTAGAATATTCAAGTTTAATTCATGTTTCATGTCTAGGCCATAAATAAATAGATTTTATTTCTTTGCTTATCTATGCATCCTAAAGGATTTGGTGTTTGGAACCTACTTAATAATTTCAAAATAAAAAGAAATAACAAGTATTTACATAAATAAAATTTCAATTCTAAGTCTCTATGAGAAGTTTTATCTATTTATAATTTACGTGTTTAATGTTTACAATCAAATTTTGGTTAAAATGACTAGAAAAATAACCTTAGTTGCAATATTATACTGATATGGCATGAGTCGACTAGAATATACTTATTGACATGTAACGTTACTTTAAATAAGTACCTACAAGCGTATGCTATAGATTTCTAGATTAATAAGTAATGAAGTGAGCAGTGAAATACTTACACAAGTAATTAAAGATACAAATAAATATTTGCATAAGAAAAACAAATGACTTAATATTACATAAGGATTTCATAGATATTAACGGTGTAAAAAAGTTAACCTAATTTACAAATATAAAGGAAAATATAAACACACAGCCATTAATGCAATGACTTATGGTGCAAAAAAATACTAATTATTTGTATTATATACTACTTAAACGCAATTGATCCCATTCCAGGCAATTCATAATAATTAAACCTATGCATGATTGTATGCATTCTTATTTGTCTATTAGTACTTACATAGTTGAACTACTATTACGTGATCGTACTCAAGTCATTCACTCTGAACGTTTTACTCTAGTTAAGTAACTAGTTAAACAATGTAATGGACCCATTCATTTTCGCGCACAATACGAAACGTCATTTCACTCACTGTCCACTGAAGTTTGAATCACAGTTTTGAACGTTTTTAGCATACCGACGAAGCTATTTGGTCAAAACTGGGCCGCCGCGTGGGCGAGACCTGTCACCCTCAGAGGTAGTTCGGCCGGGACACACAACAGAGCACTCCCATGCCTTTGTACAGAGATCCTCTTCGCTTATTCCTCCAAAGCCCGTTTACTTCGTCACCTTTCAGCGCAATGTTGCTCTCTGCAAGAGACAGAGAACGTACATATTTGTGAATACTGAAGAGCATTAAGTATTTAGCGCCTATTTTCATATAATGCTGAATAGTTTGCAGAAATATTTCAACAGTTGCTGGATAGATTACGTTTGCTTATCACTTTTGTGAGTTCTTCTAATCTTAAAATACTTATAAATAGATTATTTGTTATGTGATGTTTGTGATGAAGCACGAAAGAGGTATGTATGCACGTGGGATTCCATTGTCTCTTCCTAACCATAGACAAATCATATCTTAAAGACTAAAATACATGTATGTTCGGGGCCAAAATTTTTTTAATAATTAATTGAGTTACATACAAACTGAAAAGTTTAAATATTTACTTAATAAAATAGGCGCTAACAAACATGCATTTTAGTGTTTTATATATGATTTATATATAAAAATGTATAAAAACTTAATTGTAATAAAGTTAGGCCCTTATTACTATTGTATGGAAAACACCCAACTTATTGTTTCCCCTTAAGGTTGGTAATCCATTTACGCAGAGTTGTGAGCCGTAATGCATTACCGGTAAAGTGATTGGGGCTTTGTTTCCCTTGGAGGTGTGAAGGAACAATAGCCATATCACGGAGATTTGCGGACGACGTGAAAGTGCCGGTCTTTACAGTCATCATTACGCACAAATTGCTCCTCGCTGTGTTGGGGCTTGGAATTGTAGGTATAATGTGCATTGACAAATTTAAATCTAATTTGGTGAAAACTTTGGATTTTATGAGGCTGTTTCTTTATGAAGAAACTAGATGATCCTAGCGGTTTTTCTAAATAAACAGGCTGTTCTTCTTCGTCGTGTCGATGGCTGAGTCAAATTTTATTGGCCCAATAAGTGGCCACTGTTATGGCGCTCTCGTCGGCGTTCATGAGCGCCTCTCTTGTCTCTCTCTTGACAGTCAGTAAGGTGGTCAAGGTTTTGACTTGCCATCGTGGTGAAAGGATTAGCCAATTCGCTTTTAAGAACTCGCGAATTGCCAGGGTGCGCCGGACGTAGAGAATTGTTGTGTACGTCACTCGGGGAGGCTCCTTTCATGCACCCCTAGCAGGCTGTCTAACACAAAAATATTTTATATAAAAATGTTCCTGGGATACGTGATTTCAACCAAACAAACAATCTCTTCTGCTTTATAACATTTGTAAAGAAAAAAGAAAGGCTTATTAAATATAAATATTCGTAACGAGTGAAACTGGATCAAACTTTCTAGAGAGTTTGAAAGACTGCGTGAAAACTCTCGAATGCAGTTCCAGTTTATATCAAAGTTTTGGCAGCCTGGAATTTCAGGAGCAAAAGTGATTTTAAACCCATGTAATTCAAAGTGTAACCAAGAGGATTTCTCAAAAACACTTATATCGAACAATCAAAATTCTTTTCCGATCTTAATTGTTGTACGTTAACCTTGATATTGTTTATTTATTATTATTAATTAGCATTTGCTTGATAATATTACATTTTCGTAGAGCTACCATGCTTATAACTTCACCATAGAACTGCGCTGCAAATCTTAATACTCATATTTCACAGAATATTTCTCTATTTCTCAGAATTTACTAAGTTTTAGTTTTAGATATGTAATGCGTTATAAGCCTTTGTGACGATTATTTAACGGAAATGAAATAAAGCTTGGTTACTATTAGCATTGTTACGTTATAAATTTCATCACTTCTAAACTTTCTGAATATGCCCCTTGGGTTGCTCTGTTCGTTTATTTTATATCGTTTGTATACTTGTAATGAATTTCAGATATATATGTTTACTATTTAATATTTGTATACTCGCGTAAAATTACGGGTATTACTCAAACACCTTTCTCACACCCATATTTCGACAGATAAATGATGAATTCACCGCAAAGTATAATGAAATGTCAGACATACAAAAATAAACAGTTACCTAAGTGATTCAAGTTTTCATGTTGTGGTAAATACTCCTGGATATCGTTGACTATCCGTGTGATTTCTTGTGTGTCTTTGACGATGCTGCAGAGTTCCTCCTGGTTGAAGTCCGGAGTAATTTGCTTGCACAGCAGTATTTGACTGATCACGTTCCCAAAGTTGGACGGGCCGGCGCGGTTCTCTGCATCAAACAATTTATCATCAACATTCATTCGCAGACCTACATTAGAAACAGATGAATAACTTGTAACAGAGTAATTTAATCAAACATTGTTTTGTTTGAGTGACTTTTTTTGATTTGCATTGCGGGTAGGTTATAAGACTTTGATAATCGTGCCATGAGGTGTAGTCGTTTCCTTATTTAATTATCTATAATGAACTTTATTTATGATATAGATTCAATAACTTTTTTATAGGTATATTATGTGTAGATTACTAAAATTTACCGCATACAAAGTACAATAAAAAATGTAGTAAAGAATAAATTATATAATGAGCAAATTATATTTTCCATGTTCAATTTTAATATTGTACGGCAAGAAAAGCATTTGATATCTAAAAATCTGTAGTGGTCTTCATTAATCAATTGTACGATAGCATTTTTAATTATATTTACTGTAAAACCCTACAGTAACTTTATTTCATATTATTACGAATTAAGTTTTCTAAGAACTTTCATGTGCTCAATAAAACTTCATTTTACCTATGTTAACGGTACAAAAACGTAATAAAAATAGAAATCGAAATGTCTGCCGTCTACTCAAAAGCTAGATTAAGCTGATACGTTACGGCTGTAATCCTTACTGAGTTTCCAATGCAAGTGCACGTACTGGCTCCGTTAGGATCGAGACAATCACAGACAGCCTTTGTTAATGCTCACTGATACAGGTATTGTGTAGCAAATATCTCAGATCTTGGGCTCTTTGTGTGCGACTATAATGTTTCGCATTAGTATCGACGATAATTCAAGAAATAGGTTTGGTATATCGTTTTGTAAAAGTACGTGGTGAGGAATCGATTTGGACTAGAAACCTCCTTGATCTGAATATACGATTTATCAACAGAGTTCTTACTTATATTAGGAATGCGAAAGTTTGTGAGTATGGATGTTTGTAACTCTTTTACGCAAAAATTACTGGGACGATTTAAAAAAAAAATTTGCACACAGGTGGCTTATAGCCAGAATTAACATATAGGCTACTTTTTATCAATATACCACACGGGCAAAGCCTAATATTACAAACAAGAAGATGACCATTTATTGAATCCAAAATCGATATACTTCATTTATAACGTTTAAGGGCCAAAAGATTTTGCAATTTTTTATTTATTTATTACTATAATGTTACCGTACGTATAACTAAGAAATAAAACATTATTTACATATGAAGTCAAGCAATAGACGAGAATTAACATGTAACATTGCAATTGACATCTCCATAGGTATACTTTTGTATATATACAATGGTGGCTATATTGAGTTCGGTATCGTTAGGCAAGTGATTTATTATTCAATGTGGTACGTTGTTTATAAAGAAACGCATTTACAGAGGTTTATTTAAATTATTAAAAAGAAAAAGGTTTTATACAGGGTTAAATTAATCAATAATGTGGGATAAATGAGAGTTTAGTCTTTTTATGAATCATAAAATGCTTAAAAGTCATTCAATAACTGCTAGATCAAATGTTGACTGTGTTAACTTTTGCACAGAAAGTGAAGTTAGCGTCTACTGTCTATACTACTCATAAATAAAATATATAACTTATAGCAGCGCTGTAACTAATACATCTACTACTGCTGGGCTCGGGCCTCTCCTCATGATGAGGAAGGTTAGGTCATAGTCCACTCATGATACTAGTTTATTGCATAGATTAATACTTTATATGTATTGACATTTGAAACAGAATTGTAATGTAGTAAGCAATTTATAGGCACTGATAGATTTTTATCCGTGCGTGAAATTCACTGCTAAAGATGAATTGGAATACTTAAGGAAATCACACTAAGCTAAATCATCTTTTATTTTACATAACATCAAAACAAGTTGTTAAGACATCTTAAAAAATATATCTTCTGAACAATGGTTTTGTTTCGTCCGCGAAAAGTTGCATTAAAATTTCCCGATTTAGGCACTAAAAAATGCTTTCAGAAATGTTCTAACTTTGTTTTTATTTGATATTCAAATGAATTTTTTTGTCTTAACGAAATTAGAATATCTTCCTTAAAGCGAAATTTAATAGAATTTTTATAAAGGAACTTATCTTCTATAAATGATTTATAAAAAACTTTGTACTGTTTAGTTGAATAACTTGATGCTCAAGTGGCTATTATTGTTGAGGGAATACAATAAAATTTTGCATAGCCTGACTAGGAACTAAAAACGTCGCCATAATGCGGATAAAAGCAGAATGGATCTATTTTTTTGCCCTGGCAATAGTCATATGAAAAGATTAAAGGCCATCGATTTAAAGTTCTACATGGTTTTTATTCGATACTATCTTCTGAGCCGGCTGTACCCGCGTGGTAAGTATGGCAATAAGAAGTAGCATATGTCCTTTCTCTGGTATTGAACTATCTCCATACATTGAACTACATCATAGCTGACTAGACTAGACTATTATTATTATTATAACATTGTTATTTATCCTCAAAGTTCACGACTGCCACCTTTTTCCAGGACGGCTGATTCCTCGGAGCTCACGAGCGGACAGTATTCTAGCAACTGTTTTCACACTAATCATGCTTGAGATCAAAGACATCACAGTATAGTTATTTTAATATAAGTATTACCATAATATGAGGTCATGTCCATTGGCACGAGCTGCACGAGTCGGTGGCACTTGGCGAGTTCTCGGAGCAGGAGTTGTGCCATGAAGTACAATAGCACCATCTGAGGCTGTTCCGCGCAGCCGTCGCTTGTTGCCCTGTATGAAATAAAACCAAATTCTGATATGATCTTGAATTAAAATTAACATGTAGGGTGAAGTAGTGAGGATATTTATTACAAATTGCATAATTATTAAGCTAACCGAAGTTCGAGAAAGATTTCTAACTTGACAGAATGTGTACTGCTTGACTTTGATACAACTAATCAATATTTATTAAGTTTCTCTTGTTGCTGAACACACAATTAATAGTTTTGTTAATTGTATACCACTTTTTCATTCTGTCTAGCAAGTAAATTTAATTAACTATTGTAGGTTTCTTAAGTGTTTTCAGAAAAAATGATCGATTATTTTATACAAATTAATTTAGAACAAGACACTAACTGAGCAGCAATATCATTACCTCAATATAATAAAAACTATATTATTCGAATACCAGGGATTTTCTTGGCAAAAACTTAGCGCTAAGTTCTTGGTAAATCCCAAATTGTCTACAACTGTAGGTGCCAAAACTACAGAACAAACCCAAACTGCAATAAGCTTTAGAACCTCTAGATAGCAATTGTAGCCATTCGGACGCAAAAGTAACTTCTAACTTGTACATAATATACAGCTAATTTATTTAAACTTATCTTAACAACAAAATTTAGTGTCTAACTAAAACTCCGAGTAGCAAAGTGATGAAGATGAAGCCAAACAGTGGAGAATGTAGATAATCTTCGTTAAGTTAGGTACCAATCTATTCTTCTTCTTCTTCTTATGTGTCAATGGTATTATGGTTTCTCATTTTTATTTTAATAAAATGTCAAGATACTTATGTTAAATTTTCTTTAAAAATGAGACTAAAACTGAATAAATGGATATTAATGCGTGTAAACTTCGCAAATGGTAAGTAATATCTTTCACATTTTTTATTTTTATAGTCATCTTGTAATTTATTTTATCTTTACGAAATCTAACAACTGCACTTGTGAACGCAATTTCAAGAGGTACTTAATTACCTAAAACTCATTATTGTAGTATATTTTTAAAGTCGTTATTAACATTCATCCAACATGACCAGAGTGGGATCAGGCACTTTACCGTCGAGTTGGAGTACTTATAACGGATGTGTATCACTAAACTATTGTCAAAAACAAATCCGGTAGCCAAAACATAAATCTCACGAATCGAACCATAAGCTTGTAATAATACTGAGTTTGTTCCAATTTCGGTCACCGAAAAAAGAAAACGCAAGTCATGATTAGTTCTCTTTGGTATTTGCGACCAGAAATTCCAAATCGGCTCGTCTTTTGAAATGCAAATCAGGGTGCTAGTCATGTATTTTTGTTTGTATACAGTCCCACGGCACGATTTATCTATTATGGAATAAATGTTTCGTACAAAATAAAACAGAATAAGAATGGAGTGTACAAATGGGCGCTCCACAGGGTGTCACGGTGCCGTTTCAGGAAATCCCCGAACGTACAAAAGAGTTACAATTTTAAAGATAAAAGCTTCAAAACATTGTCGAATAAGCAACGTCAGGACCAAGAGGGAAAATTTGTATTTATAGAATAATGTGTGTATTGTTTTGTGTTAAGCGGGAGGCTATTCGTCTAGTTGGGACGGAACATTAATCTATCTGTAGACAGCGATCCCGGCCTCAAGGGGGAATCAATTTACTCAATGCCTACTATTTTCTCTAATATCTAAGTACCTTTTGGCAAATATAAAAGCCTTCTTTGTCAACCAAAAAAATGTTGGCTATATGCTATTGTAAAGTGAAAGTGTTGAAAGTGAGATCTCAAAAAAGTTTGTATTTCTAAAGTAATTGTAAAGAGTGGATGTAATTTATATGGTGGAATTTAGTAAGGGTTCAGGATACGGGGTGATCGCTAGTGTTAATTAAATTGTGTAAGTACTGTGAATTGTTTATTTAAGACTATTTCTTTTTTCCAAGTAATCAAGATTTATTATAACAACGAACTATTGTAAAATGATAAAGCAATACTTTCGATATTTCTAATAAAAATAAACAGAAACTGCAAAAAATTGGATTGGAATTTTGATTAAATAGAATCACACAGATAATCGATTGAAGACATCTTCAGTCAGTCTGACTGTTCGTAGGTAAATAAACAGCTACGATGTTAACCCTTCTCAAATTGAGAAATCGGAAATTTCTACTCGATCTTCGACGAGTTTACGTGATTGATTCTTAAGAATGTGAGATGAAACGAGATACCTTTTACTAAGCGTAATCTTCTATTTGACGATGTTTTATTTATGTAAGTAGATGGTAATCCATTTTATATATTTTTCTTGCATATTTTTATTGATATCCTTTTAGTATTATTTTAGGTACAAAATTTCATACTTATTTTCACACATTAATATTTGAAGGATAGGATTAACAATTTTGGTATTGGTTCGAATAATTTAACTGTATAAAATGTATAGATAAAAAATATAATATTTTTAAATTATAAGATTCAAACATAAAATGTAGCACAAAATAACAGAGAATTTCTTTAATTAAAAATCGTCAACGCTGCTTCTAATTCCAAGTACCCGTCCGTCGGTAAAATAATTAAATATTGATTTATTTTAATCTTTCAAAATGTAACTCCGTTAAATGTTTTGTAGTAGCGGAATAGTGGCGTTCTTATTCTGCCTTCTCACATTAAAATAAAAGTTATTTTAAGATTTTGGAAAATTTGAGTTAAAAATAGATTATCATGATTTTATGAAAAGCGAAAATATTTTTCTCGAATTTTTTAAACGCGATTCGTTATAGTGCGGGAATTCATGTATTAATGGGTCGGACATGTTGTATTGTATTTGTTACAGCTTGTACATACGACTATGATGGATATTCATTAGCCACATTTTTGACAGTGACTGAGTGAATTCATATTCTCGTAAAAATATTCGTTGAAGTAGGCGGTTATTCAAATACAAACAGGTCTTTTTCATTAAGTATTTCTTACGCCCCTGATTTACTTTGTAAAGGTTTATCGTGATTGGTGTGTGAACTGAAATATTGTAATTGCCATACGACTAAATTCGTGTGAATAATTAATAAATATTAGCTTGGCGAAGCTTCATACATCACGCCCAGCCAGAACATACTTTAAAGGTAACTTAGAGGTTCAAGCTCAAGTTTGATGAACCAGTCACACCTGAACAATTACTAAGCTCTTCCAGTATTTCAAATAGTAAGGCACTGAAATGGAATAGATAAATGCCATATCATTAGATAATTAGTGAATATTACAACGGTTATCACAAACACTTAATTTGAATATGTTTTTTTTTAGCGACGCCCGCACCAAAAATAACTCACAAACATATATTCTTCACACACAAAGATTTCTCCAATAACACCAGCGCAGTGGAGAGCGGCGAGGCGACCGCTAAGGGTGTTATTAAATCCACATCAATCGACCGTCGATCGATGTATTGACGTTTAAAGAGCCAATGAGAGCCGACCACGCATGCGCAGCAACCTTTGTTGCGTAGATCGATCGATGTAGATGTCGTAACACCCTGACACCACGACGCCAACGCACGGTTGCACCCGTTAAAATTATAACAGTTCAAAAATGTTGGTAATTTACTACAAGATATTCGCATTTACTGACATGTACGGCCTTCGTGCTAGAATCACATTATCTGGATATTTTGCTAATTTACAGTTTTTTACTAGATTTGTTTTATTATTTGAAATATTCAAAGTATGACCAAATAGTTTGTTTCAAGTGAAAAGTGTAAGAAATATACAAACTTTTTACAGTTAGGCAGTACAAGCTGACTGGTGGTCTTCGTGGCTTCAACACAAGCGCGGCGCAGCCTTCGCACCCGTTCCCGGAGCTCAGGGCTGTCATGGGGCTGACCGATATGGATGAGCTGGTCACGGAACAGCGCCAACTGCACGTTGATCTCCGTTATCAGCTACGGACAAAAGAACTTTAATTTAGTTATGCATTTATTTGAGAATCGATTGAAATTGGTGCTTTATAAGTACTCAATTAGTTATATTTTCCATTTGGCATTTACAATTGTGATATCACAGTAATATTATTATAAGCCAATGCCACATGGAAAATAAAGGCTTTTTATTTTTTTATTTTATAATTAGTTATAATATTATTCAATACCACAAAATATTAGGGTAATTAATTGTATTTGTTTATTTTAAGGCCATAATATAAACTATAAAAATTAATTTAAATTATTTATATGGAAAATGGCCAGTATTTTCATTGCGAATTCATTTTTATATAGCATTTAGCCATGCTCAGTCTAATACTATGAAACAATAATCTGTAAAGCAGTTTTCCTCATAGCAGGGTTATTAGACCCAAGTTTCTTGATTATATATATATATAGAGATAAATAATGCTCCCACGATGTTAACAGCATTAGTAGCGGCAAAAATCACAATGTAGATGAAGCGTAAGTCACGAAACAAATCCCTTAAAATTAAGTAAGAAAGGTAAAAAAAAATACAATGTTCCTTTCTAAGGTAGAAAGGCATATTGTAATATTTTGACCTCATCCAGTAACACGAAGTACATTAACACGGATAGTGCTATACATGTTAAAATGCCGAACTGCCGGCTTGGAAAATGTTTATGGAATAGTAAACACAAGTCTATTGAATCATGTAAAATATTAATACGCGTAACAGCTATGTAAATGAAATGAAATGTATTCTGAATACTAAATCCAGCCTGTTGAACTGAGCTACCAAATATTCCGGTTCACTAGTTTTCACCAGAATTAGGCGACATTTATGTTGTGGAATTAATAGCGCTGTTCGCCGCATGCTCTGGGCCGGCGGCCAAATAGCTGTCAGTTAACATAATGGCTCACTTTCCTACTTCAGATATTGAATTATAGATGGTCGTTCACTAAAGCTGTAAGGGAAAGCTAAACCAGGGTGTATTTTTTTTTAATAAATGTTTTTAAAGTTTCGCGATTTGTACACATTTTATTTATCTTGACATTATATAATTAATTAATATTTAATTTTGACATTTAATTACTAATTTTAATTTGCTACTACTTAAAATTAATTACTAATTAAAATTTGCACACCATGGTTGTTATGGTAGAATGTCACAGTGTCTTAATATATAATGTAACACCTATGTAATACTACATTCTTGTGAATAAATGAATCTGAATCTGAAACTATTATATATTGTTGACACAGGTCGCCTTGTGACCAGAATTGGTGTGATTCGATCAAAACTATCGAGCAAAAAAGGCATTTAAGCCTTTAAAATATTTACGCGATTAAGACCTTAAGTCTACATTATATAATTATGTTTTTAATGTTTTACTATGATGCGTTGCAGAAAGTGGTATATTTTAATGACATAAAGAACGTTACGTAAGCACTTAAAAAATACATCGCAGAGTTACGAAATTATTTTTCATGTAGAAAAATAATTTATCAAAAGATATGTGTTGAGAAAATATTTATTGATCTTTTTCAATAAATTAAAATAACACTTCTTAAACTAAATTAGAAATTTTAGAAATTACGTAACTATACGCTTAAAAAAAGAAAAGGTAAAAAAACAAAAAATAGGCTTTTTAAAATACCGTCAAATACAGTCAAAAGATATTATTTGACAAATAAGTTTGTAGTATTTCGGCTGATAATTAATTGAGAAGGCAACTGAGGACATAATACAACGTTGCTATACCAAAATGATGGAGATGAGCAGTGACAATATTGTTCTTTTCTCAACAAAAAGCTCATATTTATGGATCCGTTTGAATATCGCTGATGCGTTGAGTGATACTTGGAAAAAGCTCTCACTGCCAGCAGCTTGTTTTACTTCTTTGAAAAGTTAGGATGGCAGACCAATCTAAAGTTAAAACTAGCATAAACAACTACTTGAATTTTTCATAAAAGTTTTCCTTCATACGTTGATTTATTTTTCAGAGAAAAGCTCTTTCTGAACTTATTTTCAATTTCATTAGAAAAACAGACAGCTACGAATGCTATTCTTTTTACTGTTCCGAAAAAGAACACATAGATTTAGCCGTGAGGGTAGATGTAGTACTTCGTAATCAATTTAGTGTGGTCACGACGGAATTGGAGAAATTGAGCGAAAAAATGTAATGACGCGGTGTTTCGGCTACGCTAGAATGGCGGGATAAATCCGTAGATTACGGTATAGGGACTCTAGGTTAAAGTAATTAGTCCAATCCACAACGGTCAATCAGTCGTCAGTCACAGCTAACTCCCATTTTTCAATTTACTCTAACCGACTTTTTTTGGCCTTGGAAAATAGATGGGACATTTCGGCTGTCGATGTGTACTTATTGCATTCTACATCACGCTGTCTGTTTTTGGCCTTCTAAAATTGGTGCTATATATTCGTGGGTTTTATCAATACGAAAAAATAAAATGATGTGTCTTGTAATATTTTAAAGCAAATTTTAGCTTTGCTATGCCTTTTTGTATTTTTATTTGTTTATTTTTTTTATTTTTATATTATATTAATTATTAAAACCAAGTATGGTTCGTCTAGCTAAGGCTGGCACAAAAGAGTTGAGAAATTTCGAGTCTAGCAGCATACGAATCCATAGCTGAATTGGCAAAGCACTTGGGGCGTATACCCAGGGGGTGCAGGTTCGAGTCCTGCTGGATTCTTAATTTTTCAACTTTAATATTATATAAAATTGATGTGTCTGTTTTTAATGTCAAAATAACAATGTTTTTTCAAGCTGGTACGCACGATGCACGATACCTTTGGCTAACAAACAGTTTTTACTTTTTTGTCTGTCTGTCAGTCTACCTCTCAATAAAGGTCTTTCGATATTTAACATTATGCTAAACTCCACAGGAGCGGAGCAGTGAGGTTGAACGCGGAAGCAGCTACTACTTGATACAAGGAATTCCACGCGGACGAAGTCGCAGCCAACAGCTAGTATAAAATATAATTGTAGGCATTTTCCTGCCTTTATGCTAATTACTTGGGGTCGCGCAAAATGGTATCATCAGTGTGTAAATGATGGGTGAGTAGGTGTATGAGTGAATACGAATGCATAATTACTAGAGATGTGCCGAGTAGTCGGCCACTTTCGTAGTCGCCGACTATAAGGCTTTACATTAAATTCCAATAATCTAGTATAAGAAGTGTTAGTGCAAAGAACAATACAAAATATAACGGCTTTATATCCATTTAGATATAACTGAATCTAAAAATCAACCTTGCCGACTAGTCGGCCACATTTGCTGCTGCGGGGTAGTCGGCCATAACCATAGTCATCCCAACTCTAATAATTACTCCTTTGTTGAAGCGCAACCAAATTGAGGACAAGTTTTACTTGTTAGGACAAATATAGTTACACGATTAGAACTGATCATTTAACATTTTTTAATATCTCTTTTGTTTTAATTACATAAAACGTTACTGAAATTGTTGCTCATTTTGGGTAATAAAACTAATGCTGAACAATTAATTGCTTGACCAAGTTGTAGTTAGCCAATATATGTGTATAGAAGGCGAAACATGTTTTCCTTTTACTTCAAGATCCTCTTATCATTATCTAGAATAAGTATTTTTGCTCCAATATTGGAGCAAAAATACTTATTTTTTATTTTTTATACTTACTTTTCATTTCACAAGAAAGCAATTTATTGTAACAAAGCTGACGGACAAAAAAACATTGTCAGTAATTCATAACAGGATATAACAACCGAAAAGCCGCGAACGACACGCGAATGATCAATTCCATTATTTATCACGTGATCGAATTCCACACTCAACGCCTTTTACAGATGAAATACGGTTTATGTAACAAACGACTGACACGATTAGGTTACAAAGAAATATCAGAAATATATGTGTTAAATGTCCACATTATTATTTATTTATTTAACTTTTTGCACAAAAAAAATAGTACAAAGGCGGACTTAATGCCTGATGGCATTCTCTTACAGTCAACTTAGGGTGGTGTAGAGATAAGCATAGGTAGGTGCAGTTCAGGAAGAGGAATAGTGATTGATATGTAAATAGAAGAAGTACATATTATATAAAATACGTAATAGAGATACATAATATTGAAATAAAGAATATAATAATTTAAAACATAAATAAATACATACATTTGTATTTAAAATAATAATAAATATACATATACAGCCTTACACGAGGAATTGACAGTTATATAAGATGAATAAGATATATTATGATGATTCTGCCAATTGCTTAGTTAACAGTTTGCACAGTTTCACATTAATCTTGAAACTGTGACGTGTTGTTGCCATCCTGATTTCCAGACGTAGCGCATTCCACAGAAGAACGGATTGAACGAAGAAAGAAGAATGAACAAAGCAAGTAGTGTGTGAAGGACATAAAAGCAGTCTGTTATTAGATGACCGTAGATCCCTAGCATGATTAATGTCTGTAGAAATACTAACTACTACCCGCGGCGATAAAAAATAACATTTTTATCTCGTTCCACTTAACTATTTGCAGTGGCATTTTTTGGCACACGTAAGGGTGTTATATCGATCGACTTCGATCGATCGTCGAATAATGCAGTGCTGCGCTCTTACTGGCCCTTTTTTTACGACAAATGTATTGACGTCGATCAATTGACTTTTTGAGACGTGATGGTGCTAAGAGTAGAATTCCAAACGACGTATTCTATACTAACGTAATATGGGTTAAACTTTAATATTATTAAGGTATTATCTATTTTTATACTCAAATCATATCTAAAACACTAAATTGCATGTTTGTTAATTTTTGTTATTATTTTTAAATTTATTCATTAATTGAATTACCTACATGCAATCTAAAAATTAAAATAATAATTTTGAAAAATGGGCATCAACAAACATACTAAGCAAATCAGACAAATCATATACACTATTTTAGTGTTTTAGAT
The DNA here is from genome assembly GCA_905147285.1 of Hypena proboscidalis. Taxonomy (NCBI): domain Eukaryota; kingdom Metazoa; phylum Arthropoda; class Insecta; order Lepidoptera; family Erebidae; genus Hypena; species Hypena proboscidalis. Next base: position 9,312,499 of record LR990127.1, read on the forward strand.
ATAATTTGTCTATAAAAATAGATTAAAAAAATTATATAATATAAAAGTTGAAAATTAAGAATCCAGCAGGATTTGAACCTGCACTCCCTGGGTATACGCCCCAAGTGCTTTACCAATTCAGCCATGGATTAATATTATATAAAATACAAAAAGGCATAGCAAAGCTAAAATTTGCTTTAAAATATTACAAAGATTAAAACTTAATAATATTACTTTTGTATGGCAAACAGCCAACCAATTATTATTGTTCCCCTATATTATCTAAATAATAAAATAAAATTTATTTGCCTTTATTGCGATACAGTTACCAGTGTCCTTTATTAAAATCGCTGACTATTCGTTTTCACTTTCCTATTTGTCTCATTAGAAAACGTCCGAGTAAATATGAACTACAAAGATTTTGAAGTTTTAGCTGACATAACCATATAGGTACAAGACATATATTTATTTTTTTATTTATTTATTTATAGGAAGATCAACAGCATGTAACAATTTGAATAGCTTAACGTAAATAAGTGACAGAGAGCCAATAACAGATTTTCACGAATAAACTTTTGAATATAAATCGAAATTTTGTGAACATCAAAAACAAAAGTACAAAAGTAAGCGCTTAATTATTACACTAAAACTAAAAAATAAAACACATAAAAGATCGCTATAAATATTTGTAAAAGAAGTCCTGACTGAGTATCCGTCTAGCCGGTCCAATTTTTGTATTAAATATATCAATATCTAAATATTTGCATAGTTTGTTAGTACTACTGCTATATATGCTATATATTATTATTATTATTATATATTATTACTATATATATATATATAGCATATTTACAGTATAAAATTGGCAATGTCGATTACCATCGTCAAACCTTTTACTTTTCACCATAACACTAACATACAACCAATATGTATAGTTTTACCGTTATTTTTCGTCGAAAAAAATATATGGCATGAGTTTGCTTAAGGTCAAGGCACTTCAAGTTCACGATTTATGACTCAATTTATTGCCGCCATTTCCGTAACTTAAATATTCAATTTTGTTCGAGAATTATTAGTACCTATTCATAATACCAATTTATAGCTAAAGTTATATATATAGCTATCGCGTTTTGTAGCATTTCGATAGCAATTTCTGACACGAAAGCACGGGATTCTTATTGTTTAATAAGTACCATGGCATTTAGGCATTCGATACAGACAGATGCTACTATTAGAAGCTACTAGAGGAGGCAGCTTTCGGTCTGCAGCTCAGCTTTTTTAGATATCAAGAATAGTAGTTAAAAAAAAATTCTCTCGAACCGAAGCAGCGATAGTCGAGTGGGCGACCGTAGGACTGCTAAGTCGAAGGTCTCGGGTTCGAACCCACCGCACACACCTCGGTAAATAAATCGATAAGATTCTTCTTTTTGAAGATGTATGTGTATTTGTCATAATTATAACTTATCGTTCGCTAACAGTGAAGGAAAACATCGTGAGGAAACCTGCATGCCTGAGAGTGGCTAAGAAGTGCTCGAGCACTATGGCCTAACCCTTCTCATCAGCAAGAAGAAGAAGCTCGAGCCCAGCAGTAGGACATGTATTAGATACAGGGCTGCTATTATTATTATTATAACCTTTCTCAAGGCAAATTAGTAAAATAAAGAAGGGCAAAAGGTAACTGAAGTAACTAGTTACATGGATAGTTAAGTATTTGATGAATGTTTTACAATAGTTAATTAAACATCATATCAACTGCAACGGGTCGCACTGCAACAGTCATAAAATTGTGATGCTGTCGATGTATAATTCACCCGATTTCCTAAATCAAATCCACTTCAGTAACGTTATAAAATCTAAAGAATAGATTACAGTTATAAACAAGTTTTAGTTCTGTTTCACTATTCGGTTTTTCATAGCTCTATAAGCCATATAACGCAGAAACATAAAATACTACAGTACATTTACAGGTCAAGTACGGAGCAAAGATTTATAGAAATCTCTTATGTGGAGACAAGAAAATAGAAAATGTGTTGTTACCAGAGACGCCGCGAGACAATAAGCTACTGGCTTCATTTAAGCTTTCTGTCTTGTGATGTCTTTAAGCAATGTTGTTTGTTTCTTTAGATGAGGTTGACTTGGACAAGAAAACAACACAGAAATACATTACATTTTTTTACATTAAAAGTAAATAGTAACTTAGATTTACAAACGTTTCAGAAAACGCACAGTCATATCCAAAACCAATTTAAAGGATGTCAATATTAATATCAAATACTGCACATCATTCCTAGTCCATTATTCATTACCCGATGCCGTAATAAAGATGACATCTTTGCGATATTAAAATTTTAATAAATTAATGTCGTCGGTAAAATGTATTAAATAATTTGGAATGCTACGTGTAGGTGCCGCATATCTCATGATAGCGCAAAAAAGTTTTATTTAGAACTGTCTGTTTTTCAAGTCAGAATAAATATTTTTGTTATTTTTTACTTGCAGAAATTGTACTGATATTTTACAAAAAAAACTGCTTCCTTTTGTTAAAATTAGAAAAGAATATGGAGATGTCTTATAAATTTACAAAGACCTGGTACTCTTAAGTGGCGTTTCACTGAACTCATTGCATTTTATATTTATTAAGTGCATTGCAGTACCTCATCACGTCACGTCTAGTTTAAAACTGGGCATTTTACAAACTTTATAGTTTTTTGTAAGCTCTACTTTATAATCTAAAATCCATCGGGCTGAAGTACAGTAGCATTGGCCAAAGATGACACTAGGTGCGAAATGTATTTTTTAAACCAACAAGTCGACAACGAGTACATTTTGATACACTATGATACCATGCCTTGGGTTGTAAAAAAACTTAAATAAATAACTCCGAGTTACTGCTTAGGAAACATTAGAGTACAGGATAATGATAATAATAATTCATGAACAATCTAGATTGAAACAGCAACTTTAAAGCAATTAAAATAGATTATCGTAGCCGTAGGTCATGAATAATAAGGTATAGCCAAAAAGCTGATTAATAATAAGGCAAGAGTATGACGGAAATCTCACAGCCACAGCTAACACAGTTAACACAAAATTAATTTAACTCGGTTTTTTTTTATTTTGTTCTTGAACACGCAAGTAGGGTAGGGTCATTAGTTCTAAAATTAAAAAATTTCGCATAAGTAAAACCTTATTGTGCTTGCTGGTATGCCATACCCATATTAATTACACACACATAATTACCACATGTTTCTGTACCTATTCTATGAAGTCGTTTATAGTACGTATGTACTTTGTTTTGTTCATTCGAACTCTCAGAGGTCACAACCTCGGCAGGAGTGTATGTTATCCGCGTGGGAGATACTCAAATGTTGTGGGTAGGCTTTGCATAAAGATATAATATTATGAATACTTATGAATTGATAATAGCCTTTTATATCGATATGAGGAAAGCTTTTTGATATTATTTGCGGAACGAGGTTAAAAATAGCTTTAAATGCTTGCTGGAGAAAAAAAAACGAAATATTTTTGCTGATTTTCGTGCATATATCAATGTTATTGGAAATTATATTTGCAAGGATATAAATTACCCCGTCATTCATAATTATAAAACACACTAAGAAAGTTTGCATATTTTTTGAAGTTCCTTGCGTTACATAAAAAATCACATAGCTACGGTGACTTACAGTATTAAGAAGATACCTGTTGAAGTAAAGTAAAGATTGATTTTTGTAAAGAAGCTCGGCAGCGATAGTCAAAGATCACGGGTTCGAACCCACCGCACACCTCTGTCAATAAATATATAATTTATCGCTCGCTAACGGTGAATTAAAACATCGTGAGAAAACCTGCATTCTGAGAGTGCCTAAAAGTGCTCGAGAGTGTGTGAAGTCTACCAACCCGCACTTGGCCAGCGTGGTGGACTATGGCCTTACCCTTCTCATCATGAGAAGAGGCCCGAGCCCAGCAGTGGGACATGTATTAGATACAGGGCTGCTATTATTTTTATATATTTTTATATAAAAGTAATATTTTTCAGTTTTGTATATCTAATCAAACTTATAAGTACGGACTTATTATATTTAAGAAACTTAGTTTCTTACTTCCACAACATTTTGACATCATCAATTACGTTTGTCAAACAAACGCAATTTATTTTGAGAATAAAGAAAAAATATTTGTCTTCCATATAGCTCCAAATTCACGAATGTTGCACCATATTGTCTGCAGAGTAAATATTGGATGTGTAAACTAAGTCAACAAATAAATCATGATTGCGGAGGCAGTGCCATCGATGGAATGGAATTCGACTACGTTATTTATCAATATTTCACTAAATATTGGTAAATAACGTTGTCGAAATTCCATTATTTTATTGTAATTTTGTTTTTAACCCATTCGCTGCGGCAGACGCCTATCGGCGTTTTTTTATTTCATATTCAGGTGCGGAGTACGCCTATCGGCGTTTTTTTTCAATTGTATATATCTTGGCAAAAACCAGCCATAAAAGTAAAATTTTGCAATAGGTGCTATTTTATTTTTAAATGCACAAAGTACTGCTCTCAGTTTCCGGATTTTTAACTATAAAAAAAATTGCGAAATCCTTTCTAGGTGCTGAAGACGCCTAAGGGCGTTTTCCAGGCTTTAACAACCTTTGATTCTAAATATATTTTGTTAATTACTACTTTTCTATAATAAAGGTATTTTTAGGGATCACTTACAACACATAATTTTTATTTCCTATTTTGCATTAGTTTTACGAGTTAGGTAAGGTTAGGTTAGGTTAGTAAGCCCCACCAACGGGTCCCGCGTTGTCGTCGCGGTGGGGCTTAGTACCCGTGGTGCCTCCACACCACGGCGAAGCCAAGTGGACCCCAGAGGGGGGCTGCTCTTCGGGCTTTGGGCAGCGAAGCCCTTGTGGAGCAGCCCATGTTGCAGGGCCCTTATGGGGGGGCTCTGCAACAGGAGGGCCTGCGGTGTTGGCGTGAGTCGACACTGCGGCCGAGGAGTTGCGGGGCCGCGGCGGGAGAGGACTGTCGGTGTTTCGTTGCCGCTTTCCCTACCTTCCGCGGTCCCGGCGGGGCCGCAGCCGTTAGTACTGCGGCGTGGTGGGCGGTGGGACGAACATCTGTCTCACCGCGGAGGGCCAGGCCGTCAGATACGAAAGTGTCTGACGGCTTTGCACGCGGTCCTCGGTGCCGGTCCCCCCACATTTTGGGGGCCATGAGGGGCCTGCCTAGGCGGGCGAGAGCCGGGCTGCGGTGTTGGCGCAAGCTGACACCGTGGCCGGGTGGTTTACGGGGCCGCGGCGGGAGAGGACTGTTGGTGTTTCGTTGCCACTTTCCCTACCTTCCGCGGTCCCGGCGGGGCCGCAGCCGTTGAACTGCGGCGTGGAGGGCGGCGGGACTGACCAACTGTCTCGCCGCGAGAGGACCAGGCCGTCGGACATGGGGAATGTCCGATGGCTTTGCACGCGGTCCTCGGCGCCGGTCCCCCCACATTTTGGGGGCCATGAGGGGCCTGCTTCGGCGGGCATCGCCGGGGGGGTTGTGGACGTAAAGGCTGTGCCAGATTCCCATGACCCCCCCATCAAGGCGAGTGCGGGAGCACCGTGGGGTTTTAGTGGGTATTCCCGTGCCGTTTACCATCTTTAGGCACGGGCGAGTCCCACATAACCACTCTGCCCTTCCCCGGGGTGGGGTGGTATGCGTAAATGCATTTCCCCACGTAAAAAAAAAAAAAAAAAAAAAAAAAAAAAAAAAAAAAAAAAAAAAAAAAGGTTAGTAAGAAAGTTAGTAAGAAAATTGAATCGTAATTTTTATAGTAATTATCAGTTTTCTAATATGCAAGCCAATATTCCATTACTAATATTTTATTTTTATATATTATTATTCTTTTATTTATTATTTTTATACATACACTGCATTAATAATATTATTATATGCAGTGTAGGTATTTAAAATAAGTAATGATATATTGGCTTACATACTAAAAAACAGTTTAATCAATGATCTGGTTATAAAAATATATATCTTTGATGTTTTTAATATTCTTTAATTAGAAAAAAATGTAACAACAAATGATCTTGACAAGTTCAAAAGATTACTAATTTTGCATAAGTGCGGGTACGAAGACAGGGTTTAATTTGGTTCATCTCTTCGGTCACTAACTGACCAAAAAGGATATTCCGTTTATCTGCATTTTCAATATTGTCATTGTCGTTCATGCAGTCTTCGCATGTCAACATCTTCTTTCTTAATCTTTTTTTTTTATTTTCTTTCGGGTAACAAAATAGACTGCGAATCTTGAGTATCGTCTAATAAATTGGGCGACCATGAACGTTTTTTATCTGAAATAAAGAATAAGACATGAAATATAATAGAGAGTAATTTGGTGTAGCATCGGAATCCTGGACATTATTGTCGGGAATAACTTAACTAATTGCATCAATTCTTTTAAAGTTCATTTTGAAACGATTGCTTGTATTAACAAAAATGTCAATGAAAATAAGGTGTATAAATATATAATATCAGTATAATAAAATAATAGTGGTATTATAAAAGTAAAAAAAGGTTTACTACCTCTGATATTAATTTAAAATGATAATTTTACCTTTCCTGTCATTGAAAACTAAAATATATAAGAGGGTAGCTTAGAAATAAACTACAATTTATGTAACTAAAATAATTTACTTACCATTTATCGCCATATTCTTCTAATTTTCATGATCCAACTATAACAGAACCAAAACTTCACAAATAGGCGCCTAATCGATGTTAATTTATTTTTTAACACTAAATACGATCGTTATTGTACCACCAATTTCGCGCATTTGAAGTTTGTTGAACATTTTAACGTAAGAACGATTAATAATTTTAAACAGTGCTGAAAACGCCCATCGGCGTTTTATATTATACATTTGAGGTGCTGAGGACGCCCATCGGCGTTAGAGGTGAAAACCACCCCGCACCTGAAATATAAAGTCAATTTCCTCTGCCGCAGCGAATGGGTTAAACCTTGTATCATTTATCATGTAAAAACAATTGGTAATTCATCAAATGATTCATTTTGTTCACAGTCACAACTTGTTCATTAAAATATGTTTTCATTGGACTTAAATTAGCTAGAACCATGAAACCTTGTCACCTCATCTACTTACTGGTAGGTGTTCACTGCAGGGTGCTTGATGAATCTTCACAGAAATATTGGAGCTTTTTTATCCGTGTTTTTTTTGTGCCAGCATTATTGAGTATTTTATTCAAAAAATGACACTGTGCTCATCTCACATGGGCCTTAAAAATAACTACCTAGTAAATCGTAGGTGAAGATTATATAGATACACCTGTATAATAACTTCTGAGACAATCAATCAATCAATCAATCATTTATTTGCATATTTTAGCAAATAAATGATTGATTGATTGATTGATAGATTAGTACATAAATTGGTGTTATAATGTGGTTTGTCCTCATATTCTGCCAAATAATGGCGTGCAAATATTTACATAAATTCAAATTATAAGTAACAAATAGTACAAGTTAAACATTAACAAAATTAAATTACATCAATTATTATATATATACAAAATTAAATTAATATGCCCGTATCCTCTATATATTCCTTAATGTATAAAATCTTATTATATAAAAATTTATGAAGTGTCCGTTTGAATGATAATAATGGTAATTTTCTGATATTATGTGGTAGATTATTGAAAGCTTTAATACACATGCAATATGAATTTCTTTGCACACAGGCGTAATCTTATGTTACATAATAAATGGAAGTATTGATAGTTGTATTTCGCTTGAATAAAATTAATACAAAGCAAGAAGCCGTGTCGTCAACACTTATTTGTTTTATAGCAGAATTAAGTAAACATTATATAAAAAAGAGTTGTCTCAGAAATTATAAAACTGACTTAAGTAAATGTTAAATTTTAAGGCAGAATTATTTGTAGTTCTAAATATCCAATAAAGAGCTATTAAACATTTATTCCAACTAATCTAATACCTCGAATGGAAATGACATTTGTAATTGATTGATTGTTAAGTCTCAAGTGACGTGGACAGTTGATGGACATTTTTAAAGAAAGGTCTTGGAAGACAATGTTTCTGCCCAATATTGATGGATTTAGTTCACTCTTTATATCAAAATTATAGTTTGCCATTTGCCTAGTTATTCACTTATATTTAAATTCAGTTTTAAAACTATCCTTACAAAGCACTGATAGTAGACGATATCTTTCTTGTAATAGTTACATACGGGTGTGAAACTTTGAAGCATGCAGTTTTCATAACATTGTATTGTATTGTATTTATTTATTCGCATGAAATGTGGTACATACAGATGTTACAATAAAATTAGGTTAGCGTCACATTTCACCAAAATTGGTGTGCAAATCTTAATTGAATGTTAGTATACATAGTTTTGACATGCAAGTAGTTAAATTTTATAAGCAACAATCATAATTAGATTTAATGCAAAGAAATATTATTAATAATAGGTCAACACATAATTATAAAATGTATGTCAAATTTATAATATTCATAATCAATAATGGTATAATATACAATGTCCATAAAATGACTAGTAGTAAATGTTAAATTAGTTAAATAATGACATTAAATACCGATGAAAAATCAATAGCATGACAGAATGACGACGTGACTTAATTAAAACATATTTATCTGGTTAAAAGTAAAAATAGTGTCAATGTTTATTTCGTTCACAACAATAAATACACATTTATTTATATTTACATTATAATATATTAAACTTACGTATTATGTGGGTCTTCAAAAAAACTACGAACTGAGTAATATGTCTTTTCAATTAAATAAGCAAATAACCGACTTTTAAATTCTTTTATATTTTCTAAAAGTCTTATAGATTTAGGTAATTTATTGTAGATTTTAGGGCCCATTACAAAAATACTATTGTGAAACAGAGTAGTTCTGCTGGCAACTAAATGTAGTTTGTCAGCTCTCCTTAGACTACGAATGGGAGAGAATTTATCTAAATTGCGTTTAACAAACACAGCTGATTCATAAATGTATAGGGATGGCATGGTCAGTATTTTTAGGTTATTAAAGTATGGCTTACAGCTCTCAGTTCTTTTTATATTTGCAATTGCCCTCACGCAACGCTTTTGCGCTCTAAAGACCCTCTCTTTTCCAGTAGCGTTTCCCCAAAATATTAGTCCATATCTTAGTGTCGAGGAAACCAGACCATGATACGCTGCAAGAACAGTTTTATGACTAACCGATTTACTTAACACGTGCAAGGCGTAAGATTGTCGATGAAGATTGCTACAAACTGTATTTATTTGTTCATGCCAATTCAGTCTATATGTAGTCCAAGAAATTTTGTAATGTTAGTTTCTTTGATAGCCTGGTCCTTGTAATTTACATCTAAATCTAAATCTTTGTTAACATTTTGGCCAAACTTCATTATTAGAGTCTTATCTAAATTTATTTTTAGGTTATTCTTTTTTAACCAATCAACAACAGAGACAATATTTTGGTTTATATCTTTTTGCAGTGTACTAACATTATTGCTATTGAATACCAGTGTACTATCATCGGCAAACATAATCATAGGATACGATGCAGCAGATGGAAAGTCATTGATGTATATTATAAACAATAATGGCCCAAGAACACTTCCTTGGGGCACACCATATTTTACGGTTCTTTGACTTGAAGTATATGATATCTGAGTCCTCTTCACTATCCTATTGATTTGTGTTAGGTGTTTGCGATTGTGGAGAAATGATTCAATTAATTTAGATACGTTTCCTCTAATGCCATATGACTCAAGCTTACGCAGCAACAGTTTATGATCGACACAATCAAAAGCCTTTGACATATCCATATAGAGTCCAACTACAGGCAATCTTTTATCTATTCTGGATGTAACCATGTTCAAAAAATCATATATTGCCATGTCGATGGACTTATTTTTCCTAAAACCTTTTTGATTATCTACAAACAACTTGTTTTTTTCAAAATATTCAGCAACATTATTGTATATTACTTTTTCAAATATTTTTGAGAGAATTGGAACTAAGGCTATGGGTCTATAACAGGACATATCTTCGTTATTATTGTTCTTAAAAAGAGGTATGATGGTGGTTATTTTTAAGGTATCTGGAAAAGTTCCTTCTGCCATACACACATTAATGACATGGCTTAGGACTGGTGAGATAATTAAGGAAACAAATTTAATCACCCTTGTGCTTATCCCATCATAACCAGTGCTATTGGTATTATTCAGGGACATAATTATTTTATGTATATCTTGTGGTATGGTAGGTCGTAAGAACATCGACGAGCATTTACTGCTTAAGTGTTTTATATCAGGCTTAGTATTTTGACTGGGTTGAATTTGATCTATAAAGAAGTTGTTAAAAGCTTCAGCTATGTTTTGTGGCTCTACTAAAGTAGTATTTCCAGTTTTAATTTTTTGAACATTCTCCTGCGGCAAATTGTGTTTACGTGCGTTAATGATTTTCCACGTGGCTTTTGATTTGTTTTTAGAAGTTTGTATAAAGTTGTTGTTTTGTGACTTTTTTGTAAGATGTACCACTCTTTTCAGTCGTCTGGATAGGCTCATAAAATTATTTTTGTTGTGTTCATTAGGTACCGATCTATACTTCCATAACAGTTGGCGTTTTTTCTTACTACATTTTCTTATTCCACGACTTAACCAAGCAGGTTTCGATTTAGAATTTATTTTAACTTTTAATTCGGGAAAACATAAATCATAGAACATTTTGAATAAATCATAGAATGCATTAAAACATTTTGAAGCGCTTTGTTCGTTGTAGACTTCAGAGAAACTGATACTTTGAAGACACTCCTTAAATTTTATCATATTTTCTTGCGAATAGTCCCGTTTAGTAACGAACCAATAATCAAGACGACACGTTTTTTTAACTGGACATTTGAGTATTTGCGCTGTGTGATCTGATACCGCTAGTTCCAATATATTTGCCTTACAACCTCGTATATTATGTATTACATTGTCAATACAAGTACCACTAGACAAACGAGTTGGTTTTTTAATTTCACATTTGAGATTAAAGCCCTGAAGTGATTGTTGAAATTGCTCTGCAGTGGTTGTTTTCTTCAGCAGATCAATATTGAAATCACCTGAAATAATTACTTTTTTATTTTGTTTAATACAGTACATGTAAAGAATATCGTGCAAATTGTTAAGAAATATGTTAAATTTCCTCTTGGCCTCTTTACTTTGAGGGCTTCTATAAATTGCGAATATTACTATATTGTGTTCGGTTAGCTCTGCCGCACAGATTTCAATAACACCCGAAACACAGTAATTTACCATAGAATGAATAGCTTTATATTTAATACTGTTTTTTATCAATATACAGGTACCGCCGTGCCTACTTTCTCTTGCGAAGTATGTTGCAACTGTAAAGTTAGGTATGTAAAGCAAATCGATATCTTGACTAATCATATTATGTTCCGACAAGCAAATCACGTCAACTGTTTCGTACCTATCAATGAGATCATACAATGCGGTTGTAAAAACATCTAACTTGTTAATTATACCATTAATATTCTGATGTAGTACATTTATACTATTGTAGACGAAAAAAATCATTGACACCAGTGTTCGTATTTATAATTTCTTGTGCACAAGCATAACTCTGGCAATCTGTTTGTAAATTAGTATTCACAGTGATGGTAATTTCTGTTTGTGTACTTTTTTCTGCAGTTTCTTTATTTAATTTATTTTGTTTAACATTTTGATACTCATGAAACTGCAATGCATAATTAATTTTTAAGATCTCTTTTAACATGTGTCTGCAAATGTGTAAATATCTATTGGCTCTGTATGGTAACAATTCACTATAGTTCATATCAACAAAAGTAACATTTTCGTGTCTACTACATATGAAACGTAATTCATAGTTAAACTTTTTTTCATTTAGAGTTTTATTGTATGGAATTTCCGCTATTAGAATATTAGGCTTCATAACTGATTGGAAAAATGATTGTAAACATGTTTGGAATTCATACGGACTTTTGTCATTGATGCCACCAATAATTATAATGTAATCATTCTTAGATAAATCAGCGACTAGGTTTGTACTTAAAATCTGAGTTATTGTTGCACCCGGTTTCCAAAAACAAGTTACAGAGTATTTTGACCCAACCAAAGTTTGCAATGTTCTTTGCAAGCCGTATCCTTGTTGATCAGCTATTATTAATATTTTTGTCTGATTCGAAAGTGCGTTATTTTCTTCCTGACATAACGTTTCGCTTTTTTCTGCTGAATTTAAGCAATCCATGGCTTTATCCGTCGTCGCATCGTTTTTGAATTGATAATCCTTCTCATAGGCCGGGTAGCTGGCTACACTATATTCCTTACAGGATTGTTTCAGCGGCGTAGACGTCAAACTCCTTATTTTGGTTTTATTCTTTATTTTACGCTTAGGCCCTGGAGTTATACATTTTCTGACACCGGTTCCAACTGTTTTATATAATTCTATAGTATTATTTGACTTTTGGAGGTCAGACTTCAGCTGGATATTTTCGCAGAGTAAAGTATCTATTTCTTGATTTGCACTTTGTAATTCAGCAGTTAATTTATTGATTCGTTCATTAAGCATCATAATTTGTTCTTCGTCCTGAAGTGATGTATCTGGTAGACTCATTATAGTTGCATCAAACATAGAGGATTCCGATAATGAGGTCGACAATGGTTTTTTCCTAAATGTAATATGATCGTCCTCCATTTTTTGTAATTTCTACCAATTGAGTACTGTTTTTTATCTATGGTATCATTTCGCAATTAAAAATATTTTTTTACTAATAGCAACACCATCAATACTGTCACTTTTTAGTTCTGCTACTCGATAGCAGATGGCGTTATGTGTTGATTTACCATGTTAAACTTACTAAAAGTTCTAGGTCCAAAGTCCAAATTTAAAAATTTTATTGACAACGGTTTTATTTATAGTTCTTGTTTGAAAATAAACACTATTACGGTCGTTAAGGTAGCACTTTATACGTATCACTTTGTTCTCACTTTGTATTCAGTTGTAATTATGTGAGTTTTACAACTTATTTATTGTTATTTAAAGTTTTAAGCACTTATTTGCGAGTCACTATTCAAACCGTATTATTTCCGAGTATGTCATTTTTAATTTGTCACTAACAATGTCACTTGGATATTTTTATATTTACTTGCGCTTAAATAGCGAAATACACTTATTTAGACAATTGTTTTTTATTTACAAAAATATTTACTCGCGGGAGATGTTTAGAGGGCGGGTGTTGCCAGTTTTTTGCGACATTGTTTGCGAGCATCACCAAGACGAGTTGCAATTAATTTCTAAATCATCCTAGAGTTGTGAAGTCTTAAGTCTGTTGGTGTGAAATACTTACCGAACTTCTAGCGCCTCACTGAATAACAAGATATTAAATTTTCGTCATGTTTAAACCAAAAAGGTTCTAATAAGATAAATATTTTGCGTAATACAACTTCATACAAAATCATTATCTAGGTTTTGATAGTGGGTCGGGGTACCGGCTAAACTCTTAGTGCCGCACAAACAGTGCCATGACGAATATTTGTTAATAAAAATTAAACGATTCATTAATCTATAAAAGAAAAATCAGATTTTAAATCATGTTAAATCTTAGTGTCTCTAGATAGCCAATTAATTATATTGTTTGACGCCGATGAAAAATGGATCACATTATTGCTTTTGAGTTTCATTATTATTAGGTTTTGATGTTGATTTTTTTTTTCTATAAAGTAAAGTGGAGTATATACGAGTTGAATTGAGTCCTTCTTTCTTAAGTTCGATTAAAGAAGAATTTATTTATAATTCTCACCTTTGGCTGACTTACAAAACACATCGCCTCGCATCACGACGCGTCCCAGTTATACAACAATATTGTTATTACCAAATCGCTAGTCGTATGGTTTTGACAGCTAAATAAGAAACTCAAGTGGTAAATAGGTAAGTATTTATTTAGGCGAAGGTTATGTTACGACCAGAAATTCTAAACGAATAATATAAAAAAGATGGATTTGTGATTTTTAGATTCAAGCTGGATGTTGACAGGATTTTCAGTTAGGTAACGGTAGAGGCTTGAATGATTCACGGGTTAAGCTGCATCTGTAATATTATCACTATCCATGATCCTATCACTACTAATAAGAGTCTGTTCTATACCCCTAAGGCTACCAGCTACACGCTCCATCTTACTTGCACAAACAGTTTATGCAAACAGGTCGTTTTAGGTTTAGGTTTAAAGACATTTATTCTCAAATAAGACTACAAGTCACTTCTATGAGAACATAATTAAACTTAAAGTAAAAAATATCATATTTTCGTTTTAGCCTTAAAAATATTACATTAGCAGAACAACTAAACTAACTCCTTTAACATATTACTATGCTTACCCAGCTTATTTATCTAAAGAGAGTTATCAGCCATTAAGTATTCAGCGAGTTTGCATTTGAATATGTTAATTGAGTTTACATTTTTTATTATGGAAGGTAATCTATTATATAGCTGTGCTCCTTGGCTAACTTTAGGTAATACGAGAAAACTAGCTCGACGGGTGCTGCGTTTACTTAGTTGTTTTTGTTTCGTCAAAGTTATGTTTGTATGTATTTTATTATTAAGGACCTTTCTTATAAAGAGACAGGTATTGTAAATATATAACTGTTTAACGTGCATGATTTTGGTATCACTGTATATTTTATTTGTAGGTGTCAGATAAGGGTACCGAAAAAGAGTTTTAATAATTTTGTTTTGGGCTATTTGAAGGTTGGATAAATTTGTTTTTGTGGCACTACCCCAAATTTCTATTAAAAAAGTACAAAAGGTGCGGCTTTACTAGGGCGTTATAGATAGTAAATCGTAATTTGCTTGGAATAAACGGCGTTATTTGTCGTATTGAGCAAAGTAGTGATGATAACTTACTCCTAATATGTTCAATATACGAATTCCAAGTTAAGGTACTGTCAAGTCTTAAACCAAGATATTTTTCACAGTTTTTTTGTTTTAATTCTATACCGCCGATAGTTAAAGAATCATGAGTAGGTATTATTTTATTTTTGGCTTTAAAAATTACATAACATGTTTTAGAAATATTGATTGTAAGCAAGTTATATTGAAACCAAGTATGAAGGGTATTTAGATCTTCTTGAGCTTGTGATATAATAGTATCAATTGTAGACTCAAAGTAGAATAAGCAAGTGTCATCTGCATAAAGGGTAATGTGACCACGTAGGCCCATTTCCTGAATATTATTAATATAAATTAAAAATAACAAAGGTCCTAAAATTGAGCCTTGTGGGACACGACACACTATAGGCAGTTTATCGCTTTGCTGTTGGTCTATTTTTACTACTTGATATCTGTTAGTCAGGTAGCTACGAAACATTTTAAGGGCATTACCAGTGATACCAATAATTTCTAATTTTCTTAACAGTATATCATGACTCACTGTATCGAATGCCTTTTTCAAATCTATAAATACGCCTAACACAATATTTTTATTATCTATATTTTGTTTAATTTTGGTAACTAAATCAACGGTCGCTGTAAGAGTGCTACTTTTGGGCCTAAATCCGTAGTTTTCTCATCGAGTATGCAACATTTTTTCTAAAATTTTTGACAGGACAGGCAAGACGGAAATGGGTTTGATTACTGATTACTGATTGGCCGGTTACACGCTTAATATTACTTGCGCAAGAAATAATGAGAGGATAGCCGGCATCTTACAGCCAGGTTGCCGTTGCATGATAATTGATACGGGCGAAATTGAACAGAGGAAATCTGAATTACATGATTACGCGTGTATTGAATAATTTTCTGAAAAATGGATGCGTCCGTTTTTTTCAATGTTAAAAATATATAAAATCGGCTGACAGTACACCTAATTATATATTTTAAGGGTACACATAAGCATAATTATATAGTCCATCTGTCACTTGACTATAGTGGACATTGCAATGAAACATCAAAGTCCATCCCAAACATTACCATCTATGTGTGTAACGACTTTAGAGTCGTTTTCAGTTACTATTGTTGAAAATTAAAATGGTGTCACAATGTAAATACATTTGTTTCCAACAGGATCAGTAATTTTCATACTACTGTAATGATCATAAAGATATAATATCTTACAGAAACATACACAATATTAATAAAAGTCCCAAAAAAGAGATGACTATAATACTTTTTTTTTACTCAGGGCCTATTTTGTTTGATAAATGACGCAGTAGCGTAGGTCATAAACACAGCTGTATATTTCTTTGAGTAGACTTGGCTGTCTGAACCATTGAATCGAGTCTGACAAATGAGGTACTAAGTGACGCGTGTATATCCTGCTGCTGAAAGTTTCCTTTTTCAATGTACATGGTTCTGAATAGATGCCTCTTCAAAACGAATTGGATAAATTGGATTGTGTAGTTGAAGTTAGGCATGTCAATACGTGAAATGTTTACTTTTACCTTAAATATATTATTAAAATAGGATTTAACAAATTTACTTTGAACTTACGGACAGATTCATATTACATTATATTATTATTATATTATATTTATTATTATATTATTTATATTAATTAATGAAATTAATGAAAAATTAACGTGATATGAATATCACGTAAATTTTTCATTAATTATATCACCTAAAATTCACTACTAAACTTAATACAAGGGTCATTTAAATAGGTGTAGGTGATTTTTAGGGCTCCTTTCGTGTAGCTTGCTTTTCTGCTTAACTTTTTCAGAAAAAATGCTAACAGCCTTAAGTTATCTAGATTTTCATCTTATATAAATTAAGAAATATTACAGCGCCTGTAAAATAATTTCAGACATTATATGTTAATATTTGCCTCAAAAATGGGGCCATTACCATTAAATATTCATATTTTATAGTCAATAAAAGTTTACGAAACTGTAAAATTTGAACAGGCTAAATATTTTAAGGATACAAATTCATAAAACAACTGAAACGTGGAGGCTCGGACTGAAATACAATTAAAATTCAGTGGAGTGTGCTTGCCAAGAGGGAATTGCATTGCGGAACCTTTGACGACTTCTGATGGCTTGTGCCAGTTTGTTTAGATTATATTTGCAAGGTTTCATAGCCATTTGGACGGCAAATTCAAATTAAAGCTAACGGGCTACTAACTCAAACATTCAGTGACTTGTTCAAGTAACAAGAGCCGTGCCTTTTCGGCCATTCAAACAGTCCGAAATTGGAGCGGATGCTATGGTTAACAGTTCAAATTGGAAAGCCTTAGGGTATTTTCAGAGCGTGATTCCTGTGAATTGACAGAAATAGTGGGGTCAACTAATTAATTTTCAGTTAAAGCATTCTTGAAGAAGTATTTTTATATAGTTCGACATTCAGATCAGTGCCATCCAGTCAGTTCACATCGGTTTCGTGACGTTTAAAAGCAAAGATTCAGTGACTTCAAGTAACAGTTCCGGGACCTTAAAAATGTATCGGCATCGACGTTAATGAACACCTGATCGCCTCGATTAACGAATAATCGATGGAGTAACTCGAGAAACTCCCGGGCGTTTCGTGAAATACATTATTTCTCATTGTTTGGGGCGGAAGTTCACGAAATAATGATCCTTTGTAACTAAATAATTGTTTTGGCTGAAAAGGTACTTGCTAACGAAGTTGGCGGGGAATGAGTTTATTGTTCAGTTTATCCGACGCCAATCTTTTAAAAAGCCTACATGAAGCTTGTTGGGGATTTTTGTCTGCTAGTGAGGTGATATATTCCTGTCAAAACGTCATGCCAGCTTAGCTGTGTGGTAACTAAATGTTTGTGCTGTACTCGCTGTTTTTGTCTGGCGACATTGTCAAATCCGTTGGAAATGTGCTCTCGACAGTTTGTTTAAAAATGTGAAATACTCTAATGCCCCAAAATTATAAAAAAATCTCTCTGTTCAAGTAGTCTATTTGACAGCAACATATAAAACTGACTACTAATGAGGTATTTATTTATTTCGATTATAGATTGATTATCTATAGCAAGGGAAAAGTGCCCATCTGTCAAGTGAAAAATTAAAATCTATCACTCCTTTCCAAAGGATATACAATAAAGACACGGAATATTGCACAATTGAACAAATGTTTCAACGCAGCGAAAACTTTATTTACTCCTTATGTCACAATTTTGAGATGGCAATAAAATATACACGTTATATTCGTACATTGTAAAAATTTACGGCTTGTAACGTTAGGAGGCGTTGTGAGAACGTGTTACTAGAGCCTTTATGGGATTTGACGAATGAGTTTTTATATCTAATGTTGCCGCAGTAATAATGTACTGCGGTTGGACATTCTCTTATTTTAACCGACTTTTTTTCTTTGTCTTATATTTGAAAACGCCTGGACTAATTCGAGAAATCCTTTTTTGTCGGAATGAGACTTGTCAGTCCTATGCTCATCAAGTCACGATTTGACAATGAGATCCTAGAGAAATCAAAGGCAACCCTCAAATTTTAAAGGCTTCTGTATTTTAAATAAGTCTAAAATATAATAGCAAAAGTAACACTGATAGGATGCGTACAATTTTGAAGTGAATATTATTTATTTAGTTATTACACTTATTACTATAAGTGAAGTCACTTATAGACTTCAACAAAAATGGTAAACATAATCTATATTAGTTTAAATAGGATAATATTGGTATGCAAATTGTTAAGTGAATTGTAAGTTTTTTAAAAATGACCGCAATATTACCAATCGGCAACATGCGTTGAATAAATTTGTGAATTGTATGAATATTTAATTAAAATGATAAATTTCGTTATAGCATACTTTTGAATCCGGATATGATTGAATTTGAACGCATACATGCTAATTGACCATTGCAGATTGGAATGAATCAAATGTATACCCCACTAGCATGAGCACTAGCATTTATGTTTTTGTTATATTTTAATTTGATACCGGCCGTCCTCCGGCAAGTCTTTCTATCTGTGGCACCATCGGATAATCAGCTGCACTGCTGCTTATGTTTACGGCTGAGATGGGGACTATTTCAGGCGAAATGTATTCTCTTTTATAATTTTAGGTTATTTTTGTGTTTATTTTTGGTTTTGTCTGTGTCAGAATAAATGTATTTATTTCTTTTTTATGAAGCAACTATGCTGAAATTTGAACATTTAGAGCCAATTTCTCCAGTTCCTGATAAAATTATAATTTACTGCCAGTAAATTTTATCCAAATTTGTCATATTTTCTCTCAGATAAGTTCCAAATAGGCTTATCCCTTATGCGTAAAATATCTCATTTTTGACAATTAATAATAAATCCACTAGACCACTAATAATAAATGCTAATATATTATGCTTGCGTAAAATAAGTTTTGTTACTGACCGTACTACGATTATCAACCTAATCGTCGATGTAGTTAAAGGCAAAGCTTGTCCCAAAGTAGTCCAAGCCGCTTATTGGCACCGAATCGGATTACGCCCACGTCCGTTTTACATTATAAATAGCAACTGATATTTTATTCTTTAGTAATAAACCGTTAGCCTCAGTATAGTATACATATAAGTGAGTAATAAGTGTGATGGGGCAATATAATATCCGTATTACTTTTGGCACAAGACCAACTTACATTTAGTGCTTTTACTTGCTACATACTTTTATTTGTCTTTTCGTGTTTTTTTTTGCTAATAAATACATTTTATTTTAAATGTCAATTTAAAATATATATATATATTTACAAAACTTTGTACAGCATCAAAACGCGCCTCGTATGGCAATGCTTATTTGCTTTCATGATTGATGCTATGCTATAAGTGAGTATATTATTGTATAATATAAATAGTTAATTAAATAATTGTAAAATTATAGCTTTAAATTTCCCGTATTTAATAATGGAGTCATGATACTATTTTTATTTTCTTTTTATTACATTTTCAGAGACCAAAATACATATTATAATATTATGTATTTATGGTAAAAACTTAAATCGTCACACTTTGAAGGTCTCTCAAAGTGTCGGCTATTTCTCTTTATAAATAAATTGTAGTATAGATCCTCAACTTTCTTAAAGCATTGATTTTTTTCACCGTAGAATATTATGTGTGATGCTTAATATATTCTTCGTAAAGTTAAAATCTGCTATAAAAAAAAGCTAGAAGCGATAGCCGAGTGTGAGACCGTAGGACTGCGAAGTCAAAGGTCTCGGGTTCGAAACCACGTCATACACCTCTGTCAATAAATCGTGAAGATTCGTCTTTTCGAAGATATGTGTGTATTTATCACATACATTATTGCTCGCTAACGGTGAAGGAAAAGAATCGTGAGGAAACCTGCATGTCTGAGAGTGCCTCAAAAGTACTCGAGGACGTTTGAAGTCTACCAATCGCACTTGGCCAGCGCGATACACTATGGCCTCACCCTTCTTATCATAAGAAGAGGCCCGAGCCCAGCAGTGGGACATGTATTAGATACAGGGCTATTATTAAAGTTAGTTTAGGTATCTGGGAGCAAAAGCTATTTGTATCAAGGTGGTAACATTTAAAATTTATTATTTGTTTTAGTTACGTGTAACTTGAAACATATCGTTTATTTATTGGCGTTTCTCCAATTTCACAATGAGCTCGAGCATGCCTTGATATTTGCAGTATTGAAGTTAAGGCTTGGCACGTAGCCGGACAGTGTACATTAATGTCTATACATGCCATAAATCATGTGCTGACGTGAAGTGTTTATAGTTTTTTTTCATTTTACTTCATATTTCAGTTTTTTGTAAAAAAACACCGGTAGTAGGGTCATGGTCTCAATGTTATTTAGGATTTAGAGCCAGTTTCTGAGGTTGCGGATAGATCTTATCCGAACCATAAAATATATCCTGAACGAAAATAAATGTGGCAAAAGTTACACTTGAAAAAAGAACAGAGATACACATGCCTCGCACTAATACTCATACATACCCTCGCACTCACTCACACTCTGACATCAACACAAACACACACATACTCCTTAACTAAAAATAATATATTTAAATAAAAATTAGTTTTTCTAGAAATTAAATTTTACCCATAACTTGTTTAAGATATGTAGTAGATTGTCTGTAAATTGCATAATATTAATATTAAGAATATCTAATTTGGGAGAGGACACTGGCTTCCGAAACACAGGTATTTTCAATGCCTACCTCGGAAGTCAGGGCTTCACATAAGCTTGTGTTGTTATAGAGATGTAATTTTAATTATTGTGTGTTTTGGCTTATCTTGTCAATAAGGTTTATGTTACACCTGTGAAATGCAGGGTTAAGAGTCAGTTATTGAGGTTCTATATATTCGCCAAAAAAAAAAATAACCCGACCGAATATAAAACACACAATTTACACTTGCAAATTAAACATACATGTCACTTTCATTGTGTAAAGACGCTTCTGAAACTGGACCCAAATAAATTAGACTACATTCTGAGAATAACAAAAAAAATCGATATCATGCAAATTATTTATCAATTACCAACCTACGTTTGTCACCGTTAGCGAGGGATTTATATATTTAGAACATCTCTCAGATTCTCTTAATCCCAAAAGTTCAATTTTAATTAGAATCAACCTAAATCCCAGCTCCAATTTCTACAGCACCATGAA
The DNA here is from genome assembly GCA_905147285.1 of Hypena proboscidalis. NCBI lineage: Eukaryota > Metazoa > Arthropoda > Insecta > Lepidoptera > Erebidae > Hypena > Hypena proboscidalis. Next base: position 9,334,125 of record LR990127.1, read on the forward strand.
AAGAATTAGTAAAAACTCATGGACACTCTCTTCCAATTAAAATTGTCGGGTTTGTTTAAACTGGATTTGAAAGTTATTTAGCGCTTTGAAACCCGTTGGCAATTTTGATTTGAAAATGTGATTGCCAAGCGATAGTTAGTAAAATTTAACATTCCAACCTGTTACTAGTATTCTTGTTAACTTCCTCCAGCTAACCTTAATTCGCTTGTGTGTGTGTGTTTTTTTTATAGAAAGCCAGAAGCAATTACACTATCCAATGGTCCCAGTGACAAGGCCAAATACACACATTCACTCACACAATCACATCCGTTATATAATACGTTTAATACGTACCTATAAGTTATTTTTTTTCAGATTCATGCCTGTCAAACTGTAAATTTGGTGTACAATAAAGAATATTATATTATATTCTTTATAATTATTACTTATGCAAAAAAAAAAATGCAATTAATATTGCACAGATTGGCAAAAAGGAAGGAATATCTCTACGCGACGACAATTTCATTTAGTTCAAATGTCACATGTTTTATTTCTAAACTGCAAACATTTCACGGCTGGCAACATTATAAGGTATTACGGAAACGTGTTACTCAAATACACCCAGTACAGCCCTCAATGGGATTTAATTTTGACGAATGAGTTTCTATATTTAATATGCCGCAGTCATATTGTACTGGTGTCGTAATTTCTCATACTTTTTGTATGGTTTAAACGAGGGATTGTTCCTTTTATATACTGGTTAACTGCTTCGCTTTTCAACGATAAAGTTTACCAAACTTGTACAGCAAAGTGAGCTCTTTCTAGTACATGGTTCTTGGAATCCATTCTTTGAATTTAACTGTGCCTTTAGATTTTCCATAATTAAGTTAATCAACAATATTTGCTTTAGTTAAAACTTCTAAACACGTTAGATACAATTTATCAAATAGGAATAGTCATTATATGGAATTCAAAAAAAGTTTAAATATGAATTTGATGTATTTAATTTTGCTTCTATTGTTTAGAATTCTGGATATGATTGAATATGGATTGACAAATGAGAATTACTAATTAGATAATGCAATGAAACATATCACAGTAATTATTGTTATGATAAAAATAACAGCTTAACACTTTACATAGATGTCATTGTTTGTAAAAATTGTACATTGATCACAAACAATAGTACTAATAAATAAATGATTCATTGGAGCACAAAATGAGTGGGATTTGTAGTAAAAAAAGGCGTTCACGCATAATGTTATATATGTTTTTACGCTTATAACATAAGTTGGCAACCGTATCATCATTTTTATTAAAACAGACGTGACATTATTCAAATTATGAAATACGGGTGTTACTCACGTAATGCAAGACTGGCTGCGACTCAGGCGCGACGTATCGCACTCTCTTGATAATGCCTAGAAGTATAGGTGAAACCGCGGTCGACTAAATAGACCAACATTACGTGAGTAACACCCGTATCTCATAATTTGAATAACCGTATCATCGTAATATGTAAATATACATATTACGATGATACGGTTGTTCAAATTATCTATCATATAATTATAATAATAGTATCTATCTAATCGTCGATGTAACTAGTTATAGACTTAGCTTGTCCCAAAGTTGTCCAAGCCGCTTATTGGCAGCGAATCGGCTTACGTCGATGTCCGTTTTAGATTATTAAAAGCAACTGATATTATATTCTTAAGTATTAAACGTTTTAAAAGGTTATTGTTATTAAGCCTTGGCTTTTTATTTATGTTTTATTCTATGGAGCAGTGTGGCACAAGAAAATAAAGATGATGTCAGAAATATAAATTTTACCGTATATATGTTATATTCAGTTAAGTTGTACTGCTTATTTAATTTCATTGTGGAGTAATTGTATCTATCTACACCGTTTAAGTGTCTTAAAGTGTTTTACAAGATATAGGCAAACCACAAATTGCTGTACTCACAGTTGATATTCATTTCTGTTAATAAGTTTTGTTTATTGAAATTTAATTTAAATTGACCACAATGTCTGCTGCAGATGTCGTGGATGTCATTTTGGTCCAGTCAGCCTCATAGGTCGCGCTTTAATCTTTTTAAACTTACATTACATCGCATATTCGACACATAATAAATGAATTGTGAAAATACGATCATATCAGTCGTGTTTATAAATAAAATATAATTATAATAAAGATACCAATAAATATTTAAATTATTAAGATTTCAAGTGTAATGTAAATTTGTATGTATGTTTATGTGTACTGACTTTTGTGTCAGACCGGTCTACGTTTGCCGCTGATATTAATTATTTTATTTATTCAATTCAATAAGCCATTGCCAAATATGCAATTCATCATTGATGTTTGCAAAAGTAAAGTATTAACAGGATCAAATTACATTAGTACCTACATAAAAATGAGATCACTAACGGCTTTTGTACTAAGCTCGGGTTTGTGTTGCAGACAACCAGAATACACTAATGTACATACATATCAAGACATACAACATTACATATTAATCGGTTTATCATACATATTGTAATTATAAATTATGAGTAAACAATATTCTTATTCTTTCTCTTAATTTTAATTATTCACTTGATCGGTTTTTAAAAATCGATTTTTAATTTGGAACCATTAACTTTTATGCCAATTTAACCATTTTATTATATTTATTCCTTTTTCTTATTACATTATGTCTAAAAAATACGTTGATTATTATTTATTTTTTTAAAAGAAACGACGCTCGCACCAGGGATAACTCCTGTGTCGCGGGGGTGTTAACAAACATACATTTCACACACACAAAGCACACCCAGAATCAGTCAGAACAAATCTTTGCGGATCACACAAAGATTTGTCCCGAGTGGGGATTGAACACACAACACCAGCGCAGTTGAAAGCGGCGAGGCGACCGCTTTAACCACTTCACCAATCGTGCACCCATGAGTATAATAACCAATAATAATACTTAAGTCTGATCTATATCCATAAATGTTTTGTGGTAGATTTTGGTATCACCTTTGTAAGGTTTTATTCATCAAGATGTTCGGTGAAGCGACAACGTGTTGATTATTTATTTTTCTCATTTCTGAAAGCCTCCGCGGTATTCCACTGAACAATGTCGAAGCTTTTATGTTTATTATGTACTTTTGTTACACTTTTTGATAGAAATCGTTTTATATACTTGTTACATTATGGCACGATAAAGAAATGTCGACATGAAAATGCTTTCTATTTTAAGAACTAGTCATTTGTACCGTGTGATTCCAGTCGAATTACTGTGATGTTTTTGATAGAAATCATTTGATTGTTACTTAAAAAGTATCATTAAAGATGTAGTTATGAAAAACCTTTTTATTATTGAAATAAGTCATTTTTTAAGCTTAGGCTCAGCAGTTTGTTTACTATGAAAGCAATTAAACTTAAAATAGTAACCTATGCGTGAGATGTATTGACGTAAGGCACCGACATCGATCGACGACTATAATGCATTTGACGTTTAAAGAGCCAATAAGAGCGTACCGTTGCGCTCGATCAACATCTATCTACGTCGATCCATGTCGGTGTAATAACCTTAACCAATAACACCTTAAGATAAGTATTCGAGACTTACAAGTAGCTACCTATCTCGATGGTCTAATGGTTAACGTAAGCGTCTCTCACCGCGATGTCTCGGGTTCGATAATTCACAAATGAATGAATGAATGAATTCATAAACTAATGCTAGTTTCACCAGTTCCGCTTAAAGTTTATCCGACAGTTATATTATAACTTGACCGAATCAAAAGTGACACAACTAATACTTGAAAGTAGGACTCAGCTGTCGCTTTAGTTTGTGTGTTTTATGATAATGTAAGACTATGTATAAGGTAAACATATTCACATGATAAAATAAGGTTAGCGCCTGAGATATTGTGGCTTAGTATGGCAAAAGTGTAAGCTGAAACTCGTAATTTTCCTTCACCGGATTTATAAAAACTGTGACAATAGAGGTGAAAGACCCAATCAGTAAAATTACATATTTAATGTCTAAACAAAGCCGCGTTCGCGTGAACAGAGACATAAAAACTTAAAAAATGTAGGGCTGACGCGAGATTTCTTTGTTTCTTTGGTGCGTGACAAAAACAACCTACTAACTTACACCAACATTGTATTCTCAACTAAAGTATGGCTCACATTGTACAAGTTTACTAAAGTATGAACGAAAATAAAACGACCCGTAACATCAATTTAGGGAAACTACTAAATTAAGTAAATATTTGGTTTGAGGGGGTGACAGTGGGTAAACAGAGATTCTATAGATCGATAAAACGTGGGTTAAAATATGTTGGCAAGTGGTTGATAATTTTGACGCATTTTCGGTTGAAACTGGTCAGAATTTCTAACCGCTTATTGCGACATTCGACTCTGCATTGGTTTTGGTAAATTTCTGCGATAATTTGCTTTCCATTTGGAGCATGTATGTATTAGAGGTCGTTGTTAGACAAAGCATTGTTTTTATGGGTAGCATAAAGGATTGAACCATAACAAAAGAAGATCACTGAAACCAGGGGCCGGACTTTACCAATTTTTGTCCCTCAAATGCAATTGACAATTTGCCATATAAAAACATTGCAATTCTGATCTGGAACATTTTTATATGGTCAAAGTTAGATAACATTTTGGGACGCAATACAACGTCATAGTACGGGACCAGTTTACTGCATTTGTTAAGGCTGTTTGAGATTACTCGTGAAGAGAAGAGGAATAGAATAAGTATAAAATTCTCATAGAAATATAGCCGCGCCGTTATCATTTGTGTACCGAGCTCCTATACTTTTAAGTTAATTTTATATTGCACCACTCACGTACCGAGCACCCAAGCAACGGTTTTACTTCAAAAAAGGTGATAGCTTTTAAGGCTTATGTTATGAACTCACCGAACTGGCGGAAGGCTCCTGCTCATGATGGTGGTAGGTAGACTGATGTCGAATCATGCTTGACATGCCGTTGGTACTCAGCTACATATCGACGTCACGTCACCCCTTACGGCACGTCACTTTTGACAGATCACCTCTTTTTTATACATTTTTCAAAATCCATGTTCTTGATATTTCGGTTTTCGATGGTCCTCATATAACTTTAACTACAAGATTGTCAAAACAAGAGTGCAAAATAGGAGTATATATGTATTAATATCAGTTATTCTAGTACTCATAATAGAAACTTAGTTTGGGACTAGATGACGTTGTGTTAATGATGTGTGATATTTATATGTATACTTTCGTGAATAAGCTTAATGCTTTAAGCTTAATGTTTTCACTATTGATCGATTTAATATAGTATTTAGCCTCTGTTTAAAATTTTCATAGTTTATTTCACTCCACTCCACTCCACTCTAAAGATATACTATAGACATATCTTAAGACAAATCTTTGTGTGCATGAACATGGGGTTTGTCCTAGTCTGGGTGTTACTATATAAAATAAGTATGTATTTACAAAAGAAAAGTATTTTATGTATAAGAATCAGTTATTCTAGTACCCATAGTACAAACTCTGCTTAGTTTGGGACTAGGTGGCGTTGTGTGTGAGTTGTGAAATATTTGTTTATTTATTAAAATATTTATTTATTTATTTATATACATAGTTTATGTGATGCAAATGCTAGCAATATTTTAACCAGACTGAATTAATGGCTGCGCTATCAACCATCAATCTTTATGTACAATATAAAACACCATCAAAATTACAAAATAAACCATATAAATTACAACACATGAAAGGGTGAATATTTAAAAAAATAAAATATTTTTATCAAAAAAAAATACAGTTATATATACAGTCTTTCACAAATTAGTTACTAAAAGCAGTTTTATTTTGCCTTTGTTTCTACTTTACTATAGTTAAAATATTACCTAAGTGGTGCCAAAAACACTAATTTTCTAAAGAGTTATGAAAGAGATATTAAGTCGATAACGTTAAAAAGGATAATGTTTTCTGGTCACGATTGTGTTGGGATAATTGCCTCTGAACGATCGCGCCAATAAATCTTCATTCTTTTGTTAATGACCTCGCTGTACATTTTGGTAGGTCAACGAATATTTATTACAATAAGTACTGAATAACATAAACGACATTATTGTTAGGAATATTTAAATGTAGTTTAAGTATATTTCTAAATTCCTAATAAATATAAATACTTTTGAAAATTATTTGCTAAGAATATCAAGCAAATAAAAGTAAGTTGTAAGTTAGTGACAAGTTAAAAAGTTAGCTCGACAATTATTTTCTTTTGTGAAACAATGTTTGAACTCACAAAGTAGGTTTTTATTCACTTTGTATTGGTTAAGGTCGCGCGCAAGCTACGCCCGGTCGTAGACACGTCGCGTATTGCTACGAGCTACGAGGTCTACGGGAGCCGGTACCGGCGTAGCGGCTGGCGCTCAACTGCCGCAGAGCGGTCGTCGGCAAGCTCGCTCCGACCCGCGCACTCCGCACCGTAATGATTGACAAAATACTTTACCTATGTTTTCTTAGAGTAGAAAGCTTGGGTAAACAAGTGGTAGTAGGAAACACACGTCGATGCATGCCGCCCCCATTAATAATAAAGAAAAAAATCTTCAGATCAGTAGAAATTCTTTATAAATTCTTTCAAAAGGCAAGCAACATATGGGAATGAATGGTAAAAGTGGAAACAAAAGAGCGCGATTACCTATGCATCACTGAGATCATAAATCAAACTGACAGATGATTCTTTTGTTTTGGTGGAAATAAATATGTATGAGTGACGTGAATCAGATTACATTATTTTCTGGAATTGTATTCCAATTGTGTTAGGGGTTTACTGATATATGTGTCCTTATTTACTACCACCACATCAAATAAGCATCTCATAATCATGAATGCGTTACTCCAGTATTGCATCCGTAATAAGATGCAGTGGACTGAATCTTCAAGCTAATGCTCTTCTGGCTGTTATTTTAGTGCCAACAACAAACGCTGTCAGTGCTGTCATCAATTCGGATCAGATCAGCGCTGCCGTTAAATTTGACAGCTGGCCAACAGGATGAGGGATATTGTGTTTTTTCTTACCATATTGGTTATTTGCACAGAATTTTAGCTGTATAATTTAGATGTGTTTAGTTTAGACCAAATATAAAGAAATGCTGCTATATTTTCTTATCGTATGTTTTTTTTCGCAGCCTATAAGGACGCCCAATGTTGAGCAAAGGCTACCTCCAAACTATTCCACACCTGACGGTCTTGGGCCACAAGCATCCACTTAATCCCGGCTGTCTTGACCATAATTAATTAATTATTCTATCGTATAATTATATCCATTTTGCCACTTGCCAATTATTTATGTTTTCTGCCATCGAACGCATATGAAACGGAGGATAATATGAAATGCTATATATATCACACATTCGCAGCTTATCAGCTTACTTGAATTCACGGTGTATACACACAGTTAATTCAAGTGAGTCAACAAAAATATACCAAAGATTTTCTTCACTAGAGTGGATATATAAGATCGATCGTGTTTATTTAGATAAAAGCGTTTTTTTAATAAATCCATTGTTTCTTATTTTTAGGCACCGATATTGTTATTATAATACAGTGCTTAAAAACCAGGAACAACTAGTATCTTGGGAATATGGAGTCCCAGACCTTTGGAAGGCATCCGTTGGGCCGAAGCCAACAGAGCAGCCCAGAAGGACGATTAACCTTTGACTCTAAATGTTATAATTTTAGTATTCAGAAAGTGAATTAACGTCAAATAAAATATAGATAGATAGATACATAGATAATTCTTTATTGTACTCAAAGAAGAAGTACAGAATTGTGATACAGAGTCTAATTTAAACATGCACAAGGGGCCTAGAAGAGATCACTTTATAGTTATAAGTCCTATTACTATAAAGTTATCTCTTCCAGGCAACCTTTGGATGGACAGGTATAAGTAAATAGACATGGTCAGTGGTGCAGTGGAATAAATTATGAAAGTGCATAATTAAACTAAAATAATGTGTATTTATACATGTATACAAAAACAATAAATATTATAGTTTTGATATGGATACATCTAACACATACACCACTTCCAAGTAAAATTAGTTCATTTATTTTATGAACTGTGGATTTCGATGTATTTTCCGATTCTAAATAAACAATGTTGCACGAGAATTCATTGACATTTGTTTGCATTCACAGCACGACGTTAATTATTATGCTACTGCAAGCCTTTCTATTTAATTACAGGAAGGCTTTTAAATATAACCTCATGCGTCAATACGTATTTAAATATTATTTGTTCTGCAAAGTAACACAACACATTGTGGTGGATGTTCAACATGCTTTATTGATTAATATGGTTTTATCGACGGTTGTCTTTTACTGGTTTGTTATACAGTGAAAATACAGCCTGAAAAAACAAATAAAACTGTCTATGAATATCATCATTACTAATAACTCATACATTATAATTTCGCTATGTAGATTTTTTTCCATCAGAGACAGTAGAATTTCAAATTATTAGATCCTGCTACAGTTTCACAATACCTATTGGTTAATGACATAGCCATACGACCTTTTGTTTCTTCTTTATTTTGGGCTTTTTCACACCGTTAGGTGGTTCTGTGTTGTTATGTGGGACCCTCGCCTACTAAAAACTGGCCTCGGAACCGCAAATACGTCATCAGCGACCACTGCAGCTATGCCCGCAAGCGGGCTCTCCTCGCGGCGAGGAATAACAGAAGCCACCTTGTATTCATAGCACCGATCAGCCTCTCTGGAGTAGAACTCCACTCACCTCACTTGGTAGGACTGCAGGCACTCAGTAGCTCACAGTCCCATCAAGCCCACCACTATGCCCTCTACTGCAGAGGGACACGCGGTAATCCGCCATGCCAAATTTCGTCACGGGGCATGGTTTTCTTCCAGGAACCCCGGAGGGGGGCAGGCCCCGCAGGGAGGTTTCTGGCGCGCAGCCCAGGAGCTATTAATTTAAAAATTGCTATTAGCAGCAAGTATTGCTATCACTCTACGCCATTCTCAATACGTTTTAGAGGTTATGTAAGTATTTAGTGAGCAGCAAATGTATTCACGACATTAATATTAATATTGGTTATACTTGCAAATTTAGGATTAACAGCTGCTTGCATATTTAAAATTTATTATATTATTAAACTCCAATTGATTGTTAAATAAAATTATTTCTATGACCTTTGTAAAGGTTAATCGTTATTGCGTTGTATATTTTTATAGTTTAGTTTAATAGAGCAGTATACATGCAATTGTGAAAAACATATTTTTAATGTAAAACTAGACGGTTTATGAATTTTATAAGTTTGCATAATGTTATCTTTACTTCTATGCTAACATTATAAAGAGGAAAGATTTATTTGTTTCTTTGTACCCAAAAGGCTCAGAAACTAATCGACTGATTTTAATGATTGGTCTCAATATACAATCTAAATCAATCAATATCAAGACCCCAGGTAATATCAGTGCACGGAGCCGTAGGGAAGCTAGTTATACAGGGTTATTGTTAATTTGACGTATTCCTTGCAGAGGGTTATCGAAGGGCCTAAATTCAATGTTGATATTTAAAAAAATTATGTCGGTCGACCTATTTTTTTCAAAAATACCAAGAATAATACCTTTTTAAAAAGCGTATAAGATGATAATATTATTTCTGTAATTTGCACGTGTTGTAGGTTATTATTGCGCTACGCCACGATTTAAATAAACTGAAATAAAAAAAAAATGTAATCAAATTGTCTTAAGCCTTGTATAATTGAACTTTTAATTTAATTAAAATTTAACTAAACGCCTAAAACTGAACGCTTAAGACCCATTCAAAGCCTAGACGATTGCAAATTGCACATTATTTGCATTATAGTTAATAATAAGATATACCTTATTATTATAAAAAAAAAATTGTTTGCTGATGTTGTTTGCCTAAAACCAATGAATCACAGTATCATAGTTAGTATATACTTGCGAGTTTTTGCCATTTTTTTTGACCTCAACGAGAAGTCCATTAACTTTGTAGTTGGCAGCCTTTATTCCAATACATAACAACCTTCTAGGTTCTTGCAGAAATGTCTAGCTCATATATTTCTTTTCTCATTAGACGAAGAAAGTTAATAGTAACACATGTTACTCATTATACATTCATTTCCATGAACACAACAATTACTCGTGTACATGAGAGGAGAAATACTCGTTAAGAGAAAATATTTTTCCATTAAAGTGAATAATCGTATACCCAACGTACGTAGTGCAGTAACGTGTAAAAATAGCTTTTATTGTAAAATGTAGCCGTGTTTTAAACCTATGCTTGTTAAAAAGAAATGAGACATAGAACTTACCATCACGCCTACATAACCAAGAAGCGTGCGGCGGCGGTTTTTTACACCCACATAATAAAAGGGAGGGGGTGTGAAGGGGAGGAGAGGCACAAATCCAACAGCTGTTGAAATACTTCTTACAAAATGAAAGAATTTTAGTTTAATTTACGAGACAGTATATCTTTTTTTAGAATCTATATCTGAAAGTGTGGGTTTAATGGATTTAGTTTAAGATTGAATTGAATGTGCCAGTTAAGGATTTATGTATATAATAAATTAATTTTCAGATAGCTTAGATTTGGATAGAACTTACAGCTGAATTTATTGCGATGAAAAACGGCAATAAGTAAATAAAGAATTGAAATAAAGAAGTCAATTCATTGTCACTCAAATATTATCCAGTTTTTGGCAGTTCACCAAACAAAAACGTTACTATTATTAATTGCATTTCAGCAGAAAATAATGGTTGTAATGTCCTTCGACCTCAGAGCATGCTTTTTGCTCTCGACAGATGTTATTGGCAGGAATATTAAGTTCAAGTAAACAATGTCGCAAAATATTTGCACAAAGTACAGTATAGTTAATAGAATGCTTAATTTGTGCTATAATACTACAAAACGGTCAAAATTTAAAAGTTTTTAAAATCTTAAGTCTTCAAATAAAATAGTCTTTATTATTTAAAATAAGTTTTGTAAGGCCAACTAAAGATTTCTCTTGGGAGCCGCACCTCAGATGCTCACTGCAAATATTTGATAGCCCTCTCCTGTACTCCACAATGTTTGAAACGTAAGTGCAGGGACAGCGCAAACGTAAATGGATTTTGATATTCAAAATTGTCATTTCATGTGTCGTAGTAGACGAAAATATATAAAAAGTATTATTATTGTTGGGACGAGGCTTTGGGTGTTCACGTCGACCTCCGTGGCTCTATTGTGATTGTAGCCTCATTATAGACTCTCCTTTAGGCCAATAGCCTCCATAAGTTGGAGCAGTCAGCCGATCGGGAGTGACTTGACATCATCCGGATCCAAGTTATGGCGTCCCAGAATGATGTTTCGTCTATGGATCAGTGGCTCGCAGTCGCAAAAGAGGTGTAGCGGAGCAGAGGTATAAAAGTATAAAAAGTAACAAAAATATTCAATAAACATATGAATTCTTTCTTTGGCATATCAATATCATTCATCTTTTAAAAGTAATGAACCACATTGAAAAAATATTGTTTGTTCAATTTATCTGCGATGAAGTTGACGTAATTGAGGGGAAAATTGAATAAGTATCGTAAATCCTCAAAAGGGATAGACTCGTAATGCTCCGCTGAATTGTGAGTGTTTGTTGTATTCTCGGCGCATTAAATAGGTAATCATAATAATATATGGTAATAAAATATTAAATGTAAAATTTTGTATTTTGAACTCGTAACCAAAAATAAAGATAGGTGTATTTATAATATTTTATTTTGTTGCTCTGAGTTTGTAATGAAAATCGTTCGGTACAAACAAACAACGTCAATTAAAAAATGTATTTACTTGATTAATTAATGAATTTGCTCTTTTATTGCTTCTTACTTCGCAAACAACGTCTGAAGTTAATTGACAATAAGTACAATAACTTCTAATTAAAACAATACTGGAGGAGGTTTGAATTTTACACTGGATACAAGTTTTAGTTTGATATTGCTGTTTTGATTTAAGCACCGCTTACATTATAAGTACATACTTGCCAATAATATTTATTTTTGTATTTAGAATTTTGATCTGAGACCTTGAGGCCATAGCATTATCTACATACACATCAATTTCGATTTAATAACTGAATCGTTTTTACACTTTAAAGAGTATAGTATAATATATATAATATATATAATAGGCACCAAGTTAACTTGGTTAGTTCAATATATATAGAGGCCCAAAATGTAGTTACTTGGAGGAGTTAGCAAAAGCTTACGAAAATACTTTTCAGCGATTAAGAACATGGTTTTAAATAAAAAAATAAAATGAAAATCTTTATTCAAGTTTAAAAACATACAGAGTTTGCTAAAATTAAGGGTAAACATACACAGTTTATGTTTCAGAATCTGTACAAGAGATGATTTCTACCTCTTAAGCTATGGTATACCTGTATTATAAGAGGTAGTTTGCAGTCGAGGATTACAACTTATTATTAATTACATTTCGTAAATGGACTGTGTCAGTCTACTGTATTACAAAGAAAAACAAAAAGAGAGACCTATTGATTAAAAGAGAGAAAGAAATGGTATGTATTGGTGCGATATGTGTGTGTGTGTGTTTGGGTGTGTGTATGTGTGTGTGTGTGTGTGTGCGTGTGTGTGTGCGCGTGTGTTTGTATAAATGTGTGACCGTGTTTTAAATAACTACGTACGATTTTCTTTTTATGTGATGACTAAGTAATGAATTCTGATCAGTCCTCGGATAACTGAGGTCTGACGAGACAGGGACCAGGGAAATTACAAAATAAAAACATCTATGATACCAAAACTAATTCTAATCATTTAATCGACAGAAAACCTATTTTCCATAAATTTTTGATATTTATAGGACTCATACATACTGTAGAGGAACAGGGTGTAATGTTCCTCCACCACAAAGGGACGATCCTCCGACCTTGCTCGGTGGTATTGCCTAGCGGACAGCTGTCCGGGTAGCATATTGGAAGTGGAATATATGATTACTCTCTGTGAACACTTCGTTATCGCGATTCAGCACTCGTCGACATTATGTCACGTGATTTTGTGCGGATACCGCAACATCACCAATTACCGTGATGTGTATAATCACCACCACTTTATTTACCGTCAGCATAGATTTCAAGCTAACATAAACAAAAAAAAACAAAACCCCATCTTACATTTAACTGTAACCCTAAAAATCTCTGCTTACGTATCTAGTTAAAAGTCCATCGTAGGTAATATCGCTTACGTAATAGAGTTGATAACGTTAGCTTCGGAGTAGGTTCGATGCTTACATGATCATCAACAGGTAGGCTGTTGTATCGTGCTTACAAGTCTTACAACTATCAGCGTGTGATACCAGTGTCACCCTTATAGGACTTAGAAAGATTATGTAAATTAGTTGAGTTTAAGTGTAGAATGTTGAAGAAAACCAAATCTTAAGGCTACTGAAATTACAAGGTGACGGAAACTTCAACATTTTAGATGATGTTTTTTGTATTAAGTAGTATTTTTTGAGTTTTACGTGTTTTATAATTTAGCATTATATTCTACAACTTAGTTTTATCTTCTATATAAAATTCTCGTGTCACAATGTTAGTTACCTTACTCCTCCGAAACGGCTTTACTGATTATTACTAAATTTTATTAGCATATTTAGTAGGTCTGAGAATCGGCTAATATCTTTTTTTCATACCCCTAAATGATAATGGTTGTTTTATATTTTGGACAACAATTTTTGTTTTTCACAATGTGGCATTAAACATACATACAAACCTGAATTTTTACCCTTTTATCACCAACCCCTATATTTTAATAGCCATTTTAGTAACCTAGGTTTGACATAATGCGTGCTGTAAATATCAATATCGTCACAGATAATGTATGCATAGTTAAGACAAGACGTCTGTCGGGTCAGCTAGTTATATATATTTATGATAAATTAATCACGACAAACTTAATAAGTTACAAATAAATAAATAATAGTAAAATAACTAATGACTAATAATAAAAACAAAAAGAATTAATAAGTAATATAAAAAAAAAAATCTACAACGGTGTTTAATGTTCATGATACTAAATTGACTATGGACAACAAAATAACGCACTGCTTTCATATCTTTGGTATTGAGAACTTTACATCTAATTTTAGTAACAGCCTAATAAACAAGGCAAGTTAAATCACATCTCATATTTTACTAAGTCTATATAGCATATTTATCTAGTTAAAACTTCATCTTGTGTAATATCGCGTTAGGTGCTTCAGATAATAATGTTAGTAAAGTTTACCCTCGTACCTCAACAGGTAGGATGGTGTAGTACTTAGGATTATCAACTTGTTATTAAGATAAATCTCACTGTAACCTGAACGTGATTTGTTTAGTAAACAATTTAAAGACTGGATGGAAGTTTATTTTTTATTTTTTTTAAACTCGTATTGCTTGATGGTCAAGTGGTTAGCGTATGCGCCTCTCAAGGTCTCGAGTTTGATTCCCGGGTCGGGCAAAGTGTTATTTGTAAACTTTCCATCAGGAAATTCACAATAGCAGCACGGAGTTAGAATTGAGCCCAGTGGATGGCGATAATGAATGAATGGATGAATGAATATACATTTATTTCAGATAATTTAAAATTCATATACATTATTTAAACACATAACACTACATTAAATACAATTAGACATCACATAACATTGAGAAACAAATACAAATACATTGAGACACAAATACAATACAGCACATACACATCTAAATCAAAAATCCAGCTACTTTAGGTAACAGCCCCAATTACCCTTTTCACCAGATGGCGGTGTATAGGTGAGGTATAATCCTCGCTTATAACCTTTAGAAATATATTATAAATTATAAATGCAACAATTTTTCAGTTACAATCCTAAAGTAGAACAAAATAATAAAGATCAACACGTCTCTCGTCTTCAATAAGCCATCTATGTAGTTTAGGTTTAAACTGTTTCATTGGTAACTCTCTCAGTAATTTTAGTTATTTGTTAAACACTTTGATGGACATTATTTTTCAATTTTTCATCCATAATGATGTTCTACATGAGTTCAGGACATGTAAGCGTTGTGCGTTGACGTTTCGACAAGGTAGTACTTTGTCATGGTCGCAAGCAGACTGATTCAGCAGCGCCCCGGATCCGTTTGTGAGGTTGAAGATTTTTTAATATTTATAAGTTTCGTGAGACCACTACCCAGAAAGGTCTGCCAGAGATGTATAACACCTCACTTTCTCACGGAGAGTTCACAAATAATACTTTTGTGGCGGTCTCCGCACATAATAATGACGGATGACATGGACAACATCAAGAAGTGACACACACGTGACAACTGTCAAAGAGCGCTGAATCGCGATAACGAAATGTGCACAGCAAGTGACTATATATACCACTTCCAATACGCTACCGTTGGACAGCTCCTCCCTTTGTGGTGGAGGAATATCACACCCCGTTCTTCTACACTTTTGCCCGACCCGTTAATCGAACCCAAGACCTCGCGTTTGACTCTCAAGACTTGAGTAACTCAAGCTGCAGTAAAGTAGTAATAAATAAATAAAAGAGCTTCCGTGTTTTGAGTCACTGTTTCAACTCGTTTAGTTCCTCTCCAAGTTCTGTGCAGAACTGCAGAGTAATTGTGTTGTTCAGAGAGTTATGAGGTATATCGATTAGACGAGTGAAGGAATGAATGAATGAATCTTTATTTGCAGATATATGGAACAAAAGTTGTTTATAAAATTTTATCAGTATCACATGAAAGGCTTAATCCAACATGCAAATAAAAAAAAAAAAATAATTAATTATATGAATACTTATTTCAAGCATAAAATTCCATTAAATTTAACCGTATTATTATAAAGTTACAATAAAATGTCCAATAATCACTAAAAATAAACTTAATAACGTTGTCCAACAATAAATAATTCAATGTCAGAATAAAAGAATTTAAATACATTAAAACGATTGTGCTACTAAATTACTAAATCATGGCATAGCATACTATATTACAAACCATTACACATCTAAAAAAGTCTACACAAATAATTCTTTCTTTTGTCATTAAACATTTTTCAATAAGCCATCTATGTAGTTTAGGTTTAAACTGTTTCAATGGTAACTCTCTCAGTGATTTTAGTTATTTGTTGAACACTTTGATAGATATCATTTAACAATTTTTCATCCATAATGATGTTCTACATGATTTCAGGACATGTAAGCGTTGTGCGTTGACGTTACGACAAGGTTGCACTTTATCATGGTCACAAGCAGACTGATTCATCAGCGCCCCAGATCCGTTTGTGAGGTTGACGATTTTTTTTAAATACAAAAAATTACAACATATTTCTACACGTATATTTATATTTGCACGTATACTGATGCAGGTCTTTATTTAAGGTCATGATACCGACGGCCCCTGTTAAATTTAAGTTGAAATCTAATACTAAGTTACAACAAACCATTTTAAGCAAGAGAACAAATAAATTTTAAACGATCGTTGAAGCATTTCGTAAGTGTTTTAGCCGTATCTCACGCTAATTTATGATACAGAGTTTAGAAATTCTTTAACACAATTGAAAAATTACGTTACTCTTTCATAGTTTTCAGTACTTGTTGTAAAATAACATTATAAGATTTACGTTTTTGCCTATATCACCTGCATTTTTTTCATGTTTAGGCAATAGATACAAAAAGTCCCAAATCTTTGATTAAAATAACCTACAGAGTTGTGCTTGAGCTTCCCTGCATGATTTTAGGTTCACATTGAAATCAACATGAATGGAAAATGAAATGAAAAAAAAAAATGAAAAATATTTATTCCATAAACATGCCTTAACCGAATAACAATAATTCCGCCAAACTGCATAGCAGTTTGTTGGCAGAAAAAGTTTCCTTTTTACATCTGCATATATATTTTTTACATTTATTAATTATAACTTATTATATATATTTATGAATTATTATTATTTTTAAACATCTTCAGCCCTTTCTTTATTTAGATGACAATCAAAATCTAAATTGTGCCAGTTACAGGACCAATGCAACCTATGACTTCTATATCACACTTTAAAAGTATCTGTATCAGCAGAACAGTGGCAGCAGACTTTTCTAAATGAAGAACGTGCTGTGCAGTGACCTCGTGATACTTTCAGTCGAATGTGAACGCAAGGCACAGATCTATGTCGTTCAATACATAACGTACCAACTTTAAAAAGGTCAGAAGGCTTCACATGGATATTATATTGGATAACTATTCAGTAGCACTTGTTGTAGTAAGAAAATTCTCGTCATCTTTTTTAAATAACTGCTCGTCATAATTTATCCTATTTTTTTTGTTTATTTATATAGGTACCTATGTTGAATGTAATTTCTTATAGTCATAGATAGATAAATAGATAGAGTAATCTTTATTGTATATATATAAAGGTAATTTTGTAAACAAAGGCACTTAAAAGTTATGTTGCACAATGGGTGGCCTTATCGCTATAAGCAATTTCTTACAGGCAACCTTAAGATGGACAAGTAAGTAAATGAGCAAAGTTACGGGCAGTTTTTGGTGCGTTTATTAACGAAAAAAAAATAAACATACATTTGTCGGCGTCGCGGCGTCGCAATGTAAACAACAGGTGCACCGATTACGTCAGCGAGCGGCGAGCGCGTCAGGTGTTTACCCCACCACTACGATACTTGTTTTGTTCGCATTATAAAAGACACTGACCGATCGCTGTAAAGGCAGTCTTGGCTCTGGCTCGGCTCGGTGCACTAGTTGTATCTCGCTACTGGCTCAACCTTGACACTTATAATTAATTTGTGAAAACGAATTAATTATTATACCTGACAATATATTAAGTCAGTGTTAAAATTATATTCGAAATAATAAATGATAAATTAGGCTTTACGATTGTCAAATTACTTAGAAAGTCTGATTAAATAGCATATCAAATTATCAGTTGATGTACCGTTCGTGTAATTCATTTTCAAAGTATAAAAACGTTATAGCTATACTTTCTTTTATTTACCACGAGTGACCCGCTTCCTACACATTCATACAGGTTTAGTTTAAAATAAACGAATTTACATCAAGCAAACAAAAGAAAATTAACTACCTTTGTTTTTACATACAAATTGGAACCGTTTGTGAATATATCAACGTTAAATTACCAGTGATTTATTTAATTTGAGTCTGTCTACAAAGCGTTTTCATTTTATTAGTATGCATATTATTCACTGTGTCGAGACAACATCAAATTCTACGGAACGTAGCAAGTCCGTCCTCTTCTAGGATTTACGACATCTGTTAAATTTTCCTCTCAATTACAGATACTTGTGTCGCAAATAAATTAAACAAACAATATTTTTCGATGTTTTCTATTACTATTTTTATTAAAACTGACGTGAGTTTGTAACATTATTAAAATTATGAAATACGGGTGTTACTCACGTAATGTTGAACTCAGAAGTATTGAGTGCAAGACTGGCTGCGACTCAGGCGCGACGTATCGCACTCTCTTGATAATGCCTAGACGTATAGGCGAAACCGCGGTCGACTAAATAGACCATTACGTGAGTAACACCCGTATTTCATAATTTTAATAATGTTTTCTATTACTTACAAAAGGTAAATGATTTCAACTATGCGAAAATAAGTCATTGACTCACGTTCTTTGCAATTTTTATTCTGCTTTTTAAAGTTTGGTCCTTGTTTACTTAGATCTCATATTTTTTTCATCGGTCGGAAGTGTTTCATTATCATTGAAGCCAAAAAAAATCTCTTGTTTACTAAAATATTGTGTACAGACATTACTCACATTCACTATCCATTCTCAGTTATGTATAGTTCGGGCACACATTTCGGGCTCAGCGATGTGGCTAGGCTTACGCAGGGTGATCAAATATTTGCAGTGAGCATCGGAGGTGAGGCTCTCCCTTGGGAAATCTCAACTTGTCTTTTCGTTTCGTACAAAAATTTACAGGACGTACAAAATAACACAAAGCCCTGTTTGTTTCTGTTTCATTCCTAACAAAAACATTGACTTTAATTAATATTTAAATAAAAAAATTGGGTTGAGAGAAATTAATAAGAAGTATTAAGTGCGTTAGAAAATCTGTTTGGGGAAAAACAAAGCAGAATTGACGTCGATTGGAAAGCGATTTGATTTCGTGCACTTAATTAATTAGCTTAGAAGTACTTTTTTATTATAGGTATTAAACAAGAAGTTAAGAATTGTGATTTTTATTGCGACTAGTCTCTTTGTTTATTTAAAAAATCATTAGAAGATTGACAGTGTCGATTGCATTTTACATTTTATTTTAGTAAGTTTGAAGGTAACTACACAACTAGGATAAAAGTTATGTTTCAACTGCTCTTCGAATTTAACTAACTAACTTTCAGTCGAATACGATCACCAGACACAGATCTACTGACCAATATCTTACGTAGCATCCGGTACATATTAACTTGAGAAAGGTCAGAACGCTATACATACACATACAAAAAATACGATAGAGTAGAAGTGCTTTGTAGATGTGGTGTAGGAATAAGTAGTAGTACTTGAAATATTACACTCACAGATATAGATTTACATAGATAACGCAAATGCATGTACTTCGCGTGTCTCAACCCCGACCAAGCGTCGAGGTTGGTCGCCGCTAACTTCAGGCCACGCGTCTTTTGTCAGAGAAAATCATAGCGGACGGCTCCAGTTGAACGTACTGGGCGGATGGGCATCGGCGGCATCGGTGTCTTTGAATCGGTTTGGATTTCCCGTCACT
This sequence comes from Hypena proboscidalis, assembly GCA_905147285.1. Taxonomy (NCBI): domain Eukaryota; kingdom Metazoa; phylum Arthropoda; class Insecta; order Lepidoptera; family Erebidae; genus Hypena; species Hypena proboscidalis. Next base: position 9,353,915 of record LR990127.1, read on the forward strand.
AAATTTCGGCTGTGACGTCACAATAGGTATTAAAAAGTCGGCACGCTTGGTTTCAATACAAATCGTGACACTTGCGTTATCTATGTAGATCTATATCTGTGATTACACTAATAGAAATCGCTTAAACTATTTTAAACATGTGTAAAAAGCTAAATAGATATCATTCTGACCAACACCAGACCAACTGCCTCGTTGGTCTAGCGGTATAAATTGTGTATTGCTCACCGCGATTGATTCCCGGGTCGGACAAAGTATTATTTGTGAGCCTTCCGTAAGGACGTTCTTATAGTAACAAGGAGTTGGATTGTGCCCGAAGGATGACGATAGGCTCACCCCCTATCCCATAGGTCTATACATAAAAAGGGAAGTGTGGGTGTAATACACCTCTGCCACATCTTACTGGGTAATATGGGCGTAATGTAATGTTATATCATAGAGCTCAATCAAAAGGTGAAGATGGAGAATGACTTGGACGGTTTTTGTCAAACTTAACTCACATCTATTTTTATTGGCAGTCGATGGGTCAAGTCGTACTCAAACATACAAAAGCCGGTTATGTATGTGCAAAACTAACACTGCTTTAATGCATAAAAGTATCTTCGAAATGGCTCCAAAAATTTATAATAAATTACCAAATTATATATTCGCAAATGTAAATATATTTAAGACTAAATTACAAAAGTTCTTGATTGAAAAATGTTACTATAATGTTTCGGATTATTTATCAGACAAAATATAGCACAATATAATTATTATAGCGTTTTTTCTCTTTCTTTTTTGACCTTTAAAATAATTTTTGACCATTTCTTTATTTTATTTTTTGGACATTTGATATTTTTTTTTTGACATTCTACTATTTTTGCTGAATGATATTGTGTTATTATTTTTATTTTATTTTATTATTAGACTTTGACATTTTACTTTCTTTGAATTTGTGACATTTTATAAATTATGATTATGTATTATCTCATTATAATTTGCTACAATCCTGCATGTAATGTCACTATTTTTTTTCTTAATATTATTGAATTGAAATTTGCACACCTGCTTGGGTAATAAATCAGTGTTCTTATTTTATTAATATGTGTACCAACCATGTAAACCTGTTTTCTGCAAATAAATTATTTGAATTTGAATTTGTAACTCTGAATGTCATGCACCATTCGTGACCATTTTGTTACAATACGGTGATGCAGACTGACCTGTAATGACAACATGAAAATGTAGTCGTAATATATCATTTCAGCCATTGACTTATGACATGTATACTTTATGTTTACTGTAAGCTAGCGATTACCCAACCTGTATCTACCAATAATAAAACATTCAAAGGGATTCGCGGGAGACAATAATTTTGACCAGCTTTAGACCTTCAATATAAAGAGGCAGACTTTTCAATTTACGTAAATCATCAAACAAAACAGCATAAGCCGCATAGAGCCTTATTCAACACATAATACAATTTTAATTTTTCGGTTGTATATTTTTGTGATCGCACTCAATATGAAAGCAGAGAGATTACGATCCTTGTGACGTTATTCAGACATCAAAGCGAAGGCTTTTGCTTCATAATACGACATTAATAGGCGCTTATGTAAATGTGTGTGTTTTGTACATCACTTCAAAGTAAATGAAGCTTTGTACAAAGAATTGGTGAGTTAATTAAATATTACTTGTACCGCGTCTCGGTTTGAAGGTCTTAATTGGACGTAAAAGGATATTGATTTGGACCTTTTTGAATGCGTGTAAGATTTTAGGGCAGATGTTTCATGTAAGTGTCTAAATTATACGTATAGGCTTTATAAATACTATGTGTTCACTTCGTTTTGACCAAACTTTTTAAATGTTTAAAAAATGTCTTGCTATGAAATTGTTCCAGAAATATTTTTCAACATTCAGTCATTGGACATTATTTTAGCGCTTTTAGGTGCATAATAATAAGGAAAGAAAATAAACATAGTATGTTATCAAAATCTAAATCAAATATGTATGTGAATATATTACGCCAAATATAAACAAATAAATAAATATCACTCAACTTTCACACATCGTCACCTACTCCCAAACTAAGCAGAGCTTGTACAATGAGTACTAGAATAACTGATACGAATACATAATTTTTTTTTGTTAATTTATACTTATACATAGAAACACCCAGACCAAGACAAACCTCCTTGTTCATGCACGCAAAGATTTGTCTTGAGCGGGAATCGAACCCGCGACGTCTGCGTAGCAGGCAGTTGCACTACCGTCTCCGCTATCGTGCCTTTACTTACTTCTATTTTATGCCCATATTTACAACCTATGTAAATATGGGCATAAAATAGAAGTAAGTAAAGGCAGGTGATAAAATGAGACAGTGGCTACCTGTTGCAGGTAGCGTAAAAGGCAGGCAGGTGGCTTGAACTGCCGCAATAACTTACAGGTACAGGTTCAGAAGTTACACGATGGGCGGTGCTCAAATGACAATTTTTTGTTTCGTCAATCGCCAACTGGATGGACTTGAGTTGAGTGCCAATTAGGTGCGTAGAAAAAGCGTGTACTCAGTCTACATTCTTAACTGATATAAAAATATGAGACATCTGTAAAGACGTGAATTATAAAGACAAAAGATTCGAGGAATTGGAGTGTGGTTTGGATAGCTCAGATGGGAGAGCAATTCTTAAGATCGGACGGGTTAAAACCTCGCTACAAGTCTAAAAAAATGTTTTCGACTGTTTCTTAGTATTATATTATAAATCCGAAAGTAATTCTGTCTGTTTGTCTATCTGGTACGCTGCCACGCCTATACAACTAAACCGATATGGAATGTTTATTATGGAGGTAAAAGTGACCTCCTATGCGAGTGGAGCTGCGGGTAGAAGCTAGTAAGCCATAAAATGTCATAGATGCCTTGTCAAGACAGCACTGATGGTTTACTATCTGATTTTGATTACGAGATCTTACTTTACTCAGTAACTAAACGTATAGTCGTATAGCCAAGGTGATGAGTCTGTGGTAATACTAGTAACTAATTCAAGCTTAGTAAATTTATTCTAATTTTAAAGTTACCAGCCTAATATTATGATATTTGGCATTTCGATTCGGTTTGGTAGGAAATAGCTATCTCTTTAAAAATACAAGCTCTCAAATCAATAATTGAAGTGGTTCTTCTGCATTTCTTGCACATTGTATCGTTTCATTTCCGTCGCGCCGCCGGCCACAGTATGATAAACAGACTCTTTGATGTTATCGTAACACTCTAACACCCGCTTTACATAATCTGATTAAAAGAACCGACAATGTTACAATTTTCAAAGAAAATACACCTATTTTTGTTCGCGTTTTCCGTCCATTGATGTTATTTCGTGCTAATATTATGGTAAGTAGAAATAAACGGCGAGATTCTACACGATTTCCTCATGTGCTGTAAGACGTGAGGTTTTTAGTGTTTTACTATTATATACATATGTACAGATTTTTCAAATAAAGTAAAATAAAGTCGATTAAAGTATACTCAAATTGTACTCTATATTTTTTTATAAATTTCTATCAAATTTGATTTAGTCCTTTAGCCACAAAAGTTTTATATTGTACTACCACTATCACAACAAAGTACAAAACAAAGTTGCTTTTTGCTGTCTGTCTGTCTATCATAGTTTTGAAGTTCTAAGCATACATAGATATGCTTAGAACTTCAAAACTACGCACTGCATTTTAACGTATTTTTTTTAGCAGATAGAATGATTCTTAACGAAGGATTTAATGTATAAAACATGCATATAATATGCAGTACAACAGAGTACCCCAATTAGTATTACTACCTACTACCTCTTTCATAGTAAAAATGTTAATCTATAGGACATTCGAATACGTTTTATAGCAAAATGTACCTTCCTCCTCCGTTGCCGAGTCGTTACTTAAAGATAATGTGCCTGAGTTTTACAATAATTTCGATTTTCACCATGTTAATTTGTCTGATTTTAAAGCCGCGTTTAAATCAATTAATATTAAGAAAACGGCTGATCTATGGGGCATTTCTGTACATATTATAAATTCGTTGATTGACATTATTGCACCTGATTTAATCGTGATATTTAATAGATGTATTAATTGTGGTGTGTTTCCTGACTTAATGAAATTAAGTAAAGTCATTCCTTTGTTTAAATCAGGTAGTACATTAGACCCCACAAACTTCAGACCAATATCGGTGCTACCTACGTTTAGTAAAATTTTTGAAAAATTAATTCTCGCGCAGTTACTTAAATATTTTAATGAAAACAATCTGTTGCACACTAAACAATTCGGTTTCACTCGCGGACGGTCAACATGTGATGCTGGGGTAAAATTACTGGAATGCATATTTGAGGCTTGGGAAGAGTCGCGGGATGCCTATGGGGTGTTTTGTGACTTATCTAAGGCTTTTGATTGTGTGCAGCATGAAACTCTAGTCAAGAAGTTACACCACTACGGTATAAGAGGCATCGCTCTGGATCTTCTTACTTCATATCTAAGCGATAGGATTCAGAGAGTAGATGTCAATGGAAAGCGTTCGCATGGATCAGCTGTAGCAATGGGGGTGCCACAAGGCTCTATTTTAGGGCCTTTCCTGTTTCTCTTGTATATTAATGATTTACCTCATCTTGTTAAGGATAATCATGAGATAGTATTGTTTGCGGATGACACTTCTTTAGTTTTTAAGGTAAAAAGACAACAATCAGTAATTGACGATGTAAACAATGCTTTATCAAAGATAGTGAACTGGTTTAGTGCTAATAACTTGCTTTTAAATGGTAGTAAAACAAAATATATTAGATTTTTTACAAAAAATGTTAAGCAAGTCAAAACTAGTGTGGTGATGGACAATGAGGAATTGGAAATGGTCAATAAGGTTGTCTTTCTTGGTATAACATTAGACTCTAAATTACAATGGGGCCCACATATAGAAACGTTGTCTGGTAGACTCAGCTCAGCAGCTTACGCCGTAAAAACAATTCGTCAACTGACCGATGTTGACACTGCGCGTTTAGTTTATTTTAGCTATTTTCACAGTATAATGTCATATGGTTTATTGCTTTGGGGTAGTGCCGCGGATATAGATTCAATATTTGTGTCCAGAAAACGAGCTATTCGAGCTATCTATATGATGAGTCCCAAGGAGACACTAAGAAATAAATTTAAAGAGATACATATTATGACGTTACATTCTCAATACATTTACGAAAATTTAATGTACGTTCACAAAAACCAAACGAAATTTAAGAAAAATAGTGATCTCCATAAATTAAATCTAAGGAACAAAAACAAACTCGCTGTGCCCACTACTAGGCTCCATAAAATCTCTAACTCGTTTCCAGGTCAATGTATACGCTTTTACAATAAACTTCCTTTAGACGCAATAGAATTATCGATAGGTAAATTTAAAAAATATGTTAAAACTAAATTATGTCAAAAAGCTTACTATAGTATTTCAGACTACATAAATGATAATAGTATTTGGAAATGAATTGCTCTTCTTATGTGATTTTTTTATGTACTTTTATATTGTTATATTTTTCATTTTAAAAGATGGTGCACATGAGTTTCTCACCAGCTCTTCTCATAATGCAATACCCATCGGAGCTGGTACTTAGATTGATTTTAATTCGATTCTAAACAGTTTGATTAAAATTAATCTGAGCCCCGGTTATTCAAATCATTGTAATTAGTATAATTTAGTATTATTTATTATTTACTTTTATATCATTTTTTGTAATGTTTTGACGTGTTCAAGCGCCTCCTGGGGCCTATGAAAATAAATGATTTGAATTTGAATTTGAATTTGTGAGGTAAAGTTTTTTTTTCCTACCACAGTCAGCAAATCACTACATAATGTAGCATATTATAGTACACGTACGCATGTCTGCACGCAGCATAAAATATTTAACTATTTCTGTTGGTTGATATCTGTTACATATTCCGGAACGTTGGCAGTGTTGGCGGAAATCTTACGAAAACGCTCGATTAAACTCGTTTTCATAATAAATCCTCGCGAGGTTACTTTATATTTCTTCAATATTTTTCTTATATTTTTGTGTATCTTCGTGTTTATCTATGATACTGTGCAGAGAAAGTGGAAGTATACGGAACGGCTTAGATGTCTATTTTATATGAAATGTCAGCGTGTCTCCACCCACACATAAATACAGAAGTTATGTATGCATTTTTCGAATTAATAGGTAAATTTTGACATTCATAGGTGCAAAACAAAAATCTAAGTTTTCTTGATATTTATCACTCTCTAGTCGTAAAAGATTTATTTACAACCTGATATTATGTTTGTGCTAAGTTATACATTGCAGAACTGTTGATTAATTTGCTACATGACAAGACAAAAAGCAAAAAGTTAACACAATTTTGTGACTAATTATTTGCTAGTAGTTATGCAATTTATATCATTTGAATATTTTAATTAATTCAATTTAGTTTCAGAGATTATCTTTAATTTTCTGGCATAGTACTATAGTCGAATTTTGGTGTCAGATTCTGGCTAACTTATTCATAAACGTGGTTTGCACACTGGTTTCTAGAGTAGGTAGTAGTTACTAGAAATTCAACTGCAATTGCATTCTTTATTCAAAGGAATCGTAACAAACAGCAATTTGCATGTGACGCATGAAAAGACAACTTTTAGATGTCGCAATGTGCGTCACTCGAACGCCTACGGCATCAATATCTTAGAATATACCTTTTTCTGAAAAAAAAAACTAAGCATAATATTTCTTTTTTTATTTTGTAAGTAGGTACTGCTTTCATTGTTAAAAACAATACTGTTTGCCATGAAAGAGGTATGTGTTTAGTTCTGAATCTATTTTTCAATGTATTATATATCAATAAAAAAAATAACCCCTATCCCATGGGAACTAAACATAACGGGTGAAATGTGGGTGCCGTACACCTCTGCCGCACCCTTCTGGGTAATATAGGCGTGATGTTATGTTTAACCAATAAATTAATTTTGATTGCAAAACTATTGCTTAAATTGCATTTAATCTCAAAAGAAAATAAAATACCTCTTATATATTGTGCCATAAATCAAGCAAAAATTCACTAATATTTTCTAAATAATAAACTACGATTTACGACTTTCAAATACGCCCCTGATAAGAGTATTTTTTTTTTTATACTACTTCCACAGCGAACGAACGTGTAGTCCACCTGATGGTAAGTGGAGTACAGCCCATGGACATCAACAATCCACAAAAGCAGATTATAGATGCGTCGCTGCAGCTGAGGACTACGGTGTTATGCCTCATGTGCCAGTAATTTCAGGGCCTGATCTCACCACCAAACCGGAACACAGTAATGGAAGCACTAGTATTTGGCGGCAGGTTAAAGGTGAGACGGTGGTGCTGCCGCCCTCAAGCTTATTCACAAGAGCTCTACCAACTTTTCTTACAGATTTTTATCTAATTGGTGTAGAATTAACCGATTTTTTTCCTAACCTTATTAGGAACTAATGAACCTGAATATTAATATAATAGGTATGAATTTGAATGCAGATATTTTTCATGGTAAGAAGTGTCCCCTAGAAAGATACATACAGTGAACGTTTGTCGTGACATTTGATCTCAAGAGAGAAAACGGAAATAAAACTACTTATTAACATTTTTTATTTCATATATTATTCGTACTGCTTCTACCAACAGTTTACTAAGTTACGTAAAATATAAGTAAAAATATTAAATAGTAATTTGAAAGTGAAGCCAGCTATTCCCTGTGGACAGTAGGTGTCCATTATGTAGTGAAGGACGGTTAGCGTTGGTGACATTTATTTGTGCCCGAGAGGATGAGTGGAGAGAATAAACCAGTTATTTGATCGTGCATAGTTTCGGGTATTATAGTACAAATTATATGAAATGTTTTATTTGTGGATGTATTATCCAAGACCTCCATTAGTCCATATCCCGATAGACTTGTTAACTAATCCTGAGATTGCAAACAATTTTGAAATGTTGATCAAAATATAGGTATAGAAAACAATTGCAATAAAAAAATGTTTTATACTTTAAGTCTTACTAATTTTATGTTTATTCAAAGTTGCATGGGCAAGTCTATTTTCAAAGTAAGATATTATTTAAAAAAAATTTTATCTTTGAAAATCCAGTAACTTAAGTTATAAACCATTTTCATAAACGCAATAATTTGTATACCTACCTATCAAACAAAATTAATAGAACGTATCGTCATCACGGTACTTAAGTTTTGCCAAGTAATTCTGATCATTTCTTCGAGAATTGAGTAAATGAACCCTTACACTTAAACCCTTTACCTCATCTTAATCTCATATCCCTCAAAATCAAGATAAATCGGTGCTTCTTTTTTTAAAAACGACTCCCGCACTAGGAATAACTCCTGTGTCGCGGGGTTGTTCACAAACATACATTTCACATACTCAAAGTACACACAGAGTCAGAACAAATCTTTGCGAATCACACAAAGATTTGTCCCATGTGGGGTCGAACCCACAACACCAGCGTAGTTGATAGAGGCGAGGCGACCACTTTAACCGCCACGCCAACCGTGCACTCAATAAAATATTACACTTCTTTTATCTACCGACGAATAATACCTAAACCATAACGGTACAGTTTCAAGTTCAATATTACAATTCCTATATTAAAAACAAATTACTACGCTCATCAGTAACTTGAAACATAAAGGTCACCAAAAGTACTTAAAAAACCCTACATCTTTGAAGGTAGACTTGACAAGAAATCAGAAAGGTTAACAAGCGGACGCAATGATGCGTCTCATAACCGAGTGATAACGAGTAGGTACATTCACAAATTAAGAACTCCATAAATAGAACAATATTGTCTTATTTTGATGACTATATTCAAGGAATATCTATTTTATTAATATGTTTTCGTATTTTGCATTATATAATTCGAACAGTTTAGGACGTTTGTAACCGTCGCCATCTTTGCGAACTAATGTGACATATTTTTCATATTATGTAGATATTATAAGCATATTTTAATATAAATTTGGCAATAGAATCAATTTAGACTAGAGGCATGAAATTAATGCATGCATTGTATTACAATAATAATTTTCATTTCATCAACAATTTAAACGTGTCTCATCCACTTTCACAATGCAAACTATTGCCGAAATGTATGCTTTAATATCTTAATCATCTCCTTTAAAAATAAAAATAAAATAAAAATAAATAAATAAAAATCTCACAACTTGCAACGCCATCTAGACCCAAACTAAGCAGAGCTTGTATTACACTTACTAGAATAACTAATCCTAATACATATATACTTTTATTTTGTAAATACACTCTTTTTATACATAGAAATACCCAGACTAAGACAAAAGCCATGTTCATGCACATAAAGATTTGTCTTAAGCTGGAATCGAACCCGCGACCACAGCGTCGCAGGCAGGCACACTACACACTCCGCTATCCGGTCGTCAAAATAGTTTGCTAGAAACCATAAATAGGTTGAATAAATCATTTAAATAGCTTAATTGGATAGTATTTATGTTCTTGATTCATCATTTATAAATAAACGAATTCAATATTATCGAGTTAAATTTAATACGAGTGGTTAATATAGTTAGTAGTAAATGAGTATTGGCATATTAATGGAATATTACTGAAATGATTATGACGTTGTTTTAAATATTTTTATACATTTATTTATGATATAATCTAACTTTCACCAAAAGCTTGGCTCTAGTACTTTGTCGATATAAAATACAGTGCCGGATTAGCCATATAGCAAGAGTAGCAAATGCTACGGGCCCCGCGTATTGAGGGCCCCGCGAACCAACGCCTGTCTGACCGTTAAATAATTATATTTAAATAGGAGCGTAAAATATCTAGCTTGTAACAACAGATTTGTGTATGTCTTGTATATACAGACTTGCCCATACTTATCGATATAAATGAGCCAGCTTGTAGAGCATGAGCGAAAACATTATATCTTAATTTGTCCATATGAAATCAAAACAAGTTAATTTGTTATTAATTGTTAATAGTTTTGTTTTACTTAATACACTTTAAAACCTAAAGGCCCTGTGACAGATTTTGCTACAGGCCCCGCCCTGGCTTAATCCGGTACTGATAAAATAGATTATCTTGCCGCAAACATTTACGTTTCCAATAACAACATAATATAACAATATAATATAACATCTCGCCTATATTACCCAGAAAAAGGTAGCAGAGGTGTACAACACCCAAATTTTACCTGTTCCAATAACAATTGAATTTAAAATATAGAAAAATTTAAAACCCATCTATACATTTAAAAATATAAAAAAAAAAACTTTGTGGTGGTTTGTCTTCGTCTGTGTGTAATAAGTATGAATTTACAAAAAAAAAGTATTAGTATCAGTTATTCTAGTACCCTTAGTACAAGCTCTGCTTAGTCTGGGACTAGATGGCGTTGTGTATCTGTTGTGTAATATTAATTATTATTTATTAATTAATTAATTTATTTCAATAATATTGAATTTAGTATGGACAAATTTCAATATTATTTACCAGAAAATACGTGAATTGTGAAACAACTGATAACTTAGTCTCAAGAAACAAACACGTATTTTTTTAAAACACCTATAAAATAACAAACTTACAATACGACCAAATAAGATAGTTCAGTAATTAGTACTGCAGAGGCAGCGTAGAGGCCGCTGTGCAATCGGCCGCGGAACAGACGTGATTTGGATGGTCCGGTGCAGTTCTTTCACCACAATACATTACAGCTAAACAGTAACTGAACTCCGCAGTGCTATCTGCCAGTTTCAATTTTGTTTACCGTATCCCTTTCTTTGTTTTTAAACTACTAAATACGTTTGTAAGGCCCTTTGCGATACAGGGATTATAACTAATGTGAGTCTTGTTTTTTTAAATAAATAACACAGTATATGTTTTTGATGATTATAAAGTTACTTAACACTTTATTAATAATGAGAAACTTTAGGCTCTGCGTTTAAAATCAAGTGGAAACAATTGGTATACAAAAAGGCCTTGTAGTTGCCTGTAATTCGAACACTAACAAATATTAACAGAGTAACTACTGTGATTTATATGAACTGTGGCAGTACCACAGCGAACTAATTGCTCTCGAGGAGAACGTGACTCAATACATCACTAAACACTGACCTAAAAAATAAGTTCGTGACGCCACATCTGGACGCAATCACAGTGAAAATACTTACACCATAAACGATAAAGTATCATTATTTGAACATTTCCGTAGTACGTGTTTTGGTTCTAATGCGGTCACAAGAAAAACAAAGAGAAAAGTTAAGACATTAAAAAAAATACAATCATAATAATATATATATTTTATATATATCTATATATTTTTATTTTTTTGACTGCAAATTTTGGTGAGGTGATCCACAATTTTAGTTACGCAAATCATAAAATATGCTTTCACTATAATAATCTTTGGAATTTGTTTTGTAAGAATGGATGATTAATCTTTCTTGCCGTTAAGAAGCAAGGCTATGGAACGAAGACCTAGAAAATACAAACCTTTTCTCTGTTCTTACAGTAATTATTATGTTATACACTTTTAGGGTAATGGCCGGTGTCTCAAACCGTTAGAGCGTTTTCCCTCAGCTTGTATTACATCTCACCGAACAAGGAAATTCCCTAATTTCCTCTGCCATCTTTAAAATAGCTTGAGCGTTACAAATGTTTGCCAGACAGAGTATTATTTTTATCAGCAAGTTAAAATATAGAGCAGTTGTGTTACATTCACATTTACTTTGCCCTTATTTTTCTCCCTTATTTTCTTATCAAAGTTCAATGACCTGGTTTTATTCTGTGTTTTAAATTTGAATGAAGACTTTTTGAATATATCTTATTTAGGTTCGTAATACTGGTGGAAGCGTCTTCTAAGTATGAAAATCCCTTTATAAATGTATACATGTTTAAATTTCATTGTAACTGGATCATATTTTATGTCTAACTAAACCGTCGCAGCTTGAAGAATAACAGGCAACTGTTCTAAACAATAAGACTATGATTAAAGTTTATTTGATTAGTTTGATATCTTATTTTATTTGAATGAAACATAACCAAAATTAATGCTTTGAAATTTAAACAATGTTAACGCAGACTGCTACTTATGTTATGATATACATACTAGCTTTTGCCCGCGACTTCGTCCCCGTGGTATTTATTATAGTAAGGAGTAGGTGCTCAACCTTACTGCTCTGCTCCCGTGGAGGTTAAAGGTCCCATTTTTTGTCTGCACGTGTGGTGTAGTGGTTTAAGCGATCGCCTCGCCACTCTCCACTGCACTTGTGTTGTGGGTTCGATCCCCACACGGGACAAATCTTTGTGTAATTCGCAAATATTTGTTACGAGACTGGGTGTACTTGAGTGAGTGAATGTGTGTATTTGGCCTTGTCATTGTGAAGAAGAAGAATTGGATAGTTCTATCTAATGTAAAAAATCCAAATTTATCTTTATCTTTATCTTTGATAGTAAAGACTATCAAACTCAAAAATAATTATTAAAATCCAATCAATCTAACTTTTACTTGCGGTTTCGTCTGCGTGGTAGGTACGTCAATATAAAGTACTATTACGTGCCTTATAGTCAGTTACCTACATCTTAAATTTTATAAAATCAGTCCAGCGGCTTAAAAGACTGGTCGGTACAAACAAGTTACAAGTTAGTAGTTAAAAGACAGACAAAAAAGTTAAACTGTTTTTTAGGCATTGCTATCTTGCAAATAACTCTGTGTATGTGAAATGTATGTTTGTGAACACCCCCGTGACACAGGAGTTATTCCTAGTGCGGGCGTCGTTTTTTAAAAAAAAAAAATCTAATATCAACTAAAAAAAACATTGTTATTTTGACATTAAAAGCAAACACTTTAATTTTATTCATTTTTATTGATGATGATGATCAAGACAATATTATTATTGACGCTCCTAATGTTGCAAGCACTCTCAAAATTTCGACACAATTTCGTCGATGTTTATGCTATTTATATTTTGTTTTCATCCCTCAACGTCAATTTATGTCTGTTCCACTTAGCGATAGAAAATTAGTTAAGTGCCGACCAGTCGGCTATAATATAAATGCAAATAATCTAGTATTAGAAGTGCAATAAAATTTGTGCTAATATGTAATATACTAATAGTGGTAGGGCAACGAAAAATAAAATATAATAATAAAATAATAATAGCAGCCCACCAGTCCCACTGCTGGGCTCGGGCCTCTTCTCATGATGAGAATGGTTAGGCCAAAGTCCACCAAGCTGCCCAAGTACGGATTGGTAGACTTCACACGACCTCGAGTACTTTACATATTTTCGAAAAGACGAATCTTGACGATTTATTGACAGAAGTGTGTGCCGTCTTGCACTTGACTATCGCTGCTAATTATATAAAATTTAAAATTTAATTGAATATTAAATGTCGGCTTAGCCAACTAGTCTGCCACTTTTGCAGTCGCTGACTAATCGGCCATTCGAGCGCTGAATAGTCGGCTAAACCCATAATCTCTAAAAATGCTTTTTTTTAAATATCAACATTTTAAATTATGAGAGCTTTAAAACGGTCGAATTAAATCAATTAATTGTGTTTATAGGTTAATCGAAGAGGGAAAACTAACACGTGGTGAACATTTATATAGAGGTAAGAGCAGCGATGTGCATCGATGTCGACAATCAGGTCAAGTAAATCAAACAACAAGGGCCAACCATTTTGCATGAGCCACCGCACAAGCTCAGCCCTCACACCTCGCCATTCAACCGTCCATACAACCATATGCAGCAACTTAAATGGAAATTGATTGGTTTTGTTTAATCGCAGAACAGTGAACAGGCTTATTCCATTTGGGTCAGTTGTTTTGTAGACTCGTTATAATCGCGGTATAAAATTTTTCCTGCCTCGATGGTTTAGTGGTAAGCGTTTGTGCCTCTCACCGTGAGGTCTCGGTTTAGATGCCCGGGTCGGGCAAAGTGTTATTTGTGAACTTTTAATCGGAGTTGGAATTGTGCCCGGTGGATGGCGATAGGCTCACCCCCATCCCATGGGACCTTGTATACATCTGCCACACCCTTCTGGGTAATATTGGCGTGATTTTATGTTATGTCAAATTTACATTTCCAACCTGTATAAAAGATGTACACGAATCTAGGTAAAATCTACATGACACATCAAAGGACTTCACGATAATGTTCTATGCACACCGAACGTACTTTAAGTCGCTAAAACGCGCGATTCCTATACCTTGTCCGAAAGCAGAAATCAAATATGATACAGTGTCAAAAATCGCAAATTAAATAAATAAATATCTCCCAACTTACACACAATGCCATCTAGTCCCAATACATATATACTTTTCTTTTGTAAAGACATACTATACATAGAAACACCCAGACTAAGACAAACCCCCATGTTCATGCACACAAATATTTGTCTTAAGTGGCAATCGAACCCGCGACCTCGGCGTCGCAGGCAGGTACACTACTCACTCCACCATCCGGTCGTCGAAATTGTCAAAACAGTTCTAATTTAAATCTAAAACTTGTTTGCTAGGTAACATACGCTGTTTTGTTTGGTGTAGGCAACTTCAAGGATGATTTAAAGGCTTTTCTGCTGCATAGGTGCTTATATTCCATCCATGATCTGTCAACATTTTATTTATTTTATTTGTATTGTATTTTTGTAATTTAATAAGTTTTTGTGACCAACAATTTTATTATATTAATCATAACGATGTATGGTATTGCAACTTGACATTTAACATTAAATTTATTCTATAGACAATATTAGGCATAGTGTGGACATTCTAATCTAGGTTTAAATTTAGTCAGTAAGTTCAATTAAATGTTGTATATGTTGTTTAATTGCATGTATACTCGTATCATATGTTTGAGTGAAATTGTTTCTTTAATATGTTCTAATTTATTCTATTTTTATTTTTTTATTTTACCTTTTATGTAATATTCAAACTCAACTTAAAACTTGTTTAATGAATAAATAAATTGAATTGAATTTAATTGTAGGTACAATAACAAAATAGATCAACATCATCTTCACTTCATCTCGTAAGCTGTAACAGCTCTGCGGAGTAATGCAGTAATTACTCCGTTTATCTCCTGGCTTTACGTTCTACGTCCTAAATACACGGATAGGTGAGAAAGGTGTCTCCTGACGTAATCGCTTAGTCGCCTCTGATTACACGACAAGTGAGAGATGCGATGCTGTGATATCCACAAAGGTAAATCCGTGTTTGTCTCTCTGATATTGGGAATGTCGTAATGCAATGCTTCTTGATCAATTGGTGAATACAAACAGGTAGTTATTGCGTTTTAAGGCCTCTGCCTCGAATTTTGCGTGCAGCGGGGCGGTAGCGGCGGCGGCGCGGGAGCGGCAGGATCAAATACGTAAAATCAAATGGACCGACCCTCGAAGACAGAGGCGCGGCAGCGGCGCGGTGGCGGGTAACGAGCGGTGCACCCGACCGCCCGCACGTCTGCTTTGCAGTGTTGTGTGTGCAATTTATTTTTGTGACGTGTCGAAATGTCCTCATACATACTAGAGGTAATTATTTTAGCAATTTTTGAGCAGACACCGATATGGAACAGCATAAAAATAGAAGAGTAATTAATCATTTATGGGAAGAAATTAAAAGAATATAGTAAAAAGTTTCTACACTCATTATGGTGTAGTCGTAGAATTTGTCCGGACATTGTCTCGGTTCTTCATAATTTCGATAAAACTCGCCTTTTCTTTTCCTTGCCCTATAGTAGGGATTCACGTCACGAAACAAAACACGATCAACACTACGCCGCTACAATGCCGCGCGATCTGCCCCCTGCTTTCGAGAACGGGTCTGCGTTGCCCGCTCCGCTTCCGCGCCGCCGCCGCGCCGCCCCGCTGCCCGCAAGTTTCGAGGCAGAGGCCTAATAAATTAAATGTTCATGATACTGTTAAACATGTATAAAATTTTGATACTGTGTTTGGTTGGCATTAGACAAAAAAAGAAGTCTTTCTAATCGATAAAAAATATTCGATAAAATTTATCATGGTAAATGTAATTCAAGGAGTTTTGTAGTTTGAATTCTACTAAAAAGGTTGGCTTAAAAAGTTTTTATTCAATATTATTATGTTCATAAACAAAGCATCCCTCGCTCCGCTCGACATCTATGTTCTCGAGATGTTCTCTGATTATGTTATTAAAAACCAAAAACTGTTTGTGATGTCACAAACAGTATTTTTTTCTACCCGCAGTGTTCATGACATAGGAAAAATGGGATAAATAGTAGTAAATAAATTCTGTTAAAACCGTGGCTTATCAAAGTGTGTCTGTGTGTCTGTTTGGCAGAAATACTCGAGATCATCAGATTAATGCATGGTTATTTTCTAGCACAAAAATGTGGATATTAAAAATATAAAATATAAAAGTAGTAACGCAGTTCTTCAAAACTTGTCAATATCCAATATCAGACTCATTCTAAGATAACAAAATATGTGCAAGGTACAACAATAAAAATACTTTTAATTATGGCTTATCAACTTTTTTGTAATATTAATATTGGTATAGTTGTAGTTGTTAATATTTTTTTGCGATTATCTTCTGAATACGTACACTGAGAAACTAAAGTTCCTTAGAGCTTAAAGTTATCTTTGATATTAAATTTAACTCTGTAGCTTTACGCAAATCGAAGTAGAAGGGTTTTGACAGACGGACAAATGAATAATCTTATAAGGGTATAATTTCGTTTTTTCCTTACAAGGTACGAAACCCTAAAAATTAAACAGTTTCTGTAAGAAAGAATCCGTCGAAGTTCTTCTCGAAGATCCCCTAGGGTCTTGGGATAACCAATCCAGCCTGTCTTGGTGGTGTTACCGCCGGCTGCTAAGACAGCCGGGTCACTGGTTGGGGTCCGGGTGGGCCCGCTGGTCAGTCTGGATCTTCAGGTCCGGTGGGCGGTGCGGCGAGCAGGTTTGAGCCCAAGGCTTGAATCGCTGCAGGCGACCAGCATGCTAGCAGCGCATGGGTCATGTCCGGTAAGTCCTCCTGTATATGGCGGTTTCGAGCTCCTCAGGGGAATGCCCTGAGGAGGCTAAGAGAGATAGAACCAAAAACAATGTGCGACAAAATTGCATTCCAACTCGCGTTTTCAAGCATTTTTATTGCCATTTGTATAAAGGATGAAATATCACCAAAAGAAGTTATACCCGTCCCTGTGGGTGCCGTCCGGCACTTTTATTCACATTTTATATGGGTCGCTATGCAATTTTTATGCAACTCGAAGGTTACGTTTTAGCCATCCGGCATTTTGTTTCACTTTGCTGGACGTTTTCGCGTGAAACATGGTTTTGATATCGATGCCTTAGTTCACAATTGCACTAACTACAAAATTTTCAATTTTCACTTTTTTAATGCCAAATACACCAAATTTCATTCTCTTTCGTTTCCGCGCATCGTAATACCGTAATTCCATCTCTTTCTACCAAAAACGTGGATCACAGTTGTATTAAATGAGGTCGTTTAATGTTCCATGAATGTGGTATTATACTAATGGTCTTTATTTTTGTAAAACCAATCAAGATATACTTTAACTGATTTTAAGTTTCTAAATTGCAAGAAATTTCAAAACACAAACGTATTATATACATTTGCAATATCTGCTCATACTTTTTATCAGTGCTAAAAGAGTGTTTTATGTGTTGTTAGTACAAAAGGATCAAGAAATTTGATGCACAAGTGTGCTAAGTACTTTTACCATCAATTTTTTAAGTGCACAAATACATTAAACCGTTTTGGGAAAGAAAAAATGAAACATTTTTTTGCCAAAGAAAGACCAGTGCACCAAATGCAACGTGTATAAACGATTCGACAATAGAACTCCCTTACAGGAGGATTATGATGCTTACAAAAAACGCGAAAATGATGCACTGACTATGAAAAAGAAGATAAGCAAAGATGCTTGAATTCAGATGGAGCTTTCCGGGCTATAACATTTGACCTTCAAGCTATCCTATCTGTACCTTTTACCGGAGACTGCAAATTTACGTAAATTATCGATGTACAATTTAACTATCCTAGATTGTCATGCTAACACTGGCTACTGCTATTTATGGAACGAGTGTAATGGCAAAAAAGGTTCTACTGAAATCGGATCCATATTGTTTAAGTATTTTGGTAGTTTACCCAAAACTGTAACTCATGTCGCATCTTTTTTTTTTCGCAGTTTTCTTATAAAAAATCTTATTTTAATGATTCAGAAACTAATTGTTTTGTGAAATAGCTAAAGATTGGCCTATAATTGGGCTTCAGTCCTATTAATTTTTTTGTAGTGATTTTGAAATTTATTTTATTTGATTGTGGATAAAAACTGTATGTGTTTTATAATAAAAATAAACATTATGAGTATGGATCACAGGTTTATTATTTTGTCTATTTAATGCAATATCCATAACTATTATTATCCTTCTTCTTGGACCTTGTACCAGCCTGGTTAGGCTGTTAAATATTTTTGAGTTTTTCACATAATGCCAGTCAGCATAATCAATCTTAGTGCACAAATGTATTAAATGGGGGGGTTTTATGTTTATTTGGCCATTTTGAAAAGGTTACGTTTAAACTAATATTACAATATTGCGATATGATGGAGTAAAAGGACTAGTCTTATGAATAGATGCATATTTTTTTTGTTAATTTACTTGGATTTTGTACTGTTGTCGTCTAAATTTTAAAAAACTTTAAAGCTCTCTCCTCAAAAATGTACATTTCGTAGTTAGTGCAATTGTGAACTAAGGCATCGATATACACGTCACGTAAACACGGACGTGCTTCATGTTCTACAATGTTGGTACATGGATGTATCATGTAGTCTTGGAGGTTTAGTACCTAGTCGATGTTTTGACGTGATGATTTTGCAGTATTATAACATTATAAGTTAATAATAATATATTATGTAGTCATTTTGACTTAATGTTTTTAGATTTGCCCAATAATTTAATAACCCGAGAAGAACACCATTTGAGGTATTTTTCTGTTGAACATGGCGTTTTCTTTGGTCATAACTAAAAACATTGATTGTCTTATTTGATCATCCTCTCCAAATACAACCATAATAGTGACCACGATCCTCAGACATGAGGGATCGACTCAAGAGAGGGTGTCTCATTTGACGTTCATAAAGGCTAGAACAATATAAATAGAACAATCAAAACATTGTATCCTATTGATTTAACATTATTGGAAAGCTTATGACTCATTTAATAAATAATATACCAAGGGGAACGAATACAAATCATTATTATGTATATAAAAAAATGTAATAAAGTGATTACGTCAACTGGAAATCATGAGTAGCGTTGAGAGTTGTTTATTTATAATGCGATGTGAAATGTACATATTGTTTTAGATAACTCTCGCTTTTAACGTTATTGCTAGTATCTTGTGAAAAGTTCCGAGTTAATTAATATTTTATTTTTATATACTTAATAACTTTGTACTATATTGTACGGACTTACTACCAGTAAGTCCGTATCAGTAGTCAGTATTTGTGAACTTTCCGTCAGGAAAATCTTAATAGCAGCACGGAGTTGGAATTATGCCCGGTGGCTGGCGATAGGCTCACCTCCCAACCTATGGGACCTAGACATAACAGGTGAAATGTGAGTGCTGTTCACCTCTGCCACACCCTTCTGGATAATATAGGCGTGATGTTATGTTATGTTAATATCAGCCAACGACTTACGGTGTTACTGAACTCAGGTCGTGGAATTTTATCATCGTAGCATATATGTTATTGCATAGTGCAATCTGATTGCTCCATCGTGTATACGATACCTAATATAGCAGCCAAATATAATATCGCGTTGGCAGGCAAACGAAACAGGCTAGTTGAATTAATTGGATAGGCAGATTCAGAAAGTAATCCGTCAAGACCTTACGAGCTACATATTTGGCAGTCTAGTTCATAAATTCACGCAGATTATCCTAGATTGCAGCGAAACTGATGGATGAAGGAATCTTGATGAGTAATTTGATCATCCGTTCTCTATCCAACCGCGATATGATTTTCTAGTTTGAAAGATCTAAGGAACTAGTAATCAATCAATTAATCAATCATTTAATTGCTAAAATATGGTACATAAATTGGTGTTATAATGTGGTTTGTCCTCATATTCTGCCAAATAATGGCGTGCAAATGTTTACCTACATAATTTCAAATTATAAGTAATAAATAGTACAAGTTAAACATTAACAAAATTAAATTACAGCAATTATTATATATATATACAGAATTAAATTAATATGTCCTTATCCTCTAAATATTCTTTAATGTCATAGTATGTCTAATTTAATAAAAATGTATGAAGTGTCCGTTTGAATGATAATAATGGTAAATTTCTGATATTATGTGGTAGATTATTGAAAGCTTTAATACACATGCAATATGAATTTCTTTTAAATAATTCTAAATTTATATGTGGTAATACAACTCTTAGCCCAAATTTCACAGGTAAACCTTATTGGCAGGATAAGCAAATAAGACACATAATAATAGTAACAGCTGTGTTTTCTTTCAAGTGTAACTTGTGTCACTTTTCAAATCAGTCAGGTTGTATTTTAAAGGTCGAATAAGATCTATCCGGAACCTCAGAAACTGGCCCTAAATCTGCACTTCTTGCACAATATGTCAGTGCTGACATCTTGATATAACATAATACGTAGTATAGTACTACATACAGTAGCGATAGGTTATAAAGGATATCATACTGTTTGCTATCTTTTTCAGACAAGGCTTTTTAGTATAAATATAGTTGAAAAGTTCACATTACGTCTATGTGAACTGTGACAACTAAATCTTATCACCGCTCACAATCTACATAAGATTGCAGATGCGTTTCTTCATCAGAAGACTGTGATATAATCCTTAAACCAGTTAATCAGTTTCTGTTTTCCCCTGAATACCGAGATTAAGTACTTAATACAGCATTATTTTAACTTTACCTAAATCCTAAAATAAATTTGTTCCGAATAAGTATCATTAACGAACAAACTGACTGCGTTTTATGTTAGTTTATTAGATTGCTATACTACTGGGTGAGAGTAAGACGATAGTGTTTATTCACAAAAGCTTAATCACTATGAAACGTAGTAAATTTTAATCCCTGCTCAACGCAATCTTTTTCAATTTAACTAGGTATGTTGGATTTATTTATTACAACTCGGGTTAACAAATTCAGCTTCGGTCACGAAAGGTGACTGGGGTTGCGTGACACGGCAGTGCACTCTAAATTATGGAAAATACTACGATATTATATTTATAACTTGATCAAAGTTTATTGTGAGCTCTTTATCTCACTCTATTTAGGTATCACAATTTATTATCAAAATATCGCATTAATATATTTTTGTGAATGTGCCAAACTAGCATGCAGCTTATGTGCATAGGCTGTCCACCGTGGGCATCACTCGTGCGTTGCCGTCACATTAAAAACCTATTTGTACTCTTTTTAAAGAACTCCATGGGCTCATTCCACAACTTTATCGTGCGTAGGAGAAATTTTAACTCTTACTTAATTAATACATATGAAAGTACGGCACGTCATTCTATTACAGTTTGAAAACTTAA
The DNA here is from genome assembly GCA_905147285.1 of Hypena proboscidalis. Taxonomy (NCBI): domain Eukaryota; kingdom Metazoa; phylum Arthropoda; class Insecta; order Lepidoptera; family Erebidae; genus Hypena; species Hypena proboscidalis. Next base: position 9,375,526 of record LR990127.1, read on the forward strand.
CCACTGAATCGACTTTTACCTCAGCAGCTTTTTATCGATCAACTACTTATTTGTTGGTAGCGTGCAATATTTTAAGTTAGTTCAAACACGTTGCGTGCAGCGCTATTTTAAAATTTACTTACCACTTTGACCTTTTGTGTTATTTGTACTATAAATAGCTTTAGTCTAGGGCTAAATAAATATAAGCAATTTTATTAACAGCAGAAAGGTTTTCTTTAAAAACGAAAAACAACGAACTACTTCGTTAAATAACTCACTGCATTTGATTCATAATTTAATTTCTTCGTCGACTCCGACGTAAAAGGGTGCAGAATATGTTATTTATTTTTCACTTGGGCATTTCGATTCCGTTTGCACATTACATACACAGGATATTACAGTTTAAATATTAATGTATTGTGAGTTCATATTTGCATTTGCTGAAAGTTTGAGATTCAATATTTGGGAGTTCAATTTCTAAATATTGAAAAAAGAGTACCTTAAAGTAGAGTAAAACCAGGATTGTTGACCCGTTGGGATACATGGCCTTGGCTTGAAAAATCTCTATGTTAGGGCATTTGTTGGTGTTAGCGTTTGTCTAACATTGAAAGGGCACGCCTTGGGGCCGTCCTCCGTAGCTTACCCGTACTTAACTTCATTTTGTGTCTAGTGCATACAAACAACATTTTTGAAGATTTAAAAACTTTCGTTTTGTAAAGTCGGGAATAATAGTCACTCAATTCGAACGTTTTAACTGTTAAAACGATTCAATGTAAGCACGTTTATACAGCTTCTTGTTTCATAATAAAATCAATTGACGTCATCTTTGCAATGAAATTGAAACGCCGAGAAGACTACATCCTTCAGGTTCAAACAACCTTCACCCTCAGTTTGCAGATTCTCACAGTACTTTGGTATGACGTCAGCACTGGACTAGACAGTTTCAGTGAGATTTTATGCAACAAGGTTCTTTAAATTTTCAATATATTTTTTATATTAAATGACGTGCCCTCATTTAGACACACACACCCACGTAACAATTGACACTTTCTTTGTGACGTGTATGTACCATACATTACATACATAACATTGCATTGGTGTTAAGTAATACAAACATGAGTATCATGAAACAAAAACACTATAATATAATATTGTAGGGTAGTTTTTTTGTAAGTGAATAACTACAGAATACCTTTATTTCAGCATATTGATGAGCAAAACATCGTGTAATATCATCAGAGATCATGTGATTTTTTATAATTTATTTATTAAAAAAGTAATAAAGACTAAACAGAACTGCTACAAGGTTAGTGACCTAGGTCTTCCTTCCGGTTTAATCGTATATCGTATTGTAGTAACGCATAATACACATTCTAAATATTGCGATAAAGCCTTACAAACAGCAATGTTTTCATTATTTAGATTGAAAGAATAATTTAAAGTTTGCGTGCGGTTATTTTCACGATATTCAGTATTTTTTTTAATGCTTTTAGTATGGACATTTTTGCTGATATACAGCCATTGTTGTTTGCGATCACCAAGACCATAAAATTGGTCAAATATAATTTGTCTTTCTGGAGAACAAAATATTTGGTTACAACCCTTTTTACACGTACATGGAGAGCCTATAGATTTATTAGAATATTTTTTTGGAATTGGAACTCTCGTAGGCTTAATCAGGATTTTATTTTTTTAGAACGCCACTCACTGCTTGTGTTTCCTAGTTTATTGCATTCCCTACGTAGAAGGTTGATTTTGTATATTTGATTCATAACCAATACTCAACTTTAAAAACATGGTTAGAGTATATTACGGAATACGTATATTGAATAGCATCTTTGTACTATATATTTAGCAACCATGTATACATGTCCCAACACTGGGCACGGGCCCTTTTTTATGATGAGAATATAATAGAATAAGATTAATTTGCCAGAATATGGTGGTTTACAGGTGTTAAAGCTATTTTTACAAGCGTTAGGCCTTAGTCTACAACACTGGCCAAGTGCGGATTGGTAGACTTCACATATCCTTGAGCACTCTCAGGTCTGCAGGTTTCCCCAAGATGTTTTCCTTTGCCGATAGCAAGTGATAATTTTCATTATAAATACAGACATATCTTCGAAAATACGAATCGATTTATTGACAGAGGTGGATTAAAACCCGAGGTCGTGGACTTAAAAGTTATACGGTACTACTACGTATTGTTTTATATCAAGATGGCAACACTGACATATTGTGCAAGAAACGCAGATTCAGGGCCAATTTCAGATGTTCCGGATAGCTCTTATCTGCCCCATAAAATATAACCTAACCGAATATAAAAGTGACACAAGCAACTCTCACATAAAGAACGCATCTGTCATTTCGATTTATTTGTTTTATTTGCTTATCCTGCCAATAAAGTTTATCTAACACCTGCGAAATTGGGGCTCAGTGCTTTAAATTTAACACGTAGTGGTTTATTTAAGGAAGCGGATAACAAGGAATAAATTCAAGTGAGTACAGTTAATGACAAAAGCAGTTATGTTTTGCTGAAACTTGATAATAGTTTTGTTAAATAGGTAAGTATATTTTTGGCCTAAAGATAGACCATAATATTTCTTCTGATAAGAATACTTAACAATGCTAAACTGACCTTAAATATTATTTTAAAGCAAGACTTAAGTGAGTTATGATATTTTTTTCGTTTAATTTTTATATCATTGTATTCATTTTGTTGCTGACTGCCAACCAATTTAAAAACACAATAAAACAACGTAAAAGAGTGGATCGGAATACTTGCGAAGCATTTTAAGCAAGTATTTGTTAGGATTGTCCGCGGCACTTGCACTCTTCAAACTGAATTGAATCCGCAAACCCAGCACGATTTGAGTATGCTCGATTTACCACAGAAGGAGTCTTGAAAACTCTACCCTCTTGGATTTAAACTTGTATTAACTTGAGCTTTCCACAATTATGCGTTAGTGAAGCACTAGACTTGAAAAAGATTGAATAGACTCATCTATATAAATAAAAATGAATTGTTGTTCGTTAGTCTGATTAAAACTCGAGAACGGCTGGGCCGATTAAGCTGATTTTGGTTTTAAAATGTTTGTCGTAGTCCAGGGTAGGTCTAAACGGTGAGCAAATAAGGAAAAATTGCGAGTAAGATAGAGTAAGACGACAATTCCATTTTCCCTTAAAAAAGTTGACCACTTACTTCCTGTCAAACATTTGACGGTATTTGTACTCTCAGTTCCACTCGAATTGAAGAACACATTAAAACAAGACTTTTGAATCGACAACATAATATCAACTTTGCTCATAACATCGTGTATTTATTATTTATTTGCACAATTCGACACCTTTAGTTCTTATAAACCAGAAATTAATACAATAGGTTAAAATATTTACACAACTAAAATAATAAAAATATAATAATAATAATTTCAACAGATAATAAAAATAATAATAAGATTAGGCATCGAAATACTCGTCCGCATCACTGTCAACGGCAAACGTGCCCCGAAGGCTGGCGGCATTGCCACGTTGAATGGCAATGCTAATTCTTTGTGCAAGATAAAAGCCAGCCTTCGGGTCACGTGAAGCGCCAACCAATCTTTTGGATATTTCATGAAATAATGCGCGTGCACGTGGACCCCACGGCCCAAGCGTTTCGACCCCAAACGGCTCAAACACGTAACTACCAAGAAGGTTGTCGTATTTGCGCCGCTTGAGAGTCTCCGCGGATGCAGCAGCAGCGCCAGCACAAGCGGTTGTGCTTGGCAGATGTGATGGCGCAAGGGTGTCGACGCAAGTTGCGTCCCACACCAAAGGCCTACCTATCGTGTATTTAAATTTCAAAATATAAAAATAATTAATGTGTTGACATGTTTGATGGGTGCCAACCTTACAGTGTTGCCAACTCTCAAAAATATTAATATTATTATAATAAGTGTATCCGAACGTTCCATTGTTTTGTCATCTCATGTAAAAAAACCCGTGTATCCGAACGTTCCATTGTTTTGTCCATAGATTTAAAGACTTTTTACTGCGTTCCTACTTTAACATCCTTGGTTTTGTCATCTCATGTTAAAAAAAAGAAACATTTAATTGGAGAAATACTGAAATTAATTAATAATTTAATACAACCTGGACAGTTATTATTTTTGTTCTGCCGTTCCATCCACTTTTTACAAAAGGGACAATGCATTTTAAGGAGTTGAGGGATATATAGCTTCACTATAATTTCTGGAAAATAGTTTTAAAATATCAACAATTTAAATATTATAGTTGTTTGAATTCTTTATTTTCTCGATAACAGATGTAGTTCTTCTTTTTTTCTTAACCATTGCCACCGTCAAAAAAAAAAAGGACAGATGTAGTTTGATAGTTATAGTGTAAATATTTGTCAGTATTCACTCAAAAAAAAATTGTCTATGGTAAAATGACACTTGAAATGTAAACGTCTCTTTGCTGTGCATCTACATAGAGTACATAAAAAAAGCAGGAGAGAATGTCACTTATAAAATGATGGAAGCACTAAAATGGCGGCGGTCTGTTTATGTGTGCGTGTGTTAGGGGTTACCAGCCATGAGAAATATTACCCACATTTTTACAATAATTTAAATAAATATTTTAGAGGTTTAGTTCTAATAATTTTTTATTTGCTGCTTTTTACCATCAAACATGATATAAGTAGTTTTATACTACCATGACCAAAAACCAAACAATATAAAACAACTTTATGTTTGAATTTCGAAACAAAGTTTATTTTATATTTCTAGCAGTCGATGCGGGCCTGCAGGTGGAAGTTGTTTGTTTTTATTAAGGGAATATGTACAAAATTCGTTGCTCTGGGCACTCCTGACGCAAGGCAGCGAAGATGCTTTAGTGCAGCTACCCAGTTTTTGAAAAATATTTTAAAATTACGACTCCTACGGCGCTTCCTGATTCTTAGATGGTGAAGATGCTTTAGTGATATACAGGGTGTCCCAGTTTAGGACCTGGAGCCTAAATCGGATAGTAGGATAAGTTATGGCAGTTAGCAAAAAAATAAAAAACAATTCAAAATCAAAAATTCTTTATTACATAAACTATCAGAAAGTGCTTGAAAACGTCAACAAAATGTACAAACCAAATAAAATATCTAAGTTAAAATAAACAAACAATGCGGAGCTTATATTCACTTACATGCATTTTTTCAATATTTAAAGAAATATTGGCAATTAAAATAATCGAGAAAATTTACACCCTGTGACGGACTTCCCACTTCATTTCACCTAAATTCTTTTATCGTTTCGTTTTAACATGGCTGCTACGAAATCTCAAACTCGTATGACATTCTGCGGGCCCTTGATTTGAAGGTCAACATTCGTATTCGCGAATGTGAGAAATCGTACATTTGTTACATCACATCGTACATGTGGTTTACACAATAATCAACGAAATATTCATTTTTATTAACACTTTTTTTGACTATTTCAAAAATAAAAATCTTTATTGACATAAACTAGCATCCTTAACTTGTGAATCCCCTAACGCCTGCACAAGTAATAACTGGGTTGCAGAAGATAGCGTCTTCCCCGTACAGCAGACACTATTACATTTAATCTTATGAATAGGACAATTTAAATCAAATTTGACAAAAAAAATCTTCGTAAAATTGATTTTTTATAAATTAACTTCTTTTGTAATTATTACTAACATTTATTTTTAATTGCTTTACATTAGCACAGTAAAATTAATTGTGTCGTTCCATTTTTTTTACAGTAAATAATAATGTTCAGTGGTGTGCTTTTCAATTACTTACAATCCCTTATGCTGATTTAATTTTACCAACTGTTATAATTTCTGCAGTTTCTAATTATTTCTACCCAAAATTTTTTCCATGCGTCGTTTGCAGCAGGAAATCTATAAAATATAGAATAATAATTACTATTATAATATAATAATAACTACTACTAAAAAATATTTACCCAAATTCAGGGTAAATGAAAATATTTATTGACTGTCAACACTGATAGTTTATGTATATTTTTTTACGAAAACAATATAATTTCGGCAATAAGCTGAATATATTACTTGCTTACCTATGAAAAGTGATCCCCTGGTTTTTTTTTGTCGAGGCGCTATGGTTTCGGCAGCTTTACACAACACAAGACGGCATTTTTAATTATTTTTCTTGAAGATCTGAGCATCAGCACAGTCCAAAGCGTAATGGCGGGCGATTGACTTACTATTGTGTCAATGTGTGTGTTCTGTGTGTACGTGTGACTTACTATGGGTGCTTCAGTAAGTGTTTCAAGAGACTATGTCCTGCTTTTTTTTATGTAGTCATTGTGCATCTATACTATAATTCTTTAATATTCCTAAAAATCTAAAAGCAACAAATTTCAATAAAATTAAAAAAAGTATTGTGTCGTGTGTTTGTGACTTACTAAATATGCCTCCAATAATTAGGCGGTACGAAGTTCGCCGGGTCAGCTAGTATATTAATATTTATTTAATTTATTAATGAAGGAGAAAATCGACTCGTTAGGCTCAGTTTACAGCGAGAGGAGACGTGTGTAGCCCGCTACGCAACTCCTTTTTCTTCACTTTGGTGGAAACCCATGTCAGTTTCGGCGAAGTTCTCCGCTCCTCGCCTATTCTTTCCGCTTTGGTCCACACATCTCTGCGTCGCACGCCGCTTGCTCGCTCACTGCTCATAATTATATCCCACATATACGAAAATGAGACATCTCTTTTCTTCTCCGTTTGATCAATTTGCACTAAAGCGGAGCGGATGTGGCAATAACGAAATCTGTTAGGATATTTAAGACGCATCTCTTTTCTCCTCTTCGCTCCACTTATGCGGCAACTGGGCCTAACTGTAGTATATAATAGTAATTAAATTGTATGCTTTATAAATATATGTATGTGTATTAGTATTGCTTTATAGATAATCTGAACAAGGCCCCAGATAACGCCGTTAACATGGCCACTGACTGGACGGGCAGTATATAAATATTTTGTGTGCATTGATTCGATAAGAAGAAGAAATAAGACTGACTTGTCAAAAAACTAATTTTTGAGCCAATTGTATAAAAAAGCTATGTTATATAAACAACATTACCTTCTGCGTGGCATTAGTTCGCCTATGTCGTAACGTGTCGTAACCATTATATTGTTTCATATAAATCTACGTAATCATTTATCTATGTTAAACCTAAATAATGTTGCGCACCAACGATTAAAATACGAGCCAGTATATGAAAAAACCATTTTTGAGAGTTCTTCATAATGATATCGATTTGCTGCGCTATACAACAGCTAATTCGGCAATGTCAAATTGCGAGTCACACGTATTTATTATGTACTAGCGACCCGCCCCGGCTTCGCACGGGTACAATGCTGATACTAAATACACTACAGAAAAACTGTGAACGTTGTATATAAAAACACAGCGGCCCGCTCCGGATTCGCACGGGTATATAATATATAGCCTATGTCACTCACTGAAAAAATGATTAAAATCGATCCAGTAGTCTGATTTATTCATTACTGCCCGTGGCCCGCACGCGTTAAATTTGGAGTAAAACAATTCCCCCTTTCTATGCATGTATTATACATAAAAACCTTCCTCTTGAATCACTATCTATTGGAAAAAACCGCATCAAAATCCGTTGCGTAGTTTTAAAGATTTAAGCGTACATAGGGACAGAAAAGGCGACTTTGCTTTATACTATGTAGTGATGATGATAATCTGCAATAATTTGTTATTTATATTTGCCGTGGCATGCTACGACGCGCATCCTCAAGTAAGACGACACCTAGCGGTGAAAACTTGCAGCACTGGAGAGAGCGTTTCCCGACAGTTCCACAGGAGAAAATGCGTACGGAGCGATTTGGCTGACTTTTAGTTCACTCTAGTGTCGTACGGGTAGATGGCGTTACGTGCCCGTTGTCCATTTTTCTTTTGAATGCACCGTGATTCCCCAATAGGTTATACGATTGAAATGTCTATGGTCAAATTATGCTGTCATTTTGAAGAAACGGGATACACAAAAAACCCTTCTAGTCTCGAGTATAAAAGAAAATGCAATGACGTACATGACACGGTTTATTTTGTTTTACCGAAGTGGTAACATCTTGTTAGCTCTCATAACATTTTTTTTACACCGAAATTTCTATAGTTTGTTGTTTTTCTTAGAAATTCGTTGTTAATGATATTTTTATGCCATGGATATCCAAATAGAAATAGAAGGCATGTACGACATCTTGATGTCATTAAGTTTACTTGCACCTTGTTTATCATCGATAACGGAGGCATCAAAGAAAGAATTGCGCATTATTTATGTTTTGCCGCTTTCTCATATTCAATTAAGCTTTTAAAGATTCCACATATTCATATGTCTCGTACAAATATCAAAATAATATTTTGTTTGTCTCGTTTTGAAAACAGTTATGTCTAGGAGCGCGCATTTAAGGGACGTGGTCGTGTGCTGGTAAATTCGATACCATTGGTATTTTTTATTTTTTCTGCCGGGTCCATCGCTTAATGTTATTTTTCTCGAATGATGATACAAGATACCTGGTTATGGGCTACGAGTAAAGGTTTTAGGCGGCTTTCAAAAAATAGTCGTTATTTATATATATATAAATGTTACCATAAATTTGCTAATAAGTAGAATATCAAAGAAAATAATGCGTGTAGGCGATGTTTTATTATCTGTAGGTGTATCTTAGATTCATAAGCGGCTTTTAAAATATATGTAGGGCGCGTGAAGGTTGGGAGCAAACAGTCGGTAGGTAGGTAGAAAAAACTTTTATACAATCTCTATGTCTATATACGTTTAGTCGATTTTCTTGTTACATTGTTATTCCTAATGAGGGTGACGTTTTTTCAATACAAAAAACAAAAGCAAAACATTTTATTTAAAAGATGTTTAATGTTTAATTTACATCTCAAAATAACAACAAACAGTGTTGTCGTCAATTATTTTTGAATATGATCTACATTTTACTGCAATTAAATGCTCTCGGGTAAAGGTATCGGGATCGAACCCACGGCATTTAATTCTGTCAATAAATCGTCAAGATTTTATCTTTTCGATGATATGTGTGTATTTACCGATTAAATGATCGCTTGCTAACGGTAAAGGATAATACCGTGAGGAAACTAGTATACCTGAGAGTGCCTAAAGTACTCGTGGGTGTGTGAAGTTTACCAATCCGCACTTGGCCAGTGGTGGACTATGGTCTAACCTTTCGTCTCATGAGAAGTGGCCCGTGTCTAGCATTGGGACATGTGTATGTATACAGGGCTGCTATTATTATTATTATTTTAAACAAACAATCTTCCACTAAACTATTTTTCCACACAAACTAGTAGAATGTGCCCGTGAATCTAAAAATAATTGGCTATTAAAGGAAAATTGGCCATAAATGAGACTATCGGCGATTGTACTCACGAAAAAAGCCCAATAATGTAACTTTAAATAATGCTTGGATATAAAAGCGCGATTACACTTAGCTACAGAGCCAAGTGCCAATAAAAGTAATTATGATGGAAAAAGCAATTTTGCAATTTTAGTCGTATAACAAGAGCAAAGTGAGCTTAAACTGCTAAGCTTTTATTACAAAAATAATTTGAACAACTAACCGCGACAGGGTTTAAAAATGTCATGTCAAAATAGTAATTTTGGAAAGTGTGTTTGAGTGGGTAAAACAGCAGTAGGTGCGTATTAGCCTCAGCTTATCTGATTTCAATATAATTTTTTTTATAATCTGGTACCAATTGATATTCATTAATTCAAATATAGAATATGCTTTACCACAGAATAATAAATCCTACTCTCGTACTTCTCTTTTTAAATGTATCCGGATTAGCGGGTAAAGTGTTATCTGTGAACTTTCTGTCAGAAAATTCACAATAGCAGTACCTACTGAGTTGCAATTGTGCCCGGTGGATGGCGATAGGCTCACTCCTTACCTATCCCATGGAATCTAAAAACAACTAGTGAAATATGGGTGTTGTACACCTCTGCCACACCCTTTGGATAATATAGGCGTGATGTTATATTATATTAAGACGAGATATATAAGTAGTACTATATTATTTTACGTCATAAACACCTTTCACGGTATTCATCTAGCGGTTTATTTGTTATTTCGACGGCAGCCTCAACGTGAGCCTTAGTGAAAATAAATGCACAACTAGGCTTTCTTTCCCTTTGTGAGCAAGCACACATAGTTGCCCGTTTTCTTTCAGCATTTTTCACAATTTCACATTTCTAAGAAACGAGTTACGCGGTGGCGGAAACTAAATAAAATAAATAATAAATAAATAAATATTTCACAACTCACACACAACGCCATCTAGTCCCAAACTAAGCAGAGCTTGTACTATGGGTACTAGAATAACTGATACTAATACATATATACTTTTTTTTTTTGTAAATACATACATATTATACATAGAAACACCCAGACTAAGACAAACCCCCATGTTCATGCACACAAAGATTTGTCTTAAGTGGGAATCGAACCCACGACCTCGGCGTCGCAGGCAGGTATACTACCCACTCCGCCATCCAACTAAGCTCTTGCTTTCTAACTCGACGTTCTTAATAAATATTCCATTATTCTTTTTATCCTAACGCTTCATATAATTATAAATGCTACCTGTACCCCTCTCTGTCTATCTGTTATGCTACTACAGCTATTTAGCTGTAAGCTGCTATTTAACTGAACTAATTGTGATGAAAATTATATACAGGTAATTGAAGACTTGGACAGAACAGAAGACAGAAGGACATAAATTTATTTTTACTACATTTAAATTTAACTACTTTTCAAAAAGAAACAATTTGTGTAGAAGAGGTTTATCCGTCTAAAAAAAATGTGTCGTTTTTAGGGTTCCGTAGCCGAATGGCAAAAAACGGAACCCTTATAAATTCGTCATGTCTGTCTGTCTGTCTGTCCGTCCGTCCGTATGTCACAGCCACTTTATTCCGAAACTATTAGGACTACACAATTGAAACTAAGTAGGTAGATGTATTCTGTTAACCGCTTTACGATTTTTACACAAAAAAAAAATATTAACATTAGAGGGGGGCTCCCCATACATTGAACTGAAACCATTTTATTTTTTTTCATTCTACCTATACGTATGGGGTGTTTATAGATAGTCTTTAAAAATTACATTGAGGTTTCTAGAACCATTTTTTTTCAATGTCAATCGTTCCAAAGATAGACACTTTTAAAGTGCTAAAATAAGTGCCCCCCCCCCCTCTAACTTTTAAACCACAGGAGTGAAAAATCTAAAAAAAAATATATATTATAGATCTTAATAAAAACTTTCAACCAAAATTGTTTTGAATGAGATACAGTCGGTAGTTTTTGAGATATAGCACTTTTTCAACAACCGCAAATTATAACTTTGTTATTGATACAAATTCCATAAAACACTATGAAAACAAAGTTATTTTTGCTGGCGAAAAAATGTTGGTATTTTGGCTATTTGTCGGTAATCGGTACGTTTAATGTTGTTACGACTAGCTACGGAACCCTATTGCGCGTGGCCCGACACGCACTTGGCCGGTTTTTGTTACTAAAAGTACACTCGTAACGTTACTAACATCGTTAATTAAAAAAACTTAATATTTTTCTACACTTTATAGATTATTGAAAAGAATAAATAAAAATCGCCAATCACTTAACAGGATTAAAAGTAATACAAAGTATAAAGAAAATTGTTATTCCCTTTTAAGCACACCAATTTGGAGATTATTGAGCGTTTCTAACTGAATTGAAGCTTTTGAAAGCAAGGCTCATTATTTCTTTGAGAAACACTTTTGACAAATGAGATCCATCAAGTCGAGAAAGTAGTCTACAAAACCAACACAAGCAAATTAGTCTGGAACAAAGGACAAGAATTTTGAGATTAGAAATAATCAGCTTCATCCCAACTATTATTTGTAAATGTTGGATTCTTGAAGCATTTAATTTGCATTCACTGAAGTGATTTAAATAACTCAGCAATGAAACCTTTGATAGTAAATATTTTTATGCTCAACTGTATTTACTATTTCTCTCAACCTTATATCATTTTCCGAGGTTAAGTAAATAACCGGTTTAAACGTAGTTTTGAAGTGGTTATATACCTACAGAAGTCTGTGTCTGTTGTCTAACTGCCCCATTATTACAATTGATGTTGATTGTGATTGAATTATATTCATTTCAAATGTCAATTTTGGTTACAATTTTTATTTTATTTTTCTTTTATATTTAATTAATTATAGATCTCCAACAAGAGCTATACACATTATAGACATATAACAACACAATGAAACATTTTAGTGTATTCTCTCAATTAAAGGAGACCACAGCTCACAAAAATTAGATAAAAAGTTCAAGAATAAAATTAAAATAAAAAATTACATATTATGAGATCAAAACATAGCATTAAAATTTAGAAAGAAATTATTATTATTTTTTAACAGGACGTTATTTTACTTGAGGTTCGAAAAACAATTTTTTTAAGTAATCAATCAAATTCATGTTGCTTTCGCTGCATCTTGGAGATTGCGTAAATCTGTTTCAATCATAATCCAAATTAGTCGTAAAAAGGGGGCTGGTTTGCCCTAAAAATGTAGTGAATATAAGCATACTAAAACTATGCCGTTGAAACGGTTTTGTTGGCTCACCAAGCTGTAGGGCGTGTAGGCGGTGTAGAACACAAAATATGCCAGTTCAATGGACTCAGCTAACAATATCGAAGTTGTTTTACGGTTGATAAAACAACACGAGGTTTCGTTTTAGAAATGCCGATTAATATGCAATCTTTGGTCAGTATAAAACTGAAAGTGAAACCGTAAATGAAAACTACTTTAACACAAACACTGTCTACTATTTGATTGGCCCTGAGCCTACTAGTCTTCATTACAGCATCATGAATGAAACTACGGGAATGACTTTACATTACATAATTCAGCGAGTCCCACAGAGTAACTTGACACTGGTACCTACATTATTAAACACGCCGAATTGGCTTACACTGTTTAATAATTCATGAATATAGGAACGTTACATGATAGCAGAGTTTCCAAATTTAATATTATGTGTGCCTAATAATTTGCCATTAATTTTGCTTGTATGCAGTTTTTGAGAATTTTATATTTTCTCACTTGAGCGGCGCTAACATGATGATTCATGAATGTCTTTCGACATATTTCGAATCAGCTGATATGTTTTAGTTAGGTTAATTTGATGTAAAAAAAACAATAAGAATGTGAAAGTCTATGTAGCAATATTATAAACATACTCATTCAATTTTCCTTATTTTTACGGTATGTATCGGAAATTATACTTAATTATGGAAACAATATCACGATTGATGGCGCGTCCCAAACCTTTTTAAATCGACTTAGTAACCTTTCCGCCCCAACATGGTTTCGGGACAAAAAATGTTAAACACGAATCTATCTGTTTACAAAATTAAAGATAAGATGAAGGTTGTAGAGAAAAGTTGTTTACGTTATGTAGATCTAACACGCATTCTAAAACCAACTAAACTTGAAGTTGATTAGCTAAAATGACATTGTAACTAAGCCCCGATTTAACCAAACTTCTTTATCTACGGTTTTATTAACCGGTATTAGCATCTCTCTCTTCTTCAATGTTTGAACACAACAAAAATACCGAAAGCTGTAATTAAGCGTTAAACTTGAGTTTATCACGTTACTAAAATCGGCACTAAATTGTAGGGAACTTGCAGGCATTGCAAAATCAACTTGCAAATAAACTAGAAAAAATACGTAGGTACATGAAATTGAGAGATACATAAAGCTATAAGTGAAATTATTGCAAGGATATCTCAGAGTAAGTAATACAAGCAGTTCGCAATTTTATACCTGGCTTATAGCTCAAAATTGTGCCATTATCAATTGAAATTGGCATGGTTATAATACTTTTGCGAGTATGCAAATTTATCTAATACATATAGGTTACATTCACTATGCGTACAAAAATTTATTCTACAAACATGAAAAATGTCTTATCAAAATGTAGTCAGTTGTCAGACAAAGGGTAGGCACTAGTGGAGAATGATTTCCTACTCAAAATTTGAGCACAACTTTGAGCAAGAATTGCTGGCGAAAATCGAATACGCTTCCACGAATATCTATTCAATTTGCGCGGAAGCAATTCGATAGAATTACCTCATAATTTGCCATATTACCTTTACAAGTAAGTATTGGAAAATTTTAGCGTTTTTGCTAACAAAGTGTCTTTTCATTTGTAGAATTATGATGTGAGATGTGTTGGAATAGAGCGCGGTCAAATTAAAGTAGTTTTGTAAAGACCGATTTACATGAAACGAGCAAAATTTTGATTCTCGTTTTATTGCTACTTTCATGTACAGAGCTCTCTTTTACATTAAAAGATCTATGTAGACCTAGCTCTTTGTTCGCTTGGTACAAACACATGACGCTTTCCTAAAGCATCCATGCGAATGGTAACCTTCATTAATTTGGGGCTAGCTCAGAGGCCCAATTTAACATCGTTCTCCCATTCAATGAATGAGAGAGAGAGGGATTCAATTCGGGTTCACCGTTGAACTCGGTTGGTGAAAACAGCGCTTAATATTTAGCTGTAAGCCTCGTGGTTGTTAAAAGCCCTGCATCGAGGCGCACCGGTTACGTTGCGTCGCTTATCGATATGGAGCAGACGGTATATTGTCATGTGACATGAATGTTGTACTGTATTGTGGGGACTTGAGCCTCGAGCTGGCAGCTCCAATATTATTTGCGTACAAAAGCACTTTACAGGATCACGTGTTATATCAGTGTGTTTGAGTCAATCAAATTTCATACTCTATAAAGGACGAGTACGTCATTTCTGTCGCCGCTGGCAGCTTGAAAATTATGATCTCGCTATTAAATAACAAAAAATATATATTATATACGGAAAAACTAACAATCTCCAAATAATCAAAGAATAGAAAGAAGTTAACATTGATCAAATAACTACGTTTATTTTCCTCGGCCCTCTATTTCTTTGGAACCGTTGCCATATAATTCGCAATTTATTTATTCCTGATATCGAATAGACGCGGCGTTTCGATACCCTTTTTATGGCATCCGCTGAACTCATGTCTCAAACCTTTTTCACATTTCTGCTTTCAATAGGATTGATATTTTCTGCTATTTTGATATCTTTCTTCATAAAACTACTAGAGGTAGACTCAATATATTGATATTTGGTAGATATGATCGCTAATATTGATACTTGGTAAGCTGTGTAATTAGCTTTTGTTTTATGTTTGAAAAAAAAAATACATTTATTGTCGTTCTGAAGTTTAGGTTAGCTTATTTATACATAGTTAGTAGAAATTCCCTTATTATAACGTAATTATAACCGACTTCAACCTAAATACCTTTTCAAATATATTTCTACAAAGAAAATCGGATGATTTTTCACACTATTTTTTCAACCCGTCCGAAACATTTACAGGTAGATATATGTATGCAATATACAGACAAATCTGTTGTCAGGGCCGTTGTTCGATTGACAAAAAAATATTCGTTATAAAAAAAATATTATGCGACGACTGTCAGCTGCAATATTTTCAATATTTCTCGGAGTTACATTCAAGATAGATGCGGCATGCCGACATTTATTGAAACCACGGATTCTTGACGTTGTTAGTTTTTTACATCGGTTATTGTTTTTATTAAAAACCTATTTAATTTGTACGAAAAACTGAAAAAAATATTCTTCTTCTTCTTCGTCGTGTCGATGGCTAAGCCAAATTTTATTTTGACTTGCCATCGTGGTGAAAGGATTAGCCAAAAAAAAAAAATATAAGTGTTGGACATGCACAGTAATGAACACTGAGCATGACTAGAAACTGTCGTTTTAATAAATGTCGCTATAGCATCCACCCTCTATTCATGTTTTAAAAATTGCTAGTTTGTACGTTAAATGAAAAACAATGTACCAAAAGTCGAACAATGTAACTTTAAGGACTAATTGCAAAAAGTTGGAACACGCTCAGCTTAAAATGACAAAAGTTTTCTGTTGCAAGTATCGTAATTATGGATCGTATTTGTCCACTATAACTGCTGAAATTGCTTTAATTGAAAACAATACAATGTAGGAAGTATTACAAAATATCCAAACCAGAAACACTGCGTTTCTATACAATAATAATATAAATATAACAAATGAAGTTAAAAATCTCTTTCTTTCTGTTTAAAATACCGTATTAAATCGACTACATAATCTGCCTCAATGGTTTAGAGGTTAGCGTATGCGCCTCTCACTGCAAGGTCTCGGATTCAATTCCCGGATCGGGCAAGTGCTATTTGTGAACTTTCCGTCAGGAAATTCACAATAGCAGCATGGAGTTGGAATTGGGCCCTGTGGATGGCGATAGTTTCTCTCTCTATCCCATTGGACCTAAACATAACAGATGAAGTTTGGGTGTTGTACACCTCTGCCAAACCCTTCTGGGTAATATAGGCGTGATGTTATGTTATGTTACTTAATCTTACACTTAGAAATTGACTGCTTCATTTTCAAACCTAAGTAATACCCCCTTATAGTAATAATAATTTAGTACTTAAATGTCTTGAATACAGAATACAGTTACAGACTGGCTTCAAAAGATGGACTATAATAAAACAGAAGAAGTATTTACATACGTCACCTAAACTCAAAAAATACACGATTCACTTAAGAATAATTCAAAACCACACACACACACACACACTCACCCCCACACACACTCACAACACAATGGTTCTTATAAGTATTAGTATAAGTAAAAATATAAATAAAAAATATAAAATCATTCAATCTTTTATATTAGCTGCAGTGATAACGTATACTATAGATTTACATAAGAATTGTAAAGTGTAAACTGTAATATTGTGTCACAAAACACGACTATCCACTCTGTCACCCAAAATACAAGCTTTCGCTTAGTTTGGGAGACAGTATCAGTAACTAATGTACAAATACATTTACATGTGAATCTAGCTGTATTATTTGTGTCAATAAAGAATTTTTATTTATTTTATTTACTTGAATACCATTTAGTTGTACTTAAATACATGCGTGTTAAATTTTAATACTTTCAGTTCCTGTCTTTTTTCATCTCCGTAAAAACTATCGGGTATTACACTAAAGAATCGTTCGCAGTTACGTCTTCGCGATAAGAGACATCTTCTATATTTCCATAAGATCACGAAGCCGTCGACTTGATATCATCGCGAGACCCTCGTTATACGCTCCCGGTTGAATGGCTCGGCTCACATGCAGATACTCGACACTTCCACTTATTGATAACAATCTTGTTTTGTAAATATACGCGGATATTTTTACATACGCCTGTAGTTCTTTTCAAAAAGGGCTTTTTAATAGTATCTTGCCATGGTCGAGATTTAATTAAATATATAAATATTTAAATATATATATAAATATATATATAAATATAAATATTTCACAACTCACACACAACGCCATCTAGTCCCAAACTAAGCAGAGCTTGTACTATGGGTACTAGAATAACTGATACTAATACATATATACTTTTCTTTTGTAAATACATACATATAATACATAGAAACACCCAGACTAAGACAAACCCCCATGTTCATGCACACAAAGATTTGTCTTAAGTGGAAATCGAACCCACGACCTCGGCGTCGCAGGCAGGTACACAACCCACTCCGCCATCCGGTCGTCATTTTAATTCACATTACATTAGCATTAGCAGCCCTGTATCTAATACATGTCCCACTGCTGGGCTCGGGCCTTTTCTCATGATGAGAAGGGTTAGGCCATAGTCCACCACGCTGGCCAAGTGCGGGTTGGTAGACTTCACATTACCCTCGAGCACTTTTTAGGCACTCTCAGGCATGCAGGTTTCCTCACGATGTTTTCCTTCACCGTTAGCGAGCGATAATTTATATGACAAATGAATACACACATATCTTCGACTTAACGTATTATTGACAGAGGTGTGTGCCGTGGGTACGAACCCGAGACCTTTGACTTAGCAGTCCTACGGTCTCCCACTCGGCTATCGCTGCTTATGAGATAATGCAGATTTAATATTACTAGTGAAATTACAGAGACAACATAATTTAATATTTTCTTTTTTATTAGTATTATGGCATTGCTGGCATTTTCAAACGGCTAAAGTTAAATGTAACAAAAATAAGGTCATAAATCAATTGAATTTAAATGGTTTTCACGCATTCTTAAGATCTTATTTAACCAAAAAGCAGGTCACAAACGGGTAAAAATGTATTTTAACATCTCGATACACTTTATGTACTACGATACACTGTACCACAAACGGCAGCTCTAATGTATATTTTAACTACTTCGTATCTTCTCGTACATTCATATACATTACAGCTGCAGTGTGTGAAGCGGTTGATACGGTACTAAAATATGTATGTTACTTTTTCTGAGCAACATTACGCTGTTGATTCGATTGCAGAAATTTATTTGGTAAAATAAACATTCATGCAGGTAATATTATGTCAAATCCTCTTCTATTAAGTCGCAGAAAAAGTTAAAAAGTCCTTCACTTACACTCGTTTATATAGAAATCTGATGAATTTTTGGCTTAAGTGTTCTCAAAGACTCTTTACTAATAAAAAACATGACGGTCTGTCAGCATTAAAGCTAATAAATAGGTCCGTTTCCATTAAAAACCTTATAAAAAATACTAAAAAGATTGAAATAAAAGTAATTAATAAATAATTAAAATACAGAAAATAATCAGAGCGGAAGGCTGGATATTTTTCGAGCTATCAAACTGTGAATAAGCCTGGAACAGTGCGACAGACAGCGGCGAGTTAAATCGACGAAGTTGTCGGGACAAACTGTGCCATCCGCCATTCCTAGCCGAGCTGAACAGAGCTGCAACTTCCAATGAAAGCATTCAAAACTTGTGCGGTCACGACGAAAGACGCCAATCTCTAAGGAACAGATGGAACTTCTTAGATCTGAATCACAGAAAGTCACGTATTATGTGAGATAGATGTTTATTGAATTATTTTATTGTGAGCAACGAGTATCTAACTACTTATCTGCGAAATCTTTTATACAAACATAGGTAAACGGCAACTGTAGCGGATCATGAATCACCTAAAGAGCTAAAGACTACAACTAGATAGTTATTAATATTATTAAAACCGACGTGAGGTGAAGACATTATTATTGAAAATACGGTTTACTCACGTTACTTTAGCCGGGATATATATATATAGTTGATGAATCTACGTATTCGATTCGAAACTAGTCGGCATATCCCGGCTAAAGTAACGTGAGTAACCCGTATTTTCAATAATAATAGATAGTTATTATTGTGTACATTTTGGTACTAATTTGTAAATTGGTTCCGAGTGGGAAACTGGTGACTTGTAACACAGGTTATTTTATACCTACTTTAGGCACCAGCGTTCCTAAACCTACGATGTAACATAGCTATGTAGATTACAATTTTATGTGGTTGATATTATGGTTAATGGTGAGAAATAAATTCATTTTAATTATTATTATTTATTATCGAATGAATTTGTGTTGACTGATAATGTAAGTGGTATTTTTTTTTCATGGGCCATATGAAATACACTAATACAATATTCAAATAAAATATAAGTTTTTAATGCCTGCCCGTCAAAGCCATTTAGTTAGTAGAAAAGAGTAATACAGGGCCTGAACCATAGAAATCTTAATAACAAGGCAATAGAAATGTCAAAGACGCGTGACCTTGTCGCCGCGCATGTGTCTAGTCGAACACAAGTGCGAGTTGAGGAGTTGTCGTGGTTACCAGTGTTGTTTGGGACGCCTAAAGATTATTCGTTTTTAGAAAATATTGCTTAATGTCATCGCAAAAAGAATAATTTTGTTTGCAGGAATACAAAATGTATGTGTAGGCGAAATTGTGTTTTTATTGTTTGGTTATGTAGTGGTATTTGAAAACCGGCGACATGCGTCCCAGTGTTAAAAGATAGTCGATAGCATTTCTATTGACTAGTTATTAAGATTTCTATGGCCTGAACGTAACGAATGAGCCACCTGTACATAAAGTAGCCAGTGACGAAAGTCTGTCTGCCTCTCAGGCTTATGACAAAAATTATATCTTTAAAATTTGCCAAGACGTTGATATTTCATTCTTGCTCGCTGTAGAGATTTAAATTTTCTGAGCACAAAGCTTAACTTAGCTATAAAAATTCACAGTTCAGTTTATTATTGAATGAAACATATTCTGCCTCTTTGGTCTAGCGATATAATCTGTATATCGCTTACCGTGCGGTCTCGGGTTCAATTCCCGCGTAGGTCAAAAGTGTTCTTTGGGAAATTCTAAATAGCAGCACGGAAGCCGCAAACAAAAGCTAGTTCTATAGTTTCTAACATTACGCCTAAATACCCAGAAGGGTGTGGCAGAGGTATACAACACCCACGCTTCACCTGTTATGTTTGTCTATGGCATCACTATAGACACAAGTTTATATTTTAGTCTTTGTTTATCTATGCATTAAGTATAGACAATATAGATTTCAAGACATCCATTATTACTTCTGTCATGGCGGTTATCTAAGTAACGTAGCCTCTCTGTTTCATTTTTGTATTGTGTAGTGTACCTGATGCTGTGCTAGTGATAAATAAACACCATTACTGCGAATACATCTTTAATTCAAATATACAGTCCACTAAGACCCCAACAATGTTTAGGTCCCATGGATAGGGAGTGAGCCAATCGCCTTCCACCGGGCACAATTCCAACTCCATGCTGCTATTGTGTATTCCTGACGGAAAGTTTACAAATACCACTTTGCTCGACCCGGAAAACGAACCCGGGAGCTCGTGGTGAGTAGCGCATACGGACTATCGAGTCAGTTATTACACAAATACAGATTATATATAATGAATAATAAATATGTTAAACGAATGTATGGAGCCTATTTTATCATCATTCTGCGGTCGTTGTTCCAAACGTTTCGAAATTCAGATAAGCCGTATGAAAGTTTTACCACTGATTTTCTGTTGTTGTTGTTTCTTTACCACATTGTGGAAATTTAAATCGTGCTCCTACGTCCTGCATACGAAGTAAGGAGTCGCAACACAACCAACTCCAATTTAAAACGGGCGTTTTATTTCAAAACTTATTGTCTAAGCATCTCTCTTTGGGAACATTATTCATTTTAGAGACAATATATAGATAGATAGAGAAAACTTTATTTGCACATCAAATTTGTAACAAACATACTAAGAAATAGGTACTTAAAACTATAACGTACAAAGGGCGGCCTTATCGCTTGACGCGATCTCTTCCAGGCAACCTTAGGATGGACATAATAGAGTGGATATTTGCGGTAATTTAATGCATTGGATTTGTTGTTGTTTTTTTTTTTTTAATTTTCTCAAGGCTTGTCAGAGATTATTTAGCTAGTAGTCTCTGATAATATTGTGTCTAAAATGACTAATGTACCCAAAGTCAGATGTTTACAATAATTATGTAGGATCTTTTTGAAAGACACAGACAACATAAAAGAAAAACAGTATGTAACACGTGCAAAGTTTCAGAACTCGTTTTTATTCACATTTAATTTTGGAAATGTTACATAACAGGCTGATACGCAGTAAGAGCTATCAACTTTATAGGCCTTCCAAGCGGCTATTAAACGGTGTGTTTGCTTAGTAACAAAGGTGTCATTGAATGACACAGACACATCAAGCTATACTATACATTACCAGGGTAAAATAAATAAATAAATAAATTATAAATGTTTCACAACTCACACACAACGCCATCTAGTCCCAAACTAAGCAGAGCTTGTACTATGGGTACTAGAATAACTGATACTAATACATATATACTTTTTCTTTTGTAAATGCATACATATTATACATAGAAACACCCAGACTAAGACAAACCCCCATGTTCATGCACACAAAGATTTGTCTTAAGTAGGAATCGAACCCACGACCTCGGCGTCACAGGCAGGTACACTACCCACTCCGCCATCCGGTCGTCATGGGCTTACATTTTATATTTTCCCATGCAAAGTGATATATACTGGACATACATAGGCAATGAATAGCTAGATAAAATATTTAGCCGTGTGTGTCGGCCAACGAGTTAGCTATGCAGGGCAAAAACTTCTATGCCATAGTGACCTAATTGCTTGGCCCACTGTACGTGCCTACAGATTGTTCAGAAACTGTATATGTCTCAATAAGAAGAGCCGCCTTAACGACTTCCGCACACTATTGGCTCTTACTAGGACGTTTACAATTGACCTTTAAAATACTTGAATTGTGTTTTGTTGCTAGTACTTAGTTCAACCATTTAAGGGTGCATGAAAGGAGCCTCCCCGAGTGACGTACACAACGATTCCCTACGTCCGGCGCACCCTGGGCAAATCGTGAGTTCTTCAAAGCAAATTGGCTAATCCTTTCACCACGATGGCAAGTCAAAATAAAATTTGACTCGGCCATCGACACGACGAAAAAGAAGTTCAACCATAGAATAAAGACGTAAGTAGAGTAAAAGGATAAAGTGCGCTAAATCACACAATTGATAGTGTGCACCAAAAACGAAGCCTTTGGATATTAAGTACATCTCATCTCTTATAAATGCAAAATATAATCTTAGTATACGTCTGACACTTATTTATTTTTTTTAAATATATATCTTTATTTTAAACCAAAATACATTTCTGTTAATCACAAAAATAAAATAATTAAACCTATAATAAAAATAACTATTTTAAAAAATTATTAATTTTTAAACTATAACATAGTCGTCAAGTTAAAGGTTAAACAACGATCACACAAACGTGTTTACAAAAACAATTTTCGGCTCTAATACAGTTTGTAGCTAGTTTAAGGCAGGTGTTTCCCGTGAAAAGTTAATTAGAGAGCATAATCTGGTACTTGGCAGAAAACTCGCTCAATTTTGCCCAAGTGCCGGATGAGTGAGGCGCTGATTTACGTAAAAATCTAATTAAGGAGTTCATAACCACTTATCTTCTACGAAAGTATCAAGAATCGTTTGTTTGTACCTTGAAAAATGTAACAAAGTTTCGTGTAAATGTTGCTGAAAATTTTCACGTTTTCATTTTGAATATTAGGAATGTTCAATTTGTATGGAAATGTGTTTTCAGGGTTTCGTACCTCATATGGAAAAATCTAAATCCTTATTATATCACTCGTTTGTCTGTCAGTCACAACTATACGCTATACGCGTTTCAGAATATTTTATTCTGAAACGCGTACAGGTACAGAGTTGAAATTGATTTCAAATACGAAGATTAACAGGATTATTATGCACGCTGCTATTTTGTTACAAAAACATTCAGCTAATGTTGTCATCGATATTATCGGTTCAAATATTGGCGCGCGGGTTGACTAAGAAAGAAAAAGTATCATTTAAAAATAAATACTATGTTTATTAATAATTTATGTTCTAAAATAATATATATTTACTAAAAGTATGATATTCCGTCAGATATATTTTTGATACGATGGTTATTTCGGCAATTTTAAATACAAATTTAGGCATCGTTACGTCTGAATGTTGGCGTAGATATCATCGTACTAAATCAAAATTAGTCCCCCCTTTACAAGTGATGTCTCATTTTCTAGGCCGTTTTGTATTGTGATCGCCTGTCTAGTATAATACTTTGTTAAATTTATAAATAAAGCATTCCTCATATCGGTGCATGAAAGGAGCCTCCCCGAGTGACGTACACAACGATTCCTTACGTCCGGCGCATCCTGGGCAATTCGCGAGTTCTCCAAAGCGAATTGGCTAATCCTTTTTCCACTACGATGGCAAGTAAAAATAAAATTTGACACGACGAAAAAAAAAACATTCTATGAAACTTTTTTGATCCCCTCATATTAATATGCCCACCTACGACATAAAGGTCAAAATATACTCATAGTGGCAGTCATCCCACGTAATTACTGAACGTAAAATGTAAAGCTGCAGCCACAACAACACGCGAGGGAGAACTGCACGGTGGTGGCTTTACATCTGATTAATTATTCCAACGTGATTAAAGCCGCACTAAAAGTTTGAACCAATATTAAATGAGTTACAACCGTTAGGTTGCTACTATTTCACAGTAGTACAGTGTACGAGTAAGTTCTTTATTTTATTACAGTGTACAAGTAAGTTCACGTTCTCGTTGGTCTAGTGTCTAGCGAATGCGACCTCTCACCGGGAGGTCTTGGTTGCGATGCCCAGGTCGGGCAATTTTGTATTTTCAGGCAGGTAATCCCAACACCCTAAACATCGTAGGTGAAATGTGGGTAATACACACTTCTACCACACCCTTTCGAGTAATAATCAGCGTCAGACCTGAGTCTGACAATATGCTGAATCAGGACCTATTTAGTCCAACCATGGGGCATATTTCTAACTAAATGTTGTGTATTTTTCATAATCTGAATATTGTTAACTTTCTGTGTCTCATTTGTTGGCACTAAATAAATTTATTTTCTTGCTTTCTTCTTCTTTCTTTCTAATATAGGCAAGATGTTATGTTATATACAGTTATGTTAACTGTCGATGTCAACTTTGTACATAATTTTTATCTACCCAGGCCTTTCGTGAAGCCTTTTAGATTTTATAGCAGAGAAAATGTGCTATAAATCTCTTTCGTTGAGTATTTGGGCGGGTTAAGTTTCAACACCAGAGTTTGGCAGCCGATTGCTCTCAATACTTTAGTGTTTTGTTGTTTTTTTTTTGTTTTTTTTTATTTCTTTACTTTATGCTTTAAGCATGTGGAGAATGGCGAGGCGGACCTCACAAAACTAATCACAATAGTACTTCAGAACGTTGTTTTGATTTGTATGAGGTTTTCCTCGCTCACTGAATTACAATTTATATGATTTGAACCGTTCTTACAGATAAAAGTTGTTGAATATTTGGCTATGGTACAGGTTCAAACCAGACGTTATCACCAGGTTTGTCGATGGCTTTTATAACAACGGCGGCTTTGTATATGGAACTTTTAGAGAAACGTCTCGAATGCTGGAGTATCTTTTTTTTCTCTATCTTAATAATAAAAAAATACATAGATCAAATTTATGCATTACAATAAAGTAAAAGTAGATTCTTTTCTTTGTGCACAAAATAAGCAATTTGGTAAGTAATATTGGTGCCCTACTTTAATTCCAACATAAATAAGAACTCGAAATATTATTAAAATGTATAGATTTTTATATTTTTAAGGACCACGCTATGTTTATTAACCTGACATAATATGTCAGTTATAGAAAAATATAATTTTATTACATTTTCCACTGAGCTATCTGTCAACCCTACTCAAATGTTTACAAATTATAATCGTATTTATATAATAATATGAACTTAATAAATGATAACATATTGACGAGACATATATTTATTTGAACAACATATGGAATTGACATGACATATTACTATATAGGGTGTCCCAAAAGTCAACGACATTCTGAAAACTGGAAAAAGGCCCAGTATTTTTATTTTTACAGTAATTTTTGAGAAAATTGTAAAAAGACTAAATTGAATTTTCGGCTCTGTAACTAGAATTTGAGTATCTTTATGGATTTTTTAATTTTCCAGCTATATTAAAAACAAGAGTCAGTGCTTAATAACTACAATTAGAAGAAAATTATCAGCGCAGAATTCAAGAACTATTTCACCGACTTTTTGCGATATTTATTGCTTTTTCTAGGTTTTATCACGTTAGTTTTTTTCTCTAATGTCAGTTATCTCTAATAGTTACGAAATAGTCGAGTGGACATACTAAAAGTTTACACCCTCTAGATATTGACTAAAACAAAATTAAAGTGAATTTGCTACACATTTCATAATATCTGAGCTTTCCATTGCAGGCGAGCTGCAGCAGCTTTGGACAGACAGCAGCTCTCAATTAAAAATAAATAAGTGCCAAGATCTCCTCCTACTCAGTATATAAATCCAATATAATTTCACATTATGGACAAACAAGAGAGGAGCTCTATGCTAAAAACAATATAAACAAGGTTAAAGCGATTATACGATTAAAATCATTTTCTATCGCTGATCCGAGATTTCGTTGTGAACAAAAGATAAACACGAACATGGATAAAAGGGTCCATAAAGTAACAATGACCCTACAATTATATGAATGGCAGATTTAAACCACTTAAGCCTTTCAAATCCACAAATCAAATAGGTTGTCACGAACGGATTCAACGACGCGTCCCACTGGCTTGCTCATTCAGAATTTAACGGCCGAAGAATATCTCGTATTATATTAAATATTATACAAATAGAAACAACGGGGACTATATTTTGACCTCGTTTAATTTAATTTTAACACGGTATGATTTCCATAAAAAGTATATTGGATTAGTTTTTTTTTAATTGTTTGATGTACCCGACATATAAGCAGGACACCATAAATAATAACAACAACATAATATAATAAGAACTTACACTGATATTATTAGAATTGGTAAATCAAAATCTTATTTTAATTTTAATGGTTATTATAGCACAAAATTTAGTTGGATGATTTTTTTTTATGTCCTTAACAACATTTTTAAAAGTTCTATTTTATTTTAGAAAAGTATTCTCTGTTTCCTGAGGCTTATAAGCTCGGGACCTAATACTCTACCAACTTGAATGGCTCGAATATTTTTCTCAGATAAAAGTCCGTGTGATACCAATTTTAGAGTATTGTTTGAGGTTATCTCATTACTTTTATATTTCATAACAGAAAAGTAGTACATATTACGAACTAAATGGCCACTACCTAACCTGCACTGAAATGACCTAGCTCGCTAAATGGAATCTGTAGTAGAGGATTCCATACATAACATAACAAAACTTTACGCCCATATTACCAACAAGGGTGTGGCAGATGTTGACAAAACTCACACTTCACCTGTCATTTTTAGGTCCCATGGGATAGGCGGTAAGCTTGTCGCCATCCACCGGTTACAATTCCAACTCCGTGCTGCTATTCTGAAGTTCACAAATAACAATTTGCCTGACCTGGATATTGAAGCCGAGACTGGTGCAAGGCGCATATGCTAACCACTATACCGTCAAGGCAGTTTCTTAGTTTTTGTAATATTTAATTTGGGTACATGTGTAGTAATAATATAGCTATATAGTAGACGAAAATTTTTAGTTTAAACATAATATTATTATTAAAACCGACGTGAGGTGAAGACATTATTATTGAGAATACGGGTTACTCACGTTACTTTAACATCGCGCGGAGGTGACGACACGCGAATAAGAGCCCAGTTGATGAATCTACTTACTAGATTCGAAACTAGTCGGCATATCCCGGCTAAAGTAACGTGAGTAACCCGTATTCTCAATAATAACATAATATTATTGTTATGTTTAGACTCAAAATTTCCGTCTCACAAAGGATCAGATAGTAAACAATTACGCATTAATTTGTGCCCTTCGAAGGAATATCGTAAATTAACGATTTCCAATTTAGATAGGTATTGACTACCACAGAGTTTAAGATAACTCAAATGATATAGTGAATAATGGTTTGTTTACTACGGCAATAAAATTTGCACTGAGCGTAAAAAAAACATTTTTCTACTTTACATGAATCCTAGAAGTCGTCAGAAGCAGTAACAGAAATCGATCAACATACGACCGGATGGCGGAGTGGGTAGTGTTCCTGCCTGCGACGTTAAAATTATGCGTTCAAGTCCCGCTCAAGACAAATCTTTTTGTGCATGAACATGGATGTTTGTCTTGGCCTTGGTGTTTCAATGTATAATAAGTATGTATTTACAAAAGAAAAGTATGTATTCTAGTACTCCTAGTACAAGCTCTGTTTAGTTTTGATTTATATATAGATGGCGTTGTGTGTATGTTGTGTGATATTTATTTATTATTTTATTATTACTTACCAAGTTTTAAAAAAAGCAATCTGTTCGCCAATCGTATTTTATGGTTAAATGGATTCTGTTACTGATTCTGAACAAACTTCTTTTATGATTCGGGTAAAGGTAAAGTAATTATGTATTTTTAAAAGTTTTGTTAATACGTAAAATATGAATTTTCAATTTATTTTACCTTCTATTTTAGTCTGTAAATCAGTTTGATGTATTGATCTGACTGAGTTATTTACGTTTATATGTACTTTAAAGACAACAAAGTACAGTGACAGATAGTACATAGCATTCCTAAAGCTACATTTTGTTAAAAAAAACCGGCCAAGTGCGAGTCGGACTCGCGCACGTAGGGTTCCGTACCACTATACATCTAAAAAAATGTTTTTCTTTATTCTTTATTATATTGGAGTTGATTCAATGAAAGGTAAAATGCGGTTTACGATTTATAACGTATTAAAAAACTAATTATTAGATCTCGTTCAAACCAATTTTCGGCATTGTACCAAATTTGCATTATAGTAATGTTACATCATATATAATTTTTATACACACACACACATTTTTACACTTTGGAAGCGTCAAACTATTCAGGTTAGAAAAAAATTATATAAGAAACCTCAATATCATTTTTAAAGACATATCCATAGACCCCACACGTACGGGTTTGATGAAAAAAAAAATATTGAGTTTCAGTTTTGGGAACCCCAAAAATTTATTGTTTTTTTTTCTATTTTTGTATGAAGATCCTAATGCAAGTTTCCACAGTATAGCTCTTATAGTTACGGAAAAAAGTGGCTGTGACATACGGACGGACAGACGGACAGACATGACGAATCTATAAGGGTTCCGTTTTTTGCCATTCGGCTACGGAACTCTAAAAACATAAATTATGTAGAATACAAATGCCTCTAAACAAATGAAAATAAGGGCTGCTTGTTTCAAAGAAGACACAAAAAACTTTGGTTCAAATAGCATTTCTTTTAAACGGTACCGCAACGGGATCAACTTGCCACGAAAAACAATTATTTGCTAAATTGCTATTTTCGTAATGTGTCACGATGCGTAGTCTAATCTCACATAAGTACGGCGACGGATGGGATAATTTGATTTCCAAAATACAATTAGGGAAGTCTGGTCTAGTGGCTTCAAGTGTGATTGCTAATCGCGGCCTTTTTATGTCCAAATGTGAATGACCGAGGATAATTCATTTCATATAAAACTAATTGTCAAACCCTATGATTTGACACTGGCGCAGTACAATTTACCCCCCTGCATCCCTGCGAGTTTTGGTTGCATTATTTGCGTAGATATTTGCGTTCATTGCGTGTCTATATTGGTTTTATAGTCTGAGGCCGTACACAAACAAATATTTTAACTTGTATAATTCTCAAGATATTAATTATTTTGTTACTCAACGAATTACAATTCAAAACTTTACTAGTAAGTTATTGTATGGACTACTAACATTTCCAAGTAAATACAAATTTGATATGAATAATGTAGTGAATGCTTCAGATTTGAAGTAAGTTTAGACTTATTCTGTACCGTAAGCGTCAATAAAAAATGTCGTATCCTTTGCAAAGCTTCTAAGATGCTGTTGAGATCCAATAACTGAGGAGTTTGTCTTAAAATCCAGACAAAACTACACTTAAACAT
The DNA here is from genome assembly GCA_905147285.1 of Hypena proboscidalis. Taxonomy (NCBI): domain Eukaryota; kingdom Metazoa; phylum Arthropoda; class Insecta; order Lepidoptera; family Erebidae; genus Hypena; species Hypena proboscidalis. The sequence continues at coordinate 9,405,064 of LR990127.1, forward strand.
TGTATTCAGGAAAGTCTGGCTTGAAACTTACTCTCGCCAAATACTCAGCGAAAGAGATTTGTACTGCATTTTCACTTCAATAAACTATAAAAGGTTTTCATACAAAAGCCTTTGTACAAAATATTACAGAATAAGATTTATGGTTGAAGTTAATATTAAGCCGTCTTATTTAATGTTGATTTGAACTTTTAGTGCGGTTTAAATCACAACTGAATAATTAATCAGACGTACAATAGCATGCGCAGAATTTTCCTTCGGGCGTTGTTTTCTCAGCAGTATTATTTATGTACAATGTCTGTATTAATATTATTGTATACTAGTTTCCGCGGCGCGGCATCACCCGCGTCAACCAGTATACAGTGTATACAATTTATAATCAGTCAGATTTAGTCCCAATTTCACAGGTGTTTGGTAAGCCTTATAGGCAGGATAAGTATATAAGACACATTAATAAAAGTGACAGCTGTGTACTTTTTTCAGTCAGTTATATTTTATGGGTCAGATAAGATATAACCGAAACCTTAGAAACTGGCCAAAGTACTCAAGATTGACAGTTTTTTGACAACATTATTTAAAATTTAGCAACGAACATGTACTTTATTCTCTTCAAAGCACATTCAAAAAAAGTAAGATGTTATAATCTTGTTAATTAGATTCTTACGTAAATCAGCACCTGACTTATCCGCCATTTAAGTAAGTTTGAGCGGAGTTGACTGCCAAGTACCGGCTTATGTACAGATCTTAACTTACTCACTTACCTAAGTGTTGAAGGATTGTACGACATTGCAATCCACGTTATTACTTTTAACTCACTTGTATCGTTTCCAAAGACATTTATAGGGAGAACGCCATTAGCAGTTATGATGTTTACGACTACATAAAACAGTCGTATACTCGCAAAGCCTTAACTCGAGTTTATGTCCGAAGAGAAACGCTTGAAATTTGTATGTGAGTGGTATGTTTTTGAAAAGGCCATATAATTATGAGCAATTTTTTACCATATCAATCAAGCGAAGTCTCGATCTAAAATATAGATAGATATAAGGTTGCCTGGAAGAGATCGCGTCAAGCGATAAGGCCGCCCTTTGTACGTTATAGTTTTAAGTATCTATTTCTTTGTATGTTTGTTACAAATTTGATGTGCAAATAAAGTTTTCTCTATCTATCTCTATCTATCTATAGAGAAATAGAAAATGGTGCTAATGCGAGTAAACCAGTATAGTATGCATTCATCGACTTCATATTTACAGTCGAGTTAATTTATATGTTGGCTTTAATGATTCAAAACTTCTCAAAACTGCCAACTCAAACACATAGTATAAACTTCAAAAGTATTATAAAGATCCGTCAGCTTTCCACACATGCTAGAACCACATAAAACATTAAAGTATTGAGAGCAATCGGGTGCCAAAGTCGTGTGTGAAACTTAACCCGCCCAAATACTCAACGAAAGAGATTTGTAGCACATTTTCTCTGTAATAAAATCTGAAAGGATCCACGGAAAGTCTTGGTTGAAAATTATTGAGTACAAAGTTTACTGCAACAGATAACGTTAGATTGTAACTCATTAATAGCAGGTATTTTTTTATTATGTTAATTACGTCTTAGGTACGAGCTACACGTTCCATCTTATTTTTGCACACAGTTTGTGTAAATGTATGAAGCTTTAACTTGTTCATGTAGGATTGATGAACGGGTAGCTGGCAAAAGTCCCTGTCAGTGCAAGTAAGATATAGCGATTTACTGGTAGAGCTCTTGTGAATGAGCTCGAGGGTGGCAGCACCACCGTCTCACCTTTAACCTGCCGCCAAATAGTAGTGCTTCCATTACTGTGTTCCGGTTTGGTGGTGAGATCAGGCCATGAAATTACTGGCACATGAGGCATAACACCGTAGTCCTCAGCTGCAGCAACGCATCTATAATCTGCTTTTGTGGATTGTTGATGTCCATGGGCTGTACTCCACTTACCATCAGGTGGACTACACGTTCGTTCGCTGTGGGCGTAGAATAAAAAATAGCGTGTAGCCGGTGTAACTTATGAGGATCTTCTACACGATATTCTGGACAACTTTCGTTAGTTCTAAGACTTTTTAAAATTCAAGAAATATCACGATATCGCCATTGGGTGCTCTAAAAGATGCGCACAAATTTTTTTATGGGAAGCAATGGAATTTGCTAACTTGAGATAACTATATGACAAACTACAAGTCACCACGGAAGTGTATAATTTACGAATAATGAATCGAAAATAATGCAAACTTTATTTTTTGTTAACGTGTTGAGTATATTAAAAAGGGGCAAAACAACGGTTGCTCAAAGTGATAAACCGGAAAATGGTTAACTAACAAATGGCTTTTTCAAAGTTGAACTGGCCCTAGGAAATAATAAATGATTTTAAATTATCCTGAAGTAAATAATTTTAATGAGACGTGAAACCACCAGTTTTTCCTCGCGTGTTGTGGTCGGCTGCAGCTTTATATTTGTGTTCAGTAATTACGAAGGATGAATGACTTTGAGTATATTTTGACCTTCAATTTAACCAGTAGATGAGATTAGTATATTAAATGTGATGACTGCCTCGTTCGTCTAGTGGTTAGCGTATGATCTTGTCACCGTGAGGTTTCGGGTTCGATGCCCGGGTCGGGTAAAGTATTATCTGTGAACTTTCCGTGAGGAAATTCTTAATAGCAGCACGCAGTTGGAATTGTAGCTGGTGGATGGCGATAGGATCACCTATTATCCCATAGGACCTAATTGTAACAGGTGAAGTGCAGGTGTTGTACACCTCTGCAATATCCTTCTGGGCAATATAGGCGTAATGTTATAATGAAATATGTTACCTGAAAAAATTAAACCTATTCGTGTTCAAAAACGTTTTGTCGCTTTCTTTCAATTCATAAATCGAGTTGGAAATAAAACACATTTTGACTAAAAATAGCGATAAAAATTAAATGGTTAATTTGATAAAACCACTTTGTCAAATTGCGAGGACATGATATTTGGTATAAGTACTATTAAAATTAAACTACGTTTGTACGAAGCGCAGTTACGGGGAATCTTCCTAAAGGTTTAAATCTAGGTATGCCTTGATCCCTCATATGCGGAAGTCGACAGGGCAGCTCCCTTCTTATTAAATAATATATAAATAAATATCTCACACAGCGTCATCTAGTCCCAAACTAACCAAAGCTTGTACTATGGGTAATAGAATAACTGATACTAATACATATATACTTTTCTTTTTGTAAATACATCCTTATTATACATAGAAATGTGTAAGTCTAGGTGTAGACTACAAACCCCCATGTTCATGCACACAAAGATTTGTCTTAAGCGGGAATCGAACCCGCGACCTTGGCGTCGCAGGCAGGTACCTTACCCACTCCGCCATCCGCAATTGAGCTGTATGAAACCCTGGGCTATTCGTAGGCACGTGCCACGTACATACACTTAGGACTCTTAATGACACTTATGTTGCTAAGCAATCACACCGTTTTAATGGCCGCTTAGGAGTGCTATTAAACTGATAGCTCTTACGCCTACAAATTAACCGCTTTATTTAAACACAACCGATTTTGCCTCGTACTGGTGTGGAGATATGATGGTAGTCGCTCTTTGTAAAATAAATAAATATAATAAATAAATATCTCACAACTTACACACAACCTCATCTAGTTCCAAACTAAGCAGAGCTTGTAATATGGGTACTAGAATAACTGATACTAATACATATATACTTTTCTTTTGTAAATACATACTTATTATACATAGAAACACCCAGACTAAGACAAACCCTCATGTTCATGCACACAAAGATTTGCCTTAAGCGGGAATCGAACCTGCGACCTCGGCGTCGCAGGCAGGTACACTAACCACTCCGCCATCCGGTCGTCGAATACTACAGTTTATCTGAATCCATAAAATCATTTCGATGAAATGCAAAACCTTCTAATTTGTTTAAATAAAGCTCTCCGTAAATTGTATATTAATTGGCATACAATCCAGATCGCAGTACATATATCACAGGTTTTATAAGTGGCTCTGACTTAATAGATCATGTCATAATGCCTTATTAATTATACATTTAGTGAGCTCGTCGGATATACAATCTGATTTACGGAGCGATAAATAATTTAGCCTTTGATTTAAACGGAAAGCTAAATAATATATTGTGTTCGGAAATATTTTGGCCAAGGAGTATATTTATAAAAGCTAGACTCCACACGAGATTGTTGATAACATTATTTTCACTTTTACCTAAAAATGGTTTATAATAATAGCAGCTCTGTATCTAATACATGTCCTACTGCTGGGCTAGGGCCTCTTCTCATGATGAGAAAGATTAGGCTCACGATATTTTCCTTTACCGTTAGCGAGCGATAATTTACATTATAAATTCACAATTACCTTCGAAAAGATTAATATAAACGATTTATTGACAGAGGTGTGTGCCGTGGGTTCGAAATCGAGACTTTTGATTTCGCTGTCCTACGGTCTCCCACTCGGCTATCGCTGCTCTAATAATGGTTTACTTATATAATAGGAACTATTAAAAATTAATTACCAATATTGGCTGTATATAGTATCAACCATAAAAACTGTTTTACAAAATGCGTTGCTGATTAAAAGCAGTGTAAGCTATCGGGGGTGATAATCCAATATATTAATTATCACTAAACATACTCAATCCTACGTCCTGTGGACACAGCCCCCGAGCCTTGTAGACGTTAATGCCTACAGCTGCTCCATTAGTAGCTAAGGCTGTAAACCAATCTCTAGATTAGGGATGCCATGCTTTTGAATAAGTATATATTTATAGGATGCTGTAGTTTAACGTCCATTGAAACATATTAAATTCAAGATCTATAGAGTAAATAAATGTAATTAAGAAAGTGTTTTATTTCAAATTCTAATGCCGTAGACCCACACGATTATCTGACACGATGTGCCATATATAACTTGTCAATTACCCTGGGTCTAATAACCGTGCCGTGGTATCGATCTTTGCAGTTTTTGCTGTGCTTGTCAATATTAGCGCACCGTGCCAATGTTTTGTCAGCCCTGCTCTAGATGTATTGCCAAAGTCATCTCGCGCAAACATGACCCAAAAAGCTTCGTTAATGAAACCCAGTCAAGATGAATCACGGCGCATATCCTTTTAACATCCATTAAAATACAAAGTTACTTGTTTTATTTCGCAGTCCAATGCGCTAAGTTTACATCAGCATAAACGAATGTAATGAGAACGGCCGCCATAAAACGCAATGGATGGATAAACTTTCCGTTATAAGATTTTGAAGAGTTTTCTGTCTTATGTTAAATCTTGGTTTGAAGTATAAAAAGGTTATTGTTTTCTTTGTAGTCTATTTTTGAGATATTTCAAAAGGCTAATAGCCTAATAAATATTTTTTGTGAAGAAACTGAGAGTTATGAAGATGGTGTAAACAGTTCTGAGCAGAAAGATTAATGAGTCGTATAGTTAAAAGCGATGATGTGCGTAAGGTGAGCTTGCCCAGAAGGCCGCGGCGGTATTTACTAGATACTCTTGTGTAATTAATCACGGTAAACAATATTATCCATATCTGCTATAATACCAAATGGTTTAATTTTGTTCAGGAGTTAAATATTTTAGTACAGCATCGAAGCAAATCAAATCTATAAACGTTTTTTTTAGGTTTCAGCGTATTTTTATTGCGCTACCCAGATTGGATTAAATAAAAATATGAATGGAATAACAATCAATTTTAAATTAATCTTACGCCGATCCAAAAGCCTGGAATTTACTGAAAAGCAATCAAAACAAATCGTTTGCCTTTATTACATAATCACATTGCTGCCAACCCTCCATAATATTCATCTCTTCGTTGTCGTCGTAATCACGACTCGGCGCTCCCTCTAATATCTAAATGCCAGGATACTGTTACGAAAGCCTTCTCCTCACTTTGTTATATAGGACAATAAATTAGGACGCAATTAAAGTGCCCTCGGACATTGACTGATATACAACCTACTTGCAGCGCTCCACAGATTGCGCTGTAATACCGACCGAACTGAAAAAATTAGGTAACCGCACGTCTACCACGATTTATTACTCTACGAACTAAAATTAGCTTTGGCCCAGAATAAAAATCTATTTCAAAATTATAATGTCTTAGAGGCGAGGGTTCTCGATCAGCGAAATTTTTACCATCTTCTTTTTCGTCGTGTCGATGGCTGAGTCAAATTTAATTGGCCCAATAAGTGGCCAGTGTTATGGCGCTCTCATCGGCAAATTAAAAAAAAATATTAATGATGATTATGATGAAATTACCATAATAAATATATTATTGACTGTTTTTTTTTGTTATTAAACACTAATTTTAGTTAACTTTTCATGATCAACAACCACATATAACTGAAATTCAGTTATAATTAAGACTTTGTTTAATACTTTATGTCGTTCAATTCAATAGTATAATTTATCATTGTGACAAATCTTAAAATTTTGCCTGATGTCGTTTATGGATAGTTTGAAATTACATATTAATAATAATATAAATTAAAAAAGTTTTGAATCGTATGCAATTTTTTAAATTAAATATAATAAAAAACTTATAGAATAAACGTGATTTTGAAAACCCTGGACTTAGAAAATTCTTCAGAAAAGCAATTAGGTGGACTACCCATTGCCAGACTTTTATATCAAAGTTTAACAACAACTTCTTTATCTTCCCTTCCTTTATAAAATCGTCTTTTGTCTGTTTGTTTATAACTTTAGAATTTATTGGTCGTTTTTGCAGATGACTTTATTCGGAACGACTGCTTCTATATATTTTTGGACGCTGTATTATTCTTTTCAAAAGAAACTTATTTTGAAATCCCAGGCGTTGAAGGTTTAATGTACCTACAACATTACGTATACATAGATCAATCAACATAAAGAGAGAAATGATTTGAGATAGATAGATTAAGTTTAGATTATTACGAGGGAAATGATTTATTTAATTGGGTGTTATTACAGCTTATCGTTGATCGTCGATGCGGTTGACATTAAAATAACCAATAAGAGCGCACCACTGCGCTGTTGGACGATTAATCGACATCGATCGGTTTACGATTTGGCTGTTATAACACCCCTATCTTTTGATAGGGGTGTTATTACACCTAAATCAGAAACCTTTTATTTCAGCCAATATACGATACGAGTATGTTTTATAATTCTTATTTTAACATTTTTATCTGAAAAATGAAATGTTTTATCCAGTTTTCAGTTTTACATCTATTACTATGTTTGATGTGTTCTGAAGCAGTGAAAGTAATGTAAAAAAAATGTTTAAAACTTTTTTATAGTCTAATCTTTCATTTTACATACAATAAAGTGTGTCACGTGCATCATAATCCTTATACGGGACCAAAACGGTTTTTATTAGATTTTTCTAAACCGATGTGAAATGAACCCTGATTATTATTTATTGATTGTTCACAATCAATATTTTCAATAAATGCATCGAATCTATGTAAAGTATGCATCTGTGTTTTCAGTTTAGCATTTATTGACACAGTACAATTATAGGTCTATGACTAGTGAGGACATAAATATGATTTAATAAATTTAATTATAATAAATATTTTTTTTTAACCTGGTTCCCTATCCTTCTAAATCACAAAATCCTTAGTGCATTGGAGGTTATTGCATCGACGAAATTCGATATCGTTCCATCCACAAAGTTGGGTAACCGCTGAATTGGCGATATTACGCTCATATCGCATTCGTGTGAGCCAGCCAATATAATTTTGCGAAAATTTAACAAAACTCAACTTTGAAAACAGCTGCGTTTGATATACTATACTTATTTCACACCATCTTATATTTCAATCTATACAAATACAAATAATAAACCGACCAGTTTATTGGTTAAATTGTTTGTTTTTACGTGCTTATATCTTCTGGCGTAGTAAAATAATTCTTCCTGCATTTGATCGTCTAAGTCTTGGACAAGGCAAATAACGACCTACGGGAATGGAGCACAATTTGCCTCATACAAGAATCCACAACCCACAGGTATGTGACAGTGACGATACATTAACTTGGCAACAAGAGCCCATGATGACCAGCAATCGACAACAAATGCGTCGCTACGAGTACATTTAAGCACTCGAGGACCACCTATTTCAAAATGTAATTACGTTTCTCTCATGTAAATTCGTTTAAATATTTTCCTAGCTTCCCAGTTTCTTCAGCCCTAAAAGAATATAACATTAAATAATTCTCTCTCAATTGTTTGGTCCTAGGCATATTACAAAACCGGCTATTTGGGAGATTAGATTCAATCTATCCCTAAGGATCGTTAGGCTTCACCAAAAGCGAGTGTACTAATTGGCAAATTGTAAGTCCCTGGAATTGTTCTACTGTTAAATCACTGTATACCCTTAGGACGAGTTTCTTATTCAAGTGACATTTAGACTTACAGAATATACGTAAGCCCAGATCAGGTTGTTTTTTGATATCCGCTTGCGGCTTCGCCCGCATGCCACGTATGCATAATAATAATAGCAGCCCTGTATCTAATACATGTCCCACTGCTGGGCTCGGGCCTCTTCTCATGATGAGAAGGGTTAGGCCATAGTCCACCACGCTGACCAAGTGCGGATTGGTAGACTTCACACACCCTCGAGTACTTTTAGGCACTCTCAGGCATGCAGGTTTCCTCACGATGTTTTCCTTCACCGTAAGCGAGCGATAATTTATATGATAAATACACACATATCTTCGAAAAGACAACTCTTAAACGAAAACGATTTATTGACAGAGGTGTGTGCCGTGGGATCGAACCCGAGACCTTCGACTTAGCAGTCCTACGGTCTCCCACTCGGCTATCGCTGCGTATGCATAAAGATTAATGTATATATTAATCCAGGATGTCAGTATATTTCTTTAATTGTTTATAAAGTACAGCCACATCACATATATAGAACATCACCATACAATTTGTACTTAAAACACAATTTACGACAGCAATTCCGGCTATGTCTAACTCCATAGCAAAATTAATTGAAATTGGTACATCTATTTGAGATTGAAGAACAAGCAATCGGACACACTCATGCCTTTATTATATTAGTAAGGATGAAAAGTTAATTTTAGCAAAAAAAGGGTTTTTCTGCCGATCTGACAATATCCCACTAATGACTGCCATGAATGCTAGAAAGTTGATACACAAGAACTTATCTTGTGTTATTGTTTTAACACTGCTTGACAATGCGGGTAGTTTATGTACCGAGAATTTACATACGATAGTACATCGCAGCCTGTCCCACTGTACTGTTGACCTAGGTCACCGGCAACGTCAAGCCCGCCAAATTTAAATGAGTCTCTATGTCATATGGCACGAAGAAAATACAAAGTACATTTACGGATAATATCTAAAAGCTATCATGTAAATTTTTTGTTTGCATATCAAATACAACGCATAAGTCTTTGTGTGAAATGTATGCTTGTAAACACTCCCGCGACACAGGAGTAATTCCTAGTGCGGGCTTCATATAAAAAAAAAAGTCATCCATAATATTGCAGATAGTAAGCCTCATCTAATATTGAACGTCAGTTGGCCTATTCTGAATAAATAATTGTGCTCAAGGTGACACATCGTACTAATGCAATGAAAGCCTGCATAATTTAGATACTAAACAGATATTGTGAATTTAGCAAAGCTATAATACCCACTTATATTATTATTAATAATAATAAATAATAATAAATATCTCTCAACTTACACACAACGCCATCTAGTCCCAAACTAAGCAGAAGCTTGTACTATGGGTACTAGAATAAATCATACTTCTACATATATACTTTTTTTTTGTAAATACATACTTATTATACATAGAAACACCCAGACTATGACAAACCCCAATATTCATGCACACGAAGATTTGTCTTAAGCGGGAATCGAACCCGCGACCTCGGCGTCGCAGGCAGGTACACTGCCCACTCCGCCATCCGGTCGTCAAATTAATAGTCCAAGATCAAAAAAAAAAAAAAAAAAATTATAAATGTAAAAATATATGTAAAAATCAGCCATGTGAATTTAAGTTAAATAACTCTTATTTTTAGTTACCTTTCTCACCTGGTACCTGCCCAGGTGTCACTCGGCAAGTTACACAAAGCGCGTAGGTATTCAAGGCACACGAGACGCTACTGAAAACTTCAGGTTTCATCCGTGTGAAAATAAGTTATGTCTGTCAGCTCTGGGATCTTACTCTATAAATATGTTAACTGTATTTTAATATTGTTCTTAGATTTATTTATAAAATACTTTGAAAGAGCTGTCACTATCAGTAAAAAGTTCATGTCGCGCTAGAATAACGATATTTTATTAAACAAAAGGATGATAAAAACAAGAGCTCTCCAAGGATTTTCTTTTTAAATCTATGAAGAAAATTGCTTTAAAATTTCTAAGAAAATATGATAATAAGTTGCTAACTTTATTATTTCACCAACTTTGTCACTACTAAGCGCAAGTTTATTCAATTATGTATTGAATGGAATTTGCAGTGATATTTTAACGCGAAAAAGGTAATTTATAATTATGAAAGTAATATGCATACATCAAAGTGTTCACCAAAATGAATCGTTTGTGCAAATGCGTTTTTATATATTCAGTTTCAGTCTTATTCTAATCACCAAAACACGTGTATTAAGCTTGCGAGCCTTTTCCCATTGGGGTCTGCTTCTAGTCTAACAGAGCTTCTAGCCCCTCGCATTCCTCTGGTTTCGTTAATTCTTCTTTTATCGTTCAGTCAGTCCACCTGTAGAATTCGCTCCCCTTGGCAATCAGGATGTCCACCAACCGTTATGTGTTTAAAACTAAAGTGCGTGATCACCTCTTCAATGAGTTGGCAAAATTAAGTCAAACATAGTTTACTTCGTTATAATATATATAATATTTATAAATATTTAGGAATGATTGTATTTGTGTATATTAGAATCGTATATATAGGATCCATATATTATTTATATATTCTAAATGGTTTATTTTAAGTTTTTTGTAGTTTAATAATCTTTATATTGATGTATTTAATTGAGTAATTGTAATGGTTTTTGTTTCCAACCTACTCTCAGCTCTTGTACCTACCACTTGTCGTCTCTGCATCACCTAAAGGTTGACTGGTAGATAATGCCTACGGCATTAAGTCCACCCATGTACCATTTTTGTGCATAAAGTTTTTTTTTAAAATTAAATAAATTTAGCTGATTATCAGTATTTTACGAGGAGCAATTGCCATCAGACCTTCACAATTCAGTACGAGGTATACGATACTCTTTATACCAAATATTTTACCTATTTATCTTAATTACCAAAACTCGTGTAATGGGGCTTAAAACCCCAAACGGTTTGGTTAACCGTGTGGGGTGGTTATGATTTGTAAATGATAGATGATAGATGTATATGATTTGTAGGTACAAAGAATATGTATTTTTAAAGGGATATAATCCCACCCACACGCCCACCACTGTGATTCCTGTGACGCCAGGATCTACAGCGGTAACCAACTGAAAGGCACCGTGCATGGCACACGGGCAATCCCAGGGAGAGTTCAATTTGTCTTGGAACCCGCAACAAATTTAATCAGAAGTATATAGTTGGAGTTGGCTTCTATAGACAGTTAAAACTCGTATATCCAAAACCACGTTGCAAGATTTTAAATACAACAAGAAGCGCGATCAATATATATAAAAAAAAAATAACTGTAACCTGCGAATACGCTATATAAATGCACAAGGGTATTAAGTTTATTTTCACGTTCGCTGAAACTTGTCCAACGTAATGATCGCAATTAATTAACCGTGGTCACCGTGTTGCCGCAGGCTTTGCCAAGGTATTTTGGTAATATATTGCTTACATTTTATTTATTAAAGCACGTTTGATTGTTGAATTTAACTTCTTATTATTTATTTTTATAGCATTTAGCTATGCTTAGCAAATTATACTGGGATTTTAATTATATAAGGAACTGTTGAAAAAACAGTTTTTTGCATAATTTGCTAAGCGTAGCTAAATGCCATCAAAATAATTAATAAGAAGTTGCTATAACGTATGCGTTCATTCTTTACGACATTTTTGTTGAATGTAACTTCACCATGTTGGTTTTTATCCTACTTAAGATAGGAACAAATAGATGAACGTGACGTCACAAAAACATACAGTTGAGGAATTTAGAGTTCTGGCAAGAGCCGACCGTAGTTGGCTGGTTAAAACGGAAGGTCGCAGGTTTAAACCTGTTGAATTTATGTATTATAATATATTATATATAATATAGGTAGGCATGTATTTAAAACTTTGGTAGTTCACGTTGCTACAACATAAACCTATGGTATTCTAAGATTTAGCCTTTTTCGCCGATTTAAATTAAAACAATATCTTTTGGATATAAGTTTTATATTTATTTTTTGAGTATTTCGTTCGAATAACAAACATATATTCTAATATGAATTCAAGTAGTCACATTAGTATTGTATAGTTTGAAAGCTACCTATTTATCATCACAAAGAAAACTTGCCTATCTAACTACATATTTTTGGATGTGAAAGCTGGTTTTATGTTGGACTAAGATGACGATATAAAGCAAGTCGACTCAACTTAGATTAAAGTTGAAACGCATCTGGAAGTAAGGCTGCAGTTCATCATCCCGCATGTGCCGTTAACAACTTTGTCAACTTCAGTGCTATATTTATGGCATACTTTAGAAACTGCCGTAAAATTCCTTCAGAGATTTAAAATAAACAGTAGATTGAAGAACCATTTTATGAGTTTTGCGATATGAAATGTTGATTAAGTCATATTCAACGCAGTAAAGTTGGGATGATATCTAAAGTATGATATACATTGGCAGATAATAAGACATGAATATCATATTTTATATTCGACGATTACATGAAGTGGGCAAATATAATTTGTACTGATAATGGCTTATAAGGTGACATTAAGTTAGTGAGTTTTTTAAGTAACTTGAAAGCTTAAACACAAAGAGCATAGTTTATATGTTTCCATATTTATTATTGTTTTAATAAGTGTACATTTTTATAAGTTTAATTTACGATGTAATAATAACAGCATTGTATCTAATACATGTCCCACTGCTGGGCTCGGGCCTCTTCTCATGATGAGAAGGGTTAGGCCATAGTCCACCACGCTGGCCAAGTGCAGATTGGTAGACTTTACACACCCTTGAGAACTTTTAGGCACTCTCAGGCATGTAGGTTTCCTCACGATGTTTTCCTTCGTTAGCAAGCGATATTTTATATGATAAATACACACTTGTCTTCGAAAAGACGAATCTTAACGATTTATTGACAGGGGTGTGTACCGTGGGTTCGAACCCGAGACCTTTGAATTCGCAGTCCTACGGTCTCCCACTTGGCTATCGCTACGCCTACGATGTACCTAATAGGTTCTTAATGTTGATCCAAATACTTTTCGTCTCAAGATTGACAAACGAGTGAGCTTTGAGCATTCCCAAACCATAATGTAAAACTGATCTTGATAGATTAAGTCTTCATTTCCTCGACTCCTTCATTCCACATTCTCATCTTGTTGGCTACATCATTTATATTCAAAGTACCAGCTATTTTAAATCTACGCCAGTCGTACCCTTTTCAAAGTGGCTTCCAGTTCAATGTCATTTTGTGTGATTTAGTCGCTGGCATTATCAGAAAATTGCCAAGCTAAATAGCTTTTCATTTCGCAATAAATAAATAAAAGGTTTTTTTACGTTCTAATTTAAATAGGTACTTGGTATAAAGTTACCCAAGCTTGATAAAAAAAAAATCATGCGAAACGGGGCAATTGCACTTCGTTAAAAAAGTCATCAAAACGGGCGCATTTTTTTACCAAAAATACCGACAACGAACGTGTAGTTCGAGTTTTAATTTAGCATATTCGGGAAACAAGACATTGTTCGTTGGATGAATGGAAGAATGGAGGCCAGCGTTGAAGCCCCGAGCTTGTATTACCTCACCGAACAAATATCGCACGCAGCGAGCCTCGTAATAATATACAGCACTGTGTACTCTGTTTGTTTGTATATCACTATAGCTCTGCCTCATACATTTATACCATCGTTACGTTCCACCGCCAGTCAAATTGTTGGTACGTACTTTCCATGGAATTTCACTCAGCTTTTACGTTCTGTAATGTGTTCTGTGAATTTTATGTGGATATAAGGTCGCTAAACAGAATAATAGAGCAATAATTTTGTGCTGTAACACTTCACCCTGCCTAGTGATTTATTTACAACCAAATGGGTATGAAATGTTATTTATTAATGGCAGTTTGATAACATACAAAGGTAGTTTATTGTTGCTTAAGTTGCTTAATACTACTTGATGTAATTTTATTAATATACCTATTACGTTAGCAAAAACATGTTTCAAGCAAACTACAACAATATGATCTAATTTGATACTGAACGCGAGACTATAGTCTATTCATATAGACTTGGCAAAAAAGATAAACAATAATGGCTGACGAAAAAAAATAGTGATGTGAATCATTTAATGAACTGTTGTGAACTACTCAAAATGGCGCTTCAACATTCATTTAGTGAATGATATTAATTAATTTAAAGTCGCTAAAGTCGGTTAAAAATGGACATTGATTTAGTTATGTGTCGTTCGCGATTGAACGAATCTAAAGAACCGAGTCGCGCGAACCGCACAGTTAAATGGGTCACTTTAGTTGTAGAAAAGGATTAATTCGTTACGATATGTTATTCACGATAAATAAATTAAATAAAATTTAATTTAATATAAGTACAACTTTCAATAAATTTAAGAATGTTTTGAACAATTTTAATTCATCATCACTGACAAAAACGTAAATCAATCCCAATCGTTCTTTCGTTCACTTGTTCCCATCCCTAAATCAAATGTCAAACTTCCATGTCGTTGTTTAATCTGTGGTTTGAAGTCTCCTTGGAATAACGAAATTTGCAAAAATAATACATTTGCACAGTGAATTTACAATGAATATATGTGAATATTAGTGTGTTGGTGTGTGAACTAGTTTATACAACTCAATGTGGTAACGTACAGTGTGTTATTCTTTCGCAATATCGTAATTTGTAATTGGGGGGGGTTTGTTTACTGTTTTTGCCAAGTCTAAATGAATTGACTATACACGATCTGCAGCTGTATAGGCTACTAGCCACACAGACCACAAGGTCAATCAAACCGAACTTGATTACTGTCTAATTGCCTGAGATTGTTAATACATTACTAGTTAGCACACTAGGACTTACTATGATATTAAAGCTATTACCTAAGTGCAGTCAGCATCGATTTTAGCTTTCAAGGTAGCCAACATCTTAGTTATCAGTTGTCAATAGTATGTTAAAAACTGTCAGAGAGTTTATATTAATGTAGTCCAATAGTGAATGAAATACGAATGATTGCCTGGATGGTATAGTGATTAGCGTATGTACAGTGGGCCAAGCAGTTAGCTATGCAGGACAAAAACTTCAACGTGTTGGTGAAGACTGACGACACCAGTTATAGATATGTGAGTTACATGCCTAAATAGTGGGTATATTACACTTCCTAAATATGTAACTCACACATGCTTATCTGGTGTAGGCAGGCATCATTGTGACGTGAAAGTTTTTGCGCTGCATACCTAACTGCTTGGCCCACTGTACCTCTAACCGAGAGGTCTCCGGTTCAATGCCCGGGTCAGGCATAAATGTTATTTAGGATTTTTCCGTGAGTTAATTCTCAGTAACAGAACATTATGAGATTTGTGCCTGGTGTATGGCGATATGCCCTTTTTCATGGGCCCTAAAACATTACAGGAGAAGTGTTGGTTTTATACACCTCTGCCCCACACTTCTATAAAGGCGTAATGTTATGTAGTGTTAGCTAAAAAAGTATATTATTTATTTATGGCTATTTTAGCCATAGATAATATTGACATCTAATTTCTAAGATGTTCTGACTACTCTGCAACATCTTGAATGCCCTGTATGCCAACATAAAACTGAATTTATGTTTTTCAGATCAATTTGACTACTATCTTTCTGATGCTGACTGAAATAAGATCTGATAAATTGCACAAGATGATCTATGTATTTCTATCTGTTTTAAAGATATTTCTACAAACATCAAAAGACTATTTTTCACTTTGATATTCTTTATAAATATACCAAGTTGAGCAAAGATAACTCTTTATACTCGCCGATAAAACTACCAAAAGTAATACAAACGGACAAAAAAGGAGCATTTATTTGTGTTGTTATCAAGTCTCGAATTCTTATCCAACCCTAAAATCTTATTATAACCTTAATGTTATTCTTCAAGCCTACGGCCTATTTCATTGTTGTGTTGACTTTTATTGAGTTCGATAAACCGATAAAAGTGTGATTGACATCATTCTTACGCGTCTTGAAGTTTATTAGATACCTATAATCTTGGATTGCGGATTTGGGTATATTACGATTTATTGTGATCGTGAAATAAAAATGAAATTCTTTGCTTTCCTTTATTCGTTTTATTGATATGAAAGGAATACTACTTATTTATGATTGTTGTCAACTACTATAATGATTTTATGTATTTTTGTGAATACGTACTTAGGTATATATTTATATTATTACTCGATTTCGTCCGCGTGGTACGTTGACCTCTAGGAGTAAAAAAAATATAGCCTATTCTTGGAACTACCAAATAAACACAAAAAAAATAATTATAGCAGTTTCGAGGGAGTTCGATACAAAACAGTGTAACACTATATTTTTGTATATTGGAATTGAGGTTTCTTGAGTTTAACAAAAAAATGCCCTATCTACAGGTTAGTCATCTAAATATTAGGTACTATTTCTCTCAATCCACAAGATGTAGGAGTGGCCATCGTCACCCATCCTCAACGGAAATTGCCGGAACTAAACGACCAATATGATAAGGATTAGACAAAATATTCCTCGTCCTATTCAGCTGTCAAACTGAAGCTGCTCTGATCGATGAGTGATAGATCCACTCTTATATTCTCGTTAATGACTTTGACAATCCGACAGTGATATCTGAGTGATCTGAATTAACTTGTAATGATATAACACGGCCATTAAGGCGCTTCTGCAGATTGATAACACAGCGAGCTAATTGACTCGTGTAGGCGTATACCCACACATATATAATGTGCATATACCATATACCTTCGCGCGTTAAACACGATTTATAATGTAAATTTCACTCAGCTGTTACCAAGCTCCGTCAGGCTTGATCGTTGGGTAAACTCTGAATCCAATCATTGAATATGTATAACCGAGTTAGGTATGCCGGTATTATAAGGCCTATTTTGATTTAATCTCGAATTTAAGGCAATTTTGTTGAATAAGTTTTATTTTGAATTAACTAGAATGAAATAATTGTTCAGAAGTAATTATCAAATGATTTCACACGAATCAGTTAATCAAGTCATACGACTTATAATATAAATCTTACGGTAACTGACTCACCACAAATTCGAAACAACTACTTGAATATAACTGAGGCAAGTTTCTAATGTATATTTCAACTTTTTTTGTTGGCAAGAGCTAGTATCTTACGAAAACCCAGACAAATATACATCACGTGGAAACGGAAGTAACAAATCTATTATATTTCCGAGCTTATTCGTGAACGCTACTTTGTTCAATCAGAAACGACCGCGCTCAAGCCGTGAAACGCACTATTACCAGGTAACCATAGACAAACTGAACAAAGGACATATTCCTTTGTTCAGTTTCTCTATGGTTCAATCATGAAATATAAACTCGAAGGATATTTTACCTTAGCTGGGTCCTGATGATTTCCACTGGCGTAGACCGACGCTCGTCGACCAAGCAGGGTTCGACTAACAATCGAACTGCTTCGCCGGCCAGACATACGATCCTGAGGTACTGGCAACATTTTTTTTTATTTTATTTACACACACCAACACTGAATACTTTCTTATTTTTAACTATTGTTGTACACTAAATTATTGTCTCGACACTAATATTTTCTCACTATATTTTATTTTAATACGTTGGACTTACACTTAACAATTAATCGACTATCAAATTGATGAATTTAAAGTGTTACACTTTGACACTTTTATTATATTATAATTTACTATAAATTCAGGCACTATTATGTTTCACACCACTATGTTAACTATTTACAAATATATTTTATGTAGAAATTACTTAAAGGTTGGCGGCTCATCATTCATCTGAAACAAGGAAAATACAATTGTTAGTTTGCGATAAAAAAACATTTTTGATAAGGGTCATCAGTGAGCTTCACACATCCGACAGTCAAACGAATATGACATGGGTTCTTTTTCAAACAACTATAACATTGTATGGTTCGTATCTCTTTAGAAGGACAGTCCGTAAACATTTGCAAAATAGAGGTTATGAAGGAACGATGCTTTGTCCGATTCGGTATTGTTCTTGGTACACGTGTAAAAGGTGCGTCTGTACAAATATAGGTGAGATAATTTTAGAATATATCCTACAAAGGAAAACGTTTTATGCGTACTCTGAAAGGACTTGGTTGAACAATATTGTGACCTATTCGTATTTTCTATAAAAACACCAAAAATTCAGGCAATTTTCAGTGTTGTCGTCCTTTACCAGCTTATCTAAGAGGTACCTCTTGCAAAGTTTGACTATTACATGTTAGGTAAAGTTCTTGTTAAAAAATAAATATCAGTAAATTCTAGTACCTAGGTTTAGGTTTAAAGAATTTATTTCCCATAAGAACAAAAGTTCACTTAAAATGAGAATCTAATTACAATATTATGTTTTATAATTTAAAATTAACCTTACCTACCTACCTACCTTCTAACAATATACCTATACATAATATAGTCTTAAAAGTAACTTTATGCCCAATGCACAGAATTTTAGTCAAAATAGTTTAGCCGAAGCAATAATAACTTTGAAAGGCTTTATAAAAGTTTGCAGCTCCAGTAATAGAAGACGCCATATTTCATCGCGTTACAGAGCTGAGCTTAAGTGCAGAGAAAAGCAAACAGTTTTACTTAAAGTCAAAGGCAAAAGATAATGTTCAACCAAACCTTTGATTATTACATAAATTTATAAAATATTACAGTTGAAAAATTAAGAATCCAGCAGGACTCGAACCTGCACCCCCTGGATACGCCCCAAGTGCTTTGCCAATTCAGCTATGGATTCGTATGCTGCCGGACTCGAAATTTCTCAACTCTTTTTGTGCCAGCTTTTTTTAGCTAGACGAACTTTATTTGGTTTTAGCGCCATCTATGTGATGTGATAAGTCACTATTCACATACTGTAAGTTTGAATTAAGATCAACACTGTTACTGTCAAGAGATGACGCATTTTTATCAAATACTTGTAATATTTTAAAGCAAATTTTAGCTTTGCTATGCCTTTTTGCAATTTATAAAATATTAAAGTTGAAAAATTAAGAATCCAGCAGGACTCGAACCTGCACCCTCTGGGTATACGCCCCAAGTGCTTTGCCAATTCAGCTATGGATTCGTATGCTGCCGGACTCGAAATTTCTCAACTCTTTTTGTGCCAGCTTTTTTTAGCTAGACGAACCTTATTTGGTTTTAGCGCCATCTATGTGATGTGATAAGTCACTATTCACATACTGTAAGTTTGAATTAAGATCAACACTGTTACTGTCAAGAGATGACGCATTTTTATCAAATACTTGTAATATTTTAAAGCAAATTTTAGCTTTGCTATGCCTTTTTGCAATTTATAAAATATTAAAGTTGAAAAATTAAGAATCCAGCAGGACTCGAACCTGCACCCTCTGGGTATACGCCCCAAGTGCTTTGCCAATTCAGCTATGGATTCGTATGCTGCCGGACTCGAAATTTCTCAACTCTTTTTGTGCCAGCTTTTTTTAGCTAGACGAACCTTATTTGGTTTTAGCGCCATCTATGTGATGTGATAAGTCACTATTCACATACTGTAAGTTTGAATTAAGATCAACACTGTTACTGTCAAGAGATGACGCATTTTTATCAAATACTTGTAATATTTTAAAGCAAATTTTAGCTTTGCTATGCCTTTTTGCAATTTATAAAATATTAAAGTTGAAAAATTAAGAATCCAGCAGGACTCGAACCTGCACCCCCTGGGTATACGCCCCAAGTGCTTTGCCAATTCAGCTATTTTATAAATTGCAAAAAGGCATAGCAAAGCTAAAATTTGCTTTAAAATATTACAAGTACATAAATTGTTTTTATTTCATGTTTTTGATAATCTACTTTCTATTTACCCACTGTCAACAGCAGGACTAATTGCAAATTATTTTTACTTAAACGCTTGGCTAACTAGGTGTTTGCCAATTTGTTTTTTGTTAAGCGTACATTTCGTAGTGCCGTGTTTCCATACTTATGTAATATGGTCTTTACTTTAATATTATTAAGTTTTTATTATATCTAAAATAGTAAAATGCATGTTTGTTCGTGGCTATTGAATCAAAATTGTATTTATCATTTATTAAGTTACATACAAATTACAAAAAAAAACAATAATTTGTCTATAATAATTGATAAAAACTAATAATATTAAATTTAAATGCATTTTACTTTTGTATGGAAAACATTCAAGCAATTTCCCCCCTTAAGTTTAAAGATTTTTTTCATATTTCATGATTCATTTATTCAGTTGCAGATTGAAACTATAGTCTAAATTTTATCGTTCTTAGTTTCACAATAAATTTCGATTAAAAGAAATTCTTTACAAGTGTCATAATATAAATAAAATGTAACGAGAACTTAGCTTCGTGTTTTCCTTATGCCAAAAAATAGCGAACTTTTTTCCTAGGATTTGCTCGCAAATGGGTTTGAAAGCTTCCGTGCACCTCATTTGGTGTGGGTTTCGGGAGGCCGTATACACCGCAGCGTAAATGCAAACCTTCCAACGCTACCTATCAGTCTAAATTAAGCGGCTACACTATTTCCCGTCTATTTTAGGGAATGAAAGTTCTTTTTAGAAGTACTCTTGGAAACCAACGTAAATAATATTGGTTTTCTTTTGCTTAACGTAAATACGTTGAGTAAATGTGGGGTTTAGCATGCAACGTTGTTTCATTGTGAACAAGTTTAGTACAGACGTGAATAGAATATGTACTCGCATATTTGTTTTTTGTAGTTTCTTACTCTATTTACGTTTGATGATACCTCTTAAGTTACGTGAACAGTTAAGTTCAGTGCATACATAAACCATAACGTAGACAAAAGTTCCTAGTTGTGAGAAAGAGTAGATAATCTTATTCATCAGCGCGATACAAATGGGTACTCTTTGTTTGCAGGAAAATGTTCCGTAATTTAAAAACCGAGCAAATATCATGGTTCATTAGTACTTAAACTGCAGCGGTGAGGGTTCTGCATATTTAATCGCTCAACTGGCGTGCCATTCAGAGGGAATGATAAAAAGAAAGAGGTTGCGCCGTCAGTCGGGAGGTAGGATTAGATAACCTCGATCCTAGGTGGCAATCAGTAATTAAACTCAGAAGGTTCACCATCATTTTTACCCAGTTGTATTTGGCAGAGGAAAAACACCCACAGTTCACCTGTATGTTTAAGTCTTATGTGATAGGGGGTACGTCTATATATCGGAAGAACCCGAAAAAACACTTTATGCCCGACCTAGGAATAAAGTTCAAGACCTCGCGAGATAAAGCCACGTAGTAAGCGATGATTAATTAACTTACATTTAGATTTGGTTAAATACGAATCTGCTCCGTCAACTGCTTTGTAATAAAGAATTTTAAATAATATTAAAGTTGAAAAATTAAGAATCCAGCAGGATTCGAACCTGCACACCCTGGGTAAACGCCCTAGGGTTTTTGCCAATTCAGCCATGGATTCGCATGCTGACAGACTCTCAACTATTTTTGTGCCAGCGTCATAGGCATACGAACCCTACTTGGTTTTAACACCTGGGCGTTTTACTTTCTCAATTTTTCAACTTTTATATTACGTAAAATATAAAAAGGCAAAGCAAAGCTACATTTTGCCGTAAAATATTACAATTTTAGGTATGTTTACAATTCTAAATATATGATGCTGAATATAATACTATAATTATGCGATATAATATTTCCACTTCAAACCTAAACAAATAGCTATAAATGTTTACAATAGACAATTTTAATGGAACTAACAATAATTGTTTAGCTTTTTATGCACCTGGTACGAGTGTGTAAAAATGCGTTCCTCCTGGAACAAGTTATTTTGTAGCTTTGTCCAAGACTGGTCATTTTATGCGACCTTTCCGGATCTACGCCCTGTGCCTATACACCAGTGCCGTATTTACGGAACTGCTAACAATTACATGTTTCATTGCGTGTTTGTTGTGTTCATGTAGCTAAAGCTTTTCCACAATACACATCAGCTCAGTACATCCTGTAGAAGTGACTGTTTAAGAAACACAATCAAATGATGTATCTAGAATCTAGTATCACGTATTTCAAGAATGTGCATACGATTGAATTAACAATCGTTTTATTTTGTCGTCGTTTAAAAAGTTATGTTTGTGACATCACTGTAAAGATACCTAACCAACTGGTGCCTTATAAAATGCCATGATCGAATTGTTTTGATGGTAACAGTCAATCATGGCAGTATATATATTTTGTGAAGAAACTGTTGATTGGTTGCTATGCTACCTATTTTTTATGGTTGTTATTACAATCACCCGTCAATCATCTGGATTTTCTATCTGAACAAATACACTAAATTTCAGCACTTACTCTGTATTATTATATGCCTATAGAAACCAAATTAATATTTTGCTCACACTAATTTAAATAAACGGATTAAAAATATTTTGCTTAAATATAATTAATGCAGCCGAAGTATTCTCTAGTTGGACGGCTTTATTCAATTAAGGGGATAACTTAATCGCCTGCTTTTGAGACTTAAAACAAAGTGTATTATTTTTGCTTTGGAGGTTTAACCTTTATCATTTATTTACATTTTTGAGACGCGATCCAGTTTTAATGTAATTAGCCATTACTTAATTAATTACTCATTTTCAAATGTCTCTCTTTTTCTGTCTCTCTCATTTATTGTTTGAACGGTCGAAAGCCATAGCTCAGCGTTGAACTCGGTCGGTGTAATTGGCTCGTTAAAGTAAACGATTTAAGGAAATGGTTCAAATTTTATCTGCGTTGTTGGTCTAGTAGTGAGCGTATGCGCTCTGACCGTGACTTTGTGAACTTCAGGAACGCCAGAAAATTCTTAATAGCTGTACAGAGTTGGAATCGTAGCGATTGGCTCACCCCTTATCCAATGGAACCTAAACATAACGGGTGAAGTGTATGTGTATTGCTCTCTGATTTGTGTTACACACCTCTGCCACACCCTTCTGGGTAATATAGGCGTGATGTTATATGATTTAAATTTTTTGAGCCTTTGTTTTTAGACGAATTTTCTCGCCCTCTTCTCTGTACCATTTTTTATTCCCTTTTGACCGTTCATTTTTGATATATTAGGAGCATAAAAAGGTGAGGTATGGTGCAGCGGCATGGGAAAAAAATCCCATCATAAAACAAACAGGTAGTAGGTAATTGTTTCATTTTAAAATATTATGATAAATACAAATAAGTAAAATTAAAGTGCATAACTTAATGTTTTTACAAGCTGGTTTAGTTGTTTCCACGATACCTTTGCCTAAAACAAAAAGGTTTGAAATATTTTGTCTGTTAGTCTATATATTTGTATCGGTTAATCTTTTAAACGGCTAAACTAATTTTAATAATATTTTAAGGTAATTGACTACAAGGCGTAACATATGCTGCTTTTTATCGATGGATCTACCACGCAGATGAATCCGCCGGCGAAAGAGTTAGTTTAGCGCTAATCTCGAGAACTACTCGTCGAATGTTGAAAGTTCTTTTTGTGATGGAACTGAAAATCTAATTCGATATGTAACATTATACTAAACACCACAGGAGGCAGTAGTAAAGTTGAACGCGGACTAAAGCGCGGAAACAGCTAGTACTTAAGAGGCTTATCACAAAATTGCATTTTGAAAGATTAGGTATATCGAAGCACTATTTTAATAACTATTCTTTACCACTACATAAATCAATGTTATTGAGGTCTTACAGTTTCTTAGAATAAGAACGTCAAAGTTGACCATTAAACACAAAAATCACAGTTGAAATGTAATAGGCCTCTTAATACAACGAATTCAACGCGGACGAAGTCGCGGGCAAAAGCTAGTTATAAATAAAACTGAAAAAAGAATATATTTTATTCTTTTTTTCAGTTTTATGAAGAACGTTGCAATGGCGAGTAAATACTGTGCTCTGTGTGCAAGCCATTAATATAAAATAAAAATAGAATTCCATTCCATCTTACATGTACTGTATTGTTCATGTAACTCTACATTAATAAGTTTAATAGTAACAATAGTTTATGAAACGTATTTACGAACTAAGTTGAAATTAATAAAAATATGACATGTATTGGAAAGGTCAATCTGTGAATCTATTTAAAGTTCTGTACTCAATAAAAAAACATACATTAAAAGCCAAGATGGTAGCACAAGGTCTCCAGTCCAAAGCTTTTCTGTCTTTTTACAAATTGTGCTTTTGAAATCTTCTTCGGTTTAAAATAATAGTAAATGTTGAATAGAAGGCATTATAATACTTAATAAATGTTGATTTCGTATTTTAGGTAGTTTTATTTTATTTGAATCGACCATTATTGGATATTAGAATTATAATAATTGAGTATCTACTAATTCTGAGAGTAACAGGATTGTTTATTAGTCAGAATTCAATTAATCTATGATTATAAATGGTATTTAATACAAGAAAAACTACGCGGAAACAACTACTACTTAATACAACGAATTCCAAGCGGACGAAGTCGCGGGCAAAAACTGCAAAAAGAATAAAATAGTATAGCATGTTTTAATTAAGTTCTGCATTTGTAGTTTCTGAAATGTAATTAGCTAGTTTGTGTAAAAATCTTCATTTCTCCAAGAGATTTGTTGGAGAACTTACAGTCATAATGTTTGTTTCTACAACCTTGTTCTATTTGTTATAATTTTCTGAACAAATTGCGGCCCCGAGAGTTTAATGCACTATATTTTTAAAGAAGCTAGGACACTTCAAGTATACAGGGATATTGTATAATATTTATAACATTTTCAACTATTATATTACCTAATATCGTGACGCTATAATTTCAGAAGCTCAGTCACTCAAATTTTGGCGAGCAAAAAAGGTTTCACAATAAGAAAAAAAAAACTTACAACAATACCCTATATCTAATCCATGTTATTGGCCTACCTCAGATTGCTCTCTGATTGGATGTCAACCCACTGGAGTTTGCAAAATGTAGAAATTGTTAGTGTGTCCGAATGTAGACCTATTCACAATATTTGCTAATTCAGTTGTGTGGTCTTTGTTGAGCTTGACCATTGAAAGTGATTTAGTCAGAATAACATGATTTATGTACAATAATTCCGATACTAAAGTTGTCAATCATTAGTTAATAGATACTCTAGCTAGCGCGTTACCAAGAATTTAGAGTCTAGAGTAAAAAAAAAAACAAAAAGACGTGTGTGTGGCACTCGGGGACGGCCGCGGTAAAGCTATTAATTGCATAGCATTTTTTATCAACTTATGCAATTATAATTATTTGTTTATTTTAAATTTGCAGTATTTTTTTCCTTTGTTTTTTTTCTTTGATATTAATTCAAGTTACACTTTTTGAGCGTGGTGACCGAAAGTAAAACAATGTTTAACTTTCGGGGCGAAATTGGGGATTACGCATGAGCAGGAACGCCGATACAACCAATGTCACCTAGAGGCGAGTTGCTGAACTAAAGAGACAAGCGTGATATTTCAAAAAGTCATTAAAAGTTCTGCTATTCATCGATAGATGGCAAAACTAAAAAGTATCACCGCTGTGCCGGTCGGAGTGTCGGAGTCGGGTGTTAGGTTATTTTCGTTACGTAAGCTATGCAATAGCTTAAAAATGAGACTCTTTAAAACTACTTCAATCTAATTCTAAACGCACAAGAATGTATCAAACATGTGTATTTATTGCAAATTAAAGAAATATCTAGTTAAAATAGAATAAACTAATGTAATAGCAATGATAGAAAATAGAAATATCATTCAATTCACCTCACACCACTCTCGTATTGCAAAGTGGGTCAAATAGTAACAACCCTTGAATGTCACAAGAATATCGTAGACAGTTTTACATTTTTATTCAAACCTGTATATGATATGGTTGCCATATGAAACATGCAATTAAAATCGACGCTCTGTTGCACATGGATTAGGTTAAGATTTCAAAAGAAAAAAGACTACAGTCACGTGCTAAAGAGACTTAATCGAATAATTTAAAATGTTAGGCGTCCTTGCTTAAAAACATAAAATCCAAATTAAAATTCAAATCATTTATTTTCATAGGCCCCAGGAAGCGCTTAAACACGTCAAAACAAAACAAACAATAATATAAAAATATATTATAAGTAAAACTAATTACAATGATTTGAATAACCGGGGCTCAGATTAATTATAATGACATTTGATTCAGAGTAGAATCAACGCAGTCTTGGTTGTACCCCTCTAGTCGCTTTATGGTTCTATATCTGTTTTCGAATGTTGACATATCATTATTGTGAGACAAATATCTTAGATAACATTGACTGCATGGACTCTATAAACTTATCATTTTTATATACTGCATCAAATGTCATTAAGGTTTGGCTGAATGATCATGAAGACCTTATAATAAATTGCTGAAAATCTTTGTACAAAGGTCTGATAGAACGAACCTTATCTAAAAAGCCGTTTCAAAGAAACCTTTGAAATAAGCTGAATAGCCTGTCAATCTAACGCCTAGATACATGTTATGTTCAATGATGAAACATTTAAAGAAGCTGATTTTAAATAGATTCGATACGTATCGTAGCGAAGAAAGACGTTATGATCATTTATTATTAAACTGCTTCATTGGTCTAGTGGTTAGCGTATACGACCTCTCAATACAAGGTCTCTGGTTCAATACTTGAATCTCGTGCAAAAGTTTTAATAGGCCTTTTTCCGTCAGGCAACTCTCAATAAAGGAACGGAGTTGGAATTTTTTACTCGTAACATGGCGATAGGCTCACCCACTGCCCAGATAACATACTTATAATTCCGTAATATCATTAAAATAAACAAACAGGAAATATGTCATGTTATTTAGAAAATAATGTTGCTAATATATTGTTTAGAAAGTTGGGGTAAGCTGAAGCATTTGTTTTTTGTTGTGTTGCCAATTTCACATCATATTTCTATATTCGCAATAAATGTTGCCAAAAGTATGATTGGATCAAACTATAGCTGGCAATGCTCAGTATAAAACACGAGCATGTGCCTTATAGAAACATTGGTAGAATCGCTAGCGTTGCCAACTCATTACAATTTAAATTTACGACATCTTGCAAAGTAATTTATCAGACCACATCGTTTTTAAGTTCAGGTAATATAGAACGTAATTCAACCTAACTTTGAATCTCTTCAGTCGACGTCACTACTAAGTAGATAATTAGTTACTCAAATATATAGGGTGTGTATAAAGTACGTCGAAGTTTGTAACCTTGAAGAGATTTAAGTTTTCTCAGAGTTACTAGGTATTATTCTTAAATGCGCACTCCGTACGTGAGTATCTCACGGTCTCTGGGTAGACTCCCGAGCACCGCGTTTTCATAATAACGTAATATGGGTTTAACTTTCATTAAGTTTTTATTTTGACGACCGGATGGCGGAGTGGGTAGTGTACCTGCCTGCGAACGCCGAGGTCGTGGGTTCCATTCCCACTTAAGACAAATCTTTGTGTGCATGAACATGGGGGTTTGTCTTAGTCTGGGTGTTTCAATGTATAGTAAGTATGTTTTACAAAAGAAAGAAAAGTATATAATATGTATTAGTATCAGTTATTCTAGTACCCATAGTACAAACTATGCTTAGTTTGGTACTAGATAGCGTTGTGTGTGAGTTGTGAAATATGTATTATATGTATGTATGTATTTATTCATTTTGAAAGACAAATCATATCTTAAACACTAAAATACATAAACTTTTAAACTTACGCGTTGCATGATTAAATAAAATCTAACCAGTCTGCTTGCGAACACGGCCAGAGTAATCTGTCTGCCGAAACGTCAAGCCTAATAATTCGTGTTAGATTTTACTAAAATACATGTTTGTTTGTTTAGTAATGGATTTTACTCGCCACTTACCATCAGGACGGAGAACAAGAAGTACAAGCTCAGGTAAATAAACCGCTATTAAACCTTAAAAAGGTTTATAAAGTGTTTACAGACTGAAGTCAAAGTCGTAAGCCACACTTCACCGTTTGGCGGCATGGCGCGGCACGGTAGTCTGATGCAGACAACGAAATCATTGAACTAAAATCTGATGCAAGCCTGTGAGACTTTTCGAAGTTTCTTATCAAACATGAGCACATTAAGACTATCCATGAACTTTTCTGTTGATCAAAACCACGAGACACCATGATGCCAATTATAAAACGGGCTTATCTACTTTTTATGGTAAACATAACTCGCCCAGTCACGTATTACAAAGCTAAAGTAATGACTAAGAGATATTTTGATAGTAATATCACAATGCATTAAGCTGCGGTAATATTGTGTTTTCACACAATGTAACTTATGTATTAAAGTACATTAATCCCTTATTATGTCGCCCTATGTTATGTAAGGCAACTTCACGCAAAATTTTATATTTTAGCCCCAGTGGTTTAGGCTCTGCGTTGAATCAGCTAGTCAATCTGTCAATCAGTTAGATAACTAATAATATAATTATGTATAGGTGTTGCCATTAGTAATCAAATTAAATAGTTTTCACACAACATTACTAGTGTATACTAAGACTAAATAAACTACTACATCGAGAGTTATTTTAAAAAAAAAACTCTACGT
Organism: Hypena proboscidalis; assembly: GCA_905147285.1. NCBI lineage: Eukaryota > Metazoa > Arthropoda > Insecta > Lepidoptera > Erebidae > Hypena > Hypena proboscidalis. Next base: position 9,434,026 of record LR990127.1, read on the forward strand.
CTAATATTAATATTTTTTAGTTTTTCAGTGAGTACCTATGACGCACGATCCACTTTATAGTATACGCTTACTAGATTATAACGTGAATTGGCGCGTTCGTTTATTTGATCAGCTTGTTTTGGCGTTAACATGGAATGCAAAATGACGTAACAAAATCTGGAGATTAATGAATACATCGAGAAATAAATCCGGTGACGTATGTACAAAGTTTATGCGTAGTTTATTATCTTAAATAGAAACAAATCCGGCCATTATACTGTTTGTAAACATTCCGACAGATTATAGAGTATCGTTGGTATTCCACACTTAGATTAACGATACAAGTTTATTCGGGATTGAAGGAATTCATTCATGTATCTCAAACGGTATCAGATAATTGTACACGTACGGTTTATATCTCAGAAATTGTTGATGAACAACTATTTCTCTGAACTAGATGCGATTTTTCAAAACATAGCATTATGGTATTTTTGGATATAAATAACCAGGAAACCACTACCAGTATTGATAAAAAATACGATTTTTATATCAAATATTTGTCTGATATAAACACATTTTTACATTCGATTTTCAACCTTAATTCCAATGTTCACAACAACAAACATATTTTAACACAATCACGCTGATGAGAAAGCAATTAACACCGAATCTAAAACGTAGACGAAATTCCCGCATTAAAAACCACACGCCTGAGTGTATCTTTGATAAACGTAAAGCTTCAGATCTTTGAATGTTTGATACAGAACACGCTTTGCCGCGTCTTTGTCCGCTCAGTTACACTTGAAGCAATCGTTCTGCTTACTTTCAACTACTAGGTTGGCTAAATTGGTGACGGTTGGGAACTGAAAGTACGTACTTTCTTGAATTTGAGTGCCTTTTTGTTAAAACTAACTATATCTATCAACCTCAATTTAATTCAAATACAAATTAGGAATATCTGGAAGCTTGCCTCAGTTGGGCATGAAGTAATTTAATTTAAATACTCAAATCTAATGAAAAAAAAACAAGTGGCCGTGGAAAACGTTTACTGGAATAAAAGGCTACACATAAACAATAAAAAGCTGTTTCCAAACTTACTTTACCAATGTATGTGTAGAAAGATGATGACTGAAACATAAAAATGTCATATAAACTAAGCTTGATTAAAAAATATAAATAGAAAAACACAACCTAAATAAAATAGCCTCTCACTGGATATAAGACGATCACGACGAATGACATCCCGTAAACAAGGTTTCGTGGCTCACTTTATTAGGACTTGTCCCTGTGAAATTTTCTCTCAATCCCAAGTCGGAAATAACTCCGTCGCCACATGATCAAAAACTTCAACAAAATATTTGCTATACACTACTGTGTTAAACACATAAAATCTTAAAAGCAGGCTTACTAAAAGGCTGTTTACAACATTAAAATCACTTTTTTGAATGACCGCCCATTAGATACCTATATCTGAGATGTGTCCTTATCATCGCAACGCCTAAGGGAACAACTATCGGTATCGTAAATTTAAGTGTTCAATAATCTGTCACAATACATACATTAAAGCTTACAAATTGCCCCACCGAGGCTAAACAAAGCATAAACTTAACTCAACAATATCAAACAAGGCACAATTCGAGGAATAGTAGTTTGAAGCTCTTTGAGCATACAATCGCAGGCAATCAATACTAAACACATTGCGGATAAGCTCTATAGCTTATAAATAGATACAAACGATTATTAGCGCATTGGAGCTCATGCTGTATTCATAACGTGACATAAAGTCAAAGTATGCTTTTGTTAGAATCTAGAGCGAAGGTTGAATCGCTCTAGATTATAACAAAAGTATAGGTTGGGTGACAGATTCTTGAACACTTAAGTATCATAAGTAAGAAGATTAGACGTATCTACGACCTTTAAAAAGTCAAAAGTCACTCATGCCACAAGATTCCAAATTAAAGAATTAAAGAATCAAGAAGATTCTTATTGTATTTCTAAAAAAATCACATTCGCATTAAGACACAATCGTTGATCAGCAATATTTCAAATGGATTGCTTTAAAGTACGAGTCTTTTTTGTACTTTAGTACTTTATTTGTTCCGATACACACAGAAAAAGTGCGTGAATTCCATAAAAACGTTCCTCCAAAAAAAAGTAAAACTCATACTGAACTTTTTGAATCTTTGCGAACTGTTCGAGTCTATACAAGTACTTATCCGAGCTAAAGCGTTGCGAATCCGTGAACTTATTTCTTTTATAAAACCGTTTCCTTTCTTCCAAGGCAATTACAGCGGTGAATGGAACGGTGGAATTAGGAATGCCGTTTCAGAGCCGTGAGGCTATGCTCCCTTTAACTAAACTTGGTGATTAAAGCAAGGATTGTAGGAAATGTACGAGGCTTGCTTCTTCGTGTGTGACGTAATAGGAAGTTTTCCGGTTGTTGATCTCTACATCTAAATTTTCCTCCCACAAGGGACTAACCAGCGTTTAATATTAAATAATTTCTAGCGCGGTCCCTAAGAGCCTTTCAGCAACAACGGCCGATGTTTCATACAATTAGTATTCCAAAATCATCTACAGTATCAAATGAAGCATGAACGAGAGAATAGTTGCTATTGTATTGATAAGAGCCGGGTAAATCAATGAAAAGGGAATATTAAATGTTCACTTCGTCATAAGTGATTTGCAACTAGTTTTCGTCTATGGGTTCTCTCGTAAGTTATATTGACAAAAAGTTGTCAATTTTGTTCTTTTTTATTTTTTCTTTTTTTAAAAAAACGACGCCCGCACTAGGAATAACTCCTGTGTCGCGGGGTTGTTCACAAACATACATTTCACATACACAGAGCACACCCAAACTTTAAATAAAATAAAGGCACACTGAACAAGGATTTATTGATAACATGTTTTTGGAATCAATCATAATTTCATTAGAATATTCCTATGGAAAATAAGTTACCAAGATTGGATTTAATTATATTATTCGATTATCCTTCCAAAAAAGCCCTAGAAGCAGAAAAACAATTCGTCAAGTACCTATACCGTAATATATGATCTTTTTATTTCTCTACAGAATCAAACAATAACAATGAAAAAAATATCTTAAGTTACATATAAGTAGGAAATGCTTTGTTTGAATATTTCAGTTGTAGTAAAAGCATTCAAGTATTTTTATTACGCCGTTTTTTTGCTTTTGTTATACGTTTAGTTATATTTATCACTTACTTAGTATAAGGACTATTATACAGAAAAAAAATAGTAGTCACGTTAGTGCCTGCAAAATTATTAACGTATTTAAAATCGTATATCTGCTAAAAACTGGTATAATTTGCTGCATAATATATTGAGTAAGGTACGATGAAGCCCATAATATTTTCATAAAAATTAAAGCAAATTTAATGAAATTACTGGCCACTTTGAAGTCGGATGCATAAAATAACTAAAAGCATTTCTGGGGAGTTATTTTGAGAATATGAAATTGCTATATACATATTAATTTGTGTTAAAATGTAATTTTTCACCACTCAAACGCTATTCAAAATTAGGAAGCTTTGAAAACTTATCCGTCATAGGTTTCTATGACGGATAATTGCGCGGCGTTGTAATACAACATATCAAAACATCACGCCTATACCCTGAAGGGTGTGGCAGAGGTGTACAACACCCACACTTCACCTGTTATGTTACTGTGTGCTTCCATTACTGTGTTCCGGTTTGGTGGTGAGATCAGGCCATGAAATTACTGGCACATGAGGCATAACACCGTAGTCCTCAGCTGCAGCGACGCATCTATAATCTGCTTTTGTAGATTGTTGATGTCCATGGGCTGTACACCACTTACCATCAGGTGGACTACACGTTCGTTTGCAGTGGGCGTAGAATAAAAAAAAATGTATAGGATAATAACTCCACCATTCAAATTTTCATGTTCGAATGTAGAACCAGAAAAGTTAATACTATATAGATAGTCTGTTGTACTATTAAGTCGTGGCAATTTACTAAGCGTTCCACAGCTGACAATAGAATGTCTGCCAAGAAAAGCAGTACTAAAGTGCAAGACATCGTCCTCCGAGACAGTTTCGCGCACGCTGCATTGAATTTTGTAGCGTAATATACAGCGTGGGATATAAAGTATTCGATGACGAAGAAGAATGGAACGAATCTTTTAAGGTGATGTATGATTTGCAATAACGCTGAAAATATGTTAGCGAGTTTGTTCTTTGACCATATCTATATGGACTTGGTCTTTGTATCTGTGAAAAATTCAATTTCTGCGAATCCAATGGTAGTATTATAAAATATATGATGACGAAGAAGAATATACTACTGATTCTTTGAGGTGGTGCCTGGTTAGTAATTAATCTCAAAAGATATAGCTGTTCTAAAATAGCATAACATAGCCACATGGCTATATAACTCAGAAGGGTATGGCAGAGCTGTACAACAGCCACACTTCACCTGTTATGTTTAGGTCCCATGGCATAAGGAGTGTGCCTATCACCATCCGCCGAGCACAATTCCAATTCCGTGCTGCTTTTGTAAGTATACTGAAAGTTCACAAATAACACTTTGCCCGACCCGGGAATCGAACCCGAAACCCCGCGGTGAGAGGCGCATACGCTAACCACTTGACCATCGAAGCTGTTCTATTGCTCGATCTATATAGATAGGACTTGGTGTATGAAAACTCCAATGTATGAGAATCTATAGACTTTCGATTTTTACAAAATACAAATACAAATACTTTATTTGTCAAAATGTGGTTTTTACAGGTGTTATGGTACAATAATTTAGTTCTACACATTCGCCATGTAATATTATGGCATACAAACATAAACTTACAAACTAGAAATATTTACTATGCAATATATCAACATTACTTACATTCTAATTACATCTTATATTTTTAATAATAATTTAAGAACTCATCCGCAGAATAGAAACATTTTTCACGTAGAAACCTAAATAACTGGCTTCTAAATTTATTTGTTGGTAAGTTTCGTACATCACGGGGTAGATGGTTAAATATTCGAATACCCATTACATAGGCGTTACGTCTACATAGCTCAGTCCTAATTGTAGGTATGACAAGTTTATGAGGATAACGGGTATTGAATGTACACGTATGTTTTTTGGTTAAAAACAAATTAGAATTACTTTATACAAAAATACACATTTCAAAAATATAAATACATGGCACAGTAAAGTTAACAATGACAATTTACGGAACAATGGCTTACAGCTTGTCCACGGAGACATATTACAAAATGATCGCACACACATTTAAGAATAACATTTCAAACGGTAACGCGTTACCCACAATAAAGCGCTCTCTAAGTTATTCCACTTCAAAAGTAAATAAAAGCAATGAATGAAAATAGAAATATCATTCAATTCACCTCGCGCCACCCTTGCATTGCAATTGCAGAGTAGGTCGAATAATAACACTCCTTGAATATTGCAAGGACTTCGCAGATAGATCATTTCACACTTTTATCCAATTTACTTTATTGAGATAACAGAACTGCAATATTGATACTTTCAATTGGAAAAAGATACTCAATGACAATTTGAAAAACCTGAGTATTTTTTATTTTTGAGTATATACTAAACTAATATTGAATTAACGACCGGATGGCGGAGTGGGTAGTGTACCTGCCTGCGACGCCGAGGTTGCGGGTTCGATTCCTGCTTAAGACAAATCTTTGTGTGCATGAACATGGGGGTTTGTCTTAGTCTGGGTGTTTCTATGTATAATAAGTATGTATTTATTTAAATATCTAGCAACAAGAATTTAATAATATTAATATTGTTTACTTAAAAGTTGTTTGTTTGTTGTTGATTTTTTTTCACTTTTTATCATTTTTAAAGGCTTCTACCCTGGTCTGCCCTGGTGAAGCCTAAGAGTTTGTTTGTATATAATGCATAGTTAAAGAAATATATTTCTTTATTGAATACTAACGAATTAAAACCTGGCAACAGAATACTCTTTTACACAACTCAAAACAAAAACATAAATTTAAAATCGAACCCTTTTCGAAGTTCTTTGAACCTCGAATCACCTATTAGAGCTCAGATAAAAATAAATTGCAACAAATCTCCAAGTTACAAAAGACCAAAAGATTGGACCTTGATTTATTGAATAGGTCGTAAAATGCTGTCAAATAAGCCCGATAGGCCATCAATCCGATGGCTAGATATATCTTCAAATGGTTAAAGGCTTGAAGTAGACTGATTCATTACAAACCTATTCAATGCTAAGGTATTGAAGCGAAGCACTGTGTGTAATAGACACGATCTTTGTCACATTACGCAAAGGTTAGACGTTAATGGTTATCGTTCCATTTGATTGATTCACTGATTAATGCATTCGTACTCGCCGGACAAGTTATCTAGCGTTGCCGCGTATTCGAACGAATTACGGCAAAACAATGCTAACATATGAAGGAGCGCAACTTTACAACAAACTACCCACGAACCCTAAAAGTATAAGTTCGTCAAATGTATTTAAAAAAGCAGCATCTAGTGAGTACCTAAATACCACGAGCGAATACGTTTTTGACGAGTTAATGCTTAGTTTGTGGAATCGTTGGTAAATTTGTAATCTAATTTAGTTTTAGTGCACTACCTACATATTTTTGATATTTTACTTTTGTTTTGTTTAATGACGACGAATGTAAAATTATATTATGTAATTCAACAATGTTCTCATGTAAATGATGTAATTCGTATTATGAGAATAAAGTATCTTTAAACCTAAACCTAATCGATATCTGAGAAACAGTTGAAAATGAAAAATATAGGACCAGCAAGACTTGAACCTGTGACCTCGGAATACCGTTCCGCTTCTTTAACCAACTAAGCTATGATGTCAAGTAACCTCCAGGTAGTTGTCCACCCCTAATTTCTCAACTGTATGCTACGTCTTTACGTGCCGTCACGTTCATCCATTTGCTACTATCTTAACAGTAGACTCCCGAGCGCCGTGTTTTCGTACTAACGTAATATGGGTTCCACTTTCATATTTTTAAGTTTTTGTTTATGGTTATAGACAAAAACTATTTGTTTGTGGCAATTTTGACAAATTTGTTTTTAACACGCTTATATTAGCTTCACCTGTATGTAGGTATGTATGTAACCGACTCCTTTGGACTCGATTTTGACCCACTTTAAACGGACAGATTTCATTCAAAAAAAAATTTCGTTTTTGGCGCCCTCTTACGTGGGTTTAATTTGTCTTTGCTTCCTTCTGCAAGTGGTAGTTAATGTGGTGAGTGGTTTATGTTATTTTGTAAAACGCTTTTTTTATTTTTTGGTTTGCAGTAACTGAGGTGAAGATAGTTGAAAGACTACAATTTTGTATTTTTTTTTATTATATTATTGTAATACCCACAAATTGTTTTGTGAACTTTTGGTGATCGCTACTTTCACACCAGTTGCATTTCTTTTTATTTTATTTTTTTGTTTCTGTGCTTACTATTTTAATTTAGTTGCTGTAGTTATAGTAATTCTCCTAAGTGCTAATTAATTTTAATTGATTTGTTTCCAAACCAGAGCGTTCTGATAATTGATTGTTACAGAACGGAGTATTAATATTAATCATTTTAATCAATTTGCGTGTAATTCAGAACTTACCTATATTATTTATCAATATGTATCTCATAAAATTTTTGTCATTACAAAAATCGGAGTTGGAATACGAGGTATCAGTTAGAGGTGAGACCCCAGCATCTACGGTTGCTGACATTCGTAAGCAAATTAGCAAACTTTGCCAGTTATATCCATCCGAAGAAATATTATGCTCTCATTTAATGCCAATTGAAGACCTTCTTGCTTGTTCGGAAATATTGGACAAAATAAAACCAGTTCTTTTAGTAGATGCGGTTGATAAAAATACGATTGGGCGTGCGGAAGCTGTGCTCCATCACTTATACCATCGACTCAATAGAATTTGTGTAGACGATGAGTTAGTCGAAAAGCATGAAAATCTTTGTTCTCTTTTTAAAGAATGTTATGAAAGGATGTTAGATTTGAAGAAAACAATGGTTGATCCTTTATCTATATCAACTCCCATTACAGGCCTACAAACCACACCCATTAATGTGTCAGTAACATGTGAGGGCACTAGTAGGATTACAGCTGAGTTAGGTAAACTAAAGTATGATGGTAAATCATGTGTTCGCTCATTCATTGAAAGAGTTAAAGAGTTTAGCGAAGCTCGTAACATTTCTGATTCGAAATTGTTATCCTTTGCGACTGAGATTTTTGTGGAAGACGCGCTTCATTGGGTTCGCGGCATAAAAGAACAAGTTTCATCCTGGGATGAGCTTGTAGTGTTGTTGAAACAAGACTTTGATCAGTCAGACTATGACTATCGCCTAGTGTCCGAGATTCGAAATAGGACACAAGGCGAATCAGAAAATATAACTATATATTTATCAGTCATGGCAGGCATGTTCGCTCGACTTTCGAAGTCTATGACTGACGAAGATAAACTTGAGATATTGTTGCACAATATTAGGCCATGTTATGCCAGCACATTGGCTTCTGTAACTGAAATTAAGTCTATAGATCAGTTGCGTTTGCTGTGTAGAAATTTCGAAACGGTACAGTCACGTCTCGTGCACTTTCGAGAACCTTCAGCTAGAACTTCAGATATGGTAGCTCCGGAGTTTGCTTACAACCACAAACATATCAATAAATCAAAACCAGAATCTAATTCTAATTATTCAAATAAAAATCAAAGTAATTACATTCAACCTAATTCTTCCAATATACACGCAATTAATCAAACTGAATCTGATAAAAAACAGCCTTACTGTCCTAGATGTCGTAACAATACTCACAGTTTTAGAAGCTGTCAAAATGAGGAAGTGGTTTGTTTTAAGTGTGGTCAAAAGGGAGTCAAAAAGCCAGATTGCCCTAACTGCAATAAGACTCCAAAAAACTAGATTTGCAGAATTGTGGTACGATATGTTTAAAAAATAATAATTTTGTAAGAAAAGATTGGGAAGAATGGTTGGAAACAGTACGTAGATTTTTCAATTCTTACAAGGTTGCTACAATTCTGCAAGACAAACCTTTAGGGGACACTCGCCCATATATTAATATCGACATTAACGATTTATCTGTTTCTGGCCTTCTTGACTCGGGTTCTGCGGTTACCGTATTAGGCAATAACGCACATAAGGTATTACTTGACCGAGGTCTTAGGCTTGATGTTACAAAGAAAATATCAATTATAGCAGCAGGTGGTCAGGCTTTACAAAGTATAGGCTATATTCAGCTGCCGATTAATTTTGACGGTCTATTCCATATAATTAAGGCACATGTGATTCCAAAAATTCAACCGTCGTTAATTTTAGGCATAGATTTTTGGCGGGCTTTTAAATTGTGCCCACGATACTTAGGTGCACTTCAGCTGTCATCTGAACCAATGAAGGACCTCAGTAGCAATGCGACGACCTTAGTATGCTCATACGACAACTTGGACAATTCTGAGAAAGCTATTGCGGATTCAATTATTGAACAATATAAAGATATCGCGTTTGAATTTAAAGGTTTAGGTCGGACGCATTTAACGACCCACCGCATTGATACTGGGGATTCTCCTCCGATAAGGCAAAGATATTACAGATTGTCACCTGAAAAACAAAAAATTCTTGTTGACCAAGTAGATGAGATGTTAAAGCTAGATGTTTTGGAGCCTTGTAGTAGTGCATGGCAGTCACCTGTCCTATTGGTCAAGAAAAAGAATGGTCAACCGCGTTTTTGCCTTGATAGCAGGAAACTTAATTCTGTGACTAAACGGGACGCATACAACTTGCCATATATTGCCGAAATATTAGATAATTTACGCGATGCTCGATTTCTATCTAGTTTAGACTTATCAAAAGCATTTTGGCAGATACCTATTGCAAATGAAGACAGAGACAAGACTGCATTTTATGTACCAACTCGCGGAACCTTTAGATTCAAGACCACTCCTTTTGGTTTGACCAATGCTCCTGCAACACAACAGCGTTTAGTTGATGCTTTACTTGGTGACATAGACCACCGTATTTTCGCTTATTTGGATGACATAATAATAATAAGTAGCACGTTTAGTGAACACGTTTCTCTACTTCTTAGTGTCTTAGATAGATTACGAAAGGCAAACTTAACAATAAACTTAGAAAAGTGTGAATTTTTTCAAAGTCAGTTGAAATATTTGGGTTATGTAGTCGATGCAAGCGGCTTACGAACGGATCCAGATAAGGTAGAAGCAATCCTAAATTATGCCTCTCCTACTAACCGTAAGGAGCTTAAGCGGTTTCTTGGGACAGCTACCTGGTACCGTCGTTTTGTTCCTAAGTTTAGCACGATAGCCGGACCACTTAATAGACTTACTTCAAATAAAATGAAAGGTCCTTTCCAATGGTCTGACGAGGCTGATAATGCATTTAAAAAACTCAAAGAGTGTTTGATTGCTGCTCCAGTTCTTGCATGTCCAAATTATATTTTACCGTTTGAAGTACACACGGATGCGAGCAATTACGGGGTAGGTGCTATGCTTACGCAGACAATCAATGGTAGGGAACATCCCGTTGCTTATATGAGTCGCTCGTTGACCTCAGCTGAAAGAAATTATAGCATTACAGAACGTGAGACTCTTGCTGTTTTAGTAGCCTTGGAACATTGGCGTTGTTATATTGAAAATGGCAAAACCTTCACGGTCTACACTGATCATAGCGCATTAAAATGGTTCCTTTCATTAACCAACCCAACAGGCCGACTTGCGCGTTGGGGTGTACGGTTATCATCTTTTGATTTTGTTATTAAACACCGCCGTGGAGTGGATAATATAATTCCGGATGCATTGTCTAGAGATATCCACCTCGCTTCTATTATTACAGCCAAGTCAAATTTAAACACTAACGATGATTGGTACAAAAACATTTATAATAGTTGCTTAAGTAATCCGTCAAAATTTCCAAATTTTCAAATTAAAAATGATACCCTTTATCGACTAGGAAAAAATAAATGTCTCTTGACAAATGAGTTTTCATGGAAAGAAGTAGTTCCGTCAGAACTTAGACAAGAAATTATCTCGGCAAACCATAATGAACCAATTGCAGGTCATTTAGGTATATTTAAGACATATAGACGCATCTCGCTTAGGTACTACTGGCCTGGGATGCATCGTAATATTGTAGATTACGTAAGTTCTTGCTCTATTTGCCTCCAATATAAAGTGCAAAACCATGCAACTCTTGGAGAAATGGGTCGCCCCAAACAATGTTCTCGGCCATATCAAATGCTATCGATTGATTTAATGGGCCCGCTACCGACAACTCGAAAACAGAATAGTTATATATTAGTCGTAACTTGTTGTTTCTCAAAGTATTGTCATATCTTTGCCATCAAAAAAGCTACCTCGGAAATAATAATAAAAATTTTAGAGGAGCAAATTTTTTTAATCCATGGTGTGCCACAAACAATTTTTTTGGATAATGGTTCTCAATTTATTAGTACTAAAACTAACCAATTCTTTAAGAAATATAACGTTCCCAACGTATTTTTCACACCGAAATATACTCCACAGGTCAATACAGTAGAGCGATATAATAAAACTATAATTACTTGTATATCTACATTTGTGGATAATGACCACCGGTCATGGGATATATTTATTCCCCGGGTCCAATTCGCAATCAACAGCTCAGTGAATGAGGCTACAGGCTTTACTCCGTCTTTTTTAGTTTTCGGACGGGAATTGGTGACTTGTGGTTCACATTATACTGACACAGATCTGGGCGACGAAGTATTATTTTTACCGCGGGACGCATATGCTGAAAATCTTGGTCATTTAGGTTCAATATTTGACCAGGTCCAAAAATCCTTGTACCATGCTCATTCTAAAAACATAGCTAATTATAATTTAAGACGAAAACCTTTTGAATTCAACATAGGAGACATTGTCTATAAACGTGCTTTTGTTCTGAGCGACAAAGATAAGTATTTCAGTAAAAAGTTAGCGCCAAAATATATCAAGTGTAGAGTAATTGAAAAACGTTCACCACTTGTCTACGTATTAGAAGACATGGCGGGCAGGAATTTGGGTACTTGGCATATAAAAGACCTAAAGATAGTTAGTAAATACAATAATTAAATTAGTTATTATTATTTTTTTTATTTTTCTTATCAACTACATACTGTTATTTTAAATTTTCTTTCCTCCTATTTTTTTTTTTCTTCTAATTATTCGACCCTATGCGAATTTTATATTAAAATAAAATCCTTATGAGGGGCCGGCGGGTAATGTAACGTAGTGTTACATGATAATTACGGTAAAGAGAGAACAAAGAACTTAACATAAAGTAAAATTTAAAAACTGAAATAAATATGTATAAATCATTATTACGTAAATAATTATTATGGCGAATAGAAAAACATTCCAACTCCGACCCTGTCGTAAGTACGGCCCTGCGCTGAGACCGGTTGACGATGCGCGCGCGCTCCGTGGATCGGCGCAGGCGCGCAGTCATTACTTGAGAGATCGTGATTTTGGTGACATGTTATGAGTGTTCCGATCACTGCCCTTTTTAAATTGTCAAGTTTAAACGATTAACGTATTATTATCGTCGACTACATTAATAGCTCGTACATTAAAGTCAGTGTTGCTCCCGTATTAGGGTGAGTTCTGAATTACATATCATTATAGCTAAATTAATCATAGAACAATAACATCCCATTTGTGTGTGTTTTTGTACTGTAATGTATTTCCATCATATTTATTTATTTATTAATATATGATGGATATTAATCGCAAACATAAAGGAAATCTACAATTGTGTTCTTTTTGACCGTTAATTATGTTGCATCATAATTATTTTCTGTTCAACTACCCCATAATTTAAGATATAAATAAATTATAATTATTAATAATCCTGTAGTAATTTCCATTTTAATAGTTCTCTTATTAGTGCATTGCTTATGTAAATTTTATATACCTATTGTTTCTTTTTGTTTTATTTCTTTATTGTAAACTCCGTTCTGGTTTTTTGGTTACCACCATGACAAAACTAACTGCGTACAAGTGCTTCTGTTCTTCTTGTCGTTATCGGTGGTTCCCCTAAAACCAAATTGGTAGTAGCCAATTCTAACTCGCTGGGTAAACTCATTCCAGGAGCTATACGACTGATAAGATTCCAGTGCCGAGTCGTCTCTTCGATCGGCCGCTTCCTGTGGGAGCCACCTCATCCCCGACAGTCACAGGGAAGTGCTTGAATAGCAGTTGGAGGTGAAGACAAATTACCTACCCGCGACCCACTAAATAAATATATGTACCTCCGCTGAGTTAGAGTTAAATAAACATATTTTATTGTGATATTATATATGTTGTTTTTCTCAATATTTTTTTCATCTTGTTGCCGTTCGGTTCTGCGGTTTAGCGAACCAGGGCAAAACGGTACATTGGACGAAATTTTTGGCGCCAACATTAAAAAGATCGATGACAATTCAATAATTCAATAAAAAAAATAATAAAAAAAACGCTCTTATAAATAAACCAAACTAAAAATTAGAAAATAAATAATAGTTTAAAAAAATTAAAAAACACGCTTTTTAAGTACTTCTAACTAAAAAGTGAAAAATAATTCCTAATATAAGCTGAAAATGGTAATGAACAAAAAATACTAGTATTATTGTGAAAAAAAAGCGTGTAGTGGGTTGCTCGATAGACGAATAATATGGCACAGAGCGCCCCACGCTTTTTTTCACAATAATACTAGTATTTTTTGTTCATTACCATTTTCAGCTTATATTAAGAATTATTTTTCACTTTTTAGTTAGTTTACTTTTTTTAACTAAGTTACATACAAACTGAAAAATTAAAAACAATAATTTTGAAAAAATTGGCGCTTTCAAACATGCATTTCAGCACAAATGTTGTAAAAGATGAACGCGTGCTTTATTTCAACTACTCATTGATTATTTTATAGCATTTAGCTATGCTTAGCAAATTATATTTATAAAAAGTTAAGATTAATCAATTAGTAATCGATAACATTTTGTACTAATATAATGAAGCCTAAAAGTTTGTTTATATGATTTTATTTAAAAGTCTCTGGTGCTACATTGAGATTTATTTTTTGATTGCATCTCATATTACAATTCCTGAGAACTAACATTATCTTTGCTTTCCATGACCACTTAAAGTCACTTTCACATTCAAGATATAGTGGTGATTGATGAAAGTGAGTTTAAGCGCCACGAATTTAGAGTAAATTTTTGCATGAAGATTCAAAGTACTTTGTTAACTCTAAGGAATAAGGATATTTTCATTTCATTTCATGGTTATAACTAAATATTTTAATTTAAAAACTTATTTTCATACTGTCAACGTCGATCCCAATAACGATAAGTAACAAATAAAAAGTTGCCAATGTTCGGCATAACTACTAATACAGTCAATTCGCCACACAATTTTGGATCCGCTCAACGCCCCGCAAAGTGAGGCGATATTTCAACCAGCGGGGCGTCATCAATCTGTCTTACAGGCTCGTATCATGATGCATGTAGGTACTGTGTATGTGTCACTTTCCACTGAAACGAGTCACCCGATCGATCACATAAATAAGGCCGTTATTGAAAATAAATAGGCCTGAAAAGTGCCTATTCTCAGTCATCAACACGTTTTTAGATCAATATTGCTAATAATAATTCGAATATTGGTGCGGCGTCTTTGTCTTTCATTCTTTTCTTCCAATTTTTTTGTTGTTGTATAAAACTTGCAACTCACAATATCCATACAAGAAATCTCGCCAAAAGTATGATTGGATAAAACCATATTTGCTTTCCTTGCCAACTCATTAAAATTCACATTTATAACATCTCGAAAAGTAATATTTTAAACCGCAACATTTCCAAGTTTCCGAGATGTAAAACTGAATTTAACTTTAGATCTCTTCATTTGACGTCACTACTTAGTATATAATTAGTTAGTCGCATATATACGGTCGACGAAGTTTGTAACCTCAACGAACTTCAAAGCTTTTTTAGGGCGACTATTATTCGTAAATGAGCGCTCTTTAGCATATAAAAGTTGTTAAGTGGCTAATATGCAAAGATGGCAAGCGTTCGTGCTTCATGATTCTCTCCAAGGAGTAAAAAACACACACATTTGCGTGAAAATATACTGAAAAATTCAATAAATTATATAAAATTGAGGGTTGTCTTATATGGCGGTCTTATTCAATTTACACTACCTTCCAATTAATCAGTCTATAACGCATTCTTAATTGGAAATAAATTCAAAGACGTGACCAACAGATACCAGTAGAGGCAGATTATAAAAAGAACGTGCAATCCATCTACATCCACCGATGAACACGATTTTCAGCCATGTGGGAACGACCACAGAGATAGATTAAAAAAGCAATACTATTTCGTTCTTCATGAAGATATTTTTTTGAAGCACTTTTTTTAATATAATGCATACTTATGTATAGAAAGCGTCGCTGCATTAAAGCGACGTCATAAATTCTCATGTTTCGCCAGCTATTCAAAAAGCGCGTATTTTTTATATCGTACATATTAAAGTCGTATCAAAACTCACTGCATTCATAAGCTACATCTGTATAAGGATTAAATGCTATTCGAACATTATTTGTTTTGTAGTGAAATTTTCAACGAGTGTAAATTGTAACAATCAAAAGTTAATCTTACATATAACATTTTAAATAAGCTGCGTACATTCATTCATTTACGATGAGTTAGTAAGTAATTAGAACATTTATAGTCATGGTACTATGTTTCACAAAAAATAGTTTATAATATATTATTTTGCAACATGTTGAGAATGTTCATGGCTATCCTAAGTCATACGGGGTGGAAGCGACGTAACAACAAAATAACGACAAATAAAGACGTTTTCTAAACAAATAAAATGATATTATGAAACTGTAGAAAAATGATGGGGCCGGCAGGATTTGAACCTGCGTCCTTCTGCAACTGTTTCTTAGTTTAATTTGCTAAGCATAACTATCTATATATATATAACATCAATAAGAAGATGAAATTAAATGATCTTAATGCACAATTTGTTCGGAAAACCTCACTTTTGTTAGTTATTTTATTTTACATCGTTGGAAATGAACAATTTACACTGACCACGTCATATTCTGTGGTTTTAATAAAAACTCCTTAGTCGAATCCAGCCAATATAGAAAACAGTTCGTAACGTGTTTGCCATAGTACTTGAAAAGCTTTCTTAAAGTACTTACAAGCTATCTCATAGGCAAGTTTTAAGCCACACTTAAATGTTTGGCGGCAGTCCGATGCAAACAGCGAAATCATTGAGCCATCGCGGCAGCGTGCGAGACTCGGGGCTTCGCCAAGTTTCTTAACCAAACATGTGTAGATTACGGCTTTCGCCGAAACTTGAACGTTGATTAGAATCACTCACGCCGTGACGTGAATTTTAAAATGGAATTTACAGTCAGTTGCAACCAATTTTGCAATTAGGTAATGTTTATAAAATACTGGACTGAGATATATTTAGAAAATTATGTTGTGTAATAAATATTAAAGTAAATGTACCTGATTTCTATTTGCAAATGATTCAATATTGTTACCTATTTAATTATATTTCAAAGTTTGTCAATTAGAATAATCTAAAACATTTAGCTCCAAATAATAGAATACTATGTAAAACCGACAGAGTGATGGGATAAAGCTATTGAACAATGGTACTTTTTAAGAGATTCAAATTTTGAAACAAAACGTTATACGTTATACAACATACTACAAATCCGTAACTGTGTCTACAAGAGAATTAAAAAAAACTCCAAAACATACCAACTCGACTATATTTAAATAGAATGTTTGGAATGTTCCACATAACATAACATCACGCCTGTACTACCCAGAAGGGTGTGGAAGAGGTGTACAACACCCACATTTCACCTGTTATGTTTAAGTCCCATGGGATAGAGGATGAGCCTATCGCCATCCACTGGGCACAATTCCAACTCCGAGCTGCTATCAAAAAATTCCTGATGAAAATTTTTTTGCCCTACCCGAAAAACAAAAACCCGAACCTCGCAGTGAGCCTCTCGTATACTTGCCAATGACGCAGTTGTTGTGGAATGTTTCCCCGCGTCATAATGTTATTGTTCGAGTTGCAGATTATATAGTGCGGTACGTTTGTTTATTTGGTTTGATCGGCTTTTTCCGGTATTGAGCAATGCTAGAGGCTAGAACTAATTCGATAGATTAATCTACAACTAGAAAAATATTGTCTGGTATTCAGTTTGCGAGGAAACTTCTGTCCGTCCCTCCTTAGTCGTGTCGATGGCTGAGTCAAATTTTATTTTGACTTGCCATCGTGGTGTAAGGATTAGCCAATTCGCTTTGGAGAACTCGCGAATTGCCCAGAGTGCGCCGGACGTAGGGAATCGTTGTGTACGTCACTCGGGGAGGCTCCTTTCATGCACCTCAACCTGTCCTTCAATAATTCAAATACATTTATTTATTTAAAGACAGCAAATACTGAAGTTCGAACCCACGGCACACCCCTCTATCAATAAATCGTTAGGATTCGTCTTTTCGAAGAAATGTGTATATTTTTCATATAAAATATCGCAACGGTGAAGGAAAACATCGTGAGGAAACCTACATGCCTGAGAGTGCCTATAAAGTGCTCGAGTGTGTGAGAAGTCTACCAATCCGCACTTGGACAGCGTGGTTGATTATGGCCTTGCCCTTCTTATCATGAGAAGAGCACTGAGCCCAGCAGTGAGACATGTATTAGATACAGGGCTGCAATTATTATTATAGTTATAAATACTGAAGTTATCTTGGCAACCTAGTGATAAACTCTATATTTCACCTCCCACCATTAACAGAGGGTTATTATAGTATTTAATCTTAGTTATTCTAGGGAAAAAATACCCAAATCAGCAAATTTTAGGCGGAATTCTAATTTAGAAAATGTCTCCGGTGTGTTTTTAGTTACACAATAATTTTCCAAATCTTATTATGAACAAAATATTTACCAGATTTAATAGACCTTTCTTTAGCCTTTTCATAACATTGTTGCGCTATTATTAAAACAATGTAGGTACACTTTGAATAAAATGCTACGCTAATTTCATTAACCCAATGAATAGAATGTTGGACTAATGCAATTACGAATGAAATAGAGCAATATTTCCCCTTTATTTCACGTTCATATAAAAATATAGTTTACTGCTCGCGTGCAAACGTTTGTAAGAATAATTGTTGTTTTATTTTGTATGATGTGGATTATAAATATTTATGGTAAACTGTAGTAAATTGTACAAAGTAGTGGTTGGAACAATTATTTTTTATTGTAATTTGATTAGGGCTTTCACACGGCATTTTCATTTGCTCTATTAATTATATCGTTCTAGATATGGTTGCAAGCTAACCATTTTAAATTTGAATCAAAATTCAGTGATTTAAATAGTTTAAATGCAATAAGTTTTAAAATTTAATTCGTTAAGATTTTATTTAAATTTTATATATTTTGTATACCATTTGGGGACCATTCTTGATATCAGAATTGCGGTTCTAATATTATTCTACAAATAGTTTCTGCCCACGTCAATTATAATTGGCCTATATATGTTTGTCAAGACTATAAACTACATTTGTGAAAAAAATCATTTAAATCTACTACTTCACCTGTTATGTTTAGGTCCCATAGGATAGGCTTACCTATCGCCATCCACCGGGCACGAGTCCAATTCTGTGCTGCTTTTGAGAATTCCCTGACGACAAATTCACAAATAACCCTTTGCCTGACCCGGGCATCGAACCAGAGACCTCGTAGCGAAAGGCGCATAAGCTAACCACTAAACCATCGAAGCACGTTTATAATTATAGTAAATATTATAAAGATATATGTGAATGTGCTTCACATAAAATATTTAAATCGAATATGTTCCTAAAAGGACTAGCTCTGAGAATACCAAATTATGCGAGACGTTTTAATGTTATTTTAGTTTCTCATATGAGAGATTAACTGTCCTATACCTCATACATTCATCTAGTACATTAGTAATGGCCACAATAATTTACAACAAGGTACCGGAAAATCTCAAAAATGAAGATAAGCCTCACTTATTAATAAAAAAACTAAAGGAAATATTAGAGAGTAAAGAATATTATAATATTAATGATAAGACTCTAATTTAATAGTAATATTTAAATAAAATAAAATATATTTAAAATATTAAGTTTTTTTATAAAAGATATACCGTCCTCTCTCCTAAGTTGCTTTGCCCGACAGGGTCCACAAAGATCTGTATCACTATTTTGTAAGACCTTTAAACACTGTGGAATGCAATAAATATATTGAGTATTGCGTAGGTATATTTTGGACATATGCTATGATACGAACGAATTGTATGACGTACAAATTGTTCAAAGTTTATCCACGGTTAATTCTATTGTAGTCTAAACAAATCTGAGTATTAGTAAGCATGTGGCTTAGTATATAGACTACCATTAGATTCCACTGCCAGATTAACATTCAAACAATCTTTAAATAACTAACATTCCTCTAGATCCAAATAATACGCACAATTGCCAAGAGATTATAAAATAAACAAAATCTAGACAGATGCTAAATAAAAAAGTATGTATGAACATAATTCAAACAACTTAGCGTCAGCTTAGAGTGTAAAACTGCTATCTACATTACGAAAATTTTGCGAAGTATACCATAAATAACATTTAATGAGTTCACACTAACTCTAAACCGACAATTAGGTACTTACTAGTACACAAACTTATCAAAATAGCAGATAATACCAAATATTTACCTTTACGGGACAACTAAAAATGATAAAATTGTTAAAAGTTTATTGATAGAATGCTCATACAATTATGATGAGTACACGCGGCGATGACCAAACGCGAAAAAACACACAATTAGATTTTTCACAATTTAATAGAACTTGCAAACATAATTTCCATCGCTTATAAAAAAAAACACAAATTTTCTTTGGTTAAAAATTAAAATCGAAAAAATGGGTTTCTATCCGTATATCAATTAAGATAAATACTTCGTCAAATTAACTTTTACTTCGTTTTATTAAGAGCAAGTCAGAAATCCTAAGCTCAAAAGTCAAGTACCTGCACTTTCGCAATTTTACAAAGTCACATTTAAGGAAGAAAAATTGGTTGGCTGTTTTTCATACAAAAGTAATATTGGTTTAACTTTAGTATTACTAAGTTTTTATTTATTTTTATATATAAATCACATATAAAACCCTAAAATGCATGTTTGTCCCATTTTGTTACAATTATTATTAAAAAATTTCAGTTTGTATGTAACTCAATTAATGATCAGAACAATTTTGACAGAATGGCTACGAACAAACATGCATTTTCGTGTTTTAGAATTATTATCTAAAACACGAAAATGCATGTTTGTTCGTAGCCATTCTGTCAAAATTGTTCGATAATAACGAATATAATATATATATAAATAACGACTCATAATATATTATATTATGATTCGTCTATAAAAAATCGTAAAACTTAATAATATAAAAATAGAACCACAATACGTTAATATGAAAACACAGCGCTCGCAAGTTTACTCTGAACCGCAAATAGTGGAGTTGGACAAGGAGGACGTAAGTTTAATTCCTAAAGCGCCAGTCATCGTGATAGTTACATTTCCCTCGAGATCCTTTAACTTAATGAACGTTTCTTGGAAGTGTCCCATATCTTGCAGTAAATGTTAGTTTTCCCAAAGGTAAAAAGGGCACATTTAACTATTTCTACTATTTCCTTAACTTTGTACTATGATTTTAATAACAAAGACAGTCATTGGTAGTTTTCCAAATTGTTTTTGGACTACTTAAAACCAATATTGCCAACCTTTATTGTGTTGGAATTTTGCATTTTAAGGTATGTAGAATAAAATATTTTGTTCATTTTGTCCCAATACTTGCTATCTGTCTTCTTAACTAATTTTCGACCTTATCGTAGAAACTTCATCGTCAAAAATTATAAACATGTCAGATGGGAGGTATCAACGAATGTTTTTATTTTGTTTTTTTTTTAAAGGTTACTAATAAATTGCAGATACAAATTACTAGTATTCTTGTTCAGCCCCTTCAGCTAAGCTTAATTCGCTTGTGTTAGGAACAAGTTGTGTAATGGCAAGGATTCAAACCCGACTCTCGATCGTAAGACCGTTGCCTTATTCATTGCGCCACGGCCGTTTGTTTTGTTAATGTATTATTTAATTATTGTTCTAGATTACCGTTCCCTGTCTAATAATGGCGAAAAGAACAACAAACAAAGTAACGCATTACTTACTATGTCAAACCAATGGTTACAAAAACAGCACAGTACATCCTTGCACACAACCATTACAATTATGGGCAAACTTCTTGAGCATTAGGTGACGTGGTGGGGTAAAGTTTGCGCATCTTACACTTACGTGCAAAATATTGCTATAAATATTATTAGTTACGTCGAGTTTTTAGAATTACCTATTTTATTTATTACAATTACTGTTTATTTCGGGATATTGTATTATGTATAGACAATTGTATTTGTGTGAGTGCAGTGGCAGGCAATAGCCAAAATATAAACAATAGCCGACATGTGCAACATTTTGTATGTCGTGCATTGTTTTGTCAAATATCTCATAACTTAAACAATAGTTAAATCGAAAACAATGCTTGTCGGCA
Source organism: Hypena proboscidalis (assembly GCA_905147285.1). Classification (NCBI taxonomy): domain Eukaryota; kingdom Metazoa; phylum Arthropoda; class Insecta; order Lepidoptera; family Erebidae; genus Hypena; species Hypena proboscidalis. The sequence continues at coordinate 9,455,724 of LR990127.1, forward strand.
TGTTTTGTTGAACTTCTTACGATTTAAAACAATAGTTAACTCGGTTTTTAATATTGGCAAAATCGCCGACAATATTCAGTGATAAAATCCGCTTTCAACTCAACAAATAACAACAAAAACTAACGATTTATAACAGAGCACAAAAGTGAGCACTTCACTGCACGCACGTGTATTCGGGAGAGAGCGGAACGAAGACGCGGTGCGCGGGGCAAGGGTCGACTGATCAACCAATCACGCGCAGGTACGCCCCCTGCGCCTCAGCCTCGTAACCAAAGAGACCCAAAATTCGTTTCTGCGCATTCAAGGTCGTTTGCTCAAGATGTTTGCCCCGATTTATACCAAAGATTGTCAACTCATTTTAAATATTTCATTGATACGTAAAAGCTATTAAATAACTTTTGATTTAACGATCAATTTGAACTAACGTGAGCAATATTCTTTGATATTTTGTTGTAGTGGAGATTAATTGATTAGACGACACATAGCGTATACTCGTTAATTAATTAACGGTTCGCACCTTTTCCCTAAAAGATTAATTGGCGGTATTGAAATTGGAGACGTAAAGGAACCATAAATTAACATTGTTATTATGTGTAACTATAATGTTTGCAAACCTTGAAGGTGAATAACTCTAATTATATTATTATGATACTCAGTAAATTTTATTTAAAAAATCATACGAAGAATTATTGTATTGTTTTTAATTTGTACAATAAAGAATTAAAGGAATTAAGGGAAGGCAATTTTACTAATTTTCTGAATCACACGCAAAAGTATTTTCCAAGACCTAAAAGAAATAGAATAACCTCTCACTGACCTTAAAAGGATATAGAACGGTCGCAACGAATGAAAAGTTTCGCGGCTCTTCATAAAATCTTGTCCACTGAATGACAAACTCCGTCATTTCCATGTTGGAAATGACAGGGTTCCCACTCAAAAAAATAGTTCATCTTCCAGAGATATTTTTCATCTTTACCAAAACTTGAAAGGGCATATCCGGCAAGCAGTCTGATTTATTTCTTTAGTTATATCACAACATTGAAAGCACATTTCGGTTGGTTACATCGCCCATTCGATTTAACTGAGGTGGGTCCTTATCGATGAAACGTCTTAGAAAACGAGCATCGGTAAGTGCCATCGTTATCGGACTACACTATGTAACGTTCACGAACATAATACGACGGTTTTCGAAAGTGTGTCAGGTGAAACACCCAAATATTAAGGATGAATTCGGATGTATTACTTTTGATTAAATAACTTTCATGCAACCTGTCATGTTTTATAGTTTATTCAATTAATTTGAAACTTGTTTTCATCCTTGTAATATTAGAGTGTATCGATTTATCATAATTTTCATGCATTTTGGTAATATTTGAATCGTAGTATCACTTTGAAAAGTTTTTAATAAGTAATTTTACGCAGGCAAAATTTGAACGTCGCGATTGTTTTTTGGAAAACGACTCGGATTCTTTTAGCTCAGTAATCGAAGTGAAATAGAAGTAAAACCTAATTTGTATGTACGTTTTTAATTATAAGTGGTGTTGAAACCGTATTATTTCAAAGTATAAATAAAAAAGACATTCATAGAATCAGTATTATCCTGTCCCGAATTACCCGGCGCAATGAAGTCGCATTTAAGTATCACCAAAATCCAGTTTTGGTAACCGTTAAATCACACAAAATCATTACCTGTAAGAATTTGGTTAAAAAAAAACAGAAATAGTTAACTACTTCCTACGTTGACATCATAATTTAATTATAATCGTTTTTCTTTTTGTTGCCTAAAAAGCTTATCCGCAATTTGCTTAGCATGCATGTTCAACGAGCAAACTATAATTCCTAGTGCCGCAGTTTGCGTTGTTAGCTAATCTGATAATTTTGTTCAAATAAAACATAACATACAAGCACGTGGGTCAGTAGAACTATTTTCGAATCAAGCTTAGTTTATATTGAGATACTAAATAAAATTTCCTAAATAAATATTGAGTAGATGCCGTAAAAAAATATATTTTATAAAAAAATATCACTTGTCATTACGGCATTGCTCTTATTATATAACCCACGACCAACATAGAAATTACTACAAAGTGACGAAGTTTAAAAAGCTAAAAGTATTGCTTCGTTTCAAACGAGTATCTAAAGTTTCATAATATTCAATTAAAATAATTACGCGTAACTTCAGAAGATTGTTTTTAGTTTGATCATTGGTTAACTCCGAAATAACGAGATTGTAGCGATATATTTGACGAGTTGATTATCTCCTCCTTCCCTTCACAACAGGCGATTTGCGCAAGGATAATCTAATAATAACGTCCAACCTTGGCGAGTTGTTTACCAGAGGATTAATTCTCTTGATGTATAATAATAATACCTATTAATATAAATTTATTCCATGTACATGATAAAAATATTTTGTGATAATTTAGAAGCCTGAATCATGATCGCATGTCATGAATCACCTTTCACCCTTCTAATATTACACTACAAAACCGAATTTAATGAAAATTACCATATTATCATAAATATTAGAAATCCACGGTAAAAAGAGGCTTTGCTGGTTAAACCACAAGTGAAAACTATTTTCTTAGTTGAAAATCATGATAAGATCTATAGATTCACAATTTTTGATGAATAGTATCGACAGAATATATTATATGAGTAGATTAATCTCTAAGTACCCAATTTGTTTCTATTTTTATTAAATTTGAATGTTATTTTTTTGTTGAATAGCTTTTTGTACATGTAGTAAGAGAATCACTCCGCTCATTTATCGCTTCATTTGAATATTGTAGATGATCTTGAAATTTAAATTACATGAAACAAAGACCGTTGTCGCCAAAAGGCTTGTCGGTACCGCAGACCCTTGAGGGATAAGATGTAGAGATCAACAACCGGAAAACTTCCTATTATGTCACACACGAAGAAGCAAGCCCCGTACATTTCCTACAATCCTTGCTTTAATCACCAAGTTTAGTTAAAGGGAGCATAGCCTCATGGCTCTGAAACGGCATTCCTAATTCCACCGTTCCATTCACCGCTGTAATTGCCTTGGAAGAAAGGAAACGGTTTTATAAAAGAAATAAGTTCACGGATTCGCAACGCTTTAGCTCGGATAAGTACTTGTATAGACTCGAACAGTTCGCAAAGATTGAAAAAGTTCCGTATGAGTTTTACCTTTTTTGGGTGGAAGTTTTTGTGGAGATTCCGTCACTTTTGTGTCGAGACGGAAAATGTATTTTAAATTTTTTGATCAACTTATTTAAGATATTGTACAACAGTTTTAATTTGAACTTCCTATTGATTTATTTTTGTATCATATGCTTAGCAAATTATACTAAGAAACATTTGAATAAAACATGGGACCGGCAGGATTTGAACCAGTGACCACTTCATACCGGGCAGCTGCTTTAAACTACTAAGCTACAGTCGCCTCTTGCCAGAACCCTACATTTCTCAACTGTATGTTACGTCTTTACGTAACGTCACGTCCGTCTATTTGTACCTATTTAAATAGGATACAAGCCATACCATTTTTGGGTTCAGGGTTTTAAAGCCATGGTTGGTGCAACATTGCTTTTTACACTATTAATGAGTTTTTCGACGTTAGATTTTAATTGTGTTTTTTTGATTGTGTGTTCTATTATGTGTGTAATTGATTTTATTTTTATTTTACTGTTTCTGTACTTGTACCCTTATATTTGCATGCCAGATCTGGTGAATTGTGTAGAACTTTTATAAATGTATATAACACCTAAGTCGTACCACTTTTCTTGCGAATAAACAACTTTGACTTTGACTTTGACCATACCATTAAAATAAATGATTCCGTAGATCAATATAAGAATGTCGATTATGACGCATATATTATATCTCCTAGTTAATTTCAAATCCATTATTTCTTAAGTTACTTAAGTTGTAATTTGGATTTTACCTCAGATATTTCTAGTTTAAAAGTAAGTTTTAAAATATTGTATGTCTACTTTTGCAAACCTCATCAGCCAAGACCGGTCCGCGCACACTGCATAAAATTTTGCAGCACATAAAACGTGCGGCATAAAATTTTCGATGACAAAGAAGAATAGGACCCCGATTCTATAAAGTTGTTTATATCAGACGATAAAGCTAAGAATAAGATAAGATTTTTCACGTACTCAAGTTTTACTTAAGTAATTAAATAAGATAACGCGTTAAAGGCCCAGTTTAATCAGTGCCAGTGATGAAGTTCCAGATAGATAAGTGCCGGTTCTATACAAATTTGACATAGATCATCCATCAAATAATTCCTAAAAAAGCTAGATAGTCTCTGCGCCGCCACTCATTCCTGACGGCAATAGCTGACAATAAATGCAAAAAACCAAATATATCTCTTCTTATGGTCAGTAATGAAAGTAATAAATACAAGTTTATTTTTATTTTAATTTCGTATTATATATTGAGTTTGGTTAATACGAACGTATTTTTCGTACGAGTGGACAAGCAAAAGCAGAGTTTTGTTCAATGTATTAGGACCGATAAACTCGCACCCTATCGCGTAACGCTATCGGCAAACACTTGATATCTACCCCGTTGGTTCCTTTCGACCGACTAGAAAACGTATATGTACGTAGATTTTACTATATATTATGTAAAGCAAATCTGCTATTTCATAAGTATGAGTTTCAGAGTGGAATGGTTTTATAATGATCTTACTGCTTACTGATGCGATACATTAATTTATATCTCATTTATATTTTACCTACCGACTGATCTATTTTTTTTATTTCAGCTTGTAGCTGAATTCTTATACTCAGCTCTTTATATTTATACATAAAATAAAATTGTAAACTTGCCATATCTGTACATTGAAGAAGAAAAATTAATACATAACATATTTTTTTAGAATTTTTGTCTGTTTATCTGTCTGTATGTTCGTACGCGTATCACTAATGAATCGAATTAGATGCCCATTTCACAATTGTCTATCTTTAAAACTGGTATTGGTTTTATCTTTGCATTTTATCGCAAAGGGGTAAATTAAGGGATGTTTGTTTATATGGAAGGTTCGTAAATTTTAAAGGGAACTGCTTGAAATTCTGCACATAGGTCTCTTATACGATATAAATTGACAATAAGATGGATATTTTGAAAATTTGAATACTCATGTAGGTAAATTTGGGGTTTAAAGTGTATAAGGGAAGTGCATAAATTTTGTGAGAAATAGCATGGAAATATCGAATTCTACGCGGATGAAGTAGCGGGCAACAGTTAATTTATGATATATTTAAGATTTAGATTTGTACATGCCTAACTTGAATAGATAGGTGACGACATTTCAAAACATACTAGGGTATAATTATGTTACAAACTACATGTTAAGTTCCTGCTTAGCTCTGATGTCAGTCTTACTACTATGTCAGCATAACTGAACACAAGTAAAACGTTTTAGATGTATATCTAGAAGACATTTATCACGTTTCTACTTGTAGCCCCATGTACGTGGTAGTAATCATCAAATATTAAACGCCCTCCGACACGCTCTACGTCAAGACATCCTAAGGGGCAGAACACACAGAGAAGACTTAAAAATTAGACACATTTCAATACTGGTGCGGACAGGTACGGACAAGACGCTAACATCAACACGGGCACGCGGGTGCCACGTGATAAACGTAACCTCGCCGCGCACCCCTGTGAGCCGCGTTTTGTCCGCTTTTCGTCATTTCTGTATGTTGCCTGTGTCTAGTCCACGCCCTATTTTTATCTTTGTTTTGTGTCGCGACACTTCTACACATTTTGTATGACAATGCTTGAATAGACACCGCGTCCCTGACGCATCCTCATCCTACGACTTTTGTGCTTATGTTCCGTCCCTAATGTTGTCTGAGACGGCTTAACGTGCAGACCGGCCATTAATCTAGTTTAAAGTACGGCCTGACGGGCCCACTAAATGTAGCCATCTTACTCGAGACATGTTATTAACTTTGTCAAGAACTGTGAAAGACTTTAAATCCACAGCGAGTTAATATTGCATTATTATTTATAAAGAGCAGCGATAGGCGAGTGGGAGACTTCGAAGCCAAATGTCTCGGGTTTGAACCCTTGGCTCACACCTGTGTCCATAAATCGTTAAGATTCGTATTTTCGAAGAAATGTGTGTATAGGTAAAATAAAGGACCCAGACGCTGTTGAAGTTAGTCGCAAATGACATGTCGTGGATTGGTCAAGCAACTAAATGACTAAATAAATAAAAAAACTACTGAGGTGTCAAGGGACACCCGGATGGAACGAAGTTCGGTAATTCCAAATAACAACAAATCAGGATTCGCATCCGAGATTGCAGTAAAAGGTATGCGACCTTAACCACTAAACAAATAAAACAGTCTATTTATAAACTAAATACGGTAACAAAAATTTAAACCAAATTAAAATAAAAACAAACATTAAGACAATTAAATTATCAAGCGTAGCAAGCGTACACAAGATCATTCAGAATCATTTTAATCATTCTCTTAAAATAATCGAATGATACTTTTAAAATCATTGTGGAGATATTATCACAATACTCCTATAGGCTGAATGGCTACATAACAATATTTCCTGTGCCTTACACACTTAATTTTAAAATAATTCTTATCTTCAAACTTTCGCGCTATTCGAATTTCAAAATATCAAAAGCGAGGTTCATTCAAACACACGCATAGACTTATAATGCCTAGATAAATAAACTGCTTGTATGAATTTAAGTATAAAGTAAGGCTAAAAACAGATTGATTGAAAATTATAATGCACCGCTTGGCGGACAGACAAACTAAACGAAAATCTGATAAATACCAGAGAGTTACACTGAACTGAAACGGCACAATTAAAGTGGCTTTACATTTCATGCGTGTACTCGGTTTCTAGGAGTAATAGTTCTATGATCACACATAACAAACCTTATCTTTAACATTATTTTTCTGCGATTATCTCGCTTTCTTTTAAATTGTATTCGCAAGTTTACTCGCGATATAATAATATCAGATCTCATTATCAATAATCTCATCACCAATCCCAATGACATAATTAGATGTGTTCTAATCGTATATTCCATGAAATGTACATAACAAAATTAGTAAACATTCTGTGGTAATATTAAAAAATAATTTGGTTTTGAATTTAATATAGTTATGACGCGTACACTTGCTAAACACACAATAATGAAGAGATTATAACGCGTATGACTTGGTTAGCACAATAGTAAAGAAAGGTTATAATGTGTACTTGCTAAAATACAAAAGCATTTATTATCGTGTGTATAAAATCTCTACTTACCTAAATCCATTAGCAATATCCAGAACTTGTGCAGAAACACTGTCAGGATTCATTATTGTAACTATTTTTAATAATTTATTATGTACAAAACACCTGTATACACTCAACAAAAGGCGGGAATTGTATTTTTTTTTTAAGTTATGATAATATTTTTTTTTAGTTACTTTATTATTCATAGAGAGACAAAATGAAAATATTTCGCTTGCTTTCTCTATGCGCAGCATATTTCTGTAGCACCAATTAGTTCCGAAGTCGCGCGATAGATGGCGTTGGGATCGAATTAGATCGCGCTATGGTTTCGTTACAAGGTCCTGTATATAAGGTCCACCGATTTAGAGTTTAAGTATGTTCTGCAGATCCATGTGAGGAGTAATGTTCACGATATCGAACTATTTATTCCCTGGTATCTGACTAGACTAGAACAGCGATCGTGTACGCCTTCGCAGACCTTTCTGAGCGCGCCAGCGCCCCTATTTTTGCAGAAACTCAACTCTAGTAATTTTTTTTCTTATTATTTTTTTTTATTTTAATTTTTTTCTATAAGCGAGATGGAGCGACGGACACAGAAAAACGCGCATTGCGCATTTTTTTTTTTTAGTAACTCAATTCTAGTAATTTTTTTCTTTAAAGTTTTTTTTTTAAATTTAAATTATCTCTTTTTTTCTATAAGCGAGAAAGAGGAAGGACACAGAAAAATGCGCACGCCGTGCGGCGTGCGCATTTTTCTGTTTTGTCTGATGATGTAGCACCGTAGCTGTAACGTAGCATGTAATTACTACACCGCTACGAGAATTGCTACGAAAAGTGTCGTTACAACTTTTCGTTCCTTTTTTTTCCGCCTAGCCCCCTTTCGCAACGCGCAATAAGGAACTTCGTTCCAATTAATATTTATTATATATTATCAATATTCTATCATATTAATTACTTCAATCCACTTATAGTTACTTACTTCATCCGTCATTTATTGTCTCAACTTCACTAGAGTGAATTAATCTCTCCTGTCTTAGTTCTAGAACTGAATGTCAAGTTGTTTAAGTTTTAAATTAAGCATGTCCATCTTCTTAGTAGTAAGAAGTTCATTAAAATTCAAATATTCTACAAATATGAAATATTTGGATTTAAGTATGTTACTATGATCAATAAACTAAATTATATCAAATCAAATCAAATCATTTATTTCCATGGGCCCCACAGGGCGCTTAAAAACGTCAAAACAAACATCAAAATACAGAAAATATAAAATTAAATGAAAACTTAAATAATTAAATTATAATACGTACTTATTGCAATAAAATGAATTGACACCGGAGCTTAGATTGACTTTAATTCAACTTAGAAATTTGAATTAAAATCAATCTTAGTACCAGCTCCGATGGGTATTGCATCATGAGAAGAGCTGGTGAGAAACCCATGTCTTTACTTATTTATACGATATAAAAAAAACAAAAAACAAATTAATAAGCTTATAATTATTAAAAAAACAAAAAACAAACTAATAAGTTTGTTTTTTGTTTTTTAATAATAAAATTATAGATTGTGATATTATGCCCACCAAACCGGCACAAATGCAGTCTTCCTAGAACTACTAAGTGTCAGATTAAAAATGGCGATACTTTCTTTCTCAGATTCATAAAAAAAAAATTAAACGGGAATCAACGTGATTAATAATAAATATAAATAATTATTTATATTTATTTACCTTTCGGTATGACAAATACCAACAAGGTTGCACTTAGCTAGCTCCCGTTCGCGCCTCCAACCGCGTGGTGAGTCGATAAAAATATATATATGCGATAGCTTTTATTATGTTGAGCTGTGACCTTTTAGGCACCATCATAGCATAGCAATTCTGAGACATAAAGTCAGTTGCAACTTTTCTATAAAAGCACTTTATATTTATAATTGTTCTGTATTTATTTTAAGTTTCTGTGTGTGGCCTCAAACAGACAAGTCGAAAACAGTCGTTAATACCCGTTCAAATCATATTAATAATTTTTCATCCAAGAAAGCTCTATAAAAATATATTTTTTATGTCTCAAACGTCGCACAGTCGTAAAGTCATTTAACAAATAACAAGTTTCTAAAAGTTCAGTTATATTTGCACTCGTATAATGTTTCAAGATTCAATCAAAGTTCGCATTTCTCAGAAGCACCGCATTTGTCCCTTGCCACTGTTTCCAGTCAGCAAGTGCGATCTCGTACGAGCCAAGATCTTGTTTCATCTTGTGTAACTTCCTTTGTAAAGTGATCCCTGTTGCATGCACGGTGCAATACTAGTTTCATTTAAAACTTTAAGATAATACATACTCAATTCAAGCAGTACAAAAATTTTAATCAATATAGCTCTTCAAATATTTTAAAGCAAATTATAGCTTTGTTATGCCTTTTTGTATTTTATATAATATTAAAGTTGACAAATTAAGAATCCAGCAGGACTTTACCTAGTGGGTGCAGGTTCGAGTCCTGCGGGATCCTACATTTTTCAACTTTAATAATTATTATATAAAATATAATTCTTCTTTTTTATATTTACAGTACAGTTGCCCTTCTATTAAATGACTTAAACATGAATGTGATAGTCATTAAAAGTAGACTTAATAATATTAAAGTTAAACCTATATTACTTTTGTATGCCTAATGGTGAACGAATAGTTTTTTGTTATTATTTGAGTGACATGTTTACGCATTATATCTACATTAAATAAAATCTAACGGGAATTAACGCGATCATGCATTATTTACCTTTTAGGCTTGACGTTTCGGCAGACAGATTACACTGGCCGTGGTCGCAAGCAAACTGATCGCGTTAATTCCCGTTAGATTTTATTTAATCATGCAAAACGTAAGTTTAAAAGTTAATCTAATATTTACATATTAACCAAAATATCCGTACTAATAGCAAACTAGCCAGGCTAGTAGCAAGCAGACATTTCGGTTTCTCATAACGACTGCAATAAATCTTACGTGACAGCCGGGATTGAAGCGACGGCTTAACATTGGTCTGCGAGACACGGAGTAGTCTCGAATGTCGATATGTAATGAATGGTCACCCTAACGCACCGCAACTCTTGTGCCAAGCATGGCTTAAAAAGATCTCCAATATGATTGGCTTAATCTAAGGTTGTAATCGAATCGGTCTTACTACGAGGTATATACCTATATATGTTTTAAACTTTCGCGATTTGAGAACATTTTTAGACAATTAGACAACGGGTCTAAATCGCGTAATAATTATAATACCCGCGATACAATATCCGCGCTTCACGGAGACGAGACGCTGAGCTTCACCAGTCGGCTCGTGACCACGAATGATGCAAGTCATTCGAAACGTCGAGCATAGGTATTTATTTACCTTTATAATAATTACGCGATTTACACCAGTCTAATTATAAAATATATACCTATATGACAAAATGATTGAACTAGCAAACCATCTAATACCTATTATTATTGTAGTAGTATTACCATTTATTTTGTTAAATTAAATTACGAATAAGAATTTAAAAATGCAAGCTAGAAACTTTTCAAATCTAAAACTAAATCACAGCGGTACGCGCGTTATGTGGGCGACCTATTTCCATAAATTACAAAGTACTATTAAAATTATTCAGTCCTTTGTTCCGTGAAGAGCATTTTTTGAATCACTTGGTTAATACGCTGCAGATGTGGAGTGCAATTCAAGCACTTTCGGAAACCGTGACGCGGAAATTGCAAGCAAACGAAGTGTAAAGAAAACCCCGGCAGAGGCGCCACTGCCGTTGGCTCTTTGCTACAGGTAAATTAATATCGCACCTGGATGCGATTCGAATTTCTGTTTTGAGTATTGAATAGAATTGACGCACTGCAGACTGCACTTTAAGCATTATTTTGAGTGCTGGGTTAAAGCAAGATTCTTATTTTAGAAGTTCTTATGATTTGCCATTTCTTAAATCTCAAACGAACGGTATATCGTGCGCAGGTACAGAACTCAGTTGCAGAAAAGGGAGCCCGTTTTGCTGTTGCAAAATACGACTTTATACGACGCATGGCACTAATAAAAAAAGATTAAAGTAGCTCTGTTGTGGATTAACCCGTAGACCTTAATTATCTTGGCTATACGTTTAGAGCCTAATAAACCACTCAATGACAACTTGTCTGGATTTCAAGCAAGACTGACGTTTATGTGTCTATCCACGCAAGAAGAACACGAATTCCAAAGCTTTTGTTGGCGATGTAGATTAGTCATTACACTGATATATACTAAAACTCATAGCACTTTCAACGTGAACATCCTCTTAAATGGAATCTGTACAAAAAGTTTGCACATGCCCCGTAAAAGTCAATTTACTGTGAGAGCTACTTAGCCGAGCTATATAGCGTGTGTCTTTAGTTACATAAGAAGAAAAACTTAACTCTTACAGTAAATTGACCTTAATGGGGCAGCCATTTAAGAACAACGCGAGCCTTCTACGTTCAAATTTATGAAGATTTTTGAGCACCTACTTGGAAAAGAATCATGCTATTAACGTTTAGGTGTATTTATTGTATTGTTTTGTGTCTCGGGCTTTGACAACGACTATGGAGTCAAAATTAGTCATCCGGGACTATTTAAAAGAAAAGTAACATAAATGAATCAAATGAAACAGTAATCAAATCACTAACAAAATGTTCGCAAATGATGACATGACATGTTGGTCACACATATATTTTAAAACACGCCTTAAACATAAGTCTTATTCAGGCAAAAATTATTAGTAGATATATTGTTTTTAAGAAATCAGCTTCTTGACTTATGGGTAACAAAACCTTTTTTTGTGTGTTTTCATTTTGCAATAAACCTACATAACATATTGCTTAAGTAGGATCACGTTTTTACTTTTTCTCTGTCAAACCACATAATGTACCTATTTATTTCACAAAAAACACCCTTTTTCTAAAAGTTGTCAATATTTTGTTTTATATTTTGGTTACCACACTAGATTTCCCTGGCGACTCACACGTAACATAAACAACATAGAAACATTTTTTAATTAAAGTTTTCATATTTTTGGTATGTATCACGATTGTGGAAATAGATGATGGATGATAAACCAATATTAACAGTTTTTTACGTTTCTGATAAAATATTATTTTTGCATTAATAAATATGCTGCGAGTATATTGTGATCGTTGCCCACTGTCTGCGGTCTATGCGACCTATTCTAAATTCGGTAGTTAGTAACATTCGTTTTTTAAATATGTTATTTTTAAATTATGAAATACGGGTATTACTCACGTAATGTTGGTCCATTCAGTCGACCGTTTTACCTATACATTTAGGCATTATGAAGAGAGTGCGACACGTCACGCCTGAGTCGCTGCTAGTCTTGCACCCGTATTTCATAATTTGAATTATGTTACAAAATCACGTCAGTTTCAATAAAATAGGTTATTTTTGCTTGTTTTTATTATTAATGTGTTTAAATTAATAAAGGAAATCGGAAGGAATCGAGACTGAAACCTTTTAATTATCGATTCCGTCCACATTGATTACATTCACACGATTCCGTCCACATTTATGTAACCAAAGCTGTACTTAGAAAAGAAAATAAATAGAACAGCAAAGTTTCTGAAAAGACATTAACGAAAACTTGCCGCCCCGACAAACTGTATTCGAATTTTTATACTTGAAGTTTCTATTTTGCAGCATTTTCCTATCTTGATCTTAGAAAAGCCTCTGATTCTGTTGTTATCAGTTATTTTTAAATTACATCGAGGCACGGGCCTCCGAAAAGGCCAACGAATTCTTTTTTCCTGCAAAGACATTATAGAGGTTACGGCCCGAAACCGCTCTCGGGCAAAACCCTATTTACACGAATAAGTCCTACCCTGTCAATATTAAGATAACGGTAAGATACTGAGGGTAGTGCTGAAATAATTGTGTTGGCTCTAGTGTTTATTTTTGGGCTGGGGTTGAAATAGTATTTTTTTTTTGTTGTGAACTAAAAAATAAGTTAGCTGTGTGGTTACGTTAAATTTTGTGTCATGTTTTTCTGTTAACAATAAGAACTAAACTGACGGGAATTGTAAAAACCTATTACACAAAATGTTGAAGGCGTTACTTGCTATTAGATTAACACAATCATTTACAATAAGCGCCTTATTGGGTAGAAAAAGTAATATCTAATGGACGCAATCCACTTATAAAACTCAATTTCAAGTTAATATAAAGTTGTCATCCTCACTCACTTATTTGCCATAACATAAACAAAAATCAAAGACATAAAAATAATCTAAATAAATATTACCTTTATAAAAAGATACTTGAACATTTTTCATTAGGTTAGACGCTTTCACAAAGTTTTCTCTGTGGCTGGTCTGCGGGGAGAAGCAAATTCCATTTTCGAATTTTGGCCGGTACGCAGCGTCACCTTGCGGAACACGGTAAAGTGAGCACCTATCGTATCACCGACTTCTATATAATTTACGTGTACATCAAATATACAATCTTTGTTGTATTTGTCTTTACCTTTGGCCGGTACGCAGCGTCACCTTGCGGAACACGGTAAAGTGAGCACCTATCGTATCACCGACTTCTATATAATTTACGTGTACATCAAATATACAAACTCTATGTATTTATGGTTGAAGTCGTGTGTATTTTATATATAATAAGCTATGAATAAAGATGGGTGAAACACTTTTTTAAGTTAATTACGTGTAACAGATTAACTTGAGACAACTTATGACGTGATTCACAATTTATTTTAGAAAGTAATTTCAACTTTTTGCTTGTTTAAAAAAAACAAAGTCGCTGAGTTCTATAATACTACTTAATTAATCACTATGATTAAAGAATATAGTATTTTCTTGTAAGTTAAAACTGAGTGAAGTTAAAACTTAGTTCGAGTTAAGACCCCGTGTAGTGGCCCAATTATTAAGAAAAAAAATACCTATTACTATAGTAGTATTCAACATTATGAAAAAAAAATAAACAATATGGCTCAAAAGAACATCCAGTTTCATCATAACAAAGATACGTACGGGAACACACATATCTGAATCCGGAGAGGAATCACTCTAATCACTATAGCCGTGATTGGAGTGTACTTTGTAAACAGTGGTGTTGTCCTAACACCAATACAACGATCGACACGAAAATTGTTTTCGAATATTGCTAGAACACTGCCTGGTGGTTTAGCGGTATAATTTGCGTACCGTTAAGTCTTGGGTTGGATCTCCGTGTCGAATTGTTTATTTGGAATTTTTCCCGTAGGAATTTCTCAGAAGCAGCACGGAGTCTGGAATTGTCCCCGGTAGATGGCGATAGGCTCACCCCCTATCACATGGGTCCTAAACAAAACAGGTGAAATGTGGGTGTGATACACCTCTGCTGCACGCTTCTAGGTTATATAGGCATAATGTTATGTTATGTTATTGCTAACTATTAAATCGTCGCAGTTATTACATGTAACATTCACTTGTCAATTTGCCACAACTTATCACGAACTAACGACTAAATGACAGCGAATGCAGCCTATTGAAATATTAACGTGACCCACTCCAATCTCAGTGAATAACCGTTAAATATGTGAAACCAAAGGTCACTGGTCAATATCCGACTCGAAGAACCATTTAACTGTCAATGGAAATGAAAGACACGTTAATTTAGGACGAGCTTATCATGTATGCAGTTGTAAGTATCATTTTATGTTCAATTATTCAACATTCTTAAAATCATGTTATATGTTATCTGTAAAATAAAAACAATCAGGTCTCAAAAACAACGAACTTCATTGACACAAACATTGATACAAACATTTTGATCCGAAAACGAATCACTTTAATCACTATAGCCGTTATGGGAGTGCAGTTTGTAAACAGTGGTGACCTATTTAATTACTAATACAACACTCGATATAAAAATTGCTTTTGAAAGAAAATAAATCTTTGTAATTATTATATTAAACATTCACTTATTGTTTTGCCAACGGTTATGGCGATCTGGTTTGAATGACTGCAAATGTAGCCTGTTGAAATATTAACGTGACCCACTACAATCGCATTGAAGGGATTAACATTAATGTGACACTAAAGGTCACCGGTCAATATCCGGCTCGAAGGACCATTTAACTGTCAATGGAAATGAAAGACACGTTAATTTGCAACAAGTTAATAATGAATGCAGTTGTAAGTATCATTTTATGTTTAATTCTTCAACATTATTAAAATAATGTTATAATATTATCTGTCAAATAAAAACAATCAGGTCTCACAAAAACAACCAACTTCTAATGAAGTTGGTTGTTTTTGTTTCAACACAAAGATACACACACTTGGACCCACAAAGAAACACTTTAATCACTATAAATTGGAGCACAGTTTGTAAACAGTGGTGTCCTATTCCAATACAACACTCGATATAAAAATTGCTTTCAAAAGAAAAGAAATCGTCGTAATTATTATATTAAACATTCACAGATTGTTATGCCAACGGTTATGGCGATGTGGTCTGAATGACTGCGAATGTAGCCTGTTGAAATATTAACGTGACCCACTACAATCTCAGTGAAGAGGTTAACATTAATGTTTAACTAAAGGTCAACGGTCAATATCCGGCTCGAAGGACCATTTGACTGTCAGTGAAAATGAAAGACACGTAGATTTGTTTCGAATTTAGCGCATGCCACTAATAAATATAGTTTTGAACGTATGAAGTACAATTGAAATGTTAACTTAAACCTTTAATATCTAACATTAAACTCGCAACTTATGCGACTTTAGTATGTCGCATGCCAGTTTCATCATGGGTATGGCAGGACCCCAAAGAGTTTGTTAAAAGCAATATTTTTACGATCAAAAATAAAATATCTGTTTATTAGTTATTTGTGCAAAAAGTCAGGCAAGCTCATATTTTCTTCGCGTACAAATTTTTAGTCCCGAATATGCAAAAGATTCTATAACAGAATTATGATCCTGCGTCTCATCGCCGCGCGCCGTCAACCTGCATCCAACCGTTTCTTCACCGGTCAGGTGGCGGCGCGGCGCGGGCGGCCCCCTCCGCGACGGCCATCCGTCGCCTACCAGTCGCAACCATACAGTGCGCTCATACAGACGTTCTATGTACTCGCACGCACCGCGGCAATCTTGTAATATATCAGCAGCCTATGAATACAGTACTATTAGAAGAAGCAGTATTTTATTTAGCCGAGACCCCCAGCATCTCAACTGGAGCTCAGCAATCAGACATTACGAGAGTTGCGGTTGATTCTAGTATAGAATCTTAGCGTAGTAAGGAGCTCAAAAGCACAAGATGTAAATAACTTTTATTTCGTGTCGTACATACAACTTATTACCTCAGCAACTTGAAAAGGCGAAAACAGTGACCAAACTCTAAACAAAATCGAGTTTTACTGTACGCATTGAACGCTATTTCAGGCTTCTGATGTTATTAATAATAAACTTCACCAGGAATTTAGATATCGACTAGCAGTAACTTTAAACACGAATAAATCACGGTTGACACAAAAACCCGGCCCGAACAACTATGTGAAGGTAACAAATAGCTAGGGACAGAATTCACTATTGGTGGTGAAGCGATCTCCCAACTAAAGCAATACAGAGTGATGAAACTATGCGACTTCACATTCTGGGCCCGCTTTGAGCGTTATTACACAAACCGATCACCCGTCGATCGTCGGTGAATGACCGCAGAGCCTACGTCATTAGTCTGTTTTGGTAAAGAACTTTTATACTAATCTATTAAAAAATCGATGATCGATTTATTTCGGTGTACTTAGCCTAACAGTTTTTGTTCCGGAAGACTGTTGCGAAATGTAACCACACCGTAAAAAGTCACATATCATGAAAATTATAAATATTTATGACATCTATACTTAAGTAAGCGAAAAAAATACCTAAGTATTACCTGTTCTCTGGAACGTGGCAGCTTACCTCCCACACCTCATACCCCTCGTAAACGCTTTTTGAAGTATTATTTAACACAATGTAACAATATGTCGTTTCGTCAAAAGATTGTAGCTAGCCAGCCGCTTTCAATTTATATAGTAAATATCTATGGTAAAACCATTTTACAATAAACAGCGTGTTCATTCATAAATAATTATAATACTAGCTGTTTCCCTGCGGTTTTACCGGCGGTCAGCGATTCTTTTTTTATATACGGAATACCAAGTAACTTACATGCGGGAATGGTAATTTTATGTAATGAAAAGTTAGC
This sequence comes from Hypena proboscidalis, assembly GCA_905147285.1. Classification (NCBI taxonomy): domain Eukaryota; kingdom Metazoa; phylum Arthropoda; class Insecta; order Lepidoptera; family Erebidae; genus Hypena; species Hypena proboscidalis. The sequence goes on from LR990127.1 coordinate 9,473,212, forward strand.
CTTTTTTTAACAACTTTGGAGCGAATGGACTTAGAACCCACCTGATGGTAAGTAGTACCTATAGCCCATAGGCATCAACATTTCACAAAAACAGATAGAAAATGAGTCGCTTATGTTTGTTATTACTTATTAGCAATCAAAGTATAAACTAAGAAACAGTTAAATATGGAACCTGCGACCTCGGAATACTACCGCCATTTTAACCAACTAAGCTACAGTCTCATCTTGCCAGAACTCCTAATTTCTCAACTGTAGGTTACGTCATTACGTGACGTCATTACATGACGACATTGTGTGACGTCATTAACGTTGACGACGTCACGTTAATCCATATTTACCTATCTTAAGTAGGATACAAACCAACATGGCGGAGTTACATTCGGCACACATGTTGTAAAGAATAAACACGTACTTTATTTCAACTTAATCAATCAGAAAACAAAGTATATATGTTTCAATAATAGATTAGTAAGTTAGTTATAACATATGATTAGTAAGTTATCATAGTTAGGCTCAAGTTCACCAAGAAGGAGTTAAACAGTGTTTACGGAACGGGCTGTCAAATATTTAACAGACGTTTAAACGAGGAGCGTTTATTTCATGTTCACCATCTTCGGTTTGCATTCGGTTACGAAACCGAGCGATTGTGAATGATTGAATGAAGACAAAGACAATAATGTCAAAATTGACATTTTTTTAATTATTTCATCGACAAAACTTCTATAATTACTGAAATAAATAAACATTGACATTGGCGGTCTTGTCATTTCGTTGTATTTTATCTAGTTTTGCGTGCGTATAATATAAATAAAAAATGGATAAAGGGGATAAGAAAAGGCGAGCCGCGAATTTCAGTTACAATGAAAAGTCCATTTTATCGAAACTTATACTAAAATATAAAGATATAATTGAAAACAATAATAAGTAATATTCTCCACGTGGTCCAAATACTCCAGCATGTTTATGTAATAATCTTCTTCCACGAAATTCGATGCAGACATCATTAATTCATTTTACACTAAATTTTAAAAGAAGCTTGTCACTGGGGAAAACTACAATAGCGTCAAAAAACTCCTGTCAAAGCATTAACCAAGAGTTAACCAAGCTCCAGAGGGTCGGTTAATTTAATCGCTCGTTTTACGCCTCTAATCGCCGATTAGTGAGTGGTGAACACGAAATTTGACGCAAACAGCTGATTAGTCATTTAAACAGTTGATTATGTGTCGGTGAACAGGGCCCTTAGTAGATGTACTGTAATGTGTGCATTCTAATCAATTATAATCATAGCCCTATTAGCCTGACATAAAAATATAAAACAAAATAACATAACATCATGCCAATATTACCCAGAAGGGTGTGGCAGAGGTCCTATGGGATAGCAGGTGAGCCTATCGCCATCCACCGAACACAATTCTAACTCCGTGCTGCTATTGTAAATTTCGAACCTCGTGGTGAGAGGCGCATACGCTAATCACTAGACCATCGAGGCAGTAAAAGAAAAGCAAGAAAGAAAGAAAATGCTTTGATAAAAAAATAATAGTGCCAGTACAACTGAACATCAAACTTTACTTTTAAGAAAGCTACAGAAAAGATACGGCAAACTCTATTCCGTCCGGTCAAAAGAAATAAAGAACTCAAAGATTCACTGCATTTCACTTGTGCTGTACAATTCACTAATTATCTTAAACTATTAAGCTTGCTAATTGACTTCTAACATTTCTTAGGCTTCTTAATAGAGACATTCTTATTTGTAATAAGCAATTAAAATCTCAAAGACTTTTTAAATTGATAGACGATAAATTAAAGAGACGAGAAAAATTGATAGAGAGACGACAAATGAATTTACAATTTGGTGCGCAAGTAAGCTTTGAGTCGAACACGTACAAGATATAATGATAAATGTACAATAAGTGAAAACAAGTCACTTCTTTACACGAACACTTAAGCTCGCTAGTTGACTCGCAAGACGTGAGTGGAATCTGTAATACATCTATCTTGGTAGTTGCGATGCCTCATGTGTCAGTAGTTTCAAGCCCTAGTCTCACCACAAAACTATTTGAAGTTATTTAATAGCAGGTTAAAAGTAAGACGGTAGTACGTACACCTCGAGCTCGTCCACCATCAAACCCTTCTAGTGCACATCGTCTTCAACGCCATTTTACTCAAGCAATCAGCAATGAAGTGCCAGTAAAGTTTGAAGTATCCAACTTAAGGCACGTAAGAGATATAAAGATATACGTACAATCATTTGAAACAAGTCACTACTTCACACGAAGACTTTAGCTCACTAGTTGACTCACACGACGTATTAAAAAAATTCTCAGTATTTTAAGGGACTAGTTGCAACACCAAACCGTAACATAGTAGTAAAAGCTTTCGACATAAAGATGAGTACTAAAATCCTTTCGCAATACACTTTGCCTGCAATGTCGTTTGTCACAATCATTCAGCAATTTAGTGTCGCAAAGTTTGAATTGAAGCACGTAAAAGATATCAAGATAATCACTACATAGTATAAAACAAAGTCGCCTTTTCTGTCCCTATGTGCGCTTAAATCTTTAAAACTACGCAACGGATTTTGATGCGGTTTTTTCCAATAGATAGAGTGATTCAAGAGGAAGGTTTTTATGTATAATACATGCATAGAAAGGGGGAATTGTTTTACTCCAAATTTAACGCGTGCGGGCCACGGGCAGTAATGAATAAATCAAACTACTGGATCGATTTTAATCATTTTTTCAGTGAGTGACATAGGCTATATATTATATACCCGTGCGAATCCGGAGCGGGCCGCTGTGTTTTTATATACAACGTTCAAAGTTTTTCTGTAGTGTATTTAGTATCAGCATTGTACCCGTGCGAAGCCGGGGCGGGTCGCTAGTCGTACAATAAAGTGAAAATAAGTCACTACTTCACACAAACACTTAAGCTCACGCGACGTGTGAGGAATCTTAAGTAGATGCTTGGTCCTTTTATTCCCAAACCAGGAAAAGATAACATTATACTTATGTTAATGTAACACTGCTTGTGAACGAGGTGATATCTACAAACGTCGGTCCCTAGGGTAGTTATCGAGTAACATCCAAGGATTTTTTTAATGGAACTGAAACATTTTTATTCAATCCCGTGACCTTGAGACAGTTAAATAAAATGCTAAAATAAAACATTAATAGGTATTGAAATTATTATTTTTATTTAAATTCATTTAATTCATTAATTATTTAAACATTTATAGACTATTTTAATTTAAGATCCAATACGTATATTTTTCTGTAAATAAAGATGTAACTTTTTTAATTAGTATTGTTATTGTTTTTAAATAGGATGTGAAATTGTTTAATATCAAACGTAAGATGCTTCACACTGCATCTTCGAAAAAGTAAATTAATGTCTTTGTGTATCTTTCTTTCCTTTCAACACCGACATTGCTCAAGACTCGATTTCACTCATAAAAATAAAGAATTTTAAACGTTTAGGTGTATTTAGTATTTAACTTTTATTTTTTCCTTTTTTTCTGGTTAAACTTTATTTATTTAAATTACTAACCCAACTAAAATTCAGGTGTCAAAATACTTCCACATCGATGTCGACCGCAGGTAACGTACCCAGAAAGCTGGCGGTATTGCCACGTTGAATGGCAATGCTAATAAAATTACACAAAATTATCTAACTAGATCGTAATAATCGGGTAGGTTATAATATTGATCGCTAAAGTGTGACTAAATTATCACATAAAGCGATTACACTGTAGATTAGGTACGCAATAACCGTTGAACTAAATCACGTGATGGCATTCAGGGATTGTGTCAGGGATCAAACAATCAATCATAGAGATATCCTGTTTATTAATAATGTAGTGAATCATCATTATCATTATTCACAGATAGAATGTGTATAATGAAAATCCACTTGTCTGTATATACCAAACAAGTGGATTATATCAGTGGCAATTATTTCATTATTTTTCACAGTTTTTTTTTCAGTTCTTTAAAACATTTTAGTTTTTATAAACTAAAATGTTTTAAAGAACAAAAATACGGGATTTCAGTTTTTTACCCGGGAAAAAAGCCCATAGACGTGTCGGATTATAATTGAACATATTTAAATTATATTCTAGTCATGATCTTCTACTTCGTCGTATCGATGGCTGAGTCAAATTTTATTTTGACTTGCCATCGTGGTGAAAGGATTATATAGCCAATTTGCTTTGGACTACTTGCGAATTGCCCAGGGTGCGCCGGACGTAGGGAATCGTTGTGTACGTCACTCGGGGAGGCTCCTTTCATACACCTCTAGTCATGATAAGTTAATACTACGAGTATATCATATTATTCACAGATTTCATTGTATCCTCATTTTGAAAAACTAATATCATCACGCAAATAATTAATTGTACATTTTGAACAATCAGAGATTAAATCTTTCTTAACAATTAGACGTGAAAAAACGCAATCTAATCCAACATAAAAAATAATAAAAATAAACTAAAAGCAATCCCAGAAATAGCGACAGTTAAACCAATTAGGTATCTGATGAAAACCAATGGACTGTCCAACACAGCCCATTGCCTCAGATCAGTGATATACAAAGTTGAGTTTGCTGAACCAGGCCCCGCACCATGATGTATCATTGCCACACAAATGCTATCCAATTCGCAATTCGAAAGGTTTCAATTATATATCAAGTTCAAGTAGCAAAAGAGGTGATAGTGCGCCGACTAAAGAATAAATTAAATATAACATCACGCCTATATACCCATAAGGGTCTAGCAGCGGTGTATAGCACCAACGTTTCACCTATCGCATTTAACTGAGCACAATTTTAACTCCGATCCTATTAAGAATTGCCTGACGGAATAATCTCAAACAACACTTTGCCTGACTTGGGCATCTAACCCGAGATCCAACGAAGCAGAATTAATAACGTATTTAATAAAAGCGAGAGATAAGCTGGCATAAAGCTGAGTTTACGAGATATACGATTCTCATTCAAAACATATAGCGTACTGATATGAGAGGTCTCTCTGCTAGTTGTTAATGATATTCCGGTCCTGTTTGTGTATTTGGGATTTGCAAAGCGGATTCGTATCTGAGAGTTTTGACAGCGAATGCAAATGAGCCAGCTGGTGCTTTGTAGCGGCCTGAGTGAACGAAAACGAACGACTTTCAGACTACTCATTCAATTTTACCAGGGGAAATAGACAATTCTTTCTTCTTTAATAATGTTAAAATTGAACAAAACTATTATTGAATCTTTGAAACCAAACACAAGTAATATTTTCTTACGAATGCATTTTTATGTAGGGTCAGTATGTAGAAAGTGAAATTCTGCAAACTGAAATCTCATTAAAAGTTTCCTTTTGTTTTTAAAGACACGGCACCCTTAAAGACGAAAACAATCCAATATAAATTTTGCTGTCAACTTGAAAAATATTTACACAGAATGTGTCCCGTCCCTCGACCTGCAATTCACTTAAGTTTTTTAGCAAAAAAAACAGTATATTTAACTTTCCTGCGAATGTTTAACCCTGATTAAATTAAATTACGAAATTTAAACACTAGAAATAAGGCAGATTGTTCTCTTAAAATTTAACCATGTAAGAAACATGAAAGTTTCTAGTCTTAGTTCAAATAAAACCATTTTGTCATTCGTCGTGCTTCCATAGCAATATTGCAAAATACTAAACAAACCTATTTACAAGTAAAGTTTTTCTGCCCGCAAAATATTTTGAATTGTGAGAGATAAAATCTATTTTTGTTGCATAATATTGAAATAAATAAATTATTAACATATTCAAGGAAACAGTGGAGGTTGCTGGACATAAATGTTATATTTCAACTTCCAAGCGTTGCTCTTCATTTATCATAATTATGTAATTCCTGACTTCGAAAAGCTTTAATTTTAAAATAAATAGGAATAATTAAGATACAATATGTAAACAGTGTTTTTTAATAATGAAACCGTCTTTCAAGGCAATTTTAGGTAAAGTATTTTTAAGATACGTAATTATATGATATATCTGGCAGTTTGTAATATATTATGTATATATACTGTAATACTACCTATGTTTCCATATTTGTGGCAAATCAATTATTTATTTATTTATTTCTCTCTTCTTTAATAATGATATTATCTCAAGATATAGCTACACGCAACAGACCTTATTCCCTTAATTGTAATGTCAGTTAATACAACATTTTATAATAAATATATATGGCGCACCGTATTGAGTTATCATTAAATTATATCTTGGGTAAACAATAATTTCATCAAAAAATATATTCAGGGTAACGAAATTCAATCAAGATTCTTATCGCAAATTACACCGAAGACGTAAACAGAATCTTTTTTATAAGCTGTTTCATTTTTAATTTTGACGATACACAAATTTAAAAAGCATTTTAATCGAACGTCAACTTGTCGCTGGTGATTAGTTTAAAATATAAACAATTCAATATTGAGCTTTTAACTTCGGGAAATAAACAAGGCCTCAATTTGTTGGCCAGTTTGCCAATACTTCGTGAAGGACCGAGAAAAACACCGGCCGAGGTCGCTGGGGATTTATGTCAATCGAGCTCGACTTACTCAGTCATTTTGCAAAACCAGGCTCAGCAATATTTGAATAGATTATATGCGTTCACCCCCGACCTTTTGAGTACAGCGTATTTCCCGAAAACGCTGGGTATACTAGATTCCATTAATAATGTACGCAACGCAGAAGCTGTCAGCGAAGACTATACATTATTCCCATTGTGATTTAGAAGGGTTACGGTGATAATGCACTCCTTAATGTACATCTTATGTACTAAAAAGCTATAGCCAGGCAATTCACTATCTACTGACCACGAAAAATCTTAGAATATATTTTATTTATGTTCAACAGATATTTTTATTGGTATACTCGGCATAGAATTTGTTGTATTCGCATAATTCGGGTCTTTGGTGAACTCACCCTACGCGAGATCATCCCGTTACTTTATAATATAATTGCGAAAGTGACTTTGTTTGTCTGTCTTTGTGTCTGTCTGTTTGTCTGCTACGCTTTCACGGCTTAATTTCTGAACGGATCTTGATTAAATTAGGTATGGGGATTACGCTGGCGGAGACGCGCACAGATGCTAGTGCATGATATTTTTTATACGACATGTTGTGGCATGCGTCGTAACTACTCAGTTCATCAAAAAATACATAAAAACAGTACTGAACTCTGATTACAGAATAAATTATCTGAATGTTAATTATTTAAGTTAAGCAATCACGTCGCAAATAAAATAAATGGCTCTCATTAAAGTTTTGTTTACGGAAACAATAAATTACTGCGAGGCACGTAGTGGATTAAAAATATTGGCATTTATTTCTTCTGGCCTGATTTCGTGATGAAGCAATACAAATAGTACATTGTAGGTACTTTAAAGTGATGTTGTTAAGTACTGTTGACACCATTAACGCGATTGCTCTTTAATTTTAACTACTTTAAGTATGAGTGTTGAGATTGTTTACTGTTCTTGATATACAATATTAAGTCCATATACAACAAATGATTACTGTTTTGCTGTACACATTCTCGTTTGGTGTTAAACTGGATAGCATTTAAATGCCAATAAGACGTCATGGTAGACTCAAAATGTCACGTATATGAAGATGCAATGAAAAAATATAAAAATATCGGAATCGTCAAACAAGAGATCAACCAGATCAAATTTATCTTGAACAAATGTAAAATTTTGTTTGACAAAAATAGAACAAGCTGTCACTTTCATTTATTTATTTGTGTTATAGGTTTTTCTTTGAGTAACGGTACTTGGCCATTGTGAAACAGGCCCTTAGTGACTTTTCGTAGTCCCTATACTTCTATAGGGATAAAAATACCTTTTAATAAAGATCAATTCATTCACTAAACAACAGTCAAAAACTTTTTTAGTCTTGAAGCTTTCTTGTTTTTTTTTTGTTTGATTGTTTGTTTTTTCTTTTTATCTTGTTTTTATATTGTTTGTAGTTTGTTTGGAATTTTATTAGGTACCTGCGACAATAGGATTCCAGCCTATCGCTTTACCACTCAGTTATCCTGCTGCATATTCACGAATGTTTTGAATGTGTGCATCGTCTTTCCGGAATTCATTCATATTTAGAAGGAAAGTGTCATTTAGAAAAAAAATACATATCCATTACTCGGTGATTGTTCAAAGTGGGTCAAGCTTGCTCTAGAAGCGTAGTGTCCTTTACCGTTGACTGGACAGACTTCGCACACAAATCACCTTGCTACCGTTGCTCTCTTGACTGTTAAATCTGTGTTAATGATTCTTTATTGGATTTACCGACTTCTTGTTGACTGGGTAGAAGTACTTTTAATTTAATACTTTTTAGATTCAAATGATCCAGGTTGAACTTGTCTATTAGTTAAATCTTTAAAGTAACTGTTATATATCCAACAGGCTTCCGTCCGCGGCTCCGCTTGTGCGGTATTTACGTCAATATCAAGTACTTTTTTGTTTTAGGTTTAAAACCTCGGTCTTGCTTCTCTTGCGGGACATGAGGTGTGTGCGACAAGTATTTTATTTATGTTTATCTGTTATATTTTTTTGTTTCATTTTTAAAAAGTTTTGGTTTTAGATAATATCAAGTACTTAGGGCCTTGGACTATCTTTACACCAAAACAAAATTTCCCCATCATGGTCTCCTACTCGGCTATGGCTGATATTTGGATGGCTTATAATTATATATAATACAATAACATTTCCCCTTCTTGTAGTAATATAGAAAGTTGGTTAGTTAGTAAATACAGAATTTCCCAAGTTAAGAGCAGGCATTGTTCTGTTCGGTCGTGACAAATTCTAAGCGAAGTTTAATTGGTTCTAAGCCACTTTGCAAGAAGCCTTGTTTTAATTAAACTGTAGCTTTGAATATAGATCTCATTGAAAAGCAATTTTCAAAGTATTTAACAATAATCTTACTGATTAGTAGGAAATCGCAATCTATGAAATAAATGCTCAAATAATTATTTTATTAGGGGCTGTCTATTAATCACGTGAGGTTCGAAAGGGCGGGGAGGGGTTCGGCAAAAATCACGCAAGATCAAAAGGGGGAGGGGGGTATAGTAAGATATCACGTGTATTTATTTTTTCGTCCAACGTGTGATTTCTAAACCGAAAAGCGGTTTAACCGATTAATTATGTTCATATCTTAGTACAATATATTATTATGTTTTTCGCATGATTACACCATTCCTGTAATATTATTTTTATACCAGTCAAAAACAACCTGCAACCATTATGTATAGATATTTTTATCATGGTCCTTAATTTTCTAGAACAGGATTAGATTATACTTTATACCGGTATTTAAAAATAATATTATAAGAATTTTAAGATTCTACATTTTTGGTGGGGGGGGGCGCGCTAGTCTTAAACCTCACCACGTATCACCAAGGGGACGAAAGAAGACCAAGGGGAAGGGAGGGGTTAAAAAATGTTAAAAAAAAATATTATAAGAATTTTAAGATTCTACATTTTTGGTGGGGGGGGCGCGCTAGTCTTAAACCTCACCACGTATCACCAAGGGGACGAAAGAAGACCAAGGGTAAGGGAGGGGTTAAAAAATGTTAAAAAAAAATATTATAAGAATTTTAAGATTCTACATTTTTGGTGGGGGGGGCGCGCTAGTCTTAAACCTCACCACGTATCACCAAGGGGACGAAAGAAGACCAAGGGTAAGGGAGGGGTTAAAAAATGTTAAAAAAAAATATTATAAGAATTTTAAGATTCTACATTTTTGGTGGGGGGGGGCGCGCTAGTCTTAAACCTCACCACGTATCACCAAGGGGACGAAAGAAGACCAAGGGTAAGGGAGGGGTTAAAAAATGTTAAAAAAAAATATTATAAGAATTTTAAGATTCTACATTTTTGGTGGGGGGGGCGCGCTAGTCTTAAACCTCACCACGTATCACCAAGGGGACGAAAGAAGACCAAGGGTAAGGGAGGGGTTAAAAAATGTTAAAAAAAAATATTATAAGAATTTTAAGATTCTACATTTTTGGTGGGGGGGGCGCGCTAGTCTTAAACCTCACCACGTATCACCAAGGGGACGAAAGAAGACCAAGGGTAAGGGAGGGGTTAAAAAATGTTAAAAAAACATGACAGCCCTTTACGGAGAATGTTAATTGCCTCGTTAGTTTTTTGGTATAATTTATCTGTGAAACCCTTCTGGATAATATAGGCGTGATGATATGTTATGTTACGTTTATATTAAGATTTTTTTTCTTAAAACTTTTTAGGTTTAAATTAAGATTATATGGGTAAATATCATTCAAGCAATTGTTAAATGCCTGATGCCTGAAAAGCGATCACACAATTTTATTTGGCGCCACGAGAAAATTGCAACAAAAGCTAATTTAAAAAGTTTATGTATTTTCATCCACTTTAACTCCCATTACACTCGAACGAACCAAGCAACACTTTATCTAAACAACTCTCAATCAACTGTCTGCATATATACAGGATGGATGCGTCCTACCGCCACTTACTGAAACCACGTGTCAGTGCTATTGCCACCGGTTTTTTTTCATAGAAAAACAATCACATTTGTTGTAAATTAAACGATATCGATGTAATGAATATTGAGATATTTATTTTTTCTAGTATTGTACAAAAAAATACCAATGGATATGAATACTGACCATAACTAGAATCAGTGGTTTCAATCAATGCCGCTAACTCACATGCATCCCGTATACTGTGTACAAATATCATGTATATCTTCCTATAAATAAGTGTAGTGAGATTGTGTGGAGGTTCCCACGTAAATGACAAATAGTGTTGTGGTGGTAAGACTGGAGCGCAATGAAGCTTGCAGATCAAGGCGCATGGCCGATATAATCTTGCCTTGTAAACATACAGTAATAAGTATAGCCTTAATAAAATACAAAAAAAAAACTACTGAGGTGTCAAGGGACACCCGGATGGAACGAAGTTCGGTAATTCCAAATAACAACAAATCAGGATTCGCATCCGAGATTGCAGTAAAAGGTATGCGACCTTAACCACTAAATAAATAAAACAGTCTATTTATAAAATAAATACGGTAACAAAAATTTAAACCAAATTAAAATAAAAACAAACATTAAGACAATTAAATTATCAAGCGTAGCAAGCGTACACAAGATCATTCAGAATCATTTTAATCATTCTCTTAAAATAATCGAATGATACTTTTAAAATCATTGTGGAGATATTATCACAATACTCCTATAGGCTGAATGGCTACATAACAATATTTCCTGTGCCTTACACACTTAATTTTAAAATAATTCTTATCTTCAAACTTTCGCGCTATTCGAATTTCAAAATATCAAAAGCGAGGTTCATTCAAACACACGCATAGACTTATAATGCCTAGATAAATAAACTGCTTGTATGAATTTAAGTATAAAGTAAGGCTAAAAACAGATTGATTGAAAATTATAATGCACCGCTTGGCGGACAGACAAACTAAACGAAAATCTGATAAATGGGCGGATTTTTTCAAACGTGCACATTGCTTTTTTTACGTGTCCAACAACTTTATTATTTTTTTTACACTCCCCTTTTGGTGTCATAATTTATTTTTAATGTCCAAAATATAATATATGGCTTTAGCTGTATTTTCATTATTCCACTTTCTTAATTACTAAATTAATTTATTAAATTTTGAGTGATACAGTTTTGTAAATGCCGTTAAATGACATGTCCACCGTCATTTTCGTAACCATAAAATTATAATTACGAGAAAATTACAAATATAATTGATTAAGAAAAGGTGTCATTTAAAAGCTTAGAAATATACCTTACCGAAATAATTAATATTAATAACATTAAGTAGTTACCGGAATTGAAATATTTTTTTTAATAAAAGTCTTTATTTTTGAACAAGGTGGAATTTCCACTGAGAAATGCAACTATGGGCGACTTATTTAAATTCTACTGTAATAATAGTTTTTTCTGATCGGTGGCAACATTATACAGCAATCTGTGGAACATCACTTCGAAATTCTCTGTGCATCAGTTTCGACAGAAATTTAGTGTAAGGTAAACGTCTAGTTGCAAGTGCCCTGTATTTTTCCATTGATAAACGGTGATTTTCAGATAAGTTAACAATTTTTCATTTGTTTTATGCCTCTTAGATGATAAATCATTCAACATTTTACTGAATGGTACATTTTTTTGTTCGTTTATGATATAAATTATGAAAATAAACGCTTAAATGGTGTCGTTGGCAAAAAACCGTTACTTTCCACTGACTAACTTTGGTATAAATGTTAGTCATTGGAATAATTTGTTACTCAGTGGATCGATAAAGCTGTATTCATGGTGAATGTTTTAGTAGTTACGCCTGTACCATTTTTTCCATGCACGAGTATATTTTTTATCAATAGATATCACACTAATATTATAAATGCGAAAGTTTGTATGTGTTTGTGCATTAGTGTTTGTTACTGCTTCACGCTCAAACGGCTAAATGGATTTGGGTGAAATTTGGCAAACAGGTAGGTTATAATCTGGATAGGATACTTTTTATTTCGGTAATCCCATGGAAACGAGAATTACGTGGGTAAAACCGCGGGGCACAGCTAGTTTTTAATAAATTTCGATTTTCTGTTAGACTTATTCATATTTTTAGAGTATTAGCTAGTTTTTTATTTTATATAGTACAAACTACTTTATTTGATCTCAATGATAATAAAAACGACTTGGAAATTATTTTGCACTAGCTGACCCCTGCAGTTTCACATGCGTAAAACGTTACTACAGAGTCTCGATAATTATGAACAAGGCTGATAGAAAAGACTGTGTGATTTAACGTTAATAAAAAATATATTTCATAATAATGTATTTTATTTAAATGTACATATCAGTAGACGATACTTGTTCTGCATGTAAACTTAAGCATTGTAATCAGAGCCTTACTTTTCCACTTAGTAATTTTGGCATTCCACTGATGTCACTGTCCATTATTTGGAATTACGAAAACCCGGCATTTTTATTAGATTTTTTGCTATTAGGTATTTACTATTATGATTTCCGTAAAAGTTATTATTGTGTGCGCGATATATAATTTTATGAAGAGTTTTAATGGCAATTTTGAATAGTTGTAAAGAAAAAAAGGAAGTTAAATTGTCACACGTTAGTCAGAGGAGACAATATACGGTTTAGCACTTAGTGATTCTAATAAATGATATTAAATGACACTTTATTTAATTAATTAGCTTGCACATAACCAAATAAAATGACATAATTTACAAAACAATATGATAAATAGACCATTTACTGGGTAGATAAATTGTTACTCAGTGGAACTCATAATCGTCTGCATTACTTTCAATCGGATATTATTAATAAACTAAACGACATATTAAAAAGAACTTTATATTTTTATATACCTAGAATAATATATAATCAGAACCTACAGAGAAAAATACAAAAATATACAAAAAAAAAAATATCCTGATTTTAAAACGTGTGCACGTTTAAAAAAATCCGCCCAAATACCAGAGAGTTACACTGAACTGAAACGGCACAATTAAAGTGGCTTTACATTTCATGCGTGTACTCGGTTTCTAGGAGTAATAGTTCGATGACCACACATAACAAACCTTATCTTTAACATTATTTTTCTGCGATTATCTTGCTTTCTTTTAAATTGTATTCGCAAGTTTACTCGCGATATAATAATATCAGATCTCATTATCAATAATCTCATCACCAATCCCAATGACATAATTAGATGTGTTCTAATCGTATATTCCATGAAATGTACATAACAAAATTAGTAAACATTCTGTGGTAATATTAAAAAATAATTTGCTTTTGATTTTAATATAGTTATGACGCGTACACTTGCTAAACACACAATAATGAAGAGATTATAACGCGTATGACTTGCTTAGCACAATAGTAAAGAAAGGTTATAATGTGTACTTGCTAAAATACAAAAGCATTTATTATCGTGTGTATAAAATCTCTACTTACCTAAATCCATCAGCAATATCCAGAACTTGTGCAGAAACACTGTCAGGATTCATTATTGTAACTATTTTTAATAATTTATTATGTACAAAACACCTGTATACACTCAACAAAAGGCGGGAATTGTATTTTTTTTAAGTATGATAATATTTTTTTTCAGTTACTTTATTATTCATAGAGAGACAAAATGAAAATATTTCGCTTGCTTTCTCTATGCGCAGCATATTTCTATAGCACCAATTAGTTCCGAAGTCGCGCGATAGATGGCGTTGGGATCGAATTAGATCGCGCTATGGTTTCGTTACAAGGTCCTGTATATAAGGTCCACCGATTTAGAGTTTAAGTATGTTCTGCAGATCCAAGTGAGGAGTAATGTTCACGATATCGAACTATTTATTCCCTGGGATCTGACTAGAACAGCGATCGTGTACGCCTCCGCAGACGCGCCCCTATTCTTGCAGAAACTCAACTCTAGTAAATTTTTTTTCTTATTATTTTTTTGATTTTATTTTTTTTTTCTATAAACGAGATGGAGCGACGGACACAGAAAAACGCGCACGCCGTGCGGCGTGCGCATTTTTTTTTTTTTTTTAGTAACTAAATTCTAGTAATTTTTTTCTTTATAGTTTTTTTTTTAAATTTAATTTATCTCTTTTTTTCTATAAGCGAGAAAGAGAGACGGACACAGAAAAATGCGCACGCCTTGTCTGATGATGTAGCACCGTAGCTGTAACGTAGCATGTAATTACTACGCTGCTACGAGAATTGCTACGAAAAGTGTCGTTACAACTTTTCGTTCCTTTTTTTTCCACCTAGCCCCCTTTCGCAACGCGCAATAAGGAACTTCGTTCCAATAATCTTTATGTTGGAGGTTCTTTCACACAGTACATAGCAAAACAAGAAGTAGCGGCTAGAACGTTGTCGGCTAAGATATTTCAAAAATAAAAACAGTGCTAGTCTTGAAAAAAACAAAAGATTGAACTCTCCGCTCAATGAAAATAAATCTTCCTCATTCGTTAATGGGCGTGAATAAAGTCACGTAGATACAATACTTTAACTTTTTCATTATTTTAATTGAATCCAAATCGAACGGTTACGAAATTTAAGGTTCTTATCGATTTTCTACTTCAGTCCCAATTGTTTTGATCGAATTAGTTTAGCCACTTTTCAGAAAGCTTTCTTGGCCTTCTGATGCTTGGTATTATGAGAATATAGACTTAAAGCTCGAGTTTCGTGATCTGAATTTTCAGAATAAGGGTTTATTCGATGAGCCGTACATTGCAGCAAGATATACAGTTCACCAACTCTCCTAAAAACAGTGCGCAATTTTCAGATCATCTGAATCTTACCGCAGCTGATGCCGGCTCGTGTTTTTCTAGAAGATTTTTGTCTCACTATATTATTACTCAAATGTTAAAGAAAAATGGTGGCAGTTTTTGTTGAGTACCATTTAAGAGTTATAAATCAGAATATAAACTGTTAAATCAGGTTTTGTAATAAATAAAACTAAATAAACCCTTTCCAATATTAGAAATGGGCAAGTAAGTCTGTCTGTCTGCTCAATTTTGTCGGTTTAACTACAAAGCTGATCTTGGAAAAAATTTTCTTGAGGTATTTTAAGCCCTGAACACTAAATTTATAGCAGCATGATTAACTTTAATTTTTAACTAGTAAGTAACTCATACTACAAAAAATAGTGCTAACGTACTTGCATGTTGAACTAAACCCGACAAGAAATTCTACCAAAATGCTGTATAAACTTCTAAGTAAACGTAGAACATTTTAGCGTCCTCTAATTTCGTTCTTTCGCCTGAGAGTGACACGCGTCTAAGCCACGGTGACCTCTATTTTTTACTTAACCCGCATGATTTATCTTCGCAATCCCCTACCGCTATTTTAGCATAGGAATGTTTTTAAGTAAAAGTTATTTGAATTAAAAATGGAGTTTTGCGGCAACATTTTTATTCAAATTGTGTAAAGTAAGAACAAGATGCCTACAGCCACAACTGGTGGGAAACTGCAGGAGATAGAAAGGACTGGAAGCGGTATTCCTTTGCCTAGCAGTGGGACAATGCAGGCTAACAAAAAAAGTATAAAATAAATTATCTTATATATAAAATTCTCGTGTCACAATGTTAGTTACCTTACTGCTCCGAAATGGCTTTACTGATTTTTACAATTTTTGACATTACCATTTACCATATAGCCATTTTAATAACCTTAGCGCTTTTGACAATATATGAACTTTTTAAATGTACCTTTATGGGGTTTGACATAACATTGACATAATGCGTGCTGCATATAACGTCACAGAGAATGTATGCATAGTTAAGACAGGACAACGTCTGTCGGGTCAGCTTGTAAAAGATCGTTCTAGGATCATTTACTAACCACACCCAATATCTGTCATCCAATATGACACACAAATAGTTTTCTACAGAGATAATAGATGTCAAAATGCAACATGAAAAAAGTTGACGGTTAAACTGTTGCAACGATTGCACTGTCAAATTGCATAGAATTTCCCCGGGCCGAGTAAAAGCTATCAAAAGCATACATTTCTAAATGTTGACGTTAATTTCATCTGGAACCATAACATGAACAATGCCATTAAAACGTATAGTTCTGTCTAGTTATATGCATGCTCCCTGGTTTTGGCAGACAAAATAAATAGTAAATAAATATCAAATAAATATCTCACTACTCACACACAACGTCATCTAGTCCCAAACTAAGCAGAGCTTGTAATATGGATACTAGAATAACTGATTCTAATACATATATACTTTTCTTTTATAAATACATACTTATGATACATAGAAACACCCAGACTAAGACAAACCCCCATGTTCATGCACACAAAGATTTGTCTTAAGCGGGAATCGAACCCGCGACCTCGGCGTCGCAGGCAGGTACACTACCCACTCCGCCATCCGGTCATCAAATATATAATATAATAATATAATAGTTGTCTATTTGTGGCCAATTTTGCCCCTAAATTTAGTCTGTGGTTGATCATTTACAAAATAAATACCAATATAAGGGTTAAACTATTATTATTGTTATTGAATAAAAAACTTGTTTTTAATCTTGTTAATAACATAATAAAAAAAAATTCGCTCACCCACTATCCCTGTGGACCTAAACATAACAGGTGAGATGTGGGTGTTCTACACCTCTACAACACCCTTCTGGGTAATATAGGCATGATGTTATGTTATGTTTAAAACTATACCGTTCCAGTTTCTTCTTGGATGAAGATCTGAGAGTTACTTGTATGGCGAAATGTCAAATATGACAGAAAAATTCTCGTTTTGCAAACCATAGCAGAATAGCTGAACCAGCATTTTAGAACCTAACACTGTGGTATAAGGTCTAAGTTTCCATGCATTCACACGGTAATGTCATCGCGTGCACTTGTCGTTTAAAATTGGGTATTTGGTTTGCAAATAACTAAGATTCGGGTTTTCAGTTTTAATCTGTAGAAATAAATTGCAAATTGACTATTATAATTTAAACATACCAATTACAATTTATATACATTTTTATTTTTTCGTTACCCCAAGATTTTTTTTAAATTTTTTTTCTTTATTTATTATCTTATTATGGTTAATTTGGTAGGACATTCATATCATCTATGCAATGGCCAGTAATGGCTACCAAACCCAGAACCTTACGACCCCAAATGCGTAGTCTTATCACTGAGCTCCTGCCAGTTTCTTGTAACTTAACATAATATCACGCCTATATTAGCCAAAAGGGTGTGGCAGAGGTGTATAATACCCACACTTCACCTGTTTTATGAAGTCGCATTTATAATACTTCTGAGAATTTTCTAACGGAAAAATCCCCATTAACTCTGAGCGGTGAGAGTGCGCTAACGCTATCGTCTAGACCAGAGGGACAGTCCAAGTTTTAAACTTGTTTTAGTACCTTATAAATAAAAAAACATTCATGACTACAGAAATACTTGCCTTAAAAAGTGCGTGAATAAAACCATAAAACAGTGAACTGGCACTAATAATGAGATTGTTCGTGAAGTTCGGAAGACGTTCGAAGTCGCGGCGAGCGGTGCGGCGCGCGCCCGGCTCTCTCGGACCGCACTCACTGACTGACGGCTACGGCGCTACGGAGTGCTACGGATCCGTAGCGCGTAGCATAACTACCATAACTACCACTACTAAAGACTGGTTTTTTTTTTTTTAGTTGCTTGAATGAAAGTCTCAGATCAAAAAACCAATATGGACACGAAACGAACGCAAATATCTACGCAAAATGTGTGCGGATACTCGCGAGGAAGCGAGGGGGTAGATTACTCCACGCTAGTGTCAAATCATAGGATTTGACATTATCATTTTGCGGCGGCGGACACACGACAATGACGTCTCCGAATAGCTTATTTCTCTGAGATGAAAGTTGATAATTAAATTAGTTTATGGTCATTCATCATCATCATTAAAAAAAGATAGCGGTTTCCTTTTTAATTTCTTTTTTGTTCCCGAAATGGAGATTAATAATATTGTCTGCACGTGTGGTGTAGTGGTTTAAGCGGTTGCCTCGCCTGTTGTGGGTTCGATCCCCACATGGGACAAATCTTTTTGTGATTCGCAAAAATTTGTTCTGAGACTGGGTGTGCTTGAGTGAGTGAATGTGTGTATTTGGCCTTGTCATTGGATAGTGTAATTGCTTCTGGCGTTCTACCTAATGTAAAAAATCCAAATTATTATTATTATTAATAAGACAGGGTCTTTTATTTCAAAAAGTTGAAAGTTTTTGCTGAAACTTTATCCACTAACGCCAGTCACACGTTCACAGATAAGTTATTCATACTTTAGCGTAGTAATTTTATGTCACTGTCATCTTTATATGTTGCTATTCTTACCTGTTTTCTGTTTGTGCCGTCAACCGTGGTGGTTGCTGAAAATCAGCGCTGTGGAAGTTTTGCAGAAATGCAAGACTCCACAGCATTAAAGCTGAGCAACCACCACTGTTTTCTTACATATTTATTACATATTTTGTATAACAATTACCTGTTTTTTGCATATGTAAGAAAATAAAAATAATTTTCTTTCTTTCTTTCTTTCTACTAATATTAAAATTATCACTTTTCAATACTAATATTAAACTACTGAACCGACTATTCGCTAACCACTAGGCTGTCTCACTGCTCTAGAGGTTAGCGTATGCGCCTATCACCGCGAGGTCTCGGGTTCGATTCCCGGGTCGGGTAAAGTGTTATTTGTGACCTATCTGTCAAAAAAATCTCAATAGCAGCACGGATTTGGAATTTTGCCCGGTGGATGGCGATAGACTCACCCCTTATCCCATGGGACCTAAACATAACAGGTGAAGTGTGGGTGTTGTACACCTCTGCCACACACTTTTGGGTAATATAGGCGTGATGTTATGTTATATGAAGAATAAGAATTGGTGAACAAACGTTTCAATGTCTTGCAAAAAATCAAAGATTACTTTTTACCGACGTAGGTACCACGCGGGCAAATTCACAAAAGAAAGCTAGCCTTTATTATAAAAACCCTCTTTTATTATACAAAATAACAAGGCATTAAGAGGAAACAATTGCTTGGTTGTTATTCATACAAAAAACTTATAGGTTTAAATTGAATGTTATGAAGTTTTTATCTAATCATTTCTTAAGACTAATCATAACTAAAACACTTCATGCATGTTTGACGGCGCCTATTTTTAAAAAACTATTATTTTAATTTATCAATTTGTGTCACTCAATTAATGATTAAAAAAAAATAACAAAATGGCCACCAACGTTTGTTGACAAATCATATCTAAAACAATAAAATGCATGTTCTTCTTCTTCTTCGTCGTGTCGATGGCTGAGTCAAATTTTATTTTGACTTGCCATCGTGGTGTAAGGATTAGCCAATTCGCTTTGAAGAACTCGCGAACTGCCCAGGGTGCGCCGGACGTAGGGAATCGTTGTGTACGTCACTCGGGGAGGCTCCTTTCATGCACCCAATGCATGTTTATACATTTTATAGTTTTAGATATGATTTGTCTGTAATAATAGACAAAGTCTTAATGACATTAAAATTAAACCCATATTACGTTAGTATGAAAGCACGGTGCTTGGGAGTCTACCCCTAAGCTCACAGCCGAGCAATAATAAATTAATTCCGCACTTTCTGCCGGCAACTTCATTGAGAACTTGTAAACACTTTGCTTAATCAAAATAATTAAAATCCACCAGCGGAAAAGTTTCACTTGCAAACAGGCTTTAGTTTCTATTTACCTGCGGGTGAGAGAAACTCTTCAACGTTGTTTATAAGAGCTTTGCAAGAAAACGATTCCAAGTACTTAAAGGTGCTCCCAGACCGCGAAAGTAAAAAAAAAATACCTTATCAAATATAGGTAAACAGTAAAAAAAATGTAACATACTTTAAGTCAACTTCATCTTATGATTATTCGAAGTTTCATGGCCAAGTCCATTTTTAAAGTACAGAATTATTCAAAAACATTCAATAACCCACACTATTTTTGACTACTTCCGCAATAAAACCATTTTCATAAACGCAATATTTCATAATATAGCTATCAAAAAAAATTTACTTCGCATACAAGCTAAAATACGATGACGTTACGTCTATGTAGCCGTTTCTTTAGAGCGTTTGGATGAGTCTATTATTAATGTGAATTTAAAATTGTAGTATCTCCGGCAATTTTTGATATCAAAGTAATTAGTTCAATTATGTTTCTAATATCGAGAGGTGTTTTCATTTCATAAAATAATAAAAATTAGTCATCATGCCTATTGTGCACAGGTTGCGCACTATTATGCTCAGTTAACCTCCGACACCGCGTGTGATATTCGAATCTCTAACATTACATTTCAAGTGGATGCTCGGTTGCTGCCTTTATGCACGGTTCATCTTCCAAATCGGCGTTTCGAAACTGTGATGTTACATTACAAGCGAACGTTTTTGGTCTGGGAGCCCCTTAATACTAAGTAAGCTTTGATTTGTTTTTATAGAAAAGATGCAAGTAAAAAACCGAGCTCTGTAACTATAACGCAAAGGTCCTATTTATTTTTATGTTGAGAAGTGTTCACCTTTTAAGCTTTTGCCGTAAAAATTACTTGAAATATTATACAGAGGGGCTCATTTATATCGGTCAGTATGGGGAAGTCTGTAATTATAAGACATGCCAAAATGTGTTATTAGTAAAAAGAATCGATTTTAGTAAAAACAAAAACTGCATACATAAATTAAAAAAAAAAACTTGTGCTTAGCTCGGGCATCAAATCGGTCGAATTGAAAAAAAAGTTTCATTATTTCTATTTGGATATCGTGGGTCATAAGCAGTGAATCTTGCTATGATATCTAAAATAATAAAATGCATTGTATTTTAAGTAGATGTTCAAAATGGCAACTCTTTTTTTCTTGTACTGTACTTGTTAAGGCAACTAGGCGGCAGAAATACCTCAGTAAATTAAATAATATGTAATACAATGCATTTTACCGAACCATATTAATGTGCCACTCTGTATACCAGTACTTATTGGCTTATCGATATTTTTAATGACTGCCAAAACTTTTGTGAATTCCAAGTACAGTCAGTAGCCAGTTGGTGTTCACTTTTTTTACAGACCTAAGATTATTCACTAAGGCTCCGCACACGTCACCGGTGTCAGAATTTTGAGTGCCGCGTTCTCTTTTATTGTATATAATGTCTTAGAACTCTTAAGCGTCGCCCACATCACCGGCGCCACATCATTCACAAGCAAACGCAGAATGCTAACGACATTTTAATAATTAATAATATTTAATAAATATATCTATATCCAATGCGATACTATTAAGCATGCGTATGATGCGCGATAAGGAGGCAATCTTGAGCAGGTTGGTTCCTGCAACGAGTACGCTCTGGATGTAAGGACGACGTCGAGCCACCACACCACCGTCAAGATCGCACAGCCTCAGCTCTTGCAGGATGTCCGGCTGGTGCAGCTGACACACAGCAAGCGCCACACGTACGTTACCAGCGCATTGTCACGTATCGCAAAATATATTATAATATTATAATAATCGATACCATGATTACGAATATTGTGTGTTCAATGAAAACATTGAACTCCAAACTAAACTTAGTCACAGTTTAGGTGCAGTGTACATATATGTTCGTTATTGGTTTACGTAATTATTAACTTTAGTTAGCTACTAAGAAACACGATTCTAATGCAACTGTGCATAACTATAGAGAATCGAGGATCTCGATATAGAGAAGTTGTGTACCTGATTTACAAGCTCGCGTTTACAATATATTCGTACCTCCAAATACTGGGCAACTTCGGCTAACATTTTGGGTTCAGAACTGAAGTTTTCGCATCCGTCGTCTTCATTAAGTAATTTATTGTATTTTTTTTTATTAATCAGTCATGTACTACAATTTTATATAAATTAATTAATGCTCATCACTAGGGCAAAACATGTATGCTGTTTATCTCATATGTTTTTTTTTTAATAATTGCACTCCTTTTCCAGAAATAGTCTTTACTTTTTTTTAATTTTAATTAAATTTCCTATCCTTAAATTACTTCTATGATTAGACTAAGCAGACCAAGCCCCAATTTTACAGGTGTTAGTTGAACTTGAAAAAAAGAACACAACTGTCACTTTCATTATCATATTCATAAAATTTATCTATTATTATTATTGGGAAGAAGCTTTGGGTGTTCACGTCGACCTCCGTGGGTCTATTGTGATTATAGCCTCATTATTGACTCTCCTTTAGGCCAATAGCCTCCATAAACTGGAGTTTTAAATTAAATTTATCTAACACCTGTGAAAAAACTTTAGGTGGAGGTAGAGACAAAATTAATTCACCATTCGCCGTGTAACGTCGACACCTACTACCAAACTAATACGTATTAACAACACGGCATAGTTACCCAAGTTTCTAAGACTACCGCCATTTGCCCTTTCAACGAGTATTTGGAGGAACGAGATAGCTATACTTTGGCCTAATCGCTGCTGTTGCGAGCAACATGCTTACAAAGTTAGAAGGATAAATCTGCTATTAGCAAACTTTCTTATCATCTTCCCGTAAAGTTACGAAATATGGTATACAGATGAATGTTCAAAGATAATTTGTGGTGATCATAACGGAGATTTATTGTATCTGTAATATGATCAGTAGAACCAATCGGAACAAAATCAATAATAAAATTGATGTTTATAAACCATCTATACTAAAGCCAAAGAATAAAGATAAATTTGTGTTGTCAGAAATCACACTAATACAAATTATATTAACTTTTATATATGTACTTACATACATACTTATAACATATGTATTTACGTTTGACATAAATGTCTAAAAGTAATAGCTTAATGTAATAAAAATTAAACTTCACGACCTGCAAATTGGATTTATAAATTGTAAATCATAAGCAAAATCTCGTTTCATTGGCTGAAGTATATTTATGACCTTATCAGCAAATACATCGCGAATAATCATCATTCATTTTATTCAAACTATATCTCCCGTCACTTACAAATACAAAGTAAAAGCAACGTCAAACATTTTAAAACGTAAAACCTTTTACGTCTAGATGTAGAACTCACAAGATGAATTATTGCTCTCCTGTATCCACGTTGTATCCTATTAAAAACTGTAAACTCATGTAGCCCGGTTTGCAGCAGGATGACAGCCGATTTGTCATTTTAGTTCTGAAATTATTATCCCAAGCACACTGCTTCACGTAGTCGAGTAATATAAGGGATTTACTTCTGAAATAGAACTTTTATTTAAATACATATTATTATATTTGGTTTTAGTCTTTCTCTGTGCCTCGGAAGAGCACGATAAGCTGTCGATCCTAGTTGCCATTTAAAGGCAGTCGTTACAAGTAGTCAGAGGCCAAAAAGTCTGACAACTAGTCCAACAAAGAGTATCGTTTAAGTGTCGTAGTAAGGTGATTGACATCTGATGGCAGCCTCTCTATGTAAAATACCGATAATTAGGTAAATACGTTAGCATAAACCCGACCCCAATGCAATTTGGAAAGGGCTCAGAGAATCATGACATAGGTATATTTTATAAATTATTAAAGTTGAAAAATTAAGAATCCAGCAGGACTCGAACCTGCACCCCTTGGGTATACGCCCCAAGTGCTTTGCCAATTCAGCTATGGATTCGTATGCTGCCGGACTCGAAATTTCTCAACTCTTTTTGTGCCAGCTTTTAGCTAGACGAACCTTATTTGGTTTTAGCGCCATCTATGTGATGCGATAAGTCACTATTCACATACTGTAAGTTTGAATTAGGATCAACACTGTTACCGTCAAGAGATGACGCATTTTTATCAAATACTTGTAATATTTTTAAAATAAGGTTCGTCTAGCTAACAGCTGGCACAAAAAGAGTTGAGAAATTTCGAGTCCGGCAGCATACGAATCCATAGCTGAATTGGCAAAGCACTTGGGGCGTATACCCAAGGGGTGCAGGTTCGAGTCCTGCTGGATTCTTAATTTTTCAACTTTAATATTTTATAAATTACAAAAAGGCATAGCAAAGCTAAAATTTGCTTTAAAAATATTACAAGTATTTGATAAAAATGCGTCATCTCTTGACAGTAACAGTGTTGATCTTAATTCAAACTTACAGTATGTGAATAGTGACTTATCGCATCACATAGATGGCGCTAAAACCAAATAAGGTTCGTCTAGCTAAAAGCTGGCACAAAAAGAGTTGAGAAATTTCGAGTCCAGCAGCATACGAATCCATAGCTGAATTGGCAAAGCACTTGGGGCGTATACCCAAGGGGTGCAGGTTCGAGTCCTGCTGGATTCTTAATTTTTCAACTTTAATATTTTATAAATTACAAAAAGGCATAGCAAAGCTAAAATTTGCTTTAAAAATATTACAAGTATTTGATAAAAATGCGTCATCTCTTGACAGTAACAGTGTTGATCTTAATTCAAACTTACAGTATGTGAATAGTGACTTATCGCATCACATAGATGGCGCTAAAACCAAATAAGGTTCGTCTAGCTAAAAGCTGGCACAAAAAGAGTTGAGAAATTTCGAGTCCGGCAGCATACGAATCCATAGCTGAATTGGCAAAGCACTTGGGGCGTATACCCAAGGGGTGCAGGTTCGAGTCCTGCTGGATTCTTAATTTTTCAACTTTAATATTTTATAAATTACAA
The DNA here is from genome assembly GCA_905147285.1 of Hypena proboscidalis. Classification (NCBI taxonomy): domain Eukaryota; kingdom Metazoa; phylum Arthropoda; class Insecta; order Lepidoptera; family Erebidae; genus Hypena; species Hypena proboscidalis. Next base: position 9,498,395 of record LR990127.1, read on the forward strand.
AAAGGCATAGCAAAGCTAAAATTTGCTTTAAAAATATTATAGGTATATTTTGTTTTAATTTTTTGATAGTAAAGCTATTGCAAAAAGGTTTTATGGAGGAAGTATGACATGGGCGGACAACCAGTTTTTGTGGATTTTGACTATTCATGGACTGTAATTGCCACACTTACCACTTACCATCAGTTGGACTGTACGCCCGTTCACTACATATTATGTCGTAAATAACTTTTGCACACTTTATTTCCTCGCAACGTAAAACTGTACTAAATATAGAAGCTCCTTTAAAACTACGCACAAAAGTCTTCATATAAATATATTAGAGTGAATAAAAAAAGGCTGCATGTTGGACGGGATAAAAGCCCCATGGTTTCCAAGAATCAAACATTCAATATTCAGCTAAAGCCGACAACTGTTCTTTGATGCGTGAAAAGGTTTTAAACGAATTCCCATTTTCAGTTAAGCAACGATTCGAGCAGTAAGGACATGTCGGCTGTGGTTTTGACAAAATTAAATGTACGAGGACAAAGTAAAATCGTCATGTCAGATATTACAATAAATAACAAGTCGAGGCCAGAAATAGTAAGGGTTTAATATTTTAATTAACATATTATAAGATAAAGATAAAGATAAAGTTAAATTTGGATTTTTACATTAGACAGAATGCCAAAAGCAATTACACTATCCAATGGTCCCAAAGACAAGACCAAATACACACATTCACTCACACAATCACACCCAGTCTCAGAACAAATCTTTGCGAATCACACAAAGATTAGTCCCATGTGGGGATCGAACCCACAACACCAGTGCTGTGGAGAGCGGCGAGGCGACCGCTTAAACCACTACACCATACGTGCAGACAAAGATGAGAATGATGATTTGTGGTTAGCGTACGCGATCGCTCCAATTTGCCGGGGTTTTTTATTGATAGGAAATTCTCAAAAGCAGCACGGAGTTGGAAATGTACTTGGTGGATGGCGACAAGCTAACTCCCTATCACTTGGAACCTAGAAATAAAAAGTTAAAAAGTGGGTGTTATTCACCTCTGCCACACCCTTCTAAGTAATACAAACGTGATGTTATATGTATGTTATGTTGTTAGATAACAATATAACAACAGACACGTTAGAGACGTATGACCTTTCATCTGCACTGGTTAGCGCTCACTGTGCCCGATGTATCTGCGCCCTAGTTACCAAGTGCCATTTAAACATAACAATACCGTCTATATGTCAGATACAATATTAATTAATACATGTGTGTGAGACACTTCAGGGATTTACACACGACTACATATCAAGCTATAGATTTCAAGTATTAGATGGTCTCGCATTCTATTGGCTTCTTAAAATATGAGGGATCAGCTTATAGCTGGTATCACTACCATGAATTGTTTTGGAATACAAGCACTAGTAATCTACTGATGTTTTGTGTTGAGATCTTATAATTGTGTGCTGACTTAAAACGTGGTGGGTTTTATAAATACAACAAAGACAAGTTGGGTAGTGTAATGACAATTCTCTTACGTTTCAAATCTGAAACGCCTAAGCATTACATTTATAATAATGATATTTATATTATTTTAATTAAGTTTTTTAATAATATGATTGAATAGTTTCTGATCATAAGAACACAAATAATAATGCAGCAATAAACTAATGAAATATTTACACTCGACCTTGAATTTTCATTCATAATTAGACGACTAACTGACATCCGGCGCCATTACATATCTACCTATATACCAATTCTATCGCAGATCAAACTGTTAAATACATTTTCAAGATAAATGGTGGCAAAGTAATCCGAGTATAACTTGTCCTATTAAATTCTTCTGCTTGAGTTATAATTTCTTTGTTAATGCTTTTAACGACGTCCCGGCTAATAAGGTAGTCGTGATACTTTAGATTCTTAAAGAAACTTTGCAATTTGATAAGTTAATTGCTTAATCGAACCTTCAATTAGTAATTAAAGAGGTCGTTTTTTATAGCGGAAGGGTGTGTAGTATAGGGTTAGTAGCAATTAAAACACAATTAAAATGTCTATTTAACTGTGAAGGCTTTTCAAAAGCAATCTTTTCTCTAATTTATGTATTTTTATATTCACATTTTGTTATTAGACTGTAAGCCTTCCGAAAATCAATAAAAAAAAAGAAAAAATGGGATATAAAAGAGCTATCCCTTTATCATCTACAATCTTCAAAAGTAGATAGTAGATGCGTTGCTACATGTTTTAAGGCAAGTACAGCGTAAATGGTAGCAGGTAAGTGTGATACGGTGGTGGTGCTGCTGCCTGCCACGAGCATATTCGCAAAAACTCAACGTAGCAAACAACACTGAAGTATCAAAATGGAACCATGAATTTTCAAATTTTATATGGTAACTATACAAATTCACACGTGCATACATAAAAGGACATCAGAGTTTATGTCTTTTCGTCATCCGTCGACATGCATGCAAAGAAATATTGGTAACGTGAATAAAACAAACCACAGCAGTAGTGCATGCTCTTGGCACTTATAGATAATAATGAAAAAAAACCATCTTCAATTACAAAAAATGCACTAAAAAGTAAGAAATACTTAAGTAATATATTTAACGTCTCGCATCATCTGCATAACTTGAAAGAATACAGTAAACGGAGTTAAGGTGTCTTTATTTAAAAAAATATCCCTGTCTTCTAACCGGTGAGGATTGTACCTTCCAGCATAAGCTCAGCAACATAAAATGATGGCTGCTATACGAACAACAATATAGAAGCTAATTTAAGAAGCAATATTTAAGATTTGAGGGTTTTCCTCGATTTCTCTAGGATCCCATAATCAGATCGTGACCTAATAAAAATGGGACCACATGACAATTATACAATTCAGTTCGGGCGTCTTCGAAAATCGGGGAACAAAAAAATCAAAAAAATACAATAAATTGAGAACCTCCTCCTTTTTTTTGAAGTCTTTTAAAATATATTTCAATGACGTCTCTTACAAGCAATTAACGAACTAACTCAACTTAGGGCAACTTGATAATCAATTGTATGGACAGGCTGCATATCCACAAAAATATGTTTTGCTACATTGCTATGAATATGTTTGTACAAACCAATGAAATCATTTCATTTATCTAACGGGGTGCACCAAAGGAGCCTCCCCGAGTGACGTACACAACGATTTATTACGTCCGGCGCACCCTGGGCTATTCGCGAGTTCTCCAAAGCGAATTGGCTAATCCTTTCACCACGATGGCTGGTCAAAATAAAATTTGACTCAGCCGTTGACACGACGAAGAAGAAGAAGATTTATCTAACCCCACTCAGCGCAACTAAAAACAAGGGATGCTATTGGTTATTGCAATTGCAAACGCATCCATTGCAATAAGCATAGGTTTTTTTTACTGGAAACGGCCTAAATGATGAGTACATTATTATCTATATCTTGCAAACGTGTTGAAAGGTAAACGCACTTAACAGTAATTATTCAAAATGATGGCGTTGCGTAGCTCAGTCTTATCCTCCGAAGTAATGGACGTGCTTGGCGGTAATTAGCACGTTACACTAGACATAGCAAGTACAAACATTAGTTTAATGTAGCATTTATCATCTTGAATATTTAAACCCAATTTCAGAGGTGTCAGATAAACCCTAAAGGCAGGATAAGTATATAACACAGATAAATGAAAGTGACAGTGGGCACACGTTTTTTTTTAAGTGTAACTGTTATATATGAAGGCAGAAGAAACGCCACAACATGTCATCATGGAATGTAGCAGCGTGGCCGACCAACGGGCACAAATTCTTCAGTCACCGACATCGCTTCCGGAAGCCTGCAGCAGTCCTCGGAGGCTGCTTTCCTTCTGCACCGATATAGGCTGGCTGGAGTAAACGGGAAACCTCTCACGTATACAACGGTCCCATAGGAGGACTATGTGCGGATACCGCCCAGGAAAAACAAACAAACAACATTGATCACTGTTATATTCGGTTATGTGATATTTTATTTTTAGAATGTAGTATTTTTTAGGTGGGTCAGAACTATCCGGCATCTCTGAAACTGGCCCTAACTCTTGAGAGTCATTTACTAAATGCTGATTTTCTTTTAGAGATGTCGCCGTCATGAAATCCCTTGACAATTTTCTATTGTTTTTTATAAAACCTTTTTTGCTTACCCATAATCCATAGCAGTTGATGAGCCTGTTGTAACCGTCTACTGGGAATATCTTTTAGTAATAAATACCTCTATTTTCACATTACATGACTGAGTGAAGCGATGGTCAAAAACGATCATTTTCGAAATTCCAATTTTTTTTTTGTTTTTTTTTATTTATTGAAGTATTTATTGTAAGTTTATTTATTAGTTATTAAGTAGGTATTTATTGGACTGACGACCTGAAGAAGGTCGCTGGAGGGGACTGGATGCGGAAGGCGCAGGACCAGGTGTTGTGGCGCACATTGAGAGAGGCCTATGTCTAGCAGTGAACTACGAGAGGCTAAATGATGATGAAATGATGAAGTATTTATTGAATAAATATTTACAAAAATACATACTGAATAAAGAAAAATATTTATTTACAATAATATATATTTGCCATAAATAAACATTGCCACGTTGTATGGCAATGTTTATTTTTTGAGTTTTCTCGGACTCATGGCCCTAAAGTTTCAACCCCAAACGTCTCAAATATATAATCACCGGCGAGATTATTATATTTGCGCCACATGAGGTTCTTTGCAGAGGCGTAACGTAACGTTAAATCTGTAGCACTATAATTTCTACATGAAAAAGTCAACTAAAGTTTAATACAAAACTTCAGATGCCTCGTCCGCAATAAAACCCCAACATTCATAAAAATCTGTACTTCTGAATTATTCAAGCTTTTAGCTTTAACACTTTTCAGTATTCACAAAATGAAAATGGCGTGAATTTTAATTTACAGTTTCGTTTTAATGTTTGTTACTTTATGTTGTAAATAATGAATGAGTGTTTAACATGCAAGCCGATTCATTCATTAGAGAGCCTCCAAGATTGGAATTGTAATATGCTACAATTTATTGCAGGGAGTCGTTTTACAGTTAAATAGAATTAACAATTAAACCATCGCGTTTTATGATTATTTGAAAAATAAGCGGAGTCCGTTCTATTTTTAAACGATTTCAAAAAGGAGAAAGTTCTCAATTCGTCTGTTTTATTTTGTTTTTTTTTTTATGTTTGTTACCACTTTCGTCATTTGTCATAACTTTCGACTGGGCGAAGCGATTTTAATGATTCTTTTTTTATTTGGAAGCTGGTGTTTTCCGTGTGGTTCCATTTGAATTTGGTACAGTTCTGACAATGGCACTTATGAGAAAACCATATAATTATGTCTAAAATTATTGTAACTGAAGTCGGTAATTTTTTTTTGAAAGATAAATAATTTTATTGTTCATACCTTACACAAATAATCCTTCATTTCATTTAACATACTGCATCATTTGACTCATAAAATGACAAACGCGGGCGAGGTTTGCATGAAACACTCGGAGGCAGTAAATGGAGTGAATGGTGTGTTGTACGCGGAGTGACATACATGAATGATTCCACGGGATGAACTCATAAGGACTGGTTTCAGTTCACATGGCAATGCTTGACGTATTCAGTATACACACACAGTTTTATTTAATACTAGCTGACCCGGCGAACTTCGTACCGCCTTAGCGTAAATTTGATGCACTACTTTATTTTGTATAGCTGACCTATCTTATGTATGCGTACCTATTCAATTTGAACTGAAATCTATAATATCCCCCATATAAAAATGAATACTTTTTTTTTTTTTTTTTTTTTTAATTTTTTTTGCCGTAACAACCTTGTACAGAGTATTAGAAAACTACAAAAAAAAAATATCAGCCGAATCGGTCAAGCCGTTTTCATGCCAAGTCGTGACAACGGAAATTTCATATGGGGAAATGGAATTGTCGTCTTACTCTATCTTACTCGCAATTTTTCCTTATTTGCTCACCGTTTAGACCTACCCTGGACTACAACAAACATTTTAAAACCAAAATCAGCTCAATCGGCCCAGCCGTTCTCGAGTTTTAATCAGACTAACGAACAACAATTCATTTTTATTTATATAGACTAGCGGTACCAGCGATAGGGTCACCGCTTATCACCTATTACCAAACATAACAGATAAAGTATGGGTGTTATACATCTCTGCCACACCCTTCTGGAATATAAAGGCGTGATGTTATTTTATTTTTTGTAAGTTGCACGTTTTTACCCGCGTTATAGGTTACCCGCGAATAAAAAATACAAAATACATATCTTCAATGTACAGAATTGGATCCTCAACAGGCTTATTATAAGTATAGATTTTTGTCCAAAATTTCATCGCACCAAAAATTGTACTCGTTCATCATAAATTTAAAAACAAAATGTGGCGTTTCTTTGTTGTTTGTGAAGCATTTAAATCAATGGTCGAGTTGCTTTGTTTGTTGTTTTGTATCGGCGATAATCCTGCCCAACATTTTTAATACCTACAAACGTTAATGCAAACATTCAAACCGCAGTTAATATTTTTAAAGGGAAAATTGCCTAAATAATAACGGGAGCCATGTTTACCTAAATAATGAAGAGGTCAGTGCCTAGAAGTGGGTCGTTGGGACGGGCCTCATCATTTTTAGTTTGACTACGCTGGCCAAGTGAGTGTTGACCAGAGTTGCCAGGCGATTTTGGCGGTATGGTCCCACTTTTAAGTCAAAATGACAACTCTGGTGTTGATAGACTTGACCCACCTACGAGGACATGGTACGAAATTGTAACGTTTGTATTTATTACTCTCCATGTAGGAGAGCAGTAAATACAAACGTTACAATTTTCCTTAATTATACTCTATCATTAACAAAATATGCAACAATTTCACCATTATCTTGCATTAATAAAACAAGCAATATTTTATTCCTACTTCAAAGGCTATCGATCTGATTAAGAAACTTTATACTTCATCAACGTAATAATAATATTTCATAATATTTCTTTAAAGCTTTTCATATTTATACCTACTTTTAATACAGTCATGGTTTAGCCTCTGCCTTCTTTTAAGTAGCTACTTTATACACGTACATACCTACATCACGTTTACAGTTTAACATACATATATAATAAGGCTTTTGGCTTTGATTAGGTAACCCCAAACACTTTTACTTTTGACTGAATAATAATATGATCAGCAGTTAGTTCATCGAATATTCACATTAAGGGCGATGTTGGTTTATTAGCCATAGAAAAAAAGTGATAATGATTTTATAAGAATTTCGTGCGACTAATATGTCAAAACACAACATACATAACTTAACATCAGACCACCGGATGGCGGAGTGGGTAGTGTACCTGCCTGCGACGCCGAAGTCGTGGGTTCGACTCCCACTTAAGACAAATCTTTGTTTGCATGAACATGGGGGTTTGTCTTAGTCTGGTTGTTTCTATGTATTATAAGTATGTATTTACAAAAGAAATTATATATGTATTAGTATCAGCTATTCTAGTACCCATAGTACAAGCTCTGCTTAGTTTGGGACTAGATGGCATTGTGTGTAAGTTGTGGAATATTTATTTATTTTAACATGTCGACTATTCTACCAGGAAAGATGTGGCAGAGGTGATTGACACATAAAATTTACCAGTTATGTTTAGGTCTCATGAGATAAATGGATTTAGCCCATCTCCATCCACTGGACTCAATTCCAACTCAGTGCTGCTATCAAGTATTTTCCGACGCTAAAATCCCAAATAACTCTATTTCTCGACCTGAGAATCGAACCCAACATGACACGGCGAAAGGCCACGCTCACCACAACACAAACGAGTTAGTTAATTAATATGTTAATAAAATGAACAAACTTCATTGTTGTAGGAAACGAAGACAATTAAAAAGTTGCCGTAACAAGTAGCGCCTTGTTTAACCGCAAGCAAGAGACTTGGTCAACCAATCAAAATGCTAATGCGCCGTGGTTATTGCTTCTGAGTGACGTCAAAGAAAATAGTTAAACAATTCGTTGTACTACACACGTTTTCAAAGTAACACATTATTTTTCTCGTTAATCTAGTGGTAAGCTTGTAATTATGTTTTGTATTTTTAACATACACACAACACCATCTAGTCCCAAACTAAGCTACTAAGCTTGTACTAAAATAACTGATACTAATACATATATACTTTTTCTTTTGGAACGAAGTTCCTTATCGCGCGTTGCGCAAAGGAGGCTAGACGGAAAAAATTGGGACGAAAAGTTGTAACGACACATTTCGTAGCAATCCTCGTAGCGGCGTAGTAATTACATGCTACGTTACAGCCACGGTGCTACATCATCAGACTAAAAATCGAAAGGAACTTCGTTCCATCCGGGTGTCCCTTGACACCTCAGTAGTTTTATTTTTTCTGTCTGTATTTTTTAATAAGAAGCAGAGTCTGCAATCGTACCTAGTAAACGAAATAGGCAAGGAACTAAGCATTATAGGTGAAATGTTGGTGATAATATGAAACTCTGCCCATTGCTTTTGTTATGTTTTGCTTTGTAAGATACTTTGTTATACCGTATATCAGTGTAATATCGACCGTTAGTACATAAATAGCTTAAGATATTGACTAACTGAAGTGAATTTGGATTTCACTGTTACATACGATCCCTAGGTATTCGATTTTAGTCAATCTTTTGACATCATTTCAGAATATCTTTAAGAAATAAATAAGTACTTGTTTTTCTAGAGGTATTCCACTCCCATACATCTAAAAGTACCTTAGTATAAAATGATACCCGAAAATTTTAATGTTAGATCTCTATTAAACATAACATAACTGCCTCGATAGTCTAGTGGTAAACGTATGCGCCTCTCACCGTGAGGTCTTGAGTTAGATTTCCGGGTCGGACAAAGTGTTATTTGTGAACTTTCCGTCAGAAAATTTTACAATAGCAGCTCGGACTTGAAATTGTGCCCGGTTTATGGCGATAGGCTCACCCCCTATCCTATAGGACCGAAACATAACAGGTGTAATGTGGGTGATTTACACCTCTGCCACACTCTTTTGGGTAATATAGGCGTGATCTTATGTAATTTTATGTCAATTATTACACTGCTAATACCACTAAGCTTTTCACTGTAGCACTTTAAAATTTCAGTTAATGAATTATTATTCATGGGTTCGCGTAAATGTGCCATACTTTATGTAGTAAATATTAAATGAATGTTGAGCATGCAAGCAACCCGATTCATTAATTAACGCAATCTCGAGATTAAAAATATATGTCACCCGTTATTACAACCTGCCACACTGTGCATACTTTTATGCTTCGTGGCTTCGGTATGTTATGAAGATATTTTTACAACTATATATATATATATATATATATATATATGTCTATGCAACAGCGAATAAGAAATGAAGCAGCGTTAGCCGAGTAGGAGACCGTAGGACTGCAAAGTCCAAGTTCTCGAGTTCTAACCCACGGCACACACCTCTGTCAATAAATCGTTAAGATTCGTCTTTTCGAAGATATGTGTGTATTTATCATATAAATTATCGCTCGCTAACGGTGAAGGAAAAACATCGTGAGGAAACCTGTATTATTGAGTGCCTGCTCGAGGGAGTGTAAGTCTACCAATCCGCACTTGGCCAGCGTTGTGGACAATGGCCTTACCCTTCTCACCATGAGTAGAGGCCCGAGCCCAGCAGTGGGACATGTAGTAGATATGTAGCTGCTATTATTATTATATATATTTTGTGTCTATAATTTTATACTAAGTAATTGTTCATGTTTTGTATAAGCAGACGCGTTCGACCACATCTTTATTCAATTATTTAATGTTTTATTCGTTTTTGAAAAATAGGGACCAAAAAAGATATCATAAGCATATTAGAATCTGAACAATGAACATGGAAATAAACTGATTGAAATTGTCAACACCACTTGATTGCAAATCAGAATAAAACTGAACACAAACAGAGTACGGCAATTATCAAACAGATAGTCTAATAAAAAAAGCAAACAATTGGCAGCAGAAACTAGAACTAGTTGAAGTCATATTTATGCGTTTTAAAATTTAGTTATATAAATATTTGTACTATATGCATGCCTTTACTTCGGTCAGCAAATAAGCATTACCATCCAACGTGGTAAAGCTGCCAGCATTTTGGGCAAGTTACCCACAATAAATACCCTCTGACATCGTGCCTAAAATGCTAAATGCGGTGTTTTTTTAATTATTAAGTGATTTTTTCTTATGTTTAGTTAGGTTAGGTCAGTTTTTTTATAATATTAATTTGGTTTTTCCGTTTCATGATAATTAAATATTTTCTGTCATTGACCAAGTGATTTCGTCCTCCACCTTCTTCTTGAGACGATTTCCTTAATTCTTAGTAATCCTTTGAATCATGTCTTGTGTGAAGGTCCACAACGTGTGTCTGTCTTGGACCGTGGAATCTAGGATAAAGAGGACTTAGTCTAACCAACGTGAACAGAATCTCTCTCCAGGTCTATTCCTTTCAGCGACAAGTTTCTTGAGGCCTCTCTCCTCGCAATGTCATGTGACCAAGTGTTCTCAAATCTATTTATATAATTTGTCTGATCAGGCATAATCTAATTTGGCATTATGTTCATTTGGCATATTGATAGGTACGCATAATAGTAATTTGGCATAACTTTTTTGGCAAAATATTTTAATGTGGGCGCGGGGCAGCGAACGGTTGAGTGTATGACTCAACATGCATATATTTTTTTGGAACCTATAATTGGTCTTTGAAAAAGTAAGTTTTGTAATTTTTTTGATCACATTTTTAATAAAATACTTTCATTTATCAATAAAACATTTTGCTAGCTAATAACGATTAAGTGAAAAATCATTATGCCTAATAACTATAAGGCGAACAACATTATTCGTAATAACTATTATGCCAAATTAAATTATGCCAAAAAATATTTTGCGAAAAAAAGGGGATCCCGTCTCATTATGTCTATTTATTCAATTAATATTATTATTTTAGTAACATAAAATAGTCGTCACTGTGGCTGGATACAATTGAGCACCATAATATTTCGGTTAACATTTTTTACCCGAATCCTTTAAAAAACGTGATGTCCGACAATTCTGGAATCACGTTTAACAATTTTATTGTGTAGCCATTACTGTCGGTAACAGATTCGTGTGGGTTGCTATTGACAATTGGATACATTGTGATTATTTACGACGCAATAAAAGAGATCCCCACTTTAGATATTTATAAATAGACCAACAAATTGTAACACACTTTTATTTTACTAAACTTTTTCTTTACGGTGAGTAAGTATTATGAAAATCTCTAGCGAAATCTCATAGTATCTTGAGGTTTAGCACAGAAATAGAAAGTAATACAATTAAAGCTATAATAAAATTTTAAAAAACATAAAAAATATTCAGCAGCCCTTCGCTTTTATTCGTGAATAGTTTTAATTTTATATTATTTGTACATATTATTTTATTTCGTTTAAAACCGCTATCGGACAGAACAACAACAAGCTAGAAGATTAATTGCATATCTTAATCTTGTCCTAACAATTTAGTCAGACCGCCAACGTGGGTAGCGTCATTGACCGAATGGCGAATAATTAGTTAGAAAATTGGATCACCGTCGTATCAAGTTGCCAATTAGTGACCTGCAATCTAGTTAGCCCAATTACGTATGATAAATAGATCTAGGATATATGTTTTGCATTCAATATCGAATCTATCTTTGAAAACAATATGTCGCATACGAGAATGAATCTCAAGTCTCAGTATAAGTATCAATATTCAACCAATATAATTTATTTAATCGAGCCCGTAATCGCTGTTTTCCAATAGAATGGTTCAATATGACGTGACGGCTATAGGCACGCGTCTCATCCCAACCCCGCAATAATTAAAACAGGATATACACTATAAATAAAACTGTCTTCTTCTTTTGTTATTCTGAGCAAAATATGAGCCAAAATATGTTAAATAAATATTTCGTTTGTTATGAGAACAAGTAAAATATTCATTAGAGTCTGTTCACCCGTCATGGTACGTAGCAGAAGCTGGCGAAATGAGCTCGCTGTAGTAGCAATGGGCTGGCCACGACTGCCGAAGGACTGACAGCCGTTTGAACAAATGAGTCCTAGTATGGAGACCGCGACTAAACAGCCGTAAGGTAGGACGCCACCAGCCAAGTAAACTGACGACCTAAAGAAGGTTGATGGGTGGGACTGGGTCCGGAAGGCGGAGGGCCGAGTGGTGTGCACCAGGCACAAATTGGAGAGACTTGTGTCAGTCAACAATTTGATCAAATATCCGTAACACAAACAAAATACTTTTCTTTTTAATTACAAGCATAAACAACGTTTTACAAACTAATAAAAAAATAATCAATGAACACACAATAATTACTAAAAAAAAATATTTAGTTAATTTATCATTTTAAATAATAAAGCCCTTTTTTCTAGGCAATAAAATAAGAATGGTAGTAATATTAATATTTTATTCTTCACCGGCATGTATCCGAAAAAATATTATCTAAAGGCAATCGGTATTCTGGAAAAGTGGACATGCCAGGCCAATTGACATTTCCAATTAACGTTTTTGCACCCAATTATCGTCGATAGTTTTCTTTTGCAGACCGCTTCCTCAGTGCCTGAATAGGGATAAAGCTTATGAAATAATAGAGGAAGCACCGGGCTGCAATGACATTGACATCTATAGCAGTTAATTAAAAACTTTCATCAATTTTTTTACGTAAGTACTCAAAAATTATAATAATTATGTTCAATAAGCTCTTGCCCGTGGTTCCACCCGCGTATCACGTTCCCGATAAAAGTAACCGTCATGTTAATATTGTAGTTTATCTGTACACCACAATACATCAAAAGTATCTAATGCCGTTCTTGTGGCAAAGTTTTGGTCAAACAAAATTTAAATACCATGCATTTCCATGTGTTTTTCCATTGTCACGCAAAGAAGAAGAAGAATATGTACATCAAAACCTGCACCCACACTTATAGTGACTCACTCATATATACTACTACTTTTTTTTTTATGGAATATAATCCCAACCACACGCCCACCACTGTGACTCCTGTGACGCCAGGATCTACAGCGGCTACCAACTGAAAGGCACCGTGCATGACACACGGGCAATCCCAGGGAGAGTTAAAATTGTCTTGGAACCCGCAACGAATTTAATCAGAAGTATATAGTTGGAGTTGGAAAGTATATAATATACTACTACTCGTGTACAGAATGTCTGAGTCACAGAATACCTAATTATTTTGTGTCTGAGTGTATCGCTTAACGTCCAAGCACGTCCATTAGTTAACAAGATAACACTTAGGAACTTAACGCGATAATTTTGAATAATGGCTTCAACGTGTTTTATCTAAGATAAATAATATTGATACAAATAAACTTGTTATTTTGTCGAATGATCATATTCAAATATGTATGTATATTTAAAAAAATAACAGCACAGTATCTATATATATGAGTATCAAATGGGTATAAAACCTTTATTAACCAAGTTTTTATAAAAAGAAGCAAGATTCAAAACTATCCCATCAACCTGTGACAATAAAATACCTGATCGATATAAAAAAATGGAACTTTTTAATAAAAAAGTATAGACACCGCTACGAGCCGTACCGTTGTCGAGCTATTTTCTTTGACGTTTGGAAGCAATAACTAAACCGCATTAGCATATTGATTGGTTAATATAGTCTCTTGCGGTTAGACAAGGCACTACTTGTTAAGAACCTAATTGTCTTTGTTTTTACTCCAACAACAACGCTGGGTTCATCGTAATTTTATTTTCCTGTTAGAAAGTAATAACTATACAGCATGGTTAATTCATCGAAAAGCTATTTTAGATTAAGCAACCTGAGTATTAACACATAAAACATATTTTTTAAGTTACCACATTTATTTTATTTATACCCTTAAAGTATTTTTACCAACTCACGGTTTTTTTGCATTTCCATCGAGGTTAAAAATTGCATTTTATTGTATTTGTATAACAAATGGATTTATTGAAATAAATAAATGAACAAACAGGTAGTACGAAAACATTATTACAAAATAAAATGCTTCACAAACAATAAACGCTAAACTTTTTTGATTACATTTAAATTAATACGGTTTATGAAAAGATACTATCCTTACCGTACAAGTTATTTGCAGTTTGCTATCTGTTTGTAGGAAGAATGTTATAAAATCCTAGACTATCAAACTCTTTCTATACTTTTATTTTTCTATATTTATTATTTTAACTTTTATTCCCTTACAAGACACGGGCGGATAACACGATTCATGCCACTTTTGACGTAAAACGCAATAACCGCATTTGTGAAGTTTTACATCGATTACTACAATACCTAAATTGACTACCGAACTGAAGTTTCATCAAGATTCTAAAATAAAGGACAAGGTGACTAAGTCATTTGCCGGGATGTCGTTAAAGGCTTTAACAAAGAAATTATAACTTTCGTCCAAGAATTTAATAGGACAAGTTAGACTCGGCTAACTTTACCACAAATTATCTTGAAAATGTATTTAACAGTTCGATTTGCTTAGAGTTGGTAGATTGGTAGATATCTAATGGCTTCCATTAGGAAGATGGTTGGCAGTTGGTCGTCTATAAATTCCATGACCACGTGTCTGCTTTTCGTTCTGAACTTAGATGGTTACTTATTCGCCAACGCCGCAGTTTGCGTGCTCTCACCACTCTTTTTTCCTTCCTTAATTCTCCTACACCTCCTGTCTATCTATCTCCTTACCTTCAATACTTATGCTCTAACCATGATAGAGATCTCCGCTCCGCTAATAATCGCTTACTCTTATGTCCCGCCCATACTTCTGGTTTCGTGAATTCTACCTTTTTCGTGCAGTCTGTTATTCTCTGGAATGCGCTCCCTCTTGAAATCAGGATGTGTAACAACCGATTCACTCTCAAAATCAAAGTTCGTGAGCTCTTGTTGAGCAAATTAGCAGAATAACTCATCTATAAGTTACGTTATTATATATTAGTAGTAGTCTTTGTATATTATATTATAGTATTTGTAATATTATATGTAAATGTATTTAATAATAATATGTATTACATTTATGTAATTCTAAATATATTATTTATGTATAATAAGTCTATGTATATAGTAATTTTATATATATTCATTTATTATAAATCTTCCTATAAGCCTTTATAATGATAAAGTCCTAATCTTATTATTAAACTAAATATGCACCTACCACTTTTTAACTCTGCATCACCCTAGGTAGACTGTTAGACAATGCCTTTGGCATTAAGTCCGCTTTGTACATTTTTGTTGTGCTAAAGTTAAATAAATAAATAAATTATCTTGTAAGTAAATATCGTAATGAAGTCGTATCGCTATCATTGCAGCTAGTGATTATGTTAACATACACCATAATATCACACCACAATCCACAATCCAGTACAAGGCTATGCGATAGTCTTTGTTAGTCGTCAGACTTCCAGGTATCTGACTCCCCGTAGCAAAAAAACTTATAAACTAATTATAGTGTACTTGCTTATCTTACTGATACATCAATAATTTAAGGATAATATCCCGTTATTATAAAGCCTACGGAATATTCACAAAAGTCATTACGCTGGCGATTTTACTAAATCTGTACCAGGAACACTGACCCCTGACCTTTCATCTGCACTGCACTGGGTCAATGTTGGACTGTTCCTGATTCATCGGTGCCCCAATTACCTAGTGCCATTTAAACATTATACCTCATTTTATTAATTAATTATAATATGTATGAGATGCATGGTGACAGGGATTATTTTGTGAACACCGTGAACTATAAATGTAGATAAACAGGGTGGATGACACATAGCAACATTTATTGAAACCACAGATTCTATACGTGTTTTATTTTTAAACAAATATAGCATCATCTCTCAATCCGAATAAATTGTACATTGAAATAAATCATTTTGTATTAAGAAACAATTGAAAAAAATATAGGACCGGCAGGATTTGAACCTGCGACCGTGCAGTTGCTTTAACCAACCAGCTACGGTCTTTTTTGCCAGGACCCTAAATTCCTCAATTCCATGTTACGTCATTTCGTGACGCCATGTTTATCCATCAGTAGGATACAAACCAACATGGCGAAGTTGCATCCATCACATCATTTTTTCAACTGTTTCTTAGTATAATTTGCTAAAAAGCGGACTTTTGAACGGTTTGTATGATCTCAATATTCAATATATTGCTTCCACCCAGTTTTTTATTTCCAAAAGGTTTTTCTTTGTAATGTTGCAGTACCCTTTATATTATATTCTAAATATATTTTCTTAGTAACTGACAGTATGCAGTGACCTGTAAACAATTAAAGCCATCATTGACAAGCGTTAATTAATAACGTGTTTCATGTCTGTGATTAAGTTTATTTTAACAATCTCGGACAGTGTATATTTTCCCTCAATCGATATTTACCCAATTAATGAATCAGTTAAATAATTATAAACGTGTCACAATTGTTATTAAAATAAAAACAAGTACCAATACAAAGCGTTACAACGTTTTTCTTTTAAATTAAAACCATAAGCATACTCGCCTCTCTATTGAAATATTGCTCGATTGTTTTTTTATAGCACTACCTGCAGTGTCCGATTAACGCAGAAATAATTGAATTTTGTTCGTGTAGGATCTGAGACATATAAACCGAAAGGACTAGTCATGGTCAGGCGTCCCCCGCTGCCAAATGTGGCAGAACGTTGCTCTTGCCATTTAAACTTGTCATATAAAACTAGTTGTCAACAATCTACCCCCTGCTCCCCACGAGTTTTGGTAGACTTATTTGCTTTCACTTCCTCTCCATATTGATAAAGTACTCTTTGTTTAGGACGTACTCGTATAAACGTTCTTAATTAACGGTCGTAGGTGGCGCTGTCGTTACGGCCCGGTTCTGCTCCCTATTATTTCATTAGCTCACGTTTATTCCTTTTTCAGGCGCTGAGGAAGCGGTCTGCGAAAGAAAACGATTGACGATAATTGGGTGGCAAAAACGCTAATTGGAAAAATGTCAATTGGCTTGGCAGGTCGATTCTATCAGGATGGTGATATTACGTCGATAAGGAGATTATTTTTGGTTGAAGATAGATGTTATTGAAGTAAATTAATGTGAAAATACTTTTAAAGATTAGGATCAAACAGTTGGATTATAATGATATTATCTAAGAATATACAGGGTGGATGCGACATAGCGACATTTATTGAAACCACAGCTTCTATACATGGCCAGTATGCATTTCCACCGGATAAAAAAATATCTGGCGAAAAAAAAAATTCACGTCTTCAGTTTCTTAGTTATCAAACAACAATTATAAGATACTATAATTGCCCATAATTTTTTTCCCATGAGTGCCTAAATGACTAGAGTTTCTCAACATCACCTTTATCAATGAAATGAGACAAGAGTGTCTCACGTACTCAATAACATCACCCTTTGCAATGTAAGTCCACCAATCCAATTAAACAACTCAGAACATATATTCGATTAGATTCGGTATGTGGCTCTACCTGCAAAGTAAGTCAATAAAAAGTGGCCTATGTCCTTTCTCAATTCTTGAGCTATCACCATGCCAATATTCATTAAGATCGGTTCAGTAGTTAAGCCAGTTCAGAGTTACTTTTGTATTTATAATATTATAAAGTAAGTAACACATTTCCCTCACAATATCTAATCCAATATCACAATTCACAACGTATTTAAATAGAAGAATGAATGCCAGAACTAAGTAATAATCTTTTTTATGAATAGAGCGCCCGCCGTAGGAAATAATACCTACTGTCGACAGACAAGCAAGACTGGCTGGCGGTCGATGATAGCACGTGTGCGTGCTGCGACCCGACACTAATGCAATATATTGAACATGTCAAGCTTCCAAATAATATACAATATTGGCAAAGAATAATAATACGGGTAAAAGAAATGCGAGACACAATCAGGTTTGTTTAAAATATACTATATTGTGAGTGCACGGTTGGCGTAGCGGTTAAAGCGGTCGCCTCGCCGCTTTCAACTACGCTGGTGTTGTGGGTTCGATCCCCACATGGGACAAATCTTTGTGTGATTCGCAAAGATTTGTTCTGACTCTGGTCATCTGGTGTGCTTCGTGTGTGTGAAATGTATGTTTGTGAACACCCCCGCGACACAGGAGTTATTCTTAGTGCGGGCGTCGTTTTAAAAAAGGGAAAAAGAGAAAGAGAAGAGAAAATATTTTGTATTTTTATTTAAGGTGGAAAATTATTGAGTTCATACATTTAGTACCTTGATAATTATAGAATCATAGCAGTTACTCGACAATGCATACATGAAAAGACTAACTCATTGAAAGCATATGAGCAAAGAAACTATTGAATGTGTCCGATTTTTGTCTATCTATACCAGTGGTTCTTAACCTTTTAGTCAAGAGGGACCATTTTACCAAATGTTTGTCTTGCCGGGGACCACCCAATTGGTTTTCCTAAATTAAGGATTGTTTGATAAAGAAAACAAGCACAATTTTATAATTAGCAGTCATTTATTTATTATTTAGCAAAAATGTAGTTACAGATTTTTATTTATATGTTTTTTATGACTGCATACTCTTTACTAACTTCTGAATTCTTGGTTCAGTGCTACTCACAGCTAAACGCATGTCGGCAGTGGCATCCAACCGATTTCGATGCTTGCTTTTAATCATCAGAAGCGTCGAAAACCCCTGCTCGCATAGATACGTCGATGAAAATAAAAATATTAAAAACTTTGTACACAGTACCTAAATAAGAAACCTAGCAGATTTACAATCTGACGAAAATAGTAATTACTTACCTACGTAGTATTTATATCTGGAGTAGTTATTTACTATAACTACCTTCGTAGACTAAGGATATTTGCTTTTTGCTGTCGATCTTTGTACTCAGTAGGTACAATACTCGTCACTCTCTCAAGGCCACGTTATGAATCGCTACATTACATCATCGACGTTGCAAGTGAAGTGACGGACGATCGGCAACCTTCGCGGCCGCCCCGCTGAAACAAGGAACAAATGGAACGAAACCTCCGCCCCCGCCCTTGTGCACCGCGTTTCGCCTTTAGACTCGTGCCGCTCGCGGCTCGCGTTGTTTCGACTCGACTCATTACGTCACGCCACATATTATTAGGATGGCTTCGCGGACCACTTGGAATGCCTCCAGGGGCCACTAGTGGTCCGCGGACCACCGGTTAAGAACCACTGATCTATACGAATAAAACTTCGCTGCTACTCAATTCCCTCTATCCAATATCACAACGCATATTCGAATGGAAGAAATTGCAAGAACAAAGTAATAATCTCCATTATGAATAGAACGTAGGAAATAATACTGTCGACAGACAATCAGGACAGGCTGACAGTCGTTGATAGCACGTGTGTGCTGCGACCCGACACTAATGTATGATATTGAACACGTCAAGCTTCCAAATAATATACGATATTGAAAGAACAACTCGAGAAATATAATGTGAGGAAAATGCGTCATAATGTTATAATCTGTTATCCGATATATTTGCTTAGGATATTTTGTATCTTCCTCTACCGATATCTTTCATTTTGATTGACCCTATTTTTTTAATTAAAAACGTAACATCATAAGCAATATCTTGTATGTATTTTATGTATTGATTTGTACTCGCTTTTCCCAAATATATATATATTCACATCAACACTTCAGTTCTTTTCTCACATTATTGCACCTACCCTTGCTTTTCTCTGCACCACCCTAGGTTGACTGTTACAGAATGCCACTAGGCATTAAGTCCGCCTCTGTACCTAAATATGTGCAAAAAGTTTAAATAAATTAATAAATAAGCATGATTCGCCTACATTATCTAGAAACGTATGGCAGAAGTGTAAACACCCATATTTCATCTGTTTTGTTTAGATCCCATGTGAAGTAGTCTATCTCCATCCACCAGGCATAATTCTAGACTCCGTGCTGTTATGGATCAATAACTTTTGTCGGAGCCAGGAATCAAACCCAAGACTTTGATACGCTAACTACAAGACCAACAAAACAAACGAAAAACACAAATATATTTTGTATATACAGTAATTAATATTTAAGACACATTAATATTTATGCAAGTGCAATTATCTGACTATGCAGCAAACGAAAAGCCTGAATAGTTTCCGTTTCTCATTTGTGCATAAAAATTCTTACTTCCGCTTGTACTGAGCGAAATATCTGTAGCTTTATGATCCTTTTTTTATAAATCGCAGTCATTTTAGCTACGTTTGATATTATTATACTGCGATAGATGTCGTGCCTAGGACATCGTTTCTTTTTACTAGAAAATTAAAATTACCTAACTAAACTTACATGCCTAATTGGTTAATTTTCAATGATTTATTTTTACCTGTAGATGCATCACCGATAAAAGCTGAACTCTTAAATTAATTGATGAAAATTTGCGCTGATAAAAGTGGTTGTATAGCTTGTTCATGCCACTTATAGTTATATAATATTAAAGTTGAAAAATTAAGAAACCAGCAGGACTCGAACCTGCACCCACTGGGTATACGAGACGAACCATTACTTGGTTTAAGCGCCACCTATGCGATAATACAATATAAGACAAACCAAGTAATGGTTCGTCTAGCTAAGGTATATACCTACGACGCTGGCACAAAGAGTTGAGAAATTTCGAGTCCAGCAGCATACGAATCCATAGCTGAATTGGCAAAGCACTTGGGGCGTATACCCAGGGGGTGCAGGTTCGAGTCCTGCTGGATTCTTAATTTTTCAACTTTAATATTATATAAAATAAATGCATAGCAAAGCTAAAATTTGCTTTAAATATTACAAGTATTTGATAGAAATGCGTCATCTCTCGACAGTATTGTGTTGATCTTAATTCAAACGTACTGTATGTGACTAAGTGACTTATCACTCATCGCATAGGTGGCGCTTAAACCAAGTAATGGTTCGTCTAGCTAAGGTATATACCTACGACGCTGGCACAAAGAGTTGAGAAATTTCGAGTCCAGCAGCATACGAATCCATAGCTGAATTGGCAAAGCACTTGGGGCGTATACCCAGGGGGTGCAGGTTCGAGTCCTGCTGGATTCTTAATTTTTCAACTTTAATATTACATAAAATAAATGCATAGCAAAGCTAAAATTTGCTTTAAATATTACAACCACTTATAGTTTGTGTAAGCCAGGGGCTTATTACGGTATATGCAGATGACGCGATAATAGTGTATCTAAAAATCTCTCTAAAATTGCTGATACGTTGAAGAAGGAATAAGCTTTTTTACTTACCATAACTACCTTGCATGTGAAAATATTGATAAAAGTACAGTGTTGAAAGACCGTTTCATACCACATCTGGCAGGCGAAGTCTTCTTCTTCTTCGTCGTGTCGATGGCTGAGTCATTTTATTTTGACTTGCCATCGTGGTGAAAGGATTAGCCAATTCGCTCTGGAGAACTCGCAAATTGCCCAGGGTGCGCCGGACGTAGGGAATCGTTGTGTACGTCACTCGGGGAGGCTCCTTTCATGCACCCCAATGGAATGGAAGGCGAAGTAATACATGTATACGTATTGCGTAAGTCGACGTTCGTTAGTTACTTAAATATATAGTTTAAGTAATATAATTTCTCAAAATAAGTTAAAATATTTCTTAAAGAAATTTGTATGAATGTAAAATGCTGCTTCATCATAAAATTTGAACCATGAATATTCTTACGGCTACTCAGCATTTTATCGGAAGTCGTTGTCATGAATATAACTGCCGCTTATTGGTTTCACGATAACCATACAGTTAACTTTTAAACTAATATCGCATTGCATGATTATTATTATTGTAATTTTGACGGGAATTAACGCGCAACATGCATAATATTTACCTTTTGATTATACGTTCGGTAACGGGTTACACAGATCGTTGTCTATAGCATACTGGATTAACAACTCCCCATCTCCTCTGGTGGTGTCGATGAATGATCATCACCCTCACTTTTAGATTTTTTGATGTAAGGCCCTTACATATATACATAGGCACAGCGGATCGGTCCAGCATTCACTTTTTTAAGAATTTTTGTGATCGCGATCATCGAACCAGCACAGACTTCAAGAATATTTTTCAAAAATTAGACAATGGGTCTAAATCGCGTAATTATTATAAAGGTAAATATATACCTATGCTCGACGTTTCGAAATGACTTGCATCATTCATAGGTATTTATTTACCTTTATAATAATTACGCGATTTAGACCCGTTATCTATTTATTGGAAAATGTTTTCAAATCGCGAAAGTTTAAAAAAGACTTCAAGAACTATTTATTCAACTTTTTTCGCTATGAAGTCCTAGTTTAAGATATTTTAAAGTCGGTTTTTTAACTTTATTAGCATTAAAATTACTTTAAAAATTCGTACTTGGCACCGAACCATAGTAATGACGCACCCGTGCGTCACTGCCGTGTGTTACCAATACAAGTAAAAGCTTTTAAGTAATTATTTACGAGGCATTACACTGCCTGATTTTAAGCTACGGTCTATTTTAACTTCATTCATGAGCAAACACAAACATGATACGTTTTGAGTCTTTGACATGGGAAAATTCGTTTATCAATTGTCTTTGTAAGAGAACTTAATGCATTGAATACATTAAACAGCTAACAAATCTATGTTTGTTTCTATGTATAATAAGTATATATTTACAAAAGAAAAGTATATATGTATTTAATTAGTATCAGTTATTCTAGTACTCTAGTATTCTAGTACCCACTCCAATCGTTGTTGGGAACTCTACACTCGAAGTTGTTGACGCATATGTATACCTGGGACAAATTATCCGATTAGGTAGATCCAACTTCGAGAAAGAGGTTAACCGCCGAATCCAACTCGGCTGGGCAGCGTTCGGGAAACTACGTAATTTCTTTTCGTCCAGTATACCCCAGTGCCTAAAGACAAAAGTCTTTAACCAATGTGTGTTGCCAGTGATGACTTACGGAACGGAGAAGTGGCCGCTCACTATAGGTGTGATTAAAAGGCTCAAGGTCGCTCAGCGAGCGATGGAGCGAGCTATGCTCGGGGTTTCACTACGCGATCGAATCAGAAATGACGAGATCCGTAGGCGAACCAAGGTTACCGACATAGCTCAGCGAGTCGCTAAGCTGAAGTGGCAATGGGCCGGACACATAGCTCGAAGGACAGATGGCCGTTGGGGCAAAAAAGTCCTAGAGTGGCGGCCACGAACAGGCAAACGCAGCGTGGGACGGCCTCCCGCTAGATGGACGGACGATCTTGGCAAGATCGCGGGGAGTCCGTTGGTATCAGACGGCTAAGAACCGCACGATGTGAAATTCAATTGGTGAGGCCTATGTCCTGCAGTGGACGTCCCTCGGCTGATAATGATGATGATGATTCTAGTACACATAGTGCAAGCTCTGCTTGGTTGTGTGTAAGTTGGTAGTTTAATTGAATACAGAACAATAAACGTTTCGTCAGATTTTGCAACACTGTTGTATGATTGATTAATATTATATTATTTATATATATATTTTGCTTATATCACTCAAAACCCTTTGATTAGTAAAAGAATTTCCAAAATTGTATCAGTAGTTGCGAAGACTTCTATCTGCTATGTGCTCACTCATCCTCACTTATGTTTAGGAAACTTTTAGTAACGTCCGCTTTTTTCGCCGAAAACTATTTATCTTAGTACTCAGTGACAAAACGCGGCCACCAGGCCAGCTCGTTAATCAAACGCTCTCCTGACAAACATTACAGACAAATATCCGTTTACGAAATCTTAATAGTAAGTAACGAAATGAAATTATTGGAACGAAGTTCCTTATCGCGCGTTGCGAAAGGGGGCTAGACGGAAAAAAATGGAACGAAAAATTGTAACGACACTTTTCGTAGCAATTCTCGTAGCGGCGTAGTAATTACATGCTACGTTACAGCTACGGTGCTACATCATCAGACACCCAGAGAAATATGCGCACGCCGCGCATTTTCTGTGTCCGTCTCTCTCTCTCTCGCTTATAGAAAAAAAAAGATAAATAAATTAAAAAAAACTAGAAAGAAAAAAATTACTAGAGTTGAGTTTCTAAAAAATAGGGGGCGCTGGCACGCTGCGAGAGGTCAGCGCAGGCGTACACGATCGCTGTTCTAGTCAGGTAACAGTGAATTAATAGCTCAATATCGTGCACATTAATCCTCATTTGGATCTGCAGAACATACTTAAACTATAAATCGGTGGACCTTATATATAGGACTTTGTAACGAAACCATAGCGCGATCTAATTCGATCCCAACGCCATCTATCAAGCGGCTTCGGAACTGATTGGTGCTACAGTACTAAATATCTGTCTCGCATAGAGAAAGCAAGCGAGATATTTTCGTTTTGTCTCTCTATGAATAATAAAGTAACTAAAAAAAAATATTATCATCTTAAAAAAAAAATACAATTCCTGCCTTTTGTTGAGTGTATACAGGTGTTTTGTACATAATAAATAATTAAAAATAGTAACAATAATGAATCCTAAATTACCACAGAATGTTTACTAATTATGTTATGTACATTTCATGGAATATCCGATTAGAACACATCTAATTATGTCATTGGGATTGGTGATGAGATTATTGATAATGAGATCTGATATTATTATATCGCGAGTAAACTTGCGAATACAATTTAAAAGAAAGCAAGGTAATCGCAGAAAAATAATGTTAAAGATAAGGTTTGTTATGTGTGATCATAGAACTAGTACTCCTAGAAACCGAGTACACGCATGAAATGTGAAGCCACTTTAATTGTGCCGTTTCAGTTCAGTGTAACTCTCTGGTATTTATCAGACCAGATTTTCATTTAGTTTGTATGTCCGCCAAGCGGCGCATTATAATTTTCAATCAATCTCTTTTTAGCCTAACTTTATACTTAAATTCATACAAGCAGTTTATTGATCTAGGCATTATTAGTCTATGCGTGTGTTTGAATGAACCTCGCTTTTGATATTTTGAAATTCGAATAGCGCGAAAGTTCGAAGATAAGAATTATTTTGAAATTGAGTGTGTAAGGCACAGGAAATATTGTTATGTAGCCATTCAGCCTTAATCTCCACAATGATTTTAAAACTATCATTCGATTATTTTAAGAGAATGATTAAGTGATTCTGAATGATCGTGTGTACGCTTGCTACGCTTGATAATTTAATTGTCTTAATGTTTGTTTTTTTTAATTTGGTTTAAATTTTTGGTTACCGTATATTTCTCAGATTACATACTATAGTAATCTGAGGTATATTTAGTTTATTAATAGACTGTTTTATTTGTTTAGTGGTTAAGGTCGCATACCTTTTACTGCAATCTCGGGTGCGAATCCTGATTTGTTGTTATTTGGAATTACCGAACTTCGTTCCATCCGGGTGTCCCTTGACACCTCAGTAGTTTTTTTTAATACTAGCTTTCGTTCGCAGCTTTACCCACGTGTATCATCACTTTTTTTTCGCAGTGAGCAGCTGCATACGCTAAGCACTAGACCAACTAAGCAGTTAATAACGCTTACAACATATTTTTCTGTAGTCAATTCGGGTTTTTAAAGCTCCTTGTTGTAGTTTCAGTACAAAGCCCTTTGTATGAACATGGAATATCCTAAGCTTGAGCCGGGGTATTGGCTTAGCAGATTGTCCGAGTAATGAATGAGCCAATTCCATGGCTAGGCAATCTTTTCAAAAAAACTTCAGACCATTCTCAAACAAAAGCCTTCTAGATTTACCGCCTCTGTACCGACGCTGTAATGGCCATACGAAGTACGAGTTTTGCATAATTTAATTACATCCATTCATAATAATGTGTGTTTAAACTACTAAATTATGAAAATTAGGTTTACGTAAAGGTATGATTTTATAATAAGATATTTTATCTAAATTAGAAGCTAAGCTAGTATCGCGATAAAATCCGAAAATTGAAGTGTTAGTCAAGCTAAGCTAGTGATAAAACTGATATAAAAATGAATCGGTTTTAAAAATCTCAGCCCCAATTTCACAGGTGTTAGATTAACCTTATTGGCAGGAACAAAATAACTCACATAAATTAAAGTGACAGCTGTGTCCTTTTTTTCAAGTGTAACTCTTCTCATTTTTAAATTCGATTAGGTTATATTTTATGTTTCGGATAAGATATATCCGAAACCTCAGAAACTGGCCCTAATTTTTGATTAAAAAATGTATCTGAAACATTTTACATTTTATTAACCACTTAATAATACTTTTTAGAACCGTAACCAAACGTAAAATCTACGTTTTTTTTCGTAACACAACCAAATTCTTATTAAGCGGTTCACCCAATGAAGCTGCGAAGACTACAAATCTTTCTATCGATATTATCAGATCACATATTTATTTATTTTGATTGTGTGCCAGTTTTCATGTTGTTTTGCTCGAAGCCACTCGCTGCACCTTAACGTGTTCAATATATCTTGGACACAACATATAAGTGTCAAAAGATATCGCGTGCAATGATATTTTACGTGTAACTTGTCATATGCGATGTTCAGATAACGTAGCCCGTGATATGTTTGTAGACATTTGATATATCTAGAAACATTCATCAATTTTTTAAAAGAAAATACCTTTTGAGAAACAGTTGAAAAAGATATGGGACCGGCAGGATTTAAACCTGCGACCTTCTGCACACCGGGCAGTCGCTTTACCCACCAGCTACGGTCGCCTCTTGCCTCTTGCTTGACTGGGCGGTTTACAGAAGGTCGCAGGATCAAATCCTGCCGGACCTATATCTTTTTCAACTGTTTCTTAGTATAATTTGCTAAGCTAAATGCAATAAAAATACCATCTGTTGTGAACAAAATTAAGTTAAGTAAGTAAGTTTTGTTTTCTTTTATTTAATAAGGTCCTTTTCAGAAGAGAACATTTCGAGCATGTTAAAGCGGAAAATTTTTTGGCGAACAATTTTACATTGTCAATAGTAAGCACTTTATAAGTAGAAGAGAGAAAAGCTTTCTCCCGTGTTCTAATAATGTCATACCCACTACGTCGCGTAATCCGACTGCCTGGTATAGTAGCAATAAATAAAATGCCGAGTCGTTCATTACAGTGTTGTGGAGTCCTATGTTTAGCCAAGGACTTACAGGCTTTTGTGATGTTGCTATACAAAATACACAGACATTGAATTTCTACGAGGCGTAAATGTAACAACTAAAAATACAAAGTTAAACAAAGTTCTGGCAAACAAAAATAACAAACAAAATAAAAAAATCTAATAATTTTCTTTTCATAAAAAGTAGGCAAGTTATCAAATGAAGTGCATATTGTAAGTTTGTATATTTCTTTTATGTCGCGTTTTAACCGACTTTAAATATCCTTCTTTAAAGCCGATTAAAACGCAGAAGGTTCTCAATTCGATTGTATTTTGTTTTTTCTTTTACTTTTGAATGCATTTTTTTTGTAATTGAAAACGGTTGTTTTTTGGAAAATTATTAAGTACGCAAACTATGTATGGCAAACCGATTTATATAAGTTGAATTCATGTAATAAACAGTAACATACTTACTCGTGCTGGAAGTTTAGCTTATCAGTGACGGTACACCAATCGCTTCCAAATCGCCTCATCCATAAGCTACTTAACTAAAAACTGGTTGGTTTTAGTAGCTGGCACTCCGCCAACGTTGTTCCACAAAGGTTGGTACCTGACCGCGGCCAACCGTCAACCAATACAAAAGAATGACGAACGATGTTATTTCATAAAGAATAGACTAAACATACAACGTCACTGTCTTCTTTCCTCTTCCAAGATGAAGTTTCCGCTAAGTCATTTACATTTCGTTTTATTTCTGCAAACTTTTAGTAAAACTTGCCAACGTGTCTGAAAGGGAATAGTTTTACTTTGAATTAATCTTGGTGTGGAGCTGGGTTATAGGTTATTATTTTATTGGAGGAAAACTTGTAGCTTTGGGTAGACTTCCAAGCGCTGTGTTCTCATACTAACGTAATATGGGTTTAAGTTTAATATTATTCAGATTATATTTTTATAGACAAATCATATCTAAAACACTAAATTACATGTTTAGTCGTGGCCATTTTATCAAAATTGTTTTAATCATTGAGTCACATAAAAACTGAAAATTATTAATAATAATATTGATAAAGTAGGCGCCAACAAACATGCATTTAGGTATTTCAGATATGATTTGCCTAAAATTCAAAAAAAATTCAAAATTCAAAATTCAAAATTCAAATCATTTATTTTCATAGGCCCCAGGAGGCGCTTGAACACGTCAAAACATTACAAAAAATGATATAAAAGTAAATAATAAATAATACTAAATTATACTAATTACAATGATTTGAATAACCGGGGCTCAGATTAATTTTAATCAAACTGTTTAGAATCGAATTAAAATCAATCTAAGTACCAGCTCCGATGGGTATTGCATTATGAGAAGAGCTGGTGAGAAACTCATGTGCACCATCTTTTAAAATGAAAAATATAACAATATAAAAGTACATAAAAAAATCACATAAGAAGAGCAATTCATTTCCAAATACTATTATCATTTATGTAGTCTGAAATACTATAGTAAGCTTTTTGACATAGTTTAGTTTTAACATATTTTTTAAATTTACCTATCGATAATTCTATTGCGTCTAAAGGAAGTTTATTGTAAAAGCGTATACATTGACCTGGAAACGAGTTAGAGATTTTATGGAGCCTAGTAGTGGGCACAGCGAGTTTGTTTTTGTTCCTTAGATTTAATTTATGGAGATCACTATTTTTCTTAAATTTCGTTTGGTTTTTGTGAACGTACATTAAATTTTCGTAAATGTATTGAGAATGTAACGTCATAATATGTATCTCTTTAAATTTATTTCTTAGTGTCTCCTTGGGACTCATCATATAGATAGCTCGAATAGCTCGTTTCTGGAGCACAAATATTGTATCTATATCCGCGGCACTACCCCAGAGCAATAAACCATATGACATTATACTGTGAAAATAGCTAAAATAAACTAAACGCGCAGTGTCAACATCGGTCAGTTGACGAATTGTTTTTACGGCGTAAGCTGCTGAGCTGAGTCTACCAGACAACGTTTCTATATGTGGGCCCCATTGTAATTTAGAGTCTAATGTTATACCAAGAAAGACAACCTTATTGACCATTTCCAATTCCTCATTGTCCATCACCACACTAGTTTTGACTTGCTTAACATTTTTTGTAAAAAATCTAATATATTTTGTTTTACTACCATTTAAAAGCAAGTTATTAGCACTAAACCAGTTCACTATCTTTGATAAAGCATTGTTTACATCGTCAATTACTGATTGTTGTCTTTTTACCTTAAAAACTAAAGAAGTGTCATCCGCAAACAATACTATCTCATGATTATCCTTAACAAGATGAGGTAAATCATTAATATACAAGAGAAACAGGAAAGGCCCTAAAATAGAGCCTTGTGGCACCCCCATTGCTACAGCTGATCCATGCGAACGCTTTCCATTGACATCTACTCTCTGAATCCTATCGCTTAGATATGAAGTAAGAAGATCCAGAGCGATGCCTCTTATACCGTAGTGGTGTAACTTCTTGACTAGAGTTTCATGCTGCACACAATCAAAAGCCTTAGATAAGTCACAAAACACCCCATAGGCATCCCGCGACTCTTCCCAAGCCTCAAATATGCATTCCAGTAATTTTACCCCAGCATCACATGTTGACCGTCCGCGAGTGAAACCGAATTGTTTAGTGTGCAACAGATTGTTTTCATTAAAATATTTAAGTAACTGCGCGAGAATTAATTTTTCAAAAATTTTACTAAACGTAGGTAGCACCGATATTGGTCTGAAGTTTGTGGGGTCTAATGTACTACCTGATTTAAACAAAGGAATGACTTTACTTAATTTCATTAAGTCAGGAAACACACCACAATCAATACATCTATTAAATATCACGATTAAATCAGGTGCAATAATGTCAATCAACGAATTTATAATATGTACAGAAATGCCCCATAGATCAGCCGTTTTCTTAATATTAATTGATTTAAATGCGGCTTTAAAATCAGACAAATTAACATGGTGAAAATCGAAATTATTGTAAAACTCAGGCACATTATCTTTAAGTAACGACTCGGCAACGGAGGAGGAAGAGCCTAAAGCACTAGTTAGAGAGACAGGAAAAGCAGTAAAAAATCCTTCAAAAGCACTGGCAACTTCTAAATCTGACTTGGTTACTTGACCATTGATACTTAACTTAAAGTCTGAATTTTTTGATCTAACCTTCCCAGTCTCTTCATTAATAACCTTCCATGTGGCTTTAATTTTATTACTACTGTTTTTGATTTTAGATTTAATAAATGTTGATTTGGCAATTTTACAAACGCGTTTAAAAGTCTTCGAGTATGATTTGACATGTTCTTTAAACTCTTCACTGCTATTAAATTGTCTTTCATAGTATAAAATGTACAATGTTTGCCTACTCTTATGGATACCTGCGGTTGCCCAGTCACCAAAGACAGGACTACTAGTAACAGTAATCTCCTTGGAAGTAAATATTGAGTTAAAATCGCGAAGAAATGAATCAAAAAACGAATTATACATTACATTAGGCTCTATGTCATTATCTAAGAAAGGTAAGTTATTAGCTAGGTTAACTCTCATACGTTCAAAGCGACTAGCTGTTACTGGTACAGAAGTAATTTTTTTCCTAACTACATTTTTACTTTTTATTTTAAAACTTATCATTTGCCCAGAATGATCAGAATCTAGTTTATTAATAATACTTCTGTGAGTTGGACTAATATCTGTATAAATATTGTCTAAGCATGTAGCCGTGGTGGCACTTATTCTAGTAGGCTCCATAAATAAGTTTATTAAATTATGGGATTTAAAAAGACTCAAAATTTGACATGATGCAGTTGTATTAACTAGAATATTAATATTAAAATCTCCACAGACTAAAATTGTTTTACCCAAATTATTTACTCTGCATAGGGCTTCATCCATGATTTCTAAAAATAAATTAAGGTCTGCGGAGGGAGGTTTATATACGCATATAATAATGAACTGCTCTAATTGTACACAGGAGAGTTCTATGGAACATTCTACAGAGAGGGACACAATATCTTTCCGTTCTTTAAATTTAAGTTTCTTATTAAGTAAAATTAGGGACCCCCCATGTATTGTGTTGACCCTGCAGAATGAACTACCAACCTGGTGGTTGCTGAAATTAAACATGAGCTGATGCCCCTTAAGCCAATGCTCAGTAACACACATTATACTAATATTTTCAGATTTCATGAATAATTCCAGTTCTAGTTGCTTACCCAGATTTAAACAACATATATTTTGATGCACCAGGTTTATATTTTCGTTTGTATTGTAATTAGTACATTTTTGTGGGTGTGTTGACATATAATTACTATTTGATTCTGCAGCTAAATTGATCAATTGTACATGTAATAAATTAGAGCTAGAGGTTGCTACCTCTGTTGTCTCATAAAATAAAAATATAGATAAAATCATAATAAGATTGCAGTTAAACCCATATTACTTTTGTATGGAAACAGTCAAGCAATTTTTCCCTCTTAAAGAATAAAATTTACGTAAGTGCAATGACTTGCTGAATCCTTACATATTATATAACAACTAGCTGTTCTCTGTGGCTCCGCTCACGTGGTATATCGACCTTAAGCTGGCGGTATAAATAATAGCTTATGTGCCTCCAATCAGATATACTGAATATACACAAAAACTTTCATAAGAATTCATCAAGCCAATTCGTAGGAGTTCCATAACTAACACTATAGCTAAAAAATAATATTTATATATATGTTCCTCAACCGCGTCTGTCCGTTCACGATAAACTTGAAAACAAGATTATCATGCGGTTTTCACTTATTGATAAAGTGATTAATGAGAACGTTATAGCTATATAAGAACTTAAAGTAATCGACGTAATTACCACGCGAGTTGAAGCTAATGTATAAAAAATAATCTGCATAGGTTTTGTTTGTTATTCTCTCCCATTCAAAACTGAACTGCCAGCAATCATAACACTTAAATTAGTCTATCTATCTAAAGGACCGAGAAACTCCACGTCCTCGTAATAATATAAAGCCGAGACATTATTCACGGCCTTTTCACGTTATTACCATAATAAAAAATCTGCTGAAATAAAAAGTGTAATTTAACACATGTCTTGGGGCGAATTTCGTTCTTTACGTAGACGTGATAAAACGTTGTTGTGTTTTCAAACTTTCATATATTCCCGTTTTAATTTTAGTATGAAACACATACATAAATGACGAAATACACATAGATTAATGACGCCTAGATCGATAATCTTTATAAAAGCACTTCGTCTAAAGTAAAACCAAAAACAGATTGATGTGCGCGTGAATATTTCATTGCTTCGCGCCGCTTGACCAAACTAAAATCTGATGTGTACGTACAAGTCGTATTAAACCAATTTATAGGGTTAATAACTCTATGTATACATACAAGATGTTGTGTATCAATTTTACTGCCTGAAACCATTTAATTTGACGTCGATTGGCAGTAAATTAAAGTACTGCCGCAATAAACGTGCTTACGTGATTTGAATTGCAAAAATAAACAGCTTTTAGGTATCAATTCCATTAATGACTTTCTTGCTCACAAATTCATTTGTTTAATTTTAGTAAGCAACGTCTGTGATCTACGTCATCGCAGAAACATGACGGTAAAAGTTTAAATTAGTCATACATTTCATAAGATATTGCGTAAGTCTCGAGGAACTTCGAACCAAAATAAAGTTCAAGTATATATATTATTACAAACAATATTAATAAATAACAATAGAGTGAAGTGAAGCTAAATTTTGGACTTTTATTAGATAGAACTCTTTCATCAATTTTCTACTTCTTCGTTAAATACTAATGTACCTTCATAATGTTGTTTTGTGCTTTCTATACCGAGGTCTTGCAGGCTTAAATATTTGTCACAGTATTGAAGACTATACGAACGAAACCTTTATAGAATTTGTCGCTGCCTTGTTGTCTAGTGGTTAGCATATGCAGCCTCTCACTGAAAGGTCTCGGGGTCGATTCTCGGTTTGGATAAAAGGTTATTTAGGATTTTCCGCCAGAAATTTTTCAATAGCAGCACGGAGTTGCAATAGTGCCCAGTGGGTGGTCGAGTCTAGCCCACTATCACATTGGACCTAAACATACCTGGTGAAATGTGGGTGTTATACACCTCTGCTATTACCTTCTGGGTAATATAGGCGTGATAGTATGCTATGTCATAAAAAAATGGCTAAAAACAAGTAATAATGTTGTATTGATTCTATTAACTCGTGATATTTTATAGACACGTCGCGCGGTGCAATGACGTATCTGTGCTAATAGGGACGTCGTGGAAGCTGTCCCGTGGGTGTTTGCTGGTAATATATTTTATAATTAGTATTTTTATATGTTATTATGTACGTACTCTCTGTGATAACTTGTTTAAAAAGGACTGGCCCGTCCCAATGGGAATAAAAATTACTAAGGCTTGGGAGGAAATTACTATTGCCATGTAATAATGTTGTATTGATTCTGTTAAAGCGTAATATCTTATAGACACGTCGCGTGGTGTAGTGACGTAAGTTTGCTAATGTAACAGGGACATCGTAGATGGACCCGTGGGAGTTTGCTTCTATTATGTTTTATATTTAGACACGTAAATGCTAAGTTCAAATAAAAAGCTGGCGACGCAGCAGTGTGTATATTTACACCAATCATTTCGTGGAAGTTTTAGACTCCTTCACAACACAAAACCTATTTAACCATATATACTTAAATTTACCATGCTTTGAAGTTTCAAATCATAGATTCTGAGTAACCTAACGAGTTCGTTAGGTTACTGAGAATCCAATGTTTTATAAATGTAGCTCAAACAGTTATCAAAATATAATCAGAAAAAAAAAATATGATCAGATTTTATAGTTAAAAAATGCCTTATCTTAAAATGTTAAAAACAGCACTCACAGCAAATCGAATATCTTTTTGTGTTTTAAACCTGAACATGCTGTGTTTAAACGTATAAATGAAATTCAGCAGATTACAATGTGATTCAATAAATTTACTATAAACGTGCTTTGTTGACAGGAAAATGGAATCTGTGCCAAGAAGGATTTGAATTTGAGATTTACATTCAATGATCACAATCAAGAGAAAAGCGTATTGTAAAATGAGAAAGGGTAATGTAGCAGCACGTTTGAGGTTTTAAGTCACGTCCGTTGGATTTCCGGACATTCAATTCAATAAACTCGCGAAGGGACCGACCAGCTTACTGTACAAACAATGTTACATGCCTTACATGAATAAATCTGCGCGGCTTTATTATGTTACTTTGTGGAAACTTCCAACTCATAAACTTTGTCGAGTGCAGAGGATTTTTTAGCTACTAGATCATTTTCAGGAGCAAATCTACTAACTAGTACAGTTTTATTTGAGATCAAATTTCGTGCAATGAGGTGGAACTTTACCATGCTTGGAACATTATGCTTTTAATTTTTTTGTATAAATATGCGACTCTAAGTTCCATCGCATCGTACTCTAGATACATAGTAAAAAAATTGACGATGATTTCAAAGTCAAAATCATTTTTTTTTTCATAAACCCCAAGGGGCCCTTGAACACGTCAACAAACATTATAGTTACAGAGCAAATCATTAATAATCTAACGAAATAAATAAATCGAAATTTTACTAATCAAAATAATATGATTTAAAAATAATAAATAAAAATATGAATATCATATTATAGTCATTGCTTGTACGCAATATTATAACAATGTTACCGCATCGCGTCGTCGTAAAAGCTATTTCAACAAACATCTTCACATCGAGCCGTTTGTTTCAGGGACTGAACCACTTTCAGGCAATAAAGCACAAAGAGATGTTTTACACTACGGTGTGCACGGTTTGCATAATGGTTAAAACGGTCTTTCACCTGCTGTTGTGGGTTTGAGATTTGTTCTGACTCTGGGTGTGATTTGTGTCTGTGAAATGTATGTCTGTAAATCACCGCCGCGACACAGGACTTATTCCTAGTGCGGGCATAAACGTTGACTTGATCAAATATTTCCTGGTCGTTGATGTCGCGAAGAATATTTAACCATAAATAATAGAAATAGATAGAACGGCTTGGCTGTCTATTCTATATGAAATGTCACCCACAGATATACACAGAAATTATGTATGCATTTTTGACTTTCGTAGGTACATTTTAGACATTAATAGGTGATTTTTTAAGTTTCGCTTGACATTTATGCCTCTCTTGTTGTAAAAGAGTTATTTACAACCTCTTTGAATTTAACTGTCGTTGGTGACACTATACCACATATTAGAAAGACTTTTGTTTTGATTACCATAATTATGAAACGGTTATGAGCCGGCTACAGGCTCCATCTTACTTGCCCAAACAGTTAGTTTTGCTGGATTCACGCTCAATCTAACGTGCGCAAATTGAAATTTGCCTACATTTTATCATTTGCTTTAACAGTTTACGCAAGCTGGAGAGTGTAGCGGAATATTTAAAGGATTTATCATTCTTAAAAAACGGGGTGTCATTAAGCATTTGTCACTGACGGTCATTAAACGCGCGGTAATGAACGCCGGTGAAGCTGTTGTCTCCCCACGCTAATTGCTGCACTCTTATTAAGGTCGAGACGCTGCAACAGTTGAAAAATGCACTTTAATACACAAAGAGAGCTTACACAGCGCTTTGATACAGAATGCGATAGTTTGTTCCTATTCATAAAAGAAAGGTTCAAGATTTTAATAATTCAGTTGGACAACAATTCACCAGTACCCGTTGATACATTTGGAGGATAATATAATTTTGTAAGGCGTTTAAATTTAGTGGAATTAAGGTCGAGTTGAGCATGCCAGTACGTGATCGGAATATCGCAAATCTAGCTATTCGTAAGGGCAGTCAGTATCCGCAAGAAGTTATTCTTTACATATATCGAAAGGTTTGTTCTAAGGTACTTAAAGGATATTTTCAGACTTATTAATTTCTTGTGGATAATACTGTAAAACAAAATGAAATGCCACCAAACGTTGTCATAAATTTGTCACTTATTCGCTTATAGACTATATACTATCGACATTATATAGGCTATAGACTTAAAGAGCAATCTTTTTCTGTATCTACATGACTGACCATAGAATAATATTATATACCAATAATATTAATGTCACCGAAGATAGCCAACCGAAAATAGTATATGTATTGACTTATCCTGATAGTAAATAATATAATATCGAGCACAAATATGTACAGAATACGGACAATCGTCGAGGGCGACAACTTAGTTGGATTGGATCGCGACTCCCGCGGGATAGAACTATACAACTACCTTATTCTATAGGTCCAAAACCCGCCCGATAATATGATTTTTCTATAAGTTAGTATAAGTTCTGTTGTAGGTACTTTGTTCTGTGTAGTTAAGTTTACCATTCCCATTAGAGATAAATGACTAATGTTTAACATCACGCCTATATTACCCAGATGGTGTGTGGCAGAAGTGTACTCACATTTCACTTACTATGATTAGGTGCTATGGGATATGGGATAGGATGACCCGCCATCTACCGAGCACAATTCCAATTCCGTGCTACTATTACATTAAAGCCACTGCGAATAAGCACTTCATAAGTTAGTTCATTCTTGTTAAGCAAGAAAAATTTAATAGGGTATGCTTCCATGTTCAGTAGCGGAAACTAAAGTAACTACCTATTTACGATGATTACAGAAAATACAGTACTACAATTGGTGTTCCTTACAAAAATGCAATAAAAACTATCTACGCTTAGGTAATAATTGAAGCAACTACTAGTTTGAAAGCATAAAAAATATGAAATATGCAACAAAATATAATAGTGAGTGAGTGTAAAATAAATAAATAAATTATGAATTTCCCGTCGGAAAGTTCACAAATAACACTTTGCCCGACTCGGTAAACGAACCCGAGAACTCGCGATGAAAGGCGCCTACGCTAACCACTAGACCATCGAGGCAGTTAGTGATTGGTAGACTAATATATGAATGTAGATTATTCTCCTACAGGAACGCCCAAATAATACCATAGACATAATTGCATTGTTAACTTATGTACTAAACAACACAGAACCATCTCGAATGCTCTAATTTTGCGGATTTTCAAGGAAAGCTGACTGCGCAACTACGACGCATCTGGAGGCTACGTTGCAAGTTAATTTCACTTCACATTGCATTCCTGTTTATCCTATATTCTTGTTCTATACTAAAATTAGGACATGCTTTTTGACCGAGTCAGTTTTTGCATTTTATAATTAATTCTATAAGAATTTAATTAAAATAATTCTATTAATTATTTTTTTTATTTTTGTTTCATTAAAACTTCTAGTAGCTTTGTGCTACTATTTTTGCAACAAGATTGTATATACCAATGAGACCTCAGCGTCGCAGGCAGGTACACTATCCACTGCGCCATACGGCCATAATACCTGGAAATGAAAAGAACTAACCTGATTGCTAAAAACTTGATTACAACGAAGCGAAAAATTGAAAAGAATAAGTTTGTACTTTATCTACCTTCAACCTTGACAATAAAAATCCTGAAATATGTACATACGCATTAATACGCATTAATACGCATTTAGTAAAAAATAGTTGTCAGCAAAGGTGAAAGAATATTTCAGGCGTCATAATGTCTTTCTGATTTACAACCAGCACTGGATACGGTAGAGTATTGAACCGTGAAACCGATAAAGCCCTATTTGAAAGATATTACCGTACCCACCATAGTACCGGTTCGGTAGTAGAAATGTCATATTTGTGATGATCACGGACTTTATGGTTCGTTTGAATCATTGCGTTATCAGTATCTATTAATTTGATAACAGCAAAGTTTTATATAATATTAAAGTTGAAAAATTAAGAATCCAGCAGGACTTGAACCTGCACCTCCTGGGTGTACGCCCCAAGTGCTTTGCTAATTCAGCTATGGATTCGTATGCTGCTAGACTCGAAATTTCTCAACTCTTTTTGTGCCAGCATCATCTTAATTTTTCAACTTTAATATTATATAAAATACAAAAAAGGCATAGCAAAGCTAAAATTTGCTTAAAATTATTACAAGTAACAGTAAAGTTATACATTTCTATGCAATTTAAGGGTATACTACATAAGGGTTTGACTTTAAAATTATTAAGTTTTATCTATTTCATAGACAAATCATATCTTAATATTAATCTTAATCATAGGCCATTTTGTCAAAATTGTTAAAATCATTAATTGAGTTACATACAAACTAAAAAAAATAAATAGTAATTTTGAACAAGTGTGCGCCAACAAACATGCATTTTAGTGTCTTAGATAGGATTTATCTATAAAAATAGATAAAAACTTAATAATATTACAGTTAAACCCATATATATTACTTTTGTATGGGCAACAGCCAAGCAATTTCCCCCCTTAATAGATGATCGGTGAAATTTAAAGTCAATGTGGAAAAAAAGCCAGAATGTCTATTGTTTTTTTGTATAGGTTTTAAAACGATGTGGACGTGACACCGGCCATGACTAGAATCTGTGTTTTCAATCAATTCCCCTATGTCGCATCAAGCATGTACTATCACCAAAGTTGATTCATGACCCTTTTGACAAATATTTCCTTTGAAATTGTCAAAGTCGATAAGGTTGACGTTTGTTGATAGAACAAGTGTATTTAGACTTTACTGTTAAGAGATGTCTATACAAAAGCAGTATTAAAATGGATCGTGAATCTACTTTAATGAGAGCTTTAAATATGTTTCAAAGTTCCACACACCCTGAAACTACCACGCTTTCTCTTTTAAATTTGTCCATCCAAAGGTTGCTTGACAGAAATTGCGTCAAGTGAAAGGCCGCCCTTTGCATATTGTTATTGTCTTTTAATAGTTGTCTTAAGTTTGTAATGATAGTGGTATGCAAATAAAGTTGTATATCTACTTTGTTGATATTACAATATAATGACGATTTTCATTTCTTGACAGACAACCAATAACCCTTCTTACAAAAAATTGGTTTATTAAGATCTGTTCATTTAGGTTAGCCGAGTAGAATAGTTAAACGTTTTCGCTCTAATCTACGTAACACACAAATGTTCTATTATACAAAAAATGATTGTATATACAGCTCTTAACAAGGCGTTTTTATGCGTGGCTGGTCTCAGGTGTTTGTGTACGTGAATATATTTCTTGCGTACAAATCCACACAGTAATAAATTCCACATAATGGCTGTAAAACGTTGTGTGTTTAGTACGCATAACATTTCTCTCATTCTCTTGAAGGATTACTATCACCTATGTGATGGCCTACATTTGCTTTTATCCTCAGTTCACAACTATATAAGTAACTAGTATAAAATAATCATCACTAAGGACCAATTTCACTGTTCAATTTTTTCAGAATGAAGTCATCAGTTATTTATTGTAACTTGAGATTATCCTCAGGATATATATTAGCAAATGA
Source organism: Hypena proboscidalis (assembly GCA_905147285.1). NCBI lineage: Eukaryota > Metazoa > Arthropoda > Insecta > Lepidoptera > Erebidae > Hypena > Hypena proboscidalis. The sequence continues at coordinate 9,537,957 of LR990127.1, forward strand.
AGAATATCACATCATGTCAACAATTTTATATCTGCCCATAAACCTTCACCGATGTTCTTTGATCGTTAATTCATCCTTAAATTGTAGGATAATGACGTCATAATCTAAACCTCTTCGATAAGACATGTATTACCATATAAAAGAGCAATGTTCTCATACGTGAACAATACTTTCCGTGATTTCTTTCAACGAAGCTGATCCTAATATTCAGCCAAATAGATGAATAAAACTGCTATAATGTGCTTTATTGTCAACAAAATGTAATGCGAGACGAGAGAAGCATGTCAGTCTGTGATCACAATGAAAATAAGTAGGTACATTGATGTATAATATAATAGGATATAATAAAAGAATAAAAGTAAGCAGGTTGAATATAACAGTGATTTACAAAAATAGAACACAGCTATCACTTTCATTGTGTGTGCTATTTGTTTATCCTACCATTAAGGTTTATGATGTTAGTGAAATTCGATTTTGAAACTGGAATATAATTATACATTTGCCAAGGAATGATCATTAAATTAACGCTGTGTGATGACGCGCGGTAATGAACGCTCCAATAGTGTGCTGTTGTCTCTCCACGCTAATTGCTGCACTATTATTAAGGTCGAGACGCTGCAACAGTTGAAAAATGCACTTTAATACACAAAGAGAGCTTACACAGCGCTTTGATACAGAATGCGATAGTTTGTTCCCATTCGTAAAAGAAAGTTTCAAGATTTTTCAGGTGGACATCAATTCACCAGTCTACCCGTTGATACATTTGGCGGATAATAAAATCGTGTAAGGCGTTTAAATTGAGTGTAATCGAGGTCGAGTTGATCCTACCAGTACGTGATCAGAATATCGCAAATATTGGGAGCTATACGTAAGCTCTCGTTTATATTTGAAGGAGTTTTTCACATTCATCAAAAGGTTTTTGTAAGAGTTAAAAAGGTTAGTTATAGTGTGAACTAGGTATTCCACTATAAAATTTTGAAGAGCAGCGATAGCCGAGGGACCCGAGAAATAAGACTTAGCAGTCTTCACCGTAGGACTGCTAACTCTAAGGTCTCGGGTTCGATCCCACGGCACACACCTCTGTCAATAAATCGTTAATATTCGTCTTTTCGAAGATATGTGTGTATTTGTCATATAAATTATCGTTTGCTTACGGTAAAGGAAAACATCGTGAGGAAACCTGCATGCCTGATAGTGCCTAAAAAGAATTCAAGGGTGTGTGAAGTCTACCAATTCACACTTGGCAAGCGTGGTGGACTATGACCTAACCCTTCTCATCATAAGAAGAGGCCCGAGCCCAGCAGTGGGACATGTATTAGATACAGGGCTGCTATTATTATTATTCTGAAGAGGACGTCAGAGAGACTATGCTCAAGATAGGTAACATAATATATAATTATTAAAAAAATAGTGTGATGACAGAAAAACAGATTTAAAAAAATATGAAGCAAGAAAATATTTACAATGCAGCGATATTGTACTTGTTTATATTGTTGGAACAACAAATTAGTAGAGCTTGTTCTTGGGTGAGGCCAAAGTGTTGATTACTTTTTAATGAATGTTTGAATTTCTTTATCGAAATAGAATATTGTAATTTTAAAGTAAATTATAATAAAGCGCCGTTATTTAACGTCAAAATGGGTTTTATGTAGATAAAATGTATAGTATATCGTTTTCTTTTTGCGTTATTATTTTGGAATTCACATTACCTTGAATCAGACTTCAAAAGTAGATAGAATAGATAGTGTTTTTTACAGACATTTATTAGTATCATTATGCACTCGTGATTTTTATTATTGAGTTATCCATCGAGCGACGTGATCATTTAATCATAGACAAATAATAAAGCTAAGCTGGGTTTTAAGCCAGTTTATAACAGGGTAATTAGTAACAAACATTTTAAGAAAATAAAATGTTATAGCGCGCGTTTTAAAACGCGCGCCAAAGCGGCATTCAGTCGCTCGCCGTTCGGAGACCTTCAGAATAGTTTCCCGTCGCGCCGCAGGTTCGGTCGCGGTTCACGGCGCGCCAGTCGCCGAAAAGGCAGTTCGTTCGCCAGAGCTCGCTCTCTTGGCCGACGCCCGCGCACCGATACACACGCTACACGCGCCAAAGTAATCCTCCGCGTCTCGCTGGCTATGCGCCGCCATTTTTTCTGTGAACTTCTTTTCGTGTCGAATGTTAACATGTACCTAGTTCCTAGTGACTATTTGTTTTATTAACTTTATGGGTGTTTGTTTTTTTATAATAGACGTTTTTTTCACGCAAAAGGAAAACTTCGTTTGTTTTCTCTCCCTATCACCAACCCAGACAGTTATAAGTGGCGCCCCACGTTGGGCGCCACTTTAATAACTGTCTGGGTAGGTACATGGATAGAAAAGTAAACGCAATGTTCCGATTGTCATGTTATTTCTATTCTCACCTCAAACAAGTTACACAAATTATATACATAAGTCACAATATGCAAATTTACACTATATAGAATAACATGGCGGCAGATAAGCCATCGAGACGCGGAAGAGATCACGACTCACGACACGTGTTGATCGCAGCGCGGGCAGCGGCCGAGAGAACGACCGAACATGATCTCATGATCACTAAAATGAATGCGCTTGCGGCGACGCGAGCGCCACGAACCGCGACCAACGAACGTCAAGCCCACGAACTATCGCCATCGTTCCCGATAGAACTGATGGCTTTGGCGCGTATTTTAAACCCCGCGTTACAATGTTTATTTCTTTCAAATCCACATTGCAATGTTAATGGGACATGGCTAATCCAGTCCTGACTATAAATCGGAATGGGAGAGGTCTGCTGCGTACAGACTTTTCAGAGTTAGAAAGTGATTTTGCTTTCTATATAAATCCATTGTGTAACTTGGTTGTATATTTTTTTTTTGTAAAACCGACCATTTGGCGTAGAAATGCAAACCGGCCATTTGCAATACTTTCACAAATGTCAATTATTTGTTACCTTTATTCAATATATGTGTAAATAATTTGCATTGGATGGACGGATGACGGTTATTTATTCTACGGCATTCACTTATCTTTGTTGCTATAAATTAGTCTAGATATTGCCTTCTTGAAATATTTCAGATCTAAGAGCTAGTCCAGATTTTATGCAATAAACTAGGACAGAGTGTCGACTAAATATTTAATCTTCGTACCTTTCTAACTCCGCGAGACCCGTAGACTGACACAAACTTTAAATGAAACGAACTGAATATTTTACGAAGTACTCGTATTGTTTTTAGTAACGAGTTGCGGTGTGTTCTACCTTGGTAGTAGGTACATAGCATGCATAGTGATCTGGGTCGGTAGTCAGCAGAAGGTTCAGGCAATTGGCTGTTTGGCCGTCAACATCTGGAACCCTTGTTGCTCCTTGGACCAGCTGAGTGAGGTTTAAAGCCAAAGCAAGTTTGCGCATCTCTCTCCCAGCATTGTCAGTGTGTTGGTACGGGAACAGCCACTCCTGGTGGTGGGCATTAAAGTCCCCAAGCAACACTAGTTGAGCAGTCGGGTAGGGTAGGTAGTTGGCCTGTGGGATGACGGATGATCTTTCTTTATCAAAACAAATAAATAAAATTGAAGTGTCTGTTTTTAATGTCCAAATAACAGTGTTTATTCCAGTTCATATAGCTATTTGCACAATACCCATGCCTTAAATATAGATTTTAATTTGTTGGTCTGTCTGTCTGTCTGTCTGTTTGTATCGACTAATCTTCTAAAGGGCTAAATCGATTTCGATAAAATTTTATATGCAGGTAACTGACTACAAGGCGCGTAACATAAGCTACCATTTTATTGGTATACGCAGACGAAACCGCGGAAGAAAGTTAGTTTGTTTGTTAGTGCTAATCTAGGCAATTAATGGTTGGATTGTAATAATTATTTTTGTGTTTGATAGTCTTACTATCCATTTAAGTTTTTTGATATTTGACATCACGCTGAACTCCATGAAAGCGGGGCAGTAACGTTTAACGAGGGTCAAAGCGCGGGGGCAGCTACTACTGAATATATCGAAATCCACGCGGACGAAGTCACGGGCAAAAACTAGTTACTTCATAAAATTTAAACTTTACGAAAGTGTTAAGTGCTACACTAATGTATACGCTGTCCGTCAGGCACAAAGCCTGTCGCTTTAAAACCGTGTCTCCTGCGACCTATGTATCGCAAAACGATCGATATTTGATCGGTCGTCAACAGAAATCAAGCAATTCGATTGGTTGTCGAAATTGTTTTGTCAGGTGTTTGGGTTACAGAAGACCCGCCTTAAAAGGTAATTAAATTGTGCCACACTATTGCAACCTCTTTTTGATTATGGATATTTATAGCTATTTTTCTCGAGTCAAAAGGAAGTTAATTTTTGATTTCCAATATTACAACAGGATAATTTGGCAGTGCGTCCATGTTATTATCTCCAACGAACTCATACAGTTTCTAAGAGAGCATTGGAGAAGCTTTGCTAAAGTAAAGGCATCACCTAACAGTGCCGATAATAAAATCTAATCTTTAAAGTGTGTGTTTGAAACAATAGATACAGGCTACTACCCACGGGACAGCATCAGCGACGTCCCTGTCTCATTAGCACAGATACGTCACTGCACCGTCCCACGCGAGTCCGCTGTCTATTTAGCCCAAATTTGTACCACTTTCCTGATCCGATAATCGTATCCGTATCGCCAACGAGTATGATGATTGGCTATTTGATACAAAATGCGATACGGCTGAACACATATGGAACCGGGTTTTATCACCTACTTTAAATGCAGTTTTAATAAAGGCGTCCAAAACTAGATGGGTAAAACGTATCCAAATCAGCAAATCCAGGTGTATAAAAAACACGTATGTGTATTATTGAATTTTGTGTATTGAATCATCAATACAAAAATTATTATTAGATTACTACATATTAAAACTCATCTTAAGAATTGAAGCTCTTCTATATTATTTCACGAATTTATTATTGCTATGTCATTCAAAATAGACTGTGTTTATTTTAATTTGTTTGAAAGGTTTTCGAGATTTCGCAACATCTAAAAGAAATTGTGACCAATTTAGAAAAACTTCGTCATTCTTGTGCAATGACGTAGATAACACACGTAAATAAAACAATCTTATTTGAATACGATTTATTAAGAAAATTGGTCAAAGAAATAAGCATTGCCATACAACGTGGCAATGTCGTTAGCCTTCTGGGCACGATGTCGCCTTTTAACATCGATGCGAAGGCGTTTTTTGTTGCTCTATAAAGTTTTGTGAATATCATATTATAAGTAATTGTAGGTGTGAATATAATTGTTTATTATGATAGTAGAAGAAATAAATTGTTTACATGCAAAATAAAAATAAATAATATTGGTCCTTAAATGTGTAGGGTGAGGTGTCCAACAATGAGCCAGTAGTACACATTGAACCAACGCTGTATTTTGAATTTGCGACGTTGACCAACCGTGCTATTGGCAAAAATACGCTCCAATATAGTCCCTCCCCGCGCTCCCCAGTCGACGGTTAGCTCGCGCCAGAAGCTCACGTGTGGTGACGTGTTTAACAGTTTTCGACACCAAAACGACAAAAAAGGTAAGTTTTGTGTTATTTAATATTGCTAGCTTTTTATCACTTATAACACATGAAATTAATTCATTTTGAAGAATGGCTACTTGGCTATAATTGCCGAATATCAATTTGCCGCCATGTTGTTCTGTTATTTTTTTACATAACTTAAAACCTCTAAAATGGAAGTTGGTTCACAATGAGCCACAAAGACGTGGTACACAATGAACCGCATGAATCCACATTTTCATTTTAATTTGTTTTTCTCTTATTGGCAGAAACAGTTAGCTAAGCTGTTGTAATTGCTCAAACTTGTAAAAAATAATGTTCTTTTTAGAATGGGGCGATCGAAGGTCGAGAAAAGGAAGAAAGGTGGGCATACCAAAGAAGCAATGCAGATATCTAGATCTCTTGGAGTTTAAATGTAGGTAGAGTTTAGGTACAGAATTGTTAATTTGTATTCTGGTTATAATAGATACAAAATAATAACAATAAAATTGATATGCTAGTGTGTTTCTATTTAAAATTACGATGTTCGAGACTGATTTATGCGTTTATAACAGAATATTAAGTAAAATATAACATTGGCTTGAGAAATTAAAGTAAAAATATTTTTTTTACATCATAAACATATTGTTTTATTTACCTTCCTATCGTTATACTGCATGACTTTACAGCCAGATATGTTATTTAAATAAAATTAATTTAATGGTTCACTGTGTACACGGCCGGTTCATTGTAGACCTAACGCTGGTTCACTGTATACCGGTGTTGGTACACAGTTAACCATTTCTTGGTTTTGCTTGGAAATCAAATAACATATTTTTTGTTAGATTTTAGAATATAATTTTAACGCCAAATTAAAGCTTGATAACCAGGTTATGATCACACAAAATTATGTTGAGATACATTCACATAAATCCGACTTATGAAGTAACAAATTTTTGGTGGTTCATTGTTGGACACCTCACCCTATATTCTGATCTTACTTTAATGTACTGCCGATTGACGTCAAATTAAATGCTCTTAGGTAGTAAAATTGATTGACAATATCGTGAATACGAATGACCATAGGCTCACCCTCTAGCGCATGGGAAACATTACAGATGTTATCTCAGATTTAATTTTACTTATCATTTATTTTCATATTATAGCTTATTATAGTTTGTAATGTTTTGACGTGTTCAAGCGCCCCCTGGGGCCTATGAAAATAAATGATTTGAATCTTGAGTCTTAAATCTGAATGAAGAAATTGGTGTTATAAACCCTCACCCTTTTGGAGAATATTGGCGTAAAATATGTGTAAAATAGGATATTTTTAAATATTACAAGAACGTTTTATCACGTCAATATACCTAACGTTGGTTAAGTGCTGGATACGCCACAGTACGTTTGTGTTAAATTACACTCTTATTTCCGCAGATTTTTTATGATGGTAATAACGTGAAAAGGCCGTGAATAATGTCTTGGTTTTATATTATAACGAGGACGTGCAGTTTCTTGGTCCCTGATGATATATGTGACTAATTTCAGTGTTATTATTGCTGGCAGTTCAGTTTGAATAGGAGAAAATCAAGAAAAACCTATGTATTGTGCGGTAAGCTACAAAATTCATTCCCAATCTCGCTTTCCCCAATATCTGCACAAATGAAGCGGTTATAAAAGTCGATGAAAGCGCTAGAATATTTTATAGTGTGAAGTGTGTGTTGTGGCTGTGCATGCAAATGTAAGATTAAGAGATTTTTAACGAACGTCTCTCATTGTAATAAACACGTTTATGACTTGTAAATGATAACAAGTAGGACATAATTTTGAACAAATTTACTCTTTTCGTATTTGATTTCAATTAATATCAGAGGATTTATAACAGTAGACTGAGCCACGAATGAAAGTACGCATTGGAGTTCACTAATCTACGGAAAGATGTTTCGATTTATTTAGTTTCTTGGATTCAAATTTAATGTCGAATGACTATAAGTTATAAGATAACTTATTACCTACCATCACAATACCATCATTCTTTATACTACTGGAGTGGACCGCTATAATTTATCGCAGGTAACACATGAGATTCAGGCACCACCAGCACATTAACATAATATATTTGTATAAGCATCGTCGGGCAGAACAATGATTAAGTCAAATTCAACTGCTGTTTAAACCGTTTTTCTACTTCAATATATGTATTGCGAAAAATTGGACTAAAGCAATGAATATTTTTATGAGTCTGGCGTATGGAATGTATTGGTACGAGCGACGCAGTATTAGATTACAAGAAAGGTAGCGGTGGAGTTATCAACGGGGCTAGCGTAACAAGTGCGAGATAGATTTTGTGGCGTTTTCGTCAAGATTCTCCATTCAAAAGTGTGACAAAAACTCTCTCACGCTCGTTATGCTAGCCCAACGGTAAAATTACGTTTTCCTTATTTCAATAAACAAAGTGGTGTGACATTAAATTCCACGCTTTTATCAATGTGCTTCCATACTGAATTAAGTGAACACGTGAGTTGATATTATTTTGCTCGTTGTACTGTTTATTCACTTGTTACGAGTGCAGAAAGCCTCGTAAGCGTTAATACGGTTCCCATGAGAAACGCAGGACTGAAGGAGACGTGTGTTACTACGCAGAAAGCCACGTAAGCTTAAATGCGGTTCTCACGAGAAAGACGGGACTGAGGAAGACGTGACACCTCGTTCGTCATACAAATATTAATTTAGTTTTATTAGTCTTAAGCCTAACTTCGGCGGGATCACTACTTTTATAATTTAGAATATTCGTTCAACGTTCAACCTTAGAACGTGACATTGAACTTTTATTGTGCTATTGAACTTTTATGTGTAATTTAACGTGTAATTTTGTGGAATTTAGAATAAACTTTTATTGACTATATTTCCTAGTTTATTTTGCTTCCCGATAGCGCCCCAACGTATTTCACTGAACGAATGGACGTGGATCCAAAACAAAGAGGTTTTCTTATTTATACATACGTAGGTATGTAGAGTTTATTACCACGTGAATTTGTTCGTAAACAACACCTGCGTGCAGTGCGTGCTCGCTTAAAAATATGAACACACGAATTTCATTAATATTTTGTTCTATCTATATGTAAATAAATACCAGTCCTTCTTTATATTGGTAAACTAGTAGTTCCCGTACCCTTACCAAAAGAATCTAATGTATTGACACCAGAAATATAATTTTATTCAACTGGCTTTTAATTAGCAGATTTGCACGTAGCTTTAATAATAATAATAATTAAATGTTATGTATGTTATTCTAACTAAGGTATTTATGTATATGGGCCTTTGATGCCTGCAATAAAAATGATTTGATTTAACTACAATATAAACAAATTCATATAGTGTAAATAGTTTAATTTATCTACATTAAATTATGGCGATTAAAATCTCAAAATCACAAACTTCTTGTGATAAAAGAAAGCAAGCTTCCAACGCAGATTTATTCAAAGTAAAACTATTTCCATTCAGGCTTGTTGGCAAGTGTTCGCAAAAGTTATGCAAAAATAAAACGAAATGTAAATGACTAAGCGGAAACTTCATCTTGGGAAAGGAAAGATAGCAGTGACATTGTAATGTGGTCTATTCTTTATGAAATAACATCGTTCGTCATCTTTTGAATTGGCTGACGGATGGTCGCGGTCAGGTAGGTATGTACCAACCTCTTTGGTACAAAATGTTGGCGTAATTCCAGCAACTAAAACCAACAAAGTTCTAAGTAGTTTATGAGAAGATTAGTGTAATGTCACACTCACTGATAAGCTAAACTTATAGCGGATGTATGTTTATTTCTTCGTCCGTGTGGACATTAAGAATACAAATGTCACCACCCCATATCTTCCCGTGGGTGTCGTAAAAGGCGACTAAGGGAAATTAAATCTGCTGATTAGAGAAGGAAAACTCGAGATCAAACCCTATACCAACCCGTCTGGCCAGCGTGGTATTAGAAGGCCAAAACCTCTCAAATGATGCTCACAATGTGGTGGCGCACGTTGAGAGAGGCCTATGACCAGCAGTGGACTACGAGAGGCTAAATGATAATGTTTATTTCTTGCCTTCTAATGCTCTGGATCTTAAAACTGCCCAAATAAAAAATATTCTGGATAAATGGCGAATAGAAAACTTCAGAAAGGACATGTACGTAGTATACTAGTTGAGGAAGCAAAAGAAGTATGTGAAGAGCGAAGCACATGGCGTTCCATCATCTCTCACTACCCCCGTGAGATAAAGGTTTGATTATAATTATGTTGTTAGCGCCACAATTTGTTTATAATAAACGTGGTGACAGAATCGGCTCTTTGGGATTAAATGTTTTTGAACGCATCCATTTCCTGTTTCCGCCCTTCTCTCATATACCTCACCCCTGTCACTTCCTCGTACCACCCGATCGGAACGCGCGCGCGCATACAGCGCGACTTCTGAATAATCTAAACTTTTAGTGGCTGTGACTATAATCAAGTGCTGTGCATCGAGTCCTGCAGTTCCTGAAACCTGTAAGTTCCCTCTTTTCCGTTTACATAACATACGGGGTGGATGCGACATAGCGACATTTATTGAAACCACAGCTTCTATACATGGTAAGTATCAATTTCCACCGGATAAAAATTCTCTGGCGAAAAAAAAAAATCACGTTCTCCGAACAATTTGAACATTGCGATCGTACAATTTGTTCGGAAGACGTGGATTTTTTTTTTCGCCAGAGAATTTTTTATCCGGTGGAAATGCATACTGGCCATGTATAGAAGCTGTGGTTTCAATAAATGTCGCTATGTCGCATCCACCCTGTATGTATGTATGTAAAAATAAGCCTTATCCTCACTCGAAAAAAAAAATCGTAACTCTGTCTTTCACTCTGTTTTACTTATTCTGTGTACTTTTATTGACGTACCACGTGAGCAGTACACGCAGTAGACACAATAAACGCAGACACAATAAAAATCAGTATGTTGTAACCTCAGAGCAATAAGCCAACCGGAGGAGTCACTGCCAAATGCAGAACTTGCACTTTGACACTGACACTAACGTGGTACAATCAACCCCCCTCCTCCCCGCTGCCCCGCAAGTTTTGGCAGCATTATTTACAAAGACATTTGCATTTTTATTCTGTGGTTATAACTAAATAACTTTTAAGACGAAAAGGAAAATATTCTACAAAGTATTAGACGAAAAGCGGTGGGTAACCTATCTGAAGCATTTCAGAATCTTTTCTCAACGATATTTCACTAGATTTCCGACTCATTTAAATCTAAGATATTTTGAACGTCTGGAATTTTGTTCCAGATTCGGGTTTGCTGTCTTTTTTCTGAATCGGTCACTCGAACGTTGCTAGGTCAAAATGTCACATATAATCTAAAAGTATGTTCAAAGGCTTGAAATGTTTTGATTATAATATGTTTAAACATAATCAGTAACTATTACGCAATAAATTACTGATTTTTATGTTTATTCGTGATCATTTTGTTAAAATTGTTGTAATCATTAATCGAGTTACATACAAACTGAAAAATTAAATTAACAATTTTGAAAACGAAACGAAATAATAAGTTTAGATATGATTTGTCTATTATAATAAATAAGAACTTAATAATTTTAAAGTTAAACCCATATTACTTTTGTATGAAAAACAGCCAAGCAATTGTTCTACCTTAGAGCCTGTAAAGTCCTTGGCTAAACATAGGACTCACAGCGCTGTAATGAACGGCCCCGGGTTTTATTTATTACCACTATACCAAGCAGTCGGATTACACGACGCAGTGGGTATGACATTATTAGAGCAACAATGGAAGGTTTTGTCTATCCCACAGATTTAATAACATACACAAGATGATGATAATAGCATGATATTCTTCGAGGCGGGCAATTCTCACCTTAAAATATTTTTGCTTCGAAAAGTAACCTTTGATTCTTCCTAACATAAACGTACATAACATAATAGCATGCTTATATCACCAAGAAGGGTGTAGCAAAGAAGTATCACGTCCACACTTCACCTGTTATGTTTAAGGTCCCATGTGATAACGGGTAGCCTATCGCCATCTACCAAGCACAATTCCAGACCCCGTACTGCTATTGAGAATTTCCTGACGGAAAAATTCCTAATTAAACTTTGTGTACAACAAAGTTTATTAGTATGGCTATTTTCCTGTATCACAACATCGCAAAAGGCTGTAAAGTCCTTGGCTAAACATAGGACTCACAGCGCTGTAATGAACGGCTCCGGGTTTTATTTATTACCACTATACCAAGCAGTCGGATTACACGACGCAGTGGGTATGACATTATTAGAGCAACAATGGAAGGTTTTGTCTATCCCACAGATTTAATAGCATACACAAGATGATGATAATAGCATGATATTCTTCGAGGCGGGCAATTTTCACCTTAAAATGTTTTTGCTTCGAAAAGTAACCTTTGATTCTTCTTAACTTAAACGTACATAACATACATGCTTATATTACCAAGAAGGGTGTAGCAAAGATGTATCACGTCCACACTTCACCTATTATATTTAAAGTCCCATGTGATAGCGGGTAGCCTATCGCCATCTACCAAGCACAATTCCAGACCCCGTACTGCTATTGAGAATTTCCTGACGGAAAAATTCCAAATTAAACTTTGTGTACAACAAAGTGTATTGTCATGGTTATTTTCCTGTATCACAACATCGCAAAGGCTGTAAAGTCCTTGGCTAAACATAGGACTCACAGCGCTGTAATGAACGGCCCCGGGTTTTATCTATTACCACTATACCAAGCAGTCGGATTACACGACGCAGTGGGTATGACATTATTAGAGCAACAATGGAAGGTTTTGTCTATCCCACAGATTTACAAGATGATGATAATAGCATGATATTCTTCGGGCCGGAAAATTTTGCCTTGACATGTTACATAACATACATAACATCACGCCTATATTACACCGAAGGGTGGGGCAAAGGTGAACAACACCCACATTTCACCTGTTATGTTTAGGTGCCAAATCAACCAAGCACAATTTCAACTCCATGCTGCTGTTGAAAATTTAATGATGGAAAAATCCTAAATAATACTTTTGTCCGAGCGGGACCGGGAGACCGCGAGGTTTCATGTATACCTGAAACCTTATGGTATACCTGAAACCTCGCGGTAAGAGACCGCAAACGCTTACCGTTCCACCAACGAGGTAGGCCATCCAGTATTTTTTTGCGTGAAAATACAAACAGCCACAAATCAAAACATCATCCACACAAACTTTTGTGTTTATAATATTCCTTTGTAGGATAGAGTAGTGCTATTAGCTGCTATTAGTAAGTACTATTACACTTAACTTGGAACTACTTTAAAGTAAACTTCTACTGACTACTAAACTCCACAGAATAAAACGCAAATTACGAGTCCTTCAAGCTCAATATTCCGAATATATATACTCTATGTACTAGCCAACGATCACATCACAAAAACTTATAAACAAGCTTTTTGTCTCTATTTAGTTTTACAACTTATTGTAACTTGATTTTAGTTTGAATTGAATTATTGTTTTGATGTTGGTGTGGAGGTATTGTTTAGACATTGTTGAGTGAAAATATACCACGACTGTAAGGTCAATCTTTCTTGTAAATAATAAACATTGGCAATGACTTGATAAGACTTTGAAGTTGTTATACTATTATAGTTACTCATTTCATGTTATTTAAAATACTGATAAGTTAAGGCAATCTGTGTGTACATTTTTTTAATTATTTTTTGGAGTATAAATAGTTTTTGTTATTAACATAATATAATATTTTTTTTGTCTGTTCTGGAACCCTTATATATACAGTAGTATACACACATTGCTTTTACTCCTTTATTTTCTGCTTGAAGTGTAAGATATTGCAACCTTATATACTATTGATTTATTGATAAGTATTAATTTAATTCCATTTCTATATTTAAGTTTATTTTCTCTTTATAACCATCTTTAGCCATAATGTTGTTTTGGTTGCTATAACTTACACATAGAATTATTATCAAAAACAAACAAATATTGTATGAATTATTTGAAAAGATGGTGCACATGAGTTTCTCACTAGCTCTTCTCATGACGCAATACCCATCGGAGCTGGTACTTGGATTGATTTTAATTCAAATCTCTAAGTTGAATTAAAGTCAATCTAAGCTCCGGTGTCAAATCATTTTATTACATTAGGTATTATAATTTAGTTAGCTAAGTTTTATTTTAATTTTATATCTCTTGTATTTTGATGTTTGTTTTGACGTGTTCAAGCACCCCTTGCGGCCCATGGAAATAAATGATTTGATTTGATTTGATTTGATTTACTTACAAGACTATTAAAACGCGATGAGCGATGAGCTCACCTCCTATCACATGGAACTTAAACGGTGAAAAATGTGGGTGCTATACATCTCTGGCACTAATAATATACTAATATAGGCGTGATGTTGTGATGAGTAACATTTTATATCTGTTTATCCTGTCAAACTTTTGCCTCTATAAATATTTGTAGGACTCAATACAATCGCGTAAAGTTGGATGTGCCAGTACAATACCGACGCAGTGACACGTTGCAAGAGCAATAACATTGCACACGATAACTTTTGACATTTGTCTCGTGTCCATGATATATTGGTGCAACGGGGAGTTCCAGATATAACAAGAATGCTGGCACTCGATTACATAAGTATCGGTGAGTTTTCCAGATACTTGAGGTTTAAGTTTTATTTTCAGTGCAAGAAATAATAAAGAATATATTACATAGGGAAATAATTATAATAAGTACTTTCTTGGGTAAAAGCCGACTGAAGCGATTGCTTGCCGAACAAGCGTTATATTCTGTAGACGAGTATTTTATGAATAAATAAATAATAATTTTTAAATGACATTTATTTGACTTATATATACATTTTTTTTTTTTATCTAATAACAATGACTTTGTGCTCTAATTGCAATAATTATGATTATTATTTATTAATTGATATTTAATTTGTTATTCTATTTTATTATTATTATTGTTTTGAAATTTAATTGTGCTAATTTTTATTTTATTTTATTTATTTTGTAATGACGTGTAATTATAATTACCAATAAAGAAGTTTATGAGTTTATGAGTTTAAGATATTTTCTCTTTGTCTCCTGGACAATTTCGCAAACTTGCTTTAAACATTGCAAACAACAAGGGAGTTAGTTGTTCCCTCATATATTTTGGACTTTTGTATATTTACTGTAAAAATTGTTCCTATTAATAATAATAATTTTTAGTGTTATTAATATAGTCGTGTTACTATAACAGCGTGTACGACTATTTTCATATATGTTTCAATGTATTTTGCGAATAACGTTGTTGATTACACATTTGTCATTCTTTTAAGTACTCTAAATGTTATGTATCATTTATTGTGTAATTGTTTGTTGTTCCAAATAAATAAAAATAAAATAAAAAATACAATGGTATTCATAACAGACCCAATGTATGACATGTATTTATAAATACATTTTTAGTGAAATTTTATAAATCTCAGTTAGAATGGTTATATTTTTATAACATGTGTTCAACTAACAATAAGATTTCTTAATTTAGATAACTTGTTTTTAAATAGTTATTTTTATATGAGACCATTAAATTGATAGGTATTTTTATAAAAAAACAAAATAAATTTTGTAGATTTAAACACACATTTCATGAAGGAGTGTAATATACAATACTATACTTCACGTAAATCAAAGCTTTTGTTTAAGAATACTCAGATATCTTTTTAACGATTGTCTATTCCATGGAATTGGCTCATTTATTACTCGGACAATCTGCCCCGGCTCAAGCTTAGGATATTCCATTTTCATGCAAAGGGATTTGCGTCAAAACCACAACAAGGGAGCTTTAAAATAATACGCGACCTTAACGCTAGCAAAATATATTGCAAGTATAAAACAAAAAGATAAAATTTTCTTGAATATAACGGGGTTTACAGCTGAGTGTAAAGCATTATTCATTAAAGTGAGGTTGGACATTACTTACTTTGAATGAAAAGGATGAAACCTTATGTATTGAGTGGTGTCTCAAATACTTAAAATACCTGCGATTTTGAGTAGTTGTCACAGTGTCGCCTGAGCTGCTACCCGGTGAGAAAGGTAGCTAAAATTGACACCCATTTTACTTATTTTGAAATGGCTGAATTTACACATGTCATGTATTTCAATACATGACATGTGTAAATTCAACCAAGTATACTACTCTGAATATAATAGCAAAAGTGTTAGACGCGTCCTGGTGTCGACAACTTTAGTCAGACGTTCTAACAAAACATGCACTAAAATGGTGGATTTTCATTTGTATTGTAGATTATTATTCAGAATGTGATAACAAAAGTATCAGATCCCATTGTCGATCACAGGTATTATTAGTACATGAGACACTACACCATACATAAGGTTTCATCCTTTTAATAGTAAATAATGTGATAACGGACCGGGATCACGCTCTATCAAAACAGTATGAGTTATAGCATCACAAAAACAGTCTGAACAGTTCTTTAATTAGATTGCATACCATTTCAATGATTAGGTTAATAGACTTGAACCAGCCATAAGGATTTATACCTGCAATTTGAAACCTCTTTCGAGATTAGTAGATGAGTAAACAGCTCCATAAATCTGGAGTATGTGTTATGACTTCTGAAGGCTGTGTCATATTGTCGACACTTCTAGGATCTAATTGAAGATGACTAATCACCTCAGATGAAATACCTATAGATATCACCACGCCGTAACTGCACATGCGACAGCAACAAATTTCATTAGTGTTGCCATTTTAGCAATTTTCCCCATTTTCGGTTCAACTTCACGAATAGACTTAGCCTAAGCTATCAATAAATTTATAAATTGTATTAGACGTAACTTTTTATTTAGTTCAATTTATATCTCGCTATACTAAATGGGGAAATGTTTTCTAGTCCTAAAGGGCGCTATTTCAAAAAGCTTCACCATTACATTTTTAACCGACTTCAAAAAAAGTAGGAGGTTCTCAATTCGGTTGTATGTTTTTTTTTTTTTTTATGTTTGTTCGCCGATTACTCGAAGACGCCTGGACCGATTTGAGAAATTCTTTTTTTGTTTGAAAGGATATACTTGTCATGTGGTCCCATTTTTTTCAAGTCACGTTCTGATGATGGGACCCTAGAGAAATCGAGGGCAACCCTCAAATTTAAAAGGCTTCTATATTGTTTTTTGTATATTATCTAAAGCTACTTGGATATTTGCATCTGATAGTCAGCATTTTATGTTGCTGAGCTGATGCTGGGAGGTGCAACTCCTCAACGGTTAGGAGTACGGGGATAATTCTTTAAATATAGGCTCCTTGAGGCCGTTTAATGTATTGATGAGATGAGGCGAGACGTTGAATATTACTTATGTATATTCATAATATGAGGTCATGATTTGATGATGGGATCCTAGAGAAATCATAGGTAACCCTCAAATTTCAAAGGCTTCTATTTTGTGTTTCGTATATTACCTAAAACTACTTGGATATTTGCATTTTAAGTTGCTGAGCTGATGCTGGAAAGTACAACTACTCAACGGTTAGGAGTACGGGGATTATTATTAATAAGTTTTCCGTCTCAAGTAACCGTCGTCTCCTCATTCGAGAAACATTCTTGCTCGTTCTACCTATCACTTAAAATGGTAAAATAAAATAATTTTAACAAAAAAAAAACCGACTTCAAAAAGTAGGTAAACTAAAAAGCAAAAAATAAATTTACTTCGCACAAAATAATACGTTTTTTCATTTAGTTACATAGAAATTATTAAATTATTATTTTATAATTCTGAAGTCGGTGCCAAGTAAACAATAACTCTGTATAGATAATATCAATCTTTCTAACAACTATTTTCTGACTGAATATTAGTTCTTAATTATCCGATTTACTTGGCACCGACTTCAGAACTATAAAATAATAATTTAATAATTTCTATTTAACTAAATGAAAAAAACGTATTATTTTGTGCGAAGTAAATTTATTTTTTGCTTTTTAGTTTACCTACTTTTTGAAGTCGGTTTTTTTTTGTTAAAATTATTTTTAACGTTCGGTCTAAATCTCTATTATATTAAAGCACCTAATGGTAGCTTTTATACAGCCTTTTACTGGAATATCAGAACAATCCCTAAATAATTGGCTACTGAAGTGCAATAACTAAATATATTTGGTTTTGTACTTCATCAGTAGCCAATTATTTAGGGATTGTTCTGATATTCAAGTAAAAGGCTGTATAAAAGCTAACACTATGGATACAACCACCAACTTGTAGCTTTTTAAAATAGGGCTATGCCTCAGTATAAAAGATATACCTACCTACCTACTACTGGTATTGCATGCTAATATCCACGCAATATTGCATAATATTGCATGGATATTAGCAAGAAGTCGGGACGGGACTATACCTAGGTTTTATATCATTATTCATTACGCAACTATCCACGGAATATGAGCAGGAGAGGTCGTTAGTTTGTTTGTTTGATCACGCTAATCTCGGAAATTAAATACGTAAATTATTAAATTAAATACTTTTAAATACGTGTTAGATTTAAATCGTTTGCAGTAATTTAAAACGTTATTATAAAATCGTAGTCTTATTATTATTGTATTGATGACATATGACTGGGGACTAACCGTGGGGTAAATTGAAGTCCCGTGATGGCAACACATAAATCAAAAGGTTCGATATGTTTAATAGTAAAATGTATTACTACGTCTTAAATATAGTAGCAATCATAATGAATTCCGCTTGTAAACAAAAATTTTCGTCATACCATCAGGTCACCAAAATGAAAAAAAATAAAAATAATAATAAACATAATATATGTCTTTTTCATCTACTTACCTGTGAAATGATATCCCTTCAATTAGGCTCTCGCTGTGGCTTTTGCAACTTAAAATAGCACATCCCACAATTTCTTTATCTTAGTTTACAGTTGTTTATTCTATAAATTACACTAAATCAGTTTATTTACACCTATTTACACCAGAAAATAGAAAAAATATCAAGTTGTCACACGTTGTTTGTCATCAAGTGGCTGATGACAAGCAAAAATATCGGCCACGGTGACAAAGACAAAAAAAGTATTTTTTTTTTTCCTTTTTCTTCCTTAGTAATTGTTCCATCGAGTTCCATCTCCATCTCGCTCTTGTAATTTTATGGTTCTATCTATAGGTATTTCATCTGAGCTAATTTATTTATTTATTTATTTAAAAACTTTATGCACAAAATGGTACATGGGCGGACTTAATGCCGTAGGCATTATCTACCAGTCAACCTTTAGGTGATGCAGAGACGACAAGTGGTAGGTGCAAGAGGTGTGAGTTGGTTGTAAACAAAAACCATTACAATTACTTAATCTAATACGTCATAACTAAGATTATTGCACTACAAAATACTTAAAATTAACTATTTAGATAATATAAATAAATAATATATGGATATAGATATACATGATACTAATATACACATAAATATTAATATATATTATATATATTACAACGAAGTAAACTATGAAAGAGTTAATTTTGCCAACTCATTGAAGAGGTGATCACGCACTCTAGTTTTAAACACATAACGGTTGGTGGACATCCTGATTTCTAAGGGGAGCGAATTCCAAAGATGGACTGACTGAACAATGAAAGAAGAGTTAACGAAACCAGAGGTATGCGAGGGGCACAAAAGAAGAAGATTATTAGAGGACCGAAGGTTACGATCATGATTGGAACAGAGAAACTGGAAATAAGGAGTTAAATAAGATGGTGGCGAAGGAGAGTTAAGGATAGAATAGACAGTAGTTAATGCACGTGAATTACGGCGCTGGCGAATGGGTAACCATTTTAATTCCTGGCGATAACTAGACACATGGTCATATTTACGGAGGTTAAAAATAAATCGAATGCAGTTATTAAGAAGACGATCTAATTTATTGAGGAGGTCTGCATTCAGGTCAAAACAGCATACGTCACCATAGTCGATTATGGGTAGCACCAGAGTTTGCACAAGCATTGTTTTGGTGCTACACGGTAGAAAATTTTTCAAACGGTACACAGCACGAAGGATCCCAGTCACTTTTTGGCCAACCTTCGTAATATGTGTTTGCCAGTCTAACTTCGAATCTATGTGAAGTCCTAAATTCTTCACAGATGCGCTCCATTTTATAATATTGCCATTGAAAATAATTTGTGGAATAGTACTTAAATCCACTCGGCTCATCATACGCGGACTACCAACTACGATGGCTTGGCATTTGGTCGGATTGACTGCTAAACCAAATCTACAAGCCCAGCCTTTGATCTCTTCGAGATCCTGATTAATGCTTCCAATAGCTATCGATAGATTATCGACACTTGCTTGAGAATACAGCTGCAAGTCATCGGCGTACAGATGGTACGAACATTGAAGGTTTTGGGTTATGAGATTGATAAAAAGTGAAAATAACAATGGGGATAAGATACCGCCTTGAGGAACGCCGGAGTCGAGTTCACACCAGTTCGATGAAGACTCGTTGATTCGGACAGACTGTTGACGTTCCTGAAGATAAGTTGAAAACCATTCCAGCGCCTCCGGAGAGATCATAAGATAGGAGAGGATAGACAAAAGGATATCGTGACTGACGGTGTTAAAGGCGTTCGAAAAGTCAACCAAAGCTAGCACAGTAACTTTCGAATCCTCCATGCCCGCCCTAACATCGCCAGTCACTTTGAGGAGTGCGGAAACAGTGCTGTGCCCCGGGCGGAACCCAGACTGTAAGGGACTTAAAAGGTTATGCTGGTAAACAAACCGGGACAGCTGCTTGTGCACGCAAGCCTCAAGGACTTTGGATAAGAAAGGAAGAATGGATATGGGTCGAAAATGACTGGGTACGGTAGGATTGGATATCTTAGGTAGAGGAATAATATAGGCCTTGCGCCAGAGCGAGGGGAAAGTACCGGAGTGTAAGGAAAAATTAATGATATGGGTAATAGTAGGAAGAACGTAGTCAAGGATTGAGGTAATCATACGCCTGCTAATGTTATCGCAACCTACTGCGTTGGATTTAATGGATAGGATTACTTTTTTGACCTCAGCGGGTACGACTGGAGAAAATTCGAAATAAGGTATGTCAGGACAAGGAAGACCAGCTAAATAGTCCACAGTACGACACTTGGTTTGGTGATCCATTTGAATAGAAGAGGAGAAGTGTCGATTAATGTCATCCAAACCAATTGACGCCTGCAGTTCTATTCGCCGTTGTTTACCGATACCTAGAGTCCCGAGAAACTTCCAGATACCGGCAGGGGAGCAAGAAGTGATGTTATCATGAATATATCGGCGTTTAGCGTTACGAACCATCTGATTACACCGATTTCTTGCAACTTTAAAGATATTCCATCCTTCATCCGTCCGATCTCTTCTATAATTACGAAAAGCCCGATCTCGGCGCTTCATTGCCATCTTAACGCCAGGTGTTATCCATGGTGCTGGAGGACGCCTGATTTTGACATTTCTGACAGGAGCGTGGATGTCAAAAAGCCCTATGACATGGTCAGTGAAAACTCCTACTTTTTCGTCGACGGTAGTGGCATCAATAGTATTGTCCCAATTTAATTGAGACGCATCTTTGTGGAGCTTCTCAATGTTCATACGACCAAAACAACGCATGCGCAAAACTTTTGGTGGGGATTTAAGGGGTTTGAGGATGTAAGACAGGAAAATGAGGTCGTGGCGGGAAAAACCAGGAGCAGGATGCTGGCCATGAAAAGAAATTCGGGAAGGGTCAGAGGTCAGGATTAAGTCAAGCCAGGTGTCATCACCATCAATGTTATGATGGGTTGCCTGTAGTGGAGCAAGATGAAGACTAGCTGACTTGACAATGTTAAGGAACTTGGATGTACGGAGAGACTGTGGAGCTAAAAGGTCAGTATTAAAATCACCCATGATGACGTGATGCGAATATTCGGACCCTAAAGATTCCAGTACTGTTTCCAGACTGGAGAAGTAATCAACGGCGGGTGGGCAGTAAACCACACCAACAATGGCTTTCGCTCCTTTGACACAAACCTCAAGGAAGAGATATTCTGCATTTGCAGTATAGGCAGGAGGGGAGGAAGCTAGAATTTTAAAACTAAAATTGCTGCGGATGTACACAGCTACCCCACCACCTCTCTTATCAGTCCTATCATTGCGGATAAGGACGAACCCGGGGAGGGGATATGAAGTAGAAGGAAGGTGAGGTTTGAGCCAAGTCTCAGAAACCAGGATGGCATGAACGTTAGTGTCTGTGAATGCCTCAGCTAAATCACTGTAATGACTTGGGATGCTCTGAGCATTTATGTGACAAACGTTAAAGAGGCTACTGGATAGATTATTAAAATTATTGCGTAAACTATCACCAAGCGTATCTGTAAATGAACTAAAACTGGCATCGTTAGATGAGGACGCAGAATCAATGGCAGATTGGTAAGTATCGTCATCATCAGATAACATAAATATAAAATTAAAATATTATTAAAAATAAATAAATAAAAGAAGACTAAAATATACCTATACTGACACTGAGTGCAGATATGCAAATGTTAAATTAGCGCTTGCATTTCTCTGCACCACCTGCCAGCAACATCTTAAATGACACGTAGAATAAAACAAAATACAAAAAACTTGACAAAAATAAAAAGAACAAATGTAAACATTGACCCTATGAACCAGCTCTAAAATTAAAACTTATAACTTGGTTACGGAACGCACCTCGTTGAATAACATGCATTGATCGTGTGGCGAGACTGACGAGGTGATTAAAATGTCAATGTCGTTTTGACATAAAAAAATGTCACCGTCGTATATGTTATCTGTGTATTCCACGTTGATTGAAAAGTATTAGTAATCTGTGAGAACTAGATTACGAGAATCACAACATTAGGTACACCCGGTACATGTTTGGTTATGAGAGACAAGTAAAGGTTATGTTACTAGTTCAACAAGTTATTCAACGAGTTACAAACAAATTTGACGATAAATTATGGGACAAATATGGATTGCAGTTTAAATAACAGAGAACATTAATGAAAAGTGCAGTAAACAACACAATAACAAAAGGGTCAACAACCAAGGATAATATGAAGAAAAGTAAAGAACTACGTTTTACGTGAGATGTCCTTGTGTACACCCGAGCCGTCGTTCTTAGCTGCAGGCGCGCGATCTCCAGCCGCATTGGGATATTGCAATAACAATGGCTTGAGCTCCTCCATCGTGGTTGCACGTCTACGAATCCCGTCGTGGGTCTTAATTACGACGACACCTTCCTGAGTCCAGCATCCTCGGACCCCAAAATGGGCCCTAGCTTTACTGAAGACAGCTTGTCTAGAAGGCGTAAGGAACTCCCTTATTGACACGGCTGTGCCCTTTAGTGCGGTCTTGGCCCTCCACGCAGCGGACCTTAGTGCTACATTGGAGAATCGGACAAGCAAAGGCCGATGGTGGTTCTCTTGACGAGTGGCTCCCAGCCGATGACACACGCTTATGGAGGATGATGTACACTCCTTTAGGCCCAGCTTGTTGGTCAAGATATTCAAGACCACTTTATTGCAGTCTTCGCCCTCGGACTCCGCAACGCCCAAGAAAATGAGAGCCTTACGCCGATGCCGGGTCTCGATGTTATCCACAGTCTTAGAGCAGTCATCAATCTGCTGTCGGAGCAGCTTGAGCAAGCTGTATATGAGTTCGCGAAAGGTCCTGAACTCGTCCGCAACTTTTGCCACCGTGTCCTTTGCAGATCCACCGGGCTGTAACTGCGCCTCCAGGTCCTCCATCCTGTTGTTGAAACGTTCTTCTAGTGTCTTCAGTGTGGATTCAATTCTTGTCAGCTGAGACATTGTTAAGTGCTTGTAGATGTGCTGACAGGCGGTGTAAAGTTTTAGTTATTTATGGCATATGCAGTGTTCCTACAGTGTTACTAATGTAAGTACTGTAATTTTAAGCACTATAATTCCGAAATATGTACTTAAATTTAATATTTCACTAATATATTTAATTAAAATAACTGTATAATTTACGACAACTTGTTTACTTTTTTGCTAATCACTAATTACAGTTTGTTTTGTCATTTTTCTCTTCGCGGCCTACTATTAAGATTTCGTGGAAATTCGGTAATGTTTGTGAAGCTTGCGTTTGATTAACGAGCGACCCTCGTGGCTACGTTTTGTCACAGATATACTGAGACAAATAGTTTTTGCCGAAAAAGCGTAGAATACTGAAAAATATCGAAATAAGTGACAATAACAAAGCACATTGCATGATAATGTAATAACTTATAAACTTTGATTTGAAAACCTAATCATTTTTCTGACGAATAACACCTTCTTCCTCTACTTCATTCAAACACGTAATCCTGTGTATAAAAATTGAATCACACAACACAGAAGATACGTAAAAATAACAATTGTGAACCAAATAACTTATAGCGCCTATAAGACATATTGTATTTTCATAAAACACGACAAATGTATACAAACCCATGAAACCTACTATTTGTACTTAGAGGGACAATAAAAACATCGTCAACGGGATTTTCCAATTGAATGTATATGACTTCAGGGGCATTCGCATTACTTGATGGAAAAACAAGTGCTGAATTCAAAGTTATGGCGCAATGTTGGTTTTACGTTTATGGAGTTCTATTTTTAGACCCTTTTTCCATAATGTATTTGGTTCCTCGCATTCTTTATATTCCAAACAATATAGGCTTAAATTGTGGCTATTTTAAGGAGGTCGAGAGATGAAGCAATACCGTCTCACCTTTTACCTGCTTCCAAATAGCAGTGATTAGTTCCTGAATTCAATTATTGGGGCATATTTAGTATGTTTTTTTATTGATTCCTACTTGCAATTATATTTGGGATCGCCTTCATCGTACAGATTCCGCTGATCATCAGTAGTTTACGTGGAATAACTGTCATCAGATTTCCACAACCAAGTACGAAGCAATACGACCCTATTTGTTTTGTTTTGTTTCCTTGCATTGTCGCACGGAGCATCAGTCAGTGCACACACTTTGTAAGTCTTATTAACGAGTGTATTTTAATATAAACACACAATAAACTACGAACGAGCAGATGCACATCGAAAATGTGCTATGTTTATTGCTGAACAATAACGTAAGATAGAGTGTGAATGCAATGTAAAGTGAAATTGACTTGTAAAGCAGCCTCCAGGCGCTGTTGTTGTGCTGTCAGATTTGCTTACAATTTGCAATCAACATTTCTATTAGAGCTCTCAGCCTGTTCGTTGTTTAGGAAATCATTGCTTCAATTTTTATTGGGGTTGATTGATGTTTTCGTTGTCTTGCTTTAACAAGTAAGTAAGTCTATGTGACTTACTCGAGGGGAGAGGGGGAGGGGAGATGGGAGTTATACAAGTGTATAACACCTTCAATTTATCTGTTATGTTTTGTCTCAGGAGACGGTGCGCCTATTGCCATCTATCAGACTCCGTGCTGCGACTGGTAATAACTAGATTTACTTCACTTCACTTCACTAACCGAATCTGAGACCAACAAAATTTTGAAGAAGAAAAGATCTGAATTCGTTTACCATGGACGTAAAATAAACTCTAATTCGATTGTCTATAGTTAGTAAATAAAACAATTGAGTACAGAACAAACTCTCCAAAGCAAACTCGCAGATTAAGGGTAGACTCCCGAGCGCCGTGTTTATATACTAACGTAATATTGGTTAAGAATAATTAAGGTTTTATCTATTTTAATAAACAAATTTTAATCTTAAACACTAAAATGCACGTTTGTTCGTGGTCATTTTGTCATAATTGGTATAATCATTAATTGAGATACATACAAACTAAAAATTGGCGCCAAAAACCTGGCATGTGCAAATGTTTAATATATGATTTGTCTATAAAAATAGATAAAACTTAATAAAATTAAAGTTAAACCTATATTACATTTGTATGGCAAACAGCCAAGCAGTTGTTTCCTCTTAATCATATTATGGGCGGTTTACTCAACTACATACGAGTATGTAGTAACCATGTAGGTCAGTCCCATGGGAGGCGCTATCCAACTAACTTGTCGCTCTCGACGCTTCTCTATGCTCCGTACATATTGGTTTATTTCTTGTTATTGACTTTCGGGACTTATTTCATATCTGTATGAGAGATTGTATGTCCTCAATTATTGGATTTGTATATTATATTTATACGTCACGTGTGAGAACATGCATAATCCACAAGATCAGATTGAATTCGTTGCTACCTCATGGGCTAGTTTACCACCTTAACTCACCATAGAACTGTTACGTTAATGAAAGGCGGTGGTTAGCAGTTGACTGTCTTTATTAGAATAAATGTGTCCCTACCTACATTTACACTTAATGTTAGGCTAGGACGTTACATCATCTCCTTCTTAAATGGCTAACTACATACAATGACCCTTGGCAAGTCATTCCAAGGCCGTGTAACTTTATCTTACGATCAATATCAAAAAAATACCAAACTAACAAAATCACTTAATCTAACCAATTTAGCAAGGTGCGTTTAACACGCTGATACGCCCGCAGTGCACGGGCAGACGCGTCCGCCGGAGGAGGCGACACTGAGACCGTGGACGAGTCCGACCCGATCTGTTCTGGAGGTAACGAACCTAGCACCGGCGTTAGTGGCGTAATCTGCATAGTCACAGATTTCTCGCCGGCGGGCGCGTCTTCCAACTCCTCATCGACCACAGGATCGCCAGCGGGTTTCTTCGTATCTACCCCAGTGCTGGCCATACTTGTACGTGTCAAAGAATGTCGAGACTTGGAAGCTGGAATTATTTGATCCACATGTCTACGCCATTCAACCCCTTTACCAATATCTAGTTTGTACGAAACCGGACCTGTTTTCTTTGTCACTGTACCCTGGGTCCATTTCGCCCCTTTTGGCGTGTAGTTACGCGCCAGTACTACGTCCCCCACAGAAAATTGCCTCTGTGTATCTGGAGCCTTTGCTACTTGTCGCTCCTGCTGTTCGCGTATGGCCGCGGATGCGTCAGGCCGCAACGCATCTAACCTACCCCGCAGGCGTCGGCCGAGTAGTGCCACGGCCGGTGATACCCCTGTCGTAGCGTGCGCACAGTTGCGATATTGAAACAGAAATCTATTTAAAGCTGCGTCCACGTCCTCTTTTTCATATAACGCCCTTTTAATAGCTTTTTTCACGGATTTAACCGCATTCTCCGCCGCACCGTTTCCCTGGGGTCGATAAGGAGCCGAAGTCACGTGTCTTATACAATTCTTTAAGCAATAATCTCTAAAACTATGTGAAGAAAAAGGTGGGCCGTTGTCCGTGACGAGTTGCGATGGAAGCCCGAATCGAGCAAAAACACTACGGAATGTATTTATGGTCGAGGTAGCCTCCGTACTACGCATCAAAATGGCCTCTATCCATTTGGAATGAGCATCCACCATAATAAGGTAGCGTCCACCACCACAGTCCGCGAAGTCGGCATGCACTCGGTGCCACGGATGCAGTGGAAACTCCCACGGGTGAAGGGGCGCCGCAGGCGCGGCGTCTCGCACTACCTGGCACGCCGAGCATGCGCGACACAGCTCCTCTATATCATGGTCGATGCTCGGCCAGTACGCATAGCTCCGCGATAGACTTTTCATTTTGTTTATGCCCAAATGGCCTGCATGCAATTCGGTTATAACTTGTTTTTGTAACGTTCGCGGTATAATGATTCTATATTTATAAAGAAGACATCCTCGATCCACACTCAAATCATTCTTACGAGCTATATATGGCTTTTCATCATCTTTACCCGTGGACGACGGCCATCCGAACATCACATACCCTTTTATTCGGCACAATAAAGCATCTCGCTCCGTTTCTTGAGCTATGTTTTTACAACTAATAGGCCACGTTTCTTGTAACAAATTTAAGTAACTGACAGTTTCGGAGAGAGACCGACCCTCCCGAGCGAGCGGTAATCGCGACAACGCATCAGCCGGCGCATTGTCCGCCGATCGGACATACTCTATTTGAAAATCGTAAGCTGCCAGTCGAGCTGCCCACCTTTGCAACCTACTCGCGGCGGTCTGTGGAATTCCTCCTTTATCCCCCAAAATATGTGTTAAAGGTTGGTGGTCCGTGCGCAAAATAAAACGCCGACCAAATAAATATTGGTGATGCTTAGTTACCCCAAACACAATAGCGAGAGCTTCCTTGTCCAACTGACTGTAATTGCGCTCGGCCGCGTTCAATGTGCGCGACACGCAGCTGACGGGCCGTTCCACGCCTCGCTCGTACCGGTGCGCCAGCACGGCGCCGAGGCCGTACGCGCTGCTATCCACCGATAACACTAATTCGCGCCCCTCTTCGTAGTGCGCCAAGACACGCTCGCTCAGGAGCGCCCGTTTAGCTTCCATAAACGCTTGCCCACATTTGGAGTCCCACTTCCAGTGCACGTTCTTTCTCAGTAAGTTGTGTAGAGGGAAAAGCAAAGAGCTGAGATTATTTACGAAACGTCCGTAATAATTTAGCATTCCTAAAAAACTCTTAAGCTGAGTCACGTTTTCTGGTTGAGGTGCACTAGAAATGGCCTCCAGTTTCTCCGGGTCAGGCCGCAAGCCCTCTTTATCAATAATAAAACCTAAATATTTCACCCTGTCTTGTAAAAAATAACATTTACTCGCTTTGACAGTAAGGCCCATATTTCGCAATCTTTCGAGTACAGCTTTTAAGTTTTGTAAGTGGGTAGCCTGGGAAACCCCCGTCACACAAATATCGTCCAAGAAAACCACACAACTCGGTACCCCACGCAGTGTTTCCTCCATTAATTTCTGAAATTTCTCCGGAATACAACTTAAACCATACGGAGTACGACGGTAAACAAAGGTTCCTATGTGTGTAGTGATAGCCGTATAGCGCTGTGAGTCATCCGATAGTAAGCACTGCTCATATGCGTGTTTAAGGTCTATTTTTGTGTATTTATTACCGCCACTTAAACTAGCGAACAACTCATCAATGCGCGGCAACGGATAATAATCTCTTTTTAGCTTCGGATTAATCGTAACTTTATAGTCTCCGCAGATGCGTATGTCACCGCTTTGTTTGACAACTGGTACAATCGGAGTCCCGTAATCTGAATAATCTACACGGTAAATTGTTCCGTCTGCCTCCAATCGAGCTAACTCCTCTTCTACTCGCGACCGCAGCGCGAGGGGTACCGGCCGTGCTCGCACATAAACCGGTTCGTTATCAATTAGCTGTAGTCGAATAGATTGTTTACAAGTTCCTAACTTACTTTCACAAAATACTTCAGGGAACTCGGCGCACAATCGGTGCACGAGGTCGTCATCACTGACTTCATGAAGGTTTATTTGTTTGATTTGTAATGCTCGCATCCATTCGCGGCCTAATAAGGGTCTGGCTCCCCCTCTAATAACATACAAAGGCAGTGATTTCACTGAAACATTACCCAGTTTTACTTCTACTACAATATACCCGAGTGAATGAATCCTAGAACCTGAGTAACAACGTAAAATTAAATTGTCTGATTTCAACAGTTTGTTTGAAAAATATTTTAGGTACATATCCTCGCTGATAGCTGAAATCCGGCTTCCGGTGTCTACTTCACACTTGAGCATTCTGTTCTCCACAGAAACACTAATATAGTAAGGTTTGTTACCTTGCGCTGCCACCTCCAAGTTAAACATACCGTCGTCCTCGGAATCGTCACCCACGTAATTCTGACGACCACTTGAACCACTATCGCGAACTCGCTTGCACACTACCTTCAAATGACCTCTTTGACCGCACTCATCACAATTATAGTTTTTGTACCGACACTTATCTGCCAGGTGCCCCTTGCCGCAACGCCAGCAAGCCTTGCTAGCGGCAGACGGGCCCGCTCCCGCGCCGCCTGCGCCCGAGCCTGCCCCACTGCCGCCGCTCGCCCCTGCACCGTGTTGCCGCGCCCGGCTTGTCCCAGGCCGCGTACCTCCCCTCGCATGATGCACACTCTCGCCTGCCGCGCCTTGTGCCTCGCGGGTGGTGAGCCCGATTGCCGTCGTGCTAGCCACCTCTGCATGCTTCTCCGCCGCCTCTAGAGCCAACGCTAGCTCAACCGCCTCCTTGTACCTAATAGTCTTCTCTGCGAAAATCCTCGACCGCATGGCGTCACTCGCGAGGCCCGACACGAACTGATCTCTCAGGTTTTCCTCGAGAGTCGAACACACTCC
Organism: Hypena proboscidalis; assembly: GCA_905147285.1. Classification (NCBI taxonomy): domain Eukaryota; kingdom Metazoa; phylum Arthropoda; class Insecta; order Lepidoptera; family Erebidae; genus Hypena; species Hypena proboscidalis. The sequence goes on from LR990127.1 coordinate 9,567,751, forward strand.
GCACTGTCCAAAGCCGCACGTGGTGGCTAAATGTTTAAGGGCCTGCAGGTACTCCGTCAGCGTCTCGCCCGCTCGTTGCCGACGTAACCGGAACACGTGGCGCTCGGCGATCTCCGAACGTTTCGGTTCCAAGTGATTCCCTACTAATTTAACGAGATCCTCGTACGTTTTATCCTCCGGAAACTTCGGCGCACACAAGTCGCACATAAGGGAGTACGTAGCCTCCCCCACAACCGTTATGAGCAACGACACTTTTAATTCGTCCGCAATTTTGTTCAGTTTGATGAACTGATTTACGCGACGGATGTAAGCTGGCCACTGTTGTACGTCTAAGTTAAAGTTCTCTAACTTGCCTACAGACATTTTTCGCGTTCACTTCACAACAATTCACTACAAACACGGTAATATAATTGTACGATAATCGGTTTACTCCCGCTCGTCGCCAGTGTTACGTTAATGAAAGGCGGTGGTTAGCAGTTGACTGTCTTTATTAGAATAAATGTGTCCCTACCTACATTTACACTTAATGTTAGGCTAGGACGTTACAGGACGAACACAGTAGTACAAGGCAGACAGTTTAAAGGGTAGACGATAGAGCTTTCTGCTCAAAAGCTCTACCAATAATTATAATTAATTATCAAAAGTGTTTCAATATTGTCTTTATTTGTATGTTAAGCCAAACCCTTTTATATCAAGCGTGCATTCTTAACAAATTGCCTAACTAACGTGTCCAAAATGGGCACTCGCCGGGCAAGTTATCTAGCGTTACCACGTATTCGAACGTATTACGGCAAAACAATGCTAACATAAGAAGGAGCGCAGCTTTACAACAAACTACCCACGAAAATTAAAAATATAAGTTCGTCAAATGAATTTAAAAAACAATTTGCCCAATATTTATTAGACATATAAATTAGTATCTAGTGAGTACGTAATTACCGCGGTCAATACGTTTTTGACGAGTTTATGCATCGTTTGTGGAATCGTTGGTAAATATTAATTGGATTTAGTTTTAGAGCACTACCTACATACTTTTAATATTTTATTGCTATTGTTTTATGGCGACGAATGTTAAAATTTTGTTAAGTAATCAACAATATTCTCATGTAAATGATGTAAATCGTATTATGAGAATAAAGTATCTTTAAACCTATATCTAACAAGATTGTACCTATCTGTAGATACTGAGTCTGACAAGATGAAGTCGAAAGTACCGTGCTCTCTACAAATGATCTATTGTTCTCACGAATTGTCTCGAATCTCGTTCAGAATTCCACAGAACAAAGGAAAAGAACCGGATTTCCATTTTAATGAACTTGTAATTTGAATTCCCGAAACGTAATTCGTCTGCCAACCCTGCTCGTCTCAAATAATGAAACCGTTAGATCACCTCCTTTTTTTGGAAATATAGGTACGGATTTATGTTTATACAAAGTTTTAGGATTGTATTGTTTGTAAATGTTATCTGTGTGTAAATATTATGAATGTTAAATGTACTACTGTTAAATTACTATTATAAACTAACATACATATACGCACAGACCAAATGTCTATTTAACTGTAGAGGCTTTACAAATGCAATCTTATATATTAAATTATCGTCTTATATATAAAATTCTCGTGTCACAATGTTAGTTACCTTACTCCTCCGAAACGGCTTTACTGATTTTTACCAAATTTTATATGCATATTCAGTAGGTCTGAGAATCGGCTACTATTTATTTTTCATACCCCTAAGTGATAAGGGTTGTTCCATGTATAATGCTTCCAATTCAAAATTTGAAAGTTAATATGTCTATCCGGTTCACACCGCAAACAATCTTCTCAATACTTACAAAAGCCTTACGAGGTATTTGGAAAACTCCTTCATATAGAGAGAGGAGTACGGTGCTTAAGAATAGCTCCCGATATTCTGATCACGTACTGGTAGGCTTAACTCGACCTCGATTCCACTCAATTTAAACGCCTAACACGATCTTATTTCCTCTAGACTAGGTGTATAAAGGCTGGTGTATTGTTGTCCACGTAAATTATTTAAGCATAACAACAACAAACGGTCGAGGTCATTCGGTTTCAAAGCTTTCTTTGTATTCTTAACCGACTCCAAAAAAAATAAGAGGTTCTAGATTCAATTTCTTTTTATTTTTGGTTTGTTCGCTGATTACTCAAAGATGCCTGGGCCGATTTGGGAAATTCCTTTTTGTCTGAAAGATTATACTGCTCATGTGGTCTCCTTTGCATCAGGTCACGATCTGATAATGTTTGACATTCAATTTTAAAAGGCTTCTATATTATTTTTCGTATATTACCTGAAGCTACTCGGATATTTGCATCTAGGTGTGAGCGGTTAGGAGTACGGTAATACATTTTTAAATATAGGCACTTTAAAGCTGTTTACTGTATTCTTTCAAGTTATACACAGATGAGGCAAGACGTTGAATATCACTTAAGTATTTTTTACCTTTTAGTGCATATTTTGTAATTGAAGTTGGTTATATTTTTGTAAAATTATAAAGTTCATTTTTCAACTGTTGCAGCGTCTCGACCTTAATAAGAGTGCAGCAATTAGCGTGGAGAGACAACAGCACACCATTGGAGCGATTATTACCGAGCGTTTAATGACGCGTCACTGACAAATGCGTAATTATGTTCCTATTACGTTTAAAAACTGCTGCTTAGGCAAAGGTAATGCTCTCAAAAGTCTTTACTTGCGTTTTGTCAAAATTGACAGCTTAATTTATCCAGCAAATTAGGATCCAGAGCTTTTGTGAACCAGCTGTGAGGAAAAGCACTACCATCTCATCTTTAAACTGTTACAAAATATTTTTTTATCACAACAAAGTTAACTTAGTCGCTATATTTTTTCTTTAAAGATCATTACGTAATCTGATTTGAACCAAATTTTTCGAGCCAATAGTTTAGCTTTTAGAGGTGAGAGAGACGCCCTAAGCATAAATTTGCTCTTCAAAGTTAAATTTCTCACGAACGTGTCTCTTTATCAAAAAATGTATTCAACCCCCTCAGTACTAGACCTATCTCACGATACTCTGTAAGTAGAAAGCGAAAGAAAAAAAACATGGGGTATCCGAAAAAAAAAAAATAACATTTTATTCTACTACTTTCTTGGTATTCATGCAAAATTTTAGCTTGCTATGGTCTAATGGATAATAAAAAGTTTATTTATCATAACATAACATCACGCCTGTATAACGAAGAGAGGTGTGGCAGAGGTATTTAACACTTACATTTCACCTGTTATAAGTGTTTAGGTCCCATGTGATGTGATGTGATAGAGAGTGAGTCTATCACCATCCTCCAGCCACAATTCCAACTCCGTGCTGCGAAATTTCTGATGATAATATTCCAAATATTACATTTGCTTGACCTGGAACCCAAAACTTTCCAGTGAGAGGCTGCTAATGCTAACCACTAAACCAATGAGACAGCATTAACGATGACAATTGATTTATTCATGTTTTATCCCATTAAATATAAATAAATAAATAAATATTTCACAACTCACACACAACGCCATCTAGTCCCAAATTAAGCAGAGCTTGTACTATGGGTACTAGAATAACTGGTGCTAATACATAATATACTTTTCTTTTGTAAATACATACTTATTATACATAGAATCACCCAGACTAAGACAAACCCCCATGTTCATGCACACAAAGATTTGTCTTAAGTGTTAGTTAAGTTTTATTTCTGTTTCATTTTTTGTTTCATTTACAGTTGTTTATTTTTAAGTCTTTATACTTTTAATTAGAATATAACGCTGGTGGTTCACAATATGTTTTAGCTTATAAGTGCGCATGTGGTGTTTACCTATAAGAGTTTGTTACACTTTTGTATGATGTAAAATTTAAAACAATCCTGTGTAATTTTAGTGTAAACAAATGTTGGTAAACCAAAATAAATAAAAATAAATAAAATAAAAAGTGGAAATCGAATGATCATGACCTCGGCGTCGCAGGCAGGTACACTACCCACTCCGCCATCCGGTCGTCAAAGTATAAAGCAATGTTTGGACAGTAACCTGCTTGATCTAAATGTGAGTTCCAATTGAATTGAATGTCCAGTTGCATTACTCCTCGGTGGAAATCCGACGGACGTGACTTAAAACCTCAAACGTGCTGTCACATACCCTTGCCCGTTCTACGCTTTTATTTTCACTGTGATCACTGAATAAAACCCGTATAAAGAGCTTATTGGCTTGGATTTAATTCCGCTGCCAATAAAACACATTAAAGCAGTTTTATTGAGTCGTTCATCTATACTGCTGAATATCAGTTTCGGCTTCATTGAGAGCCAAATTTTATGCTCCTATAAGAAATCTAAGTGGTAAGTCTTTGCGAATACCGAGTTCCGTTTGAGTTGCTTAAATTGAGATAGCTATTAAAGTTTAAACACAAGTTGAGAGCCATTTAGCAGTTGTTTAACTTTAGATTCGATAGCTATGAAAAAAAACAAAGCCATTTATTTCGAGGAGGCTGCCTGACTTCCCAAAGTAAAGTCAGTCTGATGAATCAGTAGTTTTGACATTTATTAAATTCCAAAATAATTTAATGAATCTGCAATAAAATATGACGAGACACTACGTCTTTAAAATCACAAAATAAACTATTCTTGAACATTGTATGCCAGGGATATCGGAGCGGCAACATTTATACAACCTTTTCAATTACGGGACTTCAAGACTGAAACCTAAAAGCAAATAGCGCTTACTATAAATAGAAAAGTTCTGATCCCCTCATCTATCATTTGAAATGAATGTATCGCTATTCGTCTCACATTCATCATGAAGAATAACTTCATGCAAATGGAAGCTCTCTGCAAGTTTGTGAAAGCACGATAAGTAAAATACTAAGTAATGAGATTCGGAGAGCAGTTCGCAAATTGTCTATGAAAAATAGGGCTTTAGTCAGACGAATTCTTCACGCTTTTTAGAATGAATGAAAATTAATGGCAACGTGTAATGATCTAGAAATAAAAAAAAAACAAATCGCCTTTATTACCCTGAAAGGAATGGCTGAGACGTAAAAATTTCACGTTTTACCTGTTATATTTATTTAAGTACTGGTGGTAGAGCTCTTGTGAATGAGCTCGAGGGCGGCAGCACCACCGTCTCACCTTTAACCTGCCGCCAAATAGTAGTGCTTCCATTACTGTGTTCCGGTTTGGTGGTGAGATCACGCCCTGAAATTACTGGCACATGAGGCATACCACCGTAGTCCTCAGCTGCAGCGACGCATCTATAATCTGTTTTTGTGGATTGTTTACGTCCATGGGCTGTACTCCACTTACCATCAGGTGGTCTACACGTTCGTTCATTGTGGGCGTAGAATAAAAAAAAAAGGTCTCATGAAATAGGGGATGAAGCTTTCGCCATGCACCGAGCACCATTCCAGCTTCCATGATGTTATTGAGAACTTCCTAAAGGGAAAATCACACATTCCAAACACTTTTCGTTATCCGGGGATCGAAATCGGGAATCATACAAGAATCTCTAAACCAACAAGGCAGTCTGTAGTCTTTGTTTTAATTCTCATAAAATCCGATACAGTTAAAACAACACACAGTAATTTATTGGTGGGATGCGTGAAGGCGGTGACGTATCTGGGCTAATGAAACGGGGATGTTGTTCAATCTCGTGGGTGTGCGCGACAATCTATTGTTTCATACTTGTCGATGCGATAACTTCGTTGTGGTGACGAGATTTTATCAGTACCTAGGTACTTTATGTGAAGTATTTTTATCATGTTTTGTATATATAAATTACGCTATAGATATTAAACTTGCTTGTATGCTTGATTGTATAACTTTTTATCTTTTTATTAGGCCTATTTGTACTAATCAAAGATATTAGAGAAGAGGTACTAATCATACAAGCAAATTTTTTTTAAACGAGTAAATCGGCAAATTATACATATAATAAAATTGTTTGTGTTGTAGTTGTTTATTTAAATTTGCCATGTGTGTACAATGACGTTAATTAACAATAAGATTAGATTTTTTGAAGTTCCATTCCCAAACGTGGTAAATTTGGTGTTGAAAATGTATAAGTAAGTGTATTATGCAGTTTATTGCACGTGTTGGGAAACTGTGAGTGCATTAAACAGTTGTTTAAATAAATAAATAATAAAATAAATAATAATAATATGTGAAGTTATTCGTTATCACTAAATTCTGACATAAATTAACAATTAGAAAGTTGTTTTTGGATATTCCACTATCCTAAGGGAAATTTCTCATTGTTTTAGGAAATAAATAGCATGGAAATATCGAATTTAACGTGGATTAAGTTGCAGACATTTACTTATCGAAAAAATCAAAAACATTTTGTCAGCGTTTTTACCATTAATAACCTAGTTTCAGTATAAATAAAATGAAACTTTCCTCACAATTATACACCTAACATTGGCTAAGAGCTGATTACGCAACAAGATGTTTGTGTTAAATTACATTTTTTATTTCCGCAGAGTTTATTATGGTAATAATGTGAAAAGGGCCATGAATAATGTCCCTGCTCTATATTGTAGCGACAATGTGAAGTTTCTTGGCCTCTTTGATTATATATATCTATAGATACCGCCATTGACTACATAAAAAAAGGCAGGACTGAGTCTCTTGAAACACTTACTGAAGCACCCATAGTAAGTCACACGTACACACAGAACACACACATTGACACAATAGTAAGTCAATCGCCCGCCATTACGCTTTGGACTGTGCTGTTGCTCGGATGTTCAAGTAAAATAATTAAAAATGCCGTCTTGTGTTGTGAAAAGCTGCCGAAACCATAGCGCCTCGACAAAAAAAACCAGGGGATCACTTTTCATAGGTAAGCAAGTAATATATTCAGCTTATTGCCGAAATTATATCGTTTTCGTAAAAAAATATACCAAAACTATCAGTGTTGACAGTCAATAAATATTTTCATTTACCCTGAATTTGGGTAAATATTTTTTAGTAGTATAGTTTTTTAGTAAAGTATTAAATACATTTAGTATAAATTATTATTCTATGTTTTATAGATTTCCTGCTGCAAACGACGCATGAAAAAAATATTGGATAAAAATAATTAGAAACTGCAGAAATGATAACAGTTGGTAACCATCAAAATATAGTGTAGTCTACACAGTATACACTTCGAGGAAATTGATTTATATAAAACAAAAGGTGGACTTATTCGCATTGTCAGCTTTGCCGTACCAAAAAAGGTAAAACAATAGTATATTGTTTTAAATAAAGTATTAAATTAATAAATAACAGTAACTTTAATCTAAAACTTTTTATTTCTTAGTTTAGTTTATTATTTTTTTTTTTATTTTTTTTTTATTTGCCAATATTTATTTGAAATATTGAAAAATCGCATGTAAGTGAATCTAAGCTTCGAGATTGTTGGTTTAGTTTAACTTAGATATTATATTTGGTTTGTACATTTTGTTGCCGTTTTCAAGCACTTTCTGATAGGTTATGTAATGAAGAATTTTTGTTTTTTATTTTTTTGATAACTACCATAACTTATCCTACTATCCGATTTCGGCTCCAGGTCCTAAACTGGGACACCCTGTATATCACTAAAGCATCTTCACCATCTAATAATCAGGAAGCGCCGTAGGAGTCGTAATTTTAAAATATTTTCCAAAAACTGGGTAGCTGCACTAAAGCATCTTCGCTGCCTTGCGTCAGGAGTGCCCAGAGCAACGAATTTTGTACATATTTCCTTAATAAAAACAAACAACTTCCAGCTGCAGGCCCGCATCGACTGCTAGAAATATAAAATCAACTTTGTTTCGAAATTCAAACATAAAGTTGTTTTATATTGTTTGGTTTTTGGCCACGGTAGTATAAAACTACCTATATCATGTTTGATGGTAAGAAGCAGCAAATAAAAAAATATAAGAACTAAACCTCTAAAATATTTATTTAAATTATTGTAAAAATGTGGGTAATATTTCTCATGGCTGGTAACCCCTAACACACGCACACATAAACAGACCGCCGCCATTTTGGTGCTTCAGTCATTTTATAAGTGACATTCTCTCCTGCTTTTTTTATGTATTCTATGGATACCGCCTCATCAACGCTAAATTGTCCAAAAATTTTGTCCGTAAATTACCTGATCCGACAAAAACCGCTGTCAGTGTCAATTATCACCTCAAACAATAAGGTCATTTGAGTGAATTACAAAAAATCATTTTGTGAGTTACAATGTCGTATTGTGCTATAAAAATATGCCGGAATTATAGCAGACGTGCAAATGCTACTAACACAATCTCCTACCATCGGTAAGTAATCCAAAAACAATCGTATTTTTTCAAAACAAATCTAGCAAATTCTGACATTTAATCTCAAAACCCACACGCCATTTTTTGGTGTTGCCAGTCTGCGATACTATAATATTTACCCGTATTTCTATTTTTTTTATTCTTCAGTTAATAATTTAAAATTAACAGCTGGTTTCAATAGTCTGTTCGTCGATTTACTTACTATACAGGGTATGACAAAATTAAAGAAATTTAATGAATATTAAATTAATATATGTATATATTATATTAATTATTATTTTATTTGATTATTATTGTGGTGTTCGGAGCTGCGCTACCGAACAGCTCAGCGTTTACCAATTTGTGCATCGCATGCACATTTGGTACGCTTCGATTAAGATTCTATTTGACTTTTTAGTGAGTTCACGATCAACCAGCGACCGAGCTCAATTACCATTTAAACCATTTATTTTACCATTTTTATACCATTTTAATTAACTTTAATTTATTTCTTTACTTTTTACCATAAGTTATTCGTGTTAAGTTCTAAGTGTTTTGACTAGTGTTAACCTTTAAATAAACCATTATTTATTACCATAAAACAAAACAATCTTTCAATTCATTATTCTCTTTTGTTACAATGTTCACTGCACGAGACTCCCTCTAGAGATTAATTATGTACTCTGAGCTTGGCCTTTTTAAGATGTGCTTAGTTTCAGAGTTACGAGGATGGCTATTAACAGTATACTACAAGCATCACAAATATGCGAATCGAAAGGGATGTCAGGTGCTGTTAAGTCGTTAGTGCGAGCGAGAGATATACATATTTATTGTATTATATTACGTTTATGTGTATTTTATTTTATGTATTTGTAATATTATTTTTATATTCAACATATTATATTTATCAGAATATACATTAATTTAGTAGCTTTATAGATTTTTCATTAAATTTGTTTAACTTCAAAATACGCATCTACCATTATAATCTCTGCATCGCCTTATGATTGATTGGTAACATATACCATCGGCATTAAATCTACTATTGTACCTACACGTTATGTGCATAAAGTTATACATAAATATATAATAATATAGCTATCTACTTTGATAAGACATTATAAATGTGATAAAAATAATTAGGTACGCCCTATAATTTAAATGGGGAAAAGTTTTTTAGGAGGCCTTTGCTCAACATTGGGTGTCTTTATAGATCTATTTTTACTATGTTTATAGGCTGCGAAAAACGATAATGACTATAGGTATGGTAAGATATAAAGTTGTTGACCACCCAAGAATTAGGAACCTGAATTTGCTGAGTAGTTGCTTTTTGATACTACTTAGTATGGAATACCATGCCAAATGTTATTTCTAATCTGAATTGAGATGGATACAATATAATATGATATATTGTATTTTTTTATTGTTATAATTTCACCGACGAGGTTGGCAGTATTATGCAAAGCCGATTACCAATATTTTCCTCAAAAAGAACAACACATTTTCTTTTGTACTCAGCTTAGTATAAAAATATAAAATACGCTGAATATGAATGCACTGAACATATCGTCAAAAAGTCAGGTGAAAAAAAATATTATTAATATTGAAAAAAGCGTCGCAATATCAGATGACAAGTGGGAAAGGAGCGGCGTTTTCAGGTGGCGAAAATTACTTTTCCTCATTTCAATAAACAAAATTGTGTGTTGTAATATTTTTACGTGTTTACCAATGTGCTTCCTCTCTGAAGTAAGTGAATTACACAAGACAAGAAATTCTTTTCGATCCAGTACCTTTTGTTTACTGAAAATTATGCTATAGAAAAATTTGAGCTTGTATACTTTTAATATAAGTAAGTACGCCAATATTTATTTTTATTTTACCAAAACCGAACAACGGAAATTTTACTATTTGATATTAAGTAGTGAGCCTTTTATGAGCTCGTTGTAGATCATATTATTATATCTCCATTTTTCAAATGATATTTTTAAAAACAAAAATGGAAATTTGAACGTAACTCGTGAATTAAAAGCTTAAATAAAATAAATGTGGCATTCACGTAGACGCTTATAATTCTTCAAAAGAATCAGGCCGTTTTGCGTACTAAGCACACAACGTTTTACAGCTATTATGTAGAATTTATCACTGTGTGGATTTGTACGCAAGAAATATATTCACGCACACAAACACCTGAGACTAAACCAACCACGCATATACAAGGGTTGTTCGAGCTTTTCATTTGTATAAACTTTCGTAAAAATAGTTATTTGTGCAGAAAGATAGCAAAGTTCCTATTTTCTATGAGTGCTAATTTTGAGTCCCGAATAAGCGAAAGATTATTTAGTTGTAGTTAGCATCTTGGCGTAGTGAGGGACACAAAAGCACGAGATGTATAATTTTGATCTGGTGTTGCACATTCAACTTTTCACCGCAATAGTTCGAAATTTTACCCATAGTACAAGTTCTGCTTAGTTTGGGACTAGATGACGTGGTGTGAACATTGTGTGACATTACTTTTATAATTTATTTATTTTATTTAGGACCATCAACAAAAATACACAAGTGTCATACAGTTTGTGGTATTAATCTAGGTTTATGTATTGTTGTATGTATCTAGATTTTATTATTATTATTATTGAATAATTATTATAGCATTATAGGGTACAAAAAAGATGTGTCAGTTATTAATATTATTTTAACCATACGTATATCATGAATGGGTTCCAATGTCAAGACTATAAAGTATCTTTTTAAATTAACATTACAAAAATAAGTTATTTACATCTTCAGAATTATAAAAAAATTATTTAATAATTTCTATTTAACTAAATGAAAAAACGTATTATTTTGTGCGAAGTAAATTTATTTTTTGCTTTTTAGTTTACCCACTTTTTGAAGTCGGTTTTTTTTTTGTTATTGTAAGATATCATCGTGGCTACATACAATTTATGAAATCGGTATTAGGTATGTGGAATTCAATGTAAAAGAAATATGTCTAACAATGTTTTTAAACTTTTCAAGTTCGTTTGCTGCATAAAACGTTTGCTACCTAAGAATTTTTAGCGCTCTGCATAAAAATAGAATAGAATTGTCTTGAAAAGTCTGTTTGTTTATCTGTGACTTTTTAACCGACTTCTAAAAAAGGAGGAGGTTCAAAAAACGTATTATTTTGTGCGAAGTAAATTTATTTTTTGCTTTTTAGTTTACCTACTTTTTGAAGTCGTTTTTTTTTTGTTAAAAATTATTTTATTTTACGATTTTAAGTTATGGGTACACCGAGCAAGAATGTTTCTCGAATGAGGAGACGATGGTTACTTGAGACGGAAAACTTATTTAACAAGAATTAAATCCTTTCTCCTGACTATTGAGGGTCACGACCTTCCATCATCAGCTCATTTTACACAATAACTAGCAGTAGGAATATGCGTACAGTAGTGAAAGAATTATCCTTTAATTCCTAACTATTGAGGAGTTGACCTTCCATCATCAGCTCAACCACATAAAATTATTGCGACCAAGCGTAAATCCTGGCCTTGATTAATAAAATATGAGGGTTGCCCCCGATTTCTTTGGGGTCCCATCATCAGATCATGACATGCTGACAATGGGACCACCTTTGAAATATCTCCGTTCTAACAGCTCACTTGAAATCATAACTAGCAGTCTGAATATGTGTACAGTAGTGAAAGAATTATCCTTTAACTCCTAACCATTGAGGAGTTGGCCTTCCATCATCAGCTCATCCACATAAAAATACGTAAATACTGGTGTAGCTTTGAAAAACACACTAAAAACATTACATGTGCCTATAAAATTCGAGGGTTGCCCTCGATTTCTCTGAGATTCCACCATCAGATAACGACATGCTGACTATGGTACCCCTTTGGAATCATCTCCTGTCCAACAAAAAAAGAGTCATCAAAATCAGTTCATAAACGACGGAGATATCCGTGAACAAACATAAAAAAAAAGCAACATATATACGAATCGAATTGAGAACCTCCTCCTTTTTTAGAAGTCGGTTAAAAAGAGATTTATCGCTTTCACGGTTCAATACTCAACTTTATCCAGTGTCGTTAATAAATCAGAGAGAAATTATGACGTGGGAATACTCACCTAACCTTTGCTGACAGCCGCTAAAGGTTTTATCAACGTGCGACTATCCTAACTCCAATTTTTACATGGTTAGGTAGGTTTGAATACTTTGAATCTTGATAAAGACGATGTTGTTACCTGCCCCGACGGACGCGTTCTTGCGTCTTCGACATTTAAAATCTTTAAACACTTCTTTTTTTAATAAAACGAGATTTAAATTCATGTCTTAGGGCCCTAAAGCATCATTGCCCTGCCTCGCCTCAAAACTCATAAATTAAACGGAAATAATGTTGGACCTATCTATTATATTTTTTAATTAAACATTTCAAGAAAATATGTCATTGGTCGATCGCACAGGGTATCGTCAGTAAACAGTCGATCTCGAGTCTAATTAAGTTGGCCATTAAATCAATAAGAACCTCATTAATGCGTACATATTATATAGATTATTGCCAGCATCATTTTATGTCTATTTTATAATATTGCTTTATTTACGACGGTATCTTTATCAATAATTTTGTCTCCATCAGTAGGTACACAGCCTCCAAGGAGATCGGTTTACGATACGCAAACAATCATTAACGTTTTATTGCTCTTCACTGTCAAAATATGGACTCGTTATATCTAACAAACGTTTAAATGAATTAGCTTTTACTATGGGCCATGGCTATTGATTATATACGATGTGGTATTTTATCATTCCGTCTTTAATTAGACTCTTTAAAACCTTATTGGTCCTTTTGATTGATATAGGATCGAGATCGTCTACACATTTAGTGCGAAGGCATTTTCATTTGTTTTCCATGAAGGACACGTTAGTGCCGGCTCCGCGAACAATGGCGAATGTGGACGGGTTTTGTTGATGTTTGCCTTGTTTTAGTTTGTGTTTGCCAGTGTTCAGGGTAGGTGTCGTTATATTTCACAAATTAAAGGATTGTTCGGCAAATGGTTTGTGATGTCACCACACGCTTGGTAGCAATTAGTATTGCGCGTGAACTTGTAGGCGGCGCACTGTGATCAATCTTAAAAAGTTTGCGGTACCTACTTTATTAATGATGGTCAATATGACGGATCTTCTTTTATTTTTATGTGACTTGGAGACAAGATGTTTACAGTATTCATAAATATCAACATTATACCTAGTAAAGCTATCGAGTGAAATGGTAGGTATGTGAGTACGGACCATAAATTTACCAAGACGCGATTACATTTTATGACGGTTTTATACATAAATTAGACGTGTTCACTCTGGTGTACATTCTGATACTCTGATGTAGCCAGTCGAACTATGAAAGTGTCACCATTCATATCTGCACTTGTACTTGCCTCCTTATTGCCATATGGGAACATAAGTGTCACACTACCCCATTCAAAAATTCTCAAATAGAGTACTACCTACAGAAAATAATTTGTTAGCCAAAAAATCGGATAAGAAAACTAGAATTGTTTGAGCCCGCACGTGACTCGGGTTCTCGATACGCTTATAAAATCAAACAAATTCCAAGTTACTGAAAGGCAGGCACGAGTTGTAAGGGCGACTCCAATAAAAAATGATTGCCTATCGAAAGAAACTAAGGTAATACACCTATTCGCCTTTTATTTTCACCTTTTGGCACGTGAACCTGTTATTAGATCACACAAATCAGCACTTATGACTTGGTATTTCCTTTTTGTTACATTTACAGTGTCAACAAGAGTAAAAAGGATATTTGAAAATTGGAATGGTATTGGTCCTTCGAGCCGGATTTTAGACAAATAGCCGAATAACCAGATCTTCAATACTTTTGCCGGACTCTGGAAGTGAACCAGAGACTTTACGGTGAGATGCTGCGTAAGCTACCCAGTAAATCAACGAGGCGGTAGTGTTGTATTTTTTTATGTAACCTGGGTTGAGATGTAACAGTTGATAATTTATCGCAGGAGTATGTGCATCGTCATTAATCCGCACTTGGCCAGCGTGGTAAATGGTTTAGCCCTTATCATCATGAGAAGAGGCTCGAGCCCAGCAGTGAGCCATGTATTAGATAATAAATAATAAAAATAAAATAAAAATAAAAAGCCTTTTATTTCGTTGCAGAATATCAATATCACAATGAAAAAGAAAAACAGTTTAAAAAATTGAAAAGTTTTTGTTAGTATGCTTAAAAATTCTATGTTAGTATAAATATTTTTTTGTGTGCATGTATCTGCAAGAACCCCTCTGCAGGTGAAGGCCTCCTCCGAAGAAATCCAGTCCTCTCTCGATTAGGCGATTTTAGGTCAGTTGGGACCGGCTATTTTTTTGACTTTGTCTTTCCAGCTTGCCACAGGTCTACCCCTTCTTCTTAGGCCTAGTGGACCTGCCCATGTGGTCACCCTTTTTGTCCATCTCTGGTCTCGTAGGCGCGCAACATGTCCGGCCCACTTCCATTTTAATGATTGAGCGTGTATCAATCCATGTATTAGATATAGGGCTGCTATTATTATTATGGTGTGCATCGGCACCGCATCTCTCTTTTGCTTTGTTTTTCCTCACTGTTGACCTAACAATGTCGTGGCACTTAAAGATCTTTCTATATTTCACAATTTGTAACTATTGTGATACATTCGGTACTTAACTGTCATGCCGCATGACAGTTTTAAAGGCTCATGCCTTGCTCATGCTTTATATTAGGATAATGGAGTTAGGGGTATAATAAAAGGCAGCATATCAAGTTCTATGTATAATGTAGGTTATATAATATCCGATAATACGGAAAGTCCTCAAGGACAACAGTTTATTTTAGACATTTATAATACTACGTGATTATACTACACAGATACTAACTTGGTACTATTAGGAACACGAACAACATATAACACGGACGCACGCAGACACACACGGACATATCACACCAATACATACAATTCTACTCTCTCTACTAACCAATATAACAGAAATATTTTTGAATACTCTGTAATACAGTAGACTGACACAGTCCACTTACGAGATGTTTTCAATGGTAAATAATTTCGGCTATAAACTACCTCTTAGGGCCCTCGCCCACGACGACTTTTTGTAGAGATGCAGTAGCGATGCTGTCGCGCGTCCGCATTGATACAATCGCGAAGCGGTCGATATCTGTGTGTCCTCGCCCACGGGCCTAATTTCAGTCCCTACTCTGATGCTTGGTTCTCCACTCACACGCCACCCGTCCTCCGTTCTTTTCCCGATGTCGTCCGACACGGTCGCGCGTTTACATCGATACAGTCGCGATACAGTAGCGCGTTGCAAATGCGACTAACGCACATTTACTAAACGCGCGACAGCATCGCTGCAGAAAGTCGCCGTGGGCATGGGCCCAGGTATACTATCTATATAAGAAATCATCTTTTGTACAGAATCTGCAACGTTAACTGTGTATCAACTTCTTATTGATTATTTTTATAGCATTTAGCTATGCTTAGCAAATTATACTGAATGGGCGTGACGTCATGACGTAACATACAATTAAGAAATTTTGGGTCTTGATCAGAGGCGACCGTAGCTGAGCGGTTATAGCGGCTGCCCGGTATGAGAGGTCACAGGTAAAAATTCTGCTGGTCCCATAATTTTCTCTTATTTTCATAACTGTTTCTAAGTTATAACTGTGTATGTTATCTCTCAGCAAACTCTGTATGTTTTTAAATTGAATAGAGATTTTAATTCTAAAAAAACTTGCAAAATTAATACAAATTAGGTATATATCAGGTAACTGGTCAATGTAATGGGGGCTAACGCTTATTGTCTCACCACGTGGCGAGGCCAGTAGCTAATGCGCAGTGAAGTGCGGTACAATAGGTACTTAGTACTTACAGTGTATCTTTGGTACAGTGTATCATATTCATCTTTATTCAATTTTGTTCACCACTTCAAGATGATGGGGTGCATGGAAGGAGCCTCCCCGAGTGACGTACACAACGATTCCCGACGTCCGGCGCACCCTGGGCAATTCGCGAGTTCTTAATAGCGAATTGGCTAATCCTTCCACCACGATGGCCAGTCAAAACCTTGACCACCTTACTGACTGTCCAAAATGCCCTACCACCTGCACGAGGGAGGCGTTAATGAACGCCGACGAGAGCGCCATAACAGTGGCCACTTATTGGGCCAATAAACATTTGACTCAGCCATCGACACGACGAAGAAGAAGAAAACCACTTCAAGATCTTTACGATATTCTATTGCATCACAATACTTAGTGTCGATATCAGAGATTTCGTAAAGCTCTTATATGCCCATAAAATATAACCTGACCAAATATTAAAGAGAGACAAGTAGCACTCGAATAAAGCTAACAGCTGTCATTTTCATTTATGTGTGTTTATTTATGCTGCCAATAAGGTTGATCTAACACTTTTGATACTGGGGCTTAAATAAGGTTTTAAGGTCGTATGTACTTGCCTTCTTGTTAATTGGTAACATAATTATTACTATACATGACACCTTGCCTGAACCTTTGCACAGCCACATTTTGCCTAAGTTAAAGATAAAAATAAATATGGATTTTTTACATTAGATAGAACGCCAGCAGCAATTACACTATCCAATGGTCCCGATGACAAGGCCAAATACACACATTCACTCACTCAAGCACACCCAGTCTCAGAACAAATATTTGCGAATTACACACTACACCAGTGCAGTGGAGAGCGGCGAGGCGACCATTTAAACCACTACACCACACGTGCAGACAAAGTTTAGTTACCTTAACAACAGGGACAAACACCGTACCAGACTTGATTCTCTAAAAAAAATATGAAGCTTGTCTGACCCGGGAATCGAACCATCCTCCACAACACAGAAAGCTAAACTTAAAGGTTGCTACACTAAAGCTTCGGTTTCCTAGGCAAGCGGTGTGGAATAATACAACCGTAAAGATAACGGTAGAATGACGTCACTAGAACGTTGCCTATGTAAAGTAAATGTAGTGGTTTCCTAGAGAGCGGTGATCGACATAACGTAACACGTACTAATCGTGTTACGGCCATAATATTACGGCCGCATTATTCCACACCGCTTCCTAGGAAACTGAAGCTTAATAGACCCGTTTATCTGAGTCAACTATCATATGACTGAAATGGACGTTGCAATCGAATATAAAATGCCGTAGCAACCCTTACGTACTTAGATACTACGTCACAAAAGTTTTACAAACATGTAAATATTCTTTCTTAACATTAAGGGCAAACCCAAAGGGTAGCTGTCCATAAATATGAGAAAAATGTTATACAATATTAATTACTTCGGTTTTACTGTGGTACTCATAACCACACGATCTTTAGTTAGACCTACCGAACACAGCAATATTGTATGTTTATTTTAGCTTATATACTACACAATTTGCGCCAACCAACCACGCTATGGCATTGATCAACACACTGATTGCTCAGCATCCAGAGGTTGATATTTTTTACATGAAGTTTGCTGAATTTTTAAAAATATGTGTCCAATTTTTTTGTAATATTATGTAATTTATTTATGTCATAAAAATGTATACCTAGCTTATTGTGCGTATTTGGTAATACTGTTAGCGCAATAAGTATCTAATTTAATAAATAAATAAATAATACTAAACATTCATATTCTTTGAAAATATTATAACGTTGAGTGAAGACAACATTTAGTACACTAACAACTACACTACATCTAGAGTATGTATGCATGTGTAGAACATGGTCTCAAAACAGGCTTTTTAGATTTCCGTAAGATAACGCAAAACATCAGGCCAATATTACCAAGAAGGGTGCGCCAGAGGTGTACAAAACCCAAACTTTACCTATTGTTTTAGGTCCCATGGGATAGGGGGTGAGCCTATCGCCATCCACCGGGCGCAATTCCAACTCCGTGGTGCTATTGTGAATTGTGAAAGTTCACAAATAAGAATTTACTCGACCCGGGAATCGCACCCGAGACCTCACGTTGAGAGGCGCATACGATAACCACTACACCATCGAGGCAGTAAGTGAGTTCCGTAAGCTATGTGTAATGATATGGTCATAAGCTATAACACCTAGTTTTTAACTGAGGTGATTCTGTTTGATTAGATTTCTACTTAACAGTGTAGATACAACCTCTTTTATTAGATGTGTATAATGTTCTTCAAATAGGTTGAACACCAAGCTTAAAAAAAAAAAGTCTCTCTAGTTTCTGAGAAACAAAATTTATGCCAAAGGCATCTACAGCTATAATAATTGTGAAATTACAATCTTTAATCTCACTTCAATGACTATTATAAGTATACATATATATTATGTCACGACCACTATTTTTATAAAATTAACGACACCTAATTTGTCAAAATCCGTCCAGCCATTTAGGCTGTAGGGCTTACCAAAGAAATGGACATACATACACACACACACACACGCACATACATACATACACCCATACATACATACATACACCCACACATACATAAATACGCTCGAAAAACATAACCCTCTAACGCAAAAAAAAAATAACGACAAATTCGATTGGAGTATAATCACAGATACAGAGATTTGATAACATTAATATGTACCTTATATACTTCCTATTAAATACCCTTTACATTTAGTCTTTCCGTTTATAAGAGCCGGTCCATTATTATAAAACTCTTGATTTTCGTCGATGTTTATGTGTCCATTCCTTTTGAAGTTTCAGGATCAACGGTCTTTGTTGGATCTTTGGGACTTGTGATCAGCGAAGCCACACAAGTATCCATTTCTTTAGAAGACTCAGTATCAATGGACATTGTTGAATCATGGGGCTTTGTGACCTGCAAAGACACAAATGATTTGTGATATAGGAATTAAATCAGATAATAATGCATGTTGCCTTAAACAAATTATGTTCGCTTAGTAGATAAACGAACAATATTAGATTTTTTATTTTACGGGAGCATAAACTTACGACGGTACATGATTTGTGCTGTTTCGAGCTCCATAAGTTTAATTCGCTTCATCTAAGTAGTTTTTCGTTAATATTGGACATAATAACAAAACGTGTTTCATTTTTTTTTATCCTCTCTCTAAACTTATACACGAATATATGTATACTTATAATAGAACCGTTGAGGATCCAATTCTGTACATAAAAAAAATATTGTCCGTCTATTTGTCAGTCTGTCTGTTTGTATCCTGAACACTTTTACCGCCGAAAGTACTGAACAGACTTGGGTGAAACTGCATGGGTCTTTACAATGTTTTAATTTTTTTTTTATATTTTTTTTTAAACTTATATTGTCCCATTGTCGGGCAAAGGTCTCCCCCAAAGACAATTTTTAGTTTATTAGCAAACTTTATTTCCGAAATTAACCACGCGGGCGGAACCGCAGGCGAAAATTATTATGTTTCTTTGAATACACTAATTTTGGAAAGTATTGGTCGGACTATTTGTTTGTTGAATGTACTAAACGGATCTTGATAAAAATTGGTGTAGAGATAGTATAACACCAGCGGGCGAAACCGCGAACGAAAGCTAGTATATTAAAAAAAAGGAATTTATTTTCTAAGAAACAGTTGAAAAAGATATGGGACCGGCAGGATTTGAACCTGCGACCTTACTGCACACCGGGCAGCCGCTCTTAGCCATCCAGCTACGGTCACCTCGTACCGGCACCCTAAATTTCTCAACTGTATGAGACGTTATTTCGTGACGTCACGTTCATCCATTTGTTCCTATCTTAAGTAGGAACATGGCGAAGTTACATTCAGCACAAATGTTATAACGAATGAACGTGTACGTTATTTTAACTTCTGATTATTTTTATAGCATTTAGCTAAGCTTACTACTGTTTCTTAGTATAATTTGCTAAGCATAGCTAAATGCTATAAAAGTATTTAGAAATTTATTTTCTGTTTGATGTACCCAAAAATCTTCGGATCTTAATGGAAATAGGTGTGGAGATAGTGTTTTTTTATTTATAATTTGATTGCAGATTCACATCCATAGCAATACCACAAAAAATTAATGGCTACTTTTTATCGACCACAACAGTACCATTCAATCGTAATTCTGATCCTCATCTATAAGCTAGAATGTGTGTCAAACTTAATCAAAATCCGTTGAGTCGTTTTGGCGTGAGTAACAAACATAATATATTATATGGCATATTCGCACCTTTGGGAACAAAGGGTCACTTCTGCATGTTTTCCAACTTTACAGGAGGAGCATTTTAAACTTTTTTTTGTTTCTTTTTTTAAATAGCTCTTTATTACTTTTGTGTATTAAGTCGATTCCTAGGATATAATATTGATTAGGTTTTCACAAATAATCGTGAATAATATAAATACTCTATAGGTAGGGCTTTCTGAGAAACAAGCCATAAACTAAGGGAAGGGTACCAAAAGTGACTTTTTGTTACAAATTGCTAACAGTTATACTGCAGAAGTGACATTATTAAAATATTTATAAACAGAAGTGACGTTATGTTTGCAGCAAAGAAATACAAAATTTGGTAACAAAACGTCAATTTTATCCAGAAGTAACATTAATATTGCAAGAAATATGTAAACATATAAGTTATTACTTACCGTAGTGCCCCTTCGTTTAAAATGCACAAGGTGACACGTCGGCTGTCAACACACTTCTGACCGGTTGAGACGTTACATTTCAAACAATCGTGCTAATCACGCAAAATAAAAGAACGTCACTCCCTCTCTCACAAGGCCGTTTTTCATGCGAATATCACCATTTTTGGTGTGTATATAAAGTCGATTATCGCGGTTTTTTCTGTATATTTAAGTCATTTTTGCAAAAAAATTGCAGAAGTGACCCTTTGTTCCCAAAGGTGCGAATATGTATAATAGCCGTAGAATAGACAGCTTAATAATATTTTGCGATAATTACTTCGTCATCATCTTCCAACTGCCTCATATTGTTGTAGCCCTCTTCTGTAGAAATGTCCATATCGTTTCTTAGCTTTCGATGCCAATTCTTCTTTTTATTTTTATTTCTAGCTTCAAATTCCATTATGAATGCAGAGATGTTGATGTAGTTCAATGGTTTTTCAATCATATACCCGGAGTTAACTGTTATTTCTGGAACATAGACAAATGCGTTTTAATAAATCTTTATGATTCAGAAAAATCTTTGTGACATCGGGGTTTGTCTTAGTCTGGGTGTTTCTATGTATAATAAGTGTGTATTAACAAGAGTAGGGGGTGCATGAAAGGAGCCTCCCCGAGCGACGTACACCCCCGTATTAACCACTACGTCCGGCGCACCCTGGGCAGTCTGCAAATTTCCACCAAGCAGACAGGCGAATCCTTTCACCACGTTGGCAAGTCAACACCATGAGAATTTGACTGCAGCCATCGACACGAAAGAAGAAGATTAACAAGAGAAAAGTATATGTGTATTAGTATCAGTTATTCTAGGACCCAAAGTACAAGCTCTGCTTAGTTATGGACTAGATGGCGTTGGGTGTAAATTGTGAGATATTTATTTAATTAAGGTAGAAGAGCTCATTTGGTTTGGCACAAGACTTATGTTAAATATAAATTTAAAATCCAGTGCGACTTGAACCCACTTTCCTGGGTTACTGCATTTGGAACATATTTTTGATTGTGTATTCCACCGTGGATAATTCTGTCTCGAGTCTCGAGAAAGGCAAATAATTACTGCAGTTGAAATGTGGTGCTGAAGGCGAATGTTAAGAATACCTTGGACTGCACAACGCACCAATGCATCGAACCTGGCCGAGCTAGGAATAAAAAATTGCTTGTCCACCATATGTCAACAACGCAGCCTATTCTACTTTGGAATTGAATTGAATTTGGTAAAATTGATTGTCGTCGGCAATTCCACACGGTCGTAAGAGATGTGCTGGACAGAAACCGGTGGAGACAGATCATCCGCTCCAAATGCAACTCAAATGCTCCAAATGCAACTCAAATGCTGACCACGATCCTCAGACATGAGGGACCGACTCCAGAGAGAGAGTCCACCTGATGACAAGTAGCAACTAAAGCCCATTATATTAAGTCCGATTCTGTAATTATTTTTTTTTGCAAATAGTTAAATAAATGAATTAAACATCCTAAGTCTGCAAAAGAGTATTGATGCGTCGCTACATCTTAGGCCATGAGCATGAGAACCTAGTCCAAACACATCTTCTTCATTAAACTGACAGTGTCAACAAGCGGGTATTATTAAGACTAACGTGAGGTGAAGAAATTGTTATTGAGAATACGGGTTACTCACGTTATTTTAGCCGGGATATGCAGACTAGTTTCGAATCTAGTACGTAAATTCATCAACTGGGCGGTTAATCGCGTTTCGTCGCGCGACGTCTCGCACTAATCTACGTGCTAGTAACCTGTATTCTCAATATTATGGTATTATTCATTGACGGGTAAGCTTTAAAAAAAGAAAATTACCTTGTCCAAGCACTTCATTAACCATGAACGGGTACAACCACCCTACAAGTGGAGTCTGCCCAGCCACGTAATGCGCAAATTTGTGATAGAACAACAACCCATCCAGGACGGGCATAAAGTTCTCGAAAAATGGCATTTTCATCATAAACCTGTAGTGATAATAAAAAAAATTGTTATTATAATTGAATAATTGAAAAAACTACCTTTGTACAGTGGGCCAACGAGTTAGCTATGCTGGGCAAAAATTTCTAAGTCATAGTAAAGACTTACTACACCAGTTATGGATAAGAGAGTTACATTATCTAAATAGTGGGCATATTGCCCTTATTAAATATATAATTCACACATGCATATCTATTGCAGTCAGTTTTCACTATGGCATAGAAGTTTTTGCCCTGCATACCTAATTGCTTGGCCCACTGTACATAAGTTATTCGGATGAAATACGTAATTTATGTATCTTCATTCTCCTCTCACCACGATGTCTCGGGTTGGGCAAAGTGTTATTTGTGAACTTTTCGTCAGGAAATTCACAATAGCAGCACGGAGTCGGAATTGTGCTTGGTAGATGGTGATGGGCTCACATAATGCCATGGGACCTCAACATAACAGGTGAAGTGTGGGTGTTGAACGCCTCTGCAACACCCTTCTGGCTAATATAGTGTATATCGACCTTATGCAGCAAACTGAGTACATTATAATACTGAGAAGACAGCGCTCAGGTATCAACGTTTCGTGAACAGGAAGTATATTTTAAAAAGCATTTATCTCAATCATAACTTAGCACATAGGTACTTACTCATTGAATGATTTTGAATCACAGTTCACTTTTGGCAATATTTTAAATAGCATTCTATTATCTTTGGATAATTTTTGTAACTCCTTAATTTCACCTAAATAATTTGTTAACCAAAAGTGACGGAATTCTGTCTGCAATACAAAGAGAAATAATAAGTGAAATTGTTTAATTCTTTAATATAAATATTTAATTGTAATATTAGAGAAAAAGAAAATTAACAAGAAATGTAATAAATCTTCTAAAACATGTGTATTTATCATATTAATTGTATTACATTAAATCATTCGACATCAAATAACTTCAAAAGTTAGCATTCCATCTGTCTTATTAAACAACCAAGGCCAAACAGTAACAAAGCCACAGGAAATTGCCAATGTGTTTGCAGATCAGTTTGCCAGTGTCTATCAAAAAGAACCACAATCGCTATTACCAGTTTTAAACTCTTCTCTCCGTGTTGATGACTCTATTGATGACATCGACTTCTCGCCAGATAAAATCATAGCAGTTATTAAAGAATTGAAAATGGATTCCTCTGCGGGACCAGATAACATACCTGTGGTCTTATTAAAGAAATGTAATCTCGCTGGTTATCTCGCGACAATAATGCAGACGTCTTTTGATACTGGTACTCTGCCTGACATATGGAAAACGGCCACGGTGACTCCTATATTCAAGAAAGGAAACAAACTAGATCCAGCTAACTACAGACCTATCAGTTTGGCGAGTGTAGTGTGTAAAGTTATGGAAAAAATCATTGTTAAGCATATGAGGCACTTCTTCTCTGATAAAAAAGTCATTCCTGAAGCACAACATGGCTTCTGTCCACACCGTTCTACAATCTCCAACCTGCTATCTTGCTTATCATCATGGACAAAACACTTCAATGAAAGAGAACCAATCGACGTCATCTATCTTGATTATGAAAAAGCGTTTGATAAAGTCCCTACAAGTAGACTCCTGCAAAAGTTGGAATTTGTTGGCATACGAGGCAAGTTACTGAGCTGGATCGAGGCTTTCTTACGTCAAAGAACCTTCAAAGTAAGAGTGGGTGAAAGCTTGTCAGACACATATGACGTACACAGTGGCGTGCCCCAGGGCTCGGTCTTGGGCCCAGTGCTGTATGTAATCTACACTTTTGATTTACCCCAACAACTACATAACAATGTCAGTATCTTCGCTGATGACACGAAAATATTTTCAAATCCAGAAAATGACTATGACCGACTTCAAGAAGACCTAAACACAATAGCAAACTGGTCCAAGGATTGGTTAATAAATCTCAATGCCTCAAAATGTACAGTTCTACACATAGGTAGCAATAACCCGAGATTAACTTACAAATTAGACAATGCTGACCTCTTGGAGGTTAAAGTACAAACAGACTTGGGAGTAAAGATCTCAGAAGACCTAAAATGGGAGCAACATATAACTACAATAACAAAAAAAGCCAAAAGTTTTATTTACCTGGTGAGAAAAGCCTTTGGTATCTTAACGCCAGAAATGATGCTTAAAATTCATAAAACATTTGTCCGACCTATCTTGGAATATGCATTTCAAATTTGGAGTCCCTATTTTGTGAAGGACATTGAACTACTGGAGAAGGTACAACGCAGCTTCACTAAAGTCCCACGAGCTCTAAAGCGAAAACCTTATGAAGAACGCCTTGCAACTTTGAAACTCACAACTCTAAAGAAACGCAGAGACCGTGGTGATCTAATTGAAACATATAAAATACTGAGTGGACATTATGATCTCCAAGATTTTGATAAACTCTTTACCCGAAATGACAATACACATCTTAGAGGTCACCACCTCAAGCTCCGAACTGTTCCATCAAAGAATAATCCACACAAGCATTTCCTTAGCAACCGAGTGGTGAGAGTGTGGAACAAGTTGCCCGACGACGTGATAACAGCTCAAAATGTAAACCAATTCAAGAATAGACTTGACAAACATAAAGAAAACCAAGCTAAGATCAACTAGATACAGGCAATCATCAGTTGATTCAACTGCCTGCCTGTAAATAAATAATAATAATAATAATAATAATTCTCGCTCGCTTATGGTGAAGGAAACCCTCGTGAGGAAACCTGCATGCCTGAGAGTGCCTAAAAAGTACTTGAGTGCGGATTGGTAGACTTGGCCAGCGTCATCGACTATGGCCTAACCCTACTCATCAGGGCTGCTATTATTTATATTATATTGTACCTCTCCATCGCTCATTGGCTGGCTATTCCAAGCCAAGATGTCCAGAATATACATAGTATTCAGTGATTCCACATGCATACAATCCAAGATCACCAACTGGTCTTTCTTATAACCATTACATGGGTTACCACCAGGTAATGCTGTGCGACAGATTTTGCGTAATATACCATGCTTTGTGTAGCATTTTGTCTTACCCTGTAACATGAACAATTATCATTTTAAGAAAAAGACAATTTTTTTTTTTTATGAGGAAACCTGACAAAAACACGACAAAACCTATTTCACACTCGTTACGCTAGCCAGACAGAAGAATAGATGGCAATATGTTCCTGAAATTGAAATAAGCTGTAGAAATAATATCAAAAGTTTAAAAATAACTGCACTCTGATTTGGAATGGGCGAGAAGGGCACTACCATGAATGAAATTGACACTTAACTGAAACTTCATCACAGATCAGCTAAGAAGGAATGCAGCAAATGCGCCAAGAAGGTGTCATGTTCTTTTTTTCTAGTATTTAGTCTAGTAATTTGCAATTGCAAATTACTAGTATTCTTGTTAACATACTCCAGCTAAGCTCAATTTGCTTGTGTTAAAAGGAAGTTCACGTCCAAGGTGGGTGGATTCCAACCCACAACCTTTCAATCGTAAGACCGGTGCCTTATCAATTGCGCCAATTTGGCTAACCTCACCACCAAGTCAGAAGGTAGTCAAGTAAGTTATGCTTAAATTATAGTTCAAGCACCTATGCTCCCTTCCTTACACATATCTTCAACAGCCATGCTCAAAATATAAAATAAATGATAATAAAATATACGTACCCGGCTAGCTACAACCAGAGTCCTGATACCCTTGGGGCACGGTACTACATACCAGTTCTTTTCAAAATCATCAGGCTTCTCAACCATCCACTCTGACAACATGAGGAC
Source organism: Hypena proboscidalis (assembly GCA_905147285.1). Lineage (NCBI taxonomy): Eukaryota > Metazoa > Arthropoda > Insecta > Lepidoptera > Erebidae > Hypena > Hypena proboscidalis. Next base: position 9,594,415 of record LR990127.1, read on the forward strand.
ATTCCGGTATGCTGAAGTGGAGAACCCTGGCACATAGATGCTAGGCCAGTAAAGTTCCTAAAAAGAAAACATATTTTCCATGCTCAGATTTGTGGGAACAGTACAGGTATAATATTATATGAACTATGGACTGTCATGTATTTATTCATGATAATTAGAAAATATCATGTATAGTCAACTAATGAAATAGAGAGGTGGACGAAAATGAGGGGTGGAGTGTGTGAGCTTAGGTCTAAACAATTTCTTCAAAAAATTGTTAATGTTATATAAGGAATAAACATATTAAAAGCACCCGCATCTAGGAGGTGAGCCAGATTGAGGGGAGGCACACGCACACATTAAATCCGGCAGCGTCTCATTTCTATGAAATTAAACTACTGTCTCTACTGTGCCTGGTGCCTTGAATAGAGATGGGTCATGTGATGTTTAAGCAAACGTTATTTGTCTTAACATTATATGACCCAAGATCCACCACTACTAGGTACTTAGATAAGGGTACTTTTAGGATTTTGGGATGCCATGACCAACGCCAATAAAGAAAGAGAGTTATTCGCAAGCTTTTGAGAAATGTAATGTAATACTAGTGTATTACATTACATTTTCAAAATCTATAGATTTTATTACTGGGCTGGGCTAAATAAGTGATGAATATATTTTTAAAATGGATTCCAAATTAGAAAATAACCTATTGTTTTGGGGCTAATGGGCGATCACACACGGGTCATTCCAATTTATGCTAAACATAATGGTATGTCCCTTGAAGTATGGGACAGTTGGCAACCCAATTAATTAGTGACTTGTTTGTGTATAGCTACTTATGTTGCTGACTGCACAAGCCTGAAGTCACAGAAAGTAATCCTAGTGCGGGTATCATGATAGAAAACATCAAGACAACACTTACATCATCTGCCTTTTCTCCATTCTTGTTGACTAACTCCATCATCCCGCGACAAATATCTACATTCTTATTACGGAAGCTGAAAACATTATAACAATAAATTTTAAATTTGCACAATTTAACAATATGTTCTACCAAATTAGTTACATGTGAAACAAAATATAAAATGAATGTCATAGCAATATAGTTTCAATACTTACTATTGTTGGGACTTAAGCAGCTCTTTACGTCTCTTTTCTTGGTGGCTCAGTTTGCCCCAATTTTTGTACATACCATCGAATAGGGTTCGGTTTTCATTTTCTGGATCTATACCGACCGTAGTATTAAACTGTTCCAGTAATTTATCCATGGTTTTGTATTTAAAAATATGTGTTTCGATAGCTGTTCTTTTCAGTCACGCAAATATTCAGTTTAAGAATGTAGCGCGTTTTTAATTCAAAAAAACATTCGATTATTTCGAAAATAAAGGCCGGAAAACCATTTACAGACCGACCGATTCACTGACAGAACATGATAGGTAGTGCGGTACCTAGAGATCAATTCGCATAGAAATCGATTGAGGTAGGAATCGATTCTAAGAACACAATGCAATAACAATATTTTTAAAATTTTACACAAAATATTTAAAATGCCTGAATTCGCAAAATAAAATTGGGTTCAATGACCCTCCTAAAAACAACTTGTTCATTTAAGAGTTGAAAGATTATTTTATCAGTTTTTAAGATGTAGTAGAGACGTAATTAAATTTTATAAACTAGAGATTGATTGATTTGATGATAGAGATTTTAACTAGAGATTGATAATTATGTTTTCATGGCCGTCAACAGCTTAAATTATATTATAAACAGTCCAAGGTGGACAAGAGTTCTTTTTTATCAAATTATAGTATTCAGCACATTTACATCTCCGACTCTTATTACATGTTACATTTAGAGCCAGTATTCTTATAATTCTACATGACACTGGCATAGGGCATGCTAGTGCTATGCAAATCTAAAGTGGCACTTGGTATCTTTGCTCTCGAGAACCAGAGAGCGCCGCAGGTGTGCACTTTTTGTTATATTTTCTTTAAAAACAACGAAGTAGCACCTTAGTGCTTTGCCTTTAGAACTAGGGCTTTACGAACTAGGGAGCACAGCAGGTGCAGACATTTTAAAATACTGTCTTTAAAAACTGAAGTGGCACCTGTATTTACTCTCGAGAACAAGAAAAATGCCGCAGTTTCAGACTTTTTAAAAAAAACTTTAAAAACCATGAAGTGGCACATGAGCTTTGTGTAAACATAGACTCCAATCTATCATGAGACGTCCACATCGCAGAGGTAAGCGATTCTGTTCTTTACAGGTTCTCAATCAACTCTAGAAATTCCTTCCATATTAAACTAAAGTAACTCTTGCCCATTCCCATCTTTTTCAACTACGCTGATGTCTGTTTTAGATGCAAAGGACGAACGTCTGCAGAATCTGGGTATTCACTTAATTTTCGGTCTTCGGATATTATGACCATTTTTGCGAATTCTGGGCATCATTTGGGGTTGTTACCCATTTGGCAATGTCGTGACCTCTATATTCTGTCTCTTCTTTTCTCCGTCTTTTAAAATCCTAATTTTACTATCTTTCTTAACTCGCGGTGAACACTTTCAGTACTTAGTACCCAGGGGTAAACCCTGCTGTTCTTCCTTGTTCGCACTCCATTACACTATTCTAGCCGTTATGATGGATCTTTCTCCATTCGCCACGTTGATAGTAATTCCGTATAGTTTAATTTCGTTTTGCTAGAAAGAGATAGAAACAAAACTCCGATGCTTCGATGCCTTATATCTTTTTTTCATAGTTATTCCATAAATAGTGTTACCAAACTGTAGGTATATTGCATAATTGAATTGAGTACCTATTACTTTTTCAAGTGAAAAATAATTATAAATATTTCGCATTATTGTATCGTTTCCATTCGTTGCACCAAACTTACAAAAATTGAGGTGAGATGGTCAAAATCACTATCTGATTATAAAAAAACCATTACTACGTACGTTTAAACACTGCAAAGGCTCGATAAGTTTGTACTGTTCCGAAATTGCGCCACAGCACGCCACGTCACACAAGTGTATTTCTACCATTTAAGAGGCATTAGCTTAAAATATAGCTGGAGACGTGTATGGACAAAAAAAAAATGGATGCGTAAAAGAAAATAAAAGAAAAGGGAGAGTGATAGTGCGAGGGCTGAAAGAGGAGAATTCAGGAAAAAAACGTTTTGCGCCGTTCTCAAATAAAATAAAATGAAGGATAGAAGAAGAAGATAACGATAGATCGATTTATCATTGTATATATCGTAGGAATCGATTTGATAAAGTTTTATATTGGAATCGATTAATTGCAAGGATTATTCATCGATTAATTGATACACACTTTTATTACCAGTTCAAAAAATAATATTGAACGACTTCTGAATTTCTGATAGACTTTCAAGTAAACCAATCTGGTAAGGTAGAGTTTTCCAGAACGAGCACAGTCGAACCTAGTAGCGGCGCGCGGCGTAAGGAGGCAACGAGAGGGTGATCCGCGTGTTATTTGTTCTGTCTCCTTTGCATTGGTAGTTTGTGCAACCTTTCACTACACGATAAGACATTTTGATGAGTTAGAACGGTCACGGTGGCAGCCAACCACAAACAAAAATGTGCCATTATATTATCTTTTTGTGATAACAGAAAGTATTACCACATTTATCGCGTGGTTAGGCCTATCCTTAACTTCATAGTTCTATGGTTATTCACGGCACTGGATCTAACTTCTGTCGGAAACTTACTTTTTATTTAAATAATTGATATTCTGAGTAAATTGATATGTAATACACATGTGATGGTAAATAAGTTTGTGAAACCATGCCCAGTGCCGGATTAGCCATATTATAGCAAGAGTAGCAAATGCTACGGGCCCCGCAAATTGGAGAGCCCTGCGCTCCAACGCCTGTCTGACCGTAAAAATAATTAAATTTAAATAGTAGCGTAAAATATCTTGCTTGTAGGAACAAATTTGTGTATGTTTTGTAAATACAGACTTGCCCATACTGACCGATATAAATGAGCCAGCTTGTAGAGCATGATTTGCATAAAGAACTTGATATAAATAACGTTATATCTAAATTTGCCCACATTAAATCCAAAACAGTTGTTTTATAATTAATTATTAATAGTTATGTTTTATTTAATACCATAAACTTTAAAACCTAAAGTAGGCCAAAGGCCCCATAATATATAAAAATTATTGATTGGCCCCCCTGACAGATTTTGCTACAGGCCCCGCGCTGGCTTAATCCGGCACTGCCCATGCCCATGTACAGTCGATTGATTGTACTGGCAGCTTGATTAGTTTTGAACTTTGAGCTAGCTGCACACACGAAATATATTATTGAAATCGACTGTAAAGTCAGAAACAAAAGTAACTAGACCCTTAAACATTTTCAAACTTCTAAAAAACTCACATTCTTCGCATTTAAAATATCTTTTTTATAAAATAATGCACATATTATTGATTACTATACTATAAGATTCAATTCAATATCCCTGAAATAATTACCACTTTCAGAATGAAGCGACATTGAAATTTATTTATATGTAGCTACTTGCGATGCTGACTGTACATGAAGTTTTCAACACCTTCAAAAATACCTGCGTCTGATGTAGACGCATCAACATAAACATTTTTATCATCCTTAGAAAAAATATATAATTTCTTCCTTCGAACTTGTTCACGTAAGCTCTATCTCTATCTATCGATGCATCTATCAATAATGACATGAATACACGTTAGCGTATCCCTTCTTTGCTAGATAATAGCAGGGATGTTAGGAAGCTCCGTAACCGTAACTGAAACCAATCAGATATCCGATATAAAAAAATATCCGTATTCGTAACCGAATCCGAAATAAAAGTTTCGGATAATATCGGGTAGGGCCGGAGCCTGATTGAGACACCTACCAAATGGTATATATAAATAAAAACATTTTATTAGCTATATGTATTTCACTTTTATATTTCTTAAAAATCTAACCAAAATTATCCGAAACTTACGGATAATCCGAAATAAATTAATATCCGCATCTCAATCCGTATCCAATATAATAATCAATCTTATATCCGTAACTAATCCGTATCCGAAATTGCATATCCATAACATCCCCATCCGAGTACGAACCTGTCAAATTTCTGTTTTCTATGGGTGCCTTAAGCCCGTTCATAAAAGAATTACAAAACGTTACCACACAAATATCGACTAAGTAGCTTCCACCCGTGTCGTCCACATTATCCATTTATTGCATGGGGCATTTTTGAGGATTTTTTGACCCCGCCTTCCCTCTGGGATGACGAAATATATCTTGATATCCATCAACCCTACTCTGAAGTGAGGTCATTAAATATATTTTTTGTTAATATAAGTTGGATTGGATTTATTAATTAAACACATTTTGGATAATTACTTTTGTTATGACTATAAACAAGTTTTTCTTTTTTGTTATTGAAATTTCACCCATAAAGGAAGTGATAAGCGGACCTGCGATTCATCCAAATTCCAGAGGATCGAAATTGTGGGCCACTGTGTATTATATTTTTTATTGTTGTTATTTCGCAGTCTTGCATTATTATGAACAAATTATTGCAGGCGAAGCAAACAAAAAAAAATAAGTTAATTTCAATGCAGTGTTCTTTATTTAAATTTACCGCTATTTGTAACATCTTGTTATTTAAGTTTCCATTTAAGCAAAGTTGGTATTATTTAGGTCTCGTTTTGTATAGAAATGAAGTTTAAAAATATATACGTAATAAAAAACCATGTTATTGATGAATTATTCACATTTTATTTGAAAATATTACACATTTAGATACTTATTATTTACTGCCATGCTGATGGTGTTGCTGTCGATATTTTTTCCACTATTTGAGGGACTTTTTGAGGGTCTCTTAAGGCGACCCAATGATCACGTAACGACAAAAAATCATCTAAAACTCCTTCAAGCTAACCCACAAAGTTACCTACAAAATAATTATGATAGATATTATTATATATAGTTTTGAACCGACTTCGAAAAAGGAGAACTTATGACTTAGTAAATTACTTACTGTAAATGTAAGTAAAGGCAAAATTATATTTAGTCAAACTGTAACGACCAACGCATGGGCTGAAATAGCCTAGTTATGTAGAACTTTCTGAACATCTCAAATAGTAGAGAGAGAATCTCATAATTTTATTCTACTATAATCATTTATTTATTTTTTTCATTTAATTTTTATGCATTACCCTTTTTGATACCTATTCTATGTAGGTGTTAGTCCTGAGCGTGTTAAGATATTTATGGTAACCAATATTGATAACCGTTGCCGAATAACGATATTTTAGATATGGATATTTTAATAATAGGTTTTTGGCAATTGAATGCAGCAGGATTTGAACCTACATCCCCGGGTAAAGGCCCCAGGTGCTACGCCAATTCAGCCATGGATTTGTATGCTGCTAGATTCGAAATTTCTCAACCCTATCTGTGCCAGCGTTAAAGGTATATATATACCTTAGCTAGACGAACCTTACTTGGTTTTAGTGCCACCTGTGTGATAAGTGATAAGTCACTTAGGCACACACAGTACGTTTGGCTTTAGACCGGTACATATATACTAGGTATGTAGTATATACTTGGTATGGTTGGTGGAGACCTAGAGATGTACCGACTAGTCGCTAGGCCAACTAGTCAGCCTCAGCCACTTTTGTTGCCGCCGACTAGTCGGCGTTACTATAAATAGCAATAATCTAAGATTAGAAGTGCTACATTCGCCACTTTGTAATTTATTGCATATGGTGGTGCAACGAGCAAAACGATATAATAACTTAGTTTTAAATGCATTTAAAATTTAATTTCAACCGTATTTAACGATCGGTTTAACCAAATAGCGGTTTAACCTAATTGGCCATTTTTGCTGTAACCCTGCAGTGTCTTTTTCTCAAAGTAAGTCCACATAATCCCCTTTCTACCAGACATTTTATTAATTAGTTTCATACTAAAAAAACGTTTTCATCGCTAATACATAAATATAAATAAAGCGATAAGAAACCTTAATTGTGCATTTACATTTTTTATACCTAATACCAGACACTTATCTTAATATAGTTAGTATTTCAGTATTAACAATAGATCAATCGTCACTTTAATCGAACTACCAAAAAACTAGTCAATAAATAAGTATCAAAACAAACACGCCACGTGACTTACGTTACTGCAAAGTAACTTATTCCCGAAGTCCAACTATAGTGAACGGTTTATGCGCGCATGTACTCAACTCACGCCTATCAACTAGCAACCAATAACCTTGAATGGTTGCCGTGTGTCGGCCGGCCAATACTCATCTCTTCTCTGCCTTGCATGCGAGATACCACTTGTAAGAGAGGGATGGCTTGGCTTTTAGTTTTCGTTCGTTTGGTTGTTCGTTCGGTTTTCATACCGCGTCGGCGTAGGATTAGTCAGAGCAGATTTCCAATAATCTTTCTTTAAACGCAGGTTTAAAATGAAAACAAAATCTGCATACGGTAAAATTTCGATCTATATTTTTCATGACACTTTCTCTACATGTAGCATTGCCGTGTTGTGCTGGTTCTGTATAATATATTATTTATTTGTAATGTTTATATATTTACCATACATTAATGATCAACTTTTCCACTAATGTAAAAAAAGAACAATAATTTGATACTTAGTAATTTTGTGCATTGATAGACTATTGAATAAATACAGTGTAAGAGGTGAACTAGGAATTATACTATCTAGCCGCGAAACTGATTTTGTACAAAGAAGCTGTTTATGTTTTTATTTAAATAATAACAACGTCATAAAATTTTAAACCTTACAATTTCACGTTCATAAAATAATAAAATAATATTCGATTTACTTGGCAATGGTATATTTTAAATACAAGTATGGCAACATTTTCGCTGTGCACGAATATTTCCGAACGTGCTGCTATTGAATCCCGAGAACACCCGAACGTATGATTAGGTCACGTGGTACTTTTGGAGTCTTCGTGGCGTAGCTTGTTCAGCTGCTCGTCGAAGCGGCTGTCGGACGGTCGCCTCTCAACGAGTCTGCGTACGATGTAGCGGCCATTTTTGTTCTTAGTTCATAATAGCGTGCGCATATTTTAATGTATTTTGAAGGACATATAGGCAATTTTCACGATGACTATTATAGTTTTCTTGATAGATACTTCAGCTTCTATGAACCAAAGAGCTTATTTAGGCGGACGCCCAACGTTGCTCGATGTAGCCAAGGGCGCCGTGGAGACGTTCGTAAAGGTACGTGCAGTGTCATCGACTCGTCAACCGCCTCGTTTTTGTGATCGATTTGTTTATCGCGTGTTAGTGTGTTGGACTGATTCAATTTGTTTCTTAGGTTCGTCAACGTTCCCCCGAAAGCAGAGGCGACAGGTATATGCTTCTAACTTTCGAAGAACCACCCGCGAACATCAAGGTTAGTGTATCAGAGTTAACACATAAGCGATGATTTTCCTGTGATTTGTGCATAAATGAGTGTTTAGACGCCGGTTGAACCGTGTCTACATGTCCAGCACTGTAATCTGTAATCCAGAACATTTACATACTTTGAAAGTGCGAATTTTACTGAAATAGACAGCACGACGTAAACAGGACGAACCGCCGCCGTTGCTGCCTTCGCGATAGCGCTCGCTACTGCGCTCTCGTCGCACATTCTCATTGGCCGGTCCGCCGCACAACGAAATGGCGATTCGGGGGGGAAATTTAAACTGATACATGCATTTCAATCTACAACCAACCAATTTCTTACAAAACAATAGATGAATTTGTATTTGTATTTATTTATTTGTATTCTTATAAGTCTGTGATGTTGTTCCAACTATACTGTAGTTGCTATTGTAATAGTCAATTCAGTATCTTATCATCATGCAGTCCTGTGGTTAGACAAAATGTAGAGGCTGATAATATCTAATTTAGAATAACAATAATATTATTACATGTTGTTACTGTGGGATGGTGGATGTTAATTAATTGTTGTTTTAGGCTGGCTGGAAAGAAAACTTGGCAACATTTATAAATGAATTGAAGAATTTACAATGTTTTGGTTTGACCACAATGGGTGCTGCTTTGAAGCATGCTTTCGATGTGCTGAACATCAATCGTATGCAGACTGGCATAGATACATATGGCCAAGGAAGGTGTCCATTCTACCTGGAACCATCAGTGATTGTTGTCATTACGGATGGAGGAAAACTATCAAGCAATGCTGGCATTACGGATGAAGTGAGTAACTATACATTTTATCTTTTGTTGTTTATAAAAATGAATGCCCATTTGCACCAGTTCCTGATAATGTTTTAGATAGTTATTTGCCTGAGTTCCAAATAGGCTTATCAGGCACCTGTGAAACTGGCTCTCTTAATGTTATTTATTGGCATCAGCTTGAACAGTTTGAATTAGATAGATAGATAGTAAGTAGCAATGCTGTTCATGTACCATTTTCAATTAAACATTATCTATGTAACAATGCAAAATTGCAACAATTCCTCTTGTAACAGATTGGCTTATACCAGTACATTGTGTGTCTTTCTTTTTAAATTTTCCTGATCTGTAAGCTAATAGTGCTATCTAAATAAATTACCTATCCAATTAAACTTGCAAATTAGTGCATAATTTATTTAACAACTCTCTTTATCAATTTTTGGTTAAGCATGACACAAAATTTTGTGCTGTTATTCAAGTACCTAATTTTTAACTGACTTCAATAAAAGGAGGAGGTTCTCAATTCCATTGTATTTATTACCCACAATATTATTCAAATTGGTCTGGCTGTTTAAAAGATTAGCCAATACAAACAAACCAACAAACTGCACTTAAAATTTTATTAAAATAGTTCCAGCCGTTTAAGAGATTAGCCAATACTAACAGATGGATAAATAATTTAAAATCTCTATTTTAGCCATAGGTATTGTGCAAATAACTTAACAGACACTTCAATTTTATTTATTTGTATTGATGTAAACTATGAACTATGCAAATAAAATATAATACATAAAATACTATGTTTACTGTGATAAAGTTGACGCTTTTACAAGGTTTAGAAATACAAAATATAAGCTACAATATCTCAAGTCAATATTCATAATAATAATAATATCTAGGCTTTGAGATACAACATATTCTCAGTATAGGTAACTACATACAAATATAAACATTAAATTCTCACACACACATGTACAGAGGTAATGGTTAAGCTAGTTAAACTCTATTAACTTAAAAATGTTAATAGAAAAATAGGTAACAATGTATTACACAAAATTGTGTTTCTTATATAGCAGATGGCAGAAGTCTTTCAATATATATTTATTTTGGAGAATACTGTACAGTCTGATTTTTTTTAAAATATTTTTGTTAACAAATTACTGTAATTGTCACATACCTGCAGCATTTTTGAAACACTGATTTGATAAGGATATGACAGGGCAGGGAGACATCGTACTTCACTGCTGCTATTGTTTTTATTGCAGCTACTGCTAAATTATACTGTTGCGGCAGCACAAAAAACTAAAACTGAATGCAAAATGCTGAAAATTCTAAAACAAGTTACAAAGTATATTTTGATTTTCACTAGAATTGTTGACAAAAAGGTGGCAATGGTGATAAAACAACTGATAGATTTATCGGCTCATCAATTTAATGAATTAAAAAATGGTTATTAAAATTTAATAACACACCATCTTCAAAACACAACACATACAAGTAGACTTTTAGTTTTTTTTTTAAGGCAGATTTTAAGTCGCTTTCTGACTTTGGACACTAAAGGTCACTTCTTAGTTTTTAAATAAAATTTAGATTAGTAGCTATGGTGCTTGCTTAGTAATATTATTTTATACAGGCTCTAAATCATACATACTTATAATAATAATAATAATAAATATTTTACAACTCACACACAACGCCATCTAGTCCCAAACTAAGCAGAGCTTGTACTATGGGTACTAGAATAACTGATACTAATACATATATACTTTTCTTTTGTAAATACATACTTATTATAAATAGAAACACCCAGACTAAGACAAACCCTCATGTTCATGCACACAAAGATTTGTCTTAAGTAGGAATCGAACCCACGCCTTGGCGTCGCAGGCAGGTACACTATCCACTCCGCCATCCGGTCGTCATATTACTTATTTATTTATTTATTTATACGACGGGGTGAATGCGACTTAGCGACATTTATAGCTTACATTTTTCCGTTTTCAGAACAATTATAACAGCGTCCGCTATATCGTATCCACTCTGTATAATAACAGTTGGAAACTTAAACAGAGCAACGTAAAGACCCAAGCCCAAAACCTCTTAACTAACCCCCCTCCACGTAAATTTCTGACTTGCCCCCTTCTGGGTCAAAAACTGGACGCCCATAGATATGACGCTGCTTGACATTCAGTAAATCAAATACCGGGTATGCAATAAAGATGGCGTTACTTTCTTTGTCACACAACAACAAAAAAGAAGCGGCCGTGGCGCAATGGATAAGGCATCGGTCTTACGATCGAGAGGTCGTGGGTTCGAATCCTGGCCATTACACCACGGACGTGAACTTCCTCCTAACACAAGCGAATTAAGCTTAGCTGGAGGGGGTTAACAAGAATACTAGTAATTTGTATTTGCAAATTACTAGTAAGCTTTTCTTGACGTCTTTCTTTGTCTGCACGTGTGGTGTAGTGGTTAAAGCGGTCGCCTCGCCGCTCTCCACTGCACTGGTGTTGTGGGTTCGATCTCCACATGGGACAAACTTTGTGTGATTCACAAAGATTTGTTCTGAGACTGGGTGTGCTTGTGTGAGTGAATGTGTGTATTTGGCCTTGTCATTAGGACCATTGGATAGTGTTATTGCTTCTGGCGTTCTATCTAACGTAAAAACATCCAAATTTATAATTTATTGACTATTTCTAACAGTACCCGGAGCGGGTACGGCTTACAACAGTGGCAGTGTTGAAAGGTCCATAAAAGATAAATTAAGAAACTTTAAAGTAATAAATAACTTCATATAGATTTTTTTTTATCTCAATTTTATCATTCAAAATATTATCTTCAATAAAAAGTATTAATTCAAGGCTCAAATAATTTATTAACAGGCTCTTTGTTAGAAATGGATAAGTTTCTATTTCATTATTATTGAATTAAATTGGTTACATCTTTGTTTACAAAAAAAAATATTAATCCACATATTATTTGTTAAAATTATGAGGTCACTCAAGTATCCTTTACTCTATGACACAAGTTAAATTTTTGTATAATTAAATAATTGTGCTCACGGAAACCCTTATAAAGTGGTATCAAACATGAGTTTTTTAAAATTAGTAATGTCTTTCTAAGAGATTGCTTAAAAAAATACCGTTACTAATAGAAGTAGTGATAATGATAAACGTTTATTGCACACAATATATTTAAAAGTCTCCAGTAGTACAAACACTCTTTGAAATGCAATATACCTCGATTGCACTCAACATAGATGTTTTTAATAATTAATTAAATTTTATTAATAGTGCCGTGTCAATTTGAAACAAACTATAGCTACCTTATCAAATGCGACAATTTAAAACGAATCATTTGTCAAATGGGTCATGAATCTTTTTGCCTGGTTGTACCTTATGTCACTTTTTAGGGTTCCGTAGCCGAATGGCAAAAAACGGAACCCTTATAAATTCGTCATGTCTGTCTGTCTGTCTAAAATGTTGGTTATTTGTCGGTAATCGGTACGTTTAATGTTGTTACGACTAGCTACGGAACCCTATTGCGCGTGGCCCGACACGCACTTGGCCGGTTTTTATACACATTATGTATATTAATGATTCAATAAAAATTGTTATGGATAAGTTTTAATTCGCGTAGCACTTATTAAGAGATTCTATATTATTCTATTATATTATACTTCGTCTTAATTTGGTTGTGTACACACTGTGTATTAATATTAATTTCTCACAATATCTATTCTATATACACATCAACAATGTCTACGGATATTACATGAAATACTTCTTAACTTAAAAACTATTTACTGTATAAAAAAGTTTGTACATAAAATATTTTCTACTCCACCGCTTCTTTCGAAATTCAAAATAATAAAAAACAAAAACTCATTTTGAAACAAGAATATCGATTGTTCGAATTTGGCGGTCGAAAAGTTAGTTCATGTTACAGTAAAACAATGAAGTTTTGGAAAATAAAAAGCGATTACACATTTTCTAACAATAAATCTGTATATTATACAAAGGTATGTCCCAATAAGCTCTGAATCTACTGAACCGATGATGGTGAAAATAAGTGTGCTGATAGTGCAAGACCAAGATTCTTTATCATAGGCTGACGTACAACGCTGGCGGAGACGTACATAGAAGCTAGTGACAGATGAAAAGATAAAAATATGTCGGGTTGATTGTCTTGCCACTAATAAATATTGCATAAAAATACTGCATGTATCAAAACCAAAACAAAATCTGAAAGCAAAATACTCTTATCTTTTTATTGATTTCTAACTTTGATTTTTAAATCTCATTTGCTATTTCTTTAGCAAATTAAAAATATAATAATATAGCACCATGGCAATTAAGATCTCTGAAATTTTCACTACAGTACACTTCTCAATAAACAGTTATTATGGTCGTTATACATAATTAATTAGTACACTAACACTGAAGAGTCAATAATCGGTGTCCATTACTATCTATAGGATAAATAACATATAAATAATCGAGCCTATAAAAATATACTTATTATGACAAATATCTTGGATCTGTTTTTATGTACAATAAGTGAAAAAAAAAAACTGGATTAAACCAAGTCTTTGGTTTTTAATTTTCTGTTTATTAAATTGTATTTTTTCGCGCAAAAATCTGATGAATAAATTGTACATAATGCAGTAAAGATAAACAAACTCGCACGAAAACCTAGTTTTTAGGAACACAGGTGACGTCGTAAACATACAAATAGCAGGAAAATAATTGCGTTACGTGACTATCTAAGTAGACAATGCATTAAAGTTTTACCCACACACACCTATCCACGTCATCGGGACAGCCCATAAGTTCATTGTAAAGAGCCATCCACACACGACACAAGACTGTACGGAACGCCGACCCTTGCATCATTTACGGATCAATAGTGACCGTGTGCAGACGTACGCGGTAAAGAATGTAGGCTCTGATTAAATTAAAATGCCGATTTAACAATACAGCATGAAATTACGCTAACATTTGTTTTTGGATTAAGCTCCGTAAGCGTAAAAGTAGGAGTTGAAAGAACTAATAAACAAAATTGACTTTAATTAACAGAATAACTTTTGTTTACCTTAAGAATAAATTGTTTACTTATTTTGCTAGATTATATCTGCAAACGTCTTAAGTGTTATTTGCGTGAGAAAATGCGTTAAAAACAAAAAAAATAAAGAATCATTTATAAGCGTTACTTACGACTTTCCTACAAAGGCTTTTTTCATAACGTTACAATCAATCTACTTTAGTCGTGTTACATTTTGCATAAAACTTGCTTGCATCATTTTCGGATCAATAGTGACCGTGTGGAGACGTACGCGGTAAATAATGCAGGCTCTGATTAAATTAAAATGCTTTGTAAAAAAGCCGATTTAACAATACTGCACGAAATTATGCAAACAGTTTATTTTTTATCTCCGTGAGCGTAAAAGTAGGAGTTGAAAGAACTGTTAAACGAATTTGTTTTTAATTAACTAAATAATAATTGTTAACTCAAATAAAGACGTAGTTTAGTTGTTAGACTTCTTGTCTCACTTCATTTCATAAACCGTGAGAATAGATTGTTTACTCATGTTGCCAGATTTTGTCTCTGCAAACGTCTTAAGTAATATTTGCGTGAGAAAACGCGTAGCACCTTTTCTTTAAAGGCTTTTTTTAGGATATTACATTTTGCATAAAATTTCCTTGCTTCAATAGTAAAGTAAACACGATTGCGACTATATATGTATAAAGGCTTATGATCGATTCCTCCGAATTAAAATTCTACTTCGACTTAAGTTGCAAAAGCTTCGTGATTCATTCACTCAGGCTTTTCCTAAACTAGACATCATTTTTTAAAGAATTGTTAAAACATTGTTAATCTATTAATATTTTTAAGGAAATGATAGCTTCGCTATACATTTTCATATTTTTTATATAATAATCTCTTTGTTCAACGCTTGTTAAAACAAGACACACCCACTTAAAGGCCGAATCACCAGCCCACGTGTGTACCGTAATACTTATTTACGCATTACATTAGGTAACGTGATATAATGACGAACGCCGATCGGTTAGGTTATTACTTTTTAATATTTTTTTGTTAGTAAAAGATGTGAACATTTATTTTCTTCTTAATAAACTCAATCTGCCAAGCCTTTTTAAAAGGTTTTATTTAGCTTGCAATGTATGTGGGTTTCAAATCTTGCATAACATTTTTCGACTACATCTACTCGCTCGATCGAGCAATAATATGACAGAAATTGTCTGATGATGCAGCCAGGAGTGTCTTATCATGAGGGAACTCCTTGATGCTTACCTGAATAACATGCATATATAAATATCTTTGCAGGGTATTCAGTTCTTGTGGTAAAACACGTAATAGCGGACACAGACGCAGCACATGCACGCACACACATGTAGAAGTTGCGGCAAAGGACGAAAAACATACTAAAAAGATATAATCAAAAATTTTTTTTTTAAAACTAGCTTCAGTGCTTAAAATGTGAAAATAAGCCTTCTATAGATAACCAAAATATAATCGTGTTACTTGACAGCAGTAGACATGAGGCGTATGAATTATCGGTTGAAGGCTTATTTTCACCTTTAAAGTACAATCAAAATGAAGCTTGTTTTTGAATGGTTTTTTTTTTCCAATTACATTAGGCTCGGCTTCTAGTCTTACGGATTTAGCTGAATATTATTATTTTACATGGCGTGACTACCATCAGGTCTTCACAACTCAGTTCCGGTGATACGATAATCACTGTTAGAAAAGTTGTTGTAGAGGAACAGGGTGTGATGTTCCTCCACCACAAAGGGAGGATCCTCCGACCAGGCTCGGTGGTATTGCCTGGCGGACAGCTGTCCGACGGTAGCGTATTGGAAGTGGTATATATAGTCACTTGCTGTGAACATTTCGTTATCGCGATTCAGCACTCGTCGACATATGTCACGTGTCATTTATTATGTGCGGATACCGGCACAGTTGTCAGACTTTTTGACCTCTGACTACTAATGACTGCCATATATATCTTCAAATGGCAACCGGACCCGACGTCACGTGCTCTCCGAGGTACGGAAAAAATTCGTTACATTAAGATGGTCACCCATCATCTGCCGACTGCGGTTAGCATTGCTAAACTGCAAGATTAAACCGGCGCGCGGCTTCGATTACTGAACTAATGTGACCATATAAGACACGGTCGTGAAGTAAAAAAAAACACGGAATTAATGTCATGTACTTTATTTAAATTATGGATGACCGCCGGCAGTGAGGTCAGTTCTAAGCTTTACTACAGTAGTACCCCTCCCCTCACTCCCTGCTTCAGCCTGTATAGAAAAGCTTTACCTATTACTTGACATTTGTGTAGCGTCTTTGAAAATGTATCTCGATTTTACTTGAGGATATTCTTACAAAATGTTGTTTCCTTGCGTCCATAATGATTATTCTTTAATTAATGTCACATACATTTTGATCGAGATAAGGTTTATGGCTTTGTACGTGTTTGTGCTATTTTGCATCTTGTTTCTTGCGAACTGCCTCGAATGCTTTCAAATTCAACTATGTATTTCATTCCTTCCTTATTTATATTTCACAATAAGGACAAGTAATTAGAAATATACTTTTACACACTTTCTGTATTCCAATTGATTCATATCATTAAAAGCTATCGAGTCAGGTAACCTAAATAACAAAGTACCCCAATAATATTGAAACCAATATTATGTGTAGATAAACAAGCGAATGGAATTCAATGTATTATTATGAAGCTTCTGCCGAAGTAATTTGCTATAATTATGTTGTTTACTAAATAAATTTTACCTCGGAAATATAAAACCAAAGTAGAAGTTGGAAATATATCAAAGCGAGCAATAATATTTTGCAATATACTTCGTACATGGATCTGACGTAAATCAAAATTTTCTATAAATCAACAAAACGTAAAATGCATTATTGAATCTTTTTATATGGTTAAACGTCTGCTTTGCATTATTTCTACTTAATAAATTAACCTAATCAGGTGTTACATGTATTCATTCAAAATAATCATATTTATAAGATAATCAGATCCGCATCAAAATAATCGTGTTAAATATTATCTAATTCATTTCCGTTTAGTTAAGCCCTATAACATCATTTCGTTTGAAGTAGCGGCAGCGGTTGAGACAATGAATAAAATTAATTCTATTAGATACAGTAGATTCGAATAGGATCACTATACTATGGGTACTTACTTTTAAATCTATTATCATCCTATCTGTATTTTGTGTTTGGACTACTACTCGTTTGATCCAAGATGTCAATTTTTTTCTGTCTAGCTACTCAACTCCTCTCCTCTTACGTCTTATAAGCTACTAACAAAACACGGTCAAAAGGGATTGGCCAAGAGGTAAGGCTGAGAAGTGAGATTGGAAAATTTGGGCATGGGCAATGGGCTTGATACTAGCGGAAAAGGAGGATGCCCAATTGACTATGGGATTGTGTATCGCTGCTGCGTTATCTACTCTGTGGCTATGTCAAGATAAAACTACTTATATAAAGAAAAATATAAAAGTTTATTTGTAAGCCGGGTATTTTAATAGTAAGCCGGGTTACATGAAAAAGTTAGTAAACAAATGTAAACATGATTATTCTATGAAAAAATGTTTAGTGCTCTGTTCATACTTCGTGTTTAAATAGAAAATGATAACCGTCATACACTAACCTAGAAATTATTTACTATCTTATATTCGTGACAAGGGTTATGGCGATACAGTTTTTGGGCATTCCCTTTTGGCGAGAACAAAGCGGACGTGTAGGTTATTGTTACAAATGCTGTAATATTTTTATTGACTGCCCATAGCGACCGTGTCTACAGAAGTCTACTATAGAAAGGATATACCATATCTACGATGGTCTGTACGACTTGAATCATCAATTCATCAATCAAGTTACCCTTGTAGTTTTTAACACAAATATATTGATACAAACAATGTAACTTTCAGTTCAATCTGCCGATGAACTGCCCAATACCGGGGTCTGAGCTGACTCGCGAGCCGTTTCGATGGGATCAAAGACTGTTTTCACTGGTGCTGCGACTCGCTGGGACTCCTGCTGTGGAAAGAGACACCGGCCTCGTACCTTCAGATTCCTCGCCTATTGATGCCATGTGTGAAGTCACTGGAGGTAAGAAAACTATACTGTTTTTGGAACAAAGTTCCTTATCGCGCGTTGCGAAAAGGGGCTAGACGGAAAAAATTGGGACGAAAAGTTGTAACGACACATCGTAGCAATTCTCGTAGCGGCGTAGTAATTACATGCTACGTTACAGCTACGGTGCTACATCATCAGACACACAGAGTGAGTATTCGGTGAACCACATTAAGATTTTTTTTATAACTCAGAAAACTAAAAATTTCTTTACTAATTAATCGAAAGGAACTTCGTTCCATCCGGGTGTCCCTTGACACCTCAGTAGTTTTTTTTTGTCTAATTTTGGGCCGTTGAAATCTGTTATTTTTTAAATATTCAAGGATTAGTTCTGTCAGGTAATTACATGGATATTGTTTAGACATAGTTAGGACAAAGCTCTGTTTGAATTTTGTTTCAGTATAAAGCTTGGCTACATGCTTTACCTTACATGCACAAATAGTTTGTACAAACGGTTTGCGCAAATTTGTAAATGTATAAAGATTTTAATTTGCGCAAGATTGAGCGTGTACCCGACAAAAGACCTGTTTGTACAAGTGACGTGGGGCGTGTAGCCGGACTAAACGCACAAATAAGATGGAGTGTATAACAAGAATCTCGTATTCGACGGGACCGCGTGTTCAAGCGAAGGGCAGTGAAATATACCGAATTGAAACCTTTTATTTATTCCATTTTCTAATAAGAACCACTTCAATAAAACAAGCAAATAGAAGTTAATTACTAAATTGCTTACCGTTTTATAAATAAGCAATAGTCTCCATTAATAAAGTTACGTTCAGCTTAAAACTTTTGAACAGGTTGTACTGTGTACTAAGAAACAGTTGAACAAATTATGGGACCGGTAGGATTTGAATCCGCGACCTCTGCATACCGGGCAGCCGCTTTTAACCACTAAGCTACGGTCCCCTTTTACCAGGACCCTAAATTTCTCAACTGTATGTTACCCTAGACTGTTTACTGCATGGTCTCATAATTTTTTAACTGTTTCTTAATATAATTTTCTACACATATATATGCTATAAAAATAACCAATAAGAGTTCGTACTGTAATTCTTCTTCTTCTTCGTCGCTGATCCAAATTATATTTTGACTTGCCATCGTGGTGAAAGGATTACCCTATTCGCTTCGGAGGACTCGCGAATTGCCCAGGGTGCGCCGGACGTAGGGAATCGTTGTGTACGTCACTCGGGGAGGCTCATTGTAATTTAAAACTTGTAATATTATTGTCAGTGTCAAAAGTACTCCATGGATGTTTCTGGAATGTTGAAACTGACAATAGTAAGCTAAATACAAGACTCGGATGTAGAAATTTCATATTAACGGGGGATAGTGATCCCTTTAGAAAACCTGTCTGACTAGTTTTTGCGTTGTACTGCTTTACATTTAGTATCAAGGTGGTATATTTATACGCTATTTATATTATACTGCATGTTTTGTAAATAATGTATAATGTAATTTTGCGCTCATAGAATTACAATTGACGATTATTGTTTTTTTATTTTTTTATGAATTAATCAGGGTCGTTATATCAGACATTCGGTATGTAGTTAACATTTTATACAGTGTTAGATTTACTTACGGTATTTTGTACTGTAGCATCTTATAGTACTTTTTAAACGAGATATAATCCCACCCACACGCCCACTAGTGTGACTCCTGTGACGCCAGGATCTATAGCGGCAACCAACTGAAAGGCACCGTGCGTGACACACGGGCAATCCCAGGGAGAGTTAAAAGTGTCTTGGAACCCGCAACGAAATTAATCAGAAGTATATAGTTGGAGTTGGATCTTATAGTACTGCTTTAAAGCGTTCCACTCGGGTTTGATGCAATAATCTGAACCTCTACTCTTTTATAAATATAAATAAATATCTTACAACTTACACACAACGCCATCTAGTCCCAAACTAACCAGATCTTGGGGTACTAGATAGATACTACTCCTCTTCTATGGGTACTAGATAGATACTAATGAAAACTTTTGTTAAAACATACTTATTATACATAGAAACACCCAGACTAAGATAAATTATGAATAGTCCTTCTTCTTCATCCTGCTCTTATCCCATTTTGTTTGGGGACGGCGCAAAACGTCTTTTTTCTCTATTCTTCTCAGACAGCCGTCTCACTTTCACTCACATCCTTCCCTTTCATATCTTCTTTAACGCAATCCATCCATCTTTTATAAACAGTTCTATGATATTTATTCAGGTCTCCTTTAAATATTCAGTCATATTCTCTGTACTGCCAGCTCAATCTCTTCGAATGACTCAGTGGTGTACTTATGTGGTATATTTATTTTATTTTATTTTACATCTTCTTGCACTTAAAATATAGTACAACGGCGGACTTAATAGGCATTTTCTACCAGTCAACCTTAAGGTGATGCAGAGAGAACAAAGGTATATAGAAACATTTATAAGAAACTCAGTACATCTTTGCCACTTATTTCATTTCAAATAGCTGCCCCTCCTGTCCCTCTTGATTAGCAGTAAAATGGTTTGTCTTGTTTTTCTAAACAAAGAAATCGCGGCAACAAGATACATTCTTACTCGGAACGATTATATTATCCGTGAATCACACGGAAACTTGCTTGGGGCGGGAAATCCACAATATGTTGCATTGGTTTTTACATTTGGCGTGACAATCAATTTAATAAAAAAGCTAGATGCAATTTAATTAGGAAAAAATAAAGTGTAGCCAGAGAAAGTGCCCATTTACACGATGCAGGTAAATGCTATTCTCTTGCCATTGTAGAGAATAAGAAAATATCGCATCTTGTAAATGGACCTTAAAATAAATTGTTTTGTACACTAAGCACGTTATATCAAGCTAAAACCGTAAAAAGACATTATACAAAAACAGTCAGCTAATTCGTTGAGTGCAAAAATAAATATACTTTTGCCCTGTAGTTTTTGGATATATTGATACAACTGTATTTTGAAATGAATCCTTAACATTTCTTCCTAGGCCACGATCGTGTCACTGCCTATGTCAGTGGGTCTAAGGACGGGGGCCAAAGCCCTCTTTTGTTAGAACCAATAGTTTATCTTTCCGACGATCTATTTTTATGTACGCCCTTCATTTAAGCCAATCTACCTCTATACCAATATCACCTTATATCAAGCAGTGATATTAATTATGATCCTACTACTTACAGGTCGCTCCTACTGCATCACTTCGCATCGCATGTTGATGCAATGCATCGACAGTTTGGTGCAGAAGGTGCAGAGCGGCGTTGTCATCAACTTCGAGAAGATCGGGCCCGACCCTCCTCCTATAGAAGGCGTGAACAACAAAGACGGGACTGAACAGGATGACAATAATCACGAGGGTGATAAAGAAATCGAGGGTGATAACGAGAGGAATGGAGTAAGTTATAATTTTATAGCCTTAGTGACTAATAGTCTACTCGATAAGTTGAAAATGGTACAAAATAGAGATACTGGTCTTAAAATTATGTGCGATACCTCATTGGATTCGGAATGACGCCTAGAAAAATGTGTTATAAGAGTGTATTAGCACATAAAAAATTGCAAAAGTTATAAACAATTAAAGATGAAAAAAAAATGGCATTTTGTTTTTGCCAATATTTCATTAACGATTAATATTTAAGAAATTTCAAAATAAGATTCTGAAAGAAGAGGAAATTTCCAACAAAAAACTCACAACTCCCGGAACTCTATCTCCATTATTTATAATTTTAATTTGACGCTGAAAATAGGTCGAAATTTTTTTACGACCATTATTTAATCATTTTTTTCCCTAACAATTAAGACAGTAGTTCGAGAAAATTTCGTTAGTTAATTATTGTTTAACTTGTTGAAAAATTAACTTTTAGTAGAATTTCCAACGGGAATAAATTATTTATAGTATTCAAAACATACCATATTTTTTTCAAATTAAAAGAAATATATTCAATACCTTAAATAAATTAATTCATGTGCCGTACTCGCTTTTGACGCCACGCGTGCAATCTAAAAATGTCGCGCGCAGACCTATTTTCAGCGTTAAATTAAAATTCTAAATAATGGAGATAGAGTTCCGGGAGTTGTGAGTTTTTTGTTGGAAATTTCCTCTTCTTTCAGAATCTTATTTTGAAATTTCTTAAATATTAATCGTTAATGAAATATTGGCAAAAACAAAATGCCATTTTTTTTTTCATCTTTAATTGTTTATAACTTTTGCAATTTTTTATGTGCTAATACACTCTTTTTGCACATTTTTCTAGGCTTCATTCCAAATCCAATGAGGTATCGCACATAATTTTAAGACCAG
Source organism: Hypena proboscidalis (assembly GCA_905147285.1). Taxonomy (NCBI): domain Eukaryota; kingdom Metazoa; phylum Arthropoda; class Insecta; order Lepidoptera; family Erebidae; genus Hypena; species Hypena proboscidalis. The sequence continues at coordinate 9,617,071 of LR990127.1, forward strand.
TATCTCTATTTTGTACCATTTTCAACTTATCGAGTAGACTAAAGTAACATCGTAACTCGATAATAAGATAAGAAATGAAAAAAAAGTATCATTAATTCTGTCTAATACTAATTAATTTTAAAATATTATTCATAATGCCAGCAATTGTACGCATCTCAGCATAATACTGCAGCGCTAAAAGCACCGCAGCGCTGATAATTCTGATGCGCCCAGTGAGTGTGTAATTAGCAGCTATAAGCTGCTTGAGGTCAATACCTGGAGTTGATATCGAAACTCTTTTGTGGAAGATTTGATCTAAGCATAAAAAAAAAGAAATGTGAAAGAAGTTCGCCGATTTTCGAATAGGCTGTATTCGAAAATCGGCGAATTTAGCCGGTGTTCAGCTTTAGCAGCAAATCCTAAAACACTGGAACAGATAGTATAATATCGCATCGCAACTGCACATTTCTTTTTCATTATCAAATAAGATTTGAGACTAAACATTTGGTTGTTTTTTAATATATTTTTTTATATAACTGGATATTTATGTATATTTGTTGTAGCGAGTTATTTCGATATTCCACAGATGATGCAATCTGTTTGTTCACGATAAAAATCTTTACAACAAATATACATGGTAAATATACCGTGATATCTGATATTTAGTAGGCTGTTCTTATTGTGGTTGTAGCAATTATATTCAGGAACCCCTAATATCATTACTTCAAGATTATTTTTGTCGACAGTCCAGAAAAATAATTATTTTGAAATAAAATATAACTAGATGAAATTGACGTCATTGCGCAATTTATCTTTAATTTCAATTTATTTTTAATGCATTTATTATATACATAAATAACTGGAAATCTTTGAAAGTTTTATAAGATTCAAAGTTAAGATGAGCTATCTGCAAAACTTGTTCAGAAGTTTAACTAAACAAATTGAGATCTAGTGAACTTGCTGATTCGAAGATGTTACTTATAAAGTTACGAACTGCTTGTATGATCACGTAGAAACCACAACTAGCAGATCTTGTGATAAAATATAAACACTTACAAGAAACAGTGATGTTGAAAAGTTTATAATCAAGTTAATGACTACTAGGTGAACTAAATAACATAACATCACGCCTATATTAACCAGAAGGGGCACCCTCGGGCAGAGGTGTACAACACCCACACTTCACCTGTTATGCTTAGGTCTTATGGGATAGGGGTTGAGCCTATCGCCATCCACCAGGCACAATTCGAACTTTGTGTTGCTGCCGCAACGCTAACCACTAAACCATCGAGGCAGTCGAAACTTAATATACTACATAGTTTAGTAACTGAGTCAGCAAAACCAGCGGCTTCGAATCTGACAAATGATTGATTAATAATTCGTTGGAATAGTTCGCGCGAGCCGCAAAAGTTCCTGGAATTGCTCGGCAGTTGCGCTACATAGTTGGATAAAATAGCGAATGCAAATATTTCTACTGTTTGCATAGATAAACAGAATAGTTGAAATTAAACTGTTTTGGGCACCAGCTATAAAAATATACTATATAAATAAATGTCACACACATACACACAACGCCATCTAGTCCCAAACTAAGCAGAGCTTGTACTATGGGCTAGAACCCATAGTACAAGCTACTAATACTGTAATAACTAATACCAATACCTAAATACTTTTCTTGTAAATACATACTTATTAGCTATATATGTTAATATACTCGATAGCATGCTGACATTATGGAATCTTTAAGATCATTCTATCAGTATATACTGCCTCGTTGGGTTAGTGTTTGGCATATTATTATGTGCCTCTCACCGCGACGTCTCGGTTTCAATGCCCGAGTTAGGCAAAAATTGTTTATTTGGGCTTTTTCCAAAATTTTGCCTTTTTTGTGCCCAGTGGATGGTTATAAGCTCACCTCAAAAGGAGTAAAAACATTACTAAACCATTTTTCCTTTTTTTGATATTATATATTTTTTTGGAAATATTAAAGTAACAAAAGTTATTTTTAGTCACAAAAGCATTATTTTAAGTGCAAGGTTTGCGTAGTGGTAAAAGCGGTCGCCTCGCCGCTTATAACTACGCTGGTGTTGTGGGTTCGATCCCCACACGGGACAAATCTTTGTGCGATCCGCAAAGATTTGTTCTGACTCTGGGTGTGCTTAGTGTGAGTGAAATGTATGTTTGTCACACAGGAGTTATTCCTAGTCCGGGCGACGTTTTTTTTAAAAGATAAATAAAAAAAAAACACTGTTTCGTTCACTTTACTATAAACAATCTTTTGATTGATTTATTAAACACATACTTTACATTTTCTATTTTTGCAGCGCTGGAACAGCGGCCAGTACCAGACCGGAGGGCTGGGCCCGAGCGCCCCTCAAGCTTGGCACTCCTGCCGCCGCCTCATCTACGTCCCGCGGACGGTCGCGCAGAAGGGCTTCGCTGTCGGCTTCTGGCCGATACCGGAGTCCTTCCGATCGGACCCTACCGCGCAAACTTTGGTATGTTAAAAAAAATACAAGACAATATTACCTAGACCCTGTTACTTGGATCCATTTTTGCCCTGACATCCATTTCGGCATCATGTACTTCTCTCACAATACAAATACATCAATTCCCTTTTGAACCGACTTCAAAAACGGAGGAGGTTCTCATTTCGTCTGTTTTTTTACGTCATAACTTTCGACTGGGCGAAACGGTTTAATGTTTTTTTTTTACTTGAAAGCTGGTGCTGCCTGTGTGGTCCCATTTCAATTTGGTCTACTTCTGACAATTTCACCCATGAGAAAACCATATAATTTCGGCATCATGTACTTTTTTCTCACAATACAAATACATCAATTCCCTTTTAAACCGACTTCAAAAGAGGAGGAGGTTCTCATTTCGTCTGTTTTTTTACCTCATTATTTTCGACTGGGCGAAGCGGTTTAATGATTCTTTTTTACTTGAAAGCTGGTGCTTCCTGTGTGGTACCATTTCAATTTGGTCTAGTTCTGACAATTTCACCCATGAGAAAACCATATAAGTCTAAAATTAAAGAAATTTTCATATTCTGCCTTTCTGGCCAGTCTAACCAAAAAAGTTTATAATTTTTTAACCTAAAATCTTTCTAGTATTTTGATTTATATCGATACAAAAAATAATAATTTCGCATTAAGCTTAATTTTAGGGTAAATTACTTATTATTTAATCTACTAATCTTCACTCTAAGAAAAAGCTTTGCTTAAACACTATCTTAGAAATTACAAATTGTTTACATAATATTGCATACATATCACTTCTAGCTTGCCAACAATGACGCACTCTCACTTTCTTTAGTTTAGAAATTAATAATCCCTTACTATTATGAAATTTAAATTCAATTTCATCTTTCAAATTCAATTTCAAATTCAAATTTCAAATTCAAATTCAAATTCAACAATGACGCACTACATTCACTCTCTTTAGTTTAGAAATGAATAATCCCTTACTATACATATTACGTACCTACGTATCGACTTGTGTAGTCTCGAGGCAAAGACCGATATGTAAAGGCGCAGCGCGTTGTTTCGTTATCAGTCAGGCTTCCCTTGCGATAATACCCTATAATAAACTGAGCACACAAATTCTTTTGAAACATCTGTGCTCGCACTGAGTTCAGCTCACGACTCTTTGAGTCAATGTTTGTTTAAAAGTTAGCACTTTAAGCTCAGTTTGAAGCATCAAGAATACTCTTTAAGAAGTTGGTACAACAAACAAGCAAGATTAACCGGTTTACTAATTGGTATAACGATGCTATTGGTTTTAATAACATTTCTTTATTCATCATTTCGCGTTCTTGTCTTGTTTGAAGAAAGTTTTAGAAAACAAATTTTAATTATAGATAAAATCAATGATTTGGCGGTTTTGAATTTGGCTGCCTCGTTGGTCTAGTGGTTAGAGTATATCACCGCGAGGTCTTGGGTTCGATTCCCGGGTCGGGCAAAGTGTTATTTGTGAACTTATTGTCACGAAATTCACGATAGCAGCACATAGTTGAAATTATGCCTGGTGGATGGCGATAAGTTGTCTCCTTTATCACATAGAACCTAAATATTAAGAATAAGAATAAGAATAAGAATCATTTATTTGCATGAACATGAGTTATAGAAGTTGTTATATACATTACAATTGCAGTCTGTCACATTCTACCTTTAAGGTGTGCAAATTTACACATATAAATATCACCAAATACAAGTTACACAAAAAAAATATATATATAATATTAAAATACAAAAATAATTATTCAGAAATGCATGCACAAGAGAAAAGAAAAAAAAAAAAAAACACAATTCACAAAAGTAATTAAATGTAAGGTAGCTCAGGGCAATGTTTTGTCGCTGAAGTAGTCAGTTATATTGTAAAAGCATTTCAATACAAGATGGTCCCTCGACCCCTTTTTAAACAACCTAGTATTTGCTACGTCTTTCAGAGCCTTTGGTAGGTTATTATAATTACATTACAGGTGAAATATGGGTGTTGTACACCTCTGCCACACCCTTCTGGGTAATATAGGCGTGATGTATGTGATGTTTGGCTGCTGCGGCTTACTTCAAAACCACCAAGACCTTTGATTTTATCTATACTTTCTATACCTTAATTTCTTTTACAGCCACCCCGTTCAGCTCACCCAGTGGTGAAGTTCACATGTTCAAGCCAGGAGCCCATGGTGATTGATAACCTACCTTTCGACAAGTACGAATTGGAGCCCAGCCCGCTCACACAGTTCATTCTGGCCAGGAAACAACCCACTATCTGCTGGCAGGTATGTACAAGGAAATCTATTTATATCAAATAGGTATATCGTTCAGGAAAATGTTAATAAAAATCATTGTTAGATGAATGCTGATTTTACTCTAAAGTTCCATTTAGTATTGTTTTCCGTTTTTAAGGGCATTCAATATAAAAAAGTATTGTGGTATTTTTATCGACCTCGCGGGCGTAGCCACGGGCAAGAGCTAGTAATAAATATAAGTTATAATGTTATCAAGTATGATAACTACGTCATTTTATTAATTAACTAAATAGATTATATAATTCAATAAGTAGGTTACGATATAATGTGTAAACAAACTATTGAGTTCACTCATTAGATAAAATACGTCGTTCCAAATGACTGGACGTATACAATTTAAATATATAATGTTGTATAGGAAAGTATAATTTTAGCTTTTGTTAAAATATTATGTTTAAAAACAATTGCAAGCTTTTGTATAGAAAGTCCCTCGACATATCCTGAATTGGTTATCTAATATGATATAAGAAAAGCCGTCTTATCAGAATTTTCTGTGCACGGTTAGCGTAGTGGTTATAGCGGTCGCCTCGCCGCTTTCAACTGCGCTGGTGTTGTGGGTTCGATCCCCACACGGGACAAATCTTTGTGTGTGTAGGGGGTTCTTGTGTTGATGGTAATCTGCAAAGATTCGTTCTGACTCTGGGTGTTCTCTGTGTATGAACATCCCCGCGACACAGGAATAATTCCTAGTGCGGGCGTCGTTTATTTAAAAAAAAAAAAACTCTTCTTTCTAGTTGCCGCTTGGTTATACACAAACAAGAACTAGTTACATTCTTAAACAGATTTTGAACAGGCCTTCGCGATGTTAAAACTATTTTGGACATGTTAAATAACATTCTAACTTTAATATTCCTCTTTGAACTACTAGTCTCCGTCCACGGCTCCGCCCGCTTGGTACCTCGATTACAATTACCCTACGTTATTTCTGGGGTCATATTATACCCATCTTTTGTCATCTACCGCTCTAATTTTATCATCCAGCGACGAAATTTCCCAGTAAAAAAAATCTAACCAAGATCAAAATTGAACCAGCAGCCGTCATTCCATAGTAATACTTGAACAAATCTGTTGGTCTAAAATAATATGATACTTATCTACATAACAATTCTATATCTTTCCAGGTGTTTGTTGCCAACAGCGGCTGTAAGAACTCTGAAATCCACCATCCCTTTGGCTACTTGAAGGCGTCTACAAACCTTACCTGCGTGAACCTGTTTGTATTACCGTACAACTATCCGATGCTGCTGCCGCTGCTTGACGACCTGTTCAAGGTGCATCGCTGCAAGCCCTCTGCTGAATGGAAGGTGGCATTCCAGCACTACCTGGATAGGATGCCTTCCTATTATGTTGCTGTGAGTTGCTTTTTTTTACTTTTGTTAATAATGGGTGCGCTTGTATGAGTGAATGTGTGTATTGGCCTTGTCATTGGGACCACTGGATAGTGTAATTGCTTCTAGCATTCTATCTAATGTAAAAAAAATATAGTTTAAAAAAACTAAAAAAACACGCTTTTAAAGCACATCAAACTAAAAAGTGAAAAATAATTCTTATTATAACCTGAAAATAATAATAAACGAAAAATACTAGTACTATTGTGAAAAAAAGCGTGGGTCGCTCGATAGACGAAAAATATGGCACAGAGCGCCCCACGCTTTTTTCACAATAGTACTAGTATTTTTCGTTTATTATTATTTTCAGGTTATAATAAGAATTATTTTTCACTTTTTAGTTTGATGTGCTTTAAAAGCGTGTTTTTTTAGTTTTTTTAAACTATATTTATTTTTCACTTTTTAGTTTTAGTTTTTTTTTAATCCTGGCGATCCTAATCAGGATAATGAGATAAATTTATGAAATTATTATATTGTCGCTGATTCTTTACAAGTGTAGAAAGTTTGAATTAAATCTGTCCGTTTAAAGTGGGTCAAAATCGAGTCCAAAGGAGTCGGTTACATACAAACAAACAAACAAACAAACAAACATACAGGTGAAGCTAATATAAGCGTGTTAAAAAGAGATTTTAAAGATTCAAAGATTCAAACATTTATTTGCTTTAAACATAATATACTATTGATGTTACATAATATAATAATAGCCTTAAGTGTCACATATTTCGTCAAAGTTAGTGACATGCAAATATTTAGTATCAGGGATATAATCCCACCCACACGCCCACCACTGTGACTCCTGTGACGCCAGGATCTACAGCGGTAACCAACTGAAAGGCACCGTGCATGACACACGGGCAATCCCAGGGAGAGTTAAAATATTTAGTATCAGCTTTACCTATCCTAAAATAATAAATAGCCTGTAATAGATAAAAAATGAGATTCTATACATAATTATTACTGTAATAACGTATTTTATACATTCCATTCATATATCTTATTGTTACTAATTTATGCATTTTAATTTCAAGGTGAAACTTAATCTAATAGTGACTCAACACTTTTATCTGTTTGCTTTTCATTACCATATGCCTTTTTCAAACCTATCCTACAAGCAAAAACTACTTTATACCTATTAGCTGATATGGTTCTTCTGGAAGCTTACATTGGCTGCCATCTTTTATCATCAAAAGTAGTACTCAACATTTTTTTTAAATTGTTTGGGGTTAATACATCGCCTCTTTGTCCCACCTGCGCCATTATAAATTGGACTGTTATGCTACTACATTTTTATAACTAATGTATTGACAGAATCTGTATGTGTATGTGCGTCTTTTGATGGATACAATCTTAGTTTATATTTTATACTTTCCAGCCTCTTCGCCGAGCGTTAATCAAGATGGGAGCATCAACGCAGCTCTTGCAGAGTTTGATCCCAGACTCACAAGACAATTCTCTAAGTTTCTCCGTGCTGAATTACTTAAAAAGACTGAAGAACCAAGCCAAGGTGGAATTTGAGAAGCTCTGCGCTGACGTCATCAATAAGTCATCAAGCAATAACACTCAAAAGGTAATAATTGTTGTTTCTACTAGTAAAGATATTTTTCCGTACACTGTGGGTTCTTTTAAATCTATCAAGAAAGGCAGTATATGCAGTATAAACTCTACCAGAAAGAAACCAGGAAGATAAATACTGGACAAATTAATAAATTAAGGTCCCATTTAATGTTTCTTCTTTTTAAACTTAATTTATTTACCTACAAGCAGCGACAGCCCAGTGTGAGACAATAGTACTGCTAAGTCGAAGGTCTCGGGTTCACACACCTCCGTCAATAAATCATTAAGATTCGTCTTTTCGAAGATATGTGTGTATTTGTCTTATAAATTATCACTCGCTAACGGTGAAGAAAAACATCGTGAGGAAACCTGCATGCCTGAGAGTGCCTAAAGGTACTCGAGGTCGTGTGAAGTGTACCAATCCGCACTTGGTCAGCGTGGTGGACTATGGCCTAACCCTTCTCATCATGAGAAGAGGCCCGAACCCAGTAGTGGGTCATGTAATAGATACAGAGCTGCTTTTTTTTACCTATTGTTGTGCACTACAACTAACAAACTAACTCGGGGTCGTGATAATTACCACATTTACTTCCTGCCATCAAGAAACTCATTCAGAAAGTACACATTCGAATTGATGCACACCAATGAATTGATGTCAGTAGATAATTTTACGATGGCATACAATCTTATCTCTACAGTGGATAAAGTAGGACGAAAACTGGTTATTTTGGAGTGTAAGTTAAACCAATGCTTGCATATAAGATATATTTAAAGGTAACGGTTTTTATTTGTTATCCGAAAAAATGGTTTTTGCAGATAACGGCATTTTAGTTATACCACGGCAGTATAGATATTATAGATAGAGAAATATAAATATTACAAACCAAGCGTGTTTTGGTTCTTGTGAATCTAGCCTAGCATTAGGCATCAACTTTGCCTTGTGAGATGTAATTTGTAGGCAGTTAAACAAATAAATAGGGGGTGCAGGTTCGAGTCCTGCTGGATTCTTAATTTTTCAACTTTAATATTATAAAATAAATAATTTAATAAAAATCTAGAACTGTCAAAAGAGTAGTAATATGATCGAGATTGTTGTTTTGCATAAATGTTGCAGTTGGAAGCAAGCTTTAGCATCAACGCCCGACGTATGTTTACATTTTTCGAAAATTGAATGCGCGCGCATCTTTTGCTTAAAGCTCATTGGAAGCAAGCAACATATTTACTGCTGACGCTGCACTCCGCTCCTTCTCACAAATAACACTTTGGCCGGCCCGGGAATCGAACCCGAGACCTCGCGGTGATAGGCGCATACGCTTACCACTAAACCAACGAGGCAGTTGGTAATTAGATTAGTTAAAAATCAAACTTGTTCCTTTCCTTACTCACTTGGCCTTAACCCATTTACTATCAATATTTCAGGCAGCAGAAAGCGTTCGAGTGATGTCTCGTTCACCCCTTCGCAAGGACCTTACAACACATCCCTGTCTTCAAGACAAGTTCTCGGCGCTTCGTGACCAGTTGAATGAGTTCGGAGGATTCGTCGTAGGGTTGTCGCGAGGCAGGCATAAGGCGCAGACTCACACGTATCGGAATCCTTTTGATATTCAAAGAAGAGATCTGTTGGATCAGGTAAGCCAAAAAAATATTTAAAGTTGAAAAGGCTAAGGAGCAAGTGGGACTGGGCTGGCCACGTTTGCTGTATGAGTCCAGAGAGATGGGCCCAAAAAGCCAACTGGTTACCACGTGACGGTCAACGGCGACGAGGAAACTCAAACGGAGATGGCGGAACAACTTGAATGCATTTCAGAACGATTGGCCAGAGATAGCAAATAACAGAAAGACTCGGGATTCGGGGTGCATGAAAGGAGCCTCCCCGAGTGACGTACACAACGATTCCCTACGTCCGGCGCACCCTGGGCATTTCACGAGTTCTCAAAAGCGAATTGGCTAATCCTTTCACCACGATGGCAAGTCAAAATAAAATTTGACTTAGCCATCGACAGAAGAAGAACAGAAAGACTTGGAGGTCATGGGGAGAGGCATTTGCCCAGCAGTGGGACACACCCGTAGGCTAGTAAAAAAAAAAGTTGAAAGCTGAGATTTTCTATTCTTCTTCTTCTTATCGTGTCAATGGCTCGTTCAATTATTCTGTGTTAGACCAGTAAGTGGCGGCTTTAACCCCTTTTTTGTTGGCCCGCATAAGGTCATAGCGTTTGCAAGTGGATGGAAGTAAAGGGCAAGACAACAAGTGGGCCCAACTCTGGGTAGGGATCCACATTCGCTAGTGTTGGATGAGTTGATAAATCCCACTTGGCCAGATTGTCTCTGCAACAGCCAACCTGTGTCCGATTTTCTATTCTTCTTCTTCTCTTCTTTCGTGTCGATGGCTGCAGTCATTTTTTCATGGTGTTGACTTGCCATCGTGGTGAAAGGATTCGCCAGTCTGCTTGGTGGAGATTTGCAGACTGCCCAGGGTGCGCCTGACGTAGGGGTTGATTGTGTACGTCGCTCGGGGAGGCTCCTTTCATGCACCTCCAATTTTCTATTAAAAAGTATTCGTGCTTATTTAAAGCGATTTGATAAAAAAAACACATTCCAAATGACCTAAACTGTCGTAGTGCAAGTTGTATTTTAAAGTAATTACTCATCAAACTGTTTTCTTAACTGTTTTCTTAGCCTATTATTGGACGTTTACGAAAAGTAGCAATTACGTTGTAAACAAACAAATTCGAGTAATATGTGAAGTGTAATGAAATTTGATAACTCTTAAACGTTTCTTGGCTGGTTGCCAAGAGATTGCTATTTAACATTCAGTAACGTTTTTTGTTAACTGACGAATTGTATTGTATTCTAATAAGGTGGTGCGATATGCGTGCGGTCAAGGTATTTATCGCATTCTTATCTCGGAAAAAATAAACGTTCAAACACCTCTTTACTTAGCATTTTATGATGAGTTCATATTAATATTGTCTACCCACTTTCCTTAGTTAATTTACTAGTTTAAGCCCCAGCTTCAGAGGTAGATAAAGCTTATTGGCAGGTTAAGTTAATAGCACACATAAATAAAAATGACAGCTGTTTTCTTTATTCAAGTGTTACTTGTGTCATTTTATATTTGGTCAAGTTATATTTTATGTGGCGGATAAGAGCTGTCCAAAACCAGTAGTTCCACATTGTGCTTATAATATTTTTCAATAATTATTAATTTAGTCCCTGCATCGCATTATTTGTCACTTTAAGAACTTGAACATCTATATATATAAAAATGAAACCCGTTTTCCGTTGTCACGGCATCACGCGGGATCGGCTGAACCGATTTCGTTGATTCTTTTTATGTTGTGTTTGTTATAGTCAGGAGATGGTTCTTATGAAATAAAAGACTAGGCAACTTGCGTGGAAAATGATAAAATTTAAGAATACTTAACCACTATATTAAATTTTCTAATGATTTTCTAACGTAACCTTAGCGCTTTTGACAGTAGGGTTTGACATAACATTGACAGAAGGCGTGCTGCAAATATCGTCACAGATAATGTATGCATAGTTAGGACAGGACAACGTCTGTCGGGTCAGCTTGTAACTTAATATAATAGGATAGATGACCAATAAATAAAAATCTAAGACACTGATTAAAAATAACATCATTCGATTTCAGGTAGTACGAATGCGCGCTAACTTCCTGCAGCCGTCGCTGACGCACACGCGGCTCGTGGACGAGGACAGCGTGCACTCCATGCCCGTGGCGCAGATGGGCAACTACCAGGAGTACCTCAAGCGCATGACGCCGCAGCTGCGGGAGATTGAGTCGCAGCCGGTCCGCCAGCACATGTTCGGCAACCCCTTCAAGATTGACAAGGTTGGTGTGAGTGTGCCCTGTCCCCATCTTATGTACTAACCGTGCTTTGTGCATACGAGGTTAATGCCGTCCCTAACAAAAAACATATGCAAGGGAATAAACATCTTTTAGACATTGTCAAATTATACTTACATATCTGGCAAGTATGTATGTATAGCTTGAACTATGAGGTTTCCTTCTACAAATTCCTTCTTTGAATATCTATGTAAACTTTGATATGTAGTTTTTGTAAACTAAAGGTATTTTCGTTAAAAGGTATTTGTATTATGTACGAACTATTCCAATCATTAAACAATTTGGGCCCCTATTACTCTTGACTTTAAATAGTTAACTTAATCACTACAGATTTCCTATGTCCATTACATATTCTACCTGTTAATTGAAACGCTGCTGTGGTTCAACTGTTTAATTCTCTATACAAAATATTTGTCCAAAAGAATACCAAAAACAATATTATGTATAAAAACAATATGACTGTATAAAAAGGTTCGTTGGTCGCCAACACTACCCCTATGATTTTTAATCAATTTTAACTGTCTAGTTATCCCGGGTCATGACTTACAGCCTCTTGACTAATATAGAGCAAATACGAGCCCCCCTTAAATATTTATTTTATAGCATTAGTTGTTTAACATCTCCTAAAATGTGTAAAAATGTGCAACTGTCTAGCTATAATGTTTCATTAGATACAGCCTGATGACATACGGACAGAGGGACAGCGAAGTCTTAGTAATAAGGTTACTTACCTTTTGGGTGCGGAACCCTAAAAGGAACTACAAATGATGGAAGACAATTCTTATTTAACAACTACAGCTGATCATTTGGTATCATGATTATGTGAAACTACATACTTTGAGCTTTAAAATAAAAAAGAGTATCAAGATATGATTGCTTTCGCTTCAAAGATACATTATTTTTAAATTTTCGAGCAACCAATAATAATATTATTAACAACAGCTATTTTCACAGCGCATGATGGTGGACGAAGCAGACTTGGATCCAGTGGGAGCCGTTCGGAGCGGCGGTGGTGGTGTGGGCGGGAAACGCGGCGCTGAAGGGTTCCGCTTGGGACCTCCTAAGCGGAGAGCCGGGCCTCTCCCCCACCATATCGTGGCTCGAAGGCCATCGGAGCCGCCGGACTCGCCCCCCGCGTCGCCCGTGCCTCCGCCCCCGTCCCCCGCGCCGCCGTGCCCGCCGCCCGCCCCGCCGGCGTCGTTGCCCGTGGCACCGCAGTCCCCGGTGACGACGCGGCGCCCCGCCTCCCCGCTGTCGCCTGCACCGACGGATCTACCGTCAGGAAGACCTCCCGAGGTGTGTACTTGGTTTTCTTTGATTTTGATGAAATAAGTAACTGGCGTCGCAGTCTGCAAGAAGACAATTGGTGTGTTATCGGTCCTTCTTATAAGTGTTTTAATTAAGTGATATTTTGTAACTAAGTTCAATACGAACCTCATTTAAAAAAATGCCGTAATACTAAAAATATTGAGTATGTTTGCAGGAGCCTCCAAACGTGGAGACAGGCGGTCCAGCAAGCAGTCCTGCGATCATTGCGGCGAGCAGTCCGGCAAGCGCCACTGCCGGCGGGCCTGCGAGCGGCCCGGTATCGCCGCCGTCGTCTCCGCCTGCTCTAGCGCCCGCCAACCTGCCGCCTGTCGTCAAACCATTCCTCAACGGAGGTCAGTATTTATCTTGCACGATATATAATAACCATCTTACAAACAATACATTCCCCTCAACGTTTTCAATGATAATAGAGCATTAAGTAAAAACCGAAATTATAAAAATATAGCTTCCATGCGTGACTCCGCCCGCGTGGTACGTCAATCAAAAATAGCCTATATTATAACCGGAGTCTTGAACTATATCTCTACACCGCCAATTTTCATTAAGATTAGTCCAGCAATTTTTTTGGCTACAAACCATTAAAAAAAATCTTCACTCTTTATAATATTAGTAACTAGTATTGATAAGAATAACTCAAAGCAAAGGACAATATTTTTTTTATAGTTGTTTGTTTGAAAAGATAAAATAATTATGATGCAAATGACTTTTTTTTACAAAATATACGATAACACACAGATCTATTTCTTTATACCGGAAAACTTACCCATCTAACTGGTATTTACCATGGTAATTAAATCTTCATAACATTTATTGTTATCGCTGTATTTTTATATCTATGCCTAGCCCAGTCCTACACATGCGTAATAATAATGTGTTTATAGAGTAACACTATTTACTATCTACGGTTCGCTTGGAGGTCAATCACTCGCCGCGATTGCCCAATAGTGTCTAGCATTCGTGACCTCATAGTCCTAATACTCAACAAGTGGCAACTTAATTACCATATTCATTGATTCAATTTGAATTTATTTTACGCTCGCTTGCCTCGTAAATATTGCAAAAAGCTGATCATAAAAATGGCATAGAATTAATGAGATATGATTTAGGATTTATAGTTTTTCATTCATAGATAGAATAAAAAAGACTGACCAAGACTAAGTCCTGCCTACTCTAAAGAAATATTGGGCAAAGATTCTTCCTTTGAATTTTTTCTTGCTTTAAGAGATTCTTAACGTCTGTAAAAATATAGTATTTTAACGGTGAATGAATAGTATTTTGGAGAAATACACATTATGTACTTACTAAAAATTTTAGACCTTAATACCTCTTAAAATTACGAAATACTATGTGTATACAATACTTGGCGACAAAATGCTAGTAGGTTGTGTTATTAAATTCATATTTTCTAAAGGAATAACAAAACAACAGTCCAATAAGAGTGATACAAGTCCAATAAGAATATTTTGCTTGTTTCAATCATTTAAATTTCATGCAAACAAATATTTAGGCCTTGAGAACCATAGCGGCCTAACCAATTTTTTAACATATTGATTTAATTATTCAAAACAGATATTATTGATAACTTTTATTGAATCAGACTAGCCTACATAATAATACTAGCAACCTGCCCTTGCTTCACTCCATTTGTTATGAATTCGTTAAAATCCATTGCATAGTTATAAAGATCTAAGCATAAGACAGCGGGCAGTTACTTTGTTTTATACTATTTAGTAATAATAATAATATTGTAATATTAACTTAATAATAGCACTGATATTGTTATGGGTTTGTGTACTGTTTTGGAAAAAATACTGGAAAAAATGTGTATGGCCGGTATTCATGATCTGCATTGATAGTGTGAATGCTAATGAGGATTTGTTCTGTAGATGCGTACACGACGATGGGCAGCAAGATGCCGCGCTCGCCGTCGCCGGAGCCGCTGCCCGTGGCCGACTCGCAGGAGCTGCAGATCAACGCCATCCTGCAGGGCGTGGCTGCGGAGAATAATTCTAATGCCAGAGGGAGGAAAAGGAAACGAAAGGTATGTTTGTTATTGATTTATATATAGCATTAAACCGTCGAAATCGTAGCAAAGAACCGTCGAAAAAATTGTTCTTTGCTACCTACTAATATGCATGTCGCGAGGCGTCCGGGAAGACGATGCATACAGTCAAAAGATTTGTAGATTTGGTGCGGGCTTTGACGATTAAGTGGTAAAGCGGTAGACTGGAATCCTACAGTCGCGGGTTCAAATCCTGCTTCAAGTCTAAACAATTTTTTTACTGTTTTTAGTAATAGAAACATATGTTGGTATATGTGAATCTATGAATCATCTCGTTCAACATTGCTTTGTGGTCTTCTTTTTAATGTCGACGGTCATATTTTAAGCCCATTGCGTGGCGCCGATAGCGTGGCTGATAATGTTCGACTCGTCATCACAAAAATGGCAAATATTAAATATTTCTTACACTGTGTGCTTTTAAATTTGCCAGTAACTTATGAATTATTATTTCAGAATTTTGAGGATGCAATATGCATACTACGCTCAATCAACAGTTTTCTCCATTCTATAACCATTTTAACTACATTTTGAACTAGCGATACAAACAAGGAAATCCAACCATGATCATTCTTTTCATTAAATCCCAGTCCTTTCAACAGAATGACAAGCAGCAGTTGCAGTTGACGTTGCCCACCCAGCTCACTCGCAAGGAGATCGCAGACATCAAGAAACACAACCTCGGCGTGCGGCAGGACGTGTACCGCGCAGTGCGACGACCCGGGAGAGGTAATGACATCTGGACACTCTGCTATACTAATTATATTTATTACAACATCTGGTTGACACTAGTACTCGAACTCCGTAAAGATGGCAAATGTTTTTATTTTTATATAAACATGGATCTTGTGTCTAGAATGTGTTTTTTAACTCGGCAAAGTCGATACAGTGGTAGTACTACCTTATATTATTTTTTATATTGATGACAGTTCTCAAGTGGTGGCCACGAACCGGCAGGCGCAGCTTGGGCGGCAATTAACTGAGGCCTGTTTCCAAAAGTAGACATCATTAGGCTAAGATGATGATAAATGTGCACATTTATATGAATCGATATAGTAGTACACTACTATATCGATTTTGTTGAGTTTGACGCTTATCAAAACGCAAGATATGGGAATTAATGTAATAAAATAAATATCATATTCTTTAAGCATATTTAAAAAAGATGACCCGTCCGTGCGTCGGCCGTACTATATATACTTGTATCATACCATGTAACATTTAACTTGTGTGTGCCCATCTATCCAGGTGAAGGGAAATGGTTAAACATTATCTTCTCATTACCAACATCTAATCGTATATTTCTTTTCCAGATTTCACGCCGCTGTTCGAATCCTTAAAACAATTGCAAGGTAGTGTCGAAGTGAAAAAGGAAGTGTTACGAGACGTCATTAACGAATCGTTAAGGTTCAAGCGGAAGGGTCTAGCCAAACTGCTGGAAGACTTCTTAGCAGGGCTAGAGAAAAATGGAAGTAGTGCCTCTATTAGTCTCAAGAGAAACAATTCAATGTACAGTGTTGCGAACAACCACAGCTAGTGATAGTGCGCGTGGATTCTTTAGTGTAATATCAGCCACATTTGCTGTTCAAGTCAGAAGGTCAAGCTTGATGGAATCAGGTCGTAAGGAATTGTAAAGCGCAGGCAAAGGACAGTTCGCGAACCGTGTATAATGTATTGATTTTTTTAACTCCAGTTTTCATGTTACATAAATGATTTGTCGTCGGTTTGTTTTGAATGTTTTCTATGACATACATACATCATTAGACTTTTGACTATAGGATGAATTGTTCACCCAAAAATTGACAAAGTTATGGCGCCCATACTTCCTGTCCTCATTAATATAATCAGTATGGGTATTACAACTAAGCTAAATTACACAATGTAATTTCAGATAAAACATGATATCGGACTTGTTAGCTTACGAAGTACGCTCAATACTGTTCATTGTCTGTGCTAATATGTATACTGAACTGTGAAAGCATGAGCTGTCGTGTTAATTTCTGTATATAATTAATTTTAAACTTACCAAGCCAGTTTGCGTGGATATTTAAATAGTTCTACTAAACGTATTCCATGTTTTTGTATTGCGATTCCGCCTGATAAATAGTAGTCATATCGTCAGTAGTAACTAACTCGAGATGCGATGGAAATGATCTCACAGAGTCACGACCGTGTGTCACTTTTGACCTATGAAGTATTGCTAATATCAAAATAGTTTTTTTTTAAGCTGTGAATATTTTAGTAACCTGTATGAATTGTAAAAGAGTTAATGAAAATCTAATTCATGAACCATTGTTGCATATTTCCACTATGTTTTCAAATGTTATTGTTAACTCATGCTCGTGCTGAATCGAACGTAAAAGTTGACTTGTAAGACCAAGGAACGTGAACTTGTGCGCTGGCCTAAACTAACAATTTTCCTGCCATTTTGACCTTTCGTGTCTTACAAAGAATGTGAAGCAATATTAATTTCGTTTTTTTCATCACTAATGTGTCTTATTCAAAGTGGCAGCAAAATCGTAAGTTTGAATGTTGTAAATAAAGTTGTACATATTATTAGAATGTTATAGTTATTACCAATGGAATGTATGTGTAGGGTGCTTTTATGCATCGGTCAAAGCGAATGTTAATGTGTGCGGGTTGACTTAAAAAAGATAGATATAAAATATTAATAAATAGATTAATGTATCCAGATACGCTCACTCAAACTATGGACCCGATCGATTTAAAGGCATTTATACGGAAATTTATTGTGATTATTAATTCCAGTGAAATTTTAAAGTGTTTTATCAACATGCGTGGTCGTGATCACACTAACGCGTATATGTGTACTCTTGTAAGTGAAAGTTTAGTTTATTTTAGACGAATTTACCGGTATAAGCATCGTGACATACAAAGGAAAGAGAACTGTGATACTCAAAATTTTACACTGTCGTATTATATGGTGGACCCGCCACATTGACATGAGTAAGGTCAATTGTAAAGTGTAATATATCATTTTATAAATAAATTATGATCCTTTTTGGATTTTTATATCGTGTTTTATTGAAACTTTCCCCAATGTGGCTATTGTTTTTTTTTGTCATCAAAAAATATATCAACAACAACATGACAACAACCAATAAAGAAACGCATTTTTCACCACTTAACGTATGACTTTCCAATTCAGGATGGCCCTCAGAAATAGAGCCCGACTAACTGTATGGGCTACTCGGGACGGCTCTGCCCGCGTCTCGCCCTTTGCCCCTCCCACGATTGGTTGACCTGTCTTAGACGGCTTCGTTAGCCCACTAAGTTCTTATGGGTGAATCCCACTATTTCCATTTTATATTTCCATGGAAAGTGTAAGAGTGGGATACACCCGTTCTTATATTGTCGTACTAGATGTCCCGCGCGGTTTGGCCTGCGTCGTAACGTTATTCTGACGTGTACGTTACGCCAGCAAGAAAGTATCACCTAGAGTGATATGAGTAGAACGTATATTTAGTGCGCAATCTGCTGTAAATGTGCGCCGCATAAAAAAATTGTGCGTCTTGTAGTTTTGAAAAAAAACGTAAAAACGATTCCTGCTGGAGTAACGTTGTTCTAGCAAGAAAATTCTAGACGAATCATCGGAGATATAAAATACATACATGGGCAGAGAGCTTATATTTGTGCAAATTTGTGCGCCATAAATATAATTTGTGCGTCTTCAGGTTTTCGAGATATTGCGTTTCCCGCTGGAGTAACGTTTTGCGAATTCGTGTATCTCAAAGACCATTATATGTGCGCCTGTAGAATGAACATACACGAATAGCTCTTAATTTGTGCATATTTGTGACATAATTAGATGCCAGATAATATTTATAATTTTCAAGTAATCGCGCTTTATTGAAAACTTAAAAAAATATTGTAGCGCCTAAATGAGAAGACGTCTAGACTCGCTAAAAACTGTATTCGTTCCATCTTGACGTCTATAATTACCATAAAAAGTTTCAAAACAGAACCTACAAGCGCTAATGAATAATATTACTAAAAGTCAAAACGACGGCATCATAACTTTGACGCCATCAAACAAGAAACTGGCTCAACCTAAGATGTGTAAATGTAAACCAAAAATTAGTGCATTTATCAAATAATATATAGTAAAAATATCCAGCTTCAACTGTTTCGTATTAAGTAAATATTAAGACTAAACCAAAACAGTTATTCGGCGCAGGTTATCCGACCAAATTCGAATGACTACAAAAAAGCGACGGATTCATACGTATCGATGACCACCTTTATTAAACGTATTACACCTAAACTGTGTTCGTACAGTCACGCTCAAATGTTCGTTGGGAATTATTATTACAATGACCTAATAAAAATATAATATATATTAAATGTACTTTCTGATCATATGAAATCAAAGAGCTTGTTGGTTTAAAAAAATATTATTTTTATTATCATAATCATGATTCTTAAAGTAATTATGGCATCAAATCACAGATCAAATTTCCTACCTATAAATATTAAAACAAACATTGTTCAATTAAACTAGGTATTTGTACCTTGTATAGTCATTTGGTATTATTTAAAATCACAGATCAGTTTTTCATTTACATAAATACACAAACAATAAAATCACTTAAAGTGGCTCAGTACCATTATGGCGTGAAATTTAAATATTAAGTAGTTGTTGTTTTGGCCGAGATATACTTAATTAAGTTTTGGGTATGATTGTATAATACGCGAACGTAATAAATAGGGGAAAGGTGTACGAGATGATCCCTCGAGGTAAGATGATCCTTTTGAGTTGCAAGAAAACTAAGAACGCCATCTATTCCATTTTCACTGTACTACGTTCCCCCCGTTGCCCTCTTACCTCAGTCAATCGTAATGGCGGCTTGAGTGACAACAAAATTTCTTGTGTTGAAAAACAAAAAATCCGTGACGGTGATCTAAGGTAAGGTTGACTTTGAATTTATGTCAGATGTGTTCTAAGTGGTCTAATGCAAAACCGATTGTATTGGGACCTTTGTTAAATGCTCAATTTAGATATTTAATGGCTTGGTTACTGCTGACATCATTTTAGGTTATGTTATCAAACACGAAATAAAAAATATAGTGTTGGGGTAAGATGATCAGTGAAGTAGTGTACAAGTTGATCCGTGCGGATCATCTTACACCATAGAGGGGATCATCTTTAATCATTTATATTTTTACAGATTATAGATTCATATTTATAACTATTTAGGTATTAGTCATAGGCAGCGGCTAGCTGTGTACGTCACGCTAGTAACAGCGGCGCGGCCGGCGCGCTGCGGTCTTTCAAACCTAAGCTTGCAAACCTAACCACAAAAGTGAGCCGCGCAAAATACATTCACTGTTCGCGCGCGGTTATAAGTTTCAATTTTGCGTAAGGCATACCTAAGGCGTGCTGTAGGTAAATTTTTATACCTAAACTTGACTTTTGTTCGGGAATGAATCTTCTGTTGTACTTATTCTGTTTAATAGGTTAGGTATCTTATTCAGACTTCATATTTATATCGCGAAACTAACTTTGGGGTTTAATCACATATTTATATTTTGTTTTAGACTATGCCGCGTAATTACAAAAGAAAAACGAATCGTGGCGAGTGGTCGGAAGACTCTATGATCAAAGCCCTAGATGCTGTAAGAAATGGCATGCCGTATAAAACAGCAAGCAAACAATTTTTGGTTCCAGTCATGACACTAAAAAGACGAGTTAAGGGCACAAATAAGGTGGCCGTTGGAGCAGTCAAATATTTAGGAGGAAAAAAAAACAGTTTTTACGGCAGAGCAGGAACTTGAGCTAGTGAAGCATATTAAAGATATGGAGACGAGGATGTACGGATTAACGCGGCAAGATGTTTTATGGTTGGCATATCAACTAGCGGAAAAAAACAATATTCCCCACCCTTTTCAAAGAGGAAAAGCAGGGTATGATTGGTTGAGAGGATTTCGTCAGCGACATACTGATATAGCACTTCGGGCTCCTGAGTCAACTTCAACAGCGCGAGCACGGGCTTTTAACAAACCTGTGGTAGACAAATTTTATTCTGTGCTATCATCAATTCAACAGAGTAAAAATCATCCACCTCATCGTATATTTAATGTGGACGAAACCGGCATCTCCACTGTGCCCACTAAAAACACAAAGGTGTTTGCAGGCACTGGACGTAAACAAGTAGCAAGAGTTACATCAGCTGAAAGGGGAGAGACTACGACGGCAGTCATTTGTATGTCAGCTTCTGGTAGTTTTGTTCCACCAATGTTTGTCTTCAAAAGAATTCGTATGAAGATGGAATTAATGGATGGAGCACCACCTGGATCCACATGGGCATGCAATTCATCGGGATGGATGAATTTGGACGTCTTCACCAAATGGTTTGACCATTTTTTATCGTACACAAAACCTTCCGCTGAAGACCCTGCATTATTAATTTTAGATGGTCACCTTTCACACACAAAAAATTTGAACTTAATATTAAGAGCTCGTGAAAATTTTGTCACTATTGTTTGCCTCCCTCCACATTGCACTCACAAACTTCAGCCACTGGATGTCAGTTTAATGTACCCCTTGAGCGTGTACCACAATCAATCCCTCGAAAAATGGATGAACAACAATCCCGGAAGGCCAGTGAAGGTATTTCAAATCGCAAAGATTTTTGGAGAAGCTTACTTAAAAGCAGCAGTTATGTTAAACGCAATAAATGGATTTTCCAAAACAGGAATTTATCCTCTAAATCCAGATGTGTTTTCTGAAAGTGATTTTCTCGCTGCTGCAACAACCGACATAGAATACAATGAAGGTTCCAGTGAAGTAGAAATGCCTGATGTACCACCTATAACTTCAAACAACGAACAAACGACACCAACAAATCTCTCGCTAACACAAATTGACACTTTACAAGACACCTTACAAGACGCTTTACAAGACTCACAGAATGAAACTCGACCACCAACGCCTTTGTTTGACAGGAATTGCTCAGTTCGCAATCCTCTATCACCAATACCATCTACTAGCTACGATCGTAACACGAGTGTATCACCTTCGATTCTCGAAGATACCCAACCATTTATTTTTTCACCGGCCCAAATCCATCCATTGCCAAAGATTGTAGGTAAAAGAAGTCACCTTAAAAGAAAACGCATGGACACATCAATTTTAACAAGCACACCGTATAAAGATTATTTAGAGGAAGAAAGAGATAAGAAGACCGACAAAGAAAACAGAAAAACTCAAAAAGAAACTAATGCAAAAAAAAGACAGTTTAAAAAGAAACAGAAAGGAAAAGGAATAGGAAAAGGAATGTCAAACCGAAAGAAACAGAAAATCTTATCTGATTCGTCTGAAGAAGAAGAAGACGCAGAATGTTTGTTTTGTACGGAAACCTTTGCTAAAGACGACAGAGGTGAGGGTTGGGTCAAATGTGGAGTGTGCCAAAGGTGGGGCCACGAGGCTTGTGCCGGTATAGACAGTGATGATGAAGAATTCACATGTGATTTGTGTACCATCACTCCAGGAAAACGACGTTTGGATCTATAGGATTCTCTTTCTTAAACTAAACTTTCTTTTATATTATTTTTCCATACCATTTATTTTAGAGTTTAAAACTCGTTAAGTTTTTTGATTGGATACTTTGTTTTATGTTTATTTTTTATACCAATTATTTTATAAGTGTTTAAAATTTACGCATTACGCATCTTGATCTCAAATTGTTAATGAAGAGAGACTGATTAATCATATCTAGGTTAAGGTTCAGAAGATTTTTTTATTTTGTTATTAAACATATTTCTTAAGTTCTAGTTTTTATTTAATTTCATCAAATCTAACTATCGTTTCCAACATAAGAGCAAGTTGATCTCCAGGATCATCTTACCCCTTGCTTAGGGATCATCTTGGTTACCGGGGTGTACAAGATGATCCTTTGATAGAGTTTTAAAAAAGTGGCACGTAATAATAAATGAGCTAAAATAATAACAATTTGAGTATAACAATTTGAAGTCTAATAAATTTACTAGATATAAATGCTTTTACAGCTCCTCTAAGTTAAATATTGGCTGAACTACAAGAAAAGTCCCTTAAGGGGATCAACTCGTACACCTTTCCCCTACCTATAGAGCGTTATATTTTGTTATGAGTTTATGTTTCTTAAAAAATAGCCGGATTTGAAAACTTCAACCCAAGTTTCACATATCGGGCTGCTTAGGTTTGGGTTTTCAAATTAGGCTAATTTTTAAGAAACATAAGCTGATAATAATTTTAACCGGTCTATACTACGTTCGCGTATCATATCCAAAACTAAATTATATCTCGGCCAACAAATAGGTAACTACTTTATACTTGAATTTCCCGTTATGATGGTACTGAACCTTTATCACAGAAAATCACAGTTTTTTCGTTTTTCTACTGATATAATAAATGCAAATGGCTAAATTTATTTATGTCTAATCAAAAAAAAATCTGAATTTATTTTAATAACTATTTCTACTGCACTGTACTCGGGCACAATACGTTTCAACCAGTTAGCGAGTAAAGTTAAGAAGGTCATCGATACGTATGAATCCGTCGCTTTTTTGTAGTCATTCGAATTTGGTCGGATAACCTGCGCCGAATAACTGTTTTGGTTTAGTCTTAATATTTACTTAATATACGAAACAGTTGAAGCTGGATATTTTTACTATATATTATTTGATAAATGCACTAATTTTTGGTTTACATTTACACATCTTAGGTTGAGCCAGTTTCTTGTTTGATGGCGTCAAAGTTATGATGCCGTCGTTTTGACTTTTAGTAATATTATTCATTAGCGCTTGTAGGTTCTGTTTTGAAACTTTTTATGGTAATTATAAACGTCAAGATGGAACGAATACAGTTTTTAGCGAGTCTAGACGTCTTCTCATTTAGGCGCTACAATATTTTTTTAAGTTTTCAATAAAGCGCGATTACTTGAAAATTATAAATATTATCTGGCATCTAATTATGTCACAAATATGCACAAATTAAGAGCTATTCGTGTATGTTCATTCTACAGGCGCACATATAATGGTCTTTGAGATACACGAATTCGCAAAACGTTACTCCAGCGGGAAACGCAATATCTCGAAAACCTGAAGACGCACAAATTATATTTATGGCGCACAAATTTGCACAAATATAAGCTCTCTGCCCATGTATGTATTTTATATCTCCGATGATTCGTCTAGAATTTTCTTGCTAGAACAACGTTACTCCAGCAGGAATCGTTTTTACGTTTTTTTTTCAAAACTACAAGACGCACAAATTTTTTATGCGGCGCACATTTACAGCAGATTGCGCACTAATTATCAGTTCTACTCACGTCACTCTAGGTGACACTTTCTTGCTGGCGTAACGTACACTATTCTGACTGGTGCCCGTAAGTTAAAAAATATTCACAACGCCATCTATTGAATTTTTGCGACAACTCATTTCTAACTGAAAAACCCTTAATTCCCCCACTTAGGAATAAAATTAAGGAAAACCCCGGTACAGAAATTAATTTATTTTTATTCAAGTTTAACTATATGAAATTTCATGCTTGTAACTTCAAAAAAGGCGGACTTCCATACAAACTTTCGTCCCACTTTTCACCCTGTTAGAGGCCTAATTTCCAAAAATCCCTTCTTAGTGCGCGCCTACGTCATGCAAGGAAGCTTTGTACCAAATATCAAGATTCTAGGCCTAGTGGATTAGGCCCTGCGTTGATAAATCAGTCAGCCGGACGTATAATTATATGAGTACCTATATATTACCACAACCCAACTACTTAGTAATATCTCGACCAGATAGACGGTTCCTATAATTCTGTTTTCTCCTCCAAACCACAGACAATTTGACTGTAGTTGTTATCAAAATTTAAAATAAATTTTCTTTCTCAAGTAACCGTCGTTTCCTCATTCGAGAAAGATTCTTGCTCAGTCTACCCATCACTTAAAATCGTAAAATAAAATAATTTTAAACAAAAAAAAAACCGACTTCAAAATGTAGGTAAACTTAAAAAGGAACAGTACGGTATAACAGGTAGACGCTTGAAATAATCACTAAATATTTTGTTCAATATTTACTTAAAAAATTAATAATAACCTTAAAATAAAATAAACATTTAAGGTGCCCTTTTTATAGATAATGCTACAACCCTTCGTGCGCGAATCCGACTCGCACTTGGGCGATTTTTAAAAAGCATTCAGCCTTGCTTAGCAATTTAATACTAAGATCCGTCAAAATATATTTTCGACGGATCTAAGAATCGGGGTTCTAACCCGCGACCTTAGCTATCCAAGCTCCTGCTCCAATTTCACTAATCTTTTGACAATAATACAGTAGTTGTAATGTATGCATTATGCAATACAATACAAGCAATCATCCATGAATGGCATGTAACATGTGCCGTAGCTAGAAATGTGCAGTCTAGTCAAATGTGATAAATATGTGTCAGTAGTTCTGTAGTCTATAGCTCATATCTTTTTAATTTTTATTAGTTATGTTATATAATATTGTAGTTACCTACAAATGTTATATAACAAAAAATAACATCATGCCTGGAAGAAATCGCTTTAAGCGATAAAATAAAGGCCGCCCTTTGTAAATTTTTCTGTTATTTTTATTTTTGTACCTCCTAAGTTTTTCATGTGAAATGTACAAATAAACTATTTTCTATCTATCTATCTATCATGCCTATTTTACCCAGAAGGGGGTGGCAGATGTGTACACCACCCACACTTCACCCGTTTATATTTAGGTCCCATAGGATAGGAGGTGAGTCTATCGCTATCGACCGGGCACAATTTCAACTTCGTGTTGCTATTGCGAATATCCTGACGGAATATTCACTTTTGCCCGACTCGGTAATATAACCGAAGACCTCGCAGTGAGAGGCGCTTACGCTAGACCATTGAGGGAGTCAGTATTATACTTGTATTATATTAATTAATTACGATAATGTAGGTATACAGAATGCAATACAATACAAGCAATTCATCCGTGAATGGCATGTAACATGTGCCGGGCTAGGTATTGTGCTTTCTAGTCAAATGTGATGTAATGTGTCAATAGCTCGATAGCTAGTATCTAATTGCGTTAATAATGTAGTTAATAATAGATAATAACTACAGTATTATCAGTATTATAGTAATTATAATGCTTACAGAATGCAATACAATACAAGCAATCATCCGTGAATGGCATGTAACATGTGCCGGAGCTAGGTATTGTGCTTTCTTCAGTGACTTTTGTATTCGACTGTACTTACCTTATTTAAAACTATCTTCCGTCCACGTGGTACAGCGATTACCAAAAGCTCATGTTAATTATTGAATCTAGAACCATCTCCATAGCAATCTACATCAAGATCTCAGAAATCCAGTTGTCAAATGTGATTAAATGTGTCAATAGCTCGATAGCTAGTATCTAATTGCGTTAATACTGTAGTCAATAATAGATAATTATATAACTACAGTATTATCAGTATTATTGTAATTATAATGCTTACAGAATGCAATACAATACAAGCAATCATCCGTGAATGGCATGTAACATGTGCCGGAGCTAGGTATTGTGCTTTCTAGTCAAATGTAATGAAATGTGTCAATAGCTCGATAGCTAGTATCTAATTGCGTTAATACTGTAGTTAATAATAGATAATAACTACAGTATTATCAGTATTATAGTAATTATAATGCTTACAGAATGCAATACAATACAAGCAATCATCCGCGAATGGCATGTAACATGTGCCGGAGCTAGGTATTGTGCTTTTTAGTCAAATGTGATGAAATTTGTCAGTACAATATATCAATAGCTCATCTATCTAATTGTTATTATAGTAATTAATGTATACATAATGCAATACAATACAAGCAATCATCCGTCTTATGGCATGTAACATGTGCCGTAGCTAGGTATTGTGCTGTCTACAAACAACATGGGGGTTTGTCTTAGTCTGGGTGTTTCTAGTTATGTATTTTATAAGTATGTTTGTATTTACGAAAGCAAAGTATATATGGGTCAATCTTGAGAGGCTCACTTTTTGATATCCGGGGGTAAAAAGTAATATTGAAATATAGTCCGTAAACATTTTTTTTTAGACTTATCACTATAGTATCTAATTGGTGCACGATAGTTTTTCTTTTTAACTTGTGTTTAAATAATAGTAAAAAATATAAATAGTGCCCAAAATTGATAACCCTGGCGCGTCTTTTACACATTTTTCAATGAAAACACCGAAATTTTGCTAACTTATTACAGTAAATCATATTAATCATTATGTGTATAAGCATCCACGTTAGTGGTTGTTTGAAATAAAAAAATACTCATGGTATTTTATCCCATAGTTTTCCATAGAAGTACAATTAAAGTTTTGTCCTGAGGTAAAATTTGATTCCCTTGGCGCGACACGGTTGAGAAACATAGTTGTTCGTTCTCACGCAAGCTCTAGTCGTGCTTCAAACGCTGTGGTGGGAGGTTGTGCGTCACGTCGCCCGCGGACGAAGTTACGAAGATAAATATTTGATTACCCTGGCTTTGTTTCACTAGGTCATTGATTACCCTGACGGCTTGAAAAAATATTATAAAAGTTTTAGGGTTTTGCTATTCCTGTACACGGAAAGCCAATAAGCATAGCTTATTTCTTATCTTATTATAATTTCTAAGAATGTTTAAATTTTTACATAACTGAGAAAAAACATACTTTTATTGATTCCCTTGGTGTTGATTCCTTTGTCGTTTGTGCCAGGGTAATCAATATTTTCACTATTTTCCTTAAAATAACGGTTGAATTTTCTTTTAAATCTACACTATTTCATACAAATCAAAATATTAAGCAATAATTATCAACAAGGTAATTATTGCTTAATATTTTTTGTTTTTTTTTTCAAAAGAAGAAGTTTTGTTGTTAGTTGATTTATTTCGTATTGTATTTTGTGATTAGTTGGTAATTAGGATAAACAAAGTGATACAATTGCCAACAAGAGACTGAATGATAAATAAAGCAACAATTTTTGATTCCCCTGGTTCAAAAAAAAAAGAAACGTTATATCTCTGTAATGAGTCGTTCAAAAATGATCCCTATTTGATAAATAAGTTTGTAATTCGGCTAAAAATCAAACTAAATTATAATTTGTATAAAATATCATAAAAAAATGCGCCAAGGGAATGAACTGAATATCGCCAATCTCAAGATTCACCCATATGTATTAGTATCAGTTGTTATTCTAGTACCCATAGTACAAGCTCTGCTTAGTTTGGGACTAGATGGCGTTGTGTGTAAGTTGGGAGATATTTATTAAAAAAAAATATTTATAACTGCAAATACTTAGGTATGTACAACTAGCTTTTCCCGCGACTTGTAGTAGCTGCTCCCGCGCTTTGACACGCGTTCAAATATGAGCGCCGCCGCCGCCGCCAATTTCTCCGCGCCGCCGCCGCCGCGAAAAAGCAACGGCGCGCCGGCCGAGCGAATGGGAGATTTTTTTTTTTAAATATTTTATTATAATTCACAAAACTGGTGTACAATCTGACTTATTAATTAACATGTTAAAATTCAATGCACCTGACTGACACCTACTAGATGTGAATCTAATATGCAAGATCAAGGACACACTCAAATAATTATTAAATTAAACTAAAATTAGTGCTATGGCAGAATATAAATATGCATAATGTGAAACGGTAAAGCAGAAAGTGAACACTAGAAATAACCTACTGCGCCGCTTAACATCAACACATTGGGGTGGGGTGCGGCACCAGACGTTGTGCGCACTACAGGCATGGCACTGTACTACTCGTCCGGCGAATTTACATGCCCAGTTCCCACCCATGCAAAAAAAGTTAACACAGCTTTGAACGAAACGTGTCGCATAATAACAGGGCCTGAAGCCGACCCCGTTAAACAAGCTCTATCCTCTGGCTGGCATCGCTCCACCAAATGTCCGAAGAGACATCTCCTGCAGCATAGAGAAAACTATCCAGGAAAGTGACACCTGACACCACACTGATAGAGAGCTATGGGCATTGGCCACCCCCGGCCAACGGCTGAAAAGCCGTAATAGTTTTTTTTTAATTCAGCAGTCGTCACCGAGGATCGGCCTGCTAATGCCAGAATAAAGCTGTGGCAGGAAAAAATCCCTCCGCCAACCGGTTTTAAGACACAGGAGAGTCTACCCCCAGGATCCAATCTGCAGTGGTCCATATGGAAATCCTTGAATCGACTGAGATCCCAGGTTGGCCGCTGCAGACAAAATCTGGCAAAATGGGGTATTATTGGACCAGAACAGGCACAGTGCGATTGCGGTGCACCTCAGCAAACAATGACTCACTTGCTTGAGTGCCCCAATTGCCCTGATAACTGCTCGTTGGATGACCTAAACAACGCCACAGATAACGCAATTACCGTGGCCACGTACTGGGCGGGGGCTGTATAAAACTTTGACCATTGAAACGAGAAGAAGAAGAAGACCGAAGAATCAATGTGCCAAAAATATTTTTGTTGAAATGACAACATGTTTTTGTTTTATCTTTAAGTATTTTTATAGATTTAAGTATATTAGAACAAATTAAAGTAATTTTGATCGATAAACTATGTTATTTTAATTTTTACCTATCTTTACGTAAAAAAGTATTCTCAAGGTCGCGCCGCCGATTTCGCCGCCGCCGCCGAGGTCCTTAAGTCGGCGCGCCGCCGCCGGGCTTACACCTATCGGCGCTCATATATTATCTAGTTCAAACTTACTGTTCCGCTTCCGTAGAGTTTAGCGTAATGTTAAATATCGTAAGACTACGTAATTATCATAGTTCGCCCAGTAGTTTTTTCTTATTTATTGTATATAATATACTTTTCCGGGATAAAAAGTATGGTATGGTATGGTGCCCAGGATATTACAGAATAATTATACCAAGTTTCATTGTAATCGAACCGGTACTTTTTGCGTGATGCCTGAACAATCAGACAGACAGGCAGACAAAAAAAACACATTTTTGGCTTCGGTATCGGTCTAGTAGGTCTAGTAACACCCCCTGCCATTTATTGTTTTTGATATTTTCAATGTTCAGTAGGTAATTTTACTTCTATAGATTTATTATAATTATATAATGTAGCTTATCAGATCACCGATCTCAACTAGAGATTCGATTCTTGCAGACAACAAAAAAGTTTTGATTATTTAAACATTTTCGTGGCAATCGGAAAAGGATTATCCTTAAAGTGTGTAACGGTTCAATTAAAATAAATGGATTCAGTGGGTCAGCTTATCTCAAATTTCATCTCGTGTCAATTATTGAGATCGGCAACAATAATTTATCAACATCATACTATAGAATCAGATGTATAGATGTAATGATATAGTAACCAAGAATCATTACTTCCTTAATAATTTCTTTAACTTATTTTATATATTTTTAAATATTATTTATAAAAATATAACAAAAAATTTAAAAATGTAAAAAAACAGTATCCCACTGACATCGGCTTGGGGACCAAGGACCAAGCTACCGGTGGTTAAGGCTCCAGAGAGAGAAACCTCCTCACGATGCGTGCCGTGTCCAAATGAACCGCCTTCTGCATTTGGCTCTTGGTCTTATATTATTATGGTTATAAATCCGAAAGTAACTTAAGCTGACTCATAACCACGACCGGTGTAGTTCGATCGAAATTGTCAAGTAAAAAGGCATTAGTGACTTTAAAAATTTAACGCGATTAAAACCCGTGTCTTTAATAATTATGTAGGTAATTATGTTTCCAAATCGCAAAAGTTGGAAAGTAGCTCTGTCCAGCTATCTGTCTTTTATATTTTCACAGAAAAACTATTGAACCGATCTTGTTGAGAAAACGCCTGAGGAAGCACATAGGCATGTTATAGTCAAACCTAGGCAACAACCGCACCGGCGCTCCTAGGTTTGACGTCAATCCATGGGTCGGACTTCAAATCTTAGGCAAAGCCCAAACAAATAATAATTTCGACTAATTTGGTCAGGCAAACCTCATAGCTCAATTTAATGAAATTGGGTTTGGCCAGTTAGACTTCAATCTGGTGTTGAAATGTCTTAATTTATTCAAAATTGTTTTTTCCATTCCTCGGTACAGTATGCAAGACAAACGATTTTAATTGACTTCGAAAAAGAAGGAGGTTATGTGTAAGGCGCATATATCGAACGATTTTTTTTGTTAAAGAATATGGTTGTAAAATTTTCCAATTGGCACGAATTACGATCTGATGAGGGTGATCCCAGGGTGATTGAGGTGACATTTTTGTATATTTCTGAACTGACGCCTGTGTCGCGGAGGTGTTCACAAACACATACATTTCACACACAAAACACACCCAGAGTCAGAACAAATCTTTCCGGATCACACAAAGACTTGTCCCGTCTGGAAATCGAACCCACAACACTAGCGCAGGTGAAAACGTCGAGACCACCGCTTTAATCATTACATCAACCGTGCATTCACAACTCAAATTGCAATTTATTAGCATTATAGGCTTAGGTAAAACTTAGAATAAACCAGTCATTCCAATGAAGAGATTGCATATCGACCTTGGACTATCCAGGCCGTAAGATTATGGAATAATCTTCCTAATTCGATTCGCGGTAGTCCTTCGTCAGATGTTTTCAGGGAAAGAGTTAAAAAATATTTTCTTTCTCAGACTGTTTAGATAAAGTATTTTATTATCTAATATTGATTACATTTCAAAGTATTTTATTTATATTTAAGTATGTTTATTTATCTGTGTATTTAGGTATATATATATAGTAGTAGTAGTAGTAAATTAGTTTATATAGGTATTTTATTGTATAGTTAGGATAATAATATGTTTATGTCATAGAAATATATACTATAGAAATGGCTTGACCGAACACATTGCCCTTCAAAATTGACATTATGAATAGCAGGATCAGTAGCGCCATCTGCTCTGAACTACCATGTAAATGACTTTGCATTCACGCGATGTGTAACCTTGTAAGAGCGTGATGTAATTTCGTTTGCATTTTTTTTTGCCGAAGGTACAATAAAATTGTGATTCTTTCAATAGAGTAAAATATTTATTATTACAAAATTAAAAATACTCCTAGTTATATTATAAAAAGAACAGTACATCATGGGAATTCTAAAAGTAGGTCATATTTTGTTAGAGGAATAAAATAAAATGTTTGTTTCGAGAAATATTTTTTTACTAGCTTCTGGTTTAGCTCCGCCCACGTGGTATGTATAAATGATTCAAGTACAAACTACTAAATGTAATTTGTACTGAAATCATTTGGTGAACATTCTCTTTAATCCGTGAAAGGCCAAAAGATCATTGAACTTTTGTTACAAGCTTTTATTTAGTTTTTTTAATTCATCAACTTTAACAAAATTATAGACTATACTTGACTATTAAAATTAGGTACTTACATTATGAAAAAATACAAATCCAAAATGGCCATTCCCAAGAAACAGGGATCGAAATTATCAAGTTAATCATCAAGAATCAGTTTAGATTATTTTTTTTGGTTTTCATATTTTTAGCAACTGAATATTAAAATTAAAACTCGAGTAATGTGTCAAAAAAAACACAGTTTTTCATTTAACCGTTTTATTATAATAACATTTCAACATTTCTATAAGTACATTTCACAATGATATGACAATTCATAACAAATACTTTTCTTAAATTACCAAAAATATTCTCTTGAACGTCCGCGGCATAGTTCAACTAAGCGCAGTTGCGCAGATCCAAAGTCATGTCACGCGGATATTCACGATTAAGGAATATGGCGTCGGAACGAAAAAATTTAGCAAATAAAATTGATAAAATAATGTAAAGAGGTGGATATAATATGATATTTGTGCCTTACGGGTGATATGTAATACCATAATATTTTTTGTTGTGTTTAATTTGGTAGTTCGTACAACTTTTCAGTGCACAATTAGGCATTTTGTCGTGTTTGACCGCTCACGGAGGCAGCCAACCACAGTCAATTTCACTACGCGCTTTTTGTAGTCAGATTGACACCAAAAAGGTTGAGCCCATTTATCGCGCGTTAGCCGTGTCCTTACTTTATACGTCAATGGTTTATGTCTATTTATTTAGGTTTATGTATTGTAACTTTAGTTACTTTTTAATAATATTTTTACCATAATAATGGTCACTTTGTTTTTCCTTTTACTTAGTTGTACACTTAATTGTTTTTGCCCTCTTTTTGCATCGTATTTTCCTCAATAACTCTAAGGTTTGCTGGAAGAGAACTCAAATTTGGGTTAAGCTTGCTTTTATTGTATTGTGTGTTATGCATTATTGTCTTTATAAATTGTTTATGGTACAATAAAAAGTTTAAAAACAAACAAATAAAGACTTTGACATTGACATACCACGTAGGCGAAGCCGTGAATATAAGCTAGTACTACTACAATAAATCAACGAAGCACGATATCTTTACATTTTAATAAAGAATTCTGCAACAATCCCGCTCTCCGTTAGAATTATGGGTGTCGCGCCGTAAGCTTTACCAACTGAGCAACCCTCTCTTATCATATTTATGGGAAAATGTTCTGAAAAATTCTCCTGTCATTTATACTAGCGCCTACGAGATTTTTCTGGTTTGAATTTATATAGAGCTGTTGTATACAGTTATGAATTTCCGATATTGAGTTAGGATTTTGGGATAATACTGCAATTTGAAACATTAACTTGCTGTCTCTCAAATCTAACATAATAGCTACTTGTTGGTCTGGCCACTGCCTTTTCGGTCAAGTAGCGGTAGAATTAGTGCTTCATTGGCCTAGCGGTATAATTTGCTACACGCTTACCGATTTATCTCTAATTCGATTCCCGGGTCGGACAAAATCGATTCAAATTGGGGTTTTTACGCCAGCAAACTCTCAATAGTGGAGTTTTTTTTCTTTTAATAAAAGTTTATTAGCAATTTGTAAATACAAATTACTGGTATTCTTGTTAACCAGCAAAGCTTAATTCGCTTGTGTTAGGATGAAGTTCACGTCCGTGGTGTAATGGCCAGGATTCGAACCCTCAAATTCTCGATCAGAAGGCCGTTGCCTTATCCATTGCGCCACGGCCGTTAAATTTGAAGTTAGAATTGTGCTCGGTGGATAGAGAAAGGCTAACCCCCTATCGCATAGGACCTAAAGGTAACAGGTGAAGTGTGGGTTGTATACACCTCTGCCACACCCTTCTGGGTAATATAAGCGTGAAGTTATGATGTTATGTTAAGTTAGAAACCTTACAAAATAAAATAAATTGTTTGTATTTATTTATACTAACTTTATACATTAAAATTATTACTATTCAAATAAAGACTCAAACAAATAAATGACACATTTTATGTCGCAATTCTCCGTACTCTCCGTATTACTACAAACTTCTTCCACGTAATTTGGTTTCTAGTTCCCAACAGATATTTTAACAAGAACGAAGCTCTTTCTGAAATTAGAGCACACCAAAAACCTTTGTTCAAACATTTTATCACACTAAAGTTGTAACAAATCTTCTTTACACCCTCTCTTGTGAGCTGGAGTATGTCGTTGTCCCGAGTGTATTAACACACCCACAATTTATGTTTCATGGGAGTCACCTATGAAAATTTTATGGCGTTTGTTAACTACGCCGCCGAAAATACCAATAAAGATATTTCCCATTTTTTTAAGCCCGTGACTTAATAACGGTACGTAAAAAATGTTTTTAACGTCGATATTGCTGTATTATACAACATCTCTCAGACTCGTAAAGACGCACCTTTGTGACACTCTATGCCTGTTTATGAATTCATAAAGACTGTTGTCATTACAAGTACTATTTATTTGCAATCAAAAAACTCAGCAAAGAAATGTCTAATTCTTCTAAAATATGTTTTCATTTAGAACGTTTCTTTAATATAAATAATATTAATAAAATGCGAAGTCTAGGGGTCGCGGAGAGGTTACTGGGAAAAAACTCGGAATAATTAAGGTGGGGCTGTCAAGGGTGTCGATGGGGCATACAATGTACTTTTCGAGGGCTGCGCTAATAAGATGGCGTTCTTAAATAATCAGGCTCGCCTCGACTTACAAATAGGAATTATCTCGGAGCGCAGACGATGCCTCGCCGGGCCCGACAAAGCTATAGTTTAATTAATCCACTAATACTTCATTTTGACACTTTATTGCTCAAGTTTTGATTTAAAGTTAAAGCATACTTACTTTTTAAGCTCTTTTAATTTGTATTAAGATAAAAATTTTAGTTTAAGTAATGTCGAGAACTTCGGCGGTACTTAGCCACTTATTTTTAGGTACCTGCCTGAAATCATCAAAGGGGATTATCTATCACAAAGTTTAATCTAGGTTCAGACTTAATTTTGTTATTTACGTCGGTCGATAAACTAACTTAGAGATTACAATTGTGATAGAGCCGACCAAAGCAACATTGATTTTGTTGAGTTATTTTTATTTTAAAACATTTCAACATTAGTTCTTTTGAACAACTTTCATATTAAAATTGGTTTAGCCGAGGAAGCGGACAGACAAACAGCCAACCAACCTACTTACTGATAGCGATAACTTTTTTAAAAATTGACTTAGTAAGTGTCACATAGGTATTCTTTCGTTCCTTCTAATATTCTAAACTGATGTGTACATCAGATCCACTGTAGGGACTTCAAACTTAGGCCGATCATCATGTCAGGAAAAGATGTAACCATTCCACTTATTGAGTGGTATTTTTATTATTGAGAGGTATTTAATTCATCTGTTTTATAATTGTTTAAATACTAGTGGTAAAGTGATTTTTGACTTGGTTACAGTAAATTTGGGTAAAGTTTGCAGAATACTAACTTGTCTATAGGTATATGCAAATGTAATACGTAGCGATGAAAGACGAACGTAAAATTATTTTATATATATTTTATTAATTATTATAAAATTTATCAATATTTTTTGGTGAATAATTAAATAACAGTACTATTTAAAATGATCTCACATTTAATTTAACTTACTCAATAATTCAACCTTTAAAGCATAATTAAATTACCGTCATTTACAGTAATTAATTACTAATTACGGTTTGCGATAGTCACGCATTATACATGCCGTAGGTTACTCGCCATTATTTATCTCCTAAACATTTGCATATTAATAAAATTATTTGATAATTAAAATTGTTGTATTTCTTGCTAAACATTGACGTAAATCAAGTGGATTTCAGGTCTTCGCTAAAAAAAATTCAAATTGATAGCGATCTGCAAATTACGAGTATATTGAACATTGAAGTATTATCATATTTTTTATTGTGAAAGATATTTAAATATACCTCTAAATATTCCAAATCTTCGTTTTTGTAGGTTGACATAATTACATTATTATCGTTAATTTTATTCCAACCTTAATTGTTTTGCCCCAATGTTGCTAAATCAATCTGTCCAAAGCTCTAATGATTTGTCACTTGAGCAGCTCGAAAACTCATTCTTTGTTGTATGAAAATGAATTTTGCTTCGAATCTGAAACTAACTGAAAATATGAACTTTGCTCTCTTGCTGCAGAAATAACTAATAATATCGTGAGGTGTGTTTATAAATTAAAAAAACTAAAAAAACACGCTTTTAAAGCACATCAAACTAAAAAGTGAAAAATAATTCTTATTATAACCTGAAAATAATAATAAACGAAAAATACTAGTACTATTGTGAAAAAAAGCGTGGGGCGCTCTGTGCCATATTTTTCGTCTATCGAGCGACCCACGCTTTTTTTCACAATAGTACTAGTATTTTTCGTTTATTATTATTTTCAGGTTATAATAAGAATTATTTTTCACTTTTTAGTTTGATGTGCTTTAAAAGCGTGTTTTTTTAGTTTTTTTAAACTATATTTATTTTTCACTTTTTAGTTTGATGTTATTTAAAAGCGTGTTTTTTAGTTTTTTTTTAATCCTGGCGATCCTAATCAGGATAATGAGATAAATTTATGAAATTATTATATTGTCGCTGATTCTTTACAAGTGTAGAAAGTTTGAATTAAATCTGTCCGTTTAAAGTGGGTCAAAATCGAGTCCAAAGGAGTCGGTTACATACAAACAAACAAACAAACAAACAAACAAACAAACATACAGGTGAAGCTAATATAAGCGTGTTAAAATGGAGAAAACACTTGAGTCCATGCGTGATGTACGGCAAAATAAAAAAAATGCTTAGTTATTATTATTAATTACTCATGACGTGGTACATACATTGATAAAATATAGTCAATCTGACTCGGTGAAGATGAAGGTTTCGGATGTTGAACGTTTAAAAAGCAATAAACAAACAAAAATACAAACGAATTGAGAACCTTCTCCTTTTTTATAATTCGGGTAATAACTGTCGATTAGTTTTTGAGTTTAGTCGTAACAAACAAAAAATCTAATATTTTAGTTTGTTTATTATTAGTTTAGATTCTGTCAGACGAGATAATCTGCTATACACACTAACACGAGGTAACTATTAGTAGAATTACAGTGCCAAATTTTTTATTTTTTTTAATCTATATTGTCCCATTGTTGGGTAAAGGTCTCATTTGCCATATTAGATATGTAAATTTTAGGGTATTTTCTAGATTGTATAACTTTTAGGATAGTTTTAAATTCGTAAGTATTTGCTACATTTTTCTACTATTGTATGTGATTTTCGAAACAAACAGAATAACGTTTGTCATGTCAGCTCTTTCCAATATAAAAATACCTCACGAATTAATAGCGGTACTCATTTTTACGCTGGACTGAAATTGTGTAGTTCCAAAGCAGGACAAGCGGCAAATTGCCTCTTTATTTTACTTGGAAATGTCATATTCATGCAATTATTTAAATGTTACAAGCAACACAGAGTTATTGTTGTAAATATCTAAACAACTGCTTTGTTGTACTAAGAAACAGTTGAAAGAGATATGGGACCGGCAGGATTTGAACCTACGACCTTACTGCACACCGGGCAGTCGCTTTTCAACTGTTTCTTAGTATAATTTACTAAGCATAGCTAAATGCTATAAAAATAATCAATTAAACTGCTTTGTTGGTCTACTGTTAAGCGTATGTGCTTCTCACCCCGAGGTCTCGGGTTCGATTCCCGGGTCTGGCAAAGTGTTATTTGTGAACTTTCTGTCAGGAAATTCTCAATAGCTGCACGTAGTTGGAATTGTGCTCGGTGGATTGCGATAGGATCACTCCATATCCGATGGAATCTAAACATAACAGGTGAAGTGTGGGTTTCGTTTACCACACCCTTCTGGTATGTCGATGTTATGTAATGTGTTATCTAAACAAACAATATTTATATTGCGCACAAAAATATAAGGATGACATTTTTCGAAGTCGGGCCAGTTTCAGAGGGTTTGGATACATCTTATCCGACCCATAAAATAAAACCTGATAGTATTTAAAAGTGACACAAGTTACGCTTGAAAGAGAGAACACAGCTGTCACTGTCATTAATGTGTGGTACATGCTAATCCTGCCAATAAGGTTTATCTAAAATAAATATTAAGGTTTATCTAATAAGAAGCTAATTGCGACCGGCTATTCTAGCGATCTCATCTTCCCATCCAGTATAGTACAAGTTTATCTAACACCTAAAAAATTGGGTTAAATCTACGGCTATAAAAACGCATAGTGCATTGGCTCGCCCGTATCCCATTTGCGACACTTTTTCAGGTGACATGAATATTGTATTCAGTTCGTCCATGTGTCCGCAACACATAAAATACTCTTTTTATGGACATACCGAGTACCTGCCTATCCATCTGAATTTGGGTGCATGAAAGCAGCCTCCCCGAGTGACGTACACAACGATTCCCTACGTCCGGCGCACCCTGGGTAATTCACGAGTTCTCCAAAGCGAATTGGCTAATCCTTTCACCACGATGGCAACTCAAAATAAAATTTGACTCAGCCATCGACACGACGAAGAAGAAGATGCATCTGAATTTGGTACTTTTAATAATAATAATAATAAATCATTTATTTCAGGCTGCATAGGCCCATTGATAAATACCATAACATAAAAATACATAATTATAAATTTACTTCCTTTGCACTAAGTCTTGGTGCATTCCTGGGGTATAGTTCCGCGGAAGCGACGGAAAATTTAAGTTTGGCATTCCGTGGTAGCTTTTAGAGATGGGGCTTCTCACCGCAATGTCTCGGGTTCT
This sequence comes from Hypena proboscidalis, assembly GCA_905147285.1. Taxonomy (NCBI): domain Eukaryota; kingdom Metazoa; phylum Arthropoda; class Insecta; order Lepidoptera; family Erebidae; genus Hypena; species Hypena proboscidalis. The sequence continues at coordinate 9,656,207 of LR990127.1, forward strand.
TGAAATTGAAAAGTGCCGCTTCTCAACCGCAGCACAAAATTGTGTCCGGTGGCCGACGATAGGCTCACACCTTATCACATGGTACAGTGGGCCAAGCAGTTAGGTATTCAGGGCAAAATCTTTCAAGTTACAATAACGACTGACTACACTAGATAAGCAGGTGTGAGTTATATGTTTAAGAAGTGTAATATACCCACTATTTATGTATGTAACTAACATATCTATAACTGGTGTGGTTGGTCTTCACTAGCAAAATTAAGTTTTTTAATCTGCATACTTAATTGCTTGATCCACTGTACCTAAATATAACAGTTGAAATGCGGGCGTTATACACCTCTGCTACACCCTTCTGGATAGATAATATAGCCGTGATGTTACGGTTAATTAGCTTTAATATATTTTAACTCGTCGCGTCCGCTTTATTTATTTATTTATTTATTTATTTTACATTCAGCTGCTCACTGTGCTTACAGTTGCCTAATGCGCACAGTGAGCCACACAAGTAGATAAAAATTACACACAGATTAGGTACATAGGTTATAGGTAATCGCTTAAAAATAACAAACATAAACATACAAATTGGCTAAATTTGGTACAGAACAAGTCTACTTCAGAGTAATTGCCGGTTAGACCATTCAGGAGCGAAATTGCCTGATTAGTAGGAGCAAATTTGGCAGTACAGGTTCGTACTGTAGGTACAGCCAACAGGCGCCGCGAACGCAGTCGCGTGTACTGGTCCGGCACCGACAAGGCACAACGTGATAAGGCACAAGAGTTGTCAATATTTGACTAATCTATCTATGGTACAAATGTCCGTGACACAATCAAGTACCTAACCGTGAAAATTACATAATGTTTTAAGAAAATATTGTAATGCGTTATTAAAAAAAATTTGAATCTCTAGAATATTCTTCTAATGCGTGATATATTTTTATTATCAAGAAATTAAGCAAAATGCATTTAATGACTTGTATTTTTACGAAAATACGTAGATATTATTTAAATAACCTAAGTCAGTAAATTTCCATTAATATAACTCCTATACTAAATTATAATAGCTGTATGATTAATTATTTTTATATTATATTTGTTTATATTGTATTGTTACACAACTTTTACAGTACGTCATCTAGTCCTAAACTAAGCAGAACTTGTACTATGGGTACTATTTCGAGCTGCGGAGGTGAAAGTTGTATGTGGGACACCAGATCAAAGTTTGCTTCTGGGTCCCTCAATACGCTCAAGATTATTACCTAGAATCACTCGCTACGTTCCTGATTCTACTAGCACTCGAAGAAAATACGGACTTTTCTCTATTGTTGCACACGTAACTATTTTGTCTCGAAGCTTAACCGCAACTAAAGCTTTTAACTCTGTTCTTATTCTAGTAATAAACACTGGGATAGCTTTGGTTAGTAACTCTTTACGCTTACGTTAAGACCAAATATTCAGACATATTCAGTTATGAAAGAAAGAAAGAAAGAAAAATCATTTATTCTGGCATAATAAAAATAGAATACATTATAAAGCGTCTAGAACTAAATAATTTAAAATACCATTCATAATGCCAGAAATGGTACGCGTATCTCAGCACAATACTGCAGCGCTAGAAGCACTGCAGCGCTGATAACCTAGTTATCGCATTTAGATTCTAAAAATAATAATAAAGTAAATTGAGATTTTAAATGAAAGTAACAGTTATACGTTGATTGTAATTTGGTTCAAATATTGACTTTGTGTTTTTTAGGGTTCCGTAGCCGAATGGCAAAAAACGGAACCCTTATAAATTCGTCATGTCTGTCTGTCTGTCTGTCTGTCGGTCTGTCCGTCCGTCCGTATGTCACAGCCACTTTATTCCGAAACTATTAGGACTACACAATTGAAACTAAGTAGGTAGATGTATTCTGTTAACCGCTTTACGATTTTTACACAAAAAAAAAATAATATTAGAGGGGGGCTCCCATACATTGAACTGAAACAATTTTATTTTTTTTCATTCTACCTATACGTGTGGTGTCTATAGATAGTCTTTAAAAATTACATTGAGGTTTCTAGAACCATTTTTTTTAAAATATCAATCGTTCCAAAGATAGACACTTTCAAAGTGCTAAAATGAGTGTCCCCGCCCCCTCTAACTTTTAAACCACAGGAGTGAAAAATCTAAAAAAATATATATTATAGATCTTAATAAAAACTTTCAATCAAAATTGTTTTGAATGAGGTACAGTCGGCAGTTTTTAAGATATTGAACATTTTCAGCAACCGCAAATTATAACTTTGTTATTGATACAAATTCCATAAAACACATGAAAAACAAAGTTATTCTTGCTGGCGAAAAAATATTGGTATTTTGGCTATTTGTCGGTAATCGGTACGTTTATTTAAGTCCAAATATGTTGTTACGACTAGCTACGGAACCCTATTGCGCGTGGCCCGACACGCACTTGGCCGGTTTTTTATATAAATAAGCGACATATGCAGCAGACTGACGATTTCTGATGAAAATTGGTAATTACAGCGCATTTTTTTATTTATTTTAATTTTATTGTTACCCAAATTTTACGGAGAACTTGTACTATGGGTACTATTTCGAGCTGCTAAGATGAAAAGTTGTATGTACGACTCGAGATCAAAGTTATTTACATCTCATGCTTTTGAGTCCCTCGCTACGCTGAAAATTCTAACCTAGAATCCTATCCCATGCGTTGCTTCATCTGAGGTCTACGTTGTTATGCCTCATAGCCTCGATCTCAAAACTTTTTCACCACCAAACTGTCACAAAGTAATACAAACAGTCTACTATTTGGCGGCACGTGAGCCAGTTCACCGATAAACCTATTTTTTTATACAATAACAAGATAATTTCAGCGATAAACAAGGACAATATTTTGTATATTATTTTACATATTTCAGCATTGTCAATGAAGTTACAGGTAAACATCTGGCTGTGACATACCCCGCAACAATATCACGTTTTATATTTATTTACGGCGACCAACAAAGTAACTACAATCGAAAATAACTACCCACCTGTAGATATAAATCGAATTGATTATTGGAGAGACTATAATTTTATTTATATGTGTACTTAACTAAACGTGAACATCTTAAACGAATTTAATAAAGGAGGGATTACGTACCATTATTATATTTTTGTATACACTCGTAGTTGTTATACGCGCTTACATGTCATGTGGATAACATTTTAAGGATTATAAAAAGGCCGAGAATAATACGCATGTTAATATTAATACAGGATTCCAACATGTCACATGTACCTACATCATGTCCTGTCAGCAACAGAAGTAGCTACACACAAACAAATTTCCAATACGCTTAATTCTGAAAATCGTAATTATTCCATGATAAGCTACTTTTGTTGCTGACTGTAGATAAGCTTCTCCAATACATGTATCTGTAACCACCGACTTCTGTACTGACGAATTCGAAGTAATTAATTCAACAAAATAATATAAAGTCAGTTATCAAAGTCTTAGTATTACACGGCATGGGACCTCCTAATACTACTTTGTTCAAATTTGCAGGCATTAATCGTTTCCGATAATCATTGAAGCAGTTAAGTTAATATCTTCACTGAAAGTATCTTGTTTCAATCGTTAATAGCGTATCGGTCCCCTCCGAATATAATATCAAAAATAAGTCGTTTGAGGTCATAAAAATTTCATTTAACGTTTATTTTTCCGATAAACAAACCGTGTTTACCTAAGTATCAATTCTAAGCAAACGTTATTTGGCTCGGGGCAGCGGTCGCCCGTGAAATTTTTGCGGGTTATATTCGACGGGTCACTGATAAATTTGCCGATCATATCTTTCAATTTTATTGACCGTTAGATTCGATATAACCCAAGGAATCGACGTCAAGGATACGGCCGTTTTAGTACTGTTATTTTAGTTGACGTGACATTATTCAATAGCAAGTATTTGCGGGCAATTTGACCCGCAATGCTGTAATCTGATTTATGACGTAATTCAACGAAAGTATCTTGGATGATTTCAATCGAGTTTGGTATTTATGGGGTGTTGTTGATATATTTTTATGGGTTTTTGGGATATGTTTGACCAAAAATGTACTGTTATAGGGAGAGCATAAAGACAATGTTATGCTTTTGTAATTTATGATCCTTTGATTGAATATAAAAAGAACATGTAGATAAAACAATATAGCTGTATTGATTAGGGGTTGCCAAACTAAGATGATATTTATTTATCTATTATTTTATTTATTAGGCGCACAAAACACATAACAATCATGGTTACATTAAAAGTATATAACATACAGTTTAGATCTGATATATAGATATATCCGTAACTGATTGGTGTACCTAGTTATAACAAAAAACTGTAGTACACGGTGTTAAATACATTGCTTAATAAATAATTTCGACCTAACGGGCGGATGTCTCTTTAAATAAAGCAGATACCCGCAATTGAAATAAAAATCTCCTTAGTATTTCTAGTAGATCTAGACTGAGATGGGAACAAAAACAGATGAAGTCTTTATCTCAATTGTTCTGGCGTTTGCAGGTGCTACGGATCGCTTGTTGAGACAAATTGAGTTTCAGATTAGCGCAAAAATAGGGGATTGCAATTCCTTGTCTGGTACTTTGGCGGTCATTTGATCTGAATTTAATTAGACTTTGAGATTAGCTTAATCGATAAAACTTTGCTTATGTTATTCCTGGCGTTGTTAACTGTCTCCACATGTTTTTTTTATAAAAATCCGTCCAGTAGATCAGATCAGAAAGCTTCTCTTTTTATGACATTAGTATAGACTAATTATTATTATATTATCATTGCTCTTAATTAAAGTACCGTTAACATTATGTTTTGTTCAATGTACATGCAAATTCATATCAAATCTCTATTAATATTGCATTGCAAGTTTTTGATTAAACTCTTTAAAACGACTAAATGGCGGAGTGGGTAGCGTACCTGCCTGCGTCGCGGATTCGATTCCCACTCAAGACAATTTTTTGTGTGCATGAACATGGAGGTTTGTCTTGGTCTGGGTCTGCGTAATATGTACAAAAAAAAGTATATCTTATTATCTGTTATTCTAGCACTCATAAAACAAGCTCTGCTTAGTTTGGGACTAGATGGCGTTGTGTGTATGATGTGTGATATTTATTTATTTATAAATACCTGGCAATGCAAAAAATATTGAAGATTTAATAGCTTGTGTAAAAAAATAAACAAGTCAATTTCACTACTGTTCATCCTATTGTTCTAAAGTCCAGTAGAATTACGCAGGGAGTAAATTACGCCCACATTTTGTCAGTTATATTTAGATTCCATGCGAACCTATTCAGCAATCTACTGGACATAATTCCAATTAATCTGTTTACTACAATGAAAATTAAACTCAGTTCGTAATTCGTCGCAGAATGATTGTTTAAACAATAGGTAGGTAGGTACTATTTATGTCTACTAATGGCAGGAGCTCGTGGCAAAGTCGCAGCCGAGCGTTCTTCCATGAAGAAATGCTGACCACAGTCAGCTGGTAGATGGGTGCCCATCTTAACATAGAGTTTACCTCTGTTCCTGGGAGAGCTCGTCAAGCCGTCGGTCCCGATTGCTAATTGAAGGTATATGGCAGTTGTTACGGTCAGAAAGACTGACAAGAGCACCTATGGGTCTGATGGCAGTTGTTCACGTAAAATACTGGTATATAGCTGATAGACGCCAATACAATGTAATTAAGGAAGAGCTCGAAAAATGACAGATTTACGTCCACTACAAATTGTATTCTCAAGTCAGTGCACGTTCCTTGAAGCTTTCAGTAAACTGTGCATGAGCAGTTTGTGTCAAGTGCGTCCAGTCACAACTGACAATCGATGGTTTCGACTGTGACGTAATGTTTCATTGCCACATTATGCTAACACACGTCTTACACGTCCAATTTCGATGAAGTGGATGCTCGCTTGTGATTTGATAACTTTCTAGCTCTAGGGTCTATATACAGGGATTTTTTTAATTAATGAATTATTATGACTTCGAACTTACTTTGATTTATGAATCGACTTAAATAAAATAAAAAAATGTTCAAAAAAATATAGTTTTGCTCGAATTTAACATCAGTGGACTAAACAAGCGTTCATAAAATTCGTTGTTAAAAAAAAACAGTAGATCTCATACGTGATATTCTATGAGATAAACATACTGTCCAAACCAGTGAACCCAAAATATATAAGAAAAACTTAAATAGAGACCGAAAAACTAAATAAAAATAAAGACTTACTCGAATAGTTGTTGCCACTTACCTATCATCAGGTTGGCTAAACGCTCCTTCATTGAATTCGTCGTATATAAAAGGCAGTGGATTTCATAGATGATGATATGTTACAAGAAGAACAGGTCTGTCTGAACCCATGACCCCAAAATTTACAATAAATAAAAACAATTAACCAGATATTCGAAAAATAATTAATTACGAAACAAAGCAAAGCGCATTGAGCGGCTCACTCCATAGCAACTATTTCAAGCCCAAAGCTCGCTCCAATTTTATTTTCACGCCTGCAGTTCGCAGATACGATGAAACTTTCATCGGGAGCTTTCACCAGACGTGCCAGCGAAACGTAAATGCCGGACGGACCGCACCTCTCGTCTTTGTTTTTCAAAAACAATACTGTGTATGTATCGTCCTGCTTTTTTGGCGGTTCATGTAAATGAATTTAGTGGCTTATGTCTTTGTTGTTCGTTTAAGTTTGCACTGTGGATTATGTTTTGGAATTAAAAGATTTTATTTGCTGGAGTGTAGAATGGTTTTGTATTATAAATAAGTTAGTCAAAAGTCGTTACTTCTGCTTAAAAAGGCACAGTGTACGTCTTTTAAGTAATTTCTGGACAACAGAAAAATGATTTTGATTTTATATAGTCTACAATTTATAGGTTGCCATTAAGAGCGTGTATTCCTTTTCAAAATGTAACTGTCAATTTTTGTAGTGTTTTGGGAATATTTCGTAAAAACTGAATGAAAGTATGATTTTATTCAACTAACTTTTTAGAATGTGGGCTTTAAAAGGTAAATATGACAATTACATTTAATAACTAAAGCATACTTTTCTATTTTATCAGTTGAAAGAATATTAACTGTTAAGTTGTTATATTACAAAATTATGCTGTATTTACGAATGAAATTGTTATATTTACCTTTCAAAACTTGCATTCTAAAAAGTTAGTTGAATAAAATCATACTTTCATTCAGTTTTTACGAAATATTCCCAAAACACTACAAAAATTGACAGTTACATTTTGAAAAGGAATAAACGCTCTTAACAACTGAACAAATGTGGCCTACAGGCAACTTACAAATAAAACCCTTTTCACTCAGAAATAGAACTTGAACCCAAACTGAAGGCACGAAGAAATCTGACTCGGAGATTTCCAAGGGACGTTTTGTCACCGTGAACAGGCATTTTGTCACTCAAAAGTATCGTCCTCACTCAGTTCGACAGATTTGTGTAACAAATCATTCAGCAGATAAACTTAATTGTTGGTGAAAGTAATTACATAATATTAATATAATATTTAAATTGTTTTTTATTGTATTTCAGCAGTAGACTAATAATATATAATCATTTAGCGCTTAAAAAGATAATGCAACAAACGCCATAGCAAATGGCACATATTATTAACAAATATTTACTAAAACAATAACTATACCGCCCGACGACTAATTGAAAGTTCGATTTACAAACATGTGTAAATCGATCTGTTTACTTAAACCGAATTATATTACTCATATATAAACCGTTTGGAACCTGTGAATCGAATTTATTAACATCGTTCAAAACTTCTCAATTAGATTTGTTGGTAATTTCGTTTCAGTAGCGTTTTCAAAACTGTTGAATAACTAGATTAAAAATGTCACAAGGTGAAAAGAGATAGAGGTGAAATATTTTGGAACAGTTTTTAACATCAACAAAAAAGTTTGGTTTCCGTTTTTTGTTTACAACATTTTAAAGTATACGTGTATTTCGTACATGTAATTTAAATAAATGAAAAACTAATAGAATTTTATTTCTACATTCTTGTTTTTCTAAACTCGAAACTTTCATCCATGTTTTATCGACTTTGGCTCGCGCCCAATATTACACTTACCTACAATAAAATTCTCACCAAAGCATTAAACGAAAACTGAATGGCAACCATCGGTACCTCTCACAGGCAGCAAAAAGCGTTGATTTGGTCATCACAAAAGTGCACGCGTTACAGTTCAGTAGTGAAATTCAGTCGATTGGGAAAAAAGATAAATGACGAGCTAGCATTTAACTTTTTACACAAAATTGACGTGTAACTAGAACAGTAGGTACCATTATTTTAGATGGATATGTCACAATCAAAATAGGATAGGAGTGCACGGTTGGTTAAAGCGGTCGCCTCGCTGCTTTTAATAGCGCTAGTGTTGTGGGTTCGGTCTTCACATGGGACAAATCTTTGTGTGATCCGCAAAGATTTGTTCTGACTCTGGGTGTGCTTTGTGTGTGTGAAATGTATGTTTGGGAACACCCTCGCGACACAGAAGTTATTCCCAGTGCAGAAATCGTATAAAAAATAAACAAAAAACTATTTTATTAAAACTGACGTGAGTTTGTAACATATTCAAATTATGAAATACGGGTGTTGCTGGCTGCGACTCAGGCGCGACGTATCGCACTCTCTTGATAATGCCTAGACGTATAGGCGAAACCGCGGTCGACTAAATATACCACCATTACGTGAGTAACACCCGTATTTGATAATTTGAATAATAAACAAAAAACTCATACAAGTTTATAAAATAAATAAGGCAGAGCACATAGGGTCAAAACAAGAAGGGTTTCTTCTTATTTTGGCCCTATTTCATAAATAAATGTTAGTCTGTAAATATCACGCCAATAATAGCAGACTAATATGTTTTATGAAACGTGTCCCTGAACCCACCAGGCCCGGTGTATTATTCTCTATAAATATTTAAATTGAAGGGTTAGATTGTTTGAATACCGATTGGATTTATATAATAATTTTGCAATTGATCGTTTATTTTTTATGTGAGTGAGGCTTTCAACTATTATCATCGCGCAAAACCAACGGGAGCGGGTAGTAAGGTTTAAAGGGTAACACCGCAAGGAGTAAGAGCTATTATAGGCTGACCGTTTAACTGAGTCCTCGCCTGCGCGGTACAGGGGCGCGGGGGTATGACGACAAAGAGGACTGAGACAGGTGCGGGCGTTGGGGGCACTTAATGAAATATACAGAGATGAAATGCACCACGATATTTCCTAAGATATATGACATCATAGGAAAATGAGTGTAATTACAATTAATGGCGAGGACTCAGTTAAACGGTCAGCCTATAGTTAAAATAACGAATTCTACACGGTTGGAGTCGCGGGCAACTGCTAGTTAATGTAAAAGTAAAAGCTATTTTTGATTATTTACTATCAGAAAATAATCTAGATACATGATAGATGTTGATGACAAATTGTTGGTTGTATTAAAGCGGTTGTCCTGAATTCAGTTTTCAATATTCTAGGCATTCTTTTCCAGCACCACGTTTCTGGCGCATATGTTTTTCGTTTTTGAATTTGAGGAAGGATCCACGTTTCAGCTGCGTACTGAAATCTGGAAAACAATGAAATGAAAATCTCTTGATTGCTCTCTCTGATACCTCTAGACAATATTCCTATATTCCTGTAACTATTCCAAGTGAATTTCACACAAATACGAGTGAATAAAATAAGATAAGATAAGACAGCATACGTTGTTAAATTTTGGAATCATTTAAATATCTTAATATAGGTTATTATCATAGGTTGTTCGCGCTGCCGGTATATAATACTGTAGCAAGAAAAAGTCTCCAGTGTGTCGTACCCTAGAAACGCTCAACGTCCTCCTAAGTACAAATCTTGAATGTGATGTGTTTCTGGACAAATAGAAGGTAATTTTACAAGTATTTCAGGTGTTTTGAGAAAGTATGTATGGGAGACAAAGTACGGTAGTATATTAATGTTTAAAAATTGTTATTTGTTTGATTTGTACCCATAATTTGTTACTTTTCTATGATATTTACAGATAACATAATATCCTATCCGTACCTATTTAAGTAAATTATTGTAATTGGCTCTAAGCCGTTGTAATCAACTATAAATAAATAAATACATAATAATAATCTTTAAACTTGAATCCTTATTCCACGCTCCTTCCAAACGAATTTGGTTCACACAACCAAGCGTTTATATTTTCAATTAGATTTCTTGATTGCATAGCCAATCTATAATTAAAATAAATAACTTTACTTTCCCAATTAATCTTTAAATTACTTATTTACAGCAACAATTCTAGGGCAAGACTGCTGTGACTTAGATGCGACGTGTCGCACTCTCTTGAAGATGCCTAAAGGTATAGTATAGGTAAAACCGCGGTCGACTAAATAGACCAACATTACGTGAGTAACACCCGTTTTTCATAATTTGAATAACAATTCTAGGGCTTATAATAAGCTATTGTTATACATAAGTAGCTTTTTTTGCAAAATGCAAAATTTTCTTGAAAACAACAATTTTTGTAACTATTGCGCCAAACTCCGTAACATCATCGTATCACAACATTACCAGAGCCCCCATTAGCACTTGTAATGGCACGACATGATTTTATCTACTTATGGAGATACTACGTAATTACACTGCTAATGTGTTTCGGCACGGTACAATAGATATTAAGTGTCGTGATTACGAACTATAATAGTTGATCTTGATATAGAACTAAATGGTATTTTCTTATAAAAATGCGAAGCCGTTTGCTGAAAATAGTTTTGTTAGTTAATATAATATAATATAATATCAAAGCTATATTACTCGGATGAATATGGCAAACGTGTATGGTACAATGATTGAAGGCTTTTAATAATTAATATTTTTTGTTTTTATGAAAATTGTACTCGGGTATTATATTGCTAGAGTTATGACAATCACTTTCCCAATGCCCCTAGCTCGGTTTTAAACTTAGTTTGAACTATTATTTTCTTTTTAAATGACTTAACACTTGCCAACACTAAAAGGCCGAATACCGTTGTACTTCGATAGATTTTTTTATTTAACAGCATTATGTGGACATAATAGTGTAGATAAAACGTTGTGAGGCAATGAAAAATTTACCATCTAGGTACATAGTACGTAATTTTTTTACCGAATTCATGTAGCTAATGCTTTCGTAAAGCTATACTTTGTGTTTAAATGTCTTAGGCTAGCCGCACAAAAGCAATAATATTGACAATATTATTATCATTGACTAGTAAAAGCAGTATGTAAAAAACACAGTCAACACGCGACGCCAATTATTATCGACAGCAAATTCGTATTCGAGGAAGGTTCTTTTGAGTGACAAAATGCCTGTTCACGGTGACAAAATGTCCATCGGAAATCTCAGTGTCAAGCTTCTTCGACTCCACTTAATTTATTGGTTCATTGTTAGGTATTTTCAGTTGTAAATGGCAACTACAAATTGTGGACTGTAGAAAAACAAAATGTTTTCTTTATCAAATAATTAAATGACAATGTAATATTTTTTGTGCAGCCTTGCAGTGCTAATGATCACAAAAAAACCTTTCTCCATACAAGCAAATGAAATCTTTTCATTCTGCAACATTATCCACAGTGCAAACACAAATGAACAACAAAGACATAAGCCACTAAATGTATTCACATGAACCGCCAAAAAAGCAGGACTATACATACACAGTATTGTTTTTGAAAAATAAAGACGAGAGGTGCGGTCCGACCGGCATTTACGTTTCGCTGGCACGTCTGGTGAAAGCTCCCGATGAAAGTTTCATCGTATCTGCGAACTGCAGGCGTGAAAATAAAATTGGAGCGAGCTTTGGGCTTGAAATAGCTGCTATGGAGTGAGCCGCTCAATGCGCTTTGCTTTGTTTCGTAATTAATTATTTTTCTAATGTTCGGTTAAGGGGGAACAATTGGTTGGCGGTTATCCATACAAAAGTAATATAAGGTTTCTTTAATATTATTAAGTTTTTTCGTATTATAGACAAATCTCATCTAAAACATTAAAATGCATTGTCATTAGCGCCTATTTTTCAAACGTTCAACAAGTTGTTTGTAACTCAATTAATGATTGAAACAATTTTCAATCTTAAAACACTTTGCTATGTTATGTACTAACAGTACATAACAGCACTTCAATACCATTCATACTTAGATCGTCCAGCCACAATATCATAAGAGCATCCACTTCATCGAAATTGGACGTGCAAGACGTGTGTTCGCATAATGTGGCAATGAAACATTACGTCACTATCGAGACAATCGATTGTTGTGACTGGACACAAACTGCACATGCAGTTAACTGAAAGCTTAGAGGAACGTACATTTACTTGAGAATACATTTTTTGTGGAAGTTTTGTACAAAAAAATATTTTGCGAGGTACGATTGATTTTCATTGTATTTAATAGATTTACTGGAATTATGTCCAATAGATTGCCAGGCAGATGTAAAATGGCCCCTTGGTTAATACTGCTGCGTTACATTTTAGAACAATAGAACCCACCAGTATTGTAATTGGCTGGTTTCCTCTACCAAGTCTTCTATATTAATAAGTTATACCTACTCGTACTTATAACAAGATATTCAAAGTGTTTGATTTTCCTTCCTTTTTAAGTGACTTCAAAAAAAGGAGGAGGTTCTAAATTTGTTTTTTTTTAAAGAAATTATATCTAAGCTGCCTGATATAAAATAAAATAAGAAGTCCATATATGTAATGTGTGTGTACATTTTGCAATATAAGGGTGAATATCGAATTTCCCGGGGCCAATAATTGTGTGGCATTGATGAAATCGTATCGTAATCAAAATGTAAGTATTCCATTTTTATAGTACTGGACATTTTTTTTTTCATTGCTGTGGATAGTTATAGCTTTTAATATGAAAAAGTATTGTCCTTTTGATCAAACATTCCGAGGAACGCCAATTCTCTAATTTATTGACAAAGGTCAGTTGTTTTAAAATTATATATATTCATTACAGCACTTAAATTAATAAACACTGGTCGCTAAACTGCTATCTCAAAACAAAACACTAAAATGAATATATGATTTTTGTTTATGATCTCATTCGTTATACTCCATTGTCAGTCAGGATTATTTAAAAGGTCATTGAACGTTTACAGACTGATCTATATCATTCCCTATCGGGTAAAATCTTGTTCCATTGTTCGCTTGAGTTCGAGGACCTAAGGTGAAATGAAATATTTCTCACCGACAATCACTCTTTTGGTCTCATTCTTTTGAAGACGGAAAGAAAAAGAATATAGCTGTTTGTGTATTCATCTCTACGGTGGATTTTTTTTCGTATTATATGCATAAAGTCCAATATTTTTGACCCGTTTTCAAAATCAGAATGAAATTTTGGATATTGGATACTCGTATACATTGTTATGATACAGTATGAGAACAAATCGGGAATTTTATGATGCTACTTTGGATCAGGTGAACTGTCAGGCCATTTGCTATAATCTTCTACATTAAAAGTAGAATAAAAAGACAATAGGGAAGGATAAAGTCAAAAGGTGTATGTTTATGTTATAAATAAAATAAATATGAAATGAAACAGTTTATGTATTGGAATGAGTAAAAAAATAATGAATGAAAATAAAAAAAAGAATAAAGGAAAGCTTTTATGCTAAAATTTTCAAAAATATTGACTGTTTCTCAAAAATGTAGGAAACACTCTCAGACATTATAAATTTCGAAATTTTAGAAAGGCATCTTTGATACGTACAAACCTACATACAACATTCATATCCCAAATATCATTACGCAACAAGTCTATAAAGCAACGTTACGATTCCACATTGAGATAACCACTGCTCGACATATCGAGAGAGGGCGTAATGAAATATTCAATAAGAGACAATACCCATCAATGTCGAGACTCTCTCGACGTCTTAATACCTCTGAGGTCGGGAACATTGTTTTCTAAGTAAAAAAATGTGTCACAGGCGAGTCATCTCATTTTTATCGGAGTCCTTTCAGTTGGGTGGGTCGGATGAATGCGAGAAATTTATTGCGTGGTACAGTCTTCAACGGAGCGCGAAGAATTAGCCGACAATAATAAGCCTGGGGCTGCGATGCCACCCTTGCGGTACAAATCGTTTGTTTGGCTAAATGTTTGTTTGCTCATGTATATGACGTGAGTTTGATGTTTGCAGGTTGCATGTTAATTTTTCGTGCAGTTCTGGTTTAGTGCGTATATTTTAATAGGTATTTTAAATAAATAGTTGAATATTTCTGCTTGGATAAAATGACAGGGTTCTAGGTAAGGAGAAGTAGAAACCTTTCAAAACAATGGGACAAAATAGGATATTTTTTTTAAGAATTTAGCCAAAAAAAGCCAAGTTTTGGGCTGATCAAATCTAAGGTTTTGCCGTGGGTTGATAAAATTTGGTCATAACATCTTTAAAAAAACCGGAAAAAAAACTTTCGGGTCTTATATTAAGACATTTTTCTGATCAAAATGGTGCATATAACTCAATTTTACAAAATGGTTTATAGGACAGTTGAAACCAAAGGTAGCGCTTTGAAATCAGTGCTGAGAATAGATAAAGATTGCCCTTCTTCTATTCTTAGCTCTGATTTAAAAGACGAACGATTGCTACAACACGCTACGGCTGACGCATACGTATTATTACTATGAAGTCACGTGTAGGTGTGCCTTCGTACGGCTACGCATGATCGACGCCTACTACCGTTTACGGTCATGGTGATTAATTATGCATTTTAGTACTTTTGTATTGTGAATAACGCATTAAAAAAAGTTGTTCAGTACATAAGGTTTATAGAATTAAATTAATATGTAAAATAATTTAATTGATTTAAATAGTTTTTTTTTTTGCACCATTAAACAAGCCCAGCAGTGTAATCTGTAGTTTAAAATTTATAAAAATATTTTTTAATCTCAAAGCTGCCTTTTAAGAAACAATTCACCGTAGACTACATTATATTACATATTATTATTTACGACGACGAAACATTAATCACTAAGGGTTAATTAGAAACTCGATAATACACGTAATTTGCTTAAACATCCCAATATCAGCACGTAGGCAATCTCAATCACACAGCGAGGTAACCCCAAACGGGAACAACCCAATTTACTAGTGTACAACTTTATTTGGGTAACTGTCCTCTGGGTATTATAATAAATGGAAGGACAAATACGCGACCTTTCCGTTGTATTGAAATTTTACTAACTCATTCAAAAGGAAACTTTAATTAGCAGCCAAAATATATATAATTTTATAAAACACAATTAGTTTATATACCCTCTGGGATTATCAAAATGTTATTTCATTTTATTTTGTAACGATTTAGAAGTTTCAAAGTTCTAGGTCTTGAAATAAACTTGGTGCATTCTTTCCGCTATATTTTCGCGTGTGAAAAGATTTTCACGCTGTATTTGAGAAGTACGAGTAAATTCTCTTGTTATGTTGTTTGTTTCGAAACTAAAAACACACATTAATGCTAAAAGTTAGATGAAATGATATCCAGGATAATACCGACAATCATAGGCCGAATTTTATTGCGATTTTCTTCTGAATTGTCTACACGCATAAGTAAACTAAATGGAACATTGCAAAAAGTGGAAGTTTAGTGTTCATTTACATCTAAATATGTTATTTTATAGCCGAATTTTCTTTATATTTTGTTTCTATTTTACTTTATTATTATGGATCCATCCAGCCTTAGTCTCTGTATAATAATAATAATCACTACATGGTATAATATAAATCAAAATCGCTTCCCGCTGACATCTGTCTGTCAAATTCTATGTATGCTTAAATCTTTAAAACTACGCAACTGATTGTGGTGCGGTTTTTATTAATAGATAAAGTGATTAAAGAGGAAAGCTTATATGTATAATTTATGCATAATATTATGTATATAGATAAACACTAATTTAGAAGTTTCTAATGTGATGTCTTAAATAAACACATTTTAACCCAACGAGATAGAAAAAATAATGTACTACGGTATTATACACCTTTAAAAGGTCTATAAATCCACGATGGTATAATATACCATCGTGGATTACAAAAAATTGCTATTGTGGATTGTTCCTTGGAGATAGACATATTATTCAATTTTTTGTACGTAAAATTTAATAATGTCTTATTTTCGAATCGATTTAAAGCGATACAGCACTAATGCTTATCCAATTAAGTAACTTAAATGAAATATGCATATAATATTAATCAATTTGGGCCTTTACAGCATATAATTTAAATGAATATTTTCGAAGATATTACAGATTTAAAATGCAGGGACCTAGAGGTTGCGGTGGTAGCAAGTCATTAAACACGCGATGGGTCGCTAATGTACTTATAATAAATCTGTAGAAATTAAATTTCTGTACATTGAAAATATCAAAAAAAAAAATGGCAATGGGGGTGTTACTAGACCGAAACCGAACCTAAAAATGTGATTCAAAAAAAAAAATTGTCTGTCAAAAACTATTGGTTTGATTACGATAAACCTTTGTATAATTATTCTTAAATATCCTAGGCACCACACTGGGTACTTTTTATCCCGGAAAAGATTACTGTACCAACCGTAAATAATAAGTGTGTCGTCGAAGTCGCGGGCCAAAGCTAGTTAAGAATAAATGAAGGCTACAATTATGCGTACAACACTGACGCACGTTAATTTTGGGTGTCCGAGACGGGAATTTCAATGATCATTACTAGCTGAAATCATCAAGATTTTCTTTTGACAATATTTTATTCGATTATTAATTCAACGCTGATTGAAATGGATATACAGGGATACCCATGACTTAAATTTTACCCAGCATACGCAGACGCCATGAATATTTTCATAATATTATTATACTTTTCCTATAGCAGTTATGATGCATATGATACAAAAATAATACCTACACCAAGTTGAAATGCTATTTAAAAAAATATATAACCTTACCCCTTATTATGTGAACTACAAGCCCGTTGGGTATCTTTATTGATAATAAACTTTATTTATATTAAGCACTTTGGATTTAGCACTAGCTATTACAACACCTCATAAACAATGTAACACATAAGAAAGTTAATTAACCTTCATACTTGAGTTAATACCTTATAAATATCGTACACACTAGAGTACATCCCGGCTTATTGTTACGTCGCTTATACATTCAGTCACTGCATTATGAACGAGACCGAAATGAGTATTTCCTTTAATGCGGCTTACGGCTTTATTACAGACCGAAGAAAACAAGGGCTCAGAATTAAAGGAAAGATTAGTAATTCCCGGTCCTGAGACGGCGAAGTGAAGTGGCGAAACAATAAATCTTTGGCCGTTTTCTTCCGGCTGGCCACTGCAAAAACGGCCACAGTCATTAATTACCTCACTTGCCCGAGGTTGGCTTTGGATCACAATCCCTGTTTGCCAGCTTTTTTTGGCTTTTACTAAACCGCGGATGGGTAATTGATTTGGTGGCGGCTGTCGGAGAAAATGTCGATCATTTCTAGGTTAGTGCGTCACGAGATCTAAAGTAATGCTTCAGTAGGGTAATGGATTAGAATATGAATTCATTAAATAAAGTACATATTTAAATCACCTACTCGTATATATAAGTCAGATGATATATATGGATGATGTAGGGACACAGTGCAACCGGCACATTTTTGTATTTAAGTGGGTGCTTTAGTTTAGCCACCCGGTTCGCCAGTCGCCTTCCCGTATCGCTAGAGATAGGTCGTAGTTAAGTTAGAATAATGTATTCAATAAGTTTAATATATATTATGTATGCTGCTACCAGTACATATAAACATATAGCGCCCTATTTAGTTTCTCTTCAATATCAAAAGAAGACCAATACACAAAATCTCAACCCCCACAGTTGATAAAATAATTCATTAAACTACAGCTGGGCAAATAAATAAATATTTATGTATTAATCTGTAATAAGAATATTTTAATAGTAACGGCTTTCTTTGATATTAATAGTTGAAGAATGAGCTCATTAATATTAAAAAAAAAACATTTATAAATTTGTCTTTGGTGAACATTAATATACCGATATTTCTTTTACAGAAACCAAAACAAATCAGTTTATTAAATTCTATCAAATCGTTACGGAAAATGCTCAACAAATTACTCTTTCCTCTCTGATAGCCAGACAGACAAAAAATATTAAAACCTCGTTGAAGTTGAAGATCACAGTAATGATCTGTGCTTCTGTGAGGATCGCTTCGGAATTGTTTTCTTTTTGAAGCTGAGAGGGAGGGGCAGGGGGGTAGGAATGCCGGCGACTTAACGCCTGGAAATACACTCTTATCTCCTGGTTCCGTATCAGCTACGTTTCATGCCACCTCGGTAATCTACGTATCGTATAACTTGGTAAAACTAGTAATGACTTGGTAAGAGGAAGATAAAGAGATTTTCAATAAATTACAAAATTCAAAAAGCTTTGCTTTCAAGAGTAGAAAGACGTTTGTGAAAGATTTATTTGATTTTGTTTCATTATTATTAGCTCGTGGCTAAGTCGAACCCACGCCGACCGATTGATCTCTCAGGTTAAGCAATACTAATCGCGGTCGGACATGGATGGGTGACCTTTAACATTACTAGCTTTCCTTCGTGCCTCGGAGAGCACGTTAGGCCGTCGGTCCCGGTTGCCATTTGAACATCTATGACAGTAGTTACCAGTAGTCATAGCCCAGAAAGTTTGACAACAAGTCTAACAAAGAGTATCGTCTTACCTCATACTGGATTGTGACGGTCTGATGCCAGTCGCTCTACGTAATATACTATTCAACATCCGTTAGACTAGAAGCGGTTGGCTTCTAGTCTCCAATCTAATATGCAAAGGCTCGGCAGATATGTTTCATTATTAACAAACATACTAAATTAAAATAAATAATAAAAAACCGGCCAAGTGCGTGTCGGGCCACGCGCAGTAGGGTTCCATAGAAAAATATTTTTAATTTTACTTTTTAACTAAATGGCGTCCTTCAGAAAGGAAATGTTTGTATAGTACACGAAACCAGCTAGCACGTATGACGAGATGTATGAATGTTGAGGAAGCGAAAGAAGTATGTAAGGAGCGAAGCACATGGCGTTCCATCGTCTCTGCCTACCTCCGTGGGATAAAGGCGTGATTTTATACATGTATTATGTATGTTTATTTATGTTTCAAGAATTTTGAACGAAATATTCTGAGTAACTGCATCTGACATTTCGGACCCCTATTCCTCTTGAACTAATGAAGTGAACTTATCCGCTATAGTTTTCCTTTAAAGTTCATTACATGTACTACCGACACAATTTTTTTCAGATTTTAGGATCCAGTAGTTTAGCTTTTAGAGGGGGGGGACGCCCTACTCGAACAAAAATTTGCTCTTTAAAGTTAATTATCTAGCAAACGGATCCCTAAATCAAAAAACTGTATTAGCAACCCCTAAACGTTTTTAAAAGTCCTATCTAACAATACCCCACACTATGGGGTAGGCGACAAAAAAAAAACATCCCTACTATACATGTAGGGGAGCTACCTGAAAAAAAAATATTTTTCCAAATTTTACTCAACGACTTTCTTTGTTTAGTTAACATACATGTTTATGCAAAATTTCAGTTTTCTAGCACCAACGGTTACGTCGCTAAGCCGTGGACAGACAGACGGACATGGCGAAACTATAAGGGTTCCTTGTAGGTACTACGGAACCCTAAAAAGGCATAGCAAAGCTAAAAGTTGCTTTAAAATATTACAAGTATTTGATAAAAATGCGTCATCTCTCGACATTATTGTGTTGATCTTAATTCAAACTTACTATATGTGACTAAGTGACTTATCACTCATCGCATAGGTGGCGCTAAAACCAAATAAAGGTTCGTCTAGCTAAGGTATATGTATATACCGCTGGCACAAAAGAGTTGAGAAATTTCGAGTTTAGCAGCATACGAATCCATTGCTGAATTGGCAAAGCACTTAGGGCGTTTACCCAGGGGGTGCAGGTTCGAGTCCTGCTGGATTCTTAATTTTCAACTTTAATATTATATAAAATACAAAAAAAGGCATAGCAAAGCTAAAATTTTGCTTTAAAATATTACAAATACTTCACGTATTCTGTAATTTCTATATCAAAAGGATATAGTAAAATACAGAGCTAAAACACAGGTATTCTATATTAATTGTATTCATATTGATCAAAGACAAAGAACCGTACCAGTACTTAGGCATTGCCAAATCACACATCTATTTTATTCAACTAACGTGATCAAAGAACAAAGAGCTACAAGACAAAGGCTTCCTTAGAGTAAGACCCGAGGCTGTACACCTGAAGTACTGTAACAATACGTACTGAAACAATGATCTATTACAAATTAGAGTTTATTGACTTAGGGTCTCTCTCAAATTTTATTTTATTAGAGGAAATAAATGCTTGAATTGCCAAGATAAAGATGCAAGTAAAGTAAGATTCCATCTGATTACTTCTACTTTATCTCATTCTGTACACTTCGTCTTAAAAAAGAAACAAATTTTATAATTTTTACTACATATAAATAACTGTCTCGAAGGTCAGTGGTTAGCGTACACGCTGTAACGTAGTCTACTAATGACTAGTTAGGTAGGCAGAATAAATAGAAACAATCGATAGATTAACAAAGGTATTATTATTCTATATATTTATATCTATTAAATACAAGGTAGTCTCAAGGCGTAGGTTGGTAGGTAGGTAAGTGGTTTGGTAAATCCTGGCGCAGCGAAGTGAGACACACTTAACTCGGCGCTGGTGACCGCAGGCAAGAAGGCCGCGACGCTCGCGCAGGTCCTTTATATACCCCACAGGGGTCTGCAGTGGGGGGCGCATCTTGAGGTAGCGATGGCCGTGCGGTTGCGACGTCACACACCCCCTCCGTTAGGGCAGAATTTTTCTTAAAAAATTCGGCTCCTGGCTGACATGGAAGACCTCAGGAAGCAGTTCTTAAGCAGCACCGGCAGCTCGATCCGGCTTTACTGGAATCAGAACAATAAGTGTATATAAAAAAAAATAACTAGAAAAAATATGAAGTTACGATACCTAAATAAAATTGAAAAGAACCGGAGTGATCGAGCCAAACGCATTCAATACAATAACAATGTCATGATGTCATTCAAAAATAACACTACGTGCAACCTATTAAGATTGAATTTTTACTAATTAAAGAAGATTATTGAAACTCATTCATAACTAACGGAACTAAATATAACTAAAAATGTAAGTATAACAACTTGTTTACCAAGTAGCGCGTTAGCGAAGTAGTATTGGGTGTGCGCGTCTACACAGAAGGCATGACACATTTCAAGATGAATGAATGAACAACATCGTATAGGTTGAAAATAATAGAATTCGACATCATTAGTAGATGTGATTCTAAAGGAATTATGAGCGTGAAGAATATTAGCGAACAAAATGGTATACCCGATTCGACAATGAGAATTTTAACCACTGAACCATAGGGTAATTTTTTTTTTTTTTATACCATTATTGTTTATAGTTTATTTGTTTAATATCCTTTATATGCCATTCGCCAAGTGGCTTATCAGACATATCTGCTAGTTTGTACACTAATGGAGACTTTTTTGCTACGATTTTACATTTAATAAATTTAGGAGCGAGTTTTTTACAAAAATATTTATCCTTATCGCTCAAGTAAAAGGTACGTTTCCAAACAATATCACCAACATTGAATTCTGCCGTTTTACGGCGAAGATTATAAGAATGACAATTACGCTTGTGTGCACCTATTAGCGCTGCCTGTACTCTCTCGAAAATAGAGGATAAGTAGCCTAGTGACTCAGCATAACTATCACGTGGCTCATGAATTATATTAGTATCAGATTTACTAGAAACATAATGAGAACCACAGGTTACCATTTCACGCCCGAATACGATCATAGATGGTGTAAAACCGGTTACTTCGTTTACTGCACAATTCATTGCGAACTGAATTTTAGGTATAAGTGTATCCCATATGCGTTGATCGTTTGAAATGAACGTAGAAACAGCTGTTATTATAGTTTTATTATATCTTTCTACCGTATTTACATGAGGTGCATAAAACGGTGTGTAATGTAAATTTGGAATTTTATATTTATTTAACAAGTTTTTAAAAGTTGCGCTTATAAATTGTTTGCCATTGTCTAGTACTACGGTAGATGGAATACCATGTACCAGAAAAACTTTTTCCTCTAAGATTCTAGTTATTACGTCAGCAGTCGCACGTTTAATAGGGAAAAGTAAACAATATTTTGAGAAACAACAACAAACGACAAAAATAAAA
Organism: Hypena proboscidalis; assembly: GCA_905147285.1. NCBI lineage: Eukaryota > Metazoa > Arthropoda > Insecta > Lepidoptera > Erebidae > Hypena > Hypena proboscidalis. Next base: position 9,678,543 of record LR990127.1, read on the forward strand.
TTGTTCTGTTGCCTTGTAGGAGGCAAGGGGCCAATCAAATCAATACTTATCATTTGAAAAGGTTTAGAACAAGACTTAGGTTCACCCATAAGACCCAAAGTTGCATGATTCTGATGCTTATGTGCGATGCAACTATCACAAGAATTTACCGCTTTTACAACATCGGAATACATTCCAGGCCAATAATAATTGAGGGCTAAACGTTTGAAAGTTTTGAAAATACCCATATGACCCGCCGTAGGGGAGGAATGGCTCTGAAGTATTACTTCGTTTCTCCGTTCAGATGGAACTACTTCCTTCCACTGAAATTCTCTGGTAAGAGGATTAAGACTCTTTTTGAAACGATATAATTTATTACTGATCACTTGATAGTCAACAAAGGATGTAGGAGACTGCGAACAACCATTAAAAATATTCAAATACCAAGTGTCATTAGTAGATAAGGAACCACCATCTGGGAGGAGATTACTATCGATATCCATAATATTAGGTGATCGAGAAAGAAAATCTGGTACAATATTATCTGAACCACGACGGTGTCTTATTTCAAAGTTATAAGAGGAAAGACGAACTCCCCACCTGGCTAATCGCCCTGTAGGGTTGTTCAGTTTTAAAAACCAAAGCAGCATGATCGGTGTACACAATAAATTGTTTTCCGTTTTCAATATAACACCGCCAATGTTCGATAGCAGATAAGACAGCAAGCGCTTCGCGCTCAGTAGCACTGTAATTTTTTTCCTGGTCCGATAAGGATTTACTATAAAAGGCTATGACTCTTTCCTGTCCCTCCTTGACCTGGCAAAGTACAGCTCCAATGCCGTAATCACTAGCATCGGCGTGTATTTCAAAAGGCTGATCAAAATCGGGACAACATAAGACCGAGGAAGAAGATAAACATTTTTTTAATTTATTAAAAGCTACATCCGCCTCTTGCGACCATGCGAACAGTGGAGCCTTTTTGCCGTTAGAAGTTAATTTATTTAAGGGAGCCGCTAAAGTACTAAAATCGGGTATGAACCTTCTATACCACGATGCAGCACCCAGAAAACGACGTACCTCTTTTTTATTTGTCGGAGTGGAATAACTTGTAATTGATTTTACCTTCTCAGGATCTGCATGAAGACCTTCTGAATCCACTATATAGCCCAAATATTTAAGTTTGTCTTTGAAAAAATTACATTTTTCTAAATTTATAGTTAAGTTTGCATATTTTAATTTGTTAAGTATTTTAATTAGAAGTGAAATGTGATTTTCAAAGGAATTTGTCACACATACGATGTCATCAACGAAACAAAAGACCTTGTTTTCAAATTCGGGCCCGTAAAATAAAATATCTGCTAAACGCTGTTGTGTCGCAGGAGCATTTGTTAAACCAAAAGGCATGGATTTAAATTGAAAAGTTCCACGTGACGGAATGTAAAAAGCAGTTTTACAACGGTCCTCTGCCCTTATTGACGTCTGCCATAAACATTTAGATATATCTAAACTAGTTAGGTACTTAGCGTCTCTCAAGTTATCCAGAATCTCAGAGATATAAGGCAAATTGTACGCGTCTTTTTTTGTTACCGAATTTAGTTTACGGCTGTCGAGACAAAAACGCAATTCACCATTTTTTTTAGGCGTTAAAATGACGGGATTAGACCAAGGGCTTTCAGATGGTTCAATGACATCTTCTGCCAACATTGCATCGACATGTTTTAACAAAATACGCTGTTTATCGGGAGACATACGATAGTATCGCTGACGAATAGGTGGACTATCACCTGTATCAATCGAATGAGTAATGAGTGAAGTTCGGCCGAGCCCTCGCCGTTCATAAGATATATCGGTGAATTGGGCGATGATGTCGTTAGCAGTAACTCTCTGCTCATCAGACAAATGATCAAAAGATACCAAGTGACTGGTAGAACTAGGCTGTAGTTCCGAAACAACAACGTCGTTATTATTTTTCGTGAGTAAAATAGATTCCAATTGATCAGGGAACAACCCAAAACCCCTCCAGAAATCCATACCAAGGATTAAAGTTTTCTTAATACCCGGTACAATATGAGTAACAAGAGAAATAATTTTATTTTGAAATTCAAAAGGAAGTACCACTGAGCCAAGTGAAGAATATTTGTCGCCACCAGCGGTGATAAAATCCAGAGGTTTAGAATGTAATAATTTAGATTTATCCAAAAAAAGTTTGTGGGAATTATTACCCAAAATAGTTACACATGAACCAGTGTCTAGTAAACCAACAGTGTTCTTCCCGTTAACCGTAACGGGGATAAATGGAGTATAATTAATGTTAGAATTAACGATTGAGGAAAGTTGATATGAATTAAAAAATTTAGATACATAATTTAGCCAATTATGCCATTCATTTTTACATGTTTTAACAATTACTTTTGATTTTCCCCAACCGTATTTTTTACGTTTTTTGAATTTTTATTAGTTTTATTGTTACAACTAGGACAGTCTAAAACTCGATAGCCAGGTAATCCGCATTTAAAACAAACCAAAAAACGAGGTTGACGACAATATTTTAAAGAATGTGAATCTGTTCTGCATCTCGGACAGTATAATTTAGGTATAGCAGTACTAGTGACAGAAACAGCATTGACGCTCGGTTCAGCAGAATTACTATTTTCTGTCGAACATTGATCTGTATTTAAAACATTGTAAGTTGGTTTAAAGTACTTATGTTTTTTGTAAGAATTATTGTTATAAGAAGTTTTTTTCGAATTCGTATCATTGGGATATCTATAAGCAAAATCTGGCGCTAGAGTATTGGCAGTAATTTTAGGTGGTTCCGAAAATTCCTTGCTACGACTGTCATACTTCTCAAAATTTCTACAAACACTAATTAAAGAAGGAATATCCACAATATTGCCAGTTAAGAGTGAATTTGTATAACACGGCCTGATATTATTTAATAGTATTTCTAATTTAATAGACTCGCTGATGGGTACGTCCAGACAGGAAAATAACCCTTGCATTTTAGATACATAGATGGTTATGTTCTCTTTTTCACCTTGAGTACGAGCCCTAATTTCCGACATTAATTTAAAGTCATAGTTATGAGGACTGAAATCGCGTTTTAACAAAATACACAAATCCTTCCAGGAACGAACACTATCTTTAATTGAACGAAACCAATGCAAAGCATCATCACAAAATACCTCAAAAGCAAAAGAAAGTATTCTATCTTCGGGTATACCTCGACACGACATGAACTCGTCAACCTTCTGAATAAACGCCCTCACACAGGTTCGACCGCCATATTTAAACTTGCAGATTTCAGAAAACATTTTGCGTTCATTTATAAAATCCACGTGTTGAACTTCACGTGGTAATGAACACGTTGGCTCGACCACATGACACGGTACATTGGTAGGAACCGACCACGTGGTAAAAGATGCTAAGATTTTATAATTAGCGTGAAACATATCCCATACAACTTGAATTGATGATTTATCAGTAAGCAACGAAGTATCTATTCTTGATAATCTATGAAAAACATGATGCATAATAGATTCCGATCTAACAAACAGGTTTTTATCATAATAAGTTTGCAAAGTCAAAAGGTTATTTGAAACGCGCAACAATGAGCCATTACATGCGGTAATATCAACATCTGGCGAAAAGCACGACGATATTATTTCATCAAATGCCTGGTCTGACAATTTAGCAATTTGTTTACGCAATTCCTCAACCGTAATTGATTTTTCAGGCACAACACCACCTCTTACAAGCACTTCATATTCGAGCTCAGCCTTACTTAAATGATTAAATTTGATAGCATAAGCCATATTTAAAAAAAATAGATTGGGAATTACGCATACACAATGAGAGAAAAAAAAAATGAATCCGTCCAAAAGGTGATAAGAATGTGTTTCTTTTTTTTTTTTTTTTTTTTTTTTTAGCACATAAAAGTAGAAGTTTTTGTAGGTTATTTAAAACACGAGGTGAAACGAGTGAGATAATAGAATAAAAAAAAAAACACCGTACGCACCTTTCGGACGAAGAAAAGAAATATACACAGAAATAACACACAATTAAATAACTGCCAAGACTTAACCAAACCATGTACCATATAACCTCTATTGTTGGGCGCCGCTGTAACGTAGTCTACTAATGACTAGTTAGGTAGGCAGAATAAATAGAAACAATCGATAGATTAACAAAGGTATTATTATTCTATATATTTATATCTATTAAATACAAGGTAGTCTCAAGGCGTAGGTTGGTAGGTAGGTAAGTGGTTTGGTAAATCCTGGCGCAGCGAAGTGAGACACACTTAACTCGGCGCTGGTGACCGCAGGCAAGAAGGCCGCGACGCTCGCGCAGGTCCTTTATATACCCCACAGGGGTCTGCAGTGGGGGGCGCATCTTGAGGTAGCGATGGCCGTGCGGTTGCGACGTCACAACGCCTCTTACCGTGGTTGCGATTCTCGGGCCGGTCAAAGTGTTATTTGTGAACTTTCCGTCTGGCAATCACAATGGCAGCATTTTTTTTTTTTTAATAATGTTTCTAAACAATTAGATACTTCATATAGATTACAATCTAGTCTAGATATAACATTAGAGACTAATGAGTAATTTAATTTTGACTTAAGCTACTAAATTAATTTATGCTAAGAATGTGTCCATTAACACCTATCTTATTGTCTCTATTATCGAAAATGACACTTTGTTCTTGTGTTCTTTTATAGTAGCACTAAACCACTTGAAGCCCTCACTTCACTAAACTAGCTCAAAAGGTTTCATATGATGGCAGCAAATGGGACCTAAACATAACAGGTGAAATGTGGGTGTTGTACACATCTGACACGCCCTTCTGGGTAATATAGGCGTGATGTTGTGTTATGTTAATACTATAATAATAGAAATGCGAAACTTTTGTGTTTGGATGTATGGATGTTCGTTACTTTTTCACGCAGAAACAAACGATTGATTTTGATAAAATGTTGAGCACATGTAGCTTATAGCCTGGAGGCTACTTTTTAAAGAAGCGAGCTTTCAATAATTATTTAAATTTGAACTGTATCACTAAAAAGCTCATTATCATTGCAAAGACAATTTGAAACGTACTAAAGTTTAAGGAACTAAAAGACATACAAATTATTTTCTCATCATGGACGAAGTGTAGATACCATTTTGCAATTTATATGTTCGTCAATCTTAATAAAGCAATGAATATTATCATTGCTGTTAATAAATCTTACCAATTATGTCAATAACCTTCCATTATTGTCAGTACTTTGTGCCTGTTGATTGCATAATTGAATAAGCAATTAATCACTTACCGCCCATTATCAAGATTTGCTGCAGTATAGTACAGCACTGCTAAATTTCTTTCAACTATCCGCATTCCATCAATGCATTATGTTAATAATACAATAATCAATAAATACATTGTACTATTAAGAAATCCATCTAAAATTGCGGTAAAGCAAGAAATATGACTAGCCCAGTTTATTTTTACAAATCAACAATATAGTTATTTTTTCCACGTTGGTTTGTCATAATCAAGAAAAAATTGATGATCTGATTTGAGATTTTTGAGAAAATAACCAATTGTTGTAGCAGCGACAGCCGAGTGGAAGACCGTAGGACTGCGAAGTCAAAGGAATCGGGTTTCTAACCCACGGCACAGACCTCTGTCAATAAATCGTTAAGGTTCGTCTTTTCGAAGATATGTGTGTATTTATCATATAAATTATCACTCGCTAACGGTGAAGGATAACATCGTGAGGAAACCTGCATGTCTGAGAATGCCTAAAAAGTGCTCAAGGGTGTGTGAAGTCTACCAATCCGCACTTGGCCAGAGTGGTAGACTATGGCCAAACCCTTCTCATCATGAGAAGAGGCCCGAGCCCAGCAGTGGGACATGTATTAGATCATACAGTGCTGCTATTATTTTATATTTATATAACCAATTGTTGTGGCATAAATATCTATATCCAGTAGTGAATAATCAAGTACCATTGATTGACTGTGAGATCAAAATACATCCAAGACCAGAGTCTCGATATCTAATATCGAGTTCACTCTAGACATTGGTATACTTGACGATACCTAAATATCCATACTCACGTGGCATTTAGCGTCAAATCAATTCCTTTCTAAACATAAATTGGAGTCCTGTGGAATTTCCTGCCATGTCTACCTACACAAATTAACAAATAACACGAATAAATCTCAAGAACGTAAAAGATCTGTCACGCCATATTGGATCTGTCCTAGTGGACACCGGATTATCTACCCATCTTTTACCAGAAATTACCTTTAATTTATATCAGCAACTTAGTGAGTCGGGATTACTCTTGCGTAAAAGGTTCTTAATAAATATTAGTAATAAATACTTCTTCATGGAATTTGATGTAAGGTACTCGTTTAGCGTATAACCTAGAAAGCCTGGATTAACTTTGAATTGACTAAGCATATGGGTGTAGTCAAAGGCAGAGACTACTATGTAATGAAAAAGAAACCTACACAAACACATCTATATCTAAACTTAGTATTTAATCATAATTATCATTTATTCCAATCATGTGTGATACAAAGGTCTTAAATATAAAATACATATCAACATAATAGCCTGTCAGGGCGCGGCAATATCCAATTTTGGTTCTAAAAACTTATTTTTATTTAAAGAGTAAGGGAATGGATCGATTTCACACTCGTAATCAACCAAATATTTATAAATATTCATATCCACAGAATCAATTTCTTGCGTTTTTAGTCCAGACGCTGCTGGTGTGAAAAATAATAAAACGGTGCTTTAGCATCAAAATAACAAAATTACCATAAATAGAAAAACTTTTTGACTATTTTTTAACTAGAAATATAGAGAATATTGGCTAACTTCGGAAAACTTTAACCACCAATTATATGATTTTAGTTTCGGCAAATACGGAAGTGTAATTACTACTTCGCTGGTAAAGATTTATAATTTAATTGTTCTACATTTTGCGTTCAAATTATGGCCTTTTTTATTTATTTACGAATACAAAATTAAAGTAACAAAATGCCATGTGATGGAATTTCTCATATTTAATATGGTGAAAATTATCATGGAGATAGTTGCAGGCCTGTGTAAGGTTTAAGTCAATTTTTATCGGCATACCACGCAGGCCAAGCCACGTGCAGATGCTTGTTAGTTATACTAACGACCTTCTTAAAACCTGGGTAAATTGGTATGTGACGTGTAAATATACTACTCTAGGTAGCCGAAGTGAAGATTAAAATCAATAGATGAATCGGGTTCGTTGTCCTTCAGTGTGGTTGATTTATACAATCGGATTTCTGTTTTACATGGAGATATTTCTCACCCGCAGATAAATTACCGTACGTTTCTGAAAGGAACGCTGTATCTCTAGCCCATAGTTAGAAAAGAATAGATTTATTTGATTGAGGGGTAATATTTTTCTGTTTCCTTCTGTACAGGTAAGAAGTAAAGATACAGGGATTATCAAATTTTATGTATAAAGTTAGGTAGGTACTTTATTATCAATTTTGCATATTTGTCTACATGAAACATTGAAAATGACGTAAAATTAATAAAATACTCACCTTTTCGATTTATTTGTTCGTCTTATATTTGCGTTCAGCAGTACAGTACCTAATATTGCAACTATCACAAAATGTTATCCTATATTTTATGCAAAACATTATTATGTCTTGCTATTTCTTTTTCTAAGCAATATCGAAACGTAACTCAGCAAAACGTAGTGCTGTCTCCACACGAAGGATATCCAATGGACATCAATCGCTCCTGTCCTAATAACCGTTTAAATAGCAGAAAGATTTATGGAAAAGCCCAACAAAAGGGCCGCCGATCCGCCTGCGCCGATAAATCTACGCACGAAATAATACGATCCCCAAGCGATTTGTTCAGAGGGACAAAGACTATGTTTTGTCCAATACAATTAAGGAGCGCTTTCATACTGAAGATCGCGTCAAGTTGTTTGACTCTCGTTAAACGCGCAGTTCTTCAAAGTGTCTGAGTTTTCTCTCTAAAATCTTCAAACTTCATCTTTTAGAAGAGGTATTAAAGTTTTTCTCGCATCATATGTTTTTGCTGTGAGTTCGATTAATTAGCTCGAAAGTTAATTTAATATAGAAAGTTTTGAAGCAAAACTGAAACTACGTATATTTTAATTAAATTTAGTAATAAGCTCTGCATTCATTATTTTGACTCTTCTATTATTTTAAATAGCATTTAAAATGGGTTTATGTCTTGGATCTGGAGCAGGTGTATATAGAGCCACATGCCAACTAATTTATTGCAAGGGCAAACACCCTCGCCTTTAACTCATATTTAAATGGAGATTCATATTGTAGGCAGGATTCGGTTGATGTGACCTTTCTTCTCCTTGATGTGATGGGACATTTGTTTACTAGACGTATATCTTTGGAGATGTTTGTTTTCATTTGATATCGAAAGATAGTGTCAGTTGTAGCTGATCTTTTTAATTGCAAGGGTGAGTCCAATGAATACAACTTATTGGACTCACTGTTAGTTCTCAGTGTAATCTTTTACGATAATTAAGGCATCTACATCCTGGGAAATACATATATACAATAAGTTAACATACTATTTTTACTAATTAACTATATTAAATATCTTCAATACTTATGGGAACTTCTAATCAGAACAATACGTTTTAAAATTAAACACTTCCATATTGTTACCTAGAACCAGTTTTAAATATGAACCAACAAGATCCAATATTCGGTCAGCAATAATCGCACAGGATATTCCGAAGCGTTGGTTTATTTCTAATGGAAACACTAATCGAATTTCAAATAGAGATTAGGTCCGTTGTACACCGTTCTAAGCTAAATATGCTTGTGGCAGGAGTAGCCCACTTTAGATTATTGGGATAGGATTTGAGCTCCGAATTCACTAGCGAACTGACAATGACTCTTTGACGCATGATATTAAAATTAACTTCAAGCTTTTGCTGATAATGTGTTAAATCATGTTAAACCACTTTTATGGGTTGTTGTTACCATTTACTATAAGTTAGACTAGTCTGTAGCTATAGTAGGTAGGTAATATTACACTGATTGCAATCCTATTGACTGCAATAATGCGAACACAATATTACTATTATTCAAGTGTTTGAAAACCATTCTTAAGAAATAATGGCGATAAACGAAAGAACAGAATGTTATCAGGGAATTTAAGGAAATAATAATAACAAATACATAACACTGATATGTTACAAATTGAGCTGCACTCACAGACGTACGACAAAAAAGCTGAGACAACCTTTTTTAGGGTTCCGTAGTACCTACAAGGAACCCTTATAGTTTCGCCATGTCCGTCTGTCCGTCTGTCCACGGCATAGCGACGAAACCGTTGGTGCTAGAAAACTGAAATTTTGCATGAACATGTATGTTAACTAAACAAAGAAAGTCGTAGAATAAAATTTGGAAAAATATTTTTTTTTCAGGTAGCTCCCCTACATGTAAAGTAGGGATGTTTTTTTTTTTTGTCGCCTACCCCATAGTGTGGGGTATTGTTAGATAGGCCTTTTAAAAACGTTTAGGAGTTGCTAAGACAGTTTTTTGATTTAGGGATCCGTTTGCGAGATAATTAACTTTAAAGAGCAAATTTTTGTTCGAGTTGGGCGTCCCCCCCCCTCTAAAAGCTAAACTACTTTATCCCAAAATCTGAAAAAAATTGTGTCGGTAGTACATGTAATGAACTTTAAAGGAAAACTATAGCGGATAAGTTCACTTCATTAGTTCAAGAGGAATAGGGGTCCGAAATGTCAGATGCAGTTACTCAGAATATTTCGTTCAAAATTCTTGAAACATAAATAAACATACATAATACATATATAAAATCACGCCTTTATCCCACGGGGGTAGGCAGAGACGATGGAACGCCATGTGCTTCGCTCCTTACATACTTCTTTCGCTTCCTCAACATTCATACATCTTGTCATACGTGCTAGCTGGTTTGGTGTACTACAAACATTTCCTTTCTGAAGGACGCCATTTAGTTAAAAAGTAAAATTAAAAATATTTTTCTACGGAACCCTACTGCGCGTGGCCCGACACGCACTTGGCCGGTTTTTATATTTCTCCTTCCGGTTGGACGAACCTCGTAAGTAAAGAAAATAATTGTCTCGAAAACCTGTGGCGTAGGAGGCAGGTCAGGAAACATCGCACAAAGACAAAATGCCGATTGAAGAGATCGTCCAAAAAATCATAGACTACGAAATGCCGCAATCCATTTTTTCCCATCTCTATTTTTAGACCTTTTGCGTATGAAAATTATGATATTTCTGATAGTATTCGAAAGGTAAGTAAATATGTATTTATTTACAAAAGAAAAGTGTATTAGTATTAGTATCAGTTATTCTATTATCCATAGTACAAGCTCTGCTTAGTTTGGGATGTTATCTGTGTATTTATGTGTATGTAGTGTGATATTTAAGTATTTAAATTAAATTGCATTGTATTAAGTTATTACAACTTACATTTGTTTACCCAATTTGATGGCGAATCAATCCCAAAACAAAAAAATACTGATTCCTGCACATTTTGTGTGAAGTAAACTAATAAGTGTTTGAAGGTGCAAATACAAATACAAATATAAATAATTTATATTTATGGGCCCCAGACGTTTGAGCAAGATAGGTTACATGATAGTTTTCATTCGCTTTAGATTGTCCACGAAACGTTTATATAAAGATATTACAAGCATTACGATTTTCTTAATAACAATTATAATCCAAGTTTGTACAATATCATTTGATAAACCGCGTTGAGTCTAATCGCAGTACTGACTCGCGGTATCAAATGCGCAATTACATTGCACCTCCTAGTTACTAAAATACGTAATTTAACTTATCTATTATAATATGTGCATTTCAAACAATATCACTTAAAGCTCACTAAGTAAGGTAATTAGTTATCTTCAAATCATTTATATAAGAATGTATTTTAATCATCTTCACAAATTACAAGATTTACAGTTTCTTATTTCAATAACAGTTTGGTGTGAGATATATGTAATTTGTGGGCGATCTGGTGTCCAAACTAAGCTGAAGCCTGTACATTAGAGCACCAGGCCCGCTAAACATCAGATTGTAATAAATTTTATCCAAACTAGTGAGTGAGATGATATGTGAGTTAGGTAAACATGTCGAGATAAAATTATTGAATAATTAGATATACCATGCTATGTATTGTTTGCTGTCTTATATAGCATTGATAATTAACCATAATATATTTTAAGGGCAGTTTCTGAGGTTCCGGATAGTTCTTATCCAACCCATAAAATATAACCTGACCGAATGTAAAAGTGACAAAAATAACACTTAAAAAAAGAACACAGCTGTCACTTTTATATATGTGTTGTGTGTATGCTTATCCTGCCAATAAGGTTTTTCTAACAATTGTGAAATGGGGTGTAAAGATTGTAAAGTGTGAGAATAAATAACTAATTCCACAGCACACAACCCCTGGTAGTAATTGGTGTTTAAACATTTTTTATTTTACGTGAGTCTCCATTATAGGCACTTGAAGGGGTAAAACAATCGGCAAATACATTTACAACATCAAAGTAAAAGCTGTAAATATCAGCTGCACAAGAACCCAGTCATGACATGTATTCAAGCTCCGGAAGCGTTTTCACGATTCATTAACTGCACTAATTTCCATGAAACTTCGCAGAATGGTAGCTACTTTCGAAACTAGAGACCCCTGCAGACATTAACAAACAACACAAACACAAAGCAAAATTAGTTTGTGCTCGAAAATTATAAAACATTTTGAAACTTGACGGAACAGGACCACATTAAGCCTACGTTTCCCCGTTCGCCTCTAAAAGTAATAATTTCAAGAAAATAGTGGCTTGCAGTACCTAATCATGGCCACATGAGCGCGTACGGATCTCACCATCTACGTCTCATTAAGACTCCTTGCCTAGCCTGTAGGTGAGGCGTGCGATCATAGTAAAATAACAGTAGTCGCTTTTTACCGATTTCGAAACGAGGCGGCTTACAATTTGTCGGCGATTTTTTTTAACTAAGGCACTTCTCCAACATGTTATAGCGCGCTGTAAAAAAACGTGCCAGAAAAACTACGTGCTAGAAGTATACTCTACTGTTTAATATAATAAATTATAAAAGGAACAAAGAAGCATGATTAAAACTATGCCTATGTTCGCAAGTCCATTTGAACCTATATGAAAGAAGTGTTAACATAAAACATAAGCACATTTACCAATGTGAAACCGAATGTACTTGTTTATTATTATGTTTGTTTATGTGGCAAACATGTTTTCGCTTTCTATATTGTAGAGAAATGAGACTACTTTCGTTATACTGCGGCACGAGTCTTGGCAGTGTAGCAGAAAGCCCCAAGTCGTAATTCGTGGCTCTGAAGGCTGCTAACAGAGCGACTGGCGGCATTATTAACGGGCCATTAGCCGTCATTCGACGCTCGCTGGGATCTGCAACACGCCGCGGCCTATACACTACTGTTTGGAGAAACGGCGAATTGTAAATCCGATAATTGTTAACAGTTTCTGTTTAGAAAACTGTCTTTTTGCTGTTTCCCGTAGTGCCTAGAAACAAACATTTTATTTCATTCTATTTGATGACATAACATAACATCACGCCTATAATACCCGGAAGGGTGTTGCAGAGGTATACAACTCCCACATTTCACCTGTTATGTTTAGGTCCCATGGGATAGGGGGTGAGCCTATCGACATCCACCGGACCTAATTCACCTCCGTGCTGCTATTGTGAATTTCCTGACGGAAAGTTCACAAAAAAAACTTTGCCCTATCCGGGAGTCGTACCCGAGACCACGTGGTGAGAGGCGCATACGCTAACCACTAGACCATCGAGTCAGAGGAGTTATTTGATGTCATGGTTGTAATCATAACAGGTATTTTTTTTTATGGACACTGAACGACTGAGTTTTAGTTAATAAGTACTCCTACACAGAATATCGATACACAAATATAGAGATAGACATCGTAGTTTAAACAAGAAAACATGAGAGAGACTGGGTACCTCTTATACACGAAATCAAATCTTAAGTAATCACTTATGATTTTTCTACATACACAATATACGAAGAAATATTATTTGTTATAAGAATTTATCCGCGTATATCTTTGATCGGCTCATTCTTCAGAGCCCAACGCCTACATCGTCACCAGTATGTGGGATCACACATGACATGTTAAGGATGTTTTCGCCTTGTTGAGTAAATGTAATCGAAAACCCCTTTATTTTTAACATGTTCGACTTATATTTTCATGTTTTAAAGATACTATATATTTATTTAATTTCATAAAGTCAATTTACATGAAAACAAAATTCCTATTAACCTACTATATTATACTACTATACTTTATAATAATTGGTATTCAAAAATGATGATTCAAAATTATAGTTTTTGATAGTCCGAAGTTTAATCTAATATAGATCTGTTGACCCCTGTAGATTTATATTATTACCTAGCAAACAAAAAAACACAATTCATTTAGAATAGGCTCAGCAAACACATGACATTAATAGAATACCTTCTACATTTGGAAGTCGGTTGAATTGTTCTCCTAAAATGTTTGCTAAAAAGTACTTTGGCCCTCGTAACAGAACAGAAACATTGATTAATACCTAATTTGATTATATAAAAAAAATACCCAATTCAGACGTGCACTCGCTATGAGTCAAGTGGCTGAACGCAGCAAATGTGCCAAGGTTGTGTGGCGTAAGCATTTTGTTCGGGATGTCTTCTCTAGTACGTAGCACATATTATAATATATCTCGATGCACAAAAGCGTCTAAATCTTTCTTGAGCTCTGATGTGCTGCTAGACCCATTGATGAATATGTCTGTGACCAACACAGGACTTTAAGAAGCTTTAAAAAGAAGTAATAACTTACGTTTAAATGTTTAATTTAAATTAAAATAATGCTTTTTGTATTTATGTTTTTCATGAATACAGTTCTCAATTCAAAACGAATGTCGGAAACATATCATTATTCTTTGAGCTGTGAGCTCGATGTGCATTTTACGGAAACAATAAGGAAAATTCATTTCCGTGCCACAACTTACTCTGTTCTGTACTGATACAGTTTTCTAAAGCTTAATATAAACGAAATAATGTAATTTTAAACATAATAATACTCAGAGCTAAAGCTATTATTGAAGTATTCATTTTAGTATGAGATCTAATAATAAATACTCGTGTTTTCAATTATGATTATAAATAAAAACAGGTATATTATTTTACTCAAAACCTAATTAGTTTGTTGTCATCTGAGTCGTTTTTGTTGCCTGGCTATTGCTGCTCTAAATAAAGATGGTTTTTTTCCAAAATTACACAGATAAAATATAATTATATAGGAATTATTTAAATAACGTTTTAGAGTACTGATGCTATATTGTCTGGAAATGTATACGTTTCTGAAGAAGAAAGATCTGAAGAATAAATAGTAGCATAAAATACACAAGACAAACATATTATATTCCTTTTTCGAAAAATCTACATAAAGATCGAATTATAAATACCGTTAAACTCCGGCTCATACCAAATTTATTTGTAATACAGTTTAGAAAGTTTATCACGAGTAGCCACCATTAGTTCGTGTTCTCGGCACACCGGCGGCTAGCGCCCTCTATATTCTCTATAACTGCAGTAACTTTTATGCAAATACGCAGTAACAACACGTGGCACCTGGGATACGCTCAACTCCTCCGGCACGCCCCCTGCCGGCTAATTAACGACCGAAGTTTGAACAACAGCAATACCTAAAGCCATACCTCATTAGAGATTGCACTTGTGTATAAAAACACCGCTCCACAAAGTTAGAATTTTTGACCATAAATTGGGGAGGAACATTTCCCTCGTTCTATCTATGGACAGGTAACGTTTATGTTCATTTTATGAAAAATGGCGCTTATTTGTATTTTTAAGCTTTCTGTATTGTCCGAACAAAGCGAGAATTAGTAAATCGATTTAATACTTTGAAGTGACAGGTAGTGACGGATCAGAAAAGGCAAGGCTCCTGTGAGGAAAATATAAATTTTTATCATCTTTAAATTTAATGACGCTGTCTGAGGCACTGCGAGAACCAAAATATATTATTCCATTATGGTCAACCGTCCACCGACACACAGTTATAAACGTAAAGTCGGAAACACATATGCGTGTCGTGGTGTGTCGTGGCGCAATCGGTAGCATACATTTTTTATAGACAGAAACACACTTTTGTATCATGTCGTGTTTTGGCGTTCCATACAAAATGCACGTTCTGTCGCGTCACATCACACCACGACACACAAGTGTGTTTCCGACTTAACTCCTACGTGATCGATCGATCGACGCGACTGTTCCTTATCTACGAACACCTCAAAAGTGAAGTGATGAAAACCTATATTTAAATATTGAAATCACGATTTCGATTTAATAACCCGATAAATTCGCTGCAGTAATGAAATCGTAGGTACGATTTAAATATTAATGGAGCACCTGTTGAGATTTTAAACAGGTAATATAGTGCGCCGCGGCCCTTCGTCCGGCGACGGTGGAGTATATCATGCCTACAGTTTATACGGGATTTAATATTGTAAGGCCTAGAGCATATTGTACGATGGCGCGGATTTATTTGAATATGACGACGATTCTGCGATATGAATAAGTTGAATTGAAAACTTGGAAAGCGATTTTATTTCCATGAATCTAAGGTATGTATTGCTGGAATCCATAATCCGTCTGGTCCAAGTCTGTTTGATTACTATTATATATGATTTTTATGAAATTATTTCAAATGTTTCGTCAAATAAATAAGAGCATTCCGATCTTTTCTTTCTTCAGATTCACCTCATTTGTCTTAGCTAGATTTCACTGCTTGACCATGAGACTTACAAAATACAATGTAGTTCAAAATTATCAACAGGTTTTTAGTTTAAGGCGTGTCTCTTGCGACCCTAACATGTTGTAAAACGACCGATATTTGAACGATATCATTCAATTCTAACGGAAGCAAGCCATAACCAAGCACTTTGATTGGTTGTTATAATGTTTAGTTCACGTAAACACTTAAGACTTATGGTATACTTTACGTTTCAATATATTATACATCGTTATGTTAAAATAATTTTGGCTGGTTATATTTTTGCAGTACGGTATTCAGCTTTAGTATGCAATGTATACATTGTATCTAGGGCAATGTAAATATATTTAAAATAAATAGAAATGTATTATTTATTTGAACATAATTTAGCATTCCTGTATTGTTATACTGACTCGCATTTGTATAATGGGCGGTAAGTGATTAATTGCTTATTCGATTATGCAATCAACAGACACAAAGTACTGACAATAATGGAAGGTTATTGACATCATTAATGACATTCATTGATTTAATAAGTTAGTTTGACTTACTTATTATATCTGAAAACTGATAAAGTGGTATCGGTTATACGTCTCATTATATTGGAATCTGCCTTAACATGATCATTCTAATACATCCTGCATCTAGTATTTCTGCAAAGGAGACTGTTTACAAAGATTGCCGTAAATAATATAATAGCAGCCCTGTATCTAATACATGTCCCACTACTGGGCTCGGGTCTCTTCTCATGATGAAAAGGGTTAGGCCATAGTCCTCCACGCTGGCCAAGTGCGGATTGGTAGACTTCACACGACCTCGAGTACTTTTTATGCACTCTCAGGCATGCAGGTTTCCTCACGATGTTTTCCTTCACCGTTAGCGAGCGATAATTTATATGATAAATACACACATAGGTATCTTCGAAAAGACGAATCTTAACGATTTATTGACAGAGGTGTGTGCCGTGGGTTCGAACCAGAGACCTTTGACTTAGCAGTCCTACGGTCTACCACTCGGCTATCGCTGCTTTTGTTAATTAATACGGCCATTTATTTCCTCCTATAAATTTGTATCTTTTGTTATGTTTAAGGCAGGCCCAATTACTTAAATCAATGGACTTCGATATGTAATAGATTATTGTTTCAGTACGTATTATATTGTACTTCAGGTGTACAGCCTCGGGTCTTACTCTAAGGATGCCTTTGTCTTGTAGTTCTTTGTTATTTGATCACGTTAGTTGAAAAAAATAGATGTGTGATTTGGCAATGCCTAAGTACTGGTACGGTTCTGTGTGATTGATCAATATGTCTCTAATCTGTGTTAATATAAGCTATGTATTTAACTATATTATATTGTTATGAAAGTAAATCAATCGCTTACCATCAAAAAATCGACATATATGTAGTGTTTTGAACTTTGAATATTTAAATAATTCCCTAAATACTATGTATTTACCTAGCCAAAGTAGAAATATCAGTAGCGAAACGACACGTAAATTACCCAAGTTGCATAAAACGTAGTTGATACGGAACTAGGAGAGATAATAAGTGTATTTTCAGGCGCTAGGTCGCTGGCACATCCCTCCCTCCAATCCCTCTCAGCTTCAAAAAGAAAATAATTCCGAAGCGATCCTCACAGAAGCACAGATCATTACTGCGATCTTCAACTTCAACGAGGTTTTAATATTTTTTGTCCGTCTGGCTATCAGAGAGGAAAGAGTAATTAGTTGAGCATTTTCCGTAACGATTTGATAGAAATTAATAAACTGGTTTGTTTTGTTTTCTGTAAAAGAAAGATCGGTATATTAGTGTCCACCAAAGACAAATTTATAAATGATTTTTTTTAATATTAATGAGCTCATTCGTCAACTAGTTGCTATCAAAATATTCTCATCAGTGATTAATAAATAAATATTTATTTGCTTAGCCTTGTAGTTGTAGTTGAATTTATTATTTTACCAACCATATACCAACTTTATTAAATATACAAGTAGGTGATTCAAATACTTTAATTAATGAACTCTTATTCATAATCTACTGAAGCATCACTCAGGATCTCGTGACGCACTAACATAGAAATGATCGACATTTTCTCCGACAGCCGCCACCAAATCAATTACCCATCCGCGGTTTACCAAAAGCCAAAAAAAGCCGGCGAACAGGGATTGTGATCCAAAGCCAACCTCGGGCAAGTGAGGTAATTAATGACCGTGGCCGTTTTTGCAGTGGCCAGCCGGAAGAAAGCGCAAAGATTTATTGTTTCGCCACTTCACTTCGCCGTCTCAGGACCGGGAATTACTAATCTTTTCTTTAATTCTGAGCCCTTGTTTTCTTCGGTCTGTAATAAAGCCGTAAGCCGGATTAAAGGAAATACTCAAATCGGTCTCGTTCATAATGCAGTGACTGAATGTATAAGCGACGTAACAATAAGCCGGGATGTACTTTAGTGTGTACGATATTTATAAGGTATTAACTCAAGTATGAAGGTTAATTAACTTTCTTATGTGTTACATTTGTTATGAGGGGTTGTAATATCTAAGTAAATAATAAATTAATATTCAATAAATAATTGTTTTATACAGATTGGCAAACGAGAGCTTGTAGTTGCATAATGAATGATGGTATTCGTAATAAATAGTGATAAATGTAATGACACTAATGACAGATGTCGTGAATGCTATAATTATACTATATGTATATTGTATAAGCATGTTGTAATTTGTGGAGATGAATAAACATTTTTATTATTATTATTATTATACAGGTATACATGCTGTACTTACGTAAGTACTATTGTAAACTAGTATTATGGCTGTTTTAGTTTCGTAACAAACACTTAACAAGTACTTCTTTAGGAGTCAAAACGAAAATCGTTTCACACGCAAAAATAAATCGAGAAGAACTCACCAAGTTTAGTTCAAGACCAAGAACTTTAAAACTTCTTAACTGTTAAAAAATAAATGAAATAATATTTAATAAATCTCCGCTGGTATACAAACCAATTGTGTTTTATTAAATTATATTATACTTTGGCTGCTAATTAAAGTTTCCGTTCAAACGAGTTAGTGAAATTTCAATACAACGGCAAGGTCGCGTATTTGTCCTTCCATTTATTATAATACCCATAGGACAGATACCCAAATAAAGTTATACACTAGTAAATTGGGTTGTTCCCGTTTGGGGTTACCTCGCTGTGTGATTGAGATTGCCTATGTGCTGATATTGGGCTGTTTAAGCAAATTACGTGTATTATCGAGTTTCTAATTAACCCTTAGTGATTAATGTTCTGTCGTCGTAAATAATAATATGTAATTGGATATAGTTCACGATGGTTTGTTTCTTAGAAGGTGCTTATAATCATCTGCTTGACCTTATTCCCATTACTGTTTTCTAAGAAGGTTTCCGTGAGATTATAATTGTTTACTGCTATCTATATATATAAAAATGAAACCCATTTGCCGTTGTCACGACATAGCATGAAAACGGCTTGACCGATTTGGCTGATTTTTTTTTTGTAGTTTTCTAATACTCTGTACAAGGTTCTTACGGAAAAAAAAGTGATAGATTTTCTGTAAAAATATAAGTGAAATTATTGAACCCTACGAAATAAACACTATTATGAAAATATATATTTAGTTTTTTATTTAATAAAATAAGTAAAGTTCTTCTCAGGTATGACGAGACCAGGGAAATAGGTATTCATTTTTATATGGAGGATATTATAGATTCCAGTTCAAATTGAATAGGTACGCATACATAATATTGGTCAGCTATCCTTACTAATATTATAAAGGCGAAAGTTTGTAAGTATGGATGTATGGATGTATGGATGTTTGTTACTCTTTCACGCCAAAACTACCGGGTCGATTTCGATGAAATTTTGCACACATGTAGCTTATAGTCTGGATTAACATATAGGCTACTTTTAATTGACATACCACGCGGGTGGAGCCGCGGGCGGAAGCTAGTACAAAATAAAGTAGTGCATCAAATTTACGCTAAGGCGGTACGAAGTTCGCCGGGTCAGCTAGTATCATATATATTTGTCTGCACGTGTGGTCTGGTGGTGTAAGCGGTGGCCTTGCCGCTCACTACTACACCGGTGTTGTGGGTTCGATCCTCACATGAGACAAATCTTTGTGTGGTTCGCAAAGATTTGTTCTGAGACTGGTTGTGCTTTGTGTGTGTGCAATGTATGTTTGTGAACACCCCGCGACACAGGAGTTATTGGAACGAAGTTCCTTATCGCGCGTTGCGAAAGGGGGCTAGACGGAAAAAAATGGAACGAAAAGTTGTAACGACACTTTTCGTAGCAAGCAATTCTCGTAGCGACGTAGTAATTACATGCTACGTTACAGCTACGGTGCTACATCATCAGACACCCAGAGAAAATGCGTGCGCATTTTTCTGTGTCCGTCTCTCTCTCTCGCTTATAAAAAAAAGATAAATTACATTATAATAAAACTAAAAGGAAAAAAAAATTACTAGAGTTGAGTTTCTAAAAAAATAGGGGGCGCTGGCGCGCTGCGAAAGGTCCGCGCTTGGTCCGCGCAGGCGTACACGATCGCTGTTCTAGTCAGATAAAAGTGAATTAATAGCTCGATATCGTGCACATTAATCCTCAATTGGATCTGCAGAACATACTTAAACTATAAATCGGTGGACCTTATAATATATAGGACTTTGTAACGAAACCATAGCGCAATCTAATTCGATCCCAACGCCATATATCGAGCGGCTTCGGAACTGATTGGTGCTACAGTACTAAATATCTCTCTCGCATAGAGAAAGCAAGCGAGATATTTTCGTTTTGTCTCTCTATGAATTATAAAGTAACTAAAAAAAAATATTATCATAACTTAAAAAAAAAATACAATTCCTGCCTTTTGTTGAGTGTATACAGGTGTTTTGTACATAATAAATAATTAAAAATAGTAACAATAATGAATCCTGACAGTGTTTCTGCACTAGTTCCGGATATTGCTGATGGATTTAGGTAAGTAGAGATTTTATACAGACAATAATAAATGCTTTTGTATTTTAGCAAGTACGATTATAACCTTTCTTTACTATTGTTCTAACCAAGTCATACGCGTTATAATCTCTCCATTATTGTGTGTTTAGCAAGTGTACGCGTCGTAACTATATTAAATTCAAAAGCAAAATATTTTTTAATATTACCATAGAATGTTTACTAATTTTGTTATGTACATTTCATGGAATATCCGATTAGAACACATCTAACTATGTCATTGGGATTGGTGATGAGATTATTGATAATGAGATCTGATATTATTATATCGCGAGTAAACTTGCGAATACAATTTAAAAGAAAGCAAGGTAATCGCAGAAAAATAATGTTAAAGATAAGGTTTGTTATGTGTGATCATAGAACTATTACTCCTAGAAACCGAGTACACGCATGAAATGTGAAGCCACTTTAATTGTGCCCTTTCAGTTCAGTGTAACTCTCTGGTATTTATCAGATTTTCATTTAGTTTGTCTGTCCGCCAAGCGGCGCATTATAATTTTCAATCAATCTGTTTTTAGCCTAACTTTATTAATAAATTCATACAAGCAGTTTATTGATCTAGGCATTATAAGTCTATGCGTGTGTTTGAATCATAGAGCAAATACAGAGGGGAGGTGGCTTTAGCGAATGTGCACTGAATCAAAAGTGCACATAATTGCTTGGTCGTGACGTCATCACGACACGTCATTGTAATGGCGGCCTTCCTTCTGTGCACATCTGATGTGCGTTAACATTTTATTCGATAGTTGCGCCAGAAGTGATTCAAGAATGAAGTGCTGTGTTTTATCTTGTAAGAACTACTCGGATAGACGATCTGATGCTATGGATGGTATCACATTTCATTTGTAAGTAGAGTTTTGCGTAATTTATTCGAAAAGTTCTAGAACAATTCTTAGATTCGTCGTTTTCAAATAAAATTCTACTCGACAATAGATGGCGATACTTAATTGGGTCATTTCAATAATTTTACGTCAGCTGGATCATGAAATCCATTTCATGATCCAGCTGACGTAAAATTATTAGTAGTAGTAGTACTGAAAATAATTAATATGCTGGTAATGAAAAATATAAATTAATATCCTTTAAATCAAATATCTTATGTACAAGCAAAAAATAGTTATTCATTGTAACACACAAGATAACATAGCATCACGCCTTATATTACCCAGTAGGATGTGGCAAAGGTGTACAACACCAACATTTCACCTGTTATGTCCTAAACATGGGATGGAGGGTAAGCTTATCGCCATCGCCATTAATCCCAAATATAAAAACACTTTTGCCCGGCCTGGGAATCCAATCCGAGACGTCGCTGTGAGCGATACACAAATTATACCGCTAGACAGTGACCGTGAGGAAATTATTTAAAGTGAGAAAATTATTATAATAGTATTTGCTTACTTTATAATTTTTTTACTTAGTTATGTTTGCTTTAGATTGCCATCTGATGAGAATCTGAGACGACAATGGATAGCAAAAATTAATAGACAAGACCAGAATTTGACTAAACATGCAAGAATATGTTCTTGCCATTTTAATGACGAAGACTTCGTAGTGACAAAAAAGGGCCGTAGAAAATTAAAGAAGGGAACTTTGCCTTGTTTGAAGTTGGATGTATCGGTCCGTTTTAATGTACTTTGTATTTATTAGTTTCAATGATATCAGAATAATGATTTAATTTCATATTTTTCATGATCTTTTATGTTACAGCTTAAAAGAAAATGTACAGAGCCAGAAAAATCAACATCAAGGGATACTTCACCAACAAATAATTTAAATGAATTTTTAATTTTTAATGATACTCCCAAAAAGAAGAAGTTAAAGCAAGAAATAGCACAATTTCGATGGCAATCAAGGGTGGATAAATTAAAAATCAGAAAACTTCTTTCAACTTTATTTGATAAAAACTAAGAATAAAGGTGGACTTACTTTTCCATCCAAGGACATCATAGATATATGTTTACGTACCGAGTGCAGCATTCGTTGTGTTAAATCGCAATCATTAAATTCGCCCAATTTCCGTAAACAAATCATTGTATCAAATACATTAAAGTCCCTAATTGGGCAAGAATATTTTAAGAAATCGGTGAATCACATGTTTGACCAATCACCGATGGACAATCATTTAATTCTTTTAATCAAGGCTATAGCTGAAAAATATATTGATATTCGTTTCAAACATTTCGCAACCATGGAAAATGATAGAGCAACCAACCGACAGCATCTAACCAAAGCAGTTATTTTTGCAGGCAATTGAATTTTATTTTTCTATTTTTATGTCAGTTTTTTACCCCATTTCACCAACGGACTACAAGATAAATTCAAAGTTAAAAGAAAAACTACGTATAAATAATAGGTATTTTTCAAGACAAAATAAAAGTATTAATTGTTTTTAAAAAGATTTTTTATTTATATTTTATTAAAGATATCTGCTTCACATTAAGTATCAAGATTCCACCAGATCATACCTACATACATTGCAATTAAAATAAAAACTGAGTATTTCTCTGGTTTGAAGCTAACCCTGATGGTGGCAGTAATTTCATGGTGGACCTACCAACCGTCTACCATATCTGAACGGGTATTCAAAATTTGAAGACCCTACTGCCGACTGTTGAGGATTTCTCTGGTTTGGAGCCAACCCTGAAAGTGGTGGCAATTTCATGGTGGACCTTCCAACCGTTCCGAACGGGTATTCAAAATTTCTAGTCCCTACTGCCGACTGTTGAGCATTTCTCTATTTGAAGCCAACCCTGAAGGTGGCAGCAATTTCATGGCATACCTACTAACTGTAATCCATACTCCAATGAGTGTACAAAATTACATGTCTCTACTGTTAACTGTTGAGGAATTCCTTCGTCAGCAGCCAATCCTGGCAGCAGCATGAGGTCATGCTTATCATAAACATGCGTTGTCATCAAAACTTGACCAGTACGTAAAATTTCAGCTCAATTGGACACCGGGCAGTGGGTCAAATTTAGCTTGCAAGATTCCACCCGAACATACATATTTACATACATAGATACATACATTGCAAGTTAAATAAAAGCTTTTAAAGTAATAATCCGTCTCGGCTGGCACAAAATCATAAAAATTATCATATCACAATTTCAACTAAAGTTTTAATTGTTTTTAAAAAAGTTATAAAGTCAAAATGAAGTTCAATAATTAACTAAAAAAAAAGAAATTCTTAGAATGACCCTGTTATAGTCTATTGTAACTATGGTGACGTTTAGGGTAAATTTGATGGTGCATTCAGACTCGCTTAACATTGCGCGGCAACTCGCGAGTAAATGCACGAAGGGATGAATGTGAACAGGAACTCACGAGGAAACTCGCGACTCGTGAAAAGGCTCGCGCGCTCGCGCCAGGAGCGAGTTGTTTTTAAAGGCCGTTTTTTATTTGTTATGGTAATTTTTGACTTGAACATTGTAATTAGACCAAAAAGTTTGGTTATAACAAAATATTTTTTAAAATAGAAACGACGCCCGCACTTGGAATAATTCCTATATCGCGGGCATGTTCACAAACATACATTCCACACACACACAAAGCACACCCAGAGTCGGAACAAATCTTTGCGGGACACACAAAGATTTGTCCCGTGTGTTTTCAACACCAATTTTATTTAAAGAGTTACTCGAAATTATTTAAAGAGTTATTTATTTCCAAGCAGATAGTTATTCATTGATACAACATCAACGAGAATCAAATGCAGGAGCTAAGCAGCCAATAGTTGGGACTTTTCGGACTCCAGAGATTCTCGTGAGGTGAAACTGAACTGAGCGCACGCGAGTGTAAATGGAAGCTCGTCTAAAAGCTCGCGATCGCACGAGTCGCGCGGTGAGTCAAGAGTCTGAATGCAGCATGACATTTAGTGACATCTAGTGAGCGATAGTTACATAACTTCTGTACAAAGTGATATAAGCGTTTCGCTATTGACCACTAGATGGGGCAATGTAGAAGTGGGCGGGATTTAACACCCCTCACCCCGCAAATCCTCACGCGTTGTTTCATAGGTAAATCTAGTTACCGCACCTCTACTCTGTATTTGCTCTATGGTTTGAATGAACCTCGCTTTTGATATTTTGAAATTCGAATAGCGCGAAAGTTCGAAGATAAGAATTATTTTGAAATTGAATGTGTAAGGCACTGGAAATATTGTTATGTAGCCATCCAGCCTATAGGAGTATTGTGATAATATCTCCACAATGATTTTAAAAGTATCATTCGATTATTTTAAGAGAATGATTAAGTGATTCTGAATGATCGTGTGTACCTACGCTTGCTACGCTTGATAATTTAATTGTTTTAATGTTTGTTTTTTTTTAATTTGGTTTAAATTTTTGTTACCGTATATTTAGTTTATTAATAGACTGTTTTATTTGTTTAGTGGTTAAGGTCGCATACCTTTTACTGCAATCTCGGATGCGAATCCTGTTTTGTTGTTATTTGGAATTACCGAACTTCGTTCCATCCGGGTGTCCCTTGACACCTCAGTAGTTTTTTTTATTAGTGCGGGAGTCATTTTTATATAAAAAAAAATGATTATATTATTGGTTTTGACGAACGTGCACTGCCTCGTTGGACTCGGGTTCGACGCCTGGGTCGGGCAAAACTGTTATTAAAGATTTTTCCGTAAGGAGATGATACTAAACAGCTGCACATTTATGCCTGGGCGATAGGTTCACCTATGACATGGGATTATACAAAACTCGTGAAATGTGGTTGGTACACACCTCTTGCACAACCTTCTGGGTTATATAGGCGTAATGTTATGTTATGTTACGTTATTAGCTCGCACTCCATTTTGACGAAGTTTGAAAGTTAATATTAAATATTTAAACCAAAACATCATAAAAACCCTATAGAATAAAAAAAATAACCGACTGCCAAAACTCAGAAGCATTTAAAAAACGACAAAAATCGTTTTTGACGACCGGATGGCGGAGTGGGTAGTGTGGGTTTGATTCCCACTTAAGACATATGACTTTGTGTGCATGAACATGGGTGTTTGTCTTAGTCTGGGTGTTTTATATGTATAATAAGTATGTATTTACGAAAAAAAGTATATATATGTATTAGTATCAGTAATTCTAGTACCCATAGTAAAAGCTCTGCTTAGTTTGGGACTAGATAGCGTTGTGTGTGAGTTGTGAAATATTTATTTATTTGTTAGATGTCGACGCTAATCGCGTTATTTAAATGCTTTTGAGTTTTGAAAAGACGGTTTAAAAAAAGAAAACTTTTTTGTGGTAAGCAATACTTTTACAAATACGATTGAAGTATTCAATTTGATTTTTTGATAGAAATTATAGAATATTCAAATCAAAGAAGGTTTCGTTGCACTTTAAAGGTTTTACTTTTCACGATGTGTATGCGATTCATCTGCTTAACTTTCAAGGTATACATAGGCGTGATGTTATGTAATTTAATGAAATTCAAATTCAAATTCAAATCATTTATTTTCATAGGCCCCAGGAGGCGCTTGAACACGTCAAAATTTTACAAACAAATGATATGAAAATAAATTATAAGTAAAACTAAATTATAACTAAAACTAAATTATACTAATTACAATAATTTGAATAACCGGGGCTGAGATTAATTTTGAAAATGAAGAAAACAATAAACAGACAAATGATATTGCACAAAACGCGATTCATTAGCTGTTCATTTTTGATGAGTTCCATTGCTTGTCTCAGAAGATCTTTATCAGATCTTGATAAATTTTGTAAATTTCTATAACTTTCCTTGAAACACGAGAATTAATAAAACAAAATATATAAATAATATACTTAAATAATAATAATATATAATAATATATATATTGTATATTATTGTATATAGGTAAATATATTATTTTAATTCAAAATGTATAGTTGTAAATATTTAAGTAATTAATTATAAAACAAAAATATTTTCAGATCGACGGCCAAAATTAATATCTGTATGCTATTTTAAAAAACATTCTTGTGGTTTCTTTAAATAAGGGAATTCATAGAGCATAATAATATGACTTAAATTACGCCACTTGGTTTACAACTAGGGATGATGAATGATATTGCAATAGTAATAAATATGAATATAGGTATATATACCTAACCAAAATATAGATAAACAGAAACCAAATGCAGTAACTTTTGTACCATTCTCATTTTTCCATAGTCAAACTCATTTTATGATCATTCAAAGTTTCATGAGCAGGTCCATATTTACAACTTGCATAACAAAACCATTTTCATAACCGCAATATTTCATATAGCTACAAAACAAAATTCATAACTTCGCATACAAACTAAAAGGCAGTGACGTCACGCCTTTGTAGCCGTTTGTTTGACGCGTTTGGGCGAGTCTATTTTATTAATGTGAATTTAAAATTTAATTATCTCAGGCAGTTCATGTAATATCAATGTAATTATTCAAATTATGAAATACGGGTATTACTCACGTAATGTTGGTATTTTTAGCTGACCGCGGTTTCGCCTATACATTTAGGCATATTCAAGAGAGTGGCAGTTAGTCTTGCACTGCGGGTAGCGACACGAGCATCCCGTAACACCCATATTTCATAATTTGAATAATGTTACAAACTCACGTCAGTTTTAATAAAAATATCAATGTAATTATTTTAATGATGTTTCTAATATCAAGACGTATTTCAATTAAAAATCGCTGAAAATCAGCGCTGTGAAAGTTTTGCAGAAATGCAAGACTCCACAGCATTAAAGCTGAGCAACCGCCACTGTTTTCTTACATATTTGTTTATTGTTTACCTGTTTTTTTGCTGTATTATATATGTTAGTTATGTAAGAAAATAAAAATAATTTTCTTTCTTCTTTCTTTCTTCTAATTACATCAATCAGTCGTCTAGCCAATTCTATAAATAAGTTTCAAGTTTTTTTATATTATTTAATTTTAAGATTTTTAATATCTGTAAAATAAATTTTCTTGTAAAATGTATAGTTTCATCTAGTTCATAGGCTATATCAGATATCACGACTAAGCTATTTATAGGAATTCATTTAGTTAGACAGGAGAGTTAATGCTTTATACAATGAGATATTAACTTCTATTTCTGTGAAATCAGCTTATTGCGTATTTGGTTACCCTTTATGTTAGTTTTGAGTTCAATATTAGTAGAAATAGCCTAAGAGCCAGTGACCGCCCTTACGTCATTTTATAAAAGCTGTAAGTATCCTAATAACTAGTCAATAGAAATGCTATGGACTATCTTTTAACACTGGGACGCATGTCGCCGGTTTTCAAATACCACTACATAACCAAACAATAAAAACACAATTTCGCCTACACATACATTTTGTATTCCTGCAAACAAAATTATTCTTTTTGCGATGACATTAAGCAATATTTTCTAAAAACGAATAATCTTTAGGCGTCCCAAACAACACTGGTAACCACGACAACTCCTCAACTCGCACTTGTGTTCGACAAGACACATGCGCGGCGACAAGGTCACGCGTCTTTGACATTTCTATTGCCTTGTTATTAAGATTTCTATGGTTAAAACGGAGAAAATATTAACAAAAAATGTTATACAAAAGGTTACGTCATAGTGTAATTTTGGATAAGTTAACCTTGGTGATGGTAGAAATCATCCCCAACCATTGGCAGGCACTTAACTTGCTTCCAACCCTAGACTGACACCCTTGAAGTTTGAAAGTTTAGGTATGTCTTTAGCTTTTATAAAATGACGTAAGTCGGGTGGCCACTGGCTCCCAGGCTATATAGCACATTTTTATGTGCTAATGCTAAATGTAATTAACAGGTGAAGTGTGGGTGTTGTACACCTCTGCCACACCCTTCTGGGTAATATAGGCGTGATGTTATATTATGTTAAAAATGTAACGCAGATGAAAACGTTATAAATGTTATTATTAAAATGCTCTAAGTCGATTCTTAACCTTTTTCAAAGGTGTAGTTCAAGCAGGGGGGTAAACTGCATAAATCTGGCTTATCAGATAACTTAACTAAAGGATACAAGGTCACCCAACTCATCATAATAAAGAATTTTTAAACGGACCTAAAGCAAACATTTTCTCCACAATTTATGGTCTAAAAATTCTAACTTTGTGGAGCGGTGTTTTTATACAGAAGTGCAATCTCTAATGAGGTATGGCTTTAGGTATTGCTGTTGTTCAAACTTCAGTCGTTAATTAGCCGGCAGGGGGCGTGCCGGAGGAGTTGAGCGTATCCCAGGTGCCACGTGTTGTTACTGCGTATTTGCATAAAAGTTACTGCAGTTATAGAATATAGAGGGCGCTAGCCGCCGGTGTGCCGAGAACACGAACTAATGGTGGCTACTCGTGATAAACTTTTGTAAACTGTATTACATATAAATTTGGTATGAGTCTGAGTTGTTTGCCATATTTTATAGAAAACTAGTATTTTATGCTAAATAGTTTCATTTCAGGGAAAACCTACCAGGTGAATGTTAAATGCCGCTAAGAGAAAATTAAAAAAATGTTAAAGTAGATATCTAATTAACTTGTATGCATTCAATGAAAAACGCACAAATCACTCGGTACCTAAAAACATACAATAATGTTATATGTATACTACACACTTAACACTATAACTAAAACCTTTTTTTTTAATTTTTATATTATATTTTTTAAAAGGACCATTAACATAGAGCATATACTTAAGTACACTATTTTGTTAATATTAAGCTGAAGCAGAATGTGTTACAGACAGTATTGAACAGAGTTGTGACACGGAAATGACTTTTCCTTATTGTTTCCGTAAAATGCACATCGAGCTCACAGTTCAAGGAATAATGATATGTTTCCGACATTCGACTGAACCCTGTGTTTATGACAAAAATACTGGATCTGTATTTTAAAATAAATCATTTAAATGTAATTTTCCCATATCTAACGTAGGTTTACATAGCGACATTTATTGAAACCACAGGCTCTATATATAGTCAGTTTTAATTTCTACCGGTATTTTTTTCTAAACGAAAAAAATACTACCCATTTTCGAGCAAATTGTACATTGCGATCATCCAGTTCTTTCGGCAAAAGTGTTATTTTTTTGTGTAAAAAATAAATAGCCTGAGAAATAACCAGATATAGAACCTGTGATTTCAATTAATGTCGCTATGTTGCATCCACACTGTATACAAACTATGTTGGTACCAAAAACTGGTCATCTTGGAAATATAAGGCAACTTACTACTAAGAAGGATGCCAGCTGGCTTGGTTGCAGTTCTGGGTCATCTGATGAAACCTGAGTCTCCTGGAAGTAGATACTGCTACTGCTGAAGAAATTTCCAACTACAAAACGGTTGTAGATAAGTATTGAAATAGATACTTCTGCATTACTACTACTAAGAGCGAATATGTCGAATGAGACCCTTCAAAAAATCATATCTCTTATTTTATGTCAACAGGTATTTTAAAGTGATAAAGCTTTTGTAAACAAGCTCAAGAAAAATTACCCTGTAATGATAGATCAGTACATTATTTGTTATACTAAGAAACAATTGAAAAAAATATGTGACCGGCAGGATTTGAACCTGCAACCTTCATACTGTTTCTTAGTATAATTTGCTAAATGCTATAAAAATAATCAATAAAAAGTTGGTTATTTGTTATTCAATGAAATGTTAGCTTACTTTTAGGTAACATAATCTTTAGCAAGACACAGTATTAATACCGCTGAGAGACAATATTCCAAACAGAGACTGTCAACAATTATCGGATTTACAATTCGCCGTTTCTCCAAACAGTAGTGTATAGGCCGCGGCGTGTTGCAGATCCCAGCGAGCGTCGAATGACGGCTAATGACCCGTTAATAATGCCGCCAGTCGCTCTGTTAGCAGCCTTCAGAGCCACGAATTACGACTTGGGGCTTTCTGCTACACTGCCAAGACTCGTGCCACAGTATAACGAAAGTAGTCTCATTTCTCTACAATATAGAAAGCGAAAACATGTTTGCCACATAAACAAACATAATAATAAACAAGTACATTCGGTTTCACATTGGTAAATGTGCTTATGTTTTATGTTAACACATCTTTCATATAGATTCTAGTGGACGTGCTAACATGGGAATAGTTTAATCATGCTTTTTTGTTTATTTTATAATTTATTATATTACACGGTAGAGTATACTTCTGTGTACCTTTCGTTTTTTTACAACGATGTGAAAACTGAGTGAGCGTGCTATACCATGTTGGAGAAATGGTGGAGGAATTGTAAGCCGCCTCCTTTCGGTGTCGGTTAAAAAAAGCGACTACTGTTATTTTACTATGATCGTACGCCTCACCTACACGCTAGGCAAGGAGTCTTAATGAGACGTAGATGGTGAGATCGGTACGCGCTCATGTGGCCATGATTAGGTACTGCCAGCCACTATTTTCTTGAAATTATTAGTTTTAGAGGCGACCGGGGAAACGTAGGCTTAATGTGGTCCTGTTCCGTCAAGTTTCTAAATGTTTTATAATTTTCGAGCGCAAACTAATTTTGCTTTGTGTTTGTGTTGTTTGTTAATGTCTGCAGGGGTCTCTAGTTTCGAAAGTAGCTACCATTCTGCGAAGTTTCATGGAAATTAGTGCAGTTAATGAATCGTGAAAACGCTTTCGGAGCTTGAATACATGTCATGACTGGGCTCTTGTGCAGCTGATATATACAGCTTTTGAGCTTTAATTATATACATAGATTTAGGCGTTTGCTGATAACAATGTTTACCTCCTTTGTATACCTTAAAAATAAGTACTTCCAATATAACTAATTTATTTTCAGAATGATGAACTAATGGAGTTTTTTTTTGGGACTTTTTCGACACACCTGATTTATTTTCACAATCATGAATAATTGGAGTTAATTTTGGAGACTCTTGACACACACTTACAATCTTACACATCATCGACAGTTAACTATCATCACACTTCACAGCCCTTATTATCTGATCCATAAGTTATTGCATTTAAAAAATGTCCTAATCTTATCCTCATATTGAATAAAACACAGCAATCTTAAACTCTCACACATTTTAGTACGTAACTTATTCCGCACACCTAAAAATAGGAAAGGCATGTATAAGGATAAATTGTGGCATTTCGTCGTCTGTAATTATTAGGACGATCTCTTCAATCGGCAGTTTTGTCTTTCTGAGCTATTTCCTGACCTTCCTCCCACGCCACAGGTTTTCGAGACAATAATTTCTTCACTTACGAGGTTCGTCCAACCGGAAAGAGAAAGATAAAAAAGGTTGTCTCAGCTCTTTTGTCGTACGTCTGTGAGTGCAGCTCAATTTGTAACATATCTGTATATTTGCTTTTTTTATTTTCTCAACTTGCCCGATTGTAGTTTGTTATTTTGTTTATCGACATTGATTCTAAAGATTGTTCCATAGGCATAAATATTAGTGGTACTGTTCCTAGTTTACTGCGGTCAATATGTTAGCAATTTCTGTATACATTTGAGGATTACGGTTTACATCACGCCTACATTACCCAGAAGGGTGAGGAAGAGGGGTAAGACACTCATATTTCACCTGTTATATTTAGATTGCATGGGATAGGGGTGAGATTATCACAATCCACCGGACTCAATTCCAACTTCGTGCTGCGTATTATAAATATAACACTTTGCCTGACCCGGGAATCGAGTCCAAATCCTCTTGGTGTGAGACGCATACGCTAACCATAAGACCATCGAGACAGTTTATGCCCCATGTACCAGTTATTTCAGGGCCTTATCTTACCACCAAACTGCAACACATAACCACTACTATTTTGCGACCGGTTAGTGGTGGTTCACATTTTATTCTAATATCTACGTGTTTAAAATTCGATCTAAAAGCGAGGACGTCAAAGTAGGTATTTAGTAAACTTAGTTATTGATTGTCATAATAGCATAGGGTTTCAAACGTAAGTTGCCTTTTGAATTAACTTGCTAATATTATGCGTCGAAGGCGACAGTAACTAGAGTCATTGTCTGGTCGCTAGTGAAATGCGAGCTTAAATCCTATTCCGATAATCTAAAGTGGGCTGCTCCTGCCACAAGCATATTTAGCTTAGAACGGTGTACAACGGACCTAATCTCTATTCGGAATTCGATTAGTGTTTCCATTAGAAATAAACCAACGCAACGCTTCGAAATATCCTGTGCGATTATTGCTGATTCTAAATGTTTGTTGATTCATGTTTAAAATTCTTATCATTTGATTTCTAATTTTAAGTTTATAATAATATAGAAAAATTAATAAGGTCCTGTTTTATAATCGTTAAGTAAGAGATAAATGTCAGATATTTTATAACTAAACCAAATATAAAGTGTCTCAATTTCATATTTGAAATCGAACACAGCTGTTACATAAACTATTTTGTTCTAGGAGTTTCGTTACTTGACGATTGTGAAACAGGCGCTAAATTTTGTAAAATAATTATTTTTTATAAATATATTGTCCAGGGAGAATGTTCTGAAAACAGTCGAAGTCATTTTTGAAAGCTTACACTTTAAGTCCAATGAATACAGCAACCCTTACATTAAAAAGAACTGCTACAGTAAACACTATCTTTCGATAACAAATGTGAACAAACATCCGCAAAGATATACGTCGAGTAAACAAATCTCCCTCACATCAAGGAGACGGAAGGTCACATCAACCGAATCCTGCCTACAATATGAGACTCCATTTAAATATGAATAAAAAGCGAGGGTGTTTGCCCTTGCAATAAATTATTTCTCATGTTTTCTCTGCACCTGCTTCAGCAGCAAGTCATATACCCATTTTTGCATGTCATTAAATAAACAGAAGTCAAAACAATGAATACTGAATTTAATTAAAATATACGTAGTTTCAGTTTTGCTTCAAAACTTTCTATATTAAATTAACTTT
This sequence comes from Hypena proboscidalis, assembly GCA_905147285.1. Classification (NCBI taxonomy): domain Eukaryota; kingdom Metazoa; phylum Arthropoda; class Insecta; order Lepidoptera; family Erebidae; genus Hypena; species Hypena proboscidalis. The sequence continues at coordinate 9,712,312 of LR990127.1, forward strand.
CGAGCTAATTAATCGAACTCACAGCAAAAACATATGATGCGAGAAAAACTTTAATACCTCTTCTAAAAGATGAAGTTTTGAAGATTTTAGAGAGAAACTCAGACACTTTGAAGCAGAGGCGGCTCGTCCTTAGGTGCACTGGAGCAGTGCACTCCCAGATAAAATACGTTATATAATATTCCTTTAAAACTATACATTCTAAACTAAATAATAGGTATTTATCTTCACTCATATTAACAACTAAAAACTATTACATTGCCTACCCGTACAAAGTGGAATGTTTAAAAGGCATTCGGTGCGGTGTCATGTCAAGTAGAAGTAAAGTTGGAATGAGTGGTGCGCTAGCGATTACGCTCCTACGGCAGAAATTTCAATACAACGCTTAGTACTATATTCCATAAGTGCGAAAGAGAAACATCGATGCGGCCCGGCGCGTGAAACAAAAACTTTGTACGAGATTTTCGCCTAGACAGGAGCGCCGCTCCTGCTGCGCGACGTTGCCAGATTGCGTTTTGATAGTACATGACTTCAGCAGCCCAACGCAACAGCAGGGCGCGACCGCGAGTAACGCAGGCGCGGGGAATTTTGTATTGTTGCCGATCTTACGTAAATAAACGAAATCTGAAAACACCTTGGCTGTGTGGGTGTAAAGACAGCAATAAATTATTTTGCTTCCCGTGTCTGGTGTTTGGAGCTGCGGTAGCGCTGGTGGTTAGTCTGCATGGACATTCTTTTGCTATTTTTTAAGTGAACACCCATAAAAAAATGTCACGAGCCGCCTCTGCTTTGAAGAACTGCGCGTTTAACGAGAGTCAAACAACTTGACGCGATCTTCAGTATGAAAGCGCTCCTTAATTGTGTTGGACAAAACATAGTCTTTGTCCCTCTGAACAAATCGCTTGGGGATCGTATTATTTCGTGCGTAGATTTATCGGCGCAGGCGGATCGGCGGCCCTTTTGTTGGGCTTTTCCATAAATCTTTCTGCTATTTAAACGGTTATTAGGACAGGAGCGATTGATGTCCATTGGATATCCTTCGTGTGGAGACAGCACTACGTTTTGCTGGGTTACGTTTCTATATTGCTTTGAAGAAAAGCCGAGACGTAATAATGTTTTGCATAAACATGGGATTTCTTTGTTGCTTTACAAAGATTTACTTTACTGTATCCTTTGATCTTTCTTAAATCAGCAATATTGTTAGGATATTGAACGCATTAGAGTAGGATTCTCAATTCATAAAATCAAAAGTTTATTGGGTAATTCTTAAATATCGATTACCATGTAATTTGGGTTAATCTGTTGACTTTTTTTTGTTTTGAGTTAGTATTTAGCTGAATATCGTTTTTTTACGTGAAGCGACTGCCATCACACTACGTACTGGGCGTACGACGTAATACGATACTTTTTGTTAGACTAGTTGTCAGACTTTCTTGTCTCTGACTACCCGTACCGACTGCCGTAGATGTTCAAATGGCTACGGCCAATAGCGGGACCACAGATATAGATCTACATAGATAACGCAAGTATCACGATTTGTATTGAAACCAAGCGTGCCGACTTTTTAATACCTTTTGTGACGTCACAGCCGTAATTTAGTGACGGGAAATCCAAACCGATTCAAAGACATAACCAAGCGTGCCGACTTTTTAATACCTTTTGTGACGTCACAGCCGAAATTTAGTGACGGGAAATCCAAACCGATTCAAAGACACCGATGCCGCCGATGCCCATCCGCCCAGTACGATTCAAACGGCCGTCCGCTATGATTTTCTCTAACAAAAGACGCGCGTGGACTGAAGTTAGCGGCGACCAACCTTGACGCTTGGTCGGGGTTCGGACACGCGAAGTACATGAATATGCGTTATCTATGTATATCTATATCTGTGAGCGGGACCGACGCGACGGCTTAAGGTGCTCGCCGAGGCACGGAGACAACTCGTTATGGTAAAGATAGACCCATCCACGGCCAACCGCGGGCCTGCTTAGCATAGCTTAACCTGCAAAATCGATAGGTCCGCGCAGCTTCGACTTAGCCTTAAGCTCCTCAGTATTAAAATTGACAACGAAAATGTTAAATTGATCACATTGTCATATGTCATGTAAATGAGTTATAGATAAACAAAAAACACCGATGTATTTACCATATAAATTGAAATGCGCACCAGAATGAACTACAAATAACTAATAAAACTTTTCCTGCATACCAATGTGTACAATGTACAAGTCTATATTTGGTCAAACTATACTTAAAATTGGGGTTGTGGTGTCACTTATAATGTTAATTACATATTTATATGTTTGACATAAACTAGTATGTTTGTAAAATATTACGCGGTTGCTTTAAGATGGCCAAAATTTCTAGTCCTACCTCCCCAAAACTCACCTTTTCTATAAGCTCCTAACATATCATTGTTAATTCAGTTACATACAATCAAAATAAGAAAGGCGTTAATGGACACATTCTTAGCATAATAGTTATTTATGCAACTGTTCTATAATGAGGGGTATTAAAACACGAGTGTGGGTTTATCACACGAGGCGAAGCCGAGTGTGATAATAGTATCACATGAGTGTTTTAATACCTAATTATAACAGTTGCATACAAGACTTTATCTACACCCATGATATGAATCCTCTATAAATGTTCTGAAACCATAGGGTATTAGGGTACAGTGTTGTAAGAACTCTTTGTAAATTCATGGAAAGTTTAATTAGTGAGTATCTAATACAAAAAAACTATGTATAGGTAATAATATAATTATTTATTGTAATAATTATTTATATTTTGGATCGTACAATTATTAAAAAGTATTTTTTCAATACTATTATTGAACAAAAATGGCGGGATACGACGTCAATTCAAAAATTCGAATAAGTTTTTATTTAAATTACGGCGCTGTGGTAGTGAAACGCGCGTGCATGACATGTTCTTTTTTTGAAATTCATAAAGATGCCATGAGAATGTGGCTGTTCGATGAGTAAAAAAGGAGTTGCATAATGAATTTCAGTACAACATTATAACACCCGTTTGGGTGTTATAATGGTTATTATGACACTGGCTGTTTTAATGTTGGCAATTAGCTAACTGTTTCAAGAACGTTTATAGAGGATTTATAGCATGGGTGTAGATAAATTAATTTAGTAGCTTAGGTCAAAATTAAATTAAATTAAATTACTCATTAGTCTCTAATGTTATATCTAGACTTGATTGTAATCTAGGAAGTATCCTAATTGTTAAGAAACATTATTAAAAAAAATAACAACTGAGTAAAATGGGCGTCAACAAGCCTGCATTTTAGTTTTTAAATGCAATTTGTTTGTAATGATAAAATCTTAATAATATTAAAGTTAAACCCATATTACTTTTGTATGGAAAACAATCAAGCAATTGTTCCCCCTTGCGTAGTACCGCTCTTGTAGCGCGGTGTTAAACTTTCCTTACACAGATACGCTTCACGGGAATATTTTTAAAAGTGAGCATGCGTAACCTTTTCTTATGATACATTTTAATATGTTTTACTTAACAGTTTTTTCAATACGCTTAATAATATGTATTATCTTTTATGTACCATAAACTAAGTGAACAATTTACCCTTATAATACAACGACATAACCTAATTTTATTATTAAAGTAACGAATATTCTACAAAATACTCTTGAGTCACAAGTACGATAATATAAATTAAAGGTAACTTCTCAGTAAAAAGGTGGGTTTATAATATCCGCAGTCCACGAGGACAGATCCAATATAGCGTGACAGATCTTACACGCTCTGTCGGGCTAGCAAGCATAACAAGTGTGAGATTTTGTCGCGTTTTTGTCATGTTTCCTCATACAGAAAAATTACAAAAAACGCGACAAAATCTATCTCTCGCACGAATGCTTACCCGACTGGAGATTAACTTAGTGATATTTGTGTAGACATGGCAGGTGATTCCCGCTCTTATTTGTGTGAAAAAGGATGTAACTTGGGCGTAAAATACACGTGTTGTGTGTTGATATTTCTTATTTTATTGCCACTGAAGGAAGAGTTAGAGTCGTTAAGTTTTGACTTTCAATATTTTAAGACACCTGTAAGAAGTATAAAAAGAAAAATAAAATAAATAAATATCTCACAAATATAAATATCTCACAAATTACACACAACGCCATCTTATCCCAAACTAAGCAGAGCGTGTACTATGGGTACTAGAATAACTGATAATAATAAATATATACTTTTCTTTTTTTACTTACTATACATAGAAACACCCAGACTAAGACAAACCCCCATGTTCATGCACACATAGATTTGTCTTAAGCGGGAATCGAACCCGCGACAGGTACACTACGCACTCCGCCATCCAGTCGTCAAATGAGTAGTAGATTACTACTGCCTGGATGGTCTTGGGGTTGGCGTTCTCACCACGAGGTTTCGGGTTCGATTCTAGGGTCAGACAAAAATGTTACTGCGATTTTTCTATCAAGTAATTCTCAATAGCAATAGGGAGTTGGAATTGTGTCCGGTTGAAGGCGATAGGCTCACCCCCTACCACATGAAACCTGAGCATAACAGGTGAAGTGTGGTTGTTATACATCTCTGCTACACTCTTCTGGGTAGGATAAGCGTGATGTAATGTAAGATTTCTACTAATTTTGTATGATGCAGTCAAGGATGTTGGAGCTAAAATATTAAGAACATTTAAGTTATCGATATACAATCTAAACATTCATCTGGCGAGTCTTTTTCTAATCTTCTTCTTCGTCGTGTCGATGGCTGAGTCAAATTTTATTTTGACTTGCCATCGTGGTGAAAGGATTAGCCAGTTCGCTTTGAAGAACTCGCGAATTGCCCAGGGTGCGCCGGACGTAGGGAATCGTTGTGTACGTTACACGGGGAGGCTCCTTTCATGCACCCCAATTACATTAAGTTTTACTTTATAATGTACAAATCTATATTTGCTCTAACTATGGTAAGAAGCGGTGGTGACATTTATAATGTTTATTACATGTTTACAACTTCTCCAATTACATTAACTTTAACTTCATCGACCGCGTTTAATATTGCTTAACCTGTATGGCTTCACTTCGCGTCAGTCGTCGGCCACGCGCGACACAAGCAAATTCTCATAAATTGATAAGTCCGGGCGGCTCCGACTTCGCTCCTCTGTGCTTTTATCAATTTTAATCACCATAAGAAAATGCAAGTATAAGCGAGTAACTCAGTTCCTATTATATTGAAACTTAATCTCAAATTAGACCTCGGGGAATCCTTTTCGAGGATAATAGCGTCGGTGGTTATTTACTTAAGGAACAACTCAAATACACTTTACCCTTAATTTATGTCCAGTCATCGTCGTATTTTGTGACTACGCACTGTGATTTTGACTATTGCGGTGAATATTATTATCGTGCCTATTACAGTGATTAATGATAAAATCTCCCATGACAATTATTTAAATTGCTTTGTGTTTGTAACATCTGTGTGCGGCAGGAATGCAAAGTTGATGTATAGGTATTGTAATTTTTGTTTACAGGTGAACAATCCGCAGAGTGGGGTAAATAAATATAGTTTAAAAAAACTAAAAAAACACGCTTTTAAAGCACATCAAACTAAAAAGTGAAAAATAATTCTTATTATAACCTGAAAATAATAATAAACGAAAAATACTAGTACTATTGTGAAAAAAAGCGTGGGGCGCTCTGTGCCATATTTTTCGTCTATCGAGCGACCCACGCTTTTTTTCACAATAGTACTAGTATTTTTCGTTTATTATTATTTTCAGGTTATAATAAGAATTATTTTTCACTTTTTAGTTTGATGTGCTTTAAAAGCGTGTTTTTTTAGTTTTTTTAAACTATATTTATTTTTCACTTTTTAGTTTTAGTTTTTTTTTAATCCTGGCGATCCTAATCAGGATAATGAGATAAATTTATGAAATTATTATATTGTCGCTGATTCTTTACAAGTGTAGAAAGTTTGAATTAAATCTGTCCGTTTAAAGTGGGTCAAAATCGAGTCCAAAGGAGTCGGTTACATACAAACAAACAAACAAACAAACATACAGGTGAAGCTAATATAAGCGTGTTAAAAAGGAGGTAAGTCATTTGCTATGTTAATTTATTATGACTTAGTTTTGTTATGATTCTATTTGCCTTTTTATTACCCACTATTACAAGTATCCTATCTATCTTAATTCCCATGGGATGTGTTTATCACTTAGAAGTACATTTTCTTTGTTGTTAAACATAAATGGATCGGGGGGAACATCTAAAATAAAGCGGTATGAAAAATGAAGACTTCCGCCATTTCTGGAAAGGAATTAACAAAACACGATAAAGAACAAGTACCTGAGCTTTCTTTAAGAAAATCTGTCCTGCTGAGAGCACTCTGCTGTAATAAATTCACTCACAATTTATCTTTTTGTGGATTGCTTTGCTTGTAATAGCGGCCGGGCGTGGGAATTTCGACAAAAAGCCCACTGCGCTCTCTCTACTTTGCTGAACAGACCCGTTCCACAAAACATTATTCCAAATTACATTGGGCGCGTTACGATAATGTTTTTGTTCATTTGATAAGAGACGAAATGTTGTTTTTCAATTATTATAAAACAAAATTACACGGAGCTGCTGCTGTAGTTTTTATTGGTCAACGACCGCCGTTTTAATAGATATTTTCTGTTCCAATTTTCTTTGTAATCTCTCGCCTTCGTTGTGGCATCGCTTATAGCGACTTAGGTGTGGTTCTTGGTTTAGAGGCTGGTTTATACAATAGCTGGTGGGTTGGAATAAATATTACAGGCAATGTTCCTGTATAGAGAATATAAATTGATACTTAATTACAATTAATTTGAAAAGTATTTCTGGATAGGGTTAAACGGTTATTTATGGGCATTACCTACCTGAAGTAGAAAGACATGTGAATTGCTCGTTATATAGGTGATACAGATTTTGAAGTAACTTTTTTTCTTAACTTCTTATAATCGTAAATAACTTTCAATAGTGACGCGGTGGGTACCTAATGACACATAACTAAGGGTTCACTGCTAAGGTCTGTAAGTACGTACAGTGAGCAGTTGAGTGTAAAATAAAACAAAACAAAATAAGGTTACACGCAGTGAATTTATGCATCTTCTAACGTTTTTCTGTATTTTTGAGAGACCTTCGCTAAATTTACATTATCATATCTTGATGTATCCTAGCCTTTATTATAAAAAACATGGAGACTTCGAATGTTTCGTTTTATAGTGTTGTACTAAATTTTTTCCGTGATCCGCTTCGTTTTGTTGTAAGTAGTGTCTGCTATTAAATATTTTATGTCCTTCCAACCTGTTACTATACGAGCCCCTGGAGCAAACATTTGGCCAAATTTATGGACTGCATCTCGAACCTACAGACCATAATTCGACTTATTAAATATACAGGGTGGATTCGGGTTGTAATTCACTTTAATCACGTGGTGAGATGCTGGATTAGATTAATGCTTTTTGTTGGTAGACATTCTACTGTAGTTTTATTCTTGATTCTTTAATTGTTTATAAAATCTATTTGCATTAGATGTAGAAATACATCTAATGCAAATAGCTCGTAAATTCAGAGTTTATGAACCTAATCTCACCACAATACTGCAACGTAATTATTGTAAGTACTACTATTTGGTTGCAGACTAAAGCTTAAGCAGCAATGGTTCTTCCCCGGAGCTCGTTTACAAAAACTCTTCCCCCACCATATATATTTTTTTTAATTAATGATTTTTCTAAGCAATTAGATACGTCCTAAAGATTACAATCTAGTCTAAATATAATATAATAAACCACCATAAAATGGCTTTAAAAGAATAATTTTATCTTCACCCTCTATTACCAGTTGTTACATGGTAGTGTATACCAATATACTTTAAATCCTAAGCGATAAAGTTGTACGAATGAACGTGGGCTATTTATTTGCAGCTACATTCAGACAATCGTCTTATTTGTTCTTGTTCCGTAAAACGACTTTAGACTTTACAAGTCCAATAGGGTGGAGCGATTTTTTTTTACTTTGTCATTTCTCTCACTTTTTGTTCTCTGTTTTTTCTCTTCTCTTCATCATTAAACACAAAAATAATTAGTTAACTGTTTAGAGGTGCCCGCCTCATCATGATTAAGTTTGAACATCTCTTATAAAGCATTGAAAATATGGTCAAAAACGGCCTTGGATCATGGCCCCTTATCCCACGGAACCTTAACACATAACAGGTGAAAGGTGGGTGTTGCACACCTATGCCACCCTTCTTGGTACTAACCTATCCTAAGATAAAAGCCGTAACCTTTTTTGTATATTTCATATTTTAATTCTACTCCTATGATCCCATCAATTATCTAGTAGTTAAGCTTTGCAAGCAGACTTCTAAACCGCATTCCTTTAAAATAAAATACACAAACGCGTCTCCTGTAAAATTGCTATTTCTGTGTTTTTCTTGGGATATGGCGAAATAGGCGTGATGCTTGCACAGATGGGTTGTTACAATAACATGATTATGATACCGAAAAGGTGGTTTAAAAGGTTTGACTGAAACTTTTCCTATGGTAGCAATGCTCCTCATTAATTGTACGATGATTACATCTTGCAAGCGTAACCAATATAGGCTGTATAATTTTCGATGCATGTACAGTGGGCCAACGAGTTAGCTATGCAGGGCAAAAACTTCTAAGTCATAATAAAGACTTACTACACCAGTTATAGATAAGTGAGTTACATATCTAAATAGTGGGTATATTACACTTATTACATATGTAATTCACACATACATATCTTTTGCAGTCAGTTTGCACTATGGTATAGAAGTTTTTGCCCTGCATACCTAATTGCTTGGTCCACTGTACACATGGATGGATGGCTACACATCAAGTTGAGCAATGCGAGACCAGCTTATACTGGCAATGTATAGCTTGATTGTCGTGTGTATAATGTGCACATGCAATTTTTTCTTTAAAAAAAAAAAAAAACGTTTCCCCTCACTAGTAATGCGTGTGTTGCGGGAATGTTCACAAATATACATTTTGCACACACAAAGCACATCCAGAGTCAGAAAATATTTGCGGATTACACAAAGATTTGTTCCGTGTTTTTTCTGAACTCACAACACCAACGCTGTTAACTACGCCAACCGTTCACTCAATTATAACGTTTATGTATTGTATGTCCAAAACTCAGTAATTATTGTAAGGTTGTAACCATTATTAAAACTCTATAATGTATGGCCACCATTATGTTTCTATAGAGATCTTAGCTAAAGGTTTTTTTAAAAAAACATATATTTTTAAACCAGTTTATTTTTAATGCGGTGGATAGGCACGCGGTTGACCAAGATTCCTTTGTTCAACGCCTTGCCTTTGCGGTCTAGGCACCCTTTTAAAATTAAACACAGAATGATTTGACTCTTGACTTTCCTAATAACGTAAAAGTTTCATGTTTCTTCGCTAAGATGCACTTCTCATTTTTCATGCACGAAACCTTTTTTTAAGAGTAGTCTAACATCTGACTGCCTCTTCTCCGTCTTAAAACTAATCCTATTTATGCGCTTCCGTGGCATTTTCTATCTCAGAGATACATCTCAGTCTTACTAATAAACCCAGTCCGTGGCACACTATAGACTAAGAACCAATAGCACCGACCGAGCTCAACACTGAACAAACGTTTTCGATCTATATGTCCCATTCAAATATTGAATAAGTGAGGGAGATCAAAAACCGGGTTTTGCGTAGAGCGTGTTTTAAAAAGGTTGGTGAATTTGGGGCTTAGCAACTAAACCAGTGAAATTAAGGCAATAAATAATGTAGGGATAAAGTTATTGCATTCTGTGACCTCGATAGTCTATGGAAGCCTACTTTAGAAGCTGGCAAATAAATTTACGCTGGAAAGTTAGTGTTGTTAGCGACTGTTGGAGTATGTTTCATCAAGATACGGGAATGTACCATAATATATAACTTGCGAAAGTTCGTGAGGATATTCTGCTATGGATAATACTAGAAGTTTGCTATTATTTCAGGGCAAAAACTGCTGGATGGATTTCTATGAAATTTTAAACTAGGAATAATATTATATCTCCTTGGCTTTAAGCTGTAATATGTGTGCAAATTTAAAAAAAAACAATCATCGTTAGATCCTGGATTATCCTATTGAATATTTTTTCTGAATATACCACGCGGGATGAGCCACAGTTAACAGTTAGTTTAAATTGGGTCTTCTCTCTGTCGTACTGAAAAACGTGATTATGTAGGGCTATTGTGTACCTATGACAATACTATATTAACATAAGCTAAGGCCTACTATTTTGGAAAGTTTCGTGTTTTATAAACAGTTTGATAAGATAATATGGGTATTATCTCATCTAACTGTTTATAAATCACGAAACTGAAAATGGGTGAAATGCAATTATAGCCGGTTATAGTGGCAGTACTGTAGGTATACGAATAATACGTACATTTACTATCGGTACTACAATTAAAAGAAAAGTCGATAGATATTTTTTAATTTGCTGCAACAAATTGCGACTACCAGTCGCGTCAAGTTTGGCGTCGAACACACCAACCGAGCCTTAACAGCATTTTATAAAAAGCTAAAGTTTTAGTAAAACACTTTATGCGTTCCAGTCGGAACTTAAAGTTACATCAAAGCTAGCAAAAATGTAGGTTGCGATGCATATTTTAAAAGTTTACATTGAATTCATTACACCAAGTAACAATAATCAAAAACCAGACCTAATTTCCTACCACCAATCTATAATACGTTCGTACCTTACAGGCTTATTCTAAGTACATCACATTATTCAGAATGCATTATTCCGGAATACAACAAATGACTGTGACAAGGAAATTGATTTATTCAGTCCCGAAGTCGACTCAGAGTGTTCCGATAAGCCATTTATAATTTTGCGAGTAACAGATAGGCATTTCAATAAGATTTCTCTGTACAAATAAAGACGTTCAGCGAAGACTAATGGGGCGTTAATAATTCGCACGAGTCTATTCAATGGAGGCTTTAAGATTTATCACTACAGGGTTCTGGCAAGATGCCTCCTGGCACCGCTGATTATGCACTTTTTGAACGTTCTACATCAAACACAATTACTTAAATGATTTAGCTTTTCTTAAAATTATTCCCCAGAATGCACATGACTTGGTTCTAGAATGGATTGGAATGACGCATTTAATGGCAACGAGAAATTTTTTTTAAGATTGCCGACTTAGCGGTATGTGATTGAAATCATATAGTGAAAAAAAAATACTTATTAATATTTCACATAGCTTTCGCAGTTGAATTACTCATTCGATTCTAATGATAATCGATACGTAGAGATACGCCCAAGAATATAAGGTCATACAGGACACTTTTATACGACCTATGTAGCGTACGGACGAGAAGGCCATCTGATGGTGGTAACTACAACGCACAAACATCAACAATCCACAAAAGCAGACTACAGATGCGTCGCTTCTGCTAAGGACTACGATGTTATAACTATTGTACCAGTAATTTACCAAAAAACCTATGTTTAAAATAATATTATTTACTATGTGGCTTATGGCTTTATAGTAACAATTCTTTGTAGTCAGATTGCCAGCAATTTTAGTGCGTTTGTTACAAACGTTACAGTTTAATAGGGGAAAGTTTCAAAATGGGTAGTATTTAAACGCAAATCATAAAATATCCTTTTTCTATGCAATTAAATACCGAATTCCCATCAAAATTACTGATTGCACAACAAAATATTCAACTCAAAATATCACTAAACACACTACAATTTATTTTCACAGCGCACAGCAATTTTTCCTAAAGCAAAAGCTTTTTTATCAATGCACAGCTAATAACCTTAATGCACATTATACATGTTAACTCTTTTTCTTTTAAATATAACTTCTATTTTTATAATATTTACAGCAGTTTTTCTAAATCAAACAACATTTTATTAGACACAGTCATCTTATTATTTATTAATTATCACATAATGAGATCAGCAAAAAAAATATAAAATTAGATACAAAATTGTAATTTATTGAATTATTAAAGCGGGTCTTGCTTTCGCGGGGCGTCCACGCTTCCTTTTTTGCCCAATAGGCACATTTTTAGCTTCTGCAGGTGGCGCCACGTACTGTCGTCTGTTACGATCTATGATAATAAGAAATTGGTAGGTAGTATAATATTATTTTATTTAGTGGGTGGATTCAAAAAGGGGTCGGAGTATCACACAGATTGATTCTATATATAATATTATTGAATGTGACGTGAGTTGATAACATTTTAACTATTACACAACGGGTATTACTCACGTATTATTATGTCTACTAAGGCGACTGGCAGTTTCACTCGATTTAGACGAGCTTCGTCAGGCCATGAGTATGGAGCGACGCGAACCGGCCTGGGACGCGTCTCTTTTCGCACTACGTGCCGCCGCTCGCGCCGCACGTCGCGACAATGATGCTAAGAGTGGGGATTGATCTGCACTTGTTGGTGGTAGCGTTTTTGTAAGGTCGTTGTCACTGTTCTCACTGTCACTGTCCACGTAAGGGTCCACGATTGAGGATGTTATTGTATGGAACGAACTAACTGTATCGGTACTTTGTGTGAGTCCTTCAGAGGTACACGGTTGGGCTTTAAGGACCGGTTTCCAGGCTGTAGGTATAGACCAACCTATGTCCCGATTGAAATTTGGGTGTTTGCCGATTTCGATCGCTTCACGCACCTTTCGCGGTACGAAAGCTTTTTCCCTAACCACTACTTTAGCCTGGTCAAACCGGATGAAATGTGTCGAGCCTGCATCTAGTGCGTGTTCGGTAATAGTCGTCGCTCCGTACTCATGGCCTGACGAAGCTCGTCTAAATCGAGTGAAACTGCCAGTCGCCTTAGTAGACATAATAATACGTGAGTAATACCCGTTGTGTAATAGTTAAAAGATTCTATATATGTTATGGTCGCAGTTCTAACCTAACCTAACCTACTACTTTACCCATAATTGACCTATTTCAGTTAAGTTTTTCAGTTAAGTTGTTCTGCTTTTAGAAATAATGCAATGTAAAAGGATTTTTTTGTTATAATAATCATTAAATTTGCCGCGCATGGCTTCTTGAAAATTAAGACAAATATGATGAACAGATTTTGTTGCACTCACTGGTTAATATGCGACTGGGATAGTTATTTTGCTATGAAATATGGTACATTTGATGTGCAGTCAGTATTTATGCTATGCATGTAGTATTTTTGTACACAAATAAATTTAACTGTATTGCATTATGAGGATAAAAGAAATGTCATAGATATTGATGTGTAATTTCGAATTATCTGCAGTTTGAGTTTTGTTAAACATTTAGTTTTATCTATAGTGAAGTAAGTTATTTGATGTAAAAAAGAATATAAATGATGAGTATGTATTAATAGGCGATTATTTATTTGATATGCAATATAAAATATCCCTTTCAAAATTTGTATTGTTCCATTATGAAGATTAAAGAAAATAATTATGAACTCAGTGTATAAATCAAAGCTTTTCTCATAATTACAAGTGGCTATTAAATATTTTTAATTTTAAATCCTCCCAATTGAAATCAGATTAGAGTTACCGAATTATTATGAAGTGTCAAAACAAAAAGCTGTAAAAGCTTTCATCTTTAATTTAAATTTTAATTAAGTAGTGTTTCATCGTCGGTATTTCATTTGAATTAAATTTCTGAACGGATTTTTGAATGTCTAATTAATGTCAAATATGTCGCGCGAATGGTTTGCGGCATTAATGAAGTTTCGTGTTAGATTATAAAATAACGTATCTAGTTTTGAATTCGCATTTAAATTAAGAGGAATCTTAAATTTTACAACATTAAATAAAGTCTGTTGTAATTTGCATTTTGTGAGCAATAATGTACTTTGTGATTGAAATGGAAAGCTTCTGTTACTGGTTGAGTGAGCAATTTTTGTCTTGCGTAAAAGAGTAAAATATTTTTTATAAAATTTGTAAGGGTAATCTCGTTAAGCGTTTTTCTTATTTGACACAATACGTAATATATAATAAAGGTTAAGTTATCCTTATCAGTGTAGCGAAGACTATTCGTTGGTACGACGTCTGAAACTACGTGCAGGCAATCCAAAACAAATATCAGTACTCAATAAAATAGCTTCCATTTTCTGCTTCATATTTCGAAATAGCCAGCAAATACTGGCAGGTCACTTATCTATACTATACTACTCTTTATAATAACAAAAATTGTATTATAGTAAAAATAAAATATGTTTTGGCTTGTTTGACGGTAATAAGCCCCGCTAGACCGATCTAGATGACCCCATGAAAACAATAGCTATTTTTAACACGCTTATATTAGCTTCACCTGTATGTATGTATGTATGTATGTATGTATGTAACCGACCACTTTGGACTCGATTTTGACCCACTTTAAACGGACAGATTTCATTCAAATTTTGCACACCTGTCGAGATCGATGACAATGCAATAATTCGATAAAAAAAAAAATAAAAAAATAATGAAAAAAAAAAATTAAAAAAAAACGCTCTTATTAATAAACCAAACTAAAAAGTAGAAAAAAAATAATAGTTTAAAAAAACTAAAAAACACGCTTTTAAAGTACTTCTAACTAAAAAGTGAAAAATAATTCCTAATATAAGCTGAAAAAAGCGTGGGGCCCTCTGTGCCATATTTTTCGTCTATCGAGCAACCCTATTTATATATTTACTATCAAAGCAGGATCCACGTGGGCAAATAGACGGTATTCTAGAATAAATAAACTAGCTAGTATCGATTAAGAGCTATTTGTAAAACAGTTATTTATTTATAATAACTATTCCTGTCTGTTACAATATACAAGTTTTCTCTTTCCTCAACTCTAAATCAAAACATTTCTCATTATATTCCAACTATACCATTTCCCTTATATTATTTCCCGTAACATGTAAATTGTCCGCTATACATGTATTTACCTGTAGAGACATAAACTTCGGTATCGTAACAAAAGTTTGGTTTCACAGAACAGGGTCGTAACGTAAAATTTTACAACAACTTTAGACGTTATGTTATTATGGCTTTTTGATATCTTGCCATATCTAATAATGGCTTTATTACTAGTAATTTGAACAGGTTTATTTCTACGCTGATTATTTTTTATTTGGTTTTGGAAATTATATTTTGGTTTGATGGCCTATGGTTTTTGCCATTATCCTTAATTGTTGCAACGATAAATAGTGTTTTGTTAATGTTTAGTTTAAGTTACTAATTATGATTTTTTTAACATGATTTCTGTTGAGAAAACAACCGACTTGACAACTGTTAAATTGACAGCTGTCAAGGATATAGACTATTTGTCAAGCTGGTATACTATCTTGGGTTTAACACAAGATGACGTGTTAATTGTTGAATCTGCCGGGAACCCAAAAGATCGCAAACGCAGTATTACCCACTGTTTAACAGCTAGCAGTTAGCTACAAAACATGCATCTGTATACATGCAGGCGTAATTGCTACGTGTACCGCTTCCAAAAAATGTCAGCATGCCACGTGCCACGTATTGAAATCAGTATCGAGCTTTCAGACCCGCTTTACATACTTTCCTGCGATACAAATATGTTACGATTCCTTTGTGTTTATTCTGAAAGAATACATACAATCAATACCTCTATTGTACCTACTCCAAATGTAATTGTCTCTTTCTTTATACAGGGTGGCCCATTCATAGTAGTCCAAAGAATTTTATTAGATGTAGGACATCCCAATGATTGATTTAAACCCAACATAATACATATGTTTCGTGAAAATTTGTTTTTTAGAAGTAATGATTATTTCAACTCACTTTTACATGACTCAAATAGGAGATCTTAAGAAAAACTTTAATTTTACTTTAAACTACAAATTTTTGCGGCTCATAAGTTGGGTTTGAATTACATTTGAAAAAAATGGACTACTGTAAATGGCCACCCTGTATTAATATGAAAAGTAAAATACAACAAAGAAAGATAAATAATTTATTTACCACACAAATGAATACGCTTTCTTGATAGAATATCTTTATTATGTTGTAAAACTAATTTCCGCGTTCGGTGATAGGACATTGACGTAATGTTCCACTTTTTCGTGAAACTGGAATAAAATGATATTCAACAGTTATCGTTGTCGTAAAGAGGTCGCAATTTAATTGTAAAGTTGATAAGTATCGTTGGAGGACGGTTCGATTTGCATATTTGTGCGTTTAGGCTCCTGTGGGCGCGGAGTGATTGAATTATTAAGTGAGTAGCAGAGGTCCCACGGCGCTTTGTCCAGACGTGAGTTGTGTACGTCACGTGAATTTGCTGCTCTCATAATTGTTATAATTACCCGCCGCCGTCTTGTTTTGATAGTGGACGCACGTTTGCTGTAATAATCCCATAGTAGCGTCTATTTGGAATATTAATGGCGATAGATTGTTATTTATTGGATTTGTTAACGCCCATTGTGTGTTCGATAGGTTTAGTTAACGTTAATACTACGTAAACTACGAGACGTGTCTTTACTGGAGATATCGATTTTGGTGAGTTTATTCGTCGTGTTTTGGGCTGGGATACTTTAAAGATAAATTGTCAAATACTAATTAAATTGCGTCGATTGCTCTTTTCAGCTCAACTATTCGGAGCTGAAATACATTAAACAGCTTGAACAAATCGACTATCAGGAAACTCAGAGTGTCTCAAATGTAATTTAATTTTATTTCGTGTAGTCGGCTGCTATCTCATTGCATGTTTTGTTAATGAGTCATCTCATTAAATTACTGTTGTAAAATGGAAAAAGCATAAAGAGTAATTTCTCAACAAGTAATTCATAACTGTATTATAATTGTATGTTATTTTACTTCACAATATACTATGTATGATTGCATAAAGATGTTTTAAGAAAATACAGATATATTGGCAAACGTCACATGACAAGATAATATAGCGAAATATGTCAAGATTTTGATAAAAAATTGATTTGAAATTAACTGTCAAGTTTCTCAAATAATTTAGATAGGTGAACCAACTTTCGTTTGTGAAATAAAATAGTTTTTGTTGTCCTATTTTATTGTGCATATAAAGTAATGTATTAGTAGGGTTGTTCACATGGGACCGTTCGCGACTATCAAGTGGCCGCGCCAGACTTGTTGACGTGCAGGATTATGTGAAATTGGAGTTGGTAAATCAGCACATTTTGCGACATACCTCCTTAATAAATTACCACTGTTCGCCGGAATATATTGTATTAAGATCGTGTCTATTGCGGTACGGTATATTTGCGGTACTGTTTTGGAAAATTTAAACGGATATAAGAAAGATAAGGGAAAATAACGTTTGCGGAGCGCTTCTAAGCTCTTAAATTGATTGATTGATATAATAAGATTGTTTTGCGCATCTATGATTTGACAGCTAGTTAATGATGTACAAGAGCGGTACTCTTCCATATTTAGATATTTAGTTGCAGGGGAGGCCTGACCTTGACTAGTCCTTTTGGTTTAATTATCTTAGTAACAAAAGAAAAGTCTCAGCCCCAATTTCACAGGTTTTAGATAAATCATTTTGGCAAGATAAGCATATAACACACATAAATGAAAGTGACAGCGGTGTTTTTTTTCATGTGTAGCTTGTGTCACTTTTAAATTCGGTTAGGTTATATTTTATAGATCAGATATTAAGAGAGAGATTTATCCGGCCCCTAAGAAACTAGCCCTTAGCGTCGAAAAATTGAATAACTGACAAAGCAAATAAAAGCAAACAAAAAACCATAGAAATCTTAATAACTAGTCAATAGAAATGCTATCGACTATCTTTTAACACTGGGACGCATGTCGCCGTTTTTCAAATACCACTTTTTGTATTCCTGCAAACAAAATTATTCTTTTTGGCGATGACATTAAGACGACAATTCCTCAACTCGCACTTGTGTTCGATTAGACTGATGCGCTTGTATTCCTGCAAACAAAATTATTCTTTTTGCGATGACATTAAGACGACAATTCCTCAACTCGCACTTGTGTTTGACTAGACAGATGCGCGGCGACAAGGTCACGCGTCTTTGACATTTCTATTGCCCCTTTTTATTAAGATTTCTATGCAAAAAACCAAACAGCTTATAAAATATTATCACTTTATCTAACTATTAACTGCTAGTAAAATGTTTTCACACTATTTAACTTACACATGCACATGCCTTTTCACAATAAATAGAAGCTCGGTACCCATTATAATAAATCCTCTTAATGTTCATAACATATGATTTTAATACACCATTATTAAATTAGGTACGACATGCTTTGAACAGCTATTCAAAATTCAAATGTTCTAGCTCAATTATAAGGTGACAACTAGTGATGTGCGTACTACAGATAACAAAGCACAGCCACAGAGTATAGAAACTGGAATTCTGATTAAATGAACTTCCTATTACATCGCTGAGTAACTCGATTCGGTAAATTCAAACTCAAACTCAAACTCAAATCGTTTATTGCTTACTAAGTGTTACATTTTGGTCTTAATAATAATTACATAGGTCCTTAATACTTAGCGGCCTTTTGCAGGCGTTGCAATATTTTATTATACATAGCAAAATTTCCATATCAACTAAACTAGACTCAAAGCACTAATGACAATACCAATGTTTAAAAATCTCTTATTCCTTATTATTTTTACATCATTGCACACATTATACATTGATTGTTTTATACAATATTATTCATTTATATAGTAGGAGGAAATTCTAGAACAATATAATATAAATATGACATATTATCACATAATTTTATGTATATTATAATAATGAAAATATATATTTATGCGTGTAGTCATATATATGTATGTATATCCATTTTCATTGGGTTTTATTGCTTAATTTACATTAATTTAATGAATTATTATCTAAATATTCTTTAACTGAATAGTAGCAGTTTTGGATAAGGTGATGTTTAAGTTTCCTTTGAAAGGACAATAAAGTTTCTTGGTTCTTTATGACATTTGGCAGTTTATTAAATATTTTTATTGCCATATAATATGGGCTTTGGTTAAGCATTTTTATACGGGATGGTGGCAAGTATAACCTTTTTTTGTGGCGTGTATTTATGCTATGGGTATCTTCAACTTTAAGAAAGGTATTAATATATTTGTAAACGAATGTGCAAATGTCCAGTATATATATTGATGGCAGTGTTAATAGCTTAAGTTGAATAAAATATGGTCTGCAGCTTTCAGTGCTGTCTATATGGGTGAGGATTCTCATACATTTTTTCTGCATTATGAATAGTTCATTACTGTTCACACTGTTTCCCCACAGCATGACACCATATCGCAGCCACGAGTATGCGTATGCGTAGTATGCTGACAAAGCTGTTTGAGTATTTGTGCTTTGTTTTATTTGGAAAAGGGCATAGGTGAATTTCGATAATTTAGATTTTATACTTTCAATATGACTTTTCCAATTAATATGAGTATCTATTTTTAATCCAAGCAGACATGATGAATTCACTTCCTCCAGGGGAGTGTTTTGGAATACTATGTTTATGTCAAGGGGTGGTTTATTGTATGATCTAAACTGCATAATTTTCGTTTTATTTGAATTTATTTCTAGATTATGGATTTGAAGCCAATTGGTTACGGTAGAGAGGGTATTTTGAACTAAAGAATTCGAATCATTAGGGTTATCACATTTAATTAGTATTGAGATATCGTCTGCAAACAATATGGGTAAATTATTTTCTTTATTCAGTATCTTAGGTAAATCATTGATGTATATTAGGAATAATATACATCCAAGTACACTGCCCTGAGGAATTGCGCACGTTAATTTTATTTCGTCTGATCTTACTGATGTGATTTGTTTTTTATCCCTATCGTAGTGTTCCACCTGAACTATTTGTGTTCTATTATTTAAATATGATTTAAACCAAGCATATGCAGGTCCCCTGATCCCGCAGCCATATAATTTGGTAAGTAATATGTTGTACAAAACCTTATCATATGCCTTGGTCATATCTAGTAGCAGTCCTATTACATGCTTCTTATCATTTATGTGGTGAAGAGCCATCTGGATGTATTTATACACTGCTAAAGTGGTAGATCTTGACTTTCTGAACCCATTTTGACAGTCGTCAAGAACATTATATTTTTCTAAAAAGATATAAAGTCTGTTACACATGGCCTTTTCGAATATTTTTGAAAAAGTTGGTAATAAGGCTATTGGTCTATAATTGTTAGGATTTGATGTGTCTCCCTTTTTATGTACTGGTTTTACTAAGGAAATCTTCAAATCATCTGGAAATTGGCCTTCATCAAAACTCTGATTTATTAATAGTGTCAACGGATAAGAAATCTCTTTTGCACATTGTTTTAGTAAAATTGGTGGGATGTCGTCTATACCGCAGCTATGTTTATTTTTAATTGATTTTATAATTTGTGTAATTTCTTTTTGATTTACAGGACGCAAGTACATCGAACAAACCGCTGGACTGGTAACGGGTAGTCCAGTGGGGTCACTAGTGCTAGTGCTAGGTGTTTTATTTTGGCCAACTGTCGCAAAGAAATTGTTAAATTTGTTAGATATTTCATACGGGCTTGTAATTTCGTCCTGACTAGCTTTTAAAATTATGTTTTCATACTTAAGTTGTTTTGTTTACCCTGTTTTTGTGTTAATTATATTCCACATTGTTTTTATCTTATTATCTGACTTATGCATTCGTCGAATATAGTCTAATTTTTTCGATGTTTTAACAGTTGATTTTAGTGTTTTGCTATATGTTTGGTAATATTTTTTTATAACTTTACTTTTAGTTTCATTAAAGATAGTTCTTAATACTCTTTTGTGTTCACAAGATTTTTTGAGTCCTGTCGTTAGCCAACCTTTTCTAATTGTGTTATTAATTTTTATTTTCTGTAACGGGATGTATTTATCTAGACAATGTTTTATAACTGAGATAAATGAGTTGTAATTGATGTGTACATTCCTATCTAGACTCATAATTTGTTCCCAATTTACTTCTTTCAATGAATTTTTAAAGTTTATAATATTAGTATTTGAGAATATCCTCTTTTCAGTGTACCAAATTTTATTTATGTTTGATAAGTTTTCTGTATTTAATTGGATATTTATAGCTTTATGGTCAGACAATCCATAATCCTGAGTAGCACATTTGTCAATTAGTGACCTGTTGTTTGTAAATACCAGATCTATGCAAGTGGATGTCGTTTTAGTGACTCTAGTAGGCTCACGATTTATCAGTTGAAAGTTATAAGATTTCATTAAATTTAATAAATCTGATGTTTGTTTATTATTATTTAGTATATTAATATTAAAATCTCCTCCTATTATAATATTTTTCTGAGATTCTTTTACATTAAGTTTATTTAATAATTTTTCTATCTGTTGATAACAAATATCTATGTAACGATCTGGTCTATATAATCCTATAAATATACATTTGATCTTAGGGACTTCAGTTGCACTGAATTCTATAATAAACTCTTTTGACAAATCAACAATATCTTTTCTCTCAATACATTCTAATACATCTTTGGTAATAATACAAACTCCACCACCTTCGTGTAATTGCCGACAAAAGATGGACGCAATTTTATATCCTTGAGGTAAAATAGACTGACAATAGTGTTCATTTTTCCACAGTTCTGAAATAAATATAATGTCTATATTCATATCTAATAACAATTGTTCTATTAAATCTACCTTATTGCCTAAGCTTTGGATATTTTGAAAAAATAAAGTTAATTTATTGGGGAAAAGTCTTGATGTCATTATTTTTGTTGAGTTTTGGATTCGTTTCTTCTGTGGGAAACAACTGCGGACTATTTCCAGATATTTTAGTATTGTTGAGTTCCGTGTCCTGTTGATTTTTGTAGTCAATCATAATATAAGAAGTTGTAATTTCCTCCATTAATGATTTTATATCCTCGAATATAACGTGAATTCCTCTGTTATTTATTCTTCCTGTTATTTTGTTAAACATTGTACTATCATAATTTAAATTTAGATTGGAATCGATTAAGAATGCATGTTGGTGATTTAATATGTCTAGGTATAAGAGGTTGTTGAAGTTTTCGACTCGACAGTTGAACATGGTTGAGTGGTTGTTAAACTTAAAGGTAGGTAAGCATATGATTATGTTCGTGTTATTTATTTCACTCAGAATAAATCTTATGTTGTAAATTATGTTAATGTAAAGTCGCTTTCTCCAATAAGTATGATACAATAGTCATTCATTGTATATTCTGACAGTTTTGCATTTGTTCCTTCTAAAAGTTGTTCAATTCCACAGTTAGTTTTTAGGTGATGGCAAATATTACTATTGTTGAACATATTCTGTGCTATTGGCAGTATTTTGTTCTGCTTATTACCACTGATAATACATATCTTATTACTTTTTGTAGGTTCTATTTCATTTATATTCTTGTTAGGAACTAGTTTAGTATTACGCTCGTTGATTTTATTTTTGTTAGGTATTTTTGTACTCTGTGTTGATGTGTTTTCATTCGGTTTTAATGGTGACTTTATCAGTTCTTTATGCGTATTATTTTGGTTTTGTAACTGTTGATTAATTTGTTTAAGCTTTTCATTTTCCAGAGATAAGGATTCAATTTTTTCCTGCGCATTATTTAATTCAAGGGTTATACGCTGGAGCTGTTGTTTTAGTTGGCTAGTTTCGTCGTTTTCGTCATTGTCAGAAGTTCCAGGAAGACTTGAAATACTGTCGTCTAATTTTGAATCTGCCATTATAATGCTATGCTCATGAGGTACTTTTGGATCTGATTTCGTACGACTTTGCCTAAATGTGATATTCTCCAGAAAGTTCATGATTAAAAATGCCAGAAATTAAAGTACAAAACCAATAAGCTATTATTATGCACAGTGTTTACATTACGTGATTATATCTTCCGTGTATGTGACGGTAGACGGTAGACGACTCGGTTCACCGCGCGCTGTTTCTATTGCAGTCCGTACTAGCGGCGCGCTTTAGTTGCCGAGAAAAAGGTCGTAAGCGCCGGGGAAACGGCGTCACTTACGCGTTCTGCCGAGACGTTGCACTGATCCACTTTTATTCTCAATTTTTGAATGATTGTAACGATTATTTTTCCGATTTTTGTTTATTAATGGTTCAGATAGTCTATAATTAAACTTTCACTTGTATCACTATTTGCACTGAACGATATTAGAAAAAGTTGTATTAGAATTAAAACGAAATAGTCACTTTAAACTGCTTTTTTGAATTAATTTGTAGGAGAACATTTACAACGCTGTTGCTTTGAGTCGCGTTACTATAAGATCTCTTAGAAGAGAATTAGCTACAACTACATTATTGCTGGAATTTCATAAACTTTATTGCGGCAACAATGTAATGGTTTTGTTCAAAAGTTATGAAATTAATAATAGCACCACTTCAAACTGTTTGTAACAATAAAAATCTTTTACCTATGATTTGATTTTAAAAACATTTCAGTAGTTTATTTTACTTGGCATTAAAATAATGGGTAATGAATGCAAAGTCTTTAGTAGTAGTACATTTTTTCGGGGTTTTTTTAAGTTCCTGGTTTGCCTATACATACTTTAATAAATTGCAAATTCTGAGAATTCCTGCTATATGAGCAATAAAATATAATATATAATTATAATCTATTTGCTTATAATTAAACTCATAAAATCATAATATAAAGCTTCTTAATACCAACGCGAGGTCAAATAAAATAAAAAAATATAGGCTGCTTGCCGGTAGCAAAATGTTGATCATCTATCAGCATACATTACGATGTGGTATAAATAAATATATTTTATAACTATGTTTAGTTGCCGGACCCAAAATAGAACCCGTTATTTAGTGCGTATGCTGTCAGTTGCAATATTTAGCAGTATGATAGTTTATTCAGCGATAATTATTCATGTAAATTGATTTATCTACGGGTAAATACCACGGGCATAATAATGAGCAACGTGTATACAGCCCGTGGTCGCTCCATATTGAAATAAATGAATAAATAATCTTACCAGCCATAATATTTCATGGTAAATTGGCCATTTTATGGCGAAGTAGGTGTCAAGTTCACAATGCGCACTTGGTGCGATATATCACAGATATTATCATAGTTGCAAAAGGCAGACTAGCGTGGTCCTCGGGAAAGTAATTTTACTACAACCTCCATTTCACGGCGGAATATTCGCGAAGCCTAGAAAATGGGAGTAGTGACGTGATACAAGATTCCTTTGAGGTGAAAAGTTCGTTAAAGGCTAGTATGTGTGGGTGAATGACTGCACACGAATGAAGTCTCGTGGTTGTTTGGTACACGGATGCCAGACGATTGTACCCGCGTGTTTCATTACGTTACCGACGTGCTTTCACGATGCAACCACAAGGTTTAAAATGAAACATACTATACCCTCATGTTTTAACTGAAAAGGGCTATGTGCATGTATTTATTAAATTTGTGAATTCGAACTGCTTTGCTGTGCTATATAATGTTTGCCCCTATGTTATTTAGAGACGTCATAAGACAGAATAAATAATTCTATTTTAACATAAATCAAAGAACACTTATTATCGTAGGTAGCTATCGCATTCATAATAAATAGTACCCTAGAATAAGCTGTCAGACTATGATAAATGATTTATCATCAATTGGAACTGTTCACTTGTCTCATTGGTTACCGTTACATGCAAAGTCCGCTAAACACATTTTTTTTATTATTATTATCATTTTCAACCTATATTGTCCCATTGTTGGGCAAAGGTCTCCCCCAAAGACTTCCATTCTTCCCTCTCCAGAGCTTTATCCTGCCAGTCTTCCAGAAAGGTGTCCAAGTCATCGCGCCAGCGTTTTCTTGGCCGGCCTCGGCGACGACACCGGTTCTCCGGCATCCATTGTGTCGCGATTCTTGACCACCTTTCTAGATGCATCCTGCAAACACACATGCATCGTGCACATACACATACAGTAACAAAAATTTGGTTTGGCAAAACAGGGTCGTAACGTAAAATTTTACAACAACTTTAGACGTTATGTTGTTATGCCTTTTCGATATCTTGCCATATCTAATAATGACTTAATCATTTGTATTTGGAACGGTTTGCTGTCAGCTTTATTTCTACGCTGATTTTTTTTTTATTTGGTTTTGTAAATAACATTATGGTTGTTGGCGCTATCGTCGGCTGTTACAACGTTTTATAGTATTTTGTTATTAATATTCAGTTTATGTAACTGATTTTAAAGTTTTTTTACATTGTTCGCGTTGAGAAAACCACCTGCTAGGCAACCAAACTATCTCGGATTTATCACATAATGACGTATTACATGAATCTGCCGGCATCCCAGGAGATTGCAAACGCAGTATTACCACTGTTTACCATTAGCTACAATACAATCATCTGTATACATACAGACGTAATTGCTACGTGTACCGCTTTCAAACAATGTTAGCATGCCACGTGCCACGTATTGAATTCAAAATCGAGCTTTTTTTGAACATTCAACACATTAAAAAACGCTGTAAAATTAAAAATGAAAACATAAAAACGCAATGTAAAATTCTAAGAGTATTGTTTGACAAATAAATGTAATAAACATTATAAGTTACTATTTTACCTCACATCATACAATGTTATGTATGTCATAAAATGAGCTATAATTTAATTGACTCATGGCAGTCATTTACACAGATTGCAATTGGCTGATGTCACACTAGTTTTTTAATTCACAAACAGTTATCGTAATTATGTTTAGATGTTGAAACAATATTGTTTTAAAGTGAGCAGTAATATTATCTCCCAAATAATTAGAGCCAGGTGAGCTGCAACGTCTATTTATTTATGAAACAAAATGGTTCTATTGAAAAAAGACTTATTGTACAGTCATTATATAGTAATGTTATAGCAGGGTAGTTCACATGGGACGGTAGGCGACTATCAAGCGACCGCGCCAGACTTGTTGACGTGTAGGATTATTTTTTGATGTTGGTGTTGGTACATTAGCGCATTTTGTGACATAACTAAATACTTACCTGATAAACTACCGCTGATGTTTGCAGAAATAGGTTATTGAAAGACAGTATTTTCGCCGTCAACGATTATAATAATAAAGATGTAATTAACTTATTAAAAAAAAGATTATGATTGTCGAAACTTACTTATTTCTTTACTTTGTTATTAATAAAGAGTACCAGAAAATCAAATAATTACGATACAAATAATTTAATTCTGTTTACATTCCATTTTAAAATGTAGGCAGATAAAACCGATTAAAAATGTCTTAATTTACTTATTTTCATGCATTAGGATGCTTAGGATCAAAAAATAAAAAAACTATTCTTAAATAAAGTAAAATAATAAAATGAACTCCCTATTGCGTCATTGAGTTACTTGATTCAGTGAATTAGCTACAACTACATTATGCCTGGAATTTCATGAACTTTAATGGGGAAATAATGTAATGGTTTTGTTTTCATGATTTCAAATTATATTAATATTAATTTACGCTATTTATATTTTATTATATTTATGCGGTTTTTTGTTTATTTGTTTTTTTGCCAACAAAATGTTATAATAATCAGCTGTCGTAAAAAATATTATAATATTTAATATGTTTCACCACACCACGCCAATATTACCCATCGGGAATAAACACCTACACTTCACCTATAAGTTCTTCTTCTTCTTGGGGTGCATGAAAGGAGCCTCCCCGAGTGACGTACACAACGATTCCCTACGTCCGGCGCACCCTGGGCAATTCGCGAGTTCTCCAAAGCGAATGGCTAATCCTTTCACCACGATGGCAAGTCAAAATATAATTTGGCTCAGCCATCGACACGACGAAGAAGAAGAAGAAGATTATAAGGTATAATAAGGTATTATATATTTTGTTGCTTTATTTAGTTACTGGCACTAACTTTTATTACCAAAGCCATTATTTAATGGGCATGCTGTCTGTTGCAAAAGTTAGCGATAATTATTAATGTAAATTGATTTATCTTCGTGTAAATACCACGGGAATAATAATGAGCAACGTGCACCCAGCCCGTGGTTGCCCCATACTGAAAATAAATAAATAAATATTGTTGCCAGCGATAATAATTTACAATATATTGGCCATATTATGGCAAAGTAGGTGTCAAGATCACAATGCACACTTGGTGCGATATATCACACATATTATCATAGTTGCAAAAGAAGGACCAGCGTGGTCCTCGGTAAAGTAATTTTACTACAACCTCCATTTCTCGGCGGAATATTCGCGAGGCCTAGAAAATGGGAGTAGTGACGTGATACAAGATTCCTTTGAGGTGAAAAGTTCGTTAGGGGCTAGTATGTGTGTGAATGACAGCACACGAATGAAGTCTCGTGGTAGACGGATTCCAGACTATTGTAATTGCGTGTTTCATTAGTTTGTTACTACACCGACGTGTTTTTACCATGCAATCACAAGACTTATTTTGAAAAACGATATTTTTTACTTATGCCGCTTATTTATGTATTTGACCTGCAGCTCTGTTTTATACACAATATTATTATGATTATTCGTATTTCGTCACTAAATCAACAATTAAATGCATTTCTGCAATACTGATAGATTTTATTTTACTCGAAAAGAAAATTCGTTAGGGGCTAGTATGTGTGTGTGAATGACAGCACACGAATGAAGTCTCGTGGTTGTTTGGTACTCGGATGCCAGACGATTGTACCCGCGTGTTTCATTACGTTACCGACGTGTTTCACAACGCTTGAAATGAAACATACAATACCTTCATGTTTTAACTAAAATATGTTACATTTTTGCATAACATGTTATATTTAAGTGTATTTTAATTGTATATTCGATCGGCAACTTTGTGTTGACAAGAAATATGAGTATGAATATTTCGTGTAAAGTTAAAATGTTATGCATTTATGGCAAAATATACATATACTGGCTCTTAAATCAAACTTATCTAATAACTTAATTTTTAGTTAATAAGGCATTGTAAAAAAAATACATTATTAAATAGCGTGTATACATATTACCACAGATAATATAATACATATTACTCAGATGGGTGTAGCAGAGTTTTACAACATTCATACTTTACCTGTTTGTTATGTTTAGGTCCCATGAGATAGGAGTAAGCCTATTGCCATCCTCCAGGCACAATTTCATGCCCGTGCTTCTATTGTGAATTTCCTGACGAAAAGTTAACAAATAACACTTTGCTCGACCCGGGATAGAACCCGAGACCTCGCGGTCAGAGGCGCATACACTAACCACTAGACCAAATTGTCAGGAATTCATAGTTTATGAATTCCTGATAATTTTAACATTATTACTTTGGTTATGTTTCGCTAGTGTATAATGTGTACTGTACTACTATAATTTAATACTTAATGATTAAGATAAATCCTATTCTTTGATCAAAATAATAGTTCCTATATTCCTGTATCCAAATTTTCAGTAGCTTATAAGAATCATGCGTGAAGCTTCGGATACGACGGACGAACGTATGACGGATTGCATGTAATGCTCGCGGATTTGTAAATTGATCAAATTATAGTTACTGTCACATTTACACCACGCGTCGTGTTTACAAACGCAAAGTCTAATTGCATTGTTATAGTTTACATTGGTGTAATTTATGTACTATGTAATCTAATTATACGAACATACAAATCACGATCGCATAACTAAAACGCGTTACCGTTATATTTCACGATTCGGTGATCCAGACGCGATTAACTTAATTAAACGTTTGTGCTAATTAATATTCACATCATAAAATTATTCACAAAGTTTCGGGCAATGCTGTCGGAATAAAAATGTTGGCACGCAGACTTTTTTTATGAAAATCAACCGGTAAATAAGGCAAAGGTCCCAGTCGTATCCATTTGTCCCCCCGGAACATTCGTGGAAATGGACAAAAACAAGTGAAAATAAAGTGAAAACATTGTTATTCTCGTGTGGATTACCTTCGCTCGTGTTATTTCAACTGGGGTGTGCTGTCTCCCTGGATAACAAACTATGGACTTTACTTAGTTGTGAAGTCCATAGTTTGTTAAACATTCAAATTTAAAAATAATTTCATGACTTGCGGAGTTCAGTGCGAGCCCTAACTGAGTTCATTAAAGTTGTGTCCATTTTGTCGGTATTATGATTATATTTTCGTAGCTGTATCTTTACTCATAAAAGGGAGAGCGTAATTACTTGAGCTCATTATTTAGTTATCACGAGTAATGTGGTAAAATGTGAAAAATTATGTTTGCTTTAATAAGACATCAAAATACAGGAAAAAGTTATGAATTAGCAATTATAACAATACAACCTTACTTTGACTATGTAATGAAGTGCATTATTTTAAAACACCTATCTAAAACGTACTTCGTGACGTAACAGAATATTTAATTATGACAGCATATTATATAATAAATGTTCAACAACAAAACAAAAGCTACCAAATACCGTTTAAATACGTTGCTATTTTATTGTTCTACGTTCAAATTTATTGATTTCGTAAAACAAATAAAATAAAATTTGATAGCATTAAAACAAAATCATTAATTAATTATTTCCTCAATAAAGTTCATGAAATTCCAGCCTTAATGTAGTTGTAGCTAATTCACAGAATCGAATTACTTAGTGACGCAATAGGGAGTTTATTCAATTCGAATTTCAGTTTATATACGCTGTGGCTGTGCTTTGTTCTCTGTGGTACGGTGGAACATCACTAGTAGCAGTGTTGTCATTCAATGGTTAAAATATACTTAGGCTAAGCTTAATACAACCGCTCTCGGATAGGTATACCACTACAACCTTGTCGCGTCTATGCGCTTGTGCACTAGCGAGCCGCTACGTACGGAGCGAAACCGGTTTAGACCGGCTTGGCTTATGCACTAGCGTAGGGCATGCCGGTCTAAAAAGACTATAGTATAGCCAAGTTTTAAGTTCAAAAGTGTTATCATTATAGTTAATTGAACTGTTTGTAGGAAAATAAAACATACCTAACCATTTTAATTGTACCAAAGATTCTGTTATTGCGTAATTGTAATTTATTATTTTATGCCAACCGTACCAAAATAGGTAAGCGTTTGGCTAGTTCTTTAGAAGCTCAACATGTGTACGTTGTTTAATCAGTACATGGGGACCGAACCTTGTTTCGATTATTATTTAGTAAAAAATGAAAACCTATTAAATATGCAATAAAAGGGTTAAAATCAGATAATCACTACTACTATTTACTATACACCGGACATAGAAATACGATGTATTTCAAACAGCATTTAAATGACATTATTCATTAATAAAACATGCATTGAGATAGCATCCAACGACACGAAATAAACAAAGATTATAAAATATTTCAGGCACACTGAGTTTTCTGATAGTCGATTTGTTCAAACTGTTATGCATACCCAAAAAGTTAAACATTTAAAAAGGAGTAACCGACGCATTTTAATTTGTATTTGACATTACCTTATAAGTATCCCACCTTAAACAAGACAAATAAATTCATCTTAATCAATATCTCCAGTAAAAATACGTCCTGTACTTTAAATAAGAAAACTAAACCAAATCCAATAAATAACAATAAAACGCCATTAAAATTCTAAAGAGACGCTTCTAGGTAATTACTACATACAACGTGCATCCATTATCAAAAGACAGTAGCAGGTAATTATAACAATTATGAGAGCAGCAAATCCACACCACGTACACAACTCACGTCTGGACAAAGCGCCGTGGCAGCCACTCACTTAATAATTCAATCACTTCGCGCCCACGGGAGCCTAAACGCACAAATATGCAAATCCAGCCAACCTCCAACGATACTTACCAACTTTACAATTAAATTGCGACCTGCGATAACTGTTGAATATCATTTTATTTCTTAATAACTAGAATTGAACGTGCGGAACATAACGTCAATGTTCCATCAGCGCATGAGCAAATTAGTTTTGCTACACAATAAAGGTAAACTATCAAGAAAGTGTATTCATTAGTGTAGTAAATTAACTATTGTATCTGTCTTTGTTGTATTTTATTGTGCATATTAATATAATGATAGAGCCACACATTTGAAGTACAATTGACGTATTGATTGTTTGTATTCTTTCAGAATAAACACAACATTGTTTGGAAACGGTACACTTACCAATTATGTCTCCATTTCTAAAGTTATGATATTTAGTAATTACTTCTTGAGATATTACTCTCTTAATATTACATTATGTGTACTATACATTCTTTTTCAATATTCCAACGTTTTTTTTAATAAGACGATTTATCAACAAATCATGCAACGAAATAGCTTCCGACCATATGACATAAAATAAAGTTATACAGGGTGTATTTTTGAAACGGGGCAGTAAGGGCAAGTACCTTAACCGTTGCAGTTACAGCAAAACGTTCTTAAAAGACCTTCCCTAACTTTTTGGGACATTTTGAACTGCATTCACAGATTTTGTAAAAAACTTACAGTTAGCAAAAAAAATGCAAAAAGTTCAAATTTTTTTTTTATGCCAATCGATTCTATTTCATGTGGGGATCAAAAAACTCTATGGGACCATTTTAGCTTTCAGTACTAGAAAAGACGCTTCTAATAAGTCAATTTTTTCACGATTAGAAGACATTTTAGCGAAAATCCTTAATTAATAACTCATACGAAGTTTCTCAGCTGAAACTAAGTATAACACACAGATTTTCGAATCAAATTCGAAATTTGAGGGTAAAAATTCTTTTTATTTACTTTACAGTCAATTTTACCCACTTCCAGGCCATAACAAAAAGTTAGACCATCGTAGAAATTCGTTTCTGTTGCCGAAATGTATGGGAAACGTTTTTGGCGATTTCTGTCTTTTCTAGTACTGAAAGCTAAAATGGTCCCATAGAGTTTTTTAGATTGGCATAAAAAAAAAAATTTGAACTTTTTGCATTTTTTTTTGCTAACTGTAAGTTTTTTACAAAATCTGTGAATGCAGTTCAAAATGTCCCAAAAAGTTAGGGAAGGTCTTTTAAGAACGTTTTGCTGTAACTGCAACGGTTAAGGTACTTGCCCTTACTGCCCCGTTTCAAAAATACACCCTGTATAACAGACACTCGTGAGTTTCCTGATAGTCGATTTGTTCAAACTGTTAATGTGTTGCAGCTACAAATAGTTGAGCACTCTTAAAAGAGCAATCGACGCAATTTAATTAGACAATTTATCTTTAAGTATCACAGTCCAAAATACGATGTCTGAATAAAGTCCATAATCGATATCGCTAGGAAAGATACGTCCCGTAGTTTACGTAGTATTAACGTAAACTAAACCAATCGAACACACGATGGGTGTTAACAAATCCAATAAATAACAATCTATCACCATTAATATTCTGAGAAGACGCTACTATGGGATTATTACAGCAAACGTGCGTCCATTATCGAAACAAGACAGCAGCGGGTAATTATAACAATTATGAGAGCAGCATCCACGTGACGTACACAACTCACGTCCGGACAAAGCACCGTGGGGCCACCGCCACTCATTTAATAATTCAATCACTTCGCGCCCCCAGGAGCTTACGCACTGATATGCAAATCGAGCCGCCCTCCAACGATACTTACCAACTTTACAATTAAATTGCGACCTCCTTACGACAACGATAACTGTTGAATTCCATTTTATTCCTTTTTAACGAGAAAGTAACATGTGGAACATTACGTCAAATTGGTATCACCGAACGCGGAAATTAGTTTTGCCGCTCATAAAGATAACCTACCAAGAAAGCTTATTCATTAGTGTAGTAAATTAACTATTTTATTTGCATTTGTTGTATTTTATTATTTATATTAATACAAATATAAAAACAATTACGTTTGGACCTACTCCAGACGTCCAAACCTTATTGTCTCGATAGACGTTTTGATTGTTTGTATTCTTTCAAAATAAACACAAAAGAATTATCACATGTTTGTATAAAAAAACATCTGCGTAGCGGGTCTGAAAGCTCAATATTGATTTCAGTACGGGACACTTGGCATTCAAACATTGATTAAATATGGAACATATACCAATCACTTCTGCATGTCTCAGAGTTATGTATTGTAGTTGATGTTAAAAACAGTGTAATCTCCTTGGATGCCATAGCTTCAAGTAATACGTCATCTTGTATTTAAGAGCGTGTATTCCTTTTCAAAATGTAACTGTCAATTTTTGTAGTGTTTTGGGAATATTTCGTAAAAACTGAATGAAAGTATGATTTTATTCAACTAACTTTTTAGAATGTGGGCTTTAAAAGGTAAATATGACTTGATTAGATTTGGCAAGATATCAAAAAGCCATAATTACATAACGTCTAAAGTTGTTGTAAAATGGTACGTTACGACCCTGTTCTGCCGAACCAAACTTTTGTACTGCCATACCGAAGTTTATGTCCCTTCAGGTAAAAAACATGTATAGCGGGAAATTTACATGTTATGTGGTGTAATGTAATAAGGAAGAAACAGAAACAGTTTGTTGTTAAAAGTATAATCTATAGTTAAAAAGTAGTATATCCTACTATAGATGACAATTAAGTATTATATGACTGCGAATCTGTACTTATGTGTAATTTGTACTCAATTGTTAGGATGGTTAAATTTTACGAGTAACATGAAAACCCGAATAATAAATAGTAAATAAATGTATACTGTATTTTCCATAGAAGTCATTATAAATATTTCAACAGTAGTTGCGCATAAAGCATATTTATAAGGATAGAGAATTTTATGTGTACCATTCCGTGGAAGAGGCAACATTAACATTACTTTGTATTTTTTTTAATTGCAGCGACTAATGACACACTGTCTTTTGGCACAAAATTACATTAAAGTTATAGAGCAAACATAATTTTTCACATAATACCCTATTACCCGTAATAACGTAAATTAATGTGCCTAAGTAATTACGCTCTCCCTTTTTATGAGTGAAGATAGCGCTGCGAAATATAATCATGAACAAAAATAATACCACAACAAAACTTTAATGGACTCAATTAGGGATTGCACTAAATTCCGCGAGTCACTAAATTATTTTTAAATTTAAATGTATAAAAGTGGTGGTCCTAGTTAGTTTAGTTTGTTATCCGAAAAAAAT
Source organism: Hypena proboscidalis (assembly GCA_905147285.1). NCBI lineage: Eukaryota > Metazoa > Arthropoda > Insecta > Lepidoptera > Erebidae > Hypena > Hypena proboscidalis. Next base: position 9,746,392 of record LR990127.1, read on the forward strand.
AGCACACTCCGGCTAGAATAACTCGAGCAAAGGTAATCCACACGAGTCACTTTATTTTCACTTGTTTTTTGTCCATCGCCACGAATGCTCCGGGGGAGGGGGGGGGGGGTGACCTTAGCCAGTTGGTTTTCATAAAAAGTCGGCGTGCCAACATTTTTATTTCGACAGCATTACTTGAAACTTTGTGAATGATTTTATGTTGTGAATATTAATTAGCACAAATGTTTAATTAAGTTAATCGCGTTTGGATCACCGAATCGTGAAATATAACGTTATTATCGTGTTTTGAATCACACGAGTGTAAATTAAGAGAATGCAATTAAACTTTACGTTTGTAAAATACAAGCGTGGTATAAATAACAGGAAGATAACTATACTATTGTAAATGTACAGATCCGCGGGGACTAAATTTTAATCCATCAGCATTTGAAATATTTAAGTAGTGTCATCCATCGTATCGGTGAAGTCATTACTGTTAAGCTAAAAAAACTTTATAGACAGGATAATAAAAAATGACCCATCTGTTTATTTATGTGTTTATTTGTACCAACGATACATTACCCAAAAACTAATAAGTATGTATCGAGTAAAATAAAATCTATCAGTATTGCAGAAATGCATTAAATTATTGATTGAGTGACGAAATACGAATAATCATATTTTGTGTCAACACAGAACTGTAGTTCATATACATAAATAAGCACCTTAAGTAAAAATTTCATTTCAAGTCCTGTAGATGAATGATGAAAACACGTCGGTGTCGTAATAAACTAATGAAACACGCGGGTACAATAGTCTGGCATCCGTCTACCACGAGACTTCATTCGTGTGCTGTCATTCACCCACACATACTAGCCCCTGACGAACTTTTCACCTCAAAGGAATCTTGTATCACGTCACTACTCCCATTTTCCAGGCCTTGCAAATATTCCGCCGAGAAATGGAGGTTGTAGAAAATTACTTTCCGGAGGACCACGCTGGTCTGCCTTTAGCAACCATGATAATATGTGTGTTACATCGCACCAAGAGCGCATTGTGATCTTGACACCTACTTCACCATAAAATGGCCAATTTACTGTAAAATTGATTGCTCGCAACATTATTTATTCATTTATTTTCAATATGGAACGACCATGGGTTGTATGCACGTTGCTCATTATTATTCCCGTCGTATTTACTCCTAGATAAATCAATTTACATAAATAATTACCGCTGAATATACTATCATTCTGCTGACTATTGAAATTGACAGTATGCCGGCTAAATAACTTTCGCATAATAGCTTATCACGCATAATGTTTTTTACATACTAACTTTAATAAGTTATTATCTGAAAAAATAATATGCCTAATGGCATTAATAGTATATAGTAGAAGTTTATTGATATTTTTGAGCAAATAATACTAAAGACATGTATTATTATTATGAGTTTCTGAACGTTGTTTTCATTCTCTGTTAGGGCCTGCCATAGACAAAATAACTTTTTCAGAGATTCAAAAAACTTTACATGTCAAAGATTTTTTTAATAATTTACTAACATTTGCCATGCTGTCAATTTGTTTTGGATTTTATTTAAACTCTCATTGGTACCAAGTTACTGCATATAATGTACTCGCAAATAAAAAAATGTCCAATGTGAAACTTATATTATAATCACGTCAGTGGAGAGAGTGTAGTCAGCTAGCATTATATGTACTGCATAACTATCCCCTATCGCAAAACTTGCATCATATTTTAAAATATAATAAAATAAAATACCATAACTTTATAACGGGACTGGAATTTTGCTTGCATTGCTCATCATCTTAGTGCCAAATATACATTAAATCTAGATCACCTATTAAAGAGTATTATATAATAATATATAATGTTTTAAAACAAAAGGCTGTCTAAATACGTTACTATAATTCAACATGGATAGCGTTAAAGCAGTCAAAATATAATTTGACAACATTAACAAAACCATTATATTATTTTCCCAATAAAGTTCATAAAATTCCAGGCATAATGTAATAATATAATAATAATAATAAATAAGCCTTTTATTATTTCTCATTTCATGCCATTTTACATTTTAATTAGCTAATTCACAGAATCGAGTAACTCAATGACGCAATAGGGAGTTCATTCAATCTGAATTTCAGTTTATATACTCTGTAGCTGTGCTTTGTTATCTGTGGTACGATGGCACATCCCTAGTTGGCAGTGTTGTCACCTTATAATTATACAAAAACATTTGAATTTAGAATAGCTGTTTCAGGCATGCATGCACGTCGTAATTAAATTATGGAGTGTTAAAAATCATATGAACGTAAAGAGGATTTATTATAATGGGTACTGAGGTTTTATATGAAAAGTCTAGTGCATGTGTAAGTTTAATGGTGTGAAAATAATTGATTGTGAATTGTTGAACCAAGTGATTTATAAGGCGCTTTTTAGATTTTATCATTTGAGAATAAATTATTTGGACTCTATAGTAGCAAAACAAGTAAAATCAACAGATTTAAGAACGCTATTGTTTACCTTAAAGTATATGTAAAATGATTAATAGTTTCAGTTTTTGGTTTTAAATATACTTAAATAACAAAATATTATTTTTTAAAAAAGCAAAACAGCTAATAAATAGATGAAAGTAAAATTTTATGAATTGAAATTTAATTTATTTGCTTATATTATATAATATCTAGTTTGTCCAGTCGGCAGTTTAACAGTTCTGTTACAAAATATGGTAATATACCAACCCCAGCTTCACATTATAATCCTACACGTCAACAAGTCTGGCGCGGTCGCTTGATAGTCGCGAAAGGTCCCATGTGAACTACCCGACATTACTATATAATGTACAATAAAATAGAGTAAGAGAAACATTTTATTTTGTAAACGGAATTTGCAGTTCACCATTCTAGTCTACTTTATTTGGGAAACTTAACAGTCAATCATACTTTGTATCAAAATTAAAAAAATATTAAGAGACCATATCCTTTAAACTGATGAAACTATTTTGACATCAGTAAATTTTTCTGTCTGTGTATACGAATACCATGATTTTTACGCGAACAAAAAAAACTTTTGGTTGAATGATGTAGGGTAGCTTTTACTTATAACTTGCCGACGAATTACGGTTACAATATTAAATTGCGTACTCTACGTACTCCATTTTATAACGTTTTTTCAATAAAATTACTCATTAACAAAACATGCAATGAGATAGCATCCAACGACACTAAATAGAATGAGATTACATTCCAGACACTTTAAGTTGCCTGATTGTAGATTTGTCCAAATTCAAACTACTTTTACTACTAATGTGTACCCTAAAATAAATTTATCCAAATAGATATCTCCCCTAAAGATACGTCCCGTACTTTACGTAATTTTAACGTTTACTGAACCAATCGAACACACAATTGGCGAAAATATGAATGGCGATAGATTGTTATTTATTTGATTTGCTAAATCCAATAAATAAAAATCTATCGCCATTAATATTCTGAAGAGAGGCTTCTAGGGGATTATTACAGCAAACGTGCGTCAATTATCGAAACGAGACAGCGGCGAGTAATTATAACAATTATGAGAGCAGCAAATCCACGCGACGTACACAACTCACGTCTGGACAAAGCACCGTGGGGCCTCTGCCACTCACTTAATAATGTAATCACTCCGCGCCGCACAAATATGCAAATCGAGCCGCCCTCCAACGATTCTTACCAACTATACAATTAAATTGCGACCTCCTTACGACAATGATAACTGTTGAATTCCATTTTATTCCTTGTTAACCAACCGTAAACATTACGTCAATTTGCCATCATCGAACGCGCAAATTAGTTTCGCCACATAATAAAGATAAGCTATCAAGAAAGCGTATTCATTTGTGTTGTAAATCTACCATTGTATCTGCCTTTGTTGTATTTTATTATTCATATTAATATAATGATTACATTTGGAGTAGGTACAATAGTTGTATTGATTGTATGTATTCTTTCAGAATAAACACAAAGGATTTGGAATATTTGTATCGGCGAAAAGTCTACCTAGCGGGTCTGAAAGCTCAATACTGATTTCAATACGTGGCACGTGGCATGCTAACATTGTTTGGAAGCGGTACACGTAGCAATTACGTCTACATGTATACAGATTACTATATTGTAGCTAATGTTAAACAGTGGGTAATACTGCGTTTGCAATCTCCTGGGATGTCCCAGCTTCTAGTGGTACGTCATCTTGTATTAAAGCCGAGATAGCCTGGTTGTTAAACTGATATTTTTCTCTGCGGGAATGTCAGACTGCTAATTAAGGTTTAATATTCGACCAAGTTCTATTGTCTTAGAATAAATAAAAAAGTGTGTTGGTTTAACTCTGAGGAAATTATATCAAGGCGTTTTAACATTCGAGTATTATAAACTTGATTACAATCAAATAAAAATAACCAGCGTAGAAATAAAGCTGGCAGCAAACCGTTCAAATTACAAGTACTAAAACCATTATTAGATACGGTAAGATATCAAAAAGCCATAATAACATAACGTCTAAAGTTATTGTAAATTTTACGTTACGACCCTGTTCTGTGAAACCAAACTTTTGTTACGATACCGAAGTTTATGTCTCTACAGGTAAATACATGTATAGCGGACAATTTACGTGTTATGGGGCGTAATATAATATGGAAAAACAGAAACAGTTTGAATATTATGATTATGTTTTGATCTATTGATAACAAGTGAAATGATTTATTATGACTGTGATTACTTATTTACAAGAATTAGTGATTTGATTAATATGTCAGATCTGAACTTAATAGATGAGAACATGTAGAAAATTTTATATCATATCAATAATGAATAAAATAGAACCTGGTGAAATATTAACACAATTAAACAGGATGTCCCATTATTAATGGATACCATTTTCAGGGCTAAGGGTTCAAACTAGGTACACAAATATTTGAAAGTAATAATATTTTTATTAAGCTTTGTACTTTTTTAATAAAATCATTGCACAAAAATGAGATAAAACATTTGATAGTTCATTTGTTCAAGAATTTAATTCCAAAGACAAACTAAAAAAAATCAAGATCTATGAACATGGCATTGAAAAAAGTGGACGAAGGTGACGATTTTGTAATAAAATCGAAAATGTTCCATATTTAAAACTTTTGTTCAACAAATTTTGCATGTTCAAATCAGGCGTGATGCCCTCAACCTGCAGGTAATAGATTATTTATTAAAAGTAGACTTCCAATAGAAGGCATTATCTATAAAGTGTTGCACATAACGCATAATACAAGTGCAAAGAATTTTTAAAATTTCCATTACGTGGAAGTGGTAACATTAACAAATACCCATGGTTTTTTTTAAATTGCAGTGTCAGATTATTACACTGTGTCTTGTGCCACAAAATTACATTAGAACAAACATAATTTTTCACATTATACCCTATTACCCGTAATAACGTAAATTAATGTGCCTAAGTAATTACGCTCCCCCTTTTTGTGAGTTAAGATAGCGCTGCGAAATGTAATCATGAACAAAAATAATACCACAACAAAACTTTAATGGACTCAATTAGGGCTCGCACTGAATTCCCTAAGTCAAAAATTATATTTAAATTTGAATGTATGAAAGTGGTAAGGTCCATGTTCGTTATCCGGGGAGACAGCACACTCCGGCTAGAATAACTCGAGCGAAGGTAATCCACACGAGCAAAATAGTTATTTATGGTACTCGAGAGGAAACTTTGATATTTCGTTTGAGTGTGGTTTTTAATTATGAGCTTGCGAAGAAGACTAGGATTTGAATAATGAGCATAGCAAATAAAACAACAACGATTACGAAAAATCTAATCCTTAGTTATGCCACATTTTATACTGGTCTTCACCGCTCCCAGTAAGAAAATATTAAAATTATATTAGATAACTTAAACATTACTCACGGTTCTGTTGTTCCGGAGATAACTAGAATCACTAATTAATGTTTATTTGCTTAATAAAATTGTAGTAATCACTTTATCAAACTCACGTAATGTAGATATTTTCGTAAAATAAAACTAATTTAAAAATATTTAATATGTATGCTTTAATTTATTTATTCGAATAAAAAAAGATATTTTATTTAATTTCAAAAGAATAAATGAAATATGTCAAATTAACCTTAATTTAATAGATTTTTTTTTATATAATAATACATATTTGTTAGTTTCAGAACTGCATTGTTGATCCTTTACTTTTTTCAACACTTGAACTGAATTTTGAACAATTTACTTCACTAGTAGTATGTAGTGGTATTCTGGTATAAACAGCTTTTACTCACTCATATCGGCCATGCAAACAAGCGTTTTCATATTGGAGAGTTAAAAACAATGTTTTCACTTTATTTTTTACTTGTTTTTGTCCATTTCCATTTTGAATGTTCCGGGGGGGAAAATGGATACGTCTGGGACCTTTGCCTTATTTGCCGGTTGACTTTCATAATAAGTCTGCGTGCCAACATTTTTATTCTGACAGCATTGCCCGAAACTTTGTAAATAATTTTATGATGTGAATATTAATTTGCACATACGTTTAATTAAGTTAATCGCGTCTGGATCGCCGAATCGTGAAACATAACGGTAACGTGTTTTAGTTATGCGATCACTATTTGGATGTTCGTATAATTGGATTACATAGTACATTAATTGAATAACAGTAATGTAAACTATGGGTAAACTATGACAATGCAATCAAACTTGGCATGTGCAAATTATTAGTGTGGTGTAAATGTGAAAGTTACTGTTGTTTTATCAATATTTTCAAAATACATTTCATCATAACTTGGCATATTCGACACAAAAACATTTCATACAATTAAGATCATAAACGTTGGCGTGGAAACAATAGTTTGCACTTTTTCCGGAGCATGTCTTGTTTATGATTTACTATTAAAGATTTCAGAATAGGCTAACACAATAGGCCAACGAATTGAACCCATCCTGAGCGTCTAAAAATAAAACTACAACTTTACTAACATTAGTGTATTATGAGTTTTTATACTTTTACAATTTGAGAACAGTTTACAAAAATAAGACATTAGGTCTAAATCGCGTAATTAAAGTGAAACGTCTAGCATAGGTATCTATTTACCTCTATAATAGTTACTCCATTTGATTTTCACTAGAATTGTTGACAAATACAAATACTTTCTTTGTCACACAATTTTATTCTAACTATTTCTAACAGTGCCTGCTCCGCTTTTAACAGTGACAGTATTGAAAAGTCCGTCAAATATAAATGTATATAAAACTGTGAAGTTATAAATCACTTCACAGTTTCATAGAAGAATTCATATTTTCATTAATTCATTGTAGAATCCAAAACACTATATTCAATAAAAGGTATTATTCAAAGGTTCAAAGAATTTACTAAAGGGTTTTTTGACAGAAATGAAGAAGTTTCTATATCATTAATATTTATTTAAATTGGTCACACCATTATTTACGAAAATAGTTTTGAATATAAAATTTTACTACAAGACATTACCTAAACAATAAAAGTATCAGTATTGCGTAAATGCATTAAATTGTAATTTTAGTGACGTACATTAAATACAAATAATCATGGAACAAAGAATTTAATGCGAATAATCATATTTCGAGTCAAAACAAATTTGCTGTGCGAAAACACAAATTAAATGAATAAATGCAAAATTTACCATATCTTAGTTGATTATAGTAGTTGATAATTTTAGTAAGTAGTATTTAACAAATATTTATTTACATCATTGTTAAATAAAAAAAAAGTTGTTTGCAACAGCAACACGGTCAGGATCAGGGGCCTTACTTTGCACACTATTGCGTTCGAATTAGTGATTGAGATCGAATTGTGTCATTTGTCTGCGGGTGTGTCCCACTGCGCTGGGCAAAGGCCTCTCCCCATGACTTCCAAGCCTTTCAACGCCTGGAGATTCTTAGCACCCCTGACTCTAAGATTGATCAAGGTACCGTCATTCCTAGACACCCTAGAGCCGCCAGGCACTCGGGGCCTATTCGGGGATTTGTTTGTCATGGGAAGGTATAGACTATAATCCCACCACGCTAGTCCAATGCGGCTTGGTGGGTCGCCAGTGTTGCCTCGTTTGTTGTTTAGCAGGGTATACCACATGCAGGTGAGGTTGGCTTGGGTCCTGTAAGATGTAATTTAGAACCCCTTATACCTGTGATAATACTTAATTTAAATTAAAAATAGAAACTGTTGTACCAATTAGTCGATTTAAAAATAGTAATAACACTCTTACTATTTTTAAATTGATATTATCGTTGTACTGATTATGATTTATATTGGTGCCAACACTATTACAAACGTCATGTGTAAAGTAGTTAATTAGAGGCATTATATTCTGACATCTTGAATCGAATGGTTGTTTTATTCGTTTTAATCCATCAACATCTTGGTAATCTACGCCTATCTCGTGGAGTAAAGAACGGATACCACACAACGCTATCGCACAATTTTATCAAAATTGAATTAGGTGATTTTTGGGAACTTTAAAAAATCGATCTTAAGCAAGGTAAGGTAACTATACAGTTTTAAAATTATGACGAGCACTATGACCGGAATATATTAGTGAATAGCGATAGTGCTCGTCATAATTTTAACATAATGGCGTAACATCATGCCTTTGTTATCCAGAAGGGTATTGCAGAGGTGTATAACACCTACGTCACCTGTTATGATTTATTAGGTCCCATGTAATAATTACCGTGCTGCTATTGAGAATTCCGATTCCAACAAGATTGTGCGCGTGACAAATGTCAGAATTTCGATCTCAATTTCTAATCCGAACCCAATAGTAGTCGAGAGTAAGCCCAGCTATTGAGTACAAATTTGACATATTAATGCCAGAATTCATAGATTTGTAGGGAAATCTTAACTTCAATTGTGATTTAGCTGTTAATCCAAATATATCCTTTCAGTTTTCAAATTGTACAATAAATATAATTATAATAATATATGTGATAATAATTGATAGTCGAGTGGAAGTCCGTATGACTGCGATGTTAAAGGTCTCAGGTCCGAACCCACACAACTCTGTCAATCAATTGTTAAGATTAGTGTTTTCGAAAATAGTGTGACTGTGTGTATTTATCAAATTATGATAAACTAGCTGTTGTCCGTGACTTCGTCCGCGTTGATTTCGATATTTTCTTCAATATTTAACTTTCTTATTATCCTTACAACCACAAATTTACTGGACAGTGGAATTAGCATAAAATATTTTTTATTTTTGTCTATTTGTAAAATTTCGTGCAATGTCCTATAAAATTCACTTACTGCCCATATAAACTTACAACCCCTAATTCACTCCTTTGTGGAAGTGATATTTGCAATAATCTATCTTACAGTTCATTACCGCTATGTAAGGAAGCTATGTGCAGAATTTCATGTCATTTCCTTTAAAATTTACAAAGCTCGGATACAAACTAACCTAACCATAAAATTTAAACATTGAACATTTTAAGTTAGATCACCAGCTTCACAACTGTTAAAACCGTATCCAATTTTATGTAGTAGTTTTAAATGAAGACACAGTACCTACAGACAGACAGACAGATACAAAAATTCCAAGAAAATATGTTTTGGCTTCCACAGCTATTATAAAAACCCCACGTACAAATTTTCCTAAAATATCCTCAATGTACTGCAAATTTTAAATTTTTTTAGATGTTTAGTTAGGTATAAAGATAAATTTTTCGCTCGCTAAACTGAGAGTGCCTAAAAAGTGCTCGAGGGTGTGTGAAGTCTACCAATCCGCACTTGGCCAGCTTGATGGACTATGGCCTAGCGCAGTAGTAGGACATGTATTAGGGCTGCTATTAAATCCATCCCCTGCTAAATGCAAAGAAAAACATATACAAACTCAAAAAGGGTATCCCTATGATCATCATGTTTAGGATTGGTGATTATAATAAAATGTTATTAGTGTAGTTCCCTCCATCTTCAAGGGTTGTAATCGCGTAAAATGGTTACGACCACGTTTCGTCTTAGGGGTTTGTTTAGATCTATTTTATACCACAATATCAGAATAATTCATCGATTTTTTCTTAGTTTGGTATAAAAAAAATATATTTCAGTCCATAGACTGAAGGCGACAGTAACATTAGAATAAAAGACAGGATATTTTAGACTTACACATATTATATGTGAGATATTTATTTATTATAAAATCACAGTAGAATAGAATTAGTAGTATAGAACAACTATATTATTCGTTTAATCTGTAATGTAATGTTATGTAAATAGCTAACAAACAAATTCTTTCGTGGCCTGACGGTTTCTCCAGCTGCGATATGTATGTTCACCTCTCTCAGATATGAAGATTCGTTGGCCTATAGTTATGGAACTTTTAAGCATATTTTATTATAATTATATTTATTGACCATAACTACCAAGTCTGGAGCAAGGACGTTAAAATACTTAACATCTGGAATAGCATCTTATTGACAGGTCTATTTCATTATGAGGCAACCGGACCGGTTGCCTCTAAAGTGGAGAGGAGAGGAGGCAAGAGGAGATGTGTCCCAAATACCTAATCAATCAGATTTCGTTATTTCTACATCACCGATCTGCTTATATTTGGCGGAAATGGATCTAGCTGAGAAAAGAGGAGAAAGAAAATTTTTGTACAGAATTTTGTGCAGCGAGCACGTATTATCTAACTTTTCTATCTGCACGTTTCCACGATGACCCAGAGGCAGCTGCACAAAAGTAAGGGTGTTTTGTCTGTGTTGTTCGTTTGAAAAGCTTCTGCGATAAAGGAATAATTTCATAGTGCGCAGTTGTTTTAAAAAGAAAACATAAACTACCACTGCAAATAGACAAAGAGCGCTTCGTCATCTAACAGATGCCGTATAAAATCTAAAGGTATAGAGGCAGAATCACCACCTTTTTTCATTTATAATTTCTTTCATTATATAATTCGATAGTCAGGGTCCTGTTTAAAAAAGAAAAATATAAATTGACGATAAATTAAATAGGACATAGGTTATATCTTAGGCTGAGGATATCTGATGTGTAACCGTAGAGTACAAAGCCTTAAATAAATATAAAAAAAATATTGCCTGAATCAGTATTATAGAAGGTTTTTAGGTATTCTTTAGTTTACTTATAGATAAGTTTGGTTTGATCACGATCTGACCCTTATAAGCCATGCTGTGATCTCTTTAAGCAATAATTAAAAAACTAAAAAGCTGCACCAAAGCGGCTGCACCAAAGTGTCTTCACCACCCAGAGCAGAATGATATGAACGACTAAGGTACGTAGGTATCATATCAGCTTAACCCGCGTAGAACATCATTTTAACCCTTAGATTAGGGAATAAGGCTTAAGATCAATTAACACAAAAAATACATTTCTAAAAACTTTTTCAGTAAAACAGAAACACTTAATAAAAAGTTGGTAATAAACAGTTGAATAAAGTTTTAATAATTATTTCTTACCTCCATTTAAAACGCCTTTTTTAAAGTGAAATTATGCCAACAGAACTCAGCAACAACTTTTAAGGCGAACTGGTAAGAAAAAATCGTTCGTGAATATTTGTATCTAGATACTGATACTGATTTTTAAGTCATGGAAACTCCAAACTATGTCTTACTGACTATTTATTTGTGTAAAAGATTGTATTTCTGCTAATAGTGAATGACAATTTATTCGAATTTCCAGGTAAATGCGCATTTGTGACTACATGTAAGGAATAAGTTAATATCCATCGTTGTCAATATTGTCAGAGAATAATTTCAACACCCTATTAGCACACTGTAGTGTCAAGCAGTACCTTTCGGTCGGCGATTAAAGTTGACGAGATGACGGTTTTGATTTCCCCCCAAGATTGTTCACAAAAGAGACATTCTTAGGTAATGTATGTTAGTAAAATATTGTTATATTGAAAATATTCAGAATATGTCTGTACATTTTATTATCAAGATCAAAGAGCCGCCGATTCAAGCAAGCCTTAGAATGCATCGTCAAAAATGTTCGTAACCTTAGTGCATTATTATGTTGACCTATATTCAAACTAGGTCTTTATATTCCTCTTTATATTACCTACAAATTTGAAAATAACTTTATCTGTAACGCCTTCACGGCTAAATTACTAAATCAATTTTGGTAAATATTAGTATGAACATAGATCAAGAACCCACATTTTTACTGACGTACGCGTGATCCTTCACGCCGTGTGTAGAATTATTATGTTATAAGCCAGTAAGATACATAAAATGTCCTAAGTGATTACCTCTGAAGAAGTATATTTTAATTATGCCTACTCTCTTTTTTTTACAGTATTTTCAAAGTACAATTTGAAGATTTCTCTCTCAAGACATTCACAAATGCTCTACCTTCAAAAGATAACTAGTGAATATTTATGTTGACCTATATTCAAGTACGGCCATGCTGCGGGTACAGGGTTATACAATGGAGTTGTTGGATGGCGTATTTGCGAGTGTAAATTGAAACATGTCCAGAGTTAATTGCGTCCAGGCCGTGAGGGCCCGCCGGATTATCTCCGGGGCCCCGCGACCTTCTAAAGATACAGCAACACCGAGATTGTGAAATGAGAAATTCTTTATGTTTTAATTTGCATTGTAATCTGTAAATGTAACCGTTACACAAATATCAAGCGACTTATAACTTGAACGTAATATAACATGACGCCTATATTTCCCCAGAAGGGTTTGGCAGAGGTGTACATCAAGTCACGTTTAACCTGTTATGTTTAAGCCCCATAAAATAGGCCATTCAAGTAATCGCTTTTAAGCGGGCTTTAAGTATTTTCTGACGAAAAATAACCCAAATAAAACTTTTCACGACTTGGAAATCGAACCCGCGGTGAACCCGCCGCATACACTAACTGCTAGATCAACGGAGTAGATGAACCGAATTAATTTAAAATTGTTAGATTTGCTTTGTCAAGAACTGCTCAACCGTTTTGAATGAGCCGTGCATCGTTTTCTAAGAAGCTAATATCAAAACTTTTTATTCGATTGGAATCATTCATATATTATATGAATGGTTCCAATCGAATAAAAAGTTCTGGAGAAATTTTAAGGTAAGCACATGTACACGTGCACCGTGCGAAGGAAAATGTTTGTAAAGTGTTATCTTTGATGCATCAATACGGAACTATCATGGAGCACAATTGAAAAAGTGTTTGCGTCAATACATAGTTATATCATATAGTATAATTGAATAGAATGCATGCAAGTACGCTGTACAATTAGTACTGTGTTCATGACAATAATAATAATATGTCATGTAGATTAGATCAGACAAACTTTTAATTTTGCCGTAGCCTGCGAGATATTTACGTTATAATTCGCACCTCAACTCATTAAATATTCGCTTTTTGTGTTAGAATTAAAAAGTCATGAGAGTAGCCATTTTACATACACACAACATTAAACTATATCCTCAAAATCGTTAAATGTGACATTTTACTTAAGGCCCACATCCAGCCGCAATAACTGTCTACGGTGTTGATGTATAATAATTATAAAAGTGCTAAAAAGGAAAATGGTGCCGGCTCTCGTCGTAAAACTGTTAAGAAGGCGTAAAATACTGTATGAAATTTCATTCCTCTTTGTTTTTTTTTTCTGTTTGCGAATCATTTCATTTTACGTTTGTAGGATACTAAATTTTAATTTCATTTGCAATTTATGCAGTCGAACTAAAAATAGGGACTGGCGTTATACAAAACCCTACAGCTTCACTCGGAAATAATAAAAAAAAAAAAATTCAATCGGGGTATTAAAATTGAGATAATAAGCTGCTATTTCGAGTGGATCCATTAAAATATTAAACGTATCAGGAATATCACCTCTTTCTCTGGAAACTAAATGGTATTGATTAGACGTCGAGACAGGGTCGCGACACAGGATCCGTTAGTGTCCGGTCCGTTCAACTATCCCCTCGAGTGTCGAGTATTATAGGGGACGAGTATGAAACTTTATATGAATATTTAAAATGAATTTAAATCGGCCGCTGTCAACCCTACGCGGTTATGGTGGTAAAGTTTGCGCGAGGCTCCTTGGCGAGTGTCATCGAGAAGTAAAACAAAGGCTCCTTGTACACCAGGTTGAGCTCGTCATAATTTCAACAAATTTATGTGAGTACAGGAACAATAGTAATGTCGTACCTGATTTATGTTTGCCGTTTGTTGTAGATTTAGGACTGGCTATGGAGGTAAAGGTTTATGAATCTTTGTTGCTGGAAACTTGAGCGTAAGGAATGTAGTGCCCGTATAGTTCACAGAATCAATACGTTTCCTCAAACTCCTTTGTATGGCTGGCTTTTCGTAAATAGCATGTATTCAGAACCCTTTAATCGTTTGCGATTGCCATTGTTATTAAATAATTCTATACATCACTGAAAAGCCCTTTAATAATTTCGTAGATTCGATCGGAACGTCACTGTAAGTATATTAGTTTGGTTTTATTTAAATTCTGACGTTGTGTTGATATTTAGTAGCACCAAACTTCTATGAGTTAAATTTGAAGTGATACGAGGCATACAAAAGGTGAATTAAATTAAATCGTTCTTCTTTGCTTCAAATTTATCTTTACTTTCTACCCAAAATTATAATAGCGTCATTTCTAACCAAAGTACACGTTTAGACCTCAACGATCAATACCCAAAGTTTACTTTCCAAAGTTCAAAGTCAAGAGTTCTTGAACAACTACATTTAACTTCGGCCAAAGAAAGACATCGTTCTTGTATCGAATTTTCAGTAAATTATGAGTTCCTTAATAGTGTTCAAAGAAGAACTCGTAGTAGTTATGTATAGGCATGTTCTTACAAAAGTTTCTCGACTTCCCGTCGTCCGTAACTTGATTCCCTTGTTCTTAAAGTCTGCATGCAGCCAAAGCAATTGCAAGCATCCTGAGTCTCAAAAGCGGCTCCATCGAGAATATTAACTGAGGATTTAGTATTTAGTAGAGAGTGGAAATTGAAACATGTCGAGAGTTAATTGTGACTAGGGCCCGCGGTCGCTTCACTTCGCCCAGAATTTGGAATTCAGGGCGTCGACGCTATGCAAACTTTACCTTGTTGTTCGACAAACTCTTTGTTATGTTCATCGAATAATACATTTTGGTGATTTGCCGAAACAAATGTTCCAATGTAAACGTTATTAGCGTTTTCGTTTACCAATTTTAAAATCCAGTTACCTATTTTGAGATACATTTTTTTTGTTTTTTTTTTTATATTTATAAGAAATCAATTATTAAAATTATGATATCTTATTTACATTACAATCTAGCCTATCAAGACTAATAAGTAATATTATGTTAACCTAAATTGCTACGTAATAATATATTCTAAGAATGTGTCCATTAACACTTTACTTAGTTTTTGTTAAGGGGAAGTCACTTTGTTCATGTGTTCTTTATAACGACACTTATCGCACTAATTTATTTGTCACTTATCACTACACTAACTCGAAAGGTTTGGTTCGTTTTAGTCTTTTCACTAGTTCCGTGTTATCAAGGAGCCGGATTGCCTCGATGTTGACGTGATGATGAAGTCTTCGTTCGTGAGCTTCTGCATGTTTTTGTATGACCCTGTCCACAACGTCTATTTTGAGGGCCCGGTGAAGATCGCTGTTTCTTATGTACCACGGGGCATTGACAATGTCCCTCAGTACCTTGTTCTGGAAACGTTGAATAATTTGACGGTTACTCTGACTGGTACAGCCCCACAGCTGGATACCATAAGTCCAGACAGGCATCAGTACCTGTTTGTATAAAAGGCCTTTGTTATGTACTGATAGGGGTGATTGTCTACCTAGTAACCAGTACATTTTTCTGTAGCGTTTGTCTAATTCTTCACGTTTCTTCTTGACATGTGCCTTCCAGCGCAGTTTGGCGTCAAGCGTCATGCCGAGGTACTTTGCCGTGTTGGCGTACGGCACCACTTCGTTGTTTATAATCACCGGCAGGTACTGGGTTTTTTTATTCGTAAAGTCTACGTGTGTTGACTTGGATTCATTAAGTTTGATCCGCCATTTTTTAGTCTAGTCAGTCTTGAGATACATGGACAGGTTATATTACGATGCAAGAGTGCATTCAAGAAGAAGTATTAATTATACTTGCTGTTAATTAAGTGACGTATGTATATGTTTCTTTCGAAGACGTATCAAGCTTTAGTAAGAAAAAAAGCAATGCTCTGAAAGCAATGCAATGAACTGAATATCCGATCATGTATTGAAATTGGCAATTGCAATTGTTATTCTTAGTATTGTGGTTAGGTATTATTAGACAATAAAATAAGGCTATAACTATTGTAGGTAAACAATGAACACTAAAGGAGCTCCCAGACCGCGAGCATTCGCTTGTAATGTGACGTTAATCTCTATAATTAGACTAACCGAGCATTACAGTGCATTATTACCTGTAAAGCTACAATTCGAAAATTGAAATTTAATTTGGAAAACCGGCCAAGTGCTTGTTGGGCCACGCGCAATAGGGTTCCGAAGCTTGTCGTGCCGATATAATAAATAAATAAATAAAATAAAAAAAGCCTTTATTGCTGTAGTACAAAATATACCAATATTAAAAACAAATATGCCTATATCTATAATTACTATACCTATACCTATTAATTATTAACAAATACTTCTAAATAAATATCTAGTTTGAAAAATATTATTATAATTAGTTTCTATCGGCAAACGGTTGAAGTACTTATACAGCTAGTCTTCCGACAAAGGCCTCCTCTAAATAATTCCATCTAGTCCTGTCTTTTGCTGTACGAGTCCACGTTGGACCTGCTATTTTCTTGATGTTATCCTCCCATCTCAAAAATCGTGCCGATATATTTAGACTTAAAAGAGATTTTCGATCTGTGTTAAACAAAACAACTTTATATAATTGATTATTTTCAAAGGTTTTGCATTATGTACGAACTATTCCAAGTAGGTAAGTGCATTTTATAATTTGGGCCCCTATTACTCTCGAACTAATAAAGTTAACGTAGCCACTTTAGTTTTCCTTAAAAGTTCATTATGTATACTACCACCATGATTTTATTCAGGTTTTTTTACAGTTTAGCTTTTAGAGACGGGGAGGGGGAAAACCCTAGTCAAGGATTTTTTTTTCTCTTTAAAGTTAAACTTAAACTCTCTATATAAAAAACGTGTTTACGTCACACTTTAAGGTACGCGATTGAAAAAAAACATCCCACATTATATGTAGGTACACGAAGAAAACTGCCGTTCTGGAAACACCTTAATAAACAAATACTACACAAAATGTCAGCGAATTGTAAACAGTTATAAAACATCATGGGCGTTATCGGTACACCGAGAACAATCGAAATTGGGATGTTGAATTACGGAGTTAAATAGATCATTAATGGATAAAGTGTGGATGTAAATGAATTGGGTTTCGACAGTTTTGTTTGTTTTCACGGGTCGGGTAGATGGCCCTTGACTGAGAGCACTCAGGGCGGCACACCACGGCCTCGCTCATCTCTCACCGCTCACCACGTATTCACCGCTCCAGCTCATCATGCTCGCTCCGCTTGCAATTTTACATACGATATGAGTGACGCGACGCGCCTCGCTGTAACATTAAAAGGTAACACCACATTCACGTTAATTTGTATTGGCTTTTTGTTTATCAACGTCGCTTATAGGGATGGAAAGGCAACTCGATGCATGCTGTGGGTAAAATGCTTTTATGGCTGTCTGTATTTAAAGTTAAAGGCTCGCAATGGTCGGTAGTCGTGGGTTACAAAGAGGATTTCTGCATTTCACAAAATAATTTATATGTTGGACAGCCGTAGGAGCAGTCTCAAAGCACGGAAACTGCCTACAAACGTGCGAAACGGCACGCACACATAAACATGCACACCGACGAGACGCCTAAGCGGTTGTCGCGGTGCTCTCAGTAGCGAGTGCCGCTTAGGGGTCTCGTCGGTGTGCATGTTTATGTGTGCGTGCCGTTTCGCACGTTTGTAGGCAGTTTCCGTACTGTTTGTACATATTTATACTGTGATATGGACGACCGGATGGCGGAGCGGTTAGTGTATCTTCCTGCGACGCCGAGGTCGCGGGTTCGATTCCCGCTTAAGACAAATCTTTGAGTGAAACACTCACACAACGTCATCTCGTCCCAAACTAAGCAGAGCTTGTACTATGGGTACTAGAATAACTGATACTAGTACATAAACACTTTTATTTCGTAAATACATAGGTACTTATAATACATAGAAACAGCCAGACCAAGACAAACCTCTATGTTCATGCACACAATGGATTCTCTTTAGCGGGAATCGAACTCGCGTCCTCTGCGTAGCAGTAAGTTGTGAATAAAAAGTCACTCTTGTGAATGAGCTGAAAGGAGGATGTCTTTTAGTTCAATTCATATGCTACATAACAATAACAATATATCTTACTAGTTTCCCTCTGCAGCTCGGCTGCCGTATAACGTCAGTAAAAGGTGGCCTATGCTTGTCCTGGATTCTTCAACTAATTTCTAAATACAAATTATTTCTATCACGTTATACACACACACTCTATATACACTCTATACACAAATCCATGCCCACCAACCGTCAATAATTCCCCGTCGCACCCGAGTACAATACACGTACAGTCAAATACGATTAGTTAGGTAGAGATAATTACACATTCCATTTGTCCGGTTAATCTGGGCCTAATCGGATGCCAAGTGATAAGGGAAGCCCACCTTAGGTGAGATACCACGCTCGCGTCACGCCGAACCCCTGTCTCAAATTATATTTGAAAAATTCATGTAAGAATTCTCTGGAAGTATGCCAGTTTCATTGAAAATTTTACGGATTTTTGAGAATATTTTTATTGACAATGAAGCGGCATTTTTCTTTATCATTAAATAATATCATTTTAAGAATGAGTTAGTAAGGAAAAATTTAATTCATTGTTAATCTCTGTAATTGACTGCATAAAAGACCATGTGACTACGAGCTAAATTATATCCGAAATCTGTCCAATAATGCGTTACATTTGCATCAGTTGGTTATTGAATAGTTTTATTGTAAGCAGGTACTAAATGTTGCCAACCTAATAAGTGATTTTATTAGAAGGATTGGTTCATGAGACATCATAACGGATACCCAATACATAGACAATGACAATATACTGACAATATGTCTACTCCTAGTATGAACAAACAACGACGATCCCGGTAGCTACAGTATTCATATAACACTGTAAACATGTAAATAGAGGAGACGCCCACATTTGTCTAACGTTATGAGCTTAAACTTGTTCGTGAGATCCTGTTAACACATGTTTCACGTACATACGCGACGTACGTCGTAAGGTATTCATAGAGTCCCTAACATTTTGTAGCTGAATGCGTTCACGAACAGTGTTAAAACCGCCGAAAATAACTCAGAGGTGAAAGACAAGAAAATGTAATAAAAATATTCAGTGGAGTTGAAAACAAAAATATGAGACGGAAAATAAGAACAGAGGGGAAAATCGCATCAGTTACTCTCACGCAACCTTACAGAATATTATTCGAGGCTTTATTGAATAAATATACATAATTTTCTTTTGATGCTCTCAAACGCGCTTTACAGTGTGAGGTGGCAGTTATAATACTTAAGGCGGCTCCTTCAATCTCGGTATACTTTCATGCTTTGCGAGTGTCGTAAGCACAGATATAGATCTACATAGATAACGCAAATGCATGTACTTCGCGTGTCCGAACCCCGACCAAGCGTCAAGGTTGGTCGCCGCTAACTTCAGTCCACGCGCGTCTTTTGTTAGAGAAAATCATAGCGGACGGCCGTTTAAATCGTACTGGGCGGATGGGCATCGGCGGCATCGGTTTCTTTGAATCGGTTTGGATTTCCCGTCACTAAATTTCGGCTGTGACGTCACAATAGGTATTAAAAAATTGGGCACGCTTGGTTTCAATACAAATCGTGATACTTGCGTTATCTATGTAGATCTATATCTGTGCTCGTAAGTAACTTTACATTTGGTATTTCGTTAATCTTTAATTTAACAAGTTAATAAAAGCTGCCTCACATCAACAAATAAGTTAAGGCCCAAAGAGACTGCTTGTCTAGTAAGCTTATAAGCCGCTTCAGAAATACAAGCTCTCTGAATATTTCATTCAATTCTCGTTCGGCGCTCGTGAGGGACTGCATCGACCGCTGTGGATTAATTACACATTCGCAGTTCGCATAGCAAAACTTTTACCTGGAATAAAACACATATTACGCGAATGCATAGAACATAGGTTAGTTGGACAGGTATCACGTCGGCGGTAGAATCCGACTGCGACAGATGGCATCCAGGAATAATTCTGAAGCACAATTTTATCGCCACAAACTGCAGGCGTCTGCCATCCGTTCTGTTTCCCCTTTCTATCTACTCGGTTGTTTTATGACTTTTACTATCGCCGATTTAGTTGCATTTTCGATTGCTCGCTTTGGATATGACACACGGAGCTATTGTGTTTGAGGGCTATTTGAATAGGAAAACGGGAGAATACGGCTGTAAGTTGTCGTTTGAATATCATTGAACAGCGGTAGTGGTAGTAATGCTTTTATGTAAGTACTTTCTTGGCAGATTCAGCTTAGTGAAAAGTTGAAATTAGAATAGTACGTAATATCTAAACTAATTTGATTAAACCAGGCCTTCTCAGTGGTTTGCATTTTTATCGTTGTAGAAAGCCGATTTATATAGAATGTAGGAAATAAACATCCTTTCTAAAACGTGCTATTCGCGACACAAACTTTTTACCAAAATTATCATTTTTGTTGTCTTTTCTGTACCTAAGTAAACTATCATACTCACTTCGTTTCCACGATGAAATGAGATAGCTCAGACAACACGATACAAAATTGATTATTATTATCGAAAATAGTGCCGCTAAGCAACTTTTTGTGGCTGAATTCTTATTATTTCTACAAAAATATATATTTAATTTACGAATGAAGCACCGTAATCAAATTTAAAATGTGCAAATTTACATTCGTCCATAGTCATACAATACAGACGGTTGTTTAACATAATTGATCGTTCAGCGATGAGATTGGCTCTCGCTGCGACAGTGTGTGTTCACATCTGATTGAAAAAGATTCTAGAAATTTCAAAAGTGCCATGTCGTCGGATCGTAAGTGCAACGTGGTAATATTGCAAATTCTCTATTTGGAATTTAAAGGCGCATGTCTGCAAATTGTTCGTGGACACCAAATTCAATATCGCCCACGTTTCGATAAATAAAGTGAGTGGGACTCTGTCATTCATGGAGTATTTGTTATCATAAGCCCCTCTGGGCCATATTCGTCATGTGTCGAGGGACCCGAACCCCGGACTTGTACCTACTTTCTGAGTTATTTGTTTCAGTCGTCATTCAATGACAGCATTTCGATGTCGCAAATCCGTAAATGTAATTGAAACGGAATGTCACGTTTTTCCAAATAGCCTTTGTACGTCAAATTCAGGCCGTTGTAATCTTGTGAATGTTCATACTTTGCTATAGTATTAATACACGAACTTTGAATATTTCGAATGTAAATATAATGTACTTATTGAAGTTAACATTACGATAATATTATATAACACTGGCTTAAAATACTACTTCATTATTCAATGGCTAAATAAAGAAGTGAGTGTAGTTCACAGTTAATGTAATATGCATTGCTTGACAAGAGGCGCCGTGAGAGGCTGCTAATCTAATCCGCGGCTTAGCTGAAGAATAATGAAACACACCCTCAGTCACAGACACCTAAATAAATTTACCTCCTGACGACTGTTACGAGTAAAATTTAATAAAGCAAATAAGAACAACGTTACGGACTGCGATGCTTAAGCATATTTTAAGAGATTTATTAGCGACGAAACAAAGCGCGTTATTTACAATTAATTTAGAATTATGTAGCTAATGAAAAGTGTTTTACAGAAGGCCGTATATTGTAATTTGTAAACATTGTAAAAGGGCCAATCGATTTGAATTATAATGGAATTATACATTCAGGAATGTGTTTTAGTGGTTCATTTGATTTGAATACTCATTTAAAATGTATTGTTTGAGGAATGTTTTGAATTTGGGATTTGTGTGGCTGTTTTGTTTCAGGTGATCAATCTGTTGGAATGTTGTATCTAATTAGTAATATTGATAATGTAATTATAGAATTTACATCCAATGTGACAATTTTCAAATACTTGCGTGTTTTATCACCGTATCTGAACTATTGTTTAATTAAAAAAATATATATTATTAGGATTAAAATTGGATAATAACAAAATTATCACTGCAATATCGTGCTTAGTTTTGACATTGAGTATCAGGTATTGTAGCCAGGTTTCCAATTCCATTTAGTTTAGAACATCCAGTAATACCAGACTATTCAGTGCAAAATCCAGCTGACTCCAATAAATGGTATATTTGTATACTTCATTAAGACAATATTAAATTTGTGCAGTTTAGTTTCTTTGCGCTCCAAATACTTGGTTTTGATTCTTCATTAATTACTACTTACTGATTTCTGGATACTTGCTTAGCTAGAACGTTGATGATACATACAAACATACATACATAGAATCATGCCTGTATCCCACGGGAATAGGCAGATACGATGGAACGTTCCTTACATACTTCTTTTGCTTCGTTTTCTTACTCAACATTCATACATCTCGTTTTACATTATCGCCGGTGTCGATAATGATTAGGTATATTATTTTACCTACATTAACCTACATTAAAATAATATCGATATTATGGACTGTTAAGCTAGTGACGTTGTTTAGAGATATTAAACATAAACCGCATCAACATATCAACTAAATAGAAGTGGTAGAATGCGTAGATACCAGATATTACCCATTTACCTAATGAAACCAAATGTTACCCATCTATATTTGACCCAGATACGCATCGGAGAGGTGTGTTAATCCCAAACGTATATTATCACATATTATCAGAGTTTCGAATTGGATTCGTACGCTTGAACTCTATTAAAAGTTGGCGACGCGGCGTCAGGGCACATAGCCGCCGCGGCCTGGGTTGCAACTATTTTGTGCAAATGTTTACGACAAATACACACGTACGAAATACTATAAAGTTGTGTGTGATTTATGAATACTACTGTGTTTTGTAAATAAAATTATTCTACGAACTAGAGTCTAGAAGCAGAGCGAGCAAGCGAACAAGAACCTGCATGCATTTAAAAATATAGATATGTATTATTCATTTCAAACTCAATGTGCATGGTTGGTGTAGTGGTTTTAACGGTCACCTCGCCGCTTTGCACTGCGCTGGTGTTGTGGTTTCGATCACCACACGAGACAAATCTTTGTGTGATCGGCATTGTTCCGACACTGGGTGTGCTTTGTGTGTGTGGAATGTTTGTTTGTGAACAACCCTGTGTTACAAGAATTATTCATAGTGCGTCTTTTTTTAAACAAAAGAAATCTCTTCAGTATACTTCAGTACATAGTCAAAATCAAATTAAGGTTTTTTTTAATTTAATGTGTTCTTAAAATAATTGCGGATCTGCTTTTTATAACAAAAATTGTTGAATATGTATATAATATTCGTCCGCGTGGATGTCGTTTTATGAACAAAAAATGCTAAAGGTAACAATGTCAATATAACAATAGTATCTAGGTACAACTCATGCACTTACTTACCTATCTATTACCAAACCGACCAAAACAAATATACGACAAAAACTCAAGGAAAATAATATTCAAACAAATCAAAACAGACAAATAGGAACAACTCATGTACCTACTTCGAAACTACTTCAAATTTCGAAATAATAGAAATTGCGACACGTGCGTCCGAGACAGTCCGTAGAGTTTAGCGTAATGTTAAATATCAAAATTCACCCAGTTGTTTTTAAACTTAGCGCTTTCAAACAAACAAACTATCTCCCGCGATTTCATCTGTGTGGTAGGTACATCAATAAAAAAACTCAATAACAGAAAATAAAATTCCTACCTACTTAAATAAACCTATTTCTGATAATAACTGATCTAAACTCAATAAATAAGCAAAATCCCTATAAACTAATATCTATACGAATGTCTTATCCTACCTAACAGTATTATAAAATAACCTACGGTCACTACGTACAATATCAAATATACTACCTATACCAATACTTTAAAATTAAAATCTATACAGTACGACTTATATAAAAATAAACCTTTCGGTTTATCTTTATAAGTCGAACCGCAAATATAAGTTTGTCATAGGTCATTTATAACCTACGACAAACTTAACTTTGCGGTTCGGGAGCAAACCGCAAAGTTAAGTTTGTATTTTATTGTATATTATTACCTACTACGACCTATTAGATTAAAAATATCCTATTAGGGAAAAAAGGAAATAAAAGCAAATCGGATTTTTTTAAAGTAAAGGAAACTATCTAACCTACTTATAACTATAAACTAAAAGAAATATCAAGTATGAACATAATGAACAAAATTAATTTACAGGACCTAATTAATAAAAAACACTTAAAAAGTTATACGAAACTATAAAATAATTTAACTGGATCGAAAAATGTAATTCTCTATAGCGCAAATTTGTCTAATCGCATGCGTCCGACAACGACGCCTGCCGCAGATGGCGCCACACTTCGGCGAATGTACGCGACTACAACCGACGGCAGCGGTGGCGATGTAGAGCATTCGTCAAAAGGAATTTAAACTTCAAAAGCGAATGATTTCTTATCAAGTACTTAAATATAAAGTTTCATGGTTTTATCTTTTAAAATTAAGAAATCCCATACAAACTTTCAACCTCTATTTCAACCCCTTCATCCCTTTTTTTTTTAAAAAAAAGTAGCCTATGTTCTGTCTCAGGGTCTAAAGATTGTCTGTACCAAATTTCATCAAAATCGGTCGCGAGGTTTAAGCGGGAAAGCGTAACAGACAGACAGACAGACAGACAGACAGACAGAGTTACTTTCGCATTTATAATATTAGTTGGGATAGATATACCGTATGTTAGATTTTTACAAGTCCGCTCAAGGCTTGCAGAGATAGTAGTTGCAAGCCGCAATAATAAAATAAAATGAAGCCGCTTACCAGTGACTCAGATTTTTGCAATTTTGCTGACTAATTTTGGAAGAGTAAGTGGAGACTATCCCAATACCTATGCAGTTTCCCGTTCGACTTTGACGTTTTTCGATAATTTTTTTTTTTGTGGAAAAAAAATTAGCACCAGTGTCTCAGAATCATGTACTCTTGGTAAGCAGATATGTCAAGATATTATTTACACCCTGTATATGCTGCTCATGATGAATAAATACATTGAATTCAATTATTAAAAAAATATATACACAAGGCTTATGTTTTCACAAGGTCGTAAGAAAACAGAATCCTAAAAAGAAATTATCGAAAAATATTATTATTATTGTTCCTGGAAGATAACCTTAATTTCCTTTTACAAGAAACAGGCAAGGTTACCTTGTACCCTGTTTCTTGTAAAGGTACTATTACTGCTATATCAAAACAATTATCGCAATCACGAATAAATACCATTTTAATGATTATATTATATTTACATTCTGGACAGAGATGTATAAAGTTTTTTCGTATATTCTCGTTTCAGAGAATACAACTAACTAGTAGGAACTAGTAACGGTACATTTCACTCCATGGATAGTCCTCTGAATGCAATCAAGGCACAGACAACTCAGGAAAAGCCTAAGTGCATTGCGGTCGATTTGCTTCCAGGCCAATGCTTGCTAAGTTACCTTTGTTTATAGATACACATTTTGTAAAAGTACAAAATGTGTATCCCCGTGGTGCGTCTATAAAACGTAGCATTTATTGTTATCCGAACTACAAAATTTCTTAAAAAATAACCTAGTAGTTTTGTCGTGAAAGAGTATCAAACAACCATACATAATAGGAATAACTCCTGTGTCGCGGGTGTGCACAAACATAAATTTCACTTACACAAAGCACACCCAGAGTCAGAACAAATTTTTGCGGATCACACAAAGATTTGTCCCATGTGGGGATCGAACCAATAACACCCGCGTAGTTAAAACGGCGAGGCGACCGCTTTAACCGCTACGCCAACCGTGCACTTCAACTTGGTCTCAATTAATGCTAACAATTAATTAATTTTTATAAGTAAGTGTTACTACGAGTAAATTACAATAGCTGAGTGAGGCATGAGCACCGAATCGTTGAAATCGAGTTATAAGTAAAGTTCTTTAGAAGTAATTAGTTTGTCTCCAATAGTCTTAGCATCTGGAAGGTTTACATTGAATTTTGAGCACGTTCGAGGACACTTCTAGGTAAGTTGTAACGGACTCGTGACAGGCCAGCTTAAGACTACTTTCAAGCGTTTTAGTCAGACCCAGAAATAATAAATTAAAACTAAAGTCGAGCAAAAACGAGGCATGAAATCACGTTTTTCGTATCGGGAACTCTTCTTACTTATTTATTATACTAGGTTTAAGTACTCGTTTTTATAGCAGCAACAGTTATGTGGTAAAACAGAGAAAAAGCTTAATAATACTGAGCTCAAATAGGTACATTCAGAGGAAAGTAGAGGTATATAGAACCGCTTAGTTGTCTAATTGATATATGACGTCAGCGAGTCTCCAACCATACATTATAAATACAGAAATGACGTATGTATCTTTGACATTCAAAGATGAATTTTGACATTTATAGCTGCAAAAATTTGACTACGCTTTCTTGATATTTATGCTTCTCTAGTTTTAATACAGTTATTTATAAACTCTTTGGGTACGCATACACATCATGCTTGTAGGAGACAAGCATGATGTGTATGCGCACGTGAAAAGCGAAAAGCGAAAAGTTGTTTTTTTAAGACGGACGGACAGCGTAGTCTTTGTAATAAGGTTCGTCTTTTATGCGCCGGGTAACCCTTAAAATTACTATAAAATATCTTCATGCAAATAAACAAATATCATAACTGTATTATTGCTTCGTCTGCATTAAATTGCCATATCGATTTATCTGCATGTGAACAGTTATATTTTCGTACTAAATACGAGTACTAATATTGTATACTAGTAATCGTGAAGTTATTTCTTCAAATGTAAACATAAATAAAGTAAATGTTGATAAACAAATATATTTTTTATTGCTTATATGGGTTTAAAATTTTAATGTGCCTTTATTTGTATAACCAATCTCATTTTTTTAAAGATCTTTTGGACAGAAAGTATATTCAAATTAAATCATATCATTTATTTCCATGGGCCCCAAGGGGCGCTTGAACACGTCAAAACAAACATCAAAATACAAAAAATATTAAATTAAAATAAAACTTAGCTAACTAAATTATAATACTTATTGTAATAAAATGATTTTACACCGGAGCTCAGATTGACTTTAATTCAACTTAGAAATATGAATTAAAATCAATCCAAGTACCAGCTCCGATGGGTATTGCATCATGATAAGAGCTGGTGAGAAACTCATGTGCACCATCTTTTCAAATAATTCATATTTTTTTTTATTATTCATACAATTTCTTATTCAACATCGAAACCTGTCTTCTTCTTCGTCGTGTCGATGGCTGAGTCAAATTTTATCGAATCGAAACCTGTGATTTCTAATTACTATAGTTTCTAGGTATTTATCGCGTTTTCATATTAGTTCAAGTTAATATCGTGAGCATGAATGAAAACGTCATATTCATAGGAAGTTTGAACGACTACAGCATGTACACATGACTTGTAAGCATAAGTTAGAACATAGAGTTCTACGAACAAGGATATTATACAGGGTATATTGTAATTATGTAGCTACGGATATTATCTGTTCCCAGTTGGAAGTTTCGTAAGTTTCAAGTTCGTAGCCTTCGTAGCTTCAACAGTGCTACGCCGTAGCAATAGACGTAGCATAACATAACATCACGCCTATATAACCCAGAAAGGTATTACAGAGTGTACAATACACTCATTTTATCTGCTATGTTTAGGTCCCATGGGATAGGGACTGAGCCTATCGCTATCTACCAGGCACAATTCCAACTCCGTGGTGCTATTGAGCATTTCCTGAAGGTTAAATCCGTAGCACAAGAATTTAATAAAATGTTTCGAAGGTAAGTTTGATCAAATCAAATCAAATCAAATCATTTATTTCCATGGGCCCCAAGGGGCGCTTGAACACGTCAAAACAAACATCAAACACAAAAAAAATAAAATTAAAATAAAACTTAGCTAACTAAATTATAATACTTTGTGATTATCTGTTGAAACGCATTCATCTCTGTAGCTACCGTTTTCCATAACATCACACCTATATATATATATCACCCAGAAAGCTATATATAACTTATTTAAGAGTTGACTCCCGAGTGCCGTATTTCATACTAACGTATTATTAAGCTGTTCTTCTTTTGAAGAAGAAGAAGAGAAGATTAAGCTGTTATCTATTTTTAAAGATAAATCATTTCTAAAACACATTAATGCATGTTTGTATGTTCGTGGCCATTTTTTCAAAAAAAATTGAATCAATAATTGAGGCACATATGAACTTGGAGTGCATGAAAGGAGCTTCCCCGAGTGACGTACACAACGATTCCCTACGTCCGGCGCACCCTGGGCAATTCGCAAGTTCTCCAAAGCGAATTGGCTAATCCTTTCACCACGATGGCAAGTCAAAATAAAATTTGTCTCAGCCATCAACACGACGAAGAAGAAGATATAAACTGAAAACATTTAAATAATAATTTTAAAAAAACTTAATAATGTTAAAGTTAAGCCCATATTACTTCTGTATGAAAAATCACCAATCAATTGTACCCCCTTAAATATAGAGCACTCTGTACTAAAACAAAAACTAAGCACCTAATATCAAATTTCATGCTGCACCGCTCCCATACCGAGTAAACGGGAATAGCCTAATGATTCAATTTCAATCACTGTAACTACGATCCATCGAAACATTATACAGGCTTATGATGGAAATTAAATGTTCCTTCAAAGAAACTGAAGAAATATTACAAGAGAAGAGTTGAATAATCGTCATTATATTTCGTCGAGACAGAGGGAACGCACAAACGGCCTTAATTTGGCCAATCTAAACACAGCAAAGTAAAAGTGATTGATGGCTCCCGTCTTTCGCTTCGTTTGTAGAACGAGTGATTTGCGTCACTTTAATCAAGAAGAATCTTGTGATTTCTGAATCAGGAAATTGGTAAATCAATAAAATTTGTACTCACAAATAATATACACTTTGTATTGAATGTAAGACTTGTTACTAGAAATGATTACTTGCTTCGAATTCCTAGAAGAGTCTCAACCAAGTTCAGAATTTCAACGCTTCAGCAAAGTTAGCAAAAAAAGCAAACAAACCGACTATTATAACGTCCATTCAACTCGAAACCGCTTTAAGTCTCAGACAAATTGAAATAAATAGAAATCACGGAGCGTTATTACTAAAGTCGACAAGTTTCAACCCTAAATCAAACTCAACTTCAAATATTTTTACAATAAGTAGCGATTTTTCTTGTTTTAATATGAAATCTATTGCACTCAGAATAAAGCTCACATTGCTCATTTATCATTTTGAACAAACTCTAACTATCCAGCAAATAAAGCACTTGTTTCGCAGCACTAATTGTTTTTATAGTGCTTATGAAAATGCAAACTCAGTTGTGAAGTTCAGGTGCTGGTAGAAAACATAACAGTGTGTCAGGTTACGAGTGTACAGTTCTATCAAACATTCATTAGCACAGCACGCGTATTTCAACTAACTGAAGCAATTTTATGTTTAATTTCACAAAGAGTTGTTATCTATCTACAAGTGCAGCTGACGTTTCTTTGTGAGTGTACGAGTAAATACTGGTGTAATTATGAAATGTGAGCTGCGCGGGGAGGTTGCTACACTTTATAGGTACTGCAAACTACACAAATGTTCAACAAAACTCCACAGTTGGGGCAGTTTTGTCCAAATCTGTAGGATGTTCTGTTTCAATTTGGTTACCTCTCAAATATGCCAGTAAAACCGTCCTCTATAGACAGCCTCTATCTAGTACAACACTGGTATTCAATTCACTTTGTAAGTTTCACTGAGCTTATTTCTGTATTGAGAGTGATTGTAATTACAGCTCCAGTTCAATGATTAGGTCATACAATCTACATAATAGTTAGTAACAAACTAGATTGCTATCTTGAGCTTGGTTTGTAGATTGGATCAGTTAAGATAAGCACTAATGATATTGATTTGCATCATTTAATACTAGTAAGGGATACGTAGAGAAACGTTTGCTTTCCAGATAAAAACTTTACAATTTTAAATAATTAATAACCTACGTCGATATTCTAGTGGTTAGTGTTTCCCTGGATACTGGATAATGTTGTAATGGATAATGTTTAGGCGAGTATCACACTCGCCTAAATAAATGAAATTGGGTGAAGGAATTATGTTTAATATTTAAACTTTGTCGGTATTCGGAACATGTGAGCGCCATTTTTTTATATAATAAATATCGTGACACTAATTTTATAATGCATGCATTAATTTAATGCCACTAGTTTTTTTTATGTAAATTGGACTTAGTATAAAAAGTATTGTATACACTATACGACAGATAAAAACATTTGATTAAAATAAAAATACCCCAGAGGTTTTTAGTATTTAGCTTTTCAATTCATTTGTGAGAGTTTATTGCGATTATCTTTTGAATGTGTTAACTCAGAAAACTTAAGTTCCTTACAGCTTAAAGGAACCATTGATTGTACGTATTTATCATCAATTTTAACTCTGTAGCTCCACTCGTTTTGGAGTAAAAGGGTTGTGACAAGCGGACAAACGAATGATCTTATAAGGGTTTGGTCTTTTCCTTATACGGTACAAAACCCTAAAAACGAACCTTCTAGGACAATGGCGGCAATAAGAGATAGAAAAAAAAAACTATTACTCATAATATTACTGTTATAAATACAAAAGTTAGTCTGGTATGGTGTAGCTCAGGTAATACGCAGTACTTTGGCTGCAAATTCAAACGCAACAGTTCCCCAAGAGAGCACACTAGTGGCAGTTCACACAGAGCCGGGGGCTATAACTAGTGCTGTTCTGACTTGTATTATCACATGCAGCTCTATTGCTGAAATAGATTAATGTTAACAGGCCGAGAGTACATTAGTTTGGGTATGTCCAATGCGTCAACCCAGAAAATAATATAAACTGAATTTATAACTCTGTCGTTCGATATTTAAATATATAGTTTTTTGGGCAAAAACTATATAACATTCAACAATCAAGCCATTGACACGATAGAAGAAGAAGAAGATATTTAAATTTACATCTTCTTAAAAATATTAAGTGATATATTGGCCTGTAAATATGCCATAGGCGGTCCAAGAATAGGAAATTACTAACCAACTAATTTAATATGTTATAAGAATTTTAAACTTAAATACATAATTAATTACTAATACACTAATTTTAGCATTTAATTAAACTACATACTTAAAATAGTTATGCTATACTTTAAAATATTTATTTTTTTCATTCCAACTGTAAGGAATTTATAAAGCTTTTTTATTTTTATTTTTTTATAAATATACCAGTGAAATGTGGGTGTTATACACCCTTTTGGGTAATAAAGGCATGATGTTATTTTAAGTTATGTTATATTTTATGTAAAAACTGAAGAAAAAATATTGTGATGTCAAATGCAACATTGACCCATGAGAGCGATATGTCTCGTCAGAATGTCAAACGCAGACTGACTTGCTAGTGATTGCATGGTTCCTCTAACTATGATATCAATGGATTGCCAGTTTGACTTCGTTCCGATGATAAGACAAAACAAACGGTAGATACCTTGAGTGGTTCACCATTTTAATGAGAGACCCTTAGTCATAAGAATTTACGTTTATTGTCGCCCAAAACATTAAGATACCTACTTGGTCATTTAACCGCTATAATGTAAAAACAACCTATACAAAATACAAGCGTTTAGTAAGTACTGACTTTCGTTCTGGGCAAATTTTTTCGTACAAATTTCATACCTGACCTCTAATGAACCCAATTTGTCTGATTTGATCGTGTTATTTTCGAGCTTCCAAGAGGTGAAGTATGCCAAGATGACTTGGCCGTCACGAAGCAATCGGGTATTGCTTTAAGAAAATATCCTTTTACTATTCGCAAAACACACTTTGCTCTGAAATATACATCTTTAAACTACTTTTCCTGAGACATTAAATCCCACCAAAAATGTATTCATGTAAAAGCGTCCGAGTCAGCACGATTTAAATGATGCGCGACGTCAGAAAGTGTCTATGTGGTTTGAATTAAACACATAATATTTTGCAACAGTCTTAAAAACGCTAACTAAAACTAAGCATAATATTTCATAACTCTCATTGTATCCTGCGGTGAGCAAACCGCAATAAAATACTAATTTATTACTCAATACATCTGCAAAAAAATATTGGCCAAAAAATCTGAACAATGGCCGATGTATATTTTTCAAGCAACTAGCGGTGCACGGTCCGATAGGTAGAAACGTATTATGCTCTGACATTGACAAGTACATTAACCTCTATTTCATGCCATCGCCGTTCATAAGCCGTATGCACGGCGATGCAATGGTATGAATACATGTCGATAAAATATTCGGGGAATGGAGATGACACTGCAGGCTATTTTTGGTTTATTCCATAAAAGGTTTCCTAAATTGCTAGCTGTTGAAAAGTTAATATGACAGAGATATCGATGACAAAGATAGTTTTGTATTCACTTTGAAAAATGAAGAGTAGAAAAGTGTGTTGTTGAGAAGATGGCAAATATTTATTGATACAATTATAAAACTGAATATGATCTTCAAAATGTGTGACTCTTCACAATGGCCACATAATAAAAAAAAAATATTATTACACATCTTGAACACAGGATAAAGACAAAGGGTTTAATGTGAAACTTCTTTTCTTCTCTAAAAATATTTACGTATTACACTAACAGAGAGTTGTTTCAGGTAAAAGTAAGTAAACAAAAAAACTAAATAAAGTTTACACCATTTTCATACCAACACCGACACCCGACACATTCTATACGTTATGAGAAACGTACTGACAAAAACGGGTTAATCGTACAGAACACACCTGCGTAACAATGTATCAAATCAAGAACCGTACAAGCTATTGCATCAGAAAATTCAATCACCAGTATATTATACTTTATTTATATTTAGTTAGTATCAAACGGGTGTGTAGTCTTATTGGTAAGTAGTAACTACAGTACATGAACATCAGCAATCTACAATAGACAGCAGACGAGTGTCGTTTTATATGAGGACTACGATGTTAAGTCTCATGTATTCTGTTAGAAAGTTCAGAGCTTGATCTCACCAGCAAATCGGA
Organism: Hypena proboscidalis; assembly: GCA_905147285.1. Classification (NCBI taxonomy): domain Eukaryota; kingdom Metazoa; phylum Arthropoda; class Insecta; order Lepidoptera; family Erebidae; genus Hypena; species Hypena proboscidalis. The sequence goes on from LR990127.1 coordinate 9,779,735, forward strand.
AAACAACCGTGCATGTTATTCGCAAAGTTTTGTTCTGAGACTGGGTGTGCTTGTGTGAGTGAATGTGTGTATTTGGCCTTGTCATTGGGACCATTGGATAGTGTAATTGCTTCTGGCGTTCTATCTAATGTAAAAAAAAAACCAAAAAAAAAAAAGGTATTATTTGGCCCTCGAGCTCGTTCACAAGAATTCTTCCACTATAACATAAAATCACGCCTATATTACCCAGAAGTGTGTGGCAGAGGTTTACAACACCGACACTTTACCTGTTATGTTTAGGTTTCATGGGATAGAGGATGAGCCTATCGCCATTCACCGGGCACAATTCCAATTCCGTGCAACTATTGTGAATTTCCTGATGGAAATTTAAAAATAATACTTTGCCCGACCCGAGAATCGAACCCAAAATCTCGCGGTAAGAGGCGCATACGCTAACCACTTGACCATCGAGGAAGTAGTTCTAGCACCAATTAACATATATCTATACTAATATTATAAAGAGGTAAAGTTTGTGTGTTTGTTAAATTGTCAGGGGTAATCTCGGAATCTACTGCACCGATTTTAAAAATTCTTTCACTAATAGAAAGCCACATTATCGCTGAATGTCATAGGCTATATAAAAAACCGAAAAATTAAAAGGTTTTTACGTGGTAGTCCGTTTTGTAAAGAGAATCGGAGAAAAACTCATCGTTATACGTGAAGGCCACAGCAGCGCGGCAGCGGCGCGCGATGGTTTCGGCTTATTTCGGTTCGCGTTCGTGCTCACTTCGGAAGAAGGAGGCGTGACCTTCCTTTTACATCTGAGAGGTAGGTACCCGCGCGGCTCTTTACGCAGCGGACGTCCCCAAAATTGAATTTTTCGTAACACACTTTCGACATTCATTAATTTTATTTTCGGTACAAAAAAAAATCTTTTATGTTTATATAGTTTTCATTTAATTTAGGTTATAGATAGGCATTAAGTTTGTTTCATGTAATTAGATATTAAATTAGGTTATAGGTATTAAGTTAGTTTCATGTAGATATTAATTTAGGTTATAGGTAGGTATTAAGTTTGTTTCGTGTAGATATTAATTTAGGTTATAGGTATTAAGTAAGTTTCATGTAGATATTAATTTAGGTTATAGGTATTTAGTTTTTTGCAATTAGGTTAGGCTAGGTTGTTATTTTGAAATCATAACTTCTGTCAATATGCCTAAAAGAAAATCTCAACTGTCTCGACATACATCCCTGACACGAGCGAGACAGTTTTGAACAATTAAAATTATCCTGCGACTTGGTCCTCATGGAATTCGTTAATCGGAAACTCCGAATTCGTTAATCGGAATCTCGGGAATCTTCTTTCACGAATAGAAAGACACATTATTGCTGAGTGTCATAGGTTATATACATATAAAAAACCGAAAAATAAAAAGGCTTTTACATGGTAGTCAGTTTTGCAAAGTGAATCTGCGAAAAAACATTCGAATGAAAACGTTTCTTACGAACGCTGCCTTAACTATGAAAGATATATATTTTTGAACATTATGCCCAACGAAGTGGGCACGGGTCAGCTAGTGTTATATATATTCATCCTTAAATAATGCTGCTACTATATTGCAACGGGGCTTATTCGCTGTTTGATTATACAAAAAAAAAAAAAAAACTGTTATAAACATGTAAAGATTTTACTGGTAATAAATGACAATAGCAGTATCCAAAATTAGTAAATTGTAATAAACATAAATATGTAAAAACAATGTTGTACAAAATACTAGTTTTATAATGTGTTATTAATTTGACGACCGGATATCGTAGTGGGCAGGGTACCTGCGACGCCGAGGTCGCGGATTCGATTCCCACTTAAGACAAATCTTTGTGTGCATGAATATGGGGGTTTGTCTTAGTCTGGGTGTTTTTATATATAATAAGTATGTATTAACAAAAAAGTATATATGTATTAGTATCACTTATTCTAGTACCCATAATACAAGCTCTGCTTAGTTTGGGCCTAGATGGCGTTGTGTGTAAGTTGTGAAATATATGTGGATATATTTGTATTTATTAAAGAAAATGTTGTATGAGTTAAATTTTCGTTCCTTCAATTGATAAATGAAGATGTTTATTGAATGTAAATTATGTAAAATTATGTAACAAAAACCATATACTGTACTTGAGGTGCAATTTGAAGTGATAACGTCTAAGTAATTAGTTTAAATTATTAGAGTCTAGGCCCCAAGGCGCTACTCTCAAGTAATGCTTGCAGAGCACTCTTGGAGAATCTCATAACGACACTCATTCTCGCGAAATGAATGTACTCGCACCGTGTACATTTTTAAAGGCCAAGTTAAGCCACTAGACAATAAACAGCTGTGTATAAATATTAATATCCTATCCCTTTAGTCTTACTAATATTTATTGTTAATACGAAAGTTTTTAAGGATATGTGTGTGTGCATGTTAATACTCTTCCATGCAAAAACTACTGGATCAATTTTGCACAAATGTAGTACATATCTTCGAAAAGAAGAATCTTAACAATTTATTGACAGAGGTGTGTGCTGTGGGCTCGAACCCGAGACCTTTGACTTCGCAGCCCTTTGGTCTACTACTCGGCTATCGGTGCTTTTTTATATTTTTTTAACTTTAACCCGTCTCCTCCTCTTAATAAACACCGCAAAATAAAACTTTACAGTAGTTATTGATGATTTAATTAACACCTAGTATAACCGAGACTTAAGTCCTGTAAATCTCTTTAGCAGATTTACGACAGCATCGTTGGATCACATTTAGTTCACGGGCTATTTGATTATCTTATAAACGAAATGCTTTAAAAGTAGAACGGTTATTTGTGCAACAAGAAAGCAAAGTTCGTATTTGCTTCAGTGCATATTTTGAATCCCGAATTAGCGAAAGATTATAAATATAGTAAATATTCAATTTTCAGAATCATAAGCGTAGTGAGGGACTTAAAAGCACAAAATGTTATTAATAACTTTAATCTCGTGTCGTACATACAACTTTTCACCTCAGCAACTCGACAAAGCGAGCAGTGAGCAAAACTTAACTTTACTTGGGGCAAAGAACGCCCTTTTGAGCTACTGAGGTCAAAATTACATTTCCATTTTATAGTTGATTTCCTGAAAAAAAAATGAAAACTCGCTGCTTGTTGATCTTTTATTATTTATATTTTAGTTATGTGTCACTGTCTTCAATTTGTCATGTATTTTCAAGGTCTTCAAAAAATCAATGTATATCTTGATAAGTTTTACTAAATGCGTAAATGATCTTAAACTTGTAAAATAATACTTCATTAATTATTTTCATTTATTACCTACAGAACATTCATTATCAAAAGAGTCCAATAAGTCGGAAAGCTCTCGATACGTACACACAGGTACGATCAAGTAGTGTAACGTAGAATTGAGCTGAAGTCTATTGACCTAGCACACTGCAGTGAGCTATCGAACGAATTTGAGGTTTATTGCTAACAGCCTACTGTGGTGTTGATTGAATCTGGCTCTGCTATGGATGCCCAAGTTGAAGTATACAATTTTGTATGAGCACTTTACCCATTCCTTGTTAATGCAGTAAAAACAACCCTTGACCGAGGAATTCAAAGCAAAAGTTAGGTATTGGTAGTGTAAAACTACTAGGGTAGTTTTCTAAATCCCAAATCGTCCTTATCCTATTATCTTGCCCTTTTCTCAGGACCATTTAGTACGTCAAAAAGTCTGCCACCAGTGCCTATCTTGGGTCGTATGTAAAGCCGTATAGATAGTCTTGAAAGTAGAGCAAATATGGTCAAACTAGCGTATTGGGCTTCGGTGTCTGCGATCTCTCCAGTTACCAGCAGCCTTTTAAGGTTGTTACCTTCTTTTCGTGGAATATGGCTGCGAAGGTATGATCGACGGTCTCTCATACACAGTTGTTTTATAATGTTGATAAAATACGTTAGAACGGTAATTACGGTGACCTATAAATAGCAATATAATTGTTTGAACAAACCATTAAAACATGTAGAAGATGCGTTTAAAAATAGGAAAGATTATGTAGTATAGTATAGCCATGTGCTGGCTAACATTTGTTAACATAATAATGCTGGCAACGAGGTAACATAATCATGACCAATTTGTATGACAAATTGTACAGCGTTCCAGGTAGTTACGCATCCACTACATATTATAAACGGAGTCCTCGGCCATGTTTGTTTGTCTGTAAGCGATAAACTCAAGAAGTAGTTCTTGAGTTAAACGGATTATCATATGGTTTTCTCCAATCCATGAGGCAGCTATAATTATAATTTGGAAAGGTTATCAATGTTACAGATAGTACTAAAATATATCTCCGTTCATCTGACAAAGTTATATTTGATTACAATATTTTGCGAAAAATAAAAAATCACATCAAGTCTTCGATCAAATCTTGCTGAATAATACGGTCAGGCAACTCGTACATCGTTTAGGTCGTACTGTTCTATATGTTATAAGAAATAACTAAGTGGACAGAAATAAATAATCACGTCTACAGATTGGCTGAAATCCATGGACATACAATGCATGTAAAACCACATAAGTGAGCCGCATTTTATTAACATTTTAATGATGCGATAATGTTCGCGAGGTGCTCTGTAATGCAGTAAGCCGCTTACCGCGCGCATTATTATGATGAAAAGCTTTTCATAATTAATTGAAATCTGGGTAAAATTATGCACTCTACACGTTTTAATCGAATACTTCAAAATTAATGTAGTTTTCGAAAGAGCCCGCAAATTTTCAATCTGCTGTTGATTTTAAAAATCTTCAATATTTTATTCGTCAAAATAATCAACTGAGTCAACTACTAATTTATTAATTTTATAGCATTTAGCTGTGCAACCGGTATGGAATTCTCATACAAAATGAGTATGGTTGTATCTTTTACATTTTTCATCACAATGTTATAATTTTTGCACAGTCAATTTAAAACATGATTATCTATGTTCCTTCGATTTTAAATTATCTTAATAAAATCAAATCTTATCAAATAATACTAAGAAACAGTTGACAAAATTATGGGACCGGCAGGATTTGAACCTGCGACCTTTTGCACACTGGGCAGTCGCTTTAACAAAACAGCTACGATCACTTCTTGCCAGGACTAGGACTGAAATCAACTCTTTGTACTTGTACAAATATAATACTACTTTATCCAATTCAGACATAAAACAGAAACAACAACAAATAAACTAAATCACTTTTAACTTAATAAAAAGTACACAAAAAGTAAAGTACATTTTCAGTTAATTTATTCACGTAATCTTAACCTTTAATTAAAACTATGGGGCAGTAGAAAGTTGTGTACGTGTGATAGAGCCTCAACCCTTAACTTACCGTTATATAGATCCGGGTTGATAATTAACATTCTAGAAAGACGGCATCCACGTGGCAACCCTATCGTAGTCGGGCACTGATTAGGAACATATTAAACTAGGCGAGTGGAATGCGTTATTGCTAATTGAATAAACTTCTAAGGGCTGGTTGTCACGGACTAACACACTGAGACTTTTTTTTTTTCAAAAAAGATTATTGTTATTATAATACTCAATTTGTGATGCATGTTACACTAATAAAATACGCAATCTATCACAAATATGATTTATACGGGCATTAACGCGATTAAATTATGAACTTATTAAATTATATATATATATAATAAAAATATCTTAATTTTTTTGTTCTTGTCGTCAACCGTGCTGGTTGCTGTAAACCAGCACTGTGGAGCCCTTGCGAGCAATGTACGAATCCACAGCATCCAAGCTGAGCATCCAACTCTGTTTTGCTTACTTCTATTTTCATTTTTCATTTTATGTTTATTATTTATATAATGTTGTGCTGTTATGTAGCTAAGGAAAATTCAAATTATTTTCTTTCTTTTTCCTTCATTCTTTCTATATTGCGTTAACTATAGCTTGGCACAAAGTTGGAGAACGTTGCGTCTTGAAATTTTTTTAATATCATTTCAAAAATTAAACTAGTCAAGCCAGTAGCTATCCTCGTGCTATCCGCCCTTAGCAATGATTTGTGATTAGTAGGCTTAATGACGATCTGTTCACACATTAAACTGTCATTGTTCGTGTGTTACCGCTAACTAAGGGCGAGTTCCCACAGAGCTAGTGTGAATAATGGTTCGGTGACGACATCGGTTTCTTGGTCAAATGGATCGTAGTTGTGTTTTGTTTTGAGTAGTTCTGGACACGGAATATCCAGTAATAAATATTTAGAATAAAATCTTTGTATTAGGTACCTATCTACCCCTACGATATAAATCACATTAGAAATTTCAAAATATAAATATAATTATTTTTTGCTTAAAAAAAGCTTACTAGTAATTTTCAAATGCAAGTACAAATTATTAGTATTCTTGTTAACCTCCTCCATATAAGCTTAATTTGCTTGTTGAATAGGGGGAAGTTCACGTCCGTGGTGTAATGGTCAGAAATCGAACCCCTGCCCTCTCGATTGTAAGGCCGATGACTTATCCATTGCACTACGGCCGCTTATTAGAGAGTATTAAGTATTCAATTTATTATTACGTGTGAAGGGTATTAGTTCGAAATCAAGTCTAGCTCTCTTTGGATTACCATAATTAGCTCGCGTTGTCAATAGAGCGACTGCATTTAAATTTGGAATGATAGTGCATTGGATACGGTTACAGTGAACGTTAATTTCTAATTTGGAATGACAATTTGATAGTCAGGTTGTAGATTTAAAACTCTTTAGTATTTTATTCACGAAAATTAACGAGCTTATTCAGAACAAAAAAAAAAACAGTTTGTACTATAACTGTGTCCATAGAAAAATACTAAAGAACTGGTATTTGTTTTATCGTTGTATTTTATCCCTGATTAGGGGGTCAACGTTTATATCATAGATTCGTAAATTTAAAAGATTTTTCGGTAAATATCGCTCCCCAAGTTTTAACTTTAAAGTAAAAAATTGTCGAAATTCATTTTACAAAATTGTGCACATAGGATTTTCAAGGCGTGAATGAGTTGTAGCAATGGTGAATTAAAGTAAAAAAGAAATTAATGTCAAATTTAATTTCCGTATCCTTAACTCAGGCACATAATTGAAAATCAAATATAATGGTTTATACATTGAATAAAACCGCTGTTGGTTTGAAACAACAGCCAACCATTTATATTGGCAATTAAGATATTTTTCAGTTTTGTAACACATTGCCGTATCAACAGTACTGGTCAAATAAATGCGGTTTGCACATAACGATTGTGAAATGATGGTTTCCAATTGATTTTCATACAAATATTTCAGAGCTTGTGATTATTTGTTTGGTAAATTAATTTCTTGTCAACATACGGACCTTAACATAACAGGTGAAATGTGGGTGTCGTACAACTTTGCCACACCCTTCTTGATAATATAGGTATGATATTATTTGATGTTATGTAGGTCATATTTAGTGGTTGTTATAACTTATGTAAAAGTTAATAATGCAATAAATTGTAAACGTCTTTCAAGCATTCGTAATTTCATTAGTACCAAGTGATTTTTATTGAGGATATTTTGTTGCTTGGTGCGGGTAATACTTATGGTAAAACAAACTAGATTTAATATTAACACCCGGTTTAGACTCCGCAATTTTGTGAATAGGAATTTTACCTATCAAATTCTGTGGTGTAATTTTAATTAACTGTTATAAAAATAAACATTTTCTATACAATTATATCTATCGCTATATATAAAATTGAAAATTGGCTTTGTCTGTACATTGAAGATATTTAAGAAAAATATGCGAGGGGTCTTTACAGCAGTAGAAGCCAAAACATATTGCTTAAGATTTTTTGTCTGCCTGTGTGTTCGTACATGCATTACACAAAAACTGCATGAAATTGGATGCGGTATTCACAGTTGAAGGTCTAACTTTAAAAGGGGAAGTGTAAATTTGGGTTTGAAATTATTCGCGAGAAGTTCTTCAATGTTGTACGGAATAAACATAAAAATATCGAATTCCACGCGGACAAAGTAGCGGGCAAAAGCAAGTGACAAATAAAACAAGTTTTGTTCACAGCCAAAACAAGCTCAGCTTAATCAATTTCAGTTCTCTTTTCTTTTCGGCCTACCCACGGCTATTTGTATTCCATTATCATTTAAAAGCATTAAAAACTATACAGATTTTTGGGATATTTACATTATTTCGCTTGTTTCCTTTTTAATGTAATAATATATTCAGCGACAGTCGAATTTATGTACTCGCTATATTTTATCACGACTGTCGAGTTGTTAATATGTTGGCAGTTTTGAACCTTATTTTAGAGAAACAAAAGAGCAAAGCCGCCAACATATTAATATGGAGCAATACTATCAATGAACCACCTTGCTGACGGTCCCAAATGCCCTACCACCTGCACAAGAGAGGCGCTGATTAACGCCGATGAGAGCGCCATAACAGTGGCCACTTATTGGGCCAATACAATTTGACTCACCCATCGACGCGACGAAGAAAAAGAACATAATATTATTAATGAACTCGACTGTACCTTCGTATCCCATCATTTTCTTAAGTACTTGTACAGGTCCTTGGCGAAAGGTGCTATAATTAGTTATGTTACTGTAGACTGGTCAAATTATACACCGATATCCATTCCTGAAATACTGAATAAATTGCTATTATTTACAATAATAAAATTAACTGCCAGCACAGTGTTGCCTACTATATCGTACAAATCAATCACTTGGTTAATTATTTTTAAACGATATTTTTTGTGAGATAAATGTAAAATTAGATAGTTCACTCGTTTGATTATTTTATCGATTAACTGTACGGAAAATAATTATAAAAATAGTTTATAGATATTTTTTCCTTTAAAAAGCCAATCAATTAATATAAAGGGCGTAGATGATGGCAATATGATTCTAAAATAGTAATGTTTATTCATTGCCAAATCTTGACATGCACTTGCTAGCGTTTACGATTTTAATGAAAAACCGACTTGATTGTTTTCGTTTTGATGAATATATTTTGCAGCAATAGATTACTATACTCATAATTCATGTTAAAGTTTGCCAATTATTACATTTATAGAAATTGCAGTAAAAGAACAAAAATATATAAAACACATTTTAGATATCTAAAGCATTTTACTGGACTCAATTTATTTCGATATGAATCCAGTTTTACATCGTGTAATTTCGTTAGATTACTTGACAGCAAATAGCCTTTAAAATTTTATTATGTAGCTTCTACGCTCAAATAATAATAAAGACCTTATGACAGGTAATAAAAAAATCATGCAACAATATTTTTTCCAATTTATGTTAACAACTTGTTTTATAACTCAATATCTGGAGGCTTTGCGATAACAGATTTACACATCAATTATAACTTTCCCATGGCATTTTCTTCTTGCATGCCCCTTTTAAGTTCTACCGTAATTTCTTTGTCGTTTAATAGCGCTACTGATGCGAGAAATCTAGAATTTTCAGACAAACATTTTCCACAACATTTAATTTTATCGTGTCAAAAGATAAACATAAAAAGGTACCCTCTCAAAATAGCTGAAAAGTTTTTTCATTACTGTTTGTGGTTTGAACTTTTGTCTAAAATATCTGTGAAAAAATAAATCAACCCTAGCACATAACAATTTGGCTGTCAAATGCTCAGCGTGGGTGAGACGAGGTTCGTAAATCATCGTTCAAAAATTTGCCAGTTTTTCGTGAATGGAGAGACTTGCGCGGATTACGTACGCGCCATTAGTTCCGTTCACGCCTTTGTGTGGGACCTTCGAGCGTTGGACTCATTGTGATTCGAAAGGCCTGCCACCGAGACAGACTTAATTACACGCGTCTGCATTTCCAGCTTCAATCGAGTGTAGTGCTCCGACCAATTATACTGTTTACTAAAATTTGCCGAGCACTATTTAAATTTAGAACGGCAGACACATTAACTCCGATTGTAAATGCAGATTGAGCGAATTAAATAAAATATTATGTTGTTTGGGCTCTGTATTTCAAAGTTTGCAGAGTTATTTCGTAATGGGTTGTGAATTTGTTTAGATTTAAGTAATATTTTATGTATTTTATATTCTGTGACTGCCTCGCATACAATATGACGTTTTAGTTGAATGTAAAATTATAATAAAATAAAGTGCACTGATAAAAAATATCATTAACTTAAGCCATATTTTACGAAATTGAAATGCATTATGTTTTATTTTAAGCTAATGGATTCCGTAATTATTAAAATAAATGCAGGAATTATAACAAATTTGTTTTGCTCCTGCGACTTTCCACGTGCTAAGCGTGTGCATGCTGCGGATACATGAATACCTATTATATTAATTTTATTAAAAAAAATGTATTGCAAGACGCCAGTCAATGGAAAAAACATCAGCATTAATGCAAGAACATTGAACACTGTCTGCACAGTCAGTTTTAAAAGAAGTCGTAATTATTAATGTCGGTTGGCAACGTCTTCTGCATGCGGAATAAAGTATCTGAAATACATTATCAATGAACTTTCAACTCAATAACCAAACGAAATGGTGGCATCTTTTTTATCGTACGTGACTTTAGAAAATGTTAAGGACCTCGTACATTAAACTGTACGTCAACAGAAATAATACAGAAGTATTCATGAACCGTGCCTCGTTCGTCTGATTCGTCGTTCGTCGTTTGATTCTTAGGCCGAAAAATGGGTTATTTAGGATTTTTCTGTCTATAAATTCTCTATAGCTATTGGCACAATGTATGTTTCGTCCCCATAAATGGTGATAGGCCCTTTCACATAGGTATGGCCTCTGCCTGAATTATATTTATGATAGAATAAAAAAAAGCGTAAAGACGCGGCTTTAGGGCTTTTTACGCTAGTTGACTGTCATTTGTCATAAACTTTCGATAAGCGTTTATGCACATAACATGTAAGTCTAGTTTTATGCAACCAACACAAAGTTGTACCTGCTATTTTTATTTAAATCAGATCGATTGTGTAAACAGTCACATGTGTGGCTTAACTTTAGCCATTTACGTGTATTTGTGCAGTTTGATATTAAATAATTCAACTTGGTGATAACGTATTAAAAATATTGAAATGCAATAAAATCTATATATATCTATATGGACTTATGGTTCTGTGATTGTATACGCTCTCTAGAAGTAAAGGTTGCGTCATTCGCTAAGCTCGTGTTTGACTTAGCAATGTTCACATTACGCCTAACACATCGCAAAGAATACTCACATATCTCCAAATGTCAACATTTGCGGATCATTGATTCATGGGTGAGCAGAACGATAGGCGAACTTGCCCGTTCTGGCTAAAAGCAAAAGTTGAAGAGCTAATGTAAATGTTGATACAGGAAACTCGCACCTCGCCGCATTGAATTGATAATGCTGCCACGTTCTACTGAGATGGCGGGACTTGTGATATAGCTTTTAAAATTTAGGACAAGTAAATTTCGATGATTTATCATTACTAAAATCCTAATTCTTACTTCCTTTTTCTAACTTATTAATATATTATAAATACGAAAGTAACTCTATTTGCGTGATACGCTTTCACACATAAATAGCTGCACCGATTTAACTGAAATTTGGTAAGGAGATAGTTAAAGGTCTGGAAAATATTTTTTTATCAAATCAAATCAAATTATTTATTGGCTATTAATATGGGTTAGTTAACAAGGTCTCATAAAATATTAATGGTAAACATATCGACCATTATTGGCATGCGAAATTAAACATAAGCACAGAATAATTTTATCAATATCTTGGGCGGGCGGAGCTTGTTAATTAATATTACCTTTACAGTTAATATAATTATTGCCTTAGTATTACTGTTTATCCGAAGGACTTGTTGAACAGAGGTTAATAATTCGCTGTCAGTAAAAAAGTAATTTACTTAGTTAGATCATTCTAGGGGTCAAGAATATAACATTGTTGGTGATCCATTAATAACAACAATATTTACAAAAAATCTATATTACACCTACTTATACCTTCTTATGCCTTCGTCAGTGTAACGGCTATGAATAAAAAAAAAATAACCACTATTTCCCTGGTCACGGCGTCACGATTAAACGGCAAGGCGATTTTGATGAAATTTGATGTATAGGTAGATGGGACTTTAAGGCAGAATATAGCTTACTTTTTTATGGTGGGTAGCCGCGGGGTGTAGTTCATAGCCTAAGTAAGAACGACGACAACTTCGGAAATGACTTTTTTTCTAAAATATATTGGTATATGCTCATAGCAACCCATTTTACTCGAGTTGTTCTTCACACTAAGACTTTCTAGAGGTTTTCCAAAGTTCTTCACGGAATTAACTTGGCCAGCGAAACTTTTAAGAGTCAACAGAGAACAGTGAAAAGTAGTTGTTTTGGTGTTTCTTGTTGCTATCTGTTACTTGTACTGGATTCTTTGAACCTGACACTTTGAATGCTGATCGGGGATTTAAAGAATACGAAATATAGTGCTTGGGAATTTAAACTAGTTGTAATAGTATAAGATCCCTTGAACAACGACCTTCATCGAGATGTTTATTTGATGAAACGTATTTTATATTTAATTTAATATGTCAATAGATATATTGCATATGGGTTGCCTAACAAATTTCAGTCCAGGATATGATTAATTAATAATTGAAAAAAATATTTTTTTTAATCATTTCAACGGTTTGATTATTAGACAAATTCTATACCAATCGAAAGTCTGAAGCCTATAGAATATGCAAACGTTGGGTTGCCTATTCTTTTCCGGTCACAACTCTCGGGTAGCCAGGTGTAAACAGGTAAATTGATATACCATTTTGCACCGGTCTGATTATTGAATGAAAATTAATTGAAAATAAAGATTATTTCATTATGAACACGATGGTATAGGGTTGCCTGCGAAAAATCAGTCCCGAATGCCGGTTGTCGAATTTTTAAAAGTGAAATACTTTATGTACTAAAATGTACAAAGGCGGGCGGGCGGACTTAGTACTAAATTATACATAGTTTAAGACATAATGATAAGATGATTCGGCCAATTCATCAAATAGGAGTAGATCACGAACCTTCATCTTGAATGAAAAACGTAATGTCGCCATCCTGGTTTCGAGTGGAAGCGCGGTCCAGAGTAGGACAGATTGAACATAGAAGGAAAAGTTTACAAAACCAGAGGTATGCGAGGGACAGAGAAGTAAAAGATTATTAGCAGAACATGTGTGACTGAAAGGTCCCAACCAACCATCCCATGCGATAGAGAGGACACAGCATAGCAGCTATTTAAAGCCCGCCTATTTTAAAAAACAATCGGAGCTGGGTCCTGGAAAGTTGGCGGCAATGGCGGAATATGCCCGATCAATCATCGCTGGCTTGCTCAATGGTGCGTTGCCAGGACTCTTCCGCGAATGTTGCCAACGCGGAGGAGATCTTCGCTACCAAAGCGTTCGCATGCGTAAGCTACGCTGGTCCATATTGACACAGGTTAGCCAGGCTCTGTAGGATCAGCGGGATGGGGTCTCGCTTCTCCTGTAACGCCACCAGCACTTCAGTGCTTCTCTTATCAAGTTCAGGAAAATTCTGTAAAAAAAACTGAAGAAACTAATTATGAATGTCATCACGAAGAGGCAGATACAAGGATTATTTTTCATGCTTCTAAAGCGAAGCCAGGCTCAAAAATTTTAATTAAAGCCTCTGATACTGACGTTTTGATTATTTTGTTAGGAAAAAAGACAGAAATCGCCAAAAACGTTTCCCATACATTTCGGCAACAGAAACGAATTTCTACGATGGTCTAACTTTTTGTTATGGCCTGGAAGTGGGTAGAATTGACTGTTAAGTAAATAAAAAGAATTTTTACCCTCAAATTTCGAATTTGATTCGAAAATCTGTGTGTTATACTTAGTTTCAGCTGAGAAACTTCGTATGAGTTATTAATTAAGGATTTTCGCTAAAATGTCTTCTAATCGTGAAAAAAATGACTTATTAGAAGCGTATTTTGAAAAAACCCTGCAATTCCAGGTTTTTCAAAAGATTTGTAATAACCTTTCTTGTTGGCACATGCCGCAACGGATACTTATTGCGGTACCACACTAATGCAGCTCCCGCATTTCGATTATTGACTAAATACGCTTCTAATAAGTCAATTTTTTCACGATTAGAAGACATTTTAGCGAAAATCCTTAATTAATAACTCATACGAAGTTTCTCAGCTGAAACTAAGTATAACACACAGATTTTCGAATCAAATTCGAAATTTGAGGGTAAAAATTATTTTTATTTACTTTACAGTCAATTCTACCCACTTCCAGGCCATACAAAAAGTTAGACCATCGTAGAAATTCGTTTCTGTTGCCGAAATGTATGGGAAACGTTTTTGGCGATTTCTGTCTTTTCTAGTACTGAAAGCTAAAATGGTCCCATAGAGTTTTTTGATCCCCACATGAAATAGAATCGATTGGCATAAAAAAAAAAAATTTGAACTCTTTGCATTTTTTTTGCTAACTGTAAGTTTTTTACAAAATCTGTGAATGCAGTTCAAAATGTCCCAAAAAATTAGGGAAGGTCTTTTAAGAACGTTTTGCTGTAACTGCAACGGTTAAGGTACTTGCCCTTACTGCCCCGTTTCAAAAATACACCCTGTATATGTCTTACCTTTTTTACTAAAAATGTATATAATATACTTTAGTGTCACATAAAACATATACACACAAATAACTAATTGATTAAAAAAAAAATCCTCTATTTTAATAATAAACTACCTACTCCAAAATGATACACAGTAGGTATATACGAGTCTATAGCTATCGTTTTCATTTTCAAGAACAAATAGCATGCGCAATCTCTTTCTTTAAATGGACGGGCTTTAAACAGCTGCTATCTTGTGTCCTCTTCTAAAAAAACAACACTCGCAGAAATATTTCACTTTTCAAAATTCGACAACCGGCATTCGGGACTGATTTTTCGCAGGCAACCCTATACCATCGTTTTCATAATGAAATAATCTTTATTGTCAATTAATTTTAATTCAATAATCAGACCGGTGCAAAATGGTATATCGATTTACCTGTTTATACCTGGCTACCCAAGAGTTGTGACCGGAAAAGAATAGGCAACCCAACGTTTGCATATTCTATAGGCTTCAGACTTTCGATTGGTATAGAATTTGTCTAATAATCAAACCGTTGAAATGATTAAAAAAAATATTTTTTTCAATTATTAATTAATCATATCCTGGACTGAAATTTGTTAGGCAACCCATGTGCAATATATCTATTGACATATTAAATTAAATATAAAATACGTTTCATCAAATAAACATCTCGATGAAGGTCGTTGTTCAAGGGATCTTATACTATAAGAGTACCTACGTAGCAGACGTTTTTTTTTGTATCTTTGTTTTTTTTTATTTAGCTTTTGTTAGGATGTATATTGCATCATCTGTCAAGTAAATTAATACCGAAGTTACTAACAAGTTAGGTCTAACATATGTAGGATGTTAGATCTAACTTATTAGTAAGTTCGCCTATACTAATAAAAAATAAAAAATACTTTTCGGCATATTATAATTTTGTTGAAAGTTAAAAATGCATACATATTTTCTGTATTTATATGTGTGGGTGGAGAAACGCTGACGTAAGACAACGACAAATAATTTGATCAATATACTTCTACATTTCTCTGGTTACATTGACTTATAGCAGCTTTCAGCAGCTTTACGCCTCCGTTTGAGGAAGGTTAATGCATTTTGCCTTAATGTCAGTAGCTACATGGGCTATACGTGGGTTCAAATCCTGAAGCGAAACGACCCGAAATGAAGTAGTTCGAATGAGGCTTAGCTTTATTTGTATTTGCAAATTACTAGAAAATTTAAAAAAAAAAATCAGAAAACGTTTGTGAATGAATATATTAAACACACACAATCTTTAAAATTCACTCATTCATTAATTTTGTAGCCGAGTTTTTAATTAATCGAAGTGCGGTCTATAAAAAATAAATTAACCTTGTTTTTTTTTCATTGTTAGTTTAGCTTATTTTTTTTTAATTTTATTAATAATTGCATCCCTGTACAGTTTATAAATAAATATTAATTGAACAAAATAATGATAAGCTCACAAACATTTGAATGATTCAAATCGATTGGTAACAATCATTTCACAATCGTTATGTGTAAACCGCATTTATTTGACCAGTACTGTTGATACGGCAATGTGTTACAAAACTGAAAAATACCTTAATTGCCAATATAAATGGTCGGCTGTTGTTTCAAACCAACAGCGGTTTTATTCAATGTATAAACCATTATATTTGATTTTCAATTATGTGGCTGAGTTACTGTATTTCACAAAAGAGACGGAAATTAAATTTGACATTACTTTCTTCTTTACTTTTATTTCGTTTTGGTATTTGCATTTTTTCTGCCTTGGTGTTATTAATAGGATCAAATAGAATTTTGCGGAGAGTGAATTTTCAAAGCAGTTGGAATTATATTAAACACTAGCTGACCCGGCGAACTTCGTACCGCCTTAGCGTAAATTTGATGCACTACTTTATTTTGTATAGCTGACCTATCTTATGTATCTTATGTGTTAATTTGAACTGGAATCTATAATATCCCCCATATATTTTTTTTTTTTTAATTTTTTTTTGCCGTAACAACCTAGTACAGAGTATTAGAAAACTACAAAAAAAAAATCAGCCAAATCGGTCAAGCCGTTTTCATGCCAAGTCGTGACAACGGAAAACGGGTTTCATTTTTATATTATATAGATGACATAATAAGTCAGAACCATATTTTTTGTGGATTTAATCTTAAGCAAATGGCGTCCTATACAAGATGGTTAAAATTAAAAAAAGAGAAGGTATCCTTATTGCATCTCTAATCACTATCACTACATAGTACAAAACAAAGTCACTTTCCACTGTCTGCTTGTCTGTTCCTATGTAGGCTTTAAAATCGGGTAGTACAAATTTGTAAGTTGTAACATCAAATGTAATATAATGAAAAAATAATATACCTATCAGGCTAAGAGCTAATTGTATCTAAAATTTTAAATAGATGTACTATAGTCAAAAAACCAACACAACCTTTTTACCGATTTATACAATTTGACCGTTCAGTTGTCTATCGAATGTAACCGTGTCCGCGGCACTATCATTCTAAATTTAAATACAGTCGCTGCACTGTATTGACAACGCGAGTTAATTATGGTAATCCAAAGAGCACTAGACTTGATAACGAACTAATGCCCTATACTGGTACTCTTTAATGCTGCACTGATTTCGTTTGAATATGGAGTAAACTGTTGGTTTAAAATTGGAATTAACCTTGAAAATTGGACTTACTTTCTTAGTCCTTAAGGTAGGTACCGTAAAAAAAGTAAAAAAAAATGTCATTGAAACCAGTGAAATCTAGCTTTTAGAATGTTATTCAATTTACTATAACACATGCCACTCGCCTAGTTTAATATGTTCCTAATCAATGCCCGAACACGATAGGGCTGCCACGTGGATGCCGTCTTTCTAGAATGTTAATTATCAACCCGGATCTATATAACGGTAAGTTAAGGGTTGAGGCTCTATCACACGTACACAACTTTCTACTGCCCCATAGTTTTAATTAAAGGTTAAGATTACGTGAATAAATTGACTGAAAATGTACTATTGCGTTTTGTGTAGTTATCAGTAATTTTGTTTGTTTGGTCTGTTTATGTCTGAATTAGTTCGAGGTACATTTACAAATATAAACAAAATGGTCACTAGTAGCCATTAACATCTAACACTGAAAAAATAAAAAGAACTAGGTGAGATTTTTGACAAATCATAATTATATTTAAGAATTCATAAAGCTTAATAGAATTGAATATTTTTCAAACAAAGTTGGAAGCAATTTCGAAAACTTCATTAATTTAAAAGTATTCGATTAAATTATATGGAGTGTTTGATTATATCTAGATTACAATTTATTATGAAAAGCTTTTCATCATAATAATGCACGCGGTAAGCGGCTTATTGCATTACTGAGCACCTCACATACATTATGCGTCGATGAAATATATAAAATACAGCGGTTACGCGGTTTTACTTGTATTTTATGTCAATGAATGTCTCGCTTATCTTTGATCATGATTATTGCGTGCAGCATTGTAATCAGTAAGCCCCAATTTTCCAGGTGTTAGAAATATTCTAATGGCTGGAAACGCATAAAAAACACATAAATGAAAGTGACAATTGTGTTCGTTTTTCAAGTGTAACTTGTGTCACTTTTAAATCTGGTCAGGTTATGTTTTATGGGTCGGATAAGATCTATCCGGAACCACAGAAACTGGTCCTAAGTATATTAACATCCCGGTAAACAGATATTAGCAATAACGAAGTAGAAGTATCAATTTTTATTTATTTATAGAAACATTCTTATACAATATCTCTACCTTCACATGATGCAGAGATTAACAAGGCACGTAAAGTTATAAAATATAGCATTTTGATTTGAAATAAAAAGGTATATTAGGTTTATAGCATATTGTATCACTAAAGAATAATGTAGGGACAGTGCAACCGGCGCATTTATGTATTTAAGTGGATGCTTAAGTTTAGCCGCCCGGTTCGTTAGTCGCCTTTCCGTATCGCTAGAGATAGGTCGTAGTTAAGTTAAAATAATGTAGCCAATAAGTTGAATATACATTATGTATCCTGGTACCAGCTAGCAACCTATCGTTTCAATCAATCCAACATCTGAAGAACATTATTTGGGGGTTATCATTTGTGTATGGTAACCCCCACAAATAATAATCATAATTGTGTACTAATGTATTCCAGTTTGTTGATATAGTAACATTTTGTGAATACTGCCACATTTATGTTCGAGAAATGATAGCACAGCGACTAGCCACCTTGAATCAATACCACAGTAGGCTTCGGCATGTGAGCAATAGACCGCAGATTCGTTTGATAGCTCACTGCAGTGTGCTAAGTCAACAAACTTCAGCTCAATACTCCGCTGTAAACGCAGTGACATATCAGGCTATACATTTCCAGTATAAGTTGATCTCGGATTGCACAGGAGGGGATACAATGCAAGACCAGCTTATATAGGAAATGTATAGGTTGATCGGTAGCCGTGTGTACACATACTTGAAACTACCTGTGTGTACGAATTGAGTGCTTTCTGACTTCGAGGGCTGTTGTTTTTATTAATTCATTTGATGTGCTATTGATTTCGAAAAATAATTCAACTGAGAGTATTTACAACCTTAAGTTAACCATTCAACTAATATATAGGTATTATGTAAATACGAAAGTTTGTGAGAATGTGAGAATGTTTGTTTCTCTTAATATTAATAAAATCGACGTGAGGTGAAGACATTATTATTAAAAATACGGGTTACTCACGTTATTATAGCCGGAATATGCCAACTAGTTTCGAATCGATTACATTGATTCATCAACTGGGCGATTTTGTTTCTCTTTCTCAAAATAGCCGCTCGATGGAGTTAGATGACATTTGCCAATCATAAAGCTTTAGTATAACCAATCCTATTTGTCGCTATACCACGGCCAGAGCCGCGGGTTTAAGCCAGTATAGGTAAAACTAAAGATCTTGGCGGGTCGGAAAATGCACTGACTCAGTCACTCGTGTAGGGTTCACGTTATACGTATATCTCGCTCTTGCGAACCGCTTAGAAGTTTGACGCTTGGTAAAATTTATAACGTGTTTAGTGTACAAACAAACGACTTATTAAACTAAGCAATAACCTTATAATCTTATTCCATTAATCAGAAAATGGCCTCAAAGTATTTGATTGCGGTAATGTAATATTAACTTTCCCTATAAAATATTCTGTCTAATTAGTTAACATAAAATTACCGATTTAAAGATATCCTTATTGTCGTTAATATGTTAAAAAGATATAACTAAGTGTTACCAAAATAAATCATAAATAAAGCGTTACCATGAAGTTGTTCATTTTCTTTTCAATTTTGTTAAGAAAGCTCTTAAAGGAAAGTGATTGAAATTTAATAAAAATAAGAAATACCATTTCGATAGAATTCAGTATATTATGGCAACATTTCTCAACTTTAGTATAAGTTTAGCTACATGGTGAATGTCGGCATTTATTTCTTGTTATGTAGCTGGCGATTGATATCTTAATAGATTTAAATTTAGAGAAATTTACTTGACAGCAAGAGATATGAGAAGAATGTAACACACTTTTATTTTGGTTATGGATTCAATTATCTGTTGAAGGCTAGAAAAAAAGATTCCGACATTGAAGTGCCTTATAAATATTGGCAACATCATTGCTTTAAAGCCATAACGTTTTTTTTTTTTATTATGTGTCTAAACAATTAGATACTTCATCAAGATTACAATCTAGTCTAGATATAAAATTAGAGACTAATAGGTAATTTAATTTTGACCTTAGTTACTAAATTTATTTAAGCTAAGAATGTGTCCATTAACACCTAACTTATTGTCTCTATTATCGAAACTGACACTTTGTTCTTGTGTTCTTTTCATACTGTTGTATTATGAGGCTCGATCCCGTCATGCCAAAAACCGTTTCATTTAATAGAGGGTGTGCACTAATATAAGTACGTAATATAGTAAATACGGTTTTTTAAATTAAATTAAACAACAAAAATAACACAACATCACGTCTATATTGCCCAGAATTGCCCCCACATTTCATCTGTTATGTTCAGGTCCCATGGAATAGGGGGTAAGCTTCTCGCCATTCACTGGGCACAATTCCAACTCCGTGCTGCTATTGTAAATTTCATGACAAATATTTTATTCACTAGAATAAAATCTTGTTTTAAGATTTTTGTTTATACCGTAATTTTAACTTTTTAGCATTATTATTATGACCCTGAATATACTTGATGCCCCAAAATAAGTAGGTTACCGACATGATATACTTTCTATTCTCTGTCGCAGCGATACGTCTATGTTCGAAAGTGTCAAAAAGTACTCTTATGAGATGACACTCCTAACATAGTAGGTATTTAAAATTGAATACATTCATTTCAGCTAGAATGTGTATTTTAAGAAATTCTCCAAGAGTGTTCTGCAAGTTCTTACTTGATAATAGCGCCTTGGGGCCTAGACTCAAATAATTTAAACTAATTACTTAGACGATACCACCTCAAATATAGGAGATGGTTTTCGTTGCGTTAATGCTATTCTGAAGTTTACTTTCGGCAACAAAACAGAATTCCAGTTAGATGTTAATTTTCTATGCAACACAAAAGTCTGAAGGCTTGTTTTTTGAGGTGCCGGATAGCTCTTATCTCCTATAAAATATCACCTGATGGCACTTAAAAAGTTACACTTGAAAAAAACATAGCTGTCACTTTAATTAATGTCTGTTATATGCTTAATCACCCATAATTGGATCTCCTGGAATAGAACAGTGACACAAGTTACACTTAAAAATAAAATACATCTGTCACTTACAATTATGTGTATCCTGCCAATAAGGTTAATCTAATACCTGTGAAATAAGGGTTAAATGTGTTTGTTTTCTGTTATATAGTCTAACAAAGCCAGTCTGTACGGACCTTGAGTTAGTACCTAGATGATTACGCAGGTGTGTTCCTAACCCATTTTCTGTATTTTTTAGGGTTCCGTAGTACCTACAAGGAACCCTTATAGTTTCGCCATGTCCGTCTGTCTGTCCACGGCATAGCGACGAAACCGTTGGTGCTAGAAAACTGAAATTTTGCATAAACACGTATGTTAACTAAACAAAGAAAGTCGTAGAGTAAAATTTGGAAAAATATTTTTTTTTTCAGGTAGCTCCCCTACATGTTAAGTAGGGATGTTTTTTTTTTTTGTCGCCTACCCCATAGTGTGGGGTATTGTTAGATAGGACTTTTAAAAACGTTAAGGGGTTGCTGAGACAGTTTTTTGATTTAGGGATCCGTTTGCGAGATAATTAACTTTAAAGAGCAAATTTTTGTTCGAGTAGTGCGTCCCCCCCCTCTAAAAGCTAAACTACTGGATCCTAAAATCTGAAAAAAATTGTGTCGGTAGTACATGTAATGAACTTAAAAGGAAAACTATAGCGGATAAGTTCACTTTATTAGTTCAAGAGGAATAGGGGTCCGAAATGTCAGATGCAGTTACTCAGAATATTTCGTTCAAAATTCTTGAAACATAAATAAACATACATAATATATAAAATCACGCCTTTATCCCACGGGGGTAGGCAGAGACGATGGAACGCCATGTGCTTCGCTCCTTACATACTTCTTTCGCTTCCTTAACATTCATACATCTCGTCATACGTGCTAGCTGGTTTCGTGTACTACAAACATTTCCTATCTGAAGGACGCTATTTATCTGGTTACTTTAATTTAAATAGTTCTAGAGTAATTGGGGTCCAAAGTGTAAAATGCAGTTACTTATAATAATTCGTGCAAATTACAAAAACCTTTGAAAGTAATGACTTGTATGAAGATGTTACTTGTTTAATACAGATAGTAAATCCCTTTTAAGTCGAAATTATGTTGTTACGACTAGCTACGGAAGCCTACTGTGCGTGGCCCGACACGCACTTGGCCGGTTTTTTCTGTTATATAGTCTAACAAAGTAGCCAGTCTGTACGGGCCTTGAGTTGGTACCTACATCATTACGCAGGTGTGTTCTGTACGCCCTAACTCGTTTTCGTCAGTACATTTCGATTAAAAGTTTCTCATAACGTATAGAGTGTTTCGGGTGTCGGTGTCGGAAATTTGTTTAAACTTTATTTGGTTCGGTGTTTACCCACTTTTACCCGCCTGAGTTACAACCCTCTGTTGGTATAATACATAATACGTAAATATTTTTGAGGAAGTCGAGCAGTTTCATATTAAAACTTTTTGCATGTCTTTATTCTTTATGTTTATAAAATATATTTTTTGTAACATGATGTTTGCACCAGTATTTTATCGAAAAATATTATAAAGTTATAAGAATTGTCTACTAGATTGCTTTTAAATCGCAACTCAATTTATTATAATGCATTTATGCTTCTTCTTTTTAAGCCAATGGCTTTTTATCCCTTTTCATTCGCCTACATTTAATCTTAGGAGATGCAAGCCATTGTTGCTATAGAATTTGTCAGCCAGACGATGCGTTACCGTCATCTGGCGGTCTATGGCGCTGCAGGGAGGCTCCTATCATGCACCTCATGCACAAAATCCCGATAACTTCAATTTGATACAAAAATATTCTTGTCATCTATATCTCTGTAATGTTAACTTTTTAACAGATATCAATTTAGTAAAACCTTTCAGAGTATAAAACAAAAATAGCCTGCAGTGTCATCTCTATTTCACGCATATTTTATCGATATGTATTCATACCATCGCCGTATGCACGGAGGTTAATGTACTTGTCAATGTCAGAGCATAACACGTTACAGCCTATCGGACCGTGCACCGCTAGTTGCTTGAAAAATATACATCGGCCATTGTTCGGATTTTTTGTCCAATACTTCGGGGATGTGTGCATCCCTTTTTCAGATGTATTGTGTAAGATGTTTTTTTGTCACAGTTTGCACACCGCAGGATACAATGCATGATTATGAAAAATGATGTTCAGTTTTAACGGCATCTGCAAAATCTGTTTAATTCAACTTTTATGTGATTTTTTTTTCTGTTGACGGTAATATAAGATTAAAATAGATATTTTTATGAAATTCTTTTTTTAAATTTAAGGTGTTTTTGTAATCAACTAGTGAATTGAATAGGTATACTTTACGTTAAGTGAAGTAAAATAGACTTTCATCATTTAACCATGTTAGTTAGTATATAGATATCAGCAAAATGTAGTTATCGTTGTACGATTCTAGTAAATTTTCTTGTTCGCACAAAACTTTGCGTTTAATACGTTTAACGGTAAAAATTTGTCACTTTTTCGGACATTTAGATATACGTGCTTTGTCTATTGCTAACACTTTGTCTGTGTTACTTACTACTTACTCCGTTGGCTCAGCGACCCGAAATGGATCTTGGCATCCGACGTGAGATCTTTCCATTTTTGGCGATCCTTGGCAGTCTTGCGCCACTCACTGGCTTCCAGTTCGCGAAGGTCTGCCTCCACCACATCTTTCTTTTTGTCTGTGTTAGGCAAACATATTTTTTCCGTAAGTTTTTGCAACAGCAACATATTATTTTCACCTGAGCAGCTCAAAAAGGCGTCTTTTGCTATGTGAAAACACTATTTTTCTTCGAGCGTAAAAAAAATACGCTATAGATGTAATACTATATAATGGTGCCTCATATCCCTGCTCCTCGGTGTTCATTATCCTATATCAGAAACAATTGCATGTGATAATACAAGTTAGTACAGCACTAGTTATAGCCCCCGGCTCTGTGTGAACTTCCACTAGTCTGGTCTCTTGGGGAACTGTTGCGTTTGAATTTGCAGCCAAAGTACCGAGTATGACCTGAACTAGAATGTTGCGGACTAACTTTCGAATGTATGACGGTAATATTAGTCCGTACTGGGATATTAAACATAATAATAACGTTTTTTAAGTTAAGTTTTTGTATATTAGATATATAATTAAGAACAGAAGTAGTAGTATATAAATAGTCGATAAATGTAACATCATGACAATATTTCATTAAGAGAATATGGCAGAGAAGTATAATTTTTATCATTTAGTGAAACCTTGGATCGAGTTTAGCCATTGTTTTTATTTA
Organism: Hypena proboscidalis; assembly: GCA_905147285.1. Taxonomy (NCBI): domain Eukaryota; kingdom Metazoa; phylum Arthropoda; class Insecta; order Lepidoptera; family Erebidae; genus Hypena; species Hypena proboscidalis. Next base: position 9,804,386 of record LR990127.1, read on the forward strand.
TTGTAATGTTTTGAGCGTCTTTGTATGTATTTTATTGTATTAGATTTTTTTAAATTTCTTTTTCAAAAAGCTTAGCTTGGCTAAGCCGGAAAGCTTATTCCTGTTAACCCTCTCCAGTAGGTAAAGCTAAATTCGCTTGTGTTAGAATTTTGAATTTTGTATTTTATATAATATTAAAGTTGAAAAATTAAGAATCCAGCAGGACTCGAACCTGCACCCCCTGGGTATACGCCCCAAGTGCTTTGCCAATTCAGCTATGGATTCGTATGCTGCTGGGTTCGAGTCCTGCTGGATTCTTAATTTTTCAACTTTAATATTATATAAAATACAAAAAAAGCATAGCAAAGCTAAAATTTGCTTTAAAATATTACAAGTATAATTTATGTATAAGTAAATATGTATAAATAACAAAAAAAAAAACCGACTTCAAAAAGTAGGTAAACTAGGTATACGTTTTTTCATTTAGTTAAATAGAAATTATTAAATAATTATTTTATAATTCTGAAGTCGGTGCCAAGTAAATCGGATAATTAGGAACTAATATTCAGTCAGAAAATAGTTGTTAAAAAGATTTATACTTATTATCTAGTTATTGGTTACTTGGCACCGACTTCAGAATTATAAAATATTAATTTAATAATTTCTATTTAACTAAATGAAAAAACGTATACCTAGTTTACCTACTTTTTGAAGTCGGTTTTTTTTTTGTTAAAAATTATTTTATTTTACGATTTTAAGTGATGGGTAGACCGAGCAAGAATGTTTCTTGAATGAGGAGACGACGGTTACTTGAGACGGAAAACTTATTAATAATAATCCCCATACTCCTAACCGTTGAGGAGTTGTACCTTCTAGCATCAGCTCAGCAACTTAAAATGCAAATATCCAAGTAGTTTTAGGAAATATACGAAAAACAATTTAGAAGCCTTTGAAATTTGAGGCTTACTTATGATTTCTCTAGGATCCTATCATCAAATCTTGACCTCATATTATGAATATACATAAGTAATATTCAACGTCTCGCCTCATCTGTGTCTAACTTGAAAGAATAGAGTAAACGGCCCCAAGGAGCCTATATTTAAAGAATTATCCCCGTACTCCTAACCGTTGAGGAGTTGTACCTTCCAGCATCAGCTCAGCAACATAAAATGCTGATTACTAGATGCAAATATCCAAGTAGTTTTAGATAATATACAAAAAACAATATAGAAGCCTTTTAAATTTGATGGTTGCCCTCGATTTCTCTAAGATCCCATCATCAGAACGTGACTTGAAAAAAATGGGACCACATGACGAGTATATCCACTCAAACAAAAAAAGAATTTCTCAAATCGGTCCAGGCGTATTCGAGTAATCGGTGAACAAACATAAAAAAAAAAAAAAATACAACCGAATTGAGAACCTCCTCCTTTTTTTGAAGTCGGTTAATAAATAAATATCACCTTTTTGTTTTAGGTCCGACGCGAGTGGAGATACCGTGCTGTTGGAGAGTATCCTTGCGGAAGGACTTTAATCCAATCCAAAAATCAAAACCGAGATTTGCGGTGAAATGTGGTGCATGAAAGGAGCCTCCCCGAGTGACGTAGTGACGTACACAACAATTCCCTACGTCCGGCGCACCCTGGGCAATTCGCAAGTTCTTAAAAGCGAATTGGCTAATCCTTTCACCACGATGGCAAGTCAAAACCTTGACCACCTTACTGACTGTCCAAAATGGCCTACCACCTGCACAAGAGAGGCGCTCATGAACGCCGACGAGAGCGCCATAACAGTGGTCACTTATTGTGCCAATAAAATTGGACTCAGCCATCGACACGACGAAGAAGAAGAAGAAGAAGAAGCGGTGAAATCATACTCGATGCGAGTATGATTTCACCGCAAAGGCAGTTTAAACAATCTATTTTTTTGAAAATTGCTACTTTTACTTTTAAAGCAAAATTTATTTTAATTTCATGGAAGACAATTAAAATGGGTGCCATGACTGATTTAAAATAAATGATCAGTATTCCGTTATAAAATATATAATATAAATAATAAATAAAAATAATAAAAATAAATATATATAAATAAATTATTTATTAAATACATTTTTGGGTTGATCAGCGAAACACTGAAGAGAAAATAATGTTTCAGTTTCTGTTAGTACTTGGTAAAGAGTTACGTGGGAAAGAGCGGAAACACGTTCTACAGAGTTGTTCAGTGATGAGCCACTAGCTTCCGATTGATTGTAGGTACACTGCCGGAACTTTTTGTGATCTCTTTGAAATATAAAACATATATATTTCTCTTTGTTTACCTGAAAAATAAAATATTTACCAGATAATTACCTTAAGTAGAGTCAATACAATGAAAATGCTTCGGTTTTAAAACAAAAATATATAACGGGTTATACCACCCACACGCCCACCACTGTGACTCCTGTGACGCCAGGATCTACAGCGGTGACCAACTGAAAGGCACCGTGCATGACACACGGGCATCCCAGGGATAGTTAAAATTTTCTTGGAACCCGCAACGAATTTAATCAGAAGTATATAGTTGGAGTTGGAAAGTATGTGTGTATATTGAAAAATATATAACATAACATCACGCCTATATTATCCAGAACGTATGTGACAGAGGTGTACCACACCTATATTTTACATGTTATGTTTAGGTTCCATGGGATAGAGGGTGAGTCTATCGCCATCCACCGGCCACAATTCCAACTCCGTGTTGCTATGGTGAACGATACGAACGATAGTTCACAAATAAGTTATTACTGCATTAGAAGCAAAATTACCAAACCGTGTTTAACACTGTTTTGAACATCAAAGCTTAAAGAAGTATCGTTTACGTGTTTAGAATATTTTCCAAGTTTTGATATAAAACGAAGAAACTTCTACTAATTATAAAGGAACTTTTATCATTATCCAGGATTCAATCAAAACAAAAGTCAGTAACCTACGTAATTCCAAACAATAACATAGCCTAGCTGTTATAATAGCAGCCCTGTATATAATACATGTCCCACTGCTGGGCTCGGGCCTCTTCTCTTGATGAGAAGGGTTAGGCCATAGTCCACCACACAGGCCAAGTGCGGTTTGGTAGACTTCACACACCCTCGAGCACTTTTTAGGCACTCTCAGGCATGCACGTTTCCTCACGATGTTTTCCTTCACCGTTAATCTTAACTCTAACCACAGATATAGATCTACATAGATAACGCAAGTATCACGATTTGTATTGAAACCAAGCGTGCCGACTTTTTAATACCTATTGTGACGTCACAGCCGAAATTTAGTGACGGGAAATCCAAACCGATTCAAAGACTCCGATGCCGCCGATGCCCATCCGCCCAGTACGATTCAAACGGCCGTCCGCTATGATTTTCTCTAACAAAAGACGCGCGTGGACTGAAGTTAGCGGCGACGCCGGCGACCAACCTTGACGCTTGGTCGGGGTTCGGACACGCGAAGTACATGCATTTGCGTTATCTATGTAGATCTATATCTGTGACTCTAACCGAATCTTAACGATGTATTAAGAGAGGTATGTGCCGTGGGTTCGACCCCGAGACCTTTGACTTCGCAGTCCTACGGTTTCCCACTCGGCTATCGCAGCTATGCTACCGCCTAGCTGCTTTTCTTACTATTATGTAGATTGTAAGAACTAATCATGTAACTGGCGCTGTAATTACAATCAATCTCATTACAGAGAAAAGCGCATTGAAACTTACAAAGTGAGTCGAAAACCAAATTCAGTGTTGTACTATGTAGATAGAGGCTGTCTACAGAGGACGGTTTACTGGAATATTTGAGAGGTAACCAAATTGAAACAGAACATTCTACAGATTTGGACCAAAACTGCCCCAACTGCGGCGTTTTGTTGAACATTTGTGTAGTTTGCAGTACCTATAAAGTGTAGCAACCTCTCCGCGCCGCTCACATTTCATAATTACACCAGTATTTAATCGTACACTCACAAAGAAACTACAGTTGCACTTGCAGATATCAACTCTTTGCGAATTTAAACATAAAATTGCTTCAGTTGGTTAAAACACACGTTCAGTTAGTTAAAACACGCGTGCAGTGATAATAACTGTTTGAAAGAACTGTACACACGTAACCTCACACACATTTCTACCAGCACCTTAACTACACAACTTGTTTGCATTTTTATGAGCACTATAAAACAATTAGTTCTGCGAAACAAGTGCTTTATTTGCTGGATAGTTAAAGTTTGTTTAAAATGATATATTGGCAATATGAGCTTTATTCTGAGTGCAATAGATTTTATATTTAAGCAAGAAATATGACTTATTATTGTTGAAATATTTGTAGTTGAGTTTGATTTAGGGTTGAAACTTGTCGACTTTAGGAATAACGCTCGGTGATTTCTATTTATTTCAATTTGTCTGAGACTTAAAGCGGTTTCGAGTTGAATAGACGTTATAACAGTCGGTTTATTTGCTTTCTACAATATTTGCCAACGTGGTGGACTATAGCCTAACACTTCTCATCATGAGAAGGGGCCCGACCTCAGGAGTTGGACTTGTATTAGATACAGGGTTGCTATTATAGTAACAAATCTGTAATATTGAATGCAAATAGTATATTATTTGTGAGTACAATTTTTATTGATTTACCAATTTCCTGATTCAGAAATCACAAGATTCTTCTTGATTAAAGTGACGCAGAATCACTCGTTCTACAAACGAAGCGAAAGACGGCAGCCATCAATCACTTTTACTTTGCTGTGTTTAGATTGGCCAAATTAAGGCCGTTTGTGCGTTCCCTCTGTCTCGACGAAATATAATGACGATTATTCAACTCTTCTCTTGTAATATTTCTTCAAGGTCTTTGAAGGAACGTTCAATTATGATCATAAAACATGTAATCTTTGTATTGATAGATCGTTGCCGCAATTTGTGTAAAATACTCCTCGGTAATTCAGTGATGTAAATAAATACGTTTGCTTTTAGAAAAAGAAGAAGAAAAGCAAGTATTTCATAAAAGCACCAACTTGAATCACCATTTAATGCACATTTTTAACTTGCCCACCTATTTTGTAGTAAATACTTACGATACATTTATTTTGATTTTAACTTTTATATAAAGTGAAATCTTTAATCCATTCAATTACTGGCAGATCAGGAAGTAAAAGTAGCAGGCGTCTTATAGTAGCAAAAGTCAACATTAGATTTGTTTTCATTTAAAATATTTTGCAGTTAGTTACAATGCACTCTAATAAAATTATCAAAAGAATAACCACGTCGAATATTGGAACCTTCTTTGAAGTCGATTAATAAAATGGATAATACGATAGGATCATATAATGTGTTGGGGTTGTTTCCCAACAATAAGTGTTTGTTTGTTAGAGGAAAATGTGTATGGGTCAATTTCAACAAGAGATTTTTTTTTTGTCATTTCGGTGGACTTTTTTAATTTCAATGCTATCTATATATTTTAAGTGAAAAATGAAACTTTAGCCTATTTTATAACATTGTGTGTGAGTGCCCATCAAATATCATCAAAACTTACATAAATATATAAGGATGAATTTTTTAGAGTCCACTGAAATAAAAAGTGTCTACCGAAATGATAAAAAAATAACCACTGAAATGATAAACTGTGCACCGTTTCTTACTGTGTGATAAAAAAATTAAAAGAATATGAACACTACTCAAGCAAATCAGTACTTACAGCGAAATTAAATACACAATTTTGAAACAAATTAAAGAAATCTAGCTCGAGTTTTAACAGCCACCGAAATGATCCTACTTTTGTCCCCACATCACTGAAATGATAAACTTACTTTTGTGGCGGGAAACCGCAAGACGTTGGGACTGGTGCGATCGCGCCTAGAGCTTGAGCTGGCCTGATCCAAAGTGAGGAAAGGTAAGAAAGGCATAACAACGCAATGTTGACGTGGCTATTCTACTAAAACTTACTGTCCTCTGAAATGATAACTTTTTCCGGACAAAAGTTGACTGCCTGTCAAATCCATGAGAAAGAAGATAAACAAACAAAAATGGTTTTATTTGATCGAATATATTATAATTTAATGATAAAACAACCGATTTAAATCCATATTATGAATATATTTGCAGGGGAAGGTATTTTATGAGCGGAATTGGGTTCGGGACAGGCCACCGTGATGATAAAATGACACTTCGTAATTTTTTTTTTGGTATATTATTGGGTAGATATCAATGATTTTTTTTGCCAAGGTAGAGAAGTACTTACTTTTTTGAGAAAAAATATATTTAATAAATAATCAGCACATTGCACTACCATTCTCACGTTTGCCGTGTATTTTTTATGCTTGTGCAATTCACCCGTATAATGTTAAATGAGTAACAACTTGTTTCCGTGAAGGTTGTTTATTGCTACTACTTAATTGTTATGTCATTTCGTCCAAGGTAAACAATTTGACCTGAATTTCTTACTTACTAATTATTTATTTCAATGTTACATACATCCGCAATGTTAGCAAAACGTAAGTAGATGCACGGTCAATGTACAGCATAGCTCGTACATAATGAAAAATCATGTACCAAGGCGGCTTTTAATCCGAATATTTCACCCGCAAGTAATTTGTTGATAGCCCAGAGTCTAAGGGTTTCGTCCGGTCGTATGTAGCAAGTGGGTTATGGTGATTGACAGTTTATGCTTAACTAATTTGCCGCCCAATTACTTAGCCCGTGATACAGCAGATTTTGGGCTTAAGACCAATACCATAATGAGGTCAACATGGCGCAATGCAGTGTGCTAGAGATAAAGTTGCCGGCGAAACTTAATTGCATGATAAATGACCTAATATCCTATCGAGAGGATATTCTTGATAATATCAGTGAAAGTAGCTTAAGTTAGGTAATTAGCTGGTTGGTGGTCAAAATATGGTCAAGTTTTGTTCACCTACTTATCATTTTCGTAGTTACGTTGGGGTTGCCTTCTAGTCTATCGGATTCAGCTGAATATCAGTAATTAACGTGGATCGACTGCCATTAAACCTGCTCAGTATGAGTTGAAACGATACTCATAGATAGACTAGTTTCAAACTTCCTGGTCACTGACTACCCGTAAATACTGCTATAGATCTTTAAACGGTAACCAGGACCGACGGCTTAACGTGATCTCCGAGGCAGGGAGGAGCACTCGCTATGTTAATTCAATTCTATTTAATTTAATTTCATGTTTCAAGGCCCTTACATAAGTACCTTAGACTAACATACATATTATTATCTTATTATTATATTTTAGCACGTGTCATGTAGCGTTTCTTGGAAACGCCGGAACACGAGACCTCTCGGCCAGAAATCCACATTGACGTATGTTTCCAAGTTTCGTCAGGATTCGCACCACAAACGCAGTAAAATTAACGTTGTGTCGCGACTCCAGCTTAACAACTCTCAACGTTAAGTTGGTATTCACCCGAATAAATTCTACAATATCTACAGCCTTTCTGGAATACATTATCGTGAAACTTACCACTGCGTCGTTGGGATAGCAGGACGCAGTAGCATGTTAAGGCTGGTCAGCGCTGTACCGTACTTATTTCGGAAAGTGATTCTCTTCTTTCGTCTCTGTTCGACGACGATGAAACCTTCCTTGTCAATCTTGTTTGAAGTCGGTACAATACTCGTAACGAATTGTTCGGAGATTTTCAATACCTTGCCGAACTTTTTATTGGTTGCCGCTCACTTTGGGCAGAGGTTTGGCGGGCGGCCGCGGCATTTATAAGCACGTTTGTAAAATATTTTAATAAAGTGGTCCCCATCCAACGATCGACCGATTCGCGCGGTTTCAACTAAGCCAAAAGCCTCAGATACCTTCTAATAAATTTAAAACAAATACCCACATGATACGATTATTACCGAATTTCGAGCAAATAATGGTAACCTTCATAAAATTATGAATACCAATAATATAGTAGAGTTTTATACCTACCATATTGAATCAGCGCCATATTTGCAAATATTGATAACATTATTTAGTTCTCAATTATTCATAATACAATAATATGATGAATTGGACTGATGAAATTCCTGTTTATTTGATACTTAAATTAAATCATCAAATAATTGGATGGCACAAATGTGTGCATTTGGCAACGAGTTAATTGATTTAATTATAATGAACGCAATGCCTCATGGTACCAATTCGCAATCGGAAAAGAGTCTCATTCGATTTAAATGCGCGTAATTTTTTGTGAAAAATGATGCATTATTACGATGATAAATCGTGTAATCATTCATTCATATAGATAAGGAAATTCAATTATGTAGGGTATTACTTTGACTATATTGGGATTTCCTTTTCCGCAACACGTGAGGAAATTGTTGGGATAATAGAGTTTCTTTTTTCACAACATGTTTTATACATTATGAATAACTTTTAGTTTCGGTGTTTTTTGAATAAGAGTAAGACAGAGCGACAGGACCACGGTCTCATCTTTGTTTGTAGGTATTGCATCGTAGTGCTCTGGTGTAGCGATACATAATTAAACAATATTTTGTTTGTAATATTTTAAAGCAAATTATAGCTTTGCTATGCATTTTATATTATTTTAAATTTGAAAAATTAAGAATTCATAGCTGATTGTCAAAGCACCTGGGGCGTTTACCCAGGGGGTGCAGGTTCGAATCCTGCTGGATTCTTATTTTTCAACTTTAATATTATATAAAATATTTTGTTTTGTAAATGTTCATGGGCTCTGACGCCTAAAGCCACTACACTGTTTTTTGAGTTATAGTGTTATGCTTTAATAGCGATTAGCCTTAATTGTTTTATAGATACACACGTATTTTTGAGATTCAGGGCTCATGTTGACACTTACCATCGAGTGGACAACTCGCCTATTCGATAATACGTTGTTTAAAATAATATATATTATGGAGTACATTCTTGTCTCAAAGGTTATTTTAGAAAATGGAAAATAGCAATCTTATGTCACAACTGCGGTCACTAGACGATAGTAGGTTCACTACCCATTTTATAAATAATTCATACGTTCACAGTAGCTTTAGCAGATTTCAAGTAAAAAGGCTGTTGTGTTGTCTCTACATAGTGTTATTATGTAAGTCCCTTTGTATCTCGTTGGTCTAGTAGTTAGCAGATATGGCTCTTACCGCGAGGTCTCGGGTTCGATGCCCGGGTCGATTGAAATGTTATGTATGAACTTTCCTTCCGGAAATTCACAATAGCAGCATGCAGTTGGAATTGTGCCCGGTAGATGGTTATAGGCTCACCCTCTTTCCAATGGGATCTAAACATAACAGGTGAAGTGTGGGTGATGTAATGCCCACTAGCAGCGGTCTATTAGATTAGGTTTGTACTGGGTCATGAATCAACTTTGTACCTATAGTACATATTTAATTACTTTAGCTTCTAGGTAAGTCATTTATTTTAAAGTCAGTAGATTTTTTTTTCTTTGAAGTGTTATTTTAAAGATTTCTTGCTTATACAACGTATTCTTCGTCCAAAATAATGAAAAAAATATTAAACATTCAATAATTAAAAAACCCAACCTTAATTGTATCACTAGAGAGTTTAATTATAATTATTTCTGATCTTGGACGCAGTATTGCTACTTTTTTGTGCATATTGAAACAGATGTTTAAAACAAATACTACTCACCACAAATGCCACTGACATCGTCAAATGTGCTGAACGAGTACCGAAACCTGCAATAAGTTAGAATTGCCTTCACCACGGAAGTGAACTGGAGCGGTCATAAAAAAAACCTGTACCCCATAAAACCTGAACCCAAATGCATAAAATACATTTTATTATTAAACAAGTCCAGCGGAGGAAAGTTATAACGATACTTGCACAATGTAGTTGCCTAGGGCTGTGGCAACTTCTACCCGGCTTGTTATCTGATCCAGTATTTAAATCTATTGAAGATTCAGATTCTGAAATCTTTGTAAACTTTATCTTATTCTATAAAACGAGCAATAGTTGTATGTTTTTATATATATTAAGCCAGGTCAGTAACTATTCTGATGAAACATCCAAAATAAGTAGACTTGGGAATTAAAATAAAATAATATAAGATAAACGATTTTAAGTTTGTTTAGAAATTGTTAGAACATTTACGCATTTATTGAAATTGCTTTAAAGTCAGTTTTTGTGATCGGAACTGGATCAAATTTGGTATACGTATATAAATTTAATGAATTACCAATGTCCATTACATTGAAGATTGAAGACCTGAACTCATCATGGAGCCAGAAGATACCCAGGGTTATTCAATACACACCATGACCACACCGCGGAGTTATCTATATAAACCTATCGTTTTGAGGCTCAATAGATTTATCTCAATGAGCACTTTGAAGTTATTTTCAGGGTTAGGGTATTTATTTTTCTTTATCCTAGCGCCGCGTGTGGTACCTTTTAAAAAATATTGACTTATGTTGTTGCTAGATATAAAAACCAAGCGAGGCTCGCTCTTCAGGTACTGAATAATTCGGAAAGCTAAATGAAGTTTTAATATGAACTTAATAATAATGATGACTTCTTCTTCTTCTTCTTCTTCTTCTGAAGAAGAAGAAGAAGAACCAGGCCTATGTCCTGCAGTGGACGTCACTAAGCTGACGACGACTGATGAATGCTGCATACGTCCTTGTTTGCTACCTTAGTAGAATAAAAAGAACACGCTGAAGAGATATTTAATGTAAAGCAATAATCTCAGGAGCTAAAGTGCATAAGCTGTGTATTGAAATCACGACAGCAATCACTTAAAGTGAACTTTCATTTAGCTAAAACCTTTAGAATGAAAGCCGACCCACAAAGTTATTGGGAAAAAGCTCCTGCGGAGATAATGAATATTGTAGCATAGTTCGAGTTGACAGTATGCATAAAAAGCTAGTCATGAATTTGGTACCTAATGTAAGTTATGTGAATGAACCCGTATTTGATAACGTAGTCAATCTATTAGGGTTAAGTACGGCTAGTTGCCACACTTTTTTTAAAAGTTCTAGTACTAAAAAAGCTGACTTGAGTTTATTGCCAGTTCTTTTCAAGAAGACCCTATCTACGGAACTGGCACTTAAATTCACCTTTGATATGATTGAGATTGATGAAAGTGAGTTTAATAGCGCGAATTTAGAGGAGAATTATTTTGACCGATGATAAATATTTTTTCATTTTATTTCATTTCCATGTTTGTAAACTTAACGCTTACAGGTGTTAAAATAACCGTGTTCTACTAGACCTTTTAAAAATGGGATAGTCGCCTTCTATCGCGTGCGAATACGCTAGTTCGCACGCGATAGAAGGTGATTTGTAAAATTATATCCCTGTGATTTGTAAAATTATAAATAGGTAACTATTTAAAATCACACCCAATAAACAATATAGTTTAAGCTCTAGTGCATGCAAAATGACCAAGAGTTGGCTATAATTGTTTTTAATTCAAAAACATATACTACAAATTAACTGCAAACATAATGTTAAAGCCCATTCAAGTTTCTTCGTGGTAGATTTTTCCTTCTACATACAAATCGCGTTTGCTCACTCCAACAGCTTTAATGGCCCTAAGGCAATGCTAGACAAGCCCTAACACCAACAACTTCCCTAACATGGTGTATTCCAAACCGAGGCATGTATCCCGTCGCGGCAACTATCCAAGTATCCTATGTCTAGGTACATTTAAAGGTGCTCCCAGACCGCTTGTAATGTAACTGTACGATTCGAAATTTAAAATGTTATTTGACAAAATGTTACATTACAGGCAAATGCTCTCGCGGTCTGGAAGGCAGATTGTAACGTTAGTTTCAAAATCAAATCTAATCGTTGCAGAACAAGCGAATACTCACGTGGTCTGAAGGCACTTTAACATTATAATTTCAAACGCAAGTAGGACGAACATATTCGACATAATTAATACGAGTTAAAAGTTGGAAATTGCATTAGCCAACGGCCCCTTGTCTACCCATAAGTGTCATATGGGGTATGACATGGCAAATAAGGGATTATTTAGCAGGAGAGGGAAGGTAGGTCCCATGAGAAAGACCCATGAGAACCCTGGACCGAGTGGGCTGTTTGTGAAGTACGCTCAATATTTCTTACAGGTGGCCATTTTATTCGTATAATTGTTATTTTGTTTCTTTGAAGAAATAATGTCGTAGTGTACTAGGGTAGAATGTCTATAGCGAACAGGAGCTCACGGCTCCGCGTTCGTAGTTTTTTATTACAACCACCCAGAAGAAGGTTTTGTAAGGAATATAAAACAAATGTGTTTGAACATTATATAATGTTCAAATTAGAGATAGGGCCGACTAGGCTTTGGTCTATTAGCCGGCTTGCCGAGTAGTCCGCGGTCGTGTGGCCGACTAGTTACTGCCTAGTCGGCGAGGCCTATCCATATATTTGGTTAAATTAATAATTTTAAATGCATATTAAACCTAGTTATATTTCGTATTGTTCGTCACACCACATGCAGTATATTACAAAACGGGCTCGGGCCTCTTCTCATGACGAGAAGGGTTAGGCCATAGTCCACCACGCTGGGCAAGTGCGGATTAGTAGACTTCACACTCCCTCGAGCAATTTTTAGGCACTCTCAGGTATGTAGGTTCCTTTAGCATGTGTTTCCTTCACCGTTAGCAAGCGACAATTTATATGTTAAATACACATCTTCGAAAAGACGAATCTTAACGATTTATTGACCGAGTGTGTGCCGTAGGTTCAAACCCGAGACCTTTGACTTCGCAGGCCTAAGGTTCCGACTTGGCTATCGCTGCTTTAAAAAAAATAATAATATACAAATAAAAAAAAATAAGCATGTTCCTACAAAAGGTATATAAATAAAACTAAATAGTTAGAATATTACACAAATTTGGTCTAAAAACAATGTTCAAATCCGCACTCAGGATTCACACATTAAGCGGATATTATTTTAGGCACAAATGTTATTATTACTTTTAATTACGAAACGGTAAGGGAGTACCAAAGTGGAATTCGTTATCCGGTTTTAGAAAGGTTACCGTTGATTTTATATATAATTTTAGACGCCTGAAAATTACTGGTTCACGACGCTCAATGTAGTGGTTTTCTGAGTACTGCTCAAAACAACTTGTAGGTGAAGTTTATCTTCATACCTAAGTGTTTATTAAATTTTATAAGGTAACAAATGCTTGGCTGTTTACCATACAAAAGTAATATGGATTTAATTTTCATGTTATTAAATTATTATCGGTTTTATAGACAAATCATATTATCTTCAACTGCAAAATGCATGTTGTTGGCGCCTTTTTTTTTAAAAGTAGATATTATTTTAAATTTTCAGTTTGTATATTACCCAATTAACGATATTTTGACAAAATAAACGAAGTCAAGAAAAAACATGCATTTTAATGTTTTCAATATGATTTGTTTATAAAAATACATAAAAAACTTAATATTAAAGTTCAATACATATTACATTAGTATGAAAACACGGCCCTCGGGAGTCAACCAAATTGTTTTGCTGCAACTACTTTCGTCATTAGACAGTACTGTTACCTAACAGTAATGTATAAATCTATCGAGAAATAATAAAATAATCCAATATCAAAAAGCCATGGCAGAATATCGAAGTGTCAAGAGTGATAAATAATGTTTTACGGATAGGTAAGCCCAAAAACCCCGTGTCATGAATTCACCTGTGGCATTAACGTTACAAAAAGTTTTTGTGACTGGCTGTTATTTTCTGCATAACAGCATAACTATACAGGGTGTAAATGACATCGTGACGTAGACTGTTCAGTGATTCAGTAGATGGTTGTGAGACCCCGGGTTATGTGGATTCCAAGGAAGTTTTAGTTTACCCGATTTTTTCGACTGATAATGCAAGATTAACATTACCTATCCTGATAAATTTGCGATTTCCCGGTTAACTTTGGGATGTTCCGATAAGAAAAAACACATTTGCAGACTCATCTGATTAAAAAAACTCACACAAAGAGCTTTAAAATGATGTTCTTAATCACTAAAAAGGGTTTTTCAAAGCTTATTCTAAAACATTTGTGAACTATTTGACGTCATTTTTTTTCCTTAATCGACTTTCCGATGCCAGGTAATTTTAGTGACATTTTTTTTCACCTAGGGTCTCAGAATTTCGTCGCGCTGTCATTTACACCCTATATAAAGATTTTTGTGAGTTCACATATTTTATTGTTAAATTTTGATTTATTAAATAGTATACTTACAGTAAACATAAGGCACCTACATAACGCTCACCAAAATGTAGGTTGGTAAAATTACTAAAATACCATTGAGCATAATGTATTGTCATCACTTTTTTATATTATGCAAAATATTGCAGCCTTGTGTCCCCACACTTATCTACCTATTAATATTAAAATAATCCAATTTAAATTTAATAACACACAAAAACAAGCAAATAAATTTTAAATGCAATTAGTATAGATAAATGATCCTATTTTGTAAAACGTATGAATTTTAGCTGGAATAAACGAAGAATATCATTAGCATTTATCACCTTCACAACATTAGCACAGAGCGCCGTGAAATATTCAATTAGGTATTAAAGTCTCCGAGAAACGAAGGTTGTGGATCAAATAAAGAGGCACTGCGACATGTCTTTGATTTTATTATTTTTTTGTAACGATCAGGATATTAACGTACATTGTCTGGAAGAAGTTACATTATTCATTTGACTACATTATTTAGATACACGCGGAAATGTCTCCATCTGCAACTTTAGGTTACATATTAATTTCACTTACAACCAAGCAAATCTCGCGGCTGCTACAAACTTGTTCACTGTTAGATACTGAATCTATTACAAGTACATACAGTATTTACCACCAAAGTTGCAGCTGGAGAGTAAGCACTGGGAACTGTAACTTTTAAGTAGTAAATACTCGGCAACTATTAACTGTTTTATATGTCTCAAACAAGTCCTCAAGTAAATATGTCCTCTATCGCTTACCACTTCGTCTTATTTACAATTAAATTTACCATGCCCAATAAAAACTTTAATATAAATGTCTCTATTCATGATAATAGCAATATACATGGCACATTCATTTATAAACATTTGCTTAAATTACACAGTATCTCGTAATAAACGTATTAACAGTAAGTATTGGAGATGAATTACTACTATTTATATGCATACAAACAGTTTGGATATTTGCCTATTACAAACTATATACAAATTTTATAAGTCTAGTTATTATCACGTTACACGCTGATGGAATAAAAAACTAGTGAACAAAGTTCGCCGTTTTTAAAAATAAATAGAAGTCCTACTGAAATTATTCCAATCAAACGTAATTTCAGGCTGTGATTGTTGACAATTTACCTGAATTATCATCAACGTCGACGGCTAGCGACAACAAAATACATTTGCAGTAGCAGTTATTGTAATTATAGCAGACTTTTGATTAGACACAGGAAGATTGTTGTCATTGTGGCAAGCGTGGTCGAGGCCGTACCCGTTGTGGTCAATATCACTTTTCCGTCGTTGGAGTACCATTTGTTCGCTCTGTCCGGTACTCTGTTACTCTTCATGCTATCGATCTCGTCGTCATCGTCTTCGTAAGCGTTGGTGCCGTACTCGTCGTCCGAGGTTATCCGAACATCCGGGTACTGGTATGCGTGCCTATCGTTCCCAGGTATCTCTGTGACACGAGTGAAATATTTATTATAAAAGCGATCAACGATGTAGTCACCGGGAATTCAATATTCCAAGCTTTATTTTACATTTATTGAAAAGTTTTTGTTGATTGATATGTATGTAGATTAATATATTGCACACGTTTTGATGACGCAAACATGTTATGGCGAATAAAGGGAATAACGTTGAATTGTTTTGTGCAAGAGGAAATTGAATTACATTATGTTTGATTAAGGTAATATAAAATAAAATACAATGAATTTTCTGGAACTGAAAGCTTAATACTGTACCGTATAATCTTATCTTGCTCTCGACATCACCCAAGGAATTCTTGGCGACGCAGATGTAACTTCCCAAGTCCTCTCTCCGAATGTTTTTGATGGTCATTGTCATCTCCGCTTCAAACATGGACTTTTGTCTGACAGACATGACGTGGTGTTCCGAAGGAATGATGAGTTCACCTGCAGAACAATTTATTGCTTAAAACACACTTGTTTTGAAATTCAATATTAGAATTTCATCTCTCCGCGGTGAAAGTTTTATGAAAAAAATGTAAAAAGTTCGTGCAGACACCTAGGAGTTTTATGGCTGCCTTATAATTTGTTTCGCTTTTATCGCGGATGCTGTACCTGCCAGGGGAGCTAATCAAACGGTATTAAAATTCGAATGGTGAACTTTTAAAGTGTATTTAAATTCAATTCAGGATATGAAAGGTTATTCAGAATATTACGCTTTTTTGCTGAGATAAATTGGTAATCCTCTGAAGTAGGTTTTGCGGCTTTTCGGCAATTCGTTCAGCCATTTGATTTATGTCAGGTATTTTCAATTAAATGATGATTAGTGAAGCTATAAACATTTTTTATGTCTAGTGAACTACCAACACTGAGTTAAATAAGTCACACTATTGATTGCTCTCTTTCTAAGTAAAAGTGACCATGTTGCAGAGTTAGTTACAAAGCAGGAGATCGTGGCAGGAGAACATTTATAAATACGGAGTTTCAAAGGTTAAGTCATCATTCATGTTTCTCACAGGTCAGTGTACTTTTACAGTTTTAATACACATGAAGGATACATAAGTTTGTGTACGAACATTCTTGATTCATACGTCACCACAACATGACTATCTATTTTGCAGTTATTACGTGCTTAAAACAATATATTATGCTTACGGTCATGAAGCTTACCTGGATCCTTGACCCAGTAGTTGATGGATTTTGGCGATGACTCCACGTAACACTCTATGGTGACGTCAGTACCTAGTGGAGCGCCAACTAGCTGATTGGGAACTTGAATCACCGGGTGAACTGTAAAAAATAAAACATTTAGGCTACAGCATTTAACTAAAAAATAAAAATAAAATTACGTAATTGAAATATTTTCTTATTTTAATATAGTCATTTATTTTTATTAAATATATAACTAAATATTCCGTGTTTATTTCAAGCGTCTACTTGTTGCCATGTCGTTATCAATAACGAATAAAAAAATACACGTTTTAAGGAGAAACTCCAAAATATTTTTTTATTCAGTTTTTAGTATTTATTGTTATAGCGTATACATCATTTCATTAAGAATACCTTGAAAGAGCGTTTAATAACGCGAAAAGTCAAATAAATAGTACTTGAAGTCGGTGCTCATAATTTTATTTCAATTACAATTTATGAGCACCGACTACAAGTTATTTAAGACGATTATTTTCCAAAACTTTTAGTACTAAAGTATACATTTTCCAAATAAATAAAAAACATTAATATTTTCCACTATGTAAACCTCTTATTATGTCTCTTTTAACTTGTACACGAGCTTTTCAAAGGCTTCCAAGAAATTATATCCTAACACAAAAAAGTAATAAAGGTATTTCATCTAATTCTAAAACCCACCGTTTTGTTTTCAACATAATTTTAATTACCCTACCTACCACACTACACGCTTCAGCGAAAATGATATTTATGAATATTTTTGAGGCTTCATTAGGTTAATTGCTTTTCCAGACAATGTATAAAATAATAAATATCGTCTTACAATGTACACTGATGTGGATACGTTTGCTGACGGTGGGCGGGACGCCATTGCCGGCTATACACAAGTACGTGCCCATCTCCGACCGGGATATCTTCGACAGCTTGAGCACCTCCCCTTGATATGTTAGCACTGCGAACAAAAGTATCAGATTATTATAAAAGGAAGGTAATTTGAGGGCCACTTCGGACTATGAGTGTTATTGTGGGTATTCTTTTGGAGTACGGTAGATGGATCGGCCTGCTCTGATTTCAGTATCCACCACATGAATGTACCGGAGGAAAGGTAATATAAAATATATTTTGTTTAGTTTAGTAGTACCTATATTATAAGTAATATTAACATAACATAACATGACATCACGTTTTTATTACCCAAAAGGATGTGGCAGAGGTGTCTAACACCGACACTAATCTGTGATTGCTTATATAATACATACACACATATCTTCGAAGAGACAAACCTTAACGATTTATTGACAAAGGTTTGTGCCATGAGTTTGAAAATGAGACCTTTTACTTCGCAGTTCTACCATTCAGTTATCGCTGCTAACGTAATTCGTAATAATATTAACAGTACAAAACTGTACAAGATTATGAAGCGTTAATAGGCACGAGCCTGGTGAAAATAAGTTCTTAGTAGTACACGACGTAATTTGCGAACGCACGTGTTGTCCACCTGATGGAAAGTTGTAACTACAAACCATGAATATCAACAATCCACAAAAGCAGATTGTACAATAGAGATGGCGAACCTTTATTGATGCACGTGGCATTTTTTATAAAAAAAGAAAAATGAGGCTACGTCGCGACGTGCCCAATTCGTGGCGGTCGTGGAATTCGCTTGCAAAAATTGTTGCGCTGCGAGCCAATGTTGTAAAAAAAATAAAGTCGCTTCATCTGAGAACTAAAGTGTTATTTATGCCTGATGTGCCAGTCATTTCAGGGCCATCTTACTACCAAACGTAATAGCGGACTTCTATTTGGCGGCAGGTTACAGGTAAGACAGTTATGCTTCCGCCCTCGTGCTTGTGCCCAAGAGCTTTACCACCGTCAAAATAGAAACTGTAGTACACTTTTTTATAAATAAATGTTAAAACAAATACGCACACCTATCACAATGCAACCTAAATAATTTAATAGGTTTCTGCTTTGTATTGCAATATTTGAAATGTAGCGGTCAAAGCCCCGAGAGTGGTCATTAGTTGTCCATCATAATTATTACCTAAACACATAAATATATTTAATTTTGCCTTAAAATGAAACAAAAAAAGTGTTGCCTAACTAAACTAAACTAACTAAACTAACTACCCGTTGGGTAGTTAGTTTTTTATTTCAAGACATATCATTTTGTATTGTGTTATTGTCTTAATTTTTAACTAAGTTATACCCTAGTAAGATTATCCCATATTAAGATAATCCCATCTTGAATTATGATATTGACATTATGATTATATAATTTTAAATTTTGACTTGTAATTCTGGAATGAAATTAATTGAACTGCATGTGGAAGAGGCTGACATTTAGATAAGCAGCTGATCATAATTATTTAAATTTTATATACCTACTAATATTTGCACGCCTTGATTGGCAGAATATGAGATACTGTGTAATTAGTTAAGTCAACTATTATGTGCCATATTCATCCAAATAAAGATTACTTACTTACTTACTTAAGCTGTATTACCTTGGTAAAAGTAGTTGTAAGGTACATTTGACAAATGTTGATGTGACATGGTACAAAAGTACACACAACATTTAAATGCTAACAGTACATTTGTCATCCGTCATTACTTTATAATGGTTGCGAAAAAATATGTTTATAATTCAACTGTATAGTGGCTAAATTACGGTAGCATGTGTGGAAGTTCTGGCAATCAAGTTGAAAGTGTATGATTATTTCGTGCCATTAATATTGAATCCAGATGACATTAGGCTTTAGACAGATGGACTGCATTCAAACTTCATTTGGCAGTTTTGATAAAGTTCAACTTCAATAAAACTGCTAACGCACTACTCAGCTTATGCAACACCACAGCGAACCAGTTAAGATAAAAAATAAATATAAAATAATTAATATTTGTGTCATTATAAAAACAAATGGTTTTTAATTTCTAATAAAAAAAAAATGTCTACTGTTCATAGGAATAGTTTTACTTGACTGCAATGAAAAACGTGGAATGTTTCGCGTAAAGTTTCGCGTAAATTATAAAAATATGCGGCGGACACTTTTTTTCAATTGAAAGCGGACATATTTCTTTCAGAACACAACTGCGTTGTGTGACTTTTCATGTTTTCTACGAACTCATTAATGTAACAATTTAAATTAAATGTACGAAGCGCCAGTTCCCCAAGTGCCGAATAAAAATGACCGCCAAATAAAACATGACCTAACTTAATTTAATTAAAAAATAGAACACAGCTGTCACTTTCAATTATTTTTTTCCAACTTATAAGGTTTATCTAGCACTTGCGAAACTACAAAATACCTACTCTAAAAGAAGTAATTACATTACATATCCACAATAACATCCAACTCACAATTCCAAGGTAAACTATTTACAGATCAAGCTGTCGTCTCCTGCGCTATAGACCACAGCTCTACAATATTAGTTCTGTCTGGAAGTTGTTCTGTCACTGCGCTATTGCAAACATAGTCTTGAAACTATCTGAACTATATCAAATGTCACTGGCTTCTCATTAAAGATCAGCATCGTGGTTTAATCTGTGCTCTTGTGTATTTCTAGCTATGGAAACCGTTAAAATTCTTGTTATTGTTACAAAAACTTGTTTATACAATGATAATACTAATTTCATTATTTTATTTTGTAATGCTTAATATATAATAATTTTGTAAAAAATATCAAATAAAGCCGCTTTGCTAAACCAACACTTAGCTATATCTACATATTGAATAGCTCTTAGCTAGTTTTGGATCCAAAATAGTTTTAATCAGATCATTTTTAAACTTTACTTTTGCTAACTCTTTTCGGGTAATCTTTTGCCAGATCATTATGATGTTTCACGTAATGAAACTTCTGTACAAAAAGTTATGCAAAAAGTAATGCTATTCCATCAAAAACATGTCTACGAAAGAATTGATATCTATTGTCAAACATTCAGCTTTTGGCACCCATATTTATATAATTTTTTTAGTCGGCGTTATATGTAACTTGGATTTTATTTCAAATTTATGTTTTAGATGGGATATAGAACTACATGAAAGACGTTTAAGTGATATAACGACTTTAACTGAATGAGAGCTTTTCATAATATGTATTAAGTATTATGCAGTAGCGATAACAAATCAAGTTAATTGTAGATTCATTTAATCGAGGTACAAACTCGTAATACGATCCAATCCGTAAGCATGATTACCTAAAAACTACTTGAAACGCGTAATTAATCTTTCTGAACCAACTAAATCTGCACATCATTATCAAAACATCTCTTCATTTTAACTTCATTTTAATTAGCCTTTTAGACCAGAAAAACTAGGCACAGCCGAAAAGGTCGTGGACAAGGGGCGGGAGGTTGTATAGCTCAGTTGGTTAGAGCGGTTGGATGGATTGCAATACTCACGTGTTCAAACCCCGACTGCAAAAATAATTCATTTAACTTTCTAGTCTTAGTGCATGTTGGCAATTACTTTTTTAATTTCTTGAAACAAACGTGCATATTTAAAAATATTTTACTCACAACTCCAAAAATACTGGACATTATTACAAAAACACATAGCCCTATAAACCATTTTTCGGTAATGGCTGTAGAAATATTCTATTTATCTTCTTAGTGTCTATATTTTTAGTACAATTACACAATTGTTTTCCAAATATGAATACAACATTTTGCTTGAAACACTTAAATAATAACAGTTTTCGATCTAACTTTAGCCTAAACTCCCAAAAATCCGAATTAAAGCCGGTCATTATTACAAAAACAACCCCTACACAACATCCACTTCATTTAGAAACAGCCTTCATTATTGTTGAGCATAATTAGTCTGTTAAACCAGATGTATTTCGGTAATGGCTGCAAAAATATTTCATATGTGTATCTTTTTAATGTCCATATTATTAGTGCAAGTTTGCCATAGTTTTTCAAAAATTTCTTGAAACACGTAAATAATATAAATTTGATCTTTTACCTTCTAATAAATAATAATAATAATAGCAGCCCTGTATCTAATACATGTCCCACTGCTGGGCTCGGGCCTCTTCTCATCATGAGAAGGGTTAGGCCATAGTCCACCACGCTCGCGAAGTGCGGATTGGTAGACTTCACACACCCAAGAGCACTTTTTGGGCACTCTCAGGCATGCAGGTTTCCTCATGATGTTTTCCTTCACCGTTAGCGAGCGATAATTTATATGATAAATACACATAATAATATCTTCGAAAAGACGAATCTTAACGATTTATTGACAGAGGTGTGTGCCGTTCGAACCCGAGACCTTTGACTTCGCAGTCCTACGGTCAGCCACTCGGCTATCGCTGCTGTGTAAATCCAGACATTATTACAAAATCAACCCCTACATAACATCGCTTCATTTAGGAACAACCTACATAATTTCTGAGCGTAATTAGTCCGTTATGCTAAAAATATTTGGGTAATGGGTGCAAAAATTTCATTTGTCTTAGTATATTTTGAATGGCGCAAGGACGCCATTGTTTTTCTGAATATGTATAATACGAGAGTTTGTGTGACCGCATTTGTGGCACCACAATGAGCCACGCGGCGACTGTTCTCGGGATGAGTTTCGTCCAGTATTGTTTAAAGTTCGTCGTAATTAGTAGAGTTGTGCCGTTGAATACACTTCTAGGTCTCATTATTGCGAACGCTGAATAACGTTTGGATATAATTTATTGAAACACTGCATCGTACGTGAATTTTGAAATGTGTTTTGTAAACTGTTAAATCTCGCTTCAAAAGATTTTAGAATTTTGTGGCGGCTTATAAATTTAAAACGACAGGTATTTTACGATATTTGACTGTAGTAATCTCAAGCAATTAAGGACTGATAAAACCAAACTTTTTTAGGTACGGTTTCATTAAACCCGTATTTGAATCTGTCAAACTCACGTTTGTATGAGATAGAGATATTGAAACCTGTTAAATTTGAGTTAAATATGACCAACGGTCAAATCGGTACTATTTTTTTTATGTGTTCCTTTGCATTTTATTATAACTAACACTTTGTCATTTATAATTCAGAAAATCTGCTAAGCATACACATTTAATAAATAATAAATTGCAAGCTACTGGATACTCAAAGACTTTATGAGTATCTTATTCGCATATCTGCTTTGAAATAAAGTCGTCGAGAACTTGTGAATAACAAATAAACCTCATTAGCCCGATACTGGAGAACCTTCTCGGAACAAAACAAAATAGTTTTATGCTATTTTCCTGCAGATATTTTCAAGCTGGTATTAGCTGTCGAAGTTTCAAGATTGCACGCTCTGTAATCTTATTTGCATGCAATTTGCTAGCTTATCTTTCAAATGGTTTGCTTATTTAGTGGACAGCAATAAAAAAATGTTTTCGTGAACAAAAAATCTAACGTAATTACACTTAATCTAATGTGGCAGGAAGTTTTAATTATGATACTATTTGATTTGGAAGCTGTACTTTTATGTTTTGCACAAATTAAGCATATTGTCCGGATAAATGTATAGGTAACTTTTAATTGACATACCAGCGACGACGGAAGCTCATAATTGGAGATACCATGCCTCAGATTATTTAATGCTAGCTTTTGTGGATTTCGTTGTATTAAATAGAAGCTGCTCCCGCGCTTAAATATGTAATGAATAAAAATAATAATTATTTAAATTCAACCAGTAGTATTGAGTTTAGCGATAACAATCAAACAAACAAATTTTTTACCGTGGTTTTGTCTGCGTGGTAGGTCGATAAAAAGTAGCCTATGATACGCGCCTTGCAGTCAGTTATTTACACCTAAAGTTTAAAAAAATGGTCCCGCCGTTTAGAATATACCGACACAAACAAACAAACAAAAAACTGTATTTAAGGCAAAGGTATCGTGCAAACAACTATAACAGCTTAAACAAATATTGATATTTTGACATCAAAAAAGACACTTTAATTTTATTTACTTGTATTATGCCTGCCTTTGAAAAGCATCTAATTAGAAGAGAAAAATACAACAAATTTCCCTAGTCATCATTTAAGTCGCATGTGTACAAAATACTGCACTAATATTAAAAAACAAAAGTAAAAAAGTCACAACAACGAACTATTATCCTTCATGTAGTAGTTGAACAGTGCAGTATATTCTCTGCAATGGTTTCCGGCGACACAAAGCTGCACGATTAATGTAATTAAATTTTACAGCGCATTTAAAGAATTTAAAACGTACCAAGTGTAAATTCTGTGCACGATAACTGAAGCTATTATTTTCGTTAAAGTGCCCTTATAACATTAACTGTTGAGATGATTGCAAGATAAATATTTCTTTGGACTTTTGTGAAACAGCATCATTTGCAAATTTATGATTACAAATAATAACGCAATTGAATTAGTCAACTTTTCCCGCGGGTCCAACTGAGTGTGGGATCAATTGACCAAAGACAATTGTTATAAATTAAGATGTGGGGTAGTTTCATAAATAAGTTCTTAAAGGACTCTGTTTCGAGTAGAGAACTACCAAAACTGAGGCATAGTCCTGAAAATAAACTAAATAAGAGTGCAAAGTCAACACCATACCAAGTTTGTGACCAAGATTATTTAAATCTGATCAAATTTAGCATAAAAAAAAAATACAACCGAATTGAGAACCTCCTCCTTTTTTTGAAGTCGGTTAAAAAATACGAATATTTGCCAACGCTTATCTATAGTTTTGCAACTCATGTCTATAGTTAGGCTTAATTGTTTGAGCTTATAAAACCACACTAAATTAATTCATGTCTCGTCCAAAATTAGGTACAAACTTATATAACCCGCGCTGAAAACAATCTTTTGCCAATTTTCAGTCAACATAAAACACCAGTTATTAGGTAAAATCTTTCACAGAAGTCTGTCCAAAGTCGTACTACGGAACAGCTGTTTTTACAAAGCTCTTCGATCTATACCACTACCAAATTCTACGGATCTTTGGAGCCATCTCAAGAACTATCTTACAACGACGAAGAAATATTTACAAGCTTTTATTGAACTTTACTTGGGTGCCGGTAATAGCATCTTGCAAATCGATTTGACCCACTTCTCGTTATCGAGATGTCGGATATTCTTACTTATTTGGGAAAATAACTTAAGTATATTTTATTTTCTAGTTGTACGCCTGGATGGGTTTATGTGGACCATATTTTTGCGGTTGGATAAATTTATCCTCATTCTAATCTGATCCGACATATTTAGAGATCGTTTGCAAAAAATAAAAATTAAAACGATTTAGTTTATAAATGTACATTATTAGTAATGTGTTTAAAGTAAAGCTAAGGATTAAGAAGCTAAAAATAAAACATAATTCAAATCTTGATACTTACAAAAAACCTTAATAGTTTCAAATTATAGTCCTTGGGCGAACTTTTACTCAGCAATTCATCGCGGCACCGTCTGGACCACGAAGTAAAATTTTACGTTTATTAATATTTTAATTCACTAGTGTCATTATTACTTTGTAAAGAAATACATTGTTAGTTACAATATTATAATGGTTGGTCGAAAAAGGCAACAAATACAGCAGTGGAAATTATATCTAAAATTATTATATATTTATTATACTGTTGGTAGTTTTGCAAAATGTATTTCTATACTATTAAAAGTATTTATTTGAATGATTAATTCACATTAGTAAATGCCAATCCCGTCAACCGCCGAACCACTACAGGATTAATAAAAACATTCATTGTTCATATAATTGTTTTGTTGCAAACCACAATCAGCTTCCACACAACGACTGACACTCTATCCGATATATTTGACCACTATTATTGCGATAGCGCAGTTTGTTTTGTAACACAAAATTTATGATATTATTTTAGTTTTCACCTGTTTTGATAGGTGGAAATAAAACTAGTTTGTCATTCTATTTGAAACGTTTTTTTTTTTTGTGACTGTAAATCTTTACAATTAGTCAGTATAGCCGATAGTGGGGTGCATGAAAGGAGCCTCCCCGAGTGACGTACACAACGATTCCCTACGTCCGGCGCACCCTGGGCAATTCACGAGTTCTCCAAAGCGAATTGGCTAATCCTTTCACCACGATGGAAAGTCAAAATAAAATTTGACTCAGCCATCGACACGACGAAGAAGAAGAAGTATAGCCGATAATAATTATGATGATTTACATATTTATATTCAAATTGCTTGATCAATCAAGCAATTTGAAGCAACGTATCATTAACATAGCGGTTACTCTACGCGCATGGTTCAGAAGCTGCACCTATATCATATTTAGGATTCGTAATATAGTGTTTTATTACGTAAATGGCCACAATTTCAGATTCAATGGTTCTTATAATATGTTTTATCATCAGAGGTCGGAATTAGGTAGAGTTATTCATGTACTTACACTGATTTCATACAGCGAAAGAATAAAGTGGATATACCTCAAATCCCAAGATTAATTTTAAAGAGCAGAAAAATATCCCGTGATTTTTTAAATAAATAGTTATTTACTTTTACACAATTTAAACTACTAATTTAAATATGTTTACGCGGTCTGGGCTTTTGTTAAAAAAAGATTTATTTAAAGTACAATATTTAATGTTATTACAATAATGGCTCGACAAAGACTAACATAATTCACATAAAAACTTAATACAATAAAAATGATGCATCAGCACTCCGGTGCGCCGGTGTGGTGGTGTAGGCTGCAACGTCTGCGAAAAGGGGTCGCTATGGCGTTGTAACTCCTCCCCCCTTAAGTCGGAAGCAAGGGTGGCTTCCGGTAGCGTCCTCGCTACATTGAGTATCCTGGATCGTCCCGGGGGTCCTCTCCTGCAGGATCTTTGTAGTCTTCCGCTTGTAAAGTTTCCACGCTACTGCTACTATCAATAGTACGTATAACAGTAGTGAAGTCCAGCTTGGAGTTGCCACTAGTGTCGGCCACTCGACGTCATTGTATTTAGAGATGTCGTTTGCCCGGTTGACGAGTCCATGGATGTTGTCCAGAGAAATTTCTTCTAGTTGTAACTCGTATCTAATAGTTTCCACTGGCATCAGTTGCTCCTTGGGTAATGGTATAGCTTCATTTATGACCATGGAACTGGTGTGCGATGTCAAGCTCGTGTTCATCACATAGGCCTTGCAGTCTTCGGTCAGTGAAAGCATGACGACTCCTGTTGCTCGGTTGTACTCCGTCTTGGTGTGACATTGAGTTCTAATGACTTCTTCTTCTTTCAGGACCAACAGCCAGCTACTTTTGTTGATCTTCTGTACTTTTCCACTGGAAAATTTCATTATGGCGTGGGTGCAGTTGCCTCTTCTGTGTTGTATCAGGGATATGATACAGTCTTCGGAATTGTCCATTTTTCTAGTTTCCAGGGTTTTGCAGATCTGGGTGTCATCAGTCAGCGGTGCGCAGATATCCTCCAGGTAAGCGTACTCATCGTTTCCAAGTGCAAGGTATTTGGATTTGGGAATGATGGTTAGATTATTTTTATTAGGGATAGAATAAAGGTGTATTAGATCATAGATCTTAGGAGAGACTGATGGAATTTCTAATATGAAGTTTATTGAGTGTGGTGTACTATAGGCCTTAACCATTATTGATTTTTCTATTCTATGAATATTACTAATACTTATTTCAGCTACGGGTCTAAGGGAATAGCTTTTGTAGAGTTTCTTTAACTCAGAAATAAGGTTTTGAGGACTTATAATACTAGGGTGCATAGTACCTAATTGCGCAAATGTCATTGCGTCTTCTAAGAGCATTAACTTATCTAAAATTATCTGTAAACTAAAATCTATCTGTACGTATACATCTAAGAAGTGTAAATGATTTTTAACGGTGTTAAAATTTCTAGTGAGATTACCTAGAACTTCCGAGAGATGTTTTTGATTTTCATCTAATTTAACTATCTGATTGCCAAATTCATCAATTGTATTTTCTGCTAAAAATAGGGTTTTCTTTTGAGAGCTCTGGACACTATTAATTTTATTTTTCAGCTGTGTAATTTCATTTTCAAATTTAATTGCGTCCTCGTAGTCAAGATTGCCTGTTATAGCCTTGACTACAGAACCTAAACCGTTAATAATTCCACGTTTCTTTCTAATATGTGGTGTTAAAAATAACATCTTTTTAGATATGAGATTAAGATTATACTCAATTTGGTCTTGATAAGTTTTATGTAAATCACCAAAAGTTAAGCCTTCGGCGGTTTTTGTACTTGCATATAACGACATCAATTTCATGGATGTAATACGTAAAGAACTAATATTATAAATACAAACTAAATTAAAATTATCAACTTGCTTAAAGATTTGAGACTCTTTAAGCAGAAGGACTCCATTCTCGTTATCCACCGGTTTTATATTCACGGTGGCTGATGTGTAGAACAGGATGGTTCCTGTGACGAGGGCCCTGGAACAAGATGAGGCCTTCGTAGTAGCTTGAAATGTACCCTGATGGACTTAGAGTTAGGGTGGTTACCAATAATTTCAGCAACATTATTCGGGTGCAGATGAATAATTTTGTAGGGTCCCTTGAAGACAGGCTTGGTTTTGTCACAGCGCGCTGTCTTGGCTACCTGCTTATAAACAGTTTCACCTACCTTAAACAGTATTGCCTCTGCTGCCTGGTTCCTTTTGGCTATAACCTGTTCTTTATTTGAGGACATGTGAGCTGTAACACATTCTTGCACAGCTTCTGCGTTAGAGCGATGCTTTATAACGTAATCCTGATAGAATTCTTTAGGGTAAAACAGTTCTAGGGGGTTTCTAGAAGCTGTATGGCCAAATAAAAGCTCGAGTGGCGTAAATCCTGTGGCTGAATGGATTGCGTTATTATACGCAATAATAGAATAGGTCATTATAGTCTGAATCGGGTCCTCTTTGTTAGTCATACGTTGTATGCGAATGATTTCACCTACCGTAGAATGGAAACGTTCGATCGGGGAGTTTGAATTAGGGTTATAGGGTGTTGTGAAATGTATACTAATATTATGTAGGGCACAAATCTCTTTAATAACATCATTATCGAATTTACTGTCCGAATCTGTAGTTATTTTATGTGGTAAACCTAATATTGAAAAACTTTTTAGTAAAGCTTCGGCAATGTGCACACTGCTGCTAGCACTTAGCGGCATTGCTTGAGCAAATTTAGAAAAATTGTCTATAATGGTCAAGAAAGTGGCTCCGCCGGTTGAATATAAATCCATGAACAAATGTTCCATTGGCTTAGATGGTGTTTCGGTTAAAGCTAATGGGGTCCTTAGGGGATTCCTCTCATACTTTGCCTTTAAGCATGTATCGCACTTATTGATGTAACTTTGGATGGTAAGTAACAAATTAGGCCAATGATAGTTACGGTGAATTTGTTTGTATGTTTCCTGTATACCACGATGTACGGTCTTACCCTCGTGATACTTTTTAATAATTTCATTTTGCTCTGATTTATTTTCAACTAATGTTACGCGTGTAGTACATTTTAACAATTTTGGGCCTCGATTATTAAATATAGTTGTATAAACTTTAGAAAACGCGTAATATAACTCATCCTTATAAAAGTAACAGTGAAACACCCTATCGGCTACAGTATGTTCTTTTAGAAATTTAATTATTTCGGGTTCCGTGTTGTTGATCGGTATAAAAACGTCTTTAATAACGTGTCTAGTGTTAGTGGAACGATTTTCTACTCTATAAGTTGAGCCGGGAGCTGACCATAAGTGAAATTGTTTTAATTGCCGGTCAATTGCATCCGTAATAATCGGAATACCGTTGTTTTCATTATCCGGCTGTGTATGATTAGTAGACACTAGATCAGGGTTTACTGAAACAATGCTCATACTATCAGATGCTGTACCTACTTGAGATGGTGGAATGCTGGGATTCTCAGGCTGATTATTATCATTGTTTGGATTCTCAGGCTGATTATTATCGGTGTTTTGATTCTCAGTATTTTCGGTTCTAGCTTCTATGCGTGCATTTTCGAATATGCGATTGATCAGTTCCTCATCATTGTTGTCATCGAAATTGACAGCCAACGAGTCCATGCTGTGATGGAAAATTTTAGCGCGGGATAAGGCGTCTGCATTGGTGTTTTGGCTACCTTTTTTATAAACTACAGTATAGTCATATTCCTCGAGTTTTAAGCGCCATCTGATCAACTTCGAGTTTGGGTCTTTTAACGACATTAGCCAGGTAAGTGGTCTATGGTCTGTATATATGGTAAACTTTCTACCATAAAGGTATGGCCTAAAGTATTTAATTGACCAAACTATAGCAAGTAACTCTTTCTCAATAGTTGAGTACCGAGACTCTGTGTCGGATAGAGTTCTGGATGCAAATGCTACGGGCTTATCGCTACCTAATTTGCCCTGGGATAACACCGCGCCAAGAGCTATGTCTGAGGCGTCAGTTGTTAAAATAAAAGATTCGTTGAAATTTGGATATTGTAAGATTGGAGCATTAGTTAGAATTTGTTTGCACTTATTAAATGATTCTAAAAATTCTGGTGAATGAATTACTTTGTGATTTTTCTTTAAACAAACTGTCATTGGTTTAGTTAAGTGCGCAAAATTTTTAATAAATTTTCTATAGTATCCTACAAGTCCCAAAAACGATATAATGTCTTTTTGAGTTTTAGGCAATGGAAAATTAAGAACTGCTTTAATTTTATCAGAGTTAGGTTTAAGACCTTCATCTGTAAGCTCATGCCCTAAGAAAGTGACATGTTTTTGAACAAATTCCGATTTGTCTAACTGTATTTTTAAGTTATGTGTCCTAAATCTATCAAATACTTGCTTTAGTTTTTCCGTATGATGCTGTAAACTAGAACTTACGATTATTACGTCATCGAGATATGTATAAACGTTCTCTATGCCCCTTAAAATGTGATCCATTAAACGTTGGAATGTACTTGGTGCATTTTTTAAACCAAATGGCATTCTTAAGAACTCATAATGTCCTCTTTCTGTAGTGAATGCTGTCTTCTCAATATCGTTAGGGTGCATTTCCACCTGATGGTAGCCACTAGCTAGATCAAGGGTTGTGAAATACTGGGCACGTCCTAATCTATCCAAGATGTCATGAATATTAGGTAAAGGGTATTTATCTTCGACGATACGATCGTTAAGGCGTCTATAATCGATAACAAGTCTCCATTTGACCTTTCCAGAAGCATCAGGCTTTTTTGGCACTATATGCACTGGGCATGACCAAGGAGATATACTTTCTCGTATAATACCTTGTTGTAGAAGCTTGTCTACTTGCTTACGAATTTCGTCACGTTGCTGAGGAGCTTGCCTATAACTCCTTACAAAGATAGGATTATTATCGGTTACTCTTAATTCGTGTTTGACAGCATGCGTAAAGGTAAGTGGCAAATTTTCAGAAAAAAATATGTCTCTATACTGATAACATAACCTAATAACTTCGCGCTTTTCTTCTTCGCTCATATGTGCAGTACGTATTTTATTTAAATTTTCTTTACGCTCTTTATCTATGTCTATATTTTGTATTTGTAAATTATTTAATTTATATGTATTTTCTGTTTCAGGTGCAGAGTAATTCTCCAAATCTATAATAGAATGAATTGGTATCTGTTTCTTTTCCTCACTAAAATTAATAATAGATGTTTTAAACGAACCGTTAATTACGTTAACAATTGCAGCCGGTGATACTAGATCATCGGACCAATGAAAGGTGTCATGAAAGTATTCACCATCTATATACTGCGTATTTATCTTAATGATCTTTTCACACCTGGGTTCAATTTTAATCTTTTGCATGGGATAGTTAAAATAGAGGGGTATATCTGCGTTTGACGTTCGTAAGATGTGATTATTAAGATCGATATTACTTTTTAGTTGTTTAAGTAAATCGCAACCTATAAGCCCTTTGTACTTTGAATCAAAGTCGAAGATTAAAAACTTGTGCGTTATATCAGAATTAAACGCTGGTGGTAGTGGGAGATGAACTACATGATCATGTCGCGATACACTATGAGCCGTAACAATCTCAAATGGTTCTATCTCTACGAAATCTTTAAAGAAAGTGCCGAAAATTACGTCGGGTGATATTGTAGACCTACTAGCGCCTGTATCTATTAAAAACTTACCATTAAATTCTGGTAGCTCGATGTAAGGCAGGTGGTCTCTAGTATGTAGGTTTATTTCTACTAACTCTGGCCGCTTTCGTCCGCTGCCTGTATAAAATCCTGATTGTAGTTTACCTCAGTTTCGTTGGTACTCGGCTCTGGTTCTACGTTGTCGCTGTTCATTTGTTGGTAATAATTACTATAGTACTCACCTTCATCATAGCACGGCTGCGCAAGCTGCATCTCGTTCAGATGACTAGGAGTATAGAAGAGCGCTTCTGGTACGTAGTGTGGTGTTGCTGGTTTATCCACAGATCTCATGGTGACGTCAGATGATTTTGTTGGAGGGTTTACCTGTTGTTTTGGCACGTTCTGCTGGTTCCTGGGTACGCCGCTGTTTCTATAAGTATTTGGTCTAAAATTACCTGATGAAGGCTTGACCCACGTTGGTATTGGTTGAAGCCATTGCTGTCGTTGATCAGGAACGTTAGCGTTACGATAATTCATGTGCGGATTATTTAAACCTGGTTGCCTAGGTACGTTACTCATAAAGCTACGTGGGTGGCCGTTGTTAGTATTAGGCCTAGGTGGTTGACTCAGTTTTGCTTGTGACGTCGAAGGCGTATTCCATGAGGTTGATCTGTTAAATGCAAGTCTATTTTCCTCCTGCCTAGCTGCTATTATGGCTAGCTCGAGCGTTTCAGGCTTGGCAATTCTAACACCGAGTGAAACTTGGAATTCTTACTGATTAACATATTGTTCAATCACCATTTTCTCATAATAGGATTTATCAATATGCTCTCCTACGGAATATAAAGTGTCCAAAAATTCTCTTAAGCGTTTCCCGAAACTATCGGCATCCTCATTCCGTTGCCGCCTAGTTCTCGTGAGTTCCTGCATAACTTGAATCTCGTTACGCGGTTCCCTAAGTCGTCTTATCAACGCGTCCTTAATAGAAAACCATGAGTTAAGGTCACTATCATACGCTACCGCGTCGATTGCCGTACCGCTTAGTCTACTTTTAATTAGGCAAATTAAGGCTGGGTGCTCACGATCTGCCTCCTCTAATAAAGAAAGTAAATTTTCTACTTCCCTAATATAATAATTCAAACGCTTTGGGTTGCCGTCATACTTAGGCATTAAACCCGTAAGAATTTTGTAATAACCATTGTCACACTCCTTTAAAGACATATTTACTAAGAAAATTGGCCCGGGCGAGAACAATGGGATATTATATTACAATGCGATTAATAAGAAATACTGTTCAATTGAACTGCGTTTTGTGCACTGATTATTTTATTCAATCTATTTATAGAATCTAAATAATTATAACGTTATGTAAATGCCTACCGCGATTTCGAGCTTATAGACAAACACACACAATAAAACACATAGAAATATATGAATAAGGCAGGAAATAGAGCAAGGAACACTTGGAAAACAATAGAGCACTTACCAGAGTAATCCCTGCATCTCCTGTCGAGTCTAGTCGGCTTCAGCAGCAGCAGCTTCTCTATTTCTTCAGAGTTTCTGCCGTAGAGGTGCCCGACCGCGCGTAGATTCTTGATTCGCGAAGGAACGATTTGAGAACCGTCACAGATTATCCCAAAGAGATCGATTCGGGATAAGTGTGTCGCGAGCCGTACGACTGCGCCAAATATGTTTACGCGGTCTGGGCTTTTGTTAAAAAAAGATTTATTTAAAGTACAATATTTAATGTTATTACAATAATGGCTCGACAAAGACTAACATAATTCACATAAAAACTTAATACAATAAAAATGATGCATCAGCACTCCGGTGCGCCGGTGTGGTGGTGTAGGCTGCAACGTCTGCGAAAAGGGGTCGCTATGGCGTTGTAACTCGCGCGACGTTGCCAAACTTACATCAATGACATCGGATGTCCGAAAATGCAAAATTCCAATACGCGCGATGTTGCCACATTTGTAGTTCGCACAACATAAAATTGTATATTAATTATCTTTGTTTTATTTGTCTATCTCTGAGGTTTTTATTATTATATATTCGTAATATTGTTGGTTACACGGGATTGTCCATTAGATATCCCGGGAAGGTCCACATTAATATCAACATTTCTATGCAAGTACATAAATAACTCTACCTAATTCCGAGCTCTATTTATCATTTTTGCTTGATCCAATCGATAGACTTATTCTTCAGTGAGCCGCAGAAAGGCGTTCAATCACTATTTGCACGTAGCGTGGCCAAACGTTGATTTTATCGCTGGCCATTTCGTTGTTCAAGGTACTCACAGCCACACATCACGGTGTACATTGCCAGTATAAGCTGGTCTCGCGAAGCACAGGAAGCCCATGCATTTTTTATAGTGGAAAGGCACGCGTTTGATCACGATCTGACCTGATGGTAAGTGATGATGCGGTCTACGGTGGAGCACGCTTACCTATGAGATACCAATTAACTCTTGCTTTGAAGAGATCCAGATTGTACTCATGCGGAAACACAGACTCGGGCAAGGCGTTCCATTCTCAATTCAATTCTATTCAATTTAATTCATTTATTTCGTAAAACATAGGTTACAAGGATGTTAGTGTTACCAAAAGTTCTTCTATGATTCGCCGAATGGCATACAAAAATTTAAACAATAATAATTTACATTCACAGGCATTCACATCAGTTTAAGCTAACAATGTTATATTTTAAAAAGAGCTTAACAAATAAATTAATTGTATTAGATGCATATGTCAAATAAGTCATAAAATGTCGATGATAAAATGTCAGTGATTACAATAATAAAATTAATTAATACAATAATAAAAAAATAAAAAAACCTACTGATAAATTAGGACGTCACAACAATGTTAATTACCAATGTCGTCTAAAAATTCATTTATAAAGTAGTATACCTTATCCGCCAAATAATTAAAAAGTTTGTGTTTGTATTTTTTGGCAGTTCGCATAAGAACGCGAGACCATCGTATACTGGAAATGTATAGGTTGATGTGTAGGCGTCTGTACTCTATTGCCTTTCTACAACGGTAATTTGTGAAACAATACCCTCTACCCGGAACCCACCCTACTATCGTAATAATAAACGGAATAATAACACCTACCTAGAGATTTCACAACTCGCTTTTAGATTTAATCAAGACTTAAATTTGATCTTCAGTTAATTATTTAGTCAAATTGCTTGCGATTAAACCTTCAATTATATTTATTCTTGCTGCTATTATAAAAGCTATATTTTGCTTTCAATTTAGTGAAATTTCCTTGTTTAATACGTTTATATCAATAATTAATAAACTTGGTGCCACTATGTCATGCTACTAAATTATAAAAGTAAAACGTTATTAAAATATTTTAACATTTATTTTATTTCTACGATGATATTTTATCGTCAGTGTCTGTTACTATAATATTTTGTAAGTTTTAAAATATAGTAAATTTTTTATGATTTATATATCGCTAGCAAGTACATTTTTATTAATATAAATGTGAGGAAATTGAATGAGTTTTAACGTTGATAGTTAAAATACAGGATGGCCCATTTACAGTACTCCAAAGCAGCGATAGCCGAGTGGGAGACTGTAGGTCTGCGTAGTGTCGGGTTCGAATTCACCGCACACACCTCTGTCGATAAATCTTTAAGATTCATCTCTTCAAAGATATGTGTCTTGAAAATTAAAAAACATGAAAAATTATCGCTTGATAGCGGAGAAGGAAAACATTGTCAGTAAACCTGCATATCTAAGGGTGCCAAAAAGTACTCGAAGGTGTATGAAGTCTATCTCTTCCTCATTAGATTAAGCCCGTGCCCAGCAGTGGGATATATATATATATATATGTGCGCGTACAAGCCTGCCACTAAAGAATTTTCCGTAGTATTAGTAGTGTCAAATTTTCACATCCCAAGTGTTTTCTTAAAATTTCTACTTTAGCTCATCCCACTTTGGGTCATTGGTGATTGCATTAAATTCGAAAAAATATTATTAAATAGGTAGATACTATAAACATGTTGCAAGAGAGCAAATACCTATTTTTGAGTTTTCGCCCAACTGGTAATAATAATGGTATCAGCTGCTTTAAATTTACGTATATCAATAGCCAATTAAAAAATACTAATGATGTGCTAAGAAAAATCTTTAAACAAATGAACCACCCTGTAATGATAAACAACCAATGACAAATATTTTTTATTTTATTCAACAACATATTGGATCTCATTTTGTCCACTATTGATGAAAATGAATGCTATCGGATTTATTTTAGACTTTGGAATGAGTTACCGGTATCCATAAGGAGTGCTAAATCGTTACCAATATTTAAAACTTTGGTTAAAGAACACTTTCTCACTCAAAGATATCGGACCTGTTCTTATTTCTCTTACATCTGTCATTTAAAATCTACCATAATATTGTCCATTATATAATTATAATATATATTTTAGGTATTTATATATTATATATATTATTATATTACTTATATATATTAAGTATGTATGTAAGTATTTTATTTTTGACCTATACGTAGGTATATTCATCTTAATTAATATCTTTATGCATTTATATTCTTTCCTCATTATTAATTCTCTCTAGTACACCTTTAACTTCCCTTTCGTGTCCCTTTCTTACTTTCCATCCAATGGTTGTCTGTAAGAGATTGCCTAAGTTGCGATAAGACCGCCATTTGTACTATATATCTTCTTTTTTCTGTATTTTTATTTTTCCATGTTGTGCAATAAAGCTTTTATTATTATTATTATTTACAACGACTTTTTTACTAAACAAAAAATATCAAGTAAATTAAAACATATTTCATTATTTCACTTGTTTGAAAGTGTGTGATTAAAGCTAATCGCTCGCTAATTTCTAAGGGCTACAATATTATGCCTTAGGTACCAGTTAATTCTGTTTGTAATGTTACCACCAACTTAGAACACAGGAGCAAAATAAAGAATTTTTAGTTTTAGCAAGCAGCGTTGGCGGCAGGTTCAGGGTAAGCCGATGGTGTTTTCTCCCTTCAGCTCATTTACAAGATTTTTGATACCATTGGAACCTACCTTGAACATGATACCTCACTTTTCTTTTTCGAGTCGGTTAGGTGCTTAGTAGTTGTACGTAGTAAGTGATTAGTTTACTTTTACTAGTATAATATTTGTTTCCCAGCTAATTCCCGCTACACCCCTTTTATATATTTCATAGCGATAAATCTGCACAGATCGATTTTAGCAGATATATCGATACGATTTATTGTAACGATTTTTCATACATACGAACGATTAATCTGCGGCGATTGATGTATACAGATTTCTCGCTACGATATATTATGTTATAGTAGCGTGTGTAGCAGGCATAAACTAATAATTTTAAATGAAATGAAATTGACACTCTTAACCATTCAGTTATAATAACTTAATAAAAGATTATTAAAATCAATTATTAAGTATTAAGATAAAAGTAATGGCAAATAAGTGAAACTTCAGAATTTACATAGTAGAATTTTATTATATCGTCACGTCGTACCATTGGTAACGTATTGACGCCAACCTTTAGCTAAATGATTACAAACATAAGATATGCCGTAACTGACGCTGATCCTTTACTAAACCAAATCTTTCTGATTTATAATACTATGACTAAACTGCTATTTTTAGTGTGCATGGTTGGCATAGTGGTTAAAGCGGTCGCCTCGCCGCTTTCACCTACGCTGGTGTCGTGGGCTCTATCCCCACATGGGACAAATTTTTGTGTGATTCGTGAAGATTTGTTCTGACTCTGGGTGTGCTTTGTGTGTGTGAAATGTATGTTTGTGAGCACCCCCGCGACACAGTTATTCCTAGTGCGGGCGTCGTTTTAAAAAAAAAAAAATATATATCGACCTATGATTTGGACAAAGCTGACAGTAGTCTAATAAACGTGAAATTCAGATGTACACACGGCTACCGATCAACCTATACACTCAACGGGCCTATAACGCACTCAGAGTTCAATTTAATAATGCTTTCAGGGTGCTGGTGGGCTGCCTAGCTTCTGTAGCGCATCAGGGATGTTTGCAGACGCTCATGTCGATTGTTTTTATAGTACAATGCGTAAAAGATGCGCATCCCTGGTGCGTAGAGTGCGGGGTAGCTCAAACAGCATCCTGGAAATGATATCAAGCAGGAAGACTGCCCGTACGTAGGTCGCTGCGACGCCATTTCTCATGGGATGGCGGCGAGGCGATAAGCTATGTGTTCATTTCGCTTTTTATAATATTAAGTTCCTAATTGTATCTTTTACTAACATAGGATATAAACTCTACTAACTTTATGAGTCATTGGTAACTTAAATAAACAGATTTTTATTATTATTATTATACATGTCATTGCCAGCATAAGCTGGTCTGCCAATGCACGGGAAGCTTATACAACACGCAGACAACCTCATCCTGAAATGTATAGGTTGAGGTGTAGCCATTTGTACCCTTATATATCATAAGCTTAGGGTATTATTTATTTACACTTGGTATTTGCCACTTGACCTATAACTTAACTAGATAGTAAACACATCGTTCGGGTTCAGTTATAACTTACACGAACTATCTGTATAGGGCAATGTACTACGTAAGTTATTAATGTCTGCCTAGTGAAAATCCTAAAACGTAATGTCAGTAAAAGCTTCAGTTTAATGTAGTTTACGACATAGAAAAATAATAATTTTATGAATAACAACAATCCAAGGTAATATATACGAATCTTACCACACGGTTAGCATTAATTTATTATATAAATATAACTTGAAAATATAGAACAAACATTTTTTTGTAAACGTGTCCCGCACTTTGAGTAACTCCTGTGTCGCGGGGGTGTTCACGAAATAAACATTTCACACACACAAAACAAAGCACAACCAGATTCAGAAAAAATCTTTACACAAAGATTTGTCCCGTGTGGGAACTCACAACAGCAACGCAACCAAGTGATGTGGCGACCACTTAAACCACTACGCCAACCGTGAACTCATTTCTGTGCACGTTTTAACGTGCCATTCTTTAAATAATTATCCAAGTTCTTCTAACTGTTAAGGCACTTTCAGCAACAGCTCAGCAACTTGAGGTGCTGACTGCCATATGTAAATATCTATATGACTTCAGACAATATACAAAATCACTTTAAGAACCTATAAAATTTGTAGGTTTCCTACAATTTCCATTAGATACCATCATCAGATTCTAACTTGGTGATAATGGGACCATTTCGGAAGTACACTCTCTCAAATAAAAAAGAATTTTAACAAATGACGGAAAAAGCGCTGGCCAAACATAAAAAAAAATATACGCGTCGAACATGGACTCTTTAACGGTTAAAAAGTACCTTCAAGTATTGTTAATTGTTGTTCATTATAATCTACACAGATCTGTATATAGTTTGTTTATATTTACATTTGCCGGTCAAGGTTTCTTTATTACAAATTGGTGGAGCTATTGTAAGGACTATGAATTGAAATTTCGTGTACAAAACAATTTAATGGTGCCCCAGGTGCGTTCTGAAACTAGGACAGCCATTATAAACTTTCTAGGAAATCTTGCAGTTGGTTTTTGGTCTATACGAAGGAAATAATTGAATCAAAATGTATTGTGTATTAAAACTGTGATTTTGGTCCAGTAATGCAATAAAACAGTACCTACGTTACAGATCACGATTTTTAACGATAGCAAAATTTATATATAATTATGTATTATATCTATAAAATAATATTTTGGCTAAAAATGTTCAAATTCACTCTATTTCGCGTGTCTGAGAAAATAGCGATATAAATCTTTGTCTGTCTGATTTTGGTGCAGAGTATCATTTATATTTAAATGTCTTGAGTTTAATAAAAAATAACTACCGCCATTTTTTGAAGACTTAAAGGATATAATAATACCTGTAATGAATGCTCCACAAACATTATGCGTCAGATTATATATATATTATATTTAGGAAACAATTTTTTTTAGTGGTAGCAGTACTCTTTATGCTTTGCCGTTCTTGGTTTAGTTCTTGTATAAAAAAGAACAGCTCAGTTTTTTTAGATTTCCAACAAGGAAGGAACAAACAGATTGTTAGGAAGTCTGTTTATTTCTTAGTTCTGCAACGTAAAACCTTGTGTAAAAATAGAAAATATTATTGTAAAACTGACAGTTAATGTAGCTTCCTAGTAAATCTTTTTATTTTATATAGAAACATAAGTTTAATAAAATATATCAATCAGTAAATACTTACTGTCTGGATCACGTTTTAATTTCACCCACCAATTATTTAGGTGGTAATGTCAGTTTTGCAATTAGCTCCATTGCTTTTACAGGATCGCGTGACTTATGAACGAAATGTATACCATGTAACCCATACTTATTGCAATTTTCAAGCTATTACGCTGTGTGCCCGCTACCCTTTCAGTGAATTGCCGCTAATTTTGCGTACGTTTCGCTATAAAAATCATTTGAATTTCCTACAGTATTTAAAAGTGTTGTAAATACTTTTTATTTTAATTTATCATATATTTTTCTAAATATGCCATTGTGTCATGTAAATGATTGATACAATCAAAAGTCACATTCATAACAAAATGTATTCAGTGTATACTATACACTGAGTATATACTTATAACGTAATAATAGCAGCCCTGTATCTAATACATGTCCCACTGCTGGGCTCGGGTCTCTTCTCATGATGAGAAGGGTTAGGCTATAGTCCACCACGCTAGCCAAGTGTGGATTGGTAGAGGACTTTTTAAGCACTCTCAAGCATGCAGGTTTCCTTCATCGTTAGCGAGCGATAGTTTATAATAATATGATAAATACACACATATCTGCGAAAAGACGAATCTTAACGATTTATTGACAGAGGTGTGTGCCGTGAGTCCGAACCTGAGACCTTTGACCTCCCTCCCACTCGGCTATCGCTGCTTTTTTCACTTTTTTACAAATGACTTATGAAGCGTTACTAAAAGTGTAATATTTATACTGTCCATTGCTTGTCGGACAAGCGATACCGTAAGAATCGACATAAATAAGTTTTAGTAGGATTCAAAAGAAAATATTCTGACCGAAATAGGTAAAACATCATTTGTTAATGCCTACTGAACACGCACGGGGAAAATTTGTATGGCTACGTATACTGTGATCAAAATATAGTTTATTACGGTCTTGAGCCATTACATTCAAACTAGCGAGGGCATTATAAAGAGCTTTCCCTTTCAACGGCTGTGTGAATCTGTGTAGTTTTCTTATACGTAGTTTATTTGTGTAATTAGCGAGTATAGGTAAAATTATTTGTCTAGATGGCTAGAATGATGCTCTGTCTCAATCGCTCGCATAGGTAAAGTGAGTGAGAGCAACTAGCAACAACAGAGTATCATTCCAGCCGCCTAGACAAATAATTTTGCCAAAACGTTACCATTAATTTAAATAGATAAAATACATCAGGTACGAATTAGCTATTAATAGTTGTTAGATAGTTAATAACCGTAAATGTTTACATTATCTATCAGCGTTGTGTACATTAATTAATATTAAATCGAAGACCTGTTTCATAAAACATAACACATAACATACTTGGTTGCTGAATTTTAACTAAATTACTGATTTGAATTCACTTCATATAAAACGAAAATTTGCTTTACAAGTAAATCTTTATCATTTGTAAATGTACGTGTGGTGTTAAATTGGGTTGCGTTACCTTACCTTTAGTCTTCGCCCCACTTTGGTCCCGCACGACAATCTCCTGTCCATCCTCCCGTTTCCACATGACCCTAGGTGGAGGCACACCTCTTGCCTTACACGACACCCTCGCAGTTCCACCTTCGGGCACCATCGTGTCCCCCGAAGTCTCCTCCGGTATAAAGTCCGGCGGAATTACCACGTCTAAGAATCCCATCTGGAACAAACACCAATATAAAGTTTTATGTCTCTTTGAGAAGTACTATTAAATCTGTAACAGCACTAGTTCTGGCTATGGAATGTTTATAGCGAAGTTATTATACCTGATGTGTCTCAATTTCATTACAAATGCCAAAGTTCGTTCCTTAAGTAATAATTACTAAACTTGAATAGTACTTTAAAAGGGTAAAGGTATTTTAACAAGGATAATTGAAAAACATAACTTTATAGACTAGACTAGACATAGACTTTAATATAAAAGCAACACAGTGGAGGTTAAATACTAAGTAGGTAATTGTTCCTTTATACTCTTCAGAACATATATCTCTCTACATTACCGCGTCCACCATTTGATGATCGCTACCATGTAGCAAACAATTATAATTATAATTATTATTAATCCGATTAAAAAAGTACGGTATTGTATTTAAATATCACACTCACACCAAATAAACACACATCAAAGCAAAATAATGCCATCGACAAAATGTAATTTAATGAAATGTTTGATTTTAATACAATCCCTAAATCCAAATTGGATGTGAGGCATCAAAATCAATAGACCGCTGAAAGTGTAAACAAGATCATTTAATTATCGTGAAATCTAACATAGTTTCAATTGTTGTCGAAATTAAATCAGAATCGTGCGGTTCGAGCCGCGATGGGAAAATATTTGCTTTAAATTGCTAAGTGAGACTTCATAATCACATTTCAGTAGAAAATTGAAGCCTTTCAGATTTGCGTTCGATGAATTGGACGAAAGCGTTGGATACTAAATAAGCAGAAGTGGCAATTATCTTCGAACGCGGCTGACTGGTAACCCTGTTATGAATCATTGGTAGCACTTTTTGGTGCCGCCAGTAACATTTTGCAAGAATAAAACGTTTCGGGAGCTATTCTATTCAAATTGCGAACAGGCGAAAATTATTTTGATAGTTTAACATTGGCCAGTTAATAAATCTTCCAAGCCTTTGTCAGAATTAGATTGGGGTCGGCTTCTAGTCTAACGGATTTAGCTGAATATCAGTATTTTACGTGGAGCGACCGCCATTAGACCTTTACAAGGCAGTACGAGGTAATTCCATACTCATTGTTAGACTAGTTAGGCTTTCTGGCCACTGACTGCCCGTAACGACTACCATAGATCATTAAATGGCAACCGGGACCGACGGCTGAACTTGTTGGCTGAGGCACGGAGGAAAACGCGTTTTTCGTTGAGATGGCCTCCTATCCACGGCTAACCGCGGTTAGCATTGCTTGACCTGCAAGATTGATCGGTCCGGCTTCGACTTTGCCACTAGCTCCTCCATTGGCTAGTAGAGACTTTCAATATTAATATTTCAAAACATTTGAATGTTGATCTCAATTTGTCCGAAGTATTATTTCTTATTTGGACTTAAGCGTTTATTTGATACGACTTTGAACCTTTTTTTTTAGTTTCTCCTCAATTTAGGTACAAATTTGAAATATAGTTTTGAAAAGTTATAATTGACCTTTTACTAGGTGTTATGTTAGCATTAGGTTAGATACATAAGATACTTTTACTATATAGCACATAAGAACTTTGACCTAGTTGTGTACCTCATTTGTTTACCTTACTTTCATTAGTATTATAATCAATCTAATTAAGGTTTAACTGTAGTCTTTACTCACGTTGTTATTAACATTTACTAATTGTGTAACTTATCTAATTATGTCTTAATATTGTCCTTTCCCAGATTGTCACTAATGATACTAAGTCCATGTCTTTTTGTTTAGTCCGAAGCTCATTAGGATAATGTTCCCTCACCATCATTACGCGGAGTGACCCGTTTAAAAACGGTGGTCCCCTCATTCTAAAATCAATCTATACTCGTGTCTCAATCATATACTAACTCTTGTAAATCTAGTTTAAGTTGATATGAAATATATTATAAAATCAGTTTTGAGTTCGTCACGTAACATAGGTGTAATTTTGGCACTAATATCATAACATAACATAACATAACGGCTATATTACTCAGAAGAGAGTGGCAGAGGTGTACAACACCCACATTCAGGCACTAATATAATTTTAAATGCCACGCATGGGTATGTATATTGGCCAATTGAACAGATTTATGATGGATTGTCGCGTAGAACCCGAGTCATCATAAGCCTATGTAGTTGGAAAATCGACTGCACAAAGAAGGTAACTGGTTTCGTCTTTTTACTTTCATATATCGCTACAAACATAGATGATGTTGGCCACTAACCAATGACACCTAATTCAATTATATAAAATAAATAAATATCACACTACATACACACAACGCCATCTAGTCCTAAACTAAGCAGAGCTTGTTACTAGAATATAGAATTTGGGTACTAGAATAACTGATACTAATTCATAATATATACTTTTCTTTTTGTAAATAAATACTTATTATACATGAAGCAGCGATAGCCGAGTGGGAGACCGTAGGACTGCGAAGTCAAAGGTCTCGGGTTTAAACCCACACACATCTCTGTCAATAAATCGTTAAGATTCGTCTTTTCGAAGATATGTGTGTATTTATTATATAAGTTATCGCTCGCTAACGGTGAAGGAAAACAACGTGAGGAAACCTGCATGCCTGAGATTGCCTAAAAAGTACTTGACGTCGTGTGAAGTCTACCAATCCACACTTTGCTAGCGTGGTGGACTATGGCCTAACCTTTCTCATCATGAGAAGAGGCCCAAGCCCAGCAGTGGGACATGTATTAGGTACAGGGCTGCTATTATATACATAGAAACACCCTGACCAAGACAAATTATATTATAATAAGTTGTAAAAGAGAAGTCATCTAAATTTGAGAGCAATAAATAGTCTTAGCCATTATTCGTAATCGCGATCTGATATGCTAAGCCCCACATTATCCATCTCCACACAAAATC
Source organism: Hypena proboscidalis (assembly GCA_905147285.1). NCBI lineage: Eukaryota > Metazoa > Arthropoda > Insecta > Lepidoptera > Erebidae > Hypena > Hypena proboscidalis. The sequence goes on from LR990127.1 coordinate 9,849,016, forward strand.
CTATTATATACTTGAGGGTAGTGCTGAGACAATTCACGTGTGAAATTTCATACGCGAGTGACTCTCATCGGTTTATTAACCCAAACAACTAAATTCAACAAAGACAATTTTGGAATGTCACGACGCAAATCTTATTATTACAATACTGGTACTGTAAACCTTATTCAAAATATAATAAATAATATTTGTTTGTTCTGCTTTTTCTTACAGAATTGTTTACATACCTAGGTAGTACTACGATTGGAAGAAATGAGAAAAAGAAACATAGATTATTAAACATATATTATTTTATTTGAATAACGGTACATAATTATATGAAAGCATCAATACAATAATTGATTACATAACAATATCTGAATATAAATATTTGAAATATTAATCGATTCTACAACATTTTACGTCAATTCATATTTTAGAACAACCCTGCCCTAAATCACCGCATCGTCGGTTGTAATTGACCATGAAACGGTTCCCTGATAATGGTGTTCCTCAAAAAACCTAAAAATCTGTCAGCGGTTTGCTGTTCGAAAAATTGACCAGTTTCTCGACCCAATATAGAAGGAACCAGGTAAAACTCCACCCAGTTTCTAACATGTTTCGAGCAGTAATGATGAAAGAATCTATTACAGTTATCTGCCGCCGAAAATTTCACGGGAACACCGCTGGGCAGGCTTGGACACCGGCAAGCGGCATGTTGTCCGCCTGAACAGGCATTTAAATGAACGTGCATACTAATAAAATTGTACATCTTCGATGCGCTTACAAATTCGTTCGTCTCTCCTGGAGGAAGGACCCCACCGAATAGTGGTAGCAAGCAGTGCTTATTGATGAGGACGCGATCTTCTCTTATCCTTGAGCGATCAAAATTGTATTCGATTTCCAAATGTTTGCCGTTGAAAAACATTATATTGAATTTATCAGTCGACAGTTGCCACAATTTCAATCGTACTTCGTCGCATTCATTATTGTTGGGCCACAGTGATTGGATGAAACTTCGATAGTCCTCAAATTTGAGAAATTTTGCCATGTAGAGAATCATATCTAACGGTAGACGAATATTTTTCGATGTCACTAAGTCCGGAAGTGCAGCCAAATTGTTCTCGCATTCTCCAGTGTTCTCGCGTAAATCCATTGCAACAGTTTTATTTTTGGGTTGTTGTAAAGAATCCCCTGTAAAATAGACCAAAAATTGGTTTAATGATAAAATATATTGCAAAAATGCAATTAGAAACTATCAGTTAGAATTTTTGCGCTAAAACGTTGAGAGTTGGCAAGTTTTTCGATTTACGGTTACTTGTCCCGTAGTGGTATTTTGTAATTGCCGCGGTTGATACGCATATCAATCGCTCGGCGAATTTAGTGCATTCTCAGTAACATATATGGTCGATATTTGCTTGTCAAGAAAAAGAGTTTTTGACCTCCTGATTTATTAATAGATCAGATAGATTTAAATTTTTATCACAATTCCATTGCCGATTTTATATACCACTTATTTGTCACTGACATTTGACATCAAAACTTCTCAGCTGTGGAGGCCATATCATGAATCAGTAAAGTTTCCATTGGTTTCCAATTAATTTTATTCGCAATATGATGCCAATGTTCAACAGAATTATCTGCTTTATGTAGAAGCTCCAAGAAACACATTAGTTTATAAGATTTACACTACACTTAGCTTACTGAAATAAGTTTCTTTACATCTTTAACTTGAAAATAATGCACTCTCAATAATGAAAAATATTTCTCCCATAATGACACACTGTTGCCATGTTGCTGGCCTATTTTTTATGAAATTAACATCAATTATTTCATTATTAAACAAAAAAATAAAATATATTACCTCTTGTCTGCAGCTTCTGACAGGACATTCCATACAAATCTCGTCACTAGTCGTTGATTGGTGGATCAAAATACGTTTCGTTTCATGTGTTTTTGTTATGCAATTGTTCATTGAAAGAAAAAAACTAAATTAAAAACATTGCAATTATGCTGATTACACATTTTTTTAATATTTGAAGAATAAATCGTTCATAAAGATTACATTAGTATTTTTTATATTAAAAAATAAATAAAATACCATGCATGTTTTGTTATTTGATGCTTGGTTTTACTGCGTTGATCGAGCTACTAGATTAAATAGTATTTTTGTGATTATTATCCTGAGTTGTTATAGGTATTGGAGTTGCGACGCGAAATTATTACGCAGTTCTATATTTAGATGACCTTTACAAACAGTTGCTTAAGCTGGCATTTATTATCTTATCACACAATTACGGGTAACCGTTTTCTAATAGAAACTGTTTGAGTTTTAAGAGCAATGTCTTATTGTTCGATTACCGTGTAATTTATGTTTGTAAAACTAGCTGTTGCCCGCGACTTTGTTCGCGTGAAATGCATGCTATATTCTACAAAATTAAGGAACTTCCCTCATACACTTTCACCCCAGATTTCAATTTCAATTCATTTTTTATATTTCAATATATTTTTTATTCAAATGTGGTGCACAAAAATCTCATCTACATAGCAAGACAATCAAAGACGTAATGTTCAGTGGATGCCTACGATAGGAAAACCTGTTGTCATCCACTATTTTATTTGACAAGATTATACCCCTTTAGGGAAGGGTTATGCCAAAAAAACAATATTTTAGTCATTTATTTTGTGTATAATTTCGTTTAATATCCTTATAATTTTACTTCTATGTCATCAAATCAAAGTCAAAAGAATCAAGAGCCAAATTTTAAAATTTTACTAATTCGCATATGAACTTATAGTGCCTACTACTTGGTGAGTGATATTTCCAAAAAATCTATCTTGCAATTCATTTCAGTCAACTTTGCGCAGAATTTCAAGCATTTTCCTTTAAAATTATAAACTAGAAATATTTATTCATTTATTCAAATTTCGTCCGTTAAATTTTTTGTAATTATCTTTTGACATAGACTATATATCTTTTGATAAAAATCGCTATGGCTTTTTAAAACCGACTTCATTTTAAAAAGTTATGGATAGTACGCTCTTGTGTCGCTGGTTGTAAAATTATTCCAATACGAGAATAACGGAATTATCCATTGATTAATTCGATTAAAGTACTACCGTATTTTATTAAGGTATCACACTCACTTAAAATAAACAAATGTCAAAACCAAAACTACGAAATCGACAAAATATAATTTCATAAAATGTTTGATTTTAATACAATCCTTAAATCCAAATTGGATGTGAGGCATCAAAATCAAAGAACCACTGCAAGTGTAAACAAGATCATTTAATTATCGTGAAATCTAACATTGTTTCAATTGTTGACGAAATTAAACTAGAAATGTGCGGTTTCGAGCCACGATGGGAAAATATTTGCTTCAAATTGCTAAGTGTGACTTCATAATCACATTTCAGTAGAAAATTAAAGCCTTTCAGATTTGAGTTCAATGAATTGAACTGCTTTATGTAATTGGAAATCAGTATATTATAGCAAATACTGTATTGTGTATCCAGCACCTCAGCACCTGATGGTTTCGTGGATGTTGTGTGTGGATCACGTACGCAATCATCACCAGAATTTCGCTGGACATTTCCTGGAGAGATCTCAGAGCTACCAGTGCTTTGGATTGGCAGAGATCCTCTTTAAACCCTCCTGGCGCCCTTTAACTTTCATACCACTACATATCTAGTTAAGTTTTTAGTAGATAAGGAAATAGTACCCGAGGTATGTACTTCTATATACAATTATGTTGGATAGCATAAATATAACCTTCATTTCAATTTGTCAACTGTTTCATTATTAAACCACCAAAATAGCTCATAGCCAATGGCTTATTTAGTATCCAACACGAAAGCGCGACAATTATCTTCGAACGCGACTGACTGGTAACCCTGTTATGAATCATTGGTAGTAATTTTTGGAGCCGCCAGTAACATTTTTGCAAGAATAAATCGTTTCGGGAGCTTTTCTATTCAACCTGCTAACCGAGGTTTTGTTTTATGTGTGGTTTTATGAAATTGATTTTGTAAGTATCAGTTATCATTGGTCAGAAGAGACTTTAATAATTGTTATAGAGGTACGATATCGAATTTGATCGAAGTATAATTTTTATTAAAAAAATAATGTAGCGAAATATCTTTATAAAAAAAACATAGTCTTTATAAAAATCTAGAAAACCCAAGCAAGGCAGCATTAACCTCACTCTTAGGCATACAATTAAATAACGATAGCGTAGCCAAACATATTATACTCTTCACTGATTTGGTGGAATCGTTGCTATGGAGATGGATGCTGATGGGTTATGTATGTGAGTGATTACATATCTGACTCTTTATAGAACCAGTGGAAAGATCATTTTGGGACAAGTAAATCCGACTCGGATGTCCGTGGCTCATGAATCATGGGTTTTGGGTAATCATACTGATTACGTGTTTGTGGATTGTCTAGATTCCTTCCACTATCCTAAAATATCAGAATCCCGTCTTTACAAAAGGTTAACGTTATCTTCATACCTGACTCTTCATAGGATCAGTGTTGATCTGGCACATGTACTGCCCTCTGTCCTCTTCTTGTACGTTCTTGATGTGCAGGTACCAAGTGGAATGGTCGCTGTGGGAGACGGACACCCGTGGGTTATGGGTGATCACGTGCTCGTGGATCGCCTGGATCGCTTTTGTGTCTGCTTTTACCCAGCCAACCTGGAAAATTACGATAAGAATCACTTATTGCAATTTATATTTATTTATTTCTCAATATTAACATCAAACTCGGTCAAATTATAACACACACAAACACACACATACAATCAATAAATTAATTAATAAAATGAAATAAAATAATTAAATACATTATGCGTCATAAAATTCCTCCGCATCACTGTCCACAGCGGATACCGTGGCCAGAAGGCTGGCAGCATTGCCACGTTGAATGGCAATGCTTATTCGCTGGGCGAAGTAAAAACCAGCCCTCTGGTCGCGAGAAGCGTCGATTAGGCGCTTTGAAATATCTTTAAATAAAGCCCGAGCATTTTATTATCATATTATCATATTAGCATATTGCAATCGAATAGAAAACCTGGTTCATTTGTACCGTTCAAACAACAAATCATTCGCCTGTAATGTGACATTCAGATTCAATTACGTTAGTTGCATTACGTTAAAAACTGTGCAATGTAACATTTTTTCGAATAATATTTCAAACGAGTTGTAATATTACTGGTTGCGTACTGTAAAGTTCGATTCGTTCTGTTCCTCCCACACAGACCGAGAAAAAGCATTTAAATGTTACATTACAAGCGATATGGAAGAATTTTAACATGACTCCACGTGAGTTTAATCCGCAACAGACACTAAGGAGTCTATGGTTACTTGTGATCTATGTTTAGCTGAACAGAAACGGACAGAACGTAGGCATTGCTACTCTAATCACAAGAGACCCATGAATAACCAATTTAGACCTGATGTGATTGGTAAAATATTATGTAGTTTTGAAAGTTAGGTAAGGTTAGTTTTCCATCTCAATTGTCATTCATTCATAAAATGTTGGCATGTCTTTTTAACAACACACAACTCGTAACAACAATACTCATACAATACAGTTTATTATAGACGAGGTTACATAAACATACAAAACATAAAGACTTGTAAGGGCTAAGTCCCGCATGCGTAATTAATAAGTCCCATAATTTACTTCAAACCCTTTCCTTGTTTGGACAAAACCTTGACCTATGGTCGACTTGACGTCAAATCGTTCCTAGAAAAATATTCCGGAGACACTTTATGACCGGTGAATGAATGGAAAAGTAAATATTAGGACTTTAAACGGATGTTCACGTTTCCTTCGTTCCCCCTTTTTACTTAATACCTCACATCTTATGAACTCATTTTGACCGTTTCGACCGTGTCATTTTTGACATGTTAGGAACTTATTAGAGGCAAGTTAGTATCATTTATGTCTCTTTACATAGTATAAAATGTCAGTCTTTAAGTTCTTTTAAATTACGCAACAGATTTTGATGCGGTTTTCACCAATAGCTAAGCTTACGTACTTTAAGGTTACGTACTTATAAAGCCTGCTTATAGTAAAGAATAAGCACCCTGATAGAAGCGAGGGCAAGTCGCTAGTAAATGATAAAAATTTAACTCAAAACTGTTCGTGTTACAAAACTAAAATAAGCCAAACTGAAACTCGTTTATTTGAGTATAAAAGGTTCTAAAATGGCTGAAAACAAGCGATTGCTAATTGTATTCCGCATTGACGAAATTCACGTGATAATTTTTTTAAAATAAATAAATAGTAATTTGATAAAGTACCATGTTGAATCTCAATATAACAACGGATATACTTTGTGTGATTTAATAATACCACTTTATTTTTATATTCTCAGTGCACTCTTTTATTAGATTTCAAGTGCCGCCTCTGAGAAATCCCGGACATATATTAAAATAGATACCTACAAGTAGATTAGGATTGTTTGAGGCTATTATTCTCATTTTATTTTATGATAATAAGTTAATATACTAAGAAACAGTTGAAAAAAATATGGGACCGGCAGGATATGAACCTGCGACCTTCTGCACACCGGGCAGTTGCTTTGACCAACCAGCTACAGTCGCTTCTTACCAGGACCCTAAATTTCTCAACTGTATGTTACGTCATTTTGAGACGTCACGTTCATCCATTTGTCTCTATCTTCAGTAGGATACAAACCAACATGGCGAAGTTGTATTCAGCACAAATGTTGTAAAGAATGAACGCGTACGATATTTCAACTTCTTATTGAACAGTTGTCAACTGTTTCTTAGTATAATTTGCTAAGAATAGCATAATGCTATAAAAATAATCAATAAGAAATAAGATAATAACTGCAGTTCCACCCGTTCTGGGTAATATAGACGTGATTTTACATTTTAAAAGAAATAATGTAGTTACCCGAAAGTTGCCCAGATTGACAACGATACATTCGAAGGTTGCGTCCCTCCCGATCGGCACCGTCAGGTTGGTAATGGGCTCCCCGAACTCTGGTACTTCCACGCCTCCTGGTGACAAACAGAAAAAAAAATATGTGAGAACAAGGAATCTAAATGAACCATAAATGAAATGCATAATTATTTATTTATATTTTTAATAATAAAATAATATACAAAAATGTATTTTATACATTTTGTAAATGCATTTTTGTAATTATAATGTTGAAACATCATTATCCGCAATTCATTAAAACATTTATTGTACAAAAAAGTTTTCAATGTTTCAACGATTTTCGATGATTAAATGTTATATTCTGCGTCATATTCGAGTTTTTCTTTGAGTATATTCATGCTCCGAAATTAAAATTTATCAAAAGTTTTTAAACAAAGAGATATGACTCTTGGTTTTAAACTATATATATATCTACAATTTTGTGAAGTAGGTATATCATATATTTTTGCTGCCATATGTTTTTTATTTTCATTGATGATAATATTTAAAGTTATATACGATTGATGCTACTTGTTTCTATTTCTGGTAATGACAAAATACATTGGGTAAGGCAATAAACTGTTATTATTTAAATTTACAATAGGCTTACCCTCTATCCAATAGGACATAACATGACAGGTGAAGTGTGGGTGTTGTACTCCTCTGCCACTCCCTTCTGGGTATATAGGCGTGATGTTATCTCATTTGTATTTAATGTTTTTTTATTTAAAAGCTCCTATCCTTTTATTTCCGCTAATGATGTGAAAATATTCAGTACGAAAGGTATTTGTAACTGCCAGCTACAAATAGAGTGTGACCGACACGTACGTCTAGAATTGTCTCGTGCATTTCGTACCAGGTAACAGGCTTAACTGATGAGCGCGCAACTTGGCCTTATTTAGCGCCGGCATGTTGGTAGCTTATCACAAATGTTTTCACAAAGTTGGCGATACTGTCGCCGACAGTTGCACCTAGCTAGACCTTGCAACAAAGTGTCAACTAACCACTTCAACTTGTTCCGTTATTCGCGGTTCCAACTTTAGTAAATGTCAAGTGACACGAATAACTTTGTCAAGTGATAGTGACGGCGGAGACCGCCGCTGCGCCCGCGCTCTTGTTTAGGACAATTGCGCAACTGACATGAACTCATGCATGAATTATATGAACATTTGCTTCGCAAATTGATGGAAACGAAGTTGGGAACTGTTCGCCTGAAAACTCTGTTAGAGACTGACCGGCTACTTCGTAGTTTATAATCTCGAAAGTTGGACTAAACAAGTTTTCACCAATATCTGCAAAATTTCATAACTGCCTCGATAGTATGCGTTTGGTGGTATGCGCTTCTCATCGTGAGGTCTCGGGTTTGATGCCCGTGTTGGGCAAAGTGTTACTTGTAAAACTGTCAAACAATGCACAATAACAGCGAGGAGTTGGAATTGTCTCCGGTGGATGCGATTGGACCCAAACATAGCACATGAAATGTAGGTGTTGTTCACGTATGCCAAACCCTTCTGGCGTAGCAGAGGTGAACAACTTCTTATTCTTTATTGTCTTAAAAATATGATATTGCGTTGGGTACTGTTTCACAAACTCAACATTCTGAAATTATAAAAGTTTTGAATTCAAATTTCTTTGTTTCCTTAAATTTTGTTTTTAAATGTCTTCCATATTTGAATAATATAAACTACCATGTTCGTTTACTGCCATGATTCTTTCAACTTTTATTTATTTAGGGCACCTGAACTTTTTGCCAACGGCATTTTCTATAGCCAATCAGCATAGTTTAATTCAGAGAGAGGTAGAGAGAGATTGAATCAGATGTTATTTTTCTCTTTGGAGAATAATTATTATAGGTATTCCTCTGCAAAATAATGTGCAAATTCCAAATAAAAATAAGAAAATATCTCAAAAAATCAAAACACAAAATGACATTTACTTGGACATTTTCAGTACATTTTGCGAGCCCCCGATAATGTTATCAAGGAAAGCAAAATATCCGGGAATGAAATCGGGCAGCATCCGATCATCATAACCAATTTTGTCACGGTCGAATGATCCCATCTCCGTACAGGGCCCAGAAAAGACCCTTGTAGGACACCGTATCCTTTTACGAAAAATAAAATGTCTGTTATGATGTTTTTGAGATTAACTTAATAGATACGTTTTGGGATTTGGGTTTTGTTGTGCGATTTAAAGAATATTTAAGCTGTTGGTATATTTCAATATAACTTTAATCATCAAGAAGTTTAAACATAATGCTACATTTTTATTAGAATTCGTAAAATTTCAAAGATAACACGAGTTAAATAGGTTTTGGTGCTTAGTATTCAGTACAGTATCTGCCAAAAGTCGTTCAGCCAAACCACAGTATGCAAGCTTTGGATAAGAGTTCACGCCATTAATGCATTAGATAAAACTTTAGCCAGCAATCTTAGCACTAACCCAATTTCTTAATCATTAACCTCTTTTATATAATTAGGTTAGTACGTAAGTACGTAGTAGGCAATTTACGTACACACCATAAATATAAAGAAAATGAAACAGTAGCGTAACTTAAGTGCCTAAGTTCACACGTTTTGCAAATAGCCTCAGTGCCTAAGTGAGAAAATTGCAGTTTGGCCAGAGATACTGTGCGTTAGAGGAAACTAAAAACGATGTTTTGTCACCTTAACGAGCGGCGGGAGGCAGCAAAATGTGAAAGCTCGCCCAGTGACATTCAAAACATCATTTTGCTTTTTCCATTCCTTATATAAAACTCACTTACCGTTTGTTATCGCGAACCAAATTTTAATGGAAAGAAAACCACATTTTGACATTAAAATTCCATTGTTAAAAGTCAGAAAAATAACCAAAATTGTATAATTTAAAACTAACTTTCAGTGTATAAGCAAGTCTTTTTCTGTTTTATATATTATGTTCGTTTTAAAGTAAAGTCAAACTTAGACGTATAGGTAAAAATTCTTGGTTTTAAAACACGTTTCTCTGTATAACGACAACTATGGAGGGATGTAACGTTGCCGAACGGTCTCGTGGAAGGCAGTAAAAACTGCCATTTTGCAACGACAGCGTCCACAATATCGTCACAGACTGGGACGCAGTAAAATGTTTACAAAATATCCTGCTTTTGTTGCGGGTGCCACTAGAAGTGTTGGATATTGCTTTTGTATTACCGTTTTAGCGTAAACTCAGTCGGCCATTTTCCTGCAGCTGCGGTAATCGCTCTATTTTCGGGAGCACTTATGTAATAGTCTTTATAAAATCTCTATTCATGACCGTGTGGTACTTACTGATCCTATTATAGCTAACATTGTCTGCTTAAGGATAGACTCCCGAGCGCCGTGTTTTCATACTAATGTAATATGGGTTTAATATTATTAAGGTTTTACCTAGACAAAATATATCCAAACCCACCCTTAAATTAATGTTTGTTTGTGGTAATTTTTATTCATTAATTAAGTCACATACAAACTGAAATATTAAAATTTCGGTTCGAACCCACGGCACACATCTCTGTCAATGAAAAATTAAGATTCGTCTTTTCGAAGATATGTCCGTATTTATTATATAAATTATCGCTCGCTAACGGTGAAGGAAACCTGCATGCCTGAGATTGCCTAAAAACTACTCGAGGTCGCGTGAAGTCTACCAATCCGCACTTGGCCAGCGTGGCCTTCTCATCATGAGAAGAGGCCCGAGCCCAGCAGTGGAACATGTATGAGATACAGAGCTGCTATTATTATCTGTAATAACGGCATAAAATCATGACTGTTGTATGGTATGTGTTTTTCATATGATTTGTCTATAATAATAGATACAAATTAAATAACATTAAAGTCAAACCCATATTACTTTTGTATGGAAAACAGCCAAGCAATTGCTCCCCCAGTTTTTCTCGGAATTGGCGTTTGTAGTAAGCTGAATCTCGCGTACTTTGTCAAGGCTTTGTATTATGGTTATTATTTTGTTTAACCGTGTTTCTTTTGATTGTTAGTGTTCCGTTGGATTGCATGTAAGGAGCTTTAATATTAACATTTAATTTTATATATTGGAATATGTCAGTTGTCTGTTATACAAACTGTTCACAAACTACGAAACTACCAAAAACCAACTAAACTATTAGTAATTATTTACATATTATAAGATAAAAGCACGCCTATATTACCCAGAAGGGTGTGGCAGAGGTGTACAACACCCACATTTCAATTGCAATGTTTAGGTCACATGGGATAGGGGGTGAGTCTATCACCATCCACCGGGCTCAATTTCAACTCCGTGCTGCTAATATGAATTTCCTGACGGAAAGTTCACAAAAAACACGTTGCCTAAACGGGGAATCGATTGCAAAGCATACGCTAACCAGTAGACCATCGAGGCATTTACAGATTATGCGTATTATAAAAAGGAAAAATAATTAAATATAAATGAAAATGTTGCCTAGGGGCTTATGCAAAAATATTTACTTCATATTTTTACTGTTTATAAATATGACATACATCAAGGTAAACAGTTTAAAATAAAAAGGCTTCGAAATCAATAAGTACTACAAACCACTATTTTAATAAATGCGAGATCAAATAAATAATAAATGCGCAGAAATCCCTCAAAAGTTCACAAACCATACATACTTAACGAAATATTACAAAATGTTCTTAATTTACTTAACGAATAAAATCAGTCCTAAGTTTCGCAACTTCATATCTTTACTGACACTTAAGAAAAGCTAATCTAATAATTACTAATATAATTATATTTTGTGAAATCTCCGTATGTCAGATATTACATTAACTTGATATTAATTATATTATACATTTGTAATAATGAAGATCTTAGCATAATTATTTGCCTTCATATATTATATTACTTGCCTATGAATTAATTATTTTCAATAGTTTTTAAATTTAGTAAGGTAAGCAGTCGATAAGGTCAAACGCATATATAATAAAAATAAGTATCAACCGAAAAACTTTTAATGGCAAAAATCCTCATTAAAAAAGGCACAGTTCTCCTACCTTTTTCTTTAATCTACTATTTACTAAATCTTTTGTAAAAATGCAGCCGTAACATTTTTTTGTATTGACGATCAATAGAAGTGAACTAGGTACATATATCAAATTTTATTAGTTACAGGCTCTTCATTTTCTTATAAAATAACATTCTTACCATACATATTATGCTACGCCTTCAGTAACAGTATTCAACATTAAATACAATGTTTATCACAATTTCACGTCCGAAATTCGTTGTCGCAATACCAGCGGTGATACGTTCATAAATTCAATGAAATTACCCATCTTTCTGCGCTTCAAAGAGGCCATATATTTTCCGGAGCAGACAGCTCCTTCCTATGTTGGCCATCACGAGGATGATAAATCAGAAAACAACCAAAACATTTTGGGAATTTTGAAACTGATGATATTAAAATGGAGACCGGAATATTTTTGTATTGCGTGTTGGAGATAATGATATCTTGTTCACTGTAAGGTATGAAAATTTCAGACTCATTAAAGGGAGGATATATTATTGTTGTTGTTTGTTTGTTTGAATAGGCTCTAAAATTATCGATCTTGATGAAAATTTGTGTGGTGATAGCGAAAAGCCTCAAAAAAAAAAGTTTATTTTCTATCAACCATGCAGTCGGCGACGCGGATACACGCTAGTTATAGCAGAATGATAATCGGATGTTTTAGACTACGTACATCGACTAGCACGTAGAAGGGGTATCAAGGTCTTATCAGCCGCTAAGTAATAATGCTCGCGTGTTTCTGTGTTCCAGTTTGACGGTAAGGTCAGTCTTTAATTACTGACACTTTGGGCTAAGTCTAGGTTGTAAGCTCCTCCGTGAAAGCAAGCTAGGTATATCAGTGTTTTAGATTTGTATGTTCACCTTTCATCTATAAATTGCAAACTGTTTTCCTTATTAAAGGATCATATCCATGACATTCTACAACACTATTTTTCTCTATCAAATAACCTAAAAAACATTTGTACAGAATTAAGAACCAAATCCATTTTACGAGCGTTTACGAGGAAATACGAAAAAATAAAAAGTTTTCCTAACATTTTGACTATTTGGCATGTTCAATTTGTACGAAAATCGTACAGATTTTTCTAGTGAAATGGAATCTGTTACTGATTGTAAGCAAATTACTTTCTCAGTGTTGGTTAAGTAAAAATACATAATATATAATATGTAAAATCAGTCCTTCTATAATGTAAAATCAGCCACAACATTACTAACATTTGATCAAACAAATTAATTTAAATTATAAGACTATTACTTAGTAGTAACTACCTCGATGTTCTACTGGTTAGCGTATCACTCTCACCGCGAGGTCTTGGGTTCGATAGCCGGGTCAAGCAAAATGTTATTTTTGTTATTATTGTTACTTTCCGTCGGAAAATTCACAATAGCAGCACGAATTTGGGATTGTACCCGATGGATGGCGATAGGCTCACCCCCTATCCCATGCGACCTAAACATAACAGGTGAAGTGTGGATGTTGTACACCTCTACCACACCCTTCTGGGTAATATTGGCGTGATGTTATGTTATGTTAGAGAATTAGTATTTTAGTGGCAATAAAAGGTATTGGTAAGGATCTGTCATACAGGTCTTGAACCTATTACAGACTCCAGCTCTCACAGTGTCAGCTGTTATTTGCTCGTAGTGCCCGGGTTTAGCCTAGCGTTGGGCCGCCTTGCTTGCTTCATTATAATATTATAGCAGACCTGTATTTAATACATGTCCCACTGCTGGGCTCGGGCCTCTTCTAATGATGATAAGGGTTAGGCCATAGTCCACCACGCTGGCCAAGTGCGGATTGGTAGACTTCACACACCCTCGAGCACTTATTAGGCACTCTCAGGCATGTAGGTTTCCTCACAATGTTTTCCTTCACCGTTAGCGAGCGATAATTTATATGATAAATACACACTTGCTTCATTATTACTTAATTTTTTATTTATTTTTAACTCATTTCATTGAACTACGGTTGCAAGTTGGGGCGGTGTCAGCGCTGGCTAGGCTTCGGGCATCACCAATAATTTGTTTAAATTGTACATCCCTTTATGAGAAAAATAAATAAGTGTTTAAATAAAAATGTTTATGGTATAGCATCAAATTTAAGTCTGCCACAAAAATAAAAGCATAGAAAGTTTGGCAGGTAATTACTTTGTCAAATTAACAAGTCTTCTTTTATTTCTGTACAGTAATTAGAATCTCTAGAATGAGGGTGTGTGAATACACTTGAGCGAAACGTGAAGTACTGAAATATTTTAATTACGTAAAGTGGGTCGGTCCGTGGGTTTTCATTACAAGAAAGATGTGGAGGAGTATCCTTACAAAGACGTGGAACAAATCTTTAATGTTATTATCTACTACAACCATTTTTCAAAAGAAATCTTCCACGCTTCTGACAGATGAGATCGATTTCAATTTTGTTGAATAAAATGAAGACCTTTGGAATAACTCTGTTTTCTATGCTTCGTCTATTTTGTTTGTCGTTTTCACAATTTTCCACTTTGGAAGCGTCTCCTGCGCAAAAATTATATTAGAAACCTCAAAATCTTTTTGGAAGACCTATCCATAAATACACACCCCAAAAAATTATTGTTTTTTTTTCTATTTTTGTATGAAAATGTTAATGCGGTTCACCGAATACATCTACTGACCAAGTTTCCACAGTATAGCTCTTATAGTTACAGAAAAAAGTGTCTGAGACATACGGACGGACAGACGGACAGACAGCCATGACGAATCCATAAGGGTTCCGTTTTTTGCCATTCGGCTACGGAACCCTAAATAGAAGATTAACTATGGCATACAAAAAGCTTATTTATTGATTATTATAGAATTTGTATACGAAAATGAAGCCTCAAATAAATATTTTATGTATTGCAAATGTATATTTCCTAGTATTGGCAATATCTACATGATATTAATTTCAATAAAACTCAATCCCTGTATTAAACCGCTCTGTAAATGCAATGTGTCAATATACTTGTAACTACCATGTTGGTTGAAATAATCTTAGTAATGAGAGTACGCTTATAATAATAATAATATAATTCAAATGTAAAATGAATAATAAAAAATGTTTTGTGATTTACGAACGAATTAATATTATAGTGTATTAAATATTATAGTGTAAATTTAAATTACTATTTTTAAAATACTATGTTTTCCAGAAGCTAGGTATACCAAACTTGGATGGATGAAAATGAAAATGAAAATGAAAAAATGTTTATTTCTCACCAATTTCACAACATCAGTAGTAGCATAATGTATAAAACAAATAATTTACTAATAGGTAAATTATACAATATTATGTGTGATGAGACTTTTGTTTGTTTGTTTTGTTTTGTTGTATTATATCTTTCGGTAACTTTTACTGCGGATGAGGATTCCAAGGCAAAATCCAAAATAACTCTTCATCATCATCATCATTTAGCCTCTCGTAGTCCACTGCTGGACATAGGCCTCTCTCAATGTGCGCCACAACACCGGGTCCTGTGCCTTCCGCATCGAGTCCCCTCCAGCGACCTTCTCTCTTAAAATAACTCTTGCCCCCCCCCCCCCAAAAGTCGAACCACAGACCTCACAGTGAGTTGACACACACTAAACACTAGACCAACAAAGCAGCTGTGTCATTTTATATGATAATAACACCCCCACAGCGATTGCAAGTTTTATACCAGAATCAAAAGCGGTAACCTATTAAGAATGCAGTGAGTAAAAATCCCTGGTGAAGTAAAAATGTCTTAAGACCCAAGAAAAACTTAGAATTACTTTTCTTTGCAACAAAGAGAACGAAATAAGTCATATAGACAGACATAACAAAGGAGAAATCATCACGAATTTTGTTAACATTAGGGCCTGAAGCTTACAGAATTTTACACAGACGAGCATGTAATAAATGTATACTGATAAGATGTACTTGATTTCGTGTGCAATTGTTATTACTCTGCCTATCCCTAACAAAAATGTTGTAGATATACCAAAAACGTTGATAATAAAATCAATGCACCAGAATGAGTTTTGGTCGTTTAATTCAAATGGAAAACTAAATGAAAGTTTCAACTGGTCATTTGTCATTGGGCGTGCGGCGGCGCGCGCCGGTTCCGACCGTCCGAGTTCCGGCTGCAAGCTGCTTTTATTAATATTTCCAGCGAATCCGCGCTTTATTAGCAAACAGCCGTCATGTGGCTGATAAATTATTAATGTGGTCGCGGCCCAGCTTGTGTTTCGTGACCCGATTTTTTTCAACAGTCGCTTACATATGTTTTCGGCGCACTAATGCACTTAATTGATAGCCTGTCCACACCGCACACCAATAAAACCTCTCATGCAATATGCAGTACGTAAATTCTGATAAAAATATTCGAGATATTTATTGAAACGGCAAGTTCTGAAACCGTCGCGTTGCGGATGAAAGTTTGAAGCGACGTTATAAGTGTTTCTTCTTTACACCGCTGAAGAAAAGTTGATAGTGTAAATATCGCAAAAGGACAGCTAGATAAATATTATGAAACTCTGAGTTTGAATCGTGTCTTTGAAGCAACCAGTGCTTTTCATGTCCAGTTTTTGCATTATAGATATACGTAAGTAGGTAGGGTATCTATATACGAGTAATTACTATAAACAACATTTAAATTCAGAAGCGACTGCATAAAAAAACCTTTTTCAACTCTCTTGAAATTTAAAATTTAGGTACTCGACGATTACGTTTCCAGACGAATGTAATATATTATTCAAAGTATTCAGTGTAGCATCACGAGAACGAACAGGGAATGAATAGTTAGATACGTCACATTATTACGATGGATGACTTGTTCCGTCCATAGTCTAACGGTCTGGCAACATTTTTAAAAATAGACTGCACCATTTATCATGAAGCTGAATGTCTCGGATGCAATTTTCAGCATTGCAGCCTGGTTACTGTGCACTTTTGGTCACCATCATAAATTACTTTCCGCTTTAATAGATACACATTTTGCAGTCACCCTACTTAGCGAGTTTCCTTTGAGCTTCGTGTTTGAGTTCGTCTCTAATTGATTCACTTTTAGGGCTTTTCGTGAGGTTTCTCCAAATTATTTTCCTTAAATTTTATTAAAGTGTTTATAAAAAAATTGTTTAGGAATATTCCTAAAGTGTACACGTCCTTAAAGGAATCGTTTTATTTCTGCCTGCGGACGATATAAGAGAAATAAATGTACAAAGTTTTATCCTTAATACTCTTATCCTTAATAGAATTAGGTAAAATGATATTGATATTACAGAAAAGTCAAGATGTAAAATGTTAATGTAATGTAATGTTTGGCCTGTTAGTACCTATATAAGAAACTTTGAACTTTAACTAATACTACAAATTTAAATTTAAAAGATAAGTATTTATAGCAGCAATATAAATCATTACAAATGTTCTTTATAAGGCCATATTATTGTAATAATAATAATAATATGTATAATATATACATTGAGTGGAGCCGACACCTACGTATACTGAATTAGTTCTTATTGATTTTTGACCCGTATAGAACGATGGAGGTATGTTGCTAGGATCTCTTTTGTATTTTTAGACAATATCGGAACCCTGGTGGTTAGAGATACACAAAAATTGATTTAGGCTAATGTGTAAACATAATTGCGTTTGAATATACGCAAAAAAAATGTAATTGCTTACTAAGCAGATTATTAAAATGCCTTCACAAAGACAGCTTCGTTTTAAAAAGCCGCCTCCCCCACCTACTTAAATACGCTAGCTCATAAAGTATTTCAACTCATTTTTAATATTTTTTCTGGTTGGAGTTGTAATATTCGAGTGTTACTTGAATTTCTGGGATAAGAATGAGTACTTTCTATACATAATATGTAGTTTTGGCCCGTTTAGGTTTTAAATTACGGATCCTATTAATCTTGTTTTGTCCCTTTTTTTGTCAATTACGTAACAGCTAAAGAATGATTGAGTATTGAACTGATTTAGCATGTAATTATTAAAGGTAAGTAATTGGAACGAGCCTATTATTATGTAACTACTTGTTAAGCAAAAAAAATTCAGATCTAATAAGATCGATACCAACAGTTTTCTATAATTGTATTTACATATAAATAGCTACACTAATCCATAAATGAATAGCTACCTAAGAAGATGTTTTGAAAAGCACCCAAGTGACATTTTAATAAACATTTATGTTAATTGAGTGTAACATTAAAAACAACGAGTCCATATTACCCGAATTGACGATGCTCACTTATTAACAAATTTGCTTCAAAGACCTTTTTGTATTTAGAATTAAAAAAGGGAAATTAATTTTTCATGACAAAAAGAGGCAGCCATTTCGGACTTCATTAAAAAATTTTGGCCAAAACTCGATGGCCGCAAGAATGAACTTTTCCCATTTCTCATTTTCATAATTACTTCTAAATCTCCTAATTGAAGAAAGCCTTAAAGTGGGTAGCAACCGCTTAAACTAAAATGATTGGAATTATTTGGCTATAAATTTCATTGGCCGCAAACAAAAAGTTTTACAGTACTTTAAGAAAACTTTACATTGTTATAATTAAATAATACAATTAGGTTTTACTTGTTTTGACATGAAATGAGTTTAGTATACAAACAGCTTTAACATAACAGTAGATTGTAGATTCATAAATTCAGGGTTTCAGATTCAAACTATAACAAAATGATTTTTGAAGATTCTTTTTTTGAAACGATGTTCGTATTCATATTTATCTATAAAGCAATCCCTGAAATGTGGGATTTTACCCCTAAATCTTGTTAGGTACCTATTTAACCGAAAATTTAATTGAATCTATTTCCGTGCTTCAAAACTTGCAATTAAAAGTATTCAAAATTAAAATAATCCATCAATTCAGAGGAACAACATGAAAATATGTATACCTACCAAACGTCCATGTACTCACTAAATAAATCACTTAAATTTAATTAATTTAGACGTCCACCAAATAAATAAAATACACTGCATCGGCTAAATTACCAAGAAAATGGTAAAAGATACGGTATATTTATATTTAAGTGGCATTAAGGTTTTAGGCGAAAGATCTCAAATAAAACGGCAGTCACGTTCGAGTGAGTGATATCACGTCTGCGGCTCATCAGCGGCTGTGCGTGACGACTTTAACACAAACAGATTTCACAACAAAACCACTAACAGCTGGCCTCTAAGGGTGTTTGCAGGCGAGAGGTGTTAAGCTGCTAGAGAGCTAGTTGAAAAAGTCTAAGGACATTATTACGCGTAAATCGATCGGAGCCGATCGAACGACGTCGATCGAAAAAAGGCTTAATGATCGCATTTATGTCAATTTCATGCTTTGAACATCAATTTCATTTTATTTATTATATAGTTAACTTTGCCCAGCTGTGGGACAACGCAGGCTAACAAAAAAAAAAAAGAAAATGGCGGTATACTTGGAAAAATTGGTTATTACTTTGATTACATATTTCGTAAAATTTATAAGTACCGACTATAATATTCCCCATTATTTACGAATTATGTAGCGATGTTCGAATACTTAGTACACTGTCAAGCATTGGCTTCAGTGCACTACTTCATTGTATTCATGACGTTTAATAGATCGAGCTATAATGATTGCTGTCATCGC
Organism: Hypena proboscidalis; assembly: GCA_905147285.1. Taxonomy (NCBI): domain Eukaryota; kingdom Metazoa; phylum Arthropoda; class Insecta; order Lepidoptera; family Erebidae; genus Hypena; species Hypena proboscidalis. The sequence continues at coordinate 9,868,581 of LR990127.1, forward strand.
GATGACAGCACAGCTGTCGTGTTGAAAGCAGTTGATATCGCCATAATGACAATTGTTGATGATTCGATGTTAATCATTGATATCTTGACTATATTATTAGAACAATATAATTAAATAATTTGTAAATGCAAATTAACCTAGTGTAAGATAATATTAATAGAATACCGAAATAATATTTTATTTTTTTAAACTTACTATTTTTAAATCGATATTATCGTTGTACCGGTTACAATTTATATTGGCGCAACACTATTTTAAAATGTCATATTGTAATGTGATTAATTAGAGGCATTATTTATATTCTGACATCTTAAATCGAATTATTGTTTTATTTGTTTAAATCTATTAACATCTTGGTAATCTAAGCTTATTTTCTGGAGTATAGAACGAATCTCACGAGCTGGTTTTTGGATATATTGTAAAATAAGCTTAAAAGAGCATATTATCCTGATTTGGATCCTCGTTATTTTACAATAAATATGTGTACAGACATTATGTTGACATTATGCGTCGTTTAATTAAATACTAAAAATGTTCACATACCGTCATTTACATTGGAATTAACATACAAAAAGGTGTAATAATAAGAGATGAAAGTCTGTTCTTTTTTCAGGTAAGTAGATTAAAAAGGTTAATCAAATGCCGTTGAAAACAATATTTTTTTTTTTTTTTTTTTAAATAATTTATTTTTCATTTTTACAATGTAAGTTTGTTAAATCATGATAAACTCGCCAAACTGTTACGTTTGATGGCGAGAAACGCTCATTTTATAATTTATATAACACTTAACGACTTACACTGACTAACAAAAGTTTAATATTTAAATCTACACAACTAAATAAACAAAATGGTACACACATTTATTGTTGAAATGAAATGAAATGAACAGCGAACCGTAAGTATTCTTGTAAATTTTTAACATCACTAATAACAAAATTTATAAGTCAATTTACACATTCTATTAGTTTGCTCTGCACGATTTTAAACATAATAATATAATGTTGACACAAATCACTAGAAAGGAGAAATAATTAATAATATTTTTTTTTCCTTTTTCTTTTAATATCGCCACCACAAATTACGGTAGGTGTTTTTATATTAAATCCAGTCATGAAACGCCCATATAAATCATTTTTGTAATATGACGGAGCGCCGAGATAAACACAATTGTAACTACTTTTTCCAAGATGGCGGCGAAAGCTCATTAGAAATCGAAGTCGAAAGTTTCAGGGTATGCTCTTTTACACATATCCAGTAAGCAAATATCAATGATGTTGCAAGTAAGGTCTAGTCTTCATATTCAATGGTGTAAGCTAAAAAGGGTTTTACTGTTTCAGAATAAACAAATTAACTGTATTAATATGATAATCATAATAACATCACTCATCATTTTTGCTAAATTTTTATTTCAACTGAGTCTTTTTTATAATCGTACAAGTATAAAATGTATTAGATAGGTGAATTTGACATAACTGGCCATGAAAAAATGTTTTACAAAGCGACAGTAGAACATTTTTATTAAGAGTCAGTGATGCCAAAGTCTTTCCCCACAATATATTATATTATATATGGATCTTGGATCTGGAATAAAGACATTTTTTTAAAACGATTAAAAGCTCTCAGACAAGTCTAGAAATAAGGTCTCAAGGTTCAACTTACAATGGTTCAGTTAATAAATACGCAAAAGAGCAGGCCGTTGGTGCGAAACAGACAAGTTTTCTTTTTCGTAACTGTATTACGCCATTAGTGATCGCGTGACGTAGAATCGCACTTTCTCGCCTTAATATAATTTGTTTCGATGGTTGTATCAAACGCATTACCCTTTTTCATGCCTTGTTGTTGCCTTATAAAAAGAAATCAATCGGAGTGCTAATGTGAGGGTGAAGAATCCAGAATGTTATATATTTCTTTCAACGGTACTTAATTGTCTACTTTATTTTTTAGCAGAAATTATGTGCCTTTTTTTTGGAGTTTACATCTAATGTCATTTGTATTCTGACAATTCATGTTGAAAAATTTATTTGTATTAAATTTTGCTTCAAATTAAAAAAAATATTAAATGATGGGTATACGTAGTTTCACAAACAGTAAACGTTTAACTTATTGTAAAAAAGATTTAAATTTAGTTACACTATAATTATGAAATAATAAATAAATAAATAAATATTTCACAACTCACACACAACGCCATCTAGTCCCAAACTAAGCAGAGCTTGTACTATGGGTACTAGAATAACTGAAATTAATACATATTATACTTTTCTTTTGTAAATACATACATATTATACATAGAAACACCCAGACTAAGACAAACCCCCATGTTCATGCACACAAAGATTTGTCTTAAGTGGGAATCGGACCCACGACCTCGGCGTCGCAGGCAGGTACACTACCCACTCCGCCATCCGGTCGTCTAAATAATTATTAGATGTTAAATTTCATAAAAATGGTAGTATTTATTTTACGCAGTAGAATATATAAAAGTAAACATATTCAATTATAATCATGGCTCATGCATACGTATGAAAATTTAGAAAATATACTAATATCGAAACATTTCTGAGCTTTGCATTTGGTCTTATGCGTGGAATGTATCTTTAATATTTATTATTTGCATTTAGTAATTAAGTTTGTACAAAGTCCGTGAATAAATTTTACCACAGCCACTTCGCAGAAAACTAATAATTCCAATTGCATGGCAAGAATATTCATTATGCTAAGTACAAACGAATTACATGGAATTCTTTTTATTTTATTCACAAATGAGAACTATAAATTTATATTAGCACTTAGTAAATACATTATATCAAAATGTTACTTTGAAATACTTTCGGCGTATTATTTAATTATAAATAATGTTACCAAACTTAATAGGTATAGGCTTCAAGGTATATTAATTAAAAGGAAATTGAAAGCATAATGCGATTATAGATATAACCATGATTAATTACTCCTTCGTATAAAACACAAATCTGATATATAAAAACACATCAAAATACAAACGCAAATAAATTCTGCACCCTTTGAAATTGAGTATACGTAGTTTGATATACTACGAAAACGAATACTTCGAAATATACAATATTATGTTAGGGGAAGACTATTCACTTTCCGCCAACATAAAAACCCGCCATTATTCTCTCTAAGAACTTACTACGCAAAATAAATATTATTTTAAAGGACACATTCATAGCCATAAAAACACAATTTTGAACGGGACGGAAATTCGGGTGGCCATTTATAGGCAATACAACCTTGACAAAATATCTACCCTCACAAATAGTTGGGGACGACAGTTAGCGAAACGCCGGAGTAATAAAGCTGCCCATGTATTTTTAAACGTCTTAAGCAGGGGTAAAATGTCTTTGCGACCGAAACATAAATCTTTAAAGAAACGCCCATTCTAAAGTAGAAAAGTCTGATGCAATGTATTACTTCACGTAACTACAAAATTGTATGTTTAGTAGCATCCATTGTTTTACCGTGTTTATAATAGAAGCCCTTGTTTTTATTGAGGCCTTGAATTTGTTCAAGATAGAAAGGTAAATGATTACCTACGTGATAAACTGTAGAAATGATTTGATTGACAGTTTAGTCCAAATATCTTTTAAATTATATGTGTAGTTTTAGAATGTCATTATTGTATCTTAGTTTTAGTATCTAGTTTAGTGCATGCCACAAGGTTAAATACAGTGTTCCTCAAATGTATTCAAATGAACTTAACATCCTATATATCCTGTATTTGCAACTCTAAAATTTAAATATTAGGAAAGATGGAGTCTAATTATCAATATAATTTACTTAGCTAAATAAAGACAGCCATGTATTTTTGAAGAAAATGTGTAGCGACTCAAACATAAATCTTCAGAACCGCCCATTTTAAACAAGGCAAGTCTGCTGCAATGCATCACCTCCGGCAGTAATAAACCTCGCATAAGACGATCCACTCCGTTCTTTTATTTCAATAACCCTCAGCTCGTTGCAAACTTTGAGTATTATTACACTGTTTGAAAGTAAAAAGGAATGCCTTTCGCAGTTACTGCTCATCATTACGGAGCTTTGAAAATGTTGTTGTTGTGGATAAAATAAAATGGGAGTCTTGAATTACTAATAAACATTTCATGCGATTCTCTCTTTGATTTAGTTTGTAAAAGAATAAATATTCCACATGTTTGAACAATCATGTTACAAAAAAATATTGTTAGAATTAACATTCAAATATCATGTTTTGTATATTTACGTAGACACCTTTTTTTTAGTTATTGCCAAACTGCAGGCAATCAATTTAGATGGTCTAGTGGTTAGTTCTAGGGTTTGATTCTTGGGTCGGAGAAAGTGTTATTAGTGAATTTTTCGTCGGGCAATTCACTATAGCAGCTCGGAATTGGAATTGTGCCCGTTGGATGGCGATAGGCTCACTCCCTAACTCATGGACCTAAACATAACAGGTGAAATCTGGGTATTGTACACCTCTGCTATATACTTCTGGGTATTATAGGCGTGAGTTATATATGTTAGAATGATTCCTCTATTCGTAATCTCGTAGCCACACATTCGTAGCTACAACTACAAAACCTGTTGTGGCGTAACATCTTTATTTTATATACGAACAGACTAAAATCTAAACAAAGTAGTTACTATGCCGTGTTTAGATCGTAAACGCTAGAATTCAGTGACATTGCAAAAAATACTTTCCAGGACCTTTTTTGTTCAATTTGTAAGAGTTAATTAAATTATTCTCGAAGTTAGCTGCCTGCTTTAATTAGACTCGTGTCAGACGTGTAGTATGGCAGATTTAGTAATTGAGTCAAATTTGTTTTGTGATCTTAATTTGCCGCTTTTTGGCGAAACTTTGGAACGAGGTCTCGGAATAACTTTGCTTTTTATTTGCGTGATTATCTGAAGCGACTGTATGTCTTTTTATCGAATTAAATGTAATATAATTAAGTATTGTTTAGTCTTGCCTTTTTGATAAGAAACGACAATAATACTCAAAAAATACAAGTTACTTCGTAATATTATACCTAATACGTAATACTATACCTAAACCTATGAGCAATGCCAACATAATTAGTAACCTCATCTATACCAACAAATTATGCATAATACCTCCAAGGTATATTGCCTTGTAGCAACGCTGCAAATTAATTGCATGTAAGTACCGGCGTTCACGACACACTCCTAGTTAATGCAGATACCGCTACAAACGATGCACGTAAACAACCTAGGTCGTGTAATAAAGCACTTTTTCTTGTGTTCATGTTGGCGAATCCAGAATGTTTATATGCATTTTTATAAAATAGTTTTAGGTTAAGTTCTGTGTGTTCATTATAAATGCTTCTAGATAAAAATTAGACACTATCAAACGTTATTATTATAACTATTTGCAATAATGGATTGAAAGAACCTCAATTTTGACCCAACCTAAGAATATAATAAAAGGTTTCGGAACCCATGATAGCAATAATAAATCTCACCTTCATATTTATACCTACAAATTTTACATAATACCTCCAAGGTATATTGCCTTGTAGCAACGCTGCAAATTAATTGCATGTAAGTACCGGCGTTCACGACACTCTCCTAGTTAATACAGATACCGCTACAAACGATGCACGTAAACAACCTAGGCCATGTAATAAAGCACTTTTTCTTGTGCTCATGTTGGCGAATCCAGAATGTTTATATGCATTTTTATAAAATAGTTTTAGTTTAAGTTCTGTATGTTCATTATAAATGCTTCTAGATAAAAAATAGACACTATCAAACGTTTTTAGTATAACTATTCGCAATAATGGATTGAAAGAACCTCAATTTTGACCCAACTTAAGAATATAATAAAAGGTTTCAGAACCCATGATAGCAACAATAAATCTCACCTTCATCTTTATACCAACAAATTTTGCATAATACTTCCAAGGTATATTGCCTTGTAGCGACACTGCAAATTAATTGCATGTATGTACCGGCGTTCACGACACACTCCTTCTAAATACAGATACCGCTACAAACGATGCACGTAAACAACCTAGGTCGTGCAATAAAGCACTTTTTCTTGTGCTCATGTTGGCAAAACCGGATTGTTCATTTGAATTTTCATGAAATATTTAAAATTTGTAGTGCGTGTTTAGTGTTTATTTTTTTTAAAGTAGTTGTGTGCAATAAATGAAACTACCTTGGCAATAGTCGTAAGTCACAAATATAATGCCGAGAATTTTAATGAAGTTGCTTACTTATACTTACACAATGTACCTAGTTCACTCTTCAATACTTTTAGAGATAATTATTTAGATAACCTCCTTAGGAATTTCAGTCTATATATACTGGTTTGTTGCCTTTGTGCATTCGTTTGCAGCTTAAAACATAAACATGTAAAAAAAAGTTCAAAGTCACGTTTATACTAGAGCCACAAAATATACCACAATACGTGTATATTGTGTCCATAAATTGAATATCAATATATCTCAAGAACTTCGACTAATCTGGTTGGTTTTGATAACTAAAATACTAAGTCAAAAATGCAGTAAAAACAACTCAAAAATAGAAACAATATCTTTGGTTCGTGCCGCTAAAGTATACTGCTACCAGTAAATATGTAGGTAATATAGTATAATAGTATCAAAGCATCCAATTAGCAATACTAATAACACTTCTATTTGGAACATAGGTAAGAATCTATTTGTATTGTTGAATACACAGCGGGGTGGCAAGTGTAAACGAAAAGATTGGGGCTCTACGTCATTAGCTTTCTTCCTGTGTTTAATTGCGTCGATGGCAACTCGACAGGAAGTCGAAAGATTGCGTTCAAATAGCGAACGTTTCGTTCTGTCTTGTTATTACACGAACTGGCTGAATGGACAAAATTATTTGAGTAATTCCTCTTTTGAATTTTTGATTGAGATTTAAAATACAAAATTATTAAATTTTATTTTTCACCAGCCTTGAAAAACTTTATAAAAATAAATCCCGGTAAAATTCGTTTTTTTTCATTAAGTACAAAAGGACCTTTAGAAAAAATATTGGTGTGTCTCAAAACTGGTGAAAAATGTAGAGATGGCAATTGAACTTTTTAACGGTTTTTTTATATTATCAATATACAATGAGTATTTAGTGGAGGTTCCTGTATCTAGAGCCCTGACCTGAGTAAGATTTAATTTATAATATTCTATTGTATTTTTATCAGTATATTTTAATGAGTATTTAAATGAGTAAAAAATACATAATATTAATACTATTACAAAAATAATATTATTATCAGACAGAAACACACTAATAGTAATTTGAAAAAAATAAAAAGCGATAAGAAGTGTAGGTAGCCATTTTTATTTTGCGTGGTCCTGTCGACTTGTAACAATGTGAATGACGGCGGGTTCAGAGAGAAAGCGGCAATGATTGATGAGGGAATTAATTAATATACGCCACTTCCTTTAGGAGCGTAGAAAAAAACAGAATCAGCAGCCCACGGTATAAATACCACTTCGCTAGTTACGCTTTGATTGAACACAGATTTTAACACGATATAAATCAAAATTAATTGGACATTCTTGTGCAGATTCTTTGATGATTTTCTGGATTATGTTTTTGGTAGTGATTGGTGTGGCGGAGAATGTTGTGAGCTTACATTATTTATTAATTAGCGTAATAATTTATCAACATGCCTGAATAGCTTAATTAGACCTTTTTGTGTTCTTACTACCGTATTTTAAACAAGTGTAGTGTGGCCGTGTATCTGAATAAAATGTTGTAGTGTTGGTTTGCTATAAATTAAGTCGGGTTTAATTATTCGTATTATTTCTCTCTCATCAAGGTGGGTAAATATTATTACGTTTCTTTAAATAATTATAACCTTATATTCAATATTTTCAGAGTTTGTCAGCCACATTTGTTAAGGTGTGTAAGTAAATCATTCTTTTAGATGGGTACTGTAGTGGTGCTCACGAAAAACTATTTTCCTTTTATCCAGTACATTTGAATTTGTATTAAATTAGTACCAAAACAAATAAGTAAAGTAAAAGTAGTCAGTGATCGTACATTTTGACTAGATTTTATTAAACACAATAAAACAGTATCTTTGAAATAGTTTTCGAGGTAATAAACGCCACGCAATAGAACTGAATAAAGAAATATAATTTGTAAACGAGTTCAGACAACAGTGAGAGTAACCTACATTTCCAAGTGAACTATAAACAGACAACATCTGGAAAAGCGAGACAGTTTTAATATTGTAATTCACCGCGCGAAAATAAGCGACGGAAGAAAAACTGGGCGAATTAAATAAAACCACGACGCCATTACTATCCGCCAAATGCCATATTTTCTCAACCCTTTTTCTCGCCTGTTTCTAAAGTTTTAATTAGTGCCAGAGGACATTATCCAGAGTCTTCTTACTTCTACTCGACGCTGCTTCCCGAATTATCCGATTTTTACTTTTAACGCGAGCTAACTTTTCCTTTGATGGTATCGATGGATCTTTTATCTTTTACATACTATTGATTCAATAGTATAAAAATACGGAAAAGTCGATTGAATCACTTCGTAAATTAAGCCCCAATTTCTCCTGAGTGTTGAAACTATTGAAAAGCAGCTTTTGAGAGCTGATTGCTTTTCTGTTGGTTGGTTCTTAAAGTAGACTTTTGGGAGTGGTCCTGTAGAGACTGTTCTTTACCAATGAGGTAAAAGGATTGCTCACTTAGACATTGCTTTGCCGAAATCTAGCCAATCTAGGAGTCCAGAGTGCGCCGGACGTTGAGGAAAACAGGTTCTCTTTATTTTACATTGCTCCGGGCAGCCCCGTTCATGCCTGTCTAGTGTACACAGGGTGCAACGTTTAAGCGCTGAACTGACGTTCACGCAGAATGAAAGTTTTTGATTTCTGTGTCTAGTTCAAACATTGAATGATATTTAATAAAATCTAGTTCAAATATTGAGAGGGTTTAGTGTTAACTCTGGATTATGAAGTTTGGTGTTTGGGCAAAAAAAATCATATGAAGCGTGAAATGGTATTATCTGATCGTATTTTTATATCTAGAAGTATAAGATAATGTAGTCTTATTATAAAAAGGTTTCTCGATCATACAAAATACTTTGGCTAATGAACTTCGCAGATTCCGTAGATCAATCAATGTGGTACGCCATTAGTTAGCTTCAAGTTTCACAAAACATAGAAGAATAACCCGGATTACAAGGATTAAGCCTGATTTACAATTTGCATTTTGCATGCATGAGTTAAATATAAATAATTCAGAGAAATAATGCTTGTAACGCGGTACAAATTGGCGTCGCACTGCGTCCGTTCTTTATAATTTAAATTCTATTGTGTTGTTAACAAACTTTTCTTTTTATGAAAATCCATTTTAAGAGTTACTTTTTAATACTTTCTACTAAAATAAATAACTGTTATTCTATTCCAATCCTTTGTTGAAAATGGATTGCTTATTAAAAACTGGATATTAGAGTCATATTCTATTAAGGTTTTTAAATATATTGATAATCCAGATCTTGGACAAAGACAGTTGGTTTGCACATTTTTAGGAGAGTTTGAACATTTCTTACAGAAGCACACTAATCTGATAAGTCTTTTGGTAAATATATCAAATTATTAAGTTCACAAAAAGTATGTGTAGGTATAACTAAAATAGCAAATGTCACCAAAATTATAATACTAATAAAAAAAAATAGCAGTCCTGTATCTAATACATGTGTCACTGCTGGGCTCGGGCCTATTCACATGATAAGAAGGGTTAGACCATAGTCCACCACGCTGGTCAAGTGCGGATTGGTATACTTCACACACCCTCGAGTACTTTTTAGGCACTCTCAGGCATGCAGGTTTCCTCACAATAATTTCTTTCACCGTTAGCGAGCAATAATTTATAAAATAAATACACATATTTTCGAAATGACTCTTTACGATTAATTGACAGAGGTGTGTGCTGTGGGTTTGAACCCAAGACCTTTGACTTCGCAGTCCTACGGTCTCCCACTCAGCTATCGCTGCTGCTTAAACATTATAAAAAAAAAATAACAATCTGAACATATTCGTAAAATTTTCGCTGTATTGAGTATGTTTTTAAATAATAAAGGTTTATATTAGGGTTAATTTCCCTGCCTCAATAACATAATAGTAAAGAACGTCTGATTTCTTGTACATTCAGCAACGTAGCGAACGGTAAATTGGTCCCATTCAAAGCTGAATGAGGAGATCAAAGCCGGCAGGTACGCGTTTCACTGCAATTAGGTACTAAATAGTACAGTAGGGCAACCAAGTCTGACATGACGCTACGCTCTGTTTTGGTTGGCGGAGAAGATGATTACGCTTTACATTTTGCTAGATTTGATTTGGTTATTATATCTATGATAAATTATTGTCTGATTAAAATATTCTACATGGAGTAGACGGATAAAAAAGATGTGAGTATACGTTTATTTTATAAACAGCAGCCGATTTTTTTCTGTCTCTCTGTGTGACAAAAAAACCGTCCAAGCATCTGACTTATGGGTATATTATTCTTATTACAATTACGATTCAGGATTCGGTAGGCATCTATAAAAATATGTTGTCAATAATTGATTTGTATATCCATACTCAACGCTCTATGGCTTTATAGTGAAACAATTTAAGTACATATTTAAAATATCGATCATTCATCCGTGTGAATTATTGGTTAATTCTATCATTTTATTTATAATTTATTGTAACGCAATATTTACCAACATCACATACCAAACAAATTGTCTAAATGTTACTGCTATTTTGAATTTTGAATGGAAAATTAAGGCGAATGAATACATACAAAATGCCACTCTTATTTCTCATAGTCATCATAGATTCCGCATTTAAGATAAGGGCGGCTCAAAATTAAGACAACATTTAAATTAAAAACCGGCGCCATTACAATTACAGTACCACTCCATTATCCCGCACAATAAGAAGACAGTTGTCGTCTGAGATACAAGCAAGCAATAAAAATGAACAAACGTACAGTAGTTGATTCCACAATGACTGAGCAGACACGGTGTCAAGTGCAGAGCATTATGTCCATTCATGCGCCGTGAGCGAGGATTACGAAACGAGGTCGCTTCTTCAGCAGCTGACTTCTACTGACGACTGCTTTAAGCTGGGGTATGAAGGCTCACTAATTAAAACCTTGTTACTATTAAAATGTATGTCATGTATTTTTCATGACTGTAAAATTTAGGGCGTTTGTGTGTATATGTTTTTAAACTTTCTCGGTTTGAGAACATTTTTCAAAAATTAGACAACGGGTCTGAATCAAGTAATTATTATAAAGGTAAATAAATACCGGCCGCCCATTGTGCAACATAATTTTTAAGTGCATTTGTTTACATCATAAACTTCTTTGTTAATATTGGTGTACAATAAAGATTACTCTATCTATCTATCTATCTATGCTCGACGTTTCGAATGACTTGCACCAGTCGGCTCGTGACCAAGAATGATGCAAGTCATTCGAAACGTCGAGCATAGGTATTTATTTACCTTTATAATAATTACGCGATTCAGATCCGTTGTCTAACTTTTGAAAAACGTTTGTGTGTAGTTTGGTTCTTACGTAGCAAAATGAAGTTATTTACAACTTAACGCTATATTGCAAGTTAAACGTGCATTAGTGATTCCAATGCCAATCAGATAAATGCGTATTGATTTATTTTAATGTAACGCAAATGCGTATTCATATTCGAGCAATCAGCGAATACGATAAATTTTATGAATGTACTAGATACGAGTAGTTGGAATGAAATGTAAATTTCCCTTTTTAATCCTAACATATTTGAACTTACACTGATCCAGCGTCGAGTTCAAGGAACCCAGAACTCAATTGAATTAAGCGCGTTCGTGTGTCGCTTCTACTTTCATCCTTCAAATTACTTTACCCCAAAAGTGGGCAAGTTCAAGAGGGTTTCCATCAAAAAACACGATGTTATCTTATCGTAACTAGGTACGGAGCTGAATAATTAATGATCCGAGATAAATTCCTTGTCGAGAAATATCTAAAACGTTGAAAGAGTATTCTATTGTTTTTATTCAGAGGGAATTGGCTTATGAAAGCTATTCAAATTTGCAAGAGATTCAATTTACATAACGAGCGATTTGTACCTCATAGAGATTAAACCTTCTGGCCCCCGTATTGTTTGCAGAGTAACGTGGCCCGTTTTTCCTTTCTAACAGAATTGCTTCCTTTGCGAGCCCACTCCGGAATATTCTTAATAGTATTTGTTACAATCGATTGGCATAATTTGATTCAAAGGTTAAGTACGCCGCCGTTTCCGCCTTCAAAAGCATTTTGAGAAAGCTAAAAAAGTTGTAATTTAACCGAATGCTTTTATAAATAATTAGACGAAATTGCTTGTGTTTTCTTTTTAGAAAAGGGAAATCAAGATGGGGGTTATAAATTTAAAATTCTGTGTAAAGTTGGCAGCAATAAAGTAATTGAAAGAATACAGGGTGGTTATAGCTATGTGGGTATATTTGGTATTGGAAAATGTAGCTAAGTTTGCGTTTGTAGTTAATGCTTTTGTACTAATGGAGTCGTTTCTGACGCGACACAAGTTGACAGTACATTCTTGACGTGTTTGTCTGGTTTAATTTTATGCATGAGTAATGATATAGCGTAATATGAAGAATGAAAGTAGTATGGAAAGTGTCACTTTGTTTAAGCGACACGTATCAAACGCTTTTAATAAAGATAAAATAATATAAATATTGTTTCAATTTGTTTTTATGATTAGGTATAATATTTTTATATACTACTTTTTTATATTAACGTAATGAAGAATAAAAACTCTAAAGCACTTTCACTCTAAAGCACTCTACTCTTCTCTATAGAATTAACTTTTTTTTAACTACGCCCGCACTAGTTGTAGCTCCTGTGTCGCGGGGGTGTTCACAAACATACATTTCACACACACACAGCACAGCCAGAGTCAGAGCAATTTTTGGCGGATTACACAAAGATTTGTCCCATGTGGGGATCAAACCCACAACACCAGCGTAGTTGAAAGCGGCGAGGCGACCGCTTTAACCACTACGCCAACCGTGCATCATTATATATTTCTCAAATACTTTATTGTACACACACAGAATTTACAATAACATAATAGAACAAAACAGTTAAAATATTAGGTACAAAGGCGAGCTTAATTCAATATTGAATTTTCTACCAGCAAACCTTTGAGCCGTAAAGGAAAAGAAGAAAGAGATGCAAGAGGCAAGAGTAAAGTTGATTGTACAACTACAAAGTTATAATATTAAAATAATGCTACAAGAATGCTTACATACTATAATAATTTAAATAGGTATCTACCTAATTTTGCAATATGATATACTACTTAATATATTATTTATCTACATCAATACACCTACATATAAAATACATGCATACATACAATACTTACATATTATAATATATACATACTTCAACAATTTTTATTAAGAGAGAGAAAATGCTCTTATTTTTTTTTTCTGAAGACATCCACCGAAGAACTATCGCGTATAGAGTGTGGAATAGAAATCTACAGCCGAACAGCACGAATCGAAAAAGAGCCATCGTAACAGCTTGAGATATGAAGAGGTGTTCTGAGGAGTGTAATATATTTAAGTAAGTTTCTGAACGTTCCATCGTACTTTATGGTTCGTCCCTCGATGTATGTCTATGGTCGCTCTCTGCCCAATTAAAAGTGATTACCGCATGCACGCGTTTTTATTAATTCCTCAAGAATCTCTTGGAAATACTTCAGTGGCGACGAGGACAAAATTAAAAACAGCAAATTATTTCAACCAAGATGCCGGGTGGCATTGGAAAAATAAGAGAATTTGATATCAAGACAGGCAACTGGACGCTATACATTGAGAGGTTAGCTATGTATTTTAAAGTAAATAAGATAGAAAAAGACTTGTGGATCGCTATCTTGATTACGGGAATCGGAGACGAAACGTACGAGCTACTTAGCACCTTATGCAGCCCGAAAAAACCGGCGGATCTTACTTATGAAGAGGCTGTGTCGCTTTTGCAAAAGCATTTACAACCGGCCCCGGCCATCATGGCGGAACGTTACCGGTTCAGACAAAGGAGACAGCAGGATGAAACGATTACGCAGTACCTAACGGAATTAAAAAAGCTTTCAAAATCGTGTGAGTTCAAAAATCAGTTAGAGGAAAATCTGAGGGATCAATTCGTGTGCGGAGTGCGGAGCGACACCATCAGGCAGAGGTTATTTGCGGAAGACAATCTGACATACGCAGCGGCAATAAAACTAGCTTTGGGATTGGAAGCGGCAGAGCGGGATGCGGCAGTGGTGGAATGTAGAACGGCCGCGGAGACTACGTCAACGACGGTTAACACGTGGCGAGAAGGACATGGTGGGCGTGGTCGGGGAGCGGATCACAGACGAACGAGTCACGGGGCGCGGAACGGCGACAAAGGCGCGGGGAACTGCACGGCGTGTGGCTGGCGCGGACACGTGAAGGAAGAATGCCGTTACAAGCAATTTGTGTGTAGCAGGTGCAAGATGATAGGACATTTGAGACGCGTGTGTCCACGAGCAGAGGCAGTAATTGGCAAAGGAAAGAAGGGTGGAGGCGTGAATCATGTGGAATCTACCCAAGAGGAACAACCGAAAGGGAAAGGCGACTCCAGTTCAGAAGAGTTGGAGGAAGAGCTTCACCAGTTATGCTTAAGCAGCTATACCCCGGTGAGCCTATCTTTACTTGTTGATAATAGGAAATTAAAAATGGAATTGGATACAGGCTCAGCTATTTCATGTATTAGTAAAAACACATATGAAAAATATTTCTTTAGTCGAGTGATGGAACCAATTAATTTAGTGTTAAAATTTTATGATGGTAGTAATATTAAACCATTAGGAGTTATTAAACCGAAGGTTCAGTACCAGAATTGTATTAAAAATCTGGAGTTATTTGTAATAGAAGGCGGTACAACTTCATTGCTGGGTAGACAATGGCTATCCGAACTAGGAATTAAAATACCTTCTTTTCCACTAGGTGTGAACCATGGTGAAATCAATAAATACAACATGTCTAATAATTTACAATTGTTGTTAAATAGGTATAATGCGTTGTTCAGCGGTGGGTTAGGGAAGTACACCTGCGGCAAAGCAACACTCCGGCTGAGGGAAGGCGCACAACCGGTGTTTTGTCGTGCGCGACCGCTGCCTTACGCTCTGAAGAGTCTGGTAGATGCAGAGCTGGATGCCATGTTGAGAGCAGGCATCATTGAGCCGGTTGAGTGCTCTGACTGGGCGACACCTTTGGTACCGGTACGTAAAGCTGATGGAGGACTCCGTATCTGTGCTGATTATAAAATAACTTTAAATCCTGTCTTACTGGTTGATAGATATCCACTGCCCAAGATCAATGATCTGTTAGTAAGTTTAAATGGAGCAACACATTTCTCTAAAATTGATTTGTCACTTGCGTACAATCAAATTGAGTTAGATGATTCTAAAGAATTGACTGTAATAAACACACATAAGGGTTTGTTTAAGTACAATAGGCTTGTGTTTGGGTTGTCTTCTAGTCCAGGTATTTTCCAGCGTATCATGTCATCTCTACTTAGTGATATTCCAGGGGTAGAAGTTTTTCTGGATGATGTCATAATTGGAACGCCAGGAACGCAGGATAAACATTTAGAAACATTAGAAAGAGTATTCCAGAGGTTATTTAAAAATGGTATGAAATTAAAAAGGAGTAAATGTGCATTCATGGTTAGTGAAGTTAAGTACTTAGGGTATGTTTTATCAAAAGAGGGTATTAAAGTAGATACAGATAAGGTAAAAGCAATAATTCAGGTTCCCCGACCAAATGATATTTCTGAGTTACGTTCATTTTTGGGACTAGTTAATTTTTATGCGAAATTTGTTAAGAATTTGAGTAGTATATTATCACCACTTTATGAATTGTTAAAGAAAGAAGTAAGTTGGAAATGGTGTGTTCAGTGTGAAAAAGCCTTTGTAGAAGTTAAAAAGATATTAATCAGTGCAGAAGTTTTGGCTCATTATGATCCAGATAAGCCGTTAGTGCTGACATGCGACGCTAGCGCACGGGGCCTGGGCGGTGTGCTCACACAAACGGGCAGCGATGGCCGTGACCGGCCGGTAGTGTATGTGTCGCGATCGTTAAATAACGCTGAAAAACATTATGCGCAAATTGATCGAGAGGCGTTAGCTATCGTGTTTTGTTTACAAAAATTGCATCAGTATGTGTATGGGAGACGGTTTGTTTTGCGAACTGACCATAAACCTTTAGTAAGTATCTTTGGGCCAAAACACGGAGTACCGGCGATGGCCGCAAGTAGATTACAGCGTTGGGCAATAATTTTATCGGCATATACTTATGATATAGAATACGTCAACACTAAGCAAAATGGTGCAGACGGGTTATCGAGGTTACCGATTCCTTGTAATAGCGAATCTTTGCTTGTGCCCGAACAAACATTTTTGCATTTTGCACAGAACGCATTGTTATTAGATTATAATATGGTTAAACAACAAACTGGTGTAGATCCATTATTAGGAAGGGTTTTAAGTTATATTCGGGATATGTGGCCCATAAATAATGATATTAGAGAATTACAGCCATATTTTAACCGTCGTAGAGAATTGTATGAGGAACTAGGCTGCGTTATGTGGGGGCACAGGGTAGTAATTCCAGCAAGCTGTCGGGCTAAAGTTTTACAAGAATTACATGAACCCCATATGGGCATAGTGAAAACAAAGGCATCAGCTAGGAGTTATGTCTGGTGGCCAGGCATCGACGAAGCGATTGAGGCCACGTGTCAAGAGTGTACGGTGTGTGCAGGGGAGGCGGACGCACCGCAGCGTCATGCAGTCACGCCGTGGCCCTGGCCTTCTAGGCCTTGGGCGAGGGTTCATCTAGATTTTTTAGGCCCTATTTTTGGCAGAATATATTTAGTCATGGTGGACGCTAGGACTAAATGGTTAGAAGTATTTCCCGTACCTAGCACAGCGGCTAGTTGTACTATTGATAAGCTAACGGAAGTTTTTGCCAGATGGGGTTTACCTAGGCAAATCGTTTCGGATAATGGCCCTCCTTTTACAAGTAAGGAAATATCAGACTTTTTGACTATGCAGGGTGTAGAACATATTTTTTCCGCTCCGTACCACCCAGCGTCTAATGGAGCTGCGGAGAATGCAGTACGTACAGTCAAAAGAGTAATAAAAAAAGCAGTTAAACAAAAAGAAAATATTATTTCATTTTTGAATACCTTTCTTCTGCATTATCGTAACACGGAACACTGTTCTACGGGGGAGAGTCCGGCAACTCTTATGTTAGGTAGGAGATTGCGAACAAAATTAGATGCGTTACGACCGAATAGGGAAAATAAAGTTAAGAAAGCTCAGGAACGACAAAAGAGGATAGGAACAGATGTAAAACGTTCTTTAGAAATAGGAGAGGAGATATGGTTGAGACAATATAGGGGTAATGAAAAATGGAGTCCCGGGAGGGTTGTAGATAAAATGGGTACCACGGATTATAGGGTGGAGGATATGTCAGGCAAAGAATCTCATAGGCATATCGACCAGTTAAGACAGAGAACGCGAAGTTCTTTGGTTTATCCATCAAGCACTTTAGAACGGAGTTCTTTTGAGGCGGAACGTTCTCAAGTGTCTGAAGTAGAGCCTGCTTCGACTACTATCGAGACCCGGACTCCTCAGAGCGTGAGGGAGTTAAGTCCGGTTCGAGACCGAACTATCGAGGACTTGCCGTCTTCTTCTATACCGGGTTCAACACCTCACACTAGTGTTCCAAATCCAGAACAGTGTGTAATACTTCCCCAACCTAGAAATCCTGTTACAGAGTTAGCCTGCCCCCGTCATGTGCGGGCTTGTCGTTTAAAAAGACCGTCCAAATTTAGTGATTTTATTTGTGATTCCTAATTAGTTAATTTAAGATAAATTTACTATATATAAAAAAATGTGGTATTACTGTATGGTATTAGTAATTTAAGATAAATTTACTATACATAAAAAAATGTGGTATTACTGTATGGTATTAGTTAATTTAAGATTAATTTACTATACAAAAAAAATGTGGTATTACTGTATGGTATTGTTCGTACCTAATGTTGCTGATGCTAGGTAGACACAACATTTAGTATAGTTTAATACCAAATAGAGTGTGTAGAGACAGCACTTTGTGTTCTATGTTGGGTAAATGTAAATACCCAAAATTAGATGTTATGTAGTATTTAAGGTGGAGGATTGTAATATATTTAAGTAAGTTTCTGAACGTTCCATCGTACTTTATGGTTCGTCCCTCGATGTATGTCTATGGTCGCTCTCTGCCCAATTAAAAGTGATTACCGCATGCACGCGTTTTTATTAATTCCTCAAGAATCTCTTGGAAATACTTCAAGGAGAATGGCAGATGAAGAGCGACAAGGTTTGTCCCTAGCCGCAAGAAACTCAAAGCGATCACGAAGGTAAGAAGGAGAACAGGGATTATGAAGGACAGAAAACAGAAGAGAGAGCATGTGTAAATCTCGATATATAGATATATAATCATAACAAGGGCTGCTTAGGCAAAGTCGCGAGGCATCTCTATTTCAAACGCGCTCCGTCATGCGTGTTCCTACATAATACAAGCAGTTTAGTAAAAATCCTTTGTACTCAAAGGTTCCCGTCATTTCCTTGTAATTAGCGCGGAATGAGCTTAAGGCAACTTATTTGTGTTTCAGTCTCGGATGAAATAACACCTATGTTTTGTATTATGGGTAAAAAAACAGGAAAATAATATAAGCATCAGTGAAGCAAACAACAGGTTCATGAGTACAAAAAATAACAGTGAAATTGTTCTATCTATTTACGACACATGTAAAATAGTCAATAGACTATGTTACACGTGTCTAAAAGGTGTCGTTGATCTAGTATATAGCGTACCTATGCTATCTCTCACCGTGAGGTCTTGAGCTTGGTTTCCGGGTTGAGCAAAAGTAATTCGCAATAGCAGCACGGATTGTGCCCGATGAAATGGCGATAGACTCACATCCTTTCACATGCAATGCATGGAACTAAACATAAGGGTCGACACACACCAAAAGCGCGTCGAAGCGAAGCGCAGTTTCAGTGTCATATGAATTTTAACTTTATTTTCATAACTATAATACTTATTATCGCATGAGAAACTCAAACGAGTCGCGCGGATGCCCGCGGCGCCGCGGGAATTCCGGCGAATTACATAGTAGTAGTAGCGTAAAGTTTCTGCGCTTCGCTTCCCTGCGCTTCGACGCGCTTTTGGTGTGTGTCGAACCTAACAGGGTGTTTTATAGATCCTTGCCGCACCCGTCTGGGTAATATTACCCTATAAAGGCATCATTTTATGCTTATAAAAAAACTATTATTGCAATTATCACATGTATCTTTACCAACTCCTTCGCAAAATAACATCACATTACAATTAAAAGTTACGATAAAAAAATATTTTTTTTATTTGACTTATTGCATTGTCATCGGTCTTTGACAGGTGTGCAAAATTTGAATGAATTCTGAACGTTTAGAGTGGGTCAAAATAGCGTCTAAAGGAGTCGGTTATATACAAACAAACTTACAAGTGAAGCTAAGCGTGTAAAAACAAGTTTGCGTTGTCATAATGTGTACCTAACTAAGAAGGTACTAATTCTGATTAAATTTGTTATAATTGTTTTTTATTCTCTGAAAATTCTACAAAATAGGTATCAAACACTTTGAGGTTATATATAAGTAGTAGAAACTTAATTCTCGTTCCTCTTATTTCAAGAAATCCTTGTATCTCTGAAGAATCTTGAGACAAGTTATTACCATAACAAACGAAATGAATTCCTAGAAACAATCTGGCAGCCCACAGCCTGTATAAATATAAAATATCAGTGCACAGCGGGATGATCTTCGACACAAATTAAAACTTTGAGCCGTGAAGAAGCAAAGATGTGGCCCCAACGAATTGTGCCGTTTCTGTCTCGCTTTAATTGCGTCTGCAAGGGCTCGTTCACATTTATTACGACCATTGAAAAACTCGCTTTTAACGTCGATGAATACTTTCCGCTGCTGAAATATAAAATATTTTTAAACTAACCTTCTCCTGACCTATTAAGATAGCAGGTTTTTTACGCAACTTACATCGAGATAATGTTGTAACTTCGATGCTGAAGACTGTGTTAATTTTTAGCATCGATTATATTATTTTTATAGAGCTGTAAGAGGGAAATGGCCTTTTTAGGAACAGTTCTATACAATCCTTAGCTGTTTTTCCTTTTCTTATAGAGTTGTTTGATTGTGAAACCGCAAATTTATTTAAGTGCGTAGATTTTATTTCATTACTTTGTCGAATATATAAACTATTCATTTTAGGAGTATACTAACTTACATGTATATTTATTTATACATTTATTGATTTGATTATTATTGGTTGGTAAGGATAATAGAAAGGTTTCTATTCTAATATGTAATATGCTTTAATTGACCTAGAGGCGATGTGTATTTTGACTTAATATTCATGTCTTCATCAAGGTTAACATTGGGACTCAATTCTTGTTAATAATTTAGATTATATCAGCTTGTAGTTAGGCTGATTATTTTACAGAATACTATTTACAGAATATTGGATGTTAAAAGGTTGTCTAGTCTATTTTTAAATCGAGACAGAATTTAATAACCGAAATAATAGGATAGGTAATCAAAACCTGCCGCAATAATACGATAAATACCGAATGATGTACTTGCAAAATAAAAATTCATAACTATTTATTTTGTATATTATACATCAAACCTATTCCAAAATTATTTAGAACTTAAAATATATATAAAAACGCACAGTACAAATATGTAATGACGACCGGATGGCAGAGGGGGTAGTGCCTGCGACGCCGAGGTCGCGGGTTCGATTCCCGCTCAAGACAAATCTTTGTGTGCATGAACATGGAAGTTTGTCTTGATCTGGGTGTTTCCATGTATAATAAGTATTTATTTACAAAAGAAAAGTATATCTGTATTAGCATCAGTTATTTTAGTACCCATAGTACAAGCTCTGCTTAGTTTGGGACTAGAGTGCGTTGTGTGTATAAAGTGTGATATTTATTTATAATTTGTTACAAATACAACATATAGGATTGAAATTAAATATTTTTCACGGTATTCGTACCGATTTAATTAAAAAGTTGTATAGTTGATATCGCGTTCATTTGGCCGTGAATCGTGCTGCGAAATGAGCGGGACGGAAATGTCTGCACATTTTGAATCAAAGTAATATAATCAAGTGGAAAGCTACGTGTGTTATTAGTACACGTGTCAAAATTTCACATATTAGGTGGCATACATTTGGAATTGTAATTTTGGCAAAAAATACAAAGGTTTCGTGCATCAAATAAAATACATTAACTTATTTTTTTATATGCATGTTTGTATTCCATTTAAGAGTCGTATAATGTTCTTCTTATAATTTTTCATGATTAGTATTCGACGGATTGCCAACCAAGAACCAAAAATTTTTCGCACTCACACTTTTTCAATTACACTATAATATCAAGTAAATATAAAATAAGTTGATTTTGAAGAACATGTCATTTTGTAAAGGCTAATGGACAGACGAAACTCAATTAAAGTAATCACTAAATGTATACGTGATTTTACGTAACGATGCAAAATTAAATATAACGATTTTCACGTTAATTTTACAGTCGCAGATATGCTATTCATATATATTTATGGCAGCTATTAGGTTATTTTTAACGAATTATAAATCATTTTTGGTCTAATATATTGAATAAACACATTATTAATAGCCTTTCAATGCATTTATTGTTAATTCATTACATTGATTGAACTTATACTCCAATTAAAAGTACATAATACCTTGATTGTTTTACTGTCATTTATTTGACACATTTTTTTGAACAGTGCAGGTTTCATACTATTGGTAAAACTGGATCGTTTCTTTTATTATTTGCATCAATATCTCAAAATAACAATCGATTGGCAATAAAACGTTACGGTACGGGCCCACAACTATAGGTTCATAAAATTACTTTACAGTAATAAAATTAGATGATTTATTATAATCACCAACTAACATCCAACGAAAATAATCCTACAATACAAGGCAAGTCAACGCTAACAATCCTCCTTAGCTCCGCTATTAAGATCTCCCCCTGAAAAACAAGCCAATTTGTTTAATCCTAAGTATCCTACAAAATGTGCTAAGTAATTAAATAAGAAATAAAATCCCCTGCTGTTTCGCTATTAAGGCTATTTTAACAAGTATTGTTGGGAAAGAGGAAAAAAGTTGTTTAACTAGTCGATTGTGGTTTCAGGCTCCTATACTTTGAAAACGATGGGACGATGAAAACGTCTACCTTTCACAAACGTGTGAAAGAGAAGTCTGATCTAAAATATAATGCTAGACAAGGATGGAGGTCAAAGGTGCGGGGCGGGGTTGCTCTTCGAGTATTCGTATCAAATTTGTGCAGACCGGCGACTTTTATTATCAGCAATTGGCATTTTCGCGACTTTATTATGATTCTATTACTTTATAAGTTCTATTGAGTTTGCCGAATTTGCGGTATTACCGATATTTTAGGTCGATCTATGGAATTTTAAGATCTCATGACGCTTAAATTTAACAGACACTTTACCACTTATCTGGGATCAACGGGCGTTCTTCTCTTATTAATTCCTGATTTTGCTTAAGTGTGTAGATTGTCTACCATAATTTGTTTGTCTGTTAATATAACGTTAAATGTATCATCAGGAGACGGAAAAAGCGTACGGCTCAAGAAGAATCTAAGAGTCTACCTGATTCATTTATTAAAAGTGGAACCAAGCACAGCTTATACCAATATGTAATTGTAGTTGTATAATTTTATTCTTAGGATGAAATATATTCCTACCAAAATGACTGGGCACTGCAAACCGTCACACGTGGAAAAAGGGTGGGAAGCCTTTGCCCTGCAGTGCATTATAGACTCGTAAAAAAAAATTAAGCGGTCGTGGCGCAATGGATAAGGCATCGGTGTTACGATCGAGAGGTCGTGGGTCCAAATCCTGGCCATTACACCACGGATGTGAACTTCCTCCTAACATAAGTAAATTACGCTTAGCTGGAGGGGGTTAAAAAGAATTCTAGTAATTTGTATTTGCAAGATATCTAGCAAGCATCTACGCAAAACAAATGGTGGTGTTAATCTGAACTCAGATCTCAAAAGCTTTGGAATAAAAGTATCCGGTCTGACCCGCCATCGTTATAATGTCCACTACAATTATTGACATTTTCTTTTCTATAGTCTATTCGGTTTTCCTGCAATGGAGAACACTATTGTCTTTATTTTAGTGGCTTTAATTTACTTGCTTTTACCGTTCCTTTTGTTGTAAAGGAATGAGAAACTTGTTACATGTCGGTTTTGTATTTTTTCCTTGAAACTTGCTCATTTATTATAGAGATGGATTTTGTTCGCGGTCGTATCATTGTTTTATTTATTGTATTGAGTGAACGGAAGATTTATTGTATCAGGAAGTATTGTTGCGTATGGAATTTGTAAATGTTTTACGGTTTGTTTATACATGCTTTGGGTTCTTGTTTTTAAATAATAATAATAATAAAGCCTTTATTTTCCGTTCTACAGGTTTTTCATTTTAACAATTTGTACATCTTACATACTAACAGATCCCTTTCGGGTATAGGCCTCCTCCAAACTCTTCCATTTTTCTCTGTCCTTGGCAATATTTATCCATTCTGGTCCAGCTATTTCTTTTATATCGTCTATCCATCTTTTCTTTGGTTTTCCCACTCTACGTTTTCCTATTGGCCCCTTCCATGTTGCTGTTCTCAGTATCCACCTCTTATCTTTATATCTGGCAATATGTCCAGCCCATTTCCGCTTAGATTTTACAGCAAAGTTTAGAGCATCTATGACTTTAGTCTTGCTTCTTATTTTGCTTTTTGTTTTTAAATATTGAGATGAAATTATCATCGTTTGATTTCTAGGTAATTGCTTGGGCAGTATACTTATAGACAAACTTTTTAGTTTTAAATCAATGAGGTTGTATGCTATTTCATAATGGCTTTTTGGTAAAATATTGATAACAAAATCATATTGAACCTAAATATCATAATACTGTAAAGTCAGACTGCCTCGTTAGTCTAGTAGTTAACGTATGCTATATGTCATCACGAAGTTGGATTTGCGCCCGGTGGATGGTGATTGGCTCACCCCCTATCACATGGAACCTAATTATAACAAGTGAAGTGTGCGTGTTATACCTCTGCCACGCCTTTCTGTGTAATATAGTCGTGATGTTTTTTTTCATAATATTTAAATATCGTAAATAAATATCGTAAACTCAAATCACGTTGTGATTATATTGTTCCACTACATAAAATGTCCAGTGATCCATATGCCTCTCAAAAATATAAAGTCAAAACTAATATGGCTAGTCTAAATAATACTGCGGTCAGTAGCTAAAACAGCTTTATAATGTTTTTTGTGAACTCTCATCGCCTCTCCGGGCTCGCACTTAGCCGTGTTTTTGCCCTCACGAAGTGCCACGACGAATTTTATTATCAAAAAATCTAACAAGTGGCACCCCGACTATAAAATATAGTTACTAGTATTTCAATAGTACTTAAATTTAATGTAAGGCTATAAATTTTTCATTTTTCTAAGTTTTTTGCTCATTGACACTTAACGACGTAGAAAAAACAACCTTTGGTCGTTCTGAGATAAGAAAGCAATTTTCTTTTAACTTGACCTAACAAAAATTCTGTTACTGAAATAATTTATCTTTATTGAATATAGATTGATAAAAGATGACTCAGATTTCAAGTTTTTTTATTTGTAATCAGTAAAATGATTGGCGTAATACTGGAAACTATATTATAATCTCCATATTACGTCACTGGGTAGTAGATAGCATTTATTACAACGAAAGAAAAAAACCTACATTTAGCCAAAATTTCACAGGTGTTAGATAGATAAACCTTATTTACAGGATAAGCTTATAAAACACATATATGAAAGTGACAGCTGTGTTCTTTTTTCCCGTGTAACTTGTGTCACTTTTAGATTCGGTCAGGACATATTGTATGGGTCCGATAAGAACTATCCTTAATCTCAACAACTGGCCCTAAGTACTAAAAACTGACAAAATATTTAGGCTTTAATTTAAACACACTTGTGTTTAAATTAAAGCCTAAATATTTTGTAAGTAGAGAAAATACAAATAGAAGTGAATGATGTATGAAGGCATATTACAAAGTTTTAAAGATGTTCTTCACTAAATATAAAATTCGTTCCGAAAACACAACCACCCTGGGGAGCGGGTCCTTACCCCTTTAATAAGGGGTGAGTCTCTATAAAGATTAAAGCTATTAAACATGTTAACATCGTAATTACATTAAAGCGTCGGAGCTGTCATTGTTAAAATCAATAAACGTCTCTGATTAGTGAAGATATCGTCACGTATTCGAGACGCTAGAGTTTCTGTGAATAAGATAGATAGATAGACTAAATCTTCATTGTACACCAATATTTACAAAGGTTTTTTTGTAAACAAATGCACTTAAAAATTGTGTTGCACAATGGGCGGCCTTACACTTTAAGCAATTTCTTACAGGCAACCTTACGATGGACAAGTAAGTAAATGAGCAAAGTTATGGGCAGTTCCCAAGCGCGCACCGCGCGCTCCCTCCTATGGCCCGTCCTTTCGTCCCGACTACCGCTCCGTGCGAAGCTCGGCGTGTACAAGGCGTACATCCGCACCCGCATCACCTACGCTGCCCCGGCTTGGTTCGCACTCACCTCAGAGTCAAACCGCCGGCGTCTACGTGCACAGCAGTCGCTTGCGCTACGCACCCTCGCCAACGCCCCTCGCTTCGTGCGGAACAGGACGATCGCCAGGGGCCTGCGCATGGAAAGCTTGGACGATTTCGTGGGTCGCCTGAGTACCAATTTGTTCGTGCGCGCCGATCGGTCGCAAGCCCGCCACTTGCGGGAGCTTGCGCCCTACCACCGACGCCCACCGGACAAATTTGCCCTGCCACGTGACCTTGTCTCTGTGGCAACCGACAGTGACGCCGCCTCCAGTGATGGCTGACGGGCGCTCCTCAGGTGCATTGCCCCCGGGGAGCTCGACCTCGCCATACACAGGAGGACTACCGGACATGACCCATGCGCTGCTAGTATGCGTGCCGCCCGCAGCGATTTACGCTCGCGGGCTCGTCATAACTAGCCGCGCCACCCACCGGACTTGATGTCCCGGACTGACCAGCGGGCCCACCCGGACCCCACCCAGCGACCCAGCTGTCTTAGCAGCCGGCGGTGATACCATCAAGACAGGCCAATGCCTGGAATGATTACCCCGAGACCCCTATGGAGTCTACTTGGTGCGTTAATTACAGTAAAATGAAACGTCATGATAATGACAATGGAAATAATAAAATGTAATTAATATAGAAATATAAATATAAGATCAAACAGATAACTTCTATCGCTACAAAACAATTTAATAACATACATACACAGCGTAATAATACTGGCTGTGATATATTTTAAAGTACCCACATACCTAATATATATTTAAAATAATGATGAATGAAATGATGATTTTATTTTTTTACACTACTATTATTGTCGTTCTCGAGTAAGTATTAACATTGTATAAATTGCAATTAAATAATTTATCTATTATGGCGTAACAAAAAGCTACATAGAAATTGTTAAAGCGTCGGAGCTGTCATTGTTAAAATCAATAATCGTCTTTGATTAGTGAAGATATAGTCACGTATTCGAGACTCGGGCTAGAGTTTCTGTGAAAAAGGTCAAACAAATAACCTATATCGCTACAAAACAATTTAATAACATACATACTACACTACGCAGCAGCGATAGCCGAGTGGGGGACCGTAGCACTGCGACGTGAAAGATTTTGGGTTCAAACCCACACACAAACACCTCTGTCAATAAATCATTAAGATTCGCCTTTTCAATGATATGTGTGTTTTATCATATAAATTATCGCTCGCTAACGGTGAAAGAATCATCGTAAGGAAACCTGCATGCCTGAGAGTACCTATAAAAGTATTTGAGGGTGTGTGAAGTCTACCAATCCACACTTGGCCAGCGTGGTGGACCTAACCCTTCTCATCATGAAAAGAAACCCCAGCCCAGCAGTGGGACAAGTATTAAAAGGCTGCTATTATTCATATTATTATGACAGTTATATGTATTGTGTAATTCCGATACATGTAATATTAAAGTTTTTCTTCGTATCTGTGAAGGATCTACATTTATAACGTTTTCTAAATTCGATGTCATCGACATTTCCTGCAAAAGTATTTTGGCACAAAATTGTGTGCACTGCTCGGTAGCTGGACACTTAAATGTGTCAGCCTTGTTTCAAATTTCAGATAATAGATACTGTTGTATAATACAATGGAATATGTTTTATTTTGTAGTAGGTATCGAATAAGCCATAATTTAACGAAATTTTGATTGAAATCGTGACGTGAATGAGTAATAACTGGTTTTGTATATTTATTGCAAGGTTTAATTTATTTTAGGTCATGTCGCTTGAAATTCTAGTTAAAAAAAGTCACAAATAGTAATTAATGTCAAAAAGATTTACTGCGACTCAATAGCAACACGTAACATTACGCCTATATTCCCAGCAGGGTGTGGCAGAGGTGTTCTACATCCACAACTCACCTGTTAGGTCCCATGGGATAGGGGGTGAGCCTATCACCATGCATCGGGCACAATTCCAACTCCGTGCTGCTATTGAGAATTTGCTGACGGAAAGTTAACTAATAATTAGCTCGACCCGGTAATCGAACCCGAGCAAGCCGTAAAAGTTAACCAATATTGTTATATGAAAAAAATATTGAAAAATCCGATAGTTCACCGTGAAATTGCAAATTTAATGGAATAATCAAAAGTGAAGTTACTCCTCCATAATCAGACGGAAAAATTAGGCCAATAAAATTCCTACGAAAAATCAATACTTAATAATCATCAAAAGATCCTTATAGTTTGCGTTTCTATTTTTATGTGACATTCTATCGAATTGAGAATTGACCGATAGTTATATATTATTTACTAAAGTTGTGTGTGAGATGAATAAATAAATAAAAGTAAAAATAATAAATGATAAAAAATAGACTTTCAATACTTGTTTACATTTACTAGTTACATAAACAGTTACTAGTGAAATTAATTAATTTTTAGATTTTTGCTTATAATAATGTATATTTTCTAAGATATAATTAATTAATAATTTAATGCATTGCAATACTCTATTAATCTGAATTTAACCCTATAAAAATGTATATCTTTAAATTTTTATTGCCTTTATCAA
Source organism: Hypena proboscidalis (assembly GCA_905147285.1). Classification (NCBI taxonomy): domain Eukaryota; kingdom Metazoa; phylum Arthropoda; class Insecta; order Lepidoptera; family Erebidae; genus Hypena; species Hypena proboscidalis. The sequence goes on from LR990127.1 coordinate 9,896,961, forward strand.
TTTTTATAATTTATATTTTTATTTTCATAATGTTTTTTTTTTAGAATTTAATTTTAACCAAACCGTGCAAGTGGTGTTAGCTTTTAATTGATTGTTACGCTTAGCATGATTCAACTGTGTTAAATTTGTTTGTATTATTACGTGTGTAAACAATCGTAAGCTAATCAAAATAAATAAATAAACTAATGATAGTATATTTAACTGCTTTGACGAAGGGTTTTCCAAATAACCATTGACCTAATTTGACTTATGGATAGTGAATGCTGTAACCAATGATTAAAGTAATAAAACCTTTTTAAAACCTATGTACATAATTGCAAAGTCGCTTTATTCCATTATACGTAAAACAATCAAGGACAAATAAAATAACTCATATAAATAGACTGACATAAAACGGAACAAAGTACACCCTACTTAGTTTACAACTCTACCATAATTTAATAAAAAGCCAATTCATTCAGCTTTTGTTGTAAATGTCGTAATAGCTTATTAGTTATGCAAACAATCCCCGTACCTGAGACTGCTAAATCAAAACAAACAAGTCGCTACCACCGTAGCGTACTGTAATACCGCTTCGCTTCTGTTTGCTTTGCGTTCAAAAATAAACGTCAGGTATTTCGAATTTGGAATTTTAAACTATGACAGTTCAGCCGGGTGGATGAAGTTCACGCGTCATCGGTTTCTGCTAATTGGATGTAACTTTTCAGTGGCGTATTGCAATGGCCACGGATGGATATGGATGACGGCAGCGCACGTCGGCCGCACTCGGCTGTATGAATGTTTCACACTACGCTTACCCTCCATCGTTCACGCCGCATTCGTTGAATATTGTATTAACTCATAGCTGATGATCGCACAATTAATTTTTTGCTCAATTCGAATCGCTTTTGATGGGAATTCGAACAGATTTCTCTTTAACGTATGCTGCGATTGAGGTTTCGATTTTCAGAATTTCAGTGTGTCAGTAATTTTATCACCGTGAATGGTTATTACGGTAAAATTTATGTATTATATTTTGAATTATATTATTTAACAAAGATCTTGTATTATAATATACCTACTAGATACCAAATGCGGCTTCGCCTGCGTGGCATGTCGATAAAAAGTATCAAGACTCTATAAAAATGTTTATTTAGACCTTTTCCTTTTTTTTCCATGCAGGAGAAAAAGACAATAGCCATCCATTTTTTGCGTAATGGAGTAACAAACATTCATACATTATGAAAATACTTCAAGTAGGTAATCATTTAATTTACGTTATTAGCGTTGTCTATACCCATTTTAGATTAAATACCGTGGGCGCCTAATAAAGTGTGGATAATTGGGGTCAATGGTTGCCGATAACATAGAATTTGACACCATTAGTGTCTGCATGAATTCGGATATTTCGTTTAATATGTTTAAAAAAAGAACGCTTTTAATGAGGCTATTTCAATAAGTTCGCAATTATTAATATATAATCATTCGAAAGCGTTACTTGATCGTAAAAGATGGTAATTAACATTTTCGGGGACAAATATTTTGATATGCACCAGGCCTAAACGTGTATGCCTGGACATAGCAATCACGCCGCGGGAACTCATACTATAATACCTATCGGACCTTACTTAAGTGAATTGCATGCGCGAATGACTTGCTCAGGAAACTATTATTATTATAACATTTTACAAGATTGATTTATTTATACATAATGCTTCTAAAAGCAATGAGAATTTTTTATAACAATTTCGCTTACAAGCAAACGTGTCAAGAGGGAAAACGTCCAAGTAAATATTTACGTAATATTTATTTTTTAATAGCAGTAGAGAGTAATAGAGCGTTTTTTTCATTGGCAGTTATCACCTGGTACCAGCCGAAGTGTAAGTCTTAGCTGAGCTTGGGGCGCGTTATTTCATAAAGTAAATATTTATGAAGGAAAGGAGTTTCCTCGCGTCCTCGGGTAAGCCTCCTGATCCGAAAAGACATAAACCTCCGGGGATTCAGTTCTAAGTTCACAAAGGCAACGCTCCGTTAGCTCACGTACATATATTTTTTCCTTTTAGTTATCTACGAGTATCTCTATTCTGGCAATTGTTTTAATATTGCGGGTTTTGGGTAACCTTCGATTTAATAATAGATATGTTTTATGTTGGTTAGGCTTTATGTGAACAGGCATCTCGGGTTTAAAAGTTACGGTTTGGCAACTTTTACTCGTGATTAGTAGTTTTAGTCAACTGTTAATTTAGACACATTATAAAAGTATACTCACATAAAATTGATAATTTGAAGGATCATAAAACTTAAAAAAAAATTATAATCAGTAATTTTATATTTATTTCCCTTAATACATATTTAGAAGACAAAAAATACCAAAAATTAATACAAAACGATGTAAATTAAGACACAGTGCATAAAATATCCATTTTTCAGGCGGTTGTTTGAATTAAGTATCAGTTTAACTTTTCTTATAGAATAAAGACTATGGAAACAAATATTGCCGAATTCTATGATTTCAATAGTAACATATAGTTACATATAAGTTTTGTCCAAGAATGAAAAATTCAAGGAACAGACAGCCCTCTAACAAATATTTGTAGTACCTATACTAAATAAAAGTTAAAGCAATGCTATAAGTTCATTCTATTACCGACCGCAAGAAGTCACCCTTATTCTGACACATACTCGTATTTGAAAGTCAACTGAAATTAGGTACTCGTATACATCACCGTTACGTTTGATCTGGCTGGCTCAAGGTAAAATAACACGTGTCCTACAAATACATAAACCTACAAAATATAAATGACGGTGACTTTGGACGGCAGATTTTCGCCAGGATTTTTTACACATAGATAAATGTCGAAAGATCGGAAAAGTACTGACAGATTGGTAAGACATGGAATTTTCCACCGCCACTAAAATACTCTCGCTACATTCGGTAATATTGTCAGCAGGTATACGTAAAAGTTCGTGTCTTAAAGTATTTTATGAATCGCTTAATAAGATATTGTTATAATTTTATAACTTAGGGACGAGGAGCATAAAGATGATATAAAAAACAAAAGTAGAGAAAAGTGAACAAGGCTTCGCGAGGTTTATGCAAATTTTACGCGAAATTTTTAAACTTACCAAGTCTGTTTTCTTATTATTTGCGAACAACGGCGGCTGAGTCTTAATGTTATTCTGTTTGGCCTTAAAGATGTTTTTGAATAGTATAATCCGAGTGCTAAACTTGGCCCATAAAGGCGTAATTGTATCAAGATGGGAGTATGAAGTTTCGGTGTATTTATGAAGATGATAGTAGGGTAAACAAGCTTATAATACGCTTTGACACTTTGATAACGACGCTGCTGGCTGCTGGTACACACAGCTACCGATAAACCTATACATTTCCAGTCTTAGCTGGTCTCGCATTGCACAGGAATCCTATATAACCGTAGACTAACACACACAGAATGTATAGATTGATCGGTAGTCATGTGTACACTAGTTGGGTAGTCGATCCTTAGCCGCTGTATCACTCAGCTTAGTGATACATAGATGGAAAATACGACATTGGATATACAGCTTAATAAGCGGTAATGCATCTTATGGGTGTTAGTAGATAATGTACGCATAAATGTATGTAAGATTTTAGCTAATAGTTTGGGTAATATTCTAGGCTTGAAGGAAATATGTTACAATATCAATATTGATAGCCTTTAAATAGAATAATAATAATCAACAAATTAATAGTATTTTCTGATTTTCCTTTTTAGTTTTTGGCTTATGTCCATGTCATCTTTTTGCCACTAAAATGAGATTCATAAAAACAAATTTTATTGTTTTTTTGTACGAACAAATATTTAATATCAAACCTGTTACAAAATATACTAGTTTGATTACAAATAAATAAATATATACACACCTTTCACACAACGTCATCTAGTCCCAAACTAAGCAGAGCTTGAACGATGGGTACTAAAATAACTGATACCAATGCATATATATATATACTTTTCTTTTGTAAATACATACTTATTATACATAGAAACATGCATACCAAGACAAACAAATAAGTGATAATAACGGCAAATATATTATGCTTGTGTGAAAAACTGTAGGTACAGTAGACGAGTCTTATAAACAAATCTAAGATTTACTAAGCTTTTTAGCTTATGCAAAATATTGCATCAAAATTCATTGGATATTTTTACAAGTCATGTGTTCAAAGGAATATATAAAAAAGTTTAATTATGAAAATAACCTATTATATATGTGATATATTTTTTACTATTTTTCATTTACTACTCATATTATGAAAGTAAAAAATAATATAAGGTTATTTCAATCAAAATATTTAAGTCTGTCAATATACAAACAAGTGACATTAATAGTCTTACTGTAAATCAATTATACACTGAGCACTTAGCCTGACTAATCAAATACATACATACCTACATTAAATCACACCTTTATCTAATGGTGGTAGGCAAAATCGATGGAACGACATGTGCTACGCCCTTTAATACGTCCTTTGGTTCCTTAACATTCATACATGCTCACCTGTTTTGCGTATTACGTCCTTGTCCTTTCCGGGACGCTTAAGGGGGAACCATTGGTTGACTGCTTTTCAAACAAAAGTAATGTGGATTTAACTTTAATATTATGAAGTTTTAATCTATTTTTATCGACAAATTATACCTTAAACACTAAAATGCATGTAAATTTTCAGTTTGTATGCAACTCAATTAACTATTGAATCAACATTGACAAAATGCCGACGAACAAACATTTAAATGTTTTGTCTATAAAAATAGATTAAATATAGAAATATTAAAGTTAAACCCATATTACGTTATTATGAAAACATGGCGCTCGGGAGTCTTCCCTTAATACTACTAAACTAATCAAATTCGCCTTAAAAGTCATTAATGGGGCGCACGTAAAGGTTGTACCTGGTTCAGCTTAATCCAAGTTTGTATAGGTGTATTCTATTTCTTTCCCAAACCAAAGCTAAGTTGGCCAAGTTACTTAATAGTTAAGGAAAGTTGTGGCGCAACGGAAACGTTTCGCTTTCAAAACTGATACAACAAAACTGTAAAAGTTTTATGCAGTCCTCGTGGAATGGTGACCCGAATTTTGATCGTTGTACGTGAAGAATGTGTTAAGTATATTAAAAACACCCGAAAAAAGAACCCTATAGGATTCCAGCTTATCGCTATTCCGCTAAGTTATCCAAGCCCCGGCTCCAAATCCACAAATCGTACAAGTCCAATAATGTTTGACTGTTCTTAATATTAGACCGCTAAACATCGCTAAAAGCAATATGAAAATCAATCAGAAATTGAAAAAACTAATCGTTTTCATCGATACACTACTATTTGTATTGATTGTAACATCAGTCCTGTTGGTTATAATAGCAGCCCTGTATTTAATACATGTCCCACTGCTGGGCTCGGGCCTCTTCTCATCATGAGAAGGGTTAGGCCATAGTCCACCACGCTGGCCAAGTGCGGATTGGTAGACTTCACACACCCTCGAGCACTTATTAGGCACTCTCAGGCATGTAGGTTTCCTCACGATGTTTTCCTTCACCGTAAGCGAGCGATAATTTATATGATAAATACACACATATCTTCGAAAAGACGAGAGGTGGGTGCCGTGGGTTCGAACGCGAGACCTTTAACTTTGCAGTCCTACAGTCTCCCACTCGACTATCGCTGCCTGTTGGTTGCTACCTACTAATTATGTAGGTACAATAGATGACGCGAGGCGTCCGGAAAGACGATGCATACAGTCAAAGATTCGTGGATTTGGAGCAAGGGGTTGGATAACTCAGCGCGATACGCTGAAATCCTATAGTCGGGGGTTCAAATCCAGCTTCATGTCTTTTACGCAAAAACGACTAAGTAGATTTTAATAAAAGTTTGCACAAGCGTAGCTTATAGCCTGGAGTATCATATAGGCTACTTTTGAGCCTGAAAACTTTAAGTGTTCCCGAAAGAATAAAATATTCGTTACACTTTGAAATTCCTACCAGATCTGTTAGTCTATCGAACAGAATCACGTCACGGAATTACTCAAACCTCATCCAATTCTGTTTACAATCCTTATCCTAACTAATATTGTAATTTTGTAAGTGTATGGATGAGTGACGACTGTTGAGGTATATGGGTTTGGGAATCAGGTAAACCGGGTTTTCTTGTTAATTATATTTAATTTATTAACATTGCACACAAACGTTTACACAGTTCCGACACAAGTCCAATACATCAGGTTGTCACAGTTGTATGTCAAAATAAAAACATTATACTTCTAAAATAAGGTCAGTGTTTAAGTTTATATTTCAACATTCCCACTAAAATTAAACACTCCTCAAAACTAAACATACTAACCTTATGTTAATTCTAGGCATCATCATATTATACAATATTACTTTAATCTCATTAAGAATTACTATAAATATACAATTATCAGCCTAAGACTGTACAAAACCAAATTTCATTTAAATCTTTGAGAACCTTTTGTTCCAACAACGAGAAGCTTGCCTTAAACCATACAATGATTTATTTGGTTTTAATACATAGTTATTATCTAAAGGCACACCCTTAGGTACTTCTATAAAAATATTCTCTTCAAGATACCCATTAAGAAAAGCAGTCTTAACATCAAATTGTTGAATTTTTAAATTATACTGTGCTGCAATAGAATGCATAATTCTTATAGTGTCATACCTGGCTGTCGGAGCAAATACTTCCTGGTAGTCCACATCTTTGATCTGAGTGAATCCGCGCGCAACCAAGCGAGCTTTGTAGCGCACTTGGACACCCTCGTCCTTTTTTATTGCAAAAACCCACTTAGTGATAAAAGTTCGCTGACTGGACCTTGGTACTGCACTCCAAGTTTTATTTTCTTCATGTGCGGACAATTCCTCCTGAATGGCTTGAGACCATTCTTTCTTCTGTTGACTCTGTAATGCTTCATCATATGTCTGGGGCAACGACGACTCAGTAAGATTTGCTTCAAAACGTCTATTGTTTCTTGGCCTCAATGTCATGTTGTGATGTGATATTTTTTCGATTTCTTGAAGCGGCTCATTTGGCGGCTCGTTTATAGGTTCATCACTGTTACAACTTAACATGCTATCATTACCCTCTGATGTTGTTGCTTCCTCTAATGTGTCATCTAAATTTCTTACTTCTATTACATCATTCGAAATTGCATTTTCTTCTTCATCAGAGATACATATTTTTGTAATATTTCTCCGTACTTCTGGAATTATTGTTTTTAAATTCAATTCATAAAGATTGTTTTCTGTGAGTTTGGCACTCATCACAACTTTATTATCTTTATAAATCAAGGCGTTTAAATCTTTCTTTACAATAGAATAACATTTTCTTACTATAACGCCTTCTGAAAATAAGTTTCTTCTCAAACTTGGTACATACAACACATCATGCAATTCACCTTGTTCCCACTGTCCATTGACATATCTTTTTATCAGCACTTTACCAATGCCTGATACTTCTATAGTTTGTTTATTTCCTAATGTCAATGACTTTTGATTGCATTCGAATAATTCTGTAAAGTATAATATAATAAATCTTTTCTAAATGTCATGTGGGCAGAAGCACCACTGTCCATGATCCATGCATTTTCTTCAGTATTACGGTAATTGACTTCTATATTAAATGCCGTGTCAGAAATTTCTTTTTTAGGTTGTCTCGTAATTTTCTTCTTTGGAAAACGACATTCTTTAGAAAAATGCCCGCGTTTTCCACAATTGTAACATTTAAATCGATGAGGTTTAATATCTATGTTCTGATTTGTACCGCTCCCACTAGATTCTGGCTCATTTTTGAAACCTTTATTAGCAACAAGAAGAGCTGTTTCTTGTTCTTCCACTGACGCTAAACTAGCTTCTTCATCTAGTAGACGAGCAGTCAAATTATTGAGAGTTTGTTGCGTGGGATCCAAAGACATCCATGCCTGGCGTAATGATCTGTACTTCAGAGGCAATGTTCCAAGTATCTTTGTTATAATAGCCATCTCACTGATACTCTCACCACTTTCTTTTAGCTGTTTTGCTAAGTTTTCAACCTTTGAAATATGTTGTGCTACATTGTCACCGTCGGCCATTTTATATTGATAAAATTTTTCATGAATAATCATTTTACATATTTCGCTTTTCTGTTCATATATTGACTCCAATTTCAACATTATTTCTTTTGCTGTATCACAATTTTCTATTAACGTAATTTGATTTAGATCCATGCTCGATGTTATTATGAACATGGCCATACCATCGTTCTTGAGCCACATTGAACAGTCTCCTTCTGGCTTTGACTCCTCAATATTGATACCTTTAGCTTTTAGGGCGCATTTAATTTGGAATTTCCATTGACGAAAATTTTTTCCATCAAATCTTTCTACTCTCATCGAATGTGAGTCCATTTTGAAAAGAGAATGTCTTTTCTTCTACTTATGTATTTCTTTCTATAGCAGACTATCCTGGGCCCATAACCTGTTGAGATGTGATATGGGTTTGGGAATCAGGTAAACCGGGTTTTCTTGTTAATTATATTTAATTTATTAATATTGCACCATTGACGTATAAAGTAAGGACACGGCTAACGCGCGATAAATGAACTGAACCTTTTTGGAGTCAATGAGACTACAAAAAGCGCGTAGTGAAATTGACTGTGGTTGGCTGCCTCCGTGAGCGGTCAAACACGACAAAATGCCTAATTGTGCACTGAAAAGTTGTACGAACTACCAAATTAGACACAACAAAAAAGATTATGGTATTACATATCACCGGTAAGTCACAAATATCATATTATATCCACCTCTTTACATTATTTTATCAATTTTATTTGCTAAAATTTTTCGTTCCGACGCCATATTCCTTAATCGTGAATATACGCGTGACATGACTTTGGAACTGCGCAACTGCGCTTAGTTGAACTATGCCGCGGGCGTTCAAGAGAATATTTTTGGTAATTTAAAAAAGTATTTGTTATGAATTGTCATATCATTGTGCAATGTACTGTTATTGCGTAAACTTGTTATAACGCTAGAGATAATATATGTACAGTCAGCAACAAAAGTAGCTAAACACTTAATTTTTTTAAGTGAGTACCTAATTTTAATAGTCAAGAATAGTCTATAATTTTGTTAAAGTTGATGAATTGAAAAAACTAAATAAAAGCTTGTAACAAAAGTTCAATGATCTTTTGGCCTTTCACGGATTATAGAAAATGTTCACCAAATGATTTAAGTACAAATTACATTTGTACTTAAATCCTTACTAATATTATAAATGTGAAAGTTTGTAAGAATGGATGTATGGATGTTTGTTACTCTTTCACGCAAAAACTACCGAATCGATTTTGATTAAATTTTGCACACATGTAGCTTATAGCTTGGATTAACATATAGGCTACTTTTTATACAAAATAAAGTAGTGCATCAAATTTACGCTAAGGCGGTACGAAGTTCGCCGGGTCAGCTAGTCATTTATAAACATACCACGTGGGCGGAGCTACGACCAGAAGCTAGTAAAAAAATATTTCTCGAAACAAACATTTTATTTTATTCCTTAAACAAAATATGACCTACTTTTAGAATTCCCGTGATGTACTGTTCTTTTAATAATATAACTATAATAGGAGTATTTTTAATTTTGTAATAATAAATATTTTACACTATTGAAAGAATCACAATTTTATTGTACCTTCGGCAAAAAAAATGCTAACGAAATTTCATCACGCCCTTACAAGGTTCACATCGCGTGAATGCAAAGTCATTTACATGGTAGTTCAATGCAGATGGCGTTACTGATCCTGCTATTCATAATGTCAAATTTGAAGGGCAATGTGTTCGGACAAGCCATTTCTATAGTATATATTTCTATGTATTGCACACAAACGTTTACACAGTTCCGACACAAGTCCAATACATCAGGTTGTCACAGTTGTATGTCAAAATAAAAACATTATACTTCTAAAATAAGGTCAGTGTTTAAGTTTATATTTCAACAATGACTACAATTTCAGCACGCAGATATGATAAGTAAAGTCAAACTTTTTTAACATGTAGATAATTTTGATCCTGCAAAAAAAAGTATTACGTACGCGGATTAAAGTAAGTAAATTTTATTATTGTTAATATATACATGATGATGGTACCTACTACGTATACTAGCCCAAGTGCAAAAACTCTATTTTACATGTGAGTGATTTAGCGCTATTTTAGCTGGCCAGGTCGACGATGAACGCTCATTCAGTATTTGTACGGTGCAGAGTGATCGAAAAGCGGTTTCTATGTTAAGTACAAACAAAAAGAAGTAGGTAATTGCTGTAAAACTAGCATTAAGACAAATCTGTTAGTAATAATCTTGGTTATCTAAACCACAGGTTCTCCTAAATCAGACACCAGTCCACCACACCAGTGGGGTGCATGAAAGGAGCCTCCCCAAGTGACGTACACAACGATTCCCACGTCCGGCGCACCCTGGGCAATTCGCAAGTTCTTCAAAGCGAATTGGCTAATCCTTTTACCACGATAGCAAGTCAAAATAAAATTTGACTCAGCCATCGACACGACGAAGAAGAAGAAGACACCAGTCTCTGTTTGTACAACATTCTTATGTATTTTTTAACCAATTTGTAAAAGAAAAATATTTTTTTTATTTTTTATTATTATTAAAAAAGTGTATAATCGAATCTTCTCTGGCAATACTACGGTAAGTTTATGCACGACACTTAAGTTTTTAATAGATTTTTATATTTTAAGAAGATAACAGGTTATTTTCAGTAATATGCGTAAAATTCCCAAAAATATAATCACGAAGTTTCAGCTCTCATTAAAAACACGATCTTGATGCCTTTGAGCATTTTTCATCAGAAACGGCTTTGGCTTCATTGATAAGCGCTCGAAAATTCTCTGTGTATATTTTGTTTACTTTTTTGAGTTTTTACTGCTGTCATAACTCACGCAGGGTTTGAAATTTTATATAATACTGGCAAACCACACAAACAATCCTTTCAGAAAATATGTTTTCTCGAAATGTCCAAGTTAAAAAAAAATCTAATTGAAATATTAACAAAAGCTTAGTGATAATTATTCCATTTACTCACATTAATCACACTTAAGGTCTGTATCTGTGTCCAGGCATTGCGATCGATCGTGGCCACGCGCGTCCGTCGCAGGTATCTGTCATTGACACCATACATTCCTGACTTTCAGTGCTTTATCAGCCGCGTGCGTCGTCGTCGTCTCAGAGACTATGTGACAGATGCGCGCGGCGGCGATCGATCGCGATGTATGAAAATGAATCTTTAGAGCCCAAAAACACGAGCGGTATGTGGAGAACAGCAGCCGTCAACGCGTCAACACGCTGCAACGTGACAACATGCCTTTTTTGCACACCGGGTAGCCGTTTTAGCCATCCAGCTACGGTCGCCTCTTACCAGAACCCTAAATTTCTCAACTGTATGATACGTCATTTCGTGACGTCACGTTCATTCATTTGTTCCTATATATTCAAATCCTCCCATATCTTTTTCAACTGTTTCTTAGTATAATTTGCTAAGCATAGCTAAATCCTATAAAAATAATCAATTAGAAATATGCCTTTTGTCTGCTCAAGATCTTAAGCTTAAAAATAGGTAGAATGGATATAACTTTTAAAACTTACCGTGTTTCCCAGTGTTGGCGGCCGCTAGAGCGGTGCTAAGTATCAAGAGACGCACCAGCATGCTCCCTCCTGCCGCGGCGGACGCACATCGAGCCGAAAGTGCAGCGCGACCAGCCACTACTGAAACAACAATAGTAAGACTTTAGTACAAAAATAGGTTTCAGCTGAATATCGGTATTTTATGTAGAGATACTGCAATCAGAGCCTCTACCCTTCCCAGTACGGCACTTGTCATACTTTCTGGTCTCTAACTGCCCGTAACGGTGGTTATAGATGTTTACATGACAACCAAAATGACCAGACAGCTTAGGGTGCACTCCGATGCAGATTAACTTTTTATTTATCCAACGGCATCGTCATTGGGGCAACGGCGACGGCATTGGTCCGCGCGGTTTTGATTCAGCCACGAACTCTTCAAGTCCTGTTCCTCGTTTAGAACAAAATACCTTATAAGCATACGTATAAAGTTTTTTCCTTGCCTCGTAAAAAATATCATCGGCATTTCGAAGACGCCTACAGATAGTTGATCAGGTTCAAGGAACTTACATACCTATATGTACGTATATATACACATAAAATATAATTACGAAGGTGTTTATTATGTTTTATCTGTTATTATAAGTTGTGTTTCGTTTGTATGTAGATATTTTGTAAATATTTTTTATTTTAGTTTACGCATAATAAGGTTTATTATTAGATATAATGTACAGTCGGCCAATGAGTTGGGTATGCAGGGCAAAAACTTCTACGCCATAGTAAAAACTGACTGCAATAGATATGCAAGTTTGTATTTCATATTTAATGAGTGTATTATACCCACTATTTAGATATATAGCTCAACTCATCCATAACTGGTGTCGTAAGACTTTACTATGACTTAGAAGTTTTTGCCCTGCATACCCAACTCATTGGCCGACTGTACATCATGTGGATTAAAATTAATGATAGAGTTTTTGGAAACCTTAATTATGTAGTCAATAGTTATTTTTTTTAATTTGGATAATATTGACACTAGGGCGCATGAACTAAAAATATTTAATAAGACGGTTTTTTCCAAGACTGTTTTACAACAGATATCATACAAATATTATTCACTATGTTCATCAATATGAAACACACACAAAACATACACAAATCTAGTCAAGAACTTTCAACGTGCAGACATTTTGCTGCCACATAGATGAAAGAGCGCAGCGCCTGGCTAGTAGCGGCCAGTCTATAGTTAATTCACTCTATGATTCAAGCCCAAATTAAGCTTCATAGCTCAACCTACGTTGCATGCCTTGGTCAATATTCGACGGGCACATTAAGACGGCGCCGGCATTAGTCTAAGCCCAAACTTAAATCGAAAATCGGTAGTGAATAGCACTGAAATTTCGACACAGGAATGGCAATAGTTTGAAATTACTACGGAACAATTGGTTGCAATTATTATGGTTTTGGATAGTATGTCTTGTTTTAGTTTGAGAATTTGATATAAGCCACTCTGATAGATTTGCAGGATTTGATTGTGTTGCATTTTGGATATCTATAAAAGAACGAGCTTTTGTTAAATTTCTAGTTTTTAGTAATAAATAAAATACTAAATTTCACTGCAGATGTGGTAGAGCAAACTTTTGATTTATATGCATTTCTATCTTATTTATAGAACACTTTTGCTGTAGATTAAGATTAGAGAGCTATCTTAATTATAAAACACTTTTACTGTAGATTAAAATAGGTAAGAAGAGTAGATATTGTTATGTATTGTAAGAGGTTGTGCTGCAACCTCCTTTGACTACATTATTTATGCCATCTATGAAGTGTCAATGGTTGACGATAGCTTGTGTCAGTTGCAATAAAACATGTCGAAACCAACCCAGGGTCGTTTATCTTAATTCCCGATCACAGACTTATCAGTGGCGACGAGTTGAAAAATAATAAGTCAAGAAGATGTCTAGCGTGCAATTTGGAATTTTGCATACATTCGACCATAATGTGCAGACATGGAAGATGTACAAGGGTCGCATCATGCAATATTTTATTGCAAACGGGATAAATCAGGTGACAGACCCCGCCGGTGACAAAAGAAAAGCGATTCTTCTCAGCGCTTTAGCCGAAGGAACATTCAAACTTACTTCGGATTTAGCGTTACCCAAGAATGTTGATGTGGTTCCGTACGAAGATTTGCTTATACTTTTGGACAACCATTTTACTCCGAAATGTATTGGGTTTGGCGTACGACATACTTTTTACGCCGCCGTGCAGCAAGCGGGCGAAACCCATTCACAGTGGGCGGCCAGACTGCGCGGGCTTTCAGAAAAATGTGACTTCCTCAACGTTGAAGAGGCGCTCCGGGATCGATTCATCATGGGTATGCAGCCGGGACGAGAGAAGGAGAAGCTGTATACGGAAGACTTGGGCGACCTCACGCTTGCTAAGGTCGTGGAGACTGCGGAAAACTTAAGCGTTGCTCGTGCTGCTATACAGGCTAGCGCGGTACCTCTCTCGCAGGCATCGGTGCCCGATCATCAGCTTTTCAAGATCGCTGATAGTGGAAAAAGCATTGCTAAAGCCAAATGTGGTGTATGTGGTTACACCAATCACAAGACAGTAGACTGTAGATTTGCGAATTATATTTGTAGGAAGTGTCACGAAAAAGGCCACTTGCGTAAAATGTGCACGAAAGTGAAGTACGTGGAGGTGGATGGCGGTGATGCTGATGATGATGACGGTAATATTTTTCATATTCGTTCTTTAAGGGGAGAACCCATGGTAGAAACAGTTGTGATAAATAATATTCCGTTTAAATTCGAGGTTGATAGCGGGTCTGCAGTTACGGTAATTTCAGAGAGGTTTTATAAAAGTCGTTTTAAAGATGTGACGTTATCACGCACCTGTAAACAGTTAATGACGTATAATGGAGGTAAAATAGTATGTTTAGGAACGTTGTGTTTACCTATACGTTACGCTGGGCAGGAACGTGAGATTCGAATGTATGTGGTCCGCGACGGCGGCCCACCGCTTTTAGGTAGGGATTTCATAACATTGTTTGGGTTACAGTTGTTGCCTGTTAATTTTTGTGAAGATTCCAGCATATTTTCTATTAAAGAGTTACAGCAAAGGTATTCAGACTTATTTTCGGACAAGTTAGGGAAATTTAACAAATATAAAATTAAGTTGACATTAAAGGAAGATTCTAAACCGAGATTTTTTAAAGCACGACCTTTACCGTTCGCTTTGCGCGATAAGGTAAACGAGGAAATTGATAGGTTGGTAGCTTTAGGTATTTTAGAGCCCATAGAATTATCTGAATACGCGTCACCTATAGTGCCTGTCTTAAAGCGAGATGGGGCGGTCCGATTATGTGCCGATTATTCCGTAAGCATAAATAAACAGTTACAGGTAGAACAATATCCGTTGCCCACGACAAGAGAATTGTTTTCAAGGATCCATGGAGGACAACAATTTACCAAACTAGATTTGTCCAGAGCCTACAATCAATTTGTCCTTGAAGATGCGTCAAGGAACCTGACGTGTATCAATACGCATCGCGGATTGTATAGGTTTACACGTCTGGTATTTGGTTTAGCAAGCGCGCCGTCTATTTTTCAGCGTGCTATGGAGGATGTGTTGTCAGGTTTAGATGGCGTTATGTGCCTGTTAGATGACATTTTGATTACGGGTCGGGATAAACAAGAACACTGGAGTAGGCTTAATGCAGTGTTAAAGCGTTTGCAGGACGCAGGGTTAATTTTACAAAAAGAAAAGTGTAGTTTCTTCCAAGATGAGGTTAGCTATCTAGGTTATATTATATCCAAAGATGGGTTAAAAAAGGCACCAGAAAAAGTCAAGGCTATGAGTGATGCACCGGTTCCCACAAATGTCAGTCAGTTGCAGTCGTTTTTAGGATTGATCAACTATTACAGGTCTTTCGTATCAAATGCATCCACTATTCTCAGTCCGCTATACGATCTACTTAAAAAGGGATGTAAATGGCATTGGAATCAAATCCACGACACGGCGTTTAGGACGATCAAAAAGTGTATGACGTCAGATCAAGTTCTAGCACACTTTGATCCGAACGCTAGGATCATCTTAACGGTAGATGCTTCTCCAAGCGGTTTAGGCGCAATTCTATCACAAGTAGGCGAAGACGGCGTTGAGAGACCTGTATCATTTGTTTCGCGAACTTTAAATGCTGCGGAAAAACGTTACGCTCAAATTCAGCGGGAAGCGACCGCTATTATCTTTGGGGTGCGGCGGTTTCATCAATTCTTGTATGGAAAATGTCAACCTTTTATTTTGCGAACTGATCACAAGCCACTACTGTCTATTTTCGGCCCTTATAAAGGGATACCTGAAATGTCAGCTAATAGGTTACAACGGTACGCGTTATTCTTAAGTAGTTATAATTATACGATAGAATATGTCCAAAGCGATAAAAACAGTGCTGATTATTTTTCACGCGCGAGTCTTCCTCGCTCGGTTCACGAGTGCGCGTGCACCGAACAGTGTAGGTGCTGTGACTGTGAAGTGGCATACGATCGAGCAACTTACATTTGTTTTGTTATGGACGGCAGTATGCCTATAACATTAGATAAATTACGCAACGAGACATCTAGTGATTTACTGTTAAGACGGGTTATACATTTTATATCGAACGGTTGGCCGCGGAAAATGGATGACGTACGTTTAAAGTCCTATTACCTGTGTAGATCTCAACTAAGTTATGAAAACGGTTGTGTAATGAGGGGCCATAAGGTCGTGATTCCTACGAGTTTGCACCAAGCTGTTTTAAAAGAAATACATTTATCACATCTTGGAATTGTAAAGACCAAAGCCGAGGCTCGTTCGCGATTTTGGTTTCCGGGAATCGATCAGGCTATAGAAACAATGATAGGGTCGTGTGATGTTTGCATTCAACTCCGTCCCTCCCCGGCGCGTGTCGCCCCTGTGCCTTGGCAAGTACCACGTCAGCCATTTACCAGAATTCATATCAATTTTTTGGGCCCTATTAAAGGTTGTGTTTATTTAGTAGTGGTAGACGCATTTACTAAATGGGTAGAGGCGTACAATATGAATACCGCTACTTCTTCATCTGCTGTTGTAGGGAAACTTTATGAGTTTATGTCTAGGTTTGGGGTTCCAGAAACGATAGTGAGCGATAATGGCGCATCTTTTTGCTCACGGGAATTTGACATTTTCTGTGCATCCAATGGTATTTCTCACTTAACATCGCCAGTTTATCACCCACAGAGCAACGGCCAAGCAGAAAGTTATGTTAAGGTGGTAAAAAAGGGAATTAAGTCATGTTTATTATCAACTCATAGTGTAAAAGAGGCATCTGGGCAATTACTGAAATATCTAATGGATTATCGTAATTCAGTGCATTCTACCACTGGGTTGTCCCCTGCTCAGTTAGTTTTTGGTCACAAATTGAGGTCGCGGTTAGATTTATTAAACCCAAAATCATCATCAGACTTACCACCCGCTTTCATGATGTCGACTAAACCTGTCAATAATGACCATCAGTGCTCGCAAAGTAAATATTCAAGGATAAATAAAACAAAATATTTAGGAAAAAATACTCTGGTATTGTATAAAAAATTTGTTAATAAGACAAAGTATACATGGTGTAAAGGAGTCATAGTAAGAAGATTAGGTAAAGTTATGTACTTAGTTAAAGATGTTCATCATTCAGATTGTTGTAAAAGACACAAAAATCAGCTTATGGTTTACAAAGGCTCTATGACAAACTTTCCTGAGTCATCCTCGCAACTGGAACTGCAGCAGTCACAATCGACAACGTCACTACGGTCGTCACCGCCGCCACCGTCAACTTCTCCAATACCTGCGACTTCACCGCACACTGGAATAGCTTCTGGACGCCAGACAGAAATATTCTTACCTGAGACAATGCCTTTGGTGGCACCCAGAAGGAAGGAGTTCTACATACCAAGTGCATCATCGCCGTCAGGGGAAGATGAGGATGAAGTGAAACGTCAACAGTTAATGTTGGAACAGTCGTCTGATTCATGCGAGATGCAAGCGACAAGCCTGGAGGACAGCTCGATAGCAGAGGATGAAGATGATTTCCAGGAAGCTGAGTCTGGCTTACCGTGATAGCTATTACAGGACTATTGTAGATAAGGGGAGGAATGTTATGTATTGTAAGAGGTTGTGCTGCAACCTCCTTTGACTACATTATTTATGCCATCTATGAAGTGTCAATGGTTGACGATAGCTTGTGTCAGTTGCAATAAAACATGTCGAAACCAACCCAGGGTCGTTTATCTTAATTCCCGATCACAGACTTATCAGATATATTTCTATTCCTTTGTATTTTTTAGAAGGCTTTGTATCACTTCGATTTATTTTGTAATTTTGGCAACAGTTCAATAGTTATTTATGGTACAAGTGAGAAAAATTTTATATTTCTGTTGTAAGTGAAGTAGTCTTAAATTGAATCACGAGCGTAGCGAGTGATTCTAATAAAGACTACTTCGCAAGCAAAAGATTTTAAGAGGTCACGAACTGGAAATTAAAATTTTTCTCACGCGTTACATACAAAACTTTACACCTCTTCCAGTGAGAAAATATTAAGATTTAAATAAACTCGTACTCGATTGCTTAACTTGGAATAATTCCATGAAATACGACAGTAATACCAATTCAGAATGCGTTTTAGGGCTTTTGGTAAGTCGCCACTAATTAAATATGTCGTACGCTTTCAAATACTTTTCACGTGATTTTTCTGGTAAAAAAGCAAACTTCTGTGTTAGAAGCAAGTTGTCGCAACTCTTTTGGAGTTCCACAGAGTTCTTCATCACTGGATTCACTATTTTTTTGTTAAAAAGTTCCAGTAAACAATTAAACATAAACTGAAAAGAATTTATAGTTGCCCGCGATGACTGACACAGACACAGACTTTTTTTTTTAATCGTGCGTTCGGAAATTCGTTCCGTAACATTTATTTATAGAGTCTAATATTAAGTACCTGATATTAATTAATTTAATGGTCAATCACGAATATAAAACCATTAAAATACTAAATAAGCGCGTATTTATATAATTTAAAATAATTAAAACGTATCGTTTGTAGTTATTTAATAAAATTGATGACAATGTTTATTACTAACCTACATGGTGGCTGCTTGTTTTTTTTTCAGCGCCTATTCATTGGAAGGATTTAGTGTTTCGAAATTTGAATCACTGCCTCACTAGTGAGTAAAAACAGTTTTTACTCACTGAATTCTGACAAGCAAACGATCTTTTTCGTGCTGGTGTGGTGAAATATTAATTAGTTCACGCATTATTTACCATTAAAGAAAAAGAAAAATTTAATCCACCGTTAACGCTAATCAACGTTTTCCTATATCTCTGTTCCGTTCAAACATTTAATGAGAGAGAGAGATCGAATCAGTCAGTTCAACAAAACGTCCGCTTAACACGTTGCTGAAATTGAGTCTTATGATTGTACAAGCAGCAATAAAACTCTTTACAATATATCTGCAAATCGATTTTCTAACAATTCAAACTCGAGAACCAAATTACGAGATCAACGTTTATAATCTATAAGCCGCTCTGCGACGCAGCCATGGAAATTTATATTAAAATACACAATGGTTAATAAATTTCCACAATTTCCTTTCGAGAAATGTAGAACTGTGGGCAAGTAGGGCAGGAAACAAGTGCTACAAGTACCAATAAGAGTTTCGTGGTGAAATAAAATATAATTCCATCGAGGAACCGGGAGCGGTTTGAATAACAACTCTTTAATTGAAAGTTTAGCAATTTGCTCTTACCCTCCGAATGGACCCGAAGAGCGCGGGGCAACTCATCCAGCGCGTTTCAAAATTGAACGTAGGCAGATGCGCTTAATTACCCAACCAGCTGCTGGCCGCCTCGTCTCACCGCCGCTTATCTCTAGATGAACCTCCTAAGAGGAGGCCACCGACGATATTTGCCCGCTAAGACTTGCTTAAACGACTTTTTTCAGGGCCCCATTCGCATGCCGCCGCCACTGGTAATTAAGAAGTTAATCCGAAATTAAGTAATTAAGAATCGTCACAAATGATTATGCCTCTCAGCAGAAGTATAAGTGGCAATTACGCAGCACCCATTTGCGGATACAGATAGTAATTAATGTAAGAATAAACGCCAAACTCGCCGCGCACCAAAATCAGAGCTTTTTATTCGCAGCGATTCATAAAAATATAATGACGATATCAAAATAGACCGCTACGTATGAAATATCAACCAACGAAATCGAATGAAAATCGAACGAATCGATTTGATATTAAAGGAATCGAATGGAACACGGTCTAGGTTTGAGTTTTCCAATAATGTTCCACTAAGTGCCCTCCACTTTCAGATATGAATCGTAGTCAAATAGAGATATCTGAGTATAAAGAGGTCGTTACGAAGGCCCGGAGAGGTGACCGAACCCGGGTCCCGACGTGTGGTGTCACACGAGTGAATCAAACTTCCCTTTACATTTTATCTAACTGCAAGGGCGGTCGAGTTTATGTTCCTCGCCCTACTTGATTTAGTTTTGATGGCGGAAGGGAGCAGCTTTTAGATAAATGATTTCCACGAGGCCCTTACTGAGAAGTGATTTGACGCTGTGGATTTGCAACAATGTTTAAGTTTATAGGTGTGGTTTGTTCGATGCAGCGTTTATAAGGGATGTAATGAAATGGCTTCGTCTGTAAGGGACGTTTAAGTGGATTAGATATTATTATTGCTTGAAGCGGCAGATGGGTTTAGGTACGCGTGTTTATTAGTGCCTACTCATGTGCCAAATTTACATTTAGCATTTCAAAGTAAGTAATTAGTTGGTGTTTGTTTATCTTTTAACAAGAGACAGACAATAGAGAAGCTTTGGCTTCAATTCTGTTTTGTCTGATTGAAATGGGTTGTACAAAATAATTTACTTAATATAGTGGCTAAATATAACATAAAAATACACGTATATTACCCAAAAGAGTGTGGCAGAGGTGTACAACACTCACATTGCACCAGTTACGTTTAGATTCCATGGGATAGGCGGTGAGCCTATCGCCATCCACCGGGCACAATACCAACTCCGTGCTGCTATTTGAAAAGTTCCTCACGGTAAAGCCCAAATAACACTTAACACAATCTTACTATCTCACTTAATTAGTATAAAATAAAATAGCACTCTTTTCAATGACAACCTTAATTAAGTAATCTAAATCGTTAGAATTTCAAGGCTTCCAGCAGGTCCTAACTGCAGCAGTCATGGTTACAAAGCTCTATACAGAGATACAAAGCTATCGACCCGTGAACGGTCGGTACAATGCAATTGACATTGATACTATAAGCGTCGTTCAAAAAAGGAAACGAATTACAATGTTTTGCGGTAAACAACTTTAACAGAAATAAAATACAGCTTACTTTTCATTGCAACTAATTTTTACTTAAGACGTTTTGAATTGTCTTCGCATTAATATTAAACTTTAAAGCGATACCGTTAAGAATGAAATTACGAATTGTGAAGTATTTTTACATTTGTTTCTTATTTTGAACGGAGTATAGTTGTCTGGCCCCATTTCCCAAGATATATTAGATAGATTTTATACTAGACTAGTCTAGCGCTGCATTTATTCATTCGTGGGTATTTAATTTCTGGTATAAAAAAAATAATCCCTGTTATTCTTCAGACGAGTAATTTTGTGATACTACTCAAAATGTATAAGAATCAGCCACATTTATTACCACCACTCTATTTCAGTCACAATACCAATCACTCAATGTTAATGTCAGTTCCTCAGTAGATTTTCTCTTTTTTTCCAACGCTTCAACTATTTTTCAATTAGTCCCGTAATGAAGTAATCTAAATCGCTAGAACTTTAAGATTTCCAGCAGCTCTGAGCTGCAGCAGCTGCGGTTACAGAGCTGTCGGTCCGTGAACGGACGGTGCAATGCAATCGACATTGATACTAGTTGTCTGGCCCCATTTCCCACAATTTAATACTAGTCTAGCGCAGCTCGCCATTTGCGGGCTTGTTTCAGGTATAATAAATAGCCCGTGTTTATCCTCAGATTTTCAAATTATCCATATGACGAATAGCAAGCAAGTAAAGCAAGTATTTCAAGCACTTTTTGTAAAATTTAACTTCTCGCTTACTGGTCTCTAAATAAAAAAAGATACATTAAAAACCACTCAGCGTTTTTAAATAAAGCTTTTTATAATATTATTTTATCACTTCGGGATAGTCAACATACATATCCATGCAAAATGTCTAATTTCTAACAGTCTCGACGCTAAGCATCGGACAGTCAGACATACGGACTGACACACGGTCATAATGAAACTATAAGGGTCGCTTGTACGTACTGCGGAACCGGTGTAAACAAATTCTAAAATGTGAAATAGCTTTTATAATAACAACATGTGTAGGCACTTTAAATAACAATGGAAATCTGTCACGCCTTTTCATGTAAACACGTCATTAATTTCATTCCGTAATCGCTATAAATGTTACAAGCTTTTTACATTGTAATTATGGCGGATAAACGACGACAAAAAGACAATAAATTAATTTGTGTATATTTAAATGCTTTGTTTACCATATCACTACAATAAGGAGCCTTGTCACCACTAAGCATTGCATGAAATAATTTGATTGGTAGATGAGAAATGAAAAATTGGCTAAATAAAAGATTACATATCAGAGAGTTACTTTTTTGCGCAATTGGTTTGGCTTGAATACTTTTAAGGTGCCGGCTACATGCTCCATCCTACGCACACAAGCAGTTTGTGCTGATTTCATAAGTGAACCGGGATCAAAGAGTGCTTTTAATTATTTTAGTAGGTTCATCAATATTGATCATGATATTTTTATTTATGTCAAGAAATTGTGTTAGTGGAAGTTTTAAACACTTATGACATTTATCATGATATTAGATAGAGACAGCAAAAAGCTAGATGCAATTGGTTGAATGGCAGTTTTTTGCTGAAGTATAAGCCACATATTACAAAAAGTAAAACGTAGCTACGAATATTACCATTGAAAACGGGTGAATCTAATAAAATTTGACTCGTAAGTTTACCGCCCGAATGGAACCACATTAAATCTAACCTTTTGAATAAAAAACTTATGAATTTTGACGATATTTTATTCCAAAAATATTCTCATAGGGCCAGAATTTTCTATATAATATTCACAAGGATGTGCACAACCATTTGCAGACTAATAACACTCAACTATTCATTTGTCGGAAGCAGTGTGAATTTCTGTAGCATTTGTGAAAGTGCGAATGTAGCCCGCGGGAACTGGCAACCTGTTACTGATGATCCGGCTACAAACGCTGTGCGAAAAATCCGGTGAGCTCCACTTACCATTTAGGTTCTAGTGTTTGAGCTCTCTTTGTGTTTTTTAGTTCGAATGCAACGTAGCTGTAGTGGTGTTAAGTGCGAAGCATAAAATGAGATTAAGATAAATGAAAACAACTTTCATTGGTATTAGAGAAAAATTTCAACAGAGTAAATTTTATTAAACTTAATTATTTTTTTAATATTGTGAAATATGACCTTCAAGTGTGACCTTTCAAATTTTTTATTTTCTAATCTAAATTGTTTCAGTTAAACCATTTGCAACGTCTAAACAACAAAACTTGTCACTGAAACAAAAGTACCTACATACGGAATTAATGTTCGTTTTTGAGAAGATAATATATATATATTTTAAAGTATTATTTGAAACTAACTTCTACGGGCGCAAACAAAATAAACAATCAAATTGATTATGAAAAATATGCGTGGTAAATATTCTGTGCAATATCTATCTTTTATACTCACAATAACATTGAAGATACTTAAAAAATATTAATTCGACTTTATAATAGCAGTTATAGCCATAACATAATATTTTTTTAGATATTTTGTCAGTCCGCCTGTCTGTCTGTGTGTGTGTGTGTGTTCACACGCGCATTACTCAAAAACTAACTGCATGAACTTATGTCTGACTTAAAACTGTTATATGTTTTATCTTTGTATTATACCATGGTTGTTAATTAGTTTTGCAGGAAATGTCATGATAATCTGCACTTTATTTTGTTTCATGTTGTTAATGATCTGTAAGATATTTTTTTTGGTAATATCACTTCCCAAAAAGGAGAGTTAGGGGTTGAAAGTCAATGAGTGTGAGTGTGTGAATGATGAATATAGAATTCCATGCATACGAAGTCGCGGGCAATAGCTAGTCACAAAAATAAACGAAATGTATTGTGATTCAGAACATTTCCATTTCGCGATAATATGTATGACTGACAATAAACTTCACAAGATAAGCTTCATATAATAAATCAGTTTGTCTGAAAACAGTCAAACTTCAACACAACTATGATCAAATCGTTTGCAGGCAATTTGTGCTAAGAGCAAAATGTGTAAATGCTTAGTTCTAATCAAGGAGTCGTTAGCCGCGGGCTCAAGAGTCGATTACGACTATTACGGATACAATAGAAACTGCACGACACATCCTCCCGATAAGGAATGTTCTAGAATCTGTTCGGTACTGTATGTAGGTCATAGTAAGACTTTCGTAGTTAAAACGGGGTAACTCCGCAATGTTATAACAATCACAAAAAGGGTGTTAATGCCTGCTAAGAAAACATAACATAATATATCACGCCTATATTATCCATAAGAGGTTGGCAAAGGTGTACAACACCCACACTTAACCTGATGTTTAGGTCCCATGGGATACGAGGTGAGCCTATCTCCATCCACCGGGCACAATTCCAACTCCGTGCTGCTATTGTGAATGTTCTAGAATCTGTTCGGTATGGTATGTAGGTCAAAGTAAGACTTTCCTACTTAAAACCGGGTAACTCCGCAATGTTATCTTATAAGGAAGGAAACGTAACGGTTTGCAGCAAAAAATAAGCTGTTATCGAAATATTTTGGGCATTTGCCGCTTCGTTGAACTTGGTTAAGGTTCCGGATTCGGTTGACGAGATGACGTAAACTTTTAGGGTGTTATATTTTTTTTTTAACGTACCTTTTATCAGACGAATAGGTTTAAAACTTATTTGACAAACGTATTATTGACACTTTTCACTATTTTAAATAAATGTCTAATTCGTTCTTGATGTTTTGAAATATCATCGCAAAATAACTATTGTTAGTCTGATAGTACACTGGGTGGTATATTAAAAAAAACAGTACTCTTCATATCAGTGTTGACTGGATACAGAAAGGTGTAAATGTCTACTAGGAACGTATTAAATAAAGTAATCGCCATTGGCTGAAGTTAACAATTTCACTCCTCCGGTTAAACAACGTATTTACAAACTTATGTAACTGACATTTATTATTTACACAGCCTATTATTTACGATACTTTTAAGATGTCATATTATTTTTTAGATTAAAAATGCAGTATTGGTAATCTGTCATTATTAAGAAAAATATACAGATCTGTCTCGCAGATTATATCGAGTATCACGGCGATTGTAAACCTCAAATACCATTCCAAACAATAATACAAAGAAACAAATAACACCGCATTGTATTCTCGGATCAAAAATAAAACCCTGACCTACATCGATTTAAGAATCGAGAAAGATTTCGTGTCTGAAAGTGACCGAAATCCTTCAAATCGATTGTATTACACCCGTCATGTAAGATATGTCTCATACTTCGAGACGAGACCCGGTAACAGTTTATTTCACATTCTTTCCCGTCCGGTCGTACATATTTGTAACACTTTTATTTCGCCTGAAACGGTGCCCCGGATTTAGAGCAGGTGAAAGATTTTAATAACATTATATCCTACATGCCTAAAGGTGCCAAGAAATTTTGTTTAAAACGAAATATGTGGCTCTAGTTAAAATACGAAAACCACTTTGTTTTTATTTCTTTGATATGGCGATTTCACGGTAAATTCATCATTGGCAAAAAAATAATATCAAGATTTAGCAAATACCAAAAACTTTTTTTAAGTTTACATTTTAGTACTGAGAAGTCAAACATTCATAAACATTTTAATCTTTTTTTTTTTTTTTTTTTTTATAGGTTTAAAACTCTAACTTTTGTCCCTTGAGTAACAAGAGGAATAGTGCGGCAGTATTTTATTTTTCTGTATTATGTATATTTATTTTATCAATATATTTATTATATTATTGGTTTTAGTTTAAATTTTTATTTGTGATAGAGAGGAACAGACAACAGACTATTTGTTCCTCTCTATCACAATTGTACATATCTTTTCAGCGTATTCTATAAATAATTTTCGTGTCTTTTTATTTTCCAGGAGGCTGGGTGCTGCAGATGTCTCGAGTTTGATCTCCAGGTGTTGTTGGAGTTCGTGGCGTTGGGAGCAGAACACAGGGCACTCGAACAGGATGTGTTCCACTCCCTCTTCCTTGGCGGGGTCGCAAATGCACGACGGGCTCTCCCGACACTTGAAACGATGCAAGTATTGGGAGAACCCCCCGTGTCCCGTCAGGATCTGCGTAAGAACGCCTTGCGGTCGGAGTTTCCGCACCAAGCGGTATGCATCCCTCGCGCTAGGGAGGAACACTTTCGTTCCGGAGGCCGTCCGACCCGATTCATAGCGCCGGCTCCACTCGTCAAGGGAACCACTACGTAGTTCCTGCTTGACGAACGAAACCGGACACAGATCGTAGTCAGGCTTCCTCCGGCTCGAAAGCGCTGCCTCCTTTGCTAACTCGTCGGCGCGCTCGTTCCCATCGATGCCGGCGTGGGCCTTGATCCAGTACAAAGTAACATCTTTGCCTCGATTCAAGGCCACGCTGAGGTTACGGCGCGCCTCGATTGCGAGGGGATGCAGGGTCGTCGGGTTCGTCACCGTCTGCAGCGCCGCCCGCGAGTCGCTGTAGATGCCGCAGCTCCCTCCACTGCACTTGAGGAATTCGCTGGTTGCTCTGCATATGGCCAGAAGTTCAGCCTGGTAGACTGTGCAGTACGCAGGCAAGCACAGTTTTCGGCTTCTAAGTTCGGACCGGCTGTCCCACAGGGACAGCGCGGCACCGACTTTGCCCTGTAGCTTGCTGCCGTCCGTAAAAATACGGAGCGACTGCACACACATTTTGATCTTTGTGTGATAGGTATTTAACTGAGAAATACCCTAATTGCTACCAAGTGTATACGGACGGTTCCAAAGATAACAATACCTCAGGCTTAGCTATTTTTGACCCTCAAACAGATGGATATATTAAGTTAAGGTTTACTGGTAACAATACTTCTATCATGTGTATCGAGCTCATTGCTATTGCAGAAGCGATTTCATATATAAAGTCTTTCCCAGCAGGGGACTTTGTTATTTTGACAGACTCTAAAAGTGCCCTCCAACATCTTATACGTTGTACATCCAACTATAATGGCGTTCCAATAGCATATAGTATTTTGGTAGATGTAAATAACATGAGAAATGAAAGTAAGAACGTTAAGTTACAGTGGATACCGTCACACGTAGGTATTCGAGGTAACGAGGATGTGGATCGTCTTGCCAGGGAAGCACTCGTCGATAGTATTCACATGAACTGGGTACCGTACCATAACGACATCCTGACTGTAGTTAAAGAGGATTGCAGGAGCCGTTGGAAGCAGTACTTCGATGAGAGATCGCTGAGCAAAGGAATATGGTATAAGACGATTCAACCTAACCTCGGTAAGTCACCGTGGTTTGAGGGATCGGATATGACTAGATCTAATATAGTTACACTAATGAGACTTCGTTCTGGACACATCCCATTAAATAAATTTGCTCATCTCATGGGTAAATCAAATTCTCCTAAGTGCGCCGAATGTGATAGCATTGAGGACGCCTATCATATTTTGATTGAGTGTGTACGGAACGAAGTAGAAAGAATGGACTTTGTAGCAAAATCAGGCACCGATCTGTATACAGTTGGTATATGTAATAATATTTTGGCTCTTCCTTTATCGAAGGAGGCAGAAATGTTAGTCTATTTAGTGAATATTGGTATGAAACGTAGACGATAAGCCCCTTAATGTAAGTGCCTTGTCGAGGGTGGCATAATCAGTGTGATTAAACCCTCTATAATAAATAAGATTAAAAAAAAAAAACATTTTGATGACGTGTGTGGAAAACGAAAACGTAGTATATTGATTTAAAATAGGTAGGCAGTATAAAATAAATAAATATTTCACAACACACACAACGCCATCTAGTCCCAAACTAAGCAGAGCTTGTACTATGGGTACTACAATAACTGATACTAATACATATATACTTTTCTTTTGTAAATACATACTTATTATACATAGAAACACCCAGACTAAGACAAACCCCCATGTTCATGCACACAAAGATTTGTCTTAAGTGGGAATCGAACCCACGACCTCGGCGTCGCAGGCAGGTACACTACCCACTCCGCTATCCGGTCGTCAAATATACAGTATGGCATGATGTATACAAATTTAAAAAAGTTATCATTAATCTAACTTTTGCTCGCAGCTACGTCCGCGCGACATTCAATATTTCAAACTTGAGGAATTCATTTTCGCCTTGTATTCTATGCGCACAGTTTGATGCAATTTTCTTCAAAACTGACGAACTTTGCATATACAGATACACCCCTAACATATGGATAATATTTACAATTTATTTATATATGATTTATTATTAATATAATATTTTATTTATTTACAATTAATAGATAAAGATGACTTTGTGGACAAAATCATTTCAATGGCAATGGATTGCGTGATGTAATTTGTAAATAATAATATATATTGATAGTTGAACATTATTATTTACAATGGAAATGGATTTAAATTAAAAAAGCAGAATGCTAAATTTTTACAAGCTTATAATAACTTGCCATGTTAGTTAGTTTGTTAGTCACTCTGTTGCGAACGCAATTGGAAGTAAAATTGCCTGTAATTCACATATTATTACACTATATTTAAAAAAAATCTAACAAATTCGTTAGATCTTCGCAGTCGACCTTGTTGTGAGATCATATGCAATATCAAATTGCTTGTTAGAGTTTCAGATTCTATTATATTTTTTTTTTAGAGTCAAATGTTTCTTTTTTTTCAACATATAACTAAAATAATAATTAATTACTTAAATATTTACAACTATACATTTTGAATTAAAAAAAAATAATTATATACAATAATATACATAGAAAATATAATAAGATATTTTACAAAACTTTATACAGCATCAAAAAATTCCTCCGCATCGATGTCAAATGCTGACATCGTGCCCAGAAGGCTGGCAGCATTGCCACGTTGTATGGCAATGCTTATTCTTTGTGCCAAATAGAAACCAGCCCTCTGGTCACGAGTCGTATCGATTAATCTTTTTGAGATATCTTTAAAAAGCAGCCGGGCGCTCCATGACCCTAAAGTTTCTACTCCAAACGGCTCAAATATATATTCACCGACGAGATTATTATATTTGCGCCGTTTGAGGTTCTCTGCAGAGGCGGCCGCTGCTCCCGCACAGCCTGCCGTGCTTGGAAGATGAGATGGCGCGAGGGTATCGACGCAGGTTGCGTCCCACACCAAAGGCCTACCCATCTTCCATGGCAACAACGACATACCGTCCGGTATCTTGCTATCGCCACGTGCCAAACCATTGGGTTAAATATATATGGTTCTATTATATAATTTTCTATCTTATATATTATTATTCTTCTTATTAGTAAGATGAGATTACCTCATAGAAATCTTAATAACTAGTCAATAGAAATGCTATCGACTATCTTTTAACACTGGGACGCATGTCGCCGGTTTTCAAATACCACTTTTTGTATTCCTGCAAACAAAATTATTCTTTTTGGCGATGACATTAAGACGACAATTCCTCAACTCGCACTGTTGTTCGATTAGACAAATGCGCTTGTATTCCTGCAAACAAAATTATTCTTTTTGCGATGACATTAAGACGACAATTCCTCAACTCGCACTTGTGTTTGACTTGACAGATGCGCGGCGACAAGGTCACGCGTCTTTGACATTTCTATTGCCTTGTTATTAAGATTTCTATGGATTACCTTCTCTGCAAATTTAATGATTTTCTTACAGAGCTACATTATTAAGTAAAATTACTATTTATTGTGTTTAGACTTTAATGTGTTGAAATATTCAAGTGCGCATTTAATGGCAATGAAATAAATATAATTTTGCTTTTCATTTAAATTTTAGCTAAAATAAAACAGTAATTTTATTTATTTACAGAAGAATACATTAGTAATCCCAAAATGAATCAAACAACTAAATTTAATTAACCGTCGCCAAGTGGCAACGCTCTCAAAATTTTCATCGCATTACAATGTGTTACAATTTATACTCATTCTATTTTGTGACTACGGCACTGAAAATTTCGGGAATCAAGAAAGTGACACAACATTACTATTTAAAAATGTATTTATTGCTTTTCGAAGTATTCTCCGCGAAATTTGACACATTTTTCCATACGATGGAACCAATCATTGAAGCAACCATTCCATTCGGAAGTTGGGGTCTCCAAAATGGCCGTTTGTAGGCGTCCACAGCTTCTTCAGGTGATGAAAATCTCTCACCACGCAATTTATTCTTTATTTTAGGGAAAGTATAGAAATCATTAGGGCTTAGGTCGGGGCTGTACGGCGGATGGTCTAATAATTCTATGTTTTCTTGCTCTAAAAACTCTTTTGTTCTGTGCGCGGTGTGAGAACTCGCATTGTCGTGATGGAGGATGATGCGGCGGTTGCAGTTCTCTTTACGGAGTTCAGAAACGACCTGTGGCAAACAAATGCTAGCATACCATTCTGCACTAACTGTTTTTTGTCCCTCAAGAGGAATAGTCGCAACATGGCCGGTTTTGGAGACAAACGTGGCCACCATTTTTTTTTGCAACACTCCGTGAACGAACAACTTTTGTTGGCTTTAACTCATTTTCGGTGACCGTGACTGGTTTTTTGTTTCGGGTTCGTACGCGTATATCCAGGATTCGTCACCTGATACGATGTTGTATATAGCATTTGAGGATCCTGCGTGGAATCTTTCGAGAGTTCTGACGCACCAAGTAACGCGAGCCACTTTTTGCTCTTCACAGAGCGAATGCGGTATCCATCGGGAAAACAACTTTTTTACACCTAATTGTTCATGCAAGATTATTTGTATTTGACTCATGCCAATGTCTAAAGTTGCCTGAATTTCGCGGTATGTCACATGTCGATCTTCATCAATCAGCTTACGCACACCATCAACGTTTTCTTGGGTGACTGCAGTTTTTGGACGACCTTGACGGGGATCATCACTGAGCTTGACAAGTCCACGTTGAAATTCAGCAAACCAGCGATAAATTGTGGTTTTGGATGAGGCTTCATCACCAAATGCAGAAATCATCTGGTTAACACACTGTTTTTGTGTTAAACCACTTCGAAAGTCATAATAAATCATCGCTCTTGAATTTTCTCGAGTCAATTCCATTTTCTCAACGACTAAACAAGTTTGACAAAACTTTGTGACAAGACCGAGAATCTTTTTTTAAAATAAATAAATGGTATTCGATTTTTAAAACCTAGGAGTTTTAATTAAAAAGATTTTAATATGAAAGGAACAGTGGAAATATTTCATTCCCGATACTTTTAGTGCAGCCTATGTATTAACTTTACTATTCGCCTTGTGTTATTTTTAGATTTCATTTAACTTTTTTTAATTGTAGGTAGTTGTAAAATTTTCCATTGGGAATTACAAATTCAAGTGGGTATATTATGTAATACCATGATATCTTAAAGCTATTCAAGCGCTATTTATATTGTTCGGTTTATCATACAATAAGTTTCCAGAGTGACAACTATGTTATAGTGTAACCTCTGTACTATATAAAACAAAATAAAACACACTTTAGTTATTGACCAACTGCCTCGATAGTCTAGTGGTTAGCGTATGCGCCTCTCACCGCGAGGTCTCGGGTTCGAGTCCTGGGCCCAAAATGTTATTTGTATTATTTTTCGTGAGGAAATTCACAATAGCACAGAGTTGGATTTATGCCCGGTGGATGGCGATAGGCTCACTCCCTATCCTATGACCTAAAACATGATAGGTGAAATTTGGGTTTTATACTGCCCGCAGCGATGCACGCCCGCGGGCTCGTCATACCTAGCCGCGCCTCCCACCGGACTTGATGTCCCGGACTGACCAGCGGGCCCACCCGGACCCCACCCAGCGACCCGGCTGTCTTAGCAGCCGGCGGTGATACCATCAAGACAGGCCAATGCCCGGACTGATTACCCCGAGACCCCTATGGAGTCTACGAGAAGAACACCTCTGTCACACCCTTTTGGGTAATATAGGCGT
Source organism: Hypena proboscidalis (assembly GCA_905147285.1). Classification (NCBI taxonomy): domain Eukaryota; kingdom Metazoa; phylum Arthropoda; class Insecta; order Lepidoptera; family Erebidae; genus Hypena; species Hypena proboscidalis. The sequence goes on from LR990127.1 coordinate 9,928,915, forward strand.
GATGTTAAGTTATGTTATTATTTACTCTTGATGCTCAAAATATTTATGTTTATCTGCTAGTATACGGGACACAATTTATTTTTATTTTTTTTATTTTACAACTTTTTGCACTTAAAAATAGTACAACGGCGGACTTCATGCCATAGGCATTTTCTACCAGTCAACCTAGCATAAATAAATTTAAATAATGTGACAATAATGTTATATCAAAAACATTAAAATAATATATATATTATAATATTTACACAGTAGATATTAAGCTTTTATATTGACTCTGCTGTCGTTTCACTTAGGAGAAGATGACGTACTCTAGTTTTGAATGTGTCCCGGGTGGTGCACATCCTGATCTCAAGAGGGAGCGCATTCCAAATAAGGAGGGATTGAATGTATAAGTAGAATGAAGAATTTATGAGTTGTGAATTTCAGTCCGAACATTGCATTCACAATGTAATTTAACAAAATTAAAATGTGTTCTTCTTTCACACCTGTGGATAAACATCGTTTTGCTTTTGTCCACGAGTAAAATTTTAATGATGAATTGTAGTTATTATTATGATGTATGGCAGCACCGGACACCCTTTATGTTTAATGGACATAATGTACCGCCATGCTTTTACACGTCCGTTTTGAAAGCCAGAAATGGTGATTAATGGATCGGAATCATTTAGTATTTAATGTAATTTTCTCAGCTGTGACACGTGGGTATCTATTCAAACATTTACGTAGTGTATATGCCTTAGTTGCGTCGTCGTCTGTGTACATTAATCTTCATTAATGGTTCACTTAAGCTATGTGCGGTTTGCGTGAAACTCCCGAGAATACGGCATGCTCGTGACCTTAGCTCCTTTGTTTCACTCAACTTTCAACTATTTTAATGTCCTTACAAATTACAACTTAGCACTATCTTAACAAGCCCTTTATATTTATTCATGTTTCACTTATAATGAGATACCGCATTTTATCAGGTTTCAGCTTATTTAAATGTATTCTAAGACTAATTGCAGGCTAGTCCTCAAAAGTTCTCAAAACGTGTTACTTAAATTGTTAGCAGAATACGGCGTGTAAATATAATTTCTTTCTTTTTATTGCGTAATTTGTATAAGTTTATTTTTTAAAACAAAACTCTCATGCTACTTTGAACCGCTATAACACTGTGAACGGATTAATTTATAACAACCTTGTGAACGCAGTCTGAATAAACATTGTGCATAATTTTCCTTTAATATACACTCAATCCCGCTGCAAAAAAATATCGCCTAATATTCAAGAGATCTGTAATGAATGCGAAATTAATGCAAAGTGGTTAGCTATAAATCTCCAGAGCTTTGGGGCAATAAAACAAAAAATGAAAATTACCAGTTTGATAAAACAAAAACTTTGTTAGCAAGTGCCCCAGAGGACGCGCCTAAACTCTGCCTGTTACGGCCTACAGGCACAGGCATCCACCTCTATTCCAATTTCTACTTTTTGTGTTTCGGACATGTTCAATGTGGCTTGTTTATTTCAGTTACTTCTATGGTAGTATGCGTGGACTGCTAACGATGTTCCCATTCCCATCACTTTTAATGAATGCCTATACGTTTCCTATTGTTTTATTATTCCCATGACGTTCGTTTCCATAGTTGTTACATTCTAAAAATGTCATGTCGGCGCATGATGAGGGTTTGCTTTTCTTCTTGTTATTGTTGAGCAAGATTCTTTTTTCATTTACCAACGAAATATTGACGTCCTTTTTATTACAATTAGGGAGAGCCTCGTCGCCAAGGATTTTAATATCGTTACACTTGCGCCGGAATTAGAAAATATGGCGTCTAATAGAACAATACTAATCGTTAAGATAGTAATTGGAATCAACGACTAGGACGAAGCGACGACGCATCAGGCTGATACGCATAGGTTCGCTGTTAATGAGTGTTGCTCCGCGCTCCCCTTTCAAACGCCCCTATAAAATTTTACGAAGACTACATTTTGTAAAATAAAGTAATACCGCTGCGACCCGTCCTTTCACACTTGAAATAACGACAATTCTGCAAAGAAATTACTAGTTTGCGACTCTAGATTCTATTATCATTTTTCCAAGACGTAGTGTAATATAATATTTTTATTTTACTTTCTTAAGGCTTTTTCTTATATTATTTATTTTATTTTTTCGTTTTAGAATAGGATTTGCTTAAGCAATATTAATAAACTTGTATCGTCCACATAATAAACTAAATTAAATCACTTAACTTTACTTACTTGACGTAAAAGTATTGTTCATGTCAAATAAAAACAAACTCTTTAAAAAAATGTCTATTATAAAATGCTATTGATTCGTTAACAATAGTCAAATGAATATAAATACAACATCAGTTGCATTTTCATCCGTATACGAACACCCTTGCTTTGAACAAATCACATTTTTCAATATCTCTCGAAGCTTTTAAATATATTGTGTGTAGGTACTTGTTTATAATAAGTACGCAGTATTCTAGGGCCATTTGCCCTGCCATAAACATGAATGGCGCCAAAACGTCTCTCTTATCTCGGGCATTTCTCGGAGGGGCGGAAGCGGGGCCCTAAAGGCGGCATGCCGTTCTTCAAGTGTGGCCCTAAAGGATCTCGAAATAAGGGCCGAGGATCCCTTTAAGAAAGCACTACGTTCTAAGAGCAAATGGACTGTGAGGAAGAAACGCAACCGATTGTGATATTGATTTTTATATAGACGAGGGCTCAGCCAGCGCTTAATCTGTTTCTGTGGGTGTTGCATACGACATTAAGGGGTGGCAAATATTTATAGCTCCGTTTCCGAACGATATTTGTATAGTCGGAGCGATATAATCTACCTACGACATTTCTTATCGAAGAATAATGCGTGTCTTACCAATGTGGTTAAAAATAATCGGATATTAAACGGGCGATATTTGATCCCCTATGTCCATTAAGATAAGCGTAATCTGTTATATTTCATGCGTGAGAGTCATTAAGGTTTTCTCCGTATTGGCAAGAGTTATCCCCTCTTTAGGGTTCCGTAGTTACCAGAAATTCATGTAATTTCGCCATGTCCGTTTGTCTGTCTTGTCTTGGTCTAGCATCGAGATTGTTGGTGCTAGCTGTAATTTTGTTTGGATTTGTATGTATGTTTATTATGGCAACAAAGCGTTCTAAATAAAAAAAAATCGGGTACCATCCCGACATAAAATGAAAAGAAAAGGATACCAGGATCTTCTTTTTCTTTCATCTACCTCATAGTGCGGGGTATCGTTAGATTAATCTTTTAAAAATAATGAAAGGTTATTAAGAACTTATTTTTTTGGCTTGGCAAACTTTCGTTCAAATAGCCACCTTCCCCCTTGGAAATCTACTCTTTTAGATTAAAACTCTGTAAAAATTGTAGTAGAATACGTAATGAACTTTAAATCAAAATAATAACAGCTACGTAAACTTCACTGATTAAAAGTCTTCAATCGCCCACAGCATGGCATCACACGCTAAATAGAGTGATTTACATTCGCAACTTCACTATAGCTCGGTGACTAACGCGGGTGTCACCCTCAAATAGATGTCCTTTGCCTGACCTTATACCCACCTACCTTTAACAATCACTAACCGCGTGCAAGAAGCTATGACTACTATGACCAGTCTAGATAGAATTAGTCTTACAAAAGTTTTCAAACAGGAATTTGAATACAGAGCAATCGGATAATTTCTTGTTAAAATTTAAACCCTTATCAAGACAGTGACACCATGTTCATATTCATAGTACAAACTTGATGCGCCAGATAAGTCGGCGAATTTGTCACCGTTCACAGTTGGAACTTTCGCTCATGAATATGTAAGGGATAATGCAGTTATAATACAAGCCCGGCTCGATGTTAATGTCATATTTAATTACTCAGCGCCTAATTTCTTGGATCTTTCCCGCTGCGGGCAGCTGAAATGTCAGCGGTTGATGTGTGAATCGTGATAAATGTGTTACACCATTTTGAGATTTCACGCTCGAGATTTGAAGATGAATTTACTTTAAGCTGCAATTTATAGCTAACAGTTTAATGGATTAGTAGCTATGCAATTATAAAACGTATACTACTACATTTACTGGTGCTAGAGCTCTTGTGAATGAACTCGAGGGCGGCAGCACCACCGTCTCACCTTTAACCTGCCGCCAAATAGTAGTGCTTCCATAACTGTGTTCCGGTTTGGTGGTGAGATCAGGCCCTGAAATTACTGGCACATGAGGCATAACACCTTAGTCCTCAGCTGCAGCGACGCATCTATAATCTGCTTTTGTGGATTGTTGATGTCCATGGGCTGTACTCCACTTACCATCAGGTGGAGTACACGTTCGTTCGCTGTGGGCGTAGTATTAAAAAAAAAATCATTTAATACTCATATTATAATAGATACTGTAACAAATTATAAGTTATGTATAAATAATGGAGTGGACCTTTTAATTTAGTATTGTAACATTGCCTTTCGTTTACTTTTAATAATCCTGATAAAAAGATGAAACTTGTATCAATAATTTAGCTTTTTATCTCTTTCTGGTCCAATTTTTCATTTTTCAATTAAATTTACTAAACAAAGTTATTGTAGAACAATTATCTGGTCTGATGCTTCAACTAAATGTTTCTCCTTGTCATTATATTTCATCTTTCGTTTTGTGATTATATTTTTTTTGTTATCCTTAATTTCCCGTTTCTATATTAAGCATTTTGGGAAGAACTCAATTATGATATACCAAGGGTTTTCGCAGCGCAGCAGTATCTTGTTTTTTCAACTTATTTAGTCTGTGTAATTTGGTTTCGTTTGCTGGTGGATATAGGTGTAAAATTACGAACTGGGATGAGATTGTTTGTGAACAAACAGCCAGTGTCCGCTTATTAGAAGGGCCCACTGTAATAAAAACATCGCCTTATTACAGTTGGGATGTTCAGCCCTCGGCGGAACACTGAAATTTAAATCTGAACATAAAGCGATTTGTTTTGTTGACGCAGTAAAAATAAAATCAGATTTAACAACGAGGAGTTTTATGCGTGAGTTCTGATTCTGTGTAAAATGGTAAAAAAACAATTTTACAATTAAAGGCCTATGTTGACGATTGCTATCGCCTGAATGTTGCTGTTCGGCAATTAAAGGAGACTTTAGGTTTCTGAAATATTATTATATTTGTCCATTTGTTTGGCTTTCAATTCACGGTTGCCTTGTTAATCAATAAAGTCCGTGATAAAATAATTTCTGTATCAACACAGCATACGCAAGCTAAATGCGTTATTATTAAATACGACATATATTATTTAGTTGTGTATCGAAAAATATTAAATTAGTTTTTAACGTTAGGCGTAGATAATTGGTATAAATAAATTGTATGAGTGAGTGTTTTACTCAAAAACAGTTGAAAAAGATATGGGACCGGCAAGATTTGACCCTGCGACCTTGGCGAAGTTGCATTCAGCACTAATGATGTAAAGAATGAACGCGTACGATATTGCAATATCCTTAGTAATAGTAAGTTGAAATATAATTTGACCTAAAACGCCTAAAATCAGGCGTGCGCTCACAATAACAAAGAGAAATATTACAATATTTATTTTTGCCCGCGCCCGTCATTTAATTTAAACTACTTTATACGCAAAACTTCATCCGCGCGTGGTTGTTGAAAAACACGACCTCATTTTTGAACCGTGACAAACAGAACTGTGAAAATAAAGTTGGACCAACACAATTGAAAATTAAGCATTCTGGACATCTTTTATTCAAATAGTTCATTATTGGTCCAAATTTGGTTCTATATTTTTCTCAGAATTCATTTTGTTACAAGATTCTTTGTAATAAAGCTAAATTATATTCCTGTTATATTAAAAATACGTTATCTACTTTCTGTTCTATATATTCTTTCAGTTTTAGAAGTTACCATTAGGAAGGCAAAGTGCCACCACGCATGACACCAATGTATGGTTTATAAAACCTTAGATAATGATTAATTAAAATTAATTATATTATAATGCAGAAACGAAATTTCATGAACGCGGAAATTATAGCTTTCATGTAATAATATTTTTCACCAGCACGAAAAGAATTGTTTGCATGCCCGATAACAGTGAGTAAAAGTCGTTTTTACGAAAAAGGCAAGTCAAATTTTGAAAAATAGTATCTTTCTATGAATAGGCTCTAAAAAACCTGTAGTTTTAAAACAAACGTAGACACAAATCATTCCCATCAAATGAGGTTTAATTCTAAATCTTTAAACAAAAATATGAATTAATAACAACAGTAATTAAATATTCGAATAAATGAACAAACAGCATGTGTCTGCTTATAAGAAGGGCCCACTGTAATAAAAACATGGTCTTATTACAATTGTAATTTTCGGCCCTCGGCGGAACACTGAAATTTAAATCTGAACTTATAGCGATTTGTTTTGTTGACGCAGTACAAATAAAACCAGATTTATCAACGTGGTGGAGGTTTATGCGTGAGATCGGATCCTGTGTTAAATGGTAAAAAAGCATTTTTTTAACAATTAAAGGAGGCTTTGCTTTGCCTTTTTCAGTAGACTACAATTGAATCATTCGCTAAGCTCATGATAAAAACCATACTCAAACATAAAAACAAAATATTGAACTTTCCTCTCTTGTATCCTAAATTAATAACTATTATTCTAGGTTTCTTCCCTTAAAGGTTGATAAAGTACCTACCTTACTCGTATGTTTAAAGTGACGGTTTCTTTGGATAAAATATTTATTACTAAAACACAGCCAAAAAAAAGTTTTGGACTTGAGTCCGTCCTATCGCTCTCCCATCCGAGCTATCCAAGCCACATTCCAATTCTTAAAAAATATTTTTAAATTACAATCCAGTATTCAACATCAATTAAGAAATTGATGGTGAATTACTAAATATAAATCACGCTGTAATTGGAAAAATAATAACAAAGGAAAATCAAATTGAACGACAAAACCCGTAACATTTACTGTTGATTTCGTATTTTTAACAAGCCATTGTAATATTAACGCTATTAAAAATTTATGATTAAATAATCACCTTTACGGCTTATTCCGCTTTTATTGTTTGCTCGTGCTCGAAGCCCGACGACCTCGGCTTGTAAAATCGTTAGAATGGCCCAAATATTGGTTTTATATTTGTTATTTTGTTGCGTATCTTGTAAGCTGTGTGTAATCTGGTGTTACGGGTTCCATTTTCAGGTGTCATTTTTAATCAATGTTAACATTAACTTAGATGAAAACTTATTTTAATACTATCAGTATTTAATAATACTGCAATTGGTTTTTTAATAGTAAAAGAGAATAGTTCTGTAAATTTAATATATTATAATAAACTTTTATATTATATAATATTAAAGTAAAAAAATTAAGAATCCAGCAGGACTCGAACCTGCACCTCCTGGGTATACACGCCAAGTGCTATGCCAATTCAGATATGGATTCGTATGCTGTCTGTTTCGGTTTTTCAATTTAAATTTAGATGTTTTTAAATTGTTCTTACGGTAATATATTTATTTTGCTTTTTAAGAATTTATGCCAAGGGAATGCGAAGAAAAATCATGCGCAACATTTTATCATTCAGCCGCTCGTAGTCCACTGCTGGACATAGGCCTCTCCCAATTTGCGCCAAAACTCCCGGTCCTGCGCCTTCCGCATCCAGTCCCCTCCAGCGACCTTCTTCAGGTCGTCAGTCCACATGTTATGCTAAACTAAATTACACGAAATAATATTATGCGAAAAAAAAGAAACCCCGTAGCCGTGTGTACACGATTGCTCTGTACTTTAGACTACAGCTCGTTATTCTAGCTGACCCGATTGTCATGTATGAATAAATGTATACGGATAAGTTTGATGAGTTTTGAAATCCAACTTATGGTGGCCTATATTCCTATTCATTGTATTCATGTCATTTGAGGCGAGAGCACATTGGGTATTTTTAGTTGGTTGTGTAATTTGACTGCTTTGTTGGTCTTATGGTAAGCATAATTAATATGCAGCTTCTTATCGCCAGATCTCAGGTTTTATTCCTGGGTCGGGTAGAACACCTCTACCCGACCTAGGAATAAAAGGATTTTGGGTTTTTTCGCATACATAATAGGAGAAAGGCTCACTCCCTATCCCATGGGACCTAAACAGTGAAGTGTGGGTGTTGTACATCCCTGCCACACCCTTCTGGGTAGTATAGGCGTGACGTTATGTTTTGTTATGTTATTTTAGAATAAATATTTTAGCTTTTGCGGTAAAGGTTAAAATATTTCAATAATGGTTTACTTTTGACCTATGTGTGTCCATACATAAAGTTGTTGCAAATGAGCTGTTAACTGTTAACCCCTTAAAAGGTTTCGCTCGAATTTAAAAACGCTCAGTATTGTAAAATAATTGTACAGTCATGTAATCTGTACGTTTAAGATATTTAATAAAAAAATTACAGCAGAAGAAGCCTAAACAATATTTTTTATATTTTTTTGCTTAACCTACGGACAAAAAGCAGCCTATGTCCAAAAATATAAACCGGAAATCGGTCAGAATACCAACAAAACTATTAAACTACGCGCCAGATTCGAAAACTACGTCTGTCGGGTCAGCTAGTTGGTAATATTTTTCTTTGCACTGCAAATTAAATTAATTATGATTGTGAAAACATTACAATTATTTCCTTTCCATTAAAACGTAAACACATTATTCTCTGTCCAATCGGAACGGAGTGCATAATTAATATTCCTTTATAATATTGATTACCTTTTGATTTAAATAATAGCATGCTCGCCATTATATTTAATTAAACATATAATGCAATGATTACGAACACTTAGCTTGAATATATTATTTTACCATTATTTATTTTTTATATTTCCTATGCAAATAAATGTATTTATCGGTATACTGTATAACTGAGTTGTATAGAAAATTATTATTAATACGAATCTCGATGATGAAATGAAACAAAGTAACTTTAATTGAAACACCTCTAAAACCAAAACTTATTGGTTTAGTCGTATATTTTTTTGTCTTTTCAATGAAAAAAAAGCCAATTTTGAAAAAAAAAGATAAAACCTGTTTTAATTTAGAAGTTTTTCTTCTGTTTTCAAAAGCTATTATCAAATTTTAATAATAATAAATTTCACCCTTTTATTAAATACCTACAGCTGTTAGTCTCTTCCAACTTAGTTATCAGGTTAGTTTATTAGAAAAAAGATGGACTTATTTTCATAACAGTTAAATATTATCCCGAATTTATTAATTTTATTCAATAAATCACCAGATTATTCGTAAACGTGGCAATTCGCTATTAATTTATGTGAATAATTTAACAGACGACTAGTAGGTAAATGAGGTTGTATGAAGCATTCCGTGTAAATCCATTAGAATCCAATAGGTATTTGAGCGTCACCGGCATTGACTACCGTTTATAGGATTACGATCCAATACCACCTCCCTCAACTATTGTGGTGAATGTTCATTCAAAAGCATATTTGGATCAATTGTAAGGCTTCCAGCTCAATTCTAATAAAGTCTCTGTACGAAAGCTCGGCATGCACCCTTATTAAAGTTTCTGTATTTGTACATCTTTAGCTATTAAATTTTATTGTAGGTACTTGAATGATAAGTTAAATAAAGCCTAGTTCAGTATTAAATAAATAAAGTGTAATTGTTTTAAGTACAAATAAATAAAGCATATTTTATTTATTTATATTTAAATACATTTTATTTTATACGTAATGGTTAGTCAATAAAGTGATATAGTAACTAAATTTCTCAACACTATTTTACGTCATTTGGTTCAAATCCTGCCGGTCCCATGATTTGTGCAACTGTTTTTTAGTATAATTAATAAAATAATCAATAAGAAAGTGAAAATTAAAATAGTTTTCGTTATAAACCTTAATAGTAACCGTACAAATCATGTAGCTATAAAGAAGATGATTGCAATTAATTTTGATTTGTAGATAAAAAGGAGTAATAAATAAATGTATACTTATATTGCTCCGTAACAGGCATCATAAATTAAGGAAATTAAACCCGAAGTTTTATCACATGAGACACGAAAATGGAATACAAACGCAGTTGATTAGATACGTGTAACATGAATGTGAATGGAAATTCAAAGCCACCTACACTTGCTCGCTTACAAAGCGGGGATTTTATTCTCTTATAAATATTAATACCCCCTATTTCAACTGTTAATTACCGGGACAACTACGAATGAATCCCTGTATTCATTAGCCAAGCTAATTAGTAGAGAAACCCGTGCAACTAGCGCGAGAAGTACGAATTCTTTGTCAACCATATTGAATGCAGAATCTAGTTTCTTTTGCTAAAAGATTTGCGTTCCTAGTTTGCGCTTGCATCTATCTCTTTTTATCACCGACAAAGAAAGGAAAAATATTTAGTTTACCGCTCCAGTCTTGCAAGTTTGCTAGGCGTCATTATTTTTAATTTGTAGTTGATTTTCAAGTTATGTTGGTCGACATTTTTTATGTTTAGAGTGGTTGGATTTAATCCATCCTATTCATTATGCCTAAAGATATTACCTATTCATATGGAAAGGGCGAAATAAGTTATTATTTTTTTTATTTATTTAAATCTTCTTGGGCAATATTTGTGACAAAAGCCGACTGTCAGTCAGTGGTCAGTCGGCTCGTGAACAAGAATGATGCAAGTCATTCGAAACGTCAAGCATAGGTATTTATTTACCTTTATAATAATTACGCGATACAGACCCGCTGTCTAACTTTTGAAAAATGTTCTCAAATCGCGAAAGTTTAAAAACATATAATGCCGAAGACATTTTCTATCATTGGTAGGTGCATAATATATGAGAAAGAATATAAGATAATTACTTCATTGTATAATGAATCATGCATACTAGACAAATACTTAAATACTATATAATACATAAATACAATAACAAACATACATAACATAATAACTTAGGACACTACTGAGAAGTTGTTTTCAGATTAAAAAGTACAGTTGAACAACAGATTTCATTATCTGAATATTGTTGATAATACGTCTGTCAATAAAACTCTATCACAGTAAATTTTGTTCATATTATTATCTACTCATAAAATATCTTTATTTGGTTATTTCTTGGGTTTCAAACAAATTAGGAAACACTAATTGTCATCTAAAAATAATATTGTTGTTATAACAGAAGTGCGCGTGCAAATTCAACTTGCAATAGTAAATATTTTTGATAGCGTTCACGTACAGGTCATAAATCTTGCGGAGGACATTAAAATGTATTTAAGTAGTTGATAAGATCCTCCAATGTTTTAGTACATGCATTTATTAGACAAGCTTAACAATAAGTGCCATGCCATTGCTTTTTATCGCCGTGGGTAAAGTACTGTAAGTCGTTTAATTGTTTAGTAGCTTTTCGACTTAACACTAACATTAAAAGCCGTATTAGTTCGTACACGGTCGTTTCGTACGGTCCAGTCCAGATAAGTGATCGCAGTAGATACTATTGAATTCTTTTCCGAGATACTTTTAGCCGTTTGCACGTTCATTTCTAGAAAAGTGAAATACTCTAAACAATTTGGTATTTGTTAATATTAGTAGCTTTTTAAAAATAGCATAACATAACATTACGCCTATATTACACAGTAGGGTGTGGCAGAGGTGTACAACACCCACATTTCACCTGTTATGTTTAGGCCCCACGGGATAGGGGGTGAACTTTTGGTCATCCACCGGGCACAATTCCAACTCCGTGCTGCTATTAAGAATTTCCTAACAGAAAGTTCACAAATAACACTGACTAAAATAAAATAAAATTCAACAATTTACTTTGGTTTCTAAAACCTTAAAACGTAACATCGTACCTACAGGATGTAAGTGACATGTAAATTTTCAGACATTGGTCACAGTAAATTGGTTTTGGAGAAATTTTAAACGCCATAAAACTTGCAACTGTATAAGAATAAGCTTTGAAAACACTTTCTAGTGAGTAAGAAAATAAATAAGTGTGAAAAAAAAATATCGGCAGAATTTGCAAATGTGAAAATTTCTCATCAGAATATCCCAAAGTTAACCAGAAACTCGCAAATGTATTGGTATAGACAGATAACGTAACTCTCGCATAATCAGTCGGCAAAGTCTGTTATATACTAAAATTTCTTCGGCAATAATCATGAATTATCTTGTAAAAAATTTTTGTTACCGGGATCTCAGAACAATCTGCTAAATCACTGGGAAGTGGCTATGTCACGATGTAATTTACACCCTTTATACCTACCAATTATATCAAAGCTCATTTTATATTTAGGTTCATAAAATATTTCACCTGCTATTTAAATCAAAATGCTAATTAAACATTAATACTTCCAGCACTAAACATTATAAAGTTCATATATAACTTACAAGATTTCAACTTAAAATTATGGTAATATCTGTATTACGTTGCACAGTTCTAGTAAATGCTATGTACCGTAATAAAGTGGCTTGATAATATACCGCCTGACTGTAGCCAACTTACAAAAGCGGTAATAAGATAGCTACTAATATTAGTAGTGTAATTATTTTGTAGCTAAACTTCAGTAGATACTACAATTCCTGTTTTGGGGAAACTGAAAGAAAATAGTGAGATATTTTTTGCATTGTGAGAATAACTAATAATGTGAGAGTATTTTTTGTATGAGACGGGCCTAAGACGAAATTTAGTTTAAAATGTGAATATTATTAGCGGAAATTATGTTTCTGAACCAGTCAAAAAAACCAAATAGGTCCATTTTATATTTTTCACTGAAGTGTACCGTGCCAATTTTTTAAGCGTACCAGGACCGCAGTACGTACCAAGAGTACCGAAGTGTGAGTTATGAAGAAAATGCGCGAGGAATGCCCGGGGCAATGGCCGTGACTACAAGTGAACAGTCTTTACGCATTAGTTGCTATTGATATTAGGGAGCAGGGAACCAAGGTACCAAATAATATTTTGTATAGTAAAGAAATATGATAGAATCCGATACGTTAAAATAACCAATTAGACTTAAATTTTGTTAAAAAGATATCTATACTTGTCGTAGAACAACACTTCATATTACCACATTTCATACTTTTCACTAACATAAACCGTGCCAAATCTTTCAGCGTACCAGGGCAGCAGTACATACCAAGAGTTCCAAAGTTACAAAAAATACTAAAACGCGTGCCGGCGAAGTGTGAGTTATGCAGAGTATGCGCAAGGAATACCCGGAGCAATGGCCGTGACTACAAGTGAACAGTCTTTACGCATTAGTTGCTATTGATATTAGAGAGCAGGGAACCAATGTACCAAGAATATTTTGTATAGTAAAGAAATATGATAGAATCCGATACGTTAAAATAACCAATTAGACTTAAATTTTGTTGAAAAGATATCTGTATTAGTCGTAGAACAACACTTAATGGTACCACATTTCATACTTTTCACTAACATGAACGTTGTCAAATCTTTCAGCGTACCAGGGCAGCAGTACATACCAAGAGTTCCAAAGTTACAAAAAATACAAAAACGCGTGCCGGCAAAGTGTGAGTTATGCAGAGTATGCGCGAGGAATGCCCGGGCCAATGGCCGTGAATACAAGTGAACAGTCTTTACGCATTAGTTGCTATTGATATTAGGGAGCAGAGAACCGAGTAATATTCTGTTTCTATCACGTGAAAGTGTGGGATGTGAGGATAAGAAATATTGAGTTATTTGCTCGAATAAGTGGCAAATAAACTACGTAGTAATTTGTTTCGTCTTGTTGTTTGGTTGAGGAATATAAAACCAAAAATATTAATTCTCAACTTATTCTAGTGATAGTGGAAGAACTAAAGAAGCCAGTTAAAACTACTTTATTGAGTACCATCAGCAACAATTCTGTCTAGATTAAATAAAGTTATAAACTTTACTGGTCTAAAGCACTTCATATTAAACTCTAACAAATTTTATTATATTTGTTTAAAATTGCCTACAATACCGCTATCGAATAAAGCCTTTAATAATATCCCAAGTAATTGCCCGGTATAGATTTCAACAGGTGTTCTTAAAACAACTGCCCTGAATACCCTTCCAACAATTAAAAGATAATTAATAACCGTGTCCGATTTTTACACGAACCGTGTTATTATTAATGTAAACATTCGATTTACAAAGTAAGCAGGGCCTTCATGAATAAAACAATGAAGGAAAAAGAAAAATGTATACATCGTGTTAGACAAACAGTGTCGGACACGATTTCTATGAGATATGAGTGTTGTGACGTCACGTATATAGGAAGCTATATGTATAGCAATAAAGACGTTGTATAGTACACAATGCTTCGCAGTCTAACGGTATACTTTCCCGTTTACTATAAGGTCTCGGATTTGATCTACTGGTTAAGCAAAAGTCATATTTGGGCTTTTCTGACAGGATTTTTTTAGTAGGGTCGAGGTCCTCACCTATTACCATTTTTTTTTTTTTTTTTAGGATTTGACAGCTGACTTGTGGGTATTATATACCTCTAATCCGTCATTTTGAGTTAAATAAGCTTTAAGTAATATTAGTTAGACGGACCTTCATGAATAAAATAATGAAGGAAAATGAAAAATGTATACATTGTTTTAGACAAACAGCGTCGGACACGATGTCTATGGAATATTAGTGTTGTGTCGTCACTTGATAGGTATCATAACAATGAACTGTTACAAGCACCGATTTCACACATTTTGCCTAAAGGTGGAACAATTGCTTGGCAATTTTCCATACAAAAGGTTCTATTTTTTATTATACACAAATCATATCTCAAATACCTACTAAAATTAATGATGGTTGGCGCCTACTTTTTAAATTATTATTTGAATCTTTCAAATTGAATGTACTTAATTAATGATTTTAATTAATTTTAAATAATAACTGATCAAGATTATTATATTATTGAATAGGTTCATTAATGTTTTATTACATCGTTAGTCAAAACAAGGTAATAGGTTTTTTAATAAAGCTGTTAAGTTGAAAAGCTACAATTAAGATACTTTACTGCTCACTATTCAATTTGTTGCATTTCAATTTATATCTCAGTTTTATTGAAAACAGGTTACAAAAAAGTATTATTGAGAGAAATAGTCAATTCAAGGTTTTGATCTCTTTTTTTAGTTTCCTTAAAGGGAAATGGCCATTAAAATAATAGACAACGCTACACTTGCAAACAAAAAAAAAAGTAAAACTATCACAAATTTATTGAAGTGTCGCAATATGTAGCAAAATACTTTAATTGTTTACGAATAATTTTAATTTAAAATTGATCGACGTATCGATCATGATATTCGGGATATGCAGAAAGAGGAACACGAAATAAATGGCAAACTTGTTATCACAATAATATAATATATACAGCTACAGAAACACAATTCAATCTATGTGTAAATGGAGCGATTACTGTCAATTTCCCCAGCACGTGGCAATCGTGAGTGGTTTCAACCTTATCACATCTTAAGGTATTTTCCTTTCAATAAGTCATGACATCAGGGGAGGCTCACAACATATTCGACTCAAGTAATCTGCCATTAGGCCAAAAAGCTCTCTTCGCTTATCTGCAACATCTGGACCATGTTTATATTTTGAGGGTCTACGACAACCTCTATAACGACAGGGCGCTTATCGCACCCCGCCTGTCTCTAGGTAATCTCCCCTCCCCCCACCTTTACGGGGTAAATTGCACCCTACTGCCCACGGAAGAAATTCTACAACGTATCTGGCTTGCGTAAGTACCTGTTCAAATCGCTGACCTAAACAACTAAAATTCAATCCAAACAACTCTGCGTAGAACACAAATTTCTTTAGCCATCATATTCCCATACAAACATGTATTTGGTTGTACATTGAACACTAAGACCATATTTTTAAAGTGCGTTTTTGCTTGCGCCAAATGTGACGGATTAATAGAAACTTGTCAAACAGTTATGTTTAATGTCTGATCTTGGTAGAATTTGGAATTTGACCCCATCTATAATGACAGGGTGTTATTTTTTATGCCTTTTTAATATAAATTAAGGGCTCTACCTGTAAATATAGTTTCAGGAAAATCTCGAGTACGATATCCATAAATAAAGGAAAAATCGAACAGTTTTATGTCCACTTTGTTTTCCCTATGGTATAAAAAATATGCAATGTTTCGGACACTCATGATGTATGTATAGCGAGGCGAAAATGCGACATCACTACATGGCGATTCTGAGTGACTGATTTACTGAATCGTGGCACTCAGAACCATTATATTCATCATGTCAACGTGCAATAAAACATGGTTTATTTACGGTCTATTTACATTTCTACAAGTAAAAAAAAAGGCACGAAAAAATGTTGTTATCATTTCTATAGTTTAGTCTTTAAAAACGATTTCGCCGTTCTATAAATTTGCAAGTTCTTTATACCTTTTATCTAAAGAAATCTTGTAAACTGACCTAATAATCACTTCATTGTCTTCAGTAAAGAACATTTTATTAAAAAAGCTTGATATTCTGACTGAAGCGCTCATCACTAAGGCTCGCAAGTTTATTTAAGGTTTAGAATGTACTGCGGTTAATCGCAAACAATTTATTATCAAGCGCCGTGCTAGAATAGTGCCTATATTTTAAAACTAAAAAACTGTAGTAAAAAGAAAACAAACTACAGAATGCATTAGCGATTCCATTCCTTCCTGCACACTTTTAAGTTGTTTTATAACGAAAAATATATTGCAACTCATCTATTGTTTATTTATACTTTTCTGTTTTGCTTGCTGGTGGTTTTAATTAAATTGTTCGAAACGGTGTTTTGTATGAGAAAGAAGGATTTGTTTAGATTAATTATAAAGTATTATTATTTTCTAAGAAAAATGTCACTTCTCTGCTGACAATTATAATCATAATATTATTATAATCCAATGGTTTATGTTGTTAAGGTATATTAAATTCATAAGCCAGTTGGTAGTTTACTCTTATCATAACCACAACACTGTGGTCAGATATATTCTCGTCGCCCTTAAGTGGCAAGTCCACCTTAGTTGTCAAATTAAGGAAATTAATTTCACAATTGTTTTGTAAAGTAAAATTATAATATAAACAAAATTATCCATAAATTTGTTTTTATTATTTAATAATATTTTATCTGTTATATTTTAATGTGTCCAAGCGCCCCCTGGGGCCTATGAAAACTAATGATTTGAATCTTTGCATCTCTGATCATAACAAGACCGAGCTGCTTGATGAAGATGGCTTTGGCCACAGTTAAAACATATGTGAACAGAGTCGCGTACGGAAGAATTATATTTTAATATTCTTGTTATAAATAAATACATGTGGTTAAAGCATTCGATTAAATGATTTCTATTTTAAGTATTGAGTCTTTGACTGCTGTTAGTGACGAACAATTAATTACAAACTCTTAAACACAAATTGCTTTGATGAATTTACTTTGACAATTAATTGAAATTTATTAGTTGAAACTTTGTTTTTTAATTTACATACTATTATTTTAGTTTCAGGAGAATAGATTACTGCAAGGACGTTATAGTACCCAACCCAAGAACTTATAGGCTTACTTACATGACGTGACTGTGTCACTATATATCCCTGAAAGCAGGTTACTTTTTGGACTCTTACAACTTACAAGTGTTCTTACCAATAGCATCGCGCTGGCATTGCGTTGGCAGCTGACTCACAGTGTATTTGCTCCTCGCTGGCATTTGTTTCAATGCAGTTTTAAGCGCAAGTATTTAATGCAAAGTTGCAGTGAGGTGCAATTGAATTGTGAGCGAGGTGCCAGCGCTGTGCAAGCGTGATGCACACTTGAGGCCCTATTAATCGCCTACCGTATCATGACGTTTTATTGCAACTTATTTGCTAAACTTCGCACACTTGAGGTCCTGCTAATACCATGCAAGGTCTAATGATCTACTCACGGTAGATCTTAGGCCTTGAGACGACGTCTTATTTCCACTCTTATGCTAAATGATTTAGCCTCACTTGTGAAAGGTTGGTAGCACGGTGAATGTTTGATCATGGCCAGCAAACTAGAACAATCTGATCGATAAAGACGATGTTCGTGCAATTTATTTGTAAATAATTTATTACAATTTCGTACCTAACATGTCATGTTTCACATACCTCTTTTTCTTTGCTTATCCGCTAAAAGCATCTATGCAAAAATACGTAGCATTATAAATCTGTAATTGACTTACTTTTTTTTATATTTATAATTTATTTCAGATTTACATCCATAGTTTGTTAGTAAAAAATATCTTATAATCTATGTTAGTAATTATTTTTCATTTTAATATAGATGTATTATTTCCATTTTTATCTTAAATAAAATATAATTATTTTGCCGTCATCATGTATGCTGTTCCAGTGACGCACAACTGGTCAGTCTACCCTCTCTTATTATATAATATAATAAAATCCCAGATTTTAAAACAATATTGTTAAAATATTCGGGTTGGTTCCTCTAGAACATTGGATGAATTAATATTCGATATATCCCTGTGGTAAAGCTCTCATCAAATACCTCAAGTGCAGGTCGGAACGGACAGTACCTTCGACAAAGACAGTTGGCATACACAGTAGTTTATAATCCTGCAAGACAGGATAATGTTGATTGCGAATACATCGTGTATCGTATCCCTGTCTCGATATATCCTTGGATGAATAATGATTGCAGTGAAACAATTCAAAATGTTTGTTTTTTCAAAACTAGAGAAAAGTAGAAGTAGAAAGATCGGCGTAGTTAATAATAATAATAATAATAAAATCTTTTTATTTCTCTCTTACACAGTTGTCTATTACATATTTAATTTATTTACAAATAGTATTTATTTTAATTATAAACTAAAAAATATCATCGTAGTAACGAAATTATGAATAAAAACGTATGACAAATTACTATTATGATGAAAAAAATTGAAAAAGATATTGTATGAATTGCGATAGAACCATAAATATATCATTTCACATTGATTGATCCCTCTACCAATAATAAAGATTCCGTCATAAAAGCAGTAACGAAGTCAATTTATACCTATTAATTAATAAGTAAAATATTAATCACTTGCCATCCTCCGCCTAAGCTTTTTGTGGATCTCAGCGCATCCTCCGAACGATATTGTTTACCGGGAGATTTTTATATTTATAATTTTTATGGAGTGCCTAAAGTCAAAATGTTTAATGTACTCATAATATACAATATGTGTACATTGAACAAAGGATCAACATTGCCATACAACGTGGCAATGCCACCAGCCTTCTAGGCATGTCACGTGGTCGACATCGATGCGGACGTATTTTTTGACACCTAATTTTATTACATTTTTTTTATTTAACAATTCTATATCATTATTTAATTTGATGTATATAAATATAGTTAGGTATTTATTTAATGCGTTTTAACTATTAAATTGTAGTTGGTATAATAATGTAACATTTTAATAAATGAATATCCTGTCATATGTGTAATAAATGATTTTTTTTTGACTGTGTCAATACTTAGCGAGCATTTTAAAATAAGTCTTGGTAAACAAAACACCACACATACAAGTTATTGATCAAAGATAGTACTATCAACAGACGCCAAAGATTCCCTTCGAAAAGGCAGTAACAAATTCAATTAACTTCCTATTAAGGGGAGACTCGGAGTCGTTTGTCCAAACTTTTTGTGGATCTCAGCTTGTCCTCATAATGATATTGTTACTGTGTACGTGTTTCGGAGACGTGTTTAGCTAGTTTAGCTAACAAGCCGTACACAATCTAAAAAAAAGAAAATAGAGAGATTTTATACATGTTTTTATGAGTATTTTATGAAAGATTTATTAATTTGCAATACCAATACAGTTTATTTTAGAAATATTAGCTCAGTTTCTACTTATGTACGTTAATAAAAAAAAAAAAAATTAAGACATTGAAACGAAGTAAAATGATAAATTCAGATTTAACTTAATTAGCTAAATTTTCTAAATAATAAGATTACTAGTAAAGTCATTAGGTCGTGGATAGTATGGCTACGGCTCGTAGCACTTCGTAGCAACAAATAGAACAACTCGAGAGTAGTATATTTTACTTTATGTGAAACCATATTTCATCTATATTTTCAACTTTATACATTAGCGTCGCACACCAAAAATAAAACCTTTTATGCCTCAATATACACGTTCCTTCATATTACTTTTTATATTCCCAATAACCGAATATCAACTTACCTTAACCTTAATAACAGAAAAGACGTTCAGGCCGGCTACTCGAAAAGCCGCAAAGATAAAAAGCTCTGAACAGCCGATACAAACACAGTATACATAAAAGGTTGTGTACCCCGGAAGGGACGCGTGTTTGGGGCGAAGATAACTGAAGAAAGTGTCGAAGGGGCGTCTATGACGTCACGGCACTATCTGCCTCTCGCAGTCATTAACGGCTGTGTTGTTGTCCGAACTTATTATCGTTTAATTTATGACCACACATTACCGCTTAAGGCGCCATTAAGCCTCTCCGGGAAAGACCCGGGGAATAAATAAACTGGGAAAGTTCGCATGATGAACACCCCTACTCGTTTCGCTGAGCGCCTCAGCACGTGCAACCGTTAATTTCGCCCGTCACAGATCATAAACTGTTTATTGTTTTCTATTAGCCGTACAAGTTTCATAATTTATTTTAATGTTCTATGTTGCTTGATAGGATATACAAAGTGCTCTGATTAATATTTTATGGATTCACTAGCTTTACACGCAGCTCCACTTGAGTGAAACTATAATTTACATTCCTGGTTTTATTAGTGACTTAAATTTTAAATGGGCAGCTTTTAACTGTAAGTACTTGTGTAGTATTTTTATTAAAATTGCCGTGAGTTTGTAACATTATTCAACGGACGTATAGGCGAAACCGCGGTCGACTAAATAGACCAACATTACTTGTGTAGTACTAAAAGATTATAAACTAAATGGTAACACATAAATATTAAGCAAATAGGACAGCCATAATCAAAAACAATATTTAATATTATAAATTATGATACAGGACAAATATCTTGACCAAAATCAGCTTTTCATACATCAATGAAAGATTTCAAAGGGTGTTCATCAATTGACTATGGAATTGTTAATCGCTGCTGTGCTATCTATTCTGTGGCTATGTCATGATAAAAACTGCTGTATTATATGAAGAATAAGATAAAAGTTTGATTGTAGGCCAGATATTTTAATAGTAAGCCAGGTTTCATAACAAAAGTAAACGAACAAAATATGTAACAAATACGTGATTATTCTATGATTTTCCAGTTCATTCGTCATGTTTAAATAGAAAATCACATTTGTTTATTAAATCTCGCTAAAGTTATATCTTTTCATACTAGATAATCATCATTTACAAAACTAAAAATTATTTACTATCTTATATTCGTGACACAAGGTTGGTGGTTGTACAGTTTTTGGGCATTGCCTTTTGGTTTATCATAATGCATAAATTCTTAAAATTAATAATAGTATGAGCTTTAAATACAAACCTAATAATAATCGCTACAAATCAATTATATATTGAAAACAGTTTGAAAACTCAATTTATAATTTAGATGGTTTCATTGCCGAGTAAGCATTGCAAATATCAAATATGAAGCAACAGTATAATCCTGATTTCAAAGCTACATAACCCACTCCATATTTCAATCATAATCGAATATTCGATATAATAACGAATCGATTACGGTCGGTTAAGTGTAATCGAGCATGTAATATAAATTCAAATTCGAATATGGAACGCACCAAGAATCGTGTTCTCGAAGTCGTGAATGGGGGACATAAAATCTTCAAGAATAAAATAAAATAAATAAAGGTGGATGATAAAAAAACATGTTTATCATCCACCTTTAATCGACTAAAATGTCTTCATACAATGATAAATATTTATTACTATATTAAAAAAATATTATGTTCAATTCGAATAAATAATGAAACGAAAACTTCTTAAATAATATTCAGTTAATTTTATTTTACAAAAATATTTGAATTACGTATTTCGAACGAAACAGACATAAAAAAAGACGCAAATAATAAAAAGATGGCGGGGCACTTATTTGATTTGAATTTATTTGATAATTTGTTTGGCATAGGTGTTTACTAACGTTTTATTTAGTAAATAAACATAAATTAGTGATCAAGATATCTCTGGAAGAGCAGAAGCGTGAGTAGTGTTTAAGTTTCGTAATATAATTTTAATATTTTATTACTATTCACAACGCTCATAAGTCAAATCCTAGACTACTTCACAAGCTCATGATTAATAACTACACTCAAACGAAATATCAAACGTTTCTCACTGATACCATAAATAACTATTTATAGAGGTGAAGCGATTATGTGATCGTCCGTATACTATACTAGTATTTTTGGGTTCATACAAATAGATGCATATTACTACAGAAAATTTCCTAGCTAAAGTTGCCTGATTTCAAGCAAATTATAAATAAACATAACATAACCTAACATCACGCCTATATTACCCAGAAGGGTGTGGCTGAGGTGTAGAACACCCACATTTCACCTGTAATGTTTAGGTTTCATAGGATAGGGGGTGAGCCTATCGCCATCCACCGGGCACAATTCCAACTCCGTGCTACTTTTCCTTGAGGTGCATGTGCTGACCACTAGACCATTGAAGCAGTTTCAAATTCCTCAAAATTGCTTAATTTTAGTTAATTGCAATCGAAATGCACCGATTGCGGTTGTCGGCACACCGATGAAGCTCGGTGAACGTGAGTAGGTTCCCTCGTTTTACATTCAAATTTAAAACTCAGTTAAGAGCTGGTTATGCTCAGATTAATTTCAAATTTAATATAATCTTATCCACAGTTATAATATAAAAAATAGACAATTAATGTAATCCAGCAGCCCTGTATCTATTACATGTCCCACTGCTGGGCTCGGGCCTCTTCTCATGATGAGAAGGGCTAGGCCATAGTCCACCACGCTGGCCAAGTGCGGATTGGTAGACTTCACACACCCTCGAGCACTTTTTAGGCACTCTCAGGCATGCAGGTTGTGTTTTTTTGTTTTTCGTTCACCGTAAGCGAGCGATTATTTACATGATAAATACACACATATCTTCGAAAAGACGAATCTTAACAATTTATTGATAGAGGTGTGTGCCGTGGGTTCGAACCCGAGACCTTTGACTTTGCAGTCCTGCGGTCTCCCACTCAGCTATCGCTGCTTTTTAATTTAATGTAATGTATTGAATAAAATAAAATTATATTATTAATGTCGTAGTTAGATTACAATAATTGTGCTTGTCCTCATATTGTAAACCACAACATAATAGTCAAAGAAACAGTTGAAAAAGATATGGGACCGGCAGGATTTGAATCTGCGACCTTTGTATCCTACTTAAGATAGGAACAAATGGATGAACGTGACGTCACAAAATGACGTATCATACAGTTGAGAAATTTAGGATTCTGGTAAGAGGCGACCGTAGCTGGATGGCTAAAGTGGCTGCCCGGTGTGCAGTAAGGTCGCAGGTTCAAATCCTGCCGGTCCCATATCTTTTTCAACTGTTTCTTAGTATAATTTGCTAAGCATAGCTAAATGCTATAAAAATAATCAATTAGAAGTTGATAATAGTCATTATATTGTAGTATACAATATGAGTCAAAGCACTTATATGAACGTGTTACCAACAGGAATCGCAGTATTAATTTGTTGGTTTCATTAAATCATAGCATACCTCCTTAATTAAATGTTCAATAGCTGATATATTATGTTCTTTACAAAAATGTCACTCAAACTCGATATTGAAATCTTTGAACTGTAAATCTTATAACTTGAAGCTAAGCATAACTTAACTTTAATGTTCTCTTAAGACATAGACACCATTAACAAGACACTAATTACAGTAACAAACAAAGCCATTCTCAAATAGATTCACCTACACGTAAGAATTGATCGTTGGGTAAATTACTCAAGGAGAATGAGGGTGCAAACTTTCAGGACACTACTTACAAACACATACGCAATTCATTACTTACACTCTCAATGTATAGACAGCAACATCAGGGCGAGACAATATTAGGAAATATTTTTTTGGAATTATCCAACTAATTTTTTATGCAAACTATACAAAACTGCTAATTATCTATAGGTATTTGATTGTATCATACTATTTTTATCTTTATATTTATTAACTGTCACAGTAGCTAAAGACAAACAGTCTTTGAAACCTTTCATTCGTAAACTTTGTAACTAACCTTTATTAAAACAGCCTTTAATATTAAGGTATATTTGTCAACTATTTAAGAGCTATTTCAAAAATAAACAATTCAATTCAGCTGTACCTCGGCAGTTCGTTCATTTGATCGTCATTTTTAAATCGTTTTAATTAATAATTTGTAAAAATTTTAGTGCCAGTAACCACACATCAGTTTGAAATTGAGTATAATATAATTGTGTATATTTGAATTAAGGACCGTTGTATTTTCAATTATTGTGGTGAGAAAAAAAATATTTGTCTATTGTCTATAATAAAATGTTCGAAACAAAGCAAAAATATCATCCTGACTCGGGAACCAAACTCAAATTTAAAATATGAAATAATTGCTTTTGTTAGATTAGTGTTGCTGACTCTACTACTACGTTACTAACGCACACATATAAGAAACTAATCAAAGTAACATGTTGTTCGTTTCTCTGTATTATAAGTGTTGTAATTTAATTGTTAGCCAACTGATTTGTAGATCTACTCCTACTTGTTGATCAGATTATCATAATTAGAAGTACAATGAACTGGGAATGGTTATTGTTAACTTTTCTTTTTTCTCTATTCGTAGCAACGTAATTTAATTTTATTGACCAAAGTTCGTTGTTTTCAATGTAAAATAGGTATAAGGTAGTTATTGCATTCACTTATGCATCTTAAGAACCTGAAATCAACGAATTTTTAAAGCACCTCCATCCACTATCCTTGCTTTTCTTTCCACGCGTTCAATTCATACAAATTTGAATCAACATCAGCTCAGCGGTTAAAAATAGCAGTCAAGTAGATACAATTTTTGCACTGATTTAAAATAATTTATAGAATGAGAACTTTTTTACATTTGAAGTTCATCTCAATAATATTTACAAAACATTAAAGGTACAATGTTCCTCTACAAAGGTCCAAGTACTTATTGGTTTATACATTACCATTAAGGGTAGACTTTCGAGCACCGTGTTTTTATACTCGTACCGGTTTAGCTTTATATTATAAAGTTTTGATACATTTTTGTAGACAAATCATTTCTAAAAAACTAAAATGCATTTTGGTGTTTTAGTTACAGCCTAGCAATTGTTTCCTCTTAAATAGGAACACGGTAATAAAAACACAACTATATGCAGGTATACACATAATTATATGCAGGTAAAGGGGTAGTGCTTACCTAATTACAGCCTGTTCATACATTACCCACACTTTATTGATACTCTAAAACAGCGTGGTGGGTAGGTTTTAGCTGACTTCCTTCAATAATAATGTTAAAAATCATATCCCGGCTAAAATAACGTATGTAAGTCAAGATTTTTATTTTTTATAGGTAATTACAACGGTACAGACCATTTACATCAATTAACATAGAATCAACGAATCAAATTAAATCATAATACATGATAAATAATAACATTATATTAGACAACAAGATAATGTTATAAATTAGAAACGAAATAATTATTTGATAAACCATACTGGACTCTCTTCAAGATATCAACATTTATGTTTCTACATTCAAATACGTACTGAATATGTTTCTTTCTTTCTTTCTTCCAACATCGTTAAAATTTGTCAACGAGATGTTACAATTCTATTGTTGTGAAATAAAACCACCTAGATGGCAGTCTGATCGCGAGCATAGTGCATTGTAAAATGTTTTTTATTGCTTTCATTGGATACAGACGTACGCCTAAAGGACCCGCGGCGATGTAGACGACACATCCTACTCTGTTTATTTTGCCTCTTTAAAAGTTAAGCATGTCGCGTTTATCAATGTTTTTCTCCAAACACAATGTGATGTAATTTTTACAGTGCTGTTGACAAAGGTTGACAATTTTTTAAGTTACCGAAATAGTGAAATATATTATCAAAAATAGACTGTGTCGTTAATTTAGTAGGTAATGTAGTTTAGGGTTTGAGTAAAAAGTGTTATTTGGGAGTTTTCGTCAGCAAATTTGTGTACACGGTTGGAGTAGTTGTTAAAGTGTGTTGTAGGTTCGATCGCCATATGGGACAAATCTTTGTGTGATCCGAAAAGATTTGTTCTGACTTGTGTGTGTGCAATGTATGTTTGTGAACACCCCCGCGACAGAGGAGTTGTATCTAGAGCGGACGTGGTTTTAAAAAAATATGAAAACAGTACAGTTACAGAACCTAGAATATTCCCCAGAAATGTGTGGCAGTAATGTATTAATGTAAATCCTTAATCTGTAACTTCATTGTTAAAAGAACTAGACACCTAAACGAAACTAACGAAATATTTCCAAATTACATTAAATTTGAACCAGTAGTTAAGGAATTATTGCATCTCAAAGTACTTTAATTTTGTCAATGACTGAATGATATATAGATCACCAAAATTTTAAGGTAACTTGGCAAATGAATACGAAATAGTCCTCCGTATAGGTCCTTTCAAACAAATATGTACAGAGCGCTAATATTTACTGACTTGGCTTATATTCATTTTCACAACATTTACGGCAGAAAAATCACGTACTAGAGAGACTGGGCCCTTCTTGTACATTGTAAATGTTTTCGATGGGATAACTATTACTTGTTTCTTTCAAAGCCCTTTCATTAATTTCAGGCTAAATCTGCCCACATGTATAGGTATTGATTCTAGTAAAAGTTTAATACAGTTTCTATTTAGTTTACTGTTACCGGTTTGAAATACTTCGTGAAAGTATTTGGGTTGCTCCTTCACTTTTCATTCATTAGAGCTTGAGTGCCGGAAAATTCCTTTCAGAAATGTGGGTAGATTGAGAAGGCGTGTCTTGTACGAGACTGCTATGACCACAAATTTGGCTATAAAGTATTTATATAAAGGATGAAAAGTTAAGTTGCATTCATATTATATGTATATTATAAGCTCAGGCATTTAAAGAGGTATATACGTCTCTTCATTTGATAAGCTTTCATTACTGAGAAGTTTACCATACCAGAAATTTTAGGATATTATTGTTATCATATTAAGACCAACGTATGTTATAAAGATGTACTAATCCTTCGCTGGATTCAGATATGTGATGATATCGTAAATTTTGACTTTGGCCCCATATTTTAATCCTTTGTAGAACTCTCATGTCTCAACACAATACTTTTCTAAATAAATGCCATTTAAAACGAGTTGAAACATCAAACCAAATCAGAAATGAAATTATTTTTCGAAGACTGAAAAAATTTCACTACAAAATTGTGCTGTCCCGAAACGTTGATCAAGCATATTATTATGATAAAATTCCATAAGTATTAAAAATGTGCTATCGATAGGTTCGTCTTAATAAATCCTACGAAAAAAATGACGTAAGATTGATGAAAAGCGTGGGTAGGTTCGCAATAAAGTACACAAACGTAATTTAAAAAATACGCAAGACCCACGAGTAATATATTTTTGGTTTTCCTTTCCTTTTTTAATGTCATTTCTTCCTAAAATAACTTCCGTTAAAATCCAATTTATTTTAACGATTATACTCGAATTTCTTTATTTTACTCCGTCTGCTGATTAATAGTAGTTTTTTTTATAATGTTTCTCACGTTCAAAAATATTGTTATGTATGAGAGACTCCTTGTCTCTCATACATAACAATATTTTTGTACATTTATCTACCTGGCGATTTCTATGATCAATCGCTAAAAAACACCAGCGCTTTCAACATAGTATTTACCCTTAAGTTTAATTTAAAAATTATAAACCGAACCTTTACAAGCACCTCATCGCGTCTGAAAACCTCTCATCTAACAGCTTTAATGAATAGACGGCAGCACCATAATGCACGTTAAACCGCTCTTTAGTTTTCTCTAAGACCAGTCTGAAGCTCTATACAGTACTGCAATTAATAAATATAGCAGGACGACACGTAATTGTCACAGTCGGTTCATAATCTGCCTGTTTAGTTATCTAAGCACGATATTGCTTACAGGCTGACCGGCTAACACTAGATCTACTTACTTTGATTATTACGTGGTAAGCTTACTCAAGCGGAGAATGGTAAGCTATCTTCCATGTATGATCTAAGATACACGTCAATGGCCGCTAATATGTAAGATCGTTGAGAAAGTAAATGTAATTGGGAAGGGTTATGAGGTCGTTATGAATACTCTGTTTTAGAGTTAAATCAATTTAGTAGTAAACCAATTTAGTAGGAATGTAATAAAACGAAACACTTTTATTTTGCCTTCTTATGTGTTTTGACAAGAATTGAACTCAGATGGAACAACAAATATCCATATATCTTTTTCATTCTCATTTATGTTATTTTACTTTGGAGGGATAAACATTTGTTTCTCTATGTCAATGCAAATATCAGTGTGCAAACATAGACTATAAAAAGTGCTTGTGCGTCACGAGGAATCAGTACATTTTGATTGACAAGTACTTTCTTTGGTGACAATTTGACAGAGTTTATTTGGTTTCTACGCTTTATATCATTATTTTGAGGTAAATATACTAACTAAAACTACTTAAATAAAATAATTATCTGATTGTGATGCCTCCTCACATTTAAATACAGCTTTTATAGATAAATCTTTAGATTGGCTTTCCCAAAGTACTACACCTAATTGTCACAGTTGATCCGTAATCTGCCTGATTAGTCATCTAGGCACAATATTGCTTACAGGCTGACCATCTTAGACCTACTTATTTTGATTATTACGTGGTGCACCTACTGAAGCGGTGAATGGTGAGCTATCTTCCAGGTATGATCTTAGATGTACGTCAATGGCCGCCCATATACGTGTGCATTGAGAAAGTTTATACAATTGTGCACGGTATAGAGGTTGATTTATGTATGCCCTGCAATACCGTTAAAGTAACAGTTATTACATAATAGATTGTAAATCTAATAGATTTTAAATAAAACCTTACAATCCAATATACAAAAATTTCGTGTCACACTGTTAGTTGTAGAACTCTTCCGGCACAGCCGGTCTAATCTTTATGTTTTTATGTGCTCATTCCGAAGGTTTCAGAATGGGTTGTTAGCTAATTTTATACCACTAGGTAAAGATCGTGGGTGGAGCCGCAGGCAACAACTAGTAATACTTACTATAAATTTCTTTAACCACAATAAAACTGTCCAACAGCGCTATATTGTATTTACTCTAAAGTTAGACTTAACATTAAATGAAAAACTGAACCTCAACAAGCACCTCATCGCGTCTGAAAACAATTGATATTTAGACGTCAACACATAATGCACTTTAAAGCGCTCCTTAGTTTTCCTCAAGTAAAGTCTGAGGTCTTATACAGTACTCCAATTAATACTATAACCTGACGACACGTAATTGTCACAGTTGGTTCGTAATCCGCCTGATTAGTTATCGAAGCACGATATTGCTTACAGGCTGCCCATCGAATACTCAACCTACTTACAATAATTATTACGTGGTGCGTTTACTCAAGCGGAGAATGGTGAGCTATCTTACATGTTTGATTTTAGATACACGTCAATGGCCGCTAATATGCAAGAGTTTTATAAATTTGGGATGAATAGAGGTTGATTTAAATATCACGAAACTATAATAACTCTAACCACATCGTTTTGGTTGCCCTACTACTGATTTTTTTTGTAAAACTATCTTTTGCCAGCGACTACGTCTGCGAGGAATTCTATATTTCCAAGCTATTTCCGCCTATAAAATTGAGACACTTCTCTCATACACTTTCAACCCCAAATAAACTGCCTTGAGGACTGATATTTTCAAAGTGTCTATCTAACAGTTCATTTAAGTCATGTAAGAAACATTTGAGCAGAATTCCATGCATTTTCCTTTAAAATTGACGAACCGTCCATATAAAAATCCAAACCTTAATTTACCTTGTTTGGGATAAAATACGGAGATAAAACATATACTAGTTCTTAAGTTAGACTGCCAGCTACACGATTGTGAAAATTGCATCTAATTCCATGCAATAGTTTTGGCGTGATGCGCATACACAGACAGACATACAGACAAATATTCTAAAATAAATATTTTAGCTTTAAATATCTACAGACATGGCTATTTTACAGTTTTATTTCATGTGTAGGGCATATATTATTTTTCTAAACATATTCAATGTATATACATGGCATATCAAATCAAATCATTTGT
This sequence comes from Hypena proboscidalis, assembly GCA_905147285.1. Taxonomy (NCBI): domain Eukaryota; kingdom Metazoa; phylum Arthropoda; class Insecta; order Lepidoptera; family Erebidae; genus Hypena; species Hypena proboscidalis. Next base: position 9,959,196 of record LR990127.1, read on the forward strand.
TTCCATGGGCCCCAAGGGGCCCTTTGGACACGTTAAACGGCACGACAAATTTACAATATATACTGCGTAGTAAAATTACTTGTTTATTGACTAATGTTTTTCTATTAGATTTCCATAATAACTTGCACTGTTTCAACGGCTATTGTTACAAGAGTGTGTTTAACATGTAAGTTTGCATAAGTCTGGACGAGACAGGTACGTTAATGTATGCAACGCCAACTCTGCGGGCTTTGTACACTGCTAACAACAACGATGATGCACTTGAGACTTTTGATTATATTATGAATTAGAGCGAACAATTCTATGTTAACATTTTACACGGCGAACTAGAAAACTTCACGAATAATGAGGAAATTTTAGTTTGATTGAAGTATTTTATATAGATTATATTAATTAACGCTTATTTTACATGCCCAAATAAAATGGGATAAGGGCAGAAAGAAGCTTATTTTTGCATCAGCAGACAATTTGGCGTAGAAAATTAAAAAAAATTATTTCAATCTATGAAATGATAAAAAAACAAATTGTAACGAAATAAGATAAAACAATATGTATAGTTACATAATACTTTTGTATATTAACAATAAGAAAAACAGATAGAAAAAGTCTTCTATCTGTTATAGAAGACTTTTTCTATCTGTTTTTCTATTGAAGTTGGTAGACAAAAGAGTTTGAATCAATGAAAAATTTTAAGTATTTATTTTTAAATACATACATTATTATGATTCATTAAAATATATTTTTAAATATGGTAAACTTGGCTTCTTGTAAAAGTGTTTTTATAATAATTAAAATGTAACTATTTTAGTAACACACGAGTCTTTATTGTATAAACATTAATTTACCTTTGTATTAATACAAACGTTATTATTGGGTTTGGCCCATTTTAATGTTATCTACATCTGTTCTATAAATAATATCAAACATTTTGTCAGGTATCAGACGCAATTGAAAGGTTTCAATTCTATAGAAACTGATCAATTTATTGGCATGTGGGATTTAGAATGAGAGCCCGTGGGCGGCCGACTTACCTCATTTTATAATAGCTGAAAGTTTTCCTGTGCCTTTAAAATAGCCAAAAACTATAACCAAATATTAAAATCTGAATTGGTACTCTTATATTATTATGAGATACATTTGAGAAACATAAAAAATGTTCTAAAATATAGTTTTAAGCATATTTTTTTTTATATTTTGTTAATGGTGATAGTAGAAATCACCGGCCACCATTCGGGTCTCTCATAATTTCTACTATCAGCAATGCAAATACTTAAACGTTAATTATTTCTAAAAGTTCAAGGGCTTTTGTCTGGGTTATAACCATGTTAAGTGTCTTCAAAACCAATGGCACATACAGCTTTTATAAAATGACGTATGACAGCTGCCCACGGGCTCCCAGGCCACTCAATATTCATATTATGAAAAGATTTGAAATATACCTGAGGCAGGATATATTTACATTGCATTGCACTAGGGCCGAAACCGCTGCAGTAATGATAAGGAATGTACGAAGAATAACTATGTTGTAGTGGCCTATAGAGTACGTCTTATAGTACGTATTATAGTAGAATACGTCGACTTGATTGTTTAAAAAGGCTATGTAAAGTGAACATGGCGGTCAACATTGAGACACTGATTTTGAAAACTAAACTTCGAAATGTTAGTGAATAAACTGTTGTCTTCTCTGCTTTGTCACACAGTTACTGGTGGCCTAACCAGTGGCACCATAATTGCTGTCTTTAATAAATCAGAAACTGACTGAAACTGTTGTCACACTAAATTGGCCACTAACCACAATTCACGATAGATAGGGTTACTTACTCTCACTCTCATTGCTTTGACAATATGCATAATATTTATCGTCGGTTATGCTAGCACGCCGTGATGAAAAGTAATCTCTTCAGTTGTGGAAAGGGCAAAAGACGATTCGATAGTAAAGGTAGGTGTGCTATAACATCAAGTAGTCAATGTGGGGGTGTATTATGTCTAAATATAGGTTTATAACAGCTTACTTATACCACGCTTAATTATAACTTTACTAGTATGATAAATTGCTTTTGTTAGTTCGACTAAGTTTAGAGGCGACATCGACAGGTTATATTATTATTAGAAATCCATACTATAAAATCTTCTTCTATATAAAGTTTTTAACGCAACTCAAATACTATCATCGCACGTGAACTCACACTGAAAGATGCTTCTCGAAATGTACTTAGATGTCCAGGTCAGACAAAAAAGAACCTCGGAAACTGGTTATTGGTAAAGATTTTTTCATAATTTTTTAACAGTATTATAGAACCAAAAACTAAGTCTAATCACTATTAAACAAAAATCCGACAGGTTAGCCTCTGAATCTCAAGAGTAATTAATTTCTTAAGTCATTAGTTAGATTTGATATGTACATCAAATATAATTTGAATGTATCTTATAAGAGATGAATCAGCATTTACTTGGAAGGATGAACAGCGGGTCGGGGTTGATTCAGCGTTTGTATCACTTATTTCATATGTGCTGTTTTGTTAATAAAATATTATGTTATGTAGGTATAGTAAGTACATTAATGATGCGGATTGTTTAATTTATAGCTAATTTTGTCGTGTTGTAGCTTATGTAGAATAAGTATAATATGTACACATGTACATAGTCTAGTCTATAGTTTAGATTAGCATAATATGTTAATATATATTATTTACTACTTTTGACCGCCGTAAAAGCAAAAACTTGGACATACTAATATATCAAGGAGGGTCAATTATATATATTATAACCAAAAATAAATTTAAGTACAACTCTCTGACAATACGGTGCGGTTAGGTAGAGCGTGATTTATTTGAAATAAAAAACTAAAACATAACATAACAACACGCTTATATTACCCAAATGGGTGTGTCAGAGGTGTGCAACCCCCACACTTCACCTGTTATGTTTAAGAACCATGGCGTGAGCCTATCGCCACCGGCACAATTCCAAGTCCATTGGGAATAGTTCATTATTATCATTTTATGTATAGCAACGCATCTGCAATTATTTATTTATACATATATGTAGTTTTCAGATCCCTTTAGTTGGACAAAAAGCTTAGTTCCAACATAAAATATAAGAACATAAATAACATACAACCTTAATCTTTTGTACATATATTAAAGAGATATGTTTTCACAGTATAAACACAAGTTGTGCTCCATTGTAAGTGCGGCACGGAGAACATATGAGGCAAAATAACCGTAAGATTATTTTTACCATTATGTTGGCGAAAAAATATTGTATTGTGTGTCGTGGGTAGCCTTGTGTTACTGTTATTACTTTTCTCTGGTAGCATTGTTACAGTTATTGGTGGTAGTTATGCAGTATTACAACTAAACAGTAAGCAAGTATTTTTCAAAAGTAACCTACTTATATTTGTATAGTTCTTCCCGTTTGCTTGTATGTACTACTCGTTTGCTTCGCGCTGGCCAATTACTCCTTCCACCTGAGATCCTTACAAATCACGGTGTTTTTTTGGCTAGAGCCTTCTATAACACAATGTCACAATAATTATGTTGAAGTAGCGAGCGTCTATCAATGGTTAGATACTAATAAGTATTCCTTCTTCTCCAACCGTGATTACTGTGGACTGACACGAGTAGACAAAAGGGGGGACTCGTTTTTAGCCGTCTTTGAAAAAGGAGGAGTATTTTTTTTCGTTAGTCCAGCAATGTCTCTGTATTTTGAGTAACCGATTTTATTTTATTTAAGTGAATGTATTTTCGAGATAGTCCCATATCGACCAAGTCAGAATCTGATGAAGGAACCCCAAAGAATTCGAGGGCAACCCTCAAATTTGATAGGGCCTTACTTATTTTGCCGGCCTTTTATTGGAACGAAGTTCTTTATCGCGCGTTGCGAAAGAGGGCTAGACGAAAAAAATTGGGACGAAAAGTTGTAACGACACATTTCGAAGCAATTCTTGTAGCGGCGTAGTAATTACATGCTACGTTACAGCTACGGTGCTACATCATCAGACACACCTGCCTGCCCGTCTGTCTCTCTCTCTCGCTTATAGAAAAATTAGATAAAATAAATTAAAAAAAAACTAAAATGAAAAAAAAAGACTATAGTTGAGTTTCTAAAAATATAGGGGACGCTGGCGCGCTGCGAAAGCTCCGCGCAGGCGTACACGATCGCTGTTCTAGTCAGATAACGGTGAATTAATGGCCCGGTATCGTGCACATTAATCCACAATTGGATCTGCAGAACTTACTTAAACTATAAATCGGTGGACCTTAATCTATAGGACTTTGTAACGAAACCATAGCGCGATCTTACTCGATCCCAACGCCATCTATCGAGCGGCTTCGAAATTGATTGGTGTTACAGTACTAAATATCTCTCTCTCGCATAGAGAAAGCAAGCGAGATATTTTCGTTTTGTCTCTCTATTAATAATAAAGTAACAAAAAAAAAATTTATTATAACTTAAAAAAAAATACAATTCTTCCTCCTTTTGTTATTATAACTTACAAAAATAAAAATTTCTTTACTAATTAATCGAAAGGAACTTCGTTCCATCCGGGTGTCCCTTGACACCTCAGTAGTTTTTAAAATTTCTGTAGTTATTTAGGTTTTGCATCTAGTATTCAGCATCTCATTTCGATGAGCTGATGCTGGAAGGTACAATTCCTCAACGGTCAGGAGTACGAGGATAATTAATTACAATATTGGCTCTTTAAGACCCTTCCCTGTATCCTTTCAAGTTATACACAGATGAAGCAAGACGTTAAATATAACTTAAGTATAATCTTATAAGAAGTTAAAAGGTAAGGTTATTAAGGTTTTTTAAGTCGGTTTTTTTATGTAAGAGCTTTTTAATTTGTTCATGGTTGGATGATATGGCAAGTACTGTACTGTAGATGAATATTACTCTACCGAAAATTAAATTTTTATGCCAGTGCCCGTAATTTTAGGAGCTACCTTAATTAATATCTGAATATCTATATTTAGTGCTATATTGTATTTCTCCAAAGCATTAACATTCTACATTTATACTTTATCTATCTGGCTGGTTTGAAAGCTTCGTTCAGGTATATTGCTATGTTTATTTTATGAATACATAACCACTTGTATATATTCCGCCCATCCCAATTATTTCAAAGCTGCTTATCGTTTCATTTCTTGGGTATCCACTAAAGAAAGGAGAACAGATTAAAACTATTGATAGTATCGATATTATATAGCCAAAAGCAACATAAATATTTTGCTTGATGGCTCTAAACATACACTCATATTTTAAAATTTTCAGAACACCTCCTAAAATAGAAAAACATACATTACACCGTGGGATGAGAACCGACCATTACAGTGTGTATGTAATGAGACAATTCAAATTTCAAATTTCATTCAAAAATATTTTACATTGCCCGCGACGTCGCTCACGTCGAATTCGGCGAATTAAGTAGTATCTGCTCTCGCGCTTTGACCCGAGTTAAAAATTACTGCGCCGCTCCCGTGGAGTTTAGCGTGATGCAATGTATTTTAAAACCTTTTTAGAGAGTTGGTCTATTGAGCACCACAAAGAAATATTAAAATCCAATCAGGAGTGCCCCATATTAGCGTTATCAATTAAACAGACTATCTTTCTCCTGCCGTTTCATCTACGTGGCAGGTACATCCATAAAAAGTAGCCCATGTTACGTGCCTAGTAGTCAGTTACCTGGACCTAAAATTTAATCAATCTCGGTCCAGTCATTAAGAAGATTAGCTGGACAACAGACAAACAAACATTATAAAACTGGATTTTAGCATTCGTCAATCAACTATACCAGCTTAAAAAAACATTGTTAGATTGACAATAAATACAGACACTTCAATATTATTTATTTATATTGATAAAAATCGAATTCTCGTCAGTCAGGGAGGTAAAAAACAAAATCAATTCTGCAACGTTACGTTACAGGAGAAGGCCTGCAGTCTGAGAGCACCTTTACCCACGCCATGGTGCAGTTACAACCGTACCTTACTTTATTACAAACAAACAGTAGTGCCGAGCAGGTCATGAAACGTCAAGCAATAGCGACTGCTCATGACCAGGACACCAACGTTTAGCTCCACAGAATGTAGAGTACCGGCCCTTTTGCTAACTGTGAAAGGGATTCCCAGCGTTTGCGTTGAATATTGTCGCATTGAAGTTTCAAAGTAATGCAGGCAAAGTATCGCATTGTATAGCTATAACTATGCTTTAGCAACAATTGTATACTAAGTGCAATTATATGGTCTATAAACTGTACTGATTTGTCTAGTTAAAAATTGTATATTGTATTTTTTTCAAGTAGTCCATGCGTACCTACTCGAAATGATGATATTTGCATTAATGCGTGCATTATGTAACGTAGGTATTGCTTTTTTTTATCTTTTGCTACTTTTGAAAACTCTTGATTAGGGAGTCATTATTTATAAAAGGGATATAGGAATATATTAATATTATGTTTTTATTAAAACTGACATGAGTTTGTAACATTATTAAAATTATAAAATACGGGTGTTACTCACGTAATGTTGGTCTATTTAATCGACCGCGGTTTCGCCTATACATCTAAGCAAGTCGAGAGTGCGATACGTCGCGCCTAAGTCGCAGCCAGTCTTGCACTACGTGAGTAACACCCCGTATTTCATAATGTGAATAATATTAATATATATGGGTATAGGAATATATTAATATTACTATATTGTATGTATATATTTTAATATACATTTTAATATACATTTATTTATTTTATCATTTTTATATAATAGTATTAGCAGTGTAGTTTTGTATAAGTTTTATTTAAAATAATTTAATTTTCAATACTTATGCACCTACCCGAACATATCTCTGCACCACCTTAAGGTTGACTGATAGATAATGTCTTTGGCATTAAGTCCGCCTTCGACACATGTATCTGTGCAAGAAGTTAAATAAATAAATTAACTTTCCTGCCTTTCATAAGTACAAAATAATATTAATAAAACTTTTAAAACTACAACAACAAACTGTACCTACATAAATCACAATTTTACCATACTGAGTTCAGTACAATAATGTCACATGGGAATCTGGAATGAACAAAACATGTAGTCTAATTTCCTTTGTACTAACAAAAGCTGAAACAACCGATGTCTTAATTAATATTTGACTGTGGGACGTTCAATTCTACAAATTTAGTTTTCAGTCCGGCCTCTAGTCATTAATGTGCCAAACCATCCTTTGTGGGATGTTGACAGAGCAAACAAGCACTGGCTAGTTTCAATAACAAACGAAAAACTCATGAATTTACCCTAATTATTTAAACAAACCTAAATAAATAAACAAAATAATTGTTCGTTATTTTTTAACTGTATATTTTTAATTTATTTAGTCAGTTTTGTGTATTGCAGGCACCATCCTATCATCACCATTATCCCCATTACAGAATTTTCTCATGTAGGAAAGTCATTTAAAGTAGTTTTTTATGTATAAGATCAATGTAGTAAACGGGCATATAGTCTACGAGATGGTAAGTGGTAACTCCAAATCACGAACATCAACAATCCTCAAAAACATTTTGTTGATGCGTCGCTTCATCTGAGAACTACGGCGATATTCCTCATGTACTACGGATTTCAGGGCCTGATCTCGCGAAGGACCGAAGCATTTGTGCAAGTTCTACTATGTAACTTACTTATATGCATATGTATCATGAATGCATGCTGTACAATATACCTTGAGTGTAAGTATATATGCCGTTTAATTATATTTATTTTTTTTAAATTTAATAACCATGAAAGCTTTCGAGAAGCTTTTTTCAGAATAAAAAAACATCAATGAAAATATACAAACATTTTAAAACAGCGATGAAAATACACATTGACAAACCAAGCTGGTTTATTTCAGGGTTTTAATCTATAAAATTTTAATAGAGCTAAAAAGTGTTTATTTGTTCTAACGCGTTGTCGAATTTAAAATATTTATTTTACATTTATTGTTTAAATTCTTAGGAAAGGCTATTTTAATATCACAGAAACAGAATATAGTTAACTTTAATGCGATGAAAACCATAAAGGATAAGCTGAATTTCCACAAGCAAAAAATGGAATGAAAACAAGAGATTTCAGGATGTCCATTTTTCATTGGATATGTTGATATATTTTAATTAAAAATTGATGAAAACCTACTTGATCTAGTGATTATATATGAGTACAACTTTAATCAAATACAGTGCTTAAAAATACTTGAGAGTGTGGGTAGCCTAACCCTTCTATCTTGAGACGCGGCTTGTGCCCAGCAGTGTAACATTTTATGCAAAGATATACACTATATACAGGGCAGCTATAAGACGCGTTTGTAGCATTATTTACACTCAAATAACTTACGACGTATCAAGCCGAAAAAGCCTAAAAAATATAGGCGAATTCTTCTTCGGTTCTACAAAGCGGTTTACTAATTATTTTTCCTTTCATCTAATAACTGGTAACGTAAAGCGATTTTGACAAAAGTGACGTGAATAGGAGGAAACAAAGGATGCTTGAACGTAATTGTGAAGGTTCCGTACAATATCCAAAGTATTCTCTTTGTTTATTAAAGGACTAGGAAATTGTTACGCTTCTACCTTAACGCAAAGCCTTTATAATTAGTATGTGTTTTCTTTTATAAGAAAACCTGGTAGAATTAGGTCACCTTTGTAAAAGAGAAAAGTTTGGTTCCTTTTTTCGCTTTCAGTGATGTATTTATTTATATTTTATATATATTTCAAGTTATAGGCTTAATATAAAAAAAAACATTTTACATAAATAAAAATAACTTATTGTAATTAAATAATCATGTCAGTAAAACATTACTATCGTCTAAGCTCTGATATTGTTAAAAGATTAAGTTGAACGTATAATATTAATTAACAAATTAAGTACTTACGAATTCTAATTGAAAAGTTTCCACTTGCATAAATAATACTTGTCACTGGGATAGTTGCAAACAAACTATAATCAACTTTGAAAATGGTTGGCAATATACGTAATGAAAGTTACGATCCGCGATAGAAAGTTTCCGAGGAATATGCGATACGAGTCTACGAGAGTACGAGCGATACGTAACGGGCGCGCGGGCGTGGCGTCCGCCCTGAGCGAAGGGGCGCGTAGCACTGAGCGCCGCGGCTCTTGACAAGACAATCTTTGCCTGTACATAGTGGTCCTCGACAGACAACAGCAACTTGTGAGCTTTCACACGGATAAGGGCGTAACGGGAGCTTTGTCTTCCACCCGCTCTTTTTAACTTATTCTAGTGTCATACTGTTAATTGGCAGCGTTTTTCTTACTTTGAAATTAAGTTACTGTCTTCTTTATGACCTTTCTTAAAGAGATGCTGAACTTAAAGTTAACTGTTTCAATTATTTAATTATTTTTTATTCAGTGAGACTGAATGGTATGTTTTGCGATACTCATGTGGGTTATTTTCGCTGAATATTTCATACTTTCTTGTTACAACTTACTTATAGAGTTAATAAAAGTGCTCGAAACTTCCTGCATAATTTTTAAAAAGAGAATGTGATAGCATGCTGCTAAAAGCCTAAAATTACATAAGTTTGCTTTACGTACACGATATAATTAGATCCAGGCACCGTGAGCGGGCTTTAGCTAAATGCCAAGTTACACGTAACAAACTTGTTAACTAAATTATACGACGTTTTCACGTTTGCACTTAAGTAATCCTAATTAATTAAAATGACACTGAAAGCTCTTAACAACCACGTGCATATTAGAGACAAAAAAGTCATAAAAAGAGAGAATTTACTCCGCTCTCCGGCTAAAATACGTTTATTTTCGTACGTACATAAAAACAGGCAAATCACACAACAAGATAACATTCGCTAGGTTTCTTCGGGAATCTCATTTTCAATATGTTTTTATAACTTTCGGTGAGGAGATGAGGTGGTGCTAGCGGCGCTTCGGCGCGCATTGTCATCATAAACCAGCCGAGGTCTTCTTCATAAATCCTTCCGAATGTACCTTTATACACATAATGCCATAACACCGAGGATTCTTTTTTGTCAGTACTTTTTAACCAAACAAATAAACAGTATCTCCTTTTGTTTATTGGGTTCTTTGGTAGTGATTGTGTGTGTTGTCTGTGTACGTTTACTTCTTATTGATTTGTCAGTCTGCAGCGGTGGGGATTAAATTAGTGAGGAGCTTATGTTTGATGTCTTTTTATTTAGGAGTTTGTGTATGAAAGTAGATAATAATAACGTTATTGTCATTATAATACAGTTAAGATACGACTTTAACAAAGTTGAAGGTACTGAAATTGCTTGGTAAAAAAAGGTCTTTAAAATTAGTTCGTTTGTTTTTTAGCAATATGGTAACTTTTATCATAAAATTATGTTAAACAATATTGTAGATCATACAAAAATCTATTAAAACGAACTGTTTGCCGCGACGTTGCCCGTATGCAATTTATTAAATTAATATTATTATTATATTAATATTGCTACTCCCTTTGTGCTACCCGCTTTAAAACTTACTGCTTTGTTACTAATTAGACTTTACAATCCAAAATAAAATATTACAAACCAACCTTTCATTCCCGAAAGTAGCGTTATCAAACAAACAAACTTACTTTTGCACTAAAATGGGAAGAAACAATCAATTTTAGAAACATTTGACGTTGAATAAAAATTAAATGGGACGGGATCGATAAGGACTTTCTATCATACATTTATCATGGTGTTCCGAATATTCATATAGATATTTAGCCTCATGGAAATGTTTGAAATTGTTATTTTTTGCGCCTTTCAGCAAAACGGTAAGATTTATTACAAAATGTAAAAGAAAATGGAAGAATCATAAACATAATTGTCTATAAAAAATGTCTACAACTGTTGTATTTAAAGCTCCTTGTTTTAGAAATAAAATGATGGTTAAACGAGATAAGGTCAGCCACCAAACACATTAAAATTTGAAAGCAAGCAAATTAAATTAAAGTATTATTTATTTATTTAAATTTTGTTTCGAAGATGTCTTAATGCTTATTCACATTTATTGATCGACAAATTCTAAATTTGGTGACTCTTGCGAAACCATTTTTCGGTTTTAAATATAAATAAATACGAATGAATCGCATGAAAGTACGTAAAGCATAAACTAACGCTTTGGGTATTTACTCACATATTATGTGGTCCAGCTCATTCTATGTTTCATTGCAGTATCCATTTCAGTCATGTGACAGTGAGATGGACACTGTAATGAAACATGAAATGTTCCAGAACAAACGGTCCCGCCCATCTATGTGTCTAGTGACACCACAACCTTGCATAACCTTATTTACCGTCCCCATTTCACCATCGGACTATCAAACAAACAGCACTCCGGCATCGCTTCATATTCCTCAAATACACACCAAGTGATTCACTTCAACATTCCTTCTGCGAGCTGCCAAAGAATGGAATGTCCAGCCCAAGTCTGTAATTCCGCATGAGTACAATATGCTAGTCAAGTCTTCAAAGCAAGAGTAAATAGGTATCTCATAGGTAAGCGTGCTCCACCGTAGACCGCATCATCACTTACCATCAGGTGAGATCGTGGTCAATCGCGTGCTTATCCACCATAAAAACGAACCTGAAACACAATTCATATCTAACCTATACCAAATTTAGCTTGGTAAGTCCATATACTTCACCAACAAAAATCAAATGTAATTTAGTAGGTACTATAACAATGAAGCTAAAATTCAGCCGACCTTACTGCAGCTAGCTATACATAACTCATACTTCTAAAAAACATGTGCCCAAAATAATATGCGCCATTAAACAGCACCCTACATTATCATACCGTATTGTAAAATAAATGACAACAATTATTATTGCCCTGGCAGCCTGCCAAGTGACAGGAATAAATATCTGCCAACCTTAACATGTGGTTCTCTCGCTACTTATTGCCAAGACTGCTTCATTGGTCCAGTGGCACTGCAACTGTATGATTAATGAAGTTTCATGCTCAAGTAACTATTGCTTTTAATGTTAGATTGCGACCGAAACTTTGCCTGCGTTAATCAGATTCATATCAGCGGCTCTGCTAAAGGGATCAAAAGCAGCTCAGCTTTTAACCTATCGCATTAGATTCATTCTGTTGTTTTTGCGTGACGCACAATCATACTATAGACGTTGTTTCGAATTTTACTGCAGTTATAAAAAGTATGTATATTTTTTATATTGTACATTATTTCACATGGGATGAAATACTTAAGTTAAAGTTTTATATAGAATTAAACAATATTTTACGATGTTCAAAAACATTTTACTTGCTCTGCAATTTGTAATACAACGAGAGGAAATAAGAATCACTTGCAAAACATTTAAATCTCGCAGGCTATCAGAAAACACTAAGAAACGGAGCGGAAAGCGAAAAAAAAGCAAAATGTTTGTTTAATCGTTATACGGATTGAAATTTTAAAGTGTTCCGTGGCGGTGCAGAATGCAAAAATCTTTTCATGCTCATTTTTCGCCAGTCCCAACATAATAACCTCTTGTTGACTGCTGGCTGCGGCCTCAAGCACTCCACAAGCAATAAGACAGTAATAAATGTTCAGATCCAAAGACAAGAACAAAAAAGTATAATAAGTAGATATTGTGAATCGGTACTTGTGAGAGTTCAATATTATTGCTACTGTTCGTGACAGAACGGTGCAGACCGGATCCGTTTGCTTTACCCACTTATCATTAAGAGTTTCAATTGTGACTGTGTGCTTTCGTGCTCGGGTTTTCAAGTACTTTTGCTATTGGTCATGTTGGTGAACTCACAAGTAGGATACCGGCACGTGTGCCGTATTTATGTACTGTCTTCGGTAGTTGAAAGGGATGAAACTTGGAACTTTTTTCCCTTAACTTACTCATCCAAAAATTAAGAGGGATAAACTTGATTTTACTGTGTATCTATTAATGATTCCTTTTCTGGTAGGTTTAATAATGTTTTCACCTCTCCAGCACTACTAGGCTATTTTGCATGCCTAATATTAGTAAGTAAAACTCGCTTCACTCACTAGTGAGGCAAAGTGTTTAAATTTCGAAGCAAGATATTCTGCTAATGAAAAGGCTTTGACAAAAAAATAGAGCAATCATGCAGTTCTAAAAACAAACGAAAATTTAAGTCATTTCAATCAAATGAGGTTTTTTTTTTCAACATAATTATTTAGTTCAAATCTACAAGGTAATGAGTTATAAATTTATAATAAATAAAATATCTTTATTTTTAGATCTAAAATTATGTTTTTGTCACGTTTTGTTTTGTTTGTTACAGCAAAAAAATATACGAATAATTTAAGAAACGCATTATTGTTAAATATGTAAATATTTTTGTTCACAAAAATATATGAATTACGAGTTTACGTACCGTTCACGTAGCCAGACATTTTGTTAATTATAGAATAAGATATGATATAGATTTTTATGAGTATCATTTATTGCTGTATTATCTGAGATCAGTAGACACCAAATACCAAAAATAGAATTTGACAATCTCTTGAACTTGAGAGAGAAAATACTTAAAGCTATAATTAGGTATTTATGGCCAAAATTTTATAAAGAATCGCAGACTTATTTAAGAATTCCATGCTTTATCTGAATCTTAATATTTTGAATTATAAAAAACGCCATCAACTAAAAGAGATATGATAGAACGTTAGGCACAATACCAAAGAAATCTATTTATTTTTCATAAAGAAATCTATCTATCTATTTTTAGTACATAGTGCACAATTTTCATCAGTATTTATTTTATGAATTCCAGTAACACAAAGAGCGTCAATAGCACGCTGCGGATCCCATAATATCCTTTATACACAATTCCGAATAACCCCATCATGCAATGGTCTCTAAGGGAAACCGTCCGAGAAAGCCAGCCAATATTTCTAGCACTATCCAAAGGAAATGCTTTCAAATGCAACGGGATTGACAAAGAGAGATACACAAAGAGCAATCATGGTTGAAAGCCTGGCCGCAACAATATTATTTATCCGCGTAGATCGATTAACCTCTAACACCGAAGCCACGACTTCACAGCACTCGGTCTCATGAGACTATATTTATTGAAGAGAAATCATAAAACTTATTCTCCCATTGTTTCTCCAAGAAAATAGCGGCAACAGTCAACAAAACGCCGGTTTCCCTTCAATTATATTTAAGACAGGCTTAAGTGTTCATAAATAATAAGAAAACAATAACGCTACTCTTGTTCGCATTTAGAATAAAACACGCTAAAACATCGCGGTTATTATGGAATTAATATAACAACATAATCATAGTCATAAACAGGGCAATGAATAAATAATTTTTGACTCGGATGAACGGCAAAGGATCTCTAGGTAGCTTCATTTCGAGCGGCAAGGATTATCCATATTATCCGAAAATCTCGGAACGGCAGCCGCTTGCACAGTACAATGATCGCAGCTCATATAAAATGACTTCAATTTTTAGATAGCTCCTTTGTAGTATAAGTTTTATGTCGATTAATTGCTTTCAGTTTTTTTTTGTCATCAGGCTATTTCTCGCGGAGTTTTATTTAAACTTTTACAAGACTTGCTTTACTTTAGTTTCTTGGATGACTTGCTCTGATTCAATATTCATAACTAAGCCAGCTTATCCTGGCGACTGCGTTTGTGTAATACTCCTGATTATCTAGATTACTTTAATACTCACAAATAAATGTTTGATGATGTGTATTTGTGATGTTACAAATACCTCAAACATTTAGTTTTGAACATGTGATGTAAATCAATTTAAACTACTCGTACTTATAAAGTACGTTTCAAATCACCATTTCAAGAAATAAGACTCGATATAGCAAAGCTTAATACCATACCAATGCCAGTAACAACAAATAACAACACACCACGTACACCTTGCCAACTTACGAGCCGACCGAGCCAATACTGCGATCAACCAATCAAACTGAACGTTCAAAAACGCTGTATAAAAATAACCGGAATACAGAGCTTGCATTGATAAGCTTTATTGTTACAGTCTAGGTGAGATGTAGCGGTGCGACGGAAGGCGTTAAGGTAAAACGTTTCTAGGGTTTTTTGTCAGTTAATGGAAGTTCTTTGTACGGATGTTCCGAACGGACGGGTACGCCTTGAAATCGGATTAGTGATATCGGGCATACACCGTGATAGAATCGTCCGAGCATTATCTTTTAGCGCAGACTTTTACGAGAATAGTTTTTAGTAAAATAAACTCGCTGAAATAGCAGACGAATGGCTGTCATATTTTAAAATGCTATCAGAATATGTGTTAGTCTGTTTCAATAACCAAATTATATGACAAAAAAAAACTTTGAAGAACATTATTGAAAAAAACAGACTTAGGTTAAATTGGAATTTATTGAGGTTGAGTATTATAAAATAGGTCTGTAAATAAAAATAAATATGAAAAATATTTTGCGACAAAAAACAATTTAAGTAATCCACTGCTTCACGGCGATTAAAAAAGGAATTTATTTCGCAAACTAGAAAATATGAACTGAAAATGCTAGGATACAACATTTATTTTTCAAATATTTTAGCAGCTCCAGTCTGGCAGAAGTTTTTAGGTTAATTGAAAAAAAAGTAGATGGAACGAGATCTAATAGACATACTTATCTCTGGCAGCGACGTCCTGTCAGTTCCAAGTGAAGCTAGCAATCGTACTGGAAACTATTTTTGCAATCAAGATAGTAGTTGACATTGCGTTTTCGATGTAGGACGGTATCAAGCATTGAGATATCTATAGGTATACATATAATATATACATTTGAATTAGGTTTAAACTAAAGAGTTAGCTGGTTTATTTTAACTACAGGTCAGATTTGGAATAATTATTATATTTCTACAGATTTTTCTTCTTCTTGTCGTGTATTGTGGAATATGAATTAGTCAGCCAGACCGTGTGCTGGCTGCCCAGGCTCCATTGACAGGTTAACAATTTGGGCAGGCTTTAAGGTGCTTTAAGACTGTCTGCAATGTAACGTTGCACATTAAATTTTTAGCGTTAAGTTACAAACTACCTTCCAGACTGACGAAAAAGCCTGTAAAAAAAATATTAAAAAAAAAATCAATAGAAAGCTGGCTCTATGTAGTGGTAAGCGTATGCGCCTCTCACCGTGAGGTCTCGGGTTCGATTCCCAGGTTAGGCAAAGTGTCACTTGTGAACTTCCCGTCGGGAAATATCCAAGAGCAGCACGAAGTTGGAATTGTGCCCGGTGGATAGCGATTGCCTTACCCCCTATTACATGGGACCTAAACATAACAGGTGAAGTGTGGGTGTTGTACACCTCTGCCACACCCTTCTGGGTAATATATGCGTGATGTTAAGGTATCTTTAAATACAAATTTCAAATTGTATCATTACAGGCTATGCACTGGTAATGCTCGGTTCTCCCACACTTACTAATCTAAAACTCGCAGTCAAGAATCACCTTTATTTCTGGCTACAACTCACGATTACGACTCACTAACGTTATACGGACAAAATTGAGGGTATCAGCTAGTTGGGGAATTAAGGTTGATTTGCATAGTCCCATGATGTATCCCAGTTTAGATGGGACATGTTAATTTGAGGGTGTTTGGAACCCAAGCTATGGTACCTGCGACATGGCATATCCCGAATTTTTGATGACGCTCGCATTTATAATAGAATATGCATTTACAAATAAGGGTTCCTATCGTAAGAAGGTCATCTTATTCAAATTATGAAATACGGGTGTTACTCACGTAATGTTAGTCTATTTAGTCGACCGCGGTTTCGCCTATACGTCTAGGCATTATCAAGAGAGTGCGATAAGTCGCGCCTGGGTCGCTGCCAGTCTTGCACTACGTGAGTAACACCCGTATTTCATAATTTGAATAATGTTACAAAATCACATCAGTTTTAATAAAAATAAGGTCATCTTAGTTCAAAGTGTTGTTACTGTTTATCAGGATTAGTCAGAAATCGGTGCAAGTTTGTTACATGATATCTGTCATAATAATGGTTTATTTGTTAAACAATTAGTGTGTTCTTTTTGCTTATAAAATATTTTTCTAATATAGGTTTGTACTGTCCGAATATTTCGAGAAGGTACAGGATATAGTTGCAATCAAATAAAGAGATCAGCGTTAATAGTTTCACTGGCTCAAAATTTCATAACTTTGTAGAAGAGAGATCTTCTCTAGCTTTTACAAAAATAATGATTATTCTTACATTGCTGCAATTAAGATTAAATGATTTTTAGGCTCTTAAATAATTAAAATGTTCCAAATACTGACGTTTTACGGTAAATTCCTTAATATCATTCACACAATGAATATGAATTGTTACTCCCTTTCTTATCTAAGCTTTTTGATTGCATAAGACGTCTAGTATCACAGACGAAGATGACAGAGTATCAACGTCGGCCTGGCATTATATATGAAGAGCTGCCACGATCACGACACACGAAGGGCGTGGCTTCTGGCAATAAACTGAGTGACCCCACCAGATCTTCAGTAGGCATAGTGATCGTTTGCATATGCTTGAGACCACCCTAATAATAGCAAGGGTGTCGTTGGTGATCGGAAGGCCATGTTAAATTTTTAGGTAGCTTTAGTGGTAGTTTAAAATTTGTTATAAATTTTAAATTATTATCTTTATTTTACTAGAAACAATCTACTCCAAAATCATGTCAAGAAAACAGTTTTCTTCGTCTAAAGTTATGATATAGTGTCTGAAAGTCTGTTTGTTAACGTTGTACCTATATATAAAATTTTTCATTTCCATTTTAATGTAAATATAAAAAAATAGATACAATAAATACATACAATCATAAAATCACGCTTTATACCATGTAGGTAGGCAGAGATGATGCGCCCTGTGCTACGCTCCTTACATACTTCTTTCGCCTCCTCAATATTAATACAATGACATCTCGTCATACACGCTCGTCGGTTTCGTGAACTATATGTCTTTCGAGATCAATTTCTTCCAGTACTTCCACATTTTCGAAGTAAAACTCTTTTACTAATCTACTTTCATCCATTCTTTTAAAATTAATATCTAAATAATAATAAAATAATTGTCTTCCAACCAATTCAAAATGAAGCAAAGGCGATAGCCGAAGACCATCGTTATTACTTACCATTGAATATTCAACGCCGACGCATAATCTGAACATAGTTCGTACACGTCCAAACATCTCGGCTAGGCACTTAGCCGGCACATTCTGACGGCCCCGTCCGCGTTATCGCACTGGGCATGCAGATGCCAAACTGTGTTGCCACTTTGCTATGATGCTAACATCGAGGTGGAAAACAGATGAGCTTGCAGCTGAGTGTATAGTGGACCGGTAACACGACGTGAATATGTTGTGGTTATTTCATTGAAATTCTAATTTATATTACGAAGTAGACGTATAAAATTAATGCTTAAATTGTAAAAATGTATGCTAACGCGTGGCAATTTAGAATCTCCCATATTAAAATATGGAAAAGCAGTCCAAACGTAACAGAAATGTGTATTTACGTAATGGTAAAGGTTTGCCTTACGATGAAAGTGATTAATTGATAAATTACATAAAATTATCGGTAATTATTATTAATTACCTCATTCGAATGCTCATCGATTTGCGAAATATGATTATGGAATTGAAATTTATCACTTTAACTGGTAGTTTATTTTGGCAATCCAATCTTTGTTCGATTCTGGCGCTCGCTAACCGCTGCCGTAGCACGATTGCTACGCTCGCTCGGCTCGGGCGTCACAATATTAACCTAACCAACCCATAGGACCACAACTTAAAAACCTCTCTACCTCTCTTCGAATGCTCGATTGATCAGAAAGACGCTTAGCTTACGTTATTTTTGAAAATTAAATGTACTGAGGTTAAATTTTTAATAATCACTGATCAAAGTGATTAATTTAGTACTTCTAAGTTGTGGTAATAAATAATAATTACTGGTAAATAAAAAGTAATATATTTATATATTCGTGCATAAGAACCTTCAATATACCACCAAGATTTTCTTCTACGTAGTGTACTATTCTGAGCAATGGTTTCACTGATTTTATGAAAAGTTATCAAAATAAAAATGTTATTTTCTTAAAAATATTACAGTGAATTAAAGCTGAATTTTAATAGACTGAAATATAGCTGTAACATATCTCTTAATTTTAATTTACAGCTAATGTCATAGTTACTTTTATAAAAAGATAATAAGCGCACTAGACTGTGAACTATTTCTAAGATTACATTTATCAGCAGTCCGTAAAAACGTAACAAAGGCCGACCTCCTAGCTACATTATTCTGCTCGTTTAAAAGAAAACATTTCAATCATAAAAATTAAAATGATTGCCATAATAGGCGTCAGCAAATCTCATTTATGAAGTTGTTATTTTCTTATCTTTGTTTTTCAGTAAGAAGAAAATGGGAAAAAACATTAATGAAGTGAATTAAGCCGGGCGCGGGCGATGCAAAGAGGAATCCAACTAAGATGGATGTCGTCATTTTCTCCTTCATTAACCCATTTATTTGGGCCCGCAGTCAAAATAGTTTGGCCGTCAACTCTTAATACTGTTTATTTTAGGACTTGTGAACTTTTTGTGAGATTAGCACATGGCATTGATGTGATGAGTATAGTATCTTCATTATAAAGAGCCAAAGCAAGAGGTGTGTTTTTTTAGCGCCATAGATTGTTAACAAGGTTTCGTTCAAATCTCGTTTGAAGAGCGAAAAAGCGCGTCGCCAACGCGTTCAAAATACGCCGTGAATAGGCTTATTGGCTCCGTGCACAACACTAGCGCTTTCAGAAAGCAGGCGGCCGGCGTTTTAGCTTTACATTGCATCGCAGTATTGTGAGAAAATATTAAGATCTCCAAGTATCTATTAATTTATAGGATAGAATTACTGTTTTTGAGTAGATAAAGAATTGTAAGGTTTGTGATCATTTATATTAATTGAGGTAAGTTAAATTCTTGTAATATTTTAAAGCTAATTACAGCTTTGCTATGCTTTTTTGATTTTTATATAATATTAAAGTTGAAAAATTAAGAATCCAGCAGGACTTGAACCTGTACCCCCTGGGTATACGCCCCAAGTGCTTTGCCAATTCAGCTATGGATTCGTTTCACTGAATTGGCAAAGCTTTTTTAAGTTTTATTTTGGTTTTATCTTTATCTTTTACTGTAAAAGAATAAGATGATGCTACTTAAATGTTTATACTAATCAAACTTTACATATTCTTAGCTAGCTATTATAGCTAGTTATAAATTAAATAATAATTTTGTTTTTAGATCTAAATGACTATGTATGTACTTTTAAAATGTGAGTTACATACATGAGCTTGCCTTTTGTACCTAACTGTTTGTTTACTTTTGTTTTACTATTTATTTATTTTATAAAATTTAAGGTCTGTTGTAATGTTGCTCATGATGAATATTCATGAAAAATAATCAGTGCTCGAGAAGTGCAGTAGCGTAGAGGAAGGATGAAAGAAAGAAATAAAATGTAATTAATCTGAACTGTAAAATAGTACAGGTAATATGATTTTAAGAAATTCACTCATACTAATAATATGTTTAGCATTAGTCAAATTCTAATCCAATTATTAATATGATTCATTTGAAAACATCGTTCGATGTTTTTATTTACTCGATTCTGAAAAGTAAATTCAGTATAATAATCATTTTATTAAAAATAGTTAATGTTGAATTCAGTTGAGCTTAACTTTCAAAAACTACAAAATAAAGTTGGTAAAACGTGTGCCAAATTAATAATTAGACATGTAAAATAAACGCTGAAACTCTTGGCAGTAGCTAGCCAAGATTTTCCGCAGTCTTAAAAACACAGCTTGCCAATCTGTGGACCGCAATCCGTCAGGACTAAATCCTTGCTTAACCGGCAGTGTCCTTTTTCCACCAAAATCGTTTTCGCCCTGTGTTTTGGTGTAAATCACGGTGGATGTTGAATGGGATTTAGAATCTTATTTGATTCATAAGAAGCTTTGGTTCTTATTAATCAAATAAGATAATAGATAAATGAGATAATAGATAATATTCATTAGGTTATCCGCTTAAGTGAAAATATACTCTGTTTTTAATTTAGACGACCGTTTAGCGGAGTCGGTAGTGCAACTACCTGCTACGCAGAGGTCGCGGGTTCGATTCCCGCTCAATACAAATCGTTGTCTGCATGAACAAGGAAGTTTGTATTGGTCTGGGTGTTTCTAAATATAATAAGTATGTATTTACAAAAGAAAAAGTATATATTATTATGTATTAGTATCAGTTATTCTAGTACCCATAATACAAGCTCTGCTTAGTTTTGGACTAGATGATTTGAGGGAAAGTTGTGTGATATTTATCTATTTAATGAACTAGTGTTACCATCAAAAGCGAACTTAACAAACGACCGGGGTTTTCGTATATCAAGTTATCATTCACTAGGCAATCAAACTATTTTAGGACTCTTTAAGTATTGGAAAGGAGACTCCATCCAAATTATTTCCCATCCCTGCACTTACATGCATCTAAAACGCAATCCGTAATGACGTCACAGTGGCTTCGCAATTTCAATCGCATAGTGTACATAAACTAACACGTATAAATACATAGTACAGTATTGAGTTGACAGCGGCGCGGACGGGCGGGGCAGTAACGTGATTTCCCAAATCGGACAGCCCTCGCTTTGAGTGCTCTTCAAACGCTCACTCGGTAAAAGGCATATCTCTGATGCGCACTCGACTACCGCCTCTTGAAAACGTGATACGGCTATGTATCTATACGTATGCATATAAACATTTAATAGTAGAAGTGTAATAGAAAATATTATGTATGGTACTGATTTTGGCTCCATAAATGTTAATTATTAATATCGATAACATAATAACAGGTAAATTTAAGTATTTTAAGTTAAATCTTAGGTCTTATGTATCAAGGTGATCACAAATTTAAATTTCTACGGTAAAAGGCTCATATTTTCCTAAAGTATAGTTTTTGAAGAAAAGTGAGGGTGGCATTTAGAGTTAAAAGTTTTGCTCTACATGAGATCTGATATTTTTTTGTCACTGCTGGCCAGTTTTTAATGTTTATAACACGGAGTCTCTTTAACCATTTTCAGACTTTTAGAATCTTTACCCTGAGAATTTTGATAATAATTTGAGGACGTGATTGACGTTACAAAATTAACTTTCTTGTTATTTGTGTAGAATAAATAGCTTTGTATATTTAATAAGTCCAGTACGGTATCATATAATCTAAACCTAATTTATAAGTGCTCCAAAAAATCAACGAAATCGACATTTCGACAAAAAGTAGGTAGTGCCCTGCACTACGCTGCCTCGTCCTGGCAACGCAACTACCGTGGTCCAGATTAGTGTTGCCCAAATTCAGTCTTGGTCTTGTTCTTGCATTTTTGCAAGACCAAGACCAAGACCAAGACTGGGAGCGCAAGACCAAGACCAAGACCAAGACCAGGCGTATTGCTGCAAGACCAAGACCAAGACTGGCTAAGTCTCGTCTTGTTCTTGCATTTGGGCAACACTAGTCCAGATTAAAGCATTGATAGTGTTACTGATATTATATTTTTAAACAACAAAATATTTAATAGATACCTGTCGTTTGCATCAACTAATTCTGTCTCACAATTTTTTTCTGTTTCACTAACAATCAACTTTTGCCAATCAAAACTGACGGAAATAAATACAACAACAGTACGTAAGTTCGTGGTTCCTCAGAGAAAAGTGCAAAATAATTTTTCCTTGGGCCATATGGCACCTATTGACTTCAAATATAAACGGTGCACGTTTATGGTTTAAGTCTATAGGTCTTACTTAATCTGAACTTAATCTGATGTAGGTATAATTGAAATACTCAGAATTTATGTACTTATGTCCGTTAGTTTTGATTGGCAAAAACAAAGCTATGATAATTGGGAAAGCTTTCATATTTCGTTTGTGTCTAGATTTGCGTCTTTAGTTTATAATATCTTGCAATTAATTAAACATCTTGTCAAGGCTGTTCAGAGTATTATTTTTGGTTGGTGAGAAACCTACGCGTAGGTGTATAATACTCTTAGGATTATAGAAGCTATTTTGAATTTAATGTTAATATAATGTTGAGAGATTCTATTAGAAGCATTGATTTGTTTTAGATTTTTTTAAATTTAAAAGTGTCACAAATTTCACTTGAAAAAAGAACACAGATGTCTTTAATTTATGTGTCTTATGTGCTTATCCAGCCAATACGATTTATCTAACACCTGTAAAAAGGGTCTAAGTCGAGTCTTAGTTATCTTTTTAAGGATAAAAGAGCATATTTATAACGCTTGTTTTAGTCACTTGTTTTAGTCACATTTTTTTTAAACATAATGTAATTTATACATAGAAACTGATTTATTAAAATTAATGTTGTCAAAATATAGGCACAAACAAACATGCATTTAAATGTTTTAGATAGATAGATAAAACTTTATTAGCATACCATTCCATAACAATCTAAAGATAACTATTGAAAAATAATATTAATATGCAAAGGGCGGTCTTATCTTTTGACGCAATTTCTGCCAGGCAACCTTTGGATGGACAGATTTAAAAGAAAAAGCGTTGTAGTTTCAGGGTGTGTGGAGCTTTGAAACATTTTTAATTTTTCCATTTGCTTAGAGTAAAGATAGGTAAAGAAAATACCTTATACCTAAATAAATATAATTTGTAACTTATCTAATAATATATTATGTCTATAATAATAAATAAAACAAAATAATATAAAATTAAAACCAAATTCAGAAAGTATGGCGCGCGCTCACTTCAACATGATGCCCCAACCTCGGAGGAAATTGAATGAAACGAGCTGTGCCGTAATATTTTGTATTCATTACCTAGTGTAATGTTTGTAGATAATGTTCATAACTTCACAATATAACATTCAGTTTTATGAACCGTGTAAAAGTGGATTCCTTGCTTCGTCTTATCTTTCTTTTTCTTGTTTGAATACTATTAGTGTCAGTGTCTTTCTTTTCAATGATTTGGCTATCAATACTAACTTCACAATTTTGTCTAATTAATTACAGATGATATTAGAAATCCAGAGGCTGTTTTTTCTGAACACCGTCAACATTCGGCGCTTGATATTTATTACATTTATTTATAAAAGTATAACAAGTGTTTGTGTAATGACTGTTATTATGTATTATTTTATGTCGATAACAATAGTAAAATGAATCGATTGTGAGTGACACAAATGACGGATCTCAAAATTTTATTGAAATAAAAAATATAACTTAAATACGTTGACGTTGTACAACGCAGTAAAATGATCAGGAGCCCTGATAGATAAAATTTCGTATGCATTGTTTTTTACATGCACTTCGCGATAAGATGTGTTTTTGTGGTAGTTGGCAACAAATATTGGAAAGGAAATAAATTGTTTAAGACTTTAATCGTGATACTTTCAAGACAAAAAATCTTATTTGCCTTAATTAGTACACTGGTGTTGAACGCTATTACAACACTAAAGCACTAATTTGCAGTGTTTCTCACTATCAGTCACGTTCAAGCAAGCCTCGCTTAACCATACATGATAACAAGCGTAGTAATGATATAATGCATGTTGGTGCCAATATCAGGCGTGTTGGTAACATGGTTTTGAGTGACGGCCTCGTCAAGTGCACTTAAGGCGACGATCGCTGGCAAGTGCACGTGTGTGTGAGATGAAAGGGGGATGTGTGTGTGGAAGTGACCACTTTACGGATTAAAGATGTGTTTTGGGTAAAGCAGAGCATTAAAAAAGATAAAGAATATTAAGCCCCAATTTAGATAAACCTTATTGGCTAACACACATAAATAACAGCTGTGTTTTTTTCAAGTGTTACTTGTGTCCCTTATAAATTTGGTCAGGTTTTTTCGGTCGCATAAGATCTGTCTGAAAGCTCAGAAACTGGCCCTGAGAATCGAAATGTGACAAAAAAGCATCACAAATGCTTTACAGGATTAAGTTTAATATTCTTAACGCATTGTCCCTAACAAATTTCAAATTCAAATTCAAATTCAAATCATTTATTTTCATATGCCCCAGGAGGCGCTTGAACACGTCAAAACATTACAAAAAATGATATAAAAATATATCATAAATAATACTAATTACAATGATTTGAATAACCGGGGCTCAGATTAATTTTAATCAAACTGTTTAGAATCGAATTAAAATCAATCCAAGTATCAGCTCCGATGGGTTTAACCGTAACCGACTTGTTTTTATTATGGATAGGGTACTGCTGCAATAGACTATATAACACAATATAGTATTTCACACTATCAGTACCACTAATGGTTACGCAAGTGTGCCAACTATAACGGGCGTAGTAATGATATAATGCTTGCAAAGATGGATGTGTGTGATAGGATGTTACCACTTTGTAAATGGAAGTTAAGTTATTATATAAAAGTTATAGTATTATAGAAATCATAAAAAAAAACTTCTTCGAAACCATTTTTACAAAAGCAATTTTTGATAAAAATCTATTTAATTTAAACCTAACATTTATAAACATAACATCACGCCTATATTACCCAGAAGGGTGTGGTAGAGATGTACAAAAGCCACATTTCACTAACTATGATTAGGTACCACAGGATGAGGGGGGAGGGTGAGACTATTGCTATTCACCGGGCATAATTCCAACTTCGTGCAGCTATTGTAAATTTCCTGACGAAAAGTTTACAAATAACACTTTGCCTGACCCGAGAATCGAACCTACCAACGAGGCAGTCCTCAACATTTTTCTCCTTAATTCAGTTTAATACTTAACTAACACATTTTCATGAGGTTCAGCAGTTTTACTCCTGGGTAAACTAAATTCATGATAGTTTAACACTACCTACGTACAAAGTAGGTCCTCTATGTACTATAACTTCCAACTAAGAACCAACTTCACATGGCTTTATAGGACTATTCCCTCATAAGTTAGAGTCTATAGTTAATCCGATCAGACTGATCCTATAAATAGCGGATAAGAATTTAATTCATACTTAAATATATTATGTATTTATGAGTAATATTCTGTTTATGTTATTATAAGATCGTAATATGAAATTACGATGTATTAGTTTTAGCTATATTTTCGTGTATTATCGTGTATAAAATAAAATCGTGTCGTTAATAATTGGGATGCAGATAATCGTCTCATTTCTATCCCTAACTGCTAGCGAGTACAAAACATATTTGCACTCATGGATTTATAACGCCAAGATATCAAGTGATCATACAAGCGCTTCCTGTAAAGTGAAGCCGAAAACAGATTTCTGTGTGCGTAAAAATTACGCCGATGTAGTAATGCTGCTTGGCCAATCCGCACACAAACTCTTTAATGTGCACGTTCGAGTTATATAGATTCGAAAATGCACAATTGGCTTCACTTTTGATGCTTTTACTCGATTGAATGATGTAATCATTCTATGTTTTCGGTAAAATATTGTTTGGTCTACTTTCAAATGTAATATTTGAAAAAGAAATTGAATTAATTAAATAACTGAATGACACCATTCATGAAAACGTTGCTGCAACAACTTATAGAACACCAAAACTCATAAGATTGAAGAATTTCTTCAAAAGGGAAACAAACTTCTGTATAATGTTCAATACACGTACAAATTGTTGGGCCCCATTCAAATTCAAATTCAACACACACTTTCAAGCTCCTGTCGATATTATATTAAGATCCGCCTTTGTTGCCGGGATACTTGCGGGGCATTAAGGTAATAGAGAACTGGCAAATCACGTTACGCCCGGGGCTATTACGGGATCCTTGTCCTCCTAAGTGTATTACCAGCTATTTATCGTGACATTGAGCCCAGCGCCTCATCATAGTACTCAGGCCAGTGACAGACGATCAGAAAATTACTTTCTTAATATCCCCTTTATTGGTAATCAACGGTCTCGTCAGTTGTGATTTGTGACTTATTATTTTGTCTTGTAACTAATATTTGTAGGTGGGCTTTTTCTCGTTTGGTGCTATTTAGCCAGGCAATTAGTAACGTCTATTTAACAGGTGGAATGTGGGTTTTATACACTTCTGCGCTTGAAGGTAAGATAGGCATGATGCTGTGTTATGCTGTTGATAAACTAATCATTCTAGAAACGAACTCTAACCAATATTTTATTTTATTTTTGAAGTTTATGTCTAAAGTTAAATGAATGTTTATGTAATTTATATGTCTTTATAATAATTTTGATAGCACCTTAACATTATTGATAAGCACTTAAAGACCTATTTTCTATTCTAAATATAATCTTACAAATCATATTGAAATAGCACTTCACAGTTATTGTAACAACTTTGTAAGCACTTCATTCAATATTTATAAGATTATAGTTTTATAGTACAATAATAATAACAATATCTATAATTATAGAGGCTCGCGTTGGGTTAGGTTAGCTGGGTCAAGGGTCTTATGCAAAAGGTAGTATTACTCTCCACAGCACGCATCGTGAGCTTAGCTTCTTTATTAAATATATATGTGTATTTTCCGTTTTTTGGAACGAACTTCCTTATCGCGCGTTGCGAAATGGGGCTAAACGGAAAAAATTAAGACCAAAAGTTGTAACGACACTTTTTGCTATAATTGTAAGCCGTGCGGCGTGCGCGTGTTTCTCTCTCTCTTTCTCTCTCTTATAGAGAGCAAGTCAATTATTTTCGTTACGTCTTTCTATTTCGCATTGAACAATGTGGTGTCGCGACGATTATTTTCGTTGAGTGTATACAGGTTTTCTGTACATAATAAATAATAAAAAATAATAACAATAATGAATCCTGACAGTGTTTCTGCACAAATGCCGGATATTGCTGATGGAGTTAGTTGAGATCTTCGTTCCATCCGGGTGTCCCTTGACACCTCTCAATTTTTTATAATTAAAAGTGTCATCGAATTGAGAAATTCCTTTTTTTAGGTCGGTTAAAAATAACAATAACTTGTTATTTCTAGTAATACAAAAGAAATGAACATCACTAATAAATTAAGTAAAAAATATTTTTGAACCCAATAAGTTTACTGTAGAGGCGTTCTAAATTTAACAAGTGAAAGTGCAAGAACTTATTTTTATAAGAGAGCAATTTGGGGCTAATTTTATCGGCCTAGGTTTTACGCCCAATCTCTCTGGCTTATTTCAACATGGAACAAATAAATATAGTCTCCAAATTTCAAAATACTATTCTCTTAATGATAAGATATTTTTATTTTTGTATGTAATTGAAACACCTCTCGATATTAAAAGAATTACTTTAATATCACATAAACTGCCTGAGACGTAACAATTATAATTCACAAACGGCTACATAGACGGCTTCATCGTTGTGTAGCTTGTTTGTATTGTTGTACGAATTTTGTTTGTTAACTATACGAAGTATTGCGTTTATGCAAATGGTTTTTTTTACAAAAATTGGTATAAATTGTATGGGTAATTTAATAAAAAAAATCGTACTTTAAAAATGGACTCGCCCATGTGACTTTAAATAACTAAAAAATGAGTTAGTACATAACTAAATAATCTTGAATTTGGTTTAAATTTACCTATATTCTGATAGGGTACCCTATATTTTACACCGGATTCATTTGGATCAGTCACCATGCCATTTTTAAAATAAATTGAGAAGGAACAACATATTGTATTCAGCTACTTATTATTCCGCACAGGTTACAGCGGTCAAGTTAGGGAAAAGGTCTATTATTGCAATAGAAGGGGATGCCAGCAACCTGACGGACTATTTATGCATTCTCATAATGTTTCTACCTGATATATATTATTTAAAACGTTATATACTATACAAGTCTTTAATAATGTAAGAGTTTAAGTTGTATATTACGTACATTTCATATAGGTACATTATAGTGATAATATTAAAACGATGATGATGAATATCAATTTATCAGAATGTATAATATTGTACGCGGTGAAAAGTAGTTTTAGATAGATTAATCAAATTATTAAACGAATTATTAACTAATTATTTCATTACTTTTGTTTTATGAAATTCTTCGTTATTTGTTTCAAATGCTTAGTTAAAAATAATGAATGTTAAATTATTGAAATACATTTATTAATGCAAGAATAAAAAAGGTCTTAAAAAGATAGAATGTATTAATTTGTAATTATACTTGGTATTTGTTATGTAAATTAAGTATCGTAGTTATTATAACGTTATTGCGCCCACTTTTTTATACGACTATGACACCACTATTTTATTGTATTATTTAGCTGGTAGCGTTAATAAAATTTAGTGTATATAAATATAGTAATTTAGTAATAAAATTGGGTGCTTATAAAACTTGTTAATAAAACAAATTGAATATGTCTACGCCACAGTTAAATATATTTTCAATACTTTATGCGGCTTTCCTGTATTTAATTCAGTTTCATCAAGATCTGTACGTTATCTCATTTTTAGGATTACGTACCCATAGGGTAAAAACGGTACCCTATTACTAAGACTTCGCCGTCCGTTTGTTTGTCTGACTGTATATCATGAACCGTTTTATAACGGTTTATGATATACAGTTGAAAACTTTTTACAGGTCATGTAAAACTGTTGCCATCGTATTAAAAAAAACGAACAATTTAATAAAATAAATATGAAAGGGTAACATACAACAAACGTAATCTTTTTTATCGTTTCAGCTTGGTATTGATAACTGTTACCGTTATCGTAGATGCGTTAAATATATGTAATGTATTTACTTAAATAATTTAATTAAAATAAAATAAATATTTCAAGGGGGTCGCATACAACAGACATGATTATGGTTACCGTTTTTACAGTTAATGGTACGGAAGCCTTCGTGAGCGAGTCCAACTCGCACTTGGCAGTTTTTTATTTTTACGATGGCCCCTAACCTTTTTTAACTATAAAATATAGTACTAAATTATATTAGTAATACAATTAAGAGCCAGGTTAGGTTCTTTTAAACACGATTTTAAAAGTAACATAGACATTACTAATATCCAATATCATTTCACCAGACTAATAAAAAGACACATTAAGCCAAACAAAACCACACCATGTAATATTCTAGCACAGTCTAAACCTGTAAAACGAATGCACGTATCTAAATCCCTAAACATTTTAAAGCAGTTCATAAAATGCACTGAAGTAAAACAACGAAATAGCTCTCAAGAAGCGAATGACCTGTAGTTCGAATGTCATTCAAATTCATGTTCGTGGTATTGTCCGACGATGTGAGGAATCGTGGAAGCGTAACGTCGAGCTATGAGGCGACGAACATACTCGTATCTGCTACATAGGGGGTTCTATTAGGTGTAGGTATATATCAGGGTTGGCAGATTTTTTTTTATGAAAATAAACATAGACAAACATACATAATCGCAATGATTAACAATATTGAATGTTATCAAATTTTGTAAACTTGACGTGGTTGGCGAAGTGGTTAAAGCGGTGGCATCGCCGCTTTCAATTGCGCTGGTGTTGTGGGTTCGATCCCCACACGGGATAAATCTTTGTGCGACCCGCAAAGATTTGTTCTGACTCTAGGGGTGCATTGTGTGTGTGAAATGTATGTTTGTGAACACTCCTGTGACACAGGAGTTATTCCTAGTGCGGGCGTCATTTAAATAAGACTAATATGATACGTCTACAATTTATTCAAATTATTAATATATGCATTATCAATTAATAAGTACTAATTTGATGATTTGGAATTTAGCCTACCAACCCTTAGCAAAATTTATTATTTAAAAATCAACACTTGCCCATCTATTTACCAAAGCATTTGTAAGCTTACATTTAGTATATTAGGTCTCATGAGTTTAATGACCAACTTGAATCAACAACGATTAAACTGGAACATCTTTTAGTCTACGATTTATTCAATTTATACATAATGCATTACCAATAAGTAAGTTTAAATTTCATGATTTGGAAAATTCAGCCTGCCAACCCTTAGCAAATCCGCACTTAATTTGAAAACATCCTATATAAAGTCATATACTCACGTGCTTACAGTACTTACTCGCTATCTATTGTACGTATTATCTGAACTTGAAGTTCGTGTAAGATCATAAAATTTTATCATCCTCGTAAGTAAACTTCGTACTGTTTATTATCCCGTTCTGTACGTTTGTCTCGCTGTCTTTGGACTTCATAAATCCTTTGAGGACCTTAATTATAATGTTTTATGATATTTTATTTATAATACACTAGCTTCAACCCACGGCACCGCCCACGTGGTACCACAAAATATTTCAAATACTAAAGCCTGTGATAGATAAAGATTTGAAGAAATATTTAATTATAAGAAATAATGGTGTTTTTTTTTTCATCGGACCAGAAGTAATGTTTGATCTAAATTAAAACAAACAAGCAAACAAAAATCTGATCTTTTCTCTTAATAATAATATAAGATAATAATATTATAAGTTTAAACTCTGGTTCAACTGCCTTGTTGGTCTAGTATCAGCTTATTGGTCTAGTGTTAAGTGTATAGCATATACACTCACCACTCACCGTGAGGTCTGGGGTTCGATTCTCGGGTCCGGCAAAGTGTTATTTAGGTTTTTCCGTATGCAATTCTCAATAGCAGCACGGAGTAAGATTTGTGTTCAGTGTACGGCGATAGGCTCACCCCCTATCACATGGACCTAAACATAGCAGGTAAAACGTGAGTGTTACCTCTCACTGTGAAAACTGTGGTTTTAAATATAGCTGACGTTATTAAATACCTATTATAATGCCTTTATTTATGTGCTCGTTATTTCAGGTTTAATCTCATCACTTGGGATGCACTAAACTATTTAATAACTAGCGACAGGTTAAAGTTAAAACAGTGGTGTTTCCACTACTACACTTGTTCCCAAAAGCTCTACCACCATCAAAAAGTGGTACACCAAAATGTTTAGTAAAACTTTCTATTCCGTGGTATATCCACATTAATAAAACGAGTTTACCTGCACCGTATATCGCAGTGAAGACATTGCAATACGTTTTTTTGTTCCGGACCGTAGCTTCCTTTTTATAAGATGTCTCAAGCCACGAGTTACGGGTCGGTGAATCCTGTAAACTTCTGAGCGGTTTAAGCTCTTATATTGGCTTTTTTCCTAGCGAGTTTGGTAATGAATAGAATAAAATATAAATATGAATTAAAAATAGATAGAAAACCATAGAGTTTTTTTGGTTGATGGATATGTTTATCTTTGGAAATATCACGCTTCATCCCACGCACGGGGATAAATCTTTATCCTTTACCAGTACCGTGAATAAAAAGCGTGGAACAGTAAAAAAATAACTTAAGATAGAGTATCGTAAGATGTATTATCAAGACCATTTATAAAAAAGGACATGTGGCACTCGGGGACTGCCGCGGTAAAGCTATTGCATAGCATTTTTTATCAAATAATTATTTATATATTTTATTTATGCAGTATTTTTTTCTTTGTTTTTTTTTTTTAACTAAAGAGACAAGCGTGCTATTTGAAAAAAGTCACTAAAAGTTCTGCTATTCATCGATAGATGGCAAAACTAAAAAGTATCACCGCTGTGCCGGTTGGAGCGGGGGGTGTTAGGTTATTTTCGTTACGAAATTTCTGGATTCGGTCTCCACGCTCAGGGCCCGCGATAGAAGCTAAAAATACTTAATAAATGTAAAAAAAAACGTTTTGCCAAAAACAATGACAAACATCTAATACAAACTCATTTTCAATTATTCATACTACTAAAAAAAAGTTAATAGTTAAAGTTAGTACCTGATTGTTTACGAAAAATTTTAGTTAAATAAATAACGCCTATTTCTTAAGAATTGACAAAAGCTTATTCTCATTTCTGAAAAATACTTACAATAGTAATATTTTTTACTACGTTATATACAACGATAAAAAGTAAGTAAAAGTGGACTTAATGCTTTTGTATAATACTCCATAAATAGCCACAAAAACATAATAATTAATTAATACCACAGTAAGTGGTTCATTTAATGATTGTGAAAGGCTAACAATTGTTATGTAAATTGTACATATTTATAATTGGTTTTTAATAATATATTTCAGTAAGTCATGTATGAAAAAGCAGCAAAAATACAAACAAGATTGACCACAAATAGACTGTGACTGTATTTTATATAATATTTAAGTTAAAAAATTAAGGATCCAGCAGGATTCGAACCTGCACCCCAGGTGCTTTTCGACGCTCCAGGTGCTTTTCCAAATCAGCCATGGATTCGTATGCTGCTACACCCGAAATTTCGAGTCTAGCAGCATACGAATCCATGGCAGAATTTAATATTATATAAAATACAAAAAGGCAGAGCAAAGCTATAATTTGCTTTAAATATTACAAAACTGTGACTGACTTGAAATATACAGGGTACACAACGTTTCTAATCAACAGAATACCAAAACGCAATACCTTCATCTCACAAAGGAAATACGAACAACAAAATCAATATAGTAAATCGTTATCTAACATCACTATCATGCAACTTGAATACACAGGGGTTGTAAACAAATTGGTTCGTGGAAAAGCCACTCTACTGAGTGTATTGTTGGCAATTTCCTAAGGTTTAATAGCACTGACCGGTTTGCTTAGCCGTACAAACAGCGCTCGCCTGTGCAGTGACGTGCATATGGGACAATAGTCTTCTGTTGAAACTGAAGGCTTTTAGGTGTTTTTTGCTGTTGTACGGAAAAGCAAAGAAATATTATATCTAGTTTTATCTTTGTATTTTTTCCCTTAAGGGGTGAATTAGGGGTGTGAGTTTGCTTATGCATGAAATTCTGCACATAGGTTCCTTATATGACGTTAATGAAATAGTTATTTTTTTTTAATATTACTCTTCCAAGAGGATAAATAAGGGGTTGTAAGTTCATATGGGATGTTAGTCAATTTTGAAAAACATTGCATGAAATTCTGCAAATGGTTCTTCGCAAGTCATAAATGAACAATAAGATGGATTTTTTGGATATTCCAATCCCCGAGGGGGCAGTTTTGGGTTAGAAAGTGAATTAGTTTCTCAATTATATAGGTTCAATAATTTTGAACTTTATGGCATCCGGAGCCAAGCAAGGGCGGATTGCTAGTTTAAAATAAAAGTAACAACTGAAACCGACATCTTAATTGTCTATTTCTCTATTGTGCTATGTAATGAAGTCATTTTTCCTGAAATTTGACCTTTATTTCTTTTTGTAATATATTTAGAATGCAACGTCCATACACTCCTTACTGAGGATGACTACCGCTTTGTTAAAATATGGATAATATTAGTAACAAAGAATATTTTAACTTGTTTATACCACTGAAGATGAACGGCCCTTACTCTTGGTAGGGCGTACTAGTTTGAGAATATTTTGTGATTTTTTTGGTGATCTCGATAGATATATTATTATATTATTTAATTTTTAGGATGGGGCTAAATGAGTTGCAAGGATTATTTTGAAACGGTTTCCCTAAATTGGAAAATAGCCTATTACTAGCACTATAGATACTTTCTTACTTAGAAGTTATGAAGCGGTAAATAAAAAATAAAATTAAACGAGTACAAGCAGATATTGGTTCCGAAATATTATTAAACCATGAGAATAAAGATAATCTTGCCAAGGTTGGTGAGAGGTGTGCTGGTAAAAAGTAGTCGTGGGAGTCGTATCAAACAATTTCCCAGAAAAGCCAACTGGTGTTAGCTTTTTCATTTTAGGAATATGTTTTTATTTTATGTTAAAAACGATCTTGTTTTACGTTATAAGTTCTAAAACTAAATATGGTTATTTTTTACTAATTATTAGTAATTTCGATATTTCAGAGATGTTGCAATCTCTTAGTTCACTATAGATTGCAACATCAATAGTGTTTAAGTTTTAGTTTTATCAACTTTCAGACTCGGAAATTCTGAAATCAACAATGGTCCTTTATGCTATGCTGGCTATTCTGATTACTTTGAATACTGTATTCGAAATAGTTTGAAAAAAAAAAAGAAAAAAAAAGTATGCGTCTACTTTATTTGTAATTTTATAAACCGCAAAAAGTATAAATGCCCAAAAGGTCGGGTAACGTGTCGGTAAATGTGTGAATGTAAAAGTACTTTGATCACGTTTCGATGCGGGTTCCTTAAGACTAAATTTTATGGAGAGCTCAGTGAATTTAAATTAATTTAATACGAACGTATTTAGAATCCGATAAATTTGACCAAAATAAAACATGGATGATACAGGACGCAAACATTTAACAAAGCGTAATAAAAAGTAGTTTATTAGTCGGCTGATTGTAATGGGATTGTTTAAGCGTGACTATGAGGCTAGCTTATGTGTGACAGACTGACATAACAAACTTATAGTCAGTTCAATATAATTTTACATACCGCTATCGTAAGAAATAATGATCTGACTTTATGTTTGACGTAAAATATAAAATCAAATATTACGATCTTTTATTAATAGATCTAAATACTTTTTCTGTAAAGGGTAATAATTAAAAACATACCATTATGGTATTGTCATATTTTGTAAAATAAAATCTTCATCAGAATGTGGGTATTTCTAAAAAATATCTTCCAAACACTGAAACAAGGATATTGTGTAATAAAAACTCGCTAATGGCGCAATCTCTGTGTGCACCGATTGTGCACTAACTCGCCACGCGAGCCCGAGCCCAGCTGGATGGTATTAAACCAATAAATATTCATTACTAAGTTGCTTAATTTCATAGTACACTATTTTACTATTTCACTAATTTAAGCTTAACGGGAATACTGTGGCCGAATTCAGATTGGCTTTAGAGATTGCTTTCGTAATTGCTGTTTTATTGTTGTCCATGATTAGCGGGTTTTGTGCGGGATTACTTTATGAATTTGAATTATTAGCTTTGTTATAAGTAATAATCTTAAATTCTAAAGTGGTGTTATAAATACAAATAAATAAAATTGAAGTGTCTATTTTTAACGTCTAAATAACAATGTTTTTTTGAGTTGATACAGTAATTTGCACGATACCAATGCCTTGAATGACTGGGCTGCATAGAAATATCGAGTTCCACAAGAAACGTGAAACGCTTTGCCCACAAATAAAAAATGAAAAGTATTTATCCTCAAACACAACCCCTCTTTACGAAGTAGGATAAAAATAAATAAAGAGACAACCTTGTATGTCTATTTTGGTGTAATGCGTAGATAGTGAGAAAGTATAAAAAATGCTCTCCCACACGGAAAGTGTTTGCCCTGGAAAGGAAATTGAAAATCCGGTTCGTTCGGTACTGTTTCGGTCTACAACACTGTAGAATATCATAAGTGTAAAATGAGGTTTTTTGAGCTGAGGTGACTTTGTGGGAATATCTACTACGTCGATCGTCTGCGATATATCTACAGGTAACTTACTTCTCAAGTCAGGTTGTATTTTTAAATTACATTTGATATTTATAAAGCATACAAAACTACTCAAACTTATAAATTTATTAATGTTACGGTATCGTACAGGCAGTTTATAAAAAAACCGACTTTTAAAAATAATCAAAAACTTAACTTTCAATGGACGCTAAATTGGTAAGCAAAATGAATCAAAATAACTTAATCCTTTTTTTAATAAAAAAATAATGGAAAAAAAGGACAGTTAAAATAACAAATAGAAAAATAATGATAATAAAGTAAACATTGATCCCTTAAAACCTTCATTTCGATAATAGGCTGTTTCATAATGTAATTGATGTAATTTGCGTTCACGAAGGTAATTTCCCAACGCAATAATTCCAGTTTCGTGTTACAACCACATGTTTCCAGACAAACGGGATTCGTGAACATAAACAACGTTTCGTTTTATCTATGAGAGTTTCAAAGGCTTCATAAGTGACAGATTAATTAGCCCTTATAATTGTTTATCGTATGTAATAAACGTATACCTACTATGTATTCTTTTAACACTTACAACTGCAGTGTGGTGATAATACTGTTAAACATATAAATAGCTTAGATATCAATTTTTAGTCAGGATCTATTTTATTTTTTTGTTGCATTTCTTTAAGTCGTTTGAAAATTGATATAAAGATAATAAATTATTTTTAAAAACATTTAATATATCCGCCGTTAAAAACTGATAATTATATCACACTGTTAAGGGTAGGTAGTTCCACGAAATTTATTATTTATAGATTTTATTATTGTATGGCTTTAATTCTAGCTCACGCCCTCTTGGTACATTTTAATTTATTTGTGGAATTCTGAGTAATATATTAAACAATTCGATTGATTATTGTTTAAGGACGACAAAAAAGCATGTTACTTTTGCTGAAAAACACGAAAAAAAAAGCATAGAAGTTAATTACCATAACAATATTTAGGTTTTTTTCAGTATTATTGAGGCATTATTCAATTATTCTGTTTGATTATTGTGATTCTTTGTTACTTTTTTTTTTACAGCTTTGTTATATAAGTACCATTCTGAATAGTTTTCTTCACTCGTGAATCTCAAAAATGAACTGAACTGCCTGATCTTAAGGCCGTTTTTTTGGTAGAGAATTACACATAAAATATGAAAAAAAAGTTTTTAAAAGACTTAAAGCTAAATTCTAAAACGAACTACTCACACCTCATAAGCGAAATAATGCCATACTTTTCAGATTATCTTTTTAAATTAACAGATCTTTGTAACAGATTGCTGTTTATTTCCTTTGTAAGTCAGAAGAGAGATGTTATCATAAATGTAAAAGCTTGTCTCTTTAAATAACATTTTTAAAATAAACAGGTGGAAAGGGAACCCTTTGTAACTTGGCGGCGTGAAATTTGAAATTAAATATTTGACCCGTAGTTGGACTGTCGCGACAAGAAATATAGTTTTTGTTTATTCCCTCCGGAGCTTCTAGATTTCCCCGGGTAAGTTCTGTTTATGTTAATCTGTTTAGGCCGTTATTTTGTTGCGTACATTATGTACGAAGTTAAGATTGATCGAGGATTAGGTTACTAATATTAGGGTTAGGCAATATCTGAAACTATACTCATGTATTTTTTTGGCCAGTTAATTTTACTAGCTAAGATTAAAAGAATATAATTTGGTAAAAATGTGCCAATGTATAAATGATTTTAGTACCTCGTAAGAATAAAAATCAAATCAAATGGAATTTATTTATGGCACTTAGCAGTATGAGACTCAAAAAACCAGTTTCCAATAAACATTATCACGTAACAGTAAACAGATATCAATACACAATATACTTCAACAAACCGAATCTGAACTTACCCTAACTGAATAATACTTCTAGAGCAAAATAGACTCGCTAAGAAAACCTATCTCTTTTCTGAGATCATAGATAAAATAAGCGCGAGAATAAATAAGTATCGTTTGGAGAACTCTATAAACCAGATGTTATTTTATCTAAAATGGCTACACGCAGTCGCTCCCAAAATAAGTTTGAGTACAATCGACTTACCGGGATTATTGAAAGTTCTTGATAGTGGGGGAATCTTTCGCTCCTTAGATACGTGGCTTCCGACAAACTTTTCTGCTTTTGTAGGAAACTTCCACATGATGCCTATTAGCGGCGAGGATCACTTATTTAAGAGCAACATAATAATTTTAGCAGCAAATCTTTACTTCCGTTTATTTTTGGTATCACGACCATATAAATAGAGATATAAGTTACTGATTATAAAGTAAC
Source organism: Hypena proboscidalis (assembly GCA_905147285.1). Lineage (NCBI taxonomy): Eukaryota > Metazoa > Arthropoda > Insecta > Lepidoptera > Erebidae > Hypena > Hypena proboscidalis. Next base: position 9,997,785 of record LR990127.1, read on the forward strand.
TAAATAATCCGCTCGCGTAGGTTTTGGCCTAATGTTAATTAGCTTATAACCTTTGAAGGGCTAATTATGCTATTAAATGCAAAAATAATGATTTAAATCCGACCCGTTATTGTACAGATTAGTAACCGTCCACGTGGAATTCGATATTTCTATGCTATTTCCAACAAAATTTAGGGCCTTTCTTCCTACATTTTCAACCCCAAATTTACTCCTTTAAAAAGAGATTTGGAGAATTTCATGCATTTTTCCTAACTATTTACTTTACTACCATATACACTTACATTCCCTAATCTCTTAGAGATAGAGATTTACAAAGATAAAACATGTACCAGTTTTTAAGTTAGACCTCTAGCTATACAACTGTGTAAATTGCATTAAATTTCATGCAGTAGTTTTTGCGTGACGCGCATATAAACATACAGAAAGACAGAAAGAGCGACAAAAAATCTAAAAAAATATGAATTGGCTTTTACTGCGTTATAAAACACATTGTATATTTTTTCTTAAATATCTTCAATGTGCAGACATGGCAAAAAATAGTGTTGTATTAATCTTAGCTAAGCTTGACTACAAGAAAACAAATCTAGTCCAATAGATCTCAATCTAATTTAATACTCTTAATCAGTAAACATGTAGTGTTATAGGCAGGGGTGTACAGAGATACATTTTATGAGCCTTTAATAGCGAGCAGGCATCCAGGTAATAATTTTTACTTAAAAGTTTAATTAAATTTATGGTATACATGAAAATTTATCGCATAAGCTGCTCAGCCAATTTCGGAATACCAACAAACGTTACTTTATTAATGTTTAGAGTATTATTTCAATCTCAATTTTGTATAAAAGATACTGAAATAGTGGTTGTTCGTCTGGGTATCAGTGGCGTTGGCGTAATTATGTTAATTTCGGAACAAAAGGAAACTTACACAATTGAGCCGTAACTTTTCTTTTGAACGAATTCGGAATGGAGTATATATTTTTAGAAAACTTGCTAATTACTTTTTTTACCGCAATACTTATTTTTATCAAATACGTAACGTACATAAGTTCATTGTACCTATTTATAAATATGAATACTCAGGAATAAAAATTATTAGCATCAAGAATATCTTTTGACTTATGTTGACTGATTAATAAATTAGATAGAGATATATTTGACTAGATTTGTTTTCTTAAAGTCGAGCTTAACTTAGATTAATAGCACACAATTTTATTTTTTTAGTCTCTCATTTAACATAATACTAACGGAACTGATACTTTAGTTGGTGTTTTTTGGAAAAATACTGATACTAATTTATCTTTCATTAATAAAATAGACCTCGTGTCTCTTCTGATAATTTTATGCCATGGAAATGATAAACTAACCAATGTGAGTTTGTATAGAACTTAATCTCAATCGATTATGAAACTATGTTTTAGAGCACAGCCTTCATTAGCAATCAAATTCTTACTTCAAAACTCATCTTAATAATATTTAAGCGTTTTTTATGCGACTCCCAATGCAATATAATATGAATTAAGTCTGTACGATGGCACGGTAGATTTTCGAACATAAAAAGATTATCCGAACCGCGCAGATAAGTTGATGCGTGTACACTTTACTTACCAAGCCGCGAACGTACTCAATCTGTACATAAATGCATTGAGATACGTGTCGTTATTAATTAATGATCGCTTTAAAATATATGAGTTGGTATATATTGTTTTTTAAACTAGGTATATAACAACTTCAAGTGCTTAGAATTGATCTTTTCATCGTTGTTGTAGTGGTTAGCATAATAATATGCGCGTCTCACTTCGAAGTATTGTATTCGCCTTTTTTGTCAGCAAATATTTGAATTTGTGCCCAGTGGATTGCGATTGGCATCTTATCACATGGGACCTTAACATAACAGGTGAAATGTGGGTAATATACACCTCTGCCATGCCCATACCTTTATAAGTAATTAAGAAGGGATGTTAGGTATTTTTTATGAAATAATGTTTTTATTCAAATCCTTTTCGTTAATAATATGAAAATATTCAGTACTAAGAGTTATATTTTGAATTTTATATTATAATAAAAAAATACTTTATACTGTTTACGTTGAAATATAAGCCTGGCACCAGCAGTAATTTTAAATAATATAGCTTAATTGTGTTGAGCAGTTCAATAATTAAAGGGGAGAGGGTAGATATATCTTGAAAAGTGCCCTTATTATGCAAAAAAATATAGGC